>CM075352.1:117132500-122132500 GCA_037693485.1 Kitagawia praeruptora
ACAAATCCGTGCGGGCCTAACCCAACCCAAAGCGGACAATATCATACTAATGTGGAGTTAAGGCCTGCTTAGCAAGCCCAACAAGTGGTATCAGAGCTATGGTTATAAACGGTCCAGAACAATCTCAATGGGCTCCAAAATGGATCCAGGAAGAGGCAGATGGGGCAATCCAAGGTTGGGCTTAAGGGGGAGCAGGTGGGCTTTCCAGTATGGGCCTAAGGGGGGCCAGATAGCCAGGAACTTCCAGTATGGATCAAGGAGAGCAGATCACACACAAGGAGGCAGATTCGACAGTTGTTGAGCCCGATGTGTGAAGGGGGAGATTGTTAGGAGTTGTCCCACATCGTTTGTGGGAGGGGCAGATTGTTAGTTAATAATTAGCCAGATTAACTCCATTAGTATGAGGCCTTTTGGGAGTGACCCAAAAACAAATCCGTGCGGGTTCGACCCAAAGCGGACAATATCATACTAATGTGGAGTTAAGGCCTGTTTAGCAAGCCCAACAATTTATGAATAAATTACTTAATTTAAGAGCATGTAATTTGTGTACACTAGATGATTTGGCACATGTTGGTCCGTTTAATATGCTCTGTGTTTCTTACTTGAATAGTTAATCTTGTTTTTAATTAAAATAATACATTTAACTAATTAGATAGAAAATCACTTGCTAAAGAATTCAATCAAGATGTGCGTTGCTTGCTTTAGTCGGATACCAAGATGCAGTGACATTTTAATTATATATTCAAGTGTGTGAGATTTAATACTTTATGCTGATTTATACTCTATGCTGATTGCCGCAAGTAAGAAATTTCATTTTTAAGAACATGTTGATGGTTTACTTTACTAATTTAATTTCGAATGTAATTACTTAAACTCGTCTGAGCGCTGTTTATGGTGGCACGTATATGCTTAACAAGTCTCAATGCAAGGTAATACTGTGTACAGCTTTGATAGTACCATGTAGGTTGTAGCCGTTGCTTTCTATTTACGGCGAGGTCATGTCAACAATATGTAGTTATTCTAAAATGTGATACTTTTACTGACTAGGATTATAATTAGTGTGTCCGTGTTTGGTGTAGGATTCACACTTCATCTTCATAGATTTTATGTACTGTAGAATTTGGATTTTATCTACATCTTGGCATTTAACAAACCTTTTTCTAATGCTTTAAATGACTAGGTAGAATTTGGAGGTGACGGAAAGGCTACTGGTGTGACATCTGAAGGAGTAGAAACTGCTAAATGCTCAAAATAGAGGTTGAAATTCCTTCCAAAAGTTTAAGGAAATGTCTCAAGCAGTTAGAAAAGGTCAAGACAAAATAGAGAAGGCCAAAAATTGTCCGTGCCTTCAAGATGTAGACATCTTGTGATGCGGTTGGTCGACTATAGATGAAAGAATTATGTAGTGGATGTAATGTTTTATTTGGGGTTAAGGATTATGAACTACTGTATTGATTTGGTTATTTTGGAAATGCATATATATTCAAATTGTGTATTTTTGTCGTAAATAGAAAAGTGTTGCCATTGATACTATAAAGTGTTGGTAAAAAGGACAATTAATGTGAAAAAAGGTGCAAAAAAATGTTGCAGTACATAGAAATTGTGTTGGCATAGCCACAAGTGGGCCCCACTGTGGGCTCCAAAAGTGGACCCCAATTGTGGGGCATAAAAAGTGGACCCCATTGGTGGGGCCCACTTTTTTTGTAAAATGTTTTACACAAAGGCAACATAATATCTTGTTGCTAAAAATTGATAATATTGTTGCCATAGCTAGTCTACGCCAACAAAAAAACTGATGTTGCCATAGAGAATTAGAATGTTGCCTTTGACCCCCAAAGGCAACGGCAAAAATAGCAACACCAGCAAAATGTTGCATTTGGGGTTTTTTGGGCCTAAGGCAACATATTTCGGGCCTACGGCAACACTTTTTCGGTGTTGCCGTAGGCCTTTTATGGTGTAGTGTACTCCTACCAAACTTAGCCTCCAAGGCACAAATTCGATATGGAAGCTGACTCCTACAAAATAGGATCTGGAACCTTCCTCAAGGAGGTGACTTGCCCGCCAAGTCTCCTAACCCTACTACGATTCTAAGGCTCCTCAGCCTATATAAGGGCCTGACCTCTCATTCTCAGAACTACGTCATTGGCTTAATCCTCGAATAAGGACATACAAGCCACTCCGTCCTTGGTGTGCCCTCGCCGCCATAGCCCCGAGGGCGAACACCAAGAACTACGTTTTTGGCTTGATTCTCAACTCTGAGATACGTAGGCATCTTGTGAGGACCCGAATTAGGTCACGAAACATAAGCGCAACCATTAAAGCACGAAGCTCACGAACCCTAGCCGCAATTTAATAACCCTAGTTTTTTGTTGTGGAATAAAAACTAGGTTATTAGGTTGCGGCTAGGGTTTGCTGTATTTAATTCTAGGGTGTGTGAGCTTCGTGCTTTAATGGCTGCTCTTGTGCTCGTGGCTGAATCTTCCTTCACAAGATGCCTACGTACTTTGATGTGTATCAAAGATCAAGCCAAAAAACGTAGTTCTAGGGTGAGGGGTCTAACCCTTTATATAAGCTGAGAAGCCTAAGAATTGTGATAGGGTTAGGTGACTTTGGTGGGCAAGTCAGCCTTCAGGAAAGTTCTAGACTCATGCCTTGTAGGAGTTTGTTTCCTTGTATGACTACATGCCTTGGAGGCTACTCTTTATAGAGAACATGTCCTTATTTGACCTGTATTTCCCAGCTGTTAATTAACCCTTAATATTAATTACGAAATTAATATTTAATTAGGGTTTTTGGGCCATCTGGTGGGCCCCACGTTTAGACCATACTAGGTCTAATTAATGCCACATTAATGTATCTTTAGGGCTTACTTTCAGCCCATATCATTTGCCCCCCAACTTCTTGGAAAACTGATCAGGTTTCCCTTGAAGTTTCAACGGTCTTTTCCGAGACTTGGATCAGGGTTTATAATTGTACACTAGTGCTTCACGAGTATCGTCTTAATGTAAAGTGTTGAGCGACCTACACATTTTCGACGACTTGCCTTATTCGAGGCTAAGCAATTATTTTCCGGTAACCTTTGTTACTGAATTTTTGCCCATTTAACTCAAGGAATTTATTCATAAAATTCCTCGTATATAATTTTCTTTATCCTGATTTTTGGGATTTGTATAGTACCCGCAGGTATTTTTCTTTATTTTCGATTTTATCGAAAAAATATCAGATTGTGCTTCGAGCATAGAATAATTTTAAAAAATTATTTCTCTATATTTATGGAATTTTTTTGAATTTAATCTCCAAAATATAACCATTTTTAATACTTTTCCAAAAATTTCCTATAGACCTTCGACCTGAATCGAGGTTGTGTACGGCCTTTGAATCAGCCTGGTCGTGAGAGATTTGACCTCAACCCACAAGATGGATCAAGGTAGATAAATATAAATATATAAATATTTCCACCATTCTTTAAGAAATTTCCCCGAAAATGGATTGCTAGGCGTTGGTACCCCCGCCTAGGGGGTCCTTCCTGGGCGTAGGTTATCTCATGCCTTCGATTCTCTAGAATCAGTCTGGGCATTGGTAGCCCCGCCTAGGAGGTGCCTGATCAACCAACGCCTAGGGGTTTTAACCTCCTGGGCGTGGGTTCTTTAGTGCCCCTCGTTTCTTAATCCAGCCTTGGCGTTGGTATGCCCGCCAAGGAAGCCTCTTGTAACCCAACGGCGAGGAGATTCGGTCTCTTGAGCATGAATTATTTATTACTTTTTATGTCTTACTTTGACTTAGGCGTGGATACCCCCGCCAAGGAAGCTTCTTATAAACCAACGTCAAGGAGATTTGGCCTCCTAGGCTTGAGTGTTTTTCTTATTTTTCTGGGGCTCCCAGCCTTATTTTAAATTCTTTTAATTGATTATTTTCGTAAATCCTCGTTTCATTTTGCTATAGAAATCTCTAGAATCTGGTAGAATTACGTTCAAATTTTGAACTTTGTGGGCTTCCCGCCTATTTAAAGGCCCAACCACTTGTTTATAGCCCATGCACTTTCTATAGTCGGTTGAGTGACCGACTGGGAACTCTATAAACGAGCAAGTGTATTTCTCATTTCTTCATACTTCATTTTCTCAAAGTTACTCTGCAAGAATTCTCTCTCGCATATTTCTAAAATTTCTGCTAGGGTTCAACCGTGAGGCGATTTCCGGCGTTCCAACCGCTACGACATTTCCCAGTTTCTGTTTAAAGATCGTTGAATCTTTATCCTTCTTGGTTATTTCTTGAATCTTTTCTGGGTTCAAGCCTTAAAACGAAGAACATCCATGGAGAATTCAAGCTCCTCCAGTCAATCTCAACTAGCTCAGACCACTTCTACTGTCGCTCCAAGGGCAGCTTCTCGGGGTAAAAAATCTCTTGTCCATGCTCAAGTTTTTTCTCTCGTAGATATTTTAAATGAGTTTGGTCAATCGTTTCCCAACTTACTCCACTTAGATTCTTATCAATATAAATCTAAGTATAAACAAAGTAAAATAGATGTTTATGCCAGACTCTTCGGTATTCGTGGGCCTTATAGGGCCGTGGCTCTAGCCATAAATGAAAGGTCTTGTCATCCAAAACCCGGGGCTAATAGGGTTTATAAAGAAGCTTTTTATGGCGGTCTTAGACTCCCGCCTCCTATCTTTGTTTGTCGCCTTTTAGCCGAAGCTAAGGTCTGCCCAACTCAACTCATGCCCAATGGATGGCGTTTTATCCATTGTTTTATGGTCCAATGCAGGAGGCATGGGCTTGAGCCCAATGTCTCCGTCTTTCGCTATTTGTTCAAATTCGTCAACACTCCAAATAACTCGGGCTGGGTTAAAATTCAAACTCGAACTCTAAACCGTTCTTGTTTTATTTCTGATTCCAACCCTGATTCCTTTCCCAATTGGAAAAAGGAATGGTTTTATGTTTTCTGGGATGTGGTAATTGGGACGACCTTTTTAGGCCCAATTTTTGTAAGGCCGAAGATGGGTCTATGAAAAGTTTAAAACTTGGTGTGGATGAAGAGGCTGCTATAGCCACGTTGACCAGCGATAATCAGCATCACTGCGCGGATTTACTTTCCGAGGGCTCTCTTCAAGCCTGCGGACTTAGTGACTTAGGCCCAGATGGTAATTTTAACACTTTTCTTTTGTATTCTTTTCAATCTTTCGACTGTTTATCACTTTCTTCAATATATCAATTTGCTCTCGCAAGTAGGGCTACTTTGGATGTCATTTTCAAAAAGAGATAAGAAGCTTCTGCTACCGGGGTTGCAGTAGAAAGACAAAGGACCAAAAGGTCTAGAACCTAGAACTCCACCCCTGTCACGGAGCAGGTTCTTGCCTTTCTTCAAAAGAAACCTGTCCCTGTAGAGGAAGACCTCACCCCTTTCACTGTGGGATGGGGCTTGTGCAATAGGGACACTGCCGTGGGTGACTCAAGGGCCGCAGCCGAATGGTCTAGGAGTGTAGTCACTCCACGAGACAGGGCTCACATTGTTGAATCTTTTGATGATCTATAGATTGAGCTCCTTGGGTCTCAAGTTGTTGCTTCGGTAAACCTTTACCTTTAAACCTTCTACCTTAGCTTCTATTTCGTTTTCTTATATTATTTTAACACTTGTTTCGCAGATGAACGCTTATCTTCAGGCCGCTGTCCATAATCTCAAGAAGACGCGTGCCGAGAAGACCATTGCAAAGAGAGATAAGGACAGATATTTCGCTGCTTCTGAGGCAAACTTTGCTCATTTCAAGGATGTGGAGAAAGAGCTGGCTGAAGAGAAGGAGAAGAACCGAAGGTTGCAGTTGGAGGTGCAGCAAAACAGAGATCATATCATTGCTGACTTTAAAGCTTCGAAGGAGTTTGAAGATATTTTAAATGATGACTATGATGCTAACTTCCTTACTACTTTTAAGGATTGCTGGGAGGAGATCATTACTGAGCTGAGCGGGAAAATAGAAGGAGTATCTTTGGAGAAATTTCCTGTTCCTACTTTTCCAGGACTTTCTGCTGCTACTCAAAAGGTAACTGTAGAGACTGTTCCTATGGAAGACTCTCAGCCTACCCAGGATCCACCTTCCTCCCCTATTGCGGAAGAATTAGATGCCTCCCCTAAAAAGCTTCCTTCCTCTGAGAAGACTGGAGATGACTATATTGATAACCTAGATGATTAGACTACCTTGCATGGCTTGCTTTTGTAATATCCATCCTGAATTTTTACCCTATGCGGTTTTAACTATATCTATTTATGCATCTAGTTTCCTTGGTTTCCAACTACTTATCTTTTGCTTAAACTCTTAGTTTGTGTAACTTAACTCGAATAGCCTTCGGGCTTTTATTTATGCAACTCTTTAACTTAACTATTCATATAGTTAGTTTCCTTATTTGCTTCTACTTTCTTGCCTTTGCTTGTAGTCTGTTAAGCTTTTAGTGTTCTTTAGGTATTTGGCCCCTTGGCTTGTACCAAACTCGAGAAGTAATTCATAATTTGTTTTACGTGTTTATAATAACAAAACAAAAGAAGCAACTCAGAGAGAAAGCAAAACAAACTTCATTAGGCTATCAAAGAATACTGATAAAATGGGGTCAACCCTTACATAAATACTCTATCTCCTACTGGGAGCAACATGCTCTGCAATGGTTTCATTCGAACCTTATTTCTATTCCTAATAAATAAAAGACCAAGTCTTTAAACATAATAAGTCTTGAGGTTCAATGCATGCCAAGTTCGGGGCACCTCAACCTCGTCCAAGGTTTCCAGTTTGTAAGATCCTCGCCCTAGCACCTTCCTGACTCGATATGGTCCTTCCCAATTTGGGGCTAGCTTGCCCTTTTGGCCAACTCCTGAGGTTTCTATCTTCCTTAGAACCAAGTAGCCTTGTCGAAAGAACCTCTCCTTAACCCTTTGATTATAGTGGAAGGATGCTCTCTTCTGGTGTTCTGCATTCCTGGCATTTGTTTCATCCCTGACCTCGTCAATCAGATCAAGTGCTAACCTCATGCCTTCTTCATTACTCTTTAGTTCATATGCCTCAACTCGAGGTGAAGCATGCATAATCTCCAGGGGCACCACTGCCTCAGCTCCATAAGCCAGTAAGAAAGGGGTTTCTCCGGTTGTCACTTTGCAAGTAGTGCGATATGCCCAAAGTATAGGCAGTAGCTTATCCACCCAAGTATTTCTCGAATGTTCAAACCTCTTCTTTAGTCCATCAAGGATAATCCGATTGGCTACCTCAGCCTGTCCATTAGCTTGCGGGTGTGCTACTGAAGTAAAACGAAGCTCGATAGCATTTTCCTCACAGTACTTCTTAAACTCTTCATTGTTGAATTGTGTCCCATTATCCGTCACAAGGATTCGGGGAATTCCATACCTTCAAATTACGTTCTCCCAAAAGAACTGGGCAACTTGTTTGGTGGTTATCTTGGCTAAAGGTTTAGCCTCAATCCACTTAGTGAAATAGTCGATGGCCACTATCAAGAACTTCCTTTGTGCTGAAGCTACAGGGAAAGGGCCGAGTATGTCCATTCCCCACATTGCAAACGGAATAGGAGAGTTAACTGATGTTAACGTCTCAGGAGGCTGCCTTACAATTGGAGCATTCTTTTGGCATCTATCACACCTTTTAACATAATCTTAAGCATCAGCCAACATCTCTGGCCAGTAGAATCCCAAAAGAGTAATCTTGTGAGCTAGGGCTCTGCCCCCCAAGTGCTACCCACAGATCCCTCCATGAACCTCCTCTAATGCTTTCTTTGCCTCCTGGGGCCTTAGACACTTCAAGTACGGGATGACAAATGACCTCTTATAAAGGATGCCCTCAATCAAGGCATATCTCAATGCTCTCACTGACAGTTTCCGTGCTTCAAAGGCATTGTCAAGGAGCCATCCGGTTTCAAGGTGAGCTTTAATATGATCTATCCAACAGCCTCCTATGTCAATTGGTGCTACTAACTTTGAGTTAACGGTCGGGGCCTTCAAGACCTGGAAGTAAACACTCCCTGCATAATTTTCTATTTCAGAATAAGCGAATTTAGACAGGGCATCGGCCTTAACGTTCTCTTCTCTCGGAATGTGTTCAACATAGCACTCTTCAAACTGAGTCATAACAGCCTTCACGACTCTCAGTTATTTCGCCATAGTTTCATCCTTAGCTTCAAACTCACCATTCACTTGCGATACTATAAGCCTTGAGTCTCCACAAACTTTGAGGTTCTTGAACCTCATGATTTTAGCTAAGCCCAATCCGGGTATCAGAGCTTCATACTCAGCTTCATTGTTGGTCGTTGGGAAGTCTAACTTCAAGGCATATTCAACCGTAAACCCATCGGGGCTTTGTAAAACCATGCCTGCACCACTGGATTTTTTTTTTGATGCTCCATCAAAATAGAGCACCCAATACTCTTTCAGATCAGGTGCAGGTTCCTCATCCTTATCCTCTTTCCCAGGGGTAGTTACCATCTCCTGCCCCCCGACTTCTTGGTTGTTAATGGTGCATTCAGCCACGAAGTCATCCAATGCCTGAGCCTTGATGGCTGTCCGAGGCTTGTATGTGATATCAAATTCTCCTAATTCAATTGCCCACTTGATTAACCTTCCACTAGCTTTAGGGCTGTGTAGTATGTTCCTCAACTGTTGGTCTGTCAAGACTTGAATCTTATGTGCCTGAAAATAAGGTCGCAACTTCCTCGAGGCTATCAATAATGCCAAAGTAAACTTCTCAATGGGTGAGTAGTTCAACTCAGCCCCATGCAACACCTTGCTCACATAGTAGATAGGTTTCTGAATTTTCTTTTCTTCTCGGATAAGGACAGCACTCAATGCTTGTTCGGATACCGCCAGGTATAGGTAAAGAATCTCTCCGGGAATAGGCTTGGCCAACAGTGGGGCTTCAGCCATTTACCTCTTCAGCTGTTCGAAAGCCTCTTGGTTTTCAGAGGTCCACTCAAAATTTTTCACCTTCTTCAATGCCTGAAAGAAAGGCAAACATCTGTCACCAGATTTGGAGATGAATCTCCCTAGGGCTGCAACTCGGCATGTTAACTTCTGCACATCTCGTATAGAACGGGGTGGTTCCATGTCCAAAATTGCCTTGATCTTATCAGGGTTGGCCTCTATGCCTCTCTTCGAAACCATCAATCCCAAAAATTTTCCTGATCCAACTCCAAAGGCACACTTGGCTGGATTCAACATCATCTTGTGGTGCCTTAGCACTTCGAATGCCTCTCTGAGGTGCTTAATGTGGTCTGCCTTACACAGGTTCTTGACTAGCATGTCATCAACATAGACCTCCATGGTTTTCCTAATCAGATGGGTGAATATCTTATTCACCAATCGTTGGTATGTAGCTCCTGCATTCTTTAGACCAAAAGCCATAACGAGATAACAGAAAACACCAAAGTCAGTTATGAAAGTTACCTTAGGGATGTCATCCTTGTGCATCTTAATCTGATTGTAGCCACTGAATCCATCCATGAAGCTCAACATCTCATGCCCAGCTGTGGCATCAATCAAGGTGTCAATCCTCGGCAAAGGGAAACAATCCTTTGGGCATGCATCATTTAAATTGGTGAAGTCTATGCACATTCTCCACTTCCCATTTGCTTTCTTAACCATCACAGGGTTAGCCAACCATTCGGGGAACTGAATTTCTTCAATAAACTTAGCTTCCAACAGCTTATCAACTTCTTGCTTAATGTCCTCTTGCCTCTCAGGAGCAAAATTCCTCTTCTTCTGCTTTATCTTCTTTCGTTCAGGATCGACGTTCAACCTATGAGTTATAAGTTGGGGGTCAATCCCTGGCATGTCCGCTGTTGTCCAAGCAAACACATCGCTATTTTCTTGCAAGAAAGTTGTCAATTCACCCTTCAGGGGTTCTTTCAGTGATGCTCCTATATAGGTAACTTTCTCAGGGTCGCCTAGCTCCAGAAGTATGGGAACCAAGTCCTCTACTGGCTTCCCACGATGTTCATCATCTCTACGGACATCCATGTCTTCAATTGGGAGTACCTGCCCCCCGACTCCATCAGCTCTCAATGCAGACACATAACAACTTCTTGCCATCTTCTGATCGCCCTTTTGTTCTCCAACACCATTCTGGGTTGGAAACTTGATTTTCATGTGGTAGGTTGATGCTACAGCCTTGAACGCATGAAGTCCAGTCCTTCCAAGGATTGCATTATAGGTTGAGGCTGCCTTGATTACTAGAAAATTTAACATCTGAGTAGCCTCCCTAGGTTCTTGCCCAATTGTCATGGGCAACTGAATAGTACCCTCAACCTTGGACTCAACTCCATTGAATCCGTAGATGGGCATGTTGGTCGGGGTTAGCTGAGAATCAGTGTATCCCATTTTCACAAAAGCATCATGAAACAAAATATCAACAGAGGCTCCATTGTCTATCAAGACTCGCTTCACTTCTGAGTTTCCAATCACAGGAGTTATGACCAACGGGTCATCATGGGGGAACTTCACCCTTTCAAGGTCTGAGTCGTCAAAACCAATTGCTACTTCTGTCTTAGCATGCTTTGGGGCCTCTCCTACAATGTGCATCACTTCTCGAGCATAGGCCTTTCGTGAATTTCGAGTTGTGCCGGCCGCCGTTGGACCTCCCCAAATCATGTTGATAACTGGCCCTCGGGGCTGTGTGCTTCGATCACGATTATTATCTCTTCTATCATCGTCTCTCCTGTCATAATCCCTCATTTGGGATCCGCGATCTTCACCCTTAGTGAATTTATTTAGCTTTCCCTTACGGGTTAAGAACTCAATCTCATCCTTCAACTGTCTGCAATCATCCGTATCATGTCCCACATCTTTGTGAAACCTACAGTATAGATCCTTGTTTCTCTTTTCGGGGTCTCCCCTAAGTGGTTTCGGCCCTCGACATCCAATAGGATCTGGCTCCTTGGGGCATTCAACCTTGCATAGTCAGAAAACCTTGGTCCCAAGCTCTTTTTCGGTGGTGAATCAGAGTCCTTGCCAGTTCGGGGATATTTGTTCCTAGCATCGTACTCCTGCTCTTGCTTTCGCTTTTTCGTATCATTGTTATTCCGACCATTGCTTACTGTGACCTCCTTCTTTATACTATCCTTCTCGGGAGGATGCTTTGCCAATGACCTCTTAAAGTATAGGTCGGTGGTGCCATGCTCCAAGGCTACCATCGCCACCTTATTCTCTAAATCAGTGATGTTCAAAGTCTCCTTAGTGAACCTCTTGAGGTAGTCTCTCAAATTCTCATTCTTCCCTTGCACCACATACATAAGAGATGCAGAGCTTTTCTCATGCACTTTCCCACTGATAAAATGACTAACAAAGGCAGCACTTAACTCCTTGAAAGAGCCAATTGAGTTTGCAGGCAACTGGCTGTACCACCTTTGAGCCATACCCGACAGGGTTTGAGGGAACGCCCTGCACTTTAAGGCATCACTTGCGGGCTGTAGCAACAGTGCGTTCGAAAACGTCCTGACATGATTTGCGGGGTCACCCGTTCCATCATAAGCCTTAATTGTCGGCATCTTGAATTTTTTTGAGATAAGAGCATTC
The DNA here is from genome assembly GCA_037693485.1 of Kitagawia praeruptora. Lineage (NCBI taxonomy): Eukaryota > Viridiplantae > Streptophyta > Magnoliopsida > Apiales > Apiaceae > Kitagawia > Kitagawia praeruptora. The sequence continues at coordinate 117,144,052 of CM075352.1, forward strand.
ATCACCTCATCAGTAAACGGGGGTGTGGGATCGTCAGGATCCCCAAGTGGCATAAGATCCTTGGGGTTGCTCTTAGGGGCTTCAACCCTGGTTGTTCTTACGGTTGGGGCGTCAGCCCTTCTCTACCTTCTGGAAGACCTTTCTAAGTCTATGATGGGAATCGTCGGTCCTGAGGTTGGAGGAGGTTGAGTTTGGTTCAACCTAGCTTGTTCCCTTGCAATATCTTCCTTTATCCTTAGAATCTCGGCCTCATGAGCCTTGATTCTCTTAGCAGCTAGCAGCTGTCAGAGGGGGTCCATCATGGATAGTTTGTGTTCTTCTTCTAGGTTCTCTGCTAGCACGTCGCCTCCTCGGGGCTTCATCACGATCATCATCATCAGACGATGAATCATCAGTATAGGGGCCAGAGTATTCAACATACTCTCGATCTCGGATCTGCAAGGCATGGCCACTGGGTCCAGGACCTTGAGTAATTGGAGGTTAGTTAGGCAGACCATACATCGAGTTGGTATTCCTGGGAAGATCCATAGTATGGATCTGTACTCCTGGTGGCGGGCGGCTGGGATCATCTAAAGGAGAAACCAGCGTCTGAAGGGAGCTGGTTCCTTGAACCGGTTGGATGACCATAGGTAACGTCCTCTCAGCATGGGGATCCGTCCCTGAGGGTTGAGAAGCCTGAGTTTGAGTAATCGCCCCTATTGCCGGGGGTACTTGCTCAGTGATAGGCGGAGCAGAGCTAATCGGTAAAGCCTCAGTAGTGAGTGGCGCTGTAGTGATTGGTGCTGTTCTCCATGTTTGAACCATGGTTGATGTCTTCTTCCCACAGACGGCACCAAATGTTGTGGAATAAAAACTAGGTTATTAGGTTGCGGCTAGGGTTTGCTGTATTTAATGCTAGGGTGCGTGAGCTTCGTGCTTTAATGGCTGCTCTTGTGCTCGTGGATGAATCTGCCTTCACAAGATGCCTACGTACTTTGATGTGTATCAAAGATCAAGCCAAAAAACGTAGTTCTAGGGTGAGGGGTCTGACCCTTTATATAGGCTGAGAAGCCTAAGAATTGTGATAGGGTTAGGTGACTTTGGTGGGCAAGTCAGCCTTCAGGAAAGTTCTAGACTCATGCCTTGTAGGAGTTTGTTTCCTTGTATGACTACATGCCTTGGAGGCTACTCTTTATAGAGATAATGTCCTTATTTGACTTGTATTTCCCAGCTGTTAATTAGCCCTTAATATTAATTACGAAATTAATATTTAATTAGGGTTTTTGGGCCATCTGGTGGGCCCCACGTTTAGACCATACTAGGTCTAATTAATGCCACATTAATGTATCTTTAGGGCTTACTTTCAGCCTATATCATTTTTATTCCACAACAACGGGTTACCTTTTTCAGCCAAAACAAGTTACCTTTTTTATTGTCTCTAACTAAAACCTCTCTTTTTCAAATTACATCACGGGCGATTCTATTTAATAAAAAAATAATAATATTATAATGCTACTCCCTCCGTCCCAGCCAATACTTTACATTGTGGCTGGGCACGGAGACCAAGGATAGTGGGTGTAATATTGTTAAAATAAATGAAGTAGTGGATGTAATAGTGATTTTAGTGTTAAAATAAGTGAAGTAGTGGGTGTAATAGTGTAAAGTGTTGAAAAAGTGAAGTGAAGTAGTGGATGTAATAATTTATTTTATTGTTAAAAGTTACTATTTTTAGTAATGTAAAGAATTGGTGGGACGTCCCAAAAAGGAAATTGTAAAGAAATGGATGGGATAGAGGGAGTATTAATTAATCGATTACCTTTTCAGCTAAAAAAGTATCATCTTTTTTATTTTTCTAATTAAATTCCTTTTTATTTAGAAATATCATGGGTAACATTAATTTTTCATCTTCTAAAAACACTACGAGTAATTTTATTTCTTAAAATAATATTTAAATTATAATTTCTATAAACTAATCAATTACCTTTTTCACCTAAAGTATGTCACCTTTTTAATTTTCATGTTATCTTTTTCTATTTTTTCAAACTAAAATCTCTATTTTTCCAATTATATCACAGACGGTTCTATTTAATAAAATAAAATAATAATATTATAATATTAATAATTAATCGATTATCATTTTCAGCTAAAACGTATCATCTTTTCTATATTTTCTAACTAAAATTTCTCTCTAGAAATATCACGGGCAACATTAATTTCTCATTTTCTAAAAACATTTTGAGCATTTTTATTTTGTAAAATAACATAATTAAATTATAATTATTATAAATTAATCAATTATCTTTTTCACCTAAAACATGTTACCTTTTTAATTTTCTCTAACTAAGTCCTCTCTTTTTTCAATTATATCACGGGCATTCTATTTAAAAAAAATAAAATAATGATTTTATAATTACTAATAATTAACTAATTACCTTTTCAACTAAAACCTATCACATTTTCTATATTTTCTAACTAAAATAACTCATTTTCTAGAAATATCACGAATAATATTTATATAATTATAATAATCATCTTATTTAAAAATTTAAGCCTCCAAAATTCATATTAAAAAAAATTAATTCAGATTAATAAAAAAATTAATATAATATTAAAAATTCGGTGCATCACACGGATTTTAAGCTAGTATTATAAAATAGTATAGGAGACTTTTTTTTTGGACGTGAGTGTAGGAGACTAGTAATTTAAGAATAATAAAATTAATATATATTATAAAATGCTCGTCCAAATACTTTAAATGTTTATCAAACAATCTCAACGAAAGTAAAACCAGTCATCTAGTTCAAATGGCATTCTCATCCAGTTCAAATGACATTGTTGAATGATAAACAAACGAGAAATGTAACAATTTTTTGTACCCAAACGTCACTCAATCCTTATACAAGAGTGACATTTCAGATCAATTTTTACAAGAATAAGGAATAAAACTACTCCGTATATGACTAAAGTACGATATTGTCACAGTTATAATCTACGTACTAGCAGAACCAACAACACTAATACTTTCATCGTGTTTTATAATACTTTCCCACAAAATTTTATGCTTTTGTCAAAAATAAATGTAAAATTTAAACTTTATTTTTTTTATAAATCAACCAAAGGCCGAACGAAAGTAATTGGTTCTTCCTTGATCCTCTGACCACTTACAAGTTCAAAATGTAGAAAATAATAAAATAACAATATATGTATTAACTGTTATAGACTCTAAAATAATGAGATCTCACACAATAAGGACATGATTGACCGACTTCCTAAACATACTCAATCATTACCATTTTATTTCCTATGATCCTACAATCACTCCAAGTATCAGTATGACCAAATCATACCACTACTCTAGCTAGAAACAATGTAAACTATCAAATCAAATGCAATCTATCACATCAAACTAATGCAATACATATATCTTTTATTTCTAAAAACCATGTTTAGATCAAAAATCCCAACACAAAATAGGATATTATAATTCTTTATCAACATTTTATTGTTGGAGAGAGAATCAAACCCTTATCTGATATTCTGATATTCTGATACTGAGGTCCTGATGCTCTCCACTTTTTCAACTTGTGAGAGTATCTCCGGTCGGGTCCCCTGCAAAATACACCACAAGCAAACGACAGCAGACCAAACCAACCGAGTCATACAAGAATATACCGGTCCAAGGCAATCAGAAGACAATAAAAACGAAAAATGCCAAAATAAAAAGCTGGACTTTTAAGATAAAGCTAATCGAGACAAACCAACTCTGAGGCTCTCCACAACGGAGCCGCTCCCTAAAAGGGAATCTACCACTCTGATCTGACGCCTCCACTAGTACAATATATAGACTCTAAAATAATGAGATCTCACACAATAAGGACATGATTGACAGACTTCCTAAACATACTCAATCATTACCATTTTATTTCCTATGATCCTACAATCACTCCAAGTATCAGTATGACCAAATCATACCACTACTCTAGCTGGAAACAATGTAAACTACCAAATCAAATGCAATCTAGCTATCAAATCAAACTAATGTAATGCATATATTTTTTATTTCTAGAAACCATATATGTAATGCATATATCTTTTAGGGTTTGATGTTCCTGAGGTAACCTCAGGAAAATTACCTGAGATAACATAGATTTTCCATATTAATGCACGAGGGTATAATTGTAATTACAGGATTTTTTTAAAAAAAATTCAATATTTACAAAAATGCCACAAATATTTACACTGCTGCCTCAGGTAACTCTCCTGAGGTAACCTCATGGCCCTTTTTCTCTATCTTTTATTTCTAGAAACTAATGTAATGTAAACTAATGTAATCATATATCTTTTATTTCAAAAATCCCAACAAATTCCCCCGTAATCTAAACTGGTTTCTGCAGATTCTTCATTCCCAGCAAGGCATTCAACTGAGCCCGTATGGCTATTAAACTGAGCTCGTATGACTGATTCGACTGAACCCGTATGGCTAATCCGACTGAGCCTGTATGGCTATTAAACTAAGCTCGTATGGCTAATAAACTGAGCCCGTATGGCTATTGAACTGAACCCGTATGGCTATTAAACTGTTTTAGTCACAGAGACATGCCTGTTTAACTCTAATAACAAGCCTAATTGTTTGTAATGCTTTGCATTACTTACATGACCTCTTAACTGAGGAACCTCTAGTTGTAGAGTTTCTACTTGTTCTGTACTTGAAGTAGGCATCAAATTCTAGCTGTGTAACTGTACTTATTGAGTCAAGAATAATGCTTGAAAGAAGTTTCAAGGTTCATGCCTCAAGCAAAGAGATGAAGACTGTCAAATAAATCACAGTTGGGATTTGAAGAAATGAAGAATTTGCCTAAGTACCAATTCGAGAAGTAGTTTTGTGTATTCGAGAAGTCCAGCATTCGAGAAGTCAGGGATTCGATATCTCAAGACACTATTCGATATCTCTGAATACACTGTTCGATATCTCATTCGATATCTCAGAGATTCGATATGTCTACTGCTCTATTCGAGAACTCAAGAAGTCAACAAGTCAAAATGGTATTCGAGTTCTCAAGAAATCAACAAGTCAAAGTTCCATTCGATATCTCAAGGACTCAGAAAGCTATTCGATATCTCAGGGATTCGACATGTCAAAATGCTCTATTCGACAACTCAAGAATTTCCAGAGAAAAGAACTATTCGAGAAGTGATTCGATATGTCATATAACAGTATTCGAGAACTCAGAGTTATCGATCAAGTCAATCCTAGTTCTCGAACCACTTACTTAATCACTTATCGAATACATTCTTGGAGACAAAATACTGAAGAAATTGTACAAGTCAGAAGCCTGCAACAAGTCAATGCACTTTATGGACCACAATCTGTAATGTGCTCTGGAAAGCCTACAAGGAAGCTTGGAGAGATATAGAAGAGACAAAGGGCTAAAGAAGTGGATCTGAACAGGCTTTGCAAAGTCAAATCTGTAACCGTTTGGACACTTACTCAAAAAGGAAAGACAGACTAGAAAGTAATTTGTTCACCTACCTTATTTGCAGTAAGTAGGTTGTATCCATGTTCTATAAGGATACAGCCTCACTTCCTTAGTAAACTTTTGAGGAGTAAAGTTTTTCATACATTGTAAGTCATATCTCTCTGAGAAAAACGAAGCTGAGAATACTATCATTTGTATTCACAGATTGTAGCAACCTTTATCTAATACAATATTAGATTAAAGTGATATCGTGTCTTGTGTTGTTTTTATCCGCACTCATATCCTTGCACACACAAACACCTATCTTGCTACATAGACTCAAGAACAAGAAAAGTTCAAGAATCCATTCACCCCCCCCTCTGTATTCTTTTACTGTATTCAATACTCAACAAGTGGTATTAGAGCGACTGTTTATTCAAAAACAGAAAAATGATCATGAGTTCGAAGATACCAAAGACTACAGGAACAGTGAAAGTCCCTAAGTTTGACAAAGAGAATTACAACCTCTGGAAGATAAAAATGATGTTTTTCATCAAAGCCTCTCATCCTTTATATCCCGAGATTCTCAAGAATGGTCCCTTTGTTCCCCAACAGGAGATTCCTGAAAAGACTGTTGGAACCACAACAATTCCAAGATCTTATGTGGCCAAGGAACCATCCAAATGGACAGAATCAGAAAAGGAGAAGGTTGCCCTTGACAGTCATCTCATGTTTCTGATTATAGATTCCATGGACATGTCAATGTTTGCAAACATTGCATCATGTACCACTGCCAAAGAAATGTGGGATCACATTGAGGTGTTATGTGAAGGAACTGATGAGGTCAGAGAAAACAAGAAACAGATATTGGTCACACAGTATGAAGCTTTCATGGCACAGCCCAAGGAAAGCATCACTGAGTTGTTTGAGAGATTTCACAAGCTAGTCACTGAGTTGCAGATGAATGGCAAGGTTTACAGCACCAAGGAGTTGAACGTGAAGTTTCTGCTATCTTCACAAAATCATCTAGAGCAAAGGGTCATTTCTCTAAGGGAGAGAGATTTGAACAAAGTTACATATGATGTGCTCAATGGGGTTTTAAAAACTCATGAGCTTGAGTTGCTTCAGAAAAGGGCTATCCAAGCCAACCAAGTCAGGATGATAAACACATCATGTGCCTTGATTGTCAACAAATCTATTCAAGACCTAGAAGCATCTACAAGCCAACTGAGGATAGAGGAGATAGTAGATGATGAAGAAAATGAAGCTGAGGCTAGTGAACCTGTTGAGGAGAAGGAGGAAGAAGAGTTTTACACTCTTGAAGAACTAGATGGGATGGAAAACACTTCATATGTTTTCATGGCTAGAAAATTTCCCAACATCAGATTTAAGAGGAACCAGCCCTTCAAACCTAAAACCCAAATCCATTCATTCAACAAGAGCAAGGCACCTGTGAAAGCAAACAAGAACAAATTTAAACCAGCTATGTGGATAGGTCATCTGTAAGGTGTTATAGATGCAATGACCTAGGGCATTTTACCAGTGAATGCAAGAAGCCTAAAAAGAAGGATAAAGAGTTTCTAGAGCTTGAAGCTAAGTATGAGGCCCTTCTGAAAAAGAAAACACAAGGTAAGGCCTACATAGCTGAAGGGAAGTGTTGGGATGATTCTGATAGTGATGGAGAGGAACAAGAATTTTGCAACTATGCCTTGATGGCCAATTCCAAGGATGACACGTCTCCATCAGACTCTCAGGTACCATCTCTCACTACTATAGACATGTTTGTTTCTGAGTATAAATGCATGATTGAACAACTATCTGTTGAAATGTTTAATATTCATACTAGTATGACTGCTGCTAACGAGGAGATTGCTAAACTGTCTACTAGAAATGAAATGTTAATAAAAAAGAATGAGGAACTTGAGCTAACTGCTATGCAAGTAGAAAACCTTAAGAAAGAAGTTGAATATTTGCAGAATAAGGTTTTATGTGCTAGTCAAGTGGAAAAGGCTCTTAGGGATGAATTAGCTGAAAATGAATTCAAACTGAAAACCTTTAAGAAATCATCTGGTCTAGTGCAATCCTATTGTGAGAAAATTCAAGCAAAACCCAAGACTGCTATTGGACTTGACTATGGCACTCTTAACCAGAGAAAAAGCTACACTGTCATTGAAGATTACACTGCTGTTCAAGAGGAAGTCCCTCATATCTTGAAAAAGACTGAGACTCCTATTTTTAAACATCCAATACTTGAAATTGATGAGGAAGCCTTACTCATCAAGCAAATGTTGAATGATGAGGATGAGGCACAGTCCAGTGAGCAACATGCATCCTCCAAGAGTAAGAGTGTCAAAGCCAAAGCCAAGGAGCCAGTAGGTAATAGAACTAAGATTGAAAAGTTTGTGAAATTCGTTTCAGCTGGAAATCATGAATCTGAAAAGAAAGTGACTAAGAAGAAACAGAACAGAAATTGCAAGTTAGGGATTAATAAAGATAACAACTATGTTTATATGCCTAATGCCCCTAGGAAAACTTGTCAGAGCTGTTTCAGTACCAATCATCTAACTCATGCATGCAAGAAACCTGTTGGTAGTGTGCCCAAACCTTTCTATGATTGTTCTGTGCCTCTAAGACATAGAGATGTACCATTTTGTGATAAAATGGTTGTATCAGTCACAATTTTCACACACACTACACAAGGTCAAAGTCTTCAAGTCCTCCTAAAGCTAGGAAGGTACCTTTGTCACCTAAGTCTGAGACCTCAAGCTCTAAGACTTTTAACAGTGACAAGAAGACTAACACCAAGAAAGTTGATAAGCATGTTGTTTATGATAAAACTGTTTATAAGTCACATGGACCCAAACTTGTTTGGGTACCAAAGGAGAAGTAATACCTTTGTGTTTGCAGGGCAAAGAAAGTGAAAAGAAAGTCATGTGGATTTTGGACAGTGGATGCTCAAATCATATGACTGGTGATATGGCCCTGCTATCACAGTATGAGTAGAAGGCTGGCCCAATGGTTGCTTTTGGAGATGACAGCATGGGTAACACATTGGGATATGGCAAATTGAAAGTTGGTAATGTCATCATTGAAGATGTAGCACTAGTCAAAGGACTCAAGCATAATCTGCTAAGTGTTGGTCAATTTACTGATAGGGGATTCAAAGTGGATTTTGACAAAGATGAATGTTTGATCACCCACAAGAAGACTGGTGATTTTGCTCTATTTGGAGTAAGGAAAGGAAGCCTGTTTGTAGCCAATATGGACTCTATAAACAAGGACAAAATTTGTTGCTTCTACTCAAAAGCATCAAATGAAGATTGCTGGCTGTGGCATAAGAGATTATCACACCTGAACTTCAAACCTATTAATTCTCTGGTCAAAAGAGAGTTAGTGAGAGGCATGCCCACACTTGAATTCTGTCAAGAAGGAGTGTGTGAGGCTTGCCAAAGAGGAAAAATGAAAAGATCGAGCCACAAGTCAAAGATAGTGACATCAATAACCAAGCCCCTACAACTCATTCATATGGACTTGTTTGGGCCTGTCAATATTATGTCACTAGGAAGAAAAAAGTATGCCTTAGTGATGGTTGATGACTTTACAAGGTATACATGGGTGGAATTTCTGGCATCAAAAGATGAGGCTCCACAAGTAATCATTGAGCACATAAAGAGAGTTGACAAGGAAGCAAAGGCCAACAATGCAAGTGTGATTGCATTAAGAAGTGATAATGGAACAGAGTTTAGAAATGCCATACATGAAGCATTCTGCAAAGAGAATGGAATTTCTCAGCAATTCTCTGCTCCAAGGACTCCACAACAAAATGGAGTTGTTGAGAGAAATAATAGAACTCTAATTGAGGCTACTAGAACAATGTTGCTTGATGCAAAGATGCCAACATGTTTTTGGGCTGAGGCTGTGAGCACTGCATGCTTCCAGAACAGAACCCTCATCAACAAAAACACTGGAAAGACACCTTACAATTTGATGACTGGGAAGAAGCCTACTCTAAAGTATGTTCATACTTTTGGAAGCAAATGCTATGCATTGAAGGATAATTCAGAATATGTTGGAAAATTCGATGCAAAGGCATTTGAAGGAATTTTTCTTGGCTACTCTATGGAAAGATTTGCATACAAAGTTTATGTCATCAGTCAAAAGAAAATTATGGAAAGCACGGATGTGACATTTGATGATAGCAAACCACCTGGATTAGAAGAAGCCAATGATGAAGATAAAGATCCATTAAAGTTTGATAATCTAGATGATTCTGATGAAGAGAATGAAACTGAAGTTGAAACTGAAGTTGAAACTGAAGTTCAAAAAACTCAAGTGAATGATGAAGCAAGAGAAGAATTTGTGCCAATCAACAGTGGAGAAACAAGCATCCAAGACACACCTGTGAATAGTGGCAACTTCACAGGGGGAGGAAATGAGAATGATCATGACTTGGATGATGAAGCAACATCAAGAGTGAGCATTCAAGGAAATGGGATAGATCACACAATGCAGACCAAATAATTGGAGATGCAAATGCAGGAGTAAGAACTAGGAGAGCAAATCTAAATGACTGCCTCTATGGTTGCTTTCTATCTCAAGTTGAGCCTAAGAAACTTGATGATGCACTGATGGACCCCGATTGGATAATTGCTATGCAAGAGGAGCTGAATCAATTTGAAAGGAGCAAAGTATGGGAACTTATGCCTGCACCAAAAGGTAGAACCATTGTTGGAACAAAATGGGTTCTGAAGAATAAGATGGATGAAAATGGTGTAATCATAAGGAACAAAGCAAGGTTGGTTGCAAAAGGATACTCTCAACAGGAAGGCATTGATTATGATGAGACATTTTCCCCTGTTGCTAGATTGGAAGCCATCAGAATCTTCTTGGCATTTGCTGCTCATTCAAACTTTAAAGTTTATCAAATGGATGTCAAGAGTGCATTTCTGAATGGAGAGTTGGAAGAAGAAGTTTATGTGTAACAACCACCTGGCTTTGAGGATCAACACTTCCCAGAATTTGTCTACAGATTGCTTAAGGCATTGTATGGACTTAAGCAGGCTCCAAGGGCATGGTATGATACTCTATCACAATTTCTTCTTGAAAATCAATTCACTAGAGGCACATTGGACAAAACACTGTTTTACAAGAAGCATGGTGATGATATTATCCTAGTTCAGATCTATGTGGATGATATCATATTTGGGTCCACAAATGAGAAGTTGAGTGAGAAATTCTCTAAACTCATGCAGAGCAGATATGAGATGAGTATGATGGGAGAGTTGACATTCTTTCTTGGGTTCCAAGTCAGTCAAAGGAAGGATGGTATCTTTATCAGTCAAACCAAGTACATCAAGGATCTATTGAAGAAGTTTGACTTAGAAGACTCCTCACCTGCAAAGACACCCATGGCCACTGCCACTAAATTAGATGAATATGCTAAAGGCAAGGAAGTAGATATCTCAGTCTACAGAGACATGATTGGTTCTCTACTCTATCTTACTGCAAGTAGGCCAGACATCATGTTTGCTACATGTTTGTGTGCAAGGTTTCAATCAAATCCAAAAGAATCACATTTGATTGCTATAAAAATGATCTTTAAATATCTGAAGGGCACTCCAAACTTGGGTTTATGGTATCCTAAGGACACAGGGTTCAATCTGGTTGGTTATTCTGATGCTGATTATGCTGGATGCAGAGTGGATAGGAAAAGCACCTCAGGTAGCTGCTAGTTTCTTGGACAAAGGTTAGTCTCTTGGTATAGCAAGAAACAACAATTTGTGTCAACTTCTACAGCTGAGGCTGAATACATAGCTGTTGGAAGTTGCTGTGCTCAAGTGCTTTGGATTAGAAACCAACTTAGAGATTATGGATTTGTGTTGGAAAGAATTCCAATCATGTGTGACAACACAAGTGCAATCTCTATAGTTGCCAATCCTGTCAATCATTCTAGAACAAAGCACATTGACATCAAATATCATTTCATTAGAGAACATGCAACTAATGGAACCATTGAGTTGCATTATGTCTCTAGAGATAAACAACTAGCTGACATATTCACTAAACCATTAGATGAAGCCACCTTACAAGGTTGGTTAGTGAGATTGGAATGCTGAATTATTCAAATTCTGGCTAAGTGAATATATCAACTGAGTTGTTGCAGCAGTAAACACTTACTTTATTTAAATGCTCAATATTTTTGAAGTAAGTGTTGGCTGAAATATGATTTATAAATATTTCAAATCTGCTGCATATGTTGGAAAATCATATTTTGTCAACTTGAAATTTCTATGAAATTTTGAGAAAATCACTGTTTAATTTGCTAGAATTTTCTTCATTGAATATGACTGGTAAATTTTAAAAGATAGTGAAAATTGAGTTTCCATGAGTAAAAAGAATAGTTCGATAAGTCAGACTTCTCGAATGGTTCATTTCATTGTTATTGGTCGACTTCTCTACCAAGCCTATTCAGGACACTCTTGAGTTCTCGAATAGTGTCTTTTAGAGAACTCGAAAAGAGACATGAGTGAGTTCTCGAATAAGGTATTTAAGTTCTCTATTGACAGAGTTCTCGACACTACGCCATAGATGGCTTATAGTAACCCCCAAACTGTGTTACCATAGACCCCATTTTGAAGTTACCATAGGCCAAAATAGGGCTATGGTAACACTTCAGCTGTGTTAGGTTCTCAGCAGTAACTACAGGTATCTAAGGTAACATCAAAACACAGCCTAAGGTAACATAGCAAATGTGGTTACCAAAAACCTCTATAGCAACATCTTCAACACTCTATAGTAACATAGTTTGTGTGTTACAACAGATAATACAATTTTGCACATGGACAACTGTGGGGCCCACATTTAGGTGGGGTCCACAATCTATTGTAACACCCTCTTTTACCAATTGTAACACATTGAGTGTTACATAATTAAAATTATTTATAACTAATTTTAATAACAAAAAAAATGACATTTAAATATTCAAGAACCAAATTAATTACATTTCAATAACATCATCCAACATCATTTCAATAATATCTAATACAAAACCAACCAAATCATCCAAAAATATCTACCAACACTAGCTAATGAACAAAACTTAAAATGTACAAGTACTAGAGCTAATAACATGGTAAATTTCACATCTTCACATCTTCGAGTCAGCTTTTGAGGCTGTGTTCTCATTCCTACAAGGCGGTGACCTCCAATTCTTGGCCGTTTCTCTGCATTATACAAAAATAAGTCATAATTAGTAAGAGTCAAAGGAAAGTTTTGCATTCACAAAGAACAATTCAGTTCTAAGATGAGAAACTAAAAAAACCAACAGACTAGCTTCCACTTAATATCAGAACACCCCGCATGCTAGATGGAATTAACACTGAGCTTAGGTTTTGGTTCAAGAATTTGGCATGAAATTCAGAAAGAATGATTGCACAAAATTTGAGCATGTACAGAAAATTTCAGGAGCACAAATTATAGACCCTACTCTTATAAATATCAACCATTGTCAGTTGAATAAAATGAATAATAATTATAGAATTTACATCCTAAGATTCTAACTCAAATTTAACACAATGGTAGATATCTTCCAATTTATATATATGATACAATGGTAAATATTTACCATATCATTTTAATCAACACATCTGAATTTATATTAAAAATTCTATATTGCATTATCTGCAGAAAACACATTCCTTAACTATCCCGAGACAGTATATACCTGCTTGTTACCTCTTGAACCAAGATGAGGTGTGGCAACAGTAATAAAGTTAACTGGCACTAAACCACCTATTGTCCCCTTCGACTCCTCACCAACATTAGCTGATAGATGACCTTCACTCTCAGTTTTGCAAGGCTCATATAATTTCTCGATGGCATATCTTGCTGCCAATCCTCCCAATGAATGAGCAACAAATGAGATTTTACGCAAATTTGGCTTCTGTTTGATCAGTTCAGAGACCTGAAATCAACAGTCATAATATCAGAAAGTGTAACACTTTCACGGACGTTCCATAGCTTAGGTTCTTTTTAGCCATAAATTAATGAGAAACAGACCTCCTCGGCCAATCTCTCACCCATTACGTCCACGCCGTCTAACGTTAGCATAGCCATATTCTTTTCGCTGCAAAATAGAAATAGAAATATAGGTAAATGATAATAATAAAATTATCATCTAAGGCATCACAACTAAACTAAACTATTATAAGAAAACAGATCTGTTGTAGTTGGTCAATCCTTCATTTTTGGTTATCCATTTTTATTAACCACAAAAACAAGCAACCATTAGATCCTTCAAAACAAATAAATGAGAATTATTAGATTTAAAAACTACCAAAGGTCTAAGGTTCAAATCCCATCAACAACAAAAACAGATATGTTTTTGGCATGCTTATTGACTCACACACACACACTTACGCATAAACATAGAGAGGAAGGGATACAGTCTAACCTGAATAACACTATGAGCAGCAAAACGCAGTATACTACCGCTGTGAAAGCTGACATCAACTTTTTCCCATGACACGCGTGCAGGCCAGTCACCAGTTCCTCTGCTTGAGTCAATTCACTTAGAGAAATTATGGCATACAAATCATATACGGCAAGAAATAAATGGAACCAAGTAGGCTGATCAAGTACCCTACTATACCTCACATTGTCAAACATAAAAATAAAAATGATAATGCTTACTTAGATATGCAATATTTTCCTTTGCGATCGTATACATCTCTTTGCACTGGATCACTCAAAACCTGGTAAGCTTTATCGGGATGAACCTGTCTTGCCTGTACCAGTAGAAGTAAAAATAGAAAAAAAAGAAAGTGTTAAAAAGAATGTAAGTGCAGAAAAACTTGTGACTCTTTAACTGTTTCACATATGCTTGAACTTAACGATTTCAATTATTCAATGGCTACTAAAAGATTTCCTTTAACATATATTACTCCTACTACATATCTATATACAAAGCTTTACTAGTTTAAAAGTACTGTGAGAAACACTATATATAAGAGTTTTTACTAGTTTAAGAGTATTGTGAGAAACACTAAACCAAATTGGCCTTGAAAAAACCAAGAGATTCAGAACCCAAATCACCCCAGAAACAAAGATAGAGTACACTTAACCAAAACAATGCCAGTCCCTCTTGCTCCATATCCCACTCCACCACCACCATCTACACCACCTGCAAATGGTATACTTCTTAATTTCAATATAAAAGTTCAATAAAATGTCGAAACACTTGGTACATTAATTTATCACCATGTAGAATTTACACATTTGTGATTTCCAACAGGATAAATTTCAAGTTTTGTTTAAATTGCATTGGAAGAAAAATCTAGTATGTCGACAAAGTAACATAATATTTGTTTCAGGTTCACAGAGTCAGCTAGTTTGTTCTGGATGTCGAAACCTTTTACTCTATCCGGTAGGAGCAACCTCCGTTTGTTATGCTGTTTGTAATGCAGTTACTCCAGGTACATATCGTTAACCTCATCTGTAGTTTTCAGCATCCAATGATCTCTTCTAGATGTCAATGTGTAATTTAGGAAACTAAGTAAAGAAGTTAGTAAATGAAACAGGAAAGGAAACATCCAGTTTTTCTCCATTAGTGGCCTACCTTTAAATTAGGCTTGTGCTGCTAGACTTGGGAGATTGAGTAGTATTGCAGCTAGAACTGTTTCCTACCTTTAAATTAGGCCTGTGATGCTTCACAAGAGGGACCAGCGACAATACAACATCTGCCATTAGTGGCCGGTAATCTGCTTCTGGTTGTACGCACATTGCAGCTATGGCAGCCACTTGAATAACTTCCTTCATGTAGTACTGGCTCCAGTTTTGGATCCATAATTGTTTCAACCTTCTCTCTATCAGAGAGCAGTGGCAACGCCTATTGCAAAACAGATATCAAGATATAAGAAGAGAAGTTTTAGTTAATGGGATGTAAGACAAAATGATTAAAAACCTTAGCTATAAACATATCAACGCCCGGTGGTCTCGTCATATCAACATGAACTCTGCCAGTAAGCAACTCCAAGAGGACAACACCATAGCTATAAACATCTGACTTTGTTGTCAGATGGCCAGTTAATTCATACCTGCATAATGCAAAAAGAAATTCATTCTTATTTTAGAATACTAAACTATCAAAAAGAAGAGAACTATACAAGAATTCGGTCTTACTCTGAGGCAACGTATCCCTGGGTACCCAACACTCTGGTAAATCATTTGATTCATGTAAAGCTACCCAACAAATAGACTCAGTCAGAACTTTCAATGATAAATCATTTATCTTTCATTACCAACACTGCTGCATTTATATGCCATCACACAACTAAATACTATTTCGCCAATTACAAAAAAAAGTTGTTAAAGTTTCTCAACTTCTTACTGAGATATGAACTATATTACATGAATATAGATGTGGCAGAATCAATTCCTAAATTAATTAGAGTATAAGTAAAGTGTATAACGGAACCAAATTGGCCCTGAAAAAAAATAAGAGCTTAGGAACCCAAATCACCCCAGAAACAAAGATAGAGAACACTTAACCAAAACCAAGAAGAAATATAATTCTTAAATGAAAACCAAATCAATTAAACTTTAGCCAAAGAAACTCTAATTAAATTGAAAGTCGAGAAACCAACTAACCCATCTATTGACAGAGAGGAGGAGTCTTGTCTTGAGCATGAAACCCACTGTGAGTAGTCTTTGCGATGCGTTAATAGGTATGAAGAAGCCCCATCTGAAAAATCAATTGAAGAAGATGAACCCTATTTCAAGCCAAAGCCCTAATCCTTAGTCTCAAATCGATTAAACGGGAGAGATGGAGTATGAGACACTGTACTCAATAGAGGAGGGAGAGAGAGCTGAGATAAAGCCCTAATTTTTGTTAGTGTTTGAATTTTTGGGCATATGTGTTTGATTTTGTGGGTGAGAGGTGAAGGAGGGAAATGAAAATTTGACAGGGGCTAAGGAGGAAACGAGACAAGGGGAAGAAAATTGGGTCAATTCTAATATAATAAACTAGAATGCTAAACATTTTTAGTAAAATAATATATATTGTTTATACCAATTACATTTAATTTATACAAGTACATAAAAACATTGAAATATAAAATTATATTTATGTTATATATTTGTTGAAATTATTTTTAATTTGTTGATATTAAATTATAGTTATTAAATATTAAATTATAGTAATTTACAGTTAATATAAAAAAAAAATTGTTAAATTTTTGAATGATTTGAATCAAAATATAATAATTTTAGATATTACTTTATATATTTTAAAACCCTTTTATTCGAAATTTATAAACAAAATTTAAAATTTATGAAAAATCAATAATTTAATTATTTGATGGAATATTACGTTTTAAAATGATTATTTCAATGATTTTGTTAAAATTAATTATTTTTAAAGTCAAATAATTATTAAATCATTAATTTTAAATTAAATAAAAATTTTGTTAATGAATACTCTATGGTAACACACCTCATGGTGTTACCCATTGTTAACACCTTTATAACTAAAGTAACATACTTTTGTGCCTATGGTACCACCACAATCAAAAGGTTGCGATAGGTCAAAATTTTCATAGCTATGGTAACACCCGTAGTGGTAACACCCATGCCAAAAGGTTGCGATAGGCCATCTATGGCGTAGTGCGAATAGCATGTTTGAGTTCTCGAATCATTTGAAAAGGCTGGTTTCTCGCTGAATCTTAACCGATTTTGGATTTTTATTTAAGTTATATAACTGCCAGCTGTGAGTTACAACATGCTTGAGTTATCGATTAAGCCTTTCTTGATTTATCGAATAGTTGTTTTCTACTTCTCGAATGTTTGACTTGTCGATACAAAACATACATCTAATCGACAATTCAAGTACTTCATACTTATACAATTCTACATCTATTCTATTCATTTCATTCGATTTCTCAAGCATCTAAACCCCCCAAAACCTCTGAAAACCCTAACTGCAAAAGCTTAATTTCTTCTTCAACCTTCATTCTCTTTTCTTCTATATATATACAAATGGCAATAACCCAACTCTCCATACCCACTCAAACCAATTTTATCGCAATAACTAACGATGTGGAAGCACCTAATGCAAACTTCAAGTGCTTTGTATGCTGGATGTCAGAATCATACATCAAGAGTGCACTATCAGCCAACCCAACTCTGTATCTGGACCTCCTAGAACAGTTTTGGAGAACTGCCACCGTGGAAGTCATCGCCCTCAAGAATGCTATAACCTCCTATGTAGTCTATTGCAAGATTCAAGGCCATGATGTTACTATTACTATAGCAGACATGAATCAAGCACTGGAATTACAACAAGAGTCATATGACACACTGGCCACAAATACACAGTTGGAAGAATTCTTTGAATTCATCAACTACTCAGATATGATCAATCTTGGGAAGTTAAACAGAAAGCATCTGCGGAAAGAGTGGAGTTATGTGTTTGCCACCATTCTTCAAGTCTTCACAGCCAGGAAGTCAAGCTTCGATCAGATTAGTGCACCTGCACAGCAAATAGGCTATGCCTTGGCTTATGGGAGAAAGATAGATGTTGGTCAAATTATTCTACAGGAGCTATATGGGAGACTTGGCAAGAACACAGCCAAGAGAGGTACTGAAATTTTCTTTCCTCGCTTTATTCAATCTGTACTTAACTTTAAAAATGCTAAATTGATTGAATTTCCTGGAGTAGATAACAGTAGAATAGGCTACCCTAGGTCCACGACCAAACTTATTTTTGGTAATTTGAAGACTAGGAATGATGTGGATGTAAGACTCAAAATAACTCCTCATATGGAGAGTCTATTTAGGACTTACCCCCACAACATGCCAACATTTGACTCAAAGTCACAGTTAGCACAGCCTAAGCAAGTAGTACAAGATGTTAACCCAAGGATTGCTAACCAACCCTCTCAACCAAACACTCTACCACACAGTGAGCCAACTGCATCATCCTCTCAAAAGGGTGATGTTAGTAAAAAGAAGAGAAAGGAGGTAATGTCTGCACCCTTGAACATATTATCTGAAGCCGCATTGGCTGTGGAATTAGGTATAGGTAGTGAGGAACCTGAGTCACCCTTACAGAGGCCAACGAGGAAGAAATCTAGGACCACCTCTTCAGTCACACAAATGGCTGAAGTTGTAAAATCAGGGGCACACAGTTCACTAGATGTATCCTCTCAACAGGGTGCATCTATAGAATCAAGCATCCTCCCCAATGCACCTATTTGAACAGAGTCAGCACGAGTGATAAGGCTGGCACAACACTGAGTGGAGAGCACATCACAATTGAAACTCCCTCTATCTTTCAGGGGGAGTTGCCAAAATCTAATCTACAAGACACTTCTCTTCCAGAATCTACCACTCATATTTCTTTGGAGCCTGTACTTCAAGAAATTGAAGAACAAGGCATTGATCACCAAGAATTCTCTTCTCTTGGTGAACCAATGAATTTAAGTGACATGGTGCTTGACACTGTGCTCACCTCCCAGGACCCACATTTAGATGGTGAGGGAATGCATGCTGGGGCATGTCCTGATGACACCATCACAAACACAGAGGATTCACTAGTTTTTACTAGAGACTCTGTGCCTGTGTCAACTGCTGGTGTAACTCATCCCACTTCTGTGGAGACACCAGTAGTAGAGTCAATCCATCCGGTTGCAGAAGTTGCATCTGTAACTGAGGAGTCTAGCTTGCCTAGCTCTAGCTCTGACTTCATGTCACAATGGCTGAAGCCTGTGCAACATGACAGTGCTTCAGGATCAGGGTCTGTTCCACAACAATTGACGGTTGAAGCACTTCAAAGCTTAATTGTGGATCAGATCCCTAAGTTCACAAAGATTGCTCAAAACCTTCTCACTGCAAGTCTGCCCAATCCTGACTATGAAGCTATTCTCCTATGCCACAGAGATGATGTGGAGCTACAAAAGGCAAAGATAATAGATGATTCTGAGAGAAATGGCAATGTAGATGCCTAGCTACAAGGAAAATTTGATATTCCTCTCTCAGACAGTCTCCAGTACCTCAGAGAAGAGTACATCACTTCACTAGGGTCCAGTGCCAAATCTCTCACCCCTACTAATGTGTATGAAGCAGTGAATGACAACTACAAGGGCGTTCTCAAGGCTTCACACTTCCTTGGAAAGGGTCTCAAAACAGAAATTCATGAAGTGTGTACAACCACAACCAAGGAGGTGCATGAGATTAAGAGAGCTTTTGATGCCAAATTCCCTTCATTGGAGACTGTACTCAAGGACATTCTGGAATGCAAGTCTACCTATACCAAGATGGATAATGGCTTAGCTCTACTCCATGACACTGTTACAGGTCTGGGGAAGAAATTTCAAGCTTTATCTGATCAGACCACAGATGCCAATGCCATGCTGAGGACCATGTTCAAAAATCTATATGGAGACAAGCTGGTTACTGAAGTCCTAGTGCATGATTTGACTAGGTTTGAAGTGCATAGACTTAAAGAACAATCCCTGTCTGGCTTCAAATCTACTGAATTATTCAGCAAGGTAGATGTACTTGAAAAGGAGGTAGCTACTCTCTCACAATCCAATGCTCATTTGACAGAGAAAGTTAAAACTCTTACTGAGCAGTTGAACACTCAAGCCACCACCACAGCTGATGTTCTTTCGCATCAACAATCTCTGTTGGCTGCCATGATGAAGCACATGGGTCTCCCTCTACCTGAAGAATCTTCGAACCCTAAGGTCACTCCTACAGCCTCTGTGCCTGACAACAAGCCTAAGGGGGAGAAGAGGACATCAAGGAATTCAAATACAAAGGGGGAGAAACCTAAGGAGAAAGGTATAAAGATAAAGGAGGGTGGCCACCAAAGTACATCTAAATCCCTAACTCATGTGCCAGGAAAAGGGAAATCAAAATTTGATGAGCCCCCAACCACTCTGCCAGTTGTTACTCTACCAACTGTGCATATCATCACTCCAAGTGGCCAGAAGCAATCCATCACAACCACAGTGGTTGCAGGGAGTATGCCATCTGATAACTCTCCATCTACTGAAGTTGAAAGTGTCAAACCTGTAGAAGTAAAAGTGGTTACTGAGGCCAAGCTACAAGAAGTTGCAAACTCTAATGTCTACCATGATGATGCATTCTTGAAGTTTCTGAAAGTCTCAAGGGAACAGGCTGATGACACCCAAATATATCTAAGGAGGCTGAGGGATCAGATTAATTACTTCATTGTGATACCTAGGAGAGTCAATGGCTTATGGCACAAGGAAGTGATGATGGTGGCAAAATCCAGTATCTGGCATTTAACCTACAACACTCTACAAACATTGAAACATTCAGAGATAGGTGCACTGATCAGGCTTATTGAGAAAAGGGATGTAAATGAAAACAATAAAAGTCTATATGATGACCTGAGAAATGGCCAACCTTCTAGGCTCCCAGAAGTGTTTAAGAAGCCATGGACAATTGTCTATCAATTGTCTATCAGGCTGGCACCAGAATTGAAGACATTAAACAACTGGTTATTCCTCATGATCTCACACCTCAAAATCAAAGACTTATTATTGCAATCATTGAGCAACTATAGAAGAAGAGTGGAACCAGAAATGCTGAAGAACTAGAGGCACTGCAAATTCTCAGATCCTTTATTGCAACTGGTGTAATTCCAGAAATTGCCAAGCCTAGGAGAAATAAGGATGACAAAGATGAGGATAAAAGTGATGGGAGGAGAAGACATCACAGGAGTGATAAGGGAGATGAAGACAAGAAAAAGAAGAGGGATGACAAAAGAGAAGAAAGATAGTAATGACCAAGGGAAAGTCTATGAGAGGACAAGTGTGAAACAGCAAGCCATAGGCATCGCTGACAGTAACCTCACCACAACACAAGACTTTAAGTCTAGGGTGAATACTGTTAGTAGTGACCTACAAAAGTCAAAGTCCGTGGCCTCTGCAAATGTTTTACTACCTCACGAAGAGAAGGAGATTCAAGCCAAGAAACCATGTGTATGTTTCAGAAAGCAAACTGCTAATGGAATACTACAATGGTCCACAAGCAAGGGTCATAAGTTTCTGCCTAGCAACCATGTAAAAAGGATTAAATTCAAGCATGCTGCAAGAAGGGTGAAGTTATCCAAGTCAAAAGCACTGACAATAATCCCAGGACTAAACCTACCACCTCTGGATGAAAACTATGATGAAGACCAACTGCAGTTCCTACGGGCTCAAAGAATCTATCATGTTGCCATTGTTGATGATTTTCTTGAAATTAAATATACTGGTGGAAGAAAGAAGAAATTCAGACAAGGAACATGTCAGCACTGGGGCAGGCTATATGACATAGAAAGAATAATTGCAATGTTGGATTCTGAAGACAGAGTGGAAAGGGTATGGAAGCTGGAGTTAATTGACTTTGTTAAAATGAAGAGAGATCACAAGGCAGAAATGAAAAGGAACAGTGAAGAGCTACTAAAGAAAAGGGAGGAGGAGTTTGCTGCAATGGAAGCTAAGGCTGATGAATTGAGGACTATGAGTCTGTGTAGAGTCAAGTTTAATCCTTACATCATTGAGTACAAGAAATATGGTAGAAATGTAAAGATTAGAATGGACTACATCAGTTCCTATTCTGAGAAATAGCTGAATGAAGTACTCAAGGATTTGTCAGGCTCCCCTCTAATTGAAGAACTCACTGCAATGGAAGATATTATTCTTGCCATGGAAGAAAATGCAAAGAAGAAAGCTAAAGAAGCTGAAAAGAAAATGAAAAATGAGAATCTGCAAGCCAAAGCTCAAGAGATGAATCCAAAAGGATATGGCTAGTTGTTCCTCATAACTTGTAAGAAAACTTTTATGTATTTTCTTCAATCAATCTACATACCTGTACTTTTTAAAGTTTTATCTTTATGTATGTTAGGCTTGTTATCAGACATGAAATTGTAATGCTTTGCATTACTTACATGACCTCTTAACTGAGGGAACCTCTAATTGTAGAGTTTCTACTTGTTCTGTACTTGAAGTAGGCATCAAATTCTAGCTGTGTAACTGTACTTATTGAGTCAAGAATAATGCTTGTAACGCCCCAAATCCGGGGTCAGGGATTTGGTCGTCACGCGGAAATCCTTAACATCAAATCACCTGATTGACAATATTCAACCACCTGTAATAATTTAATAACTGAATTACAACATCTGTGACCCCAACCACCAAGCATCTTTTAGGTTATAGGGCTAGAAACAAGAACTAAAATCTTTACACCTTCATTACATCCATTTTATTACATCGCACTATGTCTTACAAATCTTATACTACTAGTATAGCTTCGTTGGGAAGTACACCAGCAACTAGTACTATTCAATACAAAGTAATATATATTACACATCAATACACTTATATATAACTTACTCCAGCTATCTATGTTCTGGATCATATCATCTTCACAAGGGCACACTGCCTGCTTCTCCTGAGCCATGCAGATAAGCCTCAATCATCTACCTTCCTCTGAAAGGTTAATATTTAAAACAAGCAAGTATGAGCGAAAGAATTGCCCAGCAAGTATTAATAGAGCACAACAATTTATATATCAATATACACATGGAGTTTTCGAAATATAGCGATACTTAATATCAATTCGAAATATTTACAACAATGAAACTTCAATAAAGAAAATATGACGTTTAACGCAAAATCCAATGAACAGATAAGTTTATAATAATCGTAGTAATCCTCATATCTTAGCGAAATAGTGTACACTACCGTATTGCTAATCTTTTAGAAAGCTTTTCAAAATACGCAGTTCAATATGCTGCTAAGATAGTTATTACCACCCTTCATAAACCAAACCATTATAAAGTTCCCTTTTTAATACTCCTCAAGTTTGTAAGTATATACACATGAGTATATCATTATCGTCAAAACACCTTACAGTTCAAGATTCTGTACAGGATATAAGTTCGTTACCACTTGATAAGTTAAACTCAGAAATAACTGATAGGAAGAGAGTCAAAGCTCTTGAAGCAAAACATTTGGGATTTAACATCAGTAACCGATGAACCATCTTTCATCTTTTGAATAATTGCAAAAGTGCACAAGCACGTGCCATTATTGTTAGAATAATCTTGCAGTTCTAGATACTGCATGAATTCATCATCTTTCAAAATTGAAAACAACACTATCGGCTACTTGGCACTTAGGCCTAAGAAGCAGTGTTTGAGTATTTTTCCAAAGTGGAGGATGGGACTTAAAGAAAACATAAAAAACCTGACAAGGATTGACGATGATCAGTCGCCACATCCAAGTCCAATAATCCGCGGGTCTTCTCTACCGGTAGAAGGATAGAAACTACATCCGTAACTATCCCCGAGTGAAAACTACATCCGTAATCACCCTCGATGAAAACTACATCCGTAATCATCCTTCGGCAACACCTGGGCCGGAATAATAATTGATGGACCGCCTGGCTCACGGCCGCTTACACATCCCGGGAATCGTTCGTCAACGATTCCCACACCTGCCAGAGTCCCCTTTTTCTTTTCTTGTCAAAATCATTTTGATAGAAAACTTGAGTAGTTGAAGTTCGACTTCAGTCGACCGATAATTTCTTGAAAAACGAGCAAGAGAGTAAAACCTGACCGGGGGTTTTCGAAAATGTTTTGAGTTCAAAAGAGTTCAAGTATAGATATACACTTGTACCGATATAAATCTCGACACAGGGTTTTGTGATCACACATGGAAAATGGTACGCATGAAGCTTGTAACCACAACAGGGTAATTCCATATATATATAAGTTCTTGAAAAGTAACTTACCTAGATAGATTCAAAATATAATATTTTAAATGATTATGAAGGTCCTTAGACAACCTTTAAATAGTGTTTTATAACCTTCAAAACACTTAGAGTATTTAATAAATATTTGACTACTATGTAACAAATAATAAATATTCAATAATCCCTTTTTAAAAGAATACTCAAATTAACATTCATTTATTAAGTAATATTCAAATAATATTTACTATTAATACTGGAATATTTAAAAACCTCAAAACACCCAAATACAACCCTTGGGATGTTTCTAATTAAAATCAAGACACAATCTCTCCAGCAGTCTCCAAACTTTGGCCACTTTATCAAATAACTACTACTGACTCTCGGTCAATAAGACATAATTAATAAGCATGAAATAACATATATCGATATCAATCTAGCTGGTTTAAGTTGAAAGTACCCAATTTATAATCATTGGAATATCTTTAATCCGTATTGAAAATAAACTATCTCCGATAAATAATATACTAGATAGAATCACTCCATTAAATTGTTTTATTATTTCTCCGGGACAAAGTGATTTTAAGAAAGCGTTTTGAAAATGATATTCATCTAATTAAATAAATTTAATTAGGCGAATGAGGTTTATTTAATTAGTAAATGCTCTCAGGAGCATCTATTAATTAAATAAACACTGGTTTATTGGTGATGTTGCCTTTAGGTTAATTATTGCGAAATTCTTTTTAAAAGCTTTGCCCGGGTTTTCGAAAACATACAATACAAAATAGCCCCGACACGCGGGCTAAGTTCGATAACTCAATACACGCTCTACCCTCGGAGCCTTTCTTATTCCGATACATAAATATATACTTCATAACATATAGTCCACTACCACATTACAAAAGTTTATAAATATACAACATATAAATCGAGATGTAGAACCATAAGAATGTCACCGCCCATCGACAGTATTATAAGTCATGGGTTTTGATTATTGCACGAGAATAATTTAATATCGCTAGCAAAGTCAAGAATAAAATGATTTGGAAGGAGGAGCGCAAGATTAAAAACTCGCAATTAGGGATTGAAAACCCTTTTCCACACATTTTATATACTTCAAAATAGGTATACTCTGAACGATAGAGTATGTGTAAATAAACTTGCCTCTGGTCCTTAGCAGAAAACAGAAACCGCGAACAAATCCTTCGCACCTTGTCCAAGTAATTCCATGGACCTTACCTGACGTCTCGATCTTCCTTTTTGGATGCACGTCGCTCCAATTTGATTTCGCCCTAATGGTACTGAAATGGTTACGAGTACGTGTCAGTCATACCACGTATATCGAGTAGACACAACTCGGAATTATCACTAAATAATCATAAGGTCAAACTATAGGTGTCCTCCCTATAGTTGACTACTCTAATACCACTTAATGCACATAAGACATTTAGTAATAGCAAACAACACTAGAAGAGTCCCCTAATATAAAGCGAACATTTCCTAGTACCAACATATCATAACACTACACAGTTATAACACTTAGTCAAAACTCCACTTAACACTTTTGACCATAATACTATTGACATACTCTTGTCACAAGTTAATTAACAAGTAATCCTCAAAACATACTTAGCCCTTGATAAAGACTCATAATACCCATTTAATCTTCAAGACACATTTAATCCTCGAATTAAATCACTTAACACATATACACATAAACAGTTAACACCCAAATCATACCTTTAAACCCTTGAAATCAAATAAGTTAAATAAATTAAAACGCAGGGGATTTTTAGAAAATTTCGGCATGTAGTATTCGTTTATCGGACTATGGGCTCAGCCCCTCCATGCCAACAAAACAATTTATAACCCTGCTTTTGATAAAATAAAAGCTGCCTCAACTTGCAGCAACATAAAAGTAAACATATAAGAAAAGTACCCGCCCAGACATGCGGCAACTAGCACATAAGAAAAAGTACCCGCCCAGACATGCGGCAACTAGCACATAAGGAAAAGTAAACTAAGTTTATCCACATTTAAGCCAACACCACGTAGTTGGCACTTATACTATCAACATATACTATAACTCGATTTATGACATCTAGCACATAAACATTTACAAGTTATCCAACTCTTATGACTACATTACATGGAGATAACAATTAGCACTTAACACTTAGCAATTAACAATTTCAATTGGAAACTAACAATTAGCAATTAGCACTTAACAATTACTTGACAACTAACCCGAATATATTATCCGACAATTAATAATTACTCACTAACAATTAACAATCAGAAATTTAACAATTAA
The DNA here is from genome assembly GCA_037693485.1 of Kitagawia praeruptora. Taxonomy (NCBI): domain Eukaryota; kingdom Viridiplantae; phylum Streptophyta; class Magnoliopsida; order Apiales; family Apiaceae; genus Kitagawia; species Kitagawia praeruptora. The sequence goes on from CM075352.1 coordinate 117,170,566, forward strand.
CAATCACTAACCCGAACCTTTAATCGGACTCATAATTAAACTCAACAATTATAATTACAAACATACCTTCCGAATTAAATATCGGAAATTCAACCAATAATCATAATCTTACAAGTTTAGTCTAATTATACTCATTACCACATTAAGCTTTCCATTTCAACTAATTAAACCACCATAATTAACCTCGCAATTAAATCTAATTTAATTACTACAATAATCTCACAATTTAAAATCAATTAAATTACCACAATTTGAAACTAATTAAATTACAACCATTAATTTATATCAAAATTTACAACTAATGCAATACGAAAATTAAATAAATAAAATGCGAAATTATACCATTTCGATTCCGGTCCGATTTGTCGGAAAAAAAAAAATCATCTCCCCCCTCTCTCTCTCCCCCCAACTGATCTCTACTCTCCCTCTCTCTCTCTCTCTCTCTCTCTCTCTTGCGCGCCAACTGCCGGAGAACCGCCACCACCGCCGGCCACCCGCCACCGCGCGGTGGTCTTCCCCTCCCCCGCGACCTGAGCTGCTAACCCCTTCCCCTCTTGCACACCCACACCCACGATTCAACACACACACACGCTCATATATATGTATGTATCGATTTTAATTGGTTCAAAATCAAACCCCCAAACTCTCTTTTTCTTTTCTCCGATTCACTCTCCCCCTCCCCCGACTGATTTGTTTGTGCGTGTTTTTGTGCGGCTGTGTGTGTATTATGTGTATATCTATGTGTGCTGTGTGTGTTTTGTTTAACCCTAATGGGCCCAAGCCCAATAACAATTAAAACAATACAATTAATCACTACATACTCTAAATAATATTTAGAGTTAAAAACTCTAATTTGTAAAAATAAAATTCCTAGTATAATTAAATACTAGAATATTTTTAAAGACTTTTGGAGAAAGAATTAGAATTAAATCTCAATTTTCTAAATTGATATGCATTTTACAAATATTAATAATTTATAAAAACAATTCATAAAAAAATAATAATTGTGATTCATAAATCACAATTTACAGGGCTTTATAAAAATACTACAAACACTATTGTTTTAGTAAAATCTCAAATCCTTGATTTTATATATTAATCAAGTAATTCCTACAAATCCTCAAATAATTAAAATAACATTTTCTAAGGATTTTAAAATCTCTAAATTATTCAATAATTTAAAATAAAATCTTTACTGAATAATTTCACATTCCAAAATTAAATCTTTACACAAATAAACTATTGACTCGAGGTATCTACTCAGTCAATAAAATTTTAAATAGGAGCACCAGCCTCCACTTAACCGAAAATAATTAAATAATTGAATAAAAAAATAAAAAAAAAATTCCTCCTCATTTTAGGAAAACAATATTATTATTGAAATAATAATAAAATCATTTCTTGAAAAATTCGGGTTATTACAGTCTACCCTCCTTAAAAGGATTCCGTCCACGGAATCAGCTAAGGCCACTACTGGGATTCCTTAACTCTTTTATCATCGACATTTATTCTGCAAAACAGGAGATAGTGTCTCTTCGTAAACAACTTCTCCAATATCTCAATTCAAACCTCGATTCTCTATCTAACACAATTATCGCTGGAGTCTCATAACCCACCATTATTCCTTTCACATATACGTCTTGCCCAACTTTCTATTATTATACTATCCTTAAGAGAGAGAGTTCACTGACTCTATTAACATAACATTCTTGAGAGAGAGAACGAATCAATTCTAGCTATACATCACTGATATTCTATTCGTTTTGGAATTCGCTCCTGCTCTTGGCGATTCCGTTGCGAATCTAGTTTCTATCAGCGAATTTATGACTTGGCAGACCTGGTTGGTATCCCCTTCAAATTTATTAGAGATAATAAGAATTATGAAACTTTGAAAAGATAGCTGTCATATCAAGGCTATTGCCACACATTGATGATCATAAGGTTATGAGTATTAGAGTAAACCTTATTTGAAATAAGAGAATTTACTGAGAGATCAATATGATCATAAGAACTCACGTTGCGTGTCTCAGTTAAGACATTACTAAAGGTAGTTAGCCTTCTTGTATTTCACAACTCACAAGTGACGGCGTCCCGTCAGACTTCTATCACACAGACAGATAGCCCTTGCGTCCCCTATAAGTATAGGGTTGTTCGTCTCAGTGGAAGCTGAGAAGTATGAAAGCAATTCGAAGTGAAGATAATAATTATCGTCTTTCGACAAATAATTCTCAAGTGGACACCCTGGATTAAAATTGATCAGATTCTAAGGTGCAATTTCCAAGGAAAAGGATAACCAGAAAGATACTAGTATACAACAAGCAAGTGGTGCTATAGCACCATAGGATTATCCAATATTTGAAGAAAAGTGGGAATTTAAATATCATCAATCGATAGGGCCTCATAAATCTGAAAGTAGGTATAATGACAGCTTCTAGCAAAATTGAAACCAATATAGTTTAACATGAGTATTGAAGAACAACTTCGAAGAGGGAGTATATTCTTTATTAAAATTCTCTCTTGGAGAGATGTCAAGATAGGTCATAGATAGGGGGTAATCAAAATAATTTGTGCACGGGGAGGTGTCAATTAATTTACAGATTGGGGAGGTAATGAACATAATTTGCAAATGGGGAGATGTCAAACAATTCGGATTGGGGAGATAATCAAAATGATTCATAATTGGGGAGGGTAATGCCAAGGTCTTCACGGATGCCTTACATGTCGGCTCCTCTGACGGATAATTGTTCGATTGTAGCGCTCTTCTTTTCCGCGCACACCCTAAGGTGCTCGATAACCGACGTCATCGTTGACTCGTAATAGTCGCTAGAGATTCAACCATCGGCACTTTACGATATTAAGGAGTTCCATTCGACTCGGCGCAAGCATCTCACGCAAGCGTTCTATTCTTTGAGAAGACTTAGATACCGGTGTCGCCCCTAGCAACGACGAATTCTAGGTGTCGAATGGGCGATATTCCGGAACATTGCTGGAAATACATACTTAGATCCAGTCATCATTATAACCGTATTTATACCACATGTTCCTGTCCTCATGACAATTCCGTGTGCTACTTAAGCTTTTCCCTTTTTGGCATAACAACCTTCGTACTAGTCTCTCTCAGACTTTCTCAGTCCGTCTTGATTCTTAAAACATTTCATCTTTATTGATCAATCTCATCTTCACCCTTTTTACTTCTATAATTTTGAGACAATCGGTGTCTATCCACCAATCCATTTCTAATATTACCTCAAGCTCTCTTAAACTCGAGAAGATTTAAATACCCGCAACTTCGGCTAATACTCTTTCATAGGGATCTTGTTTTACTTCCCTTTTTGGAATTTTAACAGTACGGATGCTATCTCAACTCATCATTGTCATAATACTGGCTGCCAGCTTTCCATCCTTCATCATCATATTGAAATTTCCTATCATTCGGGGAATACATAACTTCATCCATGAACCCCTAAGATTATCTTAATTCTAGGTCTCGGGCGATTTATGCCCCTGCCGACCAATACTTATCCCTGAGAATTCTTTAGCAGACGTTCATCACCACAAGAAGTGACGTCTATCTCCACATATTCCTCGGCATAGCCTTCCAATCCTAACTTAATCATTGGTACTATATCCAATAGTCCAACAAGAACTCTATATGAGTTCTGACGTTCTCACATAACTATACACACTCCTACTCACTCTCGTTTCTAGTTTACTATAACCTAAGCTCTGATACCATTTCTGTAACGCCCCAAATCCGGGGTCAGGGATTTGGTCGTCACGCGGAAATCCTTAACATCAAATCACCTGATTGACAATATTCAACCACCTGTAATAATTTAATAACTGAATTACAACATCTGTGACCCCAACCACCAAGCATCTTTTAGGTTATAGGGCTAGAAACAAGAACTAAAATCTTTACACCTTCATTACATCCATTTTATTACATCGCACTATGTCTTACAAATCTTATACTACTAGTATAGCTTCGTTGGGAAGTACACCAGCAACTAGTACTATTCAATACAAAGTAATATATATTACACATCAATACACTTATATATAACTTACTCCAGCTATCTATGTTCTGGATCATATCATCTTCACAAGGGCACACTGCCTGCTTCTCCTGAGCCATGCAGATAAGCCTCAATCATCTACCTTCCTCTGAAAGGTTAATATTTAAAACAAGCAAGTATGAGCGAAAGAATTGCCCAGCAAGTATTAATAGAGCACAACAATTTATATATCAATATACACATGGAGTTTTCGAAATATAGCGATACTTAATATCAATTCGAAATATTTACAACAATGAAACTTCAATAAAGAAAATATGACGTTTAACGCAACATCCAATGAACAGATAAGTTTATAATAATCGTAGTAATCCTCATATCTTAGCGAAATAGTGTACACTACCGTATTGCTAATCTTTTAGAAAGCTTTTCAAAATACGCAGTTCAATATGCTGCTAAGATAGTTATTACCACCCTTCATAAACCAAACCATTATAAAGTTCCCTTTTTAATACTCCTCAAGTTTGTAAGTATATACACATGAGTATATCATTATCGTCAAAACACCTTACAGTTCAAGATTCTGTACAGGATATAAGTTCGTTACCACTTGATAAGTTAAACTCAGAAATAACTGATAGGAAGAGAGTCAAAGCTCTTGAAGCAAAACATTTGGGATTTAACATCAGTAACCGATGAACCATCTTTCATCTTTTGAATAATTGCAAAAGTGCACAAGCACGTGCCATTATTGTTAGAATAATCTTGCAGTTCTAGATACTGCATGAATTCATCATCTTTCAAAATTGAAAACAACACTATCGGCTACTTGGCACTTAGGCCTAAGAAGCAGTGTTTGAGTATTTTTCCAAAGTGGAGGATGGGACTTAAAGAAAACATAAAAAACCTGACAAGGATTGACGATGATCAGTCGCCACATCCAAGTCCAATAATCCGCGGGTCTTCTCTATCGGTAGAAGGATAGAAACTACATCCGTAACTATCCCCGAGTGAAAACTACATCCGTAATCACCCTCGATGAAAACTACATCCGTAATCATCCTTCGGCAACACCTGGGCCGGAATAATAATTGATGGACCGCCTGGCTCACGGCCGCTTACACATCCCGGGAATCGTTCGTCAACGATTCCCACACCTGCCAGAGTCCCCTTTTTCTTTTCTTGTCAAAATCATTTTGATAGAAAACTTGAGTAGTTGAAGTTCGACTTCAGTCGACCGATAATTTCTTGAAAAACGAGCAAGAGAGTAAAACCTGACCGGGGGTTTTCGAAAATGTTTTGAGTTCAAAAGAGTTCAAGTATAGATATACACTTGTACCGATATAAATCTCGACACAGGGTTTTGTGATCACACATGGAAAATGGTACGCATGAAGCTTGTAACCACAACAGGGTAATTCCATATATATATAAGTTCTTGAAAAGTAACTTACCTAGATAGATTCAAAATATAATATTTTAAATGATTATGAAGGTCCTTAGACAACCTTTAAATAGTGTTTTATAACCTTCAAAACACTTAGAGTATTTAATAAATATTTGACTACTATGTAACAAATAATAAATATTCAATAATCCCTTTTTAAAAGAATACTCAAATTAACATTCATTTATTAAGTAATATTCAAATAATATTTACTATTAATACTGGAATATTTAAAAACCTCAAAACACCCAAATACAACCCTTGGGATGTTTCTAATTAAAATCAAGACACAATCTCTCCAGCAGTCTCCAAACTTTGGCCACTTTATCAAATAACTACTACTGACTCTCGGTCAATAAGACATAATTAATAAGCATGAAATAACATATATCGATATCAATCTAGCTGGTTTAAGTTGAAAGTACCCAATTTATAATCATTGGAATATCTTTAATCCGTATTGAAAATAAACTATCTCCGATAAATAATATACTAGATAGAATCACTCCATTAAATTGTTTTATTATTTCTCCGGGACAAAGTGATTTTAAGAAAGCGTTTTGAAAATGATATTCATCTAATTAAATAAATTTAATTAGGCGAATGAGGTTTATTTAATTAGTAAATGCTCTCAGGAGCATCTATTAATTAAATAAACACTGGTTTATTGGTGATGTTGCCTTTAGGTTAATTATTGCGAAATTCTTTTTAAAAGCTTTGCCCGGGTTTTCGAAAACATACAATACAAAATAGCCCCGACACGCGGGCTAAGTTCGATAACTCAATACACGCTCTACCCTCGGAGCCTTTCTTATTCCGATACATAAATATATACTTCATAACATATAGTCCACTACCACATTACAAAAGTTTATAAATATACAACATATAAATCGAGATGTAGAACCATAAGAATGTCACCGCCCATCGACAGTATTATAAGTCATGGGTTTTGATTATTGCACGAGAATAATTTAATATCGCTAGCAAAGTCAAGAATAAAATGATTTGGAAGGAGGAGCACAAGATTAAAAACTCGCAATTAGGGATTGAAAACCCTTTTCCACACATTTTATATACTTCAAAATAGGTATACTCTGAACGATAGAGTATGTGTAAATAAACTTGCCTCTGGTCCTTAGCAGAAAACAGAAACCGCGAACAAATCCTTCGCACCTTGTCCAAGTAATTCCATGGACCTTACCTGACGTCTCGATCTTCCTTTTTGGATGCACGTCGCTCCAATTTGATTTCGCCCTAATGGTACTGAAATGGTTACGAGTACGTGTCAGTCATACCACGTATATCGAGTAGACACAACTCGGAATTATCACTAAATAATCATAAGGTCAAACTATAGGTGTCCTCCCTATAGTTGACTACTTTAATACCACTTAATGCACATAAGACATTTAGTAATAGCAAACAACACTAGAAGAGTCCCCTAATATAAAGTGAACATTTCCTAGTACCAACATATCATAACACTACACAGTTATAACACTTAGTCAAAACTCCACTTAACACTTTTGACCATAATACTATTGACATACTCTTGTCACAAGTTAATTAACAAGTAATCCTCAAAACATACTTAGCCCTTGATAAAGACTCATAATACCCATTTAATCTTCAAGACACATTTAATCCTCGAATTAAATCACTTAACACATATACACATAAACAGTTAACACCCAAATCATACCTTTAAACCCTTGAAATCAAATAAGTTAAATAAATTAAAACTCAGAGGATTTTTAGAAAATTTCGGCATGTAGTATTCGTTTATCGGACTATGGGCTCAGCCCCTCCATGCCAACAAAACAATTTATAACCCTGCTTTTGATAAAATAAAAGTTGCCTCAACTTGCAGCAACATAAAAGTAAACATATAAGAAAAGTACCTGCCCAGACATGCGGCAACTAGCACATAAGAAAAAGTACCCGCCCAGACATGCGGCAACTAGCACATAAGGAAAAGTAAACTAAGTTTATCCACATTTAAGCCAACACCACGTAGTTGGCACTTATACTATCAACATATACTATAACTCGATTTATGACATCTAGCACATAAACATTTACAAGTTATCCAACTCTTATGACTACATTACATGGAGATAACAATTAGCACTTAACACTAAGCAATTAACAATTTCAATTGGAAACTAACAATTAGCAATTAGCACTTAACAATTACTTGACAACTAACCCGAATATATTATCCGACAATTAATAATTACTCACTAACAATTAACAATTAGAAATTTAACAATTAACAATCACTAACCCGAACCTTTAATCGGACTCATAATTAAACTCAACAATTATAATTACAAACATACCTTCCGAATTAAATATCGGAAATTCAACCAATAATCATAATCTTACAAGTTTAGTCTAATTATACCCATTACCACATTAAACTTTCCATTTCAACTAATTAAACCACCATAATTAACCTCGTAATTAAATCTAATTTAATTACTACAATAATCTCACAATTTAAAATCAATTAAATTACCACAATTTGAAACTAATTAAATTACAACCATTAATTTATATCAAAATTTACAACTAATGCAATACGAAAATTAAATAAATAAAATGCGAAATTATACCATTTCGATTCCGGTCCGATTTGTCAGAAAAAAAAATCATCTCCCCCCTCTCTCTCTCCCCCCAACTGATCTCTACTCTCTCCCTCTCTCTCTCTCTCTCTCTCTCTCTCTCTCTCTCTTGCGCGCCAACTGCCGGAGAACCGCCACCACCGCCGGCCACCCGCCACCGCGCGGTGGTCTTCCCCTCCCCCGCGACCTGAGCTGCTAACCCCTTCCCCTCTTGCACACCCACACCCACGATTCAACACACACACACGCTCATATATATGTATGTATCGATTTTAATTGGTTCAAAATCAAACCCCAAAACTCTCTTTTTCTTTTCTCCGATTCACTCTCCCCCTCCCCCGACTGATTTGTCTATGCTTGTTTTTGTGCGGCTGTGTGTGTATTATGTGTATATCTATGTGTGCTGTGTGTGTTTTGTTTAACCCTAATGGGCCCAAGCCCAATAACAATTAAAACAATACAATTAATCACTACATACTCTAAATAATATTTAGAGTTAAAAACTCTAATTTGTAAAAATAAAATTCCTAGTATAATTAAATACTAGAATATTTTTAAAGACTTTTGGAGAAAGAATTAGAATTAAATCTCAATTTTCTAAATTGATATGCATTTTACAAATATTAATAATTTATAAAAACAATTCATAAAAAAATAATAATTGTGATTCATAAATCACAATTTACAGGGCTTTATAAAAATACTACAAACACTATTGTTTTAGTAAAATCTCAAATCCTTGATTTTATATATTAATCAAGTAATTCCTACAAATCCTCAAATAATTAAAATAACATTTTCTAAGGATTTTAAAATCTCTAAATTATTCAATAATTTAAAATAAAATCTTTACTGAATAATTTCACATTCCAAAATTAAATCTTTGCACAAATAAACTATTGACTCGAGGTATCTACTCAGTCAATAAAATTTTAAATAGGAGCACCAGCCTCCACTTAACCGAAAATAATTAAATAATTGAATAATAAAATAAAAAAAAAAATTCCTCCTCATTTTAGGAAAACAATATTATTATTGAAATAATAATAAAATCATTTCTTGAAAAATTCTGGTTATTACAATGCTTGGAAGAAGTTCCAAGGTTCATGCCTCAAGCAAAGAGATGAAGACTGTCAAATAAATCACAGTTGGGATTTGAAGAAATGAAGAATTTGCCTAAGTACCAATTCGAGAAGTAGTTTTGTCTATTCGAGAAGTCCAGCATTCGAGAAGTCAGGGATTCGATATCTCAAGACACTATTCGATATCTCTGAATACACTGTTCGATATCTCAGAGATTCGATATGTCTACTGCTCTATTCGAGAACTCAAGAAGTCAACAAGTCAAAGTGGTATTCAAGTTCTCAAGAAATCAACAAGTCAAAGTTCCATTCGATATCTCAAGGACTCAGAAAGATATTCGATATCTCAGGGATTCGACATGTCAAAATGCTCTATTCGACAACTCAAGGATTTCCAGAGAAAAGAACTATTCGAGAAGTGATTCGATATGTCATATAACAGTATTCGAGAACTCAGAGTTATCGATCAAGTCAATCCTAGTTCTCGAACCACTTAGTCACTTATCGAATACATTTTTGGAGACAAAATACTGAAGAAATTGTACAAATCAGAAGCCTGCAACAAGCCAATGCACTTTATGGATCACAATCTGTAATGTGCCTTGGAAAGCCTACAAGGAAGCTTGGAGAGATATAGAAGAGACAAAGGGCTAAAGAAGTGGATCTGAACAGGCTTTGCAAAGTCAAATCTGTAACCGTTTGGACACTAACTCAAAAAGGATAGACAGACTAGAAAGTAATTTGTTCAGCTACCTTATTTGCAGTAAGTAGGTTGTATCCATGTTCTATAAGGATACAGCCTCACTTCCTTAGTAGTTAACTTTTAAGGAGTCAAGTTTTTCATACATTGTAAGTCATATCTCTCTGAGAAAAACGAAGCTGAGAATACTATCATTTCTATTCACAGATTCTAGCAACCTTTATTTAATACAATATTAGATTAAAGTGATATCGTGTCTTGTGTTGTTTTTATCCGCACTCATATCCTTGCACACACAAACACCTATCTTGCTACATAGACTCAAGAACAAGAAAAGTCCAAGAATCCATTCACCCCCCCTCTGTATTCTTTTACTGTATTCAATAATCAACAAACTGAGCTAATGTTTGCCCGTCTGGCACGTTCACCTCCATTCGATTTCACCAAAAAATAGAGAACACTCGAATCCGGAGATCATTGCATTCCAAGCAACAATATCTCTCTTAGACATTCCATCGAACACCTTCCATGTGCCTGCCTCCATAAGTGTTCCATCTCGTTCTGCATGGCCTTCTGCCACCCTATCTCATTTTCTGCCTTCGGCAGGCTTCTCCGGCATCGCCTCGTCTTTCTCGGCAACCCCAAACTACACATGCATCCCATACTAGACATGCATCTTTGCCACCATCCTTTTGCAACGTCTACCGGAAACTATCACTTATTCTGCTTCTCCACCACCAGCGGTGACTTCACCACCGCCTGTCGGCGGAAAAACAAGACCCGTTCTGATGCCAAGTGTAGAAAATAATAATATAACAATATATGTATTAACTGTTTGGTATGAAGACTAAAAAATAAATTACACAGATATGCTTACAATATGCTGCCACACTTTTTATTCAAGAACATTAGTACAATATAAACCAAACCAAACCAAACCAAACATACCCAGTATATCCCGCTCAGAGCAGGGTCTGGGGAGGGTAAGTTGTACGCAGACCATGCCCCCGCTTTTTAAGGCGGAGAGGCTGTTTCCGTGAAGACCCCCGGCTATGTGCACGACAGATACGGTGGGTGATAAAGACACAGGAATCTTAAAGATACGAGAATGTTTAAAGCAATACCTGAGCCCATGGCGATCTCTACATGGGACCTACCCGCCTGCTTGGAATTCTGATATTCTGATACTGAGGTCCTGATGCTCTCCACTTTTTCAACTTGTGAGAGTATCTCCGGTCGGGTCCCCTGCAAAATACACCACAAGCAAACGACAGCAGACCAAACCAACCGAGTCATACAAGAATATACCGGTCCAAGGCAATCAGAAGACAATAAAAACGAAAAATGCCAAAATAAAAAGCTGGACTTTTAAGATAAAGCTAATCGAGACAAACCAACTCTGAGGCTCTCCACAACGGAGCCGCTCCCTAAAAGGGAATCTACCACTCTGATCTGACGCCTCCACTAGTACAATATATAGACTCTAAAATAATGAGATCTCACACAATAAGGACATGATTGACAGACTTCCTAAACATACTCAATCATTACCATTTTATTTCCTATGATCCTACAATCACTCCAAGTATCAGTATGACCAAATCATACCACTACTCTAGCTAGAAACAATGTAAACTATCAAATCAAATGCAATCTATCACATCAAACTAATGCAATACATATATCTTTTATTTCTAAAAACCATGTTTAGATCAAAAATCCCAACACAAAATAGGATATTATAATTCTTTATCAACATTTTATTGTTGGAGAGAGAATCAAACCCTTATCCATCATACCCCTATCACAAGGTCACTTGTTTTTTATAATTTCAAACTTCGAATTTTTCACGTTAAAGCTGGATATTTAAGGAAAATATAGAACGATCCGAATAATGATTTTTCATTTTTTTAATTTTAAAAAAACAAACAAGTCATCCTAACTATAAGATCGTAGACAGCCAGAGACAAGCATGTAAGCTGTTGGTAACTACTTAACTCATCCCCCAAAAATTGTAACGTACAATTCAAGTCAGATGACAAATAAAACATGCATATTGCATAACAACGAGAGCAGGGACCCCTCCTAGAGCATCTTCTTGTGTCCATTAACACAAAAGTGCCTTGAGAATGAATCATCAATATCACTTCACCGGAAGTGTGTATATCTGTTGTTATGACAACAAATTCAATTCGAATATTGCATGATTGAATTGTAGACTCTATGCATTTTCTTAATATGCACAAAAAATTTACCAACAGTAAGCTTAATATGCTGTGCATGTTTCGATCATCGGTTGGTCAATGCAACTACCAAAGAGTTTGGGAACCAATGAAGAACCAATTTTATATTTTTGCATGACTTATATATATATATATACAGACTTTTGCTCAAATATAAACTAATCTTTAAATACAAACTACAAACTAATACTAAATATTTTATATTTCATTTATTCTAAGGACCCGCCAGGGGCACTTTACAAAAAATGTCATAAATTAAGTGACCAATACTCAGCAAAAATAAAAATAAAAATTACTTAACAGTAATTTTTTTTTTTGATTATTATACATTTTTTGTATTGGGGTACCCTTAATTTGGTTATTAAATTAATTAAAATATTATTTTAGGGTTTGATTTGTAGTTTGTAGTTAATTTCAATTTGTAGTTTGTACTTAATTTTGATTTGTAGTTGAGTAGGACTATATATATATATAAGCTAGCGTTCAAATAGAAACTAACCTTAGAATAGAAGTTAACTAGAAACCTACACTAAATAAATTATATTTCATTTATTTTAAGGGCCCCGCTAGGGGCACTTTCACAAAAAACTTATAAAATTCATGGCTCTATTCAACAAAAAAAAATTACTGTTCATGTGCTGACGTCACTGCCACATCATCACGTGAACAGTAACTTTTTTTTTATTTTTTTATTGAATAGAGCCAATAATTTTATACGTTTTTTGTATTGGAATACCCTTAGTTTGATCATTAGATTAGCTTGAAATATTTAATTTAGGTTTAGTTTCTCGTTTCTATTCTAAATTAGTTTCTATTAAAACATACTCAATAGTAGAAAACTGGTCTTTTACATCGGTCAAATTGGTCTTTTACGTCGGTTAATTGGCGACGTATGGAGGGGCGACATATAAAGTCACAAGCATTTTACGTCGGTTAAAAAGGCGACGTATAAAGTCACTATACGTCGCTAAAAATGCTGACGTATAATACCAAAGAAAACCGACGTATAATCTCATAAAAACCGACGTATAATGCTGAGTATAATGACAAAAATGTCGACGTATAATGTCCACAAATGCCGACGTATAATGTCCAAAAAAGACCGACGTATATTGTCTATAAAAACCGACGTATATTGTCGAAAAATAACCGACGTATAATGTCAATTAAGGATCGACGTATAAAGTCTGAAAAAGGTGACGTATAAAGTCTGGAAAAGGCGACGTATATTGTCTGAACAAGGCGACATATATTGACTGAAAAGGGCGACGTATATTGTATTTTGTAAAATGACATTTTTACCCTGTTTATATTTTTATATACACCAGAATTCCTATTATTCAAATCAAAAAAATAAATAAAACTTGCAATCTAAATTTCTCAACAAAGTGATTAATTAAATTAAAATAATTATTAGTACATACTTTAAAATACAACAATATTTACAAATTCTTAATCCAAGTAACCATGTCATACATCTAATTCAACACATGTTCATAACTATCATAAATCCAAAACATAATATCCATTTTCCAATTGTTGCAAGGTTCATATCATACTCCGTCTTTCCAGCACCTACAAACAACAAATTAGTAACAAAGATTAGTAACCCAATTTACTGAGACAAAACCCAAACTTGACCCGATCAAATTTGATTTGACCAGTTATTAGAATTTTATTTCTTTGAACTTAAATATCAATTTTAAGTTTTAAATGATTTTAGCTTGACCCAAAATCGACCAGTTTACAAACATGAACACGACCCACAACCCAAAACTGCCACAGTTATCTTAAAATAAAATAGAAAGTGTCTATTATGAATTATATATAACAGTTCTCTCTCTCATCAATTTACAAGAAGGTAGACCATTCAGAAAGTCCTGTTTTCACCAACTTAGTTTTTCCAGCCTGTGGTAAATTGGTCAATAATTAAACACTAAGTTCTGCAATGGGCTCCAGAGAACATCAAAAACAAATTTGAAGAACTAAGCTGTGAATATGGAAATTTGTTAGCGCTAGGTCATACTTCAGGCGGTCCCCAACAGCTGGTCATTATAAGAATTTAGGTGGGCTCAGAATGTTATGTACTTCAAATTAAATATGGGTCGGCGATAAATCTTTGTAGAACCAGATTCTCAGATTCTCAGTTTCAGACACATAGAGATAAGACATATATCTTCTCTTTTGCACCCTATAGAATTATAAAGTAAATTACCCTTAGACCGTCCCCCATTCTTAACTAATCAGTCAAAATTGTGTTTCTTATTTATCTCATATTGTACTCCAACATCTCTGCAATCCTACGAATATCTATATTTCGTATTTTATCATTATGTGGAAGCACGACACGTATTCTTAGCATAATAGCATCTCAACATTACGGGCAGATTACATATTCCAGAAACTACAAAATGCATTTTTAAACAAAGAGATTTTTTAAACTTAAAGAGTTACCGTATCACATATATTCACGAGTAATATAATCTGCCCAAATATCTCGAATTTCTTCAATTTGTTCGTTTGTGTATCTTTTTCCAAGACCCTACATGCCAAAAGAACTGTTAATTTTATATGCAAGTAATATTTTTAACATTATTTACACAATTCAGATAGTTCGTACCTCTGTCCACTTAATTTTAGGATCTTTACGAGATAACATGATCACTATGTCATACATGTATCTCATCACAAAATAACCACATTCTGTGCCTCCTTTTTGTTGAGGACACTACAAAACAAACTCAGAATATTTAAAAGTCGAGATAAAACAGAAAAAAACTTTCAAGACAAGCAAATAGGTATACCTGAACAGCCTCATGGTACCAAAGTAGGTTATTGTGATTATTTTTCCTACCACCATATTTAGTATACACTTTATATGCCCTGCATGTTATAGAGTTAAAAATGTCAAAATATATATTTAATGTACTTTTCAAGATTTTAATTTTTTTTCATAGCTTACGTATCCCAAGGAGCCTTCACGTAAAGGTCTCGTTTTTGATTTAGTGGATCAAACACGTATACAGCACTTTCATGAACAGAAAACATAAGCAACATCCAGTGTTTACTGCAATTTAACAATGTAGGAAATTAGAATTTGTATTAAGGATACTCTTAATTGGAGTCCTAACTATCACGCTTAATGATTAATGCACCGAATAATATAATATTTTCATGATATTTTTTAATTTTTTAATTTTTTGTTGAATAGAGCCAATAATTTTAAACGTTTTTTGTATTAGGGTACCCCTAATTTGGTCATTAGATTAGCTGGAAATATTTAATTTAGGTTTAGTTTCTAGTTTCTATTCTAAGTTAGGTTCTATTAGAACAAGACACTATATACATATGGGTTTTGGTCCCTGAGAATCATTTGTCAGGGACCGGTTATATAACAATCGGTTTCTAAACCGTTGGATCGTTGATCCAACGGCCCCCCTGGATTAAAAAAAAAATTATTGTCCGCTATAATTTTCCGCGGATAACAAACAATAAAGAACACCTTATATAACAAACAATAAAGAACACCTTAGATCTAATAGTTCCAATGGCCCTGTCAGAGACACCCAATACAAAAAGTTGTTATTTTTTTACCCTCTATCAAGCCAGAAAAAATAATAATAATAAAAATAAAAAATTTACTGTTCATGATGACGTCACTGATGACGTCATCGTCATGAACAGTAACTTTTTAATTATTTTTTTTTTTTGAGATGATGGATGGATAGAGGATAAAAAATAAGAAATTTTTTTATTGGGTGGCCCCACTAAGGGCAATGGATCTATTAAATCTAAGGTGTTCTTTATTGTTTGTTATATAAGCTGTTTGTTATGGAGTGCAACTCATATATATATATATATATATATATATATATATATATATATATATATATAGGCTAGCGTTCAAATAGAAACCAACATTAGAATAGAAACTAGAAACCTACACTAAATAAATTATATTTCATTTATTTTAATGGCCCCGCTAGGGGCACCTTCACAAAAAACTTATAAAATTCTTGGCTCTATTCAACAAAAATATAAAAAAAAAATTAAAAAAATTTTAAAAAAAAGTTACTGTTCACGTGCCACGTCATCACGTGAACAGTAACTTTTTTTAAAATTTTTTGTTGAATATAGCCAATAATTTTAAACGTTTTTTGTATTGGGGTAACCCTAATTTGGTCGTTAGATTAACTTGAAATATTTAATTTAGGTTTAGTTTCTAATTTCTATTCTAAGTTAGTTTCTATTAGAACAAGACCCTATATATATATATATATAGGGGGCTACTCCAATACAAACCTCCTTAAAATACAAACCTACAAACCAAGCATAATCTAATATTTCAAGCTAATCTAATGACCAAACTAGGGGTACCCCAATACAAAAAATGCTTAAAATAATTGGCTCTATCCAACAAAAAAAATTAAAAAATAAAAAATAAATAAAAAAAATCACTGTTCACGTGATGACGTGGCAGTGGATTTCACTGGTTAACGGTGCTTCGCACCTTCTTGTACGGCGCTTCGCGCCTTTATCATTCTAAAGTTGTAAGGAATGACAATCAATGGTAAAGGCAATAGACGATTGACGGGTGTGTCGAGAGCCTTCGGCCCTCATGACTACCTAACTCATCCGTTTACTGTCTTAAATGCTTCGCATTTCCACGGCAAGATTTTTTTTTTTTTCGATTTTTTTTTTGTTGGATAGAGCCAATTATTTTAAGCATTTTTTGTGAAGGTACCCTTGGCGAAAACCTTAGAATAGATGAAATATAATTAATTTAGTATTGGTTGGTAGGTTTGTATTTTAAGAGTGGTTTGTATTTGAGCACTTGCCTATATATATATATATATATATATATATATATATATATATATATATAGGTCTTTGCTCCATACAGAACACTCTTATATAACAAACAATAAAGAACACCTTAGATCTATTAGATCCTTTGACCCCGCCAGGGGCACCCAATACAAAAAGTTGTTACTCCCTCCGTCCCATATTATCATTCTTGTTTGATATGTCGGGACTGTTCATAACATGAGACAAATTACTAATTTACGTCTAATCTATAAGACCAAATATAGTCATGAGTGATCTTGTTGGATTCGTATTTATGAGTACTTTAATACAGTGAAGTTTTTATATTTAATACTAATACGAAATTCAAGATATTAACGATCAAAAGTGTGCATTGGCAAACGTGTCCAGCCAAAACAGGAAAAACATTAAGGGACGGAGGGAGTATTTTTTTACCCTCTATCAAGCAAGAAAAAAAAAAAAAGGTTTACTGTTCATGATGACGTCATCATGAACAGTAACTTTTAATTTATTTTTTTTTTTTTTTTGAGATGATGGATGGATAGAAGTTAAAAAAATAAGAACTTTTTATATTGGGTGGCCCCGCCAGGGATATTAGATCTATTGGATCTAAGGTATTCTTTATTGTTTATTGTTTGTTATATAAGGTGTTTGTTAAGGAGTCCAACCCTATATATATATATATATATATATATATATATATGTGTGTGTGACCTTTCTATTCTAGAAGAATAATGGATGTCAATTATATAACCTGAACAATTGGCGTATGAAAGATTGCAACATTAATATTTGTTGTTTGCGTACCCGTATCAATGTTACATAAACAGTTGCAATCGCTGCTCCTCTTTGTCTCGTTGACTTCCACTAGTTTAGCTTCCTTTAGTTTTCATCTTCTTTTTAAATATTACTTCCATTCATTTTCTATATTTTCTTTTCCTAGCTATGAATTAGACTATGATCAATGATGACATGTTGATAGAAAGATTAAACATGTTAACAGAAATACCACATTTCTTTTCATAATATCCGTTTTTTTTTTTGCAGGAGATTTGAAAGATTCTATACTCCTAAACAACCTAACATTTTTTCTCCTTACATTTATAATAATTTTGTAATAACGAAATAGTGAGGAAAAGAAAAAAGGAAAATTTTAAAAATATTCTTGTTTTCATTTTTTTTAGAAATACTATCAAAGTTTCATATGTAGTTATGTAACCGGTTACAAATAATTGTATTTTAAATTGTAATAATTGTAATTGAGGTTGCACCGTATTTTTAAAAAAAATAAAGAAAAAGGGCAAATCATGGAGGGAAGAGGCAAGTATATAGTAGGGTCATGGTAAATAATAAGTGCCTATAAATATCCTACCGGAAGAAAACGATGCAGCTGGTGCTCTAGCTTTTCTGGTTGCGAACATGGGAAAAACGTAGTGGGTGGGCAAATGATATACTCCTATATAGAGAGAGAGAGTGTGAGGAGAGAGTCTGTGTCTGTGAAGATCGAGAATAAGTACTAAACTAAAAAGGACGATTTATGTATAGAATAATGGGATCGATGGTTGTAAATTCATTCGGCTTGCGATTCCCCTAAATATTTGAGTATTGACTCCTGGCTTGTGCTTTTGGCCAATATTATTCCTAGCAAACTTGAACAGTCTCAACACCACTGAGTGACTAGTACAGTAGTGGACTAGTGGGTACCGGTATTATATAGTAGTCTTGCATGCTTTATATATTTTTATTTGTGTTTGTAATTTAGAGTTGGCAATTCGTTTATTTTGTGTACTTTAGTGTCGTGTCATGTACTTTCGTGTTTTGTGTACGTAATGTCAAATCCAAAATCGACTCATTAAGGATTCGTTTCATTTCGTGTTCGTGTACTTTCATTTCGTGTACATTTCGTGTCGTGTTTCGTATAATTTTTTAATTAAAATAAAAATATTTAAATATTAAATTTTTACTAGTCGAGTCTTAAGTCAATATGTCATAAAGAATCAAGTGTGCTTAAGTCTTGTGAAACTATTTTGTAAGTATCTTATGTAAAAATTATATATAAAGTATTCATATAATTTTAATAAAATTATTTAAATAGTTATTTATTTCATATATTTTCGTTTCGTGTCGTGTACCCAAGGATAAACCCAAAACTGATACTAAATTTATCCGTTTAATTTTGTGTTTGTGTACTTTTGTGTTCGTGTACCGCAAAGATCAACTCAAACCCGTAATTTCGTGTCATGTACAAATTTGCCGACTCTAATTTGTATGGACAAAATTCTCCACGGACGGACTCAAGAGTTATCATCCATCGGTTAAAAGAATAATAAATTATCTCAAGTGACATGATAAAAATAATAAATAAATTCTATGCTACTTCCTATCAATATACAACTTGAACGGTCATGATTTAAAAAATATCAATGAATAATTGATTAAGTTACAATTAATTTTCATATTTCTTTAAATTTTTATGTAGCCTATTAAATTATTTGGTCATAAGTAAGAAAACTACAAGTTAAAGGTAAAAATTAATCTAATTAATTAAAAATAAAAAATTAGTAAACAGTTGTTTTCAAATTGTATATATAAATATGGTGCACATGATGTTGTTGACAAATGTGTCAACTGTTTAATCCATTATATCTATTATAGCCCAACATGGGTTTTGAACCAATTTAGTAAATTACGAATTTTTCCTTAGATTTATACTAATGTTAAAAAAATTTTAAGTTATAAGGAATTGAACTCATGATCTTCCAACATCTATAACTTTGTGTTCACAACTACGACCACTAAACCAAATCACTTTTTTATGCAACATCTTAAACTCATTCATTAGATGCTCAAATAACCCACCTATTAGCAATATTTGTTTTATAATTTATTCAAGATAAAAGTGCTCACATAATCTTACTAATTTTAATAATTTGAATTTGACAATAATTAAACCTATGACATTCATATACTCATAAATTTATACTCACGTTTATTTTTATGATTCATTAAGGATAAAATCATTAAAATATTTTTTCATATAGCAGTAAAAAATGGTAGTCGGGATGAGAAAATATAAATTGACAGATATGATATCGTCAAAAACATAATTAAGAAAGGTACTAAGTGGCCGAAAATTGGTCAAAAAAAAATAAAATCAAAGTTAGGAGGTAGGTGACGAAAAATAAGTAGAATTCTATCACAATTACGTAAACGGGCGGAAGTGAAAAACGATCTATAAAAATTTATTACAATATTTCTCTCTTTTAACAATTATGTCTATATATTAGTCAATAAGTCAGAATATGTTTATTATTAAATTGTTACAAAAATTGATGAATGAAGTGTATAACATATTTTTACTCGATATCAGTATAATGTTTTATTTTTAAATTTTTTGTATGAAAGATACTGAGATGGCCGAAAATTGGTCAAAAAAAAAATCGGAGTGAGGAGGTAGGTGACGGAAAATTAGTAGAAGTCTATCTCAAGTAGGTAAACGGGCGGAAGTGAAAATAGATATATAAAAATACATTACAAAATTTCTCTATTTTAACAATTATGTCTATATTAGTCGAAGGTCAGAGTATGTTTATTATTAAAATAATACAAAAAATGATAAATAAAAAGTAAAACATATTTTTACTCGATATCAGTATAACCTGTTATTTTAAGTATATTTGAACTCTATCAGTTAATCCTATTATCATCGGGTAATTTATAGATTGATTAACAAAATAGATTAAAATATTAAAAATAAGAAATAATTTACATATGGGATTTGGATTTCGCAAAAAAAAATGTGAATATGATTTTTTTTATCTTTAGTCCCTTGCACTATATTTTTGCAGCATTTTCGTAATATGCTAATGTCATTAATTTCATACAAAATGAGTTTTACAACCATATACTTAAATAACAATATACTAATTTCACTTGAATTTTAAACTCCAATGCAAGTTTCATCCTGTTGTGAAACTAATAAACTCGAAAATTGCTGATATATATAATGTCTTACGATCACGAATGTGGTATGTGTATTTTTTTAATTTCCCGACTATCAATTGGTGTTAACTCAAATTAAAATAATATTTCTGGGATGCTTCATTATCTTAATTATGTCTATCTTATTTTCATAGATTGAATTTTATTATAGATGTGAACTTTTACAACATAATTCATTCGGTGAATACATTAGTACATCTCATTTTAAAAACCCGTAATGAGAGATGACATTTTAATTTTAGTTACTCGTGTATTAGGTTGAATTTATAAATATCTAAATATGTTTTGTCTTGAATTTGAGATATTACCTTGGATTTTTGAAAGTTCACTTATGACAATGGATGATACAATGTATTTGAAGAAAAGATTTTGTTATGATCAATTTGCTATTAAAAGGATACATTTGAGATGGTCAGATACCATGATCCTAGAAAGCACACATCATATATGTATTTTGGACGTGCACAACTATTAAAATAAATTTGTTGTTCTCCTTGTTCTCCGAAATTGGTCAGAAAAAAGGATTCGAAATTGAAAATGTACGTTGAGATCCAAAATTGAAAATATGCGCTGAGATTTTCTAAGAAGAACTATATGACTGTATTATTTTTATTTTTCCGTCACATATCATTATTTCTTACAATATTAGTTTAGAAATAATGTAATATTTAATTCTTGCTCCATCCAAAAATAAATAAGTTCGCTGTTTTTTCATGCATTTAAATACACAAAGATTATTATGCTTATACTTGAAAGCTACAATTAACTCTTACTTACTGCTTTCAGTCAGTCATTATTCTCACATTGACTAAACATAATTAAAAATATAATTTTCATGGTTCAAAATCTAATAATATTTTAAAATTGTAAAATATTAAAAAGATCGAAATACGTAAAGTAGACTAATACAATTTTTTTATGAATTATTATATGGCCCGTGCTTTGCACGGGCTATCATGCTAGTTTATTTCACTAAAACACGAACAAAAATTTAACTTAACATTTTGAGCATCTCCGGTAGGATTAAGAAGAGAGGTTGCGTTAACCTGACATGACATTCTTAGTTCTATTTCTTGAACTTGGGAAGTTATTAATTAAAATTATCAAAAGTTGCCAAATTTCCAAATTAGATAAAATTTATATAATTGTCCTATATATATATATATATGGGTTGTTTTATATGAAATAAATTTATTTTGTGTTACAATTATAATTTTATATAATTATTATTTTTAACAATTATTTTTAATAATTATTTTAATAATTATAAATTTAATTAATGATATGTATGGTTTAAAACTTATATTGACGAAATTCGAATCTTGAATGCTTTGTAAAATAACTTAATCATATAAAATATTTAATCATCAGATTTAACGGTTCTGATTTTTTTGCTAAATATCTAACGGTAATTATTCGTTGTATACAAATTTCTCATATATATTTTTATTAGTGATTGAAAGATATGGTGTGATATTTTTGGGTATATATTAATAATTGTAAGATTATTGTTGCGGAATAAAAACTAGGTTACTAGATTGCGGTTAGGGTTTGCTTGTATTTAATGCTAGGGTTCGTGAGCTTC
Organism: Kitagawia praeruptora; assembly: GCA_037693485.1. Classification (NCBI taxonomy): domain Eukaryota; kingdom Viridiplantae; phylum Streptophyta; class Magnoliopsida; order Apiales; family Apiaceae; genus Kitagawia; species Kitagawia praeruptora. The sequence continues at coordinate 117,193,101 of CM075352.1, forward strand.
ATGCTTTAATGGTTGCTCTCGTGTTCGCGGCTGAATCTGCCTTCACAAGATGCCTACGTACCTTGATGAATATCAAAGATCAAGCCAAAAACGTAGTTCTAAAGATGAGGGGTCTGACACTTTATATAGGCTGAGAAGCCTTAGAATTGTAGTAGGTTTAGGTGATTTGGAGGGCAAGTCAGCCTTGAGGAAGGTTCTAGACTCCTACCTTGTAGGAGTCTGTTTCCTTGTATGATTGTGTGCCTTGGAGGCTACTCTTTGTAGAGATAATATTCTTATTTGACTTGTATTTCTCAGTTGTTAATTAGCCTTTAATATTAATTACGAAATTAATATTTAATTAGGGTTTTGGGCCCCATTAATGGGCTTCATATCAGGACCATTCGAGATTTAATTAATGCCACATTAAATGTGTATTTAGGGCTTATTTTTAGCCCATATCATTTGCCCCCCAACTTATAGGAAAACTGTTGGTCATAGAGACATGCATGTGCTCATAATATAACAAGCCTAAGTATGTGTAATGCTATGCATTACCTACATGACCTCTTAACTGAGGGAACCTCTAGTTGTAGAGTTTCTATTTGTTTTGTATTTGTAATAGGCATCAAATCCTAGTTGTGTAACTGTACTTATAAAGTCAAGAATAATGCTTGAAAGAAGTTCCAAGGTTCATGCCTCAAGCAAGAAGATAAAGACTATCAAATAATCACAGTTGGGATTTGAAGAAAATGAAAAATTTGCCTAAGTACCAATTTGAGAAGTACATTTGTCTATTCGAGAAGTCTAGCATTCGAGAAGTCAGAGATTCGATATCTGACACTACGTCAAATTTGGGATTCCGCCACATAAAATATGTGTGGCTATTCACCTTATGTCACATTTTTTTTTCCGGCCCAAGTGTGACCAAAGGTGAGAGCATCGTAGGTATCATACAGGCACTCTTTTGATTAGTGGTCGTAACTAAAATACGAGTGACTAAAGCATGCCAACATTTTTGTCTGACACCCTCCTTTAAGCTCAAAAGTGTGACTAAATACCAACATTCATCAACAGGAAACTTTAGTGGCTAAAGAGTATTAATAACGTCATATATACATCAAAGGCTTAGTTTTGGTGACACTATTTCTTAGAAATCGTGGCAAAAAAGTTTGGTATGGCTACATGAAAATAATTTTGTGTGGCCGTTTCTATTATATTTTTGTCACTATAAGAAAATTGTTTTCAATCACAAAACTGTTAAGAAACTATAGTGTGGCTAAAGGATAGTAATAGCCACACACACTTAACTAAATTATACAGGATTTTATTTGTATTATAAATGATCCATAATAAGTAATAATACCAAAATGCCAAAATTGATACACAACGCTATTCTAAAATTCAAACACTTAACCATACATAATCCATCACCAAACTAAATAACAACATAATTAATGTAATAGCTAAGACCAATCCATACATAATCCATCACCAAACTAAAACCACAATTTCAATTAGAACAAAAGTATGATCAACTAGCTAGAAATGAAGGATGCTTTGAATTTGATTGAAATTTATTGGCTCTTTTCTTGGCTTCTTCATGTGCCTTTTTTGATGCTATCTTGATCATGTACGGTAATGCACCTCTCCCCGTCTTTGATGCTTGATCGTCAACCCAAAAGAGAGCACGCATAAACAGCTATGCACTGCTCTGGCTTCTTCAAAAGCTTTGCAGAATAGTGTCGCAGGAAAAAATTAATCCTTATATGAAGCCTGGTTATCAGGACAGAACATCAAACAAAACCACAATTTTGTATAGTTACCCCAGTAGCCTTGTGTGTTAGGGTATCCCTATTTTCAACACCAAAGACATGTAATCTTTGCAAGTTTGCAGAGAACCTATTATTAGGTGTATTGCTGTCACTTGTGCTTTCGAATCGTACTGAAAATATAAAAGGAAATACAGTAAGTATAACTTGACAATTATTTGTAGGCTTCAAACTTAACTGTTCATGAAAAACATATCTTGACCGCATACCGATATTTCTTCCTCGTAGAGTATATATGCTTGGGTGAAAAATTCATATGCTACAGGCTCTAGGTCACAGTCATTGGCTGTCTGAGAATCAAACAAGCATCACAAGAGCAGGTAAAGTTAGAACACAACATTAACATTTGGTGATCGAAAAGGTATAGATTGCTTGTACCTTAGCACATTGTAGGTATAACCGCATAGCCAGTTCAGGTACAGGAATGACAGATAGAGCCTCAATCATCTGCAATACATTACCACACATACTAAGAGCATATTTAAAATGACTGCAGCAAAATACAGCCTTTGGATAAAGAATTGAATGCAAAAAAAAAAATGAAACGATGTTTAGAGCAGAAAGGACTATGAATAGAAGCAGGGACAAAAAATATTTGTACTTCTCTTCAGACTACAATGATCAGGGTAGAGCTAAAGTCCACCAGATGACTAGTTAACATTCATGTATGACATAGTGAATCCAATAACCTGAGTTACTAATAAAGCTACATATTTGAGTTTACCATGATGCCTCTTGTAGCACAGACCATGAAATCATTAACCCTTATAAACATAATTATTATAATACAGTTAACCCTTATGGAAAAGGAACATTTTCTGATTTATATAATTATAATGTTCTCATCACAAATATACTCCATGATTTAAGAAATCAACCTTGATTCATTATTGTTTCAAACAAATAGATGAAATTGAAATCATAGCAACAGACCCCGAGAAAAAGGAAGTACGATTAAAAGAAAGAAGTGCAGTGGCGACATCTTCCGACATCTTCGTCACTTTCAAATTTCAAAAGGTTAAAAGAATCAACCAAGTATACTTTCAAATACAATCATTGATAAGTCTGACTTTGTCAAATTTTGGCAGGGGTTCAGAAGAAGAGCTCTTAACTCAAATGTTTTAGCAGTGCATGTCTTAATTGCATGTCTATATAGACCTCTACTAACTTTTACAGTTTGCACCTAATTCAAAGAAATTATATAAATGCAAGTATGCAACTGATGTGTTAAATTATACCTAACCGCAAGCGCACGGTATCAATTGTAGTAGATACTAGCAAATACGGGTCGAATCCTCAAGGAGACAGTTTCAGTTTCAATTCAATTGCTATCAATTGTTTCTAGTCACAGCGATTGTTTGAGAATTTTATTAACTACTAAAACAAATTTAACAAAGTTTTAAATCAATTAATTAAAGGATCTAGGGCAATTCAGGTTCACCATGTTTACACCAAACAAATCACAAAAGTATAGCTTTTCAATGGGATTAAGTAATTAAAGCAATGGTTAATCTTTCTCAAGCATTAACACTCTCAGAATATCTAATGATGTTCTCACACTCACCTTCAATTCCGCTAATTGTATGTAAGCCTCTAGTAGTAAAATCTCTCGATCTATTACTCCTATTGCAATCAATTAATCCGTGATATTGCGCAATTACACAAATTAAGAATTATAACATATCAATTAGAATTACTCTTTACCCATCAATCTACTAATCAAATTAAGCCCAAATCATGGTGCAAACATGGCTCCCCTTAATACCCTAGAATTAAACTACTCACTCATTCTAGGATTAAAACTAACAATAATAATCAAGAAAGCCATAATAAACATGTACTAATAAACAAGATGAGATAAAGAGTACCTTAAACTTTGTATAAACGAAGAACAATAAAGATCCAAATTAAACCAAGTGCTTACAAAGGAAGAGATGAAGAGAGAAAAACCAAAACCCTAGCTTATGTAAAAATAACGTCTGTATATGTCTATCTATCTCACGTTCTCTCCTTCTTTTTATAATAAAACTCCTTAATAAAATCTGATATCTATCTCCTAATAAAAGTATTTTTAATATCCTAATCAATTTACAAAAAGATATCCATAATTAAATAGGATTTTCTTGTAAAATTCGTCACTAATTTTGCTCCTCTGTTTCTGGGCTCTTCCAGTTGGATTTTGCTTACTGGACCACCTCTGAATTAAAGATAATTCCACAAGCTTCGCGTGGACAGTAAGATCGTCAAATTCTGACTTCTGGAACTCAAGATATGGCCCAAACAGTGCAGGCAGCCCGTATAGCCCAATAATACGAATTTTCTCCTATTTTATCTCCAAAATAGCTCTTTTTGCTCCAAATCCTTCCAAGTCATGAATTCTTTATTTCCTACAATAAAACAATAAAATCTATTAAATAAAAATCCAAATCAATGCAAAACACAATAAATATGAGAATAAAATCATCTAAAATATATATAAAAATATACTCTATCAAACATCCCCACACTTAGCATTTGCACGTCCTCGAGCAAATAAGTGAAATAAAAACTAAGTCCTAACAAACATCACTTTCGTAGATGACACGATTGCATTGAGCATATGCAACAAGCCGTTAAACCCCTAGGCAGCCCTAGTAGGACGAGTGTTGTCTCGTGAGGGTTTATAGTGAATATACCCACAAAATTCATCCAACCATGCAAAAGATCAATGCTAACACAACACCACACACACAAGTCCTCTCATGCCACATCGACTTAAGAATCAAAGTAAACATACGATGTCTTGGTGTCGAAAGTGCAAGTATTCACGTAGTCTACTCAACCAACATGCAGAAGGTCATAAAAATTCATGTCAAGTGTAAAAATCGTTGGTAATCATGCTAAGCCCACAAGAAATACATCTTTAAGTCTAAACATGGGATCTCCTATGCCAAAACAAGTAATAACTCACCTTTCACTCAAAAACGAATATTCACTCAAGAACAAGGTTTAGTGTATCACTCAATTCCAACAAAATCATAAACACAACTTGACACTCGCAATCAATCTCACTCTCAACACAACATACATCACTGACGACAATCAAAAGGTCTTTATTCGGGTTGTAGCGTGGGCTAGGGACCAGGTATGTCAAGTAAAGCTAAAACAGGTTAATGTCAAAAGCTAGTACCCAACAATAATCATTATTCAATTCCCTTTCTATTAAAACAAATACTTCCCCACACTTGGATTTTTCAATAACCCTTACATAATAACTTGACTAGTCGAATGAAGAAGGATCATACAAACATAAGAATGCTCTCAAATTTATTCATTTTTTTTTTATTTTTTTTTCTTCTATTTTTTTTTCTTTTTTTTTCTATTTTTTTTCTATTTTTTTTCTTTTTTTTTTCTTGAGAGCTAAAGAATAAACACAATGATCCATAGATATTTTTATGAATTTCGACTAGCAAGCATCAACCCAAAATTAATATTCCCCAAAAGTATGATCATCAATAACCCCCCTTTTATGAACACCTTATTTCTCCCTTAAGCACGATACTAGCCTTTGACAATTTAGGTTCAAATTTAATGTAAGGCCAATAGAATAAAAAGGATAATGGCAAGTAATGTGGTGTGTCACCGAAAGAATAGGATTAGGCTCAAAGGGTTAACTAATAGATCATGTATAAATGGTGCGGAAATATGGGAAATACGAGGTTAAACCTAATTGCCTTTATCATCTCATCATCAAGTAATGTCATGCATTTCAAGAAAGATCTCAAGTAAGTGCTAGCAATGTAAACAACATGTGGACACTCAAGCAAACGAAAAATCATGCAAAAGATATGCATATAGGCTCAAAACTCACTTGGTGTGACAAAACATAATCAATCCCAAGCAACAAGACTCTCTAACGCACCTACTTGTACTCAAAGCATGAAAACCAAGTCATCTTGCACATATTCATGTCATTCTAATCACTTACAGCATCCAATTAAGTCTACCAGCTTCAATCTTGCTAGTGTAAGTGTGTGCACAAGAACAAAGCACGTCACTTCTCATACAAAAGCGTCAAGAACACAAGAATCCTAAGCATGCATGGGTGTATCAAGCAAAATACAACAACTAATCAAATTGCATGGCTAGAATTATTTTTGGTATTTTTAATTTTTTAATTTTTTTGGATTTTTTTTTTAACAAGTAATACACTACGTTGAGAACACCTCCCCACACTTAAGCGGTTCATTGTCCCCAATGAACTAATGAACAAGATACAAAACTACAACTAAAAACAAAATAAAACTACACTAAAAAGAAAAGAAAAGAAAATTCCCCTGGAATCCCGTTCCTGCAAGACGTCTTACATATCCTTCCCCATCTTTTCCAACATGCTTGTTCAGCTAAAATCCCCTTTCTGTAGCAATTTTCCAACACTAGCACCACCTCTCCCACACTTAGGAGCCATAAGAATCAATACCCAACTCCCAAGAAGCTCCACCAAAAATTACCAAGCAATATCACACAAAAAATACCCCAATATATCAAGAATAATATAAATCCCAATTTACAAGAACACAAATTCGTAATCAAAATAAAATTTGTGAGAAGAAATAAACCCACTACGAATTGAAGAGGTGAACTTGCAATTAATTCCTCTTTAGAATTGAATTTTTAGAGATTTAAATAAATAGAAGAGGAATTGGATTTGTATGGATAGGTGGGTATATATATAAGATGATGGATAGATTGGGAAAAAAAAAATTTTAATGTGTAGGAGAGATTTGGGAGGGTATGGGATTGATCTAGGATAAAAATAGGATTTAGGAATTAAGGGGATAAGAGTTGGAATAAAATTTGGGGTTGATTTTGTGCTGAAAAACAACAAAATTCGGAAAAAAATCTGGGCAGAAAAGGTGTAACGCAGCAGCAGGCTGCGTTTCAGGGTAGCAGACTGCGGAATGGTCAGTAACGCAGCAGCAGACTGCGTTACAGGGGGTAAAACGCAGGGGCAACCTGCGTAACACAGGCGCAACCTGCGTGGAGAGCAGAAACGCAGGCGCAACCTGCGTTACACAGGTGCAGCCTGCCCAAAAACAATGTTTCGATTTTTTTTTTTTTTTTTTTTTTTGCAGAACACTCATTCAATTTTTTTTTTTTTTTTTTTTTTACAAATACAACACAATTTTTTTTTATAAGAAAATGAAATAAAAAAAATCTACTAACCTTATAAAAATCATGGGTTGCCTCCCAAGCAGCGCTTCTTTAACGTCAATAGCTTGACGTCCTCAGAAATACTCCGATGGAGACGGAATATCCAATTTCTCGATCATAAACTCGCCACCACAAAAAGTATCAAGAGTGTTAGTGGTTGTCTTTATCCTGCAGAAAGTCTCCAAACAAGCATTAGTAAAATAAAATATGTCATTAATAAGCAATAGAGAGAGTGCTTGTGCAGTTTTGGAAAACTTTGTGATAAAACAGCGAAAAAATTCGACACCACGAAAATATTGAACTCCCTTGACATAAGGTGGAGGTTCTGGTGGTGGCTTTTCTTCACTCCTCACTTTCACTGGAGCCATTCGGACATCTTGGCTTATCACATCATTGGCTAATAAGACACTTCCATCTTCTCCCTCTTCTCGAGCTTGAGACGTATGAGCCACTTTGTATGGATCCTCAACCAGAATTTGAGAAATATCATCTTGGACAATATTTGTTATCACATCAACCTTGAAATAAGTGTTTTTGAGCAAAGAAGCCTTGTAAGTAGAGGGTAGATCGAGAGCAAATTTATCAATACATGGTAGCTTAGGCACAGGTTGTGGAAGAGAAACAACAACCATCTCTGTATTGCTTTCCTTTGTAGCCTCATCATCAGTCACATTGTTCTCAGTAGCAGCAACATCATTGATCTCGTCATCGGTGGCATACTCCTTCTCTTTATCAATTGCCTCATCATCAACATACATGGAGAAACTATCATATTCCTGATCGCTTGTGAGATTGATAGCAATCAGGTCCTCTTCGGATCGGATAGATGATGATGGTAAATAGTCGAGCTGCACTGTAGTAGAAGAGTTAGCCAACTGTGAAATTTGAGATTCAATCGCCAAACTTTGAGTCTTTAAGTCTTTGATCTTCTCGGCTTGTTCTTCAGAACTCTTTAGCAGTTTATTCAAGATATCCCACATCTCATTTGTCTGATCAGCTTGCACATCTACACTGGGTTGAGAAACATGTAGATCTTCTTGTAGAGGAGGATATTGATATTCTTGCTGTGGCGGCTGCTCATATGACTGATAATATTGTTGCTCAAACTGTTGCTGATTATGATATGAAAAATTTGGAACACCATTGTCCTGGTAGTAGAAATCTGGTTGATTCACGCATTCTTGATCAAAAGTGTTTGAATACTGATTGTACCCATATCCTTCTTCAAAAGAATTCATTTGTCCCAACTGAGCACTCTGAGAATTATAGACATTGTAATAGCATTCCAAACCATAATGACCCTGGACACCACAAATTGGACAGAAGTTGTAAGTTTTAGGGGCCACTTGTGACATCTCATTAATACTCATTGGACGCATAATGGGCTCTGTAGGGTTGAATGAGGCAATTTCTTGAGTGCGTGCCTCCAACATGGAAGAGAGTAGTGCAAAAGTATCAACTTCACCCATTGCAAACCTGTAGACACTCAACAAAGCCAAGAAAACGTAGTAAAATCTGCCTCAATTGGAACAAAGGTTCCAACGAGACAATGGAAACAATCTAAACAACTAAATTAAAATCAACAGAAACTCGCTGTCTCCCCGGCAGCGGCGCCAAAAACTTGATGTGTTAAATTATACCTAACCGCAAGCGCACGGTATCAATTGTAGTAGATACTAGCAAATACGGGTCGAATCCTCAAGGAGACAGTTTCAGTTTCAATTCAATTGCTATCAATTGTTTCTAGTCACAGCGATTGTTTGAGAATTTTATTAACTACTAAAACAAATTTAACAAAGTTTTAAATCAATTAATTAAAGGATCTAGGGCAATTCAGGTTCACCATGTTTACACCAAACAAATCACAAAAGTATAGCTTTTCAATGGGATTAAGTAATTAAAGCAATGGTTAATCTTTCTCAAGCATTAACACTCTCAGAATATCTAATGATGTTCTCACACTCACCTTCAATTCCGCTAATTGTATGTAAGCCTCTAGTAGTAAAATCTCTCGATCTATTACTCCTATTGCAATCAATTAATCCGTGATATTGCGCAATTACACAAATTAAGAATTATAACATATCAATCAGAATTACTCTTTACCCATCAATATACTAATCAAATTAAGCTCAAATCATGGTGCAAACATGGCTCCCCTTAATACCCTAGAATTAAACTACTCACTCATTCTAGGATTAAAACTAACAATAATAATCAAGAAAGCCATAATAAACATGTACTAATAAACAAGATGAGATAAAGAGTACCTTAAACTTTGTATAAACGAAGAACAATAAAGATCCAAATTAAACCAAGTGCTTACAAAGGAAGAGATGAAGAGAGAAAAACCAAAACCCTAGCTTATGTAAAAATAACGTCTGTATATGTCTATCTATCTCACGTTCTCTCCTTCTTTTTATAATAAAACTCCTTAATAAAATCTGATATCTATCTCCTAATAAAAGTATTTTTAATATCCTAATCAATTTACAAAAAGATATCCATAATTAAATAGGATTTTCTTGTAAAATTCGTCACTAATTTTGCTCCTCTGTTTCTGGGCTCTTCCAGTTGGATTTTGCTTACTGGACCACCTCTGAATTAAAGATAATTCCACAAGCTTCGCGTGGACAGTAAGATCGTCAAATTCTGACTTCTGGAACTCAAGATATGGCCCAAACAGTGCAGGCAGCCCGTATAGCCCAATAATACGAATTTTCTCCTATTTTATCTCCAAAATAGCTCTTTTTGCTCCAAATCCTTCCAAGTCATGAATTCTTTATTTCCTACAATAAAACAATAAAATCTATTAAATAAAAATCCAAATCAATGCAAAACACAATAAATATGAGAATAAAATCATCTAAAATATATATAAAAATATACTCTATCAACAACAAATCAAAAGGTCTGTTCAAGATTGACGAGGATAATTGTGTTAATAAAGCTTATTAATATCATGACTATCATCTTTGTCGACAATAACTTAATACTTTTAAGTATCAGTAGACATATTTTTAGCAAGAATTACAAGCTATAAGTTATCGATAGCGTACTTTATCAATTTAACATAATCACTTGTAGAATCGAATACATCTACATCAAATTGAGCCTCAGGGCCCTCAAAGTTTGTTACGCCAAGTACAGAGATATCCACCTGAACCACAAAAAATTACTGTAAGCTATGTCTATGTGTCATGTATGCAAATGAAGATATTTTAGATATAAAAGGTAGATTATGGTCATACATCTGAGAGGCCATCAGCAATCACGCACTCCCTTAGTGTTTTTGTGTTATCATAGATTTTGTCCATAATTCCTTCAGGAGAAGGTCCACCTATTTGATCTTAATTGCTCAACAGGTTGCCCCTGGCTAAATTTTAATGCTGAAATGCCTTCCGTTTGTTGCTACAGCGGTAGTGTCATTGGTGTGATTAGTAAAGGTGTGAAACACAATAGGAAAAAGCATAAAATAAATAGAGAAAGAAATTCATAGGTTCAAACCACATAACCTAAGCCTAAATATAGTCCTTTAATATAGTCCATCAATATAGCAAAATTTACCTGTAAACGAGCTTGAGAGAGCTTGAGTTTGGTCGATGTACGTGTTCCCTGGTTTTGTCACAAACACAAATTGATAATCAAAATAATGAAATTACCTTTATGTTTGTGACAAAAGCATGAACACCTACATCTAGAAAAATCAATTGAGCTTGAGATCGTTGTCCCCGGAACACCTACAAATATCACCATATTATAAATCGGGGCCGGAGTATGTAAGAAAAAGAAGGTTTCCCTTGAGTTTTGTATGTGTGAGTTTTGTATATGTGTGTTTGATTTTAATTTGAGCCGTGAGATAAGAGTGGCGGCTGAAAAATAAGGGGGAAAGGTAGGGAGGGAAATGAATTTTTTGGGTACAGGGAAGGGGAAAGAAGAAGGGGGAAATGAAATATAGAGAGGGAAATGAATTTTAACAAAAACTTTTTTGAATGTTTTTTTGGACGATCGAACCGTACGAATAAACTTTTTTGAATGTTTTTTTGGACGATCGAACCATACGAATGTTATTAAACCCTCATTTTAGTGCTGGGAAAAAATAACTGAAAAATAAAAAGGCCGGGTTGGACGAGATCTTAACGAAAACGTGGTAAAAGTGCTACTTCCTATAACGAGACACGATCCAGATTCCCCGATCGAATAAAGTTTTTTGAATGTTTTTTTGGACGATCGAGCCGTACGAATGTTATTAAACCCTCATTTTAGTGCTGGGAAAAAATAATCGAAAAATAAAAAGGCCGGGTTGGACGAGATCTTAATGAAAACGTGGTAAAAGTGCTACTTCCTATAACGAGACGCGATCCAGATTCCACGATCGAATAAACTTTTTTGAATGTTTTTTTGGACGATCGAACCGTATGAATGTTATTAAACCCTCATTTTAGTGCTGGGAAAAAATAATCGAAAAATAAAAAGGCCGGGTTGGACGAGATCTTAACGAAAATGTGGTAAAAGTGTTACTTCCTATAACGAGACACGATCCGGATTCCCCGAATAAAATTTTCTGAATGTTTTTTTGGACGATCGAAACGTACGAATGTTATTAAACCCTCATTTTAGTGTTGGGAAAAAATAATCGAAAAATAAAAAGGCCGGGTTGGACGAGATCTTAACGAAAACGTGGTAAAAGTGCTACTTCCTATAACGAGACACGATCCAGATTCCCCGATCGAACAAACTTTTTTGAATGTTTTTTTCGACGATCGAACTGTACGAATGTTATTAAACCCTCATTTTAGTGATGGGAAAAAATAATCGAAAAATAAAAAGGCCGGGTTGGACGAGATCTTAACGAAAACGTGGTAAAAGTGCTACTTCCTATAACGAGACACGATCCAGATTCCCCGATCGAATAAACTTTTTTGAATGTTTTTTTGGACGATCGAACCATACGAATGTTATTAAACCCTCATTTTAGTGCTGGGAAAAAATAATCAAAAAATTAAAAGGTCGGGTTGGACGAGATCTTAACGAAAACGTGGTAAAAGTGCTACTTCCTATAACGAGACACGATCCAGATTCCCCGAATAAACTTTTTTGAATGTTTTTTTGGACGATCGAACCATACGCATGTTATTAAACCCTTATTTTAGTGCTGGGAAAAAATAATCAAAAAATAAAAAGGAAAAAATAATCGAAAAATTAAAAGGCCGGGTTGGACGAGATCTTAACGTAAACGTGGTGAAAGTGCTACTTCCTACAACGAGACACGATCCAGATTCCCCGAATAAACTTTTTTGAATATTTTTTTGGACGATCGAACCGTACGAATGTTATTAAACCCTCATTTTAGTGTTGGGAAAAAATAATCGAAAAATGAAAAGGCCGGGTTGGAGGAGATCTTAACGAAAACGTGGTAAAAGTGCTACTTCCTATAACGAGACACGATCCAGATTCCCCGATCGAATAAACTTTTTTGAATGTTTTTTTGGACGATCGAACCGTACGAATGTTATTAAACCCTCATTTTAGTGCTGGGAAAAAATAATCGAAAAATAAAAAGGTCGGGTTGGACGAGATCTTAACGAAAACGTGGTAAAAGTGCTACTTCAATTCCTATAACGAGACACGGTCCAGATTCCCCGAATAAACTTGTAAAAATCATAATAAATTCATTTTTGATCCAAAAATTATTTTAAAAACATGGGGATGAATCTAATTTTGAGATCTTGTTTTTAAAATCAAAATTTCGATTTTAGAATATTATTTTATTTAAATATCTAATTAATGAATGATTTAAAGTTGATTTTCAAAAAGTAAATTAAATAAAAAATTATACCAAATATTCCCCCCCCCCCCCTAATTAGAACTTCCCCACTTTACACTTCATATTTTCCCCCCTTAACAATTAAACCCTAAATCACATCTCTCTCTCTCTCGACTGAATCTCACACACACAATTTAATCCTTTTTTTCCCTCTCCCAACAATACTTGGTTCAAGATTTAGCCCAAAAAGCTGAAAATTAAGATGAGTACGGAGGTGGAGCGTCGCCGGGCCCTAGGTTTTCACCCCCTTTATGGCGAAGATGATATCCGGCAATTAGTACCTGTATGTCTCCTCTCTCTCTCTCTCTCTCTCTCTCTCTCTCTCTCTCTCTCACACACACACACACACACACACACCCTCTCTCTCTCTCTCTAAATCTGTTAAGTCTTGAATTTTTTGAAAAGATGCGTACCTATTTAGATGTTTCTCATTAGTCTTGCGTCTATTGGGAATATGTGTTTGAGAATATGTGTATTAATGGCTAAAACTATTAGAGTTTATTGTGTCTATTGGGAATCTAAGAGTCTAAAACTGCACTTAATTATGACATTCTTAGTTAATATGAGCGTTGTTTCATATGCCTTACAACTCCTCTATTTAAACCATCCCAGTTAATCCCCTTTCTCATCCTCTTAAACATTCTTAATTGTATCAAATATATCAAATGGCCTTCAACGCTCTAACCATACGTCTATCGAATGTATTGTTCAACTACGCAAACTTCACGATCGTAGTGGAAGGTGCAAGCTTTCCAGTGGACGATGTTCCAAAGAACATCAGCTCTGAGTTCTCCTATGATCAGGAGATGGAGTGGATGTTTCTAAGGATGGAGTTCGAGCTAGACAAGGAGAGGAGGGAGGCAGAGCGTCGCCGGGCCCTGGAGTTCCGTGAGAGGATCATTGGACTGGCTATCACCATGTCCAGGATTTACAAGAGGAGGAGGGAGACTGGTGCTTAGAGTTTCATTGTTATTATTTCTTTCTATCAAATGTTATGCAAGTGTTTGGCCTCAAGTTAGTTCATTAATTCTGTTTAGTGCATGCTATATTGAGACAGTGGTTTCTTATTTATGCTATTGATAAGTGGATCTTATATCCACTTGAAACATTCCAAGTCGGCTTAAATTGATTGCTTTGGCCTCAAGTTTGTGGTAGTTTTGATGTGTTTTGTTTAATTGTGCAGGGTTGAAGAAATATCGATTAAAGGTGTAGTTTCCGTCATTTTTGGAGCGTTTTGTGGAGTTGATTGATGATATGGAATGAAGAATGGTGGCTAATATCAACTCCTAAGAAGTATACAAGTCATTAAGGATGAAAGACGGAAGCTCATGCAAAAGGAACGGGAAGAAAAGGCGAAAAAAGCAAAGAAAAATCAGTTTTCGCAGAACGGGAGCAAACCGGGCGCACCAGCCTTGTTTCCAGGGCTCCCAGCCGAGTTTGGGCAGATTGGCCCGGCGCTTCAGGTGCCCATATGGCGCATCAGGCGCTGCGGGATGATGGTGATGCGCGGGAGAAAAATCAGCCAGAATTTCTGATTTTGTTTTGGCCATATCTTGAGTTCTAGAAGTCCGTTTGAGGCCCATAAGCTATCCACACGAAGATTACGAGATTCTCTATCATTCTAAAATAGTCCAGAGGTCCAATTATGATTGGAACGTTCCAGAAAATCTGAAGAAAAGGCAGCTACGAATTTTCCTTTAAAACAGAATCAGTTTAGGAAACGTACTTCTATTATAATTCTGATAAGGTATTTTCTTGTTGGGCAAGATGTCTAGAGCCTATATAAACACATCCAACCCTTGTAAATTGGAGAATTAAGATCATCATAATTAGGAGTAGAACCATTACATATCAATTACTTAGTTTTATTTGTATCTTTTCATACTTTGTTTTTTTTCATGGTTTCATCAGATCCCATGATGACGAGAGGTTCAATTATGAACTAATCGTTGTCATGGGATTCTAACGGATTTATTTATGGAGCTTTAGTATCTTGATGCTTTACAGATCTGTGTGTGATGTATATCTGATATCCTCGTATGGTTGTGCTTTATGTATTTAGATGCGTAGCTAACATCTAATTTGTTAATCTCTTGTGAAGCGAGAGTGGATCTTGAGATTTAGAACTTGCCATGCTAGCATAGGATAGGTTGATGTTTTAACATCATGATTTGTGGCGTAAATAGAGATATTATGCTGCCCTATGTGATCAATGTGGATAACTTGTTCTTCAACCGTTATGTTTTCAAATTCTATAGAGATATAGGGTCTAAGCATAATTGGTGTCTATTCATCTTCTATCTCTTTTGTGGATGTATGTTTAGTTTGGTATTCGTATACTGAGAAGTAGCGTATACTTGTTTCGTGTTATCCGATCAGATATCATAACCATTGCATATAGTGATTAAAGGCGTCAGATCTAAGCAAAGTATTTAATGAAGTTAGGATCCCATGTTTTTTCTTGCAGACGTAATTAGATTTTAATTCTTGTTAGTTAGTTAATTCTTAGTTTTGTTAATTTGTGTCTTAGTTAATTTAGTTTAATAAACCCAAAATTGTTATTGTCTTAGCAGTGCATAATAACCATACATTGTTGCATAGGCATATTTACTGAATAGAACCATAACTTGATCCCTGTGGGAACGAATTTGGACTTAACCTTATATATTACTTGTGACCACATACGCTTGCGTGATTTAGTGCAAATAAGTTTTTGGCGCCGCTGCCGGGGATCTTCGGTGTTTTATTTTTGGTTTATGTGCTTGTCAATAGTGGTCGTTAGAGTTCACTGACTCGGATTTCTTTTTCTCATCTATTCTTGCAGTTCGTTGGTGTTTCAGGTACTTGTCAGAGAGCATTGTAGTTGAAGATGGATTTTCTAAATTACTATGGAGTTCAGCAGGTGGTTAGTGTTTGTGAGCTATGTGCGGGCGCACATGAGACGTATCAGTGCTGGAGCAACCAAGGTGGTATTCAACAACCGCAGCAGCCTTATCAGCAGTATCAAGGTCAACAATATGGAGCACAGCCTTACTATCCTCAGAATATTCTGCAACAGCAGAACCAGAATTTTCTACAGCAACATGACCCGTGGCAATCTCAACCTCTGAGTTATGAGGAACAACCATATTTTTAGTACCATCCTCAACAGTACCAGCAAGATGTTCCAGATATGTCATATTTCTATGGAAGTGAAGAGTTTCAACATCAGCAACCTACTCCTACTTTTCAGTCAGATGAGGTTGATGCTATGAAGGAGATTATGATGCTTCTAAAGAGTACTGAGGAGTCTATCAATTCTATGAGGACACTAGCTGCTCAAGTTTTGAGTGCCTTGGAACAAGAGAATCAACAATTCATACTAGAGGCAACACCAAAAAATAATGGTGACTTGGAGCAAGGTACTACATGCGTAATTGAGGAAGACAAATTCCAAGAGGAGGTTAGTGTTCACAAGCCATGTGAGGAATTTGATCATGTTAGGATGGTGGATGATTTGGAAAGGGCACTATTTGGGACAGACACTGTTGAGCTACAGAAATTTCAAGAATTGGTATGTGCGAACCAAGAGGTTGATGATCATGAGAAAGATGCAGGTCTTCTACTTGTCTCAGAGTATAAAGATGGAGGTAGCGCATTAGAGCCAATGAAGGAAGTTCTCTTTGAGGAACCAAAGGCTTCAGCAACTTACATTTATCCTCCTCCATTATATTCAAGCGAAGCCCGTGTGTTGTTCTACAAATTGACAGATTTTGGGTCAACAGATGAAGGCATTGGAAGAGGATATAGTTGCTACATAAATATGCCAAACAAGGAGAAGGAGCAAAAAGTGTGTCGCCGTGATGACGATGAAGTCTCACGAAGAGATGACCAGGCAAACTATTATCATCCTTAATGAAGGCTTGGAAGTAACGTCAAGCTATTGACGTTAAAGAAGCGCTTGGTGGGAGGCAACCCACACATTAGTGTAGGAAAAAAAAAATTGTGTTTCTTTCAAAAAAAAAAAAAAATTGCCAAAAATTTTCAGCAGTCAACAGAAATCGACCCAGGCCGCAGGGCCAATTCGTGAGGCCGCAGCGCCAAGATACTTCTGTCCAGGTGCAGTTGGCGAGTGTGGTGTTTGAAAAAAAAAAAAAATATATACCCAAAATAAGAAACTTGCCGACAGATGTGTTGGACAAGAATTTGTGTTGTGGACAGATGAGCCGCGCGTGTCTTCCAGGTAAGTTGTTATGTTTTGTACGTGTTTTAATATATATATTAAATAATCATTCATCTCCCAAAATCAATTCCTACCCCTTTTCTAATTATTTTCTCCACCTAAAATCCTAATTCTAGCCCCATATTAATTCCAAATTATTCCCAATCCATCTCCTATTTCATATTTTATTTTATTTTATTTATTCTTATTTATTTATTTATTTTTATTTTTATTTTTTTCCCCCAATTATATATACCCACCTATACATACAAATCCCATTCCTCTTTTATTTATTTAAATCTCTAAAAATTCAATTCTAAAGAGGAATTAATTGCAAGTTCACCTCTTTGATTCGTATTGGGTAAATCTTTTTCTCTAATCTTGTTTTTATTACGAATTTGTGTTCTTGCAAAATTGGGATTTTGTATTATTCTTGGAATTTGGGCTATCTTTGGTGTGATATTGCTTGGTAATTATTGGTGGAGCTTTGTGAGTTGGGTATTGATTCTTATGGCTTCTAAGCTTGGGAGTGTTGATGCTACTTGCTACAAAAAGGGGATTTTTGCCGAACAAGCATGTTGAGTTGCGATGGGGGAGGATATGTAAGGCGCTTTGCAGGTATGTTTTCTGATATCCCTTGTATTTACTTTCATTCAATGAGGGCATTGAATATTCTAAGTTTGGGGGTGGTTTGAGGGATAAGTAGTGTATATATATGTGATTGTTAGTCATTTTGTTCATGTAGGATTTCATGCTTTGCATATTAGTAGTAGTAAATTATGCATTTATGTTCGTGTTATCTACGTTTGTTTCGTATAGGACATTCTGTTTTTATGTTCGTATATCATGTGAGTTCATAATAGTTTGCATTTGCACCCATGCTTGATAGGAATTTTGTGTTGTTGACGCTTTTGATTGAGAAGTGATATGCTTTGTTCTTGTGCACACACATACACTAGTAAGTTGAAGCTAGTAGACTTAGTGAATGTTGTAAGTGATTAGAAGGACATGAATATGTGCAAGATGATTTAGTTTGCATGCTATGAATACAAGTAGGTGCGTTAGAGAGATTTTTGCTTGGGATTGAGTATGTTTTTCCACCAAGTGAGCTTTTGAGCCTATTGCATATTTGCAATTTATTCGTTTGCTTGAGTGTCCACGGATTGTTTGCATTGCTAGCAGTTGCTTGAGGTCTTTCTTGAAACGCATGACATTATTTGACGATTAAAATGATAAAGGCATTTAGGAATAACGTATATTTTCCCATATTACCACACCATATTTACATGATTAATTAGCTAACCCATTGAGCTTAATCCTATTTTTTCGGTGACATACCACATTACTTGCCTAGACTATTTCTTGTATTGGCCTTACATTAATTTGAACCCACATTGTCAAAGGCTAGTAGAGTGCTTAAGGGAGTAATAATGTGTGCAAGGAGGGGTTTATTGTTGGTCATACTTTTTGGGGAAATATTGAAAATTGGGTTTGTTTACTTGATAGTCGGCATGTGTAATAAAATTGTGGGATCATTGTTATTGTTTATATTATTGTTTGTGTTATATTTAGCTCTCGAGGGAAAAAAAGGAAAAAAAAGGAAAAAAAAGGAAAAAAAAAATATTATGAGAGCATGTTTGTATTGTTGTGATCCTACTTTAGTCGACTAGTCGAGAGTTTTTTTTTGGAAGAAAAAGAATAAATTATGTGGGGGGAAATAGGGTGTTGTGTATGATTTATTATGGTACTTACTAGCTTTTGACACTTCACCTGTTTTGGCTTATTTGACATACCTTGTCCCTAGCCCCGTTACAACCCAAATGAAGACCTTTTGGTTATCGTCATTGATGTATGTTGTGTTAAGAGTTAGATTGATACCAAATGTCAAGCATGCTTATGATTTTGTTGGAATTGAGTGATACACTTACCCTTGTTCTTGAGTGAATATTCTTTTGTGAGTGGATTGTGAGTGTTTGCTTGTTTTTGCGTATGAGATCTCGAGTTTTGTCTCAAAGATGTACTCTTGTAGGCTTAGCATGATTACTAACTTATTCTTACATTTGACATGGACTTGTGAGAACTTATGCATGTTCATTGAGTAGACTATGTGAATACTTGCACTTTCGACACCAAGACATTGAGTATTTACTTTGATTCTTAAGTTGATATGGCATGAGAGGATTTGAAGGTATGGTTGGATATTAGTACTAGATTATTTGCATTTTTCATATTAGTTGCATTCATGCATTGCATTGCAGTAGGTTAAATGGATTTTGTGGGTACATTCGCTATAGGCCCTCACGAGACCTTACTCGTCCACTAGGGCTGCCTAGGGGTTTAAAGGGCTTGTTGCATATGCCAAATGCAACCGTGATCACCTACGGAAGTGGTACTAGTTAGTTAGTTAGTTGTAATTGTTTATGCTTGAGGACAAGCATCGGTTTAAGTTTGGGGGTGTGATAAGTGGATCTTATATCCACTTGAAACATTCCAAGTCGGCTTAAATTGATTGCTTTGGCCTCAAGTTTGTGGTAGTTTTGATGTGTTTTGTTTAATTGTGCAGGGTTGAAGAAATATCGATTAAAGGTGTAGTTTCCGTCATTTTTGGAGCGTTTTGTGGAGTTGATTGATGATATGGAATGAAGAATGGTGGCTAATATCAACTCCTAAGAAGTATACAAGTCATTAAGGATGAAAGACGGAAGCTCATGCAAAAGGAACGGGAAGAAAAGGCGAAAAAAGCAAAGAAAAATCAGTTTTCGCAGAACGGGAGCAAACCGGGCGCACCAGCCTTGTTTCCAGGGCTCCCAGCCGAGTTTGGGCAGATTGGCCCGGCGCTTCAGGCGCCCATATGGCGCATCAGGCGCTGCGGGATGATGGTGATGCGCGGGAGAAAAATCAGCCAGAATTTCTGATTTTGTTTTGGCCATATCTTGAGTTCTAGAAGTCCGTTTGAGGCCCATAAGCTATCCACGCGAAGATAACGAGATTCTCTATCATTCTAAAATAGTCCAGAGGTCCAATTAAGATTGGAACGTTACAGAAAATCTGAAGAAAAGGCAGCTACGAATTTTCCTTTAAAACAGAATCAGTTTAGGAAACGTACTTCTATTATAATTCTGATAAGGTATTTTTTTGCTGGGCAAGATGTCTAGAGCCTATATAAACACATCCAACCCTTATAAATTGGAGAATTAAGATCATCATAATTAGGAGTAGAACCATTACATATCAATTACTTAGTTTTATTTGTATCTTTTCATACTTTGTTTTTTTTCATGGTTTCATCAGATCCCATGATGACGAGAGGTTCAATTATGAACTAATCGTTGTCATGGGATTCTAACGGATTTATTTATGGAGCTTTAGTATCTTGATGCTTTACAGATCTGTGTGTGATGTATATCTGATATCCTCGTATGGTTGTGCTTTATGTATTTAGATGCGTAGCTAACATCTAATTTGTTAATCTCTTGTGAAGCGAGAGTGGATCTTGAGATTTAGAACTTGCCATGCTAGCATAGGATAGGTTGATGTTTTAACATCATGATTTGTGGCGTAAATAGAGATATTATGCTGCCCTATGTGATCAATGTGGATAACTTGTTCTTCAACCGTTATGTTTTCAAATTCTATAGAGATATAGGGTCTAAGCATAATTGGTGTCTATTCATCTTCTATCTCTTTTGTGCATGTATGTTTAGTTTGGTATTCGTATACTGAGAAGTAGCGTATACTTGTTTCGTGTTATCCGATCAGATATCATAACCATTGCATATAGTGATTAAAGGCGTCAGATCTAAGCAAAGTATTTAATGAAGTTAGGATCCCATATTTTTTCTTGCAGACGTAATTAGATTTTAATTCGTGTTAGTTAGTTAATTCTTAGTTTGTTAATTTGTGTCTTAGTTAATTTATTTTAATAAACCCAAAATTTTTATTGTCTTAGCAGTGCATAATAACCATACATTGTTGCATAGGCATATTTACTGAATAGAACCATAACTTGATCCCTGTGGGAACGAATTTGGACTTAACCTTATATATTACTTGTGACCACGTACGCTTGCGTGATTTAGTGCAAACAAGTTTTTGGCTATTAACTCTGTTTTCTTCTTATTCGAGTTAATTTGGTGAAAATCTTCAATAATCTTGTTTGATACATAATTATAGTGATACTTTGGAGATGTAATCTAAAAGGAAACTGTTTTAGTTTGTTACTTTCGACGGTTTCTCTCATTGCTAATTAAAGAAGAAGAACAATCTGACAATGCTCTTATAAAAATACAGTTTGGCTATTGTGGTTAATTAATTGTTGATATTTTTTACAGCTCTATAATTCACAAATACTTATTTTAATTCATGCTTAGAATTTGAATGTTATTGATCATTAGCTTGTAAGTATGCAGTTGTAGACCTGTAAAAGATGTGTACTGGATGAATGTTCTACAGATTGACTTGCATGATGGTTAAATCTGATTTATGTTTACTCATATATTGAGGTATTGCATCCAGGCTGCAAGCAAGAGGAAGTCTGATCTTAGCAACATGTACAGAATACTTGTAATATCTGCAATACTAATACTGGTTTGGGTGCTCCTCAACATGTAGAGAATACTGGTTTCAAGGTTAGTGTATAGTCTGTGATTTAAAAGTATAATTGCTTATTCTTTTTCATATTTTAACTTGATTTTCATAATGATTTAGAGTAGTTGTGATTTTAAAAAGGAGATGAAACAGAGGTCTTTGTAATTACTGCTTTTGAGTTTTCTGAAAATTAATTGATTTTCGATTCGGAAGTTTTAATTTAATTTCTGAAAGCCTGTCCTTGATATATGGTGTTGCTTTGAATGTTTATAGATGCTAATCAATGACTGTTTGATTGGGCAGAAGTCAGTTTGCGATTGTACGTATCAATCTATGTTTACCGGAATTCATTTTTGGTTTTGCCGGAATTAAGTGTTGATGATCTGCTATTAAAAACTGTTAGGAATTGACATGTAACTGATATATATATGTGCTATTGTATCATCTTGTTGAGTTGCTGGGTAGTTCGTGGTACAGAGTCGAGATTGGTCGAGTTAACCGAGTCACCAAGGAAAGTTGGTCTCAAATGACACATCTAAATGGAGGGTCGGGCTTCCAGCTTTGTACCTGAATATTTTCTTCTTCTAGCACAAAAGACAGGGAGAGGAAGGAGATTGTCTTCTTGTACCTGAAATCTGTCTGTTTAGCAGGCAAAACTAGAGGTAGGGTTTTCTATGTACATTACATGGTATTTATGTGTAGAATTGTATGGTTGATGGTGATTGGTGTGATTAGGCAACAAGGAAGTCACACGTGCATAAATCTGTTAAAAAAGCTCTTGAAGATTCTGGAACCCCACCTTCATTGCCAATTGAGGACGGTTCATTTTTACCTTCAAGATGATGATGTCCTATAAGCAGTTTCTTTTGTCAAGGGAGATAATTATGTAGTTTTCTTTTTCCTTGGGAAATGGATTTTTGTTTGTAATTTTTTGAGTTCATTCCTAAGTTTAATTGTTAAACCTTAATTGTGCTTTTATTTTACAAGTAATTGGTCCGATATGTTATCTTATTAATGAAATCTAGTGCACTTGTGTTGCAACTTGCAAAGGACATATCCCATACTAATGTTTCGAACTCCCTCGAGCCTGTTACACAATTACGAGTGCAAGTTTGTCTATCTCTTATAATTCTATACAATTACATGCAAGTGCAAAATTTCAAAGCCATTCCTATATTTCTATTCCAGGGTTTGTTTTTTATGAAAACTAATTAATTTTCATTTTCTAGTGTAATAACTGAGATATAAATTAGAAAATTTATTTAACAAACTTTTTTTCCTAATACTCGTATTATGCGTAATTTTTTTGTCCAGTTGTAATATTTTTTGCCACACACAAATGAAATAAAGTGACCATATATAGGAAGGGTACTTTTTAGTCACACAATATTACAGTCACTAATTTTTATCTTCCTTAAGCAAAACAACTCTGACATAATAACATAAACCTCTACTTTTTAGTCACATCTACACATTAGTGACCATATGTTATTATCCATTTAGCCACTTCACTTAATATAACTGTGGCCGTTTCGGTACATTTAGACACATCAAAGAAGCGTGGCTAGTGATTGTCACAATTCTGTCTGAAAGTGTCACTATATATTTTGGAATTGGTCAAAGTCAACAAAAAACCATGCAATTTTATCATATGTGGCCACTTATTTAAAACGTGGCTAACAAATGTCACACTTTTCCTAAAATTGTGACTAAATCTACGGAAAAATGTATTTTTGGTCACACAATCAAATATGTGTGACTAAAACTAGGGACGATGACCTTTAGCCACACATTTTTTTCAAAGTGTCACAGCCCTTACTGTACAAAAGAGTGGCGGAATCCCAAATTTGACGTAGTGTGAGAAGACAATGTTCGATATCTCTAAATGAACTATTCGATATTTCATTCGATATCTTAGAGATTCGACATGTCTAACACTCTATTCGAGAACTCAAGAAGTCTACAAGTCAAAGTGGTATTCGAGTTCTCAAAGAGTCAACAAGTCAAAGTTCCATTCGATATCTCAAGGATTCGATATCTCAGGGATTCGACAAGTCAACTGTTCTATTCGATAACTCAAGGAACCCTGGAGAAAAGTGTTATTCGAGAAGTGATTCGATATGTCAATCATACAGTATTCGAGAACTCAATCACTTAGCCACTTCTCGAATACATTCTTGGAGACAAACTACTGAAGAAATTGTACAAGTCAGAAACTTGCAACAAGCTAAATTTATGGACCACAATCTGTAATGTACTTTGGAAAACCTACAAAGAAGCTTGGAGAGATGTACAAGAGACAAAGAGCTAAAGAAGTGGATCTGAACAGAGCGTTGCAAAGTCAAATCTGTAGCTGTTTGGATGTTTACTCAAAAGGGATAGACATGCAAGAAAGTAATTCATCCTGCAACCTTATTTGTAGTAAATGAGTTGTATTCATGTTCTATAAGAATACAATCTCACTTCTTTAGTTGTAGAAGTTTTTTTTTCATACAAATTGTAAGATATATCTCTCTGAGAAAAACGAAGCTGAGAATCTATCATTTATATTCACAGATTATAGCAAATCTTTATCTAATAATATATTAGATTAAAGTGATATTGTGTCTTGTGTTCTTTATCCACACCTTCACATTTTCACACACAAACACTTATCTTACTACACAGATTCAAGAACAAGAAAAAGTTCAAGAATCCATTCACCCCCCCTCTGTATTCTTTTGCTGTATTCAATACTCAACAAGAGAAAACGATCATGAGTTCGAATACACCAAAGTCAACAGGAACGGTGAAGGTCCCTAAGTTTGACAAAGAAAATTACAACCTCTGGAAGATAAAGATGATGTTGTTCATCAAAGCCTCTCATCCTCTATATCATGAAATTCTCAAGAATGGTCCCTTTGTTCCACAACAAGAAATACCTGAAAAGACTGTTGGAACCACAACTATTCCAAGATCTTATGTGGCCAAGGAACCATCCAAATGGACAGAATCAGAAAAGGAGATGGTTGCTCTTGACAGTCACCTCATGCTGCTAATTATAGATTCCATTGATATGTCAATATTTGTAAACATTGCATCGTGTACAACTGCCAAAGAAATGTGGGATCACATTGAGGTGTTATGTGAAGGGACTGATGAGGTCAGGGAAAACAAGAAACAGATACTGGTCACACAGTATGAAGCTTTCATGGCACAGCCCAAGGAAAGCATCACTAAGATGTTTGAGAGATTTCACAAGCTAGTTACTGAATTGCAGATGAATGGCAAAGTTTACAGCACTAAGGAGTTGAACATGAAGTTTCTACTATCCTCACCAAATCATCTAGAGCAAAGGGTCATTTCTCTAAGAGAAAAAGATTTAAACAAAATCACATATGATGTGCTCTATGGGGTTTTAAAGACTCATGAGCTTGAGTTGCTTCAGAAAAGGGCTATCCAAGCCAACCAAGGCAAAATGATAAACACATCATGTGCCTTGATTGTCAACAAATCTATTCAAGACCTAGAAGCATCTACAAGTCAGCTAAGGGTAGAGGAGATAGTAGATGATGAAGAAACTGAAGCTGAGGTAAGTGAACCAGTTGAGGAGAAGGAGGAAGAAGAGTTCTATACTCTTGAAGAACTAGATGGAATGGAAAACACGTCATATACTTTCATGGCCAGAAAATTTCCAAACATCAGATTCAAGAGGAACCAACCCTTCAAACCTAAAACCCAAAACCATTCATTCAACAAGAGCAAGGCACCTGTGAAAGCAAACAAGAATAAATTTAAAACCAGCCATGTGGATAGGTCATCTGTAAGGTGTTATAGATGCAATGACCTAGGGCATTTTGTTAGTGAATGCAAGAAGCCTAAAAAGAAGGATAAAAAGTTTCTAGAGCTTGAAGCTAAGTATGAGGCCCTTCTGAAAAAGCAGACACAAGGTAAGGCCTACATAGCTGAAGGGAAGTGTTGGGATGATTCTGATAGTGATGGAGAAGAGCAAGAATTTTGCAACTATGCCTTGATGGCCAATTCCAAGGATGACACATCTTCATCAGACTCTCAGGTACCATCTCTCACTACCATAGACATGTCTGTTTCTGAGTACAAGTGCATGATTGAACAACTATCTGTTGAAATGTTTAATATTCATACTAGTATGATTGCTGCTAATGAGGAAATTGCTAAACTGTCTGCTAGAAATGAATTGTTAATGAAAAAGAATGAGGAACTTGAGCTAACTGCCATGCAAGTAGAAAACCTTAAGAAAGAAGTTGAATATCTGCAGAATAAGGTTCTATGTGCTAGTCAAATTGAAAAGGCTCTTAGGGATGAACTAGCTAAAAATGAATTCAAACTGAAAACTTTTAAGAACTCATCTAGTCTATTGCAATCCTATCATGAAAAAATTCAAGCTAAACCCAAGGCTGCAATTGGACTTGACCATGGCACTCTTAAACAGAAGAAAGGTTATGCTGTCATTGAAGATGGCATAGTTGTTCAGGAGGAAGTGCCTCACATTTTGAAAAAGGCTGAGACTCCAATTTTTAAAGAATCAACATTTGAAATTGATGAGGATGCCTTACTCATCAAGCAAATGTTGAATGATGAGGATGAGGCACAATCCAGTGAACAACAAGCATCCTCTAAGAGTAAGAGTGTCAAGCCAAAATTTAAGGAGCCAGTAGGTGATAGGTCTAGACCTAAGAAGTTGGTTAAGTTTGTATCAGCTGGGAAAAATGAATCTGAGAAGAAAGTGGGTAAGAAGAAACAGAACAGAAATGGCAAGCTAGGGATTAACAAAGATAACAACTATGCTTATATGCCTAATGCCCCTAGGAAAACTTGTCAGAATTGTTTCAGTACTAATCATTTAACTCATGCATGCAAGAAACCTATTGGTAGTGTGCCCAAACCTTTCTATGATTGTTCTGTGCCTTTAAGACATAGAGATGCCCCATTTTGTGATAAATTTGACTGTATGCCATGCAATATTAATGTTGTGACTAGTTGTTTCAATTTGAGAAGGCAATTCATTGATGGTTGTATCAGTCACAATTCTCACACACACTCCACAAGGTCAAAGTCTTCAAGTCCTCCTAGAGCTAGGAAGGTACCTCTGTCACTTAAGTCTGAAACTTCAGGTTCTAAGACTTCCAACAGTGACAAGAAGACTAAAACCAAGAAAGTTGATAAGCATGTTGTTTATGATAAAACTGTTTCTAAGTCACATGGACCCAAACTTGTTTGGGTACCAAAGGAGAAGTAATACCTTTGTGTTTGCATGGCAAAGAAAGTGAAAAGAAGGTCATGTGGATTTTGGACAGTGGATGCTCAAATCACATGACTGGTGATATGGCCCCGCTATCACAGTATGAGGAGAAGGCTGGCGCAATGGTTGCTTTTGGAGATGACAGCATGGGTAACACATTGGGATATGGCAAGTTGGAAGTTGGTAATGTCATCATTGAAGATGTAGCACTAGTCAAGGGACTCAAACATAATCTGCTAAGTGTTGGTCAGTTTACTGATAGAGGATTCAAGGTGAATTTTGACAAGGATGAATGTTTGATTACCCACAAGAAGACTGGTGATTTTGCTCTATCTGGAGTAAGAAAAGGAAGCCTGTTTGTAGCCAATATGGACTCTGCAAACAAGGACAAAGTTTGTTGCTTTTATTCAAAAGCATCAAATGAAGATTGTTGGTTGTGGCACAAGAAGTTATCACACCTGAACTTTAAAGCCATTAATTCTCTAGTCAAAAGAGAGTTAGTGAGAGGCATGCCCACACTTGAATTCTGTCAAGAAGGAGTGTGTGAGGCCTGTCAAAAAGGAAAAATGAAAAGATCAAGCCACAAGTTAAAGACAGTGACATCAATAACCAAGCCCCTGCAACTAATTCATATGGATTTGTTTGGGCCTGTTAACATTATGTCACTAGGAAGAAAGAAGTATGCCTTGGTGATGGTTGATGACTTTACAAGGTATACAT
Source organism: Kitagawia praeruptora (assembly GCA_037693485.1). Taxonomy (NCBI): domain Eukaryota; kingdom Viridiplantae; phylum Streptophyta; class Magnoliopsida; order Apiales; family Apiaceae; genus Kitagawia; species Kitagawia praeruptora. The sequence continues at coordinate 117,220,700 of CM075352.1, forward strand.
GGGTTGAATTTCTGGCATCAAAAGATGAGGTTCCACAAGTAATCATTGAGCACATAAAGAAAGTTGACAAGGAAGCAAAGGCCAACAATGCAAGTGTGATTGCATTGAGAAGTGATAAAGGAACAGAGTTCAAAAATGCCATGCTTGAAGCATTCTGCAAAGAGAATGGTATTTCTCAGTAATTCTCAGCTCCGAGGACTCCACAACAAAATGGAGTTGTTGAGAGAAAGAATAGAACTCTAATTTAGGTTGCTAGAACAATGTTGCTTGATGCAAAGATGCCTACATGTTTTTGGGCTGAGGTTGTGAGCACTGCATGCTATATCCAAAACAGAACCCTCATCAACAAAAACACAGGAAAGACACCTTACAATTTGATGACTAGAAAGAAGCCTACTCTAAAGTATGTTCATACTTTTGGAAGCAAGTGCTTTGTATTGAAGGATAATTCAGAATATGTTGGAAAGTTTGATGCAAAGGTATTTGAAGGAATTTTTCTTGGCTACTCTATGGAAAGCATTGCATACAAAGTTTATGTCATCAGTCAAAAGAAAATCATGGAAAGCACTGATGTGATATTTGATGACAGCAAACTACCTGGATTAGAAGAAGCCAATGATGAAGATAAAGATCCACTAAGATTTGAAAATCTAGATGATTCTGATGAAGAGATTGAAACTAAAGTTGAAATTGTAGTTCAACAAACTCAAGTGAATGATGATACAAGAGAAGAATCTGTGCCAATCAACAGTGGAGAAACAAGCATCCAAGACACACCTGTGAATAGTGGCAACTTCACAGGGGGAGGAAATGAGAATGATAATGACTTGGATGATGAAGCAACATCAAGGTTGAGAAATCAGACTGAGCATTCCAGGAAATGGGTTAGATCACACACTGCAGAGCAAATTATTGGAGATCCAAATGCAGGAGTAAGAACTAAGAGAGCAACTCAAAATGAGTGTCTCTATGGTTGTTTTCTATCTCAGATTGAGCTTAAGAAACTTGATGATGCACTGTTGGATCCAGATTGGATTATTGCCATGCAAGAGGAGCTGAATCAATTTGAAAGGAAAAAAGTATGGGAACTTGTGCCTGCACCAAAGAACAGAACCATTGTTGGAACAAAATAGGTTCTGAAAAATAAGATGGATGAAGATGGTGTAATAGTAAGAAATGAAGCAAGGTTGGTTGCAAAAGGATACTCTCAACAGGAAGGCATTGATTATGATGAGACATTTGCTCCTGTTGCTAGGTTGGAAGCCATCAGAATATTCTTGGCATTTGCTGCTCATTCAAACTTTAAAGTTTATCAAATGGATGTCAAGAGTGCATTTCTGAATGGAGAGTTGGAAGAAGAAGTTAATGTGTAACAACAACCTGGCTTTGAGGATCCACATTTTCCAGAATTTGTCTACAGATTGCTTAAGGCATTGTATGGACTTAAGCAGGCTCCAATGGCATGGTATGATACTTTATCACAATTTCTCGTTGAAAATCAGTTCACTAGAGGCACATTGGACAAGACACTGTTTTACAAGAAACATGGTGATGACATTATCCTAGTTCAGATCTATGTGGATGATATTATATTTTGCCCTACAAATGAGAAGCTGTGTGAGAAATTCTCTAAGCTCATGTAGAGCAGATATGAGATGAGTATGATGGGAGAGTTAACATTCTTTCTTGGATTGCAAGTTAGTCAAAGGAAGGATGGCATTTTTATCAGTCAAACCAAGTACAACAAGGATTTATTGAAGAAGTTTGACTTAGAAGACTGCTCACCTGCAAAGACACCCATGACCACTGCCACTAAATTGGATGAAGATGCTAAAGGCAAGAAAGTAGATATCTCAGTCTACAGAGGCATGGTTGGTTCTCTACTCTACCTCACTGCAAGTAGGCTAGACATCATGTGTAAGAACCCAGGTTTTTGTAATATTTCTAAAATGATCATAAACGGTGATTGGTGGAGGTTATGTAAAGTTTTTAAGATCATATTATATGAATGAAGAAGTATTTATACTTTTATGGATAAAGTATCGTTGTACCAAGAAGAAAGGGAATGTAGAAACTGTCCGATTACGTAGATTTTCATTTTTATTAAATATTGGTATAAATATGGGATATTGAGGTTAAGAAAATCTTTAAGCTAAGTTAAATACCAAGGCAAGGAATTATGTAATTTATTAGAAGAATTTCAAAGGCAAATGTTCAAGAACGATGAAAGAAATTGCTACGCGACGAAACGCTTTTACAAGAAAATCTCTAAACTTGCATATGGAATTAAATGGTAAGCATTGGTTGATTAATAGGTGAGTAATATACCTGCAATTCACCATGTAATAGCCATGCAAGCCATGCAAGGCAAGGAGCATTGGATGCTAATCAAATAAGTCAAGTCATGATTATTTAAACCAAGCATTGTATACCATTTTTGGGACAAATTGCCAATTACCTTTCTTTTGCAAAATTACTTTGGAGATTACCTTGGGTAATTGATAAGTGCTGAAGTATGATTGATATATATCAATTATACTTATCATTTTATCAATTACATAAGAAAAGATAGCAAAAGCTCTCCCCCTCCAATTTCTTTATTTTCGGTCAAAAACAGAGCAGCCACTTCAACCTGTCATAACTCCCTCATTTCTCAATGAAATTTTGTGTTCTATAGCTTTTTGGAAAGGTATTGAGATACTCTACAACTCGTCTTTAGAAGCCTCGTCCAGAAAATCAAGGTAAGACCCTCGTTTCTCCAGTTCTTTCAAGAGTGGTAATGCTGACTAAGAAAATTTTAAACTTGGTTGTTTAGGTCTTGAAGAGTAAAGGTTGTTAAAGCTATCTAAGGTGTTTTTAAGGAAAGTCAAGCTTGGTTAAGGTTGTTAAGACTCCAAGGAAGGTAAAACACTCACACCCACCTTAAACTTTATGAGCTATAAGTTGATTTGAAAGGTTGATGCAAGTATGTACATGTTTAAGGAGATTGTGATGTTTTAAGCTTTATAAGTATGGGTAAAATTTTGGATAGTGATAAATGGATGTTACCACTGGTCTTATAGATCCTTGATGATGTTTATATGATCTTGATGGTGTATGGTTGAATTAAGTAGTTAGATGGAGTTCATGGAATTTGGAAATGTTCGGTTTATAGTCGTTATAATGTCGAACGGTTTATAGTCGTTATAATGTCGAAATTTCATTAGATCACTTGAGCAGTTAATACCGAATTCAACAAATGTTTTATTGGTAAGTTTTTGGCCATAAACCAGTAGGACTTGTTTTGTAGTTTGTTTTGACACCAAGATCATGTGATTACGATTTACGATTTATGAGATATGCTCGTTTTAGTGAAACCGGTTAAAACGGACGAATTGTTAAGATGAACTGACTTTACCAAGTCAAACGAGCCCTTTAAAAATGGTCTGTGATTATGAAATTTTTACAGGGGGTAAGTTAGTCAGTTTTTAAATCCCTGTAAAAATTTGAAGACAAAAGGCTTAATTTTCGATTTTATAGAAATGTTTAAGTCAAGAATGCGCATGAGAAACCACTGCAGAAAGAAGCTATATTTAGAGCAACAATTGAGCTAGCAAAAAGATGTTCTTAATTATGAAATTTGGATGAAAAATCCTCTGGACAGTTAAGAAGAAGTGAGAAAAAGAATTTCATGAAAAAGTTTATTTTTCAATTTTATAGAATTTTTCGAATCATAGTTGTGCAAGTGAAAAACCCTTTTAGGGGACGAATTAAGACGAACTTTAGTTTCGCTGAAAATGACCTTTAATGAAAGTCGTTGCGAGACCAATAATTATCCAAAAGTGGTTAAAGGATATCATGGACTTATAATAAGTCAAACATGTAATAATGATGTATCGTTACGAAGTTGTGTCTTTACGTGAATAGTCGATTTGACGGGATCGTTTAACGAACTAACCGAACCGTATTGATTATTATAGATCATCACACTAGAGACAGGGCCCAGACTATTCCGACACTATCAGGCAAGTTTTCGAAACTTGTATTTCCAGTATTTTCAAACTGTTGTTGTTGTGGTATAAATGATATGAACTGTTTGTTAGTATTTTTGCGAATCAGCATATGATATATGGTTGTTTACAGGGATTTATAAACCTGTTAAGTATGTACGTATGCATAGACTCTTGTATATATATGTATACGATGATGTGTTACAAGTTTCCAGTAGAGTATGAAAATACCTTTTCTTAATAAGGGAGTCGGAGATATTTCGTCCGGATAAGGACATAAAAAAACCGGAAGTCACCGGAAGGGTTATATGACGTATATTTTTAAAATATTCCAATAAATTGGATATTTTCGGATTAAAATTCTTTTGATGATATTAATAAATATTATTTGAATATTTATTAATAATTTGAATATTATTTTCATATTGAGAATAGTCTGAAGGTTTATTTATTTAATAAATATTTAAATTTTATTTAAATATTTATTAAATATTCTAAGCTGATTATTTATTTAATAAATATTATTTGAATATTTATTAAATATTCCAGGATGATTTACAAATCATATTATTTATATCAAAAGTTATTTAAAACTTTAAAAATTATTTTAAATATTTTCTGATCGTCGAAAAAGTATTTAAAAATAGAGCGGGTTCCCATTTCTTCACTGACTATAGCTTCACTCATCGAAAAGTATCGCTACCTCGCTCAAACTTATCAAAACTCGGGAACCCAAGGTTTTGGGAGCTAGTATTAATTATTTTCTCCCTTCGCTACCAACAAGAAATGCACCCTACCTAGTAAGGAGGGGCTCAGGTTTGACTAAACACTCAAAACTCCGACCAACTCCCAAGTTATGTTTGATGAAGCGATTCTTAGTAATCGAAATCTGTTGACTAAAGTCAACCCACACATCAGAGTTACTTTCTCAATTACTCATGGAAGTAAAGTTAGCAAGGATTATCAAACCAATCGTCAAGCTTTGTGCTTAGGGGCAACTGAATTAAAATTCTGTTCCTACGATGCATAGAATTCTCTAAGGGATTGGAGGAAGAGGGGACATCGCCTTTGAGCGTAGTCCAAATATTAAGGCCCATATGCGGTCAGTGTGTAACCCGATAAGGGAACGTCAACCTTCTACTAGTAGAGAAGCAGAGGCACGGTATATTGGCTGATCACCAGATATCGTGGAAGAGGCTCCAGCATAATCCCATTCTTCCAATTGGAATTGTACTGCAACACTGTGATGAAAGCCTAGGTGCTCAATTACCGATAGTGTTGACAGAATGATGAACTATTCAAAGTACCTCAGAAATTCTTAGTTATATTTCTGGATAAAGAATGAAAATGTTTAATGATGATACAATATCAGTATATGATATGTCATATGGTTTACGTTAACAAAAGTACTTTGAAAACTATTATTATATGGCTGAGCTATATTGCTCACTCTTGCTTTTCTTTTATATATACTACCACACAACAACAGATAAGCATGGCAAGAACAAGGCAGACCCCCCGCAAAAGCGTGCTAAACGTTCAGCAGTATAGGAGATTATTTACGAGGCAGGTGCCGAGGTCGCACCCAGTAGCATTACCACAGGTGAGCAGACTATGTTGGATAGGTTTACAGCTTAGGTTGGTTAGGTTTATTTACAAGCATGACTTGTGTAAGCTTCTGAAACCAAACCGTATTATGGCTGTAGATGCCACCTTAGATGGTAATCCCGTTAAGTTGAACTTTTAAGATTATAACAATTTGGGTTTGTAATATCTATTTCAAGATGGTTGTAATAACTCAATAACATTTTAATTTCGTCTCTGAGCCTATAATCTATAAATGTTATGTTTGACTGAGGGATCACAGCATGCTAAAAGGAAGAATGAGAGTAATGTTTATTAAAATGGGAATTAAGGATATAGTGACAGCCTGGATCTCCGACCCCGGATCTAGGGGTGTTACAGAAATGGTATCAGAGAAATAGGTTATAATCTCAGAGACGATAGGAAGGTTTAAGGACTCAAACCCTTATTGAAACATTGTTGGGCTAATAGACATAGCCCTAACAACCTTAAGCTAATAAGGGAACTATTTATCAGAACCTCAAGGATAGTAACATTTTTCCCTTTTTGTGTAGACACCCGAGGATGTAGAGCTACCTGAGGGTTCCGAGCAGCGACACGATGATGCCCTTCTGAGAGCTGTAGATGAGCCTGATGTTGAGACAAAGACTGACCCTCAGCAGGAGGGAGAGAGAGAGATAGTCCAGGAGGAGGATCCTAGAGCTGATGACCCTATGCCCATAGAGGACCCATTGGACTCAGATGAGCCAGAGAGTGATCCAGAAGAGGATCCAGAGGAGGATCCAGAGGAGGACCCCATGGACGATGTTTCAGCTGACCCCGCATCCGGGAGGAGCCTGAGGATGAGGAGGTGGTGTGGACTGATATTCCTATGCATTCCCCTCCTCTCAGAGAGGATTCATCCCCTATTGGATATCAGTGGGACACAGATTTGGAGGGTGACTCTGAGGAGCCTATACCAGAGGATGCCGAAACTGAGGTTGCCGCGGAGAGTGAGCCGGTTAGTCCTCCCATACATGTTGTTAGATCCACTGAGTACGATTGGATGATGACCCGGATGACCACCAATTTGGTGGCAGTGGAGGCCCGAGTAGCGGAGCTGAGGTTCCAGCTAGCTGAGGAGAGACGAGCGAGGCTATACTCCCAGGGGAGAGACTCCAGAGTTAGACGAATGAGGTGGGCAGTACTAAAGATTGAGAGGAGGGCTCACACCCGACTCAGAGCACTTCCACGTTCCCGCCACAGTAGGAGGATCCACCGGAGTGATGTAGAGAGAGTCCTTTCGAGGACTATGCGCCGAGTTAGGGAGGCGATACGCTTTCACACAGATTGATGGATGGTTGACTAGTTCAGTCTTCGAGTACATGGGGATGTTGTAGTAGTTTTACTTTTGGTAGTGATGTCAGTCACGTAGTATATTTCCTCTGGATAGGAAGACATGATAGCTGGCTTTGGATGTACTTTTTATATCTTTCAGTTTTATGTTGTACTTGAAACTTTGACTCTCAGAAGTCACTAGCAGTATTATGACGTGAATTTCGTTCGATTTTAGCAACTGTTTCCATTTAAATTATTACATATATGATGCCATGATTGTTTGACAGCTATTTATAAGATGCATATATACCTATAAAAGATTACCTTCGAGGTGCCAATCATAGAAAACCAGATTAAGAAAAATGAGGAAACTCTAACAGAATTTTTATATACATGTATACTTTCAGAAAAATGCCACCAAAGATAAATACAAGAACTCACCCTGTCGAGTCTGCCACTCATGGTAGTAACCAACATAGGGAAGAGGAACGCCGTCACCCAGAACAGGTGGATGAGGAAGATGAGTATAATGAGTTCGACGATGAGGATTATGAGGAAGAAGAAGAGGACCCAATGGAACAATTTATGCGCCTGATGAGGCAAAATCTGGAGCGCCAGCCACGGCCACAGCCACCACCCCGCGGCCCCAACAATGCAGTCACCAATGCCTTTAAGGCCTTTAAATCACTTAAACCCCCAGAATTCCATGGGATAGCAGACCCCGTTGAGGCCAGGGCCTGGTTGAAGGAGATGGAGAAGACCTTTGAGATTATGGGCACTGAGGAAGCCCAGAAAACCATCTTTGCTACATACCTGCTTAAGGGAGAGGCCAACTACTGGTGGGAGGCCAAGAAAAATATGGAACTAGCTGGAGTGGTTACATGGGATAGATTCACAGAGTTATTCTTGGAAAAGTACTTTCCGAGGTTTATGGAGACCCAGATGGAACTCAAGTTCCTAGAGCTTAAACAAGAGAATCTGACTGTAGCCGAATATGAGGCTAGGTTCACGGAGCTGTCAAGGTTCGTGCCAGAGTATGTAAACACTGAAATTAAGAAGGCAAGGAGGTTTCAACAAGGATTGAAACAGTGGATTCAGAACCGCATCGTGGTGTTAGAAATTACGGATTACGCCACTCTAGTACAGAAGGCATCGATTGTAGAGGCAGGAAGTGAGCAGTCCCAAAAGGACAAGATCATGAAGAAAAGGAAGTTTGAAAGTCGAAGTAGTGGTGTTGCAAGTGGGAGTTTCTCCAGCAAGTTTGGTAGAGGAACGGTGTCCCAGCTAGCCAAAAGCACGGGGTTTAACAGAGCAGAAAGCAAGAGTGTTGGCCAAGGAGGTGGATCAACCAGGGCAACCATATCAGGACAGTCGCGCCCTCCCCTACCTAACTGTAAGACTTGTGGAAAGAAACATTCAGGGGTATGTCTTCAGGGTACGACGACATGTTTTAAATGTGGACAGATTGGACACTATTCCAACAATTGCCCCCAGAGGAATGCGCTCATGAAATGTTACCAGTGTGGAGGTACAGACCACTGGAAGAAAGATTGCCCTAAATTGAAACCGACAGGATCAAGGATGAGCGGTACTGCATCCAACCGACCACCCACCGCTAGGACTTTCAACATGACAGTGCAGGATGTAGTAAGGGATGAGGATGTCATCACAGGTACCCTTTCCCTTAACACCTTGAGTGCTAATACTTTGTTTGATTCTGGAGCTACCAAATCTTTATTATCGCAAGATTTTGCATGTAAACTGAACTTGAAAGCAGAAATGTTAAAGGAACGGCTAATGGTAGAGATAGCTAACCACGAAGTGGTTCCTGTAAGCCAGATATATCCTAACTGCGATATAGTAATAGGAGGTCACCACTTTCGGGCAGACCTAATTCCGTTTAAGTTAGGCGGATTTGATGTCATTTTAGGGATGGATTGGCTGGCAAGTAATGGTGCCCAGATTGATTGCAAGAGCAAGAAAGTTAGGATAAAGGTGTCAGGAAAGAAAGAGGTCATATTCAAAGGACAGCGACAGACTCAAAAATTCTTGACTGTTGCTCAATCGAAAAAGTTAGTACGAAAGGGCAGCGAGGCCTACTTAGCTTATGTATTAGACACGAAGCAAAGAAACCTTGAACTAAAGGACATTCCAGTTGTTAGGGAATTTGAAGATGTGTTTCCAGAAGACCTTCCTGGGTTACCACCCGATAGGGAAATTGAGTTTGCGATAGAATTAGCACCAGGAACCGCACCAGTTTCTAAAGCCCCCTATCGATTGGCCCCCGTTGAGATGAAAGAACTGGCCACTCAGTTGCAAGAACTGTTGGATAAGGGCATGATAAGACCAAGTGTGTCCCCATGGGGTGCCCTAGTGTTGTTTGTAAAGAAAAAGGATGGTAGTATGAGGCTATGTATAGACTACAGAGAGCTGAATAAGTTAACCATTAAGAACAAGTACCCCTTGCCTAGGATTAACGACCTTTTTGACCAACTCAAGGGAGCAGTTCACTTTTCGAAGATAGACCTGAGAACAGGGTACCATCAGTTAAAGATCAAACCAGAAGATATACCCAAGACTGCTTTTCGCACTAGGTACGGCCATTATGAGTTTCTAGTGATGTCCTTTAGATTGATTAACGCCCCCGCGGCATTCATGGACTTGATGAACCGAGTATTCAAACAGTACCTAGACAAGTACGTCATAGTTTTCATTAACGATATCTTGATTTATTCTAAAACGAAGGAAGAACATTCAGAACACTTGAGGATAGTCCTAGGAATCTTGAGGGAAGAAAAGTTGTATGCCAAATTTTCGAAATGCGAATTTTGGCTGAAAGAAGTGCAATTCTTAGGTCATGTGGTTAGTAGTGAAGGAGTACTAGTTGACCCTGCCAAAATAGAGGCAATATCAAAATGGGAAAGACCGACCACCCCGAGCGAAGTAAGAAGTTTCGTGGGACTAGCCGGGTATTATAGGAGGTTTGTGCAAGACTTTGCCAAACAGGCAGCCCCATTGACCCGTGTTAGAAATGATTGATGAGAACAGTGTTTGGAAGCTATAGTGACAAAACAGAGTTTAGCTGGAAGCAGTCAGAGTTTAGTTAAACACTTACTGGAAGCGCAACAGAGATTGTTAAACTCTATAGCGGTATTGTCTGAAGAGTCAACAGTGTTTGAAGATTGATACAAGATAAATATGGAAGCAATATCTTTGAAGATTGGAAAGCTGTCAAAGAGATTGAGTTGACTTGGAAGACTTGAAGCAATCGTGATTGATATCAATTGTATAGCTTAATTATAGGAGAATCAATTACTGATAGTACGAAGCTGTATGTTTTATAAATACAGTTAGGTTAACCCTAGAAGGGTATCGAACATTGAGAATTTTATTGATTGTAACCTGAGCAGCTCTCTGTGATATTTTACATCACTGAGAGAGGAATTGTTAATTCCAAACAGTTTTTAAGTATTAAACAGTGTGTTCTTGTTAAGTTACTCATACAGTATTTGATTAACTATTGTGAATTCGACCTAACAAGTGGTATCAGAGCCAATCTGTTACTTTATTACAGTTAAAGATCCAAAACACAATAGTAATCAATGGCAGAGATACCTCCACCATCTGAGAAAACCCCTACTACTGTTAGTAGGTATGAAACAATTAGGGTTCCTATACTTAGGCCATCAGAGTATGCAATTTGGAAGGTGAAGATGACCATGTTTCTGGAGGCTACAGATCCAGAATACCTTGATAGAATTTATGAAGGTCCTCACAAACCTACAAAGTTATCTGCTGCTGCTGCTGGTGAGGAATCAAAGGTCATTCCAAAAGAAAAGAAAGATCTAACTGCTGAGGATCTTTCATCTATTGCAAAGGATGCAAAAGTAAGACACTTACTTCACAGTGCATTAGACAATGTTATGTCTAATAAAGTGATTAATTGCACAACTGCAAAGGAAATATGGGATGCACTTGAGGTTAGGTGTCAAGGAACTCCTGCAATCAAGAAAAACAGAAGAAACATACTCACTCAGGAGTATGAGCACTTTGAGGCAAAGTCTGAAGAAACCATGACAGAAACATTTGACAGATTCTGTAAACTGCTCAATGATTTGTCATTGGTTAATAAAGAGTATGATTTAGAAGACTCAAATCTCAAGTTTCTTCTTTCTCTACCTGAAAAGTGGGATGTGAAAACAACCACCATAAGAGATAACTATGAACTTGGTGAAACAGAGATTGATGAAATTTATGGACTGCTCAAAACCCATGAATTGGAATTGGAGCAGAGAAACAAAAGATCAAGTAGAAAGTCAAAGTCTGTTGCACTTAAGGTTGAGGAGAAACCATCAAAGAAGGAAGCATCAAGGAAAAAGGCAAAAGGAAAAGCTTTAGTCATACACTCAGAAAGTGAGTCATCAAACACTGATGTTGACTCAAACACAGATGGAACATCTGATTCTGAAGATGATGAAGAGATGATGCAAATGGCTGCATTGATGGTAAAGACCTTCAAGAAGATGGGATTCAAGAACTTCAAGAAGGGAAAGAGATTCTCCAAGGACTACTCAAAGTCTGACAAGAAGAATTTCAAGAAATCTGAGGGAAAGGACTTCAAATCTGGTAAGAAAGATAAGTCTGAAATTCAATGCTACAAGTGTAAGGAGATGGGTCACTATGCTCCTGAGTGCAAGAAGGGTAAAACTGAAAAGGCACTCTACACCAAAGGCAGAGATTGGGCAGACACTTCAGATTCAGATGAGGAAGTCAACTATGCACTCATGGCTACTACTCAAAATGAAGATGATGATCTAAAGGTACCCCCAACTACCTATGCTTATAATACAGATAATATAACTGAATTGAGAATTTATCTTAAGGCATTGCATATCAGTTATAGGGATCAGACTTTAGAAAATGAGAGGATAAAGACTGAGTGCTCTCAACTCAAAGATAGAAACAAACTAGTTGAGGAACAGCTAGAAAACATGAATAAAATTCAGAAAGAGAGAGATGATGCAGTGTTTATTGAACAGGAGTTGCTAGGTAAGTATAAGCAACTAGAATCTGAATTGGAGGATACTAAACACATCATTAAAACTTGGACACACTCTGGTAAAGATACTCAAGAAGTGTTTCAGTCAGATACAGTAGGTCTAGGTTACTCTGAAGGAGATGAACTTAGATTTCAAAATTTGGTAAAAGTTAGACCACATCGTTCATCTGAAGGTAATGTCATGGGAACAGGTGGACCTAAGACTGAAGCTGAGAAAAAGGCTGTTAAAGAATCATATGCTAAGACTTTTGTTAAAGAGGCTAACATTGGTTTAATGACAGATAAACAACTCAAGCATAAGCTTAAAGAGATAAAATCTGTCAACAAACAGAAAATGCCTAAAAAAAACAAAAATGGAAAGGTAGGCATAACATCAGGAATTAAGCCAATGCTTGCTTCATTAGCTCCTAGAAAAACATGCTTTAATTGTGGTAGCACTAATCATCTTGCTAGTTTCTGCAGTAAGAATAAGAACAGTAATTCTTTGCCCTCTAAAACTGCAGTTAAAAATGATTATGTGAGAACTAGACCACAGACTTTATGTAAACACTGTGGAAGTACATGGCATTCTATTTACACTTGCAGAGATTATCATGCTATTTACTATAATTACTATGAACCCAAACCAAATTTGAAATGGGTTAAAGTAAACTCTGCAAATGTAAACTCTGAAAAAGTTAGCTTAAACTCTGATAATGTGAATTCCGCTGCAAAAGCTAACAGAATTAAGAAAGCCAAAGGATCCAAGCAAGTCTGGATCCTTAAAACTAACAATCAGTGATTGTTTGTGATTGCAGGGCACCAGGGTGAGTACCCTAGTCGTGGACAGTGGATGTTCAGGACACATGACTGGAAATAAAGCCCTGCTATCAGAGTATGAGGAGAAGGCTGGCCCAAAAGTTTCCTATGGAGATGGCAACATAGGACATACTCTGGGATATGGCAATATTAATCTTGGGAATGTCATCATCACAAATGTAGCTCTGGTTCCAGGACTCAAGCATGATCTGCTATCTGTGAGTCAAATCTGTGACAGAGGATATCATGTGGATTTTCAGCCTGAATATTGTCAAGTCATCAGCAAATCTACAAGGAAAGTTGCTCTAGTTGGAAACAGACACAATAACATCTATGAAATTAAATTGTCAACAAACAATGATGGCAAAGCAGTGTGTCTGTCAACAAGAATGTCCAGTGAAGAGAGTTGGAAGTGGCACAAGAAACTCTCTCATTTGAACCTGAACAACATCAATGAGCTAATCAAGAATGATCTTGTAAGAGGTCTACCAAGGTCTTTGTTGAATGTAGAAGGCCTGTGTGATTCTTGTCAAAAGGCCAAACAGAGAAAAGCCTCCTTCAAAAGCAAATCTGAGTCTTCAATTGTTGATCCTTATCATCTCCTACATGTTGATCTCTTTGGACCAGTGAATGTGATGTCTCTTGGAAAGAAGAAATATGCTCTAGTCATTGTTGATGAATATACTAGATACACATGGGTATATTTTCTTGCAAAGAAGGATGAAACTGCATTAACACTGACAGAACATATAATACAACTGGACAAAGGGTCAGAGAATCAAGTGAAGATAATCAGAAGTGACAATGGAACTGAATTCAGGAATTTATCAATGGAAGAATTTTGCAAGAGTAAAGGAATCAAACAAGAGTTTTCTGCACCTGGCACTCCACAACAAAATGGTGTAGTGGAGAGGAAGAACAGAACCTTGATAGAAGCTGCCAGAACCATGCTAGATGAAGCAAAATTGCCAACATACTTCAGGGCAGAAGCAGTTCAAACTGCTTGTTTTACTCAAAATGCAACACTGATCAATAAGCATGGTAAAACACCATATGAAATGGTGAAAAAGAAGAAGCCAAATCTAAAATATTTTCATATTTTTGGATGCAAGTGTTTTGTGTTGAAGACTCATCCTGAGCAGTTGACCAAATTTGATCTAAAAGCAGATGAAGGAATTTTTGTTGGCTATCCACTGTCAACTAAGGCATTCAGAGTTTATAATCTGAGAACTAGAGTGATCATGGAATCAATTCATGTGTCATTTGATGACAAGAAAATAACTGGAATTGAAGATGTCAATGAACATGATCTACTCCACTTTGAAAATGAAGATTTATTCTCTGAAAAAGTAAACTCTGATCAGACTGATCTGACAAACTCTGTTGATCTAAACTCTGAACCTCTACTGGTAAATACTGAAGAAACTCTTCAATCAGAAACAAGGGAAGAACCAGTTGAGGGGGAGCATGAAGAATCACATCAAAGTGATAATTCAAACACTGAAAGTGACTCAGTTGATAATTCTGAATCAAACTCTGTTGATTCAAACTCTGTTGACAATTCTGAGCAGTCACATTCAGGGGGAGCATCTGAAAATGAAGAGAGGCACCAAGGAAATCAGGAGAGCATGGATCAAGGGGGAGGATCACATGATGACAGAAGCAATTTGCCTTCTGCAAGAAAATGGACTAAGTCACATACACCTGATTTAATTATTGGTGATCCAGATGCAAAAGTAAGGACAAGAAGTGCAACAACAAATGAATGTCTGTTTCATGCATTCTTGTCACAAACTGAGCCAAAGAAAGTGGAAGAAGCTCTTAAAGATGCTGACTGGATAACAGCAATGCAAGAAGAGCTAAATGAATTTGAAAGAAATGGAGTGTGGACCCTTGTACCAAGGCCCAAAAACAGATCCATTGTTGGTACTAAATGGGTTTTCAGAAATAAAACTGACAGTGAGGGTGTTATCACAAGAAACAAAGCAAGACTGGTTGCAAAAGGCTATTCACAACAGGAAGGAATAGACTATGATGAAACATTTGCTCCAGTTGCTAGATTGGAGGCAATCAGAATCTTTCTAGCATATGCCTCTCATAAGAAATTCAAAGTGTTTCAGATGGATGTGAAAAGTGCATTTTTAAATGGAAAACTTGAAGAAGAAGTGTTTGTGGAACAACCACCAGGTTTTGTAGATCCAAAATATCCAGACCATGTCTACAGGTTAGACAAGGCACTCTATGGACTTAAGCAGGCACCAAGGGCATGGTATGAAACCCTTGCCAAATTTCTACTAGAAAGTGGATTTCACAGAGGTACTATTGACAAAACTCTATTTTATTTCCAATCTGGTAGTGACTTGCTCTTAGTTCAGATATATGTAGATGACATCATTTTTGGATCTACTAATGATAAACTCTGTAAGAAGTTTGCCAAACTCATGCAGTCAAGATATCAAATGAGTATGATGGGAGAGCTTAGTTATTTTCTAGGCTTACATGTGAAGCAAACAGATGATGGAATTTTTATAAATCAAGCAAAATATACCAGAAATCTTCTCAAGAAATTTGGTATGCTTGACTGTTCATCTGCAACAACTCCCATGGCAACTGCAACAAAATTGGACAAAGATGCAGGGTCATCAGTAGATATGACAAGTTACAGAGGAATGATTGGTTCTCTACTCTATTTAACAGCTAGTAGACCTGATATCATGTATGCCACTTGTTTGTGTGCAAGGTTCCAGGCATATCCAAGAGAACCGCATTTAACAGCAGTAAAGAGGATTTTTAAGTACCTCAAGGGCACTATAACTTTGGGGCTGTGGTATCCAAGATAATCAGAGTTTAAACTACTTGGTTATTCAGATGCAGACTTTGCAGGCTGTAAGATAGACAGAAAAAGCACCAGTGGAAGTTGTCAATTTCTGGGTGACAGACTTGTTTCCTGGTACAGCAAGAAACAGAAGTCAATATCTACATCTACAGCTGAAGCAGAGTATATTGCTGCTGGTAGCTGCTGTGCACAGATTTTATGGATGAAGAATCAACTGCTGGATTATGGATTAAGGTATACCAAGATACCTATTTACTGTGATAATCAAAGTGCTATTGCAATGACAGGTAATCCAGTACAACATTCAATGACAAAGCATATCAGCATAAGGTATCACTTCATCAGAGAGCATATAGAGGAAGGCAACATTGAGCTTCACTTTGTGTCTACAGAACAATAACTTGCAGATATCTTCACCAAGCCATTGAGTGAAGCTACATTTACAAGACTGGTCAATGAACTAGGAATGGTCTCTAGTTTTGACTAGAGATGTTGGTTAGACTCAAAGACTTATCTCTAAAATATATTGCTCATGTTTCTGCAAATTGTTAAGTGCTATGTGAACCTTAGTATTAAACTCTGTTCTGCATGCTTATGTTTAAAACTTGTTAAACTCTGTCAGCATGTCTGTCTGTTAAACACTGTTAACATGTTGGATACACTCAGTGAATTCAGAATTGATTTTTGTCTGAATGAAAACACCAATGAAGAAAAATGTATGAAGCATGATTCTCAGTAATTAAATCATGATTCTTTCTGAGTCACTGTAATCTAATCAGATTTTGTGCAATAAATCAACACAGCATGATACTGTTTCATATTTATAGCATCTCTTAGTTTATTCAGTCCTAAACTCTGAGTTTATGAATATTGTGTGCATTGCCTCTCATAAATAATTTTGGTTATTGATGAACTCTAAACTCTGATAAGTGACATTCTGTTTCCAAAGGTATGGTTCCTGATGATTCCTTGTTTGTACTTGTGAAAACCATAAAACTTGAGATGTGTCATTGATTAGTTTGGTGAGTTCAGATTCATGTCTACACCCTGTGAGAGTTTGAGCCAAATCAGTGATTGATACATTTTCTATCAATCAGTATCTATTGTTGTGTGATATTCATCAGGAAGTATGTTTCTCTAGAACTTGTATTAAACCATCTTGAGACTACATGATATGTGTGTGCATGAAAATGATAAAGGCAATAGGATTTACCATTCCTTCAAATACTGTTCAAAATTCTTTTGAACACTGTTCAAACACTGTATAAACACTGTTCATAAATACCACCCTTAGTAAACCCCTTTGAGCCTAATTAACTGCTCATTTTTTCTTATACTCTGAAGTATTAAGAGCAGTTATATTCTTTTTAAAAAAAATCAAACAGATGAGGGTCTCTCAAGAAAAGAAAAGTTTACTCAGTATATATGCTAAATAAAAAAAATAATAAAAAAAAGGGCATATATACTGATATTGTACAAATATGTACTAACAGTGTGACTGAACACTTTGCTCTATTAAAATGTTCAGCTTGAAATTCACTCATGAATAAAACATCTCTTTTCATCTGTTTGATCTTATCTCATTACAACCCTGAATAAAGTCCTTTTGATTTGTGAATACATGTACTCAAAGTAGTGTAGATTTGGTGGACATTCAAGAATATGGTAGATTCTGCTATTTCTGATTGAATGTGAGTGTAAACACTTCACCTAAACACTTGTGTGCTTCGAGAGTTTGTGAGATTATCAAATTCATGACTGTTATTCACTGAATGATGCTCTGATTTCTATCTCTTGATCTTTTTGTCTTCAAAGACTGTGTGCTTACTTGGATAATCATGGAACATCAAAGGGAATGGAAGTTTTCAGATTTCTGTATTACAGTAACTACAGAGTTTAGCATTCATCAAACAATCAGTGTTTAATATGAGAGTTTGTGCATTCAGTTTTTATTGATTTTTGTTATGGATTTTATGAAATATTAGATGCTCTAAAAATTGATTTTAGTAAACTCTGCTTCACACACACTCATATTCACAACTGTGCAATTTTTGAAAGGGTTGTTAGTGATAAAGTTGGAAAATTGATAAACACTGTTGAGTTGTGTTAAATACTCTAAGGTACAGTTTCATTGAGATGGTTTGACTATTTTGGAGTAATTGGGGTAGTTGACAACTGTTAATTAGTGTAAATATGTCAAAGTGTCGTGATTATAGGAATGACAGCGGTAATTATTAAGTGATCCATTGGTTGTTTGACACGTGTCCCATGATAGTGTCCCACTCACACATTACTCTACAATCAGTTGCGCGCTTTTACTGAATAAACGATTGAGTTTTAGTTTTACTCTAATCGTTTTTGTTCTCTCACTTCACATCTATTCATATTCACCCACTCACAATTACTTGCATACTCATTCACTTTTAAAATTCTCACTCATTCTCCTTCACATTTTGGTAAACACTTACCATACATCTTTTCTCTGAATATCTTCGTATCATATCTTACTAATGGCAACCAAAGCGTTTGATGCAGCAGGATTAGTTTTTCTTCCTAGCAACTATGCAACACCACTGGAGAATGCAAATGCTCCAGAGGCGTTTCATTTGTTTCAAAATTTCTTGAAAGACTCTGAAATAGGGAAGGCGTTAACTGCACCACCAATACTCTCTGCTTCACAAATTGCTACTTTTTGGACAAACTCTGTATATGATGATGGAGAAGAGTCTGGCACTCCAACAATCACTTTCACTCATGCTGAATCAGAGTATATCATTACTCCAACTACGGTTAGGGATGCTTTGGATT
Organism: Kitagawia praeruptora; assembly: GCA_037693485.1. NCBI lineage: Eukaryota > Viridiplantae > Streptophyta > Magnoliopsida > Apiales > Apiaceae > Kitagawia > Kitagawia praeruptora. The sequence goes on from CM075352.1 coordinate 117,239,091, forward strand.
TCGAGACTCACACTTCTTACAGTGTTGTTGGTCACGACCACTTGAGGACAATGTTGCAGCAAATTGGATGTGCAGGAAATTTGAATAAGCTGGGGTCTCTGAGAAGGCCACTTTTGAGAAAGGAATGGAGTTTCTTTTTCGATTGCATTACAAGAGCTTTTGGAAAGAAGACAACAAACTGGGATGCACTTCCTCTTGACACTCTCCAAATTGGTCATGCTCTACTATATGGAGGTAATTTCGATTTTGGTAGACTAGTGCTAATGAATTTGGGAGAGCGCTTGTCTGAGCCTACTTCTGTTTATTTTGCTCGTTTTTGTCAAATGTTATTCACTGCTTGTGTGCCTAATATTACAATTGATGAAGCTGATGTGATTCAGCCTTTTCAAGTTGCTAAAAGAATGTTTTCTGATTTGACAAACAAAGATGTTACTAAACAGCACATACCTGATATGTTTATGCCACTAGCCTTACAGAACTATGTAAACCAACCTCAAGATTCTCAATCACCACATCACATGCCTGAACCATTAGAAACCGTACATTCTGAACCAACACCCACAACACCCACAACCACTGTACCTACTACATCTCATCAACCACAACCAGAACACATAAACTCTCCAACAATAAACTCTCCACCACTAAACTCTGAAACCTTAAACTCTGAGCCAGCACCTACTGAACAACCCAAATCCAAACCAAAAAGAAAAATACACACTGCCCAAAACACTAAACACTCAAAGGCTAAACAGACATTACCTGGAGTTGTTTATTCTAGAAGAAAGAAACAAAAGGCAAACAGACCTTCACTTTCACCACCTAAGGAGAGCTCTAGTGAAGAAGAAGAGGAGATTGTAGTGCCTCAAGTCAAGAAGAGAAGATTAATTCTTTCAGAATCTGAAGATGAGCATGTATTTGAAGCTCCAGAGGTGGTTTCACTGCAAACACCTACTGTTGAGGTTGCAGAGAATGTTGCTATACCTGGAGAGGTTGAAATGCCTGCAGAGGATATTGTGGCTGTCAATGTTGAAATACCTGCAGAGGTTGAAATACCTGCAAAGGATGCTGTCAATGTTAAAGTACCTACAGAGGATAACATGCCTGTAGAAGAGGATCACAGAGATGATTTTTCACCAGTGAATGATGTTCTTGAATCATTTCAACCAATTCTTGATCCTATCTCACCTGTTGTTCATACTGAAGCTCCTGGTGTAGCTGATGAGCCTGCAGTTAATTTACCTGAAGCTGCAGCATCACACACAGAACTGATATCTAATGCTTCTCCAATTCCAGATAAAGGTGATGAGGTTGATCAAGCAACTAAGATAATTTCTGAATCTATGACTGTTGAAGCTACACATACAAACTCTGTTGCAGAGCCTGTGCAACATGAAGAGACTATTGACAAGATTGCAGAAGTTGTTGCGGAAACTGTGGCTGACACAGCTCAGCACAGTGGTTCTTTAAAAGATGCTCAAGCTAATGATGCAAGTGTTGAAGATGAATCTGAAAACAGTGCAAACTCTGATTCTTTTCTGAGTGCACCAGCACAGACTGATAATAAACATAAACCTTTTGATCAGCCTTGTCCATCTCATGCAATTGAAGAAGAGCACCTTGCTAAATCTGCTGCTAATTGGTATAAACAAGACTGTATTTTTCCAAAAGGGAGAGCAGCTGATTTTGTTAAGCAGACTGCTAGTCAAATTTCAAATCCAGAGATTTTATCCTGTTTAAAGGCAACTGTGGTACAAGTCAAAACTCTGGATGGAAATTTTGCTGAAACAAAACAACAAATTGCTTCTTTGAAAACTGAGATACAGACTAGAGAAATGACAATGGAAAGAGAGTCAAAAATCAAAGCTGCACAGCTTTCTAAAGTTCAAGATACTCTCTTTGCCAGGCTAGGAAAGGTTGAAGAAAATCAAGCTGCCTTGTTTGCTAAGGTTGATTCCATTGCTAACTCTTTGGAGCTCGATGATGTCAAAAAGGGGGAGAGAGTTGCTAAGTCTAAATGTAAAATTTCTCAAACTCTGCTTGAAAAGAAGGATGATGCTGGAGATGGAGGGGCAAGTGATAAGAGTAAGGCTTTAAACTCTGAAACACTAACTCTGAGATCTGGCAAATCTCTTAAGTCACAGTCTGTTGGAATAAACACTGAAACTCAAGGTACTTCAAAAACCAAGAGTTTGGAATTAATATCAAATCCAAAGACTGATGAGGAGTTAGCTGTTAAGCTTTTCATGGAAGAGAATGCAGAAGGAGTTACTATAGAAGATGCTAAAGCTGAAGAGAAGAGTCTGCAAGAAAAGCATTTGAAGGCTTTAAAGTCTAATAAATTAAAGAAGAATGTGAAAGTTGTTAAAGCTGCAAAGCCTGTTCTTAAAGGTATTCAAATCAAAGAACCAGTTGGTACAAATCAAAGGATGCAAGTGTTCAGAAAACCAACAGATGCAGAAGCTAAGCAAAAGCTGAAAAGTATTGTTACAACCTCTGTTGATACACATGTTGTACAGAAGAATGAAGACACAACCTCTGTTACTGCACAAGTTGTGACCACACCATTATTGTCTTCTCAGTTGAAATCAACATTTGGAAAAGGTGTTCTTCATGATTCAAGGCTAGAAGCTACAGTTCCAATGGATTTCACTGATGGTAGAGCCTTATCTGGTAAAATCGGATACAACAAAGGAGGCATAGGCTCACACAGAGACACAAGACAATATGTTGGTCCCAGAGATCCTTCTTCATTGGCTGTTCCAGGTCATGGTGTCACTCAAGAGAGTTTAGACAGACTGGAGTCAGTACAGCTTGTTAATCAGAAGAGTTTAGAGAAGGATTTTCTGCTATATTTCATGGCTGATGGAACAGTGTTTAAAGTTGATGAGAAGGATATTGATTTAAAATACTGGGAAGAACTAGAATATGTTCTGTATCTTTTCAAAGTAAGAAATCAAAGAGCTCAGTCAGTTGCAAATGTACTCAGACAAAAGACGATTCAAAATCTTGCCAGAAGAAATATGAAGTACGACAGCAAGTATGTTCCAAAGTACAGAGACTGGAATGGGAATCTGATAGAAATGGAGAAGGGGACTACAAAGCTGAAGACAGATCTTGGAATTACTGTTCTGGATTTTAATGTGAAGTCTGAGGAAGTGAAATATATCAGGTTGGGAAATGAAATGAGGAGAAACAAAATCTACGATCTTAGAGCTGCTATCTATCAGACTGATGAGAATGATCCTCAGTTGAGAGAAATCAAGGAAGCTATGCAGATAGAGCTTGAAAATGCTGAAAGAAGATTGCTTATAGACTATCTCAGGACAATGCCAGATCTTCAAGAGATTAGAATTTGAAGTCTGTAAAAATTTTCTTATTTTCTGTAAAATTTGTTAAGTAAAAGCTTAAACTCTGTTTGTATGTTAGACACTGTAAAGCTTTGTATTTGTTTTGACATCATCATTTACTGTAAACTTGTACATTCTTGCTAATGGACAAGTTGGGGGAGATTGTTAGAAATGATTGATGAGAACAGTGTTTGGAAGCTCTAGTGACAAAACAGAGTTTAGCTGGAAGCAGTCAGAGTTTAGTTAAACACTGACTGGAAGCGCAACAGAGATTGTTAAACTCTGTAGCGGTATTGTCTGAAGAGTCAACAGTGTTTGAAGATTGATACAAGATAAATATGGAAGCAATATCTTTGAAGATTGGAAAGCTGTCAAAGAGATTGAGTTGACTTGGAAGACTTGAAGCAATCGTGATTGATATCAATTGTATAGCTTAATTATAGGAGAATCAATTACTGATAGTACGAAGCTGTATGTTTTATAAATACAGTTAGGTTAACCCTAGAAGGGTATCGAACATTGAGAATTTTATTGATTGTAACCTGAGCAGCTCTCTGTGATATTTTACATCACTGAGAGAGGAATTGTTAATTCCAAACAGTTTTTAAGTATTAAACAGTGTGTTCTTGTTAAGTTACTCATACAGTATTTGATTAACTATTGTGAATTCGACCTAACAACCCGACTCACCAGAAAGACTGAAAAGTTTGTATGGAATGAGAAATGTGATGAGAGCTTTCAAGAGCTAAAGAAAAGATTAATGACCGCCCCAGTGCTAGCACTGCCAGATGATAAGGGGGACTTTGTGATCTATAGTGATGCATCACATAAAGGACTAGGTTGCGTGCTCATGCAGCACGGTAAGGTGATTGCATATACTTCCCGACAGTTAAAGGAGTATGAAGTAAGATACCCTACCCATGATTTAGAGCTAGCCACTATAGTCTTCGCATTAAAGATATGGAGGCATTACCTATATGGAGAAAAGTGTAAAATTTACACAGATCATAAAAGCCTCAAGTACATCTTTACCTAGAAAGAATTGAATATGAGACAGAGAAGATGGCTAGAGTTAATCAAGGATTACGATTGTGAGATTCGTTATCATCCAGGAAAGGCCAATGTGGTGGCCGATGCCCTTAGCAGGAAGGAAAGGCTCAAGATGATGACTTCAGCAGAAGAATTGATAAAAGAAATGGAGAAGCTAGAAATCGAAGTTAAGACATTGAGAAGTAGCCAAGAAGTGTTAATGGGAATTCAAATCCAGCCTCCATTATTGGAAAAGATTCGAATGTGCCAAGAGCAAAAGATGGAAGAGGAAAAGAACTCGGAGGAAGAGATATTGACCAGGGAGGAAATTAAGTGTGAAAGAGATGCAGGAGGAATAATGAGATATGCAACGAGAATTTGGGTCCCAAATGTTCAGGAACTAAAGGATGAAATCCTATATGAAGGACATAACTCAAGGTACTCTGTGCACCCAGGTACCACGAAGATGTATAGAGATTTTGAAAGAATACTATTGGTGGCCCAACATGAAGAAGGATGTGACAGAATGGGTAAATAGATGTTTGACCTGCCAACGGGTAAAGGCAGAACACCAACGACCTAGTGGACTACTGCAACCCCTAGAGATTCCAGAATGGAAGTGGGAGCACCTAGCCATGGATTTTGTAGTAGGACTCCAAAGGACCAAGACTAACCACGATGCGATATGGGTAATCGTCGATAGGTTGACTAAGTCCGCCCACTTTCTCCCAATCAACGAGAGGTACACTGTCGATAAATTAGTAGACATCTATATAAGATAAATTGTGGTACGACATGGAGTTCTCGTGACCATTGTGTCCGATAGAGACCCAAGGTTTAACTCCAGGTTCTGGAGGAGCTTTTAAGACCGTGTGGGAACCAAGCTAAATATGAGTACTGCATACCACCCCCAGACAGACGGACAAAATGAAAGAACAATACAGACCTTAGAGGACATGCTGAGAGTGTGTGTTATGGATTTCAAGGGAAGTTGGGAAGAGCACTTATCATTGATTGAGTTTGCTTATAACAACAGTTATCACTCGAGTATCGGAATGCCCCCATATGAAGCCCTCTATGGCCGGAAATGTCGTTCTCCCTTACGTTGGGAAGAAGTTGGTGAGAGGAAGATATTAGGACCTGAACTGGTACAACAGACAAGAGATGTGATAGTTCTAATCAGGGGAAGACTGGCAACAGCCCAAGACAGACAACGTAAGTATGCCGACTTATCTCGGAAGGACAGAGAATATGAAGTAGGAGATATGGTGCTGCTAAAGGTATCTCCCTGGAAAGGACTGATGAGGTTTGGGAAGAAAGGGAAGTTGAGTCCGAGATACATCGGACCTTTCGAGATATTAAGGCGGATTGGACAAGTGGCTTACGAATTAGCCTTACCTCCAAGTCTGCAGCAAGTACATAACGTTTTCCATGTGTCTATGCTGAGGAAGTACAATCGCAATGCCAAACATATAGTGGAACATGAGCATGTAGATTTATAGCCAGATTTGTCCTACGTCGAGAGACCGGTGGAAATCATAGACCAGAAAGAGCAAGTACTCAGAAACAAGACCATCAGCCTGGTAAGAGTTTTGTGGACTAATCACAATGTCGAGAAATCAACCTGGGAATTGGAAAGCGCCATGCAAGAGAAGTACCCCCATCTATTCTAGAAATGATTCCGGGACGGAATCCTTTTAAGGAGGGAAGGTTGTAAGAACCCAGGTTTTTGTAATATTTCTAAAATGATCATAAACGGTGATTGGTGGAGGTTATGTAAAGTTTTTAAGATCATATTATATGAATGAAGAAGTATTTATACTTTTATGGATAAGGATCGTTGTACCAAGAAGAAAGGGAATGTAGAAACTGTCAGATTACGTAGATTTTCATTTTTATTAAATATTGGTATAAATATGGGATATTGAGGTTAAGAAAATCTTTAAGCTAAGTTAAATACCAAGGCAAGGAATTATGTAATTTATTAGAAGAATTTCAAAGGCAAATGTTCAAGAACGATGAAAGAAATTTCTACGCGAAGAAACGCTTTTACAAGAAAATCTCTAAACTTGCATATGGAATTAAATGGTAAGCATTGGTTGATTAATAGGTGAGTAATATACCTGCAATTTACCATGTAATAGCCATGCAAGGCAAGGAGCATTGGATGCTAATCAAATAAGTCAAGTCATGATTATTTAAACCAAGCATTGTATACCATTTTTGGGACAAATTGCCAATTACCTTTCTTTTGCAAAATTACTTTGGAGATTACCTTGGGTAATTGATAAGTGCTGAAGTATGATTGATATATATCAATTATACATATCATTTTATCAATTACATAAGAAAAGATAGCAAAAGCTCTCCCCCTCCAATTTCTTTATTTTCGGCCAAAAACAGAGCAGCCACTTCAACCTGTCATAACTCCCTCATTTCTCAATGAAATTTTGTGTTCTATAGCTTTTTGGAAAGGTATTGAGATACTCTACAACTCGTCTTTAGAAGCCTCGTCCAGAAAATCAAGGTAAGACCCTCGTTTCTCCAGTTCTTTTAAGAGTGGTAATGCTGACTAAGAAAATTTTAAACTTGGTTGTTTAGGTCTTGAAGAGTAAAGGTTGTTAAAGCTATCTAAGGTGTTTTTAAGGAAAGTCAAGCTTGGTTAAGGTTGTTAAGACTCCAAGGAAGGTAAAACACTCACACCCACCTTAAACTTTATGAGCTATAAGTTGATTTGAAAGGTTGATGCAAGTATGTACATGTTTAAGGGGATTGTGATGTTTTAAGCTTTATAAGTATGGGTAAAATTTTGGATAGTGATAAATGGATGTTACCACTGGTCTTATAGATCCTTGATGATGTTTATATGATCTTGATGGTGTATGGTTGAATTAAGTGGTTAGATGGAGTTCATGGAATTTGGAAATGTTCGGTTTATAGTCGTTATAATGTCGAACGGTTTATAGTCGTTATAATGTCGAAATTTCATTAGATCATTTGAGCAGTTAATACCAAATTCAACAAATATTTTCTTGGTAAGTTTTTGGCCATAAACCAGTAGGACTTGTTTTGTAGTTTTTTTGACACCAAGATCATGTGATTACGATTTACGATTTATGAGATATGCTCGTTTTAGTGAAACCGGTTAAAACGGACGAATCGTTAAGATGAACTGACTTTACCAAGTCAAACGAGCCCTTTAAAAATGGTCTGTGATTATGAAATTTTTACAGGGGGTAAGTTAGTAAGTTTTTAAATCCCTATAAAAATTTGAAGACAAAAGGCTTAATTTTCGATTTTATAGAAATGTTTAAGTCAAGAATGTGCATGAGAAACCACTGCAGAAAGAAGCTATATTTAGAGCAACAATTGAGCTAGCAAAACGATGTTCTTAATTATGAAATTTGGATGAAAAATCCTCTGGACAGTAAGAAGAAGTGAGATAAAGAATTTCATGAAAAAGTTTATTTTTCAATTTTATAGAATTTTTCGAATCATAGTCGCGCAAGTGAAAAACCCTTTTAGGGGACGAATTAAGACGAACTTTAGTTTCGCTGAAAATGACCTTTAACGAAAGTCGTTGCGAGACCAATAATTATCCAAAAGTGGTTAAAGGATATCATGGACTTATAATAAGCCAAACATGTAATAATGATGTATCGTTACGAAGTTGTGTCTTTACGTGAATAGTCGATTTGACGGGATCGTTTAACGAACTAACCGAACCGTATTGATTATTATAGATCATCACACTAGAGACAGGGCCCAGACTATTCCGACACTATCAGGCAAGTTTTCGAAACTTGTATTTCAAGTATTTTCAAACTGTTGTTGTTGTGGTATAAATGATATGAACTGTTTTTTAGTATTTTTGCGAATCAGCATATGATATATGGTTGTTTACAGGGATTTATAAACCTGTTAAGTATGTACGTATGCATAGACTCTTGTATATATATGTATACGATGATGTGTTACAAGTTTCCAGTAGAGTATGATAATACCTTTTCTTAATAAGGGAGTCAGAGATATTTCGTCCGGATAAGGACATAAAAAAACCGGAAGTCACCGGAAGGGTTATATGACGTATATTTTTAAAATATTCCAATAAATATAAATTGGATATTTTCGGATTAAAATTCCTTTGATGATATTAATAAATATTATTTGAATATTTATTAATAATTTGAATATTATTTTCATATTGAGAATAGTCTGAAGGTTTATTTATTTAATAAATATTATTTAAATATTTATTAAATATTCTAAGCTGATTATTTATTTACTAAATATTATTTGAATATTTATTAAATATTCCAGGATGATTTACAAATCATATTATTTATTTCAAAAGTTATTTAAAACTTTAAAAATTATTTTAAATATTTTCTGATCGTCGAAAAAGTATTTAAAAATAGAGCGGGTTCCCATTTCTTCACTGACTATAGCTTCACTCATCGAAAAGTATCGCTACCTCGCTCAAACTTATCAAAACTCGGGAACCCAAGGTTTTGGGAGCTAGTATTAATTATTTTCTCCCTTCGCTACCAACAAGAAATGCACCCTACCTAGTAAGGAGGGGCTCAGGTTTGACTAAACACTCAAAACTCCGACCAACTTCCAAGTTATGTTTGATGAAGCGATTCTTAGTAATCGAAATCTGTTGACTAAAGTCAACCCACACATCAGAGTTACTTTCTCAATTACTCATGGAAGTAAAGTTAGTAAGGATTATCAAACCAATCGTCAAGCTTTGTGCTTAGGGGAAACTGAATTAAAATTTTGTTCCTACGATGCATAGAATTCTCTAAGGGATTGGAGGAAGAGGGGACATCGCCTTTGAGCGTAGTCCAAATATTAAGGCCCATATGCGGTCAGGGTGTAACCCGATAAGGGAACGTCGTCCTTCTACTAGTAGAGAAGCAGAGGCACGGTATATTGGCTGATCACCAGATATCATGGAAGAGGCTCCAGCATAATCTCATTCTTCCAATTGGAATTGTACTGCAACACTGTGATGAAAGCCTAGGTGCTCAATTACCGATAGTGTTGACAGAATGATGAACTATTCAAAGTACCTCAGAAATTCTTAGTTATATTTCTGGATAAAGAATGAAAATGTTTAATGATGATACAATATCAGTATATGATATGTCATATGGTTTACGTTAACAAAAGTACTTTGAAAACTATTATTATATGGCTGAGCTATATTGCTCACTCTTGCTTTTCTTTTATATATACTACCACACAACAACAGATAAGCATGGCAAGAACAAGGCAGACCCCCCGCAAAAGCGTGCTAAACGGTCAGCAGTATAGGAGACTATTTACGAGGTAGGTGCCGAGGTCGCACCCAGTAGCATTACCACAGGTGAGCAGACTAAGTTGGATAGGTTTACAGCTTAGGTTGGTTAGGTTTATTTACAAGCATGACTTGTGTTAGCTTCTGAAAACCAAACCGTATTATGGCTGTAGATGCCACCTTAGATGGTAATCCCGTTAAGTTGAACTTTTAAGATTATAACAATTTGGGTTTGTAATATCTATTTCAAAATGGTTGTAATAACTCAGTAACATTTTAATTTCGTCTCTGAGCCTATAATCTGTAAATATTATGTTTGACTGAGGGGTCACAGCATGCTAAAAGGAAGATTGAGAGTAATGTTTATTAAAATGGGAATTAAGGATATAGTGACAGCCTGGATCTACGACCCCGGATCTAGGGGTGTTACATCATGTTTGCTACATGTTTGTGTGCAAGGTTTCAATCAAATCCAAAAACTTGTTTGCACTAAATCACGCAAGCGTACGTGGTCACAAGTAATATATGAATAAGTTGAGTTCGTTCCCACAGAGATCTGGTTATGGTTTTAATTCAGTTTTGTACCTATGCAAAAATGTATGGTTATTATGCACTGCTAAGACAATTAACAATATTGGGTTTTTGATTATCTAAATTAAACTAAGATGCAAACTATTAAACTAAGAATTACTTAACTAATGATAATTAAAATTGAATTACTTATGCAAGATAAACCATGGGATCCTAACTTCATTAAATACTTCGTTTAGATCTGACGCCTTTAATCACTATATGCATTGGTTCTGATATCTGATCGAACAACACGAAATAAGTACACGCTACCTGTCAGCATACGTATACCAAACTACCCATACATCCACAAAAGAGATAGAAGATGAATAGACACCAATTATGCTTAGACTCTATATGTCTATAGAATTTGAAAACATAACGGTTGAGGAACAAGTTATCCATAAAGATCACACAGGACAGTATAAGTATTTTCATCTCACACCACGAATCATATTGATAAACAATTATGAACCTATGCTAGCATGACAAGTTCTAAATCTCAAGATCCACTTTCACTTCACAAGAGATTAACAAATTAGATGTTCATGACGCATCTATCAATTAAGCATAACCATACGAGAATATCAAATATACATCACACACAGATCTCTAAAGCATCAAAATACTAAAGCTCCATAAATAAATCCGTTAGAATCCCATGACAACGATTAGTTCATAATTGAACCTCTCGTCATCGTGGGATCAAGTGAAACCATGATAAAAACAAAGTATGAAAAGTTACAAATAAACCAACGTAATTGATATGTAATGGTCCTCCTAATTACAATGGTAGGATATATTTATATAGGCTCTAAATTTCTTGCCCAGCAAGAAATTACCTTCTATTACAATTAGAATTCGATTAAGGTACTAAAAACTGCCCAAAATACAATTAGAACTTAAAAAGGGCAAAACAGTAATTTCCCTGCTCCCATCAGTCTGCTTGTCGTGCTTCCTGCTCTCACCACGCGCAACCTGCTCGTGTAAGACCTGCCCATGTTATAGAAAATCTCCCAAGCTTCGCGTGGACAGTAAGATCGCTGAAAACGGACTTATAGAACTCCAGATATGGCCAAAACAGTGTAGACTGCGCAACCTTCCTGGAAAATCCGAATTTTAATCAATTTAACCTCCAAAAATGACAGAAGCATCCACCTTAATCGACATTCTTGCTAACCTGCACAACTACACAAAACACATCAAAACTACAACAAACTTGAGTCCAAGACAATCAATTTAAGCCGATATAGAATGCTCCAAGTGGATATAAAATCCACTTATCACACCCCCAAACTTAAACCGATGCTTGTCCTCAAGCATAAACAATTACAACTAACTAATTAGTACCACTTCCGTAGATAATCACGGTTACATTTGGCATATGCAATAAGCCCTTTAAACCCCTAGGCAGCCCTAGTGGACGAGTAAGGTCTCGTGAGGGCCTATAGCGAATGTACCCACAAAATCCATCTAACTAACTATGCAATGCAATGCATGAATGCAACTAATATGAAAATGCAAAGATCCCCTTTAAACTAACTAAAACCAACTAACAAGCAAATATCTCAAAGAATGCAACTAAATCCAAATAGAGCTCGACTAAGACCCCGTATACTAACAATACATGAACAGTAACGTGCGTGTATGCGATGCTCATCAGAAATACTCCCAACACTAGGCCAAAAATCATACCTATTCTTCGCCAATACAATCACAAGTTTATAAATAGAATAGACTGTAGACACTTCATAACTTAGAAACACCTCTATCCTCATTCAAGTTAGCCAGAAATTCATGCTTTATTACTACATTACGACACATACTACTATATACAATACTCATGCTTATTTAACCGTGCAATGAATGAGACCCCAAAAAGCTTATACAATAATACCCATGTAGCGAGTGTTAGGTCAGCAATCCCAAACCACAAGGCTTTAGGTTACTTGGACTAAGTCCCCTCAGACTTAATTACTCGAGTATTAAAGAGCTCACTCGTGGCTAATTTTGCATTTGACAATTGAGCTTTTGACTTTTTTTTTCTTTTTTTCCTGATTTTTTTTCATCTTTTTTTTGCAGATTTTTTTTTTTCAAGCAATCTGGAATGAGAATTCTCATTTCCAACCCTAGACTACTCATATAAATATGAGCCAGCTACTAGCCATTTGACACCAAGCCATTATTTAACAAATATTAACAACTAGTATGAAATCCCTGGTTTCCCCCAAACTTAGACTTTAGTGCTCCTACGCCATCAAGGGAATAACGAAAATTCTAAATATAATCAAGTGATTAAATCTCAAAACATCCAAACAAGCATGACCTTAACCTAGTCCAAAAGCACCCAATGAGACTGTAAAATTATTTTGTTTCCGAAACATGCAAGTCAATTTCGTAAGGACTATAAATCAACCCTCTACTCATCATTACCACACTCAATTAAACATCTTCCTACCAATCAGAATTAGCTCATTCTAAGGGATCATGAAATATGCATGTCATGCCAATGCAACTAACATGAACTCACATGGTATACGAAAATATAAAAAAAAACAGAATATCCTATATGAAACAAACATAAATAATACGAACATAAATGCATGATTTACTACTACTAATATGCTAAGCATGAAATCCTACATGAACACATAATACATCAACAACTACTAATCTCTCAAACCACACCCCCAAACTTAAAATATTCAATGTCCGCACTGAATGGAAGTAAATACGAGGGATATCAGAAAACATACCTACTCGTCCTACGAACCAAATCCGAATGGGTGACCGGCAAAAACCCTTTTTCTTTAGTAATCGACCTCGCCATCAATTTATCATACTCGTTTTCTCCCCATTACCTCCACTAGCATCCTCATCCGAGGTTGGACGGGTACTAGTACTACCTCATTGACGCTTAGGTGCCATAAAAATCAATACCCAACTCACAAAATTCACCAAAATCCACAAAAAATTCGAACTCACAAATATCCCCGAATAATTAAGAACACACAACCCTAATAATGCAAGAACACAATTCATAATACAAAATAAAAGGAAAAAATATACCCCAAATACGAACCGGAGAGGTGATGCTTGCAATTAAAAATCCCCCAAACTTGAATCTTGAAGCCTTGAAATTGATTGTAGGAAATATAATTTAAATGAGGTAGGATTTGTGTGTGTATATAGGTGTATATATAGATGGGTATATAGATTTGGGAAAAAATTAAAAAATAATAAAATAATAAAATAAAATAAAAATTTGAAATAGGAGATGGATTGAGAATAATTTGGAATTAATATAAGACTATAATTAGGATTTTAGGTGGAGAAAATAATTAGAAAAGGATTTGGAATTTGGGAGATGAATGTGTATTTAATATATGTTAAAACATATAACACGTACAACAAACCTGGATGGACAGAAGATTGGCCTCGACCTGGCGTGCTGTGTGCGTGCTACGGCGCGTGAGAAGCACTGCTGCAATTTTTTTTTTAAATAAATAAAAATAAAATAAAATAAAAAACAAAAGTAAAACAAAATTAACACACTTGAATCTCCTGGACAGACACTTTGCTAGGATATGGCGCACACTGAGCGATATGGCGCGTGTAACCTCCTGTTGTAATACTCCCTCCGTCCCAACCAATTCTTTACATTTCTTTTTACACTTTCTGGCACGCATTTTAAGGTGTATTTTAAGGATAGTTCTATAACTTATTTTTAAAATTTTCTTTTTTTTGTATAAAAATATATACATTATACTTTTATACAAAAAAAGAAAATTTTAAAAATATGTTATGGAACTATCCTTAAAATGCACCTTAAAATGCATGCCAAAAACATCATTTTGAAACGTAAACAATCACATGGGACTGAGGGAGTATTATTATTATTTTTTTTTATAATAACACAACACTCACGGGGCTAATACCCCCTTGAACAGGCACTTAGCCACGCTATATCATGGATTTTTTTTTTTAATAAAACACTCAATTTTTTTTTACACTAATGCGTGGGTTGCCTCCCACGAAGCGCTCCTTTAACGTCAATAGCTTGACGTTACTTCCAAGCCTACATTATGGATCATAATAGTTTGCCTGGTCATCTCTTTGTGAGACTTCATCATCATTACGGCGGCACACTTTCTGCCCCTTCTCCTCGCTTGGCCTATTCGTGTAACAACTATGTCCTATTCCAATGCCTTCATCTGTTGACCCAAAATCTGTCAATTTGTAGAACAACACATATTCGCGGGCTTCACTTGAATATAATGGAGGAGGGTAAATGTAAGTTGTTGAAGCCTTTGGTTCCTCAAAGAGAACTTCCTCCATTGGCTCTAATGCGCTACCTCCATCTTTATACTCTGAGACAAGTAGAAGACCTGCATCTTTCCCATGGTCATCGGCCTCTTGGTATGCACATACCAATTCTTGAAATTTGTGTGGCTCAACAGTGTCTATCACAAATAGTGCCCTTTCCAAATCATCCACCATTCTAACATGATCAAATTCCTCACATGGCTTGTGAATGCTCACCTCACCTTGGAATTTGTCTTCCTCAATTAAGCATGTAGTACCTTGCTCCAAGTCACCGTTCTTTTCTGGAATTGCCTCTAGTATGAATTGTTGTTTCTCTTGTTCCACAGCACTCACAACTCGAGCAACTAGTATCTCCAAAGATTTGAGAGACTCCTCATTACTCTTTGTAAGCATCCTAATCTCCTCCATAACATTAACCTCATCTGACTGAAAAGTAGGAGTAGGTTGCTGATGTTGAAACTCTTCACTTCCAAAGAAATATGACAAATTTGGAACATCTTGCTGGTACTATTGAGGATGGTATTTAGAATATGGTTTTTCCTCATAACTGACATATGGATCAACTCCTTCGTAGTAACAATATTGTGAGGGATCATGAACGCCCAAACACTGCTCACATTGCTGAGCCATGGATGTCCTCGAATATGCCCACCATGGCAACTCCTCGCATGCCATCTTCAAACACTCAAGTACCTGAACACACCGAACTAAACAAGATAGGTAAGAAAAAATCTGAGTCAGTGAACTCTAACGACCATTATTGACAAACACATAAACCAAAAATAAAACACCGATGATCCCCAGCAGTGGCGCCAAAAACTTGTTTGCACTAAATCACACAAGCGTACGTGGTCACAAGTAATATATGAATAAGTCGAGTTCGTTCCCACAGAGATCTGGTTATGGTTTTAATTCAGTTTTGTACCTATGCAACAATGTATGGTTATTATGCACTGCTAAGACAATTAACAATATTGGGTTTTTGATTATCTAAATTAAACTAAGATGCAAACTATTAAACTAAGAATTACTTAACTAATGATAATTAAAATCGAATTACTTATGCAAGATAAACCATGGGATCCTAACTTCATTATATACTTCGCTTAGATCTAACGCCTTTAATCACTATATGCATTGGTTATGATATCTGATCGGACAACACGAAACAAGTACATGCTTGATAAGTGGATTTTATATCCACATGGAGCGTTCCATATCGGCTTAAATTGTTTGTTTTGGACTCAAGTTTGTTGTAGTTTTGATGTGTTTTGTGTAGTTGTGCAGGTTTGCAAGAATGTCGATTAAGGTGGATGCTTCTATCGTTTTTGGAGGTTTAATTGATTAAAATTCGGATTTTCCGGGAAGGTTGCGCAGTCTACACTGTTTTGGCCATATCTGGAGTTCTAGAAGTCCGTTTTCAGCGATCTTACTGCCCACCCGAAGCTTGGGAGATTTTATACAACATGGGACAGGTCTTGCATGAGCAGGGTGCATGTGTTGGGCGTAGACAGCTTGACAATCAGACTGATGGGAGCAGGAAATTACTATTTTGCCCTTTTTGGGCAGTTTTTAGTACCTTAATTGAATTATAATTGTAATAGAAGGCAATTTCTTGCTGGGCAAGAATTATAGAGCCTATATAAACACATCCTATTATTGTAATTTGTATAACCATTACATATCAATTACTTAGGTTTATTTGTATATTTTCATACTTTGTTTTTATGGTTTCATCAGATCCCATGATGACGAGAGGTTCAATTACGAACTAATCGTTGTCATGGGATTCTAACGGATTTATTTATGGAGCTTTAGTATCTTGATGCTTTAAAGATCTGTGTGTGATGTATATTTGATATCCTCGTATGGTTATTTTTAATTGATAGATGCGTCATGAACATCTAATTTGTTAATCTCTTGTGAAGTGAAAGTGGATCTTGAGATTTAGAACTTGCCATGCTAGAATAGGTTCATAATTGTTTATCAATATGATTCGTAGTGTAAGATGAAAATACTTATATTGCCCTGTGTAATCTTTATGGATAACTTGTTCTTCAACCGTTATGTTTTCAAATTCTATAGACTTAGAGGGTCTAATCATAATTGGTGTCTATTCATCTTCTATCTCTTTTGTGGATGTATGGGTAATTTGGTATACGTATGCTGACAGGTAGCGTGTACTTGTTTTGTGTTGTCCGATCAGAACAAGTTATCCATAAAGATCACACAGGGCAGTATAAGTATTTTCATCTCACACCACGAATCATATTGATAAACAATTATGAACCTATGCTAGCATGGCAAGTTCTAAATCTCAAGATCCACTTTCACTTCACAAGAGATTAACAAATTAGATGTTCATGACGCATCTGTCAATTAAGCATAACCATACGAGGATATCAAATATACATCACACACAGATCTCTAAAGCATCAAGATACTAAAGCTCCATAAATAAATCCGTTAGAATCCCATGACAATGATTAGTTCATAATTGAACCTCTCGTAATCATGGGATCAAGTGAAACCATGATAAAAACAAAGTATGAAAAGTTAAAAATAAACCTACGTAATTGATATGTAATGGTCCTCCTAATTACAATGGTAGGATGTGTTTATATAGGCTCTAGATTTCTTGCACATCAAGAAATTACCTTCTATTACAATTAGAATTCGATTAAGGTACTAAAAACTGCCAAATATACAATTAGAACTTAAAAAGGGCAAAACAGTAATTTCCCTGCTCCCATCAGTCTGCTTGTCGTGCTTCTTTCTCTCACCACGCGCAACCTGCTCGTGTAAGACCTGTCCCATGTTATAGAAAATCTCTCAAGCTTCGCATGGACAGTAAGATCGCTGAAAACGGACGTATAGAACTCCAGATATGGCCAAAACAGTGTAGACTGCGCAACCTTCCCAGAAAATCCGAATTTTAATCAATTTAACCTCCAAAAACGACAGAAGCATCCACCTTAATCGACATTCTTGCTAACCTGCACAACTACACAAAACACATCAAAACTACAACAAACTTGAGTCCAAGACAATCAATTTAAGCCGATATAGAATGCTCCAAGTGGATATAAAATCCACATATCAGTCACATTTGATTGCTATAAATAGGATCTTTAGATATCTGAAGGGCACTCAAAACTTGGGTTTATGGTATCCTAAGGACACAGGGTTCAACCTGGTTGGTTATTCTGATGCTGATTATGCTGGATGCAGAGTGGATAGGAAAAGCACCTCAGGTAGCTGCCAGTTTCTTGGACAAAGGTTAGTCTCTTGGTACAGCAAGAAACAACAATCTGTGTCAACTTCCACAGCTGAGGCTGAATATATAGCTACTGGAAGTTGATGTGCTCAAGTGCTTTGGATTAGAAATCAACTTAGAGATTATGGACTTGTGTTGGAAAGAATTCCAATCATGTACGACAACACAAGTGCAATCTCTATAGTTGCCAATCTTGTCAATCATTCTAGGACAAAGCACATTGACATCAGATATCATTTTATTAGAGAACATGCAACTAATGGAACCATTGAGTTGCATTATGTCTCTATAGATAAACAACTAGCTGACATATTCACTAAGCCGTTAGATGAAGCCACCTTCACAAGGTTGGTTATTGATATTGGAATGCTGAATTCTTCAGATTCTGGCTAAGTGAATTTATCACCTAGATTGTTGTAGCAGTAAACACTTACTTTATCTAAATTCTCAATATTTTTGGAGTAAGTGTTGGTTGTAATATGATTTATAAATATTTCAAATCTGTTGCATATGTTGGAAAATCATATTTTGTCAACTTGGAATTTCTATGAAATTTTGAGAAAATCACTATTTAATTTGTTAGAATATTCTTTATAGAATATGTCTGGTGAATTTTAAAAGATAGTGAAAATTAAATTTTTATGAGTGAAAAGAACTTTTCGATAAGTCAGACTTCTCGAATGGTTCATTTCTTCTTAATGTTCGACTTCTCTAACAAGTCTACTTAGGACACTCTTGAGTTCTCGAATAGAGTCTTTAGAGAAATCGAACAGAGAAATGCTTGAGTTCTCGAAAAGAGTATTTTAGTTCTCTAATGACAGAGTTCTCGAATACTATGTTTGAGTTCTCGAATCATTTGAAAAGGCTGAATTCTCGCTGAATCTTAACCAATTTTGGATTTTTATTCAGAATTTTTAAATCTCTCATAAAAACATATTTGACCTAATTTAGAATTTATTCTAAGTTAGATAACCGCCAGCTGTGAGTTTTCAACCTGCTTGAGATATCGATTAAGCCTTTCTTGACTTCTCGAATAGTTGTTTTCTACTTCTCGAATGCTTGACTTGTCGATACAAAACATATATCTAATCGACAATTCAAGTACTTCATACTTATACAATTCTACATCTATTCGATTCATTTCATTCGATTACTCAAGCATCTAAACTCCCAAAACCTTTGAAAACCCTAACTGCAAAAACTTAATTTCTTCTTCAATCTTCATTCTCTTTCTCTCTCTATAAAAATGGCAAACAATCAACTCACCATACCCACTCAAACCAATTTCATTGCTATAACAAACGATGTGGAAGCACCGAATGCAAACTTCAAGTGCTTTGTTCGATGGATGTCCGAATCATACATCAAGGATGCACTCTCAGCCAACCCAACTCTGTATCTGGACCTACTAGAACAGTTGGAGGACTGCCACTATAGAAGTCATTGCTCTTGAGAATGCTATAACTTCATATGTAGTCTATTGCAAAATTCAAGGAAAGGATATCAATATCTCTACATTAGACATGAATGAAGCACTGGACTTAAAACAAGAGGCATATGACACACTGGCCACAAATGCAGAGTTAGAAGAATTCTTTGAATTTATCAACTACTCAGATGTGATCAATCTTGGCAAGTTGAACAGGAAGAATCTAAGAAAGGAGTGGAGCTATGTGCTTGCAACTCTTCTTCAAATCTTCACTGCCAGGAAGTCTAGCTTTGACCAAATCAGTGCGCCTGCACAGCAAATTGGCTACGCCTTGGCCTATGGCAGAAAGATAGATGTTGGACAGATCATTCTACAGGAACTGTATGGGAGACTTGGTAAGAACACAACCAAGAGAGGTACTGAAATTTTCTTTCCTCGCTTTATTCAATCTGCACTCAATTTTGTAGATAATAAATTGATTGAATTGTCTGGATTAGATAAGACTAGAATAGGCTACCCTAGATCCATGACCAAACTCATTTTTGGTAACTTGGAGACTAGGAATGATGTGGATGTAAGACTCAAAATAACTCCCCATATGGAGAGTCTATTTAGGACTTACCCCCACAACATGCCAATATTTGATTCAAAATCTCAGTTAGCACAGCCCAAGCAAGTAGAACACAATGCTAACCCAGGGCCTGCTAACCAACCCTCTCAACCAAACACTGAGCCAACTGTATCATCCTCTCAAAAGGGTGATGTTAGTAAAAAGAAGAGAAAGGAGATATCTTCTTCACCTTTAACCATCTTGTCTGAAGCAGCATTGGCTATAGAATTAGGTGTAAAAAGTGATGAACCTGAGTCACCCTTGAAAAGGCCAAAGAAGAAAAAGAAATCAAAAACCACCTCTTCAGTCACACATAGCTGGAGTTGTAAAATCAGGGGAACACAGTTCACTAGATGTACCCTCTCAACAGGGTGCATCTAAAGAATCAAGCATCCTCCCCAATGCACCTTCTTGTAATGAGTCAGCACATGGGAGTGATAAGGCTGGCACAACACAGAGTGGAGAGCACATCATACTTGAAACTCCCTCTATTTCTCAGGGGGAGTTGCCAAAATCCAATCTACAAGACACTCTTCTTTCAGAATCTCACACTCAAATTTCTTTGGAGCCTGCAATTCAATCAATTGAGGAGCAAGGCATTGATCATCAAGAATTCTTTTCTCTTGGTGAGCCAATGGACTCAAGTGACTTAGTGCATGACACTTTGCTCACCACCCAGGAACCACATTCAGATGGTGAGGGAATGCATGCTGGGGCATATCCTGATGACACCACCACAAACACAGAGGATTCACTAGTTTTCACTAGAGACTCTGTGCCTGTGTCAACTACTGTTGTAACTCATCCACAACAGTAGTAGAGTCAATCCATCCGGTTGCAGAAGTTGCATCTATAACTGAGGAGT
Source organism: Kitagawia praeruptora (assembly GCA_037693485.1). NCBI lineage: Eukaryota > Viridiplantae > Streptophyta > Magnoliopsida > Apiales > Apiaceae > Kitagawia > Kitagawia praeruptora. The sequence continues at coordinate 117,259,852 of CM075352.1, forward strand.
CTAGCTTGCCTTGCTCTAGCACTAACTTGGCTCAGGCCACCTTGTCACAATGGCTAAGGCCTGTGCAATATGACAGTGTCTCAGGATCATTAACTGTTCCACCACTATTGACGGATGAAGCACTTCATTGCTTGTGGAATAGCTTGATGAGATCTCTAAAATAGCCCAACATCTCCTCACAGCTAATCTACCAAATGCCAACTATGAAGCTATTTTGCTCTGTCACAAAGAAGATGTTAAAAATCAACAAGAGAAAATAGCAGAAGAGGCTGAGAGAGATGGAAATATAGATGCATGGATGAGCACCACCAAAGAATGCACCCTGGCTGAGGCTCTACAGTACTTGAGAGAAGAATATATAACTACTCTTGGCTCAAATGCTCGAACTCTCTCACCTACTGATGTCTATGAAGCTATGAATGAATCATACAAGGGAAGCTTAAAAGCTATTCACTATCTTGGAAAAGGAATGAAAACTGAACTTGCCAATATCTGCAGAGATACAACCAAGGAAGTGAGTGAGCTCAAAGGTAAATTCACAACTGAATTCCCTCCCATGGCATCCACACTCAGAGAGATAAGGGAATGTAAAAAGACTTGTACCTCTGTGGACCATGAGCTACCTTCTTTGAAAGATAGCCTCACAAAGCTCACAAGTGAAATGGCCACTCTATCATCTAAAACTCAGAATGCCAATGCACTACTCAAGGTTATGTGGCAGAATCAATATGGTGACAAAGTCATCTCTGAGGTACCTGTGCACAACATGAGCAAGTATGAAATGGAAAGGCTCTAGAAACAATCACTCTCCTCTTTTAGAGCTGAACATCTCAAGGAATCAGTGGAGAAATTGGAAAAAGAAGTGTTTGACCTAAAAGTCTTCAATGCTGAGCTGAAAGAATCTGTCAATCTTCTGAATGAAAAGTTAAACACTCAAGCTACTGCTCATGCTGAGGTTCTTCTCAATCAACAACAGATGATTTCTGCAATGATGAAGCACATGAGTTTCCCTCTACCTGAAGAATCTTCAACCCCAAAGGTCACTCCTACAGCCTCTGTGCCTGACAACAAGCCTAAGGGGGAGAAGAGGACATTAAGGAACTCAAATCCAAAGGGGGAGAAACCTCAAGCAAAAGGCATCAAGATAAATGAGGGTGGTCAAACTCTAAGGGCTCCAAAATCTATAACCCATGTGTCATGCAAAGGAAAATCTAAAGTTGATGAGCCTTCAACCTCATTACAAGTTGTCACTCTACCAACTGTGCACATCACCACTCCTGATGGCCAGAAGCAATCTATCACAACCATAGTGGTTGCAGGGAGCATGCCATATGATAAACCTCCATCCTCCAAATCTGAAAGTGCCAAGCCTGTAGAAGTAAAGGTGGTTACTGAGGCCAAGTTACAAGAAGTTGCCAATTCAAATGTCTATCATGATGAAGCATTCTTGGAGTTTCTGAAAGTTTCAAGGGAACAGGCCAATGACACTCAACTATATCTAAGGAGCTTGAAGGATCAGATTCACTATCTCACTGTGATACTCAGGAAGATAGATGGATTATGGATCAAGGAAATCATGATGGTGTCCAAGTCCAAGATATGGCATCTAACCTATAAAACTCTACAAGCCCTAAAACACTCAGAGATAGATACACTAATTGAGCTTATTGAGAAGAGAAATGAGAACAATAAAAGTCTGTATGATGACTTGAGGAATGGCCAACCTTCAAGGCTGCCAGAAGTGATTAAGAAGCCCTGGACAATCATCTACCAGTCTGGCACCAAAATTGAAGACATTAAACAATTGGTCATTCCCAATGATCTCACTCCTCGAAATCACAGACTTGTTATTGCTATCATTGATCAACTACAGAAGAAAGTTTGAGTCAGAAATGCTAAAGAGATAGAAGCACTACACATTCTCAGATCCTTCACTGTAACTGGTGCAATTCTAGAAATGGCCCAACCTAGGAGAAATAAGGATGGTGATCAAGACAAAGATGGAGACAAGAGTGATGGAAGGAGAAGACATCACATGAGTGACAAGGGTGATAAAGATGAGAAAAAGAAAGATAACAAGGATAGGAAAGATGATGATGACCAAGGAAAAGTCTATGAGAGGAAAAGTGGAAAATAGCAAGCCTTAGGCATTGCTAGCAGAAAACTCACCACAACACAAGACTCTAAGTCTAGGGTGAATACTGTTAGTAATGACCTACCAAAATCTGTTTCAATGGCTTCTGCAACTGTTTTGCCACCACAAGAAGAGAGGAAGATTCAAATCAAGAAACCAGGTGTATGTTTTCATAAGCAAACTGCTAATGGAGTACAACAATGGTCTACAAGCAAAGGTCAAAAGTTTCTGCCAAGCCACCAAGTGAAAAAGGTCAAATTCAAACAGGCTGCAAGAAGGGTGAACCTATCCAAGTCTAGGGCACTGACAATTATTCCAGGTCTAAACCTACCACCACTAGATGAAGACTTTGATGAAGATCAACTGCAATTCCTAAGAGCTTAAAGAATCTATCATGTTGCCATTGTTGATGATTGTCTTGAATTTAAACACACTGATGGGAGACATAAGAAATTTAGGCAAGGGACATGTCAGCATTGGGGCAAGCTATATGATATAGAAAGGATTATTGCATTGTTGGATTCTAAAGATAGAGTGGAAAGGGTTTGGAAGCTGGAGTTAATTGACTTTGTCAAAATGAAGAGAGATCACCAGGTAGAACAGAAAAAGAACAGTGAAGAGCTACTAAAGAAAAGGGAGGATGAGTTTGCTACAATGGAAGCTAAGGCTGATGAATTGAGGGCTAAGGGTCTGTGTAGAGTCAAATTTAATCCTTACATCATTGAATACAAGAAATATGGTAGAAATGTAAAGATTAGAATGGACTACATCAGTTCCTACTCTGAGAAACAGCTGAATGAAGTAGTCAAAGATTTGTCAGGCTCCCCTCTAATTGAAGAACTCACTGCAATGGAAGATATTATTCTTGCTATGGAAGAAAATGCAAAGAAGAAAGCTAAAGAAGCTGAGGAAAAGATGAAAAATGAGAATCTGCAAGCCAAAGCTCAAGAGATGAATCCAAAAGGATATGGCTAATAGTTCCTCATAACTTGTAAGAATACTTCTATGTATTTTCTTCAATCAATCTACACACATGTACTTGTCAAAGTTTTATCTTTATGTATGTTAGGCTTGTTATCAGGCATGAAATTGTGACTAAGGGTCTTACTCACAATTTGGGGGAGATTGTTGGTCACAGAGACATGCCTGTGCTCATAATATAACAAGCCTAAGTATGTGTAATGCTATGCATTACCTACATGACCTCTTAACTAAGGAACCTCTAGTTGTAGAGTTTCTATTTGTTTTGTACTTGTAATAGGCTCAAATCCTAGTTGTGTAACTGTACTTATAAAGTCAAGAATAATGCTTGAAAGAAGTTCCAAGGTTCATGCCTCAAGCAAGAAGATAAAGACTGTCAAATAATCACAGTTGGGATTTGAAGAAAATGAAGAATTTGCCTAAGTACCAATTTGAGAAGTACATTTTTATATTCGAGAAGTCTAGCATTCGAGAAGTCAGAGATTCGATATCTGAGAAGACACTGTTCGATATCTCTAAATGAACTATTCGATATCTCACTCGATATTTCAGAGATTCGACATGTCTAACACTCTATTCGAGAACTCAAGAAGTCAACAAGTCAAAGTGGTATTCGAGTTCTCAAAGAGTCAACAAGTCAAAGTTCCATTCGATATCTCAAGGACTCAGAAAGCTAATCGATATCTCAGGGATTCGACAAGTCAACTGTTCTATTCGATAACTCAAGGAACCCTGGAGAAAAGTGTTATTCGAGAAGTAATTCGATATGTCAATCATACAGTATTTGAGAACTCAGAGTTATCTAATCCTAGTTCTCGAATCAATCACTTAGCCACTTCTCGAATACATTCTTGGAGACAAACTACTGAAGAAATTGTACAAGTCAGAAACTTGCAACAAGCTAAAGTGCTTTATGGACCACAATCTGTAATGTACTTTGGAAAGCCTACAAAGAAGCTTGGAGAGATGTACAAGTGACAAAGAGCTAAAGAAGTGGATCTGAATAGAGCATTACAAAGTCAAATCTGTAGCCGTTTGGATGTTTACTCAAAAGGGATAGACATGCAAGAAAGTAATCCATCCTGTGACCATATTTGTAGTAAATGAGTTGTATTCATGTTCTATAAGAATACAATCTCACTTCTTTAGTTGTAGAAGTTTTTTTTCATACACATTGTAAGATATATCTCTCTGAGAAAAACGAAGCTGAGAATACTATCATTTGTATTCACAGATTGTAGCAAATCTTTATCTAATAATATATTAGATTAAAGTGATATTGTGTCTTGTGTTCTTTATCCGCACCTTCACATTTGCACACACAAACACTTATCTTGCTACACAGATTCAAGAACAAGAAAAAGTTCAAGAATCCATTCATCCCCCCTCTGTATTATTTTGTTGTATTCAATACTCAACAAAAACTGATCAGGCTTTCCTTGAAGTTTTAACGACCTTTTTTCGAGACTCAGATCAGGGTTTATTGTGGTTAACTAGTGTTTCAAGTGTATCTTCTTAGTGCAAAGCGTGGAGCGACCCACACATTTACGATGATTTGCTTTATTCGAGGCTAAACAATTATTTTCTAATAACTTTTATTACTTAATTTTTGCCCATTTATTTCAAGGAATTTTTCATAAAATTCTTTGTATTTTTTCATATTTATCCTAGTTTTTTGGATTTGCGCAGTACCCAGTACCCAAATGTATTTTTTTTATTTTTATCGAAACTTCCATGCCCATCAGGATTTACCATCAAAAATCGGCTTTTTAAAGTAATTTTCGACCAAAACTTAGCTATTTCGACCAGGAATTTGATTAGAATTCTGGTCAAAATAAGGGCTTCAGAATTTCTTGCTCGAAGGAATTTTCGACCAGGATTCCTGGTCGTTTCGACCAGAATCGTGGTCGAAATAAGGGCCTCAAATTTCCTTGGTCGAAGGGTTTTTCGATCAAGGTTTATTGGTAGTTTCGACCAGAATCAAACGACCAAGAATCTTGGTCAAAATAAGGGCATTTTTCATGCCTTGATCGAACGGTTTTTCGATTAGGGTTCTTGGTCATTTAGACCAAAATCTTGATCGAAATAAGGGCCTTTTCTATAGCTTGGTTGAATAGTTTTTCGACTAGGATTCTTGGTCGTTTTGACCAGAATCTTGGTCGAAATAAGGGCCTTTTTTGTGCCTTGGTCGAACGGTTTTTCGATCAGGATTCTTGGTCGTTTCGACCAGAATCTTGATCGGGGGCCTTAAGCTTTAAGGCTTATTTTTATTGGGCCTTTATCACTTTTGGGCCTTCAAAGTCTTAGTACTGATATAATTTTTTTAATACTTTTTTCTTCTTAGAAAATATCTCTTTTCTTTTTTAATGGGCTTTGCCATCTGGGCTAAATTGGGCTCGCCCAAGTCTTTTTTGGCTCGCATTCCAGAACCTTCGGTATTGTTCCAGAATTAGGCCTCTGCCAACTGGGCCTTCTTTATGGGCTTTTCTCCGATCAGATATAAAATTTTGACCGGTTACCTCAGGTTTTTTGACCGTTTTGAAGAGATTTCAACCGGCTATATATTTCTATATAAGAGTGAGAGTTGAGAGTTCATTTCTCACATCCTCACTCTTACTTCTCATTTTTCAGTTCTCAAGTTCTCCGTACATCCTCTCTAGGGTTTCAAGCCACCATTAATGGAGGACAAAGCCAAAGCTCACCTTGCCAAGATGAACTCATCCTCCTCTAAAGGTACCATCACCATTCGTTCTCCTTACATGTCTCTTTTAGAATTGTTAAATGAGCGTGGGGATGATTGATAAGTGGATTTCATATCCACTTGGAACGCTTTGTATCGACTTAAATTGATCGCTTGACCTCAAGTATGTTGTGTTTTTTATGTGTTTTTAGTGAATTCGTGCAGGAATATGAGTCGGATGTGGGGTGATGTTTTCCATGGTTAGATGGTGGATTTTGAGGTCAAGAATGAAAGTACATGAAATTGCGAGAGAGCCGGAAGAAACGGAATGAAAATCGAAGTTAAAACGAAGAAAATAGAGCAAAATCAGCAAATGAACAGTAGGTCGGGCGCGGGCGCGCCTAATCTTCAATCATTTCTATGGCTAATCTAATCTCTAAATCTAAACCTAAATCTAAACCTAGCATCAAGGGTATTGAGATAATTAATCCAACTGAAGAATCTAATCTCTAAATCTAAACCTAAATCTTCAATCATTTCTATGGCTAATCGAAACAATAGAAGGGTATTGAGATAATTAATCCAACTGAAGAATGCCAACTCAGCAATGTGATAGCCTAGCATATTTGTCTGTTAGTGTAACTAACTTCTAGTTCTTATTATCAGAACTATCTTGTATATATTCAGTTTATTAGAGTTAGAGAAAGTAAGTTGTAAAACAGAGAGTTTAGATTTAACATTTCATAGCTCTTGTAATCTGTTTTGCATTCATCAATGGAGTTTCATATCGTCTTCTTCATCACCTGAGTTCTAATCATCATTAACGATCCTTACCAAATTACACACACCATTAGAGCACGAGATCGAGAAGCCAAGGCGAGGATTGTGATGACAAGAAGATCTAGACATAGTTTTCTTGGATTCCTTTGTTTAGGCGTATATTTTGGATGCTTGTTTCATTCACGGATTTGTTCTCTAAACCTTGTTACATTATTGATTTATTCATCTTTGTTATCTTGTTTGTTATCATGTTTTCATCAAATCCCATGGTGACGAAAGGTTCAATTATGAACTAATCGTTGTCGTGGGATCCTAGCTGATTTATCTATGTAGCTTAGTAGTTTGCATGCCTTAAAGATTTATGTGTGGTGGATTCTTGTTATCCTCGTATGGTTGTGTTTCATGTATTTAAATGCGTAGCTAACATCTAACTTGTTAATCTCTTGCGAAACGAGAGTGGATCTTGAGATTTAGAACTTGTCATGCTAGCATAGGATAGGTTGATGTTTTAACATCATGATTTGTGGCGTAAATAGAGATATTATGCTACCCTATGTGATCTAAGTGGATAACTTGTGCTTAAACCTTTATGTTTTCAAATTCTATAGAGATATAGGGTCTAAACATGATAGGTGTCTACTCATCTTCTATCTCTTTTGTGGATGTATGCGTAGTTTGGTACTAGTATACCGAGAGGTAACTTTTACTTATTTCCTGTTATTCGATCAGATATCAAAACCATCTCATGTATTGATTAAAGGCTGCAACTCTAAGTGAAGTAGATAATGAAGTTAGGATTCCATGTTTATTCTCGTATAAGTAATTCGATTTTAATTCTTGTCAATTAGTTAATTCTTAGTTTTATAATTTGCAACTTAATTTAATTTAGATAATCAAACCCAAATTTGTTAATTGTCTTAGCAGTGAGTTAAAACCATACATTATTGCATAGGTACATCGACTGAATTAGAACCAAAACCAGATCTCTGTGGAACGAACTTGATTTCTATCTATATTACTTGTGACCACGTATACTTGCGTGATATTGTGTTAACAATGATTATCCTTCTCTGGCCGAATTAGATGCGTATGACTGCTGTAGTACATATCATGATACTGAGGAAATGGCTAGATATAATAAACTGTTTAAAATCAAGTCGCCTTACAAACTTGTCCCAGCTGGTCTAGGTAACAGGCCTTGTCACTGGAAACCCAACTCTTTATGTGTCTATAGGGAGAGTTTAGTAGCTGGCCTTCGTTTTCCATTTCATGAGTTTATCCCTCGTCTTCTAGCTGACCTTCAAATTAATCCTTGTCAACTCCCGCCTAATGCGTGGAAAATAATTTTGTGTTTTCTGGTTTTGTGTCTTAGACAAAACCTTCCTTTATCAGTCCCCCTCTTTCGTAAAATCTTTCAAATTTACAACAACCCTGCCAAATATCCTGGTTAGGTATATATTAAACTTCGCCCCAAAGTTCCTCCAATTTTTAATGGTAAGTCTGTGTCGGATAATAACACGGGTTGGAAAAATGAGTTTGCATACTTAGAGTGGGAAGGTGGTGATTGGGGCACTCTCTTCAGAAGGACCTTTTCAAAGGTTACAGATGGGAGTGCCAAAGGAATCATCCTTAGTCTCGAAGATCAAGCCGCTTTCGAGACTTTGACTAAAGGCGACGACGATTCTATAACATGTCAAAGCCTTATAAACGAAGAAATTCTAAGGGTCGTAGGCCTTTCACGTGTTTCTGAGCGGGGTAAATTTCTTTCTTATCTTTGTCATTTATTTTTGTACATGACTTATTCACACTTGTGTTTAATTGTGTTTTCGCAGTTGCGAAGATGATTGTGGAAGCAGCTTCTTCTCCTAATGAAGAGACCTCCAGGATGGCTCGAGCAAAAAGGGATGTTGACCCTCGAGGAAAGGACACTGAGCCTTCATTTCTACGCCCTCACAAGGTACAGAAAGGGAATTTGAAGTATGGTGACATAGCTGGCCTGGAGGGGAGCTCCCAGGTCAATGTCAAGTCGACTATGTACAGGCCTACTTGGGGTTTAAGAAAGCAGGATTCTGTAGTGGGCTCTACAAAGCATGTTATGGATTAGTCCTTAAACCCGATCACCCCTCCGGATTACAAGGATTTGGTCCTTAATGGAAGCATTGGGGAGTCGGAAGCACTAGGCTCTCAGGCTCTTGCTGCAGTAAGCCTCAAACCTTGTCTTTTCAAAGGTTTTTTTTAACACTTTTATTTCATTATTGCATCATAACGCTGACCTTTTGTGCAGGCTAATATCCACTTCCAGAGCTTGCTACACCAAGCCAAAGCCTGGAAGGGGAAGGCTAAGGACTTTGAGACTGAGTCTCAGAAGAGGAGTCTCCACATTCACCAGCTGGAAGAGCAGCTGAAGAAGAAAGATGAGGAGTTAGCTGGGGTTCACTCAGAACTAGTCACGCTGAAAGACGACAAGGAGAAGCTGATTGATGATAATTTGGATTCTGTCGAGTATAAGGCACTTATGGATCAGCATGATGATATGCTTTTCCCTGGCCAGTTTACCGGAGGGTGGGATAAAGCCATTGCAGCGGTTTTGAGATAGCATCCAGGCCTATTCCAGCCTTCAGACTTTCCTAGCCCCCATCTTCCCAGCACACTGGTTGTTGAGGCTGGTTCCAGCGAGGAGTTGTTTGGGGAGGATGATGCTTTGGTCAAGAAGCATGTTGCGGATGCAACCTTAGATCCCGAGCGCCCATTAGTTCGAGATGGACCTACTGATTCTACAGTAGAGGATTCCTCCACAGCCACCAGCTCTGAGGATGATTCTCCTGCCAAGGAGGCCCCCAAGGCTACTTGAGCTTATTCGCTGTATTTCCTGTTTATTTGAACTCTTGGTTTTTGTAACTTAACTTAATAGCCTTCGGGCCTTTATTTATGTAATCTTTTTACTTAACTATTTATATAGTTAGTTTCCTTTGTTTTCACTTTCTTGCCTTTTGCTTATAGTTTGTTATGCTTTAGAGTTTTCCGGGTACTTGGCCCATTGGCTTGTACTAAACCCATAAGTTGATACAACATTTATATCTTGTGCTTATAATAACAAAACAAAAGAAGTGATTCAAAGAAAAGCAAAAACAAACTTTATTAATAAGCTGACAAAGAATGTCGATGAGATGGGTTCAACCCTTTCATAGATACTATTGTCCTACTCGGGGCACTGAGCCCTGGAATGGTTTCATCGAACCTTATTTCTACTTCTCCTAATAATCAGATAAAAGGCTAAATCCTTACAAGGATAGCTCAAACATAATAAATCTTAAGGTTCAAAGCATGCCAAGTACGGGGCACCTCATTCCCATCCAATGTCTCCACCTTGTAGGATCCTCGTCCCAGCGTCTTCCTGACTCGATATGGCCCTTCCCAGTTAGGGGCTAGCTTTCCCTTCTACCCTACTCCAGAAGCCTCTCTCTTCCTTAGGACCAAGTCGCCTTGTGGAAAGAACCTCTCCTTAACCCTTTGGTTGTAGTGAAAAGATGCTTTCTTCTGATGTTCCGCATTCCTGGCATTCGCTTCATCCCTAACCTCATAAATTAGATCGAGGGTGAGCCTCATGCCTTCTTCATTAGTCTCTGGTTCATATGCCTCAACTCGAGGTGATGCATGCATAATCTCCAGGGGCACGACTGCCTCGGCCCAATAGGCCAGCAAGAATGGGGTTGCTCCAGTTGTCACTTTACAGGTGGTGCGATACGCCCAAAGTATAGGTAGCAATTCATCCACCTAAGTGTTTCTCGAGCGTTCGACCCTCTTCTTCAGTCCATCAAGGATAATCCGATTGGCTACCTCTGCCTGTCCATTAGCTTGCGGGTGTGCTACCGAAGTAAAATGAAGCTCAATAGCATTTTCCTCAAAGTACTTATTGAACTCTTCATTGTTGAATTGTGTCCCATTATCCGTCACAAGGATTCGTGGGATTCCATATCTGCAAATTATGTTCTCCCAAAAGAACTTGGCAACTTGTTTGGTGGTTATCTTGGCTAGGGGTTTAGCCTCAATCTACTTGGTGAAGTAGTCGATGGCTACTATCAAGAACTTCCTTTGTGATGAAGCTACAGGGAAAGGACCAAGTATATCCATTCCCCACATTGCGAACAGGATAGGAGAGTTAACTGATGTCAACATCTCAGGAGGCTATCTTACAATCGGAGCGTGTTTTTGGCACCTATCACATCTCTTGACGTAATTTTGGGCATCGGCTAACATCTCTGGCTAGTAGAATCCCAAACGAGTAATCTTGTGAGCTAGGGCTCTGCCCCCCAAGTGCTGCCCACAGATCCCTCCATGAACTTCCTCTAATGCTTCCTTTGCCTCTTGGGGCCTTAAACACTTCAGATATGGTATGACAAACGACCACTTGTAAAGGATGCCTTCGATCAAGGCATATCTCAATGCTCTTACTGACAGCTTTCGTGCCTCCAAGGCATCGTCAAGGAGCCATCCGATTTCAAGATGAGCTTTAATAGGATCTATCCAGCAACCTCCTATATCAATCGGTGCCACCAATTTTGAGTTGACGGTCAGGGCCTTCAAGACCTGGAAGTAAACACTCCCTGCATAATTCTCTATCTCGGAAGCAGCGAACTTAGACAGGGCATCAACCTTAACATTCTCTTCTCTCGGAATGTGCTCCACATAGAACTCATCAAACAGAGTCATAACAGATTTCACAACTCTCAAATATTTCACCATAGTTTCATCCTCGGCTTCAAATTCACCATTCACTTGCGATACCACTAGTCTTGAATCCCCACAAACTTTGAGATTCTTGACCCTCATGATTCTGGCCAAGCCCAACCCGGCTATCAAGGCTTCATACTCAACTTCGTTGTTGGTTGTCGGAAAGTCCAACTTCAAAGCATACTCGACTGTGAACCCATCGGGGCTTTGCAAGACCAAACCTACACCACTAGATTTTGTTTTTTATGCTCCATCAAAATAGAGCACCCAATATTCCTTCTGATCAGGTACAAGTTCTTCATCTTTATCCTCTTTCCCAGGGGTGGTCACTATCTCCTACCCCCCGACTTCTTGGTTGCGTATGGTACATTCAACCACGAAGTCAGCCAATGCCTAAGCCTTGATGGTTGTTCGAGGCTTATACATGATGTCAAATTCTCCAAGTTCTACCGCCCACTTGATTAGCCTTCCACTAGCCTTCTGGCTGTGCAATATGTTTCTCAACTGCTGGTCCGTCAGGACTTCAATCTTGTGTGCCAGAAAGTATGGTCGTAGCTTCCTCGAAGTTGTTATCAATGCCAAAACAAACTTCTCAATGGGAGAGTAATTCAACTCAGCCCCATGCAACACCTTGCTTACATAGTAGATAGGTTTCTGAACCTTATTCTCTTCTCGAATGAGAACATCACTCAATGCTTGTTCGGATACCGCCAGGTATAGATAAAGAGTCTCCCCCGGGCTTGGTTTGGCCAACAAAAGGGCTTCAGCCATATACTTCTTCAGATATTCAAAGGCCTCTTGGCTCTCAGGAGTCCACTCAAAGTTTTTCACCTTTTTCAATGCTTGAAAGAAAGGCAAGCACTTATCACCAGATTTGGAGATAAATCTCCCTAAGATTGCAACTCGGCCTGTCAACTTCTGTACATCTTGTATAGAGAAGGCGGGTTCCATATCCAAAATCACTTTGATCTTATCAAGGTTGGCCTCTATGCCTCTTTTTTAAACCAACAAACCCAAAAACTTTCCTGATCCCACGCCAAAAGCACACTTGGATGGATTCAACATCATCTTGTGGTGCCTCAGCACTTCGAATGCCTCTTTGAGGTGCTTAATATGGTCTGCCTTGAATAGGCTCTTGACCAGCATGTCATCAACATAGACCTTCATGGTTTTTCCAATCAGATGGGCGAATATCTTATTCACCAGTCGTTGAGTAGCTCCTGCATTCTTTAGACCAAAAGCCATTATAAGATAACAGAAAATGCCAAAGTCAGTTATAAAAGATACCTTTGGGATGTCTCCTTGTGCATCTTAATCTGATTGTAGCCACTGAAACCGTCCATGAAGCTTAACATCTCATGCCCATTTGTGGCATATATCAACGTGTCTATCCTTGGTAGGGGAAAACAATCCTTTGCACATGCGTCATTCAAATATGTGAAGTCTATACACGTCTTCCTCTTCCCATTTGCCTTCTTAACCATCACAGGATTAGCCAACCATTCGGGGAACTGAATCTCCTCAATAAAACCAGCTTCCAAGAGCTTGTCAACTTCTTGCTTAATGGCATCTTGCCTTTCAGGAGCGAAGCTCCTTTTCTTCTGCTTTATTGTCTTTCGATTAGGATTGACATTCAATCTGTAAGTTATGAGTTGGGGATCAATCCCTGGCATATCAGCTGCAGTCCAAGCAAACACATCACTGTTCTCTTGTAAGAATGCTGTCAACTTGCCCTTCAAGGGTTCCTTCAGAGAAGCTCCTATATAAGTAACTTTCTCAAGGTCGCCCAGCTCTAGAGGTATGGGGACTAAGTCCTCTGCTGGCTTCCCTCGGTGTTCATCATCACCACGGACATCCATGTCTTCAATCGGAAGTACCTGCCCCCCGACTCCATCAGCTCTCAATGCGGATACATAACAACTTCTTGCCATCTTCTGGTCGCCCTTTTGTTCTCCAACACCATTCCTGGTTGGAAACTTAATCTTCATGTGATATGTAGAGGCAACAGTCTTGAATGTATGAAGTCCAGTCCTTCACATGATTGCGTTATAAGTCGAGGATACCTTGATTACCTAGAAAATTCAGCATCTGAGTAGCCTACTTAGGTTCTTGCCCGATTGTCAGGGGAAACTGAATAGTCCCTTCAACTTTGGACTCAACTCCGTTAAATCCGTAGATAGGCATGTTGGTCGGGGTTAGCTGAGAGTCAGTGTACCCCATCTTTACAAACGCGTCATGAAATATGATATCAACAGAAGCTCTATTGTCTATCAAGACTCGCTTCACCTCGGCCTCTAAGTTTCCAATTACAGGGGTTATGACCAACGGGTTGTCATGGGGGAACTTTACCCCTTCAAGGTCTGAGTCATCAAAACCAATTGCTATTTCAGTCCTAGCACGTTTCGGGGCCTCTCTCATGATTTGCATCTGTTAGGTCCAATATGTTTGTAGAAGGGGGGGTTGAATACAAACAGTACTTTTTATCGAAATTTGTCCTTTAGATTTAAATTCAATTAAGACAAATTATTGCGGAATTAAATGAAACAAAGTTCAAGTTGAATATATTAATATATTAAACTTGAGGGTTGTTACAAAATCAGTACAGAGTTATATCAAGTTAATAAAAACAAATTAGAAAATTCGACATGAATTCTTCTAGATTTGTTAATAAAAATCAAGATATAAATTAGGAGTCAAAACTCGCTAATAGAACAACAGTCACAAGTAATCAAGCTTGAACGGATAGAATATTTCTAATACAAAGTTTTCTATTTTCTATGAATTTATGGCTCTTGAATGTGAGTATTGATGAAGAGAGAGTTCTTGAGTGTCTTGCTCTTTTGATAAAATATTTCACACACCCTTCCTTTGTTTGCCTTAGCTGATATTTATGTCCTCAAAAATCACTGAAGTCCCTGTCTTTTTCTTTCACATTTTTCTCATCAAGGGGTATCAACAATTGTCGGTGAGGGTATTCGAATTGCACGGGTATCCAGATATTTATCTCAGTCAAGATATTTTGTAATCAAGTCGACTGAGTCTCTTGTTCGATCAGGATACTTGAAATGCAAGTGTATCGAACAAGCCTGCTAAGGGTATTAGTATAAGCTTGCTGAGGGTATCAATTTGCCGAGCAAATCTGATTTTAAACAAACTACAAACGAAGACCAGTTGCTGGGGAAGGAAGTGGAGGTCACTCGCCTGTCACATGACAGGTCTAACAAAGGCGCGTGGTGCTCGCGCTCTTCGAGGAGAGTGGGAAGCAGCAGCCAACTTGCATGTGCACTGTCAGATTCCTGCCTAACTTTGCAATGTTTCTCCTTTTACAATTCATACGAATTGTTTACTTTCAACTAACGATTCATTTAAAATCACTTAATTAATTTAATCAATTAATTAATGAATCATTAATTAATTAAATCAATTAAGATTAAATTATTAATTCAAATTTAATTAACATAATAATTAATTTAATAAATAAATTAATTCAGAATGAATCAATTTATTAATTAAATAAATTACATATTTATATTATGTTAGAAATGATTGATGAGAACAGTGTTTGGAAGCTATAGTGACAAAACAGAGTTTAGCTGGAAGCAGTCAGAGTTTAGTTAAACACTGACTGGAAGCGCAACAGAGATTGTTAAACTCTGTAGCGGTATTGTCTGAAGAGTCAACAGTGTTTGAAGATTGATACAAGATAAATTTGGAAGCAATATCTTTGAAGATTGGAAAGCTGTCAAAGAGATTGAGTTGACTTGGAAGACTAGAGCAATCGTGATTGATATCAATTGTATAGCTTAATTATAGGAGAATCAATTACTGATTGTACGAAGCTGTATGTTTTATAAATACAGTTAGGTTAACCCTAGAAGGGTATCGAACATTGAGAAATTCATTGATTGTAACCTAAGCAGCTCTCTGTGATATTTTACATCACTGAGAGGAATTGTTAATTCCAAACAGTTTTTAAGTATTAAACAGTGTGTTCTTGTTAAGTTACTCATACAGTATTTGATTACCTATTGTGTATTCGACCTAACAAGTGGTATCAGAGCCAATCTGTTACTTTATTACAGTTAAAGATCCAAAACACAATAGTAATCAATGGCAGAGATACCTCCACCATCTGAGAAAACCCCTACTACTGTTAGTAGGTATGAAACAATTAGGGTTCCTATACTTAGGCCATCAGAGTATGCAATTTGGAAGGTGAAGATGACCATGTTTCTGGAGGCTACAGATCCAGAATACCTTGATAGAATTTATGAAGGTCCTCACAAACCTACAAAGTTATCTGCTGCTGCTGCTGGTGAGGAATCAAAGGTTATTCCAAAAGAAAAGAAAGATCTAACTGCTGAGGATCTTTCATCTATTGCAAAGGATGCAAAAGTAAGACACTTACTTCACAGTGCATTAGACAATGTTATGTCTAATAAAGTGATTAATTGCACAACTGCAAAGGAAATATGGGATGCACTTGAGGTTAGGTGTCAAGGAACTCCTGCAATCAAGAAAAACAGAAGAAACATACTCACTCAGGAGTATGAGCACTTTGAGGCAAAGTCTGAAGAAACCATGACAGAAACATTTGACAGATTCTGTAAACTGCTCAATGATTTGTCATTGGTTAATAAAGAGTATGATTTAGAAGACTCAAATCTCAAGTTTCTTCTTTCTCTACCTGAAAAGTGGGATGTGAAAACAACCACCATAAGAGATAACTATGAACTTGGTGAAACAGAGATTGATGAAATTTATGGACTGCTCAAAACCCATGAATTGGAATTGGAGCAGAGAAACAAAAGATCAAGTAGAAAGTCAAAGTCTGTTGCACTTAAGGTTGAGGAGAAACCATCAAAGAAGGAAGCATCAAGAAGTAAGGCAAAAGGAAAAGCTTTAGTCATACACTCAGAGAATGAGTCATCAAACACTGATGTTGACTCAAACACAGATGGAACATCTGATTCTGAAGATGATGAAGAGATGATGCAAATGGCTGCATTGATGGTAAAGACCTTCAAGAAGATGGGATTCAAGAACTTCAAGAAGGGAAAGAGATTCTCCAAGGACTACTCTAAGTCTGACAGGAAGAATTTCAAGAAATCTGAGGGAAAGGACTTCAAATCTGGTAAGAAAGATAAGTCTGAGATTCAATGCTACAAGTGTAAGGAGATGGGTCACTATGCTCCTGAGTGCAAGAAGGGTAAAACTGAAAAGGCACTCTACACCAAAGGCAGAGATTGGGCAGACACTTCAGATTCAGATGAGGAAGTGAACTATGCACTCATGGCTACTACTCAAAATGAAGATGATGATCTAAAGGTACCCCCAACTACCTATGCTTATAATACAGATAATATAACTGAATTGAGAATTTATCTTAAAGCATTGCATATCAGTTATAGGGATCAGACTTTAGAAAATGAGAGGATAAAGACTGAGTGCTCTCAACTCAAAGATAGAAACAAACTAGTTGAGGAACAGCTAGAAAACATGAATAAAATTCAGAAAGAGAGAGATGATGCAGTGTTTATTGAACAGGAGTTGCTAGGTAAGTATAAGCAACTAGAATCTGAATTGGAGGATACTAAACACATCATTAAAACTTGGACACACTCTGGTAAAGATACTCAAGAAGTGTTTCAGTCAGATACAGTAGGTCTAGGTTACTCTGAAGGAGATGAACTTAGATTTAAAAATTTGGTAAAAGTTAGACCACATCGTTCATCTGAAGGTAATGTCATGGGAACAGGTGGACCTAAGACTGAAGCTGAGAAAAAGGCTGTTAAAGAATCATATGCTAAGACTTTTGTTAAAGAGGCTAACATTGGTTTAATGACAGATAAACAACTCAAGCATAAGCTTAAAGAGATAAAATCTGTCAACAAACAGAAAATGCCTAGGAAAAACAAAAATGGAAAGGTAGGCATAACATCAGGAATAAAGCCAATGCTTGCTTCATTAGCTCCTAGAAAAACATGCTTTAATTGTGGTAGCACTAATCATCTTGCTAGTTTCTGCAGTAAGAATAAGAACATTAATTCTTTGCCCTCTAAAACTGCAGTTAAAAATGATTATGTGAGAACTAGACCACAGACTTTATGTAAACACTGTGGAAGTACATGGCATTCTATTTACACTTGCAGAAATTATCATGCTATTTACTATAATTACTATGAACCCAAACCAAATTTGAAATGGGTTAAAGTAAACTCTGCAAATGTAAACTCTGAAAAAGTTAGCTTAAACTCTGATAATGTGAATTCCGCTGCAAAAGCTAACAGAATTAAGAAAGCCAAAGGATCCAAGCAAGTCTGGATCCTTAAAACTAATAATCAGTGATTGTTTGTGATTGCAGGGCAACAGGGTTAGTACCCTAGTCGTGGACAGTGGATGTTCAGGACACATGACTGGAAATAAAGCCCTGCTATCAGAGTATGAGGAGAAAGCTGGCCCAAAAGTTTCCTATGGAGATGGCAACATAGGACATACTCTGGGATATGGCAATATTAATCTTGGGAATGTTATCATCACAAATGTAGCTCTGGTTCCAGGACTCAAGCATGATCTGCTATCTGTGAGTCAAATCTGTGACAGAGGATATCATGTGGATTTTCAGCCTGAATATTGTCAAGTCATCAGCAAATCTACAGGGAAAGTTGCTCTAGTTGGAAACAGACACAATAACATCTATGAAATTAAATTGTCAACAAACACTGATGGCAAAGCAGTGTGTCTGTCAACAAGAATGTCCAGTGAAGAGAGTTGGAAGTGGCACAAGAAACTCTCTCATTTGAACCTGAACAACATCAATGAGCTAATCAAGAATGATCTTGTAAGAGGTCTACCAAGGTCTTTGTTGAATGTAGAATGCCTGTGTGATTCTTGTCAAAAGGCCAAACAGAGAAAAGCCTCCTTCAAAAGCAAATCTGAGTCTTCAATTGTTGATCCTTATCATCTCCTACATGTTGATCTTTTTGGACCAGTGAACGTCATGTCTCTTGGAAAGAAGAAATATGCTCTAGTCATTGTTGATGAATATACCAGATACACATGGGTATATTTTCTTGCAAAAAAGGATGAAACTACATTAACACTGACAGAACATATATTACAACTGGACAAAGGGTCAGAAAATCAAGTGAAGATAATCAGAAGTGACAATGGAATTGAATTCAGGAATTCATCAATGGAAGAATTTTGCAAGAGTAAAGGAATAAAACAAGAGTTTTCTGCACCTGGCACTCCACAACAAAATGGTGTAGTGGAGAGGAAGAACAGAACCTTAATAGAAGCTACCAGAACCATGCTAGATGAAGCAAAATTGCCAACATACTTCTGGGCAGAAGCAGTTCAAACTGCTTGTTTTACTCAAAATGCAACACTGATCAACAAGCATGGTAAAACACCATATGAAATGGTGAAGAAGAAAAAGCCAAATCTAAAATATTTTCATATTTTTGGATGCAAGTGCTTTGTGTTGAAGACTCATCCTGAACAATTGACCAAATTTGATCTAAAGGCAGATGAAGGAATTTTTGTTGGCTATCCACTGTCAACTAAGGCATTCAGAGTTTATAATCTGAGAACTAGAGTGATCATGGAATCAATTCATGTGTCATTTGATGACAAGAAAATAATTGGACTTGAAGATGTCAATGAACATGATCTACTCCACTTTGAAAATGAAGATTTATTCTCTGAAAAAGTAAACTCTGATCAGACTGATCTGACAAACTCTGTTGATCTAAACTCTGAACCTCTACTGGTAAATACTGAAGAAACTCTTCAATCAGAAACAAGGGAAGAACCAGTTGAGGGGGAGCATGAAGAATCACATCAAAGTGATAATTCAAACACTGAAAGTGACTCAGTTGATAATTCTGAATCAAACTCTGTTGATTCAAACTCTGTTGACAATTCTGAGCAGTCACATTCAGGGGGAGCATCTGAAAATGAAGAGAGGCACCAAGGAAATCAGGAGAGCATGGATCAAGGGGGAGGATCACATGATGACAGAAGCAATTTGCCTTCTGCAAGAAAATGGACTAAGTCACACACACCTGATTTAATTATTGGTGATCCAGATGCAAAAGTAAGGACAAGAAGTGCAACAACAAATGAATGTTTGTTTCATGCATTCTCGTCACAATCTGAGCCAAAGAAAGTGGAAGAAGCTCTTAAAGATGCTGACTGGATAACAGCAATGCAAGAAGAGCTAAATGAATTTGAAAGAAATGAAGTGTGGACCCTTGTACCAAGGCCTAAGAACAGATCCATTGTTGGTACTAAATGGGTTTTCAGAAATAAAACTGACAGTGAGGGTGTTATCACAAGAAACAAAGCAAGACTGGTTGCAAAAGGCTATTCACAACAGGAAGGAATAGACTATGATGAAACATTTGCTCCAGTTGCTAGATTGGAGGCAATCAGAATCTTTCTAGCATATGCCTCTCATAAGAAATTCAAAGTGTTTCAGATGGATGTGAAAAGTGCATTTTTAAATGGAAAACTTGAAGAAGAAGTGTTTGTGGAACAACCACCAGGTTTTGTAGATCCAAAATATCCAAACCATGTCTACAGGTTAGACAAGGCACTCTATGGACTTAAGCAGGCACCAAGGGCATGGTATGAAACTCTTGCCAAATTTCTACTAGAAAGTGGATTTCACAGAGGTACTATTGACAAAACTCTGTTTTATTTCCAATCTGGTAGTGACTTGCTCTTAGTTCAGATATATGTAGATGACATCATTTTTGGATCTACTAATGATAAACTCTGTAAGAAGTTTGCCAAACTCATGCAGTCAAGATATCAAATGAGTATGATGGGAGAGCTTAGTTATTTTCTAGGCTTACAGGTGAAGCAAACAGATGATGGAATTTTTATAAATCAAGCAAAATATACCAGAAATCTTCTCAAGAAATTTGGTATGCTTGACTGTTCATCTGCAACAACTCCCATGGCAACTGCAACAAAATTGGACAAAGATGCAGGGTCATCAGTAGATATGACAAGTTACAGAGGAATGATTGGTTCTCTACTCTATTTAACAGCTAGTAGACCTGATATCATGTGTGCCACTTGTTTGTGTGCAAGGTTCCAGGCAGATCCAAGAGAACCACATTTAACAGCAGTAAAGAGGATTTTTAAGTACCTCAAGGGCACTATAACTTTGGGGCTGTGGTATCCAAGAGAATCAATTACTGGGTGACAGACTTGTTTCCTGGTACAGCAAGAAACAGAAGTCAATATCTACATCTACAGCTGAAGCAGAGTATATTGCTGCTGGTAGCTGCTGTGCACAGATTTTATGGATGAAGAATCAACTGCTGGATTGTGGATTAAGGTATACCAAGATACCTATTTACTGTGATAATCAAAGTGCTATTGCAATGACAGGTAATCCAGTACAACATTCAATGACAAAGCACATCAGCATAAGGTATCACTTCATCAGAGAGCATGTAGAGGAAGGCAACATTGAGCTTCACTTTGTGTCTACAGAACAACAACTTGCAGATATCTTCACCAAGCCATTGAGTGAAGCTACATTTACAAGACTGGTCAATGAACTAGGAATGGTCTCTAGTTTTGACTAGAGATGTTGGTTAGACTCAAAGACTTATCTCTAAAATATATTGCTCATGTTTCTGCAAATTGTTAAGTGCTATGTGAACCTTAGTATTAAACTCTGTTCTGCATGCTTATGTTTAAAACTTGTTAAACTCTGTAAGCATGTCTGTCTGTTAAACACTATTAACATGTTGGATACACTCAGTGAAATCAGAATTGTCTTTTGTCTGAATGAAAACACCAATGAAGAAAAATGTATGAAGCATGATTCTCAGTAATTCAATCATGATTCTTTCTGATTCACTGTAATCTAATCAGACTTTGTGCAGTAACTCAACACAGCATGATACTATTTCATATTTATAGCATCTCTTAGTTTATTCAGTCCTAAACTCTGAGTTTATGAATATTGTGTGCATTGTCTCTCATAAATAATTTTGGTTATTGATGAACTCTAAACTCTGATAAGTGATATTCTGTTTCCAAAGGTATGGTTCCTGATGATTCCTTGTTTGTACTTGTGAAAACCATAAAACTTGAGATGTGTCATTGATTAGTTTGGTGAGTTCAGATTCATGTTTACACCCTGTGAGAGTTTGAGCCAAATCAGTGATTGATACATTTTCTATCAATCAGTATTTATTGTTGTGTGATATTCATCAGGAAGTATGTTTCTCTAGAACTTTTATTAAACCATCTTGAGACTACATGATATGTGTGTGCATGAAAATGATAAAGGCAATAGGATTTACCATTCCTTCAAATACTGTTCAAAATTCTTTTGAACACTGTTCAAACACTGTACAAGCACTGTTCATAAATACCACCCTTAGTAAACCCCTTTGAGCCTAATTAACTGCTAATTTTTTCTTATACTCTGAAGTATTAAGAGCAGTTATATATTTTTTTTTTTTTTTTAAAAAAAATCAAGCAGATGAGGGTCTCTCAAGAAAAGAAAAGTTTACTCAGTATTTATGCTAAATAAAAAAAAAAAAAAAAAAAGGGGCATATATACTGATATTGTACAAATATGTACTAACAGTGTGACTGAACACTTTGCTCTATTAAAATGTTCAGCTTGAAATTCACTCATGAATAAAACATCTATATTCATCTGTTTGATCTTATCTCATTACAACCCTGAATAAAGTCCTTTTGATTTGTGAATACATGTACTCAAAGTAGTGTAGATTTGGTGGACATTCAAGCATATGGTAGATTCTGCTATTTCTGATTGAAGTGAGTGTAAACACTTCACCTAAACACTTGTGTGCTTCGAGAGTTTGTGAGATTATCAAATTCATGACTGTTATTCACTGAATGATGCTCTGATTTCTATCTCTTGATCTTTTTGTCTTCAAAGACTGTGTGCTTACTTGGATAATCATGGAACATCAAAGGGAATGGAAGTTTTCAGATTTCTGTATTACAGTAACTACAGAGTTTAGCATTCATCAAACAATCAGTGTTTAATATGAGAGTTTGTGCATTCAGTGTTTATTGATTTTTGTTATGGATTTTATGAAATATTAGATGCTCTAAAAATTGATTTTAGTAAACTCTGCTTCACACACACTCATATTCACAACTGTGCAATTTTTGAAAGGGTTGTTAGTGATAAAGTTGGAAAATTGATAAACACTGTTGAGTTGTGTTAAGTACTCTAAGGTAAAGTTTCATTGAGATGATTTGACTATTTTGGAGTAATTGGGGTAGTTGACAACTGTTAATTAGTGTAAATATGTCAAAGTGTCGTGATTATAGGAATGACAGCGGTAATTATTAAGTGATCCATTGGTTGTTTGACACGTGTCCCATGATAGTGTCCCACTCACACATTACTCAACAATCAGTTGCGCGCTTTTACTGAATAAACGATTGAGTTTTAGTTTTACTCTAATCGTTTTTGTTCTCTCACTTCACATCTATTCATATTCACCAACTCACAGTTACTTGCATACTCATTCATTTTTAAAATTCTCACTCATTCTCCTTCACATTTTGGTAAACACTTACCATACATCTTTTCTCTGAATATCTTCGTATCATATCTTACTAATGGCAACCAAAGCGTTTGATGCAGCAGGGTTAACTTTTCTTCCTAGCAACTATGCAGCACCACTGGAGAATGCAAATGCTCCAGAGGCGTTTCATTTGTTCCAAAATTTCTTGAAAGATTCTGAAATAGGGAAGGCTTTAACTGCACCACCAATACTCTCTGCTTCACAAATTGCTACTTTCTGGACAAACTCTGTGTATGATGATGGAGAAGAGTCTGGCACTCCAACAATCACTTTCACTCATGCTGAATCAGAGTATATCATTACTCCAACTACGGTTAGGGATGCTCTGGATTTTGAGACTCACATTTCTTACAGTGTTGTTGGTCATGATCGCTTGAGGACAATGTTGCAGCAAATTGGATGTGCAGGCAACTTGAATAAGCTAGGGTCTCTGAGAAGGCCTCTTTTGAGAAAGGAATGGAGTTTCTGTTAGGAATATGTTGTAGTTGATGATAACTTAACATTCAAGCAAAATTGTATAAGTCAAGTTTTGTAACTGTCAACGGATAAGACCTTATAACTCTATTCGTTGACAGGTAGCTCATCAACGGATGAGGTTTTGTAGCATACTGCAATATCTCTATTTATCAGTTGATAGTGTCTTTATTCAGAGTCATGTTGACCATCAATGGATAGACAGAATAGGGTAGCCAATTGTAAATAAGCTATGCTATGTAATTCTGTCTAAGTGAAAATGTATCAACGGATGAGAACAGGGCTCTATCAACGGATACAACTCAAATCTACTCGATCAACGGATACAGCTCAAACTACCATCAACGGATAAGTAGGGACAACATCAACGGATAATCATTGTCACTTTATCCTATGCTAGGAATTAGCAGTTGATAAGGACATGTTTGACTGACAGATCACATGGGTTGATAGTAGGTATAAAAAGCAATATGGCAGCCATACTTTGGAAACACAGAAGAAAGAAGCATTCCATTTACACAGTACATACAAGAAAGGTGCAGGGGACATATCTGTTCACAAGGACAACCTTTCGGCTACATGTGGATTTGGAGTGGAGTAGCAAGTCAACTTGAATTAGATTAATATTATCTTATTCCTGTAGCACTTGTAAACTTGGAATATATAACCAAGTGTAGCAACTCTTTAGATTGTAAGAAAACATACACATTTGCTTAGGGTTTCTTGAATATCTTTAGAAGCAAAGAGTTGTAAACACAGAAGCTGTGTACATTTGTATCACAGGGTTTTCTTCGAATAAAAGTCTCAGGTGGTACATTCAACCACCTGATTTTTTATGTGGTTGTGAACTATTTCTTTTCAGCAATTATTTCTTTATAGATTTCTGTGGTTTTTATCAGAAATTTTATAACTATCAAGAATTGTATTCAACCCCCCCCCCCTTCTACAATTATACAAGTGTGTAATCTGGGAATAACAATTGGTATCAGAGCAAGCTTCTAATATATTTGAAGTTTAAAGATCAACACACTTTCAACATGTCTAAGAAGGATTATGGAGTGAAGATACCGGTTCTTGATAGGGAAAATTACTTTCACTGGAAAGTAAAAATGCGTCTACATCTCATGTCTATTGATGTAGGTTTTGTAGATTGCATTGAGAAGGGTCCTCATGTTCCAATGAAGGCTGCTTCAAGAGTTGGTCTTGCTGCAGATGCACCAGACACGTACATCCCAAAACCTGTTTCTGAATGGAGCGCTGAGGATATTGCAGAAGTTCACAAGGACAAAAAGACCATGAATATTCTGTTTAATGGCTTAGAAACAGACATGGTTGACAATGTTATCAACTGTACTACCGCCAAGGAAGTATGGGACATTGTTCAAACCCTTTGTGAAGGTACAGAACAGGTAAAGGAAAACAAGATGCAACTACTGATCCAACAGTATGAGCACTTCCATTTCAAGAATGGAGAGACATTGAATGATACATTTAGTAGATTTCAAAAGCTACTGAATGGCTTGAAACTGTATGGAAGAATCTACCAAGTGAAAGATTCTAATCTCAAATTTCTGAGATCACTGCCCAAAGAGTGGAAGCCTATGACTGTTTCTCTAAGAAACACTCAAGAGTACAAGTCATTTACTCTTGAAAGACTCTATGGAACTTTAAAGACATATGAACTAGAAATGGAGCAGGATGAAGAAATTGAGAAGGTCCAAAAGAAAAGTGGGTCAGTTGCACTTGTTGCCAACTTGGAGCAGAAGGAGGAAAAGAGGACTGAAGCTGCTAAATCTACACCAAACAGGGAGGTTTGTGAAGGTAGAACAGAATCGAGCAAAAGCAAGGAAAAGGTGTCTGAAGAAATGAATGTCCTACAGCAGGATGAATTGGATGAGATAGATGAGCATTTAGCCTTTCTATCTAGGAGATTCTCTAAGCTAAAATTCAGAAGAAACTCTGGGGTGGCCAAGCCATTTAACAAGGATTTTTCTACAAGCAATTATGTGGATAAATCCAAAATTAAATGCTACAATTGTGGTATTGCTGGTCACATGATAAGTGAATGCAGGAAGCCTAGATCTGAGAACAAGGGAAAGTCAACTGAAACTATTGACTACAAGAAGAAATATTTTGATCTTCTCAGACAGAAAGGAAAGGCATTCATGACCCAAGAGTATGACTGGGCTGCTGATGGAAATCATTCTGATGATGATGCTGAGTTTGTCAACCTTGCATTAATGGCTGATTCTGAGCAGGAAGCAAGTTCAGCTAGCAATCAGGTATATTCTACTAATCTCTCTGAGCTCACCAAAGAGGAATGCAATAGTGTTATAGATGAAATGTCTACTGAACTATATCACTTGAGTGTTACTCTTAAATCACTTACTAAAGAGAACAATAGGATTAAAGAAACTAATCAGTTCTTAAGTGATAGAAATGCAGTTCTAGAAGTTCAATTTCTAGAATTTGAGAAAATGAGAGTTGATTGCAATGATGCTAAAAATGAACTTGAAGCTGTGTTAAAAAGAGAATTGATCTTAAGAAACCAGCTTGAAAAAGAACAAGGGATAATTGCTAAATTTCAAAGTTGTAGGAATATTTCTCAAAACATAATAGAAGTCCAGGGAATAGAATCATTTGTAAGGGATACCTGGACTCAGAAGAAAAAGGAGCTAGAACCTTGCCTTGAGGATCTAGAGACTATTTGTGAATCAACGGATAGTGATCATCCATTGACAGATGAACCATCAACGGATGAGAAGGCTAAGGCAGGTGATTTACCCAACAAAAAGGCTGTTGGTAAGTCAGTTAATGAAAAGGTAGAGACTGAGGGTAAAAAGAAAAAGAACAGAAATGGTAAGATAGGCATTAACAAGAAAAACAATTATTCTCCTGACAAGTTTGCTCCTAGAAAAACTTGTGGTAATTGCAATAGTGTCAATCATCTATCTTCTAATTGCAAGTCTGTTAAAAGGACTCCTGTTCATGTACCTCAATCTATGCCAAGTATGCCTGCAATGCCTGTTATGCCTGGTTTGTATCAGAATGCTAGTTTTTCAAATCCATATGTGAACATGCCATATGTGCCTAATCCTTATTTTCAATCTGTGAATATGCCACAAATGTCATGGAGCATCCCCAGCATGGATAATATGTATGCCAATTTTTCACAAATGCATGCATCAAATATTTATGCAAATGAGCATCTGTCTAAACCTATCACTCAAGCATCTACACCCAAAGTGAAGATTGCCAAGAGTGTAAAACCAAAGGCTAACAAGAAAGGACCCAAGGAAACTTGGGTACCAAAATCAACTTGATTTGTATTTTGGATTGTGTGCAGGGAAATAAGAGGAATCTATGGTACCTAGACAGTGGATGTTCTAGGCATATGACAGGAGATTCAACCCTGCTCACAGAGTTCAAGGAGGAAGCTGGCCCTAGGATTACCTTTGGAGATGACAGCAAAGGATATACTAAGGGATATGGCTTGATTACAAAGGACAATGTCATCATTGAAGAAGTGGCTTTAGTTGAAGGTTTGAAGCACAATTTGCTGAGTGTCAGTCAGATTTGTGACAAAGACTATGAAGTAAAGTTCACTAAAGAAGCCTGTGTTGTTTCTACCAAGAAAAACAACAATGTGGTTCTGACAGGCTTTAGAAAAGGAAATGTTTACATAGCTGACTTCAACTCAGTATGCTCAGAATCCATTACTTGTCTCTTCAGCAAAGCAAGCAAGGATGAGAGTTGGCTATGGCATAAAAAGCTGTCTCATTTGAATTTTAAAGTAATGAATGATTTGGTAATAAAGGATCTTGCTAGAGGAATCCCTCAATTGGAGTTCATCAAAGATGGACTGTATGATGCCTGCCAATTAGGAAAGCAAAAGAAATCATCCTTCAAGAGCAAGACAGAGTCATCTATTGTTAAGCCCCTTCAATTGCTGCATATGGACTTATTTGGTCCAGTAAATGTCATGTCCATCTCAAAGAAGAAATACTGTCTGGTGATTGTGGATGATTTCTCTAAGTTTACATGGACTTTCTTCCTGCACTCCAAAGATTGTGCAAGTGAAATCATCATCAATCATCTCAGACAAGTAAACAATGGTTCTGAAGTAAAAGTACAAAGAATCAGGAGTGACAATGGCACTGAATTCAAAAATTCCACAATGAATATTTTCTGTGAAGAGAATGGAATTGTCCATGAGTTTTCTGCTGCTAGAACACCTCAACAAAATGGGGTTGTTGAAAGGAAAAACAGAACTCTCATTGAAGCAGCTAGAACAATGTTAAGTGAATCAAGATTGCCAACATATTTTTGGGATGAAGCTGTCATCACTGCCTGCTTCACTCAGAATATTTCCTTGATCAATCAAGCTAAAGGAATGACTCCTTATCACTTATTCACCAACAAGAAACCAACGTTAGCTTTTCTCCATGTCTTTGGATGTAAGTGTTTTGTGCTAAGGAATCATGGAGATAACTTGGGCAAATTTGAAGCAAAGGCAGATGAAGCTATCTTTGTTGGGTATGCAGCAGGGAAAGCCTATAGAGTCTACAATTTAAGAACCAACATTGTCATGGAATCTGTACATGTTGTGTTTGATGATCAGAAGATTCTAGGTCTGAATGATGAAGGCTTCCATGAAAAGTTGAGATTTGAAAATGAGGTAGAAGGAAGAATGTACATTGATGATGATGAGGAAAATGAAGATCATGACCTTGGAAATTCACCTAGAGCTGTTGGTCCAACTAGAAGTGATGCTAACACTGGAAATGAAGCATCCGTTGACCGTCATACTAGATCATCAGATGCATCCGTTGACAGACATTCTCATGTATCCGTCGACAGGCAAAATGGAGCATCCGTTGATAGACAGAATGATGCTTCTGTTGACAGTCAACTTCATAATTCCTCAAGGACAACAAACTCAGGGGGAGTTTCTCAAAGTCAAAACTCAATATCCAATCAACAATATCATACTCACATAGATGAAGCAACCTCATCTAGATCAAACCTTCCACCTTCAAGAAAATGGACCAGAGATCATCCTTTTGAGTTAATCATTGGTGACTCAAACTCAAGAGTCCAAACTAGGAGAGCCACACAAGAAGAATGCCTATACAGTAGTTTCCTGTCTCAAGAGGAACCTAAGAAAGTGGAGGATGCTCTTCTAGATCCAGATTGGGTCTTAGCAATGCAAGAAGAGCTAAACCAATTTGAGAGAAATAAAGTATGGAAGCTTGTGCCCAAACCTGATGATAGAGGTATCATAGGTACCAAATGGGTTCTCAAGAATAAGACTGATGAAAATGGCATAATTGTGAGGAATAAAGCTAGATTAGTGGCAAAGGGCTATTCTCAAGAAGAAGGAATAGATTTTGATGAAACTTTTGCACCAGTGGCAAGACTTGAGGCCATCAGAATTTTCCTAGCCTATGCAGCACATGCCAACTTCAAAGTCTATCAGATGGATGTTAAAAGTGCCTTTCTAAATGGGGAACTGGAAGAAGAGGTATATGTCCATCAACCTCCTGGCTTTGAAGATCCAGAATTTCCAGATTATGTATATCTTCTCTTGAAAGCACTTTATGGTTTGAAGCAAGCACCAAGAGCCTGGTATGACACTTTATCTCAATTTCTTTTGGAGAATCACTTCACTAGAGGTACAGTAGATAAAACTTTATTTCATAGAAATGTCAATGGTTCTTCAATACTTGTTCAAATCTATGTAGATGATATTATTTTTGGGTCTACAGATGAGAAGCTTTGTAAAAGGTTTGCCAAACTTATGCAAAGTAGGTATGAAATGAGCATGATGGGTGAATTAACTTACTTTCTTGGCTTACAAGTAACGCAAGTTAATGAGGGAATTTTCATAAGTCAAACAAAATATATTTATGATCTCTTAAAGAAATTTGACTTAATGGATTGTGCCTCTGCCAAAACACCTATGGCCACTGCAACTAAGCTTGAGTTGAATACTAAGGAAAAATCTGTGGACATCTCAAGCTATAGAGGCATGGTAGGCTCACTTCTATATCTAACAGCTAGTAGACCTGATATAATGTTTTCCACATGTCTTTGTGCTAGATTTCAAGCTGACCCTAGAGAGTCTCACTTGATTGCTATTAAGAGAATTTTCAGGTATCTCAAGGGAACACCAAACCTTGGCATTTGGTACCCAAGAGATTCTGGCTTTGATCTAATTGGCTATTCAGATGCAGACTATGCAGGTTGCAGAATTGATAGGAAAAGTACTACAGGCTCCTGTCAGTTTCTAGGGAATAGGCTTGTATCATGGTTCAGTAAGAAACAGAACTCAGTCTCCACTTCTACAGCCGAAGCTGAATACATTGCAGCTGGAAGTTGTTGTGCACAGATTCTTTGGATGAGGAATCAACTTATTGACTATGGTCTAAAAGTTGAGAAGATTCCAATTTTCTGTGACAACACTAGTGCTATTGCCATCACAGAAAATCCAGTGCAACATTCGAGAACCAAGCATATTGACATCAAATACCATTTCATCAGAGAGCATGTGATGAATGCACTACAAGAAAACCCAGATTTAACAACAGAAAATTCCGTTGGTAGATTAAGGAAATCCGTTGGGAAGACCCTTTACCAACGGAATGGCTACCAAATCTGTCTGTTGGAGGAAAGCTTGTTGGGAAATCGTTACCAACGAAATTGTTTCCGTTACTAAACATACCAACGGAATACCAAGAGAACAATAACAGAACTCTTGTAAGCGACTATGTAATAATAGATTCCCAACGGAAATTTCTTAGCAAATATTTAATAACAGATTCCCAACGGAAAGTTCTCAGCAGCTATGTAATAACAGATTCCCAACGGAAAGTTCTCAACAACTATGTAATAACAGATTCCCAACGGAAAGTTCATAGCAACTAATTGCCAGCAGAACAAAACTGTGACACAATGCCAACAGAATATTAACAACTATACCAAACCATACTATTTTCAATTTACTAGACCTGTACAATTTTCGCATTTATAAAACAAAAGGTTCAAAAGATTGTAATAACATTGGGCATTCATTAGATAGTAGAAATTCAAAATGGGGCTTAAAGAGCTGCATCAGTCTAGCCCTACAAATTACAGGTTGAACTACTAATAAACCACCATACCAAGATTTTTCCCGGTGTCGTAAGCAACATGAGTCAGAAGAGTATGGCATAAATACTAAATTACATACTATTGTCATCACTTTGATTATCTAAATCAGCGGGGGATTGAGGACATTGGACTGAGTTACATAACATGGCTAGCTGCCTTTCCATTGCTTTCATCTGATCCTTCACGTCTTTCAATTCTTCTTGCAACTTCTGATTTTCTTCACTCGCAAAGGACGAAGTACAAGGCATAATCTTAGATTGATAAAAGAGATTTTGAGAAGAACCAAGTCCATATACTCTCTTTTTCTTGTCAGGTCCTCCGGTTGCTTCAAGAAACAAAGCATTTCTGGCATTTCTATCCACAGGCCCAACTTTCTCCTGCTGTTCTAAAAGAACCAGAAAAGTCTCCTGTTTACAACAATTACCAAGTAGTTACCTAAACTGATTCGCAAACAGGTTCAATGCTAACAAGAATCGCAAATATGGGTATAATATAATAAATATATACATAACCCTGAACAGTTAAAATTGAATAACAATCAAAACCTGGAGAAATATTTTAATTTTTTTGTTAGAAAAACCTGGACAAGTTATTTTATTTTTTTTGTTCAGAACAATCAAAATTTCATGAATAGAAACACACATCTTTATCATATAATAAAATACAAGCATCAGTTAACAATTTTCATCACATGGCATCATAGTAAAATACAAGCATCATGTTTTATTTATTTTATTTTTTTTAACTTGCCAAAAGCTCAATTTTAAAAAGTCCTGTAAGGTTTCTTAATATAATAACCAACTTTAGGTCTCAAGAAAATGAAGTCTGTGTTCAATAAATAAAAGATTCAGTCTGAAGTCTATCTCTGGTGATATTTAATGTGAACCAGAGGAGCACTTTCATATATACTACAATCTGCATGATTATGTTCTACTGCATGAATGGGATCTTATTGATTTGATTTTCTGACTAGCATGCATAATATATAATTAACATTATAATGTTGCTTGCATCCAAAATTTACATTGATGTTTAACATATAAGTAACCAATCTTGAATCCACAAGTAACTGATTCAAGATCAGATCCTCTCTGTTATTTTGCCCATATTTTACTTTTTGTTCTTTGGAAGATGCGTGCAACCCTTAATTAGAAGATGCGTGGAAATTTCTTTAGAAATTGCAGAACGACATTAAATCTTGAAGACATTATAACACAGAAGATAGAGACCCTAATGTTAAATGCAGGAGCAAAAATATACTACTTAACCCTTCATTGTATTCAAATGGACATGACTCATGACTCATGAGACTCTCAGGCCTCATCTGAACAGAGGCTAGAAACTCTATTCAAAGGTGTATGCACACCCAATCTAACATTTTCAGAAAGACTGGGGGCTAAAGTTGCAGGCTTGCAGCAACATTAAATCTTAATAATATTGACTACCGCTCACAGCTACGTCAAGCAGCAACTGTTTGTCAGTTTGTGCAAGCCATCATATATACCCAATTCTTTAAAATGCTACATCTGAACCTTAACAGCATCACATTGTTCCATCCAACAAGATTATAACATAAAACATGCAGCAATTTATTCTAAAAATTATGAAAAACACTTACATATATTCGTTGACTTTTTTTGTCAATCCATATAAGTTCGCCTTCCTCTCCATCCTCGCAATCCTCAACATCCTCATCATCCTGACCAATCAGATTTTTCTTTTTCTTCACACGTCTGGTGTGCGTCAATTTAAACAACTGATCCGCAGTGGGCTCACACTTATACTGTAATTTCTGTTAAAAAAAATAGTTAATCGCAAATCAAATGCAAATTAATTAATTAAAAATATTACTGACAAAGCTTACCATACGAGCTGCAACTACCCTATGAGAAGCAGAACCACTCGTATGTGTTGAAGGGCGGCCATCGTCCCCGCTACGACGATTGTTTTTCTGAGTTGTAGACTTCTTTTTGAATTCCTCCGTTTTCCAAAACTCAACCCAGCTTAAGTAGACATTCATACCAACTCTATTATCTCGTTTGTTGTGATTTTCCCAATCAGAACGAGCATTGGAAACCACTTCAGAATACTTTCTCCTTGCGTTATGTAGCCAGCCCTCGTATATTATGGCATCAGATTGCCTCCACACGAAGTATTTCTATAATTAAAAAAAAGAGAATTACAAAAAATTAACCAGCTTTTATAGTATATATATAATCTGTGTGCGCATGTGAAGAAAACAAAATTGATGAAGAGATTTTCTTTACTGTAAACAAGTTTACATAACAGTGCAAACTGGACAAGCATATACTGCAACACAAGTACATACAATAGTGCAAGGACTGTCCTTAAATAGCGCCAGCAAAGTACACAAGTACGACAGTAAGGAACAAAGGACTGTCCCTGAACAGTCTCATTAATTACACAAGTACTGAGAGAAGTACAGAGACCAACTAAAGATGCCAGCAAACACTTATATGTATAT
Source organism: Kitagawia praeruptora (assembly GCA_037693485.1). NCBI lineage: Eukaryota > Viridiplantae > Streptophyta > Magnoliopsida > Apiales > Apiaceae > Kitagawia > Kitagawia praeruptora. The sequence continues at coordinate 117,292,875 of CM075352.1, forward strand.
GTACCAGATGCTGAGATGACAATTAACCAGATAACATAATTTTACATCCCAAATTCACTAGAAAGCAATTTCTATAAAGCAATGCAAGTGCAGTAGTTAAGCAAGAAACACAGAGATGTTTATGATGCATATAATTATGTAGACAGAAATACAAGTTAACAAGATTATACATAAAATTCCATCAACAAGATTCCTGTATCTACAATCATACTTCTGGATGGAACTAAAATCGAACTAGATAATAAACTAATCCAGTTTTATACCAGTTTTACCAACAGAGACTATAAGCAATTGAGCAAGACGTAGAATTCTCACACGCAAACTTCCTATCCTAGGCATTTAGTAATTACCTTAGTAACAGGGGTTTTAAATTTACCACTAGAAATCAATAACAAAGTTGAAACTTTAATGATCTAATTCCAATCAGGCAGTAATTACCTTGAATTCTTCAAAATAAAAATCTTGGGTTGACTTTGAAACTGATTTCCAATTATATCCGGTAGGCTCCAGTTGCTCATACATGATTTGTCGATTCTTTGCAGAGACTCGATTTGAAGGTTCCAATCTACAAAAAATAAAAAAATTAACACACGTCAATTTAATATCACTAGTCACTACATGATTTAGCAAAATAAGAAAAAATAATTGTGCAAATACTTTATATTTAAGAACTCAACTTACATTTCATTAATAACTTCTATTCGCTCCCTTCCATCGCTATCTGTTGAGCCAAGATTCCAACATATGTTCTCATTCGCGGCTGTAGAAGATACATTATGAGTGCTTGGACGTGATTGAGGTGGTGAGTGTTCAAATTGAGCAGTTGCGCGTTGTTGGGATTGAGCAGTTAGTTGTCGTGATTGATTTGGTGAGCTCTGTGCAGATTGGGATGTGTGTTGTCTTGATTGTACTGGTGAGTGGAGTCTGGACTGAGATGGTGCACGTATTCGAGGTTGATCTGGTCTTGATTGAGATTGAGCAGGTGCACGTAATCGAGGTTGATCTGGTCTTGATTGAGATTGAGCAGGTTCACGTATTCGAGGTTGATCTGGTCTTGATTGAGATTGAGCAGGAAAACTTTGAGTGCGAATGTGCGCAGGTTGATCGGGAACATGTTGTGCAGATTTGGTAGGTACTCGCGGTTCAGATTGAATGGCAACGCCCTCTCCAGATTGAGTAGGTACTCCCGGCCCAGATTTAGTAGGTACTCGCGGCCCAGATTGAATAGGTACTCGCTTTACAGATTGAGCTTGTACGTTGTGTCCAGAGTTTGCCAATTGATTTTCAGAATGATCCTTTAACCTCCTACTTTTCACCTGTAATACACCAAATAATAAAAGTTAAACTGAATGGATTCAAAAATTGCTATTAACTAATTATAACAAGATTTTTAATTTGGTTGTTAAAGAACAATGGTAGTATAAATAATCCGATGGTATATACATCTTAGATACATCTTAGAATTAAGAGTACATAACTTTATATAATATATTAAAAGTATATACCTCCTTACTTCTGACTTGACTCTCCTCTTCGCCAACATTTGTACTGCGTTTCTTTTTAGGTGCAATCTGAAAAATACATTCACAAAAAATTATTGCAGTCTTGTAGATGATACATGTTTTTCTATATATCTTAACAGAAGCAATAAAATTAAGCATTATTACCTGCTTACTTCTGACTTGACTCTCCTCTTCGCCAATGCCAACAACATTTGTACTCTGACTGCGTTTCTTTTCATTTGCAATCTGAAATAAAAAAAACCAATACATCACACGCTTTATAATTAATATCAGCACTCGAATTGCTGGAACAGTGTAAGCCTTTTTTTTAATATTTTTATAATTCTAACGCTTTCCATCTTATCCCCTTGAAGTGTTGGTAAAACTTAATGATGGTTATTAAGTTGTTCTAACCGCTCTATTCAAGTCAGAATCATAAATAATATTGATGGTGGTAGATAGTTGAATGCACTCACATACATAGACCCATATAAGATTCAATATTACAAGTGTTCTCTCAAAACAATCTTGATGCTTTAAACTGGGGCTAAGTACTGTTCTAAATTTATTTGTGCATCTATCTGTGCCTCTTCTGTTTGTTCTCCTATACTCATTCCATCTTGTCCTCTAATTATACTGTTTCATTCATTTTTGCACCAAGGTATTGTGAAGGTTCTCCATTAGTTGGTGCCCTTTGGTACTACTACGCTTGTTTAAGCTCCACAATATTTTTTTACTGGTAGATGGTTGATAGAAGACACACTTGCACATTAGCTGTCCCCTTAAAGATTGATCATTTCAGCTAGTTGGTTATATTATGCATTCAGCTTAATTTATTTTAAATATCCTTGGATGAGATGAACTTCCTCACGACAAGTTCTTAAAATCAAATTTATTGAGACGTCTCTGATAAGCAGAAGTAGATTCCTATTTGCTTCTCATGGCATCTGATACTGCTCTAAGCTGTACACATTGAACTCTAATACAAAACTGATCCATGATCATCCCTAGTTCAAATAATACTAAAAAGTATGAAATAAATACAAATTAGTCTTGTAAATATCTCCTGTTCCAGCTTAGAATTAAGAGTACATAATAACTTTACATAATATATTAAGAGTATATACCTCCTTACTTCTGACTTGACTGCGTCTCTTTTCATTTGCAATCTGAAATAAAAAAAAACAATAACATCACACGATTTACAATTAAAAATTTAACAACATGGCAACTTACTTAATATTCGAATAGAAAGAAACTCATACAATTCGAAGTGAAATACATAAACTCCGGAATAAATTCATAAATTCGAAAATATACACGCACAATACAATTAACTCACAACCAACCATACAAAAACATTATATAATAAATTAAACAAATTTTCGACTCAAATTCTACCTCAATCATTTATCACAGCCTCTGCACATCACGAATTTCACATACACAACCATATAAAACAGGGGAAAGGAAGGGGTTTGAATTCGGAGCAAGAATCTCTAATTTACCAGCTAGAATTCGGAGCAAGAATCAGCCACACACACAGAACTCCACACAGCCACGATTTCATACACACACCCACACTGACTAAAAGTATATATTTTACCACAGCAAAGGCATCATTCCCTGACGTTACACCCCCGTTGCGTTTCTTTGGACTCGAAAATGGAGCAAAGCCCTTACTTGCAGGTTCTAGGGATTTTGGGTCATTCATAATCTGAAAACACATAAATGAATTACCTTAATCGAACAAAAGGAAAAGGAAAAGGGGAATTGAACACATACACAAAAGGGGAATTGAACATACATTTACCATGGATTGAAGTTTTCTCATCTCTGTTGCTCGATTTGGTCGCCAATTTTGTTGCTCGATTTGGTCGCCGCTTTTGAGAGAGTAATTTAGGTCTTGAGTCTGCACTGGCCCGTGAGAGTTGAGACTGTGTATTTATATTTTTCACAAAAAAATTAAAAAATAATATCTTTGGGGAATTACATGTAAATAAAAGGAGAATTAAGGGGAATAAAAATTATTTACAATAAAAATTTAATGGAGTAAGTAGTATTTACCTAAATGATAGCTAAAAAATACTAATCGGATACATCGTTGTAGTCATCTTCGTCACAATTATTGCTATCTTCGGTTTGCGAAGATACATCTTCATTTTCGGTTTCATATTCAATTTCTTCCTCCGAAGTCCCCTTACCATCATCTAAATCTACTACAACTCCACTTTCATCATTTAAATGCGTAGGAATGTCATTTGTACTAATATCACTTAGATGTGTGGGTGTATCATCTTGGAAAGGTTCTTGATGTGATACCGGGATTTGAGAAAGTTCAACAAGTGGTCGAGCTTTTACTTTGCATACAGCTAACCAATCGATCTTGTCTCGTCTAAGACTTGGGTACTTGCAATAGTAAACTTGCATGGCCTGCATCGCTAGTATAAATGGCTCGTACACCCTCAGTCTCTTTCTTTTATTGACCTCAATTAAATTATAACGTGGATGAACTCTTGTTCCAACATTAAGTGTAGGATCAAACCATTCACACTTGAACAACACTGTTCTCTTAATTGGACGGCGAGGATACTCGACAATCAAAATCTCTTCAATTACTCCAAAGTAATCATTAGATGTCTCGCTATAATTCGATCCCTTGATGCATACTCCACTGTTGAATGTTGACTTGTCAGCTCCATATTCCCGAGTATGAAATTTGTACCCATTCACATAGTAGATTGGTACAGACTTAACCGAACGAAGAGGTCCAAATGAAAGGGCCTGAATATATTCATTTGAAACCAATGATGGATTTTCAGCCTGAAATTATCAGTGGTGGCAATAAGAATAAGAGAATGTTATAACCGAACGTTATCTAATATTAATTATAAAAGTATCAAATAACTTACATAGTTTTTAAACCACATGGCAAATTCATTTTCTAAGCACTGATCAACTTCAACACTACTTATATATGGATTGCGTTCCCGAAGTTGATTTATGAAAATCCTAATTACAGAAAACAAAATTAATTAGATAACATGACCATTCATTAATAGGGACAACTAAGCATGTAGATATGACGAAATAAACTTACCGGGTATATGGTGCAACCTCTGGACAGTTAAATAAGATATAATTATGAGCTGCCATATATTCTCGATCATCAAGATAACGAGTACTAACACTCCCATGTGAACGTCCGGGATGAGAAAATATAGAAATGTTTCCTCCAAAACTCTCTTCACCTATAGTAGAAGCATTTCTGGGAACTTTTCTATGTTTTGTTCGAACATGTTGTTGAAAGTAATGTGAGCAAAAAGTGGAAGCTTCCTCAACCAAAAAAGCATTGCATATTGATCCTTCAACCCGAGCTTTATTTTTCACATTATTCTTCAAGTGACGCAAAAATCTTTCGAAAGGATACATCCAACGATATTGTACAGGACCTGCAATGCATGCTTCATATGGCAAGTGCACTAAAAGATGTTCCATTGAGTCAAACAATCCTGGTGGGAATATGCGCTCTAACTTGCAAAGTATAACAGGAATTTGTTCTTCAAGCCTACGCATGTCACTTATCTTTAAAGTAGCCGAAGTGAGATCTCTGAAGAAAAGGCTTAATTCTGTGATAGCTTCCCAAACATTATTCGGAAGAAACTCCCGAAAAGCAATCGGAAGAAGTCGTTGCATAAACACGTGACAATCATGACTCTTCATTCCAAATAACTTGAATTTGTTCATGTTGATGCAACGCCCCATATTTGACACATATCCATCTGGAAATTTGAGATCTTTCAACCACTCACACACTTTTTCTTTACCCTTCTTGTCCAAACTATAACATGCTTTTGGATACTTTCTTGTTGACTCATCATATGCTAACTCCGGCCTTCGACAAATCTCTGCAATATCATCTCTTGCCTTAGAATTATCTTTGGTTTTTCCTTCAATAGCCATGATAGTGTTGAAAATATTCTCAAAGACATTTTTCTCAACATGCATAACATCAAGGTTATGTCTAATATTCAATGTCCTCCAAAATGGCAAATCCCAAAAGATACTTCTTTTTTTCCATCCACAGTTGTAGGTTTTGATGATCTTGGCATTGTGCTCTTCACTTCCCAATTCAGTAATTTTCATCAAACCAAACATTTCAATTTCTTGCAATACTTCTTCACCCGTTCTCACTGGTGGGGCCGACTCAGTCACTGTCTTTCCTTTGGTAAACCAGTTTTTATTCTTTCGAAATGGATGATTGGTAGGTAGAAATTTTCGATGATTATCAAACCATGTAGTCTTTCCACCATGTGAAAGATTATAAGCATCATGATCTTGAGCACAATGAGGACAAGCTAAATGACCAGCAGTTTTCCATCCAGACAACATTGAGTAAGCAGGAAAGTCATTGATAGTCCACATCAACGCAGCTCGCATGCGAAAGTTTTGTTTCAAAGAATTATCCCAGGTCTCCACCCCATCTTCCCACAACATTTTTAACTCAGCAATTAACGGCTGGAGGAAAACATCTATCTTCTGTTTTGGATTTTTTGGCCCAGGTACAAGTACAGACAAAAACAAGTACTGTTCTTTTGAACACATCCACGGGGCTAGATTATACGGAGTCACTATAATTGCCCAAGAAGAATATTGTCTGCCTGTTTCACTAAATGGTTGAAACCCATCAGCCGAAAGTCCGAGTCTAACATTTCTTATCTCTGAGGAAAATGAAGGGTGTGCTCTGTCAAATTGTTTCCACTCCTCTGAATCTGAACAATGACGCATCACATCTTCTTCTTGATGATGTTCGACATGCCATCTCATATGGGCTGCAGTAGTCGGTGAAGCATACAGTCTTTGCAATCTCGGTGCCAATGGAAAGTAGATCATCCTTTTAACGGGCACTTTCTTTTTCTCCTTTCTGGATCTTCCAGTTCTTACTTTGTATCTTCCCTGTGAACAAAACTTACACTCTTCCAAGTTGATGTCTTCCCCCCAATATAACATACATCCGTTAACACAACAATCAATTTGCTCGGAAGGAAGCCCCAGTTCTTCCATATACTTCTTCGTACTATAAAAGCTGTCAAGAAATGTATTATCTTGAGGCAAGATGCCTTTGACAAACTGAGATGTCTGATCATAACATGCCTCTGACCAGTGATGGTCTGATTTCAAACTCAACATCTGAGCCATGGCAGACAACTGAGAAGTTTCACAATCTTCATATAACTCCCTCTCAGATGATTTTAAAGTATCATACAACTTCTGTGTTTCTGCATTAGGCATCTCCGGATCAAAACTTGGACCAGCAGCATCCATTGCCATGTTGTACATTAGGTTGTCTTGGGTACCGGAGTTATGTCTAGAGGATTGTCCACCACTTTGACCAACAATATATGGTTCTCCATGTCGGTTCCATACATAATAATCACGTACAAACCCATTCTTCATTAAGTGGAATTTTACTGTCTCTGCGTTCCAAAATCCACCATGGTTCCGACACTTCGAACATGGACATTGAATGTTTGTCCCATTCATGGATGAAGGTTGAGATATAACATATTGCATAAAATTTTCCAACCCATTTAGAAAAACCGGATTTAAGCATCCTCTATTATCTTTTCTTTGATACATCCAAGCTCGATCATTATTCATGTTGAACTTCTTTTTACCTGAAAAAAATACAACATTCACAAAAAAATATATTTAATCATATAATTTATTTATTAAATAACTAATATGATTAATTACCTAATAAAACATTTATATATATATATATATATATATATATATGTGTGTAATTAACTAACCAACATGCATCAACAACACTCTTTTTTTATACGCATGCATCAACACTATATTTAGACAATTAATCACAAGATAAAGCCCACAAAATTAACACAAAGTTAAGAATTCTAAAAATAAGACCCAAAAAATCAACACATATATATGTCATAAAAATAATTTTCATAATTATAATTAAAAATTATACTCAAAATAAAAACTAAGTAGGAAATAATAAGGTTAATTACCTTAATTAGGCGAGCTGAAGTTCATCAGATTTTTGATAATATGAAAAGTTGTAGGAGAAGCCGGAGTGTTTTGCTGTGTTCTGTTTTTTTTATAAGCAACCATACAATAAAATGTATATCGTCCACACCACTTTGTAAGCAAATATAGGGACTGAATTATTACTGCCTTCAACTTTTTGGGGCTTGAGTGGGCTGTGAGTGGACTCAATGATAAAAGTTTTGTTGAAGATAACGAGCTGTTGGATAAATAATTGAAGGTGGGTGGAATATTAAATGCAACAGTTAATTTATAACGGATTACTAACGGAAATAATTAAAATTGTAACAGATTAGTAACAGAATGTACCAACAGATTAGTAACGGAAATAATATAACCGATCTAAAATTTCCAACGAAAACTCGGTTGGCATCTCGTTGCTAGAAATGGGTGGTTTTTTTTTTGTTTTTTTAGCGCCCATTTTTAATTTTAATTGGGGAAATTTAACCGGGTTTTTTTCGTTGTTTAGCGCCTATTTTTTCTCTTTTTTAATGGGGGGAAATTTAGGGCCATTCAAAAACCTATGTAAAAGAGCATGGCCGATCGAAAATTCCCAACGCATTAGTAACGGAAATAATTAAAATTGTAACAGATTAGTAACAGAATGTACCAACAGATTAGTAACGGATCTAAAACTCCCAACGAAAACTCCGTTGGCATCTCGTTGCTAGAAATGGGTGGGTTTTTTTTTTTTTTTAGCGCCCATTTTTAATTTTAATTGGGGGAAATTTAGCCGGTTTTTTTCGTTGTTTAGCGCCTATTTTTTCTCTTAGGGCCCTTACCGATCCAAAATTCCCAACGGAATATATCGTTGGTAAAGCATTGTTAATTCCTTGATAAATTGTTGTTATTCTGTTAGTACTCTTTCCGTTGGCATCTCGTTACTAGAAATGGGCAGCAATTTTAGCGCAGTAAATGTTCATTAATAATTCGTTGGGTATCCGTTGTTAGAGCGTTGGCTTTTCAACAATTTATTTTCCGTTAGGAAGCTGTTAGCAATCACCAACGGAAATTTCCGTTACTAACTATCCGTTACTGAATCGTTATGAATCTATTTTTTTATCATTGGCTTTTCAGCAAACTCACATGTGTGAGCAATCCGTTGTTAAATAGCAACGGACACGTTTCCATTGGGAAATTTTGTTAGTAAAACTGGGTTTTGTTGTAGTGATGGTACAGTAGAAATGCACTTTGTGCCAAGTGAAATGCAGCTTGCAGATATCTTCACCAAGCCTCTTGATGAATCTTCATTCACAAGGTTGGTAGGTGAACTAGGTATGCTTAATTTTTCATAATTCCTAGTGGTATCTAATAATACTGTATTGCAGCTAGAAATGTGTTTTGATTTACTTGAGAATTAAAAACTCTCAGAATAACTTTTAGCAGAAATTTTGTCTAAGGCAAAATTTGCTTATCAACGGATATCCTTTTATCCGTTGGTAGTGTAAACACATTACTAGATTTTCGTATGTCAACGGATAACAGGTTGTCCACGTCATCGATGGATAAACCGTTTTCTCAACCGTCCAATCTTTATCCGTTGATATACATATTCTTTTTATATAGTCGTTGATAAACGTGTATAATTAGTCACGGCTGTACTTCTTTTCTTTTCATTTATTGTCTGACAGTTACTTTTGACCAATGGGGTAATTACTCTTAATTATTTCATTTTTAATTCTTGGAAAATATAAAAGGCTGTTTTGTATCCTCACATTTCACCTTTATTCATTTTCAAGAGTCTCATTAGTTAACTGCATCTTCTTCACTAAATCTCTCTCTGCAACAAAAGCTCAAACACTCCAATGGCGCCTATTGTTAAGATGATGTCTTCCACCGGGTTTACCTATGAGAAGAACAATTTCGCGGCCTTTGTTGATACTGTGAACGCTCCAGAAGCATATCACACCATGATGAATTTCGTGAAGAAATGCAAACTGTCATATGCTATGACTGCCACCACTCCTCTAATCCATGAGGTTATCGAAGAGATGTGGGCATCTGCTGAATACAATGGCACAGACGGTACACTTGCTTTTTCTTTAAAGGGTAAAAATTATGTAGTTAATTCTGATGTGTTAACTGCTTGTTTAAAATTGCCTGAGAATAACTGTCTGAAGGAACCCAGTAATGCTGAAATTGTTACCATGCTTAATTCCATAAATTATACCCTTAGTACTGAGAACTTAGGGAAAATTGTTAGGAAAGGTATGGTTAAGGAATGGAGTTATCTTTGTGATGCCTTCATTAAAACTTTTTCTGGCAAGATTAGTAACTTTGATGCTGTTACCAACTCCATGCTAGTTATGCTATGTATGCTTTTAACTGATAAATTCTATAATTTTGGCACACTAGTCATGTATGAGATAGCAGCTAAATTAGGTAAAAAGGAAACTAGGAGCAAGAATGTTTATTTTGCTAGATTTTTAATGCTCCTAGCACTGCATGTATCTGAGAATGAGCTATCCATTGCTAACCCGGATAGCAAGTTTAATTGTTTTGTTCAGGAGAAGAGAGTCTTAAGTGATTTGATTCGAATGAACCTAAATGAAGAAGTACAATTGGTATATCTACCAATTGTTCAGGTAACTGTTTCCAACCCTGAAATTCCTATCTCCAACCCCCAAATTTCTTTGCCTTCTAGTGTCACAATGGAGTCTGTGACTGTGACCAAACAGGCTCCTACCAAAGTGACCAAATCCAAAGTTCCTAAACCACAATCTAAAAGACAAACCTCAGGTGTCTCTCAAAAGGCATCTGTTGCAAAAACTACCAAAGCTCTTGAGGGGAGTGTGAAGGTGGTAGTGAGTGGTGAGGGACAGGGTGAACATTAAAGAAGCCCTAAGGATAAGGAAGGTAAGGCAAGTGCAACCAACATTTCAGTCTCTCAAAAGACTGTTAATGAACCTACAAGCCAAATTCTAGTTACATCCTCTCAACAGGGTGTGACTACTAATTTAAGTTCCATTTCAGGAACACAACACAAAAGGGCAAGGGACACAGATAGCTCTCACTCAAAAACCTATGGTAGAAGGGTAAAATCCAAAACCATTGGGGAATCACAGGGTGCACACACTGTACAGCAAACTGTACCTTCTCAAATTCAGTTTGATGTGACTTCAATAAATGTGGAGTCACAGCCCCTTGATCTTAACCTTCAAATCGATACACATTTTGATCCACCATCACCAACTCCATCTCTGGATGTGGATATGATATCTACATCAATTCCTGATTCTCCATATTTAAAATTCATGGAGAAGCTCCACTCAACAATTGGTGGTCATCCTCTTTTAGATGATTTGTTGGGCCATCAATCTTCCATTCCTGAATTCACAACACTATCTGTGGCCTCTTCCTTAAAATAAATCACCACAGATTCAGTGTTGGTTTTCACTTCAACGGATACTCGTTTACCTTCATCAACGGATATCCTTCATCCGTTGACAAGTGTTTCTCCATCAACGGATATGTCTTCAACTAACTATCCGTTGACAGCAATAACTACTACATCAACGGATACACCTTATCCGTTGACAACTCTCTCTACCACTGCAAAATGTGACATTCCTATGTCAACTGTGGAGGAGTTTGTAGTAATTGAAACACTTTTAGGAATGAGGGAAGGGAGTGAGAGGCTGCCTTGTGAGCAGGCAAAAGGAGAGAAAATCAATGAGAGGCTGACCATTTCTTCCGGTCAGGCAAAAGGAGAGCTAGAGAGTTCCACCTTAGTAGGTGAAGGTGAGGGTGTGAGAGGTGTGAGCCAGGGGGAGCCCCTGATGCAAGAAAAGAGAGATGAGAGGAGAGAAGGGACTACAGGAGAAATAAGGCAGGAAGAATCAGCCATTGCAAGTGAGTTAATGGAGGTTAATGAAGCTTCCAAAGAGATGGAATTTAGACAAGAATATCAGTCAGTTATTGACTCCATCTCTTTGGATCCTGAAACCTTTACTCATCCTGTTTCTGCCTATCAAGTCATGGCACAACAGGGCAATGTGGAGGCAGAGGAGGCAATGCACCTAGTGCACACCTCAGAATCTCTTCAAAGAGCAAAAGAAGCTTTACAAACCCTGTCTCCAAATGCTGGAAGTGAAGAGTTTGGCAGTGATGACAGTCAAAGTTCAGATGGTGAAGACATAAATGAAGATGAAACTCCAGGATGGATGTTTTCCAATGCCACTGAACTTGGGCATCTCAATGTGGAAATCATGAAGCAATACCAATCTGCTAAGGCTGAGCACCAAACTGCAGAACCACAGAGAAAGACTGTTCTTGAGCAAGTAATGGCCTCCCTGAAATTACAAAAAATGCAATCTGTTATTCAAAGAACACAGCAAAAGGAGGTCCAGTCTGCAATTAGAGATATGAAAATAGCACTAGATGCCAGGATTGAGGCACTAGCTCCTACTACCACTCAGAAGGTGCTTTCTAGCAAACTTCTCAAAGAAGATAGCCTGGCTAAGTCTGTTCAGCTTCTTTCCTCAAGGGTGGATAGTATGGAATCTCAATTGCACACCATCATTGCCAATCAAACCAAACAAACTCAACTACTGGAAATGCTACTTGCAGCTTCAACCCCAACCCTTGATGCTAACAAAAAGGGGGAGAAAATGGGAACAAGCCCAGAAGAGGCTGCAACATCTACTGGCCAATTTCAAACTACCAGTAGTAAGATAGCACAGATTGAGGGGGAGCAACAGCCAATTGTAGTGGTCAATCCAACAGAGTTTGAGATAAAGGCTTCCCCTATGAAGAAACAAGTGGCTTTGCCTGAGATTCAAAACTTAGAAGACATCTCAGATGGTGAAAGGCAAGCCAGGATAGAAGCTTTGCAAAAGATAAACAAGGAGGCTAATGAAAGAATTCTAAGGACAGAGAGGATGATCAATGAATCAATTGCATCATCTCTGTTCCTTAATGCTCAATCTTCTGCTCCAACAATATCAACCACAATCATGAAGGTGCTCACTCCAAGGGTTGTGGCTCCTACATTCTATGATGCTGAGCCATCATTTGTCAAAGAATTTGAACCAGCTATCAAAACCAGAGCATACTCACCACCAAAGGAAAATGGGAAGAACAAGCTTCAATTGGACTACCCATTTCCCAAGAATGATGAAGAAAAGCTAATGGGAAAAACAATCATGGAGTTCAAAGTTCAGACAAATAAGAGTGTAAGAGATTGGATGGCTGTAATCATGAGGAATGGAAAAGTATTAAATATATCCAACAGTCATCCTAGATTTGTGGAAGCTAAAAGAGAAGAAGTCTCCAGAATCCAAAGGGAAGCCCATCCAAGTACAGAAAATCAACATGAAAACTCAGAAGAGAAGCAAGCCAGGCTAGCTCAAGAGTTAATGGATGAGGTAGAGGTTGAAATGAAGGAACCTGAGGAAGTTCCCAAAATCAAACCTAGAAGAAGGAAAGCTAAAACCAAGAGGGTTCTTTCTCCAGAACCCCCTCCAGAAAAAGAAACAATTGGTTCACCAGTACCTATGTCTGCAACAGTAATCGACCCAACTGTAAACTTTCATGGTGACCCCATAAGGCCTAAAGAGGAACCAGTGAATTTTGATTCAATTGAAGTTCCTTCATTCTTGCTAAATCCAAAACAGAAGAAAAGGGCTCAAAAGAAGCAACTTTCAAAGGGACCAGTTCAAGTTGCTAGGGTACCTGCCATTGTCAAACAACCAATCTTGGAAAACAAAGAAGACTTTATCTATCAGGCAGAAATTGAAGAATACTCTGACATGAATCTATATTTGGATGAATTGTCAGAAGTAAGAGGAATTGACAAGTACAAGAATCAGCCTGAGAGATTAGTGTTTGTCTACAAGGGAGGAAGTCAGAGGACATGGCCACTAAAGAAGGTTCTTGGAGAGAATTATCATACACTGACCAGAGTGTTCTCAGCATTCAAGAGACACACAGGGTTCTCTGAGATAGCCAGAAGGGAGATAATTAGCAGAATAGAAGAAATAAGGAGAGAATGGAACTCACCCTCAAGTCTACCAAAGAAAATGAAGATCCCTTATAATGGACAGAAAATCCACATTCAACCCTTTTGGATGATGGAGTTCAGGGATGATGAGGGCACTAGGAGATTCTTCAGGTTAGAAGACCAACTGTCAAAGGCTAGTTCTGACTACCTGAGATGGTTACAACTAAAGCTAAATCCAAAGGTTGTTGAAGAAGATACCTTCTATAGGCAACTTCAAGTGCAAATTGAGTCCAACTCTGCCAAGGAAGGAAAGTCAAGGGTGCAGCCAACCAGAGAGAGGAAACCTCATTAATCTGCTCAATCTAAAGGAGCACATCTCTGATAAGTTTCTTAAAGCTTTCTGTTTTTAATTTTTGTAGCTTAATACAATGTTTGCATACTGTAGTGTGTATATATCGTTAGGAATGTTTTGTTATCATCAAGGTTCTGAATTTATGCTTTATTGCCATCAAGTATAAATTGGGGGAGATTGTTAGGAATATGTTGTAGTTGATGATAACTTAACATTCAAGCAAAATTGTATAAGTCAAGTTTTGTAACTGTCAACGGATAAGACCTTATAACTCTATTCGTTGACAGGTAGCTCATCAACGGATGAGGTTTTGTAGCATACTGCAATATCTCTATTTATCAGTTGATAGTGTCTTTATTCAGAGTCATGTTGACCATCAATGGATAGACAGAATAGGGTAGCCAATTGTAAATAAGCTATGCTATGTAATTCTGTCTAAGTGAAAATGTATCAACGGATGAGAACAGGGCTCTATCAACGGATACAACTCAAATCTACTCGATCAACGGATACAGCTCAAACTACCATCAACGGATAAGTAGGGACAACATCAACGGATAATCATTGTCACTTTATCCTATGCTAGGAATTAGCAGTTGATAAGGACATGTTTGACTGACAGATCACATGGGTTGATAGTAGGTATAAAAAGCAATATGGCAGCCATACTTTGGAAACACAGAAGAAAGAAGCATTCCATTTACACAGTACATACAAGAAAGGTGCAGGGGACATATCTGTTCACAAGGACAACCTTTCGGCTACATGTGGATTTGGAGTGGAGTAGCAAGTCAACTTGAATTAGATTAATATTATCTTATTCCTGTAGCACTTGTAAACTTGGAATATATAACCAAGTGTAGCAACTCTTTAGATTGTAAGAAAACATACACATTTGCTTAGGGTTTCTTGAATATCCTTAGAAGCAAAGAGTTGTAAACACAGAAGCTGTGTACATTTGTATCACAGGGTTTTCTTCGAATAAAAGTCTCAGGTGGTACATTCAACCACCTGATTTTTTATGTGGTTGTGAACTATTTCTTTTCAGCAATTATTTCTTTATAGATTTCTGTGGTTTTTATCAGAAATTTTATAACTATCAAGAATTGTATTCAACCCCCCCCCCTTCTACAATTATACAAGTGTGTAATCTGGGAATAACAGTTTCTTTTTCGATTGCATTACAAGAACTTTTGGAAAGAAGACAACAAATTGGGATGCACTTCCTCTTGACACTCTCCAAATTGGTCATGCTCTACTATATGGAGGTAATTTCGATTTTGGTAGACTAGTGCTAATGAATTTGGGAGAACGTTTGTCTGAGCCTACTTCTGTTTATTTTGCTCGTTTTTGTCAAATGTTATTCACTGCTTGTGTGCCTAATATTACAATTGATGAAGCTGATGTGATTCAGCCTTTTCAAGTTGCTAAAAGGATGTTTTCTGATTTGACAAATAAAGATGTTACTAAACAGCAAATACCTGATATGTTTATGCCACTAGCCTTACAGAACTATGTAAACCAACCTCAAGATTCTCAATCACCACATCACATGCCTGAACCATTAGAAACCGTACATTCTGAACCAACACCCACAACACCCACAACCACTGTACCTACTACATCTCATCAACCACAACCAGAACACATAAACTCTCCAACAATAAACTCTCCAACAATAAACTCTCCACCACTAAACTCTGAAACCTTAAACTCTGAGCCAGCACCTACTGAACAACCTAAATCCAAACCAAAAAGAAAATTACACACCGCCCAAAACACTAAACACTCAAAGGCTAAACAGACATTACCTGGAGCTGTTTATACTAGAAGAAGGAAACAAAAGGCAAACAGACCTTCACTTTCACCACCAAAAGAGAGCTCTAGTGAAGAAGAAGAGGAGATTGTAGTGCCTCAAGTCAAGAAGAGAAGATTAATTCTTTCAGAATCTGAAGATGAGCATGTATTTGAAGCTCCAGAGGTGGTTTCATTGCAAACACCTACTGTTGAGGTTGCAGAGAATGTTGCTATACCTGCAGAGGTTGAAATACCTGCAGAGGATGCTGTCAATGTTAAAGTACCTACAGAGGAGAACATGCCTGTAGAAGAGGATCACAGAGATGGTTTTTCACAAGTGAATGATGTTCTTGAATCATTTCAACCAATCCTTGATCCTATCTCACCTGTTGATCATGATGAAGCTCCTGGTGTAGCTGATGAGCCTGCAGTTAATGTTCCTGAAGCTGCAGCATCACACACAGAACTGATATCTAATGCTTCTCCAATTCCAGATAAAGGTGATGAGGTTGATCAGGCAACTAAGATAATTTCTGAATCTATGACTATTGAAGCTACACATACAAACTCTGTTGCAGAGCCTGTGCAACATGAGGAGATTATTGACAAGATTGCAGAAGTTGTTGAAGAAACTGTGGCTGACACAGCTCAGCACAGTGGTTCTTTAAAAGATGCTCAAGCTAATGATGCAAGTGCTGAAGATGAATCTGAAAACAGTGCAAACTCTGATTCTTTTCTGAGTGCACCAGCACAGACTGAAAATAAACATAAACCTTTTGATCAGCCTTGTCCATCTCATGCAATTGAAGAAGAGCACCTTGCTAAATATGCTGCTAATTGGTATAAACAAGACTGTATTTTTCCAAAAGGGAGAGCAGCTGATTTTGTTAAGCAGACTGCAAGTAAAATTTCAAATCCAGAGATTTTATCATGTTTAAAGGCAACTGTGGTACAAGTCAAAACTCTGGATGGAAATTTTGCTGACACAAAACAAGAAATTGCTTCTTTGAAGACTGAGATACAGTCAAGAGAAATGAAGATGGAAAGAGAGTCCAAAATTAAAGCTGCACAGCTGTCTAAAGTTCAAGATACTCTCTTTGCCAGGCTAGGAAAGGTTGAAGAGAATCAAGCTGCTTTGTTTTCTAAGGTTGATTCTATTGCTAATTCTTTGGAGCTCATTACATCTATACTCATTCCTGATGATGTCAAAAAGGGGGAGAGAGTTGCTAAGTCTAAATGCAAAGTTTCTCAAACTCTGCTTCAAAAGGATGATGCTGGAGATGGAGGGGCAAGTGATAAGAGTAAGGTTTTAAACTCTGAAACACTAACTCTGAGATCTGGCAAATCTCTTAAGTCACAGTCTGTTGGAATAAACACTGAAACTCAAGGTACTTCAAAAACCAAGAGTTTGGAATTAATATCAAATCCAAAGACTGATGAGGAGTTAGCTGTTAAGCTTTTCATGGAAGAGAATGCAGAAGGAGTTACTATAGAAGATGCTAAAGCTGAAGAGAAGAGTCTGCAAGAAAAGCATTTGAAGACTTTAAAGTCTGATAAATTGAAGAAGAATGTGAAAACTGTTAAAGCTGCAAAGCCTGTTCTTAAAGGCATTCAAATCAAAGAATCAGTTGGTACAAATCAAAGAATGCAAGTGTTCAGAAAACCAACAGATGAAGAAGCTAAGCAAAAGCTGAAAAGTATTGTTACAACCTCTGTTGATACACATGTTGTACAGAAGAATGAAGACACAACCTCTGTTACTACACAAGTTGTGACTACACCATTATTGTCTTCTCAGTTGAAATCAACATTTGGAAAAAGTGTTCTTCATGATTCAAGGCTAGAAGCTACAGTTCCAATGGATTTCACTGATGGTAGAGCCTTATCTGGTAAAATCGGATACAACAAAGGAGGCATAGGTTCACACAGAGACACAAGACAATATGTTGGTCCCAGAGATCCTTCTTCACTGTCTGTTCCAGGTCGTGGTGTCACTCAAGAGAGTTTAGACAGACTGGAGTCAGTACAGCTTGTTAATCAGAAGAGTTTAGAGAAGGATTTTCTGCTATATTTCATGGCTGATGGAACAGTGTTTAAAGTTGATGAGAAGGATATTGATTTAAAATACTGGGAAGAACTTGAATATGTTCTGTATCTTTTCAGAGTAAGAAATCAAAGAGCTCAGTCAGTTGCAAATGTACTCAGACAAAAGATGATTCAAAATCTTGCCAGGAGAAATATGAAGTACAACAGCAAGTATGTTCCAAAGTACAGAGACTGGAATGGGAATCTGATAGAAATGGAGAAGGGGACTACAAAGCTGAAGACTGATCTTGGAATCACTGTTTTGGATTTTAATGTGAAGTCTGAGGAAGTGAAATATATCAGGCTGGGAAATGAAATGAGAAGAAACAAAATCTACGATCTTAGAGCTGCTATCTATCAAACTGATGAGAATGATCCTCAGTTGAGAGAAATCAAGGAAGCTATGCAGATAGAGCTTGAAAATGCTGAAAGAAGGTTGCTTTTAGACTATCTCAGAACAATGCCAGATCTTCAAGAGATTAGAATTTGAAGTCTGTAAGAATTTTCTTATCTTCTGTAGAAATTGTTAAGTAATAGCTTAAACTCTGTTTGTATGTTAGACACTGTAAAACTTTGTATTTGTTTTGACATCATCATTTACTGTAAACTTGTACATTCTTGCTAATGGACAAGTTGGGGGAGATTGTTAGAAATGATTGATGAGAACAGTGTTTGGAAGCTATAGTGACAAAACAGAGTTTAGCTGGAAGCAGTCAGAGTTTAGTTAAACACTGACTGGAAGCGCAACAGAGATTGTTAAACTCTGTAGCGGTATTGTCTGAAGAGTCAACAGTGTTTGAAGATTGATACAAGATAAATTTGGAAGCAATATCTTTGAAGATTGGAAAGCTGTCAAAGAGATTGAGTTGACTTGGAAGACTAGAGCAATCGTGATTGATATCAATTGTATAGCTTAATTATAGGAGAATCATTTACTGATTGTACGAAGCTGTATATTTTATAAATACAGTTAGGTTAACCCTAGAAGGGTATCGAACATTGAGAAATTCATTGATTGTAACCTAAGCAGCTCTCTGTGATATTTTACATCACTGAGAGAGGAATTGTTAATTCCAAATAGTTTCTAAGTATTAAACAGTGTGTTCTTGTTAAGTTACTCATACAGTATTTGATTACCTATTGTGTATTCGACCTAACATATTAATTAAATGAGAATAAATAATAATTATTTGGCAACTCAACCTTTTTCTCGAACCACTGAAAATAATAAAGAAATAGCACTGAATTGATGCTGACGCTCGATGCACGGTCTGGTTCATGAGCGACTAACTCCAACGGCTTTTATTTATTGTAGACTCTATGATCTGGTTCCTTTTCTTTTCTCCCCTCTCTCTTTAATTCTCTGTACTGTCTCTGTCACCTTTGAAATCTTTGTCACTTTAAAATGAAACCACTGGCTTCAATCCTATACTGAGGCTTGATCAACTGATTGAACTTCTTCCAGTGTAAAACATCAAAACTGTAGATTGACTTGTAGGTTTTACTTCTGACAGATAACATCTTCTGAGATTCCTGTGACAGTTTAAATTATTTACTTATTACAATCTAGTTCAAGTTGAGTTGAGTACTCATACTACAAATAGGCTGTGTCATATGCCTTTCAATCTCCCCTTATTTGTATGTTAAAAATTAACAAGGAAATACCTAGAGGATAACTCAACTAACTCAACTTAACTTAGTAAAAGATAGATGATCCTCTAGACTGATCAAATAATACACTTTCCTATCTTGTTCTACCTAAGCTCCAAAGATATCACATGTAGAGCTGATCTTCAAGAAGATGTGTCTTACTCCCTTATCTCTCCAGATTCAATTTCATCTTCTTGTTCTTCCAATTTTTTGATCAATTCTTTATCAAGGACACGTTCATAATCAGATGTAAAGCCTTTAGGTTTTTCTGGCAAAAGTCCAAGCTTGACCCATAGCTGATTGCGAAGAATATAATATTTCTTTTTGAAGCGGGTTAAAGCATATGATTGGATAATGTTGGGGCAACAAAGGTTTTTTCATCATATCATAGCCAGTTGTCCTAAGCATATGTTCTAAACAAACCAAATGAGATGCAGTGTATGTTTTCATCGACTTTGAGTCAAGGAAGCAAGACTGGTATAACGCCTTAGAAAATTCGTAATTATAAATATTATTATTTAATTTTAAATGTGAAATATATGGTGTGATTTTTTTTTAGGTTAAATATATGTGAAATCATGTTTACATGCTTATATGATGAAGTATATGTGAAATATGAGTCTGTGTGTTTTTATTTGAATTTTTATGATTAAAATATATTTAAATTATGCCTTATTGATATTCTGAAAATTTTATAAATTCAGCGAAGTTATTAAAAAATCATAAAATCTTTTGTAATATCATCTTAGTATATTTAATTAGTTTTTAAAATTATTTGGTGAATTAATTTGGGTTTTTGGTATTTTAAAATGATTTTAAAAGTTTTATTGTATTTAAAGGATTAAAACGTGTAGAATTCATATTTAATTCATTGCTGATCCTAAAAATATTTTAAAAATATTGAAATGTTTGTAATTTCATAAAATGTATTTTAAAATTTTAAATTTTAGTTTTTTAATAATTTTCTAATTTATTTCGATTTTAGAAATTGATTTAAATTGATTTTTTGTTTATATTTTAGCATTTATGAAATTATCAAAATTTCCTTAGCTTCTTTAAATCCATAAATTAGCAGTTATATTCCCAAATCAGTCGGCTATGCTCTATTTTTTTTCTTTGTTCTCTCGAGCTTTCTCGAATCATCTCTCTCTCTCTCGAATCTCTCTCCCACATACTCTCTTTCAATCTCTCTCCCTCTAATATCTCTCTCAAACTCTCTAATTAATCTCTCCACTCGCAGCTCTCTCTCTTCTCTATTCTCCCCTGCAAAAGATCCGTGGTTGTATGTCTATAAGTAGTTGGGTTCCTGTGAAGAAATCTGAGTCTTATCTTGTTGTTCGGTCCTAGCTGCTTTGGGTGGTTGGTAACCTGTGTGTGTATATGCCACATGCCGTGTTTGTGTTTGTGGGTTCTTAACGATTTTATCACAACTCTCCTGCGAATTTTTTGTGGCTTTGTGAGTTCGATTCCAAGCTGGTACTACTGTTGTGGTGTGCGATTGTGTAAGCGTGTGCAGCTGTGTGAGTTGTGGTTGAGTCTAAGTTGGGGCTTTCCATTGTTTCGGGTTTTGGCTAAGTGAATTGAGGTGGGTAAGTTGGTAGTGGTATGTATATGTATGTCAACAGCATTGTGTCTGGGTGCAGTTAAAACATGTTTGTTTGTGTATAGCACAGTCGTGTAGTGATGAAATCCGAGTTATGTGTAGGTGTGCAGCAGGGGACAGTGGTATGGAGTGTGTGTGGTGTCTTGCCGAGCGTGTGTGTTCCCCTATTTGTGCGTTCGGTTCAATATGGGTATTGATGATGTGGTCACAGTGAAGGCTTGTAATCTCTGTTCCTGGGTTTTATATAGTTGAATAACCATTTGATTGTGGATGTACCCGTATGAGGTCGGTAAGAGCCAGCGCTCATGTAGATGGAATATTGAGGAATGGAAAGATTATCGGAGTTGACGAGTGTGTCATGTAAAGGATGACAAGTTACAGAAGAAAGACAGATGTATGATCTAGTAGGGGCCAATGTATAAGGAAAGAGAAATGGATGTAAGAGAGTAAAGAGTCGAGATATTGGAATTGGAAACTTCATGTATTGAGGCAAGTATACTATCCCTCACTTATCGTTCAAGTGATGTGAACCTTTCTTTGTTATTTATTTGTTCTTTTAAACCCTTCTTGCAAGCAATTATACTCTTCATATTTATTCTGAATAATGTGAACTTTCAAATCATTTTGATAGTGCTTATACCCTTCATTTTATTTTCAATGACATTACTCTCTTATTAATTTACAAACATTTATTCTTAATTTATTCTGTCATTGTTTATTCTCCTCACCTATCGTTTAGGTGTTTATTTCTTTTAAAGATTATTTTATATAAATATTACTCATCTTTATTAAATATTCTCAAGGAATGTTTTTTCTTCAAATTGTTGTAAATTAATTCGAGATTTAGATTGTCGTTGAAGCATGTGTTGCTTAGTGACGGTTTAAATCAAGAATGAATTGAGATCTTCTTATTTATTCAAACTCATTATTGTCAGACTAGTTCTGGAAGCTAAAGCCTATGAGTGCTTAGCCGACAAGAGTGAGATTTGAGTAATTGAGAATTTCTTAAATCTTCGTTTTAAATTATTCAAATCTTTTATGTAAGTTCGAATTGTGCCATGAAAATTTTATCAGTTGGTAACCTTTGAGATGAATGATTATAGCTTGTGCAGTGTGACGCCCCCAAATCCAAGGTCAGAGATTCAGGTCGTCACATCACCATCCAACCATATCCTACTATATTAACTTTACAACTCAACAATACATCAATCCAGACCTCAATCTTACGCACATACAAGTTAGAGCCTCAGAAACGATAATCAAAAGTAACACTAAATATTACAATTCATCTGTACAATCCGGAATCTTACGCACTTCCACTTATACAACTACACTTGAAGACGAGTCTTACTATTACAGTTGAAAACCTATCAGACTTACTCTGTAGTATTTATCCGGAACTAAATCATCTCGGGGTAAATCTTCTATTCCTCTTCTGCTGGTGCGGAGTTAACTGACCAAATTCTTCTCTTTCTGAAAAGTTTTTATAAAGCAAGAATGAGCTACATAATGCTCAGCAAGTTCGCCATTTTGAAAAATAATAATGTGGTTTATTTCGAAAACGTTCCCAACTGTATGGGTATATATCTCAGATTTCAAAACATAACTCAACATTATATATGTCCGAGTTTGAATAAAACATTTATACTCGCTAAGGAGCTTTAAGAATAACATATGAATCCTTTATAAGGTTCCCATTTCAATATATCTCAAGTTTGAAAATATATATACATATGAGTATATCATTTTCGGCAAAACACTCTAAGGTTAACATACTGTACATGGAATACATTATTGCAAAACCTCTTTCCTTCCACTAGCTTAGAAGGTTTCTCATTCAAAAACATTTCATTCTTTGGAATAATTGCAAGAGTGCACTAACACGTGCCAATCTTTATAGAAAATCTTGCAGTTCTAGATACTGCACGATGTCAATATTTTTCTTATAAAAAAACCACACTATCGGCAACTTGGCACTTAGGCCCAAGAAGCAGTGTTTGAGTATTTTTCCAAAGTGGAGGATGGGACTTGAAGAAAACATAAAAACCTGACAAGGATTGACGATGATCAGTCGCCACAACCAAGTCCAACAATCCGCGGGTCTTCTCTACTAGTAGAAGGATAGAAACTACATCCGTAACTACCCTTGGGTGAAAACTACATCCGTAATCACCCTCGATGAAAACTACATCCGTAATCATCCTTCGGCAACACCTGGGCCGGAATAATAATTGATGGACCGCCTGGCTCACGGCCGCTTACACATCCCGGGAATCGTTCGTCAACGATTCCCACACCTGCCAGAGTCCCCTTTTTCTTTTCTTTTCAAAAATCATTTTGATAGAAAATTCGAGTAGTTGAAGTTCGACCTCAGTCGACCGATAATTCTTGAAAAATGTACAAGAAGCAAAACCTAACCGGGGGTTTTCGAAAATGTTTCGGGTGGGAAAGAGTTCGAGTTTGAAAACGCTAAAGGTATCTTGGATTAGTTTTGTCTTTAAAATAATGAACGATAATTAATAAATAATATTTTGAGATTTAATATAAACAATTAATAAAATAATTATTTAATTAAAATAAGCTTTTAATCCAAGGTAGATATTTTTGAGTATTTTTAACAACGTAAAATAATAAATACTTAAGTATACGATACTTCCCGAATGACTCTTCGGGATTTCGTAATTTAATCACGACACAATAATATACCGCTCCCCGGTCAATAGTATATTTGGACCGCTACGACCTCTATTGCTAGAGTCGTTGTCCTAAGAAAACATTTTCATTCTAAGTTCAAGGGTGTACAAACACATATGCATATATCTCGAACTTCAACATAATATCGTAAAGCATAAGCATATAATACGTTTGGAAGCTACAAACACAACAGTGAAAAATCCTTATGTATAAGTTTTGAAAGTAAACTTGCATAGGTAAAATCAAGAATATAACCTTTTGAAAATAAATACTTAGGGTTGGAAAACTTGCCTTGGTGAGGTTGGGGTGGTCGGCTCGCGAAGTGGAATGGAAATCTATACATAATCAATATTTGTACGTTAGTACCTTAACAACGCTACTTAATCATAAGGTTTTAAAAATCGTAAGACCAACTTAACGACTCCACTTGTGACCACTAACCCTCTCATATGACCATGTCGTCACATTATCACTTCCGTTACCCATTCGACTCAAATCTATTCCTCAAACTCGAAACTCAAGTAAATATTCTTAAAACTACTTTAAACAAATCCCCTAAGTGGTTTTACACTTGCGCACACCTCGCTCTAACATTTTTATAAAATTGAAAAATTCAACTTTTAATCAGATTCTTTTTGGGTAGCCTTCCTTACTGTAAGACCTAGCTATTCTCAATTTTTCACAATGTTTGCAGAAAGTTTGAGGGTCCAAACACAGTTTACAAACAGACCATACAGTGCAGTCCGGATTTCAGAACCACTCCTCACTCTTCTGATCATAACTCAAAATATACACATCACCTAGTCATGAACTTTATATTTAGGGAAACTACATTCAAATACCTTTCTAACCATGGGTAATAGACCCTCGGGAGACAAGTTTAAGGGGTTCAAAAGTCTACTGCAAGACAGTACATACTCCCAGACTTTTTACTCAGCACACATCTTTACTTAATCCTTCAAGAACTCAACTTATACATCATATCTACCATCAAAACCATCAAGATCCTTACCATTAACACATATATGACTACATAACTCAAGAACATGGCTTACAACATGGATACAAGCATAATATCTCAAGATCTAACCATCAAAAGTCCAAAACCTCCAAGATTTACACTAATACTTTCAAACCTTAAAAGATCCATCAAATCTTGACACAAACTAAAAGTGAGAGGATGTTATACCTTTCTTGAGCCTAGGGAAGCCTTGTACGAGCTTGGGTAGCCTTAAGAACACCTTAGCTAGCTTAGATGAACCTTAAACTTCAAGATCTAAAACAAAAGTTATGGTTAGCCATTATACATCTCCAACTTCCACCATTTTTCTCACCATGCTACACTTTGAATAAAATTATGAAACTTAGTACATACCTTCACAACACCTAGGGTAAGCTTGAGTTTTAATCTTGTGAACTATAGAGGAGTAGAAGTGGAGAAAATGATTTTTCTTCCTCTCTTATTTTTCTGCTCAGATTAGAGCAGTTTGGTAAGGGGGAAAAGAGCTTTTCTTTTGTTTTTGTTTGGTCAAATAATTGTGTGGTGTATGGATATATTGGTGGTGTATTAGATGATAAGTAATCACATGTCTCCACCCTACTAGCTAGCCCTAGGTTAGGCCATGTCTCCCTTGTACTTAAAGTATGGCTAGATGTACTACTAACCCATTCTACTTAGTTTGCTTTTTGTACTTCTAGTTAGCATTTCTAACTTAATGGTTGCATGGCATCTTGCATGGAATATTATCTCGTCTTATTACCCAACCAATTTTCGTTACGTAATCCTTAATTCTTGACGTATCTATAATAAAACTCCTCGTAATAATATTTTGTCACGTAGGGATTTTCCTTATAATTCCTTAAGTACTTAATTGCGTAAATTCCTTAAATATCCACAACTCCTTGTCATAGTCTCTTAAAATCTCCTAATACTCTAATAACTCTCAAATCCCAAGTTTTTATAAATCTTAAGGGCAGTAGGCCTCTTGCCTTAACAATCTTCCCTTATTCTTACACAGTGAATGTAACAACATAAATTTCTCAGATAATCAATTCCATTAAACAACATAGGTGACTCAAAAGGTCCCAATTTCACAATGTCATATGATATTATATTCTTAAAAGATTACAAAAATCAGGGTTCTTACAGCCTCCCCTCCTTAAAAGGATTCCGTCCCGGAATCAGGTTGAAAATAGTTGAGGGTACTTTTCACGCATCGCGTCTTCTAGTTCCCATGTTGATTCTTCGACATTCTGGTTCCTCCACAAAACTCTCACTAGCTTGACAACTTTGTTCCTCAGCACTTGTTCCTTGCTATCCATGATTTCCACGGGTTTTTCCACATAAGTCAAATCTGGCTGTAGGTCTACCTGGTCGTACTCTATCACGTGCCGAAAGTCGGTGTGGTAGGGTCGTAACATAGACACATGAAACACGTTGTGCACTTGCTGCAAGCTCGGGGGTAAGGCTAGTTCATAGGCTAACTTTCCAACTCGCCTCAAAATCTCAAAAGGTCCAATAAACCTCGGACTTAGCTTTCCTTTCTTACCAAACCGTATCAATCCTTTCGATGGGGATACCTTTAGCATCACGAAGTCTCCCACCTCATACTCCTTTGATATCTCATAAAATTTGACCATTCGAAATAATGGGTTTCGTAAAAAAAACTAATGACTTTTACATACACTCGTCTGCACCGTAAAGACGTAATATCAATTCGAAATCTTCATTTAATAATTCGTACATATCGTGATTGCAAAAATTTCTCATCCACCCATAAAATTACTATTCATCCAGGTTTCGAATATTCACGAAAATTAGGGTTATTGTAGTCTTCTCTCCTTAAAAGGATTCTATCTTAAGAACATAAGGGAAATAGTTGTGGATACGATTCCAACTTTACCCTTTCCAACTCTCAGGTTGAAACTTCAACCCTTTAGTTCTTTCACCTTGGTCTCACCAACGCTTTAATGTTGTTTCTCAACGCATGCTCTCCTTGACCTGCATTCCTTATCGGTTGTTCTATGAATGAAAATTTCTATCCCACTACTTATACGTTCCTCTTCTACCTTGTTCATTGTATCCGTGTTGAGTCCTGGTATCGTTGGCCCGTGAATACTTTTTGGTCGTGTTTTATAATCTAAGACAATGTCAATATGCACGGTATTCCTCATGTTCCTTTGCTTAATTAACACGCATGTATTGCGTCCCGTCAGTCGTTACCACTTGCTATGGATAATGTATAGTCTTCGGTATACGTCGAACCGGTTCAGCTACTATATCCCTCGTTCATTGACTTCTTCGTAACGCAAGAAAAACGAAACTTCTTCTTTCGCAGTACGCTTTACAAGAGACGTCCTTACGTTCGCATGGTGACGATCGTGATAACAACATTCATTTCATGGATAAGTTTTTATTCTCGACTGCCCCGTGAAATCTAAGGCACGACACTAAATATAAATTCGATCGTCTGGATAATTCTTCTTCCATGTCCGTCAGCCACAGATCAAATTAGTGCATACGCTCAATCTCTTTGTTAAATATACTTGAAAGCACCTTCAATATTCGAAGTTTAACCTTAAGTCTTTATCTGACGTAATTGCTGCAGAAGTTTTATATTGCACCACCATCTTTTCTGTATATAAATCGATAATCTTCTAAATGGAAAGTCTCTCGTAGGTAAATCACTTGGTCCAACAATTATAAATCAACTAGGGCCATCTCTTGGCTCGGTCTTCGGCAACCTACTCATGAAATCCATTATAATTCTGTCCACGTTTAATATTTTCTACAGGCGGAATTAATCCACCAGATCTCTATCATTCTGCTTTTGACATGTCGCGTTTGTACTTAATAGTTTGCCAATACCATTCTTCGTATCCGCTTGCCAACATTCTCTTAATTCTCTATACCTCTTTGTCCTTCCCCATAATTTAGTCATTTTTCCTCTAACATTATTATTTATTTTATATACTCTATTTTCTTGGTCAATACTGACTGAATTCCAATTTCGAATAATCCCTTCTATAGGTATCGGCCACCACACTGGCCTCCCCTGGGTAATAACAAATTTCTCCATTATACTCCCTGTTCCATTTCGTCACCTTCTCTCTTATGTTTAATTCTAATATGAAGATATACTTATGGCACTTGTGGAAAAATTTCACACTTTTCTCATAAGGTTAACGTCTCAGTTTTATGCGTGAACACTATCATGACTAATCCCCGACTCACGGTTAGTATATCCTATCCCGTAACCTTTATGTTGTTTAGAAGTATAGGCTATCATCCCCTTTCTACTGCATCAGCACACCTCTTAACTCTTAAAAGATGCATCATCGTGACCCTCAAAGTCCTCTTCTCATCATAAAGTATAGCTAACAACGAGGTTGTCACTAATCGCTCATATCATTCTTAAAACTTTATTTATTAACCCACAAGGGCTTCTGACTCACTAGTCAATCCACATGATACTACCAAAATTTATAATGTTTATATTAGTGTGAAATGCCGACTTTGGTGCAATACAGAGATCGATCTTGAGTTGGTGAAACCTTCTCTTCAACCTTATCTTTGAAAAACAACTACACATTTTAACTAGTCAACAATTCCTCCATTTCCGATAAGGGTATCAGTTCTCGATGGTATATGTAAGATGTCATACGCTCGTCCTCTTTCACAACTGGTGCCAATCAGCCTGAGGCCTGCATGCTGCTACGATTCCCAATAAACTTGATTAGGTGGTAATCTCGAAGGATCATTGGGATATATCCATGCATCAATTTGCTATTAGGGCCTTTTAAACTTTATGTCTCTCTATGTGCATCAATCCCTTTAAGCTAAGTAAAGCTTCACATTCTTGCCACAATATTTCTTCCTTTCTTGTCCATCTCACTTCCATGTTAGTTTCCTCTAAGGATATGTCTTACATCGCAGTCGATTTGCATTTCTTGGATCAGGAAAAGGCTTGGTAACTCCAGAATTCATTAATATAACATCCTGATGACGGTTGGTAGGGGCGTGCTCCCAACCACCTCATAATTTCTTATAACCTTCCTCACACTAATATTAAAGGTCCTTGTGGTATGCCCCGACATGTTATTCCTACTTTAAATAATCACTCGGCATAACGCTCTGGCTGCACAATTACAACATTTGGTTTTTGATCTCATATTGGTGCAACGGTTCACAATTGTACCTCCCGTTCACCTTTGAGTAATCACTTTTGAAAGGAGTGGTTTTAAAATAACAAGGTCCAATAGATAATTTCAATAAGAATTCCACATTGGATGTTCCAAGGATGTTGATGGTTCCAAATACTAGGAGTCTCGATTTTCGGAGATGTAAGGATGGACAAAAAGAATACAACAAGGTTTATTCCTTCATGTCCTGAAAATTTGGTAATGTGATATCATAGAGAATGTTGCACGAGGGCAATGATTGTTGGATACAAAAGTCATAAAGACGGTCTTTATACAATTCATACATCTGGGGAATACTTTTCCTCTTGAAAAATAGAGGATCTAAAAAGTCCCATTGATAAAGGTCAACCGATCGAAAGAAATTCCACTATGTGACGATAAAAAAAAATGAAGCAGTTTATCATTCAAGTAATCTATGGTTTCAAATGAATCTTCATTATATGAATGAAAGAACAGATATTCAAGTGACATAAAGTCTGATACAAAGATGTGTAGAATTCAAGTTGAGTGGACGACCTCACTAGGTTTCAATCAAGTCATTCGTCAAAACTTTCATCATCATACTTTACCACATGCAAAATGCATTGCGGAATTGCTGAATGAATTAAATTGGGAGTTGGACCAGTGAAACAATAACTAGTCCTTTTCAAGAAACACTAGCAACTAGCTAGACAAAATTTGATAGTTCGCCTGTCTGAGACATCACTACTAGCTAGGACAATTAGCTAGGTGTTCTTCATAACATTACAATTTTGACTAGTTAGAACAATCAACTAGTCATTCATATTGACATATTGACTAGCCAGTTTCAATTGGCTAGAATGGAATTTCAACATCGTAGCCACTGAAGAAACTTTAGGCTACTTGGACAACGAATGGAAATAAGAAGTTATTAAGTTTGAAAAAAGAAAACTATAAAATATGATGAGAATGTTCTAGGTATCGAAACAATCGATAACCTCTCATCAAATATTACTTATCAGTGAAACGGTCCACCCAAGGGTGCCTCCGTACACATGCTTTATCAGATCTTACAGTAGAATGAAATTCAGAATACTAGTATCAAAACGATATCCTTACTATGATTTCAATGTACGACGCACAATCTCATTTTGAATAGAAGAAAGGATTCATGAGGAATATCTGGATGTTAAACCATCCCTGTTCTCAACAAGTTGATAAATATTTATGGGCTCGACTGAAGAGTGCAAGTATGAAAGAAGTAGTCAAATATCAATATTCGTTTAGGAATATTCATTGATTAATTAAGGAAACAATTGTTGAACATTCCTTGGATAATTGAAAGGAAGTGTAAATAGTCCTGAGCAGAACGAAATAATTATAAACTTCAAATAGAATACTCGGGGATCAAATAAGATACTTTGGATGAGTCCCGGTTTAGAGAAAGTATATCACTGGTGGTTATTCCACAAGTTTGAAGTAGAAGGCTAGAAGGGTTACTTGATATAAACTAATCGAGGTAACATGGTTAGTGAACAGTTTAAAATGAAGTAGTGCACCAGCCGGTAGTTGCCAAAATAAGTTAATAATTATTCGTGCATCTCATTATCACCATTATGAGGGTAACTCCATATCTTCGTCTTCGTAATACAAGACACCAACTAGTACGTCTCTCAATCATCATCTTAAAGTCATTTATTGAGTTAGGGTTTCACAAATATATCTGTCATTTCCGTGCTTTATCTTGAAGACCAAGCTTCACATCATTTCGGGGACACCTGCTAAGTCCATAGGGTCCTACTTCATGCCTTTCGACATGAATCATAAGTGGCCAGTTCCCCCTGGGAACAGATCAAAGAGATCTCTCAGGGATCTCAGTGCAGTCCATAGGTTCAGTGGCGGGTGTGTGCATGTGAACATATACCAAAATATTGAGGTCTACAACACATATATACGTAGTCCCTGATAACATTTCTATCAAAGGATCCCA
This sequence comes from Kitagawia praeruptora, assembly GCA_037693485.1. NCBI lineage: Eukaryota > Viridiplantae > Streptophyta > Magnoliopsida > Apiales > Apiaceae > Kitagawia > Kitagawia praeruptora. The sequence goes on from CM075352.1 coordinate 117,323,727, forward strand.
CTCTAGACCCACTGGTCTTTTCTTTTGGTAGACTCTGAGATCACTGTATCGCTCGTTGCAACCATATTCAACTTCACTTGAGTCCCTTTGTTAATTCTACTTGTTTGTTCTCTAAGTTGAACTACCATGCTCTAGCGCCCGAACCATGCGCGGAATTATCTAGCACGCTCGTCTTATGATAACTTTCTCGTATAACACATGTAAAATTTGCCATCAAGGGTAATGAAATCCACAACGGCATAGTAACCACCTTTCAGGTAAACCCGTTACTTATCGAAAATCGGATCTTATAGCCAAAGTAAAAGACTGTCATTATTCCAAGTACTAAGTACCCTTAATTATGTAGGGAAGTCTAAACTTCTTGATTCTTAAAATGCTGCCTCCTAAACTGTGGAGGACTATGGGCCACAAAATTTATGCCAGCCTAGTCATCCGATCATATTGGCAATATCGCCTCTATTTCAGCTGCTCTTGAGATTTCGCTCTGCTTCCTATATCATTACCTATGATAGGTCATGTACGACTCTCAAACCTCTATTCATCATTCTGAAGGTCTCTAAGGATTCTATCGACCCTAGTATAATACCTCCAGTAAACACTCCAGTCCATTCTACTCACCGGTACCTCTTCCGGTAGTCCAATAATAAGTTTACTACGATCTCTTATGTCATTCTCCTACTTAGACTTAACTCTCCACACTCTCGTTTCTGAGTACTGTAACTTATCTCTCTGATACCATTTCTGTGACGCCCCCAAATCCAAGGTCAGAGATTCAGGTCGTCACATCACCATCCAACCATATCCTACTATATTAACTTTACAACTCAACAATACATCAATCCAGACCTCAATCTTACGCACATACAAGTTAGAGCCTCAGAAACGATAATCAAAAGTAACACTAAATATTACAATTCATCTGTACAATCCGGAATCTTACGCACTTCCACTTATACAACTACACTTGAAGACGAGTCTTACTATTACAGTTGAAAACCTATCAGACTTACTCTGTAGTATTTATCCGGAACTAAATCATCTCGGGGTAAATCTTCTATTCCTCTTCTGCTGGTGCGGAGTTAACTGACCAAATTCTTCTCTTTCTGAAAAGTTTTTATAAAGCAAGAATGAGCTACATAATGCTCAGCAAGTTCGCCATTTTGAAAAATAATAATGTGGTTTATTTCGAAAACGTTCCCAACTGTATGGGTATATATCTCAGATTTCAAAACATAACTCAACATTATATATGTCCGAGTTTGAATAAAACATTTATACTCGCTAAGGAGCTTTAAGAATAACATATGAATCCTTTATAAGGTTCCCATTTCAATATATCTCAAGTTTGAAAATATATATACATATGAGTATATCATTTCCGGCAAAACACTCTAAGGTTAACATACTGTACATGGAATACATTATTGCAAAACCTCTTTCCTTCCACTAGCTTAGAAGGTTTCTCATTCAAAAACATTTCATTCTTTGGAATAATTGCAAGAGTGCACTAACACGTGCCAATCTTTATAGAAAATCTTGCAGTTCTAGATACTGCACGATGTCAATATTTTTCTTATAAAAAAACCACACTATCGGCAACTTGGCACTTAGGCCCAAGAAGCAGTGTTTGAGTATTTTTCCAAAGTGGAGGATGGGACTTGAAGAAAACATAAAAATCTGGCAAGGATTGACGATGATCAGTCGCCACAACCAAGTCCAACAATCCGCGGGTCTTCTCTACTAGTAGAAGGATAGAAACTACATCCGTAACTACCCTTGGGTGAAAACTACATCCGTAATCACCCTCGATGAAAACTACATCCGTAATCATCCTTCGGCAACACCTGGGCCGGAATAATAATTGATGGACCGCCTGGCTCACGGCCGCTTACACATCCCGGGAATCGTTCGTCAACGATTCCCACACCTGCCAGAGTCCCCTTTTTCTTTTCTTTTCAAAAATCATTTTGATAGAAAATTCGAGTAGTTGAAGTTCGACCTCAGTCGACCGATAATTCTTGAAAAACGTACAAGAAGCAAAACCTAACCGGGGGTTTTCGAAAATGTTTCGGGTGGGAAAGAGTTCGAGTTTGAAAACGCTAAAGGTATCTTGGATTAGTTTTGTCTTTAAAATATTGAACGATAATTAATAAATAATATTTTGAGATTTAATATAAACAATTAATAAAATAATTATTTAATTAAAATAAGCTTTTAATCCAAGGTAGATATTTTTGAGTATTTTTAACAACGTAAAATAATAAATACTTAAGTATACGATACTTCCCGAATGACTCTTCGGGATTTCGTAATTTAATCACGACACAATAATATACCGCTCCCCAGTCAATAGTATATTTGGACCGCTACGACCTCTATTGCTAGAGTCGTTGTCCTAAGAAAACATTTTCATTCTAAGTTCAAGGGTGTACAAACACATATGCATATATCTCGAACTTCAACATAATATCGTAAAGCATAAGCATATAATACGTTTGGAAGCTACAAACACAACAGTGAAAAATCCTTATGTATAAGTTTTGAAAGTAAACTTGCATAGGTAAAATCAAGAATATAACCTTTTGAAAATAAATACTTAGGGTTGGAAAACTTGCCTTGGTGAGGTTGGGGTGGTCGGCTCGCGAAGTGGAATGGAAATCTATACATAATCAATATTTGTACGTTAGTACCTTAACAACGCTACTTAATCATAAGGTTTTAAAAATCGTAAGACCAACTTAACGACTCCACTTGTGACCACTAACCCTCTCATATGACCATGTCGTCACATTATCACTTCCGTTACCCATTCGACTCAAATCTATTCCTCAAACTCGAAACTCAAGTAAATATTCTTAAAACTACTTTAAACAAATCCCCTAAGTGGTTTTTCACTTGCGCACACCTCGCTCTAACATTTTTATAAAATTGAAAAATTCAACTTTTAATCAGATTCTTTTTGGGTAGCCTTCCTTACTGTAAGACCTAGCTATTCTCAATTTTTCACAATGTTTGCAGAAAGTTTGAGGGTCCAAAGACAGTTTACAAACAGACCATACAGTGCAGTCCGGATTTCAGAACCACTCCTCACTCTTCTGATCATAACTCAAAATCTACACATCACCTAGTCATGAACTTTATATTTATGGAAACTACATTCAAATACCTTTCTAACCATGGGTAATACACCCTCGGGAGACAAGTTTAAGGGGTTCAAAAGTCTACTGCAAGACAGTACATACTACCAGACTTTTTACTCAGCACACATCTTTACTTAATCCTTCAAGAACTCAACTTATACATCATATCTACCATCAAAACCATCAAGATCCTTACCATTAACACATATATGACTACATAACTCAAGAACATGGCTTACAACATGGATACAAGCATAATATCTCAAGATCTAACCATCAAAAGTCCAAAACCTCCAAGATTTACACTAATACTTTCAAACCTTAAAAGATCCATCAAATCTTGACACAAACTAAAAGTGAGAGGATGTTATACCTTTCTTGAGCCTAGGGAAGCCTTGTACGAGCTTGGGTAGCCTTAAGAACACCTTAGCTAGCTTAGATGAACCTTAAACTTCAAGATCTAAAACAAAAGTTATGGTTAGCCATTATACATCTCCAACTTCCACCATTTTTCTCACCATGCTACACTTTGAATAAAATTATGAAACTTAGTACATACCTTCACAACACCTAGGGGAAGCTTGAGTTTTAATCTTGTGAACTATAGAGGAGTAGAAGTGGAGAAAATGATTTTTCTTCCTCTCTTATTTTTCTGCTCAGATTAGAGCAGTTTGGTAAGGGGGAAAAGAGCTTTTCTTTTGTTTTTGTTTGGTCAAATAATTGTGTGGTGTATGGATATATTGGTGGTGTATTAGATGATAAGTAATCACATGTCTCCACCCTACTAGCTAGCCCTAGGTTAGGCCATGTCTCCCTTGTACTTAAAGTATGGCTAGATGTACTACTAACCCATTCTACTTAGTTTGCTTTTTGTACTTCTAGTTAGCATTTCTAACTTAATGGTTGCATGGCATCTTGCATGGAATATTATCTCGTCTTATTACCCAACCAATTTTCGTTACGTAATCCTTAATTCTTGACGTATCTATAATAAAACTCCTCGTAATAATATTTTGTCACGTAGGGATTTTCCTTATAATTCCTTAAGTACTTAATTGCGTAAATTCCTTAAATATCCACAACTCCTTGTCATAGTCTCTTAAAATCTCCTAATACTCTAATAACTCTCAAATCCCAAGTTTTTATAAATCTTAAGGGCAGTAGGCCTCTTGCCTTAACAATCTTCCCTTATTCTTACACAGTGAATGTAACAACATAAATTTCTCAGATAATCAATTCCATTAAACAACATAGGTGACTCAAAAGGTCCCAATTTCACAATGTCATATGATATTATATTCTTAAAAGATTACAAAAATCAGGGTTCTTACATGCCGTAACTCAAATCTTCTTTTAAATTCAGATTTCCTTTATTTCATGATATCCTTATAAATTGCTGTTCAATTTCTAGAATCTTAATAACTGCTTTGTTCATTAATTGATAAATGTTTCCTTGTTGATATATGATTCAATCTTGTTGAACCTTTCCATGTTTAGTTAAATCTTATTGCTTATTGTTATGATTCCTTATATTGGATGCTTCCCTGGTCCTTAATCTTTTAATGTTGCTCCCTATAACAGTTCAATTAATTAAAGATGGTTTTTTTTTTAAAATTCCTTATACTGGGCTGATTTGTTATCAGTGAGTATAAAGGACTTAAAAGTGAAATGTTTTAAATTATTAATACTAAATTTGTTTATAAATTGGAAAAGCGTAAGAGGCTAGGGTAGTCCTAGTCCAGCACTTTTATTTAGCGTAAGAGGCTAGGGTGGTCCTAGTCCAGCATTAAAAGCCAATGTGTTGCCTCATTGGGAACCAAATTTCAAAGGAAGGAGGACTTTACGTGGCTGATCACCCGTATTGTCCGTAATCAGGAGAATAATACAATCAACTTAAATGTTTTTAAAAAAAAAAGGTTTTATGAAAAGTATGTTTCAAAGATGAAAGGGTTTTAAAGAAAGGAATGTTTTGGTAAGATATATATGTTTCAAGGTAAATGGTCATTAGTTTCGAAATTGTGGATATTAGAGTTAGTTGTTTTCTATCTTGATCAAAATTGGGAACTCAGTAAAACAATGAGATTAAGGATGGATAGAAGTTTCTCAGTTATTCCCTTTGCGAGTAACATTGTACATGAAAGTGGAGTAAGAATGATTGGGGGATTTCTTCATATTCTTTTTCTCAAAGTTTTATCTGAGACAGTGATGGTTTGTAGTAAATGGAAATTTTACTCTATGATGGAAATTGATTGATCTTTGGAGACAAAGAATTCATTCATATTGTTCATCAATGAATTATCATAATATCGTTGTTTCACTATATTATTAACTTTCTGAGCGTTCTTTGGCTCACTCTTGCTTTGTTTACCTAACCCTTTTGCAGTTAGGTTTAAGGATGATCTACTACATTTATCCCTGCGAATGAGAGCGATGGTGCATTCTTTAAAGGTTAGATACAGAGCCAGCACGGGCATATACTAATTGGCTTGCACTATATATGGTTTAGACGGTATAAAGATTTGTATTTCGATTGGAGATAGTAGTTGTAATAATTTGTATAGTGTAGATGCTTGTTTCATACCATAACCTGGAATCGATCCTCGGTGGGGAATAGCTGGTGTATTAAATTTTATGTATCGATTTACGAATACTTCATGCCAAATTTTTATAAAATTCCCCTGTATCAAAGTCTATTTTATTATAAAAAGTATATTTTCAGTATTGGGAAGTCGGGGCGTTACAGGTTGGTATCAGAGCGACAGGTTATGGTCACTGAAACAAGTTAGGATGATTAGGTATATGTATTTAAGTGGGACATTGGATAGGACAATTTAGGATAAGACTCGCCTTGGGATATTAGGACAACGGTTACGACGTTAGTTAGTATTTCGACATATCGCGCGAGCCAAAATTCGATTCATTCGAAGGTACGACTCTGGACGAGGCAGTTGATTCGGCGCTGCCTACGTTAAATAGACGACCGGAGCTACCAGCTTGGAGGATGCTATGTGTAGACCTTCGTGTATGTTCTAGAATTTCTTTTGCGACTTTAGTTACCCCATGAATGACATAGAAAGTGTGAAAGAACGGTAAACAAGATGCGAAATGTGATTTCGGGCATGTGATGGAGTAAGGACATGGTTATTAATTACTAGCCGTTGATTTCATTTAATTTATTGATTAAGGAGATTTAACCTTTCTTTCTGTTTCTTCTTATCTTGATAATACCCCATCACCTTTGATAATCAACTATATTTCAATTGATGACTATTTGTTTTTCAAATTCAATTAAACACATTTCTGTTTTTCAAAGATACCTCTATTTTTCAGGGGATCACTTGATTCAACATGATGCATATAATTTTTTTTTTTTTGCTAATTAAAATTTTATACCAAAGAAAAGCGATTACATATCTAGGGGCATACCCCGCGAGATATAAACACTAAACTAACGGAACAGCAAGGAGTACTAGAAAAACCTAGACACCGAAATCCAATAACAACAAAATCCACAATAACTGGATCAACATAACAATACTAAGAAACTAGTTGAAAACTAGTTTATAGGAAATAAGCTAATTCCTTCGCCAGGACATCTTCACAGGTCGCTTCCTGACCTTTGCCAACCAGTAGCAATGCTCCATTTGTAATTCCGCCTTAACACAAAAATCAAGAAAACTAGCTTGCCTCTTCGTAGACACGCACCTGCTCCGCATCCCTGCACCTTTGCTCCATTCTGCAACAACATGGCAAGTGCATACTTTCAACATGGCTGAGCCAGAGTCATAAACATATCCAGAACTACAGTTTTCATAGAACTGAAAAACTATATGCCGAATCATCTATCGATTCTTGCTTCTCCAGATAGCCTGCATTATAACTCCTCTGTGCTTCTTGGAAACATTGAAACCACACATTGAAACCAACAACATCATTCGAAGATAAACACGAATGGGATCCAGCTCTACCCCTTTAGTTTCCACAACAATCACTCCATTCTTAATACAACCAGTATAAATCATAAGGTAAAGAAAACCAGGGCAACAACAGAAAAGAACTATGCCCAATTCTGGAGATGGGATGAAACCCTCATTGACAACATAACCATCATACTCAGTGACCACGTCAACAAACTCAAACGAGTCATTCATTGAAATCTCCCATCGAGAATCTCCTCTATAGCTAACACTACGTCTCAAAGGAACCATAGTGAAGTCCCCCGATAGACCTGGTAAATCCATCATAGAATCAACCAAAATGCTAATTGAAATGCCAGAATCGGTATCACCCGCTTATACCCTCGAGATAGAACTCAAGTTCACCTTTCCCATCGACAAACAGGGTATAACCCTCCCAGTTTGACAAATCATTATCATCAGAAACATACAAAACCCCTTAAATCGGGGTTCCGTCAGCAAATAAAGTCTTAGAGTCTTACCATCAAACAGATTGCGGACCGAACTAGTCAGACTAGAACCCAAGTCAACAACAGAAGCCATTATATGACACTCAAAAATACTCCTAGCACCGTTCAAGAATTCAAATACATAGCTTGGATAAGAAACCCCAACAGCTATAAAAAGATCTTCACCAATGGGCACCTTTATAGTCCCACTATCAAGACACCTAGCAGATTTCTTCTTCGAATAAAAGGACTTACCTTCAATCAATTGGAGATTACGAGAACTACAAGTTCGAGACGCAATCCCTGAGGTGCGTTTGCAACCAGCATCCCTCTTCCTCAGAACAACCTGGGACTCAATGGTATCACTATCCATCTTTACTCGAACATCCTCCAAAGGATACTCAGTCACAAGGTTCTCCGAAAAAGAGACCCTCTTCGGACTCCTAATCGGACTACCCACAGGATGGCGAGCTTCAGATCCGCGCGTCTCCCACAAAGAGTCCTCCAAAAAGGAAACCCTTTTCCGACTCACACGAACATTATTCATGTAGTTAAAACCAGAAGTCCCCAACCTCTCAGAGGTTTGAGCCGATGATTATTGCTTCCCCTTAACTGAAACAGTAGAAAGGGCACTCTGTGAACACGCGTGGAGAGGAATCTCTGTCACAAGGTTCTCCGAAAAGGAAACCCTCTTCGAACTCATAATTGGACTAAAAATAAGAGGAAAAAGGCGATTGGGTTAGAAGAGGAGTAGAAGGGGTGGATTCGCGATGTTTTAGTGTGGGAAGAATGGAGAAGTGGCGAAGATCTGGTTAAGAAAGCTTAAGGTTTCTACAGAGAAGGAGGAGGTTCTCTCTCTAGACTCTCATCCTGATTTTTGGTGGGTTATGCATATAAATTATTGAGACCCTTGAATTCTTTCCAATTTCCCCGAATAATTGTTATTCCTTATTCAATATTGTATTTTTCAGGGGAACTCTTGAAGTAGTTTGAGTAAACGCTGATCATCATTATTAGTGGTTTGAATAGAATCAAAAATTTCTTTTGCTTTATCCCACTTTGGACCAATCTTCAGTCGAATATCTCTTTTTCTTTCTTGTACACTGATTGCATGTAGCTTCTGCTTCTCTGCATCTTCTGCTTGCTTTAACTTAAGTCTCTCAGCCACCACCTGTCTTGTCTTCACAAGCTTGACTTGTCTTATCTTGCGATCATCTTTCTCCTGTTGAAGATCTTTCTCAAATTCAGGTGCTAGTGGCAGATCATCTTGCCAGTTTGAAAGATCTTCTTCAATGTCATTTGGTTGTTCACAAACAAATTTACTTTTCTTGAGATCAAAATCTACATCATCATGATCATGAGCTGAAAATCCAACTTTTCCTTTACCCTTCTTGTTGGTCTCTTTGAACACCCTTATCTCTCCGTTGAGATTCACTTCCCCCTCCAGACTTACCCTTATCACTCCTTTGAGTTGATTCACCTCCACCTCCAGACTTCTCCCCCTTAGTTGAGGGATCCTCTACAGACACTCCTTGATTTTCAAACTACCTATTTCCTTCACTACCTCCTCCATCACCGGGTCCTTCACTGTCTTCAAATTATGCTCTTTGTTCTGGTGTAATGTGAAGAGTAGGTTTGACAATGTTGTACAAATGATCAAGTCCTTCAAACATGTAGTCATACTTTTCTTCAAGTTTTGTAAAGGTACGTTCATATGACTGAGCAGTTACATGCATTTCTTTATGAAGTTCATCCACCCTGGAAGAGAGATTGTCAATGGCATTTAAAATATATGACCTTTCTGAAGCTACCTGAGTGTTGTTAGCTGGAGTGATTGTTTTCTTCAAATTTAGAATATCATCTTTGATTAAAATGAGCTGATTATTGACAGAGGTGGAAGAAAAAGAAGTGCGTTCATCCACTTGTGCTTGGAGTAGTTGTTTCTCAGCTTGACTTTCAGCAAGTTGTCTCTGTAGTTCTGTAATTTGAGCCATCATAGAAGCAGTGTTTGTGTGTGCTCTCACATGACCTTCACTCGAGGGTGTTTCACTCTCCTCTCGTACATGTGTTTCACTCACTTTTAAGGTGGTCCTTACATCACTCAACACTAGCTCCTTTCCTTTCATTGTAAATGTAGGAGAAATCACCCTAGCCTCATCTGGGAAGGTTAGTGGTGGTGCAATGGGAGTTCGCAAATCCTGATCCTTAGTCATCTCTATCAATTCATTTGGATTTGATAACTGAATTGCTTTAGTGATAGGATGACTAAGTTGCCCTTCACTTTCTCTAGATACATCTGCGAGTGAAGACTCCCTTAAGGGATCCAGGTATGTTCTACTTGAGAGGGGAGATGATGATTCTATTATAGGTGGCAAAGAAGCAGTTGATTTCTTCAGAGCTTCCAGTGTTCATATTAGCCACGTACAAGTTTCCTTTTCTAACTCCCAGAAGAGATGGTTGTTCATATCTTTTTTGTGTGACCAGACAATTATTCTTGTTAAAGTAGACCTCAAATCCCTTATCACATAATTGACTGATATTGAGGAAATTATGCTCCAGTCCTTTTACAAAAGATACTTCATCAATGATAACATTTCCTGCTTCAAGTCTGCCATATCCATCAGTTCTACCTTTGCTGTTATCTCCAAAGGTAACTACTGGGCCAACTTTCTCCACCACATTTGTCAGCAGGGTTCTATCTCCAGTCATATGCCTTGAACATCCATTGTCCAAGATCCAGGTTACTCGATCAACCTGCTTAACACCCTGCAATGACAAACAGATTAAACCTTCTTCGGAACCCAAATTTGATTGGGTCCAGAATACTTAAAGAATTGGCCTTTGTCAGGAAAAATAACATTTTTAACCTTAACACCAATTTCACCATTAGTCAACAAACATTTTACCCTATAAACAGATTTGAAAATCTTTTGTTTTATTTTAGGTATCCATGTTTCTTTAGAAGCAATAACACTTATTTCATTGACTTGAAATTTGACCTTGTAAACAGCCTTAGTAAAACTTTGCTTAGGCTTTGGTACAAATGACTCACTCCTAACGTGAGGAGGACTAGCAGTCTTTGATCTAACAATTTTGTTTCTGTTCATATGTTATCGAGGAGTAGTCTTATCATTACATGCATGATTACCATTAAAGTAAGCAGACATGACATTAAAACCACATGACATACAATTGACAACTCCGCATGCTTTATGAGAAACATCAATAACATGCATGGTATGCATGTCAGACATGTTATTGTTCCTTTTCAACTTGTTACCACTTAACCCAGTCTTAGGTGAACTAGTTGACTCACCAACCTTAACTGGTTCCTTAACAGATTTAACATTATCAAGGACTATGTCATTTGCACTGTCCTCATTTCTCATCTCTTCCTGGATAACAATAGAAAGCATATTCGGTGGTTCAGCAACAGACTTTCTAAATAGGGGTTCTTTAACATTCTTGAGCACATGTGGTATACCCCTTTCTTTAGCACTAACAAGTGTTAGTCACAGAGGCATGCCTGTATACATCTAAATAACAAGCCTAATTGTTTGTAATGCTTTGCATTACTTACATGAGCTCTTAACTGAGGGAACCTCTAGTTGTAGAGTTTCTACCTGTTTCGTGCTTGTAATAGGCATCAATTCCTATCTGTGTAATTGTACTTAAAAGTCAGAGAATAATGCTTGAAAGAAGTCCCAAGGTTCATGCCTCAAGCTTGAAGAACAAGACTATCAAATAATCACAGTTGGGATTTGAAGAAATGAAGAATTTGCCTAAGTACCAATTCGAGAAGTATGTTTGTTATATTCGAGAAGTCTAGCCTTCGAGAAGTCAGGGATTCGATATCTCAAAAGACACTATTCAATATCTCTGAATACACTGTTCGATATCTTATTCGATATCTCAGAGATTCGATATGTCTACTACTCTATTCGAGAACTCAAAAAGTCAACAAGTCAAAGCATCATTCGAGTTCTCTAGGAGTCAACAAGTCAAGGTCCATTCGATATCTCAAGGACTCAGAAAGCTATTCGACATCTCAGGGAATCGACAAGTCAAGTGTTCTATTCGAAAACTCAAGGATCCCTGGAGAAAAGAACTATTCGAGAAGTGATTCGATATGTCGATTATACAGTATAACTCAGAGTTATCTAATCCTAGTTCTCGAATCAATCACTTAGCCACTTCTCGAATACATTCTTGGAGATAAAGTACTGGAGAAATTGTACAAGTCAGAAACCTGCAACGAGCCAAAGCACTTTATGGACCACAATTTGTAACGTGCTCTGGAAAGAAGTTCGGAGAGATGTAGAAGAGACAAAGAGCTAAAGAAGTGGATCTGAACAGAGTTTCACAAAGTCAAATCTGTAGCCGTTTGGACACTTACTCAAAACAGGATAGACATACAAGAAATTAACTTATCATGTAATCTTATTTGTAGTAAGTAGGTTGTATTCATGTTCTATAAGAATGCAATCTCACTTCTTTAGTTGAATAAAAAAAAGAGAAGTTTTTCATATACATTGTAAGAGTACATCTCTCTGAGAAAAATGAAGCTGAGAATACTACCATTTGTATTCACAGGTTGCAGCAAATCTTTATCTAATAAAATATTAGATTAAAGTGATATCGTGTCTTGTGTTGTTCATAATCCGCACTAATATCTCTGCACACACATAACACATATCTTGCTACAGATTCAAGAATGAGAAAAGTTCAAGAATCCATTCACCCCCCATCTGTATTCTTTTCGTGTGTTCAATACTCAACAAGTGGTATCAGAGCAGGCTGTTTATTCAAAAACAGAAAATGATCATGAATACACCAAAGACTACAGGAACGGTGAAGGTCCCTAAGTTCGACAAAGAGAACTACAACCTCTGGAAGATCAAAATGCAGTTGTTCATCAAAGTTGCAAATCCTCTATATCTTGAGATAATAATAAATGGGCCCTTTGTTCCACAACAGAAGATTTAGGAGAAGACTGTTGGAACTACAACCACTCCAAGATCCTATGTGGCTAAAGACCCTAAATGGACAGAGACAGAAAAGGATATGGTTGCCCTTGACAGTCATCTCATGTTGTTGATAATAGATTCTATGGAGATGTCAATGTTTGCAAACATAGCATCTTGCACTTCTGCTAAAGAGATGTGGGATCATATTGAGGTTTTATGTGAAGGAACAGAGGAGGTCAGAGAGAACAAGAAATAGATACTGGTCACGCAGTATGAAGCTTTCATGGCACAACCCAAGGAAAGCATCACTGATATGTTTGAGAGATTTCACAAGTTGGTGACTGAGTTGCAGATGAATGGAAAGGTCTACAGCACTAAGGAACTGAACATGAAGTTTCTATTATCTTCTCCAAACCACCTAGAACAGAGAGTCATTTCTCTAAGGAAAAGAGATTTGAACAAAATCACATATGATGTACTCTATCGGGTTTTAAAGACTCATGAGCTTGAGTTGCTTCAGAAGAGGGTTATCCAAGCCAACCAAGGCAGAATGATAAACACATCATGTGCCTTGATTGTCAGCAAATCTGTTCAAGACCTAGAAGCATCTACAAGTCAGCTGAGAATATAGGAGATAGTAAATGATGAAGAAACTGAAGCTGAAGTGAGTGAACCTGTTGATGAAAAGGAAGAAGAAGAGTTCTATACTCTTGAAGAGCTAGATGGCATGGAAAACACTTCATATGCTTTCATGGCCAGAAAATTTCCAAACATCAGATTCAAGAGGAACCGACCCTTCAAACCTAAACCTCAAAATCATTCATTCAACAAGAGTAAAGCACTTGTGAAACCAAACAAGAGTAAATTCAAAACTGGCTATATGGATAGGTCATCTGTGAGATGTTATAGATGCAATGACCTAGGGCATTTTGCTAGTGAATGCAAGAAGCCTAAAAAGAAGGATAAAGAGTGTCTAGAGCTTGAAGCTAAGTATGAGGCCCTTCTTAAAAAGCAAACACCGGGCAAGGCCTACATAGCTGAAGGGAAGTGTTGGGATGATACTGATAGTGATGAAGAAGAGCAAGGATTTTGCAACTATGCCTTGATGGCCAATTCCAAGGATGAAACATCTTCATCAAATTCTCAGGTACCATCTCTCACTACCATAGACATGTCTGTTTCTGAGTACAAGAATATGATTGAACAACTATCCGTTGAAATGTTTAATATTCATACTAGTATGACTGCTGCTAATGAGGAAATTGCTAAATTGTCTGTTAGAAATGAATTGTTAAACAAAAAGAATGAGGAACTTGAGCTAACTGCTATGCAAGTAGAAAACCTTAAGAAAGAATTTGAATATCTACAGAATAAGGTTCTATGTGCTAGTCAGATTGAAAAGGCTCTTAGGGATGAACTAGCTGAAAATGAATTCAAACTGAAAACCTTTAAGAACTCATCTAGTCCATTACAGTCCTACCACGAGAAAATCCAAGCTAAACCCAAGGCTGCCATTGGACTTGACTATGGCACTCTTAAATAGAGGAAAGGCTATGCTGTCATTGAAGATGACATAGTTGTTCAGGAGGAAGTGCCTCACATTTTGAAAAAGACTGAGTCTCCAATCTTTAAAGAATCAACATTTGAAATTGATGAGGATGCCTTACTCATTAAGCAAATGTTGAATGATGAGGATGAGGCACAGTCTAATGAACAACCAACATCCTCTAAGAGTGAGAGTATCAAGTCAAAAACCAAGGAGCCAGTAGGTGGTAGGTCTAGACCTAAGAAGCTTGTTAAGTTTGTATCAGCTGGGAAGAATGAATCTGAGAAGAAAGTGGCTAAGAAGAAACAGAACATAAATGGCAAACTAGGGATTAACAAAGATAATAACTATGCTTATATGCCTAATGCCCCCAGGAAAACTTGTCAAAATTGTTTCAGTACCTATAATTTAACTCATGCATGCAGGAAACCTGTTGGTAGTGTGCCTAAACCTTTCTATGATTGCTCTGTGCCTTTAAGACATATAGATGCTCCATTCTGTGATAAATTTGACTGTATGCCATGCAATATGAATGTTATGACTAGCTGTTTCAATCTGATAAGGCTATTCATTGATGGTTGTATCAGTCACAATTCTCACACACACTACACAAGGTCAAAGTCTTCAAGTCCTCCTAGAGCTAGGAAGGTACCTCTGTCACCTAAGTCTGAAACCTCAGGTTCTAAGACTTCTAACAGTGACAAGAAGAATAATACCAAGAAAGTTGATAAGCATGTTGTTAATGATAAAACTGTTTCTAAGTCAAATGGACCCAAACTTGTTTGGGTACCAAAGGAGAAGTAATACCTTTGTGTTTGCAGGGCAAAGAAAATGAAAAGAAAGTCATGTGGATTTTGGACAGTGGATGCTCAAATCACATGACTGGTGATATGACCCTGCTATCACAGTATGAGGAGAAGGCTAGTCCAATGGTTGCTTTTGGAGATGACATCATGGGTAACACGTTGGGATATGGCAAGTTAAAAGTTGGTAATGTCATCATTGAAGATGTAGCACTAGTCAAGGGACTCAAGCATAATCTGCTAAGTGTTGGTCAGTTTACTGATAGAGGATTCAAAGTGAATTTGACAAAGATGAATGTTTGATCACCCACAAGAAGACTGGTGATTTTGCTCCTTCTGGAGTAAGAAAAGGAAGCCTGTTTGTAGCCAATATGGACTCTACAAGCAAGGATAAAATCTGTTGCTTTTATTCAAAAGCATCAAGTGAAGACTGTTGGCTGTGGCACAAAAAGTTATCACACTTGAACTTCAAAGCCATTAATTCTCTAGTCAAAAGAGAGTTAGTAAGAGGCATGCCCACACTTGAATTCTATCAAGAAGGAGTGTGTGAGGCTTGTCAAAAGGGAACAATGAAAAGGTTAAGCCACAAGTCAGACAGTGACATCAATCACCAAGCCCCTGCAATTAATTCATATGGATTTGTTTGGTCCTGTCAATATCATGTCACTCTCAAGAAAGAAGTATGCCCTAGTGATGGTTGATGACTACACAAGATATACATGGGTGGAATTTCTAGCATCAAAGGATGAGGCTCCACAAGTAATCATTGAGCACATAAAGAAAGTTGACAAGGAAGCAAAGGCCAACAACGCAAGTGTGATTGCGTTGAGAAGTGATAATAGAACAGAGTTCAGAAATGCCATGCTTGAAGCATTCTACAAAGAGAATTGTATTTCTCAACAATTCTCAGACCCAAGAACTCCACAACAAAATGGAGTTGTTGAGAGAAAGAATAGAACTCCGATTGAAGCTGCTAGAACAATGTTGCTTGATGCAAAGATGCCTACATGTTTTTGGGCTGAGGCTGTGAGCACTGCTTGCTATATCCAGAACAGAACCCTCATCAAAAAAACACTGGAAAGACACCTTACAATTTGATGACTGGAAGGAAGCCTACTCTAAAGTATGTGCATACTATTGGAAGCAAATGCTTTGTGTTGAAAGACAATTCAGAATATGTTGGGAAGTTTGATGCAAAGGCGTTTGAAGTAATTTTTATTGGCTATTCTATGGAAAGAATTGCATACAAAGTTTATGTCATCAGTCAAAAGAAAGTTATGGAAAGCACATATGTGATATTTGATGATAGCAAACTACCTGGATTAGAAGAAGCCAATGAAGAAGATAGAGATCCATTAAGGTTTGAAAATCTAGATGATTCTGATGAAGAGATTGAAACTGAAGTTGAAACTGTAGTTCAATAAACTCAAGTGAATGATGATACAAGAGAAGAATTTGTACCAATCAACAATGAAGAGACAAGCATCCAAGACACACCTGTGAATAGTGGCAACTTGATAGAGGGAGGAAATGAGTATGATCATGACTTGGATGATGAAGCAACATCAATGTTGAGAAATCAGACTGAGCATTCAAGGAAATGGGATAGATCACACACTGTAGAGCAAATTATTGGAGATCCAAATGCAAGAGTAAGGACTAGGAGAGCAACTCAAAATGAGTGTCTCTATGGTTGTTTTCTATCTCAGATTGAGCCTAAGAAACTTGATGATGCACTGTTGGATCTAGATTGGATTATTGCTATGCAAGAGGAGCTGAATCAATTTGAAAGAAACAAAGTACGGGAACTTGTGCCTGCACCAAAGAACAGAACCATTGTTGGAACAAAATGGGTTCTGAAGAATAAGATGGATGAAGATGGTGTAATAGTAAGAAACAAAGCAAGGTTGGTTGCAAAAGGATACTCTCAACAGGAAGGCATTGATTATGAGGAGACATTTGCCCCTGTTGCTAGATTGGAAGCCATCAGAATATTCTTGGCATTTGCTGCTCATTCAAATTTTAAAGTCTATCAAATGGATGTCAAGAGTGCATTTCTGAATGGAGAGTTGGAAGAAGAAGTATATGTGCAACAACCACCTGGCTTTAAGGATCCACACTTCCCAGAATTTGTCTACATATTGCTAAAGGCATTGTATGGACTTAAGCAGGCTCCAAGGGCATGAGCAGATATGAGATGAGAATGATGGGAGAGTTGACATTCTTTCTTGGGTTACAAGTTAGTCAAAGGAAGGATGGTATCTTTATCAGTCAAACCAAGTACATCAAGGATTTATTGAAGAAGTTTGACTTAGAAGACTGCTCACCTGCAAAGACACCCATGGCCACTGTCACCAAATTGGATGAAGATGCTAAAGGCAAGAAAGTAGATATCTCAATCTACAGAGGCATGTTGGTTCTCTACTCTATCTCACTGCAAGTAGACCAGACATCATGTTTGCTACATGCTTGTGTGCAAGGTTTCAATCAAATCCAAATGTGTCACATTTGATTGCTATAAAGTGGATCTTTAGATATCTGAAGGGCACTCCAAAATTGTGTTTATGGTATCCGAAGGACACAGGGTTCAATCTGGTTGGTTATTCTGATGCTGATTATGCTGGATGCAGAGTGGATAGGAAAAGCACCTCAGGTAGCTGCCAGTTTCTTGGACAAAGGTTAGTCTCTTGGTACAGCAAGAAACAACAATCTATGTCAACTTCCACAGCTGAGGTTGAATATATAGTTGCTGGAAGTTGTTGTGCTCAAGTGCTTTGGATTAGAAATCAACTTAGAGACTATGGACTTGTGTTGGAAAGAATTCCAATCATGTGTGACAACACAAGTGCAATCTCTATAGTTGGCAATCTTGTCAATCATTCTAGGACAAAGCACATTGACATCAGATATCATTTCATTAGAGAACATGCAACTAATTGAACCATTGAGTTGCATTATCTCTCTACAGATAAACAACTAGCTGACATATTCACTAAGCAATTAGATGAAGCCATCTTCACAAGGTTGTTTAGTGAGATTGGAATGCTGAATTCTTCAGATTCTGGTTAAGTGAAAGTATCACCTAGATTGTTGCAGCAGTAAACACTTACTTTATCTAAATTCTCAATATTTTTGAAGTAAGTGTTGGCTGAAATATGATTTATAAATATTTCAAATCTGTTGCATATGTTGAAAAATCATATTATGTCAACTTGAAAAATCATATAATTTGGAGACTAGGAATGATGTGGATGTAAGACTTACAATAACTCCCCATATGGAGAGTTTATTTAGGACTTACCCCCACAACATGCCAATATTTGATTCCAAATCTTAGTTAGCACAGCCCAAGCAAGTAGAATAAAATGCTAACCCAGGGCTTGCTAACCAACCCTCTCAGCCAAACACTCTACCAAACAGTGAGCCAACTGTATCATCCTCCCAAAAGGGTGATGTTAGTAAAAATAAGAGAAAGGAGATAGCCTATGAACCCTTGAATATGTTATCAGAAGCAGCATTGAATGCTGAAATAGGATTAGCAAGTGAGGCACCTGTGTCACCTCTAACAAAGCCAAAGAAGAAGAAAGCAAAGAAAACCACCTCTTCAGTCACACAAATGGCTGAAGTTGTAAAATCAGGGGCAAACAGCTCACTAGATGTATCCTCTCAACATGGTGCATCTATAGAATGAAGCATCCTCCCCAATGCATTTACCTGTACTAAGTCAGCACAAGGGATGATAAGGTTGGCACAATACTGAGTGGAGAGCACATCACACTTGAAACTCCCTCTATCTCTCAGGGGGAGTTGCCAAAATCTACTCTAAAAGACACTTCTCTTCCAAAATCTACATCTCAAATTTCTTTGGAGCCTGCAACTCAAGCAATTGAGGAGCAAGGCATTGATCACCAAGAATTCCTTTCTCTTGGTGAGCCAATGGATTCAAGTGACTTAGTGCATGATACTTTGCTCACCACCCAGGAACCACATTTAGATGATGAGGGAATGCAAGCTGGGGCATATCTTGATGACACCATCACAAACACAGAGGATTCACTAGTTTTCACTAGAGACTCTGTGCTTATGTCAACTACTGTTGTAACTCATCCCACTCCTGTGGAGACAACAGTAGTAGAGTCAATCCATCTGGTTGCAGAAGTTGCATATGTAACTGAGGAGTCCAGTTTGCCTAGCTCTAGCTCTGACTTTATGTCACAATGGCTGAAGCCTGTGCAACATGACAGTGCTTCAGGATCAGGGTCTGTTCCACCATAATTAATGGTAGAAGCACTTCAAAGCTTAGTTGTGGATCAGATTCCTGAGTTTGTAAAAATTGCCCAACACCTTGTCACCTCAAACATGCCAAATCCACAGTATGAAGCCATTCTGCTATGTCATTAAGAATATGTAAAGAGTCAACAAAAGAAAATAGCAGATGAGGCTGAAAGAGATGGTAATGTAGATGCCTGGTTACAAGGAAAGTATGATGTTGCTCTATCAGAAGGTCTTCAGTACCTCAGAGAAGAGTACATCACATCACTAGGGTCCAATACCAAATCTCTCACCCCTAGAGATGTGTATGAAGCAATGAATGACACATACAAACGCATTCTCAAAGCTGCAAACTATCTTGGCAAGGGCCTCAAGACAGAAGTTAATGAAGTATATGCAGCTACAATTAAGGAGGTGCAGAAAGTATAAAAGGGATTTTGATGCCAAATTCCCTCAACTGGACACTGTTCTCAAGGATATTCAACTCTGCAAGTCTGAATGCATCAAAATGGACAACTCAATGCTACTGGTTCAAGGGTCTGTCAAGAATCTTGCAACTCAAGTCCAAAACCTATCTTCTCAGATAAATGATGTTAATGCCATGACCAGAACTCTCTTTGCCAATCACTATGGGGATAAGCTGGTGACTGAGGTCCCTGTGCATAATATGACAAAATTTGAAGTGTAGAGACTCAAGGACCAATCTCTCTCTGGTTTCAAGGCTTCTGAGTTGTTCACCAAGGTGGATACTCTTGAAAAGGAAGTGAGCTCTCTCAGACAATCAAATGCTCATCTTACAGACACTATTGCTCTTCTCAATGAAAAGTTGGACACTCAAGCTACTGCTAATGCTGAGGTTCTTCTCAATCAACAACAAATGTTGTCTGCTATGATGAAGCACATGGGACTCCCTCTGCCTGATGAATCTGTCACTCCCACATCACTCAACCCAAAGGCCCCTACTACAGCCTCTGTGCCTGACAACAAGCCTAAGGGGGAGAAGAGGACCTTAAGGAACTCAAATCCTAAGGGGGAGAAACCTAAGGAGAAAGGCATTAAAATAAATGAGGGTGGTTATCAGAGGACTTCTAAATATACAATTCATGTGCAAGGCAAAGGGAAAGCCAAGGTTGATGAACCTCCATCCTCTCTACCAGTTGTTACTCTACCAACTGTGCATATCACTACTCCAAGTGGCCAGAAGCAATCCATCACCACCACAGTGGTTGCGGGGAGTATGCCATCTGATAAACCTCCATCCTCCAAAACTGAAAGTGCCAAGCCTGTAGAAGTGAAGTTGATTACTGAGGCCAAGCTACAAGAAATTGCCAACTCAAATGTCTATCATGATGAAGCATTTTTGGAGTTTCTGAAAGCCCTAAAGGAACAGGCTGGTGACATTCTATTCTATCTAAGGAGTTTGAAGGAACAGATTGAATACTTCATTGTAATACCCAAGAAAGTCAACATCTCATGGTTCAAGGAGATACTGATGATTTCAAATTCCAAGATTTGGCATCTAACCTACAAAACACTACAAGCTTTAAAGTTCACAGAGGTGGATGCTCTAATCAAGCTAATTGAGAAAAGAGATGTCAATGAGAACAACAAGAGTCTATACAATGACTTAAGGAATGAGCAACAGGCCAGGCTGCCTGAAGTGTGCACCAATCCAAGAACCATTCTTTATTAGTCTGGTACTAAAATCCAAGATGTCAAGCAGCTGGTCATTCCCAGTGATCTTACTCCTCAGAACCACAAACTCATCATTGATATTATTGAGCAACTACAAAAGAAGAATGGGATAAGAACTGCTGAGGAAATAGAAGCACTGCACATTCTCAGAATATTCATTTCAACTGGCTCTGTTCCAGATATAGCCAAATCTAGGAGAAATAAGGATGATAAAGATGAGGATAAGAGTGATGGGAGGAGAAGACATCACAGGAGTGATAAGGATGATGAAGACAAGAAAAAAAAAGGATAGCAAGGATAAGAAAGGAGATGATGACCAAGGCAAAGTCTGTGAGAGGAAGAATGGAAAACTACAAGCCCTAGGCATAGCTAGCAGTAAACTCACCACAACACAAGACTCTAAGTCTAGGGTGAATACTGTTAGTAATGACCTACCAAGCAATCAAGTGAAAAAGATTAAGTTCAAGCATGTTGCAAGAAGAGTGAAGCCATCTAAGTCAAGGGCCCTAACAATCATTCCAGGATTGAAACTCCAACCACTGAATGAAGATTTTGATGAAGACCAACTGCAATTTCTAAGAGCTCAAAGAATCTACTATGCTACCATTGTGAATGACTGTCTTGAGATCAAATATACTGATGGAAGGGAGAAGAAATTCAAACAAGGACAGTGTCAAAATTGGGGCAAACTATATGAAATAGAAAGAATCATTGCATTGTTGGATTCTGAAGACAAAGTGGAGAGAGTATGGAAGTTGGAGTTGATTAATTTTGTGAAGATGAAGAGAGACTATGCTGAGAAGATAAGGAAGGGGTGCTTTGAGAAATGGCTAGAAAGGGAGAAGGAGATTGATAGAATAGTAGTTGAAGGAGAAAAGCTAAGGGCAAAAGGATTGTCTAGATTTCAATTCAATCCCTATGTGGTAAAGTATAGGAGAAGGAATGGAGATAATGTCAATATAAGAATGAACCTACTCAGTCACTATCCTGCCAACATTCTGAAACCAGTACTTGAAGATTTCAAGAACTCAATTCTGCTTGAAGAACTGGATGCTATGGCAGAGATCATAAGGGCTATGGATGAGATTGCAAGAAAGGTGAAAGAAAGAAAACAGAAGGCATATATGATCTACAAGCCAAAGCAATGGAGATGGAATCAAATGAGAATGGCTAGTATTTCACCAAAATGTGTAAGATTACTCACCTTGTAGTTCTATTCACGTTATCAATCAAATTTCAGACATGTACTTTTCAAGTTTTATCTTTGTGTATGTTATGCTTTTTATCAGACATGAAATTATGACTAAGGGTCTTACTCACAATTTGGGGGAGATTGTTAGTCACAGAGGCATGCTTGTATACATCTAAATAACAAGCCTAATTGTTTGTAATGCTTTGCATTACTTACATGACCTCTTAACAGAGGGAACCTCTAGTTGTAGAGTTTCTATCTGTTTAGTGCTTGTAATAAGCATCAATTCCTATCTATGTAATTGTACTTAAAAGTCAGAGAATAATGCTTGAAAGAAGTTTCAAGGTTCATGCCTCAAGCTTGAAGAACAAGACTATCAAATAATCACAGTTGGGATTTAAAGCAATGAAGAATTTGCCTAAGTACCAATTCGAGAAGTATGTTTGTTATACTTGAGAAGTCTAGCCTTCGAGAATTCAGGGATTCGATATCTCAAAAGACACTATTCGATATCTCTTAATACACTATTCGATATCTCAGAGATTCGACATGTCTACTACTCTATTCGAGAACTCAGAAAGTCAACAAGTCAAAGCATCATTCGAGTTCTCTAGGAGTCAACAAGTCAAGGTCCATTCGATATCTCAAGGACTTAGAAAGCTATTCGACATCTCAGGGATTCGACAAGTCAAGTGCTCTATTCGACAACTCAAGGATCCCTGGAGAAAAGAGCTATTCGAGAAGTGATTCGATATGTCGATTATACAGTATTCGAGAACTCAGAGTTATCTAATCCTAGTTCTCAAATCAATCACTTTGAAGACAAACTACTAGAGAAATTGTACAAGTCAGAAACCTACAACGAGCCAAAGCACTTTATGGACCACAATTTGTAACGTGCTTTGGAAAGCCTACAAAGAAGCTTGGAGAGATGTAGAAGAGACAAAGAGCTAAAGAAGTGGATCTAAACAGAGTTTCACAAAGTCAAATCTGTAGTCGTTTGGACACTTACTCAAAAACGGATAGATATACAAGAAAGTAACTTATCATGTAACCTTATTTGTAGTAAGTAAGTTGTATTCATGTTCTATAAGAATACAATCTCACTTCTTTAGTTGAATTAAAAAAAAGGGAAGTTTTTCGCATACATTGTAAGAGTACATCTCTCTAAGAAAAATGAAGCTGAGAATACTACCATTTGTATTCTCAGGTTGTAGCAAATCTTTATTTAATAAAATATTAGATTCAAGTGATATCGTGTCTTGTGTTGTTCATAATCCGCACTAATATCTCTGCACACACATAACACATATCTTGCTAAAGATTCAAAAACGAGAAAAGTTCAAGAATTCATTCACCCCCACCTCTGTATTCTTTTCGTGTGTTCAATACACAACAACAAGGTTAGGAGTATTTATGCCCAAGGATCCAATAGCCTCGTTGTAGCCAAACCCTATTCCTACAGTTTGTTCTACAGCTTGTCTATTGAAGAACTCTTTAGAAATTTTACACAAATTAAAGCAAGCCCTAACTTGTGTTTCAAGTTTAGCAATCCTAGCAAGTTGTTTGGACACAACTTCCACTAAAGACTTATCCCTTTTATTGAGTAGTGTCATTTGCTCTTATTGCTGTTCTAGATTAACATGCACCTTTTTTAGCTCTAACACTTCATTTTCAAGATTAGTGTTTAACAGAACTAATCTAGCAATTTCAGTGCATTAACCAAGGAATCACCTAACTTACGAACCAACTCAGAGTCAGTAAGTTTTACCTGAGATTTAGAAACAGAGGATGTATCAGCATTTGCCACCAGCGCAAGATTTCCATATTCTTCATCTTCACTATCTGTGTCATCCCAGCTTTTACCAGCAGCAACATAGGCTTTTCCAACCTTCTTCTTTTCTGGAACATAATCTCTCTTCTGGGCTTGTTTAGGTTTCTGACACTCAGTTGCGAAGTGTCCAAATTCATTATAGTTAAAGCAACAAATCTTGCTTCTGTTAACAGTTCCTGTTTTGTAGCCACATCTGCTACTAGAGGATGAAGAACCTCCTCTCTGGAATCTGTTGTAGTTAGATTTGAACTTGTACTTAGGATTCCTCCTGAATCTAAAATTACTGAACTGCCTCACCATCATAGCCATTGACTCGTCTTCCAACTGATCCAGCTCTTCCAAAGAGTAGAAATCTCCACCATCCTAACTAGCCGGTGTTTGACCAACCTCAACTTCAAACTGTCCCTTTTCAGAGCTGCAAGATCGAACAACCTTAGCTTTCACTTCCTTTGGAGACTCAACCACTAAAGCTGTAGATGTATTTCCAACTCTACCTTTACCATAAATTTCTTTCTATTGAGCTTGTTCCAGTTCATAGGTTTTTAGAACACCAAAGAGTCTTTCAAGAGAGGTTTCACTCAGATCTCAAGATTCTCTAATGGCAATGATTCTATGTTCTTGGTGAGTAGGCATGGTCAGTAAGAACTTTCGGTTGATCTCCTTTTGTGTATAGTTCTTGCCATGGATCTGCAAGTTGTTGATTATCTTATTATACCTTTCAAAAACTTCTTGTATGCCTTCATTAGGGCCAGATCTGAAGTGTTCATATTCAGAGGTTAAGATTTCAATTCTGTTCTCCCTGACTTCATCCGTTCCTTCATTGATGGTTTCAATAGTTTCCCACATGTGTTTAGAAGTTTTTACAATTCATCACATGGCTATACATCACAGCATCCAGGGAATCTATTAGGATGAGTCTTAAGTTCTTATCCAGTCCGGCATCTTCCTTTTCATCAGGGGTATACAAGGCAGGGTCCTTTTCATAGGATCTACCAAGAGTTACAACTACCTTATCAACAACAACTTCTTGTTCATAGACCATAGGGGTTTTAGGTCATTTTTTCAACACACCTAAATATTTGGGATTTGTAACATCTAGAAACAACTCCATTTTTTTTCCACATATCATAATTATCTTTGTCAAAGATAGGTATCTTAACAATGGCTTTAGAAGTCATGATGAATTTTTAAGTGAGTAAAAAATTCGAGCTTGATTTTTAACTGAATAAAGATAGGATCTTGATTTGTATATCAATCAAACGGCTCTGATACCAATTGTTAGGTCCAATATGTTTGTAGAAGGGGGGCTTTTTATCAAAATTTGTCCTTCAGATTTAAATTCAATTAAGACAAATTATTCCGGAATTAAATGAAAGAAAGTTCAAGTTGAATATATTAATATATTAAACTTGAGGGTTGTTACAAAATCAGTACAGAGTTATATCATGTTAATAAAAACAAATTAGAAAATTCGACATGAATTCTTCTAGATTTGTTAATAAAAATCAAGATATAAATTAGGAGTCAAAACTCGCTAATAGTATAAGAGTCACAAGTAATCAAGCTTGAACGGATAGAATATTTCTAATACAAAGCTTTCTATTTACTATGAATTTATGGCTCTTGAATGTGAGTATTGATGAAGAGAGAGTTCTTGAGTGTCTTGCTCTTTTGATAAAATATTTCACACACCCTTCCTTTGTTTGCCTTAGCTGATATTTATGTCCTCAAAAATCACTGAAGTCCCTGTCTTTTTCTTTCACATTTTTCTCATCAAGGGGTATCAACAATTGTCGGTGAGGGTATTCGAATTGCACGGGTATCCAAATATTTATCTCAGTCAAGATATTTTGTAATCAAGTCGACTGAGTCTTTTGTCCGGTCAAGATACTTGAAATGCAAGGGTATCGAACAAGCCTGCTAAGGGTATTAGTATAAGCTTGCTAAGGGTATCAATTTGCCGAACAAATCTGATTTTAAACAAACTGCAAACGAAGACCAGTTGCTGGGGCAGGAAGCAGCAGCCAACTTGCATATGCACTGTCAAATTCATGCCTAACTTTTTAATGTTTCTCCTTTTACAATTCATACGAATTGTTTACTTTCAACTAACGATTCATTTAAAATCACTTAATTAATTTAATCAATTAATGAATGAATCAATTAATTAATTGTTTACTTTTACAGTATTGCTCCGTGTTTCTCTTTGCGGGGTCACCCTTGAGTGGCTTCGGCCATCGAAAGTCCTTATCTTTCTTGATATCTAACAAGATCTGACTCCTAGGAGCATTCAACCTTGCATAGTCAGAAAATCTTGGTCCCAAACTCTTCTTCGGTGGTGATTTAGAGTCCTTGCTAGTCCGGGGATACTTGTCCCTAACGTCATACTCTTTCTCTTGCTTTCGCTTCTTTGAGTCATTGATACCCTTTCTGTTGCCTACTGCGGCCTCTTTCTTCATGCTATCCTCAGCTTTAATATACTTATCGGCCCTTCGTTGGAGCTCAGCCATGTTTTCCGGGGGATGCTTCGCCAAAGACCTCTTAAAGAAAAGATCAGTGGTTCCGTGTTCCAGGGCTACCATGGCCACCTTATTCTCCAAATCAGTGATATTCAACGTCTCCTTAGTGAATCGTTTTAGGTAATCCCTCATATTTTCGTTTTTTCCTTGTACCACATACATAAGAGATGCAGAGCTTTTCTCATGAACTCTTTCACTAATGAACTGGCTAACAAAAGCAGCACTCAACTCCTTAAAGGAGCCGATTGAATTTGCAGGCTACCGGCTATACCATCTTTGAGCCATGCCCGACAGGGTTTGAGGGAACACCCTACACTTCAGGGCGTCACTTACAGGCTGCAACAGCAGTGCGTTTGAGAACGTCCTGACGTGATTTGCGGGATCACCCGTTCCATCATAAGCCTTGATTGTCGGCATCTTGAACTT
Source organism: Kitagawia praeruptora (assembly GCA_037693485.1). Lineage (NCBI taxonomy): Eukaryota > Viridiplantae > Streptophyta > Magnoliopsida > Apiales > Apiaceae > Kitagawia > Kitagawia praeruptora. The sequence continues at coordinate 117,350,526 of CM075352.1, forward strand.
CTTTAAAATACGAGCATTCATCACCTCCTCAATAAACGGGGGTGTGGGATTATCAGGATCTCCAAGTGGCATCAGATCTTTGGGGTTACCCCTGAGGGTTTCTACCCTTGTTGTTCTTCCAGTTGGGGCATCAACCCTTTTCTGCCTCCTTAAAGACCTCTCCAAGTTTATAATGGGAATCCTCCATGTGGTTGGAGGAGGTTGAGTTTGATTCAATCTAGCTTGTTCCCTTGCCATATCTTCCTTCAAATTTAAAATCTCGGCCTCATGAGCCTTGATCCTCTCAGCGGTCATCAAAGGGGGTCCAACATGGATGGTTTGAGTCCTCCTTCGAGGTTATCTACTAGCACGTCGCCTCCCCGGGGCTTCATCGCGATCATCATCATCAGATGGTGAATTATCAGTATAGGGGCCGGAGTAGTCGTCATATTCTCGATCTCGGATCTGTAAGTTATGACTGCTTGGTCCAGCACCTTGAGTAGGGGTAGTTAGGCAAACCATACATCGGGTTGGTATTCATAGGGAGATCCGTAGTGTGGATATGTACTCCCGATGGTAGCGGGTGATTAGGATTAACAAGAAGAGAAACCACCATCTGAAGAGGGTTGGTTTCTCGACCTGGGTGGACGACCACAGGTAATGTACTCTCAGCATGGGGGATCGTCCCTATAGGTTGAGAAACTTGAGGTTGGACGATCGCCCCTGTTGTTGGGGGCACTTGTTCAGTGATAGGTGGAGCAGAGCTGAGGGGTATGGCCTCAGTAGTAACTGGTGGTGTTCTTCCTGTGGTTACCGTTGTTGATGTCTTTTCCCACAGACGGCGTCAAATGTTGTGGAATAAAAACTAGGTTACTAGATTGCGGCTAGGGTTTGCTTGTATTTAATGCTAGGGTTCGTGAGCGTCATGCTTTAATGACTACTCTCGTGTTCGCGGCTGAATCTGCCATCAAAAGATGCCTACGTACCTTGATGAATATCAAAGATTAAGCAAAAAACGTAGTTCTAGAGATGAGGGGTTTGACCCTTTATATAGGTTGAGAAGCCTTAAAATTATAGTAGGGTTAGGTGACTTGGAGGGCAAGTCAGCCTTGAGGAAGGTTCTAGACTCCTACCTTGTAGAAGTCTATTTCCTTGTATGATTGTGTGCCTTGGAGGCTACTCTTTGTAGAGATAATATCCTTATTTCACTTGTATTTCCCAGCGTTAATTATCCCTTAATATTAATTACGAAATTAATATTTAATTAGGGTTTTGGGCTTCATATCAGGACCATTCGAGGTTTAATTATGCCACATTAAATGTATATTTAGGGCTTATTTTTAGTCCATATCAATAATGTTTTAAATTAAAAGGTAACATGTTTTAATTAGAAATAAATATTGATGATTGGAAGATTATGATTGCAAAATTATGTTTCAAATCAAAAGGTGACATGTTTTAATTATAAATGAAATATTAATGATTAGAAGATACGATATTTTAGGTGTGTATAAAGGGTAATATGTTCAATTAAAAATAAACGTCTTTTAAATTGATGGAAAAATACGATATTTTAGGTATTTATTAAATTTTATTTAATATTAAAATTATGTTTTTATATAATTATTATTTCAATAATTGTTTTATTTTAATTTAGTATAATTTAATATACTCATATTTACGGATTATACTATTTTTTCCTTATTATAAACATCGTATAAGAATTTTTAATATATTTTATTAATAATTGAAAATATGGTGTGATATTTTTGGGTATATATTAGACAAAAACTAATAATGATTGTAAGATTAGTTTTAAATAAAAAAAGGTAATGTATTTTAATTAGAAAGAAAATATTAATGATTTGAAGATATGGTACGATTGATGTTTTTATAAAAATAATATCTTCAACTAAAATTAAATGTGAATTGACAATGGCTAATTACCATTAATTATATTATTTCATTATTTATTTTAATAATTAGGATAACCAAACCGACAAACTTTCCATCTTTCGACTTTAATATAATAGTATATATATATATATAGGATCTTGTTCTACTAGAAACAAAATTAGAATAAAAAATATAAATCAAACCCTAATCCAACATTTTAAGTTAATCTAATAACCAAACTAAAAGTACCCCAATACAAAAAACGTATAATTATAATCTACCCTCTATTTAGTAAAAAAATAATAATAATAAAAGTTACTGTTCACTGAAGTCAATAGTGAACAAAAAATTTTTTTTTCTAAACATTGGTAAGTTAATTTATGACATTTTTTGTGAAGGTGTCCCTGGAGGGGCCCTTAGAATAGATTAAATATAATATATTTAGTGTTGGTTTATAGTTTTTATTCTAAGAGGGGTTTCTATATGACCACTAACCTAATATATATATATATATATATATATATATATATATATATATATATATATATATATATATATAATTGGTCAGGAGCCCATGGGGATATCCCCTTCCCGCCATGTTTCATTGCGAATGCCCGCCATGTTTCATGGCGAACGTAAATTTGTTAAAATTATTTAAAAATAGAAAAATAAGATAAAATTTGAATTAAAATTCATAAAAATTCAAATATCAATACTCATTAATTTTGTGATTCATGTTACATTAGATCAGTAATTTTTTAATTTTGAGATTACATATATATATATATATATATCCACTACGTCATAGATGGCCTGCAGCGATGCTTTTTTTTGGTGTTGCCTAAACTTTCTGCCTACTGCAACATTGTTTATTTGATGTTGCTGTATACAAAACATGGTGTTGCCGTAGCTATAAGAAACGTAGCAAGTTGCAACCCTTGTGAAGTGTTGCCGTTAATATGATTTAAACTCAACTTTTTTAACAAAAAAATTGAAATAAATAATTATTATGAATTAAAATTAATTAATTTAAAAACATACAATTTTAATTTTCAAAATTTATTATTAGAGTCAATATTGGCATTTTTATAATCACTTTACACATTTGTGAGTTGAAGAATTATTATATTTGTAAATTAATATTATTATAAAAATTAGAGAAAATTGCACTTTGTGTACCTGAACTTTGGCGATGACACCACTTCGCATACCATATTTTCAAAACTGCGACGGGCAATATCGAACAAGATAACTACTTAAAGTTTGTGTACTGCCGTCTATTTTGCTCAAACGGCGTTAAAAGCCCCAGGGGTATTACTATCCATTCAAGCTTGTTTTTTGCGAGGCTTGAGTGAAGTAGGCGGGAATTGCAGCTATATATCACAGAAGCAGCCCCCATTCTTCTTCTCTTCTAATTGTAAACCCTAATTCATTCCACAAACTGAAAAATGGCTGCCAGACCTCGTACGGATGAAGAAATCGATGCCATCTTGGATCTTGCTTGCTACTGTGACCAGATGAGTGTAATGAAGACTCAGTGGTTTGGGCCAAATGCAGGGAGGAGATTCAGGGCATGTCCGAGCAAATTTTGTGGCTACCAAGAATGGATTGATGAGGAACTTGGGCCTCGCACCTTAGAGATTATTAAGGAGTTGCAGGAGTCACATCTGGAGAGGGAGGAAAGGTATAGGCGCAGGATGGTTCGTATGAGAGAGAGGCATCAAGCTGAGATCTTGTAGTTGAAGAAGAAGCAGCAGTTTGTAGCTTTTATTGGGCTGTATGTGCTTGTCAATTTGATGATGAACACAGTGAGAGATGACACTGAATTTAAGGATGATGACTACGATTCTGTTGATGAGTGAAGCTTTGGTTAGGTTGTCCTAGGACTGTTAGGTTTATTGAATGTCATTGTCTATTATGCTTGGGTATGTATTATGGCAGAGAATAGTTAGGATTTAAGCTTGTTAAGTCATGTATTGTCTGTTGAATGTTAAGATTGTTAAGCTTTGGTCTGCAATGGAACCATGTTCTTAAGTTTATTGTATGTCGTTGTTATGTACCTTGTTTGCACATAAAATCCAAATGTAAGTGACAATAAATTGGTAAATAAAAGACAAGGTGTTGTTTAAAGTGCTTAAACATTGCACCTAATAATCACAAAAGAGACCTTTACAAGGTGCCAAAAGAGACCATTACAAGGTTCCAAAAGAGACCATCATAAGGTTAAAAAAGATACCATCATAAGTTTACAAAAGATACCATCATAAGGTTACAAAAGATACCATAACAAGGTTCCAAAAGAGCCATGCTGCAAAATGGCTTATACTAGTACCAGAATACATCATTATCAAAAGCACCGTAATGTATTAAAAAGATCAAAGCTTCCAAACTGGCTTCTGTTTGAGCTTACTTTCTCTTCTCTTTCTTGCTAAATCCAGGTTCTTCAAATTTGTAACTTGGGTGTTGTTCTTAGTTGTAAAGTTGAGGGGTTGCACACCAAGTGGGTTGTTGGCAGCTTGAGAAGTGTTGGTTGTTTCAGAAGTGTTTGGGTTGGTAAACACCCCTCCCTGGCTGCCTTCCCCTAATGTTGAGCTTCCTACATTGACTTGTGCAGGATTTGTGAAATTCCCTTCAGTTCAATTGTGATCCTCTTTGGCCTTCTTGGTCTTTTTGTTGGTCTGTTTCTCACATCCATTAGCCCTGTCATGTGCCTGTGAAAAAAGAAGCACATGCATTCAGTTATCAAAGAAAAGAAAAGTATACCCTAGCTGGACAACAAGAAATTGAAAACCATACCCTAGCTAGACAAGTCCTTGTGTTGTGAGAATATTCAGTGCAATAACTGCACTTCACCTTTGTGTTCTGTCTTTTTAACCTAGGTGCACCAGGTGTTGTTGCATCATTTGCCTTATTCCTAGACTTTTTTGGCCTTCCTGTCTGAACCTTGACCACATGGGGTTATGGCCTGGGATAATCAGTCCTAACCCATTCTTCTTCACCACATATGGTTTCAAGGGTGTGGCTGTAGCAAGCAATGAAGGTGTCCTTTGAATAGCATTGATGGAAAAAATCCTCATACTTCCTTTTTGACCATGCAATGCAAGCACATGCATGGTAGCAGGGTATTCCTCTCAATTCCCACTTTTTGCATGCACATTTTTTAGCATCCAGGTCCACTACCATCTGATACCCCCCTTCTGACATGGTCACCAAGTACTTTGCCCCCCCAAGACCAGATCACATGGCACCCTTTAGTCATTTGAACAACCCTAATAGACATGGTAAAATAGACATTAGACATGCTTTTAATGTACAATAAAGACAAGACATAATAGTGTAGGGAAAAGCTTACTTGTTTCATCTCCTCATAGAATTTGGATAGATAGGGTTCAAAGCATAACTATGAATCATTTTGTCCCTTCTTTTTTGGATTCTTGTCATGACATCTATGTGTATGGCTGTAGCATAGACAGTATAGGAAGATCTCTATGCTTACCAATACTGCTATTGAAGACCTCACATTGGTTATTCACAAACTGATCAGATTTTGGAGTCATCCTAAATGCACTTCTAGTCCATTGAGTTCTAGGTTTTTCAGCCAACCAGTCATAGCACTTCTTGGATAGCTGTAAAATAAAAGACAAGGTGGGGTAATTGTCAAACAAAGTGGGGTAATTGAAAATTATTTGAAAAGACAAAGTTAAAAGACATACCTTTTCTAATTCCTCCATGTGCTTGTTGTAGGTGTAATCAGTGGTGGCCCTTGCTGCTTTCCACAAGCACTGCCTCACACCAATTCCTTTATGGTCCTTCCACATATTTTTGTATAAGTGCATGACACAGAACCTATGTTTTGCATTAGGCACTCTGTTCTCAAGAGCATTGATTAAACCTTTCTGCCTGTTAGAAATGAATGTCCAACTACCATCATTAACAATCTACAAATCTTCAACCATATTCTTTAAAAACCAATTCCAGCTCTCAGAATTTTATGCTTCTACCACTGCCCAAGCCACAGGGTACATCCCATCATTAGCATATGTCCCAATGGTTGTGAGGATTTGACACCTATAAGGTCCCTTTAGATGGCACCCATCAAGTCCAATTAGTGGTCTGCAACCACTTTTGAATCCCTTCTTAATAGGGCCAAAACAAGTATAGAATCTTTTGAATATCTTCTTCTCAGGATCTGCTGTGTCTTCTGTCATTACTAAAACTGTGTTCTCAGGCATAGCCTTTAGAAGCTCATTGGCATAGTCTCAAACCTGACCATACTGCTCATTATGCTTCCCTCTAATTTTCTACAGTGCCATCTTCTTAGCCCTTGCAATTGCATAGATACTTACATAACAACCCCAGTCATTGACAACCTTTTTTAAGAATGAAGCCAAAGGCCAAGTAGGGTTTATCCTCACATCATTTTCAGAATGATTGGCTATCCATCTTGAGTTAATCTGCTTTTGTTCACAGGTTTGAATGCATGTATGTTTTGGCTGGTAGACTCTTATCTGGTAAGTGTCAGCTGTGGATTGTCCATCTCACTGTTGGCATCAAATAATGGCCATCCTATCTCATCTTCATCAGTGGAGTTGGCAGCCATCCTCTCCTCTTCACTATCATAGAATATGGAGTCACTAGAATAACCTGCATTTTCATCTGCCCCCATCTTTGTGGCACTCTATTTCTCTTTCTCTGTGCTACATCCAGCTTTCTCACCATCCTTCCCAGTAGCTTTCTCACCCTCTTTAGTAGCTTTCTTACTCTCCTTAGTAGGATTTTCACTTTGTTTACCTGCTTTCTTACTCTCCTTAGCAGCTTTTTTGCTCTCCTTAGCAACTTTTGCAGTCTCTTTGGCAACCTTCTTTTTTGCTCTTTCATTCTTATAGTAAGCCACATCTTCATCTGTGCTATCCTCATTTGAAGAGTCAGAATGGAATGAATCATCACTCAGTTCATCCTGTTGGTTGACCAGAAAGTCCTCATCTTGTGAGTCACTGTCATTGTAGCTTGCATTCTCATCGTAGCCACCATAATCATTGTGGTCTCCATCATGTTCAGAGTTGCCACCATCTTGGTCATCAAACATCTCTCTAAAAAAATCTCTATCATATTCAGCCTCAACAAATTCCAAGTTAGGATCTTGAGATGGAATATAGCTTTGTGATGCTTTTTGGCTTTCTATACATAGAGGTTGAACCTCAACTGCAAAAACTAACACCAATCTAGAAGGTGGCACCAGTTCACACATCTCAAAAACATCACCATCATTGTCTAAGGTCCAGAGACCATTAATCCAATCAGTTCTAGGAAACTTGTAGTAGTACATTTGACAACCAAGAACCCCACACTCCTTTAACATACCACTCAGTTCTAACATGGACATCTTGTCTACATCACAGAAGTCCACATAGTCAAACTCACCACCTTTATACTGCCTTGGATTCTCAGTCAATACGCCCCCATGATATAGTTTAATAGTAAAGAATTCAGATGCTGGAACATTAACAAACAAAACAAACACAAGTGGGTATTGAAAACAGATCGAATAGCAAATAAACAACTGAATAAACAATTCAATTGGGACCACAAACGTAAAAAACCCTAAATCATTACAGACACCAATGAAACCCTAATCGAAAATCATATAAAACCCCCCAATAACATGGATCAAACAGTACAATCATTTAAAAACCCTAATTAAATATACATCACACCTAATTATATAAAACCCCAAATTGCAAAAAGGATGCTTACAGATATATTGTGGGACCTCATTTGGAGCGATTGTGTCTCTTTCTTCTCTAGGTCGAACAGCCCAAGCCATCGTCTTCTTTTCTTCCCTTGATTAAAATGAGTATGATTAAAGCATGTTTAAAGTACCGTGTTGATTAAAGTCATGGAAGAAAAAAGGAGGCAAAGAGAACACTGAAAGCCCGCGCAGAAATGGTAATTGAATGGACAGTAATACCCCTGGGGCTTTTAACGCCGTTTGAGCAAAATAAACGGTAGTACACAAACTTTAAGTATTTATCTTGTTTGGTATTGTCCGTGGCAGTTTTGAAACTATGGTATGCGAAGTGGTGTTATCGCCAAAGTTTAGGTACACAAAGTGCACTTTACTCTAAAAATTAACTATGTGCTAATATATTTAGAAATTAATAGTGTGCTAATAGATTCAGTTATGATTTTATAATAAAAATGATATATGTTTTAATAATTTAGAAAAGATACTATTAAAAGATAATAAATTATTTAAAAAATAAAAACAACAAATTATTTTACACAAAAATGAATGGAACACATGAAAGGAAGGCCTGAGATGAAATGAAGGGGCGGGGAGTGAAAATGTAGAAGCGAAAAAATTGCCGCCTTGTTTTTTGACGAAATTTTTGAACAAAATTGACAATTATTTAGACAAACTATCACACAAACACATACATGCCTCTCTCTCTCTCTCACTTTCAAAGTAGTCGCTCTGTAACTTTCGCTGCAACATATCGGTTCTTCAAGAAATAGGGTTTTCAAGATTTGGGTTTGTTCAAGTTTCATGTATCTTACCGATCTAGCGGGCTTATTTAGTTAGGGTTTCAATTGGGGTTCCATTCAATTGGGTTGTACACGAAAGGGCTTAGGTCTCATACAAATAGATTTAGGATTCTTTTGCCATGGTTTCTTGAATTGGGTTTTTTCTACAAGCTTCAATTAAGGATTTTCGTGTTTCTCTCCCTCTGTTTGTCCCTCTCTCCCTCCTCTCTCTTTTTATATCTCTATCTAATTTAATTTGTAGCGTTATTTTGCTATTACTGTTACTAATTCAATGGTAAGATGTTTGACGGTCATACTTTTAAACAAAATAGCATTATCTTCATGTTTAATCTTTTGACATATATATTGGTTTGCACACCTCATCGATGAAATTTTCGCAGATTTTTGATAGATTGTAATGGACTAAAGGATTGAAAAGTGATGTAAAACTACTAGTTTAATCATGTCATGTGTTGTACATTCAAGTTACTCTTACCTGATTATATTTGATTTTGATTTTTTAATAGAGGTCAGCTTGTTTACTGAATTTGCAAAACTCAATGTATTCTTGCATTATATTAAAAATATAATTGATTTTCATGTTCTTCCCGTGGATGATAAGGAAATGTTATGGGTTGCAGAGTAGGATCATGTGGATGACTTATCTACTAACCGACTTATTTATATTGCTTCTATGTTAAGTAGATTATTTGTTTTTCTTGTGTTAATATTCAGCAGGGTATTAAATTTTGTTTTATTTTTGTTGATTGTGCAACAATGGCATCCTGATAAATGGACAAAATCAACTGAACTGTGTGGTGTAGCCAAGCGTAAATTTCAGCAAATTCAAGAAGCTTATTCAGGTATTGCACTATCCATTATGTCACGTTTTTGAAATAATGCGCGTGTAGTGTAAAAATTTTGGTTTATAATTTTGTAAGTATTTAGGTGCTTGTTTAATAATGTGTTGTGTTTGATTTGTGTAGTGTTATCGGATTCGAAGAAGTGTAAACTGTATGATCTAGGATTGTATGATCCTGATGAAGAAGAGGATGAGGTGTGTTATAATTCTGTTGTATTGTATTTATCCCCTGTTTTTTGATTCTGTTTATGGAATGAATCGTAACGACCTTTCGAATTAATTTTGCAAGGGTTTACCGATTTTGTACAGGAAATGGCATCTCTTATTGAGAAGACTAGAAGAGAGGTATGTTTTCACTTAATCTTTAATTTGTGATTGCTTAGAATATATGTATTCGTTTTTCTGTGATTGTCTATGGATTTAGTTCAGAGATAGAAATTAACTTAGAGATATTAACCATGTTATATAGAAGCATATCTAAATTAACTTGTTAATTGTGCACTGAGTCGAGCTAATTACCAGGAGAAAATATAGGTATGAATGAAGACAGAGATAATGATCATATCTAAAAGATGTTATGTAACTACTTGATTTGAAGGTTAAGAATAAAGAGAAAAACAAAACACAGACGATGATATCTAAAAGCCAAACAATTTAATTTTTAACATACAATTCTATTCTCCACATATACCTTTCATAGCTGGACTATTAGTAGTAGAAGTGAAACAATATCATGAACCTGGGCACTTGTAAATATCGATAACTACTTTGTCCAGTTTTTTTTCACATCTGGCTAAAAAACAAAAACAAGTATTTATATATTTATAGTGCAGTTTGTGGAGCTACCAAACCAAACCATTTCGTTCATTCGCGTCTTCATTAGCTGTTGAATAACACTAGCTCAAGGTGTTGAACAACAGCAAGGTAAGCCTCCAGGGCTACCACTAGTTGATCCACCTATTGATGCTTCTACTATGACTACTACTGTCTTTTCTTTGTTTCACTTTTTAATCGCAGTAGATTTGGATAAATTAGACTGATCGAGTTGTACGTTTTCGATCTCTTTTATCAGGGGCATATGATGAAGAAGAATCTGCAACAAGATCTTATGACTTAGCTGCCATCAAGTACTGGGGAACATCAATACATGATTAGCATTTTGTGTTACTTTGTGTTCCTTTTATCTTATAATTATTTTATGTTCTATCTTTCTTTTTTTTAAAATGGTTTGTTTGGTATGTCTGATACTACGTATGTCGATCTATTTAATTCAGTTGATGCGGTGTTCTTCACAAATTTGATTGCTATATGAATTTGTCTTAGGCTATTAGGTTGTATTTGTTATATGATCCCTTGTTTTTGCAGATGGCAAGAAGAGTAGTGTCCATGTGGCTACACCATATCCTTCAAAACATGCAAGAAAGACTCTTGCAAGTAAGCCAAACCAGCCGATTCCAAAGAGTGAAGGATTTCACCCTTGTTCATTACTTAACTTTTGTAATCTGTCACAAGTTTATTGTACTGGATTGTAATATTTTTATTTTGGTTTACGGGTTATGAAGCCCATTAACTTGTATTGATGATTTTTGGTATTGGTGTAACAAAACAGATTTTCAATTTTTAGGAAATGCATATATACAAATTGTTCCTCTTAAATTTTTATTATGAAAGTGCTATTGAAGGTATTATACACTGTTGCCATCAATTGCTAAAAATATGTTTATGTGGGGCCCCCACTGAAAACTCATGGACCCACCTGTACGACCCACACGTGTGACCCACCTGTGGTACCCAAATTTACCAAATTTTAACATTCACTGCAACACTAGTTTAGTGTTGTTGTACATTATGTTTAACGTTGCCATAGAAGTTTCTGGTAACAAAAGTAGTAGCGTTGCCGTAGTGAACAAAAGCGTTGCCGTAGACCCCTACGGCAGCTGTGCCAAATGCAACGCTGAAAAAGCGTTGCCATTTCGTTTTTTTGCTCTACAGCAACGTTTTTTTGGCTTGCTGCAACATTTTGAAAACGTTGCTGCAGGCCATCTATGGCGTAGTATATGCATATATATATATATATATATATATATATATATATATATATATATATATATATATATATATATATATATATATATTTATATATATACATATATATAGAGTTTGGCACTATGGAGTACTAATAATTTGGAGTACTTGGAGTACTCTTAGATGACCGTTAGATTAAAACAGATCATGTGGACAGGATAAAACTTTTAGTAATGGCAAAATCGTAAATAACCTGACAAATGAAGGGTAAAGTTCTGCAAAGCAAAACGATAATAGACGTTTTTTTTAATCATGGAATTAAAGATAGAGACGTTGCCAAGAAAAACGCAGCACCCTCATATCTCTCCGGCAGTTACACTTTAAAGCAAATCCAAGCACCTCCTCTTAAGTTTAAACAGAACAAAAGAGGAAAAAGAGCATTACAACAAGCCAATTAGCATACAAAAGTAGAATCTTGCAACTGGGTTACAATGAGCGAAGGTATGTAATTGGGTGTTGAGAAACTCATTTTTTTAATTTGCATTATATATAGAATACGGAATTCAAATCTTCTTGTAATGGATTTCAGAAATCCTACAATCAAACACATAACTTCTTGATAGTTATTGGAATCGCAGTATTTTTTTTTTTGCTAACATATGTAGTTCTGTGTATTGCATGTAAGATATTTTGGTAGATTATAAATTTGTTTATGGTTAAATTAGTTAGGGATGTATGAAAGTTACCCACTTTCAATTGAATACAATTGTTAATTTCATCATGAATTTATTGTGTATTTAAATTGTGATTTTGGATAATAAAAAGAAAAAATAAAAAATTGGGTAAACAACCTAGATATTCAAGCTTATTATGTGAATAAGATGATTTAAGTTCTGCAAATTATGTCAGTAATTTGTGTTTTTTTACAATATTGGTTTTATTGGGTGTAGTACTTTACATTTTCTCACCAAATTTATGAAACTAATATTGCTTTAAGATACTGAGAAGTGATTACTTCCTCTAGATAACAACCTAGAATTTATGGGAATTGGTTACTCTGTATAACAACCTGGCACTATGAAATTTGAGTAATACTCTTGCATTAGTGCAGTGATTTAGGACAAAGATTGTGGTGATCCATCAACAATTAAAGATAATCGGTGGAAACTATGTTATTATACTCTAATAAATCTCATTTTTATTTTTATGTTGTTAGTCTGCGAATAACATGTTTATTTGACTGAAATGATCAAAAGAGAATGTTGCACTTGTGATGAATATTGTATGTCAAAAAACATTAAGAAAAGGCAAGAGGATGAAAACATGTAAACTTAGAGCTAAGAACATAACTACTGAAACCTGGGTACCAACCATTTGTATTATTCGTTTGTGTAATGAGAGATTTAAGAAAATAAACACCTTCACTAATGATAATTTGAGTTATTATGGTGTATATAGATACTAAAAAACGAAGTGCAGTTGCAGTTTCTTGATAATTATAACCTGCCAAATGCAGGATAATGTATGAAATATATGAACCTAACATAGTTTGAATTTTGCAGGAAGAAGACGAAGCAGTAGAATTATTCAAAGTCCTTGGCTAAAGTGGAAACCCTAAACATTCCCAGCTGTAGAAGTATGCTTCTCGAGTCTAGACAATTTTCACCTGATGAACTTAGTCCAATAAATAGTCAGAAATTACAAATCAAGTTCTTGTTAATTTGTGAGTGAATTTTGTCACAGAACTTTTACGGTATGATAGTGAAACCAATGCAGAGTCGCAACTGGCCCTACCGTGCTGATCTATACAGTAAGCTTTCCGGTAAACAAATTAAAAGCCCGGTATTCTTAATTGCCTGAAAGACGCCATACAAGTACACAAATTGTAGTTCAGATAATAAAAGGTAGAAAAGATTCCGGTTTCCGGTAAACAAATTAAAAGCCCTCTTGTCAAGTTGCAAGGCTTCCGGTTTGCTTAATGAAGCCTGGAGATATTTTGATCATATGAAGTCACGTTATGGTATTGCCCCCACGATTGAGCATTATTCATGTATGGTTGATCTTCTCCGGAAATGTGGTTATCCTGATGAAGCTTGGGAGTTTGTGAAGTCAATGCCAGTTAAACCAGACGCTGCTGTTTGGGGGGCATTACTTGGATCTTGTCGAGTGCCTTATGATATTGAGCTTGCAGAGGTTGCCGCAAATAAACTCTTCAAATTAGAACCAAATAATCATGTTAACTATGTAATGATGATGCATTTGTATGGAATGTCAAAGAGATCAGAAGACGCTGAGGGTATAAGAATGTTAATGGAAGATGCAGGAGTGCGATTAGGAAACGCTTGGAGCTGGATAGAATTTAATCAGACAATTCATATGTTTTCTGCAACAGGAAAACCTCATCCTGATGAAGGGGAGATATATTATATTTATATTATCTGGTTTCAGCAATAAAGGCGTTAGGATATGTACAGGATACCAATTGTGTGCATCAGAACAAAGATGAGGAAGAGAAGGAGAAAATCCTGCTTGCTCACACAGAGAGACTGGCATTTACATATGGATTGATGAAGAGTAAAAGCTTTGTACCTATAAGGGTGATCAAGAACGCAAGAATGTGTTCTGACTGCCATACTTTAGCTAAATATATTTTGCTGTTGAAAAGACGCGAGATTTTTGTTAAAGATGGTGCAAGATTTCACCATTTTAGCAATGGAAAGTGTTCATATAATGAATTATAGTGAACGCCTTGCATTCTGATTTCTTGGGAGATCAGCTTTGGACAAAATTTCTACTACATGTAGACCAGAGAATAAGTGACGAGGCTTGATGAAAAATGTTTAGAAATAAAGAAAATAACAAAATAACTCTAATATTAGAATCAATACGGTACATGATATGAAGTTTGTCTCTTCTTTCAGTATTCTATAATGATCAAACCAATAACTAGATTTCAAGCAATACAATATTTGCATAATGTTGGGAATCGTACGGTTTCACTAGTTCCATACTTTCAATTGTTTATCCACACAGTGCAGTGTTCTAAATCCAGAACTTCAATTGTTTATCCACACATTGCAGTATTCTAAATCCAGATGTGAGATGTCCTGACTAATTTAAATACAATGCATTCTTTTTAATACAGGGGAAGGCGGTAGTACATGAATCGTACTTTCTTTTCAACACTGGGATGTCATCGTATTGCAAACTAGTGTAATTAGTGTTAGTAAATTGTGAATCAGCATCAATGTTGTGAAACCTTATAATTAATTGGTAGATAAGCAGTTGAAAGACTTCAGTTTTTCCTTCAACACCAATGCTTAAACATTAACCAGAATAAAATTTCATTACAACAGGAAGATTACTAAATTAAGCATTAATTACTACTATTTCTGGGGTCTATAAAGCACATACAAGACTTCCGAAACAAAACTACAGAAAACCAAGGTACTTCATGCACTAACAGTAGAGATTAGGGATTTCCAACAATAATAAGTTGAAGTTTGAACATACAGCACTTAGCACTACCAGAGCAGATACAGTAACTGAGATTAAGGAAAGGGTACAGGTAGAACTCTTTAAGAAACATCAGTTGTCCCTGAAGTTTTCGGGTTCTTAAAATCATGCACAATTCTTTAAATGAAATCACACACTAGAACATATATTTGACCTATGGTCCCAAACTTGAGGACGATCCAGCATGGCCATCCCACTCAAATTTGGGCCTAAATGTAACCATCCTACTCAAACTTGAAGGAGATCCTGCATCGCCATCCTCTCTAAGACTTAAGCCAATGATTTGAGATTGCAGTTGATTAGAGCCTCAACAAAGAATCAAGTTTCATCTTTAGTGTTGCCGTCAGGAACCTCCACAAGAAATGATTCGAACCCACTTCATCAAAAGTCATAATAGTGCAGAATAGAGACTACAACAAATGTTCAAACCAGTCAGGCAAGAACAAGCAACGTATGATTTCTATAAACCACCGAATTTTCATGTGCCTGTGATCCCTTGTGATATCCATAAAACACCATAACTGCAAGCCTTAAAAAATGTAACCACCATCATTCAAAAACTTGATCCATTCGATAGATAAAAATTGTATTATCTTTGTCATACGTAAATTTACAAAACTACCCCTCTGATTTTAATTTTAAACAAAACAACAACAAAACCTGAACCATTGGATAAGATAAAAAGGAACGGTTAAGATGTAGTACTCCAATACTCCAATATAAATGGTACTCCATATAACTTTCTTCTATATATATATATCCACCTTTATACTGTCTCCTTTTATTATATGATTTCTCTAATTTACGTAGGGGATCACATTGGCAACTTTGAGTAACAACCTCTATTGGAAATGATCTTACAATCCTTTACATGAAAAATTTAAAATAATTTTAAAAAATTATTAATTCCTTAAAATTAACATGTCAAAAAGATAAAATATATATATATATATAATAAAAAGTAAGAGGATAAATTTATTTAAAATATTTCTTTTTCTTAGCTCGGAAATTAATGACTATCAACCAATGATAAACAAAATGATTATCTATGATGTATTGGTTAATGATTTGATTTAATGAAAATAAGTACGTTTATTTCAAAAAAAAAAAGATAGAATGTAACTAAAACTTCACACCGTCTTTCTACAGTTTCTTTCTTTGCAAAATCGCAGCTCCACATATTTCTACTATGGTTTTTTCTCATCTTTGTAACTAGAGTTGATAAAAATACATTTTAACAAATATTTATATCCCTGCATCAATTCATTCAGCCACCATATTTTACCCGAGATTCATGAGGAGATAAACCGTATAAATTACATATTAATTTTTTTTAATACACTATCACTTTTAATTACTACATTTCCTTATTAGTAATCCCTTTTAAGTAGTCAGGTTATCCGTATAGTCTTGGTCCTCTTGGACCTAGGGATGGCAATCGGGTCGGGCGGGTCGGGTTTTGCCAAACCCAAACCCGAACCCGATTCTTTTGACCGAACCCGAACCCGAACCCGAAAATACCCGAAATTACAAATCCGAATCCGAATCCATTGGATACTAAACGGGTTTTCGGTACCCGAAACCCGATCCGAAATCCAAAAAAATAAATAATAAATAATTTTTTATATTAAAAATAATATAAAACATAAATATATAAAATATTTAAATTTTTATTACAAATTAAATATTAAATATATATATATATAATAATAGATAATATATATTAAATGTTAAATATTATGTATAAAATAATAGAAATAATAATATATATTAATTCGGGTTTCGGGTCGGGTTCGGGTTCGGATCGGATTTGATACGGTTTTCGGGTCGGGTTCGGGTCGGTATTGGCAAAACCCAAACCCGACCCGAAAATGATTCGGGTTTAAAAATCAAACCCAAACCCGAATCCAAACCCAAAAAATTCGGGTTCGGTTGGACCCATTCGGGTCGAAACGGATCGGGTATCCATCGGGTCGGTACAAATTGCCATCCTTACTTAGACCATTAACAAAAAACTAAAACACATTAATAACCGTATTTATTTATTTTTATAGTTATGAAATCATATTGATAACAATAAAGTTTTTCACATAATTTTTTGTTGAAATTAACAATTTTTTAAAGAAAAATGTAAGAGATATCTCAACGGAGTATCCAAATATTTAATGGATTATCTAAATATTAGAAAATGTAAAGGTTGAGACATATTTTATATATGTTCTAGGAATTTTCGGAAACTAACAAATAAAATGTTGTTCTTCATAATGATAATTTAAACTTTCATACTTGGATTTAAGATATTTTCTTAGTATAATTCATAAATAAAAAAAATTAAGGTTGCATGAAATGGAACCATGTGGGTCACTTGAATCCCACGTAATGGGAGGTTGGTGACTTTATATAGTTCCATGTACAACTATAGTGTACAACTACTAAGGCATGTAGCCATGTAGGCTGTGTTCTCAAAACCGGACCGGGCATCGAACCGGAAGCCCTACTGATTACTGGTTCGATTGGTTCAACCGGCTCGTCCAGTAGTTCAACCGGTGTGATGTCATAATTATGTAATATATAATTATATATATATATATATATATATGTGGATCACGCTCCAGTGAGAACACTGTTAGTATGAGAACAGTGAGAACACACATATTCACCACATTTCAAGCTATTTTAAAGGTCCTCGCTAGGGGCACCTTCACAAAAAAGTCTTATAATTCTACCCTCTATCCATTCATTAAAAAAAATTAAAAAAAAGTAACAAAAAAATTAAAAAAAAAACTGTTGCCACGTCATCATTATTAAATTTTTTGAATTTTTTTTTTAAAACTTTTTTTTTGATGAATGGATAGAGGGTGGAATTATAAGATTTTTTCGTATTGGGTGCCCCTGGCGGGGCCCTTTCGAATAGCTTGAAATGTGGTGTTCTCATTGTTCTCCAACATATACATGTTCTCATCTGAATCATACCCTATATATATATATTTGAGGTTTGGTCCACAACCACCGTTGGTTGGACCAGCCACCAGGATAGCCGCAACCATTCAATGCGGCAGTAGAGTCGCAACTCTTCATTGCGGCAGTAGTGAGAAGTAGAACTGCCGCAACCCTTCATTGCGGTAGTATTTGTTAGTTGTTTAATTAAAAAAACATAGCATTAGTTTGGATTCGAACTCTTGACCTTTTAGAAATTATACAAAACTTTTCCCACTCCACCAACTTGTACTATAGTAATTTAAACAGTATTATCTTATCTATTATTTAAAATTATTAATTTGATATATATTTATTTATAAAATTAATAAAAAATAGTAAATTAAAACCATTCGTTCATAAACGTAGAGTGAATTACAATGTTCATAAAGATAAAATGAATGTTGATGATGTTGGTGGGGATAAAAAAAATGATGGTGGAAAGGGTAAAAACAAGATAATTATTAGTGATGGTGATGATGAAAAAGATGAGAAATTTGGGATGGGAAAAAATGATGATGAACGAGATGAGGATATTAGGATGGAAAAAATTGATGATGAGGAGGATGTTAGGATGGGAAAAAATGTTGATGATGAGGATGTTAGGATGGGAAACAATGATAATGATGAGGATATTGGAAACGAAAATTGTGATTTTACATTTGCGGATGTTAATAAGGTTGTGCCTTGTGTTGGAATGATTTTCGATACATTAGATGAGGCGGAAAGTTTTTATAGAAATTATGGTCGAAATGTCGGATTCGAGATAATAATTAGGAATACTCATAAACATCAACGGAGTCATGATACATCATCCCATTTGTTTATTTGTAAGAAGGGTGAAAGAGTAGCACCGGAATCGGATTATCGTGATAAAGGAAAATGACGCATTAGGGATGTAGATCCACGAACGAAGTGTCGTGCTTGAATGTACGTATATCACCTAGTGAATGTAAACAATTGGAAGGTAACTTTGGTTGATTTGAAACACAATCATGCCATGGTAACACCGGATAAGCGACAATTTTTTCAAACATCGTGCAACATCGATTCGATCACCCGATCATTGATTGAGTTGTTTAACAAATCGGGGATCAAGACGAGTAAAGTGATGAAATATCTTGGTGAGACATGTGGAGGCATTGAAAATTTAGGGTTTTCTAATCAAGATGTACGCAATGTCATACGGGATATTCGGCACCGAGTGTTTGATTCTGGTGATGCGGAGTGTGGCTTGGTCTTGTTACGAAAGTTACAACAAAAGAATTTGTTTGGTCATTTCTTCTATCGAGTGGATGTGGATAACGAGAACCGTGTTAAAGGTTTGGTGTGGGTTGATCCTCGATGCATGAACGCTTACAAGAATTTTGGTGATGTGGTGATGTTCGACTCAACTTATCGAAAGAATAGGTATTGTATGCCTTTCATACCTATTACGGGGGTAAACCACCATTACCGAGAGCCATATAGTGAGCATCCATCAAATCGATATTATAATCCACAGAAACATCCTGAATGTCATAAAATCTCTAATAAGGCTGCCATGTCAGCCAACCAAGCTGAAAGCTGTCAAAGTCCCCCGATAAAGACCTGTATGGTGGTGGGGGTTAACCCTCCTCTCATCTACCGGCTCAGCCCAAGCCAATGCCCTCGGCCAAATAAAATCCATACGAGGTGCTATCAGAGGTGCCCCAGGCAACAACCTCTCGTAAGACCAAAGCTGCAAAAGCATGGTGCACCCATTAATAGCTTTGGCACCCTTCTGAGCAGCCTTAGCCAAACCCCTGAACAAATAATTCAAAACCGCAGCTCCCCAGGCATACTCCTTAATCTTATGCGCATACTGGATTAACTGTAAATACCTACAAAAATTGAGGAAATGCAAATTAAGGTAAGGATTCAATAATTGGAGAAGTAAAGGATGAACATGCAAGAAATGTGAAATTTAAGGCATAAAATGCAAGAATAAGATAAATTTAAGCATAAATTGCAAGGACTAGAGAGAGAAATGAAGTT
Source organism: Kitagawia praeruptora (assembly GCA_037693485.1). Taxonomy (NCBI): domain Eukaryota; kingdom Viridiplantae; phylum Streptophyta; class Magnoliopsida; order Apiales; family Apiaceae; genus Kitagawia; species Kitagawia praeruptora. Next base: position 117,370,321 of record CM075352.1, read on the forward strand.
AAGAAGTACCTAGGATGCACGACGTCTCTGTTCGATGAAGGAAACAACACACCCCTAATGATGTAAAAAAGATAAGCCCGGGTGTAAACAAGGTCATCATGCTCGTTAAACTCGGGAGAAGGCTTCTCCGGTTTCTTTTTATAGATTTCCCTCAACCTATGAAGCTTCACCTCACCTAAATTGCAAAGAAATGATTAAAATGCAAGAAATTAGAATTTATGGGCTAAAATAAAGGATTAAAATGCAAGAAATTAGAATTTATGGGCTAAAATGCAATAACTACATAATTATCTACCTAAATTGCAAAGAAATGACAATTTAAGGTATAACATGCAAGAATTAAACAAATTAAGGACTAAAATGCAAGAAATTAGAATTTATGGGGTAAAATGCAATAACTAGATAATTATCTTCCTAAATTGCAAAGAAATGAAAATTTAATGTATAACATGCAAGAATTAAACATGTTAAGGACTAAAATGCAAGAAATTAGAATTTATGGACTAAAATGCAAACTTTTTTATACATATCTTTGCGTTCGGTCTCAGTCAACCTCAAATCATGCCACCGTCTTAGCCAATATGGAAGCGGTGCGGAAAGCTCCGTATGAGTAACAGCACGACCACGAACAGGCAATCCCAATATCATGTAAACATCCTCTAGAGTGATGGTGATCTCACCAAATGGGAAATGAAAGGTGTTGGTCTCTGGCCTAAACCTCTCCACCAATGCCGTGATTAGGGCTGCACAAAGGTCCAAAACCGGACCAGACCGATCCGGACCGGACCGAAGACCGGATTTTATTGAATTCATGGACCGGGGACCGGACCGGTCATAACCGGTCTTTGAGACCGGACCGGACCGGACCGGAAAAACCCGGACCGGACCAGAACCGGACCGGTTTGGACCGGTTAGTTAATTTTTTATAAAAAAAATTAATTTTATTTTATAATTTAATTTTCATTCTTTGTTGATATATGAATTACTTGGTAAGTTAATTTAAATTTAAAAATAAGTAAATGTCATATTATTTGTAAAGTAACATTAATTTGTAAACGTAATTATAAATTATATATAGTATGAAATATGAAATTTAATCATTTATATTATAGTGTTTATATATACTATTTCATAAATTTATTATTTACCAATTTGGATCACTAAAATATGTTATGTGTGAATATTTAATCTTTAAACTATATAATTTAAAAGACAAAATAATGTAAAATTAACTATATACATAAAATCCGGTCCGATCCGGTCCGGACCGGGTGTTTTCAGGGTTTGGACCGGACTGGACCGAAGACCGGATTTTTTTGATTTTATGGACCGGGGACCGGACCGGTTATATTCGGTCCGGTCTAATTTACCGGTCCAGACCGGAAATTTGTGCAGCCCTAGCCGTGATCAATCGGATGTCGTTCTGGGGAATCGAGCGTGGGTTAGTAAACGCTCGGAAACCCCAGTCTGACAGCAAACTAACCTGGGTGTCATCAAATACCCAATCGTCGAGGTTGGCTGTCAACTGGCGGACATCCAACTTCTCCCGCTCACCCCCTTCCATATGTGACTGCTAATATGATCATCCTGCATGGTCAAGAGGGACCTATCGAGAGGCCCGCACTGCATATCCATAGCATCTGCAATGTGCAAAATCAAATAAATAAGGCACATTTCATAAACATGTACCAAAATTGGCTAAAATTATCATTCCATGAAGACATATTTAAAACAAGAATATCATTTATCAAATAAAATGCAGTACTAATAACATTAATTAATCAAAATTCGAATTAATAAATCATATTAATTCATAAATTCAAATTTTAAACTCAAAAATTCAAATTAATAATTCAAAAATTCGAATTAAAATTTCCACAACTCATAAAAAAATTTATAATTATAAACCCTAATAATTCGAATTAATTCATAGTTTTAATAAAAATTCGGATAATAATTCGAAACTTAATTCTAAATTATGCATTTCGAGATAATTCAACCTAATTAAAGATGAGAAACCCTAATTTCAACTCAATTGAGGGTAAAAGCCCTATTTTCAAACTAATTAAAACCAAAAATGGGTAAAATTCGAACTATGAACCCTAATAATTCGATTTAATTCATGATTTTAACTAAAATGAAGCAAATAAACACCACCCACAGTTAAAAACGAATCAAACCATGTACATATAATCGTGAGTAGCAATGTATATAATAGTGCGTGTGTGTATGTATAACTACGTGTGTGTATGTGTAAGTGTCAATTAGAAGATACCTTGAGGAGGAAGATCGCCTGACATTCGCAACTATGTGTGTAAATCGCCCGGAATCGGCTGGAAATCGACTGAGAGTCGCTTGGAAATCGAGCTCTGTGGTTAATTAGGGTTTAGTTCAGGTCGCGGAAATCGCAATGGGTGGTTGTATATTGCTGGTATCCGCATTGTATCATTGTGGCAGAAGAATTAAGGGTAAAAAAGTAATTGCATGTTTTTTTTCCTCCGCTATGTTTCATTGCGACAGTAGTAAGGGTAAAAAAGTAATTTCAGATTTTCTTTCCTCCGCTATGTATCATTGAGGCAGCAATTTGGAGGGTGAAAACGTAAATTCATATTTTTTACTTGTTTCTATATTTCAAATTAACAGCTTTTATTGATTTATTATTTTTCATTACTTTTATTAAATATAAAACTATAATAATTTATTCAAAATTTTATGTAATAATTCAAATTTTATAAACATTTTTTTATTTCATAATGTACTAATTTACCAATTTTTTTTAATTTTAATAAATAATAAAAAAAGTATAAAAACGTAAAATAATATTTAATACTGTTTTGTTTTGAAGTAAATAACAAATAAGTTTGTTTGGTGTAGTGGTTTTTTTAACTTATCTCTGTTGAAGGACCTGAGATCGACTCTACATAAAATAAAGTTTTTTTTAAGTTTTGCTGCCGCAAGTGTTCATTGCGGCACCCTTCTTTTTTTTTTTTAAGTTTTCCTGCCGCAAGTGTTCATTGCGGCAGTGTACGAATTGGTGGTTGTTGGCCTTTTTTCAACCAACGGTGGCTATGGAAGGGCACCATATATATATATATATATATAGGCTTTTGCTCAACTACAAACCAATCCTTAAATACAAACTACAAACTAATACTAAATATTTTATATTTCATTTATTCTAATGGCCCCGCCAGGGGCACCTTTACAAAAAAGTCTTGTAATTCTACCCTCTATCCATTAATAAAATAAAAGTAAAAAAATACAAAAAAAAATCTGCTGCCTGCCACGTCATCAATTTTTTTTTAAAAAAATATTTTTTTTTTAAATTTTTTTTTCGATGAATAGATAGAGGGTAGAATTATAAGACTTTTTTGTATTGGGGTACCCCTAGTTTAGTTATTAGATTAGCTTGAAATGTTAGATTAGGGGTTGGTTTTTAGTTTACAGTTAATTTTAGTTTGTAGTAGAGTAGGACTCTATCTAGGGTTAGGCTTTAGAGAGAACACCCTTAAAAAGAGAACGAGAGAACACATCATTTAACCATTGAATCTATTAGATCTAATGGCCCCGCCAAGGGCACCCAATACAAAAAAGTCTTATAATTCTACCATCTATCCATTCATTAGAAAAAAATATAATTTTTTTAAAAAAATAATAATAATGATGATGATGATGTCATTGTGACGTCATAACATGTTTTTTTTAATTTTTTTTTGAAATTGTTTTTTGAATTTTTTTTATGAATGGATAGAGGGTAGAATTATAAGACTTTTTTGTATTGGGTGCCCCTGGCGGGGCCATTAGATCTATTAGATTCAATGGTTAGATAGGATGTGTTCTCTCGTTCTCTTTTTAAGGGTATTCTCTCTAGAACCTTGACCCTCTATATATATATATATAATTATATCAACACTACACAGACATAATCTGAAGACTATAAACTTATCCTGATTGTGCTGTAAATGTGTTTCTATGGGCGGATTGATTTGCGTTGTTACATTCTAGAAGTGATATTATTGCAATCATCACGGTGTAATTGGGGAAATAATCTCTTCAAAAACAATCAAGGATTTTTGAATAGTATTGGAGACTCAACTAATTCTACTAATAACCGTAACAAACACTGTAAAACACTTTTTTATTCTCTTCTGCTCCCTAAGAGCAAGTCCAATGCAATGATATACTTGGTGCTATTGCTATATTTTAGCACCAAGTGCTAAAAAACTCATTTCCAAAGGGGTGCTATAGTTGGATGCATCATTGGTGCTATTGCTATATTATGCATCCTTGGTGCTAAATTTGAAACCATGGATGCATAAATGCATCCATGCCACATCATTATTTGACTAGAATGAGATGGGTTTGTTGTGAATATTCAATAGAAGTTAAAAGAGTTAGGTAAAAGTTAAAAAAATTGGTTAAATTTGAAACTAGTTATAGAACTAGTTTTGGAGGGTGAGTTTTATTTTAGCACCAAAATTCACTTTCTGGTTTTATATTATAGCAATAGCAATAGCAATTTAGCATCTAGCATTGGACTTGCTCTAAAGTCAATGGAAGGTCACATGATGTGATTCTTGGGCCCGTTTAGAAAATCTTATTTTTCAGAAATAAGTTACTTATTCTGGAAAAAAAATTAGGAAATATATACTTTTTTTTTAAATAAGTAACTTATTTTTGCAAGATAACGAATATTAAACTTCCCATACACATTTTTTTTCTAAAAAAAAGTAGATAAATACGATTTTTTTTCGAAATAAGTAACTTATAAGTTCAATTTAAGATTTGACAAACGATGTATTATAGTCATAACAGGTAGTGGAATTTTTTGAAGATTAGGGTCAATGGAGAAAGAGCGAACATTCTTTCGATGTTATGTTATTGAATTGATTGAAATGCATCTCGTTAAACATGATTAAGTTTTTAACTAATTTTAGACCACATATTCATATGACTGTATATATAATGTACATTAATTAAAAAATAGGAATGTAAATATATAAAAAACTTGACACAAGATATGTATGGATTCTTTCTTTTCTAAACAAATATCTCAATATTATGTTGACATAAAAGTCGTATCCATTACACAAAATTCTTGTGCTTTTAAGTAGTTATGGTCTAAAAAAAGTTAGTAATGTCAGCAGTTTGAATATGTTTATTGATATATAAAATGAATGTTTAAGTAACTAGCTGGTAGGGAGTTTGAGATATAGTTGTGGCCAACTGGCCATCAATTATGTTTCAACTTTCAAGTATTTGACCTATAAAGTAGCCAAGACAAATGTCCAAAATCTTAACTAAGGCATCAAATCTGGAACCCTGTACCTGTAGTAGAAGGTTGGGAAATGTTAAATCAAGAACAATATTTTTATTTCCAGAGCAAGTTTTTTTGAAAAGACCAAATTGTCCTTGTTTTTGTGAATGCAGGAGCTAGACTTGGTTTAAAATAAGGACAATTTTGTCATTTCACATAAATTTACTCTGAAAATAAAAAATTTGCTCTAGATTTAACATTTCCCATATATTGGAGTTGATCTCAATTAGAGTGTGGATTTGCATGAAAGATTGGGCGGTGGGATGTTGAAGTGAAGTGACAAAGATAGGTGCATGAGAGAAATGACAAATATGAAAGGCCCCCTTTATTAAGATAAGGGGGGTAACCCCCAACCCAATTAATAGATAGCATATATAGCACTATGGTCATTTTCACTTGTTAGTTTTTCAATGTAAAGTAGAAAAGAGAAGCAACGCTTTGTAGCTATTTACACGGCTTTTCTGAACAAGGTCCGGAAGGTAGTAGCAATATCTTTGCTACTATGTTGATAAATTTGTGGCAAGAGTCAACTCTGGTTTGCCATTTTTCAAGTTGGGTTAGGTCTCTAATCATGAGAATATATGTACATGATATATGTATCCTCATTTTTATTTCAAACTCGTCAGCTATAGCTTACAAGCGTATATTTTAGAATTAATCATTCTCTCGTGTCTCGGGGAAGTGTATGTCATTGGGACGAGTGTGCATGGGTAACTAACTACTGGTGGAATGCCTGGAGTTGATATTTTTGTTTTGACACAAAATGCGAGACGGGAATTGAAGCGATTGTCAACTTGCATGAAGCCGATATGAATATGATCGAGTTTGAAAATGATCCGGACATCAGTGCATGCACTTCGTAATTTAATTAAACTAGTCGATAAAGCCGCGCTTCGCGGCGGCGTTATAATATTTTTTTTAAAAAAAATTAATACATTTACGTTATATTATAATATTAATTTTAAATTTTAATAATTAAATATCCTTTTCTAATGAATCGATTTCTTGTTAAACACGATTCTTTCGATTGAGCCGCTCTCTCATTAAAATCAAAATCTCAACTTTAACATATATTATAAAGACTTATATAATATTTTTTATCCATAAAATCGAACAACAAAAAAAATTAAGACATCAATATCAAATTCTAATAGCTAATACAATCTTTTCTAGTGAGTCGTCTTCTCGTTAAATACGTTTTGAGTCGCTCTTATTTGGAACCGAAATTCTAACTAATTATATAAAGAAAGTAAATTCCAATTTTTATATTCTTTAAACTTTCTAATATTTATAGAGTTTTAAAAATGAAAATACATCTTTTATTTTTTGTATATTATAGATATTCATGTACTTATTTACAACTTCTGCATGAGAATGTCTTTCTGTTATGTTAACATATAAAAAAATTAAATTCGAAGACTTTTCGTTACAGGAATAATATTAAATTTATGGATATATTTTTCTAATGCAAGTATAATTAACTTGTATAAAAAAGATAAAATAAAGGATTTATAGGAAAAAAGATATATAATTTTAAAAATCGTGTAAGACGTCTCCACCGTCCTCGTATTCTACTTCTAATAAAACATTTTTATTTTATGTATTCCTTATATATTCAAACATCTTTATACGATCTTCTCTAATGAATCGCTTTCTCGTTAAACACGGTTATTACTATTTATCTGCTCCCTAGTTAAGACCAAAAACCTAACTTTTACATGTATCACTTGTATGATAATGTTTATCCATAAAAATCAAATCCTAAAAATAAAATAAAATTTATAACATCAAAATGATATTTTAATAGCTAATACAATCTTTTATAGTGAGCCGTCTTCCCATTAAACACGTTTCGAGCCGCTCTCGTTTGGTCGAAATTCCAAATTCATTACATATTATTATTGATACTTATCTTACACAACAACTTTAATCCTTAAAATTAAAACCTAAAAAATAGAGTGAATTCCAATTTATACTTTATCTAGACTTTTTAAAATTTATGGAGTTTTAGAAAATGAAAGCACATCTTATTTTCTCTTTATATTATAGATACTCCTATTTTTATTTAGGATTCCTGCATGAGAATGTTCTTTTATAATGTTAACACATCAATTCTTTTCTTTTAAATACGATGACTTTTTTATGATAATAGTATTGGATTTATGAATAAATTTTCCTAATAGAAGTATAATTAACTTATATAAAAAATATATAATTTAAGAAGATCGTACTTTCTATAAAATATTTAGTTATATGGATGCTCTATATATTCAAACACATATTCCACTTCTAATATAACTTTTATTTATATGTTTTTCTATAAATTCGAACTCTTATTCTCTATAAATTCAAACTCCTATTCTACTTTAAATAGAACTTTTAATCGTATGCTTTATAAATACTTATTCTACTTCCAATAGAAACTTTTATTTATATGTTTTTTCTATAAATTTGAACTCTTATCTCTATAAATTCGAACTCCTATATTCTACTTTCAATAGAACTTTTAATCATATGCTTTATAAATACTTATTCTACTTACAATAGAACTTCTAATCATATGTCTTCCTATAAATTCGAATTCTTCACCACTATAAATTCGAACACCTATTCTACTTCTAATATGTTAAATGATATTTTTATATTTATAAGTGTTTAAAATTCTAAAATTCTAGAAAATTAGAAAAATAGATTGAGACGATCTTAGAGCGCCACCTAAACTCCCGCGTACCCTCCTTTATATATATATATTGACTAGTCAACTTATGCGGTTCATAAATTTTTTATTTTAAAATATTGAAAACAAATTAATCAATTTTTATTATTTTTAAAAATTGAATGGTCTCATAAGAATTTTTTTAAAAAAATTATTCAAAATAATTTACATAAATTATAAGTTTGAAGATATTCTCTTTATATATCTAAAAATTTTATAATCTCAAAAATATCATAAACATAAAAAGTAGTAATTATAATACAAACGTAATCTTTACGATCAAAAATTATAAATATTATATATAATAACACTTTTTAAAGCCGACGCCCCTCTCATACATGTTCAATTGTAGTGTAGAATTTATTTAATTAGAATATTAATTTATTTCGACATAATATAATGAACAATGGGTATGTAACTTTTTTATCGATTTAGTCTACCGATAAAAATGTATTTTTTTTCAATTTAATCAGTTTGGTTATAACCAATGTTATTTTTATTACATGTGTTAAGCGAATATTTACATACTTTTATAAGTTATTACGATTTCCATAATAACTAATGATAAAGATTGCTTGAAAAGTTAAGGGTCGTCTCTACTACAATTGTCCGAAAAGAAATTTGATAGGGAATAAAAAATTACGCAATGTAAACAATTTTTAGTAGTCATTTTACCTAAAAATAAACCTAATTATATATGTAATTAATATTTAATACTGAAATAATAATTATAATGCTCAAAATAATGTTTTATAATTTCTTAAATAAATAAAATAAATTTAATACATATTTATTAGGTATAATTAATGACTAATTAATATGCCATTAAGAGCTATTTAATGCAAGAAAAAAAATTAATAAAAAAAATAAAAAAACCGAAAATTCAAGAAAAATACCTTAAACGTTTCCGGTAACTTTCCGATCTCCAGACATTATAATATATATAGATCTGGATTACCGGATAGACAGTTTATTAAACTTGAGTTTAATTTGTTGTTTTTTGAGCTTATTGCATTTTGCAATCCTTAAATAGAGGTACTATTATTTTTTTGCTGACACTTTACCTTCGATACTTCATTTTCTCCTCCAATTTGCAACCCCTGAACATGATTTCATCAAAATGTCATTAAATGTAAGAAGTATTTTAGTCTTTTATTAATAAATATATTTATTTTACATGAAATATATAATTTATTTTACATAAAAATATTATATAATTTAATAAACATAATCCTTTTTATTTAAAAATATTTATGCACTATTTGATTTAATTAAATAATGTGATGATGCAATTATAAATTTGGAATTATAAATCTGCAATTATAAATCTCTTTAGACACCCAATTCACAATTTTTGGAATTTAAAATCAGACATCTTGATGGACGCGGAAAAAACAGACTGAAATGGCTATCTTGAATATTTAACATTTTTCATCCCATGCACCAAATGATGCCGTAACAGTTTGCTATGTATAATTTTAACCATTCTACACAATGACAAATTGAGTCCATCACCACATTATGGATAATGGCAAACGGTCAAAAGCAAACGGTTGCTAAATACTGTTACACTGTTACACAACATACGGTTTCCAGCCGTTGGACGATCCAATGGCTGGGGTTTAAAAAAAAAAATTGCACCGTATCGCAGAAACTTTCCGCGGTACGAGGCACGTACCGCAGAAACCTCCCCTGTTTTCACACCAAAAATACTACTGTACACGTACCGCAAAAAATTTCTGCGGTACGTGTTACACAGCATACACTCAGCAAACGTCTGCACATGAACGCACCCCATGGATAATATATACCCGCTACATCCAGTATATATTTAATGACCAGCAAAAAGGAATGACTCTTTGATGATCTCACATATGTATACATAGTAAGCTGCCTAGCAGTAAAGAAGGAATGACTTAACAATACATTCAACCCATCTTGTAAAAAATCAACTGCTACTAAATGCACAAAAAATTGTGAGACGCAAAGCAGAGCAGAGAGCAGCAACTATTTATTTCACTAGATATTCACCTGTCCTGAATATATTGGACTCAACATGTTCATACTGTCCTAATTCCATGCTGAAACTGATATTTGCTCAATTTTCACTGAACCGTGCACGTTGTTTGGATAAATGTGGATGAACAACGTGATGAATTCCTGCAAGAAAGGAAGTGGTTTATGGTGTTGGAAACTAGGAATAATATCCTCTAATGACATCATTACAACAGCGAAAAAAGCAAAAATAATTCTTAAGATACAGCATATACTAGGACATCAAAGATTGCATCAGCAAAAGAAACAAAAAGGAAGATTAAATCAGTTTTAACAATTTGAATACTGATTGCATGCAAGTAGATTCCAAAATGTTACCCAAAAAAAAAGACGGTGAGATTTGACAGAAAACCAACCAATCTCTTGTACTATACAGCTAAAACCAGAGATGAGATATCTACGACTACAAGACCAGCCAGATGTGTTCGGTGTCCATATATTCACTCATTATTCACATTACAACAGAGCTCAGAGTCAAACTAGTATAATCATTTTAATAAAATCAAAAGAAATTGGCAATATAGAAAAGCTTCACACACAAAACAGCAAGAAAACTGTAAAAAAAAAAAAAAAGCTACTCAGTGCGGCTATGCATACATGAATTCAGAAAAACTGCAGAAGTTACCACTTTAGGCACAAAGATATAACAAATTATTTTGCCAAGTCAAAAAATAGATAAATTACCTCAAGCTTTTCTCAAGATAAACCTGTGCCTAAAGCATCATCTGGTTGTTCTTTGCCAAAAGTTTCACCATCAAAAACCTCAGTTGCCAAATTTTCCTGACCTAAAAGTCTGTTTTGCTGGACAGGATTCAAGGCAAAAGTCTCCCATACCACTGGAGGAGGACCTGAAAGCAAGGGCCCTGGTTCAGATCTAACACCCTCAATGTTGTCTTCCATATTATTTCTATCATCATAATACAAAAGATCAACCCTCTTATCATCATCCATGCATGAAGGGTCAAGATTGAGATCAGAGCTCAAATCAAACCTATTCTGGTCCTCGTCTTCATTCCCATGAAAAGCTACAGTAACTGTTCCCTGTTCAGATGATTCAGTAACTTCTTTCTTTTGCCGCTTCCATTTCTTAGTAGAAGACGTCCCATCATCCTCAAAATCTTCCTCTTCTCTTTCTCTATGTAAATAAACCCACAATTTTCTCTCCCCATCAAATTGCACGCAAGGATCACGTTCATAATGCAATCGATCCAAGGCTCCACTAACAACTTGATTAACCTGTGCATCAGATACATCTTCAACAATGTATTGTGAATCTCTAATCAAGGTACAAACATCTGCCCTTGTTCCTATACTGCCAGGCAGTCTTGCAGCTGCATCTCGTACAAGACAAAGAATTGTAACATGTGGCGGACGATCTCGTTTTAACATAAAATGATCCCGGGCTTTTGATGTTGGCTTACCGCCACATCTTCTCAAGGGAGCTACAATGGATTTCTTACCGTCAATAGCGGTGTATGAGAATGCCCTATCAGGAATTGAATACCTGAGAGCTTCCTCCTTCCGAAAATAATTTCTAACTTCATCAGAACTCAGGCTGATGGTGTTGAGACTCTTCTGAGCTCTCAGGTCTCTGAACCTTTCTTTGTCATCTAAGTTAAGTTGCATAAGTGTCAAAGGTGGAGGAGGAAGACTACCTATTTGTTGGAGAGTCTCTTGACTACTCTTCAACCAATTAGCAAATGAGTCCACTAACTTAACAAGCATCTTGTGAGGGATACCCCAGGCTTCAGGAGATGTCACCTCCTCAACAACCTCATGATCTGATGAACCCTGAGCAGAAGGACCAATCCAGGACCAACCTTTTGTACTTTTTTCATATAAGACGAGTGTCTTCCAACCTTTCGCTCCCAATGGTGCTGTTTTGGATGAAAATATTTTGAGAACACCTCTGACCAAGTCCTGAAGTGGTTCCTGAGTCTCAAGAATACAGGGATCTAAAGGATTTGATCTCACACGGTTCCCTATCTCCTGAACAGTAAGAGATGGTACATTAACTTCTCCTGATTGCTCCGACTTATCTATATCCATAAGGGCTGCAGGCTTTTCATCCTGACTCTCCTGATGCTTAACCATGTCAACGGGAAGCAAGGTTATCATTGCCATCCGAACAGCTGAAAGAAGATGAACAACTGAGAATGAGAATCCAGTGTGAACTGAGGGAGTGATCGGTATATATGGTTTCTTTTGAGCTTTTTTTTCTAGCTCAACATCTTCTGCTGCCACTTCAATGACAGCTAGCTCAGATGCACCTTTTTCAGAAGTACCCATGTCATCTTCTAGTTTCCTTTTACCACGTTTTCTTGATGGAGTTGTATCATCAATATGCTGCTGATTTAAGTAATTAATATCATCTGGCTCATTCATGTATGACAGCTCATAGTTCACCTTCCCTTTTCTTGTCAAAGAATTTTCTGATAACTGGAGATCAGCTTCATAGTGATCATTCTCATATGCTTCGCTGTGATGTCCTTTCTTCCGCATTTTTCCTGTTGCCCCATTATCCCTTGCCAACTTGCGTACTTTATATGACTCATCTTTTTCATCACTGTAATCTTGCAAGTAAGCTGCCAAAGGGTAATCCCGCATAGTATCAGCATTTTGCCTTCTCCCAGCAGGATAAGACTTCAATGATGACATTGAAAACCTTTCATTCTGCAACTGATCATTCTTCAAAGACCTGTACTGTTGTCTCCAATGATGTTCATCATTCACAGCTACATTCACACTACTAGGGTCAAGGAACATACTGTGTTCAGGTCCTTTAGCTATGTAATTATTTGACTGATTAACATCATGCATCTTACCTCGCTGCTTTGATTTCAAAGTGTACAGATCTCCTTCTGCCATATGGAAATTTTCGCCGTGGTCCCCTACCTTCTTTACGGATTGTGATGAACCATCAAGAAGCCCAGCACTCTTCCTATTTTTATTAACAAGGCTTGCCTTCTTGGTAAATGAGGATTTTAAACCAGAGACGCCGCTGGGGTAAGCCAACTTGCTCCTCATCAAAGGATTATCATCCTCCTCTTCTTCAGATTGCACAGACGAGTCTGAATCGGTCTCCTCACCTTTCATGAACATTGCAGGGCCTTTCATAGTAGCCAAATCTCGCTGCTTCTTGTGCACGGATATCACCCTTTCCTCCTGTGATGGTTTTTCTCTGTACCCAGATTGATATAACCTATCAGCTCTGATATCAGGAGAGTTTCCTCCAAGCTTCCACTTCTTGCTTTCAAAATTTCTATCACTATACTTAGATTGATCCACAGGAAAAGGCTCTCCTTGTACTTTGCCCTGCCAAAATTGGTCCGCTCTATCTGGTAACCCAAATTGACTTCCTTGCATTGAAAATTTTGGAGGTCGAGCATTACCATACTTTATCTGGTCCTCAACATTGACCGGACGCATAATATCAGGGTACTTAGGTTTCTTGCCATATTCATATGGAAGTCTTAAATTAGATGGTTTTGTGGTCAACATCTCGATATCTGACAACTGATTCACAGCCCGATTTCTATTGAAGGCAGGGAAGTCATTCTTCAGCGAACTGGGCAAGCCGATCAAACTGTTCGCGTGTTCATTACCTCTGGAACCTTCATACTTCTTTGCCATCTTAAAGGTACCTGCTGTATCCATTGGACTATTTCTTGGTCCCTGGACAGCCACTTCATACATTCCTTCTTCTGCATCATCATTGCCTCTGATCTGATCTCTCATCCGTACTGACAACCCTGAATCATACCCTGATGCCTTGTTCTGTTTCGGAGGAGCTAATGCGGAATTATAAGGACTCATTTCCATGCCGAGGTTAACAGCAGGAAAATGACCTGTTACTTCATTTGTTGTGGACTTCTTCGGTCTTGACAACTTTAAGGTCCCTTTCAGATTCTGCTTTTCGTAGGCTGCTGGTTCCAAAAGCATCTGCCTCCCTCTAGAGGAGTCCAAGGTTGGACTCATTCTCTGTGCAGGATATGGACCTGTTTTTTGCCCAATTTTCTGATCTTTCACCCTTTTGGTCCACAAACCATCAACTGAATCTCCTCTTTCTGAGGAGTCGGTTTCCAACTCTTCCATATTTTCATGCATCAAGCTCTTCTCACTTTTCATAATGTTCAAAACTCGGAGTTTCTCTTCAATGCTGTACCCCCTGCAATTAGCCCAAGCATCCTTTATCTGATGAAAATTAGTGACCATTGTGTTCTGACGCTTCTGCAGAAGATGGTAGTGTTTGCAATTCTGGAAGAAACTCATTCCCTGTCTGTAAAGAGCAACTCTTGGTTCACATAAACCTCCTTTAAACATATCAAATAGCTTAGTAATAGGACTTCCAAAATGTATATTACAACCAGTAAAGAGCTCCTTCAAAGTTCTCATAAACATATCTTGATCCATATCAGGAAGATACTTGGTGAGACTAAATCTCTCTTCCTCGGTCAAACAATCGTTCCACACATCCATAGACAATATATCATCAAACCCCGACAGATCATACAACTCAAACGGAATGCTACATGTCTGCTCTCCAACTTGAACAAACTCCTCACCAGTTTCCCCCAACTCCAATAAATCAAAGTCATCTGAACCCGCCCCCGAGTCACAATCGTCAAATTCATCATCATCGTCATCCTCTTCAGATTCAACAGCTTTCGTAAAATCATCATCGTCACTCGACATACTCCCCTTACTCCGCAAAGATAACTCGGATTCCGTTCTCATAACCTTAAAACAATTCTTTTCAATTGCCATCGAGCATAACAAAACACCACTCACGCATAAACCCTACAAAAATTAAAAGATAGAAAAACCCAATTAAACCCTAAGAAGAAACATAGTATTTACCACATTTTCAAAACCAATGCATAATAATAATACATAAAGAAAAATCATATAGCCAAATCACCTCATAAAGATTCAATCTTTATGTTTCTTGATGGTAAAGATTCAATATTTTTTGTCTAATACACTAATCAACACAGAAAAATGATGAAATAATTAAAGGATCAAGTGAAATTACACACCTTCACAAATCTAGGGCAAATATATGGAGAAATTAAAGGAGAAATATCAAAATTGAGAGTGTATTCAACAGAAATAAGCAGATAGATAGTGAAAAAATCAAGAAGAGAAGTAAAATTTCATACCTTTACAAATCTAGGGCGATATGCGAGAAGAGTTTCAAGAAGAATATATGATTGAGAGAGAGAGAGAGAGAGAGAGAGAGAGAGAGATGAGAGAGAGGTTAATTAGAGTGTTCTAGGGAGAGAGATGTAAAGGGGGGGCTGGAGCCTCAGAAACCCTAGAAAAGTGAACAAGAGGGAAGGAGTCCTGTCGTCTTATATAATAAATAAATAATTGTAGACACACATAAAACGTATGTATGTGTGTATTGCGGACGAAGAAGACGACTGTGACGTGGAGGAATGTGGGCCGTTGGATGAAGAGGGGAGGATGGAAAAAGACGGAAAAGGGCATACACAGTTACACACGCATAAAAACGAGAGAGAGAGAGAGAGTTGGATCATCATCGTGATGATTCGTTTGATAGATCTTAATTGGTAAGGGAGAGAACGAGTTGGACTCGGTGACCGACTCAGAACGTTGCAGGGGAAATTAAATTTCTTATTCGGGCCCATCTTCTCTTTGTCCGTACTTGTGTAAGATACTCTCACACCCCTCTATCTTATCCATTTCTTTACTATGACACACATTAAGTGTTTTAAAGATATTTCTATAACTTTTTTTTGATATATTTTTTTTATAAAAATAGGATTGTTCTATTTTTATATAAAAAAAGAAAACATCAAAAATAAATTATAGAACTATCCTTAAAATGCACCCTAAAATCCGTACCATAAATTGGTCCGTAAATGTAAAAAAAATTACATGGGAATGAGGGAGTACAATTTTCTGATGTGTTTTAAAATTAAATTAGGTTACTTCTGTTTTTCATCTATCTATTTATATTATTATATTAAAGTCGAAACACTGAAAGTTTTGGTTTTCGGTTTGATTATTCTATTTATTAAAATAAAAGTTTTGGTTTTCGGTTTGGTTATCTATCTATACTATTATATTAAAACCGAAACATTGAAAATTTAGGTTTTCTGTTTGGTTATCCTATTTATTAAAATAAAAGTTTTGGTTTTCGGTTTGGTTATCATATTTATTAAAATAAACAATAACATAATATAATTAATGGTAATTAACCGATTGCCTTTTTCACATTTACTTTTAGTTGAATATATTGTCTTTTATAAACACCTAAAAAATCAATCGTATCATATATTTCAATCATTAATATTTTCTTTCGAATTAAAACATGTTACCATTTTGATTTAAAACTAATCTATACTATCTATACTATTATATAAATTCCGGAACATTAAAAGTTTTGGTACCTGTTTTTTGGTACCAGTTTTTTGGTACTTTGTGAATTTACTTATTTACCCTTTATTAAAAAGAAAAATAAATATATGATATTTATACTTTTAAAACACCTATAATAAATAATAACATAATATAACTAATGGTAAGTAGTCGCTTGCTTTTTTTCACATTTACTTTTAATTAAAGATATTACCTTTTATAAACACCTAAAAACATCAATGTATCTTCCAATCATTAATATTTCCTTTCGAATTAAAACACGTTACCTATTTAATTTAAAACTAATCTTCATTAATATTTTCTTTCGAATTAAAACACGTTACCTTTTTAATTTAAAACTAATTTTACAATCATTAATATATACCCAAAAATATCACACCATATTTTTCAATTGTTAATAAAATATATTAAAAATCTACATACGTTGTTTAGAATAAGGAAACATTAGTATAATTCGTAAACATGGGTGTATTAAGTTATATTAAATTAAAATTAATTAATAATTACTCCGTATATAATACCCGAAACATTAAAAATTTTGGTACCTATTTTCTGGTATATGTTTTTTGGTATTTCGTGAATTTACTTATTTACCCTTCATTATAAAGAAAAATATATATGATATCTATACTATTAAAACACCCAAAATAAATAATAACATAATACAATTAAAGGTAATTAGTCGATTGCCTTTTTCACATTTAATTTTAGTTGTTGAAGATATTACCTTTTATAAACACCTAAAAACCTCAATCATATCATATTTTCCAATCAATTCATATCTTGCAATAATTAATATATACCCAAAAATATATTATGTGATTTTTAGTAAAAAATCAGAATCATTAGATCTTATTATAAAATATATTATGTGATTAAATTAATTTACTAAAATTTCAAGTTTCAAATTTTATCAACGACATATTTATTTTAAAATTTTATAATATAAGTTTTAAACCATGCATATCATTAATTAAATTTATATTAAATTATTATTACTAAAATTTAAATAAAATATTTTAAATAATGATTATATAAAAATATAATTATAACATAAAATAAAATTTATTACATATTAACAAAAATCTGTGCGTCGCACGGGTTATAAGCTAGTCTTATATTAAAGCCGAAACATTGAAAGTTTTGGTTTTCGGTTTAGTTATCCTATTTATTAAAATAAAAGTTTTGGTTTTCGGTTTGGTTATCTATACTATTATATTAAAGTCGAAACATTGAAAGTTTTGGTTTTCGGTTTGGTTATCCTATTTATTAAAATAAAAGTTTTGGTTTTCGGTTTGGTTATCCTATTTATTAAAATAAACAATAACATAATATAATTAATGGTAATTAATCGATTGCCTTGTGAGGAGGACGAATTCGAAGACAAGCAATGATGATGAAGAAGTGTTGAAGGGTTTTATCCAGGCTAACAAAGATTTTGTAGATGGAGATGTGATAGTCAAACTTAACTTTGGGGATAGCAGTGCAGTGACGGAAGCACTTAATCAAATTCACTGGAGAAGTCTTAGGCAACCAAGAGTGGACTCTAGACCCAAGGAAAACAATGACAAAGACAAGGTAAATCCCCTCTCTTTTGCGCAAGTTTTAGTTAATACGGATAAAGTGAAGGCCGAAAATGAATGGGTAAAGGTTTCTTATAAAAAGAAGCATAATAAAGATAAGAGCAAGTTGGATCGTACTATTTTTGTGTCAAAGCTACCGGCTGATTCGACGGCAAAGGAGATATGGGACTTTTTTAAGCAGGGAGGGGAAATTCTTGATATTGTTCTCCCGTGGAAGAGAGATAAGTATAACAATAGAATTGGGTTTGTTAAAACCACTTCTGAGTCGGAAGCTGGTAAAATAATATCCAACTTAAAGCAGCTCAAGGGTCTTGGCCGTGTATTAAGAATGTCGATCAATTCACAAGAAAGAGAGAAACAATATAGAGGATCGCAGTTGAGGTATGCTAAAGGTGGTCGGAATGTAGGTATGGTCAGTAGTGATTTTTTGGGGCAGAAATCGGATTTCTCTAAGAGTATGTTTGAATATGTGGAAGCGATAGTTGATGAGAAGATTGAAAAGGGTTTTAACAATAGTTTAGTGGGTTTTACAAAGGACCTTGTCGAGATAACGGATCTTTTAAACAACTTGAAAGATCAAGGAATTACTGGTGTGAAAGTCTTGAAAGCAAGTGATAATACTTTTTTCATTGGTAAGGAAGACGAAGGTGAATGGTTGGATTCGGAAATGCAAGTCTTAGGTACCCTGTTCGCTAAAATTAGAAAGTTTGTCGAAGATGACTTTGTGTTGTCAAGAGTAGCTGTAGTAGAGTGCTTGGGGGTTCCAATGTACGCCTGGGTCGAAGAAAACTTGAAGGCATTCTCTAGCCACATGGGAGAATGGATTGGGTGGAACTTTCAAAATAAAGAAAACCTCACAATATATAATCCGTTAATCACTCTAGCCACCAAGATGAGTGATCCTATAAATGAAAGGATGAAAATAATGGTTAGAGGAAAGCAATTTGAGGTACTGTTTAAAGAGAAAGTTAGTACCAATGAGACGATCAGCCCTATTAAGGTTCCAAGTAGCTTTGTGAATTGTGAGGATGCAAACCTTTCGGCTAAAATGGAACCATGTAATTCGGAACATTCGGTCCCTCATACTGTAAGTGTTGCTGGAAGTACACTAGGGCATAATGGTAAAATAAATGATGGGACATTCGATTCTTCACAGGGAGGTGAGGGTGTGGGTCATAGTGCAGGAACTAAATTAGTGGATTCACAGGAAATGGTAAATAGTCAATTGAACCTCGTGGTGCCTGAATCACATTCTGCTCTGTTTAATGATGTCAAAACTCAAGATGAAGGAAATGCTGATGAGGTAGGCATATTGAATAAGGTGATTAGAAGAGATTTTTCTTCTGAAGAAAGTTCTATATTGGAATCTAGTGAATCCAAAAATTCATTGGATCTGAGTGGTAGTCTCGCAGAGCAGTGGAGCAATTCACACAATACTATCTGCAGCAACATTAAAAATTTGAAAATGGGGGCTAAAAGGGGTAGGCCTAAGAAAAAAGGGAAGAAATTCAAAAACCCATTTGAGTTAAAGATTGGGAAGAAACACTTGGGTAAACTAAAGAAAGGCGAAAGAAACAATAGTAACTGGGTATTTGCCAAAGAGTTGGGTCAGACCTCTGCTAAGGTGCATATGGATGGGCATAGTACGGAGGCCGCAAACATTTTAGATACAACAATTGCAATGGGATTGGACATTCCAGGAGGTAGAGAGGAGGGAATTAAAGTCCTTTCTAAACAACTGGAGGAAGGTGCAATTTAAGTTGGTAAGCACAGTAGTACTATTAGAATTTAGTTAATTGTTAATTATGAAAGATCTCTCCATATTGAACTGGAATGTTAGGGGTGCATGTAGTGGTGTTGCTAGAAGAATGATAAAGGACATTATTATAGAAAGTAATGCAAATTTTGTGTGTCTGCAAGAAACAAAAAAGGAAGAATGGACTCTTGCAGCGGTTAACACCTTATGGGATACTGATCTGCATGAGTGGGTGGAGGTTCCTGCAAGGGGACTTTCGGGAGGTATGTTCTATTCATGGAACAAGCATTCATATAAGTTAGTAAAGGTGCATAAAGCTCAAGATTGGATTTGGTGTGAAATGAAAAGTATCTCATCAGATAAAACTTTTCATATAATTAATTATTATGGGCCACATGAATTGATAAGGAAGAAATTGTGCTGGTTCTATCTTAAGCAAATTTTATGCTCTATCGGGGATGTCCCAGTTTGTCTTTTGGGTGATTTTAATTGCATACGGGATGAAGATGAGAGAATCAATTGTGTCTATAAAAGGCGAGATACTGAGAGTTTTAATGAATTCATTCACGATGTCAATTTACTAGAGTTAGCCTCTTCAAACTCAACATTGACAGGGTTTTGGTCAACACCAGTTGGTTTTCAGAAGGTAAGTGGGTCGTCAATGCTTTGAATAGGAAAAGATCAGATCATAAGCCACTTTTGTTAAAAGCAAGCAACCTTAAATGGGGACCTGTCCCTTTTAAGGTCTACGATACATGGCTTAAGGATGATAAACTGAGGAAAATGATCACTGATATTCTTAGGGAGGAGAATGAAAAAGGCAAGAAGGATTTACATGCCATCTTAAAAGACTTGAAAATTTGTATAAAAGTTTGGTCTAAGGATTCAAAAAATATTGTGGACCTTAAGATCAAGAAAACTGAAGATCAGATTGCTACTTTGGATAATTCAGTAGGTTCAGAGAATAAAGTGTTGGATCTGAGAAAAGAGTTGGATAGTCTGTATGAGCAAAAAGTGGACATGCTCAAGCAAAAGTCAAGGATCACTTGGCTTGCTCTAGGTGATAAAAACACAAAATTTTATCACAGGTGTGTTCAAAAAAGAAGGAGTAGAAATCTCATTAGAAAGGTCCTATGGAATGGTTCCTTTATCTCTTCTCCTCATGAAGTTAAAACAGCTTTTTTCACTCACTTCTCAAGTCTGTTCAGGAAGGTCTCTCCTCCAGTAGAGATGCATTTAGGTACTTTTCAATTGGAAAAACTCTCTACTGCTCAATCAGAATGGATGGACAGAGACATAGTAATTGAAGAAATTAATCTAGCTTTAAAAAACTCAGCTTCAGAAAAATCTCCAGGTCCAGACGGTTTGAGTTTTGGTTTTCTAAAATCTGTTTGGCACTCCCTAAGTGGGAATTTTCTGGATTGCTTCAATAAATTCTCCAGGACAGGTAAGCTGCCCATAGGTATGAACTCGTCCTTCATTGCTCTCATACCAAAGGTTGAACATCCAAGAGTTGTAACAGAATATAGACCTATCAGCCTGATTAACTCTTCTGCAAAGCTATTTACAAAGGTCCTAACGGAGAGACTTAATGATGTTATTAAATCTTTGGTCTCAAAAAGTCAATATGGTTTTGTTAAGGGTAGAAATTCTGCTGATAGCATTCTACTTGTCAATGAAATTGTTCATAGCATGAAGCTTGGCAAGGTTGCAGGTGTTATTTTTAAAGTTGACTTTGAAAAAGCATTCGATACAGTTGATTGGGGTTTCTTGATGGAAACTTTGAATAGCATGGGCTTTGGAATCAGGTGGAGAACATGGGTAAAGAAATTTTTAGATGCTTCTAGAATATCAGTGTTGGTGAATGGTTCACCAACAAATGAATTTGTACCTGGTAGAGGCCTTAGACAAGGGAATCCTTTATCC
Source organism: Kitagawia praeruptora (assembly GCA_037693485.1). Lineage (NCBI taxonomy): Eukaryota > Viridiplantae > Streptophyta > Magnoliopsida > Apiales > Apiaceae > Kitagawia > Kitagawia praeruptora. The sequence goes on from CM075352.1 coordinate 117,392,082, forward strand.
CCATTGCTATTCAACTTGGTGGTGGAAGTTTTGAGTAAAATGCTAGGTAAAGGGTCTCAATTGAGCTTGTTTAAGGGCATTGAGATTGATGGATGTGCTGAACCACTAACACACCTCCAATTTGCGGATGATACCTTAATTTTCATAGAAAACAGCTTAGATTCTATTGCAGCAGTGAGGAGAATACTTCTTTGCTTTCAGTTCTTATCGGGACTAAAGATTAACTTCTCAAAGAGCCAGCTGTTTGCAGTAGGAAGGGGGACTGAACTGCTATCCCAAGGTGCTCAAATTCTTAAATGTTCTATTGGTTCATGGCCAATGAGCTATCTGGGGGTGACAATAGGAGTCTCTCCTCGAAGAAAGCAGTTTTGGGATCAACTAGTGAAGAGGGTGAGTAATAAGCTGGCCTCATGGAAATGTGATAGCCTTAATATGGCAGGAAGGTTGGTTCTACTTAAAGCATCTTTAGACAGTCTTCCGTCTTATTGGTTCAACACCTTTATGTTACCAAAAGGGGTGTCTAACCAAATTGAGCTAGTAAGAAGAAGATTTCTGTGGGGAGAATTAAATTCTGAAGGTGAAATATCAAGAAAAATGCATCTCTTAAGCTGGAGCAAAGTTTTAACTCCTAAACAACAGGGTGGGTTAGGTATTGTTCCCATTGAAAAAAAAAACCAAGCAATGTTGGGTAAGTGGTGGGCCAAGTGGTATGTGGAGAAAGATTTTCCATGGAATAAATATATAAGGGCCAAGTATGAATGTGCAGCTAGTGATGATTTTCAATTGATCTTAAGAGGGAAAAAAGTCTCAAGTGTTTTATCAGGGATCTTGGGAATTAATAAGTTCCCTGGTTTCAACTCAGCCCTGTCAAAAGAGAATTTCAAGTGGATTATCAGAAATGGGGAAAAGGCACTATTTTGGGAAGATGTGTGGTATGACAATATGAGACTTTGTCAAGTTCAAAGTAGGCTCTATAATTTGTCAAAGTTAAAAAATATGACGGTAAAAGAGGTGAAAAACTGGTGGACTAGTGAAGATACTGAGATTCAAGACCTGTGGATTAGACCTCTTAGGGCTTGGGAGCTTGAGGAAGCACTTAAAATAAATGAGTACATTGAAAATACAGTGCTTCAAACTGGAGATGATCAATTGGTATGGAACTATGCAGGGAACCCCTATTGTACTTCTGATGGCAGGAAATTTCTTTCAACAAATTCATTGACTAATAGTAACCACTGGAGTTTTGTATGGAGAACCAAAGTTCCTCCAAAAACTCAAATTTTCCTCTGGAAGTTGGTACATGGAATCCTACCTACAAAGTTCTTTCTCTTTAGTAGATTAAGGGGTAATTTTGGCAGTTTTGACTGTACTAGGTGTAATCAGGCCAGTGAGGATCAAGATCATATTTTCTGGATATGTCCCCATGCAAAGAAATTATGGAGATTAGTATTAGATTGGTGGGGTCTATCTGACAAATTCCACCTTGTGCATGGTACTGCTCTTTGGAACATGACTAACTGGTTCACTGATCCGTTGTTGAAGTCAAGCTGGCACATATCTCTGGTGGCAGTTTTATGGTCCATGTGGTTAAGCAGAAACCAGTTTGTGTTTAAAGGTACAAAACTTACGGAGGATACAGAGTTGTATTTGATAAAAATGAGAGCTTTCAAATGGTGTGAGGTGATTCATGGATCAAAAAATATGGACAACTCTATGTGGAATGTCAACCCAGTGGGTGCCCTGATGCTTTCTAAGAAAATGCAACTGAAAAGTCTGAATTCCCCAACTGTTGATTTACTTGGTTTTACAGATGCATCATTCCTTATAGATACAAACTCGGTCATCAAAGCTGGGATTGGAGGTTTCTTTAAAGATCAACATAACAACTTGAAATTTATTTTCTCAGGCCCTATTCAAGCTGAAAATGTTTGTCAAGCTGAGCTCAAAGCCATTTTCTTTTTGGTAAAATGTTTAGCGGCTATTGATTTTAAGAAATCCTTATGCAGGATTCATGTTGACAATTCTAAGGTGGTGGATCAAATTTTGGAAGTTAAGGCAGGATACTCGAGCAATTGTTGGGATGATGATATGGATTGTTGGGATTTGATTAGGAAGCCAAACCTGAGTTTTCAATGGATTAGCAGAGATTTAAATTCTGGTGCAGATGATTTAGCTAAACAGGGAATAAGCAGGATGAAACTAATTTCTGCATGGTGCTAGCATGTTTGGATTGCGGGAAAGTGGTTTAGTAGTTTATGCCTTAGTGCATATTATGTTTTGTTTGCTCTGGGGTTTTAGTTCTAGTTAGTGGTTTTCATTGGGTGTTATCTGGATTTAAGGTCAGTGGCCTAGCAGTGTACTTATTGATCTTGAATGACTGAATGGAATGCTTTTGCTTCTCAAAAAAAAATTAACCGATTGCCTTTTTCACATTTACTTTTAGTTGAATATATTGCCTTTTATAAACACCTAAAAAATCAATCGTAACATATATTTCAATCATTAATATTTTCTTTCGAATTAAAACATGTTACCATTTTGATTTAAAACTATTCTTATAATCATTAATATATACCCGGAAATATCACACCATATAATTTTAATTATTAATAAAATATATTAAAAATCCATATACATTGTTTATAATATGGAAACATTAGTATAATCCATAAACATGAGTATATTAAATTAAAATTAAAAAAATATTAAAAATAATGATTATATAAAAACATAATTATAATATTAAATAAAATTTATAACATAATAAAAGAAATCCGTGCATCGCACGGGCATCGAACGTTTGTCGGCTCGATTTTCAGCACGGTCATCCTAATTATTAAAATAAATAGTAAAATAATATAATTAGTGATAATTAGCCTTGCTTTTTTTAATTCTAATTGATTGATGGTATTACCTTTTATAAACATCTAAAATATCCTATCTTTCAATCAATAATATTTCTTTCTAAATAAAACACGTTAACTTTAATTTTAAAATATAATCTTACAATAATTAATATATATCCAAAAATATAACACTTTATCGTCTAATCACTTACATAAAATAAAATATAACATATTAGAAGAAATATGTGCTTCGCACCGGATTATAAGCTAGTAGACATAAGTAATTCCATTTTCGATGTGATTCAATATATTTTGGTTGAATATAAAACGGAAAATAAATGTTTCAAAACAAAAACGGAAAATAAATTTAATCTAAATAATATTTAAGGATGCAGGGTATCATGCGGAGATTATTTTGTTGATAAATCGTACATTCTCCAAATTCTTTATACTAGCTTATAATTTCGGTAAAACACAGTTTTTTTTAATATCTATAATTACATTAATTTTTTTTAATATTTATATATTATTAATTTACATATCAGATTATTGTTAAAATTTTGAGATATATATATATATATATATATATATATATATATGGGGCTGCTCAAATGAGACCCCTCTTATAATGAGACTCTCCCTTATAATGAGTCCCCCTCATATATCTTTTATTCTAAAGGGCCCCGCCAGGGGCACCCAATACGAAAAAGGCTTAAAATTCTATCCTCTATCCATTCATCAAAAAAAATAATTTAAAAAAATAATTTTTTTTACAAAAAAAAATTGATGACGTGGCGGCAGTTTTATTTATTTTTTTTTAAAAAAAAATTTCAAATTTTTTTTTGATGAATGAATAGAGAATATAATTATAAGACTTTTTCGTATTGGGTGCCCCTGGCAGGGCCCTTTAGATTAGATGAAATATGAGGGGGACTCATTATAAGGGAGGGTCTCATTATAAGAGGGGTCTCATTTGAGCACCTCCCTATATATATATATATAGGCCTTTGCTCCATAAAGAACACTCTTATATAAAGAACAATAAAGAACACTATAAAATCATTTATTCCAATAGATCCATTGGCCCCGCCAGGGACACCCAATACAAAAAGTTCTTATTTTTTTAGGCTCTATCCATCCAGCAAAAAAAAAAAAAAAATTGAAAATTTTACTGTTCATGATGACGTCACTGATGACGTCATCGATGAACAGTAAAATTTTCATTTTTTTTTTTTAGCTGGATGGATAGAGCCTAAAAAAATAAGAACTTTTTGTATTGGGTGGCCCCGCCAGGGGCAATGGATCTATTAGATATGAGGTGTTCTTTGTTGTTCTTTATTTAAAGTGTTCTTTATGGAGTCCAACCCTATATATATATATATATATATATATAGGCTAGCGTTCAAATAGAAACCAACCTTAGAATAGAAACTAGAAACCTGAACTAAATAAATTATATTACATTTATTTTAATGGCCCCGCTAGGGGCACCTTCACAAAATACTTATAAAATTCTTGGCTCTATTCAACAAAAATATTAAAAAAAAATAAAAAAATATTAAAAAAAGTTACTGTTCACGTGCCACGTCATCACGTGAACAGTAACTTTTTTTTAATTTTTTTTATATTTTTGTTGAATAGAGCCAATAATTTTAAACGTTTTTTGTATTGGAGTACCCCTAATTTGGTCATTAGATTAACTTGAAATATTTAATTTAGGTTTAGTTTCTAGTTTCTATTCTAAGTTAGTTTCTATTAGAACAAGACCCTATATATATATATATAGGGTCCCGGTCCCTGACAATCGTTTGTCAGGGACCGGTTATTTAACAATCACTTTCTAAGCCGTTGGATCAACGATCCAACGGCTGAGATTAAAAAAAAAATTACGTTCCTCGGAAATTTTTTTTTTGTAATCCAGGGGGCCGTTGGATCGTTGATCCAACGGTTTAAAAAGTGATTGTTAAATAACGGTCCCTGACAATCGATTGTCAGGGACCAGCTGCCATATATATATATATATATATATATATATATATATATATATATATATATATATATATATATATATATATAGGCAAACTATTAAATAGAAACCAACTCTTAAATAGAAACTAGAAACTAGCACTAAATAAATTATATTTCATCTATTCTAAGGTTCCCGCCAAGGGTACCTTCACAATAAATGCTTAAAATAATTGGCTCTATCCAACAAAATAAAAAAAATCTTGTCGTGGAAATGCGAAGCATTTAAGACAGTAAACGGATAAGTTAGGTAGTCATGAGGGCCGAAGGCTCTCGACACACCCGTCAATCGTCTATTGCCTTTACCATTGATTGTCATTCCTTACAACTTTAGAATGATAAAGGCGCGAAGCGCCGTACAAGAAGGTGCGAAGCACCGTTAACCAGTGAAATCCACTGTCACGTCATCACGTGAACAGTGATTATTTTTTTTGTTGTTGGATAGAGCCAAGTATTTTAAACGTTTTTTGTATTGGGGTACCCCTAGTTTGGTCATTAGATTAGCTTGAAATGTTAGATTATGGTTTAGTTTCTAGTTTCTATTTTAATTTGGTTTCTATTGGAGTAGGACTCTATATATATATATATATATATATATATAATTTTACACGTTCAATTTAATATATGTGTTCTATCTTGAATTTTTAAAATTTGTTTTGGACAATTTTACAGAGTACATGAAATTAACAAAATAATCTTTAATTTAGTGATGGTTTAACAATTATTTTTCAATTAAAACTACGCAAAAACAAAAGAGAGAAAAATTTGGTGATTTTTTACGTTAAAAATTCTATTCGATTTAAGAAATCGACTTATATTTCGTTTTGATTATCAAAATATCCTTCTTATTATTTGAAGATAAATCTACTAACAACTAAATATAGTTTTAATAAGAAGTGTAAGACTGATTTTGTCCAAAATTTTGGTAGTCGGTACTCGGTAGTCTGCTCTTCAGTACGACAAAATAAATAAGAACTGTTAGAGTATAAAAAAATAGATAAAAAATGATCGATCTAGCATAAAAAATATTTTATTTTTTGACATGTAAAATAAAAAGTGTATTTATATTGAAATACGAAAAAGTGTTTGCCAATGATTTAAATCAAATAATTTGGGTTTTTACATTGAATAGAATTATCAATGTAGATATACTACACTGAATATGATTAATGTAAAAATTCGTAATTATATTTTTCTCTTCATATTCTGATTTTTTTCCATTTTTTCGATAATAATTCTTAAATCATCGCTAAATTAAAGATAATTTTGTAAGTTTCGCGTGGGCCGTAAAATCATCCAAATCTGATTTCTAGATCTCAAGATAGAGCCCAAATAGTAAATATGAACTTTTATTAATTAATACTCCCTCCGTCCCATCCATTTCTTTACATAAAAAATTGCGTATCTGACACGCATTTTAAGGTGCATTTTAAAGATAGTTCTATAACTTATTTTTTATATTTTCTTTTTTGTATAAAAATAGAAGTTCTACCTGGGACAGAGGGTGTATTAACTAGGCAACTTAGCCGCGCATCGCACGATTATTAAAATTTTATTTTTAGCTATTGAAAATAGATAAATTAATATAAAAATTAATAGGTATTTTAAAAATTTCCTAGAAAAAGTGATTTAAAACAATTTATATGAATTATTAGTTGAAATAATACTCTCATTATATTTAAAGAATTTTAAAAATCTAAAAATATTATAAACATGAAAAATAGAATTTACAATATTGAATATAACTAAATAACGTTTTTAAAGCCGACACCCCTCTCATGATATACATGCTTAGTAATAGTATAACAATTTATAAAATTAAAATATTAATTTATTTTGACACAATATAATGAAACAACCTATGTATAATATTTTGACACAATTAAAAATGACGTAATGTGACCAAATTTAAGTCGTTGACTTACATAAAAATAATCTTAATTTTACGCATATAATTAATATTTCATATTGAAATAATAATTATAATGCTCAAATAAAGTTTGTCAATCTTTTACATAAATAATATGAAATAAATTTAATATATATTTAATAAGTGTAACTAATGATTATTAAAATGTCGTTAAGATGCCATTAAGCTGCTACTTAATGCAAGCTTAATAAAAAATAAAAAAAGTGAGAATTCAAGAAAAATATCTTAAACGCTTCTGGTGCGTTTCAGATCTCCAGGAATTATAATATATATAGATAAAAAAATAAATAAAATTTAATTGTATCCTTTTTTAGTTATATCCTTTTCATATTATAATTTTCTTTTTAAAATTCAATTTTAATAAATACTTTTTAAATTATATCCTTTTTACATTAAAATTTCTTTTTAATATGATATGATCTTGATCGTCTATTTTTAAAAATATTAGATTCGGCGGTTTAGATTATTTTGGTTGTACATTGACCAAATCAAAAGACCAAATCAAAATTATGAATAAGATCCTATTACGCTTATTATATATAAAGGATATAATTCTTCCACGTTGTTATATTAAATTCGAAATATTAAAAATTTGTCGATTAGTTTTCAGTTCAATTATCCTAATTATTAAAATAAATAATAAAATAATTTAAGGGAAATTATGAATGATACACCTCTGATTTTGACTTTTATGAATGATGCCCTTTTTTATGAATAATTGTTGGTCCCAGAGTATTGCAGAAGGGGGGTTGAATGCAATACTAATAAAATTCAATCTTTAAAATCAACAACAATAATAGAGATTTCAAGTTATCAGTAGATATATGCAAACGCAAGTGAATCAAGATTTCTCACAAAATAGATGTTTTATTTATCTTGTGAAGTGGTGCTACAACCTAGAGAAAATATTTCTCCAGCTTCGGTATCTCGAGAGATACAAGTTGTTTCGTTGTTGTTGCATACAGAAAGAATTAGAAACATGTATCTAAGTAGACTAAGATACTCTGTTGTCACTATCGCATGGGTTGTAGAGCGGCTGTCATTTTCAAGTGGCAGCTCTTTACAATTTGCACACCCATGTGACTTTCCTAAATTTCTATACAGACATTATAAACAATACAAGTAAAGCAACCTAGATTCTTTCTATTTCTAGCTAATACAATTCTAGTAGATGTGGATATATCATACTCTTTGAATTGACCAGCCTTGTATTGTGATCTCTCAAGCTTCTGTCGTAGTCTTTGCAGGTCTGCTACAATCGATGGAGTGTTGCAGCAAATGTATTTCTTGAACATCTAGCCTGTCACGGGTTTGATTGAGAAAAATCCCCAAATCAAATAATTCACTGAGACAGTAACCTTAACCGCCGAGTTTGCTGTCGAAGGAATATTCAGATATTGACAGTACGAGTTTCCGCCAAAGTTGCTGTCGGAACTTCAAACTTGCTGTCAAGTGTGAGAATGTTTCTGTCTCGTGCTTCAGCCAATGTTGCTGTCAGATGTAGCCTTTGTCATGACTTGCAACATTTGTCTTCTTGTAATCTTACTGTCAAGAGTGTGACAGTAACTTTTATTCTTGTTGTCTTCTGGATGTATTCCTTGAGGCTTGAACAAATGCATGAAATTCTTCCAAGACATACAATTATTACATGACAACAATTATTTGATTACAAGAACATACTCTGGTTGTGACAGTATGTTCTACTTGGTGAAAACTAAGTACAGGGAAATATAGTTAAGTTGTCTCTATGCTATCACCCATAAATCCCAACAATCTCCCCCAATTTGTTTTTATGGACAATAACAAAAAATTTACAATTGAAACGTGCTGACAACTTAACTAACATAGATCAGAATAGTTAAGAAACTATAACTGATAAATGTTGAAGAATTTGAAACATAAAACTGATGATCTAACTGCAAATCAATTACTCCTATAGAATGAGCAGATCAGAGATTAACTTAACTTGAGTTTAGCAGTCTTCAGTTGTTCAGATTCTTCCCTCTCTTTTGAGAGCTTCTTGTTTGGCCTTATTGAGGTCTTCAACTAAAGTCTTTTCTTCAGGAGAATTGGCATCATCTTCAATATCTTTAATGTACCCTTGAATTACTCGAGAAGGAAACACTTTAGCATCTTTCAGATCAAACCAAGTTTCAAAATCATAAGTGAATGTACTGAACTTCAGAGTTCCTTGGATGATCTTGAATATCCTTCCAGGAAAAGCATTCAGAGATACTCTCCTTTTTCTGTCTAGCTTTGGATCTTCATCTCTCCTTTGATCAAATATTACCTCTAGTTCCCAAGCAACTAGCATTTCAAGCTTATGAGATGATCCAACGACTTTCCAGTAGAGATCCTTTAGTACACTGGTCCTTAATTTGTGAAAACTATCAACATAGATTTCTTCTTTTCAATCTTTAATTCTGAGAGGTTTATCCAGTACACAGTGCTGATAACCTTCTTTCTCACTGTTCAGCTTGTTGAGATTCTTTTAGCTTTTTTTCAGTTGAGCTTCTAGGTCTTCAGCACTTTGTTTGGCAGGTTTGGTAGGTTTGGTAGGTTGGGATGATTTAGCTCTAGCAGCCTGAAAAGCTTGTTCTGCCTCATATTCAGCCATGCCAGCCTTTGTGAAAGGGCGATGTGCTTCTGTAAAGTCCCCATCAGGCATTGGCTCACCGTCTGAGCTAACTTCCAGGTTTGCATCATCATGTGCTCTCCAATCTCCACACTTCTCATGAAATTCAGCATATCTTGTAGCATAGTATTCTTTGACATGCTCTAAGATACTGCTGGAAACATCTTGGACTGTTTCCATGAGAGTGATCATCCTTTCCAGAACGAAGAAATCAATTCTTCTCCATACCTTTACAGATTTGAACGAAATGTCATATCTGCCTACCACATTTGAAACCATCTCCATAGTGAAGTCTGGTTCTACAGTTATGACTGTAGTTCCACAGTCTTTGAGAACATACTTGGATACATTGTTACTGACTGGGTCCAGCTCCACTGAGACAGATGTGATGCTCCCATCAATCGATCTTTTCAATTGTTCAAAACTATTTACTTTTCTCTTATCAATGGGTTTCTCTGTCAAGACTGCTCCATGCTTCTTTTTCTTTGCTGCTGTAACTGTCTTCCCTTTTATTTTGGTTGTACGCCAGGCTTGTGCTCTAGTCTTAGTTCTGTTAGACGTGAAGTTCTTAACAAGCCTTCGTACCTTGACAGTTTCTTCAAGTTGGCTCTTGACATCATCTTTCATGACATCATCTTTGACAGCTTCTGTGTCTTGGCTTTTGACAGTGTCCTTGTTGACAGTATCTTTCACTTGAGTGTCTCTAGCCTTTTTGACAGTATCCTTGTTGACAATATCTTTTTCAGCATTAAAGCATTCAACTACAAGTCTTAAGATACTTGCCTCCAAGGCTTCAACAATTTCTAACTCCCCTTCATCATTGACAGCATCTTTCTTTTCAGTACTAGGAGTTTTTTGCTCTTCTTGGGTAGCATCCTTCTGAGTTTGTGTTTCAATATTCCCAGAAGCTTCTCTTCCAGAACTCCTATTTTCTCCAGGTCCACCACTTCCTCCAATATCATTCTCATCGTCATCCAATGTATCATCATAGGTGCAGCTTCCTCCTATTTTGGCATTGGCATCAGAGATCAGCTTCTTTATGATTGAGCCAATATCCTCATCTCTTTTTGCCAATAGCTTGTGAATATCTTTGACAGCTTTAACCTTGTCACTGGTGATACTGGAATTAAGAAGTTTCTTCAGCACTATCATGATTGACTCAGTGCTTAGTCCTGAAACTTTGTCCAAAGGTAGGAAATTTAGTTTTCTTGCTCCTATTTTTGTGACCTTCCTGTAGCACACACCATAGGGATTGTGTATCACTTCAGGGAGTTTGTCTTCAACCATCCTTTCAATTTGTGCTAACAGACTGTCATTGAAGGCTATTGAATTTCTAACTACCAGTGTTCCAAGGACTTGGAGTACTCTAGCCTGCAAACTTTGTAAAAGTTACATTGTGATGAATCTAGTTAACCCTGTCTTCAGATAAACTTGAACATCCCATCTTTTCTCCAAGTTGACCATCACCGAGATACTTATTACTTTGCCTTTCAGTGTTGATGCCAATTTTGTAAAAGCTCCCCCTGCTTCACTAATTGATTCGTCCACCAACTTAATGAATTCTTCATCTTCGTTGTTCAAAGTATTCTCCATGTGATCAACCATCATCAGTTTTGCATTTTCAGGTGCATATTCACTTCCATCTGACCAGATAGTTCCAGTAGCTGAGTTTACATACTCAGGCATTTTACCTTTGCCTTTACCCAGAGCATTTTGATTCTCTTTTTCTCTCCAATCTCTTTGCAAATGCTTGAATGGAGCTTCTGTTTCTTCAGGATTTAGCTCATTGATTTTTAGTGGTGGCATTACTGTTCTTCCAGACTTTGAGTCTTCTTTAATTGCTCCAACACATCTCTAGTTAACAATACTGCCTCACCATCCATTTCACCTTCAATCAAGTCACCATCTCCAGTTGCCTTCAGTTCTTCACCAAAGTTTCTTTCTTCTTCTTTCTCTTGCTCCCCCTCTCTCTCATCTCCATCTTCTTCCATTTGAACTTGCTCCCCCTCACTTCTTGACTCCCCCTCACCTGTAGCTCCACCTTGTTTCTCCTTTTCTACTAGCTTTGCTGCATTCTGATCTACCACTTTGTCTTTATTCTGATCTACCACTTTCTCCCCCTTAGTTAAGTTAACAACACTAAGGGTAGCAGAGAATGATAGAAGAGTTTGTTGAATTCCAGCAAAACCAGTAGCTACCATGGTGGACAGAGCATCAAGTTTAGCTTCCATAGATGCACATCTGCCCTCAAGCGATTTCAACCTTGATTCAGCTTGTATAGAAGGACCATCAGACCTTAACCTTTTTGATTATAAAGGAAAAGACTGAGGCAAGGAGGCTAAGGGGTTTCTCACACTCTCATTGTTTTTCTGAGTGATCTCATCACTCCTCACAGAATGACTCTCAAGCCCTAGTGCCTTTTTGTGTGGGGTTCCCTCAAATTCACTCTGGACATGCTCACCTCTCATTTGGCTGCCTCTAATTTTTATGCTCACCTCTCTTTTCTTTTATCTCTCGTTTTCTTTTCTCTCCCTCACTCATCCTAGATGCATGAGTATGAGCAGTACTTACATGCATTTTAGTTGAAGAAGTAAAAAGTTTAGATTGTACCTTTAATGCAGAGAGTGGAATATGATCATCATCAGAAGCATCTTCAACAAGTACTAAATCCTGATCATGCTATGTAGAGGTGACAGCATCATTGCCCAAAATATTACTGTCCACAGGTGGGTTGACATCAACTTTTGTGGTGTCTTTGACAGCAGCTGAGGCTGTGATAGCAACTTCCTGAAGGTCAGTTTCTTTTTGGAGTTCGATCAAGATGTTAGCTGTTTCATTTTCTGGCAGATTACCACCTTGATCTAGCTCAGTGTTTGAGAGAGTGGTATCCATTTCACTTTGAGAAATGGGTTCTTGTGGACCACTTGATGGGGGCTCATCCATGACATGAGATGGATGATCAAAATCTGAAGGGTAGGGACTGTCCCCCTCTCTAGGTTATTGAGAAGAAACAATTGATGGATTAGAGAATAAAGAAGGTGATGGTTTAGGATAGATTTTTGGCTGTTCCACAGGGGCAACTTGTGGAACATCAAAAGTAGAAGTTTCATGACCCTCAATGTGCCCTAACTCCGTGTACATTTCTCCAAGTGTAGGCTCCTCATGAGTGAGTACATGAGGTTGTGCAGACTCTTTACAGGATGCATTGGGAGACAGGCCAGTTTCAATAGATACTTCTTGTTGAGAAGAAACATCTAGGGATGTGTTTGATTCCCTTTTATCCTCTACATCCTTTTGTGAGACTGTGGGGTGGTTGACAGTGGCTTTGCCCCTCCTAGCTCTCTTCTTCTTAGGTTCAAGAGGAACCACTGTGGGTTCACTTTGACTAACATCCTTATTTGCTGCATCAAGTGTAGTTTCTCCCTTAACATTCTTAGAACTACCACAACCACCAGTTTCCAAGGGTCTTTTCTTGGATTCTTGCAAGGATATTTTTGTGGCTTTTGTTTGTCTGGAAGGTCTGATTTGAACGAATGGTGTAGAATGTGGGTTAACTGAATTTGGGTCTAATTCAGCTTCATTCTCAAGGGAGAAAATAACATACCCAAAGGGTAGGTTAAATTCAAGATGAGGCTCTTGATCAACCATGTGCTTGGTGAAACAGAGTGGGTCATCAATACCACATAATGAATTCAAACATATTGTAAGAAAGCGAGGGTAGATATGTACCTTCTTGCTCGAAGCTGATTTAAGTTGACACATAAGCAACTTTCCAACATCCACTTTGTATCCATGGACTAGAGAGTGAGTGAGCTTCTTGATGTAGGAGGGAATGCCATTCCAGCCAGTGGTTTTAGTTGAGAAAACCTTCATCATGACATTAAGAATCATGCTCCATTCTTTTCTCAAATGCTTTATGTCCATTTCACCAGTTGAGTACCATTTTGATGTACCCTCTTCAAGAACAGGACCAGAATACCCAATTTTCAAGAAAAACTTCTTTAGGGTTTCATCACTTGCAAGTTCCTTGTAGGTTTCCTTTGCTTGCAGTCCAGTTCCCAAAGCTTCGTTGATGCCTTTGATAGTAAGGATGCGGGTAACTCCTTTGATTTTGCATTGTATGGTGTCCTTAGCTGCACCTCCTGGAACATAGGCAGTGTTCCAAAATTCTTCAAGTCTTTCTAGGTTCAATGATGGGGTAGAGGTTATAGCATGACCTAGGACTTGTTGATGAAGGATACGAGTCCTTTGAAACCTTCATCAGCATCTCCAACAGTGAGAATACCAGCTGATAACGTGTATTTTATACACGTTTTGTCTTTTATTCTCTTGCATTTTTGTTAGTTTCGAATGTAGTTTTATCGATATTAATTATGTTTTTCATCTTTCAGTGCCTCATGCTAATTGTTGAAAAGATGACTTATTTTGGGCTTTGTTAGAAATGATTGATGAGAACAGTGTTTGGAAGCTATAGTGACAAAACAGAGTTTAGCTGGAATCAGTCAGAGTTTAGTTAAACACTGACTGGAAGCGCAACAGAGGTTGTTAAACTCTGTAGCGGTATTGTCTGAAGGGTCAACAGTGTTTGAAGATTGATGCAAGATAAATATGGAAGCAATATCTTTGAAGATTGGAAAGCTGTCAAAGAGATTGAGTTGACTTGGAAGACTGGAGCAATCGTGATTGATATCAATTGTATAGCTTGATTATAGGAGAATCAGTTACTGATTGTATGAAGCTGTATGTTCTATAAATACAGTTAGGTTAACCCTAGAAGGGTATCGAACATTAAAAAATTCATTGATTGTAACCTAAGCAGCTCTCTGTGATATTTTACATCACTGAGAGAGGAATTGTTAATTCCAAACAGTTTTAAAGTATTAAACAGTGTGTTCTTGTTAAGTTACTCATTCAATATTTGATTAACTATTGTGAATTCGACCTAACAAGTGGTATCAGAGACTAATCTGTTACTTTATTACAGTTAAAGATCCAAACACAATAGTAATCAATGGCAGAGATACCTCCACCAACTGAGAAAACCCCTACTACTGTTAGTAGGTATGAAACAATAAGGGTTCCTATACTTAGGCCATCAGAGTATGCAATCTGGAAGGTAAAGATGACCATGTTTCTGGAAGCCACAGATCCAGAATATCTTGATAGAATTAATGAAGGTCCTCACAAACCTACAAAATTATCTGCTACTGCTGCTGGTGAGGAATCAAAGGTCATTCCAAAAGAAAAGAAAGATCTAACTGCTGAGGATCTTTCATCCATTGCAAAGGATGCAAAAGTGAGACATTTACTTCACAGTGCATTAGACAATGTTATGTCTAATAAAGTGATTAACTGTACAACTGCAAAGGAAATATGGGATGCACTTGAGGTTAGGTGTCAATGAACTCCTGCAATCAAGAAAAACAGAAGAAACATACTCACTCGGGAGTATGAGCACTTTGAGGCAAAGTCTGAAGAAACCATGACAGAAACATTTGACAGATTCTGTAAACTGCTCAATGATTTGTCATTGGTTAATAAAGAGTATGATTTAGAAGTCTCAAATCTCAAGTTCCTTCTCTCTCTACCTGAAAAGTGGGATGTGAAAACAACCACTATAAGAGATAATTATGAACTTGGTGAAACAGAGATTGATGAAATTTATGGACTTCTCAAAACCCATGAATTGGAATTGGAGCAGAGAAACAAAAGATCTAGTAGAAAGTCAAAGTCTGTTGCTCTTAAGGTTGAGGAGAAACCATCAAAGAAGGAAGCATCAAGGAGAAAGGCAAAAGGAAAAGCTTTAATCATACACTCAGAAAGTGAGTCATCAAACACTGATGTTGACTCAAACACAGATGGATCATCTGATTCTGAAGATGATGAAGAGATGATGCAAATGGCTGCATTGATGGTAAAAACCTTCAAGAAGATGGGATACAAGAACTTCAAGAAGGGAAAGAGATTCTCCAAGGACTACTCAAAGTTTGACAAGAAGAATTTCAAGAAATCTGAGGGAAAGGACTTCAAATCTGGTAAGAAAGATAAGTCTGAAATTCAATGCTACAAGTGTAAGGAGATGGGTCACTATGCTCCTGAGTGCAAGAAGGGTAAAACTGAGAAGGCACTCTACACCAAAGGCAGAGATTGGGCAGACACTTCAGATTCAGATGAGGAAGTCAACTATGCACTCATGGCTACTACTCAGACTGAAAATGATGATCTCAAGGTACCCCCAACTACCTATGCTTATAACACTGATAATATAACTGAATTGAGAATTTATCTTAAAGCATTGCATATCAGTTATAGGGATCAGACTTTAGAAAATGAGAGGATAAAGACTGAGTGCTCTCAACTCAAAGAAAGAAATAAACTTGTTGAGGAACAGCTAGAGAACATGAATAAAATTCAGAAAGAGAGAGATGATGCAGTGTTTATTGAACAGGAGTTGCTAAGTAAGTATAAGCAACTAGAATCTGAATTGGAAGATACTAAACACATCATTAAAACTTGGACACACTCTGGTAAAGATACTCAAGAAGTGTTTCAGTCAGATACAGTAGGTCTAGGTTACTCTGAAGGAGATGAACTTAGATTTGAAAATCAGGTAAAAGTTAGACCACATCGTTCATCTGAAGGTAATGTCATGGGAACAGGTGGACCTAAGACTGAAGCACAGAAAAAGGCTGTTAAAGAGTCATATGCTAAGACTTTTTTTAAAGAGGCTAACATTGGTTTAATGACAGATAAACAACTCAAGCATAAGCTTAAGGAGATAAAATCTGTCAACAAACAGAGATTGCCTAAGAAAAACAAAAGTGGAAAGGTAGGCATAACATCAGGAATTAAGCCAATGCTTGCTTCATTAGCTCCTAGAAAAACATGCTTTAATTGTGGTAGCACTAATCATCTTGCTAGTTTCTGCAGTAAGAATAAGAAAATAAATTCTTTGCCCTCTAAAACTGCAGTTAAAAATGATTATGTGAGGACTAGACCACAGACTTTATGTAAACACTGTGGAAGTACATGGCATTCTATTTACACTTGCAGAGATTATCATGCTATTTACTATAATTACTATGAACCCAAACCAAATTTGAAATGGGTTAAAGTAAACTCTGCAAATGTAAACTCTGAAAAAGTTAGCTTAAACTCTGATAATGTGAATTCCGCTGCAAAAGCTAACAGAATTAAGAAAGCCAAAGGATCCAAGCAAGTCTGGATCCTTAAAACTAACAATCAGTGATTGTTTGTGATTGCAGGGCACCAGGGTGAGTACCCTAGTCGTGGACAGTGGATGTTCAGGACACATGACTGGAAATAAAGCCCTGCTATCAGAGTATGAGGAGAAGGCTGGCCCAAAAGTTTCCTATGGAGATGGCAACATAGGACATACTCTGGGATATGGCAACATTAATCTTGGAAATGTCATCATCACAAATGTAGCTCTGGTTCCAGGACTCTAGCATGATCTGCTATCTGTGAGTCAAATCTGTGACAGAGGATATCATGTGGATTTTCAGCCTGAATATTGTCAAGTGATCAGCAAATCTACAGGGAAAGTTGCTCTAGTTGGAAACAGACACAATAACATCTATGAAATTAAATTGTCAACAAACACTGATGGCAAAGCAGTGTGTCTGTCAACAAGAATGTCCAGTGAAGAGAGTTGGAAGTGGCACAAGAAACTCTCTCATTTGAACCTGAACAACATCAATGAGCTAATCAAGAATGATCTTGTAAGAGGTCTACCAAGGTCTTTGTTGAATGTAGAAGGCCTGTGTGATTCTTGTCAAAAAGCCAAACAGAGAAAAGCCTCCTTCAAAAGCAAATCTGAGTCTTCAATTGTTGATCCTTATCATCTACTACATGTTGATCTTTTTGGTCCAGTGAATGTGATGTCTCTTGGAAAGAAGAAATATGCTCTAGTCATTGTTGATGAATATACCAGGTACACATGGGTATATTTTCTTGCAAAGAAGGATGAAACTGCATTAACACTGACAGAACATATATTACAACTGGAAAAAGGGTCAGAAAATCAAGTGAAGATAATCAGAAGTGACAATGGAACTGAATTCAGGAATTCATCAATGGAAGAATTTTGCAAGAGTAAAGGAATCAAACAAGAGTTTTCTGCACCTGGCACTCCACAACAAAATGGTGTAGTGGAGAGGAAGAATAGAACCTTGATAGAATCTGCCAAAACCATGCTAGATGAAGCAAAATTGCCAACATATTTCTGGGCAGAAGCAGTTCAAACTGCTTGTTTTACTCAAAATGCAACACTGATCAACAAGCATGGTAAAACACCATATGAAATGGTGAAGAAGAAAAAGCCAAATCTAAAATATTTTCATATTTTTGGATGCAAATGCTTTGTGTTGAAGACTCATCCTGAACAGTTGACCAAATTTGATCTAAAGGCAGATGAAGGAATTTTTGTTGGCTATCCACTGTCAACTAAGGCATTCAGAGTTTATAATCTGAGAACCAGAGTGATCATGGAATCAATTCATGTGTCATTTGATGACAAGAAAATAACTGGACTTGAAGATGTCAATGAACATGATCTACTCCACTTTGAAAATGAAGATTTATTCTCTGAAAAAGTAAACTCTGATCAGACTGATCTGACAAACTCTGTTGATCTAAACTCTGAACCTCTACTGGTAAATACTGAAGAATCTCTTCAATCAGAAACAAGGGAAGAACCAGTTGAGGGGGAACATGAAGAATCACATCAAAGTGATAATTCAAACTCTGAAAGTGACTCAGTTGATAATTCTGAATCAAACTCTGTTGATTCAAACTCTGTTGATAATTCTGAGAAGTCACATTCAGGGGGAGCATCAGAAAATGAAGAAAGGCACCAAGAAAATCAGGAGAGCATGGATCAAGGGGGAGGATCACATGATGACAGAAGCAATCTGCCTTCTGCAAGAAAATGGACTAAATCTCACACACCTGATTTGATTATTGGTGATCCTGATGCAAAAGTAAGGACAAGAAGTGCAACAACAAATGAATGTCTGTTTCATGCATTCTTGTCACAATCTGAGCCAAAGAAAGTGGAAGAAGCTCTTAAAGATGTTGACTGGATAACAGCAATGCAAGAAGAGCTAAATGAATTTGAAAGAAATGAAGTGTGGACACTTGTACCAAGGCCCAAGAACAGATCCATTGTTGGTACTAAATGGGTTTTCAGGAATAAAACTGACAGTGAGGGTGTTATCACAAGGAACAAGGCAAGACTGGTTGCAAAAGGCTATTCACAACAGGAAGGAATAGACTATGATGAAACATTTGCTCCAGTGGCTAGATTGGAGGCAATCAGAATTTTTCTAGCATATGCCTCTCATAAGAAATTCAAAGTGTTTCAGATGGATGTAAAAAGTGCATTTTTGAATGGAAAACTTGAAGAAGAAGTGTTTGTGGAACAACCACCAGGTTTTGTAGATCCAAAATATCCAGACTATGTCTACAGGTTAGACAAGGCACTCTATGGACTTAAGCAAGCACCAAGGGCATGGTATGAAACCCTTGCCAAATTTCTACTAGAAAGTGGATTTCACAGAGGTACTATTGACAAAACTCTGTTTTACTTCCAAACTGGTAGTGACTTGCTTTTAGTTCAGATATATGTAGATGACATCATTTTTGGATCTACTAATGATAAACTCTGTAAGAAGTTTGCCAAACTCATGCAGTCAAGATATCAAATGAGTATGATGGGAGAGCTTAGTTATTTTCTAGGCCTACAGGTGAAGCAAACAGATGATGGAATTTTTATAAATCAAGCAAAATATACCAGAAACCTTCTCAAGAAATTTTGTATGCTTGACTGTTCATCTGCAACAACTCCCATGGCAACTGCAACAAAATTGGACAAAGATGCAGGGTCATCAGTAGATATGACAAGTTACAGAGGAATGATTGGTTCTTTACTCTATTTGACAGCTAGCAGACCTGATATCATGTATGCAACTTGTTTGTGTGCAAGGTTCCAGGCAGATCCAAGAGAACCACATTTAACAGCAGTAAAGAGGATATTTAAGTATCTCAAGGGCACTATGACTTTGGGGCTGTGGTATCCAAGAGAATCAGAGTTTAAACTTCTTGGTTATTCAGATGCAGACTTTGCAGGATGTAAGATAGACAGAAAAAGCACCAGTGGAAGTTGTCAGTTTCTGGGTGACAGACTTGTTTCCTGGTACAGCAAGAAACAGAAGTCAATATCTACATCTACAGCTGAAGCAGAATATATTGCTGCTGGTAGCTGTTGTGCACAGATTTTATGGATGAAGAATCAACTGCTGGATTATGGATTAAGGTATACCAAGATACCTATTTACTGTGATAATCAAAGTGCTATTGCAATGACAGGTAATCCAGTGCAACATTCAATGACAAAGCACATCAGCATAAGGTATCACTTCATCAGAGAGCATGTAGAGGAAGGCAACATTGAGCTTCACTTTGTGTCTACAGAACAACAACTTGCAGATATCTTCACCAAGCCATTGAGTGAAGCTACATTTACAAGACTGGTCAATGAACTAGGAATGGTCTCCAGTTTTGACTAGAGATGTTGGTTAGACTCAAAAAAACTTATTGCTCATGTTATGCAAATTGTTAAGTGCTATGTGAACCTTAGTATTAAACTCTGTTCTGCATGCTAATGTTTAAAACTTGCTAAACTCTGTCAGCATGTCTGTCTGTTAAACACTGTTAACATGTTAGATACACTTAGTAAATTCAGAATTGATTATTGTCTGAATGAAAACACCAATGAAGAAAATGTATGAAGCATGATTCTCAGTAAATAAATCATGATTCTTTCTGAGTCACTGTAATCTAATCAGACTTTGTGCAGTAAATCAACACAGCATGATACTGTTTCATATTTATAGCATCTCTTAGTTTATTCAGTCCTAAACTCTGAGTCTATGAATATTGTGTGCATTGCCTCTCATAAATAATTTTGGTTATTGATGAACTCTAAACTCTGATAAGTGACATTCTGTTTCCAAAGGTATGGTTCCTGATGATTCCTTGTTTGTACTTGTGAATACCATAAAACTTGAGATGGGTCATTGATTAGTTTGGTGAGTTCAGATTCATGTCTACACCCTGTGAGAGTTTGAGCCAAATCAGTGATTGATACATTTTCTATCAATCAGTATTTATTGTTGTGTGATATTCATCAGGAAGTATGTTTCTCTAGAACTTGTATTAAACCATTTTGAGACTACATGATGTGTGTGTGCATAAAAATGATAAAGGCAATAGGATTCACCATTTCTTCAAACACTGTTCAAAATTCTTTTGAACTTTGTTCAAACACTGTATAAATGGTATAAACACTGTTCATAATTTTCATCCTTAGTAAACCTCTTTGAGCCTTATTAACTGCTCATTTTTCTTATACTCTGAAGTGTTAAGAGCAGTTATATTTTTTTTTTCTCAAGCAGATGAGTGTTTCTCAAGAAAAGAAAAGTTTATTCAATATATATGCTAAATAAAAAAAATAATAATAATAAAAAAAAGGGGGCATATATACTGATCTTGTACAAATATGTACTAACAATGTGACTGAACACTTTGTTCTATTAAAATGTTCAGCTTAAAGTCACTCATGAATAAAACATCTTTTTCATCTGTTTGATCTTACCTCATTACAACCCTGAATAAAGTCCTTTTGATTTGTGAATACATGTACTCAAAGTAGTGTAGATTTGGTGGACATTCAAGCATATGGTAGACTCTGCTATTTCTGATTGAATGTGAGTGTAAACACTTCACCTAAACACTTGTGTGTTTGAGAGTTTGTGAGATTATTCAGTTCATGACTGTTATTCACTGAATGATGCTATGATTTCTATCTCTTGATCTTTTTGTCTTAAAAGACTGTGTGCTTACCTGGATAATCATGGACATCAAAGGGAATAGAAGTTTTCAGATTTCTGTATTACAGTAACTACAGAGTTTAGCATTCATCAAACAATCAGTGTTTAATATGAGAGTTTATGCATTCAGTGTTTATTGATTTTTGTTATGGATTTTATGAAAAATTAGATGCTCTAAAAATTGATTTTAGTAAACTCTGCTTCACACACATTCACAACTGTGCAATTTTTGAAAGGGTTGTTAGTGATAAAGTTGGAAAATTGATAAACACTGTTGAGTTGTGTTAAGTACTCTAAGGTAAAACTTTCATTGAGATGATTTGACTATTTTGGAGTAATTGAGGTAGTTGACAACTGTTAATTAGTGTAAATATGTCAAAGTGTCGTGATTATAGGAATGACAGCGGTAATTATTAAGTGATCCATTGGTTGTTTGACACGTGTCCCATGATAGTGTCCCACTCACACATTACTCTACAACAGTTGCGTGCTTTTACTAAATAAACGATTGAGTTTTAATTTTACTCTAATCGTCTTTAGTCTCTCACTCCATATCGATTCACATTCACCCACTCACTGTTACTTGCATACTCATTCACTTTCAAAATTCTCATACACTCTTCTTCACATTTTGGTAAACACTTCACATACATCTTTTCTCTAACTCTCTTCGTATCATATCTTACTAATGGCAACTAAAGCGTTTGATGCAGCAGGGTTAGTTTTTCTTCCTAGCAACTATGCGGCACCACTGGAGAATGCAAATGCTCCAGAGGCGTTTCATTTGTTCCAAAATTTCTTAAAAGATTCTGAAATAGGGAAGGCTTTAACTGCACCACCAACATTATCTGCTTCACAAATTGCTGCCTTCTGGACAAACTCTGTATATGATGATGGAGAAGAGTCTGGCACTCCAACAATCACTTTCACTCATGATGAATCAGAGTATATCATTACTCCAACTACAGTTAGAGATGCTCTGGATTTTGAGACTCACACTTCTTATAGTGTTGTTGGTCATGATCGCTTGAGGACAATGTTGGAGCAAATTGGATGTGCAGGAAACTTGAATAAGATAGGGTCTTTGAGACGGCCACTTTTGAGAAAGGAATGGAGTTTCTTTTTCGATTGCATTACAAGAGCTTTTGGAAAGAAGACAACAAACTGGGATGCACTTCCTCTTGATACTCTCCAAATTGGTCATGCTCTACTATATGGAGGTAATTTTGATTTTGGTAGACTAGTGTTAATGAACTTGGGAGAGCGTTTGTCTGAGCCTACTACTGTCTATTTTGCTCGTTTTTGTCAACTGCTATTTACTGCTTGTGTGCCTAACATTCCAATTGATGAAGCTGATGTGATTCAGCCTTTTCAAGTTGCTAAAAGAATGTTTTCTGATTTGACAAACAAAGATGTTACTAAACAGCACATACCTGATATGTTTCTGCCACTAGCCTTACAGAACTATGTAAACCAACCTCAAGATCCTCAATCACCACAACAAATGCCTGAACCATTAGACACCATAAACTCTGAACCAACACCTACAACACCCACAACCACTGTACCTACTACATCTCATCAACCACAACCAGAAACCTTAAACTCTCCAACCATAAACTCTCCACCATTAAACACTGAAACCTTAAACACTGAAACCTTAAACTCTGAGCCAGCACCTACTGAAAAACCCAAAACCAAGCCAAAAAGAAAGAAACACACTGCCCAAAACACTAAACACTCAAAGGCTAAACAGACACTACCTGGAGCTGTTTATACAAGAAGGAAGAAACAAAAGGCAAACAGACCTTCACTTTCACCACCAAGAGAGAGCTCAAGTGAAGATGAAGAGAAGATTGTAGTGCCTCCAATCAAGAAGAGGAGATTAATTCTTTCTGATTCAGATGAAGAGAATGTTGTTGAAGCTCCAGAGGTGGTTTCACAGCAAACACCTACTGTTGAGGATGAAGAAAATGTTAAAATTCCTGCAGAGGTTGAAATGCCTGCAGAGGATACTGTCAATGTTGAAATACCTACAGAGGATAAAATGCCTGTAGAAGAGGATCAAAGAGATGATTTTTCACCAGTGAATGATGTTCTTGAGTCAATTCTTGATCCTATCTCACCTATTACTAACACTGAAGCTCCTGGTGTAGCTGATGAGCCTGCAGTAAATGTTCCTGAAGCTGCAGCATCACACACAGAGCTGATATCTACTGCTTCTCCAATTCCAGACAAAGGTGATGAAGTTGATCAGGCAACTAAGGAAAATTCTGAATCTATGCCTGTTGAAGCTACAAAGGCAAACTCTGTTGCAGAGCCTGTGCAACATGAGGTGACTATGGAAAAGGTTGCAGAAGTTGTTGAAGGAACTGTGGCTGACACTGCTCAGCACAGTGGTTCTTTAAAAGATGTCCAAGCTAAAGATGCAAGTGCTGAAGATGAATCTGATAGTAGTGCAAACTCTGATTCTTTTGTGAGTGCACCAGCACAGACAGATAATAAACATACACCTTTTGATCAGCCTTGTCCATCTCATGCAATTGAAGTTGAGCATCTTGCTAAATATGCTGCTGATTGGTATAAACAAGACTGTATTTTTCCAAAAGGGAGAGCAGCTGATTTTGTTAAGCAGACTGCAAAGCAAATTTCAAATCCAGAGATTTTATCCTGTTTAAAGGCAACTGTGGTACAAGTCAAAACTCTGGAGGGAAATTTTGCTGATACAAAACAAGAAATTGCTTCCTTGAAGACTGAGATTCAGTCAAGAGAAATGAAGATGGAAAGAGAGTCCAAAATAAAAGCTGCACAGCTATCCAAAGTTCAAGATACTCTCTTTGCCAGGCTAGGAAAGGTTGAAGAAAATCAAATTGCTTTGTTTTCTAAGGTGGATTCCATTGCTAACTCTTTGGAGCTCATTACATCAATACTCATTCCTGATGATGTCAAAAAGGGGGAGAGAGTTGCTAAGTCTAAATGCAAAGTTTCTCAAACTCTGCCTCAAAAGGATGATGCTGGAGATGGAGGGGCAAGTGAAAAGGGTAAGGTTTTAAACTCTGAAACACTAACTCTGAGATCTGGCAAATCTCTTAAGTCACAGTCTGTTGGAATAAACACTGAAACTCAAGGTACTTCAAAAACCAAGAGTTTGGAATTAATTTCAAATCCAAAGACTGATGAGGAGTTAGCTGTTAAGCTTTTCATGGAAGAGAATGGAGAAGGAGTTACTATAGAAGATGCTAAAGCTGAAGAGAAGAATTTACAAGAAAAGCATTTGAAAGCTCTAAAGTCTGAAAAAGCAAAGAAGAATGTGAAAGTTGCTAAAGCTGCAAAGCCTGTTCTTAAAGGCATTCAAATCA
Organism: Kitagawia praeruptora; assembly: GCA_037693485.1. Taxonomy (NCBI): domain Eukaryota; kingdom Viridiplantae; phylum Streptophyta; class Magnoliopsida; order Apiales; family Apiaceae; genus Kitagawia; species Kitagawia praeruptora. Next base: position 117,416,789 of record CM075352.1, read on the forward strand.
AAGAACCAGTTGGTACAAATCAAAGAATGCAAGTATTTAGAAAACCAACAGATGCAGAAGCTAAGCAAAAGCTGAAAAGTATTGTTACAACCTCTGTTGATACACATGATGTACAGAAAAATGAAGACACAACCTCTATTGCTGCACAAGTTGTGACCACACCATTATTGTCTTCTCAGTTGAAATCAACATTTAAGAAAGGTGCTCTTCATGATTCAAGACTAGAAGCTACAATTCCAATGGATTTTACTGATGGTAGAGCTTTATCTGGTAAAGTTGGATACAACAAAGAAGGCATAGGCTCACACAGAGATAAAAGGCAATATGTTGGTCCCAGAGATCCTTCTTCACTGTCTGTTCCAGGTCGTGGTGTCACTCAAGAGAGTTTAGACAAACTGGAGTCAGTACAGCTTGTATATCAGAAGAGTCTAGAGAAGGATTTCTTGCTATATTTCATGGCTGATGGAACAATGTTTAAAGTTTCTGAAAAGGATATCGAATTAAAATACTGGGAAGAACTTGAATATGTTCTGTATATTTTCAGAGTGAGAAATCAAAGAGCTCAGTCAGTTGTAAATGTGCTTAGACAAAGAATGATTCAAAACCTTGCAAGAAGGCAAATGAAATTCAACAGCAAGTATGTTCCTAAATACAGAGATTGGAATGGAAATCTGATAGAAATGGAAAAAGGGACTACAAAGCTGAAGACTGATCTTGGAGTCACTGTTCTGGATTTTAATGTGAAATCTGAGGAAGTGAAATACATAAGGCTGGGAAATGAAATGAGAAGAAACAAAATCTACGATCTTAGAGCTGCTATCTATCAAACTGATGAGTATGATCCTCAGTTGAGAGAAATCAAGGAAGCTATGCAGATAGAGCTTGAAAATGCTGAAAGAAGATTGCTTATAGACTATCTCAGAACAATGCCTGATCTTCAAGAGATTAGAAATTAAAGTCTGTAAGAATTTTCTTATTTTCTGTAGAATTTGTTAAGTAATAGCTTAAACTCTGTTTGTATGATTAAACACTGTAAACTTTGTATTTGTTTTGACATCATCATTTACTGTAAACTTGTACATTTTTGCTAATGGACAAGTTGGGGGAGATTGTTAGAAATGATTGATGAGAACAGTGTTTGGAAGCTATAGTGACAAAACAGAGTTTAGCTGGAATCAGTCAGAGTTTAGTTAAACACTGACTGGAAGCGCAACAGAGGTTGTTAAACTCTGTAGCGGTATTGTCTGAAGGGTCAACAGTGTTTGAAGATTGATGCAAGATAAATATGGAAGCAATATCTTTGAAGATTGGAAAGCTGTCAAAGAGATTGAGTTGACTTGGAAGACTGGAGCAATCGTGATTGATATCAATTGTATAGCTTGATTATAGGAGAATCAGTTACTGATTGTATGAAGCTGTATGTTCTATAAATACAGTTAGGTTAACCCTAGAAGGGTATCGAACATTAAAAAATTCATTGATTGTAACCTAAGCAGCTCTCTGTGATATTTTACATCACTGAGAGAGGAATTGTTAATTCCAAACAGTTTTAAAGTATTAAACAGTGTGTTCTTGTTAAGTTACTCATTCAATATTTGATTAACTATTGTGAATTCGACCTAACAGGCTTAGAAAGCAAAGATTATTCAAGAGGGAGTTAGAAGATGCATGCTCGCGATTCAGGGAGGTTTTAAATGCATTATTTTGAAGATTTGTCTTGTACGGCCGTTCCGTAGGCCGTTCTATAGGCCGTTCAAAGAGTTTAAAAGGTGCAGTCTCTTGTACGGGTTGCTGTACGGCCGTTCAAAACATGCTGGAATTTTTGGAAGCTAATTGTCTATCTTGCCCCCTTGTTTAATTGATGTATTAATAGTGTAGAAGTGAACCAAGCAAACACATCTCATCACATCTTATCTTCACTTCATATTTATCATCTCAACAACATTCAATTAGGGTTAGTGAGTAGAGAGAAGCATTTATTAGTCATAATCTAGCATTGATTATGAGTAACTAACTCTATATATTTGGCTCAAGGAAGGAACTCTTGTACTAAACCCATTTCAATTTAAGTAAGATCTACTTCATTCTATCTTAATTGCTTGAGTTGTATTGTTTATGATTTTGCTTGGAGATTTGTAAGTTGCTTCATCTTGCTCTTCTTGTAATTTCAATTGCTAATTGTTTGTGCTAATCCGTAATTGTTAGTGCATTCATTATAGTAGCACAAGGTTTAGTTTACCTAAATCCTCAAGCTTTAAGTGCAAATACCTAGGTTGAGCTTCTCATTCTTGGATTTGTCCTAACCTCTCTTCGGTTGATTCCTTGATTTGGTTAAATTAGTAGTGCTTCACTATTGGTTGCTAGTTTCAAGAGAGCTAATTTATGTGCTTCACAAAATTAGTGTTTTTAGAAGAGAATTAAGTGATTTTGTGCTCCACCAATTATCTTGGTTAGGTAGAATTGATTACATCTTGCTTATATTTGTTTGGGTGTAATACTTGAGTTTCCATTATCCTTGGGTCAAATATCTCTTTATCTTGCTAATTCACTCTTGTGCTTGTTGTGTTGGTAAAATTGGGTGATTGACATTCCTTTAGTTTTATTTCTCTAGCAATTTATTTCTTGTAGGCAAGGTGTTTGATAAAATACCTCAACAAACTCAAAACCCCCCCCCACCATTTTACTTTACACTAGTATTGAACGCTATTCCCTTGGGTTCGATCCCTACTTGCCACATTTGCTATATTTTGTAGTTAAGTGCTAGCATAGTAGAGCATAAATAAATCATTTTCAAATCACTTGTCATCACTAGTGAAACAATCTCACCACCACCTCAATAAAATCCCGAAGACCATCAAGGGTCTTCCTCATCTAAATTGTCATCACTTGAAGAAATGATGAAACAAATGGCGACAAATAACCTCCAATTTCAAAATATCACTTCCCAAAGTATATCTGATAAGTGGATTTTATATCCACTTGGAGCGTTCCATATTGGCTTAAATTGATTGTCTTGGACTCAAGTTTGTTATAGTTTTGATGTGTTTTGTGTAGTTGTGCAGGTTTGCAAGAATGTTGATTATGGTTGATGCTTCTGTCGGTTTTGGAGGTTAAATTTATTAAAATTCGGATTTTCCGGGAAGGTTGCGCAGTCTACACTATTTTGGCCATATATGGAGTTCTAGACGTCCGTTTTCAGCGATCTTACTGTCCACACGAAGCTTGGGAGATTTTCTACAACATGGAACAGCTCTTGCATGCACAGGCTGCGCGTGGTGGGCGCAGGCAGCGTGACAAGCAGACTGATGGGAGCAGGGAAATTATTGTTTTGCTCTTTTCAAGTTCTAATTGTATTTTGGGCAGTTTTTGGAACCTTAATTGAATTCTAATTGTAATAGAAGGTAATTTCTTGCTTGACAAGAAATCTAGAGCCTATTTAAATACATCCTAGCATTTTAATTTGTATCGGTTTTTATTATTGTAACATAGATCTGCAAGGGAGAAAAGGAGAGAAGGATTCAACGCTCGTGACAAGCAACGGATCTAGATCTACTTCATCTTTTGTTACTTTGGATTATAGATTTGTTTTCTCAACTCTTTATTTTAATAATATTATTGCTTCTTTCTTTTATATCTTGTTTATTATCATGTTTTCATCAAATCCCATGACGATGAACGGTTCAATTATGAGCTAATCGTTGTCATGGGATTCTAACGGATTTATCTATGTAGCTTAGTAGTTTGATTGCTTTAAAGATTTATATGTGGTGAATTCTTGATATCCTCGTATGGTTGTGCTTTATGAATTTAGATGCGTAGCTAACATCTAATTTGTTAAACTCTTGCGAAACGAGAGTGGATCTTGAGATTTAGAACTTGTCATGCTAGCATAGGATAGGTTGATGTTTTAACATCATGATTTGTGGCGTAAATAGAGATATTATGCTACCCTATGTGATCTTAATAGACAACTTGTTCTTCAACCGTTATGTTTTCAAATCTTATAGAGATATAGAGTCTAAGCATGATTGGTGTCTATTCATCTTCTATCTCTTTTGTGGATGTATGTTTAGTTTGGTATTCGTATACTGAGAAGTAGCGTATGCTTGTTTCGTGTTGTCTGATCAAATATCAAAACCATTGCATATAGTGATTAAAGGCGTCAGATCTAAGTGAAGTATTTAATGAAGTTAGGATCCCATGTTTATTCCCACATAAGTAATTCGTTTTAATTCTCTTAGTTAATTAATTCTTAGTTTTATAAATTGCATCTTAGTTAATTTAGATAGTTAAAACCCATATTTGTTATTTGTCTTAGCAGTGAATCAAAGCCATACATTGTTGAATAGGTGCATTGACTGAATAGAACCATAACCAGATCTCTGTGGAACGAACTTGAATTATATTACTTGTGACCACGTATACTTGCGTGATTTTGTGTTAACAAGTTTTTGGCGCCGTTGTCCGGGATCATCGGTGTTTTATTTTAGTTTATGTGCTTGTCAATAGTGGTCGTTAGCATTCACTGGCTTGGATTTCTTATTTAGTTTGTTTGTTTCGTGGTGTTTCAGGTACTTGAGTTTGTATGCGAACACGTTTGCAGGCTCGTATAGAAAAACTGGCAGAAGATGATCTTGTAGAGAACAAAGAGAATAAGAAAGAGGAATCTGAAACTACAGTAGAGATGGCTGATGCAGCAACAACTAATGCTTTGAAGGACTATTCTCAATCGAAGATCAATGACATCCAGTCTAGTATTATCAGGCCGGCGATTACAGCTAATAACTTTGAAATCAAGCCGGGCACTATTCAGATGGTAGAGAATTCGGTTCAGTTTGGGGGTGCTTCTACGGAGGATCCTAACATGCATATTCGGGATTTTATCGAGATCTGTGACACTTTCAAGTTCAATGGTGTGTCAGATGATGCTATCAAATTGAGACTTTTCTCATTCTCTCTAAGGGATAAGGCTAAGGGCTGGTTACACTCTCTACCAGTTGGTTCCATTACTACATGGGAGGATCTTGCTTAGAAGTTTCTTACGAAATTCTTCCCTATGGCGAAAACTGCAGCAATAAGGAATGCTCTAACTCAATTTGCTCAGCAATCTGGAGAATCTTTGTGTGAGGCTTGGGAACGTTACAAGGAGATGCTACGGAAGTGTCCTCATTATGGCATACCTAACTGGATGGTAATTAATAGTTTCTACAATGGGTTGGGAGCATAGTCTAGACATATGCTAGATGCAGCATCAAGTGGAGCTCTATGGGCTAAGAGCTATGATGAAGCTTATGATCTTATCGAGACGATGGCTGCTAATGAATATCAGAATCCAACCCAAAGACTATTTCAAGGCATGGTAGCATGTATTTTTGAAGTGGATACAGCTTCAGCTATTGCAGCTCAGTTGAAGGCTTTGACTATGAAGGTGGATTCTCTTGCAAATTATGGAGTTCAGCAGGTGGCTAGTGTTTGTGAGCTATGTGCGGGCGCACATGAGACGAATTAGTGTGCTATCTCTTCTGAATCAGCACAGTTCGTGAGTAATTTCCAGAGACCTACTGCACCAGTTCCAGCCACTTATCATCCTAATAATCGGAATCATCCTAATTTCAGTTGGAGCAATAATCAAGGTGCTCAACAACCTCAGCCATATCAACAGTTTCAGGGACAGCAATCAAGGCCATTCAATCAAGGCTATCAACAGTCGTATGCTCCAAGGCAACCATATCAGCCTCCGGGATTTTAGCAGCAACAACCCCAGGCTCATGCGGGGAAATCTTCTAATGAAAAATCAGAGATGGATGAGTTGAGGATGATGGTTAAAAGCCAGGTAGTTGCTCTCAAGACTTTGGAGAACCAGATGGGACAGCTTACAAGTGCTTTACTTAGTAGGCATCAAGGAACTCTTCCTAGTGATACAGAGGTTAATCCAGGTAAGAGGGAGGTCCATGAGCAGGTGAAAGCAGTTACTTTGAGATCGGGAAAGGTTACAACAGATCCAAAATCAACAACTAAGGAAGATGAAGAAGGGCAGAATCAACAGCTTGGAAAATCAGTAGTGCCCGGAATTGAAAAATCTGACTTGGTAATAGAACAGCTAGATGGTGAAGTAGAAAAGAGCAAGGAACCTGTTGAAAAATCTACTCCAAAGCAGTCTACAGAGAACAATCAGATCTATCCACCCCCTCCATTCCCAAAAAGACTTCAAAAGCAAAATTCTGCTGAAAACTCTCCTCCGAAGCAGAAGTTGGTGAATCAGATCTATCCTCCTCCTCTATATCCTCAATGCTTGCAGAAACAAGATCATGAAAAACAGTTTCAAAAGTTTATGGATGTCTTCAAGAAACTGTCTATTAACATTCCTTTTGTTAAAGCATTGGAGCAGATGCCGAGATATGCAAAGTTCATGAAGGATATTTTGTCACGGAAGATAAGGTTAGAAGAATTTGAAACAGTGGCATTGACAGAGGAGTGCAGTACGGTGTTGCAACAGAAATTGCCTCTTAAACTTAAGGATCCAGGAAGCTTTACAATTCCATGCACCATTAGGAAGTTGTCTTTTGACAAATGCTTATGTGATTTGGGAGCTAGTATTAATCTCATGCCCTTGTCTGTTTTCAAGAAACTTGGTCTACCGGAGCCGAAACCAACCAACATCTCTTTGTAGTTGGCTTACAGGTCGATCACTTATCCGAGGGGTATAGTAGAGGATGTCTTGGTGAAGGTTGATAAGCTCATATTTCCTGCCGATTTTGTGATTCTAGATTTCGAAGAAGACAAGAAGATTCCCGTAATCTTGGGAAGGCCTTTTCTAGCTACGGGTCGTACTTTGATCGATGTGCAAAAAGGAGAGCTTACAATGAGGGTGCAAGATCAGAATGTCACCTTTAATGTGTTCAAGGCCATGAAATTTCCGACAGAGGATGAAGAGTGTTGCAGTATGGAAATGGTTGATACGGGTCAGAGAGAGAAGTTTGATCAATTGTTGAGCGAAAAGACGGACACACACATGATAAAGCATCACAACAGTGATTCCATTGACGGTTCTTCAGTTCGAGATCTCTCGAATGTCAAACTCGGAAAACTTCCACCACATTTGAGGTATGTCCTTTTGAATAATGAGCTAGTGATTTTTGAAGAGGGGCATGATAACGTGTTGCGAAGGTGGAAAACCGATGATAAGGAAGAAGAAAGTTTTGTTCAGCCGTTCGATTCGGAGAAGCACCTTAGAGGTGTGAAGAAGAAAAAGAAGAAGATTTGGCCGTTGGGTAGTAAAATCAGGTTGAAGTTTGACGGAAGAGATTTGTGGAAAGCAAGCAAACAAGATGTCAACATTGGTAGAAATAAGTTTTCTGTTGAGGACGGTTCAGTTATTCTTTTGAAACCGCCATGAGTTGAGGAAGTAACGTCAAGCTATTGACGTTAAAGAAGCGCTTCGTGGAAGGCTATCCACACATTAGTGTAGAAAAAAAAAATTGAGCGTTTCTTTCAAAAAAAAAATGAACAGTTCGCGTAGGCAGCACACCTATAACGCAGGCTGCGCCTGCGTTTCTGCATTCCGCGCTGGCTGCCCTCCTGTCACGCAGTAATCCATGTAGAGAGCACAGTCTGTAACGCAGGCTGCGCCTGCGTTACTGCACTTCCCGCAGTCTATACACCTGTAACGCAGTCTACACCTGCGTTACAGCTCCCAGATTTTGTTCCTTCCCGAATTTTGGTGTTTTAGCCTACAAAAATTCTCCCAAATTCTATTCTAACTCAAATTCCTTCAACCTCTAATTCTTATTTATATTCTAGATCAATTCCATACATCCCAACATCTTATACACATTCAAATCTTTATCTTTCTTATCCATCATCTTATATATATAAACACCTATACATACAAATCCAATTCCTCTTCTACTTATTTAAATCTCTAAAAATTCAATTCTAAAGTGGAGTTTAATTGCAAGTTCACCTCTCCAATTCGTAGTTGTTTAGTTCTTCTAAAATCTTATTTTTATTACGAATTTGTGTTCTTGTAAATTAGGGATTTTGTATTATTCTTGGTATTTGGGCTATTTTTGGTGTGATATTGCTTGGTAATTATTGGTTGAGCTTCTTGTGAGTTGGGTATTGATTCTTATGGCTCCTAAGCATGGGAGAGGTAGTTCTCGTGTTGTGGAATTTTCGTTTTCGACGGTGGAGGTTGAATTTAATCGGTTGTTGTTGAGGCTAACTGCTAAAGAAAGGGGATTTTTGCCGAACAAGCATGTTTGAGTTGCGATGAGGAAGGATATGTAAGGCGCCTTGTAGGTATGTTTTCTACTATCCCTCGTATTTCCTTCCATTCAATGCGGACATTGAATATTTTAAGTTTGGGGGATTAGTAGTTGTTGTTGTATTATGTGTTCATGTAGGATTTCATGCTTTGCATATTAGTAGTAGTAAATTATGCATTTATGTTCGTGTTATCTACGTTTGTTTCATATAGGACATTCTGTTTTTATATTCGTATATCATGCGAGTTCATAATAGTTTGCATTTGCACCCATGCTTGATAGGAATTTTGTGTTGTTGACGCTTTTGACTGAGAAGTGATATGCTTTGTTCTTGTGCACACACATACACTAGTAAGTTGAAGCTAGTAGACTTATTGAATGTTGTAAGTTATTAGAAGGACATGAATATGTGCAAGGTGATTTAGTTTGCATGCTTTGAATACAAGTCAGTGCATTAGAGAGATTTTTGCTTGGGATTGAGTATGTTTTTCCACCAAGTGAGTTTTTGAGCCTTATTGCATGTTTGTTGCAATTCATTCGTTTGTTGAGTATCCACGGGTTGTTTGCATTGCTAGCAGTTGTTTGAGGTCTTTCTTGAAACGCATGACATTATTTGACGATTAAAATGATAAAGGCATTTAGGAATAACCACATATTTTCCCATATTACCACACCATATTTACATGATCAATTAGTTAACCTGTTGAGCTTAATCCTATTTTTCGGTGACATACCAAATTACGTGCCTAGACCTTTTTCTTGTATTGACCTTACATTAATTTGAACCCACATTGTCAAAGGCTAGTAGAGTGCTTAAGGGAGTAATAAGGTGTGCAAGGAGGGGTTTATTGTTGGTCTTACTTTTGGGGGAAATATTGAAAATTGGGTTTGTTTACTTGATAGTCGGCATGTGTAATTAAATTGTGGGATCATTGTTATTGTTTATATTATTGTTTGTGTTATATTTAGTTCTCGGGAAAAAAAAGAAAAAAAAAGAAAAAAAAAAGAAAAAAAAAAAAGAAAAAAAAATATATTATGAGAGCATATTTGTGTTTGTGGTGATCCTACTTAAGTCGACTAGTCGAGTGTTTTGTTGGAAGAAAAATAATAGATTATGTGGGGGAAATAGGGTGTTGTGTATGATTTATTATGGTACTTACTAGCTTTTGACACTTCACCTGATTTGGCTTATTTGACATACCTTGTCCCTAGCCCCGTTACAACCCAAATAAAGACCTTTTGATTATCGTCATTGATGTATGTTGTGTTAAGAGTTAGATTGATACCAAATGTCAAGCATGCTTATGATTTTGTTGGAATTGAGTGATACACTTACCCTTGTTCTTGAGAGAGTATTCTTTTGTGAGTGGATTGTGAGTGTTTACTTGTTTTTGCGTATGAGATCCCGAGTTTTGTCTCAAAGATGTACTCTTGTAGGCTTAGCATGTTTACTAACTTATTCTTACATTTGACATGGGCTTTTGAGAACTTATGCATGTTCATTGAGTAGATTATGTGAATACTTGCACTTTCGACACCAAGACATTGCGTTATTACTTTGATTCTTAAGTTGATATGGCATGAGAGGATTTTAAGGTATGGTAGGATGTTAGTACTAGATTAATTGCATTTTTATTTGGTTGCATTCATGCATTGCATTGTTTTTGCATTATTAGTTAAATGGATTTTGTGGGTACATTCGCTATAGGCCCTCACGAGACCTTACTCGTCCACTAGGGCTGCCTAGGGGTTTAAAGGGCTTGTTTCATATGCCAAATGCAACCGTGATCATCTACGAAAGTGGTACTAATTAGTTAGTTAGTTGTAGTTGTTTATGCTTGAGGACAAGCATCGGTTCAAGTTTGGGGGTGTGATAAGTGGATTTTATATCCACTTGGAGCGTTCCATATCGGCTTAAATTGATTGTCTTGGACTCAAGTTTGTTGTAGTTTTGATGTGTTTTGTGTAGTTGTGTAGGTTTGCAAGAATGTTGATTATGGTTGATGCTTCTGTCGGTTTTGGAGGTTAAATTTATTAAAATTCGGATTTTCCGGGAAGGTTGCGCAGTCTACACTGTTTTGGCCAAATCTGGAGTTCTAGAAGTCCGTTTTCAGAGATCTTACTGTCCACGCGAAGCTTGGGAGATTTTCTATAACATGGAACAGGTCTTGCATGTACAGGCTGCGTGTGGTGGGCGCAGGCAGCGTGACAAGCAGACTGATGGGAGCAGGAAAATTACTGTTTTGCCATTTTTCAAGTTCTAATTGTATTTTGGGCAGTTTTGGGAACCTTAATTGAATTCTAATTGTAATAGAAGGTAATTTCTTGCTGGGCGAGAAATCTAGAGCCTATTTAAACACATCCTAGCATTGTAATTTGTATCGGTTTTTATTATTGTAACATAGATCTGCAAGGGAGAAAAGGAGAGAAGGTTTCAACGCTCGTGAGAAGCAACGAATCTAGATCTACTTCATCTTTTGTTACTTTGGATTATAGATTTGTTTTCTCAACTCTTTATTTTAATAATATTATTGCTTCTTTCTTTTATATCTTGTTTATTATCATGTTTTCATCAAATCCTATGACGATGAACGGTTCAATTATGAGCTAATCGTTGTCATGGGATTCTAACGGATTTATATAGGTAGCTTAGTAGTTTGATTTCTTTAAAGATTTATGTGTGGTGAATTCTTGATATCTTCGTATGGTTGTGCTTTATGAATTTAGATGCGTAGCTAACATCTAATTTGTTAAACTCTTGCAAAACGAGAGTGGATCTTGAGGTTTAGAACTTGTCATGCTAGCATAGGATAGGTTGATGTTTTAACATCATGATTTGTGGCGTAAATAGAGATATTATATTGCCCTATGTGACCTTAATAGACAACTTGTTCTTCAACCGTTATGTTTTCAAATCTTATAGAGATATAGGGTCTAAGCATGATTGGTGTCTATTCATCTTCTATATCTTTTGTGGATGTATGTTTAGTTTGGTATTCGTATACTGAGAAGTAGCGTATGCTTGTTTCGTGTTGTCTGATCAAATATCAAAACCATTGCATATAGTGATTAAAGGCGTCAGATCTAAGTGAAGTATTTAATGAAGTTAGGATCCCATGTTTATTCCCACATAAGTAATTCGTTTTAATTCTCTTAGTTAATTAATTCTTAGTTTTATAAATTGCATCTTAGTTAATTTAGATAGTTAAAACCCATATTTGTTATTTGTCTTATCAGTGAATCAAAGTCATACATTGTTGAATAGGTGCATTGACTGAATAGAACCATAACCAGATCTCTGTGGAACGAACTTGAATTATATTACGTGATTTTGTGTTAACAATATCCAACTTGGAAAAGAACACTTCTCAAAGTATATCCAATTCGGGAAAACAAATGAGCCAACTAGCCACAACCGTGAATCGTTTGCAAAGCCAAGGTTCTAGGCAACTTCCTTCTCAAACGGAGGTGAACCCCAAGGAAAATGTTAATGCCATGACTTTAAGGAGTGGGAAAGAATTGGAGGACCTTCATGCTAAGGCCAAGGGTAAGATGGTGAAGGATAATGAAGGTGGAAAGGTTGAAAATGATGAAATCTTGGAGGCTAAGGATGAAAACCTTGAAGATGATATTGAAATTGAGGAAGAGAAAGTGGATGTGGGTAAAAAGGCAAGTGTTCAAGAGGACGTTCCACAAGCAAAGAAGCCAAGGTTCATTGATGAGGATGTGGTTATTCGACCTCCCTTTCCTTCCAAATTTTCTAAGCCAAAGAAGGACATTGTTGACAAGGAGATGCTTGAGACCTTCCGAAAAGTGGAAATCACTCTCCCTCTCCTAGACACCATAAACCAAGTTCCTAAGTATGCAAAGTTTCTCAAAGATTTGTGTACTAACAAAAGGAAATTGAGAGGTGACGAAACTATAGTGGTGGATGAGAATGTCTCGGTCGTGATTCAAAGGAGGTTACCTCAAAAATGTTCGGATCCGGGCACTTTCACCATTCCTTGCAAGATTGGAGGTAAATTCTTTGAAAGAGCTATGCTTGATTTGGGTGCCTCTATCAATGTGATGCCCCTTTCCATATTCCAAACTTTAAATTTGGGGGCACTTGAGAATATAAATGTGATTATTCAACTTGCGGATAGATCAAATGCCTATCCCGTGGGGGTAATTGAAGATGTGCTTGTTCATGTTGATAAAATGGTTTTCCCTACCGATTTTTACATCTTGAAAATGGAAGATGGTCCATCAAACATCAAGTCTGCCCCAATTCTCTTTGGGCGTCCATTCTTAAAAACGGCGAAGACCAAGATTAATATGGATGATGGTTCTCTCACTATGGAGTTTGGCGATGAAGTTGTCAAGTTCAATATTTATGATGCCATGAAATTTCCTAGTGAGTCACACTCAATTTGCTCCATTGATGTCATTGATGGTTTGGCCCAACAAGCTTTTGACATGGGCAATAAAGAAGCTTTCCAAGTGGTTATTGAGGGATGTGCAAGTGAAGATGATGGATTCCCTAATTCGGAAGAGGCCAATGAGGCAATTATGGAGCTCAATGCATTGCAACCTTTTGTGACAGCCCCAAATCCGGGGTCATAAATCTGGGCCATCACGGACCAATTTCCATTCAATATCAATATCTCTTGGGTCTTTTTTTTTTTACAATTAATACCTAAGCAATTGACCCCGCAATAATACACACACACACACCAGTCATATGCTCAGAGAACAACATTTACCATAACAAAAGTTTAGAGTTGAAAGTTAAAAGAGTTATTACAAACCAGGATCATACTTAAGTACATTGTTGAATAACACTTCGACATGAAGCGTTTCAACGACCAAAAGTTTATTACATGTCTTCATACTTAATTATACATAAGCCCTCAGAACCCGTTTGCCTCATCACTACCTCCGGAATCGATGCTAACGTGCCCTCAGAAGGTCGTCTTCCCCTTACCCTCTTGCGGGGCGTTCTGCGTAATATTGGCATACCTAGCTGTATATAGATAAGTAGCAAGAGTGAGCTATAATAGCTCAGCAAGATAATATGGTATACTAGAATTTAAAATGTAACCAAGTATACATATATATACATATGTAAGCGGTAACCAATTATAAACTTTAAAGAAGAATAAAACTCTTATTTAATAATACATCATCCACTTACTATTATAAGAAAGAAATCTAGGATAATATAGTATCAGTTTCTCTTCTTAAATAATATAACAATCAATATACTCTTTCAGTGTAATATTTCAAGATCATATGAATACTTGAATAAATCTCTCACTATCATCTTCTCATTTCCTTCTTATGCAACAATTTTATAAATTAATATAAAATCAGTTTCTCTTCATCTGTAACAATAATTCCATCGTTTCATATCATTTTTTTCCCTTTTCAGTATACCAATCTGACTTTATCGTTGATTCTTTATTAAAAAATTTTGGGGGTTTTCACTGTTGCCGAATACGTGAGGCACGATGATCAGTCGTCCTCCGTACCCGTCCCTTTTTACTACCGGTAGAAGGAATGAAGGCCACCTGCTAACATCATCCCTGGAGGAAGGCTACCTGCTAACATCCTCCATTGGCATCTTCGTGCCGAATCATGAATGCTAGACTATGTCGCACACAGCCCTGACACAGCCTCTTATACAAGTTTGTTGCTAATCCCCCTTTTTATAAAATCATTATTCAATTTATCAACACCATTTCACATTTCCATTCTCGTATATCATTTCCATTCTCGCACATTATTTCTATAAAATATATATATATAACATAACACTTTGATTATGATTCAGATATCTCTTTTATATTTAAGAATTCAAATATGCTTTTATATTCATAAAACATTCCGTCTATTTTAAGAGTAGTAAATAATAATCAAATAATATTTATTCAACCACTAACACTAAAGAGAATATTTTTAATATAGTATTATAAACCATATAACCCTAGATAACAACTGATACCATTCTCTTTCATATCTCTTTTACCATAGAGCATATTCGTTCCATTCGTAATCATCTCTATATTCATATTTCATAAATCATATCCATCTCTCTTTAATTTCCCAAAAACAAGGAAATATATTCTTTGAAATATAGTAATAATAGCATCACATATATGTATATACATTCCATGATATCATTATTATTCCGAAGATAAATAATTTTCAAAGTAGGGATAGAAAGATCTTGCCTCGATTCCGGTATCCTGACAGTATGGTTTGGGGCTCTTCCGGAGTTTCTATAAACACAAAAGGACCGTCGTTAGAATACCTCATCTCTTACTCACTACATTCTTATATAACAAGACCCTTTACACTTCAATATATGTTTAACGTATCATTATTACCCCAAAGGTTCAAGAATTTAACCATTTATAAACTCGATCTAAGTTTTAGCATTTTCCACCATTCCCCTTAATAACCACACTCGACTGTAAAAATTCTCAGAAAATATAGATTTCGAATTTTAATGCAAGGTCAACTGTCAAGGGTCCTCTGACCACCCTACTATACTATCCCAAAATTTCGTGACTTATAAAAATGTCCAAGTATGGTAGCTTTAGCCTCAAAGTTGATACAATTACGTTTTCTCGGTTATCGAACATCTTTCACTAAAACTGACTTTTCTCCTAAACCGTTCATCAGATTTTAACGCACCTTATATCAAAACGATCTATGAACCAAGCTCTATCATTTCATGGTCAATTGGTAACTTAGACAGTAGGGTACCGTCCGGTACAGGGATCCAAAACAGGGCAATTTACATCCTAACGAAAATCGGGAATTATAACCGCTGTACTTTCATACTTTCCATATTTTACCCACTCCAAAACCATCATTCCACACTCAATCCAAACCTTACACCATGTGGACTACATTCCAGCCATGGTTCCAAGTTCACAACACAAAACTCATATCAACCCAAACCATTTAGAACACATATTCATCATAAACATTACATTAACATCACTTACTACTAACCAATTAAATTTCTACCATAAATACAAAGAAGCAAGCATAGTTATACCTCCTTGAAGCTTTTAATATCCTTAATAATCCTTGGGCACACCTTGAACAACCTTAGTATGGCTTGTATTGACTAAATAAATCATTAAAACAAAGTTAAAACTTATAAAACACTATTCATTCACTATTCATCATCACCTTTAAGAATTTTGTTACCTATGAAGATGATATTGGTTGGCTTTGAAACTTTGTGAGTACTCCTTCCTAACCTCCAAGAAACTCCATGATTTTTCTCTTGAATTGATCTTGAAGAGAGCTAGGGTTTTTATTTTTTTTTTCTTATTTTTCTTCTTGAAGCCGAATGGGAGTTTTTGGAATGGGGAGAGATTTTTTTCTTTGCTTTTTGTTCTATCTCATCTTAATCTTGGCTAATCTAGTGTCTTGTGGAAGCTTGGTGATTTTTACAAGGTTAAAAGACTAATTTACCCCTTAAACTTTGGTTTAGTGGATGATGATGTCATTGATGTGTATTTAGCAAGCTTGGTTATTAACCTTAGGTAATTACTAATAACCTTGGTAAATATTAATGTGGTAAATATCCTTATTATTTACTAACCTTGGTTACTTGGTTTTCATACTCGCCTAATTGTGGTTCGTTCCGAATATATCTCGTTATCCAGTGGTTTTGAAACCATTTAACAATCCAAATTCCTTTGGTATTCTCTTAACTTAATAATCCCCTGGTTAAATCTAAATTCACTAATCTCTCAATATATAGTTCTTATAATATTTCCATGCTCCTTAATATCCAATAGAAGCTTATTCGAAATCAAAATCCTCAAAATCCATGTTTTAGGAATTTCTGAAATCTAACGTCATTTCGAGTCACTTATTTCCATTGTACAACACTAATATGGTTTCTGTTTATTCATTTTATGTTTCCATTATAGAGTACTTATATACCATTTCTTTAAATCCTCGAAATTTACTATTCATGTGAACACTGTAGCATTACTAAAGTTAGGGTTATTACATCCTTCCCCCCTTAAAAGGATTCTGTCCCGGAATCACGTCAGAAATGTCCATAGATACCTTTTCATTTACACCTTATAACTTCTATACCGCTTTCTCCATCCTTTTTCCTTCATAATATCTCTATCTTGTTTGCACAGAATACACCAACATAAACTTGCTTGTCATTCATCAATATTCCTCTTTTGGTTATGGGTATCGGCCACCACATTGGCCTCCCCTGAATGGTAGTGTATCTCACTTATGGTTTATCCCTATGTTGATCTCTGTCATGACATAAAATATACACACTTCGATCTTATTATATCTTGTCTCTGTAAAATCTTCCAGAAATCCGACTAGAATAAGATTCTTTGAAACAATTGTAAGAAAATACTACCTATAATATATATTTCCTGTTCGTATATAAACAAGTCTGTGGTTTACCCCCAAAATACTATTATTCTCCTTTTCATAGAATTTCTAACCCTTAACAGATACTGATTTTCCTTATCTAGATTGTCAACCTACCTATACCATTCATTGACCACATTGATTCCTAACCAAACATTTACACTAAAAATTTAAATAAAAAAAATGTTCACCTGCATCTGTATCCGGCTTTCTCAATGCCTCTCCTAAAGTCATGTTATACACTCTAGCAGTAGGCCTGTTTGAAGCAGTCACACTCTGTCCTGGCGCGGATGATCCCCCGGAACGGCAATCTCTGGCAATGTGTCCTAGTTTCCCACACTGGTAACACTTGACGTCCCTCTTAGGATTGGTATTAGCCGATGGGCACTGGCTAAGGTAGTGTCCTTTCTGTCCACAGTTAAAGCAATTTATTTCTAACGCTCTATACACTCCCGTATGCTTCCTACCACACGTGTTACAATCTGGAAATGGTGATCGCAATTGATTAGACTGAAAGGTTCCTGTGGATCTACCACCCTGATTCACAGTCTCACTGGTAGCCTTATTATTCCCTGACTTTCCTCCAAACTGGGGTTTTTGTCCTTTACCAAATTTGTTAAAGTAGCTTCCCTCACTTGAACCTCCCTTTGGACCCTCAAATTTTCTTTTCTTGTTCTCTCGACCTAATTGGGTTTGTTCATTCTCGGTCTCGATAATAGATGCCTTCTGAACCACCGCAGCATAATCAGTCAACTCAAATGGTGCCACTCTCGTTCGTAGCCATGGTTTCAATCCTTGTTGGAACCTTTTTTCTCTTTGTTCTTCAGTACGCACAAATTCAAGAACAAACCTAGACAGTTCTATAAATTTAGTTTCATACTCTGCCACTGATAGGTTTTCCTGTTTTAACTCTAGAAACTTTATTTCCATTTGGTTCTCCAGGTACCTAGGGGAATACTTTTCTAAGAACACCCTAGTGAAACGCTCCCAGGTTATCACTCCCGCTCCTTCTAGATTCTTTTTAGTTTCCCACCAGTAATTTGCCTCTCCCTTTAAGAGATAGGCTGCAAAAACTGTTTTCTGGTCTTCCTCTATCCTCAGTATCTCAAAAGCTTTTTCCATCTCTTTTAACCAGGCTCTGGCTACTACTGGATTAACAGTTCCCTCAAACTATGGGGGTTTTAATGACTTAAAGGCACGAAAGGAGTTAGCTGCCTGATTGGGAAGAACAGGTGGTTGTTGGGGATTCTGTGGGTTAACTAAATTCTGCCTCAATAGTTCCATAAATTGGTTAAAAGGGTCACCACCCTGATTTCCCTGTTGACCAGTTGATTCATCTTCTTCTTCCTCATGATCTTGTTCATTATGAGCGTTTTCACCCTGCCTATTATGACTTCCTTCCTCTCTCTCATTCTCCCTTGCATTCATTCTATTATTATGCTTAGGCGGCATGATTCTGTATGTAGCAATATTCTTCATTAATCACCCAAATTTAGGGTACAACAAACATCATTTCCATATATGTACAACTATATCATTAGTTAACTTATTTATGCGTCCCAGTATTTTTAACTCCACGCAAGTAATATTTAATTATAATACAACTTTGACAAATAAACTTAGTACCTTTAGCACAATAACCTTTTCATTTAAGTCAATCACCTCCTATATATATCAATATTTTTGAATCTCAACATTTAATATCAAAATACGATAAAATTAGGCAAAGTACATAAACTTCATTAATTTACATAAATATTTTACAACTTGTGGATAACATCCTACACTACTAGTCAATACATACATCATAGAGTACAAGGTTCGAAACCCCAAAAGCATAACCGTACATACTAACTCGCTATAACAAAAGCACTACTAGCTGTCCTCTAATCAGACTGGGATTAAGACAGTAAACAACTAACCTAATCCCCAAAATGACATCCACAAGATGACTAGTCTGATTAGTAACTAAAACTACTACTCTGAATCACGAGAATGCTGCTCTGACAACGTCTCTGATCTGCACTACCATAGTGGTGACTACATCAACTATCTGAGCCCTCCATACTGGATCCCCGCTGTCTCCCAACATCCTCCTAATATCACCGAGTGCCCGTAGCTCGATACTAACTATGCCCAAAGACAACCCATCTGGTATCACACCTCCTCCTCCTCTCGCTCTGTCTAACCTCTGCACAAGTGTATCTATAGTCCGACGGGACTCCTCCAGCTGTCCCTGTAGGACAAAGTACTCTGACAAGAGAATAGCCGGCAACTGACCAGCTGGAAATATAGGTGCCTCCTGAGGTGGCATAGCAATTGGGGGAGGCACATCTACAAGTGGGGGTGCATCTACTGGTGGAGGTGGTGGTGGTGCAAATGGTGGGGATGGAGGAACTGGCTCCATGTCCGCATCCTCAGAAGGGTCATCCTCCAACTCATCCTCTGACAAGATAAAGTGTCCTGGTAGAGTAAATGGCTCTGCTGGATCCTCAAAAGGATCAGGGCTAGGTAGAGGAGATGGAACTGGTGATGGCACTGGAACAGGTGGGACAGGAGTAGGAGTCATGTGAATGTCCCTCCACTCAATCGGCTCCTCAGGTATAACAGATAACCTAGGCCTCTTACGCAAGGGCATCTCCTCCTCAGGAATATCCGACCGCACCCGAGAAGGACCTGCCCCATCGGTCCTACATAGGGTCTACCAGTGTATGGCACTATGGCTACAGCATCCCTCTGCCTGCGCTCCTCTGTCTCCTCAAGTCTCACTCTGATCTCGTATCTCTCCATGGCCTCCGCGCGAACTCTCCTCCTGAGGTCAGTGATAGCATACTCTGGAACCTCTACACCTACTAGCAGCAAGTCTCTAATCTCCTGCTCGGGTAGTCCTAGCCACTGGGGATCCTGACCCGGCTCACCCATCTCCGCTCCCTATAATAAAACATAAAATTCTATTAGTAACGGTCTATAAAATTATATTCAATGCTTAAATTAAATACTACCTGCGATATACCACCCCTGAACTTTATGAAAGTTCACAATTTATATTATAACTGATACATTTATTATTATTACTCTTGTTCCTGAGCATTATGACTCTTATCTCTGATACCAAACTGTGACAGCCCCAAATCCGGGGTCATAAATCTGGGCCATCACGGACCAATTTCCATTCAATATCAATATCTCTTGGGTCTTTTTTTTTTCTTATTTTTCTTCTTGAAGCCGAATGGGAGTTTTTGGAATGGGGAGAGATTTTTTTCTTTGCTTTTTGTTCTATCTCATCTTAATCTTGGCTAATCTAGTGTCTTGTGGAAGCTTGGTGATTTTTACAAGGTTAAAAGACTAATTTACCCCTTAAACTTTGGTTTAGTGGAAGATGATGTCATTGATGTGTATTTAGCAAGCTTGGTTATTAACCTTAGGTAATTACTAATAACCTTGGTAAATATTAATGTGGTAAATATCCTTATTATTTACTAACCTTGGTTACTTGGTTTTCATACTCGCCTAATTGTGGTTCGTTCCGAATATATCTCGTTATCCAGTGGTTTTGAAACCATTTAACAATCCAAATTCCTTTGGTATTCTCTTAACTTAATAATCCCCTGGTTAAATCTAAATTCACTAATCTCTCAATATATAGTTCTTATAATATTTCCATGCTCCTTAATATCCAATAGAAGCTTATTCGAAATCAAAATCCTCAAAATCCATGTTTTAGGAATTTCTGAAATCTAACGTCATTTCGAGTCACTTATTTCCATTGTACAACACTAATATGGTTTCTGTTTATTCATTTTATGTTTCCATTATAGAGTACTTATATACCATTTCTTTAAATCCTTGAAATTTACTATTCATGTGAACACTGTAGCATTACTAAAGTTAGGGTTATTACACCTTTACCACAAAGGTATGAACTTGCAAAAATTGATCTTCCCTTGTCTTATTCTAAATTACTCCCTTCTATTGAGAATCCTCCTATTTCAGAATTGAAACTATTGCCTAATCATCTCAAATATGCTTATCTTGGGGACAATGAGACTCTTCCCGTAATAATAGCTTCTAATTTGAGTAACGTACAAGAAGAACGCCTTTTGCGGGTTCTTAAGGATCATAAAAGTGCTATTGGGTGGACCATTACCGATATTAAGGGAATTAGTCCTTCTACATGCATGCATCGCATACTCTTAGAAGATGGAGCTAAGCCTACTAGGGACCCTCAAAGAAGACTTAATCCGGCAATGATGGAAGTTGTTAAAAAGGAGATTCTCAAGCTACTTGATATGGGAATCATTTTTCCAATCTCGGATAGCAAATGGGTGAGTCTGGTGCATTGTGTTCCTAAGAAGGCGGGTATCACTCTTGAGGATAATCTTAAAGGTGAGCTTGTATCTACCCGAGTCCAAAATGGGTGGCGAATGTGCATAGATTATCGTAAGTTAAATGCGGTGACTCGAAAAGACCATTTTCCTCTTCCTTTCATTAATCAAATGTTAGAGAGGGTGGCCGGGAAGGAATTCTATTGCTTTCTAGATGGATTTAGTGGATATCATCAAATTGTCATTGCTCCCGAAGATCAAGACAAAATCACATTCACTTGTCCTTTTGGTACGTTTGCATTTCGTAAACTTTCATTTGGCTTATGTGGTGCTCCCGCAACTTTTCAAAGGTGTATGGTGAGTATTTTCTTCGATATGATAGGGAATGGAATTGAAGTCTTTATGGATGATTTCTCTATTTTGGGTGATTCTTTTGATGAATGTCTTCAAATTCTTACACATGCTTTGGATCGATGCTTGGAGACTAATCTAGTGCTCAATTATGAAAAATGCCATTCCATGGTCCAAGAAGGTATTGTATTGGGACATATTGTGTCTAGGAAGGGCAATGAGGTTGACAAGGCAAAAGTTGATATTATCGCAAGTCTTCCCTACCCTTCGAATGTCAAGGATGTGCGTTCTTTTCTTGTTTATGCCGGATTCTATAGGAGGTTTATCAAGGATTTCTCCAAAGTTGCTCTTCCCTTATCATCTCTTCTTCAAAAGGATGTGGAGTTTAAAATTGATGAAAAATGCAAAAGGGCTTTTGACCATCTCAAGGAAGTTTTAACTTCGGCTCCTATCATTAAAGCTCCGGATTGGTCTCTTCCTTTTGAGATTATGTGTGATGCTAGCAACTATGCGATTGGTGCGGTGTTAGGGCAAAAAGTTGACAAAAGATCTCATGTGATTTATTATGCCTCTCGCACACTCAACTCCGCCCAAGTGAACTACACCACTACCGAGAAGGAATTGCTTGATATTGTCTTTACTCTTGACAAGTTTCGTTCATATCTTCTTGGATACAAAGTCATTGTGTACACGGATCATGCCGCCTTAAGACATCTTTTGGCGAAGAAAGAGTCAAAGCCTAGGTTGATTCGGTGGATTCTCCTCCTCCAAGAGTTTGACTTAGAGATCAAAGATAAAATCGGTGCCGAGAACTTAGTGGCGGACCACTTGAGTCGACTTGTGAGAAAGGAAGATGCTACTCCTCTTCAAGAATTATTTCCGGATGAGCATTTATTTGGAATTCAAACCGAGATGCCATGGTATGCGGATCTTGTGAACTACATTGTGTGAAAAATTTTTCCTAATGGCATGCCTAAGTATCAAAGGGAGAAATTAAGGAGTGAAGCCAAGCACTACATTTGGGATGATCCTTATATTTGGAAAAATTGTGCGGACCAAGTCTTGAGAAGGTGTGTTCCCGAGTCGGAAATTGCTTCAATTCTTCAATTTTGTCATTCTTATGCTTGTGGAGGTCATTTTGGGAAAGATCGAACGGCAAGGAAGGTGCTTGAATGTGGATTTACATGGCCAACTCTTTTTCGTGACTCTCACGATTTTTGTAAGCAATGTGAACCTTGTTAAAGAACCGGAAATATTGCAAAAAGGAATGAGATGCCCCAAACTCCAATCATTGTGGTAGAAATTTTTGATGTGTGGGGTATTGATTTTCTGGGGCCATTTCCATCTTCTTCTCATGGAAATCTATATATCCTCTTGGCCGTTGATTATGTCTCTAAGTGGGTGGAGGCCAAGGCAACAAAATCGGATGATGGTAAGGCGGTTGTTGCATTTCTCAAATCTCAAATTTTCAACCGATTTGGTGTTCCCAAAGCTATCATAAGTGATCAAGGTACCCACTTTTGTAACAAATTGGTGGGGAATCTTCTTAAATCTTATGGGGTCTATCATCGAATGGCAACGGCCTATCATCCTCAATCTAATGGACAAGCCGAAGTTTCTAATCGGGAGATTAAGTCTATTCTTGATGTAAGAACCCTGATTTTTGATATTATTGGAGTAGACGGAATGAATAGTAACTCTGTTTTGTAAGAGGAGTGAATTCCACCCCCATATATTAATGACGGATAAATGAAAATTTGAAGTTATATTATGTTTCCTTATGAAAAATGAGTGTATGTGAATGTCGACGGATTTCGCAAAATCCTATTTTATTATTTTCGTATATTTCCGGGATATCGATAAATACGAATACTATGATGAGGTCATGGATTTATTTATTTGAAAACCCAAGGACCCATATATATTTAGAATTAGGAAGTTGGACTTTAGAAAGATTATTTGAAGGAAAAGCTCCACCAAAAATGTTTAAGAAATTATCTAGAAAATTGTGGAAATTGGAAAATACCTACTAGCCATGCTAAGGTGACTAAAATACATGCAATGCCATGCAAATCCCATGCACTAACCAAGTCAAAGCTATCAACCAATAGTTAGTAGGATAGTTAGTAGTAGTAACCAAGTTAGTACTTAGTAGTTAGCTTTTTAATGACATGGTTCCCCATTTTAGGGATCACCAAGTATAATTCAAGAGGCATGGCATAATATTTACCACATGTTCAAGACTTGGCCAATATTTAGCCAAGACCACTAGCACTTATCTCATTTTATTACACACCACCAAGTAAAAACAAGAGCAACCCCCCCCCTTGCTTGCTAACTCACGGCACTTCAAGAAACAAGGAGAATAAGAAAATTTCTTCTACCACTTCCACTCATCCTAAATTCATGATATTTTAGCCCAAGCCTCCTCTTGATATAACTAAGGTATGGTAAATTTTTCATGATTTAATTCCAAGTCTAGGATAGGTAAAAAAATTCCTAAAGTTTCTAGATGAATAGTGACTATCTAAACTTTTATTTTTTATCTTAAAGATTAAGCCTTAGATTGATCAACCAAGGTGTTTGGGAAGGATTTCAAGCTTTGTCAAGGTACCTAGAGCTTCAAGGAAGGTATAAATTTTAAACCCTAGTAGCCATGGCAAGAGAAGTTGCTTGATATGGTTAGATCTACAAGTGTTAGTGCTAAAAAGTGTTAGTTAGAGCATGATTTATGAATATCTTGGATATTGATGGATATTGCTATAATAAAAATTATTTTTATGTTATATGAAGTCACATGAGTATATGATATTTTTCTTGGTGGATTTATGATGATATTGAAGTGGGTGGAGATTTTAGAAGGTGGATGACTTGTAGAAATGAGCTGTTGGACGAATCTGTAAATGACCCTACTTGTAACTGCAATTCAGAGGCCTAAATCTAATCCCCTGAAAACCTACCTTATATGGTTGGAAAGGTCTTGGAGTGTAGTTTATAGAAATATAAAGCTCATGGACAGGAGAGCTGTAGATTTGGAGATATGATTTATTTAGTAAATCGTGTTCTGAATGGCAGACTGCTGAAAATTGTCCCCTTGTAAATTATGTTTGGACCCTTTAAAAATATGGTAAATTCGTGGTAAAAATTGAGAAGTGAGATTTTACAGTGGAGAAGATGACCCAAAAGGAATTAAGTTAAAATTCGAATTTAATATTTTTCTAAAAATGTTAGAGTGAGATGCGCGCAAGTGGAAAATCGCGCGTAGGATTAGTTTTTCGAGATTTTTACACAAACTTAGCATAATTGAAATTTGGCGATTATTTCGAGTCGGATTATTAACGAACATGAACTTATGATATTAAGGACCTTTAGGAGGGTTAGTGGACTTAAGAGTGGAGTCGCTAGGGTAGGCTCATAATTATTTATATTATTATTTAGTCGTCTCGTTAAGTTACTAACGGGCGTACCCTTGAATATTTATAGATTACCGTGCGACCCCGAGAGCTTTACCACCCTTACCATACCAAGGCAAGTTTACTTTTCAAAACTTATACATATACCAGGATTTTCACTGTTGTGTTTGTAGTTTTCAAATTATATCAAATGCTATGTTTATCGAAGTATTGATGCAATTGAGATTGAACAAGTACATGTATGCTTTTACCCCTTGAACTTAGATTGGAATGTTTTCTTCGGACAACGACTCTAGCAATAGAGGTCGTAGCGGTCCGTATATACTATTGACCGGGGAGCGGTATATTATATCGTACCTATATTGCGAAAACCCGAAGGATCATTCGGGTGGTATCATATATTCAAATAACTATTATTATATCTTCGTAAATACCCGAAACCCTATCTTGGATTAAAAGTTTATTTATTAAATAATTATTTTATTAATTATTAATATTAAATCTTAAATATCATTTAATAATTATTGTTCATTATTTTAAAAACAAAGTTAATCCAAGATACCTTTTAATACTTTCAAACTCGAACTTTTTCGAACCCAAAATCTTTTCGAAAACCCCCGGTCAGGATTTTGCTTCTTGTATGATTTCAAGAATTATCGGTCGACTGATGTCGGACCACAACTACTCTGTTTTCAATCAAAATCTGGTTTTTAAAAGAAAAAGAAAAAGGGACTCTGGCAGGTGTGGGGACCGTTGACGAACGATTCCCGGGATGTGTAAGCGGTCGTGAGCCAGGCGGTCCATCACTTATTATTCCGGCCCAGGTGTTGCCGAAGGATGATTACGGATGTAGTTTTCATCGAGGGTGATTACGGATGTAGTTTTCACTCAGGGATAGTTACGGATGTAGTTTCTATCCTTCTACCGGTAGAGAAGACCCGCGGATTATTGGACTCGGATGTGGCGACTGATCATCGTCAATCCTTGTCAGGTTTTTATGTTTTCTTCCAGTCCCATCCTCCACTTTGGAAAAATGCTTTGACACTGCATCTTAGGCCTATGTGCCAGTTGCCGATAGTGTCCTATTTTGATGAGAAAGATGTTGACTTTATGCAGTAGCTAGAACTGCAAGGTTATTTTGAAAACAAGGGCACGTACTGGTGCACCTTTGAAATTTACCAATGATGACAAGTGATTTTATAACTGATTGATACAACGAGTTTAATGACTATCATACATATGAAATGTTATATTGCTTATCTTATACATATATTCTTGCTGAGCTATAGTTGCTCACTCTTGCTTGTTTTCAAACTTTACAAACACAACAGCTAAGAGATATGGCAAGAACCAGTCAGACTGTTCGAAAGCAGGTGACTAGACCCCAGGCTGCAGTCGAGATTCCACCGGTAGGCCCCATTAGCCGAATTGGTCGGCAACTTTTGTTAGTACGTTTTATTTATAAGTAGGACCTGTGCAAGGCAGTGTACCGCAACAAACTTTCAAGCCGCCAACTTCGCTTCATATCGAAGTGTTGCTGGTAGCATAAATGCTATTTAATTCGGTCTGTAATAACTCTAAAACTTTTACTTTTGCTCAATCAAATGTATGACGTTTCTGAGACTCTAACCTGTGTGTGTGTGTGTGTGTGCGGTGTGAGTTTATTGTGGGGTCGATGGCTGTTTATTTATATTATGTGCAAGAACAAGTATGTTAATAATGGAAGATGGACCGTGAGCGCCTAGATCTCCGACCCCGGATCTGGGGGCGTCACACTTGAGAAGGTGGTGAAACCCTCTAGGAAAGATTGGTGTGTTTGTCTTGAAGATGCTTTATGGGCCTATCGGACGGCATTCAAAACTCCCATTGGCATGTCTCCTTACAAGTTGGTTTTTGGTAAATCTTGTCATCTTCCCGTGGAATTAGAGCACAAAGCTTATTGGGCAATCAAAGCTTGCAATATGGATCTTAATGTTGTCGGGGCTCATCAGAAACTTAACTTTCTTGAATTGGAGGAAATTCGTAACAATGCCTATGAGAATGCTCAATCGTATAAGGCTAGAGTGAAAGACTTCCATGATCGTTCGCTTGTTCCTAAATCATTTCATGTTGGGCAAAAGGTTCTCCTCTACAACTCTTGTCTCAAGTTAATGCCCGGGAAGCTTTGATCTCGTTGGTTGGGTCCATTTGTTGTTGTGAAAATCTACCCTCATGGAGCGGTCGATTTGCGAAGTTTATCTACCAATAAGGAATTCAAGGTGAATGGCCACCGTCTCAAGCCTTTGTATGAGGGATTTCAAGAATTCACCGTTGATGACATCTCATTAGCGGAACCCCTTCATGGATGAGCTTCTCTTTTGTTAGTTTGCGTGGTGCTACGAGGCACATCCGGGAAGTCGAGCCAATGACATTAAACAAAGGCGCTTTTTGGGAGGCAACCCAAGGTACGCATGTATTTATATAGAGTTAATTGCAAAAAAGTGGCCAGATTTTACACTAATTTTCAAAAAAGTGGCTAGACTTTCAATTTTGCAAAATGGTGGCCATACTTGCCTTTTTCCTTTCAAAAAAGTGGCTCGAGATGATTTTCAGCTTATTTGATAGGGGTAAAATGGGAAAATATGTTATTTTACTAAAAAAAATGCTGAAACCCCCCCAAGAATTAACCAAAAAATCCTCAAATTAATATGTGTCACCATATGATTGGTTATATTCGTAATAATAATAATAATGTCCCCCCCATGCATGCACATAAATTGACTAATTAAATCTTGACAACTCATATTTGTGGATTTTTTGGTGAATTGATGTGCATACATGGGGGTCATTATTATTATTACGAATATAACTAATCATATGGTGACACATATTAATTTGGGAATTTTTTTGGACAATTTTTGGGATCTCTAGCATTTTTTTCCCATTTTACCCCTGCCAAAAAACTGAAAATCGCCTGCAACCACCTTTTTGAAAGGAAAAAGGCAATTCTGGCCACCATTTTGCAAAATTGAAAGTCTGGCCACTTTTTTGAAAATGAGTGTAAAATCTGGCCACCACTTTCAAGTTTACTCATTTATATATTATGCGTGTGTCAATTTTGTTCCTCGCTTGCATTTATGTAGGGTGTTATGCATATTGTGGGTTTGAGGATTGATCTAAATATTAGTGAGTGGAGGTTTCTTTTTCATCTATTTTAATTCATAAGAAAATAACCCAAAAATATATAATAATTAATTATTATGTATTTTTGTGGTGTGACTAATGAATTTTATAATAGAGTTTTTTAAAAAAACAAAAAAATTATAATAATAATTCCCCGCTCAATAATATTTAGTATCGTTAATTTTAATTTTTATATTTATTACACTCGTGCCTTGATGTGTTTGTTCATGTTTTCAGGATTTAATATTTTACTCAAGCATTCAAGGATTTGTGTAATAAAAAAAATACAATTTTATAAAATTTTAGGACCGTACGGGCTGTCGTACGGGCTACAGACCGTGCAGCAATTCGTGCAACAGCTCGTACCTATTTTTTTTAACCGTCTTCCAAGAGGCTAGTTCAAAATGAGGGGATTTTCTCAACCCCTACCCACTTGTTGAACGGGCTGTACAGCTCCTTTTGAAATAAAAAAATGACCAGCACAAAATTCAAAACAGAGCTTTCACACTCCTTTTCAGCCACACCCATCTAATTCAAACTCTTCCTCTCACCACTGCTATCAACATCGCAGCAATTCAACACCACCGCCAGCAGCACCGTGTTCAACAAACTCCGTTCGACCTTCACCACCATTCCTCCGGCGCCGTTCAGCCCCTCTGTCCTCTTCACCATCTCCACTTTCATTCCACCCATTTCCCTGCACCAACATTTCACTCGCCTCCACCCCATTCTGTTCCCACAACCCACCTCGCAACATCACCTCCGCTGCTCTTTTTCTTCTCCCTCACAACTCCACTTCGACTCGACCACCTCCGTTTAGTCTTCCTCTTCGTTCTCCGGTACCAACTCTAGCCGCTCGCCGATTCACCACAAACAGCAGTTCACCGCAGCCTCCATCCATCTTCATTACCTCCCACCCAACTGCAATCTCACCCAGCCGCCACTCCATTTCATTCTTCACCAACACCACTCCTCCACCATCCAATTCCATTCCCTTTCCCCAGTCCCACCATTCCTCCGCCCCTTCTTGACTTCCCTTCTTCTACTCGCACAACACCCCACCCTCTTCGTTCTTCTTCCCCAACCGTCGTCCACCACCATCACTTTCATTTACCTCCGCCGTTCATCACCCACGCCACTACCTTCTTCAACAGTCTTTACTCCAACACCACCATTCTTCTTCTTCACCTCTGTTATCCTTTTCTCCCCTCTCACCAATCATGCCTCCATCTGTTCTTCTTCTCCTCAAATTTACACCACCAAACGCCAGCCTCATCTCCTTCTTCTCCAACAGTCAGCCTCCATCCATTTCAACCACCCACACGATCTCGTATGTCTCTCATTGTTACCAACAACCCCTTCCCCTTTTTTTTCTTTTTTGTAATGTTTTGTTTTTAGTTTTTGTTGTGTTTTTATATTATTTCTTTTTATTCCCTTTTTTTTAATTCGAATTTTGATTTTCAATTTTAATTTGATAAACTAAATAATTTTTATAAATTCAAAAATCAATTTAAATTTACTTTAATTTTGATTTTTGATTTTATTATTAATTGGTTAGTTAATTTATTTTATTTTATTTTATTCTATTTTATATTTTTTTTTAAAAACATATTTAATTAATTATATATCATTAATTAGTGTATTAAATTGGCTTTGAGGGTGTATTGGCATGTCGGTTATTTTTGTTGGGTTGATTATGGTGTGCGGCGGTATTTCCATTCGTGATTTGCAAGTTCGGAGTTGGATTGTGGCAAGCATTAGTGGTGCTCCCGGTCCTTGTTGTTTACTTTTGGGGGAGTTCTCTTCCACTCATATCTTTACTTCATTTTTATTTGTCATGCATGAGGACATGCCATGTTTTAAGTGGGGGAAGGATTGTTTATTTTGATGTCCGTTTCGTTTGCATTTGGGAACAAGTTTAGTCATAAAGCTTATTTACTTGTGTGTAAAATTAAGACATTTGAGAGTTTGTAGCCTTGTTTTCTTCTATATCGTGCTTAGCATTACCAATTTGATGTGAATCTATAAGTTTGATGCACCTTTTTGCACACACACACTTAAAATGGCATGAAAAGTCTAGATTGTTGTAAATAAATTGTCAACATGACGATTATCTCTTAGCATGCATGAAATCAAATCGAGAAGATGTTATTAAAACTTAAACCTTGTGAGGCTTTGAACGACGATTTCTTTTGCTTGTGTGTTGCTCCCTCTTTATGTGTGTTTGTTACTCTAGGGCTTGCATTAAACCTTAATTCATGGATGCACCATAATAAGGAAATTCTATTTAAGATAACCATTTTGGCCTTTTTAGCTTGTGAACCATGAAAATAATCCCTAGTTACCCCCTTTGAAGCTTATATCCATATTTTTCTTCGTCACTTTCCCCTTTTATACATGAGTCATAGCCAAATACTTCACTCTCGACCTAGTTGAGCTAGTTGAGTCTTGGAAATAATTGGTTGATGAACATTGAAATTTGGAGATGTTGTGAAGATGAAGAATGCTAATTATTGTAAG
This sequence comes from Kitagawia praeruptora, assembly GCA_037693485.1. NCBI lineage: Eukaryota > Viridiplantae > Streptophyta > Magnoliopsida > Apiales > Apiaceae > Kitagawia > Kitagawia praeruptora. The sequence continues at coordinate 117,447,242 of CM075352.1, forward strand.
TGGGGAGTAGTTTGATATGTATGACTAAATGTGGTTCAACGTGCTTTGTAGTATTTATATATGTAATGCATTCCCTTTGCTAAAAAAAAAGAAAAAAAATATAAAGGGGATGTTAACAAAAAAAGAAAAAAAGTGAAAAAGAAAAAAAAAGGAAAAAAAATAAAATAAATCTTTGTACTTTATTTTGATTCAATTTTATTGGTAAATGTGGTTGTGTTTTGTAATTGTAAATGAGTGGAGATCTACTTTAGTTTGAGAATTTGGTGTATGAAGAGAGCAAGCGTCATTTTGACTCAACTAGCGAGACTTTTACACCTTCCTTGAACTTAAATTTTCCTACCTTCACCCAAGCCTCTTTACAACCCATTTTATGAATTCCTTATTTTTGGTACAATCCGGAATTTAGGTGGACATGCAAGGTCAAGTAGAGCGCATGCATTTAGACTTGGAGTTGAGTGAAATCTCTAGCCCATTCTTGTGTGATGCATAATTGAGAGATGTGAGATTTTTCACCATAAAAATTTCATCTTCTTAATGCGAAGCCACGTATGCCTTGTGATAATCTTGTCTAGTGTTCACGATTGAAGTGCATTCATTCTAGCTTTAATGTCATGGTTACATTTTGCACAAGGTGTGTTATCTTGATTCTTAAATTGGTTGTTAGCTCGTTGTAGTGGATGACAAGGTGAATAACTCTAAATGTTTGATTTTAGTTACAAGTAGATATAACACCATGCTTGGCTTGTTTCCTATGTGTATGACGATTCGGACATGTAGATGTAGTAGTAGCGTAATTAGTAGGAAATATTAGTTTCTTGTTGGTTAGTGATTTTTGTGATTTTGTGGGTGCATCATCTATAAACCCTCACGAGCCGAAACTCGTCCTCCAAGGCTACTTGGGGGTTTAAACGGTGGTTTGAATGCTCTTGTTCAACCATTTCCTCTTTTAGAATAATGAATCTAGTTTAGTGTTTTAGTTGTTAATATTAGTTTGCTCGGGACTAGCAAAGTTCAAGTGGGGGAAGATTTGATAACGTGTATTTTATACACGTTTTGTCTTTTATTCTCTTGCATTTATATTAGTTTCGAATGTAGTTTTATCGATATTAATTATGTTTTTCATCTTTCAGTGCCTCATGCTAATTATTGAAAAGATGACTTATTTTGGGCTTGGAAAGCAAAGATTATTCAAGAGGGAAGTTCGAAGATGCATGCTCGCGATTCCGGGAGGTTTTAAATGCATTATTTTGAAGATTTATCTTGTACGGCCGTTCCGCAGGCCGTTCTATAGGCCGGTCAAAGAGTTTAAAAGGTGCAGTCTCTTGTACGGGTTGCTGTACGGCCGTTCAACAGGCCGTTCAAAACATACTGGAATTTTTGGAAGCTAATTGTCTATCTTGCCCCCTTGTTTAATTGATGTATTAATAGTGTAGAAGTGAACCAAGCAAACACATCTCATCACATCTTATCTTCACTTCATATTTATCATCTCAACAACATTCAATTAGGGTTAGTGAGTAGAGAGAAGCATTTATTACTCATAATCTAGCATTGATTATGAGTAACTAACTCTATATATTGGCTCAAGGAAGGAACTCTTGTACTAAACCCATTTCAATTTAAGTAAGATCTACTTCATTCTATCTTAATTGCTTGAGTTGTATTGTTTATGATTTTGCTTGGAGATTTGTAAGTTGCTTCATCTTGCCCTTCTTGTAATTTCAATTGCTAATTGTTTGTGCTAATCCGTAATTGTTAGTGCATTCATTATAGTAGAACAAGGTTTAGTTTACCTAAATCCTCAAGCTTTAAGTGCAAATACCTAGGTTGAGCTTCTCATTCTTGGATTTGTCCTAACCTCTCTTTGGTTGATTCTTTGATTTGGTTAAATTAGTAGTGCTTCACTATTGGTTGCTAGTTTCAAGAGAGCTAATTTATGTGCTTCACTAAATTAGTGTTTTTAGAAGAGAATTAAGTGATTGTGTGCTCCACCAATTATCTTGGTTAGGTAGAATTGATTACATCTTGCTTATATTTGTTTGGGTGTAATACTTGAGTTTCCATTATCCTTGGGTCAAATATCTCTTTATCTTGCTAATTCACTCTTGTGCTTGTTGTGTTGGTAAAATTGGGTGATTGACATTCCTTTAGTTTTATTTCTCTAGCAATTTATTTCTTGTAGGCAAGGTGTTTGATAAAATACCTCAACAAACTCAAAACCCCCCCCCACCATTTTACTTTACACTAGTATTGAACGCTATTCCCTTGGGTTCGATCCCTACTTGCCACATTTGCTATATTTTGTAGTTAAGTGCTAGCATAGTAGAGCATAAATAAATCATTTTCAATTTGGCGCGTCGACGACGGGCGTGGCCAAATTTTGGCGCCGCTGCCGGGGAGTAGTTTTAGTTCAATATTAGTGCGCATATAAAATTGTGAATATTTTAGTTTCATTGTGCATATTTTTATATTTCCCTTAATTTTAGAAATTTTTACCATGTATGACTCGATCCTCTTGTTTAGGTGATCTTGCATATTCATCTAATCCCGAGAGACTCTTGCGAAGGAATCTAAGGAATTCAAGTGCCAATATAGATTCATCAAGTCAATTTACTTCTAGTCCACCTTCGGAAGAGGAAGAGGAGTTGAACGAGGGTCCTCCCCTTGTTATTCCTATCTCATCACCGGAAGACAACTTTGATCAAGTCATGGAAAATCCTCATCAACGAACACTCAAGGAGATTGCTTCTCCTAGCTCCGTTCAACTACCAACACAAGTTTGTTTGAGAAGGAGATTGTTTGGGTGCCATTTTTGTTTCGAGTTTTGGGAGAGAGATTTTAGCTTTTGAGAGAAAGAGATATTGTTGAGAGTTATGCGTTTGTGTGTTTGATAGTTGCTTATATGAGAATAACAATTGTTTTACTGAGAAAGGGGAAAGTGGCCTTGTCTTAACCCATTAATCAGTCACGTGGTGTCGTGGTCAGTTACTTTTAGTGGATGTAAATCGTGGAGGTAATATCACAATTAAATCGGTCCACTAACTTGACAGTAACCTGTGCGCTGTAACAAATTCATTAGTAATTTGGAGAGGGTGACAACAGGTTTTGCTTGACATTAACATCGTCACAAAAACATACTATCACCATTAAGCAATTTATACAAAACTCCTTTAAATTTCATGACAGAATTGTTTTCCTTTGTGATGTCTAAGGAACTTGCTGTCAAGGCATATTGTGACAGCATCTTCACTTAAAGACAGTAACTTGTGCGGAAATAATTCTTATCATGAATTTTAATCGATTTTGCCTATTGCTTAAAAGAAAATTACCAATTAGCATTTTAATCGATTTAAGCACATATTCATTAATGGAGCACACATCCACATACACACATACACACATGCATCCATACATCAAACAACAGATAACCAAGATGAGAAGATAATAGTAAAGAAGACATGCAAGAAACGCTGGGGAGATGAAACGATGAAATTTTCATCAAAAAAATTACAAACAGTTCTTAAGAACTAAACATCATTTCTTATTAAGCTCTGCAAGAGCTTCCACCAGCAGCTTCTTGACAACTTTCTCTATCTCCTTCTCTTCAGTGATTCCCTCATTGTCGAGATAAGTTTGAAGCTTATCAAAGAATGGATCAAGGGGGTGCTCAGCAGCAGCAACCTCCTTTGGCTGTTTCGGCACCTCCTCGCCTTTGCCGGTGGCGGAGTTCTCTGATGTAGACATTTCTGATGCCTTCCTCTTGCTCATAGACTCTAGAGTCTCTTAGTGTGTAATGAGAAATAAGGGTTTGGCCTCTGTCTTATTTATAACACATTAAGTGACGCTACAGTTTCCCACATGCTTCTTTTTAATAAAGTATTTAACTTTAAAATAAAAAGACTGACAAGTACCCAGGGTCATTTCAAATGACACGATTACTTATCACTGGCACGCGTATGGTTTAAGTTAATGTCACATGACTACTCATTACATAAGTTAAAACATGCATGTAATTTGAATTCAGCATAGTCATAGCAAACATGCTGTCAAACAAGTAGCACATAAGACAGTAACTTCTCATGACAGTAACATTGAAAGCTACAGTCACATGCTGCATTTTACCACATTGAAAATGTAAAAACTAGTAAGTTATTATACCAGATTTAGCATTCCCAATTCACTTACCAACCTATTGAAGGTTGCTTCATCCAGTGGCTTCGTGAAGATATCTACAAGTTGCTTTTCTGTTGGGACATAAACCAGCTTCACAGTTCCCTTTTCAACATGCTCTCTAATGAAATGATATCTGATATCTATGTGCTTTGTCCTGGAGTGTTGAACTAGGTTGTCTGAGATGGCTATGGCACTAGTGTTATCACAATAAATAGGAATATTGGACAACTCTAAACCATAATCCAGTAGCTGATTCTTCATCCAAAGAATTTGCGCACAGCAACTTCCAGCTGCTATGTATTCAGATTCTGCAGTTGAAGTAGATACAGAATGCTGCTTCTTGCTAAACCATGACACTAATCTTCCACCAAGAAATTGACAGCTTCATGTTGTGCTTTTTCTGTCAATTTTGCATCCAGCATAGTCTGAATCAGAATATCCTATCTGATCAAATCCAGTATCTTTAGGATACCAAAGGCCTAAGCTTAGAGTGCCTTTGAGATATCTAAAGATTCTTTTGATTGCGATCAAGTGTGACTCTTTTGGATCAGCCTGAAACCTTGCACAAAGACATGTAGCAAACATGATGTCTGGTCTGCTAGCAGTTAGATATAGCAAAGATCCAACCATGCCTCTGTAAATACTATAGTCCACTTTCTTTCCTTTAGGATCCAAATCCAGTTTGGTTGTAGTAGAGATAGGTGTCTTGGCAGGTGATGCATCTTCCAAGTTGAACTTTTTGAGAAGTTCCTTGACATATTTTTCTTGACAAATGAAGATACCATCATCCTTTTAATGAATTTGTAGACCTAGGAAAAATGATAGTTCTCCCATCATACTCATCTCATATTTGTTTCTCATAAGAGATGAAAACTTTTCATACAGCTTCTCATTTGTAGAACCAAAAATTATGTCATCAACATAAATCTGTACTAGAATGATGTCTTTGCCATGATGCTTGTAGAACAGTGTCTTGTCCACTACACCTCTTGTAAATTTATTCTCAATAAGAAAAGTAGAGAGAGTTTCATACCAATCTCTGGGGGCTTGCTTCAATCCATAAAGTGCTTTGAACAGCTAGTAGACAAAGTCATATAATTCAGCATCTTCAAATCCAGGTGGCTGTTCAACATACACTTCCTCCTCTAATTATCCATTAAGAAAGGCACTTTTGACATCCATTTGGAACACCTTGAAGTTACAGTGTGCAACATAGGCCAGAAATATCCTGATAGCTTCAAGTCTGGCAACAGGTGCAAATGTCTCATCATAATCAATCCCTTCATGTTGACAGTAACCTTTAGCTACTAGCCTTGCTTTGTTTCTTGTCACATTTCCACTTTTATCCAACTTGTTTTTGAAAACCCACTTTGTGTCAACGGCTGACTTCCCTTTAGGTCTAGGGACCAGCTTCCATACATTGTTTCTCTCAAATTGGTTGAGCTCTTCTTGCATAGCTATCACCCAATCCGAATCCAACAATGCTTCATCAATTGACTTTGGCTAAGTTTGAGATAGGAAACAAAAAAACATGCTGTCAGCAGAAACATTCCTTCTTGTCCTTATACCAGTAGTGGGATCACCAATGATTAGATTGCTAGTGTGATCTCTGTTCCACTTGGTAGTTCTAGGCAAGCTTCTTTCTTGATCTGCTTGTTCAGCTCCTCTTTGAGGGGTTAATTCTCCACCAGTGATGTTTTCTCCTTCATGTTCTTCGACATCTCAAGAATCATTCTCATTCTGATGATTAGCCATTATACTTTGAGATTGAGTTGGAGTTTGAGTAACATCATTGGTGTTGACAGCATTTCCTTCAAACTCAATAGTCTGAGTACGAGTAGGTTTTTTAGTAACAATTTCTTCTTCTTCCAAGTACCCTTGATTTTCAAATCTAAGAGGCTCCATTTTACCATCCTCTTGCAATCCTGGAAACTTGGTTTCATCAAATGTGACATTTACACTTTCTTCAATGACTTTGTGATCAATGACATAGACTTTGTAGGCAGTCCTTACTAATCCATATCCCATGAAAATGCCTTCATAAGCTTTAGCATCAAACTTTCCTTTTCTTTCATGGTTGTCAATCATCATGAAACACTTACTTCTAAATACATGAAAATATTTGACAGTAGGTTTCTTTCCAGTTAACAGATAGTAAGGAGTGTTTCCATGAGTCTTATTGATCAAGGTTTTGTTCTGTGTGTAGCAAGCTGTGTTGATAGCTTCTGCCCAGAAATATGTTGGTAATTTAGAATCATTCAACATAGTTCTCGCAGCTTCAATGAGAGTTCTGTTTTTCCTTTCTACAACTCCATTTTGTTGTGGTGTCCTGGCAGTGGAGAATTGTTAGACAATGCCTTCTTCCTTGCAGAAGTTTCCAGCATGGCTTTTCTGAACTCAGTACCATTGTCACTTCTTAGATATTGAACTTTTGCATTAGGGGTTCTTTCAAGAACTCTTATGTGATCAATGATTTCTTGAGCAGCTTCATCCTTCGACTCCAAAAACTTCACCCAAGTGTACCTTGAGTAGTCATCCACCATTACCAGGGCATATCTCTTTCTGGCAAGAGATTGAACATTTACTGGGCTAAATAAATCCATGTGAATCAATTTGAGTGGCTCAGTGTTGGTATTCACTTGCTTCAACTTGTGCACAGATCTTTTCAATTTACCCATTTGACAATCCTCACAGAGTCCTTCTTGACAGAATTCCTATTGAGGTAGTCCTCTCACCAATTCCTTCTTCATCAGAATATTCATATTCTTGAAATTGAGATGGGAGAGCTTCTTATGCCAAATCATGCTTTCCCCAACTGATGCTTTACTGTAAAAATAGTAAACCTTGTCTTTCTTCACAGAATTTAGGTCTACAACAAACAAGCTTCCTTTTCTGACTCCCTTCAATGAAAGGCTTCCATCCTTCTTGTGATAGATATTACAAACCATCATATCAAAGTCAACCTTGAATCCTCTGTCACTGAATTGGCTGACACTGTGTAGGTTATGCTTCAATCCATCTACAAGAGCAATATCTTCTATGACAACATTTCCAATTTTCAAGCAGCCATATCCCACAGTGTAACCTTTGTTGTTGTCTCAAAAAGTTATGATTGGGCCAGTTTTCTCCACAAAATGTGATAACAGGGCTATATCACCTGTCATGTGCCTGGAACATCCACTATCGATGATCCACATGACTTGCTTCTGTTTCTTGCCCTGCAAAACAGATGATTTTAATTTGCATCTGGTACCCAAACTCTGTTGGGTCCTGCAGTTATAGTATTATCATTCATATCATTATGTTTCACATTTGAATCAACACTAGAATCCTCCTGTTTGACTTCTTTTGCTGTCCACTCAGTTCTAGAGTTAGACTTAGTCTTTCTCTTAGTGGAAGCTGCCTTTTTACCAACATAGGCAGGCTTAGAAGTCTCAGCAGTTTGCATATAGGAACATTTTTCAGTAGACAGAATAGGCAGATTAAAACAAGTACTCATGATAACAATCTTGCATGGCATACAGTCAATGTTATTACAGACGTCCATATTTCTTTGCATAATGGGGGTTCTATGTAAGTTACCACTAACATTGGTCACATTAATCTTGTTCTGATTGGGTTTCTTATAAACATGTGTTAAATGATGAGATGAGCCACAGTTATTGCAAAGCTTCCTAGGAGCATCCTTAACATACGCATAGCCATTTTTCTTGTCAATTCCTAACTTGTCATTCCTATTCTTAGGCTTGTAGACATTCGTGTTGACAGTATGTTCTGAAGTTGCTATCGAGTTACCTTTGACAGTACCTTTCGTACCTGCTGTCTTGACAGTAGGTTTGATGATTACTGTCTTGGGTTCTCTCTTGATAATATCTTTTGAAGTTTCTGTCATATCCTTGTTGACAGCTCCTTTAGAACATTCTGTCTAATTGCTTGGCAAAGTTTCTGTCATGGGAGACTTGACAGTGTCTTTTCCTTCATCTAGTATGCTGTCAATGCACTCATCCTCATCAAGAAGCTCTTGTTTGATGAGCAAGGAGTTCTCATCAAAATCAGCTTGAATATTTTTGAAAATCAGTTTGTAAACTCTCTTGAGGATGTGAGGTTTGACAGCATCACTATCTGAACAATCATCAACTACATTTGCCTTTCCAGGCCTCCTACCATATTCGAAACCTATTCCTACCTTCTAATTCTCAGTGTGCTTCTCATGATATTCCTGAACTAACTTAGAAGAATTTCTAAAGGCCTTAAGCATAAACTCATTTTCAGAGATTTGATTTCTTAAAAATTCTTCTATTTCCTTAGCACAGACAATATCATTTTTCAATCTTGCATTCTCTTGAGCTAGTGAATCTAGTGGACTGGTTTTAAGCAAAAGCATTTAATTCTCAGATTTGAGTGTTTCATTCTGTTTAGTTAACTTAGTAATTTCTACATGGGCAGCAGATAAACTAACATGAATGTTAAACATCTCAGCACGTAAGTCTTCAATGGTTCGCTTATACTCAGTTTTAGACATATCAAGTAAAACGAGAGATGGTACCTGAGTTGAGGAACTAGAATCTTCATCATCAGATTTAGCCATGAGGGCCAAGTTTACAAACTCTTCTTCTTCCTCTTCATCAGAATCATCCCAGCATTTTCTTTCAGCCACATAGGCTTTTCCTTGATTCCTCTTAAACTGATTTCCAGATCCTTTTTCAAATCTTTGATTCTGTTTTGGCCTTCTGCACTCTGTAGCAAAATGCCCTAGCTCATTGCAGTTGTAACACCTGAACTTCGACCTATCCACCATCCCTGTCTTGTATCCACCTCTTGTGGCACCACCAGTGGTCTTTGAAAAACCTCCCTTGTTGAACTTAGATGTTTGACCCTGTGGCTTATATGACTTGTCTTTTCTGAATCTTATATTCTTGAATCTCTTAGCCATATAAGCCATGGTTGGATTGTCCATGCTTTCAATCTCTTCTACTGTGTAGAAGTCTTCATCTTCAACATCTTTTAGCTGCAGAACCACCTTCTCCTCGTCATCCAATGCCTCTTCAATCTTCAAGGATGGCACGTGTGTTGGTTGTGAACTTTGTGATGGTTCACTTGGACAAGCTACTTGTGGCTCATGAGCTACAAGGGCTCCAGACATGTTTGCCAACTTTTCTTTGGCTCCAGTTTGAATAGCTCTCTTTTGAAAGAGTTCGAGTTCATATGATTTTAGCACACCATAAAGAGTGTCAAGAGAAACATCATTCAAGTTTCTTCCTTCTCTTATGGCTGTGACTTTGTGCTCAAGATGCTCAGAGAGAGTGAGCAGAAATTTGATGTTAATCTCTTTTCTGTCATAGAACTTTCCATGAATTTGTAACTCAGCTATCAACTTACTGAACCTTTCAAACATGTGAGTTAATTTTTCACCTGGCTTGGCCATAAAAGCTTCATATTGTGATACAAGGATTTGCCTTTGATTTTCTCGGACCTCTTCACTTCCTTCACACAGAAACTCTATCTTACTCCACATCTTTTTTGCAAATGAACATCCCATGACATTACCATGCATGGCTTTGTCTAAAGTGAGAGAGTCGAGCAAAATAAGTTGTAAGTAGTCATCCAAGGCTACTTTCTCCTTTTCGGATTCTGTGTAATCTGAAGGCTTCTTAGCAACCCAGTGGGCTGGAATGACTTCGTCATTTACAGTAGCAGCAGCTACTTCCTTCTGAGGGATAAAGGGGCCGTTCTCAAGGATTCCCCTGTACAGTGGATGGACAGCTTTGATAAATAACAAGATCTTTCTTTTCCAGAAATTGTAGTTCTCTTTATCAAAGACTGAAATCTTGATACCACTTGACTTCTGGACACTCGTCATGATCTTCAGATTTGTATATCAATCTTTCGCTCTAATACCAGTTGTTTGTCCCAGAGTATTGCAGAAGGGGGGGGGGGTTCAATGCAATACTGATAAAATTCAATCTTTAAAATCAACAACAATAATAGAGATTTCAAGTTATCAGTAGATATATGCAAATGCAAGTGAATCAAGATTTCTCACAAAATAAATGTTTTATTTATCTTGTGAAGTGGTGCTACAACCTAGAGAAAATATTTCTCCAGCTTCGGTATCTCGAGAGATACAAGTTGTTTCACTGTTGTTCCATACAGAAAAATTAGAGACATGTATCTAAGTAGACTAAGATACTCTGTTGTCACTATCGCATGGGTTGTAGAGCGGTTGTCGTTTTCAAGTGGCAACTCTTTACAATTTGCACACCCATGTGACTTTCCTAAATTGCTATACAGACATTGTAAACAATACAAGTAAAGCAACCTAGATTCTTTCTATTTCTAGCTAATACAATTCTAGTAGATGTGGATATATCATACTCTTTGAATTGACCAGCCTTGTATTGTGATCTCTCAAGCTTCCGTCGTAGTCTTTGCAGGTCTGCTAAAATCGATGGAGTGTTGCAGCAAATCTGTTTCTTGAACATCTAGCTTGTCACGGGTTTGACTGAGAAAAATCCCAAATCAAATAATTCACTAAGACTGTAACCTTAATCGCCGAGTCTGCTGTCGAAGGAATATTCAGATATTGAGAGTACGAGTTTCCGCCAAAGTTGCTGTCGGAACTCCAGACTTGCTGTCAAGTGTGAGAATGCTTCTGTCTCGTGCTTCAGCCAATGTTGTTGTCAGATGTAGCCTTTGTCGTGACTTGCAACATTTGTTTTCTTGTAATCTTACTGTCAAGAGTGTGACAGTAACTTTCATTCTTGTTGTCTTCTGGATGTATTCTTGAGGCTTGAACAAATGCATGAACTTCTTCCAAGACATACAATTATTACATGACAGCAATTATTTGATTACAAGAACATACTCTGGCTGTGACAATATGTTCTACTTAGTGAAAACTAAGTACAGGGAAATATAGTTAAATTGTCTCTATGCTATCACCCATAAATCCCAACAATAGTGCACCTAAAAATTTTGATTTATTATGAGGGAAATTACGAATGGTACCACTTTACTTACTGCTCATTTACCCAGACCATTACCATTCATAATTTCCCATAATTTAATTAATGGTAATAAGTTGATTGTCATTTTTAATTAAAACACTTTTAATTTTAATTGAATATATTACTTTTTATAAACACCTAAAAACATCAATTATATTTAATCATTATTATTTTTTCCCAAATTAAAACAGGTTTTCTTTTAATTTAGAATATAATCTTCCGATCATTAATATACAACCAAAAATATCACACAATATTTTCCGATCATTAAAAAAATATATTGAAAATCTGAATCTATACTATTGTATTAAAGCCGAAAAAAATGAAAATTTTGGTTTTCGGCCATTTAATAAACAATATAATTATAATAATAGTTGATTGCTTTTTATAATTAAAACATGAAATCTTTTAATTAAAACATATTACCTTTTATAAAAACACCTAAAAATAAAAATATAAGTTATACCATATCTTTTAGTGACTATTTTATTTTAATTAAAATAAATTATCTTTTATAAATACTTTTGATGGAGAATTTTCGTAATCAATGTAATTTTCGGAGGCCCGCTGGAATTTACAAGGAATTTACAGAATAATTCATGTAGGTGGTTGTTAATATTTTTCGAAAGATTTAAAATTAGTATCGGGTCTGTTTGGTGAATGTGCTCATCCAAGCGGGTGTTGGCCCTATCTATCACAATCCGAAAGGAAATGATCCCAAATATCACAGCTCAAAAACTTGGTCCTAAATATCACTCCAAGACATAGTATAATATAGCGTTTTGATTTTTTTTTCTTTTTCTTAACGCTAATGCGTTTAGCGTTAGAAGGGTTTTACTTTTTTTTTCTTGCTAGAAAATGCTAGTTGATACTTTGTTTTTAAAAGTAAACGCCACTTTAGGTGGCGTTTGATGTTTTATTTTATTTATTTTATTTTGTTCAAGATGCTAATTCAAGTTGAGTTTGCAGTACTAGTACTTCTAAAACGCTAAACTAAGTTGAGTTAAAGTACAAAACGCCACTTCATGTAGCGTTTATTTGTTATTTATTTATTTATTTTTGCTTTTTTCTCCTAAATATATACGGTTTATTCGTTGTTCTTAATATTTCTAAAACCCATAATGGAAACGTTAAACCCCAAAAATTAATTGTTGAACCCCTTAATTTAATTGAAATTGTATTTTTAATGTTTAAAATTTTTAATTAAAAAATTGAGTCCGGTAACGCGTTTAAAAATTAGGATAAGTTATGTTTACAACCCTAAACCCTAAGTTCGTTTACAGTTTATTTATCATTCCGAATATTTCTAAACCCAAATGGAACTGTTGAACCCCAAAGGTTAATTGTTGAAACCCCGAGGGAATACAGATAAAAATTAAAAAAAAAATAAAAAATTGAATCCGGCGGCCTGATTTTTAAAAGCTAATGCTTTTCAAAATCAGGATAAGTTAGGGTTTAGGGTCTAGGGTTAACCCTAAGTTCGCATACGGTTTATTGTCGTTCGGAATATTTCTAAAACCCAAAATGGAAACGTTGAACCCCAAATGTTAATTATTGAACCCCTAAGGAAATACAAAAATCAGGTCGTCGGACTTAATACAAAAACACACTTTTAATTGATCATTTAATTATAAGTTTTTTAATATTGTTTGCAAATATATATTTAGGAAAAAAAAAAACACCCCAAAACACCACATTAAGTGGCATTTTCCCCCCAAAACACCACATAAAATGGCGTTTCTTCCCTCCAATACTAAGCTATCTAGCGTTTATGTATTAAAAAAAAAGTCACGACTGCTCTCTATCGATCGTATCCCTCTCCTTACAGTCGAGTGGTTTTGCCCTAAAAATCGAGCCATTCGAGCCATTTCTGCCCACCGCCCTTCTCACGGAGCCGTACGTGGACGTTACCGCTCATATAGTTCCCAGCCAGCAAGCGGTTAGCCTTCCTCTACAAGGAATGGAAGTGCGGATGAATCGACATCAAATAGCTTACAAGAAGTCTTGCACAATGAAAGCTAGATAGGGGTGAGCACGGTTTTTCGAAAATCGGTTATACCGACCTAACCAACCCGACCAAACCGAAATTTTAGGTTTTTTTCGATTATTATGGTTTTAAATTTTTAAAAACCGAAAATTTTGGGTTGGGCTTGGTTTTACTAATTTTTCCACCCGATTTAACCAACCCAACCATTAAGATCAAATAATATATATAAATATTATATATATATATATATATTATATATATATATATATATATATATATAAATATATATATATATATATATATATATATATATATATATAGGCAAGTGCTCAAATACAAACCACTCTTAAAATACAAACCTACAAACCAACACTAAATTAATTATATTTCATCTATTCTAAAGTTTCCGCCAAGGGTACCTTCACAAAAAATGCTTAAAATAATTGGCTCTATCCAACAAAAAAAAAAAAAAAATCTTGCCGTGGAAATGCGAAGCATTTAAGACAGTAAACGGATGAGTTAGGTAGTCATGAGAGCCGAAGGCTCTCGACACACCCGTCAATCGTCTATTGCCTTTACCATTGATTGCCATTCCTTACAACTTTAGAATGATAAAGGCGCGAAGCGCCGTACAAGAAGGTGCGAAGCACCATTAACCAGTGAAATCCACTGCCACGTCATCACGTGAACAGTGATTTTTTTATTAATTTTTTTTTTTATTATTTTTTTTTGTTGGATAGAGCCAATTATTTTAAGCATTTTTTGTATTGGGGTACCCCTAGTTTGGTCATTAGATTAGCTTGAAATATTAGATTATGCTTGGTTTGTAGGTTTGTATTTTAAGGAGGTTTGTATTGGAGTAGCCCCTATATATATATATATATATATATATATATATATATATATATATATATATATATATATATATATATATTGTTGGGAATATTGACTACTACAGCAACATAGAGGCAGTTATATATCGTATTTAACAAGTCCAGGCCAAGCATACAATTAGCGAAACAAAACACGAAGGTAAAACACATGCAAATTAGTAACTGATAGAACAAAGGAAGATAAGAAATCATACCAGAAGCCATAGCTATGCAGGTATAAAATAAGAAACAATCAGCTGAGTCACCAGGCCTTGCAAAGAAGTCCTGATTGTTCTTGAAGAGATAATTGCCTCCACTTACACTGTGTCAGGATGCTGGCAATATTCTTCCAGGATAAAACAGCTCCGAATTTAGATGGTCACAGTAACCAGAAAAACTCAACTTCGACTAACACCTCAGTTCGCCAGAAAAACCTTCTGTTAGAGTACAGAATACAAAGGGAGAATAGAGTGTATAGAGAGAACAGAGAATGTATGGTGTGGACAGTATGTTTAGTGTGTGTATATCACAATCAGTAGCTTAGGTCTCTATTTATAGGAGAGGCCAAACGTAACTGATACCACCCAATTAATATTGTAACTCCCATTCTAATTAATTAGAATGAAACGGTCGATTTAATATAATCAAAACGGCTGTAACAGCTGATTTTATATTAAATAAATCGTAACAGTTACGTTATATATTTATCCACATTATGACTTCCAATTAATAGAATAAACGCTCAGACTCTACTGTCAAAATCACGCAGAAGTTACTGTCAACAAGTCTCGACAGTATCTTTAAAGTAACTGTCAACAGTTGACAGCAACTTTGTTTCATGACAGTAAGTTTCACCTTCCTGACAGCAACCTTGTTTCATGACAGTAAGTTTTCACTTCCTGACAGCAACCTTGTTTTTGACAGCAAGTTTTCACTTCCTGACAGCAACCTTGTTTTTGACAGCAAGTTTTCACTTCCTGACAGTAACCTTGTTTCTGACAGCAAGTTTTTCACTTCCTGACAGTAACCTTGTTTCTGACAGCAAGTTTTTCACTTCCTGACAGTAACCTTGTTTCTGACAGTATGTTTATAATATTAAAATAAATCAATAATCCATGCAATAAAATTCCTCGCCCAGGTCGCCTCGCGTACGCGAGACGCCGAGACATTCGCCCAAATCGCCCTTCGACCGAGCCGACCCGAGTCGAGTCGAGACGAGACGTGACGTGGCGTGGCGTGGCGTGGCGGGGCGGGCGGCGGCGGCGCGCGCGTGTGTGTGTGTGTGTGTGCGCGTGGAGCACACAGTAACACCATGCACCATCATACACCTTAGTAGTTGTACACTACCCATGTGTGTGATTCTATATAAAGCCAACAACCCCCCTTATTTATTTCAATGTGGGATAAATACACATTCTCATTTCAAGCTTATTCAAGCTACTAACTTCAACTCCATTTCTCTATGGGTTTCACTAAGAAAATTACTTAGACCCATATATGAAAATTTAAGTTCCCATGTCAAGGAACAATTTCCAATCATTAAAATCCGGAATTAATATCAAGAACATAAAATAATTATGCCCTTAAAACTCCATTTTCTAACAATCCCCCACAAATCCATACAGAAATGTTCCAGGTTTCTCATCATGACTTGTTTTTCAGAGTTGGTACCCTTCCGGGTTTGAACCCTCCTAAGTCCCCTACTTCAATGATTACCGGATTCAGATGGAATGTTTCACCTTGAATCTTAATCCGTTTGGTGTAACCATGTTCCATAGACGACGACAAGTCAAAGGCTATGGTGCCAATCTACGGCTTTGAGACATTAAAGGTCTTGTCTCGATCCTGTTCGTCGAATGCTTCAAGGAATAACCCTTTCCTCTAATTGCGACCACACAATTACATTCGCTTAGCTGGGCATCTCCAGAGATGTACTGCTATCATCTCGTCAAATGACTTGACCCCATTCAGAGTTATAATAACTCTTGCTATCTAGCAGTATCAGTACCTTCTAGGTTTACAGGGGATAGACTCAGATACAACAGTATCATCTATGTAGCAAAGGTACTACCAGTTCATCCTTACAGCTTGTTATTACCACATTGAATACACTTCAAGGGATCTCCTCTCATGTGTATTGGGTTCCCACTGATGATGAACTTTGATGGGTTGACAGCCCCATCCCCAACCTCGACTTAAGGACCACTGCAGGTTCCAGTCCTTTAGTTAAAGGATCAGCTATATTATTCTGAGTTCCTATGAACTCTACAGCTATAATCCTATCAGACACTAAACCCCTTATAGACTTTAGTCTAACTTGGATGTGTCTCTTTGTTTTAGCATTATACTTTTTACTGCTAATCTTGTCGATAGTTGTTTTACTATCACAATGAATAGCAAACGCAGGAAGAGGTCTACTTACTACAGGTATCGCGGACATAAGTCCATGTAACCATTCAGCCTCCGTCCCCGTGGCATCAAGTGCACACAACTCAGCCTCAAAAGTAGACCGAGTTACTATAGTCTGTTTTGTCGACTTCCAGGATATTGCTCCACCGGCTAAGGTGAACACATATCCAGTCACTCCATTGGAACCAGACTTCTTAGCTATCCAACTTGCATCACTGTACCCCTCAAGTACACCAGGAAACCTCCTATAGTGTAAACTTAGGTACATTGTGCCTTTTAGATATCTAAGTACTCTATCAAGAGCATCCCAATGAGTTCTGTTTGGACAGCTTGTATATCTAGCCAACTTAGACACAGAGTATGAAATATCTGGTCTAGTACAGTTAGCAAGATACTGCAAACTCCCTATAATCTGAGAATACCTTAACTGAGACACAGGTACTCCTGAAGCATTCTTAACAAGGGCAACTTTAGGATCATAGGGTGTACTAGCGATTCTACACTGTGAATAACCATATTTCTCAAGTATAGATTTCTCTATATAATGATACTGCGATAAAGTTATTCCCTCAGCTGACTGTGTCAGTTTGAGACCAAGAATCACACTAGCCTCACCCATATCCTTCATTTCAAAGTGCCTTTTCAAGAAAGCTTTTGTCTCGTTAATAATCTCAATATTGGTTCCAAACAATAGTATGTCATCTACATATAGGCACATGATGACACACTCACTACCTTTAACTTTGGTGTAGACACACTTGTCACTATCATTAATATCATAACTGAACGGCACTATAGTTTCATCAAACTTTTTATGCCAATCCCTAGGAGCTTGTTTCAAGCCATAGATGGATTTGATCAACTTACATACTTTCCTTTCGTTACCAGATGCAACAAATCCCTCAGGCTGATCCATATAAATCTCTTCTTCAAGTTCACCATGAAGAAAAGCTGTCTTTACATCCATTTGATGGATGATAAGACCATGTACGGAAGCCAAAGCTACAAGCATTCGAATTGTTGTCATTCTAGCTACTGGAGAGTATGTGTCAAAGTAATCAATGCCCTCCATTTGCTTAAAACCCTTAGCTACCAGTCTAGCTTTGTACTTATCTATTGATCCGTCAGGGTTCAACTTCCTCTTAAAGATCCATCTGCACCCGATAGTAGAACACCCAGGAGGGAGATCAACTAACTCCCATGTTCCATTAGAAACAATAGAGTCAATTTCACTCTTTACAGCGCCCTTCCAGTGCCTAGACTCTGAAGAATCCATAGCTTGTCGAAAAGTTAAAGGTTCATCCTCGACATTGTAAGTGATAAAATCACTTCCAAAATCCTTGACTACCTTTGTACGCTTACTCCTTCGTGGTTCCTCTACCTCCTTAGCAGTAGAGCTACTACTAGGTTCCGCCCCCACATTTGTCATCTTTTCCACATGATCAGGAATAGAACTTGATGTGTGAGTAGGATCTTCATTAGAAGTATCTTGAGGCATACCAGTCTTCATAGGGTAGACATCCTCAAAGAATGTAGCATCACGAAACTCAACTATCGTGTTTGCCACTATACCATCTATGTCAGATTTTAACACTAAAAATCTCATAGCTGTAGTGGTCTCAAGATAGCCTAGAAAGATACAATCAACAGTCTTCGGACCTAGTTTCTTTCTCTTGTGTTCAGGGACAAGTACCTTAGCAAGGCACCCCCACACACGAAGATACTTAAGACTAGTCTTCTTGCTCTTCCATAACTCATAGGGTGTCTTATCCATGTGTTTCAGAGGAACTCTATTCAGAATATGGCAAGCCGTATTCAGAGCTTCTCCCCACATGTATTTAGGCAACCCAGAATTAATAAGCATACTATTAATCATATCTTTAAATGTTCTGTTCTTTCGCTCAGCAACCCCATTAGACTCAGGTGTGTATGGTGGGGTAACTTCATGAACTATACCATTGTTTGCACAAAATTCATTAAAAGCGTTACTCGTATACTCACCACCTCTATCAGACCTCAACCGTTTAAGTACCTTACTAGTTTGTTTTTCTACTTCAGTTTTATATATAATGAATTTACTAAGTGCTTCATCCTTATGTCTAAGTAAATAAACATAACAATATCTACTACTATCATCTATAAAGGTAATAAAGTATCTAAAATGGTCCTTAGTCAACACACCACCAAATTCACAAATATCAGTGTGTACTAAATCTAACAAGTCTGAATCCCTAACAATATTATGAAAAGGTTTCCTTATTTGTTTAGCAGACACACATACTTGACATTTAGAATTCTTTTCTATAGTGTGTTTTGGAATCAACTCTAAGTTCATCATATTTTTAAGAGCACCAAAATTTAAGTGACCAAGTCTAGCATGCCATAAATCTGAAGATTCAACATAGTTAACAGAAGGAGTAATCTTATTAAAAGCACCCAAAACGGGTTCAGCATTTATCACAAATAAACCATTCGACAAGTAACCCTTGCCAAAAAATGTACCAGTATGAATAAGAACTACTTTATTACATTTGAGAGAAACTTCAAAGCCATTAGCTACTAAACAGCTACCACTTATTATATTTCTACGCATGTCAGGAACATGATGCACTCTCGTCAGGGATAGAACACGACCCGAAGGAAACTTCAAGTCCACGTTTCCTATTCCATGTACTTGAGCAGCACTTGCGTTCCCCATCGTCACTGTCAAGCTATGACTCTGTTGATAAGATACAAATAAACTAATGTCAGCACAAATATGCACATTAGCTCCAGTATCAATCAACCATTCATTTGACAGATAAGTGGAAAATAGTACAGGGTTGTAGGTAACATACCGGTCTACGTTGGTTTCAGAAGCCAAAGCCTCACCAACAACCATGTTCGCTACAGGCCCACTTGAGGTTCCAAGCACAGCATTCACTTGAGCTACACCCTCGGCTTTCTTTGCTTTCTTCGTAGGGCAGTCCTTACTCCAGTGCCCAACCTGCCCACAAGACCAACATGGTTTGTTTGCCTTTGGTTTCTTGGCCTTATCCTTGTCACTCTTAGGTTTATTACTATTACCCTTCTTAGAGACAGCCTTCCTTTTCTGTCCTACAGTAGCTACATTTACCTTCGAGCTTCCATGCTCAGTTGGCATCACATGTCCCTGTTTGGACTTGTGTTGTTCTTGTACCGAGATGTCCAGCATAAGGTTGGTCCATGTGATCTCTCCTTTCTGTCTTTTCAGGGAGAGAGAGAACTCTTCCCAAGACTTTGGAAGCTTTTCAATCACACTCATCACCTTAAACTTTTCGGGGAGGTCCATTCCAGACTCCTTCAAAGCATGCACTATCATCTCGAATTCATGCACTTGCTCAGTCATGGACTTATTGTCCACCAGCTTGAAATCAAGGAACCTAGCCACAGAATACTTTTCCAGACCTTGTGAGTCAGTATTATGTGTTTGGTCCAGCTTATCCCATAAGAGTTTTGCGGTGTAGGCATCAGAGGAGTACACATCAAACAATGTGTTGGTTAGAGCAGCCAAAATTGCTGCCCTAGCAACCCCATCCTTCTCAGCCCACTTCGCATAACTCTTAACTGATTCAGCCTTCTCTTGATCCACAACCGGCTTCTCATACTCCACAACAGGCCACAGACCCTTTACAGTCAACCACAACTTCATCCTTTTCTGCCAACGAGAAAAGCCAACGCCCCCATTGAATTTTTCTGGCAAGCCAGTTAATTCAACAGGTTGTGGAAAACTGTAAGTGGTCCAATCAATGACCCCAACAGATGCAACCGAACTACCACTAGCAGGAATCTCACTCTCGTTAACCATTATGCTAAATACTATATAACGTATTATCTCTTCAAGAATGTTGGGAATATTGACTACTACAGCAACATAGAGGCAGTTATATATCGTATTTAACAAGTCCAGGCCAAGCATACAATTAGCGAAACAAAACACGAAGGTAAAACACATGCAAATTAGTAACTGATAGAACAAAGGAAAATAAGAAATCATACCAGAAGCCATAGCTATGCAGGTATAAAATAAGAAACAATCAGCTGAGTCACCAGGCCTTGCAAAGAAGTCCTGATTGTTCTTGAAGAGATAATTGCCTCCACTTACACTGTGTCAGGATGCTGGCAATATTCTTCCAGGATAAAACAGCTCCGAATTTAGATGGTCACAGTAACCAGAAAAACTCAACTTCGACTAACACCTCAGTTCGCCAGAAAAACCTTCTGTTAGAGTACAGAATACAAAGGGAGAATAGAGTGTATAGAGAGAACAGAGAATGTATGGTGTGGACAGTATGTTTAGTGTGTGTATATCACAATCAGTAGCTTAGGTCTCTATTTATAGGAGAGGCCAAACGTAACTGATACCACCCAATTAATATTGTAACTCCCATTCTAATTAATTAGAATGAAACGGTCGATTTAATATAATCAAAACGGCTGTAACAGCTGATTTTATATTAAATAAATCGTAACAGTTACGTTATATATTTATCCACATTATGACTTCCAATTAATAGAATAAACGCTCAGACTCTACTGTCAAAATCACGCAGAAGTTACTGTCAACAAGTCTCGACAGTATCTTTAAAGTAACTGTCAACAGTTGACAGCAACTTTGTTTCATGACAGTAAGTTTCACCTTCCTGACAGCAACCTTGTTTCATGACAGTAAGTTTTCACTTCCTGACAGCAACCTTGTTTTTGACAGCAAGTTTTCACTTCCTGACAGCAACCTTGTTTTTGACAGCAAGTTTTCACTTCCTGACAGTAACCTTGTTTCTGACAGCAAGTTTTTCACTTCCTGACAGTAACCTTGTTTCTGACAGCAAGTTTTTCACTTCCTGACAGTAACCTTGTTTCTGACAGTATGTTTATAATATTAAAATAAATCAATAATCCATGCAATAAAATTCCTCGCCCAGGTCGCCTCGCGTACGCGAGACGCCGAGACATTCGCCCAAATCGCCCTTCGACCGAGCCGACCCGAGTCGAGTCGAGACGAGACGTGACGTGGCGTGGCGTGGCGTGGCGGGGCGGGCGGCGGCGGCGCGCGCGTGTGTGTGTGTGTGTGTGCGCGTGGAGCACACAGTAACACCATGCACCATCATACACCTTAGTAGTTGTACACTACCCATGTGTGTGATTCTATATAAAGCCAACAACCCCCCTTATTTATTTCAATGTGGGATAAATACACATTCTCATTTCAAGCTTATTCAAGCTACTAACTTCAACTCCATTTCTCTATGGGTTTCACTAAGAAAATTACTTAGACCCATATATGAAAATTTAAGTTCCCATGTCAAGGAACAATTTCCAATCATTAAAATCCGGAATTAATATCAAGAACATAAAATAATTATGCCCTTAAAACTCCATTTTCTAACATATATATAGTAAGGCTCTAGAGAGAACATGCTTAAAAAGAGAACGAGAGAACAACTTAAAATATTGATTTTTAAAATTCAAAAAAATTATAAATATGTTTATATCATTAATACAATTCTAAAAAGCACAATTATGAACAACAAATACATGTGTAAAAAACTATTTGTGAGATTCTAAAAGAGATTCTTCAAAACTTGTGAGATTCTAAAAGAGATTCTTAAAAATTTGTGAGATTCTAAAAGAGATTAAAAAAACAAAATTCTCATAAATATTTTTTTCCACAAAAAAATATTCAAGTTTGAGAATCATAAAATGTATCTAAGAATATTTATAATTTTTTACAATTTTTAAATTAATTTTTTTGAGATGTTCTCTCGTTCTCTTTTTAAGCATGTTCTCTTTAGAACCTTGGCATATATATATATATATATATATAGGGTAAGGTTCTAGGGAGAACCTCCTTATCAAGAGAACCAGAGAACTCCCATCTAGACCGTCCATTAATTAAAATTCATTTTAATTACATTATACAAGACATAATGGCATTATTGTAATAATTTAGATAGATCAAGGTCTTTTAGAATCCACCAACAATTATTATACGTACATAATTTCATTTAGAAAAGGAAATAATCTTTAAATCAATATTTGGTTATAGAGGTGAATCTTTTTCAATTTTGGAAAGAATATCAAGGCATAAATAACACGTAAATATTGTTTATGCGATTCATACTGTAAAAATTTTCATTCATAAGATGATGCGTTAACCACATATTTACATACACAAAAAACCCTAGATCATTGTTCAAGGCGATTCATAATGGTTACACACATAATGGTTTTTAATACTCTTCATGCATGTGTCATCCTTCTTAAGAGAACTAAGGATTGGGATTGGTTTATTAATCTCAGTGTTTCAGATTATCCTCTGGCGACTCAAGATGGTTTGTACTTTGTCCCCTGTATTTCATATGGAACTATTCTTTACTTATGGCTTATGAGTTTATGTTGTAGAACTGTCATGTTACATGTAAGTTCCTTTGCACAGAAAGAAGAACAACTTATATTGTAAGGTTTCAATCACGGATCTTGACAGATGTGTTCTTGTAAGGTAAGATTCTTGTATGTGTTCTTCTTATGCAACTTTGTTTTCGATCATACAAATCCATAAAATATTTTATGTAATACAAGTGGAGTGTATAAAATCACATTCTTGTATATGTTCTTACAACTATTCTCTATACATTAATACGTTTTTTCCAGACAAGCTTTAATTGGATCAACGTAAGTGGCTAACTGAAATGGAGTTGAGATATCTGAGTGTAGGTGTTTGAATTATGTGAATGATGTATTCTATTGAAATTCATGTAGGTGTTCTAAATTATGTGAATGATGTATTCTGTTGAAATTCATGTAGGTGTTCTGATATAATCTGACAGATTATTGATTCTTGTAGGTGTCCTGTTCAAGTTGAACCTTATTGAGAATAAACCCAAGACTTTTGACTGATGTGTTATCATCTACTTTAATGTCAAATCATATGATACTTTAAGTTCTGCTATGTGTTCTGAGGAATACAATCATGGAAGTTTGTGGTTTGAATTTTCTTGCTCTGGAACATCTTTGAAATATGGAAGTACTAGTATAAGTTTCTAAAGATTTCCTAAGATTTTGTTATATGTAAATATTTCACTTGCCATATGTAAGTCGGTTATTTCATTTGAATTTTCTTGCTCTGGAACATCTTTGAAATATGGAAGTACTAGTATAAGTTTCTAAAGATTTCCTAAGATTTTGTTATATGTAAATATTTCACTTGCCATATGTAAGTCGGTTATTTCATTTTTCAAATTTAATGCAAGTCTATCAATAACTTGCCATGTTTGTATTGATTTCCTAAGATTTTGTTCTCTGTAAATTAAATTTGAATCAATAACATTATACAATCAATTTTAAACTCTTACCCATCGCGTGGTAAGTTTCCTTTCAACACGATTCTAATGTTCTTTATATCCAAATATAATTTACACTATTCATATACACAAAAATAATTTACACGATTCATGTACAAGTTAGTTATGGTAAATAATTTTTGATATTACAAAAATAACCAAAAAATATATGGACATTGTAATCGAAATAATTATCTTAAAAGTAAAACATATACTTTTACGGGAATAAAAAATTCTTTATAGTGTTCCAATAAGTATTCTATTATATTTAGAATAATAGACTGAGATTCCTAAAAGTGTTTTGATAAATATTTTATTGATCAAATTTTATAAAAAGTTAAACATTTTATCAAAACACTTAACAGAATCTTCGAATAAAGTAGTATTATGATTTCAAAGTAATTAACAAAATAAAATATTTAGTAGAGTTTAGTAGAATTTCAGATCAATAAAATATTTAGTGGAATTTCAATATAATTATCATATTATGATTTCAAAGTAATTAACAAAATACCTAAGAGAATCTTGGTGTATTACATAATATTTATATATATATTTCCTTTTTTAAAAAAAAGTATACATTTTTTCTAAAATTAAGTTACATATAGAAATATTATGTAATACACCAAGATTCTTTCAAATCAATATAGGTTATTTTCTTTTTTATCCTTTTGAGATTAATCCTTCGAGAATTGTTTTAAAATTAAGTTAAAAATAAAAATATTATATAATACACTAAGATTCTCTTATGTGTTTCAAATCATTATATCAATTTATTTCCTTTTATTATCCTTATAAGATTCATTCAAAAATTGTTTTAAAAGACATGCTATAAAAAAAATTTAATTCTAATTTGAATTTTTTTGTGTAGATTTTCTTAAATGTTCGATGAATTATATATAGTTTTGTACTTGTGTGTAATTATATTCGAAAACTTATTTCAGAACACTAAAGTATTTAGTAGAATTTTAAAATAATTATCAAATAAAGTAGTATTATGATTTCAAAGTAATTAACAAAATACCTAAGAGAATCTTTGTGTATTACATAATATTTATATATATTTCCTTTTTAAAAAAATGTATAAATTTCTTCTAAAATTAAGTTATATATAGAAATATTATGTAATACACCAAGATTCTTTCAAATCACTATATCAGTTTATTTTCTTTTTTATCTTTTGAGCTTCTTTCGAGAATTGTTTTAAATAAATATGCTATAAAAAAATTAAATTCTAATTCAAAATAATCTCAAAAATTAAAAATATTATTTTAAATAGAAGTATTATAATACTTTGAAGAACCTCAAAAGTTTAAACCAAATTTTAATATAAATATCTAATAAAATAATATTATAATTTTAAATTAATTAACAAAACACCAAAGAGAATCTTGGTGGATTACATAATATTTTTTATACATTTAAAAAAAATAGGAAACTACACATTTCTTTTAAAATTAAGTTACAAGTAAAAATATCATATAATACATCAAGATTCTCTTACGTGTTTCAAATCATTATATCAATTTATTTCATTTTATTATCTTTTAAAGATTCATTCGAGAATTGTTTTAAAAGATATTCTATAAAAAATTTTAATTCTAATATTATTGCAGGTTGAGTTCTTGAGTACTATTCTGTAAGGTGTTCTATTGTGTATTATTGAAACTTACTATCAAATTTGGGTTCAACATAGGTACTCACCGGAAGTTGTAGAAGATGTTCGAATGCATTAAAAAAGGAAATGCAATTCAGTGTTCTCCATGTTCTACGAAGCATTAAGTTAGAATTAAGATTCTGCATGAATTATGGGATTATATAATTTAGAAATCAGTTACTATAAGAATTAGATTGATAACTAATATATGGAAAGACTAAATTTAAATGTAACAGTATTTCATTAAATCATTGTAAAAATGGTAATAAATTATAAACTGATACGTATATTTAATTGTATTTTTAGTATAACTATATACTACCCCTGAAACATAAATAAGCTAATATACTAGTATATTTATACAGAATCTAAGCCACATGATTAAAGTTAAATCAATGGTGATGATTAGGGTTCTCTGGTTCTCTTGCTAATAAGGGTTCTCTTTTGAACCTCCCCCTATATATATATATATGAGTAGGGATCTAGAGAAAACCCCTTTAAAAGGAGAACTTAGAAAACTAAATTAAAATATAGCACATATGGTATTCAAACTGATCGTTGGGAGATGGAGAAAAATGTGGTGAAATTAGATTTTAAAAAAATATCACCGATTGACGGGAAAAATCAAATTAAAAACGGAGGGGATTAGGTGGGATTGTGTGTGTGAAGGTGTATTTGATTAGTGTGTGTGTGCCCCTGGCGGGGCCATTGATTATAATACATCCAATGGTTAGGATTAGTACCTTAGTTTTCTTCAAAAAAAGAGTTCTCTTTTGATCATTTGCCTATATATATATATATATATATATATATATATATATATGAAGATTAGAGAGCTACATTTAATATCCAGTGCTTTAGACTTCTTATTTTTAACTAAGACTTTTGTGAACTTACACTACGCCATAGATGGCTTATAGTAACCCCCAAACTGTGTTACCATAGACCCCATTTTGAAGTTACCATAGGCCAAAATAGGGCTATGGTAACACTTCAGCTATGTTAGGTTCTCAGCAGTAACTACAGGTATCTAAGGTAACATCAAAACACAGCCTATGGTAACATAGCAAATGTGGTTACCAAAAACCTCTATAGCAACATCTTCAACACTCTATAGTAACATAGTTTGTGTGTTACAACAGATAATACAATTTTGCACATGGACAACTGTGGGGCCCACATTTAGGTGGGGTCCACAATCTATTGTAACACCCTCTTTTACCAATTGTAACACATTGAGTGTTACATAATTAAAATTATTTATAACTAATTTTAATAACAAAAAAAATGACATTTAAATATTGAAGAACCAAATTAATTACATTTCAATAACATCATCCAACATCATTTCAATAATATCTAATACAAAACCAACCAAATCATCCAAAAATATCTACCAACACTAGCTAATGAACAAAACTTAAAATGTACAAGTACTAGAGCTAATAACATGGTAAATTTCACATCTTCACATCTTCGAGTCAGCTTTTGAGGCTGTGTTCTCATTCCTACAAGGCGGTGACCTCCAATTCTTGGCCGTTTCTCTGCATTATACAAAAATAAGTCATAATTAGTAAGAGTCAAAGGAAAGTTTTGCATTCACAAAGAACAATTCAGTTCTAAGATGAGAAACTAAAAAAACCAGCAGACTAGCTTCCACTTAATATCAGAACACCCCGCATGCTAGATGGAATTAACACTGAGCTTAGGTTTTGGTTCAAGAATTTGGCATGAAATTCAGAAAGAATGATTGCACAAAATTTGAGCATGTACAGAAAATTTCAGGAGCACAAATTATAGACCCTACTCTTATAAATATCAACCATTGTCAGTTGAATAAAATGAATAATAATTATAGAATTTACATCCTAAGATTCTAACTCAAATTTAACACAATGGTAGATATCTTCCAATTTATATATATGATACAATGGTAAATATTTACCATATCATTTTAATCAACACATCTGAATTTATATTAAAAATTCTATATTGCATTATCTGCAGAAAACACATTCCTTAACTATCCCGAGACAGTATATACCTGCTTGTTACCTCTTGAACCAAGATGAGGTGTGGCAACAGTAA
The DNA here is from genome assembly GCA_037693485.1 of Kitagawia praeruptora. Classification (NCBI taxonomy): domain Eukaryota; kingdom Viridiplantae; phylum Streptophyta; class Magnoliopsida; order Apiales; family Apiaceae; genus Kitagawia; species Kitagawia praeruptora. The sequence goes on from CM075352.1 coordinate 117,474,793, forward strand.
TAAAGTTAACTGGCACTAAACCACCTATTGTCCCCTTCGACTCCTCACCAACATTAGCTGATAGATGACCTTCACTCTCAGTTTTGCAAGGCTCATATAATTTCTCGATGGCATATCTTGCTGCCAATCCTCCCAATGAATGAGCAACAAATGAGATTTTACGCAAATTTGGCTTCTGTTTGATCAGTTCAGAGACCTGAAATCAACAGTCATAATATCAGAAAGTGTAACACTTTCACGGACGTTCCATAGCTTAGGTTCTTTTTAGCCATAAATTAATGAGAAACAGACCTCCTCGGCCAATCTCTCACCCATTACGTCCACGCCGTCTAACGTTAGCATAGCCATATTCTTTTCGCTGCAAAATAGAAATAGAAATATAGGTAAATGATAATAATAAAATTATCATCTAAGGCATCACAACTAAACTAAACTATTATAAGAAAACAGATCTGTTGTAGTTGGTCAATCCTTCATTTTTGGTTATCCATTTTTATTAACCACAAAAACAAGCAACCATTAGATCCTTCAAAACAAATAAATGAGAATTATTAGATTTAAAAACTACCAAAGGTCTAAGGTTCAAATCCCATCAACAACAAAAACAGATATGTTTTTGGCATGCTTATTGACTCACACACACACACTTACGCATAAACATAGAGAGGAAGGGATACAGTCTAACCTGAATAACACTATGAGCAGCAAAACGCAGTATACTACCGCTGTGAAAGCTGACATCAACTTTTTCCCATGACACGCGTGCAGGCCAGTCACCAGTTCCTCTGCTTGAGTCAATTCACTTAGAGAAATTATGGCATACAAATCATATACGGCAAGAAATAAATGGAACCAAGTAGGCTGATCAAGTACCCTACTATACCTCACATTGTCAAACATAAAAATAAAAATGATAATGTTTACTTAGATATGCAATATTTTCCTTTGCGATCGTATACATCTCTTTGCACTGGATCACTCAAAACCTGGTAAGATTTATCGGGATGAACCTGTCTTGCCTGTACCAGTAGAAGTAAAAATAGAAAAAAAGGAAAGTGTTAAAAAGAATGTAAGTGCAGAAAAACTTGTGACTCTTTAACTGTTTCACATATGCTTGAACTTAACGATTTCAATTATTCAATGGCTACTAAAAGATTTCCTTTAACATATATTACTCCTACTACATATCTATATACAAAGCTTTACTAGTTTAAAAGTACTGTGAGAAACACTATATATAAGAGTTTTTACTAGTTTAAGAGTATTGTGAGAAACACTAAACCAAATTGGCCTTGAAAAAACCAAGAGATTCAGAACCCAAATCACCCCAGAAACAAAGATAGAGTACACTTAACCAAAATAATGCCAGTCCCTCTTGCTCCATATCCCACTCCACCACCACCATCTACACCACCTGCAAATGGTATACTTCTTAATTTCAATATAAAAGTTCAATAAAATGTCGAAACACTTGGTACATTAATTTATCACCATGTAGAATTTACACATTTGTGATTTCCAACAGGATAAATTTCAAGTTTTGTTTAAATTGCATTGGAAGAAAAATCTAGTATGTCGACAAAGTAACATAATATTTGTTTCAGGTTCACAGAGTCAGCTAGTTTGTTCTGGATGTCGAAACCTTTTACTCTATCCGGTAGGAGCAACCTCCGTTTGTTATGCTGTTTGTAATGCAGTTACTCCAGGTACATATCGTTAACCTCATCTGTAGTTTTCAGCATCCAATGATCTCTTCTAGATGTCAATGTGTAATTTAGGAAACTAAGTAAAGAAGTTAGTAAATGAAACAGGAAAGGAAACATCCAGTTTTTCTCCATTAGTGGCCTACCTTTAAATTAGGCTTGTGCTGCTAGACTTGGGAGATTGAGTAGTATTGCAGCTAGAACTGTTTCCTACCTTTAAATTAGGCCTGTGATGCTTCACAAGAGGGACCAGCGACAATACAACATCTGCCATTAGTGGCCGGTAATCTGCTTCTGGTTGTACGCACATTGCAGCTATGGCAGCCACTTGAATAACTTCCTTCATGTAGTACTGGCTCCAGTTTTGGATCCATAATTGTTTCAACCTTCTCTCTATCAGAGAGCAGTGGCAACGCCTATTGCAAAACAGATATCAAGATATAAGAAGAGAAGTTTTAGTTAATGGGATGTAAGACAAAATGATTAAAAACCTTAGCTATAAACATATCAACGCCCGGTGGTCTCGTCATATCAACATGAACTCTGCCAGTAAGCAACTCCAAGAGGACAACACCATAGCTATAAACATCTGACTTTGTTGTCAGATGGCCAGTTAATTCATACCTGCATAATGCAAAAAGAAATTCATTCTTATTTTAGAATACTAAACTATCAAAAAGAAGAGAACTATACAAGAATTCGGTCTTACTCTGAGGCAACGTATCCCTGGGTACCCAACACTCTGGTAAATCATTTGATTCATGTAAAGCTACCCAACAAATAGACTCAGTCAGAACTTTCAATGATAAATCATTTATCTTTCATTACCAACACTGCTGCATTTATATGCCATCACACAACTAAATACTATTTCGCCAATTACAAAAAAAAGTTGTTAAAGTTTCTCAACTTCTTACTGAGATATGAACTATATTACATGAATATAGATGTGGCAGAATCAATTCCTAAATTAATTATAGTATAAGTAAAGTGTATAACGGAACCAAATTGGCCCTGAAAAAAATAAGAGCTTAGGAACCCAAATCACCCCAGAAACAAAGATAGAGAACACTTAACCAAAACCAAGAAGAAATATAATTCTTAAATGAAAACCAAATCAATTAAACTTTAGCCAAAGAAACTCTAATTAAATTGAAAGTCGAGAAACCAACTAACCCATCTATTGACAGAGAGGAGGAGTCTTGTCTTGAGCATGAAACCCACTGTGAGTAGTCTTTGCGATGCGTTAATAGGTATGAAGAAGCCCCATCTGAAAAATCAATTGAAGAAGATGAACCCTATTTCAAGCCAAAGCCCTAATCCTTAGTCTCAAATCGATTAAACGGGAGAGATGGAGTATGAGACACTGTACTCAATAGAGGAGGGAGAGAGAGCTGAGATAAAGCCCTAATTTTTGTTAGTGTTTGAATTTTTGGGCATATGTGTTTGATTTTGTGGGTGAGAGGTGAAGGAGGGAAATGAAAATTTGACAGGGGCTAAGGAGGAAACGAGACAAGGGGAAGAAAATTGGGTCAATTCTAATATAATAAACTAGAATGCTAAACATTTTTAGTAAAATAATATATATTGTTTATACCAATTACATTTAATTTATACAAGTACATAAAAACATTGAAATATAAAATTATATTTATGTTATATATTTGTTGAAATTATTTTTAATTTGTTGATATTAAATTATAGTTATTAAATATTAAATTATAGTAATTTACAGTTAATATAAAAAAAAATTTGTTAAATTTTTGAATGATTTGAATCAAAATATAATAATTTTAGATATTACTTTATATATTTTAAAACCCTTTTATTCGAAATTTATAAACAAAATTTAAAATTTATGAAAAATCAATAATTTAATTATTTGATGGAATATTACGTTTTAAAATGATTATTTCAATGATTTTGTTAAAATTAATTATTTTTAAAGTCAAATAATTATTAAATCATTAATTTTAAATTAAATAAAAATTTTGTTAATGAATACTCTATGGTAACACACCTCATGGTGTTACCCATTGTTAACACCTTTATAACTAAAGTAACATACTTTTGTGCCTATGGTAACACCACAATCAAAAGGTTGCGATAGGTCAAAATTTTCATAGCTATGGTAACACCCGTAGTGGTAACACCCATGCCAAAAGGTTGCGATAGGCCATCTATGGCGTAGTGTTAATATATGATCCTTTGGAAATATTTGAAGATTTTGTAATTTATTTTATAACTACTTTGATGAAATCTTATGCTACTATTGATTCACACATGTTGTGGCCTCTTTTTTATTATTTAATAATGGTTTTAAACCGAAACCGACCAAACCAAACCGTTATAATTAGATTGGTTTTTTTTAAGTATTATGATTTTTGGTTTGGTTATTGTTTGAAAAATTAAAAACCCGAAATTTATGGTTTGGTTGGTTTGGCGGTCCTAAACCGCCCGAACCACCCTATGCTCACCCCTAAAGCTAGCTCTATTCTACCCACTCTTTCTTCTATCGTTCGTATATCGTATATAGTTATACTCACTTGCTAGCACCTCTAAACGCTAAACGCATTAGCATTGTTGGAAAGAAAATGAAAAAACTCAATAACGCTAAACGAAATTTGGTTTTCAAATGATATTTGTTAGAGGTCCAACTTTTTACTGGGCTGGACCGAAAGCCCAGTCATGGAATGATTACCGGTTTGGCGAAGGCCCATGTCATTCGGCCCCGTTATTTACAACGGTCCGTTCGGTTGTACATCCCTGGGAACGTGGGAACGTGGAACACGTTCACCACTCACCTTACTCTCCGATAACTGCCAACATAGAGGAGAAAGAGGTTAACAAAGGTTTGGGTTCATTCATTCAATCACTTACACAATTTTACACAATACAAACACTCTTCGTTTAATATTACTCATCAAAAACCAGTTAACTTATTCTCACACCGGAGGTGAATCGGGGGGCCGCACCCTCGCATTCTTCTTCAATTGCAGGTCCGACCAAACGGATACACCGACGGAAACTGGTTGTAACATTTGGCGCCGTCTGTGGGAACGTAGAGATACGTTTGTGTTGAATTATACAGTTAGTAATGGCAAATGAAACCGAGATACCAACGGCTGATGATAGCACTATGGCCGGAAATACCCGCATCACTCCTCCCATCACCCCAAGGCTTTTGATTTTCGACGAAGAGGGGGACATACCGTCTCCCGAAGAACAACGGGAGATTCTGATGAAGTGGCGAGAGGAACAAAAAGCCAAGGGGAAACGGAAAGAGATAGAGAAAGAGAAGAGCAGCAGGGAAGCCGAACGTCTGGCCAAAAAGAGGGAGGCCGACCATTTAAGGCTAGAGGCCCTAAAGCTCCAAAGGGAGGAAATCGAGTTACAGGAAAAGGCACTCCGCGAGGCCCTAGAAGCCGAAGACCCGGGGTTGGATGACCGAAGAGACAAGAGACCAAGAACCAGAAATGATGAAGATGAGTCAGGGGACTCTGAATCAAACTCAAGGAGAACCCGGTCAAGGGTAGTTTATTCATCCGATTCGGAGGAGGAGGGTCCACATACGGACGATCGCATCCGAAGGATTGTGAAAGCCATGTTTGGAGAGAGAAAGGTCATCCACGAGCCAGTGGTGACCGAAGATGTCGAACACTTTCGGCCGCCTCCCGGAAGGCAGTTCCCGAATATGAATGAATTTAACGGAAAGGGTGACCCCGAAGATCACTGTGAGAAATACGAATCGCTCATGACTGGGATGGGGCACTGTGATGTGATGCTCTGCAAGATGTTCAAAACCTACCTGAAGGGGAATGCATCCATGTGGTACAGGTCATTAAGACCTAGGTCGATAGGCTCGTATGAACAAGTGAAGAAAAAATTCTTGAGGCACTACTCACATTTGTGCCGAAGAGAGAAGGATACAGAAGCCCTAATCCACTGCAAGCAGGGACCAAACGAAGATTTGGGTGATTACTTAGCAAGGTTCAAAGAGGAAGCCGGTATGGTCACAAACTTGGACAAAGTCAAGGCGGCTGGATTCCTCGCAGCAGGCCTCGACCCTGTTAAAGGTAAGAAGCTTCGGTCTTCTCTTTATGATATGCCTCCCAAATCTTTAAATGATATATATGTGAGAGGAGAGGCTATTAGAAGAAAATTGGAATCAATTGGGGGGTACGAGGAGAACAAGAAAAATGATAGGTATGACAGGAGGGACGACCGAAGGAATGACAGAAGGGACGACCGAACGGGTCGAGGAGATATCAAGAGCAGGTTGAATGATACGAGACCAGACAAAGGAGCCGAACGAAGAAGAGATAGGGATAGTACTGTGTTCACACCACTAAACACACCTATCTCGAAGATTCTCCATGAGATAAAGGGTAAACCTGGGTTTGTCAGACCACCCAAGTTGAAGACCCCTGAGAATAGAAGGAGCGACAGCAAATATTGTGACTACCATCGGGACAAGGGTCACAACACCGACGAGTGCTATCATTTGAAGAAGTTAATTGAAAGGATGATCAAAGATGGGGAACTGACCCAATTTGTGGGTGACTTGAGAGACAAACTCGAGTCCAAGGAGAAAAGGAAGGAAGCTGAAAGTTCCGAGAAGTACCGAGGGGAGGTCAGGACAATTTCCGGAGGAACAGTGCTTGATCGGGACAGTAAGACAGCAAGGAAAAAATATGCCAGACAGATCTATAACCTGTACCAGTCAAGTTCAGCCAAGCAACCATTGCCTATCTCCTTCACAGAAGACGACTACGAGGACGTGATATGGCCGCACGAAGACCCACTTGTTATAAACCCAGTAATCGGGGAAAACAAGATATGGAGAGTGCTGGTGGACGAAGGGAGCTCAGTCAACATTCTATATCACCGAACATATTGCAAGATGAATTTGGGAGGCGAACAGCTGGAGCCATGCCACGAGGCACCTTTATATGGCTTCGGTAATCAGCCTGTACCGATAGAAGGGACCATCACTTTGTCTGTCATGATGGGAAAAGCGCCATACATTGTGGTGAAGGAAGCAAAGTTCTATGTCGTCCGGGTTGATAGTCCGTACAACGGAATTCTGGGAAGGCCAGCCTTATCTTTGTTCCAGGCTGTATCCTCTGTCCCTCATCTGAAGTTGAAGTTCCCAACAGAGCATGGAGTTGGAGAAATGAGAGGCGATCAGAAAGCCGCCAGAATAATCATGTTGGAGGATTTGGAAAAAGACAAAGACATCGAGATGACCGAAGCCGGAAAGAGGAAAAGAAATGAGACCGAAGCGGGGGGCAGCCACCAACTGCTGAACATTGAGTTGGAAAAGTTTGGTGCCGACCTGTCAAGCCCGATTGCTGAGCCGGCTGCCGAGACCGAAGAGGTAGAGCTGTACGTGGGTCAGTCGGGAAAGATGATCCAAATTGGAAAGAGCATGGAGCCCAAATTAAAAGAGAAAGTCATCCAGGTCATTAGGGAATTCCACGACGTATTCGCGTGGAATCCCGAAGACATGCCTGGGTTGGACCCTGCGGTGGCTAAACATTGCTTAAATGTAGCTCCCGAAGCCAAGCCCGTAAGACAAAAGAAGAGGAATTTCGCTATGGAAAGGCAGAAAGTAATTCAAGTCGAAGTCGAAAAATTGCTGGAAGCGAAGTTCATCGAAGAGATAGACTATCCCGATTGGTTGGCAAACGTAGTGGTGGTGAAGAAATCAAATGGCAAGTGGAGAATGTGTGTCGACTACACCGACCTGAATAAGCACTGTCCGAAAGACCATTATCCCTTGCCGAACATCGATCAACTGATAGATGCTACTTCGGGACATCAAATACTCAGTTTCCTGAACGCATTCTCAGGATACCACCAAATTGCCATGAATGCCGAGGATGTTCCAAAGACAGCATTCATTACACCGAATGGCACTTATGCCTACATAAAGATGCCTTTTGGCTTGAAGAACGCCGGGGCAACATTTCAAAAGATGATCAACAAAGTGTTCAAAGCCCAGATCGGTCGGAATATGGAGTGCTACGTGGACGATATGATTGTTAAGTCCCTTTTCAGAGATCATGCCGAGGATCTGAGGGAATGCTTTGAAACGCTCAGAAGAAACAACATGAGGATCAATCCGAACAAGTGTACGTTTGGAGTAAATAGTGGGAAGTTTCTGGGATACATGGTTAGCGCCAGGGGAATTGAAGCGAACCCGGAGAAGATTAAAGCGGTCATCGACATGGAAGCGCCGAAGACCATCAGGGACATTCAAAAGCTGACCGGATGGCTAGCAGCCTTGAGGAGGTTCATTTCCAGATCGGCCGAAAAGGCCTTACCATTCTTTGAAGTTCTTCGGGGGTCCAAGAGTTTTGAGTGGGGGCCAAATTGCCAGAAAGCATTCGAAGAGGTTAAAGAGTACTTAGTGAAAGCTCCACTCTTAATGAGACCCGACCCGAAAGAAACATTGCAGCTGTACTTGGCTGTGAACGACCGAACACTTGGAGCCGTGTTGGTCAAAGAGCACGAAGGGAACCAGCATCCGGTGTTCTATGTTTCTCATATTCTCAAAGATGCAGAAACAAGATATCCAAATGCAGAGAAGTTCGCCTATGGACTGGTAATGGCCGCAAGAAAGTTAAGGCACTATTTCCAAGGAAGGACGATCAATGTTGTAACCGATTAGCCGTTAAAGAAAATCTTGCAAAGGCCAGAGGCATCGGGCAGAATGGTTGCTTGGGCGATCGAACTGGGGGAGCATGATTTGGAATATACTCCAAGGACTTCGATCAAAGCCCAAGCACTAGCAGATTTCATGGTAGAATGCTCCTTCTCGGGGCCGAACAACTTGGCTCCTGAAGAACAAATGATTCAGACACCGGGAAAATGGAAGTTGTTTGTCGACGGGTCGGTCGCCAAGGAAAAGTGTGGGGCAGGGTTAATTCTTACAAGCCCAGAAGGATTTGAGATTTGTCAAGCTATCAGGTTCACTTTCCCGTTGACGAACAATGAGGCCGAATATGAAGCACTCTTGGCAGGGCTAGATCTGTCAAGAAGTCTAGAAGTTAAGCACATTAGGGCGTTCAGTGATTCCATGTTGGTGGTAAAGCAGTTCTCAGGGGAGTATGGGCAAAAAGATCCCCGAACCAAGGCATACGCCCTTAAGGTACGTGAACAATCTTTGCTGTTTGAAACTTTCGAGTTAACTCAAGTAGCTAGAGAAAACAACAGTCGGGCAGACGCCCTCTCGAGGTTAGCTTCGGCAGAAACCCAGAACCTAAATGGGTCCATCTATCTGACCGAAGTAAAGACGCCTTCGATAGACAAGAAGCAGTGCATGGAAATTCATCAAGGGGTCAATTGGATGACTCCCATCAAGGCCTTCTTGGAAAAAGGCATCCTACCACTTGACCGAAGGGAAGCACAGAAGGTGAAGTATCGGTCGGGAAATTACACTCTGGTCGGGGGCCGTTTGTTCAGACGATCGGCAAGCCAGCCGCTACTTAGGTGTTTAGACAAAGATGAACAACAGCTTGCTTTGGAGACGGTTCATGAAGGGATTTTTGGAGAACATTTGGCAGGACGAGCCTTAGCCTTCAAGATCCTTAGGCAGGGATTTTTCTGGCCAAAAATGAAAGAAGACGCAACAGAGTATGCAAAGAAATGCAAGCAATGCCAGCTATTCAGCACAATTCCGAAGCAACCTCCCGAAGAAATGACTTCGGTCCTCAGCCCTATTCCATTTGCTATGTGGGCGGTCGATATTGTGGGAATCCTACCCACCAGCACTAAGTAAGCGAAATACTGTATTGTGGCAATCGACTATATGACTAAGTGGATAGAAGCAAAACCCCTTTCGGCCATTACCGAAGAGGCCGCGAAGAAATTCATGCTGGAACAGGTCATCTTGAGGTTTGGCATACCTATGGTTTGTGTGTCCGATAACGGTACTCAATTCATTGGGAGCAAGTTCAGAAAATTCCTGGCTCAATTCGGGATAAAATAGAAGTTCAGTTCGGTAGGGCATCCCCAGGGAAATGGGGCGATCGAGGCGGCCAACAAAATCATTTTTGAGGGAATCAAGAAAAGGCTAGGGGAAGCTAAGGGACTTTGGGCTGAAGAACTACCATGGGTCCTATGGGCTTACCGAACCACTACGAGATCTTCAACCGGGGAAACGCCTTTCAAACTGGCCTTCGGAACTGATGCCCTTCTACCTGTCGAAGTTGGCCTGGAGTCTTACCGAACAGAAGTGTTTAACGTGGAGACAAATGAGTTCGGACTCCGAGCAAATGTGGACTTACTGGAAGAAGAAAGAGAGGTTGCCCACCAAAGAAACTTAAGGTACCAACTGCAGGCAACCCAGTATTATGATTCGGGGGTGAAGAAGAGATCCTTCCGAGTCGGGGACTTAGTGCTTCGGGAGTTAGCCACCTCCATGCCAGCCAAAAAAGGCAAGCTTATGCCCAACTGGGAAGGTCCATACGTGGTAATTGAAGTGGTCCGATCGGGCACCTACAAATTGGCTCATCCGGACGGCAGCCCAATCAAAAACACCTGGCATGCCGCTCGCCTTCGCCGTTTCTACCAGTAAGCTTACTGGACCAATTTTTATTGCTTTTTACTTCAGTATTTTGTCTTATGCAACTTTATTCTGAATTCCATAAGCTAGCATCAATCTGTAATCAAATCTATGTAAGAGTTGCATGATTAATGAAAAGATTGTTTTGCTCCATTTTTTATCCGTTATTGTTAAGCTAAGTACATTTATAGCCAAAAAGCTAAGTACGCAATATTAAGCTTAATAGACCCATGTTTGGGGCCGACCGTATAAAACATGCACCCTTTAACTTATTGGTAGTGTTCAAGTACATTGTGTTCTAAGCTACAAATACTTGACGAATCCAAATTTGGGGCCGACCGAATGAAATTTGGCCTCTTACAAAATTGTCTTAGTATTCAAGTTGCTTTGACATTAATTAAGGCCGGGGGGAAATATTTTTCAGCCGACCGAACGAGACCTTAATCATTTACAAAACCCCTTAAATACTTGGGGGCAGCTAGGTTACGACCAAAGATGCACAAAAAGGCAAGAATTATGCTAAGGCAAAAATGGCCGAAGATGCATAAAAATATAAGTAATTATGCCAAGGCAATATAATGCCGAAGACGCATAAAAATAAAAAATAAAATAATCATGCTAAGGCAAATCAAAGCCAAAGACGCATGAACAGAAACAGAAGCCAAATTAAGGCCGAAGCCGAAGACGCATAAAAAAGAATATTATGCTAAGGCAAACTTAAATAAAACAAGCCCGAAGGCAAAGTAAAGTATTACAAGCCCGAAGGCACGAATAAAGAGCCCGAAGGCAAAGTTAAACAGTACAAGTTCGAAAAACATTAAAAATCTACAAAATCACAAGGCGTCACCAGCTGAAGGATCGTCGGAAAGAGATTCATCTTCGCCCGAAGAAACCTCCAAGGGTTGATCAGTTTCCTCCCGACCAACTGGATCCTTCATCCCGAGTGAAAGATCGATCAGCTGAGTATGATCGAGGCCTAGAGAATGTGCCTTCAGCACAGCGCCGTCATATCCCATCTGATAGCATCTTTCTTCGGTCAGCTCCAGAGTTTTCTTCAGCTTCCGAACGCTCTTCCTTGTAAGTTTAAGCTGCTTGTTTCTCCACTCGATGCGCGTCCGAAGGGTGTCCAGCTCCTTCAGCTGCTCCTTGAGAGCCTCATTATCGGCAGACAGAGTCTTGGCTTGACCGGTGACCCTCTCCAGGTCATTCGCCTTGGCAATCGTCGGCCGATCGGCTGGAAGGATGAGGCCCCGGCAGAGATCGGGACCCACAACAGTTGACAGCTGCGGAGCAGGAACGATGATCTGGTCGGTTTCAATTACTCCCCAGGGAGGAGAATACACTTTCGGATCAGCGTCTCCCGACCGAAATCTCTTTCGGGAATCGGTCGAGGTAGCCAAACCTAAAGTCAGCTCTTGAGGGGAAGAAACAAGTGGAGCTTCAACCCTCTCTCCCTGGTCGGGGACCGACTTCTCCTCCTCGGTCGAACGAGCAGTTGCCTCTTCTTCGGCCGTAGCGATTGTAGAAAGCTGAGCCGCCTTCTTTCGCTTGCGCTCAATAATGTCCTGAAGAGAAGACACTGCATAAAACAACAGAGTGTTACACAGCAGAATATTGAAATTGAAAACAAGTATCTACGACCGAATATGTAAAGCTGAAAACAAGTATAGGTGTTACCACTACCCCAAAGGGCAACCAGCCAGTCGTTATTCCTTCCGTCCGATCGAGGGACCTGGCCCATGTCAAGCTCGCAGAGTAGGCGGTAATCGTGCACGTCCGCTTGCAACAGGTCGGGATATGTCAACCGGGACGGATCTAAGTCATACCATCGGCCGTATTTTTCCATCCTCGGCCCCAAAATAAACGCCCAGCTCTCATGAGTCCCTTTGTTGCTGGAATTGGTTTGAGCCCAATCGGCCCTACCGGTTCGACGAGCTATGGTGTAGTAGCCATTACTCTTCGAATTCCTTCGCAGCTCATAATGGTGCCAGAACAAGGTGGTCCTTGGAGTCATTTGCTTGGCGAGACACCGAGCCTGGAAAGCGTTGATATGGAAGAAACTGTTCGGGTCTAACTGCCCTATGGCGATCCTCAATTGCTTCAGTATCTTCTTCAGAATTGGCAGCATCGGTAACCGGAAGCCGCACTTGAACGCCATCTCCGAGATACCGGTCGCCACGCCTCCTCCGCAGAGGGCAGGGATCTCGGGGTTGTGCCAGATGCGGTCCTTTTTCCGCGGTGCGAAGAAGAACCAGACATTCTTCTCCACCATGTACTTAGAATGGAAGCGTTCAATTTGTTCCTCGGTTAGTTGTGACCGAAGGTTAGCGGCCGGGAATAATTTGGCATCGCTAAAGGGCGAAACCTCCGAAGGACCAGCACCCTCGGTTGACCGATCCATGTCCCTGCATTCGGAAATGAAGAGACATTAGCTTTGTACTCGGACAAAGAAGACGAAAACAAAAAGGGGAGAGGCCGAGTACAGTGAGCCAGGATCGGTCGGAGAATCCTAAAATCTAAGGTTTGGCAAATTAAGGGTCGTCTAAAAGTTATAAAAGATCGGGACAGACCGAAGGGGGTTCTCAGGGTTTGAAAATCCCGAAGGACATCTCAACCCTGACAACTTCCAAGCAAATCTCAAGGTTCAAGTAAGGGGTTGTATCAGAGCAACACAACGGAAATTAAAAGGAAAAGACACGCGCATGTTCTACTCAAAACGACAAGAATAAACTGCACAGGTAACTTTACATATGTGTACATATAGATACATACATGTGTGTGTGGATACGAAAAGCAGATATGAACACAAAAGCAGGAAAGAAAGTAATACAAGTGTGCGATGAATCGAAAAAAGAAGGGAAGTAATGAGAACTTACTGGTTTGTTTGAGATCTCTGATAAGATCGAGTTCGCGGGGATAGACTTCTTGGACGTGAACGTCGACTGAAATCGGCGATTTGGGGGCCTCCGGTGATGAAACAACGCTCCCAATTGCTATTGAGATCTCTCTGGAGGGAGTTTTTGCTTTGAATGTTAAAGAAATGATATGTGCGTAAAAGAAAGAAAGAAAGAAACTGTGGAGTTTAAATAGAGAAGATGTGACGTTTGGACAGAGCCGTTTCATATTCAACGGCGGGGATTGAAGCGCAAATCTCGAGGACAGACAGCTGTCAGCCATAAAGGGACACGGCTCCCTAGGAGGCGTCTCAGTCTTGTCCATCGCCATTCTTATCCGAAGGGAACGTACGAACACAGAAGTCCGAAGATGGGCTTGGGCTTTAGCCTTCGTCCTGAGGATAACTCCGAACGAAGCCTAGGGACATGTTAGAGGTCCAACTTCTTACTGGGCTGGACCGAAAGCCCAGTCATGGAATGATTACCGGTTTGGCGAAGGCCCATGTCATTCGGCCCCTTTATTTACAACGGTCCGTTCGGTTGTACATCCCTGGGAACGTGGGAACGTGGAACACGTTCACCACTCACCTTACTCTCCGATAACTGCCAACATAGAGGAGAAAGAGGTTAAGAGCATGTTTGGCAAACCTTGCTTAAAGTAAAAATTAGCTTTAAGTTGTTTTTGGAGTGTTTGTGTACCTTGGCTTTAAGCCCGTTTTAAGTTAAAAAACTGCTTAAAGTCATAAGCTCCTTTTAGATACTTTTGACTTATGACTTATGACTTATGGAATTTTTTTTTTAATTTTTTTTTTCACGATTCTTGTAAAGCTTAAATATCATGAATTTAAAATTTTTTAAAGTCAAATTTCACTTTAAGTCAAAATTATTAAACCCCCATTTAACTTTAAGTAAAATTACCCAAACACTTTCATTCAACTTAAAGTAAACAACTTCACTTTCTCCTTTAAGTTAAAAACACCTCCATTAAGTCAAAAGTAACTTATTTTAAGCAATCCCAAACACCCTCTAACAAAGGTTTGGGTTCATTCATTCAATCACTTACACAATTTTACACAATACAAACACTCTGCGTTTAATATTACTCATCAAAAACCAGTTAACTTATTCTCACACCGGAGGTGAATCGGGGGGCCACACCCTCGCATTCTTCTTCAATTGCAGGTCCGACCGAACGGATACACCGACGGAAACTGGTTGTAACAATATTTGGGATTATCTTTTCGGATTGTGATATTTGGAACAATTTAACTTAAAATTATGATATTGGGGACATTTATTCCATCCAGCCTATTGCCACTTTAGAAGTGACACAAGCGCACGCTTTCACCTTTGTGTCCGAATCTCAACACTAAAAAGTAAAAACTCATTGCGCCATCTAAAAGCACCAAAACCCATCTTCCCCTCCTTGCAAATCTCCTGTATTCACTTTTCAAAACATCCATATTTGTCCAAATTTGAACTCACTGTACTCACTTCAATTTACATATCAATGGCCGTCACATCTGAACAACCAGATACTAAACCCCAACAACCCACTTCAAATTCATCATCTTCACCTCCAAACCCCTTTAAGTTTTGGTTTTTCTTGACACTCTCAGTCTCTCTCATAACCCCTCTTTTCATATCTCTCTCCTCTCTCTCTCCACAAGACTCCAAGTCTTGGTTCTTGTCACTTCCTACCAATCTTCGCCAACATTACTCCAATGGTAGGATTATTAAAGTTCAGATCACCCCTAATCAACCTACAATTGAAGTCTTTACACTTCAAGAAGGACCTGTTAGTAGCCTAGATAATGTACTTATTCTACATGGTTTAGGTTGTAGTTCTTATAGTTTTAGCAAGATTAGCAAGTCTTTAGGGCTTAAGGGTGTCCGGGTCATTGCTGTAGATCTGCCTGGTTCGGGGTTTTCAGAGAAGTCTAGTGTTGTGGTTGAAGATATTGGAAGTGGGGTTTTAGGGAGGCTTTCAGAGATTTATTATGATATTAAAGAGAAGGGTATTTTTTGGGGGTTTGATCAGTTGGTTGAACAAGGGTATATTGATTTTGAGGAGAAGGAAGCGGTTCGGGATACTAAGAGGGAGGTTACGAGGGAAATCATTTTGGGACCGGATGAAATGGGGAGGGTTTTGAGTCAAGTGATTGATTCAATGGAATTGGTTAATGTGGATTTGGTTTTACACGATTCGGCATTAGCTTTAGGTGCAAATTGGGTTTTAGAGAACTCGGGTACGGTGAGGAGTGTGACGATTCTTGATGGTACACCGAAGGGGACTGCATTGCCTTTGTGGGTGTTGGATGTGCCTGTGTTAAGGGAGGTTGTTTTAGGGTTTAAGTTTGTGTTTGAGAGTGTTATTGTGCGGTTTTGTTCTAGATCAGTTGGTCGAATGGATGTAGAGGCTAATAGAATTTTCTTAAAGAGTAGAAATGGGAGGAAATCAGTTGTTGGGATGGGAAAGAGCTTGAACTATAGTTTGGATTTGGAGGAATGGGGTAGTTCAGATAGTGTGAAAGGTTTGCCAATGCAAGTCATTTGGTCAAGTGTTTGGTCCGAAGAATGGACTGAAGAGGGACATCGTGTTGCTAAGGCATTGCCATGGGCAACATTTGTGACACATTCTGGTGGACGCTGGCCCCAGGTAAGACCAGCAATCTTTTTATGATTTTGCTGCTGATGTTATAATGCATGAGGAAATGAGAATGTAATCTATGTACAATTTTCTTAGTAAACATTTGTAAGAACAATTTGTATTGATTGCTTTTAGGAGTTGTAGCAGCTGTATGCTTGAAAGTCCTTGAATATTAACAAGTAGCTGACTATTCATATTTTGTCCCCCAGAAGTATTTATTTGTCGGAAGAATAAGGAAGAGAATTATATCAAAATAAAATATCATTTTTCAGCGCATGTCTTGTTGTAGACTTCACAAAACAAAGTCTGCTTGATAATGAAGTATTTTCTATACCAAATAAGTCATCAGGGACGTCATAATGTGCTTGGGCATTCCAGTTATCTTTATAGTAGATAATTATATCACCTTGAGAGAGACATTTGGGTGTCACTTATTTATGTTAACTTTTACAAGTATCCTTGTTTCTTTAGTAAGTGATTTAAATAGAAGTGATTCATGGAATAGACCAGATGAAATTTGGCATGTAGGTTCCTTGATCGGCGTCGGATATAAATCTAGTAGTTATATATAATTATATTTTTGATAATGCACCAATAACTTACTAATATGATGGTATTTATAATCATCATATTATTTAAACATCTAGGATGAAGTTTCTTCACAGATATTCCAAAAATTGTGGGGTACCAAATAATCCACTCAAACTGAACTGGAAAGTGGTGGAAACACCGTCCATATGATTAATTTAAATGATTAAGTATGATAAAACGAGCCATGATGTTGAATTGTTGATTGTTGAGTGATAGATTGATCGACAATCAAAGAATGCTCGACCAAAGGAATGAGTTCACGACATCCCTTACTTCTCGCTGCAAACGGCTCATCTGCCAAGGAGTATGAACACTGTTTCCCTTCAGTCAAGTTGCTTGTGCTTTCTGTTACCTACCTGTAGGACCTCTGTCCCCGTAGCGAAGAAAGAGGAGCAGGAACAAGAGGTTATCCTCTCTGGTCACATGAGCTTTCGAGAGCCCGGTCTGGATTGAAACTCTTTTTTAATGTGTGTCCCATGTCTTTCAGCTCACTGGGATCCAGATTTATAAGATTTATATAAAATGATATATAATTATTTAACTTGTTTTATTTTTTGTGAAAAAAATGTGTCTAATTGCGCTCTAAAACTGACTATTGCGCTTTCTATAAATTTTTACATCATACAACATTGGCCTCAGGACTCATAATTAAATCCCAGGATCTTTTTAATTATATCGACCAAATTGTTTGAGTTATTGAATAACACAGCTTGTGTCCATTTGATTAGTTGTATTTTGAGTTTCTCATTTTTTTCACTATTGGCAACTACAGGAAGACAAAGCTGACGAGTTAGCCGAAAATATTTATCAGTTTTTGTCCTTGTTGCCAAAGCCTGTTAAGCAAATTGTTGAGGACCCTATACCCGAGCATATTCAGAAGATGTTCGATGAATCACAAAATGGAGCTCATCACCATCACCACGACCATGCCCAGGGTGTCGCTAAAGGTCATGCTCATGGCCATGATCTTGCAGCTGGACATGTGAATGCTTATGGACTCAATGATGGATGGGGGAATTGATGTCTGCATCGTTCATGTTGATGTCATTGCTGAGTGTCTTTGGTTGTATGTAGTATACTGATTAAATGAAGGATCTCTTTGCCCCAGCAACTCAAATATATGCGTCTTGTGAGTTTGCCGTGTTCTGTTGTTATACTGCTCTGTAATTTGCGTCTTGAGAGTTTGCTGCGTTCTGTTATGCTGCTCTGTAATTTTCTAGAAACAAGCATTTTACTTTAATATGTTACAGGCCTATGGTAGACATCCAGACGTAATCAATATTCCTCTTTTTCTACTTTTTCTGTAGTCCTCTGTTTCATCTTGTTACTATCATGTCTGGGAAATTTGGCGTCCCCCTTCAGGAAGTCCTTTGCAGAAACATTGATTGGTAAGTATTCTTGAATAATGCGGTTTTTCAGATTCACATAACAGTTTCTGTACCTATTTAATGTTATAAGTTAAAGTTTCTATACAAGTTAATGAAGTTTACTAGAAAATTGCTCACTTTACACTCACAAGGTAGTTAAGTATTCTTGAATAAGGCTGCTTTTCGATCAAACCAGAACTTAAAAGGATAGAAGAAGGGCGCTCACCCAGCCACCCACACACAAACACACCAGATGACAAGAGGATTAATTTGGAGGGTGCTTACAGAGATGTAGAATTGCAGACTTGTCATTGATCCCTAATAACAAAGCATTCTATTCATGCTTCTAGCTACAGCCTGAAAATGATGCATAAAGCCACCCTGCTAAGACATGGAACTACTCACGGTGGAACTAAGCCGGGGCTAACGGAGACTGAAGCCCGGCTAAACTGAAAATTATAATAGGAAATTTCTATTTTAAATCTCAATTTTTTGTTAAAAACAGTGCAATCTATATTATATCCTACTAATATACCAGTAAAATGGATAATGAAAGAGTACTAAGATAGGTCAGGCTCGATACCTATCAACTATATTTATTATTCAGAGAATAATGTTCCTGAGGTTACCTCAGGAACTTATCTAAAATAATTCTTATAAAATAACTGGCCCCGCAGGGGCAATTTTGTAATAACTTAACATGATCTTCTGTATTTACAAAAATAACCTTATATTTGTATTGTTTTTTTAATTAACTCAGGAAATTTACCTGAGGTAACCTCAGGAAAAGCAAGCCCTATTATTTATAATGTATTAGTAAAAGTTTAAAGTTTGAATCAAATTATTAATATATTAAAACATAATAATTACATTATCAAGTCTAAAACATAAAGAAAATATAAATTTAAAATGTTATTAATGGATACATAAAAAGGATAAAAAGGAATCAAGATAAAAATTGATTTTGTACAACACGGACATCAAACCTTTGAATAGTTGATCCTATGGTAATTCGGGGCAATTTGATTTGTCTAATTTTGGCTGAATCATCGTCATATAGACAGATACAAGTATACAACCATCAAGCAAAAAATAACAAAAAGACTAGCTGGCTTCACTAATTCCATGTCCTTTATGTCCTTTCATCATATTTGTTTTGAGATAATTTCATCATTTATAATCTTTTGAAATATAATTCATTAAATTATTCTATTATATGTTTGTTTTGAATTATAAAATTTAGAATTGGACTATAATTATTTTTAAAAAAATTAATAATTTAAATTATCCAATTCCATGTTTACATTTATGTTTATTTTACAAAAAAATGAATTGTGGGTAGGGATTAAATAGTGTTAGGGAAAAAAAAATCAAAAAATAAAAAGGCTCAGTTGTGCCGCATCGTAACAGAAACGTTGTCACAGTATTGTTTTCGATAACGAGTTGTGTGCGAGATTCACTTTATAATTTTTTTAAATGATTTCTTAGACTATCAAACCGTACGGATGTCAATAGTTACTCATTCAATGAGTACCTATTGACATCCGTACAGTTTGATCATCAAAGAAATTATTTAAAAAAATCATTCAGTGAATCTAGTATGCGACCCGTTACCGAAATCTATACTATTACAACGTTTCTGTTAAGATGCGGCAAAACCAGACCTATTAATTTTTTGATTATGTTTTTCCAACACTAGAATGAGTACCTATTAACATTCGTACGGTTTGATCGTCGAATAAATCATTTTAAAAAAATTCATTCAATGAATCTAGCATGCGTCACGTTACCGGAATCTGTACTATTACAACATTTTTTTAAAGATGCGGCACAACCGAGCTTTTTAATTTTTTTTTAATTTTTCCCAAAACTAGAATGGGTGCCAATTAACATCCGTATGATTGGATCGTCGAAAAAATCATTTAAAAAAAATCATTCAGTGAATCTAGCACGTGCCCCCGTTACCGGAATCTGTACTATTACAACGTTTATGTTAAAATGTAACGCTTAGTCGATAAAGCAACACAACGATTCTTTTGCAACAGTACCTATTATACAGCAACAGTAAGTTCACGTGTAACGTAACACGATCTCAAAAGTGTTGTAGTAATTCGAAAATAATACGTCTATTATAACAAAGAGTTGACGTTGCAATAGAAAAGTATTGCATCTGCCCATATATGCCGTAGTGATGGTTTTTTAACTTTTAAAATGTTGGCAAAGAAGTTAAGCGTGAAGAACAAAATAAAAGGAGCGAAGAAACAGCGTGAAGAACAAAATGAAAGGATCGAGCCGAACAAAATGAGATGTTTGAGAAACAAAACGTTTGAAAAGTACGTAAGGTAGTAGTTATTAGGCATTTAATTTCAGGACTATATTACCAACGGAATGGTAACAGATATATTTTAACCAATCTACTCTTACAACGGATTAGTAACGGAATACATCGAAAAGAAATTGCAAATTCTGTTGGTATGGGGTTAGTACTCTGTTGCTAAACTGTTAGTATGTCATTACTGTTAGAAAATGGAAAGTTTGAGACATATTTAAAATATGTTCTTGATGTAATTTCCGGAAACTAACAAGTGGAAGTTGTTCCTTGTAATGAGGACTTAAACCTTCATGTTTGGATCTAATACATTTTCTTAGTGGAATCCATAAACAAATTGAGTTGAAGTTGCTTGCTTGAAATGGGTTATGTGGGTTATTTAGTTGAAATAACTTGAGTCCCACATAGAATTGGTAATGAAGGGTTGGTGGCTTTATATAGCTCCATGTGCAAATGTAGTGCACAACTACTAAGGCATGTGAGTGTGCATGGATGGAGAGTGGGCCTCGCGCACACACACACGCGCGCGCCGCCACCGCTCTCCTCGCCACGCCACGCCACGCCACGACACGACACGACACGACACGACTCGGGTCGGGTCGAAGGGCGATTTGGGCGCGACCTGGACGAGGGATTTTATTACATGGAATATTGATTTATTTTAACAGAAAATCAGACTTTATTTGTTACTGCTATTGGATCAGTATTTGGATTATTGGGCCTGATTAGAGATCAAATCCTGATGGACAGACCCTGAACATAACTAAATACTTATGGGCATCAGATCCTGACGGACCAAAATCCTGATGGATCGGATACTGATGTTGACCAATCCTGATGGACATCAGATCCTGAGAATGGTTAAATCCTGATGCTGTTGTAACTGAAAAATAAATACTGTTGCAGTTAATGAAATTAAATCAGAATATTTACTTTCCTTTTATGTAATATCAGTTACGTTTTATTTTTTGTATTATATACACACGGAATAGAACGTTGAGATATACGCTTCTAAGGACAGAAAACCCTAGCTGCTTTCTTCTCACTCTCTCTCAATACGTATAGATACAATACATAATTCTCAGGCGAACTGAGGTGCTGGTCGCTGTTGATCACTGGTGGATTTGTGAACACCTTGATCTGTTGCTGTTTTATCCTGGAAGCGATATTGCTGCAACCCAATCACAACGTAAGTGGGGTAATATTCTCATCAAAAATAACCAAGTCTTCTCGAATGGCTTGGTGACTCAGCTGTTCAATCTCTTATCAGTACCTGCCATAAGCTTCTGTGGAAGATAAGTTACTCTTGACTTTCTCGTTAATTACAGTCTCTAATTATATTCTTGTTTTGCCTTCGTGATTTGTTTTGTTAATTGGTTATTTGTCTGTTCTTGTTTTAATATATATATATATCACTACCTCATTGTTGTTATAGTTAATTATATCCAACAATCTTGAAGAGAATATTTGTGTTATATATTGTTAATTAACAAGATGGTTAACGAAACTGAAACTCCTGTTGTTAAGACTGGCTCCGGGTCTGGTGTTACTGCACCTACCATTGATTGGACCATGTACCATTTCCCACAGCCTATCGATTTGTCAGGTATGCCTGATAAATTCGGTGGGGGTGTTGGTTTTTCTCGTTGGCAGAAAAAGATGAAACTGTGGTTAACGGTAAAGGATCTATGGCCACTGGTGCAGTATGAAAAACCAGTTGTGGTTAAGGAAAAGCCTGAAACTGTTAAGGCTTATACCATGTGGGAGGAAAAGGATGGGGTGGCTAGGGCTGCAATTCTGGCAGCTTTAGCGAACACTCTGTTCGATGTTTATTAATCTGACTCCTACACTGCTAAGCTCCTATGGGAGAAGCTTGACCAGACACATAATACTGACTCGCAAGGGTTGGAAAAGTATTCTGTGGCTAGGTTCCTTGATTTTAAACTGGTGGATACTAAATCCATGACTGAGCAGGTGCATGAGTTTAAGATGTTGGTTCATGCTTTGAAGGAGTCTGGTATGGACCTTCCTGAAAAGTTTCAGGTTATGTCTGTGATTGAAAAGCTCCCTAAGTCTTGGGAAGAGTTTGCACTCTCCCTGAAAAGGCAGAAAGGAGAGATCACTTGGACAAACCTGATGTTGGACATCTCTGTGCAGGAGCAACATAAGTCCAAGCAAGGACATGTGATGCCTACTGAACATGCTGGGAGTTCGAAGGTGAATGTAGTGACTGTAGGACAGAAAAGAAAGTCTGTCACTAAGAAGGAAAACACTAAGTCTAAGGACAAGAACAAGGCTAAGAAACCAAAGACAAACAAACCATGTTGGTCTTGTGGATATGTTGGTCATTGGAGCAAGGACTATCCTGTAAAAAAAGCTAAGAAACAAATTTTGGGAGCACAAGCTAACACTGTGCTTAGTACCACTGGTGGGCCTACGGTTAACATGGTTGTTGGTGAGGCTGTTGCTACTGAAACTGACAACGGTTATGTGACCTACAACCCTGTACTTCTTTCTACTTATTCGTCTCATGAATGGTTGATTGATACTGGAGCTAATGTACATATTTGTATTGATATTACTCTATTTGTATCTTATCAACAGACTCATGGAATGACGGTGATGATGGGGAATGCAAGTGCGGCTCAAGTACTTGGAATAGGAAACGTGGACCTGAAGTTTGCTTCTGGGCATGTTCTATCCCTCACTAGAGTGCACCATGTTCCTGATATTCGTAGAAATATAATAAGTGGAAGTTGTTTAGTTAAGAATGGTTTTGAAGTTTCTTTGAAATGTAATAAAGTAGTTATTACACATACTGATGTATTTTTTGGCAAAGGTTACTTGTCGGATGGATTATTTTTAATAAATGTTGAGCCTGTTTTGGGCAGTTTTATTAATAATAATGTTGCTCCTTCTGTTAATTGTGTTGAATCATCTGATTTGTGGCACGCACGTCTTGGTCACTTGAATTTTGGTGCTATAAAAAATATGTGAATTTAGAGTTGATTCCAAAACATGCCATTGATAGGAAATCTAAATGTCAAGTATGTGTGACTGCTAAACAAACTAGGAAACCCTTTCATAATGTGGTTAGGGATTCAAATGTGTTAGATTTAGTGCACACTGACATATGTGAATTTGGTGGTGTTTTGACCAAGGAACATAATAAATATTTCATTACCTTTATAGATGATTGTAGTAGATATTGTTATGTTTATTTGCTTAAACATAAAGATGAAGCACTAGAAAAATTCATTATGTTCAAAACTGAATCTGAAACACAAACTGGTAAAGTACTTAAACGTTTGAGACCAGATAAAGGTGGTGAGTATACGAGTAACTTGTAATATCCCCTAACTTTAGCAATGCTACAGTGATCAAATGAATAGTAAATTTTGAGGATTTATGGAAATGGTTAGGTACTCTATAAGAGAAACAGAAAATGAGTAAACAGAAACCATATTAGTGTTATACAATGAAAATAAGTGACTCGAAATGACGATAGATTTCAGAAATTCCTGAATATGGATTTTGAGGATTTTGATTTCGAATAAGCTTCTATTGGATATTAAGGAGCATGGAGATATTGAAGGAAATTATATATTGAGGAATTAGTGAAATTAGGTTAAACCAAGGAGTGATCAAGTTAAGGAAATGCCAAAGAAATTTGGATTGATAAACAATTTAGAACCACTTAGATAACGAGGCGTATTCGAGACGAATCGTGATTAAACAAGTATGGAAGCCAAGTAACCAAGGTTAGTAAATAATAAGGAGATTTACCACATTAGTATTTACAAAGGTTATTAGTATTTTCTTAAGGTTAAAGAATCAAGCTTACAAGATACTCTTCTATGACATAAGCAGTGATATCACCTTCCACTAACACTTAATTAAGGGTTAGATTAGTCATTAATCAAGGTAAATATCTACACCATTCCACAAGACTCTAGAATTTACAAGATTAAGGAAGATAAGATCAAAAATCAAGAGCAAAATCTCTCCCCCACCATTTCTTGCAAATTCGGCCAAAACAGATCAGTCTCAGTAAAACAGCCAAAATTGGGCGATCTTTAGCTTTCTGGAAACCTTGTGAGATTCTCTACAACTTTCGTTCAGGAGCCTCGAGCAGAAAACGAGCAGAAGGGCTTCGTGTTGGCCAATCAATGTTGCGTATTTTACTAGTCAGGAAGTGTTCTTGAATTCCCATGTTTAGATCATCCATCTAAAGCCTCCCAAGGACCATACAAGGCCATACCAAGGTTAAACAAGATTGATTGTGGTTATAAGAGCATCAAGGAAGGTATAAACCCTAACCCCTTTTTATTATGTGAGTTTTAGTGATGTTAATGGATGATGTGTGGTTAAAAGTGATTATTGTGATGTTAGCTAGCATAAATTTTGATTGATTGTTGGGTGATGGTATTGAGGCCTCACCACTGATTATATGGATTATGAAGATGTAATATTGATATGTATGGAGTGGTGGATGATTATATGGCTTGGTTGTGATGGAAAGATTTTTGGAATGTCCGAATTATAGCTGTCGTAATGCCGAATTTTCGTTAGCCCATTTAGATAGCAAAATTCGTATTTTTTACTGGACTAATTATTGTAACCACTGACCATATTGAGTAGGTTTTGGTGTCTAGTTTATGTGGCCGCAAGAATCATGTCAAAAGAGTTTACGAATTAGGAGATATGATCGTTTTAGTGAAAGTTGTTCGAGGAATGGAACTGCAGAAATGTACCAACTTTGAGGCTATAATTAGCATACTTAAACATTTTTAAAAATTATAAAATTTTGGGATATTGTCGTAAGGTAGTCAAAGAGTCATTACCAGTTGACCTTGTAGTAAAATTCGAAATCTTTATTTTCTGAGAATTTTTATAGTCAAGTGTGGTTGTTAAGGGAAATGGTGAAAACCCCTGAAACTTCGATTGAGTTTATAAATGGTTAAGTTCTTGAACCTTTGGGGTAATAGTGATACGTTAAACATATATTAAAGTGTCAAGGGTATTGTTATACAAGAGTGAGGTGAGTAAGAGATGTGGTATTCTAACGACGGTCCTTTTTGTGTTTATAGAAACTCCGGAAGAGCCACGAGCCATACCGTCAGGATACCGAAACCGAGGCAAGATTTCTTCCACCCTTACTTTGGAAAACTATTTTATTTTCAAAGTAAAATGATTTCATAGAATATATATGTTTTTCTACGTTTGTTATATTGCTAAGGATTTATTTCCTGATTTTGAGAAGTAAAGGAAGATGGATATGAGTATGGTTATGGATTATGGATATGGATATGAATATGGATAGAGCGAATATACTTTATGTTCTAAAGAGATATGAAAGAGAATGGTATCAGTTGTTATCTAGGGTTATATGGGTTATAATATTCTGTTGATTATAATCTTTAAGTAGTTGTGATTTAATAAATATTATTTGATTATTATTTAATACTTTTAATAAGATGGAATATCTTATGTATATAAAGGCATATTTGACTTTATTAATTATAGAAAAGAGGTATGAGTCATAATTAAAGTGTTATGACGTATGATTTAAAAAGGGTGATGATATATGATAAAGGGAAATGGATACGTTATATGTGAGTGGAAAATGTGAAATGGTATTTGATAATGGAAAAATGATTTGAAAAAGGGGGATTGCAACAGTAAGCGTAAGAGGCTGTGTGGTAGTGGCACAGTCCAGCATCCAATATTTATTCCGGCCCAAGAGTGCCGAGGGAGGATGTAGTGGTGGACCTTCCTCCTGGGGGATGGTGGAGAACCTACTTCCGTCTACCGGTAGTAAAAGGGACGGATACGGAGGGCAACTGATCATCGTCCTTACGTATTCGGCAACAGTGGAAATCCCCAACGTTTTCTTTAAAGGAAAGAATTAATAAGGGTTTTCAGATGGTATATTGAAAAGGGAAAATTGTATGAAAGTATGGAATTACTTTACAGTTAAAAGAGAAACTGATATTATAGCATCATATATTCCTTTCCTTACAATAGTAATTGGATGATGTATTATTAAATAAGAATTTTATTCTTCTTAAGGTTTATAGTTGGCTTCCGGTTACATATATTTTTATATCTGTTTAAATTTTGATTCTAGTTACAAGATTATCTTGCTGAGCTATTATAGCTCACTCTTGCTACTTATGTATATAACAGCTAGGTCAAATGCCGATACTCCGCACTACACCCCGTAAGAGGGTAGGGGGAAGACGACCTTTTGAGCGAGTGCTGGCGCCTATACCAGAGGTAGCTGACAAACGAAAGGGTTGTGGTAGACTTATGTACATTAAGGGTGTAATCTGTTGAGTATTGAATACGATAAAAGAATAGAGAGGGGGGGGGTGAATGGATTCTTGAACTTTTCTTTGGCTAGAGTCTATGTAGCAAATAAGTGTTTGTGTGTGCAGAAGTGAAGGTGCGGATAAAGAACAACACAAGACACATTATCACTTTAATCTAATGTATTATTATATAAAGGTTGCTACAATCTGTGAATACAAATGATAGTATTCTCAGCTTCGTTTTTCTCAGAGAGATACAGCTTGTAGTGTATGAAAAACTTGACTCACAAAGTTACAAAGTTAATGACTAAGGAAGTGAGGCTGTATCCTTATAGAACATGGATACAACCTACTTACTCCAAATAAGGTAGCTGAACAAATTACTTTCTAGTCTGTCTATCCTTTTTGAGTAAGCGTCCAAACGGTTACAGATTTGACTTTATAAAGCCTGTTCAGATCCACTTCTTTAGCCCCTTGTCTCTTCTATATCTCTCCAAGCTTCCTTGTAGGCTTTCCAGAGCACGTTACAGATTGTGGTCCATAAAGTGCATTGGCTTATTGCAGGTTTCTGACTTGTACAATTTCTTCAGTACTTTGTCTCCAAGAATATATTCGAGAAGTGACTAAGTAGTTGATTCGAGAACTAGAATTGACTTGATCGATAACTCTGAGTTCTCGAACACTGTTATATTGACATATCGAATTACTTCTCGAATAGCTCTTTTCTTCAGGATTCCTTGAGTTGTCGAATAGAACACTTGACTTGTCGAATCCTTGAGATATCGAATAGCTTTCTGAGTCCTTGAGATATCGAATGGAACTTTGACTTGTTGACTCCTTGAGAACTCGAATACTACTTTGACTTGTTGACTTCCTGAGTTCTCGAATAGAGTACATAGACATATCGAATCTCTGAGATATCGAACAGTGTATTCAGAGATATCGAATAGTGTCTTGAGATATCGAATCCCTGACTTCTCGAATGATGGACTTATCGAATAGACAAATATACTTCTCGAATTGGTACTTAGGCAAATTCTTCATTTCTTCAAATCCCAACTGTGATTATTTGACAGTCTTTATCTTCTTGCTTGAGGCATGAACCTTGGAACTTCTTTCAAGCATTATTCTAGACTCTATAAGTACAGTTACACAACTAGGATTTGATGCCTACTACAAGTACAATACAAACAGAAACTCTACAACTAGAGGTTCCCTCAGTTAAGAGGTCATGTAAGTAATGCAAAACATTACAAATAATTAGGCTTGTTATTAGATGTATACAGGCATGCCTCTGTAACTAACAATCTTCCCCAAATTGTGAGTGAGACCCTTAGTCACAATTTCATGTCTGATAACAAGCCTAACATACATGAAGATAAAACTTTAACAGTACAGGTATGTAGATTGATTGAAGAAGGTACACAGAAGTGTTCTTACAAGTTATGAGAACCTACTAGCCATATCCTTTTGGATTCATCTCTTGAGCTTTGGCTTGCAGATTCTCATTTTTCATCTTCTCTTCAGCTTCTTTGGCTTTCTTCTTTGCATTTTCCTCCATGGCAAGAATAATGTCTTCCATT
Organism: Kitagawia praeruptora; assembly: GCA_037693485.1. Taxonomy (NCBI): domain Eukaryota; kingdom Viridiplantae; phylum Streptophyta; class Magnoliopsida; order Apiales; family Apiaceae; genus Kitagawia; species Kitagawia praeruptora. The sequence continues at coordinate 117,502,796 of CM075352.1, forward strand.
ACAGTGAGTTCTTCAATTAGAGGGGAGCCTGATAAATCCTTAAGTACTTCATTCAGCTGTTTTTCAGAATAGGAACTGATGTAGTCCATTCTAATCTTTACATTTCTACCATATTTCTTGTACTCAATGATGTAAGGATTAAACTTGACTCTACACAGACCCATAGCTCTCAATTCATCAGCCTTAGTTTCCATTGTAGCAAACTCCTCCTCCCTTTTCTTTAGTAGCGCCTCACTGTTCTTTCTCATTTCTGCCTGGTGATCTCTCTTCATTTTGACAAAGTCAATTAACTCCAGCTTCCATACCCTTTCCACTCTGTCTTCAGAATCCAACATTGCAATTATTCTTTCTATGTCATATAGCTTGCCCAGTGCTGACACGTTCCTTGTCTGAATTTCTTCTGTCTTCCATCAGTATATTTTATTTCAAGAAAATCATCAACAATGGCAACATGATAGATTCTTTGAGCCCATATGAACTGCAGTTGGTCTTCATCATAGATTTCATCTAGAGGTGGTAGGTTCAATCCTGGAATTATTGTCAGTGCCTTTGACTTCGATATCTTCACCCTTCTTGCAGCATGCTTAAATTTACTCCTTCTTGAATGATTGCTAGGCAGAAACTTATGACCCTTGTTGGTAGACCATAGTAGTATTCCATTAGCAGTTTGCTTTCTGAAACATACACATGGTTTCTTGACTTGAATCTTCTTCTCTTTTTGAGGTGGCAAAACAGTTGCAGAAGCCATCAAATCAGATTTTGGTAGGTCATTACTAACAGTATTCACCCTAGACTCAGAGCCTTGTGTTGTGGTGAGGTTACTGCTAGCAATGCCTAAGGCTTGCTGTTTTCCAATTTTCATCTCATAGACTTTTCCTTGGTCATCACCATCTTTCTTATTCTTGTCATCCTTCTTCTTCTTCTCATCTTCATCACCCTTATCTCTCCTGTGATGTCTCCTCCTCCCATCACTTTTGCCTTCAGAGTCATCATCCTTATTTCTCCTAGGTTGAGCCCTCTCTGGAGTTTCACCAGTTGCTATAAAAGATCTGAGAATGTGCAGTGCTTCAATTTCTTTAGCATTTCTGGTCCCAACCTTCTTCTGTAGTTGATCAATGATAGCAATGACCAGTCTGTGATTTCGAGAAGTGAGATCATGGGGAATGACCAATTGCTTGATGTCTTCAATTTTGGTGCCAGACTGATAGATGATTGTCCATGGCTTCTTGATCACTTCTGGCAACCTTGAAGGTTGGCCATTCCTCAAATCATCAAACAGACTTTTGTTGTTCTCATTTCTTTTCTCAATAAGCTCAAGTATGGCATCTATCTCTGAGTGTTTTAGGGCTTGTAGAGTCTTGTATGTTAGATGCCATATCTTTGATTTAGATATCATCACTATCTCCTTGAACCATAGATTATTGACTTTCTTGGGGATGACAGTGATGTAGTCAATCTGCTCCTTCAACTCCCTCAGATAGAACTGAGTGTCACCAGCCTGTTCCCTTGTGGCTTTCAGAAACTCCAAGAAGGCTTTATCATGATAAACATTTGAGTTAGCAACTTCTTGTAGCTTGGCCTCAGTAATTACTTTGACTTCTATAGGCTTGGCACTTTCAGATATGGAGGATGGAGGTTTGTCAGATGGCATACTCCCTGCAACCACTGTGGTTGTGATAGATTGCTTCTGGCCACCAGGAGTAATGACATGCACAGTTGGTAGAGTAACAACTGGCAGTGAGGTAGGAGGCTCATCAACCTTTGTTTTTCCTTTGCCTGACACATGAGTTGGAGATTTATTTGCCCTTTGGTGATCACCCTCTCTTAACTTTATCCCTTTTTCCTTGGGTTTCTCCCCCTTAGTATTTGAATTCCTTGTCCTCTTCTCCCCCTTAGGCATGTTGTCAGGCACAGAGGCTTTAGAAGTGACCTTTGGGGTGGAAGATTCTTCAGGGAGAGGAAGACCCATATGCTTCATCATAGCAGCCAACATAGATTGTTGATGCAGAAGAACATCAGCTGTGGTGGTTTCTTGAGTGTCCAACTGAGCATTGAGAAGTGCAACCTTGTCTGTAAGATGAACATTGGACTTAGTGAGAGTAGCCACCTCCTTTTCAAGAGTATCCACTTTAGTGAATAGCTCATGTGCCCTGAAACCAGAGAGTGATTGATCCTTGAGTCTCTGGACTTCATACTTGGTCATGTCATGAACAGGGACCTCAGTTACCAGCTTATCCCCATATTGATTCTTGAACAGTGTTCTCAGCATGGCATTTGAGTCTGTGGTTTGATCAGACAGAGATTGAAACTTATGCCCCAGCCCTGTGACAGTATCCTTGAGAAGGGCCAAGCCATTGTCCATTTTGATACAGCTAGACTTGCAGGCTAGAATTTCCTTGACCACAGTTTCCAGTTGAGGGAATTTGGAATCAAAAACCCTTTTTAACTCATGCACCTCCTTGGTTGTGGCTGTACACACTTTTGTGACTTCTGTCTTTAGACCCTTGCCAAGGTAGTGTGCAGCCTTGAGAATTCCCTTGTAACTGTCATTGACTGCTTCATACACAGCACTAGGGGTGAGAGAATTGGCATTGGACCCTAGTGAAGTGATGTACTCTTCTCTGAGGTACTGTAGGCCTTCTGAGAGAGGAATGTCATACTTTCCTTGAAGCCAGGCATCTATATTGCCTTCTCTCTCAGACTCATCCACAATTTTGGCCTGTTGTTGCTCCACATCCTCTTTATGGCACAGGAGAATAGCTTCATAGTCAGGATTTGGCAGGTTGGCAGTGAGGAGGTGCTGTGCAATCTTTGTGAACTCAGGAATCTGATCAACAATTAAGCTTTGAAGTGCTTTAACCGTCAATTGTTGTGGAACAGACCCTGATCCTGAAGCACTGTCATGGTGCACAGGCTTCAACCATTGTGACATAAAGTCAGAGCTAGAGCTAGGCAAGCTAGACTCTTCAGTTACAGATGCAACTTCTTTAACCGGATGGGTTGACTCTACTACTGGTGTCTCCACAGAAGTGGGATGAGTTACACCAGCAGTTGACACAGGCACAGAGTCTCTAGTGAAAACTAGTGGAACCTCTGTGTTTGTGATGGTGTCATTAGGAGATGCCCCAGCATGCATTCCCTCACCATCTAAATGTGGGTCCTGGGTGGTGAACAGGGTGTCATGCACCAAGTCACTTGAGTTCATTGGCTCATCAAGAGAAAAGAATTCTTGATGATCAATGCCTTGCTCCTCAATTGCTTGAGTTACAGGCTGCAAAGAAATATGAGATGAAGATTCTGGAAGAGTAGTGTGTTGTAGAGTAGATTTTGGTAACTCCCCCTGAGAGATAGAGGGAGTTTCAAGTATGATGTGCTCTCCACTCAGTGTAGTGCCAGCCTTATCACTCCCATGTGCTGACTCAATACAAGAAGGTGCATTGGGGAGGATGCTTGATTCTATAGATGCACCCTGTTGAGAGGACACATCTAGTGAGCTGTTTGCCCCTGATTTTACAACTTCAGCCATTTGTGTGACTGAAGAGGTGGTCTTAGTTTTTTTCTTCTTCTTTGGCCTTAGTAAGGGTGACTCTGGTTCCTCACTTTCTAGACCTAGTTCAACAGCTAATGTTGCTTCAGATAAAATATTTAAGGGTGCAGACATTACTTCTTTTCTCTTCTTTTTACTAACATCACCCTTTTGAGAGGATGATACAGTTGGTTCCGTAATTGGTAAAGTGTTTGGTTGAGAGGGTTGGTTAGCTAGCCCTGGGTTAGCATTTTGTTCTACTTGCTTGGGCTTAGCTAACTCAGACTTAGAGGCAAATGTTGGCATGTTGTGGGGGTAAGTTCTAAACAAACTCTCCATATGAGGAGTTATGTTAAGTCTTACATCCACATCATTCCTAGTCTCCAAATTACCAAAAATGAGTTTGGTCATGGATTTAGGATATCCTATTCTATTTTTATTCATCCCATCTAATTCAATCAATTTATCATCTAAGAAATTAAGGACAGATTGAATAAAACGAGGGAAGAAAATTTCATTACCTCTCTTGGCTGAATTCTTACCAAGTCTCCCATACAGCTCCTGCAGAATGATGAGACCAACGTCTATCTTCTTTCCATAAGCTAAGGCATAGCCTATTTGCTGTGCAGGAGTACTGATTTGGTCATAGCTAGATTTTCTTGCAGTGAAGACTTGAAGAAGTGTAGCAAACACATAACTCCATTCCTTCCTCAAATGCTTCCTGTTCAAGTGCCCAAGACTGATTCTGTCTGCATATTTGATGAAATCAAAGAAGTCTTCCAATTCAGCATTTGTAGCAAGTGGGTCATACACCTCTCCTTTGGTACCCATCCCAAGTGCCTCATTCATATCCTCTGTGGTGATAGTGAGATTTTTGTCTTGAATCTTGCAGTAGATGATGTACGAGGATATTGCAGAGTCAAGAGCCACCACTTCCACTGTAGCAGACTGCCAAAACTGTTCTAGAATGTCGAGATACAGAGTTGGGTTAACAGATAGAGCATTCTTGATGTACGATTCAGACATCCACTTCACAAAGCACTTGAAATTGGCGTTGGGTGCTTCAACATCACTAGTTAGAGCAATGAAATTGGTGTTGAACTTTACTGTTGCCATTTGTGTGAGAGAGAGAGAGAAGAAATCGAAGGTTGAAGAAGAAATTTAGCTTTTGCAGTTAGGGTTTCAGAGGTTTTTGGAGTTTGGATGCTTGAGAAATCGAATGAAATGAATCGAATAGATGTGAAGTTGTAAAAGTATGAAGTTCTTGAATTGTCGATTAGATGTATGTTCTGTATCGACAAGTCAGGCATTCGAGAAGTCAAGAAAGGCTTATTCGATAACTCAAGCAGATTGTAGCTCACAGCTGGCAGTTATCTAACTTAGAAATAAATCTAAATTAGGTAAAATATGTTTTTATGAGTAATTCTGAATTCTGAATAAAAATCCAAAATCGGTTAAAATTCAGCGAGAAATCAGCCTTTTCAAATGATTCGAGAACTCAAATATAGTATTCGAGAACTCAGTCAATCGAGAACTAAAACACTATATTCGAGAAGTCAAGGAAACCTCTATTCGAGAACTCTAAAAGACTCTATTCGAGAACTCGAGAGTGCTCTAAAGAGACTTGTTAAAGATGTCGAATAGTGAATCACTTGAGAAGTCTGACTTGTTGAATTATACTCATAGAAACTCAATTTTCACTATCTTTTCAAAATTTACCAGCCATATTCATTCATGAATATTCTAGCAAATTAAACAGTGATTTTCTAAAAATTTCATAGAAATTTCAAGTTAACAAGAGAATATGATTTTCCAAATATGCAACAGATTTGAAATATTTATAAATCATATTTCAGCCAACACTTACTCCACAAATATTAAGAATTTAGATAAAGTAAGTGTTTACTGCTGCAACAATCTAGATGCTGTATTCACTTAGCCAGAATCTGAAGAATTCAACATTCCAATCTCACTAACCAACCTTGTGAAGGTGGCTTCATCTAATGGCTTAGTGAATATATCAGCTAGTTGTTTGTCTGTAGAAACATAATGCAACTCAATGGTTCCATTAGTTGCATGTTCCCTTATGAAATGATATCTGATGTCAATGTGCTTTGTCCTAGAATGATTGACAGGATTGGCAACTATAGAGATTGCACTTGTGTTGTCACACATGATTGGAATTCTTTCCAACACAAGTCCATAATCTCTAAGTTGATTTCTAATCCAAAGCACTTGAGCACAGCAACTTCCAGCAGCTATGTATTCAGCCTCAGCTGTAGAAGTTGACACAGATTGTTGTTTCTTGCTATACCAAGAGACTAACCTTTGTCCAAGAAACTGGCAGCTACCTGAGGTGCTTTTCCTATCCACTCTGCATCCAGCATAATCAGCATCAGAATAACCAACCAGATTGAACCCTGTGTCCTTAGGATACCATAGTCCCAATTTTGGAGTGCCCTTCAGATATCTAAAGATCCTTTTTATAGCAACCAAATGTGATTCTTTTGGATTTGATTGAAACCTTGCACACAAGCATGTAGCAAACATGATGTCTGGCCTACTTGCAGTGAGATAGAGTAGAGAACCAGCCATGCCTCTGTAGACTGAGATATCTACCTTCTTGCCTTTAGCATCTTCATCCAATTTAGTGGTAGTGGCCATGGGTGTCTTTGCAGGTGAGCAATTTTCCAAGTCAAACTTCTTCAATAAATCCTTGGTATACTTGGTCTGACTGATAAAGATACCATCCTTCCTTTGACTGACTTGCAACCCAAGAAAGAATGTCAACTCTCCCATCATACTCATCTCATATCTGCTCTGCATGAGTTTAGAAAATTTCTCACACAGCTTCTCATTTGTAGAACCAAAAATGATATCATCCACATAGATCTGAACTAAGATAAGATCATCACCATGCTTCTTGTAAAACAATGTCTTGTCCAGTGTGCCTCTAGTGAATTGATTCTCAAGAAGAAATTGTGATAAAGTATCATACCATGCTCTTGGAGCCTGCTTAAGTCCATACAATGCCTTAAGCAATCTGTAGACAAATTCTGGGAAGTGTGGATCCTCAAAACCAGGTGGTTGTTGCACATAAACTTCTTCTTCCAACTCTCCATTCAGAAATGCACTTTTGACATCCATTTGATATACTTTAAAGTTTGAATGAGCAGCAAATGCCAAGAATATTCTGATGGCTTCCAATCTAGCAACAGGAGCAAATGTCTCATCATAATCAATGCCTTCCTGTTGAGAGTATCCTTTTGCAACCAACCTTGCTTTGTTCCTTATAATTACACCATCTTCATCCATCTTATTCTTTAGAACCCATTTTGTTCCAACAATGGTTCTGTTCTTTGGTGCAGGCACAAGTTCCCATACTTTGTTCCTTTCAAATTGATTCAGCTCCTCTTGCATAGCAATAATCCAATCTGGATCCAACAGTGCATCATCAAGTTTCTTAGGCTCAACTTGTGATAGAAAACAGCCATAGAGGCACTCATTCTGAGTTGCTCTCCTAGTCCTTACTCCTGCATTAGGATCTCCAATGATTTGCTCTGTAGTGTGTGATCTATCCCATTTCCTTGAGTGCTCAGCCTGATTTCTCATTCTTGATGTTGCTTCATCATCCACATCATGGTCGTTCTCATTTCCTCCCCCCTGTGAAGTTGCCACTACTCACAGGTGTGTCTTGGATGCTTGTTTCTTCACTATTGATTGGCTCAAATTCTTCTCTTGTATCATCATTCACTTGAGTTTGTTGAACTCGAGTTTCAACTTCAGTTTCAGTCTCTTCATCAGAATCATCTAGATTATCAAACTTCAATGGATCTTTATCTTCATCATTGGCTTCTTCTAGTCCAGGTAGTTTGCTGTCACCAAATGTCACATCTGTGCTTTCCATAACTTTCTTTTGACTGATGACATAAACCTTGTATGCAATTCTTTCCATAGAGTAGCCAAGAAAAATTCCTTCAAATGCTTTTGCATCAAATTTTCCAACATATTCAGAATTATCCTTCAATACAAAGCATTTGCTTCCAAAAGTATGAACATACTTTAGAGTGGGCTTCTTTCCAGTCATCAAATTATAAGGTGTCTTTCCAGTGTTTTTGTTGATGAGAGTTCTGTTCTGGATATAGCATGCAGTGCTTATAGCCTCATCCCAAAAACATGTAGGCATTTTTGCATCAAGTAACGTTGTTCTAGCAGCCTCAATTAGAGTTCTATTCTTTCTCTCAACAACTCCATTTTGTTGTGGAGTCCTTGGAGCTGAGAATTGTTGAGAAATACCATTCTCTTTACAGAATGCTTCAAGTATGGCATTTCTGAACTCTGTTCCATTATCACTTCTCAGTGCAATCACACTTGCATTGTTGGCCTTTGCTTCCTTGTCAACTTTCTTTATATGCTCAATGATTACTTGTGGAGTCTCATCTTTTGATGCCAGAAATTCCACCCATGTATACCTTGTAAAATCATCAACCATCACCAAGGCATACTTCTTTCTTCCTAGTGACATAATATTGACAGGCCCAAACAAATCCATATGAATGAGTTGTAGGGGCTTGGTTATTAATGTCACTGTCTTTGACTTGTGGCTTGATCTTTTCATTTTTCCTTTTTGACAAGCCTCACACACTCCTTCTTGGCATAATTCAAGTGTAGGCATGCCTCTCACTAACTCTCTTTTGACTAGAGAATTAATGGCTTTGAAATTCAGGTGTGATAATTTCTTGTGCCACAGCCAACAATCTTCATTTGATGCTTTTGAATAAAAGCAACAAATTTTGTCCTTGTTTGCAGAGTCCATATTGGCTACAAATAGGCTTCCCTTTCTTACTCCAGATAGAGCAAAATCACCAGTCTTCTTGCGGGTGATCAAACATTCATCTTTGTCAAAATCCACCTTGAATCCCCTATCAGTAAATTGACCAACACTTAGCAGATTATGCTTGAGCCCCTTGACTAGTGCTACATCTTCAATGATGACATTACCAACTTTCAACTTGCCATATCCCAATGTGTTACCCATGCTGTCATCTCCAAAAGCAACCATTGGGCCAGCCTTTTCCTCATACTGTGATAGCAGGGCCATATCACCAGTCATATGATTTGAGCATCCACTGTCCAAAATCCACATGACCTTCTTTTCACTTTCTTTGCCCTGCAAACACAAAGGTATTACTTTTCCTTTGGTACCCAAACAAGTTTGGGTCCATGTGACTTAGAAACAGTTTTATCATAAACAACATGCTTGTCAACTTTCTTGGCATTAGTCTTCTTGTCACTGTTAGAAGTCTTAGAACCTGAGGTTTCAGACTTAGGTGACAGAGGTACCTTCCTAGATTTAGGAGGACTAGAAGACTTTGACCTGGTGTAGTGTGTGTGAGAATTTTGACTGATACAACCATCAATGAATTGCCTTCTCAGATTGAAACAACTAGTCATAACATTCATATTGCATGGCATACAGTCAAATTTATCACAAAATGGTGCATCTCTATGTCTTAGAGGCACAGAACAATCATAGAAAGGTTTGGACACACTACCAATAGGTTTCTTGCATGCATGAGTTAAATGATTGGTACTGAAATAGTTCTGACAAGTTTTCCTAGGGGCATTAGGCATATAAGCATAGTTGTTATCCTTGTTAATCCCTAACTTGTCATTTCTGTTCTGTTTCTTCTTAGTAACTTTCTTTTCTGATTCACTCTTCCCAGCTGAAACAAACTTAACAAACTTCTTAGGTCTTGGCCTATCAACTACTGGCTCCTTGGCTTTTGAGTTGACACTCTCACTCTTGAAAGATGCTTATTGTTCATTTGATTGTGCCTCATCCTCATCATTCAACATTTGTTTGATGAGTAAGGCATCCTCATCAATTTCAAATGTTGGTTCCTTAAAAATTGGATTTTCAGTCTTTTTCAAAATGTGAGGCACTTCCTCATGAACAACTGTGTCATCTTCAATGACAGCATAACCTTTTCTCTGTTTAAGAGTGTCATAATCAAGTCCAATAGCAGCCTTTGGTTTTGCTTCAATTTTCTCACAGTAGGATTTCACTAGACCATATGATTTCTTAAATGTTTTAAGTTTGAATTCATTTTCAGCTAATTCATCCCTAAGAGCTTTTTCAACTTGACTAGCACATAAAACCTTGTTCTGCAAATATTCAACTTCTTTCTTAAGGTTTTCTACTTGCATAGCGGTTAGCTCAAGTTCCTCATTCCTTTTGGTTAACATTTCATTTCTAGTAGACAATTTAGCAATCTCTTCATTAGCAGCAGTCATACACTACACCATAGATTGGATATTGCAACCACTTAAAAGTGTTGTTTTAGGGCCTAAAACCATTGCAGTAGAGTCTATTGCAATGCTTTTGACAAAATCGGGCGTTAACTTTGGTCTGGTTACTATAGGTCGATATAGCAAGGAATTTAGTACCTTATGGCAACGATAAAATTCATTGCAAAAACCGTATGTGGCAATGGTTTTAGACCTATAGCAACACATATTTGGCGTTGCAATAGCCTATTGCAATGCTTTTCTTTAGTATTTTTTTTTGTTAAACATTGCAATATGTAGGCTATGACAACATTTTAAACCAAAATTGGCAACATCTTTTGTCCAACAGCAATGGTTTCTATAACAAAAACAATAATTAAAGACAACATTTTTATAGGAAATAGCAATGCTTTTCTAAAAACAGTTGGCCATGACTTGGTTGTTTCAATTAGAATCCACCAAAATAATTGGTACCATTACAAACACCAATCCAACTAGTACATTACCACCTGTCCAAAATAATACCAAGACCATCCCCACGACCAATCCAAAATAATACAAAGATATAAAACCCATCAAACGTCTAAGGATCTGGCTAAGCGCAAAATAAAATGACATTATAGTTCGTACACAACGTCGTCTAGCTAGCTAGTTCATACATTCACCAAATATGAAACATAAGTAAGAATAATTAATAAGCGACAATTTAGGCATCAGTAGTTGCATTTCCATCTCCATTTCCATCTCATGCCTCTTCCTCATCATCAATAGCACCCAACTGATCATCAACATTAATTGTCAAAGTAGGATTCTGTTTTGCTATATTTTCCAAGACCCTTTTGAGTTTACGGTTCATCTTCTCCTCCATTTCAGCAGAAATTTCGTCTCTCAGTTTTACCAATTCTGATGATTTCTTGCTGTCTTTTTTCGGCACATCAATATTCTTTGTTTTCCTTGTCCTGCCACTTCTTCCAACCAACCAATTTGACCCATGAGCTTCAAAATCTAATTCCACCATAACATCTTCTGCTTCATTAGCATCGTCCTACATAACATATGACAGTAAAACAATTTCAGGCATATCTGTGACCCTTGCGAGTAATTTCAGGCATATGACAGTAAAAGTAGTAGTTGTTACCTCATGACCCTTGCGAGTTTTAGGGTATATCTGTGACTTCGTGGGTGTTTCAGGCATGGCCTTCTTTATTTTCTAGCAGAAATCATATAGAGTGAAGCAAGAAAGAATTTATGTTAGTAAAATTATTAAAAATCTGCAAATAAGAATTACCAAACTGCTGCTATCTACTATATAAAATGCGAACATGGTTATCCCTAATTACCATACCATTTCGTTCCCAATCTGAGCAAAACTTGAACGGCCAGCAGTGTGTGTATCTTTAAGTTTTCGTCGATTTCCCCTATTTTTTTCAGCAATTTCTTGCACACTTTCATCACCCCAATATTGCAGCAACAACTTGAATTGTTCTAATGAAATCCTGCGAGGCCTGTTTTTCAGCCGATCCTCATCAGTCTCATATTTGCTGTAATACCGTGCCTTGACTCGACTTTTGTATGTCCTCCACGACTCACAAATAGTTTTCATCACCCAATCTTTACCTTCGTCGGGAAAGATGTACTTTTGCTAAACAAAAAGAAAAAAAATTATATACAGTTAGTTATAGATAATTAAAACAATCCATATATTATGTAACTAAAATAAAACAAGTGTACAAGTAAAAGATACAGTGATTTTTACCTTGATAAATTCCCACCAATTGTCTTTTTGCTCATCAGGAATTACATGCCAACTAATGTAATCAAGTGGCACACATTCCCTTGACATTGTCCCTAAAAAACTGCCAAATTCAGCTCTTACTTTGCGATCCTCGGACACCGGCTGCAACTCATGATTCAAGGTCAGCACTGGCCTTTCATCAAGTCTCCTGGTGAAGACGTAATTCATTTTTGTAGGTCCTCTCTTCCTTTTGATTTTAGGTTCTATCAAAGCACCAAAAAATACATAATTATAATTGCGTCACTGCATCGTAGTTCCTCTATGTATAGGTTTGATAAATACCTGCTGCGAGTGTAGTAGTGTTGTCGAAATTCTCACCAACGACTTCAGTATTAGTGATCACCTCATGTTCCTTTTTGTTTCCCGCTTCTTCGCGATCCTTTTGGCATTTTCGCATTTTCAGGTATGCCTCCATGGAACCAATTCCATCATTTAAAGGTGTCCTTTTCATTTGTTTAAAGTTTTGGAGATCAGCAGGCAGTGAAGGGGGAGGTGGTACAAGTTGTCCAGCAGTAGCCTCATGAAAAAAAACAAAGCCAAAATAAGAACATAAAATGCAGAAAATGAAACTTAAAAAATGCATGAGAAATATATTTTGCTTATACCATCTTCCATTTTTCAATAGGCGGTGGTGGGGAAGGCGGTACACGTTCTCCACCAGGAACCTTATGAAAAAACAAAGCCAAAATAAGAACATTACATGAAGAAAATGATACGTAAACAATGCACAAAATATATGCTTCATATATAATGCAGTAAATTGAACTGAAAATGGCATAAATAATCAACATTAATTAAACTTATACCATCCTCCATTGTTCATTTTGCGGTGGTGGGGAAGGCGGTACAGGTTCTCCACCAGCAGCCTGATGAAAAAAAAGAGTCAAATTATACACATAAAATGCAAAAAATGATACTTAAAAAAATGTGCATAAAATGCATAAACTTATACCTGTGTACTCAGAGCATTATTTCCTGCTTTTGAACGAGTTAATGGTCCTGATGTTCGCCCATTTATCGTATACAATTTCTTGGTTTTCTAAATAAAAAATTCATGTTATAAATCAGAAAACTACAAAGATCTTCAGATATTAAGATCATGTTGCTTACTACTTAAATTTGACCATATAATTTACATTACATGGATCCTAACTTAATTAATAGTATATACCTTGTAGTAAAAATGCTCTTCTTCATCTTCACTTAGGCTATCGTGCCCAGAAACATAATCCCTATCAAATGGCAATTCCAAATCAGAAATTTCCTCAATTACTTTTTTCTTTTTTGTAGGCTTTGTAGGATTTAGACCAGTTGCCATTTGCCTTAATCCCAGCTCTTTAATGCGTGCCTCATTTTCTTCCACTCGCTTCTTTCTCCCTTCTTCATAGGGATTAATCTTAACCTAGGTAGGGTCACAAATTATAACAAACTATAAAAGTAATAAAATCTTTCAATTAGACACCTATAAAAGTTACCCTTTCTTTTGCATTGTTTACGGTTTTTTTTGACACTTGTTTTTCAGGTTCAGAAGACTTCCCTGCCAACAACTGCAGCTCCTCATCATTTGCTTTCTTCTTTTGCCTTTGTTCTTCCTGAAGGCCTTGAATTGTCACATACTTTCGCTTCACATGGAAATCTTCACCTGTGTGCCAGAAGTAGTAGTCATTAAAAGAATAATATGAGACACAAAAATAATATCAAGTCATATATATGTTGACCTAAAATCAATTAAGGTTTACCTTCAAAGAAACTTGTCCTTGGTCTAATGATTACATGTGGCTGCATCTGCTCTGCAGGTTCTATCGCCTTGTCAACAATTGTGTCAATATAAAGATCTAGCATCGAACCTTTTTAACCCATTTGCAAGCTCCATGACTTCTACATCATTACTTAGTAATTTCCAGCCACCTCCTGGTTTCTTCACATAAACACCCCCTATTTCAGTATAGCCAACGTCATCCTTGACATGCTCCATAAGTACAGAGTATGAGAATCTATCAGGCTCCATAGCAGTAGGGATTTTGGTACATGTTCCACCATGGTACTTGGTTTTTTTGAAGTGTCCCTTGTGGTAGAATCTGAGATAAAAAAATGTGTTTGATGCCATCCTGAAATTAAATGAAAGCACAAAATATTAGTCCATTAGGTCAGCAACCATAAATATCAATTACTAGGAAAAGCGATAAACATGTATCAAGTAACTAAAAGCAACCATAAATATCAAAATTGACATTGAAAGTAACAGGAAAGCTAGAATTCATTGCATTACAGTCAAACGAGAATTTAATCCACATTTTACAACAAGAAACAGGAAATATTAAACTAAATAAACTAAAACACTAGACTTCCACATCTTGCTCTTTATCAAGCGTAACAGGAATTTGTCGTCTTGGAAGATCATTTCTACACCAACTGACATAGTTTGATTCCCCGTTTGAAAATTTACTTCTACATCATGCATTGTAGGTCCGCTGACTTCTTCAAGTGCATCATTTCCTTGTTCTATATCATTGTACTCCCTTGGTGATTTTTTAACAACATAATACAAATTCGACTCGGTACAATCTTGAATATAGAAAACTTGCTCTACTTGTGAAGCTAAAACAAACGGATCATGTTTCTGATATAGTTTATTCATGTTTACTCTTGTCAGCCCACAACAGTCCTTGTCCTTTTGGTACCAACAACATCTGAACAGAACTACTGTCAACGTTCCCCAATAATCAACTCGAATAATTTCTTCAATTGCTCCGTAGTAACATACATCACCAACTATAGGGTTTTGATCTTTTGCACTCGCAAAACTAGTGGTCAGGGAAGTTAAAAATACACCACTATTTTGTGTCGTACACCTAGCATCTCTCTGCTTTGTATGAAATCTGAATCCATTAATCATGTAACCCGTATACTTCTTTGCTGCTCGTTGAGGACCCTTTGCCAAATTAGCCAATTCTAACGAACAATCCTTTTTCCTTTCAACCTCTTCCTTCAACCACTTGGGGAATTCTTTGGTGTGTGTTCTCTCTTTGTTATACCTCTTTGACTTCCTATTATTATCATACAAAGTACGATGATCCCTGCAGTTCATTAAATTAAAAAAAATCATTTACATGGATTTTACTACTATAGCCTATTCTTTATATTATTGTACAAAAAAAAAGGAGAGAGGACATACTCCATCATCTTCTCGATTTCCATGTTACCACAATTAAATAAAACATATCGATGTGCATCAGTCCGTACTTTCTCTGCCAAGTCAATTGCTTTTCCGTCCTTGTTTCTCCTTGAACCGATGGGGTACCCAGCCTTTGGTTTTTGCTGCTCTGTTTTCTTATCGACATTATCCTTTAAGAACCTTGAACAAAATACTAAGCATTCTTCGACCAAATACCCTTCAGCCATGGAACCTTCTGGTTTACTCTTGTTTCGAACATAGGATTTCAATCTACCCAAATATCTTTCAATCCCAAACATCCATCTAAGGTGGACTGGTCCTCCAACTTCAACTTCTTTACACAAGTGCACAGGCAGATGAACCATAATATCAAAGAATGCCGGTGGGAAGTTCATCTCGAGTTCGCACAGAATTTCGATAATTTCTTCTTGCAACTTCGGGACATCCTCCAAGCGAATCACTTTGCCACATATTCCCCTAAAAAATGCACCCAACCTGATCAAGGGTACTGCGACCTCTGGTTTTACCGTCTTTATCACAGCAAATTGTAGCAAGTATCGGAGAATAAAATGTGCATCATGGCTTTTGTACCCGAACACTTTTCTTTCATCCATGTGTACGCAACGGCTGATATTAGAAGCACATCCATACGACAGTCTAGCATTCAACAAAACTGAACAGAAGTTTTCCTTTTCCTTTTTTGTCATGTCAAAATTTGCTGCATTTATTTCATAGTGCTTGTTATCAGCAGATTTTACAGGATGAAGAATACTACGAATGCCTATTTCTTGCAAATCTAGACGAGCGTTTAGATGATCTTTCGTTTTTCCACCCATATTTAATAAAGTTCCTAAAATCTTATCACAAATGTTTTTCTCAATGTGCATGACGTCCAAATTGTGTCTAAGTAAATTACCACTCCAGTAAGGCAATTCGAAAAATATGGACTTCTTTTTCCACGGACAATCTGTTGCCTTTTTCTTCTTCTTCTGCTTCCCCTTCCCAAAATCATTCTGATATCCACACAACAGTTCTTCAATGTCCATTCCAGTTAATGGCGGTGGACAGAGATCTGTTTCAACTTCGCCATTGAATCTCCTTTTATCAGACCTATGCTTGTGGTCGGGAGGAAGGAATTTCCTATGGTTCATATAACAAACTTTCCGACTATGCTTCAGATAGGTTGAGGATGTGCAATAGTGACAGTTAGGACAACCTAGTTTACCCTTTGTGCTCTAACCCGATAAAAGCGCGTACCCGGGAAAATCACTTATGGTCCATAGGAGGCTCGCTCGTAATGTAAATGTTTCATCAAGAAAGGCATCGTAGGTTTCAGTACCTACTTCCCACAATTCTTTTAGCTCAGAAATTAGGGGCTGCATATAAACATCTATCTCGTTACCCGGATATTCAGGTCCAGGGATTATAGTAGATAGAATCAAATTTTCTGGTTTCATAATCAGCCAAGGCGGCAGATTATAGTTGACCAGAACAACAGGCCAAGTGCTGTGAGATTGACCCATTGTTCGATAAGGATTAAATCCATCAGAGGCTAAACCTAACCTAATATTTCGCATTTCTGCAGCAAAAGTTGGATGTCTATCATCCATTGACTTCCAACCCTCGGCATCAGCTGGATGTCTTAAGTTCCCATCTTTCGTTCGTCCCACCGAATGCCAGGTCATGAGTTCAAAATATTCCTTACACATGAACAAGCGTTGTAGCCTTGGTTTCAGTGGAAAGTATCTCATAACTTTTGCAGGGATTTTATGGTTTGTTTGTTGGTTTTTGTCACTTGGATTATTAGCATCTGACTTTAAGGTTTTCCATCTTGAAACTCCACAAACTTTGCACTCTGTTTTATTTTCATTTTCAGCCCAATACAGCATGCAATCATTAGGACATGCATGTATCTTTTGGTAATCAAGACCTAA
This sequence comes from Kitagawia praeruptora, assembly GCA_037693485.1. Taxonomy (NCBI): domain Eukaryota; kingdom Viridiplantae; phylum Streptophyta; class Magnoliopsida; order Apiales; family Apiaceae; genus Kitagawia; species Kitagawia praeruptora. The sequence continues at coordinate 117,519,517 of CM075352.1, forward strand.
CTCCCTAATCATATTTTTTGCTACATTATAAGATGGAGGCAAATTTACATCCGGGAAGGCCTCCTTTATTAAATGTAGTATACCACTAAAGGCAGACTCACTAAATCCATGTCTACACTTTAATTCGTAAAGATTGACTATAAAACCTAAACGAGTAAAGTTTTTAGATCCCGGGTATAAAGGTTGTTTCCCCTCCTTGACATGCTGATAAAAATTTGTTGCATGACTATTCATTCCTTTATTACCATTAGTATTGGTATTACGAATCATCTTATCAAAATCATCTCCTAATCCAAACCCCATACTACAATCACCACTATCTTTTTTGTACTTTGGGGTCGAAATTTCATATATCCATTGGACAAGTTCTAGATACGGACCCCTAAGTACCAAATGATCATATACATCATTTGTCGATGGCCAAAAACGATTAGCACAGTCTATACAAGGGCATTTCAGTTCACTGCCTAACCCGAAATTAGAAAACCCATCCGAAACAAAGTCCTGTACCCCCTTACGATAATCATCACTGTACTTCGGAAGTAAAACCCAAATCATCTTGACAATTTAGTGATTTTTCTACACACATTCACAAAAAACAAAGTACGACTAACATGTAAGTAAAAACAGGACACACCAAATTAACAAAATTCAGATATGAAACACAAAAATGTATTCAAAACATGGCTCAACATCACAATAAAAATTCATTATTCAAAACATAAAATAGTCTCAAACCACAAGAACATAAAGCACGAGACATAAAAAAACAAAGCATTCTTAAAAGAAATTAACTGAACATATTTAAATAGGAAGAAAACAAACAAATTGAACACAAAAACCCATTTTTAACATCAACCCCTATTTGACAAGCAATATGAGTAAAATGCCCTAATTAACTCATACTAAAATCCCCTAATTAATTCATACGAAAAAAGTCCTAATTAAATCGAACACAAAAAGCCCTAATTAAATCAAGTTTCATCAAAATCGAGTTGAAGTTTTCATATTCAAAAGCTCCAAAATCGAGTTGAAGTTATCATATTCAAAAGACCCAAAATCGAGTTGAACATACCTCGTGTTTGAGCTTTAATCTGCAAACTTTAGTACTCGTGCTTCTGTCTTCGAGCTTCTATATTCTCGATCTACAGTCCTTAAGCTTCAATTCTTGTCCAACTTGAAGCAGCGGTGTGTGTGTTTGAGCAGCGGTGTGTGTGTGTGTTTGAGAGCGGCGTCTGTGTTTGAGATGTGTGTGTTTGTCTAAGTTAGGTTTCCTTTTCTTTTCTTTTTTTTACTTTGACCGCAAAATGAAAATTAGAAAGCCCGCTCAGAAAGCCCGCTGATGAAAGCCCGCTCCAATTTTAGGAGCCCGCCAATATTGGTGTGAAAATTTTGTGCTCTATAGCAACGCTCTATGTAACACCCCCAGATCCAGGGTCAGGGATCTGGTCGTTACGGTCTCAATATCCAACCACAAAATCAACATAATTTAAATTACAACCTTGTGACCCAAAACAACAACATAAAACACACCCGTTATAGTCCCAGAGATGAAATCAGAGTAACCAACAATATTATTAATCATAAGTTTGAGTTCTTACAACCCAAGGAATTACAATTGTACAATTACCTACTCTTTGCCATCCATTAATAGATACCATAATATAAATACATTTGAGGCTCAATTGCTAACAACTAGCCTACCAGTAGTTGCATCCTTAACAAGGGTAGCCAAGACCTTAGCGGTAAATCTCTGACGGTTGACACCTGCTTACGCTGTGTGCGCCTTGCGCGGCCATCTGATCTAGCTGTTGTTGTGATATAAATAAATAAAGCAAGGGTGAGCAATAGCCCACCAGAAATATAATTGAACAGTGATAATATATAACAGTCCAAAATATCTTTGAAACCATATGTCATGCATTAACGATGTAGTACCAATATAAGGTATGAGATGAAGTTACAAGGTAACTCAAAAATATATTTGTTTTGAATAAATATCTGCTATGCAAAAGATAAGCAAGATATTCTCAATTATCATAACAGAGGAACTTGCAGGAAAAATATTGCAATTCCGGTTTCAACACTTTTTCACCTTGCCAACACCAACAGTGTTGCAGAAATTTCTCACTTTTAGAAGATGAACTAATACGGGAGCATTGCCGCGCCAGATGCCCTGGCGTTTACGATGATCAGTCGTATGTCATGCATCTCATCAGTCGTTCTCTACATGTAGAAGGTAGCTCCGACGGAATTACTTATCTACCGCCCTCTGGAACTCCTCAGCCAACGGTTGGGCTATTGCTGGACCGGCGCCACTCGGCCACTTACGCGTCTCCTAGTTCGAATATCATCCATGACTCTGAAACGTAAAGTTCGTTCCCCTTTTTCCCCAAGTGTAACACTTGTTGATAGGACTCCACAAAGTAGTCGTATCTAATTGGAAAGGAAAATTCACCAATATTTCCCAAGCTGATGCTTGTTAATGGATATAAACTTGTTACATCAATCATACCCCTCGAGCGTTGAGGAGGTAACCAAAAGACTCATATCGATGCTTGAAAGAATCAAGATGTGAGTGACAAGATAGTTTTAGCAAGTATAGGACCGGGCAGTCCAGTAAATAACATCTCCAAGCGAGGTCCCCTTATAAAATTTTTGGAAGTTGAGCGAGTATTTAAATCTTCTTATAAGATAGATTTAAACGAAAATAAAGTTTTGGGAACCTCCCGTTGATAAAATAGTCATAAAAGACTTCGAAATATTTTACATAATATCTGAAGGTGAAGGATAACCTTTGAATAATATAAATCATTACAAAAAGAATTCAAAAGAATTTTATTAAATATTCCAAGAATATTTATTAAGTCAATAATAATTACGGAATATTATTAAATCATAATATTGCTCGTAAGTAATCCTCGAATGAATATATAGAATTATTTATTAAATAAATCTCTTCTTAAATGAATATTTAAAATAATATTCATTGAATAAATAAACTTAAATAAATATTTAAAATAATATTTACTGAATAAATCAAACCTTAAATGAACATTTGAAAATAATATTCATTTAACAATTAACAATCCAAATGAATATCCAAATAATATTCATTAAACAAATAATATTCTAAATGAATATCCCAAAATAATATTCATTTAACAAATAATATTCTAAATGAATATCCGAATAATATTCATTTAGTAATCAAAACTTTAAAGGAATATTCGAAGTAATATTCCTTGAGTAAATAGAACTTCCAATGAATATTTTAAAATAATATTCGTTAAGTAAATCAAACCTTAAATGAATATTTGAAAGTAATATTCATTAAATAAATAAAGATCAAATGAATATTCCAAATAATAATAAGTAAGCCAAATGAATATTTGGGAATGATATTCGTCAACCAAATAACTCTAATGAATATTCAAAATAATATTCATTAACTAAATAACTCCAATGAATGATCAAAATAATACTCATTAAATAAATGACATTCTAAATGAATATTAAAATAATATTCATTAAATATTCCTTCACTGAGGTAATACTCAAATAACGTTCCTCGAAAGATTCGTAATCGAATAAAAAAATCCTCAAAGTAATAAATTTGTCGCTGGGATCCCTCCGGGTTTCCACGACTATTTATATATTACAAAATATTGACTCCCGGTCTATATTTGAAGTATGAATATCATACGCCCTTCGCTAAGGATCTTAACCAAACAATCCGGCTTATAACTGATATTTCATATATAGTCTATAAGCCGATATCAATTCAGGGAACAAGTAATTCAATATTAACTTGAAAGTAGGCATGCATGCTATGGCATATGTATAAAACAATCATCATATATATTATCACAACAACAGTTCCAAGTATTGGAAACTTGCCTGGGAATCGAGTGCGGGTAGGGGTAATGTGTCCCGGGTCAGCTCGACAATCTATAAACAATCAGAATATTTAAGATTAACCACTTAACGCTTATTAAAAGGCTAAGTATAAACTCCACTTAAATCGAAATATGTTTTCGAGTTATCTCGTTACGTCTCTTTTAGTGTAACTCTTTTTATCACCGATACGATCCGACATTCGTTCATTATCAAGACATGTCATCATGCTTCTACTTGGTATATACTTAAGTCGTACAAGTTCTAAGGTCGGTCGTTTACGAATCAAGATTATACCTCGAGTTTTATCGCCCGTTTTCTAAGTTATAACCAAAGTCATACCTTTAAGGGGTTCGTTCGCGTTTAACCTCGATTCAAACATTTTTATAAAATCGGAAAACGATCCATTCGACATGTGGTTTTCTCCCACACCTTCCTTTTTACCTCTAATATTTAATTAATAAGATTCGCCACTGATTAAACGACATTTAAGGGAATCAATTTCAATTACGAACTTTCGTTTACGATTTCGAACCACTTTTACGAATTTAATCATAACTCCTAAACCGTAAGTCCATTTCATGCGATCTTTATATCAAAACGAAGCTTGTAACATGATCTAGCTAATCATGGCATAAGTCGAAGCTATGCAGTGAGTTTTATCTACTGTCAAATTCGGATTTCAAGATTAAACGAAAATCGGGCATTACGACGGCTATAAATCGAACGTTCTACTAATCGCAACACTAAAACCAAGCCAAACCAAGCATACCATACATCTCATAATCATATTATCCATCTTACAAGTCCAACATCCACTGACCTTAACAACATACCCATCAAATTACATAGATCAACTCAAATCACTAACTAATCATGCTTATAGTCATGCTAACACCCTAACTACACTAAATCATCAAGAACATGCATAGTCTCAAAGTAAGATCTAGGGTTTCAAGATCATTATACCTTCTTGAGGGTGTGATATGGCCTTACAAAGCTTGGTATGGTCCTTGTCTAGCTTTAACAACCCTAAAATCAACCAAAGAAACATGAAAATCAAAGTTAGTTCTTGAAGAACACTATTCACCCTCCTCTTTAATGATTTTTTTGAAAATGGAAAAAGAAGAGATTGAAGCTAGGATTTTTAGGAGATCATTTATATGAAATGTAAGTCTCACCATAAAAGTTTCAAGATCAAACAATGGTGGGAAGTGAGTTTTTGATTCTTGAATTTCAAGAAAGCCGAATGGAAGTTTTGTGGAGAGTTTGGTGTTCTTCACTTGGGGAGGATATTTGACTAGGCTACACTCATTAGAATGCCATGAAATTTTGAACGAATATTGCCCATGGAGTGGAGAGGTTGTGGTTAAAATTTGGTGATTTTATCATGGATATAAATGGAGATATGAATTTTTCTTTGGCTTTGGTTTCTGCTGGGCAGTTTGGTGTTTTCTTGGTTGTTCTTGCTTTTCTCTCTTTCTTTCTTGTTTGACTAGTTGTTGGAAAGTGTTTGTATGATATTTGGTGTTGTATAGCAGCTATGTCACTCTCTAATCCATGTGTTAATCACTTGTGGTTTGTAGGAAATAAGATGACAAAGAGCCTTGTTGTCACATCCTTGAACATACACCTCATTCTTGCTTTTTCTTTTCTTTTCTCATTTTCTTTTCCACCAATTCCATGCAATATTAAACCAGATGATCTTGTAGGGTTTCTCATCTCGTTATGTATTTAACTCATAATTCCTTTCACGTTCGCTTGATCGCTTAATCTCGTTACAAAGTTCTAACGATTTCTAGAACGCTTATTATTCTAACTCGAATATTTTCATCCTAAATCCTCAAATCATAATTTAAATAAAATCCTTGAATCCTTGGCATTTTAATTCTCTTGTCTTGATTGCATTGATATACTCTTCCCTGCTCGGTCAAATTTTCCATAAAAATAAAGTTCGGATTTTCTGAAATCTTATCGCAATTACATACACTTATTTTCCTCCTGGATCACTAATACGAACTCAGAAATCCGTTCCGAATACCGGGTATAACATTATTATAATAATATTCCAAATTCCACCAAAATCACTATTCATCACTTATTTTTATTTAATTCCTATAATTAGGAAAATGAACCTGGTTCACCCTCGAGTGTTCCTTAACCTTTTTACGGAACCGCTGGGCTTATAATAGATATTGATTTGGATGACATGAGGGTATCTATTTCTCTCTAGGGAATCTTATCTTAACTTTCTAGGAGATAGATTATTCTAATCTAAGTTATCACCCAATAGCATCCTTCAGGCCATATAACCTTGGAATATATATATATCCTTTCATTATTCATTCTTTAAAGCCAGTATTACAATGTAGTTGTAACCACTGTTCACTCTTACATCAATGCATAATAAAAGTTTTAATTCTACCCAAAAATCTGGGTTCTTACAGTCTCCCCTCCTTAAAAGGATTCCGTCCCGGAATCAGGTAGAAGACAATTGGGTACTTGTTGGTTATTTCGCTTTCCAATTCTCTGGTCGATCCTTACACATTCCAATCTTTCTAAAGCACATCATACTGGTGTTACCATACACCCTTTATCCGTTCTACCAATTCTTTGATACTTTCGCATAACACATCATCCGGTATACGCTCTTGTCCGTTCTTATACTATTAACCTTATTGGTACGTGTAGTGACTTTGGTATCACTAAGGCGCTACGAATTCCGGAGATAACCTCACTCGTAATTTTTGCAATTCCTAATCTCTTTAATCTTCGCAATCTCGATGTATATATATTTAGGTGGAAAATTTTATCGAGAGATCACTGTGATCAATGAACATTTGTTATATTGCATAGTTAGTACAAAAGGGGGCCAGTCTTTAGTACTTGACAAGCAATTAAACAATTAATGGCATTCCACTTAGACTCCTATCACACAGACAGAGAGTCACGTAGTATTACCACCCCTCCATAAAGGGTTGTTCTTCTCAATTTAGAAGAAGATAAATAAGGGAGAAGAAAAGAACGAATTTCAAAGAATCATATATGAAAGTTTTCATGATTGTCAAAATATCATACTTAGAATTTACCTCTGAACTATAGAGGTTTATTAGAGAAGAGAAATAATCATATTCGTATCAAATTCCACTTTTTTCGTAATCTCACATTTCACGCCCCGACACTGGCTCTTTCATACTCATAATTCTAACACTATCAGGTTGTCATTCCGAGTGCTCGTTAGGAAGAACCCATTCATCAATCCATTCATAACATTTCTTGCTTCACATTCAATTATTATTTCCCATTCTTTTCTTTATCAATCACATCCATCTTATCATCTAGTTCTCATTCACTTCTGTTATTGAACTCCTCCGTCACCTTATTAGGGGGACGCGTGTTACCTTTATTCAATATACGTGGCACGTTTGTGGTTAAACTTTCCTTTGTTCAACCATCTAGATTCCACTTTCTCATTCCATGAGTCTCTTTTATTACTCAATCAAACTATTCCATATTTCCTCGGATTTTCCAAACTTAAAAGGAGTCAATTTGTATGTCATTCATGCTCCTAATTCCAACTTTCCGCTTTGGCCAATACCCTTACCTTGCCAATTCCATACTCTTCTCGCTTCATTACTGGAGCTTCTCATGAGTCTGCCTATCTGACTCTCTTATTAATTCCCAATTCTATTTCCATCTCTATCAGTCTCTTGTCTTTATTTCTACTATAATCATTTTATGAACCATCATAACCTAATTCTTCATTTCAAATATCCCGTCGGTCCAGAAATTACACCATCCGAAATAAACCTGGATGATTTCTCTAACCTAGATTCACTTCGACATTTCCACAGTCGTTACCACCTAATTTCTCAGAAGGATCACCATCGCTTATCGTTTACTTAGTGCTTTAACAACTAAGCATCATAATTGTCAATTCAAGATCCTCTAGGAAAACAAAATAATCACTATTCCCTATCCATAGGGAATGCTTCCTGAACTTGACGTAGATATTACATGAAGCAGATAAAATTGCAGGAAAGCTTCCAGCATCGCAGCTGGAACAGGCTGGTGAGATTATTAATCACATATCTCCGGTAGAAGACTAAAAGCTTAGCGGTTTGCTTAATCGCTTGCCAACCTCATAATTCTCTATCTTGTTTGCACAGAAATACACCAACATAAGCTTGCTTGTCATTCATCATCGTGCCATTTGGCTTATCAGTATTTGTACCCTTTCTATTTCTGGTCATTTACTACCCATTCATTGTTACTTAACCTCCCCTCTCTCTTTCCAAAGAAAAGGCGAGTCTCTTGGGGAATTTGGTCTGGTCTGTCGTAGAGCCTCCTAATGTCGGTAATGTGCTACTGGAAACATCAGGAATTGAATCTTTACTTAAACTATTCTTATAGTTGATCCTGGCAAAATCATTAGACGGAATGTAACTTCCTCCACCACATTATGACCATCAAGGTCCTTACATTATCATTCTATTTCTTTGGTCTGAGCATTTATGCTTACTCCCCTATATTAAAGTGTCGGCCACCTCATTGGCCTTTCCTGATTATAATAATTTCTTGAGATCAATGTTTTCTGGATCTATTCCAACTCAGGGTGGAAGCATTCTCCCTTAAATTCTGCTGAATGAGAGAAAACATCTATCAGTCTTTTCCAAAAGTCATTGCTTCCACCTTTCTAGTGTGAACTTTACTACCAGTACTCCCAATCATACCTAGGATATTTCCTTACTTAAATCCCTTCTTGTTTTAGGATAATCTCAACCTTATTGGTTCAATCCATACTTTTTCATGGTTCCACACCTAATTCCTCTGGCCGTATTGTTACTATGTCATACATTCCTTACCAAACTTCCCTTTCTGAAGTTCAGAACATTACCTCTTCCCTTATAGGGTTCCTTAGGTCATCCTCATCATTCATCCTATATCTTCTGGGTACAGGGTATATCAAACATCATTAACCAATTCTATAACGATTCTGTCTATGTACTTTTCGAGACTCCTTTCCACAATTCCTTATAGGTTATTGATACCTTGGTCGATTCAACTTATATCGTCTGATTTCACAGTGCCTATTATTAGGGGTGATGCTATTTTTTTTGTGCATCCCCCAGGATTCGTCTTAATATATGGACATTCTATGCTCAATTCTAGTTTCAAGGAATACTTATATCCTGTATTTGGCAATTCAATCATATATCCTTAATAAGGGTCTCTTTTAATCATTCTCATCTTGATAGTTTATAGGTAGACTAATGCTAACCTCTTCTTTCAAACGAATGTTAGTCTATATGACCTTCCAAAAGACAACACATGTCTAACTGCTCTTTCTTACAGAACTTGGTAATGGTAGCAAGGATGTTCTGGAAGATATTGGTCGTGTTCAACGTGAATTTCTTAATGCCTAATGCTCCTCTTGAGGACACCAAGTTTCAGATAACATTTATGCATCATACTGCACCATCTCTGACAATCCTCATAACCTTTACTGGTCACCATCCTCATTCCTAACACATCCATGGTATTTATAAAATCCATTATCATGTATCTCAATTCATTTTATATCAAAAGTCCTTGCGGTTGGCACTTGATTAGAAGCACCCCGCTTTGTCCTTACATTGCTGGTTCAGTCACTTGATATTTACTTGTGACTTGGCCTCAACAGCCACATTACAATATGTGAGTTTAGTTACTATCATTACTTTCTAGCAATTACCGACATAGTGTCTTCTTCTTTGATACCTTTTGATCTTTTCAAAATTTTTACTCCATATAAGTCTCACTTGACTTCTCGGTACCGTCTCCGGTCACCTTTCCTTTATTTTTATCATTTCAACTTCTCTTATCAATTTCACGTACCACAAAAGCTTAACACTTCTGGCATAACAACCTTTTCATTTAAGTCAATCCCAGAATTTCTCAGTCCGGCTTGTTTCTTAATTACATTCAACTTCATAATTTTATCCCTACATTCAACTGTAATAATCGGGGTATGTCTACCCACCTGTATAGCGGCTACTTTACCCAATCCACAGGGTTCGTTCCAGTTTCCACTCTCTTCAATGACGTCTTTTGATAATCAGAAAGACAAGGTTTGCCAAAATTCGTTGAATTCCTTTCCAGAATTTTGGGGAAATTTCAGTTAATCTATTCACCCACTAGTAATATGCCACATCTTCCCGATACATATTCGTCCTATTAGTCGATACTACCAAATACCAGTCTTCTTAACAACTAGTCTCAGAAGGAACACTACCGTCGGGGTTAGTCGTTCCTCAACATTGGCACTACCAAGGCCATCCGAATCCGATGAACTGCGCTGTCTAAATGTATTCGAAATTACGCTGTCGTGCTGCATAAGCGCAGACCTATACCTGTATGAGTTGCATCATAATATCTCCCAAAGTTTCCTTCTTCCATTAGGCAACGCCAACCCTGGTCATCACCAACTTTACCTTTAGCTCCAGGAAGATCTTCTCACGTTTATCTTGTCCATTCAAACTTTTATTCTTATAATAAGTCGGGTTACGGGACTACACTTTCTGTAAAGTCCTGAGCAAATCTTTGGTAATACCTTGTGAATTTTATGAAATTTCTCACCTTTGCCAGTGTGGTTGGCCAATCTTCATTTGAAACTGTCTTTAACTTGGTAGGGCCGACCAACACTACTCTTATTGATCATGTGTCCTATTGCTGGACTTCATTTTGCCAAAACTCTTATTTCGAGAACATGTCCTACACCTGTTCTATCAGGTTGCACCTAGAAGCATTCTCAATTACATCTCGACCACTGCTCGCCTTGCCTAATCCATTTATGATTCAGTGTCAGAATAAACTTAAGGTAACTACCATAATCCATTCAAGGAAAAGAAAGAATTTAATATTCATCTGAATCACATGCATCTAATGTTTCTGGTTCATCATTCCACTGAATTGAACTGAACTTATAATTGGTTCCTGACGATGGCCTCTTTACTAGTTTATCACAGAGTCACTGGTCTTCTCCTCTTATAGGTTCTGAGATCATTGTCTCGCTTACTACTTCCTTATATACTTTATCCAATCATACCATCGCCTTCCAATGTCTTTATTTTCTAAGTTGATCTATTCATAAAATGGACATTTCTCTGCACCAAACCACCTTACCAATCTCAGTTTGACTTTATAAATTGTAACCTATGAAACCTGCCTTCTCATGGCGAATTACTATTTGATAATATTCAAACTTAACCCATTTATCAAATGATATGACACTTCTTGCCTCTATCTCAATTGTTTCTGGGACTCTGCTCTTCGTCCTATATCGATGACTTTGATAACCAGGCCTCATTCTAACTCCTTTCTCATTATTCTGAAAGTCTCTAAGGATCCTTATCTAACCCCATATAAGATCTCAAGTAATTCCTCAAATCCATCTTACTTGCTGGTACTTCATCCGGCAGTCCAGCTATGAATCCAATACTCATCTTTAGTTCACTTAATAATATCTCAGTTCTTTACGCTCACTTCTCTAAGCACTATACCTTAACTCCTACAGTTTCTTTGGCTGTAGCCCTCATTTCCTTAAGGGTAAAGTCCTTATACTTATCAATATTCTCCTCCTCTGCTGGAACCTCTTCCGGGTCCTCAGTAGGGTACTCTATCGAATCCACCATCCAATCTTCAGCATCAAAACAAGCATCATTGAGTTACTTCTCGTAATCCCCAAGGTCTATCGCCTTACTAGTCGATACAAGAACGAGCTAAGTTACTATCATGATACTTTAGGGTTCCCATAAGGGTTTTATAAGTCAATACTACATTATGTAGTCTGACTATGAACTTGGCAAGAGTTCTTATTATCTTAATGAATTTATTGTTTTAACGTCACGTCATCTCTGGGATATATAACGCTCTCTCTGATACCATTTCTGTAACACCCCCAGATCCAGGGTCAGGGATCTGGTCGTTACGGTCTCAATATCCAACCACAAAATCAACATAATTTAAATTACAACCTTGTGACCCAAAACAACAACATAAAACACACCCGTTATAGTCCCAGAGATGAAATCAGAGTAACCAACAATATTATTAATCATAAGTTTGAGTTCTTACAACCCAAGGAATTACAATTGTACAATTACCTACTCTTTGCCATCCATTAATAGATACCATAATATAAATACATTTGAGGCTCAATTGCTAACAACTAGCCTACCAGTAGTTGCATCCTTAACAAGGGTAGCCAAGACCTTAGCGGTAAACCTCTGACGGTTGACACCTGCTTACGCTGTGTGCGCCTTGCGCGGCCATCTGATCTAGCTGTTGTTGTGATATAAATAAATAAAGCAAGGGTGAGCAATAGCCCACCAGAAATATAATTGAACAGTGATAATATATAACAGTCCAAAATATCTTTGAAACCATATGTCATGCATTAACGATGTAGTACCAATATAAGGTATGAGATGAAGTTACAAGGTAACTCAAAAATATATTTGTTTTGAATAAATATCTGCTATGCAAAAGATAAGCAAGATATTCTCAATTATCATAACAGAGGAACTTGCAGGAAAAATATTGCAATTCCGGTTTCAACACTTTTTCACCTTGCCAACACCAATAGTGTTGCAGAAATTTCTCACTTTTAGAAGATGAACTAATACGGGAGCATTGCCGCGCCAGATGCCCTGACGTTTACGATGATCAGTCGTATGTCATGCATCTCATCAGTCGTTCTCTACATGTAGAAGGTAGCTCCGACGGAATTACTTATCTACCGCCCTCTGGAACTCCTCAGCCAACGGTTGGGCTATTGCTGGACCGGCGCCACTCGGCCACTTACGCGTCTCCTAGTTCGAATATCATCCATGACTCTGAAACGTAAAGTTCGTTCCCCTTTTTCCCCAAGTGTAACACTTGTTGATAGGACTCCACAAAGTAGTCGTATCTAATTGGAAAGGAAAATTCACCAATATTTCCCAAGCTGATGCTTGTTAATGGATATAAACTTGTTACATCAATCATACCCCTCGAGCGTTGAGGAGGTAACCAAAAGACTCATATCGATGCTTGAAAGAATCAAGATGTGAGTGACAAGATAGTTTTAGCAAGTATAGGACCGGGCAGTCCAGTAAATAACATCTCCAAGTGAGGTCCCCTTATAAAATTTTTGGAAGTTGAGCGAGTATTTAAATCTTCTTATAAGATAGATTTAAACGAAAATAAAGTTTTGGGAACCTCCCGTTGATAAAATAGTCATAAAAGACTTCGAAATATTTTACATAATATCTGAAGGTGAAGGATAACCTTTGAATAATATAAATCATTACAAAAAGAATTCAAAAGAATTTTATTAAATATTCCAAGAATATTTATTAAGTCAATAATAATTACGGAATATTATTAAATCATAATATTGCTCGTAAGTAATCCTCGAATGAATATATAGAATTATTTATTAAATAAATCTCTTCTTAAATGAATATTTAAAATAATATTCATTGAATAAATAAACTTAAATAAATATTTAAAATAATATTTACTGAATAAATCAAACCTTAAATGAACATTTGAAAATAATATTCATTTAACAATTAACAATCCAAATGAATATCCAAATAATATTCATTAAACAAATAATATTCTAAATGAATATCCCAAAATAATATTCATTTAACAAATAATATTCTAAATGAATATCCGAATAATATTCATTTAGTAATCAAAACTTTAAAGGAATATTCGAAGTAATATTCCTTGAGTAAATAGAACTTCCAATGAATATTTTAAAATAATATTCGTTAAGTAAATCAAACCTTAAATGAATATTTGAAAGTAATATTCATTAAATAAATAAAGATCAAATGAATATTCCAAATAATAATAAGTAAGCCAAATGAATATTTGGGAATGATATTCGTCAACCAAATAACTCTAATGAATATTCAAAATAATATTCATTAACTAAATAACTCCAATGAATGATCAAAATAATACTCATTAAATAAATGACATTCTAAATGAATATTAAAATAATATTCATTAAATATTCCTTCACTGAGGTAATACTCAAATAACGTTCCTCGAAAGATTCGTAATCGAATAAAAAAATCCTCAAAGTAATAAATTTGTCGCTGGGATCCCTCCGGGTTTCCACGACTATTTATATATTACAAAATATTGACTCCCGGTCTATATTTGAAGTATGAATATCATACGCCCTTCGCTAAGGGTCTTAACCAAACAATCCGGCTTATAACTGATATTTCATATATAGTCTATAAGCCGATATCAATTCAGGGAACAAGTAATTCAATATTAACTTGAAAGTAGGCATGCATGCTATGGCATATGTATAAAACAATCATCATATATATTATCACAACAACAGTTCCAAGTATTGGAAACTTGCCTGGGAATCGAGTGCGGGTAGGGGTAATGTGTCCCGGGTCAGCTCGACAATCTATAAACAATCAGAATATTTAAGATTAACCACTTAACGCTTATTAAAAGGCTAAGTATAAACTCCACTTAAATCGAAATATGTTTTCGAGTTATCTCGTTACGTCTCTTTTAGTGTAACTCTTTTTATCACCGATACGATCCGACATTCGTTCATTATCAAGACATGTCATCATGCTTCTACTTGGTATATACTTAAGTCGTACAAGTTCTAAGGTCGGTCGTTTACGAATCAAGATTATACCTCGAGTTTTATCGCCCGTTTTCTAAGTTATAACCAAAGTCATACCTTTAAGGGGTTCGTTCGCGTTTAACCTCGATTCAAACATTTTTATAAAATCGGAAAACGATCCATTCGACATGTGGTTTTCTCCCACACCTTCCTTTTTACCTCTAATATTTAATTAATAAGATTCGCCACTGATTAAACGACATTTAAGGGAATCAATTTCAATTACGAACTTTCGTTTACGATTTCGAACCACTTTTACGAATTTAATCATAACTCCTAAACCGTAAGTCCATTTCATGCGATCTTTATATCAAAACGAAGCTTGTAACATGATCTAGCTAATCATGGCATAAGTCGAAGCTATGCAGTGAGTTTTATCTACTGTCAAATTCGGATTTCAAGATTAAACGAAAATCGGGCATTACGACGGCTATAAATCGAACGTTCTACTAATCGCAACACTAAAACCAAGCCACACCAAGCATACCATACATCTCATAATCATATTATCCATCTTACAAGTCCAACATCCACTGACCTTAACAACATACCCATCAAATTACATAGATCAACTCAAATCACTAACTAATCATGCTTATAGTCATGCTAACACCCTAACTACACTAAATCATCAAGAACATGCATAGTCTCAAAGTAAGATCTAGGGTTTCAAGATCATTATACCTTCTTGAGGGTGTGATATGGCCTTACAAAGCTTGGTATGGTCCTTGTCTAGCTTTAACAACCCTAAAATCAACCAAAGAAACATGAAAATCAAAGTTAGTTCTTGAAGAACACTATTCACCCTCCTCTTTAATGATTTTTTTGAAAATGGAAAAAGAAGAGATTGAAGCTAGGATTTTTAGGAGATCATTTATATGAAATGTAAGTCTCACCATAAAAGTTTCAAGATCAAACAATGGTGGGAAGTGAGTTTTTGATTCTTGAATTTCAAGAAAGCCGAATGGAAGTTTTGTGGAGAGTTTGGTGTTCTTCACTTGGGGAGGATATTTGACTAGGCTACACTCATTAGAATGCCATGAAATTTTGAACGAATATTGCCCATGGAGTGGAGAGGTTGTGGTTAAAATTTGGTGATTTTATCATGGATATAAATGGAGATATGAATTTTTCTTTGGCTTTGGTTTCTGCTGGGCAGTTTGGTGTTTTCTTGGTTGTTCTTGCTTTTCTCTCTTTCTTTCTTGTTTGACTAGTTGTTGGAAAGTGTTTGTATGATATTTGGTGTTGTATAGCAGCTATGTCACTCTCTAATCCATGTGTTAATCACTTGTGGTTTGTAGGAAATAAGATGACAAAGAGCCTTGTTGTCACATCCTTGAACATACACCTCATTCTTGCTTTTTCTTTTCTTTTCTCATTTTCTTTTCCACCAATTCCATGCAATATTAAACCAGATGATCTTGTAGGGTTTCTCATCTCGTTATGTATTTAACTCATAATTCCTTTCACGTTCGCTTGATCGCTTAATCTCGTTACAAAGTTCTAACGATTTCTAGAACGCTTATTATTCTAACTCGAATATTTTCATCCTAAATCCTCAAATCATAATTTAAATAAAATCCTTGAATCCTTGGCATTTTAATTCTCTTGTCTTGATTGCATTGATATACTCTTCCCTGCTCGGTCAAATTTTCCATAAAAATAAAGTTCGGATTTTCTGAAATCTTATCGCAATTACATACACTTATTTTCCTCCTGGATCACTAATACGAACTCAGAAATCCGTTCCGAATACCGGGTATAACATTATTATAATAATATTCCAAATTCCACCAAAATCACTATTCATCACTTATTTTTATTTAATTCCTATAATTAGGAAAATGAACCTGGTTCACCCTCGAGTGTTCCTTAACCTTTTTACGGAACCGCTGGGCTTATAATAGATATTGATTTGGATGACATGAGGGTATCTATTTCTCTCTAGGGAATCTTATCTTAACTTTCTAGGAGATAGATTATTCTAATCTAAGTTATCACCCAATAGCATCCTTCAGGCCATATAACCTTGGAATATATATATCCTTTCATTATTCATTCTTTAAAGCCAGTATTACAATGTAGTTGTAACCACTGTTCACTCTTACATCAATGCATAATAAAAGTTTTAATTCTACCCAAAAATCTGGGTTCTTACACTCTATAGCAACGATGTTATAAAACCATTGCAGTAGCTTCGAATTTTTATAGTTTTTATACTTTATTGCAACCAAATAAAAAAGCATTGCAATACATCCAAAATTTTATAAACTTATATGGAAATGTCAGTCAATAGCAATGGTTTTTCAACATTTTTCTAAATTTTGGTTGCAATATCCAATCTATGGTGTAGTGATACTAGTATGAATGTTAAACATCTCAACAGATAGTTGTTCAATCATGCATTTATACTCTGAAACAGACATGTCTATAGTAGTGAGAGATGGTACCTGAGGGTCTGATGGAGATGTGTCATCCTTGGAATTGGCCATCAAGGCATAATTGCAGAATTCTTGCTCCTCTCCATCACTGTCAGAATCATCCCAACACTTCCCTTCAGCTATGTAGGCCTTACCTTGTGTCTGCTTTTTCAGAAGGGCCTCATACTTAGCTTCAAGCTCAAGATAATCTCTATCCTTCTTTTTAGGCTTCTTGCATTCACTGGAAAAATGCCCTAGGTCATTGCATCTATAGCACCTTACAGATGACCTATCCACATGGCTGGTTTTAAACTTATTCTTCTTTGGTTTCACAGGTGCCTTACTTTTGTTGAATGAATGGTTTTGGGTTTTGGGTTTGAAGGGTTGATTCCTTTTGAATCTGATGTTTGGAAATTTTCTTGCCATGAAAGCATATGAAGTGTTTTCCATCCCATCTAGTTCTTTAAAAGTGTAAAACTCTTCTTCCTCCTTCTCCTCAACAGGTTCACTTACCTCGGGTTCAGTTTCTTCCTCTTCTACTACCTCCTCTATCCTTAACTGGCTTGTAGATGCTTCTAGGTCTTGAATAGATTTGTTGACAATCAAGGCACATGATGTGTTTACCATTCTGCCTTGATTGGCTTGGATAGCCCTTTTCTGAAGCAACTCAAGCTCATGAGTTTTTAAAACCCCATAGAGCACATCATATGTAACTTTGTTTAAATCTCTTTCCCTTAGAGAAATGACCCTTTGCTCTAGATGGTTTGGTGAGGATAGCAGAAACTTCATGTTTAACTCCTTGGTACTGTAAACCTTGCCATTCATCTGCAACCCAGTAACTAGCTTGTGAAATCTCTCAAACATCTCAGTAAAACTTTCCTTGGGCTGTGCCATGAAAGCTTCATACTGTGTGACCAGTATCTGTTTCTTGTTTTCCTTAACCTCATCAGTTCCTTCACACAACACCTCAATGTGATCCCACATTTCTTTGGCAGATGTACATGATGCAATGTTTGCAAACATTGACATGTCCATGGAATCAATGATAAGCAACATGAGGTGGCTGTCAAGAGCAACCTTCTCCCTTTCTGATTCTGTCCATTTTGATGGATCCTTGGCCTCATAAGATCTTGGGATAGTTGTGGTTCCAACAGTCTTCTCTGGTATCTCTTGTTGAGGAACAAAATGACCATTCTTGAGAATCTCAGGATACAAAGGATGAGAGGCTTTGATGAACAACATCATCTTTATCTTCCAGAGGTTGTAATTCTCTTTGTCAAACTGAGGGACCTTCACCGTTCCTGTAGTCTTTGGTGTATTCGAACTCATGATCGTTTTTCTGTTTTTGAATAAACAGCCCGCTCTGATACCACTTGTTGAGTATTGAATACGATAAAAGAATACAGGGGGGGGTGAATGGATTCTTGAACTTTTCTTTGGCTAGAGTCTATGTAGCAAATAAGTGTTTGTGTGTGCAGAAGTGAAGGTGCGGATAAAGAACAACACAAGACACAATATCACTTTAATCTAATGTATTATTAGATAAAGGTTGCTACAATCTGTGAATACAAATGATAGTATTCTCAGCTTCGTTTTTCTCAGAGAGATACAGCTTGTAGTGTATGAAAAACTTGACTCACAAAGTTACAAAGTTAATGACTAAGGAAGTGAGGCTGTATCCTTATAGAACATGGATACAACCTACTTATTCCAAATAAGGTAGCTGAACAAATTACTTTCTAGTCTGTCTATCCTTTTTGAGTAAGCGTCCAAACGGTTACAGATTTGACTTTGTAAAGCCTGTTCAGATCCACTTCTTTAGCCCCTTGTCTCTTCTATATCTCTCCAAGCTTCCTTGTAGGCTTTCCAGAGCACGTTACAGATTGTGGTCCATAAAGTGCATTGGCTTATTGCAGGTTTCTGACTTGTACAATTTCTTCAGTACTTTGTCTCCAAGAATGTATTCGAGAAGTGACTAAGTAGTTGATTCGAGAACTAGAATTGACTTGATCGATAACTCTGAGTTCTCGAACACTGTTATATTGACATATCGAATTACTTCTCGAATAGCTCTTTTCTTCAGGATTCCTTGAGTTGTCGAATAGAACACTTGACTTGTCGAATCCTTGAGATATCGAATAGCTTTCTGAGTCCTTGAGATATCGAATGGAACTTTGACTTGTTGACTCCTTGAGAACTCGAATACTACTTTGACTTGTTGACTTCCTGAGTTCTCGAATAGAGTACATAGACATATCGAATCTCTGTGATATCGAATGAGATATCGAACAGTGTATTCAGAGATATCGAATAGTGTCTTGATCGAGATATCGAATCCCTGACTTCTCGAATGCTGGACTTATCGAATAGACAAATACACTTCTCGAATTGGTACTTAGGCAAATTCTTCATTTCTTCAAATCCCAACTGTGATTATTTGACAGTCTTTATCTTCTTGCTTGAGGCATGAACCTTGGAACTTCTTTCAAGCATTATTCTGGACTCTATAAGTACAGTTACACAACTAGGATTTGATACCTACTACAAGTACAATACAAACAGAAACTCTACAACTAGAGGTTCCCTCAGTTAAGAGGTCATGTAAGTAATGCAAAGCATTACAAACAATTAGGCTTGTTATTAGATGTATACAGGCATGCCTCTGTAACTAACATAATCTGTGTAATAACTTTTGGTTGTTGAAATGCTTCCTGTAGAAGTATTATTCAACAATGTACTTAGTAGGATTCTGGGTTTGTAATGACTGTTTAACTCTAAACTTTTAATATTGTGAATGTTGTTCTATGAGCATATGACTGGTGTGTGTGTGTGTATTATTGCGGGATCAATTGCATAAGTATTAATTGTTATAAAAAAAAGATCCAAGAGATATTGGTATTGAATGGAAATTGGTCCGTGACGGCCTGGATTCATGACCCCGGATCTAGGGTTGTCACAGATGGTATCAGAGCTTAGAGTCATAATGCTCAGGAACAATAGTGATAATAATAAATGTATCAGTAATAATATAAAAATTTGAACTCCCATCGAGTTCAGGGGTGGTATATCACATGTAGCATTTATTTTAAGCATATATTATAATTTTATAGATTATTACTAATAAAGGGTTATGTTTTATTACAGGAAGAAGAAATGGGTGAGTCGAGTTATGTTCGTGAGTGGCTAGGGATATATATATATATAAATGTATTAATCGGTGATATAATTATTGAATATGGAATAATGTATAGTCTACCCTAAATTTGGGTAAATAGTGGAGAATATTGTTATGTATAGAATCATGCCGCCTAAACGTAATACTAGGGCAAATGTAAGGGGAAATGGGGGAGTTTGAGGTAATATTGTAAGTAGATTGGTGAATAGACACTGATTGTTTGTGGAGATGAAAGGGTGAAACTGAGGTTGGTCGGTAAAGCCAAGATATACCTTAAGGACCAAGACAGACTGAGATATTCCGAGATTGACTTAAATGAAAAGGTTATTATGCCAAAAGTGTTAAATTGTGTTGCACACGGGATTGATATGAGAAAGGGAATACTTGATGTATCGGGAAGTGTACATTAGATAACCTCGTGAGTATACAGGGTATGTTGGGATATACAATTATAAAGTATAGTTTGAAGAGTCCTTGATACCGGAGCAGTGTTAGGCCAAGACGATTAATATTACGTAAGTATATCGATCAGAAGGTTGTGTTTTATTATGGACAAAGGCAGAAAGTATTGAGCCAAGTCACGATTAGGTAAATGATGATAATTGAGAATATCAGACGATAGGTTAAGGATAAATGGTGAATGCCAAATTTGAGAAATTTTGGAAAGTACGCAGTCTAAGATATAAATGGTATTTGGGGAAAACTTTCCATTATTGGGATTTTCAATTGGGCAGAAGCTATTAACGGTACTTTTTCTCAAATTTCCTAAAGCCCTGCTAAATTATATTATTGAGTTTTAAATTTTCCTCCACTGATGGGTAATTCCAGTTTTGATCTGGCACCTCTTATTTATTAAGTGCCTGTATCTTTTCAAAACTTTTTGGTGCCCTTGAAATGTGTTTCAAAATTGTATTTTATCTATCTTAGTCAAAATATTCCTCTAAGATTATTTTCGGAAGATGGTATTTATCATCGTGATTTAAATTTCCCTCTATATTTCTTACTCCAACTAAGAGGAACAGCCCTATATGTATACACAAGGACGATCTGTCTGTGTGATAGAAAGTCGGAGGGGACGCTCTCACTTGTGTGACGTACGGGTTCTTCCATCATATTGATTTCCCAAATATTCTTTTGTTTCGAATAAGAACTATTTAAAACTCTTAATCTTATAAATTGTTGTGGGACCCTTGCTTGTTTCTAGGTTCGTTTCAATTCAAAGTCTCTTAAATTCTATCAATTGTTTTGAATATAGAAGATTTCATTAATGGATGGAAGAAATGTTTATAGTATATGTGATTATACAAGGGAATTGGAGATTCCAAGGGAAATTTCAATAAGAGATAATTAGAACTGGAAGCGTTGGATATAAGAGAGGAAGGAATTTCGCGAGAAGAAGTGGGTATATTTGATGATTAGAAAGAGAAAAGAATATGAGAAATTTTAAGGCATAATTGAGATTTACTATTGAGAGTAAGGTGTATTTTGAGGATAGAGTCAGAATAAGGATAAACAAAGGAAGTGGGGATAATTAATAAAGGATTCGAGGTGCAATAACTTTTAGTGGGGGAAGGTCAATATTGTGACTAACACCCTAAGTAGCAAAGAGAGAGATTAAGGATGTTAATTATTCAAAGGATTAATCCAAAAAGGTATGAATGCGTAAAACTTGAGGTAAAGATTTTGATGAGAATAATAAAGGGGAATCACAGAGGTGGAGTAGATAGTATATCATGAAAGAGCTAAGGTGAATCAGCAAGATGTAAAGAACGCATAGTGAACAATAGACATATGTGATAAGGTATCCGGAGGAAATCGCTCTAATTTAACCTCTTAAGTGTAAATGTTTGGTTAGGGATCGACTAAGTCAATGAATGGTGTAAATGGACTGATAATATAGATAAGAATAATCTATCTGTGAGAAAGTAAACTATGGTGATATAAGAAAGTAAGTTATTCTCGTGTCATCCAAATCAATATCTGTTAAGGGTCAGAGAACTCTATAGAAAGGAGATTAAGAGTATGAAAGAAGGTGTGAGAATATTTTTAAGGATGAAGGAAAAGTACATGCTCGTATAGTTACGAACAGAAAATATATATTATAACCAATATTTTCTTACAATTGTTTCAAGGAATATTATTATAACTTATTTTCTGGAAAATTTACAGAGGTGATATATATACAAATGTTGGAGTATTAATATTTTATGTCATGATAGAGATCAAAACATAGTTAAACAATAGTGAGATACACTACCATTCAGGGAAGGCCAATGTGGTGGCCGGTACCCTTAGGCAAAAGAGGAAGGAGAGATGAGATAAGATAGAATGACTGAATATAGGAGGGGATTTGCAAGAAAAAGGATAGTGAAAGTACTTCTATTGAAAAGCTAAATGGCATGTTGATGAATGACAAGCAAGTTTATGTTGGTGTATTTTTGCGCAAATAAGATAGAGATATTATGAAGGAAAAAGGATGGAGAAAGTGGTGTAGAAGTTAGAAGGTGTGGATGAAAAAGGTATCTGTGGATATTTTCAACATGATTCCGGGACGGAATCCTTTTAAGGGGGGAAGACTGTAATATCCCCTAACTTTAGCAATGCTACAGTGATCAAATGAATAGTAAATTTTGAGGATTTATGGAAATGGTATGTAGGTACTCTATAAGAGAAACAGAAAATGAGTAAACAGAAACCATATTAGTGTTATACAATGAAAATAAGTGACTCGAAATGATGATAGATTTCAGAAATTCCTGAATATGGATTTTGAGAATTTTGATTTCGAATAAGCTTCTATTGGATATTAAAGAGCATGGAGATATTGAAGGAAATTATATATTGAGGAATTAGTGAAATTAGGTTAAACCAAGGAGTGATCAAGTTAAAGAAATGCCAAAGGAATTTGGATTGATAAACAATTTAGAACCACTTAGATAACGAGGTGTATTCGAGACGAATCGTGATTAAACAAGTATGGAAGCCAAGTAACCAAGGTTAGTAAATAATAAGGAGATTTACCACATTAGTATTTACAAAGGTTATTAGTATTTTCTTAAGGTTAAAGAACCAAGCTTACAAGATACTCTTCTATGACATAAGCAGTGATATCACCTTCCACTAACACTTAGTTAAGGGGTAGATTAGTCATTAATCAAGGTAAATATCTACACCATTCCACAAGACTCTAGAATTTACAAGATTAAGGAAGATAAGATCAAAAATCAAGAGCAAAATCTCTCCCCCTCCATTTCTTGCAAATTCGGCCAAAACAGATCAGTCTCAGTAAAACAGCCATATCTCACTCAATTCTCAATGAAATTGGGCGATCTTTAGCTTTCAGGAAACCGTGTGAGATGCTCTACAACTTTCGTTCAGGAGCCTCGAGCAGAAAACGAGCAGAAGGGCTTCGTGTTGGCCAATCAATGTTGCGTGTTTTACTAGTCAGGAAGTGTTCTTGAATTCCCATGGTTAGATCATCCATCTAAAGCTTCCCAAGGACCATCCAAGGCCATACCAAGGTTAACCAAGCTTGATTGTGGTTATAAGAGCATCAAGGAAGGTATAAAACCTAACCCCTTTTTATTATGTGAGTTTTAGTGATGTTAATGGATGATGTGTGGTTAAAAGTGATTATTGTGATGTTAGCTAGCATAAATTTTGATTAATTGTTGGGTGATGGTATTGAGGCCTCATCACTGATTATATGGATTATGAGGATGTAATATTGATATGTATGGAGTGGTGGATGATTATATGGCTTGGTTGTGATGGAATGGTTTTTGGAATGTCCGAATTATAGCTGTCGTAATGCCAAATTTTCGTTAGCCCATTTAGATAGCAAAATTCGTATTTTTCACTGGACTAATTATTGTAACCACTGACCATATTGAGTAGTTTTTGGTGTCTAGTTTATGTGGCCGCAAGAATCATGTCAAAAGAGTTTACGGATTAGGAGATATGATCGTTTTAGTGAAAGTTGTTCGAGGAATGGAACTGCAGAAATGTACCAACTTTGAGGCTATAATTACCATACTTAAACATTTTTAAAAATTATTAAATTTTGAGATATTGTAATAAGGTAGTCAAAGAGTCATTACCAGTTGACCTTGTAGTAAAATTCGAAATCTTTATTTTCTGAGAATTTTTATAGTCAAGTGTGGTTGTTAAGGGAAATGGTGAAAACCCCTGAAACTTCGATTGAGTTTATAAATGGTTAAGTTCTTGAACCTTTGGGGTAATAGTGATACGTTAAACATATATTAAAGTGTCAAGGGTATTGTTATACAAGAGTGAGGTGAGTAAGAGATGTGGTATTCTAACGACGGTCCTTTTTGTGTTTATAGAAACTCCGGAAGAGCCACGAGCCATACCGTCAGGATACCGAAACCGAGGCAAGATTTTTTCCACCCTTACTTTGGAAAACTATTTTATTTTCAAAGTAAAATGATTTCATGGAATATATATGTTTTTCTACGTTTGCTATATTGCTAAGGATTTATTTCCTGATTTTGAGAAGTAAAGGAAGATGGATATGAGTATGGTTATGGATATGGATATGGATATGGATAGAACGAATATACTTTATGTTCTAAAGAGATATGAAAGAGAATGATATCAGTTGTTATCTAGGATTATATGGGTTATAATATTCTATTGATTATAATCTTTAAGTAGTTGTGATTTAATAAATATTATTTGATTATTATTTAATACTTTTAAATAAGATGGAATATCTTATGTATATAAAGGCATATTTGACTTTATTAATTATAGAAAAGAGGTATGAGTCATAATTAAAGTGTTATGACGTATGATTTAAAAAGGGTGATGATATATGATAAAGGGAAATGGATACGTTATATGTGAGTGGAAAATGTGAAATGGTATTTGATAATGGAAAAATGATTTGAAAAAGGGGGATTGCAACAGTAAGCGTAAGAGGCTGTGTGGTAGTGGCACAGTCCAGCATCCAATATTTATTCCGGCCCAAGAGTGCCGAGGGAGGATGTAGTGGTGGACCTTCCTCCTGGGGGATGGTGGAGAACCTACCTCCGTCTACCGGTAGTAAAAGGGACGGGTACGGAGGGCGACTGATCATCGTCCTTACGTATTCGGCAACAGTGGAAATCCCCAACGTTTTCTTTAAAGGAAAGAATTAATAAAGGTTTTCAGATGGTATATTGAAAAGGGAAAATTGTATGAAAGTATGGAATTACTTTACAGTTAAAAGAGAAACTGATATTATAGCATCATATATTCCTTTCCTTACAATAGTAATTGGATGATGTATTATTAAATAAGAATTTTATTCTTCTTAAGGTTTATAGTTGGCTTCCGGTTACATATATTTTTATATCTGTTTAAATTTTGATTTCTAGTTACAAGATTATCTTGCTGAGCTATTATAGCTCACTCTTGCTACTTATGTATATAACAGCTAGGTCAAATGCCGATACTCCGCACTACACCCCGTAAGATGGTAGGGGGAAGACGACCTTTTGAGCGAGTGCTGGCGCCTATACCAGAGGTAGCTGACAAACGAAAGGGTTGTGGTAGACTTATGTACATTAAGGGTGTAATCTTTGTAATAACTTTTGGTTGTTGAAATGCTTCCTGTAGAAGTATTATTCAACAATGTACTTAGTGGGATTCTGGGTTTGTAATAACTGTTTAACTCTAAACTTTTAATATTGTGAATGTTGTTCTATGAGCATATGACTGGTGTGTGTGTGTGTATTATTGCGGGGTCAATTGCATAAGTATTAATTGTTATAAAAAAAAAGACCCAAGAGATATTGGTATTGAATGGAAATTGGTTCGTGACGACCTGGATTCATGACCCCGGATCTAGGGTTGTCACATAACTCGTTTAATGAATTTTGCAAGAGAAATGGTATAGTTCATGAGGTAACTCCACCATACACACCTGAGTCTAATGGGGTGGCAGAACGAAAGAACAGAACCTTTAAGGATATGATAAATATTATGTTGATTAATTCTGGGTTGCCTAAGTACATGTGGGGGAGGCTCTGAATGCGGCTTGCCATATTCTGAATAGAGTTCCTCTGAAACATATGGACAAGACACCTTATGAATTATGGACAGAGAAAAAGACTAGTTTAAAATATCTTCGTGTGTGGGGGTACCTTGTAAAGGTACTTGTCCCTGAACACAAGAGAAAGAAACTAGGACCGAAAACTGTTGATTGCATCTTTCTGGGCT
This sequence comes from Kitagawia praeruptora, assembly GCA_037693485.1. Taxonomy (NCBI): domain Eukaryota; kingdom Viridiplantae; phylum Streptophyta; class Magnoliopsida; order Apiales; family Apiaceae; genus Kitagawia; species Kitagawia praeruptora. The sequence continues at coordinate 117,545,930 of CM075352.1, forward strand.
ATATTGAAACCACTACGGCTATGAGATTTTTAGTATTAAAATCTAACATAGACAGAATAGTGGCTAACACTATAGTTGAATTTCGTGATGCAACATTCTTTGAGGATGTGTTCCCGATGAAGACTGGTATACCTTAGGGTATTCCTGATGATGATCCCACTCACACATCAAGGTCCATTCCTGATCATGTGGAAAGGATGACAAATGTGGGGGTGGATCCTAGTAGTAGCTCTACTCCTGATGAAGTAGAGGAACCTAGAAGGAGTAAGCGTGCTAAGGTAGTCAAGGATTTTGGAAGTGATTTTATCACTTACAATATCGAGGATGAACCTTTAACTTTCAGACAGGCCATGGATTCTTCAGAATCTAGGTACTGGAAAGGTGCTGTAAAAAGTGAAATTGACTCTATTGTTTCTAATGGAACATGGGATTTGGTTGATCTACCTCCTGGGTGTTCTACTATAGGATGTAAATGGGTCTTCAAAAGAAAGATGAACCCTGATGGCTCAATAGATAAGTATAAGGCTAGGCTGGTAGCTAAGGGCTTTAAGCAAAAGGAAGGCATTGATTACTTTGACACATACTCTCCAGTTGCTAGAATGACAACAATCCGAATGCTTATAGCATTGGCTTCTGTACATGGTCTTATCATCCATCAAATGGATGTAAAGACAGCTTTTCTTCATGGTGAACTTGAAGAAGAGATTTATATGGATCAGCCTGAGGGATTTGTTGCCTCTGGAAATGAAAGGAAAGTATGTAAGTTAATCAAGTCTATATATGGCATAAAACAAGCTCCAAGAGACTGGCATAAAAAGTTTGATGAAACTGTTTTAGAATCAGAATGTGTAGTTAATGAAAGTGACAAGTGTGTCTATTACATGGTTAAAGGAAATGAATGTATTATTGTGCCTGTATGTGGATGATATTTTGTTGTTTGGAACCAATATTGAGATTATTAACGAGACAAAAAGGTTCTTGAAAAGACATTTTGAAATGAAGGATATGGGAGAGGCTAGTGTGATTCTTAGTATCAAGTTGACTCAGTCAACTGATGGAATAACCTTGTCACAATCTCATCATATAGAGAAATCTATACTTGAGAAGTATGGTTATTCAAATTGTAGAATCGCAAGTACTCCGTATGATCCTAAAATTGCCCTTGTCAAGAATAGTTCAGGAGTACCTGTGTCTCAGTTAAGGTAATCTCATATTATTGGGAGTTTGCAGTATCTTGCTAATGGAACTAGGCCGGATATTTCATATTCAGTGTCTAAGTTAGCAAGATATACAAGCTGTCCAAACAAGACTCATTGGGATGCTCTTGATAGAGTGCTTAGATATCTCAAAGGCACCATATATCTTGGTTTGCATTACAGGAGGTTTCCTGGAGTGCTAGAGGGATATAGTGATGCAAGTTGGATAGCTAAGAAGTCTGGTTCAAATGGAGTGACTAGATACCTGTTTACCCTTACGGGTGGAGCAGTGTCATGGAAGTCTTCTAGACAGACTATTATAACTCGGTCTACTTTTGAGGCTGAGTTGTGTGCATTAGATGCCACGGGGACTGAGGCTGAATGGTTACATGGACTTATGTCAATGTTACCTGTAGTAAGTCGTCCACTTCCTGCTTTTGCTATTCATTGTGATAGCCGTACAACTATCGACAAGATAAACAACAAGAAGTATAATGTGAAAACAAAGAGACATATCCAAGTTTGACTAAAGTCTATAAGGGGTCTAATGTCTGACAGGATCATAGTTGTTGAGTTTATTGGCACTCAAGAAAACCTAGCTGATCCTTTGACTAAGGGACTTGAGCATGCTGTAGTCCTTAAGTCTAGGTTGGGGATGGGACTGATAGCCCATAATGATTCATCTACAGCGGAAACCCAATACACATGAGAGGAGATCCCTCAAAAGTGTATTCAATGTGGTAATAACAAGCTGTAAGGGTGAATTGGTTGTACCTTTAACTACATAGATTGATACTCACGTATTTGGAGTCTATCCCCTGTAAACCTATAAGGTACTGTAACTGCCAGAATAACAAGAGTTATTTGAACTCTGAATGGGGTCAAGTCATACGACGAGATGCTAGCAGTACATCTCTGGAGATGCCCAGCTAAGCGAATGTAATTGTGTGGCCGCAATTAGAGGAAAGGGTTATTCCTTGAAACATTCGACGAACAGGATCGAGACATGACCATTAACGTCTCAAAGCCGTAGATTAGCACCATAGCCTTTGATTTGTCGTCGTCTATGGAGTGTGGTTACACCAAACGGATAAAGATTCAAGGTGAAACATTCCATCTGAATCCGGTAGCCATCGAAGTAGAGGACTTAGGAGGGTTCAAACCCGGAAGGGTACCTACTCTGAAAAACAAGTCATGATGAGGATATATATGCATTTCTGTATGGATTCGTGGGGGATTGTTAGAAAATGGAAAGTTTGAGACATATTTAAAATATGTTCTTGATGTAATTTCCGGAAACTAACAAGTGGAAGTTGTTCCTTGTAATGAGTACTTAAACTTTCATGTTTGGATCTAAGACATTTTCTTAGTGGAATCCATAAATAAATTGAGTTGAAGTTGCTTGCTTGAAATGGGTTATGTGGGTTATTAGTTGAAATAACTTGAGTTCCACATAGAATTGGTAATGAAAGGTTGGTGGCTTTATATAGCTCCATGTGCAAGTGTAGTGCACAACTACTAAGGCATTTGAGTGTGCATGGATGTAGAGTGGGCCTCGCGCGCACACACACACGCGCGCCGCCGCCGCCCGCCTCGCCACGCCACGACACGACTCGGGTCGGGTCGGGTCGAAGGGCGATTTGGGCGAATGTCTCGGCGTCTCGCGTACGCGAGGCGACCTGGGCGAGGGATTTTATTACCTGGAATATTGATTTATTTTAACAGAAAATCAGACTTTATTTGTTACTGCTATTGGATCAGTATTTGGATTATTGGGCCTGATCAGAGATCAAATCCTGATGGACAGACCCTGAACATAACTAAATACTGATGGGCATCAGATCCTGACGGACCAAAATCCTGATGGATCAGATACTGATGTTGACCAATCCTGATGGACATCAGATCCTGAGGATGGTTAAATCCTGATGCTGTTGTAACTGAAAAATAAATATTGATGCAGTTAATGAAATTAAATCAGAATATTTACTTTCCTTTTATGGAATATCAGTTACGTTTTATTTTTTGTATTATATACATACAGAATAGAACGTTGAGATATACGCTTCTAAGGACAGAAAACCCTAGCTGCTTTCTTCTCGCTCTCTCTCAATATATACAGATACAATACATAATTCTCAGGAGAACTGAGGTGCTGGTCGCTGTTGATCACTGGTGGATTTGTGAACACCTTGATCTGTTGTTGTTTTATCCTGGAAACGATATTGCTGCAACCCAATCACAACGTAAGTGGGGCAATATTCTCTTCAAGAACAGCCAAGTCTTCTCGAAGGGCTTGGTGACTCAGCTGTTCAATCTCTTATCAGTACCTGCCATATACTTCTGTGGGAGATAAGTTACTCTTGACTTTCTCGTTAAATACATTCTCTAATTATGTTCTTGTTTTGCCTTCGTGATTTGTTTTGTTAATTGGCTATTTGTTTGTTCTTGTTTTATATATATATCACTGCCTCATTGTTGTTATAGTTAATTATATCCAACAATTACTATTCTGTAGGTAAAGTCCGTTGGTAAACCTTTAGCATTTCTGTTGGGCAGGTAAATTCCGTTGGTAAACCATTAGCATTTCTGTTGGACGGACACTTTTCACGTCCATTTTACTACGAATATTTTTATTGGTAAATATCTGTTAGTGATCCGTTAGGTGTCTGTTAGTATGTTATTGGTTTTTCAAACTTTCTAGCTCCATTAGCAGTTCATTGGTAACTACCAACATATTAATTTCGGTTGCTAAATTATATTGGCATAATGCCTTATTCTTGTAGTGCTGACTGTTTTGAAACCTTGGTTTCTACTTAGCTACAACACTTGAAATGATCATCTCTGGTGCTATTAAGCATAAAGAAGTTTTTTAGTACGTACTTAAAAATATTTACTAATATTTTATGCTGTAGATCGAAATCTTAAGAAAGTCATTTCAATCTCCCCCGGCAGCTGCTTCGAATTTATGACATTATCGGAGGGAAATTTATAAGATAGAAATCAGCATAGAGATGATGTTGAATACACTTTATTTTCTTTAAGATATCCTTATATAGATACTCCTATATAGGTTGGTGTTTCTCCTGCAATCCCCGACCTTCCCAAGCACTGCAGATGACGTAGATTTGGCACCTCAGTTTACACTGCATAAGTGCAGAATATGAAGAACGACAGATTATTAGCAAACTTAATTATAATCATGTTTAACATAAGTAGTATTATGGAAGAAAAACTTACGTATTGCAATCGAAACTAAGATCAGCTGAGAACATTAAAGGGACTCCACATTTCCCCGAGAGCGCATCAATTTTTGCAACATTAGCTGGCCTGCCTCTAATATTTTGGTGCTCGCAAAAGCAAAGTTCTCTTCTTTCCTCTGTTGTTTTGGCTGACTCAAAGAATGCTTTATACGCTTTGCAGCATTCATGAGACGGCTCTTGCTGTTCAGCAGTACTTCTGGTGAATGGACTGCACAAGGCTGATGCTCGCTGGTTTTCCGGTCCATTACAATTAAAGGCCTCCACAGCTGCCACCACTATAAACATCATAACCACGAAGTAAGCAATCTTCGCCATCGCTTCCTGCGTTAATCTGTACTTGTATATATTATGAGTTTAAATTTTGTCAACTACAGCATACCATGTATTTAAAGACAGAATGGGGGAGTAGTTTAGTAGTGTAAGTAATTATCTTTACCCAACAGTTAGGACACCAAATATTGCATTTGTCTTCATCGTCATTTTCATACAAAACTAGACTGAGCATGTAGATTATATGAGTATCTATCATTTCAAACTCGAGTGGTAATTTTGGGCAAAATGATTAGGAGGCATCTAATTAGTACAGATTTTCAGCCTAAAGGGCATCTATTTAGTAGAGATTTTCAGCTTAAAAGGCCTAAAGAGCACAAGGTGTTCGTTCGTCCACCATATATTGTTAATGCTTTAATGCTTTGCTGCAAGTGGAAGTTAGGCGCTTCTGATCAAGTGGCAAACTATGTTTATTAATTACTCCGTACAAGTTACATATATAGAAATAATAATTTCTATTATTTTAATTAGTTATGGCAGTCCAGAGTAGCTACGACAGGGAATGGTGTTAGGGGCTTATGATCGATCACTTCAATCATGTGGCAAATTATCATCATCTACTTGAGAGATCGAGTTACGTAAAACTATTGTATATATTATATACGCTGTTAATTACTTATGGTAGTCTATATATAGCTAGCTATAGGGCAAAGATTTAGGCGCTTTTGAGATCATCTCTACTAGGTTACTGCATACGTTGCCCAACGATTGACAATTCATCAAATATATTACTTTTTTATTTTCTCACTAATACGCATTAATATTGACAATTTTTATAAAAAAAATTGCTTCAATAGTTAGCAACCCTCAAAGTTGTCATTGTGATCCCCTACGTAAATTAGAGAAATGATATGATAGAAGGAGACAATATAAAAGTGGATACAAATATATATATATATATATATATATATATATATATATATATATAGGCAAGTGCTCAAATAAGACCACCCTTATATTGAGAACTAAGAGCTTTCCATTTTAAAATCAAATTACTTAATCTGGACCACACAAATATGATAAATCAATTACCTACCCCCATCCGACCCCCACCCCACCCCACCCCACCCCCCCCCCCCCGACAGCGCACCGGTCGTCTTCTCCGATGGCCGGCACCACCTCCTTTTTCCTTTCAGACATCTGGCCTCGCAGGGGCACTTCTTCATCGTCTTCTTCTGGCGAGCTCCGCAGGTGCACCATCTTCATCGTCTTCCTCCGGCGAGCTTCAATCCATGGAAGTCCATCTACTGAGTCTTCTTGGTTCGATCTTTGTCCGGTGAACACGTGGTTTAAGATGAAGAAGATAGTGGAGACTTGATTGAAAAACTTATCACAAATTTGAAATGAACAGGTGGTTAGTGGTGGTGGCGACCGGAGATGATGGTGTTGTGATTTGTCTTGTCTCAGATCTGAATTTTTTTTATGAACTATGCTCGAATTTTTAATGATTTGTACTGAATTTTTTTGGTGATTTGCTTTGAATTTTCGGTGATTTGGTGGTGGTGGCGAACGAAGATGGTGGTGTTATGATTTGTCTTGTCTCAGATCTGATTTTTTTTTTATGATTATGCTCGAATTTTTGATGATTTGTATTTAATTTTTTGGTGATTTGCTTTGAGTTTTTGGTGATTTGCTTTGAATATTTGTGGTTTCTTGGTGATTTGCTTTATGTGATGATTATGATTCTGGTATTGGTGGTGGATGGATTAAGCAGTGGTATGATAGAAACAGATGTTGCAATAAAAAGCAAGCTCTTAATTACTATTTAGTATTTACTAGAGAACAAAATTCCCGAAATTTTCTTCAAAGCCCCATTATAAAAAGCAAGCTCTTAATTACTATTTATTATTTACCCTGTATATGGTTAAATTGATGAAACTCATCGAGTAATAACCTAGTAAGTTAGAGTTTTCGAATAGTTTGAAAGTATGTTCGAAATTGGGTGAGGTGAGAACTGGGTGAAGGCAGATCATGAAAGTGAATGCAGATCATGAAAGCAGATAACGTGGTTGTGGGTTGTAGTCCGGAATTTGTTCTTATTGATTTGAGCATAGCAAGATTGAGTTAGTATCGGATTGTAGAAGAAGCTTTGGTGACCTTATACGAGTTACAGTGCAGTGTTGATAATATTATATGTATATCCGTGTGTTATATGTTACTTATACATGTGTCTGTATATAACTAGCAGCCATTTGCAGTGAAGAAGAAGATGCAAAGATGGGATCTTATTTGTTAATGGTGTTGGTGACTTTTAACGAAAATAAGCAACATGTAATAGCAACATTGTTACAGTGCGTGCATTTTAATTTATTAGGCTTTTTTTAAGTAAATCCTAAACACCTGTACACGTGATCTTGTGTGTCCTCAACTGTTTTAGTTTGTTCCGCATAATTTTATTTTCAAAAATTATGTTCAACTAACTGTGTTCTTTAAAATCATATAATTTTTTTTTTAAAAAGTGCATGTCTTTTATTTCTTTAGTAAACTTAACTATGTTTTGTATTTTTTGTATGTTCAAAATTTAAAAAGTTGTGTTCTGTATTTTTACAATAATAAATATTGTATAGTAAAATATAGAATTTACAAAAAAATTATAAATTTGATTCTATATTTAATATTAAAAAATAGGAAAAAATATAGTAAATAAAATAAAATAAAGTTATGTTCTGTATTATTAAAATATATTTAATAATAAAGTTGTGTTATGTATTTTGTTTTGCTATTCAAAAAATAGAATATTTTATATGTGTTCTGTATTTATACAATTTCATATACTATATATTAAAAATTAAAATATAAAGAATTAGGTTCTGTATGTAGTAAATAGAACATAGATTGAATAAAAGTGCATGTCTTTTATTTTTTTAGTAAACTTAACTGTGTTCTGTATTTTTTGTATGTTCTGTATGTTCAAAATTTAAAAAGTTGTGTTCTGTATTTTTACAATAATAAATATTGTATAGTAAAATATAGAATTTACAAAAAAATTATAAATTTGGTTCTATATTTAATATTAAAAAATAGGCAAAAATATAAAAGTTATAGAACATTTGATTTTATGAAACAAAATTAAATAACATTATAAATAAAATGAAATATAAAATATTGCTAAAGGAAAAAATATTGAAATTAAAAAAGAAATTGTCATTTCGTTGGTGTCTTATATGTGTATAGCGCACGATTAATCTGATATGCTAGTTTTTTTAGTATTGAATGGTTAAGATTTAGTTCTCAAGTTACTCATTTTAACTAGTTACCCATATAGAATCACCCTATATATATATATATATATATATAGGCCTAGGTTCAATTAAGAACTAAAAATGTTGGGTAACTGAGTAACTCCAATACAGCCGTGGCTATGATTGCTGGTGTAAACAACTTACAGTACTTGCACGTAGTCTAGTAAAACTGCTTACAAATACAAAAATATTAATAACTAAATTGAAAAGTAAATCTCTTTCCTGGTCACTTGCCAAACATCTACTTTATTTAATTTTGTCACTTTTATATTTATAGATAAATACAAAATACAAAGATTTCAAAATAAATAAAAAATTGCCAAAAATATAGAATTAAAAAATATTACAAATTACAATGAAAAATACGAAACCCTAACTATTACTATAAATATTTGTGTGTTAAGTGTTAATACCTAATTATTATAAGTAAACATATATAAGAACTATTTCTAACAGAAAACAAATTACATAATACATAAAAATTTTAAAAAGTACAAAAAAAATAATACATAACTTAAAATAAATACAGAACAATAAAAATACATATCAAGAAAAATAAAGGGCAAGAAAATACAGAACACAAATAAATACATTCAAAACAAGAAACATTATTATAAAAAATACAGAACACTACTTATTTAACCTTATTACATATCATAAAAAATTTAAAAAGTACACAAAAAATAATACATAACTTAAAATAAATACAAAACAATAAAAATACATATCAAGAAAAATAAAAGACAAGAAAATACAGAATACAAATAAATACATTCAAAACAAGAAACATTATTATAAAAAATACAGAACACTACTTATTTAACCTACTTACATATCATAAAAATTTTAAAAAATACAAAAAAAAAAGACATAACTTAAAATAAATACAGAAAAACAAAAATACAGAACAATAAAAATACATATCAAGAAAACTAAAGGGCAAGAAAATACAGAACACAAATAAATACATTCAAAACAAGAAACATTATTATAAAAAAATACAGAACACTACTTATTTAACCTACTTACATATGTGTTTTGTTGGTAATTTAAAAAAATTATTAATAAATAATTCAAGATCGTTATACGTAAAATAAATGTTCTGAATTTTTATTTATATTTATAAAAAACAAATCGTGTTCTGTATTTATACAATATTATTGTATATTAAACAATTATATTTAAAAAATATAAACAAATTAGGTTATGTATTTAATATTATTAACAGAAAAATATTAAATAAAATACAGAACAATATTGTAATATTTAAAAAATAGTATATTTTTTATTGTTTTGTATTGGTATAATTTGTCATACAATATATTAAAAAAAATTGTATAATATTTTGAGTATGTAATAAACATAATAGTGAATGTAATTTAGTTCATAAAAAAATTTATATAAACAAAAATTATAGAACAAATAATTATATGAGAATTCGTCAAAAAAAAATTATATGAGAATAAATTAAATTATAATAAAATAAAAATGATACTAAAAGAAATGTGTTGAAATTAAAAAAGTAACTGTCCTTCCGTCAGTTAGTGTTGGTGACTGTTGCATGGCATGGGTGTGTACTGCGCGGTGCATGATAACGATCAACTGGTTTAGTATATTGGATGGTTGGATTTAAGTTACTTGTTTTAACAGGTTACCCATAGAGAAGCACCCTATATATATATATATATTTGGACAATTATATGAGTTTTAGCTAATTTGGGAAGTTGCCAACTTTTGGCAACCTCCTAACTCCAATAGGTGGGCAACCAAGAGTAACATGCCAGGTCAACGTTGACAGCTTCTTGGTAACCCTATTGAAGATGCTTTGACCCATCCAATTTGGTACGTGCTAACTCATCATCTTGGACTCTTTACGAGTTACATAAAACTGTATGTATGTATCACTCACATCTTGTACCTATATACGTATATGCCTTTTGCTATACTATGGTCTTGTTTGTCAAATTTTAACTTGAACTTATAAGTTAATTATTTAGAAAAAAAATTCGTAAATATGTGTGTGGAGAGTTTAATCTTTCTATATATAATAGGACAACAAGTACTTGTCAAACCTGCATCCTGAGCAAATAAATTAGTTCCGAACCTAACTCCGAACCTAACTCAATTATAATATTAAAAAATATGTTGTTCCAAGGAATTGAACCTATGACCTCTCATAATGAAACTAAACTTACCAACCAATTTAGCTAGATGAACATTTATACTTACAATGGAATTCATTAAATACGTACACAAATACTTTTTGGGTTATATTATGTTTAATATATTAAACTATTCATTTAAGATAAGATTACTTATATTACAACTTCTGCACATTGTTTTTTATATTATAGACCTACCCATCTAAATAAATTTTATAGAAAATTTTCTTATATTTTTAAAATGGAGAAAATAGTATTTATTTTGAGATAAATTGTTTTGTTCATAATCTCATATATGAAATGCATAGATAAAATAATTATTCTTTGAGATCAAATATGTTTGGGAAATTCTCAATGGTACCACTGTACTTTTGGCTTTTGCCAGTGGTACCATTACATTTTTGACTCCTCTTAACGGTACCCTTAAAAAATTGACTTTCTACCAGAAATACCATTATGTTAGAAAAACGTTAGAGAAACGTTAAGTAGGGTAAAAAGAACATGGTACCACTAGCAAAAACCAAAAGCACGGTGATACCATTGATAATTTCCTTAAAATATATTTGTAGAATACTAGTTGGCCCCAAACCTGTTGAAAAAATATAAGAACAATCTTGGCCATACGCTACGATATGCAATAAGAAATTAGGTTGAATATTGGCCCCAAACCCTACTTAACGTTTCTATAACGTTTTTCAAATATAATGGTATTTCTTTTAAGAAGTCAATTTGTTAAGGGTACCGTTTAGAGGAGTCAAAAAAATAATGGTACCATTGGCAAAAGCCGAAAGTACAGTGGTAATGTGGTACCATTGAGAATTTCCCAATATTTTTTTAACAACACCACATATGAAGTGCTCGTGGTTAATTTTGTTGTGAAATTTAATAAAAAATGAACTAAATTAAAATTGGTTGGTCAAATTAGAATCAATTAAACTATAGGCATACTAAAAATATGAATTTTAAGAAAATTTATAAAAAAAATATACAAATACGATTTGGATTACATATCGATTATTGGTTAATAATTATATATAATATATAGTTTATTTATAAGACTGTATGATATACAAAATTGTTGAAGCCGATTTTCGTCAGGGACAATGCTTCAAGATTAAATTTATATTTGGGTATTCGGATAGAGATAATAAGAATAAAGATGTAAATATAATAATACAATTAGGGTTTTTGAGATATTTGGGACTGCTCTTGAGAGTTTGTAATCGGGTGTGTGATTTCGGATCCCTCTCAAGGTGCCTATGTACCCTATTTATAGGGATCAAGTCCACGTAGTTCTATTCGATTTAAGATTGTATTTCTGACAATATTAGGCCCAGTCCATGTCTATTGTCTTTGGCGGCAAGTAATTTCCATATTTAAGATGATGTTGTCTTTGGCAGCAAGTATCTGGATCCTTCTAGAATTTGGTTTCCGATCATATAATTTCTTTCCACCGCCTTAAGGATTGGGCTCAGTTTCATGGACTATTCCAGTGGATTGGACTCACTATATTCAGACAAGCCCATATAAAAATTACCTTCGGATGCGAACATAGAGGTCCATGCTTTGGATACAGAATTAGTATATTTTCTGTATCAACAGGTCCCCAGTATTTTTTGAAGATGATGACTTCAATAAATACTTAAATACTGAATAATCTTTATTTTTATCCTCGTGCAGCTGCTTGGATCCCTCGAAAATAAAAATGTCACGAAATTTATTCTGTACAGTTGCTCAGTACTTTCGGTACAGTAGAGTCATTGGGCACCAAAATAAAAAATAGTCATTGGATCCAAAAACTGTCTTCGGATGCAACCAAACTTTTGAATACAAAAAGAAGTCCAGTACTTGAATATGTTCGTGGCCAATGCAAATATCACGTGACTTAAAAGAAATCAAATGCCTTTGATTTTTGATGTACTCCACTTTAGGTCCCACCAGCCTTTATACTATTCAATTCTTTTTTCTTTGGTTTGAAAATTGAATCACCAATTTCTTTTCCATTCCGTAGTCAAACATATCAATTTTTATTTTTGATTTATCTGGGCTCACGACCATACCTTGTAGGTCATATCTTTTTCTTTGACTTCACTTTTTTTGCAATCACTTTTACACAGCAGTCGGCTTAAGAATTCTCGGAAGAAAAGCTTTATCATATTTTCTTTTTACTGGTTCAGTTGTGCTCCTTTTTCCAGATCTATAACAGGTAAACCCACTTCACCTTTTGCTTTACATATCTAGGAATTTATTTTTAGTATTGTTGTACTTTGTGGCATACTCCGGTGAGCTCAATAATTTTCTGGCGAATTCATATGTTTCCTGTAATTGATTTTTCCCTCATCTGTAATATTGCAGTAGAACTTTTCTGCTCCAAGTAATATCTATTATGTTGAGACCACCACCGTTAATAATTTTGAGATTGTGGTAAATCAAGAACCAAGCTTTGTGTGTATGTCTATTTGTGTAGTTCCTCTTCTTCGGTAATTGTGCCAGTCCTAAATCTTGTAGATGTTTCCTTCCATGAATTTGTAGGAAATAATCCCTTTACGAATTTGTAGGATATAATTCCTTTTCAAACACATTTCTTGTACCCTCGTAGTACTCATCGGAAGCGAAATAAAAATTGAAATCAAATGTAGTTAGTAGCAATAGGTACCTTGGTTTCCAATAACTTGGGCATTTGCTTAAAATTCTGTTCTTGAACTTTTGGTGTTGTATTAAATGTCCCCTGGAAACAAAATTTCTGACGTGAACTTCATTATGTACTTGAAAATTTGCATTGGTTCACACTTCAGTGTAGGAGAATTTTTGTTTCCAATGGTGCTAATAACAAATTGAGCTAGCAAATTAATGCTTAATTTCGCATTCCTCATACTCAGGCATTGGATACCGGCCTTTGATCGTTGGTCTTGAAAGATCCTTAGTCTAATATATATTCCCTGAAAAGTTGGTCCCCTGTCCCACAATCAAGTAGTGTTTCCAATGAGTCAAGAGTTGTGTCCCGAGCATAGTTAGACTATAAATTGGACATATCTATCGTACCTTTTTTTTTTTGCTCGGGACCACTCTAATCTTTTTTTCTTCCTGAAATCGCAGATGTCAACCTCTAACCAGCTTCAGTATCATCGCGAAATTCATCGACATTTTCGTCCATGTCTTGAAATGGTAACCGAAGTTGAGGGAGACGCTTTGGTTGCTGAATCCGATGACGCGTCCTCTTCAAATATTGTCATCACCAACACTAGTGTTTGGAATAATATTGATATATTTGATGACGATGAGAAGTTTCCAGCTGCTAATCTTCCTAGTACTCTTGATGACGATGACATCAAAAATTTAAGAAATCTATTCATGATATCAGAAAATTTTCTCATCTTCAAACCCAAAGATGTAGATAGAGTCTATGACCTTGTTTCCTTTGGAAGTTATCTTGGAGTTGGAATTTCTGTTGCCGCATTTGAATGTGGTTTTCGAGTTCCAATGCACCCATTTCTTGAGGAGGTATTAGATACTTGTGATGTTGGGTTAGGACAGCTTACACCCAATAGTTTCCTGAACATAAATACCTTCATTGCTCGATGCTTTGCGCATAAAATTGAGCCAAACATTGATATATTCTGGTGTCATTATAAATTGTCTTCCACGAGCAAGTGTACTGGCTTTTATTCCATCGGACGCAAGAACATTTCACAGAAATGGTCCGATGCTCGAACAAATAACAAAGGGTTTTGCGAGAATTGGTTCTTCCTTGTTGGTCCCAAGATTGAGAATTATGCCCAATGGAGTTATTTCACCTCGAAAGAAATTCCAAAAAAGAATATCAAACTTGATACTCTTGCTTCTGAGATATATAAGAACTTAAAGGCTCCCCATTCTAAATCCATGATAATATCTGCTAACAAAATACGATCGGAAACATTTCTGATAGAAATAAAAGGTATGACATTTTATTTTACCATTGGCATCAGTATATTCACACTCTTGCATTCTTCCTTTGGCTACACATCAGTATACTCATAGTTTGATCTGCATATTTGTACTTTAATGCTAGTAGGAATTTGATATGTACCTTGATTTTTAGTCATACTTCATATGCAATCTTCCTAGTTTTGATCATTTTCTTGTTCATATTACAGTTTCGTGCATTGGAATGGATGAGACAGCAGTGCAAAAGAGGCTTCGGGAGGGAGCAGAATTTGGCTCAAGCTAAACAGAAAAATGCTAGCAAGGCTAAGACACAAAAATTTGCTGTTGTCGAAGAGCTTCAAGATGTGGTGATGAATGGCCAATCCGGGGCCATTGAAATCGTTGCCGATGCTAGCTTTGCAAACCCGGACCCTACTCCACCTCCTAATAAAAAGCAAAAGAATTATGCACCAAGAGTTCCACCTACAGTCCCGAAACATATTTTGGAGAGTGCTCCATTGTCCTCTATTGCTTTGGGAAGAAACATAGGCTCTTCTTCTATTCTTCGTCTTAGTGAGGCCGATGAGGAAAAGCTTTCGGCAATGAATTCTCTCTCTCGTGGTGAGGAAGTTATGGCTCTAGCTTCTCAGGTATTTTCTTCATCTTCTATCTTCAATTTTTAATAAATTGTTGTTTGACTCTTCTGTTCTTGATTGATACAGTTGCTTCTTTGGTCACGTGAGCAAGTGGCTGCATCCAAGGGCGAGCTTGATCAAATCTCTAAGTTGGAAAAAGATGTTGATGCTTCTAAGAACAAGGCAAAAATAGAACAACAGAAAGCTGCTGTTGCCGAGGCAAAGCTGAAGAAAATTGAAGCTGAGGCTATTGTTCGTGAAGACAAACTCTTGAAAGAGATTTCTACTCTGGAGAAAGAACTTAAAGAGGCTAAACAGGATAAAATTGATGCCGAAGCTAATTACTACGGTCTTGGACTTGATAAAAGACTTGAGATGGTCAAAGAAGCTCAATTGGACTTCACCAAATGTATGTTTGACTATGAGTTGGATATATTGAGGCAGGAGCAGGCTAATGATGTACTTCAAAGTAGCAACGTAGAGGCTCCAATCCCCAATGCTGAGAATGATGCTACTTCTCAAGAGAATTTAGGAGAAAACTGATCTGCTTTCCATGGTTATGTGTAGTTATAGTCTACTTTTGAACTTGTAGCCTTTGGGCACTGATTTATTTGGTTGTCTTCGGGCATATCTGCTATAATTATGCTTTCGAGCGAACTTTATTTATGCCTTGAACATTTTGCATACGATATTGTCATGACCATCATGCCTTTTGTTTCCAATCCACATTATGCACGGATTTTGCTTCCGATGCATATTATGCATGCCTTGTTAACATAGTACTAGTCTTTGGACACAATAAATAGCATGCTGGCATATTGATACTACATTAATGCTTGAAAATAATATAATACGGAGTTGGTGTATACCTTGTACACTTTCTTTTTCAAACTTTCAAGCACTTGCACTTTAATCCTTGTATTAGCATTGGATCTTGCAATGACTTGATCGATCAGTTGTCTTCATTTTTAACCCGATGGTTAAGTACTCATTGTACGTTCCATTGGATTTTTTTGTTATTGTATCGCTTTGAACCATCATAGCATTGGGTGCAGTTTTTCGATCCAACTTCTGCTTCCAATCCTCAAAAGTTCTTTTAAGCACCTTTGGTTCAGATTGTGCAGCGATGAGATATATTTTGTGATCTATAAAATGTTAAATCTAAAAAACTGTAGATCACCACTTTCTCATCTCCCAACTTTAAAAGTTGGCGGTTTGACCATCATAGCTTCGCACTGAAGCGTATATCCGGCCAGATCTATCCTCGACCCCCTAGTGATTTATTGCTTCAATTTGAAGGGATACATCACTAGTGTAGGAAGGAAGATTCTCTTGTCCCCAAGTGAGTGTCGACAAATCATAAGTCGGGATTAAATTTGATATTTGTCCTAAATTGATTGTCGGTAGGTCACGAGTCTTGTGAGTGTCGATAAATCACAAGTCGGGACTAGGTCTAAATTTTTGCCCCCAGT
The DNA here is from genome assembly GCA_037693485.1 of Kitagawia praeruptora. Taxonomy (NCBI): domain Eukaryota; kingdom Viridiplantae; phylum Streptophyta; class Magnoliopsida; order Apiales; family Apiaceae; genus Kitagawia; species Kitagawia praeruptora. Next base: position 117,562,136 of record CM075352.1, read on the forward strand.
TGATTATCGATAGGTCGCAAGTGTAGGATTAGAGAATTTTGATCCCCCCAAGTGTTGGACGATGGTTAACTTGTTTTGGACTTCATCGAATTTGTTGCCCCCAAGTAACCATCGGTGAACACTTGTTTGGGTTGGAAATTTCGTTGTTACCAATGGCTTATCATTCAAGAAGAAATTAAACCAGTTTATAACATGTCAATAAAAATCATTTGTGCATATCAACATACATGAAAGAAATTGGAATTTTATTAATAAATAGCTCATAATAGTCTTAACAAAAAGGAGATCCATATAAATACATAAAATACTTAAATAAATATCCTACTAAGATAAATAAATTAATAGCTCGCCAACATCATGTTATTTAGGCTTATCTGATGATGACGATGGAGATCTACTGATAATACTTCTTCAGCTTAGCAATATTCCAAGTGTTTTTGATCGGTGTACCATCCATATTCTTGAGTTTGCAAGTCCCTAAATGAGGCATGCTCGAAATTTTGTAAGGCCCTTCCCAATTAGGCATCAGTTTGCCGAGTTGGTCAGGCTTGAACGATGCTGTTTCCATAAGCACATAGTCTCCAACTTGAAAGAATCTTTTACGCACTCCAGAATCAAAATGTTGAGCAACTTTCTTTTGGTAAGCAATAGTATGCAAAGTAGCTACTTCCCTCAATTCTTCAACCAGGTCCAAATTTGCCCGAAGGCCCTCCTCATTTTTCTTTAAGTCAAAAATTTTGTTTCGATACGATGGTAACCCAACTTCTACAGGAACCAAAGCATCAGTCCCATATGCTAATCTGAATGGGGTATCATTGGTTGCTCTTCTTGTAGTTGTACGATAAGCCCACAGAACGTGTAACAATTCTTCAACCTACAAGCCTCTGGCACTTTCAAGTCTTTTCTCGATCCCCTTAATGATTGCTTTGTTAGCATTTTTGACCTGACCGTTACTTTGAGGATGTGCAACGACACTGGTGTGATGCTCGATGTGATACATCTCCATGAGCTCAGCAAATGTTTTCCCTCTGAATTGTGTGCCATTATCAGAAACCATTATCTTTGGCACACCAAACCTGTAAATGATGCTTTCTTTGACAAATTTGATGACAACCGCTTCAGTAATATGAGAAAGTTCTTTTGCTTCCACCCATTTAGTCATGTAGTCAATGGCAACGATGCAGTAGACAGCCTGCCCTTTGCCCTTTGGAAGCTTTCCAATAATATCAATTCCCCACATGGCAAAAGGGATTGGACACAGAATTGGAGTTAGCTCTGATGGAGGCTGTCGAGGTATATTTGCATGAATTTGGCATTGGTGACACCTCTGAACATAATCCATTGTATCCTAACGAATAGTGGGCCAAAAATATCCTTGTCTTAGAATTTTGAAGGCCAAAGCTCTCCCTGCCAAGTGATCTGCACATACACCCTCATGAACCTCTTCCATTATCAACCTTGCTTCCTCGGGAGTAACACATCTTAAGAGTGGTTGGGTCATTGACCTTCTATAGAGTAAATTCCCAACTATTGTGTAACTTGCCGCTCTATACTTAATTTTTCTTGCTTCACTTCTTTCGGGCAGTAGGATATTTTTCTCTAAATAATCACGGATTGGCGTCATCCAATTCCTAATTTGGCCTATTAAATTAATTTCAGTACGTTCAACTGATGGCTGATGAAGCTCTGTCATGTAAATCGCTCCATCAAGGGATGCCTCATTCGCCGAAGCTAAGCGTGATAAAGCATCCGCTCGACCATTGTCTTTTCTAGATATTCCAATCAGGTCAAATGATGTATATTCTTTGGCCAAATTTCTGATTTCCATTGCATACGCCTTCAACCTTTCCTCTTTCCGATCATATTCTCCAGAAAAATGTTTAACAACAAGTTGTGAATCACTATAGGCCTCTAAATGAGTTACTTCCAAGCTTCGGGCCAGCTTCATTCCAGAAATCAAAGCTTCGTACTCAACTTCATTGTTTGTCACCTTGAATGTAAAACGTACTGCTTGACGAACTTCAAATCCAATTGGACTTGTCAGTATCATTCCACCTCCATATTTTTCATGCGCCACCGACCCATCGACATAGAGAGTCCAATTATTTGAAGGACAATTATTACTAGAATTGTTCGCATCCTCATCCATCGGGGTATTGAATGAACATTCCACCATAAAATCTACAAGTGCTTGTGCCTTGATGGTAGTGCGGGGTTTGTAAACAATGTCATGCTCGCCGAGTTCAACTGCCCATGCCATCAATCTTCCTGATACTTCGGGTTTATGTAACACTTTCTTCAGTGGTTGATCGCTGATTACTTCAATTGTTCTTCCTTGAAAGTAATGTCTCAATTTTCTTGCTGCCATAATCATCCCCAAAGCCAACTTTTCAATATTGGGATATCTAGTTTCTGCGTCCTTCAATGCGTGACTTACATAAAATACTGGTCTTTGGATCCCAGCATCTTCTTTAATTAGCACCGCTCCAATAGTCCGATCAGTTGCAGCAAGATAAAGCTGAAGTGTTTCTCCACCAGTAGGCCTTGTCAACAATGGTGCTGTAGAGAGATATTCTTTGACTTTATCGAAGGCTGCCTCACACTCCTCTGTCCACTTGAATTCTTTAACCCCTCTAAGTGTGTCAAAGAAGGGTAAAGCTTTTTCTGCACTCCGCGAGATGAAACGACGTAGGGCAGCTAATCGACCATTTAGTTTCTGAACATCCCTTTTAGTCTGAGGTGATTTCATGTCAATGATGGCCTGAATTTTTTCTGGATTTACTTCAATTCCTCTTTCGCTTACCAAGTAACCAAGGAACTTTCCAGATCTGACACCAAAGGTACACTTGGTTGGATTCACCCTCATATTGTTCTTTCGAAGAGTTTGGAAACATTCTCTCAAATCATCAACATGAGTTTTATCATCACTCTTTACAATCATGTCATTAACATAACATTCCATATTTCTTCCAATTTGTCTTTCAAACACCTTGTTGATCATCCGTTGTTAAGCTGCTCCAGCATTGAGTAGACCGAAGGGTGATAAGTGGATTATATCCACTTAGGAACATTCTAAATCGGCTTAAATTGATTGTCTTGGACTCAAGTTTCTTGTAGTTTTGATGTGTTTTGCTTAGTTGTGCAGGTTTAAGAGAATGTTGATTAAGGTGGATGCTTCTATAATTTTTTGGGAATTAATTGATTAAAATTCGGATTTTCTGGGAAGGCTGCGCAGCTTACACTGTTTTGGCCATATCTGGAGTTCTGTAAGTCCGTTTTCAGCGATCTTACTGCCCACGCGAAGCTTGAGAGATTTTCTACAACCTGGGATAGGAAGCACGTGCAAGTAATGTGCTGAATAAAATCGCGCGCGTATTCTTTGTGAAGCATGGCTGGGAAATTCCTGTTTTGCCCTTTTCAAGTTCTAATTATATTCCGGGCAGGTTTTAGCACCTTAATTAAATTCTAATTGTAATAGAAGATAAATTCTTGCTGGGCAAGAAATATAGAGCCTATAAAAACACATCCTACCATTGTAATGGAGATACACATTATCATAGTTTTATTATTTGTAACCTAGCTTAGATCTGAAAGGGAGAAAAGGAGAGAAGGGTTCAACGCTCGTGACAAGCAACGGATCTAGATCTACTTCATCCTTTGTGTTACTTTGGATTATAGATTTGTTTTCTCAAACTCTTGTTTATTAATATAATTACGTCTTTTATTCATATCTTGTTATTTACCATGTTTTCATCAAATCCCATTGTGACGAAAGGTTTAGTTATGAACTAATCGTTGTCATGGGATCCTAGTGGATTTATCTATGTAGCTTAGTAGTTTGCATGCCTTAAAGATTTATGTGCGGTGAATTCTTGATATCCTCGTATGGTTAATCTTAATGCTTTTAGATGCGTAGCTAACATCTAAATTGAATTGTTAATCTCTTGTGAAGCGAGAATGGATCTTGAGATTTAGAACTTGCCATGCTAGCATAGGATAGGTTGGTGTTTTGACATCATGATTTGTGGCGTCAATAGAGATATTATGCTACCCTATGTGATCTAAGTGGATAACTTGTGCTTCAACCTTTATGTTTTCAAATTCTATAGAGATATAGGGTCTAAACATAATACGTGCCTATTCATCTTCTATCTCTTTTGTGGATGTATGTGTAGATTGGTACTAGTATACCGAGAGGTAACTTTTACTCTTTTCATGTTATTCGATCAGATATCAAAACCATCGCATGTTTTAATTAAAGGCTGCATCTCTAAGTGAAGTAGATGATGAAACTAGGATTCCATGTTTTATTCTCATATAAGTAATTCGATTTTTATTCTCGTTAATTGTTTAATTCTTAGTTTTATCATTTACACTTAGTTAATTTAGATAATCAATCTCAATTTTGTTATTTGTCTTAGCAGTGGATAAAAACCATACATCGGTGCATAGGTACATTAATTGAATTGAACACCATTCTAGATCTCTGTGGGAACGAACTTGATTTAATTATATATTACTTGTGATAACGTGCGCTTGCGTGATTTAGTGCAAACAAGTTTTTGGCGCCGCTGCCGGGGATCATCGGTGTTTTTATTTTAGTTTATGTGCTTGTCATCAGTGGTCGTTAGCATTCACTGACTCGGATTCTTACTTAGTTTGTTTGTTTCGTGGTATTTGCAGGTACTTGAGTTTGTATGCGAACACTCTTACAAGCTCGTTTGGAAGAACTGGCGGAAGATGATCTTGTAGAGAATAAAGAGAATAAGGAAGAGGAAACTGAGACTACTGTAGAGATGGGTGACGCAGCAGCAGCAGCTAAGGCTTTGAGGGAGTATTCTCAGCCGAAACTCAATGATATCCAGTCTAGCATTGTTAGACCAGCTATTGCAGCTAACAACTTTGACATCAAGCCGGGCACAATTCAGATGGTGCAGAATTCGGTCCAGTTTGGGAGGACTTCTACGGAGGATCCTAACATGCATGTTCGGGACTTTATCGAAATCTGCGACACTTTCAAATGTAATGGTGTGACGGATGATGCTATCAGGTTGAGGCTTTTCCCATTCTCTCTGAGGGATAAGGCTAAGAGCTGGCTACACTCTTTGCCACCTGGTTCCATTACTACATGGGAGGATCTTGCTCAGAAGTTCCTTACTAAATTCTTCCCTATGGCGAAAACTGTAGCATTAAGGAACCAGTTGACTCAATTCCAACAGCAATCTGGCGAGTCCTTGTGTGAGGCTTGGGAACGCTACAAGGAGATGCTACGCAAGTGTCCTCATCATGGCATGCCTGATTGGATGGTTATTAATGGATTCTACAATGGGTTGGGAGCACAGTCTAGGCCTTTGCTAGATGCAGCATCAGGTGGAGCTTTGTGGGCGAAGAGCTATGATGAAGCTTATGATCTTATAGAGATGATGGCTGCTAATGAATATCAAAATCCAACCCATAGGCTATCTCAAGGCAAGGTAGCAGGAATTTTGGAAGTAGATACAGCTTCAATGATTACAGCTCAGTTGAAGGCTCTTGCTATGAAGGTGGATTCTCTTGCTAATTATGGAGTTCAGCAGGTGGCTATTGTTTGTGAGTTATGTGCGGGCGCACAGTGTGCTATTTCTCCTGAATCAGTACAGTTCATGAGTAATTTTCAGAGACCTGCTGCACCAGTTCCAGCCACTTATCATCCTAACAACATGAATCATCCCAATTTTAGCTGGAGCAACAATCAAGGTGCTCAACAACCTTATCAGCAGCCCTATCAGCAATTTCAGGGTCAGCAAGCAAAGCCATTCAATCAAGGTTATCAGCAGCCTTATGCTCCAAGGACACCATATCAACCTCCGGGATTTCAGCAGCAACAACCCCAGGCTCATGCGGGGCAATCTTCTAATGAAAAATCTGATGAGATGTGGATATCGTTAAAGAACTTACAAGCTGGTCAGAAGCTCTTAGAAACTCAGATAGGACAGATTGCAAGTGCCTTAGGTGGTAGGCCACAAGGAACTCTTCCTAGTGATACGGAGGTTAATCCAGGCAGGAGGGACAATAAAGAACAGGTGAATGCAGTTACTTTGAGATCAGGAAAAGTCACAAGTGATCCTAAATCAGCAACTGAAGAAGATGAAGATGTTCAGAATCAGCATGTTGAAAAATCTGCAGTGCCAGAAATTGAGAAATCTGACTTAGTGGCTGATCATCTTGATGGTGAGAAGAGCAAGAAACCTGTTGAAAAGTATACTCCGGATCAATCTACAAAGGATACTCAGATATATCCTCCTCCTCCATTTCCTGGACGTTTGCAGAAAAGTCAAGAAAAGCAATTTTAGAAATTTTTGGACGTCTTCAAGAAATTGTCCATTAATATTCCTTTTGCTGACGCTTTAGCGCAGATGCCGAGCTATGCAAGGTTCATGACGGATATTTTGTCAAGGAAGAGAAGGTTGGAAGAATTTGAAACAGTGGCATTGACAGAGGAGTTCAGTGCGGTGTTGCAACAGAAATTGCCTCCTAAACTTAAGGATCCAGGAAGCTTTACAATTCCATGCACCATTGGGAAGTTGTCTTTTGGCAAATGCTTATGTGATTTTGGAGTTAGTATTAATCTCATGCCCTTGTCTATTTTCAAGCAACTTGGTCTACCGGAGCCGAAGCCAACTAACATCTCTTTGCAGTTGGCGGATAGGATGATCACTTATCCGAGGGGTATAGTAGAAGATGTCTTGGTAAAGGTTGATAAGCTCATCTTCCCAGCTGATTTTGTTATCTTGGATTTTGAAGAAGACAAGAAGATTCCCATAATCTTGGGAAGACCGTTCTTGGCTACAGGAAAGACTTTGATTGATGTGCAAAAAGGAGAGCTTACAATGAGGGTGCAAGATCAGAGTGTTACCTTTAATGTGTTCAAGGCCATGAAATTTCCAACAGAGGATGAAGAGTGTTGCAGTGTGGAAATAGTTGATACGGGTCAGAGAATGAAGTTTGATCAGTTATTGAGTGAAAAATCTGATATGCATGTGCTAAAGCATCCGATCAGTGATTCCATTGACGATTCTTCGGTTCGTGATCTTTCGAAAGTAAAGCTTGGAAAACTTCCACCACATTTGAGGTATGTCCTTTTGAATAATGAGCTAGTGATTTTTGAGGAGGGACATGATTACGTGTTGCGAAGGTGGAAAGCAGATGATAAAGAAGAAATTTTTGTTCAGCCGGTTGAGTTGGAGAAGCACATTAGAGGTGTGAAGAAGAAAAAGAAAAAGATTTGGCCGTTGGGTAGTAAAATCAGGTGGAAATCTGATGGAAGTGATTTGTGGAAAGCGAGCAACCAAGATGTCAATATTCGTATGAATGGTTTGTCTATTGAAGATGGTTCGGTTATTCTTTTGAAACCGCCATGAGTTGAGAAAGTAACGTCAAGCTATTGACGTTAAAGAAGCGCTTGGTGGGAGGCAACCCATGCATTAGTATCGAAAAAAAAAAAGAGTAGTAGTGTTGTGAAGAAAAAAAAAAAAAAATCAGAATTTCAGTACGCGCCAGCGCATCTTGCGCCAGCCGCGCGCAGGAGCGCCGCAGACACGCAGTAGACAAGCGCGCATCAGGCGTCCAAATGGCGCAGGAGCGCTGAAATGCGCAGACAGGAACCGCGCATCATGCGCCAGTGCACGCCTCAAGCGCCGGAAGCCCCTGTAACGCAGTTCGAAGCTGCGTGACACCCCCTTGCCCAGAATTTTTTCTCGAAAATCAGTAGTTTTGCCTCCAAAAATTTCCCCAAATTCAATCCTAACTCAAATTTCTTCAATTCTAAATTCTTATATCTATCCTACATCAATTCTTAACCTCTCCAAATCTCTTCTACACTCTAAATTTTTAAATCCCATCTATCCATCATCTTATATATATACACACCTCTACATACAAATCCAATTCCTCTTCTATTTTATTTAATTCTCTAAAAATTCAATTCTAAAGAGGAATTAATTGCAAGTGCACCTCTCCAATTCGTAGTAGGTTTATTTCTTCTCACAAATTTTATTGTTCTTACGAATTTGTGTTCTTGTAAATTGGGATTTTGTATTATTCTTGGAATATTGGGCTATTTTTTGTGTGATATTGCTTGGTAATTTTTGGGTGGAGCTGCTTATGAGTTGGATTTTGATTCTAATGGCTTGTAAGCATGGGAGAGGTAGTGCCAGTGATGGAAAATTTTCGTTTTCGACGGTGGAGGTTAAATTTATTCGGTTGTTTGAGGCCAGTTGCTAAGGAAAGGGGATTTTTGCGAGAAAAATATTGTTGGGTATGCTACGGCATTGCAGGTATGTTTCTACTATCTCTTGTATTTACTTCCATTCAATGCGGACATTGAATATTTTAAGTTTGGGGGTGGTTTGAGGGATTAGTAGATGTTGTTGTATTATTTGTTCATGTAGGATTTCATGATTGCATATTAGTATTATTAAATTATGCATGTATGTTCGTGATATCTACGTTTGTTTCATATAGGACATTCTGTTTTTATGTTCATATATCATGTGAGTCCATAATAGTTTGCATTTGCACCCATGCTTAATAGGAATTTTGTGTTGTTGACGCTTTTGATTGAGAAGTGGTATGCTTTGTTCTTGTGCACACACATACACTAGTAAGTTGAAGCTAGTAGACTTATTGAATGTTGTAAGTGATTAGAAGGACATGAATATGTGCAAGATGATTTAGTTTGCATGCTTTGAATACAAGTCGGTGCGTTAGAGAGATTTTTGCTTGGGATTGAGTATGTTTTTCCACCAAGTGAGTTTTTGAGCCGTATTGCATATTTTTTGCAATTTATTCGTTTGCTTGAGTGTCCACGGATTGTTTGCATTGCTAGCAGTTGTTTGAGATCTTTCTTGAAACGCATGACATTATTTGACGATTAAAATGATAAAGGCATTTAGGAATAACCGCATATTTTCCCATATTACCACACCATGTTTACATGATCAATTAGTTAAGCCGTTGAGCTTAATCCTATTTTTTCGGTGACATACCACATTACTTGCCTAGACCTTTTTCTTGTATTGGCCTTACATTAATTTGAACCCACATTGTCAAAGGCTAGTAGAGTGCTTAAGGGAGTAATAAGGTGTGCAAGGAGGGGTTTATTGTTGGTATTACTTTTGGGGGAAATATTGAAAATTGGGTTTGGTTGTTTACTTGATAGTCGACATATGTAATAAAATTGTGGGATCATTGTTATTGTTTATATTATTGTTTGTGTTCTATTTAGCTCTCGAAAAAAAAAGAGAAAAAAAAAGAGAAAAAAGAAAAAAAATATTATGAGAGCATGTTTGTGTTTGTTGTGATCCTACTTTAGTCGACTATTCGAGTGTTTTTTTTTTGGAATAAAAATAGTAAATTTTGTGGGGAGGAAAAATAGGGTGTTGTGTATGATTTATTATGGTACTTACTAGCTTTTGACACTTCACCTGTTTTGGATTATTTGACATACCTTGTCCCTAGCCCCGTTACAACCCAAATAAAGACCTTTTGATTATCGTCATTGATGTATGTTGTGTTAAGAGTTAGATTGATACCAAATGTCAAGCATGCTTATGATTTTGTTGGAATTGAGTGATACACTTACCCTTGTTCTTGAGTGAATATTCTTTTGTGAGTGGATTGTGAGTGTTTGCTTGTTCTTGTGTATGAGATCCCGAGTGTTGTCTCAAAGATGTACTCTTGTAGGCTTAGCATGTTTACTAACTTATTCTTACACTTGACATGGACTTGTGAGAACTTATGCATGTTCATTGAGTAGGCTATGTGAATACTTGCACTTTCGACACCAAGACATTGCGTATTTACTTTGATTCTTAAGTTGATATGGCATGAGAGGATTTGAAGGTATGGTAGATTAGATTAGTTGCATTTTCATTTAGTTGCATTCATGCATTGCATTGCATTGGATTTTGTGGGTACATTCGCTATAGGCCCTCACGAGACCTTACTCGTCCACTAGGGCTACCTAGGGGTTTAAAGGGCTTGTTGCATATGCCAAATGCAACCGTGATCACCTACGGAAGTGGTACTAGTAGTTAGTTGTAATTGTTTATGCTTGAGGACAAGCATCTGTTTAAGTTTGGGGGTGTGATAAGTGGATTATATCCACTTAGGAACATTCTAAATCGGCTTAAATTGATTGTCTTGGACTCAAGTTTCTTGTAGTTTTGATGTGTTTTGCTTAGTTGTGCAGGTTTAAGAGAATGTTGATTAAGGTGGATGCTTCTATAATTTTTTGGGAATTAATTGATTAAAATTCGGATTTTCTGGGAAGGCTGCGCAGCTTACACTGTTTTGGCCATATCTGGAGTTCTGTAAGTCCGTTTTCAGCGATCTTACTGCCCACGCGAAGCTTGAGAGATTTTCTACAACCTGGGATAGGAAGCACGTGCAAGTAATGTGCTGAATAAAATCGCGCGCGTATTCTTTGTGAAGCATGGCTGGGAAATTCCTGTTTTGCCCTTTTCAAGTTCTAATTATATTCCGGGCAGGTTTTAGCACCTTAATTAAATTCTAATTGTAATAGAAGATAAATTCTTGCTGGGTAAGAAATATAGAGCCTATAAAAACACATCCTACCATTGTAATGGAGATACACATTATCATAGTTTTATTATTTGTAACCTAGCTTAGATCTGAAAGGGAGAAAAGGAGAGAAGGGTTCAACGCTCGTGACAAGCAACGGATCTAGATCTACTTCATCCTTTGTGTTACTTTGGATTATAGATTTGTTTTCTCAAACTCTTGTTTATTAATATAATTACGTCTTTTATTCATATCTTGTTATTTACCATGTTTTCATCAAATCCCATGGTGACGAAAGGTTTAGTTATGAACTAATCGTTGTCATGGGATCCTAGTGAATTTATCTATATAGCTTAGTAGTTTGCATGCCTTAAAGATTTATGTGTGGTGAATTCTTGATATCCTCGTATGGTTAATCTTAATGCTTTTGGATGCGTAGCTAACATCTAAATTGAATTGTTAATCTCTTGTGAAGCGAGAGTGGATCTTGAGATTTAGAACTTGTCATGCTAGCATAGGATAGGTTGGTGTTTTGACATCATGATTTGTGGCGTCAATAGAGATATTATGCTACCCTATGTGATCTAAGTGGATAACTTGTGCTTCAACCTTTATGTTTTCAAATTCTATAGAGATATAGGGTCTAAACATAATAAGTGCCTATTCATCTTCTATCTCTTTTGTGGATGTATGTGTAGATTGGTACTAGTATACCGAGAGGTAACTTTTACTCTTTTCGTGTTATTCGATCCGATATCAAAACCATCGCATGTTTTAATTAAAGGCTGCAACTCTAAGTGAAGTAGATGATGAAACTAGGATTCCATGTTTTATTCTCATATAAGTAATTCGATTTTTATTCTCGTTAATTGTTTAATTCTTAGTTTTATAATTTACACTTAGTTAATTTAGATAATCAATCTCAATTTTGTTATTTGTCTTAGCAGTGGATAAAAACCATACATCGGTGCATAGGTACATTAATTGAATTGAACACCATTCTAGATCTCTGTGGGAACGAACTTGATTTAATCATATATTACTTGTGACAACGTGCGCTTGCGTGATTTAGTGCAAACAAAGGGCATCTTAAGATATGCCCAAGTTCCATGATGCGTGATGAATGCTGTGTTACGTACATCTTCTTCGGCCATAGCTATCTGGTGATATCCAGAAAAAGCATCCAAAAAACTCAGCATAGAATATCCAGCGGTAGCATCAATGAGTTGATCTATGTTCGGAAGCGGATAATTATCTTTGGGACAAGCTTTGTTGAGATCAGTATAATCCACACACATGCGCCATTTCCCATTTGCTTTTTTAACAACCACCACATTTGCCAACCATTCAGGAAACTGGACGTCCTCGATAAAACCTGCATCCAATAGCTTTTTGACTTCCTCTTCGATCACTTTTTGTCGTTCGGGAGCGAAATTTCTTTTCTTTTGTCGGACTGCATCATAATCATTCTTCACATGAAGTTTGTGTACAGAGATGTCTTTGTTTATCCCTGGCATATCCTCAGCCCCCAGGCAAAGATGTCTTTGTACTCCCTTAAGACCTCGATCAATTCTTTTTTGATAGCACTTGGTATGTCTTTGCCAATGGTTACCGTGTGTTCGGAATCACCAGGTGTGAGCTCGACCTGTTCAGTTTCCGCAGCTGGCTTAGCAATAGGCTTAGTCCAATCGGTTCCGAACCTCTCTAATTCAATGTTGTAGGAAGTCTTTTTTCTTGAACGAACAGACTAATCATCATCTTTTGCTTTTCTTTTATTCCCCTCATCTTCAGGCTCACTAGTACGAACTTCTTTAGCATATGGCTCATTCAACTCTTCGAGAGCCAAAGTTCGAGCGATAACTTGGTCACCTCTTACTTCACCAATCCCGTCCTCAGTATGGAACTTCAACTTGAGATGTGGGAGTGAACATATAGCTTGGAATTTTGTCAGCATGGGTCGGCCTAGAATCATATTATAAGGAGAATCTACATCAACAACATAGAATTTTAACTCATGGGTTACCTCTTTAGGCTCCTGCCCGATGCTTAGTTTGAGAAAAATTTGTCCACTTATTTGCACTGGTTGATTTCCAAATCCATAGAGTGGTGGTTCGGCACATTGATCCATTCCTTCTCCTCCTAATTTGAGTTGATCATAAGCCTTCTTAAAAATCACATTCACTGAGCTTCCACCATCGATCAAAACTTTTCGAACTTTAAAATCATGGAGATAACATATGAATATGAATGGATCTTCGTGAGGCCAAGTTACACCTTCATAATCATCACTTGAAAAGGCAATGGTCTTTGTTTGCTTTGGTCGGTCATTCTGTCGATAAAGATTGTATACTTCCTTGGCATAACGTTTTGATAAGTGGATTTATATTCACTTGGATCATTCTATTTCAGCTTAAATTGATGTTTTGGACTCAAGTGTTTGTGTGTTTTGATGTGTTTTTGTGGAGATTGTGTTGTTTTATTAGGTATGGAGTTTTGAGAGGATATATGGCGATTTTGAAGTCAAGGGAACAAGTGCCGGAGTTGCAATCAAAAGTGGAAAAGAATCAGCAAATGGGAGAAAATCAGTCTGCATGAACAGTGGCCAAGCGCGGCCGCGCGGAGTTTGTACTGGAGAACAGCGCGGGCGCGCGAGAGGATTCAGAACAGAGAAGCCGCGCGGGCGCGCGAGAAATGTGCTTATGGACCGCGCGGGCGCGCGGGTCACCGCCAGAAAATCCTGGAATTCTACTTCTAATGGGAAATTGCCGTGTTTTCTATTCCTAATCAATATGGTGATTATTTTGGACGACCAGAAGGTTCCAGAATCAGTTTTAAATATGGAAGTTGCAATTCTAATCCATTTAAGAACGGAAAATTACCGGAATTCTATCCTAATTCAAAGACGGTAATTGCTTGGTTGAGGAGGCACTTGGGTCTATAAATACATACCTTGGGGCACATCAAAATCATCATCTACTCACTATAATTCGTTCAGAGCACGAGAGAGAGAAGCAAAGGCGAGGATGGTGACGACAAGAAGATCTAGTCATAGTTTTCTTGTATTCTTTGTTTAGGCGTATCTTTTGGATGCTTGTTACTTTTCCTGGATTTGTTCGCTAAACCTTATTCTATTATTGATTTATTCATCTTCTTTATCTTGTTTAATACCATGCTTTCGTCAAATCCCATGGTGACGAGAGGTTCGATTATGAACTAATCGTTATCGTGGGATCCTAGTGGATTTATCTATGTAGCTTAGTAGTTTGCATGCCTTAAAGATTTATGTGTGGTGAATTCTTGATATCCTTGTATGGTTGTGCTTATTGTATTTAGGTGCGTCGCGAACATCTAATATGTTAATCTCTTGCTAAACGAGAGTGGATCTTGAGATTTTGAACTTGCCATGCTAGCATAGGATAGGTTGATGTTTTAACATCATGATTTGTGGCATCAATAGAGATATTATGCTACCCAATGTGATCTAAGTGGATAACTTGTGCTTAAACCTTTATGTTTTCAAATTCTATAGAGATATAGGGTCTAAACATAATAAGTGACTGTTCATCTTCTATCTCTTTTGTGGATGTATGCGTAGATTGGTACTAGTATACCGAGAGGTAACTTTTACTTGTTTCGTGTTATTCGATCAGATATCAAAACCATCACATGTTTTAATTAAAGGCTGCAACTCTGAGTGAAGTAGATAATGAAACTAGGATTCCATGTTTATTCTCATATAATTAATTTGATTCTTGTCAATTAGTTAATTCTTCGATTTATAATTTGCATCTTAGTTTAATTTAGATAATCAAATCCAATTTGTTATTTTTCTTAGCAGTGAATTAAAACCATACATTGTTGCATAGGCATATTTTCTGAGTAAAACTTAACCAGATCTCTATGGAACGAACTTTAATTGTATTACTTGTGACTACGTGCGCTTGCGTAATTATAGCATAACAAGTTTTTGGTGGTGCTGCCGGGGATCATCGGTGTTTTATTTTAGTTTATGTGCTTGTCAATAGTGATCGTTAGCGTTCACTGACTCGGATTTCTTATTTAGTTTGTTGTTTCGTGGTGTTTGCAGGTACTTAGGTTTGTATGCAAACACATTTGCAAGCTCGTTTACAAAAACTGGCAAAACACGATCTTGTAGAGAATTCAGAGAATAAGAACGAGGAAGCTGAAACTACAATAGCAATGGCAGATGCAGCAGCAGCTAAGGCTTTGAAGGAGTATTCTCAGCCGAAGATCAATGATATCCAGTCTAGTATCATCAGGCCAGCCATCACGGCTAATAACTTCGAGATCAAGCCGGGCACTATTCAGATGCTACAGAATTCGGTTCAGTTTGGGGGTGCTCCTACGGAGGATCCTAACATGCATATTCGGGACTTTATCGAGATCTGTGATACTTTCAAGTTTAATGGTGTTTCGGATGATGCTATCAAGTTGAGACTTTTCCCATTCTCTCTGAAGGATAAGGCTAAGGGCTGGTTACACTCTCTACCACCTAGTTCCATTACTACATGGGAGGATCTTGCTCAGAAGTTTCTTACTAAATTCTTCCCTATGGCGAAAACTACAGCATTGAGGAATCAGCTAGCCCAATTTCAGCAACAGTCTGGAGAATCTTTGTGTGAGGCTTGGGAACGTTACAAGGAGATGCTTCGTAGGTGTCCACATCATGGTATGCCTGACTGGATGGTGATCAATAGTTTCTACAATGGGTTGGGAGCACAATCTAGACCTATGCTAGATGCAGCATCAGGAGGAGCTCTATGGGCTAAGAGCTATGATGAAGCTTATGAACTAATTGAGACGATGACTGCTAATGAATATCAGAATCCAACCCAGAGGCAAAGTAGCAGGTATGTTTGAGGTGGATACAGCTTCAACTATTGCAGCTCAGTTGAAGGCTTTGACTATGAAGGTGGATTCTCTTGCAAATTATGGAGTTCAGCAGGTGGCTAGCGTTTGTGAGCTATGTGCGGGCGCACATGAGACGAATCAGTGTGCTATCTCTTCTGAATCAGCATAGTTTGTGAGTAATTTCCAGAGATCTAATGTGCCAGTTCCAGCTACTTATCATCCTAGCAACAGGAATCATCCCAATTTTAGCTGGAGCAATAATCAGAGTGCACAACAACCTTATCAGCAAGCGAAGCCATTCAATCAAGGCTATCAACAGCCTTATGCTCCAAGGGCACCATATCAACCTCCAGGATTTCAGCAGCAACAACCCCAGGCTCATGCGGGGCAATCTTCTAATGAAAAATCAGAAATGGATGAGATGAGGATGATGGTGAAGAACCTAACAGCTACTCAAAAGATCTTGGAAAACCAGGTGGGACAGATTACAAGTGCTTTACTAAATATGCAATAAGGAACTCTTCCTAGTAATACAGAGGTTAATCCAGGCAAGAGGGAGGTCCATGAGCAGGTGCAAGCAGTTACTTTGAGATCAGGAAGGATTACAACAGATCCAAAATCAGCAACTAAGGAAGATGAAGATGTTCAGAATCAGCAGGTTGAAAAATCTGCAGTGCCAGAAATTGAGAGATCTGATTTAGTGGCTGATCAGCTTGATGGTGAGAAGAGCAAGAAACCTGTTGAAAAGTCTACTCCGGAGCAATCTTCGAAGAATAATCAGATCTATCCGCCTCCTCCATTTCCTGGACGTTTGCAGAAAAGTCAAGAGAAACAGTTTCAGAAATTTATGGATGTCTTCAAGAAACTGTCCATTAACATTCCTTTTGTTGAAGAATTGGAGCAGATGCCAAGATATGCTAAGTTCATGAAGGATATTTTGTCCCGGAAGAGAAGGTTGGAAGATTTTGAAACAGTGGCTTTGACGGAGGAGTGTAGTGCTGTTTTGCAACAGAAGTTACCACCTAAATTGAAAGATCCGGGAAGTTTCACCATTCCATGCACCATTGGGAAGTTGTCTTTTGGCAAATTCTTATATGATTTGGGAGCCAGCATCAATCTCATGCCCTTGTCTGTTTTCAAGCAACTTGGTCTACCGGAGCCGAAACCAACCAATATCTCTTTGCAGTTGGCTGATCGATCTATCACGTATCCAAGGGGGTATAGTGGAGGATGTCTTGGTTAAGGTTGATAAGCTCATATTTCCTGCTGATTTTGTTATCTTGGATTTCGAAGAAGACAAGAAGATTCCTATAATCTTGGGAAGACCATTTTTGGCTACGGGCCGTACTTTGATTGATGTGCAAAAAGGAGAGCTTACAATGAGGGTGCAATATCAAAATGTCACCTTTAATGTGTTCAAGGCCATGAAATTTCCGACAGATGATGAAGAGTGTTGTAGTGTGGAAATGGTTGATACGGGTCAGAGAAAGAAGTTTGATCAGTTGTTGAGCGAAAAGTCGGACACACACTTGCTCAAACATCACATCAGTGATTCTATTGACAGTTCATCAGTTCGAGATCTCTCGAATGTCAAGCTCGGAAAACTTCCATCCCATTTGAAGTATGTCCTTCTGAATGATGAGTTGGTTATTTTTAAAGTGTGTCCAGATAATGTGTTAAGAAGGTGGATCCTGGATGATGAGGTAGAGGAGTGTTCTTATCAATCAAAGAAAAAGAAAAAGTCGATTGGAGGAAGAGTCAAAGTGAAGTGTGATTTAGAAAAGATGTAGGAAGATAGCAAGAAGGTTGTTAAACAATGGGTGAATGGTCCTTCTGCTAAGGACAAGTCAAATGCGATCTTCGAATCACCATAATTTGAATCATATTTATCCAGCTAAATGATGTTAACGACAGCGCTTCGTGGGAGGCAACCCATGTGTTTCGGTATTTTTAGGTATGTTTTCTGCTATCCCTCGTATTTACTTCCATTCAATGCGGACATTGAATCTTTCAAGTTTGCGGGTGGTTTGGGGGATGCGTAGTTTATGTGTAGTATTTATGTGTTCATGTAGGATACCATGTTTTGCATATTAGTAGTAGTAATTCATGCATTTATGTTCGTATTATCTATGTGTGTTTCATATAGGACATTCTGTTATTTTTGTTTGTTTTATCATGTGAGTTCATGTTAGTTGCATTTTCATGGCATGCATTTTTCATGATCCCTTAGGATGAGCTGATTCTGATTGATAGGTAGATGTTTAATTGAGTGTGATGATGATGAGTAGAGGGTTGATTTATAGTTCCTAGGAATTGACTTGCATGTTACGGGAACAAAACTAATTACACAGTCTCATTGGGTGCTTTTGGGCTAGGTTAGGGTCATGCCTGTTGGATGTTTGAGATTTAATCACTTGATTATATTTAGAATTTTCATTATTCCCTTTATAGCGTAGGAACACTAAAATCTAAGTTTGGGGGAAAACAGGAATTTCATGCTAGTTGTAATATTTGTCACTAATGGCTAGGTGTCAAATGGCTAGTAGCCAGCTCATATTTATATGAGTAGTCTAGGGTTGGAAATGAGAAAGGCTCATTCCAGATTGCAGAAAAAAAAAAGAAAGAAGAAAAAAAAAGAGTCAAATTTTTTGTTTGTTATATGCAAAACTAACCAGAGTGAGCTCTTTAATACTCGAGTTATTAAGTCTGAGGGGACTTAGTCCTAGTAACCTAAAGCCTTTGTGGTTTGGGATTGCTGACCTAACACTCGCTACATGGGTATTATTGTATAAGCCTTTTGGGGTCTCATTCATTGCACGGTTAAATAAGCATGCGTATTGTATATAGTGTCGTAGCAATAAAGCATGAGTTTCTGTCTACCTTGGATAAGGGTGGAGGTGTTCCTAGGTTATGGAGTGTCTACAGTCTATTCTAGTTATAAACATGTGATTGTCTTGACGAAAAGCATGTATGATTTTTGACCTAGTTTTGGGAGTATTTCTGATGAGCATCACACACACGCACGTTTCTGTTCATGTATTGTTAGTATACGGGGACTTAGTCGAGCTCTGCTTGGATTTGTTGCATTCTTTGAGATATTTGCTTGTTAGTTGGTTTTGGTGAGTTTGAGGGGATCTTTGCATTTTTCATATTAGTTGCATTCATGCATTGCATTGCATTGGATTTTGTGGGTACATTCACTATAGGCCCTCACGAGACCTTACTCGTCCACTAGGGCTGCCTAGGGGTTTAAAGGGCTTGTTGCATATGTCAAATGCAACCGTGATCACCTACGGAAGTGGTACTAGTTAGTTGTATATATTTTTGTCTGTTTATGCTTGAGGACATGCATCGGTTTAAGTTTGGGGGTGTGATAAGTGGATTTATATCCACTTGGATCGTTCTATTTCGGCTTAAATTGATGTTTTGGACTCAAGTATTTGTGGGTTTTGATGTGTTTTTGTGGAGATTGTGTTGTTTTTATTAGGTATGGAGTTTTGAGGGATATATGGCGATTTTGAAGTAAAGGGAACAAGTGCCGGAGTTGCAATCAAAAGTGGAAAAGAATCAGCAAATGGGAGAAAATCAGTCTGCATGAACAGTGGCCAAGTGCGGCCGCGCAGAGTTTATACTGGAGAACAGCGCGGGCGCGCGAGAGGATTCAGAACAGAGAAGCCGCGCGGGCGGGCGAGAAATGTGCTTATGGACCGCGCGGGCGCGCGGGTCACCGCCAGAAAATCCTGGAATTCTACTTCTAATGGGAAATTGCCGTGTTTTCTATTCCTAATCAATATGGTGATTATTTTGGACGACCAGAAGGTTCTAGAATCAGTTTTAAATATGGAAGTTGCAATTCTAATCCATTCAAGAACGGAAAATTACCGAAATTCTATCCTAATTCAAAGACGGTAATTGCTTGGTTGATGAGGCACTTGGGTCTATAAATACATACCTTGGGGCACATCAAAATCATCATCTACTCACTATAATTCGTTCAGAGCACGAGAGAGAGAAGCCAAGGCGAGGATTGTGACGACAAGAAGATCTAGTCATAGTTTTCTTGTATTCTTTGTTTAGGCGTATCTTTTGGATGCTTGTTACTTTTCCCGGATTTGTTCGCTAAACCTTATTCTATTATTGATTTATTCATCTTCTTTATCTTGTTTAATACCATGCTTTCGTTAAATCCCATGGTGACGAGAGGTTCGATTATGAACTAATCGTTATCGTGGGATCCTAGTGGATTTATCTATGTAGCTTAGTAGTTTGCATGCCTTAAAGATTTATGTGTGGTGAATTCTTGATATCCTTGTATGGTTGTGCTTATTGTATTTAGGTACGTCGTGAACATCTAATATGTTAATCTCTTGCTAAACGAGAGTGGATCTTGAGATTTAGAACTTGCCATGCTAGCATAGGATAGGTTGATGTTTTAACATCATGATTTGTGGCATCAATAGAGATATTATGCTACCCTATATGATCTAAGTGGATAACTTGTGCTTAAACCTTTATGTTTTCAAATTCTATAGAGATATAGGGTCTAAACATAATAGGTGACTATTCATCTTCTATCTCTTTTGTGGATGTATGCGTAGATTGGTACTAGTATACCGAGAGGTAACTTTTACTTGTTTCGTGTTATTCGATCAGATATCAAAACCATCACATGTTTTAATTAAAGGCTGCAACTCTAAGTGAAGTAGATAATGAAACTAGGATTCCATGTTTATTCTCATATAAATAATTTGATTCTTGTCAATTAGTTAATTCTTCGATTTATAATTTGCATCTTAGTTTAATTTAGATAATCAAATCCAATTTGTTATTTTTCTTAGCAGTGAATTAAAGCCATACATTGTTGCATAGGCATATTTTCTGAGTAAAACTTAACCAGATCTCTGTGGAACGAACTTTAATTGTATTACTTGTGACTACGTGCGCTTGCATAATTATAGCATAACACGTTTCTTTGAAGATTTGGTGTCACGACCAACCATCGTCCCACCAGAAATAGTGTTGATCTCTCCACGTACTTGTCTCCGATTGTTCTGAGTTTCTCTCATTTGTTCTTTGTCTTTTTCGATGAACCGGATAGCTCCCCATCTTTAATAAGCCTCTCGATCAATCTTTTAAAGTTAAAACACTCTTCAGTGATATGCCCTGTCTCTTGATGATAATCGCAATACTTGTTATTGTTCTTCTTGTAATTCGGCAAATTCTGCTTCCGAGGTCTTTCGAAGTCTGGCCTATCTTTGATTTCATTCAAAATCCAAGATTTTGATGTGTTAAGCACTGTAAAAACAGTTTCATCCCTATTTCTTTTTCTCTCCATTGACCGATTTGGATAGAATTTGTCCTTGGACCTATCGTTCTTTGATCGATCTGGTGATGTGTTTTTCTTACGCTCTGGAGACCTTTCCTTCTTCGAAGATTTATCACTCCTTTTCGGGCTTCCTGTGCCAAGGGCTTCTTCCCTTCGGCGTATGTTTTCTGCCCTGGTATACATGTCGTTCAAGCTTGCAGGAGGAAAATCAAATAGCGATTTCAACAACTTTTTGCTTCTCACGTTGTCTAGGCCACTATAGAAGAATCCCATAGCTTGATTTTCATCCAACGATGAAACTTTTTCACATTCTTGCTTGTAACGCTTCATGTAAGTTGTTAAAGACTCATCGGATCTTTGTTTCACATTGTTGAGAGAAGCAGTCATCTGGCCGATCCTTCTGTTGTAGTCATAATGCTTCAAGAACATTGACCTTAGTTGTTGATAGGAATAGATTGAGTTGGGGAGAAGAGTCTGGTACCAGCCTTGCGCTCCATCTTTCAAGTAAACTTCGAACATGTTACACATGGTTATTTCATCATGGCCAGCACACTTCATATTCCTCTCATATTGGGTCACATGCTCATAAGGATCGGTTTTTCCATTGTAATAAGTCATCTTTGGAATAGCATGACCAACCCTTGGAACATAGTCTCTGATATTTTGGACCAACGGTGATTCTGTTGAGTAATCTTCGTTTCCTCCTCCTCGCATCTTTCTTTCCAACTTTTCCAATTGCTCTCGTAAAAGAGCTGCTTCATCAGATTGGTTGCTATTATAGCCTCTACCATCAGCATCATACTCATTCCTTCGGTCATTATCATGTCGACGATGGTAATCATCATCATCGTCCCCGTAACCACCATTATTGTTACTTCCACGACCTCCACCATTATTACCATGCCCTCCGCCGTGTCCTCTACCATTGTTTCTACGATCATCATCATCATGAGGTGGAGTGCCTCTACGAGGAGGTGATCCGCCAGGTGCTGTGTGATACCGATCCCTGGATCTAGACCTCCTCCTCCTTGGTGATCGGTCATCTACGGGAGATCGTCGATCATGTGACCGACCACGTGGGGGTGTTCTTCCGCCTAAGTTCTCTCGAAGTCGGCATCGTTCATCGGCTAGTTCAATTTCATGATCTTCCAATTCTCTAATTCTCCTATGAATTTCTTCATCACGGAGCCTTGCAATTTCACGCTGTCTTGCTTCAGATGCATCTCGATTCACGTCGCCCGACGTTCGATTGAATTCTGGTTCAAGGTTTCGTCCCCTTACGGGTGTATCTTCTCTCCTATCTTGAGTATTGGATCTACCTCTTAATGCCAAGAGGATATTTCTTGCATCCCTAATAGGGGGTTGTTGTTCACCTTGTTGACGATGTCCATCATCGGAAGCTCTGTTAAGAGGGATTGCACGACCTTCATTGTCAATGACGATTCTAGTGATGGTGGATCTGACATGTTTAGATGTTTCACCGACAATAAAATTGCCGAATGGATTGTAGGTATGAATGGGAGTTTGGTAGGATGTTTGATGAGCCATTGGTGATTGCTTTCGGTTGTGGATGCTTTTACGGTGACTGATGAATCTTCTTCTCTTTTCTCTAAACGATACCCACAGACGGCGCCAAATGTTGAAGCCGATTTTTGTCAGGGACAATGCTTCAAGATTAAATTTATATTTGGGTATTCGGATAGAGATAATAAGAATAAAGATATAAATATAATAATACAATTAGGGTTTTTGAGATATTTGGGACTGCTCTTGAGAGTTTGTAATCGGGTGTGTGATTTCGGATCCCTCTCAAGGTGCCTACGTACCCTATTTATAGGGATCAAGTCCACGTAGTTCTATTCGATTTAAGATTGTATTTCTGACAATATTAGGCCCAGTCCATGTCTTTTGTCTTTGGCGGCAAGTAATTTCCATATTTAAGATGATGTTGTCTTTGGCGGCAAGTATCTGGATCCTTCTAGAATTTGGTTTCCGGTCATATAATTTCTTTCCACCGCCTTAAGGAATGGGCTCAGTTTCATGGACTATTCCAGTGGATTGGACTCACTATATTCAGACAAGCACATATAAAATTACCTTCGGATGCGAACATAGAGGTCCATGCTTTGGATACAGAATTAGTATATTTTCTGTATCAACAAAAATATAGCAATTTAATTAGCGAAATAAGAAAGATGTGAAGTTTTGAAAGGAAATTTGAAATATTTATATATTGTTAGTTACAGAGGCATGCCTGTACACATCTAATAACAAGCCTAATTGTTTGTAATGCTTTGCATTACTTACATGACCTCTTAACTGAGGGAACCTCTAGTTGTAGAGTTTCTGTTTGTATTGTACTTGTAGTAGGCATCAAATCCTAGTTGTGTAATTGTACAAACAAAGTCTAGAATAATGCTTGAAAGAAGTTCCAAGGTTCATGCCTCAAGCAAGGAGTTAAAGACTGTCAAATAATCACAGTTGGGATTTGAAGAAATGAAGAATTTGCCTAAGTACCAATTCGAGAAGTATATTTGTCTATTCGAGAAGTCCAGCATTCGAGAAGTCAGAGATTCGATATCTCAAGACACTATTCGATATCTCTGAATACACTGTTCGATATCTCAGGGATTCGATATGTCTACTACTCTATTCGAGAACTCAAGAAGTCAACAAGTCAAGATAGTATTCGAGTTCTCAAAGAGTCAACAAGTCAAAGTTTCATTCGATATCTCAAGGACTCAGAAAGCTATTCGATATCTCGAGGATTCGATAAGTCAAATGTTCTATTCGACAACTCAAGGAATCCTGATGGAAAAGAGCTATTCGAGAAGTGGTTCGATATGTCAATATAACAGTATTCGAGAACTTAGAGTTATCGATCAAGTCAATTCTAGTTCTCGAATCACTTACTTAGTCACTTCTCGAATACATTCTTGGAGACAAAATACTGAAGAAATTGTACAAGTCAGAAACCTGCAACAAGCCAATGCACTTTATGGACCACAATCTGTAACGTGCTCTGGAAAGCCTACAAGGAAGCTTGGAGAGATATAGAAGAGACAAGGAGCTAAAGAAGTGGATCTAAACAGGCTTTGCAAAGTCAAATCTGTAACCGTTTGGACACTTACTCAAAAAGGATAGACAGACTAGAAAGTAATTTGTTTAGCTACCTTATTTGTAGTAAGTAGGCTGTATCCATGTTCTATAAGGACACAGCCTCACTTCATAACTTAGCAACTTTTGTGAGTCAAGTTTTTCATACACTGTAAGCTATATCTCTCTGAGAAAAACGAAGCTGAGAATACTATCATTTGTATTCACAGATTGTAGCAACCTTTATCTAATAATACATTAGATTAAAGTGATATTGTGTCTTGTGTTGTTTCTTTATCCGCACCTTCACTTCTACACACACAGGCACTTATCTGCTACATTGACTCAATCAAAGATGTAAGAACCCTGATTTTTGATATTATTGGAGTAGACGGAATGAATAGTAACTCTGTTTTGTAAGAGGAGTGAATTCCACCCCCATATATTAATGACGGATAAATGAAAATTTGAAGTTATATTATGTTTCCTTATGAAAAATGAGTGTATGTGAATGTCGACGGATTTCGCAAAATCCTATTTTATTATTTTCGTATATTTCCGGGATATCGATAAATACGAATACTATGATGAGGTCATGGATTTATTTATTTGAAAACCCAAGGACCCATATATATTTAGAATTAGGAAGTTGGACTTTAGAAAGATTATTTGAAGGAAAAGCTCCACAAAAAATGTTTAAGAAATTATCTAGAAAATTGTGGAAATTGGAAAATACCTACTAGCCATGCTAAGGTGACTAAAATACATGCAATGCCATGCAAATCCCATGCACTAACCAAGTCAAAGCTATCAACCAATAGTTAGTAGGATAGTTAGTAGTAGTAACCAAGTTAGTACTTAGTAGTTAGCTTTTTAATGACATGGTTCCCCATTTTAGGGATCACCAAGTATAATTCAAGAGGCATGGCATAATATTTACCACATGTTCAAGACTTGGCCAATATTTAGCCAAGACCACTAGCACTTATCTCATTTTATTACACACCACCAAGTAAAAACAAGAGCAACCCCCCCCCCTTGCTTGCTAACTCACGGCACTTCAAGAAACAAGGAGAATAAGAAAATTTCTTCTACCACTTCCACTCATCCTAAATTCATGATATTTTAGCCCAAGCCTCCTCTTGATATAACTAAGGTATGGTAAATTTTTCATGATTTAATTCCAAGTCTAGGATAGGTAAAAAAATTCCTAAAGTTTCTAGATGAATAGTGACTATCTAAACTTTTATTTTTGATCTTAAAGATTAAGCCTTAGATTGATCAACCAAGGTGTTTGGGAAGGATTTCAAGCTTTGTCAAGGTACCTAGAGCTTCAAGGAAGGTATAAATTTTAAACCCTAGTAGCCATGGCAAGAGAAGTTGCTTGATATGGTTAGATCTACAAGTGTTAGTGCTAAAAAGTGTTAGTTAGAGCATGATTTATGAATATCTTGGATATTGATGGATATTGCTATAATAAAAATTATTTTTATGTTATATGAAGTCACATGAGTATATGATATTTTTCTTGGTGGATTTATGATGATATTGAAGTGGGTGGAGATTTTAGAAGGTGGATGACTTGTAGAAATGAGCTGTTGGACGAATCTGTAAATGACCCTACTTGTAACTGCAATTCAGAGGCCTAAATCTAATCCCCTGAAAACCTACCTTATATGGTTGGAAAGGTCTTGGAGTGTAGTTTATAGAAATATAAAGCTCATGGACAGGAGAGCTGTAGATTTGGAGATATGATTTATTTAGTAAATCGTGTTCTGAATGGCAGACTGCTGAAAATTGTCCCCTTGTAAATTATGTTTGGACCCTTTAAAAATATGGTAAATTCGTGGTAAAAATTGAGAAGTGAGATTTTACAGTGGAGAAGATGACCCAAAAGGAATTAAGTTAAAATTCGAATTTAATATGTTTCTAAAAATGTTAGAGTGAGATGCGCGCAAGTGGAAAATCGCGCGTAGGATTAGTTTTTCGAGATTTTTACACAAACTTAGCATAATTGAAATTTGGCGATTATTTCGAGTCGGATTATTAACGAACATGAACTTATGATATTAAGGACCTTTAGGAGGGTTAGTGGACTTAAGAGTGGAGTTGCTAGGGTAGGCTCATAATTATTTATATTATTATTTAGTCGTCTCGTTAAGTTACTAACGGGCGTACCCTTGAATATTTATAGATTACCGTGCGACCCCGAGAGCTTTACCACCCTTACCATACCAAGGCAAGTTTACTTTTCAAAACTTATACATATACCAGGATTTTCACTGTTGTGTTTGTAGTTTTCAAATTATATCAAATGCTATGTTTATCGAAGTATTGATGCAATTGAGATTGAACAAGTACATGTATGCTTTTACCCCTTGAACTTAGATTGGAATGTTTTCTTCGGACAACGACTCTAGCAATAGAGGTCGTAGCGGTCCGTATATACTATTGACCGGGGAGCGGTATATTATATCGTACCTATATTGCGAAAACCCGAAGGGTCATTCGGGTGGTATCATATATTCAAATAACTATTATTATATCTTCGTAAATACCCGAAACCCTATCTTGGATTAAAAGTTTATTTATTAAATAATTATTTTATTAATTATTAATATTAAATCTTAAATATCATTTAATAATTATTGTTCATTATTTTAAAAACAAAGTTAATCCAAGATACCTTTTAATACTTTCAAACTCGAACTTTTTCGAACCCAAAATCTTTTCGAAAACCCCCGGTCAGGATTCGCTTCTTGTATGATTTCAAGAATTATCGGTCGACTGATGTCGAACCACAACTACTCTGTTTTCAATCAAAATCTGGTTTTTAAAAAAAAAAGAAAAAGAAAAAGGGACTCTGGCAGGTGTGGGAACCGTTGACGAACGATTCCCGGGATGTGTAAGCGGCCGTGAGCCAGGCGGTCCATCACTTATTATTCCGGCCCAGGTGTTGCCGAAGGATGATTACGGATGTAGTTTTCATCGAGGGTGATTACGGATGTAGTTTTCACTCAGGGATAGTTACGGATGTAGTTTCTATCCTTCTACCGGTAGAGAAGACCCGCGGATTATTGGACTCGGATGTGGCGACTGATCATCGTCAATCCTTGTCAGGTTTTTATGTTTTCTTCCAGTCCCATCCTCCACTTTGGAAAAATGCTTTGACACTGCATCTTAGGCCTATGTGCCAGTTGCCGATAGTGTCCTATTTTGATGAGAAAGATGTTGACTTTATGCAGTAGCTAGAACTGCAAGGTTATTTTGAAAACAAGGGCACGTACTGGTGCACCTTTGAAATTTACCAATAATGACAAGTGATTCTATAACTGATTGATACAACGAGTTTAATGACTATTATACATATGGAACGTTATATTGCTTATCTTATACGTATATTCTTGCTGAGCTATAGTTGCTCACTCTTGCTTGTTTTCAAATTTTACAAACACAACAGCTAAGAGAAATGGCAAGAACCAGTCAGACTGTTCGAAAGCAGGTGACTAGACCCCAGGCTGCAGTTGAGATTCCACCGGTAGGCCCCGTTAGCCGGATTGGTCGGCAACTTTTGTTAGTACGTTTTATTTATAAGTATGACCTGTGCAAGGCAGTGTACCGCAGCAAGCTTTCAAGCCGCCAACTTCGCTTCATATCGAAGTGTTGCTGGTAGCATAAATGCTATTTAATTCGGTCTGTAATAACTCTAAAACTTTTACTTTTGCCTAATCAAATGTATGACGTTTCTGAGACTCTAACCTGTGTGTGTGTGTGCGTGTATGCGGTGTGAGTTTATTGTGGGGTCGATGGCTGTTTAATTATATTGTGTGCAAGAACAAGTATGATAATAATGGAAAATGGACCGTGAGCGCCTAGATTCCCGACCCCGGATCTGGGGGCGTCACAGAAATGGTATCAGAGAGAAGGTTACAGTTCTCAGAAACGATAGTAATTTAGGAAAGCAACCATAATAATACGAATAATATAACACTAATAATAATCCCATTAATACCTGGAGCTCTCATCGAGTTCACAGTCGGGTTATCGGATATAGCCCTGACTTCTAAGGCCCGTGAGGGAACTACTTCTTAAACCCTTCTTTTTGGTTAGTAATCTAGCTTATTTCCCTTGTGTAGATGGAGGATATACCAGACCCTGAGGCCTATGAGAGGGAGCATGATGAGGCACTACTGAGAGAGACTGAGGACCCTGTTGAGGATACTGATGCTGACCCTGAGCTGGGCCCCTGGATTACGATATTAGGGGATTCTGATGATGAGGACCCGGAGGAGGAGCCCTTTATGGAGCATGAGCCTGTTACCCCTTCCCCTGTGGCCACTGATGAGGAGAGTGTGCGATCCGGTGAGGACCGTGTTGTGACACCCCCGCCCTCTCCACAGTTATTGAGCCTCACTTCTTCTGATGATGATGATCCCGAGGAGGACACTTCTAGCGAGGAGGAGCGTGACCCTACCCCTGCTCCTGCTCCTGCCCCTGTTATGCCACCCCCACCACTGGACCTGCCCCCGGTGTCGGGCGCTGAGCACGCCTATGTCGTGCAGTTCATGACCCGAGACTTACTTTCTGCCGAGGCCCGACTTACCGAGGCGAGGAGGGTGATAGTGGAGGAGCGCGAGGCGCGCTTGAGGATCCAGGCTGAGATGAGGACTACTGTTGCTAGGAGGACTAGAGCTCGACTCCGCAGGATTGAGAGGAGGAGTCGCGAGAGGGTTCTCGGATTAGGGATCGGAGTGATCCGGGCTAGGGATGCTAGGCGTGTTGTGCGTCGTGCATTTGCCCGGGTAAGGGCCTTGCTCCGTCGCGGTGCGGCCCCGTGATGTGTTACTGATAGCTCAGTCCCCTAGGTACAGATGACATTAGTGTGTCGATTTTGCGGGATAGTTGACTTGTGCAGTGGCGTCCTTTCTGACCAGTGGATGAGTAGACTGACCTACATATAGATGTGACTTCAGATAGTATGTATGGATGTAGCCCTACTTTTGTGTAGCCTTGACTATTCGGATTATGTACTTGTATTTGTTCCACTTTTGCTAGACTTTGACATCGGAACTATGTATTTGGCTCTAACATCCGAACTTGTGACCACCCTTGTACCGTACTTATTTAGTTTCAGTTTCCTTGATATTGTCTCAACTGCTTTACTTTCCGATGCCATGCTCTACTGTTTTGATATACAACTGTGATTATACAACTACTACAAGCCCCAAATACAACCATGCTATTTCAAATTTACGATATGTGATTTCAAATTGTTCTCCACATTTTCCAAAATATTCCTACGAATTTTTCCAAAATAAACCTTTCAAAAAAAAAAACGGTTTTAGTTATTTAAAAAAATTTTGAAAATATTTCTACAAATTGCGAAGTTTCGAAATTTTGGAAATTCCTATAAATGTTTTCGAACCACGTAACGACTTCCCCTAAAAAGGTTTTACAGTTTATCGCCATCATAAGAGCACTGAATACGGTCATTTTAACCCTGTGTGAGGAGGAACATACGTTCCTGACTTCTCTAAATACGGTCAAATAATTGAAAACCCTAACCCATTTTTGTCTTATTATCAGAATCATGCCACCCAGAAGAATGAACACTCGAGCTCACCCGGCCAGCTCTGAAGGCCAGGGTAGCCACCATGGGCCGGAAGGCCACCAAAACCGAGAGAGAGAGGATCAGAACCTGAGCGAGGATGAAGATAGTGACTATAACCTGTTTGATAACTCTGAGTATGATGAAGAGGAAGCTGGAGATGATACCCTGGAGGTGGAAAACCCAAGGAGAGACCCTATGGAGCGATTCATGGACCTACTCAGGCAAAACTTGGACCGTCCCCCGGTTCAGCCACCACCCAACAATGCCAATGCCAATGCCTTTCGGAATTTCAAATCTCTGAAACCCCCTGAGTTTAAGGGAACTGCGGACCCAGTCGAGGCAAGAGCCTGGCTGAAAGAAATGGAAAAATCTTTTGAGATACTAGGAGTCGCTGAAGAGCAGAAAACTGTTTTCGCCACCTATCTGCTGAAGGGTGAGGCAAACTACTGGTGGGAAGCCAAAAAGAATTTGGAGGAAAGAGGTATGGTGACCTGGGAGAGGTTTAGCGAGTTGTTCTTGGAAAAGTATTTCCCTAGGTTCATGGAAACACAAATGGAGCTGAAATTTTTGGAACTCAAACAAGGTAACATGACGGTGGCCGAGTATGAGGCAAGATTTACTGAGCTGTCAAGGTTTGTGCCGGAATATGTGAACTCTGAGGTGAAGAGGGCCCGAAGGTTTCAACTGGGGCTAAAGCAATGGATTCAGAATCGTGTGGCGGTTCTTGAGCTGACAGACTATGCCACCCTGGTACAGAAAGCATCGATTGTTGAGGTTGGAGGTGAACAGATGCAGAAGGAGAGAGAAGGAAGGAAGAGGAAGTTTGATAGTCGAAAGGGGAACTCTGCGGGAGGTAGCTTTCCGAGCAAGTTTAAGCGAGGAACAGTGTCCCAGCCCAGTGGGAACTTTGGAACCAAGAAAGCTGAAAGTTGGAGTGTGGGCCAGGGCGGCCGACCACAGGGATCATCGTACTCTACCCCACCCCGAGCCCCACTCCCGGAATGCAATAAATGTGGAAGGAAACATGCGGGCGTGTGTAATCTACAAGATGTGAAGTGCTTCAAGTGTGGGCTGACAGGACATTATGCTAACACCTGTCGAGGAACTAGTAACAACACCAGTGCCGGAGGTAATTGCTTCAAGTGTGGGAAACCAGGGCACCGAATGAGGGAATGTATGTCCTCTGGGCCAGCTGCGTCAAGAGTGAGTGGAACTGCTTCTAACAGGGCCCCTACTGCAAGAACTTTTAACATGACTGTGCAAGATGCCGTGAGGAACACGGATGTGATCGCAGGTACCCTACCACTCAACTCAGTTAATGCGAATGTTTTATTTGATTCGGGAGCCACCAAGTCTTTCATATCTCTAGATTTTGTAAGTCAGTTAGGCCTTAAGACTGAACCACTGCGAGACAGACTGCAAGTAGAGATAGCTAATCATGAAATTATTCCTGTTAACCAAGTTTGTCCAGGTTGCGACCTAGAAATAGAAGGGCGACACTTTCGGGTAGATTTAATACCTTTTCAATTAGGGGAGTTTGACGTAATAATAGGTATGGATTGGTTGACAACCCATGGAGCTCAGATTGATTGCGTGAAGAAGAAAGTGAGTTTAAGACTGCCAGGGGATAAGGAAGTAGTGTTTAGTGGAAAACGACAAACCCAAAAGTTCCTGACTATGATTCAAGCTAAAAGGCTGTTACGTAAAGGATGCGAGGCCTATTTAGCCTATGTAAAGGATACCAATAAGGAGACGCCAAACCTACAGGAAATCCCAGTCGTTAATGAGTTCGCGGACGTATTTCCGGATGATCTTCCAGGACTACCACCTGATAGAGACATCGAGTTCGCTATAGATTTAGTTCCGGGCACGGCCCCAATTTCAAAGGCCCCGTATAGGCTAGCCCCAGTGGAGATGAAAGAGTTGGCCACCCAATTGCAAGAGCTGTTGGATAAAGGAATGATAAGACCTAGTGTGTCACCGTGGGGAGCCCCGGTGCTATTCGTGAAAAAGAAGGATGGCAGTATGAGATTATGCATAGATTACAGGGAGTTGAATAAGGTGACCATCAAGAATAAGTATCCCTTGCCCAGGATAGATGACCTGTTTGACCAATTGAAAGATGCAGTTTATTTCTCTAAGATTGATTTGCGGACCGGGTATCACCAGTTAAAGATTAAACCAGAAGATATACCAAAGACGGCCTTTCGCACCCGGTACGGACACTATGAGTTTTTAGTAATGTCGTTTGGGTTAACAAATGCACCCGCAGCTTTCATGGACTTAATGAATCGAGTCTTCAAGAAGTATCTGGACAAGTGTGTTATAGTCTTCATCGATGACATCTTAATTTATTCCAAGACGAAAGAGGAACATGCAGAGCATTTGAGGATTGTATTGGGAGCGCTAAGAGAAGAAAAGTTGTACGCTAAGTTCTCGAAGTGTGAATTTTGGTTGAAGGAAGTTCAGTTTTTGGGGCATGTGATTAGCGAACAAGGCATCCTAGTGGACCCAGCCAAAATAGAGGCTGTATCAAATTGGGAGAGACCAACCACTCCGACAGAGGTGAGAAGTTTCATAGGATTGGCCGGCTACTATAGGAGATTTGTCCAAGACTTTGCCAAGATAGCAGCCCCTTTGACCCGGCTAACTCGCAAGACCGAGAAGTTTGTGTGGACTGAGAAATGCGAAGAGAGCTTTCAAGAGTTGAAAAAGAGGTTGGTGACAGCACCGGTACTAGCCCTACCCGATGATAAGGGAGATTTTGTAATTTATAGTGATGCATCCCATAAAGGCCTGGGCTGTGTGCTCATGCAACATGGCAAGGTGATTGCGTATGCGTCTAGGCAACTCAAAGAATATGAGATAAGATACCCCACCCATGATTTGGAATTAGCAGCGATAGTCTTTGCTTTGAAGATCTGGAGACATTATCTTTACGGAGAAAAGTGTGAAATCTACACGGATCACAAGAGCTTAAAGTACATATTCACTCAGAAAGAGTTAAACATGAGGCAGAGGAGATGGTTAGAGCTAATCAAGGATTATGATTGTGGGATTCATTATCACCCAGGGAAGGCCAACGTAGTGGCCGATGCACTTAGCCGAAAGGAGAAGCTTAAGATGATAACGTCAGTGGATGAATTGATCACGGACCTCGAGAGGCTGGAGATTGAGGTGAGGTTGCCAGGAACTGGCCAAGAGAGTCTAATGGAAATAAAAGTCCAACCACCGCTATTGGAAAAGATCAAGTTATGTCAGGAAAAGAAGATAGAAGAAGAAAAGAATTCCATGGAGAAAATTTTGACTGGCGAAGAAATTAGGTGTGAGAAGGACGGGAATGGAGTTATGAGGTACGCATCTAGGATATGGATCCCGAACGTTCGAGAATTAAAAGATGAGATTTTGCAAGAGGCCCATAGCTCAAGGTATTCGATTCATCCTGGAGGCACCAAGATGTATAGGGATTTGAAAGAATATTATTGGTGGCCAAACATGAAGAAAGACATAGCAGAGTGGGTAAGTAAATGCTTGACATGTCAGAGAGTGAAGGCCGAACATCAGAGGCCCAGTGGATTGTTGCAACCCTTGGAGATACCCGAGTGGAAGTGGGAGCAGATTGCGATGGACTTTGTGGTCGGATTACCAAGGACCAAGACTAATCATGACGCCATTTGGGTAATTATTGATCGATTGACCAAGTCAGCACATTTTCTTCCAATCAACGAGAGATACACCGTCGACAAGCTGGTGGATATTTACTTAAAAGAGATCGTGGTTAGGCATGGGGTTCCTGTGAGCATCGTATCAGATAGAGACCCAAGATTCAACTCCAGGTTCTGGAGGAGTTTTCAGGATTGTGTGGGGACTAAGTTAAACATGAGTACTGCATACCATCCCCAAACAGACGGACAGAGCGAGAGAACCATCCAGACCATCGAGGACATGTTGAGAGTATGTGCCATAGATTTCAAGGGAAGTTGGGACGACCACTTGCCATTGATCGAATTTTCCTACAACAACAGTTACCATGCGAGTATAGGCATGCCCCCGTACGAAGCTTTGTACGGACGAAGATGTCGGTCTCCATTGTGTTGGGAAGAGGTAGGAGAACGGAAGATTTTAGGGCCCGAACTGGTCCAACAGACAAGAGAAACTATCGAGCTTATAAGAGGACGGCTGGTAGCGGCCCAAGACAGACAGAAGAAGTATGCGGACCAGTCCCGCAAAGATAAGGAATATGAGGTAGGAGAGTTCGTGATGTTGAAAGTATCACCGTGGAAGGGATTGATGAGATTTGGTAAGAAGGGGAAACTCAGCCCGAGATTCATTGGACCTTTTGAGATCTTGAAACGAGTTGGAAAGTTAGCCTATGAATTGGCTTTACCTCCGAGCTTACAACAAGTACATAATGTGTTTCATGTGTCCATGCTACGACCCTACCATACCGACTTCCGACATGTGATAGAACATGATCAAGTGGATCTGCAACCAGACTTAACATATGTGGAGCAACCCGTAGAAATCATGGATAGAAAAGAACAGGTGCTGAGGAACAAGGTTGTCAAACTAGTGAGAGTCTTGTGGAGGAATCAGAATGTCGAAGAATCAACATGGGAACTAGAGAGCGCGATGCGTGAAAAGCACCCCCAACTGTTATCAACCTGATTCCGGGACGGAATCCTTTTAAGGAGGGGAGGCTGTAAGAACCCTGATTTTTGATATTATTGGAGTAGACGGAATGAATAGTAACTCTGTTTTGTAAGAGGAGTGAATTCCACCCCCATATATTAATGACGGATAAATGAAAATTTGAAGTTATATTATGTTTCCTTATGAAAAATGAGTGTATGTGAATGTCGACGGATTTCGCAAAATCCTATTTTATTATTTTCGTATATTTCCGGGATATCGATAAATACGAATACTATGATGAGGTCATGGATTTATTTATTTGAAAACCCAAGGACCCATATATATTTAGAATTAGGAAGTTGGACTTTAGAAAGATTATTTGAAGGAAAAGCTCCACCAAAAATGTTTAAGAAATTATCTAGAAAATTGTGGAAATTGGAAAATACCTACTAGCCATGCTAAGGTGACTAAAATACATGCAATGCCATGCAAATCCCATGCACTAACCAAGTCAAAGCTATCAACCAATAGTTAGTAGGATAGTTAGTAGTAGTAACCAAGTTAGTACTTAGTAGTTAGCTTTTTAATGACATGGTTCCCCATTTTAGGGATCACCAAGTATAATTCAAGAGGCATGGCATAATATTTACCACATGTTCAAGACTTGGCCAATATTTAGCCAAGACCACTAGCACTTATCTCATTTTATTACACACCACCAAGTAAAAACAAGAGCAACCCCCCCCCCCCCTTGCTTGCTAACTCACGGCACTTCAAGAAACAAGGAGAATAAGAAAATTTCTTCTACCACTTCCACTCATCCTAAATTCATGATATTTTAGCCCAAGCCTCCTCTTGATATAACTAAGGTATGGTAAATTTTTCATGATTTAATTCCAAGTCTAGGATAGGTAAAAAAATTCCTAAAGTTTCTAGATGAATAGTGACTATCTAAACTTTTATTTTTGATCTTAAAGATTAAGCCTTAGATTGATCAACCAAGGTGTTTGGGAAGGATTTCAAGCTTTGTCAAGGTACCTAGAGCTTCAAGGAAGGTATAAATTTTAAACCCTAGTAGCCATGGCAAGAGAAGTTGCTTGATATGGTTAGATCTACAAGTGTTAGTGCTAAAAAGTGTTAGTTAGAGCATGATTTATGAATATCTTGGATATTGATGGATATTGCTATAATAAAAATTATTTTTATGTTATATGAAGTCACATGAGTATATGATATTTTTCTTGGTGGATTTATGATGATATTGAAGTGGGTGGAGATTTTAGAAGGTGGATGACTTGTAGAAATGAGCTGTTGGACGAATCTGTAAATGACCCTACTTGTAACTGCAATTCAGAGGCCTAAATCTAATCCCCTGAAAACCTACCTTATATGGTTGGAAAGGTCTTGGAGTGTAGTTTATAGAAATATAAAGCTCATGGACAGGAGAGCTGTAGATTTGGAGATATGATTTATTTAGTAAATCGTGTTCTGAATGGCAGACTGCTGAAAATTGTCCCCTTGTAAATTATGTTTGGACCCTTTAAAAATATGGTAAATTCGTGGTAAAAATTGAGAAGTGAGATTTTACAGTGGAGAAGATGACCCAAAAGGAATTAAGTTAAAATTCGAATTTAATATTTTTCTAAAAATGTTAGAGTGAGATGCGCGCAAGTGGAAAATCGCGCGTAGGATTAGTTTTTCGAGATTTTTACACAAACTTAGCATAATTGAAATTTGGCGATTATTTCGAGTCGGATTATTAACGAACATGAACTTATGATATTAAGGACCTTTAGGAGGGTTAGTGGACTTAAGAGTGGAGTTGCTAGGGTAGGCTCATAATTATTTATATTATTATTTAGTCGTCTCGTTAAGTTACTAACGGGCGTACCCTTGAATATTTATAGATTACCGTGCGACCCCGAGAGCTTTACCACCCTTACCATACCAAGGCAAGTTTACTATTCAAAACTTATACATATACCAGGATTTTCACTGTTGTGTTTGTAGTTTTCAAATTATATCAAATGCTATGTTTATCGAAGTATTGATGCAATTGAGATTGAACAAGTACATGTATGCTTTTACCCCTTGAACTTAGATTGGAATGTTTTCTTCGGACAACGACTCTAGCAATAGAGGTCGTAGCGGTCCGTATATACTATTGACCGGGGAGCGGTATATTATATCGTACCTATATTGCGAAAACCCGAAGGGTCATTCGGGTGGTATCATATATTCAAATAACTATTATTATATCTTCGTAAATACCCGAAACCCTATCTTGGATTAAAAGTTTATTTATTAAATAATTATTTTATTAATTATTAATATTAAATCTTAAATATCATTTAATAATTATTGTTCATTATTTTAAAAACAAAGTTAATCCAAGATACCTTTTAATACTTTCAAACTCGAACTTTTTCGAACCCAAAATCTTTTCGAAAACCCCCGGTCAGGATTCGCTTCTTGTATGATTTCAAGAATTATCGGTCGACTGATGTCGAACCACAACTACTCTGTTTTCAATCAAAATCTGGTTTTTAAAAAAAAAAAGAAAAAGAAAAAGGGACTCTGGCAGGTGTGGGAACCGTTGACGAACGATTCCCGGGATGTGTAAGCGGCCGTGAGCCAGGCGGTCCATCACTTATTATTCCGGCCCAGGTGTTGCCGAAGGATGATTACGGATGTAGTTTTCATCGAGGGTGATTACGGATGTAGTTTTCACTCAGGGATAGTTACGGATGTAGTTTCTATCCTTCTACCGGTAGAGAAGACCCGCGG
This sequence comes from Kitagawia praeruptora, assembly GCA_037693485.1. Taxonomy (NCBI): domain Eukaryota; kingdom Viridiplantae; phylum Streptophyta; class Magnoliopsida; order Apiales; family Apiaceae; genus Kitagawia; species Kitagawia praeruptora. Next base: position 117,599,026 of record CM075352.1, read on the forward strand.
ATTATTGGACTCGGATGTGGCGACTGATCATCGTCAATCCTTGTCAGGTTTTTATGTTTTCTTCCAGTCCCATCCTCCACTTTGGAAAAATGCTTTGACACTGCATCTTAGGCCTATGTGCCAGTTGCCGATAGTGTCCTATTTTGATGAGAAAGATGTTGACTTTATGCAGTAGCTAGAACTGCAAGGTTATTTTGAAAACAAGGGCACGTACTGGTGCACCTTTGAAATTTACCAATAATGACAAGTGATTCTATAACTGATTGATACAACGAGTTTAATGACTATTATACATATGGAACGTTATATTGCTTATCTTATACGTATATTCTTGCTGAGCTATAGTTGCTCACTCTTGCTTGTTTTCAAATTTTACAAACACAACAGCTAAGAGAAATGGCAAGAACCAGTCAGACTGTTCGAAAGCAGGTGACTAGACCCCAGGCTGCAGTTGAGATTCCACCGGTAGGCCCCGTTAGCCGGATTGGTCGGCAACTTTTGTTAGTACATTTTATTTATAAGTATGACCTGTGCAAGGCAGTGTACCGCAGCAAGCTTTCAAGCCGCCAACTTCGCTTCATATCGAAGTGTTGCTGGTAGCATAAATGCTATTTAATTCGGTCTGTAATAACTCTAAAACTTTTACTTTTGCCTAATCAAATGTATGACGTTTCTGAGACTCTAACCTGTGTGTGTGTGTGCGTGTATGCGGTGTGAGTTTATTGTGGGGTCGATGGCTGTTTAATTATATTGTGTGCAAGAACAAGTATGATAATAATGGAAAATGGACCGTGAGCGCCTAGATTCCCGACCCCGGATCTGGGGGCGTCACAAAAGAAAAGTTCAAGAATCCATTCACCCCCCCCTCTGTATTCTTTTACCGTGTTCAATACTCAACAAGTGGTATCAGAGAGGGCTGTTTATTCAAAAACAGAGAAACGATCATGAGTTCGAATACACCAAAGACTACAGGAACGGTGAAGGTCCCTAAGTTTGACAAAGAAGACTTCAACCTCTGGAAGATAAAGATGATGTTGTTCATTAAAGCCTCTCATCCCTTGTATCCTGAGATTCTCAAGAATGGTCCTTTTGTTCCACAACAAGAGATACAAGAGAAGACTGTTGGAACCATAACTATCCCAAGAACTTATGAGGCCAAGGATCCATCAAAGTGGACAGAGTCAGAAAGGGAGAAGGTTGCTCTTGACAGCCACCTCATGTTGCTTATCATTGATTCCATGGACATGTCAATGTTTGCAAACATTGCATCATGCACGTCTGCTAAAGAGATGTGGGATCACATTGAGGTGTTGTGTGAAGGGACTGATGAGGTTAAGGAAAACAGGAAACAGATACTGGTCACACAGTATGAAGCTTTCATGGCACAGCCCAAGGAAAGCATCACTGAAATGTTTGAAAGGTTTCACAAGCTAGTTACTGAGTTGCAGATGAATGGAAAGGTTTACAGCACCAAGGAGTTAAATATGAAATTTCTGTTGTCTTCACCAAATCATCTGGAGCAAAGAGTCATTTCTCTAAGAGAGAGAGATTTGAACAAAGTCACCTATGATGTGCTCTATGGAGTCCTAAAGACTCATGAACTTGAGTTGCTTCAGAAAAGGGCTATCCAAGCCAACCAAGGTAGGATGATTAACACATCATGTGCCTTGATTGTCAACAAATCTATTCTGGACCTAGAAGCATCTGCAAGTCAGCTAAGAATAGAGGAGGTAGCAGATGATGAAGAAACTGAAGCTGGGGTGAGTGAACCTGTTGAGGAAAAGGAGGAAGAAGAAGAAGAGTTTTACACTCTGGAAGAACTTGATGGGATGGAAAATACTTCATATGCTTTCATGGCCAGAAAATTTCCAAACATCAGATTTAAAAGAAATCAACCCTTCAAACCCAAAACTCAAAACCATTCAGCCAACAAGAACAAGGCACCTGTGAAACCAAACAGAAATAAGTTCAAAACCAGTTATGTGGATAGGTCATCTTTAAGGTGCTATAGATGCAATGACCTAGGGCATTTTGCCAGTGAATGCAAGAAGCCTAAAAAGAAGGATAGAGATTATCTTGAGCTCGAAGCTAAGTATGAGGCCCTTCTGAAAAAGCAGACACATGGTAAGGCCTACATAGCTAAAGGGAAGTGTTGGGATGATTCTGAGAGTGATGAAGAGGAACAAGAATTCTGCAATTATGCCTTGATGGCCAACTCCAAGGATGACTCATCTTCATCTGATTCTCAGGGCAAAGAAAGTGAAAAGAAGGTCATGTGGATTTTGGACAGTGGATGCTCAAATCATATGACTGGTGATATGGCCCTGCTATCACAGTATGAGGAAAAGGCTGGCCCAATGGTTGCTTTTGGAGATGACAGCATGGGTAACACATTGGGATATGGCAAGCTGAAAGTTGGTAATGTCATCATTGAAGATGTAGCACTAGTCAAGGGGCTCAAGCATAATCTGCTAAGTGTTGGTCAGTTTACTGATAGAGGATTCAAAGTGAATTTTGACAAAGATGAATGTTTGATCACCCACAAGAAGACTGGTGATTTTGCTCTATCTGGAGTAAGGAAGGGAAGCCTGTTTGTAGCTAATATGGACTTTGCAAACAAGGACAAAATTTGTTACTTTTACTCGAAAGCATCAAATGAAGATTGTTGGCTGTGGCACAAGAAACTATCACACCTGAACTTCAAGGCCATTAATTCTCTAGTCAAAAGAGAGTTAGTGAGAGGCATGCCCCACTCGAATTCTGTCAAGAAGGAGTGTGTGAGGCTTGTCAAAAAGGAAAAATGAAAAGATCAAGCCACAAGTCAAAGACAGTGACATCAGTAACCAAGCCATTACAACTCATCCATAAGGATTTGTTTGGGCCTGTCAACATAATGTCACTTGGAAGAAAGAAGTATGCCCTGGTAATGGTTGATGATTTTTCAAGGTATACATGGGTGGAATTTCTGGCATCAAAAGATGAGGCTCCACAAGTAATTATTGAGCACATAAAGAAAGTTGACAAGGAAGCAAAGGCAAACGATGCAAGTGTGATTGCATTGAGGAGTGATAATGGAACAGAGTTCAGAATTGCCACACTTGAAGCATTCTGCAAAGAGAATGGCATTTCTCGGCAATTCTCAGCTCCAAGGACTCCACAACAAAATGGAGTTGTTGAGAGAAAGAATAGAACTCTAATTGAGGCTGCTAGAACAATGTTACTTGATGCAAAAATGCCTACATGTTTTTGGGCTGAGGCTGTGAGCACTGCATGCTACATTCAGAACAGGACCCTCATCAACAAAAACACTGGAAGGACACCTTACAACTTGATGACTGGAAAGAAGCCTACTCTAAAGTATGTTCATACTTTTGGAAGCAAATGCTTTGTACTAAAGGATAATTCTGAATATGTTGGAAAGTTTGATGCAAAAGCATTTGAAGGAATTTTTCTTGGCTATTCTATGGAAAGAATTGCATACAAGGTTTATGTCATCAGTCAAAAGAAAGTTATGGAAAGCACAGATGTAACATTTGATGACAGCAAACTACCTGGACTAGAAGAAGCCAATGATGAAGACAAAGATCCATTGAAGTTTGATAATCTAGATGATTCTGATGAAGAGATTGAAACTGGAGTTGAAACTCAAGTTCAACAAACTCAAGTGATTAATGATACAAGAGAGGAATTTGTGCCAATCGATAGTGGAGAAACAAGCATCCAAGACACACCTGTGAGTAATGGCAACTTCACAGGGGGAGGAAATGAGGATGACCATGATGTGGATGATGAAGCAACATCAAGAATGAGAAGTCAGGCTGAACACTCGAGGAAATGGGATAGATCACACACTGCAGAGCAAATCATTGGAGATCCTAATGCAGGAGTAAGGACTAGAAGAGCAACTCAAAATGAGTGCCTCTATGGATGTTTTCTATCACAAGTTGAGCCTAAGAAACTTGATGATGCACTGTTGGATCCAGATTGGATTATTGCCATGCAAGAGGAGCTGAATCAATTTGAAAGGAACAAAGTATGGGAACTTGTGCCTGCACCAAAGAATAGAACCATTGTTGGAACAAAATGGGTTCTGAAGAATAAGATGGATGAAGATGGTGTAATAATAAGAAACAAAGCAAGGCTGGTTGCAAAAGGATACTCTTAACAGGAAGGCATTGATTATGATGAGACATTTGCCCCTGTTGCTAGATTGGAAGCCATTAGAATATTCTTGGCATTTGCTGCTCATTCAAACTTTAAAGTTTATCAAATGGATGTCAAGAGTGCATTTCTAAATGGAGAGTTGGAAGAAGAGGTTTATGTGCAACAACCACCTGGCTTTGAGGATCCACATTTCCCAGAATTTGTCTACAGATTGCTTAAGGCACTGTATGGACTTAAGCAAGCTCCAAGAGCATGGTATGATACTTTATCACAATTTCTTCTTGAAAATCAATTCACTAGAGGCACATTGGACAAGACACTATTTTACAAGAAGCATGGTGATGATATTATCCTAGTACAAATTTATGTGGATGATATCATTTTTGGTTCTACAAATGAGAAGCTGTGTGAGAAATCCTCTAAACTCATGCAGAGCAGATATGAGATGAGTATGATGGGAGAGTTGACATTCTTTCTAGGGTTGCAAGTCAGTCAAAGGAAGGATGGTATCTTTATCAGTCAAACCAAGTACATCAAGGATTTATTGAAGAAGTTTGACTTGGAAGATTGTTCACCTGCCAAGACACCCATGGCCACTGCCACTAAACTGGATGAAGATGCTAAAGGCAAGAAAGTAGATATCTCAGTCTACAGAGGCATGGTTGGTTCTCTACTCTACCTCACTGCAAGTAGGCCAGACATCATGTTTGCTACATGCTTGTGTGCAAGGTTTCAATCAAATCCAAAGGAATCACATTTGATTGCAATAAAAAGGATCTTTAGGTATCTGAAGGGCACTCCTAACTTGGGATTATGGTATCCTAAGGACACAGGGTTCAATCTGGTTGGTTATTCTGATGCTGATTATGCTGGATGCAGAGTGGATAGGAAAAGCACCTCAGGAAGCTGCCAGTTTCTTGGACAAAGGTTAGTTTCTTGGTATAGCAAGAAGCAACAATCTGTGTCAAGTTCTACAGCTGAGGCTGAATACATAGCTGCTAGAAGTTGCTGTGCTCAAGTGCTTTGGATTAGAAATCAACTTAGAGATTATGGACTTGTGTTGGAAATAATTCCAATCATGTGTGACAACACAAGTGCAATCTCTATAGTTGCCAATCCTGTCAATCATTCTAGAACAAAGCACATTGACATCAGATATCATTTCATAAGAGAACATGCAACTAATGGAACCATTGAGTTGCATTATGTCTCTACAAATAAACAACTAGCTGATATATTCACTAAGTCATTAGATGAAGCCACCTTCACAAGGTTGGTAAGTGAGATTGGAATGCTGAATTTTTCAGATTCTGGCTAAGTGAATACACCATCTAGATTGTTGCAGCAGTAAACACTTACTTTATCTAAATTCTCAATATTTTTGGAGTGAGTGTTGGCTGAAATATGATTTATAAATATTTCAAATCTGTTGCATATGTTGAAAATCATATTTCTGTTAACTTAAAATTTCTATGAAATTTTGAGAAAATCACTATTTAATTTGCTAGGATATTTTTCAATGAATATGTCTGGTAAATTTTAAAAGATAGTGAAAATCAAATTTTTATGAGTGATGAGTATAGCTCGATAAGTCAGACTTCTCGAATGATTCACTATTCGACATCTCTAATAAGTCTCATTAGAGTACTCTTGAGTTCTCGAATAGAGTCTTTCTGAGATATCGAATAGAGGTATTCTTGACTTCTTGAATAGAGTAACCGAGTTCTCGAATGATTGAGTTCTCGAACACTATATTTGAGTTCTCGAATCATTTGAAAAGCCTGAATTCTCGCTGAATTTTAACCGATTTTGGACTTTTGTCTAAAAGTTTAATTCACTCATAAAAACATATTTTATTTAATTTAGAATTATTTCTAAGTTAGATAACTGCCAGCTGTGAGTTTCTATCTGCTTGAGTTATCGATTAAGCCTTTCTTGACTTCTCGAATAGTTGTTTTCTACTTCTCGAATGCCTGACTTGTCGATACAAAACTTTCTGCTAATCGACAATTCAAGTACTTCATACTTATACAATTTCACATCTATTTGATTCATTTCATTCGATTTCTCAAGCATCTACACTCTCTAAACCCCTGAAACCCTAGCTACGAAAAGCCAAATTTCTTCTTCAACCTTCAATTTCTTTCCTATCTTCTACACAAATGGCAACAGTAAAGTTCAACACCAACTTCATCGCTCTCACTAGTGATGTTGAAGCACCCAATGCCAATTTCAAGTGCTTTGTGAAATGGATGGCGGAGTCATATATCAAGGATGCACTCTCTGCCAACCCAACTCTGTATCTAGATATCCTGGAACAGTTTTGGGGTTCTGCTATTGTGGAGACATGAACCAAGTACTGGGCCTACAACAAGAGTCATTTGACAGAATGGCCACTAATGCAGAGTTAGAGGAATTCTTTGAGTTCATCAACTACTCAGATGGGATCAATCTTGGAAAGCTAAACAGAAAGAATCTGAGAAAGGAGTGGAGCTATGTGTTTGCAACTCTTCTCCAAGTCTTCACTGCCAGGAAATCAAGCTTTGATCAAATCAGTGCACCTGTGCAGCAAATTGGATATGCTTTGGCCTATGGAAAGAAGATTGATGTTGGCCAAATCATCCTCCAAGAATTATATGGGAGACTTGGTAAGAACACAACCAAGAGAGGTACTGATATTTTCTTCCCTCGCTTTATTCAATCCGTACTTAATTATAAAAATGCTTCATTGATTGAATTGCCTGGGATTGATAAAAATAAAATAGGTTATCCTAAGTCCATGACCAAACTCATTTTTGATAATTTGGAGACTAGGAATGATGTGGATGTAAGACTGAACATAACTCCCCATATGAAGAGTTTGTTTAGGACTTATCCCCACAACATGCCAACATTTGATGCAAAATCTAAGTTAGCACAGCCCAAGCAAGTAGAACAAAATGCTAACCCAGGGCCTGCTAACCAACCCTCTCAACCAAACACTCTACCACATACTGAGCCAACTGCATCATCCTCTCAAAAGGGTGATGTTAGTAAAAAGAAGAGAAAGGAAGTAATGTCTGCACCATTAAATATCTTATCTGAAGCAGCATTAGCTATTGAATTAGGTCTAGGAAGTGAGGAACCTGAGTCACCCTTACACAGGACAAAGAAGAAGAAAACTAAGACCACCTCTTCAGTCACACAAATGGCTGAAGTTGTAAAATCAGGGGCACACAACTCACTAGGTGTATCCTCTCAACAGGGTGCACCTATAGAATCAAGCATCCTCCCCAATGCACCTTCTTGTATAGAGTCAGCACATGGGAGTGATAAGGCTGGCACAACACTGAGTGGAGAGCACATCACATTTGAAACTCCCTCTATCTCTCAGGGGGAGTTGCCAAAATCTACTCTTAAACACACTTCTCTTCCAGAATCTAACTCTGAAATTTCTTTGGAACCTGCAACTCAGGCAACTGAGATGCAAGGCATTGATCATCAAGAATTCTTTTCTCTTGATGAGCCAATAATTTCAAGTGACTTAGTGCATGACACTTTGTTCACCACTCAGAACCCACATTTAGATGGTGAGGGAATGCATGCTGAGGCATCTCCTGATGACACCATCACAAACACAGAGGTTCCACTAGTTTTTACTAGAGACTCTGTGCCTGTGTCAACTGCTGGTGTAATTCATCCTACTTCTGTGGTGACACCAGTAGTAGAGTCAATCCATCCGGTTATAGAAGTTGCATCTGTAACTGAGGAGTCTAGCTTGCCTAGCTCTAGCTCTGACTTTATGTCACAATGGCTGAAGCCTGTGCAACATGACAGTGCTTCAGGATCAGGGTCTGCTCCACAACAATTGACGGTTGAAGCACTTCAAAGCTTAATTGTGGATCAGCTTCCCGAGTTCACAAAGATTGCTCAGAACCTTCTCACTGCAGACATGCCTAATCCAGACTATGAGGCCATACTGTTATGCCATAGGGATGATGTGGAGTTGCAGAAGACAAAGATCATTGATGATGCTGAGAGAGATGGCAACATAGATGCCTGGTTGCAAGGAAAATATGATATTACTCTTGATGAAGCACTTCAGTATCTCAGGGAGGAATACCTCACTTCACTGGGCTCCAATGCCAAATCTCTGACCCTTGGTGAAGTGTATGAGGCTATGAATGCTACACACAAGGGATTCCTCAAGGCTGCTCACTATCTGGGAAAAGGTGTCAAAACTGAGGTCAATAGAGTGTGTGATAAGACCACCACCATAGTAGAAGCAATCAAGAGGACATTTGATGCTAAATTCCCTCAGCTAGACAGTGTGTTCAAAGACATCAAACACTGCAACACCACCTGCTCCAAGATGGATAATGGGCTAGCTCTGCTAAAAGATATTGTCACAGGTCTGGGGCATCAATTTCAAATTCTATCTGATCAGAACACAGATGCCAATGCCATGCTGAGGACCATGTTCAAAAATCTATATGGAGACAGACTGATTACTGAAGTCCCAGTACATGACATGACTAGATTTGAAGTGCAGAGACTCAAAGAACAATCCCTGTCTGGCTTCAAATCTACTGAATTATTCAACAAAGTGGATGCACTTGAGAAGGAGGTGGCTACTCTCACCAAGTCCAATGCTCATCTTACAGAAAAGGTTGCACTTCTAAATGATCAGTTGGACACTCAAGCATCCACCACAGCTGATGTCCTTCTGCATCAACAATCCATGTTAGCTGCTATGATGAAGCATATGGGTCTCCCTCTCCCTGATGAATCTTCAATCCCAAAGGACATTTCTACAGCCTCAGTGCCTGACAACAAGCCTAAGGGGGAGAAGAAGACAAGGAACTCAAATCCAAAGGGGGAGAAAGGGAACTCAAATACAAAGGGGGAGAAAGGCATAATAATAAAAGAGGGTGGTCAACAAAGAGCCTCAAAATCTCTACCAAATGTGCCTGGCAAAGGAAAATCCAAAGTGGATGAGCCTCCATCTACCTTGCCAGTTGTCACTCTACCAACTGTGCACATCACTACTCCTGGAGGACAAAAGCAATCCATAACTACAACAGTAGTGGCAGGGAGTTGAGGAAGCAGATTGATTGCATCACTGTCATTCCTAAGAAAGTCAATAATCTATGGATTAAGGAGATAGTGATGATATCCAAATTGAAGATATGGCATCTAACATACAAGACTCTACAAGAACTGAAACACTCAGAGATAGACGCCATACTTGAGCTTATTGAGAAGAAGAATGAGAACAACAAGAGTCTGTTTGATGACTTGAGGAATGACCAACCTTCAAGGCTACCAGAAGTGATCAAGAAGCCATGGACAATCATTTATCAGTCTGGTACCAGAATTGAAGATATCAAGCAATTGGTCATTCCCCATGATCTCACCACTAGAAATCACAGACTGATCATTGCTATCATTGATCAATTACAGAAGAAGGCTGGAGCCAGAAATGCTGAAGAAACTGAGGCACTACACATCCTCAGAACTTATATTGCAACTGGTGAAATTCCAGAGATGGCTCAACCTAGGAGAAATAAGGATGATGATTCTGAAGATAAAAGTAATGGGAGGAGAAGACATCACAGGAGAGATAAGGGTGATGAAGACAAGAAGAAGAAGGTGGACAAAGATAAGAAGAATGATGATGACCAAGGAAGAGTCTATGAGAGGAAGATTGGAAAACAGCAAGCCTTAGGCATTGCTAGCAGTAACCTCACCACAACACAAGACTCTAAGTCTAGGGTGAATACTGTTAATGGTGACCTAGCAAAATCTACATCTATGGCTTCTGCAACTGTTTTGCCACCTCAAGAAGAGAAGAAGATTCAAGTCAAGAAACCATGTGTATGTTTCAGAAAGCAAACTGCTAATGGAATACTACTATGGTCTACCAACAAAGGTCAAAGATTTCTGCCAAGCAATCATGTCAAAAGGATGAAATTTAAACATGTTGGAAGAAAGGTGAAGCTATCCAAATCTAAGGCACTGACAATTATCCCAGGATTAAACCTACCACCTCTGGATGAAAGCTATGATGAAGACCAACTGCAGTTTCTATGGGCTCAAAGAATCTATCATGTTGCCATTGTTGATGATTCTCTTGAAGTTAAGTATTCTGATGGAAGACAGAAGAAATTCAGACAAGGAACATGCCAGTACTGGGGCAGGCTGTATGACATAGAAAGGATAATTGCAATGTTGGATTCTGAAGACAGAGTGGAAAAGGTGTGGAAGCTGGAGTTGATTGACTTTGTCAAGATGAAAAGAGATCACCAGGCAGAAATGAGAAAGAACAATGAAAAGCTACTAAAGAAAAGGGAGGAGGAGTTTGCAGCAATGGAAGCTAAGGCTGGTGAGTTGAGAGCTATGGCTCTGTGCAGAGTCAAGTTTAATCCTTACATCATTGAGTACAAGAAATATGGTAGAAATGTGAAGATTAGAATGGACTACATCAGTTCCTACTCTGAGAAACAGCTAAATGAAGTGCTCAAGGATTTATCAGGCTCTCCTCTAATTGAAGAACTCACTGCAATGGAAGATATCATTCTTGCCATGGAAGAAATTGCAAAGAAGAAAGCCAAAGAAGCTGAAGATAGAATGAAAAATGAGAATCTGCAAGCCAAAGCTCAGAAGATGAATCCAAAAGGATATGGCTAAGTAGTTCCTCATAACTTGTAAGAATACTTCTATGTAATTTCTTCAATCAAATTCATACCTGTACTTTTAAAGTTTTATCTTTATGTATGATAGGCTTGTTATCAGACATGAAATTGTGACTAAGGGTCTCACTCACAATTTGGGGGAGATTGTTAGTTACAGAGGCATGCCTGTACACATCTAATAACAAGCCTAATTGTTTGTAATGCTTTGCATTACTTACATGACCTCTTAACTGAGGGAACCTCTAGTTGTAGAGTTTCTGTTTGTATTGTACTTGTAGTAGGCATCAAATCCTAGTTGTGTAATTGTACAAACAAAGTCTAGAATAATGCTTGAAAGAAGTTCCAAGGTTCATGCCTCAAGCAAGGAGTTAAAGACTGTCAAATAATCACAGTTGGGATTTGAAGAAATGAAGAATTTGCCTAAGTACCAATTCGAGAAGTATATTTGTCTATTCGAGAAGTCCAGCATTCGAGAAGTCAGAGATTCGATATCTCAAGACACTATTCGATATCTCTGAATACACTGTTCGATATCTCATTCGATATCTCAGGGATTCGATATGTCTACTACTCTATTCGAGAACTCAAGAAGTCAACAAGTCAAGATAGTATTCGAGTTCTCAAAGAGTCAACAAGTCAAAGTTTCATTCGATATCTCAAGGACTCAGAAAGCTATTCGATATATCGAGGATTCGATAAGTCAAATGTTCTATTCGACAACTCAAGGAATCCTGATGGAAAAGAGCTATTCGAGAAGTGGTTCGATATGTCAATATAACAGTATTCGAGAACTCAGAGTTATCGATCAAGTCAATTCTAGTTCTCGAATCACTTACTTAGTCACTTCTCGAATACATTCTTGGAGACAAAATACTGAAGAAATTGTACAAGTCAGAAACCTGCAACAAGCCAATGCACTTTATGGACCACAATCTGTAACGTGCTCTGGAAAGCCTACAAGGAAGCTTGGAGAGATATAGAAGAGACAAGGAGCTAAAGAAGTGGATCTAAACAGGCTTTGCAAAGTCAAATCTGTAACCGTTTGGACACTTACTCAAAAAGGATAGACAGACTAGAAAGTAATTTGTTTAGCTACCTTATTTGTAGTAAGTAGGCTGTATCCATGTTCTATAAGGACACAGCCTCACTTCATAACTTAGCAACTTTTGTGAGTCAAGTTTTTCATACACTGTAAGCTATATCTCTCTGAGAAAAACGAAGCTGAGAATACTATCATTTGTATTCACAGATTGTAGCAACCTTTATCTAATAATACATTAGATTAAAGTGATATTGTGTCTTGTGTTGTTTCTTTATCCGCACCTTCACTTCTACACACACAGGCACTTATCTGCTACATTGACTCAATCAAAGAAAAGTTCAAGAATCCATTCACCCCCCCCCCTCTGTATTCTTTTACCGTATTCAATACTCAACATATATATATATATATATGTGTGTGTGTGTGTGTGTGTGTGTGTGTGTGTGTGTGTGTGTGTGAGAGAGAGAGCGAGAGAGAGATTTGTACTCCATGTCGGTTATCAGTTTAAATAACTAAATATATATCATTGAGTTATGAGACGATACTATAATTAAGATTATGTATATAATGCTATATAACAGTGTATCTTCTTCTATATATAATAGGAGAACAAAGGGAGTACCTCAGAATTTAACTTAATAAGTAAGATCTTGTATGTTACAATAATTAAGGTCTTGTAATCTTTAAATGTATTGTAAAATGTTTAAAATTTCAAACATGAAAGCATTCAATTATTTGTTGCATAGTTATTTCCTTTTAAATGCTTGCAAAGACATATTTGCCTATTGAAGGTCGAGTATTGAAGGTCGAGGAAGAAGATGTTTTGGCATCAGAAGCCACAACGGTATTCACCCATACTTTTGGTGATCGTGCATTCCTTACATACAAGTTCCAAATTTGTTTCATATATTTCTAATGTATAAAAATATCATCAAATTATTCAAATAATACACATTTTCGCGATGTTCAACAATACTAGAAATGGCCCGTGCCCCGCACGGGCTATTATGCCAGTTTTTATTATGTTACAAAAATAAATTACTTATTTCAGGAAAAAATACATATTTATGTAATTTTTTCCAAAATAAATAATTTATTTCTGAGAAATAAGATTTCATAAATGGAATTTATATTATATTCGATTGTTATTACCTAAATAAATGGATCCATCGAAATTTTGTTTGGAGGACATGTTTAATTGGGATGCTATCGAAATTTGATAAGCCTTTCTGTTAATAAAAGTTTTGTGAGTAAGTCAACTTCTTTTAAGACAAAGTTAGAGATTCCTAAATTTCCAACTTATTTTCCAACTTATTTTTGCAACTTATTGAATCTCAAACATACATTAAATACTTCTATAAAAAAAAACCATCAAAATATAAAATTTTTATCCGAAAATAAGTTCATAAATCCTAGAAAAAAGGTGAGCCAAACGGGTACATAATTGGTTATTGTTCCGGTGCATCTAACACAAGTAAAATGAGATGCACAAGTCAACTGAGATTCTGCAAAATTACTTGATGTGTCCCTATCCCTTCTCCGTCTCTTTCTTCTACCCACACCCAAAATATATGTATCCATCTCTCTTCTATACCTGCAAGTTGATACTCCCTCCCTCCCTCCCATCCAATTGTTTAAACTTTTCAAGGTGTGTCCAATACTTATTTTAAGGATAGTTCCATAACTTATTTTTAAAATTTTCTTTCTTGTATAAAAAAATAAACATTAAATTTTTATACAAGAAAAGAAAAATTTAAAAATAAGTTATGGGACTATCCTTAAAATGCACCTTAAAATACGTGTCCGACTTCTCCTGAAAAATGTAAACAATTGGATGGGACGGAGGGAGTAACTCTTACACGCCGCCTATCTTAACACTAGATTATTTTTTTGGTTAATTCCTTCTCCTAAATTCTAAAATACGTTATCTTCTTTATTTTTATTTTATTATTATTATTTTTACCAGTTGTTCCTCATTATATCCTATATATAATTGGCGTAAGGAGGATCAGGTGGTCTGGTCGTCCGGGTTTAAAATGTAATTTCATTAGAAATGGGCTACTGAAACGAGTTGGGACAATGGTTTAAAAGCTAAAACTACCAAGTAACTAATGGTATTTTTAATTTAACAAACAAGTAGATAAAAAAAGAATGCACTAAAATAAATAATACATGATAAAACACAAAAAATTAAAGTTGAGAAATTTGTTGTTAACTAAAATTACTACAAAGATAATTTAGATTAAAGTTTAAAATATAATTTTAAAAAAATCTTACCACAAAAAATAGTGTTGTGGAATAAAAACTAGGTTATTAAATTGCGGCTAGGGTTTGCTTGTACTTAATGCTAGGGTGCGTGAGCTTCGTGCTTTAATGGCTGCTCTCGTGTTCGTGGCTGAATCTGCCTTCACAAGATGCCTACGTACTTTGATGTATATCAAAGATCAAGCCAAAAAACGTAGTTCTAGGGTGAGGGGTCTGACCCTTTATATAGGCTGAGAAGCCTCAGAATTATGGTAGGGTTAGGTGACTTAGTGGGCAAGTCAGCCTTGAGGAAGGTTCTAGACTCCTTCCTTGTAGGATTCTGTTTCCTTGTATGACTATGTGCCTTGGAGGCTACTCTTTGGAGAGATAATATCCTTATTTGACTTGTACTTCCCAGTTGTTAATTAACCCTTAATATTAATTACGAAATTAATATTTAATTAGGGTTTTGGGCCATCTGGTGGGCCCCACGTTTGGACCATACTGGGTCTAATTAATGCCACATTAAATATGTCTTTAGGGCTTACTTTTAGCCCATGTCATTTGCCCCCCAACTTCTAGGAAAACTGATCAGGTTTTCCTTGAAGTTTCAACGGTCTTTTCCGAGACTTGGGTCAGGGTCTATAATCGTACACTAGTGTTTCACGAATATCGTCTTTTTGTAAAGAGTGGAGCGACCTACACATTTACGACGATTTACCTTATTCGAGGCTAAGCAGTTAATTTCTTATAACTTTTGTTACTGAATTATCGCTCATTTAACTCAAGGAATTATCTATAAAACTCCTCGTATTTTTCATACATATCCTAAATTTTTAGGATTTGTATAGTACCCACAGGTATTTTCTTCATTTTATCGAAGTTTGCATGTTCACCAAGATTTTTTGCAACAGAAATGGGGAAGTTTTCGATCAGGACTTACATTTTTCGACCAGGAATTTCGACCAGGAATTCGACCAGGATTCTGGTCGAAATAAGGCCTCAAAAATTTCCTTATCGTAAGGTTTTTCGACCAGGATTCCTGGTCGTTTCAACCAGGATTCTGGTCGAAATAAGGGTCCAATTTCTGTTCTGGTCGATGACATTTTCGATCAGGATTCCTGGTCGTTTCGATTAGGATTCTGGTCGAAATAAGCACCAAAATTTCTTCTGATCGAAGACATTTTCGATCAGGATTCCTGGTCGTTTCGACCAGGATTCTGATCGAAATAAGCATCCAAATTTCTCTTGGTCGAAGACATTTTCGATCAGGATTCCTGGTCGTTTCGGCCAGGATTCTGATCGAAATAAGCGTCCAAATTTCTCTTGGTCGAAGACATTTTCGATCAGGATTCCTGGTCGTTTCGACCAGGATTCTGATCGAAATAAGCGTCCAAATTTCTCTTGGTTGAAGACATTTTCGATCAGGATTCTTGGTCGTTTTGACCAGGATTCTGATCGAAATAAGCGTCCAAATTTCTCTTGGTCGAAGACATTTTCGATCAGGATTCCTGGTCGTTTCGACCAGGATTCTGATCGAAATAAGCGTCCAAATTTCTCTTGGTCGAAGACATTTTCGACCAGGATTCCTGGTCGTTTCGACCAGGATTCTGATAAGGGCCTTAAGTCTCTGGGCTTATTCTTAACGGGCCTCTTCGGTTGTGGGCCTTCAAAGTTAAATTTATATTTTTTGGAATATATATATATATATATATATATATATATATATATTTATATAACAATACTCTTTTCTTTTTAAGGGGCTTGGCCACATGGCTGTATTGGGCCTATTCAGACCTTTTTTGGCCCAAGTTCCCGATCTTTCTATAGGATTTTATAAATCCTATAAATTTCTAAAATATCTTTGTTACACAGATATTTTCATTGGTATTTTCTTCAAAATATCTTCTCATAGAAGGTTCCAGAATTGGGATTTTACCAATTGGGCCTTTGTGATGGGCCTTTTTGCCGGTCATATTCGAATTTTTACCGGCCACTGTAAGTTTTTTGACCGTTTGAAAGAATTTCAACCGGTTGCAAAATCCTATATAAGAGTGAGAGTGGAGAGTTCAATTCTCACACTCTCATTTCTCACTTCTCAGTTTTTAGCTAAGAAATTTCTCTCTCGAGTTCCATCAAAGTTCTAGGGCTAACTCCGGCCTTCTTCTCCGGTCATCTTCTCCATTTGCTCTATCAAGGTTCCAAGCTACCACCAATGGAAGACAAGACTAAAACTCACCTTGCTAGGATGAACTCGGCCTCCTCTAAAGGTACCATCACCATTCTCTCCCCATACATGTCTCTTTTAGAAATGTTAAATGAACGAGCAGATGATTACCCTACTTTAGCTGAGCTAGATGCATACAACTGTTGTAGTACATACCATGACACGGATGAAATTTCTAGGTATAACAAACTTTACAAAATCAAACCACCTTTAAAACTTGTCCCAACTGGGCCAGGCGACAGACCTTGCCACTGGAAACCCAACTCTTTATGTGTATATAGGGAGAGTTTAATAGTAGGGCTTCGCTTCCCTGTTCATGAGTTCATTCCCCGTCTTTTAGCTGACCTTCAGATCGACCCTTGTCAACTTCCACCAAATACGTGGAGATTATTTTGTGCTTTATGGTTTTGTGTCTTAGACAAAACCTTGCTCTATCCGTCCCTCTCTTTAGTAAAATCTTTCAAATTTATAATAGTCCGGCTAAGTACCCTAGCTGGGTATATATTAAGCTTCGCCCTAAGGTACCTCCCATTTTTAACGGTAAGTCTGTACCGGATAATCATGCTTGTTGGAAAAATGAGTTCGCTTATCTAGAATGGGAAGGTGGTGATTGGGGCACCATATTTAGGAAGCCCTTCTCAAAGGTCACAAATGGGAGTCACAAAGGGATTGTCCTTAGCCCTGAGGATCAGGCAGCATTCGAGACTTTAACTAAGGCTGATGGCGAATCCATAACGTGCCAGAGCCTTATTAACGAAGAATCCTTGAGGGCAGTAGGCCTTTCAAGTGTTTCTGAGCGGGGTAATTATCTTTCTTATCTTTGTCCTTTATTTCCATACTTGACTTATTTATGTTTGCTTTTGTTTGTGATTTCGCAGTTGCAAAGTTGATTGTTCAGGCTTCTCCTGCTCCCGACAATGAGACTTCCAGGATGGCTCGAGCCAAGAGAGGTGTTGACACTCGGGGAAAAGATACTGAACCTAGATTCTTGCGCCCTCACAAGGTTCAGAAAGAGGCCCTGAAGTATGGTGATATAGCTGGCTTGGAGGGGAGTTCCCAAGTCAACGTCCAGTCTTCTGTATTCAGGCCCTCCTGGGGCTTCAGGAAGCAGGACACTATGGTGGGGCAACACAAAGCATTCCATGGACTGGTCTTTGAACTCTATCACTCCTCAAAACTACAAAGATTTAGTCCTGGGTGGAGGTATTGGAGAGTCCGAGTCTCTTGGTTCCCAGGCCCTTGCTATGGTAAATCTCAATCTTTGTTCTCCCTCTATGTATTTTTAGTTTATTGCCTAGTAACAACACTAACCCCTTATGTAGGCTAATGTTCACTTCCAGAGCCTACTCCACCAGTCTAAAGCCTGGAAGGGAAAGGCCAAGGACTTTGAGACCGAGTCTCAGAAGAAGAGCCTACTTCAAGAAGAAGGATGAAGAGCTGATTGCTGCTCACTCTGAGATAGTTGCACTGAAGGATGCCAAGGAGAAGCTAATTGACGACTATCTGGATTCAGACGAGTACAGGATGTTGATGGACCAGCATGATGAGGTGCTCTTTCCCAGTCAGTTTACGAAGGGATGGGACAAAGCCCTTGCAGCAGTGTTAAGGAGCCATCCAAGTCTATTCCAGCCTTCTGCCTTCCCAAGCCCTCATCCCCTAGCACTTTGACCACTGTGGCTGAGGCTGGTTCTAGTGAGGAACTATTTGGGGAGGATGATGCTTTAGTTAGGGAGCATACTGCTATTAGGTCTTTGGATCCTAAGCAGCCTCTTGTTCGAGATGGAGATGTTAACTCTGTTGCAGAGGATTCCACCACTGCCACCAGCTCTGAGAGTTGTTCACCTGTCAATGAGGCCCCTAAGGCCACTTAGCTTATTTGCAGTTTCTTTTAGTTGAACTCTTAGTTTTTGTAACTTAACTCAAATAGCCCTCGAGCTTTTATTTATGCATCTCTTTAACTTAACTATTTATATAGTTAGTTTCCTTATTTGCTTTCGTTTTCTTGCCTTTGCTTATAGTCTGTTAAGCTTTAGAGTTCTTTAGGTATTTGGCCCCTTGGCTTGTACCAAACTCTTGAATTAACTCCTCATTTGTTTTACGTGTTTATAATAACAAAACAAAAGAAGTAACTTAGAGAGAAAGCAAAACAAACTTCATTAGACTATCAAAGAATACTGGTAAAATGGGCTCAACCCTTATATAAATACTTTATCTCCTACTAGGAGCAACATGCTCTGTAATGGTTTCATTTGAACCTTATTTCTATTCCTAATAGATAAAAGACCAAGTCTTTAAACATAATAAGTCTTGAGGTTCACTGCATGCCAAGTTTGGGGCACCTCAACCCCGTCCAAGGTTTCCAACTTGTAAGATCCTCTCCCTAACACCTTCCTGACTCGATATGGTCCTTCCCAGTTTGGGGCTAGCTTGCCCTTCTGGACAACTCCTGAAGCTTCTATCTTCTTTAGAACCAAGTCGCCTTGTGGAAAGAACCTCTCCTTAACCCTTTGGTTGTAGTGGAAGGATGTTCTCTTATGATGTTCTGCATTCCTGGCATTTGCTTCATCCCTGACCTCGTCAATCAGATCAAGAGCTAATCTCATGCCTTCTTCATTACTCTCTGGTTCATATGCCTCAACCCGAGGTGATGCATGCATAATCTCCAAGGGCACCACAGCCTCAGCTCCATAAGCTAGTAAGAAAGGGGTTTCTCCGGTTGTCACTTTACAGGTAGTGCGATACGCCCAAAGTATGGGCAGTAACTCATCCACCCAAGTATTTCTCGAGCGTTCGACCCTCTTCTTTAGTCCATCAAGGATAATCCGATTGGCTACCTCAGCCTGTCCATTAGCTTGCGGGTGTGCTACTGAAGTAAAACGAAGCTCAATAGCATTTTCCTCACAGTACTTCTTAAACTCTTCATTGTTGAATTGTGTCCCATTATCCGTAACAAGGATTCGGGGGATTCCATACCTGCAAATTATGTTCTCCCAAAAGAACTGGGCAACTTGCTTGGTGGTTATCCTTGCTAAAGGCTTAGCCTCAATCCACTTAGTGAAGTAGTCAATGGCCACTATCAAAAACTTCCTTTGCGCTGAAGCTACAGGGAAAGGGCCAAGTATGTCC
This sequence comes from Kitagawia praeruptora, assembly GCA_037693485.1. Classification (NCBI taxonomy): domain Eukaryota; kingdom Viridiplantae; phylum Streptophyta; class Magnoliopsida; order Apiales; family Apiaceae; genus Kitagawia; species Kitagawia praeruptora. The sequence goes on from CM075352.1 coordinate 117,618,503, forward strand.
ATTCCCCACATTGCAAATGGGATAGGAGAGTTAACTGATGTTAACCTCTCAGGCGGCTACCTTACAATTGGAGCATGTCTTTGGCATCTCTCACACCTCTTGACATAATTCTGTGCATCGGCCAACATCTCTGGCCAGTAGAATCCCAAACGAGTAATCTTGTGAGCTAGGGCTCTGCCCCCCAAGTGCTGCCCACAGATCCCTCCATGAACTTCCTCTAATGCTTCCTTTGCCTCCTGGGGCCTTAAACACTTCAAGTATGGGATGACAAATGACCTCTTATAAAGGATGCCTTCAATTAAGGCATATCTCAATGCTCTCATTGACAGTTTTCGTGCCTCTAAGGCATTGTCAGGGAGCCATCCGGTTTCAAGGTGAGCTTTGATAGGATCTATCCCCTATATCGATTGGTGCCACTAATTTTGAGTTGACGGTCTGGGCCTTCAAGACCTGGAAGTAAACACTCCCTGCATAATTCTCTATCTCAGAAAAAGCGAACTTGGATAGGGCATCGGCCTTAACATTCTCTTCTCTAGGAATATGCTCAACATAGCACTCCTCAAACTGAGTCATAACGGCTTTCACGACTCTCAGGTATTTCGCCATAGTTTCATCCTTAGCTTCGAACTCACCATTCACTTGCGATACTACAAGCCTTGAGTTTCCAAAAACTTTGAGGTTCTTAACCCTCATGATTCTGGTCAAACCCAAACCAGCCATCAATGCCTCATACTCCGCTTCGTTATTGGTAGTAGGAAAGTCCAACTTCAAAGCGTACTCAACTGTGAACCCATCGGGGCTTTGCAAAACCAAACCTGCACCACTAGACTTTGTTTTTGATGCTCCATCAAAATAGAGCACCCAATATTCCTTCAGATCAGGTACAAGTTCCTCTTCTTTTTCCTCCTTCCCAGGGGTAGTCACTATCTCTTGCCCCCGACTTCTTGGTTGTCAATGGTACATTCAACCACGAAGTCAGCCAATGCCTGAGCCTTGATGGCTGTTCGAGGCTTATATGTGATATCAAACTCTCCTAAATCAATCGCCCACTTGATTAGCCTTCCACTGGCCTTAGGGCTATGCAATATATTCCTCAACTGCTGGTCTGTCAAAACTTGAATCTTATGTGGCTGAAAGTAAGGTCGCAACTTCCTCGAGGCTGTCACCAATGCCAAAGCAAACTTCTCAATGGGTGAATAATTCAACTCAGCCCCATGCAGCACCTTGCTCACATAGTAGATAGGTTTCTGAATTTTCTTCTCTTCTCAAATGAGGACAGCACTCAATGCTTGTTCAGATACTGCCAGGTATAGGTAGAGAATTTCTCCGGGACTAGGCTTGGCCAACAACGGGGCTTCAGCCATGTACTTCTTCAGCTGTTCAAAGGCCTCTTGGCTCTCAGGAGTCCACTCAAAATTTTTCACCTTCTTCAGAGCTTGAAAGAAAGGCAAGCACTTGTCACCAGACTTGGAGATGAATCTCCCTAGGGCTGCAACTCGTCCGGTTAGCTTCTGTACATCTCGTATAGAGCGGGGTGGTTCCATGTCTAAAATTGCTTTTATCTTATCAGGGTTGGCCTCTATGCCTCTTTTCGAAACCATTAACCCCAAAAACTTTCCTGATCTAACTCCAAAAGCACACTTGGCTGGATTCAACATCATCTTATGGTTCCTCAGCACTTCGAATGCCTCTCTAAGGTGCTTAATGTGGTCTGCCTTGCACAGGCTCTTGACTAACATGTCATCAACATAGACCTCCATGGTTTTCCTAATCAGATGGGCGAATATCTTATTTACCAATCGTTGGTAAGTAGCTCCTGCATTCTTTAGTCCAAAAGCCATAACAAGATAGCAGAAAATACCAAAGTCAGTTATGAAAGATACCTTTGGGATGTCATCCTTGTGCATCTTAATCTGATTGTAGCCGCTAAACCCGTCCATGAAGCTCAGCATCTCATGTCCAGCTGTGGCATCTATCAACATGTCTATCCTTGGCAGGGGAAAACAATCCTTTGGACATGCGTCATTTAAATTGGTGAAGTCTATACATATCCTCCACTTCCAATTCGCCTTCTTGACCATCACAGGGTTAGCTAACCATTCGGGAAACTGAATCTCTTCAACAAACCCAGCTTCTAAGAGCTTATCAACCTCTTGCTTAATGGCCTCTTGCCTTTCAGGAGCAAAATTCATCTTCTTCTATTTTATCTTCTTCCGTTCAGGATCAACATTCAATTTATGAGTTATGAGTTGGGGATCAATCCCTGGCATATCAGCAGCAGTCCAAGCAAACACATCGTTGTTCTCTTGCAAGAATGCCGTCAACTTACCCTTCAAGGGTTCCTTCAGAGAAGCTCCTATGTAAGTAACTTTCTCAGGGTCGCCCAGCTCCAGAGGTATGGGGATCAACTCCTCTGTTGGTTTCCCTCGGTGTTAATCATCACCACGGACATCCATGTCTTCAATTGGGAGTACCTGCCCCCCGACTCCATCAGTCCTTAATGTAGACACGTAGCAACTTCTTGCCATCTTCTGGTCGCCCTTTTGTTCTCCAACGCCATTCCGAGTTAGAAACTTAATCTTCATGTGGTAAGTTGAGGCAACAACCTTGAATGCATGAAATCTAGTCCTTCCCAGGATTGCGTTATAAGTTGAGGCCGCCTTAATTACCAGAAAGTTCAACATCTGAGTAGCCTCCTTAGGTTCTTGCCCGATCGTCATGGGTAGTTGGATAGTCCCTTCTACCTTGGACTCAACTCCATTAAACTCGTAGATGGGCATGTTGGTCGGGGTCAACTGAGAGTCAGTGTACCCCATTTTCACGAATGCGTTATGAAACAAAATATCAACAGAGGCTCCATTGTCTATCAAGACTCGCTTTACTTCTGAGTTTCCAATCACAGGGGTTATGACCAACGGGTCGTCATGGGGGAACTTCACCCCTTCAAGGTCTGAGTCGTCAAAACTGATTGCTACTTCTGTCTTAGCACGCTTTGGGGCCTCTCCTACAATGTGCGTCACTTCTCTAGCATAGGCCTTTCGTGAATTTCGAGTTGTGCCGGCCGCCGTTGGACCTCCCCAAATCATGTTGATAACTGGCCCTCGGGGCTGTGTGCTACGATCACGATTATTATCTCTTCTATCACTGTCTCTCCTGTCGTAATCCCTTCTTTGGGTTCCACGATCTTCACCCTTAGTGAATTTATTTAGCTTTCCTTTACGGATTAAGAACTCAATCTCGTCCTTCAACTGTCTGCAATCATCCGTATCATGTCCCACATCCTTGTGAAACGTACAGTATAGATCCTTGTTTCTCTTCTCGGGGTCTCCTCTAAGTGGTTTCGGCCATTGAAAGTCCTTATCCTTCTCGATATCCAATGAGATCTGGCTCCTTGGGGCATTCAACCTTGCATAGTCAGAAAACCTTGGTCCCAAACTCTTTTTTGGTGGTGAATCAGAGTCCTTGCTAGTTCGGGGATACTTGTCCCTAGCATCGTACTACTGCTCTTGATTTCGCTTCTTCGTATCATTGTTACCCCGACCATTGCTTACCGTGACCTCCTTCTTTATACTATCCTCAACCTTGATATACTTGTCAGCCCTTCGTTGAAGCTCAGCCATATTTTCGGGAAGATGCTTTGCCAATGACCTTTTAAAGTACAGGTCAGTGGTGCCATGCTCCAGGGCTACCAGGGCCACCTTATTCTCCAAATAAGTGATGTTCAACGTCTCCTTAGTGAACCTCTTAAGGTAGTCTCTCAGATTCTCATTCTTCCTTTGCACCACATACATAAGAGACGTAGAGCTTTTCTCATGCACTCTTCCGCTGATAAACTGGCTAACAAAGGCAGCACTTAACTCCTTGAAAGAGCCAATTGAGTTTGCAGGCAACCGGCTGTACCATCTTTGAGCCATACCCGACAGGGTTTGAGGGAACGCCCTACACTTTAAGGCATCACTTGCAGGCTGTAGCAACAGTGCGTTCGAAAACATCCTGACATGATTTGCAGGGTCACCCGTTCCTTCATAAGCCTTAATTGTCGGCATCTTGAACTTCTTTGAGATACGAGCATTCATCACCTCCTCAGTAAATGGGGATGTGGGATCATCAGGATCCCCAAGTGACATCAGATCCTTGGGGTTACTCCTGGGGGTTTCCACCCTTGTTGTTCTTCCAGTTGGGGCGTCAGCCCTTCTCTGCCTCCTTGAAGACCTCTCTAAGTCTATAATGGGTATCGGTCCTGAGGTTGGAGGAGATTGAGTTTGATTCAACCTAGATTGTTCTCTCGCAATATCTTCCTTTATCCTTAAAATCTCGGCCTCATGAGCCTTGATTCTCTCAGTAGCTGTCAATGGAGGTCCATCATGAATAGTTTGTGTTCTCCATCTTGACTCTCTGCTAGCACGTCGCCTCCTCGGGGCTTCATCACGATCATCATCGTCAGACGATGAATCATTAGTATAGGGGCCAGAGTAGTCATAGTACTCTCGATCTCGAATCTGCAAGGCGTGGTCGCTTGGTCCAGGACCTTGAGTAGTTGGAGGGTAGTTAGGCAGACCATACATCGGGTTGGTATTTATGGGGAGATCCGTAGTATGGATCTGTACCCCTGGTGGTAACGGGCGATTGGGATCAACTAGAGGAGAAACCATCGTTTGGAGAGAGCTGGTTCCTTGGCCTGGGTAGACGACCATGGGTAATGTTCTCTCAGCGTGGGGATTAGTCCCTGGAGGTTGAGAAACTTGAGTTTGAGTGATCGCCCCTGTTGTTGGGGGTACCTGCTCAGTGACAGGCGGAGCAGAGCTTAGAGGCAAGGCCTCAGTAGAGGTTAGTGATGTTCTTCATGTGGTCACCATGGTTGATGTCTTCTTCCCATAGACGGCGCCAAATGTTGTGGAATAAAAACTAGGTTATTAAATTGCGGCTAGGGTTTGCTTGTACTTAATGCTAGGGTGCGTGAGCATCATGCTTTAATTGCTGCTCTCATGTTCGTGGCTGAATTTGCCTTCACAAGATGCCTACGTACTTTGATGTATATCAAAGATCAAGCCAAAAAACGTAGTTCTAGGGTGAGGGGTCTGACCCTTTATATAGGCTGAGAAGCCTCAGAATTATGGTAGGGTTAGGTGAATTAGTGGGCAAGTCAGCCTTGAGGAAGGTTCTAGACTCCTTCGAGTCTGTTTCCTTGTATGACTATGTGCCTTGGAGGGTACTCTTTGGAGAGATAATATCCTTATTTGACTTGTACTTCCCAGCTGTTAATTATTCCTTAATATTAATTACGAAATTAATATTTAATTAGGGTTTTGGGCCATCTGGTAGGCCCCACGTTTGGACCGTGCTGGGTCTATTTAATGCCACATTAAATGTGTCTTTAGGGCTTACTTTTAGCCCATATCAAATAGTTTCAAAGTAGATAAAAAAGAATGCACTAAATTAAATAATACATGATAAAACACAAAAAATTAAAGTTGAGAAATTTGTTGTTAACTAAAATTAATATAAAGATAATTTAGATTAAAGTTTAAAATATAATTTTAAAAAAATCTTACCACAAAAAACAGTTTCAAGAAAACCTAATTTTTAAAAAAAGTCATAAAAAAATTTTAATTTTAGATTTGACAACAAACATGTTTTAAAATTTATACTAATAAAAGTCAACACAAATCAATAAACTATCATTTTATTATTTTTGCAAAATTTTTAGACTCGGTACTTAAATTGTAAATAAATTAGAAAACAATCCAAAAATCCAAAATAAAATAATTAATAGGAATCTGAATATAATAAGTACAAAAAATCTTATAACAATTTAATAATTTAAAAGTTACAAAAATATTTAATTTCTTCAAAAATAAAATTTAAAATAAATTAATAAAGAATAAAAGTAATAAAATATTCATCATCAACTTAATTAGTTATTATAATTTTAGGAAAAAGAGTCGTAATAGCACAATTAACAAATAAGGATAAAATAACAAAAAATCATAATAAAAAATAAATCACAAATTCATTCTTTATATATAATAAACAAGTATACCAAGAATACCATCAGTATTTCAATTCAAAAAATAATTTTTTTAAAAACAAGAATTTTTATTTAATTACAAAAGAATTTTTTTTAAAGAAAATATATGGTAACATAATATATTAAAAAAATAATCAAAAAACATGTTATAATTAGAAATGACACCAAAATTCAATAAAATACAATTTACAAAACAAACGCTAATTCACTTAAAATAAATACAAATCAAACACAAAAATATAAAAGATAGTACAAACTTTTTTTAAAAAAAATAGTACAAGCGCATGTATGTTAAATTACAATAAGTTCTCACATGTCTCAATTATATTATATATATTCTAATAAATAGAAAAAAGATGCCAAAAAACATTAAAATATATGTTAGGCTAAACCTTAAAATGTTATTTTCAAAAAAATTGTTTACAAAATAAAAATGTTTTAAGAAAAATATTATTTTAATAAAAATCATTAAAAATTCTATTTTTAGGTTTGACAATTAACAAACAAGGATAAAATAGCAAAAAATCTTGATTAAAAATAAGTCGCAAATTCATTTTTTATGTATAATAAAGAAGTAAATTAAACATATCATCATAATTTCAATTCAAAAAATAATTTTTAAGAAAATAGGAATGTACATTTAATTACAAAACAAAAAAGAAGTTTTAAGAAAATATATGGTAAAATAATATAATAAAAAAGTAATAAAAAAACATGTCATAATTGGAAATGACACCAAAATTCACAAAATATAAAATTTAATATAATGCAATTAAAATAAATATATACCAACACAAAAACATAAAAAGATAATATAAACTTTCTTTAAAAAAAGTACAAATATATGTGTGTTCACAATTACATAATCACACACACACACACACACACACACACACATATATATATATATATATATATATATAAATAATAGTTAAACCAAAAAGTCCCCACATGTAAAAAGGATATTATATATATTCTAATAAAATTGAAGAAAACTCCCCAAAAAATATGAAATATTAAACATATGTTAAGCTAAACCTTAAAATATAATTTACAAAAAAATGTTTACCAAATAAAAGTGCTTTAAGAAAAAATCATTTTAATAAAAAAATAAAAATTTTAAAAAAATAATCAATATTCAAACAAATAAAAAAAATTAATACCACGCATATTTCCAAAAAATTTAAAAAAATGCATTTAAAAACTATAGAAACACTATAACAAAAGATATTGTTATTCCCAGATTACACACTTGTATAATTGTAGAAGGAGGAGGTTGAATACAATTCTTGATAATTATAATTTCTGATAAAAACCACAGAAATCTATAGTGAGATAATTGTTGAATGAGAAATGATTCACAAACACATAAAAAATCAGGCGGTTAAATGTACCACCTGAGACTTTTATTCGAAGAAAACTCTGTGATACAAATGTACACAGCTTCTGTTTTTACAACTCTTTGCTTCTATGGATATTCAAGAAACCCTAAGCAAATATGTCTGTTTTCTTAGTTTCTAAAGAGTTGCTACACTTGGTTATATATCCCAAGTTTACAAGTACTACAGGAATAAGATAATATTAATCTAATTCAAGTTGACTTGCTACTCCACTCCAAATCTACATGTAGCCGAAAGGTTGTCCTTGTGAACCCTGCACCTTTCTTGTATGTACTGCGTAAATGGAATGCTTCTTTCTTCTGCGTTTCCAAAGTATGGCTGTCATACTGCTTTTTATACCTACTATCAACCCATGTGATCTGTCAGTCAAACCTGTCCTTATCAACTGCTAATTCTCAGCTAGCATAGAAGAAAGTGTTAATGACTACCCTATTAGCATAGCTTATTTACAATTAGCTACCCTATTCTGCCTATCCATTGATGGTCAACATGACTCTAAATAAAAACTTTATCAACTGATAGCATAGAGGTACTGCAGTATGCTACAAAACCTCATCCGTTGATGAGCTACCTGTCAACGGATAGAGTTATAATGTCTCATCCGTTGACAGTTACAAAACTTTACAATTTTGATTGATTGTGAAGTTATCATCAAGTACAACATATTCCTAACATATATAAATTTTTTAAGATAACCATTAAATTACATAATCCAAAAGATAAAAAAATAATAATAAATTGTTAAACGAATATAGTCCCTATATGTTTCAAGTATTCATATGTAATCTAATAAAATAAAAAAAATCAAAAATAATTATAAATTATTAAAAAATATGTTATCCTAAACTCTGGAAAAAAACTGTAGAGAAGACATTTACAAGAAAAAAAAAACAAATGTATATTCACAACTATATAACTTATGTATTATTATAATTAAAAGTAAAAACAAACTATTCAATATACTATAAAACTAATTTTTCAAGGAAAAATAATTATAATTAAAACTATATTATAAAATATTAATAAAATTATACTCCCTCCGTCCCTCATGGTTGTTTACATGAGGGATGGACACGGAGACCAAGAAAATGTGTAAAAAATGAGTAAAGTTAGAGGAAAAGTGTGTAAAGTGGTGGGACCTATTAATATTTAATTATAGATTTGAGATAATGGAGGAAAGTAGTGGATGTAATAGTGTTTTTTATTGTTAAATATATGAGATAGTAGGTGTAATAGTGGGAGAAACTTACTATTTTTGGAATGTAAAGAAATGAGAGGGACACCCCAAAATAGTAACTGTAAAGAAATGAGAGGGACAGAGGAAGTATGTGCATTGCACGGTATAAAACTAGTAAACAATAATATGATTATATTCATTGACATCTTTTACTACTCCCTCCGTCCCATATTACTTTGCCCGTTTGCTGAATTTCACGGGTTTTAAGATAGTGGGGAATGAATATTGTTTTTGTATGAAGTAGTGGGTATTAAATATTATTTTTAAGGGATGGTGGGTATTGAATATTGTTTTTTTGGAGTAGTGGGTGGAGTAGTGGGTATTGAATATTATTTTTAAGGAGTAGTGGGTAGAATAGTGGGTATTGAATATTGTTTTTTTGGAGTAGTGGGTGGAATAGTGGGTGTTGAATATTATTTGTAATGATTAGTGGGTGGAATAGTGAATATTGAATATTATTTTTAAGGAGTAGTGGTGGAGTAGTGGGTATTGAATATTATTTTTTATGGCCAAAAATAGTAAGGGGAAAAGTATTGTGAATTACCTTTAAAAAAAAGTGGGAAAAGTATTAAGGGACGGAGGGAGTACTATCTTTCAAAAATTTAAGAAAAATATACAAAAGTACCATTTTATAATTTCGCCCGATCCTGACTTCACTCACGATCTCGCACTTATTAAAATAGTACATCGCCACGTACCCAATTAAGAAGTGTGGACTAGTCAGGTTTGGATATTCATTATTGATCGTGTATGTTAATGATCATACTCTTTATATATACATCATCTTGTAATTAAAGTCAATAATAATGATTTAAAAGTTGCAAATATGGATAGCTCTATTGTTTTTTAATTCCCTTGTGTATTTATCGAAAATGTATTGACCTAAGGAAAATGCTAGGTACCCCAAATTGGTACCCAAATTTTTTCCCAAAATACACATGTCATTATCTGAATGGTTATAATTACAATGGGCCCGCCAGGGCCATATAAATCTCACCAATTAAAATTTTTCATACATCCAACTCATCAATGCCACATCATTTGGGAGCATTTTTTGGGTACCAATTTGGGGTACTTAGCACTACTCTTGACCTAAATATAGCTTTGCATGACAATATATATCATATATGGCATGCATGGTAATAGAAAATGCAATATTTATGGAGTTCGTAATTATTAATTAGCAAAAAAAAAAAATGTCTCAAACCGTTTGAAATATAACATGTTCCACTTAAACCCTCTCAACATTTGAAGTTTTTAGGAAATTTTGTAAGTTATTAATTGTTGCGGAAGGTCTCGAATCCTTTCTATCCCTTGTTATTCTCAAATGAGTTTTTTTTTTTGAAATAATAAACAGAAAGAGTTATCTAGTGATTCACTTTTTTACTATTATTTAGTATTTGATTATAGAATTAAGTTTCTTCAATTGTAATCCATATAGAATAAATTCATTAGTTACAGAATAAAACATTACTTTTCTATTTCCTCTCTATTAATATTTATCAACAAGGACTCCATTGTAATTGGGAACTCCATAATTTTTTTGCATACATTTATATTTGTATGTGTAAAAACTTATTGGGAGAAGAGAAACAAAATACATGCAAAGGTCGATACATTGACTTTGTTGGCATTGACTTTGTCGGGAATAATATTAACGTATTATTGGATAATTCTATTATTATGTTGGTTTCCTTGTTAGGATAATTTCCTTTACTATTATAGTAAGTTGGTTATATAGGTCTCTTTTCTATTATCATTGAGAATAAGTTTTCATTATAATAAAATACTATTTTTCCTCTTCTCCTCATACTTTAACATGGTATCTAGAGCTAGGTTGATTTGATCCGGGATCGGTTGATTGAGAGTTGAACGTGATGTCTTCTGTATGTTGGATTAAAACATGTGCTTCAATTATAATTTTTTTTCTTCTCGTTTTCTTCTTCAAATCAATTGTGCTTTTTTTTTCTTGGATGATATTGATTTAGGTTTCTAATCTTGATTTTTTTTCCCCTGAATCAGTAATATGAGTTCTTTGGTTGTTTTGATTATGAATTTAGCGACTATTCCGATAATTTTTTCTCTCCATCATCTTTTTCTTCCTATTGGTTGGAGTTTTCTTGGGTAAAAGTTGATTTTGGTTGAGGTTTTTCTGCTGGTTTCGTTTTTGTTTTGGATGGTACTCTCACGCACACTTTCTACTTCTATCTCTTTGATGGCAATGGGTCGCTGATACGATTTTTTTTTTCCTTTTCCTGCTCTTCTCTTGCCCTTTCGTTCTCGTGTTCAATGATGGGAGTAGCCCTAGGCACATCTGTATACCTTCTCTTTTTCTCTTTCTTTCTCGTGTTCAATGATGGAAGTAGCCCTAGACACATCTGTATACCTTGAATCTCCGTCCTCTCTCGTTCTCTTTATATTGGTTTAGGTTATATGATCATTTCATTACCCTTTCTTCTTTATTTTTCTCTCTTCTGGTTTAAGATTATAAATTGGTTTCTCGATTATAATTTAGATTTGGATTCGATTTTGATTTTGGTTGGATATTAGTTTGCTCACAAATTTGGTGGTTAGATTGGATAAAGTTGTTTGGCTGAATTGTATACTGTTTGGATTCAATTCTTATTTTAGATTAGGTTTGGATTTGGAGTTGATTTGGATTGTTTATTTGGTTCAATTTGGATTTGGACATAGTTTGTTGATTTGGATTCAGTTTTGGTTTTGGTATTGGTATTGTTTTCGATGGTTGCAGTTCGTTTGGATCTATCTTTCTTGTTCATTGGTTGAAGATTCGTTTGAATTTTGAAATTGTTAAGTTTCGTTATTGGTTGACATGGATGGTTCTTCTTCTTGTTGTTTGGATTTTCTGTTCGCTTTGGTTTTGATTTGGATACACTTGGATTGTTGTTTTGTTTCTTTTTGTTATTGGATGACAAGGAGGCTCTTTTCCTTTTCTCTCTTGTTTTGCGGGTGTAACTTTGGATTCGTTTGGAAGTGTTTGGCTCGTTTGGGTTCGTGATCCTATTTTTTGGATGTATTTGGAAGCTCTTGATTTTGGAGTTGGATTCGTTTGGATACATGGTTCCGTTTCTTGTTGGTAAACTCTCAGACTCTCCATCGTGAGTTTGAGAGGGGATGTTAACATAGAGTTAAGTTCTATGGAGACTAAGTTTATTAGTGGAGATCGGAGACCATATATGAATTAAAACATTGCAAAACTTTATTTATTGAAAATCATGTCCATGAAAGTCACTATTTCATTCATTTCATTGAAAATCTTGAAAAGCATACATGTTTTTCATGCAAATTTCATTAAAAATCTTGAAAATAATGTATGTTCTGCAAACAAAACATTGCAGAATGTATTGTTTTCCAAAACATGTTCTGCTTGTAAATCATATATGATTTTTAAGATTTTGAATGAAATAATAATGTTCATTGAACATTTTTTGCAAATATATATGTTTTGCAATGTTTTGAGTGCATAATGTATATAGTCTCCACGGTATCCACTCAAATGTTGGTCTCCATTCAAATGTTGGTCTCCATAGAACTTAACTCTGTTAACATATATAATATTAACGTATTATTGGATAATTTTATTATTATGTTGGTTTCCTTGTTAGGATAATTTCCTTTACTATTATCGTAAGTTGCTATATAAACCTCTCTTATATTGTAACTGAAAACAAATTTTCATTATAATAAAATACTACTTTTCCCTCTTCTCCCCCTACTTTAACAACAACAAGTAACAACACAATATGCGTACGGCTGAATACATGAAATAAGTAGATAAATTGAAACACGCAGAGCCTCTCCCATGCACTTTCTCAGTGTCAAAGAAGAACACCTAACAGATAAAAACAAATTAAAATACAGTACTTAATTGGTTTAAATATATATCAAATCTTAGAGTACTATTGCAAGCTAGCTAGAGATAGAATTTAGCAACCAGAATCAGAATATATCTAGACATTGTAGATAGTGGTAGTAAATTGCACGAGAAATAGTTTGGTAATTACTAAAGAAGACTGTTGGATGTGGTAGGAAATAGTTGTAGGGTTTTGAGGGGCGCTGATCTGTTACAACAGGTTTCATGATTAGGTCCCATTGTCATCATCATCCAATTATCATCATCGTATAATTTCGAAATCGACATAGACTTTTCTTCCCATATATTTGGTCTAATAATCTCAGCAGTCCCCCAGAAGGTTTGCTTCATTTGTGTATGGGATGCATCATCAACTCCTCCATTACCCTGTATTATATACGAATGTAAGATTAAAAAAAAAATAATTAAAATATGCTTCATCGAAAGAACAAATTGAATGAAAATATTTATTTACCTGATGAGAATGAGTAAGTGGAGTAGTAGAGGGGAGAAGTGATTGTTGATGGTGATCATAGTTATGCTGTTGTTGTAATTGCTGGTTCTGGTGCTGTTGAAGCTGAAGTTTGGTTAGAAGGAACTGCCTTTTTCGAAGCTTTTGACGATCTCGAGCTTTGTGATTCTGGAACCAGTAGAAAACATTTTTGCCTTCAATCTTGCCGTAGCGAGCGAGATGGCCAGTGATGTTTTGAATCTGAGAAGCATTAGGAGTTCTTACACCACCTTTGTAAATCTCTTCTAATATCATCAACTGCTCTGGAGTTGGACACCACCTTGATGAACCTGGCATCGGCATTTTAGTTAGTTAGTTAGTTATCACCTTAACTACAATAATTAATTACTAGTAGTATATTGTGCTAGCACCTAGCTACACTTGCTTTCTTTTCTTGCTACTCTAGCTCTAGCTTACCCTATATATTTATATACACACACATTATGTGTGGTGTGGGTGCAATTAATGTTACGGCAAGGAGGGAGGGAGGCCAGGTGATGATAAAAGAGGAAGAGGGGGGGAGACAAAAGGGAGAGGGGATGAGAGAATGGAGGGAGACAGGGAGAGCAAGAGGCAGGGGGAGGTGATAAAAGGGGTGAATAGTATAGTAAAAAGGGACTAGTCAAGGTCATGTTTCCCTGCAGAGAGGCATTCATTCAGTGATTAGGAAGACTTTCGGGAGTAGTACTGCTTTTCGATGATTCCGTCATCATTGTGACTCACTGCACGGCAGAATGAATGAATGAATGAATCCTATATATAATGGAGTATTTATACATGTGATCAGACATGAAAGCAATTTGGATGCATGCCACACCCTCTGACTCGCTTATTCAATCTCAATAAGTATTAATTTCATTCATATTTCCCTCTTAATCTCCAATTGCTTCGTTTTGCATGCGGAACCTTTTTTAATTAGTTTATCTTTTCAAGTATTTGTCCTAGCTAATTTATTTTATTAATTTGAACCATCAGTTAACTTCTAAGCACATGCAGAGACTAGCTAGGAATCATCAAGTTTAATTAAAACTAATTAAAGAATTGATTAATGTGATTGAACTATTTTTTAGCCGACTGCTGAATTCCTATCCAGTTGATGAAAATTTAGATTCTACGCATGATTGGATCGGAGGTCATGGATTCAACTTCCCTTGTGTCTCGTTTGGATTAAAATAAGTCCTAAAAATGATGTCAAGATGTCAACAGTTTTAGCCTTACAACCATGTCAACCAAAGAAGAAATATATATCATGCAAAAACAATTTCTAAAAATTGAGCTAAGCCAGATCTATGCAGGTAATGCCAGTTTAGTTATGACATAGGTATATAATATTCATGCAAGTTTACTTTAGCATTCATTTGAATAATGTGTATCCAATTAAGTGAACATATTGATGTAATACATATAGCTTTGTAAAGTTGCTTCTACGAGTAGAGCCGTAAACGAACAGAGCTTTCAACGAATACCTCGAGCTCGACTCGATAAGAGCTCGGTTTAGCTCGAGCTCGAACAAGATTTTAGTTCGTTAAGCTTGGCTCGATAAGAGCTCGGTTCGATTCGGCTCAAGATCGGCTCGAGCTTGGCTCGTTGGCTCATTAAAACTCGAAAAAAATCAAAAAATTTACTTTTTATTTTTTTATCTCCAACCAAATTAATTTTTATTTTTTGAAAATTTGGGAATATCACTAAATTAGATATATCTTGACATCCATACGGTTGGATCGTCGAGAAATATTTTTTTTAAATAAAAACAACAATTCGTGACAAAGCACTAGTTACTAGTACTAGTTAAATTAGTATTTGTTGTGGAATAAAAACTAGGGTATTAGATTGCGGCTAGGGTTTGTATGTATTTAATACCAGAGTGCGTGAGCTTCGTGCTTTAATGGCTGTTCTCGTACTCGTGGCTGAATCTGCCTTTACGAGATGCCTACGTACCTTGATGTGTATCAAGGATCAAGCCAAAAAACGTAGTTCTGAGAATGAGGGGTCAGACCCTTTATATAGGCTGAGAAGCCTTAGAATCGTAGTAGGGTTAGGTGACTTGGTGGGCAAGTCACCGACTAGAAGAAGGTTCTAGTCTCCTTCCATGTATGAATCAGTTTCCATGTTGAAGTATGTGCCTTGGGGGCTAAGTCAGGCAAGAGTAATATCCTTGTTTGACTCTTATTGCTGAGCTGGTAATTACCTCTAATATTAATTACGAAATTAATATTATAAATTGGGTTTGGGCCCATCTAGTGGGCCCCACGTTTTGACCATATTGGGTCTAATTAATGTGACATTAAATGTGTCTTTAGGGCTTATTTTTAACCCATATCATTTGCCCCCCAACTTCTAGGAAAACTGATCAGGTTTTCCTTGAAGTTTTAACGACCTTTTTCGAGACTCGGGTCGGGGTTCATCGTTGCGCACTAGTGTTTTACGAATACCGTCTTGGTGTAAAGTGTGGAGCGACCGACACGTTTACGACGATGTTTAATCGATGTTATTCGGCACTAATTAGCTTTAAACGACGTTTAAACGATGTTAAACGATGCTAAACGGCGTTAAACGGTGCTAAACAGCACTAATCGGCACTAAACGGTGCTAAATAGCCTTAAACGACGTTTAAACAATGTTAAACGATGCTAAACGGTGTTAAACGGTGCTAAACGGCACTAATCGGCACTAAACGGTGCTAAATAGCCTTAAACGACGTTTAAACAATGTTAAACGATGCTAAACGGCGTTAAACGGCATAAAACGGCACTAAACAGCACTAATCAGCCTTAAACGACGTTTAAACGGTGTTAAACGGTGTTAAACGGCATAAAACGGTACTAAACGGCGCTAATCAGCCTTAAACGATGTTTAAACGACGTTAAACGACATAAAACGGCACTAAACAGCGCTAATCAGCCTTAAACGATGTTTAAACGGTGTTAAACGACGTTAAACGGCATAAAACGGCACTAAATGGCACTAAACGGCGCTAATCAGCCTTAAACGACGTTTAAACGACGTTAAACGACATTAAACGGCATAAAACGGCACTAAACGGCACTAATCTGTGCTAATCGGCACTAATCTGTGCTTAAATGGCACTAATCTGTGCTAATCGGCACTAATCTGTGCTTAAGGCATTAATCTGTGCTAATCGGCACTAATCTGTGCTTAAACAGCACTAATCTGTGCTAATCGGCACTAATCTGTGCTTAAACGGCACTAATTTGTGCTAATCGGCACTAATCTGTGCTTAAACGGCACTAATCTGTGCTAATCGGCACTAATCTGTGCTTAAACGGCACTAATCTGTGCTAATTGGCACTAATCTGTGCTAATCAGAAATCTTCATGTTCTTGATGAACCCGGGTTGACTGAAAATACTCGTACCCCTGATTGCTCCGGGTCGGACAGAAAATACCCGTGGTCTTGATGAACCCCGGTCGGCCAAAGCCTCCCAGTTTGCCCCGGTCGGCCGGCTTCCGGTCGGCCAAAAATTTTCATGTTCTTGACGGACCCCGGTCGGCTGAAAATATTCATACCCCTGACTGATCCGGGTTGGACAAAAAATACTCGTACCCCTGATCACTCCGGGTTGGACAAAAAATACTCGTACCCCTGATCACTCCGGGTTGGACAAAAAATACCCGTGGTCTTGATGAACCCCGGTAGGCCGAAGCCTCCCGGTTTGCCCCGGTCGGCCGGCTTCCGGTCGGACCATGTCAAATTTTTTTTTTTTTTTTTGCATTCTTGGCTTCAATACTTCAACTTCCCTCTTGAATACGATGTTTTCATAAACATGTATATTCGTGGTCTTAATGACCATGAGTTTTCGTGGTCTTGATGACCATGTATATTCGTGGTCTTGATGACCATGAGTTTTCGTGGTCTTGATGACCATGAGTTTTCGTGGTCTTGATGACCATGAGTTTAGAAAATCAGCAATATGGTCATTCATGACTTTTGCTTAAGGCTTCCCATAATTTCCGATTAGCGTTGCTAATCCCCAGACTTTGCACTAACCTCTTGATTAGGCTCCCTTAATCACAATCAGCTTCCATCCTGAATACCAACCTTTCATATCGATAATCGAACATCAATGTCAACACTTGAACATCACTTCAACCTTTGGATCTTGATTGGAGGTCCATGACCCCCTCGAGTTTGGCCTTCATAGCTAATCTTGACCTTCATGGCTAATATCTCAATGCTCTCACTGACAGCTTTCGTGCCTCCGAGGCATTGTCAGGGAGCCATCCGGTTTCAAGATGAGCTTTAATAGGATCTAACCAACAGCTTCCAACATCGATCGATGCTACCAACTTAGAGTTGATGGTCGGGACCTTCAAGACCTGGAAGTAGACACTCCTTGCGTAATTCTCTATCTCAGAAGAAGCGAACTTAGACAGGGCATCAGCCTTAACGTTCTCTTCTCTCGGAATGTGCTCTAAGTAGCACTTATCAAACTGAGTCATGACAGCTTTCACAACTCTCAAATACTTTGCCATAGTTTCATCCTTGGCCTCAAATTCACCATTCACTTGCGATATTATCAATCGTGAATCTCCACAAATTTTGAGATTCTTGACCCTCATAATTCTGGCCAAGCCCAACCCAGCTACCAAGGCTTTATACTCGGCTTCGTTATTGGTTGTCAGAAAATCCAACTTCAAAGCATACTCAACTATGAACCCATCGGGGCTTTGCAAGACTAGACCTGCACCACTAGATTTTGTTTTTGATGCTCCATCAAAATAGAACACCCAATATTCCTTCAGATCAGGTACAAGTTCTTCACTTCCAGGCACTACAAGAAAAAGGCCTATCAGCGACCGCATATCAGCGACCGAGTCCAGTCGCTGATGCCTATCACCGACCGAATCCAGTCACTGATATCGGTCGCACAAAAACTAGTCGCTGATATACATTACAGCGACCACTTTCAGCGACCGCCTTATTAGTGACCGACATCAGCGACGGAAACGGTCGCTAATCCGAGTCAGCATTCATCTTCCACTTGGCTGCTATTGCCACGTGTCTGCGACGGAATCAGTGACCGTGTGCCTGCGACCAACATCAGCGACCAACAGTAGCGACCAACTGCGGTAGCTGATGGCTAATAATAATTTTTTACAATTTGCAATTGCAAATGTTTTCTGATATACAAAATATTAAACCCAATATCAAAATATTAAACCCAAGACTTTGATAACAATGAAGGTGAAAAAACTCATGAATGTAGAAAAAAAATTCATTTAGATTCAAGCACTTTGTACAACCAAATAGTATCAACATTTTCATGTACCATCTAAAATAACTGGTACGCAATACCACCGATACACAATCTAATTGCCAAACGTTCAGGTCAAAAAAAATAATTCATATATTGGCAGGTTTTTCGCGGAGTAGGGTCTCTTGTATTTAACAGAGGTGGTGCATCTTCAATTGGAATCACAAAGCTTTCTTGAACGGACCAAGTGTTAGCATGTCTGCTTGATTGCTGGTAATATCTCTGTTGGATAGGACGCATTGGTTGTTTCCTAAACCCTTAGAACAATCCTCCAAAAAGTCCAACCACTCTCAAAGGAGTCCCCCAGTACCACTTCTCTTGCAGATGCAATCTTTATCATTAGAGTTTAATTGTTCTCTACACCAAATGAAACACCAAATGCATCTAAGGAATTTAGCAAAAATAAAAAATACATTTAAGTAAGAGCACAAGAATAAATTAATTGAAACAACTTATAAGTTATAAACAAGCAGGCCCTATATATTAATTGAAATCATTGTAACTCAAAAGAAAATATTAGGATTTGTTAGTAAACCACTATTTATCCAAAATTTAGAAATCGACAAAAATAACCTCAACAAAGAAAGTGTATATATTCATTATTCAGGACTCACTAAATTCTTAATAACATACCAATGTATCCAATCAAAGTAGTTAGCCTTAATAATCAATGTATCCAATAAAATAATAATAAATTATCCTCGAAACAGACTGATATCAAATTAAATTGATGTACGTATGTCTAGAATACAAGAGATCCATTAAAGGGAGTTACCAATAGATTATTTAAGGACTTGCTCAGCATATGGTAGCTTTAGTTCAGATATTCCAAAATTTGTTGTGATTACATTTTATCCCATGTAATTCAACTTCTCACATCCCATGTAATTGGTCAATACACCCATCCGACTGGAGTGATACACTTCAGAATGCTGTGTTTAAAGTAACATTAAGCAGAAAACAGAGTCAATAATAATATACAAACTGCTATGGATCAAGCAACTATGTAGCACATAATTACCTGTGTTTCTGCCATGTCAGTAATTGGTTTTACCAAAAATACATAAATTGGAAATAAATTCTGAGGTTGTGACCCCTGGACTCTACTCCCTGTTAGGGATATTGACATTTTTAACCTATAAAAACAGAACAAAACAACCAAATGTGAAATTTAGATAAAAGCTCAAACACCTGATAACAAAATCAAGGAAATATCACGACGACATTATGGATATGTTTAAAAAGAATAATGCTAGGAAAGTAACACGGTTACCTCCGGCTTTTTGCTTGCATTTTGTACCACAAGCATCGTTGGAGAAATTTCGGCTGCTTCAAAATGTACAAAAAGTTAGGTATATATATCAATATAGGCAGACTTGTCTACAATTCTTTTTCAACTCAAATAATACATTTCTATGCCATCCCCAAAATGTTTACTCTATGTATGAGTGTGGCATCTATGTTACCAGTACTAACCTGAATGTGTGATATGTGTCCAACATTAATTGTGTCCAAGTGTCAGACTTATCAAGATTTTAAAATTTATTGCATGTTTTTAGTCCAAAATAAACTTTACAATGTTCATAATAATGTCTGACCATCCACCCACACGGGTACTCGAAGTGAAAAAAGGGTCAGGTCTTGTAAAAAGTAACCAGCACTTATTACAATAACTAAATTCACATGGCCGTCAAAGGACAGGTATACAAGACACTTTCAAAACACCCAATTACTAACATGGCAGATACACAGGTAATTATGTGCTACATAGTTGCTTGATCCATAGCAGTTTGTATATTATTATTGACTCTGTTTTCTGCTTAATGTTACTTTAAACACAGCATTCTGAAGTGTATCACTCTAGTTGGATGGGTGTATTGACCAATTACATGTAGCTTTGTGACCCATTCTTTACTAGTTCAAACTACAGACAGAGGAAATAATACAGTAAGACTCTTTATAAAGACAACACTTGAGTTTACAGACATATAGCTACGACTGCCGGGATTTCAATTTTAAAAAGACTTCACAGCATACTTCCTGATTCATCGTTATTCGTTCCTTTATGTCTGCACTTGACCCTCTTACAATCCTACAACATTACAAGTCTTGAGCATCTAAGTAGTCCAGGTTGACAGCCTAAGAGGCTTAACAAATACTTCCAAAGCACTGGAGTCTATTCTGAAAATATTTTTTCTGATAATCGTGTAGTTCATGCTAGCATGTGTTCAAGTTTGTTTATTTGGTTTTATTTTAAATATGAGCCTGCTGAATTTTTAAATCATAGTCTTGCATTTTCTCAGAGCCATTTGAACAGGACAATAAAATTGTTTGATAATTTACTTCATTTAAGTTATTATACTATTAGATTTTAAGAAAGGAAATAAGGAAAATACCATAACCATGCCTGTCGCTCCTCCCACTCATACCACGCCCAAAGCCCCTACCAGCGCCAAAACTATCATTGTAACTGCAATTCCAAGAAAATATACAGGTGATAAGAGTTCCATGTCATGCACAATCAAAAACCACTTTTTACAAGGCTTAACTCATAAGGAAAAAGAATGACATCTCACCACTTCCAGTCCAAGACAGGAGCATCAATTAAAGCCCTAATCTTGCCATTCAGGTTCCTCAGGCTACAAACAAAAATATATATCATCTAACATGCCAAACTAGTAGAAATTAAACTCAAACAAAAATGAGTCCAGATTAATAGTACCAAAAAAAGAACATGCTTACAAGTATTGAAACAGAAGAATCTCCTCCTGGAAAGCTATTTTTGGTATCTTGAACATCCTGCAACTTATTTTCAGCTAGTGGCCTGGATTTCATGACACAAAATTATAATTACAAATGCGTGCCTCCAATATTAAGGCCCTGTGATAAAAGTATAACCTATTTTTCGTGCCATGAAATGGTTTACTTGCAGAAAATCACCACCACTTGTTACAAACAACAGATTCAAATAAAAATTTAAATAGACTAACTAATGGTGAGAAGTTTTAAAGGTGTAAAGGCAATACTTGTCTGGATATACAACTGGAGTGATTACAATAGGCATGCAACGCTGCAGTGGTACACGACGTATTATAACAGATGTATGTTTGGGAATCAACGTTTCTCCATCAAGGTACTCTGAAATTGCAAAACAGATAAAGACAACTTCATAAGAACTGAAATAAGGTTTATGTTGTTAAGGAATCATAGTGCGTTAAGGTCTAATTTGTGATGTTTATATGTAAAATTTTAATTACAATTTGAAATATCGAACTATACATTACGTAAATATTAACTAGCAATGATGTACATGGAATAAAATAAAAAAATTAATACACAAAGTCATGATGAGAAAATGGCAAGTCATAAGTCAGACATTATAAGAATAATGGCAAGTCATAAGTCAGACATTATAAGACATTAATACACAAAGACATGATTTGTGGAGTAGAATAAGATAATCCAGCCGGACAAGGTTGCTACATCTTGATTCAATGGCATATCTCCCTAGTTCATGAACCTCATGCAACACAGACTCCATACAGTTTTCATACACCACAATGTCTATTAAAATATAGGGCCCTGTGGTGCTGCAGCCAATAACCACTGACAAGATTATTCCATAAACTATACAATTAAATCTGCAGCGTGCTCCTCTAGGAGATTCTCGCTGCCAGTTATCAAATCATCATAACAGTGTGCTACTCCACAGAGTAGTTGGATGCTTATAACTTCTGATGGTTTTATTACATACATAGTTCTCAGATATTATGTACCATAAATCATTAACATAATCGAATATATGGTATTTTCCTTATTTCCTTTCTTAAAATCTTTATGTGAAACTCCGACAGATGCGAAATCACTGACCAAAGCAATTCAACAGTTAGCTTCGCCATCTTCTTCAACCCCTTAATTTTCCTGCCAAAACACATATATTACAACCAAGATTCACCATATGCACAAAACAGAAATAAGATTACTATGCAACCATCTGCCACTTTATGTAAATAAACACTCAAGACAAAAGCCCTAATTTCTAAACACAAATAATATAAATCGAACACAAAAGCCTTAATTTCAAAACACAAATAATATAAATCAAAAGAAAAAGCCCTTATTTCAAAACACAAATAATATAAATCGGACAATCGAAGTTGTAACATAATCAAAGCCATACCTTAAAATTTCAAGCAGCGATTCTTGAGCTAATTCTTCACGCAAATTGAAGCCCAAATCGATTCTTGAGTTAATTTTTCACGCAAATCGATTCTTCATCCCAGTAGAGATAATTTATAAGTGTGTGTGTAATTTAAGTAGATAATTTATATGTATATATCATTAATTTAGAGATATGAGAGTTTGAGACAATGGCTGAGAGATTGAGATTTGAGAGAGACCCGCGTATAGTTTGAGATATTACCAAATATTTTGCCAAAGAGTGAAAGCCCCAATTTTAAAACCCTAATCACCTGTAAAATCAATAAGATAGAAATTAGTGAAAGTTAATTAGTCGAACCTACACCAGTTGATTTGTACTTCGAAAGTGATAGTGTTTGTAGGGTGGGAAGGAGAGGGGGGAAAAACGTCAAATAATGGAATAATAAGCGGGATGTTTACCGCTAAGTAATTTAACTTAGTTTGGAGCTAATGTCAATTTTCATCAGCTACCGTCATCTGCGATCATTTCCGGTCGCTATTGTAGTTGACCTGGACTTTTCCGCGACTGCATGCGGTCGCTGATAAAAATTAGTCGCTAAAAAAATAGGCGCCAATTTTTGGTGCCAATTATTTTATGGGGGGAATTATAGTCGTAACCGATCAGCTACCGGAATCGGTCGCGAATAATTATTAGTGACGAAAATTCGCGTGGTCGCTAAAAGCGGTCGCTGATAATGAGTATCAGCTACGGAAAATGCGGCCGCTGATAATATTGGTCGCTGATAGACCTTTTTCTTGTAGTGAGGGGTGGTTACCATATCCTGCCCCCCCCGACTTCTTGGTTGCTGATAGTACATTCAACCACGAAGTAGGCCAATGCCTGAGCCTTAATAGCTGTTTGAGGCTTATATGTGATGTCAAACTCTCTAAGTTCAATTGCCCACTTAATCAACCTACCACTAGCTTTTGGGCTATGCAATATGCTTCTCAACTGCTGGTCCGTCAGGACTTCGATCTTGTGTGCTTGAAAGTACGGTTGTAACTTTCTCGAGGCTGTGATAAATGCCAAAGCAAACTTCTCGATTGGAGAGTAATTCAACTCCGCCCCATGTAACACCTTGCTTACATAGTAGATGGGTTTCTAAACCTTTTTCTCTTCTCGAATGAGGACAACACTCAATGCATGCTCAGATACCACCAAGTATAGATAGAGAGTCTCTCCGGGACTAGGCTTGGCCAACAACGGGGCTTCAGCCATGTACTTCTTCAACTGTTCGAAGGCCTCTTGGCTCTCAGAAGTTCACTCGAAATTTTTCACCTTTTTCAATGCTTGAAAGAAAGACAAACACTTGTCACCAAACTTGGAGATGAATCTCCCTAGGGCTGCAACTCGGCAGGTTAGCTTCTGTACATCTCGTATAGAGCGGGTGGTTCCATGTCTAAAATTGCTTTTATCTTATCAGGGTTGGCCTCTATGCCTCTCTTTGAAACCATCAATTCCAAAAAATTTCCTGATCCAACTCCAAAAGCACACTCGGCTGGATTCAACATCATCTTGTGGTGCCTTAGCACTTCGAATGCCTCCCTGAGGTGCTTAATGTGATCTACCTTGCACAGGCTCTTGACTAACATGTCATCAACATAGACCTCCATGGTTTTCCCAATCAGATGGGCGAATATCTTATTCACCAGTCGTTGGTCTTCATCCTTAAGACATATTGAAGAGTAGCTAGTCCTTAACATCCTCGGCCTTGCATGGCTTTGATTGTTGCGTGTGGCTTTTATCTGCTCGTCTTTTAACCTGGGTCCTTCACGGACTTAAACTCTTATTTGGTCATGCTATAACCTAACTTTTGACCCTTCGGGGTCTTTATTTATGCATTTGCTTGTTCTCCATTCGTGTATTCTTTTATTTTCGGTACTTGGTCGTCCTTAACTTGCACTCATCAGGTGCTTGGCACATAAAATCACACAATAAATGAATGGAAAACAAACTTGCATTAATAACTTGAAATGGGTTCAACCCTTACATAAAGTACTAGCATCCTACTCGGAGCAACATGCTCTTCAATGGTTTCAATGAACCTTATTTCTACTTCTACTAGATAAATATGAAGCTAAGTTCTACTAGGATAACTTGAGCCCATCGGGGCTTTGCAAGACTAGGCCTGCACCAGATTTTATTTTTGATGCTCCATCAAAATAGAGCACCAACCACTCCTTCTGGTCTCCTCCTTATTATTCTGAGGTTCCACTCCTTCTGGTCTCCTCCTTATTATTCTGAGGTTCACTTCCTGCTAGGGGTATTACCTCCTGCCCCCCGACTTCTTGGTTGCCAATGGTACATTCAACCACGAAGTCAGTTAACGTCTTAGCCTCAATGGCTGTTCGAGGCTTCTGTGTGATGTCCTCTGATGGCCTTTCTTGACGTTTCTTACTACTGAGGACATCCATGTCCTCAATCGGAAGGACCTGCCCCCCGACTCCATCAGGCCTTAACGAGGCTACATAACAGCTTCGTGCCATCTTCTGATCACCTTTATGTTCTCCAACACCATTCCTGGTCGGGAACTTGATCTTCATATGATAAGTTGAGGCAACAGCCTTGAATGCATGAAGTCCAGTCCTTCCGAGGATAGCGTTGTACGTTGAAACCGCCTTGATTACCAGGAAGTTCAACATCTGAGTGGCCTCCTTGGGCTCCTGTCCAATAGTTACAGGCAACTGGATAGTCCCTTCAACTTTGGATTCTACTCCATTAAATCCATATATAGGCATGTTATTGGGGGTCAACTGAGAATCACTGTACCCCATCTTCACAAATGCATCATGAAATAGAATGTCAACGGAAGCTCCATTGTCTATCAAGACTCGCTTCACCTTTGAGTTTCCAATCACAGAAGTTATGACCAACGGGTCATCATGGGGGAACTTCACCCCTTCCGAGTCATCAAACCCAACCACTACTTCAGTTTTTGCACGCTTCGGGGCCTCTTCCACGATGTGCATTACTTCTCTCGCATAAGCCTTCCGAGAATTCCTTGTTGTGTCGGCCGCAGTCGGGCCTCCTGATATCATGTTGATTACTGGCCCTCGGGGCTGTGGGTTGCGATCTTGATCTTCATCCCTCCTATCATACTCTCCTCTCTGATTACCACGGTCGTCACCCTTAGTGAAGTGGCTCAGTTTCCCTCTACGAATCAAAAACTCGATCTCATCTTTGAGTTGCTTGCAATCATCAGTGTCATGCCCCACATCTCTGTGGAATCTGCAATACTGATTCTTGTTTCTCTTTGCGGGATCACCCCTGAGTGGCTTCGGCCATCGGAAATCCTTATCCTTCTCAATGTCCAACAAGATTCGACTCATAGGAGTATTCAACCTTGCATACTCAGTGAACCTCGGTCCTTGGTTCTTCTTAGGGGCATAGTCGGAGTCCTCGCAAGTTCGGGGATACTTGTCCCTAGCATCATACTCCTGGTCATCATACTCATGGTCTTGCTTTCGCTTCTTGGAGTCGTTGTTACCTCCTCCTCCACTTATTGTGGCTTCTTTCTTCATGCTATCCTCAGCCTTGATATATTTGTCAGCCCTTCGCTGGAGTTCAGCCATGTTTTCAGGAGGATGCTTTGCCAATGATCTTTTAAAGAATTCATCAGTGGTTCCATGTTCCAGGGCTACCATGGCCACCTTGTTTTCCAAGTCAGTGATGTTCAATGTCTCTTTAGTGAACCTCTTGAGGTAGTCTCTCAAGTTTTCGTTCTTTCCTTGCACCACGTACATGAGAGACGCGGAACTTTTTTCGTGAACTTTCCCGCTGATGAACTGGCTAACAAAAGCGGCGCTCAGCTCCTTAAAAGAGCCAATTGAATTCGCAGGTAGACGGCTGTACCATCTTTGAGCCATACCTGACAGAGTTTGAGGAAACGCCCTACACTTCAAGGCGTCACTTGCGGGCTGCAACAGCATTGCGTTTGAGAACGTCCTAACATGATTTGCGGGATCACCCGTTCCATCATATGCCTTGATTGTCGGCATCTTGAACTTCCTGGAGATGTGAGCATTCATCACCTCCTCGGTAAACGGGGGTGTGGGGTCATCAGGATCCCCAAGTGGCATCAGATCCTTGGGGTTACTCCTGGGGGTTTCTACCCTTGTTGTTCTTCCAGTAGGGGCGTCAGCCCTTTTATGCCTTCTTGAAGACCTCTCTAAGTCTATAACGGGAATCGGTCCTGAGGTTGGAGGAGGTTGAGTTTGATTCAACCTAGCTTGTTCTCTCGCAATATCTTCCTTTATCCTTAAAATCTCGGCCTCATGAGCCTTGATTCTTTCAGCAGCTATCAAAGGGGGTCCATCATGGATAGTTTTTGTTCTCCTTCTTGGTTTTCTGCTAGCACGTCGCCTCCTCGGGGCTTCATCACGATCATCATCATCAGACGATGAATCATCAGTATAGGGGCCAGAGTAATCAACATACTCTCGATCTCGGATCTGCAAAGCATGGCCACTGGGTCCAGGACCTTGAGTAATTGGAGGGTAGTTAGGCAGACCATACATCGGGTTGGTACTCATGGGGAGATCCGTAGTATGGATCTGTACCCCTGGTGGTAACGGGCGATTGGGATCAACCAAAGCAGAAACCACCATCTGAAAAGAGCTAGTTTCTTGGCTTGGATGGACGACCATGGGTAATGTTCTCTCAACATGGGGATTCGTCCCTGGAGGCTGAGAAACTTGAGTTTGAGTGATCGCCCCTGTTAGGGGTGAGCAACGGTTCCGAACCGAACCGAACCGAACCGGAATCGGTAGAACCGGGAACCGAATTTCAGAAATTTTGAGAACCGAACCGGAACCATTTATGTAGTAGAACCGAACCGGGAACCGGATCATAAATTACAGTTCGGTTCGGGTCAGAACCGAAAGAACCGTCCAAACAACAATTTCCATACTAAAATTTAAAATTTGAAATTTGAAAAGAAAATAAACACACTATTTTTTCCAAAATAGATAAAAGGACTTGCAGACTTGCAGTTGCATCATTCAAGTTTATACAATAGCTAAAAGGACCAAAAATTGCATAATTCGAGTTTATACAAAAACTAGCGGTCATGCAGTCTACTACTAGAATATTCCAAATCACTTGCAAACTTGCAGTGATTACACCAATCATTTGCATCTGGCACCCCGTGTTCCTCATCAAGATCAATGGCAAAGACACGATCTTCTTTTTCATATCTTTTCCACACCTTTTCATGCTTCAAAGCAGCATCAAGCATTAGGTATGTTGAGTTCCACCTCGTGGGAACATCCAGTGTCAACTCAATCTTGCTATCATCATTTTCCATGGCCTTGCATTCTTCAAATCTTGTTAATCGAGTAGGTGAATTTTTCACATACCTCACAGCCGATCGAATTCTCTTTATGGAAATGGATAAATGTTTTAATTTTAACCCATCATTAACAACCAGATTCAATATATGTGCGACACACCTCACGTGCATATACCTGCAATTTAGAACACTGCCTTCTTTTGAGGAATACTCATCTTTTAAACATCGAAGAGCCACATCGTTTGAACTTGCGTTGTCAACAGTGATTGTGAAAACCTTCTCAATGCCCCAATCACGCAAACATTTCTCTATTGAAGAAGCAATATCTTTGCCTCGATGTGAACTAATAGGTTGAAAACTCAACAGCTTCTTGCAAAGTTTCCAGTCCTCGTCAATATAGTGAGCTGTTAAGCACATAAAGTTTACCTTTTGTAGAGACGTCCAAGTATCTGTTGTAAGACATACTCTCTGTTTTGTCTTCATCAGAAGACGCTTCAGCTTTTTCTTCTCAACGCAGAATATACCAAAACAATCACGTTGGACGGTGAACCGTGAAGGGAGTTTAAAGATCGGAAAAGCAAGCGTCATTAATCGTTGAAAACCCAAGCCATCTACATGCTTGAATGGTAGCTCATCAAGTATGACCATTTCAGCAATAGCTTTTCTAACAGTTTTAGCATCACACTTTACATTTACAGTAGCAAGTGAGTTAGAACCAGTTTGAGTTTTCATAGAAGTGATCAGTTTTTTATTTGAATCATCCCTAGGCTTACCCTTACATACTTTATCTATATGCTTGCGCATCGAAGATGTTCCATTTTGAGATGAATCTGCAGTAAAAATCGTGCCACAACGCTTGCATTTGCTCTTCCATTCACCTGTAACTTCTCTGTACCTTGTGAAATCTACCCAAATTTCTGACCTAAGTGCAACAGGCTTTCTTTTTGTTCGTGTTCTCACTTGAGTTTGAGCAGAAGATGCAACTGGATCCGTGTTAGTTTCCACACGATTCTGAACAATTAGATAACAGAATACAGAGTGTTATTGAATTGAATTCACTAGGGAATTTTTGTCAAACACTTAAAGTGCAATACATGAACAATATAATACACTTAAGGTGCAATACTTACTGAATCTTTAGAAGTTAAAGTATCAATTGGAGGAGCCGACGGTATCCATTGGTCTGCTGGTGGTGGTGGATGAAGATGATGGAGAGGAGGAAGAGGACTTGGAGGCGGCGATATATCCATTTAACCTAATTCCTCAAAATGTAAAAAGGAATACTTGGACTTGGATTCTCTGTTGAAGTTTATATATTATATATAGTATAAAATATATATTTTTTATTTGTGTGTATATATATTCGGTTCGGTTCGGTTCTTACGGTTTTTCTTGGAAGGGAACCGGAACCGAACCGAGAACCGAAATTTTATAAAAATTACAACCGAACCGGAACCAAATTAAAAAATTATAGAACCAGAACCAGAATTTTTCACCGGTTCGGTTCGGTTCCCGGTTCCGAACCGGGAAATGCTCACTCCTAGCCCCTGTTGCTGGGGGTACTTGCTCAGTGACGGGCGGAGCAGAGCTAATTGGTAAAGCCTCGGTAGAGCTTGGTGATGTTCTTCGTGTAGTTACCATGGTTGATGTCTTCTTCCCACAGACGGCGCCAAATGTTGTGGAATAAAAACTAGGGTATTAGATTGCGGCTAGGGTTTGTATGTATTTAATACCAGAGTGCGTGAGCTTCGTGCTCTAATGGTTGTTCTCGTACTCGTGGCTGAATCTGCCTTTACGAGATGCCTACGTACCTTGATGTGTATCAAGGATCAAGCCAAAAAACGTAGTTCTGAGAATGAGGGGTCAGACCCTTTATATAGGCTGAGAAGCCTTAGAATCGTAGTAGGGTTAGGTGACTTGGTGGGCAAGTCACCGACTAGAAGAAGGTTCTAGTCTCCTTCCATGTATGAATCAGTTTCCATGTTGAAGTATGTGCCTTAGGGGCTAAGTCAGGCAAGAGTAATATCCTTGTTTGACTCTTATTGCTGAGCTGGTAATTACCCCTAATATTAATTACGAAATTAATATTATAAATTGGGTTTGGGCCCATCTAGTGGGCCCCACGTTTTGACCATATTGGGTCTAATTAATGTGACATTAAATGTGTCTTTAGGGCTTATTTTTAACCCATATCAGTATTGATATACTAAGATCTCCAACCAAATTAATTTTTTATTTTTTGAAAAATTGGGAATATCACTAAATTAGATATATCTTGACATCTGTACGGTTGGATCGTCAAAAACTATTTTTTTAAAAATAGAAACAACAATTCGTGACAAAACACTAGTTACTATTACTAGTTAAATTAGTAGTGATCTACTAAGATCTCCAACCAAATTAATTTTTTATTTTTTAAAAATTTGGGAATATCACTAAATTAAATATATCTTGACATCTGTACGGTTGGATCGTCGAGAAATATTTTTTTTTAAATAGAAACAACAATCTGTGACAAAGCACTAGTTTCTAGTACTACTTAGAATAGTAGTGATCTACTAAGATCTCCAACCAAATTAATTGTTCGCGAACAGCTCGGATCTACTAAGATCTCCAACCAAATTAATTGTTCGCGAACAGCTCGAGCTCAAATCGAGCTCGGCTCGGCTCAAGGCTGTTCTTGAACAACTCATGTTCGGCTCGGTTCGGTCAAAGCTCGACTCGGTTCGTTAAGAAATCAGCTCAGTTCGTTAAGATCAAAACTGGGTTCGGTTCGTTAAGGTCAAAACTCGACTCGTTTCGGTCAAAGTTCGGTTCGACTTTGCTCGATTCGTGAACAGTCCTATCTACAAATACGTACTTTATATGGAGTGGACATTTCATAACCAGAAATAAATCAATCGGCAAATTAGGGTACCTTTTATTCAGAGCCAGCTGCATTTCGTACGTCACACCCTATGCAGAGGCTCCTACAGACACTGTACTTGTACATGCAAGTAGACCATGCATTATATATATATACTAGCTAGTTTTCATGTATATTTAAGCTAGGGTTTCTATTTTTCTTTCTTGATCTCTCTCTCTCTTTTTTTTTTTTTTTTTTTAACTTCGCAGCTTAAATAGGAATGGCCGACTGACAATGATATATATCAAATTTCTAACAAACTATTGAATCATCATGTACATATATAGGGCCATGTTCGGCCACTGTGTTTAATAAATTAACTACCAACTATCGATCACACTAGCTACTCTATATCATTCTCATGTATATATATAGTAGCTAGGATTCTTGGCTCCTTGACCTTTCTGATATAATTGGTATAATTGGGTTTGAATTTAACAAAAATGGTATAGTAGGTCGCTTCAAGTGGCAACTTAAGATTAAGTTTGCCGCTTCAAGTTGGGTGTACTCTAAAATAGCCAACGACAACAAAGATACAGGGAAAAAGAAAAACATTTAAAAATTAAGGATACACCACTTGAAGTGGCAAATTTAGTTTTGTCGGTCGCCACTTCAAGTGACGTACTGTACCATTTTTGCTAAACTCAACCCAGTTAGACCAGTTTTGCAATAAAAATGTTCAATTATACCAAAAAGGTGAAGGAGCCTAGAATTCTTACCAATTGTTAACTTGTATTGTAAAAGCTCCATAATAAGCGATTGTTTTTCTGACATTTATTTACTCATACATAGCTAGTTTGAAGCTAGGCTGATTAATCTGTTATGATAATCTCCGATTCCACAGTTTGTAAGGATAATTAAATAAAAATAAATATAGAGAAGGGAATGGAATAAAATTGATACTAGTTTGGTGGAACACATGCATGCTAGTGATAAAGTTGATGGTTTCCCCAGGGAGGACGTACGTCCACAGTAACATATATAGCATCCATCCAGTAGTACTATCCGACTTTATATACTCGAATAGTTTGATTTGCTTGGTGAGGAGTATCTTGACAATATCGTTATATACCTCTCGCCCCCTCCCCTCCCCTCCCCATGATTATCTTGATTTTTTTTGGGTAACGCGATTATCTTGACTGGTAAATTAACAATGGGTACGTGCCCTATCTATCATATGCAGCCATCCACACATACGTTAAGTATTACTCCTTTAGTCAAACCGAACAAAAGATTTGGGACGGACGGAATACGGAGTATTTATCAGCAGAAAAATAATTTTCTTTACACTAAGGATCAATTCATTTCAACTCGATAAATAAAAATGGCAGTTATGAGCGGGAGAAGAGATATACACCAAGACATGAAAAATGCACTTTTTAATGATTGACAAATTTCTACACGCTAGCTAGCTTAGCTAGCTTGATTCAAGTATAATTATATGTATATGTATATATACGCTATATATGATATATCGTAAATACAACTCCCTCTGTCTCTTAAAACATTTCCTGTTTATTATTAGTTTGGGACATTCAAACTACTTTTCTCTATTCTATTTTAAAACATACAAAACAATATTCAATATCCACTACTCCACCAACTATTCCTTAAAAATAATATTCAATACCCACTACTTCATCCATTACTCTTTAAAAACAATATTTCATAACCACTACTTTACCCACTACTCTTTAAAAACAATATTCAATACTCACTACTCCACCCACTATTCTTTAAAAACTATATTCAATATCCACTACTCCCCATACTACTCCTTAAAACCAATACTCCCTCCGTCCCTTTTTAGTTGATACATTTGCAAAAAACACACATATTAAGAAAGCTTTAATTATATAATTTGTTTCCATACTTGCCCTTAATCTTAACATTAAATGATGAGTTATGAGGGTGTATATTAAATATAAAGTCAAACATTAGTATTAGAAATAGAGGGGTATATATGGAAAATTTGGTAAAAAAATGTATTGGAACAAGGAATGTGAAAACTATTTAGGGACAAATTTTTTTTGCAAATGTGCCAACTAAAAAGGGACGAAGGGAGTATTCAATACCCACTATTTCTTAAAAACAATATTCAATACCCACTACTCCATTAAAAAATAATATTCATTATCCATTGTGTTAAAATCCTTTTTTTTAGTCAAACGTGAAAGGTTTATTGAGACGGAGGGAGTAAGAAAGAACTTCCATCCGATACACAATGGATACAAGTTAAAAGGTGACTCAAATACATAAAAATTGATATACGAAAAAAAGTAAGTGGAAAAAAAGTACCTCCAAGCTACTTTTTTTTTTAGCCTACTTTCCACTTTAAGTGGCTCCACTTTAAGGGGAGCCAAACACCTCCCTGCAAACTTTAAGTGAGAAAAAAAAAAAAAAATGGGGGCCAAACACCCTCAATGAATTCTTAATTCACCTGATAGGGGCACTCAAACGATCAACAGAAATTTTAGCAATGGGAGTGTTGTATCGTGACAATCAAGAAGCATGTACAGAGTAGATAATATAGTGTAAGTAAAAGTCACGAGTTACTAGCTAGGGTACCGGAACGTACGTTACAATTACAACTAACGGAGCATTATCGCATAAATAAAGTGATAGCGCATTGCTCATTCAAAAAGTGTAACATTGTGCACCCCAGTTTTTTTTTTTTTTTTTTTTAAAAGAGAAGAAAATAAAAAACAAACATTGGTAATTTTGTTTCTTAAGAGAAGCGAAACTACTGAGACAATATTTGGTAGATGCATGCTTGTGGTGCTAGCTCAGTTGTGCTAATTAACATCGGCTTTATATAATTATTTGCAGGAGTACGTCTAAACTTAATAAGCAGGCCAGGGTGGGTGATCCAGGCCTAAGAATTTATCCCAGTTGAAGACATTAATTAGTCACTTGCATTATTCGCATAAACTAATCCTTGCATTTTCAATAAAATCTGACGTTGTTATATGATGACACAAAAGTTAAATGCAGTGTGCGTGGAGGGTGTTGAAAAATGGCAAACACAAGTACAAGAATGGAGGAGAGTGTTAATTAAAAAGGGTGATTGGACACTTCAACTGGCCGGCTGCTATATGTCTGTGGTGTGCTTCTCCGGCCTTTATCTTTTTTTACCCCTCTGCTTTTACTCTTCAATGTCGTTTTGCAGCCCAATAACTCTCCTCCTTTGTTTTACACGCCACCTCTCTAATAAAAACAGGGTCAAATGAAAAGGGAAGGAGAAACCTATCTATTAACACACTACTGTTGGTGACAGGCTCTTGTCATAATTTATTTTTGCAGGTCAAAAGTTGAACAAACAGAGGTTGGAATAATTAAGGTTTCTGCTTAAACTTGTTGCATGAGGTTATATAGAAATTGATAAAAGTTAGATGAACCACTTAAAAACTGTAAAAAAAAAAAGACATCAGAATCCTAGACTCAAGAATAGTAGAATCAAAAACTTGGTCGTAAATTAGGGGCAACAGCAATGGTTCTAAATTAACTTGGTCATAGAATATGTATATTCTCACTTTCTTAAATTTCACTTTCCCCTTGTACATCATATCACTCATATGGCTCAAAATACTTCATTTTTATTTTATTTCCGACCAAGCAAAACAATACCTCACCCGATAACTGATGAAGGGGATCACATCGCCGGTATAAATCCTTGTGCTGTGCTTGATAAAAGTTAGATGAACCACTTAATATCCATAAATTTTCGGTGAGAACAATGGACTAAACTACATTTCATAAGCAACAAATGTGTTCATACCAGACGGCTATCCTTGTATTATGCATCTAATGCAACTTATTGAAGTATATATCTTTGTTTTGCCTCCAGCTCAAACAAATCTTGTACCAAATCCCCATACCTTTGTGCCATCTCGACTGGTTCCATGAGATGGAACCTATGGTGCTTCTTTAGTTCTTTTGCTCCTGTTCACTGTCTGGTATATTTCAGACCCTGCTATCTCAACTGCTCCCATAAGATGGAACCTATGGTGCTTCTTTGGCTCCGGTTCACTGATAGGTGTTTCTAAAATGGCTGCAGAGCCAGTAAAAGTGACCACAGCAGTCAAATTAAAAATGTTAAGAAAGTCAATCTACACATGAAAAAATGAAAATTACAAGCCAAGTTGAAAGGATTATTTTGTATACTACGTAACACTTTGTGATTGGTGAATTCTACTAAGAAACAGTTGGCCGTACCCGTGGTAATCAACAGCCAATACTTCTACCCATGATCTCAAATGCAACTTTTAAAAAATTATTTACAGCATAAATAACCTTTTGTAAGGTCTAAAGTGACCAACATTTTAAAATCCGATACTCGTTTTTCTTAATTCCGAGTTTGCAACTTTAACTTCCCTCATTTCCAAGGACACTACATAGCCCAGAATTAAAGTTGCTGGTACTACTTATTCCATATCAAGTTAGGGCTTACAACCCTCCAAGATCCTTGCCCAGAGAGGCTACGGGAAGGCTATTAGTAGCAAATACACAACACTGAACATGACTAGAGGAAGCACTGAATATACCGACTCACAGAACCAGATATATTACAGCATGAAAATACTTACTACATGCATGGGTCAACATTGTGTAGACGTATAGCACAAGCTTTGTTTGAGCCCAAGGCACAATGAGGAAACAAACGTAAAATAACTTTTACTACGTACAAAATATATATAGCCGTCTGGTAAACAAGAAAATGAACACATACAAACTCCTTAATCCTTTCTTAAACCACATTTATAAACAATGCGACTTATTTAAAGGGTCAAACTAATAAAACAATCTATGTAACAGACATTGGGGACTGTGTGACTAAGATTATGATAATAAGTAGAACCATGTATGATTCCTGTCGATTAGTATAAATATGTGCTTTAACTTAATTACCTTGTATCAGTCATGGATGCACCAAAGATATCTCTCCTTGTCCTTCTGCAACTACTTTTAACAACTTTGCTGATCCAGGCAACCCCAACAGATACAAAAATCTTCAGAGAATACATAGGAGCCGAAGGCAAAAACGTTACGTTCTCACAAGTACCCATTAATCCACAAGTTGATTTCCATTTTCTTCTTTCCTTTGCCATTGATTATACAAATTCAAAATCACCCATCCCAACAAATGGAGACTTCAGAGTCTTCTGGGATTCTGATAACCTTAGTCCTTCTGCAGTTTCTTCCATCAAAGCACACCATCCTAATGTAAAGGTTATAATGAGCCTTGCAGGTGACACAGTTAATGGAGAATATGTAAACTTCAGCGCTTTAACAATCAATTCATGGGTTAGTAATGCGATTCATTCTATTACACGGTTAGCAGAAGAGTACAGTTTGGATGGAATAGATATAGATTACGAACACTTCAATGAAGTAGATCCTGACACATTCGCTGAATGCATTGGAAAGCTTTTCTTTTACCTCAAGCAAAATAGCATTGTATCGTTTACTTCAATAGCGCCATATGACAATGACTCTGTCCAGCCATATTACTTGGCCCTTTGGAAGAAGTATGGGCATCTTATCGACATGGTTGATTTTCAATTTTATGCCTATGAAAAGGGGACAACTATTTCTCAGTTCCTTCAGTATTTCGAGATTCAAAGTTCAAACTACAAAGGCGGCAAAGTTCTGGTGAGCTTTGGGACAGATAAAAGTGGTGGCTTGACTCCTGAAAATGGATTTTTTGAGGCCTGTGACACACTTAAAAAGCAGGGTAAACTACAAGGTATTTTTGAGCGTGTTTGGCTTAACATAAAAAATGTTACTTATCACTTAAAGTGCTACTTACTCACTTTAAGTGAAAAGTAATATTTTTCACTTAAAGTTAGGTGTATCTGTTTGGCTAATTCTACTTAAAGTAAATTTATTTTTAAAAAATTAACTAAAAAAAAGAAATTTATATTTTTTAAACGTAATATAAAAGTATAAAATACAAATATATGCAAAGAATATAATACGAGTTAAAAGGTGACTCAAATACATAAAAATTGATATACGAAAAAAAATAAGTGGAAAAAAAGTACCTCAAAGGTACTTAAATTTTTTGAACTAAAACTAACTTTAAGTAGAAAAATTTAAGGAGAGACAAACACTTCATTTTCACTTAAAATGAGATGAAAAATAATTTAAGTAACCCCAAACATGCTCAAAATCTGGTCGGCAGATGATTCTAAAGAGGCCAATTTTCGATATGAGAAGCAATCCCAAGCCTTTTTGGCAGCCTGATATTAAATGTTCCATCCTTACCTATATTGATTTTATTGTTCATTTTCCATGCACAATGATCGATCAATACTATATGTTTGAATTAGTTAATTATTCGAAAGGATTTATTTTGGTTGAAATATTTGACTGCAAGAATTTGAAAGGTACCTCGTGAAGCAGATGAATAGATGATTGCTGATTTGCCACACCCTGAACTCAACGTCCGAACCATATAGTTAAAATTCATCTATACCGTCCAGGAATGAACACAAGTACCATTCACTGAAACTGAGGCTATCACATGCACAATTTGACATTAACAAAGTATTTCCATCAATATCAATTTTTCTTCAATACATTACTTCAGTGAACATATTATATGAACAACTTCCATACATATTAAATTTTATCTTTTTGCAGATATCTACCAAAACAAAATTCTAACAGCAAGTTTACAGATAATCACAAGCTAGGGCATATACAACCTACAACTAGTAAAACAAACAACTCGACTCACTGATTATGGGAAAAAAAAAAGGAAGCTAAGTGAAGATGTCTAAAAATCATTGACAGATATTTAAGTACAAGGTTCATTATATATAGTTTATACATGTTTCTGCAGAGCAGTTTCTGGGTAATTAAAAGTCCCTTCCCTTTCCACCAAGGTATTACTATCAAAATTGCCCGACAAACCATGGAACATCTGATAGAGCATACACTAAAAGCCGACGAATCGCTTGCCACTTATTCACGATTTATTTCCTGACACCATGTGAAATATTTAAATAGAATTTGGGTTTAATAAACCGTAGTTCAAAGCCATGCTCAAGGTCTCTAAATTTCCTGCTGTTTGGTTCAGGACCTAGAGCATCAGATTCAAGGCCTTGAGTATTGCTGCTGGTTGTGCTTTTCTCCGAGCAAATGGAACAATACCTCACCCAATAGTTGGAGGGGATCCAATCGCTCCCTCCGTCCCAACCAATTGTTTACCATTCTTTTTACACTTTCTGGCACGCATTTTAAGGTGTATTCTAAGGATAGTTCCATAACTTATTTTTAAATTTTTTTTTTTTGTATAAAAATATATACATTATATTTTTATACATAAAAAGGAAATATTAAAAATAAGTTATGAAACTATCCTTAAAATGCACCTTAAAATGCGTGGCAAAAACCTAATTCCGAAAGGTAAAGAAACAATAGGGACTGAGGGAGTACTTAGTAGTATATTTTTGTTGTGCCTCCGGCTCAAACAAGACATGTGCCAAGTCACCATACCTTTCTGCCATCTCAACTGGTTCTATGAGATGGAACCTACGGTGCTCTTCAGTTCGTTGGCTCCCGTTCACTGTTGGGTGTATCTCATCCTCTGCTCTCTCACTGGTCATAAGATGGAACCCATGGTGCTTCTTTGGCTCTATTCACTGATGGGTACATCTCAAACAGCTGCGGAGCCAGAAAAGTGAGGGACGGGAGTCAAGTTACAATTGTAATTTTATAAACTGATAAGAAAGTCAAACTACACATAAAAAAAAATAAAAATTGAAGGCCAAATTGTAAGAAAAATAAAGTTAGTTAAATCCTAAACTTGTATCCTGTTGAAACTTTTGTGATTGGATATTTTTACCAAGAAACAATTGAGCATACGCTGACCGTACCCGCCAATACTTCTAACTATGATCTCAAATGCAACTTTCCAAAATTTAGTTACGACATAAATAATCATTTGTAAGTTTATAGTCTGAGGTAACCAACATTTTAAAATGAGATACTCATGCATTTACTTCTTAGTTTGCTGGCAGTATTTATTAAAATCAACTTAGGGCTCAGACCTCTCCAGATCCTTCCATGGTAGATAGGAGCTATTATAGCATATATACAACACTGAATGGGAGCAGAGGAAGCACTGAATATTTCTGTCTCACAGAGCCAGTTGAGAGCATGAAAATACGCACTACATGGGCGAACAATGTGCAGACGTATTATGGTGACGTAGCACAAGCTTTGTTTCAGCCGAAGGAACAATGAGAAAACATACATAAACAACTTTTAGTACATACACAATGCAAAATATATAGCCGTCTGGTAAACAAGACAGTAAATACAAACTCTTATCTAACCTTTCTTAAACCACATTTATAAACAATGCCACTTATTTAAAGAGTCAACCTAAAAAAATATTCTCACCGACATTGAGGACTGTGACAAAGGTTATGATCATAATTAAACAGGATTCAGATAATAAGTAGAACCATGTATGATTCCTGTCGATTAGCATAAATATGTGATTAAACTTAATTACCTTAATTGTATCAGTCATGGATGCACCAAAGATATCTCTCCTTGTCCTTCTACAACTACTTTTCATGTCTTCGCTGATCCAGACAACCCCAAAAAATGCAAAAATCTTCAGAGAATACATAGGAGCCAAAGGCAAAAGCATTACCTTTTCAGAAGTTCCCATCAATCCAGAGGTTGATTTCCATTTTCTTCTTTCCTTTGCCGTTGATTATACAAATTCAAAATCTCCCATCCCAACAAATGGAGACTTCAGAGTCTTCTGGGATTCTGATAACCTCAGTCCTTCTGCAGTTTCTTCCATCAAAGCACACCATCCTAATGTGAAGGTTATAATGAGCCTTGCAGGTGACACAGTTAATGGCAAATTTGT
This sequence comes from Kitagawia praeruptora, assembly GCA_037693485.1. Taxonomy (NCBI): domain Eukaryota; kingdom Viridiplantae; phylum Streptophyta; class Magnoliopsida; order Apiales; family Apiaceae; genus Kitagawia; species Kitagawia praeruptora. The sequence continues at coordinate 117,658,120 of CM075352.1, forward strand.
AAACTTCAACGCTAAAACAATCAATTCGTGGGTTAGTAATGCAATTCATTCTATTACTCGGTAGTAAAAGAGTACAGTTTGGATGGAATAGAAGTAGATTACGAACACTTCAATGACATAGATCCTGACACATTTGCTGAATGCATCAGAAAGCTTTTCTTTTACCTCAAGCAAAATAATGTTGTAGCTATTACTTCAATAGCACCATATGACAATGATTCCTTGCATCCATCTTACTTAGCCCTTTGGGAGAAGTATGGGAATCTTATAGACATGGTTGACTTCCAATTTTATGCCTATGAGAAGGGGACAACTATTTCAGAGTCCCTTCAGTATTTCAAGATTCAAAGTTCAAACTATGAAGGCGGCAAACTTCTGGTGAGCTTTGGGACGGATAAAAGAGGTGGCTTGACACCTGAAAATGGCAATATGGTATTTTTATCTGGTCGGCAGATGATTCTAAGGCGGCCAATTTCCGATTTGAGAAGCAATCACAGGCCCTCCTGGCAGCCTAATGTGGATGTTCCATTCTTATAGTTTTTGAATTAATCGTTCTTTTTCCATTCAAAATGATTAATCAATTATAATATGGTTAAATTTACTTTAGTACTTTACTTTAGTGAAGATATGGTATGAGCCAGTTCCATACAAATGCCTCGCACTGATTTTACTTTTTGACAGAGATCCATATCAAAAGAAATCCTAATGCCAGATTATACAGATCATTACAATTGAACAAAGGAGAAATGAGCATCAACTTCGAATTTTGACACAGATCAATGACTTATGTTTCTGGATTATCAAAATTCTTCATGTTCCTTCCTTTGCCACCAAGTACTCCCTCTGTCCCCCTTGGTTCTTTACCTTGGGGGACGTAATTCTGGCACGGATTTTAAGGTGCAATTTGCGGATAGTTTCATAACTTATTTTTTAAATTTTCTTTTTTTGTATAAAAATAGAATTGTTCTATTTTTATACAAAAAAAGAAAATTTAAAAAATAAGTTATGGAACTATACTTTTTAGGAGCCTTAAAATGCGTGTCGAGCAGTGAAAAAGAAATGTAAAGAAATGGGAGGGACAGAGGGAGTATAAGTTATCATGATCAGAGACGACCTGACATCCCATGAAACATGCGGATAGAGCATACACCAAAAAGCCAGCAGCTCGCTGGCCCATAAGATTTAAACATATAATTGCCTTATTCACGATGTCATCTCCCCATAAAACAAGGTGTATGCATGTTTGCACTACCTAAAATTGAAAAACTATTACACAGATGCAGTTGATTAAATTAATAGATACAGGACTATTGATCAAACAATCTACTGGTCTCCAAAGAGTTCTTTTCATTATACAAAAATCAAAATCCTGGGTGAAACTAAAAACTGTGACTTTATACTTGCTTGTTAGCTACTGCTCTGCTGATTTACAGTTATAAAACACTGCTGAAAATAACAATGCATATTGACTATATCAACCAATAAGAACGAGATTAATGCAACATATCCCCAAAGTTTTTATATTAATGAAATTCATTAAAACTAAGACATCTAGGTTCAGTCTCTAGCTTAAATGAGGCTCTTGTCCAAAACAAGACAACTGTGCACTAATAAGGGTTAAACTCGAGAAGACCCAGTGGAAGCGGGAGCAAGATTCAATAAGAACCAACAGTTGTGAAGGACACCGATTTCTTCAATTTTCAAAACTGTCCAAGCAAATATACTTATATACTGAATCAAATCACATTAGCAGTCATGAATCCATTTAATCATGCATCTATAATTGATCCTATGTGATAGGCTGCGACAAAATACCACCTATGCAACCACCTGACAAATCTTTCTTATAAAAAAATTTCACTATTTCTCTTGTAGAATTTTCCATAAAAAAAAAAAGCCAAGAAAATTAAAGGAATTTGGTACATGTTACGCTTCAAATTTAAGTTCTCATTTCCCTTTACTCTAAAGAATAATATGGTACTCCCTTTGTCCCATTCATTTCTATACATTTCTTTTATAATGTCCGACACGCATTTTAAGGTGTATAACTAGTATAGTTCCATAACTTATTTTTACAATTTTCTTTTTTTATAAAAATCGGATTGTTCTATTTTTATACAAAAAAAGAAAATTATAAAAATGAGTTATGTAACTAGAGTAGTTTGGAGCCTTAAAATGCGTGTCACGCCCCCATCCCCCAATGTATACAATTCATTGGGACGGAGGGAGTAAGATTCAATGAGGAACTCCAATTAGATAGGGACCTTGAACCTTAGCCAAGAACAGCATATATATTATACTGAACCTGAAAAGTTGATAACCTGCATTTGCAAGGGCAAAAAATCCTTTCAAGTCATACTAGGTAAAACAACTTCTATTTGTTTGCAATCAGTCCATCTAGACTCTCCAACGTTTCTTATATTCTTTAAAACCTATGTACTTGAAAATGTGTCCAGAGGCTACAGCTTAATATTCAATCAGTAGGACTGCTACAAATTTATTCCCAGTAGTACTGTAAAATAGTATGGCTGAAATCTTGGTGCATAAACGTGAAACATCAAATATAGGTCATGGCAACAACCATATAAGCTTCTTACTTGCTAAATAAACTGGTAAATTGTCACAACAGCAGTGTTACCTATGATTTACATATATTTCTTTATAGTTTTTGGTTCAACTAGACAATCCATAGGAATTTAAAAGCAAACTTATGCAAATAACATCTACCACAGTTTAGTTAGTTGTTTTAGTGAAAAGGAAAAAACAGATCACATAATTGGATCCAAAAGACCCAATTGCATATATCATTAGATTTGTATAGAAACTTGCGTGTTGGCATCTGTTAGAACTTAGAAGGCACAAATCATCATGTAGCTCTATATATATGTAACAAAAATGCTTGCATTTAATCCAATTTAATTTTCCCTTACCTGCTCACCGCATTTGAACAAATTTCAATAGCAAAAATGCCATGAAATTGCACTTGTCCACACATTTAGGTGTAATGCTGGAAAATCTTAACCAAACTCTTTATTTCACCCGTGTCGAACACTTGACATTTTGTAGGATACCTATGTAACTATGGTGTTCCATCACCAATTGGACACTTAACACTCATATTGTCAACTGGTCAAGCCAGACATTACACAAACATGTTGGGCAACTTACAACCGAATACTAGTACATAAACAAGTTGTAGGAAACACAAGTGCATCAGTTTAATTGATCAATCGTGGAATCATTGTACAACAGCATAACAGAGTAACACAGCTACTAAAGCTTAAAACTCGATAGTGAAAATTTATTCAATCATCCAGAGAGAATTAAATCGCATTTAGAAGTTAAAGTCACAACTGAAAAAAATTATTGAGCACAAATCATTTCCTCCAACAACAGAAACTTAATATCCATTAGATACGAATTTAGATAAATCTATAGCTAGTCCCAAAATCACCATCAAATATAAAACTAAAATCACAATTCCCATTATATTTCCAGCAAACGAGCTACAACATATCCCTCTCTATCACCCCAAACTTTGCATTACACAATTCAATAACAATAACAACAATTTTTCTTAAAAAAGAGAGACATACATTATCAGCGTGCTTATCAATTACCTAGCGTCTTCCTCCGCTTCTTCTTACTCCCCCCACTCGAAACATCATCATCAATTTCCTCCCCTTTCCTTTTCTTCTTCTTCTTGTTGTTTCCCTCAGTCTTATCCACCTCAATTCCCAAACTGCCCTCACTCTGCTTGTCATTTTCCTTGTCTTGTTCGAAGTCAAAAGCGATGATCTGAGTGTGTTTTTTGCGAGACTTGGAGTGGGATTTGAGGTCCTTGTGGAACTGATTCAAGTCGGCGAAAGAGACGGCGGCGCGACGGAGATAAACGGAGACGGCGTGAGAAGCGCCGTTATCGATGGAGACGAAATTGGAGAGGATTTTAAAAGCTTTGGCAAGGGAGACTGGGTTTGATGATACCACTTGTGCTGATGATACTGACTTCATCCCTTTTATGTATCTTCAATTCTATTTTCTAGGGTTTGGGGACTACACTCTTATCTCAGTTAGGGTTTACAACGTCTTGCTCCCGAGTTATTTAGGCAAGTAAAATATATTTTATCCGCTTGATAGATAGAGCGTAAATAAAAAATGAGTGAAACTACTTTTATTCACGTGTTTCCGAGTAGGAAGGAAAGCATGTAAATTATTGTCAAATTACATTTCTATCCTTAGATATAAAATGTTTCATTTAAATGATAAGGGTATATATGTAATATCAAATGTTTTTAATTAAGTTACTTTCATTGTGGAATAAAAACTAGGTCATCAATATTGCGGCTAGGGTTTATATGTATTTAATGCAAAGGATAATTGAGCTTCGAGCTTTAACGGTTGTTTCTGTGTTTCGAGACTAATAGGTCCTCACAGAGTGCCTACGTATCTCGTATCGAGAATCAATCCAAAAACGTAGTTCTAGGAATGAGGGGTCAGGCCCTTATATAGGTTGCAGGAGCCTTAGAATTACGGTAGGATTGAGATACTTGGTGGGCAAGCCACCGCCTTGAAGAAGGTTCTAGACTCCTTCCTTGTAGAAATCAGTTTCCATGTTGAAGTAGGTGCCTTGGGGGCTAAGTCAGGCAGGAGTAATATCCTTATTTGACTCTTATTGCTGAACTGATTATTATCCTTAATATTAATTACGAAATTAATAACATAAATAGGGTTTGGGCTCATCTGGTGGGAAATCTTATTTTTCAAAAATAAGTTACTTATTCTGGAAAAAAGTTAAGAAATATGTACTTTTTTCTGAAATAAGTAACTTATTTTTACAAAATAACGAATATTAAACTATCCATACACATTTTTCTCTAAAAGAAAGTATGTAAATACGAAATTTTTTCCAAAATAAGTAACTTATAAGTTGTAAGTTAAAATTGCCAAACAGGCACTAAATGTGTGTTTAGGGCTTATTTTTAGCCCATATCAGTTGCCCCCAACTTCTAGGAAAACTGATCAGGTTTTCCTTGAAGTTTTTAACGGCCTTATTCGAGATTTGGGTCAGGATTTATTGCTCTTTCGTGAGTATTTTCAACAATATCATCTTACTGTAAAGCGTGGAGCGACCGACGCGTTTACGACAATGTTAATTTGATGCTAATCGGCACTAATCAGCCTTAAACGACATTTAAACGATGTTAAATGACGCTAAATGGCGTTAAACGGTGCTAAACGGCACTAAACGACACTAAACGGTGCTAAATAGCCTTAATCGACGCTAAACGGCGTTAAACGGTGCTAAACGACACTAAACAATGTTAAACGACACTAAACGGTGCTAATCAGCCTTAAACGACGTTTAAACGATGTTAAACGATGCTAAACGGCATAAAACGGCACTAAATGGCGCTAAACGACACTAAACGGTGTTAATCAACCTTAAACGGCGTTTAAACGATGTTAAACAACGCTAAACGGCATAAAACGACACTAAACAGCGCTAAACGACACTAAACGATGCTAATCAGCCTTAAACGACGTTTAAACGATGTTAAACGACGCTAAACGGCATAAAACGGCACTAAACGGCGCTAAACGACACTAAACGGTGCTAAACGGTGCTCAACGGCACTAAACGACGCTAAACGGCGCTAAATAGCCTTAAATGGCATTTAAACGATGTTAAACGATGCTAAACGGCGCTAAACGGTGTTAAACAGCACTAAACGGCGCTAAATAGCCTTAAACGATGTTTAAACGATGTTAAACGGCACTAAACGGTGCTAATGTCAAATTAAGCTCTCACTTGGTTGTCACATTCAATGCAATCTCAACAATGATCTTGATTATCAAAACGGAAAAAATGAAAATTTGAAAACCCCGACTCGAGCATCGCCACCAGTCGGCCGAGCCAAAAACCCGTACCGACAATCGACGTCGGTCGGCCAAGACGCCTTCGGAGAGCCGGTCGGCTGCCTTCGGTCGGCTGATGTCGGTCGGCTGCCATCGGTCAGCTGCCGTTGGTCGACTAAATTTCAGTATCCGAACACGGATTTCAGTATTCAAACATGAATTTCAATTTCCAAACATGATCTCAGTGGCATCAAACGACGCTAAACGGCGCTAAACGGCGCTAATCGGTGCTAATAGGCACTAAACGGTGCTTAAACGACACTAAACAGTGTTAATTTCAATTTCAGCCTTCGTTTGGTTGTCTTGTTCAAAACAATCTCCATAGTGATCTTGGTCGTCAAGACGCAGAAACAAAAACAAAAATGTGAAAACTCGACTCGACCACCATTGTCAATCGGCCGAACCGAAACCTCATACTGACAACCGACGTCGGTCGGCCAAAATGCCCCCCGGTGAGCCGGCCGGCCAAAATTTTTCTCAGACCGACAACCGACGTCGGTCGGCCAAAATGCCCCTGGTGAGTCGGTCGGCCGAGACCCGGTCGGCCAAAATTTTTCTCATACCGACAACCGACGTCGGTCGGCCAAAACGCCCCCGGTGAGCCGGTCGGCCGAGACCCGGTTGACCAATTTTATTTTATTTTTTCAGTGGATCGAAGTTAAATCTCGACGCGATGACCGATGTCGGTCGACCAGAGCCTTCCGTTGGAGCCCGGTCGGCCGGTTCTCGGTCGGCTGGGCGAAACCTCGTGCTGACTATCAATGTCAGTTGGCCGGAGCCTTCCGTTGGAGCCCGGTCGGCCGGTTCTCGGTCGGCTGGGCGAAACCTCGTGCTGACTATCAATGTTAGTTGGCCGGAGTGCCCCCGGTGCCTCAATCTCGTACCAATATCTTGAAATCTCGTACCGATGATCGCCATCAGTCGGTCGAAGCTCCCCCGAGAGGTCAGTCGGCCGGTGGTTGGTCGGCCGGAGGCCTCCTCGGGAGCTCGATCGGCCGGCCCTCGGAGCTTGGTCGGCCTTTTCTCGGTCCTTGAACTTCAACGTCAATATTCGAAAGTCGATATTTGGACCTCAATGTCAGTATTCGAACGTCGATATTTGGACCTCAACGTCAGTATTCGATCATCGAATGTCATTATTTAAAGTCGATGACCAAACAGATATCCTTGGCTTCAAATTGGCTTTCATAACTTTCGTGACCTTCTGGGCCTTAACTCGCTTGTTGAATCCTTGGTTTTAAACCTTGAATCCATTTATGGTTATCGGTTATAACCAACCCTTCATTCTCATTCTAAGATGTGGATCTTGTGGTGAAGCTTTTTAGTTCTTGCCCCCCTTACTTCATGTGGTGGAGGTCTTGCTTCTCGGTTGATCGTTCAAGAAGTTCATTTGCCACTCAGCACTTGACTTCAAGTCTGGTGTGCCTTGGCTAGTTGTCACTCCTCTATCTTGACTCTAGGATTCCAACCTTATTCTTATACTCATATAACCTTGCTTAGGTTTCAACTTGACTAATGACTCTTAATTCGAGCCCTTAAACTCAAACGACAAGCTCGATTGGAGGTAGACAACCTTTTTTGGCCATCAAGGCTAAAATTTTGTGTCGGGATTTGAGATTCAACTCTTACTAATAGTTTCTGTGCCTTCAAGGCATTATCAGGGAGCCAACCAGTCTCAAGATGAGCTTTTATGGGATCTATCCAACAACCCCCTATATCAATTGGTGCTACCAACTTTGAGTTAATAGATGGGGCCTTCAAGACCTGGAACTCTCGGCGTAGTTCTCCATCTCAGAAGAAGCAAACTTTGAGAGGGCATCGGCCTTAACATTTTCTTCCCTCGGAATGTGCTCCACATAGCACTCGTCAAACTGGGTCATAACGGCCTTCATGACTCTCAAGTATTATTCACCACTCGTTGATAAGTAGCGCCTGCATTCTTTAGACCAAAAGCCATAACCAGATAGCAGAAAATACCAAAATCAGTTATGAAAGATACCTTTGGGATGTCATACTTGTGCATCTTAATCTGATTGTAGCTGCTGAACCCATCCATGAAGCTCAACATCTCATGTCCAGTTGTGGCATCTGTCAACGTGTCTATCCTTGGCAGGGGAAAACAGTCCTTCGGACATGCATCATTCAAATAAGTGAAGTCTATGCACATCCTCCACTTCCCGTTTGCCTTCTTGACCATCACAGGGTTAGCCAACCATTCGGGGAACTGAATCTCTTCAATAAACCCAACTTCTAATAGCTTGTCAACTTCTTGCTTAGTGGCATCTTGCCTTTCAGGAGCAAAATTCATCTTCTTCTGTTTTATTGTCTTCCGTTCAGGATCGACATTCAACCTATGGGTTATAAATTGGGGATCAATCCCTGGCATATCAGCCGTTGTCCAAGCAAATACATCATTGTTCTCTATTGGTCTTCATCCTTGAATCCTTAATCCAGGTACTTAAGACATATTGAAGAGTAGCTAGTCCTTAACATCCTCGGCCTTGCATGGCTTTGACTGTTACGTGTGGCATTTATCTGCTCGTCTTTTAACCTGGGTCCTTCACGGACTTAAACTCTTATTTGGTCGTGCTGTAACCTAACTCTTGACCCTTCGGGGTCTTTATTTATGCATTTGTTTGTTCTCCATTCGTGTATTCTTTTATTTTCGGTACTTGGTCATCCTTGACTTGCACTCATCAGGTGCTTGGCACATAAATAAAATCACACAATCAATGAATGGAAAACAAACTTGTATTAATAACTTGAAATGGGTTTAACCCTTACATAAAGTACTACCGTCCTACTCGGAGCAACATGCTCTTCAATGGTTCCAATGAACCTTATTTCTACTTGTACTAGATAAATATGAAGTTAAGTTCTACTAGGATAACTTGAGCCCATCGGGGCTTTGCAACACTAGGCCTGCACCAAATTTACATTTTGTTTTTGATGCTCCATCAAAATCGAGCACCCACCACTCCTTCTGGTCTCCTCCTTATTATTCTGAGGTTCACTTCCTGCTTGGGGTATTACCTTCTACCCCCCGACTTCTTGGTTGCCAATGGTACATTCAACCACGAAGTCAGTTAATGCCTTAGCCTCAATGGCTGTCCGAGGCTTCTGTGTGATGTCCTCTGACGGCCTTTCTTGACGTTTCTTACCACTGCGGACATCCATGTCTTCAATCGGAAGGACCTGCCCCCCGACTCCATCAGGCCTTAACGAGGCTACATAATAGCTTCATGCCATCTTTTGATCACCTTTATGTTCTCCAACACTATTCCTGGTCGGAAACTTTGTGACGCCCCCAAATCCGAGGTCAGAGATTCAGGTCGTCACATCACCATCCAACCATATCCTACCTGTATTAACTTTACAACTCAACAATACATCAATCCAGACCTCAATCTTACGCACATACAAGTTAGAGCCTCAGAAACGATAATCAAAAGTAACACTAAATATTACAATTCATCTGTACAATCCGGAATCTTACGCACTTCCACTTATACAACTACACTTGAAGACGAGTCTTACTATTACAGTTGAAAACCTATCAGACTTACTCTGTAGTATTTATCCGGAACTAAATCATCTCAGGGTAAATCTTCTACTCCTCTTCTGCTGGTGCGGAGTTAACTGACCAAATTCTTCTCTTTCTGAAAAGTTTTTATAAAGCAAGAATGAGCTACATAATGCTCAGCAAGTTCGCCATTTTGAAAAATAATAATGTGATTTATTTCGAAAACGTTCCCAACTGTATGGGTATATATCTCAGATTTCAAAACATAATTCGACAATATATGTCCGAGTTTGAATAAAACATTTGTACTCGCTAAGGAGCTTTAAGAATAACATATGAATCCTTTGTAAGATTCCCATTTCAATATATCTCAGGTTTGAAAATATATACATATTAGTATATCATTTTCGGCAAAACACTCTACGGTTAACATACTGTACCGGGAATACATTATTGCAAAACCTCTTTCCTTCCATTAGCTTAGAAGGTTTCTCATTCAAAAACATTTCATTCTTTGAAATAATTGCAAGAGCGCACTAACACGTGCCATGATTATCGAAATGGCCTTGCAGTTCTAGATACTGCACGAAATCATCACTTTTCATATTGAAAACAACACTATCGGCAACTTGGCACTTAGGCCCAAGGAGCAGTGTTTGAGTATTTTTCCAAAGTGGAGGATGGGACTGGAAGAAAACATAAAAACCTGACAAGGATTGACGATGATCAGTCGCCACATCCAAGTCCAATAATCCGTGGGTCTTCTCTACCGGTAGAAGGATAGAAATTACATCCGTAACTATCCTCGGGTGAAAACTACATCCGTAATCACCCTCGATGAAAACTACATCCGTAATCATCCTTCGGCAACACCTGGGCCGGAATAATAATTGATGGACCGCCTGGCTCACGACCGCTTACACATCCCGGGAATCGTTCGTCAACGATTCCCACACCTGCCAGAGTCCCCTTTTTCTTTTCTTTTCAAAAATCATTTTGATAGAAAATTCGAGTAGTTGAAGTTCGACCTCAGTCGACCGATAATTCTTGAAAAACGTACAAGAAGCAAAACCTGACCGGGGTTTTCAAAAAAATTTTGGGTTCGAAAGAGTTCGAGTTTGAAAACGCTAAAGGTATCTTGGATTAGTTTTGTCTTTAAAATAATGAACGATAATTAATAAATAATATTTTGAGATTTAATATAAACAATTAATAAAATAATTATTTAATTAAAATAAGCTCTTAATCCAAGATATATATTTTTGAGTATTTTTAACAACGTAAAAATAATAATTACTTAGGTATACGATACTTCCCGAATGACTCTTCGGGTTTTCGCAATTTAATCACGATGGAACAATATACCGCTCCCCGGTCAGTAGTATATTTGGACCGCTACAACCTCTATTGCTAGGGTCGTTGTCCGAAGAAAATACTTTCATTCTAAGTTCAAGGGTGTACAAACACATATGCATATATCTCAAACTTCAACATAATCTCGTAAAGCATAAGCATATAATACGTTTGGAAGCTATAAACACAATAGTGAAAATCCTTATATATAAGTTTTGAAAAGTAAACTTGCATAGGTAAAATCAAGAATATAATCTTTTGAAATTAAATACTTAGGGTTGGAAAACTTGCCTTGGTGAGGTTGGGGTGGTCGGGCTCGCGAAGTGGAACGAAGATCTATACATAAGCAATAACCGCTCGTTAGTACCTTAACAATATCTCTTTAATTACGGGGTTTTAGGGGGTACAAAATTAACTTAATGACCTCGTATTATGACACTCTAGCCCCACTATAGGTTCATGTCATCGCTCGATTACGCTCGTCACTTATTCGACTTAATTTAGTTACCACATTCGAATCATAACCATTACCCCTAGAATTATGCTCCACTAACGACTTTTTCCCTTGCGCGAAATTTACTCTAGCATTTTTATAAAATTCAAAAATTCATATTTTAATCCAATTCTTTTTGGGTGGTCTTCACCACTGCATCTCCTAGTTTCTCAAATTTTTCCATGATCCCAAATATATTTTTAGGGGTTTAAACAAGGTTCACAAGGGGGTCACTTAGTGCAGTCCGGAATCCAGAAACACAATTTACTTCCCCGGCCATAACTTAAAATATATACATCACCTAGTTATGAACCTTACATTTCCAGAAACTAAATTCAATTATCTTTCCAACAATATATGGTAGGACCTCAGGGGACACGATTTGAGGGTTCAAAACCATGTTACAAGGCAGGTCAATGTTCCTGGAAAACTCAGCAAGCATGTATTCACTTAGATCAACCAATTTTCTCAATTCCACAACACAACCAACACCTAATTCACTTAGGTCATGCTTTATAACACTCATGGAGATACATATACTATCCACAATCATAAAAATCACAATCACAACATCAAAACTCAAGATCCATGTCATCCATTACTTATACAACCAAGATTAACACATATATACATGGATCTACTACCAAACATCATAAACACTACATGGCCAAAAGGGTTTGTGATTTTTATACCTTCTTGAGTATCTAGGAGCCTTGGGTAAGTCTTATGATCCTTAAGAACACCTTGGATGAGCCTCTATAAGCCTTAAACTTCAAGATCTAAAAGATAACCAACCTTGGTTACTATTCACTCAAACTTTCAACAATTAATATCTCAAGATTGGATGGTTAGAAAGCTATGAAATTGATAACATACCTTCACTATGATACAAGGAGGCTCTAGGAATTTTATTATGATTTGTGAGTGGGTGGGGGTTGAAGAAAAATCTTCTTCTTCCCCCTTGGAAGAGCTTGGCCGAGAGCTTCAAGGAGAGAGGGAGAGAGAGTGGTTTGGTTGGGTGATTTTGAAATAATGAAGTGTATTATTGTGATATGTATTGATGTGTGTATGTATTGTGTCACATGTTGACACCCTAGGGTTAGTAGACTAGCCCCCCACCATGCCCTCTTGTCTCCTTGGTTGTAGCACCATCCAACTAGTCACTATTCATGGTTACTTTATGCTTTATGCTTTCTAGTTCATTTCCTAACTAGCTAGTTACATGGCACTTGCATGCAATATCCATCCTTGTATTATTATTTCTCCACCAATGCTTGTCACTTAATCCTTATTTCCTATCGTATCTTAATTAAATTCCTCGTAATAATATTTTGTCGCGTAGAGATTTCCTTTGTAATTCCTTAAGTACTTAATTGTGTAAATTCCTTAAATATCCATAACTTCTTGTCATGGTCTCTTAAAATCTTTTAATACTCTAATAACTCTCAGATCCCAAGTTTTTATAAATCTTAATGGCATTAGGCCTCTTGCCTTAACAATCTTCCTTTTTTTTTTTACACTGTGAATGTAACAACATAAATTTCTCAGATAATCAATTCCATTAAACAACATAGGTGGCTCAAAAGGTCCCAAATTCACAATGTCATATGATATTATATTCTTAAAAATATTACCAAAAATCAGGGTTCTACAAACTTGATCTTCTTATGTTAAGTTGAGGCAACAGCCTTTAATGCATGAAGTCCAGTCCTTTCGAGGATAGCGTTGTACATTAAAACCGCCTTGATTACCAGGAAGTTCAACATCTGAGTGGCCTCCTTGGGCTCCTGTCCAATAGTTACAGGCAACTGAATAGTCCCTTCAACTTTGGATTCTACTCCATTAAATCCATATATAGGCATATTATTGGGGGTCAACTGAGAATCACTGTACCCCATCTTCACAAATCCATCATGAAATAGAATGTCAACGGAAGCTCCATTGTCTATCAAGACTCGCTTCACCTCTGAGTTTCCAATTACAGGAGTTATGACCAGTGGGTCGTCATGGGGGAACTTCACCCCTTCAAGGTCAGAGTCATCGAAACCAATCATTACTTCAGTTTTTGCACGCTTCGGGGCCTCTCCTACGATGTGCATCACTTCTCTGGCATAAGCCTTCCGAGAATTCCTTGTTGTGCCGGCCGTAGTCGGGCCTCCTGAGATCATGTTGATTACTAGCCCTCGGGGCTGTGGGTTGTGATCTTGATCATCATCCCTTTTATAATCTCTATTTTGATTACCACGATGTTACCCTTAGTGAAGTGGCTTAGTTTCCCTCTACGGATCAAAAACTCGATCTCATCTCTGAGTTGTTTGCAATCATCAGTGTCATGCCCCACATCTCTATGGAATCTACAATACTGATTCTTGTTTCTCTTTGCGGGATCACCCCTAAGTGGCTTCGGCCATCGGAAATCCTTATCCTTCTCAATGTCCAACAAGATTCGGCTCCTAGGAGTATTCAACCTTGCATACTCAGTAAACCTTGGTCCTTGGTTCTTCTTAGGGGCAGAATTAGGGTCCTCGCTAGTTCGGGGATACTTGTCCCTAGCATCATACTCCTGGTCATCATACTCCTGGTCTTGCTTTCGCTTCTTGGAGTCGTTGTTGCCTCCTCCTCCAGCTACCGTGGCTTCTTTCTTCATGCTATCTTCAGCCTTGATATACTTGTCAGCCCTTCGTTGGAGCTCAGCCATGTTTTCAGGAGGGTGATTTGCTAATGACCTTTTAAAGAATAGATCAGTGGTTCCGTGTTCCAGGGCTACCATGACCACCTTATTCTCCAAATCAGTGATATTCAATGTCTCCTTGGTGAACCTTTTAAGGTAATCTCTCATATTTTCATTATTTCCTTGCACCACATACATAAGAGATGTAGAGCTTTTCTCATGACCTCTTCCGCTGATAAACTGACTGACAAAAGCAGCACTCAACTCCTTAAAAGAGCCTATTGAGTTCGCAGGCAATCGGCTATACCATCTTTGAGCCATGCCCGACAGGGTTTGAGGGAACGCCCTACACTTCAAGGCATTGCTTGTAGGTTGCAACAGCAGTGCGTTTGAGAACGTCCTTACGTGGTTGGCGGGATCACCCGTTCCATCATAAGCCTTAATTATCGACATCTTGAACTTTTTTGAGATACGAGCATTCATCACCTCCTCAGTAAACGGGGGTGTGGGATCATCAGGATCCCCAAGTGGCATCAGATCCTTGGGGTTGCTCCTGGGGGTTTTCCACCCTTGTTGTTCTTCCAGCTGGGGCGTCAACCATTCTTTGCCTTCTTGAAGACCTCTCTAAGTCTATAATGGGAATCGGTCCTGAGGTTGGAGGAGTTTGAGTTTGATTCAACCTAGCTTGTTCTCTCGCAATATCTTCCTTTATCCTTAAGATCTCGGCCTCATGAGCCTTGATTCTCTCAGCAGCTGTCAAAGGGGGTCCATCATGGATAGTTTGTGCTCTCCTTCTAGGTTCTTTGCTAGCACGTCGCCTCCTCGGGGCTTCATCACGATCGTCATCATCAGATGATGAATCATCAGTATAGGGACCGGAGTAGTCAAGATACTCTCGATCTCGGATCTGCAAGGCAAGACCACTTGGTCCAATACCTTGAGTAATTGGAGGGTAGTTAGGCAGACCATACATCGGGTTGGTATTTATGGGGAGATCCGTATTATGGATCTATACCCCCGGTGGTAACGGGTGATTGGGATTAACCAGAGGAAAAACCATCATCTGGAGAGAGCTGGTTTCTTGACTTGGGTGGATGACCATAGGTAATGTTCTCTCAGCATGGGGATTCATCCCTGGAGTTTGAGAAGCTTGAGTTTGAGTGATCACCCCTATTGTTGGGGGTACTTGCTCAGTAGCGGGAGGAGCAGAGCTAAGGGGTATGGCCTCGGTAGAGGTCATTGCTGTTCTTCGTGTTTGAACCAAGGTTGATGTTTTCTTCCCACAGACGGCGCCAAATGTTGTGGAATAAAAACTAGGTCATCAATATTGCGGCTATGATTTGTGTGTATTTAATGCAAAGGGTGATTGAGCTTCGACCTTTAATGGTTGTTTCCGTGTTTCGAGACTAATCGGTCCTCACAGAGTGCCTACGTATCTCGTATTGAGAATCAAGTCAAAAACGTAGTTCTAGGAATGAGGGGTCATGCCATTATATAGGCTGCAAGAGCCTTAGAATTATGGTAGGATTGAGATACTTGGTGGGCAAACCACCGCCTTGAGGAAGGTTCTAGACTCCTTCCTTGTAGGAATCAGTTTCCATGTTGAAGTAGGTGCCTTGGGGGCTAAGTCAGGCATGAGTAATATCCTTATTTGACTCTTATTGCTGAACTGGTTATTACCCTTAATATTAATTATGAAATTAATAACATAAATAGGGTTTGGGCTCATCTGGTGGGCCCCCCGTTTGGACCATACTGGGTCTAATTAATGCTACATTAAATGTGTCTTTATGGCTTATTTTTATCCCATATCACTTGCTTTCACTTTCATCCCAATTTTGGGATGAAAGTTTACAAAACTTGCTTTACCTTTCACTCGCTTTCCCTCCTAAAAAAACTTGGGAGCACAAACACAGAGGTAAATTATGTTACTTTACTTTCTTTTCACTTGCTTTCCTCCCTTAAAAATACTCAGGAGCAAGGCCTAAGGGTTTTGCCCAGCCCAGGCCTTTTCAGTTTCATTAGGAGTATAATATACACACGGAATAACTTAAACAATTTATATTTAATATTTTAGTAGTTACTCCCTTCGTCCCACCCATTTCTTTACATAAAAAACTGCGTATCTGACACGCATTTTAAGGTGCATTTTAAAGATAGTTTTATAACTTATTTTTGATATTTTCTTTTTTTGTATAAAAATAGGATTGTTCTATTTTTATACAAAAGAAGAAAATATCAAAAATAAGTTATAGAACTATCCTTAAAATGCATCTTAAAATCTGTGCCGAAAATTGGTCCATAAATGTAAAGTATTACATGGGACAGATGGAGTAATATTTTCGTTAGAAATTTGTGATGAAAAAAATGTTTAAATACTCATATAAATTATTAGCATATTTTGTTATGCTACCTAGCATTCTACCTGTTTTACGCACCGAATAGTTAAATTAATTACTTAATTAATATAAACATATTATTTAATCATAATTTAGAAAAAAATAATTTTATTAAAATTTAAGTATAAAATAATCTTCAATTTATACTAATTGCATTAATATCAATTTTATCAAACCATTATCATAACATTCACATCCCCGCTCATGCATACTAAGTCCCTCTTTATTATTTCTTCTTAATTTTATTTTACATTTGTGTTACGTCCAGAAGTAATCTCACCCTTTCTGGGAGGATTCGCCCTTTAATGGGCTAAAAAATGAGTGATCCTGCCCTTAAATTATAAAGATAAAGATGTACCTAATCGGGTCTGGCCCAAGTGAAAGGACCTCGCCCTCTTAGGAGGTTGTATCTGAATTAAAGGGAATCGCCCATTTGGATAGATCTCGCCCTCTCAGGCGTTGGAAGGGGGAATTTCCCCTATATAACTTTGTATGGATAATATTATGAGCAATGGACTATAATCTGGGTTCTCAAATATAACAATTAGTGAATGAACTAGGTCTCGGCCTAAGGCTAAAGATCTCGCCCTACCAGAAGCAAAGGGTGTCGCCCCCATGATACATTTATCTCCGTGGCTCAGGGAGGACGTTGACCCCGAAAATACCGAGTCAATAGCTTAACCACTACGTTTCGAGAAAGTAGTTGGGCTTAAAGGTCCATTATGATAACATCAAAGGCGGTGGCCCCGATCCAATGGGCTTCTGCTAAGTGGATTTTATATCCACTTAGAGCGTTCTATATCGGCTTAAATTGATTGTCTTGGACTCAAGTTTGTTATAGTTTTGATGTGTTTTGTGTAGATGTGCAGGCTTGCAAGAATATTGATTAAGGTAGATACTTCTGTCGTTTTTGGAGATTAAATTGATTAAATTCGGATTTTCCGGGACGGTTGCGCAGCTTACACTGTTTTGGCCATATCTGGAGTTCTATAAGTCCGTTCAGCGATCTTACTACCCACGCGAAGCTTGAGAGATTTTCTACAACCTGGGATAGATAGCAGGTGCAGGGAGCGTGCTGAATGAATTCGCGCGCGTGTTCTTTGTGAAAGAAGGCTGGGAAATTACTGTCTTGCCCTTTTCTAATTCTAATTGTATTTTGGGCAGTTTTTGGTACCTTCTTCTAATTCTAATTGTAATAGAAGGCAATTTCTTGCTGGGCAAGAATTATAGAGCCTATATAAACACATCCAACCCTTGTAATTTGTATCATTAGAGAACCATTACATATCAATTACTTAGGTTTATTTATATACTTTGTTTTTTATCATGGTTTCATCAGATCCCATGATGACGAGAGGTTCAATTATGAACTAATCGTTGTCATGGGATTCTAACGGATTTATTTATGGAGCTTTAGTCTCTTGATGCTTTAAAGATCTGTGTGTGATGTATATCTAATATCCTCGTATGGTTGTGCTTTATGAATTTAGATGCGTAGCTAACATCTAATCTGTTAATCTCTTGTGAAGTGAAAGTGGATCTTGAGATTTAGAACTTGCCATTCTAGCATAGGTTCATAATTGTTTATCAATATGATTCGTAGTATGAGATGAGAATACTTATATTGCCCTATGTCATCATTATGGATAACTTGCTCTTCAACCGTTATGTTTTCAAATTCTATAGACATATAGGGTCTAAGCATAATTGGTGTCTATTCATCTTCTATCTCTTCTGTGGATGTATGCTTAGTTCGGTATTCGTATGCTGACAGGTAGCTTGTACTTGTTTTGTGTTATCCGATCAGATATCAAAACCATTGCATATAGTGATTAAAGGCGTCAGATCTAAGCAAAGTATTTAATGAAGTTTGCATTTGCACCCATGCTTGATAGGAATTTTGTGTTGTTGACGCTTTTGATTGAGAAGAGATATGCTTTGTTCTTGTGCACACACATACACTAGTAAGTTAAAACTAGTAGACTTATTGAATGTTGTAAGTGATTAGAAGGACATGAATATGTGCAAGATGATTTAGTTTGCATGCTTTGAATACAAGTCGGTGCGTTAGAGAGATTTTTTCTTGGGATTGAGTATATTTTTCCACCAAGTGAGTTTTTGAGCCATATTACATATTTTTTGCAATTTATTCGTTTGCTTGAGTGTCCACGGATTGTTTACATTGCTAGCAGTTGTTTGAGGTCTTTCTTGAAACGCATGAATACCAGAATCCAACCCAGAGACTTTCTCAAGGCAAAGTAGCAGGAGTTTTGGAAGTAGATACAGCTTCAATGATTACGGCTCAGTTGAAGGCTCTTGCTATGAAAGTGGATTCTCTTGCTAATTATGGAGTTTAGCAGGTGGCTAGTGTTTGTGAGTTATGTGCGGGCGCACATGAGACGAATCAATGTGCTATCTCTTCTGAATCAGCACAGTTCGTGAGTAATTTCCAGAGACCTGCTGCACCAGTTCCAGCCACTTATCATCCCAATAATAGGAATCATCCCAATTTCAGTTGGAGCAACAATCAAAATACTCAGCAATCGTATCAGCAAGCGAAGCCGTACAATCAAAGCTATCAACAACCTTATAGGGCACCATATCAACCCCCGGGATTTCAGCAGCAACAACCCCAGGTTCATGCAGGGCAATCTTCTAATGAAAAATCTGATGAGATGTGGATAGCATTAAAGAACCTACAAGCTGGTCAGAAGCTCTTGGAAACTCAAATAGGACAAATTGAAAGTGCCTTACTTAGTAGGCAACCAGGAACTCTTCCTAGTGATACGGAAGCAAATCCAGGCAGGAGGGAAAGCAAGGAATAGGTCAATGCAGTTACTTTGAGATCTGGAAAAGTCACGAGTAATCCTAAATCAGGAACTGAAGAAGATGAAGATGATCAGAATCAGCAGGATGAAAAATCTGCAGTGCCAGAAATTGAGAAATCTGATTTAGTGGCTGATCAGCTTGATGGTGAGAAGAGCAAGAAACCTGTTGGAAAGTCTACCCCGGAGCAATCTTCAAAGAATAATCAGATTTATCCACCTCCGCCATTTCCTGGACGCTTGCAGAAGAGTCAAGAGAAACAGTTTCAGAAATTTATGGATGTCTTCAAGAAACTGTCCATTAACATTCCTTTTGTTGAAGCATTGGAGCAGATGCCAAGATATGCAAATTTTATGAAGGATATTTTGTCACGGAAGAGAAGGTTGGAAGATTTTGAAACAGTAGCTTTGACGGAGGAGTGTAGTGCTGTTCTGCAACAGAAGTTGCCACCTAAACTGAAAGATCCGGGAAGTTTCACTATTCCATGTACTATTGGCAACCTTTCATTCGGCAAATGTTTATGTGACTTGGGAGCTAGCATTAATCTCATGCCCTTGTCTGTTTTCAAGCAACTTGGTCTACCAGAGCCGAAGCCGACTAACATCTCTTTGCAGTTGGCTGATAGGACGATCACTTATCCGAGGGGTATAGTAGAGGATGTTTTGGTAAAAGTTGATAAGTTCATCTTCCCAGCTGATTTTGTGATCTTGGATTTTGAAGAAGATAAGAAGATTCCCATAATCTTGGGAAGACCGTTCTTGGCTACAGGAAAGACTTTGATTGATGTGCAAAAAGGAGAGCTTACAATGAGGGTGCAAGATCAGAGTGTCACCTTTAATGTGTTTAAGACCATGAAATTTCCGACAGAGGATGAAGAGTGTTTCAGTGTGGAAACGGTTGATTTGGGTCAGAGAAAGAAGTTAGATCAGTTGTTGAGCGAAAAGTCGGACACACACTTGCTCAAACATCACATCAGTGATTCCATTGACAGATCTTCAGTTCGAGATCTCTCGAATGTCAAGCTCGGAAAACTTCCATCCCATTTGAAATATGTCCTTCTGAATGATGAGTTGGTGATTTTTAAAGTGTGTCTAGATAATGTGTTAAGAAGGTGGATCATGGATGATGAGGTAGAGGAGTGTTCTTCTCAATCAACTGTGAAGCATAAGTACCGTAGAGGTGTGAAGAAGAAAAAGAAAAAGTCGATTGGAGGAAGAGGCAAAGTGAAGTTTGATTTAGAAAAGATGTGGGAAGATAGCAAGAAGGTTGTCAAACAATGGGTGAATGGTCATTCTGCTAAAGACAAGTCGAATGCAATCTTCGAGCCACCATGATTTGCATCATATGTGTCCGGCTAAATGACGTTAACGACAGCGCTTCGTGGGAGGCAACCCATGTGTTTCGACAATTAGGTATGTTTTCTACTATCCCTTGTATTACCTTCCATTCAATGGGGCCATTGAATATTTTAAGTTTGGGGGTGGTTTAGGGATGAGTATTGTATATGTAGTATAGTGTCTCATTGTGTTCATATAGGATATCATGTTTTGCATATTAGTCATAATTATGCATTTATGTTCGTGTTATCTACGTTTGTTTCATATAGGACATTCTGTTTTTATGTTCGTATATCATGTGAGTTCATATTAGTTTGCATTTGCACCCATGCTTGATAGGAATTTTGTGTTGTTGATGCTTTTGATTGAGAAGTGAAATGCTTTGTTCTTGTGCACACACATACACTAGTAAGTTGAAGCTAGTAGACTTATTGAATGTTGTAAGTAATTAGAAGGACATGAATATGTGCAAGTTGATTTAGTTTGCATGCTTTGAATACAAGTTGGTGCGTTAGAGAGATGTTTGCTTGGGATTGAGTATGTTTTTCCACCAAGTGAGATTTTGAGCCTTATTGCATATTGCATATTTGCAATTTATTCGTTTGCTTGAGTGTCCACGGATTGTTTGCATTGCTAGCAGTTGTTTGAGGTCTTTCTTGAAACGCATGACATTATTTGACGATTAAAATGATAAAGGCATTTAGGATTAACCATATATTTTCCCATATTACCACACCATGTTTACATGATCAATTAGTTAACCCGTTGAGCTTAATCCTATTTTTCGGTGACATACCACATTACTTGCCGAGACCTTTTTCTTGTATTGGCCTTACATTAATTTGAACCTACATTGTCAAAGGCTAGTAGAGTGCTTAAGGGAGTAATAAGGTGTGCAAGGAGGGGTATTGTTGGTCTTACTTTTGGGGGGAATATTAAAAATTGGGTTTGGTTGTTTACTTGATAGTCGACATATGTAATAAAATTATGGGATCATTGTTATTGTTTATATTATTGTTTGTGTTCTATTTAGCTCTCGAGAAAAAAAAAAATATTATGAGAACATGTTTGTGTTTGTTGTGATCCTATTTCAGTCGACTAGTCGAGTGTTTGTAATAGTAAAATTATGTGGGGGGGGAAATATGGTGTTGTGTATGATTTATTATGGTACTTACTAGATTTTGACACTTCACCTGTTTTGGCTTATTTGACATACCTTGTCCCTAGCCCCGTTACAACCCAATTAATGACCTTTTGATTATCGTCATTGATGTATGTTGTGTTAAAAGTTAGATTGATACCAAATGTCAAGCATGTTTATGATTTTGTTGGAATTGAGTGATACACTTACTCTTGTTCTTGAGTGAATATTCTTTTGTGAGTGGATTGTGAGTGTTTGCTTGTTCTTGCGTATGAGATCCCGAGTGTTGTCTCAAAGATGTACTCTTGTAGGCTTAGCATGTTTACTAACTTATTCTTACAGTTGACATGGGCTTGTGAGAACTTATGCATGTTCATTGAGTAGACTATGTGAATACTTGCACTTTCGACACCAAGACATTGCGTATTTACTTTGATTCTTAAGTTGATGTGGCATGAGAGGATTTGAAGGTATGGTAGATTAGATTAATTGCATTTGCATATTAGTTGCATTCATGCATTGCATTGCATTAGGTTAAATGGATTTTGTGGGTACATTCGCTATAGGCCCTCACGAGACCTTACTCGTCCACTAGGGCTGCCTAGGGGTTTAAAGGGCTTGTTGCATATGCCAAATGCAACCGTGATCACCTACGGAAGTGGTACTAGTTAGTTGTATATATTTTTTGTGTGTTTATGCTTGAGGACAAGCATCGGTTTAAGTTTGGGGGTGTGATAAGTGGATTTATATCCACTTGGATCGTTCTATTTTGGCTTAAATTGGTGTTTTGTATTCAAGTATTGGTGTGTTTTAATGTGTTTTGTGAGAATTGTGTAGGTAATACTTCCAGGTGCAAGTATGGAATTTTCAGTGAATAAATAGTGTCTCTAAGCTTAAAGAAATGAGGATCGAAGTTGCAAAAGAAAATGGAAGGAGAAAACGGTTGAAGGAAGAAAATTCAGTCTGTGCAGCATTAGGTGGGCGCGGGCGCGCCCAATTGTACTGTATCTGCGCGCGGGCGCGCTCAGCTGGATTGCAGAATTTCACCAGGCGCAGGCGCGCTGGATTTTGGCTTATGGTGCGCGCGGGGCTTCGGCAGAAAAATTCTGGAACTCAACTTCCAATAGGAAACTGCTTTAAATCTTCTCCTAATCCACATTGTGATTGCTTTGGACGACCAGAACGTTCCAGAATCAGTTTTAAATATGGGAATTGCACTTCTAATCCATTCAAGAATAGAAAATTACCGGAATTCTATTCTAATTCAAAGACGGTAATTGCTTGGACAAGAGGGCACTTGGGGCTATAAATACTCACCTTGGGGCACACCAAAACAATAATCAATCTACACACTTCAATTCGTTCAGAGCACGAGAGAGAGAAGCCAAGGCGAGGATCGTGACGACAAGAAGATCTAGATATAGTTTTTCTTGTATTCCTTTGTGGAGGCGTATCTTTTGGATGCTTGTTACTTTCACGGATTTGTTCACTAACCCTTATTCTATTATTGATTTATTCATCTTCTTTATCTTGTTTTATATCATGCTTTCGTCAAATCCCATGGTGACGAAAGGTTCGATTATGAACTAATCGTTATCGTGGGATCCTAGTGGATTTATCTATTTAGCTTAGTAGTTTGCATGCCTTAAAGATTTATGTGTGGTGAATTCTTGATATCCTCGTATGGTTAATCTTAATGCTTTTAGATGCGTAGCTAACATCTAAATTGAATTGTTAATCTCTTGCTAAACGAGAGTGGATCTTGAGATTTAGAACTTGCCATGCTAGCATAGGATAGGTTGATGTTAAGCATCATGATTTGTGGCATGAATAGAGATATTATGCTACCCTATGTGATCTAAGTGGATAACTTGTGCTTAACCCTTTATGTTTTCAAATTCTATAGAGATATAGGGTCTAAACATAATAGGTGCCTATTCATCTTCTATCTCTTTTGTGGATGTATGCGTAGATTGGTACTAGTTTACCGAGAGGTAACTTTTACTCTTTTCGTGTTATTCGATCAGATATCAAAACCATAACATGTTTTAATTAAAGGCTGCAACTCTAAGTGAAGTAGATAATGAAACTAGGATTCCATGTTTATTCTCATATAAGTAATTCGATTTTAATTCTTTTCAATTAGTTAATTCTTAATTTTATAATTTGCATCTTAGCTTAATTTAGGTAATCAAAACCATATTTGTTATTTTTCTTAGCAGTGAATTAAAACCATACATTATTGCATAGACGTATTTTCTGAGTAAAACTTAACCAAGATCTCTGTGGAACGAACTTTAATTGTATTACTTGTGACTACGTGCGCTTGCGTGAGTTTAGCATAACAAGTTTTTGGCGCCACTGCCGGGGATCTTCGGTGTTTTTATTTCAGTTTATGTGTTTGTCAATAGTGGTCGTTAGCGTTCACTGACTCAGATTCTTATTTAGCTTGTTTGTTTCGTGGTGTTTCAGGTACTTAAGTTTGTATGCAAACACGTTCGCAAGCTCGTTTACAAAAACTGGCAAAAGACGGTCGTGTAGAGAATTTAGAGAATAAGGAAGAGGAAGCTGAAACTACAGTAGCAATGGCAGATGCAGCAGCAGTCAAGGCTTTGAAGGATTATTCTCAGCCGAAACTCAATGACATCCAGTCTAGCATTATTAGGCCAGCTATTGCAGCGAACAATTTTGAGATCAAGTCAGGCACAATTCAGATGGTGCAGAATTCAGTCCAGTTTGGGGGAGCTTCTACGGAGGATGCCAACATGCATGTTCGGGACTTTATCGAAATCTGTGACCCTTTCAAATGTAATGGTGTGACGGATGATGTTATTAGGTTGAGGCTTTTCCCATTCTCTCTGAGGGATAAGGCTAAGAGCTGGCTACACTCTTTACCACCTGGTTCCATTACTACATGGGAAGATCTTGCTCAGAAGTTCCTTACTAAATTCTTCCCTATGGCAAAAACAGCAGCAATACGGAACCAGTTGACTCAGTTCCAACAGCAATCTGGTGAGTCATTGTGTGAGGCTTAGGAACGATATAAAAAGATGTTACGAAAGTGTCCTCATCATGGCATGCCTGATTGGATGGTTATTAATGGTTTCTACAATGGGTTGGGAGCACAATCGAGGCCTTTGCTAGATGCAGCATCAGGTGGAGCTCTTTGGGCGAAGAGTTATGATGAAGCTTATGAACTTATTGAGATGATGGCTGCTAATGAATACCAGAATCCAACCCAGAGACTTTCTCAAGGCAAAGTAGCAGGAGTTTTGGAAGTAGATACAACTTCAATGATTACGGCTCAGTTGAAGGCTCTTGCTATGAAAGTGGATTCTCTTGCTAATTATGGAGTTCAGCAGGTGGCTAGTGTTTGTGAGTTATGTGCGGGCGCACATGAGACGAATCAATGTGCTATCTCTTCTGAATCAGCACAGTTCGTGAGTAATTTCCAGAGACCTGCTGCACCAGTTCCAGCCACTTATCATCCCAATAATAGGAATCATCCCAATTTCAGTTGGAGCAACAATCAAAATACTCAGCAATCGTATCAGCAAGCGAAGCCGTACAATCAAAGCTATCAACAACCTTATAGGGCACCATATCAACCCCCGGGATTTCAGCAGCAACAACCCCAGGTTCATGCAGGGCAATCTTCTAATGAAAAATCTGATGAGATGTGGATAGCATTAAAGAACCTACAAGCTGGTCAGAAGCTCTTGGAAACTCAAATAGGACAAATTGCAACTACCTTACTTAGTAGGCAACCAGGAACTCTTCCTAGTGATACAGAAGCAAATCCAGGCAGGAGGGAAAGCAAGGAACAGGTCAATGCAGTTACTTTGAGATCTGGAAAAGTCACGAGTAATCCTAAATCAGGAACTGAAGAAGATGAAGATGATCAGAATCAACAGGATGAAAAATCTGCAGTGCCAGAAATTGAGAAATCTGATTTAGTGGCTGATCAGCTTGATGGTGAGAAGAGCAAGAAACCTGTTGGAAAGTCTACCCCGGAGCAATCTTCAAAGAATAATCCTAAACTGAAGAAGAGTCAAGAGAAACAGTTTCAGAAATTTATGGATGTCTTCAAGAAACTGTCCATTAACATTCCTTTTGTTGAAGCATTGGAGTAGATGCCAAGATATGCAAAGTTTATGAAGGATATTTTGTCACGGAAGAGAAGGTTGGAAGATTTTGAAACAGTAGCTTTGACGGAGGAGTGTAGTGCTGTTCTGCAACAGAAGTTGCCACCTAAACTGAAAGATCCGGGAAGTTTCACTATTCCATGTACTATTGGCAACCTTTCATTCGGCAAATGTTTGTGTGACTTGGGAGCTAGCATTAATCTCATGCCCTTGTCTGTTTTCAAACAACTTGGTCTACCAGAGCCGAAGCTGACTAACATCTCTTTGCAGTTGGCTGATAGGACGATCACTTATCCGAGGGGTATAGTAGAGGATGTTTTGGTAAAAGTTGATAAGTTCATCTTCCCAGCTGATTTTGTGATCTTGGATTTCGAAGAAGATAAGAAGATTCCCATAATCTTGGGAAGACCGTTCTTGGCTACAAGAAAGACTTTGATTGATGTGCAAAAAGGAGAGCTTACAATGAGGGTGCAAGATCAGAGTGTCACCTTTAATGTGTTTAAGGCCATGAAATTTCCGACAGAGGATGAAGAGTGTTTCAGTGTGGAAACGGTTGATTTGGGTCAGAGAAAGAAGTTGGATCAGTTGTTGAGCGAAAAGTCGGACACACACTTGCTCAAACATCACATCAGTGATTCCATTGACAGATCTTCAGTTCGAGATCTCTCGAATGTCAAGCTCGGAAAACTTCCATCCCATTTGAAATATGTCCTTCTGAATGATGAGTTGGTGATTTTTAAAGTGTGTCCAGATAATGTGTTAAGAAGGTGGATCATGGATGATGAGGTAGAGGAGTGTTCTTCTCAATCAACTGTGAAGCATAAGTACCGTAGAGGTGTGAAGAAGAAAAAGAAAAAGTCGATTGGAGGAAGAGGCAAAGTGAAGTTTGATTTAGAAAAGATGTGGGAAGATAGCAAGAAGGTTGTCAAACAATGGGTGAATGGTCCTTCTGCTAAAGACAAGTCGAATGCAATCTTCGAGCCACCATGATTTGCATCATATGTGTCCGGCTAAATGACGTTAACGACAGCGCTTCGTGGGAGGCAACCCATGTGTTTCGACAATTAGGTATGTTTTCTACTATCCCTTGTATTACCTTCCATTCAATGGGGCCATTGAATATTTTAAGTTTGGGGGTGGTTTAGGGATGAGTATTGTATATGTAGTATAGTGTCTCATTGTGTTCATATAGGATATCATGTTTTGCATATTAGTCATAATTATGCATTTATGTTCGTGTTATCTACGTTTGTTTCATATAGGACATTCTGTTTTTATGTTCGTATATCATGTGAGTTCATATTAGTTTGCATTTGCACCCATGCTTGATAGGAATTTTGTGTTGTTGATGCTTTTGATTGAGAAGTGATATGCTTTCACTAGTACAGAATACACTTATAGCGTCGCCACCTATAGTGTCGGTTGTTGACCTATAGCGTCGCCACTTTACCTATTGCGTCGGTTGTTTGCAGTAACCGACGCCTTAGGTCATCTGCGAGAAGCTATTGCGTCGGTTGTTTGCATTAACCGACGCTGTAGGTATAACCTATAGCGTCGCCTTTTTAAGGGGCGACGCTATAGGCTATACCCAGAAGCTATTGCGTCGGTTGTTTGCATTAACCGACGCTATAAGTATAGCCTATAGCGTCGCCCTTTTAAGGGGCCCTATAGCGTCGCCCTTTTAAGGGGCGACGCTATAGGCTATACCTATAGCATCGCCCCCTAAAATGCCGACGCTATAGGTTAATGTTTTTTTAAAAAAAGAGCCTGTAGCGTCGCCCATTCAAATGACCGACGCTATAGGTCAATTTTTTTTAAAAAATAATTTTTTCAAAAGTGGAATTTCACCATTACAAAATATAATCCAAGAACACCAAACAAGTCTAAACACAATTTTAATCCCATTACAAAATAAACCATTCAATACAACCAAAATATTAACTAGTTTTACTCATTAATGTTACCCTACTTTCAATAATTTTCTAATTTTTTTTTTATTTTTCCCCATTTTTAAACTAGTTTGTCAAAGAAATCAAAAAATTAAATAAAAATAGGAAAAATGCCAATTTCTGAAAATAAATTCATACACAACAAATTAGTGATACTGACAATTTGTATGATTAATTTTACCCTACTTTCCCTAATTTTCCATTTTTTTATTTTTTCCCATTTTTAACTAGTTTGTAAAAGAAATCAAAAAATTAAATAAAAATAGGAAAAATGACAATTTTTGAAAATAAATTCATACACAACAAAGTAATCATACTCATTATTTGTGTGATGAATGTTACCTTATTTTCACTAATTTTCCATTTTTTTTATTTTTTCCCCATTTTTAACTAGTTTGTAAAGAAATCAAAAAATTAAATAAAAATAGGAAAAATGACAATTTTTGAAAATAAATTCATACACACCAAAGTAGTCATACTCACTATTTTTATGATGAATTTTAACATACTTTCACTAATTTTCCATTTTTTTTATTTTTTCCCCATTTTTAACTAGTTTGTAAAATAAATCAAAAAAAATACATAAAAATATGAAAAATGACAATTTTTGAACATAAATTCATACACACCAAAGTAGTCATACTCACTATTTGTATGATGAATGTTACCTTATTTTCACTAATTTTAGCATACAGCTAATTTAAATCTTTACGTTTTGAAAATAATATCGAGATTTTTCCTCAGCTTTATATATTTATTTTAAAAATTACAAAAGCTTTAAAAATTTTATATCATATAATTATACTCTATCCGAAAATTAGTGTGAATAATCGACTCAATTACGCAAAAATCGAATAAATAATCGAATAATCGACAAATAATGATTTGAAAAAAAGCCAAATTATATACAAATTATACGTTATTTTATATTATACCATTCAATTAAAAAAATTAAATTAAATAATATTATCAATTTTTTATTTAAATGTTAATCAAATAATACTAAAATTAAGAATCTACATAATTATTGGGCCAAATTATTGGCGGGTTCCCAAAAATAAAGCCGACTTTCAAAATATTGGACAAAACAAGCGGGACTACTAAAATTAACGAGGGGCGGGACAATAATTGATTGAAACATAAAACCTAACCACACTTAATAACCCCTCCCCCTCCCTCACCTCTCTTCTTCTCTCTCTCTCGCCTCACCACCGCCTCCCTCAACCATCAGCATCACCACCCCACGCCGGTTTTTCCACTAGTACTTCAACACACACCAACTCCCTCCCCTGTTCTCTCCCTCTTCTCTCTCCTTTCGCCGCCAATCCCCTCCCCTGTTTATCTCTCTTCTTCTCACAACACCAGTACTTCAACATCCTTTATCTCTCCGTTTTCTTTTCAATTCATACACACATCCACAAACCCTTTTTGTTTACACTGATTTCAGTTTGTGAGTTCGCTGATTTCCGATTAAAATTATGTCACCGAGTTTAGTGAGTTTTATGCGAGTAGCTGAGTCGAGTTTAATGTTTCGTGTTTTGGTTTTTGCTGTCCTGAGTTCTGGTTTGTTTCGACTTGTAAGAATTTTTGTTTAATTTATTGGTTCCAGAAGATTTGGTTTTGTCGAGTTCAGTATTGGTATTTGGTTCCAGAACATGCGGCTCTGTTGGTTTACTAATCATGTTGCTAAAATGTGTAGGTATGACGAAAGGGTGAGGGACCTCTTGGACTTCAGTATCTACTTAGATATCAGCAATGAGGGTGAGGTAGATTTGGTTTTATGGTTGATTTTAGCTTGTTTGGTGGTTGGATTTGCAGAAATACCAAAATGGAATTTTGTATGGTTTTTTCTATGCCTTGTCTTATGTTGTTTCTATGCCTTGTTGCAACTGCACGCTATTCTCATGCTCAAAACATGCTCAAGAAAGCATTATGTGAACAAGGAAATTGATATTAACATCCTGATATGAAATGGAGTTAAATTGATTGCTTTGTGGGTTATGTTGATTGCTTTGAAGTCAGCTTCTTTTCTGCTGTTGCTATTTAATTACTTATGAAGAAGCTTGTGGATCAAATACTTCCAAGAAGCATAATATTGTAATAATAACGTTTATGTTGTTGCAGAAATCATATGAAACAAAACAATATAAGAAAGGGTTAAAGGCTGCAGACTCTATACTGAAGAATTTTCCCAATCATGGAGGTGAGTGAAACTATATGCAATTTTTATAGTCATATAGCATATTTTACAATACGTGTATATTTGGGAGAGATGATTTTATTACCTTATTTCTATAGTTGTACTTGTTCTCCTATATTGATCATTTTGTGATGTCATGAAATCTGTTTCTCTTTTATTTCTGCTCCCAATACTCAAAAAGGTGAAGGATTCAACTCATACAGTGTAGAATCTGTGTTCTATCTGTTATAATTCACAACTGAAAGAATGAGCACACTGTCACCCTTTGCTGAAGCTTAGAATTTTCAATGCTGCAGGATAGGTCAGAGTAGTGGCAGTGGCAATGAACTGGAAAAATAAATAAATAACCAACTAGGGAAAATTTTTAACACGAGGATGAAATAAACTTTCTAGTGCGGAGATTTGTGCTCCGATGATTATGCAAACAGAATACCTAGAAAATAATAAAATGATGTGGCGAGGGTTATGACCTTATGATCATGTAGTCAGGACCACCTCTATAAATTCAGAGGGTATACCAGTTTGTTGTGGTGTTATGTGAGATCTACCTGTTTTTAGCAGGAGCACAATCTATCTTTTTTGTATACTTTAGTAACTGGCCCATTACATGATTTCATCATAATCTTCATAAAAGTGCTTTCCCAAGTTGGGAAAAAGATGCTGAATGTATTAAAATCATGCAATTACTGAAATTTATCTTTCCATAGTCTTGCTTTCAAGTTTCAGTGATTGATGTGTATCTTTTTGTCAGTAAGATTATATCAGTCAGAGATTGTATGTGTTGCAGGAGACCTTATTTGTTAAAGATAAAAATATTTTTTAGAGGATGTTCTGTATCAGGGGAAGATATTCTGGACCTACTGTTACTGTTTTAGCAAGTGGTTAAAGTTTCAGAAACTATGTTATAAGATTTGATTTGTTAAATGTATAATTTATGTGCGGTTTAGAAGTTATGATGGACCTCTAATTATGTGCTCATATCTTCATTTTACTGGATGCCAGAAACTCTGTCGATGAAGGGGCTAACGTTGAATTGCATGGACCGGAAGTCAGAAGCTTATGCCAGAAACTTATGTTTTGCTGTGTTTGATGCTGCAATTCCGTTTGGCGGATATAAAATAAGTGGGACTGGCAGGGAAAAGGGATGTACAGCCTTCAATCTATCTACAAGTGAAGGTTGTTGCTACTTCCTTGAAGAATCCTACATGGCTCCAGTTGGAAATGTTTTGATGTAGAGAATGATTATGTAATATTTTTTATTATTAATAAGATTGAATGTTGTCATTTTTTGAAGTTTGAGATTAGTTCTTTAGATGATAAATGTCATATACTATATGGTATTTGTTGGCACATTACTGAAATTGCAATTTTTATTTTTTTTTTAAAAAAATTGACTTTAAGCGTCGGTTGTTTAAATGAGCGATGCCTATAACCGGACTTTAAGCGTCGGTTGTTTAAATGACCGACGCCTATAACCAGACTTTAAGCGTTGGTTGTTTAAATGGCCGACGCCTATAATCGGACTTTAAGCGTCGGTTATTTAAATGACCGACGCCAATAATAGACTTTAAGCGTCGGTTGTTTAAATTACCGACGCCTAAAAAAGACTTTAAGCGTCGGTTGTTTAAATAACCGACGCTATTAATACATTATATGCGTCGCCCAATTAACCGACGCCATAGGCCTATACCTATAGCGTCGCCTTCATATACTACGCCCAATAACCGACGCCTAATGCCTATTTTGACCGACGCTAAAAGCCTATTCTGTACTAGTGTTTGTTCTTGTGCACACACATACACTAGTAAGTTGAAGCTAGTAGACTTATTGAATGTTGTAAGTAATTAGAAGGACATGAATATGTGCAAGTTGATTTAGTTTGCATGCTTTGAATACAAGTTGGTGCGTTAGAGAGATGTTTGCTTGGGATTGAGTATGTTTTTCCACCAAGTGAGATTTTGAGCCTTATTGCATATTGCATATTTGCAATTTATTCGTTTGCTTGAGTGTCCACGGATTGTTTGCATTGCTAGCAGTTGTTTGAGGTCTTTCTTGAAACGCATGACATTATTTGACGATTAAAATGATAAAGGCATTTAGGATTAACCATATATTTTCCCATATTATCACACCATGTTTACATGATCAATTAGTTAACCCGTTGAGCTTAATCCTATTTTTCGGTGACATACCACATTACTTGCCGAGACCTTTTTCTTGTATTGGCCTTACATTAATTTGAACCTACATTGTCAAAGGCTAGTAGAGTGCTTAAGGGAGTAATAAGGTGTGCAAGGAGGGGTATTGTTGGTCTTACTTTTGGGGGGAATATTAAAAATTGGGTTTGGTTGTTTACTTGATAGTCGACATATGTAATAAAATTATGGGATCATTGTTATTATTTATATTATTGTTTGTGTTCTATTTAGCTCTCGAGAAAAAAAAAATAGAAAGAAAAAAAATATTATGAGAGCATGTTTGTGTTTGTTGTGATCCTATTTCAGTCGACTAGTCGAGTGTTTGTAATAGTAAAATTATGTGGGGGGGGGGGGAAATATGGTGTTGTGTATGATTTATTATGGTACTTACTAGCTTTTGACACTTCACCTGTTTTGGCTTATTTGACATACCTTGTCCCTAGCCCCGTTACAACCCAATTAAAGACTTTTTGATTATCGTCATTGATGTATGTTGTGTTAAGAGTTAGATTGATACCAAATGTCAAGCATGTTTATGATTTTGTTGGAATTGAGTGATACACTTACCCTTGTTCTTGAGTGAATATTCTTTTGTGAGTGGATTGTGAGTGTTTGCTTGTTCTTGCGTATGAGATCCCGAGTGTTGTCTCAAAGATGTACTCTTATAGGCTTAGCATGTTTACTAACTTATTCTTACAGTTGACATGGGCTTGTGAGAACTTATGCATGTTCATTGAGTAGACTATGTGAATACTTGCACTTTCGACACCAAGACATTGCGTATTTACTTTGATTCTTAAGTTGATGTGGCATGAGAGGATTTGAAGGTATGGTAGATTAGATTAATTGCATTTGCATATTAGTTGCATTCATGCATTGCATTGCATTAGGTTAAATGGATTTTGTGGGTACATTCGCTATAGGCCCTCACGAGACCCTACTCGTCCACTAGGGCTGCCTAGGGGTTTAAAGGGCTTGTTGCATATGCCAAATGCAACCGTGATCACCTACGGAAGTGGTACTAGTTAGTTGTATATATTTTTTGTGTGTTTATGCTTGAGGACAAGCATCGGTTTAAGTTTGGGGGTGTGATAAGTGGATTTATATCCACTTGGATCGTTCTATTTTGGCTTAAATTGGTGTTTTGTATCTCAAGTATTGGTGTGTTTTAATGTGTTTTGTGAGAATTGTGTAGGTAATACTTCCAGGTGCAAGTATGGAATTTTCAGTGAATAAACAGTGTCTCTAAGCTTAAAGAAATGAGGATCGAAGTTGCAAAAGAAAATGGAAGGAGAAAACGGTTGAAGGAAGAAAATTCAGTCTGTGCAGCATTAGGTGGGCGCGGGCGCGCCCAATTGTACTGTATCTGCGCGCGGGCGCGCTCAGCTGGATTGCAGAATTTCACCAGGCGCAGGCGCGCTGGATTTTGGCTTATGGTGCGCGCGGGGCTTCGGCAGAAAAATTCTGGAACTCAACTTCCAATAGGAAACTGCTTTAAATCTTCTCCTAATCCACATTGTGATTGCTTTGGACGACCAGAACGTTCCAGAATCAGTTTTAAATATGGGAATTGCACTTCTAATCCATTCAAGAATAGAAAATTACCGGAATTCTATTCTAAATCAAAGACGGTAATTGCTTGGACAAGAGGGCACTTGGGGCTATAAATACTCACCTTGGGGCACACCAAAACAATAATCAATCTACACACTTCAATTCGTTCAGAGCACGAGAGAGAGAAGCCAAGGCGAGGATCGTGACGACAAGAAGATCTAGATATAGTTTTTCTTGTATTCCTTTGTGGAGGCGTATCTTTTGGATGCTTGTTACTTTCACGGATTTGTTCACTAACCCTTATTCTATTATTGATTTATTCATCTTCTTTATCTTGTTTTATATCATGCTTTCGTCAAATCCCATGGTGACGAAAGGTTCGATTATGAACTAATCGTTATCGTGGGATCCTAGTGGATTTATCTATGTAGCTTAGTAGTTTGCATGCCTTAAAGATTTATGTGTGGTGAATTCTTGATATCCTCGTATGGTTAATCTTAATTCTTTTAGATGCGTAGCTAACATCTAAATTGAATTGTTAATCTCTTGCTAAACGAGAGTGGATCTTGAGATTTAGAACTTGCCATGCTAGCATAGGATAGGTTGATGTTAAGCATCATGATTTGTGGCATGAATAGAGATATTATGCTACCCTATGTGATCTAAGTGGATAACTTGTGCTTAACCCTTTATGTTTTCAAATTCTATAGAGATATAGGGTCTAAACATAATAGGTGCCTATTCATCTTCTATCTCTTTTGTGGATGTATGCGTAGATTGGTACTAGTTTACCGAGAGGTAACTTTTACTCTTTTCGTGTTATTCGATCAGATATCAAAACCATCACATGTTTTAATTAAAGGCTGGAACTCTAAGTGAAGTAGATAATGAAACTAGGATTCCATGTTTATTCTCATATAAGTAATTCGATTTTAATTCTTTTCAATTAGTTAATTCTTAATTTTATAATTTGCATCTTAGCTTAATTTAGGTAATCAAAACCATATTTGTTATTTTTCTTAGCAGTGAATTAAAACCATACATTATTGCATAGACGTATTTTCTGAGTAAAACTTAACCAAGATCTCTGTGGAACGAACTTTAATTGTATTACTTGTGACTACGTGCGCTTGCGTGAGTTTAGCATAACACATGACATTATTTGACGATTAAAATGATAAAGGCATTTAGGAATAACCGCATATTTTCCCATATTACCATACCATGTTTACGTGATCAATTAGTTAACCCGTTGAGCTTAATCCTATTTTTTCGGTGACATACCACATTGATTGCCTAGACCTTTTTCTTGTATTGGTCGTACATTAATTTGAACCCACATTGTCAAAGGCTAGTATAGTGTTTAAGGGAGTAATAAGGTGTGCAAAGGAGGGGTATTGTTGGTCTTACTTTTGGGGGAAATATTGAAAATTGGGTTTGTTTACTTGATAGTCGGCATGTGTAATAAAATTGTGGGATCATTGTTATTGCTTATATTATTGTTTGTGTTATATTTAGCTCTCGAGAAAGAAAAAGAAGAAAAAAAAGAAAAACAGAAAAAAAATAAATATAATGAGAGCATGTTTGTGTTTGTTGTGATCCTACTTTAGTCGACTAGTCGAGTGTTTGTTTTAGTAAAAATTATGTGGGGGGAAATAGGGTGTTGTGTATGATTTATTATGGTACTTACTAGCTTTTGACACTTCACCTGTTTTGGCTTATTTGACATACCTTGTCCCTAGCCCCGTTACAACCCAAATAAAGACCTTTTGATTATCGTCATTGATGTATGTTGTGTTAAGAGTTAGATTGATACCAAATGTCAAGCATGCTTATGATTTGTTGGAATTGAGTGATACACTTACCCTTGTTCTTGAGTGAATATTCTTTTGTGAGTGGATTGTGAGTGTTTGCTTGTTTTTGCATATGAGATCCCGAGTTTTGTCTCAAAGATGTACTCTTGTAGGCTTAGCATGATTACTAACTTATTCTTACACTTGACATGGGCTTGTGAGAACTTATGCATGTCATTGAGTAGACTATGTGAATACTTGCACTTTCGACACCAAGACATTGCGTATTTACTTTGATTCTTAAGTTGATATGGCATGAGAGGATTTGAAGGTATGGTAGGATATTATTACTACATTCTTTGTATTTTCATAATAGTTGCATTCATGCATTGCATTGCATTGGATTTTGTGGGTACATTCGCTATAGGCCCTCACGAGACCTTACTCGTCCACTAGGGCTGCCTAGGGGTTTAAAGGGCTTGTTGCATATGTCAAATGCAACCGTGATCACCTACGGAAGTGGTACTAATTAGTTAGTTGTAATTGTTTATGCTTGAGGACAAGCATCGGTTTAAGTTTGGGGGTGTGATAAGTGGATTTTATATCGGCTTAAATTGATTCTCTTGGACTCAAGTTTGTTATAGTTTTGATGTGTTTTGTGTAGATGTGCAGGCTTGCAAGAATATTGATTAAGGTGGATACTTCGGTCATTTTTGGAGATTAAATTGATTAAATTAGGATTTTCCGGGACGGTTGCACAGGTTACACTGTTTTGGCCATATCTGGAGTTCTATAAGTCCGTTTTCAGCGATCTTACTGCCCACACGAAGCTTGAGAGATTTTCTACAACCTGGGATAGATAGCAGGTGCAGGGAACGTGCTGAATGAATTCGCGCGCGTGTTCTTTGTGAAAGAAGGCTGGGAAATTACTGTCTTGCCCTTTTTCTAATTCTAATTGTATTTTGGGCATTTTTTGGTACCTTCTTCTAATTCTAATTGTAATAGAAGGCAATTTCTTGCTGGACAGAATTATAGAGCCTATATAAACACATCCAACCCTTGTAATTTGTATCATTAGAGAACCATTACATATCAATTACTTAGGTTTATTTGTATACATTGTTTTTATCATGGTTTCATCAGATCCCATGATGACGAGAGGTTCAATTATGAACTAATCGTTGTCATGGGATTCTAGCGGATTTACTTATGGAGCTTTAGTATCTTGATGCTTTAAAGATCTGTGTGTGATGTATATCCGATATCCTCGTATGGTTGTGCTTTATGAATTTAGATGCATAGCTAACATCTAATCTGTTAATCTCTTGTGAACTGAAAGTGGATCTTGAGATTTAGAACTTGCCATGCTAGCATAGGTTCATAATTGTTTATCAATATGATTCGTAGTATGAGATGAGAATACTTGTATTGCCCTATGTCATCATATGGATAACTTGCTCTTCAACCGTTATGTTTTCAAATTCTATAGACATATAGGGTCTAAGCATAATTGGTGTCTATTCATCTTCTATCTCTTTTGTGGATGTATGTTTAGTTTGGTATTCGTATGCTGATAGGTAGCGTGTACTTGTTTCGTGTTATCCGATCAGATATCAAAACCATTGCATATAGTGATTAAAGGCGTCAGATCTAAGCAAAGTATTTAAGTGTTTATGAATTTTTAATATATATTAAAAATTCATAAACACTTATTTCTAACAACCGTTATAAATTATTAGATTGTCTCTCAGCATATGAGAAAAGATCATTACTGTGCAAAATCCATTAAGCGAACGTAGTTATGATAAAGAGAAACTTTCATCTAATCTAGTTTCCTATATGTTTGTTCAATTTCATTTTTACAAATTTTGTGTTTAGTGAAAAAATTTCTAAGATTTGTAACTCATCTATGTTGCGATCTTGGTTGTTTGAATCATGAATTAAGACCGATTACCAAGTGACTATCCTCTTTGGGAGGGCCTTGTGAAATTCTGAAATGGCTATTTCTCCTGATCAATATGTGATTCATTTTTGCTGTAATTTATTCCACCCTTTTGGCACTAACTGAGCTTAAAGTCTTTTCCTTTAAATTTAATTGTGCGTGGCAAGATCTCGTTACTAGTCATGAATCATGATTGATAAATATATTGACAGGATAGGAAGGGATAGTTTACAACAAATAAATTGTTTTAACCTCGTCACGTAAAAGTCATCATACGTTTCATGGAAACTAATCCATAACTATAGGTCTATAAGTTGATTTCCCAACATTCACATCAATTTTTTGTGTTAAATTTATTCGCATATAAATTTTATATTATGATTTCTAAGCTGTCACTTGCCTTCTCAAAATGTCTAAAAAGTTTCTCCAAAAAGAAGTTCACTTCTTCTAGACGGCTGCATATTTCTTGCAATTTCAGTTTTACCCTCTACCATCAAACCGGAGAAGGGTTTGTTTATATAGTTCTCTTCCAGTGAGAATGGTTGCTCATAGAGATTTTTTTTCTTGTAGTTCATACAGCAGAATATATCTGTAACACCCCAATCCCACATCGAGGAGATTTGGGACTTCATTTCAGTTTATAAGGCAAAGTACTGCTACTAAGTGCACCAACAAATCATGATATTTTGGGGGCCTGTGGTGGGCTTGTGGATTACCCAAGTTGGTTGCATTTGGGCCAGTTTACTTTGGCTTATTTCAGATTCGGAATCGGGACTCGACCCGATTTTCGAAAAAGGCTCGGGATTTGACCCGAGCCTTAACGAACCGAGCTTTGATCAAACCGTGCCGAGCTTTGACCTTAACGAACCGAGCCGAGCTTTGATCTTAACGAACCGAGCCAATTTCTTAACGAACCGAGCCGAGCTTTGACCGAACCGAGCCGTACTCGAGTTATTCACGAACAACCTCGAGTCGAACCGAGCTCGCTCCGAGCTCGAGCTGTTCGCGAACAATTAATTTGGTTGGAGATCTTAGTAGATCACTACTATTCTAACTAGTACTAGTAACTAGTGTTTTGTCACAGATTGTTGTTTCTATTTTTTAAAAAATATTTCTCGACGATCCAACCATACGGATGTCAAGATATATCTAATTTAGTGATATTCCCAAATTTTCAAAAAAAAAAATAATTTGGTTGGAGATCTTAGTAGATCACTACTATTCTAATTAGTACTATTAACTAGTGCTTTGTCACGGATTGTTGTTTCTATTTCCTAAAAAATATTTCTCGATGATCCAACCATACGGATGTCAAGATATATCTAATTTAGTGATATTCCCAAATTTTCAAAAAATAAAAAATTAATTTGGTTGGAGATCTTAGTAGATCACTACTATTCTAACTAGTACTAGTAACTAGTGCTTTATCACGGATTGTTATTTCTATTTTTTAAAAAATATTTCTCGGCGATCCAACTGTACGGAAGTCAAGATATATCTAATTTAGTGATATACCCAAATTTTAAAAAAATAAAAAATTAATTTGTTTCGAGATCTTAGTAGATCACTACTATTCTAACTAGTACAAGTAACTAGTGCTTTATCACGAATTGTTGTTTCTATTTTTTAAAAAATGTTTCTCGATGATCCAACCATACGGATGTCAAGATATATCTAAGTTAGTGATATTCCCAAATTTAAAAAAAATAAAAAATTAATTTGGTTCGAGATCTTAGTAGATCACTACTATTCTAACTAGTACTAGTAACTAGTGCTTTATCACGAATTGTTGTTTCTATTTTTTTAAAAATATTTCTCGAAGATCCAACCATACGGATGTCAAGATATATCTAATTTAGTGATATTCCCAAATTTTGAAAAAATAAAAAATTAATTTGGGTCGAGATCTTAGTATATCACTACTAATCTAACTAGTACTAGTAACTAGTGCTTTCTCACGAATTGTTGTTTTATTTTTTAAAAAATATTTCTTGACGATCCAACCGTACGGATGTCAAGATATATCTAATTTAGTGATATTTTCAAATTTTCAAAAAATAAAAAATTAATTTGGTTGGAGATAAATAAATAAAAAGTAAAAATTTTGATTTTTTCCGAGCTTTAACGAGCCGAGCTCGAGCCGAGTCCAACCGAGTTTGAGTCGAGTACCGAGTCGAGCTGAGTTCGAGTCGAGTATCGAGTCGAGTCGTACAACCAAAAAACTCAGCTCGACTCGATAAGCTTATCGATCAAATTTTGGTGATCGAACTCGAGTTCGTTAACGAACCGAGCCGAGTCGATCGAGTTTTTAACGAGTCGATTCGAGTCGAGTTCGAGCTCATCTCGGTTCGTTTGCAGCCCTAGTCACATATTCTACTAATCACATAAATGTGATAATTGTTTTTCTACAAAAGAATGACTACATAAAAATGTTAAATATATGTTATTACATACCATGAAAAAATAAGTTTTTAAATAATGAAAAGACATTAGTAGGTAATAAATACTAATTGTGTAACAAATTTCTACAAAAAAACTATTTGGTTTGAATATAAATTTCACTATAATTAACTAATGTTGTTAGCAATATAACATAAAGAACACTATTAACTCGTGGTTTAGATAAAGAAGGTATTACAAAAAGAGTCATGCACCTGCAACATAGTGTGGCACAATTTCATAATATATACTTCCAAGCAACTTAACATGAATCAAAACGATTGTCACATAAACTTATACTAATCCTTAAACTGAACAAACAAAAGATCATCATCTTCAACATTCAGAAGACTCTCATCCTTTTTAACTATCTAGTCAATCCTGGAAGAAATCCCATAAAATCCATCCATCTGGATTATCCAAACCGTGTCTTCGAACTTTTGAACCATATTCAATAGGCTTCTTGGTTGGAAGAATGTAAAGAACTTCTAGATCATTTCTATATTTTTTAAAAACAAAATGCGTGAAATGGGTTTGAGAACAAAAATAAAATGTTAGTTAATTGTCTGAGCCACCAAAATCAATAGTAAACAATATTGCATTTTTAAAACATAAGAGGTAAGTTATAGAAATTGTCATTGGTACGATGGAAAGAACTTCTAGATCATTCCTATATTTATTAAAAGTAAATTGCATGAACTGGTTTTGAGAACAAAAATAAATTGTTAGTTAATTGTCTAAGCCATCAAAATCAATGGTAAACAATATTGCATATTTAAAATATAAGAGCTAAGTTTTAGGAAACAACATAATTAATAAACTGAATTCATCTAGAGAGTTATAGATAATATGTCATAAATCAACGGAAATATATTAAAGTCTAGAAGTCTAGTTTCTACAAAAATTGACCGTATGTGAATACATAATTTGTAGAGAAAGTAATCATTATTTAGTAATATGTGGTCAATCTGTGAGAAAATACTTGTAAGTGTTAAAGACTGAATTTCATATAATAAACAGTTTTAATCTAGAATGATATAGGTATCTTGCCATACACCATTATAAATATCTGGAAGTCTAGTTTCTTGAAAAACCTAGGGCTGTAAACGAACCGAGCCGAGCTTTGACCGAAACGAGCCGAGCTTTGATCTTAACGAACCGAGCCGAGCTTTGATCTTAACGAACCGAGCTGATTTCTTAACGAACCGAGCCGAGCTTTGACCGAACCGAGCCGAACACGAGTTGTTCACGAACAGCGTCGAGCCGAGCCGAGCTCAATCCGAGCTCGAGCTGTTCGCGAACAATTAATTTGGTTGGAGATTTTAGTAGATCACTACTATTCTAACTAGTACTAGTAACTAGTGCTTTGTCACGGATTGTTGTTTCTATTTTTTTAAAAATATTTCTCGACGATCCAACCGTACGGATGTCAAGGTATATCTAATTTAGTGATATTCCCAAATTTTCAAAAAATAAAAAATTAATTTGGTTGGAGATCTTAGTAGATCACTACTATTCTAACTAGTACTAATAACTAGTGCTTTATCACGAATTGTTGTTTCTATTTTTTAAAAAATATTTCTCGACGATCCAATTGTACGAATGTCAAGATATATCTAATTTAGTGATATTCCCAAATTTTCAAAAAATAAAAAATTAATTTGGTTGAAGATCTTAGTAGATCACTACTATTCTAACTAGTACTAGTAACTAGTGCTTTGTCACTAATTGTTTTTTCTATTTTTTTAAAAATAGAAACAACGTGTTCGAGCTCGAGCTCGTTAAGTAACGAGTCAAACACATAATTATATATTATATATTCTTACAAAAATATTTTTCATATAAATTTAAGTATTTTTTTGATTATTTTGGTCAAAATCGACCCAGTCAAACAAGTCCAATCCATCTCTAATTTAGTTGGCCCAGCCCAATTTTAATACCCAATCCATATAATTATAAAACCCTAAAATCCTAGCCATTGATCTATAAGATGGATAAATCCTAACCCTCAATTTTAGAATATATATGTACAAAATTATATATGCTTTCAGTGTACGCAACAGCCCCTTTCCAAAGTCCAAACCTAAAATCTCTCTCAACTCTCTCTCGGCCGCTTCTCTTGATTCTTGATCAAAAACCCTAATTCTATGAATCTCCTCGGCAAATACACACTAAATTCAGTCTATCTGTCTATGTATCTATTAATCGAATAAATTGATACCTTCTGGCAGTACCGCTCTCTCTCTCTCTCTCTCTCTCTCTCTCTCTCCCTCTCTTCCCCTCCCCCTTCTCTCTGTATATTTTAATTGCATCTGTGTATTTATGGCTTGTTTTGATTTCAGATCAGATGGTGCTCAGCCTCATCTTGTTAATATTCAGTTTCAAAGAAAGTTAAACTCCAGGTTATTATCTTACTATGTTAACTATTTTGTTTAATTCCTTTTATTTATTGTTTATATTCCAAAGTTTGAATTGGTTTTACATTCTAGTTAGTTGTTCTATACGTTGATTACAAGCTGGACGAGAGCTACACTTTAAGTAAGATAGCTAGCTATGAGTCAGTGATGATGATTTGTAAAACTTTAACTTGAGATTTGTGTTCCGTGGTTCGCAGTTGATATGTAATTATGTATAGTTTGTAGGCTAATGGTTCGTGTTTAAACCATTAAGTACAAATACTAACTCTGAAATTTGTGAAATATGTCTGTAGCACTGGCCTTCAAGTGCTTTCAACACTCCATTCTGGAAAACTAACTCTTGTGCTCCTGTTTGGAACGATGATTCTACTTTGACTGTCGGAACTAGAGGTACTTTGATCTCTTCTTTCACTCTTTGCCTTCATAAACTTTCATGCTCTTCATTTACTTGGTAAGATATACGTGACCTGTAAACTCCAAACGGGTGATTTGTGTAATTCAGACCGTCATGTGTAGTGCTAGCTATGAATCTGAATGTGTTTGTGGTATTTAGGAGAAGGCCCAGTTTGTGACTATTGCTGAGCAAAGGAAGAGCATGTTGCGGTAATTACATGTTGCGATTTGTTTAATTGTTTGTCAATTTGTGTGATTTGGTTGTGGAACTAATTGATTTTAAATTTTAATTGACAAGTCGAAGTCTGAGGTTAATGATGAGGATGAGGGTAGTGATGAGGTGCGTGTTGAATTTGATTTATTTGGATTTAGTTGTTTACACATGAAATTTTGCATTTACTGATTACTTTATGTTGTTAATTTGCATTTTATAATAATTATGTCCATTTTTGTTTTTCCAGATTTAACAGAATTGAAGATAACCCCCACTTCTTGATTTGATTTCAATGGAGGTATGTGTGTGAGTCAAGACTCTAAGAGTTCAGTGAATTATAAGGATTTTGCTCCTGTGAACTTTTAGCAGTGAACTGTTTACAATCTTGTGTATATGTGAACTTATATGTACATTCATACATCATAGGCAGCTAGATTTTTCCTTTGGTTCTCGTGTTTTAAACATGCTCCATTTGCATTACAGGTATTGTTGCGTAACTGAGTGTGCAGTGTGCGTAACTGAATTAGTATTTATCTGATTGGCATATCACCTTTATGTTGATGCAGAATTTCAAGTCCTCCCATGTGGTAACTAAAATGTG
The DNA here is from genome assembly GCA_037693485.1 of Kitagawia praeruptora. Taxonomy (NCBI): domain Eukaryota; kingdom Viridiplantae; phylum Streptophyta; class Magnoliopsida; order Apiales; family Apiaceae; genus Kitagawia; species Kitagawia praeruptora. Next base: position 117,701,624 of record CM075352.1, read on the forward strand.
AAATAGAAACGACTTGAAATAATGATGGCAGTACTAGCAGAAGATGTACAATATAGTCAGGCATCTTCTTGTGTTTTTTATTGTTTTTTTACAAGCTTTTTAACCCCACTTTTGTACATGCAAATTGCCATATCTATGTTTAACTCGCATGTTGCTGTTGGTTTAACTCGCGTTTATGGTAGCAGCAGACATGTCTTTGCCATATCTGTGTTTTTATATCAGGATTGGTGATTTTTAATGTGTACTTTTAAATTGCAGGTCTCTGCAACTGCTCAGAAAGACTCTGTAGATGCTTTCTTTTCACAGGTATGAATCATAAGTTTTATTTAGATCTATTGCATTCATTGAAAAATTATACAGTATGAATTTACATACATACTTGTCCTGTTGTCAATAATCAGTCATTCATGTACTCTGTAGTGGCCTTTCTTGTTGGCATTTGATTTTAAAATCAGTTGATTGTTCTGTCTACTTGGCATTTGATGTACTCTGTACATGCTCTCGTGTCTACTTGTTCTAACTGTATACTTATATGTACATTCATACATCATAGGCAGCTAGATTTAAACATGTTCCATTTGCATTTGCATTCATACCAAGCAATGCTTATACTAGTAAGTCAGTAACACAGTTTCCGATTAAAATCCCAGAAATATTTTTCCATCTAAATTTCTGATATGCATTTTGCTATTTTGATAACCAGCCGTCCAGCCTTGATATGCATTGTGGACTGTGGTTAAGGTCACTGCAATGCAATTGCTTTTTTTCAGAACTGAACATTTTGCATTTTATTGAACAGGTCACAGGTGGAATGGTGGATCAACGTTTTGCATTTTGCATTTTATTGAACATGTCGATATGGATGGCACTTGGCAGGATGGGCAACGTTTTGTTTTAGTTCTTAACACTAAGTCTAGAACTCTAGAACCTTTGAAATTTGAACGTTTTAAGATGTAATCTTTGAAAGAATTTGTAATAGATTTATGATTATGATATTATGTGCCCACTGCCCAGTACCTTGAATTATGGTTATTGTAACTTTTAAATTAAAAATGTTCTTAGTTTATTATATAAATTATATTATTGAAAATATGGTAAAATTTTAAATTTTTTCGAGCTTAACGAGCCGAGCTCAAGTCGAACGATCTCGAGTCGAGCTCGAGCCGAGCTCGAGCCGCACAAGGCAAAAGCTAGGCTCGAGCTAGTTTGCTTAACGAACAGAAATTCGTGTTCGAGCTCGAGCTAGTTTAGCAAACGAACCGAGCCGAACGAGCTCTTAACGAGCCGAGCCGAGCCGAGCTCGCGAACAGCTCGGTTCGTTTACAGCCCTAGAAAAACCTGATGGTACGTGAAGGAACATTTTTCACACAAAGTAATTAGGGGTTGTTTGGTTCGGTTGATTCCGGTATCAAGTATGTTCGTTCATTTTAAATTCATACATGATGTTTGGTTGATAATTTTTTTAATCTGAAACTTATACCTGAAATCCATCTGGAATGAGAATTGATACCTTAGAGATGGGGTGGGTTTGAGAAAGGGTATGGGTATCAAACTAAATTTTATTATGTTATATTTCTTTATAAAACTAAATATAATCTTAATACAAATATTTTAAATATGATATTGTTGAATCTTTAATATATTTTAGTTATTTTTATTTAATACTAATTAGTAATACTTTATTTTTCAAAAATTATTAAATTACTATTTAGTTGGTCAAATTATAATTTACCAATAAAATATATTTTAATGGTAATTTTTTTGTTTCTAAGGCTCTGTTTTGGATTGCTGTTAAAAATTGTTGTGCTGTTAGAAGAAGTGATGGTAAAAAAAGTGCTTTTGTAAAAAGCTGAAGACTGTTTGGTAATATTTTTGATATGTGCATGTTTTGATGTAAAAAAATATTAAAAATAATGTTTTTGATGAGGTTTGATGTTGAAATCAGCTACTGCTTTTTGCAAAAGCTGAAAAACAGCTTTTTTCAAAAGCATGTGGGGACCTGCTGTTGTGGAATAAAAATTAGGTTACGAATCTGTATTTAATGCTAGGATTCGGGAGCTTCGTGCTTTAATAGCTGTTTCCGTGTTCGTGACTAATCGGTCCTCACAGAGTGCCTACGTATTTCGTATTGAGAATCAAGCCAAAAACGTAGTTCTGAGAATGAGGGGTCAGGCCCTTTATATAGGCTGAGAAGCCTTAGAATTATGGTAGGAGTCAGAGACTTGGTGGGCAAGCCACCGCCTTGAGGAAGGTTCTAGACCCCTTCCTTGTAGGAATCAGTTTCCATGTTGAAGTATGTATCTTGGAGTCTAAGTCAGGCAAGAATAATGTTCTTGTTTGACTTTTATTTGCTGAGCTGCTTTTTGCCATCAATATTAATTACGAAATTAATATATAAAAATAGGGTTTGGGCCTACCTGGTGGGCCCTACGTTTGGACCATTTTGGGTCTAATTAAATGTGTCTTTAGGGCTTACTTTTAGCCCATATCATTTGCCCCCAACTTCTAGGAAAACTGATCAGGTTTTCTTTGAAGTTTTATCGGCCTTTCCCGAGACTCAGGTTAGGGTTTATCGTTGTACAACAGTATCTTTATGAGTACCGTCTTGATGTAAAGCGTGGAGCGACCGACGCATTTACGACGATCTGAAATGACGCTAACGGCGTTAAACGATGCTAAACGGCGCTAAATGGCACTACACGATGCTAAACAGCCTTAAACGACGTTTAAACGATGTTAAACGACGCTAAACGGCGTTAAACGGCACTAAACGGCGCTAAACGGCACTAAACGGTGCTAAACAGCCTTAAACGATGTTAAACGACCCTAAACGGCATTAAACGGTGCTAAACGGCACTAAACGGTGCTAAACAGCCTTAAACATCGAGTTCAACAAACTCAAGTGAATGATGATACAAGAGAAGAATTTATGCCAATCAATAGTGAAGGAACAAGCATCCAAGGCACACCTGTGAGTAGTGGCAACTTCACAGGGGGAGGAAATGAGAATGACCATGATGTGGATGATGAAGCAACATCAAGAATGAGAAATCAGGCTGAGCACTCAAGGAAATGGGATAGATCACACACTGCAAAGCAAATCATTGGAGATCCTAATGCAGGAGTAAGGACTAGGAGAGCAACTCAGAATGAGTGCCTCTATGGCTGTTTTCTATCACAAGTTGAGCCTAAGAAACTTGATGATGCACTGTTGGATCCAGATTGGATTATTGCTATGCAAGAGGAGCTGAATCAATTTGAAAGGAACAAAGTATGTGAACTTGTGCCTGCACCAAAGAACAGAACCATTGTTGGAACAAAATGGGTTCTAAAGAATAAGATGGATGAAGATGGTGTAATTATAAGGAACAAAGCAAGGTTGGTTGCAAAAGGATACTCTCAACAGGAAGGCATTGATTATGATGCGACATTTGCTCCTGTTGCTAGATTGGAAGCCATCAGAATATTCTTGGCATTTGCTGCTCATTCAAACTTTAAAGTATATCAAATGGATGTCAAGAGTGCATTTCTGAATGGAGAGTTGGAAGAAGAAGTTTATGTGCAACAACCACCTGGTTTTGAGGATCCACACTTCCCAGAATTTGTCTACAGATTGCTTAAGGCATTGTATGGACTTAAGCAGGCTCCAAGAGCATGGTATGATACTTTATCACAATTTCTTCTTGAGAATCAATTCACTAGAGGCACACTGGACAAGACATTATTTTACAAGAAGCATGGTGATGATCTTATCTTAGTTCAGATCTATGTGGATGATATCATTTTTGGTTCTACAAATGAGAAGCTGTGTGAGAAATTTTCTAAACTCATGCAGAGCAGATATGAGATGAGTATGATGGGAGAGTTGACATTCTTTCTTGGGTTGCAAGTCAGTCAAAGGAAGGATGGTACTTTATCAGTCAAACCAAGTATATCAAGGATTTATTGAAGAAATTTGACTTGGAAGACTGATCACCTGCAAAGACACCCATGGCCACTGCCACTAAATTGGATGAAGATGTTAAAGGCAAGAAGGTAGATATCTCAGTCTACAGAGGCATGGTTGGTTCTCTACTCTATCTCACTGCAAGTAGGCCAGACATCATGTTTGCTACATGCTTGTGTGCAAGGTTTCAATCAAATCCAAAAGAATCACATTTGGTTGCTATAAAAAGGATCTTTAGATATCTGAAGGGCACTCCAAACTTGGGACTATGGTATCCTAAGGACACAGGGTTCAATCTGGTTGGTTATTCTGATGCTGATTATGCTGGATGCAGAGTGGATAGGAAAAGCACCTCAGGTAGCTGCCAGTTTCTTGGACAAAGGTTAGTCTCTTGGTATAGCAAGAAACAACAATCTGTGTCAACTTCTACAGCTGAGGCTGAATACATAGCTGCTGGAAGTTGTTGTGCTCAAGTGCTTTGGATTAGAAATCAACTTAGAGATTATGGACTTGTGTTGGAAAGAATTCCAATCATGTGTGATAACACAAGTGCAATCTCTATAGTTGCCAATCCTGTCAATCCTCTAGGACAAAGCACATTGACATCAGATATCATTTCATAAGGGAACATGCAGCTAATGGAACCATTGAGTTGCATTATGTTTCTACAGACAAATAACTAGCTGATATATTCATTAAGCCATTAGATGAAGCCACCTTCACAAGGTTGGTTAGTGAGATTGGAATGCTGAATTCTTCATATTCTGGCTAAAGTGAATACAGCATCTAGATTGTTGCAGCAGTAAACACTTACTTTATCTAAATTCTCAATATTTTTGGAGTAAGTGTTGGCTGAAATATGATTTATAAATATTTCAAATCTGTTGCATATTTTGAAAATCATATTCTCTTGTTAACTTCAAAATTTCTATGAAATTTTGAGAAAATCACTGTTTGATTTGCTAGAATATTCGTGAATGAATATGGCTGGTAAATTTTAAAAAGATAATGAAAATTGAGTTTCTATGAGTATAATTCGACAAGTCAGACTTCTCAAGTGATTCACTATTAGACATCTCTAACAAGTCTCATTAGAGCACTCTCGAGCTCTCGAATAGAGTCTTTTAGAGTTCTCGAATAGAGGTTTCCTTGACTTCTCGAATATAGTGTTTTAGTTCTCGATTGACTGAGTTCTCGAATACTATATTTGAGTTCTCGAATCATTTGAAAAGGCTGATTTCTCGCTGAATTTTAACCAATTTTGGATTTTTATTCAGAATTCAGAATTACTCATAAAAACATATTTTACCTAATTTAGATTTATTTCTAAGTTAGATAACTGCCAGCTGTGAGCTACAACATGCTTAAGTTATCGAATAAGCCTTTCTTGACTTCTCGAATAGTTGTTTTCTACTTCTCGAATGCCTGACTTGTCGATACAGAACATACATCTAATCGACAATTCAAGTACTTCATACGTTTACAACTTCACATCTATTCGATTCATTTCATTCGATTTCTCAAGCATCCAAACTCCCAAAACCTCTGAAACCCTAACTGCAAAAGCTAAATTTCTTCTTCAACCTTCGATTTCTTCTCTCTCTCTCTCTCTCTCTCTCTCTCTCACAAATGGCAACAGTAAAGTTCAACACCAATTTCATTGCTCTAACTAGTGATGTTGAAGCACCCAACGCCAATTTCAAGTGCTTTGTGATGTGGATGTCTGAATCGTACATTAAAAATGCTCTATCTGTTAACCCAACTCTGTAGCTCGACATTCTAGAACAGTTTTGGCAGTCTGCTACAGTGGAGGTGGTGGCTCTGGACTCTGCAATATCCTCGTACATCATCTACTGCAAGATTCAAGACAAAAATCTCACTATCACCGCAGAGGATATGAATGAGGCACTTGGGATGGGTACCAAAGGAGAGGTGTATGACCCACTTGCTACAAATGCTGAATTAGAAGACTTCTTTGATTTCATCAAATATGCAGACAGAATCAGTCTTGGGCACTTGAACAGGAAGCATTTGAGGAAGGAATGGAGTTATGTGTTTGCTACACTTCTTCAAGTCTTCACTGCAAGAAAATCTAGCTATGACCAAATCAGTACTCCTGCACAGCAAATAGGCTATGCCTTAGCTTATGGAAAGAAGATAGACGTTGGTCTCATCATTCTGCAGGAGCTGTATGGGAGACTTGGTAAGAATTCAGCCAAGAGAGGTAATGAAATTTTCTTCCCTCATTTTATTCAATCTGTCCTTACCTTCTTAGATGATAAATTGATTGAATTAGATGGGATGAATAAAAATAGAATAGGCTATCCTAAATCCATGACCAAACTCATTTTTGGTAATTTGGAGACTAGGAATGATGTGGATGTAAGACTTAACATAACTCCCCATATGGAGAGTTTGTTTAGGACTTACCCCCACAATATGCCAACATTTGCCTCTAAGTCTGAGTTAGCTAAACCCAAGCAAGTAGAGCAAAATGCTAACCCAGGGCTAGCTAACCAACCCTCTCAACCAAACACTTTACCAATTACTGAACCAACTGCATCATCCTCTCAAAAGGGTGATGTTAGTAAAAAGAAGAGAAAGGAAGTAATGTCTGCACCCTTAAATATTTTATCTGAAGCAGCATTAGCTATTGAACTAGGTCTAGAAAGTGAGGAACCAGAATCACCCTTACAAAGGCCAAAGAAGAAGAAGAAAACTAAGACCACCACTTCAGTCACACAAATGGCTGAAGTTGTAAAATCAGGGGCAAACAGCTCACTAGATGTATCCTCTCAACAGGGTGCATCTATAGAATCAAGCATCCTCCCCAATGCACCTTCTTGTATTGAGTCAGCACATGGGAGTGATAAGGCTAGCACTACACTGAGTGGAGAGCACATCATACTTGAAACTCCCTCTATCTCTCGGGGGGAGTTGCCAAAATCTACTCTACAAGACACTCCTCTTCTAGAATCTAACACTAAAATTTCTTTGGAACCTGCAACTCAGGCAACTGAGATGCAAGGCATTGATCATGAAGAATTCTTTTCTCTTGATGAGCCAATAATTTTAAGTGACTTAGTGCATGACACTTTGCTCACCACCCAGGACCCATGATAAGTGGATTTTATATCCACTTGGAGCGTTTCATATCGGCTTAAATTGATTGACTTGGTCTCAAGTTTGTTGTATTTTTTATGTGTTTTGTGTCATGTTGTGCAGGGTTGTAGCTATCGGTTAGTGTTGGTGTTTCTAATCGATATTAGAGTGGAATTAAGCATTGGAATGAAGATTGGACACTTGTGTTGTGCTATCAAAGAGTTACATGTGTCATGGTATTGAAGATGTTAGCTAATGCAAAAGAAACGGAGGAAAAAGGAGCAATTTGTGTAAAATTCGGATTTTCTGGGTAGGTTGCGCAGTCTACACTGTTTTGGCCATATCTGGAGTTCTATAAGTCCGTTTTCAGCGATCTTACTGCCCACGCGAAGCTTGGGAGATTTTCTACAATCTTGGACAGAAAGCATGGCGCGCTGCGGCCTGAGAAGGGCGCTGCAGCGCGAGAACCCTTCTGGAAATTCGAAATTTTGTCCTGAAAATCCTGATTTACTGTTTGGGCCATATCTTGAGTTCTACAAGTCTGTTTTGGACGATCTTACAGTCCACGCGAAGATAACGGAATTCTCTTTCATTATAAAGTGGTCAAGAGGCCCAATTGCAGCTGGAACGTTCCAGAAAATCTGAAGAAAAGACAGCTGCGAATTTCCCTTTAAATCAGAATCAGTTTAGGAAACGTACTTCTATTATAATTCTGATTTGGTATTTTCTTATTCGGCAAGATGTCTAGAGCCTATATAAACACATCCAACCCTTGTAATATATCATCATCATTAGGAGTAGAACCATTACATATCAATTACTTAGGTTTATTTGTATATTTTCATACTTTGTTTTTTCATGGTTTCATCAGATCCCATGATGACGAGAGGTTCGATTATGAACTAATCGTTATCATGGGATTCTAACAAATTTATTTATGGAGTTTAGTATCTTGATGCTTTAAAGATCTGTGTGTGATGTATATCTTGATATCCTCGTATGGTTGTGATTCATGTGTTTAGATGCGTCATGAACATCTAATTTGTTAATCTCTTGCGAAACGAGAGTGGATCTTGAGATTTAGAACTTGCCATGCTAGCATAGGATAGGTTGATGTTTTAACATCATGATTTGTGGCGTAAATAGAGATATTATGCTGCCCTATGTGATCAATGTGGATAACTTGTTCTTCAACCGTTATGTTTTCAAATTCTATAGAGATATAGGGTCTAAGCATAATTGGTGTCTATCCATCTTCTATCTCTTTTGTGGATGTATGTTTAGTTTGGTATTCGTATACTAAGAAGTAGCGTATACTTGTTTCGTGTTATTCGATCAGATATCATAACCATTGCATATAGTGATTAAAGGCGTCAGATCTAAGCAAAGTATTTAATGAAGTTAGGATTCCATGTTTTCTCTTGCAGAAGTAATTTGATTTAAATTCTTGTTAGTTAGATAATTCTTAGTTTGTTAATTTGCTCTTTAGTTAGATTTAGTTAATTAAAACCCAAATTTGTTATTTGTCTTAGCAGTGAATAAAAACCATACATTGTTGCATAGGTGCATCTACTGAATTAAAACCATAACCAGATCTCTGTGGGAACGAACTCAACTTATATCTATATTACTTGTGACCACGTACGCTTGCGTGATTTAGTGCAAACAAGTTTTTGGCGCCGCTGCCGGGGATCATTGGTGTTTTATTTTTGGTTTATGTGCTTGTCAATAGTGGTCGTTAGAGTTCACTGACTCAGATTTTTTTTTTCTTGACTATCTTGTTTAGTTCGGTGTGTTTCAGGTACTTGTGTATTTGAAGATGGCATGCGAGGAGTTGCCATGGTGGGCATATTCGAGTACATCCATGCCTTATCAATGTGAGCGGTGTTTGGGCGTTCATGATCCATCACAATATTGTTACTACGAAGGAGTTGATCCATATATCAGTTATGAGGAACAACCATATTTTCCATACCATCCTCAACAGTACCAGCAAGATGTTCCAGATATGTCATATTTCTTTGGTAGTGAAGATTTTCAACATCAGCAACCTACTCCTACTTTTCAGTCAGATGAGGTTCCTACTAGGGAGGAGATTAAGATGCTTGTGAAGAGTAATGAGGAGTCTCTCAAATCTTTGGAGATTCTAGTTGCTCAAGCTGTGAGAGCCTTGGAACAAGAGAAACAACAATTCATACCAGAAGCAATTCCAGAAAATAACGATGACTTGGAGCAAGGTACTGTATGCATAATTGAAGAAGACAAATTCCAAGAGGAGGTGAGTGTTCACAAGCCATGTGAGGAATTTGATCAAGCTAGTGAGGTGGATGACTTGGAAAGGGCACAATTTGAGATAGACATTGATGAGCTGCACAAATTTCAAGAATTGTTATGTGCGTACCAAGAGGACACTGATGAGCTACGCAAATTTCAAGAATTGGTATGTGCGAACCAAGAGGCTGATGATCATGGGAAAGATGCAGGTCTTCTACTTGTCTCAGAGTATAAAGATGGAGGTAGCGCTTTAGAGCCAATGGAGGAAGTTCTCTTTGAGGAACCAAAGGCTTCAGTAACTTACATTTACCCTCCTCCATTATATTCAAGCGAAGCCCGCGATTGCGTGTTGTTCTACAAATTGACAGATTTTGGGTCAACAGACGAAGGCATCAGAAGTGGATATAGCTGTTATATGAATAGGCCAAGCGAGGTTAAGGGGCAGAAAGTGTGCCGCCGTGATGACGATGAAGTCTCGCGAAGAGAGGACCAGGCAAATTATTATCATCCTTAATGGAGGCTTGGAAGTAACGTCAAGCTATTGACGTTAAAGAAGCGCTTCTTGGGAGGCAACCCAAGGTATGTTTTCTACTTTCCCTCGTATTTACTTCCATTCAATGAGGACATTGAATATTTTAAGTTTGGGGGTGGTTTGAGGGGTAAGTAGTGTGTATATATATATATATGTGATTGTTAGTCATTGCGTTCATGTAGGATTTCATTCTTTGCATATTAGTAGTAGTAAATTATGCATTTATGTTCGTGTTATCTATGTTTGTTTCATATAGGACATTCTATTTTTATGTTCGTATATCATGTGAGTTCATAATAGATTGCATTTGCACCCATGCTTGATAGGAATTTTATGTTGTTGATGCTTTTGATTGAGAAGTGATATGCTTTGTTCTTGTGCACACACATACACTAGTAAGTTGAAGCTAGTAGACTTATTGAATGTTGTAAGTGATTAGAAGGACATGAATATGTGCAAGATGATTTAGTTTGCATGCTTTGAATATAAGTCGGTGCGTTAGAGAGATTTTTGTTTGGGATTGAGTATGTTTTTCCACCAAGTGAGTTTTTGAGCCTTATTGCATATTTGCTGCAATTTATTCGTTTGCTTGAGTGTCCACAGATTGTTTGCATTGCTAGTAGTTGTTTGAGGTCTTTCTTGAAACGCATGACATTATTTGACGATTAAAATGATAAAGGCAATTAGGAATAACCGCATTTATTTTCCCATATTACTACACCATATTTACATGATCAATTAGTTAACCCGTTGAGCTTAATCCTATTTTTTCGGTGACATACCACATTACTTGCCTAGAACTTTTTCTTGTATTGGCCTTACATTAATTTGAACCCTCATTGTCAAAGGCTAATAGAGTGCTTAAGGGAGTAATAAGGTGTGCAAGGAAGGGTTATTGTTGGTCGTACTTTTGGGGGAAATATTGAAAATTGGGTTTGCTTGTTTACTTGATAGTCGACATGTGTAATAAATTCATGGGATCATTGTTATTTGTTATATTATTGTTTTATCTAGCTCTCGAAAAAAAAAGAGAAAAAAAGGAAAAAAAAGAGAAAAAAAAAAAAGAAAAGAAAAAAAAACAGAAAAAGAAATATATATATATATATTATGAGAGCATGTTTGTGTTTGTTGCGATCCTATTTCAGTCGACTAGTCGAGTGTTTGTTTTGAGTAAAAATTATGTGGGGGGATATATGGTGTTGTGAATGATGTATTATGGTACTTACTAGCTTTTGACACTTCACCTGATTTGGCTTATTTGACATACCTTGTCCCTAGCCCCGTTACAACCCAAATAAAGACCTTTTGATTATCGTCATTGATGTATGTTGTGTTAAGAGTTAGATTGATACCAAATGTCAAGCATGCTTATGATTTTGTTGGAATTGAGTGATACACTTACCCTTGTTCTTGAGTGAATATTCTTTTGTGAGTGGATTGTAAGTGTTTACTTGTTTTTGCGTATGAGATCCCGAGTTTTGTCTCAAGGATGTGCTCTTGTAGGCTTAGCATGGTTACTAACTTATTCTTACACTTGACATGGACTTGTGAGAACTTATGCATATTCATTGAGTAGACTATGTGAATACTTGCGCTTTCGACACCAAGACATTGCGTATTTACTTTGATTCTTAAGTTGATATGGCATGAGAGGATTTGAAGGTATGGTAGAATATTATTTGCATTTTCATATTAGTTGCATTCATGCATTGCATTGCATTGAATTTTGTGGGTACATTCGCTATAGGTCCTCACGAGACCTTACTCGTCCACTAGGGCTGCCTAGGGGTTTAAAGGGTTTGTTGCATATGCCAAATGCAACCGTGATCACCTACGGAAGTGGTACTAGTTAGGTAGTGTTAGTTGTTTTATGCTTGAGGACAAGCATCGGTTTAAGTTTGGGGGTGTGATAAGTGGATTTTATATCCACTTGGAGCGTTTCATATCGGCTTAAATTGATTGACTTGGTCTCAAGTTTGTTGTATTTTTTATGTGTTTTGTGTCATGTTGTGCAGGGTTGTAGCTATCGGTTAGTGTTGGTGTTTCTAATCGATATTAGAGTGGAATTAAGCATTGGAATGAAGATTGGACACTTGTGTTGTGCTATCAAGGAGTTACATGTGTCATGGTATTGAAGATGTTAGCTATTGCAAAAGAAACGGAGGAAAAAGGAGCAATTTGTGTAAAATTCGGATTTTCTGGGTAGGTTGCGCAGTCTACACTGTTTTGGCCATATCTGGAGTTCTATAAGTCCGTTTTCAGCGATCTTACTGCCCACGCGAAGCTTGGGAGATTTTCTACAATCTTGGACAGAAAGCATGGCAAGCTGCGGCCTGGGAAGGGCGCTGCAGCGCGAGAACCCTTCTGGAAATTCGAAATTTTGTCCTGAAAATCCTGATTTACTGTTTGGGCCATATCTTGAGTTCTACAAGTCTGTTTTGGACGATCTTATAGTCCACGCGAAGATAACGGAATTCTCTTTCATTATAAAGTGGTCAAGAGGCCCAATTGCAGCTGGAACGTTCCAGAAAATCTGAAGAAAAGACAGCTGCGAATTTCCCTTTAAATCAGAATCAGTTTAGGAAACGTACTTCTATTATAATTCTGATTTGGTATTTTCTTGTTGGGCAAGATGTCTAGAGCCTATATAAACACATCCAACCCTTGTAATATATCATCATCATTAGGAGTAGAACCATTACATATCAATTACTTAGGTTTATTTGTATATTTTCATACTTTGTTTTTTTCATGGTTTCATCAGATCCCATGATGACGAGAGATTCGATTATGAACTAATCGTTGTCATGGGATTCTAACAAATTTATTTATGGAGTTTAGTATCTTGATGCTTTAAAGATCTGTGTGTGATGTATATCTTGATATCCTCGTATGGTTGTGATTCATGTGTTTAGATGCGTCATGAACATCTAATTTGTTAATCTCTTGCGAAACGAGAGTGGATCTTGAGATTTAGAACTTGCCATGCTAGCATAGGATAGGTTGATGTTTTAACATCATGATTTGTGGCATAAATAGAGATATTATGCTGCCCTATGTGATCAATATGGATAACTTGTTCTTCAACTGTTATGTTTTCAAATTCTATAGAGATATAGGGTCTAAGCATAATTGGTGTCTATCCATCTTCTATCTCTTTTGTGGATGTATGTTTAGTTTGGTATTCATATACTGAGAAGTAGCGTGTACTTGTTTCGTGTTATTCGATCAGATATCATAACCATTGCATATAGTGATTAAAGGCGTCAGATCTAAGAAAAGTATTTAATGAAGTTAGGATTCCATGTTTTCTCTTGCAGAAGTAATTTGATTTAAATTCTTGTTAGTTAGATAATTCTTAGTTTGTTAATTTGCTCTTTAGTTAGATTTAGTTAATTAAAACCCAAATTTGTTATTTGTCTTAGCAGTGAATAAAAACCATACATTGTTGCATAGGTGCATCTACTGAATTAAAACCATAACCAGATCTCTGTGGGAACGAACTCAACTTATATCTATATTACTTGTGACCACGTACGCTTGCGTGATTTAGTGCAAACAACCCACATTTAGATGGTGAGGGAATGCATGCTGGGGCATATCCTAATGACACCATCACAAACACAGAGGCTTCACTAGTTTTTACTAGAGACTCTGTGCCTGTGTCAACTGCTGGTGTAACTCATCCCACTTCTGTGGAGACACCAGTAGTAGAGTCAATCCATCCGGTTACAGAAGTTGCATCTGTAACTGAGGAGTCTAGTTTACGTAGCTCTAGCTCTGACTTTATGTCACAATGGCTGAAGCCTGTGCAACATGACAGTGCTTCAGGATCAGGGTCTGTTCCACAAAAATTGATGGTTGAAGCACTTCAAAGCTTAATTTTGGATTAGATTCCTGAGTTTGTAAAAATAGCTCAGAACCTTGTCACCTCCAACATCTCTAATCCAGACTATGAGGCCATCCTACTATGCCATAGGGATGATGTGGAGATGCAGAAGGCCAAGATTATTGATGATGCTGAGAGAGATGGCAATGCAGATGCCTGGCTGCAAGGAAAGTATGATGTAACTCTCAGTGAAGCACTTCAATATCTTAGAGAGGAATACATCACTTCACTGGGCTCCAATGCAAAATCCCTGTCTCCTGGTAAAGTGTATGAAGCTGTCAATGATTCCTACAAGGGTTTCCTCAAGGCTACACACTATCTTGGCAAGGGAGTCAAAACTGAAGTCAACAGGGTGTGTGACAAGACAGCCACTTCAGTAGCAGAAGTAAAGAGGGCCTTTGATGCTAAATTTCCTCAATTAGATAGTGTGGTCAAAGATCTCAAACACTGCAACACCACCTGCACCAAGATGGACAATGGCCTAGCCAAACTCATAGACACAGTCACAGGCCTAGGAAACAGATTTCAAAATCTATCTAACCAGACTACAGAGGCCAATGCCATGCTCAGGACACTGTTCAAAAATCAGTATGGAGACAAGCTGGTCACTGAAGTCCCTGTGCATGAAATGACCAAGTCTGAAGTGAAAAGACTGCAAGATCAATCCTTAACTGGTTTCAAGGCCACTGCACTGCTCACCAAGGTTGATACTCTTGAAAGGGAGGTGGTGTCTCTCAAAGAATCCAATGCCCATCTAGCAGGCAAGGTTACAAATCTAACTGAGCAATTGAACACTCAAGCCACTACCACTGCTAATGTTCTTCTGGATCAGCAATCTATGCTGTCTGCCATGATGAAGCACATGGGTATCCCTCTACTTGAAGAATCTTCAACTCCAAAGGCTCCTACTACAGCCTCTGTGCCTGACAACAATCCTAAGGGGGAGAAGAGGATAACAAGGAACTCAAAATCTAAGGGGGAGCCTCAGACTAAGGGGGAGAAATCTCAAACCAAAGGCATTACAACCAATGACAATGGCCAACCAAGAACTGCTAAGTCATCTCAGTCCGAGAAATCTACATCCAAGGATGACAAGCTGAAGAAAGTGGTTGTAGATGAAGTTGCCAAGCCATCTGAAACTAAAGGGAAGTCAGAGTATGAATTTGACATCCCTGACATTGCTAAACAATCCCTTCAATCTGAACCTTCAGAATTCAGAAATGTGCTTACTCAAAGGGTATGTCAAGAAACTGCAAACTCTAGACTATACCATGACATAGCCTTTTTGAAGCATCTACAAGAGTTAAGGAAAAGAGCAAATTTCCATTACTTTGACTACATCAAGCTTCTTGTGCAAGATGTGTTTCTAGTCACTGTAATGAGAAGAGAAATTGTGCAAACCAATCCCCATGCCATCATTTTTTCGAATGATAGAGAAATCTTAATTCACACTGCCAAGAACCTCTTTCACATCCACATTGAAGCCTTTCAAATTCTATCTAGCTCTGAACTTGGAACAATCATCAAGAAGATAGAAATGAATAACTCACCAGACAATGATATGCTCAAAGAGATTCTCACCAAGTGCATGAAATCTCAACTGCCTCAAGTAGTTCCTCAGCCTCATTGTATTCTATATGAAAAGGATCAAGACATTGTTGCTTTCAGATTTGGCCAACATCTAAAAGCAAACAACATGTCCACCATAAAGTTTCTGGCTGGAGTTCTACATTTAAGGAGTGGAAAATCTGAATCTGAAAAGGAGGCTCTTAACATTCTGGTGAAGTTTATCAACTCTCAATCAGACATCAAGCCTATTGCTCAAGGTGGAAAGTCAAATCAAGACAAGGATGATCATGATAAAAGTGGAAGCAGGGGTGGAGATCAAGGGAGATATAAGGGCAGTGATGATAAGAAGAAAAGGGATGATAAAAGCAGAAAGAAGGATGATGACAAGGGTGAAGAAAAGGTATATGAAAAGAAGAGTGGAAAACAGCAAGCCATGAACATTATTAATGACACTTCCACCACAACACAAGGCTCAATGTCTAGGGTGGATGTCACTAGTAATGATTCATCAAAATCTACATCTCTGGCGTATGCAACTGTTTTGGCACCTCAAGAAGTGAAGGGGATTCAAATCAAGAAACCATGTGTATGTTTCAGAAAGCAAACTGCTAATGGAATACTACTATGGTCTACCAACAAGGGTCATAGGTTTCTGCCTAGCAACCATGTAAAAAGGATCAAATTCAAACAAGCTACAAGGAAACCAAAGCTATCCAAATCAAGGACTCTGACAATCTATCCAGGCTTAAAACTCCAACCATTAGATGAAGACTTTGATGAAGACCAATTGCAATATCTAAGAGCTCAAAGAATCTACTATGCTACCATTATGAATAACTGCCTTGAGATTAAATATACTGATGGAAGGGAGAAGAAATTCAAACAAGGACAGTGTCAAAATTGGGGCAAGCTATATGAAATAGAAAGAATCATTGCATTATTGGATTCTGAAGACAAAGTGGAGAAATTATGGAAGCTGGAGTTGATTGATTTTGTAAAGATGAAGAGAGACTATGCTGAGAAGATAAGAAAGGGGTGCTTTGAGAAATGGCTAGAAAGGGAGGAGGAGATTGATTGGCTGGAAGTTGAAGCAGAAAAGCTAAGGGCAAAAGGATTGTGTAGAGTTCAATTCAATCCCTATGTGGTGAAGTATAGGAGGAGAAATGGAGATAATGTCAATATAAGAATGAACCTACTCAGTCACTATCCTGCCAACATTCTGAAACCAGTACTTGAAGATTTCAAAGACTCTATCATGCTTGAAGAATTGGATGCTTTGGAAGAGATCATAAAGGCCATGGATGATAATGCAAGAAAGGAGAAAGAAAGAAAACAGAAAGCATATGATGATCTACAAGCCAAAGCAATGGAGATGGAATCAAATTAGAATGGCTAGTATTTCATCATACTGTAAGATTATTCATCTTGTAATTTCATTCATGTGCTCAATCAAATTTCATACCTGTACTTTTCAAGTTTTATCTTTATGTATGTTAGGCTTGTTATCAGACATGAAATTGTGACTAAGGGTCTCACTCACAATTTGGGGGAGATTGTTAGTCACAGAGGCATGCCTGTTTAACATTTAATAACAAGCCTAATTGTTTGTAATGCTTTGCATTACTTACATGACCTTTTAACTGAGGGAACCTCTAGTTGTAGAGTTTCTATTTGTATTGTACTTGCAGTAGGCATCAAATCCTAGTTGTGTAACTGTACTTATAGAGTCTAGAATAATGCTTGAAAGAAGTTCCAAGGTTCATGCCTCAAGCAAGAAGATAAAGACTGTCAAATAATCACAGTTGGGTTTTGAAGAAATGAAGAATTTGCCTAAGTACCAATTCGAGAAGTATATTTGTCTATTCGATAAGTCCAGCATTCGAGAAGTCAGGGATTCGATATCTCAAGACACTATTCGATATCTCTGAATACACTGTTCGATATCTCATTCGATATCTCAGAGATTCGATATGTCTATGTACTCTATTCGAGAACTCAGGAAGTCAACAAGTCAAAGTAGCATTCGAGTTCTCAAGGAGTCAACAAGTCAAAGTTCCATTCGATATCTCAAAGACTCAAAAAGCTATTCGATATCTCAAGGATTCGACAAGTCAAGTGTTCTATTCGACAACTCAAGGAATCCTGAAGAAAAGAGCTATTCAAGAAGTAATTCGATATGTCAATATAACAGTGTTCGAGAACTCGGAGTTATCGATCAAGTCAATTCTAGTTCTCGAATAAACTACTTAGTCACTTCTCGAATACATTCTTGGAGACAAAATACTGAAGAAATTGTACAAGTCAGAAACCTGCACTTTATGGACCACAATCTGTAACGTGCTCTGGAAAGCCTACAAGGAAGCTTGGAGAGATATAGAAGAGACAAGGGGCTAAAGAAGTGGATCTGAACAGGCTTTGCAAAGTCAAATCTGTAACCGTTTGGACACTTACTCAAAAAGGATAGACAGACTAGAAAGTAATTTGTTCAGCTACCTTATTTGTAGTAAGTAGGGTGTATCCATGTTCTATAAGGATACAGCCTCACTTCCTTAGTCAATTAACTTTATAACTTTGTGAGTCAAGTTTTTCATACACTGTAAGCTGTATCTCTCTGAGAAAAACGAAGCTGAGAATACTATCATTTGTATTCACAGATTGTAGCAACCTTTATCTAATAATACATTAGATTAAAGTGATATTGTGTTTTGTGTTATTCTTTATCCGCACCTTCAATCTTGCACACACAAACACTCTTGCTACATAGACTCGAAAAAGAAAAGTTCAAGAATCCATTCACCCCCCCCCTCTGTATTCTTTTACTGTATTCCATACTCAACAGAGGATCCAACATTTCAGATTGTTTTTCAAGTTTTGACTTGATGTTTTAATCTTTGGATCTTGATTGGAGGTTCATGACCCCCTCAAGTTTGGCCTTCGTAGCTAATCTTGGCCTTCATGGCTAATATCTCGTGTTTCTCATCTTAAGATTCAAGGTTGATGTTCACATGCTCAACGTTGGTGTTCTGGATCAAAGACCCAGGATCCCAAGTTGATTTTTCAATTTTCCAATTTGAGGTATCAACCTTTCTTATTAGTTTTTCTAATAAGTATTCTTAATCAACCACCAAAATATCTATCAGGTTGGGGGTGTTCTGGACCACCAACATGAGGTTTCAGGTCAATAGGAGGTGAATGGTTTCGTGAACCTTGAATTCAAACGACTTGCTTCTTAAACCTCGTGACCTTCCGGGCTTTAATTTGTTTGCTGAATCCTTGGTCTTAAGGTTATCATCAACCCTTGACTCTCATCCTTGTGATGAAGTTCTTTAGTTCTTACCTCATCCCTGTTTCTCATGGAGGAGGTCTTTCTTCTCGATTGATCATTCAGGTAGTTCACTTGCTCCTTAGCGCTTGACCTTAGGCCTGGTATGCCTTTGTTGGTTTTCAACCCTTTAGCTTGATTCTAGGTTTCCAACCTTATTCTTATGCTCATATAACCTTTCTTAGGTCTTAACTTGACTGGCGACTCTTGATTCGAGTCCTTAAACTCAAACAAAAAGCTCGATTCGAGGCAGACAACCTTGTTGGCCATCAAGGCTTAAATTTTGTGTCGGGATTTGAGATTCAAGATTTTAAGTATGGAATGACAAAGGACCTCTTATCTCAACATTCTGCTTTCAAGGCATTATCAGGGAGCCAACCAGTCTCAAGATGAGCTTTGAGAGGGTCTATCCTTCAGCTTACATCAACTGGTGCTACCAATTTCGAATCGATGGTGGGGTCTTCAGGACCTAGAAGTAAAAACTCTCCGCATAATTTTCTATCTTCAGAAGAGGCGAACTTAAATAGGGCATCGGCCTTAATGTTCTCATTTCTTGGAATCTTCTCCTCATAGCGCTCATCATACTGAGTTATAACAGCCTTCACAACTCTCAAATACTTTGTCATAGTTTCATCCTTAGCTTCAAATTCACCATTCACTTGCGAGACTACCAGTCTTGAATCTCCAAAAACTTTGAGGTTCTTGACCCTAAGTATTCTGGCCAAGCCCAATCCGGCTATCAAGGCTTCATATTCAGCTTCATTGTTGGTAGTAGGAAAATCTAACTTCAAAGCATACTCAACTGTGAACCCATCGGGGCTTTGCAAAACCAAACCTGCACCACTACATTTTGTTTTTGATGCTCCATCAAAATAGAGCACCCAATATTCCTTCTGATCAGATACAAACTCTTCATCTTTATCCTCACTTTTAGGGGTGGTTACTATCTCCTGCCCCCCGACTTCTTGGTTGCCAATGGTACATTCAACCACGAAGTCAGCCAATGCTCGAGCCTTGATGGCTGTTCGAGGTTTATATGTGATGTCAAATTTTCCAAGTTCGATCGTCCACTTGGCTAGCCTTCCACTGGCCTTCGAGCTGTGCAAAAATATTTCTCAACTGCTGGTCCGTCAGGACTTCAATCTTGTATGACTGAAAGTATGGTCGTAGCTTCCTCAAAGTTGTTATCAATGCCAATATAAACTTCTCAATGGGAGAGTAATTTAACTCAGCCTCGTGCAACACCTTGCTCACGTAGTAGATGGGTTTTTGAACCTTGTCTCCTTCCGAATGAGTGGCACTCAGTGCTTGTTCAGATACCGCCAAATATAAGTAAAGAGTCTCCCTAGGACTAGGTTTGGCCAACAACGGGGCTTCAGCCATGTATTTCTTCAATTACTCAAAGGCCTCTTGGCTTTCGGGTGTCCACTCAACGTTCTTCACCTGTTTCAATGCTTGAAAGAAAGGTAAGCATTTATCACCAGACTTGGAGATGAATCTTCCTAACGCTGCTACTCGGCCCATTAACTTCTTCACATCTCTTATTGAGAGTGGGGGCTCCATATCTAAAATTGCTTTGATCTTATCGGGGTTGGCTTCTATTCCTCTCTTTGAAACCATTAGACCCAAAAACTTTCCTGATCCAACGACAAAAGCACACTTGGCTGGATTCAACATCATCTTATGGTGCCTCAGTACTTCAAATGCCTCTCTGAGGTGCTTAATGTGGTCTGCCGTGAATAGGCTCTTGATTAACATATCATCAATATAGACCTCTATGGTTTTTCCAATTAGATGGGTAAATATCTTATTCACCAATTGTTGGTATAAGTAGCTCCTGCATTCTTTAGACCGAAAGCCATAACAAGATAACAGAAAACACCAAAGTCAGTTATGAAAGATACCTTTGGGATTTCATCCTTGTGCATCTTAATATGATTGTTGCCACTAACCCGTCCATGAAGCTCAACATCTCGTGTCCAGCTGTGGCATCTATCAACGTATCAATCCTTGGCAGAGGAAAACAATCCTTAGGACATGCATCATTTAAGTCAGTGAAGTCTATACACATCCTCCACTTTCCATTTGCCTTCTTGACCATCACAAGGTTAGCCAACCATCCAGCGAACTGAATTTCTTCAATATAACCAGCTTCTAATAGCTTGTCAACTTCGTGCTTAATGGCATCTTGCCTTTTAGGAGCAAAGTTCTTCTTCTTCTGCTTTATTGTCTTTCATTTAGGATTGACATTCAATTTGTGAGTTATGAGTTGGGGATCAATCCCTGGCATATCAGCTGATGTCCAAGCAAACACATCACTATTCTCTTGTAAGAATGCTGTCAACTTGCCCTTCAAGGGGTTCCTTCAATTGGATTTCGGGCTATGCAATATGTTTTTTTCAACGGGTGGTCCATCAGGACTACAACGTTTGTCTTGATTCCATCTTTGTTTCTGGTTTTTCTTGATTCTAGGTCAAGGATTCAAGGTTGATTCCTCGATTTAGATTTCAAATAAGACAATCATGTGGGCTTCTCGCCTTTTAAACTCTTTAAAACGAGAGTTTGCTTGAACTTCTTGATCATTGTTTAAGGTTCTCTATTGGTCTTCTACCTTAGATTCTCCATCCAAGTCTTTTAAGGTTCTCTATTGCATGGCTTTGATTTCCACATGTCTTTCATCTCGGGTCCTTCAAGTACTTGAAACACTTATTTGGTTGTGATGTAACCTAACACTTGACCCTTCGGGATTTTTATTTAAGCATTTGTTTGTTTCCATTCGCGTAATCTTTTATTTTCGGTACTTGGTCATCTTTGACTTACACACATCGGGTGCTTGGTACATAAATAAAATCACATAATCAATGAATGGAAAATAAACTTGCATTAATAACTTGAAATGGGTTCAACCCTTACATAGAGTACTATTGTCCTACTCGGAGCAATATGCTCTACGTTGGTTTCATCGAACCTTATTTCTAGTTCTACTAGATAAATATGAAGCTAAGTCCTACTAGGATAATTTGAGCCCATCGGGGCATTGCAAGACTAGGCATGCACCACTTGATTTTGTTTTTGATGCTCCATCAAAATAGAGCGCCCACCATTCCTTCTGGTCTCCTCATTCTTATTCTGAAGTTGACTTCCTGCTTGGGGTACTACCTCCTGCCCCTCGACTTCTTGGTTGCCCATGGTACATTCAACCACGAAGTCAGTTAACGCCTTATCCTCAATGGCTGTCCTAGGCTTCTGTGTGATGTCCTCTGCTTGCCTTTCTTGGTGTTCCTTACCTCTGCGGACATCCATGTCTTAAATTGGAAGGACCTGCCCCCGACTCCATCAGGCCTTAACGAGGCTACATAACAGCTTCGTACCATCTTTTGATCGCCTTTATGTTCTCCAACACCATTCCGGGTTGGGAACTTGATCTTCATATGATAAGTTGAAGCAATAGCCTTGAATGCGTGAAGTCCAGTTCCGAGGATAGCGTTGTACGTTGAAACCGCCATGATTACCAGGAAGTTCAACATCTGAGTGGCCTTCTTGGGCTCCTGTCCAATAGTCACAGGCAATTAAATAGTCCCTTCAACTTTAGATCCTACTCCATTAAATCCATATATAGGCATGTTATTGGGGGTCAACTGAGAATCATTGTACCCCATCTTCATAAATGCATCATGAAACAAAATATCAACAGAAGCCCCATTGTCTATCAAGACTCGCTTCACCTCTGAGTTTCCAATTACAGGAGTTATGACCAACGGGTCGTCCTGGGGGAACTTCACCCCTTCAAGGTCAGAGTCATCAAAACCTATTGCGATTTCAGTCCGAGCACGTTTCGAGGCCTCTCCCACGATATGCATCACCTCTCTGGCATATGCCTTTCGAGAGTTTCGAGTTATGCCGGCCGTTGTCGGGCCTCCCCAAATTATGTTGATAACTGGCCCTCGGGGCTATGGGTTACGATCACGATCATTGTCCCTTCTGTCATTGTCTCTCCTATAATAATCCCTTCTCTGGGTTCCATGATCTTCACCCTTCGTAAACTTGCTCAACTTCCCTTTCCGGATCAAGAACTCGATTTCATCTTTGAGTTGCTTGCAATCATCGGTGTCATGTCCCACATCCTTGTGGAACCTGCAGTGTTGCTCCTTGTTTCTCTTTGAGGGGTCACCCCTGAGTGACTTCGGCCATCGGAAGTCCTTATCCTTCTCAATGTCCAGAAAAGATTCGACTCCTAGGAGTATTCAACCTTGCATACTCAGTGAACCTTGGTCCTTGGTTCTTCCTAGGGGCATAGTCGGAGTCCTCGGTAGTTCGGGGATACTTGTCCCTAGCATCATACTCTTGGTCTTGCTTTCGCTTCTTGGAGTCGTTGTTACCTCCTCCACTTACTGTGGCTTCTTTCTTCATGCTATCTTCAGCTTTAATGTATTTGTCAGCTCTTCGTTGGAGCTCGGCCATGCTCTCAGGGGGATGCTTCGCTAATGACCTTTTAAAGAAGAGGTCAGTGGTTCCGTGCTCAAGGGCTATCATGGCCACCTTATTTTCCAAGTCAGTGATATTCAGTGTCTCTTTAGTGAATCGCTTGAGGTAATCTCTCAGATTTTCATTCTTCCCTTGCACCACATACATAAGAGATGCAGAGCTTTTCTCATGAACTCTTCCACTAATGAATTGAATAACATAAGCGGCGCTCAGCTCCTTAAAAGAGCCAATTGAATTTGCAGGTAGGCGGCTATACCATCTTTGAGACATGGTTTACGGGATCACCTGTTCCATCATAGGCCTTAATTGTCAGAATCTTGAACTTTTTTGAGATACGAGCATTCATCACCTCCTCAGTAAACGGGGGTGTGGGATCATCAGGATCCCCAAGTGGCATCAGATCCTTGGGGTTGCTCCTGGGGATTTCCACCTTTGTTGTTCTTCCAGTTGGAGCGTCAGCCCTTCTCTGCCTTCTTTAAGACCTCTCTAAGTCTATAATGGGAATCGGTCCTGAGGTTGGAGGAGGTTGAGTTTGATTCAGCCTAGCTTGTTCTCTCGCAATATCTTCCTTTATCCTTAAAATCTCGGCCTCATGAGCCTTGATTCTCTTAGCAGCTGTCAGAGGGGGTCCATCATGGATAGTTTGTGTTCTCCTTCTAGGTTCTCTACTAGCACGTCGCCTCCTCGGGGCTTCGTCACGATCATCCTCATCAGATGATGAATCATCAGTATAGGGACCAGAGTAGTCGTCATACTCTCGATCTCGGATCTGCAAGGCATGGCCACTGGGTCTAGGACCTTGAGTAATTGGAGGGTAGTTAGGCAGACCATACATCGGGTTGGTATTTATGGGGAGATCCGTAGTATGGATCTGTACCCCAGGTGGTAACGAGCGATTGGGATCAACTAGAGGATAAACCATCATATGAAGAGAGCTGGTTTCTTGGCTTGGGTGGACGACCATGGGTAACATTCTCTCAGCATGGGGATTCGTCCCTGGGGGTTGAGAAGCTAGAGTTTAAGTAATCGCCCCTATTGTTGGGGGTACCTGCTCAGTGGAAGGCGGAGCAGAGCTTAGAGGCAAGGCCTCAGTAGAGGTTGGTGCTGTTCTTCGTGTGGTCACCATGGTTGATGTCTTCTTCCCACAGACGGCGCCAAATGTTGTGGAATAAAAACTAGGTTACGAATCTGTATTTAATGCTATGGTTCGGGAGCTTCGTGCTTTAATGGTTGTTTCCGTGTTCGAGACTAATCGGTCCTCACAGAGTGCCTACGTATCTCGTATTGAGAATCAAGCCAAAAAAGTAGTTCTGAGAATGAGGGGTCAGGCCCTTTATATAGGCTGAGAAGCCTTAGAATTATGGTAGGAGTCAGAGACTTGGTGGGCAAGCCACCGCCTTGAGGAAGTTTCTAGAACCCTTCCTTGTAGGAATCAGTTTCCATGTTGAAGTATGTATCTTGGAGTCTAAGTCAGGCAAGAATAATGTCCTTGTTTGACTTTTATTTGCTGAGCTGCTTATTGCCTTCAATATTAATTACGAAATTAATATATAAAAATAGGGTTTGGGCCTACCTGGTGGGCCCTACGTTTGGACCATTCCGGGTCTAATTAATGCCACATTAAATGTGTCTTTAGGGCTTACTTTTAGCCCATATCACCTGCTTTCTCTAAAAGCAGCTTTTAGGCCAAAAGCACTTTTCAGAAAAGAAGCTTTTAAATTTTACCAAACACCTTTTCAGCTGATTTTCAGAAATAAGCTGTTGTTGCTGTCTGCAACAACAATTCCAAACACACCCTAAATTGTATAATAATCTAAATTCGATGTATAATGTATACTTACACACAAAAATATTAACAAAAAATAAATTATCAATTATATTTTTAATTAAACAGATTCATTCCAACATTGAACTAAACACATGATATCAAGAATGATACCTCAACCCCATACCAACATAACCCTATTCCTGATTCCAAACCATTACCGCTTTCTGAACCAAATGACGACCCCTTACAGGTTTAGTATTAGGAGGTCAATTATATCAGAGCAGAAAAATAAAATCAGCGAGATGTCATAACTTGAAAGAATAAACTGCTTCAATATAGAAAAATAGGGATATTGTGAAATATACGATTACGAAGATATGGATGTCCAGTAACTAACAAAATTTACGGTACATTAATAGGAAATTTTCACACAAACTTATCACAATTTTACTAACATGAGATCAATCTACATAAAAAATTCAATAAAAACGTAAAAAATGAAAATTGCTAGTGAGACATGAAAATTTGACATATACGAAAATGGTGTTCTTACAGTGATGATTAATATATTCTTAATTCCTAGAAACGTTATGACATATCGTGAAACATTTTTTCACCATTTTAAGTAGAATTCGAGCTAAATTTGTGTTTAATCTTTGGATCTTGCTTACTATAGCACATAAGTCGTCTCTGAATCTTGCGATCTCGTACTATCTACAAATAAAGAACATGGAAGCATCATAAATCTATTAAAGTATGTGTGACCTCAAATTGAAATAAATCTATGACCAAATAAACATGATTTTGAAAAAATCATACAAAAAAGATTAAATAAACTATAATTAAATATTCATATACGTTTCATATCATGGTAATTCGGTTATTCAAACAAATAAAAGTAACATATAAATTATACATATAAACACAAACACAAAATAATTGCAAGCATAAAAAGATCATAGCGAGACGGAAAAATCTCATTCTCATGATTACATGAAGTTCATAGATACAATGAACTCTTCACAATAAGAATTATAAACAATAGCATTTCTGAAACACCTATAGCAAACAATACCCATACAATTTAGTTCAAAAAAAAGGATATAAATATTATATAACTTAAATATTTAAAAAATTGAAAATCAATATAAAGGAAAATAGCTATGGAGAGTGAGAGAAAGATAAAAGGTCAAGATAAAGAAAGAAAGATGAGCTAGACGATGATAAAAAAAAAACTAAGTTCGTATATTATATTCAAAGATTAGATACATAATCAATTAAGTATTTGAATTTTGAAAATAAAAGAGAAAATCAAGCAAGATAAATAATTTGAAATTCAGTTTCCAAATATGAGTAATTTAAAATTCAAAATTAATTGAAAAAATCAAGCAAGATTGGGAATTAATTGATGGAAAGATTGTGTAGTAATTGAGTAATTTGAATTTCAAAATTTAGTATGTACTAAAAGGAAAAAATGACTGTGTACTAAATGGAAAGATTGAGTAATTTGAAGATAAGATATTTATAAAACTTAAATTATGCAAGTAATTAATTGTTGTGATTCTATTCACACAAATTTGATATAATTAACGTTATTATAATATCCCAATAATTGTAAAATTAATGAGCATAACCATATATATATATATATATATATATATATATATATATATATATATATATATATATATCGTCAACAATTTCAAAATCTTTAAATTGGAAGTTAAGATATTTATAGAACTTAAATTATGCAAGTAATTTTACTTTATTTTGATTGGCATATCATGTCTCCACTAATTTTATTTTTATATCTCTTATCACATCCTTTATCCTTTATATTCTAAATGTGTGCTAGTGAAGGATTTGCATAATTCCTTAAAATATCCTTGAAACTTTACCCTCTTAATACAATTTATGCCTATTTTCGTAATTTCCCAAATAAAAAATATTATGTCATCTTACATCATCATCCTTAATTAGTGAAGGATTTGCATAATTCCTTAAAATATCCTTGAAAATTTATCCTCTTAATACAATTTACGCCTATTTCCGTAATTTTTCAATTATAAAATATTATGTCATCTTACATCATCATCCTTAATTAGTAATATATAGTTTCTTATTACATACCTAAATTTATGTCATCTAAGAATAGATGATATCTTAATTAGCAATAGATCATATCTTAATACATCCCCAAATCATCATCCTTAATTAGTGAAAGATTTGCATAATTCCTTTAAATAACCTTTAAAATTTATCAACACAATACAACTTATGCCTATTTACGTAATTTCCCAATTATAAAATATTATGTCATCTTACATCGCCATCCTTAATTAGCAATAAATAATATCTTATTACATCCCCAAATTATATCATTTAACATCATCATCATCATTAATTAAGAATAAATAATATCTGATTACATCCCCAAATCATGTCATCTAACATCATCATCCTTAATTTTTAACTATTATTTACCTTACTACTTATTTGCAAGGTCATTCTAGACAATTAACTTATTTTATGATTCAATGGATAAAACCCGTTTACCCATTAGAAATCATTCAATACAAAATAAACTTGGTTAGTACAAGACCCGGTTACCATATTAGAAAATGGGTATGACCCATTAGTAGTAAATCAAATTTTATGCAATATTTTGTTATTGAAAGACAATAATTAACACCATTTTTCCATGATTTTAGCACACGAAATTTTTTGTTGATTTTAGCATTTAAACTTCCTAAATTTTAGTCCGTATATGCAATCATCCAGTACAAAATGTACTTGGATTACTACAAAACCGGGTTACCAAAGTAAAAAATGGATATGACCCGTTAGTGTTAAATCAAATTCTCATTATATGTTATGGAAACGCAATAACTAAGCATTATTCTCCTCCATGATTTTAGCACACGAAATTATATATTACTACAAAACCCGGTTACCATATTAGAAAATGAATATGACCCGTTAGTGGTAATTCAAATTCTAAGCATTATTTCTGTTATGGAAAGGCAATAACTAAGCATTATTCTCCTCCATGATTTTAGCACACAAAATTAAATTTTAATTTCGTCATTTTAAAATTCCTAAATTTTAGTCTGTATATGCAATCATCCAGTACAAAATATACTTTGATTACTACAAAACTCGGTTACCATATTAGAAAATGGATATGACCCGTTAGTGGTAATTCAAGCATTATTCTGTAATGTAAAGGCAATAACTAAGCATTATTCTGCTCCATGATTTTAGCACACGAAATTAAATTTTGATTTCTTCATTTTAAACTTCCTAAATTTTAGTATGTATATGCAATTCACACGGTCATCACTCTTCGATTTCTTCATTTTAAACTTCCTAAATTTTAGTCTGTATATGCAATTCACACTATCATCACTCTTCATCGAATTAATCCATCATATCTTCCAATATACCATCTATAAATGGTCCTTTTTCCATCTACAATATTCTACACCTCGAACTCTGCATTGTAATGGATAAAACAGGTACGCAAATTTTTTGTTTATATGTTAGTTCTGTTATATTTTGAATCTAGACATTTGCTTAATCGTGAAATAGGTCGTAAGAGGATTCCGCATGGTCCTGTTTTTCATACTTTAGAACGAAACTGTAAGCGAATCATTTATACTTGGATTCTTTTGCTTTTTTATGTTTCAAAAACTTGCATTTCCTGATGCATTTTTTCTGGGACATCTTATTAATGTTTATACATCTCCAATCCATATATTGTATGGCCCTATCACAAATTTGAATCTTTTGGTCAGTTTCCGGTCATCTCTGAAACAGCATTGCATAATTTAAGGATTTGAAGCATTGACTAATTTTTTCTTTGGTTTTTCTTGAACTTGCTTCTTTGCATCAAGCCATTGTTATCTTCGATATTGAGACGTTGGCTTATTGCAATATGTTTTCTAAGACATGATAATCAAATCTATTTTTGTGTTAAGTTTTCACAACCAAACATGGTTTCCGCTTGGTCCTATTTCTCCTACTTCAGAATGAAACTGTAAGCGAATCATTTGTACTTGGATTTTTTTGATTTTCCATGGACTATCCATAATATGACCTATTTTAAATTATTTGTGATTAACTCAAAACAATATTTCTATTTAATTCATAATAAAATTTGAAATTCAAATTACTTATTTAATACACAATCTTTCCATTTAATTCAAAATTTTGCTTGATTTTCTCTTATAAGTTTCCTCCCAAATATTTTTTAAATATTTTTGAATTCATAATTACTCATTTATGGAAATATGACTCATTCAAAATGTTACTCAATGTTCTATATGTAATGTATTCCATTGTAATTCACAATATTCACGGATTATCCATATTATGTTCTATTTTCAGTTATTTATAATCAAGTCAACACAATATTTTCATTTAATACATAATAAGAATTTGAAATTCAAAGTACTTATTTAATACACAATCTTCCCAATTATTTCAAAATCTTGCTTGATTTTCTCTTATCATATTATGATCTATTTTCAATTATCTATAATCAAGTCGACACAATCTTTTCATTTAATACGTAATAAGAATTTGAAATTCAAATTACTTATTTAATGCACAATTTTCCCAATTAATTTAAAATCTTGCATGATTTTCTCTTATCATATTATGATCCATTTTCAATTATCAATAATCAAGTCAACACTATCTTTTCATTTAATACGTTTTTGAAATTCAAATTACTTATTTAATACACATTAATCTTCCCAATTAATTCGAAATCTTGCTTGATTTTCTCTTATTAGTTCCCTCCCATATATTTTGAAAATAATTTTAAATTTATAATTACTCATTCATGGAAACTATAACCCATTCATATATTATATAACTATATATCAATTAGCATTAATTATTCATATATCTATCTTTCATTTTTTTTAAAAAATCTCCCTTTTGACTATTTCAAAATCTTAAATTTAAACGTATTTTTAGGATCAAATAGATTTGTTGGTCCAATTTTCTAATTGGATTTTTAGAATTTTCAAATTTAAGGATTATAAATAACTAAATTTTGAAATTGAAATTTTAAAGAGAAACCTAGAGCTGAATTTGTATTTTTTTAGATACATTGATGGAGTTAGTAAATTATGAGATATAAGAAATTTTCATAATTGATTGATATTTTTTAGTTAAAATTTTTAATATTACAATATTTAAATTGCAAGTATTCATTGTTAAGAGACGAGGGAGAAATCGTGAACTAAATTTTGAACTTTTTTTATAAACATATATGCAATTAGTGGAATATGAGATATGAGAGCATCTCCAACCATGTTGAACCCTTAGCTAAAAATAATTAAAACATATTATAAATAAAAATTATAGAGATTATGTAAAAAAAAAATCCACTCCAATGGATCGTTTCCCTTGTCTATACTTTTAGCCAATGTCTATATTTTTTGCCATGTTGGCTATATTTATCGAACCTCTAGAGACCTGTAAGAAGATTCCACATGATCTCTTACCATATTCAAATGATATATTCTATTTATAATAACTTAAAATAATAATAACATACCATTTTTAAAATATAGCCAATCAATATAGCCAATGCCATCGAAGCACAACGCCTTACAGGTTCAGTAAATTTTACATAATCAATATTTTCTATCATTTTAGCCAATCACTTTAACCAACCCCATTGGAGATGCTCTGATACCTTTTCATAATAAATGTTTATATTTTGTTGCAATTTTTTAATTTTACAATATCTAAATTGTGATCCGCCTTGAACTGAATTATAAATTTTTATTATAGACATCTATGCAATTAATGGAATATGAAATATGATACATTCTCATAATCGCTTTGAGTTTTTTAGTTACAATGTCAAAATTAAGGGCAACGACGAGAAAACTTAAACCAAATCTTTATATAAACTTATTAGATACATGTATGCCGTCATGAAATATCTTAAAACACATTTTCATAATTGAATTTTTATCTTTTAATTTTCAGTTTTAAAATGTTTAAAATGCGAGAAGTCACCGTTAGGCGACAACGAGAAACTTTGAACGGAATCTTATATAAATTTTTGTATACATTTATGTGATTATTAAAATATCCAATATGCTATCTTTTTTATAATTTTTTATACATTTATGTTATTGTTTTTATTTGATGCTTTTGACATCGATTAAAAATATGATTACAATTTAACATAATTTTTTTCATTTCTTTTAAATTAAAATTAGAATGTTTTGTTAAACAATTTTTTGTAATTTTTAATCGCATGTGTACCGTAAGTTATCATTGATAATATTACTATACATTGGACGCGGTCAATATTGTGAATAACAATAATAAACATTAATCTTTAAATTGATATTTAAAAAAAATTATTTTTAGAGCGCGCGGGCAAAATTCCCAGCATGATAATTATAATTCGTAAATTACAATCAATTAATATCAATCATAACTTAAACTTTGATTTATGTAAAATTGCAATCAATTATTAATAATCATTTCCTTAAAAATTGATTAGGTAAAATACATAATCATGTATTTTATGGCTAATTTTATATCGAACAAATCATACAAAATAGAATATCAATTGTTGTAGGAGGAATTTGGTTACAACACCCATTCCGAGTTTCATTGATTTTCTGATGATTTTGGATGATTTTTTTAGTGGTGTTTTGGGACTGAGTTTGCAAGGTCTCCACATAATCCATGTAGAGTGAAGTGAGGTCTAACATCCAACCCCTGCAAAGTGCCTACATATCCTATATTTATAGGAATCAAGTCCCATGTAGTTCTTAGGGTGTGGACTCCTTACTGGATTGATCAGCCACGTTTTGATATAATTATCTAGTAGTTATTCCACCATTCATGATTATCCAGTTGTTATATATCCATAAATCCATGATTATCTTCACAAATATATGATTTTCCATCATATATCCACATATATATACATAATCCATGTATAAATAATGATTATCTGTGATAACTAATGTTGTTGACCTGTTCCTGATATTTAGGAGTTATCCATAAGGTTGTTAGAGCGTCCCTTATCCACTTTCCTTCAATTTAGGAGGCTGCGGGACTGCTGGGCCGAATTTCTGGGGATAGCCGGGGTACGTGCACGTACCCCTGTCTGGAAGCCTGTCCCCTGCGTGAACCCCTATCAAGCCTCCACACAACAGTACCCCTTCCTGGTGATTCAGACACCTGAACCCCTGCATGAATGAACCCCGAACCAGATGCTAGAATCTTCATATTTCTGCATAGCTCTAAGGCATATTGGGCCAAAACATCCATACCTAGTCCAGCCTATCCTTCCATATCCGAATTACTCGAGCCCATAACCTTAGTGGGCCTTAAATCAAGCCCAAGGTGGATTTTGGGCACAACAACTACCCCCGGGTTCCTTGTAGCCATTGATGCAAAAGGAACCTATTATTACTTGTACCTCAATAATATTTTCGTCCCATGTGAATCCCTAAGCCTACTTGAGCGTACTCGTTGTAGGAAACAAGAGACTCAGCCATGAAACTCTTGTGCTAATGACTGTACCTTTGTAACCTTCGAGTTTGAAACATAGGGTTCCACCATCTCCACATTAGGGTACCACCAGTGAACCCCTCAAGCTACGTACCTTCAATTTACTCAAAATTTGAATTCCACCAAGACTCTCTTTTTCCCCTTGAAACTCAATGCATTAAGCCTGCCCTTTGTCCATATTCAGTGCCCTTAGATCATGCATGGCGTACTAGTTCCAATCATGAGCTTTTTATCATGATCACCTAAACCTATTAGCTTCCAGCCTCCTTCCTTGAAAACTATAGCCTGATTTCTCGATATATTTCTTTTCCTTGTGAGGTTGGTCTTCATGTGTGAATCCTTGTGGGTGAAGCGATGAAGCTTCCATTGTTGCAAATACAATCTTCCAGAATCCTGGGCTACCAAGACCACTAGAAAAGGTGATTAGTAGCATGAGCTAAGTAGCCCACATATATACTGCACATAGCGCATACACATTTATAATGCAGGGATGCAAGTTTAAATGATTTTGTATAGATATGTCCGTTGCTGCCTTCGCAATCAATAGAACCCTATCAAACATGCCCTTCAAGACATAGTGCCACAATATTCAGAAATTTCCATGACTCCATCACAATGGACCTTCTAAGATGTTGTTAAGTTTTCCGAGACTTCATGAACATGTGCTCATAAACCACGGGACTTTGCCAAACCATGGCCATAAATATGGGGCTTTTCCCAAGTGAACCTATAATCCATAGGATGCAGGTTATCTTACATGTGTACCCCAAGAGGGACCAAGATAAGGTTATAGAAACCTCCTCAATTGTAAATATGTCTTTCCAAGTGGTTACGTTTTGGGGCATATAGCATGCCTAGGTACCTACTTGACAGCTTTAGCTAGCAAGTTTGAAAATTATTTTGAAAATATATGTCATGATGATCCTTTTTGCAAATCCATGCAAGTGTGAAACCATATGATACACGTATTCAGATGAACATGAATTAATGCGTGATAGAAGATAATGACCCATTTGAAAAGATGAACTTCGCAATGAAGTTTTTAGCTGGATGCTATAAAAATTTCCTCGTATGCACATAAAGCATGCATGATAGTGAATATGTAAAAGAATAAAAGTATAACTTATCTTTTCTTTTAGCATGTCAATCCAAATCAGGGTTCAACCATTGAACCCATAAGGTTGGGGCATCCTCCCTTTGAGCTTAAGATGAGGTCCTCTTTCCATTATGTAAGCCCTTCCATGATGTTGAGTTACCCCCCGAGGATCAGATTTCCTTCCCACACTACATATAAGCCTTCCTCAACTTGAATCCTTGAACCTTTGTAAGTGCATATGCCATGCGTAAAGTAGTCTGCTTGGGGGTACGTTCAAGCCCTAGGGGTTCACCCAGTTGTACCCTTGAATGTTTTATAAACATCGAGGCTCCACGAAATAGCCTTAATTTGCTCACATGGTGTGTATGATTAGGGGACACCACTACCAGTCAAGGGCTCACATGGGCCTGACCACACTACCTATTAAGGGTTTACGTGGGCCTAGCCATACTGCCTACCGAGGGCTTACATGAGTTTTTAGTTGAAGGGAGTTTCGTTAGCCTAGTGTCCCTAGGATCGGCGTGAACCCATGACATGCATAAACCATACATGTTAAAACCTGCTCACGCATAATCCATGCATGAGAAATCCAATCGATGAAATCCAAATCGAATCCAAATCCAAATCCCAACCCAATCCAAACCCAAATCCAAATCCAATCCAAATCCAATCCAATCCAATCCAATCCAGATCCAATCCAAGTCCAAATCCAATTCAATCCAGATCCAATCCAAATCCAATCCAAGTCCAAATCCAATCTAAGTCCAATCAAAATCCAATCCAATCCAATCCAGATCCAATCTATATTCCCCGGGGAAGCTCGTACCTAAGAGGTTCGTGGTATACCCTACCTTATAGTAATAAACTAGGTTCTCGTAAACAATAACATATGAACACACAAAGAAGACATGCGAACATAAGACATGAAGCACATAAGTACACGTAGCACACAAAGCATATAAGTACACATAGTCATTCACAGCAGTTAAGCAAATAAAGGCAAAGATAAAGTGATCACAAATTCATTAAACCAAATCATAAAAATTATTACATAAATAAGCGCTCATGCTTACCCCCCGGGCTTCCACTACTATAAGTTAGAACCTCTTATCGACTGAATCCCTAATCCTAGACCGGTCTATTGGATCAGACCTAGAGTGCATGAAGAATTCCCATTAACGAGGTTCCATCCTGGGAGTTTCCCTCGACCAGGTTCCATCCTAGGAGATTCCCTCAATGAGGTTCCATCCTAGAAGTTTCCCTCGACCAGGTTCCATCCTTGGAGATTCCCTCAACGAGGTTCCATGTGATTTCCTCACAATGCTAATTTCCTTAGCATTCCAATATCCTTGAGTTGGACTTCACTCACCCAGTTTCCCTGGGGTCATGGCGAAGCTATTTGCCAATTCTATGTGATTTCCTCACACCGCTAAAATCCTTAGCGTTTCAATTTCCAAGAGTTGGACTTCACTCACCCAGTTTCTCTGGAGTCATGGCGAAGCCATTTGCCAATTTACGTAGCTTCCTCAGCTACACACAAATCCTATAACGGGGTTGGTTATCCACCAACTTGATTACACGGAAGTTTGAAGACATTATGCCTTTTCAGGGTTCAAGCGAGTGAACGCCCATTATAAGGGAACCCTGTGGCCCTAGTTTCCCTAGGTCCTTCATACCATAGGTCCCAATTCCATTCACATGTAATCCACATGTGTTCCAATCCATACGCGCATTAACCATATGCGTTCTATTCCATGCAAACATAAACCACATGCATTCTAATCCATTCATGTATAATCCATACATGTTCCATATAGTCCGTGTAATCCATTAACATATATTCCATATGTTTCCAATCCATAAGCATATAATCCATATGCTTCCAATCCATTAGCATATAATCCATATGCTGTAAATCCAGCTCATGCATAATTCATACATGAGAAATCCTCTCCATGCGTAATCCATACATGGTAAATCCAGCTCACGCATAATCCATACATGAGAAATTCTTTCCAAACCAATTTGCGAAATCCAATCCGCATATGTTCCTTGATCTAGATTCCAGGGGTACCTCAGAATTAGATTCCATTAGGGGTTCACATACTAGAACCTTATAATTAGATTCAGTTAGGGTTCGCATACCAGAACCTCAAGAATCTCATGATCCTGACCCATCTATTGCGTGAAAGTTTTGCTTGCTTAAAAATTTACCACTTTCAAGATACCATCATGGGCAGTATACCATCCACTACCCCCTGGTTCCTTGAAGCCATTATATGCAAGAGGAACCTTATGTAATCCGTAATCAGGTTCAATCAACCTTCACCCTGAACCTCTAAGCTTACGTGAGCATACTCATTGTAAGAAACAAGGGGTATCATAGGTGAAGTGGCTACTACTCATAAAATTCCTTCCAAGAAAGACCATGTTATTTTTCCTCGATGATGATTCAATAATTTCCATTCTTGAACCTCCGGGATTCGGTTGTTGTACCCATACGTCGTGGATGCCTCAATTAAATTTCTGGCAGGTTACGTTTGATGCACGTACGCCCACATATACTTGCCATCCTTACACACTTCTACATCCTGATGATTATATCATTGCCACCCGACATGGTTTTCCAATGATCTCCTCCATGTTCCAAGTTCGAAACAATATTCCATAACATTCCCGGTCTCTAGTTATTCAACATAATTCCTTTAAGATCTTACTCCAGATGTATGTCGTGGATATAATTGTGACCACCTATACAACCGACCATGTTAATTGTTGAAGATCATGTTTTATGTCGAGTTTTGTCGTTGTAACCCAGTAAGGGATCCTGAGGCTGAAGGCTGCCAAGGGATTGCGAACCTGAACCTCCTTTGTACATCTTCTCATTTAAAAATAGGATGCATCTTAGAAATCCTCCATGTAGCCTGGTATCCACTACCTCCCGATTCCTCGGTGTAGTTTGTCCATGGCCAATATTGAATCAAATTCAACTTCTCATCCTTTTTGAGGAGAAGTCTAAATGGACATCCGTGAAGCTGGCTATACACGTCTCACCGTAGTTTCAACCTCTTTTTTTAATCCATGTGGGAAACCATGCTCCTCCTTATAAATGTGAGGTGTGTAACCATTTTCTTTGTCTAGATGATAAAACCTCCTTTCTTTGGCCTCCGCTTAGGTGCTTCAACCAGTACCCCCCAGTATGCTTTTTACCGAGTGTTTCAGGTTCCTACATAATCCTCCATTAGAGCAGCCATTTACATCAACGTTATAGGTGGTGCTACCCCTAAAAAACTGGAACCACTTCATGGGGTTCCATCAGTAGGGCTACTGGTAACATGATTCCCCAAGTATTCCGAATGGAGTTTCCATCAAATCATACAGTGAGGTGTCCACTTCTGACCATTTCCTTGATTTAACCATTTGAGTATCTCACACCAGTTGTGCAACGCTCATTTATGTCATAAGAGGCGAAACATGGCCAAGATTGTTTTTTCTTGTGGAATCCCTTTTAGGCACTAGTTAATCCTTTTGGGGTTCCCAGGATCAATGTTGATGGAAAACTTTCATACCGAATATGTGAATTATCAATAAGACACCTATAAGCTTACATGAGCTAGCTCGTTGTAAGAAACAAGAGGTATCTAAGAGAATAATGTAAAATATTTCCGGTAGCTCACAAATGAGGGAGTTCATATCCTTGCCATCCTCCAGTTTTACCTACTGATCATTGATCATGGTGTTCGCATCCCTGCTTTAATTTGGGTTACCCGTACCCCTAAGTCAGGAGGGTCGCAACCCTGTTTGCACTGGGGTTCGCCTTATACTCATCTATGAGGAGATTTGTACCCTTATCTGCACTAGGTTGACCTACAACTCATATATCATGATGTTTGTACCCCCATCATCATTCAAGTTCCCCTATTTACTCCGTTCATGGATGGATGTATGGTGCGAATTAGAGTTGTGCTCCAGAATTTTTAACGAAAATCCCTGGACTCTTTTAACCCCAGAATTGTTGAAGTGTAGCTTTGATAGACCTTAACCTCCAACTGGTTGAATCTCAAAACTGAGCATTTGGAGATACCTGATCTTCCGCTAGCTTCTAAGCCTGGAACCTCCGTTAGCTCTTATTTCTTTACAA
Source organism: Kitagawia praeruptora (assembly GCA_037693485.1). Taxonomy (NCBI): domain Eukaryota; kingdom Viridiplantae; phylum Streptophyta; class Magnoliopsida; order Apiales; family Apiaceae; genus Kitagawia; species Kitagawia praeruptora. The sequence goes on from CM075352.1 coordinate 117,739,308, forward strand.
ATCTGATTTTATAGGAGCTTCGAAATTTTGAAACTTGGCACTTTCAATCATTATAAGCAGCATCTTCCATCATCAACAATGGTATATCAATTACCCCCCCAGTTCTTTGGCAGAGGATCTTCTCTGGCAAAGAACTATATCTGTAACTCCTTTCGTATCATCTCATGTGGGATATATACTGCACTACCCCCCGAGCACCACGTGCGAACCTCTGGTTTCCAGCTTCCAGTACACCATGTTTTTTAACCTTATCATTAGCATTATCATCAGCTTCTTCCACAATTCTTTTTATTGGGTATTCTGAGGTTCCATCTTCACTTATTGGGTGAACTTCACATGTTTCTTGCTAGTTAGGAGGTTCACATCTTAACATCTTGGTGGTGGAACCTTCAGGCTGAGCTTCTTCTTTGTTCTAACTCTAAGAACCTCCTCATCAGATACAAGACTAAGTAGTTTGGAGGTATCTCCTGTCTCGGGAACTTCTTTCTCTATAGGTGCGACTTCTAGATTGATATATCTATTTCCTCATTATATAGCTTCTCTGATCAATGTTTATAGTGAACTTCTACACGGGTATCACGAAAATAGGGTATCTATGAGATTACCCGAGGTTCCCACTGATGCCACGTCATTTTGATAGCTTTTGTGTACTTTCCTGCACAGTTACAATTTATAGATTAAAGTATATAATTCTTTTTGTACACATATATCTACCAATGTCATATTATATTTGTGTGTATGCATATTAATGGTTGATAATTTAAATACATGAAAACAAAAATATGTTTCATTACAATTAAAATGACAAGGATATCTTCTATATTTCTTTTATCCGTAAAAATGCACATCTTCTAGCCTTATCTTTTTGCAGTTTGGAAGTTATAGTCTCCTAAAATAATTCTATTACTATTATTTTTATTTATTCTCTTCCCGGATCCCACAAACACAACTAGCATAATGCAAATCCCGTGCATTTTTCTACTTGCAGGTTTCATGCGGCCATGTATCAATTTGATTTCCATCACACTACTTCAATCTTAACGTAATTAACCCCATATATATATATTCTTCTTTTGTAATTTAACATCGAGTCAACTACAATTTTCTCTTTTTTATTATTATTATACAACACAATAACATCCACAAAATAGAATATATAAATAATATATTCTCTCTTTTTACACAAATATAGTACAATGAGTGTGTTAAATTAGTATAAGACATGCATATTAATGTAAATAACAACTCTTCAGTATATAAATATATGTTGTTGTCTTCTTTTTTTTTTTTTAAATTGCACTGCGAACAAATAATTCAATACTTATTTAGATATATATCATATGCTAATTTCTCAAATAATAAAAATATCTGAATGCATGCATGCCTGATATCATAAGATTCATAACAATATAAAACTACAATTAGAAATAACAAAAGAAGACTTATCTATATTTTGTATTTTTCCGGATAGGTTTAGAACTCCATCTCTTCTTTATCTTTTACCACGGCTGACTACACCATAGCCTCCTCCTCTGTCAAGCTACCAGTTGCCGCCATGAACCATTTTGCATCCTTTGTTTCATGTTGACATAGCCCTGCAATATATAGATATATATATGTACATGTATAGTGTATACATGTGATCTCATGATGTTGTTGCCGCTAAACCAGTGCAATGTTAGTCTTATATACCCTTACTGCCTTCACCATTGCCATCGACAAGAATTACCACTTGTTAACGTCGTTCTCCGACACAGCTCAGCTTCTGTTCTTCATCCCATACCTCAGCAAGCTTCTCAGCTTTTTTATGTCTTTCTCGGTTATCAACTCGCTGCTGCAAGCTTCTCGTCTGTGGCATATACCTCTGCATAGTCAGTGACAACTTAGCTTCTCGTAGCAGGCCCTCCATTTGTGCCGACGTCAAGCTTGTTCTTCTTTCTTTGATTTTTTTTATATGTACATAAGAAGCATCACCGTTGAACTCCACCGAACCCTCAGTCATGTCATCGAAACTGGACATTGTTGTAAGCTTCTCGCAACTGTCATTCTCCATATTTTGTTACAGGCTTAAAGCTGACGGCGCCTTGATGCAACCATCGTCAATGACCGCCGCTGTTAGCACACTCTACATCTTCTTTAGTGATACTGTTACTGATGTCGGGCCGCCGTTAACAAAACCTGTATCATTTACAAATTGCCACCTCCAAGAATTCCCTTGCACAAAGAAGAAAAAAGAGAAGTTCATATGATTTAAATGTGGCAAAAAGAAAATCCCCACAAATCTTCTTTCAAAGATTCTGTTAAAGCATTTGAATCTCACATACAACATGCGAACAACCTGTAGGTCCTTTTTTTTATCGTTATTTTGTGTTATGTTTTTGCTTCAAGCCTTGGTCGCTGTTCCCATCGAGAACACCATTAAAACGACAACCCCGCATCCACCATCCATTGATGGTCGTTAAAATGACATGTCATAGACATCATATTTGTTCTTTGCTTGAGAAAATTCTTAACAATATTGGTCGCTACTGTTAACAGAAACTCCACCATTCTGGATTACATATGCACCCAAAATCCAACCAAGCAATGCATTACAGTCCTGTATGCACCAGTGATCCTGGGGTAAACTAGTATAATCGCCCGATAGCAGCCACATGTGTAAATATAGTGAACAATCCTTTCTTTTTTCCATCAATCACCACCGATTTAACGCACTGGCAAAGGTCACCGTCCCGATCAATTTTGATTCGTCTGTCCCCCACAAACGATAAATGAAAGCCCCTCCTTCTAGCGCCAAAATGTTGTAGGAGGAATTTGGTTACAACACCCATTCCGAGTTTCATTGATTTTCTGATGATTTGGGATGATTTTTTTAGTGGTGTTTTGGGACTGAGTTTGCAAGGTCTCCACATAATCCATGTAGAGTGAAGTGAGGTCTAACATCCAACCCCTGCAAAGTGCCTACATATCCTATATTTATAGGAATCAAGTCCCATGTAGTTCTTAGGGTGTGGACTCCTTACTGGATTGATCAGCCACATTTTGATATAATTATCTAGTAGTTATTCCACCATTCATGATTATCCAGTTGTTATATATCCATAAATCCATGATTATCTTCACAAATATATGATTTTCCATCATATATCCACATATATATACATAATCCATGTATAAATAATGATTATCTGTGATAACTAATGTTGTTGACCTGTTCATGATATTTAGGAGTTATCCATAAGGTTGTTAGAGCGTCCCTTATCCACTTTCCTTCAATTTAGGAGGCTGCGGGACTGCTGGGCCGAATTTCTGGGGATAGCCGGGGTACGTGCACGTACCCCTGTCTGGAAGCCTGTCCCCTGCGTGAACCCCTATCAAGCCTCCACACAGCAGTACCCCTTCCTGGTGATTCAGACACCTGAACCCCTGCATGAAGGAACCCCGAACCAGATGCTAGAATCTTCATATTTCAGCATAGCTCTAAGGCATATTGGGCCAAAACATCCATACCTAGTCCAGCCTATCCTTCCATATCCGAATTACTCGAGCCCATAACCTTAGTGGGCCTTAAATCAAGCCCAAGGCGGATTTTGGGCACAACATCAATACAACATTATAATTTCTAAAATCATCTAACAACAAGATCATGTGTATTTCTTATAATCTTTTTGTTTAAACTATTTCTAAATTTTTGTTAATCGATTGATTTCATAACTTAGCAAGATAATTTTTGATAACATTTTAATTATTGTTTATATTGTGTGAGTATCAAATATAATAAATTAGCAAGATAATTGTATTGTATAAATCTTAATGGTACATCTTAAATTTTATATCATGTTCTTTAAAAACGTGTTACCCACATGAACGAGAAATGATGAGATAAACAATAAAACGACATGGAAAGACCTGGTCGACCCCAGCCAAGGGCTTGGGGCGAGCTTTATTTCTTTAGATAGAATAGTATATCGATTTAGGTAAAATTTGATATAATTAATTATTTATTATATATTATATCATTAAATATCTAATTCATACATATATACATAATAAATAATAAAGCTGCCTATATACATATTTTTATTTTTATTCACTGAATTTTGTATATTTTTCCTTTATAAAACGAATTAAATCAAATTGAACATCATTATAATTCCTAAAATCATTTAAAAAACAAGATCCTCTATATTTCTTAGAATCATTTTGTTTAAATGTCCCTAATTTTTTTGTTAATCCATTGATTTCATTTAGCATGAATATCAAATTTAATAATCAAACAAGATATGGTATCAAATTAATATTCCTTCTCCTCACATTACAAATAATAAATATGTTTGATCAATTATTGTTAGTGACCCGAATAAAATGGAGGATCAAACTTCGTGTGACAAAGAAATGGCCTTCTGATTTTATCATAAGCTGATACAAGAGATGTGTTAAAAGGACACAACTTTTTTTTTGAGAATCGAACCCATGACCCTGGGACGAGATAAATTCTTACCACTTGAATTATTTCATCGCGCTTGGATACAACTTAATTATACTGAACAATGATGTTGTTAAAGATATATGTGAATATTGTTTGTTCATGTAATTAAGTTAAGGACCTTAACTAATTACATGAACAAACAATATTCACATATATCTTTAATAAATGTAAATATATGGTGTTAATAAGTATATGTTGATGTCGATGACTTATTCAATGTTGCAAGTTTTTTTGATAATATTTTTCATATAATCGTCATGTTTTTTTTTAATCATTAGTTAATTAGATAAATAAATTAAGTTTCTCGTGTGCGAAGCACGAGCCATATTACTAGTAAATTTAATAGATTATAATTATATGTATTTTAAGATGCCGTGTACGCCCACGTTCTGCGAGCGGGCGTTGATTTTTTTTAAAGTATATAATTTGTTAGAGTTACAATATTCAAAAAAATTGATTTCAATCTAAGAGGAAGATTTACGATGCATTACAATGAAGATATGCACTTTAATATTATTAAATGATAAAAAAATTGATTGTACTACAATTAATAAAATCAAAATAATTTTTTTTTTGTCTTAAAATTTTGATTGTATATACAAATAACCTGGGAAATGATTTAATATTATTAAATGATTAAAAAAATTATTTTGATTTTATGTAGTTTTTGATTGGTAATAAATGTTTATTTTGAATTTTTAATTTTTTCAATATATAATGGGTATATGAGATAAGATTAGTGAATTCAAAATGTAAAATTGTAAGGTTAGAGAAAACTCGAAAATAATTAATTAATGACATTGATTATGATTTGTATACTGTTTTGATTTACATATTCATTATGTGTATGCATATTTTTTCTGAGTAGTGCTAGGGATCCCGAATTGTATCCCAAAAATAGTTCCCGAATGATGTGGCATCGGTGATTTGGCAAAATAAACTATTTTAATTTGTGTGATTGATGTGAATCCAAGGGGGTCCATCTTAGTTAATTATAATGTGATCAATCAGAAGATGACATGTAACATTTGGAAAAAAATTTGGGATGTAATTTGGGAGCTCTAGCATTTCCTTTAAAAATTAAGGTTAAATATATGATTTATTACTACTTCCCTCGATTAAGGAAATTAATGCTTCCCTTAATTAAGGAAATAAATAAATAATACTAATTTGATATACTACCAACTTTAAAACTACACACTACTAAGGAAATGATGTACCTAATTTTTTGAATTGAGAAATCACCGTAATAGCCTTAACTTATATTGTAGTGGAAAAATAGAAAGGACAATTTGAGTAAATATCCAAATCCTTATTACTACTTCCCTCGATTATAAGGAAATTAATGCTTCCCTTAATAAAGGAAATAAATAAATAATACTAATTTGATGTACTACCAATTTTAAAACTACACACTATTAAGGAAATGATGTCATGCTGACATAATTTTTTGAATTGGGAAATCACCAAAACAGCCTTAACTTATATTGTAAAGAAAAAATAGAAAGACAATTTGAGTAAATATCAAAATCCTTCATTAGCACACATTTAGAATATAATAGATAAGAGATAATAACAAGGATTCAAGATTTTGTGTGGTCAAAGATTCAGTAAGGCACCGGAGTGCTGAAGATTTAAATTTCAGCAATTGACAATATCTTATCAGTTGAGCTATATACAGAAATCCAGTACATACTTGTAACTGTCAAGTGTAAAGGGTCGTTTAGTCTGTAAGTTAGTTGATAGAATCTAAAGATATATTGTAAGAGAGACGCATCTGGTAATGTTAAAAGGCATGTGATAAAAAGTTGGGGAGAAAATGCATACAATGTTATAGGTTTGAAGATTAAGGAGAAAGTTTAATTCTTTGAAGTAACAAACATTCAGCCAAGGCAAAACTGAAATAGGTAAGATAAAAAAAAAAAAAAAAAAAAAAAAAAAAAAAAAAAAAAAAAGCAGCTTTCATTTAGAGTTGAACTCTCAATTTTATTTTCCTGGCTATGAAAATCATTCTTCTATAAACGGGTAATATATAATTTGTTTTCAAGTGTATCTATTGACACAAATTATTAACTTCATTTATGTATGATTCAGGTCATAGTAGAGAGCAGAACATCCAGCTCAATCCTGAATTCTTCACTGATCCATGAATGTTCTGGTCATCTAGGTTTTAGGTAGGACTTTCTAGATCTGTACTATGCATGTATATCATGTCTCCGTCTGAATGATTCTAAACATAGTTCATAATCATCTTCCTGATACAAGTTGCTTTTATAACAAATACTTATTTCCATTTAACAATGCATGCTTGTCGAGGAAATGAACTTGCCAAGCTGGATTCTAAATTTGATCCACCATCTGGCTACTAAATACAGGTAAGTTAAAGAAATTACCTTACTTAATTCTAGTACGTAGACCGAACCTCTTAGGTTCGAATAACCAAACAAATATCTGGAATATGATCAGCTAAGAGTAAATTATAACTTAATATATGCATAAAACTAGGCAGCATGCTTGTCTCGGTGAGATTAATAATTTGACAGTTTTTTTAACAGGTGTGGTTGATGTTAACTCCAACAATATCATTCAGTATTGCCCTTTTCCAGTCCCTCTGCAAATGGACTGCCTCCTAGATTCCGGATAGATCAAACACAAAGTGTTGCTATAGTACCTTCCAACAGTACATATTCTGGTATATCTGTCATAGGAGGCTGTGTCTGGCATCCCTAATATCTTATCATAAAATAAATTTATTTTCTGTAATACTACGTACGAGTTTTACTTGTAGTAAATATCTGCGCCTTAAATTTATATAGCATTCGATAGATAAATATTGAAAGAACTGGTTTAATGACCGCATGCAAGCACATCTTTTCCTGCTAGCTAATAAGGTCATGTACTGAACTTGGCATAAATTAAATAGCAGTTTTGAAATTCTTTTACTTGACACCAATATATATAAGTGTAAAGATGTTATCTACTTTAATATAAATGTACACACTTCAATGTAAATGGTAAGCATCAACAAGGTGCAAATAGAGATGCCCCTGGGAGAAAGGCATTGCAAAAGTACATAAATCGTAATGGTCCCAAGACATAATACACTCAGTAACCAGTTAACCTTTGCTTGGTAATCCTGGGACTATCATGGTTTTGTTAGTAAACAATTAACCTTTGCCTGTAATTCCTAAGGCTATTATGCTTTTGTGTAATCACGACAATGCAATAATCTAATGCAGTTTTCTGAATATGGGTGGGAAATTTTTTTACTGACACAATTTGGAATTTTTTTAATTTAAAGGAACAGCAGTAAAATCCAATACTTTTATTTCAGATCACACAATAACCAAAAAGTAAAAAACAATGTAAATCACAGCATGATTTATATAGCTACCTGACTGCAAAATCACAGTATTACTTACATAGCTACCCTACTACAGAGTGCATTCAACCCCTGAAGATGGCACAAGAGGGGTGGTACATTCCAAGTTGGATTCTTCATCTTAAACAATCCTGAGCAGCAATACGCCTTGTTATAGAATCGGCAAGAGACGATATTGCGAGCTCTGCGGTCGCTATTTTGTATTGCTGAGAGTGATTGTCATAAGCAATAAGCATATAGCAGGAGGTTGAGCAGGTAAAGTAAAAACAGAAAGCTTTCTAGCACAAGAGAGCAAAACTAACAAACCTTTTGTAACTGGGCATGATCAGCTCCTAACAAACCTGATGGAGAGTTAATCGCGATTGTAACATAAACTATGAGATTTGGGAAAAGATCTAAGAATAGATTTAGATAATATTTATTAAAGTATTTCTCTCTCCTTAAGGGAGGTTATACTCTCTAATTTACAAAATGCCAACCCCTTTACAAGTGGGGTTTGTTGAGTATATATAGGGGATTCCTAGTGGTCCCCTAATTTACTTGGCCACTAAGTTTACATTTGTGGGCTTCTGGGCCCTATTATGAGTACATGTGTTAATGGGCCTAATACAATTTAAATCTTTCTATTAATCTATATACAAATTATGTCACTTGGGCTTCATGGTCCAACATTTGTCCCCCCCTAGTTTAGAGGATATCTTCAGATTCCTTGATTGAGACCTGCATAAATAAAAATATATATATATGCCTTTTTATTGTAGATTAAAAGAGGTAGTACGAGAGTAGATTAATTTGATTTGATTTGATTTTTTTTTTTTTGGTCTATAAATAGACGCTCTCTCTCAACTATTTTGATAGTTGGCTTATTTGGGCTTTGGACGATTCAGTTCCCAAGGAACAGATTAAAAGAGTTGGAGAGACACTTCCCGGCCACTCACTAATCTCTTTGTAAGTATTTGCTTTTGTTCTTGTTTTTTTTTTTTTGTTTTTTTTATGCCTTTGTGCTTGTATCGTTGTCTTCTTAGAGTTCTTGCTTTAAGCCCCCAAGTATGTCTGCCGATTCTTCATCTTCCCATGTAGACGGTGGGAATCCGGGGAAAAAGCCTGTCGATGTAGGTTTGTTGGATGACCCCATAGATTTAGGGCATTTGGAGATTCCGGAGAATATTTCAGGGGGAAGTTTCGGTTTTCTTGATGAGATAATGTCTGAAAATGTTGAAGTTCCGGTATTCTCATCTCCGTTGAGTCCTCGCACCATTGCTGCTCGTGAGAGGGTTTTGGTTGAGGCCGCTGCCGAGGGACTTGAGGAGTTTAAGGAATCGAATTTATGGTATCCAAGTATTTACTCGAATCGTCCTTTAGATGTCGATATTAGTGCCTAGGTAAGATTGAATTGTGGTTATAGATGTTTCAGTCCTCAATTAGATGATAAGATATGGGAAATGCCGGAATTCGGGGTGCATGGTATTCCGATGTGTCATTTTGAATATGGATTGCGCTTGCCGATGCATCCGTTTCATTTAAGTCTTTATGAGTTTATTGGTTGTGGTATGGCGCAGTTGTCGCCGAACTCGATAGCGCAGGATAGTGGCTTTATAGCTCTCTGTTCAGAAACGAATTTTGTGCCGTCTCTAAGTTTGTTCTTTTCGATTTATAGTATGAAATACCAAGAAGGTTTAATTTATTTTAGTAAACGAGAGGGCTTCACAAAGATCGTTGATGTTAAGTCTTCTAATTCGGGGTGGCATAGCAAATGGATGTACTATTACGGTCCTGATTTGGAGCTCGTGCGCCCTTGCCAGCACGTTAACGAGGACGTGGTTGACCGGGTCGCTAGGCTTAAAAAGTTTGATATGTTGACTGTTACTCATTTTTTGGGTCTTGAACCTTCTTATACCCACTATCAACTAAAAGATTCAAAGTTTTTAGAAGAACATGATTGTGAGGTTTCATTATTCGGTCGTTAACTTTATCCCGATGGGGTGTTGTTTGTTTATTAAATTGTGTAACTCCTTTTTTGTTTATTTTCAGTGGCAGGGCCATCCTTAGGAAAAATCCTCTGTAAGGGAGTTCCTGGAGATATGAACCAAGCTTTGGCTTTGCTTGCTAAGAGGTCGGTCGCGACTCAATCAGGTCCAGGTGGGAGTTCTTCGAAGGTGACAAAGTCCCCAGGTACTGCTAAAACCGTCAATGATCCTATTTCTGAGTCTGTCGTCGAGGTACTGGATGGTAGCGGCGAACTGGTGCCACGTTCCAGTAAGAGAACTCGAGAAGGGGATGATGATGGTTCACGCCGAACTGTCTTACGAAGGACTTTAGACCCAGCTCGTTTTGGTTCAGGTAAGTCTCTGACTATTACTGGAGTTCGTAAGGAATCTCTCCCCCCTATACTGCAAGGTTCTAGCCCTGTGCCCCCTCTTCAAATCGAGGTGCATCCGAATGAGAAGTGGTCCGCCAGATCTAACTTTCCTGTGCAAGTTTTCAAGGCGTTCAATTTGCCACAAGATTTCAATTCTTACGTTGATAAGACCCGAGATGAGATCGCTGAGCGTTGTTTAGCTCGTGGAGGTCGGGTAACCTGTCTACTCGTTGTTGTTAGTTATTATTTTATGTTTTATTTGATTTCTCTCTATTTTTATGTAATTTGCTTGTTAATGCTGTTTTGCAGTTCTTGGCAGATATTGCTCATATTGTAAAGGATTATCGGGCTGATGTTGATAGGCAGTGGAGAGAGGGTGGTGCTCGTGAGCTTTCCGATCTGAAAAATGAAAAAGCCATTGCTGATCGTCGAGTTGAAGAACTGACGAAGCGAGAGGCTGAATGTGTTGATGAGTTGAAGAAATTAAGGCTAGAGAACGAGAAGATAAAGGAGATTGCTGAGTCTAGGGTTAAAGAAGTTAACGAGCTGAGGGAACGAGTTGTTTCTGGGGGTAAGGAACTGGACATCATGAGAGGCGAGTTGTCTATCTTGAAGGGTGCAAACGAAGTTTTTGAGAAGAATATTGTTGATTTGAAGTTGGACTTGGAAAAGAGTATTGCAGATGTGGCACAAGGAATTGGGACTGGTTATCAGAGCTGTTATGACCGCTTGAAGTAGGTCGGGATCGACTTGTCTGGTCATAGCTTTGAAGATTACTGTGCTGACCTGGCGAAGACTCTTCCCAACAATGCCGACGTCGTGACTCCTGACAACTAAGTGAAGGTGGGGAATGCCCCATTAATTATGTAACTTTTGAATTTTAGTCGTTTCTGAACTTTGCGGTTTCGTATATGTCTGGAATTATCTCTGTTTGCCCCATTTGCCCCGTAACTAATATTTGCTATGTTTGAAATTGATGTTTGGTGGAATCTTTATGCATGCTTTTGCTATATGACTTGGTTTTTATCTATTTTTTATGGTGCTAGATTTCTTTTTCTGCTATATGACTTGGTTTTTTGCTAAATAATAGCAATGTGAGTTGGAAGTATTGTCCTCATGCTTGTTTTGCTTTCAAGAGACTAGGTATAGTAGAGATTTGTTCGTCAAGAATATATTTATGTGTCATTTATTTGACTGTGACATCTTATTTTTAATGCTATATATTTCCGAAAGAAGGATATGCCCTGTTGATTAGTGTGTTGTTGTTGTTCTAACTTGAAGATGGATATGGATTAATAATATGAATTTTCGGAAATTTGACTAATTGCCTTAAAGACGTTTTCAATGCCTGTGTGTTGATGATAGATACCAAGGTATAATTTGCAATTCAATCGAGGAATTGTAACAAGCTTGTATTCAATAATAAATTAAAGTGGGGGCGGAGCTAAAATGGAATCCTCGTTTTAGATTCTTTTCATTTTAGCAAATTCATAGGTGAATAGGGGACAAAGTTTGCCATTGTTTAAGAAATAACATAAAATTACTGGTAAAACTTCTTCAGGTGGATTCCATTCCACGCATTCTTAATCAGCTCGCCGTCGAGTTGAGCTAGTTCATAGGTGCCAGGGCGGATGACTTTCGTGATCTTGTATGGGCCTTCCCATGGGGCCTTTAGCTTACCAGCCACTGTGGGTTGAGATGAAGCAGATTCTCGCAGGACTAGGTCATTAACCTTGAAATCTTTTGGTTTCACTCGCTTGTTGAAGTACTCTGCCACTTTGCCTTGGTATTTAATGATGGTTGAGGTTGCCTCTTCCCTGACCTCTTCCAAGAGGTCGCTGTCTAGTCACAGACCTTCAAGAGAATCTTGTTCATTGAAGTGTTCGACCCTTGGAGAATTTAAGCTCACCTCGACAGGGATTACGGCATCTGTGCCATATGCGAGTCTAAAAGGCGTTTCTCCCGTGGCAGTTCGTGGGGTCGTTCTTTAGGACCAGAGCACATTTGGGAGCTCATCGACCCACTTGCGAGCTTGATCTTGTAGCCTTTTCTTAAGCCCTTGGAGAATTATCCTATTGGATACCTCGACCTGTCCGTTGGCTTGGGGATAAGCGACTGATGCTTTAAGGTGTTTCACCTTTAATTCTTTTAACATTAAGCCGAATTTCTCCCCAACGAACTGGGTTCCATTGTCTGTGACGATCGACCTGGGAATTCCGAAACGGAAGACTATATGCTCCATGACAAACTCGATCATTTCTTTTTCTCTGATTCTAGCTAATGGCTTTGCCTCGATCCATTTTGTTGCATAGTCTACGGCCACGACTATGAACTGAAGTTGATTCCTGCTTTTTGGGAACGGCCCTACGATATCAATTCCCCATTGAAAGAATGGGCAGGGACTGAGTATTGGAGACAGAAGTTGTGTGGGTTTATGGTTAGTTGTACTGTATAGCTGGCAAGATGGGCATTTTTTCACAAAATCATCACAATCTTTCCTCATTGTTGGCCAGTACAACCCTTGCCGTATTATCTTGTGAGCTAGGCTTTTGCCTCCCATATGCTCTCCACAAATTCCCATATGAACTTCAATAATTGCTATCTCTGCTTCTTCTGGAGCAAGACAACGAAGAAGAGGCTCTGTCAGAGCTCGTCTGTACAACTTAGCATCTTTCACGCAATAGTTTCTCACTCTGTACATCAGCGACCTAGCTTCATTTTTGTCTTCTGGTAACTGATTCTTAACGATGTAGTCAAGAAAAGGGACTCTCCAGTCATGTTTTGACGAGATGTTGTGTATCGTCGTTGGTTCAACCGTTGGAGATTGAAGTGTTTCCACATAAATTGGTTCGTTATTTGTAATGATCGAGGACGATGCCAACTTGGATAAGGCGTCCGCCCATTGATTCTCTGATCTGTCAATATTTGTCATTTTCCATGAAGTAAATCTTGCAAGTAGATTTTGGGTTCGACAAAGATAAGTCGCCATTCTGTCGTTGTGGACTTGAAATTCTCCTAACACCTGCTTTACTACCAGCTGCGAATCACTATAGATGTCAATGACGGCCACTTCTAGACTTACTGCGAGGTTCAATCCTGCTATCATGGCTTCATATTCGGCCTCGTTGTTGGTTGCTTGGAAAGCAAAGGTGATAGCTTGTTGGACTTTGAACCCTTCTGGGCTGATCAATATAATTCCTGCTCCACTTGAGTCTGAGGTCGATGATCCGTCGACATAAAGGACCCAAGGTCGACATTGAGTTTGTTCATCATCAAATTTCAAAATTTCTGATTTGTTGAACTGACACTCGACCACGAAGTCTGAAAGTGCCTGAGCTTTCATCGCTGTGCGAGGTCTGTATTCGATGTAAAATTGGCTCAATTCTATTGTCCATGCCGCCAATCGACCTGTCATGTCGGTTTTATGTAGAATCCGCTTTAATGGTTGGCTCGTCATTACTTGGATCTCTCGTCCTTGGAAATAATGCCTGAGTTTACGGCTTGCCACGACTAGAGCGTATACAAGCTTCTCGACCTGAGGATAGTGAATTTCTGCATCCCGTAGGGTATGACTTATGTAGTAAACAGGTAATTCATTGCCCTGGTAAGATCTAATCAAGACTGCGGCAATCGTATTGTCGCTTGCAGACAAATATAATCGCAGGGGTTCTCGTGGTTGAGCTTGCGTCAAGATTGGGGACGAGCTCAAAAACTTTTTTAGCTCTTCAAGCCCTTTTTTGCATTCGTCGTTCCATTCAATTTTCGACTTTTTTGAGGCGTTCTTGATGGCTTCAAATAATGGAGCGCATCTCTTAGATGATTGTGGAATAAATCTTCTAAGTGCGGCTAGACAGCCTGTTAGCGTTTGCAACTCTTTTAAAGAAGAGGGTTCTGGCATGTTGATAATGGCCTTAACTTGATTTGGGTCTGCCTCGATGCCCCTCTGTGTCAAAAGGAATCCCAGAAATTTTCCTGAAGTCATCCTGAATGAGCACTTGGCGGGATTTAGACGCATACTGTGGCGTCGGACATTATCAAAAGTTTCTCGCAGGTCTGCCACATGATCTTTCGACCTCTTGGATTTTGCAATCAAATTGTCGACATAGACTTGTAAATTTCGGCCTATTTGTGAGGCAAAGATAGTATCCATCATCTGTTGGAATGTGGCTCCTGCGTTGATGAGGCCAAAAGGCATATTTTTAAATCCAAAAACACCTCTATGGGTAATAAAAGCTGTCTTTTCCCAGTCTTGATTATCCATTTTAATTTGGTTGTAGCCCGAAAACGCGTCCATGAATGATAGGAGCTCGTGGCCAGCTGTGGCGTCAATGAGCTGATCAATATTAGGTAAAGGATAAAAGTCTTCAGGGCAAGCTCGATTAAGATTAGAGTAGTCCACACACATTCTCCATTTTCCATTGCTCTTTTTGACTAAGACTGCATTCGATATCCATTCAGGAAATTGTACGGGCGCGATGAATTCCGCCTCGAGTAATCTGTCTAACTCGGCGTCGATTGCCTTCATTTTCTCATTCGAGAATACCCGTTTCTTTTGTTTTACAACCCGAGCTCCGGGCTTGATGTGGAGAGAGTGACGAGCTATTATCTCGGGAATTCCCGGCATATCTTTGGGATTCCATGCAAAGATATCAGCATATTCTCTGATGAGATCGATAATTTGCTGGCGAAGTTCGCCGTTCAAACATTTTCCAATTTTTATCACCTTGTCGGGACAGCCTTCCTCGAGCTCTATCTCATCGCATTCTTCCACGGTGACACAAGATGATTGATTAGATGTTTCAAGTATAGCTCGAGGGTCCATGTCTATAACCTGATTGATTGACGAATCATCGTCACGTTTTGTTTTTGGTATAACGGTGGATAAGTAACACTGTCGCGCTGTTACCTGGTCTCCCACGACCTCTCCAATTCCAAATTCTGTTGGAAACTTCATTTTGAGGTGAGGAATCGAGGTGATGGCCTTCAAGGCTGTGAGAGTGGTCCTGCCAAGAATGGCGTTATAGCTTGAATTGGCGCTGATGACGTGAAATTTGGTCATCTGCCATGTTTGGCATGGAAGAGAGCCGAATAAGACTGGAAGGTCGATAGTGCCTACAACCTTTACCTCATTTCCTGTGAAGCCGTATAGAGGCATGTTCACATTTTCCAATTTCCTATCCCCAATGTCCATTCGAGCAATAGGCATGGTGATAAAGTATGTCAACGGAACTGGCATTGTCAATTAAGATCTTTTTCACAGTATTAGTGCCGATCTTGGCTGTAATAACCAAAGCGTCTTGATGAGATTCGATTATTCCCGAAGGGTAGTCATTGTCAGAAAAAGAAATCACAGGGGATGGATTAGGACGTTGGCATTTAGGAGCCTCAGGATTCACATGAAACACTTCTCTGGCGTACAACTTTTTAGAATTATTTGATGTGCCACCGGCGGCAATCCCTCCAGCGATGACATCAATGACTCGATTAAGATCACGAGGGCGATCATTTTGTCTTTCGGTGTCGTGATCAATGTAATGAGTCAACTGTCCTCTCTTGATTTTAGACTCAATAAGATTACTCAACTGATAACACTGGTCTGTTGTATGGCCGGTGTCCTCATGGTATTCGCAGTACCGAGAGCTTGGAGGTCGTCCGGGTTTCATTGGCCTCGGTGGTCGGTAATCGGGTTCCGTTTTTAAAAGAGCTAGAATTGTGGCTTTGTCTACAGTGAGCTTCGTGAATTCTTTCTCTTGCCTTTCTCTTGGCTTCCATGTCTTGTCTTGATTATCTGACCTTTCCGTTCGTGGCTTTCGAGGGCTTCTGGTGTCACTGGTCCTCGAGTATGAATCATAACTTCGCTTATAATCCGTTCTCGGAGAACGGTATCGAGGACTTCTACTACGCTCTCGTTTAAAAGCTCGTCGAGGAGATTGGATACTCCCTACTACTTCTTGCAAATTCATTCGGTGTTCTACCACTTGGAAGGCCGATTGGAGAGTCCGGGGGTTCTTTTCAAAGAATTCTTCTAACAGATTGGCATGACGATGCTTGTCAATTCCTGCGGCCAGATAATTTATTGCCAGTTCTTCAATTAAGTTGGGAATATCAGAAATTTCATTTCGAAATCTGACTAAAAAGTCTCTTAGAGATTCGTTAGATCGTTGTCGGACAGTCATCAGGGATGCGGTTATCTTTCCACCTTTATAATTGCTTGAAAACCTAGTTTGAAATTTTGTTTTTAAAGATTGCCACGAGTCTATAGATCGAGGTGGTAAGCTATTATACCACCGTAGAGCTGTGCCTTGAAGGCATGTTGAAAAGAATTGACATCTCGCTACTTCTGAGTGTCCAAAAAATGCCATACGGCCATCAAATGTGTTAAGGAATCCACTCTGGTCTGACGTCCCATCGAAGTGATCTAACGAGGGCGTTTTCAACGTCCTATCAATACGAGCTATCTCAATATCTCTCGATAAGGGACTCTCTGTCGATGTGATTTGGCCGGATTGGTTTCGAATAAATTCTCTACACATGGCGAGGTCACTTCGGATGTCAGCAATATCTTCTGGTCGTACTGACTCGTTAGAATCAGTTCGCCATGATGAATGACTCGCAGCTGGCGCTGGTCGTCTTCTGCGAGCAGAAGGCCTTGAGTAAATTGACTCTGTTGATTCCTCAGCACCAAAGTCGTCATAATCATTCTCCTGAAACTCATCTTCAACATCGACAGTTTTATCATTGGCCAAGGTCGCTGTATTTCTCAATCCACTTTTCAACTGACGAGCTCGTCGATATCTCCTGAGCTTTTCATCTAAACCTCGCTTTTGTTGTTCTAAGTTAAATATTTCTTCATCCGAGTCTTGGAGATGTTCTTCCACTCCAACGACGGGCTCTTTTTCTCTTTGGACCTTTTGCAAATGTAGGCGCATGTCGCTTGTGAGTACCTTTTTTCCTGTGTCTGTGGTGACCCTCATGCGGGTATCTGGCTGAGCCTTACGTCTTACATCCAAATGCTCCGGTTCGGTGGGTCGTTTAGATCCACCTACACTATTTTCTGCTGCTGGAAATAACTGTCTAGGTTTTAGGGGAGGAGGTGCCATTTGGTCCCCAGCTCGAGGGGCCGTTAACATCTCCATTTTTTCCCCGATTTGTTCAATCATCGATTCATTCACTTCTATTTTTGGTTGGAATTTTGAATTAAAGAGCTCCTTCTAGCGCCAAATGATGGAGAGTTAATCGCGATTGTAACATAAACTATGAGATTTGGGTAAAGATCTAAGAATAGATTTAGATAATATTTATTAAAGTATTTCTCTCCTTAAGGGAGGTTATACTCTCTAATTTACAAAATGCCAACCCCTTTACAAGTGGGGTTTGTTGAGTATATATAGGAGATTCCTAGTGGTCCCCTAATTTACTTGGCCACTAAGTTTACATTTGTGGGCTTCTGGGCCCTATTATGAGTACATGTGTTAATGGGCCTAATACAATCTAAATCTTTCTATTAATCTATATACAAATTATGTCACTTGGGCTTCATGGTCCAACAAAACCTTTTGTAACTGGGCATGGTCAGCTCTTGTTTCCAACTCCGTTAACTTGACTTTTGTACCTTTCACAAGTTTCTCTATAGCTGCAATCTATTTGGACGGCAGATGAACTTTCTCATGGGAAGATTCAGTAGATGAACATAACAATAGGAAAAAAAATGAAACAATTATAGAACTTTGCATTATTCATGACAAATAAAGCTCACCTCATCTTTAGAAGCATTGAAACAAGCCACAAGGACATATGTTATGTTTTCAGTGATGCCACATCTTTTGAAGGATTCTTTGATCTGGTAAAGAAAAACCGAGAAGTAAAACTACAGAAAGGGACGAAGTCGTATGGTAAAACAAAAAGCAAATAAACTCCATACATGTTTAGAGCCCGAGTAATTAAAACCAACTCAGAATGTAGAGTTCGTGTTGCAAATGATTCCCGCGATTTGGCTACAAGTGTCTTGTGAGCAGCAGCTAGGACAGGGAATATATCTGGGATCTGTCTCATTTAGTGAAAAGTGAAAGTAATTACACATACATTGAGCATGATCATTCAAATAAAACTTCATTTTATTAAACACGAAAGGACATCAAAACAGTGCTTACAAATAGAGGCATTAAGAAAGGCCACTTCCGGTTCTAGGGTTCCTGCTTGCATTGCATCCAAAAGTTCTCTAAATATATATACACATAAATTTTATCCGGTTAAGCCTCAAGTCTTTTCTATTCATGTGTCATTTCAGGCTAAATACCACATTTGGTACAAGTATTAATAAATAAGAACACATCATATGCAATATATACAAACTGTATACATGATTCGTTTTGAATCTTCACATCTATCTATATCCTATACTAAAACAAAATCCCCTACCCCCAATTTCCCTCCTCTCTCTCCTCATTCATTAAATAATTTATATTTTTCTAATTCTTCTCTCTCCTCCCACTTTACACACACAATTATTTTATTCTCTACTTTTCTTCCCTCCTCATTCTCTTTCTCCTCCATTCATATATTATTTAATTATTTTATCATTCCCCCCACCCCAATTCTTATTTTCCTCCCCAAATATCTCATTAATTAGTTCTATTTACATTTATTTAAATTAGTATTTGTTCTATCTCATATTTATCACACTTTTCTCCAAGGTTAAATTATCTTTATAAATAAATAGTGCAAGATGAACAAAAGTTAATACTCATTAAAATTGTATTTCATGCTTATTTATTTATGTCTACAACTTCCCTTATACACAGTAACGTTTTTTCACGACTACTGAAATTATATATAACATCTTTAGATAAATAATCTATATTTTTGTTGTATAACTCGCTTCTAAAATTTATTTGAACAATGTGGAGAGCATTCTATTTTTCTAATATTTTGAACTTAGAAGATCTAACCAAAATAACACATTATTTCAGGTGAGCGTGAGCATTGTTAGTACTATAAGGATTGTAAGGATGATGCATCATCATTGATCTTATATTTGCATTTGAGATTTTTGAACTTGCTAAAGTTCAACTTAAAATGTGTAATATCATTCCGTAAGAAACATATATTGATTAAAATTGATGTTAAAACTAATATCAACGACTTGGCTTCTTAAAATATTTGCGAAAAAATGTTACTAAAGATGAGGTGCCTATATTTTTATGTCACTATCATACCACGAGTATTACAAAATTGTTTAAACTTTATTTAATATTTTGATTTTATTCAAAACTATTTTTATGGTTAAAAGTGTAAACGATATTGATTAACAAGACTATTTTCATGGTTAAAAGTGTAAACGATATTGATTAATAAGTATTCTCTACTGCTAACACAAAATCAATTTCAATTTATAACCATTTTAGTATAAGACAAATACTATACATCGCAAAGAATAATATTTTAGTATAAATTGAAATGTTTTGATTATACAAAATTATTATTTTTCCACTTATACTATATTTATAAAAGTAAACACAAGAGAAATTAATATTCATTCTAAATATATAAAATGTAAATAAACATAATTTAAAAAATAAATTATGAATACGAGAATAAAAATTTTGACTAATCCAAAAATTAGCACCTAATCAATTAAATTAATTTTTATTAGAATGTCAAAAATATAACTAATATAAATGAAAATTAATTATTATGAATAAAATTTGTAATCATTTAAATTATATTTTTTTCAAAATTAATTAATTTAATTTTCAATGAAAAATTAATTGTAATAAACAGAGTAATAATTACATGTTAATTATTTTCAATGGTATTCGATAATATATTACTTACAAACTTATATTTCAATACGTCCTCATAATTTGTTCACACTTTTCTTTTTATATTTTTTAGATGTCTCTTCCAATTATATTATTGATTAGTCCATCACTTAACTTATTTTTTTAAATTCTTTCCAATATTTTACACATTTTTTAAATTTTCGTAACAAACTCAAATGTAAATAAATTGAATACGAAAATTAATCTTTAAAATCGTGCATATGCACGGGTATTATCTAGTAGTACAATCAAGTCAAACAACCACTCCAATCAAGTCAAATTATAGTCTGCCTATGAATCTTCACAATCGGTACAACACATGAAGCTAAGAACATACCCAAAATTAAACCAAAAACATTAATTCTACGTGACAAATTTGTTGGAGACACTATTTATGCACACAATTATCTTAAAATAGAGAGAGAAAGAGGGGGGGGGGGGGAATTACTTGGAATTAGTGACATCTGTGAAGAGACCAAAAGAGGTAGTGGCTCCATTAATTCAAATGTATCCATGAGTGAAACAGAAATTGAGTCATGAAACTCAAAAAGCTTTTCTAGGGTTTTGAAATTTTGATTATGGTCTATGAAGCTTTTATGATTAATGTTTGATCTTCGTATTAAAAGTCTCAAACTTCATTATACTTTATACAAATTTGTCAAGGTGTAACGGATTCAGTAATAACTACTAATAACAGAAACAAACATTTCTCCATCTCCAGCTGCATCTCTTTTATAGTTTTATATATTGGCCAAGTTAACACCACTGTGGAGACTGGATTTAACTATGCACAATTCAAAGACTAGTAATCCAGCATCTAATATTGCTCAAATTCAAACTCCACAAGCAATTTAAAACGAACATGAATGATGAATCTGGGAAGGCTCCTTTCCCCTCCCATGACAAAAGACTGTGGATTTGTATTGTCGTTCGCCTCTACATATTCTTGCACATCTAATGTATCCACTCCTCGTATGCTAAAAAAAATCGAATGCATTGAAAATTTTGTAACATACTCAAAAAGGATACCAAAAATGTTAACCTTGCATTTTATACTTGGACTCTGAATGTTTGCTCACACAAAAGCAACAAAGTAAGTCTTAATTAACAGTCAAATAGACTTTGCTTACTTTTGGTGTCCTGCAACTGCAAGTGTTTCGTAGTTCTATGATCTATAATACAGATAAAATTGCACAGTGTAAATTATATCCAAGCAGCTAAAATCATACATATGACAACCCTGGCAAAAAGAATATCTCTTTGTATATACATCAATGGCCGGAAGCATTTGAAGTGGATAGCAGAGAAACAGCTCAATTCGGATAATCACATACTGTTATCTGCAAGCGGGACTCTGACTCAGGTGCATACTGTCTAATGAAAGTTCTTCTCCACCAAACTTCAAATGCTCTCTGAATATTGGGACA
The DNA here is from genome assembly GCA_037693485.1 of Kitagawia praeruptora. Taxonomy (NCBI): domain Eukaryota; kingdom Viridiplantae; phylum Streptophyta; class Magnoliopsida; order Apiales; family Apiaceae; genus Kitagawia; species Kitagawia praeruptora. The sequence continues at coordinate 117,760,786 of CM075352.1, forward strand.
ATCGTCTCCTTTGTTGAGAAACCGATCAAACCAATTAAGGAGGATAGCTTGTTGTTGAGGCAATGCAAGAGTAAGAATTGTTTGGCTCAGTCCGTCCTCAATAAGCTTCTTGTCAACTGATCGAGAAGATCTCCTCATCCACCCAAAATCATTGTAAAGAGCTTCTAACCAGGTGGACAGAAGAGAATACCGGGCATCTTTAGGCACCAAGATATGGCCTCTACCAATTGCTATACAAAGTTGTGCAGTAATCCTACTAATCTCATGCCGATATATAATAGGGATCTTAGAATGGAGAATAGCAAGTTCCTTCTGATCTGCCCATAACTTGACAAATTCATCACACATTTTTTTGTCAATTAGGATATCAACAATCCACTGGACGTTATCAGCTTCTCGAGCTATATCCCCCATCAAAACCCCTCGGTCTTGCTTCATATCATCAGCTGATGTAGCTTCTGATAAGCACAACATGAGTGAACTGAGACATGTATGGCAAAGAGTATAAAGTGCATCTTTGGAGATATCAAGTCTATCTTTGTGATCGCTGGGACTTGATAAATCGTCCTTAAGCAATCGAGAAAGTAAAGATTTCATTTCTCGACGAGCTTTATCATCCTTTCCCTGTAAAACACTGCTCAAGAGTATAGAGGATATGTCATCAGTTCTTAAAGAAGTAGCCGGTTCGGTTGACACTCTTTGCAAGACATGATTCAGAGGATTATTAAGTTGGAGTTGACCAAGTTCAGATACTACCATCTCCTCTTCTTCTGCAGACCATGGAACTGCTTCTAAATACTCTAAGCATGAAGTTACACCAGCATCAAACAGTATAGCTGCAGATACCTACAAAATTAACATTATGATATGTCGGTTATATATGCTTAATGAAGCAATAGAGGATCTTACTAAGAGTTCATACAAAAACAAAATAGAATCATACGAACTCTCAAAATTCACCATCGGTTATTCATTAGCTTTCCAATATTACAGTTAACTACAATAAAACAATATTGTGCCTGCATTCATTCAATGGATACATATATAAACTCAGTTTCACCAACAAGAAAAGATATAAGTCCGCCATAATGATGTTGTCATCTTTTTTTTTCTTTTTCTTTTTTTATCACAGAGCAACTACATACTGATCACAGTTGATCCGGCCTCCAAGACAGCCAAAACAATTGATTCTACTTGTTATCTAACAAGCACACTTAACAAATAAACAATCATGCCATGTTCACTCTAAGAGAAGCTCATGATTAATATAAAAATTATTTACAAAACCTGATACATACATCCTTTTCCTGCATTTCCCCATTAATGAAACAAAGCAATTCCAATATTGAAAAACTCAAAGTATCACCCTATATTGCATTAGAACAACAAATCCACTTCGATTAACAGTTAACACCACAATACAAAACAAGTGAACTTAACCAACATAAACATAGTATCAAATCAGGTCAATTTATCGCCAACAACTAAAAAATTCGCAAATGTAAACAAATTCAATACATTCAATCAAAAATTCCAACTACTAGTCACCTGTACACATTTATATCCATTGCCATGTTCCAATACAAACCATTTTAACAAGCACTTGTACATCATAAAAGCGAGAAATTAATTATACATACACAAAGATTTTAAGTACCTTCAAAACACCCAAGATTTTCGAGACATTAGCACCATTCAACCTCCTCTTCAAATCCTCACAATACATTAGCACAACAGTCTCTACATACACTTCCACATCATCACAATCACAAATCTCCACCACCGCCGCAGCGCCACTCCTCGTTAACTTGTCCTCAAAAAACCTACTCTTACTCGACAACACACTCCTATGCACATCCATGCTCACTTTAAACCCATCACGCGCCGTCACGCTCAGCTTCACATCCCCATACCCTAAACCCCACGCGCCTGGATTCTTGAACGGCGCGTGCTCCAAAACCTTGGCCACCCGTTCTTGAACACCCCGGCGAGTCTCGTGGGGTTGCTTAGAATCGCGAGCTTGTTCTTCTGACATCATTTGGAAGAGAGTGGTACTGGGTCGGGTCGGGCTAACCCGGAATGGGGATTGTGGAGGGGAAGAAGAATGGTGGATCTTGGAGAGGGGAATTTGGGTTTTTGATGGTGGGGAAGTGTAGAGATATGAATCTGAAATGAACCCTTGCTTTAACATCGTTGATACTTGTTTTGATTTTGTTTCAGAAGCCATTGAAATCAAGAAAGTTAATAATATAAGAAAATTTGAGAGGAGTGCTTAAAGAAATGAATGAGTGAGCTATGCCTATGAGAATTGAGAATCAAGGGGAGGGAAATCTCTTCTCCGTGTAGTTTCTATATATAATAGAGGAACAAGCACAGCCAATAAATCCACATAGTTTCTAATTCTAAATGCAATTCACAATTACTAAATGCAGTTCGTTAAAGTTATAATTTTAACCCTAACTTATTTTTTGTGCAAATTATTGCATTTAATAATACTGTTTCCATTTTCAAGATACAGTGCATTCAATTTAAAGTTTATTATTAATGTTTTATAAATTGTAATTCGTCTATAAATTGTAATTCGTCATTTCTTTATCATAGTTAGTTCTTTTCTTTTCAATTGATATTTGGCTAAAATTATATTATATTATTTCTTGTAAATATTTTTTTGAGGACAATTTCATAATAAATTATATATTTTTTAATTTTTTAATTTTCAAATTAAAATCCATTTGTTGATTAAACATTTAATTCAAATTAAATTTGATTTTTCTAAAAAAAATTGACGACTTATCTATTATATTGAACTTAATAAGTAAATATGGGTATAGTTATTTGTTATTTGATTCAACTATTTAACCATAAAATTAATAATATTCGTTAGATATTTAGTAAATAAATAAAAATCATTAGATATAATCTAGCAATATTCTAAATTTAAACTATCTACTAAATATCGAAATTCGATTCTCGTCAAGAAAAATTTAATTCACGACTGTAGTGACCAAAATCTTGCATGGGTTAGATTTAGGCCCACTAGAGGATTAGGGTCCAGCCCCATGTCAAAAATGTGTAATCTGTCGGGTTTCCGAAGGCCTGTGGTAGCCCTAGGGGTTACCATGTACACTGCAACACGAGAACGCATGACAAAGGGTCTCAAGGTATCCCCTTGAGGATAACCTATAACTATTATCAGTCATCCAGTAGAGCTTCCAGAGTAGCTTCTGTGATAGGGGTTACCGGAGGGGTTACCGGAGCCAGGCTACCGGGCGGTACCCCCAGCTTCCGCCGGAAGCCTGATTAGGCTACCAATGCAGATAAGGCACGCTTCCTACTTTCTAGGAACACGTCTTTATCACCCAAAAACACTCTCAAACAGATAAACATTCAGTTATTTGAGGATATATGTCATATATACTTGATAAATGATACAAAATCAAGATAAATACAAGAGATAAGCATTCTATGTTACTTAAACTGCTTGGTAACCTGATTTTATACATCATACTCGATTATTATCAGAAATAACAGTCATTATCCCACTGGAGAGAGGATAACTCATCATAAACAAACGATCATATCATTCAAGAACTACATTCGGGCTTGATCCACTATAAATAGTGGTATGTAGGCAGTTTACGGGATCTTCTTCGACACTTTACACTCCTTGAGTAGCTAGAGCACGTGCACTCTTGTGTGACACAGTCAAATTAGGGTTCTTGGCTGGCCAACATTTGGTCCTTGAACTCTCATTCCGTAGATTCAGTCCGATCCTTCCGAGGAACCACATCCCGTGTTCTTCGGTAACCCTAGTCGTGAGCCTTCCCGGGCGGCTAGCTATAGATCTTCAACCACGAGCCTTTCCGGGTGGTTGGACGATTCCTTGTTTATTGGCGCTATTCCAGCACGAGGCCTCATAATCTGTTGTGCTAAAATCCTCCCACAACAATTGGCGCCCGAAGGAGGGGCCTCAAAAATCGTCATTTGGAGGAGATATGACGAGTGACAATTCTGAAAGTGATAAGACACCGTCTCAGAATGGTAATGGACGAAACAAAGGTGGTGATGATGTTAGTAACAAGGACATCATGGACTATCTGAAAACGATGAATGAAAGAGTCAACAACTTGGAAAAAGGTTCCGAGAAAATGAAAAAATGGCAAAGAAAGTGCAAGTCGAAGTCAAAAAAGAAGAACGTGACTCCGATAAGGCTGAATTTCGAGTCTGAGGATAATGTTGAGGACAACACTGATCATGTCCCATCTGAAGAAGAGGAAGAGGAGCCTGTGGAAGAAGAATATGAGGGCGACCAATCTGATGTTCCGGAAGCCCAGAATACTGTAGGCTCACCCACCAGAAGCCTAAGTGTTTTTGATCGAGTTGGCAAAAGACTGACCAACAAAGACCTTCGTCACAAGTTGAGTCATACTGGAAACAAAGATCGAAGGAACGGAAATGGGGATTCCGTAACTCAGGGTTCCCGAGAACGCAGAGAGAGGTCCCATTCGGTACCCCCAAGGAGTACTTCCAGGAGGTCAAAATCAGATGGCAGAAGGAGTTATAGACAAAGTGGACACTCTTCTGGAATTAGGAGCAGGAAATCCCGCTCTACCGGAGTCCCAACCGGTGGGGGTACCGACCAAGATTCCAGCTCCCATCAGAGTTCGGTTTCCAGAAGAAATAAGACAGCCAATGAAGACGATGACTCCGGAAGTGATATGCTTTCAGATGGTGAAAATGGACAGTTTAGGATGTCTGACTGGAAAAAGGCCTTGGAAAAGATCAAGGAGGAGAAAAAGTTTAAGTCCGGTATCACTGCCGGTTCCCCATTTTCTGTGAAAGTGAAAAAGGTAGCCTTGCCAAGGTTCTTTAAGATGAATACTGACTTGAAATTCAATGGAAACTCAGATCCAGTTGAATACTTGAGCCGTTTTAATACGGAAATGGATATCTACCAAGTGGAGGACTTAGCAAGGTGTAGGCTACTGGCATCCACACTGAGTGGGAATGCCCACCAATGGTTCAAAAGGCTAGCCGAAGGGTCTATCAAATCCTGGACGAAGATGGGAGACCAGTTTATCTCTCAATTCAGGGCTACCGTGGCCTATGCCCCACCGGTGAATACTCTGGCTAATATCAAGCAAGAACCCCACGAATCTTTAAGACAATACTTCAAAAGATTTGATGAGCAAGTGCCAAAAGTGAAGAAGGCCTCTGATGAAACTCTGAAGAATTTCTTAATAGCCGGGGTTAGGCCTGGAATCGAGTTTTGGAAAGAATTGCAAACTGAAGAGCCCGGAACCCTGGCAGAATTCTACCAATAAGCAGAACGCCACAAAGTGATTGAGGAATCCATGGCAAAACTGTCCAAAGATGCCAATTCACGAGGTTGGAACAGGAACAAGAGAAATCGTTCTTACAGCCCTAAAAGGGATTCAAATAAGAGGGCTTCCGGGAGTGGTACTGCCGGTTTGGGAGCCCCCCGGTATGATGACAAGACTGCCCCTATTGCTGTTAATGCAACTAAGGATAGAGTTTCTGTCAAGGACAGACTCACTCCAAAGGCAAATTTTCAGAAATACTCAGAGTATACCCCATTGACTGTCCCAATTAGTCATATTCTCGAAGTGAATGAGAAGAATGGGCTATTCCGGAGGCCCTACCGGGCAGGCCCCCCAGGAGTAAAAGATCAGGGAAAGTACTGTGCATTCCATGAAGTGAATGGTCACGAGACTGCTGATTGAAGGCACTTGAAAGATCAAATTGAAGAATTGATTAGAGGTGGATACCTGACGGAATTTGTAGCCCAAGAGGCTAAGAAATATAAAGAAGATAGAGATAGCAAGAACAAGGCTCCTGGAAACCAAGAAAGGACTACCCGAGCTAATAGTATCCATACCATCTTTGGCGGCCCTTACTTGGGGGGTGCCAGTCGGAATTCCAGAGATAGGTATGCCCGGGAAGCCAGGGGGAAACCCCTAACAAACATTTTCCACCTTTCAGAAAGGCCCCCAAGTTGTTCAAAGGGGAAACCGCTGATATTTCCTTTACCGAGGAGGATGCCAAGTGGGTTCACCACCCCCATAATGATGCTTTGGTGGTAACCGTGAATATTGGTGGAATGAATGTACATAGAGTGCTGGTGGATAATGGGAGCTCAGTAAATATCTTGGCATATACTACATTCCAGAAATTAGGGCTTTTGGACAAGGAGTTATTGCCTACCAACAATGAGCTATATGGGTTTACTGGTAACCCAGTCCAAATCATGGGCAAGGTCAAATTACCCTTGACATTGGGCATGGATCCCTGCAAGGCCACCCAAATGGCAGAATTCATGGTGGTAGATGAAGACATTTCCCACAATGCAATTCTCGGTAGGCCAATATTGAAAGATATGAGGGTGGTAACCTCAATATACCATTTTTCAATGAAGTTTCCTACACCAAATGGCATTGGGTGTGTGAAAGGATGTCAACATGAGTCAAGGGAATGTTATAACAGAGCTGTGCAGGCTGCCGAGAAGGCAGACAAACCTATTCAAGTTGAAGAAAAGGCTGATGGAGAAACCTTAATGAGAAGCCATGGGCTTGAGCCACAGAAGTTTGAAAGAGCATTGTGTAATGCCATCATGATAGTGGAGTTACCGGAGAAACCTACTGAAGAGGTTCCTGTTTTTCGGGGGGTAGTACCACCACAAAGCTTGTTGTTGGAAGCTGCCGAGAAAAATGATGAAATTCAAAACATTTCACTGGAAGGCATAGTAAAAAGTGCCCCAGATGATGATCTAGGCGAAGCAATGCTAGAGAATGAGAACTAGAGAACGGATAAAGGACTCCCGGTTGAGATTGACATTGATCCCAGGATGCCCGGTACCCTGGAAAAGGCAGGGGCTGCCGAAGATACTATCCCCATACTAGTGGATGCTGAAGATCCTAGTAAAATCTTGAAAATTGGGCAACAGCTAGATGAAAAGACAAGAGAAAGGTTGACTGCTTTCCTTAAAAGCAACCTTGATGTGTTTGCATGGTGTCATTCTGACATGGTGGGGATCGACCCGAAAGTTATGTGCCACCACTTGAATATTGACCCTGAGATAAGGGGTATCCGGCAGAAAAGAAGGCCTGTCAGTGGTGAAAGGGCTACCGCCCTCCAGGAAGAGGTAGACCGGTTATTGAAAGCTGGTTTGATCAAAGAATCCTTCTACCCAACATGGCTAGCAAACCCGGTACTGGTCCGGAAGCCCAACGGGAAATGGAGGACATGTGTTGACTTTACTGATCTGAATAAGGCATGCCCTAAGGATAGCTTCCCGCTACCCAGAATTGATCAACTGGTGGATGCCACGGCAGGCCATGCTTTGCTAAGTTTCATGGATGCCTACTCCGGATATAACCAGATACCGATGCATGAACCAGACCAGGAGCATACCAGCTTCATAACTGATAGGGGACTGTACTGTTATGTGGGGATGCCGTTTGGGCTATTGAATGCCTGGGCAACCTACCAAAGGCTGGTAAACATGATGTTTAAAGAACAGATTGGTAAGACTATGGAAGTCTATGTTGACGATATGTTGGTCAAATCAAAGGTGGCAGCCGACCATGTGTTGCACCTATCTGAGATGTTCGATATCCTATGGAAATACCGGATGAAGTTGAACCCTCAAAAGTGTGTTTTTGGTGTGGAGTCTGGAAAATTTCTTGGATTCATTGTGAACCACAGAGGGATTGAGGCAAACCCTGCCAAAATCAAAGCATTGCTGGAACTGAGGTCACCAAGGAATGTAAAAGAAGTCCAAGGGCTTACCGGAAGGGTAGCAGCCCTAAATAGATTCGTATCCCGGTCTTCCGACAAGTGCAAGGAGTTTTTCAAGGCTATCAAGAAGGGTCAAAACTTTGAATGGACCCCGGAATGTGAGGAAGCCTTCAAGAAACTAAAAGAACAGTTGGGAAACCCACCATTGCTCTCCAAACCCTTGGAAGGTGAGGTACTCATTTTATATTTAGATGTTTCTAAATACTCTATAAGTGCTGTGTTGATCCGGGAGGAAGAACAAGTGCAATACCCGGTATACTACGTGAGCAAAAGGCTGTTGGACGCGGAAACCCGGTATCCCAGCATGGAAAAGCTAGCATATGCTCTAACATTGGCTTCCAGGAAGCTAAGGCCTTACTTTCAGGCCCATAAAATTGAAGTTAGAACATCCTTCCCGCTACGGCAAGTGATGCACAAGCCGGAAGCCTCCGGTAGAATGATGAAATGGGCTGTCGAGCTAGGACAGTTTGAAATAGATTACAAGCCCCGAACTGCTATCAAAGGCCAAGCGCTGGCTGATTTCTTACTGGAGTTTCCTCCTGATTCTGAGGTAACCAGAGAAGATTGTACCCCGGTACCCCTAGTTACCGAAGGGGATGCCGGATGCCCCCAATTATGGTGGAACTTATATGTTGATGGAGCAGTAAACAATAATGGGGGAGGTGCTGGAATAGAGTTGGTAAGCCCAGAGGGGCACCGAATTCAGAGTGCCATACACTTTGGCTTCAAGGCTACCAACAACGATGCAGAGTATAAGGCCCTGATTGCTGGCTTAAAACTGGCTCTGGAAATGAAGGTAGAATACCTAAATGTGTTCAGTGACTCCATGCTGATTGTGTGGCAGATTAAAGGAAGCTTCCAGAGTCGAGGCCCCCGCACTGAACTTTACATGAGGTATGCCCAAGAACTTATCAGTAGGTTCAAATTGCTAAATCTAAATCAGATCCCAAGGGTGGAAAATGCCAATGCTGATGCCCTTGCCAAGTTGGGATCCCAAAAAGAAGCTGTTCTGTTAGGAGTGATACCCCTCGAAGTGCAACTCCAACCAAGTATCCATCGAGAGGAGACTATGGAAATAGAATCTTCAATGGAAACCCAATGGACAACCCCAATACGTGAATATATCACCAAGGGGACGCTTCCAAAAGACAAAGATGAAGCCCGGAAACTCAAATACAAGGCTGCCCGTTATGTGATCTATGATGGCATTCTATACAAGAGGGGTTTTAACCAACCTCTACTTAAATGTATATCCGGAAATGAATGTGAATATATCCTAAGGGAAATTCATGAAGGCATTTGTGGCAACCACTCGGGGGGTACCTCCCTGGCCCACAAAATACTCCGACAGGGTTACTACTGGCCTACCATGAAAACTGATGCCTATGACTTTGCTAAAGCCTGTGATCAATGCCAAAGGTTTGCTAACTTCAATAGCAACCCAGCTGTGGAACTAAGGCCCATTGGAAGCCCCTGGACCTTTGCAATATGGGGGATTGACCTGATTGGGGAGCTTCCCAAAGGCAGAGGTAGTGTGAAATATACCGTGGTAGCCGTTGACTACTTTACCAAATGGGCAGAGGCGGAACCCCTAGCTACCATCACTGCCGGTAAGCTGAAGGAATTTGTTAAGCGAGCCATTATATGTAGATACGGGGTACCGTACAAGCTGATCTCAGATAATGGCAAGCAATTTGATAGTAGAGAGATGAGAAGTCTATGTGAGGACTTGGAGATAAAGAAAGATTTTTCAGCCGTTTGCCACCCCCAGAGCAATGGGCAGACGGAAGCTGTGAATAAAATCATCAAGCACACTCTAAAAGCCAAGTTGGAAGATAAAAAGGGAAACTGGCCAGAGGAGCTTCCAATGGTCTTGTGGTCTTACAACACCACTCCCAGGTCCACAACCGGAGAGTCCCCCTTTGCTCTAACCTATGGTTGTGAAGCTATGGTCCCAGTGGAAGTCGGGACAGGGTCCTACCGGAGGGAAAATTTTAATCAAGAATCAAATGTAATAAATCAGAGGCTGGCCCTAGACATGGTAGAGGAAAACCGGGCTTCCGCCCAGCTGAAACTTGCGGCTTACCAGCAGAGGACCCGCAAATACTATAACAACAAGGTACGCCCTCGACCCCTCAAGGTTGGCGACCTAGTACTGAGAAGAATGATGCCCAATATGCGGGTTCCCAGGCACGGAGCCTTTGGAGCAAATTGGGAAGGGCCTTACAAAATAAAGTCTATCTTTTGGGAAGGCACTTACCACCTTGAAGACATGGATGAGAACACTATTCCCCGTGCTTGGAATGCCGAGCACCTAAAAAAGTACTATCAGTAAGACTCTTTTCAGAGCAAACGTAGGCCTCTTTCAGGCTTAGGATGAATAAAGGCAACCTACTAGTTGTGGTTGCGTCATTTCCCTTTCAGTTTTTAGGATTTCATGATTTTCAGTAGATGCCCGGGGGGTAGTGGATACACACCCCGTCTGGATGAAATTTGATGTAATCGTACTCTTTGATTTCCAGTAAAAGTAGAAGTTGATTGTTTCCTTTTACATTTACCACTTATAAATATTTTCAGAAAAATATGTAAGACCAATAAGCATAGTTCTATATGGCAGCCAGGCTACCATCCAGAACTAGGGGGTAGTAGTGGATACACCTCTCAGCTTAACAGGTTGAAATTATTAGAATTTTAAAATTTGGATTACCAGACATGTATGGAACCTTGAGTGGTTCACATGGCTTACTTGGTTATCAGGGCATGTATGGAACCCTGTTCGGCATACATGGTTCCCTTCATTATTCGGGCTCGTGTGGTACCCTGTTCGGCACACTTGGATCCCTTCAACACCAGACATGTATGGAACCTTGAGTGGTTCACATGGCTTACTTGGTTATCAGGGCATGTATGGAACCCTGTTCGGCATACATGGTTCCCTTCATTACTTGGGCTTGTGTGGTACCCTGATTGGCACACTTTGATCCCTTCAACACCAGACATGTATGGAACCTTGAGTGGTTCACATGGCTTACTTGGTTACCAGGGCATGTATGGAACCCTGTTCGGCATACATGGTTCCCTTCATTATTCGGGCTCGTGTGATACCCTGACCGGCACACTTGGATCCCTTCAATATCAGACATGTGCGTAACCTTGAGTGGTTCACATGGCTTACTTAATCGATAGTCATATACGGAATCATGACTGACATACATTGATCATTCAATCATCAACCTATGTGGTTATGAGAGTTAACCCATATGGATTACCGAATGCCTTACCAATGCAGCCTTGCAGGAATGGCTTACATGGAATTCTCACAAATGATTCATTGAAATAAGCTAGTGATCCCGGAACAAAGGCTTCCAGGCTAAGCCTCCGGTCACCCCGGGCTACCAAACAAGGTTACCACCTGAGGCTTCCGAGGCCAGGATTCCGTCTTTGGGGCTTCTAGACACTATAGGGTTACCGGGCGGTACCCCCACACCCGGAGTAACAGTTTCACGGACCAAGGTACGAGTAGTACATCATTACTGTGGCTACCTATCCAGGTATGTGTTGCCACAACTACTCAAGTGCACTTCCGTATTACATTACCGTTCTATCATCCAATTCTCGAAGCATGATTTATCATTCATTTCATTTAATCAACATATATATATGACATATATCCTCTGAGAACTTGTACAAACATGTTTTAGGATTAGTCAGGAGAGTCATTTTACCGATAGAGTTTGATGGTGGCATTTGGTTATTAACTGTTCTAAGTTATGGTAATACCTTTCTTACTTAGCGTATTGGTACCTTAGAGAATGAGTGAGAAGGGGGGATTTGACGAGTAAGAGTCATTAACTCCAAGTTAGTTCTCGGTGAGTAACCAGTAAATAATCCGTATGCGGCTAAATTAGGGAAGCATAGTGACAGTCTCAGTCTAAACCGAGGTACCTGTGTGGTAGGTGTGGTAACCTTCAGGAACCCTCCACCGATCCCTTACACGCAAGACAATAGGGCATAATCAGTAGTAGTGCGACAATTATACCTACTACATAAAAACCAGATAATAAGATAAACATGCATTAAGTTGATAAAAACCAAATCGAAAATACTAAGGCCCGAGGCCATAAAGCTAGCGAGCAGAGTTAAGAAATCCAAAAGTACACCTGTGGAGCGTTATAGGAGTCCACCCCCTTTGATTAAAACCACAAGTCTATAAACCAGCAAAATATAAGTTCGAAGCAATAAAGATAATTTAAAGGACTAGTCAAGCAGAAGGAGCATCCTTGGTAGCATCTGAACTAGGGGAGTCCTCGACGGGGTTGCCCTTCTTGTCAAGGTCACCCGGAGCATGCTCAACCACCTTGATGGGAGCCTCAACCTCAGAATCAGGAGTGGGAGTGTGTTCAGCAGTATCCTTTTGAGTCGCCTGAGGAATGGACGCGTCCTTAGACTTGGTAGCCCCAGCTTTTGCGGCTTCTGCCTGAAAGCCTTCGACTTGCGCCACAGCATCCTCACCAAGGAGCGACCAGTCCAAGTTTGGCATCACCCTCCAAGTAGACTTCATATAATCCGCGACACCCTTAGCGAAACCCATTTTGTACCTCTCTGGGAGTGCCTCCTTGAGTTTCCTAACTGAAGCCTGCAGGGAATCAACTTGTACTTCCAGCCCTTTAACCTCTAGGGCATGGGCTGCCGCCCTCTCTTCTTTCTCCTCTTCTTGAGTGGACACCAACCTGCTCAATTTATCTTTCTCTTTGATCATCACAGAAAGATCACCCTTTAATTTCTTACCTGCATCAGATAGTTTTTTCTCCTCATCCTCAACGGCTTGCATATCAGCCTTCAGTTGCTTAACCTCACTCTCAACCTCATATCACCACGAGTGGCTAGAGCTAGTTGATTGGAGAGCCGAAGTTGATGAAAGAAACTCTCACCTGCTGAGAACAACATTGACTTTGGCGCATCCGGAGTCTTCTGCTTGGCCCACCCTGTGATAGTTTCCAGGGGCACCTGTCCACCACACATTCGGTAAAACTGCTCTACCTCATTCGTAGGAGACCCCGGCTGGGAAACCTTAACCCTTTTTGAGGAGCGGGTCTCCGGAGTAGATTTCAGACCCCCGGAAGCCTGTGAGAGTCTGCGCTTTTCGGCAGCAGAAAGCTCAATTTTTATGGGCAAAGGAGCGGGGACTCGAGAGATCGGAGTAGCACTGATAGGAGTCTCGAGTAGAGTCAATTCATCATCAGGAAATAAATCCTCGTACTTGTCGGATGGTTTGATAAAAGATGGCACTGACCCCGACATACCTGAAAGAACAGAAGAGCAATAGCGTTATGATCACAACATGGTAAATCAAGGAGATCCCTATGAACATGTAAAAAAAAAAAAAGGAAACAAGTAGGCACGAATGAAACAAATAAACGGAGGAAAGGAAAGCAGTATATCAATACAAAAGGATGGACGAGGTGGCACCAACCGGGAACCCCATCACCGGCGTCACCCTTTCCAGGGATACCCTGGGGAGTGGACTCGCCCACAGTCTCCATATTAGCATTCTCGATTTGTGCGCGCTTGAGTTTAGAAAAACCCAACCTCTCGAGGGTTTCCGGTACAAGTAAACTCTCACCATCACCCAACTTAGCGGCAAGCTTCATGACCTTCCTGGCTCTTTTCTCCTCTATCCCACTAAGGGGAGTCTGCACTGGGATCCCTAGGTAACGTAGTAATTGGAAGAAAAATTAGAACTATTGGTGCAATCAGATGGGTAATACCCAGGTAGGATGGTAAAGGGCTTACTAGGAGATAAATTAAATTCTGTCTGAACCCCCTCACATTCATAGCAGTATAAGAACTGCTCCAACCAATCGTATATCCCCTTCTTATTACCCTTTATACATCTCCCCTATCTATTGTTCCAGGCAGTGAGATAGAAAACACCAACTTTCCTACCGACATCTTTCAACTGGTAGAAGTGACTCAACTCTCTGGCGGTAAGGGGGGCTGAGAAAGTCTGATCATACAGAATGTACATACAAGCGGTAACCCTAAAAGAGTTGGGTGTCAACTGCATAGGGGCAATGTCATAGAATTCTAGCATATCAACAAAGAACGGGTGCAGAGGAAGGGAGAATCCTAGTTTAAAGAATGATGCAGATAACACAGCATTCGGAATGGCTTGGCCAGGCTCGAAATTGTCGAAGTTGTGGCACCTCTCGCCGGTGCTAGGTATCACCAAGCTGCATCCTGGATCACATAGCTCTAACAATCTCTCTAGTCTATCTGCATTCATGGTGGAATCCATATCTTCACATGCCGGTATGAAACTTGCAGGGATATGGAGCTTCCGCTCGATCCCAATTACCATCTTAACTCCAGTTTGCTCCTCCCCGTTCACCAAGTCATCATCATTAAATAGCATACCAGCTGACTTTCCTTCTTCATCGGTATTGGAGCTTAGAGCAACCCTTTCGGCATCCCCGATGATGAAGCTCGACGAACCCACTTCCAAGAGAGGATTGGGATACCGACTCATAATATCAGCTTCAAAGGGATCGATTACCTCCACTCGAGAGCGAGTCCTAGAGCTTACGGACGGCTTGGATTGCAACAAAGGTTGAGAGACAAGCACCTCATTTAAATGAGTAGACCAAGAATCAGAAGGTTGCCCAGAAACGGGAGACAGATTACCGGGAAATTGTGGTGAACCCCCGGAAGAGGCTGAGGTTGACATCTGCAACCACAAGGAGGAAGCAGGTTAGCAAAGAAAGAATGGGAATTGAGCAATTTAGAGATTGGTAAGTGTGACAGGGGCCATCTAAATCCGATCAAGAGGTACCCAGAATACACAAGCCGAAAGAAAATCAGAGTTTAAGGAAGAGCTATCGGCATAGCAGATTAATGTGGCGGTATTGAGGTTACCCGACCAAGGCAGAAATCGTGGTAAACTTCCTAGAACACTATAGCCACACCCCCAAAACCATAATTCACAAATGATAATTTAATAAAACAAGCCCAAAGCAATACGATTCGCTAAGAACAGGTATCAAACATACTACAAACATGTTAATGAACAATCAAAAAGGGGAGCCGGGAGACAGACCGCCCCATCCTCTAAACACATGCATCCCTATAAATTTTAGGACATAAACGCTACCAAGATCTACAATTAAGTGTGTAACATCAGGGAGAATAACATGCATGCTCCATGATTGAAGTCAATTTGTACCCAATTATTATACATGTAATCAAGGAACCAGGTACAAGAATTAGTTAAAAGAATCAAAGATATACCTGGGTGTGGATGAGAAGACGGAAGAGCAAAAGTATCTAGGCCTTCGCCGGAGATGTTTCGTCGGAAACCCTCGAAAAACCCTTGTATGCTTGAGAGGAAGTACTGCGTGAAGATGAAAAGAAGAGTAATAAAAGAAAAGAAAAAATTGATTGTATAGATATATAAATCAAAGGGAAAGTAGAAAGAGCACGATCCCAAGTGCTTGAATATGGCACAGAAAACGAGACATGGGGGGAAACGTGTTGGCACGGGAAATGGATCGTTCAAGCTTATCAAGAGAGGTTGTAGAATTTGAACTTAAATCCCCTTTACTCTAATATTTATCCGTTCTATTCCCAAATAGATAAAATTGAGTAATCAAGTATTTAGCGAGCCAAAATATGAGGCTTTCGCTTGAGTTAATTCCAAGTTAAGTTTCCGTTACACGATTATAGGAATAAAGACAATAATACGGGTCAAGGTATTTGCAATTTCAAATTTCCAATCCTGTCACAATGAGCTGGCAAGGGAATGAGGATACGAATTTTTGCTAAGGAGTCCTGATAGCAAAAGTATGAATTTTCCTAGTAAACGGTACCCTGCGAATAATTGGTTCCCCTTGCACTCTGTACTTCAGGGAACCGGGGGTAGTTGTTGTGACCGAAATCTTGCATGGGTTAGATTTAGGCCCACTAGAGGATTAGGGTCCAGCCCCATGTCAAAAATGTGTAATCTGTCGGGTTTCCGGAGGCCTGTGGTAGCCCTAGGGGTTACCATGTACACTGCAACACGAGAACGCATGACTAAGGGTCTCAAGGTATCCCATTGAGGATAACCTATAACTATTATCAGTCATCCAGTAGAGCTTCCAGAGTAGCTTCTGTGATAGGGGTTACCGGAGGGGGTACCAGAGCCAGGCTACCGGGCGGTACCCCCAGCTTCCGCCGGAAGCCTGATTAGGCTACCAATGCAGATAAGGCACGCTTGCTACTTTCTAGGAACACGTCTTTATCACCCAAAAACACTCTCAAACAGATAAACATTCAGTTATTTGAGGATATATGTCATATATACTTGATAAATGATACAAAATCAAGATAAATACAAGAGATAAACATTCTATGTTACCTAAACTGCTTGGTAACCTGATTTTATACATCATACTCGATTATTATCAGAAATAACAGTCATTATCCCACTGGAGAGAGGATAACTCATCATAAACAAACGATCATATCATTCAAGAACTACATTCGGGCTTGATCCACTATAAATAGTGGTATGCAGTTTACGGGATCTTCTTCGACACTTTACACTCCTTGAGTAGCTAGAGCACGTGCACTCTTGTGTGACACAGTCAAATTAGGGTTCTTGGCTGGCCAACATTTGGTCCTTGAACTCTCATTCCGTAGATTCAGTCCGATCCTTCCGAGGAACCACATCCCGTGTTCTTCGGTAACCCTAGTCGTGAGCCTTCCCGGGCGGCTAGCTATAGATCTTCAACCACGAGCCTTTCCGGGTGGTTGGACGATTCCTTGTTTATTGGCGCTATTCCAGCACGAGGCCTCATAATCTGTTGTGCTAAAATCCTCCCACAACAACGACTTATAGTTTTAAACAATCCATGAATTTGTAATTAATATATTATTAAAAAGAATATTTAAAATAACTGTTATATAAAATAAATATTATGTTATACTTAAAAAGCTCATGCATTGCACGCATATAATTCATCGTAAATAAAATTTGTAAGTAGATTTACATAATTACAAAATTACTATATACTAATTTGGTGAATGTTGTGTAACGAAAAGTAGGGTGTATTTATTGTGTATTGAATGCTAGGATTAGGGAAAGTTTCGAGCTTTAATGGCTGATCAAGTCTTTCGTGAATTAACTCGGGTCCTCACAAGATGCCTACGTATCTTGCAAATATCAAGAATCAACCCAATAAAAACGTAGTTCTGTTTGTGTGGAATCATATCCTTATATAGGCCTCGGGGGCCTTGGAATTAGGGTTTTGAATCTTGGTGGACAAGATACCTTTTTTAGATAGATTTATAGATCCATCCATGAGGAAGGCTGATCCGTATTCGACTCATATGGCTTGGGGATCACTTCTTAAAGAATTTGGGTTCTCATTGGACTCAATGACGGAACCCTACATTAACTAATTTACATAATTATGAAATTATTATCATAATTAGGGTCTTGGGCCTCATAGCTGGGCTTTAACCTTGGACCATCCCATCTTTATTTATTGTATCATTAAATGTATTTTTAGGGCTTATTATCGGCCCATATCAGTGAACTTAATATAAAATTTTGTGATTTTGAGTTAGGTATATGTTAGAGATTTTAGTTGATAGATAAAATGTACTTTTAGTTTTTATTCAAGGTACAAATTTTAAATTATTTTATATTTTGTCTTAAAAAATATATCTTTATATATTAAATTAAGAAATGATCAAAAAGTGGAAAACTATCTAGAATTATAAATTTGTAAGATGTATTTTTTTGAACCATTTAATTTATTTTTAATACAAAAAATAAATTTTCATGTCCCACTTAATATTTATATTCTTAATAATTTAAAAGTTATACATTAATAAAATTACTCAAAAAATTTCAAACTTATATTTTTATATTAAATTTATAATTTCAAATCATAAATCATTTTTTTAAATCTAAATAGGCTCATTATTGTATTTAAAAAAAACATAAATTAATAAATCTAGCACGCAAATACTATTATATAATAAGCAAACATGGGTATAATTTGGTTGTCTGGTTCAACCATCTAAAATTGGTTTAACCGTATAAAAGAATAGTGACAGTTAGATATTTAGTAAATAGATGATAGCCGTTAGATCTAATAATAAGGAATATTCTATATTTAAATCATTCTTCTAAAGATCCAAGTTTCGAATACCGTCGACAACAAATTTACATTAAAATTTTATATTATTTATTTTTTTTGACAAAAGAGATTTTATATTATTAGTTCTAATCAATACATATCATTTATTAAAAAACTATTATTATTACTAATAATTTATTAATTAATATTAAAATGTTAAAATATATCCATAATAAATTATTATACTCTATTTTATTTAATCATATAATTTTAAAATTATTTAAAAATTTAAAATTTTAAGTATATCCTGCTTGGTGAATGGTGATAAACCCAATGTCCATCTGGTCGATTTATGACTAAATATCAATCGTCAACTCTCTCGCATTTAAGTATTTGATGCGTCATCAACTAGAAGGAAAGGATATAAAAATAATTTCAATGAATTGTATTCGGTAATTTCAACCTGCATTCAGCAACACCCAAAATCCATGTTAAATTACAATTATACCTTTATAAATTATAAAATTACATGAAATGCCACTCTTTTATTTAAATGGAAAAAAATAAGTTTTTATGGTGAATCGAATCTAGAACCTCCTCTACAAAAGTTATCATACCAACCACTATGCTACATTGATTTTTTAGTTTTGAGTTAAAAAACCTTTTACATAAACCTGACCTCTCCATTATTTAATTTTTACTATTATTTTAATTTTTGAGTAAAAATAATGGTATATATAATAGAGCAACAAGGATATAATTTGAGCTAATAATCCCCTTGTGAAATTACAATTATACCCTTACAAGTTATAAAATTACATGAAATGTCACTCTTTTATTTAAATGAAAAAAATGAGTTTTTGTGATGAATCGAACCTAGAACCTCCTTTACACAAGTTATCCTACCGACCACTCTGCTACATTGACTTTTCAGTTTTGAGTTAAAAAACCTTTTACATAAACCCGACATCTCCATTATCTTATTTTACTATTATTTTAATTTTTGAGTAAAAATAATGGTGATTCGCATTATTTTTAAAATATTATATTTTATGTTTCATAATATGGTACACGATCTATCTATCACTATATATTAAACCACAACACAAGTGCAAAAAAGTGTCATTTTAATGGTTGTGAACTTACGATAATATCCCTTTATGTTTAAAAATTACAAAAGCACCATCCCTTTAATATTTATGCAAAAAATATATGAAATTATGTTAGTGTTGGGAATCAACTCTCTCGTAATTTCGGAGTCTAATTCTATGTGACTTATATCTTGATAAGATATTTAAAAAAAATAAATATTAAGGAGCGTAATAATTTTATCTGAAAAGTATTGTATGACGAGTATTATTCACATCGATAATATGTCTTTTTATCATTGTTCTAAAAGAAATTGTGTTATAACATATACAATATATTTATATGCTACAAAACATCCTATTTTTAGTGCTCATATGATCTATACATAAATAAAATAATACATAAATTAAAATACTGACATTATAATATGTATGAACATAAAAGGTGCAATTATATTCAAAAATATCCTTAAATCGTAAAACTATACAGAATTTATAACAATTGCTAGAGAATGGCCCGTGCCTCGCACGGTTATTACGCTAGTGATGTTATTATAGTGTAATTTGAGAGGGGTTAAATATCAAATTGGGTACCGAATAACTTGACATATTTCAGATTGTACATTGATAAATTCGGGATCTCATTTAAAACACTTTTAAAGACATAAATATCAAATAGATACATTCAAAATGTACTCGGAAACTAAAAGTAATTTTTCATCGAGTTCTACGCATTTTTCTTAAATGCTACTTTAACCAAATGAAATATTATGAATTATAGTATTTTTGATAATATATTTAGATTTTAAGAAATTTATTTAATATTTAATTTTAATTAAATCAAAGAAAATAACCATAAAATTAAAAATAAATAGTAAATAAATTTCTTAAAATCTAAATATATTATCAAAAATACTAGAATTATTAACCTTTCATTTGGTTATGGTAGTATTTAAGAAAAATGTGTAGAACACAATGAAAAATTATTTTTAGTTCCCGAATACATTTAAAAGTATCCATTTGATATTTATGTCTTTAAAAGTGTTTTAAATGAGATCCCGAATTTATCAATGTACAATCTGAGATATTTCAAATTATTTAGTAGTCAATTTGATATTTAACCCAATTTGAGAGTATATTATTGTTTTTGTTACTGTTATTATTATTACACTTGTCTGGATCTGGTAAGAACATTAAACTATAATAACAAAGGCTTTTATTTTAATAACGAATTTTCTAGTGTGTCCAAGGGCATATGCTAAGAATTCGTGTTAGATTAGTTGTCAAATTTTGATTGGTGAAAATTTCATTAATAATGATGGGCCCCTGCATTCACATAAATATCCATTAATCAAAATTTAACAATTCATTACGCACATATTCTTAACACTTGACAAACCCTTCTAATAATGGCGGGAGAGAGACTAATCGAGTATGTACAATGTAATAATAGGGTCGGAATAATAAGTCGAAATAAACTTGAAATTCAAATTGAAATCACACTGAAATTGTTAAAATCCAGAGTAGTTAAAATCGAAAGATAAAACCATTTTACTATCCTGATTTTTTCACCTCCGGATATGTAAGTGGACTGCACATGAAATTACTTTCATGCTTACATATGAAAAATAGGAGGATAACAAATTTATTTCTGGTATTGGTCTTCTTTTGGTGATTAGTTAACCTACATGGCCATATTCACTTGTTAAGTGGTTAATGTGGGTTAGAGTAAACAAATGTCATCTGGTGCTTATTGTCAGAGGTCCATCTCCTTAATGGGTCGAACTGACAGCCCAATACCCTGAATCCGAATGGAGGCCCACATTTATCCGGTCCGACTACCAACAACGGTCGTATAGTTCACATTCCTGTAAACGTAGGACACGTTTGCACACGATGCCCACTCTTCGGGTAACCGCCTGGAGAGAAAAAAATATGGTCTATTCAAGTTCATTCTTTCATACACAATTTTTACACACAACACATACACTTTACGTTCTAAATTATCTTACCAAAAACCGACTAACTTATTCTCATACCGGAGATGAATCGGAGGGCCAAACCCTCGCATTCTTCTCATTTGCAGGTTCGACCGAACCAAGGTCCAGCAGAAATCCAGTCGTAACATTTGGCACCGTCTGTGGGAACGTAGAGATACGTTTTGTGTTGAAATCTACCATCAATCATGACGAATGAAACCGAAATACCAGTAGCTGATAATAGCACAGTGGCTGAAAACAACCGCACCACTCCTCCCCTGATCCCGAGGACAGCTCCCATCATCCCAAGGCTGTTGACTTTTGATGACGAAGGGGATATGCCGTCTCCCGAAGAACAAAAGGAGATGCTCATGAAATGGCGAGAAGAACAAAAGGCTAAGGGAAAGCGGAAGGAAATGGAGAAAGAAAGGAGCAGTAGGGAGGCCGAACGTCTGGCCAAGAAGAGAGAGGCTGGTCGCCTGAGGTTAGAGGCCCTAAAACTCCAAAGAGAGGAGATTGAGTTGCAAGAGAAAGCGCTCCGCGAGGCTTTAGAAGCCGAAGACCCGGAGTTGGACGACCGAAGAGATAAGAGGCCGAGGACTAGAAATGATGAAGATGAATCAGGGGACTCTGAATCAAATTCTAGGAGAACCCGGTCGAAAGTAGTGTATTCCTCTGATTCGGAGGAAGAAGGTCCGCATATGGATGACCGTATTCGTAGGATCGAGAAGGCTATGTTTGGAGAAAGAAGGGTCAGCCACGAGCCAGTGGTGACTGAGGATGTTGAACAGTTTCGACCTCCTCCGGGAAGGAAGTTTCCAAAGATGAATGAGTTCAATGGAAAGGGAGACCCCGAAGACCATTGTGAGAAGTATGAATCGCTCATGACTGGTATGGGGCATTGTGATGTGATGCTCTGCAAGATGTTCAAGACATACCTCAAAGGGAATGCGTCCATGTGGTATAGGTCATTAAGACCTAGGTCAATTGGCTCGTACGAGCAGATAAAGAGGAAATTCTTGAGGCACTACTCCCACTTGTGCCGAAGAGAGAAAGACACTGAAGCCCTGATCCACTGCAGGCAGGGGCCGAACGAAGAATTGGGTGACTACTTGGCAAGGTTCAAAGAGGAAGCTGGGATGGTCACCAACCTGGATAAAGTCAAGGCAGCTGGATTCCTTGCAGCCGGCCTAGACCCTGTTAAAGGTAAGAAGCTTCAATCTTCTCTTTACGATATGCCTCTTAAATCTTTAAATGATATCTATTTGAGAGGAGAGGCTATTAGAAGAAAGTTAGAATCAATTGGGGGGTACAAGGAGAGCAAGAAAAATGATAGATATGATAGAAGGGATGATAGAAGGGACGATAGAAGGGACGACCGAAGGGGTCGTGGCGACATTAAGAGCAGACTGAATGATACAAGGCCTGATAAGGGGGCCGAACGAAGAAGAGATAGAGATAGTATTGTGTTCACACCGCTTAACACACCTATCTCGAAGATTCTCCACGAGATAAAGGGTAAACCTGGGTTCGTTAGGCCACCCAAGTTAAAGACCCCTGAAAACAGAAGGAGCGACAACAAATATTGTTACTATCATCGGGATAAAGGTCACAATACTGATGAATGTTACCACTTGAAGAAATTGATTGAGAGAATGATAAAAGACGGAGAACTGACCAAGTTCGTTGGAGATCTGAGAGACATGCTAGACGATAAGGAAAAGAAGAGAGACACTAGAGATGCCAAAAGTTCAGAGAAGTATCGGGGCGAAGTCAGAACAATATTCGGAGGAACCATACTCGATCGGGACAGCAAAATAGCCCGAAAGAAGTGTGCCACGCAAATCTATCGTCTCTACCAGTCAAGTGCAGCCAAGCAACCACTTCCGATATCATTCACGGAATATGACTTTGAAGATGTGATATGGCCGCACGAAGACCCTCTTATCATAAACCCCGTCATTGGAGAAAACAAGATTTGGAGAGTGCTGGTCGATGAAGGAAGTTCGGTCAACATACTGTATCACCGAACATATTGCAAGATGAATTTGGGTGGAGAGCAGCTGGAGCCGTGCCATGAGGCACCATTATATGGCTTCGCCAATCAACCAGTACCGATCGAAGGAATGATCACGCTGAACATTCTGTTGGGCAAGGCTCCGTATACTATGGTCAAAGAAGCAAAGTTCTACGTCGTTCGAGTGGATAGCCCGTATAACGGGATCTTGGGGAGGCCAGCCTTGTCTCTTTTTCAGGCTGTATCATCCATTCCCCACCTAAAGTTGAAGTTCCCGACCGAGAATGGAGTCAGAGAGATGAGAGGCGACCGAAAGGCCGCCCGAATTATTATGTTGGAAGATCTAGAGGACAAAGACGTTGAAATGACTGAAGCTAGTAAAATGAAGAGAAGTGAGAATGAAACATGGGGCGGTCACCAATTGCTGAACATAGAGTTGGAAAAATTTGGGGCCGACCTATCGAGCCCGATTGCCGAGCCGGCTGCCGAAACTGAAGAAGTAGAATTGTATGTGGGTCAGTCTGGAAAAATTATCCAAATTGGAAAAAACATGGAACTGGAGCTAAAAGAAAAAGTCATCAAAGTCATTAGGGAGTTCCATGATGTGTTTGCATGGAATCTCGAAGATATGCCGGGGTTGGACCCTTCGGTGCCAAACATTGTCTAAATGTGGCTCCCGAAGCCAAGCCTGTAAGACAAAAGAGAAGAAATTTCGCCATGGAAAGGCAGAAAGTAATTCAAGCTGAAGTGGAAAAATTACTGGAAGCAAAGTTCATTGAAGAAATTGACTATCCCGATTGGTTGGCGAACGTGGTGGTTGTTAAAAAGTCAAATGGCAAATGGAGGATGTGTGTGGATTATACCGATCTGATTAAACATTGTTCGAAGGACCACTATCCTCTGCCTAATATTGACCAACTGATAGATGCCACTTCAGGGCATCAAATACTCAGTTTTTTGGATGCATTCTCAGGATACCACCAGATTGCCATGAATGCCGAGGACGTTCCAAAGACAACATTCATCACACCGAACGGCACTTATGCCTCGGCCTAAAAAACGTCGGGGCAACATTTCAGAAGATGATCAACAAAGTGTTCAAGGCGCAGATTGGTCGGAACATGGAATGCTATGTAGATGACATGATTGTTAAATCCCTTTTTAGGGATCATGCTGAAGATTTGAGGGAGTGTTTTGAAACACTTAGGAGAAACAACATGAGGATCAACCCGAACAAATGCACGTTCGGAGTAAACAGTGGAAAGTTTTTGGGATACATGGTTAGTGCCCGAGGGATTGAGGCAAACCCAGAAAAGATCAAGGCAGTCATCGATATGGAAGCACCGAAGACGATCAGGGACATTCAAAAGCTGACCGGACGGTTAGCAGCCCTAAGGAGGTTCATTTCCAGATCGGCCGAAAAGGCCTTACCATTCTTTGAAGTACTTCGGGGGTCCAAGAATTTCGAGTGGGGGTCGAACTGCCAGAAAGCTTTTGAGGAGGTCAAAGAATATTTAGTGAAAGCCCCACTCTTAATGAGGCCTGATCCGAAAGAAACCTTGCAGCTGTATTTAGCTGTGAACGACCGAACCCTTGGAGCCGTGTTGGTCAAAGAACATGAAGGGAACCAGCATCCGGTGTTCTATGTTTCCCATATTCTCAAAAATGCAGAAACTAGATATCCGAATGCAGAGAAGTTCGCCAATGGGTTGGTAATGGCCACAAGAAAGCTAAGGCACTATTTCCAGGGAAGGACGATCAAGGTAGTAACATATCAGCCGTTAAAGAAAATCTTGCAAAGGCCAGAGGCATCAGGTAGAGTAGTTGCTTGGGCGATCGAACTGGGGGAGCATGATTTGGAGTATACGCCAAGGACTTCGATCAAAGCCCAAGCACTAGTGGATTTTATGGTGGAATGCTCTTTCTCGGGGCTGGATGACTTGGCTCCCGAAGAACAGCTAATTCAGGCACCAGGAAAATGGAAGTTGTTTGTGGGTGGGTCAGTCGCCAAGGAAAAGTGTGGTGCAGGTTTAATTCTGACAAGCCCAGAAGGATTTGAAATCTGTCAAGCTATCAGGTTCACTTTCCCGTTGACGAACAATGAAGCCGAATATGAAGCGCTTTTGGCAGGATTAGACTTGGCAAAAAATCTGGAAGTTAAGAACCTCAAGGCGTTCATTGATTCGATGTTAGTGGTAAAACAATTCTCAGGGGAGTATGGGCAAAAAGATCCCAGAACGAAGGCCTACGCCCTTAAGGTACGTGAGCAATCTTTGATGTTTGAATCTTTTGAATTAACTCAAGTAGCTAGAGACAACAACAATCGGGCGGATGCTCTTTCAAGGCTAGCTTCGGCAGAAACCCAGAACC
Organism: Kitagawia praeruptora; assembly: GCA_037693485.1. Lineage (NCBI taxonomy): Eukaryota > Viridiplantae > Streptophyta > Magnoliopsida > Apiales > Apiaceae > Kitagawia > Kitagawia praeruptora. Next base: position 117,786,185 of record CM075352.1, read on the forward strand.
TGAATGGGTCCATCTATCTGACCGAAGTAAAGACGCCTTCGATAGACAAGAAGCAGTGTATGGAAATTCACCAAGGGGTCAATTGGATGACTCCCATCAGGGCATTCTTGGAGAAGGGTACCTTACCACTTGACCGAAGGGAAGCACAGAAGGTGAAGTATCGGTCGGGGAGTTATACTCTGGTCGGGGCCGTTTGTTCAGACGATCGGCAAGTCAGCCATTGCTTAGGTGTTTAGACAAAGATGAATAACAGCTAGCCCTCGAGACGGTTCACGAGGGAATTTATGGAGAACATTTGGCAGGAAGATCTTTAGCCTTCAAGATTCTTAGGCAAGGGTTTTTCTGGCCGAAGATGAAGGAAGATGCATCTGAATATGCCAAGAAGTGTAGACAGTGCCAGCTATTCAGCACAATACCGAAGCAACCACCCGAAGAGATGTCTTCAGTCCTTAGCCCAATTCCATTTGCTATGTGGGCGGTTGACATCGTTGGGATCCTACCTACCAGTACTAAACAAGCAAAGTATTGCATTGTGACGATCGACTATATGACCAAGTAGATAGAAGCCAGACCACTTTCGGCGATTATCGAAGAAGCAGGAAAGAAGTTCATGTTAGAGCAAGTGATCTTAAGGTTTGGCATTCCTATGGTATGTGTATCAGATAATGGAACTCAGTTCATTGGAAGTAAGTTCAAAAAGTTTCTAGCTCAGTTCGGAATTAGACAGAAGTTCAGTTCAGTCGGACATCCCCAAGGAAACGGGGCAATCGAAGCGGCCAACAAAATTATCTTCGATGGGATTAAGAAGAGGCTAGGAGAAGCCAAGGGTCTTTGGGCCGAAGAGTTACCTTGGGTCCTTTTGGCCTACCGAACCACCGCAAGATCTTCAACCGGGGAAACGCCCTTCAAACTGGCCTTTGGAACAGATGCCCTTCTGCCTGTCAAGGTTGGCTTAGAGTCTTACCGAACACAAGTGTTCAATGTGGAAACGAATGAGTTCGGACTCCGGGCGAACGTAGATTTACTGGAAGAAGAAAGGGAGGCAGCCCACCAAAGAAACTTAAGGTACCAGCTCCAAGCGGCACAATACTATGATTCTGGAGTTAAAAAAAGGACTTTCCAAGTAGGTGATTTGGTCCTACGGGAGTTGGCAACATCTATGTCGACCAAACAAGGAAAGCTTATGCCGAACTGGGAAGGATCTTGTAACGCCCCCAAATCCGGGGTCAGGGATTTGGTCGTCACGCGGAAATCCTTAATAACAAATCACCTGCTTAACCACATTAAACCATCTGTAGTCATTAATAATTTAGTTACAACATTTGAGACCCCAACCACCAAGCATCTTTTAGGTTATAGGGCTAGAAACAAGAATCAACTCCTTACTACTAGTATAACTTTGTTGAGAAGTACACCAACAACTAGTACTATTTTACGCAAAGTAACATATATATTACACATCAATATACTTACATATACTTACTCCAGCTATAAACTTTCTAGATTATGTCGTCTTCATAAGGGCATACTGCTCGCTTCATCTAAGCCATGCAGATAACCTCGTCCGGCTACCTTCCACTGAAAAGTTAATATTTGAAAACAAGCAAGTATGAGCGAAAGAATTGCTCAGCAAGTTATTACTAGAGTTTAACAAAATATCCCATCAGATGTATGGGTTTCCAACATTCAACCGATATTTAATATCATTCTTGAAACATCTATAACCACGAAATTCTATAGGGAAAGTATAATGTTTGAAATTAATATCAACTGAACAATATACCAATATAATATAAACGATGTCGTTACAAGGTAATTAAATAGCCACATCTTGTTTGCGCAGTAATACACCAACATAAGCTTGCTGGTTATTCAATATGAAATCACTTACTTATTGATAATATAATATCAGTTCTCTTCTATAACAAGATAATAATCAATACATCATCTTAGTATAATATCTCAAGATAATACAACATTTAAAATCAAGATCTCAATATAATCTTTCCATTTCCTTTTATACAACAATTGTATATAATACAACAATTGTATATAATAGTAATATAAAATCAATTTCTCTTCTTACTGTAAAACAATTCCATCATTTCATACCATTTTCCTTTTTCAGTACACAACTCTGAAAACCATTATCCATTCTTTCTTTTAAAGAAAACGTTGGGGATTTCCACTGTTGCCGAATACGTGAGGCACGATGATCAGTGGAAATCCCCAACGTTTTCTTTATTATCGATATCATTCCAGATATTTTTAACCAAAAATGTCTTATTTATAACCATCGAAATATCTTTATTATTATTCCGGAACAAAGCGATTTTAAGAAAACATTTTAAAAATAATATTCATCTAATTAAATAAATTTAATTAGACGAATAAGGTTTTTTTAATTAGTAGATGCTTCAAGAGGTATCTAATAATTAAATAAACACTAGTTTATTGGTGATGTTGCCATTAGGTTAATTATTGCGAAATCCTTTCTAAAAACTTTGTCCAGGTTTTCGAAAATATACATTCCAAGATAACCCCTTCCACTTTTCCATTCATATATCCATACACCAACTAAAATACTTTACATGGAAATCCCTTTTAAGAAAATCTGTAAACATCAACCCATGTCCCCTTATATAACAAAATATTTATTAAAAACGTCTGAAAGAGTTTAGAACTCAAATATCCTCAATTTACACATAACTGTAATATTATAAAATAACTTTAGATAACAACTGATACCATAATATCATAAAAATAACCATAATAACAACTGATACCATTCCTTCCCATATCACTTTACTCCTTATAGTATATCACTCTCTCCATATCACATATATTACCCGTCAAACCATTTTACTTAAAAGTAAACAATTTATCAAGATAAAGAGAGAAGAAATCTTGTAAATATGGACTGAAGTCTTATTTCACACATTTCATATATTTCAAAATAAATATACTCTGAACGATAGAGTATGTATAAATAAACTTGCCTCTGGTCCTTAGCACCAAACGGAACACCGCGAATAAATCCTTGGCGTTTCGCCCAAGCAGTTCCATAAACTTTACACGACGCCTCGATCCTTCCTTTTTGATACACGTTGCTCCACTCGATCACGCCCTAATGGTACTGAAACGGTTACGAGTACGTGTCAGTCCCCCCTCGTATCTCGAGTAGACACCACTAAGTCACATAAAGTCAACTATCGGTGTCCTCCCTATGGTTGATTACTCTAATACCACGTAATGCACACAACCCATTTAGTCAACTTCACTTAACATATACAATTATAATACTAGTGTCATTCTATGACAAAACTAAGTTTATAAATAATCCTCAAAACGCATTGAATCCCCGAAACACATAAATCCTCGAAATAAATCACTTAACACATAAATCCTCGAGACAACAATTACCCTCGAATTAATTCACTTAACACATATACACATAAACAGTTAACACCCAAATCATACATTTAAACCATTGAAATCAAATAAGTTAAATAAATTAAAATGCAGGGGATTTTTAGAAAATTTCGGCATGAGGTATTCGTTTATCGGACTATGGGCACAACCCCTCAAATGCAATTTAACCCTGTTTTTGCAAAAATAAAGCTGCCTCAACTTGCAGCAAAGTAAACAAGTAAGAAAAGTACCCGCCCAGACATGCGGCACCTAGCACATAAGGAAAAGTATCCGCCCAGACATGCGGCACCTAGCACATAAAGAAAAGTATCCGCCCAGACATGCGGCACCTCAACATTTAAAGAAAGTAAACTAAGTTTATCCACATGTAAGTCAACACCATGTAGTTGACATTTATACTTCCAACATATACTATGACCCAATCTATACCATTTAGCACATAGACCTTTACAATTTAACCAACCCTTATATCGACACTTTATAAGACAACAACAATTAGCATTTAGCACTTAGCAATTAAAAATTTCAATTGGAAACTAACAATTAGCAATTAGCACTTAACATTTAACAATCACTAACCCGCATATAATCGGGCCCACAACTAACCTCCACAATTATAATTACCAACATACTCTCCGAATTAAATTTCAAAAATACGACAATATTCATAATTTACAACATTAGGTTAATTACGAAAATTAACACATTAACTCGCAATTTAAAACTAATTTAATTACAACAATTAAACTATCGAAATTTACAACTAATTTAATACGAAAATTAAATAAATAAAATGCGAAATTATACCACTTCGATTTCGACCCACCAAAGATCGAACCACCGGAACCAATCTCCACCACTTCACCCTTCCCGGAAAATCTCTCCCTCGTTCATCTCTCTCTCTCTTTCTCTCTCTCTCTCTGTGCAACTCTGGCTACCACCACCACGCAGCCCCTCCACCACACGCACTGTTGAAGAACCACCACCACCGCCGGCCACCTGCCACCGCGCGGTGGTGTTCCCTCTCCCCCCGCGACCTGCTCTCCTCCATGAAGCACACACACACGCACACAGCTATATACACACACATACACGCGACTCATACACACACACATAGAGCCGGCAATTTCGTACACGACACGAAAACACGACACGAAAACGACACGAAAATTATGGGTTTGGGTTGACCTTTGCGGTACACGAACACGAAATTACACGAACACGAAATTACACGAATGAATTTAGTGTCGGTTTTGGTTTTACCCTTGGGTACTGTTAGATATAATTGATGTGATTTAATGTCAGTGTTTAAGTGTTACAGGTAAAGAGAGTTTAACTTGTTATTGAAAGCAGTTGTAACAGAGTTTGAGTATACGCTGATTGCTGGAAGCGTAAATGCTGACAGAGGAAAGCGTAAACACTGATAGCTGAATACATGGAAGCGCAAACACTGTTAGCGTGGAGAGAACAGAGTTTGCTAAAGTCTGTCTACTGGGAGCGTCTACAAGTCAACAGAGTTTGAAGATTAATTTAATATTAATATGAAAGCGATATCTTTGAAGATTGGATAGTTGTCAAAGAGATTGAGTTGACTTAGAAGACGTGTAGCAATCGTAATTGATATCAATTGTATAGCTTAATTTTAGGAGAATCAATTTACGATTGTACGTAGCTGTATATCTTATAAATACAGTTAGGTTAACCCTAGAAGGGTATCCATCGTGAACGAATATCATTCTTGTAACCTAAGCAGCTCTCTGTGATACTTTACATCACCGAGAGAGGAATTATTAATTCCAAACAGTTTTAAGAGTTAAAACGTGTGTTCTTGTTACTTATTCATACGGTAATTGATTATATATTGTGTATTCGACCTAACAAGTGGTATCAGAGCCAAATCTGTTACTTTATTACAGTTAAAGATCCAAACACAATAGTAATCAATGGCAGAGATACCTCCACCATCTGAGAAAGCACCTACTACTGTTAGTAGGTATGAAACAATTAGGGTTCCTATACTGAGGCCATTAGAGTATGCAATTTGGAAGGTGAAGATGACCATGTTTCTGGAGGCCACAGATCCAGAATATCTGGACAGAATTTATGAAGGTCCTCACAAACCTACAAAGTTATCTGCTGCTGCTGCTGGTGAGGAATCAAAAGTCATTCCAAAAGAGAAGAAAGATCTAACTGCTGAGGATCTTTCATCTATTGCAAAGGATGCAAAGGTAAGGCATTTACTTCATAGTGCATTAGACAATGTTATGTCTAATAAAGTGATAAACTGCACAACTGCAAAGGAGATATGGGATGCACTTGAGGTTAGATGTCAAGGAACACCTGCAATTAAGAAGAACAGAAGGAACATACTCACTCAGGAGTATGAACATTTTGAGGCAAAATCTGATGAAACCATGACAGAAACATTTGACAGATTCTGTAAACTGCTCAATGATTTGTCATTGGTGAACAAAGAGTATGATTTAGAAGATTCAAATCTCAAGTTTCTTCTCTCTCTACCTGAAAAGTGGGATGTGAAAACAACCACTATAAGAGATAATTATGAACTTGGTGAAACAGAGATTGATGAAATTTATGGACTGCTCAAAACCCATGAATTGGAATTGGAGCAGAGAAACAAAAGATCTAGTAGAAAGTCAAAGTCTGTTGCTCTTAAGGTTGAGGAGAAACCATCAAAGAAGGAAGCATCAAGGAAAAAGGCAAAAGGAAAAGCCTTAGTCATACATTCAGAGAATGAGTCATCAGACACTGATGTTGACTCAAACACAGATGAATCATCTGATTCTGAAGATGATGAGGAGATGATGCAAATGGCTGCATTGATGGTAAAGACCTTCAAGAAGATGGGATACAAGAACTTCAAGAAGGGAAAGAGATTCTCCAAGGACTACTCAAAGTTTGATAAGAAGAATTTCAAGAAATCTGAGGGAAAGGACTTCAAATCTGGTAAGAAAGACAAGTCTGAGATTCAATGCTACAAGTGTAAGGAGATGGGTCACTATGCTCCTGAGTGCAAGAAGGGTAAAACTGAAAAGGCACTCTACACCAAAGGCAGAGATTGGGCAGACACTTCAGATTCAGATGAGGAAGTCAACTATGCTCTCATGGCTTCTACTCAGACTGAAAATGATGATCTCAAGGTACCTCCAACTACCTATGCTTATAACACTGATAATATAACTGAATTGAGAATTTATCTTAAAGCATTGCATATCAGTTATAGGGATCAGACTTTAGAAAATGAGAGGATAAAGTCTGAGTGTTCTCAACTCAAAGAAAGAAATAAACTTGTTGAGGAACAGCTAGAGAACATGAATAAAATTCAAAAAGAGAGAGATGATGCAGTGTTTATTGAACAGGAGTTGCTAGGTAAGTATAAGCAACTAGAATCAGAATTGGAGGATACTAAACACATCATTAAGACTTGGACACACTCTGGTAAAGACACTCAAGAAGTGTTTCAGTCAGATACAGTAGGTCTAGGTTACTCTGTAGGAGATGAACTTAGATTTGAAAATCAGGTAAAGGTTAGACCACATTGTTCATCTGAGGGTAATGTCATGGGAACAGGTGGACCTAAGACTGAAGCACAGAAAAAGGCTGTTAAAGAGTCATATGCTAAAACTTTTGTTAAAGAGGCTAACATTGGCTTAATGACAGATAAACAACTCAAGCATAAGCTTAAGGAGATAAAGTCTGTCAACAAACAGAGAATGCCTAAGAAAAACAGAAATGGAAAAGTAGGCATAACCTCAGGAGTTAAGCCAATGCTTGCTTCATTAGCTCCCAGGAAAACATGCTTTAATTGTGGTAGTACTAATCATCTTGCCAGTTTCTGCAGTAAGAATAAGAACATTAATTCTTTGCCCTCTAAAACTGCAGTTAAAAATGATTATGTGAAAACTAGACCACAGACTTTATGTAAACACTGTGGAAGTACTTGGCATTCTATTTATACTTGCAGAGATTATCATGCTATTTACTATAATTACTATGAACCCAAGCCAAATTTGAAATGGGTTAAAGTAAACTCTGCAAATGTAAACTCTGAAAAAGTTAGCTTAAACTCTGTTAATGAAAATTCCGCTGCAAAAGCTAACAGAATTAAGAAAGCCAAAGGATCCAAGCAAGTCTGGATCCTTAAAACTAATAATCAGTGATTGTTTGTGATTGCAGGGCACAAGGGTCAGTACCCTAGTCGTGGACAGTGGATGTTCAGGACACATGACTGGAAATAAAGCCCTGCTATCAGAGTATGAGGAGAAGGCTGGCCCAGAAGTTTCTTATGGAGATGGCAACATAGGACATACTCTGGGATATGGCAATATTAATCTTGGGAATGTCATCATCACAAATGTAGCTCTGGTTCCAGGACTCAAGCATGATTTGCTATCTGTGAGTCAAATCTGTGACAGAGGATATCATGTAGATTTTCAGCCTGAATACTGCCAAGTGATCAGTAAATCTACAGGGAAAGTTGCTCTAGTTGGAAACAGACACAACAACATCTATGAAATAAAATTGTCAACAAACACTGATGGCAAAGCAGTATGTCTGTCAACAAGAATGTCCAGTGAAGAGAGTTGGAAGTGGCACAAGAAACTCTCTCATTTGAATCTGAACAACATTAATGAGCTCATAAAGAATGATCTTGCAAGAGGACTACCAAAGTCATTGTTGAATGTAGAAGGCCTGTGTGATTCTTGTCAAAAGGCCAAACAGAGAAAAACCTCTTTCAAAAGCAAATCTGAGTCTTCAATTGCTGATCCTTATCATCTACTACATGTTGATCTTTTTGGTCCAGTAAATGTGATGTCTCTTGGAAAGAAGAAATATGCATTAGTCATTGTTGATGAATATACCAGATTCACATGGGTATATTTTCTTGCAAAGAAGGATGAAACAGCTTTAACACTGACAGATCATATAATCCAACTGGACAAAGGTTCAGAGCATCAAGTGAAGATAATCAGAAGTGACAATGGAACTGAGTTCAGGAATTCATCTATGGAATAATTTTGCAAGAGTAAAGGGATCAAACAAGAGTTTTCTGCACCTGGCACTCCACAACAAAATGGTGTAGTGGAGAGGAAGAACAGAACTTTGATAGAAGCTGCCAGAACCATGCTAGATGAAGCAAAGTTGCCAACATATTTCTGGGCAGAAGCAGTTCAAACTGCTTGTTTTACTCAAAATGCAACACTGATCAACAAGCATGGTAAAACACCATATGAAATGGTGAAGAAGAAGAAGCCAAATCTAAAATATTTTCATATTTTTGGAAGCAAGTGCTTTGTGTTGAAGACTCATCCTGAATAGTTGACCAAATTTGACCTAAAGGCAGATGAAGGAATTTTTGTTGGCTATCCACTGTCAACAAAGGCATTCAGAGTTTATAATCTGAGAACCAGAGTGATCATGGAGTCTATTCATGTGTCATTTGATGACAAGAAAATAACTGGACTTGAAGATGTTAATGAGCATGATCAACTGCACTTTAAAAATGAAGATTTATTAAACTCGGATGATACAGATCTGACAAACACTGTTGAGGTCAATTCTGAACCCCTACTGGTAAACACTGAAGAAACTTTTCAATCAGAAACAAGGGAAGAACCAGTTGAGGGGGAGCATGAAGAATCACATCAAAGTGAAAATTCAAACACTGATAGTGACTCAATTGATAACTCTGAATCAAACACTGTTGATTCAAACTCTGATCATTCAAATTCTGAGCAGTCACATTCAGGGGGAGCATCTGAAAATGAAGAGAGACACCAAGAAAATCAGGAGAGCATGGATCAAGGGGGAGGATCACATGATGACAGAAGCAATCTGCCTTCTGCAAGAAAATGGACTAAGTCACATACACCTGATTTAATTATTGGTGATCCAGATGCAAGAGTAAGGACAAGAAGTGCAACAACAAACGAATGTCTGTTTCATGCATTCTTGTCACAATCTGAGCCAAAGAAAGTAGAAGAAGCTCTGAAAGATGCTGACTGGATAACAGCAATGCAAGAAGAGCTAAATGAATTTGAGAGAAATGAGGTGTGGACCCTTGTACCAAGGCCAAAGAATAGATCTATTGTTGGTACTAAATGGGTTTTCAGAAATAAAACTGACAGTGATGGTGTGATCACAAGGAACAAAGCAAGACTGGTAGCTAAAGGCTATTCACAGCAAGAAGGAATAGATTATGATGAGACTTTTGCACCAGTTGCCAGGTTGGAGGCAATAAGGATGTTTCTTGCCTATGCTTCTCACAAGAAATTCAAGGTTTTTCAAATGGATGTGAAAAGTGCTTTTCTGAATGGAAAACTTGAAGAAGAAGTATTTGTTGAACAACCACCTGGTTTTGTAGATCCAAAATATCCAGATCATGTCTACAGGTTAGACAAAGCACTCTATGGACTCAAACAGGCACCTAGGGCATGGTATGAAACACTTGCTAAATTTTTGCTAGAAAGTGGGTTTCACAGAGGTACTATTGACAAAACTCTGTTTTACTTTCAATCTGGTAATGACCTGCTCTTAGTACAGATATATGTAGATGATATCATTTTTGGATCTACTAATGATAAACTCTGTAAGAAGTTTGCCAAGCTCATGCAGTCTAGATATCAAATGAGTATGATGGGAGAGTTAAGCTATTTTCTAGGCTTACAGGTGAAGCAAACAGATGATGGAATTTTCATAAATCAAGCAAAATATACCAGAAATCTTCTCAAGAAATTTGGCATGCTTGACTGTTCATCTGCAACAACTCCCATGGCAACTGCAACAAAACTGGACAAAGATACAGGTTCATCAGTGGATATGACAAGCTACAGAGGGATGATTGGTTCTCTACTCTATTTAACAGCTAGTAGACCTGATATCATGTATGCCACCTGTCTGTGTGCAAGATTTCAGGCAGATCCAAGGGAACCACATTTAACAGCTGTGAAGAGGATTTTCAAATATCTCAAGGGCACTGTAACCATAGGACTGTGGTACCCAAGAGAATCAGATTTTAAGCTACTTGGTTACTCTGATGCAGATTTTGCTGGCTGTAAGATTGACAGAAAAAGCACAAGTGGAAGTTGTCAATTTCTTGGTGACAGACTAGTGTCTTGGTACAGCAAGAAACAGAAGTCAATATCTACATCTACAGCTGAAGCAGAATATATTGCTGCTGGTAGCTGTTGTGCACAGATTTTATGGATGAAAAATCAACTACTGGATTATGGGTTGAGGTATAGTAAAATACCTATTTTCTGTGATAATCAAAGTGCTATTGCAATGACAAGTAATCCAGTACAACACTCAATGACCAAGCACATCAGCATAAGGTATCACTTTATCAGAGAGCATGTAGAGGAAGGCAACATAGAGCTTCACTTTGTGCCTACAGATCAACAACTTGCAGATGTTTTCACAAAGCCTCTAAGTGAAGCAACATTTACAAGACTGGTCAATGAACTAGGAATGGTATCTGGTTTTGACTAAACATGTTGGTTAGACTCAAACTTTTCTAATAAAATGTGTTGCTCGTATTTCTGTGAATTGCTAAAGTGCTATGTGAATATTGTTAATTAAACTCTGTCAGCATGATTGTTGGTCATACACTGTTAATACGTTTGTTAAACTCTGTGAATTCTGAGTTGATTTTTGTCTGAATGAAAGTACCGATGAAGAAAAATGTATAGAGCATGATTTTCAGTGAAAAATCAAGATTCTTTTTGAGTCACTGTAATCTAATCAGAAATTGCACAGTAATTTAACACAGCATGATACTGTTTCATATTTAGAGCATCTCTTAGTTTATTTGATCCTAAACTCTGAATCTATGAATACTGTATGCATTTTCTCTCATGATTAACTCTGATATTGATGAACTCTAAACTCTGATTAGTGACACTCTGTTTCCAAGTCATACTTGATTCTTGATGATTCTGTGTTTGCACTTGTGAAAATTTTAAAACTTGAGATGTGTCATTGTTTAGTTTGGTGAGAACCAGTTCATGTCTGAACCCTGTGAGATTTTGAGCTGAATAAGTGATTGATACATTTTATATCAATCAGATTTTATTGTTGTGTGATGTTCATCAGTAAGTATGTTGCTCTAGAACTTGCATTAAACCATTTTGGGACTACATGATATATGTGTGCATAAAGATGATAAAGGCATTAGGATTAACCATCTTTCTTCAAACACTGTTCAAAACATCTTTGAACACTGATAATAAACACTGTTCATAAAACACTACCCTTAGTAAACCCTTTGAGCCAAATTAACTGCTCATTGTTCTTGAATACTGACGTATTAAGAGCAGTTATATTCGTTTGTTAAATCAAATTCAAGCAGGTGAGTATTTCTCAAGAAAAGATATCTTACTCAGTATATATATATGTAAATAATAAAATAAAAAAAAAAAAGGTATATATACTGATCATCTTGTACAAAAATGTACTAACCATTTGACTGAACATTTTGATCAAATAAATTGTTCAGTTCGAAATTCTCATTCAAAAACATCTCTTCTCATCTGTTTGATTTCACTCAATTAAAACCTTGAACAAAGTCCTTTTGATTTGTGCATATATGTAATCGAAGTGGTGTAGATATGGTGGACATTCAAGCTTATGGTAGTATCTGCTTTTACTGATTGAATCTGAGAGTAAACACTTCACCTAAACACTTGTGTGATGTGAGAGTTTGTGAGACAATCCTTGACATGTAACTCACTGAATGATGCTTTGATGTTTATCTCCTGATCTTTTTGTCTTTAATGACTGTGTGCTTACGTGGATAATCATGATCATAAACTGGAACGGGGATATTCAGATTTCTGTAATTAAGGAACTACAGAGTTTAGCATTCATCATATACTCTGTGTTTAATATGAGAGTTTGTGCATTCAGTGTTTATTGTTTTGATTTATGGATTTTATGAAATATTAGATGCTATAAAAATTGATTTGGTAAACTCTGCTACTCACACACGAAAATCACGACTGTGCATTTTTGAAAGGGTTTTTGTGATAAAGATTGAAAATATGACAAACACTGATTGATTGTGTTATGTACTCTAAGGTAAATTTTCATTAAGATAATTTGAAAATTTTGGAGTAAATGGAGTAGTTGACAACTGTTAATTAGTGTAATAAGTGGTAACGTGTCTTGATAAATGGAACGACAGCGGTAATAATGGCTTTTACTGCGCATGTATTAAGTGAACCGTTGCATGTGTGACACGTGTCCCACTCACTCATCATTATGTCTCACTTTTACACTTTTCAAGGGAACAGTTGCGTGTTTTCAAGGAAAATCGTTTGAGTTTAGTTTTTAATTAAAACTCAAATTACTTTTTGCCACAATCACTATTACCCACTCATATTCACTTTACCAAAATAGAGAACATCTTTGTTTTTCACTTTGGCATTTTCACAAACACCTTTCTTGCAAACCATTTTCACAGTTGATTCTTGCTTATTTCTTGATTCAATGGCAACTAAACCTTTCACTGTGTTTGGTCTACGCTTTGTGCCTAACAATTATGCAGCTTTACTTGAGAACGACCGGGCTCCAGAGGCGTTCCATCTAATGCAAAATTTTCTTCGAGATTCTGAGATTGGGCAAGCGCTGGTTGAACCGGCTACTCTATCTGCTTCCCAAGTTGTTAACTTCTGGCAAAACTCAAGATATATAGAAGGAGGAGAGAGTGGAACTCCGTCTATCATCTTCTCTCATGAAGAACAAGAGTTTGTGATTACTCCACAAACTGTTCGTGATGCCATGGACTTCGACACACATACTTCGTATGCTGTTGTCTCTGAGGAAAATCTGAGAGAGATGCTAACAGAGATTGGGTACATGGAATCACTTGCCAAGCTGGGCAGTGTGAAGAGGCCAAATTTGAGAAAAGAGTGGAATTTTTTCTTTGATTGTATCACCAGGACATTCCAGAAGAAGGTCACCAACTGGGATGCTATTCCAATGGACAGTCTGCAAATTGGGTATTCTCTACTCTATGGCAGTAATTTTGATTTTGGTAGATATATTTTAATGAATTTGGGTGATAAGTTGTCAGAGTCTACTACAGTTTACTTTGCTAGATTTTGTCAACTTCTGTTCAATGCATGTGTTCCTGGATTAGTTGTTGATGAAGCTGATAAGATTCAACCTTTTCGAGTCACTAAGAGAATATTCTCTGATATGACTAACAAAGATGTTGGTAAGGACATACCTCCTTTCATAATGCCACTTGCTTTACAGAACTTTGTCAATCAACCACAAGATTCTCCATCACCAAACCATGAACCACATGAACCACATCAATCAGAACCACAATCTATGCCTGAACCTTTAGCCACTGATCGTACAGAAAACATCCCATCTCAACCTACTCAATCACCTGAGCCAATACCAACAACCACTGATCAACCCATATCACCTCAAACACAAACAGAACCTCAAACACAACCTGACCAAATGACTACTGAACCAACAAACCCTGTCACTACCACTCATCCACAACCACCACCAAAGCCAAAAAGGAAGAAACATACTGCAATCAACACCAAACATTCTAGGGCTAAACAGACAACTCCAAAGGCTGTTTATTCTAGAAGATTCATACAAAGGGCAAATAGACCTTCAACACCATCGGTTGAGGAAAGTTCTAGTGAAAGTTCTAGTGCAGAAGAAGAATTTGTTGCAGTACCTCAAGCTAAGAGGAGAAGGCTTATTTTAACTGATTCTGATGATGAGCATGTTGAAGAGGCTCAAGAGAAAATCTCTTTTGATATTCCTACTGGTGAGCCAGAGGTTATCATAGAACCTATAATACCAGAATCTGAAGTCAAGCTTTCTGAACCAGAAGTTGTTAAGGTTCAAGAAAATGAAGTTGTTAGAGATGTTTTGTCTCCAATGGAAGAGTTTGCTGAAACTCCAATTTCTTTTAATCATGAAGCATCTACTCCACCACTCATGGAGGTTACACTTTCTATTGATACTGGTGTTGCTGATGGGCCTACTGTTGTTCTTGAAGACACTGTGGTTGCATCACACACTGAGTTGAACTCTGATGCCAATCATGTTTCTGCTCATGGTGAGGAGGTTGATAAACCAGAAAAGGTTCTTTCTTCAGAGCAAACTCCAGTTGATAAAGGAAAACAGGTTGCTCAAGAACCTATTTCTGCTCAAGAACCTATTGCTTCTGTTGCCTCTACTAGTGAGTCGATGAGTGATTCAGTTGAAGCTGAGAGTACAGGAGTTGAACAACCACAAAATCAGACTGATGGTCAGAAAACAGGTGAAAAACCAGATTTTGCTGGACCTTCTGCTAATGAGGTTGATGATGATTATTTGAAAAAGCAAACTGCTGATTGGTACAAGTCAGATTGTATCTTTCCTCCTGGAAGAGTAGCTAATTTTCTACAGTCACATTCCTCAAAGATTTCAAATCCTGATATCTTTACTTGTCTTCAAGGCACAGTGATTCAGATCAAGACTTTGAATCACAGATTTGATGAAAATCAGAAGGCAATTGTAGATCTTCGAACAGAAGTTGCTACTCATGAGGAGAAAGCTCAACTAGCTAATGCTAAGCTCTTTCAACAATTTGCTAAAGCTCAAGCAAATATTAATGACAGACTGAGCACAGTTGAGCAGAATCAGATTTTACTAACTGAGAAGGTTGATTCCATTGCAAACTCTCTTGAGTTAATTACTTCTATTCTGATTCAAGATGGTGATGATGATGTCAAAAAGGGGGAGAGAATTGCTAAAACCAAGTGTAAGCAAACTCAAACTCTGTCAAAGAAAGATCATCTTGATGATGAAGGCACCAATGCTGATAAGGGCTTTAGAAATGCAAATCTCAGACAAGGACATGGAAGGTCTTCAAGGTCAAAGCCAAATTTGGTGATAGATTCACATACTCAGAGTACTTCTGGTTCAAAGCCAAAGGATTTGTCATTCTCTGACAATCCACAAACAGATGAAGAATTGGCTGCAAAATTATTTCGTGAAGAGAATGCTGAAGCTACACTTGAGGATATTCAAGCTGAAGAAAAGCTGTTGCAGAAAGAGTATTTAAAAGCTCAAAAGTCCAAGAAAGTGAAGAAAGTTGTTAAAGCTTCAAAGTCTGCAAGGCCTGTAATGAAAGGAATTGAAATCAAAGAAAAACTATCTGGTATTCAAGAAGAAGAAGAAGAAGATACTGGAAAGCTGGTTAGAAAGTCTTCTCTTGATGCTAAGTTGAAGTTAAAAGGGATAATTGGTGAAGAGAGCAAGGGCAAAATGATAGTTACAACCTCTGTTGCTACACAAGTTGTACAGACTCAAAGTAAACTCTTACCTGGTTTTTCAAGGCCAAAAATTCCAGTGCAAGAAGAAGTAGGAGTGACTGGTGGATATCAACATAATGTTGCATGTTCAGGAAAGCCACCAGGCAGGAATACTTCTGGCTTAGGTTCAAGAAGAGATTTGAGGGTTAGTAACAGTCCAAGAGATCCTTCTGCACTTGTATCTCTTGGTTCTGGTATAACTCAAGAAAATCTAGACAAGTTGGAGTCAGTTCAGGTAGTTCATCAAAGGAGCTTAGATATTCACTTTCTACTATACTTTATGGCAGATGGGTCAGTGTATAGAGTGAATGAAGAAGCAATCAAACTAAAATTATTTGAGGAACTTCAGTATGTCTTGCATATCTTCAGAGTTAGAAATCAAAGAACACAGCTTATTGCTAATTCTATAAGAGAGTATATGCAGAAAGCTAAAATTGCTACAGGAACAAAGTCTGCTGAAAAGTATGTTCCTAAGTACAGAGACTGGAATGGGAATCTGATTGAAATGCAGAAGGGAACTACAAAGCTGAAGACTGATCTTGGAATTACAGTTCTGGATTTCAATGTAAAGTCTGAAGAATTAAAGTACATCAGATTGGGAAATGAAATGAGAAGAAACAAGATCTATGATCTCAGGGCTGCTATTTTTCAAACTGATGAGAATGATCCAGAATTAAGAGAGATCAAGCAAGCTATGGAGATTGATCTTGAAAATGCTGAAAGGAGATTGTTGATTGATTATCTCAGAACAACTCCAGATCTTGAGGAGGTTAGGTAGACAGAATTTGTAAGTAATTCGTATTTTCTGTAAATTTTGCTAAGTTAAGTTTAAACTCTGATTATATGTTAAACACTGTGTTTTTATTTGTTAGTTTTGACATCATCAATTATTGTGAACTTGTACATTTTTCTAATGAACAAGTTGGGGGAGATTGTTAGATATAATTGATGTGATTTAATGTCAGTGTTTAAGTGTTACAGGTAAAGAGAGTTTAACTTGTTATTGAAAGCAGTTGTAACAGAGTTTGAGTATACGCTGATTGCTGGAAGCGCAAATGCTGACAGAGGAAAGCGTAAACACTGATAGCTGAATACATGGAAGCGCAAACACTGTTAGCGTGGAGAGAACAGAGTTTGCTAAAGTCTGTCTACTGGGAGCGTCTACAAGTCAACAGAGTTTGAAGATTAATTTAATATTAATATGAAAGCGATATCTTTGAAGATTGGATAGCTGTCAAAGAGATTGAGTTGACTTAGAAGACGTGTAGCAATCGTAATTGATATCAATTGTATAGCTTAATTTTAGGAGAATCAATTTACGATTGTACGTAGCTGTATATCTTATAAATACAGTTAGGTTAACCCTAGAAGGGTATCCATCGTGAACGAATATCATTCTTGTAACCTAAGCAGCTCTCTGTGATACTTTACATCACCGAGAGAGGAATTATTAATTCCAAACAGTTTTAAGAGTTAAAACGTGTGTTCTTGTTACTTATTCATACGGTAATTGATTATATATTGTGTATTCGACCTAACAGGTACACGACAAGAAACGAAAATACACGAAATAAATAAATATTTAAATAAATATTTTAAATTATATAAATATATATTATAAATAAATATTACATATTTAACCTTTTTTACAAAATAAATAGAAAATACACGAAAAGTACACGAAACGTACACGAAAAGTACACGAAAGTACACGAAAAGTACACGAAAGTACACGATTTTCTGTTCGCTTTTCGTGTAAATGGAAAGTACACGAAATATTTCGTGTACTTTTCGTTTCGTTTCGTGTTTACACGAAATGTTTCGTTTCGTGTTCGTTTTAGAATTTAAGTACACGAACTTATTTCATTTCGTTTTCGTTTCGGCCATTTGGTACACGAAACACGAAAGTACACGAAACGAATTACCAGCTCTATACACACACACATATATACACACACTCTTATATATATATATATATATATATATATATATATATATATATATATATATATATATATATATATATATATATACATATACACACACCAACTGAGTTAATAATCAAACCCCAATTCTATGAACCCTAATTTCTCCTTTCCCCCAATCTCACTTTCTCTCTCCCCGATTGTTTTCTGCATGTGTGTATTATGTCCTTATTGGGCTTGGCCCAATCCACTTATATTACTACTAATTATAACCCACTTCTATTTTAAACCCGCAAAATATTACTCGGGTAAAATAATAACTTGGGTTAGAAATCTTGATCCGTAAAAATAATAATAATTCTAGCAAAATTAAATACTAGAATATTTTTAAAGATTTTTGGAGAAAGAATTAGAATTAAATCTCAATTTTCTAAATTGATATGCATTTTACAAATATTAATAATTTATAAAAACAAATCATAAAATAATAATTGTGATTCATAAATCACAATTTACAGGGCTTTATAAAAATACTACAAACACTATTGTTTTAGTAAAATCTCAAATTCTTGATATTTATAAATTAATCGAGTAATTTCTGTAAATCCTCAAATAATTAAAATAATCCTCTTCTAAGGATTTTAAAATCTCCAAATTATTCAATAATTTAACATAAAATCTCTACTGAATAATTCCACACTCCAAAACTAAATCTTTACCCAAATAAACTATTGACTCGAGGTATCTACTCGGTCAATATAATTTTAAAAAGAAAAACCCGGTTCCACTTAACCGAAGAAATTAAATAATCCACTTTTGAAATTCCTTGAACTGAAATAATGAACAATAAAATAAAATAAAAATTTCCTCCTCATTTTAGGAAAACATTAATATTCTTAAAATAATAATAAAAATCATTTTCTGAAAATTCGGGTTATTACAGACCTTATGTGGTGATTGAAGCGGTTCGGCCAGGCACCTACAATTTGGCTCAGTCGGACGGCAGCCCAATCAAAAATACCTGGCATGCCGATCGCCTTCGCCGCTTTTACCAGTAAGCTTACTAGACGAATTTTATTGCTATTTAATTGAGTACTTTGTTTTATGCAAGTTTATTCTGAATTCCCTAAGCTAGCATCAATCTGTAATCAAACCTATGAAAGAGTTGCATGATTAATGAAAGATTGTTTTGCTCCATTTTTTACCTGCTGTTATTAAGCTAAGTACATTTGTAGCGAAAAAGTTAAGTACACATTTAATCTTAACGGACCCATGTTTGGGGCCGACCGAATAAAACATGCGCCCCCTAACTTGTTTTTAGCGTTCAAGTACATTATGATTTAAGTTACAAATGCTTGACGAATCCAAATTTGGAGCCGACCGAATGAAATTTGGACCCTTACAAAATGTCTTAGTATTTAAGTTGCTTTGACATTCATTAAGGCGGGAGGAAAATATTTTTCAACCGACCGAACGGGACCTTAATCATTTACAAAACTCCTTAAATACTGGGGGGCAGCTAGGTTACGACAAAAAATGCACATACATGCTAGGCCGAAGCCGAAGATGCATAAAAATAAACAGTAATTATGCTAAGGCAAAATGAAGCCAAAGATGCATAAAATTAAAATGTAATTGTGCTAAGGCTAAAGCCGGAGATGCATAAAAAATATTAGTAATTATGCTAAGGCAAAATAAAGCCGAAGAAGCATAAAAATAAGAATAATTATGCTAAGGCAAATTTAAATGGCCCGAAGGCAAGTCCGAAGGCAGAGTAAAATATTACAAGCCCGAAGGCACAAATAAGAGGCCCGAAGGCAATGTATGTTAATCATTACAAGCCCGAAGGCCATCAAAATGGAAGGATTAAAATAAAGGCAATGAAATCAGTCATAAAGAGGCTCATCTTCACCCGAAGAGACTACCAGAGGTTCATCAGACGTTATCATGCCAACTGGATCGGTCATACCTAACTCGACATCAATCATCTGAGTATGATCGAAACCGAGAGAGTGTGCCTTCACCAGGGAAGCGTCGTACCCCATTTGGTAGCATCTCTCTTCGGTCAAATCCAGCTTCTTCTGCATCTTCCGAATGTTCTTCCTGGTGGCCTTAAGTTGCTGGTTTCTCCACTCAACCAGCTTCTTCAGAGCATCCATCCCCTCTAGCTTCTCTTTCAGAGCATCATTCTCGGCCTTCAAGGAGTTAGCCTGGCCGGTGACCCTCTCTAGATCGTTGGTTGCATTACGGAGACCCTCTTCCGCTTTGACTGCCCGAGTTTCCAATTGACCGGCCGCCTTCAGCTTGGTCTGGATCCCCTCCATCCGTTCGGCAACAATAGCTGACTAGGAGACACCCTGGAAACAAATATGGGAAAAGAATTAAAAGTTGAAGGCAAGTAAAACGGATAATACCAAGGAGAAAAAAGCTTACCATAGAGAGTAAGGCCAACATCTCGGTGCAAGCCTCCAGGTCGTTCGCCTCGGCAAACGTCGGCCTATCGGCTGGTAGGATGAGACCCCGGCAGAGATCGGGACCTACGATGGTGGATAATTACGGAGCAGGGACAATAATTCTGTTAGTTTCAATAACTCCCCACTGGGGAGCGTATACTTTCAAACCAGCATCTCCCGATCGGCCTCTCTTCCGGGAGTCGGTCGGGGTGATCAAGCCTGTCTCACTTGTCTCCAGGTCCCGAGGAGGAGAAGAAGCAGGCGGAGTTGTAACTGTTTCCCTCTGGTCTGGGGCCGACTTTTCACCCCCATCGGTCGCCTGGGCCACAACTTCGGCTTCAGTAGTGGCAGCAGCGGCGAGTTCGGCCGCCTTCTTGCGCTTGCGTTCCACTATAGCCTGAAGAGAAGACACTGCACGAAATATCATAAGGTTAGATATGTATGGCAGAAAATAAAAATGCAGTACTTAAATGACAAAAACAAGGCAAAGATAGATGTTACCACTACCCCAAAGGGCGACCAACCAGTCGTTATCCCTGCTGCTGGATAGCGGAACCCTATCCATTTTGAGTTCGCAGAGAAGACGGTAATCATGTTTATCCGCCTGCAGGAGTTCAGGATACTTCAACCTTGATGGATCGAGCTCCCCCCAGCGGCCGTACTTCTCCATCTTCGACCCCGGTATGAATACCCACTCCTCATGGGCTCCCTTATTACTGGAGTTTGTCTGAGCCCAATCGACCTTACCGTTTCGACGAGCTATGGTATAAAATCCGTTGCTCTTTGAATTCCTTCGGAGCTCGTAATGATGCCAGAACAAGGTTGTCCTTGGGGTCATCCTCTTTGCCAGGCATCGAGCTTGGAAGGCATTTATGTGGAAAAAGCTTTTCGGGTCCAATTGCCCTACAGCTATCCCCAGCTGCTTCAACAACTTCTTCAGGATGGGTAACATCGGCAACCGAAAGCCGCACTTAAATGCCATTTCGGATACGCCAGTGGCCACGCTTCCCCCACAGAGGGGTGGAATTTCAGGGTTGTGCCAGATGCGGTCCTTCTTCCTCGGTGCGAAGAAATACCAAACGTGTCTCTCTATGAGGTAGTCGGCATGAAAGTGCTCGATTTTATCTTCGGTCAGCTTTGACCGGAAATTTGCAGCCGGGTATAGTTGGATGTCGCTGAAGGGCGAAGCCTTTGAAGGACCAGCATCCTCGGTCGACCGATCCATGTCCCTGCATTCGGAAATGAAGAGACGTTAGCCTTGTACTCGGACAAGAAGGAAGTGGAAAAGAACGACGAAAGCCGAGTACAGTGGGCCAGGATCGGTCAAAGGCAAACTAAAGTCTAGGGCGAAGGAAATTAAGAACGACCTAAAGGCTACAAGGGATCGGGACAGACTGAAAATGGTTCTTGAGTCTCGAAGATCCCGAAGGACGCTCTTGCCAAAACCATTTGCAGTCAAGTCCCAGAATCTTAGGGAGAGAGACATACAAAGACAATAAAGTGGAATTAAACATACAAAACGTCCTAGGCATACTCATACTTTGCTGAAAGGGCACAGGTAACTTTATGCATATATACGCACAGATATACATACATGAATATATGAAATGCAGGCCTGTAATGGTAAAGAAACAAGGGGGGAAGAAGCTACTTACTAGTTTGAAGATTTTTTATGAGACTAAGTTCTTGAGGATAAATCGCTTGGACGTAGACGTCGACCGGAATCAGAGAATTGAACGTAACCGGTGAAGAAGCGACGGTTCCAATTGCTGTTTGCGAAAAGCTCTGAGAAAGAAGATTTTTGCTCTGAGAATTGTATAATTTTGTAAGCGTAAAAGTGAAATGAATGGGTTTTAGAAGGCTTAAATACAGGGACGCGACGTTTGGACAAGGGTCTTTTCGAATTCAACGGTGGAGATTAAAGCGCAGGTCTCGAGATCAGATAGCTGTCAATCATAAAGGGACACGACTTCCCAGAAGACGTCTCGACCTTGTCCATCGCCCTCCTTATCCGAATGAGACGTCCGAAGAATGAATTCTGAAGATGGACCCAGGCTTTGGGCTCCGTCCTGAAGCTAATTCCGAACGAAGCCCAGGGACATGTTAGAGGCCCATCTCCTTAATGGGCCGAACTGACAGCCCAATACCCTGAATCCGAATGGAGGCCCACATTCATCCGGTCCGACTACCAACAACGGTCGTATGGTTCACATTCCTGTAAACGTGGGACACGTTTGCACACGACGCCCACTCTTCGGTTAACCGCCTGGAGAGAAAAGAATATGGTCTAGTGAGGTTCATTCTTTCATACACAATTTTTACACACAACACAGACACTCTACGTCCTAAATTAACTTACCAAAAACTGACTAACTTATTCTCACACCGGAGATGAATCGGGGGGCCAAATCCTCGCATTATTCTCATTTGCATGTCCGATCGAACCAAGGTCCGGCAGAAATCCAGTCGTAACACTTATATAAAAAAAATGTCATCCGGTTCAAATGTTCAATAAAGTGGGAAATAAAGCGGGTAGCTAGGAAATATCTACTAGTATCATAAGTTTGAGAAAGGGAAAAGCCAACAAACTCGACTTATTTCAAATTCAATGAACCAAAAGCCATCAACTTCGTTCTTTTTCTTCTTTTGAGATACGGTACAAGCTTACACGAGATACAAAAATATACTTATCAGAGAATATGTATGCATGCATTGGTCTTCTGAAAGCTGGAGATTAGTAACCAAGAAGTGGGAGACTGCCAGTCCACTGCATTCGTAGAGTAGTATGCCCTGAACCTGTTATTTGCCATGAACTTTGTCCCTTGTCCCCTAGACTTATACTAGGTGAACCTTGCATAAGAGAGCAGACACGCCTGTGATAAGAAAGCACTTAAAAAATAAAACATATATGCCCATAAATTAAAAGTAGTCCAACTAGCACGAGCTACTTTTTTTAACCAAAACTTTTCAAGTTTCAAGTCGGACAGTTCAAGACTTGTTTATCCAAGCTTAGAATTCTGATTTGTAAGTTTATTCTGACGTTTCCATGGGAGGCCCTGGCTAAGTGGTATGACACCAAACTAAGACAGTACATATGACAATTGACATTGCAGCCTCCTCCAGTCAAAAAAGTACATGAAACAAACCATTAGAATGGTCTAAGTAATTAAATTATGAACTGCCTGACTTTGGATTTCAGGAGACGCTAGTTATTTCATGTACGCAAATTGTCAGGGTTCAAGAACCGCGTCAAGGAGATTTGAGATTTAATGACATTAAGCTGTTGGCGATGGGTGATTATGATGGCCTTACCGTGCCTGGAATGCTTTCTAAGTATGATACAATGATTGTAAGCAGTACTATTTGGTTGGTTCCTCATCAGAGAGTCACATTCAGAACGTACGCTTTCAGTAAGTACAGAGTTGAAGCCATCCAAAGGTTGGTTATTTGAAGTATATAAACCCGGCTCTTCCCAGCCTGATCTTACAATCCATCTGTACTATGACAATGGTTAATCACTCGTTCATGGAGCTATATGGTTCAAATCACAGTTGCCATCTCTGCGACTCTACCGAGAATTTAAAATATATCTACAAGAACATTCCTAGATTGGTACAAAAAATGCTGAATGTGCACATGCTTTCAAAACTATGCCTATTATAAGCAAGAAACCGTGCCAGGAGCCATTTCTTTACTCGACTTCTGCAATCTACTTGTATGACAACAAAAGTAAACCATAGGGTCAAAAATCATATTAGCAACAAAAAAAAAAAAAAAAGTAAACCATAGGGATCCTCTTTGTGTTTATGTGATGCCCTTCCAAGCTTCAGGACATCATAAACTGATTTGTAATATGAATCATAAATAAACTGATTTGTATTATGACTCGCGGCAAAATTGCACTTACGTTTAAAGAATCATATATTGTATTCAATTTTTCCTCTTCTTTTCACTCTGATTTATTTTGCACAGCTATAGAAACAAGATGTAACCTTAAAATTAGTGGTAGTTCAATAACTATTCCTTGGTATAGTTACATAGCTTTGTTTGCACTGTTCCGTGCAGTTGAGTTGTGGAAACAAATTTCATTAAAATTTAAAATGATCCCTCTGGCACCTACAAGGCTGGCTACAAGTAGTTTTAAGACTTCAGAGTCGAGAGAGTTAC
This sequence comes from Kitagawia praeruptora, assembly GCA_037693485.1. Lineage (NCBI taxonomy): Eukaryota > Viridiplantae > Streptophyta > Magnoliopsida > Apiales > Apiaceae > Kitagawia > Kitagawia praeruptora. The sequence goes on from CM075352.1 coordinate 117,810,518, forward strand.
CTGCCCGCAGTTTCTAACAGCACCTCCAAGTGATCAAATAAAAAAACAAGGATTAGTGCATTCATGAAATTAAGAATTGTCAAGCAAAGCACAATTACGCTAAATGCCAAAATGTTTTTTTTTTTTTTTGCTAAATTAAATGACAAAATGTCATGCTCTATTGCGGAAAACAAAAAGGGTCCAAGGCATATTAAGCTGGACTGCAACTTCAGTATGCAAGTATACTATCACTGGCATTTTCAAAAACTGAAAACCGGACTCCAGTTTTCCAGATTTGCTGAAACTAATGAAAATATATAAGCGACAAGTCTCCCAATTTATATTATCCACTTGAATGTATAAGAAGCTGTAGAGATACTATTCTCTGACAAGTGATATCTATCAAAGATTAATATGTTCCATACCAGAGCACCTGTCATCATGATGTGATCCAAAATTGATAATCAGGCAAAACTACCTGTATGTACTCGATTACTAGTTCTAATTGATCACCCATCATAGTTTTCTACTATTCGCTATTGTAACTAAGATTTTCTACGTTGTCATTCACTTTAGGCCTGTAAGAGGATGGAGACTTTCGGCAGTTCTGAACAGGGTGAATTTGAGGATCATATGTTTGTGAAGCAAGGTAAGTCAAAGCCGTAACCACATCAGCTACAAGAGGACGCATTGAAGGTTCCTCCTGAACACACATTGCAGCAATTGCAAGAGCTTGATATAATCCTCTTACTGGATAATGGCCTTGGAGTACCGGGTCGGCCATCTGGTAAAATTTCTTTCGATCCTTGAATAGCGGTCGTGCCTACAAAATTTCCAAGGATTAGTTTAGTCTTTTAAAATTTGCATTTCTCATGCGTTGAAAATAAGAAGTTTCCCTGGTAAATTCACTATCAATTTTCTGGAATTAAAATTACATATTTGGCAGCACACTGCTGTAGCCTGTATGCAATACTGCCGGAAAATGTCTCTAAACATGAAGTCTTGATGTACAAGTACACATCCCTCAACAAATGCTTATTGTTTGCAGTGTCAACAATCAATAGTGTGCTAGTCCAAAAAAATATAAACAGAAACAAACAACGCACAATAAGACAGTGTCTTGCAGATTTTGCTTGAATCATAAACATATAGTAACGTGTGCGCGTACACACACACGCCAATCAATTGCTACTATGTAAGTCGAAAAAGTTCTCAAAAAAATGTAAGTTGAAAATCATATTACTGTGCAGGAAGATAAAACCAAGTATAATTTCTATTAAAAATATACCGAAACAGTCAAACTGAAATCAAGTAAGGCTTTCAAGGTATTTGTAAAAAGCATATTATATCATTTCGAAAATGCATATACTACTACTATATATACATACAGGTATAACTGATGTTGACAACAAACAAGAATTTGCATAAAAGCTTTAGATACTATTGCATGTGGCCCTGGTTTCTAATCAATCAAGGGTATTCAGCTAAGACAGCTGCATTAAATTCCAAACTGAAAAAGATAGCAACCTAGATGGACAAATAATATTACACTACTGTTCGAACAATTTCACAAAACATAAATTCCAGCAAATGGACGGCAATCATTTCACACCTTTATTTACTGGCTGCTAGACCAAAAGTTTATACCTACTGTATGACACTTAGATAGACAATCAGATACAAGTATACTTGATGAGGATAAAATGTAGAAATAGATTATACTCCGTACATGCTTATATATATGGAAATTCAGGAAATCACAAAATTTACCGAAGAAGAAAGTAAATTTTGTAGTAGCAAATAGTAGAGACCTAAACTATCTTCTTACCCATGCAACCAGATTTTTCTCCTTGGCACTTTTTGTATTATCAATTGCTTTCCGACCCGTAATGATTTCCAACAGAACGACACCAAAACTATAGATATCAGATTTAAAGGTCAACTGGCCGGTCATTGCATAATCTGGTGCACAGTAACCATAAGTCCCCATCACACGGGTAGAAACATGGGTATTGTCGCCGGTAGGTCCCACTTTAGCCAAGCCAAAATCAGATAGCTTCGGGTGATAGTCCTCCCCGAGCAGAATATTAGAACATTTTAAATCACGATAAATTACCGGAGGATTCATCTTATCGTGTAAATATTCTAATCCTCTCGCAGCACCGGCAGCTATTTTCATTCTTGTATTCCAATCAAGATGTTCCCGTCTAGGACCTATTAAAATAAAGCACATTGATTAAAAATATGAAGTGAAACAACAGTTAGCAAGCACATTAATTTTGGTTAACAGGTGGGGAACATACTAAACAATCAAGCTTTAGTGTTATAGTACTTGGACGCTGGAAAGAAACAGAATTGGTTTTACATTAATACCATGCAAATGGTCCTCCAAAGAACCCAAGGGCATGAATTCATAAACCAACAGCCTTTGATCACCATCAACACAAAACCCAATTAGCTTTACAAGATTAGGGTGATCAACTAAACCTAAAGTCATCACTTCAACAACGAATTCCCTGATGCCTTGCATGCCATTACGGTCTAGTTGCTTGATTGCAACAACCTGCCAAAGAAGTCAAAATGCAGGTCTCTATCACCACAGTTAGTCGAATGTTGTTCTCCAACATAAAAACCAGAAAGAAGAACCCTCAATAGGTATATAAAGCAGGCAAATCAAGGAAATAAAGACACAATAATTAATCAAGGAAATTTTGTACTACATATTAATTAACTCAAGAGGGAAAATTTTAAGTTCAGCCAAACTTAACTACCTGGCCCGAATCCATTAGTTTTCCTTTGAAGACCTTGCCAAAACCACCCTCGCCAAGAAAGTAATCCGGCTTAAAATTCTCTGTGGCGTACTCCATTTCAGGGAAGGTGAATGGTTTTGCCTTGACCTCCTCCATTTCTCCGTGTCCACCAAAGTTTTGGTTTGTGTCCAACTGCTGAACAACAACAGATTGACTAACAACAGCCTTCTTGGACACTTCTTTCTTCTCATTATCATTTAAAGTAGCTTTCACTGTTTCTAAAAACATGCAAGAAGTATAAAACATAACATGAGAAACAGAAAATACATTTGCAACGAAGAGTTTGGCATAGGATGCACATGGGGCGTTATGCTTCAAAGACTGATTGTACTATAAAGAGCAAGAAGATAAACCACAATTAAGAGATCATCACAAAAGTATATAAATAACCGACAAAAAAGACAAATTCAACATAATTCACAAGAAATAAACACCACAAAATACCATAGTTGAAGAACCTCAATCATCACAATCAAAAATGCCAAGTAAGCAACAACATGATGTCAAAATATTGATGCTACATCAAAAGCTTCATTTGACAAAGGGTCCTACAACTACAAACTCAATCCTACCATCATTTAGCATACTTATTTTACCTAAACACATAGAAGATCCTAATAATTAACATCAAATGCTTATCTAAATCAAACAATCTCCAGCACCTTGTATCCATATCTTCAACATAATTACAGACCCCAACATATATCCATATCCAACAGACCATCCACCAACCAAAAATTAATAAACAAGAACCAAATTCATTAACAACCCATTAAAATTTAAACCAAAAAAAGGGAAAAAAAGTAGATGTCCATTTCAGCAACAAAAAGGAAAATCAAAAGAATCACTGTACTAAATTCATAAATAACCACAGTAGCAAGAAATGACCCAATTTTACATTTGTTCAAGTAAACTGACACATTGAGTACAATTTTAATATATTTTGGTCAAAAGATGCAAACTTTAAGCTAAAAAATATAGAAAACCTGGGTGGGTATCTGCTTGATCATTTTGTTGATTGTTGGTAATGTTTATCTTTTTGTTTGATCGTTTATTTGATTCTCCGAAGCAAGAAAAACAACCCATCTCTGTATCTCTATCTGCATATACATACAACTGTTTGTGTGTATGTATATATGCAACACTCACTGCACAAACATGAAAGAATTGAAGAGTGAAGACTATATATAAACAGACACAAAGTTACAACCAATATATGTGTGACTAAAATGTACTATTTTCGTTATATTTATTTTAAATTTAGATATATTTTTATTTACTTTTCGTGAAAATTACTGTACATTCCATTGTCATTCCTAAATAATACTCCCTCCGTCCAAAAAGATTGACACACTTTCCTTTTTGGGAAGTCCCAAAACTAATGAACCTACTATACTTATTATTTTTTTAACACTACTTTTCACTATTACACCCACTAACTTTATGGGTTAAATATCAAATTGGTCACTGAAGTGATGGTCATATATCACTTTACTCACTGATTTTAACGGTGTCTCATTTGAATCACTTAAGTCAGAATAAATATCAAACATATACCTATAAATATGTGATCGAGAATTAAAATAATTTTTTGTTAAGTTTTATACATTTTTCTTCAATGCCACCATAACCAAATAAAAAGTCATAGATTCTAATATTTTAGATAATATATTCAAATTTTTTAAAATTTATTTACTATTTATATTTGATTTTCTAGTTATTTTCTTTGATTTAATTAAAAATAAATAGTAAATAGATTTTAAATTTTTAAATATATTATCTAAAATATTAGAACCCATGACTTTTCATTTGGTTATGGTGGCATTGAAGGAAAATGTATAGAACTTATATAACAAAAAATTATTTTAATTCTCGATCACATATTTATAGGTATCCGTTTGATATTTATTCTGACTTAAGTGATTCAAATGAGACCCCGTTGAAATCAGTGAGTAAAATGATATATGGCCACCACTTCAGTGACCAATTTGATATTTAACCCCTAACTTTATTAAACAAATACTATAAATACTATTATATCCACTACTTTACTCCCACTATCTCAAATCTATAATATAAAACACTATTACACCCACTATTTTACTCCCACTATCTCAAATCTATTATTAAATATTAATAGGTACCACCACTTTAATCACTTTTCATCCAACTTTACTCATTTTTTAACAAGTCAACTGTAGCTTTCTTACACTACGCCATAAACGGCCTATAGCAACCCCCAAACTTTGTTACCATAGACCCTTGTTTGAAGTTACCATAGGCCAAAATAGGGCTATGGTAACACTTCAGTTGTGTTAGGTTCTCAGCAGTAACTACAGGTATCTAAGGTAACATAAAAAACAACCTATGATAACATGGCAAATGCAGTTACTAAAGACCTCTATAGCAACACCTTAAACACTCTACAGCAACATAGTTTGTGGTGTTACAATAGATGATACAAATTTGCATAATATTACGGGGCCCACATGTGGAGCCACACGTGAAATCCACGTGTGGGGCCCACATCTGGGTCCTACTTTTTAGGCCTAATGTGGGGCCCACCTGCTCAATGTGCAGGACCTATTGTAACACCTAATGTTACCTACTGCAACACATACAATGATAACAATAGTAGCCTATTGCAACTAGGGGTGAGCAAAATTTTCCAAACCCACCCAAACCGCCCAATCCAAACCGCCCAAACCAGAATTTACGGTTTTGTAACGGTTCGGGTTGGTAACGATTTCGATTTTTTAAAAACCGAAAAATAATGGTTGGGTTCGGTTTACCTTGTCAACCCGACCAATATAACTCGTTCCACCCGAATATATAATAATATATATTAATTAATTTTTATTATTATTTAAGAAATATAATAATTAATATATAATTATATAAAAAAAAAATGTGCTTACAAGTTACAATATCACATATGTAAAGTTATTACTTTCAGGCATGATCATATCTTGTCGGGTTGAATTGCTATTTGATTAGTTTATAAACAGCCATCTACGAGCTAGTTTGGTGACATTCTCAACTTTTAAAAGCGTACCCAGGCTTGTGCATTTTATATTTTATTTTTAATTATGTAAGACTTTGAATGGTGATGTATTATTATATTTTATGAAATTTTGTACGTTATTTTGCTGGTCCGTAAAACTTTGTAACTTAATTACCAGATTTTGATGATATTTTGTGATGTCAGCCCATTGATGCATTGTACAATTGTGTCGATTAATTTTTTGAAAGTTTAAAATTTTTTAAGTGGTTTAAAACCCAACCCGCCCAAACCAAACCGTTATAATTTGGACGGTTTTTTTTAGTACTAACGGTAACGATTATGGTAATGGGTTGTGAAATTCCAAAACCGTAAAATATGGGTTGGATGGTTTAGTCCTTTCAACCCGACCATTGCTCACCCCTAATTGCAACACACTTTATACCTATTGTAACACCAAAAAGTGTAACAAAATAAAAATGTATTACAAGAATATTGAATTTCCGATTCAAACAAACCAACAACAATTCACGTCCTAATTTAATTCACCAACAACATTTATTTGACGAACGGACGTTTATCTGACGAATTTATACTAACTTTACAATTCTACCAATATATGGAACACAAAAAAAAATTAAACTAAGCTTCCATGTATGTGAAGTCTTTGATCCATCTTTTAGTTGCATCATCTCCGGGTGCACTTTCCTCACCAAGGTATATATGATCAGAAAATACACACCACCAGTTTGGTATATTTGTCCCCGACTCTGACAAGTCTTGCTCATATCATCTTGCCAACTGTCCACCAGTGAGGACTGCTGATATGAATCTGGAAAATAACAGCCTGCAAATTTGTTAAATTATCACAATACAACATAATTTAAGAACAGGATTGTTGTGACAGTAAATATCAGAAGGAAGATTGTGTTTATATATAGTGTATTCAAATGATCCTAGAGAATACTCGCGTGAATAGAAAAAAGAAAAAAAAAAGCGATCAAATGAAGACAAGAGTAAACAAAGACCAGTAAATTGGTAAAACTTGAGAATGACGATACAAGAAACACATGACCATACCTGTGCACTTGAAGGATAGATCAATTAGTTTGAGATTATACATGAAAGATATATAAGTTTGAACTTAAAACAATCTCTCAATAAACATGCATACTGTATTTCAGAACTGATATTTGCTAATCTTTACATGTAACTTTTGAAAAGCCGAAGCTTGTGGTCAAATTCAACAAAAGCTCTTTTTAGTTGATCTTCAACTTTGCGGGAGCCATGTAAAAAACCTGAAGATTAAGAAAAATAGAGGTCAGCAGTTAAGCCATGTGCAAAGGAAGTGACTAAACATGCATTGCAATCAGGTAAAATGCTGATTTAACTCATTAGCACTTGAACCACCTCGAAGCAAGAAAGGAGGAGCGATGTATAAAGAGCTCTCCTACTTTCTATATAACAGGCCTAAATGTCAGGTGGAGATGATTAGAAGATGACTGATACCTTCGAGACCTCAAGAAGAAAACACATGATTCATTAGCGGTGCCACATGATTCCTTGCATACCATACAATCCATTAACTACCAGGAAAACAATTCTAAATGGGACACTGAGCAAAGACTCTCTCCAGTTGCCTGAAGAAGGATCATGCATAAGAGCAGATAGAATGGGACACTGAACATGTAATGACTTTGATATTGGTCACAGCAGATAAAAATAATAAACTAACCTCTTTAATTCTGACCCTCTCCAAAATTTAAGAAGAACTGTAAATGCTGTGTCATATAAATTAGATTGGACCAGAACGTCAACCAAGTCTGGAGAGGGTTCTCCTTTCCCTGAATCAGAAAAACGGTATTAAAAAAAAACCCCTGCTTGATTCTCCTTTAAAAAGTAAATGTAGTACTTTCAACTTTCAAGTAAAATTGTTGAATTACCAGTATTCTAGGATTTTAGTATCTATATATGACTGCAGCCTTTCATCACCAACTGCTGCAGACAATGGCAATGGGATAACATGATGAACGAGGGAAAAAGTAGCACACAACAAGCAGCATTTAAAAAAGAACAAGAATTCTATGCCAAAAGAGTTAGTTACCTTGTTCTTCAACAATTATTCAGCCTCTCTTGTAGCATCAAAGACCTGTTCTGGTAATCAAAGACCTGTTCCAAGCAAGCTCTTGTTCGACCTTCTCTGTTAGTCCAATAAAAGGTAGTTGTCCATTACAAAGAATCTGCATAGTGAAACATGAATACCATTAGCTGACTTTTTCCAGATCAGAAACAAAATAGAAACATGTCACTGTTCTTACTTATGCAAATGTCAACCAAACTAATATAACATTGAATAAATTTTCAATAAGACATGTGAACAATCTAATGCTAAAACTTTTTACAATAAAGTGGTCACAGTGTTTGCCCCTAAAACAAAAATCTAACCCCGAATAAACAAGCAGTAACGTGTTTCACTTCACTATCCACAAATTATTATGGCCCTTTCCTTGATTGGTATGCTTGAAGGAATTTCAGTATTCTATTATAAACCTTACAGAAGTACAATGATTCATCTCACTTCCCTTCAAACCAAAAAGCACAGTATAGGAAGTTTGGCATTCATCGCAGATAGTACATGATATTGCCTTGTGCTTTCGATATGCAAAGATAGACAAACTACAGAATCCGTTCCCAGGCTTATGCCATCAATTTCTTCATTTCCAGTTGAAGCACCAAAGTAACCACAACTCATTTCCCTTTTTATTACACAATTTTACCTATTAACAGACACCTACATAGTTGATAGAGGGAGGGAAAGATACATAGAGAGACAAATACAGGGAGATAGAGAGAGAGACAAAGGGAGGGGGGTGAGAGAGGTGGAGAGATACAGAGAGAGGGAGAGATACAGAGGGGGAAAGAGAGAGGTCATCAAACCAAGCTAAAAATACACAAATTGAAACATACAAAGAGAGATTTATACCTCAAATTGATATCAAATACCTTCAAACACAAACCATGCTTTCTTCAACAAAACTTTCATTAACCTAGCGCGAACCTTAATTGAATTCTTGAACCAAACTTCATACCCGGCTCTAACTGAATCTTTGAACCCTAATTGAATTAGTGAGAGAGCCGAGTGAGAGAAGTTCCGTAATAGAAAGGTGAAAGAAGTGAAAGAGGTGACAGAAGTGTTTTTTCCCCCAATTCCCACGATTTATTTGACCTTGATTCTAAATTTTTGTTTTTGCCGCTCTTAGTTTTTGATTAGACGCTCTCAATTTTCATTTTCCGCTCAGCCCATCTCAAAATTCTGTGTACTTTTATTTAATTTTTGTTTTTAATAAAATATTACAAATTTATTTTAATTTGTTGATATTAAATTATAATTATTAAATTTATTATTTTCAAATAATTCACAGTTTATACAAACTATTATTTTCTCTACTAATTTTTTTAATAATTTTAATCAAAATTTAATAATTTTTTAATATTACTTAATTTTAAAACATTTTTATTCTAAATTTATTAAAAAAAAATTTATAATTATGAAATTTAAATACTTTAATTATTTCATGGAATATTAATTTTTACAAACATAACTTAAATGATTTTATTAAAATTAATTACTTTTAAAGTCAAATAATTATTAAATAATTAATTTTAAATAAAATAAATTGTTCATGAATACTCTATGGTAATACAGCTCATGGTATTAGCCACTGTAACACCTTTTATAACTATGGTAACATACTTTTGTACCTATGGTAACACCACAATCAAAAGGTTGCGATATGTCAAAATTTTCATAGCTATGGTAACACCCATAGTGGTAACACCCATGCCAAAAGGTTGCAATAGGCCATCTATGGCGTAGTGTTAATCTCCATGAAAGTCAAAGCAGCTCAAACAAATTGGGACGGAGGGAGTATTTTACTTGTCCCAAAATATAGGTTCTCTTCAAAAAAATAAAATTTATTCCATTTTATATGTTTCTCTTTCATTTTAATAAATATTTAAAAGTAGTTTTCCACCATTATCATTACATTTGTTATCTTTAAAATTTAATTTTTTTTATCAAATTTAACATTAATCTCATTTTTATTTTCCAATACATTAGTTAAGGATATTAGTTGAATTTTTTTATCTAAATACTATCTGACTCCCTCCGTCCCCTAATATAAGTTTCTTTTCAAAAAATAACTATATTTTAAGAAATCATTAATTAGATGATACATTTTCTCTTATACCCATTATAAATGTATTGACTTTTAAGAACTTAAACTATTTTATATTATTAATCATTCCTTATTAATTGGTATACAATTTTAAAAAACGGTAATTTAAGAAAATTATCATAAATTTATATTGAAAATTGGAAATGAATATGTATTACTGAAAAAAATATTCTCTAGAAAAAGAATATTATTATGGGATGGAGGGAGAAACATTTTTCTTATAACAAGAACTAAAATGGGATGTGGGAATAATAAATTGTACGGCTTGCAATGAAATACTAACATGTCAGAATATTAAGAGTAGTTAAAAAAAAATTAAGGTCAAATTTTAATTATCAGGGTGATTTTTTAGAGAGAAGGTGACACATGGTTAGATATGTTCAAAGTCTGAAATCCGAAATCCGAAATCCGGCCCGATCTTGTTCATAAAAAAGCTCGAAAAGTCCGGTCTAGTTCGGTCCGGTCCGTGGGCCTAAAGATGGACCTCCTATTTTTTGAAGCCCGGCTCGCCTGAAACTCGAAAAACCTGGTTAAAAGTCCGGGCTTTTGAAAAGCCGTAAACCCGGGATTTTAAAAAATCCGGACAAAAGCCCGTTTTGGCCCGGATAAAAACCCGGGCTTTTTAAAAAATTCGAATAAAAATCCAATTTTTATAGATAAAATCTAAATATATATAATTATTTTAATAAAATTCAAGAATATTAAACTCGGCAATACGATATGAAGGATCATGAGGCTAGGAAGAATCAACAATATGCAAGACAATCATTCTTTCACGAAGACTTATTGAGTGTAAAAGATGTGCTTCTCGAAATGGTAAAATATGAGGAGATTTATACGATGTGCTTCTTATATATTCTGGATTCTAGAAGTTCAGGAATTTCTTTAGAAATTATTTCTTTTTAAAGATTTTCTTTTTTTGTATATTAATATATTAGCTTTGTGAAAAAAGACAAAAATTACGTATATATAAACTAAAAAAGCTCGGCCCGACCCAAGGGTCTAAAACGGACCTCATATTTTAGAGAAAACCCGGCCCTGCCTTATTTTTGAAAAAGCTCGGCCGAACCTTTTCTTAAAAAGCCCGGATAAAGGCTCTGTTTGGGATTGCTGTTAAAAACTATTGTGCTGTTAAAATAAGTGTTGTTGCGAAAATCATATAACTGTTTGGTAATATTTTTTAGGGTGATGGCTCAAAATAATCATTTTTGGGATCTAGTGGCCCAAAATACTGATTCTGAAAAAAAATGGCCCGAAATACTGACGGGATACGGAGTTTCGGCCTCCGTATTCACCTAACACGGAACACGGTCTTCCGTGTTATGCATGATACGGAACACGGTGTTCCGTATTAGCATGATACGAAACACGATATTCCGTGTTAGTGCTGCGCACCCACCTAACACGGAACACGGTCTTCCGTATCATGCATAACACGGAAGATCGTGTTCCGTATCATGCTATGTTACGGAAGACGAAGTACCGTATTACCCCTCATATCACGGTACACGATTTAACGTGTTGGGTCAGTATTTTGGGCCAGACATGCTCAAATATGAGTATTTTGGTAATTTTCTCTATTTTTTATATATGTATATTTTGAATATTATTTTTTAAAGAATAATGTTTTTAGTGAGATTTGATGTTTTCATGTAAAAGCTGGAAAGCAGCTTTTTTTCAAAAGTATGAGGGACTTACTTTCTTTAAAAGCATCTTTTCGTTCAAAAGCATTTTTCAGAAAAACTGCTTTTAAAATTTATCAAACAGCATTTTACCTGTTTTTCAGAAATAAACTACTATTGCTGACAGTAACAACAATACCAAACAGGATCAAATCCCGATCCGAATGGCTTTTTGTGGATCTCTATACATACGTGATATATTAATTGGAGCGGTAGCTGGTTCGCACCAGATTGAAGTTGTTCTCGAGAGTCGAGAGGAGAGGTTCGCTTTTAATTACTGCCTGCTGCTGTTTATTGCAGTATTTAGGACACACTTTTATTGTTCCAAAATTTAGTTCCTTCTATAATATTTGAAAATACTTTGAATTTTTAAAATACATATCAATTTAAATATTAAATGAATATTTAAATAATCTGAACCAAAACTAGTATGAATCATGAATTTCCTTTCTTAACGGGTTTGTTTGGGTGATTTTGCAGTTCTAGTAGCAACAAAGATGTCTCAGAAAGATTCAGTTTTGACTTTCAAAAGGAAGTAATGAAATGACGTAGGGTAAAAGCGAAGGCAGGTCTTTGGCATAGACAAGTTTTTGATAAGAACTGATGACAATGGGGATTCACAAAAGCAACAAGAAGTTTTAGTCTTTCAGTAGCCTTTTGTATAACAATGTATTCATGTTTTTTGAGGACACTCTTTTTCCCCTTTGAGTTTTTTCTCCATAGGGTTGTGCTCTTGTGGGTTTTAACGAGGCCCTTCTTTGTGGGGTTCTTGTGGAGTTATTGTCTAAATGTTCGGGAATAACATGCGTGTCCTTCGGTTAGATGATGAACTTTTTTGATCGAAAGAAACTCTTTATTAGAATATTGTATTCCATACAATTCATTTATGAAATATATTTTATTTAAAAGAAAAAACTAGCATGAATCATGAATGTGTCAAATCATTTGTTTTCATACATTAATTATATTAATTGGAAAAACAATTTTGGCTCCTGTTATTTTTATAAAAATAAATAAAAAGCTTTTCGTATGAAAAAGGTACATGTAAGAAAAATGTGCACATATGGTTACAAAAATAACGGATTTTATCACTAAACTATTCTTTTTTTTTTTAGAAATTTATCATCGAAAAGAGTGATTATTCCCATTAAGTATTGTTCGTACCTACCACTTTACATTGCACAATTAAACATGTTCCTAATCATCAGTCTGTTTAGCTCATTTTTTTTTTTTAAGTGGATTTATTTTCGGGTAAAAATTTTATATTTTGATAAAAAATTTTATACAAGTATTTAATGTATGTTTGAGATTTTATAAGTTGCAAAAAAAGTTAACTTTTTTCAGGAAAAATTAGGAATCTCTATCTGTCTTAGAATAAGTTGAATTATTCTGGAAAAAGGTTCTCCCAAACACCCCCATATACTCCCTCCATCCCATCCATTTGTTAATATTGGGAACGGGGTGTGACACGCATTTTAAGGCTCATTTAAAGTATTGTTCCGTAACTTATTTTTTTAATATTTTTTTCCAAATAAAAATTTAATGTTTAAATTTTTATTCAAAAAAGAAAATTTTAAAAATAAGTTATGGAACTACACTTTATAGACACCTTAAAATACGTGTCAAGAAGTGAAAATTTTTTGTTAAGAAATGGATGGGACGGAGGGAATAATATTAAATTAATTAAACAAAAAGAAATTATAATATGAATAAGTAAATAATGAAATACAATAAAAAAAATTTCATGTTTCACTATCAAATCATGTGTTTTCTAAGATTAAAAAATTTCTGGCTCTTTTTATTTTTTTCAAAAATAAAAAACTTATCTTAAGAAAAAGGTACACGTAAGAAGTTGTGCACATATTAAATATCTTTTTCTTAAAATGATTTATTTTAACAAAATAAATCAAATCACTTAGTACTATTAATAACAAAAAAATATTAAGTAAACATTTTCCTTTCTTTGTTGTATATATTTAGTGCTGAGATTTGTCAAATCTTTCAACTCAAACCAACCAAACCTTTAGAATAGGGTTTGGGAAAGTTAAGATCAAGATGTATGTAAAATTGTAAATCATGCTCTTACTCTTTTAGAGGAGGGATGTTGTTTCCGTGAAAATCTTCCACATAAAATAGTGATAAAATAGTGAGTGATAGATGCATACATGACACACAAATGAAACAAGGATGCCTTCGGCATCCAGGGGTCACGGACTGACATAGAATCATGTTTAATAATCAATAAGTGAAACGTGTTCATTCTCAGGTTGGGCAGTAAGGGTCGGAGAAGGGCTCGATCCCGATTCTTTATCAAATTTACTGATTAAGGTAAACAAATGACGATTTTCCGTTGAAAAAGTTTTTTTTATCAAATCGGTCTATTTTATGTTCAACATTTTGGTAATCAGTATGAGGAAGAAGGAAAAATAGTGAAAAAAATAATAAAATTCCATCATAAAAAGCATATAGAATCAAGGCCTTTGCTCCATAAAGAACACTCTTATATAAAGAACAATAAAGAACACTATAAAATCATTTATTCCAATAGATCCATTGGCCCCGCCAGGGGCACCCAATACAAAAAGTTCTTATTTTTTTAGGCTCTATCCATCCAGCAAAAAAAAAAAAAAAAAAAATGAAAATTTTACTGTTCATGATGACGTCACTGATGACGTCATCGATGAACAGTAAAATTTTCATTTTTTTTTTTTTTTTTTCTGGATGGATAGAGCCTAAAAAAATAAGAACTTTTTGTATTGGGTGGCCCCGCCAGGGGCAATGGATCTATTAGATATGAGGTGTTCTTTGTTGTTCTTTATTTAAAGTGTTCTTTATGGAGTCCAACCCATAGAATCAAATGGATACTGGCCAGATGCAGCACAAGGAAACACTACTATCAGGTGCAATATGAGTGGAGCACAAATCTTAGCGCAAATGTAATTTATCATTCTCATCAAGAAAACAACAGAGAGAAGGGTGGATTTTTGAAAAGAAAAAGTCGCCTAAATTAGTAAATTCTAGATACTCCGTTCCAAATTCACAGCCACTGTTAAACTATGTTACACATTCACAGGTCCCATCAGTGAAATGGGGTTGGTTTTTCACACTTCCTACAGGCCTGGTGTTATTGTATACTGTTTGAAGATCTGTCTTTCAGTGAAAGGTTGTCTTGCTTCTCTATCCCTGCTTTGTCATCAGACCTGAATAAAATTAATAAAATAAGAAGAACAACCATTAGGCTCAGGTTTACACCGTCTTAAATAGATAAGACAATTTGCAACTAGTTTTGTATCATACTCTGTTCGCACAAACTGGCCTCTTATGTGAGGCCTCTGTTCAGCCAACTTCTTCCTACTATGATACCGCACCTAAACAAAACACCATAAACGGAAGAATCAGCCCTGCACAAATTATTCATGGCCGAGTTGATTACAAGAAGTTTTATATGTACACAAAAAAAAAAAAAAAAAAAAAAAGTAGACAAATACTTGAGGAGATAATTGGCCACAACTACTGTTCAAAAAATAGACAAGGCAGCAAGTGACATAATAGATATGCTTTATATTAATGAAAGATCTTTACAAAAATTGGTCTGAAAATACTCCCTGCCTGCAGATTTAAGCAAAACACTACATATATATTTACTTACTAACCAATATAGTGATGTTTCAATATAGGTATGATCTATTTGAATGAATCAAAATATCCTTAATAAAATTGAAGAACCATAACTTTGAAAGTTGACTGAATTTGAACACAAAATCCACAACAGAGCTCAACTTTAAGCATTCTACATTTTTTAATTTTAAAGTGTAAACTGTAACCAAACAAGGATGTATAATATTTAGGGCCCGTTTGGGAAATCTTATTTTTCAGAAATAAGTTACTTATTCTGGAAAAAAGTTAGGAAATATGTACTTTTTTCTGAAATAAGTAACTTGTTTTTGCAAGATAACGAATATTGAACTCCCCATACACATTTTTATCCAAAAAAATGTATGTAAATAGGAAATTTTTTCCAAAATAAGTAACTTATAAGTTGATATAATATTTTACCAAACGGGCCCTTAATCTGAAACAACTCCTCTACTTAAAAAGTTGCTCTTCCATATAGCTTACATGCATATCTTTAGGAAGTTGGTCTTCCATAGTGGCTTACAGGATGTCTCGAATCGTTCTTAAATAAAGTGTTTACCACATGTTAAGCTGACAAATATAATCAATGTGCTTAAGAGAAGTTATTACACTAATGACTTGCATGTGCATTACTATGCTACTGCACTAACTGATAACTTGGTTTATTGTTATCTTATATTGTGTACAACTAAACAAATACTCAGTAGACGAGGTCACTTCAGGGCTCAGATTTGGTGTACTTTATATCCAATTCCCAGCTTATTAGGTTCCATCTTAAGCCTTTGTCAAGAATAGCACCCCATATACACGAGGGCAGCAAAAAGTATCTACCAAGATAAGTACTCACTTTTGTTTCTGTATTTTCTTCATAATTGGTTCCAAATTTTATTAAAATTAATCTACTGCCCTAAGGTTTGTCTATTCACTAAGTTGTTCCTCAGTTTTGATTTTGACCTATATAGCAAAGTAAAGCTAGTAAATACCTTCTTTTCAAAGCATCTTTCCTTCCGTTTATGGCGAAATTTTTTGAGTGCAGCCTCTCTCTGAAATAACCGGTCTTTATTAGCTCCATCTCCATTAGCTCCTTGATTGATTGAATTTACTCCACTATTTACCTTTTCACCATTATCGCTTTCCATATTCGTTACTCCAACATTTGATTCATTGCTGCTACCGTTCCGGCCAATGCTCCCATGATTCTTATCGCTCCCAACCAAATTCCGGAATGTAGCATCACCTTCAACATGCCCATCAAGCATAATTGAGGATCCACATCGAGAAGCATCTATTATCAGGTTCGTCATTAAGTGATCTTCATGCTCCTCCTTGTTCTGAGGGTGTAGTCCCTGGACATGGTGATGATAATGATGGTGGTGGTGATGATGGTGCTGGACAAACTGCTGATCTGAGTCTTTTGCATGTGCCTCTTTGTTGCCAGGTCTCTTGACATCATTCTCTGTGCTTTTCGGAGGAGGAAGACAAGTATGCTCTACCTGTTGAGCTGCAGAAGCCTGGAAGCATTTAAATGCTGAGACAGATTGGGAGTTGGGCATCATTCCTGTCTTCAAAGCATATGAGCTGTTATCTGGGGGAGAACAACTACCTACTTTACATGTCGGAGACTGTCAATGGTAAACATATTAGGCCTGCAAAACTACATATTTTAACTGGCAAGCATCAAATAAATACAATGTCCAAAGTTCAGCAAGCACCATGCAATCATGCATCAACACATTAAAGATGAATTTTGGTTAACTAATTAAAATGGAAAACCAATCCAGATAAGTTTTAGAAAGAGTCTATATTAGCAACATATGATATCCAAGTACAACATCATGCACAATAAACGAGTAGAGGTTTGCAATTATGTAAAACCTGAGATGTTATCAGACATTACCTGAGAATCTGAAGAAGCACAGTTGTATCTGCAAAGCATTAAACACCAAAATACATATATATAAGTAAACAACTATTTAAATGAGGGTTTCAAACCCCCTATTTTTGTATCATGTTATTTAACTTCAACAGAAATATTCCTCTTACTTTGAGAATGCAGACAGGTCTGAATGTCTCAAAACATTTGTCCCATCAAGTGTGGTTGTTTTGACATTTTCGGCACTTCCAGGCTCTTTCAAATAAAAATCAAGTGATGGTAATTCTCTAGAGCCAGATCTAGCAGCAACTTTGTTTCGCGACGCATTAGACATGTCAGTCGGGGGTTCAATGGCTTGACTCTCTATTGATTTGTTCCCATCATTGGCCAATAAAGCAATTAAATTTTTCGAATGATCCAATTTTCTGTCTTTCGTAGATTCACTTCTATGATCAAATAGTTTAGTACGTTGTACACGACTGTCTAGTATTGACACTTTATCCTGCATGTCAGAATTTGCATGGCTCGAACATAAAATATGATGCTCAAGATGTGTATCTGGAAATTTAGATATGCACAATTCCAAGTCTTTTGTTGTTTCACCAGTGTCACACAGACATGCAAAAAGAATTCTCGTAAATTTATGGTCTAGATACAAAATTAGAATGTCAAGTCATCCATAATACTTATCGAGGGAATCACCTAGTCCTTTGTCTTGTTGTTTGAATGCCTTGGTTTCAGTATTTTTTTCCATACAGCTGCTATAAATTTCAGGCTTCGTACGAATCACCTGGGCGCATGTCACGATTTGAGCTAGTTGACAATGTTGGGCTAGCTTTTTACTATTGGGCCTAGTATAGAGTTGGGTTATAGGTTTGTTCGGCCCAGTGACTTAGTCTCCGTGGAGATATATAATGTACTCTCTTCTTCAAAATAGGACTTATGAATGAAATGATATGAATTTTATTTTACCTTTATATTTTCTTGCATTTTCCCTTCCTGTTCTTACTTTCTGTTCTTAGCTTAATTTCACAAAAAACCCAAAAATACAGTCATGATCATGACAAATGGTATCAGAGCCACCGGTTTCTCGGACATGACAAACAATGTTTCCATTGATTTTCCTTTCACCCCAAATTCTTCAAACTCCTTCGAAAACCCTAATTTCTATCATCCGTACGATTATACACCACCTCCATCACCTCCCTATATCTACCACTATCTTCAACCACCACCAGAACCACCGTATCAATTCTATTATACTACTCACATACCTACACATCTACCGCTCACAAATGGACTACCTGGTTGTTTCACTTACCAGGCTGGATTCCAACCACCTCTTACATCTCATTCCTATAACGCCCAGCCTATACAAAGTTGCTACATGAGTTCTTCTATCACTACACAACACTATCAAGCTGGAGCTACTAACGTGCAACAATCTGAGACATTCGTGCCTCAGGTGTTTGATGAAATTCTAACCCTCGTATGCAGATTTCCAATGCCATCATTGATAATATGCATCAGATAGAGGAGAAAATCACTAAAATGCTTCATACACTTGAGAACATGGGAAAAATCCTTGCAAATTCGCCAAAACCAGCTGAGAAGAATATGGGAAAATGCCTTACTGATATGTCAAAGCCAGTTAAGGAAAATGAATGAAGACTGCGTCAAAATTAAGGTAAATCACTCAAATCTGGTAAATCAGTCAACTAAAACCCCCACGCCTATGTTATTTGTTGCTAATCAGGATAATTTGAGTAATGAGGAAAAAGTAATTGATGTTAATAATACTGAGGGTTTGAAACTATTTCAAGTATTTGAACCTACAAAAGATGCCCCTCAAGTGTTTGATATAAGTACCGAGACTGATTTGATTGCTTTTCCTGTTGATCAGTCAAACAAAGAGCTTATGAAGATATATTTTGTCTATCCTACTAACAAGTTTGACAATATTCTAATATATAAGCTACATGAAAATGAGTATGGTAAGGTTTTTAGAAAATTCTCTGTTGACTTCAAAATTATTGTAAATGCAATTCAAGTGTTTGAAGGATTGTCTGATAAAGATAGGGTTGATTTGGTGATGCCTTTGTTTGAATTAGTGCGTAAATATGGAAATATGGGAGGATCGGAATATCGTGGTAATATGCAGATTAGAGCTTTGGTAGTTTGGAATACTATGATGCACTTGTATGTGAAGTCTGGGAATGTTGTACATGGTTTTGCTATTTACTGTGAGCAGATTCTTAAAAGGTCAATTCATGAGTTTTTCCCTGGAGAACAGAATTGTGATATGCTTACTAAGGAATGGTATATCCATAGGAAATTAGATGTGACCCGACTATTATTTGATGTTAGGATGTGCTATCGATGTTGGAATAAAGATAATAAGATGATATGTCATAGGCTTCATGAGGGGGACTGCAACAAATTTTATGAAGCTTTCTCAAAGAACCTGAAGATGGGTATCCAAAGGACAACCAAAACCACGCAAAATTGGCTGACATGCTCAGGTATCATTCCACCAAGAGTGGTGCTGAGCTGACTAGTTTGAAGGATTATGTTACAAGATTGAAGGAAGGTCATAAGGATATATTTTACGTAACTGGGGAGATCAAGAAGGCAGTTGAGAATTCTCCTTTCTTGGAAACGCTGAAGAAGAGGGGCTATGAGGTTCTTTTCATGGTGGATGCAATTGATGAATATGCTGTTGGACAGCTTAAGGAGTATGATGGCAAGAAGCTGGTTTCTGCTACAAAGGAGGGCTTGAAACTTGATGTTACTAAGAGACTGGTACAAAAAATAACAGCTGCATTCGAGCATTGGTGCTGTAAGTTACTACAAAGTTTTTAATTCCATCCTTGAGGACAAGGATGTTTTGAAGGAGAGGAATATGTCACGATTTGAGCTAGTTGACAATGTTGGGCCAGATTTTTATTATTGGGCCTAGTATAGAGTTGGGTTATAGGTTTGTTCGGCCCAGTGATTTAGTCTCCGTGGAGATATATAATGTACTCTCTTCTTCAAAACAGGACTTATGAATGAAATGATATGAATTTTATTTTACCTTTATATTTTCTTGCATTTTCCCTTCCTGTTCTTACTTTATGTTCTTAGCTTAATTTCACAAAAAACCCAAAAATACAGTCATGATCATGACAGCGCAAGTGCTATCAGGAGTATCAGTTGATCGATGCTGATGCTCATCCTGAAGTGACACTTGTTTTGGGCTATCAACGTCAGCAGCTCTTTTTGTCCAAGAACCCTACAAAAGGTAGAAATATGATCAGAATTTTTTTGTTGTCATATATTTTTCTCAGGTTTCCTATGCAATGGTAAAAAAATGTCTGATAAAATTATTAAAAGGATTGTAACAATAAAACTTTATAGTATAAGGGCAAAAAGTAATTAGATGATAAATTTTAATACCCACTCCAATAAAATCTAAACAAGAGGAATCTTAGCTTTTGAATTCCGTTGTTTTCCTTTCTTTATTTTTGAAATTTCCCAAAATCTGGTACCGGAATTTCGTCAGATTCTACTCAGGCAATTCTCGGAAGTAAAAAGTTTACATGTATGAATACTGATTATCATCACCTCAAGAAAAAAGGGTGAACCATTGCTTACTTTCACTTTGCACTATGTGGGAGTCAACTTGGGACAGTTTACTCAATTTTTTAGCTGCAACAGAAATTAATTATGGATGGGCTGATCAAGATCTACCGGAATTTTTTATGGAAAAACTCTGAAGGTTACCAGATCTGACGCAGATTAGTCACACATCCTTTTCTTGTGGGTATGTTCAATTATCGACTTTTAAATGCTCACACACATCACATTCCTCCAACGAGGCTTGAACCCCTTGACTCTTGTTTAGGGTTGAGCATTCGGTCGGTTCGGTCCAAAACCGAACCGAACCAAAAGAACCGAAAACCGAAATTTTATTTTTCTGGAACCACCGAACCAAATAAGCATAAGGAACCGAACCAAATCGGTCGATTCGGTTCTTAAGAACCGAAATTTTCAAATTTTGGATTTTAATTGGAGATGCTTGTGCCCTGAACCTACATGAGTAATAATATTAGAGTATTAGACCACATAAAAATTTCTGGCTGTTGTTACCATTTGCTCATTAGTATAGGCTGCAAAGTATTGAATTTTGGTATCTTTCCAGAGAGTGAGTACATCAATATTTGTATAAATGGTATAACGGCAAATTATAAATCACTGGACATTTTATTAATTGGACAGTGCAGAGACTAGAGGGTTAGCGGCAGAGTGAGAGGCGACGATAAGATTTGAGAATAAGACTAAGATTGTTGTGCTGTGCATTTGTGCTATTAAGTATTAACTATTTATTAAATATATTATAATTAACATAAATATATAATATATATATATATATAATTTGGGTTGTTCGGTTCTAACCGATATTATTTACGGGAGAACCGAACCGAACCGAAATTTATTTCGGTCCTAACCAAAGAAACCGAACCGATCGAAAAAGGAAAAATCTGGACCGGACCGAACCAAAATTGTGTGATTCGGTTCAGTTTTTCGGTTCCGGTTCGGTTTTGCTCACCCCTACTCTTGTTGGCGAGAGAAGAGAATAATCCATTAGCCTACAATTTTAGAGATAGGTCCTAAATCCTGTGCTTCATGGATATGACTACTCAAAACTAATGTGAAGTGTGGGACTAAAATAACTCATAATCAGATCATTACTTGATCTCGCAAATATTTTTTGTTAGTTTTGAATGCTGACATATATGACCACTATCAAGTGTAAAATTAAATGAAGAAAGAATCATGAGTTACCAACTCATATAAAATTAAAATTAATCCTATTCGTCGCTGTGACAACCTGGGTCAAATCCCGAGCCTTTTGAAAAATTGGGTCGAGTTCCAATTCCGAAATAAACCAAAGTAAACTGGCCCAAATGCAACCAACTTGGGTAATCCACAAGCCCACCACAGGCCCCCAAAAGATCATGATTTGTTGGTGCAATTAGTAGTAATACCTTGCCCTATAAACTGTACTTAAACTCCTGACATCCTCGTCAGACCTGAACGGAACGGATATCCCATAGGTCCAAGATCGTTCCTCTCTAGCCATTGTGGGATAATACAGGCTAGCTTCGTGTCCCCACCTCCGGACCTCTTCCATTGTGGGATAATACCACCAACCTTCGTGTCCCCACCTCCGGCAACTTGACGAATCAAGCTTTCGAGAGTCGGCTCTGATACCATATATGTGACAACCATGGTCAAATCCCAAGCCTTTTTGGAAAATCGGGTCAAGTTCCAATTCCGAAATAAGCCAAAGTAAACTGGCCCAAATGCAACCAATTTGGGTAATCTACAAGCCCACCACAGGCCCTCAAAAGATCGGTGCAATTAGTAGTAATACCTTGCCTTATAAACTGAACAGAAGTCCCAAATCTTCTCGATGTGGGACTGGGTGTTACCAGCCTAGCAAATATGGCAACTCATGCTTTTAGCAAGAAGCCTATTACCAAATATTAGCTCAAATTACTTGTTGTAACTACAATTCTCCAAGATTTATTCTAATTCAAGTAGCTTTATCTTAAAAAGCAATGTTACCTGAGTACCACTTTTATCGTCACTTCCATCCTGACAACTCAAAGCAATGTTACGATTTTCAGATTCCTCACTGCTATCCATATTGTTTCCATACTTAGCATTGTTTTTTGACTGTGCACATGTTTTAGTCTGTATGCCACTTCCGCTCCCACTATCGCTGGACTGAAACAGCATGAAAAATTAATCTGCTGTGTAGTTCATAGAAATATAATATGCAATGGTCTAGACATGATAAAAAAGAAAATTAAATCCTTAAGCAACAATTGTAAATCACTAACCCACATAAATTTAATTAACTCATATCAACTACTCGTAAAGGATATTTGGGCAAGGAACCTTGTTATGGATGTTATATTCTTTAGTGAATTCTTAATATTAGCATAGAGCAACAGTATTAGATGAACTCATACTATGGAATCTCCT
This sequence comes from Kitagawia praeruptora, assembly GCA_037693485.1. Taxonomy (NCBI): domain Eukaryota; kingdom Viridiplantae; phylum Streptophyta; class Magnoliopsida; order Apiales; family Apiaceae; genus Kitagawia; species Kitagawia praeruptora. The sequence continues at coordinate 117,833,773 of CM075352.1, forward strand.
CCAAACGTGCTGCCAAAGATTTTTTAGTTCATTTTTTCGAATAGGTTTCACAAGAAAATCGACAGCACCCTTGGAAAGACACCTAAATACTAACCCCATCGAATCATGGGATGACATCACTACAAAAGAAATGATAACGATCATAATAAGCATGTGAGCATACACTACGCCACATATGGCCTACGGCTACGCCCAAAAAAGTGTGATTATAGGGCAAAGTGTTGCTAAAAGAGCCTAAAATCAGCTATGGCTACACTTTGACCAAATTTGGGAGTGTTACAAAATCGGGTGCTACCATAGGGGTCTATGCTAACACTTTTTCGATTTTTGGTAACATAGTAGAAAAGTGTAGGCTTAGACCCCTATGCCAACACCTTTCTGATCTGTGGCTACACCTTATAAGATGTTGCTATAGATTTATGGCTACACCATTATCTTTGTAGTAACACTATTAAAAGTGTTGGTGTAGACCTATGCCAACACTTTGCTAATCTTTTGCCAACACATAATGATTAATAGTTTAGAGCCAATGGCTATATTTTAACAGGCTCTATACCAACATTTTAAATAAAGAAAGGCAACATGTAAAATTGAAAATAAAGATTCTCATTCAAAATATTGTCAAACATTCCAATACATAAAGTCTATCCAAAAGCCATTCCAATACATAAAATCCCATCAAAAATAACTACATCAAATCCACAAACCAACCATCTAAAACCTACCTAATTAAGTTAAATACCGTGGAATAGCTAACTTGAGTAGTTTAAAAGTTAAGTACCAACTTATTAGCAACCTCAACACCTTCGGTTTGCAGGGGCTTATTCTCGTACTCTTTTATAAGATTAGCACCATGAACAGAGCTTAGAAAACTGTCCAACTCCCATGTAACACTTTTGTAATCAAGCCCACGCCAGTTCACAAGCCACTCGTAGTAACAACTTGAAGTACGAGGAGGACTGGAGGAGCATTGTTCTCCTGATTAAGGGATAGCAAACTTTTCTTCAATAGTCGTTGTGGTACAACCCACTCTTCATTCCACTTCACATCCTGCATTTAAAAAAATCATAAGTAGGACCAAGTGATAAGACTGTATAAGAATTCCACTATTCTAGTAAACTGAATGGTGAAATGTTAAAAATAAGAAGGGGCCTCGAGATATGTTTAACCTCTCTTTCTTTGTTAAATTCCTCAATAAGTTTTCAGCTTCATGAGACTACCAACTTTCCGGAATCCACTGGTTGTGAATGTGAGCAAGACCTCTGTAACAAAATATTGCTTTTCCTTTCGTAATCCTGGATACAAATTAAGCAGCGCTCAGAAAAGAGTCCCATGTGCAAACTAACAAGGAAAAACTAGAAAGCAAATCATCAAGTTACTAGCACTACTAATTTTTCAATGCAGAACTTGATTATGTAATATATGCAATGAACAAACATGTCGGACATCTGTGCTTTTGTCATTGCAAGCTTCTAACAGGAAAGGAAGATAATGATTATAGTATCTAGACCACCAAGTAGAATCCTTAAATATTGAGAAGTATAACAGTTGGTTACACAATGAATTAAAATAACTCCATGGATGAATACTCACTTGAGAGCTACTTCTTGACATTCCTCAGCAACATCGTCTCATTTTGTCAAGATGTACTTTCTGAAGAACCATATGATTTAGGCAATGCATACTCTTTTTCTTTGATAAATCTAATCAACGGAGCTGATGCCTGCAACATGAAACAAAATTACAATGTACATGGAGATGGCTGAAAGCCTGAAATTGAGAGTTTAAACAACAAAATACAACAATTTTACCCACAAGTCCTTGCATCTCTTCCAAAGGCAGTGATCCTAGAGCAGGTAATTCACTTCCATCAACTGTCTTTGAGCCTGAAGAACTAGTATATTCAGAAGCGACTACTTCATTCACTGCTCCAGCTTCCGCGTGAGCTCGTTCGTTCACCGAAACAGAGTTTATCATTACCTCTTGCACGTCTCCAACTTGCTTATCAACTTCTAAATTCGCAGAAACTAGATCAATTATCACACCTTCTAAATAATGTCTCTGTCATTATTTTTCACACATCAAATTAGCAAAGAGAAAAAAAGTAGATATCCTATTAGCGAAATTCAATTATACATCATAGTAGTAAAATAGTGTTTGGTGCATAAAAGGATTGAAAAATGGAATTGAATTGATAAAATTAGTGATTAAACCTGGAGAAATGGCCTGGAATTTTGAAGCAGAAAAGTGTTGGTGAATTTACAAGCTAGGTCGAATCTGCACAATCAAAGATAAGAATCACAAGAGAGAAATAAATTTGAAAAGAAAATAATATATATATGCATGAAAAACAACAAACATGACATTTGAAAACATGAAACGTTTAAAACTTGCACACTCTTTATTTTCTCCACAGGGAACTGGGTTTGATTGTTTGTCAACATAGATATTATCAAATTAAAATTATGATGTTCAATTACCATTACAAACTTGAAAGTTGAAACTTCCCTATATGTAAATATAAAAAGTAAGCTTTTTTGCAAGAAAACTTAATCCTAAAATATAGTAGTCAAAAAGTCAAAACTTCTCAGGAAGAATTAAGGCAACAATTTAATATAACACCAGATGCATTGTTGAAAAAGTAGATATACAGGATGCCATTAGGTGCAACAACTAATCCAATATATAGATGAAAAAATGAGTATAAAATTATAACAAATTCTTGCTTTTTCCACCATCCTTGCATTTGCTTGCTCAGATGTACTTCTAGTCCTGAATGCTAGTTCTAATTACTGACCATAACAAAATAAAAGGACATCATGCTCTCTGAGTTATATCAATTATATAAAAAAAGGAACCTGTTTTTTGGGAGCATCAGCTGCTTAAACACAAACGCAAAAATGGATGTCAGCATTTCTTTGCTGGAGACTAATAATTAAGTACTAGTTGAACGGCATGGATATAAAGGAATTGTGCATGTTGCCGTAGTCAACTTATTACATTGTAAAGTGTCAATCAATCTTTTAAGTACTGCATGTCTGTCTGAATTCATTTTACGGGGCAAATATATAAAAAATGGAAACTATACAATCATTTCTGTTTTCTTTGTTCTCTACTTCCTCCCTAAATCTACAAACCCTTTTCTATAATTATCACTTATTGCCAATACAAGAAGATGTGCAACTAATAATTTGTTCACATAAAAACCTTTTTTTCGCTAAATCACATTTAAGAAAAGAATTATGAAAACCTTTTGTTTCAGTCACATCTGCATATTTTATACCATACTTTGACATTTGAAACTAAAAAGTAAGCCAATAATAGGCAGGCCCATAAATCAAACAAGGCCAAGAAGGAGAGCCCTAATATCTTTTTCCAAAAGATGGAACTGATGAATTTACTATGATCGAGCTTTAGTTTAGAACCTGGATATAGCTTAATCAAACCAGGCCAACAATGAGATTAAAAAGAAAGAGATGGCCTACATCTATATACTCTATATTAATGTGCAAAACCATGTTTTAATGGTACACAATAGTACCAAAGTACCAAAGTACCAAATTTAGTTATCACTTAACTCGGGGTTCGATCCCTTCCAACTATATAAATACTCTATATTAATGTGCAAAACCATGTTTTAATGGTACACAATAGTACCAAAGTACCAAAGTACCAAATTTAGTTATCACTTAACTCGGGGTTCGATCCCTTCCAACTACATAATTATACAAGATTTATTATTTAATTTAATTTCACCTCATGTTCGATTTCCTATAAGGGGTTCGATTAAGGGGTTTGACGACTATCACTTAACTCGGGGTTCGATTCTTTCCAACTACATAATTATACAAGATTTATTATTTAATTTATTTAATTTCATCGCGTGTTCGATTTCCTATAAGGGGTTCAATTCCTGACATAATTATAAAGATTTATTTACTTTAATTTTTTTAACTTTATCTCGGATTCGATTCTTTATAACTACATAATTAAATAGTGTATTAATATTAATTTTTTAATCTCGACTCGTGTTCAATCTATACCCGTGCTTCGCACGGGTTATCAGCTAGTATGTATGATTAGATTAGAAGATGATGATTTATTAAACTATAAGAATAGCTAAGCAAACTATAAAAGTTGATTTTGACAGGCATTTTACAGCAAGAAATATTGTAGAACATAACCTAGGGTAGGGTCCTAGACGAATATTGCACACACAACTGAATTGATTTGGAGTTATCAATATGCATCTCAGGGAAAGTCACACACACCTTGCCAGGAGCATCCCTCTGACCAGTAGAACCAATACTTCTTTGTGACAATGACGCACCATGAGATGCAGGCATTCCTTTGAAACCCCATCTTTTCATTCCACCCTGTATACAAAACAACCAGTAACTTGTTAAACTGTAATGCATGAAAAAAATTAAAGTCCTGATCAACATTCATGGATCCATGAATAAATAAAACTACATATGGTACCTGAAAACCTTTTCCTCTGGAGATTCCAGTCACATCAACATATTGTCCAGGAACAAAATGGCGAACACCTAAAGACATACCAAGTGGAAGAAGCGCATCCCCTGTCACTGGAAACTCCTTAAGTTTATCATTACCTCGTGCACGTCTCCAACTTGCTTATAAACTTCTAAATTCGCAGAAACTTGATCAATTATCACACCTTCTAAATAATGTCTCTGTCATTATTTTTCACACATCAAATTAGCAAAGAGAAAAAAAGTAGATGTCCAGTAATGTTATACTAGAATATGGTTGTGATGTGTATTGTGAAGCTCACCTAAACTAAGGGTTTGTATAAAGTTATAATAGTAAGTCAGACCACTTGCATAATTAACTTTTTTCATACTACATTAGGTCACCCTTTCTTTAACACATTACTTGAGTATAGTCCAGGAATAAAACCTGGAACATATATAAATATAAAAAATTGTAACTAGCCTGAAATATGTCACAATTTAGAGGATTCCTAACTTCTCCAATGGTACATAGATCTCTCAACTCACTGTCTTTCAGAAATTATAGCACTATTACGGAAAATTGCTAGACGGAAAAATAGTGACTCTGTAATCTGTATAAAAACAAATATCAACCATGAAAGAAGCAAAAACTTATATTTGGCAAAGAAAATGATTTTGGATGAAGAAAAGCAGATGCAATCTGTAGCTGATAAGTTTTTATATATAAAATCGACACAACTTGCCCAACTGAATTGTAGATATCTGCAACAGTATCACTATCGAAACTTTAACAAAAGCAACAACACAACATACAGAATTCATTTAAAATTAGAAACCCAAATGGAATCAATGAAAATACCACAAATTTTAAAGCTGTGAAAAAACAAGATGACATTAAGTCAGGAAGTAAAAAATTACATACCTGCCACTTAAAGGATAAACACATCCATTAGTGATTGCTGTAAAACATCATAAACAAAAAAAAACACAAAATTAAGCTTTGCAATCTAAAGAACAAATGTAAAAAATATAACAATTGAGAAAAAAAAAATTGCACAACTGGTGGATTTGAACTAGTAATTGCAGTGCCTGAGAAATCACAGCTCCCAGTCGCTTGACCCTTCTTCTGAAAATAACTGTTCAGATATTTGACAGTGTTTGGGTTGAAACAAGAACCACCTTGATTAATTGTGAACAATTCATAACCAATTTGAGTCCTAATTTGAATAAAACCAAAATCAAAACGCATACATTTAAACACGGAACCCTAATTTAAGTCCCTAATCAGTCGAGTACGGAACCCTAAATTAAAAGCTCTAAATTGAAAGTCAAATGAGTTAGAAATCAATTACCTAACTGAAGGCCCTCCATTGAAAGTCCTAGAATGAAAGCCCCAAATTCTTTTACCTGCAAAATCAAAAAAAAATTAAATGAGTTGACAGTGGAAAATCAAATGCTAGAAAATGAGTATTTAATTACTAATCGGAGTATGTAACTTTGGTTTGGAGAGTATTTGGTTTGATTTTGTGCAGAGTTTGAATGTCCATATCGATTATCGAGAGAGAGAAAGACGAGTAGGGAGTGAGAGTGTGTGTTGGGAAAGTTAGATTGTTTGGGGACTTTGGGGGGAAATCTACATGTGAATTATTTCGTTTAGCGGGAAAACAAGCCGCCCAAAATTTCAACTGTGTGTGTTGTGTGTGCTGGGCTATATTAATTACTAGTATTATTTTGTTTTGAAATATATAAATTTAATTTTTTTAATTATATATTATTAAATTGTAAAAAATTTTAAAAAGTGATTTATTTTTCTTAAAATATGATAAATTTAATTTTTAAATTTTAATTTATCAAATTTTAATAATAATAAATATGATATGTGTTTACATTAAATATTTGTAATGAAAGTTAAAATTCATAATTTATTATATGTCAAAGTTTAAAAGTAATAAATAGATCTAACCTAATTAATTGAATGAGAGAGTCGGGTTATTTTGAGAGTGGTGGTTATTTCAGAGGCGGGTTAGTGAATTATTTGGAATTAGCCGCTCAATTTTTTGGACAAAAAATTAAGATGCCGCCCAAATACAAGTTTGCCAATTTTTTCCACTTTTGGTAACATTTTATTTTAAGATCAATGGTAACACCGATTTTGGTGTTACCATAGATACCTATTTATGGCTATGGTAACACCGGTTACTATCAATTGTAACATCAAAAAAAAGTGTTACCGTAAACCAATTTTAAGGCATTTATGCCAACACTTTTGCTTGTAACACTGAAAAAAGTGTTGTTATGCCAACACTTTTGCTTGTAATACTGAAAAAAGTGTTGTTAAAACTCATATATATACTTTCTTTAAGTGTAACTCTGAAGTAGAAGAATGATGGCATAATGAGCGCTCACTTAAGAAAGAAAATGTCTTGCCTAAGCACTTCTTTTTTTTTTTCTTATACAAGGTTGACCTGCTATCCAGTTTTCTTTTAACGTTGTATCTGGAAGGATTAGGTTATCTCGACACTAAAAGAAAGTATTTCCCATTTGCTTGGAAAACGTCACACAAACTATTTCAGCCTTTCCATTATTTTGCCCAGAAGAATGTTAAACTACACAGTTGAATCAAGCTTTGGTTTGGCCCGTCAGCAAACCATCCATAAAACTTCTAAAGTAAATATTTTAAAAGTCAACGCGTGTGCCGTGTTTGCAAATTTTTCCAGAAAATGAAAAAAAAAACTGACGAGTATATGGTATTAGGAACCAAGTTTCTTCCCTTTGGCATCAGCAGTGGAAGCTTTTATATGTGAGTTACCATTTTGGATATCCAACGACTTGGAAGGTTGAATCTTTATCGTTGTAAACCAAAATATCTTCTTCTACATGTGATGCGAGTAACTTTGTGAAAGTTAAACGAAAAGAATAACCTTAACAAAAACCAGAACGATTTAGTAATGCTTCATTGTAACATAAAATGTTCTGCTACTTCTTGACTTACAATCTAGATTCTTAATCATGACAGAGAATGGTTAAGTTGCAAACTTTTGTCATATAGAAAAAGCTTCAAACAAATCACTCATGCAGCTTAACGTTCTCTTTTTGGTTAAGAAACAACGTTCCCATTTGTGAATGCAAGAATTCATTATTTGCCAATGCTAAAACCTAATTATCATACTGTTAAACTTATAAAGAGATGTTTGATAACATACATACAAAGTTCATCATAATTGTGAACCTCTAGTTAATAGTTTGTTCATCATTTCCGAGTACAGTAAAACCTCTATAAATTAATAGTTTAGGGACCGGCAAATTTTATTAATTTAACGAGATTATTAATTAATTGAGGTAAAATTTACACTATCGCTATTATGTTGGGTCTAAAAAATTATTTTGAAAATATTAATTTACAGTGAGTTATTAATTTATCGAGTATTAATTTGTCCAGGTTTTACTGTATATATAACCGCAATTTACTACATTAGTTTAACATATAACATTCACTACTCTCCAATTTAGTTTTATCATCAATTACTCTCACTAAAGCTCTCTCTCTCTCTCATACACATACACACACACATATTAGATAGAGAACATATGGTCTATAACTTCTTTCTAGTTTGCCAATTATTAATTAACAATACATGTAAATAGATACTCATAGAGAGTCTCGGACATAGAAAATTAACCACCTAGACTTTAATTGTGAATTCTGAGACAGTAGAAACTTTAAAAAAAATTTCTTTTTTTGTTTGCAACCTATTCAATCACTGGGTTTGGGTGAGAATTTCAGATATGTTAAAGTAACAGAAGAGCAGAATTCAACTCTAAGATTGCTAGCAACTGCAAGATTCACAATTTCATAAAAGTACTTGTAGAGATGCTAATGACTGCTAAGAGTAGTCTGACAAGATATCTAATGGAACATTTACAATTTTACAACTACTAACCTTCATAACTGCAATTTCGTAACAAAGCACTAACGACATGACAGTGTTGAATCGTCATCTTCGACGAGCATAACCTTCAGGGATCTTTTAGGAAGAAAATCTTCCCATTGTATCACTGATCCTTGAAGCTGTTGTTTCTCTGGAGCAGCAGAAGCATGGTAATCCATGTTAGATCCACCAACTATTTGTGTCGAAACCATCTTATCTGTCGAATCCTCTTCCACGTATGATCCTGAACCTCTAATCTCACCCACAACTATGTTTTCTACTCCTTTCTCTATACCCCGTGGACAGGTTCTTGGTTTATACAACCCTTTGTCACAAGGATTGCCACTGATCACTAAATTTTCTCCCATCAACTAGTTTTGAGAAAGCTTTCCTCGAGACAAAGACCAGATGGGTCATGTACATGTTTATCACCCAAATTGAGGATCAGAACTCTGAAATAGAAACATTTGTTGAATAAAAAAGAAAGATTCTGAATACGTACCAAAAACAGCAATATAACACATGCAGGTAAAAATTAAAAAAAATGATACTACATCTTACATCACAAGTTAGAATCTATTGATTAAAATTTTCTACAGGGAAAACCTGGGAAGTTAGTCCGCAAAACAAAATCTTAATCTGTAACAAGTTTACAAATAATTGCCTCTTATTGAGTTTCTAAAGCCTTAAGTATACATTGCTAGTAGATAAATTGACATTTAGAAAAGGCAAATTAGAGATTAGAGCCAGCATAGCAATATAACACTTGCAGGTAAAACTAAATACAGATTATACTATATTACATGTCAAAATCGATCCATCAAAATCTTCTTGAGGGAAACCCGGGATGTTATGCTGCAAAACAGAATTTGTATATGTAACAAGTTTACAAGTAATTGCCTCTTAATGAGCTTGTAAAGCTTTAAGTATACAGAGCTAGTAGATACATTGACATAGAGAAAAGGGGAAGTGGGAAGTAGAGCCAGCATTTCTACTATCTCTATTGTCCCTATACATGCAGGATAACTTGGAACTAAGTGTTGGCCTTTTCGGAACAATCCGGAACTATGTAAGGCAGTAATTGTTACAATTTGTGAATCAGATATATAAGAACAAATAATAATACAAAGAACAACACAAAACTTATCAAACTCCATTGATGAAAAACTGTATTTACAGAACTACGACAAAACAGAGATTACATTTAGAGAGAGCTATTAGAGAGAGAGAGAGAGAGAGAGAGAGAATATTGAAGACTACATTGCGAACATTACTACTAACTCGTATACAAGCTTCGTGTATATATACATCATATATGAGCTAATCTATTGGAGGGGAAATCTGTTATTCTAACTAACTTCCATATAGATGTGATAAGGGAGCATCATCTGTTGATGTGTTGTAGCATTGTATTAACAGCAACTTGTATTCACAACAACTTGGTTATCAATATCTCAACATCCCCCCTCAAGTTGAAGGTGGGAATGCAATGAAAATCTTCAACTTGAAACTAGAAACTTGAACTCATGGTAGGTAGAGAAAAGAAACAACAATCCACATGCAGACTGTATTTGGGATGAGAATCGAGATGCAATGGTTTGGGAGGCAAATGCCTGAATCTGATTCTTAGCATCTTTGCGACACTTAGTAAAGCTAACAATTTGCAACACTGAGACATACTCAAACATACTGCTACAACAAGGACATAATCAGCTTGAAACTTGATGAGGAGAGAACATTCCAAGGATAAGCCACAAGACAGTAGTAAGATAAAGAGTCCACCAGAACAACCACGGGTCCTTCTTGTTCACTCGAGACAATGGCAAACATCCAACTTGAAGGTTAGCATCAAAGAACTAACGAAGATCCTTAAATCCAGACAGCAAGCTCGGTGCATGAGGTAGTGTAAGGCAGATGAAAATGGTAACCGCAGTTCATGGTGTCACCAATAGTAAGACAATAGCAATGAAGGGAAAGCAACAGTCTGCAACCAGTAAACAGATCCGCAACCAATAAACAGACTTTGTACAGTAACGGATACACAATTCACAACAACAAGAAAGGTGTATAAGACTAATGATCTGAGAGAATTCTCACGGAGTCATAAGTAAACAAACTGATGAGCTTCAGCTGGACTACTGAACCAGCACAGAGACTACCAAAAATGCAGTACTAAAACGAACACTAATGCTGGAAATCACACTTCAAAACACAGTAACATTCAGCAATTTAGGAACTCACAAAAGAGCTTAGGATTTAGAAATCCACAAGGGATTTTAGAAGACTACCAATGCAGTAATCTCAGCAAATTAACATGATCAGAATTGGTTGCCAAAATTATGGTCAACAATCAGAATGAAATCAGATTTATTTACTGCAACTTCTTGTTGACAGCAATAGAATTTACAAGCCAGAGAAATTGCCACTAAAATGCACAAATTTAGAATTGGTGAAGACCTCACAGAGCCACAAAGTGACTCGAATGGCCAGAAATATCAGAAATCAGTCGAAACAAATTTGGAACCTAACAAAATAGGCTTAGAGAAACACCAATGATGGTCAATCAAATCAATCAAAGAACTCTCAATTGGACTTAGAATTTACCAGGGAGTTCAGGACAAGCAACCCACAATTGGGCTTAGAATCAGAAGGACCTCACAGAGTTGTAAAATAAACTCGAACGGCCAAAAACAAATCAAGGACTGGAATGAACATCAGTCGAAGCAATTTATAAAGAAGAATACCACAAGGGGCAAACAAGACAGCAGCAAGGCATTAGTAGAGGGAGCGAATGAACGAACAAATACAAACACTTTGTGTTTATTAGAAAACACAAGTAACATTTAGAGAAATCAAGATTCAGAGAGTTTTTCATGAATGAGAAACGTAGAGAAAAACAAAACAATTCTTTTCTTTGAGATTTATATTTAGAGATTGAGTCAACAGAATTTTAAAGAAGTAATATGATTTCAAAGAGAAATTTCGTCAAATAGATTGTGTGCAAAGAAACAATGAACAGATTTTGTAAGTATTTTAGAGAGAATCAACTCCAGATATCAGAAATTGATAACAACGATCAAGAACAAGTTTGATTCAGAGAAATTTTTCAGAGAACATCTCAAGATTATACAACAAGATCAAGAACAAAAGTTCTCAAACGAAAGTCTTTAAACAATCAACAAGAACGACTTAGACATGACAAGAGTGCGATTATAATACAATCACGATCGCAATAACAGAGTAAACAAGACAAAATGGAAGCTTATCTGGACTCGATGAAGAAACACAGTGTACACAATGCCATTGTTGTACGGGCAAAAGCTTGAAAAAAAAAACCAAACAGAGAATCAAGTAAAAACTGAACAAATCAAGTAATAACGCGGAAGAATGATGCCTCGAAGATCGGAGGCTCTGATACCATGTTACAATTTGTGAATCAGATATATAAGAACAAAGAATAATACGAAGAACAACACAAAACTTATCAAACTCCATTGATCAAAAACTGTATTTACAGAACTATGACAAAACAGAGATTACATTTAGAGAGAGCTATTAGAGAGAGAGAGAATATTGAAGACTACATTGTGAACAATTACTACTAACTCGTATACAAGCTTCGTGTATATATACATCATATATGAGCTAATCTATTGGAAGGGAAATCTGTTATTCTAACTAACTGCCAGCTAGATGTGATAAGGGAGCATCATTCGTTGATGTGTTGTAGCATTGTATTAACCAGGGGCGGACCTATATAGAAGATAGTGGGTGCCCGGAAACCCACTCGGTTCGGTCTTAATGATAAATTTATACTAGTTTTTAAGTTAAAAAGTTATGGAATACTTAAAGAACCCACATGAATTTTTTTACAGGAACTCACTTAATTAAATTTTTAATCAAACATCACTTAAAAAACCTAAATAAAAATTAAAAAATAGTTAAAAAATAGTTAAGTTATTGATAAATATGTAGCGGACTATTTTAAAAGATAAGAACACAGTAAAAAATAACTCTAAAATATAAAACATTTTCATGTGTTAATAATTCGTACTTTTTAATTTAATTTTTTTATTTTAATTTAAAATTTTATATTAGGAACCCATTGAAAAAAAATCTGGGTCCGCCACTGACATTAACATCAACTTGTATTCATAGCAACTTGGTTATCAATATCTCAACAGTAATATTCATGAAAAAATTAACTTGTGATAAGTGGATTTTATATCCACTTGGATCATTTCATTTCGGCTTAAATTGGTGTCTTGGTCTCAAGTAATCGTGTGTTTTAATGTGTTTTTGTGAGAATTGTGTAGGATGAATTTCTAGGTGCAGATGGGGAGATTTAGCAATTAAATGGTGTTTTTAATGTCATGAGAACAAGTGCCAAGAGTTGTGTTGGAATCGGGCAAGAAATCAGAAAAGTGGCGAAATTCAGCTTCGAGCCAGCACGGTCGCGCCTGGATAACACAGGGAGCGCGCGGGCGGAAACTGCCATATGCGTCTCCCCATTTGCGTCTGTTTTAGTCAAAACAGACGCATAAAGTACTTATTTGCGTCTGTCCTAAGCTAAACAGACGTATATACCAAAAAAAGTCATGTTTATACGTCTGTTGTCCCTAAACAGACGTAAAAAATAGTTTTATACATCTGTCGGAGAATCATTTGCGTCTGTTGTAAGAAGAGACGTATAAAGTTTAACTATATACGTCTAATCCTTTAAAACAGACGTATAAAGATGATTAAAAAAATTAAAAATATATGTGGAGCAGCACAGTTATCTTTGTACGACCTAATTACAAACAGCTCCTCTTCTCCAAAGTAAGCCACCGCGATTTTTTTGCCTCTTCAATCCTTCTCTTCATCGATTCAATCCAACACCGAACAAACACTCACACCACCGATTCAATCCTCTCATCTCCAATCCCTAATTTACAACCTTCAATCACGTCTTTAATCCCTAATTTATATTAACCAAATTTGGGGGACAAACGATAATTTAGGGGTTTTATTTGTTTGGGTCTGGTTTTACAGTGAAAGAGGAAGAAAAACACGATTTGTGCCATAGATCGAGGGTGTTGCTCTGTGTGTATACCGGGGATCAGAGAGGGTGAAAGGGCGGCGGTGTTGGTTATCTTCCTACTGCAAACTCTCTTTATTTATGCAAGGTATATCCATTTTAAATTTTCAAATTGGGGTTAACTATAACCTAGTTTTCTGAATTGTATGGGTTATGTGCTCAATTTTGAAGTTGTAATTAAGATATAGTTTGAGAGGTTGGGTATGCGTTTTTTAGCTGTAAATTTATAATCGAGAGGCTAAAATAAATCAATTTTGTGATGGAGTTATAGGTGTCAATGTATATGTATATATCAGTTGTATGTATAGGGTATTTCACAATGATATGTAAGTTATTATCTTGTTTTTTCGCTCTGTGGCCGAACTCTGATTCATTAAGTTATTTTGTTCTTTAGGGTGTAATACTGTAATTTACTGTGACATGTTTGTTTGAAATTTATGTATATATACATATATTCAATGTAAGTACGGTTCTCAATTGTCACGAAAAGGAAGAAGATAGGTTACGAAGGGAGTTCCTGTTGGATGGAAAACAAGTTCTTCCAAAACAAAAAACTGAACTTTTCAACTCCAACATTATAACTCCAGGAACGGAGTTTATGTTCAAATTATCTAAGGAGCTTCAAACCTACGTTCACCGTCGGATGAAAAATAATTCTGGTTGGAAAAATGTCAAGGTGAATTTATGTTTTGAGACCTCCATTCTACGTACTACACCAATCGTGTATCTGTACTCTGTTGACTGTAGTTGATGACCTAAATGAAATTTTCTTCTTTATCAGGTGGTGTTATCTGATTCAAGTGTTCCTGGTGAGGGCGAACACAAGATTTTTTCCTTCATTAGGCTTCAGCGGACATTCCCGGAGTATGATCCAAATACACGCCATTGTGTTTATGGCTTGGTATGTATGATAATATACCCTGCATATTTGTAGAATGCTGGTAACTAAAAGTTCGGTGCACATTCAAATATTTGACCATGAATTTTGTTACATTCACTATGTCACCTCTGTGTTTACTTGTTATTGTAATGCATGATGCAGACTTAATTATGCCGGCCTTGGCCACACATGAAATTCATTTTTCGATTTTAAGAGAGGTAAGTTATAACTTATATCTATATGTCATTAGATGTTATTTTTATTGTCTTAGGAATATAGGAGCAAAGTAAGACTTAAACAAGTTTTTATTTAGAATATTATGGTGCAAGTTCCAAATTCCTTTGATTGTACAACTCAAGTGTTAGCTAGTTGCGAACCCGAAAATATGACGAAATCAAGGGAATCGTTCGAAAAGTATATGATTGTGCATTAACAATTTTTTTGTTATTTATTATTCACATGGATTGTATGATATTACAAATGTTTGTCCAGAAAAAAGCCTTTTATTTTACAACTGTCAAATAATAAATAAAAGTAAACTTTTTCTATGACTGTGGACCGGAACTATATAGCTATTCATTATCTATGTTTTAATGCGAATATTGTAAATGTTTTTTGCAAGAGTTATGAAGTTATTTTGCTGATAGTAATTGATCATTCAGTGGGGGGAGACAGATTTGTCAGGAAAATCTAGTAAAGAAGATGTCTACAAAGCAAAAAAATCATCCAAAAGACCATATCAGGTTTGATATTTTTTTTGTTTTTCACTTTTTACTTGTCACATGCAAGGAACTATATGTATTCCATGAGGAACTATATTTAAGGAACTATATGGAAAACAATAATTATACAGAACAGTGTCAGCAATATATATGTGTCCTGCTCACGGGCAAACAATTGCATCTGCAAGAGATATAAATTAGTGTATAGGAGTTAGTATTATTTGGTGATCATGAAATTTGAAGTATATATAGAGTGAGAGAAAACAAGAAAGATACAACTAGAATCTATGTAACTCTTATTGTTGGAACCATCCTAGTTCTTAGTATTTGGGGGAACATACATCATAGGTTCGTGTTTGTGGGTACTCTAGCTAGCTTGACAAATGACAACATAATGTAGTAGCTTTCTCCAGGCGGAGACATACCAGCTACTTAGTTGTACTGACCTTAACATTCCAGCTGCAGCTACCTAACGACCAATACGTACAACTAATCATGCAGCAGATTAGAACAATTCATATTAGTTCTATCTAACAAAAAATGAGAGACCAGACCACTGTTTGTATTGTATGTGCGCTTGTTGTGTTTGACTAGAATTATTGGTGACTAACTTTATATGTTGTATGTGGTTTTTTACATGTACTTCTACAATGGTTTAGATCGTGGAGATGTGCAAAAGGGAAGTGCTGAGATTTTTTTCCGTAAAGTGAAGTTTTGGAAGGAGGATGGTGAAGAAGAGGCACCTCCTGTCTTTGTAGGTGTTTCTTTTAGTATTGTAAACTGTTAATATGTAATTGATTAGTTCTTACTACACTCCAAGTTCCTCTATTATTTCAAAGTCACTACACTACAAGAAATTTTAAATGGTGGAATTCTAATAGAGTACTTTGAGACTTATGTATCAGAGGAAGGGCTGTCTAAATAACTGAATTGTTCGCAAGCAACCTAGAGTTAGAGCTCAAGTGTGGATGCAAAATTTTGCCTGATAAGCATCTGGGAGCTTTATACCTCAGCTCTGCTATTTAAGCTCAAACGCTCGTTTGAAAGTTATAATCATATTATTCATACTTTCTTTATACAAACCATATATTTAGATCCATCACATAAGTGTTAGATTTACTTAACAGACGCAAGTGGCCCTTCGACCCAAATATAAATATAGGTTTAGGCGTTTAGCTGATAAGGAGTAGATCGAGCTTCATACAACAAAGCTTGACTCGGTTCGGTTCATAACCAAATTTGGAGGTGTACCTGACTCTTTCTGCATATATTGCATACACTGATAATGAATGTGATGGAATAGAAAAGTTTTTAAATATTGAAATCAAGTGTTTCTGGGTAATGTCTAATGCTGCAATACATGTGATATATTCTATGAAGCTATGCTACTCACTTTCTTAATTTACATTACAACTATCTGATATTAGATACTTTCGTTTAATTAGATTGAGTGATAAATACCTTTTGGTCATTGGTATTGAGCTATTGCTAATTGATCAATGTGAGAAGCAAAAAATGTCTAATAAAAGTTTTTGGTTGAACAGGGGTATATCCTCACTTCTGAGATTGATGGCACCATTCAAATGAAGAGTTATCTTACGGGCAATCCAGAAATTCGTTTGGATTTAAATGAAGATCTTAGCATAGGAAGAGGTGGAAGATCAATATATGGTAATTTTCTGGCCTACTTGTAGGAGATGCAGTATCAGATTACTTTAATTTTGTATTCCGTATAAAAATTTACTGCTTGTAGTTATGAGCTAAAGTTTTTATGAAACTTTGGTTGTTTCCTGAGTTTCTCTTAGCTTTCCTTCGAGAAGTTTTCAATTGTACTCTTTTAAAAAAAAACCTTTTCTTTTCTTCTTGTCACTTCATGTACACTTGTACCCTCGTGATATGTACATGCTTCTGTTGTAGATTATGGCGGTTCTTCTGGAGCTGGAGCAGTAATACTAGATGACTGTAATTTCCATGAATCCGTTCATCTAGATAGTTTTGAAGTTGACAGAACAATGAGTCTGGTAAGGTTTTATAGTATAATGCAGACCAGGTTTTGTAGCACTCGAAATTCTTTTATCTGCTTGCTAGTGTTGATGCTTCATTTCACTTGATCAAGCTCTGTATGGAGCATGTACTCGCCAGAATCTGTTAGGAACAAATCTGCAAGTGTAATTCTCTCTTTTTTCTCATAAAACTCTATCTTATTACACTGCACATTTTCCAAATCATCCACAGCCACTATTGTGACCTCGGATTTTGTAGCATTTTGGTCATGATAACAAACAATGTCTTCGTTACTAACACCAGTTTTAGACGCATTAAGCACCAAATGATCATGCTCTCCTCCTTCGACATCAGAAGTTATATTTTCTACTTCTGCACCATCTTCCTTAGCACCTTCTTTTTCTAAATCTTCTTCGTTTTCAAACGAATGGAATTGCACTTGTTGATTAAAACCACTGGGTGATGGCTCATAACCAAAAGTACCAATAACGAGAATTCCTTCGCTCCAATCATCAACATTAACATCGCCAAGAGCAACTTGTTCAAGTAAAGCTTCTGTGCCATGCTCTGCCTTCTTCATTATCTTCACATTTTCACTTGATTCATCTGCACAACAATATAAATACTAATTTCGGTAAGTTACTATTTCATTTCAAGTTACTTCATTTCAGACTAATAAGAATACTTCTTTTTGCTAAGTTAGTGATTACCTTTGTTATGGAACTAAGGAACTATATGTATATCCACCTCATGAGAAATTTCAACCTGACTTTGAGAGACTCATTGATGACTTTATCTTCATATGTTTTTTTAGTGGGACTGATTTTCTACCTCACATGCCCTCACTGTACATCCATGAGGTGACCTTTTAATTACTAATACCTTCTCCACATTTACAGATTACAAACTTTAGGATTTTCTGTGCAACATGATTATTTACATTTGCTGATAAACATGGATTGAAATGGCAGGGTGTAATTGATCTCTTGATGCACGTGTAAAAGACCGAGTTCAAAGTCTTGGGAGGTTACTTAGTTGACATGCAGCGTGTGATTTTTTATATTTCTTCTATCGTTCTCAGTATTCATTTTTTGATGCAGATTTATCATGTATTGACTACATTTGGTGCTGAATTATCTAGGTCAAGGATATTAAAAATTCAAGATATGTAAAGCTGAAAAGAGTTGAAAAATGTAAGTTGTATGTATAGAGTTAAAAAGTACCCTGTTCTGTAAGAAAAATATGCTGTTAATATATTTCGAGGATTTATATGCAAGATGTCAGCCTTTTTCTCATCCTTTATCTGTCTGTTTTTTTATGTATGTCTCTGTACATTTATAAACTTTAGAATAATCTAGGTGGACAACAGTTAACAATATAAATGCAATTTAATTTACTTATTATTTTCTTTTCTCCCTTAGGCGAAGGGAAGGCGCAGGTGCTAGTAGCAACGAGGGTGGCAGTGTCCATGGGAGGATACGGAAATAGTACTTCACTTGTATAAATGTAATCACGAAACATTGTACTAGCTACAAGTTAAAAATTTGAGATTATCAAGTGTTTTGTTAATTCAGTACTCCATTTTACCCTATTAATTTTATTATTGTTGAGGTTGAAAATTGAATTTGCTTTTGGTAATTTTGGGGTGGAGCAGAAATGTATTTAGGCTACAGGTGCTAGCTAGCTAAAAATATAATTATTTTTTTTTTGGAAAAAATGTCTTTTGCGTCTGTTCTACTATCACAGCCATATAAAGTCTATATTTGCGTCTGTTCTTTATCTTTATACGTCTGTTAGTGCCAGATGCAGAACTACCTTTTGCGTCTGTTCAAGCGGAGCAGACGCAAAATGTAGACTTTATGCGACTGGTGTAAACTATATGCGTCTGTTCTTGACAGTCGCATAAACTATATGCGTCTGTTGATTAACAGTCGCATATGCTCTATAGCTGATACTACTCTGCCATACGCAACTGTTGACAACAGACGCAAAAAGCCCTTTTTAACAGACGCGATAGGCATATTTTGTACTAGTGGCGCCTGAGGAATCAGAAAATAGAGGAGCGCGCGGGCGCGCTAGGAATGAACTAAGAGCAGCGCGGGCGCGCTTGAAGCCGGCAGAAACTTCCAGAATTCAATTTCAGATAGGAAATTGCCTTGTTTTCTAATCCTAATCATTATGGCAATTGCTTTGGACGGTGGGAACATTCTAGAATCAGACTTATACATGGGAATTGCAATTCTATTCCAATCAAGAACGAAATTTGCCATAATTCTATTCCAACTCAAAGATGGCAATTACTTGTTGAGGAGGCAACTTGGGGCTATAAATACACACCTTGGGGTCATCAAAATCATCATATACACACCATAATTCATTCAAAATCGTTCATAGCACGAGATCGAGAAGCCAAGGAGAGAATTGTGACGACAAGAAGATCTAGACATAGTTTTCTTGGATTCCTTTGTTTAGGCGTATCTTTTGGATGCTTGTTACTTTCACGGATTTGTTCTCTAAACATTGTTACATTATTGATTTATTCATCTTTTTTATCTTGTTCATTATCATGTTTTCATCAAATCCCATGGTGACGAAAGGTTCAATTATGAGCTAATCGTTGTTGTGGGATCCTAGCGGATTTATCTATGTAGCTTAGTAGTTTGCATGCCTTAAAGATTTATGTGTGGTGAATTCTTGATATCCTCGTATGGTTGTGTTTCATGTATTTAGATGCGTAGCTAACATCTAATTTGTTAATCTCTTGCTAAACGAGAGTGGATCTTGAGATTTAGAACTTGCCATGCTAGCATAGGATAGGTTGATGTTTTAACATCATGATTTGTGGCGTAAATAGAGATATTATGCTACCCTATGTGATCTAAGTGGATAACTTGTGCTTAAAACTTTATGTTTTCAAATTCTATAGAGATATAGGGTCTAAACATGATAGGTGTCTACTCAACTTCTATCTCTTTTGTGGATGTATGCGTAGTTTGGTACTAGTATACCGAGAGGTAACTTTTACTTATTTCGTGTTATTCGATCAGATGTCAAAACCATCACATGTATGGATTAAAGGCTGCAACTCTAAGTGAAGTAGATAATGAAACTAGGATTCCGTGTTTATTCTCATATAAGTAATTCGATTTCAAATTCTAATTAGTTAATTTAATTCTTAGTTTAATAATTTGCATCTTAGTTTAATTTAGATAATTAAAAATCCCAATTTGATATTTGTCTTAGCAGTGAATTAAAACCATACATTGTTGCATAGGTACTAAACTAGATTAAAAACCAGATCTCTGTGGGAACGAACTTGACTTACATCTATATTACTTGTGACCACGTGCGCTTGCGTGATTTTGTGTTAACAACTTGTCAGAACTAAATACATCTTTTCTATATATAGTAGAGCAACAAGGGGGTAAAATGAGCCAAAAAACTCCCTGTGAATTTACCAGTATACCCTTAAACTTTATGGATTTGCATAGTGCCATTGCCATACCCGATAAGTTACCCGGCACCCGATTCAGAGCATCCCTTTCTCAATTATTGGTTTTCAGGATCTTAATCACACTGATAATCATCTTTGTTGTTTCCCCTCGATCAATTTATACTACACTTAGACACACATATCTCGTAATCCTCTAGCTACAGGTAATAACCTTTTCACCTTCTTCCTCCTTTAATTGCTTGATTACAACACAGATCGAATTTTGTTAACGCTTAGAAAAGTTTGTATATGAGTTATGTAAGTTGTATGTATAATCAACAATTCAAAAACCCTAGTTGTACCCTTGACAAAATTACCTAAACCCTCTTATAACCCATCTCATATACATATCATCTGCCGCTATATATCTCCTTCAATTTCTTCTTAAAGGTACAATCTTTTCTCTTATATCATAACCCTAATTTACTTTTCAATTTTTTACTGTAATTCCTTGTGAAGTTTGGTTTTTTATTTTGATTAAATTATGTTTCTCTCATTTTATGGTGCTTATGTTAATTTCTTTACATGGGTTTGTTTTATATTTGATGATTTGATGTAAAAATGATGTTTTTATTTTCAAGAAGATGGGTTGGGTAGATTATATAAAGATTGTTGATGGGTTTGGCCCTTTCGGTTTGTTTGGACAATTGGGTTTATTGGATTGCAGATATTGATATTTTGAGGTTTTTGTGGGTGTGGATGTTATTTGTTTTGGGACGTGGTTTGTTGTTTTGTACCGTGTATTTTGAGACAACCCATTTTTACGGGGATCGATTGGGTGATAATTTTGGGTTTTTGGTCGTGGACGTTGTCAATTTTGTAGCATTCTGAAACTTGTGTTTTGATTTCGTACTGGTCGAAATCTTACTTGAATTTGCTACAAGTTGGTACGTGAGGTTCGAGGAATAAAATTAGTACAAACAAGTCAGTGGGGGTCATATTTGTGTTACTTTTTGGGGTCATATTTGTGTTAATTTTAGTCTGTTCCGTATCATTTTTCGGGCTTGTCTTATAAAATTGAGCTGGGTTTTGGGTTTTGTCAAACATTGCCACCCCTAAGAATTGTTTAACAGCCGGGCCTAATCAAACTAATTTGTTTTGATAAAGATTTATGATCGTTATAGCTATGCTTTTACAACTGTGATACATTAAGTCGGCCTAACATTGGGATTGACCATAGTATGCAGCACTTTTGTATCCATCTTAAAAAGCTGAAGTAGTTAGCAAAAAATTATCATGATAACAGTATATCTGTATGTAGATGCGGAGTCATGTGGTAACGAGGGTTTCCAATTGCGTTCTCTTTCTCTCATTGAAATATGTATTGTTTAAAGTTCTCAATTTTGATTGTATATCTGGTCTAAGGTGTAGTATTAAGTTTCTTGCTAAGGAGTGTCTTGGGTTCAAATCCTAAGGAGTATCCCGGGTTCAAATCCTCTGTAAAAATTTTATATTTGCCCAGCTCTAATCTCAGGAAATAATACTTGTATACTTTTATGTGTAACATATTTGTAAAGTTGAAATTACCAAGTTTGCGTAGGGTATTACTTCTCTAATTTTTTTTTGGGGGGGGGGGGGGTGGTGTTCCAAATCTTGCTATCGACTTGTGGAGTACCCTGGGAGTATTTCCAACTTCCACTGCCTGTATGCACTTAAAAAGCTCTTTTATATTCTTTAATACACCTCGACTCAAGTTTCATGGTACCTACCACATGGGAATGCTAGAAATTAATGTGTAGCCTTTTTAGACTTTGTATAACACCTCAAATTTTGTATGTAGATGGCCAGAAGGGATGAAATCATGTCACTTCCTGTGAAGAACCCTCCAGTCCTAGAGTTTTCCTCTTCTGATCTTGTGTTGTCGAAGGTGGAGGGTTGGCGTGACAACGTAAATAGAGTAGCTCGGATTCCATTTGCAAGTGTAGATAATTTTCTGAGCAGCGAATCATCTAGAAAAGGGTGCCCAATGAAATTTTATCGCGAAGCAAGGAGGGTCCGCCCTCCTGAGACGGCCGACAAGCCTAAAGTTGACGGAGTTCTTGAATACATTCTGTAAGTCTTGAATCATCAGTTACTCTTGTCAGATTTTACATCTGTACTTCTACTATATCTCTGAGGTCAAAAGATTTTTATGACTTTGTAGGTATTGGTGCTCTTTTAGGCCGGATGACCATCGAAAAGGTGGCATTCTTAGCAGGATTTTTATCACCAATTTGTTTTGCTATATTGGTCATTGGGTTGATAATTCTAATTATATTGTAAATTGGTCAGTACATCAATATTATCTTCAATTCATTTGTGTGTTGCCTGATTTTTGTGTCTGTATTTAGGGAATCAAAATACGATGATTGAGAATTGTGGTTGGATTAATCTGCCTAGCATAGCCTGGTTTCACATCTGTAGTTCGAGGATAGAAAATTGAGAATCAAGACTTGTAGGTGGTGCAAAGTTGCTAAATTAGTGTAGATGGCCATATGAAAGTGAGGGTGTCCCACCTGATTGCATGACTGTGGCTTTCCCAGGTATTGTGGCTCCTAAATTATGCAATGTTATTTATAGATTGCATAATTTGTGGCATTATAGTTTAATTAATTCAGTTAAATGGGTGAAAATGGAAATCTGTAGGCTGGACTTAATGCTCTATCTACTTTTATCATCATATGGTTTGGAATTCTGAATTTTGGGGTTGAACATATTGTTATCAGTGATATAAAAGTAAATAAAATCTATAATTATAATGACATTTGACTACACCTTACCAGACGCCCTAATACAGAATTTCAAGGCCACTCCTAAGGCTGTTATAGTGTAGATTTCTGAAGGCTAAATACATTCAAGAAGTAAGATAGAATTTGTAATTATTAACTATAAAGAAAATCTTGAACTTTCTCCTGACAACAAAAAGAGGCAGTAGCACCTATCAAGATTTAAAGGAGAGTGCAAGATAGGTGCCTACCCACGATGGATGAGGTAGATTTAAATTATCTGAAATTATTGGGCAGGTATCACGTGTTTACGTGTTTGATACCATTTAGTTTCTCTAATTTTCTATTTTTATAAATTGTTTTTTTGTTTATCAATCTTTCCTTCTTTTCCTTCTAGATTTTGAACAAACCCTAAAAAACGTCAAAATGGCTTCACGTTGTGAGTGCATTTTGTTTAGCGCTATATTTGATATGTGCAATTAATTTCATTTGCTTTCTGATATGCGATATACAGGGTGTTGGTTTGATGGACCAAGCCCCCGGTAGAGGAGGCCGACCTAAAGTATTCCTCACCAAAGATGTTGTGAAAGGCGGAAAGAGGCGGCACAATGATTATCGTAGGAATTTGAAGGGTATACACTGTTACCGTTTCTGTCGCATAACTTTCACCATTAAATAAAGATAAACAGTTGACATGTACGTATTAATGATAATTAGTTGTTTCACTTAAAAAAAACAAATCACTGGTATAGTTTTAGTAGACATGATTACTTCATAGGAAAGTCATATCTTGGCAACACTTCGCAACAATCAGAAGCAGATTTATCTATTCTATGCTACTTAAGAGACAAGGTGTCTACAGAGTATTGCATTTCAATGTTGTGACAGGGCCTGCCTAATATTGAAGCTTTGATAGAGATCTTGTAATAAGTTTCTTCAACATGACTAAAATCGAGGAAATACCTGACACAAGCGTCATTACGCACTTCAAATTTGAGGTACAACCTTTTGACAAAGTGAAAACATGGTTGGACAAGTTAAATACCTATAAGTTTGAGTTTAGAAACACAATACATACTCTACTAAGTACAATAGTTGATGCCTAATCAATTTCTTTGTTAGATATAATTGGCATGGTACTGAGTTATGGATAGTTGGAAAAGAGGTCAAATGGTGCTAAAAAAATGGAGAGGTAAGTCTTACTTTGCAACATTTCATGAGTTAAAAAATTGTTAATAGCACAGTAGTTCGCCTGATTTGAAATATCACATATTGTATTTGTCCGTACGTAATAATTATATGTCACTACTATGTACCTGCTATGTAATCTAATTTTTACCAAAACTGAAGCAAGGAAACGACACCCAACATGGTTTTAAAAATCGTGGCACATTTTATTCTACTGAAAAGACAGTTTGTCCCAAAAAAATTGTGAGACATTTTTATTTTTATATGAAGAGACAATCTTGCCCTACTAACTTTGTGTGATTAGCCTCTTAGAGTGAACAAACACTGCCTTCACAAATAACGCGCTATATACCTCAAGCCAGAAATCTTAACTCGCTTTATCTAAATATCTGCAGATAAGTATCCATGGCTGATTGTAATAAATTATCAAGTAATTTCATATCTGGAGTTGGAGAATCAAGATTCCTGTCTCGATGATAGTAGGCAATTATATAGATTTGCCGGTTAGGTGTGAGCGAATATATGAATTCTACAGTTGTTGTATGTAATTGCGTGATCTTTTCCAATGATCTGTACTTCTAATGTCGCTTATTTTTGCCGGGTAATTGTGGTTGTTAAAGTATTGATTGGTGTTTGTGGCATGCATAATTTGTGGTAAATAGGGTTTAATGAAATCAATTAGTTGGGTGTGGATTGGAATCTATTGGCTGAAATTAGTGCTCTATCTACTTTAATTTATTGTTCTGTAATTTTGAATTTTGGATTTTGGAATTGAACATATTGTTTTCATTACTGTTTAAATATAGGATTTAAGGAAAGGTCATAGCGTCTATACAACTATTGAGTCTATCAATGTTTTGCGCAAGTTAGGTGTCTGAACTGAAAATCGATAGTTGATAATAAGAAGTACGTTCTGTGTATGCTCAATGGAAGACAGGTGCCTATTAAAATCTGTGCGATGCATGGGTTTAAACTAATTTCTCGCTTGAAAATGTATATATATCGAGATAATTTTGAATTCAAATTACGATAAATGATAAAATTTCGATTTTATCTCATATTTTTATAGTTACTTTGTAATACTGTATAATTCATGAACCAAAACTTTTTTTAATAAGTTGAAGCAGGTGATTTGCCCCATGTGGAGGATGGAACCGGTTCTTTTCATGAAAACAACACGAATGGTGCTTCCGATGAGAATCTAAGAGCTTCTGATGCTAGGGGGACATATTCCACAGGTATATGCTTTGACATTCCCCTCTCTTTTAGACAGGGAGTATTACTTTATAGTCTATATTGCCTCTTGTATAAGGCTCGATTAAACATAATTAGGAAAAAATGGGAGGAAGATAAAGTTTCACGCTTTCCCAGAGGGGATCATACGCTACACATTCCAAAATAGATAAACTTTGAAATATATAGAAAACATGCCGGCTTAGAAAAAATGGATGAAGGTAGAATTTTATTTATTCATTTCCATTGCTATGTACTGCTACTTGATTCTTGAACGATGACATCTAAATATTTATGTGAGGAAGATAAGATCATTACATGAAATTATGTTTTTTGGCTAGATGTATTTAGTTGTAACTTACTGTATAATTTTTGTAAAGGATTTATCTCTATTTTTCCCGGTAAGTTATCTCTGACTTTGAGTCATGGAAGGCCAAAGATACAATTTAGTGCCGAATATATTAAACTAAAAACCTACGATACATTACTACTTCGAGAACAGAGTTTATTTTCATAATATACTTACATATATATATATATATATATATACTTTGAAGTTGTAAAAAAAAAGGTGTCATTTAATATTTACTTATACGAGTACTTCGAAATGAGGTTTACGACATTGACATAGATTTGTTGTTGTCCTTGTTCACTGCATCATACAGTTATATGTGGCAGGTGTTTCGTTAGAATTTCCCTGTAGTTGCTTTAATAGACCTATTTAGCTGAACGAAAATTTTATAACTTTTATGCTTTTCTTCAATGATAGTACCCTTGCTATTTGTAATATCTGCAACCTCAATGTTTTTTACCATAACCTGGTCACACTTTCCAGCTCTACGAGCAGCATACACATTGTAGATTTATTCTGATTTGGTTATTTATTTTAGTGTGTATCGATTCAATGTCTATAATTGCTCAATACTTGTAATATACTTCGGGCTGAAACAGGACAATCACCTCCTGAGGAGGACGGAGCCGCTGATTCGGATGAAAACAATGGAAATGGTGCTTCGGATAGGTATCCTGGATGTTCTGGTGGTGGGGTAGCAAATTCCGCAGGTACATATTAACAAACCCTATTCTTTTAGAATTTTGTCAACTCCCCAACATGCAAGGAGTATCAATCTATAATCTATATTTACTCAGGTACCAGGCTAAATAAAACTGATTGGAAAATAAATAAGAGTTAGATAAGGTTTGGCACATTCCTAGAGGAGATTGTATGCTTCAGATCCTAGAATAAATAAACTTTTAACTTATAAAGAATGAGAGGTTTTAAAAAAACATATAAAGGTAGAGCTTACTTTATCCACTTCCAATGATTTGTAGTGCTGCTTGATAATTGAATGATAACATCCTAAATATTTGTGTTTGTTTCCCAGTAATAACAATTGTAGAAGGGGGGTTGAATACAATTGTATAAGATTTTCGACTTAAACTGAAATAACACAAGTATGAATCAATAACAGCTTTATTAATTCTGATATAAAACTGTTACAAAACTCTCTTAAGAAATTCTTATGTTCTTAAGAGCTGCTAGGTTACAAGATAACTCGTGTAAGCGATTACAATCATGTAAAACCTAAAACTGTGTTTATATAGCATACACAGTTACACTATCAATTACAAGATATTCTAAATCAATTACATATATCTCTGAATGCATATCTTGTATGATAGCTGCCTTCCTATAATCTAGGAACCGACAAATCAATCTTCCTTGATCTCTGGTCTGATGAGAATCTTCACGAAATACTGACCAGCTTCTAATCCTGATAATAGTCCAATACTGACGTTGTATTACTGATGACGTCAGCATCAGTATCTGATCAGTAATGCCCAGATCCTGATCATCACTTGAATCAATATCTAACAATCTCCCCCAATTTGTTCTTTGTGAAACAAAGCACAAATTCCTTGATTCAAAATGTCAAAAACTCAAAACAAAATACATTCTAAAATTCATCAGGAACAGTTCAGAAATTCTTTGATAAAACAGATTCATCTTCAAGAAGTCAGATATCAATTCTTCTTCCTTGCTTTCAAGAATTTGAATCAGTTTATTCTTCAGATTTTTGAGTCCTTCATCTTCCTCATTAATCTGATAGATAGCTGCCCTGAGATTCTGAATTGAGCTTCTTGGAAGATCTAAATCACCTAGCAACACGTAAGCAATCTCCTTCCCATCTGGATTAAGAGACAGTTGTTCCATGCCTAGATACACTTCTCTAACAGCAGTACCTTTCTTCATTTCAACCTCTATGCCTCTTAAATTTAAGTACATAGGAATATAATTGTCATCATACCTCGTTCCTCCATCCATAAATCTATGTCTGATTGTCATGTAAATCATAACAGACCAATTGTAGTAGACTTCTCTTTCCTTAGCATTGATGCTTTTACATCTGAGTAGATACAGAACATATTTCAGCTCTTTTGCAGATTTGCACAACAACTCATGAATAGCAATCTTCTTTACACTTCTGTCTTTCTTGAAGTACAACATCTTTTCTACCTTCTTAGCACCAGCATGACAATCAGCAATGATAGCAATAGCTTCAAGTTTCCAGAGATAATTAACAGTTAACTCATCACCAATCTTGTCAACTAGAGCATGTTGATCAGTTTGTACAATAAAAACAACCTGTGCATTATCATATCCAATACCTCCTCTTGTTCCAGGTTCCAATCCCTTCAAACCAGATTGCATACTTACCTATTTTGGTGGATTTTCAACAACAAATGCAGTAGACTTTGATTTAACAATCGATAAAGATTCATTAATCAAAGAAGACTCTGTTATCAGTCCTGCAGATTTGAAAACAATTGGTTTCCTATAATCACACTCACTCTTCTCCTTTTTCTTACTCTTCTTCTTCTCATCTGTTGGATAATACTACTGATGTTCATGAACAGATTTACTTTTATCATACCATAACTTCCTGTTAGATTTATGAACATTTTTCAAGTAATCTCTAGTTGCTATCCTTTCTGCTTCTCTTGCTTTAGCTCTGATTTCACTTTCTCTTTCAAATCTTCTGAAGTTTTCTTGCTCATACTTCAGTGTATCTTCAATAACTTCCATATTGTGAAATTCAACCACAACCTTAAGAATCATAATCTTAAGTTCTTTTAAAATTTCAGCTTCTCCAGAATCAGAGATAACATCAGGAATTGAACCAAAAACTGACTTCTTATTAGATACAGTAGTTTGAACAGCAACCTTACTCTTTCTTTTTAAAGGCAGTATCTCCTCTTCAACTTCTTCAGGAGCATTGAATCTGTTGTCCGGAGTTAGTCCAAGAGATAGTGGAGTTTTCTTCTTTTCATTTTCAGAAACATCTTTTAATTTGATTCCACTAGATCTTGTTTGCCTTGTACTTGTTTGAGCAGGTAATCTTCCTCTACCTCTGTATCTTCCTCCTCTGCCTCTTCCTCTTCTTGCAGCAGGAGCTTCATTTTGTCTTGCAATCTCTCCAAGAATCCTATTCTGTTCTTCTAAGAACTCATCAGTAGTCATGTTTGGATTCTTTCTAGTGGTTAAGATAAGTGTCTTCTCAGCATGATACTGTTGAACTCTTTTGTCTTTATGAAACAATTTAAGAACACGACCATCCCCAGTGTCAAGTTCATGAAACATATTAGCAGCATCTTCATCCTGTTCCACATACACATCATCCTCAGGAATGGTTGATAGAGTTTGACCAGGTGTCACGAACTGTTCTTCTTTTGGACTCTGAGATTGTACAATTGTTGTCACTGTCTTCTTTCCAGATCTAGAAACATGAGTTGACTGCCTAGTTTGAGTATTAGATTGACTTCTCTTTGTTACTAAAGCAGCATCAGAGGTTTCAACTTTATGTGACTTAGCACCACCATCATTTCCAGAATTATCATCATCCTTTTGTACAACTGGATTAGGTGAGCATTTTTTTTTGACTATCTTCTCCCCCTTTTTGACATCGGCATCTTCTTCAATGAAGAAAGACAAGATAAGCTTGAGTGTTTCATCAATATTATCAACTTTTAATTCCAAGATAGTCATTCTGGAATCCATCTTCTTTTCAAGTGCTTTAACATCATCAGCAAGAAGACGTGATTGAGAAGCAGTAGCAGATATAGAAACAGTTGTTTGAATACCCGCTTGAAATTTATCAGTAACATCCTTCATAGAGTCAATCTCACTCTTCAATCCCTTTGCTAGAAGAGCATTAGTCTTGAGAAGAGCCTTAAGTTCAGGAGTAGGCATCCTCGTGGCAATATGACCAGAATGAAAAAGAGCATTTTGAAAATTCATCTCAGCATTCGGCTGATTCCATTCAGTATCCCATTCATATCCCCTTGCAGCTTGAGTATCAGGAGGAAGTATGGAACTGTACTCCCCTCTGAACTCTTCTTGTGTAACAGACTGCATGTACCTACTCGAAGACCCATAAGTAGATAGGAGACTTGCTTTTATTGCTGCCTGCATTTGAATTGCTTCTGGATTATCAGGATCATCATCTGAATTTGAACCAGATTTGTTAGTCGGAATCTTATCATCAACATTATCATCAGGATGCATAACACCTTTCATTTTCAAGTCACCAGTAGATGTAGCTGGTGAATCCTGATGACCTGCAGGTAGAATAGTGACATTTCCTAAATCTCTCGTTTCTTTTAAAGTGATCTCATCACTTCTCACAATGTTACCTATGTTACTATCAATAGTAACTGCTACCTCACTAGAAGTTAATAACTTCTCACTCATGTCTACCTCTCCTTTTTCCAGTTCAGGAGACTGCCTCTCATCACTCTTCTTTTTCCCTAAATGTTCACTCTCATTCTCACAAGAAAGGCTCTGACTCATTAAATGTGAAGAAATAAGAGGTGGCTGAGAAGAGTGGTCTGAAGTCATACAAATAGAGGTATCCCTGGTATCAGGTCTATCTGTAATCATACTATCATTGTTAAGAGAAGTAGAGAGAGAGAGATGTTACCTGACGAAGTAGTTAAAGAATCCATTGGCCTTGCAGAAATTGGCTCAATAAGCAATGGAATAAGTGGATCAGTAGTACTTACATCAGGATTGACAACTGCAACTAAAGCATGACTTGCATCAGTATTAACTACTGATGGTTCTTGTGTAGTCTGAGGTTGTGAAGCTTCTTCAACACTTTGAGTTAAAGGTTCTTGTGTGCTTCCCTCAAGTGCAGTGTCCTTTAGTATCTCATCACATTCAGCAATGTGCTTGACATGAGCAGCTTTATCAGCCAGACTTTGAACTAAGTCAATTTTGAATTCAGAAGCCCCTTGAGCATTGTCAGGAAACTCCTTTACTGTAGTGACTTTGCCAGCATCTTCACTTTGAGAAGATGGTTCTTGTGGGGCAGGAATATTCTTGTCTTCACCTTCCTAGTGAGAAAGTGGTTCTTGTGGGACTATTCCTTCAGAAATGTCTGCACCCACACTTTGAGTAGGTGGTTCTTGTGTGACTAGATCTGCAATAGCTGTTGAACTCCTTTGAAGTTCAGGTTCTTGTGGGCTTGATCCTTTCAGAGGTGACATAGTAGTCCTCTGTTTCTTCTGTCTATGAAAGACATTTGCTTCAGCAGTTTTCTTTTCAAGTGGTGAAGGTTTGAAACCCAACTGAGCAGCAATAGCATTTACTTGATCAACAGACACCTCAATAATTCTTCTCTTTGGAGATACAAGTGCTGGAGAATCAGAGATCTCAACAGTCTTCACAGGTGAATTATCAGGTGTAGAGATGTCAGGATTGATGGTAGTGTCAGGAACTGATGATCCATCTTGATTAATAGATACATCAGGATTGCTCTCCACAGCATCAGTAAGATTCTGTAATTCTATAGGAACAACAAATTTGCCTTTGTTGATTAATCTTCTTCTTTTCTTTGGCTTTTCAGAGACAGCCACTTCTCTAGTATCAACAGCATCAATCTCCTTTTTCTTCATCAAGACTGATATAGGCATTGTGTCATCATCAGAATCAGAATCAGAATCAGCTCTTTGACTAACTTTCCTCTTTACTCCTGTTTCTTTATTCAGACCAGATACACCCAGTACCCCTTGTTCACCCCCTTGTAACTTCATTTGAGAGTGAGTTGGAGTGGAGAAATCCTTTGATCCTGATTGCCTCTCAGACACATCAGATCTAGCTAATTTCTTTGATTTTACAACTGATGTCTTTTGTGAGACATCAGAGGTGGTTGACTGTTTAGAAGAGTGTTTAGGTTGTGTGCTTGTGTCAGGAATAGGATGTGTAAGGTCCTGTCCCATAGCACCAGTTGCTGGGCCATATTGAATAGGCATTCTCTTTCTTAAAAGAGACCATACTTCATCAGGAATGTATGGAGTTCCATCAAACTTATTTGCCTTATCAGAATTGATTAGACTCTTTATATTGTTTTCTGAGATTTTACATATAGGCAAAATTGTATCATTCTCAAAAACAGCATGAGGACATAAGTGAGAGAATATTAATTGGAAAAATCTAAGAAAGCAAACATAACCACATTTATCTGCTTTTCTTTCACTTAATGCCTTTAGTATAAAAGACCCATAATCAAATGAAAGATCATGAATTAGAGAATACCCAATTTTGGCTGAACCTGTGGGTAAAGCATCAAAATTTGACACTTTATTCAAGAAACATCTGCTGATAGTGTCAAAGAAGAAATTCCATTCCTTCTTAAGCTTTGTTCTGTAGAGCTCTCCAAACTTCTTTGGTGCTCCATTGTAACCCAAACTCACAACATACTCAAGGAGTCTTGTATCAGGAACTTTGAATACCGGCTTACCAATATTTGATGGTAAGTGTAGAGCTTCAGCGACAATCTCAGGAGTCACATAGTATGTAACATTGTTATACTCAAAGCTCATTTGAGGCTTTTCTGATGGAAGTCCTTTCCCAAAGACACTAGTGTTCCAAACCTGCATTACAAACTGAAAAGATATCTTGGCAGGTTGGGTTATAACATAATTTATTGGGCTTGAGGCCAAAAAGTCCTGTATAATGTGGAAATCATTGGGCAAGTTCTGATGATCTAGAACTGCAGTGAAGTTATTTGTGTTAAAAGTAACTCCATTGATTACGACCTTGCTGTTAATGAAAGATGATTTCTCCATTGAAATTGCAAACACGAGAGTTGTGCTAATTTTGAATTTAGGGTTTGAGAGAACAGAGATAAAGAGATGATGTATTACTGATAGTTTTGAGAATAATAAATCAATTTGTAAACTAAATTGATATTTAGACAATACTAATGATTTCTCAAAAACAGGTGTCAGTAATCTATTCGTGCATACTTGAGTAATGGACCAAATTACGTGAGAGAGTGGTGATGATTTCACGCGTCACGACTTACCATATGTAATTATATGTATTGATTTAGTGAAACACACGCTCTCGTATTATTTGAGAAATAAGATTGTGATTAAAATAAAACAAGGTAATTTGTTTTAAATAAAGAAATTTAAAACATCACAATCAAAGAATACCTGGTACTTACACCAGAAATATGAATCGTTTCATATTCTTGTTCCACCCTTCTCTATTTAATCTCTTCATCTTTGTCCATTTTTTTTTCTTAACCCTTCATTCTCTCCTGAAAAAAAATAAGAAAAACCCTTCACAGCAAAAATTTTACAACAATGTCGAACCTTACCATCAAAGAAAAGAATCTCCATCTCTTAGAGAAAAGAGACATCTTTAGCTATACTCATGAAGAGTTTGAAGCGTTTGACCAGGAAAGACAACTTGAGACTCTCTGGTTGTAGATGGATGCAGGTCTCAAGGAAATCGAGAAGGAAAAACCTGCAAAAGTGATTGACATCGATGCTGCCCTTCAAGCAACATTAGCATGGCTTTCATCTAAGGCATCCTCATCCAACTCCATCAACCATTGTTAATGAATATGTCACCAAAAATAACCTTATCCCTGTCAACCTCCACCCAAACAAAATGGAAAAGATGGGATCTGGGATGGCTACTAACAATGGAGTGGTTTGGACTTTATTTTCTGTTGAATAGATTAGTAGATAGAGAACAAAAAGATGTAATCTTTGAATGTAATCTCTTTCTTATTATCAATGAAAAAATTCAGTTTCTCTATTCTATTCAATGTATTCCTGATTTATCATGTTATGAACTGAGATATAATCTGAGAAATAAATATGAGGACTAATTAAAGTGATCACATTATCAGGAGTTCAATAACATTAATCATAGTTTTAATCAGGAGATTGACATAAAACGAAGAGAGTTAGATTCTGAACATGATACTGATAATCGAACCGTCGCATCAGGATTCGACGTTGACCATTGTCAGGATTGACTTTTCATCAGTATTTACAAGTCGTCAGTATCTGATGACTTCTTTTTCTCAAGAACTGCCATAGTTTACCATTCCAAGTTCGTTCACCAACTTTGTAAAAGTAGTCTCAGGTAGTGGCTTGGTGAATATATCAGCTAACTGTTGATCAGTAGGAACAAAATGAAGTTCAATTGTCCCTTCCAGTACTTGTTCTCTTATGAAGTGATACCTGATACTGATGTGCTTAGTGAGATAATGTTGAACTGGATTTCCTGTCATGGCAATAGCACTTTGGTTATCACAATAAATAGGTATTTTTGAAAATGACAAACCATAGTCCATTAGTTGATTTTGTCATCCACATGATCTGAGCACAACAGCTTCCAGCAGCAATGTACTCAGCTTCTGCAGTTGATGTGGAGATAGACTTTTGCTTTTTACTAAACCAAGAAACTAGTCTTCCTCCAAGAAACTGAAAACTGCCTGAAGTACTTTTCCTGTCTATTTTGCATCCTGCAAAATCAGCATCTGAGTAACCACATAAACTAAAGTCTGATTCTCTAGCATACCAAAGGCCGAGAGAAGAAGTGCCCTTAAGATATCTGAAAATCCTTTTCACTGCAATGAGATGTGGTTCCTTGGGATTTGCTTGAAATCTTGCACATAGACAGGTTGCATACATGATATCTGGTCTACTAGCAGTTAGATATAAGAGTGAGCCAATCATTCCTCTGTAGTTGGTTACATCTACCTCAGTTCCTTGATCAAGATCAAGCTTTGTAGCTGTAGCTATAGGAGTTGAAGCTGTAGAGCTGTCTTGCATGTTAAACCTTTTCAGTAAATTCTTTGTGTACTTTGACTGATTGATAAAAATCCCATCATCAGTCTGTTTAACTTGCAGACCTAAGAAATAGCTCATTTCTCCCATCATGCTCATTTGATATCTAGACTGCATTAGCTTTGAAAACTTCTCACACAGCTTAGAGTTAGTTGACCCAAAAATGATATCATCAACATATATTTGAACTAACAGCAAATCCTTACCATGATTCAAATAAAACAAGGTTTTATCAATTGTACCTCTATTGAATCCACTTTCCAGTAAGAATTGAGCTATGGTTTCATACCAGGCTCTTGGAGCTTGCTTTAGTCCATAAAGTGCTTTATCCAGTCTATAGACATGATCTGGATATTTGGGATCAATGAAGCCAGGAGGTTGCTCAACATATACCTCCTCTTCCAATTCTCCATTGAGGAATGCACTTTTTACATCCATCTGGAACACTTTGAACTTCTTGTGGGCTGCATATGCCAGAAAAATTCTGATGGCCTCTAGTCTTGCAACAGGAGCAAAAGTCTCATCATAATCTATTCCTTCCTGTTGAGAATACCCCTTTGCTACTAGCCTTGCTTTATTCCTCACAATTGTGCCGTCTGAATCTGTCTTGTTTCTGAATACCCACTTTGTACCCACAATAGACCTACCCTTGGGCCTTGGTACAAGTTTCCAGACTTCATTTCTTTCAAACTCATTCAGTTCTTCTTGCATAGTTGTCACCCAATCAGCATCCTTAAGTGCATCTTCAACTTTCTTAGGCTCCTCCTTTGACAGAAAATTATTATATAAGCATTCATTTTGAGTTGCACTTCTTGTCTTAACACCTGCTTCAGGATTCCCAATAATTAAATCAGGAGTATGACTTTTAGTCCATTTCCTTGCTGATGGTAAGTCATTTCTTGAACTGGATGTCCCCCTGGATTGGTGTTATCTTCAAAAGAACTAGAATTGCTAGAAGTTTCCCCTGAGATAGTGCTATCTCTCCCTGATATACTGTCAGGATTGTCACTTGAATCTGTTTCTGATGAGTCTCTACTTGATGTTGGAGTTGTATCAATACTGGTGATGTCTTGCTCTTGCTCCCCCTCAATATTTGCATTATTTGAGTCATCATCAGTAACTGGTGTTCGATCAGGAATTGATCGATCGTCAGGATCTGACAGAGTATCAGTATCTGACATGACTTCATCAGAATTTTTGGTAGCTTCATTTGCAAAGATCAAACTATCATGAGAGTCTTTTATAATCCCTGTTATCTTTCTATCATCAAAAGATACATTAATAGACTCCATGACTGTCTTTGTTCTTAGATTGTAGACTTTAAAGGCTCTTGTTGTTGGATAGCCAATAAAGATGGCCTCATCAGCTTTTGTCTCAAATTTTCCTAGCTGTTCAGGATGAGGTCTTAGAACAAAGCACTTGCAGCCAAACACATGTAAATGCTTCAAACTTGGCTTCTTTTCCTTGATCATCTGATAAGGAGTTACACCATGTCTGTTGATTAGGGTGATGTTCTGAGTGTAGCATGCTGTGTTGACTGCTTCTGCCCAGAAATATGTAGGTAGTTTAGCTTCCTCCAACATAGTTCTGCCAGCTTCAATAAGAGTCCTGTTCTTTATTTCAACTACTCCATTTTGCTGAGGTGTGCCAGGAGCAGAGAATTATTGAACTATTCCTTTGTATTTGCAGAACTCTTCCATTGCTGAATTCTTGAATTTAGTCCCATTCACTTCTCAGAATCTTGACTTTGTATTTTGTGCCAGTTTCAATAAGCCTCACATGGTCCAGCAGTATTTCAGCAGTTTCATCTTTTCTATGCAGAAAATAAACCCAGGTAAATCTAGTATATTCATCAACAATGACTAGAGTATACCTTTTCTTACTGATGGACATAATATTCACTGGTCCAAACAAGTCAAGGTGAAGCATGTGATATGGTTCATCAATTGAGGATTCATATTTACTCTTGAATGATGTCCTTCTCTGTTTAGCCTTCTGACAAGCATCACAGAGTCCATCAGGAGTATACAGTACCTTTGGTAATCCTCTTACCAAGTCTTTCTTAACCAACTCATTTATATTGTTGAAGTTGAGATGAGAAAGCTTCTTGTGCCAATTCCAACTTTCATCTATAGAAGCTTTGCTGATGAGGCATGTAGCTGGATTATCAGCTTTGACCAGTTAATGCAACCTTCCCTGAAGATTTGCTGATAACTTCAAAATGAGTATCATTGAAATTGACACGATAACCTCTGTCTGCGATTTGACTAACACTTAACAGATTGTGTTTGAGTCCTTTCACCAGAGCTGCTTTTTCAATGATGACATTTCCAATTACAATACTGCCATATCCCAAAGTTTGTCCAATGTTGCCATCTCCATAAGACACGGTTGGGCCAGCTTTCTCCTCAAATTCTGATAGCAAGGTTTTGTCTCCAGTCATGTGCACAGAGCATCCACTATCCATGACTAACACATTTTTCTTTTTACCCTGCAATCAGAATCACAAAGAACTCAGTTAGAATTTTTAAGAACCCACACTTGTTGGGTTCTCTTTTCATGCAACTTAACATTTTTAGCAGCAGAAGATTTTCTTGAAAAAACACCTTCATCAGGATTGAGTCCATCAGAATCAGTCTTTTTCTTAACAGATGCATGCTTAGCGTTCAAGTTCTTTGTTTTTCCAAAATTTGCACTTTTATTGAACTTAGGCAAAGGCTCATAATAATTATAATATAAATTATGGTATTCTTCACATGTATAAATAGAATGCCATTCACTGCCACAATGGAAACAAGGATTCTGTGGTTTATAAAATACTGATTTATTCCTAATGTCAGACTTAGGAACTACAGTAGCCTTCTTTTTACTCCTCCTGCAATCAATAGCAAGATGATTAGAGTTACCACAGTTAGAAGACCTACATTCTTGTTTTTGACAGTCCTAGTCTTAGAATGATGTGTAGAAGTGGATCCCTTTTCTGAAGTAGATTTGGGATTTTCTGGATACACATAATTAACAGGTTTTAATTTGGTTTTAGTACTGTCTGTGACATATCTGTAGGTTTTTGGATTTGTTGAGTCATCAACTATAACTCTTCCTGGATTAGATGAAACAACCTTTTCTTTGTCCTTTTTCTCATTCTATGGCTTATAACCTAGACACTCTTTCCAGTTTTTATCAGTAATAATTTCATGAGTTTTTGTTCCAGAATGTGTCCAGGTTCTGAGTTTTTCATTTGCCTCTTTAAGTTGCATTTCATGTTCATTACATTTAAACTCTGTTTCAAGTTTCATGTGTTTAGCATTATCACATTCTGCTTGAACTTCCTGCAAGAAAATTAACTCAGCAGCTTCTAGATGATCATTTTTCTTAACAACCTCTGCCATTTCATATTTTATTCTAGTATTTTCAATAGATTGACTTCTAAAACTAATATGCAGATATTTTAAAAAAGATCTTAGCTCAGAGACATTATTAGTATCAAAATCAAACAAAATTTCAGATACCTTATTTTCACCAGCAGAAGTCTCATCAGTTTTGGCCATCAAAGCATAATTCACTTTCTCTTCTTCAGAGTCAGATGATGAGTCCATCCAATCCTTGCTTGAAGAAATAAGAGCTTTAGTTTTGGTCTTCTTGCACTCAGTTGCAAAGTGACCCATTCCATCACAGTTATAGCATCTGATTTTTGACTTGTCAAATTTGCTGCTTTTATCTTCTTTCTTCTTGTACCTGTCTTTGTCAGCATTGAAGGTTCTCTTCTGAAATTTTCCTTGCTTCCTAGCCTTTCTGAACTTCATCTTCTTGAAGCCCTTGACTATCATAGCAACCATTTCCATTATATTAGAATCAGTAGAGTCATCATCAGTATCAGGATCAGACTCAGTATCAGTATCTGATGATGAGTCATCAGGAATTGACTCTTCCACTCTACTCTTTCTGCTAGAAACCTCCTCAGCTTTTCCCTTTGATTTTGATTCAACATTCAAAGCAACAGATTTTGTCTTGACATTCTTCTTATTCTTTCTTTGTTGAACCTCAAGATCATAAGTTCTAAGCATCCCATAAACTTCATCAAGAGACAGCATCTTCAAATCATATTGATGCCTTATGATTGAAGCTTGAGTATCCCACTCCTCAGTTAGAGCTCTGAGAAACTTGGTGTTAGAGTCCTCTGGATCATACTCTTTGCCAACTAGTGATAGATTGTTCAGTAATGTCAAGAATCTATCATACATATCAGTAAGGCTTTCATCAGATTTAGCATCGAACTGCTCATACTCCTGAATTAACATAGCCCTTCTGTTTCTTTTGATAGATTCAGTACCTTGGCATTGAGTTTCCAAAGTATCCCAAATTTCCTTTGCAGTCTTGCATGCTATTACCTTGTTAGACATGACATTATCAAGACTGTTATGCAAAATATTTTTTACCTTTGCATCTTTGAGTACTTGAGCCTTTTCCTCTGTCGTCCACTCACTCTTTACCTTAATGACATAGTGTTCAGCAACAGTCTCTGTTCTTGCAACTAACCTTGTTGGAAGAAATGGTCCATCATTGATCCTATCAAGATAGTCTGGATCAGTTGCTTCCAGATACATCAGCATTTTCACCTTCCATGTTGGATACTCAGTTTTCTTGAGAATTGGAATTTTGATGCTTTTATACTTGCTTGTCGACATCTTAAGATCGTTTCTGATTAATATTAATCAGTTTGCTCTGATACCAATTGTGGCCCAATAAATAACAATTATAGAAGGGGGGTTGAATACAATTGTATAAGATTTTTGACTTAAACTGAAATAACACAAGTATGAATCAATAACAGCTTTATTAATTCTGATATAAAACTGTTACAAAACTCTCTTAAGAAATTCTTATGTTCTTAAGAGCTGCTAGGTTACAAGATAACTCGTGTAAGCGATTACAATCATGTAAAACCTAAAACTGTGTTTATATAGCATACACAGTTACACTATCAATTACAAGATATTCTAAATCAATTACATATATCTCTGAATGCATATCTTGTATGATAGCTGCCTTCCTATAATCTAGGAACCGACAAATCAATCTTCCTTGATCTCTGGTCTGATGAGAATCTTCACGAAATACTGACCAGCTTCTAATCCTGATAATAGTCCAATACTGACGTTGTATTACTGATGACGTCAGCATCAGTATCTGATCAGTAATGCCCAGATCCTGATCATCACTTGAATCAATATCTAACAGTGTTATATTGAGACAACTTGGTAAAGAAGCAGATGGTTCTTTATGAGTGGACTAAAACTAAAGCAAAATTAAACTGATTGTCAATAATTATAGTTGCTATGTATTATTAATTAAACAATAAAACACGAAGAATGGAACAGCCTGCATGGTCGCCTTAGCTATAAAAATAACAAGGCCATGTCATATGGCTTGGTCCATCCTATGCCAATCTTTTTCTGAAAGAGTGTTTTGTTCTTATTGAGAATTTGATCAGAATATTCTTGTTTTGTGTGTAATGCATGACACTAGCTGCAAATTCTGACTGCATCAAGAATTGTTGTCATGCCTGCTCATATTTTGTACGGACAATAACAGTAAATATTATCTTCAAAAAAATTGAATATTAGTGTAATAATAATGTTTCTCTGCATTTTTGGCAAAATTAAACTATTGGCAATAAGTATAATAGCTCTGAATTATTAATTAGATAGTAAAACACGGAGAATGGAACAACCTGCATGGCTGCCTAAACCAAAAAAAGCAAGACCATGACATATGGCTTAGCCCCTCCAATGCAACTCCTTTTTGGGATGATTGATTTTTCCTTTTTTGGTGGTTATAATGGTGTCGATAATAGTTATTAATAATTATAATGAGCTGTCAGGCCTGCAACTCTAAATTTGTATACCTTGTAATGCATGCTGTTACATTGCTAAACACCACCTTCTAGTTAGACTGCAACGGGGAAAAGTAGCCTCCAAACCTGGCCCAATAATAAACTCTAACTTTGATATGCAACAATAACCAAACTGACGTAACTAACATCTATTCTTACAGCACAGGCATACCGGTACTTGTCAAGGATAAAACTTGTACCACTAAAATGACCATTCGGGGAAGAGAACTCAAACAACTGATAGGCTTCCAAGTTACAGACTTTGTGCAGTATTGCAAAGATGTAAGGAAATTTGTAAAATTTGTCTCAAAAAAACCTCTCCTTCATCAGGACAAACTCCCACACCTTTTAACATTATTTATATTCCTTCCAGGTAAGAACAATTTCATGATGTTTGCAAGGGATCAAAAGAAGACGTTGCAATTTTGATCTGCAATTGATCCCATCTACCAACTCCAGTTCAACATGAGACTTTCTCATCGCAAAGTTCAACGAATACACCAATCTAAATGCGTGGCGACATTAGATGCACATGTACAAAGGGAATCCATGATTTTTAGTGCAAGTTGCCCAACAAGGCATTACATGTGCAATACTATCATATTGAAAATAACTACATGCTCGCCACAAGCAAAATACATTCCTCGCTTCATAAGGATATTTGAAATCTAAGCATTTCTTATGTGACAATTCGATTTGTTTCTTTTACAACATGTAGTCTTTATATATTTATTTTCTCACTTCTGAGGAGTAACAGGACCAGAATGTTGTGTTTAGTGTTGCCTCAATGAATATGATTGCCCTTTGGCGAATTGGGGGTACTTTTAATCATATTGTTCTAATTTTATCGGATGTCCCTGAAGGGACAATTGTAAATTTGTAATTGTATTAATTGTTGTGGAAACCATTCCTTCTCGATATGGAGAAGTTCAGAGAACGTCGCAAAGACCTCCATATGGTATTCATTGATCTTGAGAAGGCGTATGATAGCATCCCCCGTGAAGCTTTTTGGAAGAGCCTTGAGGAGAGGAGAGTGTCGTCGGCGTACGTCAGGGCGATTCAAGACATGTACTCTCAAGCTAGTTCCTGCGTCCGGACCCCAGTTGGAGATGCTCGTTACTTCCCAGTTGAGATTGGGCTTCATCAGGGGTCGGCATTTAGTCCTCTCCTTTTCGCCCTGATCCTAGATGTCATGTCACGAGAGATTCAAGACGCATCCCTTGGTGTATGCTCTTCGATAATGATATCGTGCTAGTGGCGAAAACGAGGGGGGAGGTGAACGAGAAGTTGGAGTTATGGAGATCCACTTTGGAGCCCCAAGGCTTACGTCTAAGCAGGTCTAAAACCGAATACCTCTGGTGTAACTTCAGTGGTGAGGCCAACGAGGAAGGGGTGGAGGTTAAGATTGAAGATCAGACCGTCCCCTAAATTTTAGACCAATCATATTATATTAAAATTTTTCTTTATTTACCATTCTCATTCTATTATACTAACTATGGTTAGTTAACAATTCAAATTTAAATAGAGTAACTTACTTGATTTAACATATCCGTATATTTTATTTTTTTAATATAAAAAAATAATTATAATAAATTAATATTTTAAATCAAAACCAATCAGGATTATATAAATATATAATATGAAGCAATTTTCGCAATATTAATTTTTTACACTTTGATTTATAGTTAATCATAATAACATTATTATATATTACGGATTAATTTTCATAAATATATATAAGAGCCAGTCAAAATTAACCACTAAAATTAAATTAATCATAGCATTCTCATCATAATTTACTTATCGTGGTTACTTAACCTTCAAAATTTAAGTTATATAAACTTTTAAATTAATCAATTATTAAAAAAAGGCTAAATTCAACCAATTTAAATATTAAAAATGAAATTTAAACCAGTTATCATTAAAATTTTACTTATCATTATTTTTCAAGAATTAATGGGACAAATAAATTGATTTGACGATATTTTTGAATTTTTCAAGATACTAAATATACTCTCAAATAGTATTAGACATTATTTGGTGTATAAATTATCAATCCAAAAAAAAAATCATTAAAGAATCAATAAAAATATTGTTAGTGAATATTTATATAGCAAATTGGTTAACTGAGCGCAAAAATTCTAAAAAATCATTTTTTTTATTTCATAGCAAATTGGTCAACTCAGCGCAAAAATTCTAATAAATCACTATATTTGCTATGGTTAATTTATTTATCCACAAAAGGGCATATATTATCATCCACACAAATAATCATTCAAATTTTCTTTTAAATCACTAATTTTTTTAGGTAAATGATTTATCAATAAAATGTCATACATTTACAAAAATAATCAAGATTGGACAACACATATTAAAATAAAATAGATCATATCAAGGTAACAAGGTTTCCTTAATCCAAACTACAATCGTTGATCAGATCTTAAATTGTGGTACATCACTTGCTTGAATTATATATACTCTTTGGCGAAATAATCCAACAATTTATTCTAATCGTGAGGGAAATACATATGTGATATCTGAGAATGTATTCGAACAACTGACCAAAACTGCGATTCTATACTATCCAAATCAATGAATCAATATAACAAAATCCTGTAAATCTAAAATTCCAGATGCCAAAATAAAGTAACCTATTCTCAAAATATAAAGAACAAAACCCAATATATTGATAGGCAAAATCCACTAACGGGATACTAGACTCTCAATAAAGAGATATATTTATTGAAAAATGAAGTAAAATCAAGGAAAATAAATAGGAGTTATCATTCACAAGGAGAAGGTGCAAAATCCAATATATTAGTTGATAAAACCCACCAACGTGGTAATAGACTCTCAATAAAGAGAGATATTTATTGAAAAACAAAGCAAAATCATGGAAAACAATAAAATTGGGCTTATCATCAACCAAGATACAGATATCAACCCATAAACTTTGGGTTTACTATTTTTTAGGAGAGGATGAGATAGAATGACGGCTACAACAATCGTTTAAAAATCAATATTATTGATAACTAGATAGGTCGATACATATAAAATTATATATTATTTCTAATAAAAGGTGCTCATTTTAATTTTGTATTCTTCAATTCAAGTAATAATATTTAATTCTCATATCCTAATCTAAGAACAGACATATCGAATTTTGCTTGGTTGGTTAATAATATTTATTTTTAATATCAACAAAATCTTAAAATAGGTAAAACAAATTAATAACTTGGTAGATAGATTCTAATCAAACAGAGGTATTTATCAACAATAAACAAAATTAAAGAAAAGGGCTTCATTTTTATGTACTCCACTTTTAGTTTTATTTTGTAGTAATTCAATGTTATTTTCAATTATATAGTAACATACTTAGATAACTTGGGCAGAGAGTAACATTACACGTAATTGTCATATTTTTTTCATTTTGCGAATTATTTTCGTTTCGTGTACAAAAATAAAAAATGCGTAGTTTAGTAGCATTTTGTGTTCAAATTATGGGTATACAAAATAATTTCATGTCATTTTCATGCAAAATCCAAAATACACATGGTATGAATGTATATAACACGAACGATTTTCCAGATCTACGTAAACTCTTTCTTTTAATATATGTCGGTCAAATATACTCATTGTTAAATAAAAATTAATTTCATGTTTTTGAACTCGACAATTAAATTACAAGGACAAATATATAATAATGTGATTATGTGTTTATATATTACACATTTGATTTTAGTTTCATGTACAGTTTTCTATTTTAACATGTTAATCAAATAGAAAAAAGATAGGTGATGCTCATTTTCAAATATTTTATTTTACGTGTTTGGATGACAACGGGTTGGGTTTGATCCGAATTTTGTAAAATTCAAACCCACATCCAAATATTTTTGGGTTTTAAAAATAAATCCAAATCTAAATCCAATATCTAAAACCAAATTCGTCGGATTTCGGATTAGATTTGACTTTTTTGGGTATCCAAAATTAGTAATAATGTAGTCAAAATTAAAATAATTGTTACACGCAAACAATATTAAGTATATTTATACAAAAATTAAAAAGTAAAATGATTAACTTAAGTAGTCAAAATATAACATATTATACGAATTAATATACTAAGTAAAATTTAAAATATGTTAAAAACATAATTCTT
Source organism: Kitagawia praeruptora (assembly GCA_037693485.1). Lineage (NCBI taxonomy): Eukaryota > Viridiplantae > Streptophyta > Magnoliopsida > Apiales > Apiaceae > Kitagawia > Kitagawia praeruptora. Next base: position 117,878,690 of record CM075352.1, read on the forward strand.
TTTATACATAGAAATGAAAAATTAATGTAAACAAAATTACATCTTGAATATATCAATAAAATTAGATATTGAGAAATATAAGTTCTAATTACTAAATTAGTATTGACTATTTCTAAAGAAATATTTGAAAAAAAATAAACAAAATAATATGTCTTACATCTAAAATATTACATGAAATAATTTCAAATTAATGTATTATATTACATTTGTATAGGATTTCGATAGTGTATTGGGTTTCAGATTTTGGATAGGCTATCGGTTCAGTACAACTTAAATCCAAATGCAAATCGAAACTATTTCGATTTTAAAATTTATATCCAAACCTGAATCCAAAAATTCGGGTTTGGGTTCGAATGGGGTACCATCATATCGAATTAATTTCCCTTCCTTATTAATGCGTAAAAGAAAACTAATATTTAATATACCATATTCTGATAGAAAAGAATAAAAAAAATTAAACATACAAATTCCCAAACTAAATATGCACATTTAAAGTTGTCATTAAAAACAAACTGACCATAAACTCTAACAGATATATCTTACTCAAATAACGGGATGTATTGGATTTATTTGGTTAATTGATAATGTTTATTTTGCTATAGTACTAAATCAAATAACTAATAAAAAAACATAAAATTTGTAAAAAAGATATGGAACAAACACATAGGAAACTTAAAATATGGATAAAAAACTTATGAACTTGGTTGAAATATTCTAAAAAATGAGAGAAATCAAATGTAAAATAAAATTAAGAAAAAACAATAAAGAGAGGTTTGGAATGTTTGAGCTGGGATGTGAATGGTATGATAATTGTTTGATAATATTGATATTAATGCAATTGGTATAAATTGACGATAATTTATACTTAAATTTTAATTAAATTATCTTTTTTTTATAAATAATGAATAATATTATGTTTATATTAATTAATTAATAAATTTTATCATTCGGTGCGTAGCACTGGTAGAACACTAACCAATCAAAATATGATAACTAACTTTTTGAGATTTTTTTAGGGACCTCTAGAATTACTCCAGAAAATTGCTCATTTCCTTTTTTATTTTCATTTATAAAATGAAAAATATGTATTTGATTTATTTTTTCTATTAGTACTAATTAAGTTTTTATTGTTTTCAACGCGTGATTCTCAAACATGATTATATTGAACCGAACTTTCAGTAAAAATAGCATAATTTAAAGTTTTTATCATATATCAAATGAATGTGTTTTGATATTAATCTTTTTTTATATAAACAAATTTTCAATTTTTTTAACACGCATCCATACAATTATACATAATTTGAGAAAAATTACTTAGAGATGCATATTGGGTTCGCTACACTCAAAACAAAATATAACAAAATAATTTATTTTTTAATATACTATATATTTTTGTAACTATTTTAAAATTTTAAAATTGTGTTTTCGGTGCGTAGCACGGGTAAAATGCTAGTATCATAAAAACAAGAGTCCTAGTGATTTAGGACATTATTTTTATGTATCATCTCCAACAATATGTCTTATCCTTGTGTCTTATTATTAAAATATAATATATTTGATAAAAGAAGGGTAGAAAAAGTGGAAAATGAATTTTTTTATTGATAAAAAATGAAATAAGGCATGACTAGTGGTGTCCTAAAAATAGGGCATGAGATGAATGTCCTAGTATTTTAAGACACCACTAAGACATTGTTGGAACACATTTTTTCCTAAATGTCCTAAATTTTAGCTAAAGACATCAATTTAGGAGTTAGGACATTGTTGGACTTGCTCTAACTCATAGTCCATTTACAACAATATAAAAACTAGTTGTTCATACACATGTTGTAGTTTATTTCAAAAGTCGGAATTAATCGCCGATAAATTATTGGACGGTGACTAATCGACTCGATTTTGCTAAAATCGGGTCAAAAATCATTATTTTGGAAAATTAGTCAATAAAGTTGATAAAAATCGGATTCATCGATTAAAAATTGGCCAAATTGATAAAAATTTAAATGTAAAATAAGGAAACTATTATTCTCGTATGTATAATTATAGTTTAGACGGCTATTATCACGAATTCGCTTAATTCTTCCTCTCAAACTAACCCCAAATTCAAAAATTAATTTTCTTTTTATACAATTATACCATATTTTTAAATATATTTGTATAAATATTTTATAATTATATACTCCCTACGTCCCACTCATTTCTATACACTTACTATTTTGGGGTGTCCCATCATTTCTATACATTCCAAAAATAGTAAAGTTTTAATAATAAAAAACACTATTACACCCACTAACTTTCCTCCACTATCTCAAATCTATAATATAAAATACTATTACATCCACTACTTTCCTCCACTATCTCAAATCTATTATTAAATATTAATAGGTCCCATCATTTTACCCACTTTTCATCTAACTTTACTAATTTTTTATACATTTTTTTGGTCTCCGTGTCCAAACCAAACGTATATATATCACTTGGACGGAGGGAGTAGTAAAGTTCTATGGAGTACTCATTTAATTGGAGTACTTGGAGTACATATACATTTTGCATTCAAAACTTTGCAAACTTTATTATTTTGCAAAACTTATTAATAAAGCCGAACATATATGTACTCCAAGTACTCCAATTAAATAGTACTCCATAAAACTTTTATCTTATCAATGAAATTATGATATTCATATAACAAGGTTTGCAAAATAATAAAGCAGAACATATATGTACTCCAATTAAATAGTACTGCATAAAACTTTTCTCTGTATACCTATATTGGTAAAATTATTTTATATTTATATATAATTAATATTAAATTAATCCGTGGATGGTGCCTCGGATTAGCTCTAATTCCCGCTATTTACAACACTGGTTGTGCAAAATGGAAACTTGTTACTATAACTTCTCCAAATTTTTTATAGCATTATCTGTTATAAGATAATATAAATGATCAAAATTTTACGTAAGAAATTGTAAATAATCTCACTAGATTAGAAATTCTTTACCTATTGTAGTTACTCCCTCTGTTTTTTTCAATAGTTTACATTTGCGGACCAATTTCCGGCACGGATTTTAAGGTGCATTTTAAGGATAGTTCCATAACTTATTTTTGATATTTTCTTTTTTTGTATAAAAATAGGATTGTTCTATTTTTATACAAAAAAAGAAAATATCAAAAATAAGTTATATAACTATCCTTAAAATGCGTGTCAGATACGCAGTTTTTTATGTAAAGAAATGGATTGGACGGAGGGAGTATCATTTTATACAAGCATATATAGTGTGCGATGCCCGTTGACTTTTTAAATTGTTATATTGTTTGTAATTTAATATTTTATTTTTAATTATATTTGCTTTTCATGAAGATGATTTCAAATAAAATAGTTATAAACCTTTTAATATGATTAGGTTTTTAAAATAATTAGGCTCATTATTTATCAAGTACTTTTTAAAATAAACAGGCATCGGAGATTTATTCAAATTAGAATAGTTCTTGTCGGGAATAAATAGAATAGTTATATTTATTATCATTAAAATTGTTTTTATATAATTAGGCTCATAAAATAACTTTTTGGCTGTTAAAATAGTTTTTAAAATAAATGGTCCATGAAGATATATGTTTGTTCTAATTAAAAACTTTTAATGTTTTGGCTTTAATAATACTAGTCTAAAACCCGTACGATGCACGGTTTTTTTTATTTTAATATTATATGAATTTTTCATTTATTAAAATTATTTTTTTAAAACATAAATTTTGGAGGCTTACATTTTTATATGAGATGATTTGATAATAATTATATAAATGTTATCCCTGATATTTCTAGAAATTGAGGGATTTTAGTTAGAAAATATAAAAAAGAAGATAGGTTTTAGTTGAAAGACTAATCGGTTAAATATAGGTAATTATAAAATTATTATTTTATTTTATTAAATAGAATGTTCGTGATATGATTAGGAAAAGATAGGATTTAGTTAGAGAAAATTTAAAAGATAACATGTTCTAGGTGAAAAAGGTAATTGATTAGTTTATAGTAGTTATTATTTAATTACGTTATTTTACTAAATACAATTGCACGTAATATTTTTATAAAAGGAAAAAATTAATGTTGCCCGTGATATTTCTAATAAAAGAAGGATTTTAGTTAAAAAAGATGATATGTTTTAGCTGAAAAAGGTATCAGTTAATTATTATTTTATTTCATTAAATAGAACCGTCCTTAATATAATTGGAAAAAGTGATATTTTAATTAGAGAAAATAGAAAGGTAACGTGAAAATTAAAAAGAAGACATGATTTATGTGAAAAAAGGTAATTGATTAGCTTATAATAATTATAATTTAATTATGTCATTTTACTAAATAAAATTGATTATAGTTTTTAGAAAATGAGAAATTAATGTTGCCCGTGATATTTCTAGAAAAAAAACGAATTTAATTAGAAAAAATAGAAAGATGATCCATTTTAGGGAGAAAAGGTAATCAGTTAATTATTAGTATTATAATATTATTATTTATTTTTATTAAATAGAAACGTCTGTGATATAATTGGAAAAATAGAGGTTTTAGTAAGAAAAAAGAAAAAAAAGGTAATCATCCATGATATAATTGGAAAAAGAGATATGTTAGCTAGAGAAAAGAGAAAAGAGAAAGTGTTTTGGGTGAAAAGTGTAATTGATTAGTTAATAGTAATTATAATATAATTATGTTATTTTACTAAACAAAACTACTCAAACTATTTTATTAAAAGGAGAAATTTTAGTTAAATAAAATGTAAGAGATATTCGATTTTACCTGAAAACGGAAATTATTTAGTTGTTAAAAAATAGAAAAGGTAATATGTTTAACTTGAAAAAGGAAATTTATTAATAAAGGAAAATTTTCAGTTAGATAAAATATAAAAGAATATTGTATTTTACCTGAAAAAGAAAATTATTGAAATTTTAGCTAAATAAAATGTAAAAGATATTTTATTTTACCAGAAAAAGTAAATTATTTAGTTATTGAAAAATAGAAAAGGTAATATATTTAACTTGAAAAGGAAAATTGATTAATAAAGGAAAAATTTTAGTTAGATAAAATATAAAAGAATATTGTATTTTACCAGAAAAAGAAAATTATTTAATTCTTGAAAAATAGAAAAGATAATATGTTTAGCCTCAAGAAGGAAATTGATTAGTTAGTAGATCTCTAATTGAGTAAGGATAAATAAGTAAAATCAATAGGTAGAGAAATTTTAGTTAAATAAAATGTAAAAGATATTCTATTTTATCTGAAAAATGAAATTGTTTAGTTGTTGAAATAAAATGTAAAAGATATTCTGTTTTATCTGAAAAAGGAAATTATTTAGTTGTTGAAAAATAGAAAAGGTAATATGTTTAACTTGAAAAGGGAAATTGATTAATAAATGAAAATTTTTAGTTTGATAGAATATAAAAGAATATTGTATTTTACCTGAAAAAGGAAATTATTGAAATTTTAGTTAAATAAAATGTAAAAGATATTTTATTTTACCTGAAAAAGGAAATTATTTAGTTATTAAAAAATAGAAAAGGTAATATGTTTAACTTGAAAAGGGAAATTGATTAATAAAGGAAAATTTTTTGTTAGATAAAATATAAAAGAAGATAATATGTTTAACCTCAAGAAGGAAATTGATTAGTTAGTAGGTCTATAATTGAGTAAGGGTAAATAAGTAAAATCAATATGTACCAACCAACCAACCAACCAAACTTATAATGTTTCGACTTTTATATAATAGTATAGACTAGTTTAAAATCAGTGTGATGCACAGATAATTTTTAATATTATATGAATTTTTTTATTAATTTAAATTATTTATTTTAAAACATAAATTTTGGAGGCTTTAATTTTTTTATGAGATGATTTGATAATAAATATATATGTTATCCGTGATATTTATAGAAATGAGATATTTTAGTTAGAGAATATAGAAAAGATAGGTTTTAGTTGAAAAATGTAATCGGTTAATAGTTGGTAATTATAAAATTATTATGTTATTTTATTAAATAGAATGTCCGTGATATGATCGGAAAAAGAGAGGACTTAGTTAGAGAAAATTAAAAAGTTAAAATGTTCTAGGTGAAAAAGGTAATTGATTAGTTTATAGAAATTATAATTTAATTATGTTATTTTAATAAATATAATTATTCGTAATATTTTTAAAAAATGAGAAATTAATATTGTCCGTGATAATTTCATTAAAAGAGGGATTTTAGTTAGAAAATATAAAAAAATAATACGTTTTAGTTGAAAAAGATAATCAGTTAATTATTAAAATTATAATATTATTAGTTTATTGTATTAAATAGATTCGCTTGTGATACACTTGAAAAAATAGAGATATTAGTTAAAGAAAATAGAAAGGTAACATGAAAATTCAAAAAGTGACATGATTTATGTGAAAAAGATAATTGAATAGTTTATAGTAATTATAATTTAATTATTTTATTTTACTAAATAAAATTGCTCATACTGTTTTTAGAAAATGAGATATTAATGTTGCCCGTGAATTTTTAGAAAAAAAAGGAAATTAATTTGGAAAAAATAGAAAAGATGATATATTTTAGCTGAAAAGGTAATCGGTTAGTATTATGATATTATTGTTTTATTTTTATTAAATGGAAACGCTCGTGATATAATTGGAAAAAGAGAGGTTTTAGTAAGAAAAAATAAAAAGGTAACGCGTTTTGGCTAAAAAGGTAATCGTCCATGATATAATTGGAAAAAGAGAGATTTTAGTTAGAGAAAAGAGAGAAGGTAACATGGCAGAAAAGGGTAATTGATTAGTTAATAGTATTTATAATACAATTACGTTATTTGATTAAAATTTTAAAAAAGAATGTAAAAGATATTGTATTCTACCTGAAAAAGGAAATTATTTTATTTTTGAATAATAGAAAAGGTAATATGTTTAACCTGAAAAAGGAAAATGATTAATAGAAGAGAAATTTTAGTATAAAATATATAAGATATTATATTTTACCTGAAAAAAGAAATTGTTTAGTTATTGAAAAATGGAAAAGATAATATGTTTAATTTAAAAAAAGAAATTGATTAGTTAGTAGGATAAGTAAGGGTAAATAAGTAAAATCAACATACCGTACCGACCGACCGACCAACCAACCAAACTTTTAATGTTTCGGCTTTTATATAATAGTATAGATAGTAAGTAAAAATGAAATAAGTAATTTTGTTTGTCAAAAAAAAAGAAATAAGTAATTTGGGATACATAATACTAGTATGGGCCTTGGTGATGGCCCAAAATGCCCCTTTTTCAATTTTCATGACCCTCCCTACCTCATTTCAAAATTTCGGCCTAAAATACCCCCTGATACGGCATTTCGGGCTCCGTAACTACTATTGTGCCGGTTCGTCTTCCGCATTACCCCCATGATGCGTATTTTCATGTCACGCATCAGCTGCTAGTACGGTACACAGTAATGCGTATTATATCTAATGCGCTACCCGAAAGTGCAGGCGAATTTTTTTTAAAAAAACAGACACGCTACACGAACTTGCAGATCAGTGGGGCATACGAGGGCCAAGCTTTTGTAGATTGGGGCATTTTGGTTATTATCTCTTTTTTTTTTGGAAAAGCCAACTTGCATTAATTTAAAAGGAACAACTAGGAACTGAGAAGACCTGGGGAGAAAACGCTAGGATGCATGCTAGCTACAACAAAGCTACCGATACTAGAAACTAAATTTTGTGAAAACTAACCCCAGGCCTAAACATGAACAACCTCGACTAAACAACTAAAAAGGACAAGGACTACAAACTGACAATACTATGAGTTGGATAAAACTATGACTGAAGAAGCTTCTAGATTGTAAATCCTTTCCCATAGATTATGTGTTCCCGAACAGCCTCATGAACTGGTGTGATGACTGGGCCATCTTCTGATTTGACTGAGAAGTAGTCCTCATGATAAGCAAATGCAATGATAACTGCTCCTTCGCCTGGGATGTAAGATGGACCAAAGTCATACTCCATGCTGAGAATAGACTTAGAGAGAAGATATGCTGAGGTTTGAGCAAATAACTCTCTATTTAATGGATCAAGGGGCTCTTCAAACTGGCCTTGTGAATTCTGCTGGATAGGAGATGTAAACCTTGGAACTCAACGAAATTCTATTACTCTGAACTAAACCACTCTGAGCGCATTGCATGCAAACTTCTTCCATTTTTTGCCAGAAAATCAGCTTCTCTATTAAGCTATCTATCACAGTGTATAACATGATAATTACTTAAGGAATTATCATATATCTTGTGCGCAGAAAAATCTTCCTGTAGCCAATGAGCATCAGTGCAGATAACAATACTGTCTTTTGCATGGCCCGATTTCTTGAGCTCCCCTATAAGATAGTAGCATGCCAATTTTTCTGTCTCTAAAGGGGATGGGGCATTAGTTGGGCATGAGAAGATAAAAATTGGCTCCTTTTTTTTTTGTACACTATGCCTCCAATACCTGATGACATTTGACCTGAACTGTCCACTTTCCAAGATCCATCACTGAAGCCCACCAAGTCGTATTTGGACGATAGAAGGCTCATTAGATTTTCCCTTGCATTGAGACTAAGAAGCTTTAGGTAGCCTACTGGGTTGAGAATCCAGACGTTTTCCAAACCATTGAAAGACAAAGAGTTATCCTTCTTAGTTAACAGCCATTTGTGTGAGATGACTTTGAGAAAATAGACCATGGTCTGGTGTGGATTCTTTATATTTTGAAAGACACATTCGTTTCTATTCCTCCAAATGGTCCATAACGAAGCAGCTACAAAAGTCTTCCAATGTTTGTTGAGATCCTTATGATGTTTGGAGTGAAAGATTTCATTCAAGTCAAAAGTAGAATTTGCCAGAATTAATTGACTTATATTGAGCCATATCGTAAGGCTTGACCAAACCGATTTGGCTAACGGGCATTCCCAAAAGAGATGGTTGATGTCTTCTTGAGAAGAGCCACACCATGAACATGATGTGTCAATATTCATTCCTCTAGAATACAAGAACCTTTTTGTTGGCATAATCTTGTGACTTATTTTCCATGGGAAGATTTTAACTGCTAGAGGAATTTTGCATTTCCATATCCAAGACATGTTCCATGCAGCTGCTTGGGTATCCGTCAACAATTTGTAACCCTCCTTAGAAGTGTAGATGCCTTTGTTTAATTTCCAATGAGCTATATCAGGGTTCTGGAGAGCTACAAAACTAGAGATGATAGTGTGCAAAGAGTCTACCTCTTCCAATTCCCAGGTCCTTAGGTTTCTTCTCCATAATTGAATAAGGCCATTGTTATGCTGCCTCCACTTGACTGAAAAGGAGTATAAAGACTCACTTTTGTATTCACAGAGTGAATAGATCCTGGGGAATCTTTGTTTAAGTGAACTATCTCCGCTCCAATGGTCGTCCCAAAATTTAATAAGCTTGTCATTACCTACTTTCCAGAAGAAGTCTTCTCTTCGACACATACTGAGACGTTGATCCTTAGAAACTGATAGGATACTCCTCATGATTGGAGAGATTGAGGTGTTACTAGAGGACAGAACTTCCCATTCTCCATACTTATTGAGGAGGCTCTTATGCCACAAACTGTTAGGTTCCACCCTATATTTCCACCACCATTTTGCAAGGAGAGAGATGTTCCTTTATTTGAGAAAAGAAAGCCCTAGGCCTCCTTTTGACATGCTCATGCAGACTGTTTTCCAGTTGATCAAGTGCATTTTATTCGAAGAATCGTCCAATCCATTCCAAATAAAATTCCTATGAATTTTGTCAATTTTAGCAATGATTATTGATGGAATTTTGTAGAGGTTAAGCCAATAAATAGGAATGCTATTGATGACTGGTTTGAGCACAATCACTCTGCCAGCAATTGAAGTACCAACATTCTTCCATCTCTTCAACTTTTTGTGGAATTTACCTATCAACGGTTCCCAGAACCTTGAGTTCCTTGGAGAATGCCCAAGTTGAGCCCCCAGGTAGTTGATTGGCCAGGTTCCTACTTTACATTCAAGGATTGAAGCCCAATAATTCACTCGATAATCCTCATCACTTGAAGCATAAAGAAAACTTTTCTGGTAGTTGATTTTAAGCCCAGACATGAGTTCAAATAGCTTGAGAATAATCTTGATACCTTTAACTGACTTATGCTCATTCTTAATGAAAAGAATTTTGTCATCTGCAAATTGCAGATGGGTGATTTTTGACCCTGGCGACACCTCCACTCCTTCAAAAATTCCCAGAGAACTCCCCTTTGTGAGAAGGAGATGTAGCATTTCTCCAACTAAGTTGAATAACGGAGGGGAGAGAGGATCCCCTTGCCTTAATCCTTGAAACATGCAGAATTCCTTTGAAGGGGAACCGTTAACTAGGATTGAAGGATGAGCTGTTGACATAATTGATTTGATCCATACTAACCATTTGTCATTGAAATTCATTGCTCGCAAAGTTTCTTCTAGAAAGACCCAGTTTACTGAGTAAAAGGCCTTTGCGAAATCTATTTTGAATATGAGCCATTTGCCTTTTCTACTCAAAATGCTATGAGCTGCCTCATTAGCAATGAGGATGATGTCTGAGATACTTCTGCCCTTGATAAAGGCCGTTTGATGCTCTGAAACCAGGACCTTTAGAACCTTGCTTATTCTGTTCGCCAAAGTTTTTAGCAGAATTTTCATCGAGAAATTAATCAGGCTGATGGGTCGAAAGTCAGCTGCCTCTTTAGGCCCTTCACATTTAGGCACTAATGTGATGAATGATGAGTTTAAACCATGAGGTAGTATTCCACTTGAATGGAATGCTTTCATCATTTCTGAGAATTCCTTCTTGAGAAAAGGCCAAGATTCTTTAATGAAAGCCCCGTTCAATCCATCTGGGCCAGGAGCCTTGGTCGAATCTAAGCTTTTAAGAGCTAAATCAATTTCTGCATCCGAGAATTTTGAGGTTAACTCACGGGCATCTTGGTCACTCAGCTTGCAGGGAGCTAGCTTTCCTAGATGGAGATGCAGTATATTAGATTTAGGAGTGAAAACTTTTTGAAAATACCTCATGAAGAAGTTTTTGAGGCCTTTTGGTACAGAGATCCATCCATTGGGAGTGCTAATGCCATGTCTTGTATTCTTTCTATTTCTGAACTTGACATACTGATGAAAGAATTTGGAATTAGTTTCGCCTTTAAGATCCCAATTTAATCTTGCCTTCTGTTTGATAGATGAGTCTCTAACCTTGTACGCCTTGTTTAGGGCTTCAGAAATCCCCATTTTCTCATTTAGAGGCAAACCAGACTTATCAACTAGTGCCAGTTTGTCTTCTAAGAGAGTAATGTGAGCAGAGATGTCCGACTTATGGTTCATGCACCATTTTTTGATCCAGTATCTCACTTTTCTCCACGAATAAAAATCTTTTGGATCTTTGGCAGAGGTGTTTTTAGAATTCTTCATATTATTGCTCAACCATTCTTTGAATTCTGCGTTTTCTAGCCAATAGTTAAATGCCCTGAATGGTAACGGACCCCAATCAATCATCCTACTTCTAAGAATAATTGGAATGTGGTCCGAAGATTTTCCGCTATCTCCTAGTAGATGCCAGTTATTTCCACCAGGCCAATGAGAATTTACAAGGGCTCGATCAAGCTTGCTTTTTCTATCCATCGGACCGAACCTAGTAAATTTAAAATCTATTAGAGGAACATCCCATAAAATACTATCCTTGATGAACGCATTAAAAAATCGAGAGTCCTTCATTCTGTATTCACAAGCCTCCTTTTCCTTGTCACTCCTGATGTAATTGAAGTCACCAATAATGCAGAAAGGTTCACCCTGATATTTATGCAATAGAAATTGCAAATCACTCCACAACTGCTTTTTTCCGACTGTAGTCTGAGGCGCATAAACACTCACTATATTAAAAATCATAGAATCTGGTATTACACTTCCTCGAAGATGGATCCAATGTCTAGTGACCATGTCCTCAATTTTAGAAATCAACGAGGTGTCCCATGACAATAAGATTCCTCCAGACAGGCCTTGAGCCTTTGCATCAATCCATCCATGACCTTGAGCTGACCAGATCATATCCTTCATAGAGTCTGACCAAAGAGAACACTTTGTCTCTTGAATGCTGATGATGCTCGGACTATGCTTTAAAATAAACTCTGAAAGATTCTTTCTAGCTCCGAAGTTGCACACACCTATAATGTTCCAATTGAAAATTGATAAATTATTCATGGGAAAATCAAATACTGATTCTAAATGGAGTGACCTGAGATCAATCTGATAAACTATTGAGAATGACTTCTGAGGCATGACTTCTTTCCTCCGGTGAGATGAGACCCATCATCTCTCCCACTTCTAATATTTGGGCCGCTAATTCTTGTTTATGATTTACCCTTAAGGTGCCCTCTTGCTCACACGGAGGAAAAGGAATTATTGCCAACGGATTTGCCTCTTTAGGAAACTGGTAATGTTGCCCGGTTGTAACCTTCCTTCCCTTTCTTGATCGGCGAGGATTTTTAATGTTGTTCTTTCTGATCTCAAAGAAGTAGGAAATTTTGGGGTTCTTTCTAGGCCTGCCTACCTTCCCTCCTAATTTGAGATTTTTTACATTAAAATCATCCATTGATTTTGCTTCCACCTCCTCACTACTATCTGAGAGAGGGTTTTCAATCGAACAGTTATCTTCAGCCTTTGAGGATGGTTCCTCACTTTCCAACGCATTGTCTCTGAAATCCCACACATTAGCCAAAGGGGGCTTAGAGGGAGATCTAATTTTACTATTAATGAGTGACTCCTTCTGCTCCTCATTAACTGAATTCTGTGTGCCTCCCGTTATATTGTCTTCTTCCTTGGTGTTGATATGAGTTCTGCTATTTGCTTCATGCATTTCCACTTCCTCCTTAAAGTCATTAGTCTCTTGACTTTTATCCTCCTTGTGTGTTCGAGAGAAGTAGGACACCTCCTTGAGAACAACCCAATAGCTTTCTTCACCCAGAAGTACCTTGAATGTTTCATTTATTTTCTGAACTTTATTGGTTAGGATACACACCAAAGGATTAACTAGTGAATCATCGTTAGGATCACAATTTTCAACATGTGAGAACGAGCCCCATTCCTCTATAATTTTATCCCAGTTGGACTGACTCCAGAGGCTGATCGGAAGCCCATCACAATTTAACCAAGCTCTTCGAGGCCTTACTAGCTCTTTGTGACTAGGGTCCATGAATGAAGAGAACCATGGATCTAGCCATCCTAGGTCCATATTTTCTTTTTCTTTCTTAGACTCAAAGTTTAGGAGGAACTTGGTCGGTGATAAGCTTTTAACTTTGATTCTGGTCAGTCCCTCCTTAGCTAGCTTTCTTCTGAGAGAGGAAGTAGTTTCTTTTTGCCTTGAGTAAGCTATCAGACTTGCTTCCAATTCCTCTTGCACCTCTTCATCAACAGTCATTCTGATAACTCTGTGATTTAGAAACTCTTTTTTGTCTGTGAATATACCCTTTTCTTCAGCTACCACTTTAGGGTCAAAAGGGGCGAATTGTGGGTCTTTCTTAGGAGTAGGGTTGGGGGTTATCACCACTTCTGGTGATTGATAGGACTTAGGGGTTTCTAGTTTCCCTGCAAACTTGACTGTTAAAAAATAACCTTTGAAGTTTGCTTTGTTGCCTCCTTTGATAAGACTGATAGCTTCTGATTCCCTCACAGGGACGATGAATCCAAATCTTTTATTGAATTTGTCCCTTTTCCTAGGAAGGATGATATCCTTGATGTCTCCCCACCTACTGAAAAAGCTCTTTAATTCAGCTAACCCCGCATTTGGTGGAATGTTGTGGACAAAAACATTGTGAGGTAGTTTTATATGTTCATCGGCCTTAGTGGTACGGTTGGAAGGAGTTTTGCTGTTTTTAGGACTACCAAACTTGACCGCGTTGACATAGGAAAAGGTGTTGTCGTGCTGCATATTGTTATCTTTATCCTGCTTGAAGTGCACTGTGGAGTGACCTTTCTCATAGGAGAATACAGGTTGCCTTTCGTTGTTAGACATTCTGGGGGGGATATCGAGGGGGATGCTTTTCTTTTTTCCCATCAAGAACCAAGGTTGCTCCTTTCTCTGCTTATCATCTCCTAGTAGCTTAACCAGATGATTCTTCATTGATGCATCACCAACTCTAACCGGCTCATTCTGAGAAAGCATCTCTTTCTTATCTTTTCGTGGCAAGCTCCTGTGATGAATCTGCAATAATGCCTTAGAGATATCTGCATCCTTTCCATAGACCACCTTAGCTAGTAATTGTCTGTCCACCAAATCTGCATTACTAGTTATGAACTCTAGTACAATACTCTCTACTGATTTTCTCTCCATTTGCTCAGTTCCGATTTAGCACTTGTGTGCACTTGATGACTATTAAGATTGAGGAATAATATTGATTGCGTATATGTTTATGTTCTGTGAGAACTAACTTCAAACACTTTGTGTGCATAAACAGAATTCTAACACCACCAGAATTAAATAAATACTACACATTACAATTATTAGTAAAAAAACCAAATCCTATTACTAGAGCAAAGAGAAGATCTTACTGCTTCCAGTTACGGTGGACATGTTCCCGATTATTCATACAGCAATGTTGTAGTCTCGTTAACCATAGATTCTGAGTGTTTTTAGGTCGGATTTGCATTTTTAAAAATTTAAATATTTGAACTTTTATACTAATAGATAACTTGGCTAGAATAAAAAAGAGAAAATGTCCAAAATACATCTTTTTCAGGACCCGTAGCCCAAAATGCTGTTTCGCGCGAACTGCCGCCCTAAATACCCACTATATGCGCATTATAGTAATGCGTATAGTTATTTTTTTTTGATCCACTGTCTACGCATTACACTTGTAACGGTCCCAAAAATCCGGGGTACAAATATGGGGCCACTAACCATAAACAATATTGTACATCTCTGAATATAAACAACATTTAATAATAAAACCCCTTAACCAAGATCGCATACAGGTTATGGTGTGAAAAAAACTATCGAATTACTTTATTACAACTCAATCTCAGGATAAAAATACTATACAATTCTATGAATATACAAAACCACTATCTAACTACGTATCCAACCTTGGCAAATTCCCAAACCACTATTTGACGAAGTCCACAACTCGAACGTCTCTTCTCGCTGCCCGGAGATTAATACCAACTGTCCACTTACTAGGTTTACTAAACTTCTCTATAAGTTGATTTATTCACAACTATATTTTCTATTGGCATTCTGGAGAAAACAAACAAAAGCAAGAGTGAGCCAACAATGCTCAGCAAGTGCATAAAGTGATAACAATTTCAATATCGAAACAAATCTAATAACAAAAGAATTTCAACTCATTCTGTGAGAGAATCTGTGATATTAACTTTTAAGTTGCCACGAGGGCCAATACTTCACCATTATTGAGGTGCAACAGGAACTAGAACAGATAAAAGTTTTGTTCAACCAAAATAAGCATTATAGACTTCAAGGGATCAAGCTTTAACAATTCAATAATGATACTCAAAAATTCAAGGTCAAATGATAACCATTCAGTAATAATACTTGGAAATTCTTGGTCAAGCAATAAGAATCAATGTCCAACTGGATACTCAATTTATAGATTAGAATTGGATTTTCATTTTGATGCAACGAGTTAAAGTGGATGATCAGTCACACTAAAACTCCGGATATACTCTCTTGGTATATCCAAATACTCAACTGGATCCAAGGCCCCTTTTGGCCTATAACATAATACTCATACTCTGACTGGCGTCCTCAGTCCTCAGTCCTGAAAACATTTCCATTTAATAAAAAAAACATTTCCAATTCTATCTTTAATACTCAGGTCAGGTGTCGGAACAATCGACCACCCTTGATTTCCAACAACTTGAACTCACGTCCAGAATAACAACTTATGATTAGGAATTTATAAGAAACGACATCATCGTCTGGTATCGACAAGTTCGATACCACATAGGGGAATTTAAAAAGAACGTCAATTTAAAAAGGTATCAACAAGATTGATACGAATACTTTGAATTATAACCATTGCAGATTATGCAAAGAGAAATTTCAATTGAGCAAGAATGGGGATATAATTTGCAATAAGATTCCAACAATGAAATTCTAGACTAAAGCAACGACATGGTCAAGTACCAGCATTTAATAAAATTTATACATACTGAAGAATTTGAGCTTTCATAAGTGGAGAAAACATATTAGAGCAAATAATTGCAATCAGTTTCAATATGGAAAGGTTCAGATCAGCTTAGAGAAAACGTTGTCTAAATGGGAATCCATTGGTTAAAATATGCTAGATCAGGAATTTTGCCAGCAGGTTTTCATAAAAGTTAAGAAAACTTGGATTTCCTTGTTTAGAAAATTACTTAGGAGTATTTGACGAAAATAGAAGTAATGGCATTCCATTGTCAAAATGTGAAAAGGGTTATTTACAAGATTCTTTGTAAAACCGACATGTGAATCATGGGTAGGGAAAGTAAACAGCATCACGCTAATTTGAAGGAGTTTACATGTCATCTTTCAACTATACTTGACCAAATCATTTAAATACGATAACTAAACTAAATTGCATCACTTGAACAATAAGTGAATAGCAATAACACTTGCCTCAATTTACGGAGTTCCTGATCCTACCATGGATCCTCGACTCAAATTCACATCAGTCCTTACTGGTAATTTGCTACTTCACATCCATACCCTCGTCGACTTCGCTACTACCATCTTGTTCCAATTTCCACTTGTCCTTGCACTGCTCTCGGACTGGTCTCTTACTCGTACCTTTACAAATTCAAGTACCGTTTCAATGTCAAATCAAGCAAACTCTTATTTGCTCTACTCTACCCATACGCGTCCTATAACTCATGTATACAAATATACACAATTACATATAGACATATCCAACTATATCCATATAGTAGTCTTAGTATAGTTACTAAGTCACATAATCACGTCACACAACCATTTCAAAACAACACAACATCCAACTTTCAAAACCACAATATATACTCGAATTAATCCATTGACACATATACTTAAACCCTTAGAAATCATACATATTTTCAAGCATTGAAATCAAATAACTTAAATATACTTTTAAATAATTTTTAGAAAATTTCGGCATGTAAGAAAAGTACCCGCCCAAAAATAAAGTTGCCTCAACTTGCAGCAACATAAAAGTAAACAAGTAAGAAAAGTACCCGCCCAGACATGCGGCACCTAGCACATAATAATTTACATTAACACTACTACTTACGCTACACCAATGATCGTATTTCACACGCATTTTAATGATACGCGTGACAATCAATCATTGATGTTCGTAAGCCCTAGGGAACAACCCCTAGCACTAACTATTACTTACGCTATATCAATGATCACATCACTCAAGTATATTAATTATACTCATGATAGTTAATCATTGCTATTCGTAAGCCCGAGGAACTAGTTGAAGAGAATTACACAAGTCCTTAAATATTGACATTTAGGACTTGTGATCTCATTGCAACTCCTCGCAGATAATCACGTAATCAAATAAATCTAACAATTAATCTTTGATATAATTCACACTTTAAAACCATACAGGTAGCTCGCCACCACATGTAATTTACCACCAAAAATACTCGACAAGTATGATATCCAACAAATGCTATCATTCGACTTATAACATTTAGTACATAAGCATTTATAACTCGACTACAACATTTAATCCATATAATTCCACACCAAGTACTTTACAATAATACATTCCACAACTACTACGACTCAACTCACGGCACTTAGCACATAGCATTTATAACTTAATAAACCATATAACTCAACATATTATCCAACAATTAATAATTAGCAATTATCGAATACTAAGCCCGATTATATCATCAACCAACCAACAATTATAATTAACTATACTTTCCGAATTAATTCACTAAAATTAACACAATAATCTCTCACTTTAAAACAATTTAAATTACAACAATATTCTCGAAATTCAAATATATTCTAATTACGAGAATTAACATATTAAACTAGCAATTTAAGCTAATTAAATTACAACAATAACCTCGCAAATTTAAACTAATTAAATTACAACACAACATAATTAAATCTAAAATTGGCAATTAAATAATTACATCAAAAATGAAAATAAATAAATAAATAAATAAATATAATATAATACCTTTTCGATTCGTCCGAAAATCAAACCACCGGAGTCTCCCTTTTCTCTTTCTCGACTCAATCTCTCTGCCTCTCTCTCTCTCTCTCTCTCTCTCCCTCTCTCCTGCCATCTCTCCCACCGCCCCACCGCCGACGAAGCTCTGCCCCACCGCCGGCGAGCCACAGCCGCGGTGGCGACCTCCTCCTCCTGCTCTCACGTCCCCCTTTTCTGCACAGCCCCTTCACCTCCTTTCTTTACCTATACACACATATACATACATATACACACATACATACCCTCAATTTAATCCCCAAATCTCATCTTCTTCCAATTCCTTCTTCTTCTCTCTTTTTTTTTTTCTTCTCCGATTCTAGAACTCTCCTGTCTGTTGTGTTTTCTAAATGGGCTTGGCCCATTACTTATAAACTACTAACCATTTGTTTCGGCCCAATTAAAATACCACTCATTCGCTTTTAAAACTAATAATCGACTCTTGTAAATCGAAATCAAATAAAATATTCGAAAAATTAAACTCTTCATTTTAAAAATAAAGAATACTAATTTACGAGCACACACATATTTTTAAAATATTTTTCGGATCAGAAATGAATTAAATATGAATTTTCAAAGTTTTGATCCTTTAATTACAATAAAACTCTTAAAATCATTTTAAAAATACTCAAGCATCCAAATTAATCCACCCAACAATTTTAAAAACTAAATTAATATATAAAGATGATATTACAAAAGATTTCATGATTTTTAATCCCTCCGATAATTTTATAAAATTTACAGAGGATCAAAAATACATGATTTAAATATACTTAAATCCTCAAAATTACAAATAAAAATATACTTAGGCTCATACTAATCATCATATAATCACACAAACATAACTTCACACATATTCCACTTTCCAACAATACTCACATAATAATATTCATAATTTATATAAAATAAATTATTCAAACTTTGAAATTTTCTAGGGCGTTATAACACTAATGCGTATAGGTTTTTTTATCTACAGTCTGCGCATAATACAAATGCGCATAGGTTTTTTTTTTGGTGACACACACGCATGTCTTCCATGCGTAGATAAAAATTTTAAAAAAATGAAATCTAAGCTATACGCATAGTGTTGATGCGTGGCTGATTTTTTTTGAAAAAAAAATATAAGTAACACGCATGTTGTACATGCGTGGCCTAGTTCAAAAGAAAAAAAACAAAGAACACACATGTGAGACATGCGTGTACTGTGTACGCATGTGACACATGCGTGTTCCGTGGGTAAAAAGTGCGGAGGTTTCTCCCGGTAGGTATTTTGGGCAATTGAAATTAAATGGTGGGTATTTTGATTTTTCACCCAATAAAAAAATATAGTACTTAAAATCTTACCCATCTATACTATTATATAAAAGCCGAAACATTAAAAGTTTGGTCGATCGGTCGATCGGTACGGTACCTGTTGATTTTACTTATTTACCCTTACTCAATTACAGATACAATCCATCCTACTAACTAATCAATTTCCTTTTTCAAGTTAAACATATTACCTTTTCTATTTTCCAATAACTAAATAATTTCCTTTTTAGGTAAAATACAATATCCTTTACATTTTATCTAACTAAAATTTCTCCTTTTTCAAAAACAATACGAGCAATTTTGTTTAATAAAATAACATAATTATATTATAATTATCATTAACTAATCAATTACCTTTTTTAGCCAAAACACATTACCTTTTCTCTTTTCTCTAACTAAAATATCTCTTTTTCCAATTATATCATGGACGGTTACCTTTTTCAGCCAAAACACATTACCTTTTTTTCTTTTCTCTTACTAAAATTAAACCTCTCTTTTTCCAATTATATCAGAGACGAATCTATTTAATAAAAATAAATTATAAAATTATAATAGTAATAATTAACCGATTACCTTTTCAGCTAAAACGTATCATCTTTTTTCTTTTATCTAATTAAATTTTCTTTTTTCCTAGAAATATCGCGGACAACATTAATTTCTCATTTTCTAAAAACTATGAGCAATTTTATTTAGTAAAATAACATGATTAAATTATAATTACTATAAACTAATAAATTACCCTTTTCACATAAATTATGTCATCTTTTTAATTTTCACGTTACCTTTCTATTTTCTCTAACTAAAATCTCTCTTTTTTCAGTTATATCACGGCCGGTTCTATTTAATACAATAAACTAATAAAATTATAATATTAATAATTAACCAATTACCTTTTTCAACTAAAATGTATCATCTTTTCTATATTTTCTAACTAAAATCATTCTTTTAAAAGAAATATCACGGACAATATTAATTTCTCCTTTTCCAAAAAACATTACGGACAATTGTATTTAGTAAAATAACGTAATTAAATTATAATTACTTTAAATTAATCGGTTACCTTTTTCACCTAGAACATGTTACCTTTTTAATTTTCTCTAACTATTTCCTCTCTTTTTCTAATCATATCACATGAATTATATTTACTAAAATTAAAAAATAATTGTATAATTATTAATAATTAACCGATTACCTTTTTAACTAAAGCTTAGCATCGTTTCCATATTTTCCATCTAAAATCCCTCCTTTTTTAGAAATATCACTGATAAAATTTATATAATTATTATCAAATCATCTTATATAAAAATTGCAGCCTCCAAAATTCATGTTTTAAAAAAATTATTTAAATTTATGAAAAGAAAACATATAATATTAAAAAAAAATCCGTGCATCGCACGGGTTTTAAGCTAGTTTAAATAAAATTTTAATTAACTAATCATTATATCCTATATATAATTGTCGTAAGGAGGTTTGGGTGGTCGTCTGGTCGTCAGGGGTAAAATGGAACTTCATGAAAGTAAAAAAGGGCTATAGAACAAGTTGGGCCACAGCAAAATAAATAGCACATGATAAAACTATGCTTAAACTAATTTAACAAACAACTGACAACTAACTAAAGATATTTTTAATTTAATAAACAAAAAATGGGCTATAGAACAAGGTAAAATAAATAGCACATGATAAAACTATGCTAAAACTAATTTAACAAACAACTAACAACTAACTAAAGATGTTTTTAATTTAATAAACAACAATACACTAAAATAAATAACACTAGATGAAACATAAAAAATTAAAATTGAGAAAATTATTGTTAAATAAAATTAATACAAAGATAATTTAGACTAAAGTTTAAAATATAATTTGAAAAAAAATCTTACCAAAAATACGAGTTTTAAGAAAACCTAATTTTTAAAAAAAATCATAAAACATTCAACTTTTAGATTTTACAACAAACATGTTTTTAAAATTTATACAAATAAAAGTCAATACAAATCAATAAATTAACATTTTATTATAGTTGTAAATAAATTAAAAAATAATCCGAAAATTCAAAATAAAATAATTAATAGAGAATCTAAATATAATAAGTACAAAAATCCTATAATAATTTAATAATTTAAAAGTTAGAAAAATATCAAATTTAATCAGCAATAATATCTAAAGTAAATTAGTAAAGAATAAAACTAATAAAATATTCATCATCAACCGAATTAATTATTATTATAATAGAAAAATTAAAATAAGTTCCAACATGTCTAACGTATATTATATATATTCTAATAAATAGAAGAAAGCACACCAAAAATATAAAATATATGTTAGACTAAATCTTAAAATATAATTTTTAAAAAAAATCGTTTACCAAATAAAAGTATTTTAAGAAAAGTATTATTATAATAAAAATTATTAAAGATTCTATTTTTAGGGTTGACAACAAAAATATTTCTAATATTAACAAACAAGGATAAAATAGAAAAAAAGAATAATTAAAAATAAATTGCAAATTCATTCTTTGTATATAATATACAAGTAAACAAAGCATATCATAATTTCAATTCAAAAATAATTTTTAAAAAAACAAGAATGTCCATTTAATTACAAAAACAAAAAAGAAGTTTTTAAGAAAATATATGATAAATAATATAATAAAAATGTAATCAAGAAACTTGTCATAATTGGAAATGACACCAAAATTCAACAAAATATATTCTAATAAAAAAATAAGCAAAATTGCAATTTATAAAAAAATATAAACAAATGTAAATTCTTCACCAAAAGAATAAACAAATATACATATCGTTAATAAATAGTGTATTTATAAAAATGCAACCTATAATTATTAAAATGTAATTTATTAAAAAACATAAACAAAAGTGCAATCAATAAAAAAAACATAAATAAATGTAAATTGTTTTATTGATATTTTAAAATTGTGAAGATATATATTGTCAATAAATAATGTAACTAAAAAAAATTCAATCTATAACTATAAAAATGCAATCTATAAAAAGAACATAAAGAAATATAAATTTAAAAAACATAGACAAGTGCATATTGTTTTATTGATATTTTAAAATTAAGAAATATTTATTTGCATCACTACCATAAAAAAAACATGAACAACTATAACTTTTTTTATTCAATTTGTAACTAAATATAATTTGTGACATTTTATATAAAATATAATTTATGAAAAATGTTTCAAAAATTACTGGAGAGAAAGATTTCTGACAAATAACAAAAATAAACAAAGTAAACAAACAAAACAAACAAAACAAACAAATAAAAAAATAACACCAAAATATAACAAAATATATATAATACTTATAACAAAAAGTTCTAAAGAATTCGTAGTAACCACACATTTGTTAAATCACTTAATAAAAAAAGAAAATAGTTATACCAATAAGTTACAACACTTTTCAAGTATATTATATATATCTAATGAAATAAAAAAAAACATCACAAAAAATATGAAATATGAAATTATATGTTAGGCTAAATGTTCAAATATATATAATTTGCAAGAAAATCATTAAAACAAAAATAAAAAAATAAAAATAAAAATACAGTTAACCACACAATCAACAACATTACAATAAAGAAAATAATAAAAAAAACATTAATAGTCGAAAAACATAAATGATTGGAAGTGACACCTAACCTTAATAAAATATATTCTTTAAAACATAATTGAAGATAAACCCTACAACACTATTAACAAATAACATGTCATTTTTGAAAAATAAACAAAGTAAATTAACAAACAAAAATAAACAAACAAATAAAAAAAATAACATCAAAATTTAACAAAATATATATAACACTTATAACAAAAAGTTCTAAAGAATACTTAGTAATCACATTTGTTAAATTACTTTATAAAGGAATAAAATAGTTATACTAATAAGTTCCAACATGTTTCAAGTATATTATATATGATCTAATGAAATAGAAAAAAACATTCCAAAACAATATGAAATATTAAACTATATGTTAAGGCTAAATGTTCAAAAATTTATAATTTGCAAGAAAATCATTAAAAGAAAAATAAAAATACAACTAACCACGCAATTACCAAAAAATCTAAAAAAATAAAAAAACATTAAAATGTATAAAAAAAAACATAAAATGATTGGAAATGACACCAACCCAACAAAATATTCTACCGAACAAACTCTAATTTAAAATAAAACTGAATAACACAAATTACTCGAATATAATATACATAAAAATATTTAATCCAACATAAAAGAAACACAAACATTTAAAGCAAAAAAGATATCAACTATATCACATCTAACCTAATATGAAAAAATAAAAGATATATGAAATAATCAAAAAAAAGAAATTTCCTAAATTTTAAAATGTTATTTACATTAAAACCAACAAACATCGTTTATGAAAAACAAATATTTAAAAAAAAAGAAGAAAAAAGATATACTTAAAAATTTAAGAACAAACAATATTCTAAAAATCATACTAAAAATATGTGACACCAAAAAAATCAAATATTTAATTTACAAAGATTATAGATTGTGTACTACAGGAAAACAAATACAGAAAATCAACAAAAAAACATAGTTATTAACTAAAAATATATCTGAATAAACCCCTAAAATAATTTAATAACTTAAAAATTACAAAATATTAAATTTCATAATCGAGAAAAAAATGAAAACTAACAAAAAACAAAAACAATTTCAATAATTATTATTACAGAGGGTGTAGTTAACACCAAGGTAAGGAAAGCAGACAAGAAGAGAGGGAAAAAAGCCGAAAAATCTTCCACGGAAGACATGGATGGTGATTACGATTTTAAGGTGGATTACTTCAAGAAAGATTCTGGAAAGGATGGCTCCAGTGATGAGGTGGACGTCCCGGAAAACACTCCCAGTAATGATGAGGATATCTCGGCTAACACTCCTAGCGGGAGCAAACTAGAGACTCCAATTGAGCTCGACTGATGTGGAGGTAGTCAGCTGTCCAACTTGTAATGTGTTCTAGATTTGGGAATGTTGCATTGTATTTTTTATTTTTTTTATAGTTATTACTGAGCAGAGCAGAGCAGAGCATTTTGTATCTCCAAATATAATTTTGTTAAAAACTTCACTTTTTGATTATTTTAGATAAAAAGTCATGGAAATTACTTGGCTTTAAAAAAAAATAATTATTATTACAGGTTCACATAATTTTTTTATTTTTGCAAGATAAGTTTACAATTATATTTTTTTGGTCAGGAAGTTTACAAATATATATATATACATACATACATACATACATACATACATACATACATACATACATACATACATACATACATACATACATACATACATACATATATATATATATATATATATATATATATATATATATATATATATATATATGAGTAAGGCTCTAGAGAGAACATGCTTAAAAAGAGAACGAGAGAACAACTTAAAATATTGATTTTTAAAATTCAAAAAAATTATAAATATGTTTATATCATTAATACAATTCTAAAAAACACTTATGAACAATAAATACATGTGTAAAAACTATTTGTGAGATTCTAAAAGAGATTCTTCAAAATTTGTGAGATTCTAAAAGAGATTCTTAAAAATTTGTGAGATTCTAAAAGAGATTAAAAAAACAAAATTCCCATAAATATTTTTTTTATAAAAAATTATTCAAGTTTGAGAATCATAAAATGCATCTAAGAATATTAAAAAAATTTTATAATTTTTAAATTAATTTTTTTGAGATGTTCTCTCGTTCTCTTTTTAAGCATGTTCTCTTTAGAACCTTGGCATATATATATATATATATATATATATATATATATATATATATATATATATATATATATATAGGCAAGTACTCAAAAAAGAACTTATTTTTTGAAGAAAACTAAGGTACTAATCCTAGCCATTAGATGTATTAAGATCAATGGCCCCGCCAGGGGCACCCACACACTAATCAAATACACCCTCACACACAGAATCACACCTAATCCCCTCCATTTTTAATTTAATTTTTCCCGTCAATCGGTGATATTTTTTTAAAATCTAATTTTACCACATTTTTCTTCATCTCCCAACGATTAGTTTGCATACCATATATGCTATATTTCGATTTAGTTTTCTAAGTTTTCCATTAAACGAGGTTTTCCCTAGATCCTCATATAGGCAATAAAGAAAATCCACAAATCCAATAAAAATAATTATAAAAGCAATAAAAATAATGATTAAAGCAACATGTGCATCGCACGGGTTTAAAGCTAGTTATAAATAGTTGGGGCTAAAACAAAGATAGACTCTCAAAATTCAATCCAATGGGTTTTAATAGAATTTCAATCAACAATTTATAATATTTAGCTGAGGTAAAATAAAAGATGGACTTCCAAAACTGAGCCGGTTTAAATCTATACCACATTAATACCTTATATATAATAAGCATAAGGGTGATCTTATCCAAATTTTTGGTCGTCGTTATTGTACTACCAAAAACATATGATCCGTTGGATTATAAATTATATCCTTATATATTTATTTATAATTTTCACTTTGTTAATTTACTATAATACCCTTTCTTCATCGATTTGTTTTTTTCTTCATCATTAGAACTAAATTTAATTTAAAAATATCTTTCTAATAGGGATCTTATCCAATTTTTTGGTCTGATCGCTGTACTACCAAAATTAATGATCCGTTGGATTGAAACTAGACGATCAAAATTAGATCACATAAAAAAGAATTATAATCTAAAAAATATATAATTAGAAAAGGTTGTATTAAAAGTGAATTTTAAAAGAAAATTATAATCTAAAAAGGATATAATTAAAAAAGGTTGTATTATAATTGAATTTTGAAAAGAAAATTATATTCTAAAAAGGATATAATTAAAAAAAGTTGTATTAGAATTGAATTTTATTATTTATTTATTATTATTAAAAAATTTCATATTTACTATTTAGCCTCTATCTTGAGATCTAGAAATCAGATTTGAATGATTTTACAATCCATCCGAACCTCATAAAATTATCTTTAATTTAGTGAGGCTTTAATAATTATTATTCAAATAGAAACACTCAGAATATCAAGAAAAAATATAATTACGAATTTTTACATTAATCCTAATCTATGTAGAAGTTCTACATTGATAATGCTATCAATTGTAGAAAACCTAATTGTATATGATTTAAATCATTGACATATACATTTTCGTATTTCAATATAAATATACTTTTTATTTTATAACATATTAAAATATAAAACATTTTTTATGCTAAATTCAACGATTTTCATCTATTTATTTTAAGATCTTTGTCGTCCGGAGCAATAGACGATTATCAAAATTTTGGACAAAATCTATCTTATATAAATATATATACGGAGTACTTTTTAGTTTATAACATATTAAAATATAAAATATTTTTTATGCTAGATCCAATAGTTTTCATCTATTTATTTAAGATCTTTGTCATACGGAGGAATAGACTACCGATTATCAAAATTTCGGACAAAATCTCTCTTACACTTATTATATCAAAATTTTGGACAAAATCTATCTTATATAAATATATATACGGAGTACTTTTTAGTTTATAACATATTAAAATATAAAACATTTTTTATGCTAGATCCAACGGTTTTCATCTATTTATTTTAAGATCTTTGTCATACGGAGGAATAGACTACCGATTATCAAAATTTTGGACAAAATCTCTCTTACACTTATTATTAAAATTGTATTAATTGTGAGCAGAACTATCTTTAAATAATTATAAGGATATTTTGATAATGGAAACGAATTATAAGTAGAATTCATAAATCAAATTGAATTTTCAACTTAAAAAATCGTCAATTTCTTCTTTTTTTTGTTTCTGTGTAGATTTAATTATATTAAACCATCATTAATTTAAAGATTATTTTGTTAATTTTATGTGGGTTGTAAACGTCCAAATCAAATTTTAAAATTAAAGATAGAGTACAAATATTAAATCGAACATGTAAAATCTTATATATATCAATTTTTAAACACCAATTTGATATGTAAATTAATAACTTATAAAATTTCATAAAAATAATATAATTGTAGATATTAAAAATGAGTCGTGCGTTGCACGGGTTATAAGCTAGTATCGAATAAAATAAAGAACTATGGATCGATTGTCGAATATATATTTTTGAAATGAAGATTTTATATAGTACATAATGATCGGTTAGACATTTGGGCAAAATTACTATAAAATAAATACAAACTTTTAATAAAAATAAGGGTAAAGAGTTTCTACATGACACTGTAGGAAACTTTTCTACAGTGTTGGCTTAAAATCACGATTTTGATGCACATATGATATGCAAACTGATCGTTGAGAGATGGAGAAAAATACAGTGAAGTCAGATTTCAAAAAAAATTCAGTAATTGACGGGAAAAAATCAAATTAAAAATGTAGGAAATTTGATGGGATTGTGTGTGTGAGGGTGTATTCGATTTGTGTGTGGTGCCCCTAGCGGGGCCATTGGATTAGATTAATTTATGGCCCAAATTTAATTTAAGGCGATACTGTAGAAAAGTTTCCT
This sequence comes from Kitagawia praeruptora, assembly GCA_037693485.1. Lineage (NCBI taxonomy): Eukaryota > Viridiplantae > Streptophyta > Magnoliopsida > Apiales > Apiaceae > Kitagawia > Kitagawia praeruptora. The sequence continues at coordinate 117,906,810 of CM075352.1, forward strand.
ACAGTGTGAGGTAGAAACTCTTTTTCCTAAAAATAATTGGATGTTAGATATATATAACTGACTTGCAAGCCTTTTAAAGTAAGATAACAAATGGAAATATATAAAAATGAAAAACTTGCATCACACATGTACAGCATAATCAATCATCTTTATTTTTTGATAGGTGCAATCAATAATCTTTATAACGTAAAAATGGTATAGATTAAAACCTACATAATTTCTAATTTTTTTAAATTATTAATACATTAATAAAAAGACTTGCATCGGATTTGTGATGCAAATAATATGGCTTTCGTAATCTTCTTCTATATATAATACGAGAATAAAAGGATATTTTAGGGGCATTTTAGCCAATAAACCCCCCGTGAAATTATGAGTTTGCCCTTATATATTATAAAATTACATTGATTTGCCACTCCCTTATTTGAAGAGAAAAAATAAGTTATTGTGTTTGTGGAGTATTGAACTCACAATCTACTCCATATATTCTTCCTCCAAACCATTATGCTACATTATGTTTTTTGGTATGTAGTTAAAACTCGTTTTACATAAGTTCGACCTCTCTATTATCCTGTTTTTACTATTATTTTAATTTATGAGTAAAAATAGTAATGACAAAAATTAGTTTCAAAATTTGAAATTTTACTTTTCAAAATATGGTACGTAATTATATACACTAATTTCAAAATTTTATTTCACTCTCTTATTTTAAATGAGTTAATGTATTTTTGTTGTGTATTGAATCATTAACCTCGTTCAAACAATTCATCTTTCCGATCATTGTACTACATATATTTTTGGTTTTTAGTTAAATTTTTTAGATAAATTCGACCTCTTATTTATTCTATTTTTACTACTACTTTAATTTTTGAGCAAAAGATAATGGTGAATCACATTACTTCTAAAATATTGTATTTTAGTTTACAAAACATGGTACGTGATTACATATAAAAATAATTGAAAATTTTGATAATAATATCAAGCGATGTAATTTGGTTTATTTTCAATTAGTTAAACATTTCTTACATATAATATTAATTATAATATATTTATATTTTTACATAACAATATGTAATTAAAAAATGATATCTTTAAAAATGTTAGATAGTACAAAAGTTAAAAAAATGAATCTTGTAGATAAGTTGAGAAAGATAAACTTCCTTGAAAAAAGATCATATAATATATAATAATACAAAATATAGGAATAAGTTCATATCATATGTACATCGATTAAAAATCGTATAATACACATACAGAAATTTTGGTTGGAAAGAATATTAAAAAATTCAAAATAAATTGTAAAAAGGGTTAAAATATATAGTTAAGTTAACAAATATCTTAGGAAATAGGATATTGCATAGCATGTACACACAAAAAATATTATGATCGATCAATCACATCATATACTATATCATATACTATGAGGTAGTTGGAATTATTTGCCTAAAAAGATAAAATTTTAAATTACGCAATTAGTTTTTTATATACTGATTGGACAACATCTTAATTGTGAAATATTACGTGGGTAAATAATAGGTTTCTTGAGTTGTCAAAATTATAACTTATATGAATAAATATGTCATTCTTGTACGACCCATTTATTTTATGATTGTATTCTTAAATATACCTTGAAAGAGAAAAACATCAAAAAAACTTTATTTCTCCCTCTTATGTATTGACTAGATTCTTTATGAAAGAATGACAAAAAAATGAGGATAAAATATTAAAATATATCACTCTAGAAATTGATTTATAGTGACCAAAAACACTAAGGAATGAGAATTAAACCGAAAACCCCCTTTATTATTTAAATTTTATGTTCTCTTACCCAAATTTATTATAATAACAAATTACTATATGTTTTCTACTTGTGACATAAATTTGTACAAATTAGTGTAAATATGTTATAATATATCCAACACATACTATATCCAACACATTTATATGCCACGAAATATCTTATTTTGAGTGCTTATCTGAATAAGTAAATCGAATTTTCTGTAAAACAAAACTAGGACATTATAACAAACATGTTTTAACGGAAATTTTACAATCATGTCCATATACATTCTTTAAACGTAAAAATAAACAAGTTTACATCAATTTCTAGAAGATGACCCGTGCCTCGCACGGGTTATTACGCTAGTATTTACTTATTTATTACCCATGAGGTCCTAGCCTAGTGGCAAAAATTGAGATCTTAGGTTACAGGTTCGATTTCCCCCTCCCCTTTGTAATTTTTATTCGATTCCCCCTACCGTCCTTGTGGCTCATTTGGATTAAATAAATAAATAAATTTATTTATAATAGGAAGTTGTTGAGCAACAGTAAGAGATAAATATTGTTAATTATGTTAATTGCATTGAACATGTATTGAGCATAAATAATTAAATCTACCCAACCTCAAAAAAAAAAATGTACCCCTACAAAATACTACTGACACATAAATTTTCTAAGTTCAAAATGACAAGTATACTATTCTTTTTTTTTTTTGTTTACAAACAAGTATACTATTGTAACATCCTTGTAACTAGAATTCACCGATAAATCAAAATTTCACGTATGTTTGCCATCTAAAAATATCTAATCTGCAATTAACACTTTTATTAGCACAATAATTTACTTAAGCTATAGATACATACACGTGTGTGTATAATTTAACAGCAACTCTAATAAAAAGAGCGATCAGAAGTTAATGAAAGATACCTGGTGAGGTGTTAGCTAATAAACAGCAGCTCCATTGAGAGATGTAAAAATCAAAAGCTGCCTTATTTATTTTCAGATTAAAAAAATTAAAGGGAGGATGGATTTGTTGTTAGTGTTAGAAAATGGAGTTTTTAGAGCATAAGTAATTTATGTTCTTGAAGTTAATTCTGGATTTTAATGATTGGAAATTGTTCCTTGATATGAGGACTTAAATTTTTTTATATGGGTCTAAGTAATTTTCTTAGTGAAATCCATAGAGAAATAGAGTTGAAGTGGGTAGCTTGAAAGAGCTTGAAAATGAGAATGTGTATTTGTCCCACATTGAAATAAATAAAGGGGGTTGTTGGCTTTATATAGAATCACACACATGGGTAGTGTACAACTACTAAGGTGTATGATGGTGCATGGTGTTACTGTGTGCTCCACGCGCGCACACACACACACGCCGCCGCCGCCCGCCTCGCCACGCCACATCTCGACTCGGGTCGGGTCGGTCGAAGGGCGATTTGGGCGAATGTCTCGGCGTCTCGCGTACGCGAGGCGACCTGGGCGAGGGATTTTATTTCTGTGTTTAAATATATTTTAATTAGAATAAATATATATATAATACTGATGGGCCAAGTCCTGATGAAATCCTGAAGGTACTACCAGATCCTGATGCAATGATCAAATACTGATGGACCTCAAGTCCTGATGGTACAAATACTGATGGACCTCGAGTCCTGACGGTACCGGATCCTGATGATCAAATACTGATGGACGGACATCAGTTCCTAATGTCAGAATTTGATAATATATATATTGTATTTATTCGTATAATTGAAATAAAACTGATATGTGTGGATAAAATATACGTAACTGTTACGATTTATTTAATATAAAATCAGCTGTTACAGCCGTTTTGATTATATTAAATCGACCGTTTCATTCATATTAAATGGAATGGGGGTTACAATATTAATGAGGGTGGTATCAGTTACATTTGGCCTCTCCTATAAATATAGAGCTAAGCTGCTGGGTTTTATATACTGACCACACCCTACATTCTCTTTACTACACTCTCTGTTCTCCCTCCTGCCATAGTTTCTTGTACTTAAGGTTCTTTCCAGCGACTGAGGTGCTAGTCGAAGTTGAGCTTTCTGATTACTGTGATCATTTAGCTCGGAGCTGTTTTATCCTGGGAGAGGTGTTGCAAGCATCCCAACACAGTGTAAGTGGGGGCAATTATCTCTTCAAGAGCAGTCAGGACTTGGAGCAAGGCCTGACGACTCAGCTGGTTCTTTTACTTGTTTAATATACTGATATAGCTATGGCTACTGGTATGTCTTCTCTCTTTCCTTTGTTCTTTCAGTTACTGATATGCATGTTATATACCTTCGTGTTTTGTTTCGTTAATTGTTTGCTTGGCCTTGGCTTGTTATATACGATATATAATTGCCTCTATATTGCTGTATTAGTTAATATCTCCAACATTCTTGAAGAGATAATTTGTTATATAGTATTTAGCATAATGGTTAACGAGAGTGAAATTCCTGCTAGTGGTAGTTCGGTTGCATCTGCTAGGTCATTGATTGGACCACTTACAGTTTTCCACAACCCGTTGAATTAACTGGCTTGCCAGAGAAATTCAATGGGGGCGTTGGCTTTTCTCGTTGGCAGAAAAGGATGAAGTTGTGGTTGACTGTAAAGGGTCTATGGCCTGTTGTGGAATATGAGAAGCCGGTTATGGATCAAGAGAAGGCTGAATCAGTTAAGGGTTTTGCGAAGTGGGCTGAGAAGGATGGGGTGGCTAGGGCATCCATTTTGGCTGCTCTCACGAACATATTGTTTGATGTGTACTCCTCCGATGCCTACACCGCAAAACTCTTATGGGAGAAGCTGGACCAGACACATAATACTGACTCACAAGGTCTGGAAAAGTATTCTGTGGCTAGGTTCCTTGATTTCAAGCTGGTGGACAATAAGTCCATGACTGAGCAAGTGCATGAATTCGAGATGATAGTGCATGCTTTGAAGGAGTCTGGAATGGACCTCCCCGAAAAGTTTAAGGTGATGAGTGTGATTGAAAAGCTTCCAAAGTCTTGGGAAGAGTTCTCTATCTCCCTGAAAAGACAGAAAGGAGAGATCACCTGGACCAACCTTATGCTGGACATCTCGGTGCAAGAACAACACAAGTCCAAACAGGGACATGTGATGCCAACTGAGCATGGAAGTTCGAAGGTAAATGTAGCAACTGTAGGACAGAAAAGGAAGGCTGTCTCTAAGAAGGGAATAGTAATAAACCTAAGAATGACAAGGATAAGGCCAAGAAACCAAAGGCAAAAAAACCATGTTGGTCTTGTGGGCAGGTTGGGCACTGGAGTAAGGACTGCCCTACAAAGAAAGCAAAGAAAGCCGAGGGGGTAGCTCAAGCGAATGCTGTGCTTGGAACCTCAAGTGGGCCTGTAGCGAACATGGTTGTTGGTGAGGCTTTGGCTTCTGAAACCAACGTTGACCGGTATGTTACCTACAACCCTGTACTATTTTCCACTTATCTGTCAAATGAATGGTTGATTGATACTGGAGCTAATGTGCATATTTGTGCTGACATTAGTTTATTTGTATCTTATCAACAGAGTCATAGCATGACAGTGACGATGGGTAATGCAAGTGCCGCTCAAGTACATGGAATAGGAAACGTGGACTTGAAGTTTCCTTCGGGTCGTATTCTATCTCTGACGAGAGTGCATCATGTTCCCAACATGCGTAGAAATATAATAAGTGGAAGCTGTTTAGTAGCTAATGGTTTTGAAGTCTCTCTCAAATGTAATAAAGTAGTTGTTATTCGTACTGGTACTTTCTTTGGCAAGGGTTACTTGTCAAATGGTTTATTTGTAATAAATGTTGAGCCCGTTTTGGGTGCTTTGAATAAAATTACTCCTTTTGTTAACTGTGTTGAATCTTCAACTTTATGGCATGCTAGACTTGGTCACTTAAATTTTGGTGCTCTTAAAAATATGATGAACTTAGAGTTGATTCCAAGACATACCATAGAAAAGAATTCTAAATATCAAGTCTGTGTGTCTGCTAAACAAATAAGGAAACCTTTTCATAATATTTTTAGGGATTCAGACTTGTTAGATTTAGTACACACTGATATTTGTGAATTTGGTGGTGTGTTAACTAAGGACCAGTTTAGATACTTCATTACCTTTATAGATGATAGTAGTAGATACTGTTATGTTTATTTACTTAGACATAAGGATGAAACACTTAGTAAATTCATTATATATAAAACTGAAGTAGAAAAACAAACTAGTAAGGTACTTAAGAGGTTGAGATCTGATAGAGGTGGTGAGTATACGAGTAACGCTTTTAATGAATTTTGTGCAAGCAATGGTATAGTTCATGAAGTTACCCCACCATACACACCTGAGTCTAATGGGGTTGCTGAGCGAAAGAACAGAACATTTAAAGATATGATTAATAGTATGCTTATTAATTCTGGGTTGCCTAAATACACGTGGGGAGAAGCTCTGAATAAGGCTTGCCATATTCTGAATAGAGTTCCTCTGAAACACATGGATAAGACACCCTATGAGTTATGAAAGAGCAAGAAGACCAGTCTTAAGTATCTTCGTGTGTGGGGGTGCCTTGCTAAGGTACTTGTCCCTGAACACAAGAGAAAGAAACTAGGTCTGAAGACTGTTGATTGCATCTTTCTAGGCTATCTTGAAACCACTACAGCTATGAGATTTTTAGTGTTAAAATCTGACATAGATGGTATAATGGCAAACACGATAGTTGAGTTTCGTGATGCTACATTCTTTGAGAATGTTTACCCTATGAAGACTGGTATGCCTCAAGATACTTCTACTGAAGATCCTACTCACACATCAAGTTCTATTCCTGATCATGTGGAAAAGATGACAAATGTGGGGGTGGAACCTAGTAGTAGCTCTACTCCTAAGGAGGTAGAGGAACCACGAAGGAGTAAGCGTGCAAAGGTAGTCAAGGATTTTGGAAGTGATTACATCACTTACAATGTCGAGGATGAACCTTTAACTTTCCGACAAGCTATGGATTCTTCAGAGTCTAAGCACTGGAAGGGCGCTGTAAAGAGTGAAATTGACTCTATTGTTTCTAATGGAACATGGGAGTTAGTTGATCTCCCTCCTGGGTGTTCTACTATCGGGTGCAGATGGATCTTTAAAAGGAAGTTGAACCCTGACGGATTAATAGATAAGTACAAAGCTAGACTGGTAGCTAAGGGTTTTAAGCAAAAAGAGGGCATTGATTACTTTGACACATACTTTCCAGTAGCTAAAATGACAACAATCCGAATGCTTGTAGCATTGGCTTCCGTACATGGTCTTATCATCCATCAAATGGATGTAAAGACAGCATTTCTTTATGGTGAACTTGAAGAAGAGATTTATATGGATCAGCCTGAAGGATTTGTTGCTTCTGGTAAAGAAAGGAAAGTATGTAAGTTGATCAAATCCATCTATGGCTTGAAACAAGCTCCTAGGGATTGGCATAAAAAGTTTGATGAAACTATAGTGCCGTTCAGTTATGATATTAATGATAGTGACAAGTGTGTCTACACCAAAGTTAAAGGTAGTGAGTGTGTCATCTTGTGCCTATATGTAGATGACATATTACTGTTTGGAACCAATATAGAGATTATTAACGAGACAAAAGCTTTCTTAAAAAGGCATTTTGAAATGAAGGATATGGGTGAGGCTAGTGTGATTCTTGGTCTCAAGCTGACACAGTCAGCTGAGGGGATAACCTTATCGCAATCTCATTATATAGAGAAATCTATACTTGAGAAATATGGTTATTCACAGTGTAGAATCGCTAGTACACCCTATGATCCTAAAGTTGCCCTTGTTAAGAATGCTTCTGGAGTACCTGTGTCTCAGTTAAGGTATTCTCAGATTATAGGGAGTTTGCAGTATCTTGCTAACTGTACTAGACCAGATATTTCATATTCTGTGTCTAAGTTGGCTAGATATACAAGCTGTCCAAACAGAACTCATTGGGATGCTCTTGATAGAGTACTTAAATATCTGAAAGGCACAATGTACCTTAGTTTACACTATAGGAGATTTCCTGGTGTGCTTGAAGGGTACAGTGATGCAAGTTGAATAGCTAAGAAGTCTGGTTCCAATGGAGTGACTGGATATGTGTTCACCTTAGCAGAGGGAGCAATATCCTGAAAGTCGACCAAACAGACTATAGTAACTCGGTCTACTTTTGAGGCTGAGTTGTGTGCGCTTGATGCCACGGGGACGGAGGCTGAATGGTTACACAGACTTATGTCCGCGATACCTGTAGTAAGCAGACCGCTTCCTGCGCTTGCTATTCATTGTGATAGTAAAACAACTATCGACAAGATTAGCAGTAAAAAGTATAATGCTAAAACAAAGAGGCACATCCAAGTTAGACTAAATTCTATAAGGGGTTTAGTGTCTGATAGGATTATAGCTATAGAGTTCATAGGAACTCAGAATAATATAGCTGATCCTTTAACTAAAGGATTGGAACCTGCAGTGGTCCTTAAGTCGAGGTTGGGGATGGGGCTGTCAACCCATCATAGTTCATCATCAGTGGGAACCCAATACACATGAGAGGAGATCCCTTGAAGTGTATTCAATGTGGTAATAACAAGCTGTAAGGATGAATTGGTAGTACCTTTGCTACATAGATGATACTGTCTGTATCTGAGTCTATCCCCTGTAAACCTAGAAGGTACTGACACTGCTAGTAAGCAAGAGTTATTATAACTCTGAATGGGATCAAGTCATTCGACGAGATGGTAGCAGTACATCTCTGGAGATACCCAGCTAAGCGAATGTAATTTTGTGGTCGCAATTAGAGGGAAGGGTTATTCCTTGAAACATTCGACGAACAGGATCGAGACATGACCATTAATGTCTCAAAGCCGTAGATTGGCACCATAGCCTTTGACTTGTCGTCGTCTATGGAACATGATTACATCAAACGGATTAAGATTAAAGGTGAAACATTCCATCTGAATCCGGTAGTCATCGAAGTAGGGGACTTAGGAGGGTTCAAACCCGGATGGGTACCGACTCTGAAAAACAAGTCATGAAGAAAAACCTGAAGCATTTCTGTATGGATATGTGGGGGATTGTTAGAAAATGGAGTTTTTAGAGCATAAGTAATTAATGTTCTTGAAGTTAATTCCGGATTTTAACGATTGGAAATTGTTCCTTGATATGAGGACTTAAATTTTCTTATATGGGTCTAAGTAATTTTCTTAGTGAAATCCATAGAGAAATAGAGTTGAAGTGGGTAGCTTGAAAGAGCTTGAAAATGAGAATGTGTATTTGTCCCACATTGAAATAAATAAAGGGGGTTGTTGGCTTTATATAAAATCACACACATGGGTAGTGTACAACTACTAAGGTGTATGATGGTGCATGGTGTTACTGTGTGCTCCACGCGCACACACACACACATGCGCGCGCCGCCGCCGCCCGCCTCGCCACGCCACGTCTCGACTTGACTCGGGTCGGTCGAAGGGCGATTTGGGCGAATGTCTCGGCGTCTCGCGTACGCGAGGCGACCTGGGCGAGGGATTTTATTTCTGTGTTTAAATATATTTTAATTATTATTTAATATAAAATCAGCTGTTACAGCCGTTTTGATTATATTAAATCGACCGTTTCATTCATATTAAATGGAATGGGGGTTACAATATTAATGAGGGTGGTATCAGTTATGTTTGGCCTCTCCTATAAATATAGAGCTAAGCTGCTGGGTTTTATATACTGACCACACCCTACATTCTCTTTACTACACTCTCTGTTCTCCCTCCTGCCATAGTTTCTTGTACTTAAGGTTCTTTCCGGCGACTGAGGTGCTAGTCGAAGTTGAGCTTTCTGATTACTGTGATCATTTAGCTCGGAGCTATTTTATCCTGGGAGAGGTGTTGCAAGCATCCCAACACAGTGTAAGTGGGGGCAATTATCTCTTCAAGAGCAGTCAGGACTTGGAGAAAGGCCTGACGACTTAACTGGTTCTTTTACTTGTTTGATATACTGATATAGCTATGGCTACTGGTATGTCTTTTGTCTTTCCTTTGTTCATTCAGTTACTGATATGCATGTTATATACCTTCGTGTTTTGTTTCATTAATTGTTTGCTTGGCCTTGGCTTGTTATATACGATATATAATTGCCTCTATGTTGCTGTATTAGTTAATATCTCCAACATTTAGAGATGAAAGGTTGAACAGAGAAGAGAGTAGAAATAGACAAGCAGAGGGATGAAGATATTTTGGTGCTGACGTGGATATAGTAGGTGTATGGGATCGGGTTTCGTCCGATGTGGAGACATGTGTAGACTTGAGATCGGGTGAGTTCGACAATATCTAAAGCTGCAAGGGGGGAGTTGCGTTGGGATCTATACATATAAATTGTACTCCCTCCATCCCATTTGGTTTGATCCACTTCTTTTTGCACACATTTTAATGTGTTTGGACGGGGTACTTGTAAATATTTGTTTTTTAATTTTAAAAATATAATTCACAAATACCCGATCCGAGCACTTTGAAATGCGTGAAAAAGTCATAGGATCATACTTTATAGGACGGAGGTAGTAAGAACTAATTAAGGTTATGTTTGCTTCAAGAGAGGGGAAGGGAAGGGAGGGTAGGGTAGGGTAGGGTATGGGAGGGGAGGATTTTAATAGGAGAATGCTAGAGTTTCCAAATTTGTTTTCGAATTTATTTTCAAATGTCACGTGTCAGAATGTTATTGCTACTAATTCAAATAATAATGATGGATTTCTTGCATTCACATAAATTTCACCAATTAAAAGCTCTCAAAATGCCACGTCATTCAGGAACTTAATTTGGGAACGCTTTCGGGATACATAACATTACTCATTTTAATAATTCTAGCTTATAGCCCGTGCAAAGCACGAGTTACTTTTAATTTTTTTAATTTATGTTAGTAGTATTTTTGTGTGTTCGTTCGCAGGGAAGGACTGAATGTAATATCAAGTTCAAGTATCTTATCTCTTTATGTCTAGAAGTGTGTGAGAAGAATTTTGGGTTTGTGTATTAACTAAATTAACCAAGAACTAATTATAAGCACTAAGAATTGATTTTAGACTGATATTCAAATATATGGGAAAACAATCTAAGAACTGGGGTTCTTCACTTGGTCTCAATACATGCTCAATATTAATGTGATATATGTGTTCCTACCTTGCTGAAAACAATTCTTCTAAAGTTATACTGTACCCTCCCAGGTTACAATATAGTGCCTACAGCTACACCCTAATTGTCACTCCCGTGATACAATCAAAGTATATCTATAAACTGTCAAGTGCCAAGAATTATATGTCTCACAATTCTCCTATTAATCTCCCGATCTAATATTCAAATTATGTCTGTTAAATCATGTACTAAGATTTCAACTTCTCTCCCAAGCTTATTACAATCCCTAGAATACAATCAAAGGTTCATGACTCCCCTAATTGTGTTAAGATCTCATTAACAGATCAGCAAAGCAGAAAATCACGTAATCAAGCATGCATGAATACCAAGGAATACTACCCAATCCTCAGATTAGAGAATTAGTTACGCAAATTTAATAAAGAAAACATAATAATAATGATAATGAATGAAAACATAATATTGAAGAAAGAATTGAAGATCGAAAGTACCTTGATACGATTAAAAGCTATGAATTGTTATGATTTACAATGGTAGGATGTGTTTTAAATAGGCTCTACAAATCTTGCCCAGCAAGATATTACCTTCTATTACAATTAGGATTTAAAGAAGGTACCCAAAACTGCCCAGAATACAATTAGAATTAGAAAAAGGGCAAAACAGTAAATTCCCAGCCTTCTTTTATAAGAACACGTGCGCGATTTAATTCAGCAAATTTCTTGCACTTGTTTCCTATCCCAGGTTATAGAAAATCTCTCAAGCTTCGCGTGGGCAGTAAGATCGCTGAAAACGGACTTCTAGAACTCCAGATATGGCCAAAACAAAAGCTGCGCCACCTTCCCGGAAAATCCGAATTTTAATCAATTAAATCTCCAAAAACGACAAAAGCTTAGATATTCTTGCAAACCTGCACAACTACACAAAACACATCAAAACTACACAAACTTGAGTCCAAAACAATCAATTTAAGCCGATATAGAATGTTCCAAGTGGATATAAAATCCACTTATCAAACACCCCCAAACTTAAACCGATGCTTGTCCTCAAGCATAAACAATTATAACTAACTAACTAACTAGTACCACTTCCGTAGGTGATCACGGTTGCATTTGGCATATGTAACAAGCCCTTTAAACCCCTAGGCAGCCCTAGTGGACGAGTAAGGTCTCGTGAGGGTCTATAGCGAATGTACCCACAAAATCCATTTAAACTAATGCAATGCAATGCATGAATGCAACTAATATGAAAAATGCAAAGATCCCCTTGAAACTCACCAACACCAACTAACAAGCAAATATCTCAATGAATGTAACAAATCCAAGCAGAGCTCGACTAAGTTCCCGTATACTAACAAATACATGAACAAAAACGTGCGTGTGTGCAATGCTCATCAGAAATACTCCCAAAACTAGGTCAAAAATCATACATGCTTTCCACCAAGACAATCACAGGTTTATAAACAGAATAGACTGTAGACACTTCATAACCTAGGAACACCTCCACCCTTATCCAAGGTAGACAGAAACTCATGCTTCATTACTACGACACATAATACTATATACAATACACATGCTTATTTAACCGTGCAATGAATGAGACCCTAAAAGGCTTATACAATAATACCCATGTAGCGAGTGTTAGGTCAGCAATCCCAAACCACAAGGGCTTTAGGTTACTAGGACTAAGTCCCCTCAGACTTAATTACTCGAGTATTAAAGAGCTCACTCTGGTTAATTTTGCATACAAAACAACAAACTAATGACTCTTTTTCTTTTTTTTTTCTTTTTTTTTTTCCTTTTTTTCCGCAATCTGGAATGAGCCTTTCTCATTTCCAACCCTAGACTACTCATATAAATATGAGCCGGCTACTAGCCATTTGACACCTAGCCTTTATTAACAACTTAGCATGAAATTCCTGTTTTCCCCCAAACTTAGACTTTAATGTTCCTACGCTATAAAGGGAATAACGAAAATTCTAAATATAAACAAAGTGATTAAATCTCAAAACATCCAACAGGCATGACCCTAACCTAGCCCAAAAGCACCCCAATGAGACTGTGAAATAAATTTTGTTCCCGTAACATGCAAGTCAATTTCATAAAAACTATAAATCAGCCCTCTACTCATCATCATCACACCCAAATCAACATCCACATATCAATCAGAATCAGCTCGTCCTAAAGGATCATGAAATATGCATGCCATGAAAATGCAACTAATATGACTCACATGGTATACGAAAATAAAACAAAATGTCCTATATGAACACACGTAGATAATACGAATATAACAATCATGCATGATTTATCACTACTATGCAAACATGATATCCTATATGAACACAAAATACAACAATATATACAACTACTAATCCCCCAAATCACCCCCAAACTTAAAATATTCAATGTCCGCATTGAATGGAAGTAAATACAAGGGATAGCAGAAAACAAACCTGCAAGTCCTCATCCTCGAATGAATCATGCGGGGGACGAAAATTTCAGAACACCAGCACCACCTCTCCCATGCTTAGGAGCCAAAAGAATCAATCCCCAACTCACAAGAAGCTCCACCAATAATTACCAAGAAATATCACACCACAAATAGCCCAAATTCCAAGAATAATACAAAATCCCAATTTACAAGAACACAAATTCGTAATAAAAATAAAATTAGAGAAAAAGATTTACCCAATACGAATCAAAGAGGTGAACTTGCAATTAATTCCTCTTTAGAATTGAATTTTTAGAGATTTAAAGAAATAGAAGAGGAATTGGATTTGTATGTATAGGTTTATGTATATGTAGGAGATGTAAGAAATTGAAATGAATTTGGATGTAGAATAAGATTTGGGTGTGTTTAGGATTTGAATTTAAGTTAGGATAGGAGTTGAAAATGATAGGTTGAAGATTTGGGTATATAATAGAAATAGGATATTAGAATGAATAAAAGAAGTGAAGAAAATTGGGGTTTAAGGTACAAAAATTCGCACACTGCAGTGGAGAAGGGCGCTGACAGCGCTTGGGCGCCTGTTGCGCCGTTTGAAGCAGCATGATAGGGCGCTGACAGCGCGGTATTTTTGTGTGTTCGTTCGCAGGGAAGGACTGAATGTAATATCAAGTTCAAGTATCTTATCTCTTTATGTCTAGAAGTATGTGAGAAGAATTTTGGGTTTGTGTATTAACTAAATTAACCAAGAACTAATTATAAGCACTAAGAATTGATTTTAGACTGAGATTCAAATATATGGGAAAACAATCTAAGAACTGGGGTTCTTCACTTGGTCTCAATACATGCTCAATATTAATGTGATATATGTGTTCCTACCTTGCTGAAAACAATTCTTCTAAAGTTATACTGTACCCTCCCAGGTTACAATATAGTGCCTACAGCTACACCCTAATTGTCACTCCCGTGATACAATCAAAGTATATCTATAAACTGTCAAGTGCCAAGAATTATATGTCTCACAATTCTCCTATTAATCTCCCGATCTAATATTCAAATTATGTCTGTTAAATCATGTACTAAGATTTCAACTTCTCTCCCAAGCTTATTACAATCCCTAGAATACAATCAAAGGTTCATGACTCCCCTAATTGTGTTAAGATCTCATTAACAGATCAGCAAAGCAGAAAATCACGTAATCAAGCATGCATGAATACCAAGGAATACTACCCAATCCTCAGATTAGAGAATTAGTTACGCAAATTTAATAAAGAAAACATAATAATAATGATAATGAATGAAAACATAATATTGAAGAAAGAATTGAAGATCGAAAGTACCTTGATACGATTAAAAGCTATGAATTGTTATGATTTACAATGGTAGGATGTGTTTTAAATAGGCTCTACAAATCTTGCCCAGCAAGATATTACCTTCTATTACAATTAGGATTTAAAGAAGGTACCCAAAACTGCCCAGAATACAATTAGAATTAGAAAAAGGGCAAAACAGTAAATTCCCAGCCTTCTTTTATAAGAACACGTGCGCGATTTAATTCAGCAAATTTCTTGCACTTGTTTCCTATCCCAGGTTATAGAAAATCTCTCAAGCTTCGCGTGGGCAGTAAGATCGCTGAAAACGGACTTCTAGAACTCTAGATATGGCCAAAACAAAAGCTGCGCCACCTTCCCGGAAAATCCGAATTTTAATCAATTAAATCTCCAAAAACGACAAAAGCTTAGATATTCTTGCAAACCTGCACAACTACACAAAACACATCAAAACTACACAAACTTGAGTCCAAAACAATCAATTTAAGCCGATATAGAATGTTCCAAGTGGATATAAAATCCACTTATCAAACACCCCCAAACTTAAACCGATGCTTGTCCTCAAGCATAAACAATTATAACTAACTAACTAACTAGTACCACTTCCGTAGGTGATCACGGTTGCATTTGGCATATGTAACAAGCCCTTTAAACCCCTAGGCAGCCCTAGTGGACGAGTAAGGTCTCGTGAGGGTCTATAGCGAATGTACCCACAAAATCCATTTAACCTAATGCAATGCAATGCATGAATGCAACTAATATGAAAAATGCAAAGATCCCCTTGAAACTCACCAACACCAACTAACAAGCAAATATCTCAATGAATGTAACAAATCCAAGCAGAGCTCGACTAAGTTCCCGTATACTAACAAATACATGAACAAAAACGTGCGTGTGTGCAATGCTCATCAGAAATACTCCCAAAACTAGGTCAAAAATCATACATGCTTTCCACCAAGACAATCACAGGTTTATAAACAGAATAGACTGTAGACACTTCATAACCTAGGAACACCTCCACCCTTATCCAAGGTAGACAGAAACTCATGCTTCATTACTACGACACATAATACTATATACAATACACATGCTTATTTAACCGTGCAATGAATGAGACCCTAAAAGGCTTATACAATAATACCCATGTAGCGAGTGTTAGGTCAGCAATCCCAAACCACAAGGGCTTTAGGTTACTAGGACTAAGTCCCCTCAGACTTAATTACTCGAGTATTAAAGAGCTCACTCTGGTTAATTTTGCATACAAAACAACAAACTAATGACTCTTTTTCTTTTTTTTTTCTTTTTTTTTTCCTTTTTTTTCCGCAATCTGGAATGAGCCTTTCTCATTTCCAACCCTAGACTACTCATATAAATATGAGCCGGCTACTAGCCATTTGACACCTAGCCTTTATTAACAACTTAGCATGAAATTCCTGTTTTCCCCCAAACTTAGACTTTAATGTTCCTACGCTATAAAGGGAATAACGAAAATTCTAAATATAAACAAGTGATTAAATCTCAAAACATCCAACAGGCATGACCCTAACCTAGCCCAAAAGCACCCCAATGAGACTGTGAAATAAATTTTGTTCCCGTAACATGCAAGTCAATTTCATAAAAACTATAAATCAGCCCTCTACTCATCATCATCACACCCAAATCAACATCCACATATCAATCAGAATCAGCTCGTCCTAAAGGATCATGAAATATGCATGCCATGAAAATGCAACTAATATGACTCACATGGTATACGAAAATAAAACAAAATGTCCTATATGAACACACGTAGATAATACGAATATAACAATCATGCATGATTTATCACTACTATGCAAACATGATATCCTATATGAACACAAAATACAACAATATATACAACTACTAATCCCCCAAATCACCCCCAAACTTAAAATATTCAATGTCCGCATTGAATGGAAGTAAATACAAGGGATAGCAGAAAACAAACCTGCAAGTCCTCATCCTCGAATGAATCATGCGGGGGACGAAAATTTCAGAACACCAGCACCACCTCTCCCATGCTTAGGAGCCAAAAGAATCAATCCCCAACTCACAAGAAGCTCCACCAATAATTACCAAGAAATATCACACCACAAATAGCCCAAATTCCAAGAATAATACAAAATCCCAATTTACAAGAACACAAATTCGTAATAAAAATAAAATTAGAGAAAAAGATTTACCCAATACGAATCAAAGAGGTGAACTTGCAATTAATTCCTCTTTAGAATTGAATTTTTAGAGATTTAAAGAAATAGAAGAGGAATTGGATTTGTATGTATAGGTTTATGTATATGTAGGAGATGTAAGAAATTGAAATGAATTTGGATGTAGAATAAGATTTGGGTGTGTTTAGGATTTGAATTTAAGTTAGGATAGGAGTTGAAAATGATAGGTTGAAGATTTGGGTATATAATAGAAATAGGATATTAGAATGAATAAAAGAAGTGAAGAAAATTGGGGTTTAAGGTACAAAAATTCGCACACTGCAGTGGAGAAGGGCGCTGACAGCGCTTGGGCGCCTGTTGCGCCGTTTGAAGCAGCATGATAGGGCGCTGACAGCGCGGTATTTTTGTGTGTTCGTTCGCAGGGAAGGACTGAATGTAATATCAAGTTCAAGTATCTTATCTCTTTATGTCTAGAAGTATGTGAGAAGAATTTTGGGTTTGTGTATTAACTAAATTAACCAAGAACTAATTATAAGCACTAAGAATTGATTTTAGACTGAGATTCAAATATATGGGAAAACAATCTAAGAACTGGGGTTCTTCACTTGGTCTCAATACATGCTCAATATTAATGTGATATATGTGTTCCTACCTTACTGAAAACAATTCTTCTAAAGTTATACTGTACCCTCCCAGGTTACAATATAGTGCCTACAGCTACACCCTAATTGTCACTCCCGTGATACAATCAAAGTATATCTATAAACTGTCAAGTGCCAAGAATTATATGTCTCACAATTCTCCTATTAATCTCCCGATCTAATATTCAAATTATGTCTGTTAAATCATGTACTAAGATTTCAACTTCTCTCCCAAGCTTATTACAATCCCTAGAATACAATCAAAGGTTCATGACTCCCCTAATTGTGTTAAGATCTCATTAACAGATCAGCAAAGCAGAAAATCACGTAATCAAGCATGCATGAATACCAAGGAATACTACCCAATCCTCAGATTAGAGAATTAGTTATGCATATTTAATAAAGAAAACATAATAATAATGATAATGAATGAAAACATAATATTGAAGAAAGAATTGAAGATCGAAAGTACCTTGATACGATTAAAAGCTATGAATTGTTATGATTTACAATGGTAGGATGTGTTTTAAATAGGCTCTACAAATCTTGCCCAGCAAGATATTACCTTCTATTACAATTAGGATTTAAAGAAGGTACCCAAAACTGCCCAGAATACAATTAGAATTAGAAAAAGGGCAAAACAGTAAATTCCCAGCCTTCTTTTATAAGAACACGTGCGCGATTTAATTCAGCATATTTCTTGCACTTGTTTTCTATCCCAGGTTGTAGAAAATCTCTCAAGCTTCGCGTGGGCAGTAAGATCGCTGAAAACGGACTTCTAGAACTCCAGATATGGCCAAAACAGTATAAGCTGCGCAACCTTCCCGGAAAATCCGAATTTTAATCAATTAAATCTCCAAAAACGACAAAAGCTTAGATATTCTTGCAAACCTGCACAACTACACAAAACACATCAAAACTACACAAACTTGAGTCCAAAACAATCAATTTAAGCCGATATAGAATGTTCCAAGTGGATATAAAATCCACTTATCAATTTACCTATAGTTTAGTATATATAATATATTATAAACATTATTTTTAATATGTTGGGAGAATTCAAATTTTAAACCTTTGTATATAAATAATTTTTAGTATTAAATCTAAATTAAAATGTTGTTGGTGGGAATCGAACCTTCAACCTTTCTATATAACATAATCTAGTATTAATTTTATATTAAAATGTTGTTGACGGGATTCGAACCTTAGACCTCCAACTTTTAGTATTGTTGTATCTAACGGTCATGATCTATACAAATTATACCCCCTTTCGCTTATTATAGTATAATATAGATTTATGTTTGGTTAACATAAGGGGAAGGGAGTAGAGGGGATTCATTTTTTGTTTGGTATAGGAGGGGAGGGTTTTATGAGTAAATTATATTTATAACCTTCATATATGCAAAAAGATTATAAGGGTAGATACAATTATGTAAGGGTATTTTTGTAATGAAAATATTCTCCCTCCAAAAAACCACAAATTGAAAGGAGACAAAATTGAACAAAAATGATGTTTTGATTCCCTCCCCTCCCCTCCCATCCCATCCCATCCCATCCCAAATTTTGAACCAAATATGGTTTAATTTTTCAAACCCCTCCCCCTCCTTTTTTCTCTTCCAACCAAACAGGGGCTAAGTTTTGTGGATACATGTACTTATTATCTAATGGCCCCTGGCCATGGACCATTTTCATAACAAATGATTTCTAAGATGTTGGATCAATCATCCAACGGTTCTTATTTTAAAAAAATTACAAGTGTCGTAGAATTTTTCGCGGTAATTTAAATTATAAATATCTATTAAATATTTATAATTTTTAATTACATTAAAATGAATGCTATTTTGAAAAATGAATAATGAACACGTAATAATCAGAACATTTAAATGCAAGTCATTAGATCAGTGTAGTTCGACATATTTCAGATTCAAAATCGGAGCATGACGTGATGTTTTAAATGCTACTATTTTTGCCCTAGAGATAATACTTTTATACTTTAGGAAAAAACATTTTATTATTAGGAATTATGTTTTGTTGATTATTATTAATTTATTTATTATGTCTTTATTTACAGCATTATAAATATTAGCATAATAAATGTCCTTGGAATTATGATACGCAATATATATCTTTAAGTATGTGATTTAAAAATGAGATTGTATGACTAGTATCTTTATTCTTAAATATCCCTAGTCGAGTGTTATTATTGAAGGACAATAATAATGCATTGAGACTAGTATGCTAGTTGACTGATGATCACATATCATTGGTAATAGGTACGGTGATACTTAAGTCAAAGCATAAATACATGTAAGAGTACATGGCACTGAATTGACCCATCGTGAGATTCTACATGTTAATAGTGTCATAAGTAATTCTCATAGTGATAATGGTGTAATGATCTTTATAACCGAAATCATTATATTTCTCTACGAGAATTAATATACTTTTTTTTGCCAAGAGAATTAATATACTTTGATTACATTAAGAGTTACTTTTGACTGGATGATTATAAAAGTGGAAATTGGATATATTATGAATCATATGAGAAATATGAATGATCTAGATTAGATTTAACCCTCCTAGTTAGAGGAGTGATATTATTGGCCTCTTGTTTGAGTGACATTATTTACAAAAAGTTTAATCAAATCACCGATTTAATTATTATGACTTGGGTAACAATGATGTATTACTAGATGCCGCTCATTGTTTACAGTTTCAATTAGATATTAAAATTATTACCAATGTAATAATAACCTACAGGGTCACACACAAAGAACGCTTGAAGGAGAAATAATTTAAATTATGAATTTAAATTAATTAAGTAATTTATTATTTATAATATTAATTAGATATGATTTAATTAATTAATTAAATAAATAGAAAAATTGAATTACTTAAACTAATTCTAAAATTAGTAAATAATTAATTATGTGCGACTTAATTAAATTATAAAATGGAATTTCAGATTTGAATTAATTATAATTGGATTATAATTAGAAAACTAATTTTCTTCTTTCTATATTATATATATATCTCATATATTATGGCTGATTTTATTAAGTGATACAACTTTTACAAAACCCTAGCCGTTTTGAGAGAAAGAGGAAGATGGAGAGAGAAGCAATCTTCGATCCTTTGAGACAAGCGTTTGTGTGGATATCGTAGAGCGTAGATCACGAGAGCAGGATACGTGGTGATTGAACAAGCTTTGGAGCTCCAAAAATGATTGTTAAAACTTCTTAAGGTATTTATTCTTAATCTCCGAATTAAATCTTATATTTTTGCATGGATCCTGCGGAGGGTTTCGATTTTGATTTGTTTTACGCGTTTTTCCGTTATGTTTATGTGCACGAAATTCTACAATGGTATTAGAGCTACTTGAGAGACTGTTTTGATATGAAGTATCAATCCATTAACGAGTTTTGAACGAAATTCTCCGATGACCTGGAAATCAATCCATTAATGCGTTTTGATATGAAGTATTTAATTCAAGGAAAAATTATCAATCCATTAACGCGTTTTGATATGAAGTATTTAATTCAAGGAAAAATTGGGAATCTCTTCCCTGATGGGATCATGATCGTTTTATGTAATAACAAATCCCTAAATAAATATTAAGTTAACTAGATGCCTTCCAATGAATGAACACACATAAAGGCCTAGATCGATAGGGATGGGTTTATCAAAGCGAAGTGCTTCTATTTATCGTGGTGAGGTGCGATTGAGTAAATATGATACTCAAATGTTGGATCATTGGGTCTAACTTAACTATAGATCATCACAATAAGATTGTGGATTTTGAGGCATAAAGTTTGGTGTGATTTATTGGATAAATGAGTACAAAATTTGTTCTACCAAACTATCCAAGAGTTATATATGATATAATTGACAAATGTTGTCTACCTAAATAATCATGTTTTGGGAAGAAAGCCAGAGCCGACCTAATGCATAACGAAATATGGATCTTGGCTCACTAGAAAGATTTAAAAGAAAATCTTTCTGAATTATTAGTTAGGGCAATAGGGCTATTGATTTAATAAAAATAGTGGGAGTAATATTATGATATACCATAATCACTTAAACATAATAATTAAAAAATTTGTAATCTAGATTAATTTATGCATATTTAAAATATTGTAGATTTCCAATTGGCAATTAACAAAAATAACTTCTCTGTGCAATTAGTCCTTCAAAAGGACAAGCTGACAGGAACTAATTTTCTCGGCTAACATAAGAGCTTGAGGATTGTCCTTAGGCATAAAGATGTCATTCAAAACTCTTCCTCTACTCTTCTAGCTGAGAATGTAACATGTGTTGAACAAAATGCTTATTGGAAGCAAACTAATTAAGTGCTAGATTGCTTATGTGTGCCGATCTTAAGAAGCAACATGGGCATTTGGATGCTTATGAAATGATTGAGCACTTTCAAAGGATGTTTGAAGGACATGCTCATCAAGATAGATTCGAAAATAACATGGCATTATAAAATTACAAGGAAGGAGAGTGAGATCCGGTTGGACCATATATTCTAAAGATGCTAGGGTACATAGAGTACCTTATCATTTTCGGTTTTAAGTTTTGTCTAGAGACTCAGATCGATTTGATCATGCAATCTTTGAACAATAACTATTCTCAATTTGTTATGAATAGTGAAATAAATGAGATAGACATAGCACCCATTGTGAAGCACGTTGAGAATTGTTGTAAGCAACATGATAAATGCATAGACTACTCCCATAATGATACTGAATGTAGGAATGCGAATGGGAAAGGAAAATGGAAAGGAAAGAAGAAGATTTGGTCTAATTCTATGGCCAAATTAAAGTCTAATCCCAAACAGGAAAGAAGAAAAAGTTTTTATTTTTTTTCGTTCTTGTCTTGTGTTTCTTCTCCTACAACTACTTCAATTACTGTCAACGATTATAATGTATATAATTTACAAGTGATCCTACAAGTCTGAAATTTAAAAATAAACCAAAATAATAAAATAAAATAATTCAAACTCGACTCGATCAGCTCGGCTCGATAAGCTCGTCGTCGACTCGAGTCGGCTCGAACGTTAACGAACTCGAGTTTGGTAAGAAAAAAAAAGCTCGTTAAGATAATCAAGCTCAAGCTCGACTCGGTACAAAAAAACCCGATCGACTCGGCTCGTTTGTTTGCAACCCTAATATATTTCAACACTGTAAAAAATAATGAAAAAACACAAATGAAAAAACATGTAAGACGTGTTTTCTTAAACGCACGCTTATCGAGAAAAAAGATGAATCTTGAACTTGGAAATTTGGATTCCCTTCCCCTTTTGTTGACAAGCTTTTGAGCTACCCTACATTTCGACCTCAGTAGGGAGCGCGCTACATATTTATTTGTGTATCTACATTTTGATGAAGCAAACAATGGCGTCTTACTGCAGAAGTTTACTTAACTTGAAACCTCCCTATAAATCCTCCTCCCTGCTTCTTTCTCTGAACCTCAGTGTATTAAGGAGTATGGGTAGTAATGTAATGTAGTGAGTAAGGGTAGTATAGTCTTTGACTAACCTTCTATATATATGTCTTAAGGATGTAGCTTGTAACCCAATTCAAGTGAGAAACAATGTAGCCGCTATGCAAAAACAGTTTGCAAATATATTTTATATCTTATTTGTTCATCTCTTTATTCTACAATTACTAGTATTTGATGCTCAAACTTATAAAGTTATCATGGTATCAGAGCCTCCGGTTCTTGAGGCCTAACAATTGATACACAATTTCTTATCTATCATTTCTTCGAAAACAAAAATAAGAACTTAGCTGAGATTGAGTGTATAGTCTGGTGTTGAATTGAGATTGTTGTTGGCTGAGAATTCAAGGTCAGAACTTAGTACCAGGTGTTGGTTACAGAACAAAAGAGGTAAGTTGGAACTTGGAAGGAGATGAATGGGAGTAATATTGTTTGGAGCGATACTCAATAGGTGTTTGATAAAAGACCTAAACCAACGGTGTTTGATAAATTCCGCCTGGAAGAGGTGATTATGGAGGCGGTGATAGAAGGTTTGGATATAATCATCATTTGATAAGGGATGACTGCAATGGTGGTGTCGTGCTTATGAAGTGAGGGTCAGTTTGTTGGTCTTGTACACCATTACTTCCAGAACAATGAGGTTTTGAGCATGAAGTTAGCGATTCGAAAATACTAGCCATCCAGAAATCTGCAGAAGCCTCTTGTATTCTTGCTAAATTTAAAGAAGCTCAGCACACAATTTCAGAAGCAGATTTTATGCTGAATGAGCTAATGTTGGCAAATAAAAGCAAAAGGTTGAAATCAAAGGTTTAAAAGGGAGAAATTGGTTTTAATAAACGAAAGGGATTGCTTAATTAATGAGGTCCGGAGATTGGAATCTAGCAACAATCAAAAGGATATTCTTTACGAAAATCTTGAAAATAAGCTGAATCTGATATTATAGCAATGAAAGAACTTGTGCAGAAGTTGGAGGGTATAGTTTCACAGGCCCAATTCACCTGTAATGAGCATTCTGAGTCCATATCCTCAGATTTTCTATGCCTTAAATCTCAAGTTTGTGACTCAACTATGATGGTGCAGTCGTGGATTGAGGAAATCTGGTCCGCGACTATATTTAAGGGGGTAGTTTAGAAGATCGGGAGGAGCAGTTTTTTCATTGATTTGTCAGAGGAAGAGTTTCACTTGCTTGTCTTGGTTGCAGAGATGAATCAGCTGGCATTCGAAAAAGCTAAAATGGAGGATGAACATATATGTTATGTTACTGGTCTTGACAGACTTAAGAATGATTTGGTGCTTTTGCTGCTAGATACAGAGCTGAAGGAACTGATGCTGCTTGACAATGAAGTTGAGCTCACTTGTCTTGCGAGTGAACTTGAACAGGAAATCAAGTTAATAAAGGAGGTCTCTTGTTCAAATGATATTCTGAGAAATGAACTTGTAGAATTGACTGTGGCAAAGAAGAAACTGTCATGCCAGTTTCAAATCCAAGTTGCTGAAGTTGATATTTTAAAGGAAGAGATAATTTTCCTAAAGAATGAACAACTATCACATGAGAAGAATAACTCTGAAGCGTTTAGGAAGTTGAGCTCCAAATTTGAGAATTTTGTTAATGAAATGCAGAAATATGCAGAAGGAGCATCTGAGTTTCTAGAAGATATAGAATCAGTGGAAATTCTTTCGGAAGAGGTTATCTCTAGAAATTGCTACCTTGAAGCTGAGCTAGAGAGGAAAGATAGTGTTCTTGAAGGACTGCTCCTATATCTTAAATTGATATAAGAATCTGCATCTAGTAACAAAGATCAGAAAGATGAATCCTTTCGTTCTAAAAAAGCTGTGGCTGATCCTGATTTAGATAGTGGATACCGGAGGCAAAACAAAATTGATATGCCAGAATGCGCTTCTGATATGTTAACAGGTAATTCTGACGAATCTACTCCTGAGTTGTATAGTTCAGTGCCTACAATCATTCTGCTTCCTTGAATTGTTATGAAGCAGCTAATAAAGTTTTAGGTGGTAATCCCACTCATTCAGCAGACTTACAATCTGTTGTTAAGAAGAAAGGATGGGTTTATAATGCAATGGGCCTTATGGTTACGGAAATGAGAACATGGATGGTTTAAATGAGCTGAATAGGGGTCCGAGAGCCAAGAGTTCAAAGAATCAAAAGGTGTTTACACCTGTTGTCTTGGATGTTAAGGGACAGAACATTCCAGTGGCAGGAACAAATGCAGAAAACGAAAAGCCCTGTGTAGACAGCGACAGAGAACAATACAACCATGCTGAGTTTCCTGAGACATATTCTGGTGCAAGTTTTATAACATAAAATCATACAGCAAAGATGATGTGCACAAGAGTATAAAGTACAGTGTGTGGGCAAGCACACAGGATGGAAATAAGAAGCTTGATGCAGCGTACCAAGAAGCGCAGCAGAAGTTTGGTACCAAGAATGTTCACAATTTAATAGCATGAATGGGACCAGTCTTGAAAAATATATTGACCAGCTACATGCTAGGGAAGCCAAGAGAAAGGCAGTGGCTACAAGGGTTTTATTCAGTTTTATAGTCAGGAGATGGAAGTCATTGCCATCATTTAATGATCGAAGTCATTGCCATCATTTAAATGGAAGTAATTGCCATTGTTTGTGAAGATGGAAGTCATTGCCAAAAGCCGAGAGTTCATTTCTGAAATGTGCAGAAAGAATGAGTACTCGAGCTAATTCAACAGTTTATCTTGCATAGCGTCAAGTTGGCTGATAATTGATCCAGAAAATGCATGATGCGAGATTGGGTGAAGCCTTGGTTACTCATTGAGATTAGGGTAAGCCTTGTTTACTCGTGGAGATTGGGCGAAAGAAGCCTTGTTTACTCCGGTCATGCCTGGAAGTTTGTGCTTCGACACTTTGCTCTACCAGATTCTGTTGAGGCAAAATGCCTTGAATTAACAGATCAAGTTGTGGTTAAAGGAGTGAAGGGAAGTCGATGGAGTTTTAAAAAAAAAAGAGCTCTGTGAGCAGTAGTCCTCAAAACGGCAGTAGCACACTCCAGCTGTCGGGACTTAAAGTTGTTCCTCGATTCTCCGTTTAAATTCCGGAGCCAAATTCTGTTGAGGCGGCTATGACCCTTGAAGTAGGTCATTAGCCTTGAAGTAGCCTTTTAAAACAAATGTTATTGGATGACAAGGAAGAAGAGATCAATGGAGATTTTTTTAAAGGTGAAAAGCTGATGTGAATTCCAGCTATTGAGCTCTGTGAGCATTGGTCCGAATGGCAGGAAATGGAGCACCTGTCGGACATTAATTTATCAAATACAGTACACTCCAACTGTTGTTTTAACCAAGTTGCTATACTATGGAAAGAAACAATGATTCCTGGTGTACAGATTCAGTATGCAGCTACCTTGACTGTCCTGTAACTTCTCCTGGTGCAAACAATCAGATTGATGACAAGAATGGTGTGTGTGTAGTGCCATTTGAGGACTTTACTAAGACAAGTGACTGGAAGACGTGCACAAGTGTGCAACGCTAATTAATGGGGAGAGTGTAAAAATGATGACTGGTGATTCTAATATTGACCTGGTGTTGGTGAGCAAATCTCCCAAGTATCAAGGTGCTAGAGTGGTCTAATATGGATGGGGAAATCATACCACAGTAGTTAGAAAGTATGCTTTTGTTAAAGGGACTCATCAGGTCAAGGTGATTCGGCTGTTAAAGAACCATTGGGTGGTGCAGAGTCAAATGTGCCTCATCTACAACATCTGGAATCAGGTTTTATCAGCTTCGGAAGGAAGTAGTCACTAACATTGGTAATACATCAAGAGCTGCCATCATAATTTCTTCAAGCCAAGAGTTTCATTTTGTTTTTCACTCATTGGCTTGAGGGGGAGTATTAAGGAGTATGGGTAGTAATGTAATGTAGTGAGTAAGGGTAGTATAGTCTTTGACTAACCTTCTATATATATGTCTTAAGGATGTAGCTTGTAACCCAATTCAAGTGAGAAACAATGTAGCCGCTATGCAAAAACAGTTTGCAAATATATTTTATATCTTATTTGTTCATCTCTTTATTCTACAATTACTAGTATTTGATGCTCAAACTTATAAAGTTATCACAGTGTCCGATCATTCTCCGCCACCATGTCACCCCCGTCCACCGCAATTGTTTACGATCAAGAAGGTCCTCCTGATTCTGTCACCAAGTAATCTCTCTCTCTCTCTCTCTCTCTCTCTCTCTGTCTCTCTATCTCTCTCTCTCTCCCCCCCCCTCTCTCTCTCTCCTGTCTAATGGTGTTATCAACTATAGTTGTATATTTGGTAATGCAGAATGGTAAAGCTACCTCCTGTTGAAATTAAGGAGAATGATATTTGTGTTAAAATGCTTGCTGCTCCTATCAATCCTTCTGATATCAACAGAATTCAAGGTTCATTTCCCACCTAATCTTTTGTTCTAATTCATCACTTTGCTTGTTGGGGAACCAATTTCGGGTTCACTGTTGTGTTCTTGGCATGTCAATTTCATGTTGTTGTAGACTTGTAGAACATACTGAAATTCAATATGGTTTGAAATTCAATATGCGTAAATGAATAAATAAAATTTAATAATCAATTTATTTTGGTCATATCCGGATTCATTGGGTCATAGACTCGTATCCGGATTTCATTATTTTTGTTTTTTTTTTAAAATGTCAGTCTTTCAATTTAATTAATTTTTTAAGATTCGTTTATCTTTATTTTCAATACTGTAACATTTTTATTTAATATTTTAATTATTATACTTTTGTATTTATTAACTTTTTCAGTGACATATAATTTTAAATTTGTATTCGAAATTATTTCAAAAAATAGTGCTATTTTTTATAATCATTTTATTATTGAATTTATTTTATTCAATTTATATATCTATTTGAAATTTTAATAAAAATAATATTTTTATTTACTATATTTTTTCCTATATTATAAATATTTTAAGATCCGCCAAATATCATGTCATATCACATAATAGGGCATCTATACTCCTTTATTAATGTGCAAAATCATGTTTAAATGGCACGCAATAGTACCAAAGTACCAAAATACCAAATTTGGCTATCACTAAATTCAGGATTCGATTTCTTGCGACTACATAATTATATAAGATTTATTTACTTTAAGTTTTTTTATAGTATTTAATTATTAATAGTAATATTTTATTTCGATTCATGTTTGTGCTCCGCTAGTTATATATTAACATCAATACTTCTATTATAGATTGTGAGATGTTATTTTTCAAAAATTACTTCCATGTGTCCCTCTCATCTCTTTACACTAGGGCTGTCAAAAAAATTCGAAAAATCCGATATCCGTCCGAAATATCTGTATTCGTATTCGAAAAAATAGGATATTATCCGCATCCGAAATAAATAGGATATTATCTGTATCCGAATCCAACATATCCGAATCCGAAAATGGAAAAATTAATATATATTTATATATAATATTTATAATTTATAATATATTTATAATTAATAATATATGTCTTTCTTCATTATTTAATATGTTTCAAAGATATATTTAAGTGTAGACATTTTTTAAACATATATATGATATAAATATAATATATTATATTAAAAATATATCATAATATAAGTCTTTTTTTAAATATTATCAATTTGGATATCAAAAAAATTCGAAAAATCCGAAATCCGTCCGAATATCTGTATTCGTATTCAAAAAAATAGGATATTATCCGAATCCGATAATTTCGGATACGGATATGGATATAGTCATATCCAGATCCGAAATATCCGTTTGACAACCCTACTTTACACTTTCCTTTTTGGATGTTCGTCTCAATTCTTTACATTTCAAAATTTACCTCAAATAGTAAAGTTTTAAAATATAAAAAGTAACTACTCCTACTACTTTCCTCCACTAAACTTAAAATATTGATTGATCCTAATATTTTATTCACTTTTCTTACTTTTCTTCCCTAACTTACACTTTTTCAGAATTTTTTTTTTCTTAATCTTCCAACTCATTTGTAAACAAATGTTATCCACTAACTTACACTTTTTCTTAACCTCCCAACTCATTTGTAAACAAATGAGAAGGACAGAGGGAATATATAGAAAAAACCATGCCACAAAACCCCCCCTTTACTTAAATTATATAATAAAGATATAATGTGGCATCTTTATCTGCGTCTGTTTCTGTTTCAAATGCCTAAATAGAAAATAAATGATCAATGTCCCCTGGCATGCAAAATATCGGTACTTAGCAGTCCTTTACTTTATTTTACAAGAACACTTCCCTTAAATGTCTTACAGATTTTTTGATTGTCAATTTATATATACTATCTCCATTAAAGCTTAATGAAGAAGCTATCTTACTGAAGAAGAAAGAGTTTGTTACAAGATGAAAATGAAAGTTACAGAAAAGTTTTACACACGAGCTCTGTATTTATACTAACAGAAATGCTATAACTAAATTTGCCAGCTGTATAGAGCCGGCAATTTCGTACACGACACGAAAACACGACACGAAAATGACACGAAATTATGGGTTTGGGTTGACCTTTGCGGTACACGAACACGAAAGTACACGAACACGAAATTACACAGATGAATTTAGTGTCGGTTTTGGGTTTACCCTTGGGTACACGACACGAAATGAAAATACACGAAATAAATAAATATTTAAATAATTTTATTAAAATTTTATGAATACATATTTTAAAATGATATTTCATATATAATTTTTACATAAGATAAATACAAAATAGTTTCAAATTTTAGTTTCACAAGACTTAAGCACACTTCATTCCTTATGACATATTGACTTAAGACTCAAGTAGTAAAAACTTAATATTTAAATATTTTTATTTTTATTCAAAAATTACATGAAACACGACACGAAACGTACACGAAATAAAGGTACACGAACACGAAACGAATCCTTAACGGGTCGGTTTTGGATTTGGCATTACGTACACGAAGCACGAAAGTACACGACACGAAAGTATACGAAACGAACGAATTGCCAGGTCTAGCTGTATGCTCATTTGTCTTGATTAATCTTAGCCTCTTGTTCTATTTGTTGCTTAGCTGGAAATTGTAGTGAAGTTGTACTATCTGTAACACCCCCCCTCAAGTTGGGAGGGTGAAACAAGTTGCAGACACCCAACTTGGAACAAAAGTAATGAAGTTGTCCTGCAGACAAAGCCTTAATAAACATATCAGCAGGTTGCAGAGTAGAAGCAATATGAGCTGTGGCAATGACACCTTGCTGAAGTTTCTCTCGAACAATATGACAGTCAATGTCAATATGTTTAGTCCTTTCATGAAAGACAGAATTAGAGGCAATGTATAGAGCAGACTTGTTATCACAGTAAAGAGTGACAGGAGTAAGAGTATAGAAACCAAAAGTTTTGAGCAAATTTAGAAGCCAGACTAGTTCACAACAGGTATCAGCCATGCTCCGATATTCGGCTTCTGCAGATGATCGAGAAACTGTAGGCTGTTTCTTACACTTCCAAGAAATCAAGGGTGTACCAAATTGAACACAGAAACCAGTAAGAGATTGTCGAGAAGATTTACAACCTCCCCAATCAGAATCACAGAAAGCAATGATGGTAGGTTTGCTAGATGCTGACATAAGGATACCTTGGCCAGGAGCATATTTTAAGTATCTAACAACTCGATATACAGCTTGTAAATGATCAAATCTTGGTGTAGCAAGAAACTAAGATAGCACTTGAACAACATAAGACAAGTCTGGTCGAGTCACTGTAAGATAGATCAATCGACCAACCAATCTTCGATAAACAGATGCCTCTGATAAAGACAGAAGAGAACTAGATGTATCTGACAGAGTATGATTTTGTTCAATAGGTGTTTTAGCAGGCTTAGCTCCCAGAAGACCTGTATCTTGCAAAATATTTAGTGTATATTTGGTCTGATGCAAGTAAATACCCTGATTAGACCTTGCAACCTCAATGCCTAAGAAATATTTCAGAGGGCCTAAATCTTTTAGTTGAAAACAAGTACTTAAGTAATCAATAACTTTCTGAATCAGAGAAGAATCATTCCCAGATATCAGAATATCATCTACATAGACTAGAACTGCCACAAAAGAATTACCAACATTGAGAGTGAACAAACTGTTATCAGCATGTGATTGAATAAAATGATAGTCTTTAAGAGCAACACTGAATTTTGTAAACCAGCATCTAGGAGCCCATTTTAGACCATAGATTGACCTTACCAACTTGCAGACAAAAGCAGTAGGATCCTTGATAGTAGAAGTATCTGAAAAAGATGACAACTGCAGATAACCAGGTGGAAGTTTCATATAAACCTCTTCTGCAAGATCACCATGCAGAAATGCATTTGTAACATCTAGTTGTTTAATTTCCCAATTCTGAGAAGCTGCAATAGCAATAAACAATCTGACAGTGGTCATTTTGGCCACTGGAGCAAAGGTCTCAAAATAATCAAGACCATATGTTTGAGTAAATCCTTTAGCCACTAATCTGGCTTTGTATCTTTCAACACTGCCATCAGGTTTATATTTGACTTTAAAAATCCACTTACAATCAACCACATGCTTATCTGAAGGTTTTGGAACAATGATCCATGTATGATTATTTTCCAAAGCATTTAACTCAGTTTTCATAGCAGCTAACCAATTTGCATCTGTTGCAGCTTGTTTGTAGGTATAAGGAATTGAAGTATTGACAGTGTTTACCAAATATTGAGTATAGGCAGGTTTAAAAGCAGCAAAAGACATAAAATGATGAATAGGGTACAAAGAAGAAGTACTTGGAACCAGTGCAGAAGAAATGCTAGCAGTAATGGTGATCAATGTAGATGGAAGACCAGTGAAATCTTTAAACTTGGATGGAACAGCCTTAGTTCTGGATGGTCTAGCAGAAAGAATAGGAATGGAATTTAAATTCTGAGTATCTGAAGTTGGCACTTGATCTGTGCTAGGTACAGAAGAAGCAGGGATAGAATGAGAAATATCATCTGTAAAAGTATGTAAAGGTGGGGTGGGAAATAGCTGGATAGAAGAAGAAGTATCTGTAGAAGGCAATTTTGATAAAGAGAAAGGAAAAATATCTTCAACAAAGTGAATGTCTCTTGTAACATGAATCTTTTTAGATTGTAAATCAAGAACTCTGTAACCTTTTTGACTGAATGGATATCCTAAAAACACATACTTGAGTGTTTTAGGAGCAAATTTTTCAGGAGAGTGATAGAAATCGCTTATGTAACACAAGCAACCAAAAGCTCTAAGATGAGTATAATTTGGCTTTTTAGCAAATAAAATTTCATAAGGACTTTTGAATCCTAAAGTAGCAGTAGGCAACAAATTGATGAGATGTGCTGCAGTTAAAACACAATCTCCCCATAAGTGAATTGGAACTTGAGATTGAAACTTCAAAGACCTAGCTACATTTAGCAAATGTTGGTGTTTTCTCTCTGCAATTCCATTTTGCTGAGGAGAATAAGGACAGCTTGTTTGATGAATTATACCTAAAGATTGCAGAAAGGTATCTAAATCCTTATTAACAAACTCCAATCCATTATCTGATCTCAAGATATTAACATGGATTTTAAACTGATTATGAACATAGGTAATGAAATTTTTGAGTAAGCCAGAAACTTGAGATTTATCAGTAAAGAGAAACAACCAAGTTGTTCTAGAAAAATCATCAACTATGGTCAAGAAATATTTACAAGTACCATGAGTAGAATACTTGTATGGTCCCCATACATCACAATGAACAAGTTGAAAAATATGAGTAGACTGAGATTCTTTGACAGGAAAAGAAACTCTAGTTTGTTTAGACAAATGACATATCTCACAATGATTATCAGTAACTAAGTGTTTGGAATCAATACAAGAAACATGTTTAAGAACAGAAAAAGAAGGATGTCCTAATCTACTATGCCATAGTTGCAGTTGAGGCTGAAGTAGATTAGAGGTACAAGCAACAGCTTTAGGAATACGAAGTTTATAGAGACCATCTGAGAGATCACCAATCTGCATCTGCATCTTCTTGACTGGGTCCTGCAAAATACAAGAATTGGTGGAAAACAAAAGTTGACAATCATTGTCAGTTGTAAGTTTGGCAACAGACAGTAAGTTACACTGAAAATGAGGCACATATAACACATCTTTCAGTATAATAGAAGAGTTGAAGAAAACATGACCAGTATGAGTGATTTGAGATTGTTGACCATTAGGCAAATACAAGATGGAATTAAACTCAATAGGATCATGAAGAAGATCAAACTGAGAAGTGATATGGTTTGTTGCACCTGAGTCAACAATCCAGATAGTAGAACTGTCTTTACAGTTAACATGAGAAGCCACAATATCATTTTTAGTACTGTGAATACCTGCAAATGGAGTAACAGATGCAGAGTTGGAACTGAGCCAAGGAGCTTGAAGAGGATGAGACTACATCTTAGTTTGAAGCATGTTGATAATTTGTTGACATTGCTTTTCAGAAAGATCAACATCTGATTTTATATGAGAATCAGTAGAACCAAAAGAATCCTCTCTAGAGACACTTGCAGAATTAGCAGAATTAGATGTAACTTTCTTAACATTTCTAGGTTTTGGTTTTGGTTGACCATACAACCTATGCCAATCTGGATATCCATGAAGTGCAAAGCACTTATCCTTAGTGTGTCCAGAAAGATTGCAGTAATCACAGAGAGAACTATTCTCATTAGGCTTTCGAGCATTCTTAGGTCTAGAACCAGCAAATGTCTGAGTAGTTTTAACACTCATTGCACAATGTTCTGAAGGAAGTTTTACAGCAGAAGTAAAATCTCTCTAATTTTCTTCTTGAAGCAGCATAGCATATGCACTTGCAACATCAAGCAAAGGAGTCATTAACAGAATCTGACCTCTCACAGGTGTAAATTGATCATTCAATCCCATAAGAAACTGACTAAGCTTAAGCATATTCTCATATTTTTCCAACTTTTGAACATTTCCACAAGAACAGGTAGAATTAGCACAGGAACATTTAGGAATTGGTGACAAATTGTCAAGTTCATCAATTAGTCCTCGAAATTCAGTAAAGTATGCAGTAATTGATTTTGTGCCTTGAGTAAGAGATGAAAGTTCTTTATGAAGATGAAATAAACGAGGAACATTACTTTGGGAATAACGAAGAGCAAGATCGTCCCATATTTGTTTTGCAGTATGCATGTAAACAATACTTTTCCGAATTTCAGTAGAGACAGAGTTCAAAAGCCACGAGATTACCAGATCATTACTTCTCATCCAAAGAGACAGTTGAGGTGATGTTGAAGCAGGTTTCGTTACAGATCCATCGATAAATCCTAATTTTAGCTTTGCAGAAAGAGCAATTGCAACAGATCGACTCCAGTGATGATAGTTTTGATCATTGAGAGGCTCTGCAACAAGAGAAAGACCTGGATGATCAGCTGAACTCAAGAAGTATGGATGATTAATGTCGATTGTAGACGACAAAGATGAAGAAGACGTCATGGCGGAAGTAGACGAGGCAACAGTAGCAGCGTACGAACGCATCAAAGTATCTGATATAAGTATCTGTATCTATAGATCGTATATATGCTCTGATACCATGTCAATTTATATATACTATCTCCATTAAAGCTTAATGAAGAAGCTATCTTACTGAAGAAGAAAGAGTTTGTTACAAGATGAAAATGAAAGTTACAGAAAAGTTTTACACACAAGCTCTGTATTTATACTAACAGAAATGCTATAACTAACTTTGCCAGCTGTATGCTCATTTGTCTTGATTAATCTCAGCCTCTTGTTCTATTTGTTGCTTAGCTGGAAATTGTAGTGAAGTTGTACTATCTGTAACATTGATAATTTCGTATTGATACTTGATTAAATGTGTAAATGAGAGTCCAATTCTTCAGCAAATTGCAAATTCTGTCCTTTCTAGTCTGCATAATTTTTTTGAAACAGATCGGTTAGTTCAGGCAACATCAATTTGTTATGAGCTTTGTTGGTTCGTACTGCGTACATATGTACAATCTCAAATTTCCTTCTTTTATCTTTTCTTGTGGAGTGGTACTATAGGTGTATACCCCGTGAAGCCACAAATTCCAGCAGTTGGTGGTTATGAAGGAGTTGGAGAGGTACATGCCGTAGGATCTGCAGTAAAGGGTCTGTCTCCTGGTGATCTGGTCATTCCATGTCCACCAAGTTTTGGTACTCTTTCTCTGCTCATGTCCTTAACTTATTATATCAGTTACGTTAAGTTCTTGTTTCCAGTTCGTTTTTTTTTTTTGTCGTTTTTTCAGTTATGTTGTTCGTTGAATTTTCCGTGGTTGTCAAACTCAAAGACAGTTGCAACAAGTTTTATAAATGTTAAGGTTTTGTTGTAGCATATTCTGTCTATAATATACAAGTAGTCACTACTGAAGTTCACATCTGCCAATGCCCCCACAAATCATATCTAAAACCTATATTTTAGTTTTTCTGAGCTTTAGAAGTCCAGTGTAAATGCCTTTAATTGTTCTTGCCTAATAAGAGTGAAGAATCTATTCTGAATAAAAGCGTGTGTCTGGACCACAAAAACATAAGCAACTTTCTCGTTTTTAACAATATTTATATAAAAGAGTACCTACAAGTTTGTATTTCTCAGGTACATGGCAGACATATGTGGTAAAAGAGCAGAGTGCATGGCATAAAGTTGATAAGGGAACACCAGTGGAATATGCTGCCACAGTGTTCATAAACCCTTTGACAGCACTTAAAATGCTTGAGGACTTCGTGGATCTTAATGGAGGTAATTACACTCTTGACGTTATCATTATTAATTTTTGGCGGCTTTTACTTAATAAGTTGTGCTGCTTGAACAGGTGACTCAATTGTGCAAAACGGGGCTACAAGCATGGTTGGTCAGTGCATCATTCAGCTTGCCCGAAGTCGTGGCATCCGGAGCATTAATATTATAAGGGACAGGTAGGCATTGGGTCGAAATTGACTTACAACGGGACAATCTCAAACTAAATATGCTAAATGTAATATACAAATTTTGAGGGGGAAGAGAAGAGCATGAGTACGAGAAAGGAATGACTGTTGTTTCAAAATTGTTGGATTGAGTTCTAGTTCAATTTTGTGACAATAAAACGGAGTAAGTAATAAAAATAATTATGAATAGATGTTCTCAAATAATTAGTAATTTAAGACGAGTGTCATTCCATTTTCATCTCACTTCATTCTTTCCCGCCTAACAGAGGGTTATTGTACTAGGTTCTGTTGAAGGCTGTATGCTGGGTTAATGTACAATGGAACTGTTTAGTAACATAGAGCCCTTGAATGCTATATGTAATGAAGTTCATTTTTAGCACTAATAAATTATTTTGGGAGTATGCCACATGTGTCCTTAGTCTTTCAGTCTTAGAAAGGACGGACCCAGAAAATATGAAAATCTTACTGTAACTGGCTGGCAAATTGCATCAGAGGGTCTTGCTTGAAGAATCGGTGAAGACAAACAATGTACTGAATGTGTAGGGATTATGGTTATACCATAGAACTTAATTTGACAAAGCCTTATTGCGTATGGGTACTGATTATTTGTCCACAGTCTACTTGCTCCTTGGTCTAGTTGGCTGTCTAGATATACATTAAAACAAGGATAGAGAATTTTTAATTATGCTGTTAAATAAGCATATTATATTGTTTATTTTGAGAAGAATAGGAAGATTAAACTTCAACAAACTACACAAGACAGTTTTAGAACACTCACTGGTGGCTTAGATGACTTGACCTGGCCTCTACTAATCTATAACACTTCTCAGCTTTCTGGTAGTGTTTACATCAAAATATGCATGTTCATACTATTAATGCAGTTTTTTCCATCACATATCGTGTTAGTCAAGCCCAATGCTCAAATTCAGTTTTTTTTCGGTAACTAAAAGTTTTCAGTTTTTAAAGTAATACATAAAAATATAAAATCATGCTTATTACTGAATTTTTTAAAAGCAGTATCAGTATCATTTTATGTGCAACTGCATTCACTTTTACGCCGGGTTCCTTCCTAAATTGCCATTGAACCTGTAGGATTATGGTCTAGTTGTATTTACATTATGGTGTACTTCTTAGCAGTACATAGGAACTTGATTAGCTTACTTGCAAAACTGTCTGAGTGTCTGAAAACTTTAGATACTGCAGAAAAAATGTTTATTATCTGTTAATAAAAGGAGATGAAGAGTAACATGTAAAGTTTGCTCCAGGGAGAAAGTTAGCTGTACTTCTTATCACGTTTTGTTTAATTAAGGGCTGGATCAGATGAAGCAAAAGAAAAACTTAAAAATCTTGGCGCAGATGAAGTGTATACAGAGAGCCAACTGCAACTTAAAACTGTCAAGAGTCTCCTGGTATAATATATTCTCTCCTTTTCTATATTAGACGATCCCTTCTTTTTGTATGACCTTTTATCTTACACTTAACAAAGAGACAGAATTATCTTTTTTTAAACAAGTAATTATTATGAAGTAAGTTGTGTCAGTAAAATGTGTCGTTTTGATCTGTGTTGTATGGATTTCTTTTGTCCCTTTTTAAGGCACTTTTAAATATTATAACGTTTGTAATAGGCTAATGTTCCTGAACCAGCCCTGGGGTTAAATTGTGTTGGCGGAAATGCTGCATCATTGGTTATCAAATTCTTGAGGTAAGACATGAAATGCCAGATTCCACTGATCTTGACTTCACTTTTTTCTCCTAGCGCGTTGTTATCTAAATGTAGTTAGTTATTTCAGGCGAGGGGGAACCATGGTAACATATGGCGGCATGTCTAAAAAACCTATCACTGTGTCAACGTCATCCTTCATATTTAAGGTACTGAAATCATTTAATGACTTTTTCATGTCAGAAACAAACTAAAAACCTCAACTTTATTCATGGCTCATGAAGATCATGGTTTAGTTGGAGCTTTAGGCAGTTCTCTAAAGAAGATAGCGAAAAAATTATACCTAGACCAAGAGGGATGTATAAACTAATGCTTCCATAGATTCGATCGTGGTTTACAATTATAGCTTCCATACCTGTTTATTTTTATTTGTGATCATCCTCCTGGAAAGAGGAAGTGTCAAAAAAACAGCATGCAACTCACGGTTTCTCTGGTACCCTATAGTCTATAGATCTAAAAAGGAAGGAAAAATTAAATGTGTTAACAAGGTCTTCACTGTTCCACAATAATTAATATCTTAAGAACACAGACAAGTGTGTCAATCAATAGCAATAAGTAGCCTATATATATGATTAGAATTGCCAGAAAATCATAAACTTAATCAAGATCCTTATTGAGTTAGGTAGTCAACAAAGTGTTGCCTTATGTTTTTCTTTGCTTAATACCAAGCAAATAAACCAATTGGAATTAATGTTGTGCTTGGTGGGGAGAATGGACTGAAATGGAATGGAATGAGTAAAATTAATGGGAAACAATGGAGTATGGAATATGGATGGAAGATTTTTTTGAAAAAAATGAGTGCGTGCAAATTTGTTATGATAGGAATTGTGAAGAAAATGGCTGTGGAGGAATGGAGCATTTCTTCTCAAAATGGGGTGCTTGAGCTCTAGTTTAGGTTGTTTGGAATGGAATGGAGGAAGGATTGAAAATTGTCAACAACCACACATTTTTCAGATTTCATTCCATTCCCTCCATTTTAATTCATCCCAACCAAAGACAACATACATCTTATATGGGGATTTCGGGTGTCATGGTAAACATGAAGGTTTTACTGTTTGTTGTGTGATTGCCTTATACACCCAAATGTATACAAAATTAGCAATTTGTTTATGGCATCTCATGCAGATTTTCATCTTTGGATCACATTATCCTGCGATTATAATGTACATCTAATCTTTGTTTACAGGAACTTTCTTTAAGGGGATTTTATTTGCAGAACTTTATGACTTCTTCTAGAGCGGAAGAGTGCAAGAGTGCGATAGACTACCTTTTAGGCCTCATGCGTGATGGGAAAGTCACATATGAGTATGTTATATGTTTTTTTTTTCTTTTCCTTTTTTCAATAGACATTATTATGATTTCCCACTACAATAGTTGTGTTAGATGTCCTTGCTCGTCCGAGGCCATTGCTTAGTATAAAAGCTGACCGTTGGTCCTTGTAACCTTGGGCCAGTTATCACCATGGTCAATATCTCTATGCCAATGCCACCTGGGAAAATAGAAGGCCACTATGAGATTTCTAATGTTAATGCCAGGGACGTGATGCCCATCCACTGCCTTCAATAGAAAACAGCCACTTCCTTGTATAGAAGGTAACCTGGCTCACTCCTAGTAGCACTTCTTCCTAAGAGAAGTTCACTTCTCATATCACAATCAGTGAAAATCTGGATGGAGCAAACAGAGTCAACGAACTACCATTCCCATGGCCTTTGTGAAGGAGGTCCTGTGCAATAATGCACGGCTCAACCTCTTCCCATACACGGCTGTTTCTCAAAGCTCTTCATCCTTCACGTCAATCGTTGTCCGTCATGTCAATGTTCAATGATCATAACTGATTCCGTCTATCTAGGAACAACCTGTAACTGCTTTTTGCCATTAGTTGCAACTCCCCCCTCCCCTTTCAGAAAAAAAAGATCTCTATTTTTAGCATGTCAGCACAAGGGATGGACAACATAACATAGCAACTGAAAAATGCAAGCGAGATGGACCATTCATACCGCACACATTGCAGCGTTTGGTTTTCATAAACCTCATATTGTTGGTCGTTGAGCTATGGTTTGCTAAAAGTGATACCAGTAAGAAACAAAGTGTGCCGTATGTAGGTAATGTATCGATTGAGTCTTTCATGTTTCTGCCACCTGGCACCTAGGACATTGTCTCGATTGACACATCACATGTTCCTTTGGTATTGATGAAACTTGTTTAGGATCTATGGTCTTGACCTTTTTTGTAAGAACCCAGGTTTTTGTAATAATTCTAAAATGATCATAAACGGTGATTGGTGGAGGTTATGTAAAGTTTTTAAGATCATATTATATGAATGAAGAAGTATTTATACTTTTATGGATAAAGTATCGTTGTACCAAGAAGAAAGGGAATGTAGAAACTGTCAGATTACGTAGATTTTCATTTTTATTAAAAATTGGTATAAATATGGGATATTGAGGTTAAGAAAATCTTTAAGCTAAGTTAAATACCAAGGCAAGAAATTATGTAATTTATTAGAAGAATTTCAAAGGCAAATGTTCAAGAACGATGAAAGAAATTTCTACGCGACGAAACGCTTTTACAAGAAAATCTATAAACTTGCATATGGAATTAAATGGTAAGCATTGGTTGATTAATAGGTGAGTAATATACCTGCAATTTACCATGTGATAGCCATGCAAGACAAGGAGCATTGGATGCTAATCAAATAAGACAAGTTATGATAATTTAAACCAAGCATTGTATACCATTTTTGGGACAAATTGCCAATTACCTTTCTTTTGCAAAATCACTTTGGAGATTACCTTGGGTAATTGATAAGTGCTGAAGTATGATTGATATATATCAATTATACATATCATTTTATCAATTACATAAGAAAAGATAGCAAAAGCTCTCCCCCTCCATTTTCTCTATTTTCGGCCAAAATCAGAGCAGCCACTTCAACCTACCATAACTCCCTCATTTCTCAATGAAATTTTGTGTTCTATAGCTTTCTGGAAAGGTATTGAGATGCTCTACAACTCTTATTCAGGAGCCTCGTTCAGATAGGGAAGGTAAGACCCTTGTTTTTCCAGTTCTTTCAAGAGTGGTGATGCTGACTACGAAAATTTTAAACTTGGTTGTTTAGGTCTTGAAGATTAAAGGTTGTTAAAGCTATCTAAGGTGTTTTTAAGGAAAGTCAAGCTTGGTTAAGGTTGTTAAGACTCCAAGGAAGGTAAAACACTCACACCCACCTTAAACCTTATGAGCTATAAGTTGATTTGAAAGGTTGATGCAAGTATGTACATGTTTAAGGGGATTGTGATGTTTTAAACTTTATAAGTATGTGTAAAATTTTGGATAGTGATAAATGGATGTTACCACTGGTTTTATAGATCCTTGATGATGTTTATATGATCTTGATGGTGTGTGGTTGAATTAAGTGGTTAGATGGAGTTCATGGAATTTGGAAATGTTCGGTTTATTGTCGTTATAATGTCGAAATTTCATTAGATCATTTGAGCAGTAATACCGAATTCAACAAATGTTTTCTTGGTAAGTTTTTGGCCATAAACCAGTAGGAATTGTTTTGTAGTTTGTTTTGACACCAAGATCATGTGATTACGATTTACGGTTTATGAGATATGCTCGTTTTAGTGAAACCGGTTAAAACGGACGAATCGTTAAGATGGACTGACTTTACCAAGTCAGACGAGCCCTTTAAAAATGGTCTGTGATTATGAAATTTTTACAGGGGTTAACTTAGTCAGTGGTTAACTTAGTCAGTGGTTAAGTCCCTGTAAAAATTTAAAGACAAAAGGCTTAATTTTCGATTTTATAGAAATGTTTAAGTCAAGAATGCGCATGAGAACCCACTGCAGAAAGAAGCTATATTTAGAGCAACAATTGAGATATTAAAAAGATGTTCTTAATTATGAAATTTGGATGAAAAATCCTCTGGACAGTTAAGAAGAAGTGAGAAAAAGAATTTCATGAAAAAGTTTATTTTTCAATTTTATAGAATTTTTCGAATCGAAGTTGCGCTAGTGAAAAACTCTTTTAGGGGACGATACGAGACAAACTTTAGTTTCGTTGAAAATGACCTTTAACGAAAGTCGTTACGAGACCAATAATTACCCAAAAGTGGTTAAAGGATATCATAGACGTATAATAAGCCAAACGTGTAATAAGGATGTATGGTTACGAAGTTGTGTCTTTACGTGAATAGTCGATTTGACGGGATTGTTTAACGAACTAACCGAACCTTATTGGTTGTTATAGATCATCGCACTAGAGGCATAACCCAGACTATTCCGACACGATCAGGCAAGTTTTCGAAACTTGTATTTCAAGTATTTTCAAACTGTTGTAGTTGTGGTATAAATGCTATGAACTGCTTGATAGTATTTTTGTGAATCAGCATATGATGTATGGTTATTTACGTGGGTTTATACACCTGTTAAGTATGTATGTATGCATATACTCTTATATATATGTATACGATGATGTGTTACAAGTTCCCAGTAGAGTATGATAATACCTTTTCTTAGTAAGGGAGTCGGAGATATTTCGTCCAGATAAGGACATAAAAACCCGGAAGTCTCCGGAGATGATATATGACGTATAGTTCGTTTTAAAAATAATCCAATAAATATAAATTGGATATTTTCGGATTAAAAATTTCTTTGATGATATTAATAAATATTATTTGAATATTTATTAATAAGTTGAATATTATTTTCAATTGAGATTTGTGAGTGATTATTTATTTAATAAATATTATTTAAATATTTATTGGATATTCTAAGATGATTATTTATTTAATAAATATTATTTGAATATTTATTAAATATTCCAGGATGATTTAAAAATTATATTATTATTTTAAAAGTTATTTAAAAATTTTAAAAGTATTTTAAATATTTTCTGACCGTCGGAAAAGTATTTAAAAATAGGACGGGTTCCCATTTCTTCATGGACTATAGCTACACTCATCGAAAAAGTATCGCTACTTCACTCCACTTATCAAAACTCGGGAACCCAAGGTTTTGGGAGCTATTATTAATTATTTTCTCCCTTCGCTACCAACAAGAAATGCACCCTACCTAGTAAGGAGGGGCTCAGGTTTGACTAAACACTCAAAACTCCGACCAACTCCCAAGTTATGTTGATGAGGCGATTCTTAGTAATCGAAATCTGTTGACTAAAGTCAACCCACACATCAGAGTTACTTCCTCAATTACTCATGGAAGTAAAGGTAGTAATGATTATTAAACCAGCCGTCAAGCTTTGTGCTTGGGGGAAACTGAATTAAATTCTGTTCCTACGATGCATAGAATTCTCTAAGGGATTGGAGGAAGAGGGGACATCGCCTTCGAGCGTAGTCCAAATGATAAGGCCCATATGCGGTCAGGGTGCAACCCGATAAGGGAACGTCGTCCTTCTACTAGTAGAGAAGCAGAGGCACGGTATATTGGCTGATCACCAAATATCGTGGAAGAGGCTCCAGCATAATCCCATTCTTCCAATTGGAATTGTATTGCAACACTGTAATAAAAGCCTAGGTGCTCAGTTACCGATAGTGTTGACAGAATGATGAACTATTCAAAGTACCTCAGAAATTCTTCGTTATATTTCTGGATAAAGAATGAAAATGTTTAAGGATAATACAATGTCAGTATACGATATGTTTTATGGTTTACGCTAACAAAAATACTTTGAAAACTATTATTATATGGCTGAGCTATATTGCTCACTCTTGCTTTTCTTTTATATATACCACCACACAACAACAGATAAGCATGGCAAGAACAAGTCAGACCCCTCGCAAAAGCGTGTTAACCGGTCAGCAGTATAGGAGACTATTTACGAGGCAGGTGTCGAGGTCACACCCAGCAGCATTACCACAGGTGAGCAGACTAAGTTGGATAGGTTTGCAGCTTAGGTTGGTTAGGTTTATTTACAAGCATGACTTGTGTAAGCTTCTGAAAACCAAACCGTATTGTGGCTGTAGATGCCGCCTTAGATGGTAATCCTTTTAATTTGAACTTTTAAGATTATGACAATTTGGGTTTGTAATATCTATTTCAAGATGGTTGTAATAACTCAGTAACATTTTAATTTCGTCTCTGAGCCTATAATCTGTAAATGTTATGTTTGACTGAGGGGTCACAGCATGCAAAAAGGAAGATTGAGAGTAATGTTTATTAAAATGGGAATTAAGGATTTAGTGACAGCCTGGATCTCCGACCCCGGATCTAGGGGTGTTACAGAAATGGTATCAGAGAATTAGGTTATAATCTCAGAGACGATAGGAAGGTTTAAGGACTCAAACCCTTACCGAA
Source organism: Kitagawia praeruptora (assembly GCA_037693485.1). Lineage (NCBI taxonomy): Eukaryota > Viridiplantae > Streptophyta > Magnoliopsida > Apiales > Apiaceae > Kitagawia > Kitagawia praeruptora. The sequence continues at coordinate 117,950,821 of CM075352.1, forward strand.
GCATTGTCGGGCTAATAGACATAGCCCTAACAACCTTAAGCTAATAAGGGAACTATTTATCAGAACCTCAAGGATAGTAACATTTTTTTTCCTTTTTGTGTAGACACCCGAGGATGTAGAGCTACCCGAGGGTTCCGAGCAGCGACACGATGATGCCCTTCTGAGAGCTGTAGATGAGCCTGATGTTGAGACAGAGACTGACCCTCAGCAGGAGGGAGAGAGAGAGATAGTCCAGGAGGAGGATCCCAGTGATGATGACCCTATGCCCATAGAGGACCCAGTGGACTCAGATGAGCCAGAGAGTGATCCAGAGGAGGATCCAGAGGAGGATCCAGAAGAGGATCCAGAGGAGGATCCAGAGGAGGACCCCGTGGACGATGTTCCAGCTGACCCCGCACCCGGAGAGGAGCCTGAGGATGAGGAGGTGGTGTGGACTGATATTCCTATGCATTCCCCTCCCCTCAGAGAGGATTCATCCCCTATTGGATATCATTGGGACACAGATTTGGAGGGTGACTCTGAGGAGCCTATACCAGAGGATGCTGAAACTGAGGTTGCCCCGGAGAGCGAGCCGGTTAGTCCTCCCATACAGGTTGTTAGACCCACTGAGTACGATTGGATGGTGACCCGGATGACCACCGATCTGGTGGCAGCGGAGGCCCGAGTAGCGGAGCTGAGGTTCCAGCTAGCTGAGGAGAGACGAGCGAGACTATACTCCCAAGGGAGAGACTCTAGAGCTAGACGGATGAGGCGGGCAGTACTAAAGATTGAGAGGAGGGCTCACACCCGACTCAGAGCAGTTCCACGTTCCCGCCACAGCAGGAGGATTCGACGGAGTGATGCAGAGAGAGTCCTTTCGAGGACTATGCGCCGAGTTAGGGAGGCGATACGCTTTCACACAGACTGATGGATGGTTGACCAGTTTAGTCTTCTAGTACAGGGGGATGTTGTAGTAGTTTTACTTTTGGTAGTGATGTCAGTCACGTATTATATTTCCTCTGGATAGGAAGACATGTTAGCTGGCTTTGGATGTACTTTTTATATATTTCAGTTTTAATGTTGTACTTGAAACTTTGACTCTCAGAAGTCACTAGCAGTATTATGACGTAAATTTCGTTCGATTTTAGCAACTGTTTCCGTTTAAATTGTTACATATATGATTCCATGATTGTTTGATAGCTATTTATAAGATGCATATATACCTTTAAAAGATTACACCTTCGAGGTGCCAATCATAGAAAACCAGATTAAGAAAAATGAGGAAACCCTAACAAAATTTTTATATACATGTATACTTTCAGAAAAATGCCACCAAGGAGAAACACAAGAACTCACCCTGCCGAGTCCGCCACTCATGGTAGTAACCAACACAGGGAAGAGGAACGCCGTCACCAAGAACAGGTGGATGAGGAAGATGAGTACAATGAGTTCGACGATGAGGATTATGAGGAAGAAGAAGAGGACCCAATGGAACAATTTATGCGCCTGATGAGGCAAAATCTGGAACGCCAGCCACGGCCACAACCACCACCCCGCGGACCCAACAACGCAGTAGCCAATGCCTTTAAGGCATTCAAGTCACTTAAACCCCCAGAATTCCATGGGACTGCAGACCCCGTTGAGGCCAGGGCTTGGTTGAAGGAAATGGAGAAGACCTTTGAGATTATGGGCACTGAGGAAGCCCAGAAAACCATCTTTGCTACATACCTGCTTAAGGGAGAGGCCAACTATTGGTGGGAGGCCAAGAAGAATATGGAACCAGCTGGAGTGGTTGCATGGGACAGATTCACAGAGTTATTCTTGGAAAAGTACTTTCCGAGATTTATGGAGACCCAGATGGAACTCAAGTTCCTAGAGCTTAAACAGGAGAATCTGACTGTAGCCGAATATGAGGCTAGGTTCACAGAGCTGTCAAGGTTCGTGCCAGAGTATGTAAACACTGAAATTAAGAAGGCAAGGAGGTTTCAACAAGGATTGAAACAGTGGATTCAGAACCGCATCGCGATGTTAGAAATTACGGATTACGCCACTCTAGTACAGAAGGCATCGATTGTAGAGGCAGGAAGTGAGCAGTCCCAGAAGGACAAGATCATGAAGAAAAGGAAGTTTGAAAGTCGAAGTAGTGGTGCTGCAAGTGGGAGTTTCTCCAACAAGTTTGTTAGAGGAACGGTGTCCCAGCCAGCCAAAAGCACAGGGTTTAACAGAGCAGAAAGCAAGAGTGTTGGCCAAGGAGGTGGATCAACCAGGGCACCCATATCAGGACAGTCGCGCCCTCCCCTACCCAACTGTAAGACTTGTGCTAAGAAACATTCGGGGGTATGTCTCCAGGGTACGACGACATGTTTTAAGTGTGGACAGACCGGACACTATGCCAACAATTGCCCCCAGAGGAACTCACTCATGAAATGCTATCAGTGTGGAGGCACGAACCACTGGAAGAAAGACTGCCCTAAACTGAAACCGACAGGATCAAGGATGAGCGGTACTGCATCCAACCGACCACCCACCGCTAGGACTTTCAACATGACAGTGCAGGATGCAGTAAGGGATGAGGATGTCATCGCAGGTACCCTTTCCCTTAACACCTTGAGTGCAAATACTTTGTTTGATTCTGGAGCTACCAAATCTTTTATATCGCAAGATTTTGCATGTAAACTGAACTTGAAACCAGAAATGTTAAAGGATCGGCTAATGGTAGAGATAGCTAACCACGAAGTGGTTCCTGTAAGCCAGATATATCCTAATTGCGATATAGTAATAGGAGGTCACCACTTTCGGGCAGACCTAATTCCGTTTAAGTTAGGTGGATTCGATGTCATCTTAGGAATGGATTGGTTGGCAAGTAATGGTGCCCAGATTGATTGCAAGAGCAAGAAAGTTAGGATAAAGGTGTCAGGAAAGAAAGAGGTCATATTCAAAGGACAGCGACAGACTCAAAAATTCTTGACTGTTGCTCAAGCCAAAAAGTTAGTACGAAATGGTAGCGAGACCTACTTAGCCTATGTAGTAGACACGAAGAGAAGAACACCTGAATTGAAGGACATTCCAGTTGTCAAGGAATTTAAAGATGTGTTTCCAGAAGACCTTCCTAGGTTACCACCCGATAGGGAAATCGAGTTTGCGATAGAATTAGCACCAGGAACCACACCAGTTTCTAAAGCCCCCTATCGATTGGCCCCCGTTGAAATGAAAGAGCTAGCCACTCAGTTGCAAGAACTGTTGGACAAGGGCATGATAAGACCAAGTGTGTCCCCGTGGGGTGCCCCAGTTTTGTTTGTAAAGAAAAAGGATGGTAGCATGAGGCTATGTATAGACTACAGAGAGCTGAATAAGTTAACCATAAAAAACAAGTACCCCTTGCCTAGGATTGACGACCTTTTTTACCAACTCAAGGGAGCAGTTCACTTTTCGAAGATAGACTTGAGAACGGGGTACCATCAGTTAAAGATCAAACCGGAAGATATACCCAAGACTGCTTTTCGCACTAGGTGTAATATACGTGATTTTATATAATAATAATAATAATAATAATAATAATAATAATAATAATAATAATAATAATAATAATAATAATAAATTTTCTTTTAAAAGAATAATGATTATTTAAGTGAATTTACTAATCACTAATATGGGTCAGAGTCGGTAAGTTGAGCCAGTGTAGGTAACTGATGCTATACTATATATTAACTCAACCCTAACGTAAGATTAAAAGCAAATTGGTGGAGGTTAGCCGCACGGTAAAAAAAAAAAGAAGAGCAAACGAAACAGGCTAGCAGTCTTGGCATCTGAGTGAGGTTAGACAAGTAAAAGGTATTAATATATATTATCTTTTCATATGATCTTTTGTATGATTTGTGGAATTCGATTTAATGATTTACTAGTTTATGTTATGAGATCAAATTTCTGAGTTCTGATCATGTGACTTGTTTATACACTATAGCCTAAAATCAAATTCTTAACCATAATTGTTTATATTCGGTTTTATTGTACATGATTAGGATTTAATGATTAATTTAAACATATTGTACTTCGTATAAATTGTTTGTGATCAGGTTTTGTGACGAAATTCACAATGATGATATTTTATAGTTATTAATATAATTGTCAAAATAATCTTTTTATTTAACATCCTTTCTTTTTATATAATAAGCTTATTAATTATCTACGCATTTGATTATTTAGTTATGTATGTTAAGATTTTAAATATTGCTATTGTAGTAATGTACATGTACCATGAATTTTGTTATAATACTTATTTAAGTTGTTAAACTCGTATTTGTGGTCTGGTTTCGAAGTCAGGACATGCTTTGTAATATCATGATCAAAGCAAGTTTTAAGATTTTAATATTATTATAATACATACTCCTCCGTAGTACATTATAGATTTCGTCACAATTTTACTTAGTTTATTAAACTTGTACAGCTATTGCATTACTAGTTTACTACGTAGTTTTCTGGTCTAGATTCTTGTGCCGAATTTATTAATTTAATATATATTATTGTATGTAAATTATTTCAGGTGGTGAATTGCTAATGCAGGAGATTGTTAGTTATGTCAACAGCTAGTTAGTGTACTAAAACGTGTGATAATTTTAATTATTAAATATATAAAAGGATGTATTTTAATTATAAATTGTATTTTGTAATTAGATTGCGGGACGGGAGTTTAGAGGATCGTTTGCGAATTTCGTTAGTAAATTAGTTGCTATTTTCGAGGTACGGATTCTCTCTCCTTTTTATTCAGCGCTATTCCTCTTAGGATTAGTAATATTAAATTTGTTTTGCCCTCAAATATATTCACTTGGTTTTGACTGTTCTGATTTTGAAAAATATTTTGACTCGTTGATTTTGGAAAGTGATTTTTATATTTGTTTTGAAAATATTTAAATATCTGTTTCTGCGACTTTCTGAAATTTTGCAAATTATATATTTGTTAGAAACGTTCAAATATCTGTTTATTGTGATTTAAAAGATTTTGCGAAGTATTTTATTTGAACCCTTAGTGATATAGGGTATACCGAGTTAACCAGCTGTAGGGGTACTACAGCCATGTCATTGCGGCACCAGTGACATGACACTTCCGTGGCAGTGTGATTGGTCACGGCGTATCCTTCTGATAGCTCAGGTGGCGAGCTTTTGCGCATTTTGATATTTGTTTCAGGATACGTGGGTGCACCCAGATTTGATTTGATTTGTGATTTGATTTGGCGGTGACGTGTATATGCCGTACACGTTATCCGGTTTGTTGCATACATTACGGTACCCTATGATGTATGTATCTGTATCTGTATCTGTTCTGATCTCGGTATGAAATATCCTAACCCCTTGTTGCTTCAGCCATGCTTATTTTAAAATAAATGTTTTATTATAACTGTCAAATATACTTATCTGTTTTTCTGTTTTACAAATTATATTCCAAATCCGTACTGGGCGTTTGGCTCATGCCGTATTCTTTTTCTGGCAGGTGCTTAGGGGGATCTGGGACTGTGTGATGGAGTGCTACCCTTTATTTCGTTGCTTAGGATTTATGTACTTCTAGAATTATTTAGACTTGATTATTTATTTACAGATTTTGGTTTTTCGTATTTATTGGATTGAACTGTAATTTGGAGGTTTATATTATTCAGAGATTATTAGACTGGTTAATCATTTATTTAGAGAATATTTTAGTGCTCCATAAAATATTAATATTAATATTAATATTAATATTAATATTAATATTAATATTAATATTAATATTAATATTGTGAAGAAGAAGGACGGTTCTATGAGATTGTGCATCGACTACAGGGAGTTAAATAAGGTGACTATCAGAAACAGGTATCCTTTGCCACGCATTGATGATCTGTTTGATCAGTTACAAGGGGCGATATTCTTTTCGAAGATAGATTTGAGATCAGGTTACCACCAATTGCGAGTGAGGGAAGAAGATATTCCGAAGACTGCATTTCGTACTCGTTATGGTCATTATGAGTTTCTTGTGATGTCCTTTGGGTTGACGAATGCACCAGCGGTGTTTATGGATTTGATGAATCGGGTCTTTCATGATTACTTGGATAAGTTTGTTGTGGTCTTCATTGATGATATCTTGATTTACTCGAGGAGTAGGGAGGAGCATGAGGAGCATTTACGTATTGTACTCGAGATCTTGAGAGGGAAGAAGTTATTTGCAAAATTTTCAAAGTGTGAGTTCTGGTTAGAGCAGGTGGCATTTTTGGGGCATATTGTGTCTTCTAGGGGAATTGAGTTGGATCCTGCGAAAGTCGAGGCTATCACTAACTGGCCGAGACCTAGCAATGTTACAGAGGTGAGGAGTTTCTTGGGTTTGGCAGGTTACTACAGGCGCTTTGTGGAAGGTTTCTCATCCATAGCCTTACCAATGACTCAATTGATGAGGAAGGGTGTTAAGTTCGAGTGGAATGATGATCGTGAGCAGAGTTTCCAAGAGTTGAAGAAGAGGTTGGTTTCGGCTCCTATTCTTGTATTGCCATCAGGGAGTGGAGGATTTCAGGTTTATAGTGATGCTTCTAAGAGAGGATTGGGGTGTGTTCTTATGCAACATGGGAAGGTGATTTCTTACGCTTCTAGGCAGCTTAAACCTTATGAGGTAAATTATCCTACTCATGACTTGGAGTTAGCAGCAGTGGTATTTGCTTTGAAGATTTGGAGGCATTATTTGTATGGAGAGACTTGTGATATCTTCACTGATCATAAGAGTCTTAAGTACATTTTTACTCAGAAGGAGCTTAACATGAGGCAGCGAAGATGGCTTGAACTTCTTAAGGATTATGATGCTAATATTCAGTACCATCCAGGGAAGGCGAATGTTGTGGCAGATGCTCTTAGTAGGAAGAACTTGGGGAGTGTTGCATCTCTTATTACTCAGCCGCATCTTATTTCAGACATGGAGCGCTTTGGTATTGAGCTGTATGTTAGAGGATCAGATGGTAGCATTGCGAATTTGAGAGTGGAACCAAATCTGGTTTCAAGGGTTAAGGAAGCTCAGAAGAATGATACAGGATTGGAAGGTATTAGATCAGAGGTGGCAAAAGGTAAGCAAAATTATTTTCGTATTGATGATGAGGGTGCGATATGGTTGGGTAGTAAATTGTGTGTGCCCGCGGATGTGGCAATTCGTGAAGAGATTTTGACCGAGGCTCATAGCTCTTCATTCTCTATTCATCCAGGTTCCACCAAGATGTATAGAGATTTGAAGAAGCACTTTTGGTGGAATGGAATGAAGGGAGACATAGCAGAGTTTGTGGGAAAATGTCTTACATGTCAACAGGTGAAGATAGATCATCAGAGGCCTAGTGGATTGTTGCAGCAGTTGGATATTCCAGTTTGGAAGTGGGAGAACATTACTATGGATTTTGTGACTCATTTGCCGAGGACCTTTAGAAAGAATGATGTTATATGGGTGGTGGTTGATAGACTTACTAAGTCTGCTCATTTCTTGCCTATTAGAGAGACTACTCCTGTTCATGAGTTGGCAGAGATTTTTCAGCGGGATATTGTTAGACTTCATGGTGTGCCTGTGTCGATAGTTTCTGACAGGGATACGAGGTTTACATCGCGTTTTTGGAAGGGATTCCAGCAAGCTTGGGGTACGAGGCTTAATTTTAGTACTGCTTATCATCCGCAGACCGATGGACAGTCGGAGAGAACGATTCAGACATTGGAGGATATGTTGAGGGCTTGTGCTTTGGAGTGGACAGGTGATTGGGATAAGTATTTGTATCTTGTTGAGTTTGCATACAATAATAGCTGGCACGCGAGTATTGGTATGCCACCATTTGAGGCTTTGTATGGTAGGAGGTGTAGGGCACCATCTTGTTGGGATGAGGTTGGCGAGAGAGTTATTGAAGGGCCAGAACTAGTTAGGGTCACTAATGAGAAGGTAGAGAAGGCTAAGGCAAGTTTGAAGGAAGCTCGGTCGCGTCAAAAGAGTTATGCAGATCAGCATAGGAAGTTCGGTGGATTTGAACCTGGTGATCATGTGTTCTTGAAGGTATCTCCTTGGAAGGGTGTTAAGCGGTTTGGTATGAAAGGGAAGCTTAGTCCGAGATATGTTGGTCCTTTTGATGTTATAGAGAAGGTGGGTGAAGTTTCTTACAGAGTTGCGTTGCCACCCCAGTTATCTCGTGTGCATAATGTGTTTCACGTGTCCGTTTTGAGGGGCTACAAGTATCATCCACTCCATGTAGTTCAGTATCCATTGCATAAGATTAGGGAGGATCTTACTTGTGAGGAGGAAGCAGAAGCTATTTTAGCTCGCGAGGAACGAGTTTTGAGGAAGAATACGATTCCGTTTGTTAAAGTTTTGTGGAAAAATCATTCTGAAAGAGAGGCTACTTGGGAACTAGAGGAATCTATTCGCGAAAGATATCCGCATTTATTCGATTCAGGTACGGGTTTTAGTTTCGTTTGATTCCGGGGACGGAATCCTTTTTAAGGGGGTATATATGTAATATACGTGATTTTATATAATAATAATAATAATAATAATAATAATAATAATAATAATAATAATAATAATAAATTTTCTTTTAAAAGAATAATGATTATTTAAGTGAATTTACTAATCACTAATATGGGTCAGAGTCGGTAAGTTGAGCCAGTGTAGGTAACTGATGCTATACTATATATTAACTCAACCCTAACGTAAGATTAAAAGCAAATTGGTGGAGGTTAGCCGCACGGTAAAAAAAAAAAAAGAGCAAACGAAACAGGCTAGCAGTCTTGGCATCTGAGTGAGGTTAGACAAGTAAAAGGTATTAATATATATTATCTTTTCATATGATCTTTTGTATGATTTGTGGAATTCGATTTAATGATTTACTAGTTTATGTTATGAGATCAAATTTCTGAGTTCTGATCATGTGACTTGTTTATACACTATAGCCTAAAATCAAATTCTTAACCATAATTGTTTATATTCGGTTTTATTGTACATGATTAGGATTTAATGATTAATTTAAACATATTGTACTTCGTATAAATTGTTTGTGATCAGGTTTTGTGACGAAATTCACAATGATGATATTTTATAGTTATTAATATAATTGTCAAAATAATCTTTTTATTTAACATCCTTTCTTTTTATATAATAAGCTTATTAATTATCTACGCATTTGATTATTTAGTTATGTATGTTAAGATTTTAAATATTGCTATTGTAGTAATGTACATGTACCATGAATTTTGTTATAATACTTATTTAAGTTGTTAAACTCGTATTTGTGGTCTGGTTTCGAAGTCAGGACATGCTTTGTAATATCATGATCAAAGCAAGTTTTAAGATTTTAATATTATTATAATACATACTCCTCCGTAGTACATTATAGATTTCGTCACAATTTTACTTAGTTTATTAAACTTGTACAGCTATTGCATTACTAGTTTACTACGTAGTTTTCTGGTCTAGATTCTTGTGCCGAATTTATTAATTTAATATATATTATTGTATGTAAATTATTTCAGGTGGTGAATTGCTAATGCAGGAGATTGTTAGTTATGTCAACAGCTAGTTAGTGTACTAAAACGTGTGATAATTTTAATTATTAAATATATAAAAGGATGTATTTTAATTATAAATTGTATTTTGTAATTAGATTGCGGGACGGGAGTTTAGAGGATCGTTTGCGAATTTCGTTAGTAAATTAGTTGCTATTTTCGAGGTACGGATTCTCTCTCCTTTTTATTCAGCGCTATTCCTCTTAGGATTAGTAATATTAAATTTGTTTTGCCCTCAAATATATTCACTTGGTTTTGACTGTTCTGATTTTGAAAAATATTTTGACTCGTTGATTTTGGAAAGTGATTTTTATATTTGTTTTGAAAATATTTAAATATCTGTTTCTGCGACTTTCTGAAATTTTGCAAATTATATATTTGTTAGAAACGTTCAAATATCTGTTTATTGTGATTTAAAAGATTTTGCGAAGTATTTTATTTGAACCCTTAGTGATATAGGGTATACCGAGTTAACCAGCTGTAGGGGTACTACAGCCATGTCATTGCGGCACCAGTGACATGACACTTCCGTGGCAGTGTGATTGGTCACGGCGTATCCTTCTGATAGCTCAGGTGGCGAGCTTTTGCGCATTTTGATATTTGTTTCAGGATACGTGGGTGCACCCAGATTTGATTTGATTTGTGATTTGATTTGGCGGTGACGTGTATATGCCGTACACGTTATCCGGTTTGTTGCATACATTACGGTACCCTATGATGTATGTATCTGTATCTGTATCTGTTCTGATCTCGGTATGAAATATCCTAACCCCTTGTTGCTTCAGCCATGCTTATTTTAAAATAAATGTTTTATTATAACTGTCAAATATACTTATCTGTTTTTCTGTTTTACAAATTATATTCCAAATCCGTACTGGGCATTTGGCTCATGCCGTATTCTTTTTCTGGCAGGTGCTTAGGGGGATCTGGGACTGTGTGATGGAGTGCTACCCTTTATTTCGTTGCTTAGGATTTATGGACTTCTAGAATTATTTAGACTTGATTATTTATTTACAGATTTTGGTTTTTCGTATTTATTGGATTGAACTGTAATTTGGAGGTTTATATTATTCAGAGATTATTAGACTGGTTAATCATTTATTTAGAGAATATTTTAGTGCTCCATAAAATATTAATATTAATATTAATATTAATATTAATATTAATATTAATATTAATATTAATATTAATATTAATATTGTGAAGAAGAAGGACGGTTCTATGAGATTGTGCATCGACTACAGGGAGTTAAATAAGGTGACTATCAGAAACAGGTATCCTTTGCCACGCATTGATGATCTGTTTGATCAGTTACAAGGGGCGATATTCTTTTCGAAGATAGATTTGAGATCAGGTTACCACCAATTGCGAGTGAGGGAAGAAGATATTCCGAAGACTGCATTTCGTACTCGTTATGGTCATTATGAGTTTCTTGTGATGTCCTTTGGGTTGACGAATGCACCAGCGGTGTTTATGGATTTGATGAATCGGGTCTTTCATGATTACTTGGATAAGTTTGTTGTGGTCTTCATTGATGATATCTTGATTTACTCGAGGAGTAGGGAGGAGCATGAGGAGCATTTACGTATTGTACTCGAGATCTTGAGAGGGAAGAAGTTATTTGCAAAATTTTCAAAGTGTGAGTTCTGGTTAGAGCAGGTGGCATTTTTGGGGCATATTGTGTCTTCTAGGGGAATTGAGTTGGATCCTGCGAAAGTCGAGGCTATCACTAACTGGCCGAGACCTAGCAATGTTACAGAGGTGAGGAGTTTCTTGGGTTTGGCAGGTTACTACAGGCGCTTTGTGGAAGGTTTCTCATCCATAGCCTTACCAATGACTCAATTGATGAGGAAGGGTGTTAAGTTCGAGTGGAATGATGATCGTGAGCAGAGTTTCCAAGAGTTGAAGAAGAGGTTGGTTTCGGCTCCTATTCTTGTATTGCCATCAGGGAGTGGAGGATTTCAGGTTTATAGTGATGCTTCTAAGAGAGGATTGGGGTGTGTTCTTATGCAACATGGGAAGGTGATTTCTTACGCTTCTAGGCAGCTTAAACCTTATGAGGTAAATTATCCTACTCATGACTTGGAGTTAGCAGCAGTGGTATTTGCTTTGAAGATTTGGAGGCATTATTTGTATGGAGAGACTTGTGATATCTTCACTGATCATAAGAGTCTTAAGTACATTTTTACTCAGAAGGAGCTTAACATGAGGCAGCGAAGATGGCTTGAACTTCTTAAGGATTATGATGCTAATATTCAGTACCATCCAGGGAAGGCGAATGTTGTGGCAGATGCTCTTAGTAGGAAGAACTTGGGGAGTGTTGCATCTCTTATTACTCAGCCGCATCTTATTTCAGACATGGAGCGCTTTGGTATTGAGCTGTATGTTAGAGGATCAGATGGTAGCATTGCGAATTTGAGAGTGGAACCAAATCTGGTTTCAAGGGTTAAGGAAGCTCAGAAGAATGATACAGGATTGGAAGGTATTAGATCAGAGGTGGCAAAAGGTAAGCAAAATTATTTTCGTATTGATGATGAGGGTGCGATATGGTTGGGTAGTAAATTGTGTGTGCCCGCGGATGTGGCAATTCGTGAAGAGATTTTGACCGAGGCTCATAGCTCTTCATTCTCTATTCATCCAGGTTCCACCAAGATGTATAGAGATTTGAAGAAGCACTTTTGGTGGAATGGAATGAAGGGAGACATAGCAGAGTTTGTGGGAAAATGTCTTACATGTCAACAGGTGAAGATAGATCATCAGAGGCCTAGTGGATTGTTGCAGCAGTTGGATATTCCAGTTTGGAAGTGGGAGAACATTACTATGGATTTTGTGACTCATTTGCCGAGGACCTTTAGAAAGAATGATGTTATATGGGTGGTGGTTGATAGACTTACTAAGTCTGCTCATTTCTTGCCTATTAGAGAGACTACTCCTGTTCATGAGTTGGCAGAGATTTTTCAGCGGGATATTGTTAGACTTCATGGTGTGCCTGTGTCGATAGTTTCTGACAGGGATACGAGGTTTACATCGCGTTTTTGGAAGGGATTCCAGCAAGCTTGGGGTACGAGGCTTAATTTTAGTACTGCTTATCATCCGCAGACCGATGGACAGTCGGAGAGAACGATTCAGACATTGGAGGATATGTTGAGGGCTTGTGCTTTGGAGTGGACAGGTGATTGGGATAAGTATTTGTATCTTGTTGAGTTTGCATACAATAATAGCTGGCACGCGAGTATTGGTATGCCACCATTTGAGGCTTTGTATGGTAGGAGGTGTAGGGCACCATCTTGTTGGGATGAGGTTGGCGAGAGAGTTATTGAAGGGCCAGAACTAGTTAGGGTCACTAATGAGAAGGTAGAGAAGGCTAAGGCAAGTTTGAAGGAAGCTCGGTCGCGTCAAAAGAGTTATGCAGATCAGCATAGGAAATTAAGTGCGAAAGTGATGCAGGAGGAATCATGAGATATGCAATGAGAATTTGGGTCCCAAATGTTCAGGAACTAAAGGATGAAATCCTATATGAAGGACATAATTCAAGGTACTCTGTGCACCCAGGTACCACGAAGATGTATAGAGATTTGAAAGAATACTATTGGTGGCCCAACATGAAGAAGGATGTGACAGAATGGGTGAATAGATGTTTGACCTGCCAACGGGTAAAGGCAGAACACCAGCAACCTAGTGGACTACTGCAACCCCTAGAGATTCCAGAATGGAAGTGGGAGCACCTAGCCATGGATTTTGTAGTAGGACTCCCAAGGACCAAGACTAACCACGATGCGATATGGGTAATCGTCGATAGGTTGACTAAGTCCGCCCACTTTCTCCCAATCAACGAGAGGTACACTGTTGATAAATTAGTAGACATATATATAAGAGAAATTGTGGTACGACATGGAGTTCCCGTGACCATTGTGTCCGATAGAGACCCAAGGTTTAACTCCAGGTTCTGGAGGAGTTTTCAAGACTGTGTGGGAACCAAGCTAAATATGAGTACTGCATACCACCCCCAGACTGACGGACAAAGTGAAAGAACAATTCAGACCTTAGAGGACATGCTGAGAGTGTGTGTTATGGATTTCAAAGGAAGTTGGGAAGAGCACTTACCATTGATTGAGTTTGCTTATAATAACAGTTATCACTCAAGTATCGGAATGCCCCCATATGAAGCCCTCTATGGCCGGAAATGTCGTTCTCCCTTATGTTGGGAAGAAGTTGGTGAGAGGAAGATATTAGGACCTGAATTGGTACAACAGACAAGAGATGTGATAGTTCTAATCAGGGGAAGACTGGCAGCAGCCCAAGACAGACAACGTAAGTATGCCGACTTAGCTCGAAAGGATAGAGAATATGAAGAAGGAGACATGGTGCTGCTAAAAGTATCTCCCTGGAAAGGACTGATGAGGTTTGGGAAGAAAGGAAAGTTGAGTCCGAGATACATCGGACCTTTCGAGATATTAAGGCGGATTGGACAAGTGGCTTACGAGTTAGCCTTACCTCCAAGTCTGCAGCAAGTACATAACGTTTTCCATGTGTCTATGCTGAGGAAGTACAATCGCAATGCCAAACATATAGTGGAACATGAGCATGTAGATTTACAGCCAGATTTGTCCTACGTCGAGAGACCGGTGGAAATCATAGACCGGAAAGAGCAAGTACTCAGAAACAAGACCATCAGCCTGGTAAGAGTTTTGTGGACTAATCACAATGTCGAGGAATCAACCTGGGAATTGGAAAGCGCCATGCAAGAGAAGTACCCCCATCTGTTCTAGAAATGATTCCGGGACGGAATCCTTTTAAGGAGGGAAGGTTGTAAGAACCCAGGTTTTTGTAATAATTCTAAAATGATCATAAACGGTGATTGGTGGAGGTTATGTAAAGTTTTTAAGATCATATTATATGAATGAAGAAGTATTTATACTTTTATGGATAAAGTATCGTTGTACCAAGAAGAAAGGGAATGTAGAAACTGTCAGATTACGTAGATTTTCATTTTTATTAAAAATTGGTATAAATATGGGATATTGAGGTTAAGAAAATCTTTAAGCTAAGTTAAATACCAAGGCAAGAAATTATGTAATTTATTAGAAGAATTTCAAAGGCAAATGTTCAAGAACGATGAAAGAAATTTCTACGCGACGAAACGCTTTTACAAGAAAATCTATAAACTTGCATATGGAATTAAATGGTAAGCATTGGTTGATTAATAGGTGAGTAATATACCTGCAATTTACCATGTGATAGCCATGCAAGCCATGCAAGACAAGGAGCATTGGATGCTAATCAAATAAGACAAGTTATGATAATTTAAACCAAGCATTGTATACCATTTTTGGGACAAATTGCCAATTACCTTTCTTTTGCAAAATCACTTTGGAGATTACCTTGGGTAATTGATAAGTGCTGAAGTATGATTGATATATATCAATTATACATATCATTTTATCAATTACATAAGAAAAGATAGCAAAAGCTCTCCCCCTCCATTTTCTCTATTTTCGGCCAAAATCAGAGCAGCCACTTCAACCTACCATAACTCCCTCATTTCTCAATGAAATTTTGTGTTCTATAGCTTTCTGGAAAGGTATTGAGATGCTCTACAACTCTTATTCAGGAGCCTCGTTCAGATAGGGAAGGTAAGACCCTTGTTTTTCCAGTTCTTTCAAGAGTGGTGATGCTGACTACGAAAATTTTAAACTTGGTTGTTTAGGTCTTGAAGATTAAAGGTTGTTAAAGCTATCTAAGGTGTTTTTAAGGAAAGTCAAGCTTGGTTAAGGTTGTTAAGACTCCAAGGAAGGTAAAACACTCACACCCACCTTAAACCTTATGAGCTATAAGTTGATTTGAAAGGTTGATGCAAGTATGTACATGTTTAAGGGGATTGTGATGTTTTAAACTTTATAAGTATGTGTAAAATTTTGGATAGTGATAAATGGATGTTACCACTGGTTTTATAGATCCTTGATGATGTTTATATGATCTTGATGGTGTGTGGTTGAATTAAGTGGTTAGATGGAGTTCATGGAATTTGGAAATGTTCGGTTTATTGTCGTTATAATGTCGAAATTTCATTAGATCATTTGAGCAGTAATACCAAATTCAACAAATGTTTTCTTGGTAAGTTTTTGGCCATAAACCAGTAGGAATTGTTTTGTAGTTTGTTTTGACACCAAGATCATGTGATTACGATTTACGGTTTATGAGATATGCTCGTTTTAGTGAAACCGGTTAAAACGGACGAATCGTTAAGATGGACTGACTTTACCAAGTCAGACGAGCCCTTTAAAAATGGTCTGTGATTATGAAATTTTTACAGGGGTTAACTTAGTCAGTGGTTAAGTCCCTGTAAAAATTTGAAGACAAAAGGCTTAATTTTCGATTTTATAGAAATGTTTAAGTCAAGAATGCGCATGAGAACCCACTGCAGAAAGAAGCTATATTTAGAGCAACAATTGAGATATTAAAAAGATGTCCTTAATTATGAAATTTGGATGAAAAATCATCTGGACAGTTAAGAAGAAGTGAGAAAAAGAATTTCATGAAAAAGTTTATTTTTCAATTTTATAGAATTTTTCGAATCGAAGTTGCGCAAGTGAAAAACTCTTTTAGGGGACGATACGAGACAAACTTTAGTTTCGTTGAAAATGACCTTTAACGAAAGTCGTTACGAGACCAATAATTACCCAAAAGTGGTTAAAGGATATCATAGACGTATAATAAGCCAAACGTGTAATAAGGATGTATGGTTACGAAGTTGTGTCTTTACGTGAATAGTCGATTTGACGGGATTGTTTAACGAACTAACCGAACCTTATTGGTTGTTATAGATCATCGCACTAGAGGCATAACCCAGACTATTCCGACACGATCAGACAAGTTTTCGAAACTTGTATTTCAAGTATTTTCAAATTGTTGTTGTTGTGGTATAAATGCTATGAACTGCTTGATAGTATTTTTGTGAATCAGCATATGATGTATGGTTATTTACGTGGGTTTATACACCTGTTAAGTATGTATGTATGCATATACTCTTATATATATGTATACGATGATGTGTTACAAGTTCCCAGTAGAGTATGATAATACCTTTTCTTAGTAAGAGAGTCGGAGATATTTCGTCCAGATAAGGACATAAAAACCCGGAAGTCTCCGGAGATGATATATGACGTATAGTTCGTTTTAAAAATAATCCAATAAATATAAATTGGATATTTTCGGATTAAAAATTTCTTTGATGATATTAATAAATATTATTTGAATATTTATTAATAAGTTGAATATTATTTTCAATTGAGAATTGTGAGTGATTATTTATTTAATAAATATTATTTAAATATTTATTGGATATTCTAAGATGATTATTTATTTAATAAATATTATTTGAATATTTATTAAATATTCCAGGATGATTTAAAAATTATATTATTATTTTAAAAGTTATTTAAAATTTTTAAAAGTATTTTAAATATTTTCTGACCGTCGGAAAAGTATTTAAAAATAGGACGGGTTCCCATTTCTTCATGGACTATAGCTACACTCATCGAAAAAGTATCGCTACTTCACTCAACTTATCAAAACTCGGGAACCCAAGGTTTTGGGAGCTATTATTAATTATTTTCTCCCTTCGCTACCAACAAGAAATGCACCCTACCTAGTAAGGAGGGGCTCAGGTTTGACTAAACACTCAAAACTCCGACCAACTCCCAAGTTATGTTGATGAGGCGATTCTTAGTAATCGAAATCTGTTGACTAAAGTCAACCCACACATCAGAGTTACTTCCTCAATTACTCATGGAAGTAAAGGTAGTAATGATTATTAAACCAGCCGTCAAGCTTTGTGCTTGGGGGAAACTGAATTAAATTCTGTTCCTACGATGCATAGAATTCTCTAAGGGATTGGAGGAAGAGGGGACATCGCCTTCGAGCGTAGTCCAAATGATAAGGCCCATATGCGGTCAGGGTGCAACCCGATAAGGGAACGTCGTCCTTCTACTAGTAGAGAAGCAGAGGCACGGTATATTGGCTGATCACCAAATATCGTGGAAGAGGCTCCAGCATAATCCCATTCTTCCAATTGGAATTGTATTGCAACACTGTAATAAAAGCCTAGGTGCTCAGTTACCAATAGTGTTGACAGAATGATGAACTATTCAAAGTACCTCAGAAATTCTTCGTTATATTTCTGGATAAAGAATGAAAATGTTTAAGGATAATACAATGTCAGTATACGATATGTTTTATGGTTTACGCTAACAAAAGTACTTTGAAAACTATTATTATATGGCTGAGCTATATTGCTCACTCTTGCTTTTCTTTTATATATACCACCACACAACAACAGATAAGCATGGCAAGAACAAGTCAGACCCCTCACAAAAGCGTGCTAACCGGTCAGCAGTATAGGAGACTATTTACGAGGCAGGTGTCGAGGTCACACCCAGCAGCATTACCACAGGTGAGCAGACTAAGTTGGATAGGTTTGCAGCTTAGGTTGGTTAGGTTTATTTACAAGCATGACTTGTGTAAGCTTCTGAAAACCAAACCGTATTGTGGCTGTAGATGCCGCCTTAGATGGTAATCCTTTTCATTTGAACTTTTAAGATTATGACAATTTGGGTTTGTAATATCTATTTCAAGATGGTTGTAATAACTCAGTAACATTTTAATTTCGTCTCTGAGCCTATAATCTGTAAATGTTATGTTTGACTGAGGGGTCACAGCATGCAAAAAGGAAGATTGAGAGTAATGTTTATTAAAATGGGAATTAAGGATTTAGTGACAGCCTGGATCTCCGACCCCGGATCTAGGGGTGTTACAGAAATGGTATCAGAGAATTAGGTTATAATCTCAGAGAAGATAGGAAGGTTTAAGGACTCAAACCCTTACCGAAGCATTGTCGGGCTAATAGACATAGCCCTAACAACCTTAAGCTAATAAGGGAACTATTTATCAGAACCTCAAGGATAGTAACATTTTTTTTCCTTTTTGTGTAGACACCCGAGGATGTAGAGCTACCTGAGGGTTCCGAGCAGCGACACGATGATGCCCTTCTGAGAGCTGTAGATGAGCCTGATGTTGAGACAGAGACTGACCCTCAGCAGGAGGGAGAGAGAGAGATAGTCCAGGAGGAGGATCCCAGTGATGATGACCCTATGCCCATAGAGGACCCAGTGGACTCAGATGAGCCAGAGAGTGATCCAGAGGAGGATCCAGAGGAGGATCCAGAGGAGGATCCAGAAGAGGATCCAGAGGAGGACCCCGTGGAAGATGTTCCAGCTGACCCCGCACCCGGAGAGGAGCCTGAGGATGAGGAGGTGGTGTGGACTGATATTCCTATGCATTCCCCTCCCCTCAGAGAGGATTCATCCCCTATTGGATATCATTGGGACACAGATTTGGAGGGTGACTCTGAGGAGCCTATACCAGAGGATGCTGAAACTGAGGTTGCCCCGGAGAGCGAGCCGGTTAGTCCTCCCATACAGGTTGTTAGACCCACTGAGTACGATTGGATGGTGACCCGGATGACCACCGATCTGGTGGCAGCGGAGGCCCGAGTAGCGGAGCTGAGGTTCCAGCTAGCTGAGGAGAGACGAGCGAGACTATACTCCCAAGGGAGAGACTCTAGAGCTAGACGGATGAGGCGGGCAGTACTAAAGATTGAGAGGAGGGCTCACACCCGACTCAGAGCAGTTCCACGTTCCCGCCACAGCAGGCGGATTCGACGGAGTGATGCAGAGAGAGTCCTTTCGAGGACTATGCGCCGAGTTAGGGAGGCGATACTCTTTCACACAGACTGATGGATGGTTGACCAGTTTAGTCTTCTAGTACAGGGGGATGTTGTAGTAGTTTTACTTTTGGTAGTGATGTCAGTCACGTAGTATATTTCCTCTGGATAGGAAGACATGTACAAAGAGATATCCATATCTGGTAAACTACTAAAAGGAATTATCACATGGAGAGCACAAAGTAATTAATTGTTCACTACATAAAAATCAGTCTGAACCTCCAATACAGAACCAGCTTCTTGCTCTCACGACCTGGGTGACGTTCTGGAAGTGGGACATTGACAACTTGAATCATAATATGCAACTCGACCAACTTTCCTCCCATATATAATAATCAGCTCCGTTGGACCCTTGAGTTATGTATTTGTATTGCGCAGATTTCTTTTATATCTTGCGTAAATGAGTGGATCAATCAGTTTGACTTGACTGGCAGCAGTGATCTTTGCCTCACACTCTCTCTCCCTCTTGAAGGATTTTCTTTTAATATATATTGCTTGTAAGACTAGTGTTAGTCCACATATTATTGACTTGGCTGACTCAGCTACCGATTAGATTAGTTATGGTGACTCAGCATAACTAACTTCTCTCTCTCTCTCTCTCTCTAAAAGTTTGTTAGATCACAGTTGTGTGTGTACGTACTATAAGTAGTAGTGTGCTCAGTTGTTACATTTCTGAATCTCTCTGTAATCTCTTATCTCTCTAAGAACCTGTAAATACAACTTTATCTTCTTCAGTATGTAAACACAGTTACTTCAAAGCTATATACTTGATTGAGGTGTTGTATAGCAGAATCATGAGTTGTAACAACTAGTCATAGCTGGGCTGTATGTTGATGCACTAGGCAGGTGTTATTATGCTGAAGTTTTGATTACTTGTCAGATGATTATATCCATGTTAACGAAAACTTCTCTATTTGCAGTATGGAATTTGTCCCCTTGGAGAATTTCCATGCAGCACTGGATAAGTCACTTGGAAAGCTAGGAAGCCAACCTAAACAGGTTATCAAATTTTAACAGCGATAGAGAAAGAGAGAAGAAAAGGATGATAACTGATAAGTCAGATAACCTGAGTGTAATTTTGTTGTTTTTATGCTAAAAAAGTGATGACCTTCTAAAAATTTGTTCATCTTTGAAAAGCTGAAATATGCTTAGTTTATTTAGAATTGTCCATATCTATCAGCCATTTTAGTTTATTTAAGTTGAAAGTTTAATTTTTTGTAATCGAGGGCAACAGATGCCAAACAAATCCCGTTGAATCCAAAGTACTACTGTTTGTTTAACGGACTTTACATATTATTCTAGTTTGAAATATAGTCATATATTAGTTTGCTGAAATTGTTACAACCATCCGTTGTCGTCCAGCGGTTAGGATATCTGGCTTTCACCCAGGAGACCCGGGTTCGATTCCCGGCAACGGAATTTTTTGTCGTCTTATATTTTGGTGGATCAATTGGCTGCATCGTTGGCTGCAGAAATAAAGAAGAAAGTAAAAACTAAAATGCTAGGTATAATCACACGAATGTTTTATTTTGCTTTATGGTGGAAGGAAGTACCTTCAACCTACAAATTAAAATAGAAACCTACCGCCCAAAACACTCTCATAGTACTTCAATTACACAATGCCTTACAAAATTCAACATGCAATATTAATGAATCTGACAAACTATACAATATATAAGTGCAATCACTTGATCTTGTCAGGGTTGAATCTTAGAGCTTCCGTCCAAATCAATTCCTATACAATATATAAGTGCAATCACTTGATCTTGTCAGGGTTGAATCTTAGAGCTTCCGTCCAAATCAATTCCTTTACATCTTCTTCACTTAGAGATGTTTGTTCAAAATCAAAGTTAAAAGGTGATTGGCAGGTTGGCTCCTCGTTGATTTCATGCAGACTTAATAAAAATGGGTGATTAAGAGCTTCCTCAACTTTACAAACATTATATAGGAGAAAAGGAAAATAAAATAATCATCAGTAAAAGCAAAACAGAAACTAAAGTGTGGAACCATAACATATTACTGACAATTGCACCTACCAGTTATACGCTTGGAAGGATCGAAAACTAACATCTGCTCTGCCAGATCAATGGCTAGCGGTGATACATTAGGAAACTTCTCTGCAAAAGGTTTCTTAGGAATGTGACAGAGCTGCTTGACATACCTCCGAGCATTATCACTCCTTAAGAATTCAAGATCCGAGTCCTCCGGGGAACCCAAAAGCTGTTTTAGAATTCAAACGATATTAATTTATCAACTAGCATGAAAATATAAACAAGATATACCGTCTCCAAATTATAAATTGGGACACCCCTAATGTTCTTTTAGATTCATCCGTAAAACTTGAAAATCACAGGTTTTCCTAGAAATGAAAAATAATCTCACCTCAGTGATAAGTCCTAGTTGCTGGACATAGTCTTTACCCGGAAAAAGGGGCTCCCTTTTAATTATCTCCATTAATATGCAACCCACTGACCAAATATCAATAGCTGCAGTATATTCAGAACAATTCAGTAATAATTCAGGGGCCCTGTACCATCGGGTTACAACATATTCCGTCATAAAATCTGTTTCAGAATTGGTTCTTGCAAGCCCAAAGTCACAAATCTTTAGGTCACAATTTGAATTGAGAAGCAAGTTGCTTGGTTTCAAATCACGGTGCAAAACATTTGCAGAGTGTATGTACTTCAATCCACGCAACAACTGGTACAGGAAATACTGCCAAAACAAAAACGAAAACATTAATGCAGCAACAGTTGGAGCCTATTATAGACATGAAATTGTTATTCCAATTTTGTTGCATTCCGTGTGCTTCTGTTTCAAACCATAAACTAGTTGTTTAATGTCGAAACTTCCTAGCAAAGCGAATAAAAGTACTACGAGTGGATTTGAAGATCCTGTTTTACTTGGGATGTCTTTCAGATTACAATAAATGTCCTGATTTTAAGAAGATCTCGCTTGTACAGTATCCATGCAAGTATGCAAAGGTCTTGGAATTGCAATTAGAGACTCATAAAATTATTACAGCTGTATGGGATATGTTAATGTCAGCAAAGTGGAAAAATATAACTTAAAATGTGACAGATTATACTCTTTTTTTATTTCACAAATTCCAAAGCATTACTCCTATTCAGAGTTATCAGTTCTGAAAGATGTAGTAAATGTCAGCAGTTCAGCACTAAGAACAGCAAATTTTGTAGCATTTCAGTACAACCTAGAAAATAATATACATAAGGAATTTGAAAGTTTAACATCCTGAGATAGCATATCACTGGTTCTGATAGATGACATAGTCTGAAAAACTCGGGGTATTATTAAACACATGACAGATTAGGAATTAAGCACTGACATAAATATATTGTACAAGAACTTGAACAGGGTTTGGTAAAAATTGAGAATTGGAGTGTACTAAACCTTTATTAGTGAGCAAAGCGTATCCAAAATTTTCATTGGGTTGGCTTGGATGGGTCATATAAGAAATGCAGAATGCACTCACCCAAGTTTGGTTCTTCAATCAGCTTTCCTACTAGTATCGCGAATTTTTTCCTTCAATTAAACTTTTATCTCAAATAATTCTACTATAAGTACGTGAAACTGTGGTAACCAAATAAGGTCATGCGCCCATATATTTTAACCATCAAAATAACATATGTTGCCATTTTTTTCTAATCCGCATCAAGACGCACATTGAGTAATTATTCTAAGGAGTCGTCATCTCTCCAGTAACATTTAGCTTAGTTAATATATTGTGAAAAGAAAATATAAATGTGTGTTCCTTCATCCAAATACAAATACACAAACCGCAAAACTCAAAAACACACTTGTGTTGAAAAGGAAGAGGAATGTCAGATAGTTGTTTACATACTATGCTGTCAAGCATAAGGCCTGATACTTAAAAGATTCAACATCATTATATCTTATCGATCTGCATGTAATTTAACTTCAAAGTGGAATCAGATTTCCTTAAGTGCTAGGTAGGTTATACCAGTTATGTTCCATTTGGTTGGGTAAAATACTAAAATGGAATAAAAGATCTGAACAGTAGAAATGGAAAAGGATAGAGGAGGTGCAATTGAAGAAAATTATAACATGTAAACTGTTTATGAAAATATTCATTAAATATGTAAGTGCGAGAGAGGATGAGAATTAACTCATAAATTGGTAATTTGAGCTCTAGTTTGAACTTATCGAAGAGAATGGAGCTAAGAAAGTGAATTAACCTATACATATCCAATAAAAAGTTTACACTACATTTAAATCCCATCTCCTTCGAATTTTTACGACCAAAAGAGTGATATTGTTTAGTGTTTAATTAGACATTTACAGTATTTAGAATGTCAAAGTATCTATTAGTTCTTGAATGCCTAAAGAATCATTATGTATCCCATATTCGGTAGCATATTAATCAATCGTAAAATTTAATTATATAACGTCAATTAAATCAAAATTCCAATTACAGATTCGAGAAAGTAACACAACCAAGCAACATCCTTGTACTCATCAAAGGGAAGAAATGAATGACGTCGGTTTACACTACCTCACTTATTTACTTGAAGTTAATAAAGTACTATATGAGGATTCATTGGTTATGCTACTTCTCTATATACTTTTATGGTACTTCTTGGCTTACAGCAGAGAAGGTGGATGCCTCAACAACTCAAAATTATTTACAGATACTGATATGGCCATACCCTATTGTAAGTTCATGTACGCAATATTGTGAGAGTTTTAGGTAACTTCATTAGATAGGTTCCGTAATTCAATAGAAAAAGAGAAAATATAACATCCAAGCCCAGAACCCTCCAGATTCACCCCAAACACTCTTATCTAATCGATGTGGGATGTTACAGAAAATACCCTCCAGATTCACCCTAAAGAAAAGAAAACTTGAATTTGTATTGTGAGATGAAATTTTTGAAATTATTTATCCCTTTGTTAAGTATCTAGAATGCAGAGAGCTGCCGAAACTCAGTTTAAACAGCGATTATCATATAAGATAAATTGTATAATGTAAAAAGGAAATAATGAAATTAGAGTAAACCTCGTAGTTAACATACCTGACAGTGATCCTCTGTCAGTGCCTGGGTAGACCGTATAATTTGATGAAGATCAGTATCCATTAACTCGTATGCAATATACACATCAACAAAATTCTCTTTCTCGGGTGGCGGTATAATATCCTTAATTTTGATGACCTACAAAATACTTTATATTTAGATCATTTAACATGAAAATTGACCAACTGAGTAAACCATAAATACACCAAAAGGAAACAGTTTATAACATGCCCAAGAATATCATTTGAAGTACACCCCAAATTGAATTTGTAAGAATGAAATATGTGCATAACAGGAATAGTACCAAGTGGAAGCTTGAGATAGCTGCCAAGTGATAATTGTGCACATCTAACGCGTAGTACACATAGACTACATAGTTTATTGTAGCTTAATTTTAGAATTACATTATCATGATCCATATGGCAGAGGAGCTTGATCTCACGAAGAGTCCTTTTGGCATCGATCCTGTTTTCAAATGCATTTCCAATCTTCTTTATTGCAACCTCCTCCTTTATTTCAGAATCTGTAGCACAGCTGTAACAAGGAATTTAATGTCGTTTTAGTATAGAAAGAAAGGACTGAAGGCAGAGATATCCAAGTACGGAGCCTATTTGATATTGGTTTTGAGCAAACGAAAATGTTATGACAATAGATGAGCAATATTATCAAATCCGGTAATTTTGATTATCAAAGGTATTCTTATTTTAATTGACACAATAACATAACATACAACTCAAACTTTTAATGATTTAATAGAATTGTACTAGACTACTACTTTGGTAAAAGCTTGTTAACTTCAGTTCTCATTTAAGAATAATTTCATTATTTAGAAAGTTGAGTTGTCAATTTCTTCCAAGATGAATAGAAGAAAGCTAAGACTCTGCCTGTATAGTATTTACATCTCCAGCTATAGGAGTTGATGTGCAAAGTAAATGGTTCCCCTATTTTTCGATATTACTGTAAACTCTCTCTCCCTCCCTCTCCCCCCCCCCCCTCCCCCCTCCTCTCTCTCTCTCCCCCTATTTTTCGATATTACTGTAAAATCACTCTCTCTCTCCCCCCCTATTTTTCGATATTACTGTAAAATCACTCTCACTCTCTCTCTCTCTCTCTTTCTCTCTCTCTCTCCCCCTATTTTTTGATATCACTGTAACTCTCTCTCTCTCTCTTCCCCTATTTTTCGATATCACTGTAAACTCTCTCTCCCTCCCTCCTCTCTCTCTCTTCCCCTATTTTTCGATATTACTGTAAACACTCTCTCTCCCTCCCTCCTCCTCTCTCTCTCTCTCTCTCTCTCTCTCTCTCTTCCCCTATTTTTCGATATCACTGTAAACTCTCTCTCCCTCCCTCCTCTCTCTCTCTCTCTTCCCCTATTTTTCGATATTACTGTAAACACTCTCTCTCTCTCTCTCTCTTCCCCTATTTTTCGATATTACTGTAAACTCTCCCTCCCTCTCTCTCTTTCACTCCCTCTATTTAGCTCTCTCTCACTCCCTCTCCCCCTCTCTCCGGCTCTCCCACTCCCCAAAACAGTCACTGGACTCATTTTTTTTTTTATAAAAACATCCAGGAAATGACTTGCATAATATCAAATCAGATGATTACAAAGTAAAAGCATCAATAATTGTGCAAAGCTACAGGCAATCAATCTGGTATGACAATAAACCAGTTTACTCCACAGGCCAGCAGCAAAAAGAAAATTGCAAGAAAAAGTAGGCCGAAACAAACTTATCTAACAGCTCTTTCTTTCTTACCTCCAAGTCAAAGTCAGAAACATTTCAACGTATTAGCTGCATCAATACTGGAGTAATTAAAATAAAAATCTAAAGTAAAGTTTGACAAGCACACATATATCACACACTTGTGGACGTGGTAATAGTATTCTAAAAATGTCTAGTGTAGATTGGATTACTGACCAGACGATGCCGTAAGCACCGCGGCCAACAGGCTGAATAGGAGGAGCATATTTACAAGTAACTTGAAACATATTACCAAGCACATTGTACTCGACATACTTTCCTCCATAATTATCAACTCCTTCTTTCATCCCTCTTGTTGTTACTGATTGCTTCTCCATCCTCCTATTTTCTGCTTGTTTATTATTCAAATCCATCTCCTTTATTGTGTGTGTGTGTGTGTGTTTGAATATAAGAATGGATGAAAATATATGTAAAGGCAAAGGGGTTTGAGGTTTGGCCGTTGGGTTGTTGTGAGTGGAGGAGGAGGATGGGGAGGAGGAGGAGGTAAAATAAAATAAATAATGGAATTTTGTCCGTGTTTTCAAAGTTTGAATTTTTCAATCTTTTTGGTGTTTGTTTTCTTTGGGTCCCTCTCTTTTCTTCTTTTCTCCCAACTCAAACTATGCTTTCTTTTCCATTCACTTTTTAGTCGAGATTTTTTTCCAAGGTAATTAAAAAATATATTTTCACACTTATTTAACAATGAACATTTTTTTGAATTAGAAACCATATTGTATTTATTTAAAGGAAAATCTCAAATGATAATATGTAAAAGTGCTATTTTATATATACATGTAAAAATTGAAATTACACAATGGACAAAGAATAATTATTTCCATGAGAATATTAATATAATATTTTAAATATGTGTAAGATATTGAAATTGATATTTCACTTTCGTATATTTATTTTTATCCCTTCCGTAAATATTAATCAAAATTCTCAAAATCAGCTTCGAAATGCATTCGAGAAAATTTCAAAATTACATATGACACATTTTTTATTCATGAAACTCATGAGTAACAGTTTATATTTTATAACAATTTTGTTAAACTTTGCCATTAGCCTTCCTCGTTAGAGCAATTCCTATTGGACACCCCATTTCTATCCCCATCCCCATAATTTAAAGAAAGGAATAATAAATTATTTCGTCCTTCAACTTTATGCTGTTTTTGGTTTAGGTCCCTGAACTATGAAAAATAATATAAAAATACCTAAATTTTTAAAATTTCTGATTGACATCCTTCCTTTCGCGAAATGAAGTGAAAATTTAACATGTTAATCTTCGAGTGATTATAAGAACATGGGTGGTGAAAATTTTCGATTTCGAATTCACTAACATATAGAAATCTGTACTTTAATTTCAAGAACACGAAAAAAAAACTTACTAAAATCTGCAGATTTGCATATGTTAGTGAACTCGAAATTGAAAACTTTCACCACCCATGTTCTTATAATCACTCGAAGATTAACATGTTAAATTTTCACTTAATTCCGCGAAAGGAAGGATGTCAATCAGAAATTTTAAAAGTTTAGGTATCAGTATATTATTTTTCATAGTTCA
Organism: Kitagawia praeruptora; assembly: GCA_037693485.1. Taxonomy (NCBI): domain Eukaryota; kingdom Viridiplantae; phylum Streptophyta; class Magnoliopsida; order Apiales; family Apiaceae; genus Kitagawia; species Kitagawia praeruptora. The sequence continues at coordinate 117,978,475 of CM075352.1, forward strand.
GGGACCTAAACCAAAAACAACATAAAGTTGAAGGACGAAATAATTTATTATCCCTTTAAAGAAATTATGAGTTTTACCTTAAAAATTGTGTTCCATCTCGATTCCCATTTTGGGGAAAATTTTAGGGACCAAAAAATGAATCCACAAATTTGGAAATTTATGGAAATTTATTATGGAAGTAGGGTGAGAAATGATAAAATCATACTCCCTCCATCCCAAAATACATGTTCCTTTTTTAAAAAACACACATATTAAGGTAAAGGTTAGTTAAGGTTAGTTGAATAATATTTTCCAACTAATACCCTTAATTAATACATTGGAAAATGAGAATAGTGTTAAATTTGAAAAAAATCAAATTTTAGATACAATAAATGTAGGGATAGTTTTGGAAAATTATCTTAAATTTGTATTGAAAAAAGAAAAAGTACATGTAAAATGGGACAAAATCATTTTTCAAAAGGGACATGTATTTTGGGACGGAGGGAATAATTAGTAGTTAAAGTTGTAAATAAAGAGAGAGAAATAATATAAAAACAAATATAGGGATATGGGAATGAAAAATGGAGAGTGGAATGTAGAACATTTTTTATAATTTTGGGGATTTATTATTTTTGTTTGAAAATTTACTATTTTTAGTAAATTTTTGGGGATAGGGTTAGAGAATGGGATGGAAATACCTTGTTAAAGTGTCATTAATCAGTCCATATTTCAAAATTTTGGAGGTGACATATAGAAGGAATTTTGGAGGTGACATATAGAAGGGAACAAATTTTACATGAGAAGTTTATTAAATGTCATCGATATTTTTAGCTAAAAATTAGGTTTGTTAAATAGATATCACTCTTGATAAGGTGACAATAATCTATAAATTTCATGTGGGTTGAATGATTTTTTTTTTTGGTTGAATGACTTGAATGTAAAATACGCCAAATTTTACATGAGAAGTTTATTAAATGTCATCGATATTTTCAGCTAAAAATTAGGTTTGTTAAATAGATATCACTCTTGATAAGGTGACAATAATTTATAAATTTCATTGGGACGGATGGAATAATTAGTAGTTAAAGTTGTAAATAAAGAGAGAGAAATAATATAAAAACAAATATAGGGATATGGGAATGAAAAATGGGGAGTGGAATGTAGAACATTTTTTATAATTTTGGGGATTTACTATTTTTGTTTGAAAATTTACTATTTTTAGTAAATTTTTGGGGATAGGGTTAGAGAATGGGATGGAAATACATTGTTAAAGTGTCATTAATCAGTCCATATTTCAAAATTTTGGAGGTGACATATAGAAGGGGACAAATTTTACATGAGAAGTTTATTAAATGTCATCGATATTTTCAGCTAAAAATTAGGTTTGTTAAATAGATATCACTCTTGATAAGGTGACAATAATCTATAAATTTCATGTGGGTTGAATGATTTTTTTTTTTGGAAATTAACATTTTTGTAATCACTCACGAAAACATGTAAGGCTTAATGGTCTTTTTTTTTTTTTGCCCTTCAAGTTTGCGCAGTTATATCCATAAAGCTCTAAAGTTTAAAGTCGTTCTTTTTTGCCCCTCCAACTTCAGAAATATACCTTTAAGCCACTTTACAGTCGTCTTTTTGACACAAAACCGTCGTCTTTTAAAGGCTAAAGACGATGGTTTGTGGCTAAAAGGTACATTTTTTAAGTTGAAGGGGCAAAAAGTAACGACTTTAAACTTTAGAACTTTATGAGTATAACTGCACAAACTTGAAGGGGCAAAAGGTTATTAAGCCAACATGTAATCTTTTCACCTTTTAAACTAAAGCCCTGAAAATTTCATCATACAACTGTTTTAATTTTCAAACAGGACCTCCAAACTTCAAAGTCCAAATACATTAGACGTTTTTGGATAGATTGACTTTCTCTTTCAATTGCAATATGTACGGTTCTGATGATTCATTTGGATAAAAAAAAAATAGAGAACAACATCAAATTTATCACTGATTTCGTTCAGATATATTAATTAGATCATTATTTTTCAATTTGACTCAATTTCACCATTAGGGAAAAAATTTGTATCAAATTTGTCATTAAAAAATGTATCAACTTAATCATTAAAAATGGTCTCTTTGATACAAAAATTTTAAATTAGTGATGAAATTGAATCAAATTGGAAAGTAATGATCTACTTGATATATTTGGATGAAAGACTTTTATATTTTTCCCAAAAACAATATGGCAAAGGCTTAATGATCTTTTGGCCCTTCAAGTTTGCGAAATTATACCCATAAAGTCCTAAAATTTAAAGTCGTTCTTTTTCGCCCCTCCAACTTCAAAAATGTACCTTTTAGCCACAAACCGTCGTCTTTGGCCTTTAAAAGGCGACGGTTTTGTGTCAAAAAGACGATGGTAAAATGGCTAAATGGTACATTTTTGAAGTTGGAAGATCAAAAAGGAACGACTTTAAACCTTAGGGATTTATGGATATAACTGCGCAAACTTGAAGGGCAAAAAAGTCATTAAGCCTATGGCAAATGAAGAAAACTAATTGCACTAATACAATTGTGTATAAATGAAATACATTAATGTGTTGGTTGAGAGATATTTGAGGATCATGGTATTCAATTTCGGAAAATCAAATATGAATCAATTGCAGGCAAAGGGCCTGGTAGAATTATAGATATGATCTAATGAAAGGAATGAAGTTGCAGTAGGACATGTTTTTTAGACAGTAAGAATATATATATTCATTTGAGAGGTGCTCAAATGAGATCCCTTTTATAATGAGACCCTCTCTTATAATGAGTTCCCCTCATATTTCATCTATTTTAAAGGGCCTTGCCAGGGGCACCCAATACAAAAAAAGTCTTATAATTCTACCATCTATTCATTCATCAAAATTTTTTTTAAAAAAAAAAAATTTTTTTTCAAAAAAAAAATGATGACGTGGCAACAATTTTTTTTATTTTTTTTTAAAAAAAATTAGAATTTTTTTTTATGAATGGATAGAGGATATAATTATAAGACTTTTTCGTATTGGGTGTCATTGGCGGGGCCCTGGGGGACTCATTATAAGAGAGGATCTCATTATAAGAGGGGTCTTATTTGAGCAGCCCCCTATATATATATATAGAGTAAGGCTCTAGAGAGAACATGCTTAAAAAGAGAACGAAAGAATAACTTAAAATATTGATTTTTAAAATTCAAAAAAATCAATATGTTTATATATATATGTATATATATATAGGGTATGATTCAGGTGAGAACATGTATATGTTGGAGAACAATGAGAACACAACATTTCAAGCTATTCTAAAGGGCCCCGCCAGGGGCACCCAATACGAAAAGTCTTATAATTCTACCCTCTATCCATTCATAAAAAAAAAGAAGTTTAAAAATTTGTTTTTAAAAAAAATTTAAATATGATGACGTGGGAACATTTTTTTAAAAACTTTTTTGCTAATTTTTTAAATTTTTTTTTATGAATGAATAGAGGGTAGAATTATAAAACTTTTTTATGAAGGTGCCCCTAGCGAGGCTCTTTAAAATAGCTTGAAATGTGGTGAATATGTGTGTTTTCACTGTTCTCACACTAACATGTGTTCTCACTGGAGCGTGACCCATATATATATAATATATAGGTTAATAGAAGAACGTGGATTGTAATCGCTTGCATTGTAACGATTAAGGTTAATCTTCTTTTCGAATTTTTATATTTAAATTGTAAAACGTAATATCATGATTAGATTGTGTAGCACACACTCTAACTAGACGTGAAAATCATATATTGTTAACATATATGTGAATACAAATTATTTTGGAAAAATATCGAGAGTTGCCTCTCTAGTATTATTAACGAAAATAGGGAGAGTTCCATTATCAATATCAATATCAATCAATATAAATATCAATATCAATATATCAATATATAATCCTAATGTCTGCTAGTACTACATTTCGAAAATTACTACTAGTATCCTTCATTTTTTTTATCTTCTTTATTTCTTTCATGCCCTTTTTCGTCATTATACATGATTTGGAGCAACCCAAATTAGAATGGATCGACCTGAAATACATGTCATCTCCCGCACAAACAAGGAAATACAAAAACATTACACAACTGTCGGTGCTCAGAAAATCGGTGTTGATACTCTGTATTTTCTCATAATTAAGAAAATCTATCTTTTCTCTCATTCCTTTCAATTACTACCAATTAATCGGAGCCGCAAAATATGAGAATCGTGTGAGCTTTCTTCGTCATTTTTGTTCTGAACTTTGTAATTTCAAGGTATTTTTGCAAATGAATATGATGCTCAGTGCTTGGATTAATTGGGTATTGATTTGAATTATATTTTCTAATTCCACTCATTGTATTTTCTAATTTCCTAATTCTACTAATTGTTAGAATCCTTTAGATGTTGGTTTTGGTATTTTTATTCTCCAATCAATTATGTTAAGTCCATCCCATCATTATAGAAGGGATCAATTGTTAGGATGTATAGATTTGGTTATATAGGGTGATGGGTGACATAGTTTGTATATTTTGGATTTACAAAAGGGATTTGGATTTGTTGAAATGGTTAGGTTTAGCGATTTTTATATTTTTTTTAGGTTCAGAGATCATTTTTGGCTCTTCTTGGTTCTTCTTTTTATTTTTTGGTTAAGTAATGCTATTGATTCATTTAAATTATATGTATGTATATGTTTTGCTGATGCTATACTTTTTGTTAAGAATCTAAAATGAAAATAATTTGGTGAAGTTAATGTTGATGAGTAGATTTCGTAACAACTTTTGTGAGGTTCTCGGTGAGTTGTAAGGTTAACGATCAACTGTTCGATGGAAAATTTGGGTTGTGTTTGTGGGGGTCTGCTGAGCTCGAGGGTATCTCCAATAATCTTAGATGCCTTTAGAGAAAATTAGAGAGCTGAATTCGTCTTACCCTCAAGGTGCCTACGTATCCTTTATATAGGAATCAAGCTCACGTAGTTCTAATGCGAAACTAATTCTGCTGGAATAGCTGTATTCGATTGCGTAGTTCGTGTTGTACTCAGGTTCCTTTAGAGCCTTTCACGAACTAGTTGTTGAAATAGAGTAGAACTCGAGTTCGTACCCCATTATAATTCTCTCGTGTATCAGAGATATTCTAGGATCATCTGCGCCCTAGAATTATACTCCAATAATAATTCGTTATCTATTCTAGATAGCTTCTAGAACGTTCTATCGGTTACTCTTAGGAACCTGGTACTAGGAACCTATATCTCAGGAGCCTGTTTCTCAAGAACCTCCTTATTTCGGGACTTACTGCTCAGGAACCTCTTTTTAGGTATCTGTACCTGCACAAATACAAACATGTTAGGCTAGATAACTCGTCTGATGTCTTCATATGCTCTTGACGCTCTCTGTGGCTGTCACTATGCTAATTCAGACTCTTCTGCTAGGAGGAACCTGGTCCTTTAGTAATCTGCTCAGCTTCCTGACCTTCGGGAACCTCCTGATATTCATAGTTTCTTGATCATTTCTCTGTTTGATGCTCATTTCTTCATACCTAATCTTCATAACTCGTACTGGATCTATCTTCTTGCTCGTATGGATTGAACCTAGGGCCTAATGGGCCTAAATTCAGCCCATGGTGATTTTGGGCACAACAGTTAACTTATGTTTCTTGGGATTAAGAATATTCAGAATACCTGTTTTGTAGTAGTGTTGTGGGAAAAAAGCAGATACTTCTTCTATTGCTAAATATACACCCTTGTTACAGATGTTTATAGAACTATCAACATTGGGGATTACATGTGGGTTGTATGTCTGTAATAACCCAAATTTTTGTACTTGGGATTTTTTTTTATGAATGAATAGTAAAATGCATGGATGAATAGTGATTTCGAGACTCGAGATATTTTTTACGTTACCATATGTACGGAACGAGATATGAATATTTCAAAGTTATATTAACGATCTACGAAGCGAATAAGTGTATGTAAACGCGATCGGATTTCAGAAAATCCAAACTTTATTTTTACGAAAAATTCGACCGAGCCGTAAAGAGCATATCATAATGCAATCAAGACAAGTGAATTATTATATCAAGGATTCAAGGATTATATTTTTATTAGTTATGATTTGAGGATTTAGAATGAAAACCTTCGAGTTAGAACAACGCGCGTTCTAGAAATCGCTAGAACTTTATAACGAGATTAAGCGAACGCGAAACAAATTATGGATTAAATACGTAACGAGATAAAAAACCCTACATGAGCATCTAGGGTTTATTATTAAGAGAAGTGCTGGAAAAAGAAAACAAGAAAAAGAAAAGAAAAAGAAAGGATGAGATGTGTGATCAAGAAGGTGACAACAATGCTACACATCACCATTTTTTCAACAAGATTACATCTCAATACCAGAAGCAATCCTATATTAATTTTTTCACTATTTGCTTAGTGCAAAAATTATAAGGCTTGTCATATCCACTAAATATTCACTATGACTATTTGCATTGATTTTACACCTTGTAGGAAAGAAAAGGAAGCAAACATCGTTTTTAGGAAAGTGTTTACACGTTTTCAAGCCATGTAACAATTTTAGTTCTTTTATGTTGGTGTATAAACATTATCTAATACAAGTTCTTCAAGTTTGATCGTATACAAGTTTTTCCAATTTCTTCTACATATCTTTCAACATATACTGTAATGGGTATATGATTATAACTTAATGAGATCTATCTTGTAAAATATAAAGATATGTAAATTATCAATCTAAACATCGTCACAAATCCTAATTCATTCAGCTGTTAGGACTCGATGTATAAAATCATTAGCCGTACGTTGATGAGTTAATTCCATAAAGAAGAGAATGCAAAGTCGTCCCCTACTTTAGCCTTCTTTTGCTGCTGATTTCGTATCTTCAAATTTCAATCATCTACACACTTTCCATGCGAATTGCGATGCGAGCCCCTCTAGTTTCCTCACCCCTGCTACTATATAAAACTACCACTTGATGACTTGGTCATTCAACTGGGGCATGGGTTGCTATGTGACACAAAGCCTGATAACATCGGAGGCGATAATGTAATGATGTTTCTGGCAGTGAGCCACTTCTCGCACCCAGCAGAGCTAGCTACTATCTCTGTCCCAAAGTGAGAGTTCACAAGTCTTGACTAAATTATAATTCAAGTACTTTTTTGCTAATAATATTCATATCTCATACTAGTAGTGTATATCTGTGTCTGTTAGACCAGGCAAAATCATTTTCACAACCATTTTCCACCATCAGTATCTGGACTACAACTCTAGAAGATATTGATCAGAAGATAATCCCAGTACTAAAAGATTTTCACAACCATTTTCCACCATCAGTATCTGGACTACAAATTAACATTTCAAACTCCTTCAGGTACATAATTGATACAGAGAGTGTATGTTCATCGCAAAACCCTCGCTCGCGCACCAATATCAAAATTGTAGAAATATGCGTAATTCTCACATATCGGTATGATCTTTGAAAAGTCAAAATCGTATCATAATGAATGCATCGGCATCCTCTCTTTTCTTTTGCCTAAATCTTATTCTCTTATGAAACATGAAAAATACTTGTAGGAAAAGAGAAGAAACTCAAGACATTCCACATATGAAAAGAAAATTAAATTTTATATGGGAGATACCATATATGCAGTTCCCTTGGTGATCTACAAAGCACAAAAAGAAGGAAAGAAAGCTACTTTGCTAAGCAGAAACTAAGTATAAACTGTACATAGAAGTCACAAGACAAGTTAAAATGAACAAGATCAGGCATCAGGATGGTCATCAGTGTTGAAGCCACTTAAATTTCCATCAGGAGTAGATGAAGCAGAACAAAGAGACAACCTTCCGGATGGAGCACGAACAATGGCTACGGCCGTAACAGCAGATTTAAATATTTGGTTGAAGATTTTTCTCTTCACTTGACCTCTTTTGGGTGGAAGAATTTGTTCCGGGTTGTTTCTTGATTTATAGGCAGCAGTGAAATCCATTTCTTAATTTTGAGATGAAAACCTGACAGAGCAGAAAAAAAAACAGAGGGGGGGAAGAAAGTGATGAGGGAAAATGTGATTAGATACTGTCGATTTATACAAGTTATAAATAACCGAGATTCATTTTACTTGGTTGCCAAGTACATGTAGGGCCAAATATTTTTGGGAGTTTGGGACTTACAACAAGTCATAGAGTAAGAAATTTGTTACTCAGCCAGGTTCATTGAACACTCAAGCAACAACAGTTTTTTCTTCTTCTTTAATAAGCAATCATTGTTCTAGACTTCTACCTACTGGGAGTACCGTGTGCCACTTTTTGATTGGAAAGCATATCTAATTAAAATAATATTTGAAAATTTTATTTTATTCTTTGTGCGTACCGTAGTACTATATTTTAAATTATGTTATTATACTTTAATCAAAAACAGAAGTTATGTTATTAGTGGAGTATAATCTAAATTCTTTATTTTTAAAAATTCTTTATTTTTAAAAATTCTTTATTTTAAGTTGTGGGTGTAATTGAAAATAAGCTATACTCCAGAAAGTATTGCAAAACAGACCCGGCCCGTACTGAGACTTATTTGAGTGCTATTATAATATTCATATACCTAAAAAATGTTTGTATTTTTTTCCGAAAAAGAATAATCACGTACTCCCTCCGTCTCGTTATATGTCTCATGTTTTGAATTTTTACACTATTCATTATAAACGGTTGACTATTAGTTTACGCATAATCTATAAGGCCAAATATAGTCATGAGTGATTTTGTTGGATTCGTATTTATGAGTACCTTAATACAGTGAAATTTTTATATTTAATACTAATACAAAATTAAAAATATTAACGATTAAAAATGTGCGTTGGCAAACGTGTTCAAAAAAAACAGGAAACATATTATGAGACGGAGGGAGTATCATTTATCAAAAGTCAAACATTTTATGCCTAACTGTTTTTGAAAAATTATACTCCCTCTGTCTCTAAAATCATTTCTCATTTACTAAATCGGAACTATCAAAATACTTTTCCCCTTTCTATTTTAAGCCTTAAACAATAATATTCAATACCCACTACTCCTTAAAAATAATATTCAATACCTACTACTCCACCCACTAATCATTACAAACAATATTCAACACCCACTATTCCACCCACTACTCCAAAAAAACAATATTCAATACCTACTATTCCACCCACTACTCCTTAACAATAATATTCAATACCCACTACTCCAAAAAAATAATATTCAATACCCACTACTCCTTACAAACAATATTCAATATCCACTAATTCTTACAAATAATATTCAATACCCACTTTTTCTTAAAACCCGTGTTTTTAGTCAAACGGGCAATGTTTTGCGAGACGGAGGGAGTATTACATTTGAGTTAGATTTCAAATATATCTTAATGTTGCTGAGCAGATGGCTTCAGAATCAATATCAATCAATATCAATATCAATATCAATATCAATATATTCTTAATGTCTGCTAGTATTTGTATTTTGACTTTTATCTTTTATTTTTTAAATCTTCTTTATTTCTTTGATGCCCTTTTTTATCATTACACAGGAAAACTACTGCTTTTATCCTTTATTTTTTTAATCTTCTTTATTTATTTGATGTCCCTTTTTGTCATTACACAACATTTGGAGCGACCCAATTTAGATCGGATCGACCCAAATCTATATCTATACTATTTTTTATCATTACACAACATTTCGATCGACCCAATTGGATTAACCCAAATCTAAACCTCTACTATTATCCTTCAGTTTTTTTTAATAATATAATTAATGATAATTAGCCGATTGTCTTTTCAATTAAAAGATGTTTACTTATAATTTATATGATATTACCTTTTACAAATACCTAAAATATCATATCTTCCAATTAATAATTTTTTTCTCTCTCTAATCAACATTTGGAGCGATCCAATTGGATCAACCCAAATAATTAGTGATTACCTTTTTCAATTAAAAGATGTTTACTTATAATTGATGATATTACCTTTTATAAATACCTAAAACATCATATCTTCCAATCAATAATTTTTTTCCTCTAATTAAAATACGTTGACTTTTTAATTTAAAACATAATATTGCAATAATTAATACATACCCAAAAATATGACATCATATCTTCTAACCACTAACAAAATATAATAAAAATTCGTATACAACAAATAATATCCATTAGATTTTTAGTTAAAAATTAGAATTGTTAGATCTAATGATTAAATATATTACATGATTAATTTTTTTTACTAAATACATACCCAAAAATATGACATCATATCTTCTAACCACTAACAAAATATAATAAAAATTCGTATACAACGAATAATATCCGTTAGATTTTTAGTTAAAAATTAGAACGGTTAGATCTAATGATTAAATATATTACACGATTAAATTTATTTACTAAAATTTCAAGGTTAGAATCTATACTATTATATAAAAGCCGAAACATTAAAAGTTTGGTTGGTTGTACGGTACCTGTTGATTTTACTTATTTACCCTTACTTAATTACAGATAAATAAAATATTCTTTTATATTTTATCTAACTAAAAATTTTTCTTTACTAATCAATTTCCTTTTTCAGTTTAAACATATTACCTTTTCTATATTTTAATAACTAAGCAGTTTCCCTTTTAAGGTAAAATATAATATCTTTTATATTTTATCTAACTAAAAAGCATATTATAATTACTATCAACTAATCAATTAATTTTTTAAACCAAAACACGTTACATTTTCTATTTTCTCTAACTAAAATATCTCTTTTTCCAATTATATCACGGGTTGCCTTTTTCAGCCAATGTACTTGTTCATTTAACTTATTTACCCTTACTTAATTACAGATAAATAAAAATCTTCTTTTATATTTTATCTAACTAAATTTTTTCCTTAACTAATCAATTTCTTTTTTCAGGTTAAACATATTACATTTTCTATATTTTAATAACTAAACAGTTTCCCTTTTAAGGTAAAATATAATATCTTTTACATTTTATCTAACTAAAAAGCATATTATAATTACTATTAACTAATCAATTAATTTTTTAAACTAAAACACGTTACCTTTTCTATTTTCTCTAACTAAAATATCTCTTTTTCCAATTATATCACAGGTTGCCTTTTTCAGCTAATAATAATTACAAAATAATAATATTATAATGCTAATAATTAACCTATTATCTTTTCAGCTAAAAACACATCATCTTTTTTATTTTTTGTTAATTAAATTCTTTTTTTTCAGAAATATCACGGGTAACATTAATTTCTTATTTTCTAAAAACATTATGAGCAATTTAATTTGGTAAACTAACAATTAAATTATAATTACTATAAACTAATCAATTACCTTTTTCACCTAAATTATGTCACCTTTTTCATTTTCACGTTATCTTTTCTATTTTATCAAACTAAAATCTCTAACTTTCCAATTATATCACGGACGGTTCTATTTAATAAAATAAAAAATAATATTATAATACTAATAATTAACCGATTACTTTTTTCAGCTAAACCCGTACCATCTTTTCTATGTTTTCTAACTAAGATCCCTCTCTAGAAATATCACATGCAACATTAATTTCTTCTTTTATAAAAACACTACGAGCAATTTTATTTTGTAAAATTATATAATTAAATTATAATTATTATAAACTAATCAATGACCCCTTTCACCTAAAACATGTTATATTTTTAATTTATTCTAACTAAATCCTCTCTTTTTCGAATTATATCACGGACATTCTATTAAATAAAGTAAAATAATAATTTTAGAATTACTAATAATTAACTGATTATCTTTTCAACTAAAACCTATCACATTTTCTATATTTTCTAACTAAAATTACTCATTTTCTAAAAATATCACAGATAATATTTATGTAATTATGATCATCATCTCATTTAAAAATTTAAGCTCTAAAATTCATATTTTAAAAAAATTAATTCAAATTAATGAAAAAATTAATATAAAATTAAAAAAATTCCGTGCCACGGGTTTTAAGCTAGTTTTTATAAATACCTAAAATATCATATTCCAATCAATATTTTTTTTCTCTCTAATTAAAACACGTTGACTTTTAATTTAAAACATAATATTTCAATAATTAATACATACACAAAAATATGACATCATATCTTTTAACCACTAACAAAATATAATAAAAATTCGTATACAACGAATAATATCAGTTAGATTTTTAGTTTAAAATTAAAATTGTTAGATCTAATGATTAAATATATTACATGATTAAATTTATTTACTAAAATTTCAAGGTTCAAATTTTTATAAATACCTAAAATATCATATTTTTCAATCAATAATTTCTTCTCTCTAATTAAAACACGTTGACTTTTAATTTAAAACATGATATTGCAATAATTAATACATACCCAAAAAATATGACATCATATCTTCTAACCACTAATAAAATCTATACTATATTATAAAAGCCGAAACATTAAAAGTTTGGTTGGTCGGTCAGTACGGTACCTATCGATTTTACTTATTTACCCTTACTCAAATAAAATCCATCATACTAACTAATTAATTTCTTTTTTCAGGTTAAACATATTACCTTCTCTATTTTTCAATAAATAAATAATTTACTTTTTCAGGTAAATTCAATATCTTTTATATTTTATCTAACTAAAATTTCCATCCTACTAACTAATTAATTTCACTTTTCAGGTTAAACATATTATCTTTTCTATTTTTCAAAAACTAAATAATTTTTTTTAGGTAAAATACAATTTTTTTTTATATTTTATCTAACTAAAATTTATCCTTTATTAATCAATTTCCCTTTTCAGGTTAAAAATATTACCTTTTCTATTTTTCAATAACTGAATAATTTTCTTCTTAGGTAAAATACAATATCTTTCACATTTTATCTAACTAAAATTTCTCCTTTTTTAAAAACTACGATCAATTTTGTATAATAAAATAACATAATTATATTATAATTAGTATTAACTAATCAATTACCTTTTTGAGCCGAAATACATTACCTTTTCTCTAACTAAATCTCTCTTTTTCCAATTGTATCATGGACGGTTACCTTTTTCAAACATGTTACATTTTTTCCTTTCTCTTACGAAAATCTCTCTTTTTCCAATTATATCACGGGTGATTCTATTTAATAAAAATAAAATAATAATATTATAGTACTAATAATTAACTGCACTTTTCAGATTTGAAAGCTGGGTTTTCACCAAATTAACATCTCAACCCCCTGAAGTAGGGTTAAGGTATGTGTACTAGACCTCTGTAGGGGTCATATATGTTTGGTTCCGGTTTTTAGTTTGGCCATAAGAGTTAAGTTTTTATTGATTTCACATTTTGATTTTGGTTTGGAATTTAAGAATTAAAGTTGTAATGAATTACCCGATGTTATAATAATATACAGGACACCAGAAAGGTACCTTTAAAATATTTGCTTGACCTTTCAATTTTCGATTTTACATGTCATAATAACAAAGGTAGTTGGAAAGATTACCAGTTAATAACATTGACACAGTACAGACCATGTTATTTGTAAATAATCTTGGGACTCAATTTGATACTTATAGACATTATTTTGTTTTTAAGCAAGTTTATGTTCTTTATGGATTTGTTCAACCTTAAGGTTCATGGGGTAGACATGCTACGTAACAGAAGGTCTTATGGAATAACATACTTTTTATCGGATGTCTCCGAAGGGACTATGGAATAGCATACTTAGAAGTTCAGACCCACGTCACAAGCCTCACCCTCTGGGTCAGGCAACATTGCTCTTATTTATGCTCTTAATATCTTCTTTACTCGCATTCAATTTCACTTCATATATGATCTCATATTTAGCACTTTCACTTGAGCTCCATATTAAAATATAAAAGCACTAACTTTTCCCTTTTTCAGTTTAGTTGGCTTTTTGAGAGAGAATAGGTAGTGAAAAATGTGATTGTTATAATTTGTAATCATACATTATTTGAAGATAAAAGTGAATAAGTGAGCTTCTTGCAGAGACCTGTGTTTTTGGTAAACAGTATTATCCTTCATTTTTTTAATCTTCTTTATTTCCTTAATGCCCCTTTTTGTCATTACACAGCATTTGGAGTGACCCAATTTAGATTGGAACAAAAAATTCTATTATGATATTGTACTTATTTTCAGTAATGTTGTAGTACTACGATTGCACCTCCAGCCTTTCTCTTCTCTTCCGGCTCCAGCTACATAATTTTAAATATTGAAAACAAAATACAATACAAGAAGAAGTTTGCATTTATAAATATAGATTACAAGCAGAGAGAGATGTTTAGTTACAGATAGACTATATAGCAACAACATATAAGTGATAAAAAGAAAGATGTTAGTTACAGATAGACTACATAGCAGCAACATAAGTGATAAAAAGAAAGATAGTCCACATGATGATCAAGCTAATGAAGTATTGAAGTAATTAACAAGCCTGAACCATATAAGCAACTTCCATTTTATATGTATTGTTTATCATAACGTGGGTAATGAGTTTATGTATTCCCATTAATTTTATTTTTGGTCACCCCTCTAAGTTGTTCACAAAAAATTAACAACCCATCAAAATAAGTAGTTTAAAAATGTATTCAAATTCAAATTATTATATTCGTTTCAATAAGAACATACTTCTAATATAATAAAGCCAATAAAAAAAAATTCAACAATTTCAGAAAGCGAGAGCCATGGTGAAAGACCTTAATTTGAACATAAACTATAAATCTACTAGAATATTTATCTGATATTTTGGCTTGCTTATTTAATTGTATAATTTACTTATTTTTAATAAAAGAATTTATATTAATAATATATATACACTGTATTTATATACATGAATTTACTAATACAGTTTAATACATTCCCATTTTAGAACATGGAACCAAAGGCCTCTGATCATTTTGCACAGACATAGGCAGTCGATCAGAAAGCTTTTTTTTTTCTTTTTATTAACTGAAGCCAGGATCCAGATTTTAACCGGATTGTATGAATCATATTATACAGTTCAAAACATTTGACATTCGATCCAAATTTTAAATTTTTTTCAAAGATACAAACCGGCCCTCCTTTTCAACACATATAAAGCATACAAATGTTTACCTAACTGATGGTGCTGCTTGAAGAGGACTTGTGCATTGTATTATTACCAACATACTACTCATCTCCTTACATTCATTTTGATTGCAAGGTTAGCTTTCAGAGATTACGAACAATCAGAAACAGACGAATCTGATCCTGACTCGGAGTACAATTTACCTAACTACTGTATACATACATTCCAATAGACATCATCGCTAGCTTACTGTTAAACTAAGCTCTGTGATTTGTGTAAACTGATAAAACTAAAGTATGTACATTGCAAACGAAGAAGATGAAATCAATAACGAAAACACACTGTTTGTTTACATCATTTCAGTGAAGAAAATACAGAGAGATTGAGTAAGAGAGAGAGAGAGATGGATGAATGAGTGAATCAGTTATGGACTATAACAGCTACAAATAGTAAATATTGTAACTAACTTCTGCCAACATGGCTAAATATAACCAAAGAGCTATAATCTGATACGATGAAGAATTATGTACCAAATATGTCAAATTAACAAACCCCTAGAGAGATATGGGATGATCTGAAGGAGGAACTGAATGGAGTGTTGGATTGATACTGCATCATCTTCTTATAAAAGACTTGTGCTTCAAGTGTCTTCAATAGATTCTGACTGTGAGTGATGAAGGAATGTTCCAGAAGTTGCTTCGCATTCCATCTTTTTTTATCATTCGTTGTTAAACATCTTCTCAAAAAATCCTTTGCATTCACCGATAGACACTCAAACTTCGGCAATATCAAACTTAACCTGTCATCTTCATAATTAGCAATCATCTCCGCTAAACATTGTTCATCAACATCCATAAATCTATTCCACAAGCCACCCTCCCCTATAAGCATCTCCAATACCATGCGACCCAATGACCATATATCCATCGCCGCTTCATGAACTCCAAACACCAGGGACAGAACCAGGAATAAATATTGGGGAGCCAAATTTTTCGGTCATCGGAAAATTTTTTGAAAACCGGAAGATATCGGAAAATTTTCGTAAAAGATAGGGGACTAAATGAAAATTTTTGTGAAAAATAAAGATTTTTGTAAGTAATATGAGACTTAAATGAAGATTTTCGTAAGAAATATGGAGTAAATAAAGATTTTTGTAAAAAATTGGGGACTAAATGTAGATTTTTAGAAAAAATGGGGAACTAAATGAAGATTTTTGAAAAAATTAGAGGAACTAAATGATTTTTTTTGTAAAAATAGGGGGAATAAAAGAATTTTTTTGTAAAAATGGGGGGACTAAATGAATTTTTTTATTAAATGGGGGGACGAAATTCAGATTTTTGAAATATATATATATGAAAAAATTTTACATTTTCAGATTTTTGGGGGGACGGCCGCCACCCCGTGCCCCCTTCCCTCCGTCCCTGCCAAACACGACGGATTCTGGTGAACTATAAAGCAAAGTTCCTCGATGCTTGTACTCTTGTCCCGCACCACAACTTACCTCTCCACTCTTTTTCGCCAATCCAAAATCCGCTAGTTTAAGATTGTACTTCACCACCCCTTTAGATTCATCGTTTGGAATATTAAAAAAAAGAAAATTCTCCGGCTTCAAGTCACAGTGAACAAAACCCTTATCATGAACACAAGAGAGTCCCTTAAGCATCATACACGCATACCAACTCGCTTCATATTCCGGCATCCATCCACCCCTCGATTTCAGCAATTGTCCTAATGTGCCTCCATTAGCATACTCAAGCACTATATTATAAAATCTTTTGCCATATTCTATACTATTGAAATCCTCCTCCATGAAACAATGAACAATCTCTTTACTTCCTTTAAGTTCATACAAAACAACCATCTCCAACCTCAAAGACCCTGAAGCTTTTTGTAATGATGATTTCACAGCCACAGTTCTCATCGAATTACCAGACGATACGCATTCTGCTCGAAAAACTGAGCCGTACGTTCCTACTCCCAAAAACTTGCTTATCTGCCACTTGTAACCATGACCAGAGTACTGTATAGAACTACAAGAGCTAAGAGCAAACAATAGGTTTCTTATGTATATATAATTACATATATAGTGTATACTTTTTCCGTAGGCACCAAGTGTTTCCAAGTACTTTAGAACATGATTGTAGTTTCATGTGTGTGATCGACAAATCAAATTTACTTGGGCACTAATAAATTAAGGTAATTATGATGACTTTTGGGGAAATAAGAAGAGAGTTCGGTCTAGGTACATACCTTATATATATATACTGTATGTACTCCCGACTAGGGCTGTCAATGGATCGGATCTGGATTGGATCAGGCATGATCCATATCCTGATCCATTTAATTTAACCGGATTCGGATTCGGATCGGATCATAGCCGGATTTTTTTCAACATGATCCATATCCGGATCCGTTAGGATCACGGATTATCGGATCGGAGCTTCGATCCGTTTATATATATAAAGAAAAAACTTTTAATTTAATTCAACAATTTACGAATAATAATAGCAACATTTTGAAATGTAAAGTACACAAATAAAATATTACACGTCTTTATAAATCCGAGAAACTTAGAACATTGCAATACATTTAGAAAATTACAAATATTTGTAATAATCCTAGAAATTACACGAACAAATAAATCCAGTGACAAAGACTAGACACTGAAGCAGGGGCATCTGCAACTGCAAGTTTGCTTAAAGACCAGGAGCATCAAATTCCAATAGCAACAGTTTAACAGCATCTCAGAGACTGCAAAAATAGCAGGACACAAAACAGAACAGGACATAAGAAATTAAACTCAAAGATCTAATTGCAATAAACCTTGTAGTCAGCTTTTCTTTGTATGTGTTTTAGATCCAGTGAATCATTAAATTTAACATACAATCAACAAACTAGAATTTTGACATTGTGATCAAGACAAAACCAGAGTTAAAGATCTGATGATTGCCACAAAACTTCACGTTTAAAAATTAAATTGAAAGTGATGCAATGCCACAGCAACCGCATGTAATCTTATTACAACTACCACCATCAGACTTAAACATATGACCTGTTACTCATTAAACTTATAATGGAAAAATGTACCGTAGCATCCTTATAAACTTTAAAAAACCTATGCACTAAACGAGCTATTTTCCACTCTTCCTTAGAAGGATTTAGTACATAATTTTTATCCATGAAAGCTAAACGATCAAATGCATCTTCGTAAATCAAAGCAACATCAAGCATGTCAAAAGTAGTATTCCACCTATGTGGCACATCCGTGGGAACTTGTCTCTTACCTTGCAACTTCAATTGATTAACAACTTGATCAAACTTTTATTTACCATAAGAAGACTTAGACAAATATCTCACCGTCCCACGAATATTATTTAAAAGTGGCTTAATAAAAGACATACCATCTTGAACAATTAGGTTTAAAATATGTGCACTACAACGAACATGGAAAAAATCACCAGCATATGGAAGTCTATCAGAAAGCCAAGCTTTAAGATGCTTAACCATGCAATCATTAGAAGCTGCATTATCAACAACCATAGCAAACAACTTTTTATCTAAATTCCAATCCATGATCAATTGTGATATAAACCTAAATAGAGACTCTCCATCATTTGGCCACAGAATTATTCTATAATTCAAGATTCTTTGTTGCAACTCCCACTCATCATTAATATAATGTGCAGTTAGACAAGCATAAGCAAAGTTTTGTGTATCGGAAGTCCAAATATCAGTAGTAAGTGTAATCTTACAATCAAGCCCATCGATCATTTCATAAATCTTCACTTTCATCTCTTCATGAAGTTTAATAATATCTGACCTCACAGTATTTCGACTAATAAGCTTGAATTCTGGATTTAAACCATTACAAAAATACTAAAAAAACTCATGATCAACCATACTAAATGAATAATTATGCTTAATGATCATTTTTTCTAAATCCGTCCTACTCTTCTGCTGATCAAACTTAAATGTTTCTATTTTAGTAGAACCATCAGCCATTTTCATTGCAGAAATTGATTTCTGTCCAGCTTCTTTATAAGTTTTAGCCGTGCACCTATTAAGATGATTTTTCAAATGACTGGTACCTTGATTACTCTCCCCAACAAAATTTTTCTTGCAATGTTTGCATAAAGATCTTTTTTTTCCATTAGCATCTTTATATATGGTAAAGTGATCCCATACCTTTGAAGTTCTCGGCCTTTTTGTTACAGTTTCTGACGCATCAACCTCGATTGGATTCTCAACCGTATTCTCTGTGTTATCATTGGGTGTTATCGTGTTTGAACTTGTATTCTGAAACAAAATCAAACATAAAATTGATAAATATAGAATGAAGATTAATACCCAATATATAGAATGAAAATAGGAAGATAATTAAAGAATTTACCATAATTAATTGAATCTCTTACTCTCTGAGTATGAATCTAGGGTTACGAGAGGGAGAGGCGGGGTGTGAAATTGTGATAGGCGGGATGTAAATTGTGATTAGGTATTTAGGAATTAGGTCTACCTCTACCATACTAAAAGTCTGAGATGGCCCATTACTGTTAGTCCATGTCCAGCCCACTGCTTTCTATTTTTTTTTAAAAAAAATTTAATATATAAATATATATAAAATAAATTATATATATAAATATATATAAAATAAATTAAATATATATATAATGAGATTGGATTTTTAACGGATCGGATCGTATCAAATCCATATCCGCTCCATTAGCTTTCGAATTTTTTCCGGATCAGATTTTTTTCGTATCGGATTTTTTTTATATGATCCATATCCGCTCCATTAGCCTTTGGATCGGATCGGATCGGACCGGATATCCGATCCATTGACAGCCCTACTCTCGACTACTCCGAGTCCCAATCGGTTTTGTTTTGTAATGTCTCCCGTGTTGTTGTTTTTTAATTCAAGGAAGTATGTATATTTTACTTATTTCAGTTCTACAACTATTAGAATTCACATACTAAAAAACAAATTTAAAATTTGATTTCACATTTGTCAAATTTTGTTATTTCATAAAATCAAATTCTAATAGTTAATACCATCTTTACTGGGAATTAAGTATTAATATTCTCTATAATGATAAAAAGTATCAATTTCATTTGATTATCTGTAATTATTAATCTCTTTAATGTGATATCCTATCTAAATTGATAATTTTTTATATCATTTTAGAGGGATTCTACTTTACTGTTTTTACAGAAATTTGATTAACATTCTAAGAGCATCTTCAATGGGGTTGGCTAAAATAATATAAAATAATGATTGGCTAAAATTTGTTGAATCTACTCCAATGAGGTTGGTTATAATGGTCGGATATATTTTAAATTTACGTTTTATTATATTAAATTATTTTTATTTATTTTTTTAATAAATTAATATTGTTACTAATTTATCTAGAAATATGGTCAAATATTTAGAATTTTAAATCATAAATTTGATAAATTATTATAGATGAATATAATTGTATTATGAAAAATAAATTATTACTAAAATATAAATTTCTATACAATAAAAAAAATTAGATTATAACTAATATTTATACAACTGATTTGATTAAAAATAAATAAAAAAAGATGGACATTAGCTTTGCTAGCTAGGCAGAGGAGAAAATTGGAGTAAAGATTTCAAACAGGGTCACGTGGATTGTGAGCTACAGACCTGTAGTGTTTGGTCATAATATATAGCCAAACACATCATGCTTGGCTATTTTTTTGAACAAGGAGAATTGATGGTTGGAGTAGCAAAATTGTGAGAAATGGGCTATTTTCATTACTATTCATTACTATGCTCTAACAGCAACTTCAAGAGCTAGTAATTACCCAAATTACTACGACAAATGGACAATCATCCCCTTACCTATTTAGAGCAAGTACAAAGTGTAATATCCCGCACTTTTTCGGAATGTTAGTTCGAGCTAAAAGTAAAATGTAAAATATTTATTCTCGAAAATTCTAACAGAAAATTCTTACAAGTTAAGTCACATAACACATAAGTGCAGCTATCCAAAATTATTTGACACGATCTAAGAAAAATCCAACTACAAGCTCCGCGCAAATTCAACGAACCGAACAAAGCCTGAAATATTAACAGGGTGAGCTAAAAAGCCCAGCAAGCAAACTAACCAAACAAACCAGCAGTTCAAACCCAATAAATAAAATACCATATAAAACGATAATAATTTTCAGAAATTCACAACTTACGAAACGATAACTTTTTAACCACCAGTCTAACTAAGGTCACTACAAACCGGTGACACGGTCCAGAAGTTCAGAAGTCACTATAAACCGGTGACGCGGTCCAGAATTTAGTATTGCGTCCCTCACTAAGGTATCAGAAGTTGCACCTAAGTGCGCCCTAGAGAGGTATCAGAATTTAGTTCCGGAACTATGCGCAGATACTAAGGGATTCAGATCATAGATTCAACTGGGGTGTCAAAGCTTGTATTTTACAAAATCCAAAATCATACTATTCAAAATAATTGTACTTGATCCAAATTTTCATATCAATAAATAAAGCGGAAACATAAAATATAATTTCGGAATTTAGAATACATAAATATAATTTTCAAAATACTGAAAAGTTCGGATAGAAAACTTACCTTGATATCGGAAGCAAATATGACACCAACAGAACCTACTATTCAATCAATAATGAAAAAACCTAATTATTATCAAAATCCAGGGCATATTCTTACATAAATGGTGCACAATAAGGTTCTAAAAAGTCAAACCATTGAACACCCACTAACATTTAAATACAAAGTACACATGATGATAGAGTAAGAAATTATCTTTAAAACACTAACTGCATGCATGCTAGATGTTTGGCATGTCCTTTAGTACCAAAAAAATAGATTTGCCCAAGTATAACAAGTCACAAATAGTTCTATGATACTACAAAATGCTGCAACAAAGCAAGTAAATGAATAATTTTTACAATTAAAAGCATGAGGCCTACACTTATAGAAATTGCACAAAAAGGATAAATTTATTCATACTCAAGTAAGTCACTTTAAATTCTCTAATGATTTAATATCTACACAAGACCAGTCACTATATAAAAGTACTATAATATACCCACTATAAAACAAATATACACATGGCAGTGACGCAAAAGAACGAGCAGGACCAATGTTATCATGTAGACTAACTTGTTACACAAATAAAATATGAGATAAAAAATAATAAAATCATGATGGGAAAACAAGTCCATTGATGTGTTGCATGTTTGCATAAACCTATTTAACTACAATGAAAATATGAATAGACAAGGGTGCCAAACATATAAATAAGTTGCTTCCGGAAATATTTTTGGCAAACCAATATCATTAACTAGATATTTTGATCTCCTAATTCACGTACTATAACCATAATGGTCCAATAATATCAATTCATAAAACCATGCCAATAGTCAAGTTCATCAGGTTTCCAAACGAAGATTCACAATAACCAATATCCACTAATTTACATTATACACATAGAAATTAGGCTCCATTTACGAAATAATTAACCAATTCAACATGATACATATACATGTGTACTGATAACTGATACATGAACATACCTGAGTGGAAGACAAGAACCAGGGCAAGGAACTAACATCATTGGAATTACAAAAAGTCATATATGATTATATAGGTGCAATGAGCTGATTTAGTAATAATTATAATAATTAGCATGCATTCAATACACTTTAATCAATAGTTACAAGAAAGTTTCACATTCTTTATAAAAAAAACAACGCCTAAGAAAATAAAAATTGTGATACAACAATCAAAAAAACAAAACAAAAGAAAAAAAAATAGAAATCAAAGAGAAATTAGTCAATAAAAATATGGGGTGTTACAATCTACCCTCCTTAAAAGAATTTGGTCCCCAAATCCTCCAAAATTTTTTATTACTAAATTTTTATTTTTTTTAAAAAAAAGACCAATATCCTAATAACGCGGGCTACCCACAGCCCACAGGTCATGCCTAAAGGCAGTCTACAGGAAATTAACCTAGAGCTCTGATACCATCTGTAACATCCCGCACTTTTTCGGAATGTTAGTTCGAGCCAAAAGTAAAATACAAAATATTTATTCTCGAAAATTCTAACAGAAAATTATTACAAGTTAAGTCACATGACACATAAGTGCAGCTATCCAAAATTATTTGACACGGTCTAAGAAAAATCCAACTACAAGCTCCCCGCAAATCCAACGAACCGAACAAAAACCTGAAACATTAACAAGGTGAGCTAAAAAGCCCGGCAAGCAAACTAACCAAACAAACCAGCAGTTCAAACCCAATAAATAAAATACCATATAAAACGATAGTAATTTTCAGAAATTCACAACTTACGAAACGATAACTTTTTAACCAACAGTCTAACTAAGGTCACTACAAACCGGTGATACGGTCCAGAAGTTCAGAAGTCACCATAAACCGGTGACGCGGTCCAGAATTTAGTATTGCGTCCCTCACTAAGGTATCAGAAGTTGCACCTAAGTGCGCCCTAGAGAGGTATCAGAATTTAGTTTCCGGAACTATGCGCAGATACTAAGGGATTCAGATCATAGATTCAACTGGGGTGTCAAAGCTCGTATTTTTACAAAATCCAAAATCATACTATTCAAAATAATTGTACTTGACCCAAGTTTTCATATCAATAAATAAAGCGGAAACATAAAATATAATTTCGGAATTTAGAATACATAAATATAATTTTCAAAATACTGAAAAGTTCGAATAGAAAACTTACCTTGATATCGAAAGCAAATATGACACCAACAGAACCTACTATTCAATCAATAATGAAACAAACCTAATTATTATCAAAATCCAGGGCATATTCTTACATAAATGGTGCACAATAAGGTTCTATAGAGTCAAACCATTGAACACCCACTAACATGTAAATACAAAGTACACATGATGATAGAGTAAGAAATTATCTTTAAAACACTAACTGCATGCATGCTAGATGTTTGGCATGTCCTTTAGTACCAAAAAAATAGATTTGCCCAAGTATAACAAGTCACAAATAGTTCTATGATACTACAAAATGCTGCAACAAAGCAAGTAAATGAGTAATTTTTACAACTAAAAGCATGAGGCCTACACTTATAGAAATTACACAAAAAGGATAAATTTATTCATACTCAAGTAAGTCACTTTAAATTCTCTAATGATTTAATATCTACACAAGACCAGTCACTATATAAAAGTACTATAATATACTCACTTAAAAACAAATATACACATGGCAGTGACGCAAAAGAACGAGCAGGACTAATGTTATCATGTAGAGTACTAACTTGTTACACAAATAAAATATGAGATAAAAAATAATAAAATCATGATGGGAAAACAAGTCCATTGATGTGTTGCATGTTTGCATAAACCTATTTAATTACAATGAAAATATGAATAGAAAAGGGTGCCAAACATATAAATAAGTTGCTTCCGGAAATATTTTTGGCAAACCAATATCATTAACTAGATATTTTGATCTCCTAATTCACGTACTGTAACAATAATGGTCCAATAATATCAATTCATAAAACCATGCCAATAGACAAGTTCATCAGGTTTTCAATCGAAGATTCACAATAACCAATATCCACTAATTAACATTATACACATAGAAATAAGGCTCCATTTACGAAATAATTAACCAATTCAACATGATACATATACATGTGTACTGATACATGAACATACCTGAATGGAAGACAAGAACTAGGGCAAGGAACTAACATCATTGGAGTTACAAAAAGTCATATATGATGATATAGGTGCAATGAGCTCATTTAGTAATAATTATAATAATTAGCATGCATTCAATACACTTTAATCAACAGTTACAAGAAAGTTTCACATTCTTTATAAAAAAAACAACGCCTAAGAAAATAAAAATAGTGATACAACAATCAAAAAAACAAAACAAAAGAAAAAAAAAAGAAATTAGTAAATAAAAATATGGGGTGTTAGACAAAGGATTTGTAGACATTCCTTTGGATTACTGATAGTCATCTTTAATTTCATTTCTATCAATAAAAAATTCATTTTTCTCCATTTTTTAATATTTGTCCATATCTTATTCTCTAATTAGTTTTAAATTTATAATAATAATAATAATAATAATAATAATAATAATAATAATGAATATAAGAAATATTGTCGGAGTTGATATACAAAATAAGGTTATTAAATCACTAGGAATTATTATTTTATTATAACTAATTACTAGCCATTACTTATTTTATTTTTATGAACAAAAAATTTATTTCCCATCTTTTCTCTACTTCTTTTTTCTCTCTCTATTTTTCACTTCTTTTTTCTCTCTTTTAAATATATAATAATAATAATAATAATAATAATAATAATAATAATAAAGAATGAATATAAATAATATTATTGAAGTTGATATATAAAATTAAGTTCCTAAATCATTAGAACTCATTATTATAAAATATTCACAAGTAACATATTGTTGGATTTGCTGTAAAGTTAAAATGAAGCACTTATCACCTGTGGAGTTATGATAGCATTAGAATTTAGAAAGATCAAAGATATGTTCGTGATCGACTTTAATACTTTTAAAAAAAAAATTAAGGAACGCCATATGTGAATAGTGACATATGTGCATAGTAAAGAGAACAGGAAAATGTCAGGTATAGTAAATCCTCGTTAAATTAATACTCGATACCACGATAAATTAATATTTTGAATGTAAATTTTTGATCCCAACACAATAGCAACAGTATAAATTTTACCTCGATTAATTGATAATCTTTATAAATTTGCCGAAATTTGCCGATCCCAATATTATTAATTTATAGAGGTTTTACTGTATTTACAAAAATTTTCAATTTTTTCTAAATGTTGATGTGTAATACACTACAAGAAAAAAGGCCAAAACCGACCACACAAATCTTACCAAAAACATTTGGTCGGAAATGAGGGAGCATTTCCGACCATACACGAATTTGGTTGGAAATGGTGTGTGTGGGACCTAAGATCTGTACACGTAAGCATCAAGTCCTGCTCGGAAATCAAAACCTACCAATATTGGTCGGTTTTGATCAACTGCTGGTCGGTTTTGACTGTAAATTGGCTCCACCATCCACATCGATTTTCACCAAAACTTTGGTCAAAAAGTTGAATTTCCCGCGCACATCAAAATAGACCAATATTGGTCGGAATTGATCAACAAATTTCCGCCAAAAATTTCGTGAAAAAGTTGAATTTCCCGCACAAACCGCAAAAACCACCCGCATCACTCCGCACCTCACCGCGAAGCGTGGTTTTTATTTTCCGTGGTGCGGTTGCGGTTTAAAATTTTGACAAACCGTGCGGTGTGGTGCGGGTTGCGGTTTCGAATTTCAGTCACGCGGTTCAAACCGTACCACACCGCAATATTTAATAAATTATACTCCCTCTGTCCCATCCATTTCTTTACAATTTCCTTTTTGGGACGTCCCACCAATTCTTTACATTCCAAAAAATAGTAACTTTTGACAATAAACTACATTATTACATCCACTATTTCACTCCACTTTTTAAACACTTT
Organism: Kitagawia praeruptora; assembly: GCA_037693485.1. Classification (NCBI taxonomy): domain Eukaryota; kingdom Viridiplantae; phylum Streptophyta; class Magnoliopsida; order Apiales; family Apiaceae; genus Kitagawia; species Kitagawia praeruptora. The sequence goes on from CM075352.1 coordinate 118,005,102, forward strand.
ACACTATTACACCCACTACCTCACTTGTTTTAACAATAAAATCACTATTACACCCACTACTTCACTTATTTTAACAATAAAATCACTATTACACCCACTACTTCATTTATCTTAACAATATTTCTTGGTCTCTGTGAAAAAAGACAATGTAAAGAAATTGTCGGGACGGAGGGAGTATATATATATATATATATATGTGTGTGTGTGTTATATGTATTTTATATAATTTATAAGTCTATCAACGATCAATCCATTGAATTAACAGGTCCAATCCAAACTTATCAATAATAATAAAAAGTTAATTAGGTTAATACCTCACAGTGAAGTATTTATTACATTATATATACTAATTCATCCTTTATTGACTTTCATTTTATACAAAAATTTAGCTTAATTTTTACAAATCTAGTATTATAGTTTACCTGCATGTTTTTATTTTCAATTATAGACTGTTGTGGAATAGAAACGAGGTTATTAGATTGCTGCTAGGGTTTATGTGTATTTATTGCTAGGGTTCGTGAGCTTCGTGCTTTAATGGCTGCTTCTGCGTTCGAGACTTAAACGGTCCTCACAGAATGCCTACGTATCTCTGTATTAAGAGAATCAAGCCAATAAAACGTAGTTCTGAGTTGAAGGGTCTGACCCTTTATATAGGCTGAGAAGCCTCGGAATTAGGGTAGGGTTAGGAGACTTGGTGGGCAAGTCAGCCTTGAGGAAGGTTCTAGACTCCTTCCTTGTAGGAGTCTGTTTCCTTGTATGACTGTGTGGCTTGGAGGCTACTCTTTGTAGAGATAACATCCTTATCTGACTTGTCTCTCCCAGCTGTTAATTACCCCTAAATATTAATTACGAAATTAATATTATAATTGGAGTTTGGGCCCATCTGGTGGGCCCCACGTTTGGACCATTCTAGGTCTAATTAATGCCACATTAAATGTGTCTTTAGGGCTTACTTTTATCCCATATCATTTGCCCCCCAACTTCTAGGAAAACTGATCAGGTTTTCCTTGAAGTTATAACGGTCTTTTCTGAGACTTGGGTCAGGGTTTATTGCTCGTACGCGAGTATTTTCAACAATATCATCTTAATGCAAAGCGTGGAGCGACCGACGCATTTACGATGATGCTAAACGGCACTAGACAGCGCTAATCAGCCTTAAACAATGTTTAAACAATGTTAAAAAATGTTAACTGGCATAAAACGACACTAAACGGTGTTTTAATGGCACTAAACGGTGCTTGAATGTAAAATTTTTCCAAGTTTCTGGAATTTTTTAAGTTTTTTTTTTTTTAGCTCATTTTCGAGCTCAAACTTTTCGAGCTCAAACTGTTCCAGGTCGGGGCTTTTTTCGAGCTCAACCAGTACAAATTCGAGCTCAAAAAACGAGCTCAAATAGGGCCAGGTCGTGGCTTTTTTTGTGGAAATCTAGTGTTTTTTCGACCTCAATTTTACGAGCTCAAATATAGAGAATATCGACCTCACTTAGGTTCCAGGTCGTGAGCTTCGAGCTCAATTTGCAGTTGATTTTCGACCTCAATTGAAGAAGAAAAAATCTTTAAAATGGCTCCAGGTCGTGCCTTTTTTGCATGTTTTTTAGTTCTTTTCCGACCTGGGATCTACGACCTCGATTTGTCCTCGAATAAGTCCCAGGTCGTATGGATTTCCCATTTTCCCAGTTCAATTTCGACCTGGATTTAACGACCTCAAAATGAAGAAAAAGCGACCTCAAAAGGGTCCTAGGTCGTATGGATTTTCTTGAATTTCTAGTACAAATTCGACCTAGAATTTGCGACTTCAAGCTGTGTTGTAACGACCTCAAAATTAGAGGCTACTCACGACCTCAAAATGAGTTTTCCAGGTCGTTTAGTCAAGCTCGTACTTACACTAAAAATCGAGGTCAAATGTTACGACCTCAGGCTTCCTTTTAATCTTTGGTGCAAGTTTTATTGGACTTTAATGGGCCATGCCTTTTAATTTCCATGGGCCTTGGTCTTCAAACCATTTGGGCCTATCCTAATTATGTATTTGGGCTCTTTCTTCTTGAAGCCCCATCTTGACTTCGACTTGGGCTTTACAGGCCTGGCGTTTTTTGGGCCTTTTAGAGCCCAACATGTGTTAACAGCCCATAAGAGTTTTGAACAGGCTACAACCGGTTGATACTCATTTTAACCGGTTGAAATCCCCTAACTTTTGCTTATATAAAGGCCGAAGTTTTCACTTTCACTTCACCACAAAAGTTTCCAAAACAAAAACTCTCTCAAAAGTTCCAAATTTCTTTGAGAAATTTTCTCTGAGTTTGATCCTCGTTCTTTGAAGATTCAAAGTCATCCTTCAAGTTTTCTGGCGATTTTTCTTCCAATCTTTGAAGATTTGAAGATTGCTCAAGGATTTCTGGGAATTTTTCCAGAAATTTTCCAGTTGTTGTTGAAGATTTGAAGAACACTCAAGGTACTTTCCAGAATTTCTAGTTTTATAGTTTGAAGATTACCTTTTTTCTGGGTTTTTCCTTCAATTCCTTTGAAGATTTGAAGATTGTTCTAAAAATTTCTTCGTTCTTTGCAGATTTTCTTTGATCATCAAAATTTTTCTTTGAAGATTTGAAGAAATGGCTGAAGATCGTGCTAATCAACGTTTCCAGAAACTGCAAGTGGCCTCAAAAAGAGGTATCATCATTCGTTCTTCCCTCATGAGTTTACAGGATATGATTTTAAATCGTAGAGAAGATTTTCCATCCCTGTCACACCTTGATTCCTATAATCATAGCAACATTTTCCATGACATAGAAAAAATCACTGACTATAATAGAATGTATAAAATAGAATCACCCTATAGGCTTATCCCAGCTGAGCCTGGGGATCGATCTTGCCATTGGCGCCCCAATGCACTTTGTATTTACAGGGGTGCCATTGTTGCAGGGGTTCGATTCCCTTTTCATGAGTTTATCCCTAGGCTTTTAGCAGATGTAGGAATTAACCCTTGTCAACTTCCTCCCAATTCTTGGAGGGTGATCAACTGTTTTCTGGTCCTTTGCCTTAAAAACAAATTCCCTCTTTCTGTAGCTCTTTTTAGGAAAATTTTTTAATTTAAAAATTCTGCTGAATCTACCCCGGGTTGGGTTTACATTAGTCACCGTTCTTCTACTCCTCCAATCTTTCACCCCCAATCTATTCCTGACTCCAACCCAAAGTGGAAGAAGGAGTTCATGTACTTGATATGGGAAGGTGGAGATTGGGGCAATGTTTTTCGTAGTACCTTTGGTAAGGTCGTAGATGGAAGTGCCAGTGACATTGAGCTGAATGAGGAAGAGACCTTTGCCTACCAGGAGCTCATCAAAGATAATTATTCTACTATGGCTTGGGATCTCCTGAATGAGTTCCAACTTAAAACTTTGGGACTTTCCCGAGTGGGCAATAAGGGTAATTTCCTTTCTTTTGCATTCCTTTATTTGAATATGATTGTCTCATACCCATTATTTGTTTTTTGTTTTGTAATCGCAGCTGCAGCTTTTACCAACAAGACTAACGAGCCAGAAGATGGGGACACTGCTAGGCTGAAAAGGGCTCGTTCAGGGAAAGATCCTCGAGCCCCAACAGCCTTGGATGCCTACTTGAGGCCCCATGTGGCTGATGTTGAGGAGGTGGATGGCTCTTCCAAGAGTGCTTGGCGTCCCAACTGGGGTATTAGGAAGAAGGACTCCACTGTTGGAGACTGCAGGCATGCTATGGATTGGTCCTATCACTCCATAACCCCTGGTGACTTCAAGGACTATGTATCCGGCTCCACTCTTGAAGGAGCTGAGAGTGCTGGAGCTCAGGCCTTTGCAGCTGTAAGCTTCTTACTATCCACTCTTTTATGTACTTGTTTTGTCACTTGAACCGTGGTTTTAACTTTGTCTTTTGTAGGCTAATGCCAACTTCCAGGGGGTCGTATTCCAGGCTAAGACTTGGCGTTCCAACTATGAGACTTACAAAGCCAAGTTTGATGACTCCCAGGATGAACTGGGCTCTGTCAAGGCTACCTTAGCAAGGAGGGAGAAGGAGCTTCTAGAGTCTCAGGCTGAAAATGTCACTCTCAGGAAGGACAAGGACGACCTGATTGACGACTACCTTTCCTCCCAGGAGTATGTGGGCTTCATGGAGAAGCATGACGACTCTCTGTTCCCTTACCAGTTTACTCAGGGATGGGACGGAGCTCTTGCTGAGGTTACTAGGAGATTTCCTGGTATCCTCAATGTTTCGGATTTCCCTAGCCCCCATGCTCCTATGGCCTTGGCAGTGCAGGACACCCGGGAGGAGGACCCAGAGGATGATGAGAGGATCCTGGAGCCAGATTCCTCTGCTCATCTTGGCGTAGCTGGAGAGGATGAGCATACTGGAGATGCTTAGTAGTTGATATCTTTTTCCATCTATTTATGTACTCTGCCTTTGGGCATGACTTTGTATTTTCGTAACTTATTTTGAACTAGTCGTTTATGTATTCTGCCTTCGGGCATAACTTTTAAGTTCGTAATTCATTATCCTTGATGCTTCTCAACTTGTTCATATTCGCATGTGTAGTCTAGCATTTTGTGCATATATATCAATAAGTAAGGTTCATATCTTATGCGAAAATGTAGGATAGTCTTATTAATATGAAGAAATGGGCACAGCCCTTACATAGATACTCTATTCCCAATATCTCAAGTTATAAAAACTTGGAATGGTTTCATCGACCTTATTTCTACTTCTATTACATAGGCAAAAAGCTAGGTCCTTTTCAGGAGAGCTTAAACATAGTAAACCTTGAGGTTCAATGCATGCCAAGTCCGGGGCACCTCAACCCCGTCCAAGGTTTCCAGTTTGTAGGATCCTCGTCCTAGTGTCTTCTTGACTCGATACGGCCCTTCCCAGTTCGGGGCTAGCTTTCCCTTCTGACCAACTCCAGAAGCCTCGATCTTCCTAAGAACCAAGTCACCTTGTTGAAAGAACCTCTCCTTAACCCTGTGATTGTAGTAGAAAGATGCTTTCTTTTGATGCTCCGCATTTCTGGCATTTGCCTCGTCCCTGACTTCATCAATCAAATCTAAGGCGAGCCTCATGCCTTCTTCATTAGTCTCTGGCTCGAATGCTTCAATTCTTGGTGATGCATGCATGACTTCTAGTGGTACGACTGCCTCGGCTCCATAAGCCAGTAGGAAAGGAGTTTCCCCAGTTGTTACCTTGCAAGTAGTACGATATGCCCAAAGTATAGGCAGTAATTCATCCACCCAAGTATTTCTCGATCGTTCGACCCTCTTCTTAAGTCCATCAAGGATAATCCGATTAGCTACCTCAGCCTGTCCATTAGCTTGCGGGTGAGCTACTGAAGTAAAACGAAGCTCGATAGCATTTTCCTCGCAGTACTTCCTGAATTCTTCATTGTTGAATTGTGTCCCATTATCTGTCACAAGGATTCGGGGAATTCCATACCTGCAGATTATGTTCTCCCAAAAGAACTGGGAAACTTGCTTGGTGGTTATCTTGGCTAAAGGCTTAGCCTCAATCCACTTAGTGAAGTAATCGATGGCGACAATCAGAAATTTCCTTTGTGCTGAAGCCATGGGGAAAGGACCAAGAATGTCCATCCCCCACATTGCAAACGGAATGGGAGAGTTGATTGAGGTTAACCTCTCAGGCGGTTGCCTCACAACAGGGGCGTGTTTCTGACATCTGTCACACTTCTTGACATAATCCTGGGCATCTGCTAACATCTCCGGCCAATAGAATCCCAGGCGGGTAATCTTGTGAGCTAAGGCTCTGCCCCCCAAGTGCTGCCCACAGATCCCTTCATGAACTTCTTCCAATGCTTCTCTTGCCTCTTGGGGCCTTAGGCACTTCAAGTACGGGATGACAAACGATCTCTTGTATAAGATGCCTTCAATCAAGGCATATCTCAATGCTCTCACTGACAATTTTCGTGCCTCCAAGGCATTGCTGGGGAGCCATCCGGTTTCTAGATGAGCTTTAATAGGATCTATCCAACAGCTTCCAACATCGATAGGTGCTACCAACTTAGAGTTGATGGTTGGGGCCTTCAAGACCTGGAAGTAAACACTGCCTGCATAATTCTCTATCTCAGAAGAAGCGAACTTAGAGAGGGCATCGGCCTTAACGTTCTCTTCCCTAGGAATGTGCTCCAGGTAGCAATCCTCAAACTGAGTCATAACAGCTTTCACGACTCTGAGGTATTTTGCCATAGTTTCATCCTTGGCCTCAAACTCACCATTCACTTGCGAGACTACCAGTCTTGAATCTCCACACACTTTGAGGTTCTTGACCCTCATGACTCTGGCCAATCCCAATCCAGCTATTAATGCTTCATATTCAGCTTCATTGTTGGTTGTAGGAAAGTCCAACTTCAAAGCGTATTCAACTGTGAACCCATCGGGGTTTTGCAAAACCAAACCTGCACCACTAGATTTTGTTTTTGATGCTCCATCAAAATAGAGCACCCAATACTCTTTCTGATCAGGTACAAGTTCTTCATCCTTACTTTCAACTCCAGGGGTGGTTACTATCTCCTGCCCCCCGACTTCTTGGTTGCCAATGGTACATTCAACCACGAAGTCAGCTAATGCCTGAGCCTTGATGGCTGTCCGAGGCTTATATGCAATGTCAAATTCTCCGAGTTCGATTGCCCACTTAATTAGCCTTCCACTGACCTTCGGGCTATGCAGGATACTTCTCAATTGCTGGTCCGTCAGGACTTCAATCTTGTGTGACTGAAAGTAAGGTCTTAGTTTCCTTGAAGCCGTTACCAATGCTAAAGCAAACTTCTCAATGGTGGAATAGTTCAACTCAGCTCCATGTAACACCTTACTCACGTAGTAGATAGGTTTCTGAACCTTGTTCTCTTCCCGTATGAGGACGGCACTCAATGCTTGCTCAGATACCGCCAGGTATAGGTAAAGAGTCTCTCCGATGCTAGGCTTGGCCAACAACGGGGCTTCAGCCATGTATTTCTTTAATTGTTCAAAGGCCTCTTGGCTTTCAGGTGTCTATTCAAAATTCTTTACCTTCTTTAATGTTTGAAAGAAAGGCAAACACTTATCACCAGACTTGGAGATGAACCTCCCTAAGGCTGCTACTCGGCCTGTTAACTTCTGCACATCCCTTATAGAACGTGGTGGCTCCATGTCTAAAATCGCCTTGATTTTGTCAGGATTGGCCTCAATGCCTCTCTTTGAAACCATCAGCCCTAAAAACTTTCCAGATCCAACACCAAAGGCACACTTAGCGGGATTCAACATCATCTTATGGTGCCTCAGCACTTCAAATGCCTCTTCGAGGTGTTTAATATGATCAGCCTTGAGTAGGCTTTTGACTAACATGTCATCAACATACACCTCCATGGTTTTTCCAATCAGATGGGCAAATATCTTGTTCACTAGGCGTTGGTAAGTAGCTCCTGCATTCTTTAGACCAAACGCCATAACAAGATAACAGAAGACACCAAAGTCAGTTATGAAAGATACCTTAGGGATGTCATCTTTGTGCATCTTAATCTGATTATAGCCGCTGAATCCATCCATGAAGCTTAACATCTCATGTCCAGCTGTGGCATCTATCAACATGTCAATCCTTGGAAGGGGGAAACAATCCTTTGGACATGCATCATTCAGGTCAGTGAAGTCTATACACATCCTCCACTTCCCATTCGCCTTTTTGACCATCACAGGGTTTGCTAACCATTCGGGAAACTGAATTTCTTCAATAAAACCAGCTTCCAAGAGCTTATCCACTTCTTGCTTAATGGCCTCTTGCCTCTCCGGAGCAAAGTTTCTCTTCTTCTGCTTTATTGTCTTCCTCTTGGGGTCAACATTCAACCTATGAGTTATAAGTTGGGGATCAATCCCTGGCATATCAGCTGCTGTCCAAGCGAACACGTCGCTATTCTTTTGTAAGAATTCTATCAACTTGCCCTTCAAGGGTTCTTTCAGAGATGCTCCAACATAAGTAACTTTTTCAGGATCATTCGGCTCTAGGGGTATGGGAATCAAATCCTCTGCTGGCTTCCCTCTATGCTCTTCATCGTCACGGACATCCATGTCTTCAATTGGAAGGACCTGCCCCCCGACTCCATCGGCCCTCAAAGCGGCTACATAGCAACTTCTTGCCATCTTCTGATCACCCTTTTGTTCTCCGACACCATTCCGTGTCGGAAACTTAATCTTCATGTGATAGGAAGAGGCCACAGCCTTAAACGCATGTAATCCAGTCCTTCCAAGGATTGCGTTGTATGTTGAAGCTGCCTTAATCACCAAGAAATTCAGCATCTGAGTCGCCTCCTTAGGCTCCTGCCCAATAGTCATGGGTAACTGAATAGTCCCTTCAACGTTGGACTCCACTCCATTAAATCCGTATATAGGCATGTTTACAGGGGTCAACTGAGAGTCGTTGTATCCCATCTTCACAAACGCATCATGAAACAAAATATCCACAGAAGCTCCATTGTCTATCAAGACTCGTTTTACTTCTGAATTTCCAATCACAGGAGTTATGACCAGTGGGTCATCATGGGGGAACTTCACCCCTTCCAAGTCTGAATCATCGAAACCAATTACCATCTCAGTTTTGGCACGCTTCGGGGCTTCTCCCACAATGTGCATTACTTCTCTTGCGTATGCCTTTCGAGAGTTTCGAGTTGAACCGGCCGCTGTCGGGCCTCCCCAGATCATGTTGATAACTGGCCCTCGGGGCTGCGTGCTACGATCACGATCATTATCCCTTCTGTCATTGTTTCTCTTGTTGTAATCCCCTCTTTGGGTTCCTTGATCTCCACCCTTTGTGAAATTGTTCAGCTTTCCTTTACGGATCAAGAATTCAATCTCGTCCTTCAACTGTCTGCAATCATCCGTGTCATGTCCTACATCTCGGTGGAACCTACAGTACTGATCCTTATTCCTCTTTGCGGGGTCTCCCCTGAGTGGCTTCGGCCATCGGAAGTCCTTATCCTTCTCAATTTCCAACAAGATTTGACTTCTAGGGGCATTCAACCTTGCATAATCAGAGAACCTTGGTCCCGAGTTCTTTTTTGGTGGCGAATCAGAGTCTTTGCTAGTTCGGGGATACTTGTCCCTAGCATCGTACTCCTGCCCCTGCTTACGCTTTTTTGTATCATTGTTTCCCTGACCATTGCCTAATGTGACTTCCTTCTTCGTGCTATCCTCGGCTTTGATGTACTTATCAGCCCTTCGTTGGAGATCAGCCATATTCTCCGGGGGATGCTTTGCCAATGATCTCTTAAAGTATAGGTCGGTGGTACCATGCTCCAAGGCTACCATTGCAACCTTATTGTCCAGATCAGTGATGTTCAGAGTCTCCTTGGTGAACCTCTTAAGATAGTCTCTCAGACTTTCGTTCTTCCCTTGTACCACATACATAAGAGATGCAGAGCTTTTCTCATGCGTTCTTCCGCTGATAAATTGACTAATGAAGGCAGCACTCAACTCCTTAAAGGAACCAATCGAGTTTGCAGGAAGCCGACTATACCATCTTTGAGCCATGCCTGACAAAGTTTGAGGGAAAGCCCTACACTTCAAAGCATCGCTTGCAGGCTGCAACAGCAGTGCGTTTGAGAATGTTCTAACGTGGTTGGCAGGATCACCCATTCCATCATAAGCTTTGATTGTTGGCATCTTAAACTTCTTTGAAATACGAGCATTCATCACGTCCTCAGTGAACGGAGGTGTGGGATCATCAGGGTCCCCAAGTGGCATCAGATCCTTGGGGTTGCTCTTAGGGGTTTCCACCCTTGTAGTTTTTTCAGGCGGGACAGTAGTCCTTCTTTGCCTCCTTAGAGGCCTCTCCAGATCTATGAAGGGAATCGGTCCTGACGTGGGAGGTGGCAAAGTCTGATTTGATCTGGCTTGCTCCCTGGCCATATCTTCCTTTAACTTTAAGATCTCGGCTTCATAAGCCTTAATCCTCTCAGCAGCTGTTGAAGTGAGTCCATCATGGATAGTTCGAGTTCTCCCCATAGGCTCTTTACTTGCACGTCGCCTCCTCGGAGCTACATCACGCTCGTAATCATCGCCAGAAGATGATTCATCTGTATAAGGACTAGAAAAATCGCGATAATCTCGATCTCGAATATATAGGGCATGACCACTCGGTCCAGCTCCGTAATTGGACATCCCATACATTGGATTGGTGCTTATGGGGAGATCCGTGGTGTGGATCTGAACCCCTCGTATAGGGTTGTTGGGGTCTACAATCAGGGAAGAAATCCCCGGGTTAGTCCCTGGAATTGTGTGGACGATCGGAGGTAACGTACTCTCAACATGGGTAGTCGTCCCTAGGGGTTGAGAAACTTGATATGGAACGATAGTCCCGGTTGTTGGAGGTACTTGCTCAGATGTCGGTAGCACTTGTTCAGTAAGGGGCGGAGCAGAGCTAAGAGGTAGAGCCTCGGTAGTGATTGGCTCCGTAGTGCCTGGTGCAGTTCTTCGTGTTTGAACCATGGTTGATGTCTCCTTCCCACAGACGGCGCCAAATGTTGTGGAATAGAAACGAGGTTATTAGATTGCTGCTAGGGTTTATGTGTATTTATTGCTAGGGTTCGTGAGCTTCGTGCTTTAATGGCTGCTTCTGCGTTCGAGACTTAAACGGTCCTCACAGAATGCCTACGTATCTCTGTATTAAGAGAATCAAGCCAATAAAACGTAGTTCTGAGTTGAAGGGTCTGACCCTTTATATAGGCTGAGAAGCCTCGGAATTAGGGTAGGGTTAGGAGACTTGGTGGGCAAGTCAGCCTTGAGGAAGGTTCTAGACTCCTTCCTTGTAGGAGTCTGTTTCCTTGTATGACTGTGTGGCTTGGAGGCTACTCTTTGTAGAGATAACGTCCTTATCTGACTTGTCTCTCCCAGCTGTTAATTACCCCTAAATATTAATTACGAAATTAATATTATAATTGGAGTTTGGGCCCATCTGGTGGGCCCCACGTTTGGACCATTCTAGGTCTAATTAATGCCACATTAAATGTGTCTTTAGGGCTTACTTTTATCCCATATCATAGACTGATATGATTGGCTTAAGATTAACTAGATGAACAAGCAATGTACATTAGATCCTCAAGATATGCTTTGATGTTCCAGATATTATGTTAGTACGTTCTAAGAGTTTGAGTTACCAACTGCAAAATAAAATAACAAAATGATATGTAGATACAAATTACATGAAGATGAGTGAAGCAAATCAAATCATTGGGAATTTAATTCACATTATCAAAAAAATATTTATTTTATATAATAATTAATATAAATAATTTTTAAATTTATAAACCGCACAAACCGCACAGCAACGCTTTTTCGTGGTGCGGTTTTCGCGGTTTTTGTGTTACGTGGTGCGGTCGCGGTTTGAAAGGCGTTTTGGAAATTTGTTCAAAACGCATGCGCGATTTGGTTTGCGGTTTGAGAAAAAAACCGCACCGCCCGCACCGCGAACACCCCTAATTTTGACCACGAAGGACCCCACCTTCTACGTCATAATCCCTCATATTTTAAAAGAAAAATAATTTTATTTTGTCAGAGGCATTTCCTACTATTCTTGATCGGAAATGAGTGCATGTAAATTTTGGCCTTCCACGTCATCAAACTTTTCCATCTTGATTTTAGATTCATAAAAAAAGAAAAATAATTTTATTTTGCGAGGGACATTTCCTACCAATATTAATAGGAAATGAAGGCAGATGCAAATTACGTCATCCCACGTCTTCAAACCAATATTTTTAGATTCATAAACAATTTCTTAAAAAAATAATTTTATTTTTCCGGGGGCATTTCCTACCTAGATTGGTAGGAAATGAGGGCGGATACAAATTGAATTTCCGCCAAAAATTTTTGTGAAAAAATTGAATTAAACGCTTACTTCAAAACTGACCAATATTAGTTGGAATTGATCAGTAGATTTCTGCCAAAAATTTTGTGAAAAGTTGAATTTCTTGCTAACATCAAAACCTACCAATATTGGTAGGTTTTGATCAATAAATAAAATAAAAAATATATATATTTATATAATAATATCAAGATATATGAATAAATTATAAGTTTATTATGAAGTATTTTTATTTCGCATAGAAAAAAAATTGGATGAAAAATAAATTGTAAAAAATCAAAATCGTTTAGAAAACAAAAGAGTGTTAGTGATCGAAGTTTGAGTTAGGATTTTTACTTATGATTTAGGGATAGTTTAGGGTTAGACATTTTGAATTATAAAATTATTCTCGATGATCCAACTATACGGATGTCAAGATCCATCCTTTTTAATGGTATTGCAAAATTTTCAAAAAAAAAAAATTATTTGATTTGGCAATTTGACGGTCAACTAGTAGTTTGACTACAACCCCTAAACACAATTTCGTCCAGGTTTTGTGTTTCGAATTTTTTAAAATTATTTCTCGACGGTCCAACCATACGTATGTCAAGATCCATCCTTTTCAATGGTATTGACAAAATTTAAAAAAAAAATATTTGATTTGGTAATTTGATGGTCAACTAGTAGTTTGACTACAACCCCAAAATAAGGTTTCGTCCGGGTTTCATGTTTCTTATTTTTAAAAATTATTTCTCGCCGGTCCAACCATACGGATGTCAAGATCCATCCTTTCTAGTGGTATTGCCAAAATTAAAAAAAAATTGAGTTGGTAATTTGACGGTTAACTAGTAGTTTGACTACAACCCCTAAACACGGTTTCGTCCGGGTTTCGAATTATTAAAAATTATTTCTCGATAGTCCAATCATACGGATGTCAAGATCTATCCTTTTTAAATGTACTGCCAAAATTACAAAAAAAAAAATTTATTTGATTTGGTACTTTGACGGTCAACTAGTAGTTTGACTACAAACCCTAAACACGGTTTCTTACGGGTTTCGTGTTTCGAATTTTTAAAAATTATTTCTCCACGGTCCAACCTTACGGATGTCTAGATATATCCTTTTTAATGGTATTGCCAAAATTTCAAAAAAAAAAAATATTTGATTTGGTAATTTGATAGTCAACTAGTAGTTTGACTCCAACCCCTAAACACAGTTTCGTCCCGGTTTCGTGTTTCAAATTTTAAAAATTATTTCTCGACGCTCCAACCATACGGATGTCAAGATCAATCCTTTTTAATGGTATTGCCAAAATTTTGGAGAAAACAAATTTATTTGATTGGGTAATTTGACTGTCAACTATTAGTTTGACTACAACCCCTAAACACGGTTTTATCCGATTTCGTGTTTCTAATTTTTAAAAATTATTTCTCGACGATCCAACCATACGGATGTCAAGATCCATCCTTTTTAATGCTATAGCCAAAATTTCAAAAAAAAAATTATTTGATTTGTAATTTGACGGTCAACTAGTAGTTTGACTACAACCCCTAAACAATGCCAAATTTAAAAAATTAAATAAAATAGGAAAAAATGCCAAATTTTCAACTAAAATTCATACACAGGTAGTCATACTCACTGTTTGTAAGTAGTCATACTCACTATTTGTGTGATGATTGTTGCCCTACTTTCACTAATTTTCATTTTTTTTGATTTTCTCCCTTTTTTAACTAGTTTGTAAAATAAATTAACAATTAAGTAAAAATAGAAAAAATTCCAAATTTTGTACTAAAATTAATACACACCCAAGTAATCATGCTCACTATTTGTGTGATGATTGTTTCCTAACTTTCACTAATTTTTTATTTTTTTGCTTTTCTCCCATTTTTAACTAGTTTGTAAAATAAATTAAAAAAATTAAATAAAAATAGAAAAAGAGAAAAAGAAATATCAGATTAACGTGACATTCCTTATATCAGGTGAAACTACAATCCTATGCATATTTCACTCCTACCTGCCATAATTCAACCTATTTTTAAAAACATCAGTTATTCATTTATTCTGATCACCATCCTAACTGTCTATACATGCACGTTCTTTTTTTTAGATTGCTTCAATAAATCCAAGTCTGACAAGTAGTTACAAAATAATATGTGTACATATGCACTTTCAACTAAAATATACCAGACTAAAAATTCATGTTCAAATATATATTCATCTTCTAATGAAGACACACCGTCTCCATTTTGGAAAAGAGATAAGAGATTGCTCGTGTATAAAAAGAATGAAATATGTTAAACTAAAAAAAGAGGTGAAGTTGAAGTTGTGGGTTTGTTATAAAATGACACCACAGATTCACTTTAAAAGAAGGGCCGTAGTTTCACCTGATATACGGAATGTCAAGTTAATCTGATATTCCTTTTTCTCATAGAAAAAATGCCAAATTTTGTACTAAAATTCATACACACCCAAGTAGTCATACTCACTATTTGTGTGATGATTTTTACCCAATTTTCACTAAATTTTCTATTTTTTTATTTTCTCCCAATTTTAACTAGTTTGTAAAATAAATTAAAAAATTAAATAAAAATAGAAAAAATGCCAAATTTGGAACTAAAATTCATACACACCCAAGTAGTCATAATCACTATTTGTGTGATGACTGTTACCCAACTTTTACTAATTTTATATTTTTTAATTTTCTCCCATTTTTAACTAGTTTGTAAAATAAATTAAAAAAATTAAATTTTAGTGAGTATGACTACTTGGGTGTGTATGAATTTTAGTTCAAAATTTAAACTAGTTTACATTTTTTAAATTTTAATGATATATAACCATACAGATGTTGAGTTTAAACTTTTTAAACATTTCCAAATTTGTTCTCATTTTTTGTAATTCGAATAGTTATTTGAAGATTTAATTATAATTTCTTAATACAATGATTGTGATAATGTCGAACTATGATTTATGATGAATGTATGAATTTTGGTTATGGGTTATGGGTGTATGTCTATGATTTAGAGATTCATTTTATTGTGCAATTTGTTCTACATAAATATTAATGAATCACTATTTTTTTAAAAAAAATCGGCCAAACAATTCCTACCAATCTGGGTTATAACCTACCACATTCAAGCCATCGGCTACCACATTCAAGCCATTTTCTACCAAAGTTACAATGGTAGGAATTGATTGGTAGGAAATGTCATGGCTTTTGCTATAAAACCGACCAAATTGACATACCTTTCGTTGGTAGGAAATAGGTCTTGACTAAAGTAAAAAATGACCTATTTCCTACCAATATTGGTCGGTTTTGATCAGTAAGTTTCCGCCAAAAATTTCGTGAAAAAGTTGAATCAATCAAAACCTACCAATATTGGTCGGAAATAGGTCTTGACTAAAGTCAAAAATGACCTATTTCCTACCAATATTGGTAGGAAATACGTCTGGACTAGGAACTACACCGTATATTGCCTATAGCAACACCTTAAAATTGTTGCTAAAGGGCCTAATATCGTTGCCATTGATGATATGACAATGCTTTTGCAAAAATTGGGCGTGAACTTTGCTTGGGTTGCAATAGGTCCCTATAGCAACGAATATAGTACCATATAGCAATGCTTTAATGTCATTGCAAAAGCTTGTTATAGCAACGTTTTCCAGTCTATAGCAACAATTTAAATTCATTGCAATAGGCTATAGCAACCCTGTTTTGGATATTTATTTTTTGTTTAGTATTGCAATACATTAGTTATGGCAACGTTTAAGGTGGCAATGGCAACACATTTCTGTTTAGTAGCAATGCTTTTAGTAAGGAATTAACAATAAATGGCAACACATTATGAGGCAATAACAATGTTTTTCTTTTAAAAAAAATGGACATTACCCATTTGTTCATATAGAAATCCACCATTAACATGGTATTTTTTCGTACACACCAATCCAAAGAGTACTTTGTACATCATTATCACCTGCCCAAAAACAGTAATTCAACGTCAAACGACTAAATGCAAAAACGACGACATAGACATGGTACAATTCAAGTTTACATTCACCAAAAGATTAGCTATAAATTAAATGTATATGCGCCATGTCAAGGTTCTTCTCGTATCCTTGCTATTTCTCTAGATTTCTTGCTGTCATTTTTTGCCAATGATTTCTTTGTCCTCCTCGTAATGC
Organism: Kitagawia praeruptora; assembly: GCA_037693485.1. Lineage (NCBI taxonomy): Eukaryota > Viridiplantae > Streptophyta > Magnoliopsida > Apiales > Apiaceae > Kitagawia > Kitagawia praeruptora. Next base: position 118,021,112 of record CM075352.1, read on the forward strand.
CACTTCTACCAATGAGACCTTTGTGCCGTGCATAGATAATTATTGCCATAAAAATGGCAGCGGACACGATTCCAGTTAATATGACTACCTGCAAACCAAGAGAAGGGGTTAAGTACAGAGATCGTTGTTGACTTTTAGTGCGACAACCAGCAAAGTATATCCAAGACACTATGCTTACCGATATCCATAATTATTATTCCATGTATAGGGGATGTTCATGACAAATATGGCAGCCACCAAAGAGTAAAAAGATAAAGCAACATTTGCGGAACTCAGGAAGAGCTCCAACTGAAAAAAAAAGTGTAACAACTAACTTGTCTACCAGAAACAAGGACAATAAAAATAGGGAGAGTTAAAAGTAGTATCAGATGCAACTATGATACCTGAATCAGTTCGTTACGATGATGGTCTAGCTGAAATAAACACAAGAGATTTTAGTCGTCAAACATAAGGAATAAAACAAAATTCTCAATTGTAGTGTACTTACCATTTCAACAACCCAGCCAAAGTAGATGCCAGTCCCCGGGGAAAACTATATTAAAAAGCTGGCACATACTTTCTAATTCTATGTTTAAGAACAACATATCAGAAGGAAAAAATCTGTCAAGCACTTCATATGATAATTTAAGACAAGAATTAACAATTAACATGCAAGTTCAGTGCTTGTCAGAAACAAAGTGGAAGAAAACAACCTTAGCACTTGAATGAATTTTTGCTGATGGATGCACATAAACATCACCAACAGTGGTGGCACTTTTTAGAAACAAAAGCAATATGCAGAAAAAGAATGCAAGACATAGTACTTGCAAATAGCGATATATAGCCAGTTTAGAAGATACGTCTCTGAAACAATAGCTTTGAGCTTTGGGGTTAATAATATAGTGTCTAGATGAATTTAAAATACTGTTTAACAATATTACTAACTTACAATAACACTGACATGATAAACCTCTTTCTATTTCGAAATTAGAAATGCTAATCTTATTTGGACAAAGAACTAGGAAAAATGCATCACTGAATTTCGAAACAGTGGATCTTTGTGTGTGGGTTGCACAAAGAAAAAACAAGAGTGTGCGAGAGGATGTGGAGTGTTACATGGGGGAACAGAGCAAGCGCCAAGAATGATGTCACGGGGGCATGGAAAGGCAAGTCTGTGCTATGTGCAAGCTGCTACTTTTATGTAAAGTACGGGAACTTAATGTCATACTCATGCTAACATCAACCCTGGACAGAAGAATGTAATATAAATATCTATACATATACATATGATAAGAATAATAACAGTCAACAAGAACAACACAATACAGTTATTTTTACAAACTAGGTATCCATTATTCATGTCACTAACTAACGCAATTCTGTCAGACAGTGGATGCTGTATTTTCAGTAATCTTCAGCGCAGAGCAAGCTAAAATAAGTTTTAAAATTCAAATTTTACTCGTAGCCAATTCTTCAAATACTAGCCTTGATTTCCAAACCAAATATGTCCCAATTGAAAGTAGGAAAATACTAGGCTCGACTGAAGGACGATAAATTTATAATGGCACATAGTCATCCAAATCCTCAGTTTTTCTCTATAACTCAATTCAAATTTGTAGAACAGGAATCGAACAACCACAAACAAAATGATTTCACTTTCTATATGTTCTTCCAGTCCCTAAACATAGAGTTTACTCTCATGCTATGATAGAATACTAGTTTTGTTTCCTTACTGCAACTAACAAGACCAATCTTATTTACTTGATTCATTTCACAACTTGCACAATCAGTTTATAAGCAAATGCCTCAACTAAAATAGGGTCACCACACACACAAGAGCAGTATGCACCATTATCTATCCAGAGGCTTCGACAATATCACTTATACTACCAACAGTCGGGGTTTAAAAGGCGCAGGAGCACTGGTACCTGGAATAAAGAATAATAATATAACGTATATCAGTCAATTATATTAATGCACTTTCGAGTAAAGCGTAGGTGAAGAAAAAACAACAGTATCAACACGATGTCTACTGCTTAGACTGTTAATTACACAATTGTAATAGGCATAAACTTTAAAATTAAAAACTGGAGGGGAGCACATATACCAAATTAGGCAGGTGGAGCCATTATTAACAAAGTACAAAATAACAATTAACATTTCTTGAAGGAGATGTGATACTTTTATCAGCAACATTATAAAGGAAGTCAGGAATCAGAAAGGTCAATGAAGCATAGTATGGAATAATGAAGCAATTTTATGTTTTATAACAAGGGATCAATAAAATTAGGAGGCAGGTATCTTCATACAAAGCTTATCAATAAAGCATAATTTAGCACCAACATTAACTCTATACTTCTATAACAGTTAACACTAATTTGAGAACACTAATTAAAATAATATAGACATCAATAAAATTAAAAACCTCAAATCAGTATTCTTAACAAAATCCCAAATTAAAAAAAACCCAAATTCAAAAAAGCTCAAGAAAAAGCTCAATTAAACATATACATACTCGATTGAACATGCATACTCGATTTGGGAAGAAGATTTACATTCATAAGCTCAATTAAAAGCTAAAGTAAAAGCTCAATTAAACATATACCTACTCGATTAAACTTATACATACTCGATTGAACTTGCATACTTGATTTGGGAAGAAGATTTACCTTCTCCAAGCTTCAGTGTTCACGGTTCTCTACTGTTCTCCGAGTTTCAGTGTTCTTCGATTTCCTTCAATGTTCTTCGAGCTTCAGTCATTGTGTGTGTTTTGTGTTTAGTGTTTTGTGTGTATGTATTTTTATTTTCCTTTGTTTGGTTATTTTTCATTGCCCGGCAAAATTTCAATAAATTTTGAGAGCTCGCCAATTCAGAGGCCCACTAATCATGTCTACTGCAACGCCTTATAGCAACGCCTTAAAAAACCATTGCAATAGATAGCAAATTTTACAATATGTAACGGTTTTTCACTTCAATTGTAACGGTTTTGAAAATCATTACAATATGTCTAATTTTGTAAAAACTTGTCAAGAAATAGCAACGCTTTTTAACAAGTCTGGTTGCCATAGCCAATCTATGGTGTAGTGAGGGTCAAAAATGACGTGGCAAAAATGACGTGGCTTGGTCCACATGACACGTGGATGACATGTCATCTTTTGGGGTCCACTTTAACCTAACGTGGCACGTGACGTGTCTTGGTCCCACGCCACGTGACTGCCTATGTGGCGAGCCACATGGGCAGCCATGTGGCGTGTGGGACCTTTTGAAAAGAAGCCACCAATTCCGACCAATAAGCATTTTCGACCTGAGCAATTCCTACCATTCGAGTTGGTCGGTTTTGACGGCATTTCCTACCAAATAAGGGTCAAAATCGACCAATCGCGTGGTCGGTTTTGGCCTTTTTTTCTTGTAGTGCTATATATTATAGATAATTTTTCTATTAATTAGATGAGATTATAAATAAAAATTTAACATATCTCACATTATTTTATAAAAAAATTAATAAAATTTTTAGAGAACGTGACCCTGCACAAAAACTAGGGGAAAGTCCATAAAATCACAATGATGATTGATTTATTCACTCAATATAATATTAAGGGTTCTTGTTTCTAAAAACACACTAGTAAGATTCTCATTTCAAACTACAAAAGAACTCTCAAATAAATTTTAAGAGTAATTCCAAGAACTCTCAAATAAATTTTTAAATTTTTTTCAAAAGATGAATTGCCAAATTTTTATTAGTTGCTTGCTTACAAATATAATGGTTCCATATATATGTAATAATATGAATTCTACTAATGAAATCAACTTATTTATTATTTGGAAAAAAATTCCGGAAAATCCGATATTCGTCCGAAATATCTGTGTTCGTATCCGGAAAAAAACGGATATTATCCGTATTCGGAATCAACCGGATATTATCCGTATCTAAATCCGGGAGTTTAGGATGCGGATATGGATATAGGCGCATCCGTATCCATAAAGAATTATATATAATATATATTTTTAATTTATTTTTAATGTATAATATATATTTTAATATATAATTACAAAATATAAGTATGCCTATCATTCTATCAAGATAATATAATAATATAGTCATCATTAATTATTAAAAATACAAATATAAGCATGTTTATACTAAGTTATGATTAATTATTAAGCATTGTAACACAACAATCAAGTAGCATAAGTGGTTTTAGTGTGACATTAGGAATTTAGGAAAGCAAAAGGAGCAGCACTCAGGTTCAATTCCCACCTCATGCAATAATTTTGGACCACAAGTGGCGGATCCGGATTCGTTCGGATATTATCCGTATCCGGTTCAGCCTGATATTTCCGGATCCGGATATGGATTCGGATATCAATATTGATTGCCGGATCCGGATACGGATATGGCCATATCCGACTCCGTATTATCTGTTTCCCACCCCAAATTCTAACAACCACCTTTTATGTGTTAGAATTTAAACTAAGAAATCCATTTATTATTTATGTTTTAACTAAGAAGGGTTAAGGAGCAAAAACACCCTTATAATATTGGTGTAAGAGCAAATACACCCTTATAATTTAAAAAGGATCAAATACATCCCTATATTTTAAGTTTATGGTTTAAAAATACCCTTTTAGTTATTTTTTTGTTAACCATGGTTAGAAAATGATTTGTAATTAAAGATATTTAATATAACTAAAATTATTAATTTAATAAAGGCTTTTTACTCCCAATTTGGAATTTAAAAAACTTGGCAATTAAATTTATTTTTTGTTAATAGATATAAAACATATATACTTAAAATAAAATTAATTTTTAGATAATCTTAACTAGATAAAATAAAATAAGATTAAACATAATTTTTCAATAAAATTTATTTTGGGTATATTTAGAAGGTATATATATATATATATATATATATATATATATATATATATATATATATATATATATATAGTTTCTTGCTCAAATATAAAACCACTCTTATAATAAAAATTAGAAACTAATCGTCTCTACTAATTTTTTATATTTTGTAAACTCTCAACCATCCATTTAAATATTATACAAATATATTATATGATACGTGTACATACATATATAATAAATATTTTCCCTTATTTTACAATCCCCTTTGTTTCTTTTGACAATGACCAAAAATGGTAATTTTCTGTTAATAAATTGACGATTAATTTTTAGATTACACACCGGTATCGTATTTAATGAATTAAATGAGAATACTCTAAATCGTAGAAGTTATTTTTGTTAATAATACAGTATTTTATGATAAGGAAATAATATTAAAGTTGTGGATACTTACCAAAATATTATAGATTTCTTATTATCATAATAAGTTGGTTTGTAGTAGTTTAAGATTCTATATATATATATATGTATGTATACTCCTTTGTTTCTTTTTAATAGTTGCTTGACTTTTGGTAAGTACTTTAATGAATTTTGATTGCATAATAAATATTGTTTTTTTCAAAATATTTTTTTTGTGAATAAAAAATACAATCAAAATTTTAATTTACAAAAAGAAATTTTAATAAATTACGTGCCAAAAATTCAAGCGATTTTAAAGGAAAACATAAGGAGTATATATTAACATGAAATATGATATCCTTGTTCTCCATTGTAGAAATCCTCCTTTTCTTTCTCAAGGCGTGAGTGACTGAGTGTGAAATGATATTTAGTCTCGTGCACATTTTATAGGACCCTAGATGACGTTTCAGTTTCCTAAACTCTTCTTTTTAATAAAGTAAATAAACTTTAAGTTAAAAAGACGACAAACACCCGGGGTCATTTCAAATGACACAAATACTTATCACTTAACCACGCGTATGAGATAAGTTAATGTCACGTGACTACTCATTACATAAATTAAAACAAGCATGTGATTTGAATTTAGCATAGTCATAGCAAACATGCTGTCAAGTAAACGAGTAGCACATAGGACAGTAACTTCTCATGACAGTAACATTGAAAGTTAAGGTCACGAGCTGCAATTTTAACCACATTGAAAATGTAAAAACTAGTAAGTTAACATACCAGATTTAGCATTCCCAATTCACTTACCAACCTGTTGAAGGTTGCTTCATCTAGTGGCTTCGTAAAAATATCTGCAAGTTGCTTTTCTGTTGGAACATAAATCAGCTTCACAGTTCCCCTTTCAACATGCTCTCTTAGGAAATGATGTCTGATATCAATGTGCTTTGTCCTGGAGTGCTGAACTGGATTGTCTGAGATAGCTATGGCACTAGTGTTATCACAATAAATAGGGATATTGGACAACTCCAAGCCGTAATCCATTAGCTGATTTTTCATCCAAAGAATTTGAGCACAGCAACTTCCAGCTGCGATATATTCAGCTTCTGCAGTTGAAGTAGATACAGAATGCTGCTTCATGCTAAACCATGACACTAATCTTCCACCCAGAAATTGACAGCTTCCTGTTGTACTTTTCCTATCAATCTTGCATCCAGCATAGTCTGAATCCGAATAACCAACCAAGTCAAATCCAGTATCTTTAGGATACCAAAGGCCTAGGTTTGTAGTGCCTTTGAGATATATAAAGATTCTCTTGATTGCTACTAAGTGTGATTCTTTTGGATCAGCTTGAAACCTTGCACAGAGACATGTAGCAAACATGATGTCTGGTCTGCTAGCAGTTAAGTACAGCAACGATCCCACCATGCCTCTGTAGATACTAGAATCCACTTTCTTTCCTTTAGGATCCAAATCCAGCTTGGTTGCAATAGAGATAGGTGTCTTGGCAGGTGATGCATCTTCCATATTGAACTTTTTGAGAAGTTCCTTGACATATTTTGATTGGCTTATGAAGATACCATCATCCTTTTGATGAACTTGTAGACCTAGGAAAAATGATAGTTCTCCCATCATGCTCATCTCATACTTGCTCTTCATATGAGATGAAAACTATTCACATAGCTTCTCATTTGTAGAACCAAAGATTATGTCATCAACATAAATCTGAACCAGAATGATGTCCTTGCCATGGTGCTTGTAGAACAGTGTCTTATCTACTACACCTCTTGTAAATTGATTCTCAATGAGAAAAGTAGATAGAGTTTCATACTAAGCTCGGGAGGCTTGCTTCAATCCATAAAGTGCTTTGAACAGCTTGTAGACAAAGTCATACAACTCAGCATTCTCAAATCCAGATGGCTGTTCGACATACACTTCCTCTTCTAATTCTACATTAAGAAAGGCACTTTTGACATCCATTTGGAACACTTTGAAGTTACAGTGTGCAGCATAGGCTAAAAATATCCGAATAGCTTCAAGTCTGGCAACAGGAGCAAATGTTTCATCATAATCGATTCCTTCCTGTTGACAGTAACCTTTAGCTACTAGCCTTGCCTTGTTTCTTGTCACATTTCCACTTTCATCCAACCTGTTTCTGAAAACCCACTTTGTGTCAACTACTGACTTCCCTTTGGGTCTAGGGACCAGCTTCCATACATTGTTTCTCTCAAATTGATTTAGCTCTTCTTGCATAGCTATCACCCAATCTGAATCCAACAATGCTTCATCAATTGACTTTGGCTCAGTTTGAGATAGAAAACATGAAAACATGCTGTCAGTAGAAGTATTTCTTCTCGTCCTTATACTAGTAGTGGGATCATCAATGATTAGATTGCTAGTGTGATCTCTGTTCCACTTAGTGGTTCTGGGCAAGCTTCTTTCTTGATTTGCATCATCATTTCCTCTTTGAGGTGTTGACTCTCCACCATTGATGTTTTCTCCTTCATGTTCTTCAATGTCTCCAAAATCATTCTCATTCTGATGATTAGCTGATATAGTTTGAGATTGAGCTGGAGTTTGAGTAGCATCATTGGTGTTGACAGCATTTCTTTCAAACTCAATATCCTGAGTACCAGTAAGTTCATCAGCAACAATTTCTTCTTCTTCCAAATACCCTTGATTTTCAAATCTAAGAGGCTCCATTTGACCATCCTCTTGCAGTCCTGAGAATTTGGTTTCATCAAATGTGACATTCACACTTTCTTCAATGACTTTGTGATCAATGACATAGACTCTGTAGGCAGTCCTCTCCAAACCATATCCCATGAAAATGCCTTCATAAGCTTTAGCATCGAACTTTCATTTTCTTTCATGGTTGTCAATCATCATGAAACACTTACTTCCAAATACATGAAAATACTTGATAGTGGGTTTCTTTCCTGTTAACAGATAGTAAGTAGTGTTTCCATGAGTCTTGTTGATCAAGGTTCTATTCTGTGTGTAACAAGCCGTATTAATGGCTTCTGCCCAGAAGTATGTTGGTAATTTAGAATCATTCAACATAGTTCTCGCAGCTTCGATGAGAGTTCTGTTCTTCCTTTCTACAACTCCATTTTGTTGTGGTGTCCTGGCAGTGGAGAATTGTTGGACAATGCCCTCTTCTTTGCAGAAGTTTCCTAGTGTGGCATTTTTGAACTCAGTACCATTGTCACTTCTCAGATATTGAACTTGAGCATTTGGGGTTCTTTCAAGAACTCTTATATGATCAATGATTTCTTGAGTAGCTTCGTCCTTTGTCTCTAAAAATTTCACCCAAGTGTACCTTGAGTAGTCATCCACCATTACCAGGGCATATCTCTTTCTTGCAAGAGATTGAACATTTACTGGACCAAACAAATCCATGTGAATTAATTTGAGTGGCTCAGTGTTGGTATTCACTTGCTTTGATTTGTGCACAGATCTTTTCAATTTGCCCATTTGACAGTCCTCACATAGTCCTTCTTGACAGAATTCCTGTTGAGGTAGTCCTCTCACTAAATCCTTCTTCATCAGAATATTTATATTCTTGAAATTGAGGTGTGAGAGCTTCTTGTGCCAAAGCATGCTTTCACCAACTGATGCTTTACTGTAAAAACAGTAAGCCTTGTCTTTATTGACATAATTTAAATCTGCAATAAACAAGCTTCCTTTCCTAACTCCTTTCAAAGAGAGGCTTCGATCTTTCTTGTGATAGATATCACAAACCATCATATCAAAATCAACCTTGAATCCCTTGTCACTGAACTGGCTGACACTGAGTAGGTTGTGCTTCAATCCATCAACAAGAGCAATATCTTCAATGACAACATTTCCAATTTCCAAATAGCCATATCCCATAGTGTAACCTTTGCTGTTGTCTCCAAAAGTTATGATTGGGCCGGCTTTCTCTACAAAATGTGATAGCAGGGCTATATCACCAGTCATGTGCCTGGAGCATCCACTGTCGATGATCCACATGACCTGCTTCTGTTTCTTGCCCTGCAAAACAGATGATTTTAATTTGCATCTGGTACCCAAACTCTTTTTAGTTCTTCAGTTACAGCATCATTGTTCATATCATTCTGTTTCACCTTTAAATCGACACTAGAATCCTCCTGTCTGACTTCTTTTACTGTCCACTTGGTTCTAGAGTTAGACTTAGTCTTTCTCTTGGTGGAAGCTGCCTTTTTACCAACATAGGCAGGCACAAAAGTCTCAGCAGTTTCTAAATAGGAGCATCTTTCAGTAGACAGAATAGGTAGATTGAAGCAAGTACTCATAACAACAATTTTGCATGGCATACAGTCAATGTTATTACAGACATCCATACTTCTTTGCATAATGGGGGTTCTGTGTAAGTTACCACTAACATTGGACGCATTAACCTTATCCTGTTTGGGTTTCTTACAAATAAATGTTAAATGATGAGATGATCCACAATTATTGCAAAGCTTCCTAGGGGCATCCTTAACATGACTATATCCATTCTTCTTATCAATCCCTAACTTACCATTCCTATTCTTAGGCTTGTAGGCATTTGCTTTGACAGTATGTTCTGAAGTTGCTGTCGAGCCACCCTTGACAATACCTTTCTTTGCCTCTGTCGTGACAGCAGGTTTGAAAGTTGCTGTCTTGGGTTCTCTCTTGATAGTATCTTTTGAAGTTTCTGTCTCATCCTTGTTGTCAGCTACGTTAGAACATTTTGTCTGATTGCTTGGTAAAGTTTCTGTCATGGGGAACTTGACAGTATCTTTTCCTTTGCTCAGTGTGCTGTCAATGCACTCATCTTCATCAAGTAGCTCTTGTTTGATGAACAAGGAGGTTTCATCAAAATCAGCTTGAAGATTTTTGAAAATCGGATTGTTAACTCTTTTGAGAATTTGAGGTTTGACAGCATCACTATCATCATGAGCAATTGCCTTTCCATGCCTTCTACCATACTCGAAACCTATTCCTACCTTTTGATTCTCAGTGTGATTATCATGATATTCCTGGACTAACATAGAAGAGTTTCTAAAAGCTTTGAGTTTAAACTCGTTTTCCGTAATTTGACTCCTGAGAAAATCTTCTATTTCCTTAGCACAGATAATATCATTCTTCAATCTAGCATTCTCTTGAGCTAATGAATCTAGGGGACTGGTTCTTAGCAACAACATTTCATTTTCAGATTTGAGAGTTTCATTCTGTTTAGTTAACTTAGCAATTTCTTCATGAGCAGACGAAAAACTAACATGAATGTTAAACATCTCAGCACTTAAATCCTCAATGGTATGCTTATACTCAGTTTTAGACATATCAAGTAAGACTAGAGATGGTACATGATTTGATGAACTTGAAGCTTCTTCATCAGATTTAGCCATGAGGGCTAAGTTCACAAACTCCTCTTCTTCTTCATCTTCAGAATCATCCCAGCATTTTCCTTCAGCCACATAGGCTTTCCCTTGATTTCTCTTAAACTGATTTCCAGATCCCTTTCCTTGATTCTGTCTTGGTCTTCTGCACTCAGTAGCAAAATGACCTAGCTCATTGTAGTTGTAACATCTGAACTTCGACCTATCCACCAATCATATCTTGTATCCTCCTCTTGTGGTTCCACCAGTGGGCTTTGAAAAACTTCCCTTGTTGAATTTAGATGATTGACCCTATGGCTTGTATGACTTATCCCTTCTGAACTTGATATTCTTGAATCTCTTAGCCATATAAGCCATGGTTGGATTATCCTTGCTTTCAATCTCTTCTACTGTGTAGAAGTCTTCATCTTCAACATCTTTTAGCTACAGAACCACCTTCTCCTCATCATCCAACACTTCTTCAATCTTTAAAGATGGCATCTGTGTTGGTTGTGAACTTTGTGATGGTTCACTTGGACAAGCTACTTGTGGCTCATGAGCTATAAGGGCTCCTAACATGTTTGCTAACTTTCCTTTGGTTCCAGTTTGAATAGCTCTCTTTTGAAAAAGCTCGAGTTCGTATGATTTGAGCACACCATAGAGAGTTTCAAGAGAGACATCACTCAAGTTTCTTCCCTCTCTTATGGCTGTGACTTTGTGCTCAAGATGCTCAGGGAGAGTGAGCAGAAATTTGATGTTAATCTCCTTTCTATCATAGAACTTTCCATGAATTTTCAACTCAGCTATCAGCTTACTGAACCTTTCAAACATGTGTGTAAGTTCTTCGCCTGGTTTCGCCATGAAGGCTTCATATTGTGATACAAGAATTTGTCTTTGGTTCTCGTGAACTTCTTCACTTCCTTCACATAGCAGCTCTATCTTGCTCCACATTTCTTTTGCAGATTTGCATCCCATGACATTACCACACATGGCTTTGTCTAATGTAAGTGAGTCGAGTAAGATGAGTTGTAAATAGTCATCCAAGACTACTTTCTCCTTTTCAGACTCTGTGTACTCAGAAGGCTTCTTTGCAACCCAATGGGCTGGAATGGTTTCACCATTCTCAGTAGCAGCATCTACTTCCTTCTGAGGTATGAATTGGTCGTTCTCAAGAATTCCCAAATACAGTGGATGGGCAGCTTTGATAAATAACAAGATTTTTCTTTTCCAGAAATTGTAGTTCTCTTTATCAAAGACTGGAATCTTGATTCCACTTGACTTCTGAATACTCGTCTTGATCTTCAGATTTGTGTATCAATCTGTACGTTCTGATACCAGTTGTGATAGGTTTCGGGGCAACAAACGCAACGGAAAAACGATAATAAACAATAAAAAAAACCGAAACCTAACCCTAGGATCCGTGTATAAGACATGTTGATTATGGAGAACAGAATCTGTACCTTTTAAAAGCTTTCCGATTCGGTTGATAGATGGAGGTCCAAGAACGATCACCACACAGTCCTCTTTTTGAGATCTGCTTCGCTAATTAGTCCACACGAACGCACGATTGTCTCCACAATCTCCGGAGTTGGTACTAGCCGTAATCTGCCCTCAATCTCTCTCTCTCTCTCACTCTAGCTGCTAGGGTTTTTGCTAAAACGATTTTGGCAAAAGTTTAACCTTAAAAACAATACATCTTATGTATTTATAGAGAAAGAGTTCGGGCTTAAAACCTAAATCTGTTTTGGGCTTCCTTAAACCCAATCTGATTTTGGTTTTAATATTAATTCGAATTATATTATAATTAATCATGTCCTACTTAATCAATTATATAATTCGAAATAATAATAATATATATATATATTTAAATTCGTAATTTAAATAAGTCTCCGTTTTAAACGTTCTTATTGTGTAACCCTTTAGGTTATTATTACGTTGGCAATAATTTTAATATCCAATAATAAAATTATAAACAATGAGTGGCATCTAGTAATACATCATTGCTACCCAAGTAATAATAATAATTGGTGATCCAATTAAACCTTTTCATGATTAATGTTTTCGTGTAATATAATCCCTTTAACCATATATATTATAGATTAAACTCGAGGCATGTTATCAGTCATCCTCATCAATGTTTAATCCGGGTTTCCTTGATCAATGAGTAGACTATTAAAAACAAATCAATATTTGAGCATGGCCATGCATTTTCATAGTCTCACTCAATCAAGAGGCCAATAATATCTCTCCTAATAATAGGAGGGTTAAATCCTTTAGCTATCATTCATATTTCTCATACGTCTCATAATATACCCGATGTACATTTTTATCATCACCCGGTCAAAGGTAACTTTTAATGTAGTCAAAGTATATTAATCCTCGTATAGAAATATAATGATCTCAAGTCTAAGGATCATTACACCATTATCACTATGAGTCTTTCTAATGACATTATCAACATGTAGAAACTCACTGTGGGTCAATCCAGTGCCATGTAGAATATTACATGCACCTATGTCCTTGACTTTAGTATCACTATACCTATGACCAATGAGATGTGGTCATCATCCAACAAACATACTAATCTTTATGCATTATAATTGTCCCATATTAATAATGCTCAATTAGGGATATTTAGGAATATTAACACTATTCTTATAATCTCATTTTTAAGTCACATACTTAAAGATATAGAATACATGTTACATATTCCAAGGACATTTATTGTTCTAATATTTATATCACAGTAGATAAAGACATAATAAATCATTGTTGAATAATCGATATAACATAATCACTGAATAACAAAATAGTTTATCCTAGAAGCACAATTACATTGTCTCTAGGGCACTAACACTATCAATCTCCCACTTGCACTAGAGCCAATCGCCTATGTATCTAATACCCATGGAACTAGTGTGACCTTCGTGCTTCTGCTGCGACAAAGCTTTGGTCAGTGGGTCCACAACATTATCATTAGTATGCACTTTACATATATGTATATCTCCTCTCTCGTTAATCTCTCGAAGAAGGTGATATCTCCTAAGTATATGCTTTGCTTTGGAATGGGACCTCGGTTCCTTTGCCTGCGCAATAGCTCCATTGTTATCGCAATACAGATCAACTGGATCTGCGATCGACGGAACCACACCAAGTCCCGAAATAAATTTTCGAATCCAAACAACCTCTTTGGCTGCTTCACTGGCAGCAATATACTCAGCTTCCATTGTAGAATCAGCTACTGTCTCTTGCTTCGAACTTTTCCAGCTTACAGCACCTCCATTTAGACAAAACACGAATCCAGACTGGGACACAGAATCATCCCTATCTGTCTGGAAACTAGCATCAGTGTAACCTTTTACAACCAGCTTCTCATCTCCTCCGTATATCAAAAACGAATCTTTAGTCCGTTTAAGGTACTTAAGAATATTCTTGACAGCTGTCCAGTGACCCTCACCAGGATTTGACTGGTACCTGCTCGTCATGCTTAAAGCGTACGAGACATCAGGACGAGTACATATCATCGCATACATTATAGAACCAATTGCCGAAGCATATGGTACTTTACTCATACGGTCCTTATCATCTGATGATTTAGGACAGTTTTCCTTTGAGATCACTATCCCATGAGACACCGGGACAAAGCCCCTCTTTGCCTCTTGCATTCCAAAATGATGCAATACTTTGTCAATGTATGTACTCTGACTTAGGCCGATTAATCTTTTAGATCTATCTCTATAGATCCTGATCCCTAAGATATAGGTAGCATCGCCTAAGTCTTTCATCGAGAAACGTTTTCCCAACCAAGTCTTCACAGCCTGTAGAGAAGGAATGTCATTCCCTATTAGTAATATGTCATCCACATATAATACTAGGAATGCCACATGGCTCCCACTAACCTTCTTGTAAACACACGGCTCATCCTCATTTTGTATGAAGCCAAAATCTTTGACTGTTTCATCAAAACGGATGTTCCACCTCCTTGAGGCCTGCTTCAATCCATAAATAGATCGTAGCAACTTACAAACCATTCTAGCAAACTTTGGATCGACAAAACCCTCAGGTTGTGTCATGTACACATCCTCTTCTAAGCTTCCATTTAGGAAAGCAGTCTTGACATCCATTTGCCAGATTTCATAGTCATAATAAGCCGCTATCGCAAGCAAAATCCTGATGGATTTGACCATAGCTACCGGTGAGAAAGTTTCATCATAGTCTATACCATGAATTTGCTTGAAACCTTTCGCCACCAGTCTTGCTTTGTAGGTCTGTAAATTTCCATCCATGTCAGTTTTCTTCTTGAAAACCCACTTGCATTCTATGGGTTTAACCCCATCAGGTGGTGCAACCAAAGTCCATACTTTGTTTTCATACATGGAATCCATCTCAGATTTCATGGCTTCCAGCCATCTCTCAGAATCTGGACTATTCATAGCATCCTTGTAGGTGAGAGGCTCATCATTATCTACAAGCATCACATCGCCACTTTGAGTCAGGAGAAATCCATAATATCTCTCTGGCTCATGGCGAATCCTACTTGATCTACGAACGACCTGTGTTTCTTGAGCAGTATTGTTCTCAACATCTTGAGTCTCATTCTGCTCATGTTCCAACTCTGGTTCAACAACATCTTGTAGTTCTCGATCCTCATCGAGATCTATTGTCCTCCCACTGTTTTTCTTAGAAAGCAATTCTCTCTCTAGAAATACAGCCGTTCGAGCAACAAACACTTTGTTATCAGAAGGTTTATAGAAATAATACCCTTTAGTTTCCAATGGGTATCCTACAAAATTACATTTGTCTGATTTCGGTCCTAGCTTATCAGAGATCAAACATTTCACAAACGCTTCACATCCCCAAACTTTCATAAATGAAACGCTATTACGTTTTTCAGTCCATAACTCATATGGTGTCTTTTGAACCGATTTTGAAGGAACACGGTTTAGTGCTTGTGCAGCCGTCTCTAGGGCATAACCCCAGAAACTAATTGGAAGATCCGCATGACTCATCATCGATCGCACCATGTCCAACAAGGTACGATTTCTCCTTTCAGACACCCCATTCCATTTTGGTGTTCCAGGAGGAGTGAGTTGTGATACGATACCACACTCCTTTAAGAAATTCTTAAATTCTAAGCTTAAGTATTCTCCCCCACGATCAGATCGTAGAGCTTTAATACTTTCGCTCTTTTGCTTCTCTACTTCAGCCTTATACTCTTTGAATTTTTCAAACGATTCGGATTTGTTCTTCAAAAGATACACATATCCGTATCTACTAAAATCATCAGTAAAGGTTATGAAATAGTAATAGCCACCTCTTGCCATCGTACGCATTGGACCACATACATCACTATGTATCAGTTCCAATCGTTTGGTGGCCCTCTCACCTTGACCGGTAAAAGGAGCTTTAGTCATTTTGCCAATGAGACATGGTTCACATTCCTCGTATGATTCGAAATCAAACTTGTCCAAGTATCCATCCTTATGTAACTTGGAAATGCGATTCTCATTTATATGGCCTAAACGACAATGCCAGAGGTATGTATGATTTGAGTCATTTGTTTTAAGACGTTTGTTATTTATGTTATAGACAGAAGTATCAAGATCAAGAACATATAAACCATTAAACAAACGTGCAACCCCATAGGTAACATTATTCAATGAAAAGGAACAACTATTGTTCTGAATTAAGAAAGAAAAACCAATCTTGTCCAAACAAGAAACGGAAATAATGTTTCTGCAAATCGCAGGCACGTAAAAACAGTTCTTAAGTTCTAAAATGAGCCCTGTGGGCAACGATAAATGATAAGTCCCTACAGCTAAAGCAGCAACCTTTGCTCCATTGCCAACGCGTAGGTCAACTTCTCCCTTAGCCAAAGTCCTACTTCTCTGCAGTTCCTGCACATTTATACAAATGTGAGAAGCACATCCAGTATCCAATACCCAAGATGTAGAAATAGACAGATTGACTTCTATAACATAAATACCTGAAGTAGAAGCTTGCACAGCCTTCTTCTTCTTCAGATCCTCCAAGTAAACAGGACAATTTCTCTTCCAGTGACCAGGCTTCTTGCAGTAGTGACATTCACCTTTGTCAGCCTGTACGACATCTCCTTTCGGCTTTTTAGCCTTTTTGAAAGAGGGCTTAGAAGGACCAAGATCTTTTGATGCTACCTTTTTCTTGCCCTTCCATTTCCCTTTTCCCTTAGCACCTTTCTTGCCCACCATCATTATGGGAGCTTTCTCAGGTGCCTTGACCATATTTGCTTCAGTGGTCCTCAACATGGCCAACAATTCCATAGGAGTCTTATCTTGCTCAGTCATATTAAAAGTCATAATGAACTGAGTATAGTCGCTGTTCAAAGATTGCAAGATTATATCGACTTGAGCCTCTCGCTGAAGCGGGAAACCCAAACGAGAAAGGTAATCACAATACCCGATCATCTTTAGAACATGTGGTCCGACTGGTCCGTTGCCCTGCTTGCACGAGAAGAGTGCTTTGCTTGTGTTGAACTTTTCCACACGAGCATGTGATTGAAACATCGTCGAAAGATGTTCAAACATAGTATAAGCATTCATATCAAAATGCTGCTTCTGAAGCTCAGCATCCATAGTAGCAAGCATAAGACAAGCCACATCAGTAGCATCATCAATATGCTTCTGATAAGCATTTCGTTGATCTTGAGTGGCATTAGCAGCAGGGGCTGCCGGTGGAGGAATATCAATCACATAAGATTTCTTTTCCTGCATGAGAACAATTCTCAAATTCCTAGACCAGTCAAGGAAGTTTGATCCTGTAAGCTTGTCCTTCTCAAGGACTGATCGCACAGAGAAAGTGTTGCTTGTGTTGTTTGCCATTTCGAATATCTACAATGTTAAAATGCATAAAATAATTAGTCTACGGAATTGTTAAATTATGTTCAAGTGATTATTCATATATATTCATAATATATATCTCCCACTATTTTATCAAATTAATAGCCCTACCTATCAATTCGGAAAAGTTTCTCTAAACCTTTCTAGTGAGCCAAGATCCATATTTCATCCCTTTTAAGGTCAGCTTTGGCTTTTCTCCTTAAAATGATTATTTAGGTAGACAACATTTGTCAATTATATCATATATAACTCTTGGATAGTTTGGTAGAACAACATTTGTTCCTATTCATCCAGTAAATCTTACCAAACTCTATGCCTCTAAGTTCACAATCCTATTGTGGTCACTTAGTTAAGTCAAACCCAAAGGTCTAACATTTGAGTATCACTAACTTACTCGATCGCGCCTTACCACGATAAACTAGGGTACTCCGCTTTGGCGCACCTACCCTTTGTCGATCTAGGTCTTGACGAGTGTTTCCCATTTGGAAGGCATCTTAAACTTAATATTCTGTTAGGGGTTTATTTAAAACGACCATGATCCCATCATAAAAAGATTCCCAATTTTTCCTTGAATTAAATACTTCAAATTAATATTCACCAATGGTTTGAATTCCAGGTTGTTGGAGGAGTCACAAGCGGCCTCACTTAATATCCAACTTCCTTACAGGTATGACCCGTTTTTGACAAAATCTCCCCATATCGAAATAATTGAAAATTCGTATTTAATTCCGTATTTCATTAAATACAGAAATCTCATAGTCGTTATAGTAAATTTTAAAATCTCGAGTCGTTACAGATTTTATCTTATTTAAGCAGGCATGGCATGGGTGATGTATCTAATACATACATACATTCTACTTAATCTAATTAAGCATGCATATCTATCATTATGCATACATATCATCATATGTAAAGTGCATGAATGTAAAATCGTGCTTGGTTATGGCCCAATCCTATATGATCTTTCCAAGCTAATGGAAAAATCTAGGTCAATCTATGGTGGTTTAATAAAACTAAATTATTACATAGTTGGTCTTCATAAATACATGTCTTCTTTGTGTCATCAACCTTCATCTCCATTGATCCTTCATTGCATGCTTCCAATGATCTTCTTATTACATAGAATATAAAACATAACTATACTAATGTACTTACATAAGAACTCGAGTTACATTCGAGATGAATAATTACAAAGCACCAAGAAAACGACATGCAAGTCGTATTTATAAAACCAAACCACAATAATTAAAACCACTAACCTATGGGTCTCAAGGCCATAACCAATCACCATGCTCAATTAACACTTAAGAACATCATATCAAAATATATCACATGAATAAAGCATATGTCACAAGCCCAAATTTGTCACAAGCCCTAACCACGCGGATCGACCTTAATTCTTACCAGAATTCGATTCCAGAAGCATATATCAGTATACATGCGACCTTAATTCCAGTTACCATAAAACATGTATCAGCATACACTTAACCCTAATCCCTGTATATGGATCATATCCAATAACATCCATCCGACAGTTTATATCATCATACAAACCAAGCAGCATACATATCATTAACCGATCGCATACATATGAGTCATGGCAGATTCTAAACATGCTAGCATCATCATATCAGAATATACAGATTCATTATATCACACATATAACATAACTGTATCATGGCAGATTCATCAAACATGCATACTCGTAATAATATAGTAAACACGTAACCAAACCAACCTCTTATACACGTAGCTCTGATGCCATTGATAGGTTTCGGGGCAACAAACGCAACGGAAAAACGATAATAAACAATAAAAAAAAACCGAAACCTAACCCTAGGATCCGTGTATAAGACATGTTGATTATGGAGAACAGAATCTGTACCTTTTAAAAGCTTTCCGATTCGGTTGATAGATGGAGGTCCAAGAACGATCACCACACAGTCCTCTTCTTGAGATCTGCTTCGCTAATTAGTCCACACGAACGCACGATTGTCTCCACAATCTCCGGAGTTGGTACTAGCCGTAATCTGCCCTCAATCTCTCTCTCTCACTCTAGCTGCTAGGGTTTTTGCTAAAACAATTTTGGCAAAAGCTTAACCCTAAAAACAATACATCTTATGTATTTATAGAGAAAGAGTTTGGGATTAAAACCTAAATCTGTTTTGGGCTTCCTTAAACCCAATCTGATTTTGGTTTTAATATTAATTCGAATTATATTATAATTAATCAAGTCCTACTTAATCAATTATATAATTCGAAATAATAATAATATATATATATATTTAAATTCGTAATTTAAATAAGTCTCCGTTTTAAACGTTCTTATTGTGTAACCCTTTAGGTTATTATTACGTTGGCAATAATTTTAATATCCAATAATAAAATTATAAACAATGAGTGGCATCTAGTAATACATCATTGCTACCCAAGTAATAATAATAATTGGTGATCCAATTAAACCTTTTCATGATTAATGTTTCCGTGTAATATAATCCCTTTAACCATATATATTATAGATTAAACTCGAGGCATGTTATCAGTCATCCTCATCAATGTTTAATCCGGGTTTCCTTGATCAATGAGTAGACTATTAAAAACAAATCAATATTTGAGCATGGCCATGCATTTTCATAGTCTCACTCAATCAAGCGGCCAATAATATCTCTCCTAATAATAGGAGGGTTAAATCATTTAGCTATCATTCATATTTCTCATACGTCTCATAATATACCCGATGTACATTTTTATCATCACCCGGTCAAAGGTAACTTTTAATGTAGTCAAAGTATATTAATCCTCGTATAGAAATATAATGATCTCAAGTCTAAGGATCATTACACCATTATCACTATGAGTCTTTCTAATGACATTATCAACATGTAGAAACTCACTGTGGGTCAATCCAGTGCCATGTAGAATATTACATGCACCTATGTCCTTGACTTTAGTATCACTATACCTATGACCAATGAGATGTGGTCATCATCCAACAAACATACTAATCTTTATGCATTATAATTGTCCCATATTAATAATGCTCAATTAGGGATATTTAGGAATATTAACACTATTCTTATAATCTCATTTTTAAGTCACATACTTAAAGATATAGAATACATGTTACATATTCCAAGGACATTTATTGTTCTAATATTTATATCGCAGTAAATAAAGACATAATAAATCATTGTTGAATAATCGATATAACATAATCACTGAATAACAAAATAGTTTATCCTAGAAGCACAATTACATTGTCTCTAGGGCACTAACACTATCAAGTTGTTGGTCCCGGAGTATTGCAGAAAGGGGGGGGTTGAATGCAATATTGATAAAATCGAATCTTTAAATCAACAACGAAAATAAAGATTATAAATTATCAGTAGATGTATGCAAGCAATAAGTGAAACAAGATTTCTCACAAAATAAATGTTTTATTTATTTTGTGTGAAGTGTTGCTACAACCTGGAGAGAGTTTCTCCAGCTTCGATATCTCAAGATATATAGATTGCTTCGTGTGCGTACATGAATAGAAAAGAATCTAAGATGTATCTAAATAGACTAAGATACTCTGTTGTCCCTATCGCATGGGGTGTTGAGCTGCTGTCATTTTCAAGTGGCAGCTCATTACAATTTTCACACCCATGTGACTTTCCCTAATTGTTATACAGACAGGATAATCCTTATAAGTAAAGCAACCTAGATTCTTTCTATTTCTAGCTAATACAATTCTAGTAGATGTGGATATCACATGCTCCTCGAATTGACCAGCCTTGTCTTGTGAATCTCTTAAGCTTCTGTCGTAGTCTTGCAAGTCTGCTACAAACGATAGTGTGTTGCAGCAAATCTGTTTCTTGAACATGTAACCTGTCATGGGCTTTGACTGAGAAAATACCCAATTCAAATAATTAAAGGTGACAGTAACCTTAACCGCAGAGTCTACTGTCAAAGGAATATTCAGATGTTGACAGTACTAGCTCCCGCCAATGTTGCTGTCGGAGCTCCAGACTTGCTGTCAAGTGTGAGAATGTTACTGTCTCTTGCTTCGGGCAATGTTGCTGTCAAATGTAGCTTTGTCGTGACTTTGCAACATTTGTCTTCTTGTAACATTACTGTCAGGGACATGACAGTAACTTTTATTCTTGCTGTCTTCTGGATGCATTCCTTGAGTCTTGAACAAACATATGAACTTCTCCCAAATCATACATTTATTACATGACAGCAATTATTCGAATACGAAGACATACTCTGGCTGTGACAGTATATTCTACTTAGTAAAAACTAAGTACTGGAAATATAGTTAAGTTTCTCTATGTTATCACCCATAAATCCCAACAGCAACCATTGCAACCTTTGCAACATTTGCAACTCACACGACTGCGCCGCCAGAATTTATAAATGAGGTTGCAATGGTTGCGGTTGCAAACCGTATTTTTGAAAAAAGAATCTTAAAGAAAGGTATTTTATAAATAGTTTCAAAAGTGGTAGTATTTTTTAAAAAATAATTTGAAGGATGGGTATTTTTGAAAAAACCCCTTAAATTAACGGTAACACCGAATAATAATAACTGAGAGTTGTTACTTAGTGAAATCACGAATTTAAGTTAAGAGGTATAATCTATATTTTTGTAAATTATGGTACAGTATTATGTTTGAATAATTATTTGAGAATTTACCAAAAATACTATATTTAAAGTTTTTTTTTGCAAAAATGCCATCTTCTTCAATTAATTGCATATTTACTAAACTAAGTTTCCAAATTGCAAAAATACTACAAATTAGGGTTCCCCTTCCCCCCTTCCCTCCTCCTTCTCTCGCCGCCTGACTTTTTTTTTCTTTTTTTTTAAGGTGGGGTGCTATTTTGGTCGATTTGGCCCCCCTCCCCCTTCAAGCCCAGCCGATTTCAACATTTTTTTTAAGTTGGGGTGCTATTTTGGTTGATTTGGTTTGCAACTGAATGCAACCACATTCAACTGCAACCACATGCAACTTTTTTTTAAGGTGGGATGATTTTGGTGGATTTGGGTTGCAAGGCCCCACCAGGGGACATATTCAACTGAATGCAACCACATGCAACTTTTTTTTTTAAGATGAGTGATTTTGGTGGATTTGAGTTGCAAGGCCCCGCCGTGGGCCATATTCAACTGAATGCAACCACATGCAACTTCTTTTTTTTTTTTTTAAGATGGGTGATTTTGGTGGATTTGGGTTGCAAGGCCCCGATACGGGCCATATTCAACTGAATGCAACCGCATGCAACTTTTTTGTTTAAGATGGGTGATTTTTGGTGGATTTGGGTTGCAAGACCCCGCCAGGGGCAATATTCAACTGAATGCAACCACATGCAAATTTTTTTTATGATGGGTGATTTTGTTGGATTTGGGTTGCAAGGCCCCGCCAGGGACCATATTCAACTGAATGCAATTGAAAAACGAAAGTTTCATTCATTTGCATGTGGTTGTAGTCAGAAATTTAGTTGCATGTGGTTGCATTCAGTTGCATAAGAAAGTTCCATTTTTCAGTTGTCAATTTCGTCCTCTTTTTTGAACTCTATATATATATATATATATATATATATATATATATATAGTTCAAAAAACAGGTCGAAAATGACAACTGAAAAATGGAACTTGAAATTAGAAATTTAGCTGCATGTGGTTGCATTTAGTTGAATGTGGTTGCATTCAGTTGAATATTGCCTCTGCGGGGCCTTGCAACCCAAAATCCCCATCTTTAAAAAAAAAAGTTGAACGTGGTTGCATTCAGTTGAATGTGGTTGCCCCTGCGGGCCCTTGCAACTCAAATCCACCAAAATATCACCCCACCTTAAAAAAAAGTGTTGTATTCGGCAGAAAGCTTGGAAAGGGAAAGGGGGAGGGGGAGGGTTAGTATTTTTGCAATTTAGAAACTTAGGTTAGTAAAATTGCAAATAGCTATTCTAGACAAAAGTAAATGTGAAAAAAATTTAATTTTCCTTATTTATTTATGAAAAAAGCCCTAATTATTTTAGGATATGAAATACAATTATCTCTATTCTCTATTAGTCTTATCTGAGAAAACCCCATCATTGATTTAAAATGAGTGCAAAAACATGATTCTTACTGAAAGCATTCTCAAATCTCATTTTACTCGGCGGGACAGGACCAATTACAAGATTCACTCTAAATATTGTTTCACTAGCTTCATACCCACTTTATTAATATTTTGTAGTTCAATTTTGATTTAAAAAAATTTATTAAAAAATTAGTTTTATATTATGAAAATATGTGTGGTATTAAATTTTTATTTGTTTGAATGTTGATTATTTTTTTATATTAATTTTATATTTTTGACATGTGTGGTGTTTATTATGTGTTTTTGTTTAGAGTAATTTGCGATTTTTATGTTGTATTATATTTAGATATTAATATAAATTTATTTTGTGGGTGTTTAGATTGTTTTCTAATTTAAAATATGTTCATTTATTGATTAGTGCTCACTTTTTTTAATTTAAATTTTTTGTTTGCAAAGTAAGCATTTGTTGATTTGTGCTCACATTTTTTTAATTTAAAATTTAGAAACATATATATTTTTTGTCAAACCTAAATATAGAATTTTTAATGATTTTTATCAAACTAATTTTTTCTTAAATCACTTTTATTTGGTAAACAATTGTTTTTGTAAATTATATTCTAAGTTTTAGCCTAAAATATATTTTAATATTTCATATTTTTTGGAAGTTTTTTTCAATTTTTTTGAATATATATAATATACTTTAGAAATGTGGGAATTTATTGGTTTAACTATTCTTTATATATGTATATGTGATTATGTAATTGTGAACACACATACACTTTACTTTTTTTTAAAGAAAGTTTGTACTATTTTTTTTTTATGTTTTTGTGTTGATATCTATTTGTTTTAAGTGCATTATATTAAAGTTTATTGTTGATTTTAGTTTTCTAGATTTAGATCTTTTTTTTTGAATTGGCGTTTGTTTTGTAAATTGTATTTTGTTGATTTTTTTTTTTGCTAAATATTTTGTTGAATTTTGGTGTCACATGTTTTTTTATTACTTTTTCATTATCTTATTTTATCACATATTTTCTTAAAAACTTCTTTTTTGTTTTGTAATTAAATGTACATTCTTGTGTTTAAAAAAAATACATTTTAAATTAAAATTCTGATGATATGCTTTGTTTACTTGTTTATTATATATAAAAAATGAATTTGCGACTTATTTTTAATTATGATTTTTTTCTAATTTATCCTTGTTTGTTAATATTAGAAACATATTTGTTGTCAAACCTAAAAATAGAATCTTTAATGATTTTTATTAAAATAATATTTTTCTTACAATACTTTTATTTGGTAAAAGGTTTTTTTGAAAATTATATTTAAGGTTTAGCCTAACATACATTTTAATGTTTCATATTTTTTACCGTGTTTTCTTCTATTTATTAGAATTATATCCTATATTATATTTAGATTCTCCATTAATTATTTTATTTTGGATTTTCGGATTGTTTTTAATTTATTTACAATTTCAGTACAGAATCTAGAATCTTTGTAAAATAATAAAATGTTTATTTATTGATTTGTGTTGACTTTTGTTAGTATAAATTTTAAAAACATCTTTTTTTGTAAAATCTAAAAGTAAATTTTTTTTATGACTTTTTGTTTTAAAATTAGGTGTCATTGAAACTCTTTTTTGTGGTAAGGTGTTTTTTAATTATATTTTAAACTTTAGTATAAATTATTTTTGTATTAATTTTAAAAATAATTTTTTCAACTTTAATTTTTTCTGTTTAAACATATGTTATTTATTTTAGTGCATCTTTTTTTATATTAGTTAATTGGTAGCATAGTTTTAGCTCTTTTGTTAGGGGAGCATAATTTTATCTTTTAAACCAATACTCTGGCCCAATTTATTCTCTAGCCCATTTCTAATTTTTAATGAACTTACCTTTTAACCCTGACAACCAGACCATATAAACTCTCTTACGCCAATTATATATAGGATATAATTTATCTTGAACGTTTTTCCTTTTTTATCAATTCTTGACGCGATAAATTATAATGATCGTTGTTTAAATTAATTTAATTCTTTCATTAAATCGAGGAATTCTTTCGTTAAATTGGAAAACAAACCCCGTAAATTCTATTTGTAATCATCGAATGCAAAATATATTAATAGAATCGAAAAAAGTAAAAATAACTAACTTATCATAATTTATTTGAAAACAAAGGCAAATAAAGCTGAGACATGTAATCCTGAAAGAATGCCCAAAATACCCAATTTTCCCCTACCAACTGTCCAAAATGCTCATATGCGAAAACAACGACCGAAATACCCACGGGATGCGCCGTTTGGTGTGGCGCATCCGTGGCTACTGTTCACGCTAGAAAATCGCCCTCACCTACTTCTCTCTTTGCCGGTGATATGAGCGATTCCGATCGTCACTTCCGATCTCTCTCTTCAAGCAGTCTACCAGCCACCAAATTACCACCAAATGACTGGCAGAACGTCGGCTTTCTCATCCCCATATCTGGTTCCCTCCTCTGGCCCGCAGGGGCGTGAACGAACTCGACGGAAAGTAAATCGGAAACTATGGTTGATTTGGGTGTTTCTAATTCCGCAAGTTAAATGTAATAAAATTGCTATGTATGTGTAGAGAATCGAATTGCGATTATATTTGTATATAGAACGTAATTGGAAAGTCTGTGGTTTGGATGAACGAAGAAAAGTAATTTACTCGCCGGAATCGCCTTGTTCAGAAGCTCTGGAGACGATGTAGCTGACGTCAGATACGCATTTCGAAAATGCGTATCTCCTGATACGCATTTTCCAGATGCGTATGCTGACGTCAGCTACGCCTTATATACCAGCGTATCTCCTGATTTCCATTGATTCTACAACCGTATCCCTAGGATACGTTAGTTGCATAGGCGTGACCATAGTTACGCTAGTTGGTGTAGCATATTTGCTGGGCATTTTGGGCAGCCCTTTCCCACGGTGGGTATAGTGCACCCTGTAATCCTTAGATACCGCAAAACCGGAGAAAGCAATATTAATATTGTTACCATCGCGAGCTCAAAGTGGATGGAATGACGGTCAGTCCACACCTTTAGTGGCCCCCATTGATCACATCTATGCAATTAATGCTGACTAGGGGATGTTTAAGAAGCCCTCACCTATGAATAGTCGGGCAATAAGGGATACTCGTAAATATTGTGTCTTTAACGAACAGACAGGGCATGATACTACAAATTGTAGGCAGCTCAAGGAGAAAATTGAAGAGCTAATTCGCAATGGCCCAGCTAACTGAATGGGTAGTTCGTGAGGTGAAGAAGCATGGCACTAAGCTAGGTCTTGGTTTCAATAATGTCCCACCGCTTGGGCAAAAAGAAAAGTCCCACAAAGAAAGAGAGGAGCGAGCTGGGAGTATTAATGTCATTATGGAGGGCCCCATATTGGAGGAGATAGCAACAAGGCCAAAGAGAGGTATGCTCGTGAGGCCAAGAAGCGGCCCCTCACCAATGTACATCACCTTCAGGAGAGACCCCAAAGCTCTTCAAAGGGGAGGGTACAAATATCATGTTCACCGAGGAGGATGCGAAGTGGGTTCATTACCCCTACTCTGAATCTCTGGTTGTTTGGGTTCACATAGGATCTCAAAATATCTACAGGGTCCTCGTGGATAATGGGAGCGTAGTCAATGTCCTTACATATGAAGTCTATAGGAAGATGGGATTTATGGACAAGGTGACACCTAGCTTTGCGATGTCGTAAACCCGTTATCTTGCAATGTGAGGCTTCTTGGCCCCATTGGCGATAATGGATCAGTCCGTAAATCTACACAACGTGGATCTATCTCTATGCATGCATTAAAGTCAGTCTATAAGCAAAGGAGAGCATGTGAAAACACAACGAGACCCCTATATGGTGTGGTTATCGAGATCAATGAGACGCCTCTACATGAGATGCTTCTTGGTGAAATACCTCTACGTCGAGGAGAGGGGGGACGCCCCCGATCCTTGGGGAGAGGGGGGACGCCCCCGATCCTTGGCGGCAATGAGGAGGTCCTCAACTACCTCAATACACCAGGAAGAGCATCTATCAAACAAGCCCCCTGCTTGGTATGAACTTCACTAATATCAGCATACATTGCCCCAATCTGAAGGAGAACTCATAGCGGGGTCACATCAAAATTCTCTTCATTGCAAATGGTGTCAACTCCAAATAATACAAGAAGTTTGCTGAAATATGTTGATTCCTCATCACATCTATAATTATAATGAGGACTCGGGGGGTAGTGGCATTACATAAACACCACTTCTAGCAGGACATTTGAAAAATTGCAAGACAAGGCCAGCACCTAGCGTTGCGAGGCCGGTACCTAGCATTGCGAGGTCGTACCTAGCATTGCGAGGCCGTACCTAGCGATGTGAGGTCGCAAACTTGACACCTTGCGATGCGAGGCCTCTCGGCCCCATAGGCGCAATCAGGATCATTTGAAGACCCCATCAGCTATTCTAAAACACTTGGGAAAAATTTAACAGATATGAAGAGGTGTTTTGGAGGAATCTATACATGCTAAAATTATTGCAACTTGAGCCCTTTGTGCAAGCAGATGCGAGGCCTATGGTACTTGGCAATATTATAAACATCAAATATAAAGGAGCATCAATAAAGCAAGTCAATCCAGGTTCAAGGAGTATCCAAATAAGCAAAAGAAATTAAGTCTACAAACGCGAGGCAAATAAAGGGAGTGCCCGCATCTCCACTGAGTCTAGCAGATAAAGTTTAAAAGCAATAAAAAGGAAGTCATGGGGATCCATTTGCCGCTTCCTCATTCATCTCCATCTTGAGGTTATCAGCAAACTTCCTAGTCTCTTCGCCCAACCGGTACCAATCAAAGTCATCAACCTTCTCGAGGAACTTTTTCATGAAGTCAACAGATCCTTTATTCTCAGCCTCCTCGATGATAGTGGGAAGAGCATTAGCAGCATCTTTAGCTTCCTTCTCTAACTCAGCGGCGCGGTCTCTAAGCTCCTTGATTTGGGAGTCTGACTGCTCCCTCTCAACAGCATGATCCAGCTTAAGCTTCTTTCTGATAGGTTTCGGGGCAACAAGCGCAACGGAAAAACGATAATAAACAATAAAAACCGAAACCTAACCCTAGGATCCGTGTATAAGACATGCTGATTATGGAGAACAGAATCTATACCTTTTAAGAGCTTTCCGATTCGGTTAACAGATGGAGGTCCAAGAACGATCACCACACAGCCCTCTTCGTGAGATCTGCTTCGCTAATCAGTCCACACGAACGCACGATTATCTCCGCAATCTCCGAAGTTGGTACTAGCCGTAATCTGCCCTCTATCTCGATCTCTCTTTCTAGCCTCTCTTGATGTAGAGCTGTTAGGATTTTTTTGCTAAAAACGATTTTGGCAAAGTCTAACCCTAAACCAATACATCTCTATGTATTTATAAGAGAGAATGAGCTGGGCTTAACCCTAATCGGTTTGGGCTTCTACTAAAACCGAACTGATTTGGGTTTTAATGATTTAACTTCGAAATCTAATTAACTAAGTCCAACTTAATTAATTAAATAACCAATTTCGAATTTTATCATCAATTAATTTAAATTCGAAATTTAAATTAAAACTCCTTTTAAACGTTCTTATTGTGTAACCCTTTAGGTTATTATTACGTTGGCAATAATTTTAATATCCAATAATAAAATTATAAACAATGAGCGGCATCTAGTAATACATCATTGCTACCCAAGTAATAATAATTGGTGATCCAATTAAACCTTTCGTGATTAATGTTTCCGTGTAATATAATCCCTTTAACCATATATTATAGAATAAACTCGAGGCATGTAATTAGTCATCCTCATCAATATTTAATCCGGGTTTCCTTGATCAATGAGTAGACTATTAAAAACAAATCAATATTTGAGCATGGCCATGCATTTTCATAGTCTCACTCAATCAAGAGGCCAATAATATCTCTCCTAATAATAGGGAGGGTTAAATCCTTTATCTATCATTCATATTTCTCATACGTCTCATAATATACCCGATGTACATTTTTATCATCACCCGGTCAAAGGTAACTTTTTAATGTAGTCAAAGTATATTAATCCTCGTACAGAAATATAATGATCTCAAGTCTAAGGATCATTACACCATTATCACTGTGAGTCTTTCTAATGACATTATCAACATGTAGAAACTCACTGTGGGTCAACCCAGTGCCATGTAAAATATTACATGCACCTATGTTCTTGACTTTAGTATCACTATACCTATGACCAATGAGATGTGGTCATCAGTCAACAAACATACTAATCTTTATGCATTATAATTGTCCCATA
Source organism: Kitagawia praeruptora (assembly GCA_037693485.1). Classification (NCBI taxonomy): domain Eukaryota; kingdom Viridiplantae; phylum Streptophyta; class Magnoliopsida; order Apiales; family Apiaceae; genus Kitagawia; species Kitagawia praeruptora. The sequence continues at coordinate 118,050,941 of CM075352.1, forward strand.
TTAATAATGATCGATTAGGGATATTTAGGAATATTAACACTATTCTTATAATCTCATTTTTAAGTCACATACTTAAAGATGTAGAATACATGTTACATATTCCAAGGACATTTATTGTTCTAATATTTATATCGCAGTAAATAAAGACATAATAAATTATTGTTGAATAATCGATATAACATAATCACTGAATAACAAAATAGTCTATCCTAGAAGCACAATTACATTGTCTCTAGGGCACTAACACTATCACTTTCTAGCTGACTGCTCCTCGTGAAGCTCTCTTTTAAGCTTCTCAGTCGTGCCTTCAAATTCTTTCCTCCAATTATTTTTTGCGTCCTCGGCATCAGCCTGTGCAAGTATGGATTTTTGATTCACAATATCTTCGTTCATCTTACTATTGGAAGAAGCCAAGGCTCGAACCTCCTTGTGGTAACGCAATTGATGGAAGAAAAGCTCAGTTATAGCTTTAGTTTTGGAAGTATTGGACTCCTCCAGAGATTGTAGGGACCAGGAATACATATCAATCTCAGAAACATGGGCATGTGCCAATTTTCCATATGTCTGGCGGACCAGTCCAGGAGAAGGATGAAGGGGAGAGAGACTCATGTCGTCCTTGTTCGTTTTTAGTGGTGGTTCTTCATGAAGACTCGTTATCTCAGTTGATTTTTTCCTGCTAGGATAGAGGGAAGAAGATGATAGTCGAAAAGGCATTATGAGAGTGGTCTGCTAGGATGTTGTTAACAAAGGAAAATTCAAGCATAAAAAGTACTAGTACGAGGCTGGGACAAAAAGTTAAGAAAAAAAAAACAAAACTTGCGGGACCGCGTGGATACAACATGGAAACCAGGACCTCACGAGGCTATTCTATGTTATTCTTTTGCAAAATACCACATGTGGGGCCACATGTGATGTTTCTTTTTCAAAATGGAAACCAAAACATACACACTTAATATTCAAGCTGGTGCGAATTGGTTTGCGAGGAGAATTAAATTTACGAAGCAAGCAGACAGCATGCATGGCAGAAAAATAAAGCGTAGCGAGGTGGCCAGTACGAGGAGACATGGGCTCATATTAAATTAAAAATTTGAAAGCTATCAAGCGAGGAGGCTTCCCGACAAATCAAATAATTATTTTGATTTTATTTTTGAAGAAATTTTGAAGACCATAAAAAATAGTTCTCCCACTACACCAAATATGGCCTGTTGCAACACCAAAGTGCATTTGTGTTACACAAAGTGTTACAATAAACACAAAACTTGGTTATCAATTGCAATATTTTTATAACTGTTACAATAAATATGAAAAGTGTTGCAAGCAAAATGAAAATTTTGAAATTTATAACAATTGCAATACTTTAGCAAAAGCGTTACAATACACTATCCAATTTTGCAACACTTTGGCCAACTTGACCGAAATTACAAGCGGGAGATACAATTTTTCAGTAGGCGGGCTTTGCCAAAAAAAATTCGTGCCAAAAATTTCATTACACAAAAATAAAGTTTTATTACACAAAAACAATACTCATATCAGATCTCACCCTCTCTCACACTCTCTCATCGATGTCTCTCTCATCTCTCTCGACCTCCCTCTCTCATCTCTCTTGACCTCCCTCTCTCATCGACCATCTCTCCCTCTCTCATCTCTCTCACTCATCTCTCTCACTAATCTCTCACACCTCTCTCAAATCCCTAATTCAAACCGCAAGACCCCAAAACCCCAAATCGATTAGATCGAGAAAAGTTGGAGTCGACATTCAATTAGAACTTTAATTCAAGGTAAATTACCCATATTTTCCGATTATTGGTAGGTTATACATGGATATATATGTATGTATTTGAATTTTTTCGATTTTATGTTGGATTAAAGCTTGTATTTGTCAAATTTGTTGGATTTTTGTGGTAATTAGTTGGATATATGTGTTAATATTGTTAACAATTAATTATATGCTCATGGTTTGGAGATTTTTCTTAAGCTGTGACTTTTTTGGTAATTAATTACATGTGTTAATTTTGTTTTTTTTTTCAAGCTGTGTTCTTTTAGAGTGAATCTCATCTTAGCGCTTAGCGAATCTGAAGGGATTCTGCAGTGATGGACATGAGCGATTGCTGGTGGCGGAGTTCATGCCTCATGATACACTAGCTAAATACTTATTCCACTGTGAGTTTGTTCATTCTTCTTTCGATGGTTTGCATAATATGTTCTTGACATGGTGTTTTCAATTGCTTTCTGCCCTATAAGACATGAGGTAATATAGATAGCACTTTTTTATTTTTCTGAAGATATACTTTGAAACTTCATAGTAAAAAACTTAGATATATAACGGTACAGTGATCGAATTTTGCTTGGCTTATGCAATTCTATATATCAATATGCTTTGGGAAGTGGTGGTGGATTTTATAATGATTTTGCTGAATTTTTTTCCAGGGGATAGTCAGCTTGTGAAATGGGCTATGAGATTAAGAGTGGCTTTGTGGGTTGAAAATGGTTCGTGTTATAGAATGGTGTTTACGGGGCATTCTTTAGGGTCCGGTGTGGCAGCGTTGTTGACTGACATTGCTGTTAATCATGGTGGCAGTCTTGGAGGAGTTCCTAGGAGTATGATCAGGTGTTACGCTATGGCTCCTGCTAGGTGTATGTCTTTGAATTTGGCTGTCAAGTATGCTGATGTTATAAATTTGGTGGTGTTGCAGGTGAGAATTATGGATTTATAAACCATTTATTAACATTATATGTGACTATATTGTTGTATCATATCACTGTTATTGGTAGATGTCCATTTTGGATTTTAAGCATTCGAAATGAGAGGCAGGTTTTTGCTTCTTCAATATGCTTGTGAGACCCTAATAGTAAATAATAAGTTACATTATCACCAGCACCCCTCAATTACTTGCCTTGTACTTCCTTTCAGTTTTTAACCCGTTGAAAGTAAAGTGGATAGTACAAGAGTCACCACAATGTTAATCTATCAAATGAGGTATTACTTCACCTGGAAAAACACTGCTTAACAGGAAAGGGTATCTCTCTGATTAACAAATAGACAAGGACAATTACAATTATTATTTATGAACTTTTGTTTTACTGATCCAATCCGTCCAGATGTCATTTTAAAGAATTTCATGTGTTTCCCTAATTTTTAAAGGTTGAATTTTATTCTACCAATTGATGTGAATAGATGAGAATAATGAGAAGTGAAATTAGGCATTCTGTGAATGCTGTGACATGTTTGTTTATATTCATGGTGTAGGCAGAGATTGAAAAAGTAAAAAAGAGAAGGGAAGAAAGGGCCCTTGAGAAAGCTGAAAGCTCAACACTAGGAAGAAATGGTAAGCCTAGTTTGTAATTCGAGTCTCAATATGATAGCATATTGATAGAAAGGGAAGAAAGTGGTTTTGTTCATATCTGTTACTTGTGTTTTTTATGCAAAAGTATATAATATAGATAGATGAATACATAGTTATCAACCTAATAATATTATCTTACTACCAATTAGTAAAAAAGTAAATATAAAGTAAGTACCAATTTAATTTCTTGAACTGTGTAGACTGTTTAAAACTTTTTCCTCTCTTTTTTCAAATTAATTGTGCAACACTAGCTTTTGTATCTTTTCTGATTTATCACTTAGATAACAACTTATGTTCGATATGCATAGTGTGAAAGATAGTTTAGAATGTCCTACAATAGACTGTTTAAGTCTGTGAATTGTGTTGATCTCTGTTTGTGTTTGTCACGATGCATGCTTGTTTCTGAAGTGCTCCTCATTGTGTCTAATAAAGAAATTAGGTGTGTTTTTCCTCCATATTTACATATGCAGGAACTATATCTCCTAAATATAAGTTTATTATTATATCCCCAGGCACCAAGACAGCAGTCTCTTCTTTATTCCCCATTTCTAAGAAAACTAACAGGTTTCCCTAGTCATTTCATTCCACAAAAAGACAAATATCACACTGTCCGAAAATTTTAAACATCTGTGTTACACTTGATGAAAGAACGTTGAACATAATAAATTTGACTGTACACAGACCTCTTTCTCCATCCTAAAATTTTGAAGAAAAAGTGATCTCTGGAGAAGGTGGGACTTGAAGGTTATCAGGTAATTTGAAGTGCCGGACCTAGATGCTTTTAAGTATGCTATACGATATTCACACACATCTAAGCTTTCTATTACTGAGTTCTTAATTATCACAGTCATAATCTGCTAATTACCTTTTTCCTAGAAATTTCCTTAAAAAAATTGGTTTTGGTTGTTAATGCAGATTGGTAAAACAAAAGTATTTTTAAGGGCTGGTCAGATGGCAGAGCTTGATGCTCGCAGAACTGAGGTCTTAGGAAGATCAGCTAGCATTATCCAGAGAAAAATTCGTTCATACATGGCTTGAAAAAGCTTTATTTTGTTGCATCGGTCTGTGTTGCAGATCCAATCTGTGTGCAGAGGTACATCTTACATGATTATGCGGGATATGTATTAACTTTTGACAATTACAGTGTGCACCTCCTAACACTTTTCCCTCCTCAAATTTTCAGGAGAACTTGCTCGTCATATTTATGGTGGCATGCGGAGAGAAGCTTCAAGTATAAGAATCCAAAGAAATCTGTGCATGCATCTTGCTAGAAAAGCTTATAAAAATATGATAACCTGTGTTATTTTAGCAAACATAGAGATGTACTTTGACATCTTTTGGCATAAAATTTAATTTCTCTACACTCTATTTTTTACTCAGTAATCGACTTGTGTGTTTCGACTTTAGACTATGCGTTTAATGTTTGGCCTTCATTATTGACGTGTTTGTTGGACATTAATGAAATGTCATTTCTGGTTTGGTTGGACATTAATGAAATGTCATTTCTGGTTTGGTGTATGCTTTCATGCATGGATATTGAAATTTCAAACAGGACATTGCAATGTGAACTAATAAAAATGTTGCAAATAAGTGTTGCAAATAAAATCTAAAAGTATTACAATAGTAATTAAAATGTTGCAGAGAAATGTTGCAAAAATATTAAAAAGTATTGCAAAAGGTTCCAAAATGTTGCATATAAATGTTGCAAAAAAAACCAAAAGTATTGCAAAATGCATAATTATGTTGCAAAAATATGTTACAATAAACTCACTTTGTAACATTTTTAAGTCAATTAATGTTGCAAAAAAGTGTTGCATTCGTCTGTTGTAACATATTCAAAATGTTGCTAAAACATGCAAAAGTGTTACAACAAACTACACCAAACTCTTTTTGTAATACTTTGAAAAGCGTTGCAATAAACACTAAAAGCGTTGCTATAGAAGGCTATTGCCACGCCGGCAAATGCAACACTGACTTTTAGCAAAAGTGTTGCATAAACATCTATTGTAACACTTTTGGAGCCTAATGTTACACTTTTTTGGTGTTGCAACAGCCCATATTTGGTGTAGTGTCCGCTACATCTGCGTGCACAGAAGAACTAGGGGGGGTAGTTGCTATGCTTGAAAATTGATACAAACTCTAAGCAGACTCATTACAAGAATTGAGGTGGCCTCACGACGTGTGAGGCTGCGAGAAGGCCCCGCAACGCATGGAACTGCGAGAAGGCCCTGCAACGCGTGGAACTGCGAGGAGGCCTCGCAATGTATGAGGCTGCGAGGAGGCCTCGCAACATATGAGGCTGCGAGGAGGCCTCGCAACATATGAGGCTGCAAGGAGGCCTCGCAACATATGAGTCTGCAAGGAGGCATCTCATCATACTTTAAGAAGACCTGAAGATATTGGTGAGAGCCCGAGCTCACATATCAGCTGGACAGAAGATATAATTATAAAACTTATGACTGCAAGGCCCTATGGGGTCGCCTCTCAAGGTCCCTGCAGGACTACATTGCGCTTGGAGGACCCTTCAAGGTCGCCATTACTCACTTATACATGGCTTCAAATTAATTGAAAGACACACAACACGTGTCATCATCGTAGCGGATGGGATCAGATCTCGAGACACGACAGCTATTCGAAACCATTCAAATTCATAAGGGTCGCGATACGATCCCAAGGCACTTGAGATAACTATGCTTTCATCTACAGCAATCTATAGCAAGCACATGCCTCGCATCGAAGTTTTGACAAAGCAGTTTTTGAGTCCACATCGCATCTTCAATGACAATATGGACTCGGGGGTAGTTGTTTTGCCCAAATCTTGGCATAAGCCCTAAGCAGGCCTAATGGGCTAGAATAGAGGTCCATAACTCATAATGGGCCTAGAGATGAAGATTGGGTCACTAAAACCCACCACCAGGAGTCAGTCCAATATACTATCAAGCACAATGTGGAAGTTTGCGACCCCAAGCTGCGGGTTGAGTTCGCCAACAAAGTCCCTAGTATGGGATAGCATCTATCATGCATGTCTCTCTACAAGGTCCAGCGTGGCCTAGAGGTCCAGCGTGGCCTAGAATACTCTCTCTGCAAGGTCCAGCGAGGCCTAGAGATCCAGCGAGGCCTAGAGCATATTTATTATGAAGGCTTACGGTCAGGCCCAGCGAGGTCGCGTGAGTATAATTATCTCCATACAGCGTGGACCACCTCGCATGACTAACCCAGCGAGGCCGCATGCGAGGCCATGCAGCTTCTCCATTCGCCTCGTCAGCGAGTCTAGTTGATTTAAGCATCATGCTAGCCCGGCCTCAAGGTCGCATCTATAGGAATCACCTCTTGTATAACTCCCGTCAAGGAATCGCTTCGCTACGACTTCCCTCATTGGGATCGCTTCGTATTATCATCACATCCACATACTACACGAGATCGCTATCTCATTCTCTGCTGGAAGGCTCATGACGCAGCCCCTCGAGGTCGCATGAGTATCAATACACTTGGGTTCGTTTCGCATGAATCAACCCCTCGAGGTTGGATGCTACACCATTGCTACTTCTCTATTAGCCTCGCCCAAGAGGTCCCGACTCTAACCATGCGAGACCATTTGCTTCCTTCTTTGGACCATGGATCATGGATAGAATTGATGACTCATTGCCACATCAGCCCTAAAACGAGTGGGCTTGGGCCATGACTTATCTACTAAAACCCTAGCCCATCTAGGTAACTTCTTCTCCAAGAATTACGTATGGCTTGATCCCTATAAATAAGGTACGTAGGCATCTTGTAAAGTTGGATTGACAGTTCATCCCTGAAAACAGCATACAAGATGAGCCACAAACGATCTCCAATCTCCTTCCGTGTTCTTCGTGTTCTTAGCGAAATATCCGTATTTTGCTCCATAATTCCAGCAAACCTCCAAAATATTGTTATACAATATTCTTCCTATAACAGTAATAAATAAAAAATGTATCTTACAAGTAGCTTTCAACAAAATATGAAACCATCTCTTAAGATCACATCAAAATCATCAACCATCAACACCTTCAGAATATCAAAAAGCATACTTACAACATCAACAAAAAGGATATACTCCCTCCGTCCCTTTTGATTGTTAACATTTCACTTTTTCAAAACTTTCTGGCACGCATTTTAAGGTGCATTTTAAGGATAGTTAAATAACTTTTTTTTAAAATTTTCTTTTTCTGTATAAAAATTTGATGTTTAAATTTTTATACAGAAAAAGAAATTTTTTTAAAAAAGTTATTTAACTATCATTAAAATGCACCTTAAAATACGTGCCAGAAAGTTTTGAAAAAGTGAAATGTTAACAATCAAAAGGGACGGAGGGAGTATAATTTTAGCAGCCAAAAAAAAGAGGATGATGAAAATTAAGATAATAATATCCTGCTTGCATAATGACGACAGGTCCACTAAGACAAAGTAAAAATACACTGGATATGAGAATCTACTGCGAGTCTGAAATAGGAAATGAGTTGAACCCGCTCGAGATTTTTAATGGGGTCACCGACGATGAGCGGAGACAGTCACCATTTCGTCGAGTCCTACCGATCAAAGCGGCTGCAGATTTCGCAATTTTTCGAAAGATTTTGTGTTTGATCTGGCCTCTCCTGGGTGGAAGAAATATCTTTGTTTTGTTTACTGGTTTGGAAGTTGGGTACTTCATTTTTATGAATTGGCAATGACCAAATAGGCAAGATATTACTTATTAGAAGAGAGAAAAACAGGGGAAGAAGTGAGGAATGTATAGAGTACTGAGCAAAATGAATTGTGAAGAGTGAAATGGGTCCCTCTTATATATACTTAGTTTTTGGGTTCAGTGTTACTCAGTTGCGTTGTGCCCAAGTTTGAGTAATTACAAGACTAGTTTAGCCCTCATAAGTTGGGTGATATAACAACTTTAGCCTTTTGGAGCAATTTTAACACAATAAATAAATAAATATTATTCCCTCCGTCCCTCTAGTCTTTTACGTTGGGTTTTTTTTACGGAAATCAAGGATTATAATTAAGATAAGTGAAGTACTGAATGTAATATTGATTTTGTTGTTAAAATAAGTGAAGTAGTAGGTGTAATAGTAATTTTATTGTTAAAATAAGTGAAGTAGTGGGTGTAATAATGTAAAGTATTGAAAAAATGAAGTGAAATAGGGATATAATAATATACTTTATTGTTAAAAATTATTATTTATGATATTTAAAAAAATAAAAAAAACGTTCCAAAATAGAAAACGTAAAAAAATGAGAGCGATTTAAGGAATAATAGCTAGCTCAACCTCGTAGCTTCAGACTCTGCCATTTGGTTGGTCATCTCCGCTGCCTCCACATCACCCCCAGCCCCACTTTAGCTCTAATCCTGCTATACAGATCTCTTTCCATATATACACAAATAATGTCATTCTTTTTGTTGATGCAATGTTATTTAAAGTTGTTTAAACGAGCACTTTCAATTGTGTCTCCAAAATAATTACTCCCTCCGTCCCATTTTTATTGTCCATCTATCAAAATCCACTTTTTATTCAATCATGTTAATTAAACTCATAGTTACCAAATAATTGTATTATTTTTTATAAAAGTTAACATAATTAACACATAACATACCTTATTAACTAAAAGTGGACAATTATTTTGGGACAAAGGAAATAGGAAATAGTGGACAATAAAAGTGGGACGGAGGGAGTAGTTAAAATTATATAAATTACTCCCTCTGTCCCCCTTGGTTCTTTACCTTGGGGTCCGTAATTCTGGCACGGATTTTAAGGTGCAATTTGCGGATAGTTTTATAACTTATTTTTTAAATTTTCTTTTTTTATATAAAAATAGAATTGTTCTATTTTTATACAAAAAAAGAAAATTTAAAAAATAAGTTATGGAACTATACTTTTTAGGAGCCTTAAAATGCGTGTCGAGTAGTGAAAAAGAAAGGTAAAGAAATGGGAGGGACAGAGGGAGTAATAATTATGTAAAATTTGTTAAAATTTTAAATTGTTCTATTCTAATAAAATTTGTTAGGTTATATTTTACAAATAGTATTTTCAAAACAAAATTTTGCGCTTTATATAATTCATAAGCCAAATTAAGTTAACTTTAACCAATAAGTAATAATTATTAGTAGAAAAAAAATTATAAAAATAAAATATATGATGTCTCAATATGTTAATAAATGATATTTTATTATAAATATTTAGAAATTAATTAAATATAGCAAATATAAAGGCACTAACTAAAATATTAACCAAAAATATCTAGTTGGAGTGGAAAAACTTTTACATTATTTATAATTTTGAATATAATATAAATTATGATAAAATTTTGTTGTTGTAATTCAACTTAACTTCATATTAGGTTAGGATATATTACTTTAAACTTAGTATATTAGTCTACACTCTCACCACAAATGATTAACATTGAGTACAAAACTTCATATCAGAATATCTTACATAAATTTATTTTCGGTAACTTTACACCAAGTACAAAAATATAAATTTTTTAAGTAATGATCATCATCCACACGTGGAACATTTCTTTGCAAAAATATAAAACACTTCTCTTCTTATCTAATTTGTTATTCATCAACTTTACATTTATTGGAGCACTTCTCTAGAAAAAAAAATCTTGATGCTCTCCATAAATATTAAATAACCTTTATTTTGGAGCATGATTTATTACCTACAAATTTAAAAAATAAAAATTCATGATCACATGTATCTGTTAGACAATTTGTGAAAATAGTACAAAACAATAGCAATCGTGTATGTGAATAACAGAACAATAAAACAAATAAGGAGGAGGCAGGAACAGAAAAACCCGAGTCCAGTGCGTGACTGTCTCCTTAAAGCGTATTTGCCCTCACCGTATGTGTAAGCAAAACACCTCCCAGGATAAAACGGATTGCAGCGAAGCTAAACAGCGTCACTCTCAGCGAGCTTGAAACCGAGCAAGAATATCACCGAAGGGAAGAAGAGACTGTTTGAGAAGAGGATGTGATTTCGAGTGTTTAATCCTAAAGCTCTAGATGAGTATTTATAGGATGAGAAGGCTTGTGCGCTACACAATTGCCTTAATTAATTAGCCGCGCTAAACAATTAAATCGGTGGCAATTTCCTTAACACAATTGCCTTAATTAATTAGCCGTGCTAATCAATTAAATCGGTGACAATTTCCTTAATTAATTAATTATGTTAAGGCGGTGGTAAAAAATCCGTAGTAAAACGGAATTGATTTTACCGAATCAATGAATTCAAATTATAATCGAATCCATATTCCAACAATCCCCCACATGGATGAGATTGATATCGTAGTAGCACACACCAGACAGACACAGAATTTGATTTGGTGATAGATTCTTCGATCAGACATAGCATACGATAGGTAGAGGTTTGCTCCTTGAACCTTCGCTTGAGTAAGCATACCGACCTTACTGGTAGACAGTGGAGGTTTGCTCTTTGAACTATTCGACCATTTGTGTAAGCGATGATATACTTATCACTATATCCTTTCTGACTCGTTCAGCTCTCATGATTATGTCCATTTTGGTCATGGAACATCGTCCTGGTTCTGCAGGAGTTTCTAAAGAATTGTGCCTCGCAATTCTCATTTGAAGCGGCCCCACTTCTCTCCCACATAGGTGATCTTTATACTTAAAGAGTAACCCGCGTTTACTCAACTGAATTCCATGCGTTCTAACCTTGAACTCCATGTATTCACCGAAAGATCATTAAAAGCTTGAAAGCTTACCCTCGTACCTTACGGGTCTCACTGTTTCCTCATCATAGGAATAGGCAAGGGGTTACCCCACAGTGATTTGGTCATCATGATTTAGTTGGCCCATTGAACCAAGTTCTTGGGATCTCCAATCAGCAATGGTTGGGTGTCCACCATGACGCCGTTACGCAATAGGCTTAAGGCCCATCCCTCTCGATGATTTTACAACTATCTCTCAGTATAACCAGATTCTCTCTTGGTTTAACAAGATTATCTAAGTTTAACAATCTGGTTAGTGGATCCATAACATTATCATTTGACTTTACAGAGTCAATCCTGATAATTCTTGTTGAGAATAGTTGTTTAATGATATTATGTCCTCGTCATAGAGGCGAGACATATCATTACATACATAACAATGTAATCTCCCAATTTGCAAATTATTCACATAAAATATGCATATTGAAAACACATTTTCTTATCATTTAGGAATATCCTTTACAAAGTGACTACCAATTCACCCTCTTACATGCACATGTATTATGCAAAACACTCGTATTCCATCATGAATCGAGCTATGCTTAATCGTCTATTTAGGATTTCCATGACATGGCCGCTTACGTTAATGTGAACTAAATTCACTAATGACTTTTAAGTTCCTAAAGTCAAACATCTAACATCCATACTATATCCACATAGTACAATTAGATATCGTTTGCAATGCAGCCCAAACTCACGAGTATATTTCAAACACCTTAGTCTCATTGCCATCACTTTCAAGAGACCAATTTTGATTTGACTCGTGCATCTACTCAGCTTACCAAATGTGTAGCCTATGTCTGATTTTGTACCATTTTGAAATGTACAATAGACTTTCAATCATTCTTGAGAGATCCTTGTTTCTATCCTTAGATAAATACATCATATATATTCATTCTAGATATACTAGATTTAGTTACGTTGATCTCTTCAAGATCCACATCACTAACGTGTGACATGTATCCTTTAGGACTTTCAAGTTATTAAGATTTTAATCTCCAAAATCAAAACTTTAAGCCTCATCCAAATTGCTAGAGATGATCATCTTGTCATTACTTCTCGTAATGATCATATCACTCACGTGCAATTACAACAATTTCTCATCCAAATTACTAGAGATGATCATCTTGTCATTACTTCTCATAATGATCAAATCACTCACCTGTAATTACAATAATTTTATCATATCATGTGTAAATAACATATACACATTTGTCAATTCATTGATTTTCTATCAATTTTACATCTCAACATTGGCATGTCACATTTTGGTAATTAACTTTACCAGTCATCAGCTAAGGCTTCAATTCGTCATATTGACATTACCAATTTTAGCATCCCAAAAATTATCAATTTCAATTCAACTTATTACCAAGTTTAAGCGTCCCTAAACTGGCAATACTCATTCACTCAGTTACCAAATTTGAGCGTCCTCAAAGTGGCAACTATATCGTTTATTATGAAATCATAGCATATCGCAACAATATCAAATTTCATATGCCTATGCCAATTTTCGTATCTATGTTGTTTCAATCAACATAATCACCAAAATACAGACTTTCTACTCTTTCCTTTGTTGGGACAATCAGATCGTGGCCCTGCGATTTTTGATACAAATAAATTAACGAATACAAATACAAAAGTCACCTTGTTAACGGTTGATTCCACGCTCTTCTATTGTATTCCCAAATTCCCTTGAGCGAAGTGTGGCCTTCGTCTTCTCAAGTTAACCTCTCTTCTTGCTCCTAGGTGGCTACAAAATTTTTCTTAACCCCAACCCTAGCAAGAAGAGAATAAGAATATATATAGGGCTACAATAGGGGTCATGGATAATTAGGTTAGGCCTTCTAATTACATCTTGGGCCTAGCCCAATGTAATTAAATATTAATTCAATCCACTAAAGAATTAATATTTGCACTACCTTTCCTAATACCGCAACTTAATTATTTAATTGGGTTCCAATATTATTTGCTTATTAAATTCCCCATGTTTAAAATAGCGCATGCCCATTAATTAAATAAATTACTGATAATTTATTTAATTAATATCTTTTATCCTTGATTATCCACTCAACCTTTATTTAATTATGCCGGAATAAATTCCACCTGCAGGGTTTCACATAATTAAATCTTTTTGAGCTTTCAAGGGGACATCATTAACCCGAATATTATCAGGACATGGATTCCTTCTATAAATAATATTCACCATGTATATAATTCCATCACCCAAAATATAATGATATAATTCAAAAGAATTATTTCATATATAAATCAAAGCATGTAAATAATATACACGTGTCAATTACTATATCGGGATTAAGAACCTAAGCATTAATAATAACATAGAATCTTAGTTCTCCTTCTTAATCAGTATAAGGGAACAATTCTAAATTTGATCCTGTTCAATATACACAAAGTATACAAGTATTATTTATTAGTCAATATAAACTAATCTAAATAATACTACAGTCATACCAGTGGATTGTCCAACACCACCTGTGCTGTGAACCTTATTATATTATATAAACCGTATTTAACAATCTAATATTCTGTATCCCATTTGATACTAGATTGTCCACAATATATAATATTAGACAACATGTAAACATTTAAATGATTCTCAATAAAACTGGGCCAGAAATAAATGTATATACTTCAAATAAAAATTTTCAGTATACACTAACAATCTCCCACTTATACTCAAAATATTCTATGAGTATATCAGTGTTTATTTAATCCACTATTATATTGAAAACTATGTGTCCATCCATCTGACTCCTATCGCTTCCACATGCCTGTCAAAAACCTTGGCTGGCAAGCTCTTTGTGAAAGGATCTGCCCGGTTGTCTTCTGATGATATGTGAGCCACAACTATGTCTCCTCGCTTTACGATTCCTCGTATGAGATGATACTTACGTTCAATATGTTTAGCTGCTTTGTGGTCTCGTGGTTCTTTTGAATTTGCCACAGCACCAGTGTTGTCACAATACACTGTCAGACTCCTAGGCAAATTAGGTACCACATCCAAGTCCAAAAGGAAGTTCCTGAACCATACAGCCTCCTTTGCAGCCTCAGAGGCCGCCACGTACTCGGCTTCCATGGTAGAGTCTGCAATGCATTTCTGCTTTACACTCCTCCATATAACGGCTCCACCTCCCAAAGTAAAAACGTATCCCGAGGTTGATTTCCTCTTATCTCTATCTGATTGGAAATCTGAATCAGTATATCCCAAAGGAAATAGATCTGAGGCCTTGTAAATTAACATATACTCCTTAGTCCTTCGCAGGTACTTGAGTATAGTTTTTACTGCACTCCAATGTTCCTGACCTGGGTTCGACTGATATCTACTAACCATGCCTACAGCAAAGCAGATGTCAGGCCTCGTACATAACATCGCATACATTAAGCTTCCACATGCCGAAGCATAAGGAACTGCTTTCATGCTCTCTATATCCTTAGGTGTCGAAGGACACTGCTCCTTGGATAGAGCAACTCCATGCTTAAAAGGTAGAAAACCTTTCTTAGAGTTCTTCATGTTAAAACGAGCTAATACTTCATCAATGTAAGGCTCTTGAGATAAAGCCAACATCCTTTTCTTGCGATCCCTTATTACTTTGATCCCAAGGATGTATGCCGCTTCACCTAAGTCCTTCATTTCAAATTGTTTGAACAACCATGCCTTTACTGATGATAACATCTTAACATTGTTTCCAATGAGTAAAATGTCATCTACATATAGTACTAGAAAAACCACTGCATTACCCTCACTTCTCTTATACACGCATGACTCGCTTGGACTTTGATCAAATCCATATGACTGGACTGCCTGATCAAAACGAATATTCCAGTCCCTAGAAGCTTGTTTAAGTCCATAAATAGACCTCTTAAGCTTACAAACAAGATGCTCTTGGCCTTCTTTAATGAATCCTTTTGGTTGTTGCATATAGATGGTTTCCTCAAGACTTCCATTAAGGAAAGCTGTCTTGACATCCATTTGCCAAATCTCGTAATCGAGATGAGCTGCTATAGATAAAAGAATCCGGATCGACTTAAGCATAACAACTGGTGAAAAAGTTTCCTCATAATCGATTCCTTCTTTCTGAGTATACCCTTTCGCAACAAGTCGTGCTTTCCAGGCTTTCACCTTTTCGTCAGATCCTCTTTTCTTCTTGTAGATCCACATACTTCCAATGGGTTTTATACCTTTGGGTGGTTCCACGAGCTCCCAAACTTGATTGGAATACATAGATTCCATCTCAGATTCCATTGCCTTTTGCCAAAGATTTGCATCTTTATCTAGAATTGCCTGTTCGTATGTCCTGGGATCCTCATCATGTTCACCAGAGACCAAGTCTGAAGACTCTCCCAAAAACATGAATCTTTCAGGTTGTCGAACAACCCTCCCACTACGACGAGGCACTGGTGCGGTACAAGTGTCAAGCTGTGCATTTTCTTGTGGTTGTTCTACTTGTACTATTGGCACTTGGGGATTATCTGTCCCTCCCACTAATTCCTCTAAAACAACACTACTCATGGGTTTGTGGTTCATTATATAGTCTTCCTCTAAGAATCTGGCATTGGTGCTAACAATGATATCTCGATCCCTAGGACTATAAAATGAATAACCTTTCGTCCCCATGGGATAGCCTACAAACAACCTTACTTCTGTGCGAGATTCTAGCTTAGTCGCGTTCTTGTTAAGCACATGTGCTGGACAACCCCAAATCCGAATATGTCTTAGACTTGGTTTGCTACCAGTCCACAATTCTATTGGAGTCTTGGGAACCGACTTAGAAGGTACCAAGTTCAGAAGGTAAGCCGCTGTTTCTATAGCATATCCCCAGAACGACTTAGGTAAATTTGAATAACTCATCATTGATCTAACACTCTCCAAAAGAGTCCGATTCCTTCTCTCTGCTACACCATTCTGCTGAGGTGTGCCAGGTGCAGACAACTGGGATGTAATCCCATTTTCTGATAAATAGTCCCTAAATTCTCCAAGCAAGTATTCGCCACCACGATCTGATCGTAGTGACTTGATACATTTTCCAAGATGTCGTTTCTCCGCACTTGCTTTGTACTCTTTGAATTTTTCAAAGCACTCAGACTTGCTGCGCAACAAATAAATGTATCCATATCTAGAATAATCGTCAATGAAAGTGACAAAATACTCATAACCTCCTCTTGCTTGGATACTCATAGGACCACATAAATCAGTATGAACCAATTCTAATACTTCTTTGGCTCTATTCCCCTTTGCTTTAAAAGGCCTATTAGTCATCTTACCTTCCAAGCAAGATTCACAAACTGGAAATGGCTCCACTGCCAACAAGCCTAATGGCCCATCTACTACCAGTCTTTGAATCCTCCTCAAGTTAATATGACCTAATCTTAAGTGCCAAAGATATGTTTGGTTCAATTCGGAAGGTTTCTTTCTTTTGTTTGAGCTAGAAAGAATGTTATTAGTTTCCTTTTGTTGCAGCATTGGTTGGATAGGATTAATAATATATAAATTGTCTTGCAATGTACCAGAACATATAACTCGTTTATTCATCATAATAGAAACATTACGATCCAAACAAACATTATAACCATCCATGGCAAGTTTAGAAACCGAAATCAAATTCCTTCTAAATGAAGGTACATAAAGACAATTGTTCAAAACCAAAATCCTATCATCGCCAAAAGACAATGTAATTATTCCAACTGCAACTACTGCTACTTTCGTAGCATCTCCCATGAACACATATATCTCGCCATCTCTAAGCATTCTGGTTTGCTGGAACCCCTGCATAGAGTTACAAACATGGTCAGTGGCTCCTGTATCTACACACCAAGTGCTCGTAGATATAGCCGCTATATATGTTTCTGTAACTAGAGAAAGAGACATACCAGTATTGTTTGTCTTCTTAGGAAGAGGACAATCCTGTTTCCAGTGACCTGACTGCTTGCACCTGAAGCACTTGCCCTTAGGCTTTTTCACACCACCTTGAACTCCCACTGCATTAGCAATCTTTCCAGCTTTCTGTGTCTGAGTCTTTTTCTTCTTCTTACCTTTCGGCTTAGATGAAGAAGCTTTCTCAGCCACATTCACTTGAACATTCTGTTTAAAGAGTCCTTCAGCTGCCTGAAGTTCTGTCAGAAGTTCCGCGAGACTATACATCCTCTTGTTCATGGTGTAATTCAAGCGGAACTGCTCAAAACTTTTGGGCAAGCTCATAAGGATGATATCGATCTGGGTTTCCCCATCAATATCAGCACCAAGGATCTCCATCTCATTCAGATGAGACATCATCCTGAGAACATGATCCCTTACAGGTGTTCCTTCAGCCATCTGAGTGTTCATTAAAGCCTTCATTGCTACTTGCCTAGCAGCCCTATTCTGTTCTCCAAAAAGTTCCTTGAGATTAAAGAGCATATCTGAAGCTGTGGACATAGCGTGATGCTGATGCTGCAAAACACCCGACATTGCTGCCAGAATGTAACATCGCGACATCTCATCAGCCTTAATCCACCGCTTATAATACTCCTTCTCACTTTCAGGAGCATCTTCAGCAGGCTGATCTGGCTTGGGTTCATAAGTACAAAATTTGTACTCCTCAGCAGTCAACACTATGTCCAAATTACGTTTCCATTCAATATAGTTTGGTCCAGTAAGTTTGTTATCCTTAAGTATGGTGAATAGTGGATTAAAGCCCATAATGATCTAATCCTGAGAATCATACATGTAACACATAATCAGAGAGTTGCACAAATCTTAAAACCTATTGGTTTCCTCTAACAATTAATTAAAATTAATGCACTAATATTTAAACACCATAAGTATCTGGTACGCCACGATGGGTGACATATATACCACTTAAATTTGTTTAAATATTACTTCGGTCCTATTACTAAATAATACGCCACGTTAGGGTGGACTATATATTATTTTTCATAGCTAAGTGTATACCATTATCGAATCTTAAATTAATAACAATAAGACTGGATGCCACCATTAAATATTTCAAATCAATAATCGATAATAGGATAATTCCCAGATCGGGGGGAGCATTGTCAAGAGGCGTCACTTAAGACCCCTTTCTAGACAGAATCATCCTTTCTCTCAATATCGAAAATCTATATTCAATCATTAGTACCCTTCTAATTAATCGAATTCTATGAAACTTGGTACGCCACGTTGGGTGGCATGTATACCTTTCAATATTCGTAATTTAATTTAAAAATTTTGTTCTAGTAATTTCCATAGCCTTTTAATAATACCGTAAATAGTACGCCACGATAGGTGATCATATATACCATCTACATTATTTAAAGGTTATATTACATACAAAATAATGGAGACCGTGGGATTTAATTCCTAATTAATTCCCTCACCCACTTAGTATTTTTATTTAAAAATTGAGGAATTTTATAAATTAAATGGGACCTATGTCGTTACAATTATGTCTAGCATGCATTCAAAATACACACATAATTTAACAACATAAAACATTTAATTAAAGCAATAAATAAAATATCTATGTCCATGTCGTCCTAATTATGTTAAACATGCAATTAAAAAATTACACACATAATTAACAACACACATAACAATTATTTAAAGCAATAATTAAAAAACGGAATTAAAAATTAAACAATAATTAAATCCACTATTATGGCCCCATAAAATTTCTTGCACCCCTGTTGGTCAGAATTGTCGCTGGCCACTTCGAAATAATAGCCGAATAGAAAAAGAAAACCAGCCTTTTCTTTTGTTTTAGGTGGCCACGTCTTTTATTCACTTTGGCTAAAATGAAAGCCAAACAAATACAATCATTCCTGTTGATTGCTGCCGCACGCGCGGGAAGGGCTAGTGTTGTGCTGTGCGCGCGTGGACTGTCTCTTTGCCTACATCGACTTCATCAGACGCGGAAGAAAAAACAATTAACTAACAGGATTATATCCTGTTAATGTTCAAGGACCCGCACCCGCCTGTTAAAGTTGAAGGACCTTACAGCCGCAAAAAAAAAAAATCACCGGAAGCTTATGCAGCGGAAGCAGTTATCTCCCAATCCGATTTTCAGCGGCACACAATTGTTACAATATATCCGAATTTTACAAAATCCACTAAACAATGACATAAAAATTACATCTAATACAAAATTAATTTTGTAAAATTTATTCTAACACGATCAACCCTCGTGTTTTACAACCACGATAAACCACATGGAAACCAAACAAAATAACCACGATTAAACCACGTGGGATCCAATCACATAATTAAAATATACATGGCCATAATAGTGGATAACAACCTGCAAAACAAAATATACAAGCCTACCACTATATACATGCATATATAATTACGACATGGACATCGTATCAAAAATCGCAGAACCATAGAACCTAGCTCTGATACCAATTGTTGGGACAATCAGATCGTGGCCCTGCGATTTTTGATACAAAGAAATTAACGAATACAAATACAAAAGTCACCTTGTTAACGGTTGATTCCACGCTCTTCTATTGTATTCCCAAATTCCCTTGAGCGAAGTGTGGCCTTCGTCTTCTCAAGTTAACCTCTCTTCTTGCTCCTAGGTGGCTACAAAATTTTTCTTAACCCCAACCCTAGCAAGAAGAGAATAAGAATATATATAGGGCTACAATAGGGATCATGGATAATTAGGTTAGGCCTTCTAATTACATCTTGGGCCTAGCCCAATGTAATTAAATATTAATTCAATCCACTAAAGAATTAATATTTGCACTACCTTTCCTAATACCGCAACTTAATTATTTAATTGGGTTCCAATATTATTTGCTTATTAAATTCCCCATGTTTAAAATAGCGCATGCCCATTAATTAAATAAATTACTGATAATTTATTTAATTAATATCTTTTATCCTTGATTATCCACTCAACCTTTATTTAATTATGCCGGAATAAATTCCACCTGCAGGGTTTCACATAATTAAATCTTTTTGAGCTTTCAAGGGGACATCATTAACCCGAATATTATCAGGACATGGATTCCTTCTATAAATAATATTCACCATGTATATAATTCCATCACCCAAAATATAATGATATAATTCAAAAGAATTATTTCATATATAAATCAAAGCATGTAAATAATATACACGTGTCAATTACTATATCGGGATTAAGAACCTAAGCATTAATAATAACATAGAATCTTAGTTCTCCTTCTTAATCAGTATAATGGAACAATTCTAAATTTGATCCTGTTCAATATACACAAAGTATACAAGTATTATTTATTAGTCAATATAAACTAATCTAAATAATACTACAGTCATACCAGTGGATTGTCCAACACCACCTGTGCTGTGAACCTTATTATATTATATAAACCGTATTTAACAATCTAATATTCTGTATCCCATTTGATACTAGATTGTCCACAATATATAATATTAGACAACATGTAAACATTTAAATGATTCTCAATAAAACTGGGCCAGAAATAAATGTATATACTTCAAATAAAAATTTTCAGTATACACTAACATCCTTAACCAGAGAAATCAAGAAAGACTGTTCCAAAGTTCATTGATGTACTTCTAAATTTCACAATGTTGATAATTTAAGTATCATCCTGATGAACCATATTCTTGTAACTCAAGAATATAACATAGAGTAAGTTAGGTCTTCACTTTTGACTATAATCTTTAAATTATCAGTCTGGCCTTTTACTTTTCTTTGACCCATATATTTATTTTCTAAATTTTAAAATTCGTTTGGGCCCAAATGGCAACTATCTCGCAAGAAGATCCATACGTTATTGAATATGATTCTGTCACATAGAATCACTTCTCTCTATTCATTAATCGCTTCTCTCTATTTTTTAACATCCCTTTTCCCCCACAAAGGATATAGAGAGATCATATTTATTTGAAAAGTGTCACAATCCATTTTCTAACATACGTGTTAGAAATCTTGACTTATTGACTTCTTAATTCTAATCAATTTCTCTATTGATATCCTTTTTCTCATAGGATTATCAGAAAAATTCTCATAGCTTCTCTCAAGCTTTGAGGTTTACCATCAAGCAAAATTTCAGACATTTTTGGACTAACAAATTTTCCAAGTCTTTTGCTCTGTCTAGGTTCAACCTCACATTCATCCAATAACTCGTAAGTTTTTTTCCGGATAAATTTTAATTACAAATTTACAAGGAACTACTAATTCATCATAGAAGCATTCCTAGATTTTGTAATCGCATTATAATGAATCTTATACATTAGATTCATCTGCAGACCACAGGATATCGTTAGACTTCATCGTTGTCTATATATCCATCCAAAATATCACAATTGGCTTTTGGAACTCCTTTAACCTTTATAGGTATAGGTATCAAGACATCTTCAAGATACCCCCACATTTTAATATTTCTAAGAATGTCGAAACCATTCCAGAATTAATAGGAAATTCTATTATTTCCTTTCAAGGTATCTTGTTTATGGAATGATTAGTCTCTACGAACTGATCAACATCGCTTTTACATCTCCATTAGAGTGCAACTCAACCTGCAGCTACTCCATTTGATTAATGCGAGTAATGTGCAGTAACCTCATGAATATATCCACATTGTGAACAAACATCACCAAGTGGTTATTCAGTATCAAAGTCATTCCTTACCCTCTTAATTTCGTATTAAGTAGGTTATCTATCTTGAGCTTATAGAGTGATAATTTCTCTATTTAGCTTCACTCTTACTCATTACCGAGTACACGTAACAAATGTATTATTATCATTAGATAGTAATCACATTTCTTGTTACCACCTCTCATTAGAGCAGGTTTCATCATCATTTAAAACCTCACTGGCTTTAGTATCAGATTAAAGAACTTTTACATTCTTATCACTAAAATTCAATTATTGAATTTTCTCCAAAAATTTCAGCATGGTTCAAAAGAGAATCGAAATTTATGGCACAACCAGACGAACTGGTACCCATATATATAAACCTCCAATAACCCACATTCCGTGATCTTTGATCAATTGATACGTTAGGGTTAACGTCTCGGATTTCTCCGAATTTTCAGCATACAGAGCTGGCATCAATATTCACCGTATTAGGTATCACATGGATCACCATAATAGGCTCATGTGTCACTGCCGCAGCAGACCGACACCAACATAAGAATATATTTGGAAGAATAAATTCAACCGAAAAATATAAATCTTGTGCCTACCCTCAACCTGTACTCATTAAGTACTAGGCCTGTTAGGTTTTTAACGTCTTGAAATTCACGAATAATTTTAATTTTCGATCAACTTTCCTGATAAGCAATTTAACAAATAGTTAATTAATAATTAACTGAACAATTCTCAACTAGCATATAGTCAAATAATAATTAACTGATCAATTCAAGTTAATCTTATAACTCCATATTTTCCAAAACACATTTGTGAGATAACATTAGCTAATTTCCAGAACCTCCTAATCAGCGTGCTACCATGCATACAGGTAATAACATATGTAATTGTTTACCGTATTGATGCAAACTGCATGAGCATGTCGAATATTTTATTCAAATGATTAAATCAATTCAAGCATACAAATGGAATAACTAATAAATTATTCAAGTTAATTGCTATTCACATTATATTCGCAAATATATGAGTTCTAAATTAACTCACAATACCTCATGTAGCAAGTTAAAGAACAATTGTTATATATGCATTAATAAAGCAAATAACTTGCTCCAGGCGTAGGTTGATTTTAAATTAAATACTTATTCAAACTTAAATCACTACCAGGTTAATATAATAGAAAGCTAAACAAATGACAAGCAACTCACACCAATTTACATGTGGGCCTATATCATAAAACTTGGACACTAAATATGAGTCCGATGTAATAGTTATTTTCATCAAATAACTCCTCTATTAACCAAAGACCATTCTACTGTTATGTTTTAATAATAAAACAAAAACCACTAGCTTGGCTAGCTTGCACATTTACATGGAAACTGACATAAAAATCATGATAAAAACCCATCAATTATTAATTCACATAAACATTAAAAAATTAAGCAGGCAAAAAATATCATGATATTAATATTCGAAAGATGCATAGATCAGTACTCCAATGTTGCAAAATATGTGGCCAACAGGAAACATATTGTGTAATACAGTGATAAACTAACATATTGTGTACTAACATGATTAATACAAATAATCATCAAACCCGACAAGAAGACAAGAAATCAATCTGATGTGTAACCATACTCGAACAAATCAAAATATTAATATAACGATAAACTGCTTTAAGAATCTGTCACTCCAACAAATAAATAATTATGTGGGTACAGATCACAGATATAATATAATACGCTTTAAGATTGTTAGACAATCTGTGAAAATAGTACAAAACAATAGCAATCGTGTATGTGAATAACAGAACAAATAAAACAAATAAGGAGGAGGCAGGAACAGAAAAACCCGAGTCCAGTGCGTGACTGTCTCCTTAAAGCGTATTTGCCCTCACCGTATGTGTAAGCAAAACACCTCCCAGGATAAAACGGATTGCAGCGAAGCTAAACAGCGTCACTCTCAGCGAGCTTGAAACCGAGCAAGAATATCACCGAAGGGAAGAAGAGACTGTTTGAGAAGAGGATGTGATTTCGAGTGTTTAATCCTAAAGCTCTAGATGAGTATTTATAGGATGAGAAGGCTTGTGCGCTACACAATTGCCTTAATTAATTAGCCGCGCTAAACAATTAAATCGGTGGCAATTTCCTTAACACAATTGCCTTAATTAATTAGCCGTGCTAATCAATTAAATCGGTGACAATTTTCTTAATTAATTAACCGTGATAATTAATTATGTTAAGACGGTGGTAAAAAATCCGTAGTAAAACGGAATTGATTTTACCGAATCAATGAATTCAAATTATAATCGAATCCATATTCCAACAGTATCATACTTCCTTTCTAATCATTATGGCACTCATCTTATGCCTCTTGTTATTGGATCCTCTCATGTTTGTTGTTTTAGAGAACTTTGCTTGACCCTCTTCGAAATCTGTTATTTGACTTGGTATTGAATTGTAGTAATCAAGAGAATGCATCTTCTTTCAAATTCTCGTTCATCAACTTAAATTTATCGTGGAAGTCATAACTATACACTTACACTCACAAATCTCCTAAAATCATTGAAATCGTGATATCTTGTTATTTTTTAATACAAAAATAAAAATAGATACTATTATTTAATTCAAAACTTATTTTTTATAACGTTCAAATATATAAAGTTGGGTTTTGGTCCCTGACAATCATTTGTCAGGGAGCTGTTATATAACAATCGGTTTCTAAACCGTTGTTACAAAATTTTTTTACTGTCCTCTATAATTTTCCGCGGATAGGCAGATTGCCTGTCCGCGGAAATTTTCCGCGGATAGGCAATCTGCCTATCCGCGGAAAATTATAGCGGACAGTAAAAAATTTTTTTTTTTAATCTCAGCCGTTGGATCAACGATCCAACGGCTGTGGAACCGATTGTTAAATAACCGGTACCTGACAAACGATTGTCAGGGACCTGGACCCTATAAAGTTTACCTTTTAGATTAGTGCCCCATATAAAAGTTAACCACTAACAAATTTTTCACAATCAAGAAACATTAAAAACGAAAGCAAAAAGATTAATATTGGATGATGATTTTAAATCAACATTCCAACATTTCTTAAGGTGATTCTGCTATTGTAGTTTTTTTTTATGCAGTGCTTCTCTTTTTCTTTTCCCGTAAAAATTAATTAATGTATGGATCGATGCAAAATCAATATATATTCAGGTGTTTTTTTTTTGCTGAGGAATGATAAATTTCATTCATGAAAAGATGATACATCCGAAGAGATAATAAAAGCTTCATCATCTAACCGAAAGGTATGCTTAACCAATCCATGAGTCTAACAACCCATAGGAAAGAGATTCCTCCGGAAGTTTAGATAACTACACCTTTATATCCACCAAAAAAGGCCTCATTAAAAACCCCACAAGAGCAAAACCCTATGGGAAAAAAACTCAAGCGGGGAAAAAAGAGTGCCCTACTAAATAAATGAGTACAACATTTAACAAAACCTACAAATAAAATGACTATAAACTTCTTGATTCTTCGGCTTGATTCATCTACTAATCCATAATCCCGCCTTCATCCATCTTCTCACCCTAAAAATCCCAAAACTTGACGTCTTCCATCTATTTAACCCTTACCATCCACGAAAACTGAAAAAATCAATCCAACAAAAAATAATATGTCAATGAGCAGTTAATCGAATATACATTAAATAATTATTATACTCAAAAAACTTAATAAAATTGAACAAATTTTATATATCTAACCAAAGGGGATCCTATGATTAGACATATAAAAGTTATTTTCTCAGAAAAGGTTTTCTATATAGTCATCTAAAATGACGACAGATTCCAAATCAATAAATGATCTAACCCATCAAAAAATGACATCAACAGTAACCCAAAATTGGTCCACAAAGCCATAAATAAATGGCACACCCTCATAAGTACAAAACCAGGTCCACAAAACCATAAATAAATGGCACACCCTCATAAGTACAAAACCATGTAAAATGGTACAATCTTACTAATTAAGACACATAAAAAAAAATCTATCCAAATCAAAACCAAAATCAATTCACCCCCATTATGCAAATCACAATCATCAATTTCTGGCACATTAAACTCCCCTATCAATTAAACTTAATTACAAAAACCATAAAAATGGTAAAAAAAAATCAAATCAATATTAAATGCACAATCAATTAGCCCAATCAACACATCAACACATTAGCCACAATTACAATTAACGTACTACCTTAATGATACCTACAATCATGCAATCAAGAAATTATTAAAAATCCAAGCTACAGCGAAACAGAGAGTCGACTCAGCAGATTTTCATAACTCCTCGAAATAAAACTCATCAACTAACAAACTCATAAACAACACAGCGGCTAAGCAACTCGATTACAAACACAACTACAAAATCAAAATACGAACGAACAAATACGAAATCAAAACAAACCAAATGGAGCTCAAAACGAAACCAACATCACTGCTAAACAAATAACTTACAACTCAAAGAATTAAAACAGCACTACAACTCAATGGTGACACGACTCAGTAAACAAACAGAAAATCAAACTGCAAGAATCTCACGAACACACATACGACTAAATCAGGAAAACGCAGTTGACTCATTACAAAACTCAGCACAACCAAACAATAAAAACTCAATCACCACTCGGCCATTTGAAACGCAGCAATGACAGTCACAACACCTCAACCACGAAACAATCAGCAACATCGCAAAACACAGCACTGAATTCAAACGCAGCCACGAAGCTCTCTAAACTCGTAACACACAGTAATTTAAGCAAAGATTCACTAACTCGGTAAGAAAACTCAGCATTTCAACAAGACTTGACAAAACCAAACAGTAAAAACTCGGACAGATTTGACGTAAACGAACAGCAACGAGAACAAAACAAACAGCCACGACTGCATTCAAACGTCAAAAATTCGAAGACAACGACGAAGCATCAATAAAAAATAGTAGATTTCGCGAACTTAAAAAAATAAAACATAATTAAAAACGAAGGAAAGAAAGAAAAAAGGGAAAAGGGCTGGTGGGTTTTGGATCGATTAAAATAGAGACAGAGGATTTTGCAGAAAGGGGATGCTTCTGATGTTTGGTCGCACTTTACAAATGGCGACCGGCGGTGGTGTGTGTTCATCGGAGGTGAGAAAGGGCTGGGGAGGGGGAGATTTGCGAGTGGAGAGAAGAGAGATGGAGGTGGAGGTGGAGACAGAGAAGAGAGAGAGATGGAGAGAGGTTAAGAATGAGAGAGAGATGTAGACTTTAGATACAACACAAACTCCACTCCTTGTTAGATCTAAATAAATAATCACAAATCATCTTATGCGATATTATCAAGATTATATGATAAAATTGTAATGCGAAAAATATACATGGTTTCGATAAAACTATAATGCGAAAAACATACATGATTCTATGACGGTAAATATGAATATTGATCTTCCATAATCTGTCTGACTGATGGAAACAGAAGAATAGAAGTTAAATAGTCTTGGGACCAAGACCCTATTCTTTATTGTTATGTTCTTTATAGTAGTTTAATTAGACCCATTATTCTTAATCAAATTACTATTAGGTATTACACATTACAAAGCCCATATCGAATGAGATATTTTTGGATCCTTTATTTTAGACCACTTAATTAATCCCAAATATAAAATAAATATTAAATATATTTTAATTTATAAACTCATAAATTGTTATCTATACTATATTATAATAAGCGAAAGGGGCTATAATTTGTAGTTTGGTTAACCAATTTTTTGGTTATCCCCTATTTTTGGTTATCCCTCATTCACAACCGTTAGATCTTCAACTCAAATAGATCTTGACCGTTAGAAAAAACAATACTAAATATATAGAGGTCTAAGGTTCGATTACCGCCAACAACGTCTTAATTTATATTTAATACTAAAAATTATTATATATACAAAAATGTAAGGTTTAAATTCTTCCAATAACATATTAAAATTAATATTTATAATATTATGCTACATTATAAATAAATTATAAAAAATTATAAGTAATCTGTGCTTTGCACGAATTATAAGCTAGTCTATACTAATAAACAAAATGGGGGTATAATTTGTAGTTTGGTTAAGCCTCTATTTTTGGTTATTCCCTCATTTTTGGTTATCCCCATTAACAACCGTTAGATTTTCAATTCAAATATATCATGACCGTTAGATATAATAATACAAAAAGTTATTATACACAGAGGTCTAAGGTTCGATTTCCGTCAACAACATAATAATTTATATTTAATACTAAAAAATTTTATATACAAAGGTGTGATGTTCGATATTTTCCAATAACAAATTAAATTATTATTTATAATATTATATACAAAACTATAAATAAATTATAAAAAATTAAAAATAACAAGCTACTGTATAAGTTAGTTAGTACTAATCTAATAACATCAGGTTCCAATCGGACAGAATGTTTTGCGTCAGACAAAAAATTCATACCAAAAGTTTTGACCATAAAATGTAATGAGATAGAAAATTGACTGTTTTTCTAGAAAACGGGGAATAAAGTCATTCTTGTTTCTCTCCGGAATAAATATAAAACAAGGGTCAAATTATTTATACATTTGACTCCTTTATCGTCCAAAAACTAAAATTAGGGTACCCTACAGACCTACACAAGTGCAATGTTGACTAGGGTGCCACAATCATTATGAATTTGATATGAATATATGATAGTAATAAAACTCTACTCTTGTATAATTAGATTGTTGAATATATGAGATTAGAGATTGAAATTCGAACTGAGGCTTCATTAGTTTTGTTATCGGGAATTGTAAATATATGAGTTTTTATATTCTATTTCCATTCATTTTCCTAATTTCGGATGAGATTTTATTTTCATCCCGAAAGTTGTTTATTAGCCATCATGCAAGCCATATTTTATCAATACTCTCAAAATTTAACGGCAACGTTTCAAATTTTGATAAAAAAAATGAAGAAGGAAACTACTTGTAGACTTATAAAAAAAACAAGTAATAAGAACCATCAACCATGCATGCACTGATTTTTTTTTCGAAAAAATAAAATAAAAATCATGTACAAACGAACAAAAACACAAAAGAATCTAATTTCAAGGTCTCACTTGACTTGAAAATTTTTAGGGGTACTTTTCTCTTACAATTGATGGCCCTGCAAGTCTAGTAGGTACTTGTTCATTATTTCAAGGAGTTATTTGCAATTTGCACCCCCAAACTATTGTTCAAAATCAAATCTGTACCAGAATTTTGAGATAAACAATCTGCACCCCTTAACTTCTTTCGATCTTGATTGCAATGTGCACCCCTTTGACCATTTTCTTTGATTTTATGAAGGGTAAAATAGATATTTCAGTATAAAATTTAAGTAATATAAATTTCAAATTTTCAAAATTATTTTTAAAATCGAAATCTTTTTTTTAAAATTATAAAATAATAATTTTTAATATCGAAATCATAATAATAATTAGAATTACATTTCTTATGACAAAATATTAATTCTAAAATTTATGTTTTACTAATATTAAATTTTAAATAAATTTAACATTAACTTGAATTATACATTAAATTTAAATACAAAATTTGCTTTACAAATTTTTATTTGAAGTTGTTATCAATGTAGCAGGAAAATTATAATTTAATACAAATATTTATTATAAAAGAATTTATTAGTATAATTTTTTAAACTTATTTGAAATTCTAAATATAAATGTCATTGAAAGTTGATACGAAAGTTCCGATTTTACTCCTCATTAATTTAACAATAAAGGTTAATAATAATAAAAAATTATTAAAGGGGTGCACATTGCAATCAAGATTGAAAGTTAAGGGGTGCAAATTGTTTATCTCAAAATCCTGGTACAGAATTGATTTTGAACAATAATTTGAGGGTGCAAATAGCAAATAACTCTTATTTCAAGTCTGACTAATTTAAAAAAAATTTAGACTGAAGAACACAGTTACAGGGATGTTTAGGAGTGCGAGATTTTAAAAAAATTAGCCATCCTTATTAAAAACGGAGTAATAAGTTTTACAATTACTAAATTTCTGAACAAGGATCGCTGATATATTATTTTTCAAAAATAAAATCAGTTGTGGCATGCATTAAATTCTAACCAGAAATTGGCATAATCATATTAAACTTTAATTATTTTTCTACAATTATAAATGGATAATAAACATGTGAAGCAGGCTGCAGTTGAATTGGTGTCAATTTTAAAGTAAAAAAGTCGACTTGTAGTTGCATCAAAGATATGTTTGATTGACAATGGGAAAAAAATACTACTACTATATACGGTTAAACTTCGATAAATGAATACGTTCGGGACTGAATTTTTTTTTTTCATTAATCGAGATTATTCATTTATCGAATTCAAAAATACACTGTTTCTATTATGTCGGGACCGGAAAAAATTATTAATTTGATAAGATTATTCGTTTATCGAATATTCATTTATCGAGATTTAACTGTATGAAATTGAGAATTTAATATTTTCAAACAAAGTAATGACATACTGTATATAGGGCCATTATTGCGCATCGCAAAGAAAACGATGGTAGATTCATGCATTTCAATTAGTATTTGTAATTTGGCCTGGTCCCTGACTCCTGCCCAGATGGATTTATATTTTGGTAAATACTGCTCCTCCCCGTCCCAAATTAGTAATTCTTTTTGAAAAAAACACACATTTTAAGAAATATTTAATGTCATATTTTGTTTCCATAGTTGTCCCTACTTATTGCATTAAATAATAACTTTTGAATGTATAATTAATTATAAAGTCAAATATTTGAAATAGGAATGTAGGGGTAATATTGAAAAAACTTGAAAAACATGCATTGAAATATGAAAAGAGACAACTATTTAGTGACATTTTTTTTTTCAAAATCGACTACTAAATAGGGACTGAGGAAGTATCGATTTATTACACGCAAGGCATGACGTACCGTGATGACTCATCATTATGTCATATGTCGGTTCTGAAAATATAGTACTTTTCTTTTTCTTTTGTTAAGAACTTGATTATACACTTCCGACGTGAAAGAATTTGGTATCACTATACGTATATGACATCTCAAGTACAAAAACTGTATCATAACTTACTCTAAAAAAAAAAATTTAGCAACTTTAATATGTACTCCTTTTGTAAGGATTTGAAACGCTGTGATAGTAGGAAAAAGGTTAAAAATAAGGTGGAATTTTCAGTATTTTTATGCTTAAGAGGCAGCAAGTTTTATCTCATATCATTATCTTTTCAAAGAAACAAATTTTTTTTTTTTTTTCAAAAGAAACAAAATATTTAGATATGTAAGAACACCACTTATTTAAAGAATTACAATTTTTATGTAAAAATTTTATGAGATCATCAATTTTTTTCGCAAATGTCACGCCTGACGAATTCAAAATAAAGTTTCTTTTTGACTTATAAAGAAAATTCTTTATTATAATATCTGAGTCTACCAATATTCAGTTAACCAATCAGAAAATTATGAATTATTTTATAACTAATCAGAGATAATTCCTAAATTTTAGACCAATCATGTTATATTAAAAGTTTTCCTTATTTACAATCTCACCCTACCTCATTAACCATAATTAGGTAACACTTCTAATAGAACCATAATTAACCATAAGTTTTAGAACCGCCAAAATTTATTAAGCCTTTGTAAATATCACACACTATTTTTCTGTTGTGCACTAAGCAGGGGGTCTTCACGGAAACAGCCTCCCTACCGTAAGAAGTAGGGGCATGGTCTGCGTACATCTCACCCTCCCCAGACCCTGCTCTGTGCGGGATATACTGGGTATGTTTGGTTTGGTTTGGTTTAGTTAACACTTCTAATTTAAATACAATAATGATTTTATTAGACATATCCATAAATACATATTTTTTAATATTTTCATATCCATAAATACATAATTTTCAAATAAAAAATACTAAAAAATTACCATTTTAATTTGAAATCAATCACGATATACTATTATATATTTTAAATTATATTTCATAACTACTCATTCATTAATCAACCACTTTTATAATATAAAGTCAATCACAATCATATTATCATACATTATAAATTGATTTTCATAATATATATTGTATAATTATAACCAATTTTCAATAATTATAATATAACTCAACTAGAAACATGAAAAACATCGGATTTGAAATCTTAAATAATTTGGATAATTTCCATACCTTCAAATACTCAATTTTTTTAAAAGTTTAAAAATTTATTTATTTATAATTTGTTAATAAAATTAATTAATAAATGCATATGAGCCAACGCTGCATATATTTTAACTATTTAAATTATTAAATATACGCTTGAAGAGTATTATTATTGGTTGGTGAATAAATTAACAGTTAAAAAATAAAATTATTTTAGAGATAATCAGAGTTCATTTCTAAATTTTCAATCAATCAATCATATACAAAATTTTAATTATTTACCATGTTTATTCTAATTTACTAATCGCGGTTAAATTAATTTTAAATATAATAATATCTTCATTTTAATAAATTCGTATATCACATGGTTTTTAATTTTTTAAAAAAAATACTACTGACCGTAAATAAAATTTTCTATAAATCCACATAAGAGTGAATTAATGATGTTTATATATCTTTTAGTTATGAATTTTTTTTGAACATCCTTTATTATAATACCCGAATTTACGACGTATTAGCTAAATAGTCGTAAGATTGTGAATTATTTTAGTATCAATCAGAGTTTAGATCAATTAAACTTAATGTAACATGTTTCTGTATTGAATCTAGATTCTACGTTCCAGCCAAAATTAAATTCAACTCAAGTTAAACTCATTAACAATAAATTTTTGTTTTTTTTATATCAATTAACTAAATATAGTAACTGCTTATGTATAAAAAAACTGAATATAATATATAACTACTACTCCCTCCGTGCCGGAATCTGTTTCCTGTTTTGACTTTTTACACTGTTCATTTTAAACGATTGACTAATAATTTACGCATAATTTATAAGATAAAATATAGTCATGAGTGATCTTGTTGGATTCGTATTTATGAGTACTTTAATACATTGAAGTTTTTACATTTAATACTAATACAAAATTCAAGATATTACCGTTCAAAAGTGTGCGTTGGCAAACGTGTTTTTACAAACAGGAAACATATTATGAGACGGAGGGAGTAATTTTTATTTTAAGGATTAACTAATAATCAATTTACATA
This sequence comes from Kitagawia praeruptora, assembly GCA_037693485.1. Lineage (NCBI taxonomy): Eukaryota > Viridiplantae > Streptophyta > Magnoliopsida > Apiales > Apiaceae > Kitagawia > Kitagawia praeruptora. The sequence goes on from CM075352.1 coordinate 118,083,884, forward strand.
AAATAAAAATACCTCAAATATAAAATTCTTACAAACTGAAAAATAAATTATTATATCAATTTAATCATGACAAGAAATCTAAGCCGTTTATTCCCTATTCTCCATTCTATCAGACCTAGCCAACTTTGATGAACTAAGTGTATGTATCAATTCTCCTCCTCTGGCTTAAATCATATTAATTTCGGTTAAGGTACTACTTTGTATTTTTTTTTATTAAATGAGAGACTATACTTGGATATATATATATATATATATATTATTTTTTATTTCGACTATATATATGTATCATATATTTTGTGTTTTAATTGTCCAATAAAATCAACAGAAAAACGATTCTGACAAAAAAATAATTGAAAACGATTTAGAATTTTATCATCCCTATTCCAAATCCTCCCAAGGTTACTTTCCATTAGAATATCCGGTGGTCAGCTTCAATAATTTTACGACTTACTAAATTGTAGGCATCAATCCTTACCACATATATTACATCGATTTGTTTACATTATTAGGCGTGCCTATAGATAAATGTTTTTTTTACAATGTTGGGTTGCCAATGTTATCATTCATAACTTACCTTCATGATCACTAAAATATATATTTTATCATTGTCCATACATTTAAAAGTACGATATAGTTTTTCTTATATGACCTTTCTGGAAGGGGTCAACGCCCATATAAGATCAGTTTCTCGATTCCTCAGAATTTTTCTAGACCCTTGGAAATCGATTCTTGAGAAAAACACACAAGTCACATTCAATAAAAATGCATTCAATAATTTTTTTTTCTTCAATACATCAATAAAAAAATATATTTCCTTCATCAACTTAATTGCTAATAATTTTAATATTATATATATTGCTATTTCACCAACTTATTATTGAAAGGTACATTTAGCAAAAAAAAAATGAATGGTTATAACCATTCAAAAGACATCTTGAATTTACAAAAGGAATCAATGACAAAAGGTACAGAAACAATCTTAAAACCATTAATTGTCATTTATTTTGAACCAATTTTTAAATATAATTATCATTTAAAATCAAATCCATTCATTTTCTATAATTATCATTTTTATTATTTGTCCTTAAATTTATTTGTGGTTTCCTATTAGTTAAAAAATCCAAGAGTGTAGTCAATTAATTAGTAAGTCTACATTAAAATTAATATTAAATTAGATTTACTAATAGTTAAATGAACGTTTTATAATTATCTTTCAAAATAAGAACCAACCATTTTTTTCATTATTAGCATTTTAAATATCCGTCCTTAATTTAATTTGTGGTTTATCATTAATTAAATGAAATCCAGGAATGTAAAGACAAATATTTAGTAAGTTGCAATAGATATAATATTAAATTAGATGTACAATTAGCTAAATATATATAAATTTGATTTGACACATGTGTAAATAAAATATACATTTAATTAATTTAGCATTTCAAAATTTCAAAATTATATATATTTTTTTTGTTTCATATTTTTCTCCGCTTCTAACCTTTTTCACTTCCATCTTTTACAAGCTAATCAAATTGATGTATATGAAATATATGCGTTAACTTGACAAATTAAAATAAGTTGAAATTACATCATTGTAAATTTTATATATAATCTGTTGTGAGACTAACAAACAAATCTACTGCAAAAAATCAGCCTCTCTATTTTTTTGAGATTATATCACACCCCGGTGAGCATCCTTATTCCTTCCTCAAATTAAGTATGACTACCGTAGTTGTATATCTAAGAAGTGTTTTTATTTTCCAATTTAAATTATTAGATGAGAAAAGTTAATGTTTATGAATGATGCTGTATTTTTTTGTAAGAGTTAATCACTTTATGTATCTACTTTTGATGTTCTTACTAACAAAAATACTTACACACTTATTCACACACACATGCATGTTCCAAATTAAAACATATAACTTTTCTCAACTTAATAATACTTATATTAATATCTTTGTTCGTGTCGAATACATATTATGCCACAATTTTTTTGTTGTCAGAGTAGTTATAAAAACCACCTATATATATATTCTCCGAAATCATTTCTGTACTTTGGTAGTCAGCTATAACATAGATACTCTATAAGCTCAAGTCACGAAATTATATAACCTGCTAAGAGAATAAACTTACCACTGCTTACTCCCTCAAAAGATGTTCAATTTTAGTCTTTTCTTATATTTTATGAATTTACATAATTGTTAGTGTTTCCTAAATATGAATGAATTCCATGCCATAGTTAATGATTACTATTGCTATTCCAAGAATATAAGGTGAATTTTATTTTAAATTTTTTGAAAACTAAATTTTTCAGTTTACTTTATTGGCAGGTCACCAGAACATACGCAAACAATGCAAACAACGATATGTTATTAATGGGATATGTACTCTCAATAAAGTACTTTATGGTGTATGACTACAAACTTTTTTTGCCGCATTCGCATTCGAAAAAGTAAAAAAAAAATATATGATAAGTATGGTCGTTTGACCTGTGTCGTTAACAATATTTGTAATATTTTTTTGACCTTTATGGTCAAGCGCAATTTTTTTTAGGAATAATTTGAAAATTACTGAATAATATATATAACTTTCTTATTTAATTAAAATCTATTATTATAGTCACTATTAGTAACATAACAAACATGTTGATATCTGACATATTATGATAGAAAATTAACTAACTATATGTATGCCGGTTTTACAGATACATTGAATCAGGAAGTTACATCTATATATAACAAGATTGCTCGGTTAATAGTGTGTTAAGGTTACTGGCAATGAGCTACTTCAATACGATGAAATTTCCATTTTGACTTTAAATGTAAATATTCATTTGTAATGGGTTTAAATGTTTCTAAACTTATGACTTAAGATTTATCATATCACTCATTCAGTCAATATATTATTTCTTTTTATTATCCTTAATATAATTTATCCATTACGCGGGGAAAAAAATTATAAACAAGCTTTTGATGCTTTTGAGACTTTTTTTTTAATAAAATTAACGAAGTAAAAACTAAACAGGAAACCAAGTTACTAGAAGTAATTCATGTGTAGTGCAGTTAGGGCTACACAACATTTCGATTTAGATAGGTAAATAAGACTGGACCGGGTCTGTCAATCCAAGAACCGGACCGGATCGTATATAAGCAGTCCGGCCTCCGATCCTTAAAATAAAAAAAATCTGATTTCTGTCATGTCCGGTCCAAAGCCAGAAAAAATCCGGACTAGATCGAAGTTTGTGTAAGTAATTCTTTAATACTATTTTATTTATATAATACAGATATTAAATATTTGAATAAATCATAATTTAACAAACTAAATTAGAAGATAAAAAATTGACGAAATAGTAGAGTTCAACATTACAATCTAAATAGTAAAATGTAAAATTTTTATTTTTTGATACTTATATATATTTTTGATAATTATTTAATATTTTTTAAAATTGTACCTTCGGTGCATAGCACGGGTAAAATGCTAGTACTTCATCAAAGTGAAGTGGTTGCCACCATATCGCGCGTCCATTATATTTTTTTATTAAAGTCAAATTATTATAATTTGAAATCACCTAATATGCAGTGTTGGAGGCCCATCTCCTAAATGGGCTTGACCGAAGATCCCGGGACAGATTATCGGTCCAGCCGAACGGAGCCCATTGATAGTCGGTCCAGTAGGCAGCAACGGTCATGCGGTTATGGACTCCCCAGAACGTGGGACACGACACTCCACGTCGACCACTCTTCGGTAACCGCCTGAGGAAAAGAGAATATGTTGGGTCAGGTTTGGACTATCATTCATACACACATTTTACACACAAAAGACACAGACTCTCTACGTTCAAATTACTTACAAGGAACCGACTGACTTATTCTCACATCGGAGGTGAATCGGGGGGCCAAACCCTCGCATTCTTCTTCTACAGGTTCGATCGAAGCGTTATTCGGCAGAATTCAGTCGTAACATTTGGCACCGTCTACGGGAACGTAGAGATACGTTTGCGTTGAGATCTACAATCAATCATGATGATTGAAACATAAATACCAGTAGCTGATGATAGCACCGTGGCTGGAAACAGTCGCACCACTCCTCCCCTGATCCTGAGGATAACACCCATCACCCCAAGGCTGCTGACTTTTGATGAAGAATGGGATATACCATCCCCCGAAGAGCAACGGGAGATGCTCCATGGTGAGAGGAACAAAAAGCCAAGGGGAAACGGAAAGAGATGGAGAAAGAAAAGAGCAGTAAGGAGGCTGAACGCCTGGCCAAGAAGAGGGAGGCCGATCGCTTGAGGCTAGAGGCCCTAAAGCTCCAAAGGGAGGAAATTGAGTTGCCGGAGAAAGCACTCCGCTTGGCTCTAGAAACCGAAGACCCGGAGCATGAAGATCGAAGGGATAAGAGGTCGAGGACTAGAAATGATGAAGATGAGTCAGGGGACTCTGAATCAAACTCTAGGAGAACCCGGTCGAAGGTAGTGTATTCCTCTGATTCGGAGGAAGAAGGTCCACATACGGATGACCGTATCCGAAGGATCGAGAAGGCTATGTTTGGAGAAAGGAAGGTCAGCCACGAGCCAGTGGTGACCGAGGATATCGAACAGTTTCGACCTCCTCAGGGAAGGCAGTTTCCAAAGATGAATGAATTCAGTGGAAAGGGTGACCCCGAAGACCATTGTGAGAAGTAAGAGTCGCTCATGACTGGTATGGGGCACTGCGATGTGATGCTCTGCAAGATGTTCAAGACATACCTCAAGGGAAATGCGTCCATGTGGTACAGGTCATTAAGACCCAGGTCAATTGGCTCATATGAGCAGATAAAGAGGAAATTCTTGAGGCACTACTCCCACTTGTGCCGAAGAGAGAAGGACACCGAAGCCCTGATCCACTGCAGGCAAGGGCCAAACGAAGAATTGGGTGACTACTTGGCAAGGTTTAAAGAAGAAGCTGGAATGGTTACCAACCTGGATAAAGTCAAGGCAGCTGGATTCCTCGCAGCCGGCCTGGACCCCATTAAAGGTAAGAAGCTTCGATCTTCTCTTTACGATATGCCTCCTAAATCTTTGAATGATATATATTTGAGGGGAGAGGCTATTAGAAGAAAGTTAGAATCAATTGGGGGGTATAAGGATAGTAAGAAGAATGACAGATATGATAGAAGAGATGATAGGAGGGACGACCGAAGGGGTCGGGGTGATGTCAAAAGTAGGCTGAATGATACCAGGCCCGATAAGGGGGCCAAACGAAGAAGAGATAGAGATAATACTGTGTTCACACCACTTAACACACCTATCTCGAAGATTCTCCACGAGATAAAGGGTAAGCCTGGGTTCGTCCGATCGGCCAGGCTAAAGACCCCTGAAAGCAGAAGGAATGAGAACAAGTATTGTGACTATCATCGGGATAACGGTCACAACACTGATGAATGTTACCACTTGAAGAAATTAATTGAGAAAATGATAAAAGACGAAGAACTGACCAAGTTCGTTGGAGATCTGAGAGACAAGCTGGATGACAAGGAAAAGAAGAGGGACACACTAGAGATGCCGAAGGTTCAGAGAAGTATCGGGGTGAAGTCAGAACAATATCCGGAGGAACCATACTCGAGCGGGACAGCAAAACGGCCCGAAAGAAGTATGCTAGGCAGGTCTATAGCCTCTACCAGTCAAGTGCAGCCAAGCAGCCACTTCCGATATCATTCACCAAAGATGACTTTGAAGACGTGATATGGCCGCACGAAGACCCTCTTGTAATAAACCCCGTCATAGGGGAAAACAAGATTTGGAGAGTGCTGGTCGATGAAGGAAGTTCGGTCAACATACTGTATCACCGAACATATTGCAAGATGAACCTGGGTGGTGAACAGCTGGAGCCGTACCATGAGGCACCACTATACGGTTTCAGTAACCAACCGGTACCGATCGAAGGCACAATCACGCTGAACGTTTTGTTGGGGAAGGCTCCATATACAGTTTTTAAAGAAGCTAAGTTTTACGTTGTTCGAGTCGACAGCCCTTACAACGGCATTTTGGGGAGACCAGCCCTATCTCTGTTCCAAGCTGTGTCCTCCATCCCCCACCTGAAGTTGAAATTCCCGACCGTGCATGGGGTAGGAGAGATGAGAGGCGATCAGAAAGCCGCAAGAATCATAATGCTGGAAGACCTGGAAAAAGATAAAGACGTTGAAATGATTGAAGCTGGTAAAAGGAAGAGAAGTGAGAACGAAACCGGGGGCAGTCATCAATTGATAAACATAGAGTTGGAAAAATTTGGGGCCGACCTGTCGAGCCCAATTGCCGAACCGGCTGCCGAAACTGAAGAAGTAGAGTTGTATGTGGGTCAGTCTGGAAAGATGATCCAAATTGGAAAGAACATGGAACCGGAGCTAAAACAGAAAGTGATCAAAGTCATTAGGGAGTTCCATGATGTGTTCGCATGGAATCCCGAAGATATGCCAGGATTGGACCCTTCGGTGGCCAAACACTATCTGAATGTGGCTCCCGAAGCCAAGCCTGTAAGACAAAAGAAGAGAAATTTCACCATGGAAAGGCAGAAAGTAATTTAAACCGAAGTGGAAAAATTGCTGGAAGCAAAGTTCATTGTGGAAATCGACTATCCCGACTGGTTGGCGAACATGGTAGTTGTTAAAAAGTCAAATGGCAAATGGAGGATGTGTGTGGATTATACCAACCTGAATAAGCATTGTCCGAAGGACCACTATCCTCTGCCGAATATTGACCAACTAATAGATGCCACTTCGGGGCATCAAATACTCAGTTTTTTGGATGCATTCTCAGGATACCACCAGATTGCCATTAATGCCGAGGACGTGCCAAAGACAGCATTCATCACACCAAACGGCACTTATGCCTATATTAAGATGCCCTTCGGCCTGAAGAACACTGAGGCAACATTTCAGAAGATGATCAACAAAGTGTTCAAGGCTCAGATTGGTCGGAACATGGAATGCTATGTAGATGACATGATTGTAAAGTCCCTTTTCAGGGATCATGCTGAAGATTTGAGGGAGTGTTTTGAAACACTTAGGAGGAACAACATGAGGATCAACCCAAACAAGTGTACGTTCGGAGTAAACAGCGGAAAGTTTTTGGGATACATGGTCAGTGCCCGAGGGATTGAAGCAAACCCAGAGAAGATTAAAGCAGTCATTGACATGGAAGCACCAAAGACGATCAGGGACATTCAGAAGCTGACCGGACGGTTAGAAGCCCTGAGGAGGTTCATTTCTAGATCGGTCGAAAAGGTCTTACCATTCTTTGAAGTACTTCGGGGGTCCAAGAATTTTGAGTGGGGGCCGAATTGCCAAAAAGCATTTGAGGAGGTTAAAGAATACTTAGTGAAAGCTCCACTCTTAATGAGACCTGATCCGAAAGAAATCTTGTAGCTGTATCTAGCTGTGAATGACCAAACCCTCGGAGCCGTGTTAGTCAAAGAACATGAAGGGAACCAGCATCCGGTGTTCTATGTTTTCTATATTCTTAAAGATGCAGAAACTAGATATCCGAACGTAGAGAAGTTCGCCTATGGGTTGGTAATGGCCGCAAGAAAGTTAAGTCACTATTTCCAAGGAAGGACGATCAAGGTAGTAACGGATCAGCCACTAAAGAAAATCTTGCAAAGGCCGGAGGCGTCGGGCAGAGTAGTTGCTTGGGCGATCGAACTGGGGGAGCACGATTTAGAGTGTATGCCAAGGACTTCGATCAAAGCCCAAGCACTCACAGATTTTATGGTGGAATGCTCTTTCTCGGGGCCGAATGACTTGGCTCCCGAAGAGCAGCTAATTCAGGCACCAGGAAAATGGAAGTTGTTTGTTGATGGGTCAGTCGCCAAGGAAAAGTGTGGGGCAGGGTTAATTCTGACAAGCCCAGAAGGATTCGAAATATGTCAAGCTATCAGGTTCACTTTCCCGTTGACAAACAATGAGGCCGAGTACGAAGCGCTTTTGGCAGGTTTGGACTTGGCAAAAAATCTGGAAGTTAAGCACCTAAGGGTATTCAGCGACTCAATGTTGGTGGTATAACAGTTTTCAGGGGAATATAGACAAAAAGATCCCCGAACCAAAGCCTACGCCCTTAAGGTACGCGAACAATCTTTATTGTTTGAATCATTTGAATTAACTCAAGTAGCTAGAGAGAACAACAGTCGGGCAGACGCCCTTTCAAGGCTAGCTTCGGCAGAAACCCAAAACTTGAATGGGTCAATCTATCTGACCGAAGTGAAGACGCCTTCGATAGACAAGAAACAATGTATGGAAATCCATCAAGGGGTAAACTGGATGACCCCAATCAGGGCATTTCTAGAAAAGGGAACTTTGCCACTTGACCGAAAGGAGGCATAGAAGGTGAGACATCGGTCGGCGAACTACACTGTGGTCGGGGGCCTCTTGTTTAGAAGGTCAGCAAGTCAACCATTGCTTCGATGCCTGGATAAGGAAGAGCAACAATTAGCCCTTGAGACAGTCCATGAGGGAATTTGTGGGGAACACTTGGCAGGAAGGTCCTTGGCCTTCAAGATTCTCAGGCAAGGATTCTTCTGGCCAAAAATGAAGGAAGACGCTACCAAATATGCCAAGAAATGCAAACAGTGTCAATTGTTCAGCACAATCCCGAAGCAACCTCCTGAAGAGATGTCTTCGGTTCTCAGCCCCATCCCATTCGCCATGTGGGCAGTTGACATCGTGGGAATCTTGCCCACCAGTACCAAACCAGCCAAGTATTGCAATGTGGCGATCGACTACATGACCAAGTGGATAGAAGCCAGACCTCTCTCAGCCATTACCGAAGAAGCAACAAAGAAATTCATGTTAGAACAGGTAATCTCAAGGTTCGGCATTGTTATGGTATGTGTATCGGACAATGGAACTCAATTCATTGGAAGCAAGTTCAGAACGTTTCTGGCTCAGTTTGGAATTAGGCAGAAGTTCAGTTCAGTTGGGCATCCCCAAGGAAACGGGGCGATCGAAGCAGCCAATAAAATAATTTTTGATGGAATCAAGAAGAGGCTGGGTGAAGCCAAGGGACTTTGGGCTGAAGAGTTACCTTGGGTCCTTTGGGCTTACCGAACCACTGCAAGATCTTCAACCGGGGAAACGCCCTTCAAGCTGGCCTTTGGAACAGACGCTCTTCTACCTATTGAGGTTGGCTTAGAGTCTTACCGAACATAGGTGTTTAATGTGGAAACGAATGAATTCGGACTCCGGGTAAATGTGGATTTACTAGAGGAAGAAAGGGAGGCAGCCCATCAAAGAAACCTAAGGTACCAGGTGCAGGTAGCACAGTACTATGATTCGGGAGTGAAGAAGAGATCCTTCCAAATCGGAGATTTAGTGCTTCGGGAGTTAGCCACCTCCATGCCAACTAAACAATGCAAACTTATGCCCAATTGGGAAGGTCCATATGTGGTGATTGAAGTGGTTCGGCTAGGCGCCTACAAGTTAGCCCATTCGGACGGCAGCCCTATTAAAAACACTTGGCACGCCGCTCGCCTTCGCCATTTTTACCAGTAAGCTTACTGGACGCATTTTATTGCTTTTTAATTCAGCACTTTGTTTTATGCAAGTTTATTCTGAATTCCATAAGCTAGCATCAATCTGTAATCAAAACTATGTAAAAGTTGTCACATGATTAATGAAAGATTGCTTGCTCCATTTTTTATCTGCAGTAATTAAGCTAAGTACATTTGTAGCCAAAAGGTTAAGTACACAATATTAAGCTTAATGGACCCATGTTTGGGGCCGACCGAATAAAACACGCGCCCTCTAACTTATTTCTAGTGTTCAAGTACATTATGGTCTAAGTTACAAATGCTTGATGAATCCAAATTTGGGGCCGACCGAATGAAATTTGGACCCTTACAAAAATGGCTTAGTATTTATGTTGCTTTGACATTAATTAAGGCCGGGAGGAAATATTTTTTAGCCGACCGAATGGGACCTTAATCATTTACAAAACCCCTTAAATACTGAGGGGCAGCTAGGTTACGACCAAAAATGCACATACACGCTAGGCTGAAGCCGAAGATGCATAAAAATATAAGTAATTATGCTAAGGCAAAATGAAGCCGAAGATGCATAAAAATAAACAGTAATTATGCTAAGGCAAAATGAAGCCAAAGATGCATAAAAATAAAAAGTAATTGTGCTAAGGCAAATTAAAGCCGAAGATGCATGAACGAAAACAGTAATTATTCTAAGGCAAAATGAAGCCAAAGATGCATAAAAATAAAAAGTAATTGTGCTAAGGCAAATTAAAGCCGAAGATGCATGAACGAAAACAGAAGCTATGCTAAGGCCGAAGCCGACGATGCATAAACAAAAATAATTATGCTAAGGCAAATTTAAATGGCCCGAAGGCGAAAATATTAAGCCCGAAGGTAGAGTAAAATATTACAAGCCCGAAGGCACAAATTAAAAGCCCGAAGGCAATGTTAAACATTACAAGCCCGAAGGCCATCAAAATAAGATTAATATCAAGGGAACTATTCGGAAAGAGGCTCGTCTTCACCCGAGGAGACTACCAGAGGTTCATCGGACGTTATCCTGCCTACTAGATCCGTCATACCCAACTCGGCATCAATCATTTGAGTATGATCGAAACCGAGAGAGTGTGCCTTCACCAGGGCAGCGTCGTACCCCATCTGGTAGCATCGCTCTTCGGTCAGATCCAGTTTCTTCTGCAACTTCCGAATGTTCTTCCTAATGGCCTTGAGTTGCTGGTTTCTCCATTCAACACGCTTCTTCAAAGCATCCATTCCCTCCAGCTTCTCCTTCAAGGCATCATTCTCGGCCTTTAAGGAGCTAGCTTGGCCGGTAACCCTCTCCAAATCACTGGTTGAATTTCGGAGATCCTCCTCAGCTTTGACTGCCCGAGCTTCCAGCTAATCAACCGTCTTCAGCTTGGCCTGTATCCCCTCCATCCGTTCGGTAACCATGGCGGACCAGGAGACACCCTGAAAGCAAACAAGGGAAAGACTCAGAGGTTGAAGGCGGATAATTAAATGATACGCGAAAAGCAAGCTCACCATGGAGAGAAAGGCCATCATTTCAGTACAAGCCTCAAGGTCGTTCGCCTGGGCAAAAATCGGCCTATCGGCTGGCAGAATAAGACCCCAGCAGAGATCAGGACCGATGATTGTGGACAGCTGAGGGGCGGGAGCAATAATTTGATCAGTCTCTAGAACTCCCCATTGAGGAGCATATACCTTCAGCCCTGCATCACCTTTTCGGCCCCTTTTCCTTGAATCGACCAGGGCGGTAAAATCTGTATCTCTTGTCTCCAGGTCCCGAGGAGGAGAAGAAGCAGGTGGAGTTGTAATTATATTTATCTCCCTCTGATCAGGAACCGACTTCTCCCCCCCATCGGTCGCTTGAGCCGCAGCTTCGGCTTCAGCAGTAGCAGCAGCAGCAAGTTCGGCCGCTTTCTTGTGCTTGCGTTCCACGATCGCCTGAAGAGAAGACACTGCACAAAACACCGGAAGGTTAAATATGTATGGCAGAAAATAAAAATGCAGTACCTAAATGCAAAAATAAGACAGAGATAGATGTTACCACTACCCCAAAGGGCGACCAACCAATCGTTATCCCTGCCGTCCGATAATGGAACCCTATCTATTTCAAGTTCGCAGAGGATACGGTAATCATGTTCGTCCGCCTGCAGGAGTTCGGGATACTTCAACCTTGATGGATCGAGCTCCTGCCAGTGGCCATACTTCTCCATCCTCGGCCCCGAAATGAAAACCCACTTCTCATGAGTCCCTTTATTGCTGGAGTTCGTTTGAGCCCAATCGGCCTTACCGGTTCGACGGGCTATGGTATAATAGCAATTGCTCCTCGAATTCCTTCGGAGCTCATAGTGATGCCAAAACAAAGTTGTCCTTGGAGTCATCTTCTTTGCCAAGCATCGGGCTTGAAAAGCGTTTATGTGGAAAAAGTTGTTCGGATCCAACTGCCCTATAGCTTTTCCCAGCTGCTTCAGCAACTTCTTTAGGATGGGCAACATTGGCAACCGAAAGCCGCATTTGAATGCCATTTCGGATATGCCAGTGGCCACGCTTCCCCCACAGAGGGGTGGAATTGCAGGGTTGTGCCAGATGCGATCCTTCTTCCTCGGCGCGAAGAAGTACCAGACATGTCTCTCTACTAGATATTTTGCATGAAAGTCTTCAATTTTATCTTCGATCAGCTTCGATCAGAAATTCGCGGCTGGATATAGTTTGGCGTCGCTGAAGGGCGAAACCTCCGAAGGACCAGCACCCTCGGTTGACCGATCCATGTCCCTGCATTCGGAAATGAAGAGACGTTAGCCTTGTACTAGGACAAGAAAGAAGTGGAAAAGAGTAAAGAAAGCCGAGTACAGTAGGCCGGGATCGGTCAGGGATAGCCTAAAGTCTAGGGCGAAGGAAATTAAAGATGACCTAAAGGCTACGAGGGATCGGGACAGACCGAAAATGGTTTGTGAGTCTCGAAGATCCCGAAGGATGCTCTTGCCAAAACCATTCTCAGTCAAATCCCTGAATCCTAGGGAAAGGGGCATACAAAGACCAGACAGTGAAATTAGACGCACAAAACGTCCTAGGTATGCGAGTATTTTGTCTAAAGGGCACAGGTAACTTTACGCATATATACATACAGATACATACATGAATATATGAAATGCAGGTCTATTACAGTAAAGAAACAAAGAGGAAAATATTACTTACTGGTTTGAAGATTTCGGATAAGATCGAGTTCTTGGGGATAGATCGCTTGAACGTAAACGTCGACCGGAATCGGAGAGTTGAAGGTGACCGGTGATGAAACGGCGGTTCCAATTGTTGTTCACGAAAAGCTCTGGGAAAGAAGATTTTCGCTCTAAGAAATGTACGATATTGTAAGCGTAAATATAAAAATGAATGGGTTTTAGAGGGCTTAAGTACAGGGATACGACGTTTGGACAAGGGTCGTTTCAAATTCAACGGTGGAGATTAAAGCGCAGATCTCGAGATCAGACAGTTGTCAATCATAAAGGGACACGACTTCCCAAGAGACGTCTCGACCTTGTCCATCGCCCTTCTTATCCGAAGGTAACGTCCGAAGAGTGAATTCCGAAGATGGGCCCAGGCTTTGGCCTCCATCCTGAGGATAACTCCGAACGAAGCCCAGGGACATGTTGGAGGCCCATCTCCTAAATGGGCTTGACCGAAGATCCAGGGATAAATTATCGGTCCAGCCGAACGGAGCCCATTGATAGTCGGTCCAGTAGGCAGCAACGGTCATGCGGTTATGGACTCCCCAAAACGTGGGACACGACACTCCACGTCGACCACTCTTCGGTAACCGCCTGAGAAAAAGAGAATATGTTGGGTCAGGTTTGGACTATCATTCATACACACATTTTACACACAAAAGACACAGACTCTCTACGTTCAAATTTCTTACAAGGAATTGACTGACTTATTCTCACACCGGAGGTGAATCGGGGGGCCAAACCCTCGCATTCTTCTTCTGCAGGTTCGATCGAAGCGTTATCCGGCAGAATTCAGTCGTAACATGCAGTATGACAACACTAAATGAATTTAGCATTTGATAATTTTGTCTTATTAAATTTAATAGTACGATCCAACTAATGTTGCTGTTACAGATAATAATATCGGTTTTTTTAAAAAAAATAATTGAAAAAGTGTTTGATAAAATTTAAAAATTGTTTTTTTAAAAAAAATACTTTTAACCTAAAAGCTATTTTTAGAAAAAATATATCCCCACATGCTTTAAATTATTTTGTGTTGCATTTAGTTGCATTTGCTAATAAAAACATATTTTCGCAAAAAAAATCAAAATATTAATCATATTTTTACAAAAAAGAATTTTTTAAACATTGTGATGCCTCTTTGTGGACACATATTGCTGCTGTCGGTGATTCTTGTTCATAAATATTCACTCCATATACTACTTTCAATAATATATTTTGTGTATGCAAGCTTTTATATATTTTATTGTATAATAGAGGACGAGAAAGCAATCTCTATCTATACTATTATATAAAAGCCGATGTAATAACCCTAACTTTAGAAATGCTACAGTGATTAAATGAATAGTGATTTTGAGGAATTAGGAAAATGGTAGGTAGGTACTCTATAACTGAAACAGAAAATGAATAATCGGAAACCATAGCAGGGTTGTACTAAGAAAATAAGTGACTCAAAACGACGATGGATTTCAGAAATTCCTAAATATGGATTCTGAGGATTTTGGATTTTTAATGAGCTTCTATCTTATTGGATATTAAGGAGCATAGAAATATTAAAGGATTTATATATTGAAGAATTATTGAATTTAAGTTAAACCAAGGGATTATTAAGTCAAGGAAATACCGAAGGAATTTGGATTGTTAAACGATTTCAGAACCACTGAGATAACGAGGTATATTCGAAGCGAATTGCAATTAGATGAGTATGGGAATAAAACAACCAAGATTAGTAATATTACAAGGATACATACCACATTATTATTACCAAGAGTGCTAGCAAATTACCTAGGAAAAATCAAGAAAAAGAATTATTAGATCATCCAAATGATGTCACCTTCCACTAACATTAAACCAAGGGGCAAATTAGTCATTTTAAGTGAGATTTTTCCATAACCTTCCATAATTATCTATAAGACTCTAGAATTAATTAGATGAGTACAAGAGAAGATTAGAAAACAAGAGCAAAATCCTCTTCCCCTCCATTTCTTGAAATTCGGCAAAACAGAGAGCAGTTCAGAAAAATAGCAGTTCAGAAAAATTCCATTTACTCAATGGAATTTTTTGTTCTTTATATGTTTGGAAAGCTGGTGAGATGCTCTACAACTCTCCTTTAGAAGCCTCATCCAGAAAACGTAGGTAAGGCCTTCGTTTTTGTAACCTTTTTTAGTTCGAAGAATTTTAATATTCTATCTGTTAAGCGATCTGAAAACAGAACGGCTATTTGTTTAGTTCGGTTATCTGTTTACTACTCAGGTTGTAATGTTAGTACGGGGGTTTGTCCCGACTGGATGCCGTTGTTTTAATGAATCCATTCTCTTTTTGTCAAAAAAAAAATTATATAATTAAATTAATTTACTAAAATTTCAAGGTTCGAATTCTATCAACGATATATTTATTTTAAAATTTTATAATATAAATTTTAAACCATGCAAATCATTAACTAAATTTATATTAAATTTTTAATATTAAAATTAAAATGAAATATTGTAAATAATGATTATATAAAAATGTAATTGAAACATAAAATAAAATTTGTTGTGCATCGCACGGGTTATAAGCTAGTATTATAAATTAGTGGATAGCCCGTTCCTTAGGTTCGACATCCATATTTAGGTTCGAATTAGATTTTTAACTTCATTTTGATCCATGGACTATCCATTTAATAGGTATCGTATCCAATTTAGCTTTGTATAAGATCCATGTTATAATTTGACCAATGTTCAATTATGGAAATTTTTTATACTAATTTTAAATATCATTAATGTCCCTTAAATTTTTGGTAGGTTCATTAACAGAAATTTTAATTAATGTTTCAATTTTAGTAATCAAATTAATGTATATCATCACATCCTATATATAACAAAAGTTTGTCTAAATTAATTCTTAAATGTACTTATTATATTATGGTGTTAAGTACGTACTCACCTAAGTTAGGTGAAATAAAAATATTTTTTATTAGGTAGAATAAAAATGTTTTTTTTATTGCAAATACATGGGAGGTATTTTGTAATTGCACGACTTCACTATATAATTATAAATCTGTCATCTATGTACCTATAAGCCTCTAAAGTACGTACTCAGGGACATTTTTTCTAATATTATGTAAAATAACATTTAATGGTTTTAATATTAATTGCTTCAAAATTTTATTATTTAATCATTTTTAAATTATTTTATTTATTAATTTATCATTATGATGATATATTAATATTTTTTATAAAATAATATTTTAAAGTACCGTGTGCGTAGCACGGGCTATAATCTAGTTATATTTAAAACATGTACTATGTCTCTGTTATAAAATAGAAATAATGTTAAGTGCTACTCCCTCCGTCCCATTCAATTGTTAACACTTTTTTTGTTACATTCTGACAGGTATTTTTAGATAAATTTTAAGGATAGTTCCATAACTTATTTTTAAAATTTTCTTTCTTTTTTTGTATAAAAATAGGATTGTTCTACTTTTATACAAAAAAACAAAATTTCAAAAATAAATTATGCAACTACCCTTAAAATTCAACTTAAAATGCGTGCTAGATATCTTATTTTGAAATATTAACAAATGGGTGGGACGGAGGGAGTAGTTGGTTGTGGTCATGGACTGTGGTCGGGGACAGGGGGATCACGGCTGGCTGACACGTGTCACGCGCAAGGGAAGTGATATATTTGGGTACATATCATTATACTAGTATACAATAGTCGAAACGTTAAAAGTTTGGTTGGTTGGTCGGTCGGTACGATCCTTATTGATTTTACTTATTTACCCTTATTTAACACTAAATGTTATTTTTACTTAATTATCCTTACTTTAATTTTTTTTTTTGAGTAAAATTTAATTCATTAATGATAAGTCATACGACATCTACAAACATAGTCGAGTCGAATCAAACGTAAACAGAAACAATAGTTGATTAATCCACTCTTCGAGATATAATCACGCGATTTGTTGAAGATGATATATTTGTAAGTACTCTATTCACCGCATCCATCTATAAATTTATATGTTTGATCTATCGATCATAGATGCGATCCTATAAGAACCTTCATCTCTGAATCAAAATCATGAAAATCTTGCCGATCTCTAATTATATTTAGTTACTAATAACAAATAAATTCTCCTTTTCAGGTAAAACATGTTAACTTTTCTATTTTTGAATAACTAATCAATTTCTTTTTTCACGTAAAACATATTATCTTTTATATTTTATCTAACTAAAAATATTCCTTTTCTAAAAAACACTTTGACCGGCCAATTTGATTCAATAAAATAAAATATTATAATTATAATTACTAAAAATTAACCAATTACCTTTTTCAGCTAAAATACGTTACATTTTCAACTGTTTTATTTTTTTCCAGTAAAACATATTTGGGTAGTTTTATTTAAATAAAATAAAATTACACATGTCCGCAACCACAAGTATCCCCACTTCATGTTATATCATTTACCTCTAGTTCTTGTCAGTTTGTTCACATATGTTATTGTTTCAAACTAGTAACTAAGGGGTCATTTGTTAAATCTGAACAGTTATTTCTGAATGATTGGAATTTCTGGATGATCTGGACCAGAGGTAATCTGGAAATCTGAATGAGTGATGCTATTTGTTAGTAATTTTTCTAAATTATCTGGATGATGTTAATTTCCTATAATGCCATGTTGTAACATTATTTTTTCTAGATTATATATTTCTTATAATTTTGTATGATAAATTATGATATTGGAACAGTTAAAGTATTTGAGACGATAAAAAAGAAAAATGTCAATGCTACTAATAAGTTTATTGTACCACAAAAAAAGTCTTTTTGCAAAATCACAATCCTAAAAATTTTACGAAATTATTCAAAATTTCTTTATAAATTTGAAGCAATATGATCCCGAAGGTCGTTCATGTATTGAGTGGCTTGAGATCCCCATTGTGTTTCATTTATTGGTCCTTCCAAATCTTCTTCATTTTCTTCTCCATCACTGCTTTCATCGCATTGATCAAATAATTCATCTGCTAATTTCGTTTTTCTTATAAAATTGTGAACAGCAATACAAGCAATCACAATATCTCGTTGCGTAGAAAATGTGTATGGAGCCATCTGTTTCAAGATTGGGAATCTTGCTTTGAGCACACCATAAGCACGCTCGATAACATTTCTTAATCTTGCGTGAGCGTGATTGAATTTTTCCTCCTTACTTAAAGCACGTTGACGATGAAAATCTGCTAACCAATATCTTGTATTACGAAATGGGGTTAAATAACCACGAGTGTTTGTATATGCTGCATCACAAAGATAATATTTATCTGCAATATAAAGGGATTACAAATTATTCTACATTTATCTATATTCAAATAACATCATTTTAAAATATTAGGAGATACATACTTGGTGGAGGAACTGGAAATCCGGAATCGGGATCGAGTGTAACCTCTGTTAATATTCGTGAATCATGTGCTACTCCCTCCCATCCAGCCCAGACAAATGTGAATATCATATTAAAATCGCATATACCTAAAACATTTTGGTAGCATTCACCTCTTCCCCGTCCTCTATATCGAGCTTGTTGGCATGAACGAGTGTACCGTCAAGTGCACCAATTGCTCCCTGCAGAAAAAAAACATGTGAAAACTCATTAAAGAATAGTAAAGTTATATCAGCAAGCTAATTAATAAGAAATTACATAATACAAATAAAACAATGTCACTACTAACCGGAAATATTTTTAGCAGCTCTCTTTGTCTCCTTGAAACATTTGAGTTTTGATTTAATGGTGTAGGAACTATCATTTCTTTTGCAAACTCCATCATTCCATCCAACACCTCATGAAAGTATTTATGTATTGTTTGTGTAGAATGCTGGAATCTACGTTTTACCTTTATAAAACGATCATTGTGGCTTATAACATGTAAAAATATAGCCATTTTTTCTTCAACGGTTGAATATCGACTATCTTCAAGCCAACCGCGTTGTTTAAAGAGGTTGCAAATTTGAATATATGCAACACGAGAAAGACGCATCATTTCTTGACATTGAGTGTTAGAACCTTCTAATAACTCTAATGTATAAGCAAATCCGCGCAATGATGAATTATTATCTCTTATTCTTGGCACATTTCTAGGGCGAAGTTTTCTTAAGTAACAATACATAATCATGAAACATAGTAATTGATCCTGTATTTCCATGTTTACCCTGTAAAAAGTACTATCAACTTATAAGTACATACCAAAAATAATAACAAATCATGACAAGTAAAAATGCATTTATTAAAAGTGTTCAATATGCATTACAACTGAAAAATATGGAGTTCAAAACTAAACCAATTTTCAAGTTCAACAATGCTAAAAAAGTACCAAGTTCCAAGACAAATCAAATACGAAGTAGGAAAATATGGAGGAAATGAACGTAACCAGATGAAAAACTAGTCATCAATTCCTAATTTTTTTGACACCATTTTTACCCAATGCTCATTCTCATATTCATCAAGAAGCATCCACTGTTCTCTATACTTTGCACTCTCGCAAAAAATTCCAAGAGCCTTACGGTGCAAGGGATTTGTTGCTCCCCATCCAAGACTGTTCAATTTCTCTTTACATTCTTTAAGTGATGGTCCACTATTGGTCTGAACCATAAGTTTTAAAGCACTGGTCATCTCATCTTCAAATTGTGTAGTTTTTGTAAGTTTTGATGATTTTTTAGCTTTTTTCTTTGGATTTTCTTCAAGAATTGGATTCGAAGTATTTGGTTTCGAAGTATTTGATTGAACTTCTTCGGTTTCAGGAATCTCCATGTCATCAACTAGATCAATAGTCCTGCTCTTCTTAGAGCTAGGTCCCCATCCACTAACTCCTGTGGCAGCAGTTCCATCGTAAAGATGGGTGCAAAGGTCAGGAAAGCTCAAAGGTATGGTTCTTAAAGTGTCTACGATCTTATTTCCCTGTGGACAATAAAATAGAGTCAATTTTATTTATGAAGTTGTCACTAGATTTTATTGAATATAAATTTAAAAATACCTTTCGAAGTTGATCCCATTCTTCTTTTGTGAAGTTGAATGTATTAGTTGTCGGATCATAGTGATTTCCAGTTTTAGATTTGAGCCGACACCAAGCAGCATATCGAGATCTTAAATAATCATATCGGTTTCTCATCTGTCTAGCATCAACCTCAAAGTTGTGGGTTTTCTTAAGAATTTCTCCCACTTTTATCCATGAATGTGGCTTAAGATTGCTACCTAGCCTACCACTAGCAGTAACTTCCTCAATGCACGCTTCAAGAAAAGTTTTAGTTATAAGTTCACACCTCCACAACACTTTTTTCTTTTTTTGAGTTTCACTAGCTTGATTTTCGCTCTCACTAACTTGATTTTGGGTTTCACTATCTTGGTCCATACCTACAAACCTTTTTTAAAATTAGTAATACTCTTTGGAAAAAAAAGTAAGAAAAAAGCCCACAAAGTCATAACATCATATTCTGGAATTAACAGTATTTGTTGTCAAATAGGAAGACTTTTATTTTGTCCATCCTATTGGTTTGAGTTGTATGATTTGTGTATGTACTGTTGCCTGTTGGCATCAAAATATTGATATCTACATTAACAAAATAAAAATGAAAAAACAGTTGGCTAAAAAGGAATTCAATTCAGAATCATGAGGAAGGTAACCAGAAATGTTTGTAGTTTAAGAACAAAAAAAGAGAGCCATCGGCCAACTCAAAGTGCTGCATTTTAAACTAGACTGTATTGTCACCTATAATAGCTTCTGCAAAAAAACTGATCTAATAGCATAGTAGCGAGAAACTTAGGAACCACCAACATCTTGTTCATTAAATCTTCATTAAGAAACTTAGTGTTCAGGTTGATTAATTGCAAGCAAACAGTAGTGAATAAGTATTTCGTTTAGGTTAACCCATTATTAGCTTGCACTATCTAAGTACTAAGAATTCATCTTAAATTTCAATTATCATGACCTATACATAGTTTCCGGGACAACTTGAAAATTGGGACAAATTTTCATTTATGGTTAAATCCCTGGCCGGATCATATAAAGCTTGCAAAAGAATTCAGTCACAATATTTTATATTCCATCCTAAATTCTGACATATGTTCTTAATATAAACAGATTAGCCTTCGCATAATAAAGAAAGTAATACCAAGTAGCGATACAAGCTTAATGGATTTCCACAAAACAGACTAGTCAAATTCAATAATGAAGATAAGTATTACCAAGTAGTGATACAAACTCGATGGACGGTGCCAGCAGCAACGAGAGCTACTAATTCTGAAAGTATCATTGCAGCCAATTGAATTCATTAATTAATAATGTTTAGAATAGAAACTGGTTTTGAAAAAAAAATTAACTAGCTGTTTAAATCATTATTCAGCTGGTAAGTCCTATAGCTCCTACCTCTTTATGCATCCAAGCAAAAAAAAGGTCACAGTTATTTTGTCACACAAGAATCCATGTAATAATATCTCAGGAATCACAAGTATATGAAACATAGACACAATCACACAATTACAAGTAAACTTGTTTATACCAAGTTACAAGTGGAAGGACCCCAGGCAATATACCTAACCAGTAATTATGCTGCTCGCATAATATCAAAAACACAAAACAAAAATATATGTATACCCTACAAGACTGACCACATATGTGCACCAGTCTCTAAAACATTACAAATATCAATACACATAAGAACTAAAACCGAAGAAGAACAAATATAAAACAAGAGCAAGAACAAATATAAAAGTAATACACATACAAAACAAGAACATTCTAATTATTAACAATTGAGGTAGAGAGAAAGAAATAATTCGTACCTGATAGAACTAGAAGTGATGAGAAGTGATGAGAAGAGAGCGCTAAAAAACTTATATAAGAACCAGAAGTGAAGAAGAGCGGCAAAAAAAACCTAAGAAAGCCGCCAAAAACCTAAAAATCCCGCGCGAATTATGTAGCGGGTTCCTTAGGAATAGATGAATTGGAGAGATATCTGGATGATTGAGCGAAAAATATAAAGATGTATCGTCCAGCAGTTTTTTTTCTATCGTCCAGGAGTTTTTTTTTTTATCCAGATTGCTTAAAATGTTATCAAACAATCTGGACGAGCCCAAATCTGAATGAGCCCATAAAATCTTTCATCCAGTTGTTATCAAATGGGCCCTAAGTATTAATTAAAGTGCCTAGGGGTTCCTCATCCACTACAGTGCATGTTATCGCATTGCACCCATCAAAATTTAGGGGTTCAAAAATATTTAGTGCCTACATCCACTATGTTATTGTTTCAAACTAGTAACTAAGTATTAACTAAAGTGCTTAGGTGTTTCTCATCCACTACTGTGCATGTTATCGCATTGCACCCATCAAAATTTAGGGGTTCAAAAATATTTAGTGCCTACATCCACTGCAGTGCATGTTATCGCATTGCACCCATCAAAATTTAGAGGTTCAAAAATATTATGTAATTTAAATTTAATTAGTTCAAATAAATTTATTTGAATTTGAAAGAAAATTAAAATTACGGATATAGGAGCATATACTTTATTTTCATGAAATTTTTCTAAAAATTTGAGTTTTTTTTTAAAATTCATTTTTTTGACTTTGACCGATCTTTAACCGTTTAACCGATCATCGCTATCTCAGCCGTTTCTTGATCGATTTTTTTGGAAATCTTTCTTGGACCCGATTTCCGCTTAATCAAGATGGAACCTATCTAAGCGATTAATTGATCGATTAATTGGATTAATCACCAATTTTTAGAACACCAGCTATGAGTGTACTTGTTGGTCCCTGAGTATTGCAAGTGGGGGTTGAATGCAATATTGATAAATTCAAATCTCTATATCAACAATAGTAATAAAGATTCTAACTTATCAGTAGAAGAAATGCAATCACAAGTTGTAACTCAAGATATTTCTCACAAAATATATGTTTTATTTATTTTGTAAAGTATTGCTACAACCTAGAGAAAATAAGATATTTCTTCAGCTTCGTTTCCTTGAGTGATTCAGATAAAATGAGAGATAGATCTCTATAAATATGAGTTTGCTCTACTATCTCTATCTACATGGATTGTGGAGCTTCTGTCATTTTCAAGTGGCAGCTCCTTACTATTTGCACATCCAAGTAACTTTCCTAAATTGCTATACAAAATTTTTTATCAATATACCTAAAGTAATTTGGATAAATTCTAAACTAAGCTATCCCAATTCTAGTAGATGTTGATTTACCATAATCTCGGATTGGTAAGCTTTGTTTTGTTATCTCTCAAGCATCTGTCGTAGTCTTTGGCTAATTTTACTTAAAATTGAAAAATATATGCGAGGAATATAATATGAGTTAAAAGGCGACTCAAATATATAAAAATTGATATGTGAAAAAAATAATTTGAAAAAAAGTACCTCGAAGGTACTTTAATTTTGAACAAATACTAACTTTAAATGAAAAATTTTAATGTACACAAACACCTTATTTTCACTTTAATTGGATCGAAAAAATATTATAAATCCCCCAAACAGGCTCTTAGTCTTTCAAGAACTCGAAAAAAACAAAGATATTGTTTTATAAAAGCACGTAGGTCATAAGATGTATACTTAATACATATATAGCCGATGCACCCTCCTTTTTTTCCAATATGCCTCCTTCTTCTCCGTTTAAAGTCTTCTTCCTCCTTTCTAATCCTCCTTCGACCCTCCATCAATTCTTCTAAATTTTCTTTATCCCGGTTTCAATAAAATCGAGCCTTATGTTAGGCTTTTGTTTTTTTAAATTTGTACTTTGTTGAGTTTGTTCCCATTTTTTTTGAGATTTGTTTATTCTCTCCTTGTGAGAGCTTTGTGTGTTTTGCAGTGAATTAATGTCCGGGATGTTAGATATGCGGGATTTTCAAGGTTTTGATTTAGTTATAGAAGTCTTTATGGGATTGCATTTATAGTCGATAACTAAAACCAGATGTGGCGAAGCGGGTACATGTGCATATATCAATTTCAACAAATCGCTTGATGATATATCCAAGAGGTCTAAGAAGACTGGATTAATCTGCAATTTTATCTTTTTACACTTTGTTCGACTCGATTGTTCTTGTAGATGCCGTATGACTTTTTATTAACAAATTAAATCCTTTGTTTTAAAAAAAAATATGTATACTTAACACAGTCTAGTTGTATATTATTATAAATCCAAAATGTAATTTTTTATAAGAAATATTCTTATATGATATGGAAATCTTCGTCAGTCATATTAATGTAAGAACATGTACACTAGATTAAGATATCCTATGTTTTGGTTGATGTATTGAAAACACTGCGCGTTAAAATTGGCTCTTTTCGTTTCGCAGTAGATTAAGCACTAAAAAAACAAGCCAAGTACCGAATTGTGAAAAAGCCTAAAACTAGTTAGAACACGCTAATTGATAACGCCAGATTCCGATGGGCTCCTCTACCGTCGTTCCCTCGCCCAGGTGCGGTGTAGCTGATGGTTGGGCTACTGCAAAACAACACCGGGAGGGGGGGTTTGGACCAGCGGTGCCTCCGGTGTGAGAATGAGAGAAGGTTTTGGAAGATAATATCGAAAATATGAAGTATCTAAGAGTGGGGTTGTGTGTAGGTGATAAATGTGTAGAGAGAATGTAACCTCCAAACCTTCTTTTCTTGGTCTATTTATAGGCCAAGAATTAGGGTTTGGGGGTTGATACCTGATAAGTGGATTTCATATCCACTTGGAGCGTTCCATATCGGCTTAAATTGATTGACTTGACCTCAAGTTCGTTGTGTTTTTGATGTGTTTTGTTTAGTTGTGCAGGATTGTAAAATGTCGAGTAGGGTTGGTGTTTTCATCAATTTTGGACTTGAGTTTGAGTTTTGGAACGAAGAAAGGAAGCTTGCTTTGAGTTACCATAAAGATTCATGTTCACGGAATTGAAGACGGAAGCCTTTGCAAAAAGAACGGGAAGAAACTAAAGCGAAAACGAAGAAAAATTGTAGAAAATTCAACCTAGCAGCAAGCTATGCGCAGGCAGCGCGTGAGGGGCGCAGGCAGCGCGTGCAACAGAATTCTTGGCGCAGGCTGCGCGCGTGGCGCTGGTGGAAAAGCTGTTGCTGCGGAAAAATCAGTTTTCTACCCTATTTCAAATTGAAGATGTATTTTAAGACTATTCTTGTTGGACAAGACTTCGAGGGCTGTTCGCACTTATTCACGCAAGAGAACGTGGTCAACAAGTAATATAGAGTAAATAGGATTCGTTCCCACAGAGACTCAAATTGTTCGTTATATTCACTTATGCACCAGCTTATGATTTACACTCACTGCTAAGACAATCACAATTTTGGGTTGATTTAACTATTGTTTAATTACCAACTAAGCCAATTACGAGAAAATAACTTAACTTTAACCTTATAATAAACAAACATGGGATTTCAATTTCATCTACTACTTCATCTAGAATCTTATGCCCTTTAGCCTAGCATGTGACAGCGTTGATTACTGATTAGATGCACTAAACTGATACACACCAACTTTCGTTGTGCATATACCATCCTACTGATCATCCACAATTGATAGAAGTCAAGTAGTCACCAAATATGTGTAGTCCCTATATGTCTATAGCAATTGAACACATACCGGTTGAAAATCAAGCACCCATTAAACCACATAGTCGATGCAAGACGGTTAGAATCACATCACAAATTAATACATGTTTTTCACATGCAAAAACCTATGCTAGCATGAATTGTTCTAAACCCTAGATCCACTTTCGCATTCACTAGGATTAAACAAACAATTACAAGTGTTCGCGACTCACTTATAACGAATAAGCATAAACATACTAGGCAATCAATACATTCAATCACACACCAAGGCATAATTAACACTCAATTTCTAGAATCCATAGCAAAATCTATTAAAATCCCATGACAACGAATTAGCCCATAATCGACCTCATCGCCATCATGGGTTCAATTGATAACATAATTCTAGAACAACAAATAATTAAAAGAAGAGAGAAAATAAGGTTCAGAAATAACTCCCCAAAGTAGAAGAATACAAAAGTTCCAAAGATTACTCCTTGCTTGTCACTAGCTTGGAGATGTATCTTCAAATTGTTCTTGGCTACAATGTTGATGATCTTCCTAATAATCCTGATATACAATGATAGGTAGTGTTTATATAGGCCCTAGAATACTTTTCCAACAAGAAAAGACCTAAAAATACAATTTAATTCGAAACAGGATAGAATTTCAGAATTTCCAGCGAGTTCGGGCGCACTCTGCGCGGTATCAGCGCAGTCTGCGCGGTCTGTTACTGTTCAGAATTATAGAAAACTTCCCAGGCTTCGCGTGGACAGCTTACGGGCCTCAAACGGACTTGTAGAACTCCAGATATGACCAAAACAGTGAAGACTGCGCAACCATCCGAATTTTACACAATTTGCTCCTTTCTCCTCCGTTTCTTTCGCATTAGCTAACATCTTTAATACCATGACACATGTAACTCCTTGGTAGCATAACACAAGTGTACCATCTTCATTCCAATACTTAATTCCGCTCTAATATCGATTAGAAACACCAACACTAACCGATAGCTACAACCCTGCACAACTACACAAAACACATAAAAACTACCACAATCTTGAGGTCAAAGCAATCAATTTAAGCCGATTTAGAATGTTCCAAGTGGATATAAAATCCACTTATCACACCCCCAAACTTAAACTGATGCTTGTCCTCAAGCATATACAATTACAACTAACTAACTAATTAGTACCACTTCCGTAGGTGATCACAGTTGCATTTGGCATATGCAACAAGCCCTTTAAACCCCTAGGCAGCCCTAGTGGACGAGTAAGGTCTCGTGAGGGCCTATAGCGAATGTACCCACAAAATCCAATGCAATGCAATGCATGAATGCAACTACTATGAAAATGCAAGATCCCCTTCAAACTCACCAAAACCAACTAACAAGCAAATATCTCAATGAACGTAACAATTCCAAGCAGAGTTCAACTAAGTCCCCGTATACTAACAATACATGAACAGAAACGTACGTGTGTGCAATGCTCATCAGAAATACCCCCAAAACTAGGTCAAAAATCATACATGCTTTCCGTCAAGACAATCACAAGTTTATAACTAGAATAGACTGTAGACACTCCATAACCTAGGAACACCTCCACCCTCATCCAAGGTAGACAGAAACTCATGCTTTATTACTATACTACGACACTACATATACAATACGCATGCTTATTTAACCGTGCAATGAATGAGACCCCAAAAGGCTTATACAATAATACCCATGTAGCGAGTGTTGGGTCAGTGGATCCCAGACTATAAAGCCTTAGGTCACTAGGACTAAGTCCCCTCAGACTTAATTACTCGAGTATTAAAGAGCTCACTCTGGTTAATTTTGCATTTAAATTATTTATATGACCCTTTTTTTTTCTTTTTTTTTCTTTTTTATTTTTTTTTTCTTTTTTTTTATATGCAATCTGGAATGAGCCTTTCTCATTTCCAACCCTAGACTACTCATATAAATATGAGCTGGCTACTAGCCATTTAACGCCTAGCCTTTATTGACAAATATTAACAACTAGCATGAAAATTCCTGGTTTCCCCCAAACTTAGACTTTAATGTTCCTACGCTATAAAGGGAATAACGAAAATTCTAAATATAAACAAGTGATTAAATCTCAAAACATCCCACAGGCATGACCCTAACCTAGCCCAACAGCACCCCAATGAGACTGTGTAATAAATTTTGTTCCCGTAACATGCAAGTCAATTTCATAGAAACTATAAATCAGCCCTCTACTCATCATCATCACACCCAAATCAACATCCACCTATCAATCAGAATCAGCTCGTCCTAAGGGATCATGAAATATGCATGCCATGAAAATGCAACTAAATGAAAACTCACATGGTATACGAAAATAAAACAAAATGTCCTAGATGAACAAACGTAGATAATACGAACATAACAATCATGCATGAACTATCACTACTATGCAACATGATATCCTATATGACCACAAAATACAACAATACATACAACTACTATCCCCCAAATCACCCCCAAACTTAAAAATTGCAATGTCCTCATTGAATGTAAAATAAAGGGTACAAGAGATACTCCCCTACTCGTCGGCATCTCCACCCTCCTCGGGTGGTGTGTCTGGTGGTGGATAGACGTGGAGGCTCCAACACAACTGTTGTTTTATTAGAAAGCAAGTAATCATGGGTTGCCTCCCACGAAGTGCCTTTCTTTAACGTCTTTAGCTAGACTTGGCCACGATTTTCCTCTTGAAAATTTTCTACACCGCATCTCTATAAGGCCATTTAATGATCTTTTTTGGAGCGACATCTTCAACGACAAGCTTTACCCGTATTCGCTCCTCACAAGCTCTCTTAACAACATTCTCCCGCCTTCCTGAAAAGTTAGCAGCAATAACAATAGCAAACAAAGGAGATAAATTACAAGAAACATACCCCAGGTGAACTAGCAATGTTTTGAGCTCGAGTTCGGGAGCTCCTTCAAATGATGGCTTAAGGCGCACCTGAGAATTCCAGAGATCTTCCACTCCAAGCAACTTATGTGGAATACGTAGCCCCATTAACCAAGGCACTGTAATCCTCAGTTGGCCATGCTTTGCCTTCTCCTTCTCCGTGTCATACTTTTTACTCTGCCCTGCATCAACCAATTTCAAGCTAAAACACTCCTCATCCTCCGCCGGCAAATTCATGGCTAGAGTTTGCTTCTGAAGCCCTTGTGGATATGGAGGAGGAAAATCGATTTGGACGATCTCTGTAGTCTTCTCCGGAGTAGATTTGTCAACAGGAGAGATGCTCTTTTCCTCTTCGGCCTCCAGCTGGTCGAAGTCAGATTGCAACGGAGCGGCATTCAACAACTGAACATGCTCTTCTAATTCATCATCTTCCACACTGAGACACTCTTCATCCTTCGAAGGAATTAGCATAGCCGCTTGAGCCTTGGAATTTTCTTGATCTTGGGCTGATTCTTCAAAATTTTCAGATTGCAAAGGAAGTGGTTGCGGTTGATTATTCAGAATTGAATTTTCTGATTGGTTTGCCTCCGACTCTGCTTCCTTATCAGCTTCATGTTCTGCTTCTTCCCCATCTCTGCCCTCAGACTCTCCTTCCTGAACTTCGATCATGGTCTCACCCGTGGCTAAGAAAGGCCAGTCAAGACTGATAGTAAGGTTCTTGTCCTCCTCCTCTACAGCTAGGCCTTCTGTGTCACTTGCAATATGATTCAATGTTTGTAATGCATTTGCAATTTGACCAATCTGATCTCCTATTCTCTGGAGAGACAATGCATTGCTTTTAGCCATCAACCTCAATTCTTCTAATTCAGCTTCTTCGGTCGACTGTTGGATAGAACAAGTCTGAAATTGCTGCTGCTGAAATTCAGGAGGTTGAAAGTGTTGATGCACTGGGGCATACTGATGCTGAAATTGTTGCCCATGTTGCTGCTGAATTCCCCCTGGATTGTATGGCTCATCTTCAAACTGCTGATTTTGGAGCGGGTAGGATGGATATTGGAATTGCTCCATACCACTCTGATTGTAGTCCCAGCTGAAATTTGGCCGGTTTCTGTTATACTCACATTGATGAGTGTAATGTCCACCTGCACACAGCTCACAAACAATTACGAATTCCTGCTCCCAATAATCCATCAAATAAAAAGAAAAAAAACGTCCGAGTCAGTGAATTTAACCCAAATTGATGACAAGATCATAAACTAAACAAACAATGAACCGAGTCCCCGGCAGCGGCGCCAAAAACTTGTTCGCACTTATTCACGCAAGAGAACGTGGTCAACAAGTAATATAGAGTAAATAGGATTCGTTCCCACAGAGACTCAAATTGTTCGTTATGTTCACTTATGCACCAGCTTATGATTTACACTCACTGCTAAGACAATCACAATTTTGGGTTGATTTAACTATTGTTTAATTACCAACTAAGCCAATTACGTGGAAATAACTTAACTTTAACCTTATAATAAACAAACATGGGATTTCAATTTCATCTACTACTTCATCTAGAATCTTATGCCCTTTAGCCTAGCATGTGACAGCGTTGATTACTGATTAGATGCACTAAACTGATACACACCAACTTTCGTTGTGCATATACCATCCTACTGATCATCCACAATTGATAGAAGTCAAGTAGTCACCAAATATGTGTAGTCCCTATATGTCTATAGCAATTGAACACATACCGGTTGAAAATCAAGCACCCATTAAACCACATAGTCGATGCAAGACGGTTAGAATCACATCACAAATTAATACATGTTTTTCACATGCAAAAACCTATGCTAGCATGAATTGTTCTAAACCCTAGATCCACTTTCGCATTCACTAGGATTAAACAAACAATTACAAGTGTTCGCGACTCACTTATAACGAATAAGCATAAACATACTAGGCAATCAATACATTCAATCACACACCAAGGCATAATTAACACTCAATTTCTAGAATCCATAGCAAAATCTATTAAAATCCCATGACAACGAATTAGCCCATAATCGACCTCATCGCCATCATGGGTTCAATTGATAACATAATTCTAGAACAACAAATAATTAAAAGAAGAGAGAAAATAAGGTTCAGAAATAACTCCCCAAAGTAGAAGAATACAAAAGTTCCAAAGATTACTCCTTGCTTGTCACTAGCTTGGAGATGTATCTTCAAATTGTTCTTGGCTACAATGTTGATGATCTTCCTAATAATCCTGATATACAATGATAGGTAGTGTTTATATAGGCCCTAGAATACTTTTCCAACAAGAAAAGACCTAAAAATACAATTTAATTCGAAACAGGATAGAATTTCAGAATTTCCAGCGAGTTCGGGCGCACTCTGCGCGGTATCAGCGCAGTCTGCGCGGTCTGTTACTGTTCAGAATTATAGAAAACTTCCCAGGCTTCGCGTGGACAGCTTACGGGCCTCAAACGGACTTGTAGAACTCCAGATATGACCAAAACAGTGAAGACTGCGCAACCATCCGAATTTTACACAATTTGCTCCTTTCTCCTCCGTTTCTTTCGCATTAGCTAACATCTTTAATACCATGACACATGTAACTCCTTGGTAGCATAACACAAGTGTACCATCTTCATTCCAATACTTAATTCCGCTCTAATATCGATTAGAAACACCAACACTAACCGATAGCTACAACCCTGCACAACTACACAAAACACATAAAAACTACCACAATCTTGAGGTCAAAGCAATCAATTTAAGCCGATTTAGAATGTTCCAAGTGGATATAAAATCCACTTATCAAGGGCCTATAAAAACACATTGTATCATTGTAATTTGGATTATTAAGTATCATAACTTAGAATTTACAAGGGAGAAAAGCGGAGAAAGATTCAACGCTCGTGACAAGCAACGGATCTAGATCTACTTCATCTTTTGTATTCTTTTCTTAGGCGTTACTCTGGATTCTAGCTTTGTTTTCTTAACTCTTTGTTCTATTAATATTACTACTTTCATTCATACTTTGTTTAGTATCATGTTTTCATCAAATCCCATGGTGACGAACGATTCAATTATGAACTAATCGTTGTCATGGGATTCTAACGGATTTATTTATGTAGCTTAGCAGTTTGATTGCTTTAAAGATTTATGTGTGGTGAATCCTTGATATCCTTGTATGGTTGTGCTTTATGTGTTTAGATGCGTAGTAACATCTAATTTGTTAATCTCTTGCGAAACGAGAGCGGATCTTGAGATTTAGAACTTGCCATGCTAGCATAGGATTATGTATGCTTGACATCATGATTTGTAGCGTAAATAGAGATATATTATGCTGCCTTATGTGATCAATATGGATAACTTGTGCTTAAACCGTTGTGTTTTTCAAATCTTATAGAGATATAAGGTCTAAACATAATTGGTGTCTACCCATCTTCTATCTCTTTTGTGGATGTATGAGTAGTTTGGTATTCGTATACTGAGAGGTAGCCTATACTTGTTTCGTGTTGTCTGATCAGCTATCAAAACCATCACATGCATTGATTAAAGGCATCAACTCTAAGCGAAGTATTTAATGAAGTTAAGATCCCATGTTAATTCTCATATAAGTAAATCAATTTTAAATCTCATTATTTAAGTAATTCTTAGTTTGTTAAATTGTTTTTTAGTTAATTCTAGTTAATCAAAAACCCCAATTTGTTAATTGTCTTAGCAGTGAGTTAAAACCATACATTGTTGCATAGGTACATCTACTGAATTAAAACCAAAACCAGATCTCTGTGGGAACGAACTTGACTTATATCTATATTACTTGTGACCACGTACGCTTGCGTGATTTTGTGTTAACAAGTTTTTGGCGCCGCTGCCAGGGATCATCGGTGTTTTATTTTTAGTTTATGTGCTTATATCAGTGGTCGTTAGAGTTCACTGACTCGGATTGCTTCTTACTAAGTTACTTTGTTGGTGTGTTTCAGTTACTTGAGCGTGTATGCGAACACGTTCTCAAACTCGAAACCTGGAGGACGTAGAGCGAGTAGTAGATAAGAGCGAAGAAGATCTTGAAACAACAGTAGAGATGGGTGATCGAGCAGCAGCAACAGTTAAGGCTTTGAAGGACTATTCTCAGCCAAAGATCAATGACATCCAATCTAGTATTCTCAGGCCAGCCATTATAGCTAACAACTTTGAAATCAAGCCTAGCACAATTCAGATGGTGCAGAATTCAGTTCAGTTTGGGGCTGCTCCTACGGAGGATCCTAATATGCACATTCGGGACTTCATTGAGATCTGCGACACCTTCAAGTTCAATGGTGTGTCGGAAGATGCTGTGAAATTGAGGCTTTTCCCATTCTCTCTTAGGGATAAGGCTAAGGGCTGGTTACACTCTCTACCAGCTGGTTCCATTACTACTTGGGAGGATCTTGCTCAGAAGTTTCTTACTAAATTCTTCCCCATGGCTAAAATAGCAGCAATAAGGAACGCTATAACTCAATTTGCACAGCAATCTGGAGAATCTTTGTGTGAGGCTTGGGAACGCTACAAGGAGATGCTTCGAAAGTGTCCTCATCATGGAATGCCTGACTAGATGGTAATTAATGGTTTCTACAATGGGTTGGGTGCACAATCTAGACCTTTGCTAGATGCAGCATCAGGTGGAGCTCTATGGGCTAAGAGCTACGAGGAAGCTTATGATCTAATTGAGACGATGGTTGTAAATAAATATCAGAATCCAACTCAAAGACTATCTCAAGGCAAAGTAGCAGTTATTCTGGAAGTTGATCCAGCTTCAGCTATTGCAGCTCAGTTGAAGGCTTTGACTATGAAGGTGGATTCTCTTACAAATTATGGAGTTCAGCAGGTAGCTAGTGTTTGTGAGCTATGTGCGGTCGCACATGAGACGAATCAGTGTGCTATCTCTTCTGAATTAGCACAATTTGTGAGTAATTTTCAGAGACCTGCTGTACCAGTTCCAGCCACCTATCATTCGAATAACCGGAATCATCCTAATTTCAGCTGGAGAAACAATCAAGGTGCTCAACAACCACATCAGCCTTATCAGTAGTTCCAAGGTCAACAATATGGAGCTAAGCCGTTCAATCATGGCTATCAGCAGCAGTATGCTCCAAGGCAACAATTCCAACCTCCGGGATTTCAACAACAGTCTCATGGGAATGCTGGTCAATCTTCGAATAAAAAATCTGAATTGGATGAATTAAGGCTGATGGTTAAAAGCCAGGCGATTTCTCTCAAGATCTTGGAGAATCAGATTGGTCAGATTGCAAGTGCTTTGCTGAATAGGCCACAAGGAACTCTTCCTAGTGACATAGAGGTTAATCCAGGCAAGAGGGAAGTCCATGAGCAGGTGAAAGCAGTTA
Source organism: Kitagawia praeruptora (assembly GCA_037693485.1). Taxonomy (NCBI): domain Eukaryota; kingdom Viridiplantae; phylum Streptophyta; class Magnoliopsida; order Apiales; family Apiaceae; genus Kitagawia; species Kitagawia praeruptora. Next base: position 118,117,493 of record CM075352.1, read on the forward strand.
CTTTGAGATCTGGAAAAGTCACAACCGAGCAAAAATCAGCAGCTAAGGAAGACGAGGAAGTTCAGAATCATCAGGTTGAAAAATTTGCAGCACCAGAAATTGAAAAATCTGATTTGGTGGCTGATCAGCTGGATGGTAAAGTAGAGAAGAGCAAGAAGTTGGTTGAAAAAGCTTCTCCGGAGCAGAATTCAAAGAGTAATCAGATCTATCCTCCACCTCCATATCCTCGACGCTTGCAGAAAAGTCAAGAAATTCAATTTCAGGAATTTTTGGACGTCTTCAAGAAATTGTCCATTAATATTCCTTTTGCGGAAGCTTTAGAAAAGATGTCGAGCTATGCTAAGTTCATGAAGGGGATTTTATCAAAGAAGTTGAAGCTCGATGAATTAGAGACCGTTGCTTTGACGGAAGAATGTAGTGTTGTTCTGCAGCAAAAGTTGCTTCCTAAACTTAAAGATCCGGGAAGTTTCACCATCCCGTGCACTATTGGCAACTTATCTTTTGACAAGTGTTTGTGTGACTTGGGAACTAGTATCAATCTAATGCCTTTGTCTGTCTTTATGCAACTTGGTCTACCTGATCCGAAACCAACAACCATCTCGTTACAGCTGGCTGATCGGTCGATCACATATCCTAGAGGTATAGTGGAGGATGTCTTGGTAAAGGTGGATGAGTTTATCTTTCCTGCTAATTTTGTCATTCTAGACTTTGAGGAAGATAAGAAGATTCCCATCATCTTGGGAAGGCCATTCCTAGCTACCGGCCGAACTCTGATTGATGTGCATAAAAGGGAGCTAACACTACACCATAGATTGGATATGGCAACCAGATTTTAGAAAAATGTTGAAAAACCATTGCCGTTGATTGACAATTTCAATGGGTTTTTATCAGTTAAGATGTATCGTAACGCTTTTTAGAAACCATTACGATAGAGTTTAAAAAATCTAAAAATTGGAAGTTATTGCAATGCTTTTAGAACTTCGTTGCTATAGACAACATAAAAAGCCCGCAATTTTTAAGCGGGCTGCCAAAAGTCTGAGCGGGCTTTCTAAAAAAAATGGGCGCTCAAAATAAAAATACTAAAAACTAAAAAGCGGGGCAATAATTGAGACACACAGATACACTCTCAGACACACATACTCTCAAACACTCTCAAACCCAAATATACACTCTCAAACACTCTCAAATCGAAGACTTTGGGAGATTAAAGCTCACTCGAAGATCGAAGACCAGAAGCTCGAAGTTTAAATTTGGGAGATTAAAGTTCTAAAATACCGGTATGTTCATATCGACTTTGAATTTTTTTGTTCGACTTTGGGTTTTATTTTTGATTTTGGGATTTTTTTTGTTCAAAATTCAATTTTTTGTTTGTCTGTTAGCTAATACCGATTTTGTATGTTCATGTTTTGTATGTTTATGTTAATTGTAGATTCAATTAGGGTTTTTATTAATTGTAAATTCAATTAGGGTTTTGTTTATGTGTTTCAATTAGAGGTTTTGTGTTCGAACAATTAGGGGTTTTGTGTGCACAACTTATAGGAGTTTATTTGTTCTTTTTTTTTTTTATGTCTTGTGCTTTGTTTTCTTTTGGTCTGAGACAATTTTATGTTTTGAGTTAATTTTTGTGTTTTGAATAATGCAAGAAATTTTATGGCAACCATTTCCAGTTCCCTAGATGAAAGTGATTACTATGGCAACAATGAACAGGTTGATAAGGAGATAACTATTGAGATGGAAGCAATTGCAGCTGCCTATCACATATACAGGAATGTGGCTCAGCTTGGTTCCAAGTGAGAAAATCTGTCTTAAGACCATTTCTTACTCCAATTCTCCACTATCCAGAGTACTCTATTAAATTTTTAATATTATACGTCTGAAGGTACATTAATGAACAGGACCTGCGGAGATTCATGCTTAGGGAGGAGGTCGATTTTGTGTTTCCACTGATAGATGTTGCTGAGACGGGACAGGAAAGCTTTAACGGAATGGGTGGTAAACTTCTATCCTTTATGTAATATATTATAAATGGGTAATATTATTCTCATTATTCTGTTTTTTTCAAATTAGAAGTCACAATTCAAATATGTTATCAGTTTGAACTCTTTAATGACTGAAAACCTTCAACCTTACTACGACTAACAACTATCAGATGCGAAAAGTGATGATCACAGAAATTAGACTTTCTGGGTTGATAGTTGCTCTATAATGCTATATATATACTTGTGGAAGTCTTTCCATTTAGCCTTATAAAACAGACATCATATTTAAGTTTCTTGTACATATGAGCTTGCATGTACAAAACTATTTTCAACTGCTACATTGAAGCTATGAAGTTACAGATAAAACTCCCAACCTTAAAGGAGGATGTGATTTTATAGTCTCTTAAATGATCAGCAAGAACCTTCAATTATTTATTGAAAAGATCTATAGCTCCTCTTAGTCAGTAGTTTGATTCATCATAAAAAACACCCATCTGGATGATTGGTAAATACTGATAAAACCAAATAATCAAGTTTAGATCCTTGTCATTTGTGCAGGTGAAGGTTTATTCAAAACTCCTATAAAATTAACACAATTTTATGTCATTTTATGTTTTGAACATGTGCAAGAAATTGCTGGAAAAAATGCAGGAAATCGATGAAAACTTAAAGATGCATACAATTCTGGCCGTAGAAGTTATGCTCAGATTGGGAACGAAATGGTATGATAATTAGGGATAACCGTGTTCGCATTTTATATACTAGATAGCAGCAATTTGGTAATTCTTATTTGCAGATTACTTAATAATTTTACTAACATAAATTCCTTCTTGCTTCACTCTATTTAAATGCAATAAATAGATAATTTTTTTGTTTAATGTATGCGGTTAATGTATAATGAATCAAGTCTTTTAGGCCGACCTGATACGATTGGGACTATGACATCGGTGACAACCTTGAAAGTAGGTGCATTGTTTTTATAATCACTTTCTAATTGATCTAGATTTGTTAGTTTATATGTAAATGATGTTGTTGGTTTCTTTGGATCAGGATGTCGATGAGAAAATTCAGTCAATGGATTGTAAAAACTCTAAGAAGGAAATTGAAATAGTAGATGCTCAAGATTCTATTCAAGAAGGGGTAATTGTTGTAGTAATGGTTCTGTATAATCGGGGCTGACAATGTGAAAAGAAGATTTAGTCAAACCTTCTATTTAGCTCCACAAGAGAATGGCTACTTTGTGCTGAATGATATTTTAGCTACAATTGTCATTATTTTGTTTGGTCTTGATAGAACTTTGTGTATGGCCTAGAAATTGAATAAAGTTCACTTTGATGGTCTTATGTAAGTTGGTTTGTGAATTTACAGCTACTACTCACCCCCACCCACCGTGCTGTTGTCATGGAGTATGCAACTGGCGGAGAACTTTTTGAGCGCATCTGCAATGCAGGGAGATTTAGCGAGGATGAGGTTGGTTATTATCTTACATTGTGAATTGTCATCTCAGTGTCAAAGGCAACTAATTTTGGTTGTAATTTAGCGTTTTTGTTTGGTCTATGTATATCTTCTAAAATTTGCAGGCTAGATACTTCTTCCAGCAATTAATATCGGGGGTCAGCTACTGTCATACCATGGTAAGGGATTTTTTTTAAAACTCTGTATGTTTGTGTGCTGTGCCTGTGTGATGTCTTAGATTGATTTGTTGATAAAAAAATGCAAGTTTATAAATAGACTTATAGACATGATTATGAGAAGTTAAGCAATTTTGTTTATGTTGGATAACAATACTCTTTATATGCCACTAAGTTTACTTTATTGATTAGCTATCATTTTTGCTAGCAAATATGCCATAGGGACTTAAAGTTGGAGAATACTCTCTTGGATGGGAGCCCTGCACCTCGTCTGAAAATATGTGATTTTGGGTACTCAAAGGTATGACTAAAATTTTAATTTTTTTGCATTAAGTTGTATTCTGGAAGTCATTTGTAAGTCTCTATTTGTAAGTCTCCATTTTAAAACTTCTATTTTATTCTGCAGTCATCCCTGCTGCATTCAAGACCACAATCTCGCATGTGACATTCTGAAAGTGAAGCGTGACAAACGTGTTGTATATATTAGAAGACCAGAAGCTGCAGAAAGTGATTACATTGCTGCGGACAGAGGCCAAAGTAGCAGCCTTCTTGCTAGTAAGTTTGCAAACTGTTAGCATATGTTTTTAATTGCAGAATTACAATATCTTTAGCCTGACCAAGTGAAAATCTTTACATGTTTTACCTATGAAAATTTCGATGATCAATATTGATGGCCATATCTCTCTGTCGACAGTTAACAGCAATGAAGAATATGGAAGCCCAAGTTGTTCCTTCACATGTAATCGCCCAAGTTGTTCTTTCACATGGAATCTCCAACTGGGAATGGCAAACAAACAACCTTGGCGTGGTCAACCCCTTGCCATTTCTACAGTAGCAGCATCATCAGGATTCTCTTCCACGACATGGAAATTTAGACCTTAGACGTTTGATGGGTTTTATGATGATGTTAGTCTTATAATTATTTTGGATTTGTCGTGGGGATTGTCTTTGTATTATTTTGGATAGGTAGTATTGATGTACTAAAGTACTAGTTGAATTGGTGTTTGTAATGTACCAAATTGTTTTGGTGGATTCTAATTGAAACAAACAAGTCATGCCCGACTGTTTTTAGAAAAGCATTGTTATTTCCTATAAAAAAGTTGTCTTTAATTGTTGTTTTTGTTATAGAAATCATTGCTGTTGGACAAAAGATGTTGCCAATTTTGGTTTAAAATGTTGTCATAGCCTACATTTTGCAATGTTTAACAAAAAAAATACTCAAGAAAAGCATTGCAATAGGCTATTGCAATGCCAAAAATGTGTTGCTATAGGTCTAAAACCATTGCCACATACGGTTTTTGCAATGAATTTTATCGTTGCCATATGGTACTAAATTCGTTGCTATATAGACATATAGTAACCAGACCAAAGTTAACGCCCGATTTTGGCAAAAGCATTGTAATAGACTCTACTGCAATGGTTTTAGGCCCTAAAACAACACTTTTAAGTGGTTGCTATATGCAATCTATGGTGTAGTGTAACTATGCGGGTGCAAGATGATAAGGCCACTTTTAATGTGTTTGCTCCTACGAAGATTTCAGATGATCCAGAAGTGTGTTTTTTTGTGGAATCCCTTGCATTGTCTTCCCAAGAAGAAAAAGGTCATTTGAAATTGGATGCAGTGCTTAGTGTTCCAAATTTTTCGGAGAATTCTGAGTCAGTTAAGATGCTTGAGGAAATTGATGCTGTTAAACGTTCCAAACAAGATCTCTCGAATGTAAAGCTCGGAAAACTTCCACCGCATTTGAGGTATGTCCTTTTGAATGATGAGTTAGTGATTTTTGAATAGGGTCTTGATATGTGTTAAGAAGGTGGATCGTTGATGATGAGGTAGAAGAGTGTTCTGTTCAGTCGGCTGAGAGGGATAAACACCTTAGAGGTGTGAGGAAGAAAAAGAAGGCGAAGAAGTTGATTGGTGGAAAACTCAAGAAGAAGAGTGAAAGAAAAGTTATGTTGGGAGTAGGGCTGAGCAAAACCGAACCGAAATCGAAAAACTGAACCGAAATGTTGAATTTCGGTTCGGTTAGGATTGTATTTTTCTGAAAATTTCGGTTATTTCGGTTTTTCGGTTTAAACCGAAATTTATTTTGGTTCGGTTTTTTTAAAAAAAACTTCGGTTCAAACCGAAATAACCGAATTATATCTATATTTTATTTATATTATATATGTATATGTTTATATTTTATAAATATGCATGATTTAATTAATTCAAAATTAAGTTTAAATATTTAAATTGATAGTTTGTGTTTTATTTTGTTTTAATTGTTACATATTTTAATATATTTGCTATTAAAATTAATTTTAAAATTAAAAAAAATAATGTTATATATAATTTTTTTTAAATCGGTTCAGTTCGGTTTTGGCGAAATATTTCGGTTCGGTTTTTTGGTTCGGTTTCTACTGATATATCGGTTCGGTTCGGTTTGGTAAAAATCGGATTTCGGTTATTCGGTTTTTTATTCGATTTGGTTAAAAACCGAACCGACCGAATGATCACCCCTAGTTGGGAGTAAGCAATCAAGATGTCAACATTTGTTTGAATGGTCTTTCTGTTGAGGACAGTTCGGTCATTCATTTGAAACCGCCATGAAGTGAGGAAGCAACGTCCTGCTAAATGACGTTAACGACAGCGCTTCATGGGAGGCAACCCATGTGGTTCCGACGATTAGGTATGTTTCTACTATCCCTTGTATTACCTTCCATTCAATGGGGACATTGAATATTTCAAGTTTAGGGGTGGTTTGGGTGATAAATAGTGTATAGTAGTTATTTGTAGTGTTAGTGTGTCATTGTGTTCATATAGATATCATATTTTGCATATTAGTAGTAATTCATGCATGTTTGTTCGTATTATTGCATGTTTATTCATATAGGACATTCTGTTATTTTGTTTTCGTATACCATGTGAGTCCATAGTTGCATTTGCATGCATATTTCATGATCCCTTACAACGAGCTAATTCTGATTGGTAGGTCGATGTCTAATTGAGTGTGGTAATGATGAGTAGAGGGTTGATTTATAGTTCCTACGAAATTGACTTGCATGTTTCAGAAACAAAATTTTTACACAGTCTCATCGCTTGCTTTTGGGCTAGGTTGAGGTCATGCTTGTTTGGTTGTTTTAAGATTTAATCACATGTTTATATTTAAAATTTTCGTTATTCCCTTGATGGCGTGGGGATGCTTAAATCTAAGTTTGGGGGAAAACATGAATTTTATGCTAGTTGTTGGCTAGGTGTCAAATGGCTAGTAGCTGACTCATATTTATATGAGTAGTCTAAGGTTGGAATTGAGAATTCTCATTCCAGATTGCATATAAAAAAATTGAAAAAAAATGAAAAAAAAGAAAAAAAAAATCAAAAGTTTTAGTTGTTTACATGCAAAATAAACCAGGGTGAGCTCTTTAATACTCGAGCAATTAAGTTCGCGGGGGCTTTGTGCCTAGTGACCTAAGGCTTTTATAGTCTGGGATCCACTAACCTAACGCTCGCTACATGGGTATTATTGTATAAGCCTTTTGGGGTCTCATCCATTGCACGGTTAAATAAGCATGTTTGTATATTATGTGTAGTAGTTAGTAATAAAGCATGAATTTCTGTCTAACTTGAATGAGGATGGAGGTGTTCCTAGGTTATGAAGTGTTTATAGTCTATTCTATTTATAAACCTGTGATTGTCTTGGCGAAGAATAAGTATGATTTTGATCTAGTTTTGGGAGTATATCTGATGAGCATCGCACACACGCACGTTTCTGTTCATGTATTTTTAGTATACGGGGACTTAGTCGAGCTCTATTTGGAGTTAGTTGCATTCTTTGAGATATTTGCTTGCTAGTTGGTTTTGGTCAGTTTAAGGGGATCGTTGCATTTTCATATTAGTTGCATTCAAGCATTGCATTGTTGTTGCATTGTTTAGTTAGATGGATTTTGTGGCTACATTCGCTATAGGCCCTCACGAGATCTCACTCTTCCACTAGGGATACCTAGGGGTTTAAAGGGCTTGTTGCATATGCCAAATGCAACCGTGATCACCTACGGAAGTGGTACTAGTTAGTGTACATAGTTATATTTGTTTATGCTTGAGGACAAACATCGGTTTAAGCTTGGGGGTGTGATAAGTGGATTTCATATCCACTTGGAGCGTTCTATATCGGCTTAAATTGATTGACTTGGCCTCAAGTTCGTTGTGTTTTTTATGTGTTTTGTTTAGTTGTGCAGGATTGTAAAATGTCGAGTAGGGTTGGTGTTTTCGTCAATTTTGGACTTGAGTTTGAGTTTTGGAATGAAGAAACGAAGCTTGCTTTGAGTTACCATAAAGATTCATGTTCACGGAATTGAAGAGGGAAGCCTTTGCAAAAAGAACGGGAAGAAACTGAAGCGAAAACGAAGAAAAACTGCAGAAAATTCAACCTGGCAGCAAGCTACGCGCAGGCAGCGCGTGCAATAGAATTCTGGGCGCAGGCTACGCGTTGTGCGCGCAGGCGGCGCGCGTGGCGCTGGTGGAAAAGCTGTTGTTGCGAAAAAAATCAGTTTTCTACCCTATTTCGAATTGAAGATGTATTTTAAGACTATTCTTGTTGGACAAGACTTCGAGGGCCTATAAAAACACATTGTATCATTGTAATTTGGATTATTAAGTATCATAACTTGAAATTTGCAAGGGAGAAAAGCGGAGAAAGATTCAACGCTCGTGACAAGCAACAGATCTAGATCTACATCATCTTTGTATTCTTTTCTTAGGCGTTACTCTGGATTCTAGATTTGTTTTCTTAACTCTTTGTTCTATTAATATTACTACTTTCATTCATACTTTGTTTAATATCATGTTTTCATCAAATCCCATGGTGACTAACGGTTCAATTATGAACTAATCGTTGTCATGGAATTCTAACGGATTTATCTATGTAGCTTAGTAGTTTGATTATTTTAAAGATTTATGTGTGGTGGATTCTTGATATCCTCGTATGGTTGTGCTTCATGCGTTTAGATGCGTAGCTAACATCTAATTTGTTAATCTCTTGCGAAACGAGAGTGGATCTTGAGATTTAGAACTTGCCATGCTAGCATAGGGATTAGGGTTAAATGGCAGTTAGGTCACTCAACTGACTGGAAACTTTCAATTGGGTCATCCAACTCAAAAAACTTTCAATCAGGTCACTTAACAAATAAAAACTTTCAGTATGGTCACTTAACAAATAAAAACACGTTAAATGACTTGATTTTAACATGTTTAACGACCTGATTTTAACGTGTTTATTGACCTGACTGAAAGTTTTTAACGTGTTTAATGACCTGATTGAAAGTTTTTATTTGTTAAGTGACCTGATTGAAAACTTTTTGAGTTGGGTGATCCAACTGAAAGTTTCCAGTCAGTTGAGTGACCTAACTGCAATTTAACCCCATAGGATTATGTATGCTTGACATCATGATTTGTAGCGTAAATAGAGATATATTATGCTGCCCTATGTTATCAATATGGATAAATTGTGCTTAAACTGTTATGTTTTTCAAATCTTATAGAGATATAGGGTCTAAACATAATTGATGTCTACCCATCTTCTATCTCTTTTGTGGATGTATGAGTAGTTTGGTATTCGTATACTGAGAGGTAGCCTATACTTGTTTCGTGTTGTCTGATCAGCTATCAAAACCATCACATGCATTGATTAAAGGCATCAACTCTAAGCGAAATATTTAATGAAGTTAGGATCCAATGTTTATTCTCATATAAGTAAATCAGTTTTAAATCTCATTAGTTAAGTAATTCTTAGGTTGTTGAATTGTTTTTTTTAGTTAATTCTAGTTAATCAAAAACCCCAATTTGTTAATTGTCTTAGCAGTGAGTTAAAATCATACATTGTTGCATAGGTACATCTACTGAATTAAAACCAAAACCAAATCTCTGTGGGAACGAACTTGACTTATATTTATATTATTTGTGACCACGTACGCTTGCCTGATTTTGTGTTAACAATACCTTTAATCATGACCATTGGATCCTAGGTAGGTAAGACACCTGGGGTTTGTAGATGCACGACACATGTCCAAGAGAATAATTGTGGGAAAGTGTGTCAAGCACCTTTTAGAGTGTGACATCCTCATTCTTGGATTGTGTCCATCATTGATAATCATTAATTGTCATTGTCAACTGGGACCCTTGGTGATGACAGAGATTTTGAGATGTCACGTGCTCTGCTACCCGGAGCTCGGATTATGTCCGCGGGTCTGGATTGATTAGCGGGGGAAGCTCCGGGCCTTATTGACTTTATTGGGGTTCGGACTGCTTGTACAAAATAGCCTATCACTAATGAGACTAATTCGAATCAGTTGTATATAAATTGTACAGTAAAAACAACATTTTTACAAACCAATAATTTAATTAAAGTACACAAGTGTCCTTGATTGCATTTGTCAAATGAATCCCGGTGTTGGGCAGTTCGATGATCCATCGCAAACATGAAGGTGTGTTGAGTGTACGATGAAACACAAAACAATCAAACCAAACAAAATCACTCTGATTCCTCGTCAATCCAACAAACCATATATTATTACTCCCTCCGTCCCACCCATATGTTCACATATGGGTTCGGGCACGGAGGTCAAGGAAATATATAAAGAAAGGGGTGAAAAGTAAGAAAATTGAGTAAAGTGGTGGGACCCATAAATATATAATGTATAAAGTGGGTATAGTGGAGGAGAAAAGTGAGTAAAGTAGTGGGACCCATAAATATATAATGTATAAAGTTTACTATTTTAGGAAATGTGAAGAATTGGATGGGACATCCCAAAAAGGAAAGTGTGAAGAAATGGATGGGACAGAAGGAGTACAGGCTAAACACATCAAACATGATAAATTGAACAGAATGAAACATACAAGGCAATAATAATTAAAACAATCCACAAAAGCACAAAACAAACATAAACATCCATCACACTCGTCGATCTTTGCCCTTTTATTTATCTTGTGATATCAACTGCAGTTGAGCTGCAGATCACACTATATATTACACAAAACCCAACTGTGACTTCACAAACACTTCAACTACGCAGCTGCAGCAGAGGTGGCTCTGTCCCAGCCAACGTCACTTCCACCATCACCACCTCCGCCTTCTCCACCGCCACCACCATTGCCTCCGCCAAAACCACCATGTCCACCGCCGCCAGCTCCACCGTAGCCACCGCCAAAACCGCCACCAGAACCACCGTTGCCACCGCCAGCACCACCGCCGTTGGGGAGAAAGGATAAGAGGGAAGCAGCCAAGCTCCCAAATATTTGAGCTTTGACCTGGCCCCTCCTTGGCAAATACCCACCATTTCTTTTGTTTGTTTCCATGACGATCAAAAAGCACTAATATCAACAATTTAAAAAGGAGATGATAATAGGCTAACCTAGGGTTATCTGGTTTCAACTAAAATTAACAAAGATCAGAAAACGAACACACACTTAAATTCTCTATTAAAATTAAGAGAAAAGGGATTGAAACTTAAAAAGTAAGGATGACATGTTACAAACTTTCGAGGTTATACACTTAGACTATATATTTATACCCAAAAGAGAGGGCAAAATAACATTAAAAAAAACAAAACTTAAATAAAATAAAATAATACTAACCAATACTAAAATAATACTAACCAATAATACTACTCCACTTGTAAATGTGGGAGTGTACGGATTAATAAAACCAAAGCTTTCTGATACTTTATCCCTAAGTAATACCTATACCTACGTACTCATCAGAATCATATTCATAATCATGCATGAATCACACGAATCTAGTTTAGCAATTTTTCGTCAGGAAAAAAAAACGTTTAGCAATTTTATTATAAATATATTTTGATATTATAAGCACGGAAAAGTTTAATATATTTTCCTCTTAACTTCAACATTACTAACAAATGCAAAATTGTTTTCTTACATTACTACTCTCGTCTCATTTATTCATTTACTTTTTCTTTTTTCCTCTCAATTATCTACATTTTTAAAGTTTCCAATAACAATAAAGAATTTATAATATAAAATTAATTACAATCATCATTTTACTTTTGTTGTGAAATACAAATTAGGGTGTCATTTCAAAAAAAAAACTAAGGTGTATTTATGACATCATTTTTTTTACCTAATCAAAAAACAATGCATACCTATTTTAGAATAAAATATAGAATAAAATATTAAAAATATAATATCAAATTATAATAATAATTTTATTTATTTTAACATAATTATTAAACATGTTCTTACACTACGTTTTTGGATATGTCATATGTGTATGATTTTGGATGCATGGTATGACTGTGTAAAGTGCCTGATAGCTGTCAAGTTGCGCTTTCCGTTGACAATTTTCAAATACTATATCCAAACCGACCAATGCACTCTAGTTGTGCTATTATATTTAATTAGCTTTGTAGCCAGTGCAAGGCATAGGCATGTTCAAGATTACAAATATTTATGAATTATTCGTAATCACATAAGATTAAATTGTTGATATATTCGATTGTTCATATCTTCGCAACAATTGTTATGAGTAAATAGAATTTATGCAATACCCGATCGTGACATGCAAATTATAATTCTGGTTAAATTAAATCTATTTTATATTTTACGCTATGTTTTGTTTTGTTAAAACAAAATTGAACGATATGTAATAAATTGGTCATTGATAAAATCAAAATCGTACTTCGAAATATAAATATATACAGTTAACATGGATGGATACAGAGATACATACAAGTATTAATTACATAATAATAGATGCATATTAGTTCATATTAGTTATTATTATGTAATAAATATGTTGGTGTTGCAATACCCCCGCAAATATAACATAGATATAATTAGTAGGGGGTAAATATGATTTTTTATATGAATAAATTTGTTCATGGAACCCCCCATTTGCTCTATTATATATATATATATATATATATATATATATATATATATATCTGTGTGTGTGTGTGTGTGTGTGTGTTTTATATTGTTTTGTGCATTTACGTATTAAAGATGTGATTAATGAGTTTTATGATAGTTAATGTTAATACAAGTTTCTATTATACTTACACTGAAGGTTCTTTTTTTGTATTGGGATATTTTTTTATAATATTTAATTCGTAAATAATTACAACAGATCTAAAATGATTAATAAGATATGGTATATGTTAGTGAATATTATAGTAATTCACTACAACAAATTCGGCTAAATTCGACCGGAACAAAATGGTCGAAATTAGCTAATTTCGACCGGATATGGTCGAAATTAGCTAATTTCGACCGTTTTGTAGTTGGTCGTTTTTAGCTTGGTCGAAAATAACATAAATGGTCGAAAATAGCTAATTTCGACCGACTAAATTCGACCGAATAAATTCGACCAACTAAATTCGACCAACTAAATCGAAATTATAAATTTGGCAAAAAATTTGAATTTTGGAAATTTCGAATTTTGGAGCCTAAACTATACTAAATTCGACCAAATATGGTGGAATTTAATATACTAAATTCGACCAAATATGGTTGAATTTAATATACTAAATTCGACCAAATATGGTCGAATTTAAGGAACCCCGATTTTAAAAAAAAATGGCAGCAGAATCTGCTGCTCTTTGAATCTAACGTTGATTTTGTGTAGCTTAGCATGTAGGATTCAGTTTGGTTACTCAAACTCATGATTTGGAGGTCAATAACATCTCCAAAACAGCTTCGATCCTCAAGAACACGAAGAACACTCAAGAACACGAAGAACATGAAGAACACGATAATCAAACTTCGATTTCTATACGATATTGAACTCGAAATTCAACATATAATATATGAAATTGACTAGAAAAACATACTCTACATTATGGAAACATCAAAATCAGCAACCAATTACGTTTACAAAAATTCATAATTTTGATAAGTAAATTCGAATTTAATAAAAAAATAGAAGAAATTCATAAATTATACCCCTACAAAATCTGACGATGTTTTTGGATAGAGGATGATGAGAGCTTCGATTCGACTATAAGAGCGTTCAAATCGGACATAGATAGCGCCTCCAAATATTGGTTTGATTCTTGAAAACTCAAGAACATAAAAAGAAAGAATATAAAAATAAATTGATGTGTATGTTTGTAAGAGAAGAAGAATGGAGTAGAAGTATAAAAGAATGTTTATGAGAGAATATGAATGGATGAAGAATATAAAAGAGAAAGAAATGAATGTAATTGAATTAATGGCTAGGATGAAATATTTAAAAAAGAAATGGGTGGTCAAGATTAATTTTATAGAGCAACACATGTGGCAATCCATGTGCTTCCGCCTTAGCCAATAGAAACATGACACGTGGCAAAAATAATTTTTTGCATCTGAAAATTACCTTTTTCTACCTTATTTGGTCGAAAATAACAGCACGGCTAAATTCAACCGACTTTGGTCGAAATTAGCTAAATTCGACCAAATTCGGTCAAAATTAGCTAAATAATTTGATTTTCCACTCTTTTTTAATTAGTTTGTATAATTACTTGATACATTTAATAAAATTAGGAAAAAAAGGTAAAAATTTTATTTAAAATTCATACACAACCAAGTAGTCATAATAACTAATTTTTTGATTAATTTTACCTTAATTCCACTAATTTGCCTAATAATTTGATTTTCCATCCATTTTTAAGTAGTTTATGATTAAAATAAATTTAAAAAATTAAATAAAAATAGGACAAAAATATCCAAATTTTGGATAAATATTATACACCCAAGTAGTCATACTAACTATGAACACTACAAAACAATTAAAAATGGTAGTAGTAGCAATGGAAGAATTGATTTGGGCAAGAGAAGAAGAAACCCCTAAACAAGGTTTCCTCGGGATTTAGTGTTTAGATTTTTTAAAAAATATTTTCCGATGATCCAACCGTACGGATGTTAAGATATATCTAATTAAATGACATTCCCAAATTTTTAAAAAATAAAAAATTAATTTGATTGGAGATCTTAGTAGAACACTATTATATTTTCTAGTACCCGTAACTAGTGATTTGTCCCATTTATTGTTTCTATTTTTTAAAAACTATTTCTCGATGATCCAACCGTACGGATGTCAAGATATATCTAATTAAATGACATTCCCAAATTTTTAAAAAATAAAAAATTAATTTGGTTGAAGATCTTAGTAGAACAATATTATATTTTCTAGTACCCATAACTAGTGATTTGTCCCATTTATTGTTTCTATTTTTTAAAAACTATTTCTCGATGATCCAACCGTACGGATGTCAAGATATATCTAATTAAATGACATTCCCAAATTTTTAAAAAATAAAAAATTAATTTGGTTGGAGATCTTAGTAGAACACTATTATATTTTCTAGTACCCGTAACTAGTGATTTGTCCCATTTATTGTTTCTATTTTTTAAAAACTATTTCTCGATGATCCAAACATACGGATGTCAAGATATATCTAATTAAATGACATTCCCAAATTTTTAAAAAATAAAAAATAAATTTGGTTGAAGATCTTAGTAGAACAATATTATATTTTCTAGTACCCATAACTAGTGATTTGTCCCATTTATTGTTTCTATTTTTTAAAAACTATTTCTCGATGATCCAACCGTACGGATGTCAAGATATATCTAATTAAATGACATTCCCAAATTTTTAAAAAATAAAAAATTAAGTTGGTTGGAGATCTTAGTAGAACACTGTTATATTTTCTAGTACCCGTAACTAGTGATTTGCCCCATTTATTGTTTCTATTCTTTAAAAACTATTTCTCGATGATCCAACCATATGGATGTCAAGATATATATAATTAAATGACATTCCCAAATTTTCAAAAAATAAAAATTGAATTTGGTTTGGTAATTTAACGGTCAACTAGTATTTTGACTAGTTTGGGAAATAAATTAAAAACTTAAATAAAAATAGAAAAAAAATCCAAAAATTTAATTTAAAATTCATACACACCAAAGTAATCATACTCACTATTTATGTGATGAATCTTAACCTACTTTCACTAATTTTCCATTTTGTTTTTATTTTTTCCCCATTTTAAACTAATTTATAAAATAAATTAAAAAATTAAATAAAAATTGGAAAAATGCCAATTTTTGAACATTGATTCATACACACCAAATTAGTCATACTCACTATTTAGCTAATGAATCTTACCCTATTTTCAATAATTTTCCATTTTTTTTATTTTTTCCCCATTTTTAACTAGTTTGTAACATAAATTAAAAAGGAAAAATGACAATTTTTTAACATAAAATATGAAGAATTGACTACGTAGAACGTACCCCATTTATAAATATTTTTTCATGATGTGTACAAACATTTAAGTTTTTAATAACATATTTTCAATTTCTGAAAGTAATAAATTCAACCGAATTTGGTCACATTTAGCTAAATTCGACCAAATATGGTCGAAATTAAATTTGAACATTTTGATTTTTTTTTGGGCGGCAAGTTTCCCGCTTTTCAAAAATTTTGAATTAAATTTTCCCGCTCACCCCAATTGCTAAATTCGACCAAAAATGGTCGAATTTAATTTTTTCATTGGCGGGAACTTTCCTCCTACTTTTGGCGGAATCTAAATTGCTAAATTCGACCATATTTAGTCGAACAATTGCTAAATTCGACCGATTATTTTCGACCGCTCCTAAATTCGACCAGATATGGTCGCAATTAGCCGGCCGGTTAAATTCGACCATATTCGGTCGAAATTAGCCGCAGTCGAAAATATTCGGTCGAAATTAGCCTTGTTTTCTTGTAGTGATTATAACATATCCACATAAATTTATATATGTATTTATGTTTGTACAAGTGTATGTATGTATAAATATGAATATTAATTATACAGTAATTAATATATTACAAATAATGAAATATTAATAGATTATACAACAAAAATGTATGTACGTATATATGTATGTATGTATGTATGTATGCTATATAGTATGTATGTATATATGTATATAATATTATAGTATATTATTATATATGCACATAAATTTATATATGTATGTATTTATGTTTGTACATGTGTATGTATGTATGTATAAATATGCATATTAATTATACAACAATTAATAGATTACAAATAATGAAATATTAATAGATTATACAACATAAATGTATGTATATATTATATGTATGTATGTATGCATGCACGCATGTATGTATGTATGTACGTATGCATGTATAATTAATACTTATGTTGTATGTAGGGCTGTAATTCGAGTCGAGCCGGGCGAGTTCGAGCCGAGCTTTAAATCGAGTCGAGCTTTTTCTGACGAGCCGAGCCGGACTCGTTTTTTAAACGAGCCTAAAATCCCCGCCGAACTCGGCTCGTTTGTTATACGAGTTGGGTCGAGCTACTCGCGAGTCCCTCACGAGTCGAGTTTTGTTATACGAGTCGGGTCGAGTTCTGTTATACGAGCCGAGCCTAACGAGCTGTTAAACAAGCCGAGCTAAACGAGCTGTTAAACGAGCCTAACGAGTTTCTATTAAGATCTCCAACCAAATTAATTTTTTATTTTTTCAAAATTTGGGAATATCATTTATTTAGATATATCTTGACATCCGTACGGTTGGATCGTCGAAAAATATTTTTTTAAAAATAGAAACAATAATCTGGGACAAAGCACTAGTTACGAGTACTAGACAATATTGTAGTGTTCTATTAGAATCTCCAATCAAACTAATTTTTTATTTGTTCAAACTTTGGGAATATCATTTAATTAGATATATCTTGACATCCGTATGGTTGGATCCTCGAAAAATATTTTTTTAAAAATAGAAACAATAATCTGGGACAAAGCACTAGTTACGAGTACAAGACAATATACTAGTGTTCTATTAAGATCTCCAACCAAATTAATTTTTTGTTTTTTGAAAATTTGGGAATATTATTTAATTAGATATATCTTGACATCTGTACGGTTGGATAATCGAGAAATATTGTACAAAAATAGAAACAATAATTGTATTATTATTTATTAATATTATTTATCAATAAAAATAATTTTTTATTTTTTAAACGAGCTCGAGTTTGAGCTCGAGCCGGGTTTCATTCGAGTTCGGCACATACCCGGCTCGACTCGTTTATATAAACGAGCTTGAAACCGTGTTCGAGCTCGACTCATATACGAGTTCGAGCCGAGCCGGGTCTTAATAAACGAGTTCGAGCTCGAGCTGCTCGCGAGCAGCCCGACTCAAATTACAACCCTAGTTGTATGTATATATGTATGTATGTATGTATGTATGTTTGTATGTATGTATGTATGCATGCATGCATGTATGTATCTTATATAGTATGTATGTATGTATATAATATTATAGTATATTATTATGTATCCACATAAATTTATATATGTATGTATTTATGTTTGTACATCTGTATGTATATATAAATATGCATATTAATTATACAACAATTAATATATTACAAATAATGAAATATTAATAGATTATACAACATAAATGTATGTATGTATATATGTATGTATGTTTGTATATAGTACGTATGCACGTATAATTAATAATTATGTATGTATGTGTGTGTATGTATATATGCATGTATAATTATTTATGTATGTGTATGTATAATTAATAATTATGTATATAGTGTATGTATGTATGTATGTATGTATGTATATATGTATGTATGTATGTATGTATGTATGTATGTATGTGTGTGGGTGTATGTATGTATGCATGTATAATTATTTATGTATCTGTATGTATAATTAATAATTATGTATGTATGCATGTATGTGTTTATGTATGTATATTTATTGGGATTATACATTATACAAATATTTATGTATTTAGCTAATGATTTTTAATATAGACTCAAATGTTAAGAATTAAGATAGATCAACTGGTTATGGTAGTGAAATTAGTTCCCAAGGTCATGGGTTCGAATCCTCTATATAACAATATTTTTATAAATAATTGGAATTAGGTTTGGAGGGACCGAGCCTAGGAATTAATTTGCTCAGGAAAACCCCCTGTTGGTGTATTAGATATATAATAGACTAGGTAACAAAGCCGTTGGCAAGTAAAAGTAATATTTTTGTATTATTTTTGCGCATTATGAGAGATGCGATTGTTTAATTTATTGATAAATTTGTTTGTATGGTGAAAAAAAGAAATAAAATGTAAATGTGATAAGAGGTGTGATTGACTTTACTCGTCGATAAATTTGGTTGCATGACAAACAAAACAGATTTCAAATATATTTCGTAAGACATGTTTCATATTTCTTAGAGTGATCCGAGACCTGTATTTATTCATTTGATTAACTTTTTTGAACATTTATAAGAACTTTTTTGTATGTAATATTAAATTTAAATTATTGGACACATGTTCAAAATGGTACTCACATATTGTAATAATTTGACATTAAATCTTATAATAAATATGTACATGTAATTATTTTCAATCTCCAATAAAAATGAATTTAAAAATTAATGGAATCTCAACAAATACTAAGTCGTTTAAAATTAATTATACAAAGAGAATGATATCCTCTAACATATTATCAACTTCATCAACTCCATAAAGATCTCTTACTTTTTTCATACCAAATTACAATGTCAACATTATTTTTATAATAAAAATTTATAAAATATTAAATACAACTAATTAACTTCTTAAATGCCGATGCCCATCTCATTACATACATGCATGATTAATTGATTAGTAATAGTATAAATGTAACACCCCAGTCCCACATCGAGGAGATATGAGACTTTAGTTCAGTATTTAAGCAAAAGTACTACTACTAATTGTACCAACAAATCATGATCTTTTGGGGGCCTGTGGTGGGCTTGTGGACTATCCAAGTTGGTTGCATTTGGGCCAGTTTACTTTGGCTTATTTCGGATTTGGAATTGGGAATTGACTCGATTTTCGAAAATGACTCGGGATTTGACCCGGGTTGTTACAAACTCCCCCACTTAAACTCCTGACGTCCTCGTCAGGGCTGAACGGATATCCCAAAGGTCCAAGATCGTTCCTCTCTAGCCATTGTGGGATAATACCGACTGGTTTCGTGTCCCCACCTCCGGACCTCTGTCCATTGTGGGATAATACCACCAGTCTTCGTGTCCCCACCTCCGGCAACTTGACGAATCAAGCTTTCGAGAGTCGGCTCTGATACCATATGTGACAACCCGGTCAAATCCCGAGCTTTTTTTCGAAAATCGGGTCAAGTCCCGATCACGAATCCGAAATAAGCCAAAGTAAACTGGCCCAAATGCAACCAACTTGGGTAATCCACAAGCCCACCACAGGCCCCCAAAAGATCATGATTTTGTTGGTGCACTTAGTAGTATTACTTTTGCTTATATACTGAACTAAAGTCTCATATCTCCTCGATGTGGGACTGGGGTGTTACAATAAAAATTTGTTTAGTTGGAATATTAGTTTAATCCAACACAATATAATGAAACAACGAATGTAGAACTTTTTCCATGGATTTAATCAGTTGAGAAAAAGGTCGACGCCCGTCTCATAACATACATGCTTGATTAATTGATTAGTAATTGTATAAGAATTTGTTTAGTTAGAATATTAATTTTAGGGCTCTTTTGAAAAATAAATAGGAAAAAGTAAATTTTTGCACATTTACTTTTGTTAAGAAAGACTATTTGCAATTTTACTAAACTAAGTTTCAAATTGCAAAAATACTAACCCTAACCCTAATTCTCCCCCTTCCCCTTTCCTCAATTTCTCTCTCCTCCCCCTATCAACACTGCCGACTTCACTTGTGTCCTTTTTTTTTTTTTTAAGGTGGGAGCTATTTTGGTGGATTTGGGTTTCCTGGCCCCGCAGGGGCATATTCAACTAAATTTGCAACTAATTGCAACTAAATGCAACTAAATTTCTGATTTCAAGTTCCATTTGTCAGTTGTCATTTTCGACCTCATTTTTGGACTCTATTATATATATATATATACATATATATATATATATATATATTTAAGAAGGGTGATATTTTGGTGGATTTAGGTTTCCTGGCCCCGCAGGGGCATATTCAACTAAATTTGCAACTAATGGCAACTGAATGCAACTAAATTTCTGATTTCAAGTTCCATTTGTCAGTTGTCATTTTCGACCTCATTTTTGAACTCTATTATATATATATATAATAGAGTTCAAAAATGAGGTTGAAAATGACAAATGAAAAATGAAACTTGAAATCAGCAACTTAATTTCTGATTTCAGTTGCATTCAGTTGAATATGCCCCTGCGGGGCCTTGCAACCCAAATCCACCAAAATCACCCAAACCAATAATATGTAGTTGCAACTAGTTGTAACTAGTTGAAAGTAGTTGAAAATAGTTGCAACTAGTTGAAAACAGTTGAAAATAGTTGATTTGGTTGAATATTGCCCCTGGCGGGGCCTTGGAACCCAAAATCACTCAAACCAATCATATGTAGTTGCAACTAGTTGAAAGTAGTTGAAAATGGTTGCAACTAGTTGAAAATATTTGAAAATAGTTGAAAATAGTTGATTTGGTTGAATATTGCCCCTGGCGGGGCCTTGGAACCCAAAATCATTTAGTTGAATATTGCCCCTGGCGGGGCCTTGCAACCCAAATCCACCAAAATCATCCCACCTTTTTTAAAAAAAGTTGCATTTGGTTGCATTTAGTTGAATTTGATTGAATGTGGTTGCAAACAAAAATCCACCCAAATAGCCCCCATCTAAAAAAAAAAAAAGGTACAAAGTCGGCGGCGTCTGTGTTATCAGGGGGGAAGGAGAGAGAAAATTGAGGGAGGAGGGGCCTAGTATTTTTGCAATTTGAAACTTTGTTTTGGTAAAATTGCAATTTATTAAGGAATGTGGTATTTTTGCAAAAAGAAACTTTAAATCTAGTATTCTTGGTAAATATCCTTAATTTAATCCAACACAATATAATGAAACAACGAATGTAGAACTTTTTCCATGGATTTAATCAGTTGAGAAAAAGGCTGAATTGATTCAATTTAATCGAGTTGGTCACATCCCCTGTGTAAATTGTTCATGTGTAAAAGTAAATTATACATATAAATTATATTTAGATTGTGGATGTTAATTGGAAAATTTGTATACTTTAATTTCTTGTCATGATTCTCACGATCACTGATTATGAATTAATCGAAAAGTTTAAATTGTCTATTTATTATTATCGAAAAAAGTTGCATCAAATTTGAATAAAGATTAGAAATTGAAAATATTAATAATTTTATTTTATCATTTTACCTTGAAATAATTGTACTTTTAGATAGATAATTAATATTTTATATTAATATAATAATTATAAAGTTCTAGTAAAGATTTCTAAAATTTTATATTAAGTATAAAATAAAGTGTATTTAATATAATTTTAATAGTTACAATTAATGACTAATTAAAATGTTATTAATTGCAAGAAAATTATTTTAATAAAAAAATCAATATTGTGAAAAATCAAGAAAAATATTTTGAAGTTTCTGAGTGAAAGACTTTCCGATCTCCAGGCATTATAATATATATATATATATATATATATATATATATATATATATATATATATATATATATATAGATTGAAAAATTTATATACTTCCGTATCTTATCATGATTATCACGGTAATTGATTACGAATTCATCGAAAAGTTAAAATCGTTTATTTATTATTGCTGAAAAAATTTGAAGTGATTTTGGATTAGGATTAGAAATGGACTATATAAATAATTTTATTTTATCGTTTTATGTTGAAATAATTGTGCTTTTATATGGATAATTAATATTTTATATAAACATAATAGTTATAATGTTCTAATAAAGTAATAATCATAACTGAAATATTTTATATAGACAATTATATTAATTGTTGGCTAAAATTTTATATTAATTTGTATAAAATAAAGTGTATTTAATGTAAGTTTAATAGGTACAATTAATTAATAATTAAAATGCTATTTATTGCAAGGAAATTATTTAAATAAAAAAAATTGAAAATGGGAAAAATTAAGAAAAATAATTTGAAGCTTCTGAGTGAAAGACTCTTCGATCTCCAGGTATATATTATAATATATATAGATTTTTGTTTCGATTTCGATACAGAAAACAATTGTAGATTCAAGTTTGGACCCCAACGTTGCTAAATGCAACAACCATATTGAAATTACACACCTAGAGGGGTGGGGTGAATAGGTGTTATGGCTAACAATGTATAATTAAAAATCTGCCTGAAAATGTATTCTGGCAGCTAACTGGATGCAACAGATTAACAAACAATCAGCTAGCTAATGTATGCATTGCAGTAAATTAAAGTGCAGAATGTAAAGAACACAAAGCAATTTTAGCTAGGTTCGACCCGTATAGCCTAATGGTCTACGTCCTGGTCCCTTACCAACTTGGTAAAGGAATACATTATTGATCACAAATGATTACAATTATACGATACAATAATATATCTCCCTGATTCTCCCAGTCACTGATTGCAGCTAGCTGAAACACCTTGTTCCCTGAACACAGCTCTCTAAGTACTATACTACACCAAGTATAAACTCCTCTAGCCTAATGTTCCTTGAACCCTTGTTCCACAAGCTCGACAATCCAGCAACTACCAACTTTACAAGTTGAACAATACAAGATAGAAAGAATTACAAATCAAACTATGAACTCTAATAAGAATCTAAATCGTATTAGTATATAGAGCTCAAGTGTATTAAGATATAGCAAATCAGCATGGTAAAAATACTTGTGTTTTTCGAATGATGTTCAACAACTTTGAATAGAAAAACTCACAAGTCTTTTATAGTGAACGAACAATCAGAATTAAGCATACAACAACACAACGGTCTTGACTACCAAGTCTCACGAGATTGTTGAAAGATTAATTCAAATCTAACGTTCAAAAACTTAACGTTTGGAAAAGAAAAACAGAATCTGAAATTGAACGTTTAGAACAACGTTCTTGATTTTGAAAGATCAAGAAGAAGGAGTTTGTTTGGATAAAAACGATTAGAAACAAACTGATAAGTGGATTTTATATCCACTTATTATGCGCTAATTGGACCTAAATTGGTGGTTTATCCTTAAGTATGTGGTGTCTTTTAATTCATTTTTGTTGTTGTTTCAGTTTTTGTTGTGCAGAACTCGAACTTTAGGTATTGTGGCGATAAAAGGCTAAAACTGTGGATTTCTACCTCAATTTGGAATTTATAGTTGCCAAGAGAGCAAGGAGGACTGGCCACGAGAAAAAAGAATTATCATAAAGAAATTCTGAGTGATATATTCTTAATGCTGAAACCCCGGTTGGAATTGTTATATTTTTTTCTAAGCAAAAGGAGTCCAGTTTTAGATCCTCAAGAGACCGTAACTTACATCTGGACGAGCAATGAAGAAATAAGAATTATCACAAAAATATGGAAAGTGATATTTTCTTAAAGCTGGAACCCCGGTTGGAATTGTTATATTTTCTGTTAAGCAAAAGTAGTCCGGTTCCAGACGGCCAGAGACCGCAGCTTAGGACTTAAGGATTTATTTATATTAATAAATATTTTATTTAATTAGAAAATTATATTTATAAATATCTAATAATATTAGATATTTATTTTTATAATTTCTGAATTAAATTAATTATTTATTAATTAAAGATTATAAGCTGTGCGGTTAAAAAGCATTTTTACGGAACCCGTTCAAAAGTTAAGGCCACGTGAATTATTTTCAAGGCAAAGAATATTACTCCCTCTGTTTTTTTCAATAGTTTACATTTGCGGACCAATTTCCGGCACGGATTTTAAGGTGCATTTTAAGGATAGTTCCATAACTTATTTTTGATATTTTCTTTTTTTGTATAAAAATAGGATTGTTCTATTTTTATACAAAAAAAAGAAAATATCAAAAATAAGTTATATAACTATCCTTAAAATGCACCTTAAAATGCGTGTCAGATACGCAGTTTTTTATGTAAAGAAATGGATTGGACGGAGGGAGTAGTAATCTGTATGGTGTGGTTTAGTGCACATGATTTGTTTATATAAATCAAAAGTGAAGCCGTATGTTGTGTCCAAGTGCTGTCTCTCTCGCCGCACTCTCCCACTCGCGCGTGGGAACCACGCGCCCGGAAGAAAACTGAAGCAGCCAGCGCTTGTGCCTCACCTGCCTATACGCGACTGGTTCAATATCTGCAGCTGTTGATTAAAAATTCAAAGTGTTTCTGGCGGAAAGTGTGGTCGGCTGTATTATTTTGTTTCCAGTAATACTTTGTTGCTTTCAGTCTATTTTTATTCATAGATGGTGTGCTGAGAGGTGCTATAAATAGCAGTGTTTTCCATAGTTTTTAGATCATCCCACAACTGAGTTCTCTCTTATATTCGGTTGCATTCTCTCTAGTTTCCTTTGTAATATCAGTTTCAATGTATACACTTTAATTTTCTGCAAATTTAGTATAAGTTCTATTTTGGTTGAAGATTTTACGGGGATAATTTGGAGTGCTCCTTTCTATTTCGTTGGAAGCTATTTCGGTTCTATTTTCTAAACTCTTATTTTACGGGGATTACTTGGAATACTCCTTTCTAGTTCGTTGGAAGCTATTTCGGTTTTATTTTCTAAACTCTTGTATTTCATATTTTATTCATACAATTTTCTGCCATGTTTTCATTTAATCCCATGATGACGATCCGTTCGATTATGAACTAATCGCCGTCATGGGATTCTAATGGATTTATTTACGTAATTTAGTAATTCGATGCCTTAATAATTTGTATTATGATAAAAATGCAGATTGCCTAATGTGGTTGCGCTTAATTTATTAGATGCGTAGCTAACGTCTAATTTATTAATTCCTAATGAATGCGAAAGTGGATTTAGGAATTTAGAATTTGCCATGTTAGCATAGGTTCGTAATTGTCATGTACATTTACGATAAGTGGTAGGATTTTGGATCACATCACCCTATGTAGTCATAATAAAGGAATTTATTTGTAAACCAATTATGTTTTCAAATCTTATAGACATATAGGGTCTAAGCATAAAAGGTGTCCACGCGACTTCTACCTTTTTAAGTGGATGTTCGTGTGGTTTGATATGAGTTAAGGCTGAAAGGCGCTTATGTTAGTTTCGTGTTCCCGACTAGCTTTCGTAATTATCAAAATTACTTTGAAATTAAGGCATCAATTCTAAATGAAATAAATAATGAAATTAGAATCCCATGTTTTTCTCACATATAAATTCTCATTTAATTAAATCAAGTAGTTTGAATTATTTAATATTATTAAGTTGATAAATCAATTAGAAAAATACAACAAAACCCCCTTTTATATTTATTCAAGCAGTTTGTGGTTTAATCATACGTCGTTGCTTAAGCACTATTTCTGAACAAACACCAAGTCTTCGTGGGATCGAACTTATTATATTACTTGTGACCGCGTACACTTGCGCAGTTAGTTTTCGAACCAACAAGTTTTTGGCGCCGCTGCCGGGGACTTCGGTGTTATTTTCAGAATTTGTGTTTAACATCAACGGAGGTTAAACTTAACTGACTTGGATAGTTATTTTTTTTCTCACGTCGTGTTTTCTCGTTCTACCAGTATAAGGATCTTGAGTTGTTTATGCTAACGCGTGCCCAAGCTCTTAAATCAAGAACCGTAATAAAGCTGGAAGAAACGTTAGACATGGCGGATGATGTGCCTAAGACGTTGATGGACTATTCCCAACCGAAAATCAATGACATTGAGTCAAGCATCGTCAGGCCAGCCATTGCAGCCAACACATTTGAAATCAAACCTGGCACAATCCAGATGGTACAAAACTCTGTCCAGTTCGGGGGAGCGCCAACGGAAGATCCAAATATGCATATCCGGAACTTCATAGAGATTTGTGACACATTCAAATTCAACAACGTATCAAATGATGCTGTAAGTTGAGGCTTTTTCCATTTTCTCTACGGGACAAAGCTAAGGGATGGTTGCATTCTCTCCCAGCTGGCTCGATAACAACATGGGAAGAACTCGCTCAAAAGTTTCTCACGAAATTCTATCCCATGGCAAAAATAGCTGCCATAAGGAATGCTCTTGCTCAGTTCACACAACAGACGGGGGAATCTTTATGTGAAGCTTGGGAGCGCTATAAGGAAATGCTAAGAAAATGCCATCACCATGGAATGCCCAATTGGATGGTGATTAATTGCTTTTATAATGGTCTAGGATGGCAATCAAGACCAATCGTGGATGCAGCATCAGGGGGAGCCTTATGGGCTAAGAGCTATGAAGCCGCCTACGAGCTTATTGAAATGATGGCGGCTAATGAGTATCAGAATCCGACATAGAGGATGCCTCAACACAAGGTGGCAGGAATCCTCGAGGTTGACACAGCCACATCACTATCAGCTCAGCTTGAAGCACTAAACATGAAGGTGGATTCTCTGACAAACTATGGGGTACATCAAGTAGCGAGTGTTTGTGAGTTATGCGCTGGTGGACATGAAACGAGTCAATGTGCAATTTCCAATGAATCAGTGCACTTTGTGAGCAATTTTCAAAGCAACAGCATCCTGTCCCAAACACTTACCAACCCAACAACAGAAACCATCCTAACTTCAGCTGGAGCAACAATAAAAATGGATTGCAACTACCACAACCATATCAAACACAACCACCATATCAAACACAACAACCACAGCCATATCAACAACAACCATACCATCATACCCAAAATCAGCAATATGGGGCCAGACCATACAATCCCTCAGGATCACATCATCAGCAGGGGCAACAACTTTAGAATCAGTACGCCCAGAAACAATCTCAACCTCCGGGATTTAATCAGCAATATTATGCAGGTCCAGGCCAACAGTCTGCTGAGAAATCAGAATTGGAAGAACTAAGATTGATGTGTAAGAGCCAGGCCGTATCTCTTAAAACTCTGGAAAACCAAATTGGCCAAATAGCAAACGCCTTACTCAATAGGCCGCAAGGAGTTCTTCCTAACGACACAGAAACAAACCCTGGAAAAAGGGACGGCAAAGAACAAGTCAAAGCTATCACTTTAAGATCTGGCAAAATCACAACGGACCAAGAAGTTGAAAAGGTAAACGAACAACCGGAGGCACAGGGCAGTCACACCACTACAGAGGAACAAACAGAGATCTCGAAACCTGAAATCAACATCAGCAAACCGGAGGATGTCAACGGGCCATCTGAGAAAGCATCTCAGGAGCATAAAACTGCAAACACTCAATTCTACCCCCCTCCACCATATCCGCAGAGACTCCAGAAGCAGAGATTGGATAAACAGTTTGCAAAGTTTTTAGAAGTATTCAAAAAGCTACAGATAAACATACCGTTTGCAGAAGCTCTTGAACAAATGCCTAGTTATGCTAAGTTCATGAAGGGTATTCTATCAAGGAAACTTATGCTTAAGGAATTGGAAACCGTTGCCTTGACAGAAGAATACAATGCGGTGTTGCAACAGAAATTGCCCCCGAAACTCAAGGATCCTGGAAGCTTCAAAATACCATGCACTATAGGCAAATTATCTTTCAACAAATGCTTATGTGACTTGGGAGCTAGTATAAATTTGATGCCATTGTCTGTGTTCATGCAACTTGGTCTGCCTGATCCAAAACCTACAAATATCTCCTTACAGCTAGCAGATCGGTCGATTACGTATCCAAGAGGTATTGTGGAAGATGTCCTAGTAAAAGTGGATAAGCTCATCTTTCCTGCGGATTTTGTTATACTGAATTTTGAGGAGGACAAGAAGATTCCCATCATCTTGGGAAGACCATTTTTAGCTACAGGCCAAACTTTGATCGACGTGCAAAAAGGAGAGCTCACAATGAGAGTGCAAGATCAGAATGTCACTTTCAATGTGTTTAACGCGATGAAATTCCCAACAGATGAAGAGGAGTGTTTTAAAGTGGACATGGTCGATTCGTTAGTGAACATAGAGAAAGAGCAACTGCTAAAGTCAGATCCCTTAGAAAGAGCCTTAATAGGGGATTCTGATAAGGAAGATGTAGAAGGAGAAGAACAAATTCTGATGTTGAATTCAGCCCCTTGGAAGAGGAGGTTTGATTTTCCAATTGAGTCTCTTGGGTTAGAAGATCTTAAAAAGTCGCAGGTGTGCCTTAAACCATCTGTTGAAGAAGCTCCTTCTCTTGAGCTAAAACCTTTGCCAGATCACTTGAGGTATGCATATTTAGGTGATGCATCTACATTACCTGTTATCATTGCTGCTAACCTGTCAGGTGATGAAGAAGACAAGCTGTTACGGATTCTGAGAGAGCATAAATCAACAATCGGGTGGACCATAGCAGATATTAAGGGAATCAGCCCCTCATATTGCATGCATAAGATTCTTCTTGAGGAAGGAAGCAAACCATCTGTAGAACATCAGAGAAGACTCAATCCGATCATGAAAGAGGTGGTGAAGAAGGAAATTCTTAAATGGCTGGATGCAGGGATCATTTATCCAATTTCGGACAGTTCTTGGGTAAGTCCGGTGCAATGTGTGCCTAAGAAAGGAGGCATGACAGTGGTAGCAAATGAAAAGAATGAGCTCATCCCTACTCGGACAGTCACAGGGTGGAGAGTATGCATGGATTATCGGAAGCTAAATAAGGCCACCAGAAAAGATCATTTTCCTCTTCCATTCATCGATCAAATGCTGGATAGGTTGGCTGGCCATGAGTATTATTGCCTTCTTGATGGGTATTCAGGTTACAATCAGATTTGTATTGCTCCAGAAGATCATGAGAAGACCACATTCACTTGTCCTTTTGGCACTTTTGCTTTCCGACGAGTTTCTTTCGGGCTATGTGGTGCACCTGCTACCTTTCAGAGATGCATGATGGCCATATTTTCTGACATGATTGGAATAAATGTGGAGGTTTTCATGGATGATTTTTCAGTTTTTGGAACTTCTTATGATGAGGCTTTGGATAATCTGAGTCTGGTCCTGAAACGATGTGTTGAGACCAATTTGGTGCTAAATTGGGAAAAGTGCCATTTCATGGTGCAAGAGGGAATCATTCTCGGGCATAAAGTATCTAGCGAGGGACTTGAAGTAGACAGTGCTAAGGTGGAGACTATTCAAAGACTTCCTCCTCCAATCTCAGTTAGAGGAATCCATAGCTTTCTTGGACATGCAGGTTTCTATCGGCGATTCATACAAGACTTCTCAAAAATTTCTAAGCCGTTGTGCAATTTGCTGGAGAAAGACACCCCTTTCAAGTTTGATGATGATTGATTGGCTGCTTTCGAGCTATTGAAGAAGAAGTTGACATCAGCCCCGATTATTACAGCACCTAATTGGGAAGAGCCATTCGAGCTAATGTGCGATGCTAGTGATTTTGCCGTGGGAGCTGTGCTTGGTCAGCGAAAGAAGAATATTTTTCATGTGGTTTACTATGCTAGTAAAACCCTCAACGATGCACAGCTGAATTACACCACTACGGAGAAAGAGCTTTTGGCAGTTGTCTATGGTTTTGAGAAATTCAGGTCCTATTTGCTTGGGATGAAGGTGACAGTCTACACTGATCATGCAGCCATTAGATATCTGTTTTCGAAGAAGGATTCAAAGCCGCGATTGATTCGCTGGATTCTTCTGCTGCAAGAGTTTGAACTTGAAATAAAAGACAGGAAGGGAACAGGAAATCAGGTAGGCGATCATCTATCACGGTTGGAGGATCACGGTAAGGATAAAACGCTAATAAATGAATCATTCCCAGATGAGCAGTTGTTTGTGGTGCAAGGAGAAGTGCCATGGTTTGCAGATATTGTGAATTATCTGGTGAGCAACGTCGTTCCGTCAGAATTCTCTTATGCTCAAAAGAAGAAGTTTCTGCATGATGTGAAGTGGTATCGATGGGATTAACCATTCTTGTTCAGGCAGGGAGCAGATCAGATTATTAGGAGATGCATTCCTTATAGTGACACGGAGGGGATTTTACGAGATTGCCACTCTACCACATACGGGGGTCATTATGGTGGAGAGAAGACCGCAGCTCGAGTACTTCAGGCAGGATTTTTCTGGCCAACCTTGTTTAAAGATTCTCATCAATTTGTGTTGAGATGTGACCGCTGTCAACGGGTTGGAAATATCTCCAAGAGGAATGAGATGCCTCTCAACATGCTTCTTGAAGTTGAGATTTTCGATGTATGGGGAATAGACTTCATGGGACCATTTATCTCATCGTGCAACAATCAATATATTCTGTTAGCTGTGGATTACGTGTCTAAATGGGTCGAGGTGAAGGCTTTACCAACTAACGATGCTAAGGTGGTGCTAAATTTTTTGCATAAGAACATATTCACCCGTTTCGGAACTCCACGAGCAATAATCAGTGATGAGGGGACACATTTTTGCAATCACAAATTCACTGCATTAATGGCGAGGTATCATGTGACGCATCGGGTTGCAACAGCGTATCATCCTCAAACTAATGGTCAGGCAGAAGTCTCCAATAGGGAAATCAAGAGGATTTTGGAAAAGGTGGTGAATCCTTCAAGGAAGGATTGGTCGTTGAAGCTAGAAGAAGCTGTGTGGGCCTACAAAACAGCGTACAAGACACCATTGGGTATGTCACCTTTTCAGCTTGTGTATGGTAAGGCTTGTCATCTGCCTGCTGAGCTAGAACATAAGGCATACTGGGCTTTGAAGAAATTGAACTTCGACATGAAAGTTGCTGGTGATAAGAGGATGCTTCAACTGAATGAGCTTGATGAGTTTCGTCTACAGGCTTATGAGAATAACATGTTGTACAAGGAGAAGGTCAAGAGATGGCATGATAGAAGGTTGGTACATAAAACATTTGTACCGGGTCAAATGGTTCTGCTTTTCAACTCTCGGCTCAGACTTTTTCCTGGAAAGCTCAAGTCAAGCTGGTCAGGTCCGTTCACGGTTAAAACAGTGTTTTCGCATGGTGCAGTGGAAATTTTTGATAAGTCACCTGATCAGTCTTTTAAGGTGAATGGGCAGAGGCTTAAGCATTATTTTGGGGGTACGGTGAACCGTGAGGAATTCACCGCTATTCTTGCCCCAGCATGATCAAGCAGCAGACTTGTCAAGCTAGCGACAATAAACAAGCGCTTCATGGGAGGCAACCCATAGGTTTAATGTTTTTATTTTTGGTGTGATTTTATTTAGTATTATGTCAAGTTTGCAGGTCATTAACGAATTACAGGAGCTTGCTTCGCAAAATAAATTTCGTCGAGGAAGACTGGCCTCAGTTTGGAGCTCATGCAGCATTTTCGCCACTTGATTCATCACCCGAGGAGGGTGACGATGCCGATAGTTAGGGGAGTTCTCTTTTATCCTTTATCTACACCTTCAATGAGGACATTGAATATTTTAAGTTTGGGGGTGATTTAGTATATTGGTTAATGGAGTCAGAGTCATAGTATTACATATAGTTTCATGTAGTTCATATTATACCATGCTAGTATAATTTCATATAATTCATATTATATCATGTAAAAAAAAATTGCATATTCATGATTAGTTGCATTGCATATTTTCCTTGATCCCGTAGCGCTTGGTGGTTCCGTTTAGTAGTCAATGATGAATTTGAGTATGATAATGATGGATAGAGGGCTGATTTAAATGCTTATGAATTGACTTGCATGTTGCAGAAACACAATCTTACATAACTCATCGTTTGCTTTTTGGGCTAGGTTAAGGTCATGCTTGTTTAGTTGTTTGAGATTTAGTCACCTGATTATATTCAGAATTTTCTTTATTCCCTTGATGGCGTTGGAGCACTAAATTCTAAGTTTGGGGGAAACCAGGGATTTCATGCTAGTTGTAATTAATTGTCAATAATGGCTAGGCGTCAAATGGCTAGTAGCCGGCTCATATTTATATGAGTAGTCTAGGGTTGGAAATGAGAAAGGCTCATTCCAGATTGCGTAATAAAAAAAAATCAGAAAAAAATGAGAAAAAGAAAAGAAAAGAAAGAAAAAAAGAGAGTCAAAAGTCCAACTGTTAAATGCAAAATTAACCAGGGTGAGCTCTTTAATACTCGAGTAATTAAGTCTGAGGGGACTTAGTCCTAGTAACCTAAAGCCCTTATGGTTTGGGATTGCTGACCTAACGCTCGCTACATGGGTATTATTGTATAAGCCTTTTGGGGTCTCATTCATTGCACGGTTAAATAAGCATGCATATTGTATATAGTATTATGTGTCATAGTTTGTTAGTAATAAAGCATGAATTCCTGTCTAACTCAAATAATGATGGAGGTGTTTCTAGGTTATGAAGTGTCTTGCGTTCATTCTATTTATAAACTTGTGATTGTCTTGGCGAAGAATATGTATGGTTTTGATCTAGTGCTAAGAGTATTTCTGATGAGCATGGCACACACGCACGTTTCTGTACTTGTAAATGTTAATATGCCGGTATTTAGTCGATCTCTATCTTATCACGTTCTCTGAGACACTGTGCTAATTTGGTTATTGCTTTGCTTATGGGATCCTTGCATCAGTTGCATTCATGCATTTAGAGGTAGTCGAGTCTGTTTTCGCTTGTGGACAAGCATCAGTTTAAGTTTGGGGGTGTGATAAGTGGATTTTATATCCACTTATTATGCGCTAATTGGACCTAAATTGGTGGTTTATCCTTAAGTATGTGGTGTCTTTTAATTCATTTTTTGTTGTTGTTTCAGTTTTTGTTGTACAGAACTCGCAACTTTAGGTATTGTGGCGATAAAAGGCTAAAACTGTGGATTTCTACCTCAATTCGGAATTTATAGTTGCCAAGAGAGCAAGGAGGACTGGCCACGAGAAAAAAGAATTATCATAAAGAAATTCTGAGTGATATATTCTTAATGCTGAAACCCCGGTTGGAATTGTTATATTTTTTTCTAAGCAAAAGGAGTCCGGTTTTAGATCCTCAAGAGACCGTAACTTACATCTGGACGAGCAATGAAGAAATAAGAATTATCACAAAAATATGGAAAGTGATATTTTCTTAAAGCTGGAACCCCGGTTGGAATTGTTATATTTTCTGTTAAGCAAAAGTAGTCCGGTTCCAGACGACCAGAGACCGCAGCTTAGGACTTAAGGATTTATTTATATTAATAAATATTTTATTTAATTAGAAAATTATATTTATAAATATCTAATAATATTAGATATTTATTTTTAAAATTTCTGAATTAAATTAATTATTTATTAATTAAAGATTATAAGCTGTGCGGTTAAAAAGCATTTTTATGGAACCCGTTCAAAAGTTAAGGCCACGTGAATTATTTTCAAGGAAAAGAATATTAGTAATCTGTATGGTGTGGTTTAGTGCACATGATTTGTTTATATAAATCAAAAGTGAAGCCGTATGTTGTGTCCAAGTGTTGTCTCTCTCGCCGCACTCTCCCACTCGCGCGTGGGAACCACGCGCCCGGAAGAAAACTGAAGCAGCCAGCGCTTGTGCCTCACCTGCCTATACGCGACTGGTTTAATATCTGCAGCTGTTGATTAAAAATTCAAAGTGTTTCTGGCGGAAAGTGTGGTCGGCTGTATTATTTTGTTTCCAGTAATACTTTGTTGCTTTCAGTCTATTTTTATTCATAGATGGTGTGCTGAGAGGTGCTATAAATAGCAGTGTTTTCCATAGTTTTTAGATCATCCCACAACTGAGTTCTCTCTTATATTCGGTTGCATTCTCTCTAGTTTCCTTTGTAATATCAGTTTCAATTTATACACTTTAATTTTCGGCAAATTTAGTATAAGTTCTATTTTGGTTGAAGATTTTACGGGGATTATTTGGAGTGCTCCTTTCTATTTCGTTGGAAGCTATTTCGGTTCTATTTTCTAAACTCTTATTTTACGGGGATTACTTGGAATACTCCTTTCTAGTTCGTTGGAAGCTATTTCGGTTTTATTTTCTAAACTCTTGTATTTCATATTTTATTCATACAATTTTCTGCCATGTTTTCATTTAATCCCATGATGATGATCCGTTCGATTATGAACTAATCGCCGTCATGGGATTCTAATGGATTTATTTACGTAATTTAGTAATTCGATGCTTTAATAATTTGTATTATGATAAAAATGCAGATTGTCTAATGTGGTTGCGCTTAATTTATTAGATGCGTAGCTAACGTCTAATTTATTAATTCCTAATGAATGCGAAAGTGGATTTAGGAATTTAGAATTTGCCATGTTAGCATAGGTTCGTAATTGTCATGTACATTTACGATAAGTGGTAGGATTTTGGATCACATCACCCTATGTAGTCATAATAAAGGAATTTATTTGTAAACCAATTATGTTTTCAAATCTTATAGACATATAGGGTCTAAGCATAAAAGGTGTCCACGCGACTTCTACCTTTTTAAGTGGATGTTCGTGTGGTTTGATATGAGTTAAGGCTGAAAGGCGCTTATGTTAGTTTCGTGTTCCCGACTAGCTTTCGTAATTATCAAAATTACTTTGAAATTAAGACATCAATTCTAAATGAAATAAATAATGAAATTAGAATCCCATGTTTTTCTCACATAGAAATTCTCATTTAATTAAATCAAGTAGTTTGAATTATTTAATATTATTAAGTTGATAAATCAATTCGAAAAATACAACAAAACCCCCTTTTATATTTATTCAAGCAGTTTGTTGTTTAATCATACGTCGTTGCTTAAGCACTATTTCTGAACAAACACCAAGTCTTCGTGGGATCGAACTTATTATATTACTTGTGACCGCGTACACTTGCGCAGTTAGTTTTCGAACCAACACAAACTTCCTATAAAATAGGGTTTTGAAAGATAAGAGACTAAAAACGTTTAAAAACATTTTTGAGCCCATATATATAAATACGATCTGTTTTTCTAATTAGAGTCCTCACAGAAGTTTAATCCTATCAAATTCCATGATACTCGGACTCCCTGTGATTCTAGACTCTGTCTGCAAGCTTGCTGAGTTAATAAAAATCCTGTACTGCCAGCTAGCTAAAATATCCTGTTTTGCTACTAAGTAATATAAGTAATAATCCTGCAAAACAATATTAGTCCAGTACACATATCCAGGTTGCTTACTTTGTATGATCATCAAAATCATGAGAGTTTCAATCTCCCCCTTTTTGATGATTATACACTAATTTTAGGAGAAAAACAAACTCCCCCTAAATCTAGCAATCCTATAATCAGTAAGCAAATTAATATATACTAAAACACCAAATTTAACAATAAAAACAAAGTACCACATATATTTAAATTAAAACCAAAGTACCAAGTTAAACATAAACCAAACCAACACATAGTTCAAACATACCAACACATAGTTTAAACATAAGCAACAAAAGCATAGCATAATTAACCCCAAATCCTAAAATTTTTCTCCCCCTTAATCATTAAAAAGAAGAAAATTTAAGACTCAGATTTATCTTCATTCTCTTTAGCATCCTCAAACTTATCAGCAACATGAAAATCTTCGGAAGTATGCACATCTAGATCAAATGCAGGTTCCTTGAGCCCATCTCCAGCAGCCACATTAGCAAGATCATGAAGTTCTTGTGCAGCAGAATGAACACCAATACGAACTGAAACAGGAGTACGAGGACCAGCAAACACATCACGCAGAAAAACCAATTCTTCAAACATTCAATCCAACCTAACATTTATCTTCTTAATAGCATCCCTGATTTCCTTAATAGTCTCAGAATGATCAATCTTAGCAACTAAGGACATAACCAAATTAGCAGATGAAGGAATAGGGGTAGAAGGCGGAGGAGGTTCCACACGAACAACTGAGCCATCAGATTCAACTTTTAGGTGAGACTGTTGTAAACTTTTAACATCCAAAAATTCCTTAGCCAGCTCACGATCTTCATTCTTAAGATCAACACCATACCACTCAAAAACCCTAGTCAACAAACACCCATACGGAAGACTTGGCGAAGTATGATTATCAAACACATCCATCATATTCTTTAAAATGAGCCCAAGCAAATTAAAAGCTTTCTCAGACAATAGCATAGAAACCACAGTAACATCTTGACTAGAAAAATTGGAACGACTACTAGTACTTGGATTGACATTATCTATGCAAATCTTAAACAAAACATGTGCAATAAGAGACACAGTAGACGTAGTAGGAGGAGCATACACAAGTAAAGCAGGAATCTCACGAAGTATCCTCAATTGATCCAATTCACTAAAACCTTCTAACTCAGTAGGACCCTTCTTAGTAACAATGGACACATTAGAAGGATTGTCAATATTCAGAATTGAACTAAGCACGGGAACAGTTAACAAAATCTTTTGACCACGAACATAAGATACGAATAAACCAGGTCTAACAATAGCAAAATTCGAATAAGACTCGTAAACACAGGAAGGATAACATTCACGGGGTAAATCTTTGATAAAGGACTCAAACCCTAGCTTAGCAAAATACCCAACAGCACCACACTTATGATAAATATTACCTGCTAAGGGTCGACCAAACACAATACGACGATTCCCCAAATCCAGTTGTTTGAATCCTCAGATACACACACAATATCATACTTGCTGCGCTTCAACGAAGAACCCTCACGATGATCGGGCCTCTGAACCTCAGAAATCTCATCACCACTATCCACACGAATCGGAGACAAATTGATATCATTATCTTCATCAAATAATCTTTTGTTCTTACCCTTCTGCGATTTGGACACCGTATTTGGAGTCTTCTTCGATCCTCTAGTATTCCTCATGATGCAAACAAAACTCAAGAGAAAGTGTATTTTGAATTGATGAACGGCGTGAAAACCCTAATTGATGTGATACCGTTTTTAAAGAAACTAAAGAGTCAGATTGATATAGTCTGTTAAACCTCTTTATACTAATATTGGGGGAAAAAAATTTTAGGATATACTCCAAAAAGAAACCCACACCCCATATAAAACTAAACAGGATAAGTCCAAGTAAAAAAAATGAGGTAATTAAACACATTATCACATAACACAATTAGATAATTTAAAGCACAAAAATATCGAATTAAAAAAAATCATAAGTAGACATATAAACCAAGCAACATATAAAATATACCATAAATGAAAAAGAAAAAAAATACGAACACAGAAAAGTGTACTAGACATCCAATTCAGCTAGCTGGCTAGACATTACACATGCCTAATTCCCTACGAAGAACAACAAATCGCACCTCTGCTAGCGGCTTTGTGAAGATGTCAGCTAGCTGATACTCTGTACTGACAAAGATCAGCTGGATTTTTCCTTTTGCAACATTGTCTCTCAAGAAATGATGTCTAACGTCGATATGCTTTGTTCTTGAGTGATTCACTGGATTCTTTGATATGTTGATAGTGCTTGTATTGCACAATAGATAGGAACTTTTCCACATTTAATCCCATAATCTCGAAGTGTTTGAATCATCCAAAGTACTTGAGAGCAACAGCTTCCAGCTGCTAAATACTCCCCTTCAGCTGTGGATAATGCAACAGGAGTTTGCTTCTTGCTTTGCCAAGTTACCAAACTCTGTCCTAAAAATGCACAAATACCACTTGTACTCTTGCGATCAGTTTGACAACTTGCATAATCTGCATTTGTGATGGGATAAAACAAGCCAAGAGTAATAGTTCCACTCAAATATTTAAAAATTCTTTTAATAGCATTCAAGTGAGACTCCTTAGGATTAGCTTGAAATCTAGCACAAACACATACACTATACATAATATCTGGTCTAGAGGCTGTAAGATATAATAAACTACCAATCATACCTCTATACTTTCGAACATCTACATCTTTACCTTGTTCATCTACTGTAAGCTTGCTGGCAGAACTCATAGGTGTAGATTTTGCCTTGATATTCTCAAAACCAAATTTCTTGAGCAGATTCTTGATGTATTTGGATTGATGCACATAAATTCCATCTTGAGTTTGCTTAATTTGGAGTCCCAAGAAATAGTTGAGCTTACCCATCATACTCATGTCAAATTCACTATGCATACACTTAGAAGACCACTTACACATATCATCATTAGTAGATCCAAAGATAATATCATCCACATATATTTGCACAACTAAAATATCAGAATCATTAAACTTAGTAAATAATGTGGGATCGATTTTACCTCGAATGAATCCATTCTTGAGTAAAAACTTACTTAGCCTTTCATACCATGATCTAAGAGCTTGCCGAAGTCCATATAATGCCTTCTTCAACTTGAAAACATGATTAGGAAATTGCGCATTCTCAAAACCAGGAGGTTGCTTAACATATACTTCTTCCTTCAAGTAGCCATTAAGAAATGCACTCTTCACGTCCATTTGATGTAGCTTGATTTTCTTGAAGCATGCAAATGAAAGTAACATCCTTATTGACTCTAGCCTTGCAACCGAGGATGAAAATCAATTCCTTCTTGTTGATTGTATCCTTGTGCAACAAGTCTTGCTTTGTTCCGTGTAACCGTACCAAATTCATCAACCTTGTTTCTAAAGACCCATTTAGTACCAATGATTTGAAGCATCCTTAGGTGGCTCTACCAGTTCCCAAAATTCACATCTTTCAAAATGATTAAGTTCTTCTTGCATTGCCATGATCCAATTCTCATCTTGTAGTGCTTCATTAACATTCTTTGGTTCCTCTTGAGCTAGAAAGGCAGCAAATGCACAAAAATTAGCTTGACCTTTCCTTGTCTTGATTCCTTCTGATTTATCACCAATGATCAACTCTGGAGGATGGTTCTTTACTGTCCTTGTTGACTTTGGCAGAGAATGTTGAGATATAACTTCTTCATTAACTCTAATTCTCTTAGATGGTGGGGAGGCTTCATCTCCATCATAGAGTGGCATCTTATCTTGTGATCTCTGACCTCTAGGACCTTCCAAGGTGAGTCTTGATAGCTTATCAATTGTTTCATCAACTGGAGAAGAGGTTTCAGCTGGCTTTTCTGTAGTTGAAGTTGATTCAGGTTCCTTGTCAGCTTGCTGAGTTGTTGTATTTGTCTTTGGCAGCTCGCTGGCAGTACCTGTTTCTGCAATTTCTTCCTCATCTCTTGACAGATCAACATTAGATTCTTGAAATGAAACATCAATTGACTCTTCAACAATACATTTAGATATATTATAAACTCTATAAGCACGACTTGTTAAAGAATAACCCAAAAATATTGCTTCATAAGATTTAGCATCAAATTTACCATCTCTATCAATAGTTTTGAGTACAAAGCACCTGGATCCAATGACCTTGAAGTATCCTATGTTTGGCTTCTTATTCCTCAGCAATTCATATGGAGTCTTGTTGAGAATAGGCCTGATTAGTACTCTGTTAAGAACATAGCTAGTTGTGTTGACTGCTTCTGCCCAGAAACTCCTTGGCAGCTTGCTTTCTTGCAACAATGTCCTAGCTGTTTCTTGTAAAGACCTATTCTTTCTTTTCACAAATCCATTTTGCTGTGGGGTTCTTGGAGCAGAGAATTCATGAGTAATGCCTCTATCTTTACAATATGAGATAAAGTCCTTTAGGAATTCACCACCTCGATCACTCCTTATACCTACAAGTCTTGTCTCAAGCTTGTTCTCAAGCAACTTAATTAGCTTCTCAAATTCACTGAAAGCACAATCTTTAGTACGAAGAAACAATACCCATGTATATCTAGAATAATCATCTACGATAACAAAAGCATATTGTTTAGCTCCAATGCTCTTATATGCTTCCGGACCAAATAAATCTTAATGAAGAAGCTCTAAGGGTTTAGAAGTTGATACCAAATTTTTTGACTTATGTGGAGTCCTGATTTGTTTGCCACTACAAGAAAAACTGGACCAGACAAGGGTTTTTGCCCGTTGTCTGATAACCCCCTTTCCCGTCGTCTATTGAGATGCCGTCTGATATGTGGATTAGACAACAGCACAACAACCCTTGTCTAACATTATACCAGATAACGAACCTAGTTATGGAATCCATTGTCTGATACCTAGAAACAACAACAGTCTCATAAAAAACACTTGTCTGAAATCATTTCAGAAAAGTAGTTTCTGAACCATGACCGTTGTTGTTAAACGTACAAGACAACGGAATAAAACCATTGTTGGAGAGCTTGGCAGAAAACGGTTTTATATAAAAAAGAATTATGTGACAACTGTTTTTGCCCGTTGTCTGATACTTTTTTCTCGTCGTCTATTGAGATGCCGTCTGATGGTTATATCAGACAACGGTGCACAAACCATTGTCACAAATGATTCCACACAACGTGTCTAGTTATGAAACTCATTGTTTGATAACTAGAAACAACAATAGTCTCTTAAAAACAACTTGTCTGAAACCCTTTCAGACAAGTGTTTTCAAAACTGTGATTGTTGTTGTTCAATCAGAAACACAATGGTGCTTGAAATAAAAACTATTGTTCTATCGTGTCTGACACAATGGTTTTTAGAAACAATTGCATGAGTGCCTGTCACACAACTATTTATTATGAAGGAAACCGTTGCTCAAGTTCTCTGCATACAAAGCTTTGCTTATCTTGAAGTGTTGTTAGAACTCCAATACACAACGGTTATTGTTGCCATACAATAGTTTTTCATTGTATGTGTTCTCTTTAGACAATGGTTTTTTCTTTTTATGTGTTGTATGTGCATAGAATAGACAACGGTTTTAGACATACAAAAAAAGAGCTGTAACTGAAAAATAAAAAGCCAAAATTTACCGATGCAATTATATTCACCCAAAAACTACCAAAACATACATATTCATTCACCAACAACCAATATCATTCAACCATTCACCATAAATCATTCACCAAAAACCAATATCATTCAACCATAAACCATTCACCAACCACCATTACATCGATCTAAATCCGAATTTACAACCAAAATATTTTGGGATGAACATTAAACTAGCTAATTCACTTGATGGTCAACCAAAAATACCCATTGTTTTGACCTTGACGCTTTTAAACAGCGTGGTGCGTCATGAAGTACTTTGCCCATTCCAACCTTACTTCATTCATGTCATCGACGCTGTAAGCTAGGCTACTTCTCCGTAGCCACTGTAAAATAAGGTGCAAGTCAGATTGTCACCACAAAACAGAAGAACATTGACAAAAAATTTAAAAAATTATAATTTTTACCTTTGTTGCAAATTTGAGTTCCTTGTCCAGGCATATTTCTTTCATATAGCGCATGATAAACAAGCCGCAATCTTTACTCCCATTTTGGAGATGAATGCCCTGGTAAATACACGAACAAATTATAACCATTACACATACATGTAAAAATCAGAGAACTGATTGCATAACTATATTACGGGAAAAAATATTACCGCCAAATTCTCCCATGTTATCTTCTTCTTTAATAACTTCTTCGCATCTTCCTTGTAAAGCTTAATGCCACTATGCCAATATATCAATGTAAATCAACATTTACACATTATCACTTAATTGCTAAAGGAATTCAAAAATAAATAATGTTCTTATGCGGTACTTACTTGTCAACCACTTCAGTCCATTAATTCTTCAGTTGCAAGCCGGCGTTTCAATGGGTCCATGTGGTACACCACTTGCTCGTCTGGAATCACAGCAGTAAATGCCCAATGGTTCCTAAAAAATGATGAACACATTATATATATTATAAATCAAGTGACATGGCGAAAGAGTAAAATTAAAACTGAATAATCTAAACACAAGTCACAAGTAATAAAAGAAAAATATGGAGGTACTCACACATCGTTAAATGGCAAGAGAAATATTTGGCCTGGCTTTGCATTCTTGAATCTGATAGAAAGAACACGGGAGCTATCTCCAGCAGTTCCACATCCAAGGGCGCCTATCTTTCCAGGATTAACAAATGATATCATCTCGGACATCTCATGCTTTCTCAAATTCACTTGCAAAATACTGTATAAGAAAATTAAACAATCATTAATTAAGACAAGTTCAAAAGTTTATACAACCACCACATAATAAAATTGCTAATTTCGAAACTTACTTTATATACAAGCAAATCACAGAGCCGGATATTTCACCTCCACTGCACAAAGCATGCACGTCTGATAGAAGAATATATTGTTTAGTGGTTGCTCTAAAAGCTTCTTGGCTTAGCTCAAAAGACAATGTACGGTCATCCTTCAAGCCATTTTTGGCCCAAAGCCATAAGCACTTTAGAGTGGGGTGGTAACCTTTAACCATGTCAACGACATACTCAGGTTGTGGGACACAATTTTTAACCTTTCTTGACTTCTTTCCACCAATTTTCTTACTTCCCTGATAAGGAAAATTTAAAAAGAAAACTGAGAATGCAAATTGAACTAGTAAATAGAAGTAGACTCATTGATGTTTACACTAAAAAAAATAACATATGTTTCAAACAGAAGTTAACCTTTGCAGTTCCATCTGCCAGAGCAGAGCTTGTCTTCACTTCATTTATGAGGTTTCTCGGCCAAGCAATGTATGTTCCAATAGTAGCTTCCACAGTAATGATTTCATCCTCAATAGGGAAAGGAATCTTAGCTGAGCCTTGGATTACACGAGTAATGGAGACTCGTGCATTCTCTTTTCCAAGAGGTTTCCCATGAAGAACATCACAATCGGTATCAACTATTGCATAAGCAACAACATTGGTTGGCGAGCCAATTGCCAGTTTCCACTCCAAACAACTCTTCATTGATAATTCATTAGCTTTCTCACAATTAATCGCAATTTCCATTTCCCCATCTTCAACTTCCAAAACCTCAACAAACTCCGGATTCTTCTCCTCAACACCAGTCTTCTCTTCAACCTCAGCCCTTTCCTCAACCTCATTCTTTTCCCCAACCTCATTCTTCTTCTCGGGCACCTCAGCCTTATTCTCTTCAGTCTCGGGGTTTTGGAGATCCAATCTCTTTTTTACACCCTCCAACTCCAATTCCTTCAAAACAATCTTGCAACAGCTTCCTTGTGATCCAAAAATTGGACTAGAATCAAAATCATTTTTCTTTCCAGACAAAGATGCCTTCAGGTTTGCCACCTGTGTAGCCCAAAAAGTATCTCGCTCTCGAATAATCCTATCGGTCTCCTCTTTCATAAACTTTTGAATGCCTTCTTGTATCCTATCTTCAATAGACCTGCCTTTCTTTTTCTTCCTTGGAAGATTAAAATAGACGGACTGCTTGACATAAGACCCTTGCCCACGTACTCGTCCTCTGTGCTCTGGCTTACCGAGCACTTTCGTCAAAACATCATCAGTTCCTTCCTCCTTCACTTCCCCATCATGAACTTTCTGTTTCATCTTCACCTAAAAAATAAACAAAAAATGTTAAGCAATCATGAATCATCTTGAGTAAATTTTAAATACAAAAAAAAAAAAACTTACAATATCCTCAGCAATTCTTTTAACTTCATCCGTCTTAAAATTCCCATCTTTATCTTGTCGTGCACGTATCCAGGAACATGA
Organism: Kitagawia praeruptora; assembly: GCA_037693485.1. Lineage (NCBI taxonomy): Eukaryota > Viridiplantae > Streptophyta > Magnoliopsida > Apiales > Apiaceae > Kitagawia > Kitagawia praeruptora. The sequence goes on from CM075352.1 coordinate 118,161,430, forward strand.
CCGGTCTTTCTCTGTTTCTTGATCAACTTGAGACTGGATATATACAAACATATTAAAAAAGATTAACATGAAACCATAATCATACAATGTCATAGAAATATAATACTCCTAAAGTAGTATGTTTTTTACCACACTACCCATTTCTTCTTCTAGGTTAGCATATCCCTTACGGGACATATACTCACTACCCATTTCTTCTTCTAGGTTAGCATATCCCTTACGGGACATATAGTGAGGGTATGGATTCATGTCCCTTTTCTTTTTCTGAGTACTGTGGAACACCTTCATAAAAACAACATAGAAATATTAGTGCCAAAGATGCCCCACTAAACCGATGGACAATATGAGAATTTGATAACCGAAAAGTGAAACACTTACAGAGAAATCATCAGATAAGCGGTGAGCAACAAAGATATCCCAATGTGCCTTCTCAATAGATGAGTAGTCAGCCGGAGGAAACTCTAGCAGTTCAGGGTTACTCCTATTTGGAAGGATGTAACGGGTTGTTAAACGGGATTTGAACTCCCTCCATTTTTTGCAGGCAGAAAGCAACACTATCTTTCTTGTTGTTTTTGGAACATCAAATGCCATATTCACACAATCCCAAATCTTTGTTTTTTTTTCCTTCGGAACTCGTTTCCAAGAGTCATACCATATTGGAACTTTAGTTCTAGAAAGCACTCCAATATAAGATTGCATCTCTACGGATGCTGGACCATAAGGTTCACCCTTTGCATTAAAAGAAACCGGCTTCTTCATGCCCAATATCTTACGCCTTACAATCCGATGCATTGTAACAGATCCACGTTTTAAAAGTTTTAGTCCTTCTTTTTTGTTAGGCTTCTCTTGTTCCACCCATTTCCTCTTCTTAGACAATTTACTCTGTAAGTTTGTAGAAATAGCCTTCTTCTTTGGAGTAGAATTCTCAGGGGGGACTCCACTGACTCCGCCTTGTTCCTTGTTGAACGAGGAGAAGACCTCACAGGGAGAGACTCCACTGCCTTCGCCTTGTTCCTTTATGATCGAGGAGAAAACCTCACATGGGTACACTCCACTGACTCCGCCTTGTTCTTAATTGATCGAGGAGAAGACCTCACAGGGGAAGACTCCACTGCCTTCGCGGAGGAAGATTTGTTCTTTTTTAATGCCAGCATAAGGTTTCTTGTTGTTCGATTTGGAGCAGAATTTGTCCCTTTTGAAGGCGCCATAATTAATCTGCACAATACAAATGATTAAATGTGATACTATCATCACAAACCAACACAGTAGAAACACCAAAAACCCTTATTTAAAGTACATGCAAAACACAATCGAATTAGAGCATATCATCACGTACACCATGTTTTTCTTACCTTTGATTAAATCAAAAGTTTTCAACTCTATAATTATAAATCTAACTTGTCTGCACCATATAATCAAATACCTGACATATATACCCCATTGCATGCATATGTAAATGATACACCACAAATCACACACACACTCTCATAGAGAAACCCCAAATCACATACACACACATAGAGAAACCCTAAATTGGCTCTTCAATTAATTGATAAAGATAGACAAACATGTGTAAGGAGGGGGGGAGAGAGAGAGAGAGATTACATCACGAGATGAACCTTGGTTTGGTGAATTGAAGTTGTTGCGAAGAGAGCACGGGAGATACCGAGAGAGAGTGAAGTGAAAAGTGGGCCGGATAGATCTAAATTGAGAAAGTAATCGGGAGAGGGGGGAAATGAAATAATTGAGAAATCGGGAGGGGGGAAATGAAATAATTGAAAAATGGTGAAAGGGGGGAAATGAAAATATTTTGTTGGGTGGGAGGGGGGGAACGAGAGTTAAAAAGTGGGATATTTGATTTAATTAAAAATAGGATCGCGAACCAAAATAATTTTTTAATTTTTGTAAAAATTAATTTATTGATGTATTAGATATATCGTAACATCCGTACGGTTGGATCGTTGATATTTGTTTTCAAAATATTAGGAACAACAATCTGTGACACAACACAGGTTACTGTTAGGGGACAAGAATGTTGTTTATCGGTAAGATCGCGAACCAAAATAATTTTTTAATTTTTGTAAAAATTAATTTATCGATGTATTAGATATATCGTAACATCCGTACGGTTGGATCGTCGATATTTGTTTTCAAAATATTAGGAACAACAATCCGTGACACAACACAGGTTACTGTTACATGACAAGATTGTTGTTTATCGGTAAGATCGCGAACCAAAATAATTTTTTAATTTTTGTAAAAATTAATTTATCGATGTATTAGATATATCGTAACATCCGTACGGTTGGATCGATGATATTTGTTTTCAAAATATTAGGAACAACAATCCGTGACACAACACAGGTTATTGTTAGAGGACAAGAATGTTGTTTATCGGTAAGATCGCGAACCAAAATAATTTTTTAATTTTTGTAAAAATTAATTTATCGATGTATTAGATAATCGTAACATCCGTACGGTTCGATCGTCGATATTTGTTTTCAAAATATTAGGAACAACAATCCGTGACACAACACAGGTTACTGTTACAGGACAAGATTGTTGTTTATCGGTAAGATCGCGAACCAAAATAATTTTTTAATTTTTGTAAAAATTAATTTATCGATGTATTAGATATATCGTAACATGCGTATAGTTGGATAGTCGATATTTGTTTTGATATTTTATTAGATATAATTTACTTTTTTATTCATTTATATTTATTATATTTATTATACTTTGGACACAATAATTAATAATATTTATCATATCATGTCTTTGTCTAATTAGTCGGGAAATAACTTCTGAGCATATTGAATTGAATTCCCCCTTCAAACTCCCTCTTCAAACTCCCTTTCCCTCTCCGGCTAATTCCCATCTGTGCTCTCCCTCCACGGCTAATTCCCATCTGTGCTCTAGCTCGTCGGAATCACCTTGCCCATCCGTGCGCATCTTGTCCATCTTTCCCATCTTGCCCATCTGTGCGCATCTCAGGTAATTAAAGTTAGGGTTCATACTCAAATTAGGGTGAATTTATTTTATCTTAAGTCTCCTATTGATTCTTCATTGTATGTTAGTATCAGATGATTGAAAGAGTTTAAACTTGATGTTTTAGCCTCCTATTGTATGTTAGTGTAACTAATGTCACGTTTTGTTTTAGTATTAGTTAAATGTTAGTTTAAGCTGGATACTATGTTGTTAAACAGTGTTTCAAAGACAATTCCATTGTTTTAGTATAAGGTAAATGTTAGTCTTGCCTTCTTGTTGGTCTGCACATCTCTAGTGACTTATTATTATATAAATGTGTGCTGTAGTTGGTCTGCACAACTGATGGATAGGTCTTGGTTGTGGGCTGATAGAATAACAAGAGAGTACCAAACAGGAGTGGATGAATTGTTGATGTTTGCACTTGAGAACGGATTTGATGAAAACAAAATCTGTTGTCCATGTCTAACGTGTGCACACAGTAAGCATTGGAAGGCTCGAATAGTCAGGGATCATCTTTTCCAATATGGTATTGACCAGACCTACACATGTTGGATTTGGCATGGAGAGGAAGATACAGGAAGTACACCTTTCGCTGACGAGGTCGGTAGTTCAGAAAGTGTGGATCAAATTCCGATGGAAAAAGATAATGGCACTAGTGACGATGATATTTCTCTGGATACCTCAGATTTACTTAAACATCTACGATCTGAACAAGAACCCCTTTATCCAGGATGTGAAGGATTTACTAAGATGAAGGCTTTAGTGAAGTTATATAACATAAAAGCAAAATATGAAATGTCTGATTCTTGCCTCTCTGAAATTCTACTTGCATTTGGGACCATGCTTCCAGAAGGAAACACTCTTCCTTCTTCTTTCGGTGAAGCTAAGAAAACCTTGTGTTCTTTAGGAATGGAGTATGAAAAAATACATGTTTGTCGAAATGACTGTCTTTTATACCGTGGCGAGAGACGAAGATGAGACAAGATGCCTCATTTATCAGGCCTCAAGATGGAAGTTGAACAAAAATGGCGATGAATTGGATGGGATTCCTGCCAAAGTTCTTTGGTATTTTCCATTAATTCCACGGTTGAGAAATTTGTTCAATTCGCCTCAAACAGCAAAGGACCTGACTTGGCACCATACAGATAGAGTAAAAGATGATAAAATACGGCATCCGGCAGATTCACAAACATGGAAGGAAGTAGATAAGAAGTGGCCAGAGTTTGCTTCTGATTCTAGAAACCTACGGTTAGCTTTATCATCTGATGGATTCAATCCTTTCCACGGAAAAGTAGATCACTCTTCTTGGCCTATTTTGCTATCAATTTACAACCTTCCCTCATGGCTTTGTATGAAAAGAAAGTATATCATGCTATGTTTGTTGATATCCGGACTGACTCAGCCCGGAAATGATATTGATGTGTTCCTTCAACCACTTATAGAAGATCTGCAAAAGCTGTGGCATGGAAAACAAGTGTATGATGCATACAAGAAGGAGTCCTTCATACTAAGGGGAATTTTATTATGGACAATCAGTGATTATCCCGCCTTAGGTAACTTGTCGGGCAATATTATCAAAGGCTATAATGGTTGTAATGTCTTTGTTGATCAAACAAAAGCTACCAGGTTGCCTAATTACCGTAAGACAGTGGTTTTGAGGCATCGAAGGTGGTTGCCCCGTGATCATCCATATCGAAAGTAGAAATCAGCTTTCGATAATACTGTGGAAAAGGAATCTGCTCCTATTCCGTTAACTGGAGAGGAAGTGTTTCAAAGGGTACAACATCTAAGGGGCCATGTATATGGTAAGACACATTGCCAACCTCGTTGAAAGAAAGGTACCGATCCTCGACCTATTTGGAAGAAGCTTTCAATATTTTTCCAACTTGAGTATTGGAAGTTTTTGCCGGTTAGGCATGTTCTCGATGTTATGCACATCGAGAAAAATGTATGTGAAGCTTTACTTGGTACCTTGCTAAATATACCAAAGAAGACAAAAGACAATGAATCTGTCCGTCTTGACATGGCTGCAATGGGAATAAGATTGAGGCCGGAAAATCCCGACAAAAAGGAGAAGTTACCGTTGGCATCTTGGAATTTTACTCATTCTGAAAAAAAAAAGGTTTGCTCATCCTTTCTTGGCATGAAGTTGCCCGATGGTTTTTGTTCTAATATTAGGAGCCTAGTATCGATGGAAAAAATTCAACTCAAGGGAATGAAATCTCATGACTGCCATATGATTTTGCATCACTTGCTTCCGATTGCAATTCGGTCTTCACTGGATAAACAAGTCAGGTACACTATTATTAGGTTCTGTCTCTTCTTCAAGGCAATTTGCAGTAAAGTTATTGAGGTCGATAAATTGGAGAAAATGCAATCTTAATTGGTGGAAACTGTATGCCAGCTCGAAAAATACTTCCCCTCTTCCATGTTTGATTTAATGATTCATCTGTCCGTTCATCTTGTGTGAGAAGTTCAGCTCTGCGAGCCAGTTTTCCTTAGGTGGATGTATCCTTTCGAGAGATATATGAAGACATTCAAGGGATATGTTAGGAACAGGGCCCGTGCAGAAGGTTGCATTGCCGAGGCGTATATTGCAGAAGAGGTAGTTGAGTGTTTGGTGAACTTTGAAGAAGCGACCGTCGGAGTACCTAAAAATGGCAGACGTATGAAAGATGCAATATACAAGCCATTATCTGGTGCAACGATAATAACCCCCACCAACAAGGATTTGCACCTTGCACATTTGTGTGTCCTACAAAATAGTACTGCTGTTCTGCCATATTTTGAGTAAGTTACTACTTACTAGAATGTTTTCGTTATGTCATTAATTTTGGAATAAAACTGATGTCTCTTTTATTTTTAATTGCAGTGAACACATGTCATTTTTTATGACAAAATATCCGGAACATGAAAATGATGAAATGTGGCTAAAGAAGAAGCAAAATGAAACATTCCCAATATGGTTTAAAGAAAAGGTACTACATATAATTATAGTTGAATTTCATGACATAATTCCTTGATAGTTACTACTGTTTAAGTTTTGTTTCAATATTGTGGTAAATTAAATTAAATTAAATATTGTTCCCTGTTTCGTGATTTTGACGTCTCTGTATCAATATCAATAGTTATGATATATTGCAACTCTTTAATAATTAAATTTGCACTTATATGCACTTTGTTTTTTGAAACTTAAAACTTATATGTACTTTTTCTTTTATAAGATTGCTTCAGATTTGTTGGATGAAAAGGAGGTACCACAAGAGATTAGGTGGATTGCAGATGGGCCCAATAGAGATGTGCCAACATTCAGCGGCTACAGGACTGATGGGGTTACCTTTAGCACCAAAGATCGTGATGATAAACGCCAAGTTCAGTGCAGTGGAGTCTACGTAGATGCAGATACAATGCTTGTGCAGGGTTCAGGAAAAAAAATTGAGCATACATCACATACGTACTACGGAGTTATTACTGGTATATGGGAGTTGGACTATAACCACTTTAGGATTCCTCTTTTTCTTTGCAAGTGGGTGGATATGAACAAAGGGATTAAGTTAGATGAATTGGGATACACATTAGTTAATTTGAATAAGGTGGGTTTTTTAAATGATCCATTTGTGTTAGCAAAACATGTTAAGTAGGTATGTTACATTGATGATCCTCTTGAAAAATCATGGTCGGTGGTGTTGAAATTTCCCGAGAGAAAATATTACGATGATAGCGATGATGAAAATGAGGAATCCGGAGAGATGGAACTTGAGAATGAGTTTTTTATGCCCAATTTACCAGATGATGATTTCGAGGATGTGGCTAGTTACATGAGAGATGTAGATGAAAGAATTCAGCTAGAATGATGTTATTTTTATTAATTTGACATGTAATATTTTCAATTACTAGCTAGAACTTTGTAATGGTATTGATTTTATAAGTTTGGTTTTTTATGTTGATTCTGGATTTGGTTTGTTGTGATGATTCCTTGAAATTTTGGATGGCAAGGTCTGCCTAGCTATTTCTAAGCCAATTTTTTTTAAAAAAATTCTGCACATCAGATAACGGTTTTTTAAAGAAAAACACATGTCTCTCTAATGATCAGACAACACAACAAAAGGACTTGTCTGATTGAGTCATATTTCAACAACGGTTGCTTGAACACTTGTCTAAAGCCTATTCAAATAACACTTTAATAAACTGTTGTCTACAGTTATTGCTTTGCACAACACAACAATCTAAAATACGTTGTCTGATAAAATCATTCAGACAACACAATATCATACCGTTGTTTGAAGACCTTTTACACAACAGCGAGCAAAAAACACTTGTCTGATTTCAACAACGGTTTCTTGCTACGTTGTCTGAAGTTTAATCAGACAACTGCTCGTTTAAACCGTTGTATGAAGCTATTACTTTGCACAACACTTCAGTTAAAAAGTGTTGTCTGATTCAGGTTTTTAGACAACGGTTTTAAAATAGTTGTACAACAATGGCTCAGACCACATGTTTTCGAGTCTAAAAATAAACAGTTGCCTGTTAAATCCGGACAACAATTTTTTCTCTGAGCGTTGTCTGATCAGTGTCGTCTGTTTGCGTTTTTCTTGTAGTGTGCCTAATTGACAAGCCGAACAGGTTTCCTTCTTGACATACTTCAATTTGGGCAATCCTCTAACTAGCTTCTTTGCAGATAGCTTGCTGAGTAAGTCCATGTGAGCATGTCCAAGCCTTCTATGCCAAATATTTGGATTTGTATCAACTGCAGCTAAACAACACGATGAATCCTGCATCTCAAAGTCCAAAATATATATATTTCCTTCCCTTCTAGCAACTAGGGGGACTTTGTTAGTGCCAACATTAATAGTACACTTCTCTTTATCGAAATTAACAATATGTCCATCATCATATAACTGACTAATACTAAGCAAATTATATTTAAGACCTTGAACATATTGTACTTTATCAATAGAGATGTTACTATTACCAATTGTCCCTCTGCCAAGAATTTGAAGAGTTTTGCTATCACCAATTGTGACACTTCCACCCTTTTTCTTCTTGAGGTTAAGGAACTGTGATTTATCACCACACGTATGTCTTGTGCATCCACTATCCAAAATCCATTGATTTGATTTCATCTTGACAACAAGACATACCTACAAAACAAATGAAAACAACTCAGCGTTTTGGTACCCATATTTGTTTGGGTCCAGCATGGTTAGTTGATAGAACATATAGAACATTCAAATTAGATTTCTTGATCCACATTTGGACCACTTTAGGAGCTTGATTTCTGGTTCCAGCTGTTCTGTCAGCTTGCTTCCTCTGAGTTGTCTGTCTGTTCCAGCTTGCTAGTTTAGCATTCTGAACAGTACAGTGGTTAGCCAAATGACCCTTATTTCCACATTTGTAGCAAATTCTCCATGGCATGGCAAAATCATAAGGAATACCCTGTTTGCCATCATACTTTAGACCTGAAGTTGAAGCCCCTCCAAGACCTTCTCTTTCTATTGGAACCTTTGTTTGTTTCATCATGGATTTAAGTGTGTCTTCTCCTTGAACAAACTTTCCCATTCCTTTCTGAAGATTCTTGATTTCTGCTTCCAACTCTTTGATCCTTTCAGCTTGTTGAGATACTTCCAATGAACATGAATCCTTTGTATTGAATGCCTCCAAGCATGCATTTTGAGCATCAACCTCTATTTTCAGCTCGCTGAGTTCCTTCATTAGAGTATCATTTCTTTTGAGAAGCACTTTGTTGATTCCTTCAAACTGAGATACTTTTGCCTTAAGATCAGAAAGAATTTGAGCATGATTACTAGCAGGTGTCTTCTCAGCCATTAGATCAGCAATGATTTTTCTAAGTTGAGCATTCTTCTTCTCAAGTTCATTATTCTCATTCTTTAACTCCATGAACTCCACAATAGATATATTACTATGATCCTGCATGGTTAGTTCATCTAGTACAGAAGTATGAGAAGGTATATCAGAACTAAAAGAATTTACCTCACTATTGTTGTCATCCGAATCCGAGACATCAATTTCCACAAGGCCATCTTGGTTGATTCCTTGAGCATCATTCTCATCATCAAGACCAACAAGAGCTAGATTCATCATCTCATCACATGATTCATCATCAGAAGCTGAATCCTCATCATCACTCCATGTCAAGAGTGCCTTAGCTTTCTTTCTGTCCTTTGAGGTAGCTAGCTGCTTCTGCTTATTTTTCAGCTTGTAGCAGTCCCTTTTGTAGTGTCCTTTCTTGCCACATTCAAAACATGCTTCCTCTTTGACATCTTTCTTTGTTCCAAAAGCCCTGCTTTTCTCTTTCTTTAGCTTGTTTCTCTTGTCCAGCATCTTCTTGATTTTTCTAGACAAAAGTGCCAATTCTTCATTAGAATCAGATTCTGCCTCAGAGTCCAGCTTGCTGCTACTGGAGTGTAAAGCCAGATTCTTCATCTTTTCAACAGGAGCCTTGATTGATACCACCTTGCTGTCATTGATCTTTTCATCAAATTGCTCTAACTCAGCAAACACAGCCAAATGATCCATAGTATCAATATTAGGAGATGATTCCAATGCAGTGACTTTAGCTTCGAAAGTGAATGGAACTGCACTTAGAACTTTCATATTGATTTCATCTTGAGGAATAGTCTTGCCTAGCCTGTTCAGAGTGTTAATAGTGACCTGGAACCTTGCTTGACTCTCTTTGATAGTTTCACCATCCATGAGTTTGAAATTTCCAAAATCATTCATCAGCTTGTTGAGTTTCACTTTTCTCAAAGATTTCAAACCTTCATGATAAGTTTCCAAAGCATCCCACATTTCTTTTGCTGACTTCAATGAAGAAACTTTGTCATATTCAGCTTGGTCCAAAGCATTCATTAGAGAATTTCTTGCTTCACCATTATAACCAAATTTGATAACCTCATCAGGAGTGAGATCATCAACATCCTTCGGTTTGCAATCTTTATCCAGAAATTCAAAGTTTCCCTTATGCACAACTCTCAAGACCAGTGGCTTCTTGGACAAGTATGTTTCCATTCTGCCTTTCCACCAGTTGTAGTTCTCCGAACCAGTGAGGAGAGGAGCCCTATAATCAGATTTTGCTTCAATATAATTTTCAGCCATTTTGATCGATACTTTTCTGTTACAGAAGTGTTAGTATACCAAAGCTCTGATACCAAATGAAATTACACACCTAGAGGGGAGGGGTGAATAGGTGTTATGGCTAATAATGTATACTTAAAAATCTGCCTGAAAATGTATTCTGGCAGTTAACTGGATGCAACAGATTAACAAACAATCAGCTAGCTAATGTATGCATTGCAGTAAATTAAAGTGCAGAATGTAAAGAACACAAAGCAATTTTATCTAGGTTCGACCCCTATAGCCTAATGGTCTACGTCCTGGTCCCTTACCAACTTGGTAAAGGAATATATTATTGATCACAAATGATTACAATTATACGATACAATAATATATCTCCCTGATTCTCCTAGTCACTGATTGCAGCTAGCCGAAACACCTTGTTCTCTGAACACAGCTCTCTAAGTACTATACTACACCAAGTATAAACTCCTCTAGCCTAATGTTCCTTGAAACCTTGTTCCACAAGCTTGACAATCCAGCAACTACCAACTTTACAAGTTGAACAGTACAAGATAGAAAGAATTACAAATCAAACTATGAACTCTAATAAGAATCTAAATCGTATTAGTATATAGAGCTCAAGTGTATTAAGATATAGCAAATCAGCTTGGTAAAAATACTTGTGTTTTTCGAATGATGTTCAACAACTTTGAATAGAAAAATTCACAAGTCTTTTATAGTGAACGAACAATCAGAATTAAGCATACAACAACACAACGGTTTTGACTACCAAGTCTCACGAGTTTGTTGAAAGATTAATTCAAATCTAACGTTCAAAAACTTAACGTTTAGAAAAGAAAAACAGAATCTGAAAGTGAACGTTTAGAACAACGTTCTTAATTTTGAAAGATCAAGAAGAAGGAGTTTGTTTGGATAAAAACGATTAGAAACAAACTTCCTATAAAATAAGGTTTTGAGATATAAGAGACTAAAAACGTTTAAAAACATTTTTGAGCCCATACATATAAATACGATCTGTTTTTCTAATTAGAGTCCTCACAGAATTTTAATCCTATCAAACTCCATGATACTCGGACTCCCAGTGATTTTGGACTCTGTCTGCCAGCTTGCTGAGTTAATAAAAATCATGTACTGCCAGCTAGCTGAAATACCCTGTTTTGCTACAAAGTAATATAAGTAATAATCTTGCAAAACAATATTAGTCCAGTACATATATCCAGCTTGCTTACTATGTATGATCATCAAAATCATGAGAGTTTCACATATTAAAAAGTACTCGATCCAAATTCTATTCCAAGTATTTGATCCAAATATAAATTCAAATTCAATTATCATCATTATATTCATCTATTTTAATTTAAGTATTTTGAAAAGAGATTAAGTAATTTCTTTATAAATCATAATAATAACATCAACAATAACTAGATTATAACTAAAATACATTCAAATAAAAATAAAACGTTACAAAGTACATTAGAAATAAATAAAACGTTATAAGAATAAATTTAAAACTTTAAAATTTTACGTTAAAATACTAATTCTCATAATTAGTATTTTCTTCCCACAAATGCTCAATTAGTGCATTTAGAAGTGCTAAATGAGCATCTGTATCTAGGATTTTTTTGAAGCGACTAATAAATTATTGAAATCGATCATTTCATCATTGAGAACCATCTCAACTTCTAGAACAAGAATTTCAAGATTTTTCAGTATTATCGTGAGATTTTCAGTATTTTATTGTTTTATTTCATGTTTATAATTTTCATGTATTTTTAAATTAAATGTAATTTGAAAATTAATGTATTTTAAATTTGTATGTATTTTAAAATTTTATTTTAGAATTTATCATGAATTTAATATTATTCCAAAACTAATTATCATGATACTTTTAGAATAGATTTTTTTTTTAATTATTTAATATAAAATTAATATGTCTAATTTTAATAAATAAATAATCTACAATTCTAACCTATGTTATATTAAGTATACTAAATTTTCTACTAGGTTAAATAAATTAAATATTTCATTGACTAGAAAAACATTCAATGTATAAGATATATTCTAGTAGGTGTTCGATTAGATGTTCTATATATTCAATCAAAATTATATTAAATAAGTTACTATTACTTTAAGAATAAAATTTATTCTTTAATTATTTTTTTAACAAGATTTAATAAAATTAATTTTATTAAATAATAAAATTACAATTCTATCAAGTATTCTACTAATTACGTTAGATGTTGTACTAGGTGTTCTACTAATTACATGTGTTCCACTGGATTATCTATATATTCACTAAAATTTATTAAAAGTTTTATCGATACTTTTAGAATAAAATTAATTTTTTAATTACTTTTTCATAAAATTAATATGTTTAATTTTAATATCTAATAAATTCACAATTCTAACCTGTGTTATGTTAATTACATTAGATTTTCTACTAGGTGTTCTCTACCTCTAACTTAAATTAAATTAAATATTTCATTAAATTTTTCATTGATTAGAAAAAGATTTATTTTTGAATGAGAGCTATCTTATAATGAGACACTCTCTTATAATTGAGACCCTCTGTTATAATGAGTCCCCCTAATATTTCTTCTATTCTAAAGGGCCCCGCTAGGAACACCCAATACGAAACTTTCTTATAATACTACCCTCTATTAATTTATCAAAAAAAAATTAAAAAATTAAAATAAAATAAAGAATAAAAAAACTGCTGCTACGTCATCATTTTTTTAATTTTTTTTTATGAATGTATAAAGGGTAGAATTATAAGCCATTTTCGTATTGGGTGCCTCTGGCGGGGCCCTTTAAAATACAAGAAATATGATGGATACTCATTATAAGAGAGAGTCTCATTATAAAAGGGGTCTCATTTGAGCAGCCCCTATATAGGTCATTACTCCATGAAAAACACCCTTGTATAAAGAACATCATAGAATTTTACATAAAATCGCATTTAGATTCTAATTTTCACGTCCAAAATGATGTTTTATGAAAAAATATAGATTCTGACAAAACATTAGGATCAAATATAACATGATTACACATAATTTTATTGTTAAAATATATATATAAGATTCTATAGTGGATTCTATTTAACACTTGATTTTGAAATTTAGATGAGATTCTACGTTAGATTCGATATGTTAAGTTTTATTGTTGTTAAAATTTGTTATTTTTATCATAACAAATCAATTTTTATGAAAATAAAGTATTATGATAATATTATTTATTGTTCTTTTTTAAAAATTGTTCTTCCTAGAGTACAACTCTATATATATTTTGAAAAATGATTTCAACCATTGGTAATCAAAGTTAATAATTTAATTTTTGTAATCAAAGTTAACAAAATTATAGTGGAGAAAACAGATTAAGTAAATTTTTAAATAATGATAATTTTGAGAAGTCCAAAAATATCGAATTGCGTAGCCACACATCTCGTATATCTCTTCAACAAAAAAAAAGTTTATATACAGTGGAAGGAAGCCTAGTCAAAACACGAGGCAAGACTAGTTGAGCCATTTCAGAAGAGGTAGGCACCACCGCAAGTTTCGAGGAAGCAAGGCAACAGAAACAACCGTCGAAATTCATTCTAGCCAGTAGACCTACTACATGTATAGTTAAAGGATATACATTTATTTAAACACATTTATAGTTGGAACCAGTACTAATGAATTATACTCGTATTATGCAACTATCGTATGATAAAAAGAAGGGATATTCTCTTTGGTACACTCGTGAAATTGGCTTTTGCCAATGATACCATCACATTTTTTGCTTCTATACGAGGTACACCTGAAATATTGTTTCTCTCTTAGTCGTACCCTTTTTTAAGTAAAACGTTAAAAAAATGTTAAACACCGTTTAATCACTATTAATGAATATTAAAAATAATAGGGATATTCTCTTTGGTACACTCGTGGAATTGGCTTTTGCCAATGGTAACATCACATTTTTGGCTTCTATACGTGATGCACCTGAAATATTAACAGTTGTCTAACAGAAGGGCATGACTAAGACAGAAACAGTATGTCAGGTGTACCATGTATAGAAACCAAAAATGTTATGGTACCATTGGCAAAAGCCAATTCCACGAGTGTACCAAACAGAATATCCCTAAAAAGAAATAAAAGTGGACACCATATGAACATATCAAATCGAGGAAGAAAAAGAATACTCCCTTCATCCATTTGAATTCTTTACGTTTGCGGATCAATTTCCGGCACGGATTTTAAGTTGCATTTTAAGGATTATTCTATAACTTATTTTTGATATTTTATTTTTTTGTATAAAAATAGAACAATCTTATTTTCATACAAAAAAATGAAAATATAAAAAATAAGTTATAGAACTATCCTTAAAATGCACCTTAATTAAAATGTATGTCAAATACGTACTTTTTTATGTAAAGAAATGGAGTAAAGAAATGGAGGAGACAAAGAGAGTATTTATATCTGAGAATGGAAAGAAGTACCAAGAAAGTGGCAACTAAAGAACTAGTGTTGAATATTAGTCATTCATTTATATGGTCTTACTCGAATTCAAAGTGAAATTCCTGGTAAATGATGAAGTGAAATATGTGGGCTTTTTCTTTTTTCTCTTTTTTTCTGTTGAATCCAAGCATTCGTAAGCTTTCTTTTTTATTTTTAAGTAAAAGAATCTTATCTATTTTCTATTATATCATGGGTCCTGTTAAGAATCTATACTATTATATAAAATCCGAAACGTTAAAAGTTTGGTCGGTCGGTTGGTTCGGTACCTGTTGATTTTACTTATATACCCTTACTCATCCTACTAACTAATCAATTTCTTTTTTTAAGTTAAACATATTATCTTTTCTATTTTTCAATAACTAAACAATTTCATTTTTCAGGTAAAATATAATATCTTATATATTTTATACTATGTATAACTAAAATTTCTCCTTTATTAATCAATTTCCTTTTTCAGGTTAAACATACAGTAAAACCTCTATAAATTAATAGTATAGGGACAGACAAATTTTATTAATTTAATGAGATTATTAATAAATCAAGGTTAAATTTACACTATCGTTATTATGTAGGGACTGAAAAATTATTTTGAAAATATTAATTTATAGTGGGTTATTAATTTATCGAGTATTAATTTTCGAGGTTTTACTTTATTACCTTTTCTAATTTTCAAAAACAAAATAATTTCCTTTTTCAGGTAAAATACAATATCTTTTACATTCTTTTTTTAAAAACACTAAACAATTTTCTTTTCAGGTAAAATATAATATCTTATATATTTTATCTAACTAAAATTTCTCCTTTATTAATCAATTTCCTTTTTCAGGTTAAACATATTACCTTTTCTATTTTTCAAAAACAAAATAATTTCCCTTTTCAGGTAAAATACATATCTTTTACATTCCTTTTTTAAAAACACTACGACCAATTTTGTTTAATCAAATAACGTAATTATATTATAATTACTATTAACTAATCAATTACCATTTTCAGCCACGTTACCTTTTCTTTTTTCTCTAACTAAAATCTCCCTTTTTCCAATTATATCATGGACGATTACCTTTTTAGCCAAAACACGTTACCTTTTTATTTTTTCTTACTAAAACCTCTCTTTTTCCAAATACATCACGGGCGTTTCTATTTAATAAAAATAAAATAATAATATCATAATACTAATTATTAAGGCTTAATTATGACCTTTTGACCCCTCAAGTTTGCAGACTTATACCCATAAAGCCCCAATGTTTAACCTCGTTCCTTTTTGCCACCCGAACTTCACAAATGTACCTTTCTGCCACTTTACCGCGTCAGAGTACATATTGGCTAAAAAACGGTACAGAACTGAGGGATAGAAAAGACATTTCAGTTTCTTGTGTTTCCCTCCCAATACACAGTCTATTCTCCCGCCAAAACCATACCCATTAACTCCTGTTATATCTATACGTTATTTATGTAGATTATTTGACCAAATAAATTGTTGGGTTTGAAAGGGAAAATGGAGCCTCATTGTTGGTGTGGAAGGGCAGCTTTCTTGAGAACCTCATGGACTGATGCTAATCCGGGGAGAAGATTTTGGAGATGTTGGCATTACATGGTAAAATATGTACATACATAATTGCTTTCTTTTTCTCTTTTTATTGTTCTTAATCTTTTCATTTATTTGCAGGAACAAAGGAGCAAGGCTTGTAATTTTCATTTTTGGTTCGACCCCCCATGTGTCCAAGATCAAGAGCTATTATTCCAGGACTCTTGAGGAAAGTAGAGAAGCTTGAAGAAGAAGAGGAGAAGCTTCATGCTATTATTGTTGAAATGAAAATGAAATGAAAAAGAGGATGGTCCATATTGGTTTATGTTGTTATCGTCTTCATTTTCTTAAGCTTTGTAATGTCAAACAATGACAGGGAGGTTGTAGTGAAGAGACAAAATGAACTACCTTAAGCTATGTACTGCACCTGTTTCTATTTTTATGTAAGGGAAATGTTGGATGAATGAAATACAAGTATGTACTGCACTTGTTTTTATGTAATAGAAAATTTTGATGAATGAAATGTCATAGCCAATACATTCATAACAAAAGGAAATGTCATAGTTAAAACAAAGTCATAACTTAAGGATTACATGAAAGAGTTCTTCCACAACATTCATAACAAAAGTAACCATTCATAGCATATTGTCTGAAATTAAACAAAAGATGGACACTAATAGAAGCTTCATTGTTCAGGTTGCCTTCTCCTTTCCTTTTGTTGAGTGTTTTCCCTTGCTCTCTTTGCTCAGATTCCTTGCAGTTTCATGTATTGCCTGTGTGAGAGCAGCTCTTGTGATCCCAGAGTTTCTCATATTGTTCCTCGTGAGTACCATTAATGGTCCTCATGCATTTCCTTTTAGCTTTTCTAAGGATATGAGATTTGAAATCAATCTGCAGATCCTTTAACACAGTCTTATGAAAAGACTTTATTGGCCACTTTGGATTAATCCTAAACTCGGGCAGATATTTCCTTGCTAGAAAACCAGAATTGATAAGGGGAAACCCCTTTTGCTCTCTAACACATGTGTGATCTGTAAAGCAAAAAGAAAAAAGAAACAATACAATATTAACCCACTAGCTACCACCTACCAGTGTAGGAAACTGTTAAAAAATTAATGGAAATGACCAAAGGGTACCTGGTCCCACTTTCTTGATTTGAATGCACATGTCAAAATTTAAACCAGCATTAAGGAACCAGGGGCATGGAGGCTTACAAACTGCTCTCACTCTGGTTTTATCACTTTTAACAAACTTCACCACCCTCCCTTCAGTATAAGAATGTTTAATTATGGCCTCTCTACACTGGTAATGATCTGTAAAGATCATCCCAACGTTCCACTGTGGATTGTCACTACCTTTGTACACTGGAAACCTATTTTTCCTCTTAAGAGCTTCTAGCTCTTCATATTCATCCTAGTCATTGTCTGGCAGACTATCTGAGTCATCACAGTCAGTGTCATTATATGCTTTATCACTATCAATGTCTTCCTTTCCTAGTCCAATTCTGTCTCTTATTCTACCCACCCATTCCACTCATTCATCAACATTATTAGCATATACCATGTCATCATCTGTGTCTGAGTAGTCTGAATCATCAAAGTCATAATCATCCAATTCATCACTCCACTCTCCTACTTCATTACTTCCATCTCCTTCTCCTTCACTCCTTTCAAATACATTAATGTCATCAAATGCCCCCAAATTTGTTTCATCACAATGCTCCACATATATATCTATCTTGTTATCATTTTCCATAGCATACCCTTTCATTGCAACTACATAACTATCATCTGTGATTAACTGAAGACTTTTCTCAAATTCTACATTAGGTCTCCTATAATACAAACAGAACAGTCCCTTATAACCCATAGCTTTAGCATATGTTCTCAAACTGTCATAGCTAATATCTATGTCTTGCAAGTAATATACTGTCACCTGACCACCTACATATGTTACTTTTGGTAGCCTTTTTAACCTTCCACCGTGAAATATACTAATACTTATTGTGTCATCACCTTCAATACGAACAAATATACATACAATCAGCACATTTTAACATAATACCCACATCATGAACACAACATAAACAAGATACTTCAACAAATAACAATCAAGTTGGAAAAAGTGATCAACAATGCATAAATAAGCGCTGATAAACAACAAACAAGTTTAATTAACAATCACAAAAGAGAGTTAACTATCATACCAGTCTCGAAGGAATTAGAATCCGACATTTCCTTCTTCAATCGCCAATTTCCTTCTTCAATCTCGAGTTTAATTGATAGGTAATTGAGAGGAATTAAGTTAAAGGGGTTAAACTAATCGTCAATAGATATAAACCTAGGTTTATTGTGTTAATATCGGTTGGTGAAATGTCTTTTCTATCCCTCAGTTCTGTACCATTTTTTAGCCGATATGTACTCTGACGCGGTAAAGTGGCAGAAAGGTACATTTGTGAAGTTCGGGTGACAAAAAGGAACGAGTTTAAACATTGGGGCTTTATGGGTATAAGTCTACAAACTTGAGGGGCCAAAAGGTCATTAAGCCAATTATTAACCGATTATCATTTCAGCTAAAACGTATCATACTTTCTATTTTTTCCAATAAATTTTGTTTTTTCTAGAAATATCACGGGCAACATTAATATCTCATTTTCTAAAAACACTACGAGCAATTTTATTTAATAAAATAACGTAATTAAATTATAATTACTATAAACTATTCAATTGCCTTTTTCACATATCATGTCACTTTTTAAATTTTCATGTTACCTTTCTATTTTCTCTAACTAAAATCTCTATTTTTTCAAATATATCACAAGCGATTCTATTTAATACAATAAACTAATAATATTAATAATTAACCGATTACCTTTTTCAGCTAAAACGTATCATTTTTTATATGTTCTAACTAAAATCCCTCTTTTAATGGAAATATCACGGACAATATTAATTTCTCCTTTTCTAAAAATATTACTAGTAATTGTATTTAGTAAAATAACGTAATTAAATTATAATTTCTAATACATACTAATCAATTACCTTTTCCACCTAGAACATGTTACCTTTTTAGTTTTCTCTAACTAAATGCTCTCTTTTTCCAATCATATCACGGACATTTTATTTAATAAATAAAATAATAATTTTATAATTACTAACAATTAACCGATTACATTTTTCAACTAAAATCTATCATCTTTTTTATATTTCTAACTAAAATCCCTCATTTTCTATAAATATCACGGATAACATATATATATTTATTATCAAATCATCTTATAAAAAAATTTACGCCTCCAAAATTCATGTATTAAAAAATAATTTAAATTAATAAAACAATTCATATAATATTAAAAAAAATCCGTGCATCGCATGGGTTTTAAGCTAGTTAATATAAAATCATAAAATTACTAAATTACCTCTTCTATATTATTCACAACCCTTAGTGTTATGGGTAACAATTATGCTAGACATCAATTTTGAATATATTATAAAACTCATTATTGATATATCTTAACATATCATGAGACAATTTCATTATCATGAAATTACTAAATTATCCCTCCTACATTATCTTAATGATAAAAAATTATTTCTAATGAAAATTAAACCCCTTACCTCCAACTTAGAACTGAGATTCTTTACCACTAGGCTAGATATCAGTATTGAGAATATTTTAAATAGTACATAGTTATATGAAGCATTTTTTTTTATTCTAGAGTAGAAAGAAATTATTTGGATTCGGAAGATAGATATCGTGATTTATGTAGTAATTATATTTGATTATCTGACACATATCTTTTAATCTGGGTCAAAATGCACAAGTTGGTTGTGGATGATCAAGTAATCACTACTAATTTAAATTCTTATATGCTCATAACTTAGTTAGGCCTGTTAATGAATCGGATATTCAACCCGATCCGATCCAATTTGTAGCTAAATTAGCAGGTATGAACCTTCAAAAAAAACAAATCAATCCGTTAATGATCCGATCCGATAAGGGTCCGATCTGATACGAACAAATATGAATTTTGTATGATCCGATCCGATTCAAAAATATTATATTTATTATATATTTTATATAATTATGTAATATATATAATATATATATATATAACATATAACATTTTATATAAATAATATTATTTTGGAATATAAATTTGGATTTGCCAATGCATATCTCATAATTTTAATTTTTACTTCGTCAATTTTTTTAAAAAAAACTATTTTATAGATTGAAACAATAAATAAAATTAATTTGTTAAACGGATAGGACCTTCGATCCGAGAACCCAAAATTCGAATGGATCGGATATGGATCGTCCTAAAAAATATCCGACTCCTGATCCGATTTGAGTCCGTAAAATCTTAGCGGATTCGGATATGGATTTAGGTTGATCTGACCGAATCTGACCCATTGACAGAGCTAAACTCAGCCATTTGAACATTCGTTCAAAGATATAGGTCCTGTTTGGTTTATCTTATTTTTCCGAAATAAGTAACTTATTGTGGAAAAAAGTTAGGAAGTATGTACTTTTTTCTGAAATAAGTAACTTGTTTTTACAAAACAATAAATGTTAAACTCCCCATATACATTTTTTTCTAACAAAAAGTATGTAAATATAATTTTTTCGAAATAAGTAAATTAAAAGTCGTAAATAAGATGGGCCAAACATAACCATTATCACATTGAAATTTACTTATTTTTAGTTGTATATGCATCATGAATAGATAATCTTTTAGATATATTTTGCATACTAAGCATTAACATGTTGCAAGCACCATTTAATTGTAAAGTAACATAAATACATATTAACATGATTTTATTAGCAAGCATGTGCCTTGCACGGGCTATAAAGCTAGTTTATTAATAATAAACCATACGGTATCTACAAAAATAATCAAAACTTAACGAACACGTAATAAGGATTGAACCAAAAATTTCTTCACTAAAACTACAATCGCTGAGTAGATCTTGAACTATGGAGTATCACTCACTCATATCGCTGAAATATACAGCCTTCTTGGAGAGACAATCTAACGATTTGGTGTAGTAATGAAGAATATGTATACATGATTTGTCGTAACGCAATCGAAAAGTCGACCATAGAAGCGACACCATGTAGTCCCTTATCAACAAATCTTTATTATAATAATAATCCAACAGATATACAATCTCAGACATTAAACACACCAAAACTCTTACAAGAAGAGACAACGAAACTAAATTCACACGAGGAGAACCAAACGAACCCAAAATATGGGTAAAAAACCTAATTATTTGGTAGACGAACTACTCTCACAAGTAGTGAGATTTATTAAGTAACAACTAAAATTGAAGAAAACAATAAAAGGGCTTCTCCAATCATTCTTAAGCTCTTAGAGCAATTTCAGGTAGAGCTGTAATTCGGGCCGAGCCGGGCGAGTTCGAACCGGGTATTTATTCGAGCCGAGTTTTTTTTCACGAGCCGAGTCGGCTCGTTTAACTAAACGAGCCTAATTTTCTGTACGAACTTAGCTCGTTTAACTAAACGAGCGGAGTCGAGCCAACTCGTTAACTAAACGAGTCAAGCCAGCCGAAATAACACTTAAACGAGCCTAATTTTCTACCCGAACTCGGCTCGTTTAATTTCACGAGCCGATCCGGCTCTTTAATTAAACGAGCCGGAACCTCTACCCGAACTCGGCTCGTTTAACTAAACGAGCCGAAACCTCTACACGAACTTGGCTCGTTTAATTAAACGAGCCGGGTCGAGCCATCTTAAACTTGTACGAGCCGGGCGAGCTCGCGAACCGCCTGGCTCGAATTACAACTCTAATTTCAGGAGTAAGAACAAACAACTCCAAGAGTTGCTTGTCAAGATCCTTATTAATATTATAATTGATATGTATCCACTTTTTCAACTCTAAATATTGTATTCCATCTCCAAAAATGTTGCCAATTCCCGCAATTGTACGTCAACTCCAAAAATGTTGCCAACTCCCATAATTATTATGCCAACTCCAATAATGTTGCCAACTCCCACAATTCTACGTCAACTCTAAAAATGTTGCAAACTCCCACAATTCTACGTCAACTCTAAAAATGTTGCGAACTCCCACTATTGTGTGTCAACTCCAACTATTGTATTCCATCTTCATCTGTTGTCCTCCATCCACCTCACGTACACTATAAAATTTTCATTTTAGAAAGCAAGTATAAGGTAGAGCCATACCCTACGATATACCCTACGATGTAGCTATAGTACGTGTACGCCACCTATGCTACAGTGGAAAGATGGCTATAATATAAATACATAACTTCGACACATCTTCACACAAACTCACATTCATTCTCACAAAATATAAAGACACAAACTCTCTCTAGATTTATGTTGCATCTATATCATTCAAACTCCGATTACTGATTTTCATGTCGGAGATACTTGACGACCATCATCCCTGGACAAGTATTATTTGGCAAACACCCTACAACAGGTCATAACCACCCCCAAAATAGTGTGGCTCACCCCTGGAACAATAAAATAGGTTGAAAAACAAGTGCACGTAGCACTTAACAATTATTATATGGGTTCTTCAGTCTTTTGAGATGTAAATGTAGAGTCTTAGAATGACTCCTAACAAACTCTTAACCTTTCCTTAAAAAGTAATATAATAAATAACCTCTTGACTATTTAAGATAGCATACATTTGACCTCTAACAATTCTACTCAAATTCACACTCTATCTATTCTTTAATTACCTCAAATGATTGAAGATCCCATGAGGCAAAAATTTGTACATGAGCATGATTTATCTATTAATATAAAATAATTGAGAAAATGTTAAGAGATCCTCATTATTGAGGAAAGAAATAGAGCTCTCAATTAATTTAGGAGAGACTAGAAGCTTGTTGGAGACATTTTATATTACAAATTCATCATATTTTAACCAAGGAGCCTATTTAGAGAGCTTGTTGAAGTTGGTCTAACGATTTTAACAAACCTTCTTAAGGTTATCTCCATCTATTTTTGAAGGTAATAAAATGGGAGGGAAAAAATCGATGACAACAAAAAGATAGAAATAACAGATTAATTTTGGAGGAAAATTACAATATATTAATATAAAATTAAACTAAGAGGTAACATATACTCCTCAGTAGTGATGAAAGGTTTATAATTCTTAAATTTTTGGAGAGGGTTTAGAAGTCTGTTGGAGAGTTTTGTATCAATTTCATTATAATATGATTCAAGAGACTGAACAGGGTACGTGGTTCTTGCAGTTGCTCTAACATCCTATTAATAAAAATTAGGCTTAATGACCTTTTGGCCCTTTAAGTTTGCGCAATTATACACATAAAGTCCTAAGGTTTAAAGTCGTTCCTTTTTGTCCCTCCAACTTCAGAAATATACCTTTTAGCCACTTTACCGTCATCTTTTTAACACAAAACCGTCGTCTTTTAAAGGCCAAAGACAACGGTTTGTGGCTAAAAAGTACATTTTTGAAGTTGGAGGGGCGAAAAGGAACGACTTTAAACCTTAGGGCTTTATGGGTATAACTGCGCAAACTTGAAGGGCCAAAAGGTCATTAAACCTAAAAATTATAATTAAATGGATACTAATCCGTAATCATTTAAGATATAGATATATCTTCCCACTCCAACAATCCTTCTCAAAATTCATTTATATTTATTTTTAATCAATTTTTTATTACATACATGCTTTAACAAAAAAAAATTATTCCATAACCAGTGAGCACAACTGACAGTGCAATGTAAACCACAATAACTTAAGAAACTCTTAAACTAGAAACACATAAACTTGCAAGACAATGTTGACCTGAATTATGACGATTCCTCAATGTTTTTTTTTATTTCATTATCAAACCAACTGATAAATAAATACACAAATTAGTTGCAGAAATAGAGAAGGGGTTCGGTCTCCTGCAAACGTATGCAGGAGTACTGTTACCCAACATAATCGTTACAGCAACCATCCAACGCCTCTCATTTAAAAAAATCGTACCGTACAATGTTTCTGCGGTACGGGTAAATTACCAAAATGTCCCTATGGTACCGCATAAATTTTCGCCGTAGCACACTGTACTGGTTTTATTTATTTATTTCTTTTTCTTTTTTCAGAGACATTTGCATTTTGGTTTAGTTCAAAAACCATCGAACTGGGCTTCCATTTGCTCCACTTCATTCTTTTTAAAATTTGCATGCATTTAAATATCATTTAAAATATTTGTTAAATATCATTTAAAATATTTTTTTAAATATTATTTAAAATATTTATATGGTACGTGTGTATAGTAGATTTTTTATGTGAATACACGGGGTTTAAATATTTTTAAATATCATTTAAAATATTTATATGGTACGTGTGTACAGTAGATTTTTTATGTGAATACAGGGGCATTTTGATAATTTACCCGTACCGCAGAAACTTTCTGCGGTATAATACAATTTTTTTTAAATCAGAATCGTTGAATTGTTGATCCAATGGTTATAAAATCGTATATTATCAAACAGTAATTTGACAAACATTTGCAGGTGACCGGGAGCCAATACAGAAAGCGTAATAGTTGAGCTTCATTATGCATACATATTATAGGATTTAATAGCAGGTACCCTACCAGGTTAAGGTTACAAAATCGTACAAAATTTTGCATAATTTTTTAGCATAAAGGTCAACATTAATTATGATCATATTAATACTAAAAAAGGTCTAACAATATTTATATTATAGAAAAATGAAATAAGGAGAGGAGCGAGAGTCCTACATGAATCCCATAGTTTTTTGTTCGAAAGAAAAAAAATTAAAAATAGATTATGAAACTATATTTTACAGGAGGCCCTTCATCCAAAACGTAAACAGTTTCTTAGTGGAGAGGGAGTTGTAATTTACTGCAACTAAGATAAATTAATCTCAACGGCTTTAAACATTCTTTTCTTAATATGGCCTCAACTCCGGTTTTTGATTTCTTATTTTCCTGCTCACTCAAAGTCCATGATTAAAGATAATTGTTTCTTCTTTTATGACGTTATGGTTTAAAGTCTTTCCGTTAGTGATGAAGGCATGAAAAGCATTTATCCATTTTTCAATAATGTGATTGTATTTTGAAAAAAGTAAACAACAGAGCTAGGCTAGAAAAAAACAAATGATAGATACATGATAGTACGAGCCGTGAAAGAATAAGAAATACTCCCTCCGTCCAAAATACATGTACGTCCTTTTTGAAAAATGAATTTATCTCATTTTACATGTTTTTTTTCTTTTTTTAATACAAATTTAAGATGATTTTTCAAAACTATTCCTACATTTATTGTATCTAAAATTTGACTTTTTTCAAATTTAACACTATTCTCATTTTCCAATTATTTATTAAGGGTATTAGTTGGAAAATATAATCTAACTTACCTTTATCTTAGTGTGTGTTTTAGAAAAGAAACATGTAAAATGGGATGGAGGGAGTACATAGGATCTATGATAGATCCTACGTAAAATATTTAGGATATTTACCAAAAATACTATATTTAAAGTTTATTTTTGCAAAAATACCACCTTCCTTAATAAATTGCAATTTTACCAAACAAGGTTTCAAAATTGCAAAAATACTAGGTCCCCCTCCTCCCTCAATTTCTCTCTCCTCCCTCCCTGATCATCAGCGCCGCCGCCTTTTTTTTTTCTTTTTTTTTTAAGACGGGGCTATTTTGGTGGATTTTGGTTTTGCAACTCAATGCAACCACATTCAAATAATGGAATCAAATGCAACTTTTTTTTAAAAGGTGGGGTAATTTTGGTGGATTTGGGTTGCAAGGCCCCGCCAGGGGCAATATTCATCTGAATGCAACCACATTCAACTTCTTTTTTTTAAAAAAGGTAGGGTGATTTTGGTGGCTTTGGGTTGCAAGGCCCCGCCAGGGGCAATATTCAACTGAATGCAACCACATTCAATTTCTTTTTTAAAAAAAGGTAGGGTGATTTTGGTGGCTTTGGGTTGCAAGGCCCCGCTAGGGGCAATATTCAACTGAATGCAACCACATTCAACTGAATGCAACCACATTCAACTTCTTTTTCAGAAAAAAGGTAGGGTGATTTTGATGGCTTTGGGTTGCAAGGCCCCGCCAGGGGCAATATTCAACTGAATGCAACTGAAATCAGAAATTGAGTTGAATGTGGTTGCATTCAGTTGCTGATTTCAGGTTCCATTTTTCAGTTGTCATTTTCGACCTCATTTGTGGATTATATATATATATATATATATATATATATATATATATATATATATATATATATAGTTCAAAAATGAGGTCGAAAATGACAACTGACAAATGGAACCTGAAATCAGAAATTTAGTTGCATGTGGTTGCATTCAGTTGCAAATTTAGTTGAATATGCCCCTGCGGGGCCATGGAACCTAAATCCACCAAAATATCACCCACCTTAAATATATATAGGCATTTGCTCCATACAGAACACTCTTATATAACAAACAATAAAGAACACCTTAGATCTATTAGATCCTTTGGCCACGCCAGGGGCACCCAATACAAAAATTTGTTATTTTTTTACCCTTTATCAAGCCAGCAAAAAAAATAAAAAATTTAAAAGTTTACTGTTCATGATGACGTCACTGATGACGTCATCATCATGAACAGTAACTTTTTTAATTTTTTTTTATGAGATGATGGATGGATAGAAGGTAAAAAATAAGAATTTTTTGTTTTGGGTGGCCCCGCCAGGGGCATTGGATCTATTAGATCTAAGGTGTTCTTTATTGTTTGTTATATAAGGTGTTTGTTATGGAGTCCAACCCAATATATATATATATAGAGAGAGTTCAAAAATGAGGTCGAAAATGACAACTGACAAATGGAACCTGAAATCAGAAATTTAGTTGCATGTGGTTGCATTCAGTTGCAAATTTAGTTGAATGTGGTTGCATTTAGTTGAATATGCTCCTGCGGGGCCAGGAAACCCAAATCCACCAAAATAGCCCCCACCTTAAAAAAAAAAAAAAGGTGTCACGGTTGGCAGAAAGACAGAAAAGGGGAGGGAAAGGGGGATGGTTAGGGTTAGGGTTAGTATTTTTGCAATTTGAAACTTAGTTTAGTAAAATTGCAAATAGGCTTTTTTAACAAAAGTAAATGTGCAAAAATTTACTTTTTCCTATTTATTTTTTAAAAGAGCCCAAATATTTAATTTTACTACTCCCTCCGTCCCATCCAATTCTTAATATTTTTTGTCAATTTCTGACACGCATTTTAAGGTGAATTTTAAGTATAGTTTCATAATTTAACTTAATTTTTTTTTTTTGCATAAAAATAGGATTGTTCTATTTTTATACAAAAAAAAGTAAATTTCAAAAATAAGTTATAGAACTATTCTTAAAATTCACTTTAAAATGCGTACCAAATATTTAATTTTGAAATGTTAATAAATGGACTGGACGGAGGTAAAACAGATGATATGATTTTTGACATGTTAAGACTTCATTCTTAAGCCAAAAATTATAGACTGTCTATAATGGAAAAAATGACATAAATATCCCATTTTTTAATAAAAATGACGAGAATAATACAAATCAAAGATGGTGGCCATAAATACCCCTCTATTACGCATTTGGGAGAGCAGTAATAGATTTTATACATATTACGCATTTGGAAAAGGGGTAATAGACCTGTCAGGAAAGTTATTAAGCACTTGGAAAATGGGTAACCCCTATTACCCATTCTCCAAATGCGTAATAGATAAAAAAATCTATACTAGTTACCCCAATATCAAATGCGTAACCCTATTACTCCCATATGAAATGCGTAATAGACGGGTATTTATGGCCATCATCAGTGTTTTGGGATATTATTGTTATGTGATATAGCTTTTTGGGTATTCTTGGCCAAAGCTCTCTATAATGCGGTAGATTTTAGGTTAATTACGTGTACGTACATTATTTAATTTTACTGGTACCATAAATGGTATGATTTTTGACATGTTAAGACTTCATTCTTAAATCAAATATTCAGGAGCATATATCAAAATTTTCATTACAACAATCTCCTAAGTTTTATCTCAAATTTTAAGAGCACTCAAATACTTCTCATAGTTAAAATTCTCCATCCTCTCCATTCTTCATTTTTTTTAAAACTATGTATTTCTTCCATCCCATAATACATACTCCCTCCGTCCTTTTTGATTGTTAACATTTCACTTTTTCAAAACTTTCTGGCACGCATTTTAAGGTGCATTTCAAGGATAGTTAAATAACTTTTTTTTAAAATTTTCTTTTTCTGTATAAAAATTTAATGTTTAAATTTTTATACAGAAAAAGAAAATTTTAAAAAAAAAGTTATTTAACTATCCTTAAAATGCACCTTAAAATGCGTGCCAGAAAGTTTTGAAAAAGTGAAATGTTAACAATCAAAAAGGACGGAGGGAGTATATTTTTTCGAAAAAAAAATTGTACTAAATTAAATGCCCCTCTTTTCTTTCCATAAAAAGTTAGGGATAATTTTTCAAAACTATCCTACATTTATTACTTTTCCATGTTTGACTTTTTTTAAAACTTTACTCTATTTTCATTTAATTTTTTTTTTGAAAACAAAGCTTATATTTCTAGCAATCATTCATGATTACATAGAGAAATTCAGGAGATACATCTTCAACCCTGATTGTTGTGGAATAAAAACTAGGTTATTAGAGTGCGGCTAGGGTTTAATGTATTTAATGCTAGGGTGCGTGAGCTTCGTGCTTTAATGGCTGCTCTTGCGTTCGAGACTGATCGGTCCTCACAGAATGCCTACGTATCTCTGTATTAGAGAATCAAGCCAAGAAAACGTAGTTCTGAGAATGAGGGGTCAGACCCTTTATATAGGCTGAGAAGCCCTAAAATCGTAGTAGGGTTAGGTGACTTGGTGGACAAGTCACCGCCTCAAGGAAAGTTCTAGACTCCTTCCTTGTAGGAGTCAGTTTCCATGTTGGAATATGTATCTTGGAGACTAAGTCAGGCAAGAGTAATATCCTTGTTTGACTCTTACTTGCTGAGCTGTTTATTACCCCTAATATTAATTACGAAATTAATATTATAGTTAGGGTTTGGGCCCATCTGGTGGGCCCCACGTTTGGACCATTCTAGGTCTAATTAATGCCACATTAAATGTGTCTTAGGGCTTACTTTTAGCCCATATCATTTGCCCCCCAACTTCTAGGAAAACTGATCAGGTTTTCCTTGAAGTTATAACGGCCTTATTCGAGACTTGGGTCAGGGTTTACTGCTCTTACGCGAGTATTTTCAACAATATCATCTTGATGTAAAGCGTGGAGCGACCGACGCATTTACGATGACGTTGAACGACACTAATCAGTGTTAAACGGCACTACACAGCGCTAATCAGCCTTAAACAATGTTTAGACAGTGTTAAACAATGTTAGGTGGCATCAAATGGCACTAACGGCACTAATCGGCGCTAAACAGTGCTAACCGGCACTAATCAGTGCTTAAACAGCACTAAACGGTGCTAATCGGCACTAAACTGTGCTAATCTCAATCTCTTTTCATCATTAACAATCATCCAAGATTTGCTGAAAAAGTCGAGATTTAGGTTTAAAAGTTCACTGAAAAAGTAGGGATCCAGGACCAAGAACTGAACCTGGACCGGGGGGATCCAGGTTCAGAAGCTGGTCGGCTGGACCCCCTGAAAATGAGCTGGTCGGCCAAAAGCTGGTCGGCTGAGACCTGGTCGGCCAGAAGCTGGTCGGCTGGCCCTCCTCCAGGGGAGCTGGTCGGCCAGAAGCTGGTCTTCCGGGACTTGGTTGGCTGAAATTCCTCTTCTAGGGCTAACTAGTCAATAATTGGCCTAAAAAAACTTGAACTTAGACTCCTTCTTGATTTCAATAGAGAGTGTGGATCTAGGATCAGAAACCATCCATGGTCCTAAGGATCCATAGTCTTGACCTTGATTACGAATCGTCAGTATGGTCGTTTGTGACTTCATGGCTAACTTTGGCCTTCATGACTCATCTTGGCCTTCATGGCTAACCTTGGCCTCTCTTTAACATTGATAATCATCTGATATTCGCTGAAAAAGTCGAGAACCATGTCCAAAATCATTTGCTGAAAAGTAGGGATCCAGGACCAAGAACTGAACTTGGACCGGGGGGATCCAGGTTCAGAAGCTGGCCGGCTGAACCCCTCCAAAATAAGTTGGTCGGCCGGGACCTGGTCTTCCGGGACCTGGTCGGCTGACCCCCCTTAAAATAGGCTGGTCGGCCGGGACCTGGTCTTCCGGGACCTGGTCGGCTGACCCTCCTTAAAATAGGTTGGTCGGCCGGGACCTGGTCTTCCGGGACCTGGTCGGCTGACCCTCCTAGTGCGTCGCGGTCGATTGCTTCTTGGCTAGCTAGTTAACCCAGACGTGAAAATCATTCATGATCTTGAGGATCAAAGACTTTGATCTGAATCTCAAACCATCATTTTGGCCATTCATGACTTTGTTATCTTCAGGATCAAGGAACTTGACCTTGATCTTGGGTCGTCAGTTTGGTCACTCGTGACTTCCGACGATATTATTCAAACATCGGCTATTTCTTCTTTGGCATATTTGAATTTTAACGATCCTTTCTGTATAAAACGAGCAATTTCTGTCCTTTTTTCATCTTTAAACGATAGATGACCTGTAAACGCGAACCAGACTGAACTTCAACCTTTTACAGCAGGTCATGCTTCTTTTATAAAAGAAGTGTGGTAGCTTTCATTTCATTCACTTCTTCACTTCTGGGTTTTCAAATTCTTAAGCTCTCTAGCCTTCAAGTTTCAAGATCAAGTTCCAGCTTTGTAATCAAGATGTCAGAAGGTAACCGGCCAGTGGCTCCCCCTGTATCCATGATGGAAGCCATGGCAAAGAGGAGTAAAATGAGGACAGCTAAAGGTAAGGAAGAAATCAAACCTTCTTCATTCGTTGATCGTAAATTTGAATCCTTACTAGATCTTCTTAATATTATGAGGGACACATTCCCGAACTGTGCTAGTTTAGATGCTTTTAGCAGTCCCAGTAAGTTAAACGAAAAAGATGTCCAGAAAATAAAGGACTCATATCACTTTCCGAGTGCTATCAAAGTTCGTCTCGCAAAACCATCAGACAGGACCTGTAACTGGCACCCCGAGAGGCTTTGCGTCCACTGGGGTGCTCTGGATGCTGGGCTCAGATTCCCCGTTGATAACTTCATCATAAGATTGCTGGCAGAGTATCAGATTCATCCCTGTCAGTTGTATCCCAACTCTTGGAGATATATCTCTATATTTTTAATAAGATGTCGTCAATTGGGGATTCACCCTACTACTACATTATTTCGAAGTATCTTCGTAGCCAGTAACTCTTCCGACCAAAAGAAAGGATGGGTCAGTCTCAAGCACAGGGCCAAAATTCCACACATGGTGAACCCTTATTCTTTACCAGATTCCCAACATTTCTGGGAGAGAGAGTTTGTAATTCTTGAATGGAAAGGCGGTGATTGGGGTAACTTCTTCGTCAAGAGATTCGGAGTTGTGAAAGATAGTAAACACTTCGTTTGCGACCTTGATGATTCAGAGTTACAGGATCGAGATTGGCTTCTGGCCGATGATGGCAGTACCCATTATAAAATGTTTCTGAATGAAAAGAACCTTATCGAAGCTGGCCTTAGCTTTCTTTCCGTTGAGGGTAATTTCCTTACTTAAGCTTCTTATGAACTCTGTTTGTTCTTATATCTGTGTTTCCTCTTTGTGTTTCAGCTGCGGAGGAGATTGACAGCCGTCCTCAGAATCAGCCGTCTATGACTCAAAGAATGAAGAAAAAAGCTGAGGAACTTTTGAATCCCGCTAAGCCTCGGATTCCCAACTTCTTGGAAGGTTGCTCTCAAGGCGGGAAAAGATCCCGTGGAAGTATCAGAACCCCCTTTATGCCATCCTGGGGTATATGCGAACAAGACTCGGTTTCTGGGAGTCCTGAACTATCCCTAGACTGGTCGAAGCTTTCTGTTACTCCTCCTGATAGACTGTCCTTACTTGCTGGGGACAAAATGAATGAGAATCAACTTCTGGGCTCCCAAGCCTTGTATCAGGTAAGATACTTTTCCTACCGATTCTGGTATGATTTACCTCTTTCACATTCCTTATGCTTTGTGAACTTTGGTTGTAGGCTAATGCCTTCTTCCAAGCTGTCTGTACCCAAGGCCTGGCTTTCAGGGATGAGAATATATCCTTGAAGACTGACTCAGCTAGATTCCAGGAAGAGATTGATGACCTGCATTCTCAGGTTACCCATGCCGAAGCGGATGCCTTATCCTCCCGAAAGCAACTTGCCTCCTTGGCTCAAAAGAAGATGAATGATGCTAACAAATTGATTAAGGCATATCATAAATCTGAAGAGTTTCTAAAGTTCATTGACGATCATGATGATGAGGTACGTCCTTACAACATGTCTGTTGGTTGGGACAAGGCAATCAATGCTGTAAGTAGCAAACATCCCTCAATGGTTATCCCCTCTGATTTTCCTTGCCCTTTCTGGACTGCGGGTGACGAGGACCGTGCAAACCTTGCCTCTGGATCGGGAACCAAGATTGTTCCCCAAGCATCAGGTTCAGGCTCTAAAGGTAGCCGTAGATCTTCGGGATCCAGGAGGCGTCCTCCAGCTGCTAGCCAAGACTCAAGTTCTTCGGGATCCCGTGGAAAGAAGCCCCCGCCTGCCAGGAAAGTTGGAGTTGTTCGACAACCGATCCCAGGCAAGAGGGTGATCCGTAACGAAGACAGTTCGACTTCATCCTCCGGGGAGGAGGAAACCGAAGATGTGGAGACTACTACTCAACCTATGGCGGTTGTTGATCAAGCCGAGGAAGAAACTTCAGGTGAAGAGTCCGGCGAGGAAGAGGATTCAGGTGAGGAGGAGTCGGGCGAGGAGAGCAGCGAGGAAGAATCCCCAGCTAAGTAGGATGGGTTCCCCTATGGCCTTGCATGGCCCTTATCTAGCCGTTTGTGGCTTCATTTTATCATCTTTCAATTAATGTCCTTCGGGACTTAACTTTTATTCGTGTGTTGTAGCTTAACTTAAACCATGGCCCCTCGGGGCGTTTTATTTATGCATCTGTTTCCTTTATTCATATGCTTATTTACTTTCAGTACTTGATCTTTCCAGACTTGCACTCAACAGGTGCTTGGTACATAAACAAAACATAGAATCATAGAATGGAAAACAGATTTGCATTGATATCTTGAAAGAGGGTTCAACCCTTACATTGATACTATGGTCCTACTCGGGGTACTAGTCCCTGGAATGGTTTCATCGAACCTTATTTCTACTTTTATTTATAAATAGCTAAAAGCCAAGTCCTTCTTAGGAAGGCTTATACATAATAAATCTTCAAGTTCAGAGCATGCCAAGTCCGGGGCACTTCATTCCCATCTAAGGTCTCCAACTTGTATGATCCTCGTCCTAGCGTCCTTCTGACTCGATATGGTCCTTCCCAGTTGGGGGCTAATTTCCCTTTCTGGCCAACTCCAGAAGCTTCAATCTTCCTGAGAACCAAGTCACCTTGCTGAAAGAACCTCTCCTTAACCCTGTGGTTGTAATAGAAAGACGCTTTCTTTTGATGCTCCGCATTTCTGGCGTTTGCCTCATCTCTAACTTCATCAATCAGATCTAGAGCGAGCCTCATGCCTTCTTCATTAGCTTCAGGTTCATATGCCTCAACTCGAGGTGATGCCTGCATGATTTCCAGCGGCACAACAGCCTCAGCTCCATAAGCTAGCAAAAACGGGGTTGCTCCGGTAGTTACTTTACAAGTAGTGCGATAAGCCCAGAGTATAGGTAGCAGCTCATCCACCCAAGTGTTTCTTGAGCGCTCGACCCTTTTCTTTAGTCCATCCAGGATAATTCGATTGGCCACCTCGGCCTGCCCATTCGCTTGCGGATGTGCCACAGAGGTAAAACGAAGCTCAATAGCATTTTCCTCACAATACTTCTTGAATTCCTCATTGTTAAATTGTGTCCCATTATCTGTCACAAGAATTCGCGGGATTCCATATCTACAAATTATGTTCTCCCAAAAGAACTGGGAAACTTGTTTGGTGGTTATCTTGGCTAAAGGTTTAGCCTCAATCCACTTGGTGAAGTAGTCAATGGCGACTATCAGAAACTTCCTCTGTGCCGAAGCCATATGGAAAGGACCTAATATGTCCATTCCCCACATTGCAAACGGGATGGGAGAATTGATCGAAGTTAACATCTCAGGCGGCTGCCTTACAATTGGAGCGTGCTTTTGACATCTGTCACACTTCTTGACATAGTCCTGGGCATCCGCCAACATCTCTGGCCAATAGAATCCCAGGCGGGTAATCTTGTGAGCTAGGGCTCTGCCCCCCAAGTGCTGCCCACAGATCCCTCCATGAACTTCCTCCAATGCTTCTCTTGCCTCTTGGGGCCTTAGGCACTTCAAGTATGGGACGACAAACGATCTCTTGTATAAGATGCCTTCAATCAAGGCATATCTCAATGCTCTTACTGACAATTTTCGTGCCTCCAAGGCATTGTCTGGAAGCCATCCAGCTTCTAGATGAGCTTTAATAGGATCTATCCAACAGCTTCCCACATCGATAGGTGCTACCAACTTAGAGTTGATGGTCGGGGCCTTCAAGACCTGGAAGTAAACACTACCTGCATAGTTCTCAATTTCAGAAGAAGCAAATTTAGACAAGGCATCGGCCTTAGCGTTCTCCTCTCTCGGAATGTGTTCCACATAGCATTCTTCAAACTGAGTCATAACAGCCTTCACGACTCTTAGGTATTTTGCCATAGTCTCATCCTTGGCTTCAAACTCGCCATTCACTTGTGAGACCACCAGTCTCGAATCTCCACATACTTTGAGATTCTTGACCCTCATGATTCTGGCCAAGCCTAATCCGGCTATCAGGGCTTCATACTCAGCTTCATTGTTGGTCGTTGGAAAGTCCAACTTCAAAGCGTACTCAACTGTGAACCCATCGGGGCTTTGCAGAACTAAACCTGCACCACTAGATTTTGTTTTTGATGCTCCATCAAAATAGAGCACCCAATATTCCTTCTGTCCAGTTATAAGTTCTTCACCTTTATCCTCGTTCTCAGGGGTGGTTATCATCTCCTGCCCCCCGACTTCTTGGTTGTCAATAGTGCATTCAACCACGAAGTCAGCCAATGCCTGAGCCTTGATGGCTGTCCGAGGCTTATACTTGATATCAAACTCTCCAAGTTCTATAGCCCATTTGATCAATCTTCCACTTGCTTTCGGACTGTGCAATATGCTTCTCAACTGTTGGTCTGTCAAGACTTCGATTTTGTGAGCCTGGAAGTACGGTCTCAATTTCCTTGAAGCAGTGATTAATGCCAATGCAAACTTTTCAATGGAAGAGTAATTCAATTCCGCCCCATGCAACACCTTACTCACATAGTAGATGGGTTTCTGAACTTTCTTTTCTTCTTTGACTAGAACAGCACTCAATGCTTGTTCGGATACCGCCAGGTATAGGTAGAGAATCTCTCCAGGACTAGGTTTGGCCAACAATGGGGCTTCAGCCATGTATTTCTTCAACTGTTCAAAGGCCTCCTGGCTCTCTGTGGTCCACTCATAATTTTTCACCTTTTTTAATGCCTGAAAGAATGGCAAGCATTTGTCACCAGACTTGGAGATGAACCTTCCTAAGGCCGCAACCCGGCCAGTTAATTTCTGTACATCTCGTATTGAGCGGGGTGACTCCATGTCCAGAATAGCCTTAATCTTGTCCGGGTTGGCCTCTATGCCTCTCATGGAAACCATCAGCCCCAAAAATTTTCCCGATCCAACACCAAAAGCACACTTTGCTGGATTTAGCATCATCTTATGGTGCCTTAGCACTTCAAATGCCTCTCCGAGGTGCCTTATATGATCTGCCTTGAGTAGGCTCTTGACTAACATGTCATCAACATAGACCTCCATGGTTTTTCCAATCAGATGGGCGAATATCTTATTCACCAATCGTTGGTAGGTAGCTCCTGCATTCTTTAGACCGAAAGCCATAACAAGATAGCAGAAAACACCAAAGTCGGTTATGAAAGATACCTTAGGAATGTCGTCCTTGTGCATCTTTATCTGATTGTATCCGCTGAAACCATCCATGAAACTTAACATCTCGTGTCCAGCTGTAGCATCTATTAGGGTGTCAATCCTTGGTAGAGGGAAACAGTCCTTTGGGCATGCATCGTTCAAATCTGTGAAGTCGATGCACATTCTCCATTTTCCATTCGCTTTCTTGACCATGACGGGATTAGCCAACCATTCAGGGAACTGAATCTCCTCAATAAACCCAGCTTCCAAAAGCTTATCAACTTCTTGCTTAATGGCCTCTTGCCTTTCAGGAGCAAAATTCCTCTTTTTCTGCTTTATTTTCTTCCGTTCAGGATCGACGTTCAATCTGTGAGTTATAAGTTGGGGGTCAATCCCTGGCATGTCTGCTGCTGTCCAAGCAAACACATCGCTATTCTCTTGCAAGAACGCTATCAATTCGCCCTTCAGGGGTTCCTTCAGAGATGCTCCTATGTATGTAACCTTCTCCGGGTCGCTCAGCTCTAGAGGGACAGGTATTAAATCCTCTGCTGGCTTTCCTCGCAGTTCATCATCACTACGGACATCCATGTCTTCAATTGGGAGTACCTGCCCCCCGACTCCATCAGCTCTTAGGGCGGACACATAACAACTTCTTGCCATCTTCTGGTCGCCTTTCTGTTCTCCAACCCCGTTTCGGGTTGGAAACTTAATCTTCATGTGATATGTTGAGGCAACAGCCTTGAACGCATGAAGTCCAGTCCTTCCCAGGATTGAGTTATAAGTCGAGGCTGCCTTAATTACCAGAAAGTTTAGCATTTGAGTAGCTTCCTTAGGTTCCTGTCCGATTGTCACGGGTAACTGGATAGTACCCTCGACCTTGGACTCAACCCCATTGAACCCATAAATAGGCATGTTAGTCGGAGTTAGCTGAGAATCGGTATATCCCATCTTCACAAACGCATCATGAAACAGAATGTCAACAGAAGCTCCATTGTCTATCAAGACTCGTTTTACCTCCGAGTTCCCAATCACAGGGGTTATAACTAATGGGTCATCATGGGGGAATTTCACCCCTTCCAGATCAGAGTCATCAAAACCAATCACGGTTTCTGTTCTAGCACGCTTCGGGGCCTCTCCCACAATATGCATCACTTCCCTTGCGTATGCCTTTCGAGAGTTTTGAGTTGAACCGGCCGCTGTCGGGCCTCCCCAGATCATGTTGATAACTGGCCCTCGGGGCTGCGTGTTACGATCACGATCATTATCCCTTCTGTCATTGTTTCTCCTGTTGTAATCCCCTCTTTGGGTTCCTTGATCTCCACCCTTTGTGAAATTGTTCAGCTTTCCCTTACGGATCAAGAATTCGATCTCGTCCTTCAACTGTCTGCAATCATCCGTGTCATGTCCTACATCTCGGTGGAATCTACAGTATTGATCCTTGTTCCTCTTTGCGGGGTCTCCCCTGAGTGGCTTTGGCCATCGGAAGTCCTTATCCTTCTCAATTTCCAACAAGATTTGACTTCTAGGGGCATTCAACCTTGCATAATCGGAGAACCTTGGTCCCAAACTCTTTTTTGGTGGCGAGTCAGAGTCTTTGCTAGTTCGGGGATACTTGTCCCTAGCATCGTACTCCTGCCCTTGCTTGCGCTTTTTTGTATCATTGTTCCCCTGACCATTGCCTACTGTGACTTCCTTCTTCGTGCTATCCTCGGCCTTGATGTACTTATCAGCCCTTCGTTGGAGATCAGCCATGTTCTCCGGGGGATGCTTCGCCAATGATCTCTTAAAGTATAGGTCGGTGGTACCATGCTCCAAGGCTACCATTGCAACCTTATTGTCCAGATCAGTGATATTCAGAGTCTCCTTGGTGAACCTCTTAAGATAGTCTCTCAGACTTTCGTTCTTCCCTTGTACCACATACATAAGAGATGCAGAGCTTTTCTCATGCGTTCTTCCACTGATGAATTGACTCACAAAGGCAGCGCTCAACTCCTTAAAAGAGCCAATCGAGTTTGCAGGAAGCCGACTATACCATCTTTGAGCCATGCCTGACAAAGTTTGAGGGAAAGCCCTACACTTCAAAGCGTCGCTTGCAGGCTGCAACAGCAGTGCGTTTGAGAACGTTCTAACGTGGTTGGCAGGATCACCCATTCCATCATAAGCCTTGATTGTTGGCATCTTAAACTTCTTTGAAATACGAGCATTCATCACGTCCTCAGTGAACGGCGGTGTGGGATCATCAGGGTCCCCAAGTGGCATCAGATCCTTGGGGTTGCTCTTAGGGGTTTCCACCCTTGTTGTTCTTTCAGGTGGGACGGTAGTCCTTCTTTGCCTCCTTGGAGGCCTCTCCAGATCTATGAAAGGAATTGGTCCTGACGTGGGAGGTGGCAAAGTCTGATTTGATCTGGCTTGCTCCCTGGCCATATCTTCCTTTAACTTTAAGATCTCGGCTTCATAAGCCTTAATCCTTTCAGCAGTTGTTGAAGGGAGTCCATCATGGATGGTTCGAGTTCTCCCCATAGGTTCTTTACTTGCACGTCGCCTCCTTGGAGCTTCATCACGCTCGTAATCATCATCAGAAGATGATTCATCTGTATAAGGACCAGAAAAATCGCGATAATCTCGATCTCGAATGTACAGGGCATGACCACTTGGTCCAGCTCCGTAGTTAGACATCCCGTACATTGGACTGGTGCTTATGGGGAGATCCGTAGTATGGATCTGAACCCCTCGTGTAAGGTCGTTGGGGTCTACAATCAGGGAAGAAATCCCCATCTGAGGGGGGTCAGTCCCCGGAACTGTGTGGACGATCGGAGGTAGCGTACTCTCAACATGGGTAGTCGTCCCTAGAGGTTGAGAAACTTGATGAGGAACGATAGCCCCGGATGCTGGAGGTACTTGTTCAGTAAGGGGCGGAGCAGAGCTAAGAGGTAGAGCCTCAGTTGCAATTGGCCCTGTAGTGCTTGGTGCAGTTCTTCGTGTTTGAACCATGGTTGATGTCTTCTTCCCACAGACGGCGCCAAATGTTGTGGAATAAAAACTAGGTTATTAGAGTGCGGCTAGGGTTTAATGTATTTAATGCTAGGGTGCGTGAGCTTCGTGCTTTAATGGCTGCTCTTGCGTTCGAGACTGATCGGTCCTCACAGAATGCCTACGTATCTCTGTATTAGAGAATCAAGCCAAGAAAACGTAGTTCTGAGAATGAGGGGTCAGACCCTTTATATAGGCTGAGAAGCCCTAAAATCGTAGTAGGGTTAGGTGACTTGGTGGACAAGTCACCGCCTCAAGGAAAGTTCTAGACTCCTTCCTTGTAGGAGTCAGTTTCCATGTTGGAATATGTATCTTGGAGACTAAGTCAGGCAAGAGTAATATCCTTGTTTGACTCTTACTTGCTGAGCTGTTTATTACCCCTAATATTAATTACGAAATTAATATTATAGTTAGGGTTTGGGCCCATCTGGTGGGCCCCACGTTTGGACCATTCTAGGTCTAATTAATGCCACATTAAATGTGTCTTAGGGCTTACTTTTAGCCCATATCACTGATAATACACTATTAACAGATAGTCTAATGCATAACAATGAAACATTAGGTAAGTCTTATAGTAGGCCCTTACAATCACTAATAATATTACCAAAGTAAGATAGCATAGGGATAGGGCTACGAATAGACTGTACTAATAGTCTAATAGCAAACTATCAGTCTCTATTACCACTTTCTGCCACTTCTTCCTCTTCAACTAGCTCAGAGCTTCCTTCACCCCCGAAGCCTCCGCAATGATATTGCTTCCAGAACTGTCCTAGTATGATCTCGAGCTACACAAGTAAAATTGTATGTTCCCGCTTAGCGAACCTTACAGTCACTAATAATATTACCAAAGTAAGATAGCATAAGGATAGGGCTACGAATAGACTGTACTAACAGCAAACTATCGGTCTTTATTACCACTTTCTGCCACTTCTTCCTCTTCAACTAGCTTAGAGCTTCCTTCACCCCCAAAGCCTTCGCAATCTCTGGAGCTACTAAACCTACACGACAGTTTGATATTGCTTCCAGAACTGTCCAAGTATGATCTCGAGCTACACAAGCAAAACTGTACGTTCCCGCTTAGTGAATAGAGCTGCATCAACATTAATTTTTACCCATTTTTCCCCCGAGCTAACCTTTTGCGTACTACCATCCTCCTTAGTTACAACAGCTGTAGTTGGAGTTATGTTCTTATTGTTAGGAATCTGCCTGATTCCCTGCGAATGCGGAAGCGATTTGGTAAATATGTGCGCTTAGATCCCACAAATATACGTGATAGTAATGAAGCAACAAACCAACAATATAGTAAAAGAGACAAGAGATTTAACGTGGTTTGGCCCAGCCTACATCCACAAGAGCAACAACTTCACACTAGATAAAAGAGATTACAATATCTGGGTATCCGGCCCCTTGAATTTCATACAAAAATTCAGCCCTACAATACCTATTATGTATATCCCCAACTCACTGAAGTGTTTATCTCAAAACCTCCCCCTATCACTGTTTCCCGACAACCTTTCCTTCTCTCCCTCTCCCAATCCGGACAGTGCCACACAACCTGATAGAAAGACCCATGCAGCGGGACCACCTCCGATGGCTGCAGTCAAACCCAAGTACCCTAAGGAATAGTTTAGGCACGGGGACCTTCTATCCCGACACTTCCTGAAAGCGGGCTAAACCGGCTCCCCTACTAGACGGACTATCTAGCAGCTATAGAGAGAGAAGAGAGAATTTTGGTGTGTTTGATAATGAAGGAGGAGAGGGGTATTTATAGGTGATATATGTGGTAGGTGGTGGAATGGTTGGTGAGGTTGTTTGGTGAGTTTGGTGAAGAAAGTGTAGGCTGCTGCCTAACAATCTCCCCCTCTTTCCAAACTCATAGCTCTTTACTTGCACTCCATACCTGTGCCCTGTTGGAACAACTCCAACTTTTCCTCGATCCGTATCATTCCCTACGACAAAACTCCCCCCGAGTCCAAGACTCTAAACTATACCCAAGTTTGCACATTCATTCTCGAATGCCCACTTGCTATACGCACAAGTGTACCATTGACCTCTATTTTTCCAACTACATACATGTGAAGCAATCTGTTGTATACACATATACTCACTTGATTCACGTCAGCCAATCCCATATGTAGTCCATCACAAACACAAGTGTGACCATTGATCTTTCATTTACTCCCCAACTGCATATCAAACAAATCAATCTGTTGCATGGTTCACTGCTCACTTGATTCGTGTTGATCGATGCCCATATGCAGCTGCAACACACCAACTACTCGTTGATGTCGTGGAAGCCCTTCGACCAAGCATCCATCCCAGCAGTCTTTGCACCATCGTCTAGACTGGAAGGCAATACAACCGCAGCAGTATCCTTCAAGTCACTCTTCCCTCGTGCACGAGATAACCAGATTTTTGAAGTTCTAGTACGTTCTGGCCACGTACTAATCAGACGATATATTCGCCCACGTAGCTCTTCCTTCATCCGAACCACACGGCCTCTTTTGATATTCATAGCTCCCCCTACTACAGAGCATCTGTAGCCTTCTGAAGCTAACAGACCGATAGATATTAGATTCTTCCTCAGCTAAGGCACATATCTTACCCCGTTCAAGCTGCGAACTATTCCATCGAACATTTTGATTTTCATAATTCCAATCCCCTTGATCTCACAAGTAGA
Source organism: Kitagawia praeruptora (assembly GCA_037693485.1). Lineage (NCBI taxonomy): Eukaryota > Viridiplantae > Streptophyta > Magnoliopsida > Apiales > Apiaceae > Kitagawia > Kitagawia praeruptora. The sequence goes on from CM075352.1 coordinate 118,203,314, forward strand.
TCCATCAGCCAAAGAAACTGTTTCATTCTTTGTATCTTGGAATCTATCAAAATGCCCCATCTCGGAACATACATGGTAAGATGACCCTGAGTCTAATATCCATTCTCCTGGAGAACTAGTGCCTCGATTGAAGACGGTGCAAACATCTTCACAATCGAGAGTAACCACAGCTAATGATGCATCTGGATCCTTCTTATTAAGCGGACAATTCGACCTAATATGACCCCACTCCTTGCAACCAAAGCACTGCATGCCCTTTTCACTGTATCTGGATTTACCCCTGCTATTGGTAGATCCTCTCACAACACCCCTTCCTCTATTATTTTGACTACGCAAAGCCAAAACTATCATTCCGTCCTTGTCACCATCCTGGTTCTTCCTTCCAGCATTTGACAAAAGTGCTGACTGAACCTCCTCCATTTTTATCGTGTCCTTTCCGTACAAAATGGTTGTGACCAAATGATCGAATGACTCCGGAAGCGAAGTAAGAAGAATAAGGGCCTTATCTTCTTCCTCCAATTTTACATCAACCTTTTCAAGTTGGTCAACAATACCATTAAACACATTCATGTGCTCAATAACATTTCCTTGAGCTGCCATCTTCAGCTTGTATAACTCGCGCTTCAGATTTAACTTTGTAGTCAAGTTCTTCCCGAGATACAATGTCTCCAACTTTGACCATAATTCCTTCGGCGTGCTTTCGTCAACAACATTATTGATAATGTTATCAGCAATGCATAGTCTGATGGTACTCATGCATTGCGACTCAACATCCTCCCAATCTTCATCGCTCATCTTTGTTGGTTTTCCCTCCTTCCCCTTCAAAGCCCTTGCTAACTTCTGTTGGGTTAGGATATCCTTTACCCTTCTCTGCCAAAGAGTAAAACTTCTTTTACCATCATATGGAGTCATCGTGAATCCTTTAATACTTGCCATGATCTCCGTTTGCACACACAAACCAATCCAAACAACTAAATCAATTGACCAGGTAAGTGTAAGAAACAATGGGAGAACTTCCGTCAAAACGGCGCCAAATTAGACAACCACTTTTCTTAACGACTTTCCTTCGGCACCAATAATTTAGATACAACTAGCTCTGATGCCAACTGTTAGGAATCTGCCCGATTCCCTGCGAATGCGGAAGCGATTTGGTAAATAAGTGCGCTTAGATCCCACAAATATACGTGATAGTAATGAAGCAACAAACCAACAATACAGTAAAAGAGACAAGAGATTTAACGTGGTTCGGCCCAGCCTACATCCACAAGAGCAACAACTTCACACTAGATAAAAGAGATTATAATATCCGGGTATCCGGCCCCTTGAATTTCATACAAAAATTCAGCCCTACAATACCTATTATGTATATCCCCAACTCATTGAAGTGTTTATCTCAAAACCTCCCCCTATCACTGTTTCCCGACAACCTTTCCTTCTCTCCCTCTCCCAACCTGGACAGTGCCACACAACCTGATAGAAAGACCCCTGCAGCGGGACCACCTCCGATGGTTTCAGTCAAACCCAAGTACCCTAAGGAATAGTTTAGGCACGAGGACCTTCTATCCCGACACTTCCTGAAAGCGGGCTGAACCGGCTCCCCTACTAGACGGACTATCTAGCAGCTATAGAGAGAGAAGAGAGAATTTTGGTGTGTTTGATAATGAAGGAGGAGAGGGGTATTTATTGGTGATATATGTGGTAGGTGGTGGAATGGTTGGTGAGGTTGTTTGGTGAGTTTGGTGAAGAAAGTATAGGCTGCTGCCTAACACTTATTCTGAGCCCATGTCCACTACTCAAGAGTAGTGTGGGCCAACATCATGACTTTGTCCACAGGTGCACCTTTGTTGTTCCAAACTTGATCATTCCTAACTTTCCATAGTGCCCAACATGTCATAGCAATAATCTTCCTGGTCTCTCACCCTCCAACCATGATGCAAACGATCCTGTAATACTTATAACAATCTCTGTATACACTCTGTTCCAACAAGCACGAGCAAACGAACACTCTACAAAGCAATGAACAATTGTCTTTCGATGAGTTTGACATAAAGGGAAAGTTGCATCAATGCTTTAATGTCTAGAGTATAACTGGGTTTTAGTGGGGAAACAACTAGAAGCAGCACGCCACAACAAATCTTTGACCTTCGGGGCTACACAAATTTTCCACAGCCTTTTCCAAAATTCAGATACCACTATATTTGCTCCTTCCGCCTTACTCTGTTGCAGGTGTCTATATGCACTCTTAATCGAAAAATGACCAGATTTTTCAAAGAACCAAAACCATACATCCTTACTACGACTTGAATTAATGGTAATGCTTAGTATAAGCTCAACATCCCGTTCATCAAACATATCATGCACCAAGTCCACATCCCAAGTCAAACTATCAGTCTCCATAAGCGTAGGCACTTTATTGTCAGCTAGAGATGGTTGAAAAGACGTCACCCTTGGATTATCATCAGATGGCAGCCAAGGATCTTTCACAATATTAATTTCAGTCCCATCCCCTACCCTTCTTCGAGCACCCAATTTAACTACCTACCGGGCTTCCAAAATACTCCGCCAAACAAAACTTGGATTATTGCCTAATTCAGTAGTCAGAAAGTCTCCTGATTTACAGTATCGAGCCTTAAAAACACGACCCAATAATGAGTCTAGATTATACTACAGACGCCATCCCTGTTTGCTCAGTAGACAGAGGTTGAAGTCAAGCAAGTTTCTAAATCCTATCCCCCCTTTCGATTTATGTGTTGTCATTTTGCTCCAACTTTTCCAGTGTATCCCTCTGTCCTTATTTAAATTTGATCTCAACCAGGACTTACACATTAACTGTTCGAATTCCTTACAAGTCTCCACCGGAAGTAGAAATACATTCATCACATAACTGGGCAATGACTATGCCACCATTTTAAGTAGCAATATCTTTCCCGCCTTTGAGATAAATCTACCTTCCCACCTCTATTCTCTGTTTCATTTTCTCCTTTAAATACCCAATAATAACAGACTTCTTCCTTCCTAATACACTTGGCATACCTAAATAAGTGTTATGGTGTCGTGCTTTTCCAACATCCAGCACTGAACACACTCTCGACCTGCTAGTGGCGTCTGTATTGGCACTGAAAAACTGAGGATTTATTTAAATTAACTTGTTGTCCCGTGGCAAGCTGAAATAACTACAACAACTCAACTACACTCATGGCCCCTTCCTTATTAGCTTTACAGTACAAGTAGCTATCATCTACAAAGAGCATGTATGTAATCATGGGAGCTCCTCTAGCAATTTTACACCCTTGAATTCTTCCCATTCGCTCATAATCAGATATCAAAGCTGAAATTCCTTCCGTACATAGAATAAAAAGGTAAGGTGGCAGTGGATCACCTTGCCGCAAACCTCTTCCAGGAATAATCGGGCCCACCTCCAGCCCTCCAGCAACTATTTTATATGAGACAGAACTAACACACCTCATAATCAACTTATATTATATTCTATAAATCCCATTTTTGTTAGAATTGCCGATAAAAATCTTCACTCTACCCTATCATACGCCTTACTCATGTCCAACTTGAGTGCCATGAATCCATCTTTTCCGGAAGTCTTCCTCTTTAAATAATGCATCACCTCGAAAGAAGTCATTATGTTGTTAGTAGTAAGACGCACATGGAGGAAAGCACTTTGTGTTTCTGAGATAACATGAGGGAGCACCTCTTTAAGTCTGTTTACTAAGACTTTTAGTATATAGGATCTTATATATTACATTATACAGTGCTATGGACCGTAAATCCCCCATTGTTTCAGGCTTAGACTTCTTAGGAATCAACCATACATGTGTGTCATCAAGATGATCTGGGAACTCACCGAAAACAAAAAAGTTTTTTACTAGTTTAGCCACATCATTACCCACAATATCCCAAAGTTTCTGGTAGAAGCCCGGGTTAAATTCATCTAGTCCCGGAGATTTATCCGAATGCATTTGGAATAGAGCTTTCTACACTTCGCTAGCTACTACAGGGGCTGAGATTATGAATTTTGGTCACTTGTAATCCCTCTTGTAACACAATCTGTAACACGGGTGCAGTTAATGTTGGTTGTAAATAGATCCCTGTAGTACATTTCCATAACCTCCTTCCAGTCCGACTCCCAATCCACCCAGTTTCCGTCATCATCCTTCAAGATCAAAATCTGATTATATTTCCTTTTACTATTAGCGCACACATGGAAATACTTGGTGTTTTGATCCCCCCCTTGCAACCATAGTTCCTTCGACCGTTGCCTCCAAAAAAAAATTTTTTGGGCCATCATTTCAAACTATTTATCCTGGACCTATTTGTACATTGTTATCAAACCTTCATCACTTCGACCCTTCAAGCGTTTCAGAATTTTATTGCATTCAGCCACTCTTCCCTTAAAGTTCCCAGTTATGTCCCGACCCCATTCCGCCAAAGCAGTGCCGCAACACTTTAATTTTTCTTTCAAAGGATCACTGCTATACATCTCCCAATTATCTTTTTACTATCTGATAACACATTGGTTCGCGAACCCATGCATTTTTAAATCGAAACTTTCTGGTAGTGTGCACAAATCTATACAACCCTAGCTTCAACAATATATGACAATAATCTGAAGCTGAAACTTCTAAGTTTTCCAAGCTCGCCATTGGAATAGCGCGTTCCAAACCTGCGTAACAAATGCCATGTCTAATCTTATTTTGACCCAGTGATCTATACCTTTACCATTCTCCCAGGTGAATGGATGACCCCTTAACTCCGTGTCAATAAGGTTACAGTCATTACATACCTCCTGAAACCCCGCCATTAGTTATTTAGGATAAGGTCTTCCGCCTTTCTTCTCGCTTTGGTGGAGGATATTATTTAGATCACCCACCGCACCATGGAGGCGATGACGCCTTGTTTAACTATCTAAGCAATCTCCAGGATGACCATCTAAGACTCCTCTGAGGTACACCATAAAAGCTTGTCATACGGAATACATGGGGTCCGAATCCTCTGTCCCCTTCCTTCATGTCCCCTTTGTGTCCCCTCCTTTTTCTAATACCAAAACACTGTCCCTACGGGGCCCATTTTAATAAATAATAATTATGTATTAAAATGGGCCCCGCAGGGGCACTCTTTTTGTATTAGAAAAAGGAGGGGACACAAAGGGGACATGGAGGAAGGGGACAGAGGATCCCAGCTCAAATACATGTTGCCTTACAATATATAATTCCATATCGACATGGTTGTTACTAAAACTCAGCAGATTCCCTTTCTCCTATTTTTTTTCCATAACATGGGCAAGCCTCCACTATGCCCACGGGCCTCAACCATAAAGCTTCCCCTCAAAGCCCAAACTAGTTCGAATATGTTCCACTTTATCTATTTTGCATAGAGTTTCACACAAAAATATAACATCGAGTTTCTTTTTGGAAAACAATTTCCTTCAGGAATTGAACAATCCGTAGGTTCACAAGCCCACGACAATTCCAGGTTAATAAACTCATAATCCTTGGGAGGCCCTGATTTGGATACCTGCCACTAGCCCATTTCCTTCAGGAATTGAACAATCCGTAGGTTCGCAAGCCCACGACAATTCCAGGTTAACAAACTCATAATCTTTGGGAGACCCAGATTTGGGTACCCGTCACTAGCCCATTTTTTGAAAGCCCCACTTCTTTTAGAGTTTTATTACTTTGGCCCAAATTATGCTCCTTACTCTCCACTTCCTCATTCTAATTTTCACATCTTTACTAAGTCTAGCCTAACCTGTTACTATACCCACCTGGCCCACTTATTTGTCGTCTTGGGTACGTCTCCTTTTATTTTCAATAAAAATCAATCCATCCTCCATATTTAATTCATCACTTCCCGCTTCAATCCTTGCTGTAATCTCGCCTTCCCCATTCTTTCCTCCCACGTTTACAGTACTCCTTGTTCTCCCGCTCGTCCCCCCAATCACTCGCCCATGATCACTCCCATCAACCACCCTCATATCAGTAATTTTAGGCTCCATGCTTTGTGACTTCCAACTATTATCGTCCTGCACTTCTCCACTTTTGTTTTCTGTCAACGGCTAAGCCATATTATCTCTTAACCAGCATGCTCCTATTCGTTTATTGCTCCTTCGATCTGGGGCCTTCATAAACAGTCCATGTGGCTTAGGAATAGTTTCCAATGATTCTTCAAACAACTTGTGACAATATTTCTCAGAATGTCCTACGACGCTACAAATAAAACAAATCGTCGTTACCCTTTCATACTTGAAGTTGGCCAAGAACCAATCCTCTTTATTCCTATGTATCTTTATTCTACGCTTTAGAGGCTTATCAATATCAACTTGTACATGAACCCTTAGATAGTCCCTCCAGATGCCAGTAAAGTTTTTGGGGCAAGAGGATACAAATTTTTCAAAGTAATCCCCTGTAGCTTTCAACACCCTTTTAGACATAAACCCTACCTTCAAGTCATATACCTGGACCCAAATCTCCATAGTATTCAGTTTTAAAGTTCTATGATTTTTACCCTGTTGGAGTCTTCAATAATCAATAGTATTTTGTTGAACGTCCATGGGATTCCTTCAATAGCTCATTAAATATCTACCTCATGAATGACCTGAAATAAGTATCTATTAATATCAAATTCTTTGACGAACATACCTTTACCCGGATGCCAGAATGCCGCAATCACATTCCTTACAGCATCAAATCCGCTGGCCGATCCGACAAAAGTTTTAAAACCAAACACCAGCGTGCATCTACTTCATCTTGTAACCCCTCTGATTCATAAAATAACACCCATCTCTCCTCATCCTCAATATGAAACTCATTCCATTGTTGCTCCAAATCCTCCATGTTATGACTACCAAATGCCATAAATAAAGTGATTCACCGGATGATAGCTTAATACTTAACAATATAGCAAACAAGCAAACATGTCAATAGACAAGACGTTACTATGTTAATCATACAAATGAGTTAACTCTATTTTCATTTTTCAATGCATTAATTAAGGATATTTTTTTAAATTTTTTATCAAACTAACCTTTTTCTTAATATGCATAATTTTTTGAAAAAGGACATGTAAAATAAAACGAAGGAGGTATGAGACTGTATCAACTTTGTACTCATATTACATTACGTTGTTTAAATAGTGTAAGTATATTTATCAATAGAATACAAGTTAGGAGGTAAGATTAAAGATGTTGTTGTTGATGATGAATAATTTTGTATCTTAAATAACTAAGAGACATTTAATTATATTTTTTAGTTAAAAATTTAAGCTGACTTGATAAATTGGCCGATTGGCGCTATTTGTTAAATTCCTAACTATCTTCAAATCAATTCATGATCAAGTGTACATTAAGTACACTATACATCATTTATACTCCCTCCGTCCCAAAATACATGTACCTTTTGAAAAATGGATTTGTCCCATTTTACATGTCCCTTTTCTTTTTTCAATACAAATTTAAGATAATTTTCCAAAATTATCCTTACATTTATTGTATTTAAAGTTTGACTTTTTTCAAACTTAACCATATTCTCATTTTCCAATGTATTAACTAAGGGTATTAGTTGGAAAATATTTTCCAACTAACCTTTATCTTAATATGTGTGTTTTTTAGAAAAGGAACATGTAAAATAGGACAGAGGGAGCATTTAATTGAGTTGGAAAGTAAGGCACGTCAGCATATATTTGTTCTTGAATCTTTCAAGAATTGCTAATCCATTATCATATAGCTAATACATTGACTCTCTTAAAGATGATAATGAAGTGGTGTAAAGATCAAAGTAAATTGCTACGATGAAGACAAAGATGATAATGAAGTGGTGTAAAGATCAAAGTAAATTGCTACGATGAAGACAAGGCATGCTTAATGTTGACGGAGGAATTTGGTAACAACAAAATTTGAGGTACGTCGCCGGAAACAAGATCTACAACGGTGGTTCTTTGCCGAAAAGAGTGGTGGTGTGTGGTAGCTGTTTGTAATTGGTGGCTGAGATTGATAGGGTTAGTGGCGGCTATTTTAGAGTTCTCGACTTCCGACCCCTCAATCGGCCTACGTACCCCGGTATTTATAGGGGATCAAGCCATACGTAGTTCTTGGAGAGTAAGAAACCCAAATGGGCTTGGATATCGATCCAGCATCCGGAATGTTCTACTATGAGGCCTAACCACAAAAGGCCCAAGGCTCATCCAAGATCTCAAGACTTCACGAATATGGAAACTTCCCCCGTCGAGGACTAGTCCTATTCGCTACAAGCTATTTCTTGATTTCAAGGATGCAGGTAAAGCCATGGTTTACCCCAAGTACAGAACGCATCCCTGTCCCCCGAATGAGAAGCACCCACCAGATAGCAGGACAGGTGATCCAGAGTTTTTGGGTGCAAAGTGCAGATTACTCCAAAGTTCCCCAATGAGAGCGCGCCCATTGGCTACAGGAACAGAGCTCCAAAGCACACACCAAAGAGAGATCTATCTTTGCACCGAGGAGAACATGCCCTCAGTGTATAAGAAAGATCCCTAAATCTAGGAAAACCCCTAGAGGCCTTCTACGACGGACATCCCCCTCTTGAGATACGACAGGAGGGAATTCTTCAATAATCAAATACAAAATCGACATTGTTGCCACCCTGGAATTCCAACATATCATCCAGGGCGCGACTTCAACTTCCAGGGCGCGCCCTAACATCCATAAAACCCTAATTTGTTCTCTAGAATCCCAAATTGAACCCGTTATGACCCGAATCCATTTTGAGAATACCCGAACCGAATTTTGGCTATAACAACTACCCCCCAATTCCATATAAAATTGGAAATGAAATATGGAATTTTACTAAATCCAAAATCTTTCCATCCTAAGGCGCGTTTCAAAATAGGACGCATCCACAGAATTTCAATCGCCCCCTTATCCAACTGTCATCCACTATCCTTCCTTTTGTCTATAAATACGCTGTCTCTCTCACTTTACTCTTTCTCCCTTCTCTCTCCTCAAGCAAAAACCCTACTCCGGTGATTTTTCAATTACTAGCAAAAAACCGATCAAATCAATCACTTCCGGTGCATTCTTTTCACATATTTCACTCAAGAACTCTCAAGGTATGTTTCGACATCTTGATTTCATGTTTTCACCGTATAAATTAATAGATATTGCTATTCAACCATCCAACTCCCCGTGTTCTTCATTTTTTTGTCTGTGTATATATGTATGTAATGCTGTTTGATCTTATTTTCCCGATATAATCTTCTATCAACATGATTCTGAGTATTAGATTAAATCCTTGGGCACGTCTTACACTTAGGGCGCGCCCTAAGGTCTTCTTATACTCCCAATATTTTAGCAAACTTTAAGCCATATTTAGCTTAAGTTGTAGCATAAATCAATATTCCTCTTTACCTTGACTAAACTTATTTTTCCTTTTATATTTTTTGTGGGCGCGCCCTCAGTGCTTCTATTTTTAATTCTTTGCAGCTGGAGGGCGCGTCTTCACCCTTTCATCCTTTTAAAGTGCTTAACAGGCGTCTTGGGACATATTCTCCCTCCAAATTATCCGAGGCCTCTTTTCTCATTTGTTTCTTCAGAGGACACAGCGCGCCTTATCGAAGATTTCAACGAAGATAAAATGACTTTTTCCAGTGAGGATTCCCTTAACAACATCCCCCTTAGTACTCGTTTAGAGAATAAAACAAAAACTCCAACACCAATATCTGAAAAAACTTCGAACCCCTTATATACAGATCCTTCTGATAATGATTATAATCCAGACTCCAATTCCTCCAATGATTCGCACTCTTCAGATACCTACTCCACAGAGGGCGCGCCTTCTGCTTTATCCATTTCACCACTAATCAATTCTGAGCCAACATCCCCACCTCTATCACCTACCCCATTTGAACATTGGGACGTTCTTGACCAAGAGATTGACATTGACTGGGGTAGATATAACGAAATTTCTGAAAAGGAACAGAACCAACTTAGAAAGAAACAAGGCAAACTAGCCTGTGTGAGCATGTCTTCTACCGCCACAAATGATGAAGTGGAATGGGCTATGAAATACTATGGCCAAGAAGGACTCTGGGCCATTCCTCACTCCCACCATCGTCCCCATATTTTCAACTATGGTGGAGATTTCAGAATTCCAAGGATGGTTCTCACCCCGAGACTTGTTGCTCTAGGTGTGGGCGCGCCCTTGCACCCTTACCTAAGAGAAATCCTTGAATGGTATGATCTAGCCCCAATCCAACTTTCTCCTAACAGCTACAAACTTGTGTTAGGCTTATTCATCCTCTACCATGACTTGGGTTTCAATACTCCCTCTATGCAAGAAATCAGCTACTTCTTTAGCATCCGTCAATCAAACATTGGTTATTATTACCTGGTAATCAACAAACCTCACAACAGTAAGGGCTTTTTTGAAGGGAGAATTAGCCACATTAAACGATGGAAAGAACCTTTTTTCTTTGTCTGGGATGTTCCTCGAGCTCGACTCCAGTTTAACACAAACCCACGTAAGTGCGGGCGCGCCCTACACTCTTCCTTTCAAAAATTTCCCTTCTCTTTTTTTTCTTTAACTTTTATTAATTCCTTTAAACCAAAACAGATAGAAGAGTCCAAAAAGAACTTCAGGGCGCGGCCCTACATCGGGCCAAAGCCGTCCTCAAGATTGCAGCAGAGAAATTCAACCTCCAAACTCTAATTACTGAAGAAAACTTAAAAAGGATTAGAATCCTTTCTGATAGGGTTGGGTCCATTTGTAAGTTTAAAAAACTCAGAAATGGTATTACTATTCCATCATCGTCATCTAATGATAATGAAAACTCTGATACTGATGAAGGTACAAAATTATACTGTAGGGCGCTCCCTAACATAATAGTGCACCATTATTTGTCTGACATGTTTCTCTTTATTACCTGCTTACAACTTCCTTTACCTAAGGCGTGAACTAACCATTTTTTCTCGTTTTGCACAGAAATGGCTCCTAAAATTCCCCGCGGCTTCGGTGCTGCCAAGAAAAACAACAGGTCACAACATGAAGACAAGACCGATACTTCTGATTCCAGGGGAAATCCTATACAGCCACAACAGCCTTCCCCAGTAATTCCACCTTCTGGATCTTCAAAAAGGAATGTTGAGACCCACGAACCTCCTGTAAACAAAGGCAAGAGACAGAAAACCGAGGGCGCGCCCTCTTATGTGGAAACCCTTATTGGGCCGGCTGCTGCCTCACTTGTCACTGAGAAAGAGATTGATCTTTGGCAAAACATGAATACCGATGATGAGACGAATTCCATGATTAAAGTTTCAGCCCAACTCCTAGTTCAATCTCTAGGGCGCGCCCAGAGAGTGCACAAAGAGAAGCTTCATATAAACAAACTTGAGGCGGAAAATAGAAAGTATTCAAAGATGGTTATCGAAACTGATAACAAGTGGAAGAAGGAATGTGATGCGAAAGATGCCACCATTGCTACCCTCCAGTTGGATCTTCAAAAATCTGTTGATTATGGCCAATATCTTTGTGACCAAGTTGAGAGGGTGAAGAGAGAAAGAGAGGAATTCCGAGCTCAACAAAGTACTCTAGAGATTGAAAAGAATAAGTTGAAAGAACAGAGGGAATCCATTGAGGATGAGAACTTTGAGAAGGGATTCAACTTCTATCTTATTGGTTTCCTAGCCAATGACCCTGACTACAACTGGGAGAAATTTGGTCCTGATGCTGCTGAAGATGTGGCTAAGTTCAAAGTTGACCAAGCCATAGCTATCAAGGCCAAAAGAGTCGAGCTAGGATTAGAGGATCCTCCTGAAAACGCGCCTTCCACAAAGAATATCCCTTCAACTCAAAACATTCAGACCTCTCCTCCTGCAGCTATCCCTACTCAAGGTTCACCTCCCGCAGACATATCTCCTCTTACCACTGTTCGGCCTAATGATGCCCAGGACGCGCCTTCTTCTTCTCCTAAGAACGCGCCCTAGGATTTTATTTCAATATTTGCTTTCTAACTTTTGAATTCTTAAGGTGCGGGTCCTTTGTAAAACCCTGCAAGTTGTACTTCCTAACTTTAATGTCCTTTGAACTTTAATATGCTTATTACTTATCCATGCTTTTACTTTTCTCGTTAAATTATTCTAATAAGGGCGCGCCCTTCACGGGAGCGCGACCTTTTCTTCACATTTTCATTTAAAAAAAAATGTAACTCAAACAGAAAAACACCTTTAACAATCTTCACATATAAGTTGAGGACGTGCCCTAAGGCATTACCCTTTTCAGAATTCCTTCAACTTGTCAATATTTGCTTATAATTACACAGAACTTCACAAGGCGCGCCCTAAGACATGGGGCACAACCTCTTGTACTTCAATCAAAAAATCTTCAAAAAACTTGAAAAAATGTCTTGATATACTTCATTAATCTTCAAATAAATTCTTTATTAAATTTAAGTCTCGACAGAACAAGGGAAGGTATACATGTACTACCCCCCGAGCTAACGAGAATAAGCTTCGGAAAAACATGAAATAAAAACAACAAGTCTCGACCAGAACTAAGGAAGGCGTATATGTACTACCCCCTAGACTAGGAGAAGATTTATTTATGCTAGTCTATAACGTAAATATAAGTCTTCATAAAAATAGGGGGCCAGAGCCGCACTGTTAACACAAAATCACGCAAGCGCACGTGGTCACAAGTAATATAGATATAAGTCAAGTTCGTTCCCACAGAGATCTGGTTTTTACTTCAATTTAGTACCTATGCAACAATGTATGGTTTTAATTCACTGCTAAGACAATTAACAAATTGGGGTTTGATTAACTAAATTAAACTAAGATGCAAATTATAAAACTAAGAATTAAATTAACTAATAAGAATAGAAATCGAATTACTTATGAGAATAAAAACATGGGACTCTAACTTCATTATCTACTTCACTTAGAGTTGATGCCTTTAATCAATACACATGTGGAATTTGATATCTGATCGGACAACACGAAATAAGTAAAAGTTACCTCTCGGTATACTAGTACCAAACTACGCATGCATCCACAAAAGAGATAGAAGATGGGTAGACACCAATTATGTTTAGACCCTATATCTCTATAGAATTTGAAAACATAAAGGTTTAAGCACAAGTTATCCACATAGATCACATAGGGCAGCATAATATCTCTATTCATGCCACAAATCATGATGCTAAAACATCAACCTATCCTATGCTAGCATGGCAAGTTCTAAATCTCAAGATCCACTCTCGCTTCACAAGAGATTAACAATTCAATTTAGATGTTAGCTACGCATCTAAAAGCATTAAGATTAACTATACGAGGATATCAAGAATTCACCACACGTAATCTTTAAAGCAATCAAACTACTAAGCTACATAAATAACTCCGTTAGAATCCCATGACAACGATTAGCCCATAATTGAACCGTTCATCGTCATGGGATTTGATGAAAACATGATAATAAACAAGATATGAATAAAAGAAGCAATAATATTAATAAAACAAAGAGTTAAGAAAACAAATCTATAATCCAAAGTAACACAAAAGATGAAGTAGATCGAGATCCGTTGCTTGTCACGAGCGTTGAATCCTTCTCTCCTTTTCTCCCTTGCAGATCTAAGCCGGTTACAATAATAAAACTATGATGATAATAATACAATTTACAAGGGTTGGATGTGTTTATATAGGCTCTAGAAGTCTTGCCCAGCAAGAAAATATCAAAACAGAATTATAATAGAATTTCTGCAAAATACGTTTCCTAAACTGATTCTGTTTTCAAGGAAAATTCGTAGCTGACTTTTCTTCAGTATTTCTGGACCATTCCAGTTGTAATTGGACCTCTGGACCATTTTATAATTATAGAGAATCTCGTTATCTTCGCGTGGACAGTAAGATCGTCCAAAACTGACTTCTAGAACTCAAGATATGACCAAAATCGTAAAAAGGACAAAACTGGAAATTTTCAGCGCGACTTGGGGCAGTCTGCTCAAGATTGGCGCAGTGTGCTCAAGCCCAATCTGCATTCCAGGACGAATTCTGGCGCAGACTGCTCAAATCTGGCGCAGTCTGCCCAGCCACCAACTGATGGAATTTTTTTTTCCTCGTTTTTCAGCTTTTTCTTCTCGTTCCTTTTGCAATAGCTTCCGTCTTCATTTCCCCTTGACTTGTATACTACTTTGTAGCTGACTTAAGCCTCCATTCTTCAATCCATATCACCAATCAACTTCCAATATGACGGAATCTACATCCTTAATCGATACCACTCCAACCCTGCACAATTAAACAAAACACATCAAAACTACCACAAACTTGAGGTCAAAGCAATCAATTTAAGCCGATTTAGAATGTTCCAAGTAGATATAAAATCCACTTATCACACCCCCAAACTTAAACCGATGCTTGTCCTCAAGCATAAACAATTACAACTAACTAACTAACTAGTACCACTTCCGTAGGTGATCACGGTTGCATTTGGCATATGCAACAAGCCCTTTAAACCCCTAGGCAGCCCTAGTGGACGAGTAAGGTCTCGTGAGGGCCTATAGTGAATGTACCCACAAAATCCATTTAACGTAATGCAATGCAATGCATGAATGCAACTAATATGAATATGCAAGATCCCCTTCAAACTCACCAAAACCAACTAACAAGCAAATATCTCGAAGAATGCAACAAATCCAAGCAGAGCTCGACTAAGCCCCCGTATACTAACAATACATGAACAGAAACGTGCGTGTGTGCGATGCTCATCAGAAATACTCCCAAAACTAGGTCAAAAATCATACTTGCTTTCCGTCAAGACAATCACAGGTTTATAAACAGAATAGACTGTAGACACTCCATAACCTAGGAACACCTCCACCCTTATCCAAGGTAGACAGCAATTCATGCTTTATTACTATGACACATAATACTATATACAATACACATGCTTATTTAACCGTGCAATGAATGAGACCCCAAAAGGCTTATACAATAATACCCATGTAGCGAGTGTTAGGTCAGCAATCCCAAACCACAAGGCTTTAGGTTACTAGGACTAAGTCCCCTCAGACTTAATTACTCGAGTATTAAAGACCTCACTCTGGTTAATTTTGCATATAAACAAATAGCTTATTGACTTTTTTTTTCAAAATTTTTTTTTTCCTTCTTTTCTGGTTTTTTTTTCTTTTTTTTTTCATGCAATCTGGAATAAGCCTTTCTCATTTCCAACCCTAGACTACTCATATAAATATGAGCCGGCTACTAGCCATTTGATGCCTAGCCATTATTGACAATTATTAACAACTAGCATGAAATTCCTGTTTTCCCCCAAACTTAGACTTTAATGTTCCTACGCTATAAAGGGAATAACGAAAATTCTAAATATAAACAAGTGATTAAATCTCAAAACATCCAACAGGCATGACCCTAACCTAGCCCAAAAGCACCCCAATGAGACTGTGTAATTAATTCTGTTCCCGTAACATGCAAGTCAATTCCATAGAAACTATAAATCAGCCCTCTACTCATCATCATCACACCCAAATCAACATCCACCTATCAATCAGAATCAGCTCGTCCTAAGGAATCATGAAAAATGCATGCCATGAAAATGCAACTAAAATGAACTCACATGGTAAAACAAACAAAAATAACAGAATGTCCTATATGAAACAAACATAAATAATACGAACAAATATATGCATGAATTACTACTAATATGCAAAGCATGATATCCTACATGAACACAATGAGACACTAATACTACATATACAATACTCATCCCTAAACCACCCCCAAACTTAAAATATTCAATGTCCCCATTGAATGGAAGGTAATACAGGGGATAGTAGAAAACATACCTAATTGTCGAAACACATGGGTTGCCTCCCACGAAGTGCTGTCGTTAACGTCATTTAGCCGGACACATATGATGCAAATCATGGTGGCTCGAAGATTGCATTCGACTTGTCCTTAGTAGAAGGACCATTCACCCATTGTCTGACAACCTTCTTGCTATCTTCCCACATCTTTTCTAAATCAAACTTCACTTTGCCTCTTCCTCCAATCGACTTTTTCTTTTTCTTCTTCACACCTCTAAGGTGCTTTTGCTTCACAGTTGATTGATAAGAACACTCCTCTACCTCATCATCCATGATCCACCTTCTTAACACATTATCGTGACCCTCTTCAAAAATCACTAACTCATCATTCAAAAGGACATACCTCAAATGAGATGGAAGTTTTCCGAGCTTGACATTCGAGAGATCTCGAACTGAAGAACTGTCAATGGACTCACTGAAGTGCTACTTTAGCATGTGCGTGTCTGATTTTTCACTTACCAACTGATCAAACTCCTTTCTCTGACCCGTATCAACTATTTCCACACTGAAACACTCTTCATCCTCTGTTGGAAATTTCATGGCCTTGAACACATTAAAAGTGACATTCTGATATTGCACCCTCATGGTGAGCTCTCTTTTCTGCACATCGATCAAAGTACGACCCGTAGCTAGAAAAGGCCTTCCCAAAATTATGGGAATCTTCTTGTCTTCTTCAAAATCCAAGATCACAAAATCAGCTGGAAATAAGAGCTTATCAACCTTAACCAAAACGTCCTCCACTATACCCCTTGGATACATGATAGATCGATCAGCCAACTGCAAAGAGATATTGGTTGGCTTTGGCTCCGGTAAACCAAGTTGCTTGAAAATAGACAAGGGCATGAGATTAATACTAGCTCCCAAATCACATAAGCATTTGCTGAATGAAAGATTGCCAATAGTACACGGAATGGTGAAACTCCCCGGATCTTTAAGCTTAGGTGGCAACTTCTGTTGCAGAACGGCACTACACTCCTCCGTCAATGCCACTGTTTCAAAATCTTCCAACCTTCTCTTCCTTGACAAAATATCCTTCATGAACCTTGCATATCTCGGCATCTGCTCCAATGCCTCAATAAAAGGAATGTTAATGGACAATTTCTTGAAGACATCCATAAACTTCTGAAACTGTTTCTCTTGACTTTTCTGCAAACGTCCAGGAAATGGAGGAGGCGGATAGATCTGATTATTCTTTGAAGATTGCTCCGGAGTAGATTTTTTAACAGGTTTCTTGCTCTTCTCACCATCAAGCTGATCAGCCACTAAATCAGATTTCTCAATTACTGGCACTGCAGATTTTTCAACCTGCCGATTCTGAACATCTTCATCTTCTTCAGTTGCTGATTTAGGATCACTCGTGACTTTTCCAGATCTCAAAGTAACTGCATTGACCTGGTCTTTGCTTTCCCTTCTGCCTGGATTAGCCTCCGTATCGCTAGGAAGAGTTCCTTATGACCTACTAAATAAATCACTTGCAATCTGTCCTATCTGGGTTTCCAAGACTTTCTGGCCAGCTTGTAGGTTCTTTACCGCTATCCACACATCATCTGATTTATCATTAGATGATTGCCCCATATGAGCCTGGGGCTGTTGCTGTTGAAATTCAGGAGGTTGATATGGTGCCCTTGGAGCATAAGGCTGTTGATAGCCTTGATTAAATGGCTTCGCTTGCTGATAAGATTGTTGAGTATTTTGATTGTTGCTCCAGCTGAAATTAGGATGATTTCGATTGTTAGGATGATAAGTGGCTGGAACTGGTGCAGCAGGTCTCTGAAAATTACTCACGAACTGTGCTGATTCAGAAGAGATAGCACACTGATTCGTCTCATGTGCGCCCGCACATAACTCACAAACACTAGCCACCTGCTGAACTCCATAATTAGCAAGAGAATCCACCTTCATAGCAAGAGCTTTCAACTGAGCCATAATCATTGAAGCTGTATCTACTTTCAATATTCCTGCTGCCTTGCCTTGAGATAGCCTTTGGGTTGGATTTTGATATTCATTAGCAGCCATCATCTCTATAAGTTCATAAGCTTCATCATAGCTCTTTGCCCACAGAGCTCCTCCTGATGCTGCATCTAGCAAGGGCCTAGATTGTGCTCCCAACCCATTGTAGAACCCATTAATAACCATCCAATCAGGCATGCCATGATGAGGACACTTCCGTAGCATCTCCTTGTAGCGTTCCCAAGCCTCACACAAGGTCTCGCCAGATTGCTGTTGGAATTGAGCCAACTGGTTCCTTAATGCTGCAGTTTTCGCCATAGGGAAGAATTTAGTAAGGAACTTTTGAGCGAGATCTTCCCATGTAGTAATGGAACCAGGTGGCAAAGAGTGTAGCCAGCTCTTAGCCTTATCCCTCAGAGAGAATGGGAAAAGCCTCAACCTGATAGCATCATCCGTCACACCATTACATTTGAAAGTGTCGCAGATTTCGATAAAGTCCCGAACATGCATGTTAGGATCCTCCGTAGAAGCTCCCCCAAACTGGACTGAATTCTGCACCATCTGAATTGTGCCCGGCTTGATCTCAAAATTGTTCGCTGCAATAGCTGGTCTAACAATGCTAGACTGGATGTCATTGAGTTTCGGCTGAGAATACTCCTTCAAAGCCTTGACTGCTGCTGCTGCGTCACCCATCTCTATAGTAGTTTCAAGTTCCTCTTCTTTATTATCCACTATAAGGTTGTCTTCCGCCAGTTCTTCCAAACGAGCTTGTAAGCGTGTTCGCATACAAACTTAAGTACCTGAAACACAACGAATCAAACAAACTAAGTAAGAAATCCGAGTCAGTGAACGCTAACGACCACTGATGACAAGCACATAAACTAAAATAAAAACACCGATGATCCCCGGCAGCGGTGCCAAAAACTTGTTAACACAAAATCACACAAGCGCACGTGGTCACAAGTAATATAGATATAAGTCAAGTTCGTTCCCACAGAGATCTGGTTTTTACTTCAATTTAGTACCTATGCAACAATGTATGGTTTTAATTCACTGCTAAGACAATTAACAAATTGGGGTTTGATTAACTAAATTAAACTAAGATGCAAATTATAAAACTAAGAATTAAATTAACTAATAAGAATAGAAATCGAATTACTTATGAGAATAAAAACATGGGACTCTAACTTCATTATCTACTTCACTTAGAGTTGATGCCTTTACTCAATACACATGTGGAATTTGATATCTGATCGGACAACACGAAATAAGTAAAAGTTACCTCTCGGTATACTAGTACCAAACTACGCATGCATCCACAAAAGAGATAGAAGATGGGTAGACACCAATTATGTTTAGACCCTATATCTCTATAGAATTTGAAAACATAAAGGTTTAAGCACAAGTTATCCACATAGATCACATAGGGCAGCATAATATCTCTATTCATGCCACAAATCATGATGCTAAAACATCAACCTATCCTATGCTAGCATGGCAAGTTCTAAATCTCAAGATCCACTCTCGCTTCACAAGAGATTAACAATTCAATTTAGATGTTAGCTACGCATCTAAAAGCATTAAGATTAACCATACGAGGATATCAAGAATTCACCACACGTAATCTTTAAAGCAATCAAACTACTAAGTTACATAAATAACTCCGTTAGAATCCCATGACAACGATTAGCCCATAATTGAACCGTTCATCGTCATGGGATTTGATGAAAACATGATAATAAACAAGATATGAATAAAAGAAGCAATAATATTAATAAAACAAAGAGTTAAGAAAACAAATCTATAATCCAAAGTAACACAAAAGATGAAGTAGATCGAGATCCGTTGCTTGTCACGAGCGTTGAATCCTTCTCTCCTTTTCTCCCTTGCAGATCTAAGCCGGTTACAATAATAAAACTATGATGATAATAATACAATTTACAAGGGTTGGATGTGTTTATATAGGCTCTAGAAGTCTTGCCCAGCAAGAAAATATCAAAACAGAATTATAATAGAATTTCTGCAAAATACGTTTCCTAAACTGATTCTGCAAAATACGTTTCCTCAAGATTGGCGCAGTGTGCTCAAGCCCAATCTGCATTCCAGGACGAATTCTGGCGCAGACTGCTCAAATCTGGCGCAGTTTGCCCAGCCACCAACTGATGGAGTTTTTTTTTCCTCGTTTTTCAGCTTTTTCTTCTCGTTCCTTTTGCAATAGCTTCCGTCTTCATTTCCCCTTGACTTGTATACTACTCGGTAGCTGACTTAAGCCTCCATTCTTCAATCCATATCATCAATCAACTTCCAATATGACGGAATCTACATCCTTAATCGATACCACTCCAACCCTGCACAATTAAACAAAACACATCAAAACTACCACAAACTTGAGGTCAAAGCAATCAATTTAAGCCGATTTAGAATGTTCCAAGTAGATATAAAATCCACTTATCACGCACCCTACTGATAATATTTCTTCAAATGCTCCGCATTCCATGCTCTCGGGATTGTGTTGCCATCCAAGTCTTCCAGATGATAAGTTCCTTCCCAAATGATAGACTTGATCTTGTAAGGTCCTTCCCAGTTTGGACCGAAAACTCCATGAGCTGCAACTCTTGTATTTGGCATAACCTTCCGAAGAACCAAATCACCCACATCAAAAGGACGAGTCTTCACTTTCCCGTTGTAATACCTTGCAATCCTTTGCTGATAAGTTGTCAACCTCAATTGTGAGTTAGTCCTTGTTTCTTCTAGAAAATCCAGATTCAACCTTTGATTTATCATATTAGCCTCTTCATCATAAAAATATCTTATGAAAGAACCTGCTCCAAACTCTACAGGAATCATCGCTTCACACCCATAAGACAACACAAATGGAGATTCCCCAGTTGTAGTTCTTGGGGTAGTATTATATGACCACAAAACCATGGGTAGCTCCTCAGGCCAATTCCCCTTGCTTTCCTCTAACTTCGTCTTCAAAGTATGCTTAATGATTTTATTGATTGCCTCCGTCTGTCCATTACTTTGAGGATGATACACAGCTACAAACTCCTTCTTGATTCCCAAATCATCACACAACTTCCGCAACTCTTTGCTGTCGAACTGCTTTCCATTATCTGATACAAGCTTATACGGAATCCCAAATCTACACACAATCAAATTAAAGACAAAATCCCGAATTTTCTTTGCAGTGATTGTGGCCAAGGGCATTGCCTCCGCCCACTTGGTGAAATAATCAACCGCCACCACAGCATATCTTACGCTTCCATTAGCTTTAGGGAGTTCTCCAATGAGATCTATCCCCCACATAGCAAAAGGCCACGGACTCATCATGGAAGTCAGAGTAGTAGCAGGACTCGTAGTATAGTTGGCAAACCGCTGACACTTATCACATGCCTTCACAAAATCATAAGCATCCTTCTTCAAAGTAGGCCAATAATAACCCTGCCTTAATACCTTCATTGCCAACGAATCACCCCCCGAGTGATTGCCACAAATTCCTTTATGAATTTCCTGAAGGACGTAATTACATTCATCTCCATCTATGCACTTCAAGAGTGGTTGACTGAAACCCCTCTTATATAGAATTCCATCATATTCTACAAACCTTGCCGCTTGATACCGAATTCTTCTTGCCTCAACCTTGCCTTCTGGAAGAATCCATCCACGAATATATCCTTGAATTGGAGTCATCCAAGTAATATGCGGGTTAGCTTCCACTTCCATAACTTCTACTTCCGGGATACTAGGTACTTCTTGAATTTGCAGTGGAACTGTTCCCAACAGCATCGCGTCTTTCGGGGATCCCAACTTAGCCTAGAAACATCAGCATTACAATTCTCATCTCGGGGTATACACTCTAATCTGACCTCCCGAAACTTCTGGATAAGCCGCTGAGCATACTTCATATAAAGCTCCGTTCTTGGGCCCCTACACTGAAATCCACCTTTAACTTGCCCAACCACTAATTCCGAATCACTCAATATGATCAAATTCACTACCTTCATCTCCACAGCTACCTTCAAACCATTAATCAAAGCTTCATACTCCGCATCATTGTTAGTTGCTTGAAATTTGAAATGAATAGCGCTCATAAGCTGATTCCCTTCAGGAGTAACCAAGATTATACCTGCCCCAGCTCCTCCACTATTCACTGCTCCATCTACATGTAACTTCCACCATGGCTGAGGAATTTCCTCAAGAGGGCGCGCCCTCTGAGTTGGAATTCCAGGCTCTACCAATACAAGTGACTTCTCTTCATTTTCTGACTCGAACTCAAGGATGAAATCCGCTAAAGCTTGACCCTTAATTGCCATCCTTGGGGTATATTCTAAATCAAACTGCCCCAGTTCAATCGCCCATTTTAGTATCCTTCCAGAAACTTCCGGCTTATGAAGAATTGCTCTCATTGGATACGCTGTACGAACCTCGATCTTATGAGCTTGAAAATAAGGGT
Source organism: Kitagawia praeruptora (assembly GCA_037693485.1). Classification (NCBI taxonomy): domain Eukaryota; kingdom Viridiplantae; phylum Streptophyta; class Magnoliopsida; order Apiales; family Apiaceae; genus Kitagawia; species Kitagawia praeruptora. The sequence continues at coordinate 118,225,575 of CM075352.1, forward strand.
GAAGTTTTCTCGAGGCTAGGATTAAAGCAAAAACTAACTTCTCCATACTTGTGTATCGGGTTTCCGCATCAAGCAAACACTTACTCACATAGTACACTGGAGACTGATGATCAATTTCTTCCCTTACCAACACTGCACTGATGGAATATTCTAACACTGCCAAGTAAAGAATTAAAGTCTCTCCTTCCACTGGTTTTGCCAAAAGTGGTGGATTTCCCAATTGCTCCCTGATTCTCTGAAAAGCTTTTTCGCACTCAGGAGTCCATACGAAATCCTTAGCTGCTCCTTTGATCGCTTTAAAGAACTCTCTACATTTATCTGAAGACTTTGACACAAAGCGATTCAATGCTGCTATTCTTCCGGCCAAACTCTGTACTTGCTTCACACTAGACGGGGATTTCATATCAAGCAGAGCCTTAATTTTTGCTGGATTTGCCTCAATTCCTCTATGATTTACCATGAAACCCAAAAACTTTCCGGATTCCACCCCAAACACACATTTCTGAGGATTTAACTTCATCCTGAACTTCCTTAATATTTCGAACATTTGCCCTAAGTGCTTCACATGATCTTCTGCCTTCAAGGATTTAACAAGCATATCATCAACATACACTTCCATGGTTTTCCCAATTAAATCTTTGAACATCATATTCACCAGTCTCTGATAAGTTGCTCCAGCATTAATCAAACCAAACGGCATTCCAATATAACAATATAACCCTCTATCTGTGATGAACGAGGTGTGTTCTTGATCGGGTTCATACATTGGGATTTGATTATAACCTGAGTAAGCATCCATGAAACTCAAAAGAGCATGACCGGCCGTAGCATCCACCAACTGATCAATCCGAGGAAGAGGAAAACTGTCTTTAGGACAAGCCTTGTTCAAATCAGTACAATCCACACAAGTCCTCCATTTTCCATTTGGCTTCTTCACTAGCACTGGATTAGCCAACCAATCCGGATAATATGACTCTTTAATCAATCCAACTTCTAGAAGTCGATCAACCTCCTCCTTCAATGCTATAGCTCTCTCTCCACTTACCGGTCGACGTTTCTGGCGGATTCCTTTCTTGGTAGGATCTATATTCAGATGATGACACATGACTTCCGGGTCAATCCCCACCATATCAGCATGACTCTAAGCAAAAACAACCAGATTATCCAGGAGAAAACTAGTGAGCATACCTCTCATCTCGGAATTCAGCTGGGACCCAATTTTCAAAACCTTACTCGGATCCTTCTCATCTACTAATATTGAGAGTGTATCCTACGCAGGGCCAGTCTTTTCAACCAACTGTTGAATTCTAGGATCCAGATCAAAATCAAAAAGTCGTGGATCCTCAACTAGCATGTCATCCTTGGAGGGCACATCCTCTTCAAGAGGGAAGTCTTCCTCAACAAGGGTATGTACTAGGCCTTCAAGCAACATCCGTCTTCCTTCAACCTGCTCCCCTCTAAGGTTAACAGAGATAACCTCCTCCGAGTCTTCCTCGATTTCTTCTAGAATTCCTTCTTGTAAATTATCAAGTATCGGAATGCTCTCCATCACTACCTCTTCAGGTTCTTGGACAAGATAATGAACTCTAACTTCTTCTGGAGTAAGATTCATCTCTCTTTCTGAACTTCCTTCTCTCAGGGAGCGCCCTCCACCTTGCTACTTTCTAAACCCCTTGATTGCCTTGTGATAACAATCCCTCGAATCATGCTGAGATCCTCGTATAGTTCCTACACCATTGGGTGTAGGAAATTTCATTGCAAGATGGTAGATAAAGGTTACAACCTTCATTTCTTTTAATAGAGGGCGCCCAATTAAAGCATTGTGATATGATTCCACATTCAAAATCATAAAGTCCATCATTTGGGTCACAGAAAGAACCCCTTCACCGAGGGTTACCGGTAACTTGATAGCTCCCATGACTTTCACAGATTCGCCCGAAAAACCGTATATCCAACCATTGTCTGGAATCATATCCTTATCAGGAAGTCCCAACTTTTTATAAGTACTGTAGTATAGGATGTTCACGGAACTTCCGTTGTCAACAAGAACCCGATGTACGTTCTTGGAACCAATCTGGATTGCTACCACCAATGCATCGTTATGAGGATGGTGCACCCATCTAGCTTCTTCCTCAGTGAAAGTGATATCCACACATTCCCCTTTAAATAATTTGGGCGGCCTAGTCTCCAAGCTGTTCACATTAGTGAGGGGGCGATATTTTGCCTCCCTTGCATATCTCTCCAAAGCATGATTACTATCTCCTCCCAAGTGCCGTCCTCCAAATATTGTATGAATACTACCTTCTCTGACAAATTTCTTCTCCTCAGGCTTATCATTATTCCGGAGGGCGCGCCCATCCATCTTTTCTATCAGTATTCTCCTTATGCTTTTTTACTTCTCTGATAATCCATTCAGTCAAAAATCCCTCTTTGATCAGGTCTTCATTTCATCCTTTAATTGTCGACACTCGTAAGTATTATGTCCTGAGGATTCATGAAAATCACAATATTTCTTTTTATCTCTACTCTGCCAAGAAGTTAGCGGCTCCGGCTTCCTAAAGAATCCCTTATCTTTATTTACCTCAAAGATATGCTCAATAGAGGCAGCCAAAGGAGTATAATTGCTTTCCCTTCTATCATAGGTATAGGTATCTGGAGGTCCCCAATTCCGTCCAACTTCAGTGGAATTCACACGATTAGCACCGATCCCAGTACGGAGTGTGGGACTCAAGGACCGATCTTTCCTCTTCTTAACTCTTCCTTTAGAATTCCCCTGACCGTATGTTTTCCGATTATCTGCCAAGGGTTGTTCCACAATCTTAAAAGACTCAGCCTGTGCAAATACATCAGCCAAAGTAGGTGGATCACGTCCTTGAAGATGTTTCCAGAAATCAGTTCCTATTGACAATCCAGCTATTAAGAAGCTTTTGAGCGTTTCATCGGTTGCTCCTCTCACCAAAGTAGATTCCGAGTTGAATCTCTTGAAGTAAGATTGTAGACTTTCTCCTTCCATTTGCTTAATGTTAGCCAAAGTAGTGACAGGAGGAGCATACTTCACGGCTGCTTGGAACTTGGTTAGGAACAAATTCCTCATCACTTGCCAAGATGTAATTACTCCCGGCCCAAGTTTCTGAAACCACTGTTGCGCACTCTCCCTAAATGTTGCTGCCAACAAACGGCATCTGGCTAAATCAGTCACCTGATAGACATCCATTTCGATATCAAACCGCCCCAAGAATTCCACGGGGTCTACATTTCCGTGAAAGCGTAAGTCATTAGTCATAGACCGATACCTTGTAGGGAGTTGTGCTTCTCTTACTTCAACTGAGAATGGAGAAGATGTTGGCGCCGTAGCAGATATTCTCCCTCCATTCAGGTGAATAAGAAGTTTTTTCAAGTCATCCACATTAAAGGTTCCCACTCTGGGGATATTCTGGATATTTGGTTGCGCCACAGTCTGAGTACCCCACGGGGGTGGAGGTGGAGGTGGAACCGCTGTCGGAACACCTCCTTGAGTTCCTGCTTGTGGTGGAATCAGAACATCCTCTTGGGTTTGAGTTTGAGTTTGCTGTCCCTCAGGGTTTCCATGAAGTTGTGGATTCCCTTGAGAACTTCTCTGATGTTGTTCTCCTTAGTGAGGGCGCGTCCTTAATCTAGACTTACCAGAAGCACTTGAGGGAATTTGATGGATACGGGGGGATCTCCCACCTGAGGGCGCGCCCTGATTACGGGGCCGCCCATTTCCTTGATGCAAATCTATTCTTCTATCACCGTTATCACGGTTTCCTCTTCTTCCAGGAGTATCATGATGAAAATCTTGTTTAGATCCAAGGGGCCGCGACCTGTTGTGAACAGGGGGCACGCGCTGTGGATTGTCATTGTGGGCAAGCGTCCGTCCATGTCCAATGGGCCTCGACCTGTTGTCAGGGGGCACGCGCTGTGAATCATGGGGCCTTGATTCAAAATACTTGCTTTTCTTCTGTTGCTCAAGAAGTACCATCCTTAAATCGTCATCATTAAGCCTTATTCCATGGCATTCCTTCAACCTGGCATAATCTCTCCTTTCCCTAGCCATCTGCTCTTCATCCCTTTGGATCTCACCAGGGGTGCGCCCTGAGCGGTGTGGATGAGGGCACGCCCTCTCTTGAGGATTCGACAATCTGCGCTCAGAATTATCATCACTAGGATGTTCAATAATAGGATCAGAATAATCTAACCTTCGAGGAGTGACCAGCTGAAATCTCCTTTCCTGATTTTCCTCCCTCCTTCGGGAATCCTCCTCAATCTGAGGGGATTTCCCTAACCAGCGATGATTTCGTGGGATGCTCCGAGATTCTCTCCTTGATCCCTGATTTTCCTCCACCGAACTCAATCTTGCTCCGAAATTATTTAGGGCATCCCCCATACGATACAGCTGTTCCATTAACGCCGCGTTACTGATAAGAACAGGTGGCTGTCCGCCGGTGGGGACCGGAGTTCCATGATGGTGCGGAGGAGCAGAAATTTCCTCCAGAACATATGCTTCATCACGAATTTGGTTATCCCCTTGACCATCTTCAGAATCGTAGTCATCTCCATCATTAAAACCTCCATACTAATTGCGAGACATCTTTTCCTCTTAAGATTCAGATCTTGATTGGCCCCCTCCTTCTAGCGCCAATTTGTTGACGGAGGAATTTGGTAACAACAAAATTTGAGGTACGTCGCCGGAAACAAGATCTACAGCGGTACAGCGATGGTTCTTTGCCGAAAAGAGTGGTGGTGTGTGGTAGCTGTTTGTAATTGGTGGCTGAGATTGATAGGGTTAGTGGCGGCTATTTCAGAGCTCTCGACTTCCAACCCCTCAATCGGCCTACGTATCCCGGTATTTATAGGGGATCAAGCCATACGTAGTTCTTGGAGAGCAAGAAACCAAAATAGGCTTGGATATCGATCCAGCATCCGGAATGTTCTACTATGAGGCCTAACCACAAAAGGCCCAAGGCTCATCCAAGATCTCAAGACTTCACGAATATGGAAACTTCCCCCGTCGAGGACTAGTCCTATTCGCTACAAGCTATTTCTTGATTTCAAGGATGCAGGTAAAGCCATGGTTTACCCCAAGTGCAGAACGCATCCCTGTCCCCCGAATGAGAAGCACTCACCAGATAGCAGGACAGGTGATCCAGAGCTTTTGGGTGCAAAGTGCAGATTACACCAAAGTTCCCCAATGAGAGCGCGCCCATTGGCTACAGGAACAGAGCTCCAAAGCACACACCAAAGAGAGATCTATCTTTGCACCGAGGAGAACATGCCCTCAGTGTATAAGAAAGATCCCTAAATCTAGGAAAACCCCTAGAGGCCTTCTACGACGGACATCCCCCTCCTGAGATACGACAAGAGGGAATTCTTCAATAATCAAATACAAAATCGACATTATTGCCACCCTGGAATTCCAACATATCATCCAGGGCGCGGCTTCAACTTCCAGGGCGCGCCCTACCATCCATAAAACCCTAATTTGTTCTCTAGAATCCCAAATTGAACCCGTTATGACCCGAATCCATTTTGAGAATACCCGAACCGAATTTTGGCTATAACACTTAATTACCTGCGAAATAGGTTTATGGTAAAGTCCATATGTGGTGATGGTAAAGTCCATATACACTTTTATTAGTAGTTTAATAATCTCGACTATAGACATAAATATAAGATGCGTCTTCGAATAGTTTTTTAACCTTGCAATATATTGAACAATTGTTATGTTTGCACTCTCTCGTCACCATTGTATTATTTGTATGTCCTACCGTTATTTATTAGAAAGTTTTTGATTGGACAAAACCCGTTTTGTATTTCGATTCAGATCAAGAATAATAAATCGATTTTAACAACCTAAGTTGGTTTTAAAGAAAAAATAACCTAAATTATAAAAGAGTACTCCCTTAGTCCCATCAAATTGAATTGTATAATATTGGGGGACGGGGGCGTGATCCGCATTTTAAGACTCCTAAAAAATATAGTTCCACAAATTAATTTAATTTTTATTTTCTTTTGAATAAATAATATTTAATGTTTAATTTTTATTCAGAAAAAAAAAAATTAAAAATAAGTTATGAAACTATGTTTTATAGGTTCCTTAAAATGCATGACAAGTAATGAGAAAAAACTGTATAAAAATGAGCATGACAAAGGGAGTATGTGTTAAGGCTAACAAAAAAAAGTGTAGTATGCGATAAGATTTAAGAGCATCTCCAACAAATTCTTAAATCAACTTCTAAGTCAAAATTTGAAGAAAAAGTACCGACAATAAATTCTAACAATTTTTTAAGTCACCCTCAAACTCCTAAGAGCCAACTTTTTCTCAGGTGTTGGCCCTATATATCACAAACCTAAATCATAAGTTCGCATACGGTTTATTCATCGTTCTGAATATTTATAAACTCAACATGGAAATGTTGAACCCCAAAGGTTAACCGTTGAAACCCCGAGTGAATACAGATAAAAATTAAAAATTTTAAATAAAAAATTGAATCTGGCGGCCTGATTTTTAAATGCTAACGCGTTTAAAATCAGGATAAGTTAGGATTTACGGTTGTAAACAACCCTAAACCCTAAGTTCGCATACGGTTTATTGGTCGTTCGGAATATTTCTAAAACTCAAAATGGAAATGTTGAACCCCAAATGTTAATTATTGAACCCCTAAGGAAATACAAAAAAAATTAAAAAATTTTAATTAAAAAATTAAATATTTTTAAACCCCAAATGAAACCCATTAAACCACAAATGGAAACTATTTAACCCCAAAAAAAATCTATAAAAATAAAAAAAAATTGTTGAAAAAAAAATTTACAAACCCCCCTCCCCAATGCCACTCATCAAAGAAACGCAACTTAACAAATTGTTTTGCAGGACATGCTGATCTATCTTGCGTTTTACACTTTTTTCTAAAAAAAAAAAAAAAAACAAAAACGCTAAATGCAATAACGTTTCTAATAATAAAAAAAACTTAAAACGCTACACGATCTTTTGTTTTGAAGTAATATTTGGAGCCATATTTTGAATTGTGATATTTTGGATCACTTACTCTAAAATTGTGATATATATTGTGGGCCTTTATTCCTTTTTCTTCTCGTATGTACCTGAGGATGACCTCAAGCTGAGGTTAAAAGTTTTCCAATACAATTTTAAGGATATTTAGGTAAATTTATTGATTAAAAAATTGATATTACAAAAATGCCCCTGCGGGGCCACTTAATCTATAGGCTATTTGTCTTATAACCTCAGGAGAAATACCTGAGGACATGCTCAGGCCCATTTTTCTCAAAAACTATATATAAATTTTCACTCAAAAAAAATTTAAAAAATAAGTTATGAAATTATAATTTATATTTACTTTAAAATGCAATACTAAATATAGGTAAAGAAATGAAAGAAACCTACCTGGTAAGAAAACTGTATGCTAGTGACGTGCATCATTCGAGCATTGATTGGGCGGTTGACTCTAAAGTCAAAATGACTTATTTCTAAGAGAGAATATGCTTAGTGGACTTTGGAGGTTATATATATATCCAGTGTGATGATGTCAATCAAATCTTTCCACACGTGCTTCTTTGTTACTCCCTCCATCCCAAAATACATGTCCCTTTTGTAAAAAAAATTGTCCCAAATTATTTTTCTCCTCTTCTTTCAATGCAAATATCTCTTCTTTCTATACAAATTTAAGTCTAATTTTCCAAAATTACCCTTATATTTATATTTTCAGTGCCTGACTTCTTTAAAACTTAACTCTATTCTCATTTTTCAATGCATTTATTAAGGTTATTTATTGAAAAATCTTATCCAAACAACCTTTTTCTTAATATGCGTATTTTTTTCAAAAGAGACATGTAAATTGAGACGGAGAGAGTACTTACATTCTTTTTTGTGTTCCATGACATGAGTCGAATCAACTGTTAAAGTTATCTATACTATATTATTATAAGCGAAATATGGTATATTTGGTTGTCGGTTTGGTACACTTTTTTTTGGTACACTCTTTTTGGTACATTCGGTAACAAAAATTTTAAGATAAATAAATAAAAAACCGTTGGATCTAATGCTAAAAAAAATATTCATTTTCTAATATTTGAAATACTCTTATATATAGATTTCAAGTTCGAATCCCACCAACAACACATCTCTATTAATTAAACACACACACACACACACACACATATATATATATATATATATATATATATATATATATATATATATTATTTTATAAAATACTCTCACGAGTTTGAGATTCAATTTCCGTCAACAACATGTTATTAATTATTAACATATCTATACTATTATATTAAAGCCGAAATATTGAAAGTTTTGGTTTTCGGTTTGGTTATCCTATGTCACATTGATAAGAATAAGAGTGTTTGGGGCCTTTATAAATACAAGTCAATAACAAATGTATACCAATTTGCTAGCACTTTTGAATTGATCTGTGGTGGGTTGTTGGGTCCGGTATGCATTCGGTTGTGGGCTTGGATGTTCTAAATGGTATCAGAGCTCTACCCGGCCGGAAGTGCAGAGGCACTGCCCGGGTTCTGAATGTGTGATTGTGGGCTCGACGAGGACGTCGACCCAATAAGAGGGGGTGTTTGTAACATCCCACATCGATAAGAATAAGAGTGTTTGGGGCCTTTATAAGTACAAGTCAATAACTAATGTATACCAATTTGCTAGCATTTGTGGACTAATCTGTGGTGGGTTATTGGGTCCGATATGCATTCAGTTGTGGGCTTGGATGTTCTAAATTATGTGACAACCCGGGTCAAATCCCGAGCCTTTTTCGAAAATCGGGTCAAGTCCCGATCACGAATCTGAAATAAGCCAAAGCATACTTGCCCAAATGCAGCCAACTTGGGTAATCCACAAGCCCACCACAGGCCCCAAAAGATCATGATTTGTTGGTGCAATTAGTAGTAGTATTTTGCCTTTTATAAACTGAACTAAAGTCCCAAATCTCGATGTGGGACTGGGGTATTACAAAGTCCCCCACTTAAATTCCTGACGTCCCCGTCAGGCCTGAACGAATATCCCATAGGTTCCGGATCGTTCCTCCCTAGCCATTGTGGGATAATACCGGCTGGCTTCGTGTCCCCACCTCCGGCAACTTGACGAATCAAGCTTTCGAGAGTCGGCTCTGATACCATAAGTGACAACCCGGGTCAAATCCCGAGCCTTTTTCGAAAATCGGGTCAAGTCCCGATCACGAATCTGAAATAAGCCAAAGCATACTTGCCCAAATGCAGCCAACTTGGGTAATCCACAAGCCCACCATAGGCCCCAAAAAATCATGATTTGTTGGTGCAATTAGTAGTAGTATTTTGCCTTTTATAAACTGAACTAAAGTCCCAAATCTCGATGTGGGACTGGGGTGTTACATCCTATTTATTAAAATAAATAGTATAATTGACGGTAATTAATCAATTGTCTTTTTCACATTAATTTTTAGTTGAATATCTTGCCTTTTATAAACACCTAAAAAATCTATCGTATTATATTTTTCAATCATTAATATTTTCTTTCTAATTAAAACATGTTACCATTTTGATTTAAAACTAATCTTATAATCATTAATATATACCTGAAAATATCACACCATTTTTTTAATTATTAATAAAATATATTAAAAATTCGTATACATTTTTTATAATAGGGAAGCATTAGTATAATCTGTAAATATGAGTATATTAAATTATATTAAATTAAAATTAAAAAAATATTAAAAATAATGATTATATTAACATAATTATAATATTAAATAAAATTTATAACATAATAAAAGAAACCTGTGCATCGCACGGGCATTGAAAGTTTGTCGGTTCGATTTTCAGCACGATCATCCTAATTATTAAAATAAATAGTAAAATAATATAATTAGTGATAATTAGCCGATTGCTTTTTTTAAATTAAAAGAGGTTTACTTTTAATTGACTAATGAAATTACCTTTTATAAACATCTAAAATATCGTATCTTCCAATCAATAATATCTCTTTCTAAACAAAATACGTTAACATTTATTATTTTTTTGACTATTTTGGCTTATATGCCTAAATATATACCCAAAATATAATAGAAATCTGTATACAACGAATAATTACCATTAGATTTTTAGTAAAAAATCAGATGCGTTAGATCTAATGATTAGATATATTATTTGTTTAAATTAATTTACTAAAATTTCAAGGTTCGAATTCTGTCAACGACATATTTTTAAAAAAAAAATTATAATATAAGTTTTAAATCACATAATTTTGCAATCATTAATGTATACCCAAAACTATACACCATTTTGTTGTTAGATTTTTAGTAATTAATAAGAACCGTTAGATGTAATTATAAGGTGTATTTTATGATTAAAGTATTTTACTAAAAATTAAAGTTTCGAATCCCGTCAATGACATATTTAACTTAAAATTCTAGTATAAATTTTAAATCATGCATATCATTAACTAAATTTATGTTAAATTATATTAAAAAAATATTAAAATAATTTTTACAAAATAATGATTATATAAAAACATAATTATAGCATAAATTAAATTTATAACATATTAAAAGAAACACGTGCATTGCACGGGTTATAAGCTATTTATTAATTATTAAAACACTATCGTTAAAAATACTATCAAACATGTTGTACAATATTTTATTATCTTCTATAATTTATTTTACTACTAATTAAAAAATATATATGAAAATATGGGTAATAAAACAAAAAATATTTAAAAATACATATGTGCATTACACGAGTAATAAGCTATTTAGTAAAAAATTAAACAAAATCTGGAAAACACTTACAATATAGAAAATTTTGTATAAAAATCGAAAAAAGTCTACATGATTAGATAAAATTCAGTTTTTCTATTAAATAAAAGTTAAAAAAACAAATTTTATGCAATATTTATATGTATACGTATGGATTTTAAAGTAATAACTTAAAGCAATCATGCATCGCACGGGTTATAGGGTAGTACAATTAATTTAGATATGTTTTGAAATAAAATTATTTTTTAGGATTTCTTAAGTTGTCGGATTTTAGATTGGGTAAATGGGCAAATTGGTCCTGTATTATTTCAAAATTTTCACTTCGATCACCGGTTCAATAAAATTTTTAGTCAAACATTTGACCTATCGAAACATTTCAATTGGGTCAGTGCCGTTAATCCTGTTAAAAAATGGACGGAATATTCTGACGGAATGAGGAATATGTTGATGGAATTGCAAATATATTACTCAACTTTATATCAACTTTCACTTAGGTCATCGTGTAATTTTTTTTGAATTTTTAAAATTTTTCGAATTATTAGAATTTATTTAAATTTAAAATTGAAAATAAACATTCAATTTATGCTTATAAATCGATACATGGGATCACATATTTTAAGATATCACGGTTTTTAAATCAAATTTGTAATTTTTTTTTGAATTTTTAAATTTTTTGAATTATTAGAATTTATTTAAATTTAAAATTGAAAATACACATTCAATTTATATGCTTATAAATCGATACATGGGAACACATATTTTAAGATATCACGTTTTTTTATCAAAACTGTAATTTTTTTTTTGAATTACTAGAATCTATTTAAATTTAAAATTGAAAATACACATTCAATTCACGTTTTAAGATACAAATTTAAACGTGAAAATACACGTTTTGTATTTTTTTTTACTTAAATTCACATCATTGTTGTATATGAATTACTTGAATTCATATAATTTTTTTTAATGCTCGGTGACCTAATTGAAAGTAACGGAGTCAAAGTTTTTAAATTTTTAATCTAACGGTGACTTGCAACTTTTCCGTCAAAGTTAATCTCGAATTTAATGGAGTGAAAATTTTATAAGGTACGGTATTACGATTGACAGCAATTGATTGTACAGTTATGAGATTGAAAGTTTTTTTGGACTGGTGACTTAACTGAAAGTTTTCGAATAGTACAGTGACCAAATTACCCATTTACCTATTTTAGATATTAGTAAGTACTATTTTTATTCCGAGTATAACAATTCGGGAACGAGTTATATGTATTTAACTGAGATTTTTCTTAGAATATACTCCCTCCGTCTCTTTAAACGTTTCCCGTTTGACTAAAAACACGGGTTTTAAGATAGTGAATAATGATTATTGTTTTTTAATGGAGTAGTGGGTATTGAATATTGTTTTTAAGGAGTAGTGGGTATTGAATATTGTTTTTAAGGAGTAGTGGGTATTGAATATTATTTTTAAGGAGTAGTGGGTGGAGTAGTGTATATTGAATATAGTTTTTAAAGAATAGTGGGTGGGGTAGTGGGTATTGAATATTGTTTTTAAAGAGTAGTGGGTGAAGTAGTGGTTATTAAATATTGTTTTTAAGGAGTAGTGGGTATTGAATATTGTTTTTAAGGAGTAGTGAGTATTGAATATTGTTTTATATGGCTTAAAATAGAAAGCGGAAAAGTATTTTGAATGTCTCGAAATAGTAAATAGTAAATGTTTTAAGAGACGGAGGGAGTAGTACACTTTTGAGTAAGTATATGTAGGATGCCACAGAGAGAACCACTATATATATAGAGTCCAAGACAGAATCACCACAAAATTCATATATTTATCTTTTTTTGCATGAAAAATAATTATAAATCTTAATTAAGAAATTAAAATTAAAATTACACAACTTTTTTTTGAAAATCATTAAAAATTAATGAAATGATCCAAAGCAATTCTACCATAGAATCAAATGTATCCAAGATGATTCTACTGTAGAATCAAATTCAAATCAAGTTTTTTGTTCAAATTTTATGTGTAAAATTGTTTATAAAGTTTATATGTCGTTAGTATTCTACATTCACTACAAGAAATTTTAGTTTTGCCTACCAATAACTTACCTACTATTAGATATTAGTAAGTAAAAATCACTTTTTACTTACTATTACCCATATGTGTGAAGCATAGGTAGATAAACATCAAAAGTTTTACCGTTATATAAAAGTTCATCGCATGGACCCACGTTTATAGCACCAATATCTTTTAGTCTAGGGGCTGAATTTCCCTCCATATCAATTTAGAAGTTAAATCTTTATTGTTATCTACGTATCAGCGATGTGTTAAAATATTCTTTAAATACTACTCCCTTTGTCCTAATGGAATGTTAACATTTGTTTTTTGCACGGAAACCAAGATATTGGATGTAATATTATTAAAATAAATGAAGTATTGGGTGTAATATTGATTTTATTGTTAAAATAAGTTAAGTAGTGGGTGTAATAGTGATTTTATAGTTAAAATAAGTTAAGTAGTGGGTGTAATAGTGTAAAATATTATTAAAATAATTGAAGTAGTTGGTGTAATAGTGTTAAAACTTACTATTTTAGGAAATGTTAACAATCTATTGGGACATCCCAAAATAGAAAGTGTTAACAATCTATTGGGACTAGACCTGACAATTCGTTCGTTTCGTATAATTTCGTGTCGTGTACTTTCGTGTTTCGTGTATGTAATGCCAAATCCAAAACCGACCCGTTAAGGATTCGTTTCGTTTCGTGTTCTTGTACCTTCATTTCGTGTACGTTTTGTGTCGTGTTTCGTATAATTTTTTAATAAAAATATTATTTTTTTTACTAATCGAGTCTAAAGTCAATAAGTCATAAGGAATGAAGTGTGCTTAAGTCTTGTGAAACTAAAATTTGAAATCATTTTGTATTTATCTTATGTAAAAATTATATTTAAAATATCATTTTAAAATATATATTCATGTTGATTGTTGCCAGATCATCCAAACACCAAAACTGTCCTTTTGTGAAAAAAACAAAAAAAGCAAAAAGAAAAGAAAGCAAAGTATATACTAACACTTTCTTCCTCCGTGCCTGTTGTTGCCATTTTTATGAGTTTTTTCGCAATGATATTAGGAAATAAAATACCAGATTTAGATATTAAAATTGATTTTGTGGCCTACATTAATTATACCTGAGTATATTACAATTAAATAATGACTATTGATTTAATCACGAATTTGATACTAAAAAGTTAGAGACTAATTATTATTTCATCTTAAGAAAATACATATTCATATTTTTTTTCATATTTGTCGATTAAAATAAATAAATAAGAAAAAGTTGTCGCATGTAAAATGCTACTTAATGTGACTATATAAGATGCATAGAAAATCTAATTATTAAGGATACAAATATATAAGATAGAATAAAAAATTAAGGAATATATTACTTCTAATAAGTAATGAAACTAAATAAATAATATAATTTTGTGAAAAAATAAGAGTAGAAAAGTTGCTTTAAAAACAAAAGACTAAAGGAAAGTGGAAACTGACTAAAGTTATTGTTATAGGGAGAATATTGTATAACAATATTTGTGGAGGTTGCTGGATTTACGTAGTAAAATACGGATATTTTGCTATAAGAAGAATAGGGATTAGGGTTTTGTGTGTATAGGTGTGGCTGAACTTGATAGGTGTTTTCAGGTAAACTGTTTCTCATCCGTATCAAGGTGCCTACGTACCCTATTTATAGGGATCAAGCCTGACGTAGTTCTTGGAGAGCAAGTTACCTAGGCGGGCTAGGGTTTTTAAGAGATAAGCCAAAGTCCAAGCCCACTCATTTAGGGTTGACGTGGCAGTGAATCATCAATCCTATCCGTGATCCATGACCTAGCTGTGTAAGCCCATGGTCTCGAACGGATAGAATTGGCCAATAGAGGATTAATCAGGACCTAGCATGCGACCTTGAGGGATCTGGCCATGCGAAGCGATCCCTTGCGTCCAGCTACTCATGCGACCTTGGGTCTGGCCATGAGCCTTCCAATAAAGAGTGAGATAGCGATCCCTTGACAGGATATGCCATCGAGGCGATCCCTAGGAAAGGATCAAGAACGAGGTGGCCCTGTAGCTATGCTGGGTTGATTCCAGTAGTGGGCTTTAGTGACCTAATTGCTTTCTTCTAGGCCCATAATAGATTATGAGCCTTTAACTTAGCCAATCAAATCAATTTAGCTGCCATACCAGATTTGGGCATAACAGTTATAAACAAGTACATATAGATGAAAAAAAAGTGTCACACGTAAGTCGTAGGTCGTAACCATGTTGTGTTGGGACTAAGAACTTGAATTGGACATGTAATCGTTTACGACTTTACGTAATCCTCGCTAATGATAGTTTATCGTCTTCGTATTTACTATGCACTCAAATCTTATCCCTCTTTTCCCACAAATCCCGGATCTAGAATTTTTATTACTATAATTTGTGGAAAGCATTGAATAAAATCTATTATTATTACAATTAATTCATATATTAATTATTTGATTTAATAAAAAATTAAATTTATTTTAATAAATTTTATTAATTATTTTAAATTTATATATGTTTCATACTTAATTTCATGACATAATAAATATCATTAATTTAACGTTATTTTCAAATTTTGTTAAATAACTTAAAAATTCAAAAGATAAATTTTCAAATTTATTTAGTGTTATCTCAAATAATAGAAGAAAGAATCGTAGAAATAAGTGTGTGCGGGCGATGATTCTAATCGGGATATAATTAAAAACGTTTATAATTCTATAAAACATGTGGTTTTTTATTTTTAATAAATTACATACTTTATCCGTCCCATTTATATTGGTCATAATTCCTTTTTTGCATGTCTCTTGACCATGTTTCTTTAATGAAATAAATTATATGTTAAGTTTTTCTAAATATATAAACAATTAAGAATAAGTATGACAATTTTCACTTGATTACTAAATACGTACTTTTTGATTGATTATCAACATAAATGAGATGGAGTAAGTATAATTTTTCTGAATTTGGAATTTTTTATGCATTTTTTAATTTTTTTTAAAAATGTACTTTTGTGCCTTATTGATAAATTTTGTTGTTTAAAATAAACAAATTAATATTTGTTATATAATTTTTTAACTTGTTATTTTTCGAAAGGTGTTAATAATTTTACTAGTAAATTTTGTTGTTTAAAATAAGAAAATTAATATTTTTAATATAATTTTTTAATATGTTATTTTTAGTAGGGTGTTAACAATTTGTTTGGAAGGTGTTAACCAACCAACTATACCTTATTTTACTTGCAATAGTATAGTATATGAAGATAATAAATTATAATCCGTGCAATTATAATTTTAGTTTGTCTTCACTTTGTTCATTTGTAATTTTTTGTAAATTTGTTAATAAATATGTGAATGTAATTCAAATATATTGAAAGAGTATGTAATTGAATATTAATTGGATTATAATTAATAGAGTTTGTTAATAAGTAAAATATGTAGTTTATTTTTTACGAAATAAAAATTAATATGCATTTTTATTTAATTTTATTTTTTGGAAGGTGTTAACAAACTTTTTGGAAGGTGTTAACCGACCGACCAACCAACCCATTATACCCTGTTTCGCTTATAATTGTATAGTATAGATTTACATCAGAATTTTTTATATTTTTCCAAGATGTAAGTTGATAAATTCCATTTCTCATATTCAAGTTCTAGCACGCATAAAAAAAAGGGTTTTTTCAAAAATACCCATCCTTCAAAATATTCTTTTAAAAATACTTTCACTTTTAAAACTATTTATAAAAATACCTTTCTTTAAAATTCTTTTTTCAAAAATACGGTTTGCAATTTGTGCAATATTTGCAACCTCATTTATAGATTCTGGCGGCGCAGCCGTGTGAGTTGCAAATGAGGTTGCAAAGGTTGTAAATGTTGCAAAGGTTGCAATTGTTGCAAAGAAATGTCCAATTGGCCTTTTGGAAGCCCTTACGGAGCAATGTAATAGTTCCTACTACCAAGTTGATTTAAATCAATTGAATTCGTCTTACAGTGGTTTTTACTACTGTAAAATCAAATTATTATCATGTCCAATTACTTTGATTCAAATTCATCCGACCGAGCAAGTCTAAATCAAGTAGCGACTTTTATGACTTTTTGGAACAATTAGGGACTCATGGGCGTTACTCTCTCAATCTAACTAAAACTAAAAATTGAAATAATATATTGAAATTGGATCAAAAGGACTACACAACAATTATTTTACATTTATGATAACTTGTTTGGCTTACGTAAGTAATTTTTTTCCCTAAAAAGCCATTATATTTAGTGTTTAATTTTAGTAAAAATAATTTTAAGTAACATAACAATTTTAGAAATTCAAATATTATTGTCTATTACTTCAGCTACAGGGACAAAGATAACATATGATTTACTCGCGCTACGTTTCTTTGCTTCCACGTTTCTGTGATTTGGAAGTGCCTTTTAAACCTGCTGAACTTTTTCAAGCTTGTCCTTCATTTTACATAGCTTCTCCATCTCAGCCTCTGCTTCTTGTAATTCACCTCAATTGTGGTTAATTGTTTTCTTTCTTCTTATTGCCTTTTCTTGTAACAGTTTTAAGCTAACATTGTCACCGGTCTCTGGAAAAGCCTGCTGTGTATTCAAACATAATAAGTAAGCACATATTTCTTCCAAACAAACATACATTACAGAAGTCAAGCTTCACAGCAATCTGATGTATGCTAGATTCTTCATAGCACAAAGACAATTTAACAGTTCTCTATGTACAACATCATAACTTCACAATTTGTATGAAATTAATGACAACAGCAATCCTTGTTCTGTATGGGACACACAAGGCAATAATATTGAAACTATGTATACATATGACATATTGCTGAGAAAAAGAAACAACTTTATTCTTAACACAGTAAGTCCGCATTTGTGATAAGGTTTGTGTAATATATTTTACAGGCTATGAATTTATTAGTTACTTGCAATTTAAAATGTTGGAACCTTAGAGGTCAATAGCAATTTTTTACGAATTACTTTTTCTATGCAACTGTTAAGTATAGGAATATTATATTATTCTAGATGAAGTCAAGTATTTTTCGGCAGCGTACATTATGGATTTAAAATATAGGAATTATAGCGTACTGATAAATATAGGAATTATGGTTCTTTATAGCTCGAACTCTGAACTTGTATGTTTGTTATTCACAGAACTAAATCAATGCCAATCTGTAGCATTTCAAAGCCAAAAGAGGCAATTACATACGAAATGTCATTCGATTTATAGCAAGACAATGTAGGATATCAGAATCAATGCAACAAATATCACATAAGGAGTAGTGAAAAATAATATTACGCTGTCAATAGAGATATTTACGAATCTTCATATCCACCAATTAAATACAATGTCGTCATCGCTAAACACCAATTCTCACATCAAAAAATTAGGAATACAGAATTACTCAAATAGCTACAGTAAAGCTTCGTTCGAGTGAGTAGTGTATAGACCTTCAGTTAAGTCGTATAGTTATCTCCGTAATGGGAGTGTGCGGCCCCTACCAGGACGAGCTCCCTGGCCAGCTCAGGTAAAAAATATTCATTATCCAATTTCTCATTTTAATGATGTCTTAAAAACACTTCATATTAGACAGAATAATCTCCCTTGAAACAAATATAATGCAAGAGATCCAAGGATAATTTGTAAGCTATTGTACCGATTTTAGTTACTTTTTAGGTTATCTTCATAATATTAATAATACTTTTAGTAGGTTGTGATAATTAATCCCAACAAAATGAGTAAGAAAGTGATATAAAGCAAGATAACCAACTAAATAAACCGCAATATTATAAAGCAAAATAACAAACGTTCACATCAAATTAAAAGGATCAAACTTAGGACAAATATATAATAATTCTAATGTAAAATTTTTAACATAAAATATAATTAAGTTGAATTTTGATTCGATTCTAGAACACAAAAAAAACATTTTCATAAACTAAATATACAAAATATATTACAGAACTTCTATTTTGATTCCGCTATAGAATCAAAAGCTCCATCTAAAAATCTACAATAAAATCAACTAATTGTTGTTCTGCTTCTATAGTAGAATACTAGAATTAAAAAGACTACCTAAAATTTTAAGTATAAGATTCGCTTAGTATGAGCCATAAAAATATATAAAACAACGAAACTATTAAAGACAAAGAAGCATAATTTAAAAAACAAACAGAACTCGATGTTAAAATAAGTCAATTACAATCAATTCAACTAAAATTAAGCATAGGTATGAACTTTTGTCGAAAATAAACAGAGAAAACTAATATGAAAAGGTACTAATTGATTGAGAATTATATTAAAATTCTATAGTAGAATCAGAAACTATAGGATATACTTTAGGACTTCAACTAATTATTTAATAAACATACTATTTTGATTCTATCACAGAATCAAAAAGAAAAAATTTCCTTAAAAGTAATGTGTATAAAACTAAATCTCAAGAATAGTAATGTCAATACATAAATTTACGGATTAATTAGGATAAAAAAGAAAGATGATAAAAATAAAAGAAAGATGAAGAGTGATACGTGATGAAGACTCAATATCAACAGTAAATTCAAAATTTTGAGCTTGATTTGAAGAAAAATTCATATTTTTCATTGAAAATAACAGAGTGTGAGAGAGATTGACAAAGAGAGGTCGCCGAAAAGAGATAAATTCGATTGAAATTGCAGTGAGTGAGAGAGATACAATAGATAGAGAGATCTTCAGAGAGATTGCATCGTCGGAGAGAATAGTCGGAGAGATTACAGAGAGAATTGATCGAGTGTATATACCGACCTTTACATACAGATTTATTTTCCAAATTTTTTTCCTTTAATTGTTAAAATATTCTAACCATCAGATTTATTTTTAATCCTAGGGTTGATATTAATGGAGAGGGTTCTCTTTGATATGGGCTAAAAGTAAGCCCTAAAGACACATTTAATGTGGCATTAATTAAACTAGAATGGTCCAAACGTGGGGCCCACCAGATGGGTCCAAACCCTAATTATAATATTAATTTCGTAATTAATATTAAGGGTAGTAAAACAGCTCAGCAAATAAGAGTCAAACAAGAATATGATTCTTGCCTGACTTAGCCTCCAAGATACATATCTCAACATGGAAACTGATTCATACATGGAAGGAGACTAGAACCTTCTTCTAGTCGGTGACTTGCCCACCAAGTCACCTAACCCTACTACGATTTTAGGGCTTCTCAGCCTATATAAAGGGTCTGACCCCTCATTCTCAGAACTACGTCTTGGCTTGATTCTCAATACGAGATACGTAGGCACTCTGTGAGGACCGATCAGTCTCGAACACGGAAACAGCCATTAAAGCAAGAAGCTCCCGAACCCTAGCATTAATTATAAATTCGTGACCTAGATTTTAATCCACAACATTTGGCGTCGTCTGTGGGAATCGAACATCAACCATGGTTAACACACGAAGGACACCAGCAACTACAGAGCCAATCGCAACCGAGGCTCTACCTCTTAGCTCTGCTCCGCCTCTCACTGAACAAGTACCTCCAACATCTGGGACTATCGTTCCGTATCAAGTTTCTCAACCCTTAGGGACGACTTCCCATGTTGAGAGTACGCTACTTCCGATCGTCCACACAAATCCAGGGACTAACCCCCTCCAGGTGGGGATTTCTTCCTTGATTGTAGATCCCAACAACCCTCCACAAGGGGTTCAGATCTACACTACGGATCTCCCCATAAGCACAAATCCGATGTACGGGCTGCCTAACTACCCTTCTACCCATGGAGCTGGATCAAGTGGTCATGCCCTGTATATCTGAGATCGAGATTATCACGATTTTTCTGGTCCTTATACGGATGAGTCATCTTCTGACGATGATTACGAACGTGATGAAGTTCCAAGGAGGCGACGTGCAAGTAAAGAACCTCGAGGAAGAACTCAAACTACTCACGATGGACTCCCTTCAACAACTACTGAAAGGATTAAGGCTTATGAAGCCGAGATCTTAAGATTAAAGGAAGATATGGCAAGAGAACAAGCCAGATCAAATCAGATTTTACCCCCTCCAACATCAGGACCGATTCCCTTTATAGACTTGGAGAGGCCTTCAAGAAGGCAAAGAAGGGCTGCCGCCCCAACTGGAAGAACAACGAGAGTGGAAAACCCCAAGAGCAACCCCAAGGATCTGATGCCACTTGGGGATCCTGATGATCCCACACCCCCATTTACTGAGGAGGTGATGAATGCTCGTATCTCAAAGAAGTTTAAGATGCCGACAATTAAATCTTATGATGGAATGGGTGATCCCGCAAACCATGTTAGAACATTCTCAAACGCTCTGCTGTTGCAGCCTGCAAGTGACGCTTTGAAGTGTAGGGCATTCCCTCAAACTCTATCCGGAATGGCTCAAAGATGGTATAGTCGACTGCCTGCAAACTCAATTGGTTCATTTAAGGAGTTGAGTGCTGCTTTCGTTAGTCAGTTTATCAGTGGAAGAGCGCATGAGAAAAGTTCTGCATCTCTTATGTATGTGGTACAAGGGAAGAACGAAAGTCTCAGAGACTATCTTAAGAGGTTCACCAAGGAGACTCTGAACATTACTGATCTGGACAATAAGGTTGCAATGGTAGCCTTGGAGCATGGCACCACCGACCTATACTTTAAGAGGTCATTGGCAAAGCATCCTCCCGAGAATATGGCTGAGCTCCAGCGGAGGGCTGATAAGTACATCAAGGCCGAGGATAGAACGAAGAAGGAAGTCACAATAGGCAATGGTCGGGGTAACAATGATACAAAAAAGCGCAAGCAAGAGCAGGAGTATGATGCTAAGGACAAGTATCCCCGAACTAGCAAAGACTCTGATTCTCCGCCAAAAAAGAGCCTGGGACCAAGGTTCTCTGACTATGCAAGGTTGAATGCTCCTAGAAGTCAAATCTTGTTGGAGATTGAGAAAGATAAGGACTTCCGATGGCCGAAGCCACTCAGGGGAGACCCCGTAAAGAGAAACAAGGATCAATATTGTCGGTTCCACCGAGATGTGGGGCATGATACGGACGATTGTAGGCAGTTAAAGGATGAGATCGAATTCTTGATCCGCAAAGGAAAGCTAAGTAACTTCACCAAATGTGAAGATCGTGGAACCCAAAGAAGGGACTACGATAGGAGAAATAATGATAGAAGGGATAATGATCGTGATCGTAACACACAGCCCCGAGGGCCAGTTATTAACATGATCTGGGGACGCCCGACAGTGGCTGGTACAACTCGAAACTCTCGAAAGGCATACGCCAGGGAGGTAATGCACATTGTGGAAGAGGCCCCGAAGCGTGCTAGAACTGAAACCGTAATTGGTTTTGATGATTCTAATCTTGAAGGGGTGAAATTCCCCCATGATGACCCGTTAGTTATAACCCCTGTGATTGGGAACTCGGAAGTAAAGCGAGTCTTGATAGACAATGGAGCCTCTGTTGACATTCTGTTTCACGATGCTTTTGTGAAGATGGGATATACCGATTCTCAGCTGACCCCGACTAACATGCCCATCTACGGATTCAATGGAGTTGAATCCAAGGTTGAGGGTACTATCCAGTTGCCCATGACAATCGGGCAGGAACCTAAAGAAGCTACTCAAATGTTGAATTTTCTGGTAATTAAGGCGGCCTCAACTTATAACGCAATCCTGGGAAGGACTGGACTTAATGCGTTCAAGGCTGTTGCCTCAACATATCACATGAAGATTAAGTTTCCAACCCGCAATGGGGTCGGAGAACAAAAAGGTAACCAGAAGATGGCAAGAAGTTGTTATGTATCCGCCCTAAGAGCTGATGGAGTCGGAGGGCAGGTACTCCCGATTGAAGACATGGATGTCCGTGGTGATGATGAACACCGAGGGAAGCCAGCAGAGGATTTAATCCCCGTCCCTCTGGAGCTGGGCGACCCAGAGAAGGTTACATATATAGGAGCATCTCTGAAGGAACCCCTGATGGGCGAGTTGACAGCATTCTTGCAAAAGAATAGCGATGTGTTTGCTTGGACAGCAGCGGATATGCCAGGAATTGACCCCCAACTTATAACTCATAGGTTGAACGTCGATCCTGAACGGAAGAAGATAAAGCAGAAAATGAGAAATTTTGCTCCTGAAAGGCAAGAGGCCATTAAGCAAGAAGTTGACAAGCTTTTGGAAGCTTAATTTATTGAGGAGATTCAGTTCCCTGAATGGTTGGATAATCCCGTCATGGTCAAGAAAGCAAATGGAAAGTGGAGAATGTGTATCGACTTCACAGATTTAAATGATGCATGCCCAAAGGATTGTTTCCCTCTACCAAGGATTGACACCCTAATAGATGCCACAGCTGGACACGAGATGTTGAGTTTCATGGATGGTTTCAGTGGTTACAATCAAATTAAGATGCACAAGGATGACATCCCAAAGGTATCTTTCATTACTGATTTTGGTGTTTTCTGTTATCTTGTTATGGCTTTTGGTCTCAAGAATGCAGGAGCTACTTATCAACGATTGGTGAATAAGATATTCGCTCATCTAATTGGAAAAACCATGGAGGTCTATGTTGATGACATGTTAGTTAAGAGCCTACTTAAGGCTGACCATATTGAGCACCTCAGAGAGGCATTCGAAGTGCTGAGGCACCAAAAGATGATGTTGAATCCAGCCAAGTGTGCTTTTGGTGTTGGATCAGGAAAATTTTTGGGATTGATGGTCTCGAAGAGAGGCATAGAGGCCAACCCTGATAAGATCAAAGCAATCTTGGACATGGAACCACCACGCTCTATACGAGATGTACAGAAGCTAACTGGCCGAGTTGCGGCTCTAGGGAGATTCATCTCCAAGTCCGGTGACAAGTGTCTGCCTTTCTTCCAAACATTGAAGAAGGTGAAAAATTTTGAGTGGACCACAGAGAGCCAAGATGCCTTTGAGCAGCTGAAGAAATACATGGCTGAAGCCCCGTTGTTGGCTAAACCTAGTCCTGGGGAGACTTTTTATCTGTACCTGGCGATATCTGAACAAGCATTGAGTGTTGTCCTTGTTTGAGAAGAGAAGAAGGTTCAGAAACCCATATACTATGTAAGCAAGGTGTTGCATGGGGCGGAGTTGAATTACTCTCCCATTGAGAAGTTTGCCTTGGCATTAGTTACTGCCTCGAGGAAATTGCGACCGTATTTCCAGGCCCATAAGATCGAAGTCTTGACCGACCAACAGCTGAGAAGCATCTTGCACAGCCCGAAAGCAAGTGGAAGATTGATCAAATGGGCAATTGAGCTCGGAGAATTTGACATAACGTACAGGCCTCGGACGGCCATCAAGGCTCAGGCATTGGCTGACTTCGTGGTTGAATGTACCATTAGCAACCAAGAAGTCGGGGGCAAGAGATAATACCCAACCAAGGAAGTGAGAATAAAGATGAAGAACTTGTACCTGATCTGAAGGAGTATTGGGTGCTCTATTTTGATGGAGCATCAAAAACAAAATCCAGTGGTGCAGGTTTAGTTTTGCAAAGCCCCGATGGGTTCACAGTTGAATATGCTTTGAAGTTGGACTTTCCGACAACCAACAATGAAGCTGAGTATGAAGCCTTGATAGCCGGTTTAGGCTTGGCCAGAATCATGAGAGTCAAAAATCTCATAGTTTGTGGAGATTCAAGATTGGTAGTCTCGCAAGTGAATGGTGAGTTTGAGGCCAAGGATGAAACTATGGCAAAATACCTCAGAGTCGTGAAAGCTGTTATGACTCAGTTTGAGGAGTCCTATGTGGAGCACATTCCTAGGGAAGAGAACGTTAAGGCCGATGCCCTCTCTAAGTTTGCTTCTTCTGAAATAGAGAATTATGCAGGAAGTGTTTACTTCCAGGTCTTGAAGGCCCCGACCGTCAACTCTAAGTTGGTAGCATCGATCGATGTTGGAAGCTGTTGGATAGATCCTATTAAAGCTCATCTAGAAACCGGATGGCTCCCTGACAATGCCTTGGAGGCACGAAAATTGTCAGTGAGAGCAT
Source organism: Kitagawia praeruptora (assembly GCA_037693485.1). NCBI lineage: Eukaryota > Viridiplantae > Streptophyta > Magnoliopsida > Apiales > Apiaceae > Kitagawia > Kitagawia praeruptora. The sequence continues at coordinate 118,250,429 of CM075352.1, forward strand.
TGAGATATGCCTTGATTGAAGGCATCTTATACAAGAGATCGTTTGTCGTTCCCTACTTGAAGTGCTTAAGGCCCCAAGAGGCAAGAGAAGCATTGGAGGAAGTTCATGAAGGGATATGTGGGCAGCACCTGGGGGCAGGGCCTTGGCTCACAAAATAACTCGTCTGGGATTCTATTGGCCAGAGATGCTGGCCAATGCACAGAATTATGTCAAGAGGTGCGATAGATGCCAAAAGCACGCTCCGATTGTAAGGCAGCCGCCTGAGATGTTAATGTCAGTCAGTTATCCCGTCCCGTTTGCAATGTGGGGGATGGACATCCTTGGTCCTTTCCCTATGGCTTCAGCACAGAGGAAGTTTTTGATAGTCGCCATTGACTACGTCACCAAGTTTTTGATAGCCTTTAGCAAAGATAACCACCAAGCAAGTTTCCCAGTTCTTCTGGGAGAACATAATCTGTAGATATGGCATCCCGTGAATCCTTGTGACAGATAATGGGACACAGTTCAACAATGAGGAGTTTAGAAAATACTGTGAAGAAAATGCTATTGAGCTTCGTTTTACTTCAGTAGCACACCCGCAAGCAAATGGACAGGCTGAGGTCGCCAATCGGATCATCCTTGATGGACTAAAGAAAAGGGTCGAACGCTCGAGGAACACTTGGGTGGATAAGTTGCTGCCTATACTCTGGGCTTATCGCACTACTTGTAAGGTGACTACCGGAGCAACCCCGTTTCTGCTAGCTTATGGAGCTGAGGCAGTTGTGCCGCTGGAGATCATGCATGCATCACCTCGGATTGAGGCATTTGAACCTGAGACAAATGAAGAAGGCATGAGGCTCGCCCTAGATCTGATTGATGAAGTCAGGGACGAGGCAAACGCCAGAAATGCGGAGCATCAAAAGAAAGCGTCCTTCTATTACAACCACAGGGTTAAGGAGAGGTTCTTTCAGCAAGGTGACTTGGTTCTTAGGAAGATCGAGGCTTCTGGAGTTGGCCAGAAGGGAAAACTAGCCCCAAACTGGGAAGGGCCATATCGAGTTAGGAAGACATTGGGACGAGGATCGTATAAGTTGGAGACCTTGGACGGGGTTGAGGTGCCCCATACTTGGCATGCCTTGAACCTCAAGATTTATTATATTTAAGCTGCCTCTGCAACGATGTAGCTTTTTATTTATCTAGTAGGAGAAGTAGAAATAAGGTTCGATGAAACCATTCCAGGGATTAATGCCCCGAGTAGGACAATAATAAGCTATGTAAGGGTTGAACCCATTTGAGTTATTAATGCAAAATTTGTTTTCCATTCTGTAAAGTCTATGTTTTGTTTAAGTACCTAGCACCTGCTGAGTTCAAATCTAGAAAGATCAAGTACCGAAAAATAAATGAACATACGAATGGAAAAAACGAGTGCATAAATAAAGACCCCGAAGGGCGGACAGTTAAGTTACATCACTTAGCCAAATAAAAGTTTGATCCCGAAGGACCTTGATTGAAAACTAAAAATACAAAGCCACATGCGACCAATCTAGGCCATGTAAGGCCACCGAGCAATCCCAACTACTCATCAGAATCCTTCTCTTCACCACTCTCTTCTTCACTGCTATCTTCCTCACCGCTCTCTTCCTCCGAGCTTTCCTCGTCAGGGCCCTTATCTGGTTCGGCTACCACCATTGGTTGAGGCACAACCTCTTCCTCCTCAGAAGATGAGCTATCCTCGATCTGAGCCACTCTTCCTTTCTGCATGATCATAGGCCGTTTCCCTCGAGGGTCCGAGGAAACTGAATCGTCCATCTTGGCTCGAACACCTCTCGAACCAGAGCCAGAACGACGACGACTTCCCCTAGAGCCTGAACCCGAATCCTGAGCTACTGGGTTGGCTTCTGAGCCCGAAGCAACTTGATTATAAGGACTTGGAAAGTCCCTCGGGTTAACTACAGTAGGGTGCCTCTTGCTCACAGCATTGATGGCTCGATCCCAACCAACAGACATAATACCCGGGCGAACTTCATCGTCATGCTCATCTATAAGACGGAAGAAATCCTCGGACTCCTGGTAAGCTTTCACCACCAGCTTGTAATCTGCTACCCTTTTGTTATACAGGGAGTCATACTGTCTCTGGAGAGAATGAGCATCAGCTTCAGCCCGGATGGCCCTAGACTCCAAGTCTTGACGTTTCTCATCAAAAGTTGCTTTCTCCTTCTTCAAGGCCACATTTTCCTCTCGATATGCACGGCCTATGCGAGTGCTGGCCTGGAACTGGGCATTGGCCTGGAACAAAGAATCAATGAGACATTTATAATCATAAGTTATGTGAAAATACTACATCTAAAATGAAAAGTTGGGAACCTGGTACAGGGCTTGAGCTCCTAGTTTCTCCGCCTTATCAAATTTGTCCACAGCAGTCACTGTCAAAAGATCGGGAGGAGTGATGCAGAATTTGGACCAATCCAAGGCCGACTCTGGGCATCCCAAGACAGAATCTTGCTCACATATGCCCCAACCAGGGACGAAAGGGGTCTTGACTCTCCCGTCAGCATCTCGTGATCTCTTTGAAGAACACCCCGACAGGAACTGCGGGATCTTTGGCTCAGGTTGGATGCCAGCCTGAACCTCGGCTCTCTTGGTCATCCTTCTAGTAACTTTCGGCTGGTTCTCGGGCCGGCTATCTATCTCCTCTGCAACTGAAATGGCAACAGAAAAAAAATATCGGAATAAGAACAAACAGAGTTCATAATGTGCAAATAAAAAATTACCCTCAGCAGAAAGTAAGCTAAGGCCAGCTTCTACAAGTCTCTTCTCGGTTAAGAAAACTTTGTAGTGAGTACGGCCGTTGTCAGCAAGTAATCTATCACGATCAAGAAGCTCTTTCACGTCAAGATCACATATAAAGTGTGTCGCGTCATGCACTTCCCCAAACTTAGACACAAAGAATTGGCCCCAGTCGCCACCACTCCATACCAGAATCATGAACTCTCTGTCCCAGGAGTGATGGGAATCTGGGAATGAAAATGCATTCACAATATGTGGAACATTAGTTCGGTGCTGAATAGATACCCATCCCTTTTGAAGCTCAGATGAGTTCTTGATGGCGAATATACTCCGGAACATTGTGGTAGTTGGTTCGATATCTAGATCCCGCCATGCATTAGGATACAATTGGCAAGGATGAACCTGAAACTCTGCTAGGAGCCTTATGATGAACTGATCGACAGGGAATCGCAGGCCTGCTTCAAGGGCGCCTTTGTAGACACATAGCCTCCCTGGGTGCCAATTACAGGCTCTATCAGCTAAGCCAGGAAGGCGAACCTTGATCACGTCCGGGAATCCATATAGCTCCTTGATTTTGTTAACATCCTCCTTGTTAAACTTGCACGGGCTATGATATGCAGCTAATTCAGAGTTGTTGGGAAATGCATCCCTCATGGTACTCAACAAGTCATACAAAGAATCAAATCTACGATCAATATACGAAGGGGGATTTAGTCTAAGATTACCTCGCAATGTCTTGGCCAGGGTTCTCTTGGCCATCGCCTCCGACATAGAGGCTGACAAAGCCGAAGCGCGGTTGCCATCTGCCATCTTGAAGCTCGAACTTGAAGCTAGAACTTGAAGCTTTAAAGCTTGAGAGCTTTAGAGAGAATTTTAGAAGTAAGAAGAAGTGAAGTGAATGAAATGAAGGCTCCCCCCATTCTTTTATAGAAGATGGGTGACCTCCTATATCAGGTTGAAACACAGCTCAGTTCGTGTTTGCAGGTCATCTATCGTTTATGCATGAAAGAAAATGGAACTCATCTGCTATATCTGGCAAAAGTTATATCAGTTCGTATGATTCCGGGAAAGAAATGAAGTATCTACACGGAGAAATAATAACTAGTTGTGCTAGGACACTCATCTAAGCTTAAGAAGCTGATTACGTTTAAGGAAGATAAAACACAATCAGTTAGTCTTTGTTAATAAAGAGACTGATTATGCCCTGAAAGGGAGTATACAACATACGGATGTCAAGGACGTGATTCAAGAACAAGATTCCAAGCATTGCGAAAAGCTCTGAGAGGCACGATAAAGCAGCCAAGGGGCACCTGGTAGGCAACCAGGATCACCTGCAGCCGACCAGGATCTCCTGGCAGCCGACCAGGATCTCCTGGCAGCCGACCAGGTGCCACAGAGGAGCTTCATCTGACCTCCTGACACCTCCCGTCAGCTGGTTGTATCATTTGATGGCTCTGTTGAAGGTTTTTTCACTTTTCGGAACAAACATCGACCTCCAACTAAGCGTCGTTCAAGCATCGATTAGCACCGTATAGTGCCGTCTTATGCCATTCAACGTCGTTCAACGTAGATTGAAATGTCGCTCAAGCACTCCCGGGCAACCTGGAGCACCTGGCAGGCAACCAGGATCACCTGCAGCCGACCGGGTGCCACAGAGGGGGTCTGGCCGACCAGGATCTCCTGGCAGCCGACCAGGATCTCCTGGCAGCCGACCAGGATCTCCTGGCAGCCGACCAGGAGCACCTGCAGCCGACCAGGTGCCACGAAGGGGGATCAGCTGATTTCCCGGCACCCATCTTGGCATCTTCCGTCAGTTGGTAGGATCGTTTGATGGTTTTGTTGAAGTTTCCTTACATTCCGGGACAAACATCGACCTTCGACTTAGCGCCGCATAGAGTCTATTAGCACCATGAAGTGCCGTTTTATGCCATTTAACGTCGTTTAACAAACATTGAAACGTTGTTTAAACATTGTGTGGTATCATTAAAAGACAACATGGGTCTCCCGTTAACTTGCCAGCCATCGAGGAGCACCTTCAGCCATCGAGGAGCACTTGTCAGCCACCAAGACACACTTGTCAACCACCAAGGCGCACCTGTCAGCCACCAAGGATCTCCTGCAGCCGACCAGGTGCCACAGAGGGGGTCTGGCCGACCAGGATCTCCTGCAGCCGACCAGGATCTCCTGGCAGCCGACCAGGATCTCCTGCAGCCGACCAGGATCTCCTGCAGCCGACCAGGATCTCCTGGCAGCCGACCAGGATCTCCTGCAGCCGACCAGGATCACCTGGCAGCTGACCAGGACCCTTGTCGGCTGACTAGCTGCCCGTAAGAGGCTGCAATTGTCCCGAGTCTTCTCCGATAAGCACAGATTAGTGCCGATTAGCGCAGATTAGTGCCGGTTAAGCACAAATTAGTACCGGTTAGCACCGTTTAGTGCTGTTTAAGCACTGATTAGTGCCTGTTAGCACAAATTAGTGCCGTTTAGCGCTGTATAGCACCGATTAGTGCCCTTAGTGCCATTTCATGCTATTTAACATTGTTTAACATTGTTTAACACTGTTTAAACGTTGTTTATGGCTGATTAAGCACTGTCTAGTGCCATTTAACACCGCTTAGTGTCGTTCAACATCGTCGTAAATGCGTCAGTCGCTCCACGCTTTACATTAAGATGATATTGTTGAAAATACTCACGTAAGAGCAATAAACCCTGACCCAAGTCTCGAGTAAGGCCGTTATAACTTCAAGGAAAACCTGATCAATTTTCCTAGAAGTTGGGGGGCAAATGATATGGGCTAAAAGTAAGCCCTAAAGACACATTTAATGTGGCATTAATTAAACTAGAATGGTCCAAACGTGGGGCCCACCAGATGGGTCCAAACCCTAATTATAATATTAATTTCGTAATTAATATTAAGGGTAGTAAAACAGCTCAGCAAATAAGAGTCAAACAAGAATATGATTCTTGCCTGACTTAGCCTCCAAGATACATATCTCAACATGGAAAGTGATTCATACATGGAAGGAGACTAGAACCTTCTTCTAGTCGGTGACTTGCCCACCAAGTCACCTAACCCTACTACGATTTTAGGGCTTCTCAGCCTATATAAAGGGTCTGACCCCTCATTCTCAGAACTAAGTCTTGGCTTGATTCTCAATACGAGATACGTAGGCACTCTGTGAGGACCGATCAGTCTCGAACACGGAAACAGCCATTAAAGCAAGAAGCTCCCGAACCCTAGCATTAATTGTAAATTCGTGACCTAGATTTTAATCCACAACACTCTTCTAGACTCTATATAATTTGGTTCTCTATGGAATAATGGCCCTCTTATATATAGATTCCAAGTTCGAATCCCACCAACAACACATCTCTATTAATTAAACATATATATATATATATGTATAATTTTAAAAAATACTCTCACGAGTTTGAGATTCAATTTCCGTCAACAACATGTTATTAATTATTAACATATCTATACTATTATATTAAAGCCGAAATATTGAAAGTTTTGGTTTTCGGTTTGGTTATCCTATTTATTAAAATAAATAGTATAATTAATGGTAATTAATCGATTGTCTTTTTCACATTAATTTTTAGTTGAATATCTTGCCTTTTATAAACACCTAAAAAATCAATCGTATCATATATTTCAATCATTAATATTTTCTTTCTAATTAAAACATGTTACCATTTTGATTTAAAACTAATCTTATAATCATTAATATATACCCGAAAATATCGCACCATTTTTTTAATTATTAATAAAATATATTAAAAATTCGTATACATTTTTTATAATAGGGAAGCATTAGTATAATCTGTAAATATGAGTATATTAAATTATATTAAATTAAAATTAAAAAATATTAAAAATAATGATTATATAAACATAATTATAATATTAAATAAAATTTATAACATAATAAAAGAAACCTGTGCATCGCACGGGCATTGAAAGTTTGTCGGTTCGATTTTCAGCACGGTCATCCTAATTATTAAAATAAATAGTAAAATAATATAATTAGTGATAATTAGCCGATTGCTTTTTTTAAATTAAAAGAGGTTTACTTTTAATTGACTGATGATATTACCTTTTATAAACATCTAAAATATCGTATCTTTCAATCAATAATATCTCTTTCTAAACAAAATACGTTAACTTTTATTATTTTTTTTTGACTATTTAGGCTTATATGCCTAAATATATACCCAAAATATAATAGAAACCTGTATACAACGAATAATTACAATTAGATTTTTTGTAAAAAATCAGATGCGTTAGATCTAATGATTAGATATATTATTTGTTTAAATTAATTTACTAAAATTTCAAGGTTCGAATTCTGTCAACGACATATTTTTTTTAAAAAAATATAATATAAGTTTTAAACCACATAATTTTGCAATCATTAATGTATACCCAAAACTATACACCATTTTGTTGTTAGATTTTTAGTAATTAATAAGAACCGTTAGATGTAATTATAAGGTGTATTTTATGATTAAAGTATTTTACTAAAAATTCAAGTTTCGAATCCCGTCAATGACATATTTAACTTAAAATTCTAATATAAATTTTAAATCATGCATATCATTAACTAAATTTAAATTAAATTATATTAAAATAATATTGAAATAATTTTTACAAAATAATGATTATATAAAAACATAATTATATCATAAAATAAAATTTATAACATATTAAAAGAAACCCGTGCATTGCACGGGTTATAAGCTAGTTATTAATTATTAAAACACTATCGTTAAAAATACTATCAAACATGTAGTACAATATTTTATTAACTTCTATAATTTATTTTCCTACTAATTAAAAAATATATATGAAAATATTGTTAATAAAACAAAAAATATTAAAAATACATATGTGCATTACACGAGTAATAAGCTATTTAGTAAAAAATTACACAAAATCTGGAAAACACTTACAATATAGAAAATTTTGTATAAAAATCGAAAAAAGTCTACATGATTAGATAAATTTCAGTTTTTCTATTAAATAAAAGTTAAAAAAACAAATTTTATGTAATATTTATATGTATACATATGGATTTTAAAGTAATAACTTAAAGCAGACATGCATCGCACATGTTATAGGCTAGTACAATTAATTTACCATATCTACGTTTTGATATAAAATATTTTTTAGGATTTCTTAAGTTGTCGGATTTTAGATTGGGTAAATGGGCAAATTGGTCCTGTATTATTTCAAAATTTTCACTTGGATCACCAGTTCAATAAAATTTTCAATCAAACATTTGACCTATCGAAACATTTCAATTTGGTCAGTGTCGTTAATCCCGTTAAAAAAACGGACGGAATATTCTGAAGGAATGAGGAATATGTTGATGGAATTGCAAATATATTACTCAACTTTATATTAACTTTCACTTAGGTCATCGTGTAATTTTTTTTGAATTTTTAAAATTTTCCAATTATTAGAATTTATTTAAATTTAAAATTGAAAATACACATTCAATTTATGCTTATAAATCGATACATGGGAACACATATTTTAAGATATCACGGTTTTTAAATCAAAATTGTAATTTTTTTTTTGAATTTTTAAAATTTTCGAATTATTAGAATTTATTTAAATTTAAAATTGAAAATACAAATTCAATTTACATGCTTATAAATCGATACATGGGAACACATATTTTAAGATATCACGTTTTTTGATCAAAACTGTAATTTTTTTTTGAATTACTAGAATCTATTTAAATTTAAAATTGAAAATACACATTCAATTCACGTTTTAAGATACAAACTTAAACGTGAAAATACACGTTTTGTATTTTTTTTACTTAAATTCATATCATTATTGTATATGAATTACTTGAATTCATATAATTTTTATGAAATATTATTTTTTTTAATGCTCGGTGACCTAATTGAAAGTAACAGAGTCAAAGTTTTCAAATTTTTAATCTAACGGTGACTTGCAACTTTTCCGTCAAAGTTAATCTCGGATTTAATGGAGTGAAAATTTTATAAGGTACGGTATTACGATTGACAGCAATTGATTGTACAGTTATGAGATTGAAAGTTTTTGTGGATTGGTGACCTAACTGAAAGTTTTCAAATAGTACAGTGACCAAATTACCCATTTACCCATTTTAGATATTAGTAAGTACTATTTTTATTCCGTGTATAACAATTCGGGGACGAGTTATATGTATTTAACTGAGATTTTTGTTAGAATATACTCACTCCGTCTCTTTAAACGTTTCCCGTTTGACTAAAAACACGGGTTTTAAGATAGTGAATAATGATTATTGTTTTTTAATGGAGTAGTGGGTATTGAATATTGTTTTTAAGGAGTAGTGGGTATTGAATATTGTTTTTAAGGAGTAGTGGGTGGAGTAGTGTATATTGAATATAGTTTTTAAAGAATAGTGGGTGGAGTAGTGGATATTGAATATTGTTTTTAAAGAGTAGTGGGTGAAGTAGTGGTTATTAAATATTGTTTTTAAGGAGTAGTGGATGGAGTAGTGGGTATTGAATATTGTTTTTAAGGAGTAGTGAGTGGAGTAGTGGGTATTGAATATTGTTTTATATGGCTTAAAATAGAAAGGGAAAAAGTATTTTGAATGTCCCGAAATAGTAAACAGTAAATGTTTTAAGAGACGGAGGGAGTAGTACACTTTTGAGTAAGTATATGTAGGATGCCAAAGAGAGAACCACTATATATATAGAGTCCAAGACAGAATCACCAAAAAATTCATATATTTATCTTTTTTTGCTTGAAAAATAATTATAAATCTTAATTAAGAAATTAAAATTAAAATTACACAACTTTTTTTTGAAAAATCATTAAAAATTAATGAAATGATCCAAAGCAATTCTACCATAGAATCAAATTTATCCAAGATGATTATATTGTAGAATCAAATTCAAATCAAGTTTTTTGTTCAAATTTTATGTGTAAAATTGTTTATAAAGTTTATATGTCGTTAGTATTCTAAATTCACTACAAGAAATTTTAGTTTTGCCTACCAATAACTTACCTACTATTAGATATTAGTAAGCAAAAATCACTTTTTACTTACTATTACCCATATGTGTGAAGCATAGGTACATAAACATCAAAAGTTTTACCGTTATACAAAAGTTCATCGCATGGACCCACGTTTATAGCACCCATATCTTTTAGTCTAGGGGGCTGAATTTCCCTCCATATCAATTTAGAAGTTAAATCTTTATTGTTATCTACGTATCAGCGATGTGTTAAAATATTCTTTAAATACTACTTCCTCCATCCGAATGGGATGTTAACATTTGATTTTTGCACGGAAACCAAGATAGTGGATGTAATATTAATAAAATAAATGAAGTAGTGGGTGTAATAGTGATTTTATTGTTAAAATAAGTTAAGTAGCGGGTGTAAGAGTGATTTTATAGTTAAAATAAGTTAAGAAGTGGGTGTAATAGTGTAAATTATTGTTAAAATAAGTGAAGTAGTGGGGGTAATAGTGTTAAAACTTACTACTTTAGGAAATGTTAACAATCTATTGGGACATCCCAAAATAGAAAGTGTTAACAATCTATTGGGACTAGACCTGACAATTCGTTCGTTTCGTATAATTTCGTGTCGTGTACTTTAATGTTTCGTGTATGTAATGCCAAATCCAAAACCGACCCGTTAAGGATTCGTTTCGTTTCGTGTTCGTGTACCTTCATTTCGTGTACGTTTTGTGTCGTGTTTCGTATAATTTTTGAATAAAAATAAAAATATTTAAATATTATTTTTTTACTAATCGAGTCTTAAGTCAATAAGTCATAAGGAATGAAGTGTGCTTAAGTCTTGTGAAACTAAAATTTGAAATTATTTTGTATTTATCTTATGTAAAAATTATATATAAAATATCATTTTAAAATATATATTCATATAATTTTAATAAAATTATTTATTTATTTATTTATTTCGTGTATTTTCGTTTCGTGTCGTGTACCCAAGGGTAAACCCAAAACCGACACTAAATTCATCCGTGTAATTTCGTGTTCGTGTACTTTCGTGTTCGTGTACCGCAAAGGTCAACCCAAACCCATAATTTTCATGTCGTTTTCGTGTCGTGTACGAAATTGCCGTCTCTAATTGGGACGGAGGGAGTATCACTATACTAAACCTACCAATATCTTGACTGTTGCCAGATCATCCAAACACCAAAACTGTCCTTTTGTGAAAAAAACAAAAAAAGCAAAAAAAGAAGAAGCAAAGTATATACTAACATTTTCTTCCTCCGAGCCTGTTGTTGTCATTTTTATGAGTTTTTTCGCAATGATATTAGAAAATAAAATACCAGATTTAGATATTAAAATTGATTTTGTGGCCTACATTAATTATACCTGAGTATATTACAATTAAATGATGACTATTGATTTAATCACGAATTTAATACTAAAAAGTTAGAGACTAATTATTATTTCATCTTAAGAAAATACATATTCGTATTTTTTTTTTCATATTTGTCGATTAAAATAAATAAATAAGAAAAAGTTGTCGCATGTAAAATGCTACTTAATGTGACTATATAAGATGTATAGAAAATCTAATTATTAAGGATACAAATATATAAGATAGAATAAAAAATTAAGGAATATATTACTTCTAATAAGTAATGAAACTAAATAAATAATATAATTTTGTGAAAAAATAAGAGTAGAAAAGTTGCTTTAAAAACAAAAGACTAAAGGAAAGTGGAAACTGACTAAAGTTATAAACAAGTACATATAGATGAAAAAAAAGTGTCACACGTAAGTCGTAACCATGTTGTGTTGGGACTAAGAACTTGAATTGGACATGTAATCGTTTACGACTTTACGTAATCCTCGCTAATGATAGTTTATCGTCTTCGTATTTACTATGCACTCAAATCTTATCCCTCTTTTCCCACAAATCCCGGATCTAGAATTTTTAATACTATAATTTGTGGAAAGCATTGAATATAATCTATTATTATTACAATTAATTCATATATTAATTATTTGATTTAATAAAAAATTAAATTTATTTTAATAAATTTTATTAATTATTCTAAATTTATATATGTTTCATACTTAATTTCATGACATAATAAATATCATTAATTTAACGTTATTTTCAAATTTTGTTAAATAACTTAAAAATTCAATAGATAAATTTTAAAATTTATTTAGTGTTATCTCAAATAATAGAAGAAAGAATCGTAGAAATAAGTGTGTGCGGACGATGATTCTAATCGGGATATAATTAAAAACGTTTATAATTCTATAAAAAATGTGGTTTTTTATTTTTAATAAATTACATACTTTATCCGTCCCATTTATATTGGTCATAATTCCTTTTTTGCATGTCTCTTGACCATGTTTCTTTAATGAAATAAATTATATGTTAAGTTTTTCTAAATATATAAACAATTAAGAATAAGTATGACAATTTTCACTTGATTACTAAATACGTACTTTTTGATTGATTATCAACATAAATGAGATGGAGTAAGTATAATTTTACTGAATTTGGACTTTTTTATTCATTTTTTTAAATTTTTTTAAAAATGTACTTTTGTGCCTTATTGATAAATTTTGTTTTTTAAAATAAACAAATTAATATTTGTAATATAATTTTTTAACTTGTTATTTTTCGAAAGGTGTTAATAATTTTACTGGTAAATTTTGTTGTTTAAAATAAGAAAATTAATATTTTTAATATAATTTTTTTAATATGTTATTTTTAGTAGGGTGTTAACAATTTGTTTGGAAGGTGTTAACCAACCAACCAACTATACCTTATTTTGCTTGCAATAGTATAGTATATGAAGATAATAAATTATAATCCGTGCAATTATACTTTTAGTTTGTCTTCACTTTGTTCATTTGTAATTTTTTTGTAAATTTGTTAATAAATATGTGAATGTAATTCAAATATATTGAAAGAGTATGTAATTGAATATTAATTGGATTATAATTAATAGAGTTTGTTAATAAGTAAAATATGTAGTTTATTTTTTACAAAATAAAAATTTATATGCATTTTAATTTTATTTTATTTTTTGGAAGGTGTTAACAAACTTTTTGGAAGGTGTTAACCGACCGACCAACCAACCCATTATACCCTGTTTCGTTATAATAGTATAGTATAGATTTACATCAGAATTTTTTATATTTTTCCAAGATGTAAGTTGATAAATTCCATTTCTCATATTCAAGTTCTAGCACGCATAAAAAAAAGGGTTTTTTCAAAAATACCCATCCTTCAAAATGTTCTTTTAAAAATACTATCACTTTTAAAACTATTTATAAAAATACATTTCTTTAAAATTCTTTTTTCAAAAATACGGTTTGCAATTTGTGCAATCTTTGCAACCTCATTTATAGATTCTGGCGGCGCAGCCGTGTGAGTTGCAAATGAGGTTGCAAAGGTTGCAATTGTTGCAAAGGTTGCAAAAGTTGCAACTGAAAACTGGAGGTTGAAAACCTCATATGCAACATTATATGCAACCGAAAACTGAAAACTGAAAGTTCAAGTTCTAGTTTTCAGTTGTCATTTTCGACATCTTTTTAAAGAGGTCGAAAATGACAACTGAAAACTGGAACTTGCAATCGGAAATTCGTCTGCTCCCCTATATAGCATATAAGGTCGCAACCTCATATGCAACCTTATATGCAACTGAAAATTGGAATTTCAAGTTCCTGTTTTCAGTTGTCATTTTCGACCTTTTTTTTGAAATCTATAATATATACATATATATATATATATATACATATATATATATATAGGGTAAGGTTCTAGGGAGAACCTCCTTATCAAGATAACCAGAGAACTCAATCTAGACCGTTCAATCCACATATTTTTTTAAATATGTTAATACTAATATTAATGGCACTATTGTAATTCTGTTTAAACATAAAGGGTATCTATTATTTTCTTTTTGTATTGTATCTGCTCGTATATACAATATTGTGTATATACAATTTACATACATAAGGCAAGAAACGTGAATCTAGGAATTTGATTACAAACACAATCTTGTTAATTTTGGAAAGCAAATTATAAGCTGATACTTTAGGTTAATATTCTATACACGAAGATATCACCGACAATGCTTTGGATCAAGAAGAAATGGGAGAAAAATTGAGACATAGAGGTGATAATTTCTTTCGACGAATTCATACATATTAATCATGAAAGTTTTAATTATCATTTCATGATTCTGATGCAGGAGTAATATCTGTTTTGAAATACATACATATAAGTCATGGAAATATAGAACACTGACAAGAATTTTTGTATGTAGATGTAGGGGTGATACGGATTCAGCATCAGATGAATATTTGCCAAAAAATTGTTGAAAATTTGTTGAGCTGTTAAGATTCATTAATGTATGTGTGTCCTGTTATTATGATTCATTAATGTATTCTTTTTAGGGTGATTGTCTTGTTATCAAGATTAGCTAATATATTAGGATTCTTTAACGTGTTCTGTCGGTATTCTGTTTAAGTGTTCTATTATTAAGATTCGCTAAAGTGTTAAAGTTCATTAACGTGTTCTATTGGTATCGTATTTAAGTATTTTTTTTTTCCAGCTTATTTCGGACAATTTTCATGCTACGTTTACAAAGGTGCTTTTTCCCTTCTACCGCTAATGTTAATTTATCAATAGCTACATGTGTAGGGGTGGAATGTGATGGACTGCTTGAAAATTGGTGTTGGATGTAATGGGATTCAGAGATGTAAGGGCTGGAGATTGCTTTAAATCATGATCTGAAACATTAGTACGGTTGATGGAGTTTAAAAAGTCTCAGCAACAAGATTCAGATTTTCAAATTTATTGGTAGTGGTTGTTTGGTGGTGGAGTATTTCTGAGCTTTGCTACTATTTCATCTATTGCCATTTTTTTAAAGCACCTGTTCTCCAAATGGTGTAGGGGAAGAGGGGAAGAGTTTAAATTGGCTTAGTGTTTTCTTGATAAAAGCTGGTGTAGCCGGGAGGGATAAGGGTGTTTTATGCAACATGACTAGCATGTATGGAGTGCAGCCTTAACATTTGTTTCCTGTTCAATGTTTTGTTTATGTTTTGGAGCTTTTTAATTTTTAATTGAGAGGTCTCATTTTTTTACATATTTTTTGTGATTCAAGTTTTTTTGTACATACTTATGATAAAATATGATAATACTTTTGAAGAATGTAAAAAAAGTTTAAGACAAAATTTTTAAAGAATGTTAATTTTATAAAAAAAAATTCATAATAAAATCTTAAAAATGTATCCATTTATTTTCTAGATCTACATTTTAAAAAATTATGAATTGTTTTGAAATACAACTACATATAAAAAAATTACCTAATATACCAAGATTCTATTACGTGTTTATAAAATACTAAAAATACTAAAAAGTTTAAAATATTACTTAAAATATAAATAATATAATACTTTGAATAATCCCAAAAGTTTTGTTTTAAAAATATATAATATAAATATCTAATATATCATATTTTAAAATAAATTTAAAATAATAAAAGAATTTTGGTGGGTTAAATAATATTTATATACGTTTTTACATAAAAAAACCTATACACTTCTTTTGAAATTAACTTATATATATATATATATATAGGGATTCATGTGCCTGAGGATGACCTCAGGTAGAATCCTGAGGTTAAAAGTTTTCCCATACAATTTTAAGGGTATTTAGGTAAATTTACTGATAAAAAATTGATATTACAAAAATGCCCCTGCGGGGCCACTTATTCTATAGGCTATTTGTCTTATAACCTCAGGAGAACTACCTGAGGACATCCTCAGGCCCATTTTTCTCATATATATATATATATATATATATATAAATATCATATACTACACCAAGATTCTCTTACGTGTTTCAAAAACACCTAAGAGAATCTTGATGTATTTAATTACATTTTTATTTTTTTATTCATTTATTCTAATTATGATAATATTTTCATATAAACAGATATACATATATTTAACAAAACACCTAATAAAATATGTTACATAACATTTTTATTCAATTTTTTAAAAGAAATTATAAACTTCTTCTGAAATTTACTTATATATATATATATATATATAAATATCATATAATACAACATATTTTATTACGTGTTAAAAAAATACCTAATAGAATCTTGGTGTATTTAAATACACTTTTTTAAGAGTATTTACCAAAAATACTAGATTTAAAGTTTCTATTTGCAAAAATACTATCTCCCTTAATTAATTACAATTTTACTAAACTAAGTTTCAAAATTGCAAAAATACTAACCCTCCCCCCTCCCCCCATTCTTTCCCAACCGACTTCAACTTCAACACTTTTTTTTTGAAGGTAGGATGATATTTTGGTTGCAACTGAATGCAACCACATCCAACCAAATGCAACCACATTCAACTTTTTTTTAAGGTGGGGTGATTTTGGTGGATTTGGGTTGCAAGGCCCCGCTAGGGGCAATATTCAACCAAATGCAACTACATTCAATTGGATGTAGTTGCATGTGATTGCATTAAGTTGCTGATTTCAAGTTCAATTTTTCAAATGTCATTTTCGACCTCTTTTTTGGACTATATATATATAGAGAGAGAGAGTCCAAAAAAGAGGTCGAAAATGACATTTGAAAAATGGAACTTAAAATCAGAAATTTAGTTGAATGTGGTTGCATTTAGTTGCAAATTTAGTTGCTGATTTCAAGTTCCATTTTTCAAATGTCATTTTCGACCTCTTTTTCAAATGTCATTTAGTTGAATGTGGTTGCATTTAGTTGAATATGCCCCTGCGGGGCCATGCAACCAAAATCTACCAAAATAGCGCCCCACCCTAAAAAAAAAGGGCGTTGAATGTGGCTGAAAATGCTGGGCAGGCCGGGCAGGCTGGGCAGGGGGAAGGGTTGACCTAATTTGTAGTATTTTTGCAATTTTGAAACTTAGTATAGTAAAATTGTAAATAGTTTAGTAAAATTGCAAATAGTTGTTCTTAACAAAAGTAAATGTGCAAAAATTTACTTTTCCCTATTTATTTATGAAAAAGCCCTTTTTTTAATTATAAAAAAATTATTCATTTATTCAAAAATATTATAATATATTCATAATAAAAAATTACATATAATTAACACAACATGCACCTAAAAAATATAAAAATATTACCTAATACGCATTCTCTTACCTGTTTAAGAGAACAAAACATCTAATAGAATCTTAGTGTATTACATAAGATTCTATTACGTGTTTTAAATAATAATTTAAAAATTAAAAAAATTTAATACTTTTGAAGAATTTTAAAAAAAAAAAACCAAAAAATTTTAATTTTATGCAATGTTTATCATAATAAACTCTTAAAAATGAATAAATTCATTTTATTTTATTGAAAAAAGAAAAGGGACATGTAAAATGGGACAAATCCATTTTTCAAAAGGTACATGTATTTTGGGACGGAGGGAGTATAAATGATGTATAGTGTACTTAATGTACAGTTGATCATGAATTGATTTGAAGAGAGTTAGGAATTTAACAAATAGCGCCAATCGGCCAATTTATCAAGTCAGCTTAAATTTTTAACTAAAAAATATAATTAAATGTCTCTTAGTTATTTAAGATACAAAATTATTCATTATCAACAACAACATCTTTAATCTTACCTCCTAACTTGTATTCTATTGATAAATATACTTACACTATTTAAACAAAGTAATGTAATATGAGTACAAAGTTGATACAGTCTCATACTTCCTTCGTTCTATTTTACATGTCCTTTTTCAAAAAATTATGCATATTAAGAAAAAGGTTAGTTTGATAAAAAAATTCAAAAAATATCCTTAATTAATGCATTGAAAAATGAAAATAGAGTTAACTCATTTGTATGATTAACATAGTAACGTCTTGTCTATTGACATTTTTGCTTGTTTGCTATATTGTTAAGTATTAAGCTATCATCCGGTGAATCACTTTATTTATGGCATTTGGTAGTCATAACATGGAGGATTTGGAGCAACAATGGAATGAGTTTCATATTGAGGATGAGGAGAGAGGGGTGTTATTTTATGAATCAGAGGGGTTACAAGATGAAGTAGATGCACGCTGGTGTTTGGTTTTAAAACTTTTGTCGGATCGGCCAGCGGATTTGATGCTGTAAGGAATGTGATGGCGACATTCTGGCATCCGGGTAAAGGTATGTTCGTCAAAGAATTGGATATTAATAGATACTTATTTCAGGTCATTCATGAGGTAGATATTTAATGAGCTATTGAAGGAACCCCATGGACGTTCAACAAAATACCATTGATTATTGAAGACTCCAACAGGGTAAAAATCCTAGAACTTTAAAACTGAATACTATGGAGATTTGGGTCCAGGTATATGACTTGAAGGTGGGGTTTATGTCTAAAAGGGTGTTGAAAGCTACAGGGGATTACTTTGAAAAATTTGTATCCTCTTGCCCCAAAAACTTTACTGGCATCTGGAGGGACTATCTAAGGGTTCGTGTACAAGTTGATATTGATAAGCCTCTAAAGCGTAGAATGAAGATACATAGGAATAAAGAGGATTGGTTCTTGGCCAACTTCAAGTATGAAAGGGTAACGACGTTTTGTTTTATTTGTAGCGTCGTAGGACATTCTGAGAAATATTGTCACAAGTTGTTTGAAGAATCGTTGGAAACTATTCCTAAGCCACATGGACTGTTTATGAAGGCCCCAGATCGAAAGAGCAATAAGCGAATAGGAGCATGCTGGTTAAGAGATAATATGGCTTAGCCATTGGCAGAAAACAAACGTTGAGAAGTGCCAGACGATAATAGTTGGAAGTCACAAAGCATGGAGCCTAAAATTACGGATATGATGGTGGTTGATGGGAGTGATCATGGGCGAGTGATTGGGGGGACGAGCGGGAGAACAGGGAGTACTGTAAACGTAGGAGGAAAGAATGGGGAAGGTGAGATTACAGCAAGGATTGAAGCGGGAAGTGATGATTTAAATATGGAGGTTGGATTGATTTTTATTGAAAATAAAAGGAGACGTACCCAAGACGACGAATAAGTGGGCCAGGTGGGTATAGTAACAGGTTAGGCTAGACTTAGTAAAGATGTGAAAATTAGAATTAGGAAGTGGAGAGTAAGGAGCATAATTTGGGCCAAAGTAATAAAACTCTAAAAGAAGTGGGGCGTTCAAAAAATGGGCTAGTGACGGGTACCCAAATCAGGGCCTCCCAAAGATTATGAGTTTGTTAACCTGGAATTGTCGTGGGCTTGTGAACCTACGGATTGTTCAATTCCTGAAGGAAATGGGCTAGTGGCGGGTATCCAAATCAGGGCCTCCCAAGGATTATGAGTTTATTAACCTGGAATTGTCGTGGGCTTGTGAACCTACGGATTGTTCAATTCCTGAAGGAAATTGTTTTCCAAAAAGAAACTCGATGTTATATTTTTGTGTGAAACTCTATGCAAAATAGATAAAGTGGAACAGATTCGAACTAGTTTGGGCTTTGAGGGCAGCTTTATGGTTGAGGCCCGTGGGCATAGTGGAGGCTTGGCCATGTTATGGAAAAAAAATAGGAGAAAGGGAATCTGCTGAGTTTAATAACAACCATATCGATATGGAATTATATATTGCAAGGCATCATGTATTCGAGCTGGGATCCTCTGTCCCCTTCCTCCATGTCCCCTCCTTTTTCTAATACAAAAAGAGTGCCCCTACGGGGCCCATTTTAATAAATAATAATTATTTATTAAAATGGGCCCCGCAGGGTCACTCTTTTTGTATTAGAAAAAGGAGGGGACACAAAGGGGACATGAAGGAAGGGGACAGAGGATCCGGACCCCATGTATTCCGTATGACAGGCTTTTATGGTGTACATCAGAGGAGTCTTAGATGGTCATCTTGGAGATTGCTTAGATAGTTAAACAAGGCGTCATCGCCTCCATGGTGCGGTGGGTGATCTAAATAATATCCTCCACCAAATCGAGAAGAAAGGCGGAAGACCTTATCCTAAATAACTAACGGCGGGGTTTAAGGAGGTATGTAATGACTGTAACCTTATTGACACGGAGTTAAGGGGTCATCCATTCACCTGGGAGAATGGTAAAGGTACAAATCACTGGGTCAAAATAAGATTAGACATGGCATTTGTTACGCAGGTTTGGAACGCGTTATTCCAATGGCGAGCTTGGAAAACTTAGAAGTTTCAGCTTCGGATTATTGTCCTATATGGTTGAAGCTAGGGCTGTATAGATTTGTGCACACTACCAGAAGGTTTCGCTTTAAAAATGCATGGGTTCGCGAACCAATGTGTTATCAGATAGTAAAAAGATAATTGGGAGATGTATAGCAGTGATCCTTTGAAAGAAAAATTAAAGTGTTGCGGCACTGCTTTGGCGGAATGGGGTCAGGACATAACTGGGAACTTTAAGGGAAGAGTGGCTAAATGCAATAAAATTCTGAAACGCTTGAAGGGTCAAAGTGATGAAGGTTTGATAACAATGTACAAATAGGTCCAGGATAAATAGTTTGAAATTCTGGCCCAAAAAGAAATTTTTTGGAGGCAACGGTCGAAGGAACTATGGTTGCAAGCGGGGGGATCAAAACACCAAGTATTTCCTGCGTGCGCTAATAGTAAAAGGAAATATAATCAGATTTTGAGCTTGAAGGATGATGACGGAAACTGGGTGGATTGGGAGTCGGACTGGAAGGAGGTTATGGAAATGTACTACATGGATCTATTCACAACCAACATTAACTGCACCCGTGTTACAGATTGTGTTACAAGAGGGATTACAAGTGACCAAAATTCATAATCTCAGCCCCTGTAGTAGCTAGCGAAGTACAGAAAGCTCTATTCCAAATGCATTCGGATAAATCTCCGGGACTAGATGAATTTAACCCGGGCTTCTACCAGAAACTTTGGGATATTGTAGGTAATGATGTGGCTAAACTAGTAAAAAACTTTTTTGTTTTTGGTGAGTTCCCAGATCATCTTGCTGACACACATGTATGCTTGATTCCTAAGAAGTATAAGCCTGAAACAATGGGGGATTTACGGTCCATAGCACTGTATAATGTAATATATAAGATCCTATATATCAAAAGTCTTAGTAAACAGATTTAAAGAGGTGCTCCCTCATGTTATCTCAAAAACACAAAGTGCTTTCCTCCATGTGCGTCTTACTACTAACAACATAATGACTTCTTTCGAGGTGATGCATTATTTAAAGAGGAAGACTTCCAGAAAAGATGGATTCATGGCACTCAAGTTGGACATGAGTAAGGCGTATGATAGGGTAGAGTGAAGATTTTTGTCGGCAATTCTAACAAAAAATGGGATTTATAGAACATAATATAAGTTGATTATGAGGTGTGTTAGTTCTGTCTCATATAAAATAGTTGCTGGAGGGCTGGAGGTGGGCCCGATTATTCGTGGAAGAGGTTTGCGGCAAGGTGATCCACTGCCACCTTACCTTTTTATTCTATGTACGGAAGGAATTTCAGCTTTGATATCTGATTATGAGCGAATGGGAAGAAATCAAGGGTGTAAAATTGCTAGAGGAGCTCCCATGATTACACACATGCTCTTTGTAGATGATAGCTACTTGTACTGTAAAGCTAATAAGGAAGGGGCCATGAGTGTATAAAATTAAAAATATGTTAATTCTTTGTAGATGATGCTCTTTGTTTGAAATCATATTTTTAAAATTAAAAATATGTTAATTCTTTTTAATAATGTAAAAAAAGTTTAAGACAAAGATTTTAAAGAATTTTATTTTATAAATTCTTATCACAAAAAAATCTTAAAAATGTATCCATTTATTTTCTAGATCTATATCTTAAAAATTCATTAATTTCTTCCTAATACACCAATATTCTCTTATGTGTTTCAAATGATTATATCAATTTTTTTTGTACCAGTTAAATTATTTTAAAAGATATGCTATAAAAAAAATTGGATTATAATTTTTTTTAAAAAACACATTAATAATTTTTTTTTGTATTACATAAATATCTTCAAATTTTTTTATAATAATTTTTTTTAATATAAATATCTAATAAAGTAGTATTATGATTTCAAAATAATTAACAAAAACCCCTAACAGTCTTGATGCATTAAATTAGATTCTTTTTTTTTTTCAAAACATCTAATAGAATTTTGGTGTGTATTACATTAAAAAAATATACATTTCTTATGAAAATACATTAAAAAAAATACATTTCTTATAAAATTCTTTAACAAAACAATACATTAAAAAAATACATTTCTTATAAAATTCTTTAACAAAACACCTAAGCGAATCTTGGTTGGTTACATTATTTTTTAAATCAATCGTTAAAATATAAAAATGTACATTTATTTTGGAAATTAAGATACATGTAAAAAAACTTTTAATACACCAATATTACCTTACATGTACATGTAAGAGAATTTTAGTGTATTACATAATATTTTATAACGTGTTTGAAATCATAATTTTAAAATTAAAAATAAGTTAATACTTTTCAATAATGTAAAAAAATTCTAAGACAACAATTTTAAAGTATCTTTATTTTATAAATTTTTATCATAATAAAATCTTAAAAATGTATCCATTTATTTTCTAGATCTATGTCTTAAAAATTAATTAATTTCTTTTGAAATACAGCTACATATAAAAATATTACCTAATTGATATGGGTTAAAAATAAGCCCTAAAGACACATTTAATGTGGCATTAATTAGACCTAATATGGTCAAAACGTGTGGTCCACCAGATGGGCCCAAACCCTATTTATGATATTAATTTCGTAGTTAATATTAAGGGTAATGACCAGCTCAGCAATGAGAGTCAAATAAGGATATTGCTCCTTCTTGACTTAGCCTCCAAGGTACCTACTTCAACAAGGAAGCAGATTCCTACAAGAAAGGAGTCTAGAACCTTACTTAAGGCGGTGACTTGCCCACCAAGTCACCTAACCCTACTACGATTCTAGGGCTTCTCAGCCTATATAAAGGGTCTGACCCCTCATTCTCAGAACTACATTTTTTGGCTTGATTCTTGATATTCATCAAGGTACGTAGGCATCTTGTGAAGGCAGATTCAGCCACGAATGCGAGAGCAGCCATTAAAGCTCGAAGCTCAGGAACCCTAGTATTAATTATATACAAATCCTAGCCGCAATTTAACAACCTAGTTTTTATTCCACAACATTTGGTGCCGTCTGTGGGAAGAAGACATCAACCATGGTTCAAACACGAAGGACACCAGCAACTACCGAGCCCCTGCCTCTCAGCTCTGCTCCACCCACTACGGATCCGGTGCCCCCAACGATTGGAATAGTCACTCAGCATCTGGCTTCTCAACCCCCAGGGACGAATCCCCATGCTGAGAGAACGTTACCTATGGTCATCCATCCAGGTCAAGAAACCAGCTCTCTCCAAACGCTTGTTTCTCCTTTGGTTGATCCCAATCGCCCGTTACCACCGGGGGTACAGATCCATACTACAGATCTCCCCACGAATACCAACCCAATGTATGGTCTGCCTAATTACCCTCCAACCACTCAAGGTCCTGGACCCAGTGGCCATGCCTTGTAGATCCGAGATCTAGAGTATTACGACTACTCAGGTCCCTATACTAATGACTCGTCATCTGATGACGATGATCGAGATTAAGCCCCGAGGAGGTGACGTGCTAGCAGAAAGCCAAGAAGGAGAACACAAAACTATCCATGATGGACTCCCTTTGACAGCTGCTGAGAGAATCAAGGCTCATGAGGCCGAGATTTTGAGGATAAATGAAGATATTGCGAGAGAACAAGCTAGGTTGAATCAAAATCAACCTCCTCCAACCTCAGGACCGATTCCCATTATAGACTTAGAGAGGTCTTCAAGAAGGCAAAGAAGGACTGACTCCCCAATTGGAAGAACAACAAGGGTGGAAACCCCCAGGAGCAACCCCAAGGATCTGATGCCACTTGGGGATCCTGATGATCCCACACCCCCGTTTACCGAGGAGGTGATGAATGCTCACATCTCTAGGAAGTTTAAGATGCCGACAATCAAGGCTTATGATGGAACGGGTGATCCCGCAAATCATGTTAGGACATTTTCGAACGCACTGCTATTGCAGCCTGCAAGTGATGCCTTAAAGTGTAGGGCGTTCCCTCAAACCCTGTCGGGCATGGCTCAAAGATGGTATAGCCGTTTACCTGCAAACTCAATTGGCTCTTTTAAGGAGTTAAGTGCTGCTTTTGTTAGCCATTTCATCAGCGGAAGAGTTCATGAGAAAAGCTCCGCATCCCTCATGTACGTGGTGCAAGGGAAGAATGAAAATATGAGAGATTACCTCAAGAGGTTCACTAAAGAGACGTTGAATATCACAGATTTGGAGAATAAGGTGGCCATGGTAGCCCTGGAACATGGAACCACTGATCTATTCTTTAAAAGGTCATTGACAAAACATCCTCCTGAAAGCATGGCCGAGCTCCAACGAAGGGCTGACAAGTACATTAAAGCTGAAGATAGCATGAAGAAAGAAGCCACAGTAAGTGGAGGAGGAGGTAACAACGACTCTAAGAAGTGAAAGCAAGACCAAGAGTATGATGCTAGGGACAAGTATCCCCGAACTAGCGAGGACTCCGACTATGCCCCTAAGAAGAACCAAGGACCGAGGTTCACTGACTATGCAAGGTTGAATATGTTGGATCTTTTAGTGTAATTGGATTGGCTAGTTGATCAATGTAATCGTAATGTTACATCGAACAAGTCGGGAGAATGCGGAGTGCATGCTCTGTTCGAGTTCGTTATGATTTCAGAATTATTGCTTATGAGACATGTCTATTGGCATCAAACACATCTATTAGAATGAGATGTGTCTGTTGGGAAAAGATACATCTTGAGATGTGTCTGTTGGTATTAGACATGACTGTTGGAATGAGATGTGTCTGTTAGGAAAAGACACATCTTGAGACGTGTCTATTGGCAAAATACACACCTATTGACATCTATATATAGGTGTTGCATTGATCATTTTACACACTGGTTCATTTTGAAATACACAGCAAAATACATTCTCTCTTCTTGTAGAATTTCTGACTTTATCCGATTGAATTATTTGGGTGAACCACAAATAACTTCAATCTGAAAGTGTTCACACGACTTCAGAAAAATCCAAGTAATTACCCATATTCCCCAACAAAGATTGAAGTTATCTTTTTTTCTGAAGATGGCGAACGCAGAATCTGCAAAAGATATGACAAGAAAGTTTGCAAAGTTGGACAAGTTTGAGGGTCAGGATTTTAGAAGATGGCAGAAGAAGATGCATTTTCTGTTGACCACGTTGAAGGTTGTGTACGTTCTAAGTACCCCCATGCCAGAAGTGATCGAAAATGAAACCGCTGAACAGACTAGGAAGCAGTGCAAGTGGGAAAACGATGACTACATCTGCTGGGGCCACATCTTAAACGGTATGTCTGATTCCCTTTTCGATATATACCAAAATGTTGAGTCAGCGAAAGAATTGTGGGATTCTCTTGAATCCAAGTACATGGCAGAAGACGCTTCTAGTAAGAAGTTTCTGGTCAGTAATTTTATGAATTATAAAATGGTCGATTCTAGACCGGTGATGGAACAATACAATGAATTGTTAAGGATTCTGGGACAGTTTGCCCAACACAATCTGAAGATGGATGAATCTATCTCGGTTTCTGGTGTTATAGACAAACTACCACCATCATGGAAGGATTTTAAACTCTCCTTGAAACATAATAAAGATGATATGACTCTGGTTCAACTTGGAAGTCACTTCAGAATTGAAGAGGCTTTGAGGACTCAAGAAATTGATAATAATCCTAAGGGAAAGAACCAAGTCGGTAACTCTTCTGTGAATATGGTTGAGAATGGTGGATCTTCCAAGAACTCTAAGAATGGCAAGGGTGATAAACGAAAGTTTAAAGGAAACAATAACAATTCTTCCAACAAAAGGCCTAAGATGGCATGTTGGAAGTGTGGCAAACCTGGACATTTCAAGAAGGATTGTCGGGTTGGTAAAAGCAAGCAAGAAAAGCAAAATGCTGGTCCAAGTGGATCCAAGGATCCAGAAAAGCAACAAGGTCAGATGTTAATGCAAAATTGTAATTTTGGTCAGAATTATGTATCACTAATATCTGAGGCATTTTACGTGCAGGATGACAATGTTGCTTGGTGGATTGATTCAGGAGCAACGAGTCATGTATGCAAAGATCTTCGTTGGTTCATAGACTTTCAACCAATTAAAGATGGATCTATCTTAAAGATGGGAAATGTTGCAACTGAACCGATCAAAGGACTAGGAAATGTAAAGATAGTTTTTACTTCTGGCAAATGTATATTGTTACATAAAGTGTTGTATGTTCCTGGGATTCGGAAGAATCTCTTGGCTGGTGTTGTATTGAACAATTGTGGATATAAACAAGTTTATGAAAGTGACAAATATATATTGTCAAAACATGGCTCTTTTGTTGGCTTTGGCTACTTGTGTAATGGTATGTTTATGTTGAATGTAAATACTCCATTTATTGATGAATCTGCTTGCATGGCTTCTACTACTAGTACTAGCAATAATTTGAATAAACCAGAATTATGGCATGCTAGACTAGGACATGTACATTACAAAAGAATAAAGGATATGTCTAAAATGAGTCTGATACCTGCTATTGATTTAGACAATGAAAAATGCAAAACATGCATGTTGACAAAGATAACTAGAATGCCCTTTAAACAGGTTAATAGGGTGTCTGATGTTTTAGAACTAATACATAGTGATTTGTGTGATTTCCACTCTACACCATCATTAGGAAATAAAAAGTATGTAGTTACTTTTATTGATGATGCTACTAGATATTGCTATGTATATTTATTGAATGCTAAGGATGAAGCTCTTGACTTCTTTAAAATTTATAAAGAAGAAGTAGAGCTACATCAGAGTACCATGATTAAAAATCTATGTACTGATAGAGGAGGTGAGTATTATGATCCGGTTTATTTTCAATCTACTGGTATAATATGAAGGGTTTCGAGCATCAAACGCAGCGGAAATCAATAATAAAAACAATAAAATCGAAACCCAATCGCAGGATCCATGCAAAACAAGACGTTTAATTCGTAGTTATGAACGTTTACATTAAAACGAAGCTTTAACAGTTGATGACAGATGGAGGTCCAAAGCAACTTGAATCACAACGCATCCCGCTCTCGCGATCTACGCTCTACCGGTATCCACACGAACGCTTTTCTCGAAGGATTAATGTGTACCAGCACCCGAAAACTGCTTCTCTCTCTATCTTCTTTATCTCTCTCAAGAACGGCTAGGGTTTTGTAAAACTTGTATCACCATGTAAAATCAGCCATAAAGAGATATATATAGAGAGAAGAGAATTAGTTTTCTAATTATAATCCAATTATAATTAATACTAATCCGAAATTCCAATTTATTATTTAATTAAGTCTCACTTAATTAATTAATAACTAATTTCGGAATTAGTTAAAGTAATTCCATTTTTTCTATTTAATTAATTAATTAAGTCAAACTTAATTAACATTATAAATAGAACAAATTACTTATTTAATTTAAATTCATAATTTAAATTATTTCTCCTTCAAGCGTTCTTTGTGTGTGACCCTATAGGTTATTATTACGTTGGCAACAATTTTAATATCTAATTAAAATTGTAAACAATGAGCGGCATCTAGTAATACATCATTGCTACCCAAGTAATAATAATTAACTGGTGATCCAATTAAACCTTTCGTGATTAATGTTTCCGTGTAATATAATCCCTTTAACCATATATTATAGATTAAACTCGAGGCATGTAATTAGTCATCCTCTTCAACGTTTAATCCGGGTTTCCTTGATCAATGAGTAGATTATTAAAAACAAATCAATATTTGAGCATGGCCATGCATTTTCATAATCTCACTCAATCAAGAGGCCAATAATATCTCTCCTAATAATAGGAGGGTTAAATCCTTTATCTATCATTCATATTTCTCATACGTCTCATAATATACCCGATGTACACTTTTATCATCACCCGGTCAAAGGTAACTTTTAATGTAGTCAAAGTATATTAATCCTCGTATAGAAATATAATGATCTCAAGTCTAAGGATCATTACACCATTATCACTGTGAGTCTTTCTAATGACATTATCAAGATGTAGAAACTCACTGTGGGTCAATCCAGTGTCATGTAGAATATTACATGCACCTATGTTCTTGACTTTAGTATCACTATACCTATGACCAATGAGATGTGGTCATCAGTCAACAAACATACTAATCTTTATGCATTATAATTGTCCCATATTATTAATGCTCGATTAGGGATATTTAGGAATATAAACACTATTCATATAATCTCATTTTTAAGTCACATACTTAAAGATATAGAATACATGTTACATATTCCAAGGACATTTATTATTCTAATATTTATTTCGCAGTAAATAAAGACATAATAAATCAATATAGAAATAATCGTTGGAACATAACAAAATAGTCTTTCCTAGAAGCACAACTACATTGTCTCTAGGGCACTAACACTATCAATCTCCCACTTGCACTAGAGCCAATCGCCCATGTATCTAATACTCATGGAACTAGTGTGACCTTCGTGCTTCTGCTGCGACAAAGCCTTGGTCAGTGCTTCCGCAACATTATCATTAATATGCACTTTACATTTATGTATATCTCCTTGACCATTAATCTCATTAATAAGGTGATATCGCCTAAGTAAATTTTCAACCAACCTTCTTGGTTGCTTCGCAAGCATCAATATACTCAGCCTCCATTGTAGAATCATTTACTGTGAACTATTCCAGCTTACAACACTTCTATTTAGACAGAAACCGAATCCAGACTGGGACACATAATCGTCCCTATCTGTCTGGAAACTAGCATTAGTGTAACCTCTTACAACCAGCTTCTCATCTCCTCCGTATATCAAGAACGAATCTTCAGTCCATTTAAGGTACTTAAGAATATTCTTGACAGCTATCCAGTGACCCTCACCTGGATTAGACTGGTATCTGCTCATCATGTTTAAAGCATACAAGATATCAGGACGAGTACATATCATTGCACACATTATAGAACCAATTGCCGAAGCATATGGTACTTGACTCATACGGTCCTTATCATCTGATGATTTAGGACAGTTTCCCTTTGAGATCACTATCCCATGAGACACCGGGACATAGCCCTTCTTGCCTCTTGCATCCCAAAACGATGCAACACTTTGTCAATGTATGTACTCTGACTCAAGCCCATTAATCTTTTAGATCTATCTCTATAGATCCTGATCCCTAAGATATAGGTAGCATCGCCTAAGTCTTTCATCGAGAAACTTTTTCCCAACCAAGTCTTCACAGCCTGTAGAGAAGGAATGCCATTCCCTATTAGTAATATGTCATCTACATATAATACTAGGAATGCCACATGGCTCCCACTAACCTTCTTATAAACACACGGCTCATCCTCATTTTGTATGAAGCCAAACTCTTTGATTGTTTCATCAAAACGGATGTTCCATCTCCTTGAGGCCCGCTTCAATCCATAAATGGATCGTCGCAACTTACAAACCATTCTAGCAAACCTTGAATCGACAAAACCCTGAGATTGTGTCATGTACACATCCTCTTCTAAGCTCCCATTTAAGAAACCAGTCTTGACATCCATTTGCCAGATCTCATAGTCATAATAAGCTGCTATCGCAAGCAAAATCCTGATGGATTTGACCATAGCTACCGGTGAGAAAGTTTCATCATAGTCAATACCATGAATTTGCTTAAAACCTTTCGCCACTAGTCTTGCCTTGCAGGTCTGTAAATTTCCATCCATGTCAGTTTTCTTTTTGAAAACCCACTTGCACTCTATGGGTTTTACCCCATCCGGTGGTGCAACCAAAGTCCACACTTGGTTTTCATACATGGAATCCATCTCAGATTTCATGGCCTCCAGCCATCTCTCAGAATCTGGACTGTTCATAGAATACTTGTAGGTGAGAGGCTCATCATCATCTATAAGCATTACATCGCCACTTTGAGACAGGAGAAATCCATAATATCTCTCTGGCTCCTGGCGAATCCTACTAGATCTACGAACAACCTGTGTTTCTTGAGCAGTATTATTCTCAACATCTTGAGTCTCATTCTGCTCATGTTCCAACTCTGGTTCAACATTATCTTGTAGTTCTCGATCCTTATCGAGGTCTATCGTCCTCCCACTATTTTTCTTAGAAAGCAGTTCTCTCTCTAGAAATACAGCCATTCGAGCAACAAACACTTTGTACTCGGAAGGTTTATAGAAATTATACCTTTTAGTAATGGGTATCCTACAAAATTACATTTATCTGATTTCGGTCCTAGCTTATCAGAGACCAAGCGTTTCACAAACGATTCACATCCCCAAACTTTCATAATTGAAACGCTATTACGTTTATCAGTCCATATCTCATATGGTGTCTTTTGAACCGATTTTGAAGGAACTCGGTTTAGTGTTTGTGTAGCCGTCTCTAGGGCATAACCCCAGAAACAAATTGGAAGATCTGCATGACTCATCATCGATCGCACCATGTCCAACAAGGTATGATTTCTCCTTTCAAACACCCCATTCCATTGTGGTGTTCCAGGAGGAGTGAGTTGTGATACGTTACCACACTCACCACACTCCTTTAGGAAATTCTTAAATTCCAAGCTTAAGTATTTTCCCCCACGATCAGATCGTAGAGTTTTAATACTTTTGCCTAATTGCTTTTCAACTTCAGCCTTATACTCTTTGAATTTTTGAAACGATTCGGATTTGTTCTTCAAAAGATACATATATCCGAATCTACTAAAATCATCAGTAAAGGTTATGAAATAATAAAAGCCACCTCTTGCCATCGTACGCATTGGACCACATACATCACTATGTATCAATTCCAATCGTTTGGTGTGTGATGACCCTAGACCCGGGGTCAAGAATCCAGGCCATCACGGACCAATTTCTATCCAATATCAATATCTCTTGAGTTTTTTTTTTACAATTAATACTTATGCCATTGACCCCGCAATAATAAACACACACACACCAGTCATATGCTCAGAGAACAACATTTACCATAATAAAATTAAGAGTTGAACAGTTATTACAAACCAGGATCATACTTAAGTACATTGTTGAATGACACTTAGACATGAAGCGTTCCAACAATCAAAAGTTTATTACATTCTTACACCCTTAATTATACATAAGCTCTCAGAACCCGTCTGCCTCTACGCTACCTCAGGAATCGATGCTAGCGTGCTCTCAGAAGGTCGCCTTTCCCCTACCCTCTTGCGGGGCGTTCTGCGAAGTATTGGCATTCCTAGCTGTATATAGATAAGTAGCAAGAATGAGCCAAAATAGCTCAGCAAGATAATTTCTATCTACTAACATCAAAGAAAAATAAACCGTTGTATATATATAATAGACAAAAGCAACTTCAGTTATTATGGAAGAATTTTATTTCCATTCAATATGTATATACACTTTCCAATTATCCTTGTACGTAAGAAATATATAGTATCATTCCATCAGTCTCGCTTCTAACATCATATAATATCAGTCCCTCTTCTTGAATGCTATAACCATCAATATACCATTTCAGTGTAATCTTTCAAGATAATATAAAAACTTGAACAAATCTCTCGCTATAATCTTCTCATTTCCGTCTTATGCAACAATCATATAAATTAATATAAAATCAGTTTCTCTTCATTTGTAACAATAGTTCCATCATTTCATATCACTTTTCTGTTTTCAGTTATAGAAATCTGAAAACCATTTTCAATTCTTTCTTTCAAGTTTTGGGGATCTCTACTGGCGCCAGATACGTAGGACGATGATCAGTCGCCTGACCGTATCCGCTCTCTGTTTACTACTAGTAGAAGGGATGATCCCTACCTGGTAATCAACCCTGGAGGAAGGCTACCTGCTACATCCTCCCTTGGCATCTTCGTGCCGAAATAAAATATTGGATGCTGGACTGTGCCACTACCACACAGCCTCTTACGCTTACTGTTGCAATCCCCCTTTTTCAAATCATCAAATACCATTTCATATTTTCCATTTCCATTCACATTTCCATTCACATTTCCTTTCACATATATCATTTCCATTTCCATTTATCATCACCTTTAAAAATTATGTATGTCATAATACTTTGATTATGACTCAGACATCTCCTCTGTATTCAATTAAATCAATATGCTTTTATATACGTAGAGTATTCCATTTATCTCAAAAGTATTAAATACCATTCAATAATATTTATTAAATCACAATACTTAGAA
Organism: Kitagawia praeruptora; assembly: GCA_037693485.1. Classification (NCBI taxonomy): domain Eukaryota; kingdom Viridiplantae; phylum Streptophyta; class Magnoliopsida; order Apiales; family Apiaceae; genus Kitagawia; species Kitagawia praeruptora. The sequence continues at coordinate 118,282,519 of CM075352.1, forward strand.
AGAATATAATATTATAAATCATATAACCATAAATAATAACTGATACCATTCCTTTATATATCTTTAGATAACAACTGATACCATTCCTTTATATATCTTTAGATAACAACTGATACCATTCCTTTATATTCCCTTAATCATAAGGCATGTTCACTTCATGCATAATCATCTCTATGTATATTCATATCCATCTCATACTCATACTCATATCCATATTCATATCATACTCATATACCTTCCCTTTTTTACATCAATAATCAAGGAAAACCATTTCTTAACAATATAGTAACAATAGCATCACATATATATATTTCATGAAATCAAGTTTCTTTGAAGATAAATAATTTCCAAGTAGGGATAGAAAAGATCTTGCCTCGATCTCGGTAAGTCGGAAGTATAGCTCGTGGCTCTCCCGAAGTTTCTATAAACACGAAAAGGATCATTATCAGAACATATTCCACTTAACCACCTACGCTCATATAATAACACTCTTATAATATCCCATTACTACCTCAAAAGGTCTTGAAGACTTAACCATTCTTATTCCCGATTAAAGTTTTTAACGATTTACATTATTTCCTTAACAACCACTCCCGACTGTAAAAATTCTCATAATTCATAAATTCCATAATTTGACACAAGGTCAGTGGGTAAGGGTTCTTTGATCACCCTATTATAACATCCCAAAGTTTCATAATTTTTAAAAATGTCTAAGTAGGTCGATCATAGCCTCAAAGTTAACACAATTACATTTTCTCGGTTTCCGAACCACTTTCACTAAAACTGACTTTTCTCCTAAACCGTTCATCAAATTTTAACGTACTTTATATCAAAACGATCTATGAACTAAGATCTATCATTTCATGGTCAATTGGTAACCTAGACAGTAGGGTACCGTACGGGTACAGGGGTCCAAAACAGGGCATATTACATCCTAACGAAAATCGGGCATTATAACGGCTATAATTTCATACTTTCCAAATTTTTCTCACCTCCAAATCCATCATCCACCTTATACACCATCACCTACACCATGTAGTCATCTTACCAACCATGGTTACAAGCACCAAACACTTCTATATATCATCTCACCACTTATAAACACACATCTACTCATGATTTATACTTAAAACAAACTTAACCATTAAACTCATCATAATCCATCATAAACTCAAAGTAATACTAAGGGTTCTTGAATTTTATACCTTCCTTGGAGCTTGAACAACACTCAATAAGCCTTGGATAGTCCTTAAATAACCTTAAGGTAGCTTGGATCAACTAAATAAATCATAAAAACAAAGTTAGAAATTCGGATTCACTGGACACCAGTTGAAAGAATCGCAAAAACGAAGGCCTTACCTACGTTTTCTGGATGAGGCTTCTAAAGGAAAGTTGTAGAGAATCTCACCAGCTTTCCAACCATATAAAGAACACAAAATTCCATTGAGAAACGAGGGAGATATGTCCAGTTTACTGAGCTGCTGTCCTGGTTGGCCGAATTGAATGAAATGGGGGAGAGGATGATGATCTTTTGCTTTGGTTAATCTTATCTTGGCTAATCTTGAATATTCTAGAGTTTTGTAGATAATCTTCATGTTAAATGACTAATTTGTCCCTTAAACTTGGTTAGTGGAATGTGATGTCATTGCTTATGTCACTTGGATGATCCTTTAATCCTTTTCTTGTATTTTCTAAGTAAAATGCTACTAATTTTGGTAAATGATAATGTGGTATGTATCCTTGTTATTTTATTAAATCTTGGTTGTTTTGTTTCCATACTCGTCTAATTGCGATTCGTTTCGAATATACCTCGTTATCCAAGTGGTTTTGAAATCGTTTAAAAATCCAAATTCCCTTGGCATTTCCTTGACTTAATAATCCCTTGGTTTAACCTAAATTCACTAATTCCTCAATATATAAATCCTTTAATATTTCCATGCTCTTTAATATCCAATAAAATAGAAGCTCGCTCGAACTCAAAATCCTCAAAAATCCATATTCAGGAATTTCTGAAATCCGTTATCATTTCGAGTCACTTATTTTCATAGTACATCACTAATATGGTTTCTGTTTACTCATTTTCCATTTCCAATATAGAGCACCTACACACCATTTTCCTAAATTCCTCGAGATCACTATTCATTTAATCACTGTAGCCTTCCTAAAGTTAGGGTTATTACATGGTGGCCCTCTCACCTTGTCTGGTAAAAGGAGCTTTAGTCATTTTGCCAATGAGACATGGTTCACATTCCTCGTATGATTCGAAATCAAACTTATCCAAGTATCCATCCTTATGTAACTTGGAAATGCGATTCTCATTTATATGGCCTAAACGACAGTGCCAGAGGTATATGTTTGATTTGAGTCATTTGTCTTAAGACGTTTATTATTTATGTTATAGACAGGATTATCAAGATCAAGAACATATAAACCATTAAACAAACGTGCAACCCCATAGGTAACATTATTCAATGAAAACGAACAACCATTGTTCTGAATCAAAAACGAAAAACCAATCTTGTCCAAACAAGAAATGGAAATAATGTTTCTGCAAATCGCAGGCATATAAAACAGTTCTCTAGTTCTAAAATAAGCCCAGTGGACAACGAGAAATAATAAGTCCCTACAACTAAGGCAGCAACCTTTGCTCCATTGCCAACATGTAGGTCGACTTTTCCTTTCGCCAAAGTTCTACTCCTTCGAAGTTCTTGCACATTTATACAAATGTGGGAATCACATCCAGTATCTAATACCCATGATGTAGAAGTAGACAAATTGACCTCTATAACATAATTACCTGAATCAGAAATCTGAACAACCTTCAGTTTCTTTAGATCCTCCAAATAATTTTGACAGTTTCTCTTCCTTTTACCCTGTTTACACGCATAAAAAGCCTTGCTTGTATCAAATCTCTCTTGACGAGCCTGTTCTTTAAACATACATTTAAGGTGCTCGATCATGATATAAGAATCAAAATTCTCATAATGTTTTTGCAGCTCAGGACTCATAGTCGCAAGCATAAAACAGGTGACATCGGTGTCATCATCCAAATGCTTCTAATAAGCATTTCGTTGAGCCTCCGTTGCACCTTCAGAGAGAGGTCCAGGGTAAGGAATATCTATGACATAGAGCTTTCGCTCTTGCCTGAGGACAATCCTTAAATTCCTTTGCCAATCTAGGAAGTTAGTTCTTGTCAACTTGTCCTTCTCAAGGACTGATCGTACAGAGAAGTTATTTGAGTTATTTGCCATTTCGAATTTCTACAATGTTAAAATGCATAAAATAATTAGTCTACGGAATTATTAAATTATGTTCAAGTGATTATTCGTATATATTCAAAATATATATATCTCTCACTATTTTTATCAAATTAATAGCCCTACCTATCAATTCGGAAAAGTTTCTCTAAACCTTTCTAGTGAGCCAAGATCCATATTTCATCCCTTTTAAGGTCAGCTTTGGCTTTTCTCCTTAAAATGATTATTTAGGTAGACAACATTTGTCAATTATATCATATATAACTCTTGGATAGTTTGGTAGAACAACATTTGTTCGTATAACAACATTTGTTCCTATTTATCTAATAAATCTTACCAAACTCTATGCCTCTAAGTTCACAATCCTATTGTGGTCACTTAGTTAAGTCGAACCCAATGGTCTAACAGTTAAGTATCACTAACTTACTCGATCGCGTCTTACCAAGATAAATGAGGGTACTCCGCTTTGGCGCACCTACCCTTTGTCGATCTAGGTCTTGACGAGTGTTTCCCATTGGAAGGCATCTTAAACTTAATATTTTTCTTAGGGGTTTTAGTTAAAACGACCATGATCCCATCATAAAGAGATTCCCAATTTTTCCTTGAATTAAATACTTCAAATCAAGATTCATCAATGGTTTGATTTCTAGGTTATCGGAGAAGACACAATGGTATCACTTAATACCCGACTTCCTTACAGGCATGGCCCGTTGTTGACAAAATCTCCCCATATCAAAATCATTGAAAATTCGTATTTAATTCCATGTTTCGTAAACACAGAAATCTCATGATCATTATGTTTAATTATAAAATCTCGAGTCGTTACAGATTTTATCTTGTTTAAGCAAGCATAGCATGGGTGATGTATCTAATACATTCAATCATACATGATTAATCTAATTAAAGCACGCATCTCTATGTATTCTACACATACATTCATACATCATATGTAAAGTGCAGTATGTAAATGTGATTGGTTATGACCTTTATCCTATATGATCCTTTTAAGCTAATGAAAGGATCAAGGTCAATCTATGGTGGTAAAAACATAAATACAGTTACATGTCTTCATTCTTCTTGTCTTCTTGGATCGCCTCCTTGCTTGCTTGTCTTCATGTCTTCGTGTACATTACATAAACAAAACAACTATACTAATGTAATTACAAGGAGAACTCGAGTTATATTAGAGATTTAATCATTACAAGGAATGACGACATGCAAGTCGTATTTAGAAACCAAACCATAAACAAAAACCTCTATCCTATGGGTCTCAAGGCCATAACCATCCACCATGCTCAAGTAACAATTAAAGAACATGTCATATTATCTAATCATGTTAAACGATATCATATTTCAGATGATCCAATCAAAGAAATCATATAACGCAAAAATCAGAAAATCAGAATCAAATACTGAAAACAATAAATCGCCGTTTTCAGTCACTAAACGGCGTCAAACGCCTTACAGACGAGTCGATGATAGCTTTGCTATCAGTTTTGTTCAGACGCTCGTTTCCGGTCAGAAAACACATATCGTTTGCGAAAATCGGACACTGGACACAGATTTCACCGAATCTTAACAGCGTATACAGAAATCGTATCGTATACAATCCCCATATCAAGAACAAACATAAATCATATATATATATATATATATATATATATATATATATATATATGAACGTCATCAACATATCATATCCAATATAATCATATAAGTTATAACTCATAAAACGATTTTCAGAAAATCAGAATCAAATTCTGAAAACCATAAATCGCTGTTTACAGGCAGTAAACTATGTAAAACGGCTTACAGATGCGAACCTGACTTTGTCAGTCTTGCTCAGTGGCCCGATTCCAGTCAGAAAACATATCTCGTTTGCGTAAATCGGACACAGTACGCAAATTTCACTAAATTTGCACAATTTTTCGAAAATCGTATCGTATACAATCTCCAAAAATAAGAACAAGCATGTATCATATACACTCAGCAATTTATACAATCATCCCATGATTATACAATCCACTAATATATCATATGTTCAAAACATATACATACACATCTCGTATAATCACAAAAACATGGCAAATCACATACATGTTTATATACACCAAAACTGTTAAACACATAACCGAATTAAAAGCATTTTGCAAGTAGCTCTGATGCCATTGAAGGGTTTCGAGCATCAAACGCAGTGGAAATCAATAATAAAAACAATAAAATCGAAACCCAATCGCAGGATCCATGCAAAACAAGACGTTTAATTCGTAGTTATGAACGTTTACCTTAAAACGAAGCTTTAACAGTTGATGACAGATGGAGGTCCAAAGCAACTTGAATCACCACGCATCCCGCTCTCGCGATCTACGCTCTACCGGTATCCACACGAACGCTTTTCTCGAAGGATTAATGTGTACTAGCACCCGAAAACTGCTTCTCTCTCTATCTTCTTTATCTCTCTCAAGAACGGCTAGGGTTTTGTAAAACTTGTATCACCATGTAAAATCAGCCATAAAGAGATATATATAGAGAGAAGAGAATTAGTTTTCTAATTATAATCCAATTATAATTAATACTAATCCGAAATTCTAATTTATTATTTAATTAAGTCTCACTTAATTAATAACTAATTTCGGAATTAGTTAAAGTAATTCCATTTTTTCTATTTAATTAATTAATTAAGTCAAACTTAATTAACATTATAAATAGAACAAATTACTTTTTTAATTTAAATTCATAATTTAAATTATTTCTCCTTCAAGCGTTCTTTGTGTGTGACCCTATAGGTTATTATTACGTTGGCAACAATTTTAATATCTAATTAAAATTGTAAACAATGAGCGGCATCTAGTAATACATCATTGCTACCCAAGTAATAATAATTAACTGGTGATCCAATTAAACCTTTCGTGATTAATGTTTCCGTGTAATATAATCCCTTTAACCATATATTATAGATTAAACTTGAGGCATGTAGTTAGTCATCCTCTTCAACGTTTAATCCGGGTTTCCTTGATCAATGAGTAGATTATTAAAAACAAATCAATATTTGAGCATGGCCATGCATTTTCATAATCTCACTCAATCAAGAGGCCAATAATATCTCTCCTAATAATAGGAGGGTTAAATCCTTTATCTATCATTCATATTTCTCATACGTCTCATAATATACCCGAAGTACACTTTTATCATCACCCGGTCAAAGGTAACTTTTAATGTAGTCAAAGTATATTAATCCTCGTATAGAAATATAATGATCTCAAGTCTAAGGATCATTACACCATTATCACTGTGAGTCTTTCTAATGACATTATCAAGATGTAGAAACTCACTGTGGGTCAATCCAGTGTCATGTAGAATATTACATGCACCTATGTTCTTGACTTTAGTATCACTATACCTATGACCAATGAGATGTGGTCATCAATCAACAAACATACTAATCTTTATGCATTATAATTGTCCCATATTATTAATGCTCGATTAGGGATATTTAGGAATATAAACACTATTCATATAATCTCATTTTTAAGTCACATACTTAAAGATATAGAATACATATTACATATTCCAAGGACATTTATTATTCTAATATTTATTTCGCAGTAAATAAAGACATAATAAATCAATATACAAATAATCGTTGGAAGATAACAAAATAGTCTTTCCTAGAAGCACAACTACATTGTCTCTAGGGCACTAACACTATCATAATACATCAAACCACGGCTCCTTATACACCACAGCAAAATGGTGTGGCAGAGAGAAAGAGTAGGACTTTGAAAGAAATGGTTAATTCCTTGTTATCCTACTCGGGTTTGAGTGAGGGATTTTGGGGTGAGGCTATGTTGACAGCCTGTCATTTATTGAATCGAATTCCTAGTAAGAGGAATAAGATTACCCCTTATGAACTTTTGTATAAAGAGTCAACAAAATTGAGTTTTCTAAGAGTTTGGGGATCGATGTAGAGCAGTTGTAAGACTCACTGAACCCAAAAGAAGAAACTTGGGTGAACGAGGTATAGATTGCATATTTGTTGGTTATGTTGAGCATTCCATAGCATATAGATTCTATGTGTTAGAATCTAATGACTATGTATCTGTGAACTCGATTATCGAGTCAAGAGATGTTATTTTTGATGAAAACAGATTTACATCTATACCTAGACCAAGGGACATGCTTCAGATTCTTCTAGTAGGGACTCAGTTTCTACTGAAATGTGAATGGACCGTCTGAACCAAGGAGAAGCACTAGAGCTAGAAAAGCAAAGTCTTTTGGAGATGACTTTCATCTTTATCTAGTAGAAGGCTCTAGAGATGAAATTGAATATCAATACCAATATTGTTTTGTTGTTGAGGAGGATCCAAATACTTTTAGCGAAGCTATGAAATCTAGGGATGTTGCATTCTGGAAAGAAGCTATCCAAGATGAAATGGATTCTTTCATGAATAATAATACTTGGGAATTGAGTGATCTGCCCCCTGGCTGTAAAGCATTGGGAAATAGATGGATCTTCAAAAGGAAAATGAAGGTGGACGGTACCATAGATAAGTTTAAAGCCATATTGGTAATCCAAGGTTTTAGACAAAAAGAAGGGATTGATTATTTTGATACTTATGCTCCTGTTGCTAGAACCTCCACTATTAGATTGTTAATAGCACTTGCTGCTATACACAACCTTGTCATTCACCAAATGGATGTGAAAACTGCATTCCTGAATGGTGAATTAGATGAAGAGATTTATATGAAACAACCCGAAGGGTTTGTTATGCCTGGTTGTGAGAACAAGGTGTAAATTGAAGAAATCAATTTATGGTCTGAAACAAGCACCGAAGGATTGGTATGATAAATTTGATACTGTGGTCTTGTCTAACGGTTATTTTCTCAACCAAGCAGACAAGTGTGTATATAGCAAATTTGATGCTTCTAGTAAAGGAGTTATAATTTGTTTATATGTGGATGACATGTTGATTTTTGGTACTGACCAAAATCAAGTGGATAAAACTAAGAAGTTCTTGTCATCTAATTTTGATATGAAAGACATGGGGGAGGCTGAGGTGATTCTTGGTATAAGGATCAAGCGTAAGAACAATGGTATTTCAATTTCTCAATCTCATTATATTGAGAAGATTCTGAAAAGATTTAACTTTAAGGATTGTTCTCGTGTTAGCACTCATCTTGATCCTAGTATTAAACTCCTACCTAATACAGGTGTTGCAGTATCTCAACTTGAATACTCAAGGGCTATTGGTAGTCTCATGTATGCCATGATAAGCACTAGGCCAGATATTGCCTATGCTATTGGAAAGCTTAGTAGGTCTACTAGCAAGCCAAGTTCACATCATTGGCAAGCCTTAATCCGAGTGTTCAAATACTTGAAAGGAACCATGGATTATGGTTTGACATATACTGGATTTCCTTCGGTTATTGAAGGTCATTCAGATGCAAGTTGGATTTCCAATAAGGAAGATCATTCTTCCACAAGTGGATGGGTATTCCTTCTTGGGGGGAGGTGCTATCTCTTGGGCATCGAAGAAACAAAGTTGCATTACTGATTCAACAATGGAATCTGAATTTGTGGCATTATCAGCGACTGGTAAAGAAGCTGAATGGCTAAGAAATCTGATTTATGAGATTCCATTGTGGCCTAAACCGATATCACCCATATCTATCAGATGTGATAGTGAGCCTGCCTTGGCTAATGCTTATAGACAAGTGTTCAAAGGTAAGTCTAGACACTTAGGTGTTAGACACAGCATGATTCGTGAGCTTATCACGTATGGTGTTATATCAGTGGAGTTTATAAGAACTCAACATACTTTAGCCGATCATCTAACCAAAGGGTTGAGTAGAGATCTTGTGCACAAGTCGGCTGTAGGGATGGGATTAAAGTCCATAAAAAACCTCTCATGTTGAGATACCCAATTCCCATCTAATATGACATTAGGTGCTGAATTCATTGTGGAAAGCTTAACATCTAGAGATTGGAACACATTAGTATTATCATCCCAAGGTATGTGTTCGGACCTGCAAGTTAAGGAGGTTGAAGTTTATCTTCTTAATAGTTCTTTTGAAAAATTGCATATGCAGGTGCGAGAATAAAAGAACTACCTATATGAGCATGAAGTTTAGCCGCTTCAAGAAGCTTGGACTTGGCTTTGATATGCTTATGAAGGATTAGGACACTAGGCTAGTAAAATATATTGTCAAGTAAGAACATTTGAGAATGTAAATTTATGTGTATATTATCTTCATGTATTCACTATGAATAGTAGAGGTTCAATCCATAGTGATACCTTGATATTCGAATATTTGGAATGTGTAATATACTAATGTGAAATTCAATCGTCATGATATTTCATTTATGTATAAGTTTGTTGTTTGTTGTGATTTTGTTTAAGTTAATCATGGATTACGCTAAAATGGGGGAGGATTGTTGGATATTTTAGTGTAATTGGATTGGCTAGTTGATCAATGTAATCGTAATGTTACATCGAACAAGTCGGGAGAATGCGGAGTGCATGCTCTGTTCGAGTTCGTTATGATTTCAGAATTATTGCTTATGAGACATGTTTATTGGCATCAAACACATCTGTTAGAATGAGATGTGTCTGTTGGGAAAAGATTCATCTTGAGATGTGTCTGTTGGTATTAGACATGACTGTTGGAATGAGATGTGTCTGTTAGGAAAAGACACATCTTGAGATGTGTCTATTGGCAAAAGACACACCTGTTGACATCTATATATAGGTGTTGCATTGATCATTTTACACACTGGTTCATTTTGAAATACACAGCAAAATACATTCTCTCTTCTTGCAGAATTTCTGACTTTATCCGATTGAATTATTTGGGTGAACCACAAATAACTTCAATCTGAAAGTGTTCACACGACTTCAGAAAAATCCAAGTAATTACCCATATTCCCCAACAGAATACTCCTAGGAGTTGAATCTTGTTGGACATTGAGAAGGATAAGGATTTCCGATGGCCGAAGCAACTCAGGGGTGATCCCGCAAAGAGAAACAAGAATCAGTATTGCAGATTCCACAGAGATGTGGGGCATGACACTGATGATTGCAAGCAACTCAAAGATGAGATCGAGTTTTTGATTCGTAGAGGGAAACTGAGCCACTTCACTAAGGGTGACGACCGTGGTAATCAGAGAAGAGAGTATGATAGAGGGATGACGATCAAGATCGCAACCCACAGCCCCGAGGGCTAGTAATCAACATGATCTCAGGAGGCCCGACTGTAGCCGGCACAACAAGGAATTCTCGGAAGGCTTATGCTAAAGAATTGATGCACATCGTGGGAGAGGCCCCGAAGCGTGCAAAAACTGAAGTAGTGGTTGGTTTTGATGACTCAGACTTGGAAGGGGTGAAGTTCCCCCATGACGACCCGTTGGTCATAACTTCTGTGATTGGAAACTCAAAGGTGAAGCGAGTCTTGATAGACAATGGAGCTTCCGTTGACATTCTATTTCATGATGCATTTGTGAAGATGGGATACAGTGATTCTCAGTTGACCCCCAATAACATGCCTATATATGGATTTAATGGAGTAGAATCCAAAGTTGAAGGGACTATTCAGTTGCCTGTAACTGTTGGACAGGAGCCCAAGGAGGCCACTCAGATGTTGAACTTCCTGGTAATCAAGGCGGTTTCAACGTACAACGCTATCCTCGGAAGGACTGGACTTCATGCATTCAAGGCTGTCGCCTCAACTTATCATATGAAGATCAAGTTCCCGACCAGGAATGGTGTTGGAGAACACAAAGATGATCAAAAGATGGCACGAAGCTGATATGTAGCCTCGTTAAGGCCTGATGGAGTCGGGGGGCAGGTCCTTCCGATTGAGGACATGGATGTCCGCAGTAGTAAGAAACGTCAAGAAAGGCCGTCAGATGATACCATACAGAAGCCTCGGACAACCATTGAGGTTAAGGCGTTAACTGAATTTGTGGTTGAATGTACCATTGGCAACCAAGAAGTCGGGGGGTAGGAGGTAATACCCCAAGCAGGAAGTGAACCTCAGAATAATAAGGAGGAGACCAGAAGGAGTGGTGGGTGCTCTATTTTGACGGAGCATCAAAAATTTTGATGGAGCATCAAAAACAAAATCTGGTGCAGGCCTAGTCTTGCAAAGCCTCGATGGGCTCAAGTTATCCTAGTAGAACTTAGCTTCATATTTATCTAGTAGAAGTAGAAATAAGGTTCATTGAAACCATTGAAGAGCATGTTGCTCCGAGTAGGACAATAGTACTTTATGTAAGGGTTGAACCCATTTCAAGTTATTAATGCAAGTTTGTTTTCCATTCATTTATTGTGTCATTTTATTTATGTGCCAAGCACCTGATGAGTGCAAGTTAAGGATGACCAAGTACCGAAAATAAAAGAATACACGAATGGAGAAGAAGCAAATGCATAAATAAAGACCCTGAAGGGTCAAGAGTTAGATTACAGCACGACCAAATAAGAGTTTAAGTCCGTGAGGGACCCAGGTTAAAAGACGAGCAGATAAAAGCCACACGCAACAATCAAAGCCATGCAAAGCCGAGGATGTTAAGGACTAGCTACTCTTCTATATGTCTTAAGGATGAAGACCAACGACTGGTGAATAAGATATTCGCCCATCTGATTGGGAAAACCATGGAGGTCTATGTTGATGACATGTTAGTCAAGAGCCTGTGTAAGGTAGATCACATTAAGCACCTCAGGGAGGCATTCGAAGTGCTGAGGCACCACAAGATGATGTTGAATCCAGCCAAGTGTGCTTTTGGAGTTGGATCAGGAAAATGTTTGGGATTGATGGTTTCGAAGAGAGGCACAGAGGCCAACCCTGATAAGATAAAAGCAATTTTAGACATGGAACCACCCGCTCTATACGAGATGTACAGAAGCTAACCGGCCGAGTTGCAGCCCTAGGGAGATTCATCTCCAAGTCTGGTGACAAGTGTTTGCCTTTCTTTCAAGCATTGAAAAAGGTGAAAATTTTTTAGTGGACTCCTGAGAGCCAAGAGGCCTTCGAACATCTGAAGAAGTACATGGTTGAAGCCCCGTTGTTGGCCAAGCCTAGTCCCGGAGAGACTCTCTATCTATACTTGGCGGTATCTGAGCAAGCATTGAGTGTTGTCCTCATTCAAGAAGAGAAAAAGGTTCAGAAACCCATCTACTATGTAAGCAAGGTGTTACATGGGGCGGAGTTGAACTACTCTCTAATCGAGAAGTTTGCTTTGGAATTGATCACAGCCTCGAGAAAGTTACAACCGTACTTTCAGCACACAAGATTGAAGTCCTGACGGACCAGCCATTGAGAAGCATATTGCATAGCCCAAAAGCTAGTGGTAGGTTGATTAAGTGGGAAATTGAACTTAGAGAGTTTGACATCACATATAAGCCTCGAACAGCTATTAAGGCTCAGGCATTGACCGACTTCGTGGTTGAATGTACCATCAGCAACCAAGAAGTCGGGGGGCAGGATATGGTAACCACCACTGGAAGTGAAGAACTTGTACCTGATCTGAAGGAATATTGGGTGCTCTATTTTGATGGAGCATTAAAAATAAAATCTAGTGGTGCAGGTCTAGTCTTACAAAGCCCCGATGGGTTCACAGGTGAGTATGCTTTGAAGTTGGATTTTTTGATAACCAATAACGATGCCGAGTATGAAGCCTTGGTAGCTGGGTTGGGCTTGGCCAGAATTATGAGGGTCAAGAATCTTAAAATTTGTGGAGATTCACGATTGGTAATATCGCAAGTGAATGGTGAATTTGAGGCCAAGGATGAAACTATGGCAAAGTATTTAAGAGTTGTGAAAGCCGTCATGACTCAGTTTGATGAGTGCTACGTAGAGCACATTTCGAGAGAAGAGAACGTTAAGGCTGATGCCTTGTCTAAGTTCGCTTACGCAAGGAGTGTCTACTTCCAGGTCTTGAAGGCCCCGACCATCAACTCTAAGTTGGTAGCACCGATCGATGTTGGAAGCTGTTGGTTAGATCCTATTGAAGTTCATCTTGAAACCGGATGGCTCCTTGACAATGCCTTGGAGGCACGAAAGCTGTCAGTGTGAGCATTGAGATATGCCTTGATCGAAGGCATCCTTTACAAGAGGTCGTTTGTTATCTCATACTTGAAGTGTTTGAGGCCCCAAAAGGCAAAAGAAGCATTGGAAGAAGTTAACATAAAGTAAAGGGTTAGCAGTGTTGATCAGGAAATGTGGGGAAATCTGAAGCAAAAGTTATGAATGACCATATTGCTGATTCTCCATACTCATGTTCATCATGAAGATGAAAACACATGTTCATCACGAAGATGAAAACTCATGTTCATCACAAACATGAAAACTCATGTTCATCACGAAGATGAAAACTCATGTTCATCACGAACACGAAAACTCATGTTCATCATGAACACGAATACTCTTGTTCCTCAAAAGCATGAAACATCATTGTTCAAGAGGGAAGTTGAAGTACTGAAGCCAAGAGGGCAAAAAAAAAAAATTCAAAACCGGCCGACCAGGAGCCAGCCGACCGGGGCACCCCGAGGGGCTTCAGCCGACCGGTGGCTAGCCGACCGTCGTTTAAGGCTTCGGCCGACCGGGACCGTTCATGGGTACGAACATTTTTTGGCCGACCGGGATTGATCAGGAACATGAATATTTCTGGCCAACCCGTTTCCGTCAGGAACATGAAGATTTCTGATTGATCGGGTTTTGTCAAGAACATGAAGAATATGGAAATTGAGTTGAACCAAAAGATGGTTTTAGCACCGGTTAGCGCCGTTTAGTGCCATTTAGCGTTCGAGTATTGACATTGATGTTCTGGTATTAAAGTTGAAGGCTGATATTCAAGATGAAAGCCAAGGTCCTGGTGGAGCCAAGGTCGTCACGAAGTCGGTCCCAGGGTCATGTCGATGTTGAAATCGTTCCCGGGATCGTGACGATGTTGAACCCCGTTTAGCATCGTTCAGCACCGTTTAGCACCGTTCACTGCCGAATAGGCTTCAGCCGACCAATCTTCGTTTCGATGTCGAAGGTCCCGACATCGTTTCGATGTTGAAGGTCCCGACGTCGTTTCGAATATGAAAACTAAGCTGAAGCCATTGAAGGCCAACGAAGCTACTAGAGCCAACCTTGGATCAAGAGATTCAAAAACAAGTTCAAGAATTAGCCACTGAATCTTAGGCCTTCGTTTCGATGTTGAAGGCCCCAACACCGTTTTGATGTCGAAAGTCAGCCTAGAAACTTAGGATGAGAAATATGAGATATTAGCCATGAAGGTCAAGGTTAGCTATGAAGGCCAAACTCGAGGAGGTCATGGACCTCCAATCAAGATCCAAAGGTTGAAGTGATGTTCAAGTGTTGACATTGATGAAAGGTTGGTATTCAGGATGGAAGCTGATTGTGATTAAGGAAGCCTAATCAAGAGGTTAGCGCGAAGTATAGGATTAGCAGCGCTAATCAAAAAATGAGGGGAAGTCTTAAGCAAAAGTTATGAATGACCATATTGCTGATTTTCCATACTCATGTTCATCAAGAACATGGAAACTCATGGTCGTTACGAACATGAAAACTCATGGTCGTCACGAACACGAAAACTCATGGTCGTTACGAACACGAAAACTCATGGTCGTTACGAACACGAAAACTCATGGTCGTCACGAACACGAAGACTCATGATCATCAAGAACACGAAAACTCATGGTCGTCACGAACACGAAGACTCATGTTCATCAAGAACACGAAAATTCATGGTCGTCATGAATACGAAAACTCATGTTTATGAAAACATCGTGTTCAAGGAGGAAGTTGAAGAACGGCCGACCGAAAGCCAGCCGACCGGCGCACCCGGGAGGCTTCGGTCGACCGGGGTTCATCATCAACATGGGTATTTTCTGCCAACCGGGGTCAATCAGGAACACGAATATTTCTGGCCAACCCATTTTCGTCAGGAACATGAAGACTTCTGATTAACTAAGTTCCGTGGAGAATATGAAAATGGATTTAAACTGAAATCCGTTTAGCACCGTTTAGTGCCGTTTTATGCCAGTTAACGTCGTTTAACACCGTTTAAACGTCGTTTAAGGCTGATTAGCGCCGTTTAGCGTCGTTTAGCGCCGTTTAGTGCCGTTTTATGCCAGTTAACGCCGTTTAACACCGTTTAAACATTGTTTAAGGCTGATTAGCGCCATTTAGCTTCGTTTAGCGCCTTTTAGTGCCGTTTTATGCCAGTTAACGTCGTTTAACACAGTTTAAACGTCGTTTAAGGCTGATTAGCGCCGTTTAGCGTCGTTTAGCGCCGTTTAGTGCCGTTTTATGCCAGTTAACGTCGTTTAAAACCGTTTAAATGTCGTTTAAGGCTAATTAGCGCCGTTTAGCGTCGTTTAGTGCCGTTTAGTGCCGTTTTATGCCAGTTAACGTTGTTTAACACCGTTTAAACGTTGTTTAAGGCTGATTAGCGCCATTTAGCGCCGTTTAGTGCCGTTTTATGCTAGTTAACGTCGTTGAACACCGTTTAAACGTCGTTTAAGGTTGATTATCACCGTTTAGCGTCGTTTAGTGCCGTTTTATGCCAGTTAACATCGTTTAACACTGTTTAAACGTCGTTTAAGGTTGATTAGCGCCGTTTAGCGTCATTTAGCACCGTTTAGTGCCGTTTTATGCCAGTTAACGTCGTTTAACACCATTTAAACGTCGTTTAAGGCTGATTAGCGCCGTTTAGCGTTGTTTAACGCCGTTTAGTGCCGTTTTATGCTAGTTAACGTCATTTAACACCGTTTAAACGTCGTTTAAGGCTGATTAGCACCGTTTAGCGTCGTTTAGCGCCGGTTAGTGCCGTTTTATGCCAGTCAAAGTCGTTTAACATCGTTTAAACGTCGTTTAAGGCTGATTAGCGCCGTTTAGCGTAGTTTAGCACCGTTTATTACCGTTTTATGCCAGTTAACGTCGTTTAACACCGTTTAAATGTTGTTTAAGGCTGATTAGCGCCGTTTAGTGTCGTTTAACACCGTTTAAACGTCGTTTAAGGCTGATTAGCGTCGTTTAGCGTTGTTTAGCACCGTTTAGTGTCGTTCTATGCCAGTTAACATCGTTTAACACCGTTTAAACGTCGTTTAAGGCTGATTAGCGCCGTTTAGCACCGTTTAGTGCCATTTTATGCTAGTTAACGTCGTTTAACACCGTTTAAACGTCGTTTAAGGCTGATTAGCGCCGTTTAGCATCGTTTAGCGCCGTTTAGTGCCGTTTTATGCTAGTTAACGTCGTTTAACACCGTTTAAATGTCGTTTAAGGATGATTAGCGCCGTTTAGCGTCGGTTAGCGCCGTTTAGTGCCGTTTAGTGCCGTTTTATGCAAGTTAATGTCGTTTAACACCGTTTGAACGTCGTTTAAGGCTGATTAGCGCCGTTTAGCATCGTTTAGCGTCGTTTAATGCCGTTTTATGCCAGTTAACATCGTTTAACACCGTTTAAACGTCGTTTAAGGCTGATTAGCGCCGTTTAGCACCGTTTTATGCTAGTTAACGTCGTTTAACACCGTTTAAACGTCGTTTAAGGCCTATTAGCACTTTTTAGTATCATTTATGGTCGTTGTAAATGCGTCGATCGCTCCACGCTTTACATTAAGACAATGTTGTTGAAAATGCTTGCATATGAGCAATAAACCCTGACCCGAGTCTCGAATAAGGCCGTTAAAACTTCAAGGAAAAGCTGATCAGTTTTCCTAGAAGTTGGGGGGGCAAACGATATGGGTTAAAAATAAGCCCTAAAGACACATTTAATGTGGCATTAATTAGACCCAATATGGTCAAAACGTGGGTTCCACCAGATGGGCCCAGACCCTATTTATGATATTAATTTCGTAGTTAATATTAAGGGTAGTGACCAGCTCAACAATGAGAGTCAAATAAGGATATTGCTCCTGCTTGACTTAGCCTCCAAAGTACCTACTTCAACAAGGAAGCTGATTCCTACAAGAAAGGAGTCTAGAACCTTCCTCAAGGCGGTGACTTGCCCACCAAGTCACCTAACCCTACTACGATTTTAGGGCTTCTCAGCCTATATAAAGGGTCTGACCCCTCATTCTCAGAACTACGTTTTTTGGCTTGATTCTTGATATTCATCAAGGTACGTAGGCATCTTGTGAAGGCAGATTCAGCCACGAACGCGAGAGCAGCCATTAAAGTTCGAAGCTCACGAACCCTAGTATTAATGACATACAAATCCTAGCCGCAATTTAACAACCTAGTTTTTATTCCACAACACTAATACACCAAGATTCTCTTACGTGTTTCAAATGATTTTATCAATTTATTTCTTTTTTTTGTTACCGGTTTGAAAATTATTTTAAAAAACATGCTATAAAAAAATTGGACTATAATTTTTTAAAAAAAACACCTAATAGAATCTTGTTATATTACATAAATATCTTTAAATTTTTGAATAATAACTTTTTATTTTAATATAAATATCTAATAAAGTAGTATTACGAATTCAAAATAATTAACAAAAACACCTAATAGAATCTTTATGTATTACATTAGATTATCTTAAGTGTTTCAAAACATCTAATAGAATTTTGTTGTGTATTACATTAAAAAAAATATATTCCTTATGAAAATACATTAAAAATAATACGTTTCGTATAAATTTTTTCAACAAAACACCTAAGCGAATCTTGGTTAGTTACAAATTTTTTTTAAACAATCGTTAAAACATAAAAATATACATTTCTTTTTGGAAATTAAGATACATATAAAAAAAATATTACCTTATATGTTTTAAATCAAAAATATTATTGTAGTTTAGATCAATGAAAAATTTAGAAGAATAATAATATAGATATCTAATAAAGTTGTATTATGATTATGAAAAAAATAAATTATACATGTAAGAGAATCTTAGTGTACTACATAATATTTTATAACGTGTTTGAAATCATATTTTTAAAATTAAAAATATGTTAATACTTTTTAATAATGTAAAAAAAGTTTAAAACAAAAATTTTAGAGAATATTTATTTTATAAATCTTTATCATAATAAAATCTTAATGTATCCATTTATTTTCTAATTTTTTATCTTAAAAATTCATTAATTTCTTTTGAAATACAGCTACATATAAAAATATTACCCAATACACCAAGATTCTCCTTTTGTTTCAAATGATTATATCAAAAAAAAATTTGGTACTGGTTTGAAAAATATTTTAAAAGGCATACTATAAAAAATTTAACTATAATTAAAACAATACCTAACAGAATCTTGTTGTATTACTTAAATATCTTTAAATTTTTGAAAATAACTATTTATTTGATATAAATATCTAATAAAGTATTATTATGATTTCAAAATAATTAATAAAAACACATAATAGAATCTTAATGTATTACATTAGATTCTTTTATCTTTTATGTGTTCTTGATATATTAAAAATTTCCTTAAGTGTTTCAATGTTAATGAATCTTTTTAACACAGCTGATTATAGCTAACACACCTGATTATAAGAACACCTACATTAATCAAAAAAGAATGTAAACCAAAGAATGAGAGAACTTTTCAAAATAGAGCGTTTTGATAGAATGAGTAAATTTTAACTTTTGAGAGCGTTTTGATAAGGAAAATAGAGATATGTAATGGATTGCAGTTAGATATAATCAAATCAATTACATTAAATTTATGAATAATTCGTAAATGGAAACTACTATAATGGATAAACAAATCATATGAAAATCTTGTAATATATGGTACCCTATATGACAATACGTATGCTTTATCTTTGTATTAAAAAAAATTCTATACTATCCTTATAGTATAAACATAGCAATATATAAAAAGATTTGTATTTAATATGAGCCACATGATTAGAAATAAATCAACGGTGGATGTAAGGGTTCTCTGGTTCTCTTGCTAAGGAGGGTTCTCTTTTGAACCTCCTCATATATATATATATATATATATATATATATATATATATATATTGTAGATTTCAAAAAAGAGGTCGAAAATGACAACTGAAAACTGGAACTTGCAATCAGAAATTCATATGCAACCTTTTCAACCTATTAGTTGAATGTAATCGGAAATTCATATTAGTTAAATGTGGTTGCATTCAGTTGAATATTGGCCCTGGCGGGGCCTTGGAAACCAAATCCACAAATATCACCCCATCCTTAAAAAAAAAAGGTGTAAAACAAGTTGCATATGCAACCACTTATGCAACTGAATACAAAAGATAGTATTTTTGAAAATAAAATTTAAAAGATAGTATTTTTGAAAATAAAACTTAAAAGATAGTATTTTTGTAAATAACTTTTCAAGTGGTAGTATTTTTGAAAATAGTTTCAAAAAGATAGTATATGGGGTAATTTTCCTAAAAAAAATGATTATGGTTATGTTTAAAATTATTGTAAAAAATTGTTGTACTGTTAAAAAAATGCTGATAAAATAAATATTGTTGAAAAAATTAGATAATTTACAATACGATTCCGATGAATTTGAGTATGAAAAATTAGACCTGAACATAATGAATGGGACGGTGGGAATATCTTTTAAATATAATTTTATATTTATATTTGTCTAGATTCAATGTCTAGTAACACGAGCCCATGCAGTGACCAATTTGTTTATATAGAATAATATTAGAATATTTTGAACGGTATTAATTAAAATAGTTGATTAAAATGATATAAAAATTAATTATGTAAAATTTATTGAACAATGCTACAATGGAATTTGTTTTAGTATGGTAAAAGATGATGTGGAGTCACTACATGTTCACCAAATATGGCCAATGTAGGTTCTGTTTGAGTTTACTGTTAAAAATTGATGTGCTGTTAGAAAAAGTGCTGTTGAAAAAAGTGTTATTGTAAAAAGCTGAACACTGTTTGGTAATATTTTTTATGTGTGCATGTTTTGATGTAAAAATATAATAAAAATAATGTTTTTTGTGAGGTTTAATATTGAAACCAGCAGCTGCTTTCCGCAAAAGCTGAAAAGCAGCTTTTTTCAAAAGCATGGGCGGACCTGCTTTCTTTAAAAGCGACTTTTAGGCCAAAAGTGCTTTTCAAAAAATTTGCTTTTAAATTTTGCCAAACACTTTTCAACGGTTTTTCAGGAAACAAGTTTCTGTTGCTGTCAATGCCAAACACATCCTTAATGACCTTGGATAAAATTTTATCCAAGAATTATTTACTATTGGAGTATAAAATATTTTAGACATTATTTATAATTCTTATTTATGGTAGATAATTTGAAAATTAAGCTAAGAACAGTCTCCCATTCGAGATTATATTGATTTCAAAATTGTTATGAAATGTCAAGCGAATTAATAATTTTATATCTAGTTTGGTAATGATTTTGAAAACTTTATCATTTTTCTTTTAATAATATATAAAAATTTAGTAATGTATAAAAAGTATTTGAATAATTGATCATTTTGCTATTAATTTTATATTCATTTTTTAGCCTAAAATTATTTTAAAATATTGGAAGCCTTTTAATTTCATAAACTTTATTTTAGAATTTCAAAAATTTTATTTTTACAAATTCTCTAACTTATTTTGATTTAAAAGGATTAAAATCAATTTTTTAAATAATAAGTAGATTTTCAGAAAATGGGAAATGACCATTCTGCCCTTGTGTCTATATAACACCTCCACTGCCTATTTCTTTCAGTTTGTGCGAGTTTTTCAGCTGGGTTTGGTATCATCTTCTTCTCCTCTTCATTTTCTTTTGATTTCAAGCTTAAAATCATGCTATTAGTTATATTTTAATTGCTTAAATGATATTATTATGCTTGTATGGTAAGTTGTTGAAAGTTTTGGATGATAATATGTATGTATAATTGTATATGTATATTCGATTCTTACATGCAAGATTGATAAGCTGTTTGATTGATAATTAAATTATGGTATAAGGTTGATTATAGGAAGAAATCAAGTTTTTACAAAGTTTGGTGGTTGTTTTTGAAGTTCCGGTCAAAACCCTCGCCGCCGGTGACGGATTCCGGCGAGGTTGTGGTGGTTAATGGTGGTCCTGTGTTGTTGTAGCATGTATGGATGATTTGTTGTGGTGTTAACTCATTAAACTTGGTTGCATGTATAGATAATAATGTAAAATGAAATTTGCTGCTGGAAATCAGTTCGTAGAGTACTTATCTCAAATCTAATCTTAAAACTAAATATATATTTGGATTTCTTGCGAAAAAATAGGTGGAATAATCTCTTGAATCATGTCAATCGGATCAACCTTTAGCCCATTTATTATTGTACCTAGGACTGCAATCATTGTGATCGGAGAGTCACGACGATTATTGTACCTAGGACTGCGGCTGCGATGAGCAGGTTGAGAAAGGAAGCCGATTGTACATATCTAGACGCATGTTCATCAGGTGTTATTTCTTTGACCTCAATTTTTCTCGCAATTTTCTTCTGCTGTACAGTAATTTACTTGATCGATTGTTTGTTATTCTACTATTTCTTCGCATATCTATGAATTTATTTGTGATCTTCTCTGATTTCCATAGCGTTGCTGTTGATATCGGTATTCCGACTTTTTGCGATATCAGTTATGCTTCTTTCTTGCTGTCTATGGATCTTTATATGAGAAATCTGGATTTTGTAATGCATTGAAAGTCCTGTACAGGAAAAAGATGAGTGTCAACTTCTGTTTTCGTTGGATGATCTGTTCTATCGGGGTTGAATGTTTTTTTGAGATTTGGTATTTGACAATCTTACAAGATCTAATCCGACAGGTTTTTTATTGTGAGTTTAAAGATTTGTGTCTCTATACATGTCAATGTTAGCTCAGAAATTTTGTGGAGGAATATTGTTTACATAAGCTAATAGTAAGTTGTGTATCACAGTATCCACTTTTTCATTTTTTAATTAAAATTTCGTTGTTAGTTGATTTTGCTGTGGTTCATTTTTCAATCCGAGTAAATTGTTTCGATTTAGTGGATACAATTCTTCATGTATTTAAAAGCGTTTATATCAATCCAGTTCTTCGTGTGTGTGTTGAATAGGTGTTTTTATCTTTGTGGATTAATACTATCTGTATGAATAGTGTTTTTGTTAGTCACAGAGGCATGCCTGTTTACATCTAATAACAAGCCTAATTGTTTGTAATGCTTTGCATTATTTACATGACCTCTTAACTGAGGGAACCTCTATTTGTAAAGTTTCTACTTGTTCTGTACTTGTAGTAGGCATCAAATCCTAGTTGTGTAACTGTACTTATATAGTCAAGAATAATGCTTGAAAGAAGTTCCAAGCTTCATGCCTCAAGCAAGAAGATGAAGACTGTCAAATAAATCACAGTTGGGATTTGAAGAAATGAAGAATTTGCCTAAGTACCAATTCGAGAAGTACTTTTGTCTATTCGAGAAGTCTAGCATTCGAGAAGTCAAAGATTCGATATCTAAGAAGACACTGTTCGATATCTCAGAATGAACTGTTCGATATCTCATTCGATATCTCAGAAGATTCGACATGTCTAAATACTCTATTCGAGAACTCAGGAAGTCAACAAGTTAAAGTGGTATTCGAGTTCTCAAAGAGTCAAGAAGTCAAAGATTCATTCGATATCTCAAGGACTCAGATAGCTATTCGATATCTCAAGGATTTGACAAGTCAAGTGTTCCATTCGATATCTCAAGGACTCTAAATGAACTATTCGATATCTCAGGGATTCGACAAGTCAAGTGTTCTATTCGACAACTCAAGGAACCCTGGAGAAAAGTACTATTCGAGAAGTGATTCAATATGTAAATCATACAGTATTCGA
Organism: Kitagawia praeruptora; assembly: GCA_037693485.1. Lineage (NCBI taxonomy): Eukaryota > Viridiplantae > Streptophyta > Magnoliopsida > Apiales > Apiaceae > Kitagawia > Kitagawia praeruptora. Next base: position 118,305,555 of record CM075352.1, read on the forward strand.
GAACTCAGAGTTATCTAATCCTAGTTATCGAATCAATCACTTAGTCACTTCTCGAATACATTCTTGGAGACAAAATACTGAAGAAATTGTACAAGTTTGAAACCTGCAACAAACCAATGCACTTTATGGACCACAATCTGTAACGTGCTCTGGAAAGCCTACAAGGAAGCTTGGACAGATATAGAAGAGACAAAGGGCTAAAGAAGTGGATCTGAACAGGCTTTGCAAAGTCAAATCTGTAGCCGTTTGGACACTTACTCAAAAAGGATAGACAGACTAGAAAGTAATTTGTTCAGCTACCTTATTGGTAGTAAGTAGGTTGTATCCATGTTCTATAAGGATACGGCCTCACTTCATTAGTCGTTAACTTTTGAGAAGTAAGTTTTTCATACATTGTAAGTCATATCTCTCTGAGAAAAACGAAGCTGAGAATACTATCACTTGTATTCACAGATTGTAGCAACCTTTATCTAATAATATATTAGATTAAAGTGATATTGTGTCTTGTGTCATTTCTTATCCGCACCTACACATTTGCACACACAGATACTTATCTGCTACACAGATTCAAGAACCAAAAAAGTTCAAGAATCCATTCACCCCACCTCTGTATTTTTTTTGCTGTATTCAATACTCAACAAGTGGTATCAGAGCGGGCTGTTTATTCAAAAACAGAAAAACGATCATGAGTTCGAATACACCAAAGACTACAGGAACGGTGAAATTCCCTAAGTTTGACAAAGAGAATTACAACCTCTGGAAGATAAAAATGATGTTGTTCATCAAAGCCTCTCATCCTTTGTATCCTGAGATTCTCAAGAATGGTCCCTTTGTTCCACAACAAGAGATACCTGAGAAGACTGTTGGAACCATAACTGTTCCAAGATGTTATGTGGCCAAGGAACCATCTAAATGGACAGAATCAGAAAAGGAGATGGTTGCTCTTGACAGTCACCTCATGTTGCTAATCATTGATTCCATGGACATGTCAATGTTTGCAAACATTGCTTCATGCACATCTGCCAAAGAAATGTGGGATCACATTGAGGTGTTATGTGAAGGAACATATGAGGTCAAGGAAAACAAGAAACTGATACTGGTCACACAGTTTGAGGCTTTCATGGCACAGTCCAAGGAAAGCATCACTGAGATGTTTGAGAGATTTCACAAGCTAGTTACTGAGTTGCAGATGAATGGCAAGGTTTACAGCACAAAGGAGTTGAACATGAAGTTTCTGCTATCTTCACCAAATCATCTAGAGCAAAGGGTCATTTCTCTAAGGGAAAGAGATTTGAACAAAGTTACATATGATGTGGTCTATGGGGTTTTAAAAACAATGAGCTTGAGTTGCTTCAGAAAAGGGCTATCCAAGCCAACCAATGCAGAATGATAAACACATCGTGTGCCTTGATTGTCAACAAATTTATTCAAGACCTAGAAGAATCTACAAGCCAACTGAGGATAGAGGAGATAGTAGATGATGAAGAAACTGAAGCTGAGGTTAGTGAACCTGTTGAGGAGAAGGAGGAAGAAGAGTTTTACACTCTTGAAGAACTAGATGGGATGGAAAACACTTCATATGCTTTCATGGCCAGAAAATTTCCAAACATCAGATTCAAGAGGAATCAACCCTTCAAACCTAAAACCCAAAACCATTCATTCAACAAGAGCAAGGCGCCTGTGAAACCAAACAAGAATAAGTTCAAAACCAGCCATGTGGATAGGTCATCTGTAAGGTGTTATAGATGCAATGACCTAGGGCATTTTGCCAGTGAATGCAAGAAGCCTAAAAAGAAGGATAGAGAGTATCTTGAGATCGAAGCTAAGTATGAGGCCCTTCTGAAAAAGCAGACACAAGGTAAGGCTTACATAGCTGAAGGGAAGTGCTGGGATGATTCTGACAGTGATGGAGAAGAGCAGGAATTTTGTAACTATGCCTTGATGCCAATTCCAAGGATGACACATCTTCATCAGACTCTCAGGTACCATCTCTCACTACTATAGACATGTCTGTTTCTGAGTATAAATGCAAGATTGAACAACTATCTGTTGAGATGTTTAATATTCATACTAGTATGACTGCTGCTAATGAGGAAATTGCTAAACTGTCTACTAGAAATGAAATGTTAATAAAAAAGAATGAGGAACTTGAGCTAACGGCTATGCAAGTAGAAAACCTTAAGCAAGAAGTTGAATATTTGTAGAATAAGGTTTTATGTGCTAGTCAAGTGGAAAAGGCTCTTAGGGATGATTTAGCTGAAAATGAATTCAAACTGAAAATGTTTAAGAAATCATCTGGTCTAGTGCAATCCTACTGTGAGAAAATTCAAGCAAAACCCAAGGCTGCTATTGGACTTGACTATGGCACTCTTAAACAGAGAAAAGGCTATGCTACCATTGAAGATGACACGGTTGTTCATGAGGAAGTGCCTCACATTTTGAAAAAGGTTGAAAATCCAATTTTTAAAGAATCAACATTTGAAATTGATGAGGATGCCTTACTCATCAAGCAAATGTTGAATGATGAGGATGAGGCACAATCCAGTGAACAACAAGCATCCTCCAAGAGTAAGAGTGTCAAGTCAAAAGCCAAGGAGCCAGTAGGTGATAGGTCAAGACCTAAGAAGTTTGTTAAGTTTGTTTCAGCTGGGAATAGTAAATCTGAGAAGAAAGTGACTAAGAAGAAACAGAACAGAAATGGCAAGTTAGGGATTAACAAAGATAACAACTATGCTTATATGCCTAAGGCCCCTAGGAAAACTTGTCAGAATTGTTTTAGTACCAATCATTTAACTCATGCATGCAAGAAATCTGTTGGTACACTACGCCATAGATGGCCTTCGGCAACACTTCAAAAGTGTTGGCAAAGGCCCAAAAACTGTTGCCGTAGCCTCAAAAATCTCTACGGCAACACTTTTCGGTTGTTAGCTTTTTCGATGTTGGCGTAGGGTGAACTGCAACAGTTTTACCCCTACAGCAACATGCTAAAATGTGTTGCCGTAGGATAAAAAATTGACACTGACACGTGGCAAGACCCATGACACGTGGCAGGACCCCACTGACACGTGGCTGGACCCACTGCCACGTGGCAGGACCCCACTAACACGTGGCTGGACCCACTGACCAGTGGGACCCATTGACCGGTGGGGCCCACTAACAGGTGGCAACAATTTGTCATAGCTATTGCAACACTTTATCTTAGCTATTGCAATATTTTATGAACATATGCCAACACCAAATTAATCTAATACAACATTTTTTGAACAACATGGGTAACATTTTGTCATAGCTATTGCAACACTTTTGTAATGGGAAATTAAAAATACACAGCTGATAAATACAATTTTTAGTACAAAAGTACTTAAAATCTGTTTTTCCATTTCACAATCAACTCCAAAATAAGACATCAGATTCAAAGCTACATTACAGCAGTCCAAAATGAAATAAACATCAACTTCCTAGTACAAAAATAGAGGTAAACTAGCTGGATAACATTCTGGTATAATGCTTCTGCTAACTGGTCTCGTGTGCTCTCCATTTTCTTTTTCATTTCCTATGAACCAAAGAGAAAACATGGAGTAACATGTTTGATGATCAGAAGCATATGAGATGTAAAAGACCCACCACAACTCCCTCATCATCTGGATCACTTTTAAGGGAAAACAAACTTGCTAATTCATCTCTGTTGATGCTATCAATTACCTCCTCTGCGGCACTTATAATCTGTACAATTGTGAGGACATGCAGTTAAAGTTGGGTAATGATATTGACAGCAGAGACTGTTGTTTTAAATAATATATAGCAGAAACCAGTAAAATAATAGTAATAACTACCGACATCTCGTGAAAAGAATTATGCACCTCAGTTGGGCAAGTGATGTGGAATTTTGAACCCAAAAAGAGAGCTTTCCATAAGAAATTGCCCCTAACAATACAGATCCCTCAGGAGTGTTCTGCAGTAGATTAAACACTAGTCATCCACTTTATTCCACCAGCTCAGCATTGCATTGCCATGAAAAATAGCACACAAGTCGAGAAAAGAATGTATATATATAGATTAGTGGTTAAGCACCTTAGGAAGCTTCTCTTTTGTGGGAGGGCCAACATAAAATGCTTCTTTTCCGCTACCATAAAAATAGAAATAAGGATCAGTATGCACAGACATAACATGGGTGTAAAAATATATTAATTCAAAAGAATAATAGATAACCATACCCCGGAACAAAAACTGAGGATTTAAAGCTACCATTACTTGTTAGAGGACCATCTAGTTGGATATAAAAGCTCAATGGAATTGCATCCTGGATCAAACATTAACTTAATATAAGTGCTCAATCTAAATTATCCATATTAGTGGTGGACCTTGCTTTTAGGTTGTGGTGTAGATATTGGATCACATAATCAACATATATCATAAAGGGAAGTGCAGGTTAGCTCTTTAATTTGACAAAAGGCTCTCTAATTGGTAGCATCACAGCAAGATCCAATCATAAGCCAATGATAGCTCATGTGATTTCGCAACCAGAGGCTTTGCAACTGTGACATGCACAGCTTACCAAACCCTGAATCCATAACTCTATCTGCCAGCACCTAATATATCAACAAGTTCGAACAAATCAAATGTTACACATATCCTCCTACATCAAAATCAATGGCACAAATTCAGATATTGCTATAACATTATTACAACAACCACAAAGAATTCCATCTCTAGTAATCTTTTTAATTTCGATATTTTCAAAATTTGAACTAGACATACCTGAGCAGGAAGACGCAGAGAAGCAGATAACAAGGACTCATTCTTAATTCCAGCAGAATAAAAAACAGCAAAATCAATTTTCAGAATTACCACGACTAAAGTGAGTTTCGAGAATATGCATAAGTACACATGAACAAAAACAGAGAGATACATAGAGAGACATAGACAGGGGGAGAGAGATACAGAGGGAGAGGTGCAGAGAGAGAGGGGGAGATACAGAGAGATATAGAGGGAGGGGGAGAGCGAGGCTGAGAGATAGAGAGAGGGGGAAAAAGAGGTCAAACTAAGCAGAAAATGCATAAAGTATACACAAATGGAAGCCTATAAAGAGAGATATATACCTTCGATTAACCAAACACCTTCGAATCAAACTTCGATTAACAGCTCATACCCGAATCTTTGTTGATGAAGAGGTCTGGATTGGGCTTTTTTTAGGACGGTTTTGGGGAGTGTGACGGTGATAACTGAGATGCGGTGGATCATGAAGAGGGATTTGTGTGGTAGATCCGGTCATTTTTGCTACCTTTTTAACGATTTGGATCCCAAACTGAAACCCTAAATCGCCATTTCTTTCTGAGGTTTGAGAGTGCGGCTGCCTTTTGTGAGACTGAGAGTGTATGCACTATTCTTTTCCTTTATACAATTATTGTCCAAATTTTAGGTGGTATAATTGCCGCTCAGCTCATACTATTTTTTTTCTTTTCTTTTGTACGAATTTTTTAAAACTTTTTTTTAAACAAAATATTTCAATTTTAGATTATTCAAAAAAAATATCATTTTTATTCCTATTAATATTTTTAATATAATAAATAAATTCATTTCACAATTTTTTTTAATGTTTTATGTAAAATTTATTTATTTAAAATTTAAAATATTAATATTTTTATGTAAAATGTTTTATTTGAATTATTTTTAATTTTTGTAAAAAAATTAAAAATTAGTCATGCGGGCCCCAATACCACATCAACTACCACGTCAGCAAGGGGTGGGACCCACTGCCACGTCGACATGCCACGTCAGTAGGGGTGGTCCCACCTGCCACGTCAGCAGGGGCCCACCACCACGTCAGCAAAGCCCAGTCAGTAGCGTGGGTCCATTGCCACGTCGTCGCACAGTCAGCATTGCCCAGTCAGCATTATAATATAAAATAAAAAGAAAAATAAATACATGATAGTGTAATACATTATAAAACATCTACGACAACACTTTTCAAGTCTACGCTAACACAAATACTAGGTGTTGTAGTAGGTAAGGATGAAAATAGCTACGACATCACTTTTTCAAACGACAACACCTTGCAAAAGTGTTGTAGAAAGTCATCTATGGCGTAGTGGTAGTATGCCCAAACCTTTCTATGATTGTTCTGTGCCTCTAAGACATAGAGATGCTCCATTCTGTGATAAATTTGACTGTATGCCATGCAACATGAATGTTATGACTAGTTGTTTTAATTTGAGCAGACAATTCATTGATGGTTGTATCAGTCACAATTCTCACACACACTACACAAGGTCAAAGTCTTCGGGTCCTCCTAAAGCTAGGAAGGTACCTCTGTCACCTAAGTCTGAAACCTCAGGTTCTAAGACTTCTAACAGTGATAAGAAGACTAACACCAAGAAAGTTGATAAGCATGTTGTTTATGATAAAACTGTTTCTAAGTCACATGGACCTAAACTTGTTTGGGTACCAAAGGAGAAGTAATACCTTTGTGTTTGCAGGGCAAAGAAAGTGAAAAGAAAGTCATGTGGATTATGGACAGTGGATGCTCAAATCATATGACTGGTGATATGGCCCTGCTATCACAGTATGAGGAGAAGGCTGGCCCAATGGTTGCTTTTGGAGATGACAGTATGGGTAACACATTGGGATATGGCAAATTGAAAGTTGGTAATGTCATCATTGAAGATGTAGCATTAGTCAAGGGACTCAAGCATAATCTGCTAAGTGTTGGTCAGTTTACTGATAGAGGATTCAAGGTGGATTTTGACAAAGATGAATGTTTGATCACCCACAAGAAGACTGGTGATTTTTCTCTATCTGGAGTAAGGAAGGGAAGCCTGTTTGTAGCCAATATGGACTCTGCAAACAAGGACAAAATTTGTTGCTTCTACTCAAAAGCATCAAATGAAGATTGTTGGCTGTGGCACAAGAAATTATCACACCTGAACTTCAAAGCCATTAATTCTCTAGTCAAAAGAGAGTTAGTGAGAGGCATGCCCACACTTGAATTCTGTCAAGAAGGAGTGTGTGAGGCTTGTCAAAGAGGAAAAATGAAAAGATCAAGCCACAAGTCAAAGACAATGACATCAATAACCAAGCCCCTACAACTCATTCATATGGACTTGTTTGGGCCTATCAATATTATGTCACTAGGAAGAAAGAAGTATGCCTTAGTGATGGTTGATGACTTTACAAGGTATACATGGGTGGAATTTCTGGCATCAAAAGATGAGGCTCCACAAGTAATCATTGAGCACATAAAGAAAGTTGACAAGGAAGCAAAGGCCAACAATGCAAGTGTGATTGCATTAAGAAGTGATAATGGAACATAGTTCAGAAATGCCATACTTGAAGCATTCTGCAAAGAGAATGGAATTTCTCAGCAATTCTCTGCTCCAAGGACTCCACAACAAAATGGAGTTGTTGAGAGAAAGAATAGAACTCTAATTGAGGCAGCTAGAACAATGTTGCTTGATGCAAAGATGCCTACATGTTTTTGGGTTGAGGCTGTGACCACTGCATGATATATCCAGAACAGAACCCTCATCAACAAAAACACTTGAAAAACACCTTACAATTTGATGACTGGAAAGAATCCTAGTCTAAAGTATGTTCATACTTTTGGAAGCAGATGCTTTGTATTGAAGGATAATTCAGAATATGTTGGAAAATTTGATGCAAAGGCATTTGAAGGAATTTTTCTTGGCTACTCTATGGAAAGAATTGCATACAAAGTTTATGTCATCAGTCAAAAGAAAATTATGGAAAGCACCGATGTGACATTTGATGATAGCAAACTACCTGGATTAGAAGAAGCCAATGATGAAGATAAAGATCCATTAAAGTTTGATAATCTATATGATTCTGATGAAGAGATTGAAACTGGAGTTGAAACTCAAGTTCAACAAAATCAAGTGAATGATGATACAAGAGAAGAATTTATGCCAATCAATAGTGGAGAAACAAGCATCCAAGACACACCTGTGAATAGTGGCAACATCACAGGGGGAGGAAATGAGAATGATCAGGACTTGGATGATGAAGAAACATCAAGAATGAGAAAGCATACTGAGCATTCAAGGAAATGGGATAGATCACACACTGCAGAGCAAATTATTGGAGATCCTAGTGCAGGAGTAAGGACTAGGAGAGCAACTCAAAATGAGTGCCTCTATGGTTGTTTTCTATCTCAGGTTGAGCCTAAGAAACTTGATGATGCACTGTTGGATCCAGATTGGATTATTGCCATGCAAGAGGAACTGAATCAATTTAAAAGAAATAAAGTATGGGAACTTGTGCATGCACCAAAGAATAGAACCATTGTTGGAACAAAATGGGTTCTAAAGAATAAGATGGATGAATATGGTGTAATAGTAAGAAACAAAGCAAGGTTTTTTTGCAAAAGGATACTCTCAACAGGAAGGCATCGATTATGATGAGACATTTGCACCTGTTGCTAGGTTGGAAGCCATCAGAATATTCTTGGCATTTGCTGCTCATTCAAACTTTAAAGTTTATCAAATGGATGTCAATAGTGCATTTCTGAATGGAGAGTTGGAAGAAGAAGTTTATGTGCAACAACCACCTGGCTTTGAGGATCCACACTTCCCAGAATTTGTCTACAGATTAATAAGGCATTGTATGGACTTAAGCAGGCTCCAAGGGCATGGTATGATACTCTATCACAATTTCTCCTTGAAAATCAATTCACTAGAGGCACATTGGACAAAACATTGTTTTACAAGAAGCATGGTGATGATATTATCCTAGTTCAGATCTATGTGGATGATATCATATTTGGGTCTACAAATGAGAAGCTGTGTGAGAAATTCTCTAAACTCATGCAGAGCAGATATGAGATGAGTATGATGGGAGAGTTGACATTCTTTCTTGGGTTGTAAGTCAGTCAAAGGAAGGATGGTATATTTATCAGTCAAACCAAGTACATCAAGGATTTATTGAAGAAGTTTGACTTAGAAGACTGCTCACCTGCAAAGACACCCATGGCCACTGCAACTAAATTAGATGAAGATGCTAAAGGCAGGAAAGTAGATATCTCAGTCTACAGAGGCATGGTTGGTTCTCTACTCTACCTCACTACAAGTAGGCCAGACATCATGTTTGCTACATGTTTGTGTGCAAGGTTTCAATCAAATCCAAAAGAATCACATTTGATTGCTATAAAAAGGATCTTTAGATATCTGAAGGGCACTCCAAACTTGGGTTTATGGTATCCTAAGGACACAGGGTTCAATCTGGTTGGTTAGTCTGATGCTGATTATGCTGGATGCAGAGTGGATAGGAAAAGCACCTCAGGTAGCTGCCAGTTTCTTGGTCAAAGGTTAGTCTCTTGGTATAGCAAGAAACAACAATCTGTGTCAACTTCTACAGCTGAGGCTGAATACATAGCTGCTGGAAGTTGCTGTGCTAAAGTGCTTTGGATTAGAAATCAACTTAGAGATTATGGACTTGTGTTGGAAAGAATTCCAATCATGTGTGACAACACAAGTGCAATCTCTATAGTTGCCAATCCTGTCAATCATTCTAGAACAAAGCACATTGACATCAGATATCATTTCATTAGAGAACATGCAACTAATGGAACCATTGAGTTGCATTATGTCTCTACAGATAAACAACTAGCTGACATATTCACTAAGCCATTAGATGAAGCCACCTTCACAAGGTTGGATAGTGAGATTGGAATGTTGAATTCTTCAGATTCTGGCTAAGTGAATATATCATCTATATTGTTGCAGCAGTAAACACTTACTTTATCTAAATTCTCAATATTTTTGAAGTAAGTGTTGGCTGAAATATGATTTATAAATTGTTAGATATAATTGATGTGATTTAATGTCAGTGTTTAAGTGTTGCAGGTAAAAAGAGTTTAACTTGTTAGTTGAAAGCGGTTGTAACAGAGTTTGAGTATACGCTGATAGCTGGAAGCGCAAACGCTGATAGGAGAAAGCGTAAACACTGCTAGCTGAACACATGGAAGCGCAAACACTGTTAGCTAGGAGAGCAACAGAGTTTGCTAAAGTCTGTCTACTGGAAGCGTCTACAAGTCAACAGAGTTTGAAGATTAATTTAATATTAATATGGAAGCGATATCTTTGAAGATTGGATAGCTGTCAAAGAGATTGAGTTGACTTAGAAGACGTGTAGCAATCGTAATTGATATCAATTGTATAGCTTAATTTTAGGAGAATCAATTAACGATTGTACGTAGCTGTATATCTTATAAATACAGTTGGGTTAACCCTAGAAGGGTATCCATCGTGAACGAATATCATTTATTGTAACCTAAGCAGCTCTCTGTGATATTTTACATCACTGAGAGAGGAATTATTAATTCCAAACAGTTTTAAGAGCTAAAACATGTGTTCTTGTTATTTACTCATACAGTACTTGATTATATATTGTGTATTCGACCTAACAAGTGGTATCAGAGCCAATCTGTTACTTTATTACAGTTTATGATCCAAACACAATAGTAATCAATGGCAGAGATTCCTCCTCCATCAGGTTCTGAGAAAGCACCTACTACTGTTAGTAGGTATGAGACAATTAGGGTTCCAATACTCAAGCCATCAGAATATGCAATCTGGAAGGTAAAGATGACCATGTTTCTAGAAGCCACAGATCCAGAATATCTTGATAGAATTTATGAAGGTCCTCATAAACCTACTAAGTTAACTGCTGCTGCTGCTGGTGAGGAATCAAAGGTGGTTCCTAAGGAAAAGAAAGATCTAACTGCTGAGGATCTTTCATCTATTGCTAAGGATGCCAAAGTAAGGCACTTACTTCACAGTGCTCTTGACAATGTTATGTCTAACAAAGTGATTAACTGCACGACTGCAAAGGATATATGGGATGCACTTGAGGTTAGATGTCAAGGAACTGCTGCAATTAAGAAGAACAGAAGGAACATACTCACACAGGAGTATGAGCATTTTGAGGCAAAGTCTGAAGAAACCATGACAGAAACATTTGATAGATTCTGCAAACTACTCAATGATCTATCATTGGTTAACAAAGAATATGATCTGGAAGATTCAAATCTCAAGTTTCTTCTCTCTCTTCCTGAAAAGTGGGATGTGAAAACAACCACCATAAGAGACAACTATGATCTTGCTGATACTGAGATTGATGAAATCTATGGACTGCTCAAGACTCATGAATTGGAAATGGAGCAGAGAAACAGAAGATCAAGTAGGAAGTTAAAGACTGTTGCACTGAAAGTTGAAGAAAAATCTTCAAAGAAAGAAGCATCAAGGAGAAAGGCAAAAGGAAAAGCCTTAGTCATACATTCAGAAAGTGAGTCATCAAACACTGATGTTGACTCAAACACAGATGGAACATCTGATTCTGAAGATGATGAGGAGATGATGCAAATGGCTGCATTGATGGTAAAGACCTTCAAGAAGATGGGATACAAGAACTTCAAGAAAGGAAAGAGATTCTCCAAGGATTACTCAAAGTCTGACAAAAAAAATTTAAAGAAATCTGAGGGAAAGGACTTTAAATCTGGTAAGAAAGACAAGTCTGAGATTCAATGCTACAAGTGTAAGGAGATGGGTCACTATGCTCCTGAGTGCAAAAAGGGTAAAACTGAAAAGGCACTCTACACCAAAGGCAGAGATTGGGCAGACACCTCAGATTCAGATGAGGAGGTGAACTATGCTCTCATGGCCTCTACTCAGAATGAAGATTCTGAACTAAAGGTACCTCCAACTACCTATGCTTATAATACAGATAATATAACTGAATTGAGAATTTATCTTAAGGCATTACACATCAGTTATAGAGATCAGACTTTAGAAAATGAGAGAATCAAAAGTGAGTGTTCTCAACTCAAAGAAAGAAATAAACTTGTTGAGGAACAACTTGAAGACATGAATAAAATTCAGAAAGAAAGAGATGATGCTGTGTTTAAAGAACAGGAGTTGCTAGGTAAGTATAAGCAACTAGAATCTGAATTAGGAGATGCAAAGCACATTATTAAAACTTGGACACATTCTGGAAAAGACACTTAAGAGGTCTTTCAATCAGACACAGTAGGTCTAGGTTATTCTGAGGATGATGTGCTTAGGTTTCAGAATACAGTCAAGATTAGACCACCTCTTTCTACTAAGAAATTTGGAACATTTGTTCATGGTACTGTTAAAACTGAACATGGAGCTGTTGACCATGAGCCAGTAAAAACCTGTGTAAAACAGGTTAATATTGGTTCAATGACAGATAAACAACTTAAGCATAAGCTTAAAGAAATTAAATCTGTCAACAAACAGAGAATGCCTAGGAAAAACAGAAATGGTAAGGTAGGCATAACATCAGGAATTAAGCCAATGCTTGCTACATTTGCACCTAGAAAAACTTGTTATAATTGTGGTATCACTAATCATCTTGCTAGCTTTTGCAGGAAGAACAAAGACATTAATTCTTTACCCTCCAAATCTGGAGTGAAAAAGGAAAATGTCAAACCAAGACCACAAACTCTGTGCAAACATTGTGGAAGTAGTTGGCACCCAATTTATACTTGCAAGAATTATCATGCTATTTATCATAATTATTATGAACTGAAACCTAATTTGAAATGGGTTAAAGTTGATTCTGCAAGTACTAAGAATGAAAATGTTAGTTTAAACTCTGATAATGCTAAATCCGCTGCAAAAACTAACAGATTCAATAAAGCAAAAGGATCCAAGCAAGTCTGGATCCTTAAAACTAACAATCAGTGATTGTTTGTGATTGCAGGGCACCAGGGTAAGTACCCTAGTCGTGGACAGTGGATGTTCAGGCCACATGACTGGAAATAAAGCCCTGCTATCAGAGTATGAGGAGAAGGCTGGCCCAAAAGTTTCTTATGGAGATGGCAACATAGGACATACTCTGGGATATGGCAATATTAATCTTGGAAGTGTCATCATCACAAATGTAGCTCTGGTTCCAGGACTCAAGCATGATCTGCTTTCTGTGAGTCAAATCTGTGACAGAGGATATCATGTAGATTTTCAGCCTGAATATTGTCAAGTCATCAGTAAATCTACAGGGAAAGTTGCTCTAGTTGGAAACAGACACAATAACATCTATGAAATAAAATTGTCAACAAACTCTGATGGCAAAGCAGTGTGTCTGTCAACCAGAATGTCCAGTGAAGAGAGTTGGAAGTGGCACAAGAAACTCTCTCATTTGAATCTGAACAACATCAATGAGCTAATAAAGAATGATCTTGTAAGAGGACTACCAAAGTCTTTGTTGAATGTAGAAGGCCTGTGTGATTCTTGTCAAAAGGCCAAACAGAGAAAAGTCTCTTTCAAAAGCAAATCTGAGTCTTCAATTGTTGATCCTTATCATCTTCTACATGTTGATCTTTTTGGACCAGTGAATGTCATGTCACTTGGAAAGAAGAAATATGCTCTAGTCATTGTTGATGAATACACCAGATACACATGGGTGTAATTTCTAGCAAAGAAGGATGAAACTGCATTAACACTGGCAGAACATATAATACAACTGGACAAAGGGTCAGAGAATCAAGTGAAGATTATCAGAAGTGACAATGGAACTGAATTCAGGAATTCGACAATGGAAGAATTTTGCAAGAGTAAAGGAATCAAACAAGAGTTTTCTGCACCTGGCACTCCACAACAAAATGGTGTAGTGGAGAGGAAGAACAGAACCTTGATAGAAGCTGCCAGAACCATGCTAGATGAAGCAAAATTGCCAACATATTTCTGGGCAGAAGCAGTTCAAACTGCTTGTTTTACTCAAAATGCAACACTGATCAACAAGCATGGTAAAACACCATATGAAATGGTGAAAAAGAAAAAGCCAAATCTAAAATATTTTCATATTTTTGGATGCAAGTGCTTTGTGTTGAAGACTCATCCTGAACAGTTGACCAAATTTGACCTAAAGGCAGATGAAGGAATTTTTGTTGGCTATCCACTGTCAACTAAGGCATTCAGAGTTTATAATCTGAGAACCAAAGTGATCATGGAATCAATTCATGTGTCATTTGATGACAAGAAAGTAACTGGACTTGAAGATGTTAATGAACATGATCAACTGCACTTTGAAAATGAAGATTTATTCTCTGAAAAAGTAAACTCTGATGAGACTGATCTGACAAACTCTGTTGAGCTAAACTCTGCACCTCTACTGGTAAATACTGAAGAGACTCTTCAATCAGAAACAAGGGAAGAACCAGTTGAGGGGGAGCATGAAGAATCACATCAAAGTGATAACTCAAATTCTGATACTGACTCAGTTGATAACTCAGAATCAAACTCTGTTGATTCAAAATCTGAAAGCTCAAATTCTGAGCAGTCACGTTCAGGGGGAGCATCAGAAAATGAAGAAAGACACCAAGAAAATCAGAAGAGCATGGATCAAGGGGGAGGATCACATGATGACAGAAGCAATCTGCCTTCTGCAAGAAAATGGACTAAGTCACACACACCTGATTTGATTATTGGTGATCCAGATGCAAGAGTAAGGACAAGAAGTGCAACAACAAATGAATGTCTGTTTCATGCATTCTTGTCACAAACTGAGCCAAAGAAAGTAGAAGAAGCTCTTAAAGATGCTGACTGGATAACAGCAATGCAAGAAGAGCTAAATGAATTTGAGAGAAATGAAGTATGGACTCTTGTACCAAGGCCCAAGAACAGATCCATTGTTGGTACTAAATGGGTTTTCAGAAATAAAACTGACAGTGATGGTGTTATCACAAGGAACAAAGCAAGACTGGTAGCTAAAGGCTATTCACAGCAGGAAGGAATAGATTATGATGAGACTTTTGCACCAGTTGCCAGATTGGAGGCAATAAGGATGTTTCTTGCCTATGCTTCTCACAAGAAATTCAAGGTTTTTCAAATGGATGTGAAAAGTGCTTTTCTGAATGGAAAACTTGAAGAAGAAGTATTTGTTGAACAACCACCTGGTTTTGTAGATCCAAAATATCCAGACCATGTCTACAGGTTAGACAAGGCACTCTATGGACTTAAGCAGGCACCAAGGGCATGGTATGAAACTCTTGCTAAATTTCTACTAGAAAGTGGGTTTCACAGAGGTACTATTGACAAAACTCTGTTTTACTTTCAATCTGGTAGTGACCTGCTCTTAGTTCAAATATATGTTGATGACATCATTTTTGGATCTACTAATGATAAACTCTGTAAGAAGTTTGCCAAGCTCATGCAGTCAAGATATCAAATGAGTATGATGGGAGAGCTAAGCTATTTTCTAGGCTTACAGGTGAAGCAAACAGATGATGGAATTTTTATCAATCAAGCAAAATATACCAGAAATCTTCTCAAGAAATTTGGCATGCTTGACTGTTCATCTGCAACAACTCCTATGGCAACTGCAACAAAATTGGATAAAAATACAGGGTCATCAGTAGATATGACAAGTTACAGAGGAATGATTGGTTCTCTACTCTATTTAACAGCTAGTAGACCTGATATCATGTACGCCACCTGTCTGTGTGCAAGGTTTCAGGCAGATCCAAGGGAACCACATTTAACAGTTGTGAAGAGGATTTTCAAGTATCTCAAGGGCACTGTAACTTTAGGGCTGTGGTACCCAAGAGAATCAGATTTTAAGCTACTTGGTTACTCTGATGCAGATTTTGCAGGCTGTAAGATTGACAGAAAAAGCACAAATGGAAGTTGTCAATTTCTTGGTGACAGACTTGTGTCTTGGTACAGCAAGAAACAAAAATCAATATCAACATCTACAGCTGAAGCAGAGTATATTGCTGCTGGTAGTTGCTGTGCACAGATTCTATGGATGAAGAATCAATTGCTGGATTATGGGTTGAGGTATAGCAAAATACCTATTTTCTGTGATAATCAAAGTGCTATTGCAATGACAGGTAATCCAGTACAACACTCAATGACCAAGCACATCAGCATAAGGTATCACTTTATCAGAGAGCATGTAGAGGAAGGCAATATTGAGCTTCACTTTGTGCCTACAGATCAACAACTTGCAGATGTCTTCACCAAGCCTCTAAGTGAAGCAGCATTTACAAGACTGGTCAATGAACTAGGGATGGTATCTGGTTTTGACTAAACATGTTGGTTAGACTCAAAATTTTCTTATAAAATGTGCTGCTCATATCTCTGTGAATTGCTAAAGTGATATGTGAACCTTTAAACTCTGTTATGCATACTCTGTTCACATGTTTCTATTCTCACACTGGTAAACTCTGTCAGCATGATTGTTGGTCATACACTGTTAATATGTTTGATAAACTCTGTGAATTCTGAGTTGATTTTTGTCTGAATGAAAATACCAATGAAGAAAAATGTATGAAGCATGATTCTCAGTGAATAAATCAAGATTCTTTCTGAGTCACTGTGATCTAATCAGAAATTGTGCAGTAAGTTAACACAGCATGATACTGTTTCTGAATCTATGAATACTGTGTGCATTGCCTCTCATGAAAAATTTCTGATATTGATGAACTCTAAACTCTGATTAGTAACACTCTGTTTCCAAGACGTACATAGTTCTTGATGATTCCTTGTTTGTACTTGTGAAAATTTAAAAACTTGAGATGTGTCATTGTTTAGTTTGGTGAGAAACAGTTCATGTCTGCACCCTGTGAGATTTTGAGCCAAATAAGTGATTGATACATTTTATATCAATCAGATTTTATTACTGTGTGATGTTCATCAGTAAGTATGTTGCTCTAGAACTTGCATTAAACCATTTTGAGACTACATGATATGTGTGTGCATGAAAATGATAAAGGCACTAGGATTTACCATCTTTCTTCAAACACTGTTCAAAACTTCTTTGAATACTGTTCATAAACACTGTTCATAAACACTTCCCTTAGTAAACCCCTTTGAGCCTAAATAACTGCTCATTTTTCTTAAACTCTGGAGTATTAAGAGCTGTTATATTCTGTTGATAAATCAAATGCAAGCAGGTGAGTGTTTCTCGAGAAAAGAAAAGTTTACTCGGTATATATAATAAAAAAAAAGGTATATATACTGATCATCTTGTACACATATGTACTAACAGTGTGACTGAACACTTTGGTCTGTTAAATTGTTCAGTTCGAAATTCACTCATGTTAAAAACATCTCTTCTCACCTGTTTGATCTTACTACATTACAACCCTGAACAAAGTCCTTTTGATTTGTGCATATATGTAATCGAAGTAGTGTAGATCTGGTGGAAATTCAAGCCTATGGTAGTATCTGCTTTTACTGATTGAATTTGAGCGAAAACACTTCACCTAAACACTTGTGTGCTTTGAGAGTTTGTGAGGAAATCTTTGACATGTAACTCACTGAATGATGCTTTGATGTCTATCTCCTGATCTTTTTGTCTATAATGACTGTGTGCTTACTTGGATAATCATGAACATCAATGGGAACAGGGATATTCAGATTTCTGTATTTAAGGAACTACAGAGTTTAGCATTCATCATATACTCCGTGTTTAATATGAGAGTTTGTGCATTCAGTGTTTATTGATTTGATTTATGGATTTTATGAAATATTAGATGCTATAAAAATTGATTTGGTAAACTCTGCTACTCACACACAAAAATAATCACGACTGTGCATTTTTGAAAGGGTTTTTGTGATAAAGTTTGAAAATTTGACAAACACTGATTGATTGTGTTACGTACTCTAAGGTAAATTTTCATTAAGATAATTTGAAAATTTTGGAGTAAATGGAGTGGTTGACAACTGTTAATTAGTGTATTTAGTGGTAAAGTGTCTTGATAATCGGAAAGACAACAGTAATAATGGCTTTTACTGCGCGTGAATTAAGTGAATCGCTGCATGTTTGACACGTGTCCCACTTTCACCCACTCACTCATCATTATGTACCACTTTCACACTTCTCAAGGGAACAGTTGCGTGTTTTCAAGTAAAAACGTTTGAGTTTAATTTTTTAATTACTACTCAAATTACGTTTTGTTACAATCACTACTCACCCACTCATATTCACTTTACCAAAACAGAGAACTCCTTTGTTTTTCACTTTGGCATTTTCACAAACACCTTTCTTGCATATCATTTTCACAGTCGATTTTTGCTTATTTCTTGATCTAATGGCAACAAAACCTTTCACTTCGTTTGGTCTTCGTTTTGTGCCTAACAATTATGCAGCTCTACTTGAGAACGACCGTGCTCCTGAGGCGTTTCACCTAATGCAAAACTTTCTTCACGACTCTGAGATTGGGCAAGCGTTTGTTGAACCTGCTACTCTATCTGCTTCTCAGGTTGTCACCTTCTGGCAAAACTCAAGGTATATAGAAGGAGGGGAAAATGGAACTCCATCTATCATCTTCTCTCATGAAGAACAAGAGTTTGTGATTACTCCACAAACTGTTCGCGAGACCATGGATTTCGACACACATACTTCGTATGCTGTTGTCTCTGAGCAAAATCTGAGAGAGATGTTAACAGAGATTGGGTATATGGAATCTCTTGCAAAGCTGGGCAGTGTGAGGAGGCCGAATCTGAGAAAAGAGTGGAACTTTTTCTTTGACTGTATCACCAGGACATTCCAGAAGAAGGTCACCAACTGGGATGCTATTCCAATGGACAGTCTGCAAATTGGGTATTCTCTACTCTATGGCAGTAATTTTGATTATGGTCGTTATGTGTTAATGAATTTGGGTGATAAGTTGTCAGAGTCTACTACAGTTTATTTTGCTAGATTTTGTCAACTTTTGTTTAATGCATGTGTACCTGGGTTAGAAGTTGATGAAGCTGATGAAATTCAACCCTTTAGAGTCAATAAGAGAATATTCTCTGATATGACTAACAAAGATGTTGGTAAAGACATACCTGCTTTTGTCTTACCACTTGCCTTGCAAAACTTCCTCAACCAACCACAAGATCCCCAATCACCACAACATGACCCACATCAAACACAACAACCAGAAACACAAAATATGCCTGAACCTTTAGACACTTATCGTACTGAAACCATACCATCTCAACCTATACAATCACCTGAGCCAACACCAACAACCAATGTTAATCCTACATCACCATAAACACAACCTGAACCAATGAATCCAACACCAACAAACCCTGTCACTACTACTCACCCACAACCAACATCTAAGTCAAAAAGGAAGAAGCATACTGCAATCAACACAAAACATTCTAAGGCTAAACAGACATCTCCAAAGGCTGTTTATTCCAGAAGATTCATAAAAAGGGTAAATAGACCTTCAACACCACCAGCTGAGGAAAGTTCTAGTGAAGATGAAGAACTGATTGCAGTGCCTCATCAACATGCTCATCATCAGAATCAATAAGAATGAGCCTTCTCCTCTGGTGGTGTTGAAGGTCTATTTGCCCATCAGAATCAGCTGGGCCTACTGTTGTTCTTGAAGACACTGAGGTTACATCACACACTGAATTAAACTCTGATGCCCATCATGTTTCTGATCATGGTGAGGAGATTGATAAACCAGAGAAGGTTATTTCTTCAGAGCATATTCAAGTTGATAAAGGAAAACAGGTTGCTCAAGAACCTGTTGCTGCTCAAGATGAAGACATTGCTTCAGTTGCACCTACTAATGAGTCAATGAGTGATTCAATGAGATTGATGATAATTATTTGACCCAACAAACTGCTGATTGGTACAAGTCAGAGTGTATTTTTCCTCCTGGAAGGGCAGCTATGTTTCTCCAGGCAAATTCTTCGAAGATTACAAATCCAGATATTTTCACTTGTTTGCAAGGAACAGTGATTCAGATCAAGACCTTGAATCATAGATTTGATGACAATCAGAAAGCTATTGTTGATCTTCGAACAGAGGTTGCTACTCATGAGGAGAAATCTCAACTAGCTAATTCTAAGCTTTTTCAACAATTCTCCAAAGCTCAAGAAAATCTTAATGACAGACTGAGTAAAGTTGAAAAGAATCAGCTTTTACTGACTAAGAAGGTTGATTCCATTGCAAACTCTCTTGAGTTAATCACCTCAATTCTGATTCAAGATGGTGATGATGTCAAAAAGGGGGAGAGAATTGCTAAAACCAAGTGTAAGCAAACTCAAACTCTGTTAAAGAAAGATCATCTGGATGAAGAAGGTGCCAATGCTGATAAGGGTTTAAGAAATGCAAATCCTAGACAAGGACATGGAAGGTCTACGAGGTCAAAGCCAAATTTGGTGATATATACAAATATTCAGAGTACTTCTGGTTCAAAGCCAAAGGATTTGTCATTCACTGACAATCCACAGACAGATGAAGAATTGGCTGCAAAACTCTTTCGTGAAGAAAATGCTGAAGCTACACTTGAGGACATACAAGCTAAAGAAAAGCTGTTGCAGAAAGAGCATTTAAAAGCACAAAAGTCCAAGAAAGGGAAGAAAACTGTCAGAGCTTCAAAGCCTTCAAAGCCTGTAATGAAAGGAATTGAGATCTAAGAAAAATTATATGGTATTCAGGAAGAAGAAGAAGAAGAAGAAGATAAAGGAAAGTTGATTAGAAAGTCTTCTCTTGATGCCAAGCTGAAGTTAAAAGGGGTGATGGGTGAAGAGAGCAAGAGTAAGATGATAGTTACAACCTCTGTTGATACACATGTTGTACAGAAGAATAAAGACACAACCTCTGTTGCTACACAAGTTGTGACCACACCACTATTGTCTTCTCAGTTGAAATCAAAGTTTGGAAAAGGAGTTCTTCATGATCCAAATCTAGCATCTACAGCTCCAATGGATTTCACTGATGGTAGAGCCTTATCTGGTAAAATTGGATACAACAAAGGAGGTATAGGCTCACATAGGGATAAAAGACAACATGTTGTTCCCAGAGATCCTTCTTCACTAGCTGTTCCAGGTCGTGGTGTCACTCAAGAGAGTTTAGACAGACTGGAGTCAGTACAGCTTGTCTATCAGAAGAGTTTAGGGAAGGATTTTCTGCTATATTTCATGGCTGATGGAACAGTGTTTAAGATTGCTGAGAATGATATTGACTTAAAATACTGGGAAGAACTAGAATATGTTCTGTATCTTTTCAAAGTAAGAAATCAAAGAGCTCAGTCAGTTGCAAATGTGCTCAGACAGAAGATGATTCAGAATCTTGCAAGAAGAAATATGAAATACAACAGCAAGTATGTTCCGAAGTACAGAGATTGGAATGGGAATCTGATAGAAATGGAAAAGGGGACTACAAAGCTGAAGACTGATCTTGGAATTACTGTTCTGGATTTAATGTGAAGTCTGAAGAAGTGAAGTATATCAGGTTGGGAAATGAAATGAGAAGAAACAAAATCTACGATCTCAGAGCTGCTATCTTTCAAACTGATGAGAATGATCCAGATTTAAGAGAGATCAAGGAAGCTATGCAGATTGAACTTGAAAATGCTGAGAGGAGATTGTTGATTGATTATCTCAGAACAACTCCAGATCTTGAGGAGGTTAGGTAGACAGAATTTGTAAGTAATTTGAATTTTCTGTAGATTTTGCTAAGTCAAGTTTAAACTCTGATTATATGTTAAACACTGTGTTTTTATTTATTCGTTTTGACATCATCAATTACTGTGAACTTGTACATTTTTCTAATGAACAAGTTGGGGGAGATTGTTAGATATAATTGATGTGATTTAATGTCAGTGTTTAAGTGTTGCAGGTAAAAAGAGTTTAACTTGTTAGTTGAAAGCGGTTGTAACAGAGTTTGAGTATACGCTGATAGCTGGAAGCGCAAACGCTGACAGGAGAAAGCGTAAACACTGCTAGCTGAACACATGGAAGCGCAAACACTGTTAGCTAGGAGAGCAACAGAGTTTGCTAAAGTCTGTCTACTGGAAGCGTCTACAAGTCAACAGAGTTTGAAGATTAATTTAATATTAATATGGAAGCGATATCTTTGAAGATTGGATAGCTGTCAAAGAGATTGAGTTGACTTAGAAGACGTGTAGCAATCGTAATTGATATCAATTGTATAGCTTAATTTTAGGAGAATCAATTAACGATTGTACGTAGCTGTATATCTTATAAATACAGTTGGGTTAACCCTAGAAGGGTATCCATCGTGAACGAATATCATTTATTGTAACCTAAGCAGCTCTCTGTGATATTTTACATCACTGAGAGAGGAATTATTAATTCCAAACAGTTTTAAGAGCTAAAACGTGTGTTCTTGTTATTTACTCATACAGTACTTGATTATATATTGTGTATTCGACCTAACATAAATATTTCAAATATGTTGCATATGTTGAAAAATCATATTTTATTAACTTGAAATTTTGAGAAAATCACTGCATAATTTGCTAAAATATTCTTCATTGAATATGACTGGTAAATTTTAAAAGATAGTGAAAATTAATTTTTGTGAGTGATGAGCATATTTCGATAAGTCAGACTTCTCGAATGGTCCACTATTCGACATCTCTAACAAGTCTCATTAGAGTACTCTTGAGTTCTCGAATAGAGTCTTTTAGAGATATCGAATAGAGGTATTATTGACTTCTCGAATATGGTAGTTGAGTTCTCTAATGACTGAGTTCTCGAATACTATATTTGAGTTCTCGAATCATTTGAAAAGGCTGAATTCTAGCTGAATCTCAACCGATTTTGGATTTTTGTCTGAAAGTTTAATTCACTCATAAAAACACATTTTATTTAATTTAGAATTATTTCTAAGTTGGATAACTACCAGCTGTGAGTTACCATCTGCTTGAGATATCGAATAAGCCTTTCTTGACTTATCGAATAATTATTTTCTACTTCTCGAATGCCTGACTTGTCGATACAAAACATATATCTAATCGACAATTCAAGTACTTTATACTTATACAATTCTACAACTATTCGGTTCATTTCATTCGATTTCTCAAGCATCTAAACTCCCAAAACCTCTGAAACCCTAACTACCAAAAGCTAAATTTCTTCTTCAACCTTTACTCTTTTCTCTCTTTTCTCTGTATCAATGGCAACCGTAAAATTCAACACCAACTTTATCGCCCTAACCAGTGATGTGGAAGCACCCAATGCGAACTTCAAGTGCTTTGTAAAGTGGATGTCTGAGTCATACATCAAGGATGCACTCTCTGCCAACCCAACTCTGTATCTAGACATCCTGGAACAATTTTGGGGAAATGCTATTATGGAAGTTGTAGCCCTAGAAAGCGTAATAACGTCATATATAATCTACTGCAAGATTCAGGACCAGGAACTCACTATCACCACTTCAGACATGAATCAAGCACTTGGCCTACAACAAGAGTCATATGATATACTGGCCACAAATGCAGAGTTGGAAGAATTCTTTGAATTCATCAACTACTCATATGGGATCAATCTTGGAAAGTTAAACAGGAAGAATCTGAGAAAGGAGTGGAGCTATGTGTTTGCAACTCTTCTTCAAGTCTTCAATGCCAGGAAATCTAGTTTTGATCAAATCAGTGCACCTGCGCAGCAGATTGGCTATGCCTTGGCCTATGGGAGGAAGATAGATGTTGGACAAATCATTCTCCAAGAGTTGTATGGAAGACTTGGTAAGAACACAACCAAGAGAGGTATTGACATTTTCTTCCCTCGCTTTATTCAATCTGTTCTTAATTTTAAAAATGCTAAATTGATTGATTTGCCTGAGATAGATAGAAATAGAATAGGCTATCCTAAATCCATGACCAAACTCATTTTTGGTAATTTGGAGACTAGGAATGATGTGGATGTAAGACTTAACATAACTCCCCATATGGAGGGTTTGTTTAGGACTTACCCCCACAACATGCCAACATTTGATTCAAAGTCACAGTTAGCACAGCCCAAGCAAGTAGAACAAAATGCTAACCTAGGGCCTGCTAACCAACCCTCTCAGCCAAACACTCTACCAAACATTGAGCCAACTGCATCATCCTCTCAAAAGGGTGATGTTATTAAAAAGAAGAGAAAGGAGATAGCTTTTGCACCTTTAACTATCTTATCTGAAGCAGCATTAGCTGTGGAATTAGGTGTAGAAAGTGAGGAACCTGAGTCACCCCTTATCAGGCCAAAGAAGAAGAAAGCTAAAACCACCTCTTCAGTCACACAAATGGCTGAAGTTGTAAAATTAGGGGCAAACAGTTCACTAGATGTATCCTCTCAACAGGGTGCATCTATAGAATCAAGCATCCTCCCCAATGCACCTATCTGTACAGAGTCAGCACATAGGAGTGATAAGGCTTGCACAACACTGAGTGGAGAGCACATCACATTTGAAACTCCCTCTATTTCTCATTTATTCCACAAGACACTTCTCTTCCAGAATCTCCAACTGAAATTTCTTTATAACCTGCAACTCAAGCAATTGAGGAGCAAGGACTTGATCATCAAGAATTCTTCTCTCTTGATGAGCCAATAACTTCAAGTGACATGGTGCTTGACACTGTGCTCACCACCCAGAAACCACATTCAGATGGTGAGGGAATGCTAGCTGGGGCATATCCTGATGACACCATCACAAACACAGAGGATTCACTAGTTTTTACTAGAGACTCTGTGCCTGTGTCAACTACTGTTGTAACTCATCCCACTCTTGTAGAGATAACAATAGTAGAGTCATTCCATCCGGTTACAGAAGTTGCATCTGTAACTGAGGAGTCTAGCTTGCCTAGCTCTAGCTCTGACTTTATGTCACAATGGCTGAAGCCTGTACAACATGACAGTGCTTCAGGATCAGGGTCTGTTCCACCACAATTGATGGTTGAAGCACTTCAAAGCTTAATTGTGGATCAGATTCCTGAGTTTGTCAAGATTGCTCAGAACTTGGTCACCTCCAACATGCCTAATCCAGACTATGAAGCCATTCTGCTATGCCATAGGGATGATGTGGAGATGCAAAAGGCCAAGATAATTGATGATGCTGAGATAGATGGCAATATAGATGCCTGGCTGCAAGGCAAATATGATATTACTCTTGATGAAGCTCTTCAATATCTCAGAGAGGAATACATCACTTCACTGGGTTCCAATGCAAAATCTCTGACTCCTGGTGAAGTGTATGAGGCTATGAATGATTCACACAAGGGATTCCTCAAGGCTGCACACTATCTGGGAAAAGGAGTCAAAACTGAGGTCAACAGAGTGTGTACAGCCACAACCAAAGAGGTGAATGAGATAAAGAGGACTTTTGAGGCCAAATTTCCTAAATTGGAGACTGTAATCAAGGATATTCTAGCATGCAAATCTACTTGTACCAAGATGGACAATGGTTTGTCTCTTCTCAAAGATGCTGTCACAGGTCTGGGGCATAAATTTCAAGCTCTATCTGATCAGACCACAGAATCCAATGCCATTCTGAGGACAATGTTCAAAAATCTATATGGAGACAAGCTCGTGACTGAGGTCCCTGTGCATGAAATGTCAAAGTATGAAGTGAAGAGACTGCAAGACCAATCCTTATCTGGTTTCAAGGCAAATGAGCTATTCAGTAAAGTGGATACTCTTGAGAAGGAGGTGGTGTCTCTCAAAGAAACCAATGCTCACTTAACAAACAAGGTTGCAACTCTGACTGAGCAGTTGAGCACTCAAGCCACCAACACAACTGAGGTTCTTCTTCATCAACAATCCATGTTGTCTGCTATGATGAAGCATATGGGCCTCCCTCTACCTGAAGACTCTTCAAACCCAAAGGTCACTTCTATAGCCTATGTGCCTGACAACAAGCCTAAGGGGGAGAAGAAGTTTATGAATTCAAATCCAAAGGGGGAGAAACCTAAGGAGAAAGGCATACAGCTAAATGAGGGTGGTCACCAAAGGGCTCCAAAACCTATAAATGTGCAAGGGAAAGGGAAATCCAAAGTTGATGAGCCCCCAACCACTCTGCCAGTTGTTACTCTACCAACTGTGCATGTCATCACTCTAAGTGGCCAGAAACAATCCATCTCTACCACAGTGGTTGTAGGGAGCATGCCATCTGATAAACCTCCATCCTCCAAATCTGAAAGTGCCAAGCCTGTAGAAGTAAAGGTGGTTACTGAGGCCAAACTACAAGAAGTTGCAAATTCAAATGTCTATCATGATAAAGCTTTCTTGGAGTTTCTGAAAGTCTCAAGGGAGCAGGCTAGTGACACTCAATTTTATCTAAGGAGCCTGAAGGATCAGATTGACTGTCTCACTGTTATACCCAGGAAAATCAATAGCTCATGGTTCAAGGAGATAAGGATGGTATCCAATTCAAAGATATGGCATCTAACCTACAAGACTCTTCAAGCCCTAAAACGCTCTGAGGTAGATGCCATACTTGAGCTTATTGAGAAGAGAAATGAGAACAACAAGAGTCTGTATGAGGACTTAAGGAATGATCAACCTTCAAGGCTGCCAGAAGTAATCAAGAAGCCATGGACAATCATCTACTAGTCTGGCACCAAAATTGAAGACATCAAGCAGTTGGTCATTCCCAATGACCTCACTTCTAGAAATCACAAACTTGTCATTGCTATCACTGATCAACTACAGAAGAAAGGTGGAGTCAGAAATGCTGAAGAAATAGAAACACTGCACATCCCCAGATCTTTCATAGCAAGTGGTGCAATTCCAAAAATGGCTCTACCTAGGAGAAATAAGGATGATGACTCTGAAGATAAAAGTGATGGGAGGAGAAGACATCACAGGAGAGATAAGGGTGATGAAGATAAGAAGAAGAAGAAGGATGACAAGAACAAGAAGAATGATGATGACCAAGGTAAAGTCTATGACCAAGGTAAAGTCTATGAGAGGAAAAATGGAAAACAGCAAGCCTTAGGCATTGCTGACAGTAACCTCACCACAACACAAGACTCTAAGTCTAGGGTGAATACTGTTAGTAGTGACCTAACAAAATCAACATCTATTACTTCTGCAACTGTTTTGCCACCACAAGAAGAGAAGAAGATTCAAGTCAAAAAACCATCTGTGTGTTTCAAAAAGCAAACTGCTAATAGAATACTACAATGGTCTACAAACAAAGGTCACATGCTACTGCCAGGCAACCATGTAAAAAGGATCAAATTCAAACAAGCTGCAAGGAAACCAATGCTATCCAAATCAAGAACCCTAACTATCTATCCAGGACTGAAACTCCAACCTCTTTATGAAGACTTTGATGAAGACAAATTGCAATATCTAAGAGCTCAGAGAATCTACTATGCTGCCATTATGAATAAATGCATTGAGATTAAATATATTGATGGAAGGAAGAAGAAATTCAAACAAGGATAGTGTCAAAATTGGGGCAAGCTATATGAAATAGAAAGGATCATTGCATGATTGGATTCTGAAGACAAGGTGGAGAGAGTATGGAAGCTGGAGTTGATTGATTTTGTGAAGATGAAGAGAGACTATGCTGAGAAGATAAGAAAGGGGTGTTTTGAGAAATGGCTTGAAAGGGAGAAGGAGATTGATAGACTGGAAGTTGAAGCAGAAAAGCTAAGGGCAAAAGGATTGTGTAGAGTTCAATTCAATCCCTATGTGGTGAAATATAGGAGGAGAAATGGAGACAATGTCAATATAAGAATGAACCTACTCAGTCACTATCCTACCAACATTCTGAAACCAGTACTTGAAGATTTCAAAGACTCCATCATGCTTGAAGAATTGGATTCCTTGGCAGAGATCATAAAGGTCATAGATGAGAATGCAAGAAAGGATAAAGAAAGAAAGCAAAAAGCATATGATGATCTACTGGCCAAAGCAATGGAGATAGAATCAAATGAAAATGGCTAGTATTTCAGCATACTGTAAGATTATCCATCTTGTAATCTCATTCATGTGTTCAATCTACATACCTGTACTTTTCAAGTTCTTTTTATCTTTATGTATGTTAGGCTTGTTATCAAACATGAAATTGTGACTAAGGGTCTCACTCACAATTTGGGGGAGATTGTTAGTCACAGAGGCATGCATGTTTACATCTAATAACAAGCCTAATTGTTTGTAATGCTTTGCATTACTTACATGACCTCTTAACTGAGGGAACCTCTAGTTGTAGAGTTTCTACTTGTTCTATACTTGTAGTAGGCATCAAATCCTAGTTGTGTAACTGTACTTATATAGTCAAGAATAATGCTTGAAAGAAGTTCCAAGGTTCATGCCTCAAGCAAGAAGATGAAGACTGTCAAATAAATAGCAGTTGGGATTCGAAGAAATGAAGAATTTGCCTAAGTACCAATTCGAGAAGTACTTTTGTCTATTCGAGAAGTCTAGCATTCGAGAAGTCAAAGATTTGATATCTAAGAAGACACTGTTCGATATCTCAGAATGAACTGTTCGATATCTCATTCGATATCTCAGAAGATTCGACATGTCTAAATACTCTATTCGAGAACTCAGGAAGTCAACAAGTCAAAGTGGTATTCGAGTTCTCAAAGAGTCTAGAAGTCAAAGATTCATTCGATATCCCAAGGACTCAGATAGCTATTCGATATCTCAAGGATTCGACAAGTCAAGTGTTCCATTCGATATCTCAAGGACTCTAAATGAACTATTCGATATCTCAGGGATTCGACAAGTCAAGTGTTCTATTCGACAACTCAAGGAACCCTGGAGAAAAGTACTATTCGAGAAGTGATTCGATATGTAAATCATACAGTATTCGAGAACTCAGAGTTATCTAATCCTAGTTCTCGAATCAATCACTTAGTCACTTCTCGAATACATTCTTGGAGACAAAATACTGAAGAAATTGTACAAGTCTGAACCCTGCAACAAGCCAATGCACTTTATGGACCACAATCTGTAACGTGCTCTGGAAAGCCTACAAGGAAGCTTGGAGAGATATAGAAGAGCCAAAGGGCTAAAGAAGTGGATCTGAACAGGCTTTGCAAAGTCAAATCTGTAGCCGTTTGGACACTTACTCAAAAAGGATAGGCAGACTAGAAAGTAATTTGTTCAGCTACCTTATTTGTAGTAAGTAGGTTGTATCCATGTTCTATAAGGATACAGCCTCACTTCCTTAGTCGTTAACTTTTGAGAAGTCAAGTTTTTCATACATTGTAAGTCATATCTCTCTGAGAAAAACGAAGCTGAGAATACTATCACCTGTATTCACAGATTGTAGCAACCTTTATCTAATAATATATTAGATTAAAGTGATATTGTGTCTTGTGTCATTTCTTATCCGCACCTACACATTTGCACACACAGATACTTATCTGCTACACAGATTCAAGAACCAGAAAAGTTCAAGAATCCTTTCACCCCCCCTTTGTATTCTTTTGCTGTATTCAATACTCAACAGTTTTCAGTCTTAAGTTTCTTGTTTCATACTATAACCTGAGATCGATCCTTGTTGAGGGGTCGTTTGTATAATTAAGTTATACTTAATTGTATTGGTTGTGGCACCAAATCTGGACCCCGGGTTTGGGGGCGTCATAAAGTTTACACCATTTTTAGTGGTACTGACATTAGTCATGTCAAGTACTCTAGGTGTATTATGTCCAGAGCTGGTCTCTGAACTTGGTATAGTAATATCAGATCCACTAGAAGCCCTGGGAATCTTATTCAGCTCTACAACATGTGAAATCATGTTGCTGAAAGATCCTTCATGAGACACAGAGATTCAAGTATAATATAAGATGCTAATATCTTCTCCACTTATGCCAAGTCTAATTTAATGTTTTAATTCAAAAAGCGGATTCTTTATCAAGCAAGGATAAAATTACCGAAGTGGTAAGGTGAAACAACAAATAAAGATAATGTTATGCCTTTGGTTGGTAAATTCTTACTTCAGAATCATTGGATTTGAAGCTTTCTCTGATCCTTAGGATCATCCACTACACCATATATTGCCTATAGCAACACCTTGAAATTGTTGCTAAAGGGCCTAATACCGTTGCCATTGATGCTATGGCAATGCTTTTGCAAAAATTGGGCGTTAACTTTGCTTGGGTTGCAATAGGTCCCTATAGCAACGAATATAGTACCATATAGCAATGCTTTAATGTCATTGCAAATGCTTGTTATAGCAACGTTTTCCAGTCTATAGCAACAATTTAAATTCATTGCAATAGGCCATAGCAACCCTGTTTTGGATATTTATTGCAACGTTTAAGGTGGCAATGGCAACAAATTTCTGTTTAATAGCAATGCTTTTAGTAAGGAATTAATAATAAATGGCAACACATTATGAGGCAATAGCAATGCTTTTAGTAAGGAATTAACAATAAATGGCAACACATTATAAGGCAATAGCAATGCTTTTCTTTAAAAAAAATGGACATTACCCATTTGTTCATATAGAATTCCACCATTAACATGGTATTTCATACACACCAAATATCCAAAAGACTACCTTGGTACATCACTATAACCTGCCCAAAAGAAGTACCAAAATCATTCGGACTACATTGTCAACATAGCCATTCAACGTCTAACGACTAAATGTAATCAAACGATGACATAAACGTGGTACATGCAATTAAGGTTTACAATGTTCACCAAAAGCTTAGATATAAATTAAATGAAAATGCTCCAAGTCAAGCATCTGAATCTTCTTAATCTGCCTTATCTCCATCCTCGACAGATTCATCACACAATTCTTCAACATTGATTTTCAAAGTGGGATTCCCCTCGGCTATTTTCCCCAGAATTCTTTTCAGTTTCTGGTTCATTTTCTCCTCCATTTCAGTAGAAAGTTCTTCTCGTATCCTTCCCAGTTCTTCCTTGCTGTCACCTTTCTTGGTTGCCAAATATTTCTTTGTCCTCCTGGTAATGCCATTTCTGCCAACAAGCAAGTTTGGGCCATGTGCTGCAAAGTCAAGTTCTACACCATGGTTTGTTTCTTTCAGTTCACCAGTGGAACCATCAACAGTTTCCTAAAATTAATTGATATATTATCAAATTATCCCAAATGCATATTATATATTTCAGAACTAGCGAACAAGTAGATACCTAAAAATACTATTATTTACATGATTTTCGCAATCCTTGCGGGTTTTAGGATATAAATCATTCTTTGTGGGTGTGTCAGGCATTGCCTTTTTCTTTTTCTAGCATAAAATAAATAGAGTGAAACAAGAAAAGAAATTATGTTAGTAATTGATTAGTTTTCACAATAATATGCTATTTATTAAAATACATAGTTATTAAGATTCCAAATTAGCATACCATGTCGTTACGGATCTGCGTAAAACTAGTACGACCTGCATTGTGTTTGTCTTTAATTTGTTTGCGATTATTAGCATTTGTTTCAGCATTTTTCTTCACATCTTCATCACCCCAATACTGCAGCAACATCTTGAATTGTTCTAATGGAACCCTTTGAGACCTGTTCCTTATCCGTTCCTCATCAGTTTCATATTTGGAATAATACTGCGCCTTGAATCGACTTTTGTACACTCTCCAATTTTCACAAATACCCTTCAACACCCAATCTTTAGCCTCCTCGGGAATGATATATTTTGTCTGAAAAATAAATAAATTAATTATAATTATAGTATAATTAAACAAGCCTCTTGTTCATACCACAAATTAAACAAGTTTTGGAATAAAAAAACACGACGAGATGGTTTTTACCTTGATAAATTCCCACAACCCATTTTTTTGTTCTTCAGGAACTTGAATCCAACTATGAAAATCAAGTGGCACACATTCTCTTGCTACTGCCCCCAAAAAACTGCTAAATTCAGCTCTTATTTTGCGGCTTTCAAAAACCGGCTGCAATTCATGATTCAAGGTCAGAGTTGGTCTTTCATCTAGTCTCCTTGTAAAGACTGCATTCATTTTCGTAGGTCCTCTCTTCCGTTTGATCTTAGGTTCATCTATCAAAATACACAAATAAATAAATAATTATAATCGTGATTGGTAATTCGTAATTCCTCTACATATCTGTGCAAAGTCATACCTGTTACAGTAATTGTGTTACCGAGAATCTCATTAATTGCTTCATCATTCACCACATTCAACTCATTTATCTTTTCTTTTTCGGCCACTTCCCGATCCCTTTTGTGTTTTTGCATTTCCAGATATGACGCCATCGAACCAATTGCATTATTAGTATATACCTTTTGTATTTGTTTCAATTGTTCGATATTAGTTGGCAGTGGCGGGGGAGGTGGTAAAATCTCTCCATCAGCAGGCTAGTAAAAGAATGCCAAAAAATAAACATATAAATACAGAAAATGGAAATAAAAGTACAGAAAATGAAAATAAAAACATATACCTCTGTACCCGGAAGAGCATATGCTGTTTTTGAACGAGTTGTTGGCCCGCGCCCAGCTTTCCTCTTTTCAACTTTCTTCTTCCTCTAAATAAAGAAATTTGGTTTTAATGATTTTTACGATTCTTGGTACTTTTGTATTATCAGTTCAAATAAATAGTGTCCCTATCAAATTATGTATTCCTTACTAAACAAATAATAATGTACCTTAGGGGCAACTGGTTCTTGGTCATCCTCACTAGTTGGAAGGATATCATCTTCGCAAACGTACTCCCTATCAGTTTCTTGGTCAGACATTTCTTCCACAACTACTTTTTTTTTCTTTTCTGAAATCCCAGTTGTGAGACCATCTGACAGCTGCTTCAACCCAAGTTCATGAATGTGCTGCTTAATTTCTTCGATTCTCTTCTTTCTCATTTCTTCCGCTGGGATAATATTAACCTGAAGTTGAGATGCAAATTATAACAAGCTCAAAAAAGTATAATGACATTATTGAAATGCATACAAACATCATTTTATATATTATAAGTTACCCCTTCATGTCCAACAATTTCTGTTGCTGACTTTCGTAGCTCCAACATTTTCGGTTGCCTCTGTTCTTGCTCATCCTCACTAACTGAAAGGCTATCATGTCCAGAAACATACCCCCTATCATTATCAGCCCATTCCTCTTCAAGTGTTTTCTTTTTTTTAACATTAGAAATATTTTCGGTTTCGAGACTAGCAGGCTGATGCTTCAACTTTGGTTCTTCAATGCCCTTCTCATTTCCTCCCACTTTCTTCTTTTTGTTTCCTTTAAATTCATTATTTTTTGACACACGCTTGTCATGTCCACCAATTTCTGCTCCACCTGCTCCTACAATCAGCTCCTGGTCATGATGATTTGGTTTCTTCTTATCCTTTAGTTCATGCTGAAGGGTTTGTATTGTAACATACTTTCGCTTCACTTGAAGATCTTCACCTACAATAATATCATGAAAAAAACCAGGACAACATCAAAAAAACTTGTCCTTAGCCTTGGCCTTACAATTAGAATAATATCTTCAAATTAAGGCTCTTAGTTAAGGTTTACCTTCAAAAAAACTTGTCCTTGGCCTTACAATTACATGTGGATGTAACTGCTTCACTGGCTGTATCGCCTTGTCAACAACTGTGTCAATATAAAGGTCTAACATAGAACCATCTTTTAACCCATTACCAAGCTCACATGCTTCTGCATCATTACTCACTAGTTTCCAGCCACCTCCTGCTTTCTTCACATAAACCCCACCTATTTCAGCGTATCCAGCTGCTTCTTTGACATCTATTATATATATAATAGGCCAACACAAGATAAAAATAGTGAGATTTTTTAATGTATTGTAATTACCAATTTATCCCTCTATTCTCAAAATTTTGAAAAAATTGTGGTTTGTGGGGATTGAACTTGGGTCTTCAAGTTATTTAACAAATCGTCCTACCAATACACCACTCAATCACATATGTTTTAAATCATACACATTATAGATGTATGTGTGTGTTGTGCGACTTTTTAATGTAGTATGATTACTAATTTATTCGTCTATTCTCAATTTTTTGAAAAAGTTGTGGTTGGTGGGAATTGAACTTGGATCCCCGAGTTAATTAACAAATCTTTTTACCACTACACCACTTAATCACATGTGTTTTAAATCATACACATAAAAGATGTATGTGTGTGTTGTTTTAGTGAAAAAATTTTCTAATATTATAATATTGCGACAAGTTAATAATTTTTTGTCATGTTGCATTTACATTTATTGATTTGAACTATAACATATTAAATTAAAATATAAATTATTGATACATAATATATGGTTTGATAATATTATAAAATTGTAATAACAATAATAATCAACATAATAATAAAAAAAAAATACTATATAATTATTCCTTTAAACAACCTAAGCACTCATCTATAAGTGTTTTCAATAATACATATGATATCTCTATGTATACCGCTTAAGCGGGGCAATATTTGGTTTTATATAAAGAAACAATATGAAATGCATAATGTATTTTTTATGAAAAATATTACAAATATGATCAAGTCAATAACTAAAGTACTTTATTACTGATTTGAAAGCACCAATTTACTCCTAAGTTCCTATTAATATATAGAAGTATTATTTTTAATGATAATCGAACGTGGATCACCGAGTTAAATTGTGCATCTTCATACCATTAGATCACATATTCACATGTATTTTAAATTATACACACAATATGTATGTGTGTGATATTGGTGAAATGTTATTAATTAAATATTACTGCATTTTAAATGAGTTTTGGACTATTTAATGATTATCATTTATCGATAAAATAATTACGTAAAATACACAATTGGGTTATAAACCGATATTATAATTAATATGATGGATATTATCTAACAATATATTATAGTAAAAAATGTTGAGGTGTTAACGTAAAATGAAATTTTTATATTACGAAATCAGATACAATAATTTATTAGTCAAACTATTTGGGTCATAAAAATATTTGGCTTCAAAAAGATGAATTTTACAAATAACACATTACCTTTTATATACAAATTAGTTAATGTTCAATTTAAAATATGACATTTTATGGGAAAAAAGGACCATATCTTATATTATTTATGGAGGTAACTCAATGAAAGTCAGACGGAAATCGGAAGAGAAATAAAGGCAAATAATTCTTAAAATGAAGAAATTAGAAGAAAACAAATAAAAGAGTTAGAAATATAGTTTTAAGAAGTAAAAGCGCAAGACCTAAGAAGTTTTAGAAGATTTACGAAGGTTTTTGATTGGAATCAGGCTGAAACCTACATTCTCATAATGCAGCATCTTGAAGACTATTAAGTTTCTACCTTGAATATTACTGGAGATCCAGCTAAATGGATGCATCATTTTTGAAGAAAGTTTAGGAATGTAGGTGCTTTGAAAAATTGTCTTAATTAATAATTAGACAACATCCATAAAACACTCAAATTATATTCTATGACCCACAACAAAATTAAAACTTGACATGATTGCTATCAATACTCATATTAATTTTCAAAGTATAAATTTGAACATATTTAAGTAAGTACACAATAACCACATAGGCCAGTAACAAGATGAAATCTATGAAAATCAATCACATGTTTCAAACGATACTGATCATGAATAGTTTAATTAAAAAATACAATTTAAGCTAGCGACCCGTGCCTCGCACGGGTTTTTATGCTAGTACTCCATAATAACAGAGTAGGAGAATCTGTCAGGCTCCATAACATCAGGAATTTTGATACATGTGCCAGAATGGTATTTGGTTTTTAGGAACTGTCCCTTATGATAAAACCTGAGAAAAAAATGTTTCTCTCCCATCCTGAAATTAAATGAAAGCATAAAACTGGTTAGTCCACAACTCAAGCAAATACAATAGAATATCAAGTAAACGTGATAAACATCTCAACAACTATGATCATAAAATAATTTTGTTTCATTATTCATTCCATTATGATCATAACCATATTTGTATGTATTATTGATCATCTCATCAAAATCATTTCCTAAACCAAACCCCCTACCACAATCCACCTTATTACATTTTTTTCGGTACTTGGGGGTTGAAATTTCATATATCCAATCAACAAGTGATGGACAAGGACCCTTAAATATGAGATGATCAAACACATCGTCTTTGGAATGCCAAAAACGATTACCGCAGTCTTTGCAGGGGCATTTCAATTCATTTCCTAGGCCGAAATTATCAAATCCATTCAAAACAAAATATTTCGCCCCATTACTATATTCTTTAGTGAATTTAGGAAGTAAAAGCCAGTTCATCTTTGCAATCCAATTCACCTTATGTTCTACACAAAATCACATATAGACAACTAAGAACATATAAATTAAACTCTGTACTCTTCATATATATTGTTCCTAAATTATAAACTCTGTACTTTAATTCCAAACTAAACACAAACCCAAGCATATAAATTCAATAAATAAAACATCATAAACACAAAAATTCTAATTACAATAATTAAAACATGATAAACATCAATAAAATCTCAATTCTGAAATCAATATTCTTAACAAAATCCCAAATTTAAAAAACCCCAAATTCACAAACTAACAAAACAGAAAAAATTGAACTAACATACATACTTTCATAAGCTCAATTAAAAGCTCAATTAAAAGCTTAAGTAAAGGCTCGATTAAACATACATTGAACATACACACTCCATTTAACATATATACATACTCGATTGAACATGCAGTGTTCAGACATATAAAGTGAAGTACGATTTGGGAAGAAGATTTACCTTCAGTGCTTCAGTGTTCTCCGAGAGCTTCAGTGAGAGCTTCAGTTTCCAGATCTACTTTGGTGTTTTGTGTTTGTGTTTTTGTGTCTGTGTTTTGTGTCTCTATCTCTGTGTTTTCTGTCTTATTTTTATTTTCTTTCGTTTTTTTATTTTCATAGCCCGGGAAGATATTTTTCAGAAGCCCGCTCACTTTTTTCAACACATTTTAACAAGCCCGCCAATTTTAAGGCCCAATAGTGATGTCTATTGCAACGCCGTATAGCAATGCCTTAAAAACCATTGCAATAGATAGAAACTTTTACAATATGTAACGGTTTTTCACTTCAATTGTAACGGTTTTGAAAAGCATTACAATATGTCTAATTTTGTAAAAACTTGTCAAGAAATAGCAACGCTTTTTAACAAGTATGGTTGCCATAGCCAATCTATGGTGTAGTGATCTTTCAAGTTTTCACCATCTTCAAATTCTCTGCAACAAATAAAGACAAGTCACGCAGTTAGATAAAGCAAGTTGCAAACTTTAACATGTGGAAAAAAGGTACGAAAACATGTTTTCACCTTTGACCAACAGAATCTTGTATCCTCTCTATTGTAACCTGTTTCAGAAGAAATAGATGTCAAAATAAATCGAAAAATCACCCACTCAAATGACACAGAAGTTGACATATAGCTCAATATCATATTAAGTCATCTGTTAGAAGGCCCCGCAGGGGCACCAATCAACTACACTTGTCTCCATACAATCAAAATAATCAACTATAAGTTATTAAAATTGAAATCCAGGAACAAAAGTATCAAGTAATAAGAGCATCAAAATTGATATCCAGGAACAAAATCATGACGAAACTAGGAACCAAATAAATAGTAGCAACATTCTAGCTCTTTCAAACAGAGTTCTGAATATAAATATTAGCCAGAAGGCAGTAAACTAGAAAAGGTGAGATGATCCAAGTTTCCTGTAAAGGTATAACATTCAGCATGGGTAAATTAGATCATTTTTTTACATATATGTCGAACATGATTCTCTAGGTAACAAGAGAATCAATAAAAGCATTTTTTTATCAACCCTATAACATTTTCTTATATACATATCAACGATTAGATTTTATACAAATAACTTACACTCACACACATGATTAAACATAGAATCTTAAGAATGTTAATTTAGAGCAGGTGCAAATTAATTTAAATACAAATATAATTACCTCCAAGAATGTGTCAGCACCTAATATAGCATCTCATTGAATCATATTTACCATGGAATCTAGTATTACATCTCATTGAAAATAGCATCAAAATGAAATAAGTTTATAAAATCAAATTTATTACAAATTGAGAAACGCTTTAAATAGAAAATCATCTAGTTTAAAATCTAACATAAAATCTAACAGAGAATCACTTGTAAATCCTCTCTTAGTAGTGATATTAAAGACCATCAGTTTCTCGATTCTACTCTACATCGTAAAGCCAGGGTCTAGAGATTAAAGAAAGAACAAAAATTCTCACCAGCCATCTAATCAGCTGCACTGAGCTTCATAGTCGCCACTAGCATGAAGAGTAGTTTTAATATTTACCCTGTCCACCACAAACTGATATGTAAAGGTGTCACCTGGCAAAACACAATTTTCTATAGTTTATTAAAATATTGTGGCCCCTCCACGGGCACCCCAACCAAATAATTACTAACAAAACCAACCATCGAATCATCCATGGAATCATTTACCTTGATTATTACCAATTTTATTAAGATAGGTGCCCCTGGCGGGGCCTATTGCAAATAAAACTATAGAATCTATAATAGAATCACAGAATCATCGACGAAATAACTTTCTCAAAATAAACATCTATTCGATGCACCAAAACTACCAAGAGTCTTGGTATGATTCTGAAGTCGCTTAGCAGCAATGTATGAAAGATCCAAATAATAGCAAAATATTGAGAATATAAATATAGGATATATAATCACCATTCAGTATTACGACAGACATGCATCTTAGTAACTTAAGCTTGACAAATACTAACAATTAGTTAACTATAGAATCACATATTCACTAATAAAGCAACCATAGAATCAATAACGGAATCATTTTCAACTTAACTCATATAAAACGAGAATAAAAAATACCAAACTTTATATATTAAAATAAATGTACGGAATCATAAATTTAATAACAAAATCAACCACAAAATCACTTACAACTTCATATGACGAGTCTTAAATACATTATATAACAGAATTTCTAACAAAAATAAGCAAAGAATCATTAACTAAATCACTTGAAAAATCACTTTCATAAAAAAATAGTAATATACAGCATCCGATATAGAATCTAATATGTGTACTTTCATTCAAACAAGCATCTAGTACGGAATCACAAAACAAAATCTTCAAACCCTAATTTATTAATTTTATTAATACAGAATCTAGCATAGAATCAACCTTATTATACAGAATCTTATACCAAAAACAAGTAACCTTATTATACAAAATCTACAGTTCAAACTAATATGGAATCGATTATATAATCAAAAGTAACAAAGAAAACAAATTTGTAATCAAACCTCATTAAACAGATTCAAGCACAGAGTCACTTAAAAAGAATCTTATACCAAAATGAAATTGAAAAATGGAAATCATTCATAACATAGAGAGTAGAATCTAACTGCAGAATACCTTAAAATCCTAAAAATCAATGTAAACTAGAAACTTATGAACCATTGAACCTGACAAGCATTCATTCATGTCATTAGCATTGAGTCCGCAGTAAGCAACAAAGCATTATTCGAAGAAGAACACATCACGGGAAAATTGATAAAATCAGCTTAATTGTTGTTGATCGATAAACAAAAAAGAGTTGATAAACAAGTAGTCTGTGCAAAGAAGATCGATAAACACCAGCAGAACACCGATAAACACAAGCAAAGATGGTGAAATCGATAAAAATGAGCAGAGAGAGATTGCTGAGAGACGAGAAGAGATCGATAAAACGAGATAGATCACTAGTACGAAAGAGATACAGACACAAAGAGAAAGAGTGAGAGAGAGATTTATGAGAGAGAGAAAGAGAGAGAGAGATTCGCCCGAAAGAGAGAGAGACAGAATTTAGTTATAATTATGTTTTAATCATGAGCGTCCGTTTTCTTATTTTAATTGAATGGTAGAGATTGGTGTTCTTTATTGTTTTTTATTTAAGGGTGTTCTGTATAGAGCAAATGCATATATATATATATATATATATATTTAGGGTATGATTCAGGTGAGAACACGTATATGTTGGAGAACAATGAGAACACCACATTTCAAGCTATTCGAAAGGGCCCCACCAGGGGCAACCAATACGAAAAAGTCTTATAATTCTACCCTCTATCCATTCATAAAAAAATTTTAAAAAAAAATTTAAAAATGATGACGTGGCAACAATTTTTTTTTAAAAAAATTTTTTGTTAACTTTTTTTTATTTTTTTTGTTATGAATGGATAGAGGGTAGAATTATAAAACTTTTTTGTGAAGGTGCCCCTAGCAAGGCCCTTTAAAATAGCTTGAAATGTGGTGAATATGTGTGTTCTCACTTTTCTCACACTAACATGTGTTCTCACTGAAGCGTAAAAAAACAACTTTTTGTATTGGGCGTGTTTGTTATGGAGTGCAACTCATATATATATATATATATATATATTGGTAAAATATATGAAAATGACCAGCTCGGATATCATGATTTATAGTAGAAATATAAGCGACGATCTAGCTAGTTTATTTTATTATAATTTTTTTTTTACGAACAAAAGAAAATTTTATTAACTTTCTGAATCAACTTCCAAAGCAACATGAAAACCAATAAGAGCAGAACTCCTATTGGATCGCGATTTGGATATGAATATGGCACTCTAGCTAACTCGTGAGTTGCCATATGTTATAGGGAGATTTTGGTATAACAATGTTTTTGGAGGTTGCTGGATTTACGTAGCAAAATACAGATATTTTGCTATAAGAAGAATTAGGATTAGGGTTTGTGTGCATAGGTGTGGCTGAACTTGATAGGTGATTTTCAGGGGTGAACTGTTTCTCATCCCTATCAAGGTGCCTACGTACCCTATTTATAGGGATTAAGCCGTACGTAGTTCTTAGAGAACAAGTTACCTAGACGGGCTAGGGTTTTAAAAGATAAGTCTTGGCCCAAGCCCACTCGTTAAGGGCTGATGTTGTAAGAACCCAAAATTTCGGTAGAATTAAAACTTTTCCTATTATGATGAAGTGCATCAATGAATAGTGATTTTGAGGATTAAGAAAATTTTTCATGCCACCTATGTACGAGACGTAGTGTGGATATTCGGAAGTTATACTAGTAATCTACGGAGTAAATAAGTGTATGTAAATGCGATCGGAATTCAGAAATTCCAAATTCTATTTTCGTGTAATATTTGACCGAGCAGTGAATTATATATCAGTAATATCAAGAAATGAGATATTTAATTTGAGGAATTGAGGAGTTAATATTTTGGAATTTTATTATAAGTGATTTGAGAATTTGGAACGAAAACCACTGAGGAAGTGAAACAAACGTTCTAGAAACCGCTGAAACTTTACAACGAGATTAAGCGATCAAGCGAGCGAATCATGAATTGAGAATAGTAAATATTAGAAGTCCAAGGAAGGATATATTATGAGAGGAAAATGGAATTGAGAATAAAATCCTAGAGTTAAAGGAAATGAGAACAATTGAGAAACCGCGAGAATTTTTTCTGAGATAAAGAGAAAATACAAAGAAAATTGGACACAATGATTGTTTGAGGTATTGGGCCACACTATTACAATGAAGTGCAACATATAAGTTGTAATATATTGATTTAGTAAATATACAAGAAGGGAAGCCCCTTGGTGCAAATAAGAAAAGGAAGGAAGGACTTGGAAACAATATGTATTAAGCAAGGGACTTGCTTGCAATTATGGATGGATAAAGGTAATCCAAATGAACCAATGAGGAGATGACACCACATGGCAAGAAGATAAGATGCATCCAAGTGAAAATATCAAGCATTATTGATCACTTTATCACTTTAAACAAAACAAAACAAACACCAAATACTCCATTCTGCCCAGCAGGAAAGAAGCTCACTAAAATGGGTCTAGAGACTTCATTACTCAATGAAATATTCTGTTATTTATATGGTTAGAAAGCTGTGAAGACGCTCTACAACTTTCATTCAGGAGCCTCGACCAGGAAACGAGTGCAAGGGCTTCGTTTTGGCTGATCTTTGGGGCGTATTTTTCCAGTCAGGAAACTCACTTCCATGTTCTTGATTTCTTTGGTGAGATTGAAGATGGTGAGCATAGAGTAAGGCTTCCCCAAGGTTAACCAAGCTTGTTTGAGATTGTAAGAACATCAAGAAGGTATAAAAACCCTAACCCCTCTTGGCCATGTAGTAATTGTGATGTTTAATGTTAGATCCATGGTTATTAGTGTGAATCTTGGACATATAAGTTATGGATGATGTAGACCTTGAGTTTAAGTGTTGTGGTTGTGATTTTTAGGCTTGTGGTTAGTGTATGCATCTCCATGTATGTTATAAAGTATGATCTTGGTGATTTAGATGTTGGTTGTGATGTGGATGTAAGATTCTTGGTTGGTTTAGTGATATAAGCATGCTGAGTTTTTCCCAGGAACTTGTACTGTCTTGTAGGAGGGTTTTGAACCCCCAAATCTTGTCCCCTGAAGTCCTAATGTATATTGTTGGAAAGGTATTTGAATATAGTTTCCAGAAATATAAGGTTCATGACTAGGTGATGTATAGAGTTTGAGTTATGGCCTGAGAAGTGAAATGTGTTTCTGGATTCCGGACTGCACTAAGTGGTCCCCTTGTGAACCTTGTTTGAACCCCTAAAAATTTATGTAGGATCATGGAAAAATTAGAGAAGCTAGTAAATGCAGTGGGAAAGGCTACCCAAAAAGAATTGGATTAAACTATGTATTTTTCAATTTTATAAAAATGTTGAAGTAAATTCCGCGCAAGTGAAAAACCACTTAGGAGATTAGTTTAAAGTAGTTTTAAGAGTATTCACTTGAGTTTCGAGTTTGAGGAATAGATTTGAGTCGAATGGGTAACGAAAGTGATAATGTGACGACATGGTCATATGAGAGGGTTAGTGGTCACAAGTGGAGTCGTTAAGTTGGTCTTACGATTTTTAAAACCTTATGATTAAGTAGCGTTGTTAAGGTACTAACGTACAAATATTGATTATGTATAGATTTCCATTCCACTTCGCGAGCCGACCACCCCAACCTCACCAAGGCAAGTTTTCCAACCCTAAGTATTTATTTTCAAAAGATTATATTCTTGATTTTACCTTTGCAAGTTTACTTTTCAAAACTTATATATAAGGATTTTCACTGTTGTGTTTATAGCTTCCAAACGTATTATATGCTTATGCTTTACGAGATTATGTTGAAGTTTGAGATATATGCATATGTGTTTGTACACCCTTGAACTTAGAATGAAAGTGTTTTCTTCGGACAACGACTCTAGCAATAGAGGTCGTAGCGGTCCAAATATACTATTGACCGGGGAGCGGTATATTGTTGTATCGTGATTAAATTGCGAAAACCCGAAGAGTCATTCGGGAAGTATCGTATACCTAAGTAATTATTATTTTTACGTTGTTAAAAATACTCAAAAATATCTATCTTGGATTAAAAGCTTATTTTAATTAAATAATTATTTTATTAATTGTTTATATTAAATCTCAAAATATTATTTATTAATTATCGTTCATTATTTTAAAGACAAAACTAATCCAAGATACCTTTAGCATTTTCAAACTCGAACTCTTTCCCACCCAAAACATTTTCGAAAACCCCCGGTCAGGTTTTGCTTCTTGTACGTTTTTCAAGAATTATCGGTCGACTGAGGTCGAAATTAAACTACTCGAATTTTCTATCAAAATGATTTTTGAAAAGAAAAGAAAAAGGGGACTCTGGCAGGTGTGGGAATCGTTGACGAACGATTCCCGGGATGTGTAAGCGGCCGTGAGCCAGGCGGTCCATCAATTATTATTCCGGCCCAGGTGTTGCCGAAGGATGATTACGGATGTAGTTTTCATCGAGGGTGATTACGGATGTAGTTTTCACCCAAGGGTAGTTACGGATGTAGTTTCTATCCTTCTACTAGTAGAGAAGACCCGCAGATTGTTGGACTTGGTTGTGGCGACTGATCATCGTCAATCCTTGTCAGGTTTTTATGTTTTCTTCCAGTCCCATCCTCCACTTTGTAAAAATACTCAAACACTGCTTCTTGGGCCTAAGTGTCAAGTTGCCGATAGTGTGGTTTTTGATAAGAAAAATATTGACATCATGCAGTATCTAGAACTGCAAGATTTTCTATAAAGATTGGCACGTGTTAGTGCACTCTTGCAATTATTCCAAAGAATGAAATGTTTTTGAATGAGAAACCTTCTAAGCTAATGGAAGGAAAGAGGTTTTTCAATAATGTATTCCATGTACAGTATGTTAACCTTAGAGTGTTTTGCCGAAAATGATATACTCATATGTATATATATTTTCAAACTTGAGATATATTGAAATGGGAACCTTATAAAGGATTCATATGTTATTCTTAAAGCTCCTTAGCGAGTATAAATGTTTTATTCAAACTCAGACATATATATTGTTGAATTATGTTTTGAAATCTGAGATATATACCAATACAGTTTGGAACGTTTTCGAAATGAACCACATTATTATTTTTCAAAATGGCGAACTTGCTGAGCATTATGTAGCTCATTCTTGCTTTATAAAAACTTTTCAGAAAGAGAAGAATTTGGTCAGTTAACTTCGCACCAGCAGAAGACGAGTAGAAGATTTACCCCGAGATGATTTAG
Organism: Kitagawia praeruptora; assembly: GCA_037693485.1. Classification (NCBI taxonomy): domain Eukaryota; kingdom Viridiplantae; phylum Streptophyta; class Magnoliopsida; order Apiales; family Apiaceae; genus Kitagawia; species Kitagawia praeruptora. Next base: position 118,349,840 of record CM075352.1, read on the forward strand.
TCCCGGATAAATACTACAGAGTAAGTCTGATAGGTTTTCAACTGTAATAGTAAGACTCGTCTTCAAGTGTAGTTGTATAAGTGGAAGTGCGTAAGATTCCGGATTGTACAGATGATTTGTAATATTTAGTGTTACTTTTGATTATCGTTTCTGAGGCTCTAACTTGTATGTGCGTAAGATTGAGGTCTGGATTGATGTATTGTTGAGTTGTAAAGTTAATACAGGTAGGATATGGTTGGATGGTGATGTGACGACCTGAATCTCTGACCTCGGATTTGGGGGCGTCACAGAAATGGTATCAAAGAGATAAGTTGCAGTACTCAGAAACAAGAGTGTTGAGAGTTAAGTCTAAGTAGGAGAATGACATACGAGATCGTAGTAAACTTATTATTGGACTTCCGGAAGAGGTACCGGTGAGTAGAATGGGCTGGAGTGTTATTGGAGGTATTATACTAGGGTCGATAGAATCCTTAGAGACCTTCAGAATGATGAATAGAGGTTTGAGAGTCGTACATGACCTATCATAAGTAATAATGTAGAAAGCAGAGTGAAATCTCAAGAGCAGCTGAGGTAGAGGCGATATTGCCAATATAATCGGATGACTAGGCTGGCATAAATTTTGTGGCCCATAGTCCTCCACAGTTTAGGAGGCGGCATTTTAAGAATCAAGAAGTTTAGACTTCCCTACATATTTAAGGGTACTTAGTACTTGGAATAATGAAAGTCTTTTACTTTGGCTATAAGATCCGATTTTCGATAAGTAACGGGTTTACCTGAAAGTTGGTCACTATGTCGTTGTGGATTTCATTACCCTTGATGGCGAATTTTACATGTGTTATACGAGAATTTTATCATAAGACGAGCGTGCTAGATAATTCCACGCATGATTCGGACGCTAGAGCATGGTAGTTCAACTTAGAGAACAAACAAGTGGGATTAACAAAGGGACTCAAGAGAAGTTGAATATGGTTGCAATGAGCGATACAGTGATCTCAGAGTCTACCAAAAGAAAAGACCAACGGGTCTAGAGTGGGATCCTTTGATAGAGATGTTAGTAGGGACTACGCATATATGTATTGTAGACCTCAATATTTTTGGTATATGTTCACATACACACACCCGCCACTGAACCTATGGACTGCACTGAGATCCCTGAGAGATCTCTTTGATCTATTTCCAGGGGGAAACTGGCCACTTGTGATTCATGTCGGAAGGCATGAAGTAGGACCCTATGGACTCAGCAGGTGTCCCCGAAATGATGTGAAGTTTGGTCTTCAAGATAAAGCACGGAAATGACAGATATATTTGTGAAACCCCAACTCGATAAATGACTTTAAGATGATGATTGAGAGACACACTAGTTGGTGTCTTGTATTACGAAGACGAAGAGATGGAGTTACCCTCATAGTGGTGATAATGAGATGCACGAATGATTATTAACTTATTTTGGTAACTACCGGCTGGTGCACTACTTCATTTTAAACTTTTCATTAACCATGTTACCTCGATTAGTTTATATCAGGTAATTTTTTCTAGCTTTCTACATCAAATTTGTGGAGTAACAACCAGTGATATACTATCCCTAAAGCAGGACTTATCCGAAGTAATTTTATTTGACCCATGAACATTCTATTCAAAAATTTATGATGACCTTGTCCGGCTCAGGCCTATTTACACTTTCTTTCAATTATCCAAGGAATGTTCCACGAATACTTCCTTAATTATTCGACGAATATTACTTAACGAATATTGATGTTTGATTGCTTCTTTCATACTTGCACTCTTCAGTTGAGCTCATAAATATTTAACAGATTACTGAGGACATGGATGATCTAATGTCCAGACATCCTTCATGAATTCTTTTCTTCTATTCAAGATGAGATTGTACATCGTACATTGAAATCATAGTAAGGATATCATTTTGATATTGGTATTCTGAATTTAATTCTACTGTAGGATCTGATAAAGCATGTGTACGGAGGCACCCTTGGGTGGACCGTTTCACTGGTAAGTAATATTTGATGAGAGGTTATCGATTGTTCCGATACCTAGAACATTCTCTTCAGATTTTATAGTTTTCTTTTTCAAACTTAATAACTTCTTATTTCCATTCGTTGTCCGAGTAGCCTAAAGTTTCTTCAGTGGCTACGATGTTGAAATTCCGTTCTAGCCAATTGAAACTGGCTAGTCGATATGTCAATATGAATGACTAGTTGATTGTTCTAACTAGTCAAAATTGTAATGTTGTGAAGAACACCTAGCTAATTGTCCTAGCTAGTGGTGATGTCTCAAACAGGTGAACTAGCAAATTTTGTCTCGCTAGTTGCTAGTGTTTCTTGAAAAGGACTAGTTATTGTTCCACTGGTCCAACTCCAAATTTAATTCATTCCACAATGCATTTTGCATGTGGTAAAGTATGATGATGAAAGTTTTGACGAATAACTTGATTGAGACCTAGTGAGGTCGCCCACTCGACTTGAACTCTTACCCATCTTCGTATCAGACTTTATATCACTTGAATATTTTATTCTTTCATTCACACAATGAGGATTCATTTGAAACCATTGATTACTTGAATGACAAACTACTTCATTCTTTAATTGTCATGGAGTAGAATTGCTTTCTATTGGCTGACCTTCATCAATGCGACTTTAGATTTCCTCTTATTATTCAGGAGGAAAAGTATCCACCCGATGTAAGAACTGTATAAAGACCATCTTTATGACTTTTGTATCCAACAGTCATTGCCCTCGTGCAACATTCCCTATGATATCATATTATAGAATTATCAGGACCTGAAGGAATAAACCTTGTTGTACTCTTTCGGTCCATCCTTACATCTTCGAAAATCGAGACTCCTAGTATTTGGAACCATCAACATTCTTGGAACATCTAATGTGGAATTCTTATTGAAATTATCTATTGGACCTTGTTATTTTGAAACCATTCCTTTCAAAGTGATTACTCTAAGGTGAACGGGAGGTACAATTATGAACCGTTACACCAATATGAAAAAAAAAACCAAATGTTGTAATTGTGCAGCCAGAACGTTATGCCGAGTAATTATTAAAGTAGAAATAACATGTTGGGGCATAACACAAGACCTTTAATATTAGTGTGAGGAAAGTTATAGGAAATGATGAGGTGGTTGGGAGTACGTTCCTACCAACCGTTGTCAGGATGTTATAGTAATGAATTCTGGAGTTACCAAGCCTTTTCCTGATCCAAGAAATTCAAATCGATTGCGATGTAAGACATATCCTTAGAGGAAACTAACATGGAAGTGAGATGGACAAGAAAGGAAGAAATATCGTGGCAAGAATGTGAAGCTTTACTTAGCTAAAAGGGATTGATGCACATAGCGAGACATAAAGTTTAAAAGGCCCCTAATAGCAAATGGATGCATGGATATATCCCAATGATCCTCGAGATTACCACCTAATCAAGTTTATTGGGAATCGCAGCAGCATACAGGCCTCAGGCTGATTGGCGCCAGTTGTGAAAGAGGACGAGCGTATGACATCTTACCTATACCATCGAGAACTGAAACCCTTATCGGAAATGGAGGAATTGTTGACTAGTTAAAGTGCGTAGTTGTTTTTCAAAGAGAAGGTTTCACCAACTCCAGATCGACCTCTGTACTGCACCAAAGTCGGCATTTCATATTAATGTAAACATTATAAATTCTGGTAGTATCATGTGGATTGACTAGTGAGTCAGAAGCCCTTGTGGGTTAATAAATAAAGTTTTAAGAATGATATGAGAGATTAGTAACAACCTCATTATTAGCTACACTTTATAATGAGAAGAGGACTTTGAGAGTCACGATGATGCGTCTTTCAAGAGTTTTAGAGGTGTGCTGATGCAGTAGAAAGGGGATGATAGCCTATACTTCTAAACAACATAAAGGTTACGGGATGGAATATACTAACCGTGAGTCTGGGATTAGTCATGATGGCGTTCACGCATAAAACTGAGACGTTAACTTTATGAGAAAAGTGTGAAAGTTTTCCACAAGTGCCATAAGTATATCTTCATATTAGAACTAAACATAAGAAAGAGAAGGTGACGAAAGGGAGCAGGGAGTATAATGGAGAAATTTGTTATTTCACAGGAAAGGCCAGTGTGGTGGTCGATACCTATAGAGGGGATTATTCAAAATTGGAATTCAGTCAGTATTGACCAAGAAAATAGAGTATATACAATAAAGAATAATGTTAGAGGAAAAATGACTAAATTATGGGGAAGGACAAAGATGTACAGAGAATTAAGAGAATGTTTGGCAAACGGATATGAAGAATTGTATTGGCAAGCTATTAAGTACAAACGCAACATGTCAAAAACAAAATGATAGAGATCTAGTTGATCAATTCCGCCCGTAGAAAATCTTGAACGTAGACAGAATTATAATGAATTTCATGAGTAGGTCGCCGAAGACCGAGCCAAGAGATGACCCTAGTTGATTTATAATTGCTGGACCAAGTGATTTACCTACGAGAGACTTTCCATTGAGAAGATTATCGATTTATATACGGAAGAGATGGTGGTGCAATATAAAACTTCTGCAGTGATTACGTTAGATAGAGACTTAAGGTTAGACTTCGAATATTGAAGGTGCTTTCAAGTACAATTAATAAAGAGATTGAGTGTATGTACTAATTTGATCTGTGGCTGACGGACATGGAAGAAGAATTGTCCAGGCGATCGAATTTATAATTAGTGTCGTGCCTTAGATTTCACGGGACAGTCGAGAATAAAAACTTATCCATGAAACAAATGTTGTTATCACGATCGGCACCATGCGGACGTAAGGACGTCTCTTGTAAAGCGTACTACAAAAGAAGAAGTTTCGCTTTTCTTGCGTTACGAAGAAGTCAATGAACGAGGGATATAGTAGCTGAACTGGTTCGACGTATACCGAAGACTATATAGTATCCATAGCAAGTGGTAACGACTGACGGGAGGCAACACATGCGTGCTAATCAAGCCAAGGAAAATGAGGAATACCGTGCGTATTGACGTTGTCTCAGATTATAGAACACGACCACAAAGTATTCACGGCCCAACGATACAAGGACTCAACACGGATACTATGAACAAGGTAGAAGAGGAACGTATAAGTAGTGGGATAGAAATTTTCATTCATAGAACAACCGATAAGGAATACAGGTCGAGGAGAGCATGCGTTGAGAAGCAACATTAAAGCGTTGGTGAGACTGCAATAGCCCTAATTTTCGTGAATATTCGAACCTGGATGAAAATTAATTTTATGGGTGGATGAGAAATTTTTGCAATCACGATATGTACGAATTATTAAATGAAGATTTCGAATTAATATTACGCCTTTACGGTGCAGACGAGTGTATGTAAAAGTCATTAGTTTTTACGAAACCCATTATTTCGAATGGTCAAATTTTATGAGATATCAAAGGAGTATGAGGTGGGAGACTTCGTGATGCTAAAGGTATCCCCCTGAAAAGGATTGATGCGGTTTGGTAAGAAAGGGAAGCTAAGTCTGAGGTTTATTGGACCTTTTTAGATTTTGAGGCGTATTGGGAAGTTAGCCTGCGAGTTAGCCTTGCCCCAAGCTTGCAGCAAATTCATAATGTGTTTCATATGTCTATGTTACGACCCTACCACACCGACTATCGGCATGTGATAGAGTACAACCAAGTGGACCTATGACCCGACTTGACCTATGTGGAGCAACCCGTGGAAATCATGGATAGAGAAGAACAAGTGCTGAGGAACAAGGTTTTCAAACTAATAAGGAATTGTGAGAAAATCAAGATGTGGAAGAATCCACCTGGAAGTTGAAAGAGTGAAACAAAGAAGGAGTAACCCCAGTGATTCCTAAACTGATTCCGGGACGGAATCCTTTTAAGGAGGGGAGACTGTAAGAACCCAAAATTTCGGTAGAATTAAAACTTTTCCTATTATGATGAAGTGCATCAATGAATAGTGATTTTGAGGATTAAGAAAATTTTTCATGCCACCTATGTACGAGACGTAGTGTGGATATTCGGAAGTTATACTAGTAATCTACGGAGTAAATAAGTGTATGTAAATGCGATCGGAATTCAGAAATTCCAAATTCTATTTTCGTGTAATATTTGACCGAGCAGTGAATTATATATCAGTAATATCAAGAAATGAGATATTTAATTTGAGGAATTGAGGAGTTAATATTTTGGAATTTTATTATAAGTGATTTGAGAATTTGGAACGAAAACCACTGAGGAAGTGAAACAAACGTTCTAGAAACCGCTGAAACTTTACAACGAGATTAAGCGATCAAGCGAGCGAATCATGAATTGAGAATAGTAAATATTAGAAGTCCAAGGAAGGATATATTATGAGAGGAAAATGGAATTGAGAATAAAATCCTAGAGTTAAAGGAAATGAGAACAATTGAGAAACCGCGAGAATTTTTTCTGAAATAAAGAGAAAATACAAAGAAAATTGGACACAATGATTGTTTGAGGTATTGGGCCACACTATTACAATGAAGTGCAACATATAAGTTGTAATATATTGATTTAGTAAATATACAAGAAGGGAAGCCCCTTGGTGCAAATAAGAAAAGGAAGGAAGGACTTGGAAACAATATGTAATAAGCAAGGGACTTGCTTGCAATTATGGATGGATAAAGGTAATCCAAATGAACCAATGAGGAGATGACACCACATGGCAAGAAGATAAGATGCATCCAAGTGAAAATATCAAGCATTATTGATCACTTTATCACTTTAAACAAAACAAAACAAACACCAAATACTCCATTCTGCCCAGCAGGAAAGGAGCTCACTAAAACGGGTCTAGAGACTTCATTACTCAATGAAATATTCTGTTCTTTATATGGTTAGAAAGCTGTGAAGACGCTCTACAACTTTCATTCAGGAGCCTCGACCAGGAAACGAGTGCAAGGGCTTCGGTTTGGCTGATCTTTGGGGCGTGTTTTTCCAGTCAGGAAACTCACTTCCATGTTCTTGATTTCTTTGGTGAGATTGAAGATGGTGAGCATAGAGTAAGGCTTCCCCAAGGTTAACCAAGCTTGTTTGAGATTGTAAGAACATCAAGAAGGTATAAAAACCCTAACCCCTCTTGGCCATGTAGTAATTGTGATATTTAATGTTAGATCCATGGTTATTAGTGTGAATCTTGGACATATAAGTTATGGATGATGTAGACCTTGAGTTTAAGTGTTGTGGTTGTGATTTTTAGGCTTGTGGTTAGTGTATGCATCTCCATGTATGTTATAAAGTATGATCTTGGTGATTTAGATGTTGGTTGTGATGTGGATGTAAGATTCTTGGTTGGTTTAGTGATATAAGCATGCTGAGTTTTTCCCAGGAACTTGTACTGTCTTGTAGGAGGGTTTTGAACCCCCAAATCTTGTCCCCTGAAGTCCTAATGTATATTGTTGGAAAGGTATTTGAATATAGTTTCCAGAAATATAAGGTTCATGACTAGGTGATGTATAGAGTTTGAGTTATGGCCTGAGAAGTGAAATGTGTTTCTGGATTCCGGACTGCACTAAGTGGTCCCCTTGTGAACCTTGTTTGAACCCCTAAAAATTTATGTAGGATCATGGAAAAATTAGAGAAGCTAGTAAATGCAGTGGGGAAGGCTACCCAAAAAGAATTGGATTAAACTATGTATTTTTCAATTTTATAAAAATGTTGAAGTAAATTCCGCGCAAGTGAAAAACCACTTAGGAGATTAGTTTAAAGTAGTTTTAAGAGTATTCACTTGAGTTTCGAGTTTGAGGAATAGATTTGAGTCGAATGGGTAACGAAAGTGATAATGTGACGACATGGTCATATGAGAGGGTTAGTGGTCACAAGTGGAGTCGTTAAGTTGGTCTTACGATTTTTAAAACCTTATGATTAAGTAGCGTTGTTAAGGTACTAACGTACAAATATTGATTATGTATAGATTTCCATTCCACTTCGCGAGCCGACCACCCCAACCTCACCAAGGCAAGTTTTCCAACCCTAAGTATTTATTTTCAAAAGATTATATTCTTGATTTTACCTTTGCAAGTTTACTTTTCAAAACTTATATATAAGGATTTTTACTGTTGTGTTTATAGCTTCCAAACGTATTATATGCTTATGCTTTACGAGATTATGTTGAAGTTTGAGATATATGCATATGTGTTTGTACACCCTTGAACTTAGAATGAAAGTGTTTTCTTCGGACAACGACTCTAGCAATAGAGGTCGTAGCGGTCCAAATATACTATTGACCGGGGAGCGGTATATTGTTGTATCGTGATTAAATTGCGAAAACCCGAAGAGTCATTCGGGAAGTATCGTATACCTAAGTAATTATTATTTTTACGTTGTTAAAAATACTCAAAAATATCTATCTTGGATTAAAAGCTTATTTTAATTAAATAATTATTTTATTAATTGTTTATATTAAATCTCAAAATATTATTTATTAATTATCGTTCATTATTTTAAAGACAAAACTAATCCAAGATACCTTTAGCATTTTCAAACTCGAACTCTTTCCCACCCAAAACATTTTCGAAAACCCCCGGTCAGGTTTTGCTTCTTGTACGTTTTTCAAGAATTATCGGTCGACTGAGGTCGAAATTAAACTACTCGAATTTTCTATCAAAATGATTTTTGAAAAGAAAAGAAAAAGGGGACTCTGGCAGGTGTGGGAATCGTTGACGAACGATTCCCGGGATGTGTAAGCGGCCGTGAGCCAGGCGGTCCATCAATTATTATTCCGGCCCAGGTGTTGCCGAAGGATGATTACGGATGTAGTTTTCATCGAGGGTGATTACGGATGTAGTTTTCACCCAAGGGTAGTTACGGATGTAGTTTCTATCCTTCTACTAGTAGAGAAGACCCGCAGATTGTTGGACTTGGTTGTGGCGACTGATCATCGTCAATCCTTGTCAGGTTTTTATGTTTTCTTCCAGTCCCATCCTCCACTTTGTAAAAATACTCAAACACTGCTTCTTGGGCCTAAGTGCCAAGTTGCCGATAGTGTGGTTTTTGATAAGAAAAATATTGACATCATGCAGTATCTAGAACTGCAAGATTTTCTATAAAGATTGGCACGTGTTAGTGCACTCTTGCAATTATTCCAAAGAATGAAATGTTTTTGAATGAGAAACCTTCTAAGCTAATGGAAGGAAAGAGGTTTTTCAATAATGTATTCCATGTACAGTATGTTAACCTTAGAGTGTTTTGCCGAAAATGATATACTCATATGTATATATATTTTCAAACTTGAGATATATTGAAATGGGAACCTTATAAAGGATTCATATGTTATTCTTAAAGCTCCTTAGCGAGTATAAATGTTTTATTCAAACTCAGAAATATATATTGTTGAATTATGTTTTGAAATCTGAGATATATACCAATACAGTTTGGAACGTTTTCGAAATGAACCACATTATTATTTTTCAAAATGGCGAACTTGCTGAGCATTATGTAGCTCATTCTTGCTTTATAAAAACTTTTCAGAAAGAGAAGAATTTGGTCAGTTAACTCCGCACCAGCAGAAGACGAGTAGAAGATTTACCCCGAGATGATTTAGTCCCGGATAAATACTACAGAGTAAGTCTGATAGGTTTTCAACTGTAATAGTAAGACTCGTCTTCAAGTGTAGTTGTATAAGTGGAAGTGCGTAAGATTCCGGATTGTACAGATGATTTGTAATATTTAGTGTTACTTTTGATTATCGTTTCTGAGGCTCTAACTTGTATGTGCGTAAGATTGAGGTCTGGATTGATGTATTGTTGAGTTGTAAAGTTAATACAGGTAGGATATGGTTGGATGGTGATGTGACGACCTGAATCTCTGACCTCGGATTTGGGGGCGTCACAGATGTGGTACTGAGTCATCAATTCTATCCATGATCCATGGCCCAAAAAAGGAAACCGATGGTCTCGCATGGTCAGAGTCGAGGCCTCTCAAGCGAGGCTAGTAGAGAAGCAATAAGAACCTGGCATGCGACCTCGAGGGGTCGAGTCATGCGAAGCGGCCAAATGCATGTATAGATACTCATATGACCTCGAGGGATCTAGCTATGAGCCTTCTACTGAAGAGAGTGAAATAGTGATCTCGTTTAGTATGCGAAGCGATCCCTTATATTTGATCGAGAGCGAGGTGGCCCTGTAGATATGCCGGGCTGATTCCAATAGTGGGCTTCAATGACCCAATTGTCATCTTCGAGGCCCATTTGTAGATAATGAACCATTAATTCAGCTAATCAAATCATGATAATTATTATACCAGATTTGGGCATAATACCATATTAACAGATCGTTTAACAAAAAATACCTCAATTGTGTTATACTTGGGAATCATATCCTGACACTCCTGGACCACACAACTAAAAGGGGAAGACATTTACGTACGTGATATAACATAAAACTTGGATAAAGCACTGGTGTGAACAATAAGATTTTACAAGATTTGCCAATATCCAAGTGTATACATAAAAATTGAACAAGTCAAGCACACATATATATGCCATTATTCTAGAGAGTAACTCCTTATATGTAGAATATGAGAGAACTACTAATTTTATATGAGAACCATGTATTTTTTCTGATTCTATAGTAGAACCAAATTTTATTTATTTTTTTTAAAAAAAAAATTTCTAGGTAAAAAAATTTCTAAAAAAAAAAAATTGAACTGCCACGTCAGCAGTGGCGCCATCAGTGCTGACGTGTCACTGCCACGTGTCACTGCCACGTCAGCACTAATGACGTTGCTGCTGACGTGGCAGTGCCACGTCAGCACTGCTGATGTCACTGCTGACGTGGCACACAGATTTTAATTTTTTTTTATAAAAAAATAAATTTATTTTATTTTTTTTAAAAAAAATAAAATAAATGTTTGGTTCTATCATAGAATCATCAAATTGGTCTTTTTTTTTTATAGAACCAAAACAAAAAGACCTTTTTTTTAATATAACCAAAAAATAAAACTTTGATTCTACTATAGAATCATAAAAAATTAGTAATTCTCTCATATTCTCCCTATAAGGAGGTCCTCTCTAGAAGGGGACTCCACATATATACTCCCTCTGTTTTTTTGTATTAGTCTTTTGATTTTTTTGCACACATTTTTAGGTACATTGACCATATAATTAAAGTTATTATTTTTGAAATTTTCTTTTCGTGAATAAAAATATATAATCAAAATTTTATTTCATAAAAAAAATTAATTAAAAAAAATAATTTTAACTATATAGTCAAAACAGTTAAAAGTATGTGCAGAAAAATCAAGAAACTAACATAAAAACAAGCTGCAAATAGATAGGTACCGTAAATATTTAACCAGGCCAACAGCTTCAAGTGACGCTAGTCGCTAGCTTATACGGAGTAGTAATAAATTGCAACAAATTCCAAACTGCATGCACCTTCTTCCTATTTTAAGTTTTAACATGGCCCAAAGTCATCCCCGTTCACACCTATCTATATTCCTTGTTCACACTTGTGCTAAGTTGTCACTGAAAGTGACTAGTTAAAGCCTTTTTAGAATTTTATAAACCGTACACAAATATTTACACATGTTTGGGGTAGCTTTAAATCCTCCTAATAGCCTTTCAGTTATCACGTATTTGTGTTTATTTAAAATAAAAAAAGTTTGCTTATAATTATGTCATTTTTTCAACAACTTTAAATCTACATCAAATTTTATATTTTTATTATATGTTTACATAAATTTTATTCTTTTTCCACAAAACTTTTCTTATAAATGTTTTTTTTAAGTAAAATTAGTCACACATATACATCTAACTTTTATAAGTTAAATATATCACTTTTATCTTAAATCGAATAAATTGCACTAACGCGAGGCTCTTAACGTGGATTACTAGGGAAAAAACATAAATAATGAAAAATGCTGTTATTTTTTTTATAATTTTTTTTTTATGATCTCTATATATGCCGATGAGATTGAGGTCTGATTTGAAGATATGATGTAAAGAATATAATAACTGTCAAACAAAAATATACAAATAAGAATCTTCATTATGTAACTTGGGATGAGAAGGCTCAGTTGCTCAAATGAATATATATGATCATCATCTTTATATACTATCATAGAGAACAATTCATCTGCTTTATTTACAAAACACCTGGAGAGTATAATCCCTTATGTCACATGAATCATCTGCTTTATTAACAAAATACTAGCAGAATAACTACGAGGTCAAAAACCTACATGAAAAAATGAATATAATAATAATAATAATAATCCGTCACAGGATCAACAAAATCCGAAACATGGATTCATTAGATTCTAGAAGCTAGAGTTTATCAGAGTGATAATCTGAGTTGAACTCGCTTGAAACATCATGTGGAGTTGTTGATGCTGAGCTGAGACATCCACCACCACCATTTCCTCTCTTCCCTCCAATCCCACCCGCCAAAGAGGCTGCTGCTTTCGCGATTTCTCGGATAATTTTGAGCTTTATCTGCCCTCTTCTTGGTGGTAGACTTGTTTTTGGTATTTTTGTTGTTTTGCAATTTGTAAACTCCATTTTTCTAAATAGGAAGTGATGCACGAGGAGAGAAACAGGGGAAAACAGAGGATTTGTTATTGTATATGAATTTATCAAGACTGATGGCTCTGAAAGGAATGCTGTGGTAGTCTATAAATACTACTACTTTTAGGCTGAGACACAGTCGGACTCACTTACTTAACTCTCAAGTTTAAGTAGGGTTGAAATTTAGTGCCAAAGATAATATTTAGGGAATCTATTTATATTATAAATCCTTGATCCAAAACAAGCAAAATTACACCCCCTACCCCAAAAGTTCACATGTAATTACACTAAATGCCACCGTTCTAACACTCTACTTTTAATCCTCATCCTCTTATTACATCATTAATTTCAACACATAAAATTCAAATTACTGTATTGTTCCTCTATAAACGTGCAACATCCTTTAAACTAATCAAACCAACTTTATCTTCCTACTTTACTTTTCAAATGAATCTAATCAAACAAACTGTGCTTAACAAGCTTCCTTCATCGTTGTTGTAATCGAAAATCGACAACCGAAATCCGACAGTTTGAAGAAATGAAAGAGGTTATGGTTCTTCATCGTTCTTCGTTGAAATCAATCTTTATCTTTTTCGATTTTCATGCGTTTTTTAATCAATCTTTGTCTTTTTAATTTTTACAGGCTAATTACAACCACCTTAAACTTGATAATTTTCCTTCCTTCCGTTCTGATTTCGGTAAATACGGTAGCCTTCGTCATGGATTTGGATGTATGTTTCCTTTTAAATGTTGTTTGAACTATGTTGTTACTGTTGTAGGGTCCAATTCCAGGAAGAAAAAGACAAGAACTAAAGATTACATGTTTAACAAGGAGAACTTTTGTCCTTCTAATGCTCTGAACAGTGATTCTCCGACATCTGCAGGCATGTTTAACTCTTACTTCAGATATACATGTTAAATATTCTCAGACATGTCGGATTTGTGTGTTTTTATACGTACCCGGACGTATTAATTGTATGTTCTTTTAGGACCACTTTACATTACATATAATAAATGTTTATGTAAACTACTCTGTTATTAATTTGTTTGCAACATTCAATTATTCATGACATACCATATTTTTATTCCAACTAACATTTATGTTCAGCTGTAGTTGGTTCCAATAATCAAACTGGGAGAAGTACCTGCGGAATGAGAGATTTGACTCCAAGTAAATGTAATTTGAATAATTTTACTCCTCCAACTGTTGCAGAAAAGAGTCATAGACTCCCACTTTCCAACATATCTAATACTTTGAGCTTCAGATCAGGTATATGTTTCAATACTTTGGTTAAACTTGAGCTATTGTCAGGCATAATCTAAATAGATTTTTGTCTTCTTTGGAAAGTCAGGAATAAAAACAGATGAATTAAATGGTAAAACAAGTGGTGGCAAAGAAAGAGGTTTAGAGGATGAAGCTAGATCCGTCTGTAAAACAACACGTTCATCTAATGTATCTAACATTACAAGTGACCCTTGTGCACAATCCTGTTTAACGAAACAATTTCATCGTAGAAAATCACAGAAAAATCGGAGCTCAAAAGTGTTGGCTGAGTCAGCAACACTTTTGTTTGAAGAAACAAATGTTGATATGGAATATGATGTTAAAGGTAAAATCGATTTTAGATAATAAGCATTTACTAATTTATTTACTTAGTCATTACATAACTGTTTCGTATTTAACTTCTACATTGAGTTTTACTTTTGTGTTAGAAAATTCTACAAAGTCTGGGCTTTTAGCGGTTGATGATAGTGATGATGATTTGTTCTGGGATGATGGTATTTTACATGACCAAAATTATCTTCTCTATGTTGTAAGATTTTTTTGTCCATTGGTAAGATTTATGTTTAATGCTTTCAGATTCTATATACGGTGACAATGAAGATGATACTACTTTGAACGATATGCCTGAAATATGCAGTACAGGTATTTATATGCTTGTGCAGATTGTACTAATTTATTTAAACTTAGTGGCTAATAGGTCAACGTTATTTTTCAGTGCCAGATGGTTATGCAACTTTAGGAGCCCCTACATAATGTTGTAGTAAATGCCATGCTATAATGTGGAAAAAAGAGAGGGCAAATAAAAATGTTAAACATGGGGTTCCTAAGTTCAGTATATGTTGCGGGCAAGGTCAGATTAAGCTTCCAGAAACTCCACCAACACCTTCATACTTGATGCAGTTGTACAATGATCGAAAGAAGTCTAACCATTTCAAGAGATGCATACGTTTATACAATGCTATGTTTGCCTTTACTTCTATTGGTGGAAAAGTTGATCATACAATCAATTGCGGCAGAGCTCCTTACATTTATCGACTGAATGGACAAAACCACCATGTCTTTGGAACACTAATACCGAATGAAGGAGACGATCCAGTATATTGTCAACTTTACATTTATGATATAGAACATGAGGTGGAGAACAGGATGAAATGGGTAAAAGTTGATGATGGTGAGGCTATTGATACTGAAACAGTTGAAGGGTTGATCAGGATGCTTGATGAAACTAATCAGTTGGTTAGAAAATTCCGGTATGCCCGTGATCGTTTTGAAGAACAGCCAATAAGAAACCTAAGGATTAAGATGAAAGTTTGTCGTTCGGAGAGTGGCCGAGAAAATAATATTGGCCCATCTGATGAGGTCGCTGCTGTTCTGGTAGGTGATGATGAAACTACCATTGGTATTAGAGATATTATCTTGAGCGTATTTCAACCATTCATCTATCACTCATGGCGTTACAATATCCTTTGTTATTTCCTATGGGTGAAGATGGCTACCATGAGGAAATACCATATGGTGATCCAGAAAATCAAAAATAAACGAAAAAGAATAACAATGAAAGAGTATTACTCATATAAATTACAAGTCAGGAGACATGAAGGTATAATATCCATTCCTTTATTTCACTTAAATTCTTTTTCTGTGTGTATTCTGGTTCTTTTGTATTAACGTTTTCTTTCCTTTGTTACAATACCCTTTGTAAAATAAGGCATGACAGTTCGTTTAGGTGGAAGATTGTTCCAGCAGTATGTTGTTGATGCATTTTCATGTATTGAGCAATCGCGTTTGTGGTGGTTACGTACTCATCAAACAAATCTTCGTAATGATTTGTATACTAATATTGCTAAGAAGGCTGCCAGTGAGAATGCGGATAGTTCTACTACTGGGAAAGGTTTCATCTTGCCTGCTAACTTCTTAGGATCGAAAAGATATATGCAACAGAATTTCCAGGATGCACTTGCTGTTTGTCGTGTTGTTGGGCATCCCGATATTTTCCTCACTATGACATGTAATCCAATTTAGGATGAAATTTTGCAAATGATGATATTTGTTCCAGGCTGCTCTCCACAAAACTCTCCTGATATAATTGCGCGTGTATTTCACCAAAAATTGGATCAAATTTTAAATGACATTAAGAAGAAGAATTATTTTGGAACCTGCATTGGAGGTAATTTCACAATTTTTGCACCTGTTATATTTATTTCATCAACTAATTTTGAAGTTTTTTTCTTATTTTCCAGTTATGTATGTTGTGAAGTTTCAAAAGTGTGGACTTCCGCACGTGCATATGTTAATATGGCTGAATTCAGACTCCAAAAAGAATCTGATCGCCAATATTGACAATTTTGTATCAGTCGAGATTCCAGATCCTGAGAATGATCCAGCAGGTTATGCTGCAGTTAAATCATTTATGATACATGGACCATGTTGTTCTCTAAATACCAAGTGTGCCTGCATGAAGAAATTTCAATGCACAAAGCATTTCCCTAAAAAGTAAGAACTTAGTTGGTAATAATTTAAATTCAATCAATTCAAATGTCATGCTAATCAATTTTCTATGAAATGTAGGTATTGTCAGAATAATACGTTTGATCAATCAGGTTTTCCAAT
Source organism: Kitagawia praeruptora (assembly GCA_037693485.1). Lineage (NCBI taxonomy): Eukaryota > Viridiplantae > Streptophyta > Magnoliopsida > Apiales > Apiaceae > Kitagawia > Kitagawia praeruptora. The sequence continues at coordinate 118,366,266 of CM075352.1, forward strand.
TTACAAACGTCGTAAAACAGGGATTACTGTGACAAAATGAGGACATGAACTTGACAATCAGTGGGTAGTGCCATATAACAGGGATTTGTTAGTTAAATACCAATGTCATATGAATGTGGAAATCTGTTGCCATGCTCGAAGTTTAAAATATTTATTCAAATATTGTCTCAAAGGACATGACCGGGATACTGTGGATATTTCTTCTCAGAAGGAATCAGACTCAAATAATGTGAATGAACAAATTGATGAAATCAATGCCTATTTTGATGGGAGGTACATATGTGCGTCCGAGGCTGCGTATCGGATTTTTTGTTTTCCAATACATTACCGTTCTATCTCTGTGCTACGTTTGTCTTTTCATTTGCCAGGAGAAAGAAGCTGTACTTTTACAGAGAATGAAATTTTGGAGAAAGTTGTTCGGCGACACATGCACAAACGTTCTCAATTAGAAGCTTTCTTTATTCTTAACCAAAATGATCCAAATGCTAGGCAATACACTTTCGATGAAATTCCACAACATTATGTTTGGAATAAGACTGACATGGTTTGGACTGTTAGAAAGAAAGAAAAACAAATTGGTAGGTTGTTGTACACACATCACAGCTCAGGAGAATTGTGGTACCTTCGTTTGTTGCTCTCCAAAGTTCGTGGACCAACTTCATTTGACTCTTTAAAGACAGTGAATGGTAAACGTTACAAGACATTTAAAGATGCATGTCAAAATTACGGATTGCTGGATGATGATAATGAGTGGCATGCAGTGCTAGAAGAGTGTGCTAAATGTGGTTTTCCTGCTCAAATTCGGCAGCTGTTTGTACATATAATTGTCAACTGTCAAGTTACTGACTTGCTCAATCTTTGGAATCAATATTGGAACCATATGGCAGATGAAATATTGATACAAAAGATGAATCTAAATGGAGAAGCAAGTAACATTTTAAGCAACAAACAACTACAATTCTATGTTTTGGCAAGTATGTTATTTTTTCACTTTTATTTATTTTAAGCAAGTAGGATGCATCATTTACGTTGCAAAGAAATAATTCAATATACTTCAATATGTAGAAATTGACAAGTTGCTGAGGTCCATTGGTAAATCGTTGAGACAGTTCGGTCAGCTTCCTCAACCTCCATCAACATATCTTCAATCTGGTTCAAATAATTTGGTGTTGGAGGAAACAAGTTACAATATCGATGAAATGGCAGCTGAATTTGAGAAATTGTTCTAAAATTTAAATGAAGAACAATTACAAGTTTATAATGCTGTTTTTCAGTCGGTTCAAAAAAATGAAGGAGGTGTTTTCTTCCCTTATGGTAGTGGTGGTTGCGATAAACTTACTTATGGAAGACTCTAATATATAAGTTAAGGTCTTTAAGTTTGATTGTACTACCTGTTGCTTCTTCCGGCATTGCTGCTACACTAATGCCAGGTGGAAGAACGGCGCATTCCCGCTTCAAAATACCTATCATTCTGGATGATTATTCTTCCTGTGGAATTGGTCATGAATCTGACATTGCTGAACTAATCAGGAATACCAGTCTTATCATATGGGACGAGGCACCAATGCAACATAAATACGCATTTGAATGTCTTGATCGTTCTTTAAGAGATATCATGAAAGTTGTTGATCCTGGAAGATATCATAAGCCTTTTGGAGGTATCACAATTTTGTTAGGTGGTGATTTCAGACAAATTCTACCTGTCATTAACTTAGGATCGTGTGGTGATACTGTTTATGCATGTATTATAAGATCACAGTTGTGGCGACAATCGAAGATTTTTATTTTTAAAAGGAACATGCGACTTAATCAAGGAAAGAATGAAGAAGAGATCGAGAGGTTAAGAAGATTTGCTGAATGGGTGCTACAAGTAGGGAATGGAACTATTCCAACACCAAATGATGGTTTACAAGAATATGAAGAAGATGATATTCTTATTCCTCCTGACTTTTGTGACCCTCACTGTTGAGAATATGATTAAATGGACCTATCAAGATTTTTCAGCAAATTACAAGTCCCCAAAATATTTGAGTGAGAGAGCCATATTAACTCCAACAAATAAAGTTGTTGGACATCTTAATTCAGTGATTGTTGATAGTATTCCTGGTGAGGAGTTTAGCTATTTCAGTGTTGAAAAAGCTGAGGATTTTGGTGGGACTGCTGCTGATCTAAGCTTTGCTTTTCCACCAGAATATCTGAACTCCATCAACATTGCAGGACTTCCAGCTCATGAATTAAAATTAAAGGAAGGTGCTGTAGTTATGCTTATGCGGAATCTAAATCAGACTCTTGGTCTTTGCAACGGGACAAGAATGGTTGTGACGAAATGCTTCAAATATTCTGTTGAGTGTGAAGTCATTTGCGGTGCATTTGTTGGCACTAAGCACTTTATTCCTAGAATGGAATTATATCCAACAGAAACAAAGTTGCCTTTCAAGCTGATTCGTAAACAGATGCCGTTGCAACTTTGCTATTCAATGACTATAAACAAATCACAAGGCCAGTCACTTGAAAGGGTTGGTTTATACTTGCCAAACTCCGTATTTATACACGGACAACTTTACGTTGTTGTTAGCCGAGTAACCTCTCCTGAAGGACTTAAAATTTTTATTGATTCCAGCAGTGGTTCTCCAACTAATGTAACTGCCAATGTTGTGTACAAAGAAGTGTTCTATAATTTGCCAAAGACTCTATGAAGTCATGTATTTGAATTTTGAATGACTCTTTCTATAAATATTTTGTATTAGTAATTCCAATTTCATATTTCCAGTAATGAGGATTTACTGTATGTTTGTTTATTGTTCTTAATTTCACTTGCAGTTTTGTAAGAGCCACATATTGCAAACATTAAAATTTATAACATTAAAATTCGAAGAGAAGATTGAAATATACAACATAAGTTCACCGAAAACTGTGTCACATATTGAACATGTATAAAGCTTAAAGTAATAACATTTTATTATTAATTAAAGATAGTAAAGCAAACAATCCCCAGCCACATATTCAGATCTATGCACATTGTGTTCTAGAAACCTGTGTAACCAAGAACTTTACAAGATCTAGACTTATTGTTTTTTTCCAGAGAGAGTGGTGAAAAAATGTTTAACCATTTTGATAGTTTGTTAAGTTTAACAGATGAAAAGAAGGAATGGTGTATCTGTGTGAGAGCTCAAGTAATTTGGAAAGGAATCAACCGAAAAACCAATGAATTTCGTGGCTACAATATCATATTTATTGACAATCAGGTATGTTTTAGAAAATTCTCACCAAACCACAATGAATCTATTTAATAAAAGATTAATTTATAGTTTTTATATCTTTTTTATAGAATTGTATGATACATGCATTCATTAGTGAAAAAGTATGTGCTGGGTTTGAAGAAGATTTGAAAGAAGGTGATTTATATCATGTGTACAAATTTAAAGTGAAACGTTACGAAGGATAAGAAACCAACAGAGCAGTGCGAAACAATATGCACATTTATTTTGACTCTCATACCCAGCTAAAAGTACTTAAGGAAAATGTTGCAAATGTCGAACCGTACGCCTTTGATTTATTTGCTTTGCAAGATGTTGACAAGTTCCTAACTGATTAACGCTTCTTAATTGGTAAATGTTCATAACTTTTACTGTGTATATTATTATACAATGTCCTATTACTCTTCGTCTTATTGTTACTATTTGTAGATGTTATTGGAATGGTAGACACTCTCATTCTGAAGTCTGTTGTATCTAAAGAAGATACAACTAAATCACATCTAAACATTAAGATATTAAATGGCAGGTATATTTCTTTGCATATGTTGTAATACACATTTAATGTCAAGGCAATTCTACAACTAATTTTATTTCCATCTGTGTTGGTTAGGTTTAAGTTAAATGTAACTTTTTTCAACGACCTTGGTGAGAGCTTTCAAAAAGCTTTTAATGATCTAGGTCAAGAAAAAGTTGTGATTATATCCAGTGCTAAAGTTCATAAGTATGATGGTACGTTCCATGACATTTTTTTATCCTTATTGTTCATTTTACATTGACATGTAGTATAAAATTTTATTCCCTGTTACTCAACGGTGAAACATATTTGACCAACTTTCCAGCCACAAGGTTCTATCTAAATCCAACACATTACAGTGTTGAGAAGTTTTTGAAAAGGTAAATACAACTTTTGGATTGAATTTAACATGTTAACAAATTCAGAGATTGAACAGATTTACTACAAAAATTTTACTACAAAATACAATGAGGTATGTTTAAACAGATGTTCCATTTATACGAATTTAAACCAAGTTAAAATGAATACTAATTTTTTTCAATATATGTTTGTAATATGTAGAAAGACGTATTTTGTCGAGTCACTGTTAAAAAGGTTGAAGAAGACTTGAACTGGTATGACAACTTCTGCACCGGTTGTGAAGATCAGATTACTAAACTCGATGGAAGATTTAGATGCAACGGAAAGGAGTGTAACATATTCATCCCTTATCCAAAAAAGAGGTGGGTTAATTATTATTTTTTATATTGTTTTTAGTACCTGTGAAGTTGAACTAACCACATTTAAAAAATTAGATTCAGGCTATGCACTGTTTGTTCGGACAACACTGGAATACTTTCGATTATTTTCCCCGATGATGAAATCCAACGCATTATTGGAAAAGATGCTTTTGAAATTGCGAACAATGATACTCAGGTTTCTGTAAGTTTGAAATATTATTTCAATAGTAGTTTGCCATGTTAACAATTTATATTTGATCATAGGTTGGTGAGGGTATAACATTTCCTCCTTTGCTAAAGCAATTTGAGAAAAAGGAGTACATTGTGACTTTCACGCCCTCGCTTGAAAATATAAATAAATCCAGCAAGGTTTATATAGCGAAAAAAATTGGTAATCCTCAAGAAATGTTTGGAGATCATGATCCCAACAAAGAACCAAGTCCAACAGTGCATAATGTTAGTGTTAAAACTGTAAGTATTGGATTTTGCCAAATGTTTTTAATATTTTTTTAGCACATGCTTTTACAAAACAATAATAGTAAAAATGCGTTAATAGGAAATTGATTCTGCGATGCTTCCGAAAAGCTACAGTCCACCTACTGGCAAGTCTTCTAACAGGACTACAGGAAGCAAATGTAAGGGTCCATTAAAGTATGATGATGATCAGTCTCCTGTTACTAAGTTGCAGAAATCCTAAAAAGGTTAGAACTCACTAGAAAGTTTGGTTGTTCTAAATTTTTTTTATAATGTTTGGTTGTAGAAATCCAACGAATACATTCTTATAATGTTTTTTTGCATTGCAGTTCTAAAGAAATTATCAGCTGGAGTATAGTATGATGAAGAGCTCTTTTGCTTTGTCTCTCTTTATATTTGTAAAACTAAATGTTTAATGAAAACTATTCCACTGTTGTTTGCATTATTTTTCAATGAAAGCCTATGTTGGCTGTTTGTTTAATGTTATTATAACAATTATCAACTTTTATTTGTTTCAAAGGAACTACTTTGTCTACCCTGAATTAAACTTTTACATAAAATATGCAAGACCAGTTGGTTTCATTAATATGCACCACCGGTACTCTTCTACAATAAATTAGGAGTTTGATAGCATATCACATCAAAACTTAATACTTACACCTTTATATAAACAAGTGAAAGAACTAAAACTCCAAGATACATTTAGTTTGAGCAAAAATGGCAAGTGAAAAATATGACTCTTTCAAAGATCTGAAGAAAGGAAAATATGATTGGAAAGTGAGAGCAAGAATAATGAACCTATGGAGAGGATACACAAAAACTGGCGAGTCATTCAAACCTTTCAACTTATTGCTCTTGGATAATAAGGTAAGAAGATAATTTTTTTCAAACTTTATGTTTTATAACAATATGTTTGATTCTCTTTCTTTACATAAACATTGACAGCGTACACGAATCCATGCTTTTGTTCCTACAAATATTGCTGAAGCCTTGGAACCAGTTTTGGTGGTTGGCAAAATTTACTTATTCAAAAACTTTACTGTCAAAGATTACAAACCAGATGACAAGTTTAGGTGCATCCACAAGACAATCCAAATTGTATTCTCTAACGAGACCAAAATTATTGAGTTACAAGAAAATAATGTGTTTATTGAGAATGCAGTGTTTGATTTTTATGATTTGGCTGATCTAAAACAACTCTCAAAACAAACTACTTATCTAACAGGTAATTCTCAACCCAAACATTTACTGGTAAATCCCAAAAGTAAGCTTAGAAATTGATCATTATATATTTATGTTGAAGATGTCATAGGAGTCATTGAAGAACAAGAAGTTAATCTCAACAAACTTCGTAACAGATTTGGTGTAGTTCAACCACAGATGAAGTTTCATATAACTGATGGAAGGTTTGTTCACTACTTTCTTATTTCTATTATTTTTCAATCATAAGGTATGAACATAACAAACTTCGCCTTTATATTGCAAACAGAACAACAATAAAGGTGACCTTCTGGGATGAATTTGCTGAACTGTTACATGCCACTCTTCACGATGATTTTGAATATCCTCTCATTATTATTATTGGTTGTGGTAGAATTAGTGAGTGGCAAAGTACGTAATGTACCTTAAAACCTTCCTTTTTCAATTGATATATATTACAACTATACTTTACTTAATGTTGGATGATATGCAGATCAAATTGATATATCAAATGTAGGTGATACTACTTTTTATCTCAACTACCATCATCATAGCGTGATTCAGATGAGGAAGATGTAAATCAATTCATTTGAAATATATTACAAGATTCAGTATATTTAATTAACTACTGATCATATCATTTTACTTTGTAATAGGTTGAAAGAACCAGAGTTTGCACAATACCAGAAGTCATTTAAAAAAAAGGAACCTCCTAAATTTTACACAATAGAGCAAGTAAAACTTGTTGGACAAGATTGTGTTGAGGTATTACATTTCAACATATTCTTTATAAACTGAAATATATGTCTTACTTATATCAAACAAACCCTTATAAAAATTTTGTAGATTGAAGTATTGTGTAAGGTAGTCATTCAACATGTGCCACAAATAGGAAGATGGTGCTACGGTTAATGCACCTCTTGCTATAATCTACTGAACAACATTGACAAAATATACCACTACAACAAATGTCCAAGAGAAGTTCCTTATCCTCAGATGTGGTAAGAGTATGACAAATTGTCAGACATTTCATTTCTGGCTACCAAATTTGAGTTTTTTAGATTTAAAATCTAACTACTAAATAACTGAAACAGATAAAGCCTACTCATAGTAGCATCTGATGACACTGGTAACATTGACATAATGTTGGAAAATGAACCAGCTGAAAAATGCATTGGGAAGAAAGCATGTGACATTTACAATGAAGTAAACATTCTTGTGATTTCTGTTATCTTATGTCCGTATTAGAATATAAATTTTAACTTATTATTTTTGAAATGTACAAGGACCATGAAGAATGCTACCCAGAGATCTTGAAATCAATTGAGAAGAAGCAGTACACAATTAAATTGTTTATAACTGAACAGAACACCAAACAAATTTCAAAGATCTACATTGCAAAAGATATTATGGAAGGACACCATTTGGACGAAAATGAACTACAACTACAAGAGCAACCAAGGCCAGTCCAAGAATCCTATGCAGAGGTAATTTCCTTACTTTTTTCAAGAATCATGTTTATATGGACAACATTCATGTTTTTAGTATCCTAACAATGTTTATCTAAAACAGGCATCGTTATCCACCTACCATCTCGAATCAATGTCCGATAATAGCTAGATATACCAAAATTCAGCATACAATCTAGCATTATCTTAGGTTTTCCTGTTAAGACTTTATATTATGTTCAGTTATGTATTTCTATGAACTGATGATGTCAAGTAATCATGATGCTTGATAAGCTAAATATATATTTCCTATTTTTGTCAAACTAAATTGCAGTAGAGATGATGCACAAGAATTGAGAATAAAAGACATAAGTTTTTAAGTAATTAATAGTTAAAAGACACAAGTTCTCACCAGTACAGAAATTCAAATTAGATAATAGGTCCTAGAGAAAGTCTAGAGCATTTTTGAAATGGCAAAAGCATTAAACGGTTACTTGAAAGGTTGAGTTACCAACAAACTGAAACGTGATGTCTTGACCAACGACTAAACCGTTGTCCATTGTGAAAGCATCCCATCCTTTACCAAATCTGAACTGTCGCTGCGAGCGCAGTATATCCACCTTCTACTCCCTTCCACCCACCCTCAACGTTACATTCGTTCATTTACGCCAGGTTTGATAAACAGGCCACATAAATCTCGGGATATACTGCAAACAAAAATCACGGTTCATTATTCGTTTCGTAATTAAATAATTACAAACAGAACATATGATCATAAAAAGTAATTATTACCACTCCATGGCCTTGCTGATCAACATGAGACTTGGTCAAACTTATAGTGAAAGACATTCGATCATTTCCATATTCCTCTTCAATCTCTACAAAATTCAGATGAAAGTAAATAGTTAAAATATACTAAATGAAATAGATTGATAAATTATAAATTTACTATCAAATTAATATATGTCCACAACATCTTATCTAAATTAAAATAGTTAAGTCAATATATACATCAAGAATTACCTTCCTCATCAGCTCGAAGAATATCTTCATCACCATCTTAGACAACTACAACTTCCATATCAGAAGGGGGATACATAAAATCCTCAAAACGTAAATCCCCAATAACATCACGCAGATGATTGCAACGTTGGGTATCATAAACTGACAAACCAAACCTTGAATTTCCCAAATAATTGAAGAACAGGACATATTCATCATTAATGTCGAATTTCCAAATAAAACGCTGCAAACCGTAGATTTTCTTCGACTCGGCACAATATTTGAACTTGGTTGAGTAACCAGCCCCAAGTTCAATGTGGAGGCTTTCACTCAATGTGTGTCCAAATTTCTTTCGAAAAACTCGCGGTAATTCCTAAGAAAAATAGACATGATATGAGCAAATATTTTGAAATAAGTAAGTGTAAATACAGCAGAAACATACCAACTCTGCTTCATCCAACGATTCGAAATTCATTATATTAAAAAAAAAATGCATACAACGCGTTTGCAGCACCTTCTGTTCAAAAGTATAAAACTGATTAACCTTTATCAATCAGACTGTTAAGTGAAATACAACAATAATTCAGTAAACATTACCTCCATCTAAACGCGGCTCAGATACAATGTTTTTTTCAAATATGGTAACTTTAAAATGAAATGCAGTACAAGTTTTGTAGATTGTAACAACATCACCAGCTGAAATGTTCACTGCCTTGACAAAGTCACACCATTTGTTGCTGAAATAAGCCTCGCCATTTAACCACTTAAGTTTGATTTTCCATTCATGCTTCTCGAAACCAATCTTTACAAATTTGACAGAATCAGACAATCCTAATTGATAGCAGCCAAGGCTTGAAAGCACCTGAATGCAAGAAAAATGTAAATTTCATTATAACCCAAAAATGTTATATGCAAAAACAGATTACTAATTTGGGCCAAACCTATTTCTATGTTCTTCAAATAAGAAATCTACTTCTTAAAAAACTAAACTGCATTGATTTCGATAAAGTGGCAAAGTACCACATTACATAAGAACAATATTTTTACTAAGTCAGATCAACACAATAAACTAAGTCAATAGTGAAATTCATAACAAAAAAAATAACAACATATTAAAATGGAACATGTAATCTTTTTAAAAGAATAGTATGCAATAAATCGAGAGATAAAATTCTATTACCTTCATATGAGATTCATCAAGTAAATGTTTGATTTCAATCTTCAAGTTGTACAAGCCAGCAAAATTATGAAAGGCATTATACAGAAAAGTAGACCAAAGTCTATCTTCTTCAATAGCAGTAGAGGTTACAAGCGAGTTGGAAACCGGCACTTCATTCTCAAGCTTCATCTCAATAGCATAAGCATTATAATTAAAATTTCAATTCAAAGTCACCACCTCCAACAAATTGCAATATAGCCAAATGAGATCCCTTTAAACCATAAAACCTCATCATATCTTGCAAACTTTCAATAGAAAATGATGCCGGAACAAACTTACCCTCCCAAACTGCCCCATTTTTTACATGCAAGTTTAATTTCTGAGGTAAATCATCTCCATACTCACAATAGAACGGCAATGCAAGTTTCTACAATTAAATTTTTACATCTTAAATAATTCGAAAAAAGCCCAAATATATTTTTAATCAAAATCACAGACAAAAAATCGTACCAATTTGCCTTCCTTATGATCAAAAGAAGAGTTCATACAAATGAAACTGTTCTCTGTTTCTTCCAAATCCATGAGAAAAGTTCCTAAAAGAGTAAAGTTAAGCAAAAATAAAATCAGAATACTTTCAAAACAGAGCAAAACACTTGGTGATATAAACACAAATATAAACACAAACAAATATAAACACAAGTAAAACCAATTCAATCGATTGAGTAGATTACCCGAAGTCCGACGATAACAACTAAGATTTGGTAAGATACTCTAAGAACAGCCGTCTGCAAATGTAAATGTACGAACATAGACAGTAATTTAGGGGTTTCAAGAAATTAAATGTTGTAGTTGAGACATAAGTTAGTTTTATTACCTTAGAAACACCGTTACACGAGTTACAAAAAATAGACTTTAATACATATTTTACATTTACTGCATAATGCCCAAATAACTTCATATTTCATTTTAAATTTTGAACTAAAATTTCACTTTATTTTAAATATTAAATTCATATATCCGTCCAAATTTTTAATCCATTTTTAGAATTAAATTTCAATGTATCAGTCTTATTATATTTTTTTTATTATTTATTTATTTCAATGTACTCAGTTCATGTACTCATATTCTTTTTTTGTTTGATATAAAAATATATAAATTATATTTTAATAAAAATCTATTATAAAATTGGAAAAACATTTCGTTACAATCATCTTCATTTAATTTATAACCCGAACTAATTTAATAGGACATTTTGTTAATGAATTAACTGTTAACGAAACTATAAATTTTGGACTAAATGTAATTATGAAAGTAAATGATTAACATTCATAAAAGAGATTGAGTAGGTGACTCAACCTCAAAGCTTCATAGAGTGCCATTTGGCGGGTCATTTTCACTACCAGGCTGTAACCACCTTACAATATTTGGTATTTTCTTCATTTTTGTATATATATATATATATATATACATCCGTTTTTCTAATGTGCATGCATAACATGTTGGCTATGTTTGAAATCCCTTATTTACAATTTATAAGATAATTTCGAAAAAAGTTTGTATTTACATATTTTATTTTAGAAAAAAATGTGTATTAGTAATTTAACATACATTTTTTTGCAAAAATAAGTTATTTCTTAAAAAAAATACATATTTTCTAACTTTTTCCAAAACAACTTACTTTTTTCTGAAAAATAAGGTAACCCAAACCCGGACCATATTTATCATAATTACAGTGTCATGAAAGTTTGTAACTTATTTATGAGATACACAAACTTATAATCAGAAATTTATGCTGACACAATATAACTATATATACATCTATTTTTATATTTCCATTGTCTCATTTTACATTTATATTTTGTATATAAGAAAAAGGTTATTTGGACAAAATTTTCAAGAAATACCCTTAGTTAATGCATTGAAAAATAAAAACAGAGTCAAGTTTTAGAATTGTCAAACATTAATTAGAATTAGAAGTAATAAATATATGGATAGTTTTTTTTTTTTTTTTTTGAAAGAAAGTTATTTTGAAAAATTAGTTTTAAATTTGTATGGGACATGTAATTTGAAACATTTTTTTTCTCAAAAGAACATGTATTATGGAATGCAGGGAGTATTTGATATACTTCATACTCCGTCCTACTTTGTAGTTCTTACATTTGGAAAAAAACATTATCCATAATTGTCAGACTCTTATTCCAATATATTTTTATACCAATTTTTAGGTATCTATCTCTCCATTCCTAATTGGTTGACTTTATAACTAATGTCATCAATTAATATAATAATAATGTATATTTTTTCCAAATATGGTACCCGTCCCATTTTACACGTTTCTTTTGATTTTTTAATGATCAAATGACTAATTTTTGACTAAATTTTAAAAATTCTTCAATTATTATTTTTGAAAACTTAAAGTTACTTTGTTAGATAGATAATATGTACTCTTTAATGTTATAATTTTTTTTATTTTTTTTGGATTATATAATACATGTAAATTTTACTCAAATTTTGATTAATTTCATCAATCAAAAATTAAAAGGAACATAAATTTTGGGAAGAAAGGGTGGGGGATTAGTAGAACTTTTTTTTAACAAAAGCTAAAGTGTGGAAGATTTTAATGTAGTGTAGTAGTTTGTAGCAGTTACACGATGTCTGAGAAATTTTTTTGGTATGTAAAATCAAAGAAAAAATTATTAATTTTAATTTGTTCAATAATTATTAGAAGAGATAAGAAACCTAAAAGTTTAATGAAAGATGTGTTATAAATTTGCTTAAAAAAATTTGTGTTTACTTTTACAAAATTTTCTTTTCTTTTCTTTTCTGATGGACCTCCTTTGATAAATTGTGATTTTAAGTGGTGTATTAGGAGATAATTAGGTTAAATACTTAAATTCAAAAATGCGCGCTGGGTGATGCATCTGCAGACAAAAACAATAAATACCCCAACGACAACATGAAATTGTACTAGCGTTATACCCGTGCTACGCACCGACCGATAAATTGTATTAATAAGTTAATATAAATATATTAATTTAGTTTTTATTTAGAAAAAAATATAATTTTATTGGAATGTTAACTAACTTAAGTATAAAATTACTTATCCGTGAATTCATACCAATTGAATTAATATTAATATTATGAACCAATCATCAAAACAAATACAACCTCCGTTGAAAAGTTCAATATCCCTCTTTATTGTTTTTTTAAAAAATTTATCTTTCATTTTATTTCTCTATTTGTTAGAAAATATTTCTACGTATCATGTTAATAAATTTTTCACCAATATGCATTAATAAATTAATATAAATATATTATTTTAATTTTTATTTAGAAAAATATATAATTTTATTGGAATGTTAACTAACTTAAGTATAAAATTACTTATCCGTGAATTCATACCAATTGAATTAATATTAATATTATGAACCAATCATCAAAACAAATACAACCCCCGTTGAAAAATTCAAAATCCTTCTTTATTATTTTTTTAAAAAATTTATCTTTCATTTTATTTCTTTCTTTGTTAGAAAATATTTCTACGTATCATGTTAATAAATTTTTCACCAATATTCTGAGAATTCGGTATATTTATTCAATATCGTATCCTTAAAATATTTATTATATTAATTTATTGAAAATATTTGTATGGTCGTGGTTAATTTTTCGATTACATATTAAAAATATATAGAAACTTAATCCTCACGACTCCAATAAATCATTAGACTATCTATCAAAAAAAGGTTGCATGTTTCAGCGATATGAGAAATGATATCTACTGTGCAAGATATATGAAACGAATGTTGTTATAACAATAGAAACTTCATCTAATCTAGTTTGTTATGTGATTGTTCAATGTCATTTTTACAAATTATAGGTCCTTTTATTAATGAATTGATTTACTATAAAAAAAAATGCTAAACTAAAGTTTTAGTTTAGCAGCTGATATCAGTTTTTCAAGTTTTTTTTAGATTTTTTTTCTTTATTTTTCAATAAATATATCATTGAGTGTCTAGTACCCCGTTGCCCGTTGGTGAATTTTTATCTACCAAAATATTAGATTTTGTACTATGTCCTTGTAAATAATAAGCCTTATTTTCTTTTCCTTGATTTTATTTTGGCTTTCAATAAATATTTTTCTTTATTCAGAGCCTAATATCCTATTCGTGGATTTTGTCTACCCATATATTAGATTTTGTTATATTAGTTCATTGATGTGGATAGTATAAAATTACAGTTTTGGTCGGTTGTTTGAATACGTTATGACAAATCAGATATAAATATTACTCACGTTTATAACAAATTGTTAGATTATCTCGCCGAAAAGACTGTATAATTTAGGGATATAAGCTAGAGATGTACCATAATTGAAGGTAAATTCAATGATTGGATAAAGGAAATTAGTGATCTAATTTACTATGTGTTTGTTCAATTTTAATTATTTTTATAGATGTTGTATGCCCTTTTATTGATGATTTTTGCAAGTTTGATTATTTTTGTGGATGACATATGTCCTTTTATTGATGAATTAATTATCAATAAATAAATAGTTATTTGTAAGAAAATTTGTTCTAAATTGAACAATTTATTATGTAAATATTCACTAACAATATTTTCATTGACTCTGTAATATTTTTTTATCTTTTGACTGATAATTTATACACCAAATAATGTATAGTACTATTTAAGAGTATATTTAATATTTTGAATAATTCAAATATATTTTCGGGTCAATTTTTTTCCCATTAATTTTTCGGGACTTTAATTTATCTACAATAAATCAAGATGATGAAGTTGATTGGTCCCGAGATGATATCCAAATAACACAAATTCCCATTCCATCCAATCCATTGGAAAAAACTGGCTGTGAATAGGCATGGTATATAATTATATTATAGTGTCATATTTATTTTATGTTTTTGTGCAAGTATGATCAAATTTGTAAATCAGATTAAAGATGTAGATTAAATACGAAAATTAAGTTTAAGGCTGAAAATCATATTAATTCTGTAGATTAAATCATGTTAACTCAGTAAAGTGTGCAAATTAGATTAAATTATATTGCCATGGTTAATTAGATTAAATTAGATTTTAAAATTTCTGTATTGCATTCTCACGTTTTTTTTTGCTAAATACATTGTCACGTGTTAATTATGTGATCAATACTAATGTGTTTTTTTAAACTTGTTACAGGATGGCAGATGAAGTAATGACCTTCCGATTGCACTACAACGGGGAGTTCACAAAAAACAAGTATCTTGGCGGCTCAGTTCTGACTCATCCGGAATGGGATCTTGATAGGTTTTTATATTCTGTACTAATGGAGTGGGTCAAAGAAGATCTTAAATACAAGGAGATTGGAGGTGTATATGTCAGACAAGACATGGATGATGGCTGGAAATTGGTGACAGATGATGCTGCTCTTAATGAGTTAACTAAAAAAAGGACTGTGGATGGAGTGGATTTATTTATTGACTGTGGTGTTGACAAAGAGATAGCCCCAATGAAGCAAATGCAACCACATGTTATTATAAGGCCAAAAACAACTCCCATTAAAGCTAAAGAGAAGAATCCTACAGTAAAGCGTAAGTTTGTTACCATAAAGGACATCAACAATGAGAAGGCATGAATGATGACGAGGCGAAAGAAACCACAGTTTGATCATACTGCTCCAAGTCCTGTAGAGGAGGGTATATCTTTGGAAGTTCCAGCTGATGAAGATATGCCTGATCATGAAGAATTAATTGGATTGGGAGATTATTTATCAACTCAGTATAAGAAACCACAGTTTGATCATGTTGCTCCAAGTCCTATAGAGGAGGGTATATCTTTGGAAGTTCCAACTGATGAAGATATGTCCGAGGATGAACACTTGGCCGAAGAAACTGTTGAACGAGGAGTGAATAAGTATGAACAGCGAAGAAATGTGAGAGTTGCTGAAGTTAAAAAAAAGGTTGAGGAACTTGGTTTGATGAGGCTGTCAGGGGACTTGTTCCCAAAGAAGAAAGATGGATGCAAGGTAACAACAAATGAAAGTGATGACTATTGTCCGGATAATGATCCTGAATGAGACTGTACTGATTGCTTGATCTATTTAATTTCCTATCTATAATTGTTTTTTTTAAAATTTGTGTCAACTGATGATTATATGTTGACATAATTAATCATAAATATTTTTTGAGAACAAAAAAGGACAGAGTTGTGGTTGGTACGGGCCCAAGAACTCGTTCTCAAGCTAATAAAACTACGGTTGAATGTGACAAGGAACCAAATGCAGATGAGGTTGTGGTTAGTACCAAAACTGAAAAGCACATTTGTTTACCATAATTTGTACATTGTTAACGTTTATTGATATTTCATACGCTTATCATGAATTTCATTTTGTAGGTAAATGATGCGTCAATAGTTCCTACCATTGAAAAGCTAAAATCCTTAAAAAACAAAGCACCTGGTTCAATGACTGCATACTTGGAGATGCGAAATCGTCAAAAAATCCAGGCTGAAGCTGAGATTTTGCAGTCACAAACTCAAACTGATAATTTGGTGGCACAGTCTGGTACTTTAAAGTTTTGTTCCATTTTTTAATTTCTGGGTACAAATTATGTGTTCTGTTCATTTGTCATATTACGACATTGGTGATATTTGTAGCTATATATCTAGTTTAGTTTTTGAATTCTATGCTTGATTTTTTGAGGGTTTTAGTTGCATTGAGCTTGATTTTTAGTTGCTTTATTGGATAGATACACCTTCTGAATCCAAAAAAAGAAAGGGTAGAGGAAAGTCAAAAATGAAGCATGTTCATACGAGAAATGAGAAAAGAGAGATACCACTGAACCTTCTCGGGCAACCTGTATCACCTGATGGTACCTTGGTATCTGAGTTTAGCAATTTTTTAGGAACAACGGTAAGGGATTTTGTGTCTCTTACATGTGTTAGTTGGCGTAAAGTTCCTAACAAAGACATCTTGTGGAAATATGTTAAGGTAACAGAATGATCATCTTATATCGTGAACCACATATAATATAAGTTGTATAATTTTTTTTTAAGATGGTTGACTTTGCACGTAATTTATTCTAGGATAAGTACATAATTGATGAGGAGGGCAGAGACTGGGTGATGTTAACGATGCGTGACCAGTTCAGGGGACACAAATTCGGCATCAAGAAAAATCATTATACTCGCTATAAGACTGATGAGGAAAGGATAAAGAACAGGCCTAGGGAAATTCCTTTTAATGACTTCATGCTTCTTTTGGATTACTGGGGTGATGAAAAAGTTCAGGTAATCAATATCCCATATCTTTGCATCATTCATTCATTATATGCATTTAGTTTTTTTCGTCTACTTGTTTATAGGCCATTGCTAAAAGAAATGCAGAATCTCGAAGTAAAGTAACAGAAACACATACAGCCGGGCCTAATAGTTTCGCCCAAATCACCAACAAATTGGTATGCATACTATTTTTTTTAATTTTCTAAGGAATAAGTTTACAAACAAGATATAGGACCCTCCTAGGTATTTAAGTAGTTTTTTGTGTTAATATTCGACATTGTTGGTGATTTGCATTATTTTAATGCAAGGTAATTGAGAAACCTCTTGTTGATGTTGTTGATGATGGCGTCGATGTTAATGCTGGTGTCGTTGATGTTAATTCTGATGCTCCCCCTACACCACTGTCACTGTCAGATGCTCGTGTTTATGTTGCAACACGCAAAAGAGATCCCGAGCGCAAGTATAAGTTACCTACCAAAGCAGTTGAAGAAAAAATTGTAAGTATTATTTCTATGTTTATTTGGTAATGTTTTGATCAGGTTGCATATTTCATTTATTTGCTTCACATGTTTGTATTACAGTCAAGTATTAAGAAAATTCTGGAAGTCGGCGGAGGTAATGTTGAGGATGCTAACAAGCTAGTTCATGGTGGCAAGGAACACAGCCACTCATATCTTGTTGGGAGGGTTAATCGGAAGAGGGTATCAAAGAAGAAATGTGCAGTTGCAACCACCACCCCTGTGTCAAGTGCTTCATCAGATCTGTTGGCAGAATTAACAGCAAAAATACGTGAACAACTTGCACATGAGATGGATGAAAAAGTTAAAAAGGTTCAAGAGAATGTCAAGCTGATGATGGCTAAAATCGCTGAAAAGAATCCAGATTTAAAGGTTGATATGGATGAGCTAAGTTGTGAGCTATCGATCAACGATGTTTCCACTTGATCTGGACTGCATAGTATTTAGCAGTCTTTAACTTCATGGTATTTATGGTCTTTTGAACTGCATGGTTAAGACACTGTGGTACTTAATATGTTGACGGTTTTAATGTTTATCAGTCTTTTGCACTGTGGTAATTAATATTTATCAGTTGCACTGTGGTACTCTTGTATGTCCAATGACTTTGTAATGAAGTTAAGAAATAGACTTTCTTTTGACATTTCTAGTTTTGTTTTAGTTCAAAGAGTTTTTAAGATTTAAGTGTGATTTTGGTTTATTATTACGAATTTTGGTAACAAAAATTAATTATGATGTTGCCAATAAATAAAAGTGTTTTTCTAATATTTATGTGTTGTACATAAATTGAAACTATTAATTGGTTTATAAAATATGAAAAAGTGTTTAATAAAAAAGTGTTGGAATAAGTGAAAAAGATGTTGCAAAAATTTAAAAGTGTTCAATAACAAGATGTTGCAATAAAGCTGAAAAGGTGTTGCTAAAAATAAAAGGTTGATATGGGCTGAAAGTAAGCCCTAAAGACACATTTAATGTGGCATTTATTAGACCTAGAATGGTCCAAACGTGGGGCCCACCAGATGGGCCCAAACCCTAACTATAATATTAATTTCGTAATTAATATTAGGGGTAATAAACAGCTCAGCAAATAAGAGTCAAACAAGGATATTACTCTTGCCTGACTTAGCCTCCAAGATACATATTCCAACATGGAAACTGACTCCTACAAGGAAGGGGTCTAGAACCTTCCTCAAGGCGGTGGCTTGCCCACCAAGTCACCTACTCCTACCATAATTCCTAGGCTTCTCAGCCTATATAAAGGGTCTGACCCCTCATTCTCAGAACTACGTTTTCTTGGCTTGATTCTCTAATACAGAGATACGTAGGCATTCTGTGAGGACCGTTTAGTCTCGAACGCAGAAGCAGCCATAAGAGCACGAAGCTCCCGAACCCTAGCCGTCATAATCATAACCTAGTTTTTATTCCACAACATTTGGCGCCGTCTGTGGGAAAAAGACATCAACCATGGTTCAAACACGAAGAACAGCACCAAGCACTACCGAGCCAATCGCTACCGAGGCTCTACCTCTAAGCTCTGCTCCGCCTGTCACTGAACAAGTACCCCCAACCACAGGGGCGATCACTCAAACTCAGGTTTCTCAACCTCCAGGGACGAATCCCCATGTCGAGAGAACGTTACCTATGGTCGTTCACCCAGGTCAAGGAACCAGCTCCCTCCAGACGCTGGTCTCTCCTCTAGTTGATCCCAGTTACCCACCACCAGGGGTACAGATCCATACTACGGATCTCCCCGTGAGTACTAACCCGATGTATGGCCTGCCTAACTACCCTCCTGGACCCAGTGGTCATGCCTTGCAGATCCGAGATCGAGTGTATCTTGACTACTCTGGCCCCTATACTGACGATTCATCAACTGATGTTGATCGTGATGAAGCCCCAAGAAGGCGACGTGCTAGCAGAGAACCCCGGAGGAGTCATCAAACTGTCTATGATGGACCCCCGTCTACAACTGCGGAAAGAATCAAGGCTTATGAAGCCGAGATTTTAAGATTAAAGGAAGATATGGCAAGAGAACAAGCTAGGTCAAATCAGACTCAACCTCCTCCAACATCAGGACCGATTCCCTTTATAGATTTGGAGAGGCCTTCAAGAAGGCAAAGAAGGGCTGATGCCCCAACTGGAAAAACAACAAGGGTGGAAACCCCCAAGAGCAACCCCAAGGATCTGATGCCACTTGGGGATCCTGATGATCCCACACCCCCGTTTACTGAGGAGGTGATGAATGCTCGTATCTCAAAGAAGTTCAAGATGCCGACAATTAAGGCTTATGATGGAACGGGTTATCCCGCAAACCATGTTAGGACGTTCTCAAATGCACTGCTGTTGCAGCCTGCAAGCGACGCCTTGAAGTGTAGGGCGTTCCCTCAAACCCTGTCGGGCATGGCTCAAAGATGGTATAGCCGCCTACCTACGAATTCGATTGGCTCTTTTAAGGAGTTGAGCGCCGCTTTTGTCAGCCAATTCATTAGCGGGAGAGTTCATGAGAAAAGTTCTGCATCCCTTATGTATGTGGTACAAGGGAAGAACGAAAATCTGAGAGACTACCTTAAGAGGTTCACCAAGGAGACTTTGAACATCACTGATCTGGAGAATAAGGTGGCCATGGTAGCCCTGGAACACGGAACCACTGATCTATTCTTTAAAAGGTCATTGGCGAAGCATCCTCCTGAAAACATGGCTGAGCTCCAACGAAGGGCTGACAAGTACATTAAAGCTGAAGATAGCATGAAGAAAGAAGCCACAGTAAGTGAGGGAGGAGGTAACAACGACTTCAAGAAGCGAAAGCAAGACCAGGAGTATGATGACCTGGAGTATGATGCTAGGGACAAGTATCCCCGAACTAGCGAGGACTCCGACTATGCCCCTAAGAAGAACCGAAGAAGAGTTTGGGACCAAGATTCAACGACTATGCAAGATTGAATGCTCCTAGGAGTCAGATCTTGTTAGATATTGAGAAAGACAAAGATTTTCGATGGCCGAAGCCACTTAGGGGTGATCCCGCAAAGAGAAACAAGGGTCAGTACTGTAGATTCCACCGCGATGTGGGGCATGATACAGATGATTGCAAGCAACTCGAAGATGAGATCGAGTTCTTGATCCGTAGAGGGAAATTGAGCAACTTCACTAAGGGTGAAGATCGTGTTAATCGAATTAGAGATTATAACAGAAGGGATGACGATCGTGCTCGTAACACACATCCCCGAGGGCCAGTTATCAATATGATCTGGGGAGGCCCGACAGCGGCCGGTACAACTCGAAACTCTCGAAAGGCGTACGCCAGAGAAGTGATACACATCGTGGGAGAGGCCCCGAAGCGGGCTAGGACTGAAATCACACTTGGTTTTGATGATTCTGATCTTGAAGGGGTGAAGTTCCCCCATGACGACCCGTTGGTCATAACTCCTGTAATTGGAAACTCAGAAGTGAAGCGAGTCTTGATAAATAATGGAGCTTCCGTTGACGTTCTATTTCATGATGCATTTGTGAAGATGGGTTACAATGATTCTCAGTTGACCCCAAATAACATGCCTATATATGGATTTAATGGCGTAGGATCTAAAGTTGAAGGGACTATTCAATTGCCTATGACTATTGGACAGGAGCCCAAGAAGGCCACTCAGATGTTGAACTTCCTGGTAATCAAGGTGGTTTCAACGTACAACGTTATCCTCGGAAGGGCTGGACTTCATGCATTCAAGGCTGTTGCCTCAACTTATCATATGAAGATCAAGTTCCCAACCCAGAATGGTGTTGGAGAACATAAAGGCAATCAAAAGATGGCACGAAGCTGTTATGTAGCCGCGTTAAGGCCTGACGGAGTCGGGGGGCAGGTCCTTCCGATTGAAGACATGGACATCCGCAGTGATAAGGAACACAAAGAAAGTCCAGAAGAGGACATCACACATAAGCCTCGAACAGCCATCAAGGCTAAGGCATCAACTGACTTCGTGGTTGAATGTAACATTGGCAACCAAGAAGTCGGGGGCAATAGATAGTACCCCAAGAAGAAAGTGAACTTCAGAAGAAGAATGAGGAGACTAGAAGGAGTAGTAGGTGCTCTATTTTGATGGAGCATCAAAAACAAAATCAAGCCATGCAGGCCTAGTCTTGCAAAGTTGGACTTAGCTTCATATTTATCTAGTAGAAGTAGAAATAAGGTTCGATGAAACCATGCAGAGCATGTCGCTCTGAGTAGGACAGTAGTACTCTATATAAAGGTTGAACCCATTTATGTTATTAATGCAAGTTTGCTTTTCGTTCTATGATTCTATTTATGTACCAAGCACCTGATGTGTGTAAGTCAAAGATGACCAAGTACCGAAAATAAAAGAATATACAAATGGAAGCAAACAAACGCATAAATAAAACTCTGAAGGGTCGAGAGTTAGGTTACAGCACAACCAAATAAGTGTTTCAATTCCTTGAAGGATCCGGGATAAAAGACATCTGGCAATCAAAGCCATGCAAGGCTGTGGAGGCTAAAGACTAGCCACTTTTGAATGTTTTCAAAAATGACTTGGATGGAGAATCTAAGGTAGAAGACCAATAGAGAACCTTAAACAATGATCAAGAAGTTCAAGCAAACTCTCGTTTTAAAGAGTTTAAAAGGCGAGAAGCCCACATGATTGTTTAATTGGAAATCTAAATCGAGGAATCAACCTTGAATCCTTGACCTAGAATCAAGAAAAACAAAAAAAAAATGATGGAACCAAGACAAACGTTGAAGTCCTGATGGACCACCCGTTGAAGAAACATATTGCATAGCCCGAAAGCCAATTGAAGGAACCCCTTGAAGGGCAAGTTGACAGCATTCTTACAAGAGAATAGTGATGTGTTTGCTTGGACAGCAATTGATATGCCAGGGATTGATCCCCAGCTCATAACTCACAAATTGAATGTCGATCCTAAATGAACGACATTAAAGCAGAAGAAGAGGAATTTCGCTCCAGAAAGGCAAGAGGCCATTAAACAAGAAGTTGGCATGCTCTTATAAGCTGGGTTTATTGAAGAGATTCAGTTCCTCAACTGGTTGGCTAACCCTGTGATGGTCAAGAAGGCAAATGGGAAGTGGAGGATGTGTATAGACTTCACTGACTTGAATGATGCATGTCCTAAGGATTGTTTCCCTCTACCAAGGATAGATACGTTGATAGATGCCACAGTTGGGCACGAGATGCTGAGTTTCATGGATGGTTTCAGTGGATACAACCAGATCAAGATGCATAAGGACGACATCCCTAAGGTATCTTTCATAACCGACTTTGGTGTTTTCTGTTATCTTGCTATGGCATTTGTGCTAAAGAATACAGGAGCTACTTACCAACGATTGGTGAATAAAATATTTGCCCATCTAATTGGAAAAACCATGGAGGTCTATATTGATGATATGTTAGTCAAGAGCCTATTCACGGCAGATCATATTAAACACCTCGGAGATGCATTTGAAGTGCTGAGGCACCACAAGATGATGTTGAATCCAGCCAAGTGTGCCTTTGGCATTGGATCTGGGAAGTTTTTAGGACTGATGGTTTCAAAAAGAGGCATTGAGGCCAACCATGACAAGATCAAGGAGATCTTATACATGAAGCCACCACGCTCTATAAGAGATGTGTAGAAGTTGACAGGCCGATTTGCGGCCTTGGGGAGATTCATCTCCAAATCTGGTGATAAATGTTTGCCGTTCTTTCAAGCATTGAAGAAAGTGAAAAATTTTGAGTGGACACCTTAGAGCCAGGAGGTCTTTGAACAATTGAAGAAGTACATGGCCGAAGCCCCGTTGTTGGCTAAACTAGTCCCGGAGAGACTCTCTACCTATACTTGGCAGTATCTGAGCAAGCACTGAGTACCGTTCTCGTTCGAGAAGAAAGCAAGGTTCAGAAACCCATCTACTACGTAAGCAAGGTGTTGCATGGGGCTGAGTTAAATTACTCTACCATCGAGAAGTTTGCCTTGGCATTGATAACGGCCTCGAGGAAGCTACGATCGTACTTCCAGGCTCACAAAATTGAAGTCCGGACGGACCAGCAACTGAGGAACATATTGCATAGCCCTAAGGCCAGTGGAAAGCTAATCAAGTGGGCCATATAACTTGGAGAGTTTGATATCAAGTATAAGCCTCGGACAGCCGTCAAGGCTCAGGCATTGGCTGACTTCGTGGTTGAATGCACCATTAACAACCAAGAAGTCGGGGGGCAGGAGATAGTAACTACCACTGAGAGTGGAGATAAAGATGAGGAACTTGTAACTGGTCAGAAGGAATATTGGGTGCTCTATTTTGATGGAGCATCAAAAACAAAATCAAGCCATGCAGGTTTAATTCTGCAAAGCCCCGATGGGTTCACAGTTGAGTATGCTTTGAAGTTGGATTTTCCTACTACCAACAATGAAGCTGAGTATGAGGCATTGATAGCTGGATTGGGCTTAGCTAGAGTCATGAGGGTCAAGAACCTCAAAGTGTGTGGAGATTCAAGACTGGTGGTCTCGCAAGTGAATGGCGAGTTTGAAGCCAATGATGAGACTATGGCAAAATACCTGAGAGTCGTGAAAGCTGTTATGACTCAGTTTGAGGAATGCTATGTGGAACACATTCCGAGAGAGGAGAACGCTAAGGCCGATGCCTTGTCTAAATTTGCTTCTTCTGAAATTGAGAACTATGCAGGGAGTGTTTACTTCCAAGTCTTGAAGGCCCCGACCATCAATTCTAAGTTGATAGCACCGATTGATATGGGAGGTTGCTGGATTGACCCTATCAAAGCTCACCTCGAGACAGGCTGGCTCCCTGACAATGCCTTGGAGGCACGAAAGCTGTCAGTGAGGGCATTGAGATACGCCTTGATTGAAGGCATCCTCTACAAAAGATCGTTTGTCGTCCCGTACCTGAAGTGCTTGAGGCCCCAAGGGGCAAGAGAAGCCTTGGAGGAAGTTCATGAAGGGATATGTGGGCAACACTTGGGGGGCAGAGCCCTAGCTCACAAGATCACACGACTGGGATTCTATTGGCCAGAGATGTTGGCCGATGCGCAGAATTATGTCAAGAAGTGTGACAGATGTCAAAAGCACGCTCCAATTGTAAGGCAGCCGCCTGAGATGTTAACTTCGATCAATTCTCCCATCTCGTTTGCAATGTGGGGAATGGACATACTAGGTCCTTTCCCTATGGCTTCGGCACAAAGGAAGTTTATGATAGTGGCCATCGACTACTTCACTAAGTGGATTGAGGCTAAGCCCTTAGCCAAGATAACCACCAAACAAATTTCCCAGTTCTTTTGGGAGAGCATCATCTGCAGATAGGGAATCCCCCGAATCCTTGTGACGGATAATGGGACAAAATTCAACAATGAAGAGTTTAAGAAGTACTGCAAGGAGAATGTTATTGAACTTCGCTTTTCTTCAGTAGCTCACCCTGAGGCTAATGGACAAGCTGAGGTAGCAAATTGAATTATCCTTGATGGACTGAAGAAGAGGGTCGGACGATCAAGAAACACTTAGGTGGATGAGTTGCTGCCTATACTTTGGGTATACCACACCACCTACGAAGTGATAACTGAAGCAACCCCGTTTTTGCTGGCTTATGGAGCCAAGGCAGTTGTGCCCCCTAGAGATTACACATGCATCGCCAAGAGTGGAAGCATATGATCACGAGACCAATGAAAAAGGCGCGAGGCTCGCCCTCGATCTGATTGACGAGGTTAGGGATGAAGCGAATGCTAGAAACGCAGAGCGTCAGAAGAAAGCATCTTTCCACTGCGACCAAAGGGTTAAGGAGAAGTTCTTTCGACAAGACAACTTGACTCTGAGGAAGATAGAGGCCTCCAGAGTTGGCCAGAAGGGAAGACTATCCCCCAATTGGGAAGGGTCGTATCGAGTCAGGAAGACACCAGGACGAGGATTCTACAGGTTGGAAATCTGGGATGATGAACACATTCCAAAGATTAAGGATTGAATCCTTGAACTTCAAATCTCAACACAACATTAATTAAGCCTCGATGGCCAACAAGGCTGTCTGCCTCCAATCGAGCTTGTCGTTTGAGTTTAAGGACTCGAACCAAGAGTTGTCAATCAAGTTGAGACCTAAGAAAGGTTATATGAGCATAAGAAAATAAGGTTGGAAACCTAGAATCAAGCTAAAGGGTTGAAAACCAACAAAGGCATACCAGGCCTAAAGTCAAGTGCTAAGGAGCAAGTGAACTACCTGAATGATCAACCGAGAAGGAAGACCTCCTCCATGAGAAACAA
Organism: Kitagawia praeruptora; assembly: GCA_037693485.1. Lineage (NCBI taxonomy): Eukaryota > Viridiplantae > Streptophyta > Magnoliopsida > Apiales > Apiaceae > Kitagawia > Kitagawia praeruptora. The sequence continues at coordinate 118,392,082 of CM075352.1, forward strand.
AGATGAGGTAAGAACTAAAGAACTTCATCACAAGGATGAGAGTCAAGGGTTGATGATAACCAACAACCATGAATGAACTCAAGGTTCAAGACCAAGCTCCGAGGAGGGCGTCAGCCGACCAAGACTGATTTTCAGTCCTACACGGACTGTTGACACTGTTTGGGCCATATCTTGAGCTCCGGGTATCAGATTTGGACGATCTTACTGTCCATGCGAAGATCTCTGAGTTTTCTATAGTCTTGGAGACCCCGGCCGACCAGGTCTTGGCCGACCAGCTCCTTTTAAGGGGGTCCAGCCGACCAAGACTGATTTTCAGTCCTACACGGACTGTTGACGTTGTTTGGGCCATATCTTTAGCTCCGGGTATCAGATTTGGACGATCTTACTGTCCACGCGAAGATCTCTGAGTTTTCTATAGTCTTGGAGACCCCGGCCGACCAGGTCTTGGCCGACCAGCTCCTTTTAAGGGGGTCCAGCCGACCAAGACTGATTTTCAGTCCTACACGGACTGTTGACGTTGTTTGGGCCATATCTTTAGCTCCGGGTATCAGATTTGGACGATCTTACTGTCCACGCGAAGATCTCTGAGTTTTCTATAGTCTTGGAGACCCCGGCCGACCAGGTCTTGGCCAACCAGCTCCTTTTAAGGAGGTCCAGCCGACCAGCTCCTGAACCTGGATCCGACCGGTCTAGGTTCAGTACTTGGTCCTGGATCCCAACTTTTTCAGTGAACTTTGAATAGTTTTCAAACCTAAATCTCGACTTTTTCAGCAAATCTCGGATTATTGCCAATGCTAAAGGGAGGCCAAGGTTAGCCATGAAGGCCAAGATTAGCCATTAAGGCCAAGGTTAGCCATGAAGTCACGAATGACCAAACTGACGACTCGTGATCAAGATCAAGATTCTTGATCCTTAGGATCACGGACAGTTTTAGATCCTAGATCCATGATAAAAGTTTAAGATCAAGGTCAAGTTTCTTGATCCTTAAGATAACAAAGTCATGAATGACCAAAATAGTGACTTGAGATTCAGATCAAGGTTCTTGATCCGCAAGATCACGAATAATTTTCACGTCCGGGTCAACCAGCTAGCCAAGAAGCAATCGACCGCGACGCACTAGGGGTCTCAGCCGACCAGGTCCCGGAAGACCAGGTCCCGGCCGATCAGCTCTTTTTAAGGAGGATCAGCCGACTAGGTCCCGGAAGACCAGGTCCCGGCCGATCAGCTCTTTTTAAGGAGGATCAGCCGACCAGGTCCCGGAAGACCAGGTCCCGGCCGATCAGCTCTTTTTAAGGAGGATCAGCCGACCAGGTCCCGGAAGACCAGGTCCCGGCCGACCAGGTTGTTTTGAGGGGGTTCAGCCGACCAGCTTCTGAACCTGGATCCCCCCGGTCCAGGTTCAGTTCTTGGTCCTGGATCCCAACTTTTTCAGCAAATGATTTCGGACATGGTTCTCGACTTTTTCAGCGAATATCAGATGATTATCAATGTTAAAGAGAGGCCAAGGTTAGCCATGAAGGCCAAGATGAGTCATGAAGGCCAAAGTTAGCCATGAAGTCACAAACGACCAAACTGACGATTCGTAATCAAGATCAAGATTCTGGATCCTTAGGACCATGGATGGTTTCTGATCCTGGATCCACACTCTCTATTAAAATCAAGAAGGAGTCTAAGTTCAAGTTTTTTAGGCCAACTACTGACTAGTTAGCCCTAGAAGAGGAATTTCAGCCAACCAGGTCCCGGCCGACCAGCTCCCCTGGAGGAGGGCCAGCCGACCAGCTTCTGGCCGACCAGGTCCCAGCCGACCAGCTTCCGGCCGACCAGGTCATTTTCAGGGGGTCCAGCCGACCAGCTTCTGAACCTGGATCCCCCCGGTCCAGGTTCAGTTCTTGGTCCTGGATCCCTACTTTTTCAGTGAACTTTTTAAACCTAAATCTCGACTTTTTCAGCGAATCTCGGATGATTGTTAATGATAAAAAGAGGTCGAGATTAGCACCGTTTAGTGCTGTTTAAGCACTGTTTAGTGCCTATTAGCACAGATTAGTGCCGATTAGCACCGTTTAGTGCTGTTTAAGCACTGTTTAGTGCATGTTAGCACAGATTAGTGCCGGTTAGCACTGTTTAGCACCGATTAGTGCCGTTAGTGCCATTTTATGCCACTTAACATTGTTTAACACTGTTTAAACATTGTTTAAGGCTGATTAGCGCTGTGTAGTGCCGTTTAACACTGATTAGTGTCGTTCAACATCGTCGTAAATGCGTCGGTCGCTCCACGCTTTACATTAAGATGATATTGTTGAAAATACTCACGTAAGAGCAATAAACCCCGACCAAAGTCTCGAATAAGGCCGTTATAACTTCAAGGAAAACCTGATCAGTTTTCCTAGAAGTTGGGGGGCAAATGATATGGGCTGAAAGTAAGCCCTAAAGACACATTTAATGTGGCATTTATTAGACCTAGAAAGGTCCAAACGTGGGGCCCACCAGATGGGCCCAAACCCTAACTATAATATTAATTTCGTAATTAATATTAGGGGTAATAAACAGCTCAGCAAATAAGAGTCAAACAAGGATATTACTCTTGCCTGACTTAGCCTCCAAGATACATATTCCAACATGGAAACTGACTCCTACAAGGAAGGGGTCTAGAACCTTCCTCAAGGCGGTGGCTTGCCCACCAAGTCACCTACTCCTACCATAATTCCTAGGCTTCTCAGCCTATATAAAGGGTCTGACCCCTCATTCTCAGAACTACGTTTTCTTGGCTTGATTCTCTAATACAGAGATACGTAGGCATTCTGTGAGGACCGTTTAGTCTCGAACGCAGAAGCAGCCATAAGAGCACGAAGCTCCCGAACCCTAGCCGTCATAATCATAACCTAGTTTTTATTCCACAACAAAGGTGTAGATAAAAAAGTGTTGGAATAAGAAAAAACGATGTTGCAATAGAGTCTATGGTAACATTGTATTTGGTGTTGTTGTAGATCGTAAAGTGTTGCCATAAATAATTAAGGCAACATATATACCGATGTAGCCTTAGAATTGGACAAAGTGTTGGCTTAGCACCTAAGGCTACATGACTATATCCAACACCACCAAATTTGGAAAAAGTGTAGCCTTAGACCAATTTTTGGCCTATGGCAACACTATTCATGATTTTTTACACTTTTTTCAGGTGTTGGTAAAGACCATTTATTGTGTAGTGTTTTACTTGTTTGGCCTGCTACGTTATTTTGTTTTGAATTTACATTATACTCTATTTTTTGTGTTGATTTTAATTATGCTCTGTCATATTTTCATTACAGATGGAGGAGAAACTTTGTTGTTTTGCTTTGTTATTGGATTATGTTGTTTTTTTTGCTTTACTAATTTTTGAAGCTCAGTATACTAGGATCAAACTGTTTGCTTATTTTTATCATGCTCATTCTCCTCCACTGCCTCATTATCGGATAAGATTGCCTTCTTGTTTATTGCTCGTAATCGCCTCCCTCTCGACATTGTTTGGGATGCATTCTTTCAGGTATCTTCGATATCATTTCGATACATAATTACTATTATAAGTATATGTAAATGCTCATTTATGTTTATTGTGTTTTTTAAAGTTGTTTTGTTGTTTTAAGTATGTGCATTACAATGTGGCATTTGAATTTATGTGGATAGTGTTGATTGCTTGTGTTGTCCTAAATTAGGCTAGTGTCAAATTGTTGCTCTTTAATTATAAGATCTAGTAATGTTTGAGATGTTTGACTGGATGATGGCACACTTGATAAGTGATTCATTATAGTAGTTCGTATCATGAGATTAGTTATGTGTGTAATTAATGATATTTGATAGTAGTTGTTATAATAATAGATAAAAATGGGTTAATAATTTCCAAAAAAGGTGCTATTAATCATTAATTGTATTTTGGTCTCTATACTTTATCAAGTGATGTAGAAGAGATATTTTTCATTCTTTAAATTTTTTGGGAAAAAATGATGCAACTGCTTCCTTACTCTTTTATATAGGGAGCTCAACCTAGTTCAATCAGTGTTTACCATCCCGTGTTTCGCAATTAATGATTTTGAGCGTCTTGTTGTGAGTAGTTAGTTGTGTTGTTTTCCTTGTTGGAATTTGTATGCTCCCTTTAACTCAAATTAGAGACTTATAGAAAAAACATTATATCTATTATAAGCATATTTTATATCACTTTGTAGGCATAGTATTACTGTTTAGTAGGACACACTTCACAAAATATCTTTTTAGTAACAATTTTCAATTTTGTATTTGAATATTTACATGTCGTATTAAAGTTAATTAAAAGAAAAGTGTCTCATATTCTGTTTCTCTCTTTGGAGCTCAAGATTATTTAATAAGCTTTGTTCCTTTCTAATACTAACAAGTTTGAATTTGTTACATCTTCATGGGACCAGGATAACAGGTTTTCAATTTTTTTTCACTCTAGGTCGGGATTCCTATTTAACAAAGGAACAACAAAATCTATATATTTCTTGGATCGCTAAGATAATGATAGCATTCAGGTTTGTTAGCAGCGTCGGTTGTTTGTCAAAATCAAATTACGTCATAGATGGCTTTATACAACACTTAGGGGGGTGTTACCTTCTCGGGTGTTACCATAGCTATGAAATTTTGGACCTACCACAACACTCTAGTTTTGGTGTTACCATATCCTTAAAGGTATGTTACCACTTACCATAGTTGTGGAAGGTGTTAAACTTAGTAACACCAAGGGCTGTGTTACCTTAGAGAATAATTAACATATTTTTTAATTTTATTTATAATTAATTATTTAATAATTATTAAATTTTAAAATTAAAATATTTTCATCAAGTCATTGAATTTATTATTATAAAAATAATATTCTATCAAATACTTGAATTATTTATATTTTTACAATATCAATATATTTTTTAATAATTTTATTTAAAATATCTTAAAATAAAGTAATATTCAAAAAAAATTAAAATTTGATAAAATTCATCAATAAAATTATTGGAGAAAATAACAGGGTATAATAAATTTAAATTATTATTCAATAATTAAAATAATAAAATTTATTGTCATACATTTTTATAAAAAAATTAATAAATTTTGTAACATTAGAAAATAAAAAAAAACAATGACCGAAAAATTGAAAAGAAAATGAAAAGCGGGAGTTGTAGTGAAAGCAGGCAAACGAAAATGAAAGCGGGCAAACAAAAATTTACAAATACAAGGCGAGGGAAATTGGGGAAAAATATACCAAGTCTCTTCTTATTCTCTCACTTCTCACTCAGTCGTCTCTCTCAAGGATTAATCGAAGCTGGGTTCTTTTGCTACTCCTCTCTCCTCTCTCAGTGCACGCCCTTTCACTCTCAATCAGGGGTTCCACTTTTACTCTCTCACTTTCGTACGTTCATATTCAATTAGGGCTTGTTAGGGGTTCAATTACTCAGATTTCAAATCACAGCTCAATTGCTCGAGACTTTGGTTTTCAGTCCACGCTTCCGCTCTTCAAATTAGGGCTCTAGTTCTTCATTTTGAGTTCAATTACTTAATTATTTTCACTTGAATTTCATCTAATCGACCACTATTGTTGATTCTAGGTCTTCTTCGGCTGGGTTTTGCATTTTGAAGGTCTCCCTCTCTCTCCCCTTCTATATATATATATCTCCCTCTGTTCCTGTGGAATTTATTTTTGAATATAAGTGTAATGGGCAGAGGCATGGGTGTGGAGCTCATACTTGTGTCGATATATTGGGGAATTCAAATGGGGCGTCAAACACGGATGAAGCAGTTACCATTTCAGGTAAGGATGAATTGCATCAGGATTTAATAAATGCTTATGTTTATGGATATCTATGATGTGTAATTGTTTCATTATAATGTTGATTAATGCTAGTGCAATTGGCTGTCCTTGGCGTCTATGTATTCTTATTAACTACGAAGTTAATTATTCTGGCTACTTTGCAGTTTTAGGTTGGTTTTTATTAATTAGATGAAACATTTTCGTTGGATTATGTTGTTTGTTTTATCGATAACATTGCAGATTGTAATTTTATCATATTTGTCTGCTATTTTCTATGTTTTGCTCAAGAATCAGAGTGTGGAAGTTATTACATTTATTCTTAATATGTTTTTGAATGCCTTCTTTGCTATCTAATTGTCAATCTAATATTCTCGGACCATGGTTAGAGTTGAGTTAACTTTGATGTTTATGCAGAAAGACCTTTATTATTATTCAGTCAAATCTTAGCTTTGTCGGTCTATGCAAGTGTTTTTTGGTTTCTCGCTAGCCAATTTAGTCGCATTGGAGTGATTTTTTTAGAGTGGCTAGTCGTAGTTAGTAGTCTTTCAGAGTTACAAGGTCTCATGTTGGGCCATAATGTTTTATGCTTCAAATTCAATGTCAATTTCTAATTTGATAGTTTGTTCAGCGATTGGCTGGTATTTTAATGATATTGTGTCACTCAAGTTCATGCTCCTAAGTACACTAAGTATGGGTGAATTTCCTGGTAAGTACACTAAGTAGTACTAGTTTAAAGATTCTGAATGTCATTCTCTCTTTATGTTGACAACTTCTATGATTATCTTTTCAGCAAAAGCATACAATGTTCATTCTCTTGTTCCCTGTGTCAAGGCTACAATTACAAATAAAATGGTAAGGACTCATTGGCTTTTCTTTGCATAATATTATGTATTTCAACTCTACTTCTTTTGCGTATGGTTGGCTATATTATGACTCTACTTCCGCTCCTTCATATGCATGAATTTGTCAATATATATTATTATTAAGAACTAGAATGTTTCTGTATTCAATAGTTTTTTTTGTTACTGTCATTGGTCCATAGATGTTCCGGTGTCCTCAATTTGTTTATATTGTTCTTGTCAGGTCGATCCATATCTGTGTTTGGTTGAAGATTGCAAGTTAAAGACAATTGACAATCAATCTGTCCATCGTAAGATTATATACGGATCTAACGAAGATGATAATACTGCTTTGAAGTTTTTTTCTGAACTTGAATTAACGGAGTCTCAGTCTAAGGAATCCTTAGCTTCTCTGTTAGTGGAGAGTTTGGGAAATTTATCAGATATAAACCTCATATTGCATATCAAGCTCTGGGAATGATTATGTACCTTTTTATATATATGAGTGAACAACATTTGGAAAAGTCTACAAAATCTTTGTGCCTTATAATTACTTCCTCTGTCCTCGTACTTAATGTTCAAATTTTATCTTCATAATCTTCCCAACTAATTGTTCTCCTTAATTATCAAATTTGATAGATGCATGATAAAGAGTGGATTCGTATTAATGCAAGAAGGTTGATGATTGGTTCGGAAGCTCCTACTTGCACTTACAATGAATGCAGAGGATTCAAGTTCAGGTGCAGAGCTGAGCAAGTTCCGGTGGAAGGGAAAGATCCTATGAACAACGCATATCATTACAAATGTATTTGCCATAGGTAATCGTAATGTTTGAGGCTTCGTGCTTGTTGAATGTAAGTTTGGTTAAGAATTTATGCAGCTACAATCCGGGAAAAAATGTTTATATGCTATATGCTTTCGAGGATGGACTCGAAAGTATGGTAATTTAGTAATCAGTAATCAGAGTTGAGGAATAGATAAATGAATTGGATTTATAATAATCCAAATATAATTCTTTTTAACCACATGGAGTGTCACAGTTATTGTGGACGATCGCCACCTGGTTGTAGTCCAATTCTGTAGTTTCCGTTTTAATAGTGAACCAAAGCCTGTATTTTTTTGGCCTTGGGTAATAATTGGTTATGCAATGAAGACTAAGAACCTATAGCATGTAATACTTTTTGTCTGCTTCTTCGTTTTTCACTTTGCATTGCAAAACATTCTAAATAAGGATATTAACATAAAAGTAATATCCTATATTTATAATTTTCTAGGTCTAGGTCTTTGCTTAATAAGGCTTGTATAGTGTAATTTTATTACTGATCACTTCATATGATGGTTTATAGGTTTCATATTCAGTCATATTTCTTGTTACCAAATCGGATAACTTAAATAGAAACATGGAAGATAATTCAAATATGTAGAAAATATTTTTTCATTCTGTAGAGAATGTTACCAAATTTCTACTTAATGTGCTTTTCTGGTCTTATTTGATTAATTTTTCCTTGTTAATTTTAGGTCCAGGGTGTCTGTGATACTTCTGTTGGAGTTTCCAAAAGAATCCGTTGCTGTTACAATAACTGAATGCCACTGTTATTTGGTGCAGAACAGAGCTTACTGGCCCAAAAAAGAAAACCAGCTTCAACAAAGATATGCGGAGATGCATCCAGGCTGCAAGCAAGAGGAAGTCTGATCTCAGCAACATGTAGAGAATACTTGTGAGAAAGCTAACACTTGGCCCATGCAAGAAAGCTTTGTGATCCCAAATGAAGATGCACCACCTCCGTTAGATACAAGAGACCCTACTCCACGAAAAACCTACCAATTTATGACTTATTTTGTTTTGACCTGAAGGTTGGCAATTATATTGTGTATCTGGTGGTATTGTGTACCAATTCTTTTAGATGGTACATGAATGTTGATACTATTTGGTTGTACAAATTGCTTGAATCTAAATGCTATGGAATTGGCTATATAATTTCATTGTTATCAAAGCCTTGGAATTTTGATATTGGGTTTAATATTTGATATAAACAAATATTGGCAATTGTAAATTTTAAAAAATAGTTTTTTTTTTGCAAAATCGTACAAGTGGGGCCCACTTTGGTGGGGCCCACATGTGGGACCCATATAATTGATTAATAATTTTGTAAAATTATAACATCTAAGGTAACATAGATTTGGTGTTGCTATAGAATGCTTAGTGTGTTACTGTATAGGTCTATGGTAACGAATTTTGCTATGTTAGCTTAGGTGTGTCGAAGTGTTGCCTTAGACTCCAAAGGTTACATAGAACAAAACTATCACAGCTAAGGTGTTACCTTAGCCTTTTTCGGGCCTTTGGTAACAAAATTTAGGGCCTAAGGTAACACAGTCGTGGTGTTACTGCATGTCATCTATGGCGTAGTGTCAGTTACTCTGCAAGTTCCGATGTTTCACATAGAATATTCAATATAACTTAGAACTTTTATGTTTAATCTTATTAAGGTGATATCAACATTTCCTTTTTGTAATTTTCAGGCTGATTTACAGCTAATACAGCTAATAGTTTCCAAATAACAGACTGAAAAAGACTCCTGGCTTCGCAGTGAGGTGATACAAGATTTGTTTATTTTGTATCTGTAGAAGTGGTTGCTTTTAAAGAAATTGGTGTTTCAACCTCCTGTCTTTTTTTAGAAACTAAATGTATCCTCACTGTTTTATCTGACCTAATAATAGTTCTTCCTGTTATCGAAATTTCTTAGGGTATGATGTCGAATTATACTAAGTTTGTTTAATATTTTGAAGAACCAGTTCTACTATTTTACAATCTAGAATTCTTTACTAAATTAAGGCGTTGTTATTGTGACAGCCCTAGATCCGGGGTCCGGAATCCAGGTCATCACGGTCATATTTCCATTTAATCATATTATACCCTTGGCAATCTTAATATTTTAATAACATTTTATACTCACACTATTGACCCCACACTTGTACATTACACACCAGTCATATGCTCAGAGAACAACATTCATCAGTAATAGCAGTTAAAATAAAGTTATTATTATAAACCCAGAATACCATTTAAGTAGCGTTGTTGAATGTTACTTCTACATGAAGCACATCAACAACCAAAAGTATATTACATCAACCTTCTTAATTAACTTACAACCGTTGCTCGTACCCCAAAATATATATCTATAAGCTACCTTAGATATGGGCGACAACTCTTTATCATATAGCCCCCCTCTTACCCTCTTTCGGGGTGTAAGTCGACGTACCGGCGGCATCTGATGTAGCTGTTATAAAAACATAAGAAAGAGTGAGCTATAATAGCTCAGCAAGACAAGGTTTTAAAATATTAATAAATGTATCGTATGATCATTTTAAAACAATTCCGGAAACATTTGATGTCCATAAAATGAACATTAAGCCAATATAGTATAAAAGATGAAGTTACAAGGTAAATTGAATAGATAAAACTTGTTTGTGTAGAAATACACCAACATAAACTTGCTTGTCATTCTTTATGAAACAACTTCACTGGTTGATAAGAATATAATATCAGTTTCTCTTCTAATCATTTAACACATTTCATTATTCCATACCATTTCTTCCTTTTCAAATTGTCAATATGATTTCCATCAATTTCCTTTAGAAAACATTTTTGGGGGGTCTTCCCTTAGCCAAATACGTGAGGTCGATGATCAGTCGCCCTGTGTATCTGTCCCTTTTTCTACTAGTAGAAGGAATGATCCTCTCCGGTTATCATCCCTGGAGGAAAATTCTCCACAATCCTCCCTCGGCAACACATGGGCCGGAATAAAATATTGAATGATGGACTGTATTGAACTCAACCCGCACTATATGTACCCCCATAAAAACTGTTATTCCATTACCATTTATTCCTTTTATAACTTCTGAATAAATTTCAGAGTTAAGATTCAGCAAAGATCTGCTTTGAAAGCGTTTGACCGGGAAACCTTGTATTTTGAATAAGCCCTTGACTTTTTAATTTACACATATATTTCACTTTTACTATTCTTTTAAAACAATTGTAAGAAAATATCCTTTCCATATATATATATATATATATATATATATATATATATATATATATATATATATATATATATATATATATATATATATATATATATAGCATAACCCTTTTGACCATAAAGTGCCTTGCACTATCCTTATCCTTTTCAAGTAATGGCAGAAATCAGGGAAGCATGCCCTTGTCAGAATAATATTCATAGGAGCATGTTTATATCTAGCAAAACCATTTTTCCATAACTTCACAATATATATATAGTAGAGTAAAGATTTAAGAAATCTTGCCTTGGTCTTTCAGTCGAATAGAATTGTTCCTGGGTTCGTTTCGAGTCTCTATAACACGAAAAAAACCACCGTTAGAAATATGTCTCATTATAATTATTATTACTAGCAACAATTACCCTAACCATTTAACTCACTTGATCCCCTAATCCTTGTACAACCTTATCAAAGACATTTAAATATAATGTCCATGGGTTCAAAGTTAACACCTTTAATGATTCTCAGTCATTTCTTTATTCGTTTTAACTTATTAAGCACACTATAACATAACTCTTATTCACATCGTCACTTAATGACACTTAGCCTACTATCAAGGCATGTCACTATATTGTACACTTGGTAGATACCCGAGTCGCAAAGGTTTTTAAGTCAGTCATTAACTCGAGAAGATTATTCTTTGTCCGTTTAAGGGTATTCCATTAGCGTACCTGTTTGCACTAAATCACGCAAGCGTACGTGGTCACAAGTAATATATAAGGTTAAGTCCAAATTCGTTCCCACAGGGATCAAGTTATGGTTCTATTCAGTAAATATGCCTATGCAACAATGTATGGTTATTATGCACAGCTAAGACAATAACAATTTTGGGTTTATTAAACTAAATTAACTAAGACACAAATTAACAAAACTAAGAATTAACTAACTAACAAGAATTAAAATCTAATTACGTCTGCAAGAGTAAACATGGAATCCTAACTTCATTAAATACTTTGCTTAGATCTGACGCCTTTAATCACTATATGCAATGGTTATGATATCTGATCGGACAACACGAAACAAGTACACGCTACTTCTCAGTATACGAATACCAAACTAAACATACATCCACAAAAGAGATAGAAGATGAATAGACACCAATTATGCTTAGACCCTATATCTCTATAGAATTTGAAAATATAACGGTTGAAGAACAAGTTATCCATAAAGATCACACAGGGCAGTATAAGTATTTTCATCTCACACCACGAATCATATTGATAAACAATTATGAACCTATGCTAGCATGGCAAGTTCTAAATCTCAAGATCCACTTTCACTTCACAAGAGATTAACAAATTAGATGTTCATGACGCATCTATCAAGTAAGCATAACCATACGAGGATATCAGATATACATCACACACAGATCTTTAAAGCAATCGAGATACTAAAGCTCCATAAATAAATCCGTTAGAATCCCATGACAACGATTAGTTCATAATCGAACCGCTCGTCATCATAGGATCAAGTGAAACCATGATAAAAATAAAGTATGAAAAGATACAAATAAATCTAAGTAATTGATATGTAATGGTTATACTCCTAATGATGATCTTAATCTTAATGATCTTAATGATACAATTTACAAGGGTTGGATGTGTTTATATAGGCTCTAGACATCTTGCCCAGCAAGAAAATACCAAAACAGAATTATAATAGAATTTCTGCAAAATAAGTTTCCTAAACTGATTCTGTTTTAAAGGGAAATTCGCAGCTATCTTTTCTTCAGTAATTCTGGAACGTTCCAGCTGCAATTGGGCCTCTGGACCACTTTAGAATGATAGAAAATCTCGTTATCTTCGCGTGGACTGCTTACGGGCCTCAAACGGACTTCTAGAACTCCAGATATGGCCAAAACAAAATCAGAAATTCTGGCTGATTTTTCACCAGCGCACCACCAGCGCAGGAGCGCCGTTTGGGCGCCTGAGGCGCCGGGGCAATCTGCTCAAAATTATATAAAATTTCCCAGGCTTCGCGTGGGCAGTAAGATCGCTGAAAACGGACTTCTAGAACTCCAGATATGACCAAAACAGTGTAGACTGCGCAACATACCCTGAAATCTGAATTTTCCACATTTTGCTCAATTCTCATCCGTTTTCTCTTCCGATTCTTTCGCCACTTCCCGTTCTTCAATTCTTACCTTATAAATCCTCATGATAGCCTAGGGAAATACGCCATCCTTCATTCCATTGCTCAAATCATCTCCAAAATTGACAGAAACACCAACCCTAAACGATATTTCGCAACCCTGCACAACTAAACACAAACACATCAAAACTACAACAAACTTGAGTACAAGACAATCAATTTAAGCCAAAACGAAGCATTCCAAGTGGATATAAATCCACTTATCACACCCCCAAACTTAAACCGATGCTTGTCCTCAAGCATAAACAATTACAACTAACTAACTAACTAACTAGTACCACTTCCGTAGGTGATCACGGTTGCATTTGGCATATGCAACAAGCCCTTTAAACCCCTAGGCAGCCCTAGTGGACGAGTAAGGTCTCGTGAGGGCCTATAGCGAATGTACCCACAAAATCCATTTAACCTAATGCAATGCAATGCATGAATGCAACTAATATGCAAATGCAATTAATCTAGCCTACTATACCTTCAAATCCTCTCATGCCATATCAACTTAAGAATCAAAGTAAATACGCAATGTCTTGGTGTCGAAAGTGCAAGTATTCACATAGTCTACTCAATGAACATGCATAAGTTCTCACAAGTCCATGTCAAGTGTAAGAATAAGTTAGTAAACATGCTAAGCCTACAAGAGTACATCTTTGAGACAAAACTCGGGATCTCATACGCAAAAACAAGCAACACTCACAATCCACTCACAAAAGAATATTCACTCAAGAACAAGGGTAAGTGTATCACTCAATTCCAACAAAATCATAAACATGCTTGACATTTGGCATCAATCTAACTCTTAACACAACATACATCAATGACGATAATCAAAAGGTCTTTATTTGGGTTGTAACGGGGCTAGGGACAAGGTATGTCAAATAAGCCAAAACAGGTGAAGTGTCAAAAGCTAGTAAGTACCATAATAAATCATACACAACACCCTATTTTCCCCCTCACATAATTTTTCTATTTTTCTTCCAACAAAAACAATCGACGAGTCGACTAAAGTAGGATCACAACAAACACAAACATGCTCTCATAATATTTTTTTTTCATATTTTTTTTCTCTTTTTTTTTTTCTTGTTTTTTTTTTCCTCTTTTTTTTTCGAGAGCTAAATATAACACAAACAATAATATAAACAATAAACAATGATCCCACAATTTATTACACATGTCGACTATCAAGTAAACAACCAAACCCAATTTTCAATATTTCCCCCAAAAGTATGACCAACAATAAACCCCTCCTTGCACACCTTATTACTCCCTTAAACACTCTACTAGCCTTTGACAATGTGGGTTCAAATTAATGTAAGGCCAATACAAGAAAAAGGTCTAGGCAAGTAATGTGGTATGTCACCGAAAAAATAGGATTAAGCTCAACGGGTTAACTAATTGATCATGTAAAAATGGTGTGGTAATATGGGAAAATATGCGGTTAATCCTAATTGCCTTTATCATTTTAATCGTCAAATAATGTCATGCGTTTCAAGAAAGACCTCAAACAACTGCTAGCAATGCAAACAATCCGTGGACACACAAACAAACGAATAAATTGCAACAACTATGCAATATGGCTCAAAAGCTCACTTGGTAGGAAAAAACATACTCAATCCCAAGCAAAAATCTCTCTAACGCACCTACTTGTATTCAAAGCATGCAAACTAAATCATCTTGCACATATTCATGTCCTTCTAATCACTTACAACATTCAATAAGTCTACTAGCTTCAACTTACTAGTGTATGTGTGTGTACAAGAACAAAGCATATCACTTCTCAATCAAAAGCGTCAACAACACAAAATTCCTATAAAGCATGGGTGCAAATGCAAACTATTATGAACTCACATGATATACAAACATAAAAACAGAATGTCCTATATGAAACAAACGTAGATAACACAAACATAAATGCAAAATTTACTACTACTAATATGCAAAGCATGAAATCCTACATGAACACAATGACTAACAATTACAATTATATACACTACTTATCCCTCAAACCACCCCCAAACTAAGAATATTCAATGTCCTCATTGAATGGAAGTAAATACAAGGGAAAGTAGAAAACATACCTTGGGTTGCCTCCCAAGAAGCGCTTCTTTAACGTCAATAGCTTGACGTTACTTCCAAGCCTCCATTAAGGATGATAATAGTTTGCCTGGTCATCTCTTCGTGAAACTTCATCGTCATCACGACAACACACTTTCTGCTCCTTCTCCTTGCTTGGCCTATTCGTATGACAACTATGTCCTCTTCCAATGCCTTTATCTGTTGAACCAAAATCTGTCAATTTGTAGAACAACACACATTCGCGGGCTTCGCTTGAATATATTGGAGGAGGGTAAATGTAAGTTGCTGAAGCCTTTGATTTCTCAAAAAGAACTTCCTCCATTGGCTCTAATGCGCTACCTCCATCTTTATACTCTGAGACAAGTAGAAGACCTGCATCTTTCCCATGTTCTTCAGCCTCTTGGTACGCACATACCAATTCTTGAAATTTGTGCAGCTCATCAGTGTCTGTCCCAAATAGTGCCCGCTCCAAATCATCCACCATCCTAGCATGATCAAATTCCTCACATGGCTTGCGAATGCTCACCTCATCTTGGAATTTGTCTTCCTCAAGAAAAGACTCAATTGCACTATCCTCAAGATTTGACCATGAAACAACCTCATCAATCAGCACCTTAGAATCCCAGAGATCAGCCAAGCCGAGCGACTTACACTCTTCCTCCTCTTGGAATTTGTCTTCCTCAATTAAGCATGCAGTACCTTGTTCCAAGTCACCACTATTTTCTGGATTTGCCTCTAGCATGAATTGTTGATTCTCTTGTTCCAAGACTCTCAAAACTTGAGCAGCTAATGTCCCCATAGATTTGATAAGCTTCTCATTATTCTCTGCAAGCATCCTAATCTCCTTCCTAATCTCCTTCAAATCATCATCTGACTGAAAAGTAGGAGTAGGTTGCTGATGTTGAAACTCTTCACTACCAAAGACATATGACATATCTGGAACATCTTGCTGGTACTGTTGAGGATGGTATGGAAAATATGGTTGTTCCTCATAAGTGACATATGGATCAACTCCTCCGTAGTAACAATATTGTGAGGGATCATGAACGCCAAAACACCGCTCACATTGTTGAGGCTGTTGAATACCACCTTGGTTGCTCCAGCACTGATACGCCTCATGTGCGCCCGCACATAGCTCACAAACACTAGCCACCTGCTGAACTCCATAGTAATTTAGAAAATCCATCTTCAACTACAATGCTCTCTGACAAGTACCTGAAACACCAACTAACTACAAGAATAGATGAGAAAAAGAAATCCGAGTCAGTGAACTCTAACGAACACTATTGACAAGCACATAAACCAAAAATAAAACACCGAAGATCCCCGGCAGCGGCGCCAAAAACTTGTTTGCACTAAATCACGCAAGCGTACGTGGTCACAAGTAATATATAAGGTTAAGTCCAAATTCGTTCCCACAGGGATCAAGTTATGGTTCTATTCAGTAAATATGCCTATGCAACAATGTATGGTTATTATGCACTGCTAAGACAATAACAATTTTGGGTTTATTAAACTAAATTAACTAAGACACAAATTAACAAAACTAAGAATTAACTAACTAACAAGAATTAAAATCTAATTACGTCTGCAAGAGTAAACATGGAATCCTAACTTCATTAAATACTTTGCTTAGATCTGACGCCTTTAATCACTATATGCAATGGTTATGATATCTGATCGGACAACACGAAACAAGTACACGCTACTTCTCAGTATACGAATACCAAACTAAACATACATCCACAAAAGAGATAGAAGATGAATAGACACCAATTATGCTTAGACCCTATATCTCTATAGAATTTGAAAACATAACGGTTGAAGAACAAGTTATCCATAAAGATCACACAGGGCAGTATAAGTATTTTCATCTCACACCACGAATCATATTGATAAACAATTATGAACCTATGCTAGCATGGCAAGTTCTAAATCTCAAGATCCACTTTCACTTCACAAGAGATTAACAAATTAGATGTTCATGACGCATCTATCAAGTAAGCATAACCATACGAGGATATCAGATATACATCACACACAGATCTTTAAAGCAATCGAGATACTAAAGCTCCATAAATAAATCCGTTAGAATCCCATGACAATGATTAGTTCATAATCGAACTGCTCGTCATCATGGGATCAAGTGAAACCATGATAAAAACAAAGTATGAAAAGATACAAATAAATCTAAGTAATTGATATGTAATGGTTATACTCCTAATGATGATCTTAATCTTAATGATCTTAATGATACAATTTACAAGGGTTGGATGTGTTTATATAGGCTCTAGACATCTTGCCCAGCAAGAAAATACCAAAACAGAATTATAATAGAATTTCTGCAAAATAAGTTTCCTAAACTGATTCTGTTTTAAAGGGAAATTCGCAGCTATCTTTTCTTCAGTAATTCTGGAACATTCCAGCTGCAATTGGGCCTCTGGACCACTTTAGAATGATAGAAAATCTCGTTATCTTCGCGTGGACTGCTTACGGGCCTCAAACGGACTTCTAGAACTCCAGATATGGCCAAAACAAAATCAGAAATTCTGGCTGATTTTTCACCCGCGCACCACCAGCGCAGGAGCGCCGTTTGGGCGCCTGAGGCGCCGGGGCAATCTGCTCAAAATTATATAAAATTTCCCAGGCTTCGCGTGGGCAGTAAGATCGCTGAAAACGAACTTCTAGAACTCCAGATATGACCAAAACAGTGTAGACTGCGCAACATACCCTGAAATCTGAATTTTCCACATTTTGCTCAATTCTCATCCGTTTTCTCTTCCGATTCTTTCGCCACTTCCCGTTCTTCAATTCTTACCTTATAAATCCTCATGATAGCCTAGGGAAATACGCCATCCTTCATTCCATTGCTCAAATCATCTCCAAAATTGACTGAAACATTTTTATAAAATCGAAAAATTATCTTATCGATATGAGGTTTCCTTCCACACCTTCCTTATGAACTCTACTATTTAATTATCAAGGTTCGTAACTGAATTACTTATGTTAAGGGAATTTAATTGAAGTTACGAACTCGCACTTATGTTTTCGAACCACTTTTACGATTTTAGCCATATCTCCTAAACCCTAAGTCAGAATGCTTCGATTCTTGCGCCAAAATGATCTATGACTCGAGATAGGTCATGTTCTTGTTAAGGTCAGAAGCCTTTTGTCTCGGGTATACTCTGTTTCAAAGGTTAATGAAATTTCGTCATTACGACGGCTATAATACGAATATTTCCAAAATCAAAACCCTCCAAAAATCACAACCATCACTCCATAACACCCATGCATGTTATTCAACTTTAAACTAAGGCCAAGCAATGCCTTTACATCCATAAAAACGATTTTAACATTTAACAAAGCCCAACCATAGCTCTAGTGCTTTATACATGCATAATATCACTAAAACTCCATGAAAACTCATGATCCATCAAAGGGGTTCAAGTATTATACCTTGGTTTGAAGCTTGATAGTGCTAATATACTCTTACAACACTTAAACCTTGCTTATGATATCCTTTAGAAGCCATAAAACAAAGATCAAAAATAAAAAAATTAGTAAGTTACTATTCATCATCACTTTAATCAAACTTTTGAACAAGATAACCTTAATGGATGGAGCTAAGATCTTGGATATACCTTCTACTCTTCTTCCTCTTTAATTTAAGCTATAACTTGAAGCAAGTGGGTGGGTGGAACCTCTTCTTCTCCTTCTTGGCCGTAGGTTTCAAGAGAGAGAGATAGTGGTGTTTTGTTTTGTGTTTTGTAATATTTATGGCATAGTACATGTATTATATCTATCTCACTTGGATGTATCTTCTTTTTATGTGTTGTCAATCATCTATTAGTCCATTTGTTGCTCCTTGACTTGTCCAAGTGTTGGCACTACATTAAACAACTCCATTTTTGGCAAAATGCAACTACACCACTCTTTTATTAGTTGACTTATATATAAGTCACTTATATTATTTATTTATTTACTTCTTCCACTAATTGATTTCCTTTGTGTCTCATTAATAAAATCAATACGCTATGAATTATATGTTGCATTTTATTACTCCCTTGTGACAAAATCCCTTAAAGCAATGTTATGTCCAACATTCCTTATTTATTCTCTTTTTATTTCTTGTCCTTAGAAAATGTTCTCGCGCTTTCTCGAGCGTTCTCTATCTCATTTACGGACCCACTGGACTTATACCAGATATTGATTTGGATGACATGAGAATATCCCCTTTTCGGATACCATAACTCCCTTTTTAGACGATAGATTATTCTAATCTACCTTGTCAACCATTTACATCATTCATTGCATATAAACATTCGAATCCAAATTCGTTGAAATATTCATTCATTAAACCATTAGTACATTGTAGTCTTAACCACTATTTATTTACATTCCAGTTCATAACAAAAGTTTTAATTCCCACCAAAATCTAGGGTTCTTACAGTCTCCCCTCCTTAAAAGGATTCTTTCCCGGAATCATGTTGAAAATAGTTGTGGATACTTCTCTCGCATAGCACTTTCTAATTCCCATGTGGCTTCTTCTATCCTTCGGTTTTTCCAGAGCACTTTAACTATAGGAATAGTCTTGTTCCTCAGTACTTGCTCTTTACGATCTACAATCTCTACTAGCTTTTCCACATAAGTTAGATTTGGCTGTATATCCTCAACTTTATATTCCAAGACATGACTGGAATTAGGTCTATATTCTCTTAACAGAGATACATGAAACACATTGTGAACATGTTTCAAAATTGGAGGTAGCGCTAATTCATAGGCAACATTTCCCACTCTCTTAAGAACTTCAAAAGGACCAATAAATCTAGGGCTTAACTTTCCCTTCTTGCCAAATCGCATCAATCCTTTCCATGGGGATACTTTTAACATAACATAATCTCCTACTTCGTACTCCTTATCCTTCCGTCTAAGATCTGCATACTTCCTTTGTCTATCCTGAGCTGCTGCCAGACGTCTCCTGATTAACTTTACTGTATCTTGTGTCTTTTGAACCAATTCAGGACCCAAAATCCTTCGTTCACCTACTTCCTCCCAACATAGAGGAGATCGACATCTCCGGCCATACAAAGCTTCATATGGTGGCATCCTTATGCTCGAGTGATAAATATTATTATAGGCAAACTCAATAAATTATAGATGATCATCCAAACTTCCTTTAAAATCCAAAGAACAAACCCTTAACATATCCTCTAATGTTTGAATGGTCCTCTCACTCTGCCCATCAGTTTTTGGGTGATATGCGGTGCTCATGTTCAATTTGGTTCCAACACATTCTTGAAAACTCCTCTAGAATCTAGAGTTAAACCTTGGATCTCTATCTGATACAATAGTTACAGGAACATCATGCCTTACTATGATCTCTCTCAAGTATATATCTACAAGCTTGTCGACTGAATACCTTTCATTGATTGGAAGAAAATGGGCTGATTTGGTTAATCAATCTACAATTACCCATATAGCATCGTGGTTGGTTTTATTCCTTGGTAATCCTACTACAAAATCCATGGCAATATGTTCCCATTTCCATTCAGGAATCTCTAATGGCTGCAGCAATCCACTAGGTCTATGATGTTCCGCCTTCAATTTTTGACATGTTAAACACCTAAGTACCCATCCAGTAACATCCTTTTTCATATTTGGCCACCAATAAAGTTCTTTCAAATCCTGATACATTTTGGAGCTACCTGGGTGAATTGTGAGCTTCCTGCAAAATTTCATCTTTTAATTCATGAACATTAGGAATCCATATCCTCGATGCATATCTCATGATTCCCTTCTCATCTCTCTCACATTTGATCTCTTCTCCGGTCATTATTTCTTCAGAGGACTTCTCTACCTCTTCCATCATCTTTTCTTGACATATCCTAATCTTTTCCAACAACGGTGGTTGGACCGTAATTTCCATTAAACTCTCCTGACCTTCTTCTGGTATTTTCACTTTAATTTCCAATCTCTCAAGATCCTTGATTAACTCCTCTGACGTAGTTAACATCTTAAGTCTCTCTTTTCGACTAAGGGCATCGGCCACCACATTGGCCTTCCCGGGGTGGTAGTGAATCTCATAATCATAATCCTTGATCAACTCTAACCATCTTATCTGTCTCATGTTTAATTCTTTTTGAGTGAATATGTATTTTAAGCTCTTATGATTAGAGTAAATCTCATATTTCTCCCCGTATAGATAGTGTCTCCAAATTTTCAAAGCAAATACTATGGCAGCTAACTCTAGGTCATGGGTAGGGTACCTTAACTCATATTCCTTCAATTGTCTCGATGCATATGCAATCACCCTGCCATACTACATAAGTACACAACCTAAGCCCTTATGGGATGCGTCACTAAAAATTACAAAGTTCCCTTTTTCGTCTGGTAAAGCTAGTACTGGAGCTATCAATAACCTTTTCTTTAGCTCCTGGAAACTCTCCTCACATTTATCAGTCCACACAAACTTCTCGGTTTTACGAGTAAGTCGGGTTAATGGTGCTGCTATCTTAGCAAAATCCTGCACAAATCTCCTATAATATTCAGCCAGTCCTACAAAACTTCTTACCTCCGTTGGAGTCTTTGGTCTTTCCCAATTTGAAATTGCTTCTATTTTTGCGGGATCAACTAGCACTCCTTCCTTACTTATCACATGTCCTAAAAACTGGACTTCTTGCAAACCAAAATTCACACTTTGAAAACTTAGCATACAACCGCTCTTGCCTCAAGATTTCTAAAACTATCCTCAAATGTTCCTCATGCTCTTCCTTAATCTTTCAATAAACCAATATATCACCAATGAAAACTATAACAAACTTATCCAGATATTTCTTGAAAATCCTATTCATTAAGTCCATGAAAGCTGCTAGCGCATTAGTTAAACCAAATGACATTACCAGAAACTTATAATGCCCATAACGTGTACGAAATGCTGTTTTGGGAATATCCTCAAGTTTAATGTTTAATTGGTGATATCCGGACCTCAAATCTATTTTTGAAAAATACTTAGCACCCTTCAATTGGTCAAACAAATCATCTATTATTGACAATGGATATTTATTCTTGATCGTCAACTTGTTTAACTCTCTATAATCTATGCACAACCTCATGCTCCCATCCTTTTTCCTAATAAATAAAATAGGTGCTCCCCACGGAGATACACTAGGTCGAATGAAGCCCTTATCAATTAATTCCTGCAGTTGGCAAGTTAATTCCTTTAAATCAACTGGGGCTAGCTTATACGGGGCTTTCGAAACTGGAGCTGCTCCAGGCACTAAGTCTATAACGAATTCTATCTCCCTATCAGGTGGCAATCCAGGAAGATCTTCTGGAAATACATCCACAAACTCGTTGACTACAGGAATCCCACGTAAGTCTGGTACGTTCTTAGTGGCATCTAGTACATAGGCTACATACGACTCACATCCTTGGCGTATTAATCTTTTAGCTTGTATACTAGTCAGAAATTGTTTATTTTGCCTTTGCCCTCTAAACACCAATTCTTTACCTTCCGGTAGTTTTATCCTTACTTTCTTTCCCTTACAGTCAATATTAGCTTCATTCTTTGATAACCAATCCATTCCTAGGATCACTTCAAACTCTCCTAATCTCAGAGGAATTAAATCTACTTGAAGCTGACATCCTTCAAATTCTAGGTCACAGTTTGGATGTACTTGATGTACTGGTATGACTTCCTGATTAGCTATCTCTACCCGTAAGGGCTCTTGTAATGATTCTGCCTTAATTTTTAATTTACTAGCAAAGTCTTGGGATATAAAAGATTTGGTCGCTCCCGAATCAAATAAAACATCCGCACTTAAGGAGTTGAGTTGGAGCATACCTGCAATTACATCCGAGTGCCTTACTGCATCACTCAAGGTCATGTTAAATGTTCTGGTAGTAGGAGTTCTATTTGAAGCAATACCACTTTGCCTTGTCGTAGATGAACCACCAGAACAGCAATCTTTAGCCATATGTCCCAACTTTCCACACTGGTAGCACTTGAAGTCTCCCTTGACATTAACATTAGTTGATTGGCACCTATCAGAATAATGCCCCTTCTGTCCACACCTATAACAAGTGATTCCCAGCACCCTAAAAACGCCTGAATGCTTCCTACCATAAGTTTTACAGTCAGGTAGCGGTGGTCTTGATTGATTGGACTGAGAGGCTCCTGACTACTTACCACCTTGATTAACTGTTTCACTATAACTTTTACTAAACCCTGTACTTCTCACAAACTGAGACCCTTGTCCTTTACCAAATTTACTAGGAAAGTCTCTCCCAGTCGAACTTCCCTTCTGACTTTCAGCCTTTATTTTCTTACTCTCTCGGTCTCATTGCACTTATTCACTCCCTGCTTCTATTATTGATGCGTTTTGAACTACTACAGCATAATCTGTCAACTCAAAGGTTGCTACCCGAGTCTGTATCCACGGTTTTAATCCCATAAGAAATCTGCTCGCTCGTTTTTCCTCAGAATTTACAAACTCTGGTACAAACCTAGACAGCTCAGTAAACTTAGATTCATACTCAGCCACTGATAGATTATTCTGCTTTAACTCTAAAAATTTTGTCTCCATTTGATTTTCCAAATACTTAGGAGAATATTTATCCAGAAATATTCTGGTAAATCGCTCCCAAGTTATTACTCCTACTCCTTCT
The DNA here is from genome assembly GCA_037693485.1 of Kitagawia praeruptora. Taxonomy (NCBI): domain Eukaryota; kingdom Viridiplantae; phylum Streptophyta; class Magnoliopsida; order Apiales; family Apiaceae; genus Kitagawia; species Kitagawia praeruptora. The sequence goes on from CM075352.1 coordinate 118,415,674, forward strand.
AGGTTCCTTTTTGCCTCCCACCAATAATTAGCTTCTCCCTTTAGGAGATAGGTAGCGAAGATTGTTTTCTGACCCTCATCTACATTCAATATCTCAAAAGCTTTCTCCATTTATTTCAGCCATGCCCTGGCTGCAACTGGGTCGGTGGTTCCTTCAAACTCTGGGGTTTTAGTGACTTAAAAGCACGAAATGAATTAGCTACTAAATTAGGTGGAGCTGGTGATTGCTGAGGGTTCGGTTGAAGATTTAAATTTTGCCTCAATAAGTCCATAAATTGGTTTAAGGGATCTCCCCTATGGTTCCCTTCCTGTGCAGTTGATTCCTCTTCTTCTTCCTCGTAATCTGATCCCTCAATAACAATTTCATTCCGTCTATAATTTTTTAGATTATCACTCCCTTGATCACCGGCATTTTCCCTTGCATGTGCTCTGGTATTTCATCTAAGGCGACATGATTCTATACATAACAATATTCTCTATTAATTACCCAAATTTAGGTCTATAATTTTCTAGATTATCACTCCCTTGATCACCGGCATTTTCCCTTGCATGTGCTCTGGTATTTCATCTAAGGCGACATGATTCTATACATAACAATATTCTCTATTAATTACCCAAATTTAGGGCACAATATCCATTATTCCCATATTCAATAAATATATCACTAGTTAACATATTTGTATGCCACCATTTCATTTATAACAAGATGGAAAGTAACTTTAAATAAAGCATACTGATTAAAATAAATACATCACCACTTGCGGATAACATTCTTCACTACTATTTACATATATGCTTCATAAAATACATAGTTTGAAACCTTACAAAATACTAATACATGCTAATCCGATACAACAAAAGTACTACCAACAGTCCTCTAATCAGACTAGGATTAGTATAGTAAGCAACTAAACTAATCTTCCAAAATGATACCACTAAGGTGACGATAGCCTGATTAGTGACTGAAAAACCCTAATAACAACTCATGGTAATCATGCTCTGATGATGTCTCGTAACTGAGCCATAGTAGATGTGATAACCCTGTCTACCTCTGCTCTCCACTCTGGATAACCCCTCCCCTCAGTCAGCTCCCTAATGTGTGCAAGTGATCTCATCTCTAAACTAATCAATCCTACTGCAATCCCATCCGGAATCTGGCTTGACCGGCCCAAGGGTCCTGCTAACCTCTGCAAAAGCATATCCACCATCCGGCGGGACTCTACAAACTGACCCTCTAAAAGCTTATAGTCTGATAATAAGGTAACATGAGTAGCATCTCCTGCTAGTGGATGGGCCACTGGTGGGGGTGAAGCTATTGGTGGGGGTGCAACTACTGGTGGGGGTGGAGCATCTAAAGGGGCTGGCTCAGCGCATACATCTAAATCTGCATCTGCATCCTCCAAAGGGTCTGTATCCTCAAAAGGGACCACCTCCTCCTCAGAATCATCTAAGGGTCTGTATCGGTGATGGAACAGGTGAAAATACTGGAACAGGTAGAATAGTAATCATATGGATATCCCTAAACATAGACTGCTTCTCAACTACAGGCTCTACTCTAGGTCGTTTAGGTGCTGGAACATCCTCCTCTGGAATCTCTACCCTCACCCTAGAAGGACCTGCCTCAAAGATCCTGTTGTTGGTCTTTGTCTCTCCACACGTGGTACTGATGTCATAGAAGTCTTATACTGCTGCCTAGCCCTGACTTTGGCTCTCCTCCTCAATCCTTACACTAAATGTGATGGAATCTCAACACCGGCCTCCTCTAACTGTGCGTCCTCCTCCTCTGATATCCCTAGCCACCTTCGATCGTGACTAGCTTCACCAATCTCATCTCCCTATAATGAAACATAAAATTTTATTAGTAATAATTTATAAGATCTTAATACCTACTTAGGGCCAGTACTATATCCGATAGAGTGACCTTGAACTCGATATGAGTTCACACTTTATATCATAGGCATATATATATATATATATACCTTATTAATATTGTTGTTCTTGAGTAATATGACTCTGGGCTCTGATACCATTTCTGTGACAGCCCTAGATCCGGGGTCAGGAATCCAGGTCATCTCGGTCCTATTTCCATTTAATCATATTATACCCTTGGCAATCTAAATATTTTAATAACATTTTATACTCATATTATTGACCCCACACTTGTACATTACACACCAGTCATATGCTCAGAGAACAACATTCATCACTAATAGCAGTTAAAATAAAGTTATTATTACAAACCCAGAATGCCATTTAAGTAGCGTTGCTGAATGTTAGTTCTACATGAAGCACATAAACAACCAAAAGTATATTACATCAACCTTCTTAATTAACTTACAACCATTGCTCGTACTCCAAAATATATATCTATAAGTTACCTCAGATATGGGCGACAACTCTCTATCATATAGCCCTCCCCTTACCCTCTTTCGGGGTGTAAGTTAACGTACCTGCGGCATCTGATGTAGCTGTTATAAGAACATAAGCAAGAGTGAGCTATAATAGCTCAGCAAGACAAGGTTTTAAAATATTAATAAATGTATCGTATGATCATTTTGAAACAATTCCGGAAACATTTGATGTCCATAAAACGAATAGTAAGCCAATATAGTATAAAAGATGAAGTTACAATGTAAATTGAATAGATTAAACTTGTTTGTGTAGAAATACACCAACATAAACTTGCTTGTCATTCTTTATAAAACAACTTCACTGGTTGATAAGAATATAATATCAGTTTCTCTTCTAATCATTTAACACATTTCATTATTCCATACCATTTCTTCCTTTTCAAATTGTTAATATGATTTCCATCAATTTCCTTTGAAAACATTTTTGTGGGGTCTTCCCTTAGCCAAATACGTCAGGTCGATGATCAATCGCCCTGCGTATCTGTCCCTTTTTCTACTAGTAGAAGGAATGATCCTCTCTGGTTATCATCCCTGGAGGAAAGTTCTCCACAATCCTCCCTCGGCAACACATGGGCCGGAATAAAATATTGAATGATGGACTGTATTGAACTCAGCCCGCACTGTCTGTACCCCCATAACAACTGTTATTCCATTACCATTTATTCCTTTTATAACTTCTGAATAAATTTCAGAGTTAAGATTCAGCAAAGAATCTGCTTTGAAAGCGTTTGACTGGGAAACCTTGTATTTTGAATAAGGAAGATGTGAGAGAAAACCACATGTCAAACAGATCGTTTTCCGATTTTATAAAAATGGCACTGAATCAAGGTTAAATGCGAACGAACCCCTTAGAGGTACCTTGGTTATAACTTTGGTAAATCACTTAGAAAACGAGCGATAAAACTCGAGGTTTAATCTTGGTTCGTAAACAACCGACCTTAGAACTTACACGACTTAAGTATATACCAAGTGTAAGTATGATGACATTTCTTAATAAACGAACAAGTGTCGGATCGTATCGTTGATAAAGAGAGTTGCACTAAAGGGTGTATAACGAGACAACTTGGAAATGTGTTTCGACTTAAGTTAAGTTTACACTTAACCTTTTAAAAAGTGTTAAGTAATTAATCTTGGATATTCTGATTGTTTATAGATCACATAGCAGACCCAGGGCACACTACCACTACCTCTACCCACACCCGACTACCAGGCAAGTTTCCAATACTTGGAACTGTTGTTGTGATATTATATATATGACTGTTGTTATACATATGTCATTGCATGCATGCCTACTTTCAAGTTATATTGATATACTTGTTCCCTGATTTATTGTTAGCTTATAAACCCGATAGATAACGCATCGGTTATAAGCCGGATATTGCTAAGACCCTTAGAGAAGGGCACTTGAATCTCATTCTTTGAATATAGACCGGGAGTCGGTATTTCTTGATATACTGAAATTATTTTCAGACGAAAATATTTAAGTAAATATTTTCCATTAATTATCTGACGAATGTTAGTGGAATATTCCTTTAAGATTATTTATGAATATTATTTTGAATATTCGTTAGAGATTTATTTATTCGATGAATATTATCTTTAATATTCATCTAAAATTGATTTAATATTCGAATATTATTTCGAACCCTCATTCAATTTATTTATTCAATAAATATTACTTCAAATATTCTTTCGATAATTATTTCTTCGATAAATATTATTAAGTTAAATATTCATTACTTATTCAATGAATATTATCTCAATTATCCATTTGATAATTATTTCTTCAATAAATATTAATATTAATTTGAATATTAATTATTCGTTCAATGAATATTATTATGAATACTTATTCAAAGATTATTTCAAACGATATTCTTTCAATACTTTTGACTTAATAAATATTCCTTGAATATTTATTTAAATCTTTTAACTCGCTTTAAAAATGAATTACTTCATTCAGATATCATCTTCGACCTTCAAATATTATGTAAATTATCTCAGAGCCTTATTATTAGTATCATATTATCAAGGAAGGTTCTCAGTGACTCCATTCTTCGTGCAATTCTATTATAAAGGAACCTTTACTTGAGAAATGTTATTTACCTTGTGACTACCCGGTCATAAATTGAAGCTATTCTTTTCACTTGCAACTGGGTTGCTATTATTCATTGAATCTTGTGTACTCACTCATTATTCGAGGGGTAAGAATGTTGGAACAAGTTGGTATCCATTAACAAGCAGCAGCTTGAGAAATATTGGTGAATTTTCCTTTCCAACTAGATACGACTACTTTGTGGAGTCTTATCAACAAGTATTATACTTGGGGAAAGGGGTTAGAACTTTACGTTTCAAAGTTATGGATGTTAAATGAACTAGGAGATGTGTAAGTGACCCAGTGGCGCCGGTCTAGCAAATGGCCCAACCGTTGGCCGAGCGGGTTCCAGAGGGCGGTAGACAAGTAAATCCGTCGGTTCTTCCTTCTACATGTAGAGAACAAGAGGTGGGGAGCATAACATGCGACTGATCATCGTGTAAATGTTATGTCTCCTGATGCGTCAGTGCTCTAGTATTAGTTCATCTCTCAATGTTGGAAAGTTTCTGCAACACTATCGGTGTTGGCAGGGTGAAAAGTGTTTGAATCTGGAATTGCAATATTTTCCTGCAAATTCCTCTTCCATGATAATGATGCTATCTTGCTTATCTTTGGCATAGCAGATATTTCCACGGAATAATTATATTTTGAGTTACATTGTAACTTCATCTTATACCTTATAATGGTACTATGTTCTTTAATGCATGGCATATGGTTTCAAAGATATTTGAACTCCTATACATATATATCATCACTGTTCGGTATATTATTGTTGGTGGGCTATTGCTCACCCTTGCTTATTTATTATGTCACAACAACAGCTAGGACTGATGGCCCGCGTCAGGCGCACTCGGCGCAAGCAGGTTACCCCCGCTCGAGGACTACCCGCTGATATCGTTGCTGCCATTGATGAGGTAGCATAGAAAGGCAGCCTTGCTTTACCAGTGTAATTATATGTATCAATAACGTTAATCAATGGCAAAAAATTTAAACTTATGTTGTTACTCCTTTTGGATTGTAATAACTTTTATTCGTAAATCCTTTAATGTGAGACTTATTTCAATTCCATCTCTGGGACTATAACTGTTGTGTGTGTGAGTAGATATTATTGTGGGGTCACAACATGGTATCTATTTATTGTGGACTCAAGTTAAGTGTTATATATGGAAATTGAGACCGTGACGACCCGAACCTTGACCCCGGATCTGGGGGTGTTACATAAATGGTATCAAAGCGAGAGTTATATATCCCAAGAGATGATGCGACGTTATATAATAATAAATTGACTAATATAATAAGAACTGTTGCCCAGTAAATAACAATTGTAGAAGGGGGGTTGAATACAATTGTATAAGATTTTCGACTTAAACAGAAATAACACAAGTATGAATAAATAACAGCTTTATTAATTCTGATATAAAACTATTACAAAACTCTCTTAAGAAATTCTTATGTTCTTAAGAGCTGCTAGGTTACAGAATAACTCGTGTATTTGATTACAATCATGTAAAACCTAAACTGTGTTTATATATTGTACACAGCTGCTCTATCAATTACAAGATATATCAAATCAATTACATACGACTCTTAATACATATCTTGAATGATAGCTGCATTCCTATAATTCAGGAACCGACAAATCAATCTTCCCATAATCTCCGGACTAAAGTAAATCTGCTTGTAATCCTGATCTACTCAAATACTGACGATGTGTTACTGATGACGTCAGCATCAGTATCTGATCAGTAACGCCCAGATCCTGATCATCACTTGAATCAATATCTAACATTCTCCCCCAATTTGTTCTTTGTGAAATAAAGCACAAATTCCTTGATTCAAAGATGTCAAAAACTCAAAACAAAATACCTTCTAAAATTCATCAGGAACAGTTTCAGACATTCTTTGATAAAACAGATTCATCTTCAAGAAGTCAGATATCAATTCTTCTTCCTTACTTTCAAGAATTTGAATCAGTTTCTTTTTCAGATTTTTTAGTCCTTCATCTTCCTCATTAATCTGATAGATAGTTGCCTGAGATTCTGAATTGAGCTTCTTGGAAGATCTAAATCACCTAGCAATACATAAGCAATCTCCTTCCCATCTGGATTAAGAGATAGTTGTTCCATGCCTAGATACTCTTCTCTAACAGCAGTACCTTTCTTCATTTCAACCTCTATGCCTCTTAAATTTAAATACATAGGAGTATAATTGCCATCATACCTCGTTCCTCCATCCATAAATCTCTGTCTGATTGTCCTGTAAATCATAACAGACCAATTGTAGTAGACTTCTCTTTCTTTAGCATTGATGCTTTTACATCTGAGCAGATACAGAACGTATTTCAGCTCTTTTACAGATTTGCACAACAACTCATGAATAGCAATCTTCTTTACACTTCTATCTTTCATGAAGTACAACATCTTTTCTACCTTCTTAGCACCAGCATGACAATCAGCAATGATAGCAACAGCTTCAAGTTTCCAGAGATGATTAACAGTTAACTCATCACCAATCTTGTCAACTAGAGCATATTGATCAGTTTGTACAATAAAAACAACCTGTTCATTATTATACCCAATACCTCCTCTTGTTCCAGGTTCCAATCCCTTCAAACCAGATTGTATACTTACCCACTTTGGTGGATTTTCAGCAACAAATGCAGTAGACTTTGATTTAACAATCAATAAATATTCATTAATCAAAGAAGACTCTGTTATCAGTCTTGCAGACTTGAAAACAATTGGTTTCCTATAATCACACTCACTCTTCTCCTTTTTCTTGCTCTTCTTCTTCTCATCTATTGGATAATACTGCTGATGTTCAGGAACAGATTTACTTTTATCATACCATAACTTCCTGTTAGATTTATGAACATTTTTCAAGTAATCTCTGGTTGCTATCCTTTCTGCTTCTCTTGCTTTAGCTCTGATTTCACTTTCTCTTTCAAATCTTCTGAAATTTTCTTGCTCATACTTCAGTGTATCTTCAATAACTTCCATATTGTGAAATTCAACCACAACCTTAAGAATCATAATCTTAAGTTCTTTTAAAATTTCAGCTTCTCCAGAATCAGAGACAACATAAGGAATTGAACCAAAAACTGACTTCCTATTAGATACAGTAGCTTGATCAGCAACTTTGCTCTTTCTTTTTAAAGGCAATATCTCATCTTCAATTTCTTCAGGAGCATTGAATCTGTTATTCGGAGTCAGTACAAGAGATAGTGGAGTTTTCTTCTTTTCATTCTCAGAAACATCTTTTAACTTGATTCCACTAGATCTTGTTTGCCTTGTACTTGTTTGAGCAGGTATTCTTCCTCTACCTCTGTATCTTCCTCCTCTGCCTCTTCCTCTTCTTGCAGCAGGAGCTTCATTTTGTCTTGCAATCTCTTCAAGAATCCTGTACTGTTCTTCTAAGAACTCATCAGTAGTCATGTTTGGATTCTCTCCAGTAGTTAAGATAAGCGCCTTCTCAGCATGATACTGTTGAACTCTTTTGTCTTTATGAAACAGTTTAAGAACACGACCATCCCCAGTGTCAAGTTCATGAAACAGATTAGCAGCATCTTCATCCTGTTCCACATACACATCATTCTCAAGAATGGTTGACAGAGTTTGACCAGGTGTCACGAACTGTTCTTCTGTCAAACTCTGAGCTTGTACCATTGTTGTCACTGTCTTCTTACCAGATCTAGAAACATGAGTTGACTGCCTAGTTTGAGTATTAGATAGACTTCTCTTTGTTACTATAGAAGCATCAGAGGTTTCAACTTTATGTGACTTAGCACATGTGACTTAGCACATGTGACTTAGCACCACCATCATTTCCAGAAATATCATCATCCTTTTGTACAACTGGATTAGGTGAGCATTTTGTTTTGACTATCTTCTCCCCCTTTTTGACATCAGAATCCTCATCAAGAAAGAAAGATAAGATTAGTTTGAGAGTTTCTTCAATATTATTGACCTTAGAAGACAAAGTATCAACTTTAGTTTCGACAGAGTTCATCCTTGTATTAACGTCAGCAGTTAAACATTTAAGTTGCGAAGCAGATGCAACTTCAGAATGATCCTTAAGAAAACGAGCATGAAACTGATCATTATTCTTCTTTACAGAAGCAATCTCATATTTCAGTCCCTTTGTCAAGATAGTAGTAGTCTTCAGATGATCCTTGAGATCAGAATTAGACAACTTGGAAGCTATATGCGTGGAATGAAATAGAGCATTGGGGAAGTTTATAGAAGCAGTAGGCTTATCCCATTCAGTATCCCATTCATACCTCCTTAGAGCTTGAATATGATCAGGAGTAATATTGTTGTATTCACCTTTGTTACTGCAAGATTCCGGATACTTGCTTGAAGAAGCCTGAGCCTGAGTACCAGAACGTAGACTCGCTCTTACAGCAGCCTGAATATGAAGTGCTTCAACATAATCAGCATCATCAGGATCATCATTAGTCGGAATCTTATCATCAACATTCTCATCAGGATGCATAACACCTTTCAATTTCAATTCACCAGTAGATGAAGCTGGTGAATCCTGATGACCTGCAGACAGAATAGTAACATTTCCTAAATCTCTCGTTTCTTTTAAAGTGATCTCATCACTTCTCACAGTGTTACCTAAGTTACTGTCAATAGTAACTGCTACCTCACTAGAAGTTAACAACTTCTCACTCTGTTTTACCTCTCCTTTTGCCAGTTCAGGAGACTGCCTCTCATCACTCTTCTTTTTCTCTAAATGTTCACTCTCATTCTCACAAGAAAGGCTCTGACTCATTAAATGTGAAGAAATAAGAGGTGGCTGAGAAGAGTGGTCTGAAGTCATACAAATAGAGGTATTCCTTATATCAGGTCTATCTGTAATCATACTATCAGTAATAAAGGAAGTAGAGAGAGAAGTGTTACCTGATACAGGAGGAATCAAATCCATTGGCCTTGAAGAAATAGGCTCAACAAGAAGAGGAATACTTGGATCAATAGTATTGACATCAGGATTGACAGCTGCAGTTGTAGTATGACTTACATTAATATTGTCTACCAATGGTTTTTGTGTGCTTCCCTCAAATGCAGTGTCAGCGATCACTTCATCACATTCAGCAATGTGTAAATCATGAGCAGCTTTATCTGCCAGACTTCTAGCTAGTTCAAATTCAATTTCAGAAGCCCCTTGAGCATTGTCAGGAAACTCCCCTGCTGATGTGACTTTGCCAGCATCTTCACTTTGAGAAGATGGTTCTTGTGGGGCAGGAATATTCTTGTCTTCACCTTCCCTTTGAGAAAGTGGTTCTTGTGGGACTATTCCTTCAGAAATGTCTGCACCCATACTTTGAGTAGGTGGTTCTTGTGTGACTGCATCTGCAATAGCTGCTGAACTCCTTTGAAGTTTAGGTTCTTGTGGGCTTGATCCTCTCAGAGGTGACAAAGTAGTCCTCTGTTTCTTCTGTCTATGAAAGACATTTGCTTAAGCATTTTTCTTTTCAAGTGGTGAAGGTTTGAAACCAAACTGAGCAGCAATAGCATTCACTTGATCAACAGACATCTCAATAATTCTCTCTTTGGAGATACAGGTGCTGGAGAATCCGAGATCTCAACAGTCTTCACAGGTGAATTATCAGGAGTGGAGATGTCAGGATTGACAGTAGTGTCAGGAACTGATGATCCATCTTGATTAGTAGATACATCAGGATTGCTTTCCATAGCATCAGTAAGATTCTGTAATTCTGTAGGAACAACAAATTTGCCTTTGTTGATTAATCTTCTTCTTTTCTTTGGCTTCTTAGAGACAGCCACTTCTTTAGTATCAACAGCATCAATCTCCTTTTTCTTCATCAAAACTGATATAGGCATTGTATCATCATCAGAATCAGAATCAGAATCAACTCTCTGACTAACTTTCCTTTTTACTCCTGTTTATCTATTCAGACCAGTTGCAACCAGGACCCCTTGTTCACCCCCTTGTAACCTCATTTGAGAGTGAGTTGGAGTGGAGAAATCCTTTGATCCTGATTGCCTCTCAGACACATCAGATCTAGCTAATTTCTTTGATTTTACAACTGATGCCTTTTGTGAGACACCAGAGGTGGTTGACTGTTTAGAAGAGTGTTTAGGTTATGTGCTTGTGTCAGGAATAGGATGTGTAAGGTCCTGTCCCATAGCACCAGTTGCTGGGCCATATTGAATAGGCATTCTCTTTCTTAAAAGAGACCATACTTCATCAGGAATGTATGGAGTTCCATCAAACCTATTTGCCTTATCAGAATTGATTAGACTCTTTATATTGTTTTCTGATATTTTACATATAGGCAAAATTGTATCATTCTCAAAAACAGCATCAGGACATAAGTGAGAGAATATTAATTGGAAAAATCTAAGAAAGCAAACATAACCACATTTATCTGCTTTTCTTTCACTTAATGCCTTTAGTATAAAAGACCCAAAATCAAATGAGAGATCATGAATTAGAGAATACCCAATTTTGGCTGAACCTGTGGGTAAAGCATCAAAATTTGACACTTTATTCAAGAAACATCTGCTGATAGTGTCAAAGAAGAAATTCCATTCCTTCTTAAGCTTTGTTCTGTAGAGCTCTCCAAACTTCTTTGGCACTCCATTGTAACCCAAACTTACAACATACTCAAGGAGTCTTGAATCAGGAACTTTGAATACCGGCTTACCAATAATTGATGGTAAGTGTAGAGCTTCAGCGACAATCTCAGGAGTCACATAGTACGTACATTATTATACTCAAAGCTCATTTGAGGCTTTTCTGATGGAAGTCCTTTCCCAAAGACACTTGTGTTCCAAACCTGCATTACAGACTGAAAAGATATCTTGGAAGGTTGGGTTAGAGCATAATTTATTGGGCTTGAGGCCAAAAAGTCCTGTATAATGTGGAAATCATTGGGCAAGTCCTGATGATCTAGAACTGCAGTGAAGTTATTTGTGTTAAAAGTAACTCCATTGATTACGATCTTGCTGTTAATGAAAGAAGATTTCTCCATTGGAATTGCAAACACAAGAGTTGTGCTAATTTTGAAATTAGGGTTTGAGAGAGCAGAGATAGAGAGATGATGTTTTACTGATAGTTTTGAGAATAATAAATCAATTTGAAAACTAAATTGATATTTAGACAATACTAATGATTTCTCAAAAACAGGTGTCAGTAATCTATTCGTGCATACTTGAGTAATGGACCAAATTACGTGAGAAAGTGGTAATTATTTCATGCGTCACGACTTACCATATGTAACTATATGTATTGTTTGAGTGAAACACACGCGCTCGTATTATTTTGGTACTAAGAAACCAGATTTCGAATCGTTTCCAGTCCTTGTTACTTGCTCATCTCTATTTAATATCTTCAGCTTTGTCCATTATTTCTTTAACCCTTCATTCTCTCCTGAAAAAAATAAGAAAAACCCTTCACAGCAAAATTTTACAACAATGTCGAACCTTACCATCAAAGAAAAGAATCTCCATCTCTTAGAGAAAAGAGACATCTTTAGCTATACTCATGAAGAGTTTGAAGCGTTTGACCAGGAAAGGCAGCTCGAGACATTGTGGCTTCAGATGGATGCTTGTCTTGACGAGATTGAGAAGGAAAAACCTGCAAGAGTAATCGATATCGATGCTGCTCTTCAAGCAACATTGGATTGGCTTTCCTCTAAAGCATCCTCATCCAACACTCACAACCATTGTTAATGAATATGTCAGCAAAAATAACCTTATCCCTTTCAACTTCCATCCATACAAAGTGGCAAAGATGGGATCTGGGATGGCTGTTAACAATGGAGTGGTTTGGACTGCACTTTTTCTTTTCATGTTGAATAGATTAGTAGACAGAGAGAACAAAAATATGTGATATTTTGTATGTAATCTCTTTCTTATTATCAATGAAAAATTCAGTTTCTCTATTCTATTCAATGTTTTCCTGATTTATCATGTTATCTGAGAAAAAATATGAGGACTAATTAAAGTGATCACATTATCAGGAGTTCAATAACATTAATCATAGCTTGAATCAGGAAATTAAAATAAAACGAAGACAATTAGATTTTTAACATAATACTGATAATCGAACAGTCGCATCAGGATTCGACGTTGACCACTATCAGGATTGACTTTCCATCAGTATTTGCAAGTCGTCAGTATCTGATGACTTCTTTCTCTCAAGTACTCCCATAGTTTACCATTCCAAGTTCATTCACCAACTTTGTAAAAGTAGTTTCAAGTAGTGGCTTGGTGAATATATCAGCTAACTGTTGATCAGTAGAAACAAAATGAAGTTCAATTGTCCCTTCCAGTACTTGTTCTCTTATGAAGTGATACCTGATACTGATGTGCTTTGTAAGAGAATGTTGAACTGGATTTCCTGTCATGGCAATAACAATTTGGTTATCACAATAAATAGGTATTTTTGAAAATGACAAACCATAGTCCATTAGCTGATTTCTCATCCACATGATCTGAGCACAACAGCTTCCAGTAGCAATGTACTCAGCTTCTGCAGTTGATGTTGAGATAGACTTTTGCTTTTTACTAAACCAAGAAACTAGTCTTCCTCCAAGAAACTGACAACTGCCTGAAGTACTTTTCCTGTCTATTTTGCATCCTGCAAAATCAGCATCTGAGTAACCACATAAACTAAAATCTGATTCTCTAGCATACCAAAGGCCGAGGAAAGAAGTGCCATTAAGATATCTGAAAATCCTTTTCACTGCAATGAGATGTGGTTCCTTGGGATTTGCTTGAAATCTTGCACATAGATAGGTTGCATACATGATATCTGGTCTGCTAGCAGTTAGATATAAGAGTGAGCCAATCATCCCTCTGTAGTTGGTCACATCTACCTCTGTTCCTTGATTAGGATCAAGCTTTGTAGCTGTAGTTGTAGGAGTTGAAGCTGTAGAGCTATCTTGCATGTTAAACCTTTTCAACAAATTCTTTGTATACTTTGACTGATTGATAAAAATCCCATCATCAGTCTGTTTAACTTGCAAACCTAAGAAATAGCTCATTTCTCCCATCATGCTCATTTGATATCTAGATTGCATTAGCTTCGAAAACCTCTCACACAGCTTAGAGTTAGTTGACCCAAAAATGATATCATCAACATATATTTGAACTAACAGCAAATCCTTACCATGATTCAAATAAAACAAGGTTTTATCAATTGTACCTCTATTGAATCCACTTTCCAGTAAGAATTGAGCCAGAGTTTCGTACCAGGCTCTTGGAGCTTGCTTTAGTCCATAAAGTGCTTTATCCAGTCTATAGACATGATCTGGATATTTGGGATCAATGAAGCCAGGAGGTTGCTCAACATATACCTCCTCTTCCAATTCTCCATTGAGGAATGCACTTTTCACATCCATCTGGAATACTTTGAACTTCTTGTGGGCTGCATATGCCAGAAAAATTCTGATGGCCTCTAGTCTTGCAACAGGAGCAAAAGTCTCGTCATAATCTATTCCTTCCTGTTGAGAATACCCCTTTGCTACTAGCCTTGCTTTATTCCTCACAATTGTGCCATCTGAATCTGTCTTGTTTCTGAATACCCATTTTGTACCCACAATAGACCTACCCTTTGGCCTTGGTACTAGTTTCCAGACTTCATTTCTTTCAAACTCATTCAGTTCTTCTTGCATAGCTGTTACCCAATCAGCATCCTTAAGTGCATCTTCAACTTTCTTAGGCTCCTCCTTTGATAGAAAGTTATTATATAAACATTCATTCTGAGTTGCACTTCTTGTCTTAACACCTACTTCAGGATTCCCAATAATTAAATCAGGAGTATGACTTTTAGTCCATTTCCTTGCTGATGGTAAGTCATTTCTTGAACTGGATGCTTCCCCTGGATTGGTGTCAGGATTGTCACTTGAATCTGTTTCTGATGAGTCTCTACTTGATGTTTGAGTTGTATCAGTACTGGTGATGTCTTGCTCTTGCTCTCCCTCAACATTTGCATTATTTGAGTCATTATCAGTATCTGGTGTTCGATCAGGAATTGATCGGTCGTCAGGATATGACAGAGTATCAGTATCTGACATGACTTCATCAGAATTCTTGGTAGCTTCATTTGCAAAGATCAAACTATCATGAGAGTCTTCTGTTATTCCTGTTATCTTTTTATCATCAAAAGATACATTAATAGACTCCATGACTGTCTTTGTTCTTAGATTGTAGATTTTAAAGGCTCTTGTTGTTGGGTAGCCAATAAAGATGGCCTCATCAGCTTTAGTCTCAAATTTTCCTAGCTGTTCAGGATGAGGTCTTAGAACAAAGCACTTGTAGCCAAACACATGTAAATGCTTCAAACTTGGCTTCTTTTCTTTAATCATCTAATAAGGAGTCACACCATGTCTGTTGATTAAGGTGATGTTTAGAGTGTATCATATTGTGTTGATTGCTTCTGCCCAGAAATATGTAGGTAGTTTAGCTTCCTCCAACATAGTTCTGCCAGCTTCAATAAGAGTTCTGTTCTTTCTTTCAACTACTCCATTTTGCTGAGGTGTGCTAGGAGCAGAGAATTGTTGAACTATTCCTTTGTATTTGTAGAACTCTTCCATTGCTGAATTATTGAATTCAGTCCCATTATCACTTCTCAGGATCTTGACTTTGTATTTTGTGCCAGTTTCAATGAGCCTCACATGGTCCAGCAGTTTCATCTTTTTTGTGCAGAAAATAAACCCAGGTAAATCTAGTATATTCATCAACAATGACTAGAGTATACCTTTTCTTATTGATGGACATAATATTCACTGGTCCAAACAAGTCAAGGTGAAGCATGTGATATGGTTCATCAATTGAGGATTCAGATTTACTCTTGAATGATGTCCTTCTCTGTTTAGCCTTCTGACAAGCATCACAGAGTCCATCAGGAGTATACAGTGCCTCTGGTAATCCTCTTACCAAGTCTTTCTTAACCAACTCATTTATATTGTTGAAGTTGAGATGAGAAAGCTTCTTATGCCAATTCCAACTTTCATCTACAGAAGCTTTACTGATGAGGCATGTAGTTGGATTATCAGTATTGGTGTGAATGTTGGCTTCATAAATGTTACCATGTCTTTGACCAGTTAATGCAACCTTCCCTGAAGATTTGCTGATAACTTCAAAATAAGTATCATTGAAATTGACACGATAACCTCTATTTGTGATTTGACTAACACTTAACAGATTGTGTTTGAGTCCTTTCACCAGAGCTACTTTTTCAATGATGACATTTCCAATTATAATACTGCCATATCCCAAAGTTTGTCCAATGTTGCCATCTCCATAAGACACAGTTGGGCCAGCCTTCTCCTCAAATTCTGATAGCAAGGTTTTATCTCCAGTCATGTGCACAGAGCATCCACTATCCATGACTAACACATTTTTCTTTTTACCCTGCAATCAGAATCACAAAGAACTCAGTTAGAATTTTTAAGAACCCACACTTGTTGGGTTCTCTTTTAATGCATCTTAACATTTTTAGCAGCAGAAGATTTTCTTGTAAAAACACCTTCATCAGGATTGAGTCCATCAGAATTAGTCTGTTTCTTAACAGATGCATGCTTAGTGTTCAAGTTCTTTGTTTTTCCAAAATTTGCACTTTTATTGAACTTAGGCAAAGGCTCATAATAATTATAGTACAAATTATGGTATTCTTCACATGTATAAATAGAATGCTATTCACTGCCACAATGGAAACAAGGATTCTGTTAACTCGAATAACTTGTAGAAGGGGGGGTTGAATACAAGTTATATAATCGTGTCTGATTTTTTCTTGATTATATGAACAAGAATAAACGAATGAATCAAACTCTGTTTGTTTTAATAAGATCAAATACAAACTCTACCAAAGGTGTACAATACCTTTAGCAGCTGCTGACAATACAAATCTCTCTCTCTGTTTGTTTCGAACTCTCGAATACAAACCTTATACAGAGCTACGCACACGAACTTACAACTCACACTTGTTCGACTACGACACTTTTTACAATGATATAGAGAGAGTATTTATAATGCTTCCTATCAACTAATTACAGAAAGATAATCTATACATGACAATGTTCTGCCGTCCAGTTGATAGTTTCCATCAATAGAAAATTCTTCCCTTCATAATATCTTCTTGCTTGTTTTTAAAACAACGATCCTGTTTTATAGCACTTACTAGTTTCTGTAGCATCCATAATGACATCATCAGTAACATGACTGATATCAGGATTTCATCTTGCATCACTATCTGATCATCATCAGTATTAGACCTTCATCTGGATTTGCTCTCTGTTCCTGACATGTAGTCTCCGATACACTGTTCATTCCTGACTAAACCCTACAGATAACTGTCTAACACATATTTCCTATACAAAGTGCTAAATCCTTTATAAGATCAGGATATACAAGAAATATAAGTAAAATTCTATTCTTAACATCACAACTCATGAATTATTCCTAACAATATCCCCCTATTTATGCTTTAAAATCTGAAACATAAATCTGAGTTGTTGATGTCAAAACATATAACAATACAATCAGAATAGAATTTATGAATTCAAAAATCATGAAGTTAAGTACCTCCTCTTTCAGATATAGACATAGTATTTAGTACTTAGACGAAAGAATTCAACTATTTGATGCTTCTTTTCCTTTACCACTTCCATGATGAGATTCACCTCTGTCATAACCTTTACCTCCCCCAGTTCTTCTTTTATTCCCAGTCTGTTGTTGTTGTTGTCTTTGAATTGTCTTTATCTCCCCCTTTTTGACATCAGCAACATTAATTCCAAGAGATTCATTAGAACTGCTTGATTTTCCATAATAGTGACTTGGTTATCTTCAAGTGTTTGAAGTCTTGATTGAATTTCAACTTGAGATTTCTGAATGTCTTGTAGAATTTCAGAATTGACTTCAATGTTGGAAGTGTTTGGAATATCTTCAGATTCAAGTCTTGTAGAAGAAGTTGCCTGTGTAGAATGATATTCAAGTAATAAAACTCGATTAGAGTTACAAACATCTTCATCTTTCTGATCTGAAGCTGCAATATGATCATCTTGTCCTTCACAAGTATTCTGGGTACTAACATTGACAAATCCTGATGCCTCCTTAGATTGATCAGATACTGTTGATGTCTCAATTCTAGCTTATATTGGTAGTACAAACAAAGGAATACTTGGATCATTAGAAATATCTTCTGGTACTGATGATATAGAAGTTTGTCTTAGCTTTTCACCTCTTCTGTTGATAATTCCTGCAAGCCTTTCTTTTTGCTTCTGAGCTTTAACTTCTGGCTTTGAATTGTGCTTTGCTAAGTCATTCTTCTCATACATCGTAATAAAAGAATAAGTACCAGCATCCATACCAAGATTATCAGACCAAGATTCAGGAAAAACCTGATCCCAGAAATCAAACGATGGTTTCCTAAATTTCTCTCCCTAACTATGGAGTTGATCATCCATACCCTCATTCTCACTTTGACTATCTAAAGTCAACACTCTTTCTACCTCTCCTTTTGCCTGGTCAGGAGCCAGCCGCTCTGAATGTGGATCAATATCCATCTTTTTAAGTGTATCACTCAAATTTGGATAAGTGCTCTCATGACCTACAGAAAAATAGAGTTTAGAAGAAGTTTTTATACCTGAACTCACATGGAGAGAGGGTTCCTCATATGGCAAGGGGCTTGAGGTTTTCTCCAAGGAGTGAGCTGCTATAATCTCTGAACCCTTACAAGCATCTTCTTTCCTTCCAGAGACTATAGGCTCCAGTATACCACTTTCAGGTTCTTTACTAGACTCTGATGTCTTCAGTAATACTTCATTAGACACCATAGTTAGTATTTCACCGTCTTTAAGTGTTGTTTGCTGAGACTCACCCTCAAGGTGGATAGACTCTGACTGAACAATATTTGTTTGATCTTCAAGAAAATTAGTCAAAGTTATTCCTCCCATATCATAGGGTTTCTTACTTGCAATTTCATTCATCACAGAAGACCTTTCAACATCAGCTATCACAGCTCCTGAGTCATCCAACCTCTGACTAGATGGTTCTTGTGTTGCAGTGACTGTGATCTGATCTTTTCTACTATCCACTACTGGTGCAATAGTATCTTCTATTGACTGCATTCCTCTATCTACTTCCTCCTGTTGTTCACCTTGAGCTGAAGCATCTTCAATAATGACATCTTTGCCAAATAAATATGCATGAAGTGATTGAAGTGCAACATGCTTCGAGAGTCCAAATTTCTTGACTAATTGTCTTCTGACAGATACATAGAAATACATCTTCATTAAGTCAAGTCTTTGATGTAGAAGTCCATATTCATCTGGAAATAAAAGTTTTGGTACTCTTTCAATCAGAAAATCTAGAATAGGCCTTGACAACTTCATTTTGAGAGAAATTAGTCCCATAGCCAGTCTGTATGATAATGTAGTTTCCCATGAAGAATCAATATCCAGATCTCTATAGTCATTTGCTGACTTGATTGTAGCTTCATTTGAAGAGACCTGCATGATATTAGTTGGACTAGACTCTGTGTGTAGGTGACAATTGAATCTTTCTCCTTGTTCTCCTGGTATATTGAGCAAAAGATTTATCCTGAGAAGACTCAAGAGGTGTAGACATAGAATTGATCTTGGGATGAGATCCTTTTTCAATAGACATAGTCTTTTGAGAGACAGTATCCAGTAACTGTTTTCCCTTGTTAAGAACTACAGCCTTTTGGGAGACTGCAGCCTGGCTGTGACTAGGTGCTTCATCTCTTTGTCCTAGCTTAGAAAGTCGAATTGCAGCCTTCAATTCTTCTCTCTCAGCAAGAGATATATTATCATCATCTTCACTAGAACTACTACTACTTGACACAACAAATTTTCTCTCCCTTACAACTGATGTCTTTTGAGAAACACCAGAGGTTGGTTTCTTTGAAACAATAGGCTGTGGATTAAAACTTTGTTCTTGGATTGTTTCAGAGACTATAATGTTTTGGGCTACTTGGGTAGACACAGGTGGGTTCTCCTCCAATTGAGATTCCTGAGCCATTTCACCACAAAAGAAAGAAGAATTGTAGAGAGTAGGAAGATGAGTTTTAAGAATTACCTGAACATGATGTGGATAATGAATTGCAGGTATTTCATCTAGATTCTTTTCATTGTCCTTCTTTGTAATGTTAGAGAAAATTCTCTTTTGCTGTACATAAGAAGAAACACAATGTTCTCTACCAAATCTAGCTTCAACATCAGGAATAAAATGGTTAATAAACATTTGTATAAATCTATGATAATAAACCATTTTCCTGCTTTGATCTCTTAACCCAAGTTTAATACACATCTGATTTAAGATAATGTTACCAATGTTAACTACTCTGTCATAAAGCAAACTGTAAGCAATATGTAAAGTGACAGAAGTAAGTTGATCAAAAGAACTACATTTACCGGTAAAGCATTTAGCTAATTGATCAAAGAAGAAAGACCACTGTTTTCTAAGAAAAGATCTTCTTAACTGGCTCATGTTATCTAAAGGTCCATTATAACCTAATGCAGATAACATAGTTCTAACATCATCATCAGATGGTATATTCTCATAAATAAAACTAACAGGTAAGTGAAGTACTGAATTAACAACAGATTCAGTAATATCAAATGAGTCTTGTCCTAAATGTAGAACAATCTTACCTGATTGACTCTGAGTAGAATCAATTACCTCAGCATTCTCCCAAGCTTGTGTAACAGCTGCTCGATTAATTTGTGGAGATGCTGTCAATGCATAACTTAATGGTCGATATGCTAGAAAGTTCATGATTGGATGAAAATCAGATGATACTCCTTCCTTGTTGGTGATAGCTGCTACATGATTGTTCGTCATAAAATCGAAGTCACCAAACTTGAAGGCTACTGACTTAGGTAATCTTCTCTGAGCTGCCATTTTTTATCTGAAAAGAACTTGAAAAATTCTTGAAATGGATTAGTGATTTTGAAAACTCGAGAGTGTTTTTGCTTTAGAGAATGTAAAATTAGAGAAAGCAATTACACGATTAGAGTTTCAAAACAAATATATTTCACAAATCTTTCAGACCACTATCCCACGTTGACACGTAGATTGACAGGTGTCAGTCCCTGAAAAGTGCGGTTACCCACGATTTTTGGAAAATAAAATCCAAAATTGATTTTCATGAAATAAATCAGGGTATTATCAAGATAAAAATCAATACTGATCATCTTCCTTTTCCTGTTGACCTCCCATCAAAATAATCACAAAATGCAATGTGATTTAAAAATATAATTTTCAAATCCTGATGGTCACACTTGAAATCCTGATCAATATCATCCTGATTCCAGAGACTTAAATGGAGTTTCCACGTGGCATTTTCTTTTATCTGAAAAAGAAATAAACAATTAATCTGAACAAAATCAATTGGTTAGATATATTCGACATTTCTTGAAAATACAAGAAATACAGTCACACACAATAATTAGCATCTGACTTCATTAAAACTTCCAAATGACTGTTCAGGTTCTCACGTCTTTCTATAAAAGAAACAGACGCCTTATGCCATTCTCCATAAACCTTTCAATTTCTTTTCTTCTCAACAATGCTTCTCAAACCAAAATTCCATTCAAACACATTCTTTAGGTTTTCACAGTCGATGAACATCCTGTTCTTGATCATCTCTTTGAAAAGACGACTCTTCTCATCGAACTAATCATGGATGAATTAGTTTCAGATAATATCCAGAGGTTTCTCCTAGAACATCCATCTATTGGATACAATCTTCCCCTAACCTCCTCAAAACTTGAGGATGAAGAATTTGGCCGAGAGTCTGAGGTTGATCTTGATGGGGATGCTATTCATTTAAGTTAGCTACTCTCATTCAAGTCGCCCAGACAAGGAATCCAAGAGCAGACGAGGCTGTTTAATCCCTTGATGGATTTCTTTAGATGCTACTTGTCCTGTACCTCAGAATTCATTTCATTAGACAAGTATAGGATTATCTGTAGAAGTTAGAAAAAAGATGTTGTATTTCATTTCCATATATGTAATGCTTTCAATTAATGAAAATACAATTTCTTGTTATCTACTTGCCTTTTGATTATTGAATGATGTATAAATTATCAGTATGCAAATATTAAAACTTGCTGGCATAGACTTAACACCTCACAGAATTAGATTACTACACAAAGTAAACGTCAGGATCTGAAACAATTTTCACCATCCTGATACTGACACAATACTGATGACGTCAGCATCCTGATATAAATCTAATCCTGATGATTATTAACAAGTCTATCATACTGAAATTTACCAAGGCAAAGTGTTATAGCTAAAGCTTTTAACAATCAAATATAGATCCCGACAAGAATATCAAGTCTATAAGCTAAAAACAATATACCTTGCTACTAATGCAGATGTTAAAGATCTAGAAATTTAACATTCCTAACTCACTTACTAATCTACTGAATGTAGTCTCATCAAGTGGTTTAGTTAGAATATCTGCAAGTTGTTTGTCAGTAGGAACAAAATGAAGTTCCATAGTACCATTCTCAATATGTTCTCTAATAAAATGATACCTGACATCAATGTGCTTAGTCCTTGAATGTTGAACTGGATTTTCTGCAATTTTAATAGCACTAGTATTATCACAAAACATAGGAATATTACTAAGTGTCATACCATAATCCATCAACTGATTTCTTATCCAAAGGAGCTGTGCACAACAACTGCCTGCTGCTATGTACTCAGCTTCTGCAGTTGAGGTTGAAACAGATTGTTGCTTCTTGCTTGCCCAAGAAATCAATCTATTTCCAAAGAATTGACATGTACCTGTAGTGCTTTTCCTGTCTATCTTACACCCTGCATAATCAGAGTCTGAATAGCCAATTAGAAAGAAATCAGATTCTCTTGGGTACCACAAACCAAGATTTGGAGTTCCTTTGAGATATCTAAAAATTCTCTTCACAGCAATTAAATGAGATTCCTTAGGATCACTTTGGAATCTAGCACATAAACAGGTAGAAAACATTATATCTGGCCTACTTGCAGTTAGATATAACAATGAGCCTATCATGCCTCTATAACTAGTATTATCCACACTCTTTCCCTTAGGATCTGAGTCTAGTTTAGTGGCTGTTGCCATGGGTGTTTTTGCAACTACACAGTCTTGAAAGTCAAACCTTCTTAAAAGATCTTTGATATACTTTGACTGATTAATGAAAATACCAGTCTCAGTCTGTTTGACCTGCAAGCCTAAGAAATAATTTAATTCACCCATCATGCTCATCTGATACTTAGACTGCATAAGCTTGCTAAACTTAGCACACAACTTTTCATTAGTAGAACCAAAAATAATATCATCAACATAAACTTGAACTAAAAGCAATTCACCTTTTATCTTTCTAAAGAATAGAGTTTTGTCAATTGTACCTCTGGTGAAGCCATTTTCAAGAAGAAATTTAGACAAAGTCTCATACCATGCTCTTGGTGCCTGCTTTAGTCCATAGAGTGCCTTGTCAAGTTTGTAGACATGATTTGGAAACTTTTGATCAACAAATCCAGGTGGCTGTTCCACATATACTTCCTCATCAAGTTTGCCATTTAGAAAAGCACTATTTACATCCATCTGGTATACCTTGAATTTTTAATGAGCTGCAAATGCAAGAAACATTCTGATTGCTTCCAATCTTGCTACAGGTGCAAAGGTCTCATCATAATCAATGCCTTCTTCCTGAGAATAACCCTTGGCCACCAGTCTAGCTTTGTTTCTTACAATCATACCAGATTCATCTAGCTTGTTTCTGAAAACCATCTTGCACCAACAATAGATCTATCTTTAGGTCTTGGTACCAGTTTCCAGACTTTGTTTCTCTCGAACTCATTTAACTCCTCCTGCATTGCAATTACCCAATCAGGATCCTTTAAGGCTTCTTCAACCTTCTTAGGTTCATTCTTTGAGAGAAAGCAACTATACAAGCATTCATTTTGAATTGATCTTCTAGTTCGAACACCACTACTTGGATCACCAATAATCAAATCTTCAGTATGATCCTTTGTCCATTTTCTAACAGGTGGTAGATTGACTCTGCTAGTCTCTCCCCCTAAGTTAGTGGTATCTCTTGTAGAAGAATTCTCTCTGCCTTCAATAACTCCCCTTTGATCAATAGAATCAGTAGATTCCATATTGCTGCTAGTTACTGATCTTCCTTCAGTAGACTCTGAAAGATCAGTTCCTGATGGAGTAGACTCTGAATAACTAATCTGCTTCTGATGATCACTCTGTTCTCTTTGATTTATTTGCTCCCCCTCAACAGTAGCATTCCTTTGAGAAGCAATAGAAATTTCTTCTGGAGAACCTTTATCATCACTGGAGAGTATCTCAGAATTCTTCAGATTTTCAAATTCCAATTTGTCACGACTTTCATCAGTTTGCAGAATTCCAAATTTCTTATCATCAAATGCAACATGAATTGATTCCATAACAATGTGAGTTATGAGATTATAAACTTTGAAGGCCTTAGATGCTGAATATCCTAGAAAGATTGCTTCATCCGATTTGGCTTCAAACTTTCCAAGTTGTTCTGGATGAACTTTTAGGACATAGCATTTGCATCCAAAGATGTGAAAGTATTTCACACTTGGTTTCTTTCCTTTGATCATCTCATAGGGAGTTTTTCCATGACTATTTACCAAGGTACAGTTTTGAGTGAAACATGTAGTGTTAATAGCTTCTGCCCAAAAATAGGTTGGAAGTTTTGCATCTGCAAGCATGGTTCTTGCTGCCTCTATGAGAGTCCTGTTCTTTCTTTCCACTACACCATTCTGTTGAGGTGTACCAGGTGCAGAAAACTGTTGAGTAATTCCTTTGTCTGCAAAAAACCCCTCCATTGTAGAATTCTTGAATTCTGTACCATTGCCACTCCTAAGTACTTTGACTTTGTACTTAGAATTATTATGAATATTCTTGATAAGTTCAATGATTTGCTGAGGAGCTTCATCCTTCTTGTGTAGAAAGAACACCCATGTGAACCTTGTGAAATCATCCACTATCACTAGAGCAAATCTTTTCTTGCTGATAGACATAATGTTTACTGGACCAAACAGATCAAGATGTAGCATGTGAAATGGTTCAGTAATTGAATTTTCAGTCTTGCTCTTGAAAGTGGTTCTTCTTTGCTTTCCAAGCTGACATGCATCATAAAGTCCATCTTGCACAAAATTTGTCTGAGGTAGGCCTCTCACCAGATTGTGCTTAACAAGTTGATTAAGCTTCTTGAAATTAAGATGTGAGAGCTTCTTGTGCCAATTCCAGCTTTCATCACTTGTTGCTTTGCTGTAGAGACATCTAACAATTCCTTTAGATGTATCACTCAAGCTGGCTTCATATAAGTTACCATGTCTTTGACCAGTTAGAACAATGTCTCCATTCTGCATATTCAAGATTTTGCATCCTTCTCTGTCAAAGATTGATTTGTAACCTTTATCACCCAGTTGACTTATGCTTAAAAGAGTATGTTTCAAGCCTTCAACCAGTGCTACATTTTCTATGATGATATTCCCCAAAACAATTGAGCCATATCCCAGAGTTTCTCCTTTGTTGCCATCTCCAAAAGATATTACTGGGCCAGCTTTCCTCTCAAACTTTATAAGCAGGGACTTCTTTCCAGTCATATGTCCAGAGCATCCACTGTCCAAGATAATTGATTGCTTCTTTCCTGTGCCCTGCAAACAAAAAGTAGCTAGTTAGAATTTTTTAGGATCCAACTTTGATTGGATTCTTTCTTACTAGATTTAGAAACAACAGGCTTTGAGAATTTTGTCTTTACTTTACCTGTTGTAGAGTCAACCTTAGACTCTGATTTCACAAACTGTTTGTGACTAGGAGTTTCAAATTTCAAAGAATAATAGTCATAATACAGTTCATGATATTTTCTACACATGTAAATGGAATGAAGTAAACTACCACAATGATAACAAGCTTTTTGTGGTTGGTATTGAATTTTCTGAGTCTTGGGGAATCTGGACTCAGTTTTCCAAGAAGGTTTTTGATTGCAGTCTAGGGCCAAATGATTATGATTTCCACACTTATAGCATTTTTTCCTAGGTGCATCAGGTACATTCTTGTAATTATTCTCTTTGTTAATACTTTCTTTTCCATTCCTATTTCTTTTGATCTTGCTAGACTCTGAAAGACCATCTAATCTCTGTTTCAACTGAGACTTAGATAGAAACCCTATGTTTACATTCTTAGGTTTCTCTAACACTTTCTCATCTGAATTACAATTGTTAATCCTTTTGTGTACAATAGGGGTACCTTTTGAATCAACAAATTTAACATGATTAGGTTCAGAAACAATTTTCTTACCTTCAGATTTAGATGTGCTAGCTTCTACTTTACTATCATCATTGACAATAGCTACTTTTTCTTCTTGTCTAGCCTTATCAAATCCTAAACCATTAACCTTACCATGAATTCCATTTTCGATGATTTCTTGTGTCTTTTTACCAGAAATGTTAATGGTCTTAATCACATCTCTCTCATCCTCTAGTTCTTTTCTGACATAGTCATAAGCCTCAAGAATAACACTATAATCATGCTTAGCTTTATCAGAACTTAACTTGTATTCTTCCATTTGAATTAATTCAGATTCAAGAAAATTATTTCTATCAACTAATTTATCATTCTTAACCTTAAGTTCATCTCTTTCACAAGTAAGAATTCTAAAATTAGTCATAAGATTCTTAAACTCAGCATGGATAGATCTAATTTCATCAGAATTTAAGTTATCAAATGAATCAAGAGAGTGAAGTGATACCTTAACAGAGGATGGAGAAGTTTTCTTTGGAGATCCAGGTTTATCTGAAACATTTGCCATCAGTGCAATGTTGTCATAATCCAATTCATCTTCAGAATCACTGGAATCAGCCCAATCCTTCTGTGTGACCATAAGTGCATTACCCTTTACTGAATTCCTAGGTTTCTTACACTCACTAGCAAAGTGTCCAAGCTCGCTGCAATTAAAACACTTGATCTTGGCCTTATCAAGCTTGACAATTGTCCCTTTGCCTTTGTCACTCTTCTTCTCCTCCTTCTTTTGAAAAGGTCCTTTGCTAAATCTTCTCCTGTTGAATCTTCCTTTCTTGAAGGCTTTAGCAAACATAGCAAAGAGTTCCTGCATCTCAGATTCAGAATCATTGTTGTCAGAGTCCATATCAGAAGTCTCTGACTCGGAACTTTCTTTGCTTTTCTTCTTCCTTGAGTTCTTTACAGCAATCTCTTCATGCTGTTCTTCAGGAAGCTTCTTTAATTCAGATTGAGCAGTAAGTGCAATAGTCTTCATCTTTCCTTCACTCCTGCTCTTCTTTTGCTGTTTGTCAAGTTCATAAGCTCTCAATTTTCCATATACTGCCTCTAATGATATATCATCCAGATCATTAGCTTCCTCAATCGCAGATATCTTCTCATTGTAGAAATCAGGCAAAGCTTTCAAGAACTTTGTATTCATATCCTCCAAGTCATAATATTTACCATGCATGGCCATCTCATTGATGAGTTTTGTAAACCTATCAAAGGTATCAGTAAGTGACTCACCAGACTTGGATTCAAAGTACTCATACTGTTGTATAAGTAGTGTCCTCATATTCTTCCTGACAGGCTTAGTTCCTTCACAGTGAACCTTAAGATTGTCCCATATATCCTTAGCAGTTTTACAAGAGAGAACATAGTTAGTGAGAACAGAATCAAGACTGTTGAATAATATGTTTCTCACTTTAGCATCTTTAAGAACATTCTCCTTGTCTTTATCTGACCATTCAGATTTTGGCTTCTCTGCTATATGTTCTGGAACAACCACACCATCAACAGTTGCTTGTCCAACGACCTTTGTTGGAACAAAAGGGCCATCTCTGATTCTGTCAAGATAATCAGGATCTGTTGCTTCCAGATGATGCAACATCTTTACTTCCCATAGAGTATATTCGTTTCTCTTGAGCATAGGAATCTTAGTATTCCCATCCTTGTAACCAGACATGATTGCAGATCTTTATGATTATTCGAAATCAACCTGCTCTGATACCAATTGTTAACTCGAATAACTTGTAGAAGGGGGGGGGGGTTGAATACAAGTTATATAATCGTGTCTGATTTTTTCTTGATTATATGAACAAGAATAAACGAATGAATCAAACTCTGTTTGTTTTAATAAGATAAAATACAAACTCTACCAAAGGTGTACAATACCTTTAGCAGCTGCTGACAATACAAATCTCTCTCTCTGTTTGTTTCGAACTCTCGAATACAAACCTTATACAGAGCTACGCACACGAACTTACAACTCACACTTGTTCGACTACGACACTTTTTACAATGATATAGAGAGAGTATTTATAATGCTTCCTATCAACTAATTACAGAAAGATAATCTATACATGACAATGTTCTGCCGTCCAGTTGATAGTTTCCATCAATAGAAAATTCTTCCCTTCATAATATCTTCTTGCTTGTTCTTCAAACAACGATCCTGTTTTATAGCACTTGCCAGTTTCTGTAGCATACATAATGACATCATCAGTAACATGACTGATATCAGGATTTCATCTTGCATCAGTATCTGATCATCATCAGTATTAGACCTTCATCAGGATTTGCTCTCTGTTCCTGACATGTAGTCTCCGATACACTGTTCATTCCTGACTAAACCCTACAGATAACTGTCTAACATATATTTCCTACACAAAGTGCTAAATCCTTTATAAGATCAGGATATACAAGAAATATAAGTAAAATTTTATTCTTAACATCACAACTCATGAATTATTCCTAACAGATTCTGTGGTTTATAAAATATTGATTTATTCCTAATGTCAGACTTAGGAACTACAGTAGCCTTCTTTTTACACCTCCTGCAATCAATAGCAAGATGATTAGAGTTACCATAGTTAAAGCATACTTTCCTTGGTGCATTTGGAATATACTTATAATTATTCTCCTTGTTTATTCCAACTTTACCAATCCTGTTCCTTTTGACAGTTGGAACTCTCTTCCTATCTGTTACATCACAGATTCTATCCCTTAATTGTTTCTTAGACAAAAGACCTACATTCTTGTTTTTGACAGTTCTAGACTCAGAATGATGTGTAGAAGTGGATCCCTTTTCTGAAGTAGATCTGGGATTTTCTGGATACACATAATTAACAGGTTTTAATTTGGTTTTAGTACTGTCTGTGACATATCTTTAGGTTTTTGGATTTGTTGAGTCATCAACTATAACTCTTCCTGGATTAGATGAAACAACCTTTTCTTTGTCCTTTTTCTCATTCTCTGGCTTATAACCTAGACACTCTTTCCAGTTTTTATAAGTAATAATTTCAAGAATTTTTGTTCCAGAATGTGTCCAGGTTCTGAGTTTTTCATTTACCTCTTTAAGTTGCATTTCAAGTTCATTACATTTAAACTCTGTTTCAAGTTTCATGTGTTTAGCATTATCACATTCTGCTTGAACTTCCTACAAGAAAATTAACTCAGCTTCTAGATGATCATTTCTCTTAACAACCTCTGCCATTTCAGATTTTATTCTAGTATTTTCGAGAGATTGACTCCTAAAACTAATATGCAGAGATTTTAAAAAAGATCTTAGCTCAGAAACATTATTAGTATCAAAATCAAACAAAATTTCAGATACCTTATTTTCACCAGCAGAAGTCTCATCAGTTTTAGCCATTAAAGCATAATTCACTTTCTCTTCTTCAGAGTCAGATGATGAGTCCATCCAATCCTTGCTTGAAGAAATGAGAGCTTTGGTTTTGGTCTTCTTGCACTCAGTTGCAAAGTGACCCATTCCATCACAGTTATAGCATCTGATTTTTGACTTGTCAAATTTGCTGCTTTTCTCTTCTTTCTTCTTGTACCTGTCTTTGTCAGCATTGAAGGTTCTCTTCTGAAATTTCCCTTGCTTCCTAGCCTTTCTGAACTTCATCTTCTTGAAGACCTTGACTATCATAGCAACCATTTCCATTATATCAGAATCAGTAGAGTCATCATCAGTATCAGAATCAGACTCAGTATCAGTATCTGATGATGAGTCATCAAGAATTGACTCTTCCACTCTACTCTTTCTACTAGAAACTTCTTTTCCTTTTGATTTTGATTCAACATTCAAAGCAACAGATTTTGTCTTGACATTCTTTTTATTCTTTCTTTGTTGAACCTCAAGATCATGGGTTCTAAGCATCCCATAAACTTCATCAAGAGAAAGCATCTTCAAATCATATTGATGCCTTATGATTAAAGCTTGAGTATCCCACTCCTCAGTTAGAGCTCTGAGAAACTTGGTGTTTGAGTCCTCTGGATCATACTCTTTGCCAACTAGTGATAGATTGTTCAGTAATGTCAAAAATCTATCATACATATCAGTAAGGCTTTCATCAGATTTAGCATCGAACTGCTCATACTCCTGAATCAACAGAGCCCTTCTGTTTCTTTTAATAGATTCAGTACCTTGGCATTGAGTTTCCAAAGTATCCCAAATTTCCTTTGCAGTCTTGCATGCTATTACCCTGTTTGACATGACATTATCAAGACTGTTATGCAAAATATTTTTTACCTTTGCATCTTTGAGTACTTGAGATTTTTCCTCTGTTGTCCACTCACTCTTTGCCTTAATGACATAGTGTTCAGCAATAGTCTCTGTTCTTGCAACTAATCTTGCTGGAAGAAATGGTCCATCATTGATCCTATCAAGATAGTCAGGATCAGTTGCTTCCAGATACATCAGCATTTTCACCTTCCATGTTGGATACTCAGTTTTCTTGAGAATTGGAATTTTGATGCTTTCATACTTGCTTGTCGACATCTTAAGATCGTTTCTGATTAATATTAATCAGTTTGCCTTGATACCAGTTGTTGCCCAGTAAATAACAATTATAGAAGGGGGGTTGAATACAATTGTATAAGATTTTCGACTTAAACAGAAATAACACAAGTATGAATAAATAACAGCTTTATTAATTCTGATATAAAACTGTTACAAAACTCTCTTAAGAAATTCTTATGTTCTTAAGAGCTGCTAGGTTACAGAATAACTCGTGTATTCGATTACAATCATGTAAAACCTAAACTGTGTTTATATATTGTACACAGCTACTCTATCAATTACAAGATATATCAAATCAATTACATACGACTCTTAATACATATCTTGAATGATAGCTGCATTCCTATAATTCAGGAACCGACAAATCAATCTTCCCATAATCTCTGGACTAAAGTAAATCTGCTTGTAATCCTGATCTACTCAAATACTGACGATGTGTTATTGATGACGTCAGCATCAGTATCTGATCAATAACGCCTAGATCCTGATCATCACTTGAATCAATATCTAACAAGAACTCTTGCCAAGTTCACTTAAGACCGTTGTGGGAACTTTTAAGTATCATGATAGTAATATAAGTTCGTATTGTGTAGGTGAGTGAAATATCTGCCTGTTGTGGAATAAAAACTAGGTTACTGAATTGTGGCTAGGGTTCGTGCGTATTTAATGCAAGGGGTTGGTGAGCTTCGAGCTTTAATGGTTGTTTCCGTGTTTCCAGACTGATCGGTCCTCACAGAGTGCCTACGTATCTCAGAGTTGAGAATCAAGCCAAGACGTAGTTCTGAGAATGAGGGGTCAGGCCCTTTATATAGGCTGAAAAGCCTTAGAATTATGGTAGGATTTGGAGACTTGGTGGGCAAGCCACCGCCTTGAGGAAGGTTCTAGACTCCTTCCTTGTAGGAGTCTGTTTCCTTATTGAATTGGATGCCTTGGAGGCTAAGTTTGGTAGGAGTAATATCCTTATCTGACTCTTATTGCTGAGCTGTTTATCTTCTCCAATATTAATTACGAATTTAATATTGAAATTAGGGGATTGGGCCTCACTAATGGGCCCCACGTTTGGACCATGCTGGGTCTAATTAATGCAACATTAAATGTGTCTTTAGGGCTTACTTTTAGCCCACATCATTTACCCCACAACTTCTAGGAATTAATTACCTTTTTCGAGACTTGGGTCAGGGTTTATATTTGTGCAATAGTGTTTTACGAGTATCGTCTTGATGTAAAGCATGGAGCGACCGATGCATTTACGACGATGTTAAAACGACGCTAAACAGCGCTAATCAGCCTTAACGACGTTTAAACGGTGTTAACGACGTTAAACGGCGCTAAACGACGCTAATCGATGCTAATCAGCCTTAAACGACATTTAAACGGTGTTAAACGACATTAAACGACATAAAACGGCACTAAACGACACAAAATGACGTTAATCGGTGCTAGTCAGCCTTAAACGACATTTAAACGGTGTTAAACGACGTTAAACGACATAAAACGGCACTAAACGGCGCTAAACGACGCTAATCGGCGCTAATCAACCTTAACCAACATTTAAACGATGTTAAAAGACGTTAAACGACATAAAATGGCACTAAACGACGCTAATCAGCGCTTAAACAGCCTTAAACGACGTTTAAACGATGTTAAATGACGCTAAATGGTGCTTAACAGCACTAAACTTAATTTCGTCTTCGTACTGATTTTCGCGTTTAGTACGTCAAGATTGAAGTTAAATACCAACTCACAGACTCAGACTGAAAATTTAAGAAACCAAATTTTTTATAGAATTAAAACTTTTTCTTATGTAATAATATAGGAGTGAATAGTGGTAATGATTGCGATGTAACGACTGTCTATTGAATGAATGGGATGGATTTAGATTCAAATCTTTATATGTCATGAAGAATGCTTTTGGTTGACAGCATAGATAAGAATGATCTATCTCCTAGGGATATAAGTTATATTATTCCAAGTAGGAAGATTATTCTTATGTCATCCAAATCAATATATGTTATTAGTCCAGTGGTTCCGTAAAAGGGTTAAGGAACGCCCGAAAGAGGACCAGGGCATTTTTATTAAATATAAGGGATAAAAGAAATAATAAAGTGTGAATAGTGATTTTGGTGGAGATGAGAATATTATTAGATGACACTATATATGAGTATTCAGAGCGGAAATCTGAATTTGTATTAGTGATCCAGGAGGAAATTAAGTGTATGTAAAAGCTGTTGAATTCAGAAAAATAGCACTTTTATTTTCTCCGAGATTTCCCTGGACACTGCCAGACTTAAGGATTTATTAAAGGGATTTAAGGAATTTAAATTCGAGAAGTATTAAGAAAGATGGAAAATGGTATTATAAATATTAAGAAGGTTTTCGGTAAAACCCTAACTAGAAACGAATGAGTTATTCCCTCGAACGATCAATGAATTGAGCAATAAATGGACAAAGAAACAAGCAGGGAATCAAAGGTGCATGCATGTGCTACTAAAAAATATCTAGAGACTATATAGTTACAAGAGTAACTAGAACCATTAGAAGATCAACTAGTACTTAGCTAAATCAAACCTTAGTTAACTTGTAAACCATCCAATGATCAACACATGGCTTGTTAAATAAATCATTCAATGCATCATCACTTTAATAAAGTGAACATAAGATGAGATATTATTCAAGGCATCACTTTATGCATTATTATTCAAAGAAATCAACCAAGCAACTCCATCCCCTCTCTTGTTCAAGCCATTCGGCTTTCTTGGTAATTCAAGAATCAAAACCAAGCTTCCAACCATCATTTGATCTTGTAATTTTTATTGTAAGTCCTATATTTCGTAAAACTAATCTCCTGAAAATCCTAGCTTCAATCTCTTCTTTTTCCATTTTCAAAACAATCATTAAAGAGGAGGATGAATAGTGTTTTCATGAACTAATCTTTGATTTTCTTGTTTTCATGGTTGATCTTAGCAAGGTTAAGCACTCCTAAGGACCATACCAAGCTTTGTAAGGCTAGATCATACTCCAAGGAAGGTATAACAACCTGAAACCCTAGACCTACTTTGAGTTTTAAGCATGTTCTTGGGTGATCTAAGTTTAGTAATGTTGTTAGTAGGTTATAAGCATGATTATAAGCATGATTATGTTTTGGTTTTGGTAAATGTTAAAAATAGTTTAGATGAACGGAAAGGCATTGCTTGGCCTCAGTTCATGGTTATATATCATGTATATGTTGTTTGGAGTGGATACCATGATTATTGGAAGGTTTGGAATTTGGAAATATTCGATTTATAGCCGTCGTAATGCCGAAATTTCGTTAACCTTAAGAACACGAATTTGACAGTAGATGTAACTCACTATTTAGCTTCTATTTTTTCCATGACAAGCTAGATTATGTTATAAGCTTCATTTTGATATAAATTTCGTATAAAACGGACTTACGGTTTAGGAGTTATGATTAAATTCGTAAAAGTGGTTCGAAACCGTACGCGGAAATTCGTAACTGAAATTGGACTCCTTTAATATTACGAAATCAGTGGCGAATCTTATTAATTAAATACTAGAGGTAAAAAGGAAGGTTTGGGAGAAAACAACATGTCGAATGGATCGTTTTCCGATTTTATAAAAATGTTCGAATCAAGGTTAAACGCGAACGAACCCCTAAAAGCATGCTTGATTATGACCTTGGTAAATAACTTAGAAAACGGGCGATAAAACTCGTAGTACAATCTTGATTCGTAAACGATCGATCTTAAAACTTACATGGCTTAAGTATGTATCAAGTGTGGGTACAATGACATGTCATAGTAACGAACATATGTCGAACCGCATCGGTGATAAAAGAGTTACACTAAGAGGTGTATAACGAGATAATTTGAAAACGTGTTTCGACTTAAGTAGAGTTTATATTTAACCTTTGTAAAGTGTAAAGTGATTAATCCGGAATGCCTTGGTTATTTATAGATCACCAGGCTGACCTGGGACACGCTACCACTACCCCTACCCGCACTCGATTCCCAGGCAAGTTTCAAATCCTTTTTAAAAGGCTGTTGTTGTGAATATATATATATATATATATATATGCTTTCTGTTATACATATGCCATAGCATGCATGCCTACTTTAAAAGTCATATTGATATACTTGTTCCCTGAATTATTGTTGGCTTATAAGCTAGATAGTTAATATATCATTTATAAGCCGGATATTACTAAGACCCTTAAGCGAAGGGCAGTTAAATCTCATTATTTGATTATATACCGGTGTTGTGGAACGAAAATTAGGGTGTAGTTATTGTGTTAGGGTTTGTGGAAGCTTCGAGCTTTAATGGTTGCGCTTGTGTTTTGTGACTTAAATCGTGTCCTCACAAGATGCCTACGTATCTCAGAGATGAGAATCAAGCCAAAAACGTAGTTCTAGGTGTGAAGGAGCAGGTCCTTATATAGGTGATGAAAACCCTAGAATTAGGGTAGAATTAGGAGACTTGATGGACAAGTCACAGCTTAGGCCCAATTCTAGAGCCTTCTAATTGATAAGGAGATAAGAGTTGTAGATATGTGCCTTGAAGGCTACTCCTAATATGATTTAGTTTCCTTTCTGGACTTGATTTCAAAGTCTTTTATTTGGCTGACTCATCAGCTACGAATTTATTATTTAATTAGGGTTTGTGCCCATCTGGTGGGCCCCATGTTTGGACCATTCCGGGTCTAATTAATGTCACATTAAATGTGTCTTTAGGGCTTACTTTTAGCCCATATCATTTGCCCCCCAACTTCTAGGAAAACTGATCAGGTTTTCCTTGAAGTTATAATGGTCTTACTTGAGACTTGGGTCGGGGTTTGTTGCTCTTACGTGAGCACTTTCAACAATATCATATTAATGTAAAGCGTGGAACGACCGACGCATTTACGATAATGTTGAACGACACTAAACGGTGCTAAACGTCACTAGACAGCGCTAAACAGCTTTAAACAATGTTTAAACAGTGTTAAACAATGTTGAATGGCATAAAACGGTACTAACGGCACTAGTTTGAAAATATTAAATTGCGCTTCGAGCGTAAAATTATTTTTCCATGTTTCTAAAATTTTTGAAATTTTTATTTCTGAAATGTAATCATTTTTTAATGATTTTCAGAAAATTTTCTGCGATTTTTCGACCTGGATTGAGGTCGCCACGAAGTACCCAGGTCGTGAGCCTTCCGACCTCGTCTCACGACGTGAATCGAGCTCATCCAAGGGCTGAAAAAGAGGCAGGTCGTGAGGTATACGACCTCATATCACGATCTGGTTCGAGGTCCCACAGAACCTGCCTTTCTAAGGCCTCATGATGCTGTTGATGTAGAAGGTGGGGCTGCCTCCTCTGCCAAATCATCCGTTTTCCGGCCAGCTTGGGGCATCAGAAAACAAGATTCAGTGGTCGGGGCTACCAAGCACTCGAAGGATTGGTCCTACCATTCGATCACCCCTGCTGACTATCGTGACCTCGTGGTATCTCGTGACTTGGAGGCAGTCGAGTCGCTGGGGACTCAAGCTATTGCTACCGTAAGTATTTTACTTTTTTAGTTTGAATGTTTCATTCTTCGTTCCCTAACACTTAAATTGTATTTTCAGAATAACACCTACTTCCAGGCAGCCATGCATCATGCCAAGTCTTGGCGAATTCAGGCCGGGACTCATAAGAAAGATCTTGATCAGGCAAAGGTCCAAGTTGCAGGCCTGGAAGAGAAGTTGAAGGCCAAGGAAGAGGAGCTGGAGAAAGCCTATGGCAGCATTGCTGAGCTTCGCCAAGGCAAGGAGGATATCATAGATGATTACATGGACTCCGAGGACTTCCAGAAGCTTATGACTAAGCATGACGACCTTGCTTATCCGGCCAACTACTTTAGTGGCTGGAAAGGGGCCTTAGATGCTGTTTCTGAGAGGCACCCCAGTTTGTTCCAGATTGGGGATTTCCCTTGCCCCGAGGCTCCTTTAGAGTTGGCAAAGCTGTTAGAGTCCCAGAGGATTTCTCCTATGGAAGAGGACGAGGAGGATGGTGTGGAAGAAGAGGAGGGGGGGTGATGCTACTGATAGGATTTTGGATCCTGAGCACTCCCCACTCCAGGCTGATGCCGAAGAGTCTACTACTGCCACCAGCACTGATAGAGAGTCTCCAGTTAAGAGTACTGCCAAGGCTGTCAAAGTTGCCAAGACTACAACTAAGGCTCCTTGAGTTTATCTTATGTTGGCCCTGCGTGGCTTATCTTTCGTTATTTTGCATTCTTGACTTATGAATAATAACTTATAGCCTTCGGGCTTTGTTTATTTTAAGCATCCTTTGATTTTTCCTTTCACTTAGTTGTCCCGTCTTTTGTAGTTTGGCTTACTTTAGCTAGCAATTTTTTAAATATGCTTTGATACATAACAGACATAAGGAATAATAACCAAGGGAGGAGAAAATCAAATTGCATTAAACTTGAAATGGGTCTGGCCCTTCTTAATACTCTACTTCCTACTCAGAGTTTAAGAACTCAAAAATGGTTTTGTCGACCTTATTTCTATTTTCCTAACACATGAATAAAGGCTGAATCCTTACAAGGATAGCTTAAACATAATAAATCTTAAGGTTAAAAGCATGCCAAGTACGGGGCACCTCATCCCCGTCCAAGGTCTCCAACTTGTACGATCCTCGTCCTAGCGTCTTCCTAACTCGATATGGACCTTCCTAGTTTGGGGCTAGTTTTCCCCTCTGGCCAACTCCAGAAGCCTCGATCTTCCTCAGAACTAAGTCACCTTGCTGAAAGAACCTCTCCTTAACCCTGTGGTTGTAATAGAAGGATGCTTTCTTTTGATGCTCCGCATTTCTGGCATTTGCCTCATCTCTAACTTCATCAATTAGATCTAGGGCGAGCCTCATGCCTTCTTCATTAATCTCAGGTTCAAATGCCTCAACTCGAGGTGACGCATGCATGATCTCTAGTGGCACAACTGCTTCAGCTCCATAAGCTAGCAGGAACGGGGTTGCTCCGGTGGTCACCTTACAAGTAGTGCGATAAGCCCATAGTATAGGTAGAAACTCGTCCACCCAAGTGTTCCTTGAACGTTCGAACCTCTTCTTTAGTCCATCAAGGATAATCCGATTGGCCACCTCGGCCTGTCCATTTGCTTGCGGGTGTGCTACTGAAGTAAAATGAAGCTCAATAGCATTTTCCTCACAGTACTTTTTGAACTCCTCATTATTGAACTGCATCCCATTATCCGTCACAAGGATTCGTGGGATGCCATACCTACAAATTATGTTTTCCCAAAAGAACTGGGCAACTTGCTTGGTGGTTATCTTGGCTAGAGGCTTAGCCTCAATCCACTTGGTGAAGTAGTCAATGGCGACTATCAGAAACTTCCTATGTGCCGACGCCATAGGGAAAGGGCCAAGAATGTCCATCCCCCACATTGCAAACGGGATAGGAGAATTAATCGAAGTTAACATCTCAGGCGGTTGCCTTACAATCGGAGCATGCTTCTGGCACCTATCACATCTCTTAACATAATTCTGTGCATTGGCCAGCATCTCCGGCCAATAAAATCCAGACGAGTTATTTTGTGAGCCAAAACCCTGCCCCCCAGGTGCTGCCCACATATTCCTTCATGAACCTCTTCCAAGGCTTCTCTTGCCTCTTGGGGCCTCAAACACTTCAAGTACGGGACGACAAACGATCTCTTGTAGAGGATGCCTTCGATCAAGGCATATCTCAATGCTCTCACTGACAGCTTTCGTGCCTCTAAGGCATTGTCAAGGAGCCAACCTGTTTCAAGGTGAGCTTTGATAGGATCAATCCAGCAACCTCCTACATCAATCGGTGCTACCAACTTAGAGTTGATAGTCGGGGCCTTCAAGACCTGGAAGTAGACACTTCCTGCGTGATTCTCTATTTCAGAAGAAGCGAATTTAGATAGGGCATCGGCCTTAACATTCTCTTCCCTTGGAATGTGTTCCACATAGCATTCTTCAAACTAAGTCATAACAGGTTTTACGACTCTCAGGTATTTTGCCATAGTTTCGTCCTTGGCCTCAAACTCACCATTCACTTGCGAGACTACCAATCTTGAATCTCCACACACTTTGAGGTTCTTAACCCTCATGATTCTAGCCAAGCCTAAACCGGCTATCAAGGCTTCATATTCAGCTTCGTTGTTGGTTGTCTGAAAATCCAACTTCAAAGCATACTCAACCGTGAACCCATCGGGGCTTTGCAAGACTAAACCTGCACCACTTGATTTTGTTTTTGATGCTCCATCAAAATATAGCACCCAGTATTCTTTTAGATCAGGTACAAGCGCTTCATCCTTATTTTCACATTCTTGGTTGGGTACTATCTCCTGCCCCCCGACTTCTTGGTTGCTAATGGTACATTCAACCACGAAGTCAGCCAATGCCTGAGCCTTGATGGCTGTCCGAGGCTTATACGTTATGTCAAATTCCCCGAGCTCAATTGCCCATTTGATCAACCTTCCACTAGCTTTTGGGCTGTGCAATATGCTTCTCAACTGCTGATCTGTCAAGACCTCAATCTTGTGTGCCTGGAACTATGGTCGGAGCTTCCTTGAGGCAGTTACTAATGCCAAAGCAAACTTCTCAATTGGGGAGTAATTCAACTCAGCCCCATGCAACACTTTGCTCACATAGTAGATGGGTTTCTGAACCTTCTTCTTTTCTCTAACAAGAACTGCACTCAATGCTTGTTCAGATACCGCCAGGTATAGATAAAGAGTCTCCCCAGGGCTAGGCTTGGCCAACAACGGGGCTTCGGCCATGTATTTCTTCAACTGTTCAAAGGCCTCTCGGCTCTCTATAGTCCATTCAAAATTTTTCACCTTCTTTAACGCTTGAAAGAAAGGCAAACACTTGTCACCGGACTTGGAGATGAATCTACCTAAAGCCGCAACTCGGCCAGTTAGCTTTTGTACATCTCGTACAGACCGAGGTGGTTCCATGTCCAAAATTGCTTTGATCTTGTCAGGGTTGGCTTCTATGCCTCTCTTCGAAACCATCAATCCCAAAAATTTTCCTGATCCAACACCAAAAGCACACTTGGCTGGATTTAACATCATCTTGTGGTGCCTCAGCACTTCGAATGCCTCTCTGAGGTGCTTAATATGGTCAGCCTTGAGTAGGCTCTTGACTAACATGTCATCGACATAGACCTCCATGGTTTGTCCGATCAGATGAGCAAATATCTTATTCACCAATCTTTGATAAGTAGCTCCTGCATTCTTGAGACCAAAAGCCATAACAAGATAACAGAAAACACCAAAATCAGTAATGAAAGATACCTTTGGGATGTCATCCTTGTGCATCTTAATTTGATTGTAACCACTGAAACCATCCATGAAACTCAACATCTCGTGTCCAGCTGTGGCATCTATTAGGGTGTCAATCCTTGGTAGAGGGAAACAATCCTTTGGGCATGCATCATTTAAATCTGTGAAGTCGATACACATTTTCCACTTTCCATTCGCTTTCTTGACCATGACAGGGTTAGCCAGCCATTCAGGGAACTGAATCACTTCAATAAATCCAGCTTCCAAAAGCTTGTCAACTTCTTGCTTAATGGCATCCTGCCTTTCAGGAGCACAATTCCTCTTTTTCTGCTTTATCTTCTTCCGTGCAGGATCGACGTTCAACCTATGAGTTAAAAGTTGGGGGTCAATCCCTGGCATGTCCGCTGCTGTCCAAGCAAACACATCGCTATTCTCTTGCAAGAACTCTGTCAATTCGCCCTTCAGGGGTTCCTTCAGAGATGCTCCTATGTATGTAACCTTTTCTGGGTCGCCCAGCTCCAGAGGAACGGGTATTAAATCCTCTGCTGGCTTTCCTCGGTGTTCATCATCACTACAGACATCCATGTCTTCAATCGGGAGTACCTGCCCCCCGACTCCATCAGCTCTTAGGGCGGATACATAACAACTTCTTGTCATCTTCTGGTCGCCTTTTTGTTCTCCGACCCCATTTCGGGTTGGAAACTTAATCTTCATGTGATATGTTGAGGCAATAGCCTTGAACGCATGAAGTCCAGTCCTTCCCAGGATTGCGTTATAAGTCGAGGCTGCCTTAATTACCAGAAAATTCAACATTTGAGTAGCTTCCTTAGGTTCCTGCCCGATTGTCATGGGTAACTGGATAGTACCCTCCACCTTGGACTCAACTCCATTGAATCCGTAGATGGGCATGTTAGTCGGGGTCAGCTGAGAATCGGTATATCCCATCTTCACTAAAGCATCATGAAACAGAATGTCAACTGAAGCTCCATTGTCTATCAAGACTCGCTTTACCTCCGAGTTCCCAATCACAGGGGTTATAACTAACGGGTCATCATGGGGGAATTTCACCCCTTCAAGATCAGAATCATCAAAACCAATTACGATTTCAGTTCTAGCACACTTCGGGGTCTCTCCCACGATGTGCATCACCTCCCTGGCGTATGCCTTTCGAGAGTTTCGAGTTGTACCGGCCGCTGTCGGGCCTCCCCAGATCATGTTGATAACTGGCCCTCGGGGCTGTGTGTTACGGTCACGATCATTATCCCTTCTATCATTGTTTCTCCTTTCGTAGTCCCTTCTTTGGGTTCCACGATCTTCACCCTTGGTGAAGTTACTCAGTTTTCCTTTGCGGATCAGAAATTCGATCTCATCCTTTAACTGCCTACAATCATCTGTATCATGCCCCATATCTCGGTGGAACCGACAATATTGATCCTTGTTCCTCTTTGCGGGGTCTCCCCTGAGTGGCTTCGGCCATCGGAAGTCCTTATCCTTCTCGATCTCCAACAAGATTTGACTTCTAGGAGCATTTAACCTTGCATAGTCAGAGAACCTTGGTCCCAAGCTCTTTTTTGGTGGCAAATCAGAGTCTTTGCTAGTTTGGGGATACTTGTCCCTAGCATCGTACTCCTGCTCTTGCTTGCGCTTTTTTGTATCATTGTTCCCCCGACCATTGCCTAATGTGACTTCCTTCTTCGTGCTATCCTCGGCCTTGATGTACTTATCAGCCCTTCGCTGGAGATCAGCCATATTCTCAGGGGGATGCTTTGCCAATGATCTCTTAAAGTATAGGTCGGTGGTACCATGCTCCAAGGCTACCATTGCAACCTTATTGTCCAGATCAGTGATGTTCAGAGTCTCCTTGGTGAACCTCTTAAGATAGTCTCTCAGACTTTCGTTCTTCCCTTGTACCACATACATAAGAGATGCAGAACTTTTCTCATGTGTTCTTCCGCTGATAAACTGACTAATGAAAGCAGCACTCAACTCCTTAAAGGAACCAATCGAGTTTGCAGGAAGCCGACTATACCATTGTTTGCACTAAATCACGCAAGCGTACGTGGTCACAAGTAATACAGATATAAGTCAAGTTCGTTCCCATAGAGATCTGGTTATGGTTTTAATTCAGTAAACGCACCTATCCAACAGTGTATGGTTATTATGCACTGCTAATACAAATAACAAATATGGGTTTTAACTATCTAAATTAACTAAAAAGCAAATTAACAAAACTACTAATTAACTAACTAGAAAGAATTGAAATCTAATTACTTCTGCAAGAAAAACCATGGAATCCTAACTTCATTAAATACTTCGCTTAGATCTGATGCCTTTAATCACTATATTCAATGGTTATGATATCTGATCGAATAACACGAAACAAGTATACGCTACTTCTCAGTATACGAATACCAAACTAAACATACATCCACAAAAGAGATAGAAGATGAATATACACCAATTATGCTTAGACCCTATATGTCTATAGAATTTGAAAACATAACGGTTGAAGAGCAAGTTATCCATTAAGATCACACAGGGCAGTATAAGTATTCTCATCTCATACCACGAATC
Organism: Kitagawia praeruptora; assembly: GCA_037693485.1. Lineage (NCBI taxonomy): Eukaryota > Viridiplantae > Streptophyta > Magnoliopsida > Apiales > Apiaceae > Kitagawia > Kitagawia praeruptora. Next base: position 118,457,882 of record CM075352.1, read on the forward strand.
ATATTGATAAACTGTAAGAACCCTAATTTTTGGTAATATTTTGTTTTATTTAATATCTTGTGACATTATCATTATGGAACCTTTCTAGTCATCCCTGTTGATTTATAGAATCGATTGTCTGAGAAACTGCGTTGTTGCATTTATGATGTAAGATATGCAGAGAGGTTGTGAAGGCAAGAGTCTTACTGTTAGTAATATTTATAAAGCTTGGGATTTGAGAATGGTTAGAATAGTAAAGGATTTATTAAGAATTATGACGAGGAATTTTGGACATTCGAGGAATTTACACAATAAGTACTTAAGGAATTATAGGGGAAATCTCTACGCGACGAAATATTATTACGAGAGAATAATTAAGTTACGATACGAACTAAGGATTAAATAACAAGCATTGGTGGGAGAATAATATTACAAGGAAAGGAATTACATGCAAGTGCCATGTAACTAGATAGTTAGAAAAAGGAACTAGAAAACATAAAAGCAAATGTGAATAGTGACTAGCATGGTGGGTGATGTACTTAGGGGACAATAGGGCATGGATGCAACCTAGGCTAGCTTGGCAACATGTGACTACTCCTTACTAACCATAATAATACAAGTCATTCTAGCATTTCTTTTTACCTTTCCAAAACAAAACAAAGCAAAAACACTTCCCCCCCCTTTGTATAGCTCTCGGCCGAACCATCTTGGGAGAGAGGGAGAGATTTTCTCTCCAAGTTTTCTTCATCTACAACCTTCCTAGGGCTTCCTTGCATCATAGTAGAGGTATGGTATCAATTTCAAAGCCTTCCATCCATTGGTTCTTGAGTTATAATTGTTGGAAGTTTAGAGAAATGTTAACATAAGTTTATTATCTTTTAGATCTTGCATTGTGAGTGTTGTAGGAGGCCATCTAAGGTGTTTTTAAGTTGTATAAAGATTGTTCAAGGTCTCTAGGATCTCAAGAAGGTATGAAATCTCAAACCACCCTTGGTTATGTGTTGTTCATATAGTATGGTAGTAGATCCATGCATTTTAGGGGTTATCTTGAATGTATATGTATTGGATAACATGGATCTTGGGTTTTGATGTTGAGATTGTGAATTTTATGACTATGGTTAATATATATATCTCCATGAGTGTTATGAGTCATGATCTAAGTGTTTTAAGTGGTGTTTATGTTATGGAAGCATGAAAAATGGTTGATCTAAGTGATTTGAGCTTGCTGAGTTTGTCCAGGAACTTTTATCTGTGTTGTAGCACGATTTTGAACACCCAAATGATGTCCCCTAATGTCCTACCTTATATTTTTGGAAAGATAATTGAATGTAGTTTCGGGATATCTAAGATTCATAGCTAGGTGATGTGTGGATTTTTAGTTATGGCCGGAGGAGTGAATTTTGTTTCTGGACAATGGACTGCATTAAGTGACCCCTTGTGAACCTTGTTTAAACACCTTAAAATATGTTTAGGATCATGGAAAAATTTGAGAATGTAGGTAATGCAGTGGTGAAGACCACCCAAAAGGAATTGGATTAAAATATGAATTTTTGGATTTTATAAAAATGCTAGAGTAAAATTCGCGTAATGGAAAAAAGTCGATTAGTGGAACATTATTCTAGGGTTAGTGGTTATGGTTCGAACGTGGTAACTAAATTAAGTCGAGTAAGTGACGAGCGTAAACGAGTGATGTCATGGACCTATAGTGGGCCTAGGGAGTCATAAGACGAAGTCGTTAAGTTAATTTCGTACCCCCTTAAAACCCCGTAATTAGAAAGAAATTGTTAAGGTACTAACGAACGATTATTGTTTGTGTATAGATCGTTCGAATTCGCACGCTCGACCACCCCAACCAAACCAAGGCAAGTTTACTTTTCAAAACTTATCCCTATACAAGGATTTTCACTGTTGTGTTTGTAGTTTTCAAATTATATCAAATGCTATGTTTATCGGAGTATTGATGCAATTGAGATTGAACAAGTACATGTATGCTTTTACCCCTTGAACTTAGATTGAGATGTTTTCTTCGGACAACGACTCTAGCAATAGAGGTCGTAGCGGTCCGTATATACTATTGACCGGGGAGCGGTATATTATTATATCGTATCTATATTGCGAAAACCCGAAGGGTCATTCGGGTGGTATCGTATATTCAAATAACTATTATTATATCTTCGTAAATACTCGAAACCCTATCTTGGATTAAGAGTTTATTTTATCGAATAATTATTTTATTATTTATTAATATTAAATCTTAAAATATTATTTATTAATTACTGTTCATTATTTAAAGACAAAGTTAATCCAAGATACTTTTTAATACTTTCAAGCTCGAACTCTTTCGAACTCAAAACATTTTCGAAAACCCCCGGTCAGATTCTGCTTCTTGTATGATTTCAAGAATCATCGGTCGACTGATGTCGGACCTCAATTACTCTGTTTTCAATCAAAATCAAGTTTTAAAAGAGAAGAAAAAGGGACTCTGGCAGGTGTGGGAACCGTTGACGAACGATTCCCGGGATGTGTAAGCGGCCGTGAGCCAGGCGGTCCATCACTTATTATTCCGGCCCAGGTGTTGCCGAAGGATGATTACGGATGTAGTTTTCATCGAGGGTGATTACGGATGTACTTTTCACCCGAGGGATAGTTACGGATGTAGTTTCTATCCTTCTACCGGTAGAGAAGACCCGCGGATTATTGGACTCGGATGTGGCGACTGATCATCGTCAATCCCTGTCAGGTTTTATGTTTTCTTTAAGTCCCATTCCTCCACTTTGGAAAAATGCTTTGACACTGCATCTTAGGCCTATGTGCCAGTTGCCGATAGTGTCCTATTTTGATGAGAAAGATGTTGACTTTAAGCAGTATCTAGAACTGCAAGGTTGTTTTGAAACCAAGGGCACGTACTGGTGCACCTTTGAAATTACCAATAATGACAAGTGATTTTATAACCGATTGATACAAACGAGTTTCATGACTGTTATATATACGAAATGTTATATTGCTTACCTTATACATATATTCTTGCTGAGCTATAGTTGCTCACTCTTGCTTGTTTTCAAATTTTACAAACACAACAGCTAAGAGAAATGGCAAGAACCTGTCAGACTGTTCGAAAGCAGGTGACTAGACCCCAGGCTGCAGTTGAGATCCCACCGGTAGGCCCCATTAGCCGGATTGGTTGGCAGCTTTTGTTAGTACGTTTTATTTATAAGTATGACCTGTGCAAGGCAGTGTACGGTAACAAACTTTCAAGCCGCCAACTTCGCTTCATATCGAAGTGTTGCTGGTAGCATAAATGTTATTTAATTCGGTCTGTAATAACTCTAAAATTCTTACTTTTGCTTATTCATATGTATGACGTTTCTGAGACTCTAACCTGTGTGTGTGTGTGTGTGTGTGTGTGTGTGTGTGTGCGGTGTGAGTTTATTGTGGGGTCGATGGTTGTTTATTTATATTATGTGCAAGAACAAGTATGTTATTAATGGAAAATGGACCGTGAGCGCCTAGATCTCCGACCCCGGATCTGGGGGCGTAACAGAAATGGTATCAGAGAGAAGGTTACAGTTCTCAGAAACGATAGTAACTTAGGGAAGCAACCATAATAATACTAATAATAATAACAATAATAATAATCCCATTAATACCTAGAGCTCTCATCGAGTTCACAGTCGGGTTATCGGATATAGCCCTGACTTCTAAGGCCCGTGAGGGAACTACTCCTTAAACCCTTCTTTTTGGTTAGTAACCTAGCTTATTTCCCTTGTGTAGATGGAGGAGATACCAGACCCTGAGGCCTATGAGAGGGAGCATGATGAGGCACTACTGAGAGAGACTGAGGACCCTGTTGAGGATACTGATGCTGACTCTGAGACCGACCATGTGATTGAGCTGATAGAGGACACTGAGGAGGAGGATCCCGATGAGGAGCCCTTTGTTGAGCCTGAGCCTATTACCCCCTCCCCTGTGGCCACTGATGAGGAGAGTGTGCGATCCGGTGAGGACCGTGTTGTGTCACCCCCACCCTCTCCACAGTCATTGAGCCCCACTTCTTCATATGATGACTCCGAGGAGGATACTTCTAGTGAGGAGGAGCGTGACCCTACCCCTGCTCCTGCTCCTGCCCCTGTTATGCCACCCCCACCACTGGACCTACCCCCAGTATCGGGTGCCGAGCACGCCTATGTGGTGCAGTTCCTGACCCGAGACTTACTTTCTGCGGAGGCCCGACTTAACGAGGCGAGGAGGGTGATAGTGGAGGAGCGCGAGGCGCGCTTGAGGATCCAGGCTGAGATGAGGACTACTTTTGCCAGGAGGACTAGAGCTCGACTCCACAGGATTGAGAGGAGGAGTCGCGAGAGGGTTCTCGGATTAGGGATCCGCGGGGGCGGAGTGATCCAGGCTAGGGATGTTAGACGTGTTGTGCGTCGTGCATTTGCCCGAGTGAGGACCTTGCTCCGTCGCGGTGCGGCCCCGTGATGTGTTACTGATAGCTCAGTCCCCTAGGTTAAGATGACATTGGTATGTCGATTCTGCGGGACAGTTGACTTGTGCAGTGGCGTCCTTCCTGACCAGTGGATGAGTAGACTGACCTACATATATGTAGATATGACTTCGGATAGTATGTACGGATGTAGCCCTACTTTTGTGTAGCCCTGACTATTCGGATTATGTACTTGTATTTGTTCCACTTTTGCTAGACTTTGACATCGGAACTATGTATTTGGCTCTAACATCCAAACTTTGTGACAACCCTTGTACCGTACTTATTTAGTTTCAGTTTCCTTGATATTGTCTCAACTGCTTTACTTTCCGATGCCATGCTCTACCATTTTGATATACAACTGTGATTATACAACTGTTACAAGCCACAAATACAACCATGCTGTTTCAAATTTACGATATGCGATTTCAAATTGTTCTCTACATTTTCCAAAATTTATCCTACAATTTTTCTAAAATAAATCTTTCAAAAAAAAAAACCGTTTTTAGTTTATTTAAAACTCTAAAAATATTTCTACAGATTACGAAGTTTTGAAATTTTGGAAATTCCTACAAATATTTTCGAACCACGTAACGACCTTCCCTAAAAAAGGTTTTACAGTTTATCGCCATCATAAGGGCACTGCGAGTTCGAAATTTTAACCCTGTATAAGAAGGAACAATACGTTCCTGACTTCTCTAAATACGGTCAAATAAATTGAAAACCCTAACCCATTTTTGTCTTATTATCAGAATCATGCCACCCAGAAGAATGAACACTCGAGCTCACCCGGCCAACTCTGAAGGCCAGGGTAGCCACCATGGGCCGGAAGGCCACCGGAACCGAGAGAGAGAGGATCAGAACCTGAGCGAGGATGAAGGCAGTGACTATAACTTGTTTGATAACTCTGAGTATGATGAAGAGGAAGCTGAAGATGATACCCTAGAGGTGGAAAACCCAAGGAGAGACCCTATGGAGCGATTCATGGACCTACTCAGGCAGAACTTGGACCGTCCCCCGGTTCAGCCACCACCCAACAATGCGAATGCCAATGCCTTTCGGAACTTCAAATCCCTGAAACCCCCGGAGTTTAAGGGAACTGCGGACCCAGTCGAGGCAAGAGCCTGGCTGAAAGAAATGGAAAAATCTTTTGAGATACTAGGAGTCGTTGAAGAGCAGAAGATTGTTTTCGCCACCTATCTGCTGAAGGGTGAGGCAAACTACTGGTGGGAAGCTAAAAAGAATTTGGAGGGAAGAGGTGTGGTGACCTGGGAGAGGTTTAGCGAGTTGTTCTTGGAAAAGTATTTCCCTAGGTTCATGGAAACACAAATGGAGCTGAAATTTTTGGAACTCAAGCAAGGTAACATGACGGTGGCCGAGTATGAGGCAAGATTTACTGAGCTGTCAAGGTTTGTGCCGGAATATGTGAACTCTGAGGTGAAGAGGGCCCGAAGGTTTCAATTGGGGCTAAAGCAATGGATTCAGAATCGTGTGGCAGTTCTTGAGCTGACAGACTATGCCACCCTGGTACAGAAAGCATCGATTGTTGAGGCTGGAGGTGAACAGATGCAGAAGGAGAGGGAAGGAAAGAAGAGGAAGTTTGACAGTCGAAAGGGAAACTCTGCGGGAGGGAGCTTTCCGAGCAAATTTAAGCGAGGAACAATGTCCCAACCCAGCGGAAACTTTGGAACCAAGAGAGCCGAAAGTTGGAGTGTGGGCCAGGGCGGCCGACCTCAGGGATCATCGTACTCTACCCCACCCCGAGCCCCACTCCCGGAATGCAATAAATGTGGAAGGAAACATGCGGGCGTGTGTAACCTGCAAGATGTGAAGTGCTTCAAGTGTGGGCTGACGGGACATTATGCTAACACCTGTCGAGGGACTAGTAACAACACCAGTGCCGGAGGTAACTGCTTCAAGTGTGGGAAACCAGGGCACCGAATGAGGGAATGTATGTCCTCTGGGCCAGCTGCATCAAGAGTGAGTGGAACTGCTTCTAACAGGGCCCCTACTGCAAGAACTTTTAACATGACTGTGCAAGATGCCGTGAGGAACACGGATGTGATCGCAGGTACCCTACTACTCAACTCAGTTAATGCGAATGTTTTATTTGATTCGGGAGCTACCAAGTCTTTCATATCCCTAGATTTTGTAAGTCAGTTAGGCCTTAAGACTGAACCACTGAGAGACAGACTGCAAGTAGAGATAGCAAACCATGAAATTATTCCTGTTAACCAGGTATGTCCAGGTTACGACCTAGAAATAGAAGGGCGACACTTTCGGGTAGATTTAATACCTTTTAAATTAGGAGAGTTTGACGTAATAATAGGTATGGATTGGTTGACAACCCACGGAGCTCAGATTGATTGTGTGAAGAAGAAAGTGAGTTTAAGACTGCCAGGGGATGAGGAAGTAGTGTTTAGTGGAAAACGACAAACCCAAAAGTTCCTGACTATGATTCAAGCTAAGAAGCTGTTACGTAAAGGATGCGAAGCCTATTTAGCATATGTGAAGGATACCAAGAAAGAGGCACCAAACCTACAGGAAATCCCTGTCGTCAATGAGTTCGCGGATGTATTTCTGGACGATCTTCCCGGACTACCACCCGATAGGGACATCGAGTTTGCTATAGACTTAGTTCCGGGTACGGCCCCAATTTCGAAAGCCCCATATCGGCTAGCCCCAGTGGAAATGAAAGAACTGGCCACTCAGTTACAAGAGTTGTTGGATAAAGGGATGATAAGACCTAGTGTGTCACCGTGGGGAGCCCCGGTGTTATTCGTGAAGAAGAAGGACGGCAGCATGAGATTATGTATAGATTACCGGGAGTTGAACAAGGTGACTATAAAGAATAAGTATCCCCTGCCCAGGATAGATGACCTGTTTGACCAATTGAAAGATGCAGTTTATTTCTCCAAGATTGATTTGCGGACCGGGTACCACCAGTTAAAGATTAAACCAGAAGATATACCAAAAACGGCCTTTCGCACCCGGTATGGACACTATGAGTTCCTAGTGATGTCATTTGGATTAACGAATGCCCCTGCAGCTTTCATGGACTTAATGAATCGAGTCTTCAAGAAATACTTGGACAAGTGTGTTATAGTCTTCATCGATGATATCTTGATTTATTCCAAGATAAGGGAAGAACATGCAGAGCACTTAAGGATTGTATTGGGAGCATTGAGAAAAGAAAAGTTGTACGCTAAGTTCTCGAAGTGCGAATTTTGGTTGAAGGAAGTTCAGTTTTTAGGGCATGTGATCAGCGAACAAGGTATTCTAGTGGACCCAGCCAAAATAGAGGCTGTATCAAATTGGGAGAGACCAACCACTCCGACAGAGGTGAGAAGTTTCATAGGACTGGCTGGCTACTATAGGAGATTTGTCCAAGACTTTGCAAAGATAGCAGCCCCTTTGACCCGACTAACTCGCAAGACCGAGAAGTTTGTGTGGACTGAAAAATGCGAAGAGAGCTTTCAAGGGTTGAAAAAGAGGTTGGTGACAGCACCAGTACTAGCCCTACCTGATGATAAGGGAGATTTTGTGATCTATAGCGATGTATCCCATAAAGGTTTAGGGTGTGTGCTTATGCAGCACGGTAAGGTGATTGCGTATGCGTCCCGACAACTTAAGGAGTATGAGATAAGATACCCCACCCATGATTTGGAATTAGCAGCGATAGTTTTTGCTTTAAAGATCTGGAGACATTACCTGTACGGAGAAAAGTGTGAAATCTACACGGATCACAAGAGCTTAAAGTACATATTCACTCAGAAAGAGTTAAACATGAGGCAGAGGAGATGGTTAGAGCTAATCAAAGATTATGACTGCGAGATTCATTATCACCTAGGGAAGGCCAACGTGGTGGCCGATGCACTTAGCCGAAAGGAGAAGCTTAAGATGATAACGTCAGTGGACGAATTAATCAAGGACCTTGAGAAACTGGAGATTGAAGTGAGGCTACCAGGAATTGGACAAGAGAGTCTAATGGAAATAAAAGTCCCACCACCGTTATTGGAAAAGATTAAGTTGTGCCAGGAAAAGAAGATGGAAGAAGAAAAGAATTCGATAGAGAAAATCTTGACTGGCGAAGAAATTAAGTGTGAGAATGACGGGAATGGAATTATGAGATACGCATCTAGGATATGGATTCCGAACGTTCGAGAGTTAAAAGACGAGATTTTGCAAGAGGCTCATAGTTCAAGGTACTCAATCCACCCTGGAGGCACTAAGATGTATAGAGATTTAAGAGAATACTATTGGTGGCCTAATATGAAAAAGGACGTGGCAGAGTGGGTAAGTAAGTGTTTGACATGTCAAAGAGTAAAGGCCGAACACCAGAGGCCCAGCGGATTGTTGCAACCCTTAGAGATACCCGAGTGGAAGTGGGAGCAGATTGCGATGGACTTTGTGGTCGGATTACCAAGGACCAAGACGAATCATGATGCCATTTGGGTAATTATCGATAGGTTGACCAAGTCAGCACATTTTCTTCCAATCAACGAGAGATATACTGTCGACAAGCTGGCAGATATTTACTTAAAGGAGATTGTGGTTAGACATGGGGTTCCTGTGAGCATTGTATCAGATAGAGACCCGAGATTCAACTCCAGGTTCTGGAGAAGTTTTCAGGATTGTGTGGGGACTAAGTTAAACATGAGTACTGCATACCATCCCCAAACAGACGGACAGAGTGAGAGAACCATCCAAACCATCGAGGACATGTTGAGGGTATGTGCCATTGATTTTAAGGGAAGTTGGGATGACCACTTGCCGTTGATCGAATTTTCCTACAACAACAGTTACCATGCGAGTATAGGCATGCCCCCATATGAAGCTTTATACGGACGAAGATGTCGGTCTCCTTTGTGTTGGGAAGAAGTTGGAGAGCGGAAGATTTTAGGGCCTGAACTGGTCCAACAGACAAGAGAAACTATCGAGCTCATAAGAGGACGGCTGGTAGCGGCCCAAGACAGACAGAAGAAGTATGCGGACCAGACCCGCAAGGACAAAGAATATGAGGTAGGAGAGTTCGTGATGTTGAAGGTATCGCCGTGGAAGGGATTGATAAGATTTGGTAAGAAGGGAAAACTAAGCCCGAGATTAATTGGACCTTTTGAGATCTTGAAACGAGTTGGGAAGTTAGCCTATGAATTGGCTTTACCCCCGAGCTTGCAGCAAGTACATAATGTGTTCCATGTGTCCATGCTACGACCATACCATACCGACTTCCGACATGTGATAGAACATGATCAAGTGGATCTGCAACCAGACTTGACATATGTAGAGCAACCCGTAGAAATCATGGATAGAAAAGAACAGGTACTGAGGAACAAGGTTGTCAAACTAGTGAGAGTCTTGTGGAGGAATCAGAATGTCGAAGAATCAACATGGGAACTAGAAAGCGCAATGCGTGAAAAGCACCCCCAACTGTTTTCAACCTGATTCCGGGACGGAATCCTTTTAAGGAGGGGAGGCTGTAAGAACCCTAATTTTTGGTAATATTTTCTTTTATTTAATATCTTGTGACATTATCATTATGGAACCTTTCTAGTCATCCCTGTTGATTTATAGAATCGATTGTCTGAGAAACTGCGTTGTTGCATTTATGATGTAAGATATGCAGAGAGGTTGTGAAGGCAAGAGTCTTACTGTTAGTAATATTTATAAAGCTTGGGATTTGAGAATGGTTAGAATATTAAAGGATTTATTAAGAATTATGACGAGGAATTTTGGACATTCGAGGAATTTACACAATAAGTACTTAAGGAATTATAGGGGAAATCTCTACGCGACGAAATATTATTACGAGAGAATAATTAAGTTACGATACGAAGTAAGGATTAAATAACAAGCATTGGTGGGAGAATAATATTACAAGGAAAGGAATTACATGCAAGTGCCATGTAACTAGATAGTTAGAAAAAGGAACTAGAAAACATAAAAGCAAATGTGAATAGTGACTAGCATGGTGGGTGATGTACTTAGGGGACAATAGGGCATGGATGCAACCTAGGCTAGCTTGGCAACATGTGACTACTCCTTACTAACCATAATAATACAAGTCATTCTAGCATTTCTTTTTACCTTTCCAAAACAAAACAAAGCAAAAACACTTCCCCCCCCTTTGTATAGCTCTCGGTCGAACCATCTTGGGAGAGAGGGAGAGATTTTCTCTCCAAGTTTTCTTCATCTACAACCTTCCTAGGGCTTCCTTGCATCATAGTAGAGGTATGGTATCAATTTCAAAGCCTTCCATCCATTGGTTCTTGAGTTATAATTGTTGGAAGTTTAGAGAAATGTTAACATAAGTTTATTATCTTTTAGATCTTGCATTGTGAGTGTTGTAGGAGGCCATCTAAGGTGTTTTTAAGTTGTATAAAGATTGTTCAAGGTCTCTAGGAGCTCAAGAAGGTATGAAATCTCAAACCACCCTTGGTTATGTGTTGTTCATGTAGTATGGTAGTAGATCCATGCATTTTAGGGGTTATCTTGAATGTATATGTATTGGATAACATGGATCTTGGGTTTTGATGTTGAGATTGTGAATTTTATGACTATGGTTAATATATATATCTCCATGAGTGTTATGAGTCATGATCGAAGTGTTTTAAGTGGTGTTTATGTTATGGAAGCATGAAAAATGGTTGATCTAAGTGATTTGAGCTTGCTGAGTTTGTCCAGGAACTTTGATCTGTGTTGTAGCACGATTTTGAACACCCAAATATTGTCCCCTGATGTCCTACCTTATATTGTTGGAAAGATAATTGAATGTAGTTTCGGGATATGTAAGATTCATAGCTAGGTGATGTGTGGAGTTTTTGTTATGGCCGGAGGAGTGAATTTTGTTTCTGGACAATGGACTGCATTAAGTGACCCCTTGTGAACCTTGTTTAAACACCTTAAAATATGTTTAGGATCATGGAAAAATTTGAGAATGTAGGTAATGCAGTGGTGATGACCACCCAAAAGGAATTTGATTAAAATATGAATTTTTGGATTTTATAAAAATGCTAGAGTAAAATTCGCGCAATGGAAAAAAGTCGATTAGTGGAACATTGTTCTAGGGTTAGTGGTTATGGTTCGAACGTGGTAACTAAATTAAGTCGAGTAAGTGACGAGCGTAAACGAGTGATGTCATGGACCTATAGTGGGCCTAGGGAGTCATAAGACGAAGTCGTTAAGTTAATTTCGTACCCCCTTAAAACCCCGTAATTAGAAAGAAATTGTTAAGGTACTAACGAACGATTATTGTTTGTGTATAGATCGTTCGAATTCGCACGCTCGACCACCCCAACCAAACCAAGGCAAGTTTACTTTTCAAAACTTATCCCTATACAAGGATTTTCACTGTTGTGTTTGTAGTTTTCAAATTATATCAAATGCTATGTTTATCGGAGTATTGATGCAATTGAGATTGAACAAGTACATGTATGCTTTTACCCCTTGAACTTAGATTGAGATGTTTTCTTCGGACAACGACTCTAGCAATAGAGGTCGTAGCGGTCCGTATATACTATTGACCGGGGAGCGGTATATTATTATATCGTATCTATATTGCGAAAACCCGAAGGGTCATTCGGGTGGTATCGTATATTCAAATAACTATTATTATATCTTCGTAAATACTCGAAACCCTATCTTGGATTAAGAGTTTATTTTATCGAATAATTATTTTATTATTTATTAATATTAAATCTTAAAATATTATTTATTAATTACTGTTCATTATTTAAAGACAAAGTTAATCCAAGATACTTTTTAATACTTTCAAGCTCGAACTCTTTCGAACTCAAAACATTTTCGAAAACCCCCGGTCAGATTCTGCTTCTTGTATGATTTCAAGAATCATCGGTCGACTGATGTCGGACCTCAATTACTCTGTTTTCAATCAAAATCAAGTTTTAAAAGAGAAGAAAAAGGGACTCTGGCAGGTGTGGGAACCGTTGACGAACGATTCCCGGGATGTGTAAGCGGCCGTGAGCCAGGCGGTCCATCACTTATTATTCCGGCCCAGGTGTTGCCGAAGGATGATTACGGATGTAGTTTTCATCGAGGGTGATTACGGATGTAGTTTTCACCCGAGGGATAGTTACGGATGTAGTTTCTATCCTTCTACCGGTAGAGAAGACCCGCGGATTATTGGACTCGGATGTGGCGACTGATAATCGTCAATCCCTGTCAGGTTTTATGTTTTCTTTAAGTCCCATTCCTCCACTTTGGAAAAATGCTTTGACACTGCATCTTAGGCCTATGTGCCAGTTGCCGATAGTGTCCTATTTTGATGAGAAAGATGTTGACTTTAAGCAGTATCTAGAACTGCAAGGTTGTTTTGAAACCAAGGGCACGTACTGGTGCACCTTTGAAATTACCAATAATGACAAGTGATTTTATAACCGATTGATACAAATGAGTTTCATGACTGTTATATATACGAAATGTTATATTGCTTACCTTATACATATATTCTTGCTGAGCTATAGTTGCTCACTCTTGCTTGTTTTCAAATTTTACAAACACAACAGCTAAGAGAAATGGCAAGAACCTGTCAGACTGTTCGAAAGCAGGTGACTAGACCCCAGGCTGCAGTTGAGATCCCACCGGTAGGCCCCATTAGCCGGATTGGTTGGCAGCTTTTGTTAGTACGTTTTATTTATAAGTATGACCTGTGCAAGGCAGTGTACGGTAACAAACTTTCAAGCCGCCAACTTCGCTTCATATCGAAGTGTTGCTGGTAGCATAAATGTTATTTAATTCGGTTTGTAATAACTCTAAAATTCTTACTTTTGCTTATTCATATGTATGACGTTTCTGAGACTCTAACCTCTGTGTGTGTGTGTGTGTGTGCGGTGTGAGTTTATTGTGGGGTCGATGGTTGTTTATTTATATTATGTGCAAGAACAAGTATGTTATTAATGGAAAATGGACCGTGAGCGCCTAGATCTCCGACCCCGGATTTGGGGGCGTCACATAAACAATTATGAACCTATGCTAGCATGGCAAGTTCTAAATCTCAAGATCCACTTTCACTTCACAAGAGATTAACAAATTAGATGTTCATGACGCATCTATCAATTAAACATAACCATACGAGGATATCAAATATACATCACACATAGATCTTTAAAGCATCAAGATACTAAAGCTCCATAAATAAATCCGTTAGAATCCCATGACAATGATTAGTTCATAATCGAACCTCTCATCATCATGGGATTTGATGAAACCATGATAAAAACAAAGTATGAAAAGATACAAATAAACCTAAATAATTGATATGTAATGGTTCTACTCCTAATGGTGATAATCCTAATGATGATAATCTAATTTTATAAGGGTTGGATGTGTTTATATAGGCTCTATAATTCTTGCCTAGCAAGAAAATACCCAAAATAGATTTAAAACAGAATTTCTGCAAAATACGTTTCCTAAACTGATTCTGTTTTTTAAGGGAAATTCGTAGCTGACTTTTCTTCTATTTTCCAGAGCCGTTCCAGACATAATTGGGCCTCTGGACCACTTTAGAATGATAGAAAATCTCGTTATCTTCGCGTGAACTGCTTACGGGCCTCAAACGGAGTTGTAGAACTCAAGATATGGCCAAAATAGTAAAAACTGTAATTTTTCAGCACCGCGCGCGTGCAACCTGCGCCCAACAGTCTGTTCTTCGCGCATATTGCTCCTACCCGGCGCAATTTGCTCGTGGGAATCCTATCCCAAGTTGTATAAAATCTCTCAGGCTTCGCGTGGGCAGTAAGATCGCTGAAAACGGACTTCTAGAACTCCAGATATGTCCAAAACAGTGTAGACTGCGCAACCGTCTCAGAAATCCGAATTTTAATTAATTTATTCTCCAAAAATGATAGAAGCATCAACCATAATCAACATTCTTGTAAATCTGCACAACTAAACAAAACACATCAAAACTACCACAAACTTGAGTCCAAGACAATCAATTTAAGCCGATTTAGAATGCTCCAAGTGGATATAAAATCCACTTATCACACCCCCAAACTTAAACCAATGCTTGTCCTCAAGCATAAACAATTACAACTAACTAACTAACTAGTACCACTTCCGTAGGTGATCACGGTTGCATTTGGCATATGCAACAAGCCCTTTAAACCCCTAGGCAGCCCTAGTGGACGAGTAAGATCTCGTGAGGGCCTATAGCGAATGTACCCACAAAATCCATTTAACCTAATGCAATGAATGAATGCAACTAATATGAAAATGCAATTAATCTAGCCTACCATACCTTCAAATCCTCTCATGCCATATCAACTTAAGAATCAAAGTAAATACGCAATGTCTTGGTGTCGAAAGTGCAAGTATTCACATAGTCTACTCAATGAACATGCATAAGTTCTCACAAGCCCATGTCAAGTGTAAGAATAAGTTAGTAAACATGCTAAGCCTACAAGAGTACATCTTTGAGACAAAACTCGGGATCTCATACGCAAAAACAAGCAAACACTCACAATCCACTCACAAAAGAATTTTCACTCAAGAACAAGGGTAAGTGTATCACTCAATTCCAACAAAATCATAAGCATGCTTGACATTTGGTATCAATCTAACTCTTAACACAACATACATCAATGACGATAATCAAAAGGTCTTTATTTGGGTTGTAACGGGGCTAGGGACAAGGTATGTCAAATAAGCCAAACAGGTGAAGTGTCAAAAGCTAGTAAGTATCATAATGAATCATACACAACACCCTATTTTCCCCCACATAATTTTTCTATTTTTCTTCCAACAAAAACAATCGACTAGTCGACTAAAGTAGGATTACAATAAACACAAACATGCTCTCATAATATATAATTTTTTTCTTTTTTTTTTCTTTTTTTTTCTCTTTTTTTTTCTCTTTTTTTCTCTTTTTTTTTCGAGAGCTAAATATATCACAAACAATAATATACACAATAACAATGATCCCATGAATTTATTACATATGCCGACTATCAAATAAACAAACCCAATTTTCAATATTTCCCCCAAAAGTAAGACCAACAATAAACCCCCCTTACACACCTTATTACTCCCTTAAGCACTCTACTAGCCTTTGACAATGTAGGTTCAAATTAATGTAAGGCCAATACAAGAAAAGGTCTAGGCAAGTAATGTGGTATGTCACCGAATAAATAGGATTAAGCTCAACGGGTTAACTAATTGATCATGTAAATATGGTGTGGTAATATGGGAAAATATGCGGTTATTCCTAAATACCTTTATCATTTTAATCGTCAAATAATGTCATGCGTTTCAAGAAAGACCTCAAACAACTGCTAGCAATGCAAACAATCCGTGGACACTCAAGCAAACGAATAAATTCCAAATATATGCAATATGGCTCAAAAACTCACTTGGTGGAAAAACATACTCAATCCCAAGCAAAAATCTCTCTAACGCACCTACTTGTATTCAAAGCATGCAAACTAAATCATCTTGCACATATTCATGTCCTTCTAATCACTTACAACATTCAATAAGTCTACTAGCTTCAACTTACTAGTGTATGTGTGTGCACAAGAACAAAGCATATCACTTCTCAATCAAAAGCATCAATAACACAAAATTCCTATCAAGCATGGGTGCAAATGCAAACTATTATGAACTCACATGATATACGAACATAAAAACAGAATGTCCTATATGAAACAAATGTAGATATCACGAACATAAATGCATAATTTACTACTACTAATATGCAAAGCATAAAATCCTACATGAACAAACAATACAACAACAACTACTAATCCCTCAAACCACCCCCAAACTTAAAATATTCAATGTCCGCATTGAATGGAAAGTTATACAAGGGATAGTAGAAAACATACCTAAATAAAAATGCCGAAAAACGTGGGTTGCCTCCCACGAAGCGCTTCTTTAACGTCAATAGCTTGACGTTACTTCCAAGTCTCCATTAAGGATGATAATAGTTCGCCTGGTCCTCTCTTCGCAATACTTCATCGTCATCACGGCGGCACACTTTCTGCCCCTTCTCCTTGCTTGGCCTATTCGTATAACAGCTATATCCAATTCCAATGCCTTCATCTGTTGACCCAAAATCTGACAATTTGTAGAACAACACACAATCGCGGGCTTCGCTTGAATATAATGGAGGAGGGTAAATGTAAATTGCTGAAGCCTTTGGTTCCTCAAAGAGAACTTCCTCCATTGGCTCTAATGCGCTACCTCCATCTTTATACTCAGAGACAAGTAGAAGATCTGCATCTTTCTCATGTTCATCAGCCTCTTGGTACGCACATACCAATTCTTGAAATTTGTGCAGCTCATCAGTGTCTGTCCCAAATAGTGCCCTTTCCAAATCATCCACCATCCTAACATGATCAAATTCCTCACATGGCTTGTGAACACTCACCTCACCTTGGAATTTGTCTTCCTCAATTAAGCATACAGTACCTTGCTCCAAGTCACCGTTATTCTCTGGTGTTGCCTCTAGCATGAATTGATGTTTCTCTTGTTCCAAGGCACTCAAAACTTGAGCAGCTAGTGTCCCCATAGAATTGATAGACTCCTCAGTACTCTTTAGAAGCATCCTAATCTCCTCCATAGCATCAACCTCATCTGACTGAAAAGTAGGAGTAGGTTGCTGATGTTGAAACTCTTCACTTCCAAAGAAATATGACATATCTGGAACATCTTGCTGGTACTGTTGAGGATGGTACTGAAAATATGGTTGTTCCTCATAACTCAGAGATTGAGATTTCCACGGGTCATGTTGCTGCAGAAAATTCTGGTTCTGCTGTTGCAGAATATTCTGAGGATAGTAAGGCTGTGCTCCATATTGTTGACCTTGATACTGCTGATAAGGCTGCTGAGGTTGTTGAATACCACCTTGGTTGCTCCAGCACTGATATGTCTCATGTGCGCCCGCACATAGCTCACAAACACTAGCCACCTGCTGAACTCCATAGTAAGATAGAAAATCCATCTTCAACGGCAATATTCTTTGACAAGTACCTGAAACACCAACGAACTAAACAAGATAGGTGAGAAAAAGAAATCCGAGTCAGTGAACTCTAACGACCACTATTGACAAGCACATAAACCAAAAATAAAACACCGATGATCCTCGGCAGCGGCACCAAAAACTTGTTTGCACTAAATCACGCAAGCGTACGTGGTCACAAGTAATACAGATATAAGTCAAGTTCGTTCCCACAGAGATCTGGTTATGGTTTTAATTCAGTAAACGCACCTATCCAACAGTGTATGGTTATTATGCACTGCTAAGACAAATAACAAATATGGGTTTTAACTATCTAAATTAACTAAAAAGCAAATTAACAAAACTACTAATTAACTAACTAGAAAGAATTGAAATCTAATTACTTCTGCAAGAAAAACCATGGAATCCTAACTTCATTAAATACTTCGCTTAGATCTGATGCCATTAATCACTATATTCAATGGTTATGATATCTGATCGAATAACACGAAACAAGTATACGCTACTTCTCAGTATACGAATACCAAACTAAACATACATCCACAAAAGAGATAGAAGATGAATAGACACCAATTATGCTTAGACCCTATATGTCTATAGAATTTGAAAACATAACGGTTGAAGAGCAAGTTATCCATTAAGATCACACAGGGCAGTATAAGTATTCTCATCTCATACCACGAATCATATTGATAAACAATTATGAACCTATGCTAGCATGGCAAGTTCTAAATCTCAAGATCCACTTTCACTTCACAAGAAATTAACAAATTAGATGTTCATGACGCATCTATCAATTAAACATAACCATATGAGGATATCAAATATACATCACACATAGATCTTTAAAGCATCAAGATACTAAAGCTCCATAAATAAATCCGTTAGAATCCCATGACAATGATTAGTTCATAATCGAACCTCTCGTCATCATGGGATTTGATGAAACCATGATAAAAACAAAGTATGAAAAGATACAAATAAACCTAAATAATTGATATGTAATGGTTCTACTCCTAATGGTGATAATCCTAATGATGATAATCTAATTTTACAAGGGTTGGATGTGTTTATATAGGCTCTATAATTCTTGCCCAGCAAGAAAATACCCAAAATAGATTTAAAACAGAATTTCTGCAAAATACGTTTCCTAAACTGATTCTGTTTTTTAAGGGAAATTCGTAGCTGACTTTTCTTCTGTTTTCCAGAGCCGTTCCAGACATAATTGGGCCTCTGGACCACTTTAGAATGATAGAAAATCTCGTTATCTTCGCGTGGACTGCTTACGGGCCTCAAACGGAGTTGTAGAACTCAAGATATGGCCAAAATAGTAAAAACTGTAATTTTTCAGCACCGCGCGCGTGCAACCTGCGCCCAACAGTCTGTTCTTCGCGCATATTTCTCCTACCCGGCGCAATTTGCTCGTGGGAATCCTATCCCAAGTTGTATAAAATCTCCAAGGCTTCGCGTGGGCAGTAAGATCGCTGAAAACGGACTTCTAGAACTCCAGATATGTCCAAAACAGTGTAGACTGCGCAACCGTCTCAGAAATCCGAATTTTAATTAATTTATTCTCCAAAAATGATAGAAGCATCAACCATAATCAACATTCTTGTAAATCTGCACAACTAAACAAAACACATCAAAACTACCACAAACTTGAGTCCAAGACAATCAATTTAAGCCGATTTAGAATGCTCCAAGTGGATATAAAATCCACTTATCAACCATCTTTGAGCCATACCTGATAAAGTTTGAGGGAATGCCCTACACTTCAAAGCGTCACTTGCAGGCTGCAGCAGCAGGGCGTTTGAGAATGTTCTAATGTGGTTTGCAGGATCACCCATTCCATCATAAGCTTTAATTATTGGCATCTTAAACTTCTTTGAGATACGAGCATTCATCACCTCCTCAGTAAACGGGGGTGTGGGATCATCAGGATCCCCAAGTGGCATCAGATCCTTGGGGTTGCTCTTGGGGGTTTCCACCCTCGTTGTTCTTCCAGTTGGGGCGGTAGCCCTTCTTTGCCTTCTTGAAGGCCTCTCCAGATCTATAAAGGGAATCGGTCCTGATGTTGGAGGGGGTAAAGTCTGATTTGATCTGGCTTGTTCTCTGGCCATATCTTCCTTTAATCTTAAGATCTCGACTTCATAAGCCTTAATCCTCTCAGTAGTTGTTGAAGGGAGTCCATCGTGAGTAGTTTGAATTCTTCCTCGATGTTCTTTACTTGCACGTCGCCTCCTTGGAGCTTCATCACGCTCGTAATCATCGTCAGAAGATGACTCATCCGTATAAGGACCAGAAAAATCGTGATAATCTCGATCTCGAATATACAGGGCATGACCACTTGATCCAGCTCCTTGGGTAGGAGGGTAGTTAGGCAGCCCGTACATCGGATTGGTGCTTATGGGGAGATCCGTAGTGTGGATCTAAACCCCTTGTGGAGGGTTGTTGGGATCTACAATCAAGGAAGAAATCCCCACCTGGAGGGGGTTAGTCCCTGGATTTGTGTGGACGATCGGAGGTAGCGTACTCTCAACATGGGAAGTCGTCCCTTGGGGTTGAGAAACTTGATACGGAACGATAGTCCCGGATGTTGGAGGTACTTGTTCAGTGAGGGGCGGAGCAGAGCTAAGAGGTAGAGCCTCGGTTGCGATTGGCTCTGTAATTGCTGGTGTCCTTCGTGTGTTAACCATGGTTGATGTTTGTTTCCCACAGACGGCGCCAAATGTTGTGGAACGAAAATTAGGGTGTAGTTATTGTGTTAGGGTTTGTGGAAGCTTCGAGCTTTAATGGTTGCGCTTGTGTTTCGTGACTTAAATCGTGTCCTCACAAGATGCCTACGTATCTCAGAGATGAGAATCAAGCCAAAAACGTAGTTCTAGGTGTGAAGGAGCAGGTCCTTATATAGGTGATGAAAACCCTAGAATTAGGGTAGAATTAGGAGACTTGATGGACAAGTCACAGCTTAGGCCCAATTCTAGAGCCTTCTAATTGATAAGGAGATAAGAGTTGTAGATATGTGCCTTGAAGGCTACTCCTAATATGATTTAGTTTCCTTTCTGGACTTGATTTCGAAGTCTTTTATTTGGCTGACTCATCAGCTACGAATTTATTATTTAATTAGGGTTTGTGCCCATCTGGTGGGCCCCACGTTTGGACCATTCCGGGTCTAATTAATGTCACATTAAATGTGTCTTTAGGGCTTACTTTTAGCCCATATCAACCGGGAGTCGTTAGTCCTTGATATATTGATATTATTTCAGAGGAAAATAATTAAGAAAATATTTCCCATTTATTATCTCCCGAATATTATTGGAATATTCCTTTGAGACTATTTGATAAATATTATTCGGATTATTCATCAGATATTTATTTATTCGATGAATATTATCTTTAATATTCATCTAAAGTCGATTTAATATTGAATATTATTTCGAACCCTCATTTAGGTTATTTACTTAAAGAATATTCAATCGAGCTTATTTACTCAATAAATATTATTTGAATATTCATTCAAGAGTATTTATTTAATGAATATTATTTTATTATTCATTCGAGCCTTATCTATTCAAATGAATATTATTTCGAACATTCATTCAGACTCCAGCTATTCTATAAATATTAGTTGAACATTGATTAAAACTCAAGTCATTCGATAAATATTATCTTCAACATTCATTTAAAGTCGATTCAATTATTGAATATTATTTCAAATATTTATTCGACAATCATTTGTTCAAGAACTATTATTAAGTTGAATATTCATTATTTATTCAATGAATATTATCTTAAATATCCATTTGATGATTATTTCATCAATAAATATTATTATTAATTTGAATATTCATTATTCGTTCAATGAATATTATTCTGAATATTTATTCAAAGATTATTACGTGTAATACTCTTCCAATATTTGTGACTTAATAAATATTCTTGGAATATTTATTTAATTCTTCTAATTCGATTCAAAGACGATTTACGTCATTCACATTGTATCATTGACCTTCGAACATTATATAAATTAATTCAGAGTCTTATTATTGTTATTATATTATCAAGGAAGGTTCTCAAACTCTATTTTTCGTTCAATCCTGTCTCTCAAATAATAAGGGAACCCTACTTGAGAAATGTTATTTATCTTGTGACTGCGCAGTCATAAATTATTCGTTTCACTCGCAACTTTGTTGCTATTGTTCATGGAATCTTGTGTACCCTCTCATCATTCGAGGGGTAGAATTATTGGAACAAGTTGGTATCCATTAACAAGCCTCGGCTTGGGAAATATTGGTGAATTTTCCTTTCCAACTAGATACGACTACCTTATAGAGTCCTATCAACAAGTGTTATACTTGGGGAAAGGGGGACGAACTTTACATTTCAAAGTTATGGATGTTAATTGAACTAGGAGACGCGTAAGTGGCCGAGTTGCGCCGGTCCAGCAATGGCCCAACCGTTGGCCGATGGGTTCCAGAGGGCGGGCGATCCGTCAGTACTTCCTTCTACATGTAGAGAACAAATGATGGGGAGCATGACATGCGACTGATCATCATAGATGTTGTGGCTCCTGGCTCGGCAAGCTCCCGTATTAGTTCATCATCCAAAATTGGAGAATATTCTGCAACATTACCATTGTGGGTAGTGCTGAAAAGTGTGTGAACTGGGATTGCAGTATTCTTCCTGCAAGTTCCTCTATCATGAAAAAAAATTGATAATCTGGCTTATCTTTGACATAGCAGATATTTCCACATAATGTATCCTTCATATTGATCTGGCACTATTTTCGTTAATGCATGGCATATGGTTTCAAAATATACTTTTGAACTGTCATATATATCTCTGTTCAGTTATATTATTGTTGGTGGGCTATTGCTCACCCTTGCTTATTATTATGTCACAACAACAGCTAGGTCACATGGCTCGCGTCAGGCGCACTCGGCGCAAGCAGGTTACCCGCCCCACAGGACTACCCGCTGATATCGTTGCTGCCATTGCTGAGGTAGCATAGAAAGTCAGCTTTTGGGTTATCAGTTTAATTATATGTATAATTAATCCTAATCAATGGTAAGAACCTTTAAACTTATGTTGTTATTCCTTTTGGGTTGTAATAACTTTTATTCGTAAATTCGTAATGTGAGACTTATTTCAATTTCATCTCTGGGACTATAACTGTGTGTGTGTGTGTGTGTGTGTGTGAGTGGATATTATTGTGGGGTCACAGCATGGGATTTATTTATTGTGGACTCAAGTAAAGTATCAATCATGGAAAATAGACCGTAACGACCCGATCCCGGACCCCGGATCAATCTTGGTCAGTCGAAAAAATCGAGGACCAGGACCACAAATCATCCGTGATCGGCTGGATCTACGGGCAAGCCGTGATCGGCCAGTCGAAGGTCGGCTGAAGCCCCTTGAAACGCCGTGGTCGGCTGATTGGTGGTCGGCTGATCGGTGGTCGGCTGCTGCTCCTTCGGGCGTGGTGGTCAGCCGATCGGTGGTTGGCTGCGGCCCTCCGGGTGTCGTGGTCGGCCACTTGTGGTTAGAACTACGGAACTCGGACCTAAAACCAATCGTGGTCTTAGAAATTATGGACCTCAGAGCTAAAATCAACCGTCGTCTTAGAGATTATGGATCTCAGACCTAAAATCAACCGTGGTCATCTCGGACCTAAAATCAACCGTGGTCTTAGAAATTATGGACCTTGGACCTAAAATCAACCGTGGTCTTAGAGATTATGGATCTCGGACCTAAAATCAACCGTGGTCTTGAAAAGTTATGGATCCCGGACCTAAAACCAATAGAGGTCAAACGGCGCTAATCAGCGCTGAACGACACTAAACAGTGCTAGTGGCACTAATAGCACTAAATGGTGCTAACGGCACTAAACATCGCTGAAAGGCACTAAACGGCGCTAAATGACGCTAACGACACTAAACGGTGCTAGCGGTGCTAAATTTAATTTCGGCATCGTTAGTGCCTTGGCTCAGGATTGAAAATCAGTCTTGGTATGTTGATCGAGGTGTTTGCTATGCCTTGAAGGGTTTCGTGAACCTTGAACTCAAACGACTTGTTTCTTAATCCTCGTGACTTTCTAGGCTTTAACTTGTTTGCTGAAATCTTGGTCTTAAGGTTATCATCAGCCCTTGACTCTCATCCTTATGATGAAGTTCTTTAGTTCTTGCCTCCTCCTTGTTTCTCATGGAGGAGGTCTTCCTTCTCGGTTGATCATTCAGTTAGTTCACTTGCTCCTTAGCGCTTGACCTTAGGCCTGGTGTGCCTTTGTTGGTTTTCAACCCTTTAGCTTGATTCTAGGTTTCCAACCTTCTTCTTATGCTCAATATAACCTTTCTTAGATCTTAACTTGACTGACGACTCTTGATTCGAGTCCTTAAACTCAAACGACAAGCTCGATTGGAGGCAGACAGCCTTGTTGGCCATCAAGGCTTAAATTTTGTGTCGGGATTTGAGATTCAATATATTAAGTATGGAATGACAAAGAAACTCTTATCTGAACATTCTCACTAATAGTTTCTGTGCTTTCAAGGCATTATTAGGGAGCCAACCAGTCTCAAGATGAGCTTTGAGAGGGTCTATCCTTCAGCTTACATCAACTGGTGCTACCAATTTCGAAACGATGGTGGGGTCTTCAGGACCTGGAAGTAAAAACTCTTCGCATAATTTTCTATCTCAGAAGAGGCGAACTTAAATAGGGCTTCGGCCTTAATGTTCTGCCTGTTTGGTAAACTTGGCTTAAAGTTAAAAATGGCTTTAAGTCGTTTTTGGCCTGTTTGTGTAGTGTGGCTTTAAGTCGGCTTTAAGTTAAAAAACTGCTTAAAGTTATAAGCTCCATCTAGGTACTTTTGACTTATGACTTATTGAGTTTTTTTTTTCATGATTCTTGTAAAGTTTAAATATTATGAATTTAAAATTTTTTTAAGTCAAATTTCACTTTAAGTCAAAATTATTAAACCCCCATTTAACTTTAAGTAAAATTACCCAAACACATTCATTCAACTTAAAGTAAACAACTTTACTTTTTCCTTTAAGTTAAAAACACCTCAATTAAGTCAAAAGTAACTTATTTTAAGCAATCCCAAACAGCCTCGTTCTCATTTATTGGAATGTGCTCCTCATAGAGCTCATCATACTGAGTCATAACAGCCTTCACAACTCTCAAATACTTTGTCATAGTTTCATCCTTAGCTTCAAATTCACCATTCACTCGCGAGACTACCAGTCTTGAATCTCCAAAAACTTTGAGGTTCTTGACCCTCAGTATTCTGGCCTAGCCCAATCCGGCTATCAAGGCTACATATTCAGCTTTATTGTTGGTAGTAGGAAAATCTAACTTCAAAGCATACTCAACTGTGAACCCATCGGGGCTTTGCAAAACCAAACCTGCACCACTAGATTTTGTTTTTGATGCTCCATCAAAATAGAGCACCTAATTTTCCTTCTGATCAGGTACAAGCTCTTCATCTTTATCCTCACTTCTGGGGGTGGTTACTATCTCCTGCTCCCCTACTTCTTGGTTGTCAATGGTGCATTCAACCACGAAGTCAGCCAATGCTCGAGCCTTGATGGTTGTCCGAGGTTTGTACGTGATGTCAAATTATCCAAGTTTGATTGCCCACTTAATCACCCTTCCACTGACCTTTGGGCTGTGCAAAAAAATTCTCAACTGCTAGTCCGTTAGGACTTCGATCTTGTGTGACTGAAAGTATGGTCGTAGCTTCCTCGAAGCTGTTATCAATGCCAAAGCAAACTTCTCGATGGGAGAGTAATTTAACTCAGCCTCGTGCAACACCTTGCTCACATAATAGATGGGTTTTTGAACCTTATTCTCCTCCCAAATGAGGACGACACTCAGTGCTTGTTCAGATACCGCCAAATATAAGTAAAGAGTCTCCCTAGGACTAGGTTTGGCCAACAACGGTACTTCAGCCATGTATTTCTTCAATTGTTCAAAGGCCTCTTGGCTTTCGGGTGTCCACTCAAAGTTCTTCACCTTTTTCAATGCTTGAAAGAAAGGTAAGCATTTATCACCAGACTTGGAGATGAATCTTCCTAACGCTGCTACTCAGCCCGTTAACTTCTTCACATCTCTTATTGAGCGTGGGGGCTCCATATCTAAAATTGCTTTGATTTTATCGAGGTTGGTTTCTATTCCTCTCTTTGAAACCATTAGACCCAAAAACTTTCCTAATCCAACGCCAAAAGCACACTTGGCTGGATTCAACATCATCTTATGGTGCCTCAGCACTTCGAATGCCTCTATGAGGTGCTTAATGTGGTCTGCCGTGAATAGGCTCTTGACTAACATATCATCAACATAGATCTCCATGGTTTTTCCAATTAGATGGGCAAATATCTTATTCACCAATCGTTGGTAAATAGCTCCTGCATTCTTTAGACCAAAAGCCATAACAAGATAACATAAAACACCAAAGTCAGTTATGAAAGATAACTTTGGGATTTCATCCTTGTGCATCTTAATCTGATTGTAACCACTAAACCCGTCCATGAAGCTCAGCATCTCGTGTCCAGCTATGGCATCTATCAACGTATCAATCCTTGGTAGAGGAAAACAATCCTTAGAACATGCATCATTTAAGTCAGTGAAGTCTATACACATCCTCCACTTCCCATTTGCCTTCTTGACCATCACAGGGTTAGCCAACCATTCAGGGAACTGAATTTCTTCAATAAAACCAGCTTCCAAGAGCTTGTCAACTTCTTGCTTAATGGACTCTTGCCTTTCAGGAGCAAAGTTCCTCTTCTTCTGCTTTATTGTCTTTCGTTTAGGATTGACATTCAATTTGTGAGTTATGAGTTGGGGATCAGTCCCTGGCATATCAGCTGCTGTCCAAGCAAACACATCACTGTTCTCTTATAAGAATGCTGTAAACTTGACCTTCAAGGGGTTCCTTCAATTGGCTTTCGGGCTATGCAATATGTTTCTTCAACGGGTGGTCCATCAGGACTTCAACGTTTGTCTTGGTTCCATCTTTGTTTCTCGTTTTTCTTAATTCTAGGTCAAGGATTCAAGGTTGATTCCTCGATTTAGATTTCAAATAAGACAATCATGTGGGCTTCTTGCCTTTTAAACTCTTAAGGCGAGAGTTTTCTTGAACTTCTTGATCCTTGTTTAAGGTTCTCTATTGGTCTTCTACCTTAAATTCTCCATCCAAGTCTTTTTTGAAAACATTGAAGAGTGGCTAGTCCTTAGCCTCCACAACCTTACATGGCTTTGATTGCCACATGTCTTTTATCTCGGGTCCTTCAAGGACTTGAAACACTTATTTGGTTGTGCTGTAACCTAACTCTCGACCCTTCAGAGTTTTATTTATGCGTTTGTTTGTATCCATTCGTGTATTCTTTTATTTTGCAGTAATAACTTAAATGGGTTCAACCCTTACATAGAGTACTACTATCCTACTCGGAGCGACATGCTCTGCATGGTTTCATCGAACCTTATTTCTACTTCTACTAGATAAATATGAAGCTAATTCCAACTTTGCAAGACTAAGCCTGCATGGCTTGATTTTATTTTTGATGCTCCATCAAAATAGGGCACTCCTCACTCCTTCTGATCTCTTCATTCTTATTCTGAAGTTCTTTTCCTTCTTGGGGTACTATCTTGTTATTTTCCAGTAGCACACTGATGTGCTAAAAATATAGATTTAAATTGCAAGCGCACAATTCAATCGTTTTAATACTTGAGATATCGATCCACAGAGACTAATATTTTCGCAAACCTTAATTCCTAATTTAGGCGGATTAGAACGATTTAATTTTGAGATCAATTTAATTTAACTAATTACAAACAAATCTTACGAAAATAAACAAACAGAAATAAAATGAGGCAGCAAGAAAATACAGAACTAGCGTACCGGAGCTATTGCTATCACGTGAAAATAATAATTAAAAAAAATTGAATTAGCGTGACATTACAATTTTTATGAAATGTGTTATGCCCAAAATTCGGTTTGGGTATTCTAAAATGGATCCGGGTCAGATACGGGTTCAATTTGGGGATTTTCATGATAAATTAGGGTTTTGGCAAAGATTGAAGAAACTAGGTCGCGCCCTCACTTTCCTTATAGGGAGGGCGCGCCCTAATTGATACTTCCATATCAGAGATTTCTACTCAAGCTGGAATTCTACTCAAAGATGGAACTCTACTCAAGTTTTTATAGTTTTTAATGAAGGATTCTACTTAAGCTTGGATTCCACTCAAGCTTGGATTCCACTCAGGCTTGGATTCCAGGAGATATTGAAGAATTCCCTCCTGTCGTATCTCAGGAAGGGGATGTCCGTCGCAGAAGGCCTCCAGGGGTTTGCCTGGATATAAGGACCCTTCTTAGACACTAAGGGCGCGCCCTAAGGTGGAAAGATGGGGACTTTCTGGTGTGTGCTTTGGGAGCTCTGTTCTTGTAGCCAATGGGCGCGCTCTCATTGGGGAACTTTGGAGTAATCCTGCACTTTGCACACAAAAGCTCTGGATCACCTATCCTGCTATCTGGTGGGTGTTTCTCATTCGGGGGACAGGGATGCGTTCTGCACTTGGGGTAAACCACGGCTATACCTGCATCCTTAAAATCAAGAAATAGCTGGTAGCGGATAGGACTAGTCCTCGACGGGGGAAGTTTCCTTATCCGTGAAGTCTTGAGATCCTGGATGAGCCTTGGGCCTTTGTGGTTAGGCCTCATAGTAGAACATTCCGGAAGCTAGTTCATCAATCCAAGCCCATTTGGGTTTCTTGCTCTCCAAGAACTACGTGGGCTTGATCCTCTATAAATACAGAGGTACGTAGGCAAATTGAGGGGGATGGAAGCGAAGAGCTACGAGCCACCACCAAGAACCCTCTCAATCTCAGCCCCCAATTCATCACAGCCACCACACTCCGGTGACTTATCCGGCAAAGAACCACCGCTGTAGATCTTGTTTCCGGCGAAGTACCTCGAATTTTGTTGTTACCAAATTCCTCCGTCAACAAATTGGCGCTAGAAGGAGGGGAGCCAATCAAGATCTTCATCTTAGGAGGAAAAGATGTCTCATAATCAGCGTGGGGGTTTTCATGAAAAGGAGGATTACGTTCTGAAGATAGCTTGGGGGCAACCAAGCTCGTCACGAAGCTTCTGTTCCGGAGAAAATTTATGTTCCTCCGCACCACCATGGAACTCCAGCCATCACCGGCGGACAGCCGCCCGTTCCTATCAGTAAGGCGGCATCACTGGAGCAATTTAATCGTATGGGAGATGCCATAAATAACTTCGGGTCAAGATTGAGTTCTGCGGAGAAAGTGCAAGAAAGTAGGAGAAAATCTCGGAGGATCCCACGAAATCATCGCCGAACAAGGAAAGCCCTCCAAGTTAGGAAAGTTCTCGAAGTGGTTCTTGGATCCTCAAGAGAGGGCGCGCCCTCATCCCCACCGCTCTGGGCGCACCCTTAGTGAGATTCGATGTGATGAAGAAAAGATGGTTCTAAAGATGATTTTCACGCTGCTGTTGCAAAAAGACAGTTCCGAGTATTTTCAAGAATGGTGATTTTCGGTCAATGACGTCGAACTAGGTTTTCCATGGGGCGATTTCAAATATGATTCGAAGAAGGATGTTCCAGAGAAGAGATGCAATTATCGGGAACTCGTCCACCATTAGGGCGCGCCCTCACCATCAGGATGTGCCCACAAGGTAACCCTTGACTTGTTTTGTTGAGATTTTTGTTGTTTGTTTTTTGGACTTTTGTAGGAGAATCCTCGAGTTAAAGATGGAATTAAAGATGGTGAGAGAGAATACCCAATAACCCTCAGGGCGCGCCCTGAGGGTGGTAGCCAAGGCTCGGATGATTTCCAACTTCTAGGAAAATTCGATGGTTGAACACGTCCTTATCTCCAGGACGCATCCTCTAGAGAGGGCGGCTCCTCACCCATCTGGTGAAATCCAACGAATTAAGGAAAACCTCGCTACTATGAGGAGGAGCTTTGCTAGCTTGAAGGAATGTCTAGGAATAAGGCTCGGGAGCGAGGCCCCATGATCCACAGCGCGTGCCCCTGATTACAGGCCGATGCCCCTTGGACATGAGCGAGCCTTCCACGGAGTGATAGTCCACAACGCGCGCCCGCTGTTAATAACAGGTCTAGGCCCCTTGGATGCAAACGGGTTCTAGCACGAAGTGGTAATCCACAACGCGCGCCCCCTGTTGATAACAGGTTGCGGCCCCTTGGATTCGAACAAACTCTCCCTCGCGATAATACTAGAAGAATAAGTAGTCGTGATAATGGTGATAGAAGAATGGAGATATATCGAGGGGATAGATATACCTCATAATAAAGTGGGCTCGCTGTCGTGTGGTAGATTCCCTCGTATTTTTCAAGTTCCTTTAGATACCTCCAGTGAAGTGAGGTCGAGGTCGTGCCTCCCTCGAAAGAAAAGCCTCAAAGATTCTCTAAAAGGTACATCATCTCTTATCAAGAGCGCACTGCCAGGGCGTGCTACAGGTAACACCCATGGAAGATGATATAGAAGAGAGCTGCAAATGGTGAGTTTTGCTAATTCAAGCAGAACAGGCCTCAGAAGATTATTACGAAGCACGCCTTCCCCTGACTGGGCGCGCCTTCAGATCTACAGGGGTTTGCCTGCTGAGAAGGCCAACAGGGGTTTGCCTGGTGAGAAGGCCTGCAGGGGTTTTCCTGACCAAGGAAACGGAGAACACTTAGAATCGAGGCCCCGTGATCCACAGCGCGTGCCCCCTGATTACAGGTCGAGGCCCCTTGGACATGAGTGAGCCCTTCCTCGAGGCCGTGATCCACAGCGCGTGCCCCCTGATTAGAGGTCGAGGCCCCTTGGACACGAGAGAGCCCTTCCTTGAGCTCTCATTGAAAGATAGTGAAGCCAAGGACGTAGGAATGATATTGCTTGGCCTGATCACCACGTGAAAGATAGGGTGAAAATCCCCAACCCCGGGAAGATGCTCAACATCAGGATTCAACTTCAAGGAAATGCACTTCTTCAGGAAAATCCTCCAACATAGGACGCGCCCTCAGGAAACTCTCCCTTGGAGGACCTTTCTAGTTAGGGCGCGCCCTCAAGGAAAGATGAAAATGCTCAAGCGGACTCCAATATCTACGAGGATAATTTACTGCTTGGATTCTAAAAGGAAAGAAGCTGTTGAGTTGTGGCCCCACGAACCATAGTGTGTGCCCCATAATCATTAGGTTGTGGCCCCAAGGTCGTGAGTGAGCCCCTCTATGAAGAAACTATACTTTGCTATAGAGGACGCGCCCTCGTATCTACAATGACCTGAATGATAGGCATCAGGGCGCGCCCTAACTTATCAACCTCATGTTGTGGCTTCGTCTGCAAGTATGATCGCAACGATCCATGGCATATCTTTTGCTTAAAGAGAATTGCATTGATGTGCGGCCCCATGAATCTTAGAGTGTGCCCCCTGATAGGCAGGTTGAGGCCCCAAGGTCATGAGTGAGCCCCTTTACACAAGAATGACATTCATCCGGACTAGAAGAGACTTTGTCATTGCCCTCGTCCACATAGGGCACGTCCTCAGCAACTCCAACGGCTCTCTCATAAAATTCCCCTCTTGGGATGCCTCTTTAAGAGACGCTTCTTTAAGGAATGATATTCTGATGCTGGGGGGTAGTATTGATGCACCTCCCTAGCCCTACATATACACGTATTTCAGGTTTGTGTGAATAGCGGAATACCCCTACGGGGATGCCTCTTCGTGAGATGCCCTTCACAGGATGCCTCTTTGTGAGATGCCTCTTTGTGAGATGCCCTTTATTGGATGCCTCCTAGTGAGATGCCTCTTCGAGAGATGTTATTCATAGGATGCCTCATTTTGAGATGCCCCTTCATGGGATGAGATTTGAAGTAGCCCGTGACCAGAGAATGCACTCTCTCTACTAGAAGTTGATTGAAGTAGAGCAATGCCTGTAAAGTCCATGTGCACTTTGTGTACACTTTCCCTAGTGAAATTTTCAACGTTTTCGAGAATGCAAGATTATGCCTGTAGGGCGCGACCTGAAGGATGAGTTTGAATAATTCTCATACAATGGAGGACGCGCCTTCGGGTAGAAGATGTGATGCAGAACTTTTTCTTCTTCCCGAACTATGAAGTCATCAATCCACTTGATAGTATCTTGGTCAAAGGAAGCTCTTGAGGAGGGGAGGATGTGCAAGATAGGAAGTTTCAACTGGTGACTCCTTGAATGATGGATTATTTTGAAGAGAGAGCCCCTATTGTTGAACATCCTATGGAGAAGTTCGTGATTGTAGGATGCCGGCTGTTCAGGAGAAAGCGACCCCTCACCCACATTGGTCAGGGCGCGCCCTCAGTGAAATCTAACGTGACAGAGAGGCTTCCTAGAGAAAATAGAGATTTTGCTAGCTTGAAGAAATGATTGGTGATGACAATCTAAGGATGGTACTCCTTGAGCATCAGAAGAAAGAGAAGCACTTGGAATTGAGGACCTGTGATCCACCGTGCGTGCCCCCTGATTACAGGTCGAGGCCCCTTGACATGAACGAGCCCTTCCTTAAGATGGTGATCCATAGCGCGCGCCCCATGATCACAGGTCGAGGCCCCTTGGATATGAACGAGCTCCTCCTCAAGGTGATGCTGGAAGAAGTAGTTGAGACCATGAAGATTAGAGGATGAAGAAGTATCAATGAGAGAGGCGACTTCACAACAAAGAGGATGCGCCCTCAGGAGAAAGAACTCCTCGTATCACTCAAATTCCTTCATGTACTTCTAGTGAAGTGAGGGCGCGCCCTCCCTCTAAAGTAAAGCATCGAGGAGGTTCTCAGGGAAATCCACGACCTCAAGGGAATCCACGGATTGGAGGAAATCTACAAGTTTAAAGTCAAAAGGAACAAATTCAGATTCAAGAGGTAATTCTCACACTTCATGCTGGAGCTCCAGGAAATGCTCAGACGACAGCTAAACCTCCACCATTGAGGGGTACTCAAACAATTGTGCCACCAAATGTTCAAAATATTCCACGTGTGAGGATTTTTAATGTCGACGACTTGAAGAGGCTTCTTTCTCACTTGGATGGAGGAATGATACCTTCTACGGCACAAACTCCATCTCCATTTTCAACAGAGGTTAGAGAGGCACAGCTCCCTACATGATATAGATATATGACCAATGATCTACGTTTCCGTGATGAGGACAAAATTGAGGAGAAGAAATTTATCAAAGAAGGGAGTATTCACAATATCTTTGGAGGACAACACTTGGGGGGTGATAATAACAATGCTTTGGAGAGGGAAGTTTGCGGGTATCACTTTCACTGAAAATAAAGCTAGATGGGTGCACCACCCACATAATAATGCCTTGGTTATGGATTGGCTCTAAGAACGTGCATCGGGTTTTTGTATACAATGGAAGTTCAGTGAATATTCTGTATTACGACACTTACAAGAAGTTGGGATTTCCAGAAAATGCATGGATTTATGGTTTTTCAGGAGAAGTTGTGTAGTGATCGATGCAATCAGGCTACCAGTAACTCTTGGAGAAGGTTCTCTCTCAGTAACTCGGATGATTGAATTCATGGTTTTGGATCAGGAGATAGCTTACAATGTCGTAGTAGGGCGCCCCCTTATTGGACGAAATAAAGGTTTCAGGAGATAAAAGGATGGAGGGCGCGCCCTTATTAAAAGAAGCTCTGAAGGAATCATGAACATCAAGGGAGAAATTCAGGCTCATTATTTTGTTCAAAAAACAGAAGATGAGGGGATGTCCACCTATAGGGCGCGCCCTCAGATACTCGTCTCTGATGACTTTCAAGAAGGGATTCTAGAAAAGCTTGAAGAAGAAAGTCCTGATGAGATAAAAAGATTAAGGGAAGAAGAATGTTATTAGAAGGCATGGTGAATGCCCTTGTCGAGGAAGACTTCCCTCTCAAAGAGGATGTGCCCTCCAAGGATGGTGCCATGATTGAAGACCCTCAAAGTCTTGATTTTGATATTGATCGAAGAATGCCTCAACCGGTGGAAAAGATAGATTCGACAGAAGATACAATCTCAATTTTGGTCGATGCTAGATATTCAAGTAAAATTTTGAAGATCGGTTCTTAGTTGAATTCTGAGTAGAGAGATATGCTCACAAGCTTTCTTTTGCCAAATTGAGATTTTTTTGCTTGGAGTCATGCTAGTATGGTGGACATTGACCCAAAGGTCATGTGTCATTACTTGAGTATAAATCCTGACAGGAAGGGTATTAGGCAGAAGCGATGTCCGGTAATTGAAGAAAGAGCTATTGCATTGAAGGAAGAAGTTGATAGATTGTTAAACGTTGGCTTGATTAAAGAGTTTTACTACCCGAGTGGCTACCTAACCCGGTTCTCGTTATGAAGCCTAATGGGAAATAGAGGACTTATGTAGATTTTAGTGATATGAACAAAGGCTTGCCCAAATGATAGTTTTCCTCTTCCTCGGATTGGTCAGTTGGAAGATGCAACAACATGATAGAGGATTATACCGCTACATTGGAATGCCCTTTAGCTTGATTCATGCAGAAGGAACTTGAAAAGACCATGGTAGTGTATGTGGATAACAGCTGAAGGTGTCCGTATGCCTTAATATCATAAGGCTCGTCCTCTGTGAATATATGTAAATATTTAGCTTTAGTACGAGCCCTGTGAGAGGTTTATACTTGTGCATAATATCTCTTGTTTCTTACGCCGAGTTAGCTCATGTAAGCTTAGAGATGTGGTGCATTTGTGTTATTCCTCTACGAAAAAAAATTGAAACTAGAGTTGTCAGGGAGATAAGATTGAAGAATTGAAGGACGCGCCCTCAACATAGAATCTTGAAGATGAGGAACGAGGACGCGCCCTGAAGAGGAAAAGTTACAAAAATTTTGGTGTTGTTTAAGATTGAAATTCCATGCTTCATCTTTGATTTTACATGGAATTGGGGGGGTAGTTGTTATGCCCAAAATTCGGTTTGGGTATTCTAAAATGGATCCGGGTCAGATACGGGTTCAATTTGGGGATTTTCATGATAAATTAGGGTTTTGGCACAGATTGAAGAAACTAGGTCGCGCCCTCACTTTCCTTATAGGGAGGGCGCGCCCTAATTGATACTTCCATATCAGAGATTTCTACTCAAGCTGGAATTCTACTCAAAGATGGAACTCTACTCAAGTTTTTATAGTTTTTAATGAAGGATTCCACTCAGGCTTGGATTCCACTCAAGCTTGGATTCCACTCAGGCTTGGATTCCAGGAGATATTGAAGAATTCCCTCCTGTCGTATCTCAGGAGGGGGATGTCCGTCGCAGAAGGCCTCCAGGGGTTTGCCTGGATATAATGACCCTTCTTAGACACTAAGGGCGCGCCCTAAGGTGGAAAGATGGGGACTTTCTGGTGTGTGCTTTGGGAGCTCTGTTCCTGTAGCCAATGGGCGCGCTCTCATTGGGGAACTTTGGAGTAATCCTGCACTTTGCACCCAAAAGCTCTGGATCACATGTCCTGCTATCTGGTGGGTGTTTCTCATTCGGGGGACAGGGATGCGTTCTGCACTTGGGGTAAACCACGGCTATACCTGCATCCTTGAAATCTAGAAATAGCTGGTAGCGGATAGGACTAGTCCTCGACGGGGGAAGTTTCTTTATCCGTGAAGTCTTGAGATCCTGGATGAGCCTTGGGCCTTTGTGGTTAGGCCTCATAGTAGAACATTCCGGAAGCTAGTTCGTCAATCCAAGCCCATTTGGGTTTCTTGCTCTCCAAGAACTACGTGGGCTTGATCCTCTATAAATACAGAGGTACGTAGGCAAATTGAGGGGGATGGAAGCGAAGAGCTACGAGCCACCACCAAGAACCCTCTCAATCTCAGCCCCAATTCATCACAGCCACCACACTCCGGTGACTTATCCGGCAAATAACCACCGCTATAGATCTTGTTTCCGGCGAAGTACCTAGAATTTTGTTGTTACCAAATTCCTCCGTCAACAAAATGATTACAAAATTATTAACTAATGATTATCTAACGATTGGATGAATGACAAGAAAAGAAAATATGGTAGATGCAAGCATGGTAAAATTGGGTGGGAAGAGTTCGGGCTTAAGCTAGAAAACACATCAACTAATTAACTTGGGCCAGGATTTGAACTAAATTAAACATGGGCTAGAAATTAAAAACCAAGAAAATTAACTCTAGCTTACAACTACGTAACTAGTACCATAACTAAGCAAATAGAGTAATTAATTAACCCTTATTAAATCTATTGAACATTAAGGCAAAATTTAATTAACACTGATTAAGACATGATATACTCCCTCCGTCCTGGCCAGTTCTTTACATGTCGGCTGGGCACGGAGGTCAAGGATAGTGGGTGTAAAGTGGATGTAATATTGTTAAAATAAATGAGATAGTGGGTGTAATAGTGATTTTATTGTTAAAATAAGTGAAGTAGTGGGTGTAATAGTGATTTTATTGTTAAAATAAGTTAAGTAGTGGGTGAAATAGTGTAAAGTATTGTTATAATAAGTGAAATAGTGGGTGTAATAGTGTTAAAACTTACTATTTTGGGTAATGTAAAGAAATGGTGGGACAGCCCAAAGAAGAAATTGTAAAGAAATTGATGGGACAGAGGAAGTAAATAAATGCAGTGATTGCACTAATGATTAAAGATATGATTGATGCTCATGATTATGCAATGGGTCCTGGTCCCTGACAAATGATTGTCAGGGACCGGTTATTTAACAATCGGTTCCACAGCCGTTGGATCGTTGATCCAACGGCTGAGATTAAAAAAAAAAATTTACTGTCCGCTATAATTTTCCGCGGATAGGCAATCTGCCTATCCGCGGAAAATTTCCGCGGACAGGCAATCTGCCTATCCGCGGAAAATTATAGCGGACAGTAAAAAAATTTTGTAATCCAGGGGGGCCGTTGGATCAACGATCCAACGGTTTAGGAACCGATTGTTAAATAACCGGTCCCTGACAAATGATTGTCAGGGACCAAAACCCTTATGCAATAAACTGTTATTTAAAAACATGAAGAAGCCGTGGACAAGAGACATGTGAATGGGCCAGGTATGTTTTTACTTGGGCCGGCAATTAACACAAGCAGATAATGAAATTGTCAAACTAAATTAGCTACATGAAATGACAATTAATTACCAAATAGTAGATGAACAAGAATAAAAGAACAAACAGTAACAAAAGAAAATCAGACAAGACCGTAGTCACCATAAAATGTAAAACAGTA
This sequence comes from Kitagawia praeruptora, assembly GCA_037693485.1. NCBI lineage: Eukaryota > Viridiplantae > Streptophyta > Magnoliopsida > Apiales > Apiaceae > Kitagawia > Kitagawia praeruptora. Next base: position 118,494,569 of record CM075352.1, read on the forward strand.
GTGTAGAAACAAGCCAAGAGAACAGAGCATGTCACCGCCGGAAACAATTAATTGCAACATGAAAAACTACAAATAAAGCTGTTAAGTAAAATCACCGAAAATATTAAACTAAACAAATGGATCGGTTTGCAAACCCCAACACAAACTGAGTTTTGTGCCGGAACTAGTTCACCGGAAAAAATAAATGATGTCGGAAAAGGTACAAAAGCAAGCACTAAAAATAGATCTAGACAACCACTAATTTTAAAACAACTCAAAAATAAATCAAAGAGGCTCCTTTCACAACCCCAAATTCAAGATTTGTGAGTTTTAGAAAGTTATCATAATCCAATAACATGTAAAAATTAATCTAAACATCAAACCTACCATTAAAATTAATTTTTAAAACGAGTTAAATGCTAGAAAGATAGAGTGAATCTAAAGAAGGATGAAAAATACAATAAAAGTAGAGAATGAACTAAGCTTGCATTAATATGAAAGGTGTTTACAACTTGAAATGAAATGCTAGATCTAGAAAACAATAAAGGGAGGCTACTACTACCACTAAGGTAACTAAATTTAAAAACTAGGGTATAGACTAAGTTGGGGGCTAAGGGATGAGAATAAGATGCTTAAATAGGCACAAGCTAGGGTTTTAGGGGTAGAAGGGTAATCTTCATTTTCTTTTCTTTTTGCCTTTTCTTCTTCCTTCTTTTTCCTTCTTTCTCTTTTTTTTTCCTTTTTTTGCTCCTTTTAATCATCTTTTCTCCTCCTTTCTTTATTTCTTTATTTCTTTACAATTTCCTGAAATAAGACAATTAACTAATTAAAAATTCGAAGACAAGCAATAAAATATGGGTAAAAATATGCAAAATTATGCAACTATCAAATGCCCCCATACCTATCTTTTGCTCGTACTCGAGTAAAATAAAAACAAAAAGAAAATCTAGATAAAATGTCCTATACTCCTTTTCGTAGGTGTGACGGTTGCATTTGGCATATGCAACAAGCGCTTTAAACCCCTAGGCAGCCCTAGTGGACGAGTGAGGTCTCGTGAGGGCCTATAGTGAATGTACCCACAAAATCCATCTAGTTCGTGTAAAAGATTACATGGCAATGCAACACCACACATACATGTCCCCTCATGACACATCAACTTAAGAATCAAAATGAATTTGCAAAGTCTTGGTGTGGAAAGTACAAGGATTCACATAGTCTACTTAAAGAACCATGCAAGAGTGACTAAAAGTTCATGTCAAGTGCAAAAATTATTGGTAACCATGCTAAGTTTACAAGGTCACACCTTAGAGTCAAAACTTGAGATCTCTTATGCAAAAAAAACAAACAAGCAATACCTCACATTTCACTCACAAAAGAATCTGCACTCAAGAACAAGGGTGAGTGTATCACTCAATTCCAACAAAATCAAATGCATGCTTGACACTTGGTATCATCCCAACTTAAACACAACATACATCAACGATGAAAATCAAAAGGTCTTTATTTGGGTTATAATGGGGCTAGGGACAAGGTATGTCAAGAAAGGCCAAAACAAGGTGAAGTGTCAAAAGCCAGTAGTCACCATGAATATTATACACAACACCAAACTTCCTCCCCACACAATTTATTTTCTATTTTCAACAAAAAGACTTGACTAGTCGAATGAAGGAGGATTACAAAAACATAAGTATGCACTCATATGTATATATATTTTTCTTCTTTTTTTTCTTTTTTTTTCTCTTTTTTTTTTCTTTTTTTTTTCTTTTATGAGAGCTAAGATAAATATAAGCAACAATAATCCTCCTTTAGATTTTACTTGAAAATCGATTAACAAGGTAACCAACAAAGAAAATATTTCCTCAAAAATTATGAACAATGGTAAACCCATCTCACACACCTTATTACTCCCTCAAGTTCCTACTAGCCTTTGACAAATTGGGATCAAGAACACGTAAGGCTATACAAGAAAAAGGTCTTAGGCGAGTAATGTGGTGTGTCACCGAAAGAATATGATTAAGCTCAAAGGGTTAACTAATTGATCACATAAGCATGGTGTTGATATTTTTGGAAATATAGGTTATTCCTAAGTGCCTTTATCATTTTATCATCAATCAATGTCATGCATTTCAAGATAGAACTCAAACAAGGGCTAGCAATGCAAATGACAAGTGGACACTCAAGCAAAAGAATATAAATGCAAAAGATGTGTATATAGGCTCAAAACTCACTTGGTGTAGTAAAACATAATCAATCTCAAGTAATGGTATCCTCAATGCACCTACTTGTACTCAAAGCATGAAAGCCAAATCATCTTACACTTAATCATGACCTTCTAATTTCTTGCACAATTAGAATAAGTCTACTAGTTCCACCTTGCTAGTGTAAGTGTGTGGACAAGAACTTAGCAAATCACTTCTCGATCAAAAGCTAAAGGAACACAAGATTATCATAGCATGTAAGGGTGCATCAAGCAACTAGTAATCAATTAACAAGACTAGAATAGGATTAGAACTCTACTATTTACAATTCTACAACTGTTTTTGTGATTTTTCATTTTTTAATTTTTTTTTGGATTTTCTGATTTTTATATTTACACTAAAAACCTCCCTCATACCTAAATCATGCATTGTCCTCAATGTATGCAAATGCGAGAGAAATGAGTAAAAGATGAGAAAATACCTTATTAGGGATGACGGAGACTGAAAAACTTCTAAAAATTACGAAAGAAAATAACTCACACATGCACACAATTCCTCCCACATACCTGGACTTCACGAGGGGAGGTAAAAGAATAAAGCTGAATTAGCCGATGCCGGTAGGAAAATTGGGATGAAGCTTCGAGAAAATATCAAGACATTTTTGAAATTTTTCATTAGCCAAGATTTTCTCAAGCAACATATACAAGAATCACTAGTGTTTATCCTAAACCAACTTGAGGCTTCTTTATTTTGTTTAAGCAGATTAGGGACAATGAAAGTCTGGTTAAAGGTCGAATCACTATGAATGACAAAAGATTAGGGTCCGGTTCCTCCTAAAGGTTGTTGATCAAACTCGGGATGATAAATAATCAAATCAAATGCAGGTAGCGGTGGTCCAACAGGACTCTTAAGAATAGGCTCAACATTAACAATCTCAGGTGGGGTCTCCCACGGAGAACAAAGCGCATCTAACTCTCTCAACATCTCGTCCGAGGTCATATCCCTATACGAATCAGAATATGCTCGATTAGACTCATGGTTGACTTTGAAATCCTCTTTGAGAAGAGACTCAATCTCACTATCCTCAAAACTAGACCATGTGGCAAACTTGTTGACCACGTTAACCCCTATTGATGGTTCATAAAGCTCATTGGGTTCTTTTCCTACATTGAAAATGTTAAGGTCTATGGTCATGTTGCCAAAGGTGAGTTTCATCGAACCATTCCTACAATTAATTAAGGCATTAGATGTAGCAAGAAAATGTCTTCCTAAGATAACAGGAATTTGGTTCTTGGGATTTGTGACGGGTTGAGTCTCGAGGATAACGAAGTCAACCGGGAAGATAAAATCACCAATTTTGATCAAGACATCTTCAATTAATCCCTTGGGCATTTTTATAAAATGATCGGCAAGTTGAAGTGTCATGTTCGTCTTCTTGAGCTCGCCTAAACCTAGGGCTTGATAAATGGAGAATGGAAGCAAGTTCACACTAGCACCTAAGTCAAGTAAAGCCTTGTCCACGAAAGTATTACCTATAACACATGAAATAGTTGAACAACCGGGTGAAAGAGTTTGTCCTAAAATCCAATAATGTGTGATGATTTAGGAAGAACTTTCTTGTACTCTTATTTGATTTCATTAATATTAATAAAAGACTTATTTGTTTTTATTACGGGCCTTATCTATTTAAAGTGTTTTAAATAAGATATTCCATGGTTTAAAGTAAAGCTTCTAGAATTATAATGAGATTATAATAATGAGATCTAGAAGATGATAACTCTAAACTTAAACAGTTCCTGATCATAGGATAACTAATCGGAAGTTAGTGAATCCGCAAAGATTGGTACATACTATGCTTGCTCCTTTAAGGAGGATGTCTGTTCTCATAGGCATTTGTGTGGTGACACTATAGCTAGTATGTAGGTGCTTATTATGGAATAAGTTCACTGAACATGACTCGATAAGTTGAACAACTAATGGAGTTTACTCACGTGTCGATAGTTGTTCACTGAGTGATAGTTGTACAAGTGTCCTTAGACTTGAGATCGTTATAGTAATCTTGTATATAATGAACTATGCTTTGGTTTAGTCCTTAGTCTCAAGGACATCCATTAGGTCTATTCTGGGCATAGGGATTTGTGTATGGAGATAGTTAACGGTCAATAAAGGATCTACCCATTCCAGTAAAGGAAGAGAATATCATATGTTATTCTTAGTATGCGAGTTCTGGAATCTCTGGCCAGAGTGTATGAAATTAGAAAGGAGTTTCTAATCTGCATTAATATGAACTTTGCATTATGAATAAGAATCATATGATTAAATTTGATAGGCTTGACACGAGTTCCATGCCTTGTATTTAATCGGGATATTGTAGGGTAGAAGGAATTGATTGTACGGTAACTAGCACTGACAGGTTCTTGGTATTCTAAGCAGTGAATTCATATTATCTGGATAGTCGTGATATGTTGAGAAGCATCACTCACGATGTAGAATAAATATAATTAATCAGTTAATTATATTTAATGAATTTTAGAATTCATATAAATAATAAATAAAAAGTTTATTATTATTTATTTCTACTACTGGCTTAATATTGAACCTACAGGGTCACACCATAAAAAGATTAATTTATTGATGAAGGTATTTTGAGAGAGCAAGTTATTTTCTAAAAGAGTTTAGAAAAATAGTAATGATTAAAATAGTTTTAATTATTATTTAAACATTTTATAAGATAAAGTGTAGGATTTATATATTAATATATAATGATATATTAATTATGAAAACCCTACATGAGCCCTATAAATAGAATGAGATGAGAATGAGTTTACATACTTTTGGTTTTTGTGAAAAACCTAGTTGCCTCCCTCATCTTCTTCATCTCCCTCTCTCTCTCTCAAACCTCCATTTTTATAAAAGCTTAGTTTTATAAAAAGCTTCGTCGAAGAATTAATCTTGGTGGATACCGGTAGAGTGCTTCACACTCTGAGGAGCAACCGCTAAAACACCATTTTGTAAAGCTTCGATTTCAAGGTATGGTTACAATTCCTCCGCAATTTCATTTTTATATGATTTTCCATATGCACGATACATGGTTTTTACGGAATAATTGTTATTTGCGCTTCCGCTCGTCCGTAAATTCCTTCACCGGGGTCCTTGTACTTCACGGGAATTTGGTTAGAAAGAATTGAGCTCACTTGGGATGTCAAGAAGGCTTTCTTAGGGACTTGGGTGGTTCGTTTATGAGTACACAACTCTTTAAGACATTGATGGCATTGGCTAATTGGCTCACTTGAACCTCTAACTTAGATAGGGCTTGGGTGCTAGCATTTAAGAGTTGCCTATCTTGAGTCATGGTTTGCATGAAAGTGTTTTGAGATTGAGCCAAATTAGTGGTAGATTTGACAAGCATATCAAGACTCTTTTCTAAGGAATTAAGTCGATTATCCGACTCATGAAAGCCGGGTGGGCGGGCGGGAGTTTGAGTCGGATAAGGAATATGATGTTGAAGCGGGAAAGAGTTAGAGTTGGCCTTATGAAAAATCAGGGGTTGAGATTGATGATTTGGTAAAGATGGAGGTGGAGATTGAAAGTTTTGGAACGAAGGAGGTTGAGATTGGAATTGAGGAGGTTGGAATTGTTGACCTTGACTCCATGAAAAATTCGGGTGATTTTTCCAACCGGGGTTATAAGTTGGAGAAAAAGGATCATTTCGAGGACCCGGCAGGAACATCGCGTTGACTTGTTGGAAATCTTGAGTTTGTATCCCTTGATTGGGTGAGTTATAATTTGAGCACATGGATACTTGGGAGGGAGACCCGTTGGTTTCTAAAGCTTCTAAACGTCGAGTAAGAGTGGCTAATTTGGCCTCGGTCGCGATAGAGTTACCAACTTGATGTAAACCCTTTTGATGCATGATAGCTATTGAATCGTTTGGTTTCTCGGGTTCTCTAAGGGGCTCCCTAGTCGATTCCCATAACATAGTCTTTTCCGTGAACTATTCGAAAAAATTCCATCCCTCGTCCTCGTCTTTCTCCATGAATTTCCCTTAGCACATAGATTCCAACAATGCGATTGTTGAACCATCTAAGGCCTCGTACACAATCTTACAAAGCCTCCATTTTTCGATTCCGTGGTGGGGACGTTGAGATAAAAGATTTTTAAAGCGGTCAAAACACATCCAAAATGGTTCGTTATGTTTTTTACGAAATTGATTAATCTCATTCGTGAGTTTCGTAGTCTTGTGGCTTGGAAAGAATTTTTTAAGAAAGATGATTACGAAACCCTCCCACGTGGAAATCGAATTAACGGGTAGACTGTACAACCATTTTTTAGCATTTTCTTTTAAAGCGAAGTTGATAAGTCTTAGCCTAATGGAGTCCTCAGAAAGATTTCAGAGTTTTTGCAAAGCGCAAACCTCCTCGAATTCATGTAGAAAAAGATAAGGATCCTCACCTTCCCTCCCGCGAAAATTAGGTAACATGCTAATTTGATGGGCTTTAATCTCGAAGTTATTACCATTAACGGGAGGAAGAGTGATACACGAGGGTTGAGCAGAACGGGTGGGATAACAACGGTCCTAAGGAGACATGGCCATGGTTACTACGGGTTCGGAATAATCTAAAGACTCGGAATTAGACGATGAAGAAATCTCAAATGATCTCACTAGTCTAGAAGAATGATCCCTAATCCACGTAGTTCGCATAAACCACAAAAGGAAACACGTAGCAAGTAAGTGCAAAAAATTTAAACAAACAAAAAGAAAGGGTGTAAAATTAAAAGAAAAATTCTAAACCTAGGTTCCCTAATAAAATAACTAGACCTTGCTCCTAACCGTAAGGACCACCAAAAACTTGGTAAATCAGAATTTATTCGGACCGATTTGGCCAGATAGGTGCAAGCATTGCCAAGAGGCTAAACACCAGTCTAGACACCAAATCTTAATTGGCCAGGTAAGCTCTCGCTTGCCTAGACACCAAAGAGTCGGAATAATTAATGATTACTTCGTTTCTTAGGTACCTTCCTAATTGAGCGCGAATTCCTAGGGGCAAACGTCTAATTAATTTTATTAAAGGCTTGGGAATGCAAAATGAAGGATTTATTGTTTTTGGGCCAAGGAAAGAGTGATGAAATCTCTTCCTTATCTTGTAAGTGGTTTTGCCCTTAAGATTTATTTACAAAATGATGCAACAAACAACGAAATAAAAAAAATTATAAACATTTATGGATGCTTAACTACGTGCTCTAACTAAAGAAAAGAAGAAATTTAACGTACCTTTGGGTCCTCTAGCGATCACCACAATTATAAGGTACGAAAAATTAAAAACAAGAAAATAAAAATCTAGATGATGTGCCCTAAGTGATTAAATGCATGATGCAACAAATATGTAATTTCTAACTAATTTTTTTTTTGATGGTTTTTTTTAATATTTTTTTTTGTGATTTTCTAAAAATAAAAAGGCAAAAAGAGTGAGATACGGGTTACCGAAGCACGTTTCCAAAAATTCCAATTTGTTCCAAGCTCCGTGATAGATTCCCGAATTTCAAACTTTACTAAAAAAAACGAGGCAAAAATAAGGCAAGAAATAAAACTAATCCGAAAAATTAAAATTTAAGGTGCAAAAAATAATTAATCCCCGGCAGCGGCGCCAAAAACTTGATGTGCTAAAAATATAGATTTAAATTGCAAGCGCACAATTCAATCGTTTTAATAGTTGAGATATCGATCCACAGAGACTAATATTTTCGCAAACCTTAATTCCTAATTTAGGCGGATTAGAACGATTTAATTTTGAGATCAATTTAATTTAACTAATTACAAACAAATCTTACGAAAATAAACAAACAGAAGTAAAATGAGGCAGCAAGAAAATACAGAACTAGCATACCGGAGCTATTGCTATCACGTGAAAATAATAATTAAAAAAAAAATTAATTAGCATGACATTACAATTTTTATGAAATGATTACAAAATTATTAACTAATTATAAGATATATTTTGTTAGTCACAGAGGCATGCCTGTTTACATCTAATAACAAGTCTAATTGTTTGTAATGCTTTGCATTACCTACGTGACCTCTTAACTGAGGGAACCTCTAGTTGTAGAGTTTTTACTTGTTTTGTACTTGTAGTAGGCATCAAATCCTGGTTGTGTAACTGTACTTATATAGTCAAGAATAATGCTTGAAAGAAGTTCCAAGGTTCATGCCTCAAGCAAGAAGATAAAGACTGTCAAATAATCACAGTTGGGATTTGAAGAAATGAAGAATTTGCCAAAGTACCAATTCGAGAATTAGCGTGATGCCGAGGAGGTTTTTCGCATCGCTATGAGGAGGGTTCGGATGATGTTTTTTCATGGTGGCTGAGTTCGGGATAGTGATATAGTAGTCTAGTTGTCTAGTCTTGTACGGACATAGTAGCGCCGACTTTTGTAGGGATAGTCTCATTGTAGTTAGTTCCCTTTTTACAGACTATACGGATAGACAGCATATTTCACTTTTGACTTGTTATTATCAGGATGGTTGTACTTTTCTAAACTGTTGTTGTAACCTGGATGTTGTACCTTTCGGTACCTCGTATATATTTATTTCCCTTCAGTCATTTCAGTTTCACGGTGACGCAATCACCAGTTTGTTATATTATATCTGCACGTACTATTTTCGATAAAGATGCCGTGAGATATAGAACTGTGGGATCCTAAATCCAAAAATATATTGAATTGCCAGGAAAAATCCTTTAAAGTAGGTAAATGAACCTAATGTGTAATCATCCAAATTTTCAGTAAAATGCCTCCGAGAAGAATGGGTACTAGGGCAAACCCCCGTGAATCTATTGACCAAGAGAGTCACAACCAACATGAGGAAAACCATGAATACAGTGAAGAGCAAGATCAAGACTATAATGAACAAGAGGATTCCCAGTATGGGATAACAAATGAAACTTTCTATATTGAGGATTTCGAAGAGGAAGTAGAAGAAGGGGAAACTGAAGTCGAGCAGCAGTGGGAGAACCAGGGCGGAAACCCCATGGGACAGTTTATGGATCTGCTCAGGCAGAATTTGAACCAATATCCCCAACCACCCCAAGGAAATAATACTACTGTGGCCAATTCTTTTAGGGCCTTCAAGTCCCTTAAACCCCCAGAGTTCCACGGATCGGCTGATCCGGTAGAGGCAAGAGCCTGGATTAAAGAATGGAAAAGTCCTTCGAGATTCTGAGTATCGACGAGGCACAAAAGACTGTCTTTGCCACATACCTTCTAAAGGGAGAGGCCAATTATTGGTGGGAAGCCAAAAAGAATATGGAAACAGATGTTATAGTAACCTGGGAAAGGTTTAAACAGTTGTTTCTGGAGAAGTACTTCTCGAGGTTCATGAAGACTCAGATGGAACTTAAGTTTTTAGAGCTGAAGTAGAATAATATGACAATGGCTGACTATGAGGCCAAGTTTACTGAGTTGTCAAGGTTTGTGTCGAAATTTGTGGACACAAAAGAAAAGAAAGCTAATAGGTTTCAACAAGGGTTGAAACAGTGGATCCAGAATCGGGTGGCAGTTTTAGAGATTACTGATTATGCCACCTTGGTGCAAAAGGCAACCATTGTGGAAGCAGGTAGTGATCAGGCGCAGAGGGAGAGAGAAAAAGGAGGATTAAAAAGGAAGCATGCCAGCATGGTGGAGGTTCCGCAGGAGGAAAACCCCAAAATAGGTTTAGCCAAGGAGCAGTATCCCTACCTGGGAAGAATGTAGGATTTAAACCATCTATGAGTGCAAGTGTGAGCCAGGGCGGCCAGCAATCAGGATTGTCCCGTTCCCACCCTTCTCGACCTTCAATGCCAGTGTGCACCACTTGTGGAAAAAGATATCCCGGAGTATGCAATCAGAAGCAGTCAATCTGTTATAGGTGTGGACGAGTGGGCCACTACTCCAACAATTGTACCACGGTTAATCCTACTTCCAGTAAAAGCAATACTTGTTTCCAGTGCGGACGTCAAGGGCACATGAGAAAGGATTGCCCAATGAACAAACCAGCGGCCTTAGGGGCAAGCAAAGCTGCCTCCAACCGACCACCAACTGCTAGAACTTTCAACATGACAGTGCAGGATGCCGTGAGGGACACGGATGTGATAGCAGGTACATTTTCCCTCAATTCAGTTAGCACAAATGTTTTGCTTGATTCTGGGGCAACTAAGTCTTTTATATCTAGAAATTTTGTGCGTAAATTGAAACTTAAGACCCAACCGCTAATGGATTCTTTGCAAGTAGAGATAGCTAATCAGGAAGTAGTTCCCATTAATCAAATTCACCCCGATTGCAAACTAGAAATAGGAGGACGATTTTTCTATGTTGATCTAATTCCTTTTAAGCTAGGGGAATTCGATGTTATTTTGGGAATGGATTGGTTATCTCGAAATAATGTGCAAATAGATTGTAAAGGGAAAAAGGTTAAGTTGAAAACCCCAAGGAAGAAGGAGGTAGTGTTTAGAGGGCTACGACAGACCCGGAACATTCTAACCATGGCGCAAACCAAGAGATTGATGCGAAAAAGGAACGAGGATATTTATCTTACGTTATCGACACCAAGAAAGAATCACCTAAGTTGCAGGACATTCTAGTAGTTAACGAATTCGAAGACGTGTTTCCTCAAGATCTTCCCGAATTACCGCCAGATAGAGTGATTGAGTTTGCTATTGAGTTAGCCCTGGGGACGGTGCTAGTTTCGAAGGCCCAGTATCGATTAGCCCCAATGGAAATGAAAGAGTTAGCTAAGCAATTGCAGGAATTGTTGGATAAGGGTATGATAAGACCTAGTGTGTCACCGTGGGGCGCACCAGTGTTGTTTGTTAAGAAAAAGGACTGGAGTATGAGGTTATGCATCGACTATCGAGAGTTGAACAAGCTAACCATAAAGAACAAGTACCCGCTACCCAGAATAGACGACTTGTTTGACCAGCTAAAAGGTGTTGTGTATTTCTCCAAGATTGAACTAAGATCTGGATATCACCAACTGAAGATTAAACCTGAAGATATCCCAAAGACTGCATTCCGTACCAGATATGGACATTATGAGTTCTTGGTGATGTCATTTGGATTGACCAATGCCCCAGCAGCTTTCATGGATTTGATGAACAGAGTGTTCAAGGAATATTTGGATAAGTTCGTGATAGTTTTCATTGATGATATTCTTATCTACTCAAAGATGGAGGAAGAACACGCCGAACATTTGAGGATAGCTTTAGGAATACTCAGGAAAGAACAGCTATATGCCAAATTCTCGAAATGCGAGTTCTGGAAAAACGAAGTGCAATTCTTAGGGCATGTAGTTAATAGGGAAGGAGTGTTGGTTGACCCCTCCAAGATAGAGGCAGTTTTAAATTGGGAACGACCAACCACTCCAACCGAGGTAAGGAGTTTGATCGGACTGGTAGGATATTATAGACGATTTGGTCAAGATTTTGCAAAGATCGCAGCCCCGTTAACTCGACTTGCCCATAAAATCGAGAAATTTGAATGGATTAAAAAATGCGAGAAGAGTTTCCAAGAGCTAAAGAAGAGGTTGGTAACGGCCCCAGTGTTGGTGTTACCTGATGGAAAAGGAGATTTCGTGATTTACAGTGATGCTTCGCATAAAGGATTAGGGTGCGTGCTTATGCAGCACAGTAAGGTAATAGCATATGCATCAAGGCAATTGAAGGATTACGAGATCCGATACCCCACCCATGATCTGGAATTAGCAGCAATTATTTTTGCCTTGAAGATTTGGAGGCACTACTTGTATGGAGAGAAGTGCGAGATTTACACTGACCATAAGAGCCTCAAGTACATTTTTACTCAAAAAGAGCTTAACATGCGCAAGAGAAGATGGCTAGAGCTAATCAAGGATTATGATTGTGAGATTCATTATCACCCGGGTAAAGCCAATGTGGTGGCTGACGCCCTTAGTAGGAAAGAGAAGCGCAAGATGATAACTACGGAGGAAGAGTTGATAAAAGACTTTGAGAAGTTGTAAATTGAGGTTAAGATACCTGAAGAAGGTCAAGAGAAGTTGATGGAAATTTGAATCCAGCCTCCATTATTGGGAAAGATTAGGCTATGCCAAGAAAGGATAATGGAAGCAGAAAAGAACTCTGCCGAGGAGATAATGATTGGGGAAGAAATCAAGTGTGAAAAGGATAAAGAAGGGATCATGAGATACATGTGGATGATATGGATCCCAAATGATTAGGAGCTCAAAGATGAAATTTTATATGAGGCACACAACTCAAGGTACTCAGTGTACCCCGGTAGTACCAAGATGTATAGGGATTTGAAAGAGTACTACTGGTGGCCTAACATGACAAAAGGACGTTGCAGAGTGGGTAAGCAAATGCTTCACCTGCCAACGAGTTAAAGCAGAGCACCAGAGGCCCAGTGGACTTCTACACCCCTTGGAGATTCCCGAATGGAAATGGGAACACATAGCCATGGATTTCGTAGGTTTGCCAAGGACCAAAGCTAATCACGATGCCATATGGGTGATTATAGACCGACTAACGAAGTTAGCTCACTTTCTTCCGATCAACGAAAGGTATACGGTCGACAAGCTAGTGGATATCTACTTAAAGGAGATAGTAGCGCGACATGGAGTCCCAGTCGCCATAGTATCCGATCGAGACCCCAGATTTAACTCCAGATTTTGGAGGAGCTTTCAAGAATATGTAGGAACCAGAATAAACATAAGTACAGCCTACCACCCCCAGACAGACGGGCAAAGTGAAAGGACCATCCAAACACTAGAAGATATATTGAGAGTCTGTGCTATAGACTTTAAAGGTAATTGTGATGATCACTTGCCATTGATTGAGTTTTCCTACAACAATAGTTTCCATTCAAGCATTGGAATGCCGCCTTACGAGGCCCTTTATGGAAGGAAATGGCAATCTTCCTTGTATTGGGATGAAGTTGGAGAGCGAAAGATGCTCGGGCCCGAAGTGGTCCAACGGACAAAAGACGTAGTGGATCTAATCAGAGGACGACTGGTAGCAGCCCAGGATCGACAAAAGAAATATGCCGACTGAGCTCGGAAAGGAAAATAATATGAAGTTGGAGACCTAGTTTTCTTAAAGGTATCTGTAAGAACCCGAATTTTCGGTATAATTAAAACTTTTTATATATTGATGAATGAATGAACAGTGATTCTGACTACAAGGTATTAGCAGTTCTAATGAATGAACGTGAATGGGTATAGATTCCAATGATTATATGTCATGAAGAATGAAATAGGTTGACAACCTAGATTAGAATAATCTATATCCTAAGAAATTAGATATGGCATTCCAAAGAGGAAGGAGATATTCTTGTGTCATCCAAATCAATATCTGTTATTAGCCTAGTGGTTCCGTGAAAGGGTTAAGGAATGCCCGAAAGAGAACAAGGACATTTTTATGAATATAAGGAATAAAGATGGGATAAAGAATGAATAGTGTTTTTGGTGGAAATAAGAATATTATTAGACTACGCTATGTAGAAGTATTCAGAATTGATATAAGAGTTCGTATTCATGATCCAGGGGTGAGATAAGTGTATGTAAACGATATCGGATTCAGAAAATTAGCACTTTTATTTTCTCCGAGATTTCCCTGGACACTGAAAGACTTAAGGATTTATTAAGAGGATTTAATGAATTTAAGTGCAAGAATTATAAAGGAGGAATAAGAATGGAAATATTATTATTAAGAAGGTTTTCGGTAAAACCCTGACTAGAAATCCTTGAGATATTCCTTCGAACGATCAATCAAATTGAGTAATAACCGGACAAAGGACAAGCAGAGAAGCAAGGTGCATGCATGTGCCAGTGGATAATGTCAAGGAACTAAGTAGTTACATGAGTAACTACCATACTTAGCAATCAAACCAACTAGTTAGCTTAATCTTATCATCCACACCATTAAACTCCAACACATGGCACATGATGATGCAAGAGATGATCACACCACTTTATTAAAGTCACTTTATGCTAGATATTTCCACAATAATTCATTTTGGACAAGGATGAGACCAAGCAAGCCAAACAACTCCACCATTCTCTTCCTTAAGCCCCATTCGGCTATTACACAAATTCAAGAGACAAAATCAAGCTTCCAACCATCATTTGATCTCCAAATATTTATCCTAGATCCTATATTTCATAAAAATACCCTAGAAATCTTAGCCTCAAACACCACTTTTTACATTTTCAATAAAATCATCAAAGTGGAGGATGAATAGTAACCTCAAGAACAAAATTCTTGAATCTTGATTTCTTGGATGATCTAAGCTTGGTTAAGGATAGACATGGACTATACAAGGCTTAGAAAGGGCTTTAACACTCTCCAAGGAAGGTATAACACCCTTGAAACCCTAGGTCTTACTTTAAGTATATGCTTGTTCTTGATGGATCTAAGTAGTTATGGTGTTAGCATGATTATAAGCATGAACATGTGATTGGGCTTTGGTGAAGGATAAAATAGTTAGATGAATGGAAAGGCATTGCTTGGCCTTAGTTCATGGTTAAATAACATGTATATGTTGTTCGGAGTGGAAACTATGATTAGGAAAGTTTGGAATTTGGAAATATTCGATTTATAGCCGTCGTAATGCCCGATTTTCGTTAAACCTTAAGAAACCATGCATCACAGTAGCTTTAACTCACTGTTTAGCTTTGTATTCTGCCATGACCAGCTAGATTATGTTATAAGATTAGTTTTGATACAAAGATCGTATAAAATGGACTTACGGTTTAGGAGTTATGATTAAATTCGTAAAAGTGGTTCGAAACCGTAAACGAAAGTTCGTAACTGAAATTGGATTCCTTTAATACTACGAAATCAGTGGAGAATCTTGATAATTAAATATTAAAGGTAAAAAGGTAGGTGTGAGAGAAAACCACATGTCGAATGGATCATTTTCCGATTTTATAAAAATGTTCGAGTCAAGGTTAAACGCGAACGAACCCCTAGAAGCATACTTGGTTATGACTTTGGTAAATGACTTAGAAAACGGGCGATAAATCTCGAGGTATAATCTTGGTTCGTAAACGACCGACCTTAGAACTTATACGACTTAAGTATACACCAAGTATAAATATGATGACATGTTTTAATAATGAGCAAGTGTCGGATCGTATCGGTAATAAAAAGAGTTATACTAAAGGGGGTATAACGAGATAATTCGAAAACGTGTTTCGACTTAAGTTAAGTTATACTTAGCCTTTCGAAATATTAAGTGATTAACCTCGGATATTGTGACTATTGATAGATCACCGGATCGACCCGAGGCACACTACCCCTACAGGATTACCAGGCAAGTTTCCAATACTTGGAACTGTTGTTGTGATAATATATGATGATTGTTGTATACATATGCCATAACATGCATGCCTAATTTCAAGTCTATTGATATACTTGTTCCCTGAATTGATATTGGCTTATATATAACGCCTTAGAAAATTCGTAATTATAAATATTATTATAATATTAAATGTGGAACATATGGCGTGAATTTTCTTTAGATTAAATATATGTGACATCATGTTTAAATGCTTATATGATGATGTATATGTGAAATGTGAGTCTGTGTATTTTTATTTGAATTTTGATGATTAAAAAAAATCTATTTAAATTATGCATTATTAATCTTCTGAAAAATTTATAAAATCATTGGAGTCATTAAAAATCATGAAATCTTTTGTGTTATTACCTTTATGATGTTATTTATTTTTAAAATTATCGGGTGAATTATTTTGGTGGTTTAAGTATTTTAATATGATTTTAAGAGTTTTAAAAGTATTTAAATGATCGAAATTTGTAAAATTTATATTTAATTTGTTTTTTATCCGAAAAATATGTATGCGTTCGTAATTTTGTAATCTTCATTTTAAAAATGAAAAGATTTATTTTCCCCAAATGTTTAAGTTCTAATCCCTAATTGGCAGCTCTATTATTTCCCAATTCAGTCGATAACTCTCTTCTTCTCTCGATTTCTCTAGAAATCTCTCACAGTTTGTCTCTATCAGCTAATCTCTCTCTAACTCTCCTCCCTCGCAACTCTCTCTCCCATCGCCCTCACTCAATCTCTCTCTTTTATCTCTTATCAATCTCTTCTCTCTCGACCTTTACACACTCTCTCTGGACAAAACTCTCGGCCTCTCTATTGTGTACGTTTTGATTTCCGATGTATTGATGATTCTCATTTCAAAGACAAGCTTTTGTCCTCTCCACTGTTCTTCCTTGCTAGCTGGGCTTGCAGCCGGGGTGCGAGTGGTCGATGCTACGTCTTGGTATCATTTGTGTGTACGTGCGTGTATACATATCAGCGTGCGTGTGTGTGAATTGGGTGTATATGTGAGTTCAAATTCGAACTTGTTATTAGTGTTGTGATGGGTATGCTGTGTTGATGCTTGGTTTGATTATGTGCGGTTGGTTTTGTTTAATTCGTGATCTGCAACTAGTCCAGGTGATGTTAAGTGTTAATTGTTGATGGTTTCTGCTGTCTCTGTCTCGAGGCCCTGTCCTGTCTCTTTGCCGGAGCTCGGGCCGCCCACCAGTGGAGCTCGGTTTTTGAGTTTCTTTCATAAATCTTTCAGATGTCTTGGCCATGGGTCGAACTTGCTGGGTTCAGTTCTATTCTGGGTTGTCCGTGTTACTAAGGACCGAAAGTTGGGAATAAAATTGATGTGGGTGTGTGAGTGCAGGGGAGTGGCTGTATGTGCAGGTGTGTGTGTGTATATATATTGAAGACGAAGCTGTGTTTTTGAATTGCCAGGGGTGAAAGGTTGTATTGAGTTTCGGATTGTTCAAATTCAATAGTTCTTATAATTAATTGATTAAAGTCTAGTTGATATGTTTTTGAGGTGTGAATGTTAATCGTATATGGAATTTTCTGAATTTTAGATTTCCAAAGCTGAAGTATGTTTGAGTTTTGGTATCAAATTATTAAGTAAAGGATCCGAGTCCATGGAGGTGTGACTACTTGAGTTATAATGTTATGAGTTTCAAAAGTGGAATAATTTTGGTATTGATGTAGTAATTGTGACTGGAATATATATAGTAGTAGTATATGTAAATTGCGTGATTGGTACTCCCTCCGTTTCAAAATAAGTTTCCTCTTTCCTTCTGACACGTTTGCCAACACACATTTTTAATCGTTAATATCTTCAATTTCGTATTAGTATTAAATATAAAAACTTCACTGTATTAAAGTACTCATAAATACGAATCCAACAAGATCACTCATGACTATATTTTGTCTTATAGATTAGACGTAAATTAGTAATTTGTCTAATGTCATGAACAATCCCGACATCTGGAATGGGAAACTTATATTGAAACGGAGGGAGTACATGTTTTGGGTAGTCGCAGTTACAGAGGAAACTCTGTCAAAATTCTGTTAGAACTTAACAATAGTTCTAAAGTAATTTTGATTAGAGGTTCTTCTATAACTTCTATGTGCCATGTAATTTCAGCGATAAAAATAAATAGTCGCTTTATTTTTTTTGCTAAATGCTAACAAGATTATTTGATAATTATAGTGATTAATGAATATGTTATATGATTAGCGAATTGTATATTGTACTTATATTAATTAGTCTAACTGCCATTAAGGATAGTAGTGGGTTTTTGTGAGTGTTAGGATGTAATGTACCTACGGTAAAGTGGATTGTGATTGATGGGCGGATGTATATTTAGTTAAGTGGTAGGTGTGCGGATGGTCTAAAGAAGTGGAATGTACATATTATGATTTGGTATGATTGTAAATGGTATTGAAGCAAGGAATGTTGGATTTCGGATTTGATAAGTTGTATTCTGACTGGTTAGGTCATATTTCAGAGGAGATTCTGTCCGATTTTTGTTAGAATGATTTTTGCGACTTGTATAGTAATTTGATTAAGATTATTGTAAACCAATATGATGTACATGTTAAAGAGATGTAAGTGTAAATTAATATTACATGCTATGTGCCTACATGATTTTGTGATTATATGTAATATTTTGAGCTATATGTGATAAATTGTAAAGCGTATATGAAGCGTTTGGGTGCAAGGCACGGGGATATTCTAGCTTTATTGTGAAATTTTGTTTTTTATTATTTGTGATCATGAATATTGTTCAATTTGTTGCAATGTTACCTAAATATAGATTAACTTACTCTTTTTTCAAGTGCCCTCGCTTTCTAACAGGTTGTGTCCAAAATATTCTAATATTCATTCAATTAGTCATATAGTTCAATGATTTTAGCTATAAATTTAAATTCTTTATACTTAGAACTGGATGTCACAGTTTCGATTCTGGAAAATGTGAAGATTAACTAACGTTTTCATAGCATTTGACTTTAGGGGGATTTTAGAGTTAAATCATAGAAAATTGGAAGGCATAAATGTGAAATGATATTAAATAAAATGTGGAATATTTTGATATTTTGGATTTTAGTAGTTCGAATTTGTAGCCGTGAACACCTTTCAATTTGTAGCGGTGTAGCCTAAATATAGCTTAGCAACTCTCTTCTCGAGAGCTTCATTTTCAACATGAATTGTCTAAGATTTATAATATCTATTAAAATAGTCATCTAATTCAATGTTTTCAGTTATGAATTTAAATTCACTTTATTCAGAACTGAGAATCTAAATCTGATTACTCGCTATGAACTTTTGAATAGTATATTTTATTACAAATTAGACTAATACATTAAATACTATTATTACTAAAATATATATGTTTATTATTCTTGTTATTCCCAAGCTTAATTGCTAATCGTGAACACAATCGTTTAGTTTCGATTCTCTTGTTTTATAAGTATTTCTATACAATTAATATTCATATATTGGCGTAATTATATAATAATTTACCCAAGTATTTTAATCTAAATATATGCACCAATATAAATTATTAAAAGTTAATGGCTATTATTAGTTTGTTGTAATTAATTACGTAATATTAACATAGATATTAAATAATCATATTGAATATAAGTTTATTAAATGATATAACTTTGCCAAGAATAAAATGTGACATGTTATGGTATATACGGAGTATCTAAGTTCACTACATATCATGTATCACTAATTTATACTAAACTATAACATATAAAATATCTTAGAAATTAAAATACCAAATATTCTTCATCCATCACGCGACTTACATAGCATATTTACGATTTACAACACAAGTGATTGGTTAGCCTAGTGGTAAGATGATGTGCATATGAATGGAAAGACTTAGGTTCGATTCTCCACAACAACAATTTTTTGGAAAAAGACTAAATGGATTAAAATGCAGGGCTAAAATAGTAACTTTGCAAGGAATAAAATGTGACATGTTGTGGTATTATATATATAATAGATTGTAAAGCGTATATGAAGCGTTTGGGTAGACTAGATTTGGACGTTTAATGTTGGATCTTAAAACCAAGCTTCGACACACAGACTGGTTCCTCAATCATGCTAACCAAGAGCTGTATAGGTGGATTTATATTTAATCTGGGGTTGTTTTCCTTTTTGTTCTTTCTTTTTCTAATCTATTTTATAGATTAGCTGTAGATAGTCCTCTCTTTGCTTTGGCTTAGAGCATGGGTCAACCCCTGTAACCTCTTTTTTGGCTTAATATATTATTAAATTAGAAAAAAAAAAAAAAATGTGGAGAGTTATTCATCGAAGTAGACGAGTGTGTGCGCATGTAGAAGCTGACTAGTGATATAAGGAAAGTGGAATGGATGACCGAGTACAAAGCCAGCCAATAAGAAATAGAGACTGATGTACAAAGAGAGTAAAGAGTTGAGATATTGGAATTGGAAACTTCATGTATGGAGGCAAGTTTACTATCTCTCACTTATTGTTCAAGTGATGCGAAACTTTTTGTATTATTTATTGTTTCTCTTGAAATTCCTTCTTACAAGCAATTGTGTTCTTCATATTTATTCTGAATAATTGGGAACCTGTTCTGTTAAATAAACAATGTTCCTTTCAGATCTTTTTGCTAGTGCATATACCTTTCATTTTTATTTTCAGTGAAATTCTTCTTCTATTAATTTACAAAAACTCATTCTCAAATTATTCTGTCATTGTTTATATTTCTCACCTATTGTTCAGGTGTTGAATTCTTTTAAAATTAATTTAATTCAATATTTTTCGTCTTTATTAATATTTTTCAAAGAGCCTTTTTCTTCAAATTATTGTAAACTAATTCGAGGCTTATACTGTTGTTGAGGCATGTGTTGCTCAGTGACGGTTAAAACCGAGAATGAATTGAGATCTTCTTAATTATTCAAACTCATATTGTCATGCCGGTTCTGGCAGCTAAAGCCTATGAGTGCTTAGCCGACTGGAGTGAGACCTTGGGTAATTGAGAATTTCTTAAATCTTCGTTTTAATCTAATCAAATCTATTCTGTTTGTTCAAACTTTACAACGTAATTTCATAAATTGAAGATCTTTGAAATAAGTGGTTATATCCAGTGCAGTGACTTAAATCTTCTGTTGAACTTCGAACTTTCTTTATTCCCTGCTTCTTTATAATTGTTGTTCCATTTCTAGATTCTAAATAATTCCTCAGTTATTTAATTTATCATGTTTCCTTGTTGATATATGATTCTGTTTTGCTGAACTATACCCTGCTTAGTTCAATCTTATTGCTTTGCTGTTTATAATACCTCATATCAATTGCTTCCCTGACCCTCAGTCTTATATAATTGAAAATGAAAATGGCTTAATTAGTTAAAGATATTTTTAAAATTGCTTATACTGGGCTGATCTGTTATCAGTGAGTATGAAGGATTTAAAAGTGAATTGTTTTAAAGATTTTAACGATTTGATGTGGGGAAATTCCTTTAAAATGTTTTTCCACGGATTTCTTCAGATTGGAAGCGTAAGAGGCCGGGTGACGCCGGTCCAGCATGTTTTATTTTTGTGCTGTAGTTCTGTTGGGACCAGTCCAGCACCTTTTAAAGGCCAATGTGTTGCCTAATTGGGAACCCAATTTATGTCCAGACAGACCGAGTGTCCGGGCTGGGGACTTTACGTGGCTGATCACCCGTATTGTCCGTAGTCGTGAAAAAAAAAAACTCCAATCAACTGAAATGATTTTAAAAAGGGTTTTATGGAGAATATGTTATAATAATGGAATGGTTTTAAGAAAGGAATGTTTTCATGAAATTTATGATTTGATAAAAATGGAAAGTTATCCTATGATGGAAATTGCATTCTTTCCTTGAGAGTAATTGGTCATTGATATTGTTCATCAATGAATCATTGGAATATTATTGTTGTTTCACTATATTATTAACTTGCTGAGCATTGTTGGTTCACTCTTGCTTTGTTTTACCTTCCCTTTCCAATTAGGGTTAAGGAGTTGATACCTACGCTTTATAATTCAAGTGAGAACGATGGTGCATACTTTAAAAGTAAGATACAGAGCCAGAACGGGCATATGCTAAATGGGCTTGCGTTATGGTTTAGACGGTATAAAGGTTTGTAATTGGAATTTGAGATAGAAGTTGTAATAATTTGTATAGTATAGATTCTTGTTTCATACCATAACCTGGAATCGATCCTCGGTGAGGAATCGTTGGTGTATTAAGTTTTATTGTAATTGTTAATTGGAATTTGGTTTGGGTTGAAATACAGGTGGATTGTTCAATTTACGAATACTTCATGTCGAATTTTTCTAAAATTCTCCTATATCAAAGTCTATTTTATTATAAAAAGTATACTTTCAGTATTGGGAAGTCGGGGCATTACAGGTTGGTATCAGAGCGACAGGTTATGGTCACTGAAACAAGTTAGGATGATTAGGTATACGTATTTAAGTGGGACGTTAGATAGAACAATTTAGGATAAGATTCGCCTTAGGTTATTAGGACAACAGTTGCGAAGTTAGTTAGTATTTCGACATATCGCGTGAGACGGATTTTGATTCATTCGAAGGTTCGACTTTGGACGAGATAGTTGATTCGGTGCCTCCTACGTTAAATAGACAATCGAAGTTACCAGCTTGGAGGATGCTACGTGTAGACCTTCGTTTATATTCTAATATTTCTATTATGACTTTAGTTACCTCGTGAACTATATAGGAAGTGCGAAAGGACGGTAAACAAGATGTGAAATGTGATTTCTGGCATGTGATGGAGTAAACACGTGGCTATTTATTACTAGCTATTGATTTCATTTAATTTATTGATTAAGGAGATTTAACCTTTCTTTCTGTTTCTTCTTATTTTGATAATACCCCAACACCTTTGATAATCAACTATACTTCAATTGATGATGAATATTTCATATTCATTTAAACACATTCCTATTTTTCAGAGATACCTCTATTTTCCAGGGGATCACTTAATTCAACATGATGCATATAAATTATTGAGACCCTTAAATTCTTTCTAATTTCCCCGAATAATTTCTATTACTTATTCAACATTGTATATCTATAAATTTTTTTGAAACTTTTGAATTATTTTTGTTTCTCTTTGAATACTTAACCTTATTTATTTTGACTGGGATGAACAACCCTATGTATATAGGGGATTCAGGGACATCTTATCTTCGTGATATAAGTCTGGTGGGACGCCACTGATTGTGTTTGTCATGAAAGTACAGAAGGCTGGCCCCCTTCTTGTGCTATAGTGGTTGACCTAAGTGACAGATGCAACCTGAAAATTTGTTCAATGATCATATTGATCTCTCAGTTAAATTCTTTTATAAAATTCTTATCAAACAAAACTCATTTTATATTCATACATGTTATCACTTGTCTATTTCATTGATTCCTTTTGCTATGAACCCTTATGATTTATAAAGTTACCAGTGAAGGAAAGCAGTAAAGATGGAGACAATGATATTCTAATAGGTCCGATTTATAAATACGTCGACGAAGAATTGGTTTGTCAGGTTTGAGAATTGATGCTAAAAGAAGGATTGTTGAAGAACACTTGTTATTATATATTTTCACTATGGATACAGTAGATAAAATATTACAAGAATCTGGATATTGAGATAAATTGTTAGATATAAAAGCTTAGAGACGGAACAGGATAACTTGAGCAAGACCAGGTGGAGTGGGACGGTTCATTTTGTTTTTAGGAATTTAGCAAGAATTGAAGCTTTAGATAAGGAAGTAAAGTGATTGTGTGGAGTTAATAACTTGTATGAATATAGTCAGAGGATCATTAATATTAAGTGTAAGAGTGAGTTTATGCAGATAGAACGAGACGGTAAGAAAAGGAAGACAGGGAACCAGGATAAGGAGACAAGATATCTATCTACAGGATATGAATTACTGAGACTAGCAGGACCACCATTATTAGAAGATGAGATTTCAAGAGGAAGCCTACTCTAATTGTACTATGATTAAAGTGAAAGGTTGTATTTGTAAGCAGAAAGAACAGTATGGTGAGAAGTGACAGAATTAGAAACTAGAAGTTCAACATGATTATGAATGACGATATGAAGAATATGAAGGTGATGGCAGTTAAAAGAGCTTAGTGTGAGTTAGGATTGGATTGTATAGCTAACTATAAAGTACATGCAAGGTGTGAGGATAAGAAGGTGAAATTATGATTTTCAAGAGATATGTAGGTTATCTTTCAAATCAAAAAGGGGATAATGGAGTCTTAATGGTTACGCAGACTAAGAGGTTATTATAATAAGATTTTAAGGTTATTTTATATGTGGAAGATATCAATAAGGAGATAATTAAAGTGAAGTAGTTTTCAATGGTCAAGATTTCTCGGATATATGACTTGATAAATTACCAGGATTATCACCAGACATAGATATAAAGTTAATTAATTAATTAATACCAGGAATTTAATCAGTTCGAGGATTCAAGATCGGAAGACATAGTAAGATATTTAAGGATGTAGAAAGAGCACGCATAAGGATTCTAAGTATGAGTATTGGAATGGGAAGAATTATAATTTACAGGATATGACGAAAGGATCGAAGTGAATTAGGTGAAGACGAAGCAGTAATGAATCAGGAAAGGCCTAAGATGCTAGTGGAGATCGAAAACTTTGAAGGACCGGCTAGGAGTTATTGAAGGTTGTCAAAGGTATTACCAAATAGCTACAACAGTGGACAAGCCTACAAATCAGGAAACGAATGGATAAAGGTGGAGAAAGCTTTTAGGAGTCAAAGAAGAGATCGAAAACCGCTCAAGTGTTAGTGCAACCGGATGAACCAGGAAAGATTAAATGAGCATGCAATGCTCAAGTAAATGTTCAAAGAATTTGAGAAGTTATAGATGGAAGATCCAAAGGTCTATATTATTGTAAATGAATTATTAGAGAAAATTGAGAAGTACCAAGATGAGTTGATTGAAGCAGAATATGAATGAGTGGATTGTAGAAGAATGGAATCGTTCAAGGAAATGAGGGGTGGACGTGTATCTTATTTTGTTTGTACGGTTATTAATAAATGTTGGAGTTATAATGTACAGAGTTTGAATTGAGGATTTGTAGAGTAATGTTTTGGAAGTCGATTTCTCGGGAATTAGATATAGTGAAGTTTAAATGAGATTTGCAGGTAGTAAGTTAATTATGGGTGATGTATACTTTGCTTTACGTATGTTAAATTAAGTGCTGATTTTATCCGACGTTAGAAGTTCTAGAGCTTAATTGGATTAGAAGTTTGATTTGTGAATGGTATTGGGAGGTTGTGACCCCGGGTAGTTTGTATCATGAATAAGATATATATGTTTTAAAGTAAATGGTGCCTCAGTAAAATAATGGGATTAAGGATAGATAGAAGTTTCCTAATTATTCCCTCCTCGAGTAACATTGTACGTTGAAAGGGGAGTAAGAATGATTAGGGGATTTCTTGATATTCTTTTTCTCAAAGTTTTATCTGGGGCAATCTGAATTATGAGTAGGAGCGTGGAAGTGGTATCAATGGTTAGTCGCGTGGATTTCGTTTTAAAGATTTAATTATTTATCTGTTTATTTCAAGTCAAGGCAGATTCTTCGTTTATATGTTTGCCGCAAGTCAAGGCGGATTTTGTTTTAGTATTGTATATGAATAAATTGTTTATGGGTGATTGGGTCAATAATGGAGGCGTTGTGTACAGGGCATAGTCCATTATATGAATAGATCATGTCCGATTTTCGGTAGACCAGGATCGTCGCGTACGAGTGATAAGTATCTAGAGTTAATGAGACATGTAAACCAAATTTTTAAGTTTATGTTGGGATCTGCGGGCTTATAGGACGAGTTTGGCGACATTGGCATTGAATTAAAGGAATTCTAGAATGAAAGAAATGGCTTGGAAATTGAAAGAGAAATGGTTGAGTAATACCGCCATTACTTTTTCTTAAGATGATTCTGAGGACAGAATCCTATTAAGGGGGGAAGGATATAACGCCTTAGAAAATTCGTAATTATAAATATTATTATAATATTAAATGTGAAACATATGGCGTGAATTTTCTTTAGATTAAATATATGTGACATCATGTTTAAATGCTTATATGATGATGTATGTGTGAAATGTGAGTCTGTGTATTTTTATTTGAATTTTGATGATTAAAAAAAATCTATTTAAATTATGCATTATTAATCTTCTGAAAAATTTATAAAATCATTGGAGTCATTAAAAATTATGAAATCTTTTGTGTTATTACCTTTATGATATTATTTAGTTTTAAAATTATCGGGTGAATTATTTTAGTGGTTTAAGTATTTTAATATGATTTTAAGAGTTTTAAAAGTATTTAAATAATCAAAATTTGTAAAATTTATATTTAATTCGTTTTTTATCCTAAAAATATTTTAAAAATATGTATGCATTCGTAATTTTGTAATCTTCATTTTAAAAATGGAAAGATTTATTTTCCTTAAATTTCCCATATATATTCGATTTTTAAATAGTTAATTAATTGATTTTATTTTGTTTGTTCCAGCATTATAGATTTACCAAAATTTTCCCAGTTTGTTTTTCCCCAAATGTTTAAGTTCTAATCCCTAATTGGCAGCTCTATTATTTCCCAATTCAGTCGATAACTCTCTTCTTCTCTCAATTTCTCTAGAAATCTCTCACAGTTTGTCTCTATCAGCTAATCTCTCTCTAACTCTCCTCCCTCGCAACTCTCTCTCCCATCGCCCTCACTCAATCTCTCTCTTTTATCTCTTATCAATCTCTTCTCTCTCGACCTTTACACACTCTCTCTGGACAAAACTCTCGGCCTCTCTGCTGTGTACATTTTGATTTCCGATGTATTGATGATTCTCATTTCAAATACAAGCTTTTGTCCTCTCCTCTGTTCTTCTTTGCTAGCTGGGCTTGCAGCGGGGGTGCGAGTGGTCGATGCTACGTCTGGGTATCATTTGTGTGTGCGTGCGTGTATACATATCAGCGTGCGTGTGTGTGAATTGGGTGTATATGTGAGTTCAAATTCGAACTAGTTATTAGTGCTGTGATGAGTATGCTGTGTTGATGCTTGGTTTGATTATGTACGGTTGGTTGTGTTTAATTCATGATCTGCAACTAGTCCAGGTGATGTTAAGTGTTAATTGTTGATGGTTTCTGCTATCTCTGTCTCTGTCTCGAGGCCCTGTCCTGTCTCTTTGCCGGAGCTCGGGCCGCCCACCAGTGGAGCTCTGGTTGGAGCTCGGTTTTTGAGTTTCTTTCATGAATCTTTCAGATGTCTTGGCCATGGGTCAAACTTTCTGGGTTCAGTTCTATTCTGGGTTGTCCGTGTTACTAAGGACCGAAAGTTGGGAATAAAATTGATGTGGGTGTGTGAGTGCAGGGGAGTGGCTGTGTGTGCAGGTGTGTGTGTGTATATATATTGAAGACGAAGCTGTGTTTTTGAATTGCCAGGGGTGAAAGGTTGTATTGAGTTTCGGATTGTTCAAATTCAATAGTTCTTATAATTAATTGATTAAAGTCTAGTTGATATGTTTTTGAGGTGTGAATGTTAATTTTATTGTTGAGTTGTATAGTAAGTCGTATATGGAATTTTCTGAATTTTTAGATTTCCAAAGCTGAAGTATGTTTGAGTTTTGGTATCAAATTATTAAGTAAAGGATCCGAGTCCATGGAGGTGTGACTACTTGAGTTATAATGTTATGAGTTTCAAAAGTGGAAAATTTTTGGTATTGATGTAGTAATTGTGACTGGAATATATATAGTAGTAGTATATGTAAATTGCGTGATTGGTACATGTTTTGGGTAGTCGCAGTTACAGAGGAAACTCTGTCAAAATTCTGTTAGAACTTAAAAAAATAGTTCTAAATTAATTTTGATTAGAGGTTCTTCTATAACTTCTATGTGCCATGTAATTTCAACGATAAAAATAAATAGTCGCTTTATTTTTTTTGATAAATGCTAACAAGATTATTTGATAATTATAGTGATTAATGAATATGTTATATGATTAGCGAATTGTATATTATACTTATATTAATTAGTCTAACGGCCATTAAGGATAGTAGTGGGTTTTTGTGAGTGTTAGGATGTAATGTACCTACGGTAAAGTGGATTGTGATTGATGGGCGGATGTATGTCAAGTGGTAGGTGTGCGGATGGTCTAAAGAAGTGGAATGTACATATTATGATTTGGTATGATTGTAAATGGTATTGAAGCAAGGAATGTTGGATTTTGGATTTGATAAGTTGTATTCTGACAGGTTAGGTCATATTTCAGAGGAGATGCTGTCCGATTTTTGTTAGAATGATTTTTGCGACTTGTATAGTAATTTGATTAAAATTATTGTAAACCAATATGATGTACATGTTAAAGAGATGTAAGTGTAAATTAATATTACATGCTATGTGCCTACATGATTTTGTGATTATATGTAATATTTTGAGCTATATGTGATAAATTGTAAAGCGTATAGGAAGCGTTTGGGTAGACTAGATTTGGACGGTTAAGGTTATAAGCGTACTAAAGTATTACTTTATTTTGATGTAGGTACCAGTAAAAGGTCGATTTAGAGCCCGTGGATGTAAATGTGGAGAGTTATTCATCGAAGTAGACGAGTGTGTGTGCATGTAGAAGTTGACTTGTGATATAAGGAAAGAGGAATGGATGACCGAGTACAAAGCCAGCCAATAAGAATTAGAGACTGATGTACAAAGAGAGTAAAGAGTTGAGACATTGGAATTGGAAACTTCATGTATGGAGGCAAGTTTATTATCTCTCACTTATTGTTCAAGTGATGCGAAACTTTTTGTATTATTTATTATTTCTCTTGAAATTCCTTCTTACAAGCAATTGTGTTCTTCATATTTATTCTGAATAATTGGGAACCTGTTCTGTTAAATATACAATGTTCCTTTCAGATCTTTTTGCTAGTGCATATACCTTTCATTTTTATTTTCAGTGACATTCTTCTTCTATTAATTTACAAAAACTCACTCTCAAATTATTCTGTCATTGTTTATGTTTCTCACCTATTGTTCAGGTGTTGAATTCTTTTAAAATTAATTTAATTCAATATTTTTCGTCTTTATTAATATTTTTCAAAGAGCATTTTTCTTCAAATTATTGTAAACTAATTCGAGGCTTATACTGTTGTTGAGGCATGTGTTGCTCAGTGACGGTTAAAACCGAGAATGAATTGAGATCTTCTTAATTATTCAAACTCTTTATTGTCATGCCGGTTCTGGCAGCTAAAGCCTATGAGTGCTTAGCCGACAGGAGTGAGACCTTGGGTAATTTAGAATTTCTTAAATCTTCGTTTTAATCTATTCAAATCTATTCTGTTTGTTCAAACCTTACAACATAATTTCGTAAATTGAAGATCTTTGAAATAAGTGGTTATATCCAGTGTAGTGACTTAAATCTTCTGTTGAACTTCGAACTTTCTTTATTCCCTACTTCTTTATAATTGTTGTTCCATTTCTAGATTCTAAATAATTGCTCAATTATTTAATTTATCATGTTTCCTTGTTGATATATGATTCTGTTTTGCTGAACTATACCCTGCTTAGTTCAATCTTATTGCTTTGCTGTTTATAATACCTCATATCAATTGTTTCCCTGACCCTCAGTCTTATATAATTGAAAATGAAAATGGCTTAATTAATTAAAGATATTTTTAAAATTCCTTATACTGGGCTGATCTGTTATCAGTGAGTATGAAGGATTTAAAAGTGAATTGTTTGAAAGATTTTAAAGATTTGATGTGGGGAAATTCCGTTAAAATGTTTTTCCACGGATTTCTTCAGATTGGAGGCGTAAGAGGCCGGGTGACGCCGGTCCAACATGTTTTATTTTTGTGCTGTAGTTCTGGTGGGACCAGTCCAGCACCTTTTAATGGCCAATGTGTTGCCTAATTGGGAACCCAATTTATGTCTAGATGGACCGAGTGTCCGGGCTGGGGACTTTACGTGGCTGATCACCCGTATTGTCCGTAGTCGTGAAAAAAAAAACTCCAATCAACTGAAATGATTTTAAAAAGGGTTTTATGGAGAATATGTTATAATAATGGAATGGTTTTAAGAAAGGAATGTTTTCATGAAATTTATGATTTGATAAAAATGTAAAGTTATCCTATGATGGAAATTGCATTCTTTCCTTGAGAGTAATTGGTCATTGATATTGTTCATCAATGAATCATTGAAATATTATTGTTGTTTCACTATATTATTAACTTGCTGAGCGTTGTTGGTTCACTCTTGCTTTGTTTTACCTTCCCTTTCCAATTAAGGTTAAGGAGTTGATACCTACACTTTATAATTCAAGTGAGAACGATGGTGCATACTTTAAAAGTAAGATATAGAGCCAGCACGGGCATATGCTGAATGGGCTTGCGTTATGGTTTAGACGGTATAAAGGTTTGTAATTGGAATTTGAGATAGAAGTTGTAATAATTTGTATAGTTTAGATTCTTGTTTCATACCATAACCTGGAATCGATCCTCGGTGAGGAATCGTTGGTGTATTAAGTTTTATTGTAATTGTTAATTGGAATTTGGTTTGGGTTGAAATACAGGTGGATTGTTCAATTTACGAATACTTCATGTCGAATTTTTCTAAAATTCTCCTGTATCAAAGTCTATTTTATTATAAAAAGTATACTTTCAGTATTGGGAAGTCGGGGCATTACATTATAGACTAGATATGAATTATCAGTTATAAGCAGGATTGTTTTGTTAAGACCCTTAATGAAAGGCGTATGATATTCATTCTTTAAATATAAGACCGGGAGTCGGTATTTGGTGATATAAAGATAGTCATGGAAACCCGGAGGGATTCCAGCGACAGATTAGTATTCATTTTGAGGAATGTTACTTATAAACATTAGTTATATTTCTATAAAGTATTAAGTACTTGGAAATTATTCGAGGAATGTTATTTGAACATTATCTCAATCGAGAAGTACTATATGAATATTATTTTGAATATTAATTCGAGTTTATCTATTTACTGAATATTATTTTAATATTCATTTGAGCTTTAATTATTTAAATGAATATTAATTTCGAATATTCATTTGGAGTTTGGTTATTTAATGAATAATTACTTTGATATTCATTGGAATTTTTATTTATTAAATGAATATTACTTCCAAATATTCATTTAAGATTTTATGTACTTGATGAATATTATTTTAAAATATTCCTTTGAAGTTCTATTTACTTAAGGAATATTACTTCGAATATTCTTTTAAAGTTTTGGTTATTAAAAGAATATTATTTTGATATTCATTTAGAGTATTATTTCTTAAATGAATATTATTTTCAAATATTCATTTAAGGTTTAATTTAATTAGGGAATATTATATTAAATATATATTTGAGTTTAATTATTTAATAGATACCATTTGAATATTTATTCAAGAAGAAATTTATTTAGTAAATAATTCTATATATTCATTCGAGGATTACTTGCGAGCAATATTATGATTTAATCATATTCCTTAATTATTATGGATTTAATAAATATTCTTGGAATATTTATTTAAGGTCTTTTAAATTCTTTTTATAATGATTTATATTATTCAAAGATTATCTGTCACCTTCATATATTATGTAAAATATTTCAGAGTCTTTTTATGACTATTATCAAGGGGAGGTCCCCAAAACTCTATTTTTATTTAAATTTATCTTATAAGAAGATTTAAATACTCGCTCAAACCTCCAAAAACATGTAAGGAGACCTCACTTGAGAGCTGTTATTTATTTGACTGCCCGGTCATATACTTGCTAAACTATCTTGTCACTCACATCTTGATTCATTCAAACATTGATATGAGTCTTCTGGTTACCTTCTCAATGCTCGAGGGGTAAGATTGATGGAACAACTTTATATCCATTAACAAGCATCAGCTTGGGAAATATTGGTGAATTTTCCTTTCCAATTAGATACGGCTACTTTGTGGAGTCCTATCAACAAGTGTTATACTTGGGGAAAAAGGGAACGAACTTTACGTTTCAGAGTCATGGATGATATTCGAACTAGGAGACGCGTAAGTGGCCGAGTGGCGCCGGTCCAGCAATAGCCCAATCGTTGGCTGAGGAGTTCCAGAGGGCGGTAGACAAGTAAATCCGTCGGAGCTACCTTCTACATGTAGAGAACGACTGATGAGATGCATGACATACGACTGATCATTGGAAATGTCAGGGCATCTGGCGCGGCAATGTTCCCGTATTAGTTCATCTTCCAAAAGTAAGAAATTTCTGCAACACTGTTGGTGTTGGCAAGGTGAAAAAGTGTTGAACTGGAATTGCAATATTTTTCCTGCAAGTTCCTCTTTTATGATAATTGAGAATTTCTTGCTTATCTTTTGTATAGCAGATATGTCCACCAAATATATATTTTGAGTTACCTAGTAACTTCATCTTTTAAGTTATACTAGCATCATTTCCGTAAATGCATGGTAAATGGTTTCAAAGATATTTTGGACTGTTATATATTATCACTATTCAATTATATTTTTGGTGGGCTATTGCTCACCCTTGCTTTATTTATTTATATCACAACAATAGTTAAATCTGATGGCCGCACAAGGTGCCCTTGGTGCAAGCAGGTGACAACCGTCGGAGGATTAACCGCTGAGATCTTAGCTGCCATTATCGATTAAGAAGCTATTGGTAGGGTAGATGATTGGCTTTCAAGTATCAATGTATTTATAATATGGCATATACCAATGGATGGCAAAGAGTATGTAATGGTAACATTGTAATTCTTTGGGTTGTAAGAACTTAAACTTGTGATTAATAATATTGATGGTTACTCTGATTTCATCTCTGGGACTATAACGGGTGTGTTTTATGTTGTTGTTTTGGGTCACAAGGTTATAATTTAAATTATGTTGGTTTTTTGGATGGATATCGAGACCGTAACGACCAGATCCCTGACCCCGGATCTAGGGGTGTTACAAAAATGGTATCAGAGCGATACGTTATAAATCCCAGAGATGATGCGACGTTAAAACAATAAATTCACTAAGATAATAAGAACTCTTGCCAAGTTCATAGTCGGACTACATAATGTAGTACTGACATATAAAACCATTATGGGAACTCTTAAATATCATGATAGTAACTTAGCTCGATATCGTATCGACGAGTAAGGCGACGGACCTTGAGGCTTGCGAGCAGCAGCACGATGATGCTTTATCATATGCTGACGATCGGATGGTGAATTCGATAGAGTACCCTACTGAGGACTCGAAAGAGGTTCCAGCAGAGGAAGGGAATCCTGTTAAAGACAGGGAAGTTTACCCTGAGGATA
The DNA here is from genome assembly GCA_037693485.1 of Kitagawia praeruptora. Taxonomy (NCBI): domain Eukaryota; kingdom Viridiplantae; phylum Streptophyta; class Magnoliopsida; order Apiales; family Apiaceae; genus Kitagawia; species Kitagawia praeruptora. The sequence continues at coordinate 118,527,431 of CM075352.1, forward strand.
TGAGAGCTGTAGCCAGAGAGATTGTAAGAATTAAGGACTAGTGCTCAGAGAAGTGAGCGTAAAGAACTGAGATACTATTAAGAGAATTAAAGAGGCATATTTGATTCAAAGCTGGACTGCCAGATGAAGTACCCGCAAGTAAGATGAATTTGAGGAATTACTTGAGATCTTATATGGGGTTAGATAAAAATCCTTAGAGACTTTTAGATTAATGAGGAAAGAGTTAGAATGATGCATGATTATTGATATAGGACGGGGAGCAGAGTTCCCGGGGACAGTTAAGATAGAGGCAACAAGTGCCACATCATTGGATAAATGGATTACTGTGAATATTGTCAATGGTAATTCACCATGAGAAGGCAGATTTCATAGGATATAATTTATAAAGTCAACCTTAGATTGATGAGGTGGTTTGGTTCAGGGAAATGTTCATTTTATGAATGGATCAACTTAGAAAATAAAGACATTGGAAGGTGATGGTATGAATGGATAAAGTACATAAGGAAGTAGTAAGCGAGACAATGACCTTAGAACCTACAAGAGGAAAAGACTAGTGAGTCTAAGATAAGACTAGTAATGAGGCTATCGTCAGGAACCAAGTATAAGTTTAGTTCAATTCAGTGAAATGATGAACCAGAAACATTAGATGCTTGTGATTCAGAGGAATATTAAATTCTTTCTTTTCCTTGAATGGATTATGGTAGTTATCTTAATCTTATTCCGATATTGAATCATAAATGGATCGAGCAATACGATCAGCGGTTAAGAGATATTGGAAAATATTTCAAAGATGAAACCTAAAGGAGAAAGTGTCTACCAAGTCCTCGGAGTATGAATTCTGGCAAATGAAGTTTCGTTATTAGGATATGTGATCAACAGTGAGTAGTGTTGGTGGACCCCGCCGATTTAGAGGCAATCTCAATTGGGAAGAGTCAACCACTCCTGCAAAGGACTAAGTAGTCGAATAGGCAGAAAAAAAAACTGGAGAAAATCTTCCTGCAGCTAAAGATGAAATTGGTGACGACCCAGTGCTAGCGTCGCCTAAATGAAAGAAGGAGAATTTTTGCAAAATTTTGTGATGCATCTCATGCAGGGTTAGGCAATGTGCTTATGCAGCACGGCGGTGTAATTTCGAATATATTTGGACAACACGGTTCACCAGATTCGGATGGCCTTGGTAGTGCCAATTTTGTGGAACGACTAACTCCGGCGGTAGTGTTCCTTCTGAAACTAGCTGTTAGGTAGACCGGTATTCGGTAGTATCAACTATTAGGACAAACATGTATCGGGGAGGTGTGGCATGTTTTAGTTTGAAAATTTTGATTCCCCTTCTAGGGAAGATATATATTTGGTTTTCTTCCAATGGTTAAACTCCCAACTTTATGTCAATCATTTCATTATTATAACTGTTTATGGTTCGACCCGCTTGGATGTTCCTAGAAATATTTTTCGGGTATCGAAATGGACCTTCTTAGTGTTACCAGTGGGTGGATAGATTGACTGAAATTTCCCTAATCCTGGAAAGGAATTCGATAAATTTTTGCAAACCTTGTCTTTCTGATTATCAGAATACGTCACCGAAGAAAGTGGAAACTGGATCGAACCCTATGGATTGGGTAAGGTAGTCGCTATACAGGTTGGTACACAGACCCCGATTATTACAATTGAATGTAGGGATAAAATTATGAAGTTAAGAGTTGACGGAAAAGGGAAATGTAATTAAGAAGCAAGCCAGACTGAGAAATGTTATGCCAGAAATGTTAAGCTTTTGTGGCACGTGGAATTAATAAGAATAGTTGAAAGAATAAAAGTAAAGGAAAGGTGACCGGAGACGGTATCGAGGATTCGATTGAGACTTATATGGAGTAAAGTTTTGAAAAGATCGAAAGGTATCAAAGAAGAAGGCACTATGCCGGAAATTGCTAGAAAAGTAACACTATTAGCCAACCCCTCAACTCGCATATTTTAGTGTGGCCAGGGGAGGCCAAGTCACAAAGGATTAGCAAGTGACTAGATCAGCAATGAAAGGACAAAGCGGGGTTGCTTCTAATCAAGCGCCAACCGCGAGAACTTTTGATTAAAAAAAATGAATTGAGGCACATGATGATGGATTTTATAAATTCCATGGATGTATTAGGACTGAGGATGGTGACCAATACAGGTTATAAAGGTTGTCAGAGATAGTGCAGTGTGATTCATAAATGTTATCTGAAGCTTAGTGTCCTCAAGAAGAGCAATAGGTACTAGGAGATTCACGTTGAGCACGACCAACATCTTCCAGAACATCCTTGCTATCATTACCAAGTTCTGTATGAAAGAGCAGATAGACATTCGTTTGAAAGAAGTGGTTAGCATTAAGCTACCTATAGATTATGAAGATGAGAATGATTGAAAAGAGACCCTTATTAAGGATATATGATTTGATTGCCAATTTTGGATGTAAGTATTCCTTGAAAATAGAATCGGGGATAGAATATCCATAAATTAAGACGAACCCTGGGAATGCACAATGGATGGCATTACCCCTAATAAAGACATTGTGAATTCAGAGGATATAAGTTGGATTGACTAAGGCAACAACAACTATTGCCCAGTAATTAACAATTGTAGAAGGGGGTTGAATACAATTGTATAAGATTTTCGACTTAAACAGAAATACACAAGTATGAATCAATAACAACTTTATTAACTCTGATATAAAAATGTTACAAACTCTCTTAAGAAATCCTTATGTTCTTAAGAGCTGCTAGGTTACAAGATAACTCGTGTAAGCGATTACCATTAAGCAAAACCTAAACTGTGTTTATATAGCATACACAGTTACACTATCAATTAAAAGATATTCTAAATCAATTACATATAACTCTGAATGCATATCTTGTATGATAGTTGCCTTCCTACAATTTAGGAACCGACATATATCTTCCTTGCTCTCTGGACTGATGAGAATCTTCACGTAATCCTGACCAGCTTCTAATCCTGATGACAACTCAATACTAACGTTGTTACTGATGATGTCAGCATCAGTATCTGATCAGTAACAGTCCAGATTCTGATATCCCTTGAATCAATATCTAACAATCTCCCCCAATTTGTACTTAATGAAATAAAGCACAAATTCTTTGATTCAATGATGTCAAAAACTCAAAACAAAATTCTTCAAGAAATCTTCAGGCTCAGTCTCAGAAATCCTCACAAAGAAGTTACTTATCTGCAAGAAACTTGATAGTAACTCCTCTTCTTTTTCTCCCAGAATCTGAATCAGTCTTTTCTTCAGATTCTTGAGTTCTTCATTGTTCTTATCAATCTGATAGATACTAGCCCTGAGATTTTGAATTGAGCTCCTTGGTAAGTCTAACTCTCCCAACAGTAAATATGCAAGATCTCTTCCACCGGGATTCAAAGACAACTGTTCTTGATACAGTATCACTTCTTTAACAGCTGAACCCCTTTGCATTTCTACTTCTTGTCCTTCTGAATTCAAGTACATGGGAGTATAATTACCATCTTACCTTGATCCTCCTTCTAGATATCTGGATTTGATTGTACTGAAGATCATGGTACACTAGTTATGATAAACAATGGCTTCTTTATCAGGAAATTTTCTGTTCTCAAGCAGATAAAGAACATATTTCAGTTCTTTTGTTGACTTGCACAATACTTCATGAATAAACAACTTCTTAACACTCTTGTCCTTCATGAAATACAACAGTTTCTCTACTTTCTTAGAGTCCACATTGCAAGAAACAATTGCAACAGATTCAAGTTCTCAAAGATCATCAATAGTCAGTTCATCACCAAGTCTCTTGACAAGAAAATGTTGATCTGTCTGAGCTGTAGACTTTAATTCTGCATCTCTAAAACCAATACCACCTCTAGTGTAAGGTTTCATCCCTATCAGTTCAGATTGCATCCTGGTCCATCTTGGTGGAGATTTGTCAGACTCAGAAACTTTAGCTTTCTGAAGTCCAGGAAAAACCGGAGGTGGTAAAACTATTCCACCAGACCTAAAAACACCTGGTCCAGTATACTTCATATCTTCAATATCTTTCCATTTTCCTCCTTTCTTCTTGGACTGTGGTTCACTAGGAATTTCCTCCTCAAGAAGTTTATTGACGTCATACCATAAATCTTTATCAGATTCAAAGATTCTTTTCAAGTACTCATTTCTTGCATCATCAACAATATTACTTTCAGTTTCCTTGATTTTCCTTTCTTCTTCAAATTCTCTGAACCTTCTTTGATTGAACTCATCTACCTCAAAGTTATGAGATTCAACAACAATCTTAAGAATCATTACTTTAAGATTCTTCAAGATGTCAGCATCACAAGCATCAATATCAGAAGTAGCAACCTGAGTCATTTCAGCAACATCTTCCTGTGCTTTCACAATAGATTTTCTCTTTCTAGTTCTTAGTGAACTTTCTTCTTCTACTTCTATATTGACCATATCTTCAGATTCATTGAATTTGTTGTCTGGAGCCATTTCAAGAAGTAGTGGAGTTTTCTTCTTTTTATCATCAGAAACTTCTTCAATTCTGATTCCACTTGATCTCATCTGCCTTGTGCTTGCTTGTACAGGTTTCCTTTCTCTGCCTCTGTTTCTGCCTTCTCTGCCTCTTCCTCTTCTTGCAGCAGGAGCTTCTTTCTGTCTTTCAATTTCTTCAAGAATCTTTTTCTGTTCTTCTAAAAACTCTTGAGTACTCATGTTAGCATTTTCTTTAGAAATTAAGGTTAGTGCCCCTCTAGCATGATATTGCTGAACTTTAGCATCATTGTGATAAACAATCTCGCTTACACCTGTCTTAGAAGTTATTTTCTTGAAGAGATATGGAGTATCTTTTATGTCAGTAATGAATAAATCTTCATCTTCTTCAGGAATTGTTGGAAGTGTTTGATTTAGACCAGGTACTTGAAATTGTTCTTCTGTCATGACTTGAGATTGCACCATTGTCCTCACTGTTCTCTTGCCAGATCTAGAAACATGAGTTGACTGCTTGGTTTGAGTTTGAGATGTACTTTTCCTTGTCACCAAAGTAGCATCAGAGGTTTCTGCTTCATTTGCCTGAGCACCACCATCATTTCCAGAAGTATCATCATCCTTTCTTACAACTAGATTAGGTGTGCATTTTGTTTTGTTTACTACCTTCTCCCCCTTTTGACATCAGCATCATCATCAATAAAGAATGATAAGAGAAGTTTGAGAGTTTCATCAATAGTATTGACTTTAGAAGATAGATTATCAACTTTAGTCTCCACAGTGTCCATTCTTGTGGTGAAGGAAGTGCTTAAACATTCAAGCTGACGAGTAGTAGGAATCTCAGCATAATCCTTGAGAAATCGAGCATAAAACTTTTCATTGTCAGACTTGATAGAATTGACTTCATCTTTCAATCCCTTTGCCAAAAGAGTAGTAGTCTTGAGAAGAGCCTTAAGCTCAGGAGTAGACATCCTAGTAGCAATATGACTGGAATGAAAAAGAGCATTGTTGAAGTTTATATCAGCAGTAGGCAAATTCCACTCAGTATCCCATTCACATCTCCTCATAGCTTGAGCATATTCAGGAAGTTGAGGACTTTATTCCCCTCTGAAATCATCTTGAGCAATTAGAGATTTATCAACAGACTGCATATACTTACTCGAAGATCCATGAGCAGACCCTAGACTTACTTTTAAGGCTGCCTGTAGTTGGACTATCCCAGGACGATCATCAGCATCATCATCATCATCTGAGCTATCATCAGCCTCAAGAATTCTATCATCCTCATTGTCTGCAGAATTCATAAAACCTTTCATTTTTAAATCAACAGTAGGTGGAACTGTTGGTTCCTGAAAACTTGAAGTAGGAATAGAATCATTTCCTATATCTCTCTTTTCTTTTACAGTGATCTCATCACTTCTCAAAATATTACCTAAGTTACTTTCAGTAGTAACTGCTACCTCACCAGAAGTTTGAAACTTCTCACTCTTTTTTACCTCTCCTTTTGCTAGTACAGGAGACTGCCTCTCTTCACTCTTCTTTTTCTCTAATTGTTTACTCTCATTCTCACTAGAAAGGTTCTGGCTCAACAAATTCAAAGAAATAAGAGGTGGCTGAGAAGAGTGGACTGAAGTCATACAAATAGAGGTCTCCCTTGTATCAGGTCTATCTGTAATCATACTATCAGTATTAAAAGAAGTAGAGATAGAAGTGTTACCTGATGAAGTAGTTAATGATTCCATTGGCCTTGCAGAAATCGGCTCAATAAGCAATGGAATATTTGGATCAGTAGTACTTGCATCAGGATTGACATTTGCAACTAGAGTATGACTTGCATCAGTATTTTCTACTGATGGTTCTTGTGTACTCTGAGATTGTGAAGCTTCTTCAACACTTTGAGTCAAAGGTTCTTGTGTGCTTTCCTCATATGCAGTGTCTTTAAGTAGATCATCACATTCCGCAATATGCTTGTCATGAGTAGCTTTATCTGCCAGACTTTGAACTAAGTCAAATTCAATTTCAAAAGCCCCTTGAGCAGTGTCAGGAAACTCCTCTACTGATGTGATTTTGCCTGCATCTTCACTTTGAGAAGATGGTTCTTGTGGGGCAGGAATGTTCTTGTCTTCACCTTCCCTTTGAGAAAGTGGTTCTTGTGGGACTATTCCTTCAACAATGTCTGCATCCATACTTTGAGTGGATGGTTTTTGTGTGACTGGATCTGCAGTAGCTGCTGAACTACTTTGAAGTTCAGGTTCTTGTGGGCTAGATCCTCTCAGAGGTGAAGTAGTCCTATGTTTCTTCTGTCTATGAAAGACCTTTGCAGCATCATCTTTATTTTGAAGTGGTACAGATTTTAAACCAAGCTGTGCAGCAATAATATTCACATCATCCACAGACATTTCAATTATCCTTCTCTTTGGAGATGTAGGTGCTGGTGAATCAGAGATTTCAACAGTCTTCATAGGTGAAGTATCAGGAGTAAAGATATCAGGATTTGTAGTTATGTCAAGAACTGATGATACAACTGGATTGGTAGAGACATTCGAAATGTTCTCTATATCATCATCAAGATTATGTATCTCCATAGGAATGAAGTATTTGCTCTTGTTAAGTAATCTCCTTCTCTTCTTTGGCTTTTCAGAAATAGCCATTTCTTTAGGAACAACAGTAATAACTTCCTTTTTCTTTAAAGAAACTGATAAAGGTAATTTGTCATCATCAGAATCATAATCAGACTTAGAATCAATTTTCTGACTGAATTTCCTCTTTTCTCCTGTTTCCTTATACACCCCTATATCAATCAAAGATTGATCAACTTTAGGAACAGACCAGGACCCCTTGTTCACCCCTTTATGACTTCTTTTGAGAGTGTGTTGGAGTGGAGAAATTCTTTGATCCTGATTGCCCTTCAGACACATCAGATCTAGCTAATTTCTTTGATTTTACAACTAATGCCTTTTGTGAGACACCAGAGGTGGATGACTGTTTGACAGAGTGTTTGGGTTGTGTGCTTTGGTCAGAAACAGAATGTGTGATGTCCTGTCTCTTAGCACCAGAAATAGGTCCAAGACCATCAGTAATAGACCCATAATGAGTAGGCATTCTCTTTGACAAAAGAAGCCTGACCTCATTAGGAATAAAAACATTTGTCCCTTCAAAATCATTTGCCTTATCACATTTAAGCAAAGAATTAATATTGTTAGCAGAAATCTTAAAGATAGGCACAACTGTATCATTCTCAAATTCGACATTTGGACATAAGTGAGAGAATATTATTAGAATAAATCTAATAAAACAAACATAACCACATTTATCTATTTTTCTATCACTTAATGCCTTCAAAACAAAGGAACCATAGTCAAAAGAAAGATCATGAATTAGAGAATACCCAATCTTTACCGAGGAAATTAGTAATGCATCAAAGTTTGAAACTTTGTTCAAGAAGCATCTACTGATGGTATCGAAAAAGAAATTCCATTCCTTCTTTAGCTTTGTTCGGTACAATTCTGCAAACTTCTTTGGCTTTCCATTATATCCCATTCTTGTTGCAAATTCAAGAAATTCAGAGTTAGAGATATCAGCAGGAGTGTCCTTCAGAGTTGGCAGTTGAAGAGCTTCTTCTACTACACGAGGAGTCACATGATGTGTAACACCATTGTACTCGAAAGTCAAGTTAGGCTTTCCTGAAGGTTCACATACACCAAAGATAGCAGTATCCCAAACCTGCATAACACACTTAAAAGAAACTTTGGCAGGTTGGGTTAAAGCATTCTTGATTGGGCTCGTAGCCAAGAAATCCTGAATGATGTGAAAATCATTCGATAGCTCCTGATGGTCAAGAACAGCAACATAGTTGTTAGGAGCAAAAGTAACACCATTTACCATGGTTTTGCTATTCGTGAATGGTGAAGAATCCATTACAGATTTGGAGAGTGTGAAAATTGCGATTTTGAAAAGTGGGGTTTATGTTCGCACAAAGTGAAAGAGACGATGCAATACTGATCGTTTGAGAATTAAAGAATCAATTTAGAAAAATAAATTGATTTTAGACAAAACTAATGATTTCTCAAAGACAGGTGTTAGTCATCGACTTGTGCACACATTCGTAATGGACCAAATTACGTGTAAGAGTGGTGATAACCGCACGCTACACGATTAACAATGTGTATCTATATGTATCAATGAGTGAAATACACACGCCCGCATTATCCAAGAAATAAAATTGTGATAATAAAATAAAATAAGGTAATTAGTTTAGTTAAAGAAATCAAAACATCACAATCTAAAAATACCTGGTACCAAAACCAGAATATGAACCGTTTCATGTTCTCGTTCCACTCCTACCTCTATTTAACACCTAGAGACTTGTCCACTTTCTCTTTAACCCTTCTTTTCTCCTGTAAACCAAAAACCCTTCACAGAAAATACCTTAGTAAAAAGATGTTGAACCTTACCATTAAGGAAAAGAATCTCCATCTCTGTTGTGGAATAAAAACTAGGTTACGAATCTGTATTTAATGCTAGGGTTCGGGAGCTTCGTGCTTTAATGGTTGTTTTCGTGTTCGAGACTGAACGGTCCTCACAGAATGCCTACGTATCTCGTATTGAGAATCAATCCAAAGATGTAGTTCTAAGAATGAGGGGTCAGGCCCTTATATAGGCTGAGAAGCCCTAGGATTGTAGTAGAATTAGGTGACTTGGTGGGCAAGTCACCGCCTTGAGGAAGGTTCTAGACTCCTTCCTTGTAGGAATCAGTTTCCTTGTTGAAGTAGGTACCTTGGAGGCTAAGTCAAGCAGGAGTAATATCCTTATTTGACTCTCATTGCTGAGCTGGTCATTACCCTTAATATTAATTACGAAATTAACATCATAAATAGGGTTTGGGCCCATCTGGTGGACCCCACGTTTTGACCATATTGGGTCTAATTAATGCCACATTAAATGTATCTTTAGGGATTATTTTTAACCCATATCATTTGCCCCCCAACTTCTAGGAAAACTGATCAGGTTTTCCTTGAAGTTTTAACGGCCTTATTCGAGACTCGGGTCAGGGTTTATTGCTCATATGCAAGCATTTTCAACAACATTGTCCTAATGTAAAGCGTGGAGCGACCGACGCATTTACGACGACCATAAACGACACTAAACGGTGCTAATAAGCCTTAAACGACGTTTAAGCAGTGTTAAACGATGCTAAACAGCATAAAACGGCACTAAACGGCACTAAATGGCGCTAAACGGTGCTAATCAGCCTTAAACGACGTTTAAACAGTGTTTAAACGACGTTAAACAGCATATAACAGCACTAAATGGCGCTAATCGATGCTAAACGGTGCTAATCAGCCTTAAACGACGTTTAAACAGTGTTAAACGACGTTGAACGGCATATTACGGCACTAATCGGTACTAAACGATGCTAAACGGAGCTTAAACGACACTAAACGGTGCTTAACGGCACTAAACGACGCTTAAACGACACTAAATAGTTCTTAATGGCGCTAAACGGCACTAAACGGCGCTAAACGGTGCTAAAACCATCTTTTGGTTCAACTCAATTTTCATATTTGAAATGAGGTTGAAATCAATATTCAACATCGAAACGACCTTGAAATCAATATTCAACATCGACGTTGAAGTCAATGTTTGTAAGAACCCAGATTTTTGATAGAATTAAAACTTTTTCTTATGTAATAATATAGGAGTGAATAGTGGTTATGACTGCGATGTAACGAATGTTCATTGAATGAATGAGATGGATTTAAATTCAAATATTTATATGGCATGAAGAATGCTTTTGGTTGACAGCGTAGATAAGAATGATATATATCTCCTAGGGATGTAAGTTGTATTATTCCAAGAAAGATTATTCTTGTGTCATCCAAATCAATATTTGCTATTAGTCCAGTGATTCCGTAAAAAGGGTTAAGGAACGCCCAAAAGAGGACCAGGGCATTTTAATAAATATAAGGAATAAAAGAAATAATAAAGTGTGAATAGTGATTTTGGTGAAAATGAGAATATTATTGGACGACGCTATATAGAAGTATTCAGAACGGAAATCTGAGTTCGTATTAGTGATCCAAGAGGAAATTAAGTGTATGTAAAAGCTGCCGGATTCAGAAAATTAGTACTTTTATTTTCTCCGAGATTTCCCTGGACACTGCAAGGCTTAAGGAATTATTAGAAAGGAATTAAGGGATTTAAATTCGAGAAGTATTAAGAAAGATGGAGAATAGTATTATAAATATTAAGAAGGTTTCCGGTAAAACCCTAACTAGAAACGAATGAGTTATTCCCTCGAACGATCAATCAAATTGAGCAATAACCGGACAAAAGAGCAAGCAGAAAGCAAGGTGCATGCGTGTTCTAGTGGGGAAAATATCTAGTAACCAATTAGTTACATATGTAACTAGCATTCTAGAAATCAAACTAAGTACTTAGCATTACTTTATCATCTTACCATACAAAACCAACACATGTCCTCCTAAATACCTCATCCATTGCATCACACCTTTAATAAAGGTGCTTTATGCTAGATATTATCTTAAAACACTACAATAATTCATTTTAGATGAGAATCAACCAAGGCAAGCAAGCAAACTCTCTCCCCCTCTCCATTTACATCCATTCGGCTACTTCTTATATTCCAAGATCAAAATCAACCTTCCAACCATCATTTGATCTCTAAACTTTTATGGTGAGTTCTATAATTCACAAACGTAATCTCCAAGAAATCTTAGCTTCAAAATCCTTTGTTTCCATTTTCAAATATATCATTCAAGAGGAGGATGAATAGTGTTTTCATGAACTAATCTTGTTTTTCTTTGATTTCTTTGGTTGATTTAGCAAGCTTAAGCACTCCTAAGGACCATAACAAGCTTTGTAAGGCTAGATAATACTCCAAGGAAGGTATAAGTCTTGAAAACCTTAGATCTTACTTTGAGATTATGCATGTTCTTAATGACTTTAGAGTATTATGTTCTTAATGATGTTATAAGCATGATTAGTTAAGTGATTTAGTGACTTTAGTAACATGATGATTATTATGGTGAAGCATGATGTTCTTGGACTTGTTAAGATGAATATCATGTGTATAAGTTGTTTGGATTCCCGGTGTGGCTTGGGTTGATTGATATGAATTTTGGAACGTTCGATTTATAGCCGTCGTAATGCCGAAATTTCGTTAACCTTAAGAACACGAACTGGAAAGTAGATGTAACTCACTGTTTAGCTTCGATTTTTGCCATAATAAGCTAGATTATGTTATAAGCTTCGTTTTGATATAAAGATCGCATGAAACGGACTTGCGGTTTAGGAGTTATGATTAAATTCGTAAAAGTGGTTTGAAACCGTACGAGGAAATTCGTAACTGAAATTGGACTCCTTTAATATTACGAAATCAGTGGCAAATCTTGATAATTAAATAATAGAGATCATAAGGACGATGTGAGAGAAGACCTTGTATTAAAAAGATCATTTTTCGATTTTATAAAAATGTTCAAATCAAGGTTAAGTACGAAAGTACCCCTAAAAGGTAGACTTGGTTATAACTTCGGTAAACCACTTAGAAAACAATCGATAAATCTCGAGGTCTAATCTTTCGACTTTAAAACTGATACGATTTAAATACTTACCACATGTAAGTATAATGACACGCTTTATTAACAAACAAGTGTCGGGTAATAAAGGCAATAATAAGAGTGAATTAGAGGGGTATAACGAAACGACTTGAAAACGTGTTTCGATTTAAGTTAAGTTTATACTTAACCTTTTGAAAGGTGTTAAGTGATTAATCCCGAATGCCTTGGCTATTTATAGATCACCAGGCTGACCCGGGACACACTACCACTACCCCTACCCGCACTCGATTCCCAGGCAAGTCTTCAAACCTTTGAAACTGTTGTTGTGATAATATATATATGATTCTGTTTACATATGCCATAGCATGCATGCCTACTTTCAGAGTCATATTGATATACTTGTTCCCTGAATTATTGTTGGCTTATAAGCTAGATAGTTAATATACCAGTTATAAGCCGGATATTACTAAGACCCTTAGCGAAGGGCAGTTGAATCTCATCCTTTGATTATAGACCGGGAGTCGTTATTCCTTGATATATTGACATTATTTTCAGAGGAAAATAATTAAGTAAATATTTTCCATTTATTATCTGGCGAATATTATTGGAATGTTCCTTGGAGATTATTTGACAAATATTATTTGTATTATTCATCAGATATTTATTTATTCGATAAATATTATCTTTAATATTCATCTAAAGTCGATTTAATATTCGAATATTATTTTGAACCCTCATTTAAGTTATTTACTTAAAGAATATTCATTCTTGTTTACTCAATAGAGATTATTTTGAATATTCATTCGAGTTATTTATTTAATGAATATTATTTTAATATTCACTCGAACCTTATTTATTAAAATGAATATTATTCCGAATATTCATTCAATCTCTATTTATTTTATAAATATCAGTTGAAAATCGATTCGAACTCCAGTTATGCGATAAATATTATGTTAAATATTCCCTTGAGACGATGAATATTATCTTCGACATTTATTTAAAGTCGATTCAATTTTTGAACATAATTTCAAATATTCATTCGATAATCATTTCTTCAATAATTATTATTAAGTTGAATATTCATTATTTATTCAATGAATATTGTCTCAAATATTCCGTCGATAATTATTTCATCAATAAGTATCCTTCCCGAGTTGAATATTCATTATTGATTCAATAAATATTATCTCAAATATCCATTTGATGATTACTCCATCATTAAACATTGTTATTGAATTGAATATTCATTATTTGTTCAATGAATATTATTCTGAATATTTATTCAAAGATTACCCTGAGTAACACTTTTCCAATATCTGTGACTTAACAAATATTCTTGGAATATTTATTTAATTCTCCTAACTCGTTTCAAAGATAATTTACTTCATTCACATAGTATCATCAACCTTCGAACATTATATAAATTATTACAGAATCTTATTATTATTATTATTATTATTATTATTATTATATCAAGGAAGGTTCTCAAACTCTATTCTTCGTTCAATCCTGTCTCTCAAATAATAAGGGAACCCTACTTAAAAAATGTTAATTATCTTGTGACTGCCCGGTCATAAATTATTCGTTTCACTCGCAACTTGGTTGCTATTATTCATGGAATTGTGTATACCCACTCATTATTCAAGGGGTAAGAATGTTGGAACAAGTTGGTATCCATTAACAAGCAGCAGCTTGGGAAATATTGGTGAATTTTCCTTTCCAATTAGATAAGACTACTTTGTGGAGTCTTATCAACAAGTACTATACTTTGGGAAAGGGGGACGAACTTTACATTTTAAAGTTATGGATGTGAAATGAACTAGGAGATGCGTAAGTGACCCAGTGGCGTTGGTCCAGCAAATGGCCCAATCGTTGGCCGAGGGGGTTCCAGAGGGCGGTAGACAAGTAAATCTGTCGGTGATTCCTTCTACATGTAGAGAACAAGAAGTGGGGAGCAGAACATGTGACTGATCATCGTGTAAATGCTATGTCTCCTGGCGCGTCAAACTCCAGTATTAGTTCATCACTCAATGTTGGAAATTTTCTGAAACAACATCATAGTTGGAAGTGTTGAAAAGTATTTGAAACTGGGATTGCAATATCTTTCTTGCAGGTTCCTATCTTATGAAAATGATGTTATCTTGCTTATCTTGGCATAACATATACTTCCACGAAATGTATATGTTTTGAGTTACCTTGTAACTTCATCCTTTATATAGATCTGGTACTCTTTTCGTTAATGCATGGCATATGGTTTCAAAACATATCTTTGAACTGTCATATATATCACTGTACAGTTATATTATTATTGGTAAGCTATTGCTCACCCTTGCTTATTATTATGTCACAACAACAGCTAGGTCACATGGCTCGCTTCAGGCGCACTCGGCGCAAGCAGGTTACCCGCCCCACAGGACTACCCGCTAATGTCATTGATGCCATTGCTGAGGTAGCATAGATCAGCAACCATGGGTTTACCAGTTTAATTATATGTATCAATAATGTTATTCAACGGCAAAACTTTTAAACTTATGATGTTATCCTTTTGGTCTGTAATAACTTATATTCGTAAATTCGTAATATGAGACTTATTTCAATTTCATCTCTGGGACTATAACCGTGTTTGTGTGAGTGAATATTATTGTGGGGTCACAGCATGTGAGTTATTTATTGTGGACTCAAGTAAAGCACCAATCATGGAAAATAAGACCGTAACGACCCGATTCCGGACCCCGGATCTGGGGGTGTTACAGAAATGGTATCAGAGAGAGAGTTATATATCCCAAGAGATGATGCGACGTTATATAATAATAAATTCACTAATATAATAAGAACTCTTGCCAAGTTCACCTAAAACCCTTATGGGAACTTTTAAGTATCATGATAGTAATATAGTTCGTCTTGTGTAGGCGAGCGACATGGCTGCCCAGGAGGCATCTGCGAGACAGCATGACGAGGAGATGTTCAGGACCAGAGACCCCTATTTTGAGCACTTGCCGGCTGATGAATCAGAGGAGGAGGACCCTGAGGTCCAGGTTGATGCTGATACTGATGTCGTTGAGTCAGAGGAGGAGGACCTTGAGGTCCAGGTTGACGCTGATACTGATGTCATTGAGTCTGAGGAGGAGAAGGACCCGAAGGAGGTCCAGTCAGGGCAGGACGCTGAGTTAGTTGTTGAGGGGGAGGATTTCTAGGTTGTATCTGAGATTAGGACTTTGGGGGAGGATACTGACATGACCACGGAGCAGGTGATGACTGTAGATGAGGGTGCGGAGGGAGATGTTGATGAGCCCGTAGATGATGTTATAGGGAGTTCCGAACTTAGTGTACCACCCCTCTCTGGTGAGAGAGCCCCTACCCCACCACTACTTTATAGGAGCCCATTTTCTGATGAGTTCGAGGAGCTGACACCAGAGCCGCGGCAGGCAGAGGCTTCCCTTCCAGCAGATCCAGCCCCTCCACCCCATGTTCTGACTGAGGGATTCCCAGCATGTGTACACCACTATGTTGTGGCCAGACTTACTACTGAGGTAGCCGTGGCTGAGGCCAGGCTGGTAGAATCCTGCAGAGAGCTAGCAGCGGAGAGAGAGGCCCAGTTGAGGCACCTGGGTGGTAGGCGTGCCAGAGCTAGAGAGATGTATAGGGAGGTGACCCGCAGAGAGCTGAGGGCCCGTGTGAGGGTGCGACAGTTACCCAGTGATGGGCATGGCATGGTATCCAGGGCTGATGCAGAGGAGATTTTCTGCCTTGCTATGAGGAGGGTTCGAGCTTTGGCCCACCGCCGTGGCTGACTGCAGTGATAGTGATGTATTGGTCTAGTTGTCTAGTCTTGTACAACATAGTAGCGCCGATTTTTGGTAGGGATAGTTTCAGCATGTAGTTCCCTGTTGCAGACTAGACAGATAGACAGCTTATTTCACTTTTGACTAGTTATTATTCGGATGGTTGTACTTTTTAAAACTGTTGTTGTATGTCGGATATTGTACCGTTTGGTACCTGGTATATATTTATTTCCCTTTCAGTCACTTCAGTACCTCTACGACGCAATTCATTAGCTTGTTCTATTATATTTGCATATACTGCGTTCGATTAAAATCTGCCAGGATATATAGAACTGTGGGATCCTAAATCCAATTATGCATCGATATTGTGAGGAGAAACCCTCTAAATTAGGTAAATAATCCTAATGTATATTGTCCAAATTTTCAGTAAAATGCCTCCGAGAAGGATGGGTACCAGGGCTAACCCCCATGAGTCTACTGACCAAGAAAGTCACAATCAACCTGAGGAAAACTTTGAGTATAATGAAGAACAGGATCATGATTATAATGAACAGGAGGATTCCCAGTATGGGATGGGAGATGAAACCTTCTATACTGCGGAGTTCGAAGAGGAAGTAGAAGAAGGGGAAACTGAAGTCGAGCATCAGGGGGAGAACCAGGGCGGAAACCCCATGGGATAGTTTATGGATCTGCTCCGACAGAATTTGAACCAATATCCCCAACCACCCCAAGGAAACAATACCACTGTGGCCAATTCCTTTAGGGCCTTCAAGTCCCTCAAACCCCCAGAGTTTCACGGATCGGCTGATCCTGTTGAGGCAAGGGCATGGATCAAGGAAATGGAGAAATCTTTTGAGATTTTAAGCATTGATGAGGCCCAGAAGACTGTCTTTGCCACCTACTTACTCAAGGGAGAGGCAAACTATTGGTGGGAAGCCAAAAAGAATATGGTGACAGATGCTATAGTAACCTGGGATAGGTTTAAACAGTTGTTTCTTGAGAAGTACTTTCCGAGGATTATGAAAACCCATATGGAGCTTAAGTTTTTGGAGCTGAAGTAGAACAATATGATAGTGGCTGATTATGAAGCCAAGTTTACTGAGTTATCAAGGTTTGTACCAGAGTTTATGGACAATGAAGAAAAGAAAGCTAACAGGTTTCAGCAAGGGCTGAAACAGTGGATTCAGAACAGCGTGGCAGTTCTAGAGATTACTGATTATGCCACCTTGGTACAAAAGGCAACCATTGTGGAAGCAGGTAGTGATCAGGCTCAGAGAGAGAGAGAGAGAGAAAGGGGGATTAAAAAGAAAGCATGCCAGCATGGGCGGAGGTTCCGCAGGAGGAAGACCCCCGAATAGGTTCAACCGAGGAGCAGTCTCTCTACCGGGGAGGGGTGTAGGGTTTAAACCATCTGTGAGTGCAACTGTGAGCCAGGGCGGCCAGCAGTTAGGAGTGTCCCGTTCTCACCTTTCCAGACCCCCACTGCCAGAGTGCACGACTTGTAGGAAAAGGAACCCTGGAGTATGCAATCAGAAGCAGTCCGTCTATTATAAGTGTGGGCGAGTGGGTCACTATTCCAACAAGTGTACCACGGTTAATCCTACTGCCAGTAAGAGTAATACCTGTTTCCAGTACGGACGTCAAGGGCACATGAGGAAGGATTGCCCAATGAACAAACCCGCAGCTTCAGGGGCAAGTAAAGCTGCCTCCAATAGGCCACCAACTGCTAGAACTTTTAACATGACAGTGCAAGATGCCTTGAGGGACACGGATGTGATAGCAGGTACATTTTCCCTCAATTCAGTCAGTGCAAATATTTTGTTTGATTCTGGAGCAACTAAGTTTTTTATATCTAGAGATATTGCACATAAATTGAAACTTAAAACTCAACCGCTAAAGGAGTCTTTGCAAGTAGAGATAGCTAATCAGGAAGTTGTTCCAGTTAATCAGATTCACCCCGATTGCAAATTAGAAATAGGAGGACGATCATTCTATGTTGATTTGATTCCTTTTAAGCTAGGGGAATTCGATGTTATTCTGGGAATGGACTGGTTGTCTCGTAATAATGCGCAAATAGATTGTAAAGGGAAAAAGGTTAAGTTAAAAACCCCAGGGAAGAAGGAAATAGTGTTTAAGGGGCTATGATAGACCCAGGCCATTCTGACCATGGCATAGACCAAGAGACTGCTACGAAAATGGAACGAAGCTTATTTGGCTTACGTTACAGACACCCAGAAAGAGGCGCCCAAGATACAAGATATTCCGGTAGTTAATGAATTTGAAGACGTATTTCCTCAAGATCTTCCTGGACTACCACCAGATAGAGTAATTGAGTTTGCTATCGAATTAGCCCCGGGGACGGCGCCAGTTTCCAAGGCCCCGTACCGATTGGCACCAGTGGAAATGAAAGAGCTAGCAAAGCAATTGCAGGAATTGTTGGATAAGGGTATGATAAGACCCAGTGTGTCGCCTTGGGGCGCACCAGTGTTGTTCGTCAAGAAAAAGGACGGGAGTATGAGGTTATGCATCGACTATCGAGAGTTGAACAAGCTAACCATAAAGAACAAGTACCTGTTACCCAGAATTGATGACTTGTTTGACCAGCTAAGGGGAGCTGTGTATTTCTCCAAGATTGACTTGAGAACCGGATATCACCAACTGAAGGTTAAACCTAAAGATATTCCAAAGATTGTCTTCCGTACTAGGTATGGGCATTATGAGTTCTTGGTGATGTCGTTTGGATTGACCAACGCCCTAGCAGCTTTCATGGATTTAATGAATAGAGTGTTCAAGATATATTTGGACCAATTTGTTAAAGTCTTTATTGATGATATTCTGATCTACTCAAAGACAGAGGAAGAACACGCTGAACATTTGAGGATAACCTTAGAGACACTCCGGAAGGAGCAGTTATATGCCAAATTCTCAAAATGTGAGTTCTGGAAAAATGAGGTACAATTTTTAGGGCACGTAATCAACAAAGAAGGAGTGCTAGTTGACCCCTCCAAGATAGAGGCAGTTTCAAATTGGGAACGACCAACCACTCCAACTGAGGTAAGGAGTTTCATCGGACTGGCCGGATATTACAGATGATTTGTTCAAGATTTTACGAAGATCGCAGCTCCGTTAACTCGACTTACCCGTAAAACTGAGAAATTTGAATGGACTGAAAAATGCGAGAAGGGTTTTCAAGAGCTGAAGAAGAGGTTGTGTTATTCCCAGATTACACACTTGTATAATTGTAGAAGGGGGGGTTGAATACAATTCTTGATAATTATAAATTTCTGATAAAAACCACAGAAATCTATAAGGAGATAATTGTTGAATAAGAAATGGTTCACAAACACATAAAAAATCAGGTGGTTAAATGTACCACCTGAGACTTTTATTCGAAGAAAACTCTGTGATACAAATGTACACAGCTTCTGTTTTTACAACTCTTTGCTTATAAGGATATTCAAGAAACCCTAAGCCAATATGTCTGTTTTCTTAGTTTGTAAAGAGTTGTACACTTGGTTATATATCCCAAGTTTACAAGTACTACAGGAATAAGATAATTTTAATCTAATTCAAGTTGACTTGCTACTCCACTCCAAATCCACATGTAGCCGAAAGGTTATCCTTGTGAATAGATATGTCCCCTGCACCTTTCTTGTATGTACTGTGTAAATGGAATGCTTCTTTCTTCTGTGTTTCCAAAGCATGGTTGCCATACTGCTTTTTATACCTACTATCAACCCATGTGATCAGTCAGTCAAACTTGTCCTTATCAACTGCTAATTCTCAGCTATCATAGGATAAAGTGTTAATGATTATCCGTTGATATTGTGCACAGTTATCCGTTGATGGTAGTTTGAGCTGTATCCGTTGATAGAGTAGATTTGAGTTGTATCCGTTGATAGAGTCCTGTTCTCATCCATTGATACACTTTCACTTAGACAGAATTACATAGCATAGCTTATTTACAATTGGCTACCCTATTCTGCCTATCCATTGATGGTCAACATGACTCTGAATAAAAACACTATCAACTGATAAATAGAGATATTGCAGTATGCTACAAAACCTCATCCGTTGATGAGCTACCTGTCAACGAATAGAGTTTCAATGTCTTATCCGTTGACAGTTACAAAACTTGACTTATACAATTTTGCTTGAATGTTAAGTTATCATCAACTACAACATATTCCTAACAATCTCCCCCAATTTATACTTGATGGTAGTAAAGCATAAATTCAGAACCTTGATGATAACAAAACATTCCTAAAGATATATATACTAAAGTATGTAAGCATTGTATTAAGCTACAAAAATTAAAATCAGAAAGCTTTAAGAAACTTATCAGAGAGGTGCTCTTTTAGATTGAGCAAATTAGTGATGTTTCCTCTCTCTGGTTGGCTGCACCCTTGACTTTCCTTCCTTGGCAGAGTTGGACTCAATTTGCACTTGAAGTTGCCTATAGAAGGTATCTTCTTCAACAACTTTTGGATTTAGCTTTAGTTGTAACCATCTTAGGCATTCAGAACTAGCCTTTAACAGTTGGTCTTCTAACCTGAAGAATCTCCTAGTGCCCTCTTCATCCCTGAACTCCATCATCCAAAAGGGTTGAATGTGGATTTTCTGTCTATTATATGGGATCTTCATTTTCTTTGGTAAACTTGAGGGTGAGTTCCATTCTCTCCTTATTTCTTCTATTCTACTCATTATCTCCCTTCTAGCTATCTCAAAGAACCCTGTGTGTCTCTTGAATGCTGAGAACACTTTGGTCAATGTGTAATAATTCTCTCCAAGAACCTTCTGTAATGGCCATGTCCTCTGATTTCCTCCCTTGTAGACAAACACTAATCTCTCAGGTAGATGCTTAAACTTGTCAATTCCTCTCACTTCTGATAATTCATCCAAATATAGATTCATGCCAGAGTATT
Source organism: Kitagawia praeruptora (assembly GCA_037693485.1). NCBI lineage: Eukaryota > Viridiplantae > Streptophyta > Magnoliopsida > Apiales > Apiaceae > Kitagawia > Kitagawia praeruptora. The sequence continues at coordinate 118,548,201 of CM075352.1, forward strand.
CTTCAATTTCTGCCTGATAGATAAAATCTTCTTTGTTTTACAAGATTGGTTGTTTGACAATAGCAGGTACCCTAGCAACTTGAACTGGTCCCTTTGAAAGTTGCTTCCTTGGAGCTCTTTTCTTCTGTTTTGGATTCAGCAAGATTGAAGGAACTTCAATTGAATCAAAATTCATTGATTCTTCTTTAGGCATTATGGGGTCACCATGAAAGTTCACAGGTGGGTTGATTACTGTTGCAGATATAGATACTGATGAGCCAGTAGTTTCTTTTTCTGTAGAGGGTTCTGGAGAAAGAACCCTTTTGGTTTTAGCTTTCATTCTCCTAGGTTTGGATTTGTAAACTTCCTTAGGTTCCCTCATTTCATCCTCTACCTCATCCATTAACTCTTGAGCCAGCCTGGCTTGCTTCTCATCTGAGTTTTCATGTTGATTTTCTTCACTTGGATGAGCTTCCCTTTGGATTCTGGAGACTTCTTCTCTTTTAGCTTCCATAAATCTAGGATGGCTGTTGGATATATATAATACTTTTCCATTCCTTATAATTACAACCATCCAATCTCTTACATTATTACTTGTCCTTTCTTTGAATGTTATGACTGCATCTCCCATTAACTTCTCTTCATCATCCTTGGGAAATGGGTAGTCCAATTGAAGCTTGTTCTTCCCATTTTCCTTTGGTGGTGAGTAGACTCTGGTTTTGATGACTGGTTCAAATTCTTTGACATATGATGGCTCAGCATCATAGAATGTAGGAGCCACAATCTCTGGAGTGAGCACCTTCATGATTGTGGTTGATATTGTTGGAGCAGAAGATTGAGCTTTAAGAAACAGAGATGATGCAATTGATTCATTGATCATCCTCTCTGTCTTTAGAATTCTTTCATTAGTCTCCTTGTTGATCTTTTCCAAAACTTCTATTCTGGCTTGCCTTTCACCATCTGAGATTTCTTCTAAACTTTGACTCTCAGGCAAAACCATTTGGTTCTTCACAGGGGAAGCCTTTATTTTAAAATCTGTTGGATTGACCACTATAATTGGCTGTTGCTCCCCCTCAATCTGTGATATCTTACTACTGGTAGCTAGAATTTGACCAGATGTTGCAGCCTCTTCTTTGCTTGTTCCCTTTTTCTCCCCCTTTTTGTTAGCATCAAGGGTTGGGGGTGAAGCTGCAAGTAGCATTTCCAGTAGTTGAGTTTGTTTTGATTGATTGGTAATGATAGTTTGCATTTGAGATTCCATACTATCAACTCTAGAGGAAAGAAGCTGAACAGACTTAGCCAGGCTATCTTCTTTGAGAAGTTTGCTAGTAAGCATCTTCTGAGTGGTAGCAGGAGCTAGTGCCTCAATCCTGGCATTTAGTTCTATCTTCATATCTCTAATTACAGTTTTGACCTCCTCCTATTGTGTTCTTTGAATAACTGTTTGCATCTTTTGCAATTTCAGTGAGGCCATAACCTGCTCAAGAACAGTCTTTCTCTGTGGTTCTGCAGTTTGGTGCTCAGCCTTAGCAGATTGATATTGCTTCATGATTTCCACATTGAGATCCCCAAGCTCAGTGGAATTAGAAAACATCCAAGTTGGAGTCTCCTCCTCATTGATTTCTTCATCATCTGAACTTTGACTGTCATCACTGCAAAATTCTTCACTTTCAGCATCTGAAGGCAGAGCTGTCAAAGCTTCCTTTGCTCTTTGTAGAGATTGAGAGGTGTGCACTAGGTGCATTGCCTCCTCTGCCTCCACATTGCCCTGTTGTGCCATGACTTGATAGGCAGAAACAGGATGAGTAAAGGTTTCAGGATCCAAAGAGATGGAGTCAATGATTGACTGATATTCTTGTTGAAATTCCATCTCCTTAGAGGCTTCATTAACCTCCATTAACTCATTAGCAATGGCTGAATCTTCCTGCCTTATTTCTCATGTAGTCCCTTCTCTCCTCTCATCTCTCTTTTCTTGCATCAGGGGCTCCCCCTGGCTCACACCTCTCACACCGTCACCTTCACCTACTAAGGTGGAACTCTCTTGCTCTCCTTTTGCCTGACCGGAAGAAATGGTCAGCCTCTCATTATTTTTCTCTCCTTTTGCCTGCTCACAAGGCAGCCTCTCACTCCCTTCCCTCATTCCTAAAAGTGTTTCAACTACTACAAACTCCTCCATAGTTGACATGGGAATGTCACATTTTGCAGTGGTAGAGAGAGTTGTCAACGGATAAAATGTATCCGTTGATGTAGTAGTTATTGCTGTCAACGGATGATTAGTTGTAGACACATCCGTTGATGGAGAAACACTTGTCAACGGATGAAAGATATCCGTTGATGAAGGAAAAAGAGTATCCGTTAAAGTGAAAACCAACACTGAATCTGTGGTGATTGATTTTAAGGAAGAGGCCACAGATAGTGTTTTGAAGTCAGGAATGGAAGATTGATGGCCCAACAAATCATCTAAAAGATGATGACCACCAATAGTTGAGTGGGGCTTCTCCAAGAATTTTAAAGATGGAGAATCAGGAATTGATGTAGATATCATATCCACATCCAGAGATGGAGTTGGTGATGGTGGATTAAAATGTGTATCGATTTGAAGGTTAAGATCAAGGGGCTGTGACTCCACATTTATTGAAGTCACATCAAATTGAATTTGAGAAGGTACAGTTTGTTGTACTGTGTGTGCACCCTGTGATTCCCCAATGGTTTTGGATTTTATTCTTCTACCATAGGTTTTTGAGTGAGAGCTATCTGTGTCTCTTGCCCTTTTGTGCAGTGTTCCTGGAGTGGAACTTAAATCAGTAGTCACACCTTGTTGAGAGGATGTAACTAGAATTTGGCTTGAATGTTCATTAACAGTCTTTTGAGAGACTAAAATGTTGGTTGCACCTGCCTCACCTTCCTTATCCTTAGGGCTTCTTTGATGTTCACCCTGTCCCTCACCACTCACTACCACCTTCACACTCCCCTCAAGAGTTTTGGTAGTTTTTGCAACAGGTGTCTTTTGAGAGACACCTGAGGTTTGTCTTTTAGATTGTGGTTTTGAGACTTTGGATTTAGTCACTTGGGTAGGAGCCTGTTTGGTCACAACTACAGACTCCATTGTGACAATGGAAGGCAAAGAAATTTGGGTAAAGATAGGAGTAATAAGATTAGAAGCTACCTGAACAATTGGTGGATAAACCAATTGTACTCCTGCATTTAGATTCATTCGAATCAAGTCACTGAGCACTCTCTTCTCCTGTACAAAACAATTGAACTTGCTATCCGGGTTAGAGAGGGATAGCTCATTCTCTGACATATGCAGGCCTAAGAGAATCAAAAATCTAGCAAAGTAGATATTTTTGCCCCTAGTTCCTTTGTTGCCTAATTTAGTTGCTATTTCATACATTACTAGTGTGCCAAAGTTGTAGTATTTATCAGTTAAAAGCATACAAAGCATCACTAGCATGGATTTAGTAACAGCATCAAAATTACTAATTTTACCAGAAAAAGTTTTAATGAAAGCATCACACAGATAACTCCATTCTTTAACCATACCCTTCCTAACAATTTTGCCTAAATTGCCAGTACTAAATGCATATCCACTTGAGTTTAGCATGGTAACTATTTCAGCATCGGTTGGTGATGATGTACAATTATTTTCAGGTAATTTTAAACATGCAGTAAAGACTTCAGAATTAGCCACATAATTTTTACCCTTAAGAGAAAAAGAGATAGTTTCATCAGTACCATTAAATTCAGCCGATGTCCACATTTCCTCAATTACTTCATGGATGAGGGGTGTGGTGGTAGTCATAGCTTATGACAGTTTGCATTTCTTCACGAAATTCATCATGGTGTGATATACTTCTGGAGCATTCGCTGTATCAACAAAGGCTGCGAAATTGTTCTTCTCATAGGTAAACCCAGTGGAAGACATCATCTTAACAATAGGCGCCATTGAAGTGTTTGAACTTTTGTTGCAGAAAGAGTTTTAGTGAAGAAGATGCAGTTAACTTATGAGATTCTTGAAAATGAATAAAGGTGAGATGTGAGAGCACAAGACAGCCTTTTATATTTTTCAAGAATTAAAAATGAAATAATTAAAAGTAATTACCCCATTGGACAAAAGTAACTGTCAGATAATAAATGAAAAGAAAAGAAGTACAGCCGTGACTAATTATACACGTTTACCAATGGCTATAAAAAAAATATGTATATCAACAGATAAGGAATGGATGGTTGAGAAAACAGTTTATCCATCGATGACGTGGACAACCTGTTATCCGTTGACATACGAAAATCTAGTAATGTGTTTATACTACCAACGGATAAAAGGATATCCATTGATAAGAAAATTTTGCCTTAAACAAAATTTCTGCTAAAAAAATTTCTGAGAGTTTTTAATTCTCAAGTAAATCAAAACACATTTCTAGCTGCAATACAGTATGATTAGATATCACTAGGAATTACGAAAAATTAAGCATACCTAGTTCACCTACCAACCTTGTGAATGAAGATTCATCAAGAGGCTTGGTGAAGATATCTGCAAGCTGCATTTCACTTGGCACAAAGTGCATTTCTACTGTACCATTCATCACATGCTCTCTAATGAAGTGGTATTTGATGTCAATATGCTTGGTTCTCGAATGTTGCACTAGATTCTCTGTGATGGCAATAGCACTATTGTTGTCACAGAATATTGGAATCTTCTCAACTTTTAGACCATAGTCAATAAGTTGATTTTTCATCCAAAGAATCTGTGCACAATAACTTCCAGCAGCAATGTACTCAGCTTCAGCTGTAGAAGTGGAGACTGAGTTCTGTTTCTTACTGAATCATGACACAAGCCTGTTCCCTAGAAATTGACAGGAGCCTGTAGTACTTTTCCTATCAATTCTGCAACCTGCATAGTCTGCATCTGAATAGCCAATTAGATTAAAGCCATAATCTCTTGGGTACCAAATGCCAAGGTTTGGTGTTCCCTTGAGATACCTGAAAATTCTCTTAATAGCAATCAAGTGAGACTCTCTAGGGTCAGCTTGAAATCTAGCACAAAGACATGTGGAAAACATTATATCAGGTCTACTAGCTGTTAGATATAGAAGTGAGCCTACCATGCCTCTATAGCTTGAGATGTCCACAGATTTTTCCTTAGTATTCAACTCAAGCTTAGTTGCAGTGGCCATAGGTGTTTTTGCAGAGGCACAATCCATTAGGTCAAATTTCTTTAAAAGATCATAAATATATTTTGTTTGACTTATGAAGATTCCCTCATTAACTTGCTTTACTTATAAACCAAGAAAGTAAGTTAATTCACCCATCATGCTCATTTCATACCTACTTTGCATAAGTTTGGCAAACCTTTTGCAAAGCTTCTCATCTGTAGACCCAAAAATAATATCATCTACATAGATTTGAACAAGTATTGAAGAACCATTGACATTTCTATGAAATAAGGTTTTATCTACTGTACCTCTAACGAAGTGATTCTCCAAAAGAAATTGAGATAAAGTGTCATACCAGGCTCTTGGTGCTTGCTTCAAACCATAAAGTGCTTTCAAGAGAAGATATACATATTCTGGAAATTCTGGATCTTCAAAGCCAGGAGGTTGATGGACATATACCTCTTCTTCCAGTTCCCCATTTAGAAAGGCACTTTTGACATCCATCTGATAGACTTTGAAATTGGCATGTGCTGTATAGGCTAGGAAAATTCTAATTGCCTCAAGTCTTGCCACTGGAGCAAAAGTTTCATCAAAATCTATCCCTTCTTCTTGAGAATAACCCTTTGCCACTAATCTAGCTTTGTTCCTCACGATTATGCCATTTTCATCAGTCTTATTCTTGAGAACCCATTTGGTACCTATGATACCTCTATCATCAGGTTCGGGCACAAGCTTCCATACTTTATTTCTCTCAAATTGGTTTAGCTCTTCTTGCATTGCTAAGACCCAATCTGGATCTAGAAGGGCATCTTCCACTTTCTTAGGTTCCTCTTGAGACAGGAAACTACTGTATAGGCATTCTTCTTGTGTGGCCCTCCTAGTTTGGACTCTTGAGTTTGAGTCACCAATGATTAATTCAAAAGGATGATCTCTGGTCCATTTTCTTGAAGGTGGAAGGTTTGATCTAGACGAGGTTGCTTCATCTAAGTGAGCATGATCTTGTTGATTGGTCATTGAGTTTTGACTTTGAGAAACTCCCCCTGAGTTTGTTGTCCTTGTGGAATTATGAAGTTGACTGTCAACGGATGCATCATTTTGTCTATCAATGGATGCTCCATTTTGCCTATCGACGGATACATGAGAATGCCTGTCAACGGATGCATCTGATGCTCTAGTATGACTGTCAACGGATGCTTCATTTCCAGTGTTAGAATCACTTATAGTTGGACCAACAACCCTAGGTGAATTTTCAAGGCCATGATCTTCATTTTCCTCATCATCATCAATGTACATTCTTCCTTCTACCTCATTTTCAAATCTCAACTTTTCATGGAAGCCTTCATCATTTAGACCTAGAATCTTTTGATCATCAAACATAACATGTACAGATTCCATAACAATGTTGGTTCTTAGATTGTAGACTCTATAGGCTTTCCTTACTGCATATCCAACAAAGATAGCTTCATCTGCCATTGCTTCAAATTTGCCCAAGTTATCTCCATGATTTCTTAGCACAAAACACTTACATCCAAAGACATGAAGAAAAGCTAACGTTGGTTTCTTGTTGGTGAATAACTGATAAGGAGTCATTCCTCTAGCTTGATTGATCAAGGAAATATTCTGAGTGAAGCAGGCAGTGTTCACAGCTTTAGCCCAGAAATATGTTGGCAATCTTGATTCACTTAGCATTGTTCTAGCTGCTTCAATGAGAGTTCTGTTTTTCCTTTCAACAACCCCATTTTGTTGAGGTGTTCTAGTAGCAGAAAACTCATGGACAATTCCATTCTCTTCACAGAAAATCTTCATTATGGAATTTTTGAATTCAGTGCCATTGTCACTCCTGATTCTTTGCACTTTTACTTCAGAACCATTGTTTACTAGTCTGAAATGATTGATGATGATTTCACTTGCACAATCTTTGGAGTGCAGAAAGAAGGTCCATGAAAACTTAGAAAAATCATCCACAATCACCAGACAGTATTTCTTCTTTGAAATGGACATGACATTTACTGGACCAAATAAGTCCATATGCAGCAATTGAAGGGGCTTAACAATGGATGACTCTGTCTTGCTCTTGAAGGATGATTTCTTTTGCTTCCCTAATTGGCAGGCATCACACAATCCATCCTTGATGAACTCCAATTGAGGGATTCCTCTAGCAAGATCCTTTCTTACCAAATCATTCATAACTTTAAAATTCAAATGTGACAGCTTTTTATGCCATAGCCAACTCTCATCCTTGCTTGCTTTGCTGAAGAGACAAGTAATGGATTCTGAGCATACTGAGTTGAAGTCAGCTATGTAAACATTTCCTTTTCTAAAGCCTGTCAGAACCACATTGTTGTTTTCCTTGGTAGAAACAACACAGGCTTCTTTATTGAACTTTACTTCATAGTCTTTGTCACAAATCTGACTGACTTTCAGCAAATTGTGCTTCAAACCTTCAACTAAAGCCACTTCTTCAATGATGACATTGTCCTTTGTAATCAAGCCATATCCCTTAGTATATCCTTTGCTGTCATCTCTAAAGGTAATTCTTAGGCCAGCTGCCTCCTTGAACTCTGTGAGCAGGGTTGAATCTCCTGTCATATGCCTAGAACATCCACTGTCTAGGTACCATAGATTCCTTTTATTTCCCTGCACACATTCCAAAATACAAATCAAGTTGATTTTGGTACCCAAGTTTCCTTGGGTCCTTTCTTGTTATCCTTTGGTTTTACACTCTTAGCAATCTTCATTTTGGGTGTAGATGCTTGAGTGATAGGTTTTGACAGATACTCATTTGCATAAATATTTGATGCATGCATTTGTGGAAAATTGGCATACATATTATCCATGCTAGGAATGCTCCATGACATTTAAGGCATATTCACAGATTGAAAATAAGGATTAGACACATATGGCATGTTCACATATGGATTTGAAAAACTAGCATTCTGATAAAAACCAGGCATTGCAGGCATACTTGGCATAGATTGAGGTACATGAACAGGAGTCCTTTTAACAGACTTGCAATTAGAAGATAGGTGATTGACATGTTCGCACTTATTCACGCAAGAGAACGTGGTCAACAAGTAATATAGAGTAAATAGGATTCGTTCCCACAGAGACTCAAATTGTTCTTTATGTTCACTTATGCACCAGCTTATGATTTACACTCACTGCTAAGACAATCACAATTTTGGTTTTGATTTACTAAAGATTAATTACCAACTAAGCCAATTACGAGGAAATAACTTAACTTTAACTTTATAATAAACAAACATGGGATTTCAATTTCATTTACTACTTCATCTAGAATCTTATGCCCTTTAGCCTAGCATGTGACAGAGTTGATTACTGATTAGATGCACTAAACTGATACACACCAACTTTCGTTGTGCATATACCATCCTACTGATCATCCACAATTGATAGAAGTCAAGTAGTCACCAAATATGTGTAGTCCCTATATGTCTATAGCAATTGAACACATACCGGTTGAAAATCAAGCACCCATTAAATCACATAGTCGATGCAAGACGGTTAGAATTACACCACAAATTAATACATGTTCTTCACATGCAAAAACCTATGCTAGCATGAATTGTTCTAAACCTTAGATCCACTTTCGCATTCACTAGGATTAAACAAACAATTACAAGTGTTCGCGACTCACTTATAACGAATAAGCATAAACATACCAGGCAATCAATACGTTCAATCACACACCAAGGCATAAATAACACTCAATTACTAGAATCCATAGAAAAATCCATTAAAACCCCATGATAACGAATTAGCCCATAATCGACCTCATCGCCATCATGGGTTCAATTGATAACATAATTCTAGAACAACAAATAATTAAAAGAAGAGAGAAAATAAGGTTCAGAAATAACTCCCCAAAGTAGAAGAATACAAAAATTCCAAAGATTACTCCTTGCTTGTCACTAGCTTGGAGATGTATCTTGAAATTGTTCTTGGCTACAATGTTGATGATAAAATAAACTAGAGATTGCTACTCGCTAGATAGATGTGTTTTTAGGGTTTTCAACATATATATAGCTGCCCAAAAATAAATAGGCCCAACAAGTTTTGACCCGGTAGAAAACGACCCAACAGGCATGCACCACACGGGGCAACAACGCCCCAACAAGCGCTAGAGCGCCTGAAAACGTGCAAGAGCGCCTCCAACTCCCTATCTAGAATTGTAGAGCTTTCTCTCCTCTTCGCGTGGCTTTTTGAATCGCCCAATTCCGATGTCTAGAACTCAAGTTATGACCGAAACAATTTCTAGAACAATGCTGAAAATATTCTGACGCGCACGGGCGCCGCTGCGCCTTGCCTAGCGCCGCTGCGCCTTGCCTAGCGCCGCTGCGCCTTGACTAGCGCCGCTGCGCTCGAAGACCCCTGGAAATGCCTTGCTCGCGCGCTATGGCGCCCTTGAACCGCGCAACTGCGCCCTTGAACCCCTGTACTTCGAGCGCTGTTGCTCCAACTGGCGCGCAAGAGCGCCTCAACCTTCCTGGACTACTCAAAAGCTTCTTCTATGAGACATGCTAATTGCTCTGATTTTCTTCCACAAACTTTAATTTAAATTCACACCACCATAACGTCATTTTAGCACCATCATGCCCTCAACAATACAACCTACACAAATTACACAAAATCGTATCAAATGACACCGAAACTCGAGAACTTGCAAACGATTAAAGTCCAAACGGAAGTCAATTAGTGGATATAAAATCCACTCATCAAACCCCCAAACTTAAACCGTTGCTTGTCCTCAAGCAATGCAAACTCAACCTAAAATGATGCATGATATAAATAAAAATGAAATGTCATGATAATACGAATATGTCCTAATGCAATGATCCCACAAAAGTCACCAAATCCAACTCAACAAGCAAACGCCTCAAAGAATGCAACAACTCCAAACAGAGCTCGACTAAGGCCCCGTATACTAACAATACATGCTCGGAAACGTGGTGTGTGCATTTCTCACTAAGTATACTCTCGAAACTAGATAAAAGGCATAACTCATCCTTCGCCAAAAGAATCACATGTTTATAAACAGAATGGACTTTAGACACTCCATGACTCAGAGACACCGCCATCATCATTCAAGGTAGACAAGGATTCATGCTTAATTACTACGACGCTATATACAATACGCATGCTTATTTAACCGTGCAATGAATGAGACCCCAAAAGGCTTATACAATAATACCCATATAGCGAGCGTTGGGTCAGTGGATCCCAGACTGTAAAGCCTTAGGTCACTAGGACTAAGTCCCCTCAGACTTAATAACTCGAGTATTAAAGAGCTCACTCGTGGTTAATTATGCATTTACATTATTTATATGATTTTTTCTTTTTTTTCTTTTTTTTTTTTTTCTTTTTTTTTATATGCAATCTGGAATGAGCCTTTCTCATTTCCAACCCTAGACTACTCATATAAATATGAGCCGGCTACTAGCCATTTGACACCTAGCCATTATTTAACAATTAATACAACTAGCATGAAATCCCTGTTTTCCCCCAAACTTATACTTAAGTGCTCCTACGCCATCAAGGGAATAACGAAAATTCTAGATATAAATAGGTGATTAAATCTCAACAGCCAAACAAGGTATGACTCGATCTAGCCCAAGAGCAAACAGTGAGACCGTGAAAAGATTGTGTTCCCGACACACGCAAGTCAATTTCATAAGTACTTAAATCAACCCTCTATTCATTGTCATCACACCCAAATTAACGTCGACCTATCGAGCCAAAAACAGACACTCAAGTGGAATCATATGAAATGCATGAACAAAATGATATTACACTCCTAAATAAATCTATATGACATGGCATCCTAAATGCAATCTAAATGGCATGGCAAAACTAAATGCAAAATTACTAATATGACTAACATGAATATGCAACTATATGCAATGCAATGACTCTTGATACCCTAAAATCACCCCCAAACTTAAAAATTTCAATGTCCTCATTGAAGGTAAAATTAAAGGGTACAATAGATACTCCCCTAGTCGTCGGCATCTCCACCCTCCTCGGGTGGTGTGTCTGGTGGTGGATAGATGTGGAGGCTCCAACACAACTGTTGTTTTATTCGAAAGCAAAAAAATCATGGGTTGCCTCCCACGAAGCGCCTTTCTTTAACGTCTTTAGCTAGACTTGGCCACGATTTTCCTCTTGAAAAATTTCTGCACCGTATCTCTATAAGGCCATTTAATGATCTTCTTCGGAGCAACATCATTGACGACAAGCTTCAACCTCCTTCGCTCTTCCAAAGTGCCCGTGACATTGTTCCCACACCGTATTTGAATAACCAACGAATAGATGATATCCTGATTATCTGAAATCATCCATCCACTACCTTTATGCTTTTGTAAAGCCGCCAAACGTACTTCTTCCTTATCAGGCGGTAAATCTGCTGAGATAATAGTGGATAAGGTTGGAGATGTCAACCTTCTCTGCTTCTCAACAAAACCAATCGCATTGTCCACTAAATTTTTTTGCATATCTGCAGAGCGCATACTGTCACGAAAATTTGAAATAACCCTTTCAAAATTCTTGTCCGGAGGTAATTCTGCTGAGATGATGATAGAAGATGATACAAATGAACTCGAATCAAACTCTTGAGATTGAGAGGATATCAACTGCAGTTCCAAGTCAGGTGGTTCCTTGATAGAGGCCTTTGGAGGTTTGCCTTCGGCAGATAGCACTTCTAGTGACTCGAAACAATGCATCATTCCAACACTTGTGAATTATCCTCTAACAACTTTAGATGCTCGTCTTCATTCTTCTCAGGTCCCAATTCTAGAAACATAGGCTGCTCCAGTGGATCTTCATACAAATTATCCTCTAATTTATCATAAACCAGAACATCCTTCATTGATATTGTTGAAGATTCTTCCACATATCCTTCATGTTCAGAATTTAATTGAGACACCTCAACAAGTTCATGGCTCTCAACTAACACAATTTCAAAATTCTTCTTCTCAACATCTTCAACATTTTCAGATTGCAAAGGATGTGGTTGTGGCTGAATATTCAGAACTGCATTTTCTGACCTTTCTTCCTTATCAGCTTCCTGTTCTGCTTCTTCCTCATCTTCGCCCTCAGACTCTCCTTTCTGAACATTGATCAAAGTCTCACCCGTGGCTAAGAATGGCCAGTCAAGACTGATAGGAAGGTTCTTGTCCTCCTCCTCTACAGCTAGGCCTTCTGTGTCACTTGCAATTTGATTCAATGTTTGTAATGCATTTGCAATTTGACCAATCTGATCTCCTATTCTCTGGAGAGACAATGCATTGCTTTTAGCCATCAACCTCAATTCTTCTAATTCAGCTTCTTCGGTCGACTGTTGGATAGACCAAGTCTGAAATTGCTGCTGCTGAAATTCAGGAGGTTGAAAGTGTTGATGCACTGGAGCATACTGATGCTGAAATTGTTGCCCCTGTTGCTGCTGAATTCCCCCTGGATTGTATGGCTCATCTTCAAACTGCTGATTTTGGAGCGGGTAGGATGGATATTGAGATTGCTCCATACCACTCTGATTGTAGTCCCAGCTGAAATTTGGCCGGTTTCTGTTATACTCGCATTGATAAGTGTAATGTCCACCTGCACACAGCTCACAAACAATTACGAATTCCTGCTCCCAATAATCCATCAAATAAAAAGAAAAAAAACGTCCGAGTCAGTGAATTTAACCCAAATTGATGACAAGATCATAAACTAAACAAACAATGAACCGAGTCCCCGGCAGCGGCGCCAAAAACTTGTTCGCACTTATTCACGCAAGAGAACGTGGTCAACAAGTAATATAGAGTAAATAGGATTCGTTCCCACAGAGACTCAAATTGTTCGTTATGTTCACTTATGCACCAGCTTATGATTTACACTCACTGCTAAGACAATCACAATTTTGGTTTTGATTTACTAAAGATTAATTACCAACTAAGCCAATTACGAGAAAATAACTTAACTTTAACTTTATAATAAACAAACATGGGATTTCAATTTCATTTACTACTTCATCTAGAATCTTATACCCTTTAGCCTAGCATGTGACAGAGTTGATTACTGATTAGATGCACTAAACTGATACACACCAACTTTCGTTGTGCATATACCATCCTACTGATCATCCACAATTGATAGAAGTCAAGTAGTCACCAAATATGTGTAGTCCCTATATGTCTATAGCAATTGAACACATACCGGTTGAAAATCAAGCACCCATTAAATCACATAGTCGATGCAAGACGGTTAGAATTACACCACAAATTAATACATGTTCTTCACATGCAAAAACCTATGCTAGCATGAATTGTTCTAAACCCTAGATCCACTTTCGCATTCACTAGGATTAAACAAACAATTACAAGTGTTCGCGACTCACTTATAACGAATAAGCATAAACATACCAGGCAATCAATACGTTCAATCACACACCAAGGCATAAATAACACTCAATTACTAGAATCCATAGAAAAATCCATTAAAACCCCATGATAACGAATTAGCCCATAATCGACCTCATCGCCATCATGGGTTCAATTGATAACATAATTCTAGAACAACAAATAATTAAAAGAAGAGAGAAAATAAGGTTCAGAAATAACTCCCCAAAGTAGAAGAATACAAAAATTCCAGAGATTACTCCTTGCTTGTCACTAGCTTGGAGATGTATCTTGAAATTGTTCTTGGCTACAATGTTGATGATAAAATAAACTAGAGATTGCTACTCGCTAGATAGATGTGTTTTTAGGGTTTTCAACATATATATAGCTGCCCAAAAATAAATAGGCCCAACAAGTTTTGACCCGGTAGAAAACGACCCAACAGGCATGCACCACACGGGGCAACAACGCCCCAACAAGCGCTAGATCGCCTGAAAACGTGCAAGAGCGCCTCCAACTCCCTATCTAGAATTGTAGAGCTTTCTCTCCTCTTCGCGTGGCTTTTTGAATCGCCCAATTCCGATGTCTAGAACTCAAGTTATGACCGAAACAATTTCTAGAACAATGCTGAAAATATTCTGACGCGCACGGGCGCCGCTGCGCCTTGCCTAGCGCCGCTGCGCCTTGCCTAGCGCCGCTGCGCCTTGACTAGCGCCGCTGCGCTCGAAGACCCCTGGAAATGCTTTGCTCGCGCGCTATGGCGCCCTTGAACCGCGCAACTGCGCCCTTGAACCCCTGTACTTCGAGCGCTGTTGCTCCAACTGGCGCGCAAGAGCGCCTCAACCTTCCTGGACTACTCAAAAGCTTCTTCTACGAGACATGCTAATTGCTCTGATTTTCTTCCACAAACTTTAATTTAAATTCACACCACCATAACGTCATTTTAGCACCATCATGCCCTCAACAATACAACCTACACAAATTACACAAAATCGTATCAAATGACACCGAAACTCGAGAACTTGCAAACGATTAAAGTCCAAACGGAAGTCAATTAGTGGATATAAAATCCACTCATCATGACACTATTGCAATTACCACAAGTTTTCCTAGGAGCAAACTTGTCAGGAGAATAATTGTTTTTCTTGTTAATGCATATCTTACCATTTTTGTTCTTTTTCTTTTTACCCTCAGTCTCTACCTTTTCATTAACTGATTTACCAACAGCCTTTTTGTTAAGTAAATCACCTGCCTTAGCCTTCTCACTAGATTTGGCTTGGCTACTTTCACCAGAAACAAAGTTCTTGGCTACTGGACCATACTGATTATTCAGTTTCTTGAGTTCCTTCTTACTAACAGACTTTTTGTTAGTCGACGGATACCTCTCATCCGTTGATGGTTCATCTGTCAACGGATGATCACTATCCATTGATTCATAAATAGTCTCTAGATCCTCAAGGCAAGGTTCTAGCTCCTTTTTCTTTTGAGTCCAGGTATCCCTCACAAATGATTCTATTCCCTGGACTTCTATTATGTTTTGAGAAATATTCCTACAACTTTGAAATTTAGCAATTATCCCTTGTTCTTTTTCAAGCTGGTCTCTTAAAATCAGTTCTCTTTTTAACACAGCTTCAAGTTCACTTTTAGCATTATTGCAATCAACTCTCATTTTCTCAAATTCTAGAAATTGAATTTCTAGAGCAGCATTCTATCACTTAAAAACAGATTAGTTTCTTTAATCCTATTGTTCTCTTTAGTAAGTGATTTAAGAGTAACACTTTAGTGATATAGTACAGTAGAAATTTCATCTATAACACTATTGCATTCCTCTTTGGTGAGCTCAGAGAGATTAGTAAAAAATACCTGATTGCTAGCTGAACTTGCTTCATGCTCAGAATCAGCCATTAATACAAGGTTGACAAACTCAGCATCATCATCAGAATGATTTCCATCAGCAGCCCAGTCATACTCTTGGGTCATGAATGCCTTTCCTTTCTGTCTGTGAAGATCAAAATATTTCTTCTTGTAGTCAACAGTTTCAGTTGGCTTTCCCTTGTTCTCTGATCTAGGCTTCCTGCATTCACTTATCATGTGACCAGCAATTCCACAATTGTAGCATTTAATTTTGGATTTATCCACATAGTTTCTTGTAGAAAAATCCTTGTTAAATGGCTTGGCCACCCCAGAGTTTCTTCTGAATTTCAGCTTAGAGAATCTCCTAGATAGAAAGGCTAAATGCTCATCTATCTCATCCAATTCATCCTGATGAAGGACACTCATTTCTTCAGACACTTTTTCCTTGCTTTTGCTTGATTCTGCTCTACCTTCACAAACCTCCCTGTTTGGTGTAAATTTAGCAGCTTCAGTCCTCTTCTCCTCCTTTTGCTCCAAGTTGGCAACAAGTGCAACTGACCCACTTTTCTTTTGGGCCTTCTCAATTTCTTCATCCTGCTTCATTTCTAGTTCATATGTCTTTAAAGTTCCATAAAGCCTTTCAAGAGTAAATGACTTGTACTCTTGAGTGTTTCTTAGAGAAACAGTCATAGGCGTCCACTCTTTGGGCAGTGATCTCGGGAATTTGAGATTAGAATCTTTCACTTGGTAGATTCTTCCATACAGTTTCAAGCCATTCAGTAGCTTTTGAAATCTACTAAATGTGTCATTCAATGTCCCTCCATTCTTGAAATGGAAGTGCTCATACTGTTGGATCAGTAGCTGCATCTTGTTTTCCCTTACCTGTTCTGTACCTTCACAAAGGGTTTGAACAATGTCCCATACTTCCTTGGAGGTAGTACAGTTGATAACATTGTCAACCATGTTTGTTTCTAAGCCATTAAACAGAATATTCATGGTCTTTTTATCTTTGTGGACTTCTGCAACATCCTCAGTACTCCACTCAGAAACAGGTTTTGGAATGTAAGTGTCTGGTGCATCTGCAGCAAGGCCAACTTTTGAAGCAACCTTCATTGGAACATGAGGACCCTTCTCAATGCAGTCTACAAAACCTTCATCAATAGACATGAGATGTAGACGCATTTTTACTTTCCAGTGAAAGTAATTTTCTCTATCAAGAACCGGTATCTTCACTCCATAATCCTTGTTAGACATGTTGGAAGTGTGTTGATCTTTAAACTTCAAATATGTTAGAAGCTTGCTCTGATACCAATTGTTATTCCCAGATTACACACTTGTATAATTGTAGAAGGGGGGGGTTGAATACAATTCTTGATAATTATAAATTTCTGATAAAAACCACAGAAATCTATAAGGAGATAATTGCTGAATAAGAAATGGTTCACAAACACATAAAAAATCAGGTGGTTAAATGTACCACCTGAGACTTTTATTCGAAGAAAACTCTGTGATACAAATGTACACAGCTTCTGTTTTTACAACTCTTTGCTTCTAAGGATATTCAAAAAACCCTAAGCAAATATGTCTGTTTTCTTAGTTTGTAAAAAGTTGCTACACTTGGTTATATATCCCAAGTTTACAAGTACTACAGGAATAAGATAATTTTAATCTAATTCAAGTTGACTTGCTACTCCACTCCAAATCCACATGTAACCGAAAGGTTGTCCTTGTGAACAGATATATCCCCTGCACCTTTCTTGTATGCACTGTGTAAATAGAATGCTTCTTTCTTCTGTGTTTCCAAAGCATGGTTGCCATACTGCTTTTTATACCTGCTATCAACCCATGTGATCTGTCAGTCAAACTTGTCCTTATCAACTGCTAATTCTCAGCTATCATAGGATAAAGTGTTAATGATTATCCGTTGATGTTGTGCACAGTTATCCGTTGATGGTAGTTTGAGCTGTATCCGTTGATAGAGTAGATTTGAGTTGTATCCGTTGATAGAGTCCTGTTCTCATCCGTTGATACACTTTCACTTAGACAGAATTACATAGCATAGCTTATTTGCAATTGGCTACCCTATTCTGCCTATCCATTGATGGTCAACATGACTCTGAATAAAAACACTATCAACTGATAAATAGAGATATTGCAGTATGCTACAAAACCTCATCCGTTGATGAGCTACCTGTCAACGAATAGAGTTTCAATGTCTTATCTGTTGACAGTTACAAAACTTGACTTATACAATTTTGCTTGAATGTTAAGTTATCATCAACTACAACATATTCCAAACAGGTTGGTAACGGCCCCAGTGTTGGCGTTGCCTGATGGAAAAGGAGATTTCGTGATTTACAGTGATGCTTCGCATAAAGGATTGGGATGCGTGCTTATGCAGCACGGTAAGGTGATAGCATATGCGTCAAGGCAATTAAAGGATTACGAGATCCGATACCCCACCCATGATCTAGAATTAGCAGCAATTGTTTTTGCCTTAAAGATTTGGAGGCACTACTTGTACGGAGAGAAGTGTGAGATTTACACTGACCATAAGAGCCTTAAGTATATTTTCACGCAGAAAGAGCTTAACATGCGCCAGAGAAGATGGCTAGAGCTAATCAAGGATTATGATTGTGAAATTCGCTATCACCCGGGTAAAGCCAATGTGGTGGCTGACTCCCTTAGTAGGAAAGAGAAGCTTAAAATGATAACTACGGAGGAAGAGTTGATAAAAGACTTTGAGAAGCTGGAAATTGAGATTAAGATACCTGAAGAAGGTCAAGAAAAGTTGATGGAAATTCGAATCCAGCCTCTATTGTTGGAAAAGATTAGGCTATGCCAAGAGCAAATGATGGAAGCAGAAAAGAACTCGACTGAGGAGTTAATGACTGGGGAAGAAATCAAGTGTGAAAAAGATAAAGAAGGGATCATGAGATACATGTGGAGGATATGGGTCCCAAATGATCAGGAACTCAAGGATGAAATTTTATATGAGGCACACAACTCAAGGTACTCAGTGCACCCCGGTAGTATCAATATTCAACATCGAAACGACCTTGAAATCAATATTCAACATCGACGTTGAAGTCAATGTTTGTAAGAACCCAGATTTTTGATAGAATTAAAACTTTTTCTTATGTAATAATATAGGAGTGAATAGTGGTTATGACTGCGATGTAACGAATGTTCATTGAATGAATGAGATGGATTTAAATTCAAATATTTATATGGCATGAAGAATGCTTTTGGTTGATAGCGTAGATAAGAATGATCTATCTCCTAGGGATGTAAGTTGTATTATTCCAAGAAAGATTATTCTTGTGTCATCCAAATCAATATTTGCTATTAGTCCAGTGGTTCCGTAAAAAGGGTTAAGGAACGTCCAAAAGAGGACCAGGGCATTTTAATAAATATAAGGAATAAAAGAAATAATAAAGTGTGAATAGTGATTTTGGTGAAGATGAGAATATTATTGGACGACGCTATATAGAAGTATTCAGAACGGAAATCTGAGTTCGTATTAGTGATCCAGGAGGAAATTAAGTGTATGTAAAAGCTGCCGGATTCAGAAAATTAGTACTTTTATTTTCTCCGAGATTTCCCTGGACACTACAAGACTTAAGGAATTATTAGAAAGGAATTAAGGGATTTAAATTCGAGAAGTATTAAGAAAGATGGAGAATAGTATTATAAATATTAAGAAGGTTTCCAGTAAAACCCTAACTAGAAACGAATGAGTTATTCCCTCGAACGATCAATCAAATTGAGCAATAACCGGAAAAAAGAGCAAGCAGAAAGCAAGGTGCATGCATGTGCTAGTGGGGAAAATATCTAGTAACCAATTAGTTAAATATGTAACTAGCATACTAGAAATCAAACTAAGTACTTAGTATTACTTTATCATCTTACCATACAAAACCAACACATGTCTTCCTAAATACCTCATCCAATGCATCACACCTTTAATAAAGGTGCTTTATGCTAGATATTATCTTAAAACACTAAAATAATTCATTTTAGATGAGAATCAACCAAGGCAAGCAAGCAAACTCTCTCCCCCTCTCCATTTACATCCATTCGGCTACTTCTTAAATTCCAAGATCAAAATCAACCTTCCAACATCTCCAAACTTTTATGGTGAGTTCTATAATTCACAAAAGTAATCTCCAAGAAATCTTAGCTTCAAACTCCTTTGTTTCCATTTTCAAATAAATCATTCAAGAGGAGGATGAATAGTGTTTTCATGAACTAATCTCGTTTTTTTTTATTTCTTTGGTTGATTTAGCAAGCTTAAGCACTCCTAAGGACCATACCAAGCTTTGTAAGGCTAGATCATACTCCAAGGAAGGTATAAGTCTTGAAAACCTTAGATCTTACTTTGAGATTATGCTTGTTCTTGATGACTTTAGAGTATTATGTTCTTAATGATGTTATAAGCATGATTAGTTAAGTGATTTAGTGTCTTTAGTAACATGATGATTATTATGGTGAAGCATGATGTTCTTGGACTTGTTAAGATGAATATCATGTGTATAAGTTGTTTGGATGCCCGGTGTGGCTTGGGTTGATTGATATGAATTTTGGAACGTTCGATATATAGCCGTCGTAATGCCGAAATTTCGTTCACCTTAAGAACACGAACTGGACAGTAGATGTAACTCACTGTTTAGCTTCGATTTTTACCATAATAAGCTAGATTATGTTATAAGCTTCGTTTTGATAAAAAGATCGCATGAAACGGACTTACGGTTTAGGAGTTATGATTAAATTCGTAAAAGTGGTTCGAAACCGTACGCGGAAATTCGTAACTGAAATTGGACTCCTTTAATATTACGAAATCAGTGGCAAATCTTGATAATTAAATAATAGAGATCATAAGGACGGTGTGAGAGAAGACCTTGTATTAAAAAGATTATTTTTCGATTTTATAAAAATGTTCGAATCAAGGTTAAGTACGAAAGTACCCCTAAAAGGTAGACTTGGTTATAACTTCGGTAAACCACTTAGAAAACGATCGATAAATCTCGAGGTCTAATCTTTCGACTTTAAAACTGATACGATTTAAATACTTACCACATGTAAGTATAATGACACGCTTTATTAACAAACAAGTGTCGGGTAATAAAGGCAATAATAAGAGTGAATTAGAGGGGTATAACGAAACGACTTGAAAACGTGTTTCGATTTAAGTTAAGTTTATACTTAACCTTTTTAAAGGTGTTAAGTGATTAATCCCGAATGCCTAGGCTATTTATAGATCACCAGGCTGACCCAGGACACGCTACCACTACCCCTACCCGCACTCGATTCCCAGGCAAGTTTTCAAACCTTTGAAGCTGTTGTTGTGATAATATATATATATGATTCTGTTTACATATGCCATATCATGCATGCTACTTTCAAAATCATATTGATATACTTGTTCCCTGAATTATTGTTGGCATATAAGCTAGATAGTTAATATACCGGTTATAAGTCGGATATTACTAAGACCCTTAGCGAAGGGGAGTTGAATCTCATCCTTTGATTATAGACCGGGAGTCGTTATTCCTTGATATATTGATATTATTTTCAGAGGAAAATAATTAAGTAAATATTTTCCATTTATCATCTGGCGAATATTATTGGAATATTCCTTGGAGATTATTTGACAAATATTATTTGGATTATTCATCAGATATTTATTTATTCGATGAATATTATCTTTAATATTCATCTAAAGTCGATTTAATATTCGAATATTATTTCGAACCCTCATTTAAGTTATTTACTTAAAGAATATTCATTCTATTTACTCAATAGAGATTATTTTGAATATTCATTCGAGTTATTTATTTAATGAATATTATTTTAATATTCATTCGAACCTTATTTATTAAAATGAATATTATTCCGAATATTCATTCAATCTCTATTTATTTTATAAATATCAGTTGAACATCGATTCGAACTCCAGTTATGCGATAAATATTATGTTAAATATTCCCTTGAGACGATGAATATTATCTTCGACATTTATTTAAAGTCGATTCAATTTTTGAACATAATTTCAAATATTCATTCGATAATCATTTCTTCAATAAATATTATTAAGTTGAATATTCATTATTTATTCAATGAATATTGTCTCAAATATTCCGTCGATAATTATTTCATCAATAAGTATCCTTCCCGAGTTGAATATTCATTATTGATTCAATAAATATTATCTCAAATATCCATTTGATGATTACTCCATCATTAAACATTGTTATTAAATTAAATATTAATTATTTGTTCAATGAATATTATTCTGAATATTTATTCAAATATTACCCCGAGTAACACTTTTCCAATATCTGTGACTTAACAAATATTCTTGGAATATTTATTTAATTCTCCTAACTCGTTTCAAAGATAATTTACTTCATTTACATAGTATCATCAACCTTCGAACATTATATAAATTATTACAGAATCTTATTATTATTTTTATTATATCAAGGAAGGTTCTCAAACTCTATTCTTCGTTCAATCCTGTCTCTCAAATAATAAGGGAACCCTACTTGAAAAATGTTAATTATCTTGTGACTGCCCGGTCATAAATTATTCGTTTCACTCGCAACTTGGTTGCTATTATTCATGGAATTGTGTATACCCATTCATTATTCGAGGGGTAAGAATGTTGGAACAAGTTGGTATCCATTAACAAGCAGCAGCTTGGGAAATATTGGTGAATTTTCCTTTCCAATTAGATACGACTACTTTGTGGAGTCTTATCAACAAGTACTATACTTGGGGAAAGGGGGACGAACTTTACATTTCAAAGTTATGGATGTGAAATGAACTAGGAGATGCGTAAGTGACCCAGTGGCACCGGTCCAACAAATGGCCCAACCGTTGGCCAAGGGGGTTCCAGAGGGCGGTAGACAAGTAAATCCGTCGGTGCTTCCTTCTACATGTAGAGAAAAAGAGGTGGGGAGCATAACATGCGACTGATCATCGTGTAAATGCTATGTCTCCTGGCGCATCAAACTCCAGTATTAGTTCATCACTCAATGTTGGGAATTTTCTGCAACATCATCATAGTTGGCAGTGTTGAAAAGTATTTGAAACTGGGATTGCAATATCTTTCTTGTAAGTTCCTATCTTATGAAAATGATGCTATCTTGCTTATCTTGGCATAGCATATACTTCCACGAAATGTATATGTTTTGAGTTACCTTGTAACTTCATCCTTTATATAGATCTGGCACTCTTTTCGTTAATGCATGGCATATGGTTTCAAAATATATCTTTAAACTATCATATATATCACTGTACAGTTATATTATTATTGGTGGGCTATTGCTCACCCTTGCTTATTATTATGTCACAACAACAGCTAGGTCACATGGCTCGCGTCAGGCGCACTCGGCGCAAGCAGGTTACCCGCCCCACAGGACTACCCGCTGATGTCATTGCTGCCATTGCTGAGGTAGCATAGATCAGCAACCATGGGTTTACCAGTTTAATTATATGTATCAATAATGTTAATCAACGACAAAACTTTTAAACTTATGATGTTATCCTTTTGGTCTGTAATAACTTATATTCGTAAATTCGTAATATGAGACTTATTTCAATTTCATCTCTGGGACTTTAATCGTGTGTGTGTGAATGAATATTATTGTGGGGTCACAGCATGTGAGTTATTTATTGTGGACTCAAGTAAATCACCAATCATGGAAAATAAGACCGTAACGACCCGATTCCGGACCCCGGATCTGGGGGTGTTACAATGTTCGACATCGAAACGATGCTAAAAATCTTCATACTCCATATGGAACCCGGTCGGCCGAAGCCTCCTGGGTGCGCCGGTCGGCCAGCCACCGGTCGACCATTTTCATATTCAACATGGAACCCGGGATCTTCATATTCAACATGGAACCCGGGATCTTCATATTCAACATGGAACCCGATCGGCCGAAGCCTCCCGGGTGCCCCGGTCTTCCGGTCCCCGGTCTTCCGGTCCAGCTTAGTTTTCATATTCGAAACGACGTCGGGACCTTCAACATCGAAACGATTTCGGGACCTTCGACATCGAAACAAAGATTGGTCGGCTGAAGCCTATTCGGCAGTGAACAGTGCTAAATGGCGCTGAACAATGCTAAACGGGGTTCAACATCGACACGATCCCGGGAACGATTTCAACATCGACACGATCCCAAGACCGACTTCGTGACGACCTTGGCTCCACCAGGACCTTGGCTTTCATCTTGAATATCAGCCTTCAACTTTAATACCAGAACATCAATGTCAATACTCGAACACTAAATGGCGCTAAACGGCGCTAAAACCATCTTTTGGTTCAACTCAATTTCCATATTCTTCATGTTCTTGATAGAACTCGATCAATCAGAAATCTTCATGTTCCTGACGGAAACGGGTTGGCCAGAAATATTCATGTGCCTGATCGATCCCGGTTGGCCAAAAAATGTTCGTACCCAGGATCGGTCCAGGTCGGCCGAAGCCTCCCGGGAGCACTGGTCGGCTAGCCACCGATCGGCCATTTTCAATTTTTTTTTTTGCACTCTTGGCTTCAATACTTCAACTTCCTTCTTGAACATGATATTTCCATGAACATAAGTTTTTGTGCTCGTGACGACCATGAGTTTTCGCGTTCGTGACGACCATGAGTTTTCGTGTTCGTGACGACCATGAGTTTTCGTGTTCGTGACGACCATGAGTTTTCATGTTCTTGATGAACATGAGTAAGGAAAATCAGTAGTTTGGTCATTCATAACTTTTGCTTAAGACTTCCCCTTATTTCTTGATTAGCGCTGCTAATCATGTACTTTATGTTAACTTCTTGATGAGGCTTCCTTAATCACAATCAGCTTCCATCCTGAATACCAACCTTTCATATCGATAATAGAACATCAATGTCAACACTTGAACATCACTTCAACCTTTAGATCTTGATTGGAGGTCCATGACCCCCTCGAGTTTGGCCTTCATAGCTAATCTTGACCTTCATGGCTAATATCTCATATTTCTCATCCTAAGATTCAAGGCCGACTTTCGACATCAAAACGATGTCGGGGCCTTCAACATCGAAACGAAGGCCTAAGATTCAGTGGCTCATTCTTGAACTTGTTTTTGAATCTCTTGATCCAAGGTTGGCTCTAGTAGCTTCGTTGGCCTTCAATGGCTTCAGCTTAGTTTTCATATTCGAAACGACGTCGGATCAACTTTCGACATCGAAACGATGTCGGGATCTTCGTGGTCCACTTAGAACCCGGTCGGCCGAAGCCTCCCGGGTGCACCGGTCGGCCGGCCACCGGTCGGCTGAAGCCTTCCGGTCGGCCGGAGCGAAAGCTCGGTCGGTCGTTGCTCGGTTCTTAAACCTCAACGTCAGTATATGAACGTCGATATTTGTACTTCAACATCAGTATTCGAATGTCGATATTTGGACCTCAATGTTAGTATTCTAAGTCGATGACCAAACAGACATCCTTCAATTCAAATTGGCTTCCGTGACCTTCTGGGTCTTAACTCGCTTGTTGAATTCTTGGTTTTAAACCTTGAATCCGTTCATGGTTGTTGGTTATAACCAACCTTTCGTTCTCGTTCTAAGATGTGGAACTTGTGATGAAGTTTTTTAGTTCTTGCCCCCCCTTGCTTCATATGGTGGAGGTCTTGCTTCTCGGTTGATCGTTCAAGAAGTTTCTTTGCCACTTAACACTTGACTTCAAGTCTAGTGTGCCTTAGCTGGTTGTCAACCCTTTATCTTGATTCTAGGTTTCCAACCTTATTCTTATACTCATATAACCTTGCTTAGGTTTTAACTTGGCTAATGACTCTTGATTCGAGCCCTTAAACTCAAACGACAAGCTCGATTGGAGGTAGACAGCCTTGTTGGCCATCAAGGCATTGCTTTGAGCTTCCTTCATCAATCGGTGCTACCAAATGAGAGTTGATGGTCAGGGCCTTCAAGACCTGGAAGTAAACACTCCCTGCATAATTTTCTATTTCAGAAGAATCGAATTTAGACAGGGCATCGACCTTAATGTTCTCATTTCTTGGAATATGCTCCACATAGCATTCATCGAACTGAGTCATAACAGCCTTTATAACTCTCAAATACCTTGCCATAGTTTCATCCTTGGCCTCAAATTTGCCATTCACTTGCGAGACTACCAGTCTTGAATCTCCACAAACATTGAGGTTCTTAACCCTCATGACTCTTGCCAAGCCCAATCCAGCTATCAATGCCTCATACTCCGCTTCATTGTTAGTAGTGGGAAGGTCCAACTTCAAAGCGTACTCAACTGTGAACCCATCGGGGCTTTGTAGAACCAAACCAGCACCACTGGATTTCGTTTTTGATGCTCCATCAAAATAGAGCACCCAATACTCCTTCAAATCAGGTACAAGTTCCTCTTCTTTCTCAGGGGTAATCGCTATCTCTTTCCCCCCAACTTCTTGGTTGTCAATGGTACATTCAACCACAAAGTCAGCCAATGCCTGAGCCTTGATGGCTGTTCGAGGCTTATACTTGATGTCAAATTCTCCAAGCTCTACGGCACATTTAATTAGTCTTCCACTGGCCTTCGGGCTATGCAAAATGTTCTTCAACTGTTGGTCCGTCCGGAGTTCGATCTTGTGTGCCTGGAAGTATGGTCATAACTTCCTGGAGGCCGTTATCATTGCCAAAGCAAACTTCTCGATGGGGGAGTAATTCAACTCAGCCCCATGCAACACCTTGCTTACGTAGTAAATAGGTTTTTGAACCTTACTCTCTTCTCGAATGAGAACAGCACTCAAAGCTTGTCCAGATACCGCTAGGTATAGGTAAAGAGTCTCTCCGGGACTAGGCTTGGCCAACAACGGGGCTTCAGCCATGTACTTTTTCAACTGCTCAAAGGCCTCTTGACTCTCAGGAGTCCATTCAAAATTTTTCACCTTCTTCAATGCTTGAAAGAAAGGCAAGCATTTGTCACCAGACTTGGAGATGAATCTCCCTAGGGTTGCAACTCGGCCAGTTAATTTCTGTACATCTCGTATAGAGCGGGGTGATTCCATGTCTAGAATTGCTTTGATCTTGTCAGGGTTGGCCTCTATGCCTCTCTTCGAAACCATCAATCCCAAAAATTTTCCTGATCCAACTCCAAAAGCACACTTGGCTGGATTCAACATCATCTTGTGGTGCCTCAGCACTTCGAATGCCTGTCTGAGGTGCTTAATGTGATCTGCCTTGCAAAGGCTCTTGATTAACATGTCATCAACATAAACCTCCATGGTTTTCCCAATCAGATGGGCGAATATCTTATCCACTAGTCGTTGGTCTTCATCCTTATGACATATTGAAGAGTAGCTAGTCCTTAACATCCTCGATCGGCTTTGCATGGCTTTGATTGTTGCGTGTGGCTTTTATCTGCTCGTCTTTTAACCTGGGTCCTTCACGGACTTAAACACTTATTTGGTCGTACTGTAACCTAACTCTTGACCCTTCGGGGTCTTTATTTATGCATTTGCTTGTTCTCCATTCGTGTATTCTTTTATTTTTGGTACTTGGTCATCCTTAACTTGCACTCATCAGGTGCTTGGCACATAAATAAAATCACACAATAAATGAATGGAAAACAAACTTGCATTAATAACTTGAAATGGGTTCAACCCTTACATAAAGTACTACCGTCCTACTCGGAGCAACATGCTCTTCAATGGTTTCAATGAACTTATTTCTACTTCTACTAGATAAATATGAAGCTAAGTTCTACTAGGATAACTTGAGCCCATCGGTATAGGGACCGGAGTAGTCATAATACTCTCGATCTCGGATCTGCAAAGCATGGCCACTGGGTCCAGGACCTTGAGTAATTGGAGGGTAATTAGGCAGACCATACATCGGGTTAGTATTCATGGGGAGATCTGTAGTATGGATCTGTACCCCTGGTGGTAACGGGCGATTGGGATCAACTAAAGGAGAAACCAGCGTCTGAAGAGAGCTGGTTTCTTGACCTGGGTGGATGAACATTGGTAACGTTCTCTCAGCATGGGGATTCGTCCCTGGGGGTTGAGAAACCTGGGTTTGAGAAGCTTGAGTTTGAATAATCGCCCCTGTTGTTGGGGGTACCTGCTCAATGACGGGCGGAGCAGAGCTTAGAGGCAGAGCCTCGGTAGTAACTGGTGTTCTTCGTGTTTGAACCATGGTTGATGTCTTTTTCCCACAGACGGCGCCAAATGTTGTAGAATAAAAACTAGGTTACGAATCTGTATTTAATGCTAGGGTTCAGGAGCTTCGTACTTTAATGGTTGTTTCCGTGTTCGAGACTGAACGGTCCTCACAGAGTGCCTACGTATCTCGTATTGAGAATCAAGCCAAAGACGTAGTTCTGAGAATGAGGGGTCAGGCCCTTATATAGGCTGAGAAGCCCTAGGATCGTAGTAGAATTAGGTGACTTGGTGGGCAAGTCATTGCCTTGAGGAAGGTTCTAGACTCCTTCCTTGTAGGAATCAGTTTCCTTGTTGAAGTAGGTACCTTGGAGGCTAAGTCAAGCAGGAGTAATATCCTTATTTGACTCTCATTGCTGAGCTGGTCATTACCGGCCTTAATATTAATTATGAAATTAATATCATAAATAGGGTTTGGTCCCATCTGGTGGACCCCACGTTTTGACCATATTGGGTTTAATTAATGCCACATTAAATGTGTCTTTAGGGCTTATTTTTAACCCATATCAATCTCGTAGAAAAGAGAGATATTTTCAGTTATACTCGTGAAGAGTTTGATGCCTTCGATTGGGAAAGACAACTTGAGACTTTGTGGTTGCAGATGGATGCCGATCTCGAAGAAATCGAGAAAGAAAGACCTGCAAAAGTGATTGACATCGATGCTACCCTCCAAGCAACATTAGCATGGCTTTCTTTCTAAGACAACCTCATCCAACTCCACCAACCATTGTTATTGAATATGTCACCAAAAATAACCTTATACCTATCAACTTCCACCTGAACAAAGTGGCAAAGATGGGATCTGGAATGGCTGCTAATAATGGAGTGGTTTGGACTTTACTTTTTATTTTCCTGTTGAATAGATTAGTAGATAGAGAACAAAATGATGTAATTTATGCATGTAATCTCTTTCTTATTTTCAAGGAAAAAAACTTTGTTTTTCTAATCTTATTCATTGTTTTCTGCATTGAACTTGTTCTTCAAATAATTAAATCAAAGAAATAATCATGAAAACTAATTAAAGTAATCACCTTATTAACAAGTTCAACAGTCACAAGTGTATCAGGAAAACAGAACAAAAATGAAGTACTTAGATACTGAAATACATTACTGATAAATGAAACGTCACATCAGTATTCGATATTTGACTGGAGTCAGGATTGACTTTTCATCAGGATTCGAAATGCATCAGGATTTGACGAGTATCAGTACTTGATCTTTCTCTGTTCTCAGAAACTATCATAGTTTACCATTCCTAGTTCATTCACCAACTTTGTAAACGTAGCTTTAAGAAGTGGCTTGGTGAATATATCAGCTAGCTATTGATCAGTAGGAACAAAGTGTAGCTCAATTGTCCCTTCCATAACTTGCTCTCTTATAAAATGATATCTGATACTGATATGCTTAGTAAGAGAATGCTGTACTGGATTTCCTATCATACCAATAACACTTTGGTTATCACAATAAATATGTATTTTTGAATATGATAAACCATAGTCCATTAACTGATTTCTCATCCACATAATCTAAGCACAACAGCTTCCAATAGCAATGTACTTAGCTTCTGCAGTTGATGTAGAGATACACTACACCAAAACTGGCCATTAGTAACGGATATATCCGTTACTAATGACATTAGTAACGGATATATCCGTTACTAATCGTCCGTCACAATTGCTTTGTTTTTTATTTTGTAACAGATATATCCGTTACTAATTAGTAACGGATATATCCGTTACAAATAGATTAGTAACGGATATATCCGTTACTAATTAGTAACGGATATCTGACATTAGTAACGGATATATCCGTTACTAATTAGTAACGGATATATCCGTTACAAAATGGATAGTAACGGATATATCCGTTACTAATTAGTAACGGATATCTGAAATTAGTAACGGATATATCCGTTACTAATTAGTAACGGATATATCCGTTACTAATTAGTAACGGATATATCCGTTACTAATGTCAATAGTAACGGATATATCCGTTACTAATCGTCCGTCACAATTGCTTTTTTTAAAAATTAGTAACGGATTTATCCGTTACTAATTAGTAACGGATTTTCAGTATATTAGTAACGGATATATCCGTTACTAATTGTTAAAAAATGTGAAAAAAAAATATTTGAAAAATTGTTTTTGCCACCTGCTGAAAATATATTAAAAAAAGCCAATCCAAATTTGAATTACGAAATTAAAATACATATCCAATTGTCACAAATCAAATACGAAAATACAATAAAAATCTACAAATCAAATACCAATCCAAATACAATCAACCATTTACAAAATACAATAAAAACCTACGAAATACATGTTTCTTCCTGGATGCTGCTAATTGAATGAAATAATAATACTCCACGGTTTGCTTTCGAAATGGAGCTGTAGGTGTGAAATCTGACACTCATCAATCAACAATATCATTTGCATAATATGATATACAGTTCTCACAACAATCTGTACTTCAATTATTGAAACTTTCTCCTGCAAGAAAGAACATGAAGACAAGATTATAGCGACATGCAAAAGGCACCCCTAGAAATTGTTAGAGAGAAG
The DNA here is from genome assembly GCA_037693485.1 of Kitagawia praeruptora. NCBI lineage: Eukaryota > Viridiplantae > Streptophyta > Magnoliopsida > Apiales > Apiaceae > Kitagawia > Kitagawia praeruptora. Next base: position 118,578,348 of record CM075352.1, read on the forward strand.
GCAAAATGCAATACTTCTTGACATATCAATATTTTAAGGACATTTGAATTTCTTCAAAATGCATTGTTCTCTGACTTGCCTAATTGGAACGTGTATACTAAATTTCTAGAAGTCCAAGGTATTAAATATGGTCTAACAATCAGTTTTCGTTAACCAGTTATAAAACAAATCTAGTCACCTGTGTGCTTGTGTATGTCAGTATGTGTAAACTTCAGCACAGATATTGGCATCAATGGTATGAAGCATGTAAAAAAACGCAAGCAGTTTAAATGTATATATAGAGAAAGAACCTGGTGCCATATCTAAAGCCCTTTGTGATCATAGTAGCAACAGTAGTCTTCACCATTATAACCAAAATTACGGATGCTAGCAATATATCCACATGAGTCCACAAGAAGTGTACATGTATGAGCATTCCAATACTAGAAAGGAAGAGAGCAGCAAATAATTTAATTAAATGTTATAATTTATGCTTAAGATGACTAACAATAATAAACAGCATAATTTGACCATAGAAATATTGAATTATAGGCTTTTATATTTAATTACCAACTTTATAACTGAAAGTCTGTTTACTATTCCGTAGAACAGTTGCAGCACGTAATTCCTACATCAGATTTATTCTGTAGTGTAAGCAACTGCACGAGCAAGTCTGGAATCTCAAGCTGCTGTTTTATTCTGTAAACAATTCAATACATAAATAAGATTATTATATATGAGAAAACGACAAAAAGAACACCTAATCACAATATTATTGAAAAATGGGAAATCCTTTGAATCTCATGTATATGTTTGTGCGAACAGGTGTGTGTGTAGACAGAGATGACACAACATTGCCTCTGTCTATAGAACAAGCACTTAGTTCCAGATTACCATACATAAATGATAAAACTTAGTACTAACAATTTAGAGTACCAATTACAAGGCAAAAGGGAATAACAGTCCACACAGATTTGGCCAAACATCCACCTCTTATTACCAAGGGTGAGGCATACTGTACTAGACTACAATGCTAGGGATTGTGAGCATGTTACTGAAACCCAAGTGATACCTTTAGAAGATATTAATAATTACAAGTCTAAAGAAGAAAAAGGTTACAAATCGCAAATTACGTATGATTTGAGTATGTTAAGCAATTACGTATGATTTTAGTATGATATAAGGTCGTGGTAATCATTAATGCACTAAAAATTTTGTTACTTGTTAAAGCCCTAGAGCTTTTGTAGCATAGCTGCATAGGATGCCTTCCTGATGGTTCCTGATGGTTATGGACGGAAAGCAAGAGAAGTGAATCATCACTCGAAGATAATGCTATTTGTAAATTAATTGGATAATACTATTTGTAAATTAATTGTATATATATATGGTGTGCATGTAGGGTGAGTCGACCCATCACCTTCAAAACATGTGTGAAATTGCTGAATCCAATTGAAACTATAGCTACAACCTTATACTATCAGAATTACCAAAAAAAAACTTTATACTAATTGCTTCACTGAACTAGTACATATTCCATAAGATATATGCAACTTAATTATACACATGCAATAAACTTTTACAGCACAAAGCACACCTGGATGGAAGTAAGTATAGCATCCACATCATATATAGGACTCCGTTGATTCTCTGTAAGATATCCAAGCGTATACTTCCATCTGCATCAACTGATAAAAATCCACCAAGTTAGATGATGACATGCCACAATAGTAAACAAATAAAATATTAATAATTATGGTTACTGGAAAATATATGGCCAGCATGTAATAGCACAATTAGGTCGAGTAAAGATGTAAATGAATAATAAGAAGCAATAACGCACTGTTCGGGTGAAACATCCTGGAGACAAATCTATAAGATCTCAATTGCTTCCTTCTTAAAGAGGGCATACATCATTATTCATTGATCGTATGAGGGCTAATTACAAATGAATACAATACCTCAAAGTAAGTTGCTCTGTTTTTATTCTGAGTTGTTTTTCTCTCTTTTTGGTAGCTCCTTGGCTCAAAAATGATGCTGCTCTTCTAGTAAATATACATTAAAAAGTAATCAAGTTATAATTAATAAGTAAATACAAGTTTGTTATAAAGTATGTGATCAAGAAGGGTGTTAAACAATAGCTGACTCGATACAAATGCAAAAAATGCTCGATACACACAAAAACACACATACTAATACTAATACAACCTACACAAATTGAACAAACAAACTATCAAAATAGAAATAAAACACACAAAATCAATCATAAAAAATTTGAAAAAAATCAAAAGCTATAGACACAAGGGGCAATGAGGTGACCTTACAGTCAATATGTTATCTCAAAGCTATGGACTGCTATAACGACCCGACCCAGAACCTTTCCTTCGGTAACAGAGTATTAGGCTTTTATAAGTGTAATATGGGTTCCACTCGCATATTTAAGTATCAACAACACAATTTTTTGACCATTTACTGTTTTATTCTAAAGCTCAAAGAATCCAAATGAAGTACTAATTTATAAACCCGTCTACATACAATGCAGTGGTCCAATTAGAAGGAGAAAAAACAAGGGAGCTGAAGGAACCCTAATCAACATCACCAATTAAATTTTGCCAAACTAGTTTTTGTGACACCTTAACCGTACAGCCACCCACCTTATAGAAAGAGGTTGGTCTACAGTCTATCAACCAAGAAAACATGTTCTCCAGCTTAACATAAGATCACAACAATCAAGACTTCACATTTGTCGTAAAGGGTATTCCAAACCTTTTCCTTCAAGTATTTAGCATGCATATTTGGCAAAAAAATTTAAAGATATCTCATACGTAAGATTTCTTGCTCACTACCTTTTGGTATGCCAGTATATCAGCCAAAGGAATTGAGAGTATCATCTTTAAAGAAATATCAAGAGCATCGGCAAGTGCACGGTCACCATATAGTTCAAAGACACCAAAATATACATAGTTACCAGCCAGTGCTGTCATGAGATAACAAATCACAGATTAGAATCAATTAACAAAATATTTCCATATCTTGCATAGTTTTATATAAATTTGTCAACAATGCATCACAAAAGATTAGACAATATGGTAAGTCAAATCTAAAGAAGTTACAGTCATAAATATAAGTAAAAATAATTACATGACAAGAAACTTGTAATAGCAAAATTAATCTCCATTACATTGAAATGTGGCTGAACTTTCTCACGGTTGACGTTAATTCCTTACAAAATTTAAACAAAACATAATTCTGGCTTATCCAAATAATACAGATCAATAGATCATCCTGGGGAATCTCATAGCACCATAATTAACAAACCAACATAAAAGAAAGAGTTAAAAAAGACCACATATTTAGCATCCATCTCAAATCAGTTTTCTTTTACCAACATAAAAGAAAGAGTTAAAAAAAACCCCAATTTGTAATAAACTCGAATTAATCGAACTTGTAAGTTTGAACATATCAAACTTAGGCTTACCCAACGACAAATCAAACTAATTCGAGGCTTGAACCTTTGAGCTTTGACCTTTGAACAAATCGATTTCGATTTGAGGTGAGAGAGAGTTTCGGGGATTCAACTATGAGAGTTAGCTCTTCGGGGATTCGAGTATGAAAGAGATGGCGCGTAGCTTCGGTTGAGAGTGAAAGAGAGATCAAAATTAGGGTTCCTAAGGGAGGTGACGTCGAGAGAGACAGGGGGTGAGGTCGAGAGAAAGAGGAGAGAAAGAGAGGGGTGAGATTTAGGGTTAGAACTTAGAACACAAGAAGAGTGGCTTTACATACACAAAATGAAATACCGTGTAAGTGTATCATATGTATTTTTTACGTTAACGGCTGAGATCTTTCTATCATGATAGATCAATGGACAGGATTGTAGGGTTTTATAAAAACGGATCAGGTTAAGCTGGATCGGGTTGGTCCATTAAAATGGATCGGATTATGACCCAGAAAAACAAAAAAATTACATATAAAATTTTGTATAAATATACTTTTGTAAAATAATTATTACTTAAAATAATAATATATAAATATAAATATACTTTTGTAATAATAATTATTACTCATTAGTAACGATTATATCCGTTACTAATTTGTAACGGATATATCCGTTACCAAAGGTATTAGTAACGGATATATCTGTTATAAATTAGTAACGGATAATTTAATTAGTAACGGATATATCCGTTACTAATTAGTAACGATTAGTAACGATTATTACCCATTAGTAACGATTATATCCGTTACTAATTTGTAACGGATATATCCGTTACCAAAGGTATTAGTAACGGATATATCTGTTATAAATTAGTAACGGATAATTTAATTAGTAACGGATATATCCGTTACTAATTAGTAACGGATTTGGACATTAGTAACGGATATATCCGTTACTAATTAGTAACGGATATCTGACTCATTAGTAACGGATATATCCGTTACTAATTAGTAACGGATATATCTGTTACTAATGGCATTAGTAACGGATATATCCGTTACTAATTAGTAACGGATATATCTGTTACTAATGGGTTTTTTTTATTTGTTACTAATTTTCCAGTTTGGTGTAGTGATAGACTTTTGCTTTTTACTAAACCAAGAAACAATTCTTCCTCCAAGAAATTGACAACTGCCTGAAGTACTTTTTCTGTCTATTTTGCAGCCTGCAAAATCAGCATCTGAGTAACCACACAAATTAAAATCAGACTCTCTAGCATACCAAAGGCCAAGAGATGAGGTGCCTTTCAAGTATCTGAAAATCCTTTTGACTGCAATGAGATGCGGTTCTCTGGGATTTGCCTAAAATCTTGTACATAGACAAGTTGCATACATGATATCTGGTCTACTAGCAGTTAGATACAATAGTGAGCCAATCATACCTCTATAGTTGGTTACATCTACCTCAGTACCTTGATTAGGATCAAGCTTGGTAGCTTTAGCTATGGGAGTTGATGCAGTAGAGCTGTCTTGCATGTTAAACTTCTTCAAGAGATTCTTTGTGTATTTTGACTGATTGATAAAAATCCCATCATCAGTCTGTTTAACTTGCAGACCTAAGAAATAGCTCATCTCTCCCATCATGCTCATTTGATATCTAGACTACATTAGCTTTGAAAACTTCTCACACAATTTGGAGTTAGTTGACCCAAAAATGATATCATCAACATAAATTTGAACTGACAGCAAATCCTTACCATGATTCAAATAAAACAAGGTTTTATCAATTGTACCTCTTTTGAATCCACTTTCCAGTAAGAATTGAGCCAATGTTTCATACCAGGCTCTTGGAGCTTGCTTTAGTCCATAAAGTGCTTTATCCAGTCTATAGACATAATCTGAATGTTTTGAATCAATGAAGCCAAGAGGTTGTTCAACATAAACCTCCTCTTCTAATTCTCCATTGAGAAAAGTACTTTTCACATCCATCTAGAAAACCTTGAATTTCTTATGGGCTGCATATGCTAGAGAGATTCTGATGGCTTCCAATCTTGCAACAGGAGCAAAAGTCTCATCATAGTCTATTCCTTCCTGTTGAGAATACCCCTTTGCAACTAGTCTTGCTTTATTCCTGATAATTGTGCCATCTGAATCTGTCTTGTTTCTGAACACCCACTTTGTACTTACAATTGACCTCCCTTTTGGCCTTGGTACAAGTTTCCAGACTTCATTTCTTTCAAACTCATTTGGTTCTTCTTGCATAGACATAACCCAATCAACATCCTTGAGTGCATCTTCAACTTTCTTAGGTTCCTCCTTTGACAGAAAGTTATGATAAAGACATTCATTCTGAGTTGCACATCTGGTTCTAACACCTGCTTCAGGATTCCCAATAATTAAATCAGGAGTATGGCTTTTAGTCCATTTCCTTGCTGGTGGTAAATCATTCCTTGAATTTGATGCTTCCCCTGAATTGGTGTTATCTTCAAAAGAACTAGTATTATTAGAAGCTCCCCTTGAGATATTGCTATCTCTTTCTGATCTACTGTCAGAATTATCACTTGAATCTGTTTCTGATGAATCTCCTCCTGATGTTTGAGTTGTTTCAGTGTTGATGGTCTCTTGCTGTTGCTCCCCCTCAACATTTGCATTACCATCAATAATTTGTGTTTCATCAGGAATGATTGGATCGTCAGGATTTGATGGAGTATCAGTATCTAACAAGATTTCATCAGAATTCTTGGTAGCTTCATTTGCAAAAATCAAACCATCATGTAAGTCTTCAGCAATTCCTGTAATCTTCTTATCATCGAAAGATACATTTATAGACTCCATGACTGTCTTTGTTCTTAGATTGTAGACTTTAAAGGCTCTTGTTGATGGATAGCCAATAAAGATGCCCTCATCAGCTTTAGTCTCGAATTTTCCAAGCTGTTCAGAATGAGGTCTTAGAACAAAGCACTTGCAGCCAAATACATGTAAATGCTTCAGACTTGGCTTCTTTTCCTTGATCATCTGATAAGGAGTCACACCATGTCTGTATATCAGTGTAATGTTCTGAGTGTAGCATGATGTGTTGACTGCTTCTGCCCAGAAATATGTAGGTAGTTTAGCTTCCTCCAACATAGTTCTGCCAGCTTCAATAAGAGTTCTGTTCTTTCTTTCAACTACTCCATTTTGCTGGGGTATGCCTGGAGCAGAGAATTGTTGAACTATTCCTTTGTATTTGCAGAACTCTTCCATTGCTGAATTCTTGAATTCAGTTCCATTATCACTTCTTAAAATCTTGATTTTATACTTTGTGCCAGTCTCAATGAGTCTTACATGGTCCAAAAGTATTTCAGCAGTTTCATCTTTTCTGTGCAGAAAATACACCCAGGTAAATATAGTATATTCATCAACAATAACTAGAGTGTACCTTTTCTTACTGATGGACATTATATTGATAGGTCCAAATAAGTCAAGGTGAAGCATGTGATATGGTTCATCAATCAAGGATTTTGCATTACTCTTAAATGATGTCCTTCTCTGTTTAGCCTTCTGACAAACATCACAGAGTCCATATGGAGTATACAATACTTTTGGTAACCCTCTTACTAAGTCTTTCTTTACCAACTCATTGATATTATTGAAGTTGAGATAAGAAAGCTTCTTGTGCCAATTCCAACTTTCATCTACAGAAGCTTTACTGATGAGACATGTAGAGAGTCCATCAGTATTGGTGTAGATGTTGGCTTCATAAATGTTACCATGCCTTTGACCAGTTAATGCAACCTTCCCTGATGTTTTGCTGATCACTTCAAAATGAGTATCATAGAAGTTGGCATTATAACCTCTGTCTGTGATTTGACTAACACTTAGCAAATTGTGTTTTAGTCCTTTCACCAGAGCTACTTTTTCAATGATGACATTTCCAACGATTATATTGCCATATCCCAAAGTTTGTCCAATGTTGCCATCTCCATAAGACACAGTTGGGCCAGCCTTCTCCTCAAATTCTGATAGCAAGGTTTTATCTCCAGTCATGTGCACAGAACATCCACTATCCATGACTAACACATTTTTCTTTTTACCCCGCAATCAGAACCACAAAGAACTCAGTTAGAATTTTTAAGAACCCACACTTGTTGGGTTCTCTTTGCATGCAATTTAACATTTTTAGCAGCAGAAGATTTTTTTAGCAAAAACAGCTTCTTCAGGATTGATTCCATCAGAATTTGCCCTATTCTTATCAGATATAACAAATGCATGCTTAGAATTCAAATTCTTTGTTTTACCAAAATTTGAACTTTTATTAAATTTAGGCAAAGGCTCATAATAATTGTAGTACAAATTATGGTATCCTTCACATGTATATATAGAATGCCATTTACTACCACAGTAGAAACAAGGATTCTGTGGTTTATAGAATACTGATTTATTCCTAATGTCAGACTTAGGAACTACAGTAGCCTTCTTTTTACTCCTCCTGCAATCAATAGCAAGATGATTAGAGTTACCACAGTTAAAACATACTTTCCTTGGTGCATTTGGAATATACTTATAATTATTCTCTTTGTTTATTCCAACTTTACCATTCCTGTTTCTTTTGACAGTTGGGACTTTCTTTCTATCTGTCACTTCACAGATTTTGTCCCTCATTTGTTTCTTAGACAAAAGACCTACATTTTTGTTTTTTACAGTTCTAGTCTCAGAATTATGTGAAGAAGTAGATCCCTTTTCTGAAGTAGATTTGGAATTTTATGGATACACATAATTAACATGTTTTAATTTAGTTTTAGTACTGGCTATAACATATCTGTAGGTTTTTGGATTTGTTGACTCATCAACAACAACTCTTCCTGGTTCTTTTGTTCCATCAGTAACAAATTTACCTTTATCCTTTTTCTCATTCTCTAGCTTATAACCTAAACACTCTTTCCAATTTTTATCAGTGATTATTCCATGAGTTTTCTTTCCAGAGTGTGTCCAGGTTCTGAGTTTCTCTTTAGCATCCTCAAGTTCTTTTTCAAGTTCAGTGCATCTAAACTCCATTTCTAGTTTCAAGTGTTTAGCATTATCACATTCTGCTTGAACCTCATGCAAGAAAAGTAACTCTGCTTCTAGATGATCATTTCTCTTAGCCACCTCTGCCATTTCAGATTTTATTCTAGCATTTTCAAGAGACTGACTTCTAAAACTAATATACAAAGATTTTAGAAATGATCTTAACTCAGAGACACTGTTAGTATCAAAATCAAACAAAGTTTCAGATACCTTATTTTCAGTAGCAGCAGTCTCATCAGTATTGGCCATCAAAGCATAATTCACCTTCTCTTCTTCAGAGTCAGAGGATGAGTCCATCCAATCCTTGCTTGATGAGATGAGAGCTTTAGTTTTGGTCTTCTTGCACTCAGTTACAAAGTGACCCATTCCATCGCAGTTGTAGCATCTAACTTTTGACTTGTCAAATTTGCTGCTTTTGTCTTCTTTCTTCTTGTACCTGTCTTTGTCAGCATTGAAGGTTTTCTTCTGGAACTTCCCTTGCTTCCTAGCCTTTCTGAACTTCATCTTCTTGAAGCCCTTGACTATCATAGCAACCATCTCCATCATGTCGGAATCAGTAGAGTCATCATCAGTATCAGAATCAGACTTAGCATCAGTATCTGATGATGAGTCATCAGGAATTGACTCTACAACTCTACTCTTTCTGCTAGAAACCTCCTCAGCTTTTCCCTTTGATTTTGATCCACATTCAAAGTAACAGATTTTGCCTTGACATTCTTCTTGTTCTTTCTCTGTTGAACCTCAAGATCATAGGTTCTCAGCATTCCATAGACTTCATCAAGAGACAGCATTTTCAAATCATACTGATGCCTAATGATTGAAGCTTGAGTATCCCACTCCTCAGTCAGAGCTCTTAGAAACTTGGTATTTGAATCCTCTGGATCATACTCTTTGCCAACAAGAGATAGATTGTTCAGCAGTGTCAGAAATCTATCATACGTATCAGTAAGGCTTTCATAAGATTTAGTGTAAGAACCCAGCTTTTTGGTAGAATTAAAACTTTTTATTATGTATTGATAAAAGAATGCACGGTGATTCCGATTTTAAGTTATTAACAGTTCTAATAAATGAATATGGAATGGATATAGATTCCAATGTTTATATGTCATGAAGAATGCAATGGGTTGACGATTTAGATTAGAATAATCTATCTCCTAGTAGGTCAAGATATGGTTTCCTAAAGAGGAAAAGATATTCTCATGTCATCCAAATCGATATATGTTATAAGACCAATGGTTCCGTAAAAGAGATAAGGAACGCTGGAAAAAGAATGAGGACATTTTGCTAAGTGCAGGGAATAAAAAGAAAATAAGTGATGAATAGTGTTTTTGGGGGAAATATGAATATTATCAGATGACACTATATAGAAGTACCCGGAACGGATTTCTGAGTTCGTATTAATGATCCAAGGGGAAAATAAGTGTATGTAAAAGATATCGGATTCTGAAAAATGGCACTTTTATTTTCTCCGAGATTTCCCTAGACACTGAAAGATTTAAGGACTTAATAAAAAGATTTGAGGACGTATTCACAATATGTGGAATATATAAACGTAAGATCGTCTCGTCAGATCACAGAAATTCAAAACCAGATTGGACCAGAAATTGAGATGGACTAATTATTTATTCCAGAGAAATATTTCGAAGGCATATTCTCAATCTAGGATATATATAAACGTAAGTAAGATTCGTCAGAATTCATAAAAGAGTGAATTTGAGAAAACTGATTTAACGATGTAAAAACGATCAAGTGAATGATGGAAAATATCCCGAAACCCGAAAAATCTCAAATTTCAGAGAGAGCTTCATATTAGTAAGTGGTGACTAAGTGCACAATTAGAAAAGTTATTTGAGGAATAGAAATTGAATTTCTTAAAAAGAAAGAGAAGGAAGGAGGACGAGACGCACGGTAGGTTACGGTATATGCTCGTACACGGAACAGAAACTCATTTAGCTTTATTACAACCAACCACAAGTAAATATCTCATATTTCTCTCATCTTCCTCCCACTTTTTCTCTCCATGGCCGAATTCATGCTTGCCAAAGGGAATCATGGCTAGCCTTGTTCGTTTCTTGCGTTCTAGTACTCCAATCGAAGCCCTTTCCGAGCTCTACGCATCTACGGTAACCACTCTCTTCACCTCCAACCTTAGCTTGTTCATTTCTCATGATTTATAGGCTGTGCTACAGTGATTTTAATTTTGAAAATTATTAGAATTTGAAATTGAAAGCATGGATGAGTAATTAAGGTTATTGGTTAGTCGTTTATGCGTTTAGCTTAGCGATTGCATGAGTTATCGATAGATTTTCATAAAAATGAAGAACCCGCTGATTATGCACGGTTTTTAGGCTGATTAATGGAGTATATTTGATTTTAAGATGTATGGTATGCCCGGTGTGGCTTGGTTGTGTTGAAATAAATTTGGAACGTTCGATTTATAGCCGTCGTAATGCCGAAATTTCGTTAACCCATAAATTTCGTGCATCACAGTTATTATACGTCACTGGTCTTGTTGAATATAAGACATGCCCTTGTATATCTTGAGTCATAGATCACTTTGGCGAAAGAATCGAAGCATTCGGACTTACGGTTTAGGAGTTATGGTCAAAATCGTAAAAGTGGTTCAAAACCGTAAAAGCAAGTTCGTAACTGAACTTGGACCCTTGTAAAATGTATATTTCTGTGGAAAATCTTGATCATTAAATACTAGAGATCATAAGGAAGGTGTGGGCGAAAACCTCATGTCAATTGGATCGTTTTTCAATTTTATAAATAATTCGAATCGAGGTCAAGCGCGAAGAAACCCTTTTCGGAGGTAACACTATTCACTAAAAAGCTCCTGCCCTGTTTGTAATATCCGGAAAATGAGTCTGCTGACCAAAATCAAATTTTGAGCTAGCTACCTTCTAGACATCCTCTAGATCGTGTACGCGAAAACGGTGCGTCATTTGAGTTAACGGTCACCGAGTTATGAACGTTTTAGTGAAAGATGTGTGAATAGTAAAAATCCGCAGTTGACTGAACTTCGAAAATACATTCCACCTATTTAGACCCGTGTTTTCGAATCGGAACTTTTATGATAAATATTAAAAATACCAAAGATGATTTTAGAAGTGGTTTCATAATTAAATACATTTCCGGTGATTTATTAAAAGTGTTGGAGTGTGAGTCACAGAATAGTAATTCTCAGGGAAGTCAACTCTAGAGGTACTACTTTGACCACCCATTTTAGCTAGATTAAAAGAGGAATTTCGAGTCGACTAAAACACGAAACTTGTTAAGAATTATCAAGACAACTTATTGGTGCAAAGAACGAGGCTATTAATGATTAAGTAAGTTATACGAAAGACCCGACATTAAGGATGGATTCGAGGTGTAATTTGGACTAAACTTGCGACTTAAGAGTTGGTTGATTAACATGGACTTAGTATGAATCTAGAGAGACCCCATAGTGCCTTGTCTGTTAATCGCTTAAGTATTTAAGCATTTAGTTATAAGTGGATCGTATAAGGGATTAATGGAGTGTTTTCTTTGACTTGTTTAGATTGTCGGACACCCTCACGGGCCCCTATTACATCCAGAGTACCAGGAAAGTTTCCAATACCTTGGAACTGTTGTTGTGATAATATATATGATTGTTGTTATACATATTGTTGGGGAATATGGGTGATTACTTAGATTTTTCTGAAGTCGTGTGAACACTTTCAGATTGAAATTATTTGTGGTTCACCCAAATAATTCAATAGGATAAAATCAGAAATTCTGCAAGAAGAGAGAATGTATTTTGCTGTGTATTTCAAAATGAACCAGTGTATAAAATGATCAATGCAACACCTATTTGTAGATGTCAACAGATGTGTCTTTTGCCAATAGACACATCTCAAGATGTGTCTTTTGCCAAAAGACACATCTCATTTCCAACAGTCATGTCCAATGCTAATAAACACATCTCAAGATGTGTCTTTTCCCAATAGACACATCTCATTCTAACAGATGTGTTTGATGCCAATAGACATGTCTCATAAGCAATAATACTGAAATCATAACGAACTCGAACAGAGCATGCACTCCGCATTCTCCCGACTTGTTCGATGTAACATTACGATAACATTGATCAACTAGTCAATCCAATTACACTAAAATATCCAACAATCCTCCCCCATTTTAGCGTAATCCATGATTAACTAAACAAAATCACAACAAACGACAAATTTATGTTTAAATGAAATATCGTGACGATTGAATTTCACATTAGTATATTACACATTCCAAATATTCGAATATCAAGGTATCACTATGGATTGAACCTCTACTATTCATAGTGAATACATGAAGATAATATACACATAAATTTACATTCTCAAATGTTCTTACTTGACACTATCGTTTAATAGCCTAGTGTCCTAATCCTTCATAAGCATATCAAAGCCAAGTCCAAGCTTCTTGAAGCGGCTAAACTTCATGCTCATATAGGTAGTTCTTTTATTCTCGCACCTGCATATGCAATTTTTCAAAAGAACTATTAAGAAGATAAACTTCAACCTCCTTAACTTGCAGGTCTGAACACATATCTGGGATGACAATACTAATGTGTTCCAATCTCTAGATGTTAAGCTTTTCACATTGAATTCAACACCTAATGTCATATTAGGTGGGAATTGGGTATCTCAACATGAGAGGTTTTTTATGGACTTTAATCTCATCCCCACGGCCGACTTATGCACAAGATCTCTACTCAACCCTTTGGTTAGATGATCGGCTAAATTATGTTGAGTTCTTATAAACTCCACTGATATAACACCATGCGTGATAAGCTCACGAATCATGATGTGTCTAACACCTAAGTGTCTAGACTTGCCTTTGAACACTTGTATATAAGCATTAGCCAAGGCAGACTCACTATCACATCTGATAGATATGGGTGATATCGGTTTAGGCCACAATGGAATCTCATAAATCAGATTTCTTAGCCATTCAGCTTCTTTACCAGCCGCTGATAATGCCACAAATTCAGATTCCATCGTTGAATCAGTAATGCAACTCTGTTTCTTCGATACCCAAGAGATAGCACCTCCCCCAAGAAGGAATACCCATCCACTGGTAGAAGAATGATCTTCATTATTGGAAATCCAACTTGCATCTGAATGACCTTCAATAATCGAAGGAAATCCACTATATGTCAAACCATAATCCATGGTTCCTTTCAAGTATTTGAACACTCGGCTTAAGGCTTGCCAATGATGTGAACTTGGCTTGCTAGTATACCTACTAAGCTTTCCAACAGCATAGGCAATATCTGGCCTAGTGCTTATCATGGCATACATGAGACTACCAATAGCCCTTGAGTATTCAAGTTGAGATATTGCAACACCTGTATTAGGTAGGAGTTTAATACTAGGATCAAGAGGAGTGCTAACGGGAGAACAATCCTTAAAGTTAAATCTTTTCAGAATCTTCTCAATATAATAAGATTGAGAAATTGAAATATCATTGTTCTCATGCTTGATCCTTATACTAAGAATCACCTCAGCCTCCCCCATGTCTTTCATATCAAAATTAGATGACAAGATCTTCTTGGTTTTCTCCACTTGATTTTGGTCAGTACCAAAAATCAACATGTCATCCACATATAAACAAATTATAACTCCTTTACCAGAAGCATCAAATTTGCTATATACACACTTGTCTGCTTGGTTGAGAAAATAACCGTTAGACAAGACCACAGTATCAAATTTATCATGTCAATCCTTCGGTGCTTGTTTCAGACCATAAATTGATTTTTTTCAATTTACACACCTTGTTCTCACAACCAGGAATAACAAACCCTTCGGGTTGTTTCATATAAATCTCTTCATCTAATTCACCATTCAAGAATGCAGTTTTCACATCCATTTGGTGAATGACAAGGTTGTGTATAGCAGCAAGTGCTATTAACAACCTAATAGTGGAGTTTCTAGCAACAGGAGCATAAGTATCAAAATAATCAATCCCTTCTTTTTGTCTAAAACCTTGGATTACCAATCTGGCTTTAAACTTATCTATGGTACCGTCCACCTTCATTTTCCTTTTGAAGATCCATCTGTTTCCCAATGCTTTACAGCCAGGGGGCAGATCACTCAATTCCCAAGTATTATTATTCATGATAGAATCCATTTCATCTTGGATAGCTTCTTTCCAGAATGCAACATTCCTTGATTTCATAGCTTCGCTAAAAGTATTTGGATCCTCCTCAATAACAAAACATTATTGGTATTGATATTCAATTTCATCTCTAGAGCCTTCTACTAGATAAAGATGAAAGTCATCTCCAAAAGACTTTGCTTTTCTAGCTCTAGTGCTTCTCCTTGGTTCAGACGGTCCATTTACATCTTCAGTAGAAACTGAGTTCCTACTAGAAGAATTCTGAAGCATGTCCCTTAGTCTAGGTATAGATGTAAATCTGTTTTCATCAAATATAGCATCTCTTGACTCGATAATCGAGTTTACAGATGCATAGTCATTAGATTCTAACACATAGAATCTATATGCTATAGAATGCTCAGCATATCCAACAAATATGCAATCTATACCTCGTTCACCCAAGTTTCTTCTTTTGGGTTCAATGAGTCTTACAACTGCTCTACATCCCCAAACTCTCAGAAAACTCAATTTTGGTGACTCTTTATACCAAAGTTCATAAGGGGTAATCTTATTCCTCTTACTAGGAATTCGATTCAATAAATGACAGGCTGTCAACATAACCTCACCCCAAAATCCCTCACTCAAACCCGAGTAGGATAACAAGGAATTAACCATTTCTTTCAAAGTCCTATTCTTTCACTCTGCCACACCATTTTGTTGTGGTGTATAAGGAGTCATGGTTTGATGTATTATACCAGTAGATTGAAAATAAATCGGATCATAATACTCACCTCCTCTATCAGTACGTAGATTTTTAATCATGGTACTCTGATGTAGCTCTACTTCTTCTTTATAAATTTTAAAGAAGTCAAGAGCTTCATCCTTAGCATTCAATAAATATACATAGAAATATCTAGTAGCATCATCAATAAAAGTAACTACATACTTTTTATTTCCTAATGATGGGGTAGAGTGGAAATCACACAAATCACTATGTATTAGTTCTAAAACATCAGACACCCTATTAACCTCCTTAAAGGGCTTTCTTGTTAACTTTGTTAACATGCATGTTTTGCATTTTTCATTGTTCAAATCAATAGCAGGTATGATACTCATTTTAGACATATCCTTTATTCTTTTGTAATGTACATGTCCTAGTCTAGCATGCCATAATTCTGGTTTATTCAAATTATTGCTAGTACTAGTAGAAGCTGTTGTGCCCAAAATCTCCATGGACTAAATTTAGGCCCACTAATCAATAGGGTCCGATCCATACAAGTTAGAAGATTGATCCAATACGAGCCAGGAAGATCAAATAGAAGAAATGACTAAAGAAGTACGAATAACAGGAGGTTCCCCAATGGTCAGGAAGCTGAGCTGAACACTCGAAGACCAGGTTCCTCCCAGCCGAGGAGTTCGAATTAGCATAACAACAGCCATAGAGATGATAAAAGCATATGAAAAGTTATCCAGTCTAACTAGTTTGTTATTTGTGCAGGTACTAACACCAAAAGGGAGGTTCCTAAGTGATATGTCCCGAAATAAGGAGGTCCCTGAGAAACAGGCTCATGAAATGTAGGTTCCTGAGCACCAGGTTCCTACGAGTTGCCAACAGAAAGTTCTAGAAGCCATCTAGAACAGATAAACGAATTGGTATCTGAGTATGATTCTAGGGCGCAGATGATCCTAGAATAACTCTAACCAATGAGAGAAACATAAGTAGGGTACGAACTCGAGTTCTACTCCACTTAGCCAAACTAGTTCGTGAAAGGCTCTAAAGGAACCTGAGTCCAACACGAATTAGATGACCGAATGCAGCTATTCCAGTAAGAGACGAAATCATACTAGAACTACGTGAGCTTGATCCCTATAAATACAAGGGTACGTAGGCACCTCAGGGTACGACGCATTAAGTTCTCTAGTTTTCTCTAAAGGCACTTGAGATTATTGGAGATACCCTCGAGCTCAGCTCAACCCCCACAAACACAACCCAAACCTTTCGTAGAACAGTTGATCGCTAGCCTATACAACTACCTGTAAACCTCACATAAGTTGATTACGAAATCCACTCATCAACATTGGCGCTAGAAGGAGGGGCAAGTTAATATCTTAAGAGTGGAAAAGATGTCAGGCAGCTCGGAGAGCGAAGCAACCCGTTCTGAGCGACAGGTTCATGAGGAGAACGCATCTCCTCCCAGAGCACCGAAGGTCACTAAAGCAGCCATGATGGAAATCCTAAAGACTGTGGGAGAACGTTTATCGACTTTGGAGCAGGCTTCAAGCAAAAAGAAGAAAAAGAAGGCAAAGAAGAGCAAGAAGTCGAAGGTTACTCCGAAACAGTTGAATTTTGAAGAATCTGAGAATGGAGAGGAGGTTCCTGACGATGGTGAAGAACCGAAAGAAGGTAATGATGATGAAGATATGGAGAATCCTGAGAAGAATAAAACTGGTAGCAAGGACCGTACAGGGTCCAAGAAGAAGAAGAAAACCAAGACTGGAGGTTCCTCAAAGAAAAAGAAGAACGATAAAGACCCATCTGTCGAGATAATTGAAGAAAAAAGCACGGATTCAGATGAGGATACTGAAGAATCAAGTGCTACAGGGTCGCAAGAGGAAGAAGGGACAAGTAAGAAGACAAAGGCGGAAGCTGTTGGGGAGGTGACGGCAGAAGATGTCAAGAAAATTTTGGCTCAACTCAAGGACGAAAAGAATCTTGCTGTGAACCCTATAACAGCTTCTCCTTTCACCAAGAAGGTTCGAAAGTCGGCTTTGCCTAGGTCTTACAGGCCCTCAAATGAGTTGAAATTTGATGGGACTACTGACCCCATTGAGTACCTTAGTCGTTTTGACACAGAGATGGATGTTTATCAAGTGAAGGAAGCCACCAGGTGCAGGTTACTGGCTGCAACTCTACAGGGCGGAGCCCATCAGTGGTTCAAAAGGTTACCTGCAGATTCGATTGGTTCTTGGGCAAGCATGGGGAAGCTCTTTGTCACTCAATTCAGAGCATCTGTTGCATTTGCCCCACCGACCAATACCTTAGCCAATATCAAGCAAAGACCTAGTGAGACATTGACAGAATATTTCAAGAGGTTTAATGCAGAGGTTCCTAAAGTTAGGAAGGCATCTGAGGAAACAATAAAGAATTTCTTAATCGCTGGAGTCAAAGGAGGCTCAGATTTTTGGAAAGCACTGCAGGGAAAAGAACCAGAGACGTTAGCAGATTTTTATGCCCAGGCAGAACCCTTTCGACTGGTGGAGGAGTCTCTAGCTGAATTAAGGAAGGATCCAGATTTTGTAAGGCAAAGTGGAAGCAAGAGGTCGAGACAAAGAAGCCCCAATGGTCGTGACAATAAAAAGGTGATTAGTCGCACATCTCAGGTGAAGCCTGAAGCTGTGAATCCTACTAAACCTGTCATGAGTCAGGTACCGCCACCAGCTTCCTATAACAGCAATAGACCAGAGAGACCCGTCTATGAAACTTTCACCCCTTTGGTAGCTCCGATTGATCATATTTACGCAGTGAATGAGAAGTCCTCATGGTTTAAGAAGCCTTTCAGAACCGGTCCCCCAGGAAATAAGAATGAGCGCCCCTACTGTGACTTCCATGATAATAATGGGCATAATACTGCAGATTGTCGTCACCTCAGAGATCTAATTGAAACTCTAATCAGACAAGGGCAATTGAGTGAATGGGTGGCTCAGGAAGGAAAAAAGTATAGAGATGAGAAGACTCAGAAGACACAGACACAGGAACCTGTCGTGATGGAGGAACCACCTAAGGCTGGGTGCATACGCACAATTATAGGAGGTCCCCATATTGGAGGAAGCAGCAGGAATGCCATGGAGAGGTATACTCGTGAGGCTAAAGAACGTCCTTTAACCAGTATTTACAATCTGTCCCAGAGGTCCCCAAAGCTGTTTGAAGGAGAGGATGCAGATATTACTTTCAATGAAGAAGATGCTTCCTGGGTACATCATCCTCATACTGACGCTTTGGTTGTTGAGGCAGGAATTGGATCTTATGAGGTTCATCGAGTGCTAGTGGATAATGGAAGCTCTGTAAACTTGTTATCTTACTCAGCTTTCAAGAAGATGCATTTTCTGGATAAAGACTTAACTCCAACAAACGATACCTTGTACGGATTCACCAATAATCAGGTTCCTATCAAAGGTAAGATTCGTTTGCCAGTAACCTTAGGTGATAAACCATGTTGCATTACACAGTTGGCAGAATTTATTGTTATAGAAGAGAATATGAATTACAATGCTATTTTGGGAAGACCCATTTTGAAGGAGATGAGGGTAATAACCTCCATTTACCACCTCACTATGAAGTTCCCGACGCCAAATGGAGTTGGCATAGTTCGAGGATGTCAGTATGAGTCTAGAGAGTGTTACACCAAAGCTTTGCAACATGCTGCTAGAGCCGCTAAATTGCCTGAGCCTATGGGCGAGGTTCCTGATAGTTTTCCAGGAAAGAACCCAGACAAGATAACGGTCGACCTGCGCAGTTCGCCTTTGGAAGGTTTTGTGTCAGCCTCCTGTAGAGCTATAAGAATTGAAGAGATCATAGAAGAGGAACCTCATGATGAGATTCCCGTTTTTCGGGGACCAGATACCCCCTACTTACTGATAGAGGGTGCACCCCCTACGGATAAGGATGGTGATGTGTGTATGGTAGAAGGGGTAGATGAAGAAAAATCCCGAAAACTGAAACATAATGGATGCAATGAAGACAGTCAGCCAGCATCAAAGAGAAGGAATGTCATGCACGAAGTGCAGGAACCGTCTACCGTCCAGGAACCTCAAGAGGACTCAACCGCAGGGATGGAGGTAGACTTAGATCCTCGAATGCCAGAAACCATGGTAAAGGCTGGACCAGCTGGTGAAACTCTGGATGTGAAGATCAATGACAAAGATGGTATAAAGGTGTTGAAGATTGGAGCTCAGCTTGATCCAACCTTAAAGGAATCTCTCATTACCTTTTTGGGCAAGAACCTGGATGTGTTTGCCTGGTGTCATGCAGATATGGAAGGGATAGATCCAAGGGTCATGTGTCATAAGTTGAATATTGATCCAGAAAAGAAAGGAGTGAGACAGAAGCGAAGACCAGTTAGTGGCGAGAGAGCTCAGGCATTGAAAGAAGAGGTTGACAGGTTGTTGGATGCAGGATTAGTTAAAGAATCTTTTTACCCAATATGGTTGGCAAATCCTGTTTTGGTAAAGAAACCTAATGGAAAATGGAGAACCTGTGTGGACTTCACAGATCTCAACAAAGCATGTCCGAAGGACAGCTTCCCACTGCCACGGATTGATCAGTTAGTGGATGCAACAGCTGGACATGCCCTCCTTAGCTTCATGGATGCCTATTCAGGTTATAATCAAATCCCTATGTATGAACCTGACCAAGAGCATACTTCTTTTATTACGGACAGAGGTCTTTATTGCTATGTATGCATGCCATTTGGGTTGATTAATGCTGGAGCTACATATCAACGGTTAGTGAATATGATGTTTAAAGACCAAATTGGCCATACTATGGAGGTATATGTGGATGATATGTTAGTTAAGTCTAAGGAAGCTGTTGACCATGTAAAGCACTTAGAAGAAATGTTTGAAATCTTGCGGAAGTACAGAATGAAGCTGAACCCTCAAAAATGTGTGTTTGGGGTAGAATCAGGAAAGTTTCTGGGTTTCATGGTAAACCACAGAGGTATCGAAGCCAACCCAGCCAAGATTAAAGCATTGATTGATATGAGGTCTTCGAGAACTGTGAGAGAGGTTCAATCTCTTACAGGAAGAGTTGCAGCTTTGAATAGATTCATTTCGAGGTCCACTGATAAGTGTCAGGAGTTCTTTAAAGCCATAAAGAAAGGAAACAAATTTGAGTGGACCGCAGAATGTGAGATAGCGTTTGGAAAGCTAAAGGAGCATTTGGGGAGCCCCCCACTGTTAGCCAAACCTGTGGATGGAGAAACATTGATACTTTATTTGGCTGTTTCAGAGTATTCCATTAGTGCAGTTCTGGTTCGAGAAGAGAATGGACAGCAGAGCCCAGTTTACTATGTTAGTAAAAGGTTACTTGACGCAGAAACGAGGTACACAGGAATGGAGAAGTTGGTTTTCGCATTGATTCTGGCTTCCAGGAAGCTGCGACCCTATTTCCAAGCTCACAAGATTGAAGTAAGAACCTCATATCCACTTAAGCAAGTGATGCATAGGCCAGAAACCTCTGGAAGAATGTTAAAATGGGCTGTGGAGCTAGGACAGTTCGACATAGAATATAAGCCAAAGACAGCAATCAAAGCTCAAGCTTTAGCAGATTTCTTAATCGAGTTTCCACCTCATGTAGAGGTTACTGGCCAAGAGGGGCCAAAAGAAGTGGTGGAAAAACAGGCAGACAATGACAACTGTGCACCTTGGTGGACACTGTATGTGGATGGAGCTGCTAACAATGGTGGAGCAGGTGCAGGCATAGAATTAGTTAGTCCAGAAGGGCACCAACTCTATAGCTCGATTCATTTTGCTTTTAAAGCCACGAACAATGATGCAGAATATGAGGCATTGATTGCAGGACTCAAGTTGGCTTTGGAGATGAAAGTAGAGAATATCAGGGTGTTTAGTGATTCAATGTTAGTAGTTTGGCAGATTCGTGGTGGTTTTCAGGCGAGAGGGCCGAGAACAGACTTATATTTGAGATACTCCCAGGAGTTGATCGCAAGGTTCAGAGAGGTGAAGCTGGATCAGGTACCTCGAGGAAAGAATACCAAAGCGGATGCATTGGCCAAGTTAGGGTCACAAAGAGAATCCACGTTATTGGGGGTAATTCCACTTCAAATCCAGGAACAACCAAGTGTTTTCAAGGAAGAGGTAATGGACATTGAATTTCCAGTTGAAGATTCCTGGATGACCCCAATATATCGTTACCTGGACAAAGGGGAGCTACCACCCAATCAAAGTGATATCAGGAAGCTGAGGTATCGAGCAGCCAGGTATGTAATTTATGATGGAGTTCTGTATAAGCGAGGATTCAATCAGCCTTTGCTCAAGTGTGTAGCTGGAGAACAATGCAAGTATATCCTCGAGGAAATTCATGAAGGAGTATGTGGAAATCACTCGGGGGGTAATTCTCTAGCCATGAAAGTCCTTCGACAAGGATATTATTGGCCAACCATCAAAGCAGATGCTACGAAGTTTGTGCAGGCATGCAGTAATTGTCAGAGGTTTGCAAATTTTGATAGTCGTCCTGTAGCCCCTATTAAACCGATTGTTAGCCCTTGGCCATTCGCTGTTTGGGGGATAGACCTCATTGGAGAGCTCCCGAAAGGAAAAGGAGGAGTGAAATACGCAGTGGTCGCAGTCGATTGCTTTACAAAGTGGGCGGAAGCAGAACCACTTACTAAGATTACAGCGTCAAAATTGACTGAATTTGTGTTTCGAGCTATTGTATGCAGGTTTGGCATTCCACAGAAGCTGATTTCTGACAATGGGAAGCAGTTCGATAGTAGAGAGCTTAGAGGATTGTGTGAGCAGTTTGGAATCCAAAAAGCATTTTCAGCAGTGTATTATCCGCAGAGTAATGGACAGACTGAAGCAGTGAATAAGATTATCAAGCACACTTTGAAGACAAGGCTTGAAGATAAGAAGGGAAGCTGGCCAGAGGAGCTTCCTGGAGTCTTGTGGTCGTATAACACCACGCCTAGAACTACAACTGGTGAGTCTCCTTTTATCCTCACTTATGGTTGTGAAGCTATGGTACCTGTGGAAGTTGGAACAGGTTCCTTGAGAAGAAAGTATTTTGATCCCGAGAGCAATGAGGTCAATCATAGACTGTATTTGGACATGGTTGAAGAGTTGAGAGCAGATTCACAAGTGAAGTTAGCAGCATATCAACAGAGAGTTCGAAGGTGAAGGCAAGACCTTTTAAAGTTGGAGACCTAGTTCTGAGAAAAGTCATGCCAAATACCAGGGTTCTGGCACATGGAGCTTTTGGAGCAAATTGGGAAGGGCCTTACCAGATAAAGTCAGCCATTTGGGAAGGAACCTACCACTTGATGGATATGGATGGGAACCTCATTCCGAGAGCTTGGAATGCAGAACATCTCAAGAAGTATTATCAGTAACTCTTTTATGCGTTTTTTCTTAGGAAAAGTAAGGCTCTTTCAGCCCAAGAATAAAGGCAGCTTATTAGTTATAGCTGACCAGCATTTTGATTTCAGTATTTAATTATGCATGTACTCGGGGGGTATTTGATGTGAACCTCCCTACTTGCAAGACAATTTTTTTTTAAGTATTGAGCGATGTATAGCTCTACGTTGAATATTTTGAGTGCATTATTTGCAGCTATAGCTCCTTAATAGTTCTTTTACGTAATAATCATTACCCAAAAGAACTGGGGGGTAGTATTCCTACTTAGACAGTATTGCACATGCTATGATTTGATATTTCATATGCCAATTTGAAATTTTTGAAACAGGTTACCTAGATTAACAGGTTCCTGTAGCATTGTGTTGCATTTTGCAGGTTACCTAAGCTGACAGGTTCCTGTAGCATTGACAGTATGTATGAAGTATGAATATGAATTGACAGAATGTGCAGACTACGATTGATTGACCAGAATTAGCTTGTGGACAGATTGTTGAGAAAAGGATAAAAGTCCCAGGTAGCTTCCTGGGCATCGAGCAAAGCCCCAGGTAGCTTCCTGGGCATTGAGCAAAGCCCCAGGTAGCTTCCTGGGCATCGAGCAAAGCCCCAGGTAGCTTCCTGGGCATCGAGCAAAGCCCCAGGTAGCTTCCTGGGCATTGAGCAAAGCCCCAGGTAGCTTCCTGGGCATCGAGCAAAGCCCCAGGTAGCTTCCTGGGCATCGAGCAAAGCCCCAGGTAGCTTCCTAGGCATTGAGCAAAGCCCCAGGTAGCTTCCTGGGCATCGAGCAAAGCCCCAGGTAGCTTCCTGGGCATTGAGCAAAGCCCCAGGTAGCTTCCTGGGCATTGAGCAAAGCCCCAGGTAGCTTCCTGGGCATTGAGCAAAGCCCCAGGTAGCTTCCTGGGCATCGAGAAAAAGTCCCAGGTAGCTTCCTGGGCACGAGAAAAGCTTCAGGTAGCTTCCTGAGCAAATGAGATTGAAAAGCCTCAGTTGACTGAGCACGACATTGTTGCCAAAAGCCTCAAGTTCCTTGAGCACGTGAATTAAAGTCCTGACAAAAGGCATCTAAAGTCCTGACAAAAGGCACCTTAAAGAGAGGCCTAATAAGCTCTCCCTCATGTGGAACCGCCTTTGGCACATGGGAAGAAGGGATAAAATCCTTAGCATTTACCTTCATAAGATGTCTAGCCTGACACATGGAGAAGAGGAATCTGTGTGGACTCCTAGAACGGCACACAGGTTCCTAGAATCGCCCCGAGGCATAAAAAGGAACCAACATGCCTCGAGGCATGTTGGGACCTAGAGAGTAGGATTGGGAACCAAGCAGGTTACCTCTCCAGGAGAAAAAAGGAACCAACAGGCCTCGAGGCATGTTGGGACCTAGAGATTAGGATTGGAAGCCAAGCAGGCAACCTTTCCAAGAGATGACCCGAATTAAACAAGAGAAAGCTTTTACTAACGTTAACTGTTTTTTGTTTTATGTTTATTTTGCAGGATTAATACTCGAGGAACCTGGTATTGATGAAGAAGAAGTTATTAAAGAAGGCTACGGTTTAGATTATCGGTACAAAGTATAAGCACAAAGGTTCCAGGTTTTACAATTCAGCTGTAATTTGTTGCATTTGTTTTGAGAATAAGCAAGTGGAAATATGCATGTGTTCTGTTTCTTACAATGGGTTAGCCCACGTAAGCTTGACCATATGAATAAGGAAGCTGAATTATTCTCTACGGCATAACAGCATAGTATTTCATAAGGTTTAGAAGAAAAGTATGCAGCAAAAGCAAATATCATAAAGAGAGTTATGGGTACAGAGACCCAGAAAACCAACATAAGAGTTAATGGCACGAAGGCCATGGAAATCAAATTTAAAGTTACATATTGCGAGGCGTTACGAGGAGCCCGCGACCTCATTGAAAGTTATCAAAAGTTTTTAAGAATCTTGTTGAAATTACGAAGGAGGAACTTCATTGGAACCCTTAGCAGCAACAGGAGGAGTTGGAAGGATAGGCTGAACAACGTCAGGAGCAGGAACCTCTGCAGTCTCAAGGTTGGCACCTGGAGACCTCTCAACCGTTTTCACGGGAGGTACAGAGGTTGCAGCAGCAGCTTTCTCTTCAAAATCTTTGATCATCCCTACCACGTCTTCACCCAGGAGGGACCAGTCTATATTGGGCATCTTCTCCCATGTGGAACGTATGTAGTCATTAATACCTTCATCATAGCCTTCATCGTATCTGGCCTTCTCCTTGATAAGTATGGATGACTTCACAACTTCAGCAGCAGCATTCAAGGCATCCACTTGGGCTTCCAGTTCATTGGTTCTTTCCAACATCGACAGTTTCTCGTCCCTAAGGATCTTGACCTGTTCTTGAAGTTCATCCTTGCTATTCTTCAACGAGGTTTCAACAGCTTTAGCCCTCCTTACCGCAGCAGTGGCAACATTCACACTCTCCTCTTTAGCAACCAGCTCCTCTTTGAGCTTCGAGATTTCCCCTTGTAACCTGAGGTCATATTGGATCTTCAAGGCAAAGTCATCACAGAATCTAAGAGTAAAAAAGGCGTTCTGGGCCGCAGAGAACCTCATAGCTTCCAAAGCTTCAGTAGAGTCCATTTTCGACCAGCCAGTAATAGTCTCAGCAGGAACATGAGTGTCAATCAAGTCCTTAAACTGGTTCTGAGCAGCGGTAGGTTCAGTCTTCACAGCTTTGTTCTTCCTCATGGATCTAGTCTGAGAGCTCCCTGATAAGTCAAGTGTGGTCTGAGCCAATTTGCGTTTCGAAGAACCTGATGGTTGAGTCTGGACGGATACAGGGGTTGGAACTTGGTTAATTGGAGTTGCATCAAGCGGAACCTCCTTTACACTGTCTTCAACCTTGAAAATTTCTTCCACGTTTTTAGATCTCTTTATAAATGAAGGAACTTTTGGAGCCATATCTGCATAAGTTAGAAGGTTAAGGTTAGAGATATATATATGAAGTGAGCCAATGAAATTGCACAAATATAAAGAAACTCCTACCAGAAGTTGAAGGAATAAAGCCTAAAGTCATCAAGTTATCAGGGGTCATCAAGACCAGACAATCTCTAGTGGAGGCTGATAGTTTCAAAATCTTAGTTGCTCTTTCCAAGCAGACTCCCGTAAGAACGGTTTGCTTAGGGATATTAGGACGACAATTAAACTCGTATCTAACGTAGGGGCAGTCATAGCAATAAAGAAACTGTTCTGACCATTGTTCAAAGTTTTGCTTAACATTTTTTATGCACTGACCCTGGTGACAAGGCCAGGCTGAAAGGTAAAAACAACCAGAATTTCTTCCAGTGTCTTTCAGTCTGAAGAAATAGCCCAATTCAGGGGCTGTCAAAGGAACTGTAAACTTGCTGGAATATAGTATAAAAGTGCTGATGGCTAACCGATAAGAATTAGGGGTGAGTTGCATTGGTGCTAATTGATAAAAGTCAAGAACCTCTCGTAAGAAAGGATGAAGAGGCATGGAAACACCTACCCTCAGGAAAGCGGCAGATATGACAGCATGGGGGATACCTTGTTTTGGGATTTTCAAATCAAACCTGTGAGCTCTCTCACCAGGTTCTGGGACTGTTATCTTACAGACAGGGCGGTGACATTCCTCGAATAGTCTTTCCAGTTTAACTGAGGTCATGATAGAATCAGATTTTTCACAAAAAGGGACAATCTCTTGTTTGAATGGTTCTCTTTCTACAGATATCTCACTTTGAAAGTCGGGTTCTAGGAAGGACTCAGGTTCAAATTCAGGTTTTGATACCTCTTCATTATCAGACCAGTCATCTCCTAAATCGATTAAGCTTAAAGGCTTTAAGGGATCAATAGCATTTGGAGGTTTCATCAAAATATCTTGAGGATCACCAGTGTTGGGAATCAAGACCCTAGACCTAGTTCTATTACCTACAGATGCGACAAAAACAGGTTTTACGGAAGAGAGGTGGTCAGAATGTGTTGAATCAGAAGACATCTGCAAGAAACAGACGAAAAAAGGTCAGACTTTGGAATTCTTAAAGGGAGACCTGTGGTTTTAAGACGATTGAACTACTTTGATTATGTCAAGTAAGTTTCTTTTTAAGAGTTATATGGAGGGTGTACACTCACAGAGATAGGTATGAAATATGACATGAATACGAAACAAATTAAGATAGAAGACAAACAAACAGTCAAAAGCTTTCAGTAAAATCATAGTGATGGAACCACAAATCGGTGATGGAACTACCAGTAGAGAAGGTATTATGGATGGTTGTGTGTGTGACATATAAAAACCATATACAAACACTTATCAGATAAAAGACAGCATGCAAGATCGAAGTAATCAGATAGTTAAAAATGCAATCGAGATTATGAGAAAACAGAAAGAAAGGATTCAGAATCATACCTTGGATTGAAGAAAACGGCGATAGAAGGTTTGGATTAAGCAGATGACCGTCGGACTTCTCCTATTTTTCTCTCCAAGGGTTTTAGAAAATATTTGGTAAAGGTAAAAATGAAGATGAAGTCATTCATTTGTTTATATAATCAAGACAGCTCTATACACGTGGCAGCACATTACTGGAGCGGTAAAAACGAAGAGGTACACGCGTGAGAAGCGTGTAAACCTTGGGAACTCACACATTAACTACAGCTTTGGTAAGTGATAAGTTTAATTCAAATTTTGAATTATCTTCTACAACCAACCATTATCCTCTTTTAACTTATTAAATTTAAAGAGGCATGAAGTTAAGTGACAAGTTGGATTCCTTGAGAAGTTGAATGCAAGCATAAAGTAGATTCCGAGAGCTGGAGCAAGAAAGAAGAAAATAGCGAGATAACAGGTTCCTTAATACAAAGGAAGCTTACTCAAGATTATATCAAGCTGAAAATATTTTATGTCCTGTTTCCTATACCGAGTTAGCTCATATAGGCTTGGATATACAATGCTGAAGCAAGATATAGTTACCAGGATGGGTTAACATTAAACCTTTGATCGAAGAATTAAAATAGGTTCCTTTCACATTACATGATTTCAAGGAACCGGGGGGTACTTGTTGTGCCCAAAATCTCCATGGACTAAATTTAGGCCCACTAATCAATAGGGTCCGATCCATACAAGTTAGAAGATTGATCCAATACGAGCCAGGAAGATCAAATAGAAGAAATGACTAAAGAAGTACGAATAACAGGAGGTTCCCCAATGGTCAGGAAGCTGAGCTGAACACTCGAAGACCAGGTTCCTCCCAGCCGAGGAGTTCGAATTAGCATAACAACAGCCATAGAGATGATAAAAGCATATGAAAAGTTATCCAGTCTAACTAGTTTGTTATTTGTGCAGGTACTAACACCAAAAGGGAGGTTCCTAAGTGATATGTCCCGAAATAAGGAGGTCCCTGAGAAACAGGCTCCTGAAATGTAGGTTCCTGAGCACCAGGTTCCTACGAGTTGCCAACAGAAAGTTCTAGAAGCCATCTAGAACAGATAAACGAATTGGTATCTGAGTATGATTCTAGGGCGCAGATGATCCTAGAATAACTCTAACCAATGAGAGAAACATAAGTAGGGTACGAACTCGAGTTCTACTCCACTTAGCCAAACTAGTTCGTGAAAGGCTCTAAAGGAACCTGAGTCCAACACGAATTAGATGACCGAATGCAGCTATTCCAGTAAGAGACGAAATCATACTAGAACTACGTGAGCTTGATCCCTATAAATACAAGGGTACGTAGGCACCTCAGGGTACGACGCATTAAGTTCTCTAGTTTTCTCTAAAGGCACTTGAGATTATTGGAGATACCCTCGAGCTCAGCTCAACCCCCACAAACACAACCCAAACCTTTCGTAGAACAGTTGATCGCTAGCCTATACAACTACCTGTAAACCTCACATAAGTTGATTACGAAATCCACTCATCAACAGAAGCCATACAAGCAGATTCATCAATAAATTGAGTATTTACATTCAACATAAACATACCATTGCACAAATAGCCAAAGCCAACAAAAGAGCCATGTTTTGACAATATATATTTGTCACTTTCATAAACTTGTTTATATCCACAATTGTTCAATACAACACCAGACAAGAGATTCTTACGAATCCCAGGAACATACAACACTTTATTTAACAATATACATTTGCCAGAAGTAAAAACTATCTTGACATTTCCTAGTCCTTTGATCGGTTCAGTTGTAACATTTCCCATCTTTAAGATAGATCCATCTTCGATTGGTTGAAAGTCTATGAACCAACGAAGATCTTTGCATACATGACTCGTTGGTCCTGAATCAATCCACCAAGCAACATTGTCATCCTGCACATAAAATGCCTCAGATATTAGTGACACATAATTCTGACTAGAATTACAATTTTGCATTAAAATCTGACCTTGTTGCTTTTCTGGATCCTTGGATCCATTTGGACCAGCATTTTGCTTTTCTTGCTTGCCTTTACCAACCCGACAATCCTTCTTGAAATGTCCAGGTTTGCCACACTTCCAACATGCCATCTTAGGCCTTTTGTTGGAAGAATTGTTGTTGTTTCTTTTAAACTTTCGTTTATCACCCTTGCCATACTTAGAATTCTTAGAAGATCCACCATCTTCAACCATATTCACAGAAGAGTTACCGACTTGGTTCTTGCCTTTAGGATTATTCTCAATTTCTTGAGTCCTCAAAGCCTCTTCAATTCTGAAGTGACTTCCAAGTTGAACCAAAGTCATATCATCTTTATTATGTTTCAAGGAGTTTTTAAAATCCTTCCATGATGGTGGTAGTTTGTCTATAACACCAGAAACCGAGATAGATTCATCCATCTTCAGATTGTGTTGGGCAAACTATCCCAGAATCCTTAACAATTCATTGTATTGTTCCATCACCGGTCTAGAATTGACCATTTTATAATTCATAAAATTACTGACCAGAAACTTCTTACTAGAAGCGTCTTCTGCCATGTACTTGGATTCAAGAGAATCCCACAATTCTTTTGCTGACTCAACATTTTGGTATATATCAAAAAGGGAATCAGACATACCCTTTAAGATGTGGCCCCGGCAGATGTAGTCATCGTTTTCCCACTTGCAACGCTTCCTTGTTTGTTTAGCGGTTTCATCCTCAACCACTTCTAGAATGGGGGTACTCAAAACATATACAACTTTTAGCGTCGTCAATAGAAAATGTATCTTCTTCTGCCATCTTCTAAAATCCTGACCCTCAAACTTGTCCAACTTTGCAAACTTGCTTGTCATGTCTTTTGCAGATTCTGAGTTCGCCATCTTCAGAAAATAGATAACTTCAATCTTTGTTGGGGAATATGGGTGATTACTTAGATTTTTCTGAAGTCGTGTGAACACTTTCAGATTGAAGTTATTTGTGGTTCACCCAAATAATTCAATCGGATAAAATCAGAAATTCTGCAAGAAGAGAGAATGTATTTTGCTGTGTATTTCAAAATGAACCAGTGTATAAAATGATCAATGCAACACCTATTTATAGATGTCAACAGATGTGTCTTTTGCCAATAGACACATCTCAAGATGTGTCTTTTTCCAAAAGACACATCTCATTTCCAACAGTCATGTCCAATGCTAATAGACACATCTCAAGATGTGTCTTTTCCCAATAGACACATCTCATTCTAACAGATGTGTTTGATGCTAATAGACATGTCTCATAAGCAATAATACTGAAATCATAACGAACTCGAACAGAGCATGCACTCCGCATTCTCCCGACTTGTTCGATGTAACATTACGATTACAATGATCAACTAGTCAATCCAATTACACTAAAATATCCAACACATATGTCATAGCATGCATGCCTACTTTCAAGTCATATTGTAATACTTGTTCCCCTGAATTGATATTGGCCTATAGACTATATATGAATTATCAGTTATAAGCCGGATTGTTTTGTCAAGACCCTTAGTGAAGGGAGTATGATATTCTTTCATTAAATATAGACCGGGAATCGGTATTTTGTAATATAGAGATAGTCGTGGAAAACCGAAGGGATTCTAGTGACAGCTTATTTGAGGAATGTTATTTATGAACATTATTTATATTTCCATAAAGTATTAATTACTTGGAAACTATTCGAGGAATGTTATTTGAATATTATCTTAATCGAGAAGTACTATATGAATATTATTTTGAATATTCATTCGCGTTTATTTATTTACTGAATATTATTTTAATATTCATTTGAGCTTTAATTACTTAAATGAATATTAGTTTCGAGTATTCATTTAGAGTTTGATTATTCAATGGATAATTACTTTAATATTCTTAGAAATTTTATTTATTAAATGAATATTATTTTGAATATTCGTTTAAGATTTTATGTACTTGATGAATATTATTATAAAATATTCATTGGAAGTTCTATTTACTTAAGAAATATTATTTCGAATATTCCTATAAAGTTTGGATTACTAAAAGAATATTATTTGGATATTCATTTAGAATATTATTTATTAAATGAATATTATTTTTCAAATATTCATTTAAGGTTTGATTTACTTAGTGAATATTATTTTAAATATTTATTTGAGCTTATTTAATTAATGAATATTATTTTGAATATTCATTTAAAAAGAGATTTATGTAGTAAATAATTCTATATATTCATTCGAGGATTACTTACGAGTAATATTATGATATAATAATATTCCTTAATTATTATTGATTTAGTAAATATTCTTGGAATATTTATTTAAATGCTTTTACAATGATTTATATTATTCAAAGACTATCTTTTACCTTTAGATATTATGTAAAATATTTTGGAGTCTTTTTATGACTATTTTATCAAGGGGAGGTCCCCAAAAACTCTATTTTTATTTAAATCTCTCTTATAAGAAGATTTAAATACTCGCTCAAACTTCCAAAAACATATAAGGGGACCTCACTTGAGAGCTGTTAGTTATTTGACTGCCCGATCATATATTTGTTAACCTATCTAGTCACTCGCATCTTGATTCTTTCAAACATCGATATGAATCTGTTTGGTTACCTCCTCAACGCTTGAGGGGTAAGATTGATGGAACAAGTTTATATCCATTAACAAGCATCAGCTTGGGAAATATTGGTGAATTTTCCTTTCCAACTAGATACGACTACTTTGTGGAGTCCTATCAACAAGTATTATACTTGGGGAAAGGGGGAGGAACTTTACGTTTCAGAGTCATGGATGTTATTCGAACTAGGAGTCGTGTGAGAGGCCGAGTAGCGCTGGTCCATCCCATTGGCCCAACCGTTGGCCGGGGAGATCTAGCAGGGCGGTAGACAAGTAAATCTGTCAGTTCTTCCTTCTACCGGTAGTAAATCTAATTTGAGCTGTACAATCTACGACTGATCATCGTGAGGATTGGAACAGCGGGCGCGGTAAATACTCCCATATTACTTCATCTTCCAAATTGGGAAATTTTCTGCAACATTATCATTGTTGGCAGGGTTGAAAAGGGTTTGAACTGGAATTGCAATATTCTCCCTACAAGTTCCTCTTTTATGATAATTGAGAATATCTTGCTTATCTTTTGCATAGCGGGTAATTCCACAGAATATATATTTTGAGTTACATAGTAACTTCATCTTTTATGTTATATTGGCATCATTTCCGTTAATGCATGGCATATGGTTTCATAGATATTTTGAACTGTTATATATTATCCCTGTTCAATTATATTTTTGGTGGGCTGTGGCTCACCCTTGCTTTATTTATCTATATCACAACAACAGCTAGATCTGATGGCCGCGCAAGTCATAATCGGTGCAAGCAAGTTAGAACTGTCAGAGGGTTAAATCGCGGAGGTCATAGCTACCATGGCTGAAGAGTAAGCTACTAGTAGGCTAGTTGTTAGCATTTGAGTATCAAATATATTTATTATATGGCATATACAAATGGATGGCAAAGAGTATGTATTGGTTAATTTTAAACCTTTTGGGTTGTAAGAACTAAATCTTGCAATTAATAATATTTGGTAATTACTCTGAATTCATCTCTGGGACTATAACGGGTGTGTTATATTGTTGTTTTGGGTCACAAGGTTGTAGTTTAATTTATGTTGGTTTGTGGATTGAAATTGAGATCGTAACGACCAGATTCCTGACCCCGGATCTAGGGGTGTTACAGAAATGCTATCAGAGCCTACGTTATAAACCCCAGAGATGATGCGACGTTAAAACAATAAATTCACTAAGATAATAAGAACTCTTGCCAAGTTCATAGTCGGACTACCTAATGTAGTACTGACATAAAAAATCCTTATGGGAACTCTAAAGTATCATGATAGTAACTTAGCACGTTCTCGTGTCGACTGGTAAGACGATAGACCTTGAGGCGCTCGAGCGGCAGCACGGTGATGCCTTATTATATGATCGCGATCGGCTTGTTGATTTGATAAGAATTCACTACTGCAGGAGGAGGTTTCAGCTAAGGAGGAGAACCCTATTAAGGATAAGGAGTTTGCCCTTGAAAGAAATAAGGGTTGCAGCCAGGGAGACAGTAAGAGTAAGATTATAGTACTCAGAGAAGCGAGCGTAAGGAAACTGAGATATTACTAAGAGAATCAAGGAGGCATATTTGATTCATAGCTAGACTGTCGGATGAAGTGCCATCAAGCAAGACGAATTGGAAGGATTACCTGAGGTCTTATATGGGGATAGATAAAGATCCTTAGAGACCTTCAGATTAATGAGAAAAGGGTTAGATTGGTTCATGATTATGAAAAACATCGATAGAGGACGGGGAGCAGAGCATCGAAGAGTAGTTAAGGTAAAGTCAGCAAATGCCATATCATTTGATAAATGGGATAAATTTGAATATTGTCAATAGTAATTCGCCATGAGTGGGCAGATTTTATAGGTTATAATTTATGAAACCAAAGTGAAATTGATAAGGTGGTTTTATTCAGGGAAAATGTTCATATTATGAATGAACCAGCTTAGAAAGTAAAGATAGTGGAAAGTGACTGTCAGAATGGATAAAGTTACATAAGGAAGTAGTAAGCGAGACAATGATCTCAGAACCTACAAGAGGAAAAGACTAGTAAGTCAATGGTAAACCCGTAGCGAGAATACTTTCAGAGATTAAGTATAAGGTTATTTTAACTTAGTGGAATGATGAACCAGAAACATTGGATGCATGCGATTCAAAGGAAGATTAAATTCTTTCTTTTCCTTGAATGGATTATAGTAGTTACATTAGTTTACTCCGAAGTGGAAACATAAATAGATCGAGTATCACGATTAGTGGCTAGGAGGTAATGTAGAATGTTTTAAAAAATGTGAGAAGATCTTCCTGGAGCTAAAGAGGGAATTGGTGACGACCCAGAATTGGTGTTGCCTATGGGGAAAAGGAAGACGGCGGAATATATTATGATGCATCTCGTACAGGTTTAGGTGGCATCAACTACTAGAACTATCTTTCAGGTATCGAAATGAATCTTCTTAGTGTTACCAATGGGCGGATAGATTGACCAAAATTTCCCTGATTCTGGGAAGAAATTCGATGAATTTTTGGCAAACCTTGTCTTTCTGATTATTAGAAGATATCACTAAAGAGAGTGGATCTGGAGCGAACCCTGTGGATTGGGTAAGGTAGCCGCTATACGGGCGGGTAGGCAGACCACGACTACTTACGATTGATTCTAGAGATAAACGGGTGAAGTTGAGATTGGATGGTAAAAAGGGAAATATAATTAAGAAACAAGCCGGACTGAGAAATTCCGGGATTGACTTAAATGAAAAGGTTGTTATGCCAGAAGTGTTAAGCTTATGTGGCACGTGGAATTAATAAGAGTAGTTGAAAGGATAAAAGTAAAGGAAAGGTGACCGGAGACGGTACCGAGAAGTCGATTAAGACTTATATGGAGTAAAGTTTTGAAAAGATCAAAAGGTATCAAAGAAGAAGGAACTATGCCGGAAATTGCTAGAAAAGTAATGCTATTAGCCAACCCCTAAACTCACATATTTTAGTGTGGCCAGTTGAGGTCAAGTCACAAAGGATTAACTAGTGACTAGACCAGCAATGAAAGGATAAAGCGGGGTTGCTTCTAACTAAGCACCAGCCGCGAGGACTTTTGATATAAAATGAATTGAGATACAGGATGATGGATTTTATATATACCATGGACGTATTAGGATTGAGGGTAGTGACCAATGAAGAGTTACGGAGATTGTCAAGGATAGTGCAGTATGATGCATAAATGTTATCTGAAGCTTCGTGTCCTCAAGAAGAGCAATAGGTACCAAGAGATTCACGTTGAACACGGCCAATATCTTCCAGAACATCATACATCTTTTGGAAGGTCATGTAGACCGACATTTCGTCTGAAAGAAAGATTAGCATTAAGCTACCTATAGATTATTAAGATGAGAATGATCGAAAGCAGACCCTTATTAATGATACATGATTGGATTGCCAATTTCAGGATAATATTAGTATTCCTTGATAATAGAATCGAGGATAGAAAATCCATAAATTAAGATGAACCCTGGGGATGCACAAAGGATAGCATCACCCCTAATAAAGACCTTGTGAATTCAGATGATATAAGCTGGATTGACCAAGGTAGCAATAACCTTTAAGGATTTATTGAAGAGAATTTTGGAAAATGCATAAACAGAATTGTTATAGGACTGATTAATGAAATTTTAATGTACCCTGTACAAAAAAAATACAGGAGGAATGATGAGGGTGACCTAAGAAAACCTTATAAGAAAAAGTATATATATTCTAAACTTCAAAATGGAAGTTTGGTAAGGATTGTAGATAAATAATAAACGCCAGATGAAGCACATGTGAAGCCATGAGAAAGTAGGGATTGAACCAATCAAGGTTAAGATTATCCTAAAACAAGAAGGGAATTAAGTAAAGAGATATCCTAGGTATGATTGGGAGTACCTATGATAAGTTCACACCGAAAGGTGGAAGCAATGACTTATGGAAAAGACTGATGTATATTTTTCTCCTAAATTAGAATCTAAGAAAGAATACTTTCACCCCACAGTGATGGGAACGAGTTAGATAAATTTAAGTTGGAATAGATCCAGAAAACACCAACTATAAGAAATTATTGCTATCTGGAAAGGCCAATGAGGTGGCCGACACTTTAAGTATAGAGAAGTACCATAAATGCTCATGCTAAAGAGAACATAATGAGAATGAGAAGGGACCTTGAAGGTCAGAATGTGATGGAGGATTTTATGTTCCTTCTGATGATTGTGCGAGAATCAACTATAAGGATAGTTTAAGTAAACATTCGATTCCTGATATTGACTGAAGCACATTACCGTCATTAGGAGGCTCTACGACAGGCAAGACCAAATTTCCCAAAAGACTCTTCTTTATTTCAGGAAGAGAGAGGAGAGATTAGGTAATAAGGGATGACTGAATACAGAAGGTAGATTGGTGCTCATATTGATAAGCTAATTGGCATGATGATGAATGACAAGCAAGTTTGTGTTGGTGTATTTCTGTGCAAACAAGATAGAGAATATGAGGTTGGAGGTTCGTGATGATTGAAAGGTATCCTTGTGAAAAGAATTAACGAGGTTCGGAAAGCGATTAAGTAAACTGCTAAGCTTCCAGTCTTATACTGGAGACAGATGATTAATAATCTCACCAGCCTGTTCCATCTGTGATGCTGGAAGCACTTCTGCAATTTTATCTGCTTCATGTAATATCTACGTCAAGTTCAGGAAGCGTTCCTTGTGGATAAGGAATAGTGATGATTTTGTTTTCCTAGAGGATCTTGATTTGACAATTATGAAACCCGTATAGTTAACTATTAAAGCACGGCGTAAACCATAAACGATGGCGATCCTTCTGAGAAATTAGGTGATGACGACTGTAGAAATGTCGGGACTGAATCTAAGTTAGAAAAATCTTCCAGGTTTATTTCGGATTGTTTAATTTTTGAACGACGTAATACTTGAAATAAATGATTAGGCTAGGATGGTTCATAGAGTGATTATATTAGAAATGGAAACAAATGACTGATATAGATGAATAAAGAGTTGAGGACCATTAAGGGAATTAGATATGCGGACTCCTAAGAAACCCCAGCAATGAGGTAAGCAAAGTATGAAAGTGACATGGCAAGGTTATTGGCTAAAACGGAAAGTTGGAATTAGAAGCATAAACGACGTACAAATTGACCCCTTTAAGTTGGGAGAAGTCGAGGAAACTTGGAATAGATTGATTGAGTAATAAAGAGACTCATGGAATGAGAAAGTGAAAATCTAGATGGTGGAACAAAGGAATGTTTGACCCCAAACATGTAACGCGTATTAAGTACAGGTGAAGAGTGTCTCAATAATGAGATGACGATGGAGTTAAACAATAGAAGTGAATGAGAATCAGATAATAAGAAGGATGTGATTGATAAAGAAAAGCTTGGGAGATAATTATGAAATGTAAAGCAAGGAATGTTATGAATAGGCTTTCTAACGAACTTTTGGAAGGACAACCCGATAGTGTTAGAATTGTGAATATGAAAGAGTTAGTAGCATGGCGTGGAATGTCAATAACCATAATGTCAAGCAAATAATCTAAGATTCAACCTGAGGGGTTGAAGGATTTTCCAAAAGTGAGTGTTGTTAATATTGAACAAAAGTATAGGCCCATAGAATGATGGACAGAGCAGCGAAGCTATGTTGACACATGCAATTACGATAATGTAGTATTTGATACGATTACGATCATTTTTCTTCTCTAATGAACCTCTATAGTTCAGAGGTGAATTCCGAGTATGATATTTTGCAATCATGAAAATTTTCTATAATTC
Source organism: Kitagawia praeruptora (assembly GCA_037693485.1). Lineage (NCBI taxonomy): Eukaryota > Viridiplantae > Streptophyta > Magnoliopsida > Apiales > Apiaceae > Kitagawia > Kitagawia praeruptora. Next base: position 118,615,853 of record CM075352.1, read on the forward strand.
TTTGAAATTCTTTTCTTTTCTTCTCTCTTATTCATCTTCTTTTTGAATTGAGAAGAACAACCCTTTAAGGAGGGGGGTACTGCTACGTGACTATCTGTCTGTGTGATAGAAGTCTAAGTGGAATGCCATTAATTGTTTAATTGTTTGTCAAGTACTAAAGGATGGCCCCCTTCTGTACTAACTATGCAATATAACAAATGTTCATTGATCATAGTGATCTCTCAATAAATTTTCCCACTCCTATATATTGATCGAGATTGCGAAGATAAAAGCAATCGGGGAATGCATAGTACGAGTGAGGTTATCTTCGAATTCGCAGCGCGATAGTGATACCGAAGTCACTACAGATACCAATAAGGGTAATAGTATATGATTGGATAAGATTATAACCCGGATAGTGTGTTATACGAATTATAGCAAAGATTGAGGAAAAATGATAAAAAGATGTATGGTTGCACCAGTGAGATGTGCTTTAAAAAGATTGGAATGTTAAGGATCATCCGGAGAAATAGAAAGTGAAATGACCGACAAGTACCCAATTGTCTTCTACCTGATTCCGGGACGGAATCCTTTTAAGGAGGGAGACTGTAAGAACCCAGCTTTTTGGTAAAATTAAAACTTTTTATTATGTATTGATAAAAGAATGAACGGTGATTCCGATTTTAAGGTATTAACAGTTCTAATAAATGAATATGGAATGGATATAGATTCCAATGTTTATATGCCATGAAGAATGCAATGGGTTGACGATTGAGATTAGAATAATCTATCTCCTAGTAGGTCAAGATATAGTTTCCTAAAGAGGAAAAGATATTCTCATGTCATCCAAATCGATATCTGTTATAAGATCAATGGTTCCGTAAAATAGATAAGGAACGCTCGAAAAAGAACGAGGACATTTTGCTAAGTGCAGGGAATAAAAAGAAAATAAGTGATTAATAGTGTTTTTGGGGGAAATATGAATATTATCAGACGACACTATATAGAAGTACCCGGAACGGATTTCTGAGTTCGTATTAATGATCCAAGGGGAAAATAAGTGTATGTAAAAGATATCGGATTCTGAAAAATAGCACTCTTATTTTCTCCAAGATTTCCCTAGACATTGAAAGATTTAAGGACTTAATAAAAAGATTTGAGGACGTATTCACAATCTGTGGAATATATAAACGTAAGATCGTCTCGTCAGATCACAGAAATTCAAAAATTATTTTTTTCCTAAACGGACCAGATTGGACCAGAAATTGAGATGGACTAATTATTTATTCCAGAGAAATATTTCGAAGGCATATTCTCAATCTAGGATATATATAAACGTAAGTAGGATTCGTCAGAATTCATAAAAGAGCGAATTGGAGAAAACTGATTTAACGATGTAAAAACGATCAAGTGAATGATGGAAAATATCCCGAAACCCGAAAAATCTCAAATTTCAGAGAGAGCTTCATATTAGTAAGTGGTGAATAAGTGCACAATTAGAAAAGTTATTTGAGGAATAGAAATTGAATTTCTTAAAAAGAAAGAGAAGGAAGGAGGACGAGATGCACGGTAGGTTACGGTATACGCTCGCACACGGAACAGAAACTCATTTAGCTTTATTACAACCAAACACAAGTAAATATCTCATATTTCTCTCATCTTCCTCCCACTTTTTCTCTCCATGGCCGAATTCATGCTTGCCAAAGGGAATCATGGCTAGCCTTGTTCGTTTCTTGTGTTCTAGTACTCCAATCGAAGCCCTTTCCGAGCTCTACGCATCTACGGTAACCACTCTGTTCACCTCCAACCTTAGCTTGTTCATTTCTCATGATTTATAGGCTGTGCTACAGTGATTTTAATTTTGAAACTTCTTAGAATTTGAAATTGAAAGCATGGATGAGTAATTAAGGTTATGGGTTAGTCGTTTATGCGTTTAGCTTAGTGATTGCTTGAGTTATCGATAGATTTTCATAAAAATGAAGAACCTGCTGATTATGCACGGTTTTTAGGCTGATTAATGGAGTATATTTGATTTTAAGATGTATGGTATGCCCGGTGTGGCTTGGTTGTGTTGAAATAAATTTGGAAACGTTCGATTTACAGCCGTCGTAATGCCGAAATTTCGTTAACCCATAAATTTCGTGCATCACAGTTGTTATACGTCACTGTTATTGTTGAATATAAGACATGCCCTTGTAGATCTTGAGTCATAGATCACTTTGGCGAAAGAATCGAAGCATTCGGACTTACGGTTTAGGAGTTATGGTCAAAATCGTAAAAGTGGTTCAAAACCGTAAAAGCAAGTTCGTAACTGAACTTGGACCCTTGTAAAATGTATATTGCTGTGGAAAATCTTGATCATTAAATACTAGAGATCATAAGGAAGGTGTGGGAGAAAACCTCATGTCAATTGGATCGTTTTTCAATTTTATAAATAATTTCGAATCGAGGTCAAGCGCGAAGAAACCCTTTTCGGAGGTTACACTATTCACTAAAAAGCTCCTGCCCTGTTTGTAATATCCGGAAAATGAGTCTGCTGACCAAAATCAAATTTTAAGCTAGCTACCTTCTAGACATCCTCTAGATCGTGTACGCGAAAACGGCGCATCATTTGAGTTAACGGTCACCGAGTTATGAACGTTTTAGTGAAAGATTTGTGAATAGTAAAAATCCGCAGTTGACTGAACTTCGAAAATACATTCCACCTATTTAGACCCGTGTTTTCGAATCGGAACTTTTATGATAAATATTAAAAATACCAAAGATAATTTTAGAAGTGGTTTCATAATTAAATATAGTTCCGGTGATTTATTAAAAGTGTTGGAGTGTGAGTCACGGAATAGTAATTCTCAGGGAAGTCAACTCTAGAGGTACTACTTTGACCACCCATTTTAGCTAGATTAAAAGAGGAATTTCGAGTCGACTAAAACAAGAAACTTGTTAAGAATTATCAAGAAAACTTATTGGTGCAAAGAACGAGGCTATAAATGATTAAGTAAGATATACGAAAGACCCAACATTAAGGATGGATTCGAGGTGTAATTTGGACTAAACTTGCGACTTAAGAGTTGGTTGATTAACATGGACTTAGTATGAATCTATATAGACCCCGTAGTGCCTTGTTTGTTAATCGCTTAAGTATTTAAGCATTTAGTTATAAGTGGATCGTATAGGGGATTAATGGAGTGTTTTCTTTGACTTGTTTAGATTGTCGGACACCCTCACGGGCCCCTATTACATCCAGAGTACCAGGCAAGTTTCCAATACCTTGGAACTGTTGTTGTGATAATATATATGATTGTTGTTATACATATGCCATAGCATGCATGCCTACTTTCAAGTCATATTGTAATACTTGTTCCCCTGAATTGATATTGGCCTATAGACTAGATATGAATTATCAGTTATAAGCCGGATTGTTTTGTCAAGACCCTTAGTGAAGGGCGTATGATATTCCTTCATTAAATATAGACTGGGAGTCGGTATTTTGTAATATAGAGATAGTCGTGGAAACCCGGAGGGATTCCAGTGACAGCTTATTTGAGAAATGTTATTTATGAACATTATTTATAGTTCCATAAAGTATTAATTACTTGGAAATCATTCGAGGAATGTTATTTGAATATTATCTCAATCGAGAAGTACTATATGAATATTATTTTGAATATTCATTCGCGTTTATTTATTTACTGAATATTATTTTAATATTCATTTGAGCTTTAATTACTTAAATGAATATTAGTTTCGAGTATTCATTTAGAGTTTGATTATTCAATGGATAATTACTCTAATATTCTTGGAAATTTTATTTATTAAATGAATATTATTTTGAATATTCATTTAAGGTTTTATGTACTTGATGAATATTATTCTAAAATATTCATTGGAAGTTTATTTACTTAAGAAATATTATTTCGAATATTCCTATAAAGTTTGGATTACTAAAAGAATATTATTTGGATATTCATTTATAATATTATTTATTAAATGAATATTATTTTTCAAATATTCATTTAAGGTTTGATTTACTTAGTGAATATTATTTTAAATATTTATTTGAGTTTATTTAATTAATGAATATTATTTTGAATATTCATTTAAGAAGAGATTTATGTAGTAAATAATTATATATATTCATTCGAGGATTACTTACGAGTAATATTATGATATAATAATATTCCTTAATTATTATTGATTTAGTAAATATTCTTGGAATATTTATTTAAATGCTTTTACAATGATTTATATTATTCAAAGACTATCTTTCACCTTCAGATATAATGTAAAATATTTCGGAGTCTTTTTATGACTATTTTATCAAGGGGAGGTCCCCAAAAACTATATTTTTATTTAAATCTCTCTTATAAGAAGATTTAAATACTCGCTCAAACTTCCAAAAACATATAAGGGGACCTCACTTGAGAGCTGTTAGTTATTTGACTGCCCGGTCCTATACTTGCTAAACTATCTAGTCACTCGCATATTGATTCTTTCAAACATCGATATGAATCTGTTTGGTTACCTCCTCAACGCTTGAGGGGTAATATTGATGGAACAAGTTTATATCCATTAACAAGCATCGGCTTGGGAAATATTGGTGAATTTTCCTTTCCAACTAGATACGACTACTTTGCGGAGTCCTATCAACAAGTATTATACTTGGGGAAAGGGGGAGGAACTTTACGTTTCAGAGTCATGGATGTTATTCGAACTAGGAGTCGTGTAAGAGGCCGAGTAGCGTCGGTCCATCCCATTGGCCCAACCGTTGGCCGGGGAGATCTAGCAGGGAGGTAGACAAGTAAATCTGTCAGTTCTTCCTTCTACAGGTAGTAAATCTAATTTGAGCTGTACAATCTGCGACTGATCATCGTGAGGATTGGAACAGCGGGCGCGGTGAATACTCCAGTATTAGTTCATCTTCCAAATTAGGAAATTTTTTGCAACATTATCATTATTGGCAGGGTTGAAAAGGGTTTGAACTGCAATTGCAATATTCTCCCTGCAAGTTCCTCTTTTATGATAATTGAGAATATCTTGCTTATCTTTTGCATAACGGGTAATTCCACATAATATATATTTTGAGTTACATAGTAACTTCATCTTTTATGTTATATTGGCATCATTTCCGTTAATGCATGGCATATGGTTTCATAGATATTTTGAACTATTATATATTATCCATGTTCAATTATAGTTTTGGTGGGATATGGCTCACCCTTGCTTTATTTATCTATATCACAACAACAACTAGATCTGATGGCCGCGCAAGTCGCAATCGGTGCAAGCAAGTTAGAACTGTCAGAGGGTTAAACCGCGGAGGTCATAGCTACCATGGCTGAAGAGTAAGCTACTGGTAGGCTAGTTGTTAGCATTTGAGTATCAAATGTATTTATTATATGGCATATACAAATAGATGGCAAAGAGTATGTATTGGTTAATTGTAAACCTTTTGGGTTGTAAGAACTAAATCTTGCGATTAATAATATTTGGTAATTACTCTTAATTCATCTCTGGGACTATAACGGGTGTGTTATGTTGTTGTTTTGGGTCACAAGGTTGTAGTTTAATTTATGTTGGTTTGTGGATTGAAATTGAGACCGTAACGACCAGATTCCTGACCCCGGATCTGGGGGTGTTACATTTAGCATCAAATTGTTCATACTCCTGAATCAACAGAGCCCTTCTGTTTCTTTTGATAGATTCAGTGCCTTGGCATTGAGTTTCCAAGGTATCCCAAATTTCCTTAGCAGTCTTGCATGCTATTACCCTATTTGACATGACATTATCAAGACTGTTATGCAAAATATTCTTTACCTTTGCATCTTTTAGCACTTGAGCCTTTTCTTCTGGAGTCCATTCACTCTTTGCCTTGACGACATAGTGTTCAGGAACAGTCTCTATTCTTCCAACTAATCTCGTTGGAAGAAATGGTCCATCATTTATCCTATCAAGATAGTCTGAATCAATTGCTTCCAGATACATCAGCATTTTCACTTTCCATGTTGGATACTCAGTTCTCTTAAGAATGGGAATCTTGATACTTTCATACTTGCTTATCGACATCTTAAGATCGTTTCTGATTAAAATTAATCAGTTTTGCTCTGATACCAATTGTTGCCCAGTAATTAACAGTTGTAGAAGGGGGTTGAATACAATTGTAAAAGATTTTCGACTTAAACAGAAATAACACAAGTATGAATCAATAACAGTTTCATTAACTCTGATATAAAACTGTTACAAACTCTCTTAAGAAATCCTTATGTTCTTAAGAGCTGCTTGGTTACAAGATAACTCGTGTAAGCGATTACCATTAAGTAAAACCTAAACTGTGTTTATATAGCATACACAGCTACACTATCAATTACAAGATATTCTAAATCAATTACATATAACTCTGAATGCATATCTTGTATGATAGCTACCTTCCTACAATTTAGGAACCGACATATCAATCTTCCTTGATCTCTGGACTGATGAGAACTTCACGTAATCCTGACCAGCTTCTAATCCTGATGACAACTCAATACTAACGTTGTTACTGATGACGTCAGCATCAGTATCTGATCAGTAACAGTCAAGATTCTGATATCCCTTGAATCAATATCTAACAACAACCTTTAAGGATTTATTTAAAAAGGATTTTTGAAAAGTACATAGACAGAATTGTTATAGGATTGATTATGATATTTTGATATATCCTGTACCCAGAAAATATAGGAAGAATGATGAGGATGACCTAAGAAACCTTACAAGGAAAAAGGTAATATTCTGAACTTCAAAATGGAAGTTTGGTAAGGAATGTAGATTAATAATAATGCCAGATGAAGCATGTGTGAACCCATGAGAAAGTATGGATTGAACCAATAAGGTTGAGATTATCCTAAAATAAGAAAGGACTAAGATAAGAAATATCCTAGGTATGATTGGGAGTAACCGTGATAAAGTTCACACCGAAAAGTGGAAGCAATGACTTTTGGAAAAGACTGGAATATGTTTTCTCTCATTTAGCGGAGTTCAAGGGAGGATGCTTCCACCCTGAGTTGGAATAGATCCAGAAAACATTGATTTCAAGAAATTATTATATTCAGGAAAGGCCAATGAGGTGGCTGACACTTTAAGTATAATGGAATAAGTATAAATGCTCATACCAAAGAAATGGCATGATAATGAGAAGTGCCTTGAAGGTCAGAATGTGATGGAAGAATTTACGTTCCCCTGATGATTGTGCGAGGATCAACTATAAGGATAGTTTAAGTAAACATTCAATTCCTGATTTTGTCTACAGCACATTACCGACACTAGAAGGTTCTGCGACAGGCCAGACCAAATTCCCCAAGCGACTCTCCTTTATTTTAGAAAGAGAGAGGAGAGATGAGGTAATAAGGGATGACTGAATACAGAAGATAGATTGGTACTGATATTGATAAGCTAATTGGCATATTGATGAATGACATGCAAGTTTATGCTGGTGTATTTCTGTGCAAACAAGATAGAGAACATGAGGTTGGAGAATCGTGATGCTGAAAAGTATCCTTGTGAAAAGAATTAACGAGGTTCGAAAAGTGATTAAGTAAACTACTAAGCTTCCAGTCTTCTACTGGAGACATGTGATTAATAATCTCACCAACCTGTTCCAGCTGCGATGTTGGAAGCTCTTCTGTAATTTTATCTGCTTCATGTAATATCTACGTCAAGTTCAGGAAGTATTCCTTACGGATATGAAATAGTGATTATTCTGTCTTTCTAAAGGATTTTGATCTTACGATCGTGAAACCCTTACGATTAGCTATTAAAGCACTACGTATACGACAAACGATGGTGATTCAACAATGAACTGCATTAATGTAGTGGTGATTCTTCTGAGAAATTTAGGTGATAACGACTGTGGAAGTGTCGGGACTGAATCTAAGTTAGAGAAATCATCCAGGTTTATCTCGGATGGTTTAAATTTTGGAATAACGTGATATTTGAAATAAATAAATAGACTATGATGGTTCCTAAAGTGATTATAGTAGAGTTGAGGATCAATAAGGGAGTCAGATATGCGGACTCCTGAGAAGCCCAGTAATGAAGCATGAAAAGTATGGGATTGAAATGGCAAAGTTATTGGCCAAAATAGAAAGTTGGAATTAGAAGCATAAATGACATAAAAATTGACCCCTGTAAGTTGGGGGAATTCGAGGAAATTTGGAATAGATTGATTGAGTAATAAGAGACTCATGGAATGAGAAAGTGAAAATCTAGATGGTTGAACAAAAGAAAGTTTGACCCCAATCATGTGACATGTATTGAATAAAGGTGACGAGTGTCCCACTATTGAGATGACGGTGGAGTTAAGTAACAGAAGTAAATGAGAATCAGATCATAAGAATAATGTGATTGATAAAGAAAAGATTGAGAGATAATTATGGAATGTAAAAACAAGGAATGTTAAGAATGGGTTTCCTAACGAGCTCTCGGAATGACAACTGGAGAGTGTTAGTATTATGAATATGAAAGAGCCAATGTCGTGGCGTGGAATGTTAGTAATAATAATGCCAAGTGAGAAATCCAAGATTTAACCTGAGAGGTTAAAGGATTTTCTAAAAGTAAGTGATGCTAAGATCGAACAAGAGTATAGGTCCATAGAATGATGGACAGAGCAGCAACGACATGTGATACGTGAGATTACGATAAAGTAGTATTTGATACGAATACGATTATTTTTCTTCTCTAACAAACCTCTATAGTTCAGAGGTAAATTCTAAGTATGAAATTTTTGACAATCATGAAGATTTTTTTTTATGATTCTTTGAAATTTTTTTCTTTTCTTCTCCCTTATTTATCTACTTCTAAATTGAGAAGAACAACCCTTTAAGGAGGGGAGGTACTGCTACGTGACTACCTGTCTATGTGATAGGAGTCTAAGTGGAATACCATAGCTTGTCTAAATTGCTTGTCAAGTACTAAAGGCTGGCCACCTTCTGTACTAACTATGCAATAGGACGAATGTTCATTGATCATAGTGATCTCTCAACAAATTCCTCTAATTCTATATATTGATCGAGATTGCGAAGATTAAAGCGATTAGGAAATGCGTAATTACGAGTGAGGTTATCTCCGAATTCCCAGCACGATAGTGATACCAAAGTCACTACCGATACCAATAAGGAAAATAGTATATGACGGGGTAAGAGCATAACCCGGATAGTGTGTTGTACGAAAAGTAGCGAAGATTAAAAAAAAAGGATAAAGGATGTATTGTAGCACTAGTAAGATGTGCTGAAAAAGGATTGGGATTAATTAAGGATTGGCTAGGAAACTGGAAAGTGAAATAACCAACAAGTACCCCATTTGTCTTCTACCTGATTCCGGGACGGAATCCTTTTAAGGAGGGGAGACTGTAAGAACCCGAATTTTCGGTAGAATTAAAACTTTTTATATATTGATAAAAGAATGAACAGTGATTCTGACTACAAGGTATTAGCAGTTCTAATGAATGAACATGAATGGGTATAGATTCCAATGATTATATGTCATGAAGAATGCAATGGGTTGACAACCTAGATTAGAATAATCTATATCCTAAGAAATTAGATATGGCATTCCAAAGAGGAAGGAGATATTCTTGTGTCATCCAAATTAATATCTGTTATTAGCCCAGTGGTCCCGTAAAAGGGTTAAGGAATGGCCGAAAGAGAACAAGGACATTTTTATGAATATAAGGAATAAAGATGGGATAAAGAATGAATAGTGTTTTTGGTGGAAATAAGAATATTATTAGACTACGCTATGTAGAAGTATTCAGAACGGATTTTTGAGTTCGTATTCATGATCCAGGGGTGAGATAAGTGTATGTAAACGATATCAGATTCAGAAAATTAGCACTTTTATTTTCTCCGAGATTTCCCTGGACATTGAAAGACTTAAGGATTTATTAAGAGGATTTAATGAATTTAAGTGCAAGAATTATAAAGGAGGAATAAGAATGGAAATATTATTATTAAGAAGGTTTCCGGTAAAGCCCTAACTAGAAATCCTTGAGATATTCCTCCGAACGATCAATCAAATTGAGCAATAACCGGACAAAGGACAAGCAGAGAACCAAGGTGCATGCATGTGCCAGTGGATAATGTCAAGGAACTAAGTAGTTACATGAGTAACTACCATACTTAGCAATCAAACCAACTAGTTAGCTTAATCTTATCATCCACACCATTAAACACCAACACATGGCACATGATGATGCAAGAGATGATCACACCATTTTATTAAAGTCACTTTATGCTAGATATTTCCACAATAATTCATTTTGGAAAAGGATGAGACCAAGCAAGCCAAACAACTCCACCATTCTCTTCCCCTTAAGCCCCATTCGGCTATTACACAAATTCAAGAGACAAAATCAAGCTTCCAACCATCATTTGATCTCCAAATTTTTATCCTAGATCCTATATTTCATAAAAATGATACCCTAGAAATCTTAGCCTCAAACACCAATTTTTACATTTTCAATAAAATCATCAAAGTGGAAGATGAATAGTAACCTCAAGAACAAAATTCTTGGATCTTGATTTCTTGGATGATCTAAGCTTGGTTAAGGATAGACATGGACTATACAAGGCTTATCAAGGGCTTTAAAACTCTCCAATAAAGGTATAACATCCTTGAAACCCTAGGTCTTACATTAAGTATATGCTTGTTCTTGATGGATCTAAGTAGTTATGGTGTTAGCATGATTATAAGCATTAACATGTGATCGGGTTTTGGTGAAGGATAAAATAGTTAGATGAACGGAAAGGCATTGCTTGGCCTTAGTTCATGGTTAAATAACATGTATATGTTGTTTGGAGTGGAAACTATGATTATTGGAAAGTTTGGAATTTGGAAATATTCGATTTATAGTCATCGTAATGCCCGATTTTTGTTAAACCTTAAGAAACCGTGCATCACAGTAGCTTTAACTCACTATTTAGCTTTGTATTCTACCATTAGCAGCTAGATTATGTTATAAGCTTCGTTTTGATATAAAGATCATATAGAATGGACTTACGGTTTAGGAGTTATGATTAAATTCGTAAAAGTGGTTCGAAACCGTAAACGAAAGTTCGTAACTGAAATTGGATTCCTTTAATACTACGAAATCAGTGGCGAATCTTGATTATTAAATATTAGAGGTAAAATGGAAGGTGTGAGAGAAAACCACATGTCAAATGGATCGTTTTCCGATTTTATAAAAATGTTCGAGTCAAGGTTAAACGCGAACGAACCCCTAGAAGCATACATGGTTATGACTTTGGTAAATGACTTAGAAAACGGGCGATAAATCTCGAGATATAATCTTGGATCGTAAACGACCGACCTTAGAACTTATACGACTTAAGTATACACCAAGTATAAATATGATGACATGTTTTAATAATGAGCAAGTGTCGGATCGTATCGGTAATAAAAAGAGTTATACTAAAGGGGGTATAATGAGATAATTCAAAAACGTGTTTCGACTTAAGTTAAGTTATACTTAGCCTTTCGAAATATTAAGTGATTAACCTCGGATAGTGTGACTATTGATAGATCACCGGATCGACCCGAGGCACACTACCCCTACAGGATTACCAGGCAAGTTTCCAATACTTGGAACTGTTGTTGTGATAATATATGATGATTGTTGTATACATATGCCATAGCATGCATGCCTACTTTCAAGTCTATTGATATACTTGTTCCCTGAATTGATATTGGCTTATAGACTAGCTATGAATTATCAGTTATAAGCAGGATTGTTTTGTTAAGACCCTAATGAAGGGCGTATGATATTCATTCTTTAAATATAAGACCGGGAGTCGGTATTTGGTGATATAAAAATAGTCGTGGAAACCCGGAGGGATTCCAGCGACAGATTAGTATTCATTTTGAGGAATGTTACTTATAAACATTAGTTATATTTCTATAAAGTATTAAGTACTTGGAAATTATTCGAGGAATGTTATTTGAACATTATCTCAATCGAGAAGTACTATATGAATATTATTTTGAATATTCATTCGAGTTTATCTATTTACTGAATATTATTTTAATATTCATTTGAGCTTTAATTATTTAAATGAATATTAGTTTCCAATATTCATTTGGAGTTTGGTTATTTAATGAATAATTACTTTGATGTTCATTGGAATTTTTATTTATTAAATGAATATTACTTCCAAATATTCATTTAAGATTTTATGTACTTGATGAATATTATTTTAAAATATTTCTTTGAAGTTCTATTTACTTAAGGAATATTACTTCGAATATTCCTTCAAAGTTTTGGTTATTAAAATAATATTATTTTGATATTCATTTAGAGTATTATTTCTTAAATGAATGTTATTTTCAAATATTCATTTAAGGTTTAATTTAATTAGGGAATATTATATTAAATATTTATTTGAGTTTAATTATTTAATGGATACCATTTGAATATTCATTCAAGAAGAAATTTATTTAGTAAATAATTCTATATATTCATTCGAGGATTACTTGCGAGCAATATTATGATTTAATCATATTCCATAATTATTATGGATTTAATAAATATTCTTGGAATATTTATTTAAGTTCTTTTAAATTCTTTTTATAATGATATATATTATTCAAAGATTATCTATCACCTTCATATATTATGTAAAATATTTCAGAGTCTTTTTATGACTATTTTATCAAGGGGAGGTCCCCAAAACTCTATTTTTATTTAAATCTATCTTATAAGAAGATTTAAATACCCGCTCAAACCTCCAAAAACATATAATGGGACCTCACTCGAGAGCTGTTATTTATTTGAGTGCCCGGTCATGTACTTGCTAAACTATCTTGTCACTCACATCTTGATTCGTTCAAACATCGATATGAGTCTTCTGGTTACCTTCTCAACGCTCGAGGGGTAAGATTGATGGAACAAGTTTATATCTATTAATAAGCATCAGCTTGGGAAATATTGGTGAATTTTCCTTTCCAATTTGATACGACTAATTTGTGGAGTCCTATCAACAAGTGTTATACTTGGGGAAAAGGGGAACGAACTTTACGTTTCAGAGTCATGGATGATATTGGAACTAGGAGACGCGTAAGTGGCCTAGTGGCGCCGGTCCAACAATAGCCCAACCGTTGGCTGAGGAGTTCCAGAAGGCGGTAGACAAGTAAATCCGTCGGAGCTACCTTCTATATTTAGAGAACGACTGATGAGATGCATGACATACGACTGATCATCGTAAACGTCAGGGCATCTGGCGCGGCAATGCTCTCGTATTAGTTCATCTTCCAAAAGTAAGAAATTTATGTAACACTGTTCGTGTTGGCAAGGTGAAAAAGTGTTGAAACTGGAATTGCAATATTTTTCCTGCAAGTTCCTCTTTTATGATAATTGAGAATATCTTGCTTATCTTTTGTATAGCAGATATGTCCACCAAATATATATTTTGAGTTACCTAGTAACTTCATCTTTTAAGTTATACTGGCATCATTTCCGTAAATGCATGGTATATGGTTTCAAAGATATTTTGGACTGTTATATATTATCACTATTCAATTATATTTTTGGTGGGCTATTGCTCACCCTTGCTTTATTTATTTATATAACAACAACAGTTTGATCTGATGGATGGCCGCACAAGGCGCCCTTGGTGCAAGCAGGTGACAACCGTCGGAGGATTAACCGCTGAGATCATAGCTGCTATTGTCGATTAAGAACCTATTGGTAGGCTAGATGATTGGCTTCCAAGTATCAATGTATTTATAATATGGCATATACCAATGGATGGAAAGAGTATGTAATGGTAACATTGTAATTCTTGGGGTTGTAAGAACTCAAACTTGTGATTAATACTCCCTCCGTCCCATATTTCTTGGCTGATTTACTTTTTTTAGTTGTCCCAAAATATTGGCTGGTTTCCTTTTTATTTTTGACAAATGACGTGCTGATAACCTAGTTTTTTGATCCTGTAGTTATCAATCATTAAAGTCTATACCACTTACCCATGATATCATAAATACTTGTTTATTTTCAATACCATTAATAATTGATGTATACAGTAAGTGTAAATATATTTTTGCCTCCATTTTTATGTGCTGATAATCTAGGTTTTTGCCTCCATTTTTATTTAAGAATTGACAAAATAGTTTTACAAAAAAAATATATATTTCAAATTGCTAAAAAATTCAGTCATTTTTTAATTTTATATATATATATATATAACTTTTATACGTAAAACTTTTTTGACTACAATTAAAATTAAAATTTGATAATGAAAGACTATAATTTAGTTTGGAGTATATTTTAATTGTATTATTTGTTAAATGTTGAAAATCGTTTTTTTTATTGAAGCATTAAAAAAAGAATGTGTAATTTTTTACATTTGCAGCTAAATTTTAAATTTTTGATCTCCTTTTTATTGTGTTTTGAAATGAATTTTTATAATCAAAGAGTATAATTTAGTTTGGAGTATATTTTAATTGTATTATTTGTTAAATGTTGAAAATCTTTTTTTTATTGAAGCATAAAAAAAAGAATGTGTAATTTTTTACATTTGCAGTTAAATTTTAAATTTTTGATCTTGTTTTTATTGTGTTTTGAAATGAAAATTTAATCAAAGCCTATAATTTAGTTTGGAGTATATTTTAATTGGATTATTTGTAAAATGTTGAAAATCTTTTTTTTATCGAAGCATAAAAAAAGAATGTGTAATTTTTTATATTTGCAGCTAAATTTTAAATTTTTGATCTTCTTTTTATTGTGTTTTGAAATGAATTTTTATAATCAAAGACTATAATTTAGTTTGGAGTATATTTTAATTGTATTATTTGTTAAATGTTGAAAATCGTTTTTTTATTGAAGCATAAAAAAAGAATGTGTAATTTTTTACATTTGCAGCTAAATTTTAAATTTTTGATCTTCTTTTTTTTTTTGCTAAATGAATTTTTATAATCAAAAACTATAATTTAGTTTGGAGTATATTTTAATTGTATTATTTGTTAAATGTTGAAAATCTTCTTTTTATTGAAGCATAAAAAAAGAATGTGTAATTTTTTACATTTGCAGTTAAATTTTAAATTTTTTATCTTGTTTTTATTGTGTTTTGAAATGAAAATTTAATCAAAGCCTATAATTTAGTTTGGAGTATATTTTAATTGGATTATTTGTAAAATGTTGAAAATCTTTTTTTTATTGAAGCATAAAAAAAGAATGTGTAATTTTTTACATTTGCAGCTAAATTTTAAATTTTTGATCTTGTTTTTATTGTGTTTTGAAATGAAAATTTAATCAAAGCCTATAATTTAGTTTGGAGTATATTTTAATTGAATTATTTTTTTATTGAAGCATAACAAAATAATGTATAATTACATCCAATAATCTAACAACAAGATATATCCAATAAAATTCATATTTTTAATACTCCATAAATTACATCCAAATTTCTATGGAGTAATACAAAAACAATAAGAATATTTAGATAATTAACACGTGGATTTAACATTGGATTGTAGTCTGCTTGCTTGTGCACTTAATAATTTTTTTAGTAGCAACCTGTAAAAAAAATCACAAGAACTAATCACAATAATTTATTTAAAATTTGTATGAAGAATATGAAAAACAATTTATTTAAAATTTTAAAAAGAAACAAGGGAAAACTTACAATCACAACAAGGTATAAGTATACTTAACCATTTTATGATGAATTGTTGCTTCTCAATAGACATATTTTCAGGAGGCTCAGGTTCATTAGCCTCAAGTATTTTAGGTACCTGTGGTGGTTCATTGAGATCAAAATATATTCTCTTTTTTGGTACATGTAGTTGTGGTTGCTCAGATTCCATTTGATACGTGTAACGTGTGTATACAAAAAATAATGGAGTTTTTGATTGTCTGACTACACAAGTGCTTACCTCTATTTATATAGAGTTTTGGATCAACACATCAATAAATTTTTACTAGTTTCAATAAGTCAAACAAAAATTCCAGAGTATTCATTTATTGGAAAGGGTTTAAAATTAGAAAAACGAGACTCCTTGTAATTTACTAAGAAGCATTATAGACTTTCTTAATATGTGTGCAAAAGTCAAATCAGCCAAGAAATATGGGACGGAGAGAGTAATATTGATGGTTACTCTGATTTCATCTCTGGGACTATAACGGGTGTGTTTTATGTTGTTTTTTTGGGTCACAAGGTTATAATTTAAATTATGTTGGTTTTGTGGATGGATATTGAGACCGTAACGACTAGATCCCTGACCCCGGATCTGGGGGTGTTACAGTGTCTCCCTGGAAAGGTTTTGTAAGGTTTGGGAAGAAAGGAAAATTGAGTCCTAGATACATTGGACAGTTTGAGATCCTAAGATGTATTGAGGAATTAGCTTATGAACTGGCATTACCCCCGATTCTACAACAGGTACACAATGTGTTCCATGTTTCGATGCTGAGAAAGTATAATCCGGATGCCAAGCACATTGTGGAATATGAGCACGTGGACATGCAACCAGGCTTGACCTATGTAGAGCAGCCTATGGAAATCATAGACCGAAAGGAACAAGTGCTCCGAAACAAGGTCATTCAGCTAGTTAGAGTCTTTTGGCAGAACCACAATGTAGAAGAATCAACCTGGGAGCTAGAAAGCACTATGCAAGAGAAGTACCCCCATTTGTTTTCGAACTGATTCCAGGACGGAATCCTTTTAAGGAGGGGAGACTGTAAGAACCCAGATTTTTTATAGAATTAAAACTTTTGTTATGTAATGAGGTAAGGATGAATAGTGGTTACGACTACGATGTAACGATTGTTCTAATAAATGAAAAAGGGAATGGATTGAGATTCAAATAATTATATATCACGAAGAATGCTATTGGTTGACAACATAGATAAGAATAATCTATCTCCTAGGAAAAATAGATATGGCATTTCCAAATAGGGAAGTTATTCTCATGTCATCCAAATCAATATCTGTTATTAGTCTAGTGGTTCCGTAAAAGGGTTAAGGAACGCTCGAAAGAGAGTAAGGACATTTCTAGAATTTACAAGAAATAAAAAGAGAATAAAGGATGAATAGTGTTCTAATGGAAAGTGAGAATATTATTAGACGACGCTATATAGAAGTATTCAGAACGGATTTCTGAGTTCGTATTCGTGATCTAGGGGCGAGATAAGTGTATGTAAACGATATCAGATTCAGAAAAATGGCACTTTTATTTTCTCCGAGATTTCCCTGGACACTGCAAGACCTAAGGATTTATTAAAAGGATTTAAGGAATTTAAATTCGAGAAGTATTAAAAAAGATGGAGAATGGTATTATAATTATTAAGAAGGTTTCCGGTAAAACCCTAACTAGAAATCTTTGAGATATTCCTACGAACGATCAATTAAATTGAGCAATAACCGGACAAAAGAGCAAGCAGAGAGCAAGGTGCATGCATGTGCTAGTGGAGAAAATATCTAGTAACCATATAGTTACATAAGTAACCAACACTTAGAGATTAAACTAGTACTTAGCAAACAAACCACTTGGTTAGCCTTAACACCATCAAATCTTCAACACTTGTCCATCCAATTTCATCATCCAATACATCACACCTTTAATAAAGCAACTTGGATGAGATATTATCTAACACAAATCACTTTATGCATTATTATTGCAAGAGAACAAAGCAAACAACTTCATTCTCCCCATTTTTCATCCACTCGGCCCCAACCCTAATTCCAAATTCAAAATCCAACTTCCAACCATCATTTGATCTTGAAACTTTTATGGTGAGTTCTATATTTCATAAAAGTAATCTCCTAAAAATACTAGCTTCAATCTCTTCTTTTTCCATTTTCAAAACAATCATTAAAGAGGAGGGTGAATAGTGTTTTCATGAACTAATCTTGTTTTCCTTGATTTCTTTGGTTGATCTAAGGTTTGTTAAGGCTAGACAAGGACCATTCAAAGCTTACTAAGGCTAGTACATACTCCCAATAAGGTATACCACTTGAAACCCTAGCTCTTGTCTTGAGATATATGCATGTTCTTGATGATTTTAGAGTAGTATGTTCATGGTGATGTTATAAGCATGATTAGTTAAGTGGTTTAGTTGATTTAAGTAGCATGATGATTATGGTGGTAAAGCATGATGTTCTTGGACTTATTAATATGAGAATCATTTGTGTAAGATGTATGATATGCCCGGTGTGGCTTGGTTTTGATGTTATGATTTTAGAAACGTTCGATTTATTGTTAACCTGAAGAAACCGAGCATCACAGTAGCTTTAAATCGCTGTCCAGTTTCATATGCTGCCATTATAAGATAGATTATGTTATAAGCTTCGTTTTGATATAAAGATCATGAGAAACGGACTTACGGTTTAGGAGTTATGGTAAAATTCGTAAAAGTGGTTCGAATGAGTTCGTAATTGAAATTGATCCCCTTTAATATTGTTTAATCAGTGGCGAATCATGATAATTAAATACTAGAGGTAAAAAGGAAGGTGTGAAAGAAAAACCACATCTCAAACGGATTGTTTTCCGATTTTATAAAAATGTTCGAATCAAGGTTAAACGCAAACGAACCCCTTAGAGGTACCTTGGTTATAACTTTGGTAAATCACTTAGAAAACGAGCGATAAAACTCGAGGTATAATCTTGGTTCGTAAACGACTGACCTTAGAACTTACACGACTTAAGTATATACCAAGTGTAAGTATGATGACATTTCTTAATAAACGAACAAGTGTCGGATCGTATCGGTGATAAAGAGAGTTGCACTAAAGGGTGTATAACGAGGCAACTTGGAAATGTGTTTCGACTTAAGTTAAGTTTACACTTAATCTTTTAAAAAGTGTTAAGTAATTAATCTTGGATATTCTGATTGTTTATAGATCACAGAGCAGACCCAGGGCACACTACCACTACCTCTACCCACACCTGACTACCAGGCAAGTTTCCAATACTTGGAAGTGTTGTTGTGATATTATATATATGACTGTTGTTATACATATGCCATTGCATGCATGCCTACTTTCAAGTTATATTGATATACTAGTTCCCTGATTTATTGTTAGCATATAAGCCCGATAGATAACGTATCGGTTATAAGCCGGATATTGCTAAGACCCTTAGAGAAGGGCACTTGAATCTCATTCTTTGACTATAGACCGGGAGTCGGTATTTCTTGATATACTGAGATTATTTTCTCATTCTTTGACTATAGACCGGGAGTCGGTATTTCTTGATATACTGAGATTATTTTCAGAGGAAAATATTTAAGTAAATATTTTCCATTAATTATCCGACGAATATTAGTGGAATATTCCTTTAAGATAATTTATGAATATT
Source organism: Kitagawia praeruptora (assembly GCA_037693485.1). Lineage (NCBI taxonomy): Eukaryota > Viridiplantae > Streptophyta > Magnoliopsida > Apiales > Apiaceae > Kitagawia > Kitagawia praeruptora. Next base: position 118,635,152 of record CM075352.1, read on the forward strand.
ATTTTGAATATTAGTTAGAGATTTATTTATTCGATGAATATTATCTTTAATATTCATCTAAAATTGATTTAATATTCGAATATTATTTCGAACCCTCATTCAATTTATTTATTCAATAAATATTACTTCGAATATTCTTTCGATAATTATTTCTTCGATAAATATTATTAAGTTAAATATTCATTACTTATTCAATGAATATTATCTCAATTATCCATTTGATAATTATTTCTTCAATAAATATTATTATTAATTTGAATATTCATTATTCGTTCAATGAATATTATTATGAATACTTATTCAAAGATTATTTCATACGATATTCTTTCAATACTTTTGACTTAATAAATATTCCTTGAATATTTATTTAAATCTTTTAACTCGCTTTAAAAATGAATTACTTCATTCAGATATCATCTTCGACCTTCAAATATTATGTAAATTACTTCATTCAGATAGAGTAAGTTCACCAGTCTTCTTGTGAGTGATCAAACATTCATCTTTGTAAAATCCATTTAGAAACCCCTATCAGTAAACTGACCAACACTCAGTAGATTATGCTTGAGTCCTCTGACCAGTGCTACATCTTCAATGATGACATTACCAACTTTCAGTTTGCCATATCCTAATGTGTTACCAATGCTGTCATCTCTAAAAGTAACCATATGGCCAGCCTTTTCTTCATACTGTGATAGCAGGGCCATATCACCAGTCATGTGGTTTGAGCATCCACTGTCCAACATCCAAATGACTTTCTTTTCTTTCACTTTGCCCTGCAAACACAAATGTATTACTTCTTCTTTGGTACCCAAACAAGTTTGGGTCCACCTGGGTTAAAAACATTTTTATCATAACCAACATGCTTATCAACTTTCTTAGGGCTAGTCTTCTTCTCACAACTAGAAGTCTTAGAACTTGAGTTCTCAGACTTGGGTGACAGAGGCACCTTCCTAGCTTTAGGAGGACTTGAAGACTTTGACCTTGTGTAGTGTGTGTGAGAATTGTGACTAATACAACTATCAATGAATTGCCTTCTTAAATTGAAACAACTAGTCAAAACATTCATGTTGCCTGGCATACAGTCAAATTTATCACAGAAAGGAGAATCTATATGTCTTAAAGGCACAAAACAATCATAGAAAGGTTTAGACACACTACCTACAGGTTTCTTACAAGCATGAGTTAAATGATTAGTGTTGAAACAGTTTTGACATGTTTTTCTAGGGGCATTATGCACATAAGCATAATTATTATCCTTCTTAATCCCTAGTTTGCCATTTCTGTTTTGTTTCTTTTTAGCAACATGTTTCACAAATTCATTCCTTTTAGTTGGTTCAAACTTAACAGGTTTTTCAGTTTTAGGTCCAACTCCAACAGGCTTCTTGGTTTTCAATTTGACATTCTCACTTTTAGAGGGTGCTGGTTGTTCACTAGATTGTGCTTCATCCTCATCATTCAACATTTGCTTGATGAACAAGGCCTCCTCATCAATTTCAAGTGTCGATTTCTTAAAAATAGGTGCCTTAGCATTTTTCCAAATATGATGCACATTCTCATGAACAACCTTGCCATCTTCGATGACAGCACAACCTTTCCTCTTTTTGAGAGTGTCATAGTCAAAGCCAATTGCAGCCTTTGCATTACCTTGATGTTTCTTATGATAGGATTGCAACAGGCTAGAGGAGTTTTTAAAAGTTCTCAGTTGAATTCATTCTCAGCTAGTTTATCCCTAAGAGCTTTTTCAAGCTGACTAGCACAAGAAACCTTATTCTCTAGATATTAAATGTTTTTCTTAAGGTTTTCTACTTGCAAGGCAGCTAGCTCTAAAAGGGTCTTCGGCCAGCTTTCTATCCTACTGTAGTATAGTACATAATGCCGATCTATAGAAAATGGAAAATAAAGATTCTTCCTTTTGGGGAAAACAGAGATAGAACGATTGATAGATGGTGTCCGTAGGGGCTAATCTGTAACGCCCCAAATCCGGGGTCAGTAGATTTGGGCGTCACGTTAACAAACTCAATAATTCTAACAAAAATTGGCCATGATGTATTCGTAAATACAACATAAACCTGCTGAATACTAAACTAAAAATCTGAAATCAAAATAAAACTGAAATAAAATATAAAAACTCAATCAAAAGCTCTTTGACCCCAACTCCCAACTAAGGATCTTAGGTTACAGTTCTAGAAACAAGAAAACCCAAAACCAACTTAAATACAACTCTATATACAAAACTTTATACAGACTTAAATCACTGGTATAACTTCGAATAGAAGTATACCAGGCCAACTAATCAAATACATACTATAATTACTAAAACTATATATACATACAACAAATCAAACTATAAATCTAAATACCCTTATCCACGTCAGCTTCATAACAGCATCCTGCTTCTTCTTTCCATTTTCTGAACTGTGCAGGCTAAGCCTCGCCAACTAGTTTACTGAAAAGTTAGATTTAAAAACAACAAGTGTGAGCCAAAGAATGCTCAGCAAGTTATATATAGAACTGAACTGGATGAAATAAGAATGTAATAATTGCAATTCAAGAAATAGGAACAATAATATGAGCGAATGAATGCTCACCAATTTATAACCAATACTATAATTGAAATCTGGATTCTTAACTTTAACAGAAGATTAATATCATTTAAAACATTTATAACTCGAAATCAGAATTTAATAACTGAGAAGGTTTGTAATACTAGATTCAGTACTTTTAATACTTGCAAAATACTTAAACTATCGCTTTAACAAAATCTCCAAGAAATTCTCAGTTACTCAAATTTCATTCATGTCACTAAGCATTTGCATACCTAGCTGCCTAACCGGCCTGACAATCATGAGTTTGAATAAATAAGAAGATCTCAATTCATTCTTGGTTCTCACTATCACTGCGCAACAAATGCCACAGCGACCATAATAACCGTGAATTAGCTTTCACCGTTCAAAACACTAATCTGAATAACTTTCCATTTTTATACTAACAGTATTTATTAACTCAAATCATAACTTTATATCCAACATACTTGGAAATGAAAATGTACTCTAACTATAACATTCTATCATAAGAATATATTTGCATAAAAACAACATTTAATAGAATTGGAGTTTTAATCATACTCTGGACATTGCGGGTGATCAGCCACGTAAAGTCCAGCTAAAAATACTATGGGATCCCTCACTAGGCACTTATTGACATTGGCCTTTACTACTCTGACCACGAAACTGGTCCACATTTTATAAAATTCTTCCAATTCCATTAAACTACTTTACTATCAATTAATCTCAGGGAAACCATATACATTAAGAACATTATACTAAAACAAGGAATAAGAATGCAATACCTGCAAAAACTTTAACAGAATATTACTGACAATATTTAAGAAAAAATAATACTGGCAATAAAACTGAAATTCTACTTTCCACATGATATCTGAATAAAATATATCCTTATCAATAATTTGAAGGAGAGGATACTAGCAATAAGGATTTGAAGGGAATACTTATATTGAATAGAAACATATTTATCTCGCTTGAACGATAAGCGAGGGTTAGTACACTTGCCTCGATTCCAATGCGTCGATTCGCTACTTACTATACTTCGGTTTTTACTCGATCACACATTCATTTTTCTTCAATCGTCTCGTCAACACGCTCGCTGGGTCCATATCGAATCCCTAATTATACTCGAAATAATAGTAAAGTACTATTTAGTACATAAACAACCCAATCGATAACTAATTACTTATAACTCGCAAAGCAATACATACATAAATATATTTACCCACACCTCATTAATCATCACATATGTACTTAAACACTCATACACATACATGCCTTTAAATCTTTAAATCAAATAATTTAAATAACTTTAAATACAGGGGATTTTTAGAAAATTTCGGCATGAAGTATTCGTTTATCGGACTATGGGCACAACCCCTCAAATACAATTCAAAAACAATTCAACCATGCTTTTACAAAAATAAAGCTGCCTCAACTTGCAGCAACATAAAAGTAAACAATTAATGAAAAGTACCCGCCCAAACATGCGGCACCTAGCATATAATAATTTACATTAACACTACTACTTACGCTACACCAATGATCGTATTTCTCACGCATTTTAATGATACGCGTGACAATCAATCATTGATGTTCATAAGCCCTAGGGAACAACCCCTAGCACTAACTATTACTTACGCTATATCGATGATCACTTCACTCAAGTATATTAATTATACTCGTGATAGCTAATCGTGGATATTCGTAAGCCCGAGGAACTAGTTGTAGAGAATTACACAAGTCCTTAAATATTGACATTTAGGACTTGCGATCTCATTGCAACTCCTCGCAGATAAACACATAATAACATAAAATAAATCTCATAGTAAATCTTTGATAAATAACATATAACATATCTAAGTAGTAAAGCCATCAAATATTACAACTCGATTTATACCATCTAGCACATAAGCATCTCCGACTCCATATGCAACTAGCAACTCATATAATCTCCACAAATTATACGGCAACTGATAATTACCCACTAATGACCATAACTAATACCAACCATTACACTTTAACAATTAACATTTAATCACTACTAAACACGAACATTTAATCGGACTCGCACTTAGTCCTCAACAATTATAAATTACTATACCCTCCGAATTAAATATGGAAATTCGGATAATATTCATAATTTACCACATTAGTCTAATTACGACAATTACCATATTAAACTCACAATTCGCAACTAATTAAATTACAACAATTAACAATATTAATCGAATTTACAACCAATTAAGTACGAAAATTAATTAATTAAAAATACGAAATTGTACCATTTCGTTTGGTTCGCTCCGATTCGATCTGCAAAGAAAATCAATCTCAACCAAAACCATATCTTTCCCTTCTCTCTCTCCCTCTCTCTGTCTCTCTCTCTTCATCACTACTCGTCTGCCTCCAATCACAGCCACCACTGCTGCTCCGTCCTCTCCCACTGCTGCGCCGCCACTGAGCTCACCGACGCGCCGCCGTGCCTCCCTCCCCGCACGACCAGATTCCCCAGCAGCCCACACCACGCACACACACTAACACACGAATATGCACACACACATATGTGTATATACATACACATACACATACACACACGAATGTATATGTAACTCCCCAATCTCTTTTCTTCTCCCCTCTAATTTCTCTCCCATCCTTTCTTTCTCTCCCAATCTCTCTTTTTCTTCATTTCTTTTTCTCTCCTGATTTCTCTCGAACCTTCTACTTCTGGGCTGCTGTTGTATCTCTTAATGGGCTTGGCCCAATACTAACAAATACTACTTATAATTCATTCTGGCCCAATTTAAAACACTACTGATAAATCTATAAATCATACTTAAATAAAATATTCGGAAAATTAAACTTTCATTTTTAAAATAAAGAATATTAAATTACGAGCACACACATATTTTTAAAATATTTTTCGGATCAAAAATGAATTAAATATGAATTTTCAAAGTTTTGATCCTTTAAATACAATAAAACTCTTAAAATCATTTTAAAATACTCGACCACCCAAATTAATCCACCCAACAATTTTAAAAACTCAATAAATATATAAAGATAATTTTACAAAAGATTTCATGATTTTTAAGCCCTCCGATAATTAAATAAAGATTTTTGAAGATCAATAATACTTGATTTAAATATTTTTAAATCACTAAAAATACCAATAAAATACTGGGGCACACATTGGCACACATAACTCAATATATACTCATATAAACTCAATACTAAATATCGTTGAATTCCACAACGATATTCTCAAATCCAATTCCATCCTTTAAATCCTAATTAACATAATTAAATAATAATAACAATAATAAATCCTAAAATAATCTGGTATCTTACATAATCTCTATGGGCCCTTCAAGTATGCTTCTTTTCCTTTGAGGTCAGAAGAACAACATTCAGGTATCTTACAGAAAATCAAGCTTGGTTAAGGTTGTTAAGACTCCAAGGAAGGTAAAACACTAAGTGATTTGAAAGATTGATGCAAGTATGTACATGTTTAAGGGGTTTGTGAGGTTTTAAGTTTTATAAGTATGGATAAATCTTGGGTAGGGATAAATGGATGTTACCACTGGTCTTGGAGACCCTTGATAATGTTTATATAATCTTGATGGTGTGTGGTTGAATTAAGTGGTTAAATGGAGTTCATGGAATTTGGAAACGATCGAATTATATTCGTTATAATGTCAAAATTTCATTAGGTTATTGTGCAGATAATACCGAATTGAAAAAATGTTTTCTTGGTAAGTTTTTGGCCATAAACCAGTAGGAATTGTTTAGTAGTTTGTTTTGACACCAAGATCATGTGATTACGATTTACGGTTTATGAGATATGGTCGTTCTAGTGAAACCGGTTAAAACGGATGAATCGTTAAGATGGACTGACTTTAAAAAGTCAAACGAGCCCTTTAAAAATGGTCTGTGATTATAAAAGTTTTACAGGGGGGTAACTTAGTCAGTGGTTAAGTCCCTGTAAAAATTTGAAGACAAAAGGCTTAATTTTCGATTTTATAGAAATATTTAAGTCAAGAATGCGCATGAGAAACCACTGCAGAAAGAAGCTATATTTAGAGTAACAATTGAGATAGCAAAAAGATGTTCTTAATTATGAAATTTGGATGAAAAAATCCTCTGGACAGTTAAGAAGAAGTGAGAAAAAGAATTTCATGAAAAAGTTTATTTTTCAATTTTATAGAAGTTTTCGAATCATAGTTGCGCAAGTGAAAAACCCTTTTAGGGGACGAACTTTAGTTTCGTTGAAAATGCTTTAACGAAAGTCGTTATGAGACCATTAATTATCAACAGTGGTTAAAGGATATCATGGGCTTATAATAAGCCAAACGTGTAGTAAGGAGGTATCGTTACAAAGTTGTGCCTTTATATGAATAGTTGGTTCGACGGGATAGTTCAATGAACTAACCGAACCTTATTGGTTGTTATAGATCATCACACTAGAGACAGAGCCCAGACTATTCCGACACTATCAGGCAAGTTTTCAAAACTTGTATTTCAAGTATTTTGAAACGGTTGTTGTTGTGGTATAAATGCTATGAACTGCTTGATAGTATTTTTGCGAATCAGCATATGATGTATGGTTATTTACGGGGATTTATAAACCTGTTAAGTATGTACGTATGCATAGACTCTTATATATATGTATACGATGATGTGTTACAAGTTCCCAGTAGGGCATGATAATACCTTTTCTTAGTAAGGGAGTCGGAGATATTTCGTCCGGATAAGGACATAAAAACCCGGAAGTCACCCGAAGGGTTATATGACGTTTATTTTTTTAAAATATTCCAATAGGGATTGATGTTCCTGAGGTTACCTCAGGAAAGTTACCTGAGGTAACTATGATTCCCATATGAATGCACGAGGGTATAACTGTAATTACAGACTTTTTTTAGAAGATTTTCAATATTTACAAAAATACCACAATATTTTTATACTGTAACCTCAGGTAACTCTCCTGAGGTAATCTCAGGAGCTTTTTTCTCATTCCAATAAATATAAATTGGATATTTTCGGATTGAAAATTCCTTTGAAGATATTAATAAATATTATTTGAATATTTATTAATAATTTGAATATTATTTTCATATTGAGAATAGTCTGAAGGTTTATTTATTTAATAAATATTATTTAAATATTTATTAAATATTCTAAGCTGATTATTTATTTAATGAATATTATTTGAATATTTATTAAATATCCCAAGATGATTTAAAAATCATATTATTTATTTTAAAAGTTATTTAAAAACTTTAAAAAGTATTTTTAATATTTTCTGATCGTCGAAAAAGTATTTAAAAATAGGACGGGTTCCTATTTCTTCATGGACTATAGCTTCACTCATCGAAAAAGTATCGCTACTTCACTCAACTTATCAAAACTCGGAAACCCAAGGTTTTGGGAGCTAGTATTAATTATTTTGATATGGATCATGATCCGGGCTTGGACGATTTGGCTAATGTAGCTGAAAAAGATGGTGAAGAAGTGGACACTGATGCAACAAAGACTGATGCACATGAGGTTGTGGAAGTTTCTTCCAAAGACTCTTAGTTTTTGATGAATTAAGGGGGAAAGTTTAGGATAATTATGAATGAACTAGTTTATTTAAGTATTTTGAACTTATTGGGTTGTTTATGTTTGTTTCTGGTTTGAACTTGTTTATTTCTCGTTTGAACTTCTTGGCTGGTTGGTTGTTAAACTTGATGGTTAACTGTGTGTTTGGTGTGTTTTAAGTGTGGGAACTTTTGTTGAATCAGTTTAATGAATGAATGTGGTTTTACGAATTTTTATATGTGTTGGATTCTATATCTGGTTTACTGATAAGATTGAGCTTGTTTGAAAAATGTTTTATATCATACAACTTGAGATGTAGGAATTTAGGGGAAGTTAATCAATTCTCCTAAACAGGTTGTAATCATCAAAAATGGGGAGATTGACGCTCCAATGATTTTGATAATCACAAACAGCAAGCCAAAAGGCTTGTGCTTAGAAATAAAACAACATGCTTTTTTGTTATGTACTAACTTGATGTTGCATGGTAATTCATCTTACTGATTGATAAATCAGTGTCTTATAACAGCAAGCCAAAGTTTATGACTTTATACAGTTTGACAAGCCAATTGCACAGAGATTAGAAAACAATCAGCAAGCCATTGTCAACTGTCCAGTTTTACCAGAGGCGCAAAAATCATGGAGTTTTTGTAGATACGTCTTATAATCAGTTGTACGGACTCCTAGAATATATTATAAGTATATTTTATATATCTCGGCTCTTTTTAAACATTTCCAGATCTTCAGAAACTCTTTTTCTTAAATATAGGAGTTAGTTATGCTTTTAAGTACTTCTTCTAATACAAACTCTCCTATTCGTTTTTACTCTTCCATATTTTCAGAAGAACTGGTTTATTAACTTTGTATTCTTCATCTCTCTTCGGTTAAACGTTTACATTAACGTTATAAATAATTCTAACTAATTTGAACGTTGAACTGGATTCAACCGTTGCAAGTTGTTAGCTTAGTTATGACCGTTTAATGTACAACTTTAAATACTTGTTCTTGTGTGAGTTTTTCGGTTGCTAATATCCAAGTACTACAAGAGAAAAACAAGTGAGTGTTTTACTTTGAAAAATCTTTTACTCGATTCTCTTTCAGCTCATTATATATCATATCCGTATTTTATATACATAGAGAGTCTAGAGTTTGAGTTGTAACTTTCAATAATTGTATTGTTCTGATTGTAAGTGATTAGTTGCTGGATATTAGGCTGTGAATAGTAGGGTTTGGTGAATTTTGATAGAGAAGTATACGAGGGTAGTACAGCTTAGAGAACAAATTCTGAAACTGGTATATTCAGCACGCTAGTAGGCGGGAAGTAGGGTGATTATTATTGTATCTTGTAATTGTTTCATTAGTGATCAATAATATATACTCTTAGCGGGTTGGTAAGGGATCGGGACGTAGACCATAGGGGATTAGGAGTTGAATCTGGCAAAAGATCTTTGTGTTTTTTAATTTTTCTACACCTTACTTATTGTTCCGTTTTTAGTCACATTCATCTTACAATTTGTCTCTGCATAATTTGAATTTAGTAAACTATTTCTGATAAATAATAAAATTGGACATAGTTAGCCATTTACAGCTATTCACCCCTTTAGGTGTGCATTTTCAAATGATAATTTTTTATAAAGAATGATAAACATGCACAATTATAAAATGTATAATATACTTATTGGCTATTGACTAAAAATTAATAAATTTAAATTTTCACAAACATCAAGATAAATGTTAATTTCAAAAGAAATAATAATATTAAAAAACAAATAAATTTTAACAAATAATTTTATGTAAAATCTCATAAAGTGCATAGAATTAAAACTAGATTTTATATATGACAAAAAAAAAACTGAATTTAATAAACCACCGATTTTAGTGTACCATAGCATTTATAGGGACCGAATACAATAGAAAACTCTAAAGGAAAAAATCAAATTTATATAACTAAAAGTTATATTATATATTACCTAAATAAATGATTAGATTGTTGGGTGGTGTCACCTAATTATTTTATGAGGAGATAAGCGGACTTGATCTAAAATCAACAAATATCATAATTAGGGCTGCACAATTTTCTGGTCTGGACCGGTAAATTAGACCGGACCGGGTCTACCGGTCCAAGGACCGGTCCAGTCTTCGGTCCAGTCCAAACCCTGAAAACACCCGGTCTGGACCGGATCGGACCGGATTTTATGTATATATTTAATGTTACAATATTTTGTCTTTTAAATTAAATAGTTTAATGATTAAATATTAACACATAACATATTTTTGTGATCCAAATTGGTAAATAATAAATTTATTAAATAGTATATATCAACACTATGATATAAATGATTAAATTTCATACTATATATAATTTATAATTACATTTACAAATTAATGTTACTTTACAAATAATATGACATTTACTTATTTTTAAATTTAAATTAACTTACCAGGTAATTTAAATATCAACAAAGAATGAAAATAAAATTATAAAAATTAAATTATTTATAAAATATTAACTAACCGGTCCATACCGGTCGGGTTCCGGTCCGGTCCGATCCGGTCCCAAGACCGGTTGTAACCGGTCCGGTCCCCGGACCATGAATTCAATAAAATCCGGTCTTCGGTCCGGTCCGGTCCGGTCCGGTCCGGTCCGGTCCGGGTCGGTCCGGTCCGGTTTTGGACCTTTGTGCAGCCCTTCATAGTGGGTGTTTGTTTTAACTTATATTTGGTAGCTTATTCCTTATAAGTCCATAAAAACTTATGGAGGTGTTTGCCTATTTAAGTTTTAGCTCAACTTATAACTTATATGTTGATAAGTTGAATGTTAGGAATCTTTAACATTTAACTTAGTGTATGTTTGGGGTATCTTAAAAAGAGTAGTTTATGATTTATAAGCACTTATGTCATATAAGTAATAAGTAGAGCAGAGATTAGAGTGTTTGGTAAATCAGAACTTATAATCAGTAGACTGTTTGGGTAAATCAGAACTTATAAGTTAACTTTTTTATAAATTTCAAAATATTTGTTTTTTATATATAACAATGGATATCAATGAATAGGTCTCGATGAATAGGGAAATTTGATATATACATATTAATTTTCTAATGAATGGATCGAGAGATATATGGGTTTGAAGATTTGAAAGATATTATATATTGCGTATATCAATAATAAGTTATAAGTTATAAGTTGAAAGTTAAGAATTCTTAACATTCAACTTATGAACTTATAATTTAAGCTAAAACTTATTTTGACAAACACCCCCCCATAAGTGCTTATGGCCTTATAAGCCATAAGTTAATAGTAATATGAGATGCCAAACAGCGCCTTATCCTTATAATTTATTCTCGATATACGCAATCCTTCAAATCTTCAAAATCATATATCTTTTGATCTGTTCACTAAAAATTTGATATATATATATATATATATATATATATATATATATATATATATATCAAATTTCTCTACTCATCGTGATTTTTCCATTGATATTCATTGATATATACTAAAAATAAATATTTAAACAAATAATAAAAAAAGTTAACTTATAAGTTATGATTTACCAAACACTTTATTGATTTATAAGTTCTGATTTACCAAACACTTTACTGACTTATAATTTATGATCTACTTATCACTTATATGACACTTATGCTTATAAGTCATAAGGTACTCGTTTTAAGGTAAGCCAAACGGCCCCATAATATTATCGGCTTATTTCTCTATGAAAAAAAGAGAAAAAAAAAGTTTAATATAGAATTATTATTTTATTTTTCATATCACGAATGTAATGATAATAGGCTACAATAAAAATTTGATTTTGAAGTTGAGAAGCACTATTGGCGGCACCAAAAATTTCCCTCTCGTCTAATTTCACAGAAGCATTTTGTCAAACACTTGTGACACATAGATGGCTAATATGGTGATTAGTGAATTGCGTCTCCCCAAATCAATTTCCAACATTTTTGCTGCTCGTAACTTGATTACTGCCAAGGTTATCTGCGATTTGTTGCTAATTTTGATATTTGAATGCAATTTGGTTGAAGCGATTATTCCTTAGATATACAGGTCGTGATATTTTAATTATATTTCACAATTTGTTAAATTGTTTATTGTTAAACAAGTAAGACAGCTTCTTCTTCCACATTTCGTAGTTTACGCAATGTTAGCTTCTTTTGTCAATAATTTCTTATGTGAAAATGCTAATACGTGAAAACTAATATGTTTGTTGTTTTGTTAGGGTCTATTTATCTAGTTTCATTTTGGCAAATATACATTTTTTGCTTCTCGTGTGATTTCTGTCTTGAGTTTATAGATTAACAGAGACTGGAAAATTAGTCTTTAAAAACGTTATGCTCTATGTGGTTGGGAAAAATGGAATTAAAATTAAAGGTAAAAGGAAACATCTAAGTGGGAAGAGTGAAATTAATGAGAGTTTAAATTTTCTATGACGAGGGTTGTGAGGAGAAAAAGTAATAGAATCATTCGTTTACAAATTGCTCTGGTTTAAATTTTTTGTGAATGAAATGGAGAGAGTAAGGGTGTGTTTGGGATTGCTGTTGCAGACAGCAACAACAGCTTATTTCTGAAAAGCACCTGAAAAGGTGTTTGGTAAAATTTAAAAGCTGTTTTTCTGAGAAGTGTTTTTTTGCCTAAAAGATGTTTTTTGAGAAAGCAGGCCCCATGCTTTTGAAAAAAGCTGCTTTTCAGCTTTTGCGGAAAGAAGTAGCTGATTTCAACATCAAATCTCATAAAAAACATTATTTTTAATATATTTTTACATCAAAACATGCACGTATCAAAAATATTACCAAACAGTTTTCAGCTTTTTATAACAGCACTTTTTCTAACAACACAACAATTTTTAACAGCAATCCCAAACAGAGCCTAAATGAAATTATGAATATTTTATTATGAAAGGGTTAATTATCTTGATGGTCACCGAAGTCAACCTAATGTATCAAGATGGTCACTGAACTGAAATTCGATACAAGCAGGTCACTAATTTGTATCAATTGTTGATGAGGAATGGGAGTGGAGAACGTTTATATATGAGACGTTTATATATGAGTTTATATGATAGGTTCAGTTCATTATTATTATTATTAGATATTTAAGATTTGATTTTATATTATCCCATATGTTTTGGGATTTGCTAGATATTTGAGATTTGATTATCCCATATGTTTTGGGATTTGCTTTATTGTGTTTTGACTATCCCACATGTTTTGGGATTTGATTTATTCTTTATTGTGTTAGGTCTTGATTTTTCGGTATAAATATACCGAACATTATACATTTCTAGGAAGCTTGGATTATACATTTTTTGGGGAATAATATTGATTAATTATTCTTGGGATTCGTATAATTCATTGCTTTATTTGTTTTTGTTCAATAAATCTTTGTTTTCAAGTTCTGTCCTGCATCAAATGGTATCAAAGCCGAATTCCTGCAATTTTTACTGTTCATCGATCTTTTTATTGTTCGTCATCGTTTTCACTGTTCATGCTGCTGGTATACTATTCACACCTCAGTTACTGTTCATCTACACCATCTAATCACCACCGCTGCTCATTTCTATACCATTCACCACTGCATACACTACCCATCATCCCTGAACCCTAGCTTCCAGCCACCTGCCCTACACCACCATACCATCAGAAAACACCAAAATCGCTACCTATTTTAACTAATCAGAACCCTAATTGCCTTATCCCCAATTCCTAAAACTGAACCCACCCGCTTGGAACTCTAATTCCCAATTTAGAAGTCTTATTTGCAATCGAAACACAACAATTTAATTGAATCGTTGCTACTATTCATCAATCAGCAACGAATCAAAAAGAAAGGAAGAAGAAAACAAGCGGTAAGAGGTATTTGGTGTCATTGCTCGTCAGCATCTGTCCTCGCCGGAATCTGTTGCCACCATCCCTTTGCTGGAATTTGTCTCAAAGGCTGCTTCTGACCTGTATTGTATTGTTGTTGGAGAGGTTAGAGAAGAGGTTGCCGTACCAGAAAAAGGGTAACCCTAATCCTTACATATATGATATATGCACATCTCGTAAAACTGCAAATAGATACACAGAATTTATAGACTTTTATAAGTCAGCCCCTGCAGTTTTGTAACATCACGAACCTGTCCCGTGACTTTTAGAGACTTAAAAACTGACCCCTCAGCTTCGTAGACTTATCGAACAGCCCTTCATAGTTTCAAAAATTCACCAACCAGTCCCTGAACCTCAGAAATTTGACAGTTAAATCCCTGAAGCTTATGATTTGATATTTTAGCCCCTTTAATTCAAAATATATCAATATCAGCCCTTCTTAATCCTTGCTTAAGCCATGTCTGCTTATATCCGACGTCAAATTGAGGTAGTGAAAGATAATATCTCTGGAGGATGATTGTGATTTATTACACTATGAAATCTATGTTTGTCATCGTGAACGTAAGTTACTTGAATATCGGCTTACGTTAAAGGAGTTGGATAATCAATATGATGAACTTAGAAGCTTACAAAAGAGGTATAAAATTGAGTTAAGTAAAGAAAGGGACGCACGTGCAAGTGAGGAACTAAAAAGTGCAACCGGGGAAGTCAAAAGGGCTCTTGCAACTCTCACATCTCAAGTTCAATGTCTTGTGGGTTTGGAGAATGCAAAAAATGCCACAGAACATGAAACTAATATGGAAATTCAGTGTGATGAAGACACATATCCGGAAGATCCACTTGAGCAGGTGAAACAAGTTGAGGATATAGAAGTTGTGGGTGCGGATCAGGTTGAGAAAATCAATTCACAAGCCGATTGCTTCCAAATTGTTGAGGAATGTAAAGTGTTTGGTGATATTATCGAGGTTCAGCATATTGACTTCATCATTCCAGAATACATGCTCAAGCCTCCTTCACTTGCTAGTGAATTTACAAAGTTCTTTGGGCTTGAGTTCGTGTTTTTGACGAAGTATGAATTTTTCTTCTTTGTTCCGGTTCAATCTTGCGTGATTCTTGATTTTTACAAAACTCGTGGTCGAGTTTTCTCCAACAAGGGGAGAATGATGAGGAATGGGAGTGGAGAACGTTTATATATGAGTTTATATGATAGGTTCAGTTCATCATTATTATTATTAGATATTTAAGATTTGATTTTATCCCATATGTTTTGGGATTTGCTAGATATTTGAGATTTGATTATCCCATATGTTTTGGGATTTGCTTTATTGTGTTTTGACTATCCCACATGTTTTGGGATTTGATTTATTGTGTTAGGTCTTGATTTTCGGTATAAATATACCGAACATTATACATTTCTAGGAAGCTTGGATTATACATTTTTCTTGGGAATAATATTGATTAATTATTCTTGGGATTCGTATAATTCATTGCTTTATTTGTTTTTGTTCAATAAATCTTTGTTTTCAAGTTCTGTCCTGCATCAATTGTAAAGTTTGTTAATTTGTCTCAATTTTTTAGACGGAATTTGCTGACTTGGAACAAATTCTACCTACAAACGTTACCCACGTAGATAGATCTCTATACAGACATTAACCACGTAGATAGAATGTGTACCAGGTCAGCAAATTTCGTCTAAAAAATTGAGACAAATTAACAAATTGTACAATTGATGCAAGTTAGTGACTTGCTTGAATCGAATTTCAGTTCAGTGACCATCTTGATATATTAGGCTGACTTCGGTGACCATCAAGATAATTAACCCTATTCTAAAATAGCACAGATTTCATCTCAGTGCTGCCTAAATTCATTCCCTTCAACCAAAATGGGACAAGACTTTATGCGCTGCTTCGTCTCTGGCTTCCACATTCTTATTTCCATAAACACTTGAATCCAAATTACAACTCCTTTTTAGAGGTCTGATTTGTTATGTTATCGAAGACATAAGTTTACCGATTGTTAAGTAACCAACTCATCTACCTTAAGGTGTTTGAGGGAGGCCTTATATGGATCTTATATTATATGTTAACACTCCCCCCTCACTCGAAAACCATTTTTGGGTCGAAGAGTGGATCACGGGCGCTCATCTTTGGAGCATAAATTGCCTTCATGTCTATATTAAATATTGAGAATATTGGGGATTGCAGAGAATTGAACTTGGGGCCTCTGCGTGCCTGAGCTCTGATACCATGTTAAGTAACCAATTCTCCTAAAACCTTAAGGTGTTTGAGGGAGGCCTTATATGGATCTTATATTATATGTTAACACCGATAATGTCACTTTTGAATTTTTTCCTCCTTTTCAGGATGTATTATCATTAACTGAATTTGAGTTGATGGAGCTATTAGATGTGGGATTATCAGAAGTGGCTTCTGCAATTGCTCACATCAGTGAAATCACATGTCCGCCATATCAAACTGTGAGTTTCTTTAACTCCTGTTATGAGCTCGTTAACTTTCTATATACTTGAAAAAATGATGTATCTCTTGTGTTTCTAGGCTCTCTCACTGTGGAAGCAACATAGTGAAAATGATAATCATCCTGGCCATCTCCCCACACATCTGAAAGGGTTAGATGCAGTATTATGTGGTGGGATACCGGCTGGTGTTTTGACCGAGTTGGTTGGTCCCGCAGGAATTGGCAAAACGCAAGTACTAGAACTAACTTTGCTTGATTTATACCACTCTTATTCTCTAATAGTCTCATCAGCGAGGAAGTTATTTGTTGTTTGTAATAGTCTGTACTGTTTACAAATGCCACGAGGAACCCTGCATTTGGTTTATATATTCTATTAGTTGCCAGAGAAACTAATTACCCTTTGTTTAATCTATTTATTGCAGTTTTGCCTAAAGCTTTCATTACTCGCTTCGCTACCTAAAACCTATGGAGGTTTAGGTGGAAAAGTAATATATATTGACGTAGAATCTAAATTCAGCTCAAAAAGGTACCAACAGGAAGTTTATGACAGATTTTTTCTAGTTAAATTAATGAGCCATTGACAGATGTGAAAACTGTGAACACTGTCTGATTATTTGATCTCAGGTTGATAGAAATTGGCTTCAATAGTTTTCCAGAGTTATTTTGCATGAAAGGCATGGCCGAGGAGGTATGCTATGTATTTTAATAATTCATGTAAGTCCTCTTCTGCTAGTTATATTCCGTGTATTAGAAATTACTATCCCAATCATATTACAGATGGCTGGTAGGATCATAGTTCTGCAACCAGAGTCGCTCTCGGAATTTACTGAAAGGTACAGTGGGTAATAATTTGTATGTTTTTCCTATTAATCTGTTACAACTTGAACACCCAAATGTTGTATACATGGATTTTTGTTTATCCAATGCGCATTACATAAATCTTTTAAGGCACATCATTTTGTTCCCCACTTGAGAGAAAATAAGTTAACTATATACTACAAGCATGCCCTTTAAATATAGCTGTTACAATGTAAGGCAGAAACTTCATGGGCTTCGATCATCTACTTGGTTCCCATATAAACAAATCACCAAAGACATTGGGGGGAAAGTGCCAAATCACTTTACCTTCCATGGAGCCTGATTACAAGTTTTACACTTTTAGTTCATTCAGGATGTTTGTATTCCTAGTACCTATATACTATATTATTTCTAAGATTTAGATATTTGAACATAAAAAGTATCCGCTTGAATTTTGATTCACAATTGCTTGTATATCCTTTAGCAGCTTGCAACAGATAAAAGTTTCACTACTCCAACAACAAGTGAAGTTACTCATAGTCGACAGCATGACAGCACTTGTTTCAGGGTAAGCATGAAATTCGTTGAAAGTGTATATGACTGAACTTAGTTTGATGTCCGATCTCTCCAAGAGTCTTTTGAAGCAACTACAAAATTCTGCACACATTTTGCGTATTGATCACAGTTATAAGTTTGGTATATTGCTTTTAAGTAGGGGGAAGGAAAAGAATGCACACACTCGTTTTTTAATCGGGACTTGAATTTTGCAGGGAAAATGTCATTCAAGCTTCCCCTTGCTTTGTAAATCATATTCTTTTTCCTTTCGCAATCTTTCATTTGTCTCTGACAGGGCATGATCTTAACCACTATAAAGTGCTCCATATTAATAGGCTTTATCTTTTTATGTATAGTTCATGAAAAATTATGTCCCTTTGAAAAGATAAACAATTTTTTTATCTCACACCTCAACAATAATGACTGGGGTGGAGGGTGGTGTTAACTTTTTCAACTAGTCATGGGTTTCTATTTCAATTTTACCTCTTTAGTTTGTAAGTTCTTCCTGTGATGGTCAATGGCATTGTTTTAGACCCTAACTTGAAACCTCAATTCAGGGAATATGAACAGGGTCCTTCAAGACAGAACCAATTGGGTTGGCATATTTCTTTTATCAAGTGAGCCATTGACTCTCTTATCCCTCTTCGAGGTTTTCTAAATTTCTTTATTTGATGAACGTACGGCCCACCTATGTGATAACATCCCTTTAAATCCTCCAGGTCACTTGCAGAGTTTTCACAAATTCCTGTAGTAATGACAAACCAAGTACGATCCCAAAGCTTTGATCAGATTTCTCGCTATTCTTTCCAAGGTACAGTATGACAATGTTATGGATTTTACAATCATTACAAGTGCATGTTAGGTAACCAGTGGTATATTAGCTAATTTAAGTTGTTAATTATCAGTTACTACTGTTATCTTAGTTCAAGTTAAATGACGAGAAAAAAGCTCGTACGACCTTGAACAAAAGGGTACCTGTACCTAAACCGACACAGGTAAAATCAAGATTTAAGAGATTCCTTACTCAAGTCTTTTATTTCCTTACTCAAAAAAAAGGAAGAAGTATTTAAATTCTTCGTAAATCTTTCTGCAAGTATCTTTCATCATTTCTATATCAATGTCTCAGTCGCTAGTCCAAGGTACACAATTATTTACAAGTTCGTCCGATTCTCTAGTTAATCTAATTCATAGATCAGTAGTCAATTCCTGTATTCCCATTCCTATGAAAAAAATCTATGAACAACATTGAACTAGACTCAATTAACTAACTATGGCGATCAGGTTGATACTTATCAACATTTATGTAAACAACACTGAACTTAGCCTCAACTTGACTATCAGAGTGATCATTTGATTCTTATCCTAACAACAGATTAATAAAATAATGAATGTTAGTCGTCATTATATTGGTTGGGTCTAATTTAGGTTTTCCCTTCCAAGTTTCACATTGACACTATTTCAGTTTCAAAGTTAATCACTATATGCTAGAAGCATAATGTTAATGTACTAATCAGTATAAACGATTATGATGAACATCAAAATAGAGAGTTGGAAATAAAACTTATTTCTAAACTAAATAATCCATTAAAGCCCTAGAAAGAGAATTTAGTTCATCTTCTTAAAACACAACACTAAACTACAGTTAATTTGTAATGAACTGACTATTCCACTCCCAAATTACAAGATAAAAGTGTTTTCTTAATTGACTGAGCAAGGATAATTAGGTTCATACAGATATTTGGCTTTCGAGAGGCCAATGCTCTCCCAAATAAAAAGAAAAGACACACTAACAATAATCTCCATGCCCTAATTCTTTTCATTTTCCCTCTTTTAGTTTGCACTCTCTGATTCCTCTTGGGCCTCTCTTGGGCCTACTTCCGAGTTGGACCAGTCCATTACAATACCCCGCTTCCAAAGAACGACCTTGTCCTCAAGGTCGAAGCCCAGAAACTGTACCAAAGGCGTTGTTCCATGTCTTCCCTTTTTTTTTTTGGAATGTGTGGATCAAGCTGGCGAAGTTTATTAATATCTGGGAACAACCAGAAAGCTTGATATGTTCAAAAACCTTCATTATTTCATTAAAATTCCCTCTGTTACTATGCATCTTAACCAGGGAATTAAAGGTACAGATGTTGGGATTGCAGCCTGCACTATTCATCTCTTCATAAACCCTTGTTGTAGCCTCATCCCTGCCATCCTTCGCAACGCCCGACAATAGAGTACTATAAGTGAAGATAACTGGTTTAATACCTTTTTTTGACCATTTGATTTTTAAATTCCATTGCTTCATCCAACATACCTCCCTAGCATAAGCACATACTAATTCACTCTCAAGAATCACATCATTGATAGTAAAGTTATCAACCTTGATAGCACCTTTGATAGCAAAGTTATCAACCTTGCAGTTGTAACTTTCACATATTGCCCGGATCCAATGCAGAAGTATGTTCATTGGAGCGCCTGTGTTCAATTCCTCTACACCAACTCCACATATTTTATGAATTTCCTCCAATAGAAGAATTTTGTTGATAAGAAGTGGAGCCAGTTTCGTGAGAATAGAAGAGTCGTGCTGCAGGACCTGAACTGCTCTGCATAGGCGTGCTCCATCTTGAAGATCTTTGAAAAGATTTGTTACCCTAAAGTCATACTGACTAACAGCCCGTTTGGCTAACGAGGCTTATGACTTATGCCGGCTTTAAGTAGGAAATGGTGTGTTTGGCCAAGCCGGCTTTAAGTTAAAAAAACTGCTTTAAGTCAGAAGTTCCATTTAAGTACTTTTGAGTTTTGACTTATGACTTATGACTTATGGAGTTTTTTTTTTTTTTTTTTTCACAATTCTTGTAAAGCTTAAATATCATGAATTTAAAATTTTTTTAAGTCAAATTTCACTTTAAGTCAAAATTATTAAACCCCCATTTAACTTTAAGTAAAATTACCCAAACACTTTCATTTAACTTAAAGTAAACAATTTTACTTTCTCCTTTAAGTTAAAAACACCTCCATTAAGTCAAAAGTAACTTATTTTAAGCAACGCCAAACACCCTCTAAGATGACTCTGCATGTAAAATACTTTGAACCCCACAATCACTAGCTGTGCAAGAAGATTGTCATCTACATTCATCACATTTGAGGTTAAAAAGTCTTGGATCCTTTGTTGACTTGATTTAACAATCGACTGTAAAGTGAATGGTATCGGAGAACCACCATCTAACCCATCAAGACTACTTTGACACTTAGCTCTGTCGAGTAATAAAACTAGTAACAGAAACCTTTCCAAGAGAATATCCCCCAATTTCTTCAAGTAACATGGCACCACGGGTTGATCAGAATCTCTAAGCAAGTCAAGTAAGTCATCTGTTTTGTCCAAAACATGCATAATCTGGTTGCCATATACCTCTTCCAGCAATAGGGTTTCGTCATTACGTAAAATGCACGAGACATTTACAGCCCAAACTAGATCCTCACACTTTCCGAACTTGGGGACAATTACAGTTACAGTAACTGAATTGGACATACTACTCTCATCAGTGCTCAAAACTTCTTTTGCATCAGCCTCTTGACTTTGATTAGGAGTTCCTCGGAGAACTGCAGTCCGTGAATGCTTTTGATTTTCAGAATACCTGCATCCTGTAAACTTGCAAGTATTGGTTTGATCACTTGCAAACAAAGAGGCCTTTACCTCCAAAACATCACTGGAAACCAAGTTGGAAAAGATAAGATACCTTATTTCCACATTATAGTGCACAAAATTAGCCTGACAACCAAACAAACTCAAACATAATGACATAACTTCAACATCCCATGTTTCAAAAAACAACTTAAGTCTCCTTAACAATTTCAAATAATTACACAATCCAAGTTTAACCACTCTACAAAGACCTGGCATGGTAACTGCTGCATGACCTTCATATTGTACAACCTTTTTCTCACTTCCATCAATTTCTTGATATGTGCTTATTATGATAAAATCAGCCGAATTCATTGCTATCAAATCACCCCTAAATTGACATGAGAAGTGGTATTTTTCATACAAATATTTCCATTTTAAATAAGAAGCTTCATACTTAATTTTCTCCAGAGCCTGAGCAATGGTGCCCTGAGTTACTCCTATTCTCTTCACTTTGGGCTGGAGCCTCGCGTGTACATTTTGGGTATGGCCAAAACCGGAGGTAGCATTTCTCCCATATGGTTCAACAACCCATTTATTTTGATAAAAAGGCCTTTCATTATCTAAGGCATATATAAGCTCTGGAAGAATCATTGACGTCGCTCTGTCGGAGTGCTCGCTGATATAAACTCATCATTCTCTTGATTAGTCAGCTCCACCTTCAGATTACAACGTTCAGATTTACAACGTTCAGTCAACTTTGTTGCAATAGAGAACCTGTGCATTAGTGACCGCTCAGCTTCTTTCTCCCTCTGTGATATTTCATTTAGTAGCCACTTGATTATCCCTTTTCTATCATTTTCAATCTTTCCACTTGGACTGTATGAATTTAGGCCTACAAAGAAATTTGCCCCATTATTGTTAATCCATGAACCTCCTGACCAGATGACAAACTGGATATCCGCAAACTTTTTTTGCTGCAGATTTATATCTGCTAATTGAAAAGTTCCTTTGGTATTTGAAATGTCCGTGAAATAGGTTTGACCTGCTGCATCCAGCAACTTGGATTTTTCCGGTAATATATCATTTGGTGGAGCCAACCACTCCTTAGGGGTTAAATTGGATACACCCCAGTGAAGAACTGTAGAACCCTTGGTGTTTCCAGCAACCAGAACATAATAATCACCTGCAACAACTTTCAAGAAGACCACTATTCCATAGTTGCAAACATGATAAGATTGCCTCAAAATCACATTCTCTCCGCCCATAGAGTTCTCAACCACATCAATTAGTGATAATGAGCTTAACTCCGCACCACCAGGATAAAAATCAGCACATTCTTTTCACCCACGCTGCTAGACTTCTTGTCTAAACCATACGCAATTGCAGCTGATGTAGGCTCGTCCATAATCCGCATCACATTGAAGCCATAAATAACACCACCATCATTTGTTGCCTGCCTCTGCGAATCATTGCAATAAGAAGGTCCAGTAACCACAACATCAGACGGGGTTCTTGCAATAGGCAGGATACCCTGGCTTGACAATGACAATATCCTATCATCTACCATTTTAACTTGACCACCAACATTCTTATTTTCAGTAAAATCTGTCTCCATCATTGTCCCTTTATCGCCCTTATCCAATTTACCGACATCTTCACCATTTTTTTCATTTGGGTTTGTCACAAAAGGTTTCGAAACAACCGACTCCTCAACTCCACTATTTTCATTATCCAAACTTGCAAAAACAGGCCTTTCAACAACATTAACAAACTTAATTTCATCACTTAAAAACCCATCATACCCAAACCCATTATCACCACTATAGTCTAGAAACCCATCAGAAAGAACAGAGTTTCTATTAGAAATTACATCAAACACCCGTTGTGCAGAAAATTCAGTAGTAGTGTCATGAGACATTATCGAAGAAAGAGAAAAACATACCTCTTTCTGATATCTTAACTGATTGTCTTTGAGAGTTTTCATCAATCCCTCCTCCTATTCACAGAATCGAGCTATACATGCTTCCAATCTTTGCAATGTTTCAGCCATGGCCGTGTTGACTGCTAGAGATATTTGTTCCACCATCGTTGACCTCCAATCCCCCAAACCTTGCTCATCCATTTCGTTTTTTTTTGTCGCGAGGACCGTATGCTCTGATACCAATTGTAATGAACTGACTATTCCACTCCCAAATTACAAGATGAAATTACAAGATAAAAGTGTTTTCTTAATTGACTGAGCAAGGATAATTAGGTTCATACAGATATTTGGCTTTCGAGAGGCCAATGCTCTCCCAAATAAAAAGAAAAGACACACTAACAATAATCTCCATGCCCTAATTCTTTTCATTTTCCCTCTTTTAGTTTGCACTCTCTGATTCCTCTTGGGCCTACTTCCGAGTTGGACCAGTCCATTACATAATTCATTATTTGAAATATGCATTAGTAAATGATATAAAGAAAGAAGGAATGATAATGGGAAGTCCTATTATCCGGGGAACTCGGGGAGCTACATAATTATGAACATTTTTCTAATGTTAGTATATCCTGTAACATGTTCTCTATTCTGTCATTCAACCTATGTTATCAACAAATTAGAGAACATATTGCAGGACATGTTGAATGATATAGTAGAAAACATGTTACAGGACATACTAACATTTCAAAAATGTTGATAATTATGTAGTTCCCCGAGTTCCCCAGATAATAGGAGTTCCCCATAGAACCTTACCCACATATATATATATATATATATAATTAGAGTAGCACTCTAGAGAGAACCATCTTATATGGAGAACCGGAGAGAACCATCTAATTTTTGCTGGTTCTATAGTATAACCAAATTTTTCTTTTATTTTTTTTTCAAAAAAAAAAATTGCCCGCTGCCACGTGGCATCGATGCCGTCATCATTGATGACATGGCACTGCTACGTCAGCAGTGGCATCATTAGTGCTGATGTGGCAGTGCCACTTCATCACTGATGATGTCACTGCTGACGTGGCACTGCCACTTGCCACGTGGCAACAAACATTTTTTATTTTTTTTTGATTATAGAACCAAAAAAAATTAGCCTTTTTTTTATAGAACCAAAAATTAAAATTCTGATTCTACTATAGAATCAGAAAATTGGTGGTTGTCTATATAAGATGGTTCTCTATAGAACAATGGCGTATATAATTATAAATTGCGAGAAACACAAGAAACAGTTAATTCACGAAACAATATAATAATTATACAGTTATGGAATTAACAGGGATGAAAGGAGATGGGTTTGAGAAAACAAACAAAGATTGGATGTAATCTCGAGTTCAGAAAACCTATCTACTTAAAGTAGTTTCGCCCCTCACAGTTAGTGTGGAAATCAGACATCTACACATTTTATTCATGAACAATACAACCTTTAAATATGCACTATACAACTGTATCAGATTTGGTACTTAATAACAGATATACTAAATTAATTACATATATTCCTCGACTAAATCAATTAGTATCAGCCATATCAATTAACTCATGTACAATATCTTCTACACCCTCCCTCAAGCTGGTTCATGGAGATTCCACATGCCCAGCTTGCAAACTAACTTGTTAAAAACTTCTTTTGATAAGCCCTTAGTCAATATATCAGCTTGCTGCAATATGCTAGGAACGTAAACAACACATAGCTCTTGTCCTTCAATTTTTTCCTTGATAAAGTGCATATCCACTTCTACATGTTTGGTCCTGTCGTGGTGGACAGGATTATGTGTGATGTTGATTGCTGACTTAGTGTCACAGACACAGTACAATTTTAAAGGCTCGGTTCACTGAAGCTTTAATTCTACAAATATTCGTTTGATCCATAGCAGTTCACATACTCTCTTAGCAAGTGCTCTCAGTTCTGCTTCAGCACTACTGCGAGCTACCACTGGTTGCTTTTTGCTCCTCCATGTTATTAAGTTTTCCCATACTTTAGTACAATATCCAGTTGACCTTCGATCTTCAGTTGAACCTGCCCAATCTGCATCAATAAATGCCCCAACTCCTCTTTCTTCATTCTATCGAAACAGTAATCCATTTCCAGGTGTTCCTTTTAGGTACCTTAGTATTCTATACACAGCCTCTAAGTGTTCCTCTAATGGATTGTGCATATATCGACTCACCAAGCTCACGGAAAATGCAATATCAGGCCTTGTATGGGATAAGTAGATCAGTTTCCCAACTAACCTCTGATACATGTGCTTGTCAACTGGATTTTCTTTAATTAATGCCTTGTATTTACCCTTTGGTTCGACTGGTGTTGCTACAGGTCTGCAATCGCTCATTCCAGTTTCCTTGAGTAGATCGAGCACATATTTCCTCTTGGATACAACAATCCCTTTCCTTGTCCGTGCAACCTCCATACCTAGAAAATATTTCATTGGTCCCAAATCCTTTGAAGAGTTTTTCTTGCTCTTCAAGATCATTACCTGTCAATATTATATCATCAACATAAACTATAAGAATAGTTATCTTACCCTCTTGTGAATGCTTAAAAAACATGGTATGATCTGTCTGAGCTTGTTTATACCCATACTTCTTTACGACCTGATTGAATTTTTTGAACAATTCATATGGAGATTGTTTTAAGCCATAAATAGTTTTTCTAAGGCGACAAACCACATCTCTCCCATATATATTTTCAAATCCCGGTGGAATCCTCATGTATACTTCTTCCTCCAAGTGTCCATTAAGGAAGGCATTCTTTATGTCTAATTGTTGAAGCGGCCAATCGAGATTAGCAGCAATTGATAGCAGAATCCTAACCGTATTTAGCTTAGCAACAGGTGCGAAAGTCTCGTTGTAGTCCACTCCATATTTTTGTGTGAAACCCTTCGCAACTAATCTCGCCTTACAACGCTCTACGGTTCCATCAGCTCTATTTTTGATAGTGAATACCCATTTGCATCCTACCACATGTTTATTTTTGGGCTTTTTGACTATTGTCCATGTGGTGTTTTTTTCAAGTGCTCTAATTTCTTCATAGACTGCTTTCTTCCACTCCTCTCTTGATAAAGCTTCTGCAATATCTTTTGGAACCACCTGTTGCTCAATTTTGGTTAAAAAAGCTTTGTATTGAGTGAGTTTACTATAACCTACATATTTGGACATAGGATGAAAGGTGCAACTTCGAACTCCCCTTCTTTTAGCAATAGGTAATTCACCCTCATGTTCCTCTATAACAGGCTCAATGTTAGAAATCTCATTAGGTAATGTAGAATTGAGAGGTGGATCACTTACATTAGGAGATATTAGAGATTCGAATTCATGAGGTGGAGGCTCAGAATTTGGTTGTAGCACTTGATGATTCTTGTTTCTCCGTTGATACACTAGTAAGTCTGTAGCTTTAGGCTGAGATTGTGGTTGCTGAGAGGATTGTTTGGATAAGGGATGAGTTTGAATATCAAAATCTGAGATAGCCTTTGGTAGACAAATGTCACCACTAGACACTTCATTAAGTGGGTGTTTGGGGTATCTTAAAATAAGTAACTTATGACTTATAAGCACTTATGTCATATAAGTGATAAGTGGAGCAGAGATTATAAGTCAGTAGAGTGTTTGGTAAATCAGAACTTATAATCAGTAGACTGTTTGGGTAAATCAGAACTTAAAAGTTAACTTTTTTTAATAATTTTCAAAATATTTGTTTTTTATATATAACAATGGATATCAATGGATAGATCTCGATGAATAGAGAAATTTGATATATACATATCAATTTTCTAATGAATGGATCGAGAGATATATGGCTTTGAAGATTCGAAGGATATTATATATTGCGTATATCGAGAAATAAGTTATAAGCATAAGTTGAATGTTAGGATTTCCTAACATTCAACTTATGGCCTTATAAGTTATAAGTTGAGCTAAAACTTATTTTGGCAAACACCCCTCATAAGTGCTTATGGCCTTATAAGCCATAAGTTGCCCACCATAAGTGGAAACAAACAGCCCCTAAGTGTCCCTCCCTGAATTGAAGTGGTGGAATAGAAGGATTGATCTTCATTGAAGGTAATGTCGGACGAAACATACATACGACGAGTAGACGGATGATAGCATTTATATCCCTTTTTTGTAGAAGAGTAACCCAAAAATACACACTTTAGAGCTCGAGGATCAAATTTTGAGTGATTTGGACTTAAAATATGAACATAAGATACGCAACCAAATGTTTTTAGTGGAAGATTAGATACATGATGTGCATCTGGATAAGTTTGGAGAAGGGTCGAGAGAGGAGTATTATACTTTAACACTCGTGAAGGCATACGATTTATGAGATAAACAGATGTTAGAATAGCCTCTCCCCAAAAATATTTTGGTACGGAAGAGGTGAACATGAGTGCTCGAGCAATTTCCAAGAGATGTCTGTTTTTTCGCTCGGCAATCCCATTTTGTTGGGGTGTGCCTGCACAAGAACTTGTATGAAGAATTCCATTTGATAAAAAATAATCATCCAGGATTGAATTGAAATATTCAGTCCCATTATCTGTGTGAAACACTTTCAGATTAGCATTGAATTGAGTTTTTATCATGGAATGAAAATTTTTGAATGTCATGGCTACATCAGATTTGTTTTTGAGAAGATGTACCCAACTAACACGTGTGTGATCATCAATAAACGTGATGAACCAACGTGTATTTGTACTATTTGTTATCTTAGATGATCCTCATAGATCACTATGAATAAGGGTAAAAGGCTGAGTTGCTTTGTATGGAACAGGACGGAAAACAACACGAGTATGTTTAGCAAGTTGACAAATTTCACATTTGAAATTGCTCACTTGTTTATTCTGAAACAATGTAGGAAACAAATATTTCAAATAAGCAAAACTAGGGTGGCCTAGCCTATAGTGTCATCGCATGATGTCATTATCACTAGAAGCAATGAAACCGGAATCAAGAGTTTTATTTGTTTGAGCAGAATAGATGGGAAATGGATTGATGTAATACAACCCATTACATGCCTTTGCACTCCCAATTGTCTTACGGGAGGATATGTGCTGAAATACACAACAATTCGGTGAAAATAAGGTGACACAATTATGATCTTTTGTAAGTTTACTGACAGAAAGTAGATTGCAAGAGAGTTTGGGAACATGAAGAAAACTACTAAGAGTAATTGAAGGAGATAAACTTATAGACCCTTTACCAACTACTGGAGAGAGAGCCATCAACTATTTTAATTTTCTAATGACCTGAATATGCTGTGTAAGAAGTAAACTGGGAAGATTGACCAGTCATATGATCCGAGGTGCCTGAATCCACAATCCAGGCTGAGTTCTGGAGGGCACCGGAAATACCTTGTTTCTTTGAGGGATTAGTGCAGTCTCTGTAGTGTAAGAAGCATCGAGCAATTGCTGGATTTGGTTTATTTGACTGAAGGAAAGGAACTTAGCCGAGTTACCAGTAACATTGAAATCTATGATGTTTTCTTGCTGGCTGGCCATGAATGAGTGTGAAAGATTTTGGAGTTTCTTAGGTTAAGCTCTGATACCATGTGGAAATCAGACATCTACACATTTTATTCCTGAACAATACAACCTTTAAATAGGCACTATACAACTGTATCAGATCTGGTACTTAATACCAGATATACTAAATTAATTACATATATTCCTCAACTAAATCAATTAGTATCAGCCATATGCCCATATCAATTAACTCCTGTACAATATCTTCTACAGTTAGGATAAAACGAGATACAATATAGCCAATAAGCCGACGATAATCTCAGCAAACTTGAATTGAGCTCGAAACTATCACCGGAATATTTTGAAAATCCAATAAATTGACGTTACTCTCAGCAAACTTGAATTGAGCCCGAAACTATCACCGGAATATTTTGAAAGCTTAATATTGAGGAGACCGAGAATTATGGAGACAACTCTAAGTTTCTCGGCTAATAAAACTAATGTCCTAAGACTCTATTTGTAAACTGAGACGAAAGGACTTATTTTCTTTACGATGTGGGACAAGATACTTATAATAAAACCCAAGGGATAGGTTTGTGCTACTCTCGATGTGATACAAAAGCCACTTTACACATTTAAAAAGTCATACTTTGGAACATCAGTTCTCATTCACCTTTTATTCATTTTGAGCATGTAAATATGCATTGAAATCCCCTCACAGAGGAGAATACATTTCAACCAATACACAACACCTTTTATTCATTTTGAGCGTGTAAATATGCATTGAAATCCCCTCGCAGAGGAGAATACATTTCAACCAATACACAACACTGACATATATTGTTTATCACTCAAATTGAGTCTCAAAATGATCCACAACTTAGTCTAAAATACTAAGAGTCTCAAAATGATCCACAACTTAGTCTAAAATACTAAGTTTTTCCAGCATGTATTCTGCCCCTGGCTTGATAATTATCGTGCTTATTCTAGATGGTGTTAGTTGGATTTTGATTGTTATGTTGTTACCCGAAACTGACTCTCTTTGTCTTTTATTGCGACTAAAGCCCTCAGCTATTATCGCTTTTTGCACTCGATCTGCATAGTTGTCAATCTCCAGAACACCCATTTTGTCGTAAATTCAGGGTTCAATCCTTGTCGAATTTTCTCACCTTTGACCTTCCGACCCTCAGTATCTAACTTGTGCGGTGCAAATCTAGCTAATCCTGTAAGCCTCGTACTCTGCAACAGTCATGTCTCCTTGTTTAAGTTCTACGAACCTTATCTCCGTAGTAGTCTCCATACTTAAAGAAAATACTTCTGGAAAATAACTCATTAAATCTTGTCAACGACATGCTGTTCTCTCGTGTCTCTACTAATTCCCACCAAAAGTTAGCTTTTCCTTTCAATGTTAGCTTTTCCTTTCAATGTGTATGTAGCAAAAGCTGTTTTTTGATCTTCGGCCACCTTGATAACTCTAAATACCTTCTCCATTCCTTTGACCCAAGTTTGTGCTTCCACTGGGTCTATTGTCCCCTTAAATTCTGGTGGATGCATATTTTTAAAAGCTTTGAATGTTACTTGAGAAGCCTCATATTGTTGCAGATTATGGTTTGGATTCTGCAGCACACACTTCAATAAGTCTACAAGTTGTTGCATAGGATCAGGTGGGTTTGCTTGATTTTAATTTACAATTTCTGGAATTGTTGGTTGCCTTTCTTGCAGCATGTCCTGGTTTAAGTTCTCTGGATTTGTTTGATTTTCTTGCGCCATCTCTTGATGATAAGAATTCATAAACCTCATGTTATACATGTACATCAAATAACAATATAAACAACATTTAAATACCAGAACATATCTTACAAATATCACCTATTTATACTGTCATGCCAACGCCTTTAGTCATACATATACAGAGATATAAAACTCCTAAATCTGCTATTTATCAAAGCACCTCCCATCAAGTTGTATTACTTCACTCCATAAAGTATTCACCCAATCAAGTTACAGTATTAGGTGACCTAAGCGATTTCTTAATTTTCTAGCACCCTTCACAACCCTCACACGTTCCTTTCTGCATCACTAAACCTATGCTTAGTCGACCATGTATTCCTAGATCTAAACGTCCTACAAATATAGCTACAGCTCCGATACCAACTCTGTAACACCCCAAATTTGGTCTATGTTGACTTAAACTTGGATTGTCACATACAACTCCTTTCTGACATAATACCACCAGTACTCAAATTTTATAATAAGCTAGATAGATATTAAAACCATCTTAGCAATTTACATAAACATAAGTTACGAGTTTTCGCTACTCTCAATCCACATCACTGCACATATTTTATTTAGTTACAAAAATTAAAAGACTATTCCACTACAAGACTTAAAAGTCTAGACAAAAGTATCTTCCCAGCATTAAGTATGTCACACATCATCACATTTCCCTTTACCCTTTTTGCTTTTGCTACTTTCTACTCCTCGTGCGAAACTGCTCAAGGCATCATAATTTAAAAAATGAGCACACGAATGCTTGACAAGTACACTACTATAAGTCATGAAAAAGTAAAGTTTTCACAATCGTAGAAAAATGCAATGCCTTTTAAAATTAGTAGAGATCTCCACTAAATGATAAATTATTCTCTTGATGAGCAAATAATATTTAAATCAAGTTTACTGAGTTATACATTGTCCAGTTTTCACTGCATGTGATCAGCCTGACTCCTCTGTTGGAGGCAGCAGTAGGTAAAAAAAACAATATAGGACTAAGAAATTAACTGAAAAGAATATTTGATTACTTTAGGATGATTATAGAGGACTTGCAAAGCTACTGCTCTTGCAAACTTTTTATTTATGCTTTTAATTTTTCTGATACAATCTCATATTACATGATGCATGAATTTATACTTAAAAAGATTATTCTAGAGAGTTGATCAAACTACAGACTTTCAATATTCCACCGACTTTCTAGAATACATAATCATAAATGCTAGTCTGATTAGTTTCCAGGACATGCTCCCAATTCTCTTAAAATTACAAAGTAATTAACTTCTCAACACTCCCTCTTAATTTGTAATTTTTAAAAAATTTATGAACTGATTTAGCTTGTCAGATGTGACTGCTTTTGTAAGAACATCAGCTGCCTGATCCTGAGTATGAATGTACTCCAGGAGAATTTCATTACTACTGACCATGTCCCTGATGAAATGGTGACGAATCTCCAATGTGCTTTAACCTTGCGTGGAACACGGGATTTTTTGTCATAGCAATAGCTGACATGTTATCACACAAAATTACTGTTGGCTTTGAGATATCTTGTAACAAATCCGAAAGAATGCGTCGCAACCGTATAGCTTCACATGTTGCTTCACTTGATGCAACATATTCTGCCTCTGATGAAGATAATGCCACACTTCTTTGTTTTCTTGAACTCCATGAAATTGGCTTGGATCCAAAACAGAAAATATAGCCAGATGTGCTTTTTCTATCGTCAAGACTTCCTGCCCAATCACTATCCGTGTATCCTATGAGCTTAGAATTATCCTCTTTCACATACTTAATGCCATAATTCTTAGTACCTTGTAGATGCCTTAGAATTCTCTTTGCTGCAGCAAAATGAAGTTTGCTTGGTTCATTCATGTATCTCGAAACCATGCTAACAGAATGTATTAAATCTGGTCTTGTGTTTGTCAAATATATCAGAGAACCAACAAGACTCCGATATATTTTTTGATCAAATTTTTGTGCTCCATCATCCTGCTGCAATTTCTCATTAACTGTCATAGGTGTTGCAACTGGTTTGCCATTCTCCATGTGAAATCTTTTTAACAACTCCAGAATATACTTCTCTTAAGAGATAAAAATCTCTCCTTTGGATTGTTTCACTTGCATGCCAAGAAAATATTTCATGATTCCAAGATCAGTCATCTCATATTCTTTCATCATAGCCTCCTTAAAGTCATCCAGCATTTGATCATAGTTCCCATGTAGATAAGGTCATCAACATATAAGCAAACAATCATAAAATCAGTACCCTCTTTCTTGACATAAAGTGATGGTTCAGATGGACTTCTTAGGAACTTATTTCTTTGGAAATATGAATTGATTTTGCTGTTCCAAGCTCGGGGGGCCTGCTTTAACCCGTACAGCGCCTTGCGAAGACGATAAACATAATCTTCTTTTCCTTTAACAACGTAGCCTTGTAGCCTTGAGGCTGCTCAACATATATTTCTTCTTCTAAGTCTCCGTTGAGAAATGCCGACTTTACATCGAGCTGATATACCTTTAGTTCCAATTGCGCAGCTAAAGCCAACAGCAGCCTTATGGTTTCCATGCGAACAACTGGTGCGAATGTTTCGTTAAAATCTATCCCAGGTTGTTGTGAATAACCTTTGGCGACAAGACGTGCTTTATGTTTTTGTACGCTGCCATCCTCATTGAATTTCAATTTCGTTTTGTAAACCCATTTAACTCCAATTATATCTTTTTCTTTGGGACATTCCACCAAGTCCCAAGTGTGATTTTTCTCGATCATTTTTAGTTCTTCATCCATTGCCTTTTCGCCAGGACTTTTCTTCTAAAGCTTCCTCAAAACTTTGAGGTTCAACTGAAAGTAAGGCCATGTTGCAGTTCTGATATATATCATCCAAAGATCGAGTCTTGCATGGTGGAAATTCTGAGTATGCATCCACATCTTCAGGTCGAATACTAGTTCCTTCACTTTCTTGAGTTTCTGGTGCATTTTGTTGCGTAGATAATGGCTCAATGTAGCCAATTTTTGGAGAATAACCAGCTGGCTCTTCCTCCCATTTCCATTCTGCCAATTCATCAAAAATAACATCTCTGGAGACCACAAGCTGATTGTTTTTAGGATTAAGCAGTCTGAATCCTTTCGAATCATCACTATAACCAACAAATATAAATTTTTCTCCTTTCTTTTCAAATTTATCTCTATTTCCTGAAGTAATTAGACTATACGCAACACATCCAAAAACTTTCAAATGACTTACATCAGGTTTCTTTTTGTACCATGCTTCGTATGGTGTTTTGTTGCGGACTGCCTTGGTTGGAGATCGATTGAGAATATAAACAGAAGCATTAACAGCTTCAGCCCACAAATTGTTTGAAAGACTTTTTCCTTTTAACGTGCTTCGGGCCATCTCCACAATGGTTCTATTTTTTCTTTCTGCGATCCCATTTTGTTGGGGAGTTTGTCAAACCGTGAGTTGCCTTTTGATTCCATTCTCCTTGCAATACTTGAGAAATGGTTGATAAATGAACTCTCCTCCTCGATCAGTTCTTAGCATCTTCAATTGGCGTCCGCTTTGTCTTTCTACAAGAGCTTGAAATTGTAGAAAACATGAAAAAGCTTCTGATTTCTTTTGAAGAAAATAGATCCAAATCATCCTGGTATAATCATCAATAAAGAGTAAAAAATATCTGTTACTCAATGATGGTGTGCGAGTTGGTCCGCAAATATCTGCATGAACAAGCTCAAGTGGAGCACTTGCTCTCCAAGCTGTCTTTGGAAAAGGAAAACGATGCATTTTTCCATATATGCATCCTTCGCAAATTCTGGTTTCTCTTTTAATTTGTGGAAGGCCAGCAACCATATTCTTATGCTTCAGAAGTTGAAGTCCTTTTTGATTGAGATGCCCGTATCGTAAGTGCCAAAGAAAGGACTGAACAATAGCTTCACTTTTCTGATCAACAACACCTTTTAAGGCCATGTTGTGAACTGATTGCATTTGCAACGGAAAGATGTTGTTCTGGCTTATTCTCACTACTGCCACTTTTTTATTTTTATTCTTATCAAAAATTTCACAACAATCCTTGTCAAAATGAGTTTGTATCCATTTCTCATCATTTGCCCAACACTCAAAAGGTTTTGAGTGATATTAGGAGAGTAGTAAACATCACAAACCTGTCTTTCTTTTCCTTCAGGAGCATTGACTCGCACACTGCCTCTTCCTTCAATTTTTATACGATTACCATCTCCGAGCTCCACATGAGATGAAAATGACTCATCTAGCTCCGTAAAACTCTTTCGTTCTCCTGTGATGTGGTGACTACAGCCGCTATCCAAATACCACATGTTTGATTTGTCACAAGGACCGTTATTTGAGTAAAATAAGACATCAGGCTCACTTTCCTTTGAAAAGTTTGCAGAAGCACTATTTTCTGCAAACTTTTCTTTATTCGTATTAAACCAGCAATCTCGATTAGAATGATTAGGAGTTTTACATCTGGTGCATCTAAAATAACAATCTTTTGATTCATGCCCAGATTTTTTGCATATAATACAGCGAGAGTAGGAGTTACCAGAGTTCTGCTGCTGAAAATTTTGCCTTCCTCTCCCTGCTCCTCTTCCTCTGAATTGATTTTTGCCTTCACGACCTCTGCCAAAGTTTCCCTTCGCTTGCACTTTATGTTCATCAATGCCTTTAGAACACTTGTCTGAATTATTGGCTTTAGTCTGAAATGCTTGCTCCGGTGGCTGACTTGAATACATGTTGACTCTTTTTTCATGAGCTTCAAGAGATCCCATGAGTTCGTGGAGAGAAAGTTGTGACAAATCCTTTGTCTCTTCAATGACTGCTACCATGTGCTCAAATTTCTGCGGTATGCTTCTAAGAACTTTCTCAACAATTTTCTTTTGTGGGATAGTGTCCCCACAACTCTTGATGAAAAGTCTTTAACAAGATCTGAATCTTTCATTGTCAAATTCTCTCCACAAGTTTTGTAACTTAATGGAGATAATTTTTTCTGAACCTTGGAATTCATTCTTCAAGATTTTCCATGCATCCTGAGCCTTTTTTACTCCAAAAATTCTGGGGTATATGGATTTACTTACTCCTTGTTCAATGATCATCAATGCGGTGGCATTTTTCTTGACATTCTTCTTGTATTCGTCTTGATGTGCATTTTTCTTGACATTCTTCCTGTATTCTTCTTGTATTTGTCTTCAATAATCTCCCATAAATCTTTTGAGACAAAGATTGTTTCCATCTGAGAACTCCAATAGCCATAATGTTCTCAATTGAAAATTGGAATCTGACTTTGTGAGTATGTGAAGAAAGTGATCTGACTTGAACCTTGCTCTGATGCCATATTTGTTGGAGGCAGCAGTAGGTAAAAAAACAATATAGGACTAAGAAATTAACTGAAAAGAATATTTGATTACTTTAGGATGATTATAGAGGACTTGCAAAGCTACTGCTCTTGCAAACTTTTTATTTATGCTTTTAATTTTTCTGATACAATTTCATATTACATGATGCATGAATATATACTTAAAAAGATTATTCTAGAGAGTTGATCAAACTACAGACTTTCAATATTCCACCGACTTTCTAGAATACATAATCATAAATGCTAGTCTGATTAGTTTCCAGGACATGCTCCCAATTCTCTTAAAATTACAAATTAATTAACTTCTCAACATCCTCCCCATTGCAATGTAAATAGGTCAATTCCAGACCTTTAATAGCCAATTAGGGCTAATGAAATTGGCCCGCTTGTTATCGCGGCCCAAAACTCCATTATTCAACTCTATATACTCCATTTATGTTAAAAGAATATACTGTAAGTCACCAAACACAAGAAGAACAAATAAAACTCAAATGATAGCACAAAACTCCATAAAATGAAATAAATTTGAATATTTACTCCAAGATATTTGAATAAAAGAGGTAGCAGTGTAAAAACATTACTTGCTCCCAGAATTTTGAAAAAAAATAAGAGAAAGAGTTAGTATACTTGTTATCTAGTAACACATTATTTGACTCCTTCAAAATAATTGACTTCTCCTACTATAGATAAAACTAGTACACGCCTTTCCTAAAAAACTAGACAGTGCTATAGCCTATAACTCCCCCATCAAATTTATATTATTAACATAAGCATATTTAACACTACGCATTAACTCCACAAAAAGTTATAATTTTATGGGATATTATTACAGTAGATTGCCACGATTGTAGGCCAACATCTTGGTGGGTACTCTCTCTTGACTTTTCTCTCCTTTTTATCAAATCACAAATCCAACTCCCAATCACATTCTAAAATTTCTAATACTTCCAAGTCTGGATATCCTTATATCCTATGATAAACAGTAAATTATTTTGAATAAAACAGTAAATTATTTTGAATAAAAATTTGGTTACATGTTAACTAAATTATAGAGATAATGATAATAAATACAGGATTTTCGGAATGGTGGCAAGGGTGCTCCTGTGCCAGGAGGTTATTACCAATACCTATAAAATATATACATTATCAGTGTATATATAATTGTGCAAATAATTGTTATGTTGGACAATAATATTCTTGAAACATTCTGCTTTAAGTTGGTAAATTAACACAAAATATAACTTGTACAGGGGCAATTCAGTTCGGTGACAACGAAGATCCCACAAGATCTGATTCCCATCTCGTTGCAGCTCTTGGGATTAACTGGGCGCATGCTGTTACCATTCGTCTCGTGCTTGAAGCTGTATCAGGTCTGTTTGACTTGACACTTCTAAAATGCTTGTTTCACAGAAAATGATGCTTAAGTGTTCAATTAATGAGTTAAATCTTTTTATTTTCTGGTTTGCTAGATGCATTTAATTTATTAATCAAAATATTATAAGTGATACCATGTTCCCAATTTTTCCTTGATATGCTTTTTCATGGTTCTATGCATTTTTATCGAATATGTTAACCTTTATACTTATTCTTGCTTTTCTGCAAGAATTGTAATGAAGCATTATTTTTTTTTCTTAGAACACAGCCACAGAAGCAAGAATTGTAATGAAGCATTATTTTTGTTTCTTAGAACACAGCCACAGTTTGTCCTTTGCAAGGTTGTTGATGAATTGTAAATTGTAATTACTGATTAATTTCTCCATACATTGCATGCCACTAAAATGAGAGTATTTGGTAGTGTCTTACATGAAAGGATGGTTACAATTATACTTTATTAACTTATGTAGCTTAAAATTTGGATGGTTTACACCATTTACCGAACTGACAAGTATTGTTTTTATCCGTGAATCATCAGTTTTATGTATATTAATTATGAATACAGAATATATATGTTATCCTATATTGTGTGCCTGTGCCTTTTGTATGGCTAGAGTGTTATTGTTAGTTATTTAAACTTGAACTATAATGCAATTTATGTTTGTTATTGTAAATTATTATTAAATTAAGGAGATTCGAGTGTTTAATTAGAAAATACTAGAGGTATATTACTTAACTTCTAATAAAGTGATCCAACTTCTGCTCACATCTTTCATTATGCTATCTTCATTACTCTTCAGTTTGTCCTGATTACGAGGGGGGGGGGGGGGAATAGTAGTTGGGACTGGGATACTCAGGAATATGTTTTGCTGTTCCCCCATATGTACCAACCATTTTTTATTTTGTTTTGTTTTATAAAGAAAATCGAAACCGTATTTATCTACCGACCTTTCTTATCTATAACTTTATTAATACTTGTGCGAACTTTTCATTAATTGCCGTAGTAGTTTATGCAAGCTTTCAGTGAATATTAATTTTAAATCAGTGATGATCAACATTTCACAAATTAAGATGACAAGTGTAGTTTATATACTGACAACATTTATATTCAAAGTGTCTCAGAAATTGACCCAATTAAAGTTGATGATAAGTACCTATGATAAATCCTTCAAGTTCTTAGTTTAAACACTCCGTCAATATTAGTGATACTGTAGAATGTACGTGTTATACATGTTAATTAGTTCCCAGTTCAATTTATAATCATGCAGTGACTGAATACAGTTGCATTTGTTTTGTAGGCCAGAGATTTATAAAGGTGGCAAAATCTCCAATATCGCCTCCTTTTGCATTTCCTTTCATGGTCTCTGCATCAGGAATTTTGCTGTTAAGTGATGAAGGAAGAGAAATGTCAGGGCCTCAAATAAACACAATATGCAATCAAGGTTTGATATGACTTGTTTAATCTTAAAGCCTTTCTGGACATACATAACTTAGATATTACTTGCATGTTTGGTGCTGGAGAATTGGAGATGTCTGTACAAGTTTAAAAGTTATGTTTTGCATGAATGCAGGTCATGGTGCCAGAATCCATCCAATGCAAAAAGACGATCATTAATCAGATCAAAAGATGCATAAGTAGGCATGTTCCTGATCTCTTATCTTTTAATTATTGAGTGGTGAATTTGTTTTTAACAATTAATAACTCTATAATTCATCATATTTGAAATACATGAGCGTTTTGTGTTTATATACTTTTAATTTATGAGTCTTGAATTTGATTGTTTCTTTGTAACAAAAATTGCATGAATTGGCTTCAGTTAATTGTCAAACACATTTGGTGACTATTGTTAAAACTACTCATGATCATTTTTCGATAGTGTTGAAACTGATTTGTAGTTAAGATAATTGAAACGATCAATCGGTTACGAAGAAACATAGTTCTTTACTTGATAAACACACATTTTAATACAATCGATCTGGCATATATATTCTTGTCCTCGTTTTGTGTATTTTCAAGTAAGACTCTATTTCTTATTGTGGTGACAATCTTCTGGAGCAAGTGAAGAGCATTTAAACAAATTTTGCTAGAGAGCCTGGAAGAAAAACACTAAGGCCATGTTTGTTTTAGGGGATTATAATCCTTGGAAAATTACACTATCTTTCTTAAATTTAAAGAATTATAATCCCATGGAAGTATATTGCTATCATCTTTTTGATTCATTTCTATGGGATTATAATACAATCTTTCACAAGGTATTATAATCCCATGAGAGTGAACTAAAACAATGATCAAAATGTGAATTCATGGGATTATAATCCCTTACGTTTGGGATTAATAAGGTAATAATTTGGGGATTATAATCCCTTGAAACAAACATGGCCTAAGGGTCCATTTGGATTGGGGGTTGATAAGGGTTGGGTTGGGTTGGGTCGGGTTCAAATTTAAAATTTCGTTTTTGTGAAAATTTTAAAAGTAAAGTGTTGGGTTTTGGTAGTTTACGAAAGAACCAAAATAGTACTACATATTAAATCCATAATTCAACATTTTACTTCTAAAATTTTCTCAATAACGAATTTTTAAATTTGAAACCGACCCAACCCAACCCTTCTCAACCCCCAATCCAAACGGACCCTGAGGGGAAGGAAAACAGAAAAAAAGATTTTAGAATGGTCAAAAACAGGGTAAAACCCCATGGAAGAATCGACAAGGCTGGACAGAGTATTTTATGTGAAAGAAAAATTGTGGTAGGATATCATATAGATGTTCCAGGATAGATGAATAGATGAATAGTAGAAAACACACGATGCTTGCTTATTATGTACATATCAATAGTTTGAATTTCTTTATTTTTGTGTTTGAAACCTTCCTGCCCTCGTCAATCTGGATGTCATGCACAAATGCAAATTTTTGTTCACTACATATACTGATATACAGTTATACATAATGCAATTGCTGCAATGCTGTGTACAAACGTTAGAGATCTTAAATATCTCACCTCAAATGACCTTAAATATCATGTATTAGGCATATAATCTGATGATCCGACGGTACTACTATCCTATTGTAAAAAAAAGAAAGGAATGCCTTGCCGTGTGCTAGCTTAAAATTACTCCCTCCGTCCCTTAATGTTTTTCCTGTTTTGACTAGACACGTTTGCCAATGCACACTTTTGATCGTTAATATCTTGAATTTCGTATTAGTATTAAATGTAAAAACTTCACTGTATTAAAGTATTCATAAATACGAATTCAACAAGATCACTCATGACTATATTTGGTCTTATAGATTAGACGTAAATTAGTAATTTGTCTCATGTTATGAACAGTCCCGACATATGAAACAAGAATGATAATATGGGACGGAGGGAGTATTATTTATGATATTAAAAAAAAAAAAAATTAAAACAGACTTCATTAATAATTTGAAAGGGGCACAATTGGGACAAATCCCTAATTGATCATGCAATCAGGTTGAAAAACAATTAAACGAACTAAACAATTAGCCGTTTTGTTTCCGGATCACTTAATAAATTGAATACAAATATTATGAAAATTAAAAATGACTTCAATGGTCTCCCGAACAATCCAGTCTACATCTTCCCTGAAAATAGTAGCTTCGCAATTGATCCTCGATGTTCAAAGGATTTAATTGCAAAAATTGAGTTAAGCATGTTATAAACAAACTTTTTTTGTGAGAGGTGAGCACATGTGATTTTCACCACCGTTTCAAGCGCATCCCAGCTATTTACATGCAGGACACCAGTTACAGACATGCCGAAAGTAAGTGTTTTCGATGCGGGATATCCAGATATCCCAATACACCATACAATTCATTTTCAATGCAGCAAACACAAATGCACTCGCATAAAACAATACAACTAATGACATAACAAAACAAACTCGCACGAATCGATATGAAAATCCTAAGAATGCAAAAGATGTTCTTTCGAAACTTTTGGATCAAAAGCTCGATTTCATTAAAAAAAATTAGAAAATAGAAGACAGGATGGAAAATCGAAGGAGGCTTAATTGGTGAAGTCAATATGTGTTTGGGTAATTTATGAATTCTTTAAAATATAAAATTAAAAATTTGATAAATTATTAATTTGAATGATGATATTAATTTGTATCAAATAAAATCATTAAATTAAAATAAGTCATTCAAAAAAGTAACTCATACCAATTTCTAGTTTTAAGCTGGGCCAAACAGCCTCTTAGTTTGTACATAACATATGTTGTAAAGATCCATGAACCTTAACTTTTTTTTTTTTGGGTAACGTTCACTCATAATATCATAGATGGAGCGATTGAGATATTGGCGAAACAAGAAATCATTTGGTGTTAAATGTTTTTTTGAACGTAATGTAGTATGCTATTATGCTATTATACAAACAAACGGATCAAAGTTAAGACATTTTTGGTGTGATTTGCGAAGGTGGATCTGCTATTAGAAATGAAGAAGCCAAAGAAAAATATCTATGACTTTTGGGATATGTAATGGATAGAAAAACACACACACATATTGTTGTGGAATAAAAATTAGGGTTTGTGCGTACACTTGTTCCATTCCAGAGGTATGTTTTGTGCCTATTAAGGGTGTGCCATAATTTTGGCTTTTGGACCATTATTGGGTGATTTGGCGTCAATTGACGAATATGTGTCTTTTCAGATGACTTTATATATATATATATATATATATATATATATATATATATATATATATATATATATATATATATATATACTTTCTATTAAAATTTATTTCTCATCTTTTAATAAATTATCTTTTATAATTTTAGATGCCTAACCGAAGGGATTCCCTTTGGTTAGAAATGAGCATCCTTTTTGTCAAAATTCAAAAATTATTTATATTTAAGTTTCTATTTTGCTTAGAACTGATTCATTGTTGCAGTTTTAACAGGAACAAAGAAGTCTCAAAATGACTCAATTTGGACATTCAAAAGGAAGTATTTAATGGGATTTTCAAGGTGCAGAGTAAAAGTTAAGGCAAGTCCTAGGCAAAAGAAAAGATTTGGATTGGTAAGGACTCGAGAAGACTTCAATGCCTCAAGCTAAGGTATGAATTCAATTGATATGTGTATTATTTGTAGTCTCTGTGATGAATTATTCATGTTCTGTATTTGTTGCTTCTCTTGTCCCTGTTCTCTTGTCTCTTTTCTTTAGTTTGGTTTTGGGGTTTTCGGGTTATCTCTCCCCTCATTGATTGTTTTCTATCTCCCTGGTTTTAGTCCACTTCTTATCTTTGTTTTCTTTTCTTTTCTTCCCTCTCTATGTTTTTGGTATGGACATCAAGTTTTTATTGTCCAGATTTGGGAGTTTAGCTTACGTTATTCTCTCGTTGGATGATTTGGCTTCGTGTATGCCTTGTCTCTGTTCTCTTGTTTCTTTTCCTTAGTTTGGTTTTGGGGTTTTTCGGGCTTTCTCTCCCCTCGTTATTGTATTCTCTCTTCCTGACTTTAGTTCATTTCATTTCTTTGTTTTTTCTTTTCTTCCCTCTCTCTGTTTGTGGTATGGACATCAAGTTTTTATTGTCCAGATTTGGGAGTTTAGCTTACGTTATTCTCTCGTTGGATGATTTGGCTTCGTGTATGCCTTTGTGGGCGGGTTTTGATTTTTGTTTTCCTCCTCGGATCCTCTTGTACTTTATGTACTCCTGATCAAGATTTATTCTTGCAGACAAAAAAAAAATGTTAGGGCGATTGAGATTCGAGCTTTTAGTGGATGTTTCCGTATTTCGGGACTAATCGGTCCTCACAGAGTGCCTACGTATCTCGTTATTGAGAATCAAGCCAAGACGTAGTTCTGAGAATGAGGGGATCAGGCCCCTTATATAGGTTGTAGGAGCCTTAGAATTATGGTAGGATTCGGATATTTGGTGGGCAAGCTACCGCCTTGAGTAAGGTTCTAGACTCCTTCCTTGTAGTAATCAGTTTTCATGTTGAAGTAGGTGCCTTGGGGGCTAAGTCAGGCAGGAGTAATATCCTTATTTGACTATTATTGCTGAGCTGGTTATTACCCTTAATATTAATTACGAAATTAATATCATAAATAGGGTTTGGGCCCATCTGGTGGGCCCCACGTTTGGACAATATTGGGTCTAATTAATGCCACATTAAATGTGTTTTTAGGGATTATTTTTGCCCATATCATTTGCCCCCAATTTCTAGGAAAACTGATCAGGTTTTCCTTGAAGTTTTTACAGTCCTTTCCAAGACTCGGGTCAGGGTTCATCTTCACACACTAGTGTTTCACGAGTATTATCTTGATGTAAAGCGTGGAGCGATCGACGCATTTACGACAATGTTAATTCAATGCTAATCGGCACTAATCAACCTTAACGATATTTAACAATGTTTAAATAACGTTAAACGGCATAAAATGGCACTAAACAGCGCTAGACGACGCTAAACGGCGCTACTCAGCCTTAAACGACGTTTAAACAATGTTAAACGACGTTGAACGGCATAAAATGGCACTAAACGGCGCTAATCAGCCTTAAACGACGTTTAAACGGTGTTAAACGACGTTATACGGCATAAAACGGCGCTAATCAGCCTTAAATGACATTTAAACGGGGTTAAATAACGTTAAACGGCATAAAACGATACTAAACGGTGTTAGACGGTGCTAGTCAGTCTTAAACGACGTTTGAACGCCGCTAAACGGTGTTAAACAACATAAAACGGCACTAAACGACGCT
Source organism: Kitagawia praeruptora (assembly GCA_037693485.1). NCBI lineage: Eukaryota > Viridiplantae > Streptophyta > Magnoliopsida > Apiales > Apiaceae > Kitagawia > Kitagawia praeruptora. The sequence goes on from CM075352.1 coordinate 118,679,267, forward strand.
AAACGACGCTAATCTTAATTTCAGCTTCCGCTTGGTTATCACGTTCAAGACAACCTCAACATTGACATTGACCGTCGATACGGGAAACAAAAAACTCGAAATCTCGCGCTAACGATCAATGTCAATCGGCCGGAGTGCCCCCGGTGCCTTAGTCGGCCGGGCTTTAGTCGGCTGAGCGAACCTCGTGCTAACGATCAATGTTAGTCGGCCGGAGCCTTCCGTTGGAGCCCGGTCGGCTCTCGATCAGCTGAGCAAAACCTCATGCTGACGATCAATGTCAGTCGGCCGGAGCCTTCCGTTGGAGCCCGGTCGGCCGGTTCTCGGTCGGCTGGGCGAAACCTCGTGCTGACAATCAATGTCAGTCGACCGGAGCCTTCCGTTGGAGCCCGGTCGGCTGGGCGAAACCTCGTATTGACGATCAAGGTCAGTCAACCGGAGCCTTCCGTTGGAGCTCGGTCGGCCGGTTCTCGGTCGGCCGTCTTCGACATCAAATCTTGAAATCTCGTACCGATGATTGCCATCAGTCGGCTGAAATCTTGTACTGATGATCGCCATCAGTCGGCTGAAATCTCGTACTGATGATCGCCATCAGTCGGCCGAAGCTCCCCCGGGAGGTCAGTCGGCCGGAGCCCTCCTCGGGAGCTTGATCGGCCGGAGCCCTCCTCGGAGCTTGGTCGGCCTTTTCTCGGTCCTTGAACTTCAACGTCAATATTCGAACGTCGATATTTTGACCTCAATGTCAGTATTCGAACGTCGATATTTGGACCTCAACGTTAGTATTCGATCGTCGAATGTCATTATTTAAAGTCGATAATCAAACAGACATCCTTGACTTCAAATTGACTTTCATAATTTTCGTGACCTTCTAGGCCTTAACTCGCTTGTTGAATCCTTGGTTTTAAACCTTGAATCCATTTATAACCAACCCTTCATTCTCATTCTAAGATGTGGATCTTGTGGTGAAATGTTGGTCCCGGAGTATTGCAGAAGGGGGGGGGGGTTGAATGCAATAATGATAAAATTGAATCTTTAAATCAACAACGAAAATAAAGATTATAGATTATAAGTAGATGTATGCAAGCAATAAGTGAAACAAGATTTCTCACAAAATAAATGTTTTATTTATATTGTGTGAAGTGTTGCTACAACCTGGAGAGAGTGTTTCTCCAGCTTCGATATCTCAAGAGATACAAATTGCTTCGTGTGCGTAAATGAATAGAAAAGAATCTAAGATGTATCTAAGTAGACTAAGATACTATGTTGTCTCTATCGCATGGGGTGTTCAGCTGCTGTCGTTTTCAAGTGGCGGCTCATTACAATTTGCACACCCATGTGACTTTCCTAAATTTACTATACAGTCAGGATAAACCTTATAAGTAAAGCAACCTAGATTCTTTCTATTTCTAGCTAATACAATTCTAGTAGATGTGGATATTACATACACCTCGAATTGACCAGCCTTGTCTTGTGAATCTCTTAAGCTTCTATTGTAGTCTTTGCAGGTCTGCTACAAACGATAGAGTGTTGCAGCAAATCTATTTCTTGAACATGTAACCTGTCACGGGCTTTGACTGAGAAAAATACCCAAATCAAATAATTCAATGTGACAGTAACCTTAACCGCAGAGTCTGCTGTCAAAGGAATATTCAGTGGTTGATAGTACGAGCTCCCGCCAATGTTGCTGTCGGAACTCCAGACTTGCTGTCAAGTGTGAGAATGTTACTGTCCTATGCTTCAGCCAATGTTGCTATCAGATGTAGCTTTGTCGTGACTTTGGAACATTTGTCTTCTTGTAACTTTATTGTCAAGAACATGACAGTAACTTTTATTCTTGCTGTCTTCTGGATGTATTCCTTGAGGCTTGAACAAATGTATGAACTTCTCCCAAATCATACAATTATTACATGACAGCAATTATTTGAATACAAAAACATACTCTGCTGTGATAGTATGTTCAACTTAGTAAAAACTAAGTACAGGGAAATATAGTTAAGTTGTCTCTATGCTATCACCCATAAATCCCAACAATCTCCCCCAGTTTGTTTTTATGGACAATAACAAGAAATTTACAATCAAAACGTGCTGATAACTTAACCAACATAGATCAGAATAGTTGAAATACCATATCTGATAAATGTTAAGAAAAATCTGGAACATGAAGCTTATGAATTAACTGCAAATCAATTGCTCCTATTGAATGAGCAAATCAGAGATTAACTTAGCTTGATTTTAGCAGTCTCTAGTTGTTCAGATTTTTCCCTCTCTTTTGAGAGCTTCATTTCTTGCTTTCCTGAGGTCTTCAACTAAAGCTTTTTCTTCTGGTGATCTGGCATCATCTTCAATGTCTTCAATGTACCCTTGAATCACTCGAGAAGGAAATACTTCAGCATCTTTTAGATCAAACCAAGTTTCAAAATCATACGTGTATGTTCTGAACTTCAGAATTCCTTGGATGAACTTGAACCTCCTTCCAGGAAAAGCATTCAAGGATTCTCTTCTTTTTATGTCTAGCTTTGGATCTTCATTTCTCCTTTGATAAAATATAACCTCTAGTTCACAAGCAACTAGCATTTCGAGCTTATGAACTGATCCAACAACTTTCCAGTAGAGATCCTTCAGTATATTGGTCCTCAGCTTATGAAAACTATCAACATAGATTTCTTGCTTATCATCCTTGATTCTCAGAGGATCATCCAGTACACAGGGCTGATAACCTGCTTTCTCACTGAATAGCCTGTTGATTTTCTTGTAGCTTTCCTTCAGTTGAGCTTCTAGATCTTCAGCACTTTGTTTGGCAGATGTGGCAAGTTTGGTAGGTTTGGTAGATTGGGATGATTTAGCTTTAGCAGCCTGAGCAGCTTGTTCTGCTTCATATTCAGCCATGCCAGACTTTGTAAAAGGACGATGTGCTTCTGTAAGGTCCACATCAGGCATTGGTTCCCCATAAGAACTAACTTCAAGGTCTGCATCATTATGTGCTCTCCAGTCACCATATTTCTCATAAAATCCAGCATATCTTTTAGCATAGTATTCTTTGACATGCTCTAAGATACTGCTGGAAACATCTTGGTCTGTTTCCATGAGAGTGATCATCCTTTCTAGAACGAAGAAATCAATTCTTCTCCTTACCTTTACCGTTTTGCATGAGAGATCATGCATGCCTACCACATGTGAAACTATCTCCATAGTGAAATCTGGTTCTACAGTTATACTGGATTTGAGAAGTTTCTTCAGCACTGTCATGATTGTTTCAGTGCTTAGTCCTGAGACCTTATCCAATGGTAAGAAATCCAACCTTCTTGCTCCTGTCTTTGTGATCCTTCTGAAACACACAACATAAGGATTTTGAATCACCTCCGGGAGTTTATCTTCAACCATCCTTTTAATTTGTGCTATCAGACTATCATTGAAGGTTGTTGAATTTCCGACTACCAAGGTTCCAAGGACTTGGAGTACTCTAGCATGCAGACTTTGTAAAAGTTGCATTGTGATGAATATGATCAAACGATTCTTCAGATAAACCTGAACAACCCACCTTCTTTCCAAATTGATTCTCACTGAGATACTTATTACTTTGCTCTTCAGTGTTGATGCCAATTTTGTAAAAGCTCCCCCTGCTTCACTAATTGATTCATCCACCAACTTACTAAAATCTTCATCTTTGTTGTTCAAAGTACTCTCCATGTGATAAACCATCATCAATTCTGCATCTTCAAGGGCATATTCACTTCCATCTGACCAAGTAGTTCCAGTAGATATGTTCACATACTCAGGCATTTTGCCTATACCCAGAGCATTTTGAATTTCTTTTTCTCTCCATTCCTTCTGCAACTTCTGGAATGGAGCTTCGACTTCCTCAGGATTTGGCTCATTGATTTTCAGTGGAGGCAATACTGTTCTTTTAGACTTTTGAGTCCCCTTTAATTGCTCCAACACTTCTTTGGATAACAACACTGCCTCACCATCTATTTCTCCTTCAATCAATTCACCATCTCCAGCTGCCTTTAGTTTTTCACCAAAGTTTCTTTCTCTTTCTCTTGCTCCTCCTTACTTTCATCTCCATCTTCTTCCAAAACTTGCTCCCCCTCACTTCTTGGCTCCCCCTCACCTGTAGCTCCACCTTGTTTCTCCTTTTCTATCAGGTTTGCTTCATTCTGATCTACCACCTTCTCTCCCTAAGTTGAGTTGGCAGCACTAAGATAGCAGAGAATGAGAGAAGAGTTTGTTGAATATCAGCAAAACCAATAGCTACCATAGTGGACAGAGCATCAAGTTTAGCTTCCATGGATGCACATCTGCCCTCAAGGGCTTCCAACCTTGATTCAGCTTGTTTAGAAGGACCACCAGTACTCAATCTTTTTGGAGACAAAGAAAGAGACTGGGGCAAGGAGGCTATAGGGTTTCTCACACACTCATTGTTTTTCTGAGTGATCTCATCACTCCTCACAGAATGACTCTCAAGGCCTAGTGCCTTTGTGTGTGGGGTTCCCTCAATTTCACTCTGGACATGTCCAAGTCCCTCACCTTTTGCCAGCTCATTTGGCTGCCTCTCATTTTTATGCTCACCTCTCTTTTCTTTCATCTCTTTTTTTCTTTTCACTCCCTCACTCATCCTATATGCATGGGTATGAGCAGTACTTGCATGCATTTTAGTTGAAGAAGTAGAAAGTTTAGATTATACCTTCAAAGCAGAGATAGTTATTTGATCATCTGAAGCATCTTCAACAATGACAGTATCATGATCAAGCTGTGTAGAGGTGACATCATCTTTACCCAAAATGTTACTGTCCACAGGTGGGTTGACAGCAACTTTTGTGGTGTCTTTGATAGCAGCTGAGGCTGTGACAGCAACTTCCTGAAGGTTAGTTGCTCTTTGGAGTTCGACCAAGATGTTGGCTGTTTCATTTTCTGGCAGAGTACCATCTTGATCTAGCTCAGTGTTTGAGTGAGTGGTGTCCATTTCACTTTGAGAAATGGGTTCTTGTGGACCACTTGATGGGGGCTCATCTATGACTTGAGATGGATGATCAAAACCTGAAGGGTTGGGACTGTCCCCTTCTTTAGGTTGTTGAGAAGAAACAATTGATGGATTAGAGAATAAAGAAGATGATGGTATAGAAGAGATTTTTGGCTATTCCACAGGGGTAACTTGTGGAACATCAAGAGTAGAAGTTTCATGACCCTCACTGTGCCCTATCTCTGTGTGCATTTCTGCAAGTGTAGGCTCCTCATGAGGTTGTGCTGACTCTTTACAGGATGCCTTGAGAGACAGACCAGTTTCAATAGATACTTCTTGTTGAGAAGAAGCACCTAGGGATGTGTTTGATTCCCTTTTATCCTCCACAGCCTTTTATGAGACTGTGGGGTGGCTGACAATGGCTTTGGCCCTCTTAGCTCTCTTCTTCTTAGACTCAAGAGGAACCACTGTGGGTTCACTTTCACTAACATCCTTATTTGCTGCATCATGTGCAGTTTCTCCCTCAACATTCTCAGAACTACTACCAACACCAGTTTCCAAGGGTCTTTTCTTGGATTCTTGCAAAGTTGTTTTTATGGTCTTTGGTTGTCTAGATGATCTGATAAGAATGTATGGAGTAGAATGTGGGTTAATTGAATTTGGATCTAATTCAGCTTCATTATCAAGGGAGAAGACAACATACCCAGAGGGTAGTGCTACATCAAGATGAGGCTCTTGATCAACCATGTGCTTGGTGAAACAGAGTGGAATAAGTGCATTTGAATTTTGTGAATTGAGTGATGTGTGTGTATTTCTTTTCAAAACATTGCATTCTATAGTGAGAGATGCATTATCATCAATACCACATAATGAATTCAAACACATAGTAAGAAAGCGAGGATAGACATGTACCTTCCTGCTTAGAGCTGACTTGAGTTGGCTCATAAGCAACTTTTCTACATCCACTTTGTATGGACAAGAGAGTGAGTAAGCTTCTTGATATAGGAGGGAATTCCATTCTAGCCGGAGGTTTTGGTTGAGAAAACTTTCACCATGACATCAAAAATCATGCTCCATTCTTTCCTCAAGTGCGTTCTGTCCATTTCACTAGTCGAGTACCATTTTGATGTACCCTCTTCAAGAAAAGGACCAAAATATCCAATTTTCAAGAAAAACTTCTTTAGGGTTTCATCACTTGCAAGTTCCTTGTATGATTCTTTAGCTTGCAATCTAGTTTCTAAAGCTTCGTTGATGCCTTTGATTGTGAGAGTGCGAGTAACTCCTTTGATTGTGCAATTTATAGTGTCATTACTTGCACCTCCTGGAACATGGGCAGTGTTCCAGAATTCTTCAAGTCTTTCTAGGTTCAAAGATGGTGTAGATGTTATAGCATGACCCAGATAGGACTTGTTGATAAAGGATACGAGTCCTTTAAAACCTTCACCAGCATCTCCAGCAGTAAGAATACCAGCAAAGTTTGTTTGAGAAGAGGATTGTTTGGGTGCCATTTCTTGCTTTGAGCTTTGGAGAGAGATTTTTGCTTTTGAAAGAGAAAGGTTATGTTGAAAGTTATGTGTTTGACAGTTGCTTACATGAAAATAGCAAATGTTTTACTGGGAAAGGGAAAGTAGCAATGTCTTAACCCATTAATCAGTCACATGGTGTCGTGGGTAGTTACTTTTTAGTGGCTATAAATCGTGGAGGTAAAATCCCAATTAATTCGGTCCACTAATCTTGACAGTAACGTGTGCGCTGTAACAAATTCATTAGTAATTTTGAGAGGATGATAGCAGGTTTTGCTTGATAGTAACATCATCGCAAGAACATACTGTCATCATTAAGCAATTTATACAATTTCCTTTAAATTTCATGACAGAGACTTTTTCCATTGTGTCGTCTAAAAAACTTGCTGTCAAGGCACATCATGACAGCATCTTCACTTATTGACAACAACTTAAGCGAAAATAATTTGTGTCATGAATTTTAATCGACTTTGCCTATTACTTAAGCGAAAATTACCAAATAGCATTTTAATCAATTTAAGCACATATTTGTTAGTTTTAGCACACATCCACAGACATCCATACACACAAACAAGTAAACAGACACATGCGTTACCCAGCAGATAACCAAGGTAGGGGAATCTAGAAGAAAAAGCATAAACAGTGCAAAAGATGAAAAGATTCTTTTTGTTAAACATTAAAAATAATATACATCCTCTTCATCATCAGAAGCAAGTTCATACAGCTCCACTTGAACTGTTTCATCAGTTAGCCCTTCTGCTTGAAGAAGAACCTCGACGAAGACTAGCATTTCCAACCAGTCTTCAAGATCCTTCTCAACCTTGTCCTTGACAGCTTTCTCTTTCTCTGCCAAATCTTCTTCCAGCACTTCATCCATTACCTTGAAGAGCTCCTCTATTTCCTCTTCGTGACCTGGTTCACACCAGACTTTTGGCTTCTGAGAAATGACATCCTTGTTCTCCATTGTAGATATCCTCATTTTCTTTCTCAAGGCGTAAGTGATTGAGTGTGAAATGATATTTAGTCTCGTGCACATTTTATAGGACCCTAGGTGACGTTTCAGATTCCCAAACTCTTCTTTTTAATAAAGTAATTAAACTTTAAGTTAAAAAGGCTGACAAATACCCGGGGTCATTTCAAATGACACGAATACTTATCACTAAGCACGCGTATGAAATAAGTTAATGTCACGTGACTACTCATTACATAAATTAAAACAAGCATGTGATTTGAATTTAGCATAGTCATAGTAAACATGCTGTCAAATAAACAAGTAGCACATAAGACAATAACTTCTCATGACAGTAACATTGAAGGTTACGGTCACAAGCTGCAATTTAACCACATTGAAAATGTAAAAACTAGTAAGTTAACATACCAGATTTAGCCTTCCCAATTCACTTACCAACCTGTTGAAGGTTGCTTCATCTAGTGGATTCGTAAAAATGTCTGCAAGTTGCTTTTCTGTTGGAACATAAATCAGCTTCACAGTTCCCTTTTCAACATGCTCTCTTAGGAAATGATGTCTGAAATCAATTTGATTTGTCCTGGAGTGTTGAACTGGATTGTCTGAGATAGCTATGGCACTAGTGTTATCACAATAAATAGGAATATTGGACAACTCTAAACCATAATCCATTAGCTGATCTTTCATCCAAAGAATTTGAGCACAGCAACTTCCAGCTGCAATATATTCAGCTTCTGCAGTTGAAGTAGATACAGAATGCTGGTTCTTGCTAAACCATGACACTAATCTTCCACCAAGAAATTGACAGCTTCCTGTTGTACTTTTCCTGTCAATCTTGCATCCAGCATAGTCTGAATCCGAATAACCAATCAAGTCAAATCCAGTATCTTTATGATACCAAAGGCCTAGGTTTGGAGTGCCTTTGAGATACCTAAAGATCCTCTTGATTGCTACTAAGTGTTATTCCTTTGGATCAGCTTGAAACCTTGCACAGAGACATGTAGCAAACATAATGCCTGGTTTGCTAGCAGTTAGGTATAGCAACGATCCCACCATGCCTCTGTAGGTACTAGAATCCACTTTCTTTCCTTTAGGATCCAAATCCAGTTTGGTTGCAGTAGAGATAGGTGTCTTGGCAGGTGATGCATCTTCCATGTTGAACTTTTTGAGAAGTTCTTTGACATATTTCGATTGGCTTATGAAGATGACATCATCCTTTTGATGAATTTGTAGACCTAGGAAAAATGACACTTCTCCCATCATGTTCATCTCATATTTGCTCTTCATAAGAGATGAAAACTTTTCACACAGCTTCTCATTTGTAGAACCAAAGATTATGTCATCAACATAAATCTGAACCAGAATGATGTCCTTGCCATGGTGCTTGTAGAACAGTGTCTTATCCACTACACCTCTTGTAAATTGATTCTCAATGAGAAAAGTAGAGAGAGTTTCATACCAAGCTCTGGAGGCTTGCTTCAATCCATAGAGTGCTTTGAACAGCTTGTAGACAAAGTCATACAACTCTATATCCTCAAATCCAGGTGGCTGTTCAACATACACTTCCTCTTCTAATTCTCCATTAAGAAAGGCACTTTTGACATCCATTTGGAACACCTTGAAGTTACAATGTGCATCATAGGCTAAGAATATCCGAATAGCTTCAAGTCTGGCAACAGGTGCAAATGTTTCATCATAATCGATTCCTTCGTATTGACAGTAACCTTTAGCTACTAGCCTTGCCTTGTTTCTTGTCATATTTCCACTTTCATCCAACTTGTTTCTGAAAACCCACTTTGTGTCAACTACTGACTTCCCTTTAGGTCTAGGGACCAGCTTCCATACATTGTTTCTCTCAAATTGGTTAAGCTCTTCTTGCATGGCTATCGCCCAATCTGAATCCAACAATGCTTCATCAATTAACTTTGGCTCAGTTTGAGATAGATAACATGAAAACATGTTGTCAGCAGAAACATTTCTCCTTGTCCTTATACCAGTAGTGGGATCACCAATGATTGGATTGCTAGTGTGATCTTTGTTCCACTTAGTGGTTCTGGGCGCTTCTTTCTTGATCTGCTTGATCATTTCCTCTTTGAGGGGTTGACTCTCCACCATTGATGTTTTCTCCTTCATGTTCTTCAACATCTCCAGAATCATTCTCATTCTGATGATTAGCTGATATAGTTCGAGATTGAGCTGGAGTTTGAGTAGCATCATTGGTGTTGACAACATTTCTTTCAAACTCAATATCCTGAGTACAAGTAGGTTCATCAACAACAATTTCTTCTTCTTCCAAATACCCTTGATTTTCAAATCTAAGAGGCTCCATTTGACCATCCTCTTGTAGTCCTGGGAATTTGGTTTCATCAAATGTGACATTCACACTTTCTTCAATGACTTTGTGATCAATGACATAAACTCTGTAGGCAGTCCTTTCCAATCCATATCCCATGAAAATGCCTTCATAAGCTTTAGCATCGAACTTTTCTTTCCTTTCATGGTTGTCAATCATCATGAAACACTTACTTCCAAATACATGAAGATATTTGACAGTAGGTTTATTTCCTGTTAACAGATAGTAAGGAGTGTTTCCATGAGTCTTGTTGATCAAGGTTCTGTTCTGTGTGTAGCAAGCTGTGTTAATAGCTTCTGCCCAGAAGTATGTTGGTAATTTAGAATCATTCAACATAGTTCTCGCAGCTTCAATGAGAGTTCTGTTCTTCCTTTCTACAACTCCATTTTGTTGTAGTGTCCTGGCAGTGGAGAATTGTTGGACAATGCCTTCTTCCTTGCAGAATTTTCCTAAAGTGGCATTTCTGAACTCAGTACCATTATCACTTCTCATATATTGAACTTGAGCAGCTTCATCCTTTGTCTCTAAAAACTTCACCCAAGTGTACCTTGAGTAGTCATCCACCATTACCAGGGCATATCTCTTTCTTGCAAGAGATTGAACATTTACTGGACCTAACAAATCCATATGGATTAATTTGAATGGCTCAGTGTTGGTATTCACTTGCTTTGACTTGTGCACAGATCTTTTCAATTTACCCATTTGACAGTCCTCACATAGTCCTTCTTGACAGCATTCCTGTTGAGGTAGTCCTCTCACCAAATCCTTTTTCATCAGAATGTTCATATTCTTGAAATTTAAATGTGAAAGCTTCTTGTGCAAAAGCATGCTTTCACCAACTGATGCTTTACTGTAAAAATAGTAAGCCTTGTCTTTATTGACATAATTTAAGTCTGCAACAAACAAACTTCCTTTCCTGACTCCTTTCAAAGAGAGGCTTCCATCTTTCTTGTGATAGATATTACAAACCATCATATCAAAATCAACCTTAAATCCCCTGTCACTGAATTGGCTGATACTGAGTAGGTTGTGCTTCAATCCATCAACAAGAGCAATATCTTCAATGACAACATTTCCAATTTCCAAATAGCCATATCCCACAGTGTAACCTTTGCTGTTGTCTCCAAAAGTTATGATTTGGCCGACTTTCTCAAAAAAATGTGATAGCATGGCTATATCACCCGTCATGTGCCTGGAACATCCACTGTCGATGATCCACATGACCTGCTTCTGCTTCTTGCCCTGCAAAACAGATGATTTTAATCTACATCTGGTACCCAAACTCTGTTGGGTCCTGCACTTACAGCATCATTGTTCATATCATTCTGCTTCACATTTAAATCAACACTAGAATCCTCATGTTTGACTTATTTTGTTGTCCACTTAGTCCTAGAGTTAGACTTGGTCTTTCTCTTAGTGGAAGCTACCTTTTTACCAACATAGGCAGGCATAGAAGTCTCAGCAGTTTCTAAATAGGAACATCTTTCAGTAGACAGAATAGGCAGATTGAAACAAGTACTCATAACAACAATTTTGCATGGCATACAGTCAATGTTATTACAGACATCCATATTTCTTTGCATAATGGGGGTTCTATGTAAGTTATTACTAACATTGGATGCATTAACCTTATCATGTTTGGGTTTCTTACAAACAAATGTTAAATGATGAGATGATCCACAATTATTGTAAAGCTTCCTAGGGGCATTCTTAACATGACTATATCCATTCTTCTTATCAATCCCTAACTTACCATTCCTATTCTTAGGCTTGTAGACATTTGCCTTGACAGTATGTTCTGAAGTTGCTGTCGAGCCACCCTTGACAGTACCTTTCTTTGCCTCTATTTTAACAGCAGGTTTGAAAGTTGCTGTCTTGGGTTCTCTCTTGACAGTGTCTTTTGAAGTTTCTGTCTCATCCTTGCTGTCAGCTACTTTAGAACATTCTGTCTGATTGCTTGGTAGAGTTTCTGTCACGGGAGACTTGACAGTATCTTTTCCTTTGCTCAGTGTGTTGTCAATGCACTCATCTTCATCAAGTAGCTCTTGTTTGATGATCAAGGAGGTTTCATCAAAATTAGCTTGAAGATTTTTGAAAATCGGTTTGTAAACTCTTTTGAGAATTTGAGGTTTGACAGCATCACTATCATCAAGCGCAATTACCTTTCCATGCCTTCTACCATACTCGAAACCTACTCCTACCTTCTGATTCTCAATGTGATTATCATGATATTCCTGGACTAACTTAGAAGAGTTTCTAAAAGCTTTGAGTTTAAACTCATTTTCTACAATTTGACTCCTGAGAAATTCTTCTATTTCCTTAGCACAGACAATATCGTTTTTCAACCTAGCATTCTCTTGAGCTAATGAATCTAGGGGACTGGTTCTTAGCAACAACATTTCCTTTTCAGAATCATCCCAGCATTTTCCTTCAGCCACATAGGCTTTTCCTTGATTTCTCTTAAACTGATTTCCAGATCCTTTTCCCTGATTCTGTCTTGGTCTTCTACACTCAGTAACAAAATGACCTAGCTCATTGCAGTTGTAACATCTGAACTTCGACCTATCCACCAACCCAGTCTTGTATCCTCCTCTTGTGGCTCCACCAGTGGCCTTTGAAAAACTTCCCTTGTTGAACTTAGATGATTGACCCTGTGGCTTGTATGACTTGTCCCTTCTGAACTTGATATTCTTGAATCTCTTAGCCATATAAGCCATGGTTGGATTATCCATGCATTTAATCTCTTCTACTGTGTAGAAGTCTTCATCTTCAACATCTTTCAGCTGCAGAACCACCTTTTCCTCGTCATCCAACACCTCCTCAATCTTCAAAGATGGCATCTGTGTTGGTTGTGAACTTTGTGATGGTTCACTTGGACAAGCTACTTGTGGTTCATGAGCTACAAGGGCTCCTAACATGTTTGCTAACTTTCCTTTGGTTCCAGTTTGAATAGCTCTCTTTTGAAAAATCTCGAGTTCTTATGATTTGAGCACACCATAGAGAGTTTCAAGAGAGACATCATTCAAGTTTCTTCCCTCTCTTATGGCTGTGACTTTGTGCTCAAGATGCTCAGGGAGAGTGAGCAAAAATTTGATGCTAATCTCCTTTCTATCATAGAACTTTCGATGAAATTGTAACTAAGCTATTAGCTTACTAAACCTCTCAAACATGTGTGTAAGTTCTTCGCCTGGTTTAGCCATAAACGGCTTCATATTGTGAAACAAGAATTTGTCTTTGATTCTCGCGAACCACTTCACTTCCTTCACACAGCAACTCTATCTTACTCCACATCTCTTTTGCAGATGTACATCCCATGACATTACCACACATGGCTTTGTCTAATGTAAGTGAGTCGAGCAAGATAAGTTATAAATAGTCATCCAAGACTACTTTCTCCTTTTCGGTCTTTGTGTACTCTGAAGGCTTCTTTTCAACCCAATGGGCTGGAATGCAGCAGCTACTTCCTTCTGAGGTATGAAGGGGCCGTTCTCAAGAATTCCCAAATACAGTGGATGGGCAGCTTTGATAAATAACAAGATCTTTCTTTTCCAGAAATTGTAGTTCTCTTTATCAAAGACTGGAATCTTGATTCCACTTGACTTCTGAACACTCGTCATGATCTTCAGATTTGTATATCAATCTGGTCGCTCTGATACCAGTTGTTGGTCCCAGAGTATTGCAGAGGGGGGGGGGTTGAATGCAATACTGATAAAATTGAATCTTTAAATCAACAACGAAGATAAAGATTATAGATTATCAGTAGATGTATGCAAGCAATAAGTGAAACAAGATTTCTCACAAAATAAATGTTTTATTTATCTTGTGTGAATTGTTGCTACAACCTGGAGAGAGTGTTTCTCCAGCTTCGATATCTCAAGAGATACAAATTGCTTCGTGTGCGTACATGAATAGAAAAAAATCTAAGATGTATCTAAGTAGACTAAGATACTCGGTTGTCTCTATCGCATGGGGTGTTGAGCTGTTGTCGTTTTCAAGTGGCAGCTCATTACAATTTGCACACCCATGTGCTTGCCTAAATTGCTATACAGATAGGATAAACCTTATAAGTAAAGCAACCTAGATTCTTTCTATTTCTAGCTAATACAATTCTAGTAGATATGGAAATTACATACACCTCGAATTGACCAGCCTTGTCTTATGAATCTCTTAAGCTTCTGTCGTAGTCTTTGCAGGTCTGCTACAAACGATAGAGTGTTGCAGCAAATCTGTTTCTTGAACATGTAACCTGTCACGGGCTTTGACTGAGAAAAATACCCAAATCAAATAATTCAAGGTGACAGTAACCTTAATCGCAGAGTCTGCTGTCAAAGGAATAATCAGTGGTTGACAGTACGAGCTCCCGCCAATTTTGCTGTCGGAACTCCAGACTTGCTGTCAAGTGTGAGAATGTTACTGTCCCATGCTTCAGCCAATGTTTCTGTCAGATGTAGCTTTGTCATGACTTTGCAACATTTGTCTTCTTGTAACTTTACTATCAAGAACATGACAGTAACTTTTATTCTTGCTATCTTCTGGATGTATTCTTTGAGGCTTGAACAAATGTATGAACTTTTCCCAAATCATACAATTATTACATTACAGCATTATTCGAATACAAAGACATACTCTGGTTGTGACAGTATGTTCAACTTAGTAAAAACTAAGTACAGGAAAATATAGTTAAGTTGTCTCTATGCTATCACCCATAAATCCCAACATGAAACTTTTTAGTTCTTTCCCCCTTACTTCGTGTGGTGGAGGTCTTGATTCTCGGTTGATCGTTCAAGAAGTTCATTTGCCACTCAGTACTTGACTTCAAGTCTGGTGTGCCTTAGCTGGTTGTCAACCCTTTATCTTGATTCTAGGTTTCCAACCTTATTCTTATACTCTATTAACTCGAATAACTTGTAGAAGGGGGGGTTGAATACAAGTTATATAATCGTGTCTGATTTTTGCTTGATTAGATAAACAAGAATAAACGAATGAATCAAACTGTTTGTATTAATAAGATCAAATACAAACTCTACCAAAGGTGTACAAATACCTTTAGCAGCTGCTGACAAAATAAATCTCTCTCTCTCTCTCTCTCTGTTTGTTTCGAACTCTCGAATACAAACCTTATACAGAGCTATGCATACAAAACTCCAACTCGAACTTACGTACTCTTTTTACAATGATATAGAGAGAGTATTTATAATGCTACCTATCAACTAATCACAGAAAGATAATCTATACATGACAATGTTCTGCCATCCAGTTGATAGTTTCCATCAATAGAAAATTATTTCCTTCATAAAATCTTCTTGCTTGTTCCTCAAACAAAGATCCTGTTTTATAGCACTTGCCAGTTTCTGTAGCATCCATAATGACATCATCGGTAACACGACTGATATCAGGATTCCTTCTTGCATCAGGATCTGACCATTCCATCAGTACTTGATCAGTATTTGACTTGACATATCATGATTCAATCTCAGTTCCTGACATGTAGTACTCGATGCACTGTTCATTCCTGACGTAAATTCTACAGATTACTGTCTAACACATATCTCCTATACAAAGTGCTAAATCCTTTATAAGATCAGGATATACAAGAAGTATAAGTAAAATTCTATTCTTAACATCACAACTCATGAATTATTCCTAACAATCTCCCCTATTTATGCTTTAAAACCTGAAGCATAAATCTGAGTTGTTGATGTCAAAACATATAACAATACAATAAGAATAGAATTTATGAATTCAAAAATCATGAAGTTAAGTACCTCCCTCTTCAGATATAGACACAGTATCCAGTACTTAGAAGAAAGAATTCAACTATTTGATGCTTCTTTTCATGTACCACTTCTCTAATAAGATTCACCTCTGTCATCCTTAGTTCTTCTTTTATCTCCTCCAGTCTGTTTATCTCCTCCCCAGTCTGTTGCCTTTGAACTATTTTTATCTCCCCCTTTTTGACATCAACAACATTAATTCCAAGAGATTTAGTAACAGGACAAATGAGATTCATCAGAACTGCTTGATTTTCCATAATAGTGACTTGGTTATCTTCAAGTGTTTGAAGTCTTGATTTAATTTCAACTTGAGATTTCTGAATGTCTTGTAAAACGTCAGAATTGACTTCAATGTTTGAAGTGTTTGGAATATCTTCATATTCAAGTCTTGTAGAATAAGTTGCCTGTGTAGAATGATATTCAAGTATTAAAACTCGATTAGAGTTACAAACATCTTCATCTTTCTGATCTGAAGCTGCAATATAATCATCTTGTCCTTCACCAGTATTCTGTGTACTAACATCTACAAATCCTGACTCCTTAGATTGATCAGATACTGTTGATGTCTCAATTCTGGCTGATATCGGTAGTACAAACAAAGGAATACTAGGATCATTAGGAATATTTTCTGGTACTGGTGGTGTAGAAGTTTGTCTTAGCCTTTCACCTCTTCAGTTGATAATTCCCGCAGGCCTTTCTTTTTTGCTTCTGAGCTTTAACTTCTGGCTTTGCATTGTGCTTTGCTAAATCATTCTTCTCATACATCTTAATAAAAGAATAAGTACTAGCATCCATGCCAAGATTGTTAGACCAAGATTCAGGAAAAACCTGATCCCAAAAATCAAATGATGGTGGTTTCCTAATTTTCTCTCCCTCACTATGGAGTTGATCATCCATACCCTCATTCTCACTTTGACTATCTAAAGTCAACACTCTTTCTACCTCTCCTTTTGCCTGGTCAGGAGCTAGCCTATCTGATTGTGGATCAATATCCATCTTTTCAAGTGTATCACTCAAATTTGGATAAGTGCTCTCATGACCTATAGAAAAATAGAGTTTAGAAGAAGTTTTTATACCTAAACTCACATGGAGAGAGGGTTCCTATTTGGCAAGGAGCTTGAGGTTTTCTCCAAGGAGTGAGCTGCTATAGTCTCTGAACCCTTACAAACATCTTCTTTCCTTCCAGAGACTACAGGCTCCTCTATACCACTTTAAGGTTCTCTACTATACTCTGATGTCTTCAGTAATACTTCATTAGACACCATAGTTAGTAAGTCACCGTCTTTAAGTGTTGTTTGCTGAGACACACCCTCAAGGTAGATAGACTCTAACTGAACAATATTTGTTTGATCTTCAGAAAAATCAATCAAAGTCATTCCTCCCATATCATAGGGTTTCTCACTTACAATTTCAGTCATCACAGAAGACCTTTCAACATCAGCTATCACAGCTCCTGAGTCATCCAACCTCTGACTAGATGGTTCTTGTTTTGCAGTGACTATGATATGATCTTTCCTACTATCCACCACTGGTGCAATAGTATCTTCTGTTGACTGCATGCCTCTACCTACTTCCTCCTGTTGTTCACCTTGAGCTGAAGCATCTTCAATAATGACATCCTTGTCAAATAAATATGCATGAAGTGATTGAAGTGCAACATGCTTCGAGAGTCCAAATTTCTTGACTAATTGTCTTCTGATAGATACATAGAAATACATATTCATTAAGTAAAGTCTTTGATGTAGAAGTCCATATTCTTCTGGAAATAAAAGTTTTGGTACTCTTTCAACCAGAAAATCTAGAACAGGCTTGGATATCTTCACTTTGATAGAAATAACTCCCATAGCCAGTCTGTATGATAATGTAGTTTCCCATAAAGAATCAATATCCAGATCTCTATAGTCATTTGCTGACTTGATTGTAGCTTCATTTGTAGAGACCTGCATGATATTAGTTGGACTAGACTCTGTGTGTGTAGGTGACAAATGAATCTTTCTCCTTGTTCTCCTAGTATAATGAGCAAAAGATTTACTGAGAAGACTCAAGAGGTGTAGACACAGAAGTGATCCTGGGATGAGATCCTTTTTCAATAGACACAGTCTTTTGAGAGACAGTATCCAGTAACTGTTTTCCCTTTTTAAGTATTACAACCTTTTGAGAGACTGCAGCCTGGTTGTGACTGGGTGCTTCATCTCTTTGTCCTAGCTTAGAAAGTTGAATTGCAGCCTTCAATTCTTCTCTCTCAGCAAGAGATATATTATCATCATCTTCACTAGAACTACTACTACTTGACAGAACAAATCTTCTCTTCCTTACAACTGATATCTTTCGAGAAACACCAGAGGTTGGTTTCTTTGAAACAATAGGCTGTGGATCAAAACTTGGTTCTTGAATTATTTCATAGACTATAATGTTTTGGGCTACTTGGGTTGACACAGGTGGGTTCTCCTCCAAATGAGATTCCTGAGCCATTTCACCACAAAAGAAAGAAGAATTGTAAAGAGTAGGAAGATGAGTTTTAAGAATTACCTGAACATGATGTGGATAATGAATTGCAGGTATTTCATCTAGATTCTTTTCATTGTCCTTCTTTGTAATGTCAGAGAAAATTCTTTTTTGCTGTACATAAGAAGAAACACAATGTTCTCTACCAAATCTAGCTTCAACATCAGGAATAAAATGGTTAATAAACATTTGCATAAATCTATGATAATAAACAATTTTCCTGTTTTGATCTCTTGACCCAAGTTTAATACACATCTGACTTAAGATAATGTGACCAATGTTTATTACTCTGTCATAAAGCAAACTATAAGCAATATGTGATGTAACAGAATTAATTTGCTGAAAAGAACTACATTTACCAGTAAAACATTTAGCAATTTGATCAAAGAAGAAAGACCATTCTTTCCTAAGAAAATATCTATTTAACTGACTCATGTTGTCTAGAGGTCCACTATAACCTAGTGCAGACAAACTTGAAAGCTACTGATTTTGGTAGTCTTCATTGAGCTGCCATTTTTTATCTGAAAAGAACTTGAGAAATCTTGAAATTGATTAAAGATTTTGAGAACTTAATGAATGTTTTTGCCTTTGGAAACTCGAATTAGAAGTTAGCAATAAACAATCAGAGTCTCAAAATAAAGATATATTCAAAAATCCTTCAGACCCACTAACGCACGTTGACACGTAGGTTTCCAGGTGTCAGTCTCTGAAAAATGCAGTTTACCCACGATTTTTGGAAAATAAAATCCAAAATTGATTTCAAATAAATAAATCAGGGTAAAATCAAAATAAAATCAATACTGATCAGCTTCATTTTCTAATGTGATCTTTTTCACCAAGATAATCACAATTTTCAATGTGATTAAAAAAATTCAAAATAATCATCAATCCTGATGAAATCACTCTTGTTTTCCTGATCACCATCATCCTGATTCCAGAGATTAAATGGAGTTCCACGTTGCAATTTCAAAATTTAACCTGAAAAGAACATCAATAATCCAAACAAAATATTTTGTTAGATTGTAAAAATATCTTGAAAATATGAGAGGGCTAGTCATACGCATAGCTATATACGCCGATACATTGAACACTCACTACTAGAAAAAAGCTCATAGACATCGGTTTCTGGCCGATGTCTATTAAAAAATCATACCGATGTCTTTGTCGGTGATGTCTATTGTATCATGTCATAGACATCGGTTTTTAACTGATGTCCAGGAAGCTATTACACATCGATTTTAAACCAAAAAAATGATGTTTATATCTAATAGTTTTGCATAAATTGCATGAACCTGACATTTCTACCGTACTATTACAGGTGCTAGATGTAAATAAACATGTTTTACACAACTCACAAATCGACATATACATCATTATTTAGAAGTAAAATGATGTCTAAGTCTGTTTTAGACATCGGTTTCTTCCATCGCAACCGATGTATAAAGTGGTATTAGACATCGGTTTTGGACGATGTTAAATATATCCTTAGACATCGGTTTTCTTTGTGGTAACCGATGTGGAATAATATATTAGACATCGGTTTTTACACTTATTCGCTATTTAAGTTAATATTAGACATCATTTTTATTTGTGATGACCGTTGTGTATATTTGTTATAAACATCGTTTTTTACCGATGTCTATTGTATTTTATCCTGTGTTGTTTTTGAATAAATATTTGTTATTTAATTACTCAATTTGTGTAAGAACCCAGATTTTTGGTATTAATTAAAACTTTTTATTATATATTGGAGTATGAATGTTCCAGTGGGATAATAGATGAATATTGAATGGATTGGATTCAAATGTTTATGTACCATGAACAAGGTAATTGATTGACGATTTAGATAAGAATAATATATCGTCGAGGAAGTAAGATATGATATACAAACTGAGGAAGTATTCTCATGTCATCCAAATCGATATCTAGGATAAGTTAAGTAACTCCGTAAAAGGATTAAGGAACGCTCGGGAGAGCGCGAAAACATTTTTCTGATTATAAGGATTAAAGAGAGAATAAGTGATGAATAGTGTTTTTGGTGAAAATTGAAATATTATTAGATGACACTATATAGAAGTATTCAGAACGGATTTCTGAGTTCGTATCGATGATCAGTGGACGAAATAAGTGTATGTAGACGATATTAGATTCAGAAAAATAGCACTTTTATTTTCTCTGTGATTTCCCTGGACACTGAAGGATTTAAGGATTTATTTAAGGGATTTAAGACATTTAAATTCAAGGATTATAAAGGAGGATTAAAGATATTAGTATAAATATTAAGAAGGTTTCCGGTAAAATACTAACTAGAAATCCTCGAGATATTCTTTCGAACGATCAATCAGAAGGAGCAATAAACGGACAAAAGAGCAAGCAGAGGAGTAAGATGCATGCATGTGCAAGTAGAAAATATCTAGTAACTAGTAGTTACAAAGGTAACTAGCTCAATTAGAAACCAAACCATCTAGTTAGCACATTACACCATCTTATCTTACATAACAAGATTTGCTAGTGGAAGATGATGCATTGGATGAGCCAAGCACTTTAATAAAGGTGCTTTATGCTAGATATTATCTACAAACTCCACAATAATTCATTTTAGATGAGATAAGAGCAAGATAACAAGTCAAGCACTCCATTCTCTCCATTTTGAACAAACTGTCCAGCAGGACCAGCAAGGAGAAGAAAATTAATATCTCCATTTTTATCCATGATAAAATCACCAAATTTTTACCACAACCTCTCCACTCTATGGGAAATATTCGCTCAAAGTTTCATAGCAATCCAAGTAGTATAGACTAGGAAAATCACCTCCCCAAGTTGAAGAAGCAAACTGTCCAGATTCTTGACAGTTTCTGCACCGGTTTTCAAACAGCCATATCTCCTTCATTACTCAATGAAATTTTGTGTTCTTTATATGGTTGGAAAGCTGTTAAGATGCTCTACAACTCTCCTTTAGGATCCTCATTCAGAAAAGCATGGTAAGGTCCCCATTGTTGCAGATCTTAGAATGGGTGAATAGTAACTTCAAGAAACTAACTTTGTTTTCCTTGATTTCTTGGTTGATCTAATCTAACGTAAAGCTATACAAGGACCATACAAAGCTTATTAAGGCTAGTAATCACTCCAAGGAAGGTATATCACACTAGTACAGAATACACCTATAGCGTCGCCACCTATAGCGTCGGTTGTTGACCTATTGCGTCGCCACTTTACCTATTGCGTCGGTTGTTTGCAGTAACCGACGCCTTATGTCATCTGCGAGAAGCTATTGCGTCGGTTATTTGCATTAACCGACGCTATAGGTATAACCTATAGCGTCGCCCTTTTAAGGGGCGACGCTATAGGCTATACCCAGAAGCTATTGCGTCGGTTGTTAGCATTAACCGACGCTATAGGTATAGCCTATAGCGTCGCCCTTTTAAGGGGCGACGCTATAGGCTATACCTATAGCGTCGCCCTTTTCAGGGGCGACGCTATAAGCTATACCTATAGCATCGCCCCCTAAAATGCCGACGCTATAGGTTAATGTTTTTTTTAAAAAGAGAGCCTATAGCGTCGGCCATTCAAATGACCGACGCTATAGGTCAATTTGTTTTAAAAAAATAATTATTTCAAAAGTGGAATTTCACCATTACAAAATATAATCGAAGAACACCAAACAAGTCTAAACGCGATTTTAATCCCATTACAAAATAAACCATTCAATACAACCAAAATATTAACTAGTTTTACTCATTAATGTTACCCTACTTTCAATAATTTTCTATTTTTTTTTATTTTTCCCCATTTTTAAACTAGTTTGTCAAAGAAATCAAAAAATTAAATAAAAATAGGAAAAATGCCAATTTCTGAAAATAAATTCATACACAACAAATTAGTGATACTGACAATTTGTATGATTAATTTTACCCTACTTTCCCTAATTTTCCATTTTTTTTATTTTTCCCTATTTTGAACTAGTTTGTAAAAGAAATCAAAAAATTAAATAAAAATAGGAAAAATGACAATTTTTGAAAATAAATGCACACACACCAAAGTAGTCATACTCACTATTTGTGTGATGAATGTTACCTTATTTTCACTAATTTTCCATTTTTTTTTTATTTTTTCCCCATTTTTAACTAGTTTGTAAAAAAATCAAAAAAATTAAATAAAAATAGGAAAAATGACAATTTTTGAAAATAAATTCATACACACCAAAGTAGTCATACTCACTATTTTTGTGATGAATTTTAACATACTTTCACTAATTTTCCTTTTTTTTTATTTTTTCCCCATTTTTAACTAGTTTGTAAAATAAATCAAAAAAATAAATAAAAATATGAAAAATGACAATTTTTGAAAATAAATTCATACACACCAAAGTAGTCATACTCACTATTTGTATGATGAATGTTACCTTATTTTCACTAATTTTAACATACAACTAATTTAAATCTTTATGTTTTGAAAATAATATCGAGATTTTTCCTTAGCTTTATATATTTATTTTAAAAATTACAAAAGATTTAAAAATTTTATATCATATAATTATACTCTATCCGAAAATTAGTGTGAATAATCGACTCAATTACGCAAAAATTGAATAAATAATCGAATAATCGACTAATAATGATTTGGAAAAAAGCCAAATTATATACAAATTATATGTTATTTTGTATTATACAATTCTATTAAAAAAAATTAAATTAAAAATTATTATCAATTTTTTATTTAAATGTTAATCAAATAATACTAAAATTAAGAATATACATAATTATTGGGCCAAATTATTGGCGGGCTCCCAAAAATAAAGCGGGCTTTCAAAATTTTGGACAAAACAAGCTGGACTACTAAAGTTAACAACGGGCAGGACAATAATTGACTGAAACATAAAACCTAACCACACATAATAACCCCTCCCCCTCCATCACCTCTCTTCTTCTCTCTCTCTCGCCTCACCACCGCCTCCCTCAACCATCGGCATCACCACCCCACGCCGGTTTTTCCACTAGTACTTCAACACACACCAACTCCCTCCCCTGTTCTCTCCCTCTCTCCCTTTTCTCTCTCCTTTCGCCGCCAATCCCCTCCCCTGTTTATCTTTCTTCTTCTCACAACACCAGTACTTCAACATCCTTTATCTCTCCGTTATCTTTTCAATTCATACACACATCCACAAACCCTTTTTGTTTACACTAATTTCAGTTTGTGAGTTCGCTGATTTCCGATTAAAATTATGTCACCGAGTTTAGTGAGTTTTATGCGAGTAGCTGAGTCGAGTTTATGGTTGATTTTAGCTTGTTTGGTGGTTGGATTTGCAGAAATACCAAAATGGAGTTTTGGATGGTTTTTTCTATGCCTTGTCTTATGTTGTTTCTATGCCTTTTTGCACTGCTTTTCTTCCCTTACTCTTCTGGGTAATACTAATCTTCTGATTATTGGTTTTGATGGTGATTTATGTATCTGCATTCTTGGATTTAATTTCGAGATTTTATGTTGTAGAGTGGGCATGGCAAATTGGCTAGACAAATGACCCTTTTGATGGTTTTTTGTGATTATATTGGAAATTGTGTGAAGGTAATGTAAAGTGTACTCTTTTTTATCACTTGTGAGTTGTGAGTCATACCTAGTTAGCTTGAAAACATGCTCAAGAAAGCATTATTATTCATCAGTGGGAATCCAGTAATGTCTGTATTGAGCATTGTACCATTGGGACAGGGGATGATTGTATATCCATAGGAGGTGGATCTAAAAATATGAGAATCAACAATATTAGATGCGGACCTGGGCATGGTATAAGGTACCTGATAGTTCTTATGATCTCGTAGTGTTTTAATTGATATAATTCGAAATCTCGATACAAATTTTCTTTCAATCTTCGAAATTTGAATATTCTTTTGCTTTTGATGTAATAGTATCGGAAGTTTGGGGAAGCATGGTGCCAATGATGAGGTAGAAAATATTCAAATAAGAGATGTTGTGTTCACCAACACTACCAACGGTGCTAGAATCAAAACATGGCAGGTAAATAATTAGTACATTTATGTTTGTTCAATCTGTCAAAGGCATTGCCACACATATGTTTAGATACTAATCGATTGTCGTATGAACTGTGCAGGGAGGAAAAGCTTACGCTAGGAATATAGCATTCGAACGAATACTCTGTCAAAACTCCGATAATCCTATCATCATTGATCAATTTTATTGTGATCATGAAACATGCGTGGATCATGTAAGTAACAAAATTGCACATACTTGCATATGTTTATAATTCTAAAGTTAGGCAATTCATCATATGTTGGAATTTGGGTTTTGCAGAAATCAGCAGTGAAGGTGAGTGGGATAACATTTAGGGAAGTAATGGGAACTTCGAAAAGGGAGACGGCGGTAATGATAGACTGCATCAAGACGGTTCTGTGTGAAGGTATAACGATGGGAAACGTATACTTAAAGTCCAATCGTGATGGGAAGGAGGCTTCTGCTTACTGCAGCAATGGTAGAGGATTAGTATCTGGTCAAGTTGTACCCAAGGTTTCGTTAAACTGATCACCAACAGGACATATTGTAGTATGTAACGTTAATTAGCTATAGGAAATGGAGTTCAAACTCTTGTTTCTCACTGATGAATATTATTCTGAGAATTGCAATTTTTATATATATTTTCTTTAAAAATTGGCTTTATGAATATTGTTATGAGAATTGCAATTTTTATATTCTTTTAAAAAAAAATGACCTATAGCGTCGGTCATTTGAAAGGGCGACGCTATAAGCTTTTTATTTTAAAAAAAAAATTAACCTATAGCGTCGGTCATTTGAAAGGGCGACGCTATAAGCTGTATCAATAACGTCGGCATTTTAATGGGCGACGCTATAAGCTGTACCTATAGCATCGGCATTTTAAAGGGGCGACGCTATAAGATATACCTATGGCGTCGGCATTTTAAGGGGCGACGCTATAAGCTATACCTATAGCGTCGATCATTAAATGACCGACGCCTAAAGTAGACTTCAGTGTCGCCATTTTAACCGACGCTATAGGCCTATACCTATAGCGTCGCCTGCATATACTACGCCAAACAACCGACCCTATAGGCCCAAAAAACCGACGCCTTAGGTACTTTTTGTACTAGTGTCACTTGAAACCCTAGCTCTTGTTTTGAGATTTAAGCTTGTTCTTGGTAGGTTTAGCTTAGATGATGATTATAGTAATGTTATAAGCATGATTAGTTAGTGGTTTAAGTTGATCTAAGTAATATGATGATTATGGTGTTAAAATCAGTGGGTATTGGACTTGTTGAGATGAGAATCATGTGTATAAGTTGTATGGATGCCCGGTGTGGCTTGGTTGTGTTGTTACGATTTTGGAATGTTGGTTTTATAGCCGTCGTAATGCCCGATTTTCGTTAACCATATGAATTAATGCATAATCAGTAAGTATAACTTTATTATTTTGATGAATGGTTAACCTACCCTCGTATATCTCGAGTCGCAGATCGTTTTAGAAAAAGAATCGAAGCAAATGGACTTACGGTTTAAGAGTTATGCTAAAAATCGTAAAAGTGGTTTGAAACCGAGAGCGCGAGTTCGTAATTGAAATTGAATCCCCATAGCTTGAGTAATTCAGTGGCGAATCTTGGTTATTAAATACTAGAGATAAAAAGGAAGGTGTGAGAGAAAACCTCATGTTAAAAAGATCATTTTTCGATTTATTAAAAATGTTCGAATCAAGGTTAAGCGCGAACGAACCCCTTGATAGTATACTTGGTTATAACTTCGGTAAATCACTTAGAAAGCGATCGATAAATCTCGAGGTATAATCGTTCGACTGTAAAACTTATACGATTTAAATACTTACCACATGTAAGTGTAATGACATGATTTATTAACGAACAAGTGTCGGGTAATAAAGGCAATAATAAGAATGCATTAGAGAGGTATAACGAAACGACTTGAAAACGTGTTTCGATTTAAGTTAAGTATACACTTAGCCTTTCGAAGTATTAAGTGATTAACCTCGGATATTGTGACTAATTATAGATCATCGGATTGACCCGAGTCACACTACCCCTACAGGATTACCAGGCAAGTTTTCAAACCTTTTAAAGGTTGTTGTTGTGTATGATTTCTGTTATACATATGTCATAGCATGCATGCCTTCCAACTTATTTCTGCACAATACTCCTCCATTGTAGAATTCTTGAATTTTGTTCCATTGTCACTTCTAAGTACTTTGACTTTGTACTCTGAACTATTCTGTATGTTCTTGACAAGATCAATGATTTGCTGAGGAGATTCATCCATCTTGTGTAGAAAGAACACCCATATGAACCTTGTGAAATCATCCACTATAACTAGAGCATAAATTTTCTTGTTGATAGACATAATGTTTACTGGACCAAACAGATCAAGATGTAGCATGTGAAATGGTTCAGTAATTGAATTTTCATTCTTGCTCTTGAAAGTGGTTCTTCTCTGTTTTCCAAGCTGACAGGCATCACAAAGTTCATCTTGCACATAATTTGCCTGAGGTAGGCCTCTCACCAGATTATGCTTAACAATTCCTTTAGATGTATCACTTAGGCTAGCTTCATATATGTTACCATGTCTTTGACAAGTTAGAACAATGTCTCCATTCTGCATATTCAAGATTTTGCATCCTTCTCTATCAAAGATTGATTGGTAACCTTTATCACCCAGTTGACTTATGCTTAACAATGTATGTTTCAAGCCTTCAACCAGTGCTACGTTTTCTATGATGACATTCTCCAAAATAATTGAGCCATATCCCAGAGTTTCTCCTTTATTGCCATCACCAAAAGATATTACTGGGCCAGCTTTCCTCTCAAATTTTGTAAGCAGAGACTTCTTTCCAGTCATATGTCCAGAGCATCCACTATCCAAGATAATTGAATGCTTCTTTCCTGTGCCCTGCAAACAAAAAGTAACTAGTTAGAATTTTTTAGGACCCAACTTTAATTGGATCCTTTCTTACTAGATTTAGAAACAACAGGCTTTGAAGATTTTTATTTTACTTTACCTGTTGTAGAGTTAACCTTAGACTCTAATTTCACAAACTGTTTGTGACTAGGAGTTTCAGATTTCAGAGAATAATAGTCATAAAACAGTTCATGATATTCTCTACACATGTAAATGGAATGAAGTAAACTACCACAATGATAACAAGATTTTTGTGGTTGGTATTGAATTTTCTGAGTCTTGGGAAATCTGGACTTAGTTTTCCAAGAAGGTTTTTGATTGCAGTCTAGGGCCAAATGATTATGATTTCCACACTTATAGCATTTTTTCCTAGGTGCATCAGGTACATTCTTGTAATTATTCTCTTTGTCAATACCTTCTTTTCCATTCCTATTTCTTTTGATCTTGCTAGACTCTGAAAGACCATCTAGTCTCTTTTTCAATTGAGACTTAGACAGAAACCCTATGTTAACATTCTTAGGTTTCTCTAACACTTTCTCATCTGAATTACTATTGTTAATTCTTTTGTGTACAACAGGGCACTACTAGAAAAACTAGAATAGACATCACACATTAGACATCGGTTAGAAAAGCCACTGATGTTAAAAGTCTCTAAAACATCAGTAAAATCTAAACCGATGTCTGATGGTAGTAAATACATCACTTCAATGTAAAACCGATGTCTGGAGTTTTTTTTTAAATCGCGCTTCCCCCTTTTCCTTTCCCCCCTTAGCAAAATATTCCCCCATTAACCAAAATAAAACTCCCGCTCAGCAGTACTTTCTACTTAAAAAATAAAAAAGAAAAGTGAAAAACAAAAAATAAAAAAACACAACCCCCCCCCCCCCCCGCTGAGACAAAAAAATCAAAGACACACAACCCCACCCCCTCTGGCCACTGAAGAACCCTAGCCCCTCTTTTCTTCAATTAGGTCAAATTAACCCTCCCCCAGCTCAAATTGTAGGTGATTCTTGTAATCTTTGCTCCAATCGTTAAACCCCTTAATAAGTGGATTTATATCCACTTGGAACGTTCCATATCGGCTTAAATTGGTGTACTTGGCCTCAAGTTTGTCGTATTTTTGATGTGTTTTATTTAATTGTGTAGGTTTGAAGAAATGTCAATTAGGGGAGAACTTTCCGTTGTTTTTGGAGTTGATTATGATATGGAATGCATAATTGTAACACCCCCAGATCCAGGGTCAGGGATCTGGTCGTTACGGTCTCAATATCCAACCACAAAACCAACATAATTTAAATTACAACCTTGTGACCCAAGACAACAACATAAAACACACCCGTTATAGTCCCAGAGATTAAATCAGAGTAACCAACAATATTATTAATCACAAGTTTGAGTTCTTACAACCCAAAGAATTACAATTTTACAATTACATACTCTTTGCCATCCATTAATAGATACCATAATATAAATACATTTGAGGCTCAATTGCTAACAACTAGCCTACCAGTAGTTGCATCCTCAACAAAGGTAGCCAAGACCTTAGCGGTAAACCTCTGACGGTTGACACCTGCTTACGCTGCGTGCGCCTTGCGCGGCCATCTGATCTAGCTGTTGTTGTGATATAAATAAATAAAGCAAGGGTGAGCAATAGCCCACCAGAAATATAATTGAACAGTGATAATATATAACAGTCCAAAATATCTTTGAAACCGTATGCCATGCATTAACGATGTAGTACCAATATAAGGTATGAGATGAAGTTACAAGGTAACTCAAAAATATATTTGTTTTGAATAAATATCTGCTATGCAAAAGATAAGCAAGATATTCTCAATTATCATAAAAGAGGAACTTGCAGGAAAAATATTGCAATTCCGGTTTCAACACTTTTTCACCTTGCCAACACCAACAGTGTTGCAGAAATTTCTCACTTTTAGAAGATGAACTAATACGGGAGCATTGCCGCGCCAGATGCCCAGACGTTTACGATGATCAGTCGTATGTCATGCATCTCATCAGTCGTTCTCTACATGTAGAAGGTAGCTCCGACGGATTTACTTATCTACCGCCCTCTGGAACTCCTCAGCCAACGGTTGGGCTATTGCTGGACCGGCGCCACTCGGCCACTTACGCGTCTCCTAGTTCGAATATCATCCATGACTCTGAAACGTAAAGTTCGTTCCCCTTTTCCCCAAGTGTAACACTTGTTGATAGGACTCCACAAAGTAGTCGTATCTAATTGGAAAGGAAAATTCACCAATATTTCCCAAGCTGATGCTTGTTAATGGATATAAACTTGTTACATCAATCATACCCCTCGAGCGTTGAGGAGGTAACCAAAAGACTCATATCGATGCTTGAAAGAATCAAGATGTGAGTGACAAGATAGTTTTAGCAAGTATAGGACCGGGCAGTCCAATAAATAACATCGCTCAAGTGAGGTCCCCTTATATACGTTTGGAAGTTGAGCGAGTATTTAAATCTTCTTTAAGATAGATTTAAATGAAATTAAAGTTTAGGAACCTCCCCTTGATATAAATAGTCATAAGATATTCCGAAATATTTTACACCATATCTGAAGGTGAAAGATAATCTTTGAGTAATATGAATTATTATAGAAAGAACTTAAAAGAATTTAAATAAATATTCCAAGAATATTTATTTTATCAAATATAATTAAGGGATATGATTAAATCATAATATTTCTCGTAAGTAATCCTCAAATAAATATATAGAATCGTTTACTAAATAATTCTCTTCTTTAAATGAATATTCAATATAATATTCATTAATTAAATAAAACTCAAGTAAATATTTAAAATAATATTCACTAAATAAATCAAACCTTAATTGAATATTTGAAAATAATATTCATTTAATAAATAATATTCTAAATGAATACCCAAATAATATTCTTAGTACATAATATCTTAAATGAATATTCAAAATAATATTCATCAAGTACATAATATCTTAAATGAATATTCAAAATAATATTCATTTAATAAATAAATTCCAAATGAATATTCAATTGATATTCATTAAACAAATAATATTCTAGAAAAAAATATCCAAATGATATTCATTTAGTAATCGAAACCTTAATATTCGAAATAATATTCCTTGAGTAATTGGAACTTCCAAAGAATACTTTTAAAATAATATTTATCAATTACATAAAACTTAAATGAATATCCGAAAGTGATATTCATTTAATGAATAAAATTCCAATGAATATCAAAGTAATTATTCATTAATAATCAAATCTAATGAATATTCAAAAATAATATTCATTTAATATTTCTCGACTGAGATAATACTCAACTAACATTTCTCGAAAGATTTCCAAGTATTTGATACTTTTATGGAAATATAAATAATGTTTAATAATAACATTCCTCAAAGGAATACTAATCTGTCGCTGGAATCCCTCCGGGTTTCCACGACTACATCTATATCTCAAAATACCGACTCCCGGTCTATATTTAAAGAATACATATCATATGCCCTTCACTAAGGGTCCTACCAAAACAATCATGCTTATATCTGATAATCCATATCTAGTCTATAAGCGAATATTAATTCAGGGAACAAGTATTCCAATATACTTGAAAGTAGACATGCATGCTATGGCATATGTATACAACAATCATCATATATATATTATCACAACAACAGTTCCAAGTATTGGAAACTTGCCTGAGAATCGAGTGCGGGTAGGGGTAATGTGTCCCGGGTCAGCTCGACAATCTATAAACAATCAGAATATTTAAGATTAACCACTTAACGCTTATTAAAAGGCTAAGTATAAACTCCACTTAAATCGAAACATGTTTTCGAGTTATCTCGTTACGTCTCTTTTAGTGTAACTCTTTTTATCATCGATACGATCCGACATTCATTCGTTATCAAGACATGTCATCATGCTTATACTTGGTATATACTTAAGTCGTATAAGTTCTAAGGTTGGTCGTTTACGAATCAAGATTATACCTCGAGTGTTATCGCCCGTTTTCTAAGTTATAACCAAAGTCATACCTTTAAGGGGTTCGTTCGCGTTTAACCTCGATTCAAACATTTTTATAAAATCGGAAACGATCCATTCGATGTGTGGTTTTCTCCCACACCTTCCTTTTTACCTCTAATATTTAATTAATAAGATTCGCCACTGATTAAACGACATTTAAGGGAATCAATTTCACTTACGAACTCTCATTTACGATTTCGAACCACTTTTACGAATTTAATCATAACTCCTAAACCGTAAGTCCATTTCATGCGATCTTTATATCAAAACGAAGCTTGTAACATGATCTAGCTAATCATGGCATAAGTCGAAGCTATACATTGAGTTTTATCTACTATCAAATTCGGATTTCAAGATTAAACGAAAATCGGGCATTACGACGGCTATAAATCGAACGTTCTACTAATCGTAACACTAAAACCAAGCCACACCGGGCACCAATACAACTTGTACACATGATTAACATCTCAACAAGCTCAAGAACACATCATCATACCAACATAATCATCATCTCTTAAATCCATTAGATCTACCACATAATCATGATTATAACATCACTAACATGCTCCTAACACTTAAATCCATCAAGAACATGCATAAACTCAAAGTAGACCTAGGGTTTCAAGATCATTATACCTTCTTGAGAGTGTGATATGGCCTTACAAAGCTTTGTGTGGTCCTTGCCTAGCCTTAATGAACCTAAGATCAACCAAAGAATCATGAAAATCAAAGTTAGTTCTTGAAGAACACTATTCATCCTCCTCTTTAATGATTTTTTTTGAAAATGGAAAAAGAAGAGATTGTAGCTAGGATTTTGAGGAGATCATTTATATGAAATGTAAGTCTCACCATAAAAGTTTGGAGATCAAAGGATGGTTGCAAGTAGGGTTTTGGTTTTTGAATTAGCCAAAAGGCCGAATAGAATGAAAAAGGGAGAGATGGATGTTTTTGCTTGGTTGCTTCTTGATTTCTTTGATTTAATCTCACCCACTCTCATCCACTTACAACATAATATCTTGTATAAGGCTACTTTATTAAAGTAGTGAGGTGTTGGATGAGGAAATGGCAAGACATGTGTTGAAAATGTGGTGGTTTAGAGCTTAACTAGGTAGTTGCTTGCTAAGTACTTAGTTGCATTCTCTAAGATGCTAGTTCCTTGATTCTAGTTTGGTTACTAGATATTTTCTAGTAGCTTGCACAAGACTCTTGCTCCCTCTGCTTGTTTCTTTGTCCGTTTATTGCTTAATTCGTTGATCGTTCGAGGGAATAACTCATTCGTTTCTAGTTAGGGTTTTACCGAAAACCTTTTTAATAATTCTAATACTATTCTTCATCTTTCTTAATACTTCTCGAATTTAAATTCCTTAATTCCCTTTTATAAATCCTTAAGTCTTGCAGTGTCTAGGGAAATCTCGGAGAAAATAAAAGTGCTCTTTTTCTGAATCCGACAGCTTTTACATACACTTATTTTCCTCCTGGATCACTAATACGAACTCAGAAATCCGTTCCGAATACCGGGTATAACGTTATTATAATAATATTCCAAATTCCACCAAAATCACTATTCATCACTTATTTTTATTTAATTCCTATAATTAGGAAAATGAACCTGGTTCACCCTCGAGTGTTCCTTAACCTTTTTACGGAACCGCTGGGCTTATAATAGATATTGATTTGGATGACACAAGAATAATCTTACTTGGAGTAATCTTCTCATATTCTTAGGAGATAGATCATTCTTATCTATGTTGTCAACCAAAGGTATTCTGCATGACATATAATAATTGAATCCAAATCCATTCCATTCATTAAATAGACAGTCGTTACATCGCAGTCATAACCACTATTCATTCCCATATCATTACATAATAAAAAGTTTTAATTCTACCCAAAAATCTGGGTTCTTACAATAATGGTGTCTCAATATTAACTATCAAGAGGATTACAAGTCAAGGAAATTGAAGTCGGGAAGTTAGTGCTAGAAGAACGGAAGAAAAAGGCCGAAAAACGAAGGAAAAATGCAGAAAATAAGCCGCCACCAGCAAAGGGAGCGCTTGTAGCAGTGTAGGCCGCGCTCAAACAGTCCTCTGAGCAGAAAAAGCAACGCAGGCAGCGCTTGGACGGTCAGAATTTGCTGAAAAATGTCAATTTTACCCCTATTCGAATTCTAATTGTATTTTTGGTACCCAAACCTATTTCCAATTGTATTCTAGGTTGTTTTTCTTACTGGGCAAGATATCTAGGCCTATATAAACACATCCTACCATTGTAATTAGGAGATAACCATTACATATCAATTACTTAGGTTTATTTGTATCTTTTCATACCTTGTTTTTATCATGGTTTCATCAGATCCCATGATGACGAGAGGTTCGATTATGAACTAATCGTTGTCATAGGATTCTAACGGATTTATTATGGAGCTTTAGTATCTTGATGCTTTACAGATCTGTGTGTGATGTATATCTGATATCCTCGTATGGTTATGCTTAATTGATAGATGCGTCATGAACATTGTTATGCTATAATTACACAAGCGCACGTAGTCACAAGTAATACAATTAAAGTTCGTTCCAGAGAGATCTGGTTAAGTTTTACTCAGAAAATATGCCTATGCAACAATGTATGGTTTTAATTCACTGCTAAGAAAAATAACAAATTGGATTTGATTATCTAAATTAAACTAAGATGCAAATTATAAATCGAAGAATTAACTAATTGACAAGAATTAAAATCAAATTACTTATATGAGAATAAACATGGAATCCTAGTTTCATTATCTACTTCACTTAGAGTTGCAACCTTTAATTAAAACATGTGATGGTTTTGATATCTGATCGAATAACACGAAACAAGTAAAAGTTACCTCTCGGTATACTAGTACCAATCTACGCATACATCCACAAAAGAGATAGAAGATGAATAGTCACCTATTATGTTTAGACCCTATATCTCTATAGAATTTGAAAACATAAAGGTTTAAGCACAAGTTATCCACTTAGATCACATAGGGTAGCATAACATCTCTATTGATGCCACAAATCATGATGTTAAAACATCAACCTATCCTATGCTAGCATGGCAAGTTCTAAATCTCAAGATCCACTCTCGTTTAGCAAGAGATTAACATACTAGATGTTCGCGACGCACCTAAATACAATAAGCACAACCATAAAAGGATATCAAGAATTCACCACACATAAATCTTTAAGGCATGCAAACTACTAAGCTACATAGATAAATCCACTAGGATCCCACGATAACGATTAGTTCATAATCGAACATTTCGTCACCATGGGATTTGACGAAAGCATGGTATTAAACAAGATAAAGAAGATGAATAAATCAATAATAGAATAAGGTTTAGCGAACAAATCCGGAAAAGTAACAAGCATCCAAAAGATAAGCCTAACAAATAATACAAGAAAACTATGACTAGATCTTCTTGTTGTCACAATCCTCGCCTTGGCTTCTCTCTCTCGTGCCCTGAACGAATTTTAGTGAGTAGATGATGATTTTGATATGCCCAAAGGGTGTATTTATAGACCCAAGTGCCTCCTCAGCCAAGCAATTACCGTAATTGAAATAGGATAGAAT
This sequence comes from Kitagawia praeruptora, assembly GCA_037693485.1. Taxonomy (NCBI): domain Eukaryota; kingdom Viridiplantae; phylum Streptophyta; class Magnoliopsida; order Apiales; family Apiaceae; genus Kitagawia; species Kitagawia praeruptora. Next base: position 118,713,895 of record CM075352.1, read on the forward strand.
TCTGGTAATTTTCCTTTCTTGAGTGGAATAGGATTGCAATTCCCAAGTTTAAATTGAATTCCAGAAGCTTCTAATCGTCCAAACATCTTCCATAATAATTAGGAATAGAATTTGTAGGAGTTTCCCTGTTAAAATCAGATTCTGACAAAATTGAACAGTTTCTGGCGTATCCGCGCGCCCCCGCGCCAACTTCATACTGTCTCTCAGCGTGCCCGCGCGGAATAATTAAATTCTGCTCTTCAACGCGCCCTCGCGCTCTACATGGCTTTTCTCCGCGCGCCCGTACTGGAATATTCATCATTCAGACTGCCACTTTTATTTAGCTGAATTCTTTGCTGCTCTCAATTACACTCCTGACACTTGTTCTCAAGACTTCAAAAACACCATATGACTGCTGAAACTTCATTCATTCACCTGAAAATGCATCCTACACAACTCTCACAAAAACAGATTAAAACACAACAATACTTGAGATACAAAACATTAATTTAAGCCGAAATAGAACGATCCAAGTGGATATATATCCACTTATCAAACATCTAATTTGTTAATCTCTTGTGAAGTGAAAGTGGATCTTGAGATTTAGAACTTGCCATGCTAGCATAGGTTCATAATTGTTTATCAATATGATTCGTGGTGTGAGATGAAAATACTTATACTGCCCTATGTGATCATTATGGATAACTTGCTCTTCAACCGTTATGTTTTCAAATTCTATAGACATATAGGGTCTAAGCATAATTGGTGTCTATTCATCTTCTATCTCTTTTATGGATGCATGTTTAGTTTGGTATACGTATACTGACAGGTAGCGTGTACTTGTTTCGTGTTGTCCGATCAGATATCATAACCATTGCATATAGTGATTAAAGGCGTCAGATCTAAGCAAAGTATTTAATGAAGTTAGGATCCCATGTTTTCTCTTGCAGAAGTAATTTGATTTAAATTCTCGTTAGTTAGTTAATTATTAGTTTAATTGTAATAACCCTAACTTTGACAAAGCTACAGTGATCACATAAATAGTAAATTTCGAGGATTTAGAGAAATGGTATATAAGTACTCCATAATGGAAACGGAAAAGGAATAAACAGAAACCATATTAGTGTTGTACAATGGAAATAAGTGACTTGAAATGACGATAGATTTCAGAGATTCCTGAATATGGATTTTGAGGATTTTGACTTCTAAAGAGCTTCTATTGGATATTAAGGAGCATGGAAATATTATAAGAATTATATATTGAGGGATTAGTGAATTTAGGTTAAACCAAAGGAATATTAAGTTAAGAGAATGCCAAGGGAAATTGGATTCGTAAATGGTTTCAAAACCACTGAGATAATGAGGTATGCTCGAAACGAATCACAATTAGACGATTATGGGAACCAAGCAACCAAGATTAGTAATATAACAAGGATACATACCATATTATTTACCAATGTGATGGGCATTGTACTTAGAAAATTTAGAAAATAAGAGATTAGAGCATCCAAGTGGTATCACTTTCCATTAACTTGTTTTTAAGGGTAAATTAGTACTTTCACATGGCTTTTAACCACAAAATATCTTCCAAGGCTTCCATAACACTCTAGATTAACAAGTAATCACCAAGATAAGATCAAAACAAAAGCAAAAATCTCTCCCCACCCATCATCTTCATCCAATTCGAATTTTACTATTCATCAACAAAAAATTAATTTCAAAACCCTAGCTAGAATCAACTAAAAATCAAGGGAAAAATCATGGAGGTTACTTGAGGATATATAGAGACATCCACCAAGTTTCATAGCAATCAAGCATCATTTGGTAAGGTAATAAATTCATCAAAGTGATGAATGAATAGTGATGAATAGTGTTTTCTAAGAACTAACATTTTTTTTATGGTTTCTTTAGTTGATTCAAGCTAGGATAAGGTTGTTTAAGGATATATCAAGGATTGTTAAGTGTTTTCAAAGCTTCAAGAAGGTATAAACATGCTTGCCCTTTCTTATTTATGATGGATATTGTTTGGTTTAGTGATTAAGTGGTGTAAATGTTAAGATTATGATGATCCATGTGTTTGTAAGTGATTAAAGTTGAATATGGAAGGAGTATGTGCTTGTAACCATGGTTGGTAAGATGACCACATGGTGTAGGTGATGGTGTATAAGGTGGATGATTGATTTGGAGGAGTTTGATTTTGGAAAGTATGAAAATATAGCCGTTATAATGTCCGATTTTCGTTAGACCAAGAAACTGCCCTGTTTTTGGACCCTATACCCGTACGGTACCTTACTTTCCAGACTCCCAAGTGACCATGAGATGATAGATCTTAGTTCATAGATCGTTTCGATATAAAGTGCGTTAAAATCTGATGAACGGTTTAGGAGAAAAGTCAGTTTTAGTGAAAGACGTTCGAAAACCGAGAAACCGTAATTGTGTTAACTTTGGGGCTATAGTTACCATACCTATACGTTTTTAAATGTTATGAAATTTTGGGATATGGTAGTAGTGTGGTCAAAGAACTATTTCCAGTTGACCTTACATTAAAATTCGAAATTTAAAATTTATAAGAAATTTTACAGTCGAGTGTGGTCGTTAGGGGAAATGGTGAAAAACATTGAAACTTCGATTGAGCTTATAAATGGTTAAGTTCTTGAACCTTTGGGATAATAATAATACGTTAAACATATGTTGAAGTGTAAAGGGTGTTGTTATACGAGAGGGTAGTGAGTAAGAGATGTGGTATTCTAATGACGGTCCTTTTGTGTTTATAGAAATTCCGGAGGAGGAACCAGCCATACTGTCAGGATACAGAAACCGAGGCAAGATTCTTCTATCCCTACTTTAAAAATTATTTATCTTCGGAATAATAATGATATCATGGAATATATTTATGTATATGTGATGCTTTTGTTGCTATATTGCAAAGAATATATTCTCTTGATTGTGGGAAGTTAAAGAGAGATGGATATGTTTTCTGAAATATGAATATAGAGATGATTACGAATGGAGCGAATATGCTCTAGGGTAAAAGAGATATGAAAGAGAATGGTATCAGTTGTTATCTAGGGTTATGTGGTTTATAATGCTATATTATAAACATTCTTTTTAGTGTATGTTATATACATATATTTTATAGAAATAATGTGCGAGAATGAAAGTGATATATGGGAATGGAAATGTGAAATGGTGTTGATAAATTGAATAATGATCTTATAAAAAGGGGAATTTACAACAGTAAGCGTAAGAGGCCGTGTGGAAGTTGCACAGTCCAGCACTTAATATTACAACAGTAAGCGTAAGAGGCCGTGTGGAAGTTGCACAGTCCAGCACTTAATGTTTCATTTCGGCCCAAGAGTTGCCGAAGGAGGATGTAGTGGTAGACCTTCCTCCTGGGGGATGGTGGCAGACCTACCTCCGTCTACCGGTAGTAAAAAGGGACGGATACGGAGGGCGACTGATCATCGTGCCTCGCGTATTCGGCAACAGTGAAAACCCCTACAATATTTGAATAAAGAATGAATGATAAAGTCAGATTGGTATACTGAAAAGGGAAAATGATATGAAAAATGGAATTATTGTTATAGATGAAGAGAAACTGATTTTATATTAATTTATAAAATTGCTGTATAGGAGGGAAATGAGAAGATGATAATGAGAGATTTATTCAAGTATTCATATTATTTTAAAATATTACACTGAAAGGGTATATTGATTGTTACATTATTTAAGAAGAGAAACTGATACTGTATTATCTTAGATTTCTTTCTTATAATAGTAAGTGGATGATGTATTATTAAATAAGAGTTTTATTCTTCCTTAAAGTTTATAATTTGTTTACTGCTTACATATGTATATACATGTATACTTGGTTACATTTTAAATTCTAGTTTACAATATTATCTTGCTGAGCTATTATAGCTCACTCTTGCTACTTATCTATATACAGCTAGGTATGCCAATACTACGCAGAACGCCCCGCAAGAGGGTAAGGGAAAGGCGACCTTCTGAGAGCTCGTTAGCATCAATCCCCGAGGTAGATGACCAGCGCAAGGGGTTTAGTGGTCTTATGTATATTAAGTGTGTAAGTGTGTAAGGTTGTAATAAATTTGGTTGTTGAAATGCTTCTTGTAGAAGCATCACTCAACAATGTACTTAAGAATGATTCTGGGTTTGTAATAACTGTTTAACTCTAAACTTCTATTATGGTGAATGTTGTTCTCTGAGCATATGACTGGTGTGTGTGTGTGTATTACTGTGGGGTCAATTGCATATGTATTAATTGTTATAAAAAAAACAACAAGAGATATTGATTATGAATGGAAGTTGGTCCGTGATGGCCCAAATTCATGACCCCGGATTTGGGGCTGTCACATTAATAGTTTGCATCTTAGTTTAATTTTAATAATCAAAACCTAATATTGTTAATTGTCTTAGCAGTGCATAATAACCATACATTATTGCATAGGTACAAAACTGAATTAAAACCATAACCAGATCTCTATGGGAACGAACTTGACTTGTTCATATATTACTTGCAACCACGTACGCTTGCGTGATTTAGTGCAAACAAGTTTTTTGGCGCCGCTGCCGGGGATCATCGGTGTTTTATTTTTTGTTTATGTGCTTGTCAATAGTGGTCGTGAGAGTTCACTGACTCAGATTTTTTCTCATCTATTGTGTTTAGTTCGGTGTGTTCAGGTACTTGAGTGTTTGAAGATGGCATGTGAGGAGTTGCCATGGTGGGCATATTCGAGGACATCCATGCCTCAGCAATGTGAGTAGTGTTTGGGCGTTCATGATCTCTCACAATATTGTTACTACAAAGGAGTTAATCCATATGTCACTTATGAGGAACAACCATATTTTCAATACCATCCTCAACAGTACCAGCAAGATGTTCCAAATATGTCATATTTCTTTGGTAGTGAAGAGTTTCAACATCAGCAACCTACTCCTACTTTTCAGTCAGATGAGGTTGATGTTATGGAGGAGCTTAGGATGCTTATAAAGAGTACTGAGGAGTCTATCAATTCTATGGGAACACTAGTTGCTCAAGTTTTGAGTGCCTTGGAACAAGAGAAACAACAATTCATATTAGAGGCAATTCCAGAGAATAACGGTGACTTGGAGCAAGGTACTGTATGCTTAATTGAGAAAGACAAATTCCAAGGTGAGGTGAGTGTTCATAAGCCATGTGAGGAATTTGATCATGCTAGTATGATGGATGATTTGGAAAGGGCACAAGTTGGGACAGACACTGATGAGCTACACAAAATTAAAAAATTGGTATGTGCGTACCAAGAGGCTGAAGAACATGGGAAAGATGTAGGTCTTCTACTTGTCTCAGAGTTTAAAGATGGAGGTAGCGCATTAGAGCCAATGGAGGAAGTTCTCTTTGAGGAACCAAAGGCTTCAGCAACTTACATTTACCCTCCTCCATTATATTCAAGCGAAGCCCGTGAGTGTGTGTTGTTCTACAAATTGACAGATTTTGGGTCAACAGATGAAGGCATTGGAATAGGACATAGTTGTTACACGAATAGGCCAAGTGAGGAGAAGGGGCAGAAAGTGTGCCGTCGTGATGATGATGAAGTATCGCGAAGAGATGATCAGGCAAACTATTATCATCCTTAATGGAGGCTTGGAAGTAACGTCAAGCTATTGACGTTAAAGAAGCGCTTCGTGGGAGGCAACCCACGCTTTTCGGCATTTTTATTTAGGTATGTTTTCTACTATCCCTTGTATTACTTTCCATTCAATGCGGACATTGAATATTTAAAGTTTGAGGGTGATTGTGGGAGATATTTGTAGTAGTTATTGTGTTCATGTAGGATATCATGTTTGCATTTTAGTTGTAATTCATGCATGTTGTTCGTATTTCATGTGAGTCCATAGTAGTTTGCATTTGCACCCATGCTTGATAGGAATTTTGTGTTGTTGATGCTTTTGATTGAGAAGTGATATGGTTTATTCTTGTGCACACACATACACTAGTAAGTTGAAGCTAGTAGACTTATTGAATGTTGTAAGTGATTAGAAGGACATGAATATGTGCAAGATGATTTAGTTTGCATGCTTTGAATAAAAGTCGGTGCGTCAGAGAGATTTTTGCTTGGGATTGAGTATGTTTTTCCACCAAGTGAGCTTTTGAGCCTTATTGCATATTATTTGTAATTCATTCGTTTGCTTGAGTGTCCACGGATTGTTTGCATTGCTAGCAGTTGTTTGAGGTCTTTCTTGAAACGCATGACATTATTTGACGATTAAAATGATAAAGGCAATTAGGAATAACCGCATATTTTCCCATATTACCACACCATATTTACAAGATCAATTAGTTAATCCATTGAGCGTAATCCTATTTTTTCGGTGACATACCACATTACTTGCCTAGACCTTTTCTTGTATTGGCCGTACATTAATTTGAACCCACATTGTCAAAGGCTAGTAGAGTGCTTAAGGGAGTAATAAGGTGTGCAAGGAGGGGTTTATTGTTGGTCTTACTTTTGGGGGAAATATTGAAAATTGGGTTTGTTTACTTGATAGTCGGCATGTGTAATAAAATTGTTGGATCATTGTTATTGTTTATATTATTGTTTTTGTTATATTTAGCTCTCGAAAAAAAAACAAGAAAAAAGAAAAAAAAAAGAAAAAAAAAAGAGAAAAAAAGAAAAATATATATTATGAGAGCATGTTTGTGTTTGTTGTGATCCTACTTTAGTCGACTAGTCGATTGTTTTTGTTGGAAGAAAAATAGAAAAATTATGTGGGGGGGAAATAGGGTGTTGTGTATGGTTTATTATGGTTCCTACTAGCTTTTGACACTTCACCTGATTTGGCTTATTTGACATACCTTGTCCCTAGCCCCGTTACAACCCAAATAAAGACCTTTTGATTATCGTCATTGATGTATGTTGTGTTAAGAGTTAGGTTGATACCAAATGTCAAGCATGCTTATGATTTTGTTGGTATTGAGTGATACACTTACCCTTATTCTTGAAAGAGTATTCTTTTGTGAGTGGATTGTGAGTGTTTGCTTGTTTTTGTATGAGATCCCGGGTTTTGTCTCAAAGATGTACTCTTGTAGGCTTAGCATGTTTACTAACTTATTCTTACATTTGACATGGGCTTTTGAGAACTTATGCATGTTCATTGAGTAGACTATGTGAATACTTGCACTTTCGACACCAAGACATTGCGTATTTACTTTGATTCTTAAGTTGATATGGCATGAGAGGATTTGAAGGTATGGTAGGATATTAGTACTAGATTATTTTGCATTTTCATATTAGTTGCATTCATGCATTGCATTGCATTGGATTTTGTGGGTACATTCGCTATAGGCCCTCACGAGACCTTACTCGTCCACTAGGGCTGCCTAGGGGTTTAAAGGGCTTGTTGCATATGCCAAATGCAACCGTGATCACCTACGGAAGTGGTACTAGTTAGTTAGTTAGTTAGTTGTAATTTTTATGCTTGAGGACAAGCATCGGTTTAAGTTTGGGGGTGTGATAACTGGATTTATATCCACTTGGAACGTTCCATATCGGCTTAAATTGGTGTACTTGGCCTCAAGTTTGTCGTATTTTTGATGTGTTTTATTTAATTGTGTAGGTTTGAAGAAATGTCGATTAGGGGAGAACTTTCCGTTGTTTTTGGAGTTGATTATGATATGGAATGCATAATGGTGTCTCAATATCAACTATCAAGAGGATTACAAGTCAAGGAAATTGAAGTCGGGAAGTTAGTGCAAGAAGAACGGATGAAAAAAGGACGAAAAACGAAGGAAAAATGCAGAAAATAACCCGCCACAGCAAAGGGAGCGCTTGTAGCAGTGTAGGCCGCGCTCAAACAGTCCTCTGAGCAGAAAAAGCAGCGCAGGCAGCGCTTAAGGCAGCGCAGGCAGCGCTTGGACGGTCAGAATTTGCTGAAAAATGTCAATTTTACCCCTATTCGAATTCTAATTGTATTTTTGGTACCCAAACCTATTTCCAATTGTATTCTAGGTTGTTTTTCTTACTGGGCAAGATATCTAGGCCTATATAAACACATCCTACCATTGTAATTAGGAGATAACCATTACATATCAATTACTTAGGTTTATTTGTATCTTTTCATACCTTGTTTTTATCATGGTTTCATCAGATCCCATGATGACGAGAGGTTCGATTATGAACTAATCGTTGTCATGGGATTCTAACGGATTTATTATGGAGCTTTAGTATCTTGATGCTTTACAGATCTGTGTGTGATGTATATCTGATATCCTCGTATGGTTATGCTTAATTGATAGATGCGTCATGAACATCTAATTTGTTAATCTCTTGTGAAGTGAAAGTGGATCTTGAGATTTAGAACTTGCCATGCTAGCATAGGTTCATAATTGTTTATCAATATGATTCGTGGTGTGAGATGAAAATACTTATACTACCCTATGTGATCATTATGGATAACTTGCTCTTCAACCGTTATGTTTTCAAATTCTATAGACATATAGGGTCTAAGCATAATTGGTGTCTATTCATCTTCTATCTCTTTTGTGGATGCATGTTTAGTTTGGTATACGTATGCTGACAGGTAGCGTGTACTTGTTTCGTGTTGTCCGATCAGATATCATATGAGACGCCTCGCAGATCCGGGATACAGATCCGGGCTCACAACTCACTTAAACAATACAAACCTGTAAATGCGGAACAATAATAATACAATCCCTCATCCAAGATACGAGCACAGGCTAAAGTATGAAACAAACACTGCTAATTACTATTACAAACCTCAAATATAATTTAATACAATCTGATAGATCTTAAATGTCTAGTCTATCCAATCCATTTATTACAACAATACACGAAATTAAACCAGCTGCACTCTCAATCATCAAACCTCACTCCCCTGGCTGCCGAGCCACTAGGTCTAAACATCCTCGATCTTAACTGGAAAAGAAACATTACATTGCAAGGTGAGCCAGAAAGCTCAACAAGAATATCCTTCAATGTATAAATAAATAATAAACTTTTAATCGTTCCAGGTATTAACTACAAGCTATACTGGAATATCTGAAAGGTGAATCAAGTTCAGTGATATGAACAGATAAATTCGGATAAGTTCCGACGATCAATAATGCCATAAGAAAGTGGCTCAACTAGAGTCAAATACTCAGAATGTTAGAACTGGTCCATCTCATAATTTTTAAAAAACAAAGTTAGGCATGCTGATCAGTCACGCTCTAACCCGGACATTGCACAAAGCAAAGTCCTCATCGGATCCAAGGCACTGAAAGGCCTTACACATCGACCAATATATGGTCAGACCAATTAAGGTCAAGTTTTATATAAATCCACCAATTCTAACCTTACGTTCAGGTGTCGGTACAATTGACAACCTTTAAATCATAATTAGGTGTCGGAAGATTGACAACCTCGATCACAACAATCACTAGAAGTTCACGTTCCAGGAAAACAACTCAAAGTGAATGTACGATAACAAATGGTACAACATCTAGTATCGATGAGTTCGATACAACAATGGGGTGATAATGAAGAATCAACAATAATAACAATAAGTGTTGTCTAGATCGATACAAGAAATGGGTAAATCGAATGCAACGATATTATAGGCGTCGACGAAGTCGAACGCCACAATCTGGGTGATAAAAATTAATCAAGAGTAATAAGGCATCGACTAGAGCGAATGCCTAAAAAGGTTGAAATGAATCGTCAATGATAATTTAAATGAATCTCGTCAAAGTTGATAAGAATAATTCAATGGATTCATGCTGTGAATAACTTAAGAATGATTTCTTGAACAATAATTTAAAGGGATACATGGCATAGCATTTGTATATTTAATAGGATAACAAGTGATAGAAAAATACTTGCTTGATAATAAGGTCAAGTCCGTCTAAATATTCTCGTAACCTTCTGCTTTAGCTTTTCCTTTGCTCCTCTGACTCGACTCTATAATAAACGTCTCGAATCAAATACTAATACATCTCACTATTCATTCCACGTATTTCATGTAATTCACATAATTTACATAATTCATTTAGCACGTAACATTTATATTGCCCTAGCGGACACATTCAAATCACGTAATCAATTAATGGAACTCTACAATTATTTTTAACACAAGTCCAAACCTCTTCATAAATTAAATCTCGCTTCGGAATATTTTTAAAACAATTTTCATAATTTTTGGGATTTTTATAATATTTTTAAAGCATTTAAAACTCAAAACGGGATAATTTGGAATTAAATAACCTCAATTATATTAATTAAATTAAACAATAATTAATGAATAAAATTATTCGATAAATGATCTCATTTATCGAATAATTAAATCAATTTAAATTATTATTCGAAATGATTTAATATAATTAAAGTATTAAATTCTACATTTAAATAATTAAGGAAATGATTCCAAAAATCTTAAAATAAATAATAATTTTGGATAAATCCGATTTTTGTTTTAAAATAATACAGAAAATATTTTTCTGAAAATTTAGAAACTGATTTTGTATTTTTCTGATTTTTATTGAATTAAATATGAATTTTCGAAAATTAAAACAATTTAAAATAAAAATCAGAAATAATCAGCACTATTCATCGTCTTCTTCCTCAAGCTCCACCACCGGCGGCAATGGCAGCTCCGGCCGGCGGCGCAACTCCGGCGACACTCTAAATCTAGTCAAACATGACCCAAACTCAACACAAGCTTTGTCTTTGAACGATCTACAACTTCGCCAACCCGGAATTTCTAAACAATTACTCGAACTAAAATTCCGTTCAAAAAGTCAACATTTTCCGATGAACACCAAGAACACTCAAGAACAATTTCGGAATAATCAAACCACGTCTAAACATGTTTAACGAACTCAAAACCTAACATATGATATACAAAACTGACCAGGAGAAAATTATCTACAACATGGAATCATCAAATCACATAAACAATCAAGTTTACGAAAAATCATAATTTTGAATCTTTAAATTCGAATTTTGTAAAGATCATATAAAATCAAATAATGATCCCCCACGAATTCTGGGCACATATTTAGAAACTAGATGATGTGAGCTTCGATTCGACTGTAAGATCGTCGAAATCGGACTCCGATAACACCTCCAATTGTTGGTTTGATTCTCAAGAACACGAAGAACACAACAATCAAACCTCGATTGCTACTTGATATAGAACTCAAAAATCAACATATGATATACCAAACTGATCAGGAGAAAATTATCTACAACATGGAATCATCAAATCACATAAACAATCAAGTTTACGAAAAATCATAATTTTGAATCTTTAAATTCGAATTTTGTAAAAATCATATAAAATCAAATATTGATCCCCCACGAATTCTGGGCACATATTTAGAAACTGGATTTTCATAGCTTTAATTTGAGCCCAAGAACGTTGAATTTCAATTCCGGGAAAGCCTCCAAATTGAAGATTGAATTGATGAATGCTTATGTTGAATTATTTTTGGAGAGCATTTCTTAATTTTTAAGAAAAAAAATGATATGATTGATCAGATGGTGTGCTGAGACAAATCTGGAAAAGCTGGAGGAAATAAGGGAAAAGCAAACTTTAACTTTTTGGAATAGTGATTCTTGTCTGGCGTGCTGTCTGCTCCGTTAATTGTCGAATAACAGCCTTTCTGTACGTCGAACGAATGACGAGTTTTGCTCCAAACGAAACGATTTGAATTCGAGCGATTTCAAAACTCTGGAAATAAATTATAATTTAAATAACAAGTCATTTAAAACTTGTTCGAACGAATTTGAAGTTACGGAGTTCTAAAAACGCAGAAAATAGGGTTTCGGGCCTACGGCCCGCCAAAAAACGTTTTCACCACTGTATTTTTCGAAAAAGCGAAACGATCGTTTTAAAACAACACATAATACATCTAAAGCATATAAAAGACTTCTTTTAACCAGTTAACACGTATATCCACTTATCAATAAATTTAAGTAATATAACAGCTCAAAATACGAGAACGTTTAATTCTTCTCGTAAATCCACTTAACGGCAAATATAAAAATATCAACTCGTCTTATAAATCCACGATTAAACATATATTACCACAAATAAAAATACAGGTTCTTACAACCTTCCCTCCTTAAAAGGATTCTGTCCTCAGAATCAAACTAAGCAAATAGGTGTGGATACTTCTCTAACATCTCACTTTCTAGCTCCCAGGTAGACTCTTCGACCCTAGGATTTCTCCACAAAACTCTTACTATCGAAATGGTCTTATTTCTAAGCACCTTCTCCTTCCTGTCTAAAATCTCTACCGGTAGTTCTACGTAGGACAAATCCGGCTGGATCTCGACTGGTTCTGACTCTATCACCTGGTTTGAATCTGGATAGAACCTCTTCAACATTGACACGTGGAAAACGTTATGAACATGTTGTAAATGCGGAGGTAGCGCTAACTCGTAAGCAACTTTCCCAACTTTCTTCAGGATTTCGAACGGCCCAACGAATCTTGGACTTAGCTTTCCTTTCTTCCCGAATCTCACTAGCCCTTTCCATGGAGATACTTTCAGCAAAACTGGTTCTCCTACTTCAAAGTTTATGTCCTTCCTGGCTCGATCAGCGTATTTCCGTTGTCGATCCTGTGCGGCTATCAATCTCTTCTGTATAAGTTCAACCTTGTCCTTGGTTTGCTGGATCAGCTCGGTTCCCAATATCTTCTTCTCGCCTACCTCTTCCCAATATAATGGAGATCGACACCGTCGTCCGTATAAAGCTTCATATGGTGGCATTCCAATGCTGGCGTGATAGCTGTTGTTATAAGAGAACTCCACCAAAGGCAGATGGTCATCCCAACTACCCTGAAGGTCCATCGCACACACTCTCAACATGTCTTCAATCGTTTGAATAGTACGCTCGCTTTGGCCATCAGTCTGCGGATGATATGCAGTGCTCATGTTCAGTTTAGTTCCCAGAGCTTCTTGAAATTGTCGCCAAAATCTGGAATTGAATCTTGGGTCTCTATCAGACACAATCGAAACAGGGACTCCATGTCGTATCACTATATCTTTCAAGTACAGGTGAACTAACTTGTCCATCGTATATCTTTCGTTGATTGGTAGAAAATGTGCCGACTTCGTTAATCTATCAATGATAACCCAAATGGCGTCGTGATTAGCTTTCGTCCTGGGTAATCCCACCACAAAATCCATGGCAATTTGTTCCCATTTCCATTCAGGAATCTCTAGGGGCTGTAACAATCCACTCGGCCTCTGATGCTCTGCTTTAACCTTCTGGCAAGTGTAACACTTACTAACCCATTCTGCAATCTCTCTTTTCATGTCTGGCCACCAAAAATTTTCTTTCAGATCTCGGTACATCTTCGTACTCCCGGGGTGAATTGAGAACTTTGAATTATGAGCTTCTTGTAAAATTTCATTCTTCAGTTCTGCCACATTAGGAATCCAAATTCTAGAAGAAAATCTTAAGACTCCTTCCTCGTCCTTTTGGCTGCTTAACTCTTCTCCCGACAATTCATTCACATCATGGTTCATTATTTCTTCTTGGCACTTTCTGATCCTTTCCAACAGTTCTGGTTGAAATGTCATTGCGTAATTCAAATCAGTTGCACAAACTGGGGCACGAATCTCTATTTCCAATTTCTCAAATTCCCTGAATAATTCTTGGTTCATAGTAAACATGTTCAATTTTTCCTTCCTACTCAAGGCATCTGCTACCACATTGGCTTTCCCCGGATGATAACTGATGGTACAATCATAGTCTTTAATCAGTTCCAACCATCTCCTTTGTCTCATGTTAAGTTCCTTCTGGGTGAAAATATACTTCAAACTCTTGTGGTCAGTGTAAATCTCACACTTCTCTCCATATAGATAGTGTCTCCAAATCTTGAGTGCAAAAACAATGGCTGCTAGTTCCAAATCGTGGGTAGGATATATCACCTTGTCATGCTGCATCAATACACATCTCAGTCCTTTATGGGACGCATCACTATATATCACAAAGTCTCCTTGTTCATCTGGCAATGTCAACACTGGAGCCGTCACCAATCTCTTTTTCAGTTCTTGGAAGCTTTCCTCATACTTGTCATTCCAAATAAACTTTTCACTTTTCCTTGTCAACTTGGTTAGTGGAGTGGCTATCTTCGCAAAGTCTTGGATGAATCTTCGATAATAACCTGCCAATCCCATAAAACTTCTGACCTCTGTCGGTGTCTTTGGTCTCTCCCAATTCAGCACAGCCTCAATCTTAGCCGGGTCTACCTTAATCCCTTCACTGCTTACCACATGCCCTAAGAATTGAACTTCTCTTAGCCAGAATTCACATTTCGAAAACTTAGCAAACAACCTTTCCTTTCTCAAGATCCTCAACGTTATCCTCAAATTTTCCCTATGTTCCTCTTCTGTCTTGGAATATACCAAAATATCATCAATGAATACAATTATAAATTTATCCAAGTATCTCTTAAATACCCTGTTCATCAAGTCCATAAAAGCAGCTGGTGCATTTGTCAGTCCAAAAGCCATTACCAAAAATTCAAAATGTCCATACCTACTTCGGAATGCCGTCTTAGGTACATCTTCAGGTTTGATCTTTAGTTGATGGTAACCCGATCTTAAATCAATCTTCGAAAAGTGGACAGCTCCTTTCAATTGGTCAAACAAATCATCTATCCTTGGCAATGGATACTTATTCTTAATAGTCAATTTATTCAACTCTCGGTAGTCAATACACAACCTCATGCTCCCATCCTTCTTTTTAACAAATAGTACTGGGGCTCCCCACGGGGATACGCTGGGTCTGATAATTCCCTTTTCCAGTAGATCTTGCAACTGGACTGCCAACTCTTTCATCTCTATCGGAGCCATTCTGTATGGAGCCTTCGATACAGGTTCAGTTCCTGGGGCTAGGTCAATCGCAAATTCTATTTCCCGATCTGGAGGTAAACCTGGAAGCTCATCGGGAAAAACATCTGGAAACTCATTCACTACTGGAATCTCTTCCAACTTAGGCATCTCTGTTTTTGTGTCTCGCACGTAGGCTAAATATCCTTCACATCCTTGTCTAAGTAATCTCTTAGTCTGCACAATAGTCAAGAACCTCCTAGTTTGTTTCTGACCGCGAAAAACAACTTCTATATTATCAGGGGATCGTAACGTCAATTTCTTACCTCTACAATCTATCTGGGCACTATGCTCTATCAACCAATCCATCCCTAGGATTACATCAAATTCTCCTAGTTGGAAGGGTATTAAGTTGGAATAAAAACAGTGCCCTAAAACTACAACATCACAACGAGGACACACCTGATCGACGGGTATGCGCTCCGAATTAGCTATCTCTATAACTAACACCTCGTCTAACAATCTCATCTCACAATTCAATTTACTGACAAAATCTAAAGAAATAAAAGACTTCGTAGCTCCAGAATCAATTAACACCTTGGCATTGACGGAATTTACAAGAAGCGTACCTGCCAAAACATCGGACTCTTGCACAGCCTCGTTCATAGACATGTTGAAGGTTCGGGCAATCGGCTGAATGTTCCTCGCTGGAGGTGCCTCAATTGCCGGAATCATTGCGTTTGCTATAGCTGGTAGTTTCGCTGGGGGTACTCTACAGTCCTTGATCATATGCCCTGGCTTCCCATATCTGTGACACACAATCCCAACCTTGCATTCTCTAGAGAAATGCCCTTTCTGTCCACACTTAAAACAATTCCCAGTTAACTTGTGACATATACCAGGATGTTTCTTACCACACGTCTTGCAATCTGGCAGTGATGGTCTATTAACTCCTGATTGGTTCACCCCTTGAGTTCGGTTGCCTTGACCTCCATTCCCTCCATCTGGTCTCCTCATCCCCACATTCTTCCCAGCTTGGAACCCCTGTCTTTTATTAAGATAGTTTTGCGAACCACCCTGAATCTGCTTGTTATCAACCACTCCCAATTTTCGTTTCTTTCCCTCTTTCTCCTTTTGATACTGCTCACTTTCTTCTTCTACAATCATAGCTTTCTGAACCACCGCAGCATAGGTGTTCAGTTCCAATATAGCCAACTTGGTTCGAATCCAGGACTTTAGTCCTTGCTGAAACCTCTTCGCTTTCTTCCTTTCTGTGTCCACATAGGAAGGGACAAACCTTGCTAGTTCTGTAAATCTTGCTTCATAATCAGCAACTGACATATTCCCCTGTTTCAATTCCAAAAACTTGACCTCCATCTTGTCGCTCATGAAGAGCGGAAAGTACTTCTCCAAAAATATCTCCTTAAACCTCTCCCATGTAACCACCTCGGTATTCTCCAGGGCTCTCACTGACTCCCACCAATGAGTGGCTTCATTCTTTAGAAAGTAGCTGGCATATTCTGTTTGTTTATCTTTCGGGACTTGCACCAAAGCGAACGCCTTCTCTATCTCTTTCAACCAATTCTTAGCATCGACTGGGTCTGTTGACCCCTTGAATTCTGGTGGTTTTACTGCTTGAAAGGCCTTGAAGGTAACCACTGGAACAGTTGGTTCCTGCCGTTGTTGCTGCTGAGCTGAGAATTGTTGTTGTAGTTGTTGTTGCTGCTGAGCTAGAGTAGCAGTCTGTTGAGTCAAAGTTTGCAATAGTTGAACCAACATAGGGTCCATCTGATTTCTAGGAGGTGAATTGGTTCGCTGTTCAGGATTGGTTTGTTGACCAGTAAGTTGGCGAGTTCTTCTTGGAGGCATTCTCAAAAACTGATAGGGAAAAGTAATTTGATCAATAACAATTCAAGTTATAATTGGCTTACAAAAGTTTATCAAGAGTATAGAATCAAAACAGTTGTTCAGGGTTGCTATACAAAGTTTGATGGCAAAATGTAATATAAAGATATGACCAGAGATAAAAATGGTGTGCACAATGTCGTGGAAATAATCATCGACTAAATCAAGGTATGTGAAACTGATAAGTGAATAAAGAAAATGATTATCTATAACTGATCAACATCTTTTATACCTAATTGGTACAAGCGTAAAATCGCTTCAATGGAAAGAAAATGAAATCCAATCATAATGAAAACTGCTATCCGCTAGTCAACAGTACAACAATCAAACTATATAAAAATGGCTAGTATCCAGCCACGCCCTTACTTCTAATCCGTGCCAATAATTGCTTTCGTATCTCGTTCATAGTACTTTCGCATTCTCTATATCGTTCATGACGTCTCTAACGCCTTGCTCCCAGTCAGATATTTGGATGTATCGAACTTCTACTCGCGTGATACGTCGAAAGACCCTATAACGTCGCAATACTCATCTTACTAACCTAAGGTGAATCCTATCTCAAATCGCTCTACTTAACATCTAATACGTACTCCTAACTATTGCAACTCGTTTCTTAATCTAGACTCTACTTCCTACTGTTTCAGGGACCTTAACCTGTGGCTCTGATACCAACTGAGACGCCTCGCAGATCCGGGATACAGATCCGGGCTCACAACTCACTTAAACAATACAAACCTGTAAATGCGGAACAATAATAATACAATCCCTCATCCAAGATACGAGCACAGGCTAAAGTATGAAACAAACACTGCTAATTACTATTACAAACCTCAAATATAATTTAATACAATCTGATAGATCTTAAATGTCTAGTCTATCCAATCCATTTATTACAACAATACACGAAATTAAACCAGCTGCACTCTCAATCATCAAACCTCACTCCCCTGGCTGCCGAGCCACTAGGTCTAAACATCCTCGATCTTAACTGGAAAAGAAACATTACATTGCAAGGTGAGCCAGAAAGCTCAACAAGAATATCCTTCAATGTATAAATAAATAATAAACTTTTAATCGTTCCAGGTATTAACTACAAGCTATACTGGAATATCTGAAAGGTGAATCAAGTTCAGTGATATGAACAGATAAATTCGGATAAGTTCCGACGATCAATAATGCCATAAGAAAGTGGCTCAACATCAACTAGAGTCAAATACTCAGAATGTTAGAACTGGTCCATCTCATAATTTTTAAAAAACAAAGTTAGGCATGCTGATCAGTCACGCTCTAACCCGGACAGTGCACAAATCAAAGTCCTCATCGGATCCAAGGCACTGAAAGGCCTTACACATCGACCAATATATGGTCAGACCAATTAAGGTCAAGTTTTATATAAATCCACCAATTCTAACCTTACGTTCAGGTGTCGGTACAATTGACAACCTTTAAATCATAATTAGGTGTCGGAAGATTGACAACCTCGATCATAACAATCACTGGAAGTTCACGTTCCAGGAAAACAACTCAAAGTGAATGTACGATAACAAATGGTACAACATCTAGTATCGATGAGTTCGATACAACAATGGGGTGATAATGAAGAATCAACAATAATAACAATAAGTGTTGTCTAGATCGATACAAGAAATGGGTAAATCGAATGCAACGATATTATAGGCGTCGACGAAGTCGAACGCCACAATCTGGGTGATAATAATTAATCAAGAGTAATAAGGCATCGACTAGAGCGAATGCCTAAAAAGGTTGAAATGAATCGTCAATGATAATTTAAATGAATCTCGTCAAAGTTGATAAGAATAATTCAATGGATTCATGCTGTGAATAACTTAAGAATGATTTCTTGAACAATAATTTAAAGGGATACATGGCATAGCATTTGTATATTTAATAGGATAACAAGTGATAGAAAAATACTTGCTTGATAATAAGGTCAAGTCCGTCTAAATATTCTCGTAACCTTCTGCTTTAGCTTTTCCTTTGCTCCTCTGACTCGACTCTATAATAAACGTCTCGAATCAAATACTAATACATCTCACTATTCATTCCACGTATTTCATGTAATTCACATAATTTACATAATTCATTTAGCACGTAACATTTATATTGCCCTAGCGGACACATTCAAATCACGTAATCAATTAATGGAACTCTACAATTATTTTTAACACAAGTCCAAACCTCGTCATAAATTAAATCTCGCTTCGAAATATTTTTAAAACAATTTTCATAATTTTTGGGATTTTTATAATATTTTTAAAGCATTTAAAACTCAAAACGGGATAATTTGGAATTAAATAACCTCAATTATATTAATTAAATTAAAAAATAATTAATGAATAAAATTATTCGATAAATGATCTCATTTATCGAATAATTAAATCAATTTAAATTATTATTCGAAATGATTTAATATAATTGAAGTATTAAATTCTACATTTAAATAATTAAGGAAATGATTCCAAAAATCTTAAAATAAATAATAATTTTGGATAAATCCGATTTTTGTTTTAAAATAATACAGAAAATATTTTTCTGAAAATTTAGAAACTGATTTTGTATTTTTCTGATTTCTATTGAATTAAATATGAATTTTCGAAAATTAAAACAATTTAAAATAAAAATCAGAAATAATCAGCACTATTCATCGTCTTCTTCCTCAAGCTCCACCACCGGCGGCAATGGCAGCTCCGGCCGGCGGCGCAACTCCGGCGACACTCTAAATCTAGTCAAACATGACCCAAACTCAACACAAGCTTTGTCTTTGAACGATCTACAACTTCGCTAACCCGGAATTTCCAAACAATTACTCGAACTAAAATTCCGTTCAAAAAGTCAACATTTTCCGATGAACACCAAGAACACTCAAGAACAATTTTGAAATAATCAAACCACGTCTAAACATGTTTAACAAACTCAAAACCTAACATATGATATACCAAACTGACCAGGAGAAAATTATCTACAACATGGAATCATCAAATCACATAAACAATCAAGTTTACGAAAAATCATAATTTTGAATCTTTAAATTCGAATTTTGTAAAGATCATATAAAATCAAATAATGATCCCCCACGAATTCTGGGCACATATTTAGAAACTAGATGATGTGAGCTTCGATTCGACTGTAAGATCGTCGAAATCGGACTCCGATAACACCTCCAATTGTTGGTTTGATTCTCAAGAACACGAAGAACACAACAATCAAACCTCGATTGCTGCTTGATATAGAACTCAAAAATCAACATATGATATACCAAACTGATCAGGAGAAAATTATCTACAACATGGAATCATCAAATCACATAAACAAACAAGTTTACGAAAAATCATAATTTTAAATCTTTAAATTCGAATTTTGTAAAAATCATATAAAATCAAATATTGATCCCCCACGAATTCTGGGCACATATTTAGAAACTGGATTTTCATACCTTTAATTTGAGCCCAAGAACGTTGAATTTCAATTCCGGGAAAGCCTCCAAATTGAAGATTGAATTGATGAATGTTTATGTTGAATTATTTTTGGAGAGCATTTCTTAATTTTTAAGAAAAAAAATGATATGATTGATCAGATGGTGTGCTGAGACAAATCTGGAAAAGCTGGAGGAAATAAGGGAAAAGCAAACTTTAACTTTTTGGAATAGTGATTCTTGTCTGGCGTGCTGTCTGCTCCGTTAATTGTCGAATAACAGTCTTTCTCTACGTTGAAAGAATGACGAGTTTTGCTCCAAACGAAACGATTTGAATTCGAGCGATTTCAAAACTCTAGAAATAAATTATAATTTAAATAACAAGTCATTTAAAACTTGTTCGAATGAATTTGAAGTTACGGAGTTCTAAAAACGCAGAAAATAGGGTTTCGGGCCTACGGCCCGCCAAAAAACGTTTTCACCACTGTATTTTTCGAAAAAGCGAAACGATCGTTTTAAAACAACACATAATACATCTAAAGCATATAAAAGACTTCTTTTAACCAGTTAACACGTATATCCACTTATCAATAAATTTAAGTAATATAACATCTCAAAATACGAGAACGTTTAATTCTTCTCGTAAATCCACTTAACGGCAAATATAAAAATATCAACTCGTCTTATAAATCCACGATTAAACATATATTACCACAAATAAAAATACAGGTTCTTACATCATAACCATTGCATATAGTGATTAAAGGCGTCAGATCTAAGCAAAGTATTTAATGAAGTTAGGATCCCATGTTTTCTCTTGCAGAAGTAATTTTATTTAAATTCTCGTTAGTTAGTTAATTATTAGTTTAATAGTTTGCATCTTAGTTTAATTTTAATAATCAAAACCCAATATTGTTAATTGTCTTAGCAGTGCATAATAACCATACATTGTTGCATAGGTACAAAACTGAATTAAAACCATAACCAGATCTCTGTGGGAACGAACTTGACTTATTCATATATTACTTGTGACCACGTACGCTTGCGTGATTTAGTGCAACCTTTTCAATATTAAGTCAATTAATTCAATTTTTTTGTACTCCGTTAAACCCCCTTTCAACAGGTCTTTTTCAGGTCTTCTTCTTTCTTCACTCCTCAAGTTCGATTATTAATGTTTAATTACATGTTTCGATTATGAATGTTTAATTTTTTGTATCTGTGGTTATAATATTTCGAATTTCTCATGTTATAATATTGATTATGTTTAATTTTCTTAGTTGTTTTCTTGATTTAGAGGTTGTATATATGTTAATTACAAGTTATTATATTCATGTATAAATTTATAGATTGTAGGAGATGAAGATTATTGTGTAAAATTAGGTTTTTTTATGTTGGTGCACCATCTATTTAATTAAATTTCTGAATGAGGACTTGTGTGTATTTTTTACGAGATTTGTTAGAGTCTTACTTGCTCTGTTTTTCTAAGCCATTTGCATTGTTCTGTTATATAGATATCATTGTTAATGAACTGGAGACCATAGATGCAGCAGTGAATTCTGGTGAAGGTATGCTATTAAGATTGACATTTGCTTATAATTTTACACCCCACTCCACTCTGTGTTGGGAGTCATTTTATATTACTACTTGATATTTAAGTAGGTGATACACCTATTGGAAAGCATTCTTACTTCCACCTTATGATTATATTTCATAGGAAATCATTTATAAACCTAATATCCCTAATCCCTTGTCTATTCCATGTTGATAAAAGTATTATCTTTACAGTTTACATGCACTCCAACATTTTTCTGCCATAATGCTATATGTTACATCTCACACAATAGATATATCTGTTCTGTTAATATTATTTTGCCCATAAACTATACTGTATTGTATTGACATTTATACGAACCCATAGCTCATATATTTATCTTTTCTCTCATCTTTATATTTTGAATTTTGTTACGAGGTGTGAACTTAAGTATTGGTCTGTTGGCATATGTTTATTATTTGGTCTCTGAAGTTGAACATCGTCACTATATTTGTTACCTATGATGGCAGGACTTGCAGTCTATTGATTGCTTTGTGGTGGAAGAGTACTTGTTGGATGTGCTTATGTTCTTGAATTGCTGGTTTGTAGACTTTACCACACATTAGTAGTTATTATACATTTATACTATGTCTTAAGCATTCTTCTTTTATCAGTAGCATTTTTGTTGGTAATGAAAGGGTACATTTCTATTTATCTACGAGTAAACAGATGTGTTTCCATTATATATACAGATGTGTTTCCATTATTATTTTTGTTTCCATTATCAGTAGCCCAATTTCTTGAGAGACCGTATTAAACTCATAATTAATAGTAAATATTAATTTCTCCTGTCAAATAGCCACCTTCTGTGATAGGTGTGCCATAAACAGGGAAAAAAACCTCAAGCAAGGCTAAATTCTTTTGCACGTTATTACTCTTTAATAATTAATTTAACCTCAAGTAGCTGATTTAGTTGATTGTGGATTGTTTGAGTTGAAGTTGGTTGGTGTGTCGAGTTTAGGACTATATTTGCTGATTAGAAATGTCATGACAGATGCTCGTTCGACTGGAAAATATTATCATTGTAAGAAAAATGCTCCATTTTTTCAATTTTGAGTGTCCTTATTTCTAAATTCTATATATTATGCCAAACCAAAGAAGTGATATTGTATCATTGAGCAGTTGTGAAATATCATGGAATTAAAAATTAGATGCACGGAATTGTGGCTATGAATCTGTTTTCCCGGTAATTGTGGCTATGAATCTGTTTTCCCGGCCATTTATCTAGACCTGGTTCAGTACATGTTTACTTTATTCCAGGAGATTTAAGTGAGAATTCTAGGTTAGGTCTGTTAGGAGATTTCTAGGAAACCTTTACTAAAAAAAGATCAAGTATAAAGAGTAATCATATTCGAAAAGAGAACTCATAAGACTAACACTGTACATACAATAACACAAATGTACATTTTTTTTGTAAAAGTGATGCATCCCTACGATCTTCCATTTAGTGATGTTGCTTTAGTCTGCTACTGTCCAACTAACTGCGTTCTTTTTTTAATGATGAATCTTCAGCTGCACCTTTCAAAAGTTTTGCATCCATGCGCGAAGAGTGGGCTCTTACCAATCAATACATCAGTCCAGGTACAACTCTTTTATCACATTAGTTTTCAGAGTACGACTTTCTAAAATAATACCCTCTCTATGTTTAGTTTAAAAATTTTAGATAATTAATGGAAACAAAGAAAAAGCATTCATGCGATACCTTATTTTACAATGATGAACAACAACTGAGCAACATGGTGCTGATAACTTTTTCCTCTCCAATTTACAGGTCCAATCCAATATGTTGGCCCGGAATCTGACAAAGTTAATCACACTTTATTGTTGGAGCTTGGAGTTCATGCATATGTCAATGTAGTTAATCTGACAAAGTGTTTTTGCATGCAAGAGTGCTTGTGAGGCGTTTGGGCTCAATACAGTGAAGAGTTTGCAAATTCGACAACATGTTGTCCATCTTTTTATTCAAGCATTTTTAAGAGAACATGTCCAACGTCCGAGTGCTTACAACTATTCATTTAAAATATTATATCAATGTAGTTTCGATATTGAATGGTTTGGATTATGTAATTAGTTTCGGTATTGAATTGGATAATGTAGTTGATCGATTGAATGCATATTTGGTTTTGGTATATTATTTATCTGGTTTTTATATATTTTTGTTTTTGGTATTTTGGTCTCATATATACAGGGCATCCATGATTAAAAGAACAAAATAAATCAGAAAACCAAAAAACTGATGTCTAAAGAATAAAAAGACAATGATTATTACTAGAGAACTGATGTAAAATACAAAGAAACACATCAGCCCTTATTAAGAAACTGATGGAAATTTGAAACAAATACATCAGTTTACTATTAAGAAACCGATGTAAATTTGACACATATACATCAGTTCACTATTAAGAAACCGATGTAAATTCGCAACATAGACATCAGTTCACTACTAAGAAACTGATGTTAAACATAAACATTGACATCAGTTACATTTAAGAACTGATGTTAAATGTTGACATAGACATCAGTTCTGTATTTTTTTCGATGTTAATGTCTTGATTTATTTTACATGTCATATGTTTAAGATGATATAAATCTTGTATTTACGTAAAATTCACATGATAGTCATGACATATTACTACAGAAACGATGTCTAAAATTACTATAGACATCAGTTCTTTGCTCAAAAACGTTGTCTAAAATTACTACAGATATCGGTTAAAAACCGATGTCTATGACCCATACCTTTCTCTACACATGCAAAGACATCGGTTTTTAACCGATGTCTATTGACGTTTTTCTAGTAGTGGGGGTACCTTTTGAATCAACAAATTTAACATGTTTAGGTTCAGAAACAATTCTCTTACCTTCAGATTTAGATGTGTTAGCTTTTACTTTACTATCATCATTGACAATAGCTACTTTTTCTTCTTGTCTAGCCTTATCAAAACCTAAACCATTAACTTTACCACGAATTCCACTTTCAATGATTTCTTGAGTCTTTTTACCGAAATTGTTAATGGTCTTAATCACATCTCTCTCTTCCTCTAGTTCTTTTCTGACATAGTTATAATGTTCTATAATCATGCTTAGCTTTATCAGAAATTAATCTATATTCTTCCATTTGAACTAACTCAGATTCAAGAAAATTATTTATATCAACTAACTTATCATTCTTAACCTTAAGTTCATCTCTTTCACTAGTAAGAATTCTAAAATTAGTCATAAGATTCTTAAACTCAGCATGGATAGATCTAATTTCATCAGAATTTAAGCTATCAAATGAATCAAGAGAGTGAAGTGATACCTTAACAGAAGATGGAGGAGTTTTCTTTGGAGATCCAGGTTTGTCTGAAACATTTGCCATCAATGCAATGTTGTCATAATCCAATTCATCTTCAGAATCACTGGAATCAGCCCAATCCTTCTGTGTGACCATAAGTGCATTACCATTTCCTGTATTTCTAGGCTTTTTACACTCACTAGCAAAGTGTCCAAGCTCGCTGCAGTTAAAGCACTTGATCTTGGCCTTATCAAGCTTGACAATTGTACTTTTGCCTTTGTCACTCTTCTCCTTCTCCTTCTTTTGAAAAGGTCCTTTGCTAAATCTTCTCCTGTTCAATCTTCCTTTCTTGAAAGCTTTAGCAAACATAGTAAAGAGTTCCTGCATCTCAGTTTCAGAATTACTGTTATCAGAGTCTATATCAGTAGTCTCTAACGCAGAACTTTCTCTGCTTTTCTTCTTCCTTGAGTTCTTTACAGTAGGTTCATCATGTTGTTTCTCTGGAAGCTTCTTTGAGTTAGAATGAGTAGTGAGTGTAACAGTTTTCATCTTTCCTTCACTCCTGCTCTTCTTCTGTTGCTTGTCAAGTTCATAAGCCCTCAGTTTTCCTTACACTGCCTCTAATGATATCTCATCCAGATCATTAGCTTCCTCAATTGCAGATATCTTTTCATTGTAGAAATCAAGCAATGCTTTCATGAACTTAGTATTCATATCCTCCAAGTCATAATATTTACCATGCATGGCCATTTCATTGATGAGTTTTATAAACCTATCAAAGGTATCAGTGACTCACCAGACTTGGATTCAAAGTACTCATACTATTGTATAAGTAATGTCCTCATATTCTTCCTGACAGGCTTAGTTCCTTCACAGTGAACCTTAAGATTATCCCATATATCCTTAGCAGTCTTACAAGAGAGAACATAGTTAGTGAGAACAGAATCAAGACTGTTGAATAATATGTTTCTCACTTTAGCATCTTTAAGAAAGTTCTCCTTTTTTCCTTATATGTCCATTCAGATTTAGGCTTCTCTGCTGTATGTTCTGGAACAACCTCACCATCAACAGTTTCTTGTCCAACAACCTTAGTTGGGATAAATGGTCCATCTCTAATCCTGTCAAGATAATCAGGATCTGTTGCTTCCAGATGATGCAACATCTTTACTTCCCATAGAGTATATTCGTTTCTCTTGAGCATAGGGATCATAGTATTACCATCCTTGTAACCAGACATGATTACAGATCTTTATGATTATTCGAAATCAACCTGCTCTAATACCAATTATTAACTCGAATAACTTGTAGAAGGGGGGTTGAATACAAGTTATATAATCGTGTCTGATTTTTGCTCGAATAAATAAAACAAGAACAAATGAATAAACCAAACTGTTTGTATTAATAAGATCAAATACAAACTCTACCAAAGCTGTACAAATACCTTTAGCAGCTGCTGACAATACAAATCTCTCTCTGTTTGCACTCTCGTATATATACTTACGATTACAAACCTCACGAACTCATTCAACACTTTTTACAATGATATATATAGAGTATTTATATTGCTACCTATCAACTAATAACAGAAAGTTAATCTATACATGACAATGTTCTGCCGTCCAGTTGATAGTTTCCATGAATAGAAAATTCTTTCCTTCATGATATCTTCTTGCTTGTTCTTCAAACAACGATCCTGTTTTATAGCACTTGCCAGTTTCTGTAGCATCCATAATGACATCATCAGTAACACGACTGATATCAGGATTCTATCTTGCATCAGGATCTGACCATCCCATCAGTACTCTATCAGTATTTGACTTGTCATATCAGGATTCAATCTCAATTCCTGACATGTAGTACTTGATGCACTGTTCCTGACTTAATCCTACAGATTACTGTCTAACACATATATCCTATACAAAGTGCTAAATCCTTTATAAGATCAGGATATACAAGAAGTATAAGTAAAATTCTATTCTTAACATCACAACTCATGAATTATTCCTAACACCCCTGATGCTGGAGGAGCCTGTTGGATGATCGCCCCTGATGTTGGGGGCACCTGCTGGGTGGCGGGTGGAGCAGAGTTGAGGGGTATAGCCTCAGTTGCAACTGGTATAGTTCTTCGTGTTTGAACCATGGTTGATGTCTTTTTCCTACAGACGACGCCAAATGTTGTAGAATAAAAATTAGGGTTTGTGCGTAATTAATGCTCGGGCGGTTGAGCTTCGAGCTTTAATGGTTATTTTCGTGTTTTAGGACTAATCAGTCCTCACAGAGTGCCTACGTATCTCGTTATTGAGAATCAAGCCAAGACGTAGTTCTGAGAATGAGGGATCAGGCCCTTATATAGGCTGTAGGAGCCTTAGAATTATGGTAGGATTCGGATACTTGGTGGGCAAGCCACCGCCTTGAGGAAGGTTCTAGACTCCTTCCTTGTAGGAATCAATTTCCATGTTGAAGTAGGTGTCTTGGGGGTTAAGTCAGGCAGGAGTAATATCCTTATTTGACTCTTATTGCTGAGCTGGTTATTACCCTCAATATTAATTACGAAATTAATATCATAAATAGGGTTTGGGCCCATCTGGTGGGCCCCACGTTTGGACCATATTGGGTCTAATTAATGCCACATTAAATGTGTATTTAGGGTTTATTTTTAGCCCATATCACATATATATATATAGGGTTTTGTTCCACAATCACAGCTGGTTAGCAAAATTGTGCAACCACCTTGTGCAATGCTTCATTGCGGTGGTAGCAATGCTTCATTGTGGCCTATGCAATGATTCATTGTGGCAGTCGCAATGCTTTAAATGCAAAAGTGTCATTTGTAAGGAGTTGGACTCGAAAACCTGACCATATGTAAAGGGGACAAAGTGTTTAACCACCATACCAATGAATCTCAACTGACATTATTATCAAAATTAACTAAATATTACTATTTTCTATTTAATTTATTTTACAAACTAGTTAAAAATGAGGAAAAAATAAAAAAAAATGGAAAATTAGTGAAAGTATGGAGCTTCAGTTAAGTAGCAAATCACCAAGGAAATGTTCCTCAACTCATAACTAAAGTACAACATGCAACAAACAACCCCAACAATGATCAAAAAGACCATATCAACGGATTTCCGACGAGCTCTACTACCATGTCCGGCGAACGCGTTTTTGCCAAAAACTCAACCAAATCCAACATTCTAGGTATTAAAATGAAGCTTAGAGCCTCACAAAACTTTCCACTAACACCAATTACATGGACAATCACTTATACGCATGAACGACTAAATTTTAGAACAAAAAAAACCTTTAACTCATTTTCACCATAAACACACATAATCACTACAATTAACCACGTAATTTGATCATATACAATCGTATGAAGCCTTTAAAACCATCAAAAGGACTGGACTAACACGGATTTGAAAACCCCAAATTTTATTCAAGAACCCTAGAATTCGAATTGATAACTCTGTTAGACGGAGTTGATGGGAGTACACATAAAATAAAAAATTTTAGAAGTGCAGTACTACATGTGCTAGTTTTAGAAATATAATATTGCAAGAGCAGGAAGGGCCAAATTACAGGGACACGAAGTGCAGTTTTCTCTTAAATTAAAAAAAGGAGAAAAAAAATCAATGGGGACTACCGCAATGAAACATTGTTGTAGTTTCTACTACCACAATGCTTCATTGCGGTAGTCGCAAAATTTCGTTAAAAAACCAAATTTTCATCCAGCTTTAAATGTGGTAGTTGTGATTGGTGGTTGGGCAATAAATGCAAGCAGAACATATGACTACCGCAATGTTTCATTGATGCTACCGCAATGAAACATTGCGGTAGTCCTGGGGCCAATTTTTTATCAGCCAATATTTTTAAACAGCTGTGTAAACTTCTTTTCCCCCCATTTCTCACATATATACACTTCCAAAAAAAAGTTAGCTCTTCCATTTTTCACATATACATACACTTTCAAAAGTTAAGGGTTTGAAGGTTCTTGAATATCAAAAATTCAACAAAAAAAGGTTAGCTCTTCCCCCATTTTTCACATATACATACACTTCCAAAAGTTATGGGTCTGAAGGTTCTTGAAGATAAAAAATTCAACAAAAAAAGGTTAGCTCTCTAATTATCATGGAATATTTATTTAGTTCTTCTAGTTCCTCGAGTGACCATGATAATTTTGATTATGTTACACCCATAAGAAAAAATCCGGTTTTCGAAAGTTATTTGTTGGTGATGAAATTATAGATGTTAATACTTATGATATGGATAAAAAAAGATGAATTTGGATGATGTTGGTAGAAGAAATAATGATGTTCATATGGATAAAAAGAAGGTGGACATAGAAATTGATAGTGATGGTGATGATGATGAACAAAATAATAATAGGATGGAAAAAAATGATGTCGATGATGATATTAATGTCGATGATGATGATGTCAATAAAACATGTGATTCACAAACAAAAGCACATGAAGAATCAAATTACCCAAGTTTCAGCAGGCGTGTGTGTATAATTATGTGTGTACATATAGAGAGAGAGATGAAAAAGAAGAAGTTTAAGAATAATACCTGAATAAGATGAATATATATATATATATATATATATATATATATATATATATATATATATCAAACAAGATTAAGAAGATTAGATCGAACAAGAACTGAAATCGCCCAAAATTTTCTCTTCTTTATGTGTTTTTCTCTCCTCTGTGTGTGTCTTTGAGTTTCAGGCAGCGTTGTTTGTGTGTGTGTAGCTGTTATTTGTGATTGTGGAGAGTATAATAGAAAGGAAGGGTTTTGTAAAAGAAAGGGTATAATAGAAATTTCACAAAATTATGGCTACCGCAATGTATCATACATTGCTGGAGCAATTAATCTCCACCGTACATTCCCAATATAACGAACAAGATTTGTTGGATGGTTAGCAAAATTGAACCAGCTGTGGTTGTGGAAGGGACCCATTTATATACATATATATATATATATATATATATATATATATATATATATATATATATATATATATATATATATATAGAGAGAGAGAGAAAAAAAGGAACCTGAGATGTATCTCAGGTAACTTTTCGTGAGATACTTGCAAAATAGCTTTAGATTTTACTGGGCCCGCAGGGCCAATTAAAAAATCATAAATTTACTAAAATACCCACCCTATTTTTACATATAAAATATGGGTATTGTTGATGGAGGATTTTCGTAAACAACGTGATTTTCGGAGGCCCACTGGAATTTACAAGTGTAACACATGTAATTGGCTGTTTTTGGTGATTTGGGTGTGATTTGATGGTGGGGGTGAGCTGAGCTTGAGAGGTTACAAGAATCATCGCAGCTTCCATTAGCGAGATCTGTGTCCATTCTCCCAAGGTGCCTACGTACCCTTGTTTATATAGGGATCAAGCTCACGTAGTTCTAATGCGAAGCTGATTCTGCTTGACCAGTTGTATTCGATTGTCTAGTTCGTGTTGGACTCAAGTTCCTTTAGAGTTTACCACGAACTGGTTGGCTAAGTAGAGTAGAACTCGAGTTCGTAATCTACCATAATTCTCATGTCTATTAGAGGCATTCTAGGAACAAATGCGCCCTAGAATTACACTCCAATAATAATTCGATCTCTTTCAGGCTGGCTACGCTCAGGAACCTGGTACTCAGGAACCTATGTCTCAGGAACCTGGTGCCCAGGAACCTATATTTCGGAACCTGGTTCTCAGGAACCTCTGTCTAGGAACCTGTTTCTCAGGAACCTCTTTACAGGAAACTGTACCTGCACAAATAACAAATATATTAGTCTGAGGAGCCTCTTTGTGGTTCTCATATGCTCTTGCTGTCTTCACTACTACTGCTAGGCTGTCTTGAACTCTTCTGCAGGGAGGAACCTGGTCCATTCGTGATCTACTCAGCTTCCGGTTCGTCGGGAACCTCATAATACTTGTAGCTTCCTGACTGTCTACTCAGCGAGTGCTCATTTCTTCATGTCTAGTCTTCATATCTTGTACTGGATCTATCCTATGCCTCATATAAATTGGACCCTATAGCTTAATGGGCCTAAATCTAGCCCATGGAGATTTTGGGCACAACAACTACCCCCCGGTTCCTTGAAGTCATGCAATACGAAAGGAACCTATTCAACTTTCTGATATGGGGTCCAATGCTTAACCACTTTTCTTAAAATGTATTACTTCAACAACACGTATCCAAGCTTACATGAGCTAACTCGGCATAAGAAACAGGACACATAATGTTTTAGTAAACATAGTATTGATCAGCTTCTTTCTTGGTGAGGAACATGTTCTCTTCTTCTTCTTCAAAACTCATTCTTCTGACAAATATTCACTCTTCAACTGCTAGTCATTCTCTGTACATTTTTCTAATAACTTTGCAAAACTTCTCCAAGGACACTTCTGAGGTTTCGGGATGTTATCATACTTCTGCTTACTCTTGTATCTTCTTAGGTGATCTTTGTCTTCAATGTCTTCACATGTCTTTTGTATATCTAGAAGTCTTGAAAAGCGAGTGGCACCTCAACAGCTTCCAATCAAGAGGTTCAACCTTTATTTACTCCTTTTGGGAAAATGCATAATTTTCACATCGTGCATCCAAGCTTACATGACCTAACTCGGCATAAGAAACAGGATACACAACGCTTCTGTTTGCAAATTCCAAATTAAATCCTCAAATCAAAAATCAAAGAATCCTACTAAAAACTAACCTGGAAACTTTTCTGAAGCCGTCTTTCCGAAGATCATCATTACTAGACTGCGAAACTCATCGAAAATCATCATAAATACTCTCTGGTTGCTCAAGCAATACTTCTTTCTTCTTCCGAACTGACTTGTATGAACTGATCTCTCATCCAATGCTTTCATAGAATACGTTGGCAGCTTGCTTATAACCCCAGTGATAAGTGGATTTTATATCCACTTGGAGCGTTCCGTATTGGCTTAAATTGATTGACTTGGTCTCAAGTTTGTTGTAGTTTTGATGTGTTTTGCTTAATTGTGCAGGGTTGAAGAAATGTCGATTAAAAGTGTAGTTCCGTCATTTTGGAGTTGATTTATGATATGGAATGAAGAATGGAGGCTAATGTCAGCTACCAAGAAGTATACAAGTCAAGAAGGATTAAAGACGGAAGCTCATGCAAAAGGAACGGGAAGAAAAGGCTGAAAAACGAAGAAATAATGCAGAAAAAAATCCATCAGATTTCCGCTGGGCAGTCTGCGCCAAAAGCTGAGCAGACTGCGCCAGAATCGAGTTTTTTATGCAGTTTGGAGCCGTGTAGACTGCTCCAATCTCGTGCAGGGTGCCCCAGAAGTTGCTGAAAAATTACAGTTTTGCCCTTTTTACGATTTTGGCCATATCTTGAGTTCTAGAAGTCCGTTTTGGGCGATCTTACAGTCCACGCGAAGCTAACGGAATTCTCTTTCATTATAAAGTGGTTAAGATTTTCAAATACAACTGGAATGGCCCAGAAATACTGAAGAAAAGTCAGCTACGAATTTTCCTTCAAACCGAATCAGTTTAGGAAACGTATTATGTGCCGAGCTGCAGAAATTCAACTTTGACAAGTAAATTGCTATAATTCCTACTTCTAATAAGTATGGTAATTGCTCTGGGCGACTAGAACATTCTTGAATCAGATCTACACATGGAATTTGCAATTCTATTCTCATTCAAGAACGGAAATTGCCAATCTTCTATTCCAACTCTAAAAAGGCAATTGCTTGGTGGACAAGACTTCTAGAACCTATATAAACACATCCAACCCTTGTAATTTGTATCATTAGGAGAATAACCATTGTATATCAATTACTTAGGTTTATTTGTATCTTTTGATACTTTGTTTTTATCATGGTTTCATCAGATCCCATGATGACGAGAGGTTCGATTATGAACTAATCGTTGTCATGGGATTCTAACGGATTTATTTATGGAGCTTTAGTATCTTGATGCTTTACAGATCTGTGTGTGATGTATATCTGATATCCTCGTATGGTTATGCTTAATTGATAGATGCGTCATGAACATCTAATTTGTTAATCTCTTGTGAAGTGAAAGTGGATCTTGAGATTTAGAACTTGCCATGCTAGCCTAGGTTCATAATTGTTTATCATTATGATTCGTGGTGTGAGATGAAAATACTTATACTGCCCTGTGTGATCTTTATGGATAACTTGCTCTTCAACCGTTATGTTTTCAAATTCTATAGACATATAGGGTCTAGGCATAATTGGTGTCTATTCATCTTCTATCTCTTTTGTGGATGTATGGGTAGTTTGGTATACGTATACTGACAGGTAGCGTGTGCTTGTTTCGTGTTATCCGATCAGATATCATAACCATTGCATATAGTGATTAAAGGCGTCAGATCTAAGCAAAGTATTTAATGAAGTTAGGATTCCATGGTTTATCTTGCAGAAGTAATTCGATTTCTATTCTCATTAGTTAATTTAAATCTTAGTTTTATAATTTGCATCTTAGTTTAATTTAGTTAATTAAAAATCCCAATTTGATATTTGTCTTAGCAGTGAATTAAAACCATACATTGTTGCATAGGTACTAAACTGAATTAAAAACCAAGATCTCTGTGGGAACGAACTTGACTTATATCTATATTACTTGTGACCACGTACGCTTACGTGATTAGTGCAAACAAGTTTTTGGCACCGCTGCCGAGGATCATCGGTGTTTTATTTTTGGTTTATGTGCTTATCAATAGTGCTCGTTAGCATTCACTGACTCGGATTTGTTTTTATCTATCTTGTTTAGTTCGGTGTGTTCAGGTACTTGAGTGTTTGAAGATGGCATGTGAGGAGTTGCCATGGTGGGCATATTCGAGGACATCCATGCCTCAGCAATGTGAGCAGTGTTTGGGAGTTCATGATCCCTCACAATATTGTTACTACGAAGGAGTTGATCCATATGTCACTTATGAGGAACAACCATATTTTCAATACCATCCTCAACAGTACCAGCAAGATATTCCAGATATGTCATATGTCTTTGGTAGTGAAGAGTTTAAACATCAGCAACCTATTCCTACTTTTCAGTCAGATGAGGTTGATGATTTGAAAGAGATTAGGAAGGAGATTAGGATGCTTGTAGAGAATCATGAGAAGTCTATCAAATCTATGGGAACACTTGTTGCTCAAGTTTTGAGTGCCTTGGAACAAGAGAATCTACAATTCATGCTAGAGGCAACACCAGAGAATAACAGTGACTTGGAGCAAGGTACTGCATGCATAATTGAGGAAGACAAATTCCAAGGTGAGGTGAGCATTCGCAAGCCATGTGAGGAATTTGATCATGTTAGGATGGTGGATGATTTGGAAAGGGCACTATTTGGGACAGACACTAATGAGCTGCACAAATTTCAAAAATTGGTATGTGCGTACCAAGAGGCTGAAGAACATGGGAAAGATGCAGGTCTTCTACTTGTCTTAGAGTTTAAAGATGGAGGTAGCGCATTAGAGCCAATGGAGGAAGTTCTCTTTGAGGAACCAAAGGCTTCAGCAACTTACATTTACCCTCCTCCATTATATTCAAGCGAAGCCCGCGAGTGTATGTTGTTCTACAAATTGACAGATTTTGGGTCAACAGATGAAGGCATTGGAATAGGACATAGTTGTTACACGAATAGGCCAAGCAAGGAGATGGGGTAGAAAGTGTGTCGCCATGATGACGATGAAGTCTCACGAAGAGAGGATCAGGCCAACTATTATCATCCTTAATGGAGGCTTGGAAGTAACGTCAAGCTATTGACATTAAAGAAGCGCTTCTTGGGAGGCAACCCAAGGTATGTTTTCTACTTTCCCTTGTATTTACTTCCATTCAATGAGAACATTGAATATTCTAAGTTTGGGGGTGGTTTGAGGGATAAGTAGTGTATATATATGTGATTGTTAGTCATTGTGTTCATGTAGGATTTCATGCTTTGCATATTAGTAGTAGTAAATTATGCATTTATGTTCGTGTTATCTACGTTTATTTCATATAGGACATTCTGTTTTTATTTTCGTAAATCATGTGAGTTCATAATAGTTTGCATTTGCACCCATGCTTGATAGGAATTTTGTGTTGTTGACGCTTTTGATTGAGAAGTGATATGCTTTGTTCTTGTGCACACACATACACTAGTAAGTTGAAGGTAGTAGACTTATTGAATGTTGTAAGTGATTAGAAGGACATGAATATGTGCAAGATGAATTAGTTTGCATGCTTTGAATACAAGTAGGTGCGTTAGAGAGATTTTTGCTTAGGATTGAGTATGTTTTTCCACCAAGTGAGCTTTTGAGCCTTATTGCATATTATTTGCAATTTATTCGTTTGCTTGAGCGTCCACGGATTGTTTGCATTGCTAGCAGTTGTTTGAGGTCTTTCTTGAAACGCATGACATTAATTGACGATTAAAATGATAAAGGCATTTAGGAATAACCGCATATTTTCCCATATTACCATACCATGTTTACATGATCAATTAGTTAACCCGTTGAGCTTAATCCTATTTTTTCGGTGACATACCACATTACTTGCCTAGAATTTTTCTTGTATTGGCCTTACATTAATTTGAACCCACGTTGTCAAAGGCTAGTAGAGTGCTTAAGGGAGTAATAAGGTGTGCAAGGAGGGGTTATTGTTGGTCTTACTTTTGGGGGAAATATTGAAAATTGGGTTTGTTTACTTGATAGTCGGCATGTGTAATAAAATTGTTGGATCATTGTTATTGTTTATATTATTGTTTATGTTATATTTAGCTCTCGAAAAAAAAAGAAAAAAAAGGAAAAAAATATTATGAGAGCATGTTTGTGTTTGTTGTGATCCTACTTCAGTCGACTAGTCAAGTGTTTTTGTTGGAAAGAAAAATAATAGATTATGTGGGGTGGAAAATAAGGTGTTGTGTATGATTTATTATGGTACTTACTAGCTTTTGACACTTCACCTGTTTTGGCTTATTTGACATACCTTGTCCCTAGCCCCGTTACAACCCAAAATAAAGACCTTTTGATTATCGTCATTGATGTATGTTGTGTTAAGAGTTAGATTGATACCAAATGTCAAGCACGTTTATGATTTTGTTGGAATTGAGTGATACTTACCCTTGTTCTTGAGTGAATACTCTTTTGTGAGTGGATTGTGAGTATTTGCTTGTTTTTGCGTATAAGATCCCGAGTTTTGTCTCAAAGATGTACTCTTGTAGGCTTAGCATGTTTACTAACTTATTCTTACACTTGACATGGACTTGTGAGAGCTTATGCATGTTCATTGAGTATACTATGTGAATACTTGTACTTTCGACACCAAGACATTGCGTATTTACTTTGATTCTTAAGTTGATATGGCATGAGAGGATTTGAAGGTATGGTAGGATATTAGTACTAGATTAATTGCATTTTCATTTAGTTGCATTCATGCATTGCATTGCATTGGATTTTGTGGGTACATTCGCTATAGGCCCTCACGAGACCTTACTCGTCCACTAGGGCTGCCTAGGGGTTTAAAGGGCTTGTTGCATATGCCAAATGCAACCGTGATCACCTACGAAAGTGGTACTAGTTAGGTAGTGTTAGTTGTTTTATGCTTGAGGACAAGCATCGGTTTAAGTTTGGGGGTGTGATAAGTGGATTTTATATCCACTTGGAGCGTTCCGTATCGGCTTAAATTGATTGACTTGGTCTCAAGTTTGTTGTAGTTTTGATGTGTTTTGTTTAATTGTGCAGGGTTGAAGAAATGTCGATTAAAAGTGTAGTTTCCGTCGTTTTGGAGTTGATTTATGATATGGAATGAAGAATGGAGGCTAATGTCAGCTACCAAGAAGTATACAAGTCAAGAAGGATTAAAGACGGAAGCTCATGCAAAAGGAACGGGAAGAAAAGGCTGAAAAACGAAGAAATAATGCAGAAAAAAATTACAGTTTTCAATCTCGTGCAGGGTGCCCCAGAAGTCGCTGAAAAATTACAGTTTTGCCCTTTTTACGATTTTGGCCATATCTTGAGTTCTAGAAGTCTGTTTTGGGCGATCTTACAGTCCACGCGAAGCTAACGGAATTCTCTTTCATTCTAAAGTGGTTCAGATGTTCAAATACAACTGGAATGGCCCAGAAATACTGAAGAAAATTCAGCTACGAATTTTCCTTCAAGCCGAATCAGTTTAGGAAACGTATTATGTGCAGAGCTGCAGAAATTCAACTTTGACAAGTAAATTGCTATAATTCCTACTTCTAATTAGTATGGTAATTGCTCTGGGCGACTAGAACATTCTTGAATCAGATCTACACATGGAATTTGCAATTCTATTCTCATTCAAGAACGGAAATTGCCAATCTTCTATTCCAACTCTAAAAAGGCAATTGTTTGGTGGACAAGACTTCTAGAACCTATATAAACACATCCAACCCTTGTAATTTGTATCATTAGGAGAATAACCATTACATATCAATTACTTAGGTTTATTTGTATCTTTTGATACTTTGTTTTTATCATGGTTTCATCAGATCCCATGATGACGAGAGGTTCGATTATGAACCAATCGTTGTCATGGGATTCTAACGGATTTATTTATGGAGCTTTAGTATCTTGATGCTTTACAGATCTGTGTGTGATGTATATCTGATATCCTCGTATGGTTATGCTTAATTGATAGATGCGTCATGAACATCTAATTTGTTAATCTCTTGTGAAGTGAAAGTGGATCTTGAGATTTAGAACTTGCCATGCTAGCATAGGTTCATAATTGTTTATCATTATGAATCGTGGTGTGAG
Source organism: Kitagawia praeruptora (assembly GCA_037693485.1). NCBI lineage: Eukaryota > Viridiplantae > Streptophyta > Magnoliopsida > Apiales > Apiaceae > Kitagawia > Kitagawia praeruptora. The sequence continues at coordinate 118,751,699 of CM075352.1, forward strand.
ATGAAAATACTTATACTGCCCTGTGTGATCTTTATGGATAACTTGCTCTTCAACCGTTATGTTTTCAAATTCTATATACATATAGGGTCTAAGCATAATTGGTGTCTATTCATCTTCTATCTCTTTTGTGGATGTATGGGTAGTTTGGTATACGTATACTGACAGGTAGCGTGTGCTTATTTCGTGTTGTCCGATCAGGAATGTCCATTATTCGTAGGATGAAACAACCCTGGAACCTCTTAAACCATCTAAATAGCTTCTTAGAAACCTCGGCTGCTTGCTCTACTTGGAACTTTCAAACCTTTGTAAACTTAGAACCTCTTGTCTACATACTTCGAGTACTGTTTCCAAAACCATAATCTAAAGCATAACCTTTCTTGATAACTTTTTAACTTTTCATTGCTGAATAACTAGACCAGGTTCCTTATGAATAACTGTTGATGACTACTAATCCTACAAGTAAATAAAAAAAACATAAAACAGAAACCAGTTAATGTTAGTAAAATTTCTCTTGTTCAATTCGGGTCAACTCTTGGAAAGGTTGCCTGCTTGGCTCCCAATCCTAATCTCTAGGTCCCAACATGCCTCGAGGCATGTTGGTTCCTTTTTTCTCTTGGAAAGGTAACCTGCTTGGTTCCCAATCCTATTCTCTAGGTCCCAACATGCCTCGAGGCATGTTGGTTCCTTTTTGTGCCTCGAGGCGATTCTAGGAACCTGTGCGCCGTTCTGGGAGTCCACACAGATTCCTCTTCTTCATGTGTCAGGCTAGACATCTTATGAAGGTAAATGCTAAGGATTTTATCCCTTCTTCCCATGTGCGAAAGGCGGTTCCACATGAGGGAGAGCTTATTAGGCTTCTCTTTAAGAACAAGTGTGCCGGTCTAGGCTCCACACAGGTTCCTTTAGGTGCCTTTTGTTAGGACTTTAGGTGCCTTTTGTCAGGACTATAATTCACGTGCTAAAGGAACTTTAGGCTTTTGGCAACAATGTCGTGCTCAATCAGCTGAGGCTTTTCAATCACATTTGCTCAGGAAGCTACCTGAGGCTTTTCTCGTGCCCAGGAGGCTACCTGGGACTTTTTTTCTCGATGCCCAGGAAGCTACCTGGGACTTTTTCTCGATGCGTGCTCGGGAAGCTACCCAAGGCTTAATTCATATCAATCATTCGTAGTCCACGTATTCTCTCAAATCGTATTCATACTTCGCTCATACTGTCAATGCTACAGGAACCTGTCAGCTCAGGTAACCTGCAAATACTGTCAATACTACAGGAACCTGTTAGTCAAGGTAACCTGTTTCAAAATACAAGTACTAAAACTAGCACTTAAAAAGTTTCAAATTGGCATGTGAAATAGCTAATCAAACATGCATATTATTGTCTAAGTAGGAATACTACCCCCCAGTTCTTTTGGATAATTACTGTTACGTAAAAGAACAATAAGGAAGCTATAATCATCATCGTCATTCTAAGAATAAGGAAGACTAACCTCATCATAAGCAAAATAGATCTTCTTCTACTATCATCAATGCTTGCTAAAAGAAATGTCATGCTGTCTAATCAGAATACTAAGCTGGCGAAGACTTACTTGAATCCAATTGGATATTATGTGATCCTTTATGGATAGAAAGCTCTCGCGGTATGTGCACCGGAATCTCTTCATATGAACCTGTTGGCTACAGGTGAACTTGGAAGCTGTTGCTATGAGCTTCGGAAAAATACAAATGAACCTGAAAATTACAGGTGAACAACATAAAATCTGTTAATTATAGATACATAATATCTTTGCAGCAAAACACACTTTCTTCTACTCAAGTATCGACTGGCTAAAAACTTCTAGCAGGAAGCTGCTAATCAAAAGCTGTCTACAACTGGCTTCTAACCAATATCAATGATCCTGAAAAATGTCACATAAAAGCTTCAGGTATATATGAATGAACCTGCAACATGTCAGTTACAAGAAAATAGCAAATAATCCACTAGATGCTAGTAAAACAACTAAATCTGGAAGCTATTACCAGAATTTCCGTATGAGTAATGCATAACCTATTAGCTACAGGTAATTATAACTAAACCTGGAAGCTAAAGGTATATATCAAGGAACCCGCGATCTGCAGGTAAACATTAAGGAACCTGCGAGGTGCAAGTAACTAACAAGGAATCTACTAAATGTAGGTAAATATTAAGGAACCTGCGAGTTGCAGGTAAATGTGCATTCTAACATCTAGAAACATAATCAAGACATAATCATAGCTTCATCGCATATAAGATCTCATAGATGTTTATGAATGCTTTATGTATAGCAAGAGTTTGTTACGCGTACCTAGGAGGTTTTTACGAATATATATAAGCGTAAATGGAGAGGTATCACCTGGATCTTTCTCTTGATTGATCAGCTGTGAAGTGGAAGCCTCCAGCAAGCTTTGCATTTTTAGATCTGTAAACTCATTGACGTGTTCATGATGCAAGCATACTGCTCTCCAAGGTACTAGACCAAATCAATCTGCAAGGTTTCTGAACCAAATCTAAGCTATGAGGTTCCCGAACCTAATCGTGAGGTTCCTAAACCTGAACTCTTAAAATTTTGTTTTTGAAATCCTTGATTTTTGCAATAGTAATTATACTACCCCCCCAGTTCTACAGGGAAGCTTGTCTTCGGTGGAGAACTAGATTCCGGAAGCTCCACAACTCTCCATTAACCTTGAGGTAAAGTGCTCAATTTCTCTCATCATAACAAATATCAACTTCTTCTGGTCTTGCTAATACCACTTCTAATCATCATGTCAACTGCTCTCTAACCAGTTGCTGAATATTCGTCTATGAAGTTGAGTAATGCGTGCTATCTTCAACTGAATCTTCACTTCTTTTCCTTTTCAAGAGGTTCCCTTCTATCTATTGGGGGACCTGAATTGTTCAACTTTATCAAAGCTACTCTTTTCAGAATCAGATTCTTGCATCTACTCTTCATCAAAATCTTTAATTGTATCTGATCTCTTCTTCAAACCATGCTAAATCTTCTTCAACGCTTCGATCGATACTGTGACTTCTTCGTGCCATTCTTGCTTATAGCTTCAACTTTTCCTCTAATTTCTTCTTTGTCATATGACTTCATGAGTGAGGTATATTCTTCTCGTGACCTCATCTTTCTGTCCTTCTTCTTTAACCTCTTACAACATGCGCTGAGAGCGAATCTCTATATCAAATACAAATATCTCAATACAACACCTCTAAGCTTACGCGAGCTAACTCATTGTAAGAAACAAGAGATGTTGAGAGAGATTATTTGCAAAGTGTTTCCAGCAGCTCACCAAATATTGAATGAAGCTTCTCACTCTAGTTTTGTAATGCTTAGCGAGCAATCCTGCACGATATCTCAATTTTGCAGGCATATATACAATGCAACAATATATATCCATGACATGATTAATGCACATTAATGAATATGGTAACTAGGACACATAATATGCACATGCATTTTATTATGTATGTCTCATGCAAATATCTGATTTAAGTTACATATGTAGAATATTAAATCTAATTTCTTTTTAGTGACTTTTTTTTATTGGCATGCTAGTCAAATAAATTCTCTTACTATGCTACTCTGAATATCTACTATTAAACTTAATTCATCACTTCTATTTCTAGCTTCTATCTCTCTAGGATGCATGTTAGTCATTAATATCACGACATCTTTTGTTCATTCTATAACCTGTCTAGCATGGATTCTAAAATACATTTGTTGTTCCTAAAATATTTTTATGCATGCACGACGTATATATGATATTTGCAAAATAAAGAATAGGATAAGATAGGAGGCTTAGGATAAGATAGGAGGCTTAGCTCTGTGTTTCTGCAAAAAATCGACTTCCGGATGAATCTACTTTGTTCATTTCTAAAAGAATTCAACTGATATCGCTACTTGCCTTGTTATTCCTACACACATTTTAAATAACCAGACGCAAGTAAAGTATTCCAGGCATAATATTTTTCACGACATTGTTAATTCATGCACACATGCCATTAATATATCTATTTGCATAATTAAATAATAAAATTCAACCGAATACTTAGTTTTGTTTATTGTGAAGAGTTTGCCTTGCAAGTGACTCCCAGCTGCCAATCTCCTTTCCTTTATCATTTGGTCATCATCAACTCTGATTCTCCTGGAAATCATCTTCTTTGCGCCCTCTGGTTGCAGCGGCCATGCCTTCCCTTTAGGTTTAATCACTGCCATAAGACCATTGCTTCCATGTATGTAGCTGTCGCTGAGACATCACTATGTGGCTCCATCTTTGTTCTTATGTAGCTAGCACCACCATCACTATCAACTTTCTGCTACATGCTCTCATTCTGGACATCTTCATTGGCTTCTTGATTACAAGGCCTGCTGTTGTATAAAGTTCTATGGAATCTTCTGTGATCCCCATTGCCGCAACTACACCATGGCAAGTCTGATTTTGTAGTTGTCAGCCTTATATACCTTCCACCGGTGAGCGTATACATCACAATTGTCGGGGCTCTTATCACAATAACAGCCAAACAAACCACACCATGCTTCACCCCTCTAGCTGGTCTGACACCTTAATTACCCTCAGGTTCTTCGATTTCATACTCCTGGGTCATTTACTAGTTTGCAGCTTGTACAACCTTTCTTCAGTCTTTAATTTGTTTTAATCTCTAAGCTAATGTCATATAACTAGACCGGCCATATTCTCCAGGCTTTAGTTTGTGTCATTTGATGTCCTGACAATCGCTCCACGCCATGTTGTGCTAAACGATTGAGGTGGTTATGGGATGCCTGTAGAAAACTATTGCAAGTCGCCGAGTTGATGCCCAGACCCCTGTTATCTTCAAGTAGCTGTTACTGCATGTCATACAGAGAACCTTTCGCTTGACAAACCAAATACACTTTGCAAGTAGTAGTCATAGCTATGAACTCTCTGCTCTTATCGTTTTTTGGTATTGATGTCTTGGCATCTGCAACATGTATACATGTACAGCACTGCCGTTATTTTCGTCTCAGTCCAAAGTATCCAATGCCCTTAACTTTAATCTCGACACCGTACTTGAAGCTTAACACCATCGTCACTACAATTGTGACCAGGCTGTTTCTATTATACGCTGGTGTATATTTCACCACGTGCTGTCTCTACTAAACCTTCCTCTTTTCGATGACACCCCTGCATCAATCTTCTCCTTAATGGATATGGCTTAATCTCCAGGTCGAAGTTTTCTTAATGATGGTTGCCTAGATTTGTGTGTGTACAACAGATGCTTTAAACATAACAGCTCCCTCTCTGCGTCTCTATAACCTGGCCTTGCTGAGCTCTTGACATTGTGGTCTTTTTTGCAACGATTCTCGGCTCCCGTTCTTCATTGACATGTGTTTTGGTGCAATTACTCCTGCTTTCCATACGGGTTCCTTAATGCAAGTATAAGACTTAAGAATAACCACGGCCAGAGCTGTTCCCTCAGACTCCACATAGTTTGTTGTTCTCTACGTCTATATTGTGGCTATACAATCCATCGTTGTCATCACTTGTTCATTGTCATAAGGTTCTTTGCTGGTTATAAACTGCATGCTTCCTTAATTAATTAACATGGTTTCTTGCCGTCAAACATCACCAATGTTTTTCCACTCAGAAAGGATTAACAACCACGACTCTTGTTCTCTCCTGCAGGTCTTCTAAGTTGTTCAGACTTTATACATATACCAGGTCGAATCATCATGGCTCTATTCAGTCCCATCTCCCGGTTGCTAGGAGTTAGTAAACTAGATGTACACACAAGCCTTTAATATCACTGAGATACAATCGTAGGTGTTCTATGTGTATAAGTTTCTTGTAAAACGTCTCCTTATATCTGTCATCTCTTCCGATAGTCACTTTTGTTTCCTGTGTAAACTTATCGCCAACGATACGCACGCATATCATTCAAAATCGGTATCTTCCTTGACGTTCCTTACGTATACATATATAACCATCAGATTATTGGATTGATGTTGATAATTTACTTGAAACTTAACACCGTCGTTCTCTCCACCTGAGATTGAATCCTCGAACAAACAAGTGCACGCAAGCTGCCCGGTCGATCTTCATTGCAACTGCAGTCTTGGGGAGATGTTTTTTCCACCCCACGTTCAATCAACTTCTCCCGTACTCATAACTTTGACTATTTACTAGCACCGCGTGATCGATGAAATAGCTACTACCCTTCATCTTCTTGAAACGTGATTGTTGATGCCTGGTACACCATCATATACATAATACCGCATGCCTTGGTTATAGATTCATGATGCCTCTCGTACGCACAACCTGGTAGCACCCTATGAGCAGGCTAGCAGACCATCGCTTCCTGTGTCCATAGTTGAGTGTCTTATCCACCTCTGGATCCTTTAACCTTCTCTCCGGTAATATCCTGTTTAATGCCATAGAGTTCCAAACACAGGACCTGTTATCTATTCTTGTCGATGAATATCGATGGACCTATCCTGCAACTACGTTCGTTGTGGTTTAAATACTTCAACCCCGAGGCTACAACTATACTTTGATAACATAAATAAGTATACGCTTTCGAAGCAACCATAGCTACATCGTTGACGGCTTATGCGTTGTCACTCTGATAATAAAACCAGCCTTGCGGGTTTGGTATAATCACATCAGTCAACGTCGTCTCATTGACCATGATGCCCACCAGGGCTTGCTTTTCCATGACATTTACGTTTGTAAAGTTTTGGTGACAGCCGCCATGAATGTTTATATCTAGTAACCTATCAAAAGAATTAATACACACCCATCTTTGTTTGATATCTCATTTTTCCTCCACAAACGAACAAGGAATCCCCTCCTTCTAGCGCCAATGTTGATGGAGGATTTTCGTAATCAACGTGATTTTCGGAGGCCCACTGGAATTTATAAGTGTAACACATGTAATTGGCTGTTTTTGGTGATTTGGGTGTGATTTGATGGTGGGGGTGAGCTGAGCTTGAGAGGTTACGAGAATCATCGCAGCTTCCATTAGCGAGATCTGTGTCCGTTCTCCCAAGGTGCCTACGTACCCTTGTTTATATAGGGATCAAGCTCACGTAGTTCTAATGCGAAGCTGATTCTGCTTGACCAGCTGTATTCGATTGTCTAGTTCGTGTTGTACTCAAGTTCCTTTAGAGTTTACCACGAACTGGTTGGCTAAGTAGAGTAGAACTCGAGTTCGTACTTTACCATAATTCTCATGTCTATTAGAGGCATTCTAGGATCAACTGCGCCTTAGAATTACACTCCAATAATAATTCGGTCTCTTTCAGGCTGGCTACGCTCAGGAACCTGGTACTCAGGAACCTATGTCTCAGGAACCTGGTGCTCAGGAACCTATATTTCGGAACCTGGTTCTCAGGAACCTCTTTCTAGGAACCTGTTTCTCAGGAACCTCTTTACATGAAACTGTACCTGCACAAATAACAAATATATTAGTCTGAGGAGCCTCTTTGTGGTTCTCATATGCTCTTGCTGTCTTCACTACTGCTGCTAGGCTGTCTTGAACTCTTCTGCAGGGAGGAACCTGGTCCATTCGTGATCTACTCAGCTTCCGGTTCGTCGGGAACCTCATAATACTTGTAGCTTCCTGACTGTCTACTCAGCGAGTGCTCATTTCTTCATGTCTAGTCTTCATATCTTGTACTGGATCTATCTTATGCCTCATATAAATTGGACCCTATAGCTTAATGGGCCTAAATCTAGCCCATGGAGATTTTGGGCACAACAGGTATCTCATGGAAGTTATCTGAGATATATCTCATGTTCCCTACTCTCATATATATATATATATATATATATATATATATATGAGAAAAAGGAACCTGAGATATATCTCAGGTAACTTTCCTGAGATATGAATAAAATCCTTTTAAAATCTATTGGACCCGCAGGGCTAATTAATAAAATTTTAAACAACTCTTGATTTTACAAAATTGCCCATCCCATATTTACATTTAAAACACACATATCTCAGAGAATTTACCTAAGATGTATCTTAGGTTCCCTACTCTCTCTCTCTCTCTCTCTCTCTATATATATATATATATATATATATATATATATATATATATATATATACTCCCTCTGTCTCATCCATTTGTTTACCCTTTTTTATCACTTTCTGACAAGCATTTTAAGGTGAATTTTAAGGATAGTTCCATAACTTATTTTTCAAATTTTCTTTTTTTTGTATAAAAATAGGATTGTTCTATTTTTATACAAAAAAAAAAGAAACTTTCAAAAATAAGCTATGGAACTATCACTCTGTATATTTCGGTTTTTAATATTAGTTGCTTATCAAAAAAAAAAAGCTATGGAACTATCCTTAAAATCCACCTTAAAATGCGTGTCGACACCCTATTTTGAAACAATAACAAATGGACGGGACAGAGGGAGTATATATATATAAACTTCTCCTAAATACAAATTTATAAAAAAAAATTATTCTAACATATTTATAATTTCAGTTCAATATCATTTATTAAATAATAATTAAAATTTTATTGATTACACATATTTAATTATTCAAAATTCTTTTGGGGTTCACCAATATCAAAATGAGGTATACAAATATGAAATTTTATTTATTTAATATGAGGTACGTTGAACCGTAGTTCAAAATTTGTTGAACAGATGTTACAAAATTCTCAACAATCCTACCGGGGTTCACCAATGCCGAATTAGGGTATAGAAATATGAAATATTATAAATTTAATACACTTTTCTCAGTTATATCAATGTAAACTTATTTTATATATTTGGATTAAACACAAGTATAACTATTATTCAACAGATGATTTTGAACTCAAATTATATATCTGTTAAACATCCATTATAGAAGAATTTGAATTTTTCGTAAAAAATGTTGTAGTTATGTTTTTAATAAATTATAAATTGTTATAAATATGTTTCCGATTTCAATTATGTGTATTCAATAAAATCTTAATTATTATTTCACGAATGATGTAAACCGAAATTACACATGCGTTGAACAAAAAAAAATTATAAATTTATATTTCAGAAAGTTTTTACTAGAACTCAACCTTACATAGATATACATATCAAGGACCGAGAGTTCTAGTAAAAAAAAAATTATACAAATTTATAAACTTTTTTCGTTCAATATATATATATATATAATTTCGATTCAATATTATTTGTAAATAATAAATAAATTTATATTTAAAAAAAGTTTATATTTAATTCTGATCCTACATATTACATAGGGACATATGAATCTGGTCTGGGTTTGGGCACATAGGTTTTCAACAACCTTTGGATTAAACTAAGGTCTTTGTTTGTCCAAAAAAAAAAAAAAACTAAGGTCCTGTTTGCCAAATTTTAAATCAAACTTATAATTTACTTATTTCGAAAAAAAAATCGTATTTAACTACTTTTTTTTAGAAAAAAATGTGTATGGGGAGTTTAATATTCATTATCTTGCAAAAATAAATTACTTATTTCAGAAAAAAATACATATTTACTAACTTTTTTCCAGGATAAGTAATTTATTTTTAAAAAATAAGATTTTCCAAACAGTCCCTAATATGGACTATGATTCAACAAGAAAAGGCCGTTTGGAATTGTTTAAAATAAGTTACTTTTGATTTAATGAAGGTATTTTTAACTTAAAGGAAAAAGTAAAGTTATTTACTTTGAGTTGAATTAATGTGTTTAGGTAATTTTATTTAAAGTTAAATGGAGGTTTAATAATTTTGACTTAAAATGAAATTTGACTTAAAAAAATTTAAAATTCTTAATATTTAAACTTTACAAGAATCATGAAAAAAAAACTCAATAAATCATAAATCAAAAGTACCTAAATTGAGGTTATGACTTTAAGTAATTTTTTAACTTAAAACTGTCTTAAATTACACTACACAAATACGTCAAAAATGACATAAAATTATTTTTAGCTTTAAGCCAAGTTTGCCGAATAGCTTGTGAATTTGCGTGCTCAAGCATAACAATATTAGTATATTGCGTCAACATGGTAGCATCTTTAATCTCCTCGAAATACTTTATTCTCTTCTACTAAACAACTAAAATATTCAACTTTCTAGCACCTTCTCTGATTAAACATTTTAATAAACAGTGACATATATTATTATAATTTCTTGTGATTAACGTATGTATAATAATAGTGTATAAAACACCCCACATTGATTTTTATATTCTTCCAGTTATATTTTCTCTTAGTGGCAACTGGCAACTTAACCTTTGGATTTTATCAAACTTTACCATAGTGCTTTATTATTAAGTGCACTGGCCGACATAATTTCTTATTATTTTAGACGTAGTGTGTACATGTAAACACAAGATGACAAATTAAATGTAACGATTAATTTACCATTCACAAAATATGTACTCGCTCTTTCCCCGAATAATTTATATTGGGGAATGGGGGCATGACATGCAGTTTAAGGTTCTTATTTTTAAATTTTTTTAAATACAAATTTAATATTTAAATTTTTATTTTGGAAAAAAAAAATTAAAAATAAATTATAAAAATATACTCTATATGCACTTTAAAATATATGTCAAATAATATTGAAAATATGTAAAAAAAAATGGTGGACAGAGAGACATAGTAAATCACTTACTACTACATGTGAATTGTGAAGTGTAGCATGTGATCAGTCGCAAGATCATATTTTATTTTATTTTAGGTTGCTGATTCTAGTTCTAGTACTAAGATAAGGTTAATGACTATTAACAAATAGACTTTGCATTCACTAAAAATCACTCGTGAATCAGGTCGATCACAATACAGAATCAATACATTTTTTATGACAAATAATTACTTTAATAAACTGCAACAAGTAAAGTTCATTCTTTAGGTTTGCTTACAAGCAAACTCTCGCAACTTGAAATTGTTCATAAACTAGATTAAAAGAATGAAGGTTGTAGAACCAAAATGGTCCACTTTCGAAATCCCGTATATAAAAAAGGTGAACATGACCAGTACTTTAATTTTTTAAAATACTTGGGTTTATGCGATTTTGTTGGATATTCTTTTGCTATTTACCTAGGATTAGTTATTTGTTTATTTTGTTTCTGGAGTGACAGTGACAGGTACTTGTTCGACATGATTTTGTTTGTTTTTCCAATATTTTCTAGAAACTATTTTTCGGCGCCCTATGCAGTATGTAACTGAGGGTCGGGAAATCTTATTTTTCAGAAAAAAGTTACTTATTTTGGAAAAAATTTAGAAAATATGTACTTATTTTTGTAAGATAACGAATATTAAACTCTCCATACACATTTTTCTTAAAAAAATAATACGTAAATACGAAATTTTTTCCAAAATAAGTAAATTATAAGTTATTCATTAGAATTGCCAAACAGGCACTTAATAAATTTTACGCACTTAATTTACCTTTTCAGTCAGATAATTAAGGTAAATAATCCACGATCAGAAAACAATGGTTTGTTTTTCAAAAAAAAAAACAATAATATATAGTCGAAACTAACCAAAAAATTATACATTTCTATACTTCTATACTATCTATCTATCTATCTATACTATTATATTAAAGCCGAAACATTGAAAGTTTTGGTTTTCTCCTAAGTTTTGGTTTTCACTCTAATTATTTTATTTTAAATTATTTATAATATAAAACAAATCAAATGAATTCCGTTAAAAACTCTATTCTTCTAAACCTCATCTACGCAATCTTCATCAATTCAATACACAATCTTCTTCGACTTTTCTCTTTCTTTATTTAAATCCCTCTTCCAAAGATCAAGGTTCAAATCTCATCAACAACAAATTTACAATAACATTTTATATTATTAATTCTAATCAATACATATCATTTATTAAACTATTATTATTACTAATAAATTCGTAATAAATTATTCTCTATTTTATTTAATTATATAATTTTAAAAGCATTTAAAAGTAACCCGTGCTTCGCACGAGCTATCTATTGATTTTACTTATTTACCCTTACTTAATTACAGATAAAATCTTTTTTATATTTTACCTAACTAAAATTTTTGCTTTATTAATCAATTTCCTTTCAGTTAAACATGTTACCTTTAAAATTTTTTCTTTTTTAATCAATTTCCTTTTTCAGGTTAAGCATGTTACCTTTTCTTTTCTTTTTAATAACTAAGCAGTTTCCTTTTTCAGCTAAAATACAATATCTTTTATATTATACATCTTTTTCCAATTATATCACGGGTTACCTATTAAAAATATTCTTTTATATTTTATTTAACTAAATTTTTTACTTTACTAATCAATCTATTTTTTCAGGTTAAACGTGTTACCTTTTTTTTAATAACTAGGCAGTTTCCTTTTTCAGGTAAAATATAATATCTTTTATATTTTATCTAATTAAAAAACAAATTATAATTACTGTTAACTAATAAATTAATTTTTTACCTTTTCTCTTTTCTCTAACTAAAATATTTATTTTTCTAATTATATCATGGGTTACCTTTTTCAGCCAGGCAGTTTCTTTTTTCAGGTAAAATATAATATCTTTCATATTTTATCTAATTAAAAAACAAATTATAATTACTGTTAACTAATAAATTAATTTTTTACCTTTTATCTTTTCTCCAACTAAAATATTTATTTTTCTAATTATATCACGGGTTACCTTTTTCAGCCAAAACAAGTTACCTTTTTTATTTTCTCTAACTAAAACCTCTATTTTCAAATTATATCACGGACGATTCTATTTAATAATAATAAAATCATAATATTATAATGCTATTAATTAACCGATTACCTTTTCAGCTAAAAACGTATCATTTTTTTTATTTTTTCAAATTAAATTACTTTTTTTAGAAATATCGTGGGTAACATTAATTTCTCATTTTTTAAAAATATTACCAGCAATTTTATTTAGTAAAGTAACAATTAAATTATAATTAATATATATGTCACCTTTTAATTTTCACGTTATCTTTTTATCTCTTTTTCCAATTATATCACGGACGGTTCTATTAAATAAAATTAAATAATAATATTATAATACTAATATTAACGCTTATCCTTTTTAGCTAAAATGTATCATCTTTTTCCTATATTATCCAACTAAAATTCCTCTTTAGAAATATCACGGGCGACATTAATTTCTCCTTTTCTAAAAACATTACGAGCAATTTTATTTTGTAAAATAACATAATTAAATTATAATTACTATAAATTAATCAATTACCATTTTCACCTAAAATATGTTACGTTTTTAATTTTCTCTAACCAAGTCCTCTCTTTTTCCAATTATATCATGGGCATTCTATTTAATAAAACAAAATAATAATTTTATAATTACTAATAAATAACTTATTAATTACCTTTTCAACTAAAACCTATCACATATTCTATATTTTTTTTAACTAAAATCATTCCTTTTCTAGAAATAACTTATTACATTTTCAACTAATATCTATCACATTTTCTATATTTTTTAACTAAAATCATTCCTTTTCTAGAAATATCATGGATAACATTTATATAATTATGATCATCATCTCATTTAAATATTTAAGCCACCAAAATTTATATTTAAAAAATAAAAAAATAATATAATATTAAAAAAATTCCGTGCATCGCACGGGTTTTAAGCTAGTACTATATTGTAATAATCGAAAGCAGTATAATTTGTAGTTTGCTTATCCCTATTTTTGGTTATCCCCATCCACAACCGTTAAATTTTCAATTCAAATAGATCATAACCGTTAAATACAACAACATTAAAAGTTGTTATATATAGAGATCTAAGGTTCGATTCTCACCAATAACATAGTAATTTATATTTATACTAAAAATTATTACTCCCTCCGTCCCTTTTGATTCTTAACATTTCACTTTTTCAAAATTTTCTGGCACGCTTTTTAAGGTGCATTTTAAGGATAGTTAAATAACTTTTTTTTAAAATTTTCTTTTTCTGTATAAAAATTTAATGTTTAAATTTTTATACAGAAAAAGAAAATTTTAAAAAAAAGTTATTTAACTATCCTTAAAATGCACCTTAAAATGCGTGCCAGGAAGTTTTGAAAAAGTGAAATGTTAAGAATCAAAAGGGACGGAGGGAGTACATACAAAGATTTAAAGTTCGAATTCTTCTAATAACATATTAAATTAATATTTGTAATATTATTATAGTAAACTATAAACAAATTATAAAAAATTAAAAACAACCCATGCACGGCTATAACCTAGTATATATAATTTAATTAAAGGAGTTAAGTGGTATGGTTTCATCTGTCATGATCGTCACCTAGTCGAAAATCTCAAATTTAGAATAATTAAAATAAAATCATAGCATATTTAATTTAAAAACATCCTTATCAATTAGAATTTCAATATTTTAGAAAAATTAAGGAATAGTAAAATTATTTTAAGTCTAATATCTAGTTTTTTTCAAAAAAATAATATTTAATGATTTAAAATATGAAAACCCAAATTTATATCGTGGTCGTTTAAAAAGTCTCAAATGCAAAAAAAAAAAAATCGATAAAACCATAACATAATTAATTTAAAAACATTCTTATCAATTAGAACTTTAGTATTTTTAGAAAAGTTTAAGAGTAGTAGTAAATTCATTTTAAGTCTGATATTTAATGATTTAAAATACGAAAATTTAAAAGTATAAAATAAACTAAAACAAGGTTTATATATTAATCAATTATTATTAAAAATTAATAAAATTAAATCGTGGTACATAATCTTTTGTATAAAAATAAATAGATGAATTAAAACACTTATGTAAACATAATATAATTAAAATATTTTAAATTAACATTACAATTTAAAATAGACATCAAAACAAATCCTAATAAACAATTTTTAAAAATTTAGGAAAAAGTTGTTAAAAAGTAATCTCATATAATACTCACAAATATTTGGAAAATGACCAAAATATATTATATTTTATGTTTATTTACCCAAAATACTCATTTTACCCGGCTCCGTCCCTAATTAGTTGTGTTTGATTTTTCACGGTCAAATTGACTAAGTTTTGACCGAAGATTAAAATTAATTCGTTTATTATTTTAAAAAACGGAAAATCACACATTAAAATAGATTAGAATTAGTTTAAAATGGTATAATTTTTTAAAATATTTTTCATTATGTAATATATATAAATTTCAGTGAGTCAATTTGAACAACAAACTGGACAACTAAGGGACTGAGGAAGTACTGCTTTGGATAGGAGAGGCGTGACCGTAGGAAATTAGGTCATATTTACCGAATAGAGGTATTTTGGGTATGTTTTGATGAAAATTGTATGTTTTGGGTCTTCACATCCAAATTATTCAGATTAAAATTTAGCAAATTTAAATTTAGAAAAAAAATGAATGAACAAATATATAATTACAAAACTTAATGATTCTAAAATATATAAAATCAGGAATATATATATTACTCCAAAATATAACATAAACTGAAATAATATAATTATGTTACAGGAAATATATATTATCAACTTTAATTATTATTAAAAAATATATTAAACTAAATTAGGTTGATATTTTATGAAAAATAAAATTGTTAAATAAATAAAATAAAAAAATACTTACATAAATTATTTATAAAATTTTCCGTGCATTATTATTAGTTTATAAAATATAATTATTAGTTTATAAATTTTCTTATAAATATCAAGTCCTATGAATGCGAAAATTATATGAATTATTTGAAAAACATCTGATATATATGCTTAGGGTTGTATATATGCTTATGTAATAGTAGCAGTATACGCCAAGCTGAGGATGATCTATGTTGTGTTTGGTTGTTGTGATTGGAATGTAATGGAATGAGATTTGCAGCATAAAGTGAATAAAATTTCAGAATTTTTATTCATTAATCCATACATTTTAAGTCATCTATATTACAATTTAAATATCTGATATGGGCTAAAAGTAAGCCCTAAAGACACATTTAATGTGGCATTAATTAGACCCGGAATGGTCCAAACGTGGGGCCCACCAGATGGGCCCAATCCCTATTTATAATATTAATTTCGTAATTAATATTAGGGGTAATAAACAGCTCAGCAAATAAGAGTCAAACAAGGATATTACTCTTGCCTGACTTAGCCTCCAAGATACATATTCCAACATGGAAACTGACTCCTACAAGGAAGGGGTCTAGAACCTTCCTCAAGGCGGTGGCTTGCCCACCAAGTCACCTACTCCTACCATAATTCCTAGGCTTCTCAGCCTATATAAAGGGTCTGACCCCTCATTCTCAGAACTACGTTTTCTTGGCTTGATTCTCTAATACAGAGATACGTAGGCATTCTGTGAGGACCGTTTAGTCTCGAACGCAGAAGCAGCCATAAGAGCACGAAGCTCCCGAACCCTAGCCGTCATAATCATAACCTAGTTTTTATTCCACAACATTTGGCGCCGTCTGTGGGAACAAGACATCAACCATGGTAACTACACGAAGAACAGCACCAAGCTCTACCGAGGCTTTACCAATTAGCTCTGCTCCGCCCACCACGGATCCGGTGCCCCCAACGACTTGAACGATCGTTCAACATCAAGTTTCTCAACCCCTAGGGACGACTTCCCATGTTGAGAGTATGCTACCTCCAATCGTCCACACAAATCCAGGGACTAATCCCCTTCAGATGGTGGTTTCTCCCTTGGTTATAGATCCCAACAACCCTCCACAAGGGGTCCAGATCCACACTACGGATCTCCCCGTGAATACCGACCCGATGTATGGGCTGCCTAACTACCCTCCTACTCAAGGAGTTGGATCAAGTGGTCATGCCCTGCATATCCAAGATCGAGAGTATCGTGACTACTCTGGTCCCTATACTGATGAATCGTCTTCTGATGATGAATATCGTGAAGAAGCCCCAAGAAGGCGACGTGCTAGCAGAGAACCCCGGAGGAGTCATCAAACTGTCTATGATGGACCCCCGTCTACAACTGCGGAAAGAATCAAGGCTTATGAAGCCGGGATTTTAAGATTAAAGGAAGATATGATGCCCCAACTGGAAGAACAACGAGGGTGGAAACCCCCAAGAGCAACCCCAAGGATCTGATGCCACTTGGGGATCCTGATGATCCTACACCCCCGTTTACTGAGGAGGTGATGAACGCTCGTATCTCAAAGAAGTTCAAGATGCCAACGATTAAAGCTTATGATGGAACGGGTGATCCCGCAAACCACGTCAGGACATTCTCGAACGCACTGCTGTTGCAGCCTGCAAGTGACGCTTTGAAGTGTAGGGCGTTCCCTCAAACTTTGTCGGGCATGGCTCAAAGATGGTATAGCCGGCTGCCTGCAAACTCAATTGGCTCCTTTAAGGAGTTAAGTGCTGCTTTCGTTAGTCAGTTTATCAGCGGAAGAGTTCATGAGAAAGGTTCTGCATCCCTTATGCATGTGGTACAAGGGAAGAACGAAAATCTGAGAGACTACCTTAAGAGGTTCACCAAAGAGACGTTGAACATCACTGATCTGGAGAATAAGGTGGCCATGGTAGCCCTAGAACACGGAACCACTGACGAGTTCTTTAAAAGGTCATTGGCCAAGCATCCTCCTGAAAATATGGCTGAGCTCCAGCGAAGGGCTGACAAGTATATCAAGGTTGAGGATAGCATGAAGAAAGAAGCTGTTGGAGGCAATGGCAAGGGCTCCAATGACTTTAAGAAACGAAAGCAAGAACAAGAGTATGATGCTAGGGACAAGTATTCCCGGACTAGCAAGGATTCTGAATCATCACCGAAGAAGAGTTTGGGACCAAGATTCAACGACTATGCAAGACTGAATGCTCCTTGGAGTCAGATCTTGTTAGATATTGAGAAAGACAAAGATTTTCGATGGCCGAAGCCACTTAGGGGTGATCCCGCAAAGAGAAACAAGGGTCAGTACTGTAGATTCCACTGCGATGTGGGGCATGATACAGATGATTGCAAGCAACTCGAAGATGAGGTCGAGTTCTTGATCCGTAGAGGGAAATTGAGCAACTTCACTAAGGGTGAAGATCGTGTTAATCGAATTAGAGATTATAACAGAAGGGATGACGATCGTGATCGTAACACACAGCCCCGAGGGCCAGTTATCAATATGATCTGGGGAGGCCCGACAGCGGCCGGTACAACTCGAAACTCTCGAAAGGCGTACGCCAGAGAAGTGATACACATCGTGGGAGAGGCCCCGAAGCGGGCTAGGACTGAAATCACACTTGGTTTTGATGATTCTGATCTTGAAGGGGTGAAGTTCCCCCATGACGACCCGTTGGTCATAACTCCTGTAATTGGAAACTCAGAAGTGAAGCGAGTCTTGATAGATAATGGAGCTTCCATTGACGTTCTATTTCATGATGCATTTGTGAAGATGGGTTACAATGATTCTCAGTTGACCCCAAATAACATGCCTATATATGGATTTAATGGCGTAGGATCTAAAGTTGAAGGGACTATTCAATTGCCTATGACTATTGGACAGGAGCCCAAGAAGGCCACTCAGATGTTGAACTTCCTGGTAATCAAGGCGGTTTCAACGTACAACGTTATCCTCGGAAGGGCTGGACTTCATGCATTCAAGGCTGTTGCCTCAACTTATCATATGAAGATCAAGTTCCCAACCCAGAATGGTGTTGGAGAACATAAAGGCAATCAAAAGATGGCACGAAGCTGTTATGTAGCCGCGTTAAGGCCTGACGGAGTCGGGGGGCAGGTCCTTCCGATTGAAGACATGGACATCCGCAGTGATAAGGAACACAAAGAAAGTCCAGAAGAGGACATCACACATAAGCCTCGAACAGCCATCAAGGCTAAGGCATCAACTGACTTCGTGGTTGAATGTAACATTGGCAACCAAGAAGTCGGGGGCAAGAGATAGTACCCCAAGAAGAAAGTGAACTTCAGAAGAAGAATGAGGAGACTAGAAGGAGTAGTAGGTGCTCTATTTTGATGGAGCATCAAAAACAAAATCAAGCCATGCAGGCCTAGTCTTGCAAAGTTGGACTTAGCTTCATATTTATCTAGTAGAAGTAGAAATAAGGTTCGATGAAACCATGCAGAGCATGTCGCTCTGAGTAGGACAGTAGTACTCTATATAAAGGTTGAACCCATTTATGTTATTAATGCAAGTTTGCTTTTCGTTCTATGATTCTATTTATGTACAAAGCACCTGATGTGTGTAAGTCAAAGATGACCAAGTACCGAAAATAAAAGAATATACAAATGAAAGCAAACAAACGCATAAATAAAACTCTGAAGGGTCGAGAGTTAGGTTACAGCACAACCAAATAAGTGTTTCAATTCCTTGAAGGATCCGGGATAAAAGACATCTGGCAATCAAAGCCATGCAAGGCTGTGGAGGCTAAAGACTAGCCACTTTTCAATGTTTTCAAAAATGACTTGGATGGAGAATCTAAGGTAGAAGACCAATAGAGAACCTTAAACAATGATCAAGAAGTTCAAGCAAACTCTCGTTTTAAAGAGTTTAAAAGGCGAGAAGCCCACATGATTGTTTAATTGGAAATCTAAATCGAGGAATCAACCTTGAATCCTTGACCTAGAATCAAGAAAAACAAAAAAAAAATGATGGAACCAAGACAAACGTTGAAGTCCTGATGGACCACCCGTTGAAGAAACATATTGCATAGCCCGAAAGCCAATTGAAGGAACCCCTTGAAGGGCAAGTTGACAGCATTCTTACAAGAGGATGGTGATGTGTTTGCTTGGACAGCAATTGATATGCCAGGGATTGATCCCCAGCTCATAACTCACAAGTTGAATGTCGATCCTAAATGAACAACATTAAAGCAGAAGAAGAGGAATTTCGCTCCAGAAAGGCAAGAGGCCATTAAACAAGAAGTTGGCATGCTCTTATAAGCTGGGTTTATTGAAGAGATTCAGTTCCTCAAGTGGTTGGCTAACCCTGTGATGGTCAAGAAGGCAAATGGGAAGTGGAGGATGTGTATAGACTTCACTGACTTGAATGATGCATAGGATTGTTTCCCTCTACCAAGGATAGATACGTTGATAGATGCCACAGTTGGGCACGAGATGCTGAGTTTCATGGATGGTTTCAGTGGATACAACCAGATCAAGATGCATAAGGACGACATCCCTAAGGTATCTTTCATAACCGACTTTGGTGTTTTCTGTTATCTTGCTATGGCATTTGTGCTAAAGAATACAGGAGCTACTTACCAACGATTGGTGAATAAAATATTTGCCCATCTAATTGGAAAAACCATGGAGGTCTATATTGATGATATGTTAGTCAAAAGCCTATTCACGGCAGATCATATTAAACACCTCGGAGATGCATTTGAAGTGCTGAGGCACCACAAGATGATGTTGAATCCAGCCAAGTGTGCCTTTGGCATTGGATCTGGGAAGTTTTTAGGACTGATGGTTTCAAAAAGAGGCATTGAGGCCAACCATGACAAGATCAAGGAGATCTTATACATGAAGCCACCACGCTCTATAAGAGATGTGTAGAAGTTGACAGGCCGATTTGCGGCCTTGGGGAGATTCATCTCCAAATCTGGTGATAAATGTTTGCCGTTCTTTCAAGCATTGAAGAAAGTGAAAAATTTTGAGTGGACACCTTAGAGCCAGGAGGTCTTTGAACAATTGAAGAAGTACATGGCCGAAGCCCCGTTGTTGGCTAAACTAGTCCCGGAGAGACTCTCTACCTATACTTGGCAGTATCTGAGCAAGCACTGAGTACCGTTCTCGTTCGAGAAGAAAGCAAGGTTCAGAAACCCATCTACTACGTAAGCAAGGTGTTGCATGGGGCTGAGTTAAATTACTCTACCATCGAGAAGTTTGCCTTGGCATTGATAACGGCCTCGAGGAAGCTACGATCGTACTTCCAGGCTCACAAAATTGAAGTCCGGACGGACCAGCAGCTGAGGAACATATTGCATAGCCCTAAGGCCAGTGGAAAGCTAATCAAGTGGGCCATATAACTTGGAGAGTTTGATATCAAGTATAAGCCTCGGACAGCCGTCAAGGCTCAGGCATTGGCTGACTTCGTGGTTGAATGCACCATTAACAACCAAGAAGTCGGGGGGCAGGAGATAGTAACTACCACTGAGAGTGGAGATAAAGATGAAGAACTTGTAACTGGTCAGAAGGAATATTGGGTGCTCTATTTTGATGGAGCATCAAAAACAAAATCAAGCCATGCAGGTTTAGTTCTGCAAAGCCCCGATGGGTTCACAGTTGAGTATGCTTTGAAGTTGGATTTTCCTACTACCAACAATGAAGCTGAGTATGAGGCATTGATAGCTGGATTGGGCTTAGCTAGAGTCATGAGGGTCAAGAACCTCAAAGTGTGTGGAGATTCAAGACTGGTGGTCTCGCAAGTGAATGGCGAGTTTGAAGCCAATGATGAGACTATGGCAAAATACCTGAGAGTCGTGAAAGCTGTTATGACTCAGTTTGAGGAATGCTATGTGGAACACATTCCGAGAGAGGAGAACGCTAAGGCCGATGCCTTGTCTAAATTTGCTTCTTCTGAAATTGAGAACTATGCAGGGAGTGTTTACTTCCAAGTCTTGAAGGCCCCGACCATCAATTCTAAGTTGATAGCACCGATTGATATGGGAGGTTGCTGGATTGACCCTATCAAAGCTCACCTCGAGACAGGCTGGCTCCCTGACAATGCCTTGGAGGCACGAAAGCTGTCAGTGAGGGCATTGAGATACGCCTTGATTGAAGGCATCCTCTACAAAAGATCGTTTGTCGTCCCGTACCTGAAGTGCTTGAGGCCCCAAGGGGCAAGAGAAGCCTTGGAGGAAGTTCATGAAGGGATATGTGGGCAACACTTGGGGGGCAGAGCCCTAGCTCACAAGATCACACGACTGGGATTCTATTGGCCAGAGATGTTGGCCGATGCGCAGAATTATGTCAAGAAGTGTGACAGATGTCAAAAGCACGCTCCAATTGTAAGGCAGCCGCCTGAGATGTTAACTTCGATCAATTCTCCCATCTCGTTTGCAATGTGGGGAATGGACATACTAGGTCCTTTCCCTATGGCTTCGGCACAAAGGAAGTTTATGATAGTGGCCATCGACTACTTCACTAAGTGGATTGAGGCTAAGCCCTTAGCCAAGATAACCACCAAACAAATTTCCCAGTTCTTTTGGGAGAGCATCATCTGCAGATAGGGAATCCCCAGAATCCTTGTGACGGATAATGGGACAAAATTCAACAATGAAGAGTTTAAGAAGTACTGCAAGGAGAATGTTATTGAACTTCGCTTTTCTTCAGTAGCTCACCCTGAGGCTAATGGACAAGCTGAGGTAGCAAATTGAATTATCCTTGATGGACTGAAGAAGAGGGTCGGACGATCAAGAAACACTTAGGTGGATGAGTTGCTGCCTATACTTTGGGTATACCACACCACCTACGAAGTGATAACTGAAGCAACCCCGTTTTTGCTGGCTTATGGAGCCAAGGCAGTTGTGCCCCCTAGAGATTACACATGCATCGCCAAGAGTGGAAGCATATGATCACGAGACCAATGAAAAAGGCGTGAGGCTCGCCCTCGATCTGATTGACGAGGTTAGGGATGAAGCGAATGCTAGAAACGTAGAGCGTCAGAAGAAAGCATCTTTCCACTGCGACCAAAGGGTTAAGGAGAAGTTCTTTCGACAAGACAACTTGACTCTGAGGAAGATAGAGGCCTCCAGAGTTGGCCAGAAGGGAAGACTATCCCCCAATTGGGAAGGGTCGTATCGAGTCAGGAAGACACCAGGACGAGGATTCTACAGGTTGGAAATCTGGGATGATGAACACATTCCAAGATTAAGGATTGAATCCTTGAACTTCAAATCTCAACACAACATTAATTAAGCCTCGATGGCCAACAAGGCTGTCTGCCTCCAATCGAGCTTGTCGTTTGAGTTTAAGGACTCGAACCAAGAGTTGTCAATCAAGTTGAGACCTAAGAAAGGTTATATGAGCATAAGAAAATAAGGTTGGAAACCTAGAATCAAGCTAAAGGGTTGAAAACCAACAAAGGCATACCAGGCCTAAAGTCAAGTGCTAAGGAGCAAGTGAACTACCTGAATGATCAACCGAGAAGGAAGACCTCCTCCATGAGAAACAAAGATGAGGTAAGAACTAAAGAACTTCATCACAAGGATGAGAGTCAAGGGTTGATGATAACCAACAACCATGAATGAACTCAAGGTTCAAGACCAAGCTCCTTTTAAGGGGGTCCAGCCGACCAAGACTGATTTTCAGTCCTACACGGACTGTTGACGTTGTTTGGGCCATATCTTTAGCTCCGGGTATCAGATTTGGACGATCTTACTGTCCACGCGAAGATCTCTGAGTTTTCTATAGTCTTGGAGACCCTGGCCGACCAGGTCTTGGCCGACCAGCTCCTTTTAAGGAGGTCCAGCCGACCAGCTCCTGAACCTGGATCCCCCGGTCCAGGTTCAGTTCTTGGTCCTGGATCCCTACTTTTTCAGTGAACTTTTTAAACCTAAATCTCGACTTTTTCAGCGAATCTCGGATGATTGTTAATGATAAAAAGAGGTCGAGATTAGCACCGTTTAGTGCTGTTTAAGCACTGTTTAGTGCCTATTAGCACAGATTAGTGCCGATTAGCACCGTTTAGTGCTGTTTAAGCACTGTTTAGTGCATGTTAGCACAGATTAGTGCCGGTTAGCACTGTTTAGCACCGATTAGTGCCGTTAGTGCCATTTTATGCCATTTAACATTGTTTAACGCTGTTTAAACGTTGTTTAAGGCTTATTAGCGCTGTCTAGTGCCATTTAACACCGTTTAGTGTCGTTCAACATCGTTGTAAATGCGTCGGTCGCTCCACGCTTTACATTAAGATGATATTGTTGAAAATACTCACGTAAGAGCAATAAACCCTGACCCAAGTCTCGAATAAGGCCGTTATAACTTCAAGGAAAACCTGATCAGTTTTCCTAGAAGTTGGGGGGCAAATGATATGGGCTAAAAGTAAGCCCTAAAGACACATTTAATGTGGCATTAATTAGACCCGGAATGGTCCAAACGTGGGGCCCACCAGATGGGCCCAATCCCTATTTATAATATTAATTTCGTAATTAATATTAGGGGTAATAAACAGCTCAGCAAATAAGAGTCAAACAAGGATATTACTCTTGCCTGACTTAGCCTCCAAGATACATATTCCAACATGGAAACTGACTCCTACAAGGAAGGGGTCTAGAACCTTCCTCAAGGCGGTGGCTTGCCCACCAAGTCACCTACTCCTACCATAATTCCTAGGCTTCTCAGCCTATATAAAGGGTCTGACCCCTCATTCTCAGAACTACGTTTTCTTGGCTTGATTCTCTAATACAGAGATACGTAGGCATTCTGTGAGGACCGTTTAGTCTCGAACGCAGAAGCAGCCATAAGAGCACGAAGCTCCCGAACCCTAGCCGTCATAATCATAACCTAGTTTTTATTCCACAACAATATCCCAGTTTGAAAGGAATGCTTTATTATTTGTCTTTTACATTTTCTTCACAATTATTATCATAACAATTTTACGTTAAATTTTATTTTCAAATTTTACCTCTAATTTCTATTATTTTCCTTTAATTTTATCTAATCCATTACATTCATCCCAACTAAACACAACAATACTATGTTGGTATAAACTTTAACATGTCTCGGACCAAGCTTATACTTTATATTTATTAATTATTTTGAATAATTTTACTATACAAATGAAAAATTTATATCAAAATAATATTCTCTTCGTCTCTTATTACTTTTCCTGTTTGGTTGAACATGGTTGTCAACAGTTAATCATTAATATTTTTAATTTTGTATTAGTATTAAATATAAAAACTTCTTCGTATTAAAGTATTCACAAATGTGAATCAAACAAAATCACTCATTACTATATTTTGTTTTATAAATTATATGTAAATTAGTAATAAATCATTTATAATAAATAATTTAAAAAATCAAAACAGGAAAAGAATAAAGAGACGGAGGGAACATACATTTATACCCAATCTTTAATACATTTATACCCGATCTTTAAAGTGATGGAAATCATTATTTCTTATCATATAACGGACTACCTAAATTGCTATAATGGCCTCGTTTGACAAAAAATAAATTAAGTTCTTAGAGCATCTCCAATCACCACCACCTGTTACCCTCCAACCACAAGATCTGTTAGCAAAAATTATAGATATCCTTTATTTCATCTTCTATATTTGTTGATTCTGTAGCCATTATCTAAAATATCCACGTCACTTTTTTACCTTATTTAAATTATATTCATTGTGAAGTAATGATAAAGGTGAACCAAAATAATAATAAAATACTATTTTTGAATTATAGCTAACCATTATTGCTAAATAAAATACTATTTTTGAATTATAGCTAACCATTATTGCTAACACCATTGGAGCACAATGTGTTACAACTTCAGTAAATTTTAACTAACACTTATTATTGCTAACCATTATACCTAGTGCCGTTGGAGATGCTCTTATGAACTTATTTTTGGATAGTAATTTCATGGGTTTCATTTGTATGATCTCAGGTTAAAATTGTGAGGTTAAAAAAAACCAATACAAATTTAAGTGTATTTATGTAAATTATTGATAAAAATTTGATATTTACTGATATGGGCTAAAAGTAAGCCCTAAGACACATTTAATGTGGCATTAATTAGACCTAGAATGGTCCAAACGTGGGGCCCACCAGATGGGCCCAAACCCTAACTATAATATTAATTTCGTAATTAATATTAGGGGTAATAAACAGCCCAGCAAGTAAGAGTCAAATAAGGATATTATTCTTGCCTGACTTAGTCTCCAAGATACATATTCCAACATGGAAACTGACTCCTACAAGGAAGGAGTCTAGAACCTTCCTTGAGGCGGTGACTTGCCCACCAAGTCACCTAACCCTACTACGATTTTAGGGTTTCTCAGCCTATATAAAGGGTCTGACCCCTCATTCTCAGAACTACGTTTTTTGGCTTGATTCTCTAGTACAGAGATACGTAGGCATTCTGTGAGGACCGATCAGTCTCGAACGCAGAAGCAGCCATAAAAGCACGAAGCTCACGAACCCTAGCCTTAAATACACAAACCCTAGCCGCAATAATTTAAACCTAGTTTTTATTCCACAACATTTGGCGCCGTCTGTGGGAAGAAGACATCAACCATGGTTCAAACACGAAGAACTGCTCCAGGCACTACAGAGCCAATCGCTACCGAGGCCCTACCTCTTAGCTCTGCTCCGCCCCTTACTGAACAAGTACTTCCGACATCTGAGCAAGTACCTCCGGCATCCGGAACTATCGTTTCGTACCAAGTTTCTCAACCCTTAGGGACGACTACCCATGTTGAGAGTACGCTACCTCCGATCATCCACACAGTTCCAGGGACTAACCCCCCTCAGACGGGGATTTCTTCTCTGATTGTAGGTCCCAACAACCTTACACGAGGGGTTCAGATCCATACTACGGATCTCCCTATAAGCACCAATCCAACATATGGGATGTCCAATTACGGAGCTGGACCGAGTGGGCATGCCCTGTATATTCGAGATCGAGATTATCGCGATTTTTCTGGTCCTTATTCAGATGAATCATCTTCTGACGATGATTACGAGCGTGATGAAGCCCCAAGGAGGCGACGTGCAAGTAAAGAGCCTATGGGGAGAACTCGAACTATCCATGATGGACTCACTTCAACAGTTGCTGAGAGGATTAAGGCTTATGAAGCCGAGATCTTAAAGTTAAAGGAAGATATGGCCAGGGAGCAAGCCAGATCAAATCTGACTTTGCCACCTCCCACGTCAGGACCGATTCCCTTCATAGATCTGGAGAGACCTCTAAGGAGGCAAAGAAGGACTACCGTCCCACCTGAAAGAACTACAAGGGTGGAAACCCCTAAAAGCAACCCTAAGGATCTGATGCCACTTGGGGACCCTGATGATCCCACACCTCCGTTTACTGAAGACGTGATGAATGCTCATATCTCAAAGAAGTTTAAGATGCCAACAATCAAAGCTTATGATGGAATGGGTGATCCTGCCAACCACGTTAGAACGTTCTCAAACGCACTGCTGTTGCAGCCTCCAAGCGACGCTTTGAAGTGTAGGGCTTTCCCTCAAACTTTGTCAGGCATGGCTCAAAGATGGTATAGTCGGCTTCCTGCAAACTCGATTGGTTCCTTTAAGGAGTTGAGTGCTGCCTTCATTAGTCAGTTTATCAGCGGAAGAACGCATGAGAAAAGCTCTGCATCTCTTATGTATGTGGTACAAGGGAAGAGCGAAAGTCTGAGAGACTACCTTAAGAGGTTCACCAAGGAGACTCTGAACATCACTGATCTGGACAATAAGGTTGCAATGGTAGCCTTGGAGCATGGTACCACCGACTTATACTTTAAGAGATCGTTGGCAAAACATCCCCCGGAGAATATGGCTGATCTCCAACGAAGGGCTGATAAGTACATCAAGGCCGAGGATAGCACGAAGAAGGAGGTCACATTAGGCAATGGACAGGGAAACAGTGATACAAAAAAGCGTAAGCAAGGGCAGGAGTACGATGCTAGGGACAAGTATCCCCGAACTAGCAAGGACTCTGATTCGCCACCAAAAAAGAACTTGGGACCGAGGTTCTCTGACTATGCAAGGTTGAATGCCCCCAGAAGTCAAATCTTGTTGGAAATTGAGAAGGATAAAGACTTCCGATGGCCGAAGCCACTCAGGGGAGACCCCGCAAAGAGGAATAAGGATCAGTACTGTAGGTTCCACCGAGATGTAGGACATGACACGGATGATTGCAGACAGTTGAAGGACGAGATTGAATTCTTGATCCGTAAAGGAAAGCTGAACAATTTCACAAAGGGTGGAGATCATGGAACCCAAAGAGGGGATTACAACAGGAGAAACAATGACAGGAGGGATAACGATCGTGACCGCAACACGCAGCCCCGAGGGCCAGTTATCAACATGATCTGGGGAGGCCCAACAGCGGCCGGTACAACCCGCAATTCTCGAAAGGCATACGCAAGGGAAGTGATGCATATTGTGGGAGAGGCCCCGAAGCGTGCTAGAACAGAAACCGTGATTGGTTTTGATGACTCTGATCTGGAAGGGGTGAAATTCCCCCATGATGACCCATTAGTTATAATCCCTGTGATTGGGAACTCGGAGGTAAAACGAGTCTTGATAGACAATGGAGCTTCTGTTGACATTCTGTTTCATGATGCGTTTGTGAAGATGGGATATGCCGATTCTCAGCTAACTCCGACTAACATGCCTATTTATGGGTTCAATGGGGTTGAGTCCAAGGTCGAGGGTACTATCCAGTTACCCGTGACAATCGGGCAGGAACCTAAGGAAGCTACTCAAATGCTAAACTTTCTGGTAATTAAGGCAGCCTCGACTTATAACGCAATCCTGGGAAGGACTGGACTTCATGCGTTCAAGGCTGTTGCCTCAACATATCACATGAAGATTAAGTTTCCAACCCGAAACGGGGTTGGAGAACAGAAAGGCGACCAGAAGATGGCAAGAAGTTGTTATGTGTCCGCCCTAAGAGCTGATGGAGTCGGGGGGCAGGTACTCCCAATTGAAGACATGGATGTCCGTAGTGATGATGAACAGCGAGGAAAGCCAGCAGAGGATTTAATACCCGTCCCTCTAAAGCTGAGCGACCCGGAGAAGGTTACATACATAGGAGCATCTCTGAGGGAACCCCTGAAGGGCGAATTGATAGCGTTCTTGCAAGAGAATAGCGATGTGTTTGCTTGGACAGCAGCAGACATGCCAGGGATTGACCCCCAACTTATAACTCATAGGTTGAACGTCGATCCTGAACGGAAGAAAATAAAGCAGAAAAAGAGGAATTTTGCTCCTGAAAGGCAAGAGGCCATTAAGCAAGAAGTTGATAAGCTTTTGGAAGCTGGGTTCATTGAGGAGATTCAGTTCCCTGAATGGTTGGCTAATCCCGTCATGGTCAAGAAAGCGAATGGAAAATGGAGAATGTGCATCGACTTCACAGATTTGAACGATGCATGCCCAAAGGATTGTTTCCCTCTACCAAGGATTGATACCCTAATAGATGCTACAGCTGGACACGAGATGTTAAGTTTCATGGATGGTTTCAGCGGATACAATCAGATTAAGATGCACAAGGACGACATTCCTAAGGTATCTTTCATAACCGACTTTGGTGTTTTCTGCTATCTTGTTATGGCTTTTGGTCTAAAGAATGCAGGAGCTACCTACCAACGATTGGTGAATAAGATATTCGCCCATCTGATTGGAAAAACCATGGAGGTCTATGTTGATGACATGTTAGTCAAGAGCCTACTCAAGGCAGATCATATAAGGCACCTCAGAGAGGCATTTGAAGTGCTAAGGCACCATAAGATGATGCTAAATCCAGCAAAGTGTGCTTTTGGTGTTGGATCGGGAAAATTTTTGGGGCTGATGGTTTCCAAGAGAGGCATAGAGGCCAACCCGGACAAGATTAAGGCTATTCTGGACATGGAGTCACCCCGCTCAATACGAGATGTACAGAAATTAACTGGCCGGGTTGCGGCCTTAGGAAGGTTCATCTCCAAGTCTGGTGACAAATGCTTGCCTTTCTTTCAGGCATTAAAAAAGGTGAAAAATTTTGAGTGGACCACAGAGAGCCAGGAGGCCTTTGAACAGTTGAAGAAATACATGGCTGAAGCCCCGTTGTTGGCCAAACCTAATCCTGGAGAGATTCTCTACCTATACCTGGCGGTATCCGAACAAGCATTGAGTGCTGTTCTAGTCAAAGAGGAAAAGAAAGTTCAGAAACCCATCTACTATGTGAGTAAGGTGTTGCATGGGGCGGAATTGAATTACTCTTCCATTGAGAAGTTTGCATTGGCATTAATCACTGCTTCAAGGAAATTGAGACCGTACTTTCAGGCTCACAAAATCGAAGTCTTGACAAACCAACAGTTGAGGAGCATATTGCACAGTCCGAAAGCAAGTGGAAGATTGATCAAATGGGCTATAGAACTTGGAGAGTTTGATATCAAGTATAAGCCTCGGACAGCCATCAAGGCTCAGGCATTGGCTGACTTCGTGGTTGAATGCACTATTGACAACCAAGAAGTCGGGGGGCAGGAGATGATAACCACCCCTGAGAACGAGGATAAAGGTGAAGAACTTATAACTGGACAGAAGGAATATTGGGTGCTCTATTTTGATGGAGCATCAAAAACAAAATCTAGTGGTGCAGGTTTAGTTCTGCAAAGCCCCGATGGGTTCACAGTTGAGTACGCTTTGAAGTTGGACTTTCCAACGACCAACAATGAAGCTGAGTATGAAGCCCTGATAGCCGGATTAGGCTTGGCCAGAATCATGAGGGTCAAGAATCTCAAAGTATGTGGAGATTCGAGACTGGTGGTCTCCCAAGTGAATGGCGAGTTTGAAGCCAAGGATGAGACTATGGCAAAATACCTAAGAGTCGTGAAGGCTGTTATGACTCAGTTTGAAGAATGCTATGTGGAACACATTCCGAGAGAGGAGAACGCTAAGGCCGATGCCTTGTCTAAATTTGCTTCTTCTGAAATTGAGAACTATGCAGGTAGTGTTTACTTCCAGGTCTTGAAGGCCCCGACCATCAACTCTAAGTTGATAGCACCTATCGATGTGGGAAGCTGTTGGATAGATCCTATTAAAGCTCACCTAGAAGCTGGATGGCTTCCAGACAATGCCTTGGAGGCACGAAAATTGTCAGTAAGAGCATTGAGATATGCCTTGATTGAAGGCATCTTATACAAGAGATCGTTTGTCGTCCCGTACTTGAAGTGCCTAAGGCCCCAAGAGGCAAGAGAAGCATTGGAGGAAGTTCATGGAGGGATCTGTGGGCAGCACTTGGGGGGCAGAGCCCTAGCTCACAAGATTACCCGCCTGGGATTCTATTGGCCAGAGATGTTGGCGGATGCCCAGGACTATGTCAAGAAGTGTGACAGATGTCAAAAGCACGCTCCAATTGTAAGGCAGCCGCCTGAGATGTTAACTTCGATCAATTCTCCCATCCCGTTTGCAATGTGGGGAATGGACATATTAGGTCCTTTCCCTATGGCTTCGGCACAGAGGAAGTTTCTGATAGTCGCCATTGACTACTTCACCAAGTGGATTGAGGCTAAACCTTTAGCCAAGATAACCACCAAACAAGTTTCCCAGTTCTTTTGGGAGAACATAATTTGTAGATATGGAATCCCGCGAATTCTTGTGACAGATAATGGGACACAATTTAACAATGAGGAATTCAAGAAGTATTGTGAGGAAAATGCTATTGAGCTTCGTTTTACCTCTGTGGCACATCCGCAAGCGAATGGGCAGGCCGAGGTGGCCAATCGAATTATCCTGGATGGACTAAAGAAAAGGGTCGAGCGCTCAAGAAACACTTGGGTGGATGAGCTGCTACCTATACTCTGGGCTTATCGCACTACTTGTAAAGTAACTACCGGAGCAACCCCGTTTTTGCTAGCTTATGGAGCTGAGGCTGTTGTGCCGCTGGAAATCATGCAGGCATCACCTCGAGTTGAGGCATATGAACCTGAAGCTAATGAAGAAGGCATGAGGCTCGCTCTAGATCTGATTGATGAAGTTAGAGATGAGGCAAACGCCAGAAATGCGGAGCATCAAAAGAAAGCGTCTTTCTATTACAACCACAGGGTTAAGGAGAGGTTCTTTCAGCAAGGTGACTTGGTTCTCAGGAAGATTGAAGCTTCTGGAGTTGGCCAGAAAGGGAAATTAGCCCCCAACTGGGAAGGACCATATCGAGTCAGAAGGACGCTAGGACGAGGATCATACAAGTTGGAGACCTTAGATGGGAATGAAGTGCCCCGGACTTGGCATGCTCTGAACTTGAAGATTTATTATGTATAAGCCTTCCTAATAAGGACTTGGCTTTTAGCTATTTATAAATAAAAGTAGAAATAAGGTTCGATGAAACCATTCCAGGGACTAGTACCCCGAGTAGGACCATAGTATCAATATAAGGGTTGAACCCTCTTTCAAGATATCAATGCAAATCTGTTTTCCATTCTATGATTCTATGTTTTGTTTATGTACCAAGCACCTGTTGAGTGCAAGTCTGGAAAGATCAAGTACTGAAAGTAAATAAGCATATGAATAAAGGAAACAGATGCATAAATTAAACGCCCCGAGGGGCCATGGTTTAAGTTAAGCTACAACACACAAATAAAAGTTAAGTCCCGAAGGACATTAATTGAAAGATGATAAAATAAAGCCACAAACGGCTAGATAAGGGCCATGCAAGGCCATAAGGGAACCCATCCTACTTAGCTGGGGATTCTTCCTCGCTGCTCTCCTCGCCCGACTCCTCCTCACCTGAATCCTCTTCTTCGCCGGACTCTTCACCTGAAGTTTCTTCCTCGGCTTGATCAACGACCGCCATAGGTTGAGTAGTAGTCTCCACATCTTCGGTTTCCTCCTCCCCGGAGGATGAAGTCGAACTGTCTTCGTTACGGATCACCCTCTTGCCTGGGATCGGTTGTCGAACAACTCCAACTTTCCTGGCAGGCGGGGGCTTCTTTCCACGGGATCCCGAAGAACTTGAGTCTTGACTAGCAGCTGGAGGACGCCTCCTGGATCCCGAAGATCTACGGCTACCTTTAGAGCCTGAACCTGATGCTTGGGGAACAATCTTGATTCCCGATCCAGAGGCAAGGTTTGCACGGTCCTCGTCACCCGCAGTCCAGAAAAGGCAAGGAAAATCAGAGGGGATAACCACTGAGGGATGTTTACTACTTACAGCACTGATTGCCTTGTCCCAACCAACAGACATGTTGTAAGGACGTACCTCATCATCATGATCATCAAAGAACTTTAGAAACTCTTCAGATTTATGATATGCCTTAATCAATTTATTAGCATCATTCATCTTCTTTTGAGCCAAGGAGGCAAGTTGCTTTCGGGAGGATAAGGCATCCGCTTCGGCATGGGTAACCTGAGAATGCAGGTCGTCAATCTCTTCCTGGAACCTAGCTGAGTCAGTCTTCAAGGATATATTCTCATCCCTGAAAGCCAGGCCTTGGGTACAGACAGCTTGGAAGAAGGCATTAGCCTACAACCAAAGTTCACAAAGCATAAGGAATGTGAAAGAGGTAAATCATACCAGAATCGGTAGGAAAAGTATCTTACCTGATACAAGGCTTGGGAGCCCAGAAGTTGATTCTCATTCATTTTGTCCCCAGCAAGTAAGGACAGTCTATCAGGAGGGGTAACAGAAAGCTTCGACCAATCTAGGGATAGTTCAGGACTCCCAGAAACCGAGTCTTGTTCGCATATACCCCAGGATGGCATAAAGGGGGTTCTGATACTTCCACGGGATCTTTTCCCGCCTTGAGAGCAACCTTCCAAGAAGTTGGGAATCCGAGGCTTAGCGGGATTCAAAAGCTCCTCAGCTTTTTTCTTCATTCTTTGAGTCACAGACGGCTGATTCTGAGGACGGCTGTCAATCTCCTCCGCAGCTGAAACACAAAGAGAAAACACAGATATAAGAACAAACAGAGTTCATAAGAAGCTTAAGTAAGGAAATTACCCTCAACGGAAAGAAAGCTAAGGCCAGCTTCGATAAGGTTCTTTTCATTCAGAAACATTTTATAATGGGTACTGCCATCATCGGCCAGAAGCCAATCTCGATCCTGTAACTCCGAATCATCAAGGTCGCAAATGAAGTGTTTACTATCTTGCACAACTCTGAATCTCTTGACGAAGAAGTTACCCCAATCACCGCCTTTCCATTCAAGAATTACAAACTCTCTCTCCCAGAAATGTTGGGAATCTGGTAAAGAATAAGGGTTCACCATGTGTGGAATTTTGGCCCTGTGCTTGAGACTGACCCATCCTTTCTTTTGGTCGGAAGAGTTACTGGCTATGAAGATACTTCGAAATAATGTAGTAGTCGGGTGAATCTCCAATTGACGACATCTTATTAAAAATATAGAGATATATCTCCAAGAGTTGGGATACAACTGACAGGGATGAATCTGATACTCTGCCAGCAATCTTATGATGAAGTTATCAACGGGGAATCTGAACCCAGCATCCAGAGCACCCCAGTGGACGCAAAGCCTCTCGGGGTGCCAGTTACAGGTCCTGTCTGATGGTTTTGCGAGACGAACTTTGATAGCACTCGGAAAGTGATATGAGTCCTTTATTTTCTGGACATCTTTTTCGTTTAACTTACTGGGACTGCTAAAAGCATCTAAACTAGCACAGTTCGGGAATGTGTCCCTCATAATATTAAGAAGATCTAGTAAGGATTCAAATTTACGATCAACGAATGAAGAAGGTTTGATTTCTTCCTTACCTTTAGCTGTCCTCATCTTACTCCTCTTTGCCATGGCTTCCATCATGGATACAGGAGGAGCCACTGGCCGGTTACCTTCTGACATCTTGATTACAAAGCTGGAACTTGATCTTGAAACTTGAAGGCTAGAGAGCTTAAGAATTTGAAAACCCAGAAGTGAAGAAGTGAATGAAATGAAAGCTACCACACTTCTTTTATAAGAGAAGCATGACCTGCTGTAAAAGGTTGAAGTTCAGTCTGGTTCGCGTTTACAGGTCATCTATCGTTTAAAGATGAAAAAAGGACAGAAATTGCTCGTTTTATACAGAAAGGATCGTTAAAATTCAAATATGCCAAAGAAGAAATAGCTGATGTTTGAATAACATCGTCGGAAGTCACGAGTGACCAAACTGACGATCCAAGATCAAGGTCAAGTTCCTTGATCCTGAAGATAACAAAGTCATGAATGGCCAAAATGATGGTTTGAGATTCAGATTAAAGTCTTTGATCCTCAAGATCATGAATGATTTTCACGTCTGGGTTAACTAGCTAGCCAAGAAGCAATCGACCGCGACGCACAAGGGGCCTCAGCCGACCAGGTCCCGGAAGACCAGGTCCCGGCCGACCAACCTATTTTAAGGAGGGTCAGCCGACCAGGTCCCGGAAGACCAGGTCCCGGCCGACCAACCTATTTTAAGGAGGGTCAGCCGACCAGGTCCCGGAAGACCAGGTCCCGGCCGACCAACCTATTTTAAGGAGGGTCAGCCGACCAGGTCCCGGAAGACCAGGTCCCGGCCGACCAACTTATTTTGGAGGGGTTCAGCCGACCAGCTTCTGAACCTGGATCCCCCCGGTCCAGGTTCAGTTCTTGGTCCTGGATCCCTACTTTTTCAGCAAATGATTTTGGACATGGTTCTCGACTTTTTCAGCGAATATTAGATGATTATCAATGTTAAAGAGAGGCCAAGGTTAGCCATGAAGGCCAAGATGAGTCATGAAGGCCAAAGTTAGCCATGAAGTCACAAGCGACCATACTGACGATTCGTAATCAAGGTCAAGACTATGGATCCTTAGGACCATGGATGGTTTCTGATCCTAGATCCACACTCTCTATTGAAATCAAGAAGGAGTCTAAGTTCAAGTTTTTTAGGCCAATTATTGACTAGTTAGCCCTAGAAGAGGAATTTCAGCCAACCAAGTCCCGGAAGACCAGCTTCTGGCCGACCAGCTCCCCTGGAGGAGGGCCAGCCGACCAGCTTCTGGCCGACCAGGTCTCAGCCGACCAGCTTTTGGCCGACCAGCTCATTTTCAGGGGGTCCAGCCGACCAGCTTCTGAACCTGGATCCCCCCGGTCCAGGTTCAGTTCTTGGTCCTGGATCCCTACTTTTTCAGTGAACTTTTAAACCTAAATCTCGACTTTTTCAGCAAATCTTGGATGATTGTTAATGATGAAAAGAGATTGAGATTAGCACAGTTTAGTGCCGATTAGCACCGTTTAGTGCTGTTTAAGCACTGATTAGTGCCGGTTAGCACTGTTTAGCGCCGATTAGTGCCGTTAGTGCCATTTGATGCCACCTAACATTGTTTAACACTGTTTAAACATTGTTCAAGGCTGATTAGCGCTGTGTAGTGCCGTTTAACACTGATTAGTGTCGTTCAACGTCATTGTAAATGCGTCGGTCGCTCCACGCTTTACATCAAGATGATATTGTTGAAAATACTCGCGTAAGAGCAATAAACCCTGACCCAAGTCTCGAATAAGGCCGTTATAACTTCAAGGAAAACCTGATCAGTTTTCCTAGAAGTTGGGGGGCAAATGATATGGGCTAAAAGTAAGCCCTAAGACACATTTAATGTGGCATTAATTAGACCTAGAATGGTCCAAACGTGGGGCCCACCAGATGGGCCCAAACCCTAACTATAATATTAATTTCGTAATTAATATTAGGGGTAATAAACAGCCCAGCAAGTAAGAGTCAAATAAGGATATTATTCTTGCCTGACTTAGTCTCCAAGATACATATTCCAACATGGAAACTGACTCCTACAAGGAAGGAGTCTAGAACCTTCCTTGAGGCGGTGACTTGCCCACCAAGTCACCTAACCCTACTACGATTTTAGGGTTTCTCAGCCTATATAAAGGGTCTGACCCCTCATTCTCAGAACTACGTTTTTTGGCTTGATTCTCTAGTACAGAGATACGTAGGCATTCTGTGAGGACCGATCAGTCTCGAACGCAGAAGCAGCCATAAAAGCACGAAGCTCACGAACCCTAGCCTTAAATACACAAACCCTAGCCGCAATAATTTAAACCTAGTTTTTATTCCACAACATTTACAAAAATGCTCATGCGGGCCTCTTACTTTATAGTAATATTTCTTATAACCTTAGCCTTTGGGGAGATCCCTAAAATTGTCCTATGCCCAGTTTTTTCTAATTTCATATATTGATAATTTTTTTGTACAAGTATGTATGTAATGTATATTTGAGATTTCATAAGTTAAAAAAAAAATTCAAAAAAAAACTATGAAACTTAGCTTATTTCTTAAAATAAGTTACTTTTCTGGAAAATAGGTTCACACAAACCCAATAATTTATAGTTTTAAGTCACTAAATTACATGAAAATTTTGCACATAAACACGTTGTTTATTATATCTAAATTTTCTTGGATTTTCAAATATTATTTATAGTCGGATGAGTACAAATATTTATATTGGGTTGAGTTTCAGTAAAAACTTTTTTTAGTACAAACTTATAATTTTTTTTAATGCATATATAATTCGGTTCAACATCATCTATTAAATAATATTAAGATTTTGTTGAATACATATAATTGGAAACGAAAATATATTTATATAACATTCTATAATATATTAAAAACATATTTGCAATATCTTTTTTACGAAAAATTTAAATTCTTTTATAATGAGTTTTCAACATATATTATATCCTTATATGTAATAAGTATAATAGGGATTTTATCCATAATTTTCGTCACTGTATTACCAAATTAATCTCAACCATCGATCTAATCCTTTTAAAAATAGACGATTAATATTATATCATATTAAAAAGAAAATTATAATCTAAAAAGGATATTATTAAAAAAGGTTGATTAGAATTGAATTTCGAAAAGAAAATTATACTATGAAAATGATATATTTAAAAAAGGATACAAATATATTATATTTTTTGAATTGAATTTCGAAAAGAAAATTATACTATGAAAAGGATATCCTTAAAAAAGGATACAAATGAATAATATTTTAATTATTAATATTAAAAGAAGTTTATATTTACTATTTGTGCTCTATCTGAAGATCTATAAATCAGATTTGGAAAATTTTACAGCCCACGCGAAGGTTTTAAAATTATCATTAATTTAGAGATTATTTAACAATTATTATCGAAATGGAAACACTCAAAATCTCAATAGAGAATGTAATTACGAATTTTTATATTAATCTTATTCAATGTAGAAGACATAAATTGATAACCCTATATAATGTAGAAAACCAAATTATATATGATTTAGATCATTGACATTCACTTTTTCGTCTTTCAGTATAAATACATTTTTTTAGTTAAATGTTAAAAGGTAAAATATTTTTATTGCTAAATCCAACATTATTCATCTATTAATTTTATGATCTAACGGTTCTTATTTATTTTGTCGTACGGAATACGAGATTATCGACTACCAGAATTTTGGACAAATTCACTTTTACACTTATTATTAAAACTATATTTTGTTGTTAGTATAACTATCTTCAAATAATAAGAAGGGTATTTTGATAGTCAAAACGAAACATAAGTAGATTTCATGAATCGAATAAAATTTAAAACGTAAAAAATCATCAATTGTTTTTCTTTTTTCTGCGTAGTTTTAATTGAAAAGTAAATTTAAATCATCATTAAATTAAAGATTATTTTATTAATTTCGTGTGGGTTGTAAAATCGTCAAAATCAAATTTTAAGAATTTAAGATATAACACAAATATTAAATTGAACGTTTAAAATCTTATATATATATATATATATATATATATATATATATATATATATATCAATTTTTCAATAAAAAATTGATATGTAAATTAATATTATATAGATATTTAAAATTAATATAATTACAGATATTAAAAAAGGAACCGTGCGTTGCACGGGTTATAAGCTAGTATAACTTAAGTTCAAACATGCATCATCTGTTGAACAACATTTATAATTGTGTTCAATCCAAATATATAAATTAATTTTACATTAGTACAATTAAGAAAATTGTATAAAATTGATCATATTTTATATTTTTATATTCTAATTTGGTATTGTTTAACCCCAAAAGGATAGTTGAAAATTATTTAATAATTAGTAAAAATAATTAACTACGATTCAATGCACCCATTATTAAACAAATAAAATTTCATATTTACATACTCTATTTTGGTATTGGTGAACCCCAAAAGGATTTTGAAAAATTAAATTATATGTATTCAATAATTTTTTTATTATTAATTGATAAATAATGTTAAATTAAAATTATAAATGTGTTGAACGAGAAAAGTTTACATTTGATCCTGATTTTATTTATTTTATTTATTATATGTGCTTTGGATACATTTTCGCTATGTTGTACTTAAACTTTTTATTAATATAGCATATAGTTATAAAATTTGAAAACCTATGTATGCGGCGAATTAATATCTTGTGTCAAGTTGCTAATTCTAATTTCTAAAGTTGTCTTACTAAGTATAATCAGTATCGTAAAAATCGGGAATCGGAATTAATTGGTAGAGGCATTGTCCAGGAATTAATCGGGGATTAATTAGGTATTTGGGAATTAATCGTAATTATTAATCGGATAATCAGATTATTAATCAGTACGATAACACATGGAACAGAGATTAATCGGTGATTAATCATGATTAATTAATCATCGATTTTTAGAACAGAGAGTATAATATACAATCGTTAGTATATTTTATCAAAAGATGCTGACAGCCATTTATGCACAAAAGAAAAAAGTAAATAAAATATAGGGTTAAATATCAAGTAAACCATGGATTGAAATGAAATGGTCCTTAATTGTAAATTCTTTTGGTCCCTTAACATTTTTAAAATATATAAAATATTAAAATTAAACAAAAACTTAACGGTCAATAACGTGTCAGCAGTACTAATTGTGGTTAAGTTTTTGTTTGATTTTAACGTTTTGTACATTTTAAAGACATTAATAATCGAAATAAATCAAATTTACTATTAAAAATTATTTTGATATATTTTATTCCAATCACTTACTTGATATTTAATCCCAAAAATATATAATTTGATAGACAGCTGCCGACTAGACAAAAGTGGAAAGGACAATTTCAGAAATTTAATAATTGAGGAGTGTGAGAGCATGAAATGAAAGGGGTACTAAATTTGTTTTTAATCAAGTACCACAGTCCACAGCAACTAGCCTCTATTTCATCATTTTAATAATGATAATAGAGTAAGTAGACTAAAGAGGAAAGGAATGGAGAGAAAACGGCCACGTTGCTGAACCTCGGACACCACCTTACCGACAATTGTGGAATATTTAATTCAATATCTTAGAGCATCTCCAAGAGGTTCCTACATTCACTCTTAAAAATAATATAAATAAATGGTTCTTAGCAAGTTATTACATTGGTTTATGTGTCAAACTCCAACAATACTCTTTATATTAGCTCTTTACTTATAATTTATTCATAAATCAACCCACTATAAGTGCAAGAATTGGTGGACATGAATACTTTATTATTAAAATATAAGTTAAGAGCTAC
This sequence comes from Kitagawia praeruptora, assembly GCA_037693485.1. Lineage (NCBI taxonomy): Eukaryota > Viridiplantae > Streptophyta > Magnoliopsida > Apiales > Apiaceae > Kitagawia > Kitagawia praeruptora. Next base: position 118,791,809 of record CM075352.1, read on the forward strand.
AAGTGGCTCTTAGAAATGAGGAGAGAGAAGATGCTCTTAGTATTTTTAAGAGCCACTAAGAATCTCTTGGAGCAACATTTTCATTCGCTCTACTAATTTTTTGAGTTAAGAACTCAAATAGAGAGCCTCTTGGAGATGCTCTTATATATTTGTGTGTCTCAAACAAATAAAATTTCGTTTGGACATGACGAGGTTATATCTTATAAACATTCGACTACACAATGTTGTACATATATACAACGCAATATTTTTGTCTCCAAACGTTGGCCTAACTAAAAAAGATGATGGAGCACCATAGCGGTACGGATTATTTTTAATTATTTTCAATTTAGTATATTTAATATTATAAATATTATTTTTAATATATTTGGAGAATTCAAATTTTAGACCTTTGTATATAAATAATTTTTAATACTAAATCTAATTAATATGTTGTTGGTGGAAATCGAACATTCAACCTTTCTATATAACATAATCTAGTATTAATTTTATATTAAACTGTTGTTGGCGGGATTTGAACCTTAGACCTCCAACTTTTAGTATTGTTGTATCTAAGTTCTAACGGTCATGATCTATTTGAATTGAATATCTAACGGTTGTGAATGAAGGATAACCAAAAATGAGGAATCAAATAGGGGTAACCAAACTACAAATTATATCCTCTTTAGCATATTATAGTATGAATGAATAAATCTTGGCATACACACTAATTCACTACACAAACTCACTACCATTAATTTAGGGATGATTTATCACTACAATTACCTTATATATTTTCTATAAAAATAATTAAAATATTAAAGTGTGAATAATATTAAGGGATTGGGTTCACAATTCATCCCTAAATTAGTGGTAGTGAGTTTGTGTAGTGAATTAGTGTGTATGCCAAGATTTACTCATTATAGTATAGTATAGATATAGATTACTAGCTTATAACCAGTGTAAAATATGGGTTACTTTTTTTTAATTTATTTATAATGTAATATAGTATTATAAATATTAATTTTAATGTATTGTTTGAGGATTTGAACATTAGACCTTTGTATAATATTAGATCTTTGTATATAACAAATTTTAGTATTAAATCTAAATTAATATGTTGTTTGTGGTAATTGAACCTTTAACCTTTATATATAACATCTTTTAGTATTAATTAAATTACAATATTGTTGACAGGATTTGAATCTTATACCTCTTTATATAACAACTTTTAATATTATATCTAACGATTATTATCTATTTGAATTAAAGATCTAATGGTTATGAATGAAAGTAATAACCAAAAATGAAGGATAACCAAAAATGGGATTAACCAAACTACAAAATATACTCTCTTTTGCTTATTATAGTTTAATATACAGATGGACATGACCATGTCAATAATAATACATATTTTGTAACGGTAGTGGACTTGTGGTTAGAGGTGGCCATTTATGCGGGTTCTAACCGCCCCTCGGGACCAGCTCGTCTCGTATTGTAGCTCGAGTTATTCGGTCCGAACCAGGCCGGTTTAAAAACCACCCAAATCGTACTAATATTAGTGTCGATTATGATTCATGCTATACAAAACCGGGATCGGATCGACCCGGCTCGCCAGTAACCCGCCAACTCGAACCGGTCCGCACAACCAGTAGCTCCCAAGTCGATAGTTGCATTTCTGCTCGTTGCACTAGCTGTTGGTGGTAGTTGTGGCTGTCAACGGCTAGATATGGACCCTATAAATATAAAACCCCCCTTCTCCCCTCACACCACAGTCCCTCTCTCTCATTTTCTCTCGATCTCTCTCGCACCTTTCCCTCTCTCATTTTCTCTCAATCTCTCCCTCTCAAAATCTTGCGTTTGCAAATTATAATTTTTTATTTATTTTTACTATTTGCAATTTTTATTATATTTATTTTTACTAAAAAAATGGAAGAAGGAAGAGGTACTTTATCGTCTCAAGATTCAATCCCGATGTCCATGCTACCAACTCGATCTCGATCCACAACAACTAACACCGAACAAGGTACTTAAATTTATTTTCAATTTTATTTCATTTGAATTTTTTAACTTATATTTTCGTTTTTCATTTTTTAAATTTTGTTTCACTTTTAAAATTTTCAATTTTATTTCGTTTTTTATTTTTTAACTTTTACTTCGTTTTTCGTTTTTAAAATTTTGTTTCATTTTTAAAATTTTCATGTTTTATTTCGTTTCTAATTTACTCATTTTGTAAATTTTTGTAGGTAGTACGAGTTCGAGATAATCATCACACGTGTGGACATATTTTGATGAAAAAAAATACGAGATAATCCAAACCGATTTAAAGCTCATTGTTTGGTTTGTTTATAAAATGGTCAAGCACAAGTGCCATTTAACTACGCTAAGGGAATCGATACGGGTACGCTTAATTGACACATGGAAAACATTCATGAAATTATGAAAGCGGGTCACGAAAGTGTAGAAGCACGTGGAGGTCCCCACCAAACACAACTTGGTGGTTTCTTGACATCATCGACCGGTAGAGGTATGCATTTTTCCAATAGGTTAGATAGAATGATTGAAGATTTTGCTAATTATGTTACATTAGACGAGTTACCTTTCTCTCACGGTGAGAGTGAAAATTTGGAGCACATGATTAAAAATTCAATAAATTCGACATTTAGAAAAATTCCTAGGAACACACTTAAACGACACACCATAAAATAATATCATAACACTATAGCATAATTAACTGAATTTTTCCGAGAATTTGATGGTATGGTTTCTTTAACCAGTGATTGTTGGAGTTCAAGTCAAGGTGAGCCTTATATTGTATTACGGTTCATTGAATTGGTGTTGACTAATTATTACAAAAGCGAATTATTGGTTTTGATGTTATGGACGAGTCACACTCCGATTATAACATAAAACAAAGAATTTTAGACACAATAAAGGAATTTAATTTGTTTAACAAAGTATTTACACTATCTTTAGATAATGCTTCTGCTAATAACAAATGTATCAACTACATTAGGCCCGATATTCCTTTAGTTTTAGATGGAGTAATTTTACACGTTAAATGTTGTGCTCATATAATTAATTTGTCGGTCCAAATGGAATTTCACAATTAACTCATTATTAGAACCCATTAGGAAAGTAATTAAGTATCTATGTCTAGAGAACACATTTAGGTCTAGCTACAAGAAATTGTATAAAGATAATGGATTAAGGTCGAAGAAGTGGGGTATCGACACTCCTACGAGATGGAGTTTGACTTATAAATTCCTAAATGAAGCAATTAAATATAAGGTCGTCACTGAATAATATAATTCAGACCCAAACAGCCAATACGAAGTTGGATTTATTATTGAATTCGACTGGGAGTTGGCATCTACCGTACGTGACATAATTGATTGTTTTGCACATGCTACTAAGGTTTTTTCTTATGTTTATGAACTAAATTTACATCATGTTATCATTGAGTGTGTTAATATTGTTACTACTTTACGTGATTATGAAGATAATGCATATTTTAGTCTGGTTATTCGTGATATGAAAATTAAGTGGATCAAATACTTTACAAAATTTTCTTATATTTATGGTACTGCATGTCTTCTTTACCCTGGTGTTAGAAAGGAAACTTGGATGCGTTATTATGAAGTGTTGGAAGTTTCATATGACCATGTTTTATATGTAAATAACTGCTTAGACTTGTTGTATCGTCTTGTAGATATGTATGCTCCAAAAACTCAAAATGCTATACAACCTAAGAGTAGTAGTACTACTGGTAGGTTTAATAGTACTATTTCATCTATACTAACCAAAAAACAAAAATGTAGAATTTTCACTACATCTTCCGTACCTTCTTCTGCTCTTAGTATATATGGTTACAAATTTTTTTCAATACTAACATGGTGGAAGAATAATGAGTTAAAATTTTCGGTTTTAGCAAAAATTGTAAAGGACATCTTAGTAGTCCCCGCTTCTACAATTGCATTCGAGTCCGCTTTTAATGCAGGTAGAAGAGTTTTAGACGAGAAGAGATCAAGTCTTGCGTCAGACGTGGTAAAGGTTTGTGTTTGCAAAAAGGATTAGGATCAAACCGAAAAAAGACAACAGGAAAGAAAGACGATGACTCGAATGGTGAAGACGATCCATGGATGACAATGAATACTTCATCAGAATCTGGCTCACCTAACCCGTCCCAACCAAAAGTGTCGGTCATGGTCTCCTTTTTTCCGGTTCAAGCCCGGACCGGGCTCGGCTCGCTCAGCCACAATGCCGGTTCCGTGCTCGTGTCTAGCGAGTCTGATCTGTGGCCAACCCAGCCCAGCCTGCACGGACCGCACAAATGGCCAACTCTACTTGTGGCCACTCTTTATAAAAGAAGTGTAGAGTTTGATTTTTTTTCCATCAATAAAATGAGATGGTTGTGATGTACTTTTTAAGATTTGTCTATATTTATTTTGCATGTTGTTTTTGTTTATCTTGCTCGTACCGACTCGTATGCTCGTGTTCATTATAGAAATTGGTTCGTGGCGTTTGTTAGTAATGCAAAAGTTAGATCATTTAGGTTTATTTATATAAAAATTGATGAGTGACACGTTCTTATTTGAAAATTTAAATGATGATTATTGTATCAACCTAATTAATTGCTATTGGTCATCTTTTCAAAAATTTGTATGACTCTTTTTCAACCTGACCGGTTGGATTAATCCTGTTAACTATTGTATTCTCTTAAAAAAATAATTTAAATGGATAGAATATATATATATATATATATATATATATATATAAATATAAACCTATCAAATTTTCTTGTTTTTTAATAAGTTAATACACTCAACACTTGTCTTGTCATTGACATTATTCAAAATTTTGATATTTTATAAAAAGAACGAAAGAAATATTATTGTCAAATTGTACATCTTTGATACAGAATGTTGAGACATACATGTCTATAAATGAAGATAACAAATACCACATGGCAGAAAATGAATCAAGAAATCGAAGCTGAACAAATCAGGAAGCTGACTGAAATGCAGATCAACTAAAGCAACATCTTGAGAATGGAACTCTGCAAATAGTTAGGAATTATTTCTGCAACAAGACTTGAGATGTTGAAATCAAGCATTAGTAATCAGAAGAGAGTTTGCTGTAACCATGCAAGTAAAGATCGAGAAATCAAGAAAAGAAGAGTTCGATAAGTCATTCGAGAACTCTACAAAAAGGGTTTATTCGAGAAGTCCTAGTTCGAGAAGTCAAACTGCTCTATGTTCGAGAAGTCTGTAACATACACTAATCGAGAAGTCTACACAATAGCCTGTTCGAGAAGTTATTCGAGAACTCACAAAAAGGAACTATTCGAGAAGTCAACATTCAAGAATTCAAGCCTCATCTGTTCGAGAAGTCAGCCAGGTTTCTTAATAATGCCAGAGTTCTCTAATGGAACATATCGAATGGAGATTAAACCCAGAATTACTTTGCAACCTGTGACTTATAGATAGTGGCCAATTACACAGAGGATGTTACGAGTAGGGAGTCAAATTGTAAATATTTGAAGGCTCAAACTCTTCCAAGTGAAAGGTGAAATCAGTCACTGTTTATCCGACTTTAAGGGCAACAATAAGAGTAGAAGCAACCTCCAACATGATTACATTACTACTGAAGAATTCAAAGGATATCTTGATGAATGCATAAGAATCAACTGTTATATCTGGGAAGTTCAAACACAGCTCAATAAGCAGAAAAGCTTATTGACTTTCGAAAAAATTATCTTTTTGATTAAAGCTACTTTCAGAGATAAAGATCCAAAGCAAAAAGATCTTTTGCATAAAGTATCACGTGGGCTTGGAAGCTAAGTCAACTCAAGAACTTAGTAACTTATGAAGAAAGAAACATACACTGACTTGAATCATGTTGGGACTATCCAAATCAAGGAAAGAAGATCTTCAAGACAATTCCAGAAATGGCTACCACTTCAAGCATGTGTGTGTGACAAGTTATACTAAAAATGTATCATTACATTTCACGTAACTTACTTGTCTTTATATAGTTTAAATAAGCTGTATGTGCAACAAAGTTTTAGAAAAGAAGAAAAACACTGAGCATAACGTACATTGCATTAGGTTTTCTTGTAAACACTAAGACTTTGTAACCCGCAGCTGTGTATTTCTACACAGAAGTATTTTCTTCAAATACAACCATCAGGTGGACTGAATAAACCCACCTGAGATTTTTTATATCTTGTGTTGCATTTGTCTTAGATATAGTGTTTACCTTGTTCACTCTTTGTTCTTATTAATACTCAATCTTAAGAACTCACCAAGTCGAAAGAATTTAGTCAAGATTTTATTCAACCCCTCCTTCTACAATCTCGTGGTGCTTAACTGGGAAATAACAATTGGCATCAAAGCAAGCTTCTAGCATACAAGAAGTCTAAAGATCATCACCATAGGAAAGAAGGATACAGGCGTAAAAATACCAGTCCTTGACAAAGATAATTACTTTCACTGGAAAGTAAAGATGCATTTACATCTCTTATCTATTGATGAAGGCTATGTAAATTGCTTAGAAAAAGGTCCTCATATTCCTATGAAGGTTAACACTGCTATTGGAGAAGCAGCTGTAACTGGAGCTGCTGGAAGGCCTATTCCCAAACTGCCAGCAGAATTCACCGATGCAGACAAAAAGGAAGTCCATAAGGAAAAGAAGACCATGAACATACTATTCAATGGTATTGATCAAGACATGTTTGATAATGTCATAAACTGCACCACTGCAAAGCAAGTTTGGGACACTATACGAACAATCTGTGAAGGGACTGAACAAGTTAGAGAGAATAAGAAACAACTTCTCATACAACAGTATGAACATTTTTACTTCAATTCAGGTGAAAACTTAATTGATATATTTAGAAGGTTTCAGAAACTGTTAAATGGGTTAAAGTTGTATGGGAGAGTTTATGAAACCAAAGATTCCAACCTAAAATTTCCGAGGTCTTTACCTAAAGAATGGAAGCCAGTGACAGTCTCATTGAGGAATTCTCAAGACTACAAAGATTTTACACTTGAGAGACTGTATGGAATTTTAAAGACCGATGAGCTCGAGTTGCAACAAGATGAAGAAGTTGAGAAGAGCCAGAAGAAAGGTGGAAATGTAGCTTTGGTGTCCAATATTCCAACCAATCAAGATGGAGAGAGGATGAAGAATGTGGAAGCCACACCAAGTTAAAAAACTTGTGAAGGTGGAGCTGGAACTAGCAAGGGCAAAGGCAAGACGATTAAAGAACTTGATACATTGAGTGAGGATGAATCTGAAGATCTTGATGAATATTTGGCATTTTTGTCAAAGAGATTTTTAAAGTTAAGATTCAAGAAGAATCCAGCAGGAGCCGGGCAATTCAAGAAAAGCTATCAACAAAACAAGGATGTGGTTGAAAGGTCAAAGATCAAATGCTATAGTTGTAGAATTGCTGGTCACTTTGCCAATGAATGCAGAAAATCAAAGGCTGAGAAAGAGAAGAAACAGTTCGAGACTGTTGATTACAAAAAGAAATATTTTGATCTTCTCAAGTAAAAGGAAAGAGCATTTGTATCTAGAGATGATGATTGGGCAGCTGGAGGAGACTCAGATGCAGAGGAAGAGTTTGTCAACCTTGCACTTATGGCAAACGAGAATGATGAAGAGGCTAGTTCAACAAGCAACCAGGTATACTCTACAAATCTGACTGAGCTTTCCAAAGATGAATGTGATAATGTTGTTAATGAAATGTCTAATTAATTGTACAACATGCATGTTACATTAAAATCACTTAACAGAGAAAATAACAAGATTAAAGATCTGAATATTAAGTTAGGTGATATGAATACTCTATGAGAGACTCAGTTAGTTGAGTTTGATACAATGAAAAGAGATTGCCAGGATGCTAAGAATGAGTTACTTAAGGCTCTGAAAAGAGAAGAGTGTTTAAAAGAAAAGTTAAGAAAGAACAAGAATTAATTGTTAATAAGTGGAAAGGATCAAAGGCTAAAATTTAAGAGATTTGTAATGTTCAAGGAGTTGATTCATTCTACAAATTAGCAGAAGCAAAGTTAGGAATTGATGGGGAGACTGCTTCAGACAGTGACTCAATGGATGAGGAATGTCCATTGAAGTTGGAATCTGTCAGCAAAGCAACCTTGGTTAAGCTGATCGAATAACCAATATGGACATGTCAGCAAAAACTTTGTAGTGGGAGAATGCAGCAAAACCAAGTCAGTTGAACGAAGAAACATAGGCCACTTTTCCATCAAGAAATTGAAAGATAAGTAGAAAAGACTGAACCAAAGGCTAAGGCTATTAAGAAGAATAGAAATGGCAAGGTAGGAATTAACAAACACAGCAACTACACTCCTGATAAGTATGCTCCCAGGAAGGAATGTGTAAAATGTGGTAGTGTTAATCATTTATCTGCCAACTGTAAAATTGTGAAAGATGCTTCTATGCCTTGCATGCCTATGTCTAGGCCTGTGCCAGCTATGAATGTTATGCCAAATATGTTTGTCCAACCTGCTCATGCATCTAGTCAGTATGCTAACATGTCATTCATGCATAATCCATATTATAATGCTTTTAATATGCCTCAGTTGCCATGGATGATGAATAACATGTTTGCACAGACTATGCCTAATTGCACATCAAGCTATAATGCATATGAGCAAGTGGAACACCCTATTTTTCAAAGACCTACCCTAAGAGTTAAGGTTGATTTAACTCAGTCAGAACATTTGGTTGGTAAGGGCTTGAAGAATAGGAGAAAGGCTAACAAGGCAGGACCCAAGGAAACTTTGGTACCAAAATCAACTTGATTTGATTTTGATGTGTGCATGGAGATAGAAAGAATCTTTGGTATCTGGATAGTGGCTGTTCTAGGCACATGACTGGAGATTCTACCTTGCTCACTAAGTTTGAGGAGAGAGCTGGCCCTAGCATTACCTTTGGAGACAACAACAAAGGATATACTAGAGGATATGGCTTGATTTCACAAGGAAATGTTGTCATTGAAGAAGTAGCACTGGTTGATGGACTTAAACACAATTTGCTTAGTATCAGTCAACTATGTGATAAAAATCAAAATGTCTGGTTTACATCTGAAGCTTGTGTTGTTTTCAAGAAAAACAATAACAAGGTAGTGATGACAGGAAACAGAAAAGGAAATGTGTATATTGCTGACTTCAACTCAACAAGTGCCAACTCTGCTACATGCCTCTTCAGCAAGGTAAGCATGGATGAAGGATGGCTTTAGCACAAGAGACTGTCTCACTTAAGTTTTAAAGCCATGAATGAATTGGTCAAGAAGGATTTGGTTAGAGGTATTCCAAAATTTGAGTTCTCCAAGGATGGACTATGTGATGCTTGCCAAAAAGGGAAGCAAAAGAAGGCCTCTTTCAAATCCAAGTCAATGTCATCAATTGATCAACCCTTACAACTACTGCACATGGATCTATTTGGACCAGTTAATGTGTTGTCGATATCTAACAAGAAGTACTGTCTTGTAATTGTTGATGGTTTCTCCAAATACACTTTGACCTTCTTTCTGCATTCGAAAGATGAGGCAAGTGAAATCATTATCAAGCATATCAAGACAATCAACAACAATCCAATCTTCAGAGTAAGAAGGATTAGAAGCGACAATGAGACTGAGTTCAAAAATTCTATGTTAAGAGAGTTCTATGAAGAAGAAGGAATTACTCAAGAATTCTCTGCATCAAGGACACCTCAACAAAATGGTGTAGTGGAGAGGAAGAATAGAACTCTTATTGAAGCTGCAATGACTATGCTTGAAGAATCAAAGTTGCCAACATACTTCTGGGCTGAAGCTGTTAATACTGCGTGCTACACTCAGAACGTATCTTTGGTCAATTAGGCAAAGGCATGACACTTTACCAACTATTCAAAGGCAAGAAGCCAACAATTAACTTTCTACATGTCTTTGGATGCAAATGTTTTTTATTGAAGAACTATGGCGAGAGCCTTGGGAAATTTGACTCAAAGGGAGATGAAGCTATCTTTGTTGGATATTCAGCTGGAAAATCTTACCGAATCTACAACCTAAGACTTAACATTGTTATGGAATCCATACATGTTATCTTCGACGATAAGAAAATATCTAGTCTTGTAGATGAAGGTTTTCATGAATCACTCTCATTCGAGAATGAGACAAATGGTGAAGAAAACGAAGATGATGATGAAGAGAGGTTATCGATCGGTGTAGAGAACAGACCTGGACCATCAGTTGAAGTGCAGAATGGACCATCTGTGGAAGAGCAACTCACACCATCTGTTGAAGATCATTTTGAAGCATCTGTTGAGAACCAAAGAGAAATATCTGTTGAAAACTCTGTTAGAACTCCACTCAACTCGAGGTCCATACACTCAGGGGGAGTTTCTCATAGTCAATACTCAACAACAAATCAAGATGGTCAACATAAAGAGAACGAAGTAACTTCATCAAGGTCAAGCTTGCCACCACAAAGTAAATGGACTAAGAATCACCCTTTTGAACTTATAATTGGCGACTCCAATGCAAAAGTCCAAACTAGGAGAGCAACTCGAGAAGAATGCTTGTACAACAATTTTCTTTCTAAAGAAGAACCTAAGAAGGTTGAAGATGCTCTTCCAGATCCAGACTGGGTTTTAGCAATGCAAGAAGAGCTAAACCAGTTTGAAAGAAACAAAGTATGGAAACTTGTACCCAAGCCTAAGGATAAATAAGTGATTGACACTAAGTGGGTATTCAAGAACAAGATGGACGAGAATGGCATAGTCACAAGGAATAAAGCTAGGCTAGTTGCTAAAGGCTATTGTCAAGAAGAAGGAATTGACTTTGAAAAAACTTTTGCACCAGTGGCAAGGTTAGAAGCAATCAGAATCTTTCTAGCCTATGCAGCTCATGCCAATTTCAAGGTCTATCAAATGGATGTCAAGAGTGCATTTCTAAACGGTATTCTGGAGGAGGAGGTGTATGTTAGTCAACCTCCTGGCTTTGAAGATCCAGACTTTCCAGAATATGTTTATTATTTGCTCAAACCACTCTACGACCTGAAGCAAGCACCTAGAGCCTGGTATGACACTCTTTCACAGTTCCTTTTAGAGAATCACTTCACCAGAGGTACTATTGATAAAACTCTCTTTTATAGATTTTTCAATGGCTCTATGATACTTGTCCAAATTTATGTAGATGATATAATATTTGGATCTACAGATGAGAAGCTTTGCAAAAGGTTTGCCTATGCAAAGTAAATATGAAATGAGTATGATGGGTGAATTAACTTATTTTCTTGGTTTACAAGTTAAACAAGTAAATGAGGGAATTTTCATAAGTCAAACAAAATATGTTTTTGATATTTTAAAGAGATTTAACTTAGTAGATTGCTCTTCTACAAAAACACCCATGGCCACTGCCACTAAGCTTGAGTTGAATACTAAGGAAAAGAAGGTGGACATTGCAAGCTATAGAAGCATGGTTGGATCTCTTTTATATTTAACTGCTAGTAGACCTGATATTATGTTTGCTACATGTTTATGTGCTAGATTCCAAGCTGATCCTAGGAAATTTCATTTAGTAGCTATTAAAAGGATTTTCAGGTATCTCAAGGGAACACCAAACCTTGGCATTTGGTACCCTAGAGATTCTGGTTTTAATCTAATAGGCTATTCAGATGCAGATTATGCATGTTGCAAGATGGATAGAAAAAGTACCACAGGCACCTGTTAGTTCTTAGGAAATAAGCTGGTTTCATGGTTCAGTAAGAAGCAAAATTCAGTTTCTACATCAACAGTTGAGGCTGAGTATATAGCAGCTGGAAGTTGTTGTGCATAGATTTTATGGATGAAAAATCAACTGCTTGACTATGGAGTTAAGGTTGAGAAGATTCCAATTTTCTGTGACAACACTAGTGCAATTGCAATTTCTGAGAACCCAGTGTAGCATTCAAGAACCAAGCACATAGACATCAGATACCATTTCATCAGAGAGCATGTGATGGAAGGTGCCGTGGAACTACATTTTGTTCCAAGTAAGAAACAATTGGTAGATATCTTTACTAAATCTCTGGATGAAGCAACCTTCTCAAGGTTGGTTAGTGAGTTTGGTATGTTGAACTTTTCATAATCTTTAATATATGTTCAATTTATTGCACCCAGTGAATTTAATTCTCTGGATTTTATTTGTTTTACTTGATTATGTGCATGATTACTCTGGAGATATTGAACACTTAGTTTCCTAGAGATATCGAATGAATATGTGTACTTATTTGAGTTATCGAGAATGTTATGCTTGAGATGTCGATCAGTTAATTTTCTAGAGATATCTAACTAGTCTTCTTGCTAGAGATATCGACTAGTCAATTACTGAGAGATATCGAATTAGTAAATGTTCAGATAATATCGAATTGTCCATATTTGAGATATCGAATGGATTAACTATTTGTTGATGTCATTTAATTGTTTTATCATTTATCCAGAATAATCGAATGCTTTGTGTGCTCTATACTCTAAAATTATTTGTCTCGAGTTGATTAGACTTAAGCTGTCAGACTTAAATGATTTTGGAACAAGTTACACACATATTATTTTATTTTTTTATCTTTTCTAAATGATCTGTCGGGATTAGTCTAGGACACCGTGTAATCTCTTTTGCATGTGTTAGTGTGTTTAAAGAGGTGTGACCTTTGCTTATCCTTTCACCCTTTTAACTCCTAGATATTAAGTCGTGTCTTTAGGACTTCTGGGCTTATAAATAAGAAGGGGTAGACATCATTTAGACTCACACTTTGCAAAAACAACCCTCTTTCTCCTTTCTTCTTCAACATCTCTAAAAAATGACGAAAAGCATTCTGAAAGTGTCCGTTGAAGAGTTCGAGGCCATGCCCTTCTACCAGAAGGTAATGGCGCTCCAAGAGAATATCGATGAACTCCTTGCTGAAGAGGAGAAATCCATTGCTGCCATGAGAGCAGCTTTGGAAGTTCTCCGTGCACGCAACCTGGGGGACTCCGTCGACGATCCAGCCAAGGCCGCCTAGTTGGTTTAGGTGGGGGGGGGGGGAAGTCGTTGGTTTTTGTTAAGTTGTTTTTATTTTATTTTGTTTCAATGGTCTTTTTGACCATTCTTGTAATGTTTTTTTTAATTGAATGAAATGAAATTTCCATCTATCTTTACCGTCTCTGTTCTATCTTTGTTGTTATAATCTACAATGTCTCTTTGGAACGACCTCTTGTTAGATTATGTCTCGACTTGAATTCAACAAAGAACACTTAGATAAGATAAAATTGTATTGTGCTTAAATCACCTAAGTTGTCTTAATAATTTAATCCTTGTGATTTAGTTTTCTTAATTCAACTTATGCGTAACTCTGATCTTCTAGTGATTAGGCACACATTTCATTGAGTTAACTCTAATCTAATCAGGTTATTTCGAACTCTTTTGAATGACACTGAACAGATTTGTTAACTTACACAATATTCATGTCGTTCTTAATTCTAATTTAACACTATCATCTACCCCTAAAGTGAGCTTTAATAGCTACCCAGTTGCACAGTTTCTTGTCACATTTGCAGTACTCTAAAAGACTTGAATAGACAATAGAGGATGTTGATGATGTGTTGGTGTTATCACAAGCAAACTTGGTTATTACATCAACCAGGTTCTTCAATTCTGTCATTTGCCATGTGTAAAACACCTAGAATTAATGCTAAATTCAAAAATTAACTGATTTGGACTCTGCTTTAAAACAAGATCAATTAGTTAAACTTGAACACATGAATAAGTAATCTTTGATGTTGCTAATTGAACTCTTACAAAAAATTGACTAATTAAGGCATTAGGGTTACATGGAATATATTTGCAGATACTTAAATGAATATCAATGACAATCTCTGCAATATTGTTTCTTTTTCCTAAGTACAGCTTCAAGCACATTGTCAATTTACTTCATAAAGTCAAAAGGTGTTCTGTACCTCTAAGAGATTAAACCTTCATGTGGCGAAGGCTCTTGATTCATTACACCTAGCTCATGTATTGAGTTCTAACCAAGTAGCATTTTTCTTTTATTTGTCCTCAAATCTTTGCTTTACTATGCTGAAATGAGAATTGCTGGAATGACCCCCAGATTCTCTACCCAATCAGCACACCACAGATTCACAGTTTCCCATCTTTAACCCCCTCTACAGTTTCTCAACAAACTGTAGTTGACAAATCTTGTAAATCTTAACTTGAGGGGAGTGTACAGGAGGAATGTGAGGGTGAGGGAAGTGGTGAACATCTAGAAACCACAAGAACAAGGAAGGTAAGGGTGTGTAACACCAGCCTAGCCATCCTATGTCTTCCCAAAAAGGCATAGTGATTAATAAGGACATCCACATTTCTAGTTTTAGTCTCTTAACAGACTTCAACTATTGAATCTAGTTTCCAACCAGGAACACATTCAGTGAGGGTAAGGGACATAGTTGTGCAACTTTCTCTACTTGTTTTCTAGCCAGGAGTTAGTACAAGTTGCATGGACACATGGGGAGCACACACAAGTTACTCTTAACTATTTCTCAAATTCAGGTTGATGAATATTCTATAAATGAGAAGATTCAGCCCCACTCATGGATACCTAATTTATGACCATGCATCACTTCAACACACACACCAAACACTCTTCATTCTTCATCTCAATTCATGAAGAAGACAACACTCAACCTTGAATTCTCCAAGCTTTTAACAGGGCAGTTTACTGCATTTTATCCATATCTTTACAACCTCTATGGAATCTTATGATTTCTTTAGGACTGAGGGAAGGGAGTGAAAAACAAGAGAGGTCTGGTTGCTCCAGGGCAAAAGGTAAGCTGTGTGCAAGAGTGGTCCCCAATTTCTTCCAGAAGAGCAAAAGGAGAGATGACTACCCCTTTAGAAAGGGAAGGTGAGCTGTGAAAAGTGAGCCAGGATGAGATCCTGATGCAAAAATAGAGAGATCAAGAGAGAAGTTTTTTTTATGCAGATTCTTGCTTCTTATCCCTCTGATTCTCCTAGATACTACATAATTGTTCTTGCTGATAACAAAAAAGGGGGAGAGGTAGAGCTCTAGATTTTTATTTTTTTTAACATCAAAATAAAGGGGGAGAATTTTTTTGGAGAGATCATAAAGTTTTCTTCCTATCTCAACAAAGGGAGAGAAAGCTCAGAAACCCTTCAGACTAACCAGCAAGTGTAGGAACAGGACAACCTCTCAGTTTGGATGCTATATTTAGGGGGAGCAGTTCTAAGTACTCAAGTGAAGTGAGTAGTGCAATTCAAACACCGTGTCAAGGAAGCTTGGTCAAGATTTTCCGTCCTAGTGAAAGAAAAATCTAAAGAGTGGTTTTTGTTATCATCAATCTCTGGATTTATGTCTTTCTCTTGAAGACAAAAATAGGGGGAGATTGTTGAGACATACATGTCTATAGATGATGATAACAAATACCACAAGGCAGAAAATGAATCAAGGAATCAAAGCTGAACAAATCAGGAAGCTGACTGAAATGCAGATCAACTAAAGCAAAATCTTGAGAATGGAACTCTGCAAATAGTTGGAAAAATGAGGTTCGAATTGGGGCTTTCAAATCCGGCAAAACAAATAAAAATCGAATGGTATAGACTTACAGACGGTGAGAAGGCGAGCATTTTGGTATATGGCACGTTAGTGAACGATGCCTATAAGGGGGTGAACGATGTGCTTGAAGTTTTGGACGGAAAACGATTCTGACGTCGTTCGAGAGAGACGATGAACAGTGCCTAATACGCATGTTCAACATGCGTATCCCAGACCACTGTTCATAAATGTTCAAAAGCTTAATTTACAAAGTCCACGCTATGGATGAATTGCATACGAGTTTCACGCATTTCTAAAATGCGTATACCTTGTACGCATGTGAGGAATGCGTGGGTAAAAAGGGCGGACCTTTCCGTTGGTGAGATTTTGGGCAGGTATAATTAAATGGTGGGTATTTTGGTTTTCATCCCCTTTTTTACTCTCTTTTTTTTCTTCACTTCTTTACTTAAAAACTCCTGAGGAAAACTTAATATTTTAAGAAAAGAACTACTACATTTAAAGTTTTTTATAGACTATGAATTTTAATATCAAATATTATTAAAAGAATCATTTTTAATATTGTATACATATATATATATATATATATATATGGGTGCCCTTCCATAGCCACCGTTGGTTGAAAAAAGGCCCACAACCACCAACTCGTACACTACCGCAAGTGTTCATTGCGGCAGGAAAATTTTTTTAAAAAAAGAAGGGTGCCACAATGAATAGTTGCGGCAGCGTTTTTAACTTATAAAAAACTATATTTTATGTAGAGTCGATCTTCACCAGAGATAACAACAACATAACCACTACACCAAACAAACATATTTGTAATTTACTTCAAAACAAAACAGTATTAAATATTATTTTACGTTTTTATACTTTTATTTTTATTATTTATTAAATTTTAAAAAAATGGTAAATTAATACATTATAAAATATAAAAATGTTTATAAAATTTGAATTATTACATAAAATTTTAAATAAATTATTATAGTTTTGTATTTAATAAAAGTAATAAAAAATAATAAATCAATAAAAGCTGTTAATTTGAAATATAGAAACAAGTAAAAATATGAAATTACGTTTTCACCCTCCAAATTGCTGCCGCAATGATACATAGCGGAGGAACGAAAATTTGAAATTACTTTTTTACCCTTACTACTGCCACAATGAAACATAGCGGAGGAAAGAAAACATGCAATTACTTTTTTACCCTTAATTCGGTTGCCGCAATGATACAATGCGGATACCAGCAATATACAACCACCCATTGCAGTTTCCGCGACCCGAACTAAACCCTAATTAAACACAGAGCTCGATTTCCAGGCGACTCTCAGGCGATTTCCAGCCGATTCCGGGCGATTTACACACACAGTTGCGAATGTCAGGCGATCTTCCTCCTCAAGGTATCTTCTAATTGACACACACACACACATACGTAGTTATACATACACACATGCAATACTATATACATTGCTACTCACGATTATATGTACATGGTTTGATTCGTTTTTAATTGTGGGTGGTGTTTATTTGCTTCATTTTTGTTAAAATCATGAATTAAATCGAATTATTAGGGTTCATAGTTCGAATTTTACCCATTTTTGGTTTGAATTAGTTTGAAATTAGGGCTTTTACCCTCAATTGAGTTGAAATTAGGGTTTCTCATCTTTAATTAGGTTGAATTAGCTCGAAATGCCCAATTTAGAATTAGGTTTCGAATTATTATTCGAATTTTTATTAAAACTATGAATTAATTCGAATTATTAGGGTTTATAATTATGAAATTATAATTATAATTTTTTTTATGAGTTGTGGAAATTTTAATTCGAATTTTTGAATTATTAATTTGAATTGGCTTAATGACCTTTTGGCCCTTCAAGTTTGCACACTTATACCCATAAAGCCCTAACGTTTAAACTTGTTCCTTTTTACCACTCCAACTTCAGAAATGTACCTTTTAGCCACAAAACCGTCTCCTTTTTGACACAAAACCGTCATCTTTTAGAACGAATAGACGACGGTTTGTGGCAAAAAGGTACACTTCTGAAGTTGGAGGGGCGAAAAGGAACACTTTAAAACTGTAGGGCTTTATGGGTATAAATGTGCAAACTTGAAGGGCCAAAAGGTCATTAAGTCATTTGAATTTTTGAGTTTAAAATTCGAATTTATGAATTAATATGATTAATTAATTCAAATTTTGATTAATTAATGTTATTAGTATTGCATTTTATTTGATAAATGATATTCATTGTTAATTTATTCTTGTTTTAAATATGTCTTCATGGAATGATAATTTTAGCCAATTTGTACATGTTTATGAAATGTGCCTTATTTCTTTGATTTTGCACATTGTAGATGCTATGGATATGCAGTGCGGGCCTCTCGATAGGTCCCTCTTGACCATGCAGGATGATCATATTAGCAGTCACATATGGCAAGGGGTGAGCGGGAGAAGTTGGATGTCCGCCAGTTGACAGCCAACCTCGACGATTGGTATTTGATGACACCCAGGTTAGTTTGCTGTCAGACTGGGGTTTCCGAGCGTTTACTAACCCACGCTCGATTCTCCAGAACGACATCTGATTGATCACGGCGTTGGTGGAGAGGTTTAGGCTAGAGACCAACACCTTTCATTTCCCATTTAGTGAGATCACCATCACTCTAGAGGATGTTTACATGATATTGGGTTTGCCTGTTCGTGGTCGTGCTGTTACTCATACGGAGCTTTCCACACCGCTTCCATATTGGATAAGACGGTGGCATGATTTGAGGTTGACTGAGACCGAACGCAAAGATATGTATAAAAAAGGTTTACATTTTAGTCCATAAATTCTAATTTCTTGCATTTTAGTCCTTAACATGTTTAATTCTTGCATGTTATACATTAAATTTTCATTTCTTTGCAATTTAGGAAGATTATTATCTAGTTATTGCATTTTAGTCCATAAATTCTAATTTCTTGCATTTTAGTCCTTAATTTGTTTAATTCTTGCATGTTTTACATTAAATTATCATTTCTTTGCAATTTAGGAAGATAATTATCTAGTTATTGCATTTTAGCCCATAAATTCTAATTTCTTGCATTTTAGTCCTTAATTTGTTTAATTCTTGCATGTTATACATTAAATTTTCATTTCTTTGCAATTTAGGAAGATAATTATCTAGTTATTACATTTTAGCCCATAAATTGTAATTTCTTGCATTTTAGTCCTTAATTTATTTAATTCTTGCATGTTATACCTTAAATTTTCATTTCTTTTCAAATTAGGAAGACAATTATCTAGTTATTGCATTTTAGCCCATAAATTCTAATTTCTTGCATTTTAGTCCTTTATTTGTTTAATTCTTGCATGTTATACCTTAAATTTTAATTTCTTTGCAATTTAGGTGGGGTGAAGCTTCATAGGTTAAGGGAAATCTATATAAAGAAACCGGAGAAGCCTTCTCCCGAGTTTATCGAGCATGATGACCTTGTGTACACCCGGGCTTATCTTTTTTACATCATTGGGGGTGTGTTGTTTCCTTCATCGAACAAAGACGTCGTGCATCCTAGGTACTTCTTAACTTCATTTCTCTCTCTAGTCCTTGCAATTTATGCTTAAATTTATCTTATTCTTGCATTTTATGCCTTAAATTTCCCATTTCTTGCATGTTCATCCTTAATTTCTCCAATTATTGAATTCTTACCTTAATTTGCATTTCCTGAATTTTTGCAGGTATTTACAGTTAATCCAGAATGCGCATGAGATTAAGGAGTATGCCTGGGGAGCTGCGGTTTTGAGTTATTTGTTCAGGGGTTTGGCCAAGGCTGCTCAGAAGGGTGCCAAAGCTATTAATGGGTGCACCATGCTTTTGCAGCTTTGGTCTTACGAGAGGTTGTTGCCTGGGGCACCTCTGATAGCACCTCGTATGGATTTTATTTGGCCGAGGGCATTGGCATGGGCTGAGCCGGTAGATGAGAGGAGGGTTAACCCCCACCACCACACAGGTCTTTATCGGGGGGACTTTGATAGCTTTTAGCTTGGTTTGCTGACATGGCAGCCTTATCAGAGATTTTATGACATTCAGGATGTTTCTGTGGATTATAATATCGATTTGATGGATGCTCACTATATGGCTCTCGGTCGTGTCCCTCTCATTTCTTTTGATATTGTTGAGTATGTCATGCCAGATAGAGTCTTGAGACAGTTTGGTATTCTATAGCATATCCCACAGGCCCCGGTTGCCATGACTTCACTGCGGACGGAGAGAGCATCTTGTTGGGTGCGGGACAATCGTACAGTGACCTTGGCAGATTACATTGAGGAGTGGCATGCTTTTAATGATGGCATGATACCTATTGTCGAGGAGGGCAATTACGTGTCTATAGAGGAGTACATGTATTGGTACAGGCGCGTCAGTAAGCTAAGGATTGCTCCATTTGTGGCTGAGCATCGTGCTAAGATTATGCCTCGTGACTGGTGTCCCCAGTAGGACATGGCTGATGCGGTATGCATTTTATACCGTTATTTCTCTAATTCTTGCATTTTAGACCTTTATTTCTCCAATTCATGCATTTTAGACATTTATTTGTATAATTCTGCATTTTAGACCTTTATTTATATACTTTTGCACTTTAGACCTTTATTTATCTAATTCCTGCATCTAAATACTTCAATGCAGCTGGATTGTGGAATGAGGACATTACATGCCATTTACGAGCGTGATCCCCCCGAGTGGTTCTTTGATATCATCACTGAATTTTTGGGTCGTTATGATCGGATCAATACCGAGTGGAGGATTGTTGGATTTATCAGACCTAGTTTTGATAGACCCTCTCGTGCACATGATATGGATATTGACCCCAGCGGTCCTTCATCTTTGCAGCAGCCTCCACTAGCCGTTTCTCAGAAACGTTTGCGTGAGGTAGTAATCTTTTGATACTTGTTATCTTTGAATGTAGTGGATTGAATATATGTATGATTGTTGTATATGTTATTGTAGGTTGAGACTGTTGATTCTCATGCTTCACTTACGCACGATGCCACACCTCGTGTCTCTTATAAACGTCCTCGTCAGGTAGTAATCCTTAATGCTAGGTTTAATTCGAGTCACTTAGGAAGAATTATATATAAAACTATATGATCAGTTCGTTGACATATAATTGCAGGTTGAGACTACAGATGCTCTTGCTACACAGCCTACCCCGGTATCTGTCCCGCCTATAGTCCAAGTTGAGGTATCAATCCTTAACGCTTGGTTTAATGCAAGAATTATTGAAATAAGTGTCTAAAATGCAAGAAATAGAGAAATAAAGGTCTAAA
This sequence comes from Kitagawia praeruptora, assembly GCA_037693485.1. Classification (NCBI taxonomy): domain Eukaryota; kingdom Viridiplantae; phylum Streptophyta; class Magnoliopsida; order Apiales; family Apiaceae; genus Kitagawia; species Kitagawia praeruptora. The sequence goes on from CM075352.1 coordinate 118,812,678, forward strand.
ATGCAAGAATTATAGAAATAAGGATCTAAAATGAGAAATTATAGAAATAAGGATCTAAAATGCAAGAATTATAGAAATAAGGGTCTAAAATGCATGATCGGTGTATCTTGTAGGTTGAGGCTACAGCAGCTGCTCCTCCTGTTACACAGACGACCCCGGTATCTAGCCCTCCTCCTTCACAGTCTACCCCAGTATCTATCCCCCTCATGCTCATATTAATCTCTCCTTACTGTAATTTCCTTCTTATATACAACTTTTTATATGTTCTTCGTGTTTTTATCTCATTGTGGTTGCAGGTTAGCACTATTCCTGTTGTGACAGAGCCTACCCAGCATTTGTCCCCCATCATGCTCAGATTGAGGTACTAATCTCTCCTATTTGTTATTTTCTTCTTATATACCATTGATAATTGTAGTTGTAATTTGACTTTAGTTATCATAATTCTAGGCTCCAATACCATGTGAGTTGGTAGTGGATGGCAACAAGGTTGCCTATGGCATGGCTTACCCAGATGGAGGAGAAATGAGTAGGAAAATACATGGCAAGCCAATGTCTACTGGATGTCTGAGAGTGTCAGTGGATAGTGGGATCCAACTAGAAGCCTTGATTCCAGTTCCAGTACCTGGTGAGATGGACACGGTCAAGCAAGCTGTTGGATCTTATGTCGCATGGCCCAAGGACTGGATCATACGTCGAAATACTGAGGTTTGTACTTCTATAAAAATAATATAAAGGTCTAAATGCAAGAAATAGAGAAATAAATGTCTAAAATGCAAAATTATAGAAATAAGGGTCTAAAATGCAAGAAATAGAGAAATAAAGGTCTAAAATGCAAAATTATAGAAATAATGTTATAAAATGCAAGAAATAGAGAAATAAGGGTCTAAAATGCAAGAAATAGAGAAATAAAGGTCTAAAATGCAAAATTATAGAGATAAGGTTATAAAATGCAAGAAATAAAGAAATAAAGGTCTAAAATGCAAGAAATAGAGAAATAAAGGTCTAAAATGCAAAATTATAGAAATAAGGTTATAAAATGCAAGAAATAAAGAAATAAAGGTCTAAAATGCAAGAAATAGAGAAATAAAGGTCTAAAATGCAAAATTATAGACCAACTTTGAATATGTTCTTCATGTTTTTATCACATTGTGGTTGCAGGTTAGCCCTCCTCCTTCACAGCTGATACAGGTTGAGACTACAGCAGCTGCTCCTCCTGTTACACAGCCGACCCTGGGATCTAGCCCTCCTCCTTCACAGTCTGTCCCCCCTGATGCTCATATTGAGGTACTAATCTCTCTTATTTGTGATTTCCTTTCTTATATACCAACTTTGGATATGTTCTTCATGTTTTTATTACATTGTGGTTGCAGGTTAGCCCTCCTCCTTCACAGCCGATACAGGTTCAGACTACAGTTACTCCTTCTCCTTCTACACCCATGGTAACACCTTTATCAGACCGCCCCATCCCTCCTGGTGTCAACCTTGACATAATAATCTTTAACTTTGAAATAACCTTGACGTATTGTATTTGAAATGTGTATATGATTTTTGTATCTTCATCGAATGGCAGGTTGAAACCACTACTCCTGGTTCAGAGTTTACCCCAGTGGCGGGTGGACTTGTGAAGTTTGGTAGTATCAGTGGTGTTATTCCTGATAAGTTAAGAGAAATGCTTGGGGTATGTATCTTGAATCATACATTCGTTTTGGCTTGCTATTTTTCCCATATGCCATGATTATCCATCATGATTAGGGGTATTGACATGTATTTGCAGTTGGACACAAATGAGGATAAACACAAGGATGTGCAGAGGCGGGCTAGTTATGTATCAGGTGATATGAAGAAGCCACTGAAAAATTGGAAAATTAACTGGATGTTTAAGCATTGGTGGGGTGAAAAGCATAATTTTATTAGGAGTGTTGGTGGGATGGTTACGGAGCTTGCTTGGCAAAATGTCCAATGCCTAAGACGCGATCATGAAATAGAGTTGTCAGTTCTGGATGCATATGTTGAGCTGTTGAAGCTTAGGGGAGAGCACATATTTTCAGAATAAAGTGCTAGGCCGTCCATGCAAGAGGTTCTTCCTTGGCATGAGTTATTTCACGACCATTGCAGCTGGGCATTGCACCGACTTGGAGGTAAATCAATTCAAATTTCTTGCATTTTAGTCCTTAATTTGGTTAATTATTGCATTTCATAACTTATTATTTGGTTAGTTAGTAAATTATTGCATTTCATAACTTATTGCCTTATTATAGAATTATAAAATGCAAAATTATAGAAATAAGGTTATAAAATGCAAGAAATAGAGAAATAAAAGTCTAAAATGCAAGAAATAGAGAAATAAAGGTCTAAAATGCAAAATTATAGAAATAAGGTTATAAAATTCAAGAAATAGAGAAATAAAGGTCTAAAATGCAAGAAATAGAGAAATAAAGGTCTAAAATGCAAAATTATAGAAATAAAGGTCTAAAATGCAAGAAATAGAGAAATAAAGGTCTAAAATGCAAAATTATAGAAATAAAGGTATAAAATGCAAGAAATAGAGAAATAAAGGTCTAAAATGCAAGAAATAGAGAAATAAAGGTCTAAAATGCAAAATTATAGAAATAAGGTTATAAAATGCAAGAAATATAGAAATAAAGGTCTAAAATGCAAGAAATAGAGAAATAAAGGTCTAAAATGCAAAATTATAGAAATAAAGGTCTAAAATGCAAGAAATAGAGAAATAAAGGTCTAAAATGCAAAATTATAAAAATAAAGGTCTCCCCTGCCGCAACGCCTCATTGCGGATAGCCACAATTTTTTTATTTTTTATTTCTTGATATTAAAAATTGGAAAAATGATAAAATTACAATTTATTTCAAATGTTAAATATAAAATTCGAGAAAAATTGAAAATTATTTTTTTTCCCAAATTTTATTTTAAAATTTGAATAAATTTGCATTTAAAAATCGAAAAAAAACAAAAATTATATTTTATTCCTAATAATTAATTTAAAATTCGAGAAAAATGGGAAAAATTATTTTTCCCAGCTTTTTAAACTAAAATTCGAAAGAAAGGATTAATTTAAACAATTTCTATTATTACTAGTACAAATGCATGGATTGCATATTAATACCTTACATTGAAAATTAAGATTATAATTAATAAAAATAGTTTCAAATATTACAGAATACAATTGAAACTAATTGCCAGGACAATTTCTTCTATCATGGTTTGCTCCTACCAATCCACATTTTCCGCACTTTCGTTGCTTGGTTGTTGAAGTTGACGTTTCAATACCACTTTTATATCTTACTGCTTTCTTTCGTCCCTTAGTTTGTGACATTAGAGAATCGAATATCGGATCATGATCCCAATCTTCTTGAAGAAACGACTCGTTCATTTTTTCAGTCTTATCTTCTTGTGGAAAAAGCAATTTCCATGTGACACCTCTCTCGCTCAATCAAGTTCATCACGTAGTTGAAACGTGGGACGGAACAACTACCAACAGCGCCTAAATTTTGAAATGATTTGCACAATGCACTATCTTGATGCTTGTGATTCACCAACATTACCAAGAACGGGAGGGGTATAAGGTAGAGGTCCGACAATTTTGTTGCCATTTTTTGTCCACCTAGACATGATGTAATCATTCGGTATACGTATTTTTTGTTTCATGTCTAGGTAACGGATCATGTGTGTACAAATCGTCCCGGAATGTTCAAATTGCCTACAAACACATTCAATCTTTCCATCAATATGGACCGTCAACCGATAGCTTCTTCTACGATCCTCCGGCACGGTAGACTTCTCAACCACGTATATTTTAAATAAATGACATCCACCTTTAGTTTTCGTCACGACATAAGATGTACTTTTTAGAAGCTCCTTTTGAAAATGCCTAAACATCTCTTTCGTGTAAATTTCGAATGCATGAATTTCCAAGGATGATTGCAATACTAGTCTCCTTTCCCTTTCTTCGCTCTCGTAGTCACTTTTAACCTCCCTAAGATATTGTGCCTCCAAAGCCTTTTGGGAATTCTCAATGAATTCTTTCAAACCGGTAGATGCTTACACATATTCATCAAAAAATGCATTCATTGATTCGCTTCTAGAGGTAGTGGTCATACCGGCGGCAAAATGCGACTTTGTGTAAGCACCAATCCATTGATGTCTAATGCGATACATTTCATTTAACCAAACATGATCCTCAAGTTTGTACTTCTCGACCAATTCCTCCCATCTACCTTCAAATTCCGTGGGTGACAAGGACTTGTACACACATGCATTAAAATCCGTTTTGAATTCCAGATATTTGGTGTACAAACTAAATAACTTCTCGGGAAATTTACTACTTATATGCCATGTACAATATAAGTGTTTTGTTTCGGGCATATGTAATAACCCGAATTTTTAAAATAAAATTTATTATTATTATTTTGCATCGTCCGATAGGTGTGATGAGAGAAGAGAATAGTTAAATATTATTTTATAATATTTATTTGATTGTGGAGCATTTATGTGATTAAATGCTATTTGTGTATGATTAAGTGGAAAATGGATTTGTTTTAAATTTTGTGAATTAAGTCAATGTGGCTTAACTGCTAAATGACTATATGAATTATCTAAATCAAATTGATATTATTTGGGATTATTGTGGTGATCGTCTAGTTGAATAAAATGATAAGGGTTTTATTCCAGTTTAATGCGTCAATTTTATTTGTATGAATTTATGATCACTTATTGTGTCTATGTGACTTATATGTGAACTTGTATGATTAAATGTGCTTGTATAAATTTTAATGCATTTAAAATGCTATTTCTAAGCGCCGTTTGATTTTTATAAAATCCTCGAAGCATCGAAAAATCATGGAATCTCTTTCATAATGTTTCTTTAGTATTTAAAAACGTTTTAAAAATGCAAGTTTATTTTATTTGGGCTCCAATAATTTTTATAGATTTTTAAAGCATGAATTTCTTTTTAGATAAATTATCTTGTAAAATCTCTAGTTTAATGATTACAATTCATAAAAATATATTTTTGGTAAGCATGTGTTCCTAATTATATACTCTTGATTATAAAAATAAGAGTTTGATTTATTTTGGGCATTTTGAATTTTTAAATGATTTAGGAAGGACATTTTTTTTAAAGACTATTTCTTGTAAAATTCATATATTTTTATTTAAAAGTCCCAAAAATATTTTAAAAATATGCATATGATTCTCATTGGGTGAATTTTATTTTAAAAATATGAAATTAGAGGATTTTTACAAAAACCAATTTAATTTGAATTATTAGCAATTAGAATAAATGTTTAAGTGTTAGTGGGGTGATATTAAAAGAATACATTTGTAAGTATTAATACTCTTTCTCCCCTTTCTTTTTTTCTCATTTCCACCGAGACACTCCACTCTCTTCTCTCCCATTTTGTGATTTTCTCTCTCTCTCCCTTTTTCTTCACAAATCCAACATATACCTTCTTGTTGATACAAATTCTTGATTGATTATAGTTGTTTATGTGTTTAACAAGGATGGGTTGAGGTTATTTTCAAGTTTTTGTGTGTGCATGTATGTATATATTCGGTGTATGTATAGATTGAAGAGGGTTTTGATTTTCTTGCTCAAACTTGATGGATATTATTAAATTATGATATATCTTGGCTAGATTATGTGTTTTATGTATATAAAAATGAATTTGAGAGCTTGCATGTCAAAGATCAAAAAGTGGGTTTTAAAGTTTTGCAAAAGTTATAAAATTTTCTAAGTGGATTATGTTTAGATGAAGTTTAAAAATGATCCGGTGGTTGGTTTTGTTAGTATGGTTGTTGTTCTTGATAGATTAATACCCATATATGCTTGCATGTCATTTTTATTTTAAGGGTTTGAATTTTTAAATCTTGTAAACTTTGATTTTTAGATTGGTTAGCCTTGGATTGATGTTCTTGGTGATTTTTGTGAAAGAATTTGAGATGCATGTTGATTTTACTAGTTGCATGTTGGTTCTTTGATTTTTAATCCAAGTTACAAGGATTTTTGTGTTAAGTTAGTTGTCTAGAAATTTTCCAGCAACTGTCCTGTTTTACTCTATTTATTTGAGACTGTTAATTCCTGTTCTGGGCAGTGGTCTCTTGATGAAACTTGTTCTACTTGGAGTCTATTTTGTGTAGGAGAAAACGGTGCGTCATTTGAGTTAGCGGTTTAGGAGATATCAACGTTTTAGTAAAACCTGCACAGAACAGAGTAACCTCTCGGGTTACTGATTTTGGAGCCGATTTTCACTCACTTAAACTCTGTATTTTAAGCTGAAATTTTTACTGTAGATGGAGGAGGGGTTCAGGGTGATCCCATAAAAGTTTCATGTTAAAATCTTGATTTTTCAATTTACTAAAAATGTTTGAGTGTGAGTTTTACTAAACCAACAGTTCTGTTTTTAAACCAACTTTGGGTCTATACCTAGCCTAGACAAACTGATGTTTTCAATTCAAAATTTTAATGTTAGAAATGTATAAGGTTCAGGTTTGTAATAAAAGTGGTTTTGAGTTCAAATGATGGTTTTCCGATTTATGATAATTGTTAGAGTGCAAGTTGCGCAGAATTTACAAAACTGTTTTAAGTATGCAATATGGACTTGAGGTTTTTGGTCATTAACATCTTATATGCTCAAATGTGATGATTAATATTTTTGAGTTGCAAATGTATCTGATTGTGATTGACTTGGTTAGAAGGTGGATGTCTATTAATGTTAATATATGGTACTTGTTAAAATGGTTAGCCGATAGTGGTCGTCGTAGTAACACACTATCCGGTCTAGATTTTTATTAAGTTTAGAGTAGTATTCAATTGTTTAATTAAAATGTTGCGACTCTAATCTAACGACTAAGAATCCCTTTATGTTTATGTGATTATGTGATAAAGACTATAAGGATAGTCGCTATTGAATTTGAGTTGATTTATGATTTAAGATTGTCGGGCAAAGAGCCTTTATTTTGTTAAAGATATTACGTGTATATTGATGGTTGTGTTGAGGTGTTGAATACACCAGGAAGTGTCCACTTCTAAAGGGGATATTTCCGTCTTTTTCCTTTTATAGAAATATTTGTGATTAAGTCAAACGTGTTAGAGTGTGCGTACTATCGTTGGTATATCGTATGTTTATTCCGAAGATTGAAGTATCGTCTTGTGTTAACTATAGAATGGACGTGCGGAATCGATCGTGGTGAATCAGACTGGTGGCAATCGAAAGTGTATCGAATCGAAAGAGGAGCAAATCAGAGGATTGGACACGCGGGACAAACGAAGGAATATTCTCTCTGAATCGTCAAACGTACTTATTAGCTAGGACCTAAGGCAAGTCTACTAACCGTACTCTTTCGTTCAGAGTATGCATGTTTTTAAAATATCTATGTTGAATGCTCAAGTATAATATTATGCTTTCTTAAAAATGAAAAGTTCTGCAAATGCCTTATTTAAACTCGTAAATTCGATAGAAATCGTTTAAGTCCTTTTAATCAGTTTTATAACTGCTTTCAACTTATCCCAAGCATGTGATTTTATCCATTGTGTTATGAAAGCTTAAAATTGCTCTTTCCCCTATCAGAACTGTTTTACATTCTGTCATGATTATGACACGCTTTAATATCTGTTGGGAATGTGAATCTCTTTTATTTAAATATCCTTATCATATTGGAACGTCCCTTTTGACTGAGGCGCCAGTCACCAATTTATATATTTACGTCATCGGTAGCAGTGGAGCCTGATGATGTATAAGGCCAATGTGTGCCTGGGATCCCCTTACATTTGATGAACACCGTATTGGATATACGGGTTCGGAGCTCTGTCGTGGGCTGATCACCCAGCTTAGCTCGTAGCGTCTTATCGTAGTTCCAATTTGAAATGGTCATTCCTTCTGAAAAATCAAATTTTTATTGTTGAGAATTAAATGTCGAATCTTTTTGAATTGTTCTAAATTAATTCGAGATTCAGATTGTCGTTGGAGCATTTGTTGCACAGTGACAGTTAAAATCGAGAATGAATTGAGATCTTCTTATTTATTCAACTCATTATTGTCAGGCCGGTTTGGCAGCTAAGTATGTAAGTGCTTAGTCGACAAGAGTGAGATTATGAGTAATTAGGAATTTCTTGTATGTTGTCTCTTAGTAGCTGAAGCATCTATCGCTCAGTTATTCAAAGTTTTTATCAAAAGTCGATACAATAATTGTTGAGATGAATATCAAAATCTTTTTATTAAGCTGTCGAGGTGAATTTCTTATTGAATGCTGTAAACCTCTTTCCTGTTTAGAAAATCTTCATTATAAATATTTCAAAAATGGTATCATCCGCAAGTTGGATTTTAAAACCTTCAAAGTTTTTCCAAAAGTATTTTAGTATACTCTATTATATACTTGCTGAGCGCCTCTTTCGCTCATTCTTGCTTTTGTTTTAAATCTTATTTTACAGAGATAGATAGTTGATGCGGTTGACTTAGTTTAGCTCGGAGCAGGGCAAGTCATGGATCGTGTTGGTGTTTGGCTCAGAGCAATTCTGTCTTTTTAGTTAGTCTACTAGATGTATAGTTAGACTGGTAAAGTATTTATTCTTGTGTTGTAATAGTTGTTGTATTAGAATATTGTGGTTGTTGTATACCTTAAATCAAGGTGATACTAACAGCATAAGATTGTATATGAGATTGTTGTACTAAGTGTTGTGAGTTAATAAAGAAGTTATTATTTTGTTTTGGATTTCTTGTTTCCAAGTCTATAACCTGAAAAGATTCTTGGTAGTTTGGGGTCGGATGTCACGTGTTAGATATAATACTGTCAGGTGATTTTTTGGTTATTAAGGTTTTCCGCAATAGCGACCCATATCCCTGATCCCGGATTTGGGGGCGTTACAGCATAACCGTGGCAATAGCATTTCCCAAAGCAATGTCTTGATCAGTAATTATTGTAGTGGGAGGTTTGTTGTCAACGGCTTCCAACCAAGTTTCTAAAACCCATTGATAAGAAGTCTCGGTCTCATCTCTCATGAGTGCAAATCCAAATAAAATATTTTGGTAATGGTGGTTCACCCCCGTAATAGGTATGAAAGGCATACAATACCTATTCGTTCGATAAGTTGAGTCGAACATCACCACATCACCAAAATTCTTGTAAGCGTTCATGCATCGAGGATCAACCCACACCAAACCTTTAACATGATTCTCGTTATCCACATCCACTCGATAGAAGAAATGACCAAACGCATTCTCTTATTGTAACTTTCGTAACAAGACCAAGCCACACTCCGCATCACCGGAATCAAACACTCGATGCCGAATATCCCGTATGACATTGCGTACATCTTGATTAGAAAACCCTAAATTTTCAATGCCTCCACATGTCTCACCAAGATATTTCATCACTTTACTCGTCTCGATCCCCGATTTGTTAAACAACTCAATCAATGATCCGGTGATCGGGTGATCGAATCGATGTTGCGCGATGTTTGAAAAAATTGTCGCTTATCTGGTGTTACCATGGCATGATTGTGTTTCAAATCAACAAAGTTACCTTCCATTTGTTTACATTCACTAGGTGACATACGTACATTCGAGCACGACAATTCGTTCATGGATCTACATCTCTAATGCGTCGTTTTCCTTTATCACGATAATCCGATTCCGATGCTACTCTTCCACCCTTCTTACAAATAAACAAACGGGATGATGGATCATGACTCCGTTGATGTTTATGAGTATTCCTAATTATTTTCTCGAATCCGACATTTCGACCATAATTTCTATAAAAACTTTCCGCCTCATCTAATGTATCGAAAATCATTCCAACACAAGGCACAACCTTATTAACATCCGCAAATGTAAAATCACAATTTTCGTTTCCAATATCCTCATCATCATCATTTTTTCCCATTCTAACATCCTCATCATCAATATTTTTTCCCATCCTAACATCCTCCTCATCATCAATTTTTTCCATTCTAATATCCTCATCTACTTCATCATCATTTTTTCTCATCCCAAATTTCTCATCTTTTTCATCATCACCATCACTAATAATTATCTTGTTTTTACCCTTTCCACCATCATTTTTTCCCTACCAACATCATCAACATTCATTTTATCTTTATGAACATTGTAATTCACTCTACGTTTATGAACACTACTATAATAATTATCAATATCTACATCATCAACGAATAATTTACGAGAAACATGATTTTTTTTAACAGGCGGCGTAACATAATCATCACCATTACGTTCACTAGATGAACTAGAAGAGCTAAATAAAAATGAAGCCATTGAATAGAGCACTAACCTTGATTTTGGATGAATTTTTGAGCTCCAAACCCTTGAAATTCGTTGGTGTTTTCTGATGTTTGAAAAAAAAAATTGAAGAAGAAGACAAATTCTGTAACCTTAAACGAAACAGATTTCACGCCTGCCGCATTGTTTCATTGCGACAGGAAGCCTTATATGCGAACTGCCGCAATGAAACATTGCTGCAGGTGCTTCATTTATTACCAGCCACCAACCATAATTAATGCCGTAAAATTTTTCTGAGCCATAACCAAACATTGCGGCAGAAAAAACTACCGCAATTGCTCATTGTGGCAGTAATTTAAGATTTTTTTTTGTTTTATTTTTAAATCTTCAAATATGCATCAAAATAATAAACTATATTAATTTTAACTTTAAAGTATCTTTAATAATGTATTATGGATATTTTTTACATGTTATGTAGTTTAAATAATGATGGAATGACATGTACATCTCAATCTTAGATAACTGTTAAAAAATAAATCAGGATGGTAACATTTTTTGTTATTTTTTCTATTTAAAATATTCAATATAAATTTTTTCGTAACGCTTTCATTCATTTTAACTTACATTAATGTTTTATGCTATTTTTTTCATTTTTAAGATTATAATAATATATATTATCATTATTTTCAAGTTCTGACTTTACATAACATTTTTTTCCTAAATTTGTTTTAAAAATTAATTAATTAATAATTTAAATGTCTCATGGTTGGAAGTCATTCCCATGTTCATTAACCGGTCTATACACATTTTATATGTTATTATCTATTAATTTACTATTTTTTATTAATTCTATAAATATATATCAAATTACAATAATGTAAAATAATATGTAAGACAATTTTGCTTAAACTTGCAAGAGTACAAGTTGATGGAATAGCAAAATGTTTGTTTTATTTGGAAAAGGTCAAGAGCTCGAATCTAAAAGAATGGAAAATGTTTGTTTTAATTTACTAGTTTTTATTAATTTTATAAATAAATATATATCCAATTAATAATGTAAAATAATATGTAAGGTAATTTTTCTTAAATTAGAAGAGTACAAGTTGGTGGTGCGCCAAAATGTTTGTTTCATTTTGAAAAGGTCAAGAGTTTGAATCCAAACGAATGGTTTTAATTTACTATTTTTTATTAATTTTATAAATAAATATATATCAAATTAATAATTTTAAATAATAGATAAGATAATACTGTTTAAATTACCAGAGTACAAGTTGGTGGAGTGGGAAAAGTTTTGTATAATTTCTAAAAGGTCAAGGGTTCGAATCCAAACTAATGCTATGTTTTTTTAATTAAAAAACTAATAAATACTGCTGCAATTAAGGGTTGCGACAGTTCTATTTTTACTACTGCCGCATTGAAGGGTTGCGACTGTACTGCCGCATTGAAGGGTTGCGGCTATCTTGGTGGCTGGTCCAACAAACGGTGGTTGTGGACCAATCCTCTATATATATATATATATATATATGTGTGTGTGTGTGTGAAAAATATTTCAAAATAACTTTTTAACTTTTAGAACATTTTATTTTGGATAATATTTTTCGTTGAAATATGTCAGATTTAAGCCTAAGTTTATTTAGAAAAATCGTAGCCGTCCTTTAAGATTACTAGCTTAAAACCCGTGAGATGCACAGATTTCTTTTAATATTACATGATTTTTTTATTAATTTGAATTATCTTTTTTAAAATATGAATTTTGGAGGTTTAAATTTTTAAATGAGACGATTTGATAATAATTATATAAATGTTATCCATGATATTGTAGGAAAAGAGGGATTTTAGTTAGAAAATATTGAAAAGATGACATTTTAGTTGAAAAGGTAATCAGTTAATTATAAGTACTTATAAAAATTATTATTTAATTTTATTAAATAGAATGTCGTGATTTAATTGGAAAAAGAGAGGTTTTAGTTAGAGAAAATTAAAAAAGAAAAGTGTTTTAGGTGAAAAGGGTAATTGATTAGTTTATAGTAATTATAATTCAATTATGTTATTATTCTAAATAAAATTGCTCGTAATATTTTAAGAAAAGGAAAAGTTATTGTTGCCCGTGATATTTTTAGAAAAAGAGTGATTTTAGTTAGAAAATATAGAAATGATGATACATTTTAGCTGAAAAACTTAATTGATCAAGTATTAATATTATAATATTGTTATTTTATTTCATTGAATATAACCGCTCGTGATATAATTGCAAAAAGATAGATTTTTGTTGGAGAAAATAGAAAAGGTAATGTGAAAATTAAAAATGTGACATGTTTTGGGTTAAAAATGTAATTGATTAGTTTATAGTAATTATAATTTAATTTATGTTATTTTACTAAATTAAATTGCTCGTAGTGTTTTTAGATAGTGAGAAATTAATGTTGCCCGTGATATTTCTAGAAAGAGAATTTTAATTATGAAATATGGAAAAGATGATACGTTTTAGCTGAAAAAGGTGATCGGTAATTATTAGTACTATAATATTATTATTTTATTAAATAGAATCACCCATGAAATAATTGGAAAAAGATATATTTTATTAGTTACAGAATAGAGAAAAGGTAACATGTCTTGTCTGAAAAAGGTAATTGATTAGTTAATATAGTAATTATAGAATGCCATGATTTAACTGGAAAATGAGAGGTCTTAGTTAGAGAAAATTAAAAAGAAAACATGTTTTAGGTGAAAAAAGTAATTGATTAGTTTACAGTAGTTATAATTCAATTATGTGATTTTACTAAATTAAATTGTTCGTAATGTTTTAAGAAAATGAAAAATTAATGTTGTCCGTGATATTTTTAGAAAAATGGTGATTTTAGTTAGATACAATATAAAAGATATTGTGTTTTACCTGAAAAGGGAAATTAATTAGTTAGTGAAAAATAGAAGAGGTAATAATATGTTTAATCAGAAAAAGGAAATTAATTAGTCAGTAGGATAGATGGATTTTATCTATAATTAAGTAAACGTAAATAAGTAAAATCAACAGTACCGACCAACCAAACATTTAATATTTCGGTTTTTATATAATAGTATAGAACGAAATTAATTACTTAGTAGGAGAGATGGATTTTATCTATAATTAAGTAAAGGTAAATAAGTAAAATCAACAAGTACCGTACCGACCAACCAAACATTTAATATTTCGGCTTTTATATAATAGTATACATTATACTGTACTTTAATATGGAAACTAGCATTAAAACCCGTGCGAGGCACGGGTCTGCTACTTAAACTGTATTTTTTTTATCAAATTATTCAGGATCAATATTGGTTGAAATATGTGATTATTTTTCATAGAGTTTTTCTTGTTAGTTGCATATGTGATTATTGTGTACTTACTTAAATATGTTCAAGTTTGTACTTTAGAAACTAATACGAGTAATACTGATAGCAATCATGTCAATTTTTAATTTTGTTGTGGGTCATGGAATATTATTTCAGTGTTATGTGGGCGTTGTCTAATTAAGATGATTTTTCAGAGCACCTACAATCCTAAAAATTCTTTAAAAATGATGCATCCATTTAGCTGATCTCCAATAATATTCAAGGTAAAAACTAAATACTCTTCAAGATGTTGCATTCTGAGAATGTAGGTTTCAGTCCAGATTCTAATAAAAACTCTTCGTAAATCTTCTAAAATGCTTCTCAGGTCTTGTGCTTACTTTCTTAAAACCACATTTCAAACCGTTTTATTTGTTTTCATCTAATTTCTTGCCTTTGTTTCTCTTCCAATGTCCGTTTGACTTTCATCGAGTCACCTCCATAATTAAAATAACATATATAATATACGATCCTTTCTTTCTACATAATGTCATATTTTAAATTAAACATTAGCAAATTAGTATGTAAAAGGTAATGTGTTATTTATAGGATTCGTTTTTCTAAAGCCAAATTTTTTTACGACCCGAATTGTTTGACTAATAAATTATTGTATGTTGTGTAGTAATATACAATTTTCATTTTACGTTAACACCTCAATATTTTTTGCTCTAATATATTATTAGATAATAATATAATATCCATTATATTAAGGGCATGGAGTTTCTAAAGCACACTATAGAGAAGTTATCTATTAGTGCACCTTAAATCTTGTATTTTATTATTATTTTTGATAATCCAACCGTACGGATGAAAAGTTTATGTCGAAACAACATTGTTTACAATTTTTTGTTATATTTGAAATAATGGAGCATCACTTTTATAATAATACTATTTTCTATATATATTCAACGACACAGATTTATCATAATCTTATTACTATAAATTTATACTTCTAAATAATTAAATTACACGAAAATTTATACATTCACATATTTTTGTATGAATTTAACATCCGTACGGTTGGATTGTTCAAATAATAATTAAATTATTATATTTTAAGCCGCACTAATAGAGAATTTCTCTACTGTGTGCTTTAGATACTCTTTTCCCTTATATTAATTATAATGTCGTTTTATAGCCCAATTGTGTATTTTACGTAATTCTTTAATTGATAAATGATAAAAGAGTCCAAAACTCATTTAAAATCCAGTAATATTTAATTAATAATATTTCATCAATATCACACACATACATATTATGTGTATGATTTAAAATACACGTGAATGTGTGGCATAATGGTATGAATATGCACAATTTAACTCGGTGTTCCAGGTTCAATTAGAACTGAAAATAATACTTCAATATATAAATAGGAACTTAGGGGTAAATTGGTGCTTTTAAATCATGAATAAAGTACTTTAGTTATTGACTTGGTCTTATATTTAATACTTTTCATAAAAATACAATATGCATTTCATTTTTTTTCTTTATATAAAACCAAATATTGCCCCGCTTGTGCGGTACACATAGAGATATCATGTGTATTATTGAAAACACGTATAGATGAGTGCTTAGGTTGTTTAAGAGAATAACATGTATATAGTAATTTTTTTTTATTATTATGTTGATTATTATTGTTATTACATTTTATAATATAATCAAATCATATATTATGTACCAATAATTAATATTTTGATATAATATATTATAGTCCAAATCAATAAATGTAAAAGTAAAATCAGGACAAATCGTAAAAATACAATATGCATTTCATTTTTTTTCTTTATATAAAACCAAATATTGTCCCGTTTGTGCGGTACACATAGAGATATCATGTGTATTATTGAAAACACGTATAGATGAGTGCTTAGGTTGTTTAAGAGAATAACAGGTATATAGTAATTTTTTATTATTATTATGTTGATTGTTATTGTTATTACAAGTTTATAGTATAATCAAATCATATATTATGTACCAATAATTAATATTTTGATATAATATATTATAGTCCAAATCAATAAATGTAAAAGTAAAATCAGGACAAAAAATTATTAGTGTGTCGCACTAATTAAAATATTCAAACACACATCCATCTATATTGTGTTTGATTCAGAACACATGTGATTGAGTGGTATAGTGGTAAAAGGATGCATGAATTAACTTGGAGACCCAAGTTCAATTCCCACCAACCACAATTTTTACAAAAAATTGAGATGATGGGCAAACTGGACTTTTCATGTACATTAAAAAGTCTCACCATTTTTTCTTGTGTTGGCCTATTATATATATAATCTATATATATTATAATGCCCGGAGATCGGAAATGCACCATAACAGTCTAAGATATTTTTCTTGAATTTTCATTTTTTTGATTTTTTTATTAAAATTCTTTTGTTGCATTAAATAGTTATTATTGACATTTTAATTAGTCATTAATTACACCTATTAAACATATATTAAATTTACTCTATTTAATTTGTTTAAAAATTAGCAAACTTTAGTTGAACATTATAGTTATTTTTTCAATATTAAATATTAATTATATATAGTTATGTTTATTTTTAGTTAAAATGACGAATAACAATTGTTTATATTGCGTTATTTTTTATTCCCTATTCAAGATCACTATAATTTCTTTTCGGATGATTATAGGGTACACGACCTTAACTTCTCAAGCAATTTTTATTAACAATAATTGTGAAAATCGTAATAAATTATGGAAGTACAAGATATTTATTTAATATCTGGAATTGTATACAAACAATACAGATAGATTTTCAATTTTGCACATGAATAAATAATACATGAGTTATGATCAAATCGATTAAATTTAACAAATCCAGTCATTTATCGGAAGATAAAATTGATAAAAAAGCTATGCACCCATTGTTTCGTTATATTGTGTTAAAATAATTTTTTTATTGTAATTAAACAAATTCTTATACTATTATTGAATATGTATATAATGAGAGGGCTGTTGGTTTTAAAAAACATTATCAACCAACTTCTCAAATAATCTTTATTATCAATGATTGTGGAATCGTAGTAAATTATGGAAGTACATGGATCTTTACTTAATATCTGAAATTTGTAAACAAATCATGCGCATACACACATGAGTTATGACCAAACTAATTAAATTGAACAAACTCAACCATTTTATCGGAAGATTAAATTGATAAAAAAATTATATGCCCATTGTTTCATTATATTGTGCCAAAATAAATTAATATTCAAATTAAATAAATTCTTAAACTATTATTGAACATGTATATTATGAAAGGGGTGTCGGTTTTAAAAAACGTTATTAAGTTGTATTCAATATTTGTAACTTTTGATTGTAAATATTACGTTCATATTGTAATTTTTATTTTTATATGTTTGTGATGTTTTTAAGATTATCAAAATTTTAGATATATGTAATGAAAATATTTTTCCAATTAATAATTCATGTAAATTATTTTTAAATTAATTTTTAATAGAAAATTCATAAGAGACCAATCTATTTTTAAGAATAATAGAAATTAATTTATCTATTACAGTACTTTTATATAAAAATTTATTATAATAGCAGGAAACTGGAGAGACTTGCACTCAGAAGCTTCAAAATATTTTTCTTGACTTTCACATTTTCATTTTTTATTAAAATAATTTTCTTGCATTTAATTAATAATTAATTATACCTATTAAATATATATTAAATACACTTTATTTCATATTTAATATAAAAGTTTAACAATTTTATTAGAACATTATTATTATTATTATTATTATTATTTTGTTATAAAATATTAATGATTTATATAAAAATACCATTATTTTAAGATAAAACAATAAAATAAAATAATTTTTATCGTCATTTCTAATCCTTATTCAAAATCATTGCAATTTTTTTTGGCAATAATTAATAGACAATTTTAACTTTTCGATAAATTCGTAATCATTGATCATGAGAATCATGATACGATACATAAGTATATATATTTTTCGATTAACATCCACAATTTAAATAAAAATAATATCGTAGAATTTACATTTATACCTGAACAAATTATACACGGGGTGTGACCAACTCGATTAAATTGAATCAAGTGGACCCTTTTTTTCGTCAATTAAATCAATAAAAAAATTACTCATTCGTTGTTTGATTATTTTGTGTTGGAAAAATTAATATTCTAATTAAACACATTCTTATACTATTACTAATCAATTAATCATGCATGTATGTTATGAGATGGGAGACCATGTATGTTATGAGATGGGAGACTCTGTTTAAAATCGTTAATTAGTTATATTTAATATTTATAAATTTTTATTATAGGAATTATGTTGACATTGTAGTTTGGTATGGAAAAAAGTAAAAGGTGTTTAAGGAGTTGTTTTTTGCTATTTTAAACAAATTCTCACTTTTCGAGCATTAAGTAAGGGTGTTATAAAATGAGCATCGACTTTAAAAATAATTATATGTATAAATTTATTATAAAATTTAATAAAAGAATATTAGAATATGTGAGTATCACTTTGATGTGTCCATGAATTTAATTTTAGTGTTACAAACAAAACTGTTCTTATAAAATGCTCTTAAAAATTAATTAAATGTAGAGATACAGGTGTCGGATCACTCCAAAAAAACATGAAGCATGACTTACAATATGCATTTGAATTTTGCTTTTTTGGTCATAAAACCAAATATATCGACAAGTGAAATCAATCACACTTCTCATCACATTTACATTCTAATTCTTTTCATCGTATTTTACTAACAAATAATTTAATAACAAATTAAGCAATCACGTCTTTTATGATGTCATTGACAATAGAAAAGATTCACAAATGCTATTTTTACTTATTCAATGTCAAACTTTGCAAATGTTTGTCAATATTGGATTTCAAAAGCATTTTTTATGCGACAAAATAGGTTCGTCAATATCTTCAAAATTATTATTATTATTAATATTCAAGAATTTAACTGAAACATGTTTTTTTTCACCTAATTCTTTTCTCTTTTTAATTTTTAAACATTCAAATTTAATTACATTTCACATAATTTTTAATTTATCATATTAACTTTCAAAAAATAAATTTTAACAAACAATAATGTTATGTGTATAATTTTTAAAAATATTTTCGTGCCGCGGGTAGCGCAGCTTTGTTACCTAGTAGATTGTAATTTTCATGTCATCCACGTAACTAATTCTCATTTAAATACATGGGAATCTAATTATAGTTTTTAGGATCAAATTTCATTTAAAATCACTTATAATAAAATCTATTTATGTCCTATTCAAAATATACTATGTTTTCTTTTATTTTTATTAATTACATATATCAATAATGTTTTTTTTGTTTTTTTAATGAAAATGAGATAAATATCGTATCATGCTAAAAATTAAATTAAATTTTCAAAAAAATTATGAAATTTATTAAAAATTTCAATGTTTTACAAAAGAACCTTATATCTTGAAATATAAAATTAATAGTATCTATCATGATGTGATAAGTGATTATCTATTATTCTCGGTCGATTTTTGCTCACTGAAATTTGCTAAAATATATATTCAATTTTAAGTATATAAATCTAATTATTTAAAATAAAATGATTAATTGGTTAAGTACATACCACAGTATTATAAATTAACGAATACCTAGCCTATCAATTTACTAGCAGCCCCTTGTTCTCTCTCCAAGATACCGTAAAACTATATTTTCGTCTACGGATTTGATTGATAATACGTAGCATTTTTATTGCTTTTTCTTAATCCTATTTTTTTTCAATTAATTTCTATATATATTGAGAATTTTAGTATTTAGTCGGTGATTTTTGATAACGTATGGGGAGAAGAGAGAAAAGTAGACTTTTATTATAATGAAACTTGTTCTCAATTACAATAAAAGAGAGGTTTATATAGCCACCAACAATAATATAATAATAATAATAAAACTATCCAATAATATGCTAATATTATATATGTTAACATCCCCCTCAAACTCACGATGGAGAGTCGAGAGTTTGCCAACAAGAAACGGAACAACGTATCCAAACGAATCCAAAGCTGCTAATTCCAAAATCAAGAGCTTTCAAACACATCCAAAAAATAGGATCACGAACAAAAACGAGCCAAACACTTCCAAACGAATCCAAAATTACACCCGCAAAACAAGAAAGAAAATGAATAGGAGCATCCATGTCATCCAAATATCCAATAGCAAACGTAAACAAAACAGCAATCCAAGTGTATCCAAATCAAAACCAAAGCGAACAGAAAATCCAAGTAGCAAGAGAAGAAGAACCATCCATGTCAGCCAATAACGAACCGTAACAATTTCAAAATTTAAACGAATCTGCAACCAATGAACAAGAAAGAAAGATCCAAACGAACTGCAACCATCGAAAACAATACCAATATCGAAACCAAAACCGAATCCAAATCGAACCCAATAACCAATCTAAACCAACTCCAAATCCAAACATAATCTAAAACAAGAATTGAATCCAAATAGTATACAAATTCAACCAACAAACTTTATCCAATCGAACCAGCAAATTTGTGTGCAAACTAATATCCAATTAAAACCAAAATCGAATATCCAAATCCAAATTATAGCCGAGAACCATCCTACAAGAATAACAAAAACGGGATTCTAAAGGCAAACATGACAAAAACGATGACAGTGACATCGATATCAAAGACGGAGATTGAAGGTATACAGATGTGCCTAGGGCTACTCCCATCATTGAACACGAGAACGAAAGGGCAAGAGAAGAGCATGAAAAGGAAAAAACAATAAAATCTTACCAGGGAGCCATTGCCATCAAAGAGAGAGAAGTAGAAAGTGTGTGTGAGAGTACCAACCAAAACAAAAACGAAATCAGCAGAAAAACCCCAACCAAAATCAACTTTTGCCCAAGAAAACTCCAACCAATAGGAAGAAAAGATGAAGGAGAGAAAAAATTATCGGAAGAGTGGCTAAATCCATAATCAAAACAACCAAAAAACTCATACTAACTGATTCGGGAAAAAAATCAAAATTAGAAGCCTAAATCAATATCATCCAAAAAAAACGCAACCGATTTGAAGAAGAAAACGAGAAGAAAAATAGTAATTGAAGCACATGCTTTAATCCAACATGCGGAAGACATCATGTTCAATTGTCAATCAACCGATCCCGGATCGAATCAACCTAACTCTAGATACCCTGATAAAATATGGGGAGAAGAGAAAAAAGTAGAATTTTATTATAATGAAACTTGTTCTCAATTACAATAGAAAAGGGGCTTATATAGCCAACATCCAACAAATAATAAAGAAAATTATCCTAACAAGAAAATCAACATAATAATAAAACTATCCAATAATATGTTAATATTATATATGTTAACAATTTTATTCTATCCATAATTGTTTTCTCTACTTGTGAGAGTTAATTTATTTTTGGGATAATAAATGTGTAGGAGTTTGTTGATTGGTTCATTGATTTTGGTTGTATGAAGTCACAATTAAAACATTACAAATGAAAGAGATGCAATTCAACCATTCCATTACATTTATGTTTGATTTTGTATGATCAGAATGATTAATTTTTTTATTGAAATTTGCATGAAACATGTAAGTGAGGGGAAAAAACTTATCTATACTAATATATAATAATGAGTAAAGTGCACTTTGTGTACCTAAACTTTGACCAATACATCACTTGAAATACAATATTTTAAAATCTATCACGTGCAATACTGAAAAAATTATTTACTTACATTTAGTGTATTATCGTCTATTTGTCACAAATGGTGTTAAATGGTCAGGGATAAAACAGTCTTTTCCCTTGACAAAACCTTTCCACCAGAGTCCCACACATTTCACTAATTGAATTATACATATAATACTTGTGTATGTATATCTACTTCTTCTTAAAATTTCTTTCTCTCGTCTCATCTCATCTCCCTCTTTCAAAAATTAACAACAAATTCACCAGATTATTGATTGAACATACATTTGTAGTTTTGGATTCCCCGTTTTGAGGGTTTCAAAAGGAGTATAGCATGTTCCATGTTATCTCAAGATTTTCTGAAGTGGGTTGACAAATATATTGGAACCATTGATTTGAATACATTCCGTGTTCCCAAGCAACCTCCAGTGCTGTGTCATGGAATGATTTATTAAATTTCTTGGAGCAAGCATGTGTAAGGAAAAGACTGGGCTGGTAGTGGTATTAGAGTTGGGGTGTAATATTTATATATCTTGTTCACTCCAAAGTAAACCAACCTGGTGACTTGGAATAACATCAAGGTAGCTACAATGCGAGTATGTAATTGCTCCCAGGTTCATCAGGCGTATTACAAACACCTCCTATGTATTCAGCTATTTCACGACCAAATAACTTTAAAAACTAAAGATAGTGATGACGTAGGGAGGTCCTTAACCTCATCACTTTCAAAATTTTTATGTTCTTACATTGAAGCTGGCTTTTACAGAGTGATCTAATCAGCAAACCCATTAGTTCAGACTGATGAAGGTGAAAAAGATTATTTGCAATACTAGGAGAAGCTATCAACGAGGACCCAAAACCACTTCACTGAATGGTTGTAATCCTTGGATAAACCAGAGGAGACATTGACATCTTCATAATTTAACAAAATTCATAAGCAATATAGCTCATTACCTGCTAGAGAGGCATTTCTTTGGCTGCAATCACCTACTACAGAGACATCTTCAACAGATATTGATACATTATGATCTTCACTATATTTTTGTTCATGGTAAATATCTAACAGTTCAGGCTTTACTTTAAGCGTCATATTGTCGGTAGCTGCTTTCAAGTCAGGCATTTTACAAACACCTTTCATGTACTCTGCTTTCCAAATAACTTTGAAACTAAGATAGTGATGACGTATGCAATCTTGAGAGGATTAGTAGTGGTATCCGGTTAGTTTGGCGGAGTCTTGGAATGGTAATAATGCTTGTGCAAAATAGACATTTAACTCCCAAGCAATATCTCTTATCTCCCCTGCTTCTCCTTCAATTCCAACACCCTACCTCTGTCCGTTCAAACCCACCCACAACATAATCACCACTCCACTACCACCATCCATCACCTTCTTCTCCTTCCATCTTCAATCTCCGACCGTCCCTCAACCATGCAGCCACCATCAACCAGCGCCGTCCTTCTCACCATCTCATCTCCACCCACCAACCTCTTGCACCTTCTCCATTCAACACAACACCACCACCCATTTCCTCCGCCACATATCCTCCTCCATTTTCTCCAACCAACAACCACCATTGCTACTCAAACCACTCACTCTCATCTCCCGTTCACCCCTTTCTCCTCTTCTCCATCCAACCACCACCATTACCTCAGTCAACCCACCTCCGTTCACCACTCCGACCATACCTCCTGCCCCTTCTCAACCCCCGTTTTATCCCACCGACGTTCACTCCATTAACGTCAACAGCAATCCAACATCGCCATTCCCTTCCTCTCCTGTCAAGCAATATCTCTTATCCGGTTAGTTTGGCGGAGTTTTGGTAATAATGGGAGAGCTGGGTTTAAAGGAAAGAAATGGAAAGACTGTTTTACCCCTAATTATTTAACACCGTTTATGAGAAATAGACGGTAGTACAGTAAGTGTAAGTAAATAATTTTTTCAGTATTACACGTGATAGATTTTAAACTATGGTATTTCAAGTGGTGTATTGGCCAAAGTTCAGGTACACAAAGTACACTTTACTCTATAATAATTGACATGTCAGTAGTGATGACGTGGCCACGTGTCATTACCACGCCAACAGTGACATCATTAGTGATGACGTGGCACTGTCACGTCAGCAGTGATGACATGGTAGTGAGACATGACAGTGCCATGTGTCATCACTACTGACGTAGCAGTTTCACGTGATAGCGAGTAATTTTTTTTGATTTTTTTTTTTAAAAATATGGTTTCACTATGGAATCAGCAAAAATTAGATGGTTCTCTCTATTCTCTATTTAATATGGTTCTATTTGGAGTTCTAATATTTCTTATTATTAGATCTAATGGTTATCATATATTTACTAAATATCTAGCGATCACTATTCTTGGTCACTATTCTTTTAAATGGTTGAACCAAACAACCAAATTATCAACAATAATACCCTAATTTGGCAGTAGGACATTTTTTTTATAGAACCAAAAAATAATGGTCTTTTTTTTAATAGAACCAAAAATTAAAACTTTGATTGTACTATAGAATCAGAAAAGAGAATAATGTTTCTGAGGTAACCTCAGAAACATTACCCGAGATTGTAGTATAAATTTTCAAGGGCAGTTTTGTAATAATTGAATTTGGCCCTTGTATTTACAAAAATAACCCTATCATTGTATTATTTTTTTATTTACCTCAGGAAACCTACCTGAGGTAACCTCAGGAAACGCAAGCCCAACAAAAAATTAGTGGTTTTCTACAATTCTCTATATAAGATAATTCTCTATAGAACAATGGCCTAATAAGGAATATTCTATATTTAAATCTCTCTTCTAAATATTCAATGTTCGAATCCCGTCAACAACAAATTTACATAAGATTTGATATTATTTTTACTAATAATTTTATTAATTAATATTACAAAGTTAAATTAAATTCATAATAAATTATTGTACTCATATAATTTTAAAAATATTTAAAAGTAATCCAGTTTGCACGGAGTATAAGATAGTATTATTAAAAAGCAATGTACAATCTAAAATAGAATGTAACTAAGTAACTTTAAATTTTCAGTATTAACAAATTAATTTAAAATGGAAAGAGTAAACCAGAAAAGAAAAAGGCAAGGCAATAATTAGATACACAACACAAGAGTAGTGAATAAAGAGTAGTGAATAAACGGGGTGTTTCCGTCCATGAGACCACCACCACCACCCACCTTTTTGTTGGCTTGTAATGATAAGTACGTTGTCTTTATTTTAGGTTGGCCTTGTTTTGGCAAATTTCACATACAAAAAATCTTCACAATCTTATCCCTTAAATGTCCTATTTCTCACCTGTTATCTCCCTTCTTACCGGTCATCACACAAACTGTTTACTCCACCTGTTGTTAATAGTAGTAACATATTACATGTCTACATAAACTCAACTCTCAAGTCCCATCCTTAATTCACATATTACACATTACACACATATATATTCGTAATTCGTTCCTCTCCACAAGTTCCATTCATCCTTCACATCTTACAGAATCAATCATGTTCAAGTAAAATTAATGTTGTCTTACATATTTTAATATGGACTGATATCAGTGCGAGATCGGATTTATATATATCTCGTACCGACACGCTCGCTAAGCTCACTTGTTCTAGCAATAATATTGTGCCTTGGTAGTTATATATTATATATTTCAGGTCAGTTGTAAAATGTTGGATCTTAATCTCAGTGTTGTAAACAATGACAACGATCATCATAATTCCATGATGATCCAAGAAAATGGCACGGATGTAGAAGAATCAATGACTTCCAACTTGGATAACTCTTTGGATTGTAATTCAAGCAATGCTGCTGATGATAACTCTTCCACAGCCACCTTCAACTTCGATATTTTGAAACGCGGAGATGCAGTGGATCCCAACACTCAGTTCCGGTTAGTGACTCAACAATTGTTTCCTGTACATGATAATTATAATATCATCAGTACTAGTGCTCCGCAAAATAGTTGGATGAATACATGTTCCAGTTCCACTCAGTTGGAGTCTGAAACTCATGCTGCCATCTCATTCAATCAAGTTCAAGTTCAACAACAAGTTGA
This sequence comes from Kitagawia praeruptora, assembly GCA_037693485.1. Lineage (NCBI taxonomy): Eukaryota > Viridiplantae > Streptophyta > Magnoliopsida > Apiales > Apiaceae > Kitagawia > Kitagawia praeruptora. The sequence goes on from CM075352.1 coordinate 118,838,066, forward strand.
TAAGCAGCAGCCGGTGAAAAAGAGTAGGAGAGGACCGAGGTCACGGAGCTCACAGTATCGAGGGATCACTTTTTATCGGAGGACCGGTCGATGGGAATCACATATCTGGTATTTATCTCGTGTACGTACATATATAACTGAATCAAATATACTCGTTGTATCTCGTTCGTAATTGTAAATGAACCAAGCATATTCGGTATATCCACTTGGGAGAATATATTTATTTATTACTGTATATGTACTGATGGATAATTATTTCTGATGTCCATGTTTTTTGGGTGCAGGGATTGTGGGAAACAAGTTTACTTAGGTATATATTGACTGACTGATTCAACTTTATGTGTATCTCGTTATTATTGCCTTCTTTAAGGAGTAGTCAATATTTGTTCTTTCTTTTGGGTTTGCTATGTATGGTAATAACTGATTTAAGTGTTTTTGGATTGGTTAGGTGGATTTGACACTGCTCATTCTGCAGCTAGGTATATTATTATATTTTTATTGACAAGATATCTGATTTTAATTTTGTGAAGCTCTTTGGATATGTTGTTGAATCATTTCTTTTATAAATGCAAATGTGATTACAGAGCTTATGATCAAGCTGCAATAAAATTTCGAGGTGTGGATGCTGACATTAATTTCAACATTAGCGATTATGAGGACAGTATGAAGCAGGTTAGTTCTTACTACCGATTACTTTTTGTTACTTGTACATATAGACAGACAATCAAGAGATTTTGAGTCCATATAACTAGTATCTGTATTTCAAGATGAGGTTTAAATTCCCTTTTAAATCATCCCTTGGAGAACCTCTAATCAAAGTTGGAGGGGTACAAACAGATGGTCAAATCTAATTTTTTGTAAGCTGGCATGAAACATCTGCAGATGGGAAATCTGAGCAAAGAGGAATTCGTGCACATACTGCGTCGTCATAGCACTGGTTTCTCAAGAGGAAGTTCAAAATACAGAGGAGTCACACTTCACAAATGTGGCAGATGGGAAGCTAGGATGGGACAGTTTCTTGGCAAAAAGTGAGGAGCTATATACTACTTTATTTTGCCATAGGAAATGCATAGTTCTGATAAGATCCTTAGTTGTCAAATGAGATCATGCTATATTAATCTCATGATAAATGATTTCTCATTGTTTGTAATACAAAGCGAGACGTCTATAGTTTTTGTAGAGGAAAATGACTGAAGAATCATAATATAATAGAGATACAATGCTTGCATTGCAGGTATATCTATCTTGGGTTGTTCAAGAGTGAAGTAGAAGCTGCAAGGTCCAAATGATGATTAATTACTCTCCTATTATTGAAATTCTTATTCTCACTTTTCAATTAAGTAATACATCTCTCGGTTTTTCTTAATTTTCTGAATATAGGGCTTATGACAAGGCGGCTATCAAAAGTAATGGAAGAGAAGCAGTCACAAATTTTGACCCAAGTGCATATGAAGAGGAATTGATCTCCGAAGCCCGTGATGGAGGTAATCTTGGATTTATTCCACTTATTTTATTAAATTTTTTATTTCATCAATCACATATTTGTGATGCAATATTTAGCAAAAAAAAAAAAATTGTGATGCAATGAGTTGAAGTGCCAGTTAACGTATTCTCTATGCTTTTCATTGCAGCTAGCACCAGCAATCTTGATCTGAACTTGGGTATATCTACTCCCTCTCCTGCAAATGGACCAACGGAAAATAAAAACACGGGGAGTCCTCGGTATCATTATTATGATGCAGTCGGAGCTAGGAGGTTACAGGTAATTCATATCATTTTTTGTTCACTACTTCTGTCATCTACTTATTGATTTGATATTTATGTTACCCGGATGTGGGCGGGAGTGTCCAACATGGATCCCTAAAACTGTAGCTTATGCATAAGAGATACCCCTCTCCTCGGTAACAAGAGGTTCAAGACTCAGTATAAGTGTGTGCAAGTATTTAAAATTTAAGCAACTGCAACCCAAAAAAAGTGTCAGAAAACTGTGTCTTACATGAGTGAAGAGTCTGGGAGAGTTTAATATACTTTCCAGTGCCAGTTAAAGTGATCATATATTGGTTCGTTTTGTAACTTGAACATAATTTTGATTCTCGTACTTGTTTGTGTAACTATTCACATTCCATTTCGTGTTGTTTCTTATGCAGAACCCTGACATGACAACCATTGATAACATTCCTTTAAGCGGATCGCCAGTAACATCTATGCATCCTTCCTTGTGGATGGGCGTACGTCCTGATCATTCAAGGTACGAGGTAAGCTGTTGAAACTTATAATAGCTTAGATACGAGGTACTAGGTACGAGGTAAGCTGTTAAAACTTGTAATAGCTTGTTTTCTCTTTGTCTGGCCATGAGCCCAGGAGTCTAGTTCCTTCTTTGCTTTCTTATTTGCAACGACCAATACCTCCCTAACAGGTCCCCAGTTTTTAGATACTTGACCTACATATCAATATTTAGAAATTAATGAACAGCTTTGATTTTGAACCGACTCCAGAACACATTAATTTTTGAGCTTGAAGAATATTTAAAAATTTAGGTTGTAGGGATAAGATGACATTGAAGCATTATGCACATTTGACCAAGTAAATAGCTCTCAATTATGTATTTTGAGATGTATTTACTGTCTTCTTGGATCAATTTTTGTCAAGGCCAGCTACCTTTGATCATAACTGAAAAAAGAAAGTGAAGACAGGGCATGCAGTAGCATAATGGTATGCCAATATTATATCATGGTATTTTGCCCAAAGTTTGTATGGCCGTGCAAAGCTTTTTTACCAAGAAATGCAGCCAACAATAATGCAAAAGAATGTCTGATATTCCATAGATCAAGTCTGAATACTGTGTCTGGCTGTGAATTTAAAAGCATATGCATTTGTGGTTGTATGATAGAATTCATGTTGCTGCCACTCTTAGTTGCATCTGAGGTGATATGTACTAATTAAATAAGTTGGCTTGCAGGAAAGAGCAACAGAGAAAACAAATGAAGTAGGTTCTTCATTACGACCCCAAAATTGGTCATTCCAAATGAATAACAGTCAAGTTCATCCTCCTTCAGTTGGATTCCTCTCAACTGCAGTATCATCAGGATTCCCATCTCAGGCTAACATTCATTCATCAGTAGCAACCAGACAGTACTTCCATGCATCTTCTATCAATGTTCCTCGATACTTCTATTAGATAAGGCCACTGCCAGACTATTTCAGAGAAGCTCTGCTATGTGCCTATGTTGAAGGTGAAACATATAACCGATACTATGTTGCAAAGTTTATCGATGTGGTTTATTTTGCGAGTCATTCCTAAAGGTCACAGGAAACAAGAGTTTTTGTTGATAAATATTTTTATCTGCTGCTTTTTTACTTCTCTTAATAACTTCAAACATCTACATCTGTCACATTTTTACATTTTATTCAAGCATACACGTTATACAACCATTGGCCAAATGACCAGTCTGCAACTTTTATTTTGAAATTTAGCAACCAATAATAAAAAAAAAATCAATTTTAATTTTTCATACTAGTAGTATAATAAAAGAAGGGGGAAAACCCTAATTAAATAATATAATACAAGCTAGAGACACATCATTATATTCAGTTTATAGGATAATTACAAATAAAACATATGTTTCATTTAACATTCTTTGACCAAGTAAATTATTTTTAGTCAAAGGGGGAAACCCTAATTAAATAATACTCGTATAATACAAGCTAGAGACATTATTATATTCAGTTTATAGGATAATTACAAATAAAACATATGTTTCAGTTAACATTTTTTGACCAAGTAAATTATTTTTAATCAAAAATTTCGAATGTGCCCAGCATAAAATAATTTTTTTCCCCAAAATAGTTTTATGCACCTTACCTCCCTCATCCCTCATTGAATAATAAATGATATAAAGAAAACATTAAAAAAAACCTGTAACATACGTAAGGATTTGCTTTATAACATATATCTATATCAATGGGGAAATTAATAAATCCAAATCATCACACATTGCAAGCAAGCTTCAAGTATTTCTCCACAATTTCATAACAATTCAACATCTCAAGTAGATTTACTAATAACAAACTTCATTTTTATATATTTATAGGAGAAACTAGGTAAACCTTCCTGATTTTTCTTTCACAAATCTGGCTGTAAAACTGCTATGAACAAGCTAGTCAAAAAAATTCAGGCTTCAAAAACTCAGTTCTGAGCATTTACTTCGACATTTTTTTGTAGAAACCAATAAAACATGCACCCTATCTTTGTATGTTCGGACATCATTCTGAGACTTGAGCACAGCTTGCATTGCCTGCCTGCTGAAGAGAGATCATTATAATTACTCAGTACCTAAGCTACACGATGGTAACAGCAGTTGGTAAACACATTCAGGCTGTCATAACAGATATCAAGGGCACAAACAATTAAATACTTGCAGATAATAAGATTAACCGTATTTAACAGACCCTCTTACATCAGGTCTAACAACCTCACAATTGTCGTTTATTCACTACATTCTCATTTATTTAATTTCTAACAAGAAAACTGCCCTCTTTTCACATATACGCGCATCGCATATCTAACAAACATATTTAAATGCTTCTTTGTGTGATTACTTCTTCATATGGAAGAACAATAAAAAGAAGGGGTTTTTTCATAAATACCCAAGCCCAAAAACTTTTTTTGCAAAAATACCAACTTGTAGAAAATATTTGCAAAAATATGTTTTGCAACTTTTGCAACCATATTTGCAACCGACATCAAACAAAATCAATCATAAATGCAACTTTAAAAATTTAATAATTGAAATCATCTTTGGTTGCATAATAGGTTGCTTAACAAGTTGCATTGGTTAAACCAAATGCAACCAAAATCAACCTCAAATGCAACCAAAATTAATATCAAATTACTTTTCAGAAAAATGTAAAAACATGTTGCATTTGGCTGCAGAATGTATTTTTCAAAATGTTTACAAATGATGGTAAAATCGCAAAAAAAAAAAAAAAAAATTGGAAAAAGTAGTATTTTTGGTAATTTCCTTAAAAAGAAACACGTGAGTAAAAATATCATGAGCAATCATTAAAATTTATATGGATGATATCAATGATGAATGTATATTTCTCATTTTCCTTCCTGATTAACTAGCATCATTTTTGAATTATATTTACTTGATGAAAATTTTCTTTAAAATGTTTGTAAGATTACTGAAGCCTGTCAAATTTTGGATGTCCCCAAATCACACACTTACAAGTCACGATTCTAGAACCTAATTGTCTACGAAAAGCATATCATATAAAGAAATTGTCAAATTACCAAGGAAGCTGATATATATAAATATCTAAGTGTACCTCCTGGTGAAGACCGTTTTTTAAATGGTTCGATCATCGTCATCGGCAAGACTACCCAGCCAGAATAATCAAGAACAACTTCAATTTCTTGGTGCAAACCTTAAATGTCATTTCACACAAGGCCATTCTGTTCCTTCTCAATTGCATTGTCAAATCAATTCAAAATTTCAAATCCGATATGTTTGATTGTACAAATCGCTAGAACCAGCCATCCGGTACTTCGAATCTTCATAACCATTAAACAAATTGTTAATACCCATTCTCTCAGATCTAAGCAGCTCTGCCATACTCAACTCATTCATCCCCTGAACCTCATTCCAACCATCCCAGTTGCCGTTTGAGATTAATTGATTCCTGGACTGTGGATGACTAAATTGAGAGAAAGGGGACAGATTTTTTGGACTGCCATAATAATCAGGATGTGAAGAAAAATTTCCACTCATTTCTACGTATTTGTGGTTTTGGTTTTTGTGTGAACTAAGAGACCTTTGCATCAATAACTCAGCTTGCGCCTCATTTTCATAACCATACATCTGCTGAGGAAACCTTGATCTCATGTCTAAACCAAGACTGCTATGCCCACCCGGAAGTCTTCCTTTACCTACTGCCAGTATTGCAGGATCCATAAATTCAATATCTGCGGCACTGCCAATATTCATCGGTGAATTTGCCTGATAAGTTTTTCTGGACAAGGAGGAATGTTCGAGTGAATAACCCCCTGCAAATTGCAAAAAAAAGGTTTAAAGACGTTCTATACAAACAGAGTGAATTTTAAAAACAAATATAGACAATGTTGTGAATAAAGAACAAACCAGAATACATGTCAGAAACTGGGTCTACTATCCTTTCTGTAAATCCTGGTGGAGGAGCTCTGGCGGGTCCAGAAAAGCCAGGGGGAGCTGATGCTGGAGCTCTTGATACTATTTAAGAACAATGTAAATGGAAATTTTAGCCCAAGCCCCAAGATGGTGCAATTAAAAGATATATTCTATTACTTCTTATCGCGTCAAGGAACACAACCATCCACAAATTAAGATCAGACGTTGGTTTAGACTTGGTTAATGCCTGTTCCAGGCACAGAGAATGGAGGGTGGAGATCAACATAGGAAGCCAGGCTTCACAAATAGGAAATTACATGAAGGACACTACTATTTGACCATTGTGATAAAGGAACATGAAGAATACAAAATTAGATCTTTAGATTATGTGCTAAATTTTTAAAAAAGAGCTATGTCTGCATCTTCTGGGAAAGGACTGAACCATCAGCCATCATAACATAGCATGATAGATGTAAGATGTAAGATGTACTACAACAGAAGAATACAAAACATTAATAATGGAAAGTTGACTACAGGTAAATATGAGATGGCTGACCTGGAAACCTGTTAGAACCAAGTGAATGGATATTTGCAAAATTACCAGGATCTTCAGCATTAAGAGAAGATAAATTGTTGGACTTGCCAAGAAAATAATCTCCATTACTAACAAAACCATTTTCAAAGGAGTGATGATTATCTAGAGATGGACCAAAGTTGCTCAAAGATGGTTCAAATTTGGGCACTTCATTATCTTCTCTGGCGAAAGAGAATCTAGATTGATTACTGGTTTGCACTTTCCAAGAAGCTGATACTCCATGAGGTCCCTGCTTGTTTTCAGCTTCCCCCAGAAATTTGGCCAGATTCTGAGGAGAACCTAAAGAATCATCCCACGAGTCGAAGTCCATTGACAAAATATTAGATATGATACTGCTCTCTCCTATATCATCTACAGCATGTTTCCCTCCATCTGATGGCATGTAAGAATTGTTTTTACCGTTATCCAACTTGGTAAATCTACTAGCTAGATTCTCAGTATTGTATGTATATCCATTGGAACTCAATGGAGTATTGTATACTTTGGATAATGAACCCTTATCAACAATCTTATTATTTACATTAAGAGGATCAACTCTGACATTAGCTGATAAAATCCTAGATGTATGATTGAAGGATTGAGATAAGCTTGGCAAGTCACTTCGATGACTAACAACTTCTGGGTCCTTCATTCGCTGGACATTAAATGATAGCAAATCATCCTCAAATTCAGAACTAGTACTACCAGCCACTTTCGATTGCACATGTGATCTTAATTCAGAATGTTCTCTAGAAACAAAAGCATCTCTGAGCGAAGTCACAGTATTTGATGCACCATTCAAAGACAAAGAATCTCTATGTTGTTCGCTAATGCATCGTTGTAAACGTGGCCCATCAATATGCAGTGACGGCATATCAGAGCATACCTTCTGAAATTCAGTTTCTACAACAGGAACTGGTTCTCTTTCCACACCAATACTACGAGACCCATCAAAATTATCATAAGAACTCACTGGATTGTGTGACATACTGAGCAAGTCATCGTTATCCTTCAATGAATCAATATATTGTGTGGTTGGTACCGAGGTTATGGGTTGTCCTGGTGTGGCAGGAGTATAAGACGTGGTTCGCCGATCCACCTTTTCAGATTTGTGTGACATATTGAGAGAATCATCTTTATCCTTCAATGAATCTATATACTGCCCAGATGGTATAGGAGTAATGGGATGTGCGGCAAGAGTAGAAGATGTAGTTCTTTGATCCAACTTTTCAGGTACCGGCAACTCTAGTTTACCTTTCTGCCTAGCTACAAGGACTGCTTCATTAGGCTTCGTCAGCACATCACTATGTATTGCAGAGACCTGAGTTGGGTTTGCTACCACAGTTGAAAATGCTAGAGAACCACTACAGGTGTCAGGTTTCTGCTTAGGACCATTTGAACTAGCCGCATTTACAGAGGGTGGCTGGCCATTTGAAGTGCGAACTCCCCTACAATAGAAAACGTCTTGTGAATAGATAATTAGGAAATAATTAATAAATTAATAAATATATATGAAAATCAATCAATGGTATACCATGATGCTGCTGCTGGAAGACTCACAGATCTACCAGAACTACTATTAGGAGGAGAGCTTCTGACACTGCTTGCCGGAGTCTGCCAAACAGATGCGCCCAAGATATTATCTGATTGTATATCTGTGTTCTGCACCAACAATATTCATATCAGTGTGTTACAAAACCAACCAGTACCATAACTTCAGCTCGCTAGTGAGCTCAACAGAAAAGTCGAGGAACCAGATTGCCATGAGTAGTACAAAGTCCTTGGAGAATGTTTGCACAGAACTCCTTTGGCAAGCAAAACATATTACTTATGCAAGGTACAAAGAGTATCACAAATTCCAATTATACACGATTCGACACATTAGTACAAGAGAAACTTACAAAGGTTGCTATCTTATTGCTAGGCTTTCCCGAAGAAGAATAGTTGTTATTGCAGAACTCATCTGCTGGTGGTGGTAGTACATTACCCGAACGCGGATGCAGGTCATATGTAGCACCGCCAATTTGTTGAACTCTACTCCTATAAAATAACCAGATAAGTAAATTGGCCAGAAAGAAGGGATAAAAACATCAGAACAGAATGAACATTAAACCTTCTGGGAGCATGCAAAGTCACTATTTTAAAAAAAAATTTAAGGTCTTCCAATCCTAAAATACAGAACAAGCTAATCTATATACGTTTATCCTACTATCTTTACAAGTAAAAAGCATATCAGAATAGCATTCACAGAAATGTTCTAACATAGAGTAGAAATGTAGAATCGAATATTGAAGAGATTAGCTGACAACAGTCAGAAGATGGGCGCCTAATTCCAAGACGAGATTTAGGTGCTCCTAAAGTCTAACCCACAGGCTTACATCGTCATTCCACTTCATCATAGCTCACTCAATATATTGCATATAACAGTTCCTAAGCCGCTGACGAATTTTATACTTCTAATAAAAGAAATTTGTATTGTATTTTAATTTATTTACTTCTACAAAACGAAAGTTGCATTGTATTTGTAGATTATTCAACAATTCATTAAACTACTATTTAGGAACGCTGAAACCTTAAGTGTAAAATAATAAATTTCAAAAAAAATTATGCTCAGCTGTGGATAAAATCATGGGTCAATATACATATTTGTTTTAGAAATTAATCATATAATTGACTTGATTTTTATAATGCAAAAGTGCAAATGTATTTCAGATTTCAAAATAATTCAAAAGAAGTAAACCTATGTAGCAGGGATTCTTCACTTAGGTGAAGAATCGCGTATCCCATACTTCGGGGGTGCGGGAGTGCGCCGGGGTGCGCACGGAGTGCGGCACATGGCGTATCCCCGCTTTTCTGCCATGGGATACACGGGGGTGCGGATGGGGTGCGGTTGGACCGTTGGGGGGTGCGGGAAGGGTAGAAATTGTAATTTTGTATCCGATTTTTAAACCTCCGTTGTCATCTCCGATCTTCAGTCGGCGTCTCCTATCGGCGTTCTCGTCCGCCACGCTTGAGACCACGATTTTTTGTTTGAGATGATGATATCGATCTTGTTTCAGAATCATTGCAGGAGTGAAGAAGAAGAAAAGAGGAAGAAAATGACAAGAAGAAGTACTTGTATCTATCTGTATCTATTATGCAACTTGGCTGCTGCTGATAGAATAGGGTTATTTAAATTTGGGCCTTGATTTTTAACACACAAGCCCAATTAGTTGAAACGTTGATTTGTAAAAATGTTTCATTGTTTAATTATTTAATTGATATTAAAATTAATAAAATCTTTTGTTCCTTTTTAACGTGTTTGACCTTGATTTGAAAAAACCTTTGATTGTTTAATTATTTAATTGAGATTAAAATTTATAAAATTTTATTTTTTCGGACAAGATATATATTTAATTTTTATTTTTATTTTTACTTTTATTTTGTCGTATCCCCACGTATCCCAATATTTTTTAATTTGCCGAATCCCATGCTTCATAGAAGTGAAATAATGAAAAAACCATATAAAACAAAAAAAAAAATTGGTTCTAGCATAACTAACAATACCCATAAATGTGTGCTAATACAGAATATAAAAAACCTCATCTTTCACTATAAGAACATCATTCACATTACTAAAACATTTTGTCAATATCAACAAAAACAAGTTTTTGATATTGCCATGCATGTATCATACCTTGTATATGATGATATAATCTCATCTTTGCTGAAGCTAACTTCATGTGAACCAATTTCATGCAAGTATAGACAATCCCGATTGTTGCAAGGCTGATACAAAAAAGACTATTATAAAATTGTATCACAAAAGAAACCAGAATATCACCTGACATATCTATGCTGAAGATCATACCGCATTCCTTAGCCATGCATGGCAATATTTTGTAGTACCAAAGCATGCCCTGCAAAACAAAATCCATTAGAAGCAGCATATGAATTCATATATATTTGTAACTAGCTAGTACCCATATGATGCCCATTGTGAAAAAAAAGGACAAAAGCAACAACAGGTTTATAGCAATTTTATTATATTGAAATTCAGAATAGTTAAACTGCTTATGTTTTAATGATGTAATTCAAACATTGCAGGAAACAATCTATTATATGGCTAAATAATGCATTATAATAATTTTTAAAAAAAATAGATGACAGTTTTTTTTAAATACTTGTAAAAGTGGTATAGAATATAATGTAAATCCAAATAAATTAATCTTATGATTTAAGTAAATATAAATAAAAAAAGGGTTTGTCTAGTGTGTGCCCAAGGGCACATGCTAAGAATACGTGCTTGATGACTTGTCAAATTTTGATTGATGGATATTTATGTGAATGCAGGGGGGCCCATCATTATTAATGAAATCTCCACCAATCAAAATTTGACAACTAAGCTAGCACGGATTCTTAGTATGTGCCCTTGGGCACACTAGAAAATTCGATAAAAAAATAACGGGCATTACAGGATTATTCCTGGTTATAAAGGTGTACTTTTGAAAATAATGTTTTTCAATCAAGTTCAGGCGACTACTTTTCTTAAAAATATATAAATAAATATATAAATTGTACGAACAAGTACAAAAACGGGTAATAAATATTTGGATAAGGAATCAATAAAAGAAGATATATGAAAAAGAACACGAAGGAATTTATTTTAAAATTTAATTTTGAGGGAGAGAATTTAAATGAGATAGTGGAAGCTTGACGTGAGCAATTCAAGGATAAGTTGATATGTAGCAAGAATAATTCCAATTGTACATTGCATTTAGAAATAAAATGAGACATAGATTTTTATTCTTTCGTAAGAGCAACGTCAATAAAGTGTCATACTTTAAAGGTCTACCGTCCAGTGTAAACCCATGCACTGACTGAATACAACGGACCGCTTCCTCTTCTTTCGAATAAGTAATATATCTGAAACAAAAAACTTATTAGGAAGGGAATTCTTGCAAATCTAGAAAACAAAAGTTGCAGCAAGCCATCTGACCTTGCATCTAACTGGATGGTAAGTCAATACATAATACATGCAGTGAAAAATAATTAACAAAATATAATAACAGACATTATTACCAAAGAAATATAATAATTAATCTTAAATTCAATAGGGTATATATTACAGAATGAAATAGATATTATGAGAAGTAACATACACACTACAAGTTTCGTTTGGGAACTGTTGAATATGTCCCGCTGATGTACGAGATATAGAGACCTTTAATACCTTCCCATACTGAGCAAAGTAATCCTTTCCTTGTAAAAGCTAAGCAAAAGGGAACAAAATCAGATGGCAGAAAGTATTGGGGGGGGGGGGGATTGAAAGGAAGAGTACAGTAAAGATAGAACCACAAAGACAGATGTGCATACATCTTCATCTGCTAAATCTAAAGGTAACCCCATAATATAAACAAGGTTTCGCTGAACCACTCGAACACTAGTTAGTTGCTTTCTTCCATCAGATGTTTTACTTTTTGACTTGGCCTTTGTTTTCTTCTCCATACTCATTTCAGCTACTAACCTAATATAAGAACAGATGACATGATTGCCACAGATGAGCAAGATCCTTTGGAAGTCATTAATACAAATACAACTGTCACAAGTGACAACCTTTCAAATTTAGCTGACGTCTCCACTATCTTCTCCTTATTATAAGGGGTGCGGCATGCTGGACAACGGCCTTCTGTACCTTCTTTTTCCGCCATATCCATTATGTGATGCCAACACCAAACACATATCTGTACAAGTGCAAAAGGTATTATTCCCAAAACAGTAATATAATGAAACCTAAAATGCATTGCAGAGAAATTATAAGCACACAATTTAATAGCAGCTGGAAGCCCTTTAAAAAACTGATAAGAATAAGAACGTATCTACGTTTACATATTGCATCACTATAACATTTCTTTTTAGTTTTACTTGATTTTCTGATTCCCACATATGACTACATTCAACTACTCAGCAGAGACTTACACAAAGGATATCAACAGGAACTAGATAGTATAATTCAAACTCAAGGTTCCTTGTTCACAAGGATATTTCATGAAGGGTTACTCATAATCCTATATGCTCACTTGTGACACTAAAAATTCTTTACAGAAAGTCGAGATCATCCCCGAACATCCATACTTAATAACGTTGCGACTATGGGAATGGCCTTCAGCTAATACCACTAGCAAATCCCCTATTCAAAAGTATCAGTTACACAGAATGATGATACAATTTCCATCCAAAATCCATGTGGGTGCAGACCGTGTAGATTACAGGGTATAATAGGCTTCTAACCCAGAGAATTTGTACACTTAATAACTGAGAATTTGAAGGTACCCAAAAGACGGGAATAAATTCTATAAGCGGAGTGGATGGTGATATAAGATTTGCAAAGTAAATAATTTAAACAGATTGTACCAACAAACGGAGTATCTAAGCCAGTCCGACTGTAAGAATAACATGTTAGTGTACCAAATATTATCCAAAATAGATTTAAGTCAATACTAGTACTAAAGTAACAGAACTCATAGCTTTCCCATATTATAAAAAGATAGAGGGATGGAAGTTACAAGCAGCAATGTAAATCAAATAAAATGAGCTACAATAACAGAAGTTGATGACTTCAAACTTGGCGCTCATAGGAGGCACACGAGCAGAAGCACAAATTACTAAAGGGAATCACTCCTACCATGTGTATCCAAGTGCTTAATCATTGAATTATTTTAATATGATTATTATAAAATTAGGAGAAAGCCAGCAAGACCCTTTCTTAATAATAGATAGATTTTAGAATTCTGATCCATGAAAACTCTCCATATTGCAGTTTCCAGTAAGAATGAAATAAAATATTAAACACCGAAAAACTTCCATTGCACAAACAAGAGGGAGGATGAGTTCATACATCATATCCACACTTGCAAGGCTTCAGCTGCTGATCTGTCAAATCCATCTCTTCGGCACAAAGAGGACAAGTTTTTTCACCCTGATCACTCATGCTTGCCTATAAACAGAAAATTCAATAAAACCACATCACGATAACAATCACAGCATTAATTTCTAAAATAAATTAACGAAATCCCTATAAATCTTGCACAAATCAGTACCACTCTAAAAACACTTGAAACACACTCCAAACATTTCGCACAATCAACACACACTAAATCAACCCGACGAAACCCTTGTATCAGTCCATGACATTAAAACAAAAAAAACAGTAAATTAAACACCCAACTCAAAACCAAATTCAATTACCAAAAAGACACAAACTTTATCACAAAAGCAAAATCTTTTTTCAATAAAACCCACATACAGATCCAATAAAACACTAAAACAAAACTAAACCCCAATTCAACAAACAAATCAATCATCCATCACAATCAATACAAAAATCAAAGCTTTAATTGAACAAACAAAGCTTAAATCGAGCCGATTGAATAAAGATCTAGATAAGATGAATTGAATTAGGGTTTGAGATGAGAGCTCACAAATTGATCGAATCGAGAGAGATGAGAAAAGGGGGAGGATATAGCCACACACAAATAAAAACACTCAACACTTTTTTCAGATTGTGCCCAAAATATGTGTGTGTATAGGTGGTATATATATATATAATATATAGGATGTGTGGATTCGCAGATTTACTATGGGCCGGGTTTCGGGTCGGTTGCTTTATTGTGCGCAAGTCGTCGCTAATAAAATATATTTTTCAGATTTAAAAATATAAATATATTAGCTTAATAGTTTATAAAATTTATTTAACATTATAATTATGTTTTTATATAATCCTTATTTTTAATAATTTTTTAATTTTAACTTAATATAAATTGAGAGAATTACCAAAATGCCTATTTTTCACAAGTTTTTGCCCAAAATACTGATTTTGAAAAAAATGGCCCGAAATACCGACGGGATACGGAATTTCGGCCTCCGTATTAGATGAATACGGTACACCGTGTACCGTATTATGCATGATACGGAACACGGTGTTACGTATTAGCGTGATACGGAACACGGTGTACTGTGTTCCTGCATGATACGGAACACGGTGTACCGTGTTCGTGCATGATACGGAACACGATGTACCGTATTATGCATGATACGGAAGATCGTGTTCCGCAACACCCCCCATATCACGGTACACGGTCTAACGTGTCTGGTCAGTAAAAAGGGCCAGCATGGCTCCCATATGAATATTTTGGGCCATCATATAAATTTATATAATGATATGCATGGTTTAAATTTATTTTGTAAAATTCTAAATTAAAAATGTCGTTGACGGGTTCGAACTTTGAATTTTTAGTAAATTAATTTAATCATATAATATATCTTATTATTAGATCTAACGATTCTTATTTATTATTAAAAATAATGATTTGAATATATGGTGAGATATTTTTGGATGTATATTAGTGATCGTAAGATTAATTTTAAATTAAAAAGTAAAGTATTTTAATTACAAAAATTACTACTAAAAATAATTACGGAAAGATATGGTGTGATAATTTGGATATATATTAATTATTAATATTAGTTTTAAATTAAATGGTAAAGTGTTTTAATTAGAAGTAAAATCTTTAGAAAAAATGGATAATTGAGTTGTTGGAGCAGAAAAAAGAGTCCAAGTAGAAGCTCAATGTGGATGAAGGAATTTTAATCGAAATATAATTATGTTAACATTAGTAATTAGTTTTTTGAGTTGTTTTTGTAATTTAATTATTTATTTTAATAATTAGGATAACCAAACCGAAAACCAAAACTTTCAAAACTTTCAATGTTTCGGCTTTAATATAATAGTATAGATATATAGGGTCTTGCTCAAATGAGAACCCCCAATTAAAATGAGAACTGAGATCTAATCACATCCCTCTATTTTATATATCATCTTTTAATCCTCACCCTACAATCTATCCCACCCCCAAAATCCACCCACCTGTTCCCACCTACTACCCCCCTCGTCGCATTCTGATTCCGATTCCGCCACGCCTCCAACATCTTATCCCTCTCGTCCCTCGACTACACAGCTCATGCTCATCATCGCCACCATCGAACACCGGAAATCTCCTTCAAGACTTTTCCGGCCACGACCTCGGTGGTTACATAAACTTTTGCCAAAGAGATGTCGAATATGAAGTGGAGAAGAGATGTACAAAAGCTTTTAATTCAGTACAAGATTACACTTGTTGAGCTCACATTTAATTTCAAGCCGACGAAATTTTTTCATTGTTTTATTCCCCGTTCCTCCAGCACCGCCTCCGGTTCATCTTCTGCAAGTTGTAAATTAAGGAAACTTTTATTGGGGAATATGAGTTGTTTGTTATACGTAATTAAAAAAAGGAATAGACTATAAAAAAAACACCTGAAAGCCATAAAAGAAGAGCACTAGATATAACTCTTGGGAGGGACGAATCACCACTGTTAATAGTGGCTTTGTAATTTGGTCTTACTTATTTGATTTACTATGTTGGATTTGATGGTGATTTTCGGTTGTTATCGGTGATTTGTTGGTAGTGGTCGGAGGTGGGGCGGCGATGTGGTGGTTTGGGGTGATTTTGGTCGTGGTGATTTTTGTTTTTAGCCAGTGATTTTCGGTGGTGGTGGTGACGGCGGTGTGGTGGTCGGAGGTGGCGGCGTTTGGTGATTTTCAGTTTGAAGGTGGTGATTTTCTGTTTAAAGGTGGTGATTTTTGTTGGTAGTGGTGGCGGCGTGATGGTCGGAGGTGGCGGCAATGTGGTGATTTTATGTTTATCGGTGGTGATTTTTTGGGTTGGCCGGAATTGGTCACCGGAAATGGTTACCGGAAATGGTGACCGGAGTATGGAAGAAATGATTGTGGAAGATGATGTTGAATTAAATGAATAATCAAAAAAAAATTGAAATATTAATTGTGGGGCTAGGATTTAATTTAGATATAAAAAATATATGGCTAGGATTAGATCTCATATCTCACCATGAGTGAGGGTTCTCATTTGAGCAAGACCCTATATATATATATATATATATATATATATATATAGGGTCCTGTTCTAATAGAAACTAAATTAGAATAGAAACTAAAACCAAATAAAAAATTGAAGCTAATCTAATGACCAAACTAGGGGTACCCAATACAAAAAATGCATAATAATCTATCCTCTATTCAGTAAAAAAATATATATTGTTCACGCTGATGACGTGGCAGTGACGTCATCGGGTGAACAGTATTTTTTTTTGCTGAGTATTGGGGAGTTAATTTATGACATTTTTTGTGAAGGTGCCCCTGGCGGGACCCTTAGAATGAATAAAATATAATTTATTTAGCGTTGGTTTCTAGTTTCTATTCTAACTTTAGTTTTTATTTGAACGCTAGCCTATATATATATATATAATTAAGTTCTATGGAGACCAATATTTTAGTGGAGACCGGAGACCATATATCAATCAAAACATTGCAACAACTTATTCATCGAAAGTCAAGTTCTATGAAAATCACTATTTCATTTATTTCATTGAAATTATTGAAGATCATATATGTTTTGCATGCAAATTTCATTAAAAATCTTGAAATTCATGTATGTTCTGCAAAAAAAATATTGCAGAACGTATTGTTCTCGAAAACATGTTTTGCTTGCAAATTATATATGATTTTTAAGATTTTGATTGAAATAATAATGTTCATTGAACATTCTTTGCAAATATTATGTTTTGCAATGTTTTGAATGCATAATGTATATGGTCTACACTCAAATGTTGGTCTCTATAGAACTTAACTATATATCTATACTATATTATAATAAGCGAAATGGGGTATAATTTGTAGTTTGGTTACTCCATATTTTTTGTTATCCCCCACTCACAACCGTTAGATCTTTAATTCAAATAGATCATGACCGTTAGTTACAACAATACTAAAAGTTGGAGGTCTAAGGTTCGAATCTCACCAACAACATATTAATTTAGATTTAATACTAAACTAAAAATAAAATTAATAGATTATGTTATATACAAAGGTTGAAGGTTCGAATCCCACCAACAACATATTAATTTAAATTTAATATTAAACTAAAAATAATTTTTATAATATTATATATACTAAACTATAAATAAATTAAAAAAAATAAAAGTAATCCGTGCTTTGCACGGGCTATAAGCTAGTATATATATATGATTATAGGTCCGAGCAATAGTAGAGCAGGCAAAAATACGGTAGTTGAGTCGGTAAGAAAACCAGAGGGACGTAAGTAAAGCCGCTTTTAAGGCAAGTGATAACTCTGTTATACCCTCGAACCAATTCCAAATTTATATTCTGTTTATACCCTTGATTGACCATTCCAGTTATTATAATACCTTTGTGATCAGTATCTCGAATTCATTTGATAGTTTATTCAATTTACCATTAATTGTTGAAAAGCATATCCTCTCTTATAATCATAACTTGAACCTCCTTATGCTAGGCTGATCTTTTGTCAGTAAGTGTAAGGATTATTGTTTATTTGATATTGAGATCGTTGATAACTATTCAACTTGGTTTTTAAAATCTTGGGATTAAAAATAAAAATGTTTTAGATCGTGATGTCGGTCTGTCAAATTATAATGGTTGTGTGCCATGAACAATGTCAATAAGTGCCAAGGATCCTAAAATAAAGGAGGAATCACACGTATAGGTATGATGTCCCTATTGTACGGGCTGATCACCTGGCTAGCTCGTAGCGTCAAGTTAAAATCCCAAAGTATTATTTATTGATTAAAATTGTTGTTCAAATGCAAACTCTTATTTTGATATCTTGGAACTTTATTGTTGACCTTTAATCCATCAAGGTTAATTCATCATATTGTAAACCAAATTCAGTTGTTGATTACTCATTGGAACCTTGCTTCATATCAATACTAAACCTGAAAATCTTACCCTTGTTATATCCTGACTAAAAGAAAGATTACCGTTGTTTACATTTGCACTTGCTGAGCATTTGGCTCATTATCTTGCTATCTAACCTTTTACAGTTAGTCTAGAAGATGGTTCGAACCACGCAAACTACCCGTAAGCAAACAGGTTGTGCTGCTAGAGTCTATAGGGAGCAATTTGTGAGACAGGTAGGGTGTTAGTGGCAGGTCAAATCATCCTAGTATAGTTTGATGTAACTTTTGGAGTTGTAATAATGGTTTGTAATATTATTAAATGTTGTTTTCATAATCGAACCTGTTGGTATCCTAGGTGGTGGGTTTCTGGTTATATATTTTATTAAGTTTGATTAATGGCTATCAGTTATTTTATGTAAGATTGTTATTATTATTATGTGATAGTTTGGGGGTGTCACAAGGTATTAGAGCCACGAGTTTGAGTCACTGAAACAATATAGGTATAGGTTAATAAGATAAATGAACAAGATGGTTATAATAAAATAAGTAGATATTTTATTAGGATTAGGTTGAGTTATTAGGATTTTCCTTAACATTTAACCTCGTAACCAAATATGTAGTTGTAAAGGTTATTTGTGGAACCACTAACGTGTTAGCATATATATTATTGAGACACACATGTCTATAGATGATGATAACAAATACCACAAGGCAAGAAACGAATCAAGAATTCTAAGCTGACAAATAAATCAGGTCTATAGATGATGATAACAAATACCACGAGGCAAGAAACGAATCAAGAATTCTAAGCTGACAAATAAATCAGGAAGCTAACTGAAATGTAGGTCAACTAAAGCTACATCTTATGATCAGATTTCTGCAAACAGTTAGGAAGCAATTCTGCAACAGGCCATGAGATGTTGTAATCGAGTATCAGTAATCAAGAGAGATTTGCAATGTACAACTCATGCAAGTAATTCGATAAGTCAAGAAAAGAAAGAGTTCGAGAAGTCAAGTCATTATAATGACTCTATTCGAGAACTCTGCAAAAAGGGTTATTCGAGAAGTCAGGCTGGTGTCTATATTCGAGAAGTCTGCAACATAGGCTATTCGAGAAGTCTGCAAAATAGGCTATTTGAGAAGTCATTTGAGAACACAACAAAAGGGGCTATTCGAGAAGTCAACATTCGAGAAGTCAAGATCTATTAGTTCGAGCATCAAACGCAGTGGAATTAAACGTGAAAAAGAATAAAAATTGAAACCCTACCGCAGGATCCATGCAAAAACATGATATTTAATTCGGAGTTAGATGATTACCATAAAGAAGCTTTATAAATTGATGACAGATGGAGGTCCAAAGCAATCACCACGCAGCCCTCTTCGAGATCTACGTTGCCAAAGTAGTCCACACGAACGCTTGATCGTCCAACGATCACCGGAGCCGGTACTAGCCGAAGAACCTTCCTCTCTCTCTTTCTCTCTTGCCTCTCACACGTTTTTCTTTAAAAAAACGAATTGCAAAAGTGTATCCCTGAACAATACATCATAATGTATTTATAGGGAAGAGAGATTGGGCTAAACCCTAAATCGAATTGGGCTTCTCCAAACCCATTCTGATTTGGTTTTAATATTAAATTCAAATTCTATTTAATTATAATTAAGACCAGCTCAATTAATTAAATATCCAATTTCGAATTTAATAATTTAATTTAAATTCGTAATTTAAATTAAAACTCTTTTTAAACGTTCTTATTGTGTAACCCTTTAGGTTATTATTACGTTGGCAATAATTTTAATATCCAATAATAAAATTATAAACAATGAGTGACATCTAGTAATACATCATTGCTACCCAAGTAATAATCATAATTGGTGATCCAATTAAACCTTTCGTGATTAATGTTTCCGTGTAATATAATCCCTTTAACCACATATTATAGATTAAACTCGAGGTATGTCATTAGTCATCCTCTTCAACGTTTAATCCGGATTTCCTTGATCCATGAGTAGACTATTAAAACAAATCAATATTTGAGCATGGCCATGCATTTTCATAGTCTCACTCAATCAAGAGGCCAATAATATCTCTCCTAATAATAGGAGGGTTAAATCCTTTATCTATCATTCATATTTCTCATACGACTCATAATATACCCGATGTACACTTTTATCATCACCCGGTCAAATGTAACTTTTAATGTAGTCAAAGTATATTAATCCTCGTATAGAAATATAATGATATCAAGTCTAAGGATTGAAAATGCACACCTAGAGGGGGTGAATAGGTGTAAATGGCTAACTATATTTAACTAAGTCTGATTTTAAAAATTACCAGAAACAGCTTACTGATTTCGTTTTATGCAGAGACAAATGGTATGCTGAATGCACAGATAACAAGTACAGTAAAGTGCAGAAACAGTAAGCTAAATGCAAGCAGTAAGTAAAGAGCAGAAAATAAAGAACACAGAGACTTTTAGCCAGGTTCGACCCCTAACCCCTATGGTCTACGTCCTGGTCCCTTACCAACTTGGTAAGAGAATATATTATTGATCACTGAAATAAAACCAATTACAAGATACAATAATATATATCCCTTAATACCCAGCTGTTGACAAATGGTGTGCTGAACTCCTGTTTCTGAACTTGCTCTCTAAGCTATACTTCCCAAGTATACTTCTCTAGCAACGATCACCAAACCCTAGTTCCCAAGCCAACTTGTCCAACAACTAAACCTTACAATTCGAACAATACAATCAATAGATGAATACAACTCAAACTATGAACTCTCTAAGATATAGCACGTATGAATATATTAAGAGCTCGAGAGAATCAAAAGAATATAGCAATGAAAACCGAGTTGTTTTTAATCTTGTGTGCTTGAATGTTTTTCTCTGGATTGTTAGAAACGAATGAACACAAGAATCAGGTTTATAAAGCTTCACACCAACGTTCAGAAAATCAATCACCAATTATTCGAACGATTTGAAATCAATTTCCAACGTTCAATTGGTTAGAGATTTTACAAACGTTCTTGTGAACGTTAGACAGAAGGTTTGAGAGAAAGAGATCGATGAAAACTTAACCTTCTGATTTGTATAGATATAAAAACGTGTATAGGAGATTTTGAAGAAAGAAAATCTTTTAAATAAGGAAACTCCTATAAGTTTTATAAAATAATTTAAAGAAAGATATTTGAAAAGATTTGAGCTCTAGAATATATTGTGTACGTATTATATAATAAAGAATCCTCACAATATATTTCCTGAAATAAATCCATGAGAATTTGTCTTTATATTTATCTTCAGGATTTCTGGCAGTTTGCAAATGGCTTGCTGTTTGTGTCTGTCAGTGCAAATGGCTTGCCAAACTGTCTCTGTTGTAACACCAAATGGCTTGCTGTTTATATATTCTCTGTAAACAATTAGTAGACTTAATATACCCTGCAAAACCAAGTTAGTACAACCAAACACAATGTTTTATATCAAACTACAAGCAAATAGCTTGCTAAATGTGATCATCAAAACCATAGGAGTATCAATCTCCCCCTTTTTGATGATTACACAATATTTAGGAGAAATAAGAACTCCCCCTAAATCCCTGCATATTAGTACATTTTGATATAAAACAGATTCAAGATAAACAAGCATAATCAATCATATCCACATCGAATATCTTGACCAAACAAGCAATTAAGTTCTCCTAAATTTCTCCCCCTTAATCCATCAAAAAACCATCAAAAAGACTATTAGTCCAGGTCTGGAATAAGCATAGAGAATTAAAATTTTAACAGTTAAATCAAGATAATGGCATATAAATAATTTAGATACAAATGGTAAGCCAACGTTACCCATTCTGTGCTTGTCAGCTTGCTGACTACAGAGTACACATGCCAAGCTCCATTCGTATGGCTGCAAATCTTTCTTCAGCTAATGGCTTTGTGAATATATCTGCTAGTTGAACTTCAGTTGAGACAAATATCAACTCAATCTTCCCTTTTGCTGCATTATCTCTTAAGAAATGATGACGAACGTCGATATGCTTTGTTCTTGAGTGATTCACAGGATTCTTGGAGATATTGATAGCACTCGTGTTGTCACAATATATTGGAATCTTGCCACACTTGATATTAAAATCCCTTAGAGTTTGAATCATCCATAAAATTTGAGAGCAACAGCTACCAGCTGCTAAATATTCTCCTTCGGCCGTTGATAGAGCAACAGAAGCTTGCTTTTTGCTTTGCCATGAAACCAAGCTTTGTCCAAGAAATGTACAAACACCACTTGTACTCTTTCTATCAGTTTGAGACCCTGCATAATCTGCATCACTATACCCCACGAGATCAAAAGTATTTGTGATAGGATAGAACAAACCAAGATTGATAGTACCACTTAAATATTTAAAAATCCTTTTAACTGCATTTAAGTGAGACTCTTTAGGGTTGGATTGAAACCTTGCACAAACACAAACACTATACATGATATCAGGTCTTGAGGCTGTTAAATATAATAGACTTCCAATCATACCTCTATACCTTTTGACATCCACATCCTTACCATTCTCATCTGCAAACAGCTTGCTATTTTGAGTCATAGGAGTTGTTTTTGCTTTGACATCTTCAAAACCAAATCTTTTGAGCAGATTCTTTGTATACTTGGATTGATGCACATAAATACCATCATTGGTTTGCTTGATTTGGAGACCCAAGAAATAGTTGAGTTCCCCCATCATGCTCATGTCAAATTCATTGTACATGCACTTAGAAAACCACTCACATATAGATTCATTAGTAGAACCGAATACAATATCATCCACATATATTTGTACAACAAGAATATCTTTACCATTTTGCTTTGTAAATAATGTTGGATCGATATTACCTCGAGTAAATCCATTTTTGAATTACTAAGCCTCTCATACCACGCTCCAGGAGCCTGTCTTAAACCATATAATGCCTTCTTGAGCTTGTAAACATAATCATGAAACTTCTCATGTTCGAATCCAGGAGGCTGTTTGACATAGAATTCCTCATTCAACACGCCATTTAGAAATGCACTTTTCACGTCCAATTGATATAACTTGAATTTCTTGTAGCATGCATAAGCAATAATCATTCTGATTGATTCTAAACGAGCAACAGGAGCATATGTTTCATCAAAATCAATTCCTTCTTGTTGATTATAGCCTTGAGCCACGAGCCTTACCTTATTTCGAGTGACTGTTCCAAACTCATCCACTTTGTTCTTGAGCACCCATTTGGTTCCTATGATTGAAGCATCTCTCGAATTGATTAAGTTCCCAAACATCACATCTCTCGAATTGATTAAGTTCCTCTTGCATTGCCATGATCCAATTTTCATCTTCTAATGCTTCCTTAAAATTTTTGGGTTCTTCTTGAGCTAAAAAGGCAGCATAAGCACAAAAGTTTGCTTTCCTCTCCTTGTTGTGATTCCATCTGAGATATTTCCAATGACAAGTTCTGGAGGATGATTCTTTACTGTCCTTGTAGCCTTTGGTAGAGAATGTTGAGCAATTTCTTCATGTGAAGTGAATCTGACCACTTCAGCTTGCTGATTTGGAGTTCTAGCTTGCTGTTTTCCATTCTCAGTAGTGTTGTTGGCTTGCTGACTTCCAGTTTCAGAAGAATTGTTGGCTTGCTGATTTCCAGTAACTTGAGGTTGTATGTTATCAGTTTCACCTGCAAATTCTTCCTCATCTCTTGGCAGATCATTGTTAGGTTCTTGAAAAGTAACATCAATAGATTCTTCAACTATATGTTTATTTAAGTTATAAACTCTATAAGCTCTACTAGTTAAAGAATAGCCAAGAAAAATAGCTTCATAAGATTTAGCATCGAATTTACCATCATTATCAATTGTCTTGAGCACAAAACACTTTGAGCCAAAGATTTTGAAGTAACTAATGTTTGGCTTCTTTTTCCTCAACAATTCATACGGAGTTTTGTTCAAAATAGGCCTGATTATGACTCTGTTAAACAAATATCACGCTGTATTCACTGCTTCTGCCCAAAAACTTCTAGGCAGCTTGCTTTCTTGCAATAGAGTCCTTGTTGTTTCTTGTAGTGGCCTGTTCTTCCTTTCTACCACTCCGTTTTGCTGTGGAGTCCTTGGTGCAGAAAATTCATGTGTAATTCCTCTTTTTTCACAATAATCAATGAAGTCTTTGTTGAGAAATTCACCTCCTCTATCACTCCTTATACCTACAAGTCTTGTATTCAACTTGTTCTCAAGTAATTTGATTAGCTTCTTAAACTCATCAAAAGCACAATCTTTAGTACGAAGAAATAATACCCATGTGAATCTAGAATAATCATCTACAATCACAAAACCATATTATTTACCTCCAATACTCTTGTAAGCTTCTAGACCAAATAAGTCCAAATGCAGAAGCTCTAAGGGTTTAGAAGTAGATACCATTTTCTTTGATTTGTGAGTACTTCGAAGCTGTTTTCCCAACTGGCAAGCTGAACATACTTCTGTTTTGACATACTTTAGCTTGGGCAGCCCTCTCACTAGTTTCTTGCTTGATAACTTTCTGAGCAAATCCATGTGTGCATGTCCCAATCTTCTATGCCAAATAAATGGGTCATTATCCACTACAGCCAAACAGCACGCTGTTTCCTGCATATCAAAGTCTAATACATATATATTTCCTTCCCTTCTAGCAACTAGGGGGATTTTGTTAGTACCAATAATAATAGCTTTATCAATGCCTAATTCAACATGATGTCCATCATCAAATAATTGAGTAACACTCAGCAAATTATAAGAAAGACCTTTGACATATTGAACTTTATCGATTAAAATATTACTATTACCAATAGAACCGGTACCAAGGATTTGAAGAGTTTTGCTATTTCCAATTGTCACTCTTCCACCATTTTTCATTTTGAGATTCATAAACTGAGATTTGTCTCCACACATTTGTCTTGTGCATCCACTGTCCAAGATCCATTGCTTTGACTTGACCTTAGCAGCAAGGCACATCTACAAAACAAACAAAAATAACTCAATGTTTTGGTACCCATATAGGTTTGGGTCCAGGTTGGTTAGTAGCAAGAATATATAAAGCATTTAAATCAGATTTCTTGATCCACATTTGGACCACTTTTGGGGACTGATCATTCTGTTGGTAAGCTGTTTGTCTTCTGCCAGAAGCATTCTGGTATGCTGATTGTTGTCTGACTGGTCCATTCTGGTATGCTGTTTTCTGTCTGGCTGATCCATTCTGGTATGCTGTTTTGGTCTTATGATATACTTGAACCACACAATTCTTTTCCAGATGTCCTTTTCCACCACATTTGTTGCATGTCTTCCAAGGCATAGCATAATTGTAGGGAATGCCATTCCTTCCATCATATTTGAGCACCTTATCTTTCTTGTTGAAGTTTAGACCAACACCTTCTCTGACCAAAGGTACATTTGCCTTCTTCATCATTGTTTTTAAAGTGTCTTCACCTTGAACAAAAGTTTCCATGTCCTTCTTGAGATCTTTAACTTCTGTTTCTAGGAGGGTGATCACTTCAGCTTGCTGTTTGATGAGTTCAGCTTGCTGAACTCTCTTTTCAGCAGTTTTTGAGGATTCGGCTTGACTAGATTCCTTCATTTTGTATGATTCCAATGCTTTAGCTTTAGTTTTGACATCAGACCTTAGCTCTTTGATTTCTTCAGTCAAGGTCTTGTTTCTCTTTTCAAGTAACTTGACATTAGCCTCTAAATGTCTGTTCTTAGTATTTAGTTCCTTGATCTCTGTAGCTTTACTGAATGAAGTTGAATCCCATTCTTCCATTTTTGGCAACAGATCTTTTACCATTTTGGATAAATAGGCATTCTTATCAGTCAGCTTGCTGATTTCAGCCTTTAGTGCCATGTGTTCTTCAGTTGTAACACTATTTTGTTCCTGCATGGTTAGTGAATCTAACAAAGTATCATCTAAAGAAATATAATCATTAAAAGAGTTTACCTCACTCTGATCCTCTTCAGAATCAGTTTCAGCATACACTCCTTCTGAATTTCCAAGAACAGATTCATCTTCCATTCCAATAAGTGCTAAGTTCACCATCTCTTCACTTGAGTCATTACTGGAATCTGAATCATCATCACTCCAAGTCAGTAGAGCCTTTGATTTCTTCTTGTCCTTGAAAACAGTAGGCTATTTTGACTTTAGTTTGTAGCAGTTCCTTTTATAATGCCCTGGCTTGCCACATTCAAAACAAGTTTCCTCCTTAGAGTCTTTTGAGCCTTTCTTGTTGTTGTAGAAACCACCTCTTTCCCTTTTCATCATATTTTTCTTTTCTATCAGCCTCTTAATCTTCTTTGAAATAAGTGCAAGTTCCTCATCTGAATCAGATTCACCATCAGAGTCAATTGGCTTGCTGTTTTTATAATGGAGAGCCATATTCTTCATCTTTTCTGTTGGAGCTTTAACACTTGAACTTCCCACCTGATTTCCATTTATCTTCCTTTCAAATTGCTCTAGCTCAGCAAATACAACCAAGTGATCCATAGTATCAATAAGTGGTGAGGATTCCAAGGCAGTAACTTTGGCTTCGTAGATAAATGGTACTGCACTTAAGACCTTCATATTGATTTCATCTTGTGGTATAGATTTTCCAAGCCTCTTCATTGAGTTAATAGTAACTTGAAACCGTGCTTGACTATCCTTGATAGTTTCACCTTCATTAAGCTTGAAGTTTCCAAAGTCATCCATTAGTTTGCTAAGTTTTACCTTCTTTAGAGATTTCAAACCTTCATGATAAGTCTCCAAAGCATCCCACATTTCTTTTGCTGATTTGAGTGAAGATACTTTATCATATTCAGCCTGGTTCAAACCATTCATAAGAGAACTCCTAGCCTTTCCATTGTAGCCAAGTTTGATTAATTCGTCCGGAGTAAGATCATCAACATCCTTTGGCTTGCCATCTTTATCAAGAAAGACATATGGACCTTTTTGCACAACTCTCAGAACTAATGGATCTCTGGATAAGTGAGTTTCTATGCTGCTTTTCCACCAGTGGTAGTTGTGTGTGCCATGAAGAAGTGGAGGCCTAAAATCAGATTTTCCTTCGGGATAGTTTTCAGCCATTATGATCGAATACTTTCCTGTTACAGAATTGTTAGTATACCAAGGCTCTGATACCAAATGAAAATGCACACCTAGAGGGGGGTGAATAGGTGTAAATGGCTAACTATATTTAACTAAGTCTGATTTTAAAAATTACCAGAAATAGCTTATTGATTTCGTTTTATGCAGAGACAAATGGTATGCTGAATGCACAGATAACAAGTACAGTAAAGTGCAGAAACAGTAAGCTAAATACAAGCAGTAAGTAAAGAGCAGAAAATAAAGAACACAGAGACTTTTAGCCAGGTTCGACCCCTAACCCCTATGGTCTACGTCCTGGTCCCTTACCAACTTGGTAAGAGAATATATTATTGATCACTGAAATAAAACCAATTACAAGATACAATAATATATCTCCCTTAATACCCAGCTGTTGACAAATGGCATGCTGAACTCCTATTTCTGAACTTGCTCTCTAAGCTATACTTCCCAAGTATACTTCTCTAGCAACGATCACCAAACCCTAGTTCCCAAGCCAACTTGTCCAACAACTAAACCTTACAATTCGAACAATACAATCAATAGATGAATACAACTCAAACTATGAACTCTCTAAGATATAGCACGTATGAATATATTAAGAGCTCGAGAGAATCAAAAGAATATAACAATGAAAACCGAGTTGTTTTTAATCTTGTGTGCTTGAATGTTTTTCTCTGGATTGTTAGAAACGAATGAACACAAGAATCAGGTTTATAAAGCTTCACACCAACGTTCAGAAAATCAATCACCAATTATTCGAACGATTTGAAATCAATTTCCAACGTTCAATTGGTTAGAGATTTTACAAACGTTCTTGTGAACGTTAGACAGAAGGTTTGAGAGAAAGAGATCGATGAAAACTTAACCTTCTGATTTGTATAGATATAAAAACGTGCATAGGAGATTTTGAAGAAAGAAAATCTTTTAAATAAGGAAACTCCTATAAGTTTTATAAAATAATTTAAAGAAAGATATTTGAAAAGATTTGAGCTCTAGAATATATTGTGTACGTATTATATAATAAAGAATCCTCACAATATATTTCCTGAAATAAATCCATGAGAATTTGTCTTGATATTTATCTTCAGGATTTGTGGCAGTTTGCAAATGGCTTGCTGTTTGTGTCTGTCAGTGCAAATGGCTTGCCAAACTGTCTCTGTTATAACACCAAATGGCTTGCTGTTTATATATTCTCTGTAAACAATTAGTAGACTTAATATACCCTGCAAAACCAAGTTAGTACAACCATAACACAATGTTTTATATCAAACTACAAGCAAATAGCTTGCTGAATGTGATCATCAAAACCATAGGAGTATCAAGGATCATTACACCATTATCACTGTGAGTCTTTCTAATAACATTATCAACATGTAGAATCTCACTGTGGGTTAATCCAGTGTCATGTATAAAATTACATGCACCTATGTTCTTGACTTTAGTATCACTATACCTATGACCAATGAGATGTGGTCATCCATCAACAAACATACTAATCTTTATGCATTATAATTGTCCCAAATTAATAATGCTCGATTATAGAACCAATTACCGAAGCATATGGTACTTTACTCATACGGTCCTTATCATCTGATGATTTAGGACAGTTTTCCTTTGAGATCACTATCGCATGAGACACTGGGACATATCCCCTCTTTGCCTCTTGCATCCCAAAACGATGCAACACCTTGTCCATGTATGTACCCTGACTTAAGCCGATTAATCTTTTAGATCTATCTCTATAGATCCTGATCCCTAAGATATAGGTAGCATCGCCTAAGTCTTTCATAGAGAAACTTTTTCCCAACCAAGTCTTCATAGCCTGTAGAGAAGGAATGTCATTCCCTATTAGTAATATGTCATCTACATATAATACTAGGAATGCCACATGTCTCCCACAAACCTTTTTGTAAACACACGGCTCATCCCCATTTTGTATGAAGCCAAACTCTTTGACTATTTCATCAAAACGGATGTTCCATCTTCTAGAGGCCTGCTTTAATCCATAAATGGATTGTCGCAACTTACAAACCATTCTAGCAAACCTCGAATCGACAAAACCCTGAGGTCGTGTCATGTACACATCCTCTTCTAAGCTCCCATTTAAGAAAGCGGTCTTGACATCCATTGCCAGATCTCATAGTCATAACAAGATGCTATCGCAAGCAAAATCCTGATGGATTTGACCATAGCTACCGGTGAGAAAGTTTCATCAGAGTCAATACCATGAATTTACTTGAAACCTTTCGCCACTAGTCTTCCTTTATAGGTCTGTAAATTTCCATCCATATCAGTTTTCTTCTTGAAAACCCACTTGCACTCTATGGGTTTTACCCCATCAGGTGGTTCAACCAAAGTCCATACTTGGTTTTCATACATGGAATCCATCTCAGATTTCATGGACTCCAGCCATCTCTCAGAATCTGGACTATTCATAACATCCTTGTAGGTGAGAGGCTCATCATTATCTACAACATCACATCGCCACATTGAGTCAAGAGAAATCTATAATATCTCTCTAGCTCATGGCGAATCCTACTAGATCTACGAACGACCTGTGCTTCTTGAGCAGTATTGTTCTCAACATCTTGAATCTCATTCTGCTCATGTTCCAACTCTGGTTCAACATTATTTTGTAGTTGTCGATCCTCATCGAGATCTATTGTCCTCCCACTATTTTTCTTAGAAAGCAGTTTTTTCTCTAGAAACATAGCCGTTCGAGAAACAA
Organism: Kitagawia praeruptora; assembly: GCA_037693485.1. NCBI lineage: Eukaryota > Viridiplantae > Streptophyta > Magnoliopsida > Apiales > Apiaceae > Kitagawia > Kitagawia praeruptora. The sequence continues at coordinate 118,868,448 of CM075352.1, forward strand.
ACACTTTGTTCTCAGAAGGTTTATAGAAATAATACCCTTTAGTTTCTAATGGGTATCCTACAAAATTACAATTATCTGATTTCGGTCTTAGCTTATCAGAGACCAAGCGTTTCGCAAACGCTTCACATCCCCAAACTTTCATAAATGACACGCTATTACGTTTATCAGTCCATATCACATATAGTGTCTTTTGAACCGATTTTGAAGGAGCTCGGTTTAGTGTTTGTGCAGCCGTCTCTAGGGTATAACCCCAGAAACTAATTGGAAGATCCGTATGACTCATCTTCGACCGTACCATGTCCAACAAGGTACGATTTCTCCTTTCAGACACCCCATTCCATTATGGTGTTCTAGGAGGAGTGAGTTTTGATACGATACCACACTCCTTTAGGAAATTCTTGAATTTCAAGCTTAAGTATTCTCCCCCACGATCAGATCGTAGAGTTTTAATACTTTTGCCTAATTGCTTTTCAACTTCAGCCTTATACTCTTTGAATTTTTCAAATGATTCGGATTTGTTCTTCAAAAGATACACATATTCGTATCTACTAAAATCATCAGTAAAGGTTATGAAATAATAAAAGCCACCTCTTGCCATCGTACGTATTGGACCACATACATCACTATGTATCAATTCCAATTGTTGGTGGCCCTCTCACCTTGACCGGTAAAAGGAGCTTTAGTCATTTTACCAATGAGACACGGTTCGCATTCTTCGTATGATTCAAAATCAAACTTATCCAAGTATCCATCCCTATGTAATTTGGAAATGCGATTCTCATTTATAAGACCTAAACGATAGTGCCAGAGGTATGTTGATTTGAGTCATTTGTCTTAAGACGTTTATTACTTATATTATAGACAGGGGTATCAAGATCAAGAACATATAAACCATTAAACAAACGTGCAACCCCATAGGTAACATTATTCAATGAAAACAAACAACCATTGTTCTGAATCAAAAACGAAAAGCCAATCTTGTCCAAACAAGAAACGGAAATAATGTTTCTACAAATCGCAGGCACGTAATAACAGTTCTCAAGTTCTAAAATAAGCCCGGTGGGCAACGATAAATAATAAGTCCCTACAGCTAAAGCAGCAACCTTTGCTCCATTGCCAACATGTAGGTCGACTTCTCCTTTCGCCAAAGTTCTACTTCTTCGAAGTTCTTGCACCTTTATACAAATGTGGGAACCACATCCATTATCTAATACCCATGATGTAGAAGTAGACAAATTGACTTCTATACCATAAATACCTGAATCAGAAATCCGAACAACTCAGTTTCTTTAGATCCTCCAAATAATTTTGACAGTTTATCTTCCTTTCACCCTGTTTACATGCATACAAGGCCTTGCTTGTATCAAATCTCTTATGACGAGGCTATCCTTCAAACATACGTTTAAGGTGCTCGATCATCATATAAGAATCAAAATTCTCATGTTGTTTCTGCAGCTCAGGACTCATAGTCGCAAGCATCAAACAGGTGACATCGGTGTCATCATCCAAATGCTTCTGATAAACATTTCGTTGAGCCTCTGTTGCACCTTCAGGGAGAGGTCCAGGGCGAGGAATATCTATGACATAGAGCTTTTGCTCTTGCCTGAGGACAATCCTCATATTCCTTTGCCAATCTAGGAAGTTAGTTCCTATCAACTTGTCCTTCTCAATGACTGATCATACAAAGAAGTTATTTGAGTTGTCTGCCATTTCGAATATCTACAATGTTAAAATTGCATAAAATAATTAGTCTATGGATTTGTTAAATTATGTTCAAGTGATTATTCATATATATTCACAATATATATCTCCCACTATTTTTATCAAATTAATAGCCCTACCTATCAATTCGGAAAAGTTTCTCTAAACCTTTCTAGTGAGCCAAGATCCATATTTCATCACTTTTAAGGTAAGCTTTGGCTTTTCTCCTTAAAATGATTGTTTAGGTAGACAACATTTGTCAATTATATCATATATAACTCTTGGATAGTTTGGTAGAACAACATTTATTCACATAACAACATTTGTTCCTATTTATCCAATAAATCTTACCAAACTCTATGCCGCTTAGTTCATAATCCTATTGTGGTCACTTAGTTAAGTCGAACCTAAAGGTCTAATAGTTGGGTATCACTAATTTACTCGATCACGCCTTACCACGATAAACGAGGGTATTCCGCTTTGGCGCACCTACCCTTTGTCGATCTAGGTCTTGACGAGTGTTTCCCATTTGGAAGGCATCTTAAACTTAATATTTTTTTTACTTATGGGTTTTTAATTAAAACGACCATGATCCCATCATAAAGAGATTCCCAATTTTTCCTTAAATTAAATACTTCAAATCAATATTCACCAATGGTTTGATTTCCAGGTTGTTGGAGGTGTCGCATGGTGGCCTCACTTAATACCCAACTTCCTTACAGGTATGACCCGTTTTTGACAAAATCTCTCCATATCGAAATAATTGAAAATTCGTATTTAATTCCGTGTTTCATAAACACAGAAATCTCATAGTCGTTATTGTTTAATTATAAAATCTCAAGTCGTTATAGATTTTATCTTGTTTAAGCAGGCATGACATGGGTGTCGTATCTAATACATTCATGATTAATCTTATTAAACATGCATCTTTATCTCTACACATAAATTGTATCGCATACATTCATATATATGTAAAGTGCATAAATTAAACGTGTTTGGTTATGGCCCATCCTATGTGATCTTTTCAAGCTAATGAAAAGATCAAGGTCAATCTATGGTGGTTAACAAAATACAATTTAAATACATGTCGTCTCCATTGCATCTTCGTGGGGAATCGTTTCCTTGCTTCCTTGTTCTTCTTGTCTTCTTTAATAGTTACATTGAATAATTGAAAAACATGCTACACTAAATAAACTTACAACATGAACTCGAGTTACATTCGAGATTTATTAATTACAAGGAATAACGACATGCAAGTCGTATTTAGAAATCAAACCATAAAATCAAAACCACTATCCTATTGGTCTTAGGGCCATAACCAATCACCATGCTCATATAACAATTAAGAACACGTAACTATATCATATTTAAGATGATCCAATCAAATAAATCATAAAACGCAAAAATCAGAAAATCAGAATCAAATTCTGATAATAATAAATCGCCGTTTTCAGGAACTAAACGGCGTCAAACGCCTTACAGACGAGTCGATGATAGCCTTGCTATCAGTTTGTTCAGACGCTCGTTTTCAGTCAAAAAACACATATCGTTTGCGAAAATCGGATACTGAACATAGATTTCACCAAATCTGCGCAGAGTATACAGAAAATCATATCGTATACAATCCCCATATCAAGAACAAACATAAATCATAAATATATCAGTATATATGCAGATTATGTAATCATCATATGATCATCTCAATCATCATTAACATACAGTTTATACATATATATCACAATCAACGCATCACACATGACAATCATCAAACATGATCATATATATATATCAAAACTGTAACATACAACCGAATTAAAATGTTTTTGCAAGTAGCTCTGATACCATTGAAGGGTTTCGAGCATCAAACGCAGCGGAATTAAACGTGAAAAAGAATAAAAATCAAAACCCTACCGCAGGTGCCATGCAAAAATATGATATTTAATTCGGAGTTAGATGATTACCTTAAAGAAGCTTTACAAATTGATGACAGATGGAGGTCCAAAGCAATCACCACACCGCCCTCTTTGAGATCTACGTTGCCAAAGTAGTCCACATGAACGCTTGATCGTCCAACGATCACCGGAGCCGGTACTAGCCGAAGAACCTGCCTCTCTCTCTTTCTCTCTTGCCTCTCACACATTTTTCTTTAAAAACGAATTGCTAAAGTGTATCCCTGAACAATACATTATAATGTATTTATAGGGAAGAGAGATTGGGCTAAACCCTAAATCGAATTGGGCTTCTCCAAACCCATTCTGATTTGGTTTTAATATTAAATTCAAATTCTATTTAATTATAATTAAGACCAGCTCAATTAATTAAATATCCAATTTCAAATTTAATAATTTAATTTAAATTCGTAATTTAAATTAAAACTCCTTTTAAACGTTCTTATTGTGTAACCCTTTAGGTTATTATTACGTTGGCAATAATTTTAATATCCAATAATAAAATTATAAACAATGAGCGGCATCTAGTAATACATCATTGCTACCCAAGTAATAATCATAATTGGTGATCCAATTAAACCTTTAGTGATTAATGTTTCCGTGTAATATAATCCCTTTAACCACATATTATAGATTAAACTCGAGGCATGTCATTAGTCATCCTCTTCAACGTTTAATCCGGATTTCCTTGATCAATGAGTAGACTATTAAAACAAATCAATATTTGAGCGTGGCCATGCATTTTCATAGTCTCAATCAATCAAGAGGCCAATAATATCTCTCCTAATAATAGGAGGGTTAAATCCTTTATCTATCATTCATATTTCTCATACGACTCATAATATACCCGATGTACACTTTTATCATCACCCGGTCAAAGATAACTTTTAATGTAGTCAAAGTATATTAATTCTCGTATAGAAATATAATGATCTCAAGTCTAAGGATCATTACACCATTATCACTGTGAGTCTTTCTAATTGTTATATTTGACTTATTTTTGTCAAATATAAAATAAAAGAAAAGGGATAAAATACATTATTTATGCATTTGAGAGTTACAAATATAATTATGGGAGTTATATATTGATTGTATTAATGGCTATATTGATTGTATATTAATTGGGCAGTTACTTTGGGGATGAAAGGAGTGTATGGTCTATGCCCATATATAATGGATTATTCCAACTAGAATAAGCACACAAAATTATAGAATACTGAAGCTTGTTCAATATATTGCTGGAATCCCCAAACATATATATATTCTCCAAATCTTTTCTATTGATTTAACAATATATATATTTGTTTTGTAGATAAAATCTTTCATTGGTATCAGAGCTTTGGGATGCAATTGTTATACTCTTGTTTCTATAATCCGTGGGGCGAAATCTTGATTCCGAGTGGCCTTCATAGTCTTGTTTGCAATCCGTCTGTGCAACCCTTTTCTTTGGGTTTTGTTCACATCATATATGTTTTGTCATGTTCTTTTGTCTTTTAATCTATCTTTTTAATTGATTCGTGTTTTTGTATGTGTGTTATTGATATACATGTATGTTTGTATTTGTATTTTCTTTGTACTCCATGTTTCCTTTGGTTATCTGATCATTATCTTTTTTTCGTGATCGGTGCATGATTTTTTTTGTTTCTGTTCTATTGTCATAAATGCCTAGTTTGATTTGATCTTAATATTATGTTATACTATAATTTTACATGTTCGAGATTTGTCAAATTTTATCATTGATGTCATTTCATTGTTGTATTGCTTTCTTTTAAAGATCTTGCTGGTAAGAATATATATGTTTTAATATTCTTGTTTTGTCTCAATTCATGCCCGTTAATTGCATATTTATTGAATTGATATTCTTATATGTTTTAAGATTTGTTGGTTCTTTGACTTCATTTTTGCCTATTCTCTCTCCTGCACAATTTTTTTGGGTATGTTATTCTCCTATTTTTAGTCTCGGGAACCATTGTTTATTATGTTTCTTTGCTTATCTATTATTTTTATTTCCATGATTGTTTTGTTTGTTTCATCCACCTGTCTTATTTTTTTTTCAATTGTTTGGTGCAGGCTTAATTAGTTTTTGTTGTATTCGAATATTTGTTTTTATGAATTGTGAAAAGCAATTTAAAATTGATTGGGTCCAAATTTTTTTTATAAAAGGAAAAGAATTTTTTTAAGATGCTCGGAAAAGGGAGCACAAAAATCATATGGCACAAAAATCATATGGAGCTGGAAAATGAGGAAAAAAAAAATTATTTTCGAATAATTTGGAAGGAAATTGTACTAGAGGAAATTTCTAGTGAAACTCTAAAAGGGGAGTATAAAATTTGTAAATTATGATATAAAATTTATCGTTAAAATAGACGATATAGTGGTTGAGAGAAATTTTATGTCTCTTAGAAAGGGGAGCGGAAAGAAATTGTAAGGAAATAATTGTATTTAAATTCAATGAATTTGGAAATAGAATGGACCATTTTTGTTAAATGGAGCTGAAAGAAAGGAAAGGAATATAGATTGTTTGGAGACAATCAGAAAATTTATCAATTTAAAAGATAACATTTTGTGAGAAATATTTTTATGATGCTCGGAATAATGAGTATATAGAAATGAAAAGAGGAATTTTTTAAATAAGTTATTTATTTCTCATATATATGAGAATTGGGGAAAGTACCCGGAATTTAATATACAAGAATTTTGTTGCTCTTGTTGAATTGAGTTAAAGAACTCTAAAATGTATTTTGAAAAATGACGCCAGCAAGGTGTGGTTAAGTTGATACATCTAGTGAACTTGGAAAATGTATGTTCTTGTTTAAAATAATTTGTTTGATTGGAACCCGTTGGTATACGTGGTAATTGGAAATCGTTGTTGAAAAAGATAACATTATAATCCAACATTGTAATCGAAAAGATTATAGAGGCTCTTATAATAGAGAGTGGAAAGGAAAAGGTGTTTTTTTTGTGATACTCAGAGTAGTGAGTAAAAAATTAGAAATTTTCGAAATGAAATCGAAAGAATTTGAATTCATGGAAATGAATAAAAGTGGGAATTGTGCGATCCACCAGAATATAGAAAATTCGTTGGTTTTAAGTGAATTTTGAAAAGGAAAATAAAGTTGTTGGTATGTTTAATAAATTTTGATATTTGCTAGTTGTAAAGTTTTGTGAAAAATCGATAATTGAAGTAGACAATTATGTCTGTATTATATTTTTGGAAAGTGGGAGGTTGTTTATCATTAATATATTATCAGTGGAAACTAATGAATACGTGTGGAACAAAATTAAGTTGCAACTTAGTTGAAAATTTGAAATCGAAGATATGTGTGAAATATCTTGCATGTATAGAAAATTTGGATTAAGGAATGAAAACACTAGAATGTTCAGTTTGAACTTAGAATGGTATTTGAGTGAAATGCTTAATTGTTTTAGGATGCAGAATTGCAGTCCGGCGCCAACCCTATTGGTAATGGGAAAATGATTAATGCAGAAAAGGGAACCACTGAATGTATTATGTGCAAGTAGTCAGAAGTTCGATATATTTTATGTTGTGTAATCGATTGACTTGACTTGACATTTTTAGTTAGTTTTGTAAGTGAATTGTGAAACAATTTTGCTTGAGCCTAGTGAGAGGCTGTAAGGAGAATCATGATCATGTACATGAAGAGTACGCTGTGTAATAAATTGGTGAATCAAGCAGACGTGCTTGGAGTTATTGTTTTTTGTGATATATGTATCGAAGGTGATCTTGGTTATTGAGAATTCAACTTCGGGATACACATTTAATTATTAATGTGGAATTGAAGTTGGAAAGGTTATATGAGACATGAATGTGTTGCAAAGCACGAAATGAAAGTGAAAATGTGTGATACATTTTACTAGTAATATGATTGTAAACTTATTAAAGGAAAGATAAAGACTCTACGAAAAGTGGGAGTTAAAAGAAAATGTTTATCAAACAACTTAGTTTGATTGGAGTTGGAAATATAAAGATTTTATGAAAAGTGGTAGTTAATGAAAAAAAATGTATTTGTCAAACATGTTAGTCATTGAATATGGATTGTTATACACTCTCGGAAAGGTGGGAATGACAAAATATATTTGTCAAATAAGTCAAGTGGGAGATGTTATATTTGACTTATTTTTGTCAAATATAAAATAAAAGAAAAGGGATAAAATACATTATTTATGCATTTGAGAGTTACAAATATAATTATGGGAGTTATATATTGATTGTATTAATGGCTATATTGATTGTATATTAATTGGGCAGTTACTTTGGGGATGAAAGGAGTGTATGGTCTATGCCCATATATAGTGGATTATTCCAACTAGAATAAGCACACAAAATTATAGAATACTGAAGCTTGTTCAATATATTGCTGGAATCCCCAAACATATATATATTCTCCAAATCTTTTCTATTGATTTAACAATATATATATTTGTTTTGTAGATAAAATCTTTCACTAATGACATTATCAACATGTAGAATCTCACCGTGGGTTAATCCAGTGTCATGTATAAAATTACATGCACCTATGTTCTTGACTTTAGTATCACTATACCTATGACCAATGAGATGTGGTCATTCGTCAACAAACATACTAATCTTTATGCATTATAATTGTCCCAAATTAATAATGCTCGATTAGGGATATCTAGGAATATAAACACTATTCATATAATCTCATTTTTAAGTCACATACTTAAAGATATAGAATACATGTTCTATATTCCAAGGACATTTATTACTCTAACATTTATATCGCAGTAAATTAAGACATAACAAATTAATGTAGAATAATCAGTAGAACATAATCATTAAATAACAAAATACTCTTTCCTAGAAGCACAACTACATTGTCTCTAGGGTACTAACACTATCAGTATTATGTGTTACATGAGCATGGTGAATGGTTATGGCCTTAATGACCCATAGGTTAGTGGTTTTGATATGTAATTATGGTTTTGATAAATATGACTTGCATGTCATCTTTCTTTCTTGTAATTGTTCTATCTCGAATGTAGCTCGAGTTTACTTATGTAAGTGGATTAGTATAGTTTGTATTTCAATTATCCATTGTAATTGCACTTGGAGTTTGAAGGAAGACCAACCAAGGAGGAGCAAGACAAGAAGAGAGCAAGACTTGTAATGATGTATTTATTTTAAACCATAGACTGACCATTGATCCTTCCATTAGCTTGGAAGGATCTCATAGGATCAAGGCCATAACCAAGCACGTTTACATACTGCACTTTACATATTGATGTATGAATGTATGTGTAGAATACATAATGATGCATATTTTAATTAGATTAATCATGTATGAATGTTTGTATTAGATACATCACCCATGCCATGCCTGCTTAAACAAGATAAAATCTGTAACGACTCGAGATTTTATATTTAAACAAAATGATTATGAGATATATGAAACACGTGATTAAATACGAATTTTCAATGATTTCGATATGGGGAGATTTTGTCAACAACGGACCATGCCTGTAAGGAAGTCGGGTATTAAGTGAGAGCATTGTGTCTTCTCCGATAACCTAGAAAATCAAACCATTGATAAATATTGATTTGAAGTATTTAATTCAAGGAAAAATTGGGAATCTCTTTATGATGGGATCATGATCGTTTTAATTAAAAAACCCAAAAGTCAAATATTAAGTTTAAGATGCCTTCCAAATGGGAATCATTCGTCAAGACCTAGATCAACAAAGGGTGGGTTCGCCAAAGCGAAGTACCCGCGTCTATCGTGGTAAGGCGCGATGAAGTAAATTAGTGATAATTAATTGTTAGACCATTGGGTTCGACTTAACTAAGTGACCACAATAGGATTGTGAACTTAGAGGCATAGAGTTTGGTAAGATTTATTGGATAAATGTGAACAAATGTTGTTATGTGAACAAATGTTGTTCTACCAAACTATCCAAGAGTTATATATGATATAATTGACAAATGTTGTCTACCTAAATAATCATTTTAAGGAGAAAAGCCAAAACTGACCTTAAAAGTGATGAAATATGGATCTTAGCTCACTAGAAAGGTTTAGAGAAACTTTTCCGAATTGATAGGTAGGGCTATTAATTTGATAAAATAGTGGGAGATATATATTCTGAATATATATGAATAATCACTTGAACATAATTTAATAAATCCATAGACTAATTATTTTATGCATTTTAACATTGTGGATATTCAAATGGCAAACAACTCAAATAACTTCTCTATACGATCAGTCCTTGAGAATGACAAGCTGACAGGAACAAACTACCTCGATTGGTGAAGGAATTTGAGGATTGCCCTCAGGCAAGAGTGAAAGCTTTATGTCATTAATATTCCTCGCCCTGAACATCTCCCTTCAACTGCATCGATTGATCAACGTAATGCTTATCAGAAGCATATCGATGATGACACGGATGTCACTTGTCTTATTGTGACGCCCCTAAATCCGAGGTCAGAGATTCAGGTCGTCACATCACCATCCAACCATATCATACCTGTATTAACTTTACAACTCAACAATACATCCATCTAGACCTTAATCTTACGCACATACAAATTAGAGCCTCAGAAACGATAATCAAAAGTAACACTAAATATTATAATTCATCTGTACAATCCAGAATCTTACGCACTTCCACTTATACCACTACACTTGAAGACAAGTCTTACGATTACAGTTGAAAACCTATCAGACTTACTCTGTAGTATTTATCAGAAACTAAATCCTCTCAGGGGTAACTCTTCTACTCCTCTTCTGCTGGTGCGGAGTTAACCGACCAAATTCTTCTCTTTCTGAAAAGTTTTTATAGAGCAAGAATGAGCTACATAATGCTCAGCAAGTTCACCATTTTGAAAAATAATAATGTGGTTTATTTCGAAAACGTTCACAACTATATGGTTATATATCTCAGATTTCAAAACATAATTCGACAATATATATGTCCGAGTTTGAATAAAACATTTATACTCACTAAGGAGCTTTAAGAATAACATATGAATCCTTTATAAGGTTCCAGTTTCAATATATCTCAAGTTTGAAAATATATACATATGAGTATATCATTTTCGGCAAAATACTCTACGGTTAACATACTGTACAGGGAATACATTATTGCAAAACCTCTTTCCTTCCATTAGCTTAGAAGGTTTGTCATTCAAAAACATTTCATTCTTTGAAATAATTGCAAGAGTGCACTAACACGTGCCAATCTTTATAGAAAATCTTGCAGTTCTAGATACTGCACGATGTCAATATTTTTCTTATCAAAAACCACACTATCGGCAACTTGGCACTTAGGCCCAAGAAGCAGTGTTTGAGTACTTTTCCAAAGTGGAGGATGGGACTGGAAGAAAACATAAAAACCTGACAAGGATCGACGATGATCAGTCGCCACAACCAAGTCCAACAATCCGCGGGTCTTCTCTACTAGTAGAAGGATAGAAACTACATCCGTAACTACCCTCTGGTGAAAACTACATCCGTAATCACCCTCGACTCTTCCCGAGTGACTCTTCGGGTTTTCGCAATTTAATCACGATACAATAATATACCGTTCCCCGGTCAATAGTATATTTGGACCGTTACGACCTCTATTGCTAGAGTCGTTGTCCGAAGAAACATTTTCATTCTAAGTTCAAGGGTGTACAAACACATATGTATATATCTCAAACTTCAACATAATCTCATAAAGCGTAAGCATATAATACGTTTGGAAACTACAAACACAACAGTGAAAAATCCTTATATATAAGTTTTGAAAAGTAAACTTGCCTTGGTAGGGTGGGGTGGTCGAGCTCGCGACGTGGAACGAAGATCTATACATAATCAATATTCGTACGTTAGTACCTTAACAACGCTACTTAATCGTAAGGTTTTAAAGGATGTAAGACCAACTTAACGACTCCAATTTGTGACCACTAACCCTCCCATATGACTAGGGATGGGAACGGGTCGGGTTCGGCTCGGGTTTTGCAAAATCCAAATCCAAATCCAAATATTTTCGGGTTTCGGGTTTCGGATCGTATCGGGTTTCGGATCCAAAACTCAAAATCCAAATCCAAATCCGTCGGGTTTCGGATCGGATCGGGTTTTTTTCGGGTATTCAAAATTAAAAATAGTGTAAATAAGTTGTTTAACAAAAAAATAAAAAAAATTGTGTAAGTAAGTTAAAAAATACCGCTATGTCCATGACAATTTATTTTCTCGATCTTTTCGTATCTTATGTCTCAAAGATATGTGTATGTATAATATGTATTTATAATATACATTTATATATATAATATGTATATATATATATATAATAGTGTATGTATAATATGTATTTATAATATACATTTAAATATAATATATAATATATAAAATATAAAATATAATAAATAAAAGTCGGGTATTTTTCGGGTTTCGGGTTCGGATCGGGTTTTGATCGGGTTTCGGGTTTCGGATCGGGTTTCATGAAATCCATATCCATATCCAAAATCTTTTGGGTTTAAAATTTAAATCCATATCCATATCCAAATCCAAAATATCGGGTTCGGATCGGATAAAAAATCGAATTTCGAATCGGGTATCCGTCGGATCGGATTTTTTCCCCATCCCTACATATGACCATGTCATCACTTTATCACATTTGTTACCCATTCAACTCGAATCCATTCGTCAAACTTGAAACATAAGTGAGTACTCTTAAAACTATGTTAAACTAACCTCCTAGGTGATTTTTCACTCGCGCGCACTTCGCTCTAGCATTTTTATAAAATTGAAAAATACATATTTTAATCCAATTCTTTTTGGGTAATCTTTGTCACTGTAAATTATATCTCTCATCAATTTCTCATAATGTTTACATAATTTTTAAGGGTCTAAAGGTGGTTCACAAGTTGACCAAATGGTGCAGTCCGGATCTCAAAACCATTCTGCACTTCTCGGGCCATAACGCAGAATCTATACATCACCTAGTCATGAACCGTATATTTCTGGAAACTACATTCAAATACCTTTCTAACCACATGTATTGGATCTTAAGGGGACAAGTTTAAGGGGTTCAAAACCCTCCTACAAGACAGTACATGCTCCCAGGATTTTACACAGCACACATCTTTCCTTAAACCTTCAAGAACTCACTTTATACATCACATCTACCATCAAAACCACCAAGACTTGACTCTCTAGCATACATGGGGTTATATACTCTAAGTACAAGCTTTAAAATCACATCAACAACATATAACCTCAAGATTTTCATCATCCATAACTCATATAACCAAGATATGCACTAAAATGTTTAGATCTAACAATATAAACTATAATCAATCCATGACTAAGAGTGGTTAGGGTTTTATACCTTCTTGAGTATCTAAGAACCTTGGGTAAGCTTTACAAGCCTCAAGAACACCTTGGATGAGTTCCTACAATCCTTATAGTTCAAGATCTAAAAGAAAACTAAACATGGTTACTATTCATCCAAACTTCAACAATTTATAACTCGAAATCTAGTGGATGAAATGGTTTGAAATTGATAACATACCTTCTCTATAGTGTAAGGAAGGCCTAGGAATTCTATCTTGAATTATGAGTGAGTGGAGGTTGGAGGAAAATCCTCCTCTTCCTTCTTGTTGAAGCTCGGCCGAGAGCCTCCAAGGGAGAGAGAGAGAGATGTTTGTTTTTGTTTGTGTTTTGAAAAAGTGAGGTGAATAATTTGTATGTATTGATGTGTGTATGTATTGTGTCACATGTTAACACCCTAGGGTTAGTAGACTAGGCACACACCATGCCTCTTTGTCTCCTAGAATAATGCACCAACTAGTTACTATTCATTGGTTGCTTTTTGCTTTTCTAGTTTACTATTCTAACAATCTAGTTACATGATACTTGCATGTAATATCCTTCCTTGTACTATTATTTCTCCACCAATGCTTGTCACTTAATCCTTATTTCATATCTTATCTTAATTAAACTCCTCGTAATAATATTTTGTCGCGTAGAGATTTCCTTTGTAATTCCTGAAGTACTTAATTGTGTAAATTCCTTAAATATCCATAACTCCTTGTCATAGTCTCTTAAAATATTTTGATACTCTAATAACTCTCAAATCCCAAGTTTTTATAAATCTTAATAGCAGTAAGCCTCTTGCCTTCAACAATCTTCCCTTTTTCTTACACAGTGAATGTAACATATAAATTTCTCAAATAATCAATTCCATTAAACAACATGGGTGACTCAAAAGGTCCTGAATTCACAATGTCATATGATATTATATTCTTAAAAATATTACAAAAATCAGGGTTCTTACAGCCTCCCCTCTTTAAAAGGATTCTGTCCCGGAATCAGGTTAAAAACAGTTGGGGGTACTTTCCACGCATCGCGCTTTCTAGTTCCCATGTTGATTCCTCGACGTTCTGGTTCCTCCACAAAACTCTCACTAGCTTGACAACCTTGTTCCTCAGCACTTGTTCTTTTTCATCCATGATTTCCACGGGTTGCTCCACATAGTTCAAGTCTGGTTGTAGGTCCACTTGGTCGTACTCTATCACATGCCGATGATCGGTGTGGTAGGGTCGTAACATAGACACATGAAACACATTATGAATTTGCTACAAGCTTGGGGGCAAGGCTAACTTGTAGGCTAACTTCCCAATACGCCTTAAAATCTCAAAAGGTCCAATAAACCTCAGACTTAGCTTCCATTTCTTACCAAACCGCATCAATCCTTTCCAGGGGGGATACCTTTAGCATCACGAAGTCTCCCACCTCATACTCCTTTGATATCTAATAAAATTTGACCATTCGAAATAATGGGTTTCGTAAAAAAAAACTAATGACTTTTTGATATGTCAAATTATACCCAACCGCAAGCGCACGGTATCAATTGTAGTAGATACTAGCAAATACGGGTCGAATCCTCAAGGAGACAGTTTCAGTTTCAATTCAATTGCTATCAATTGTTTCTAGTCACAACGATTGTTTGAGAATTTTGTTAACTACTAAAACAAATTTAACAAAGTTTTATATCAATTAATTAAGGGATCTAGGGCAATTCAGGTTCACCATGTTTACACCAAACAAATCACAAAAGTATAGCTTTTCAATGGGATAAAGTAATTAAAGCAATGGTTAATATTTCTCAAGCATTAACACTCTCAGAATATCTAATGATGTTTTCACACTCACCTTCAATTCCGCTAATTTTATGTAAGCCTCTAGTAGTAAAATCTTTCGATCTATTACTCCCATTGCAATCAATTAATCCATGATATTGCGCAATTACACAAATTAAGAATTATAACATATCAATCAGAATTACTCTTTACCCATCAATCTACTAATCAAATTAAGCCCAAATCATGGTGCAAACATGGCTCCCCTTAATACCCTAGAATTAAACTACTCACTCATTCTAGAAGTAAAAGCAATAAGAATAATGAAAGAAGCCATATAAAACATATAATAATAAAACAAGAGAATAAAGAATACCTCAAACTTTGTATTAACGAAAAACAATGAAGATCCAAATTAAACCAAGTGCTTACAAAGGAAGAGATGGAGAGAGAAAAACCAAAAACCCTAGCTTATGTAAAAAACGTCTGTATATGTCTATCTCTCTCTTTCCACGTTCTCTCCTTCTTTTTATAATAAAACTCCTTAATAAAATCTGATATCTATCTCCTAATAAAAGTATTTTTAATATCCTAATCAATTTACAAAAAGATATCCATAATTGAATAGGATTTTCTTGTAAAATTCGTCACTTCTTTTTCTCCTCTGTTTCTGGGCTCTTCCAGTTGGATTTTGCTTACTGGACCACCTCTAAATTAAAGATAATTCCACAAGCTTCGCGTGGACAGTAAGATCGTCAAATTCTGACTTCTGGAACTCAAGATATGGCCCAAACAGTGCAGACAGCCCGTATAGCCCAATAATACGAATTTTCTCCTATTTTATCTCCAAAATAGCTCTTTTTGCTCCAAATCCTTCCAAGTCATGAATTCTTTATTTCCTACAATAAAACAATAAAATATATTAAATAAAAATCCAAATCAATGCAAAACACAATAAATATGAGAATAAAATCATCTAGAATATATATAAAAATATACTCTATCAAACATCCCCACACTAAGCATTTGCACGTCCTCGGGCAAATAAGTGAAATAAAAACTATGTCCTAACAAACAACATAGTCCTAACAAACAACACTTTCGTAGATGACACGATTGCATTGAGCATATGCAACAAGCCGTTAAACCCCTAGGCAACCCTAGTAGGACGAGTGTTGTCTCGTGAGGGTTTATAGTGAATATACCCACAAAATTCATCTAACCATGCAAAAGATCAATGCTAACACAACACCACACACACAAGTCCTCTCATGCCACATCAACTTAAGAATCAAAGCAAACATACGATGTCTTGGTGTCGAAAGTGCAAGTATTCACGTAGTCTACTCAACTAACATGCAGAAGGTCATAAAAATTCATGTCAAATGTAAAAATCGTTGGTAATCATGCTAAGCCCACAAGAAATACATCTTTAAGTCTAAACCTGGGATCTCCTATGCCAAAACAAGTAATAACTCACCTTTCACTCAAAAACGAATATTCACTCAAGAACAAGGTTAAGTGTATCACTCAATTCTAACAAAATCATAAACACAACTTGACACTCGCAATCAATCTCACTCTCAACACAACACACATCACTGATGACAATCAAAAGGTCTTTATTCGGGTTGTAGCATGGGCTAGGGACAAGGTATGTCAAATAAAGCTAAAACAGGTTAAATGTCAAAAGCTAGTACCCAACAATATAATTCATTCCATTCCCTTTCTATTAAAACCACAAATACTTCCCCACACTTGGATTTTTCAATATCCCTTATAATAACTTGACTAGTCGAATGAAGAAGGATCATGCAAACATAAGAATGCTCTCAAATTTATTTATTTTTTCTCTTTTTTTTTCTATTTTTTTTCTGTTTTTTTTCTATTTTTTTCTATTTTTGAAGAGCTAAAGAATAAACACAATGATCCATAGATATTTTTATGAATTTCGACTAGCAAGCATCAACCAAAATCAATATTCCCCAATTGTATGATCATCAATAAAACCCCCCTTTTTGCACACCTTATTACTCCCTTAAGCACGATACTAGCCCTTGACAATTTAGGTTCAAATTCAATGTAAGGCCAATAGAATAAAAAGGATAATGGCAAGTAATGTGGTGTGTCACCGAAAGAATAGGATTAAGCTCAATGGGTTGACTAATTGATCATGTATAAAAGGTGTGGAAATATGGGAAATACGGGGTTATACCTAATTGCCTTTATCATCTCATCATCAAGTAATGTCATGCATTTCCAGAAAGATCTCAAGTAAGTGCTAGCAATGTAAACAACATGTGGACACTCAAGCAAATGAAAAATCATGCAAAAGATATTAATATAGGCTCAAAACTCACTTGGTGTGACAAAACATACTCAATCCCAGGTAACAAGACTCTCTAACGCACCTACTTGTACTCAAAGCATGTAAACCAAGTCATCTTGCACATATTCATGTCATTCTAATCACTTACAACATCCAATTAAGTCTACCAGCTTCAACTTGCTAGTGTAAGTGTGTGCACAAGAACAAAGCACGTCACTTCTCATACAAAAGCGTCAATAAACACAAGAATTCTACGCATGCATGGGTGTATCAAGCAAAATACAACAACTAATCAAATTGCATGGCTAGAATTATTTTTGGTATTTTTAATTTTTTAATTTTTTTGGATTTTTTTTTAAACAAAAAATTCGCTTAACATTAAGAACCCTTCCCCACACTTAAGCGGTTCATTGTCCCCAATGAACTAATGAATAAGATACAAAACTACAACTAAAAACAAAATAAAACTACATTAAAAAGAAAAGAAAGAAAACTCCCCTGGAATCAAGATGTCAGGTGTGAAAACCACCCCTCAGTCGCTTAGAAGCCACCCACTCACCACTTCCGTAGGTGATCACGGTTGCATTTGGCATAAAACTCCCGAACCACTCACCAATCATATGAACCAACCCAACAATTTTTTTCCTCGCAAAAATCCCCTTTCCTTAGCAATTACCCTCACATCAACCGATTAAATTTAACCTCCACCGTCGAAAATGAAAATTTCCCAACATTAGCACTATCTCTCCCATGCTTACGAGCCAAAAGAATCAATACCCAACTCAAAAGATGCTCCACCAAAAATTACCAAGCAATATCACACCAAAAATACCCCAATATATCAAGAATAATATAAATCCCAATTTACAAGAACACAAATTTGTAATCAAAATAAAATTTGAGAGAAGAAATAAACCCATTACGAATTGAAGAGGTGAACTTGCAATTAATTCCTCTTTAGAATTGAATTTTTAGAGATTTAAAGAAGTAGAAGAGGAATTGGATTTGTATTTATAGATGGGTATATATATAAGATGATGGAGAGGTTATAAAAAAAAATTGGGTGTAGGAGAGATTTAGAGAGGTTAGGATTTGATGTGGAATAGATATAGGAATTAGGGATTGAAAGAATTTGAGTTGGGATAAAATTTGGGGTTGAATTTGTGAGCAAAAACACAATTTTCGGGAAAAATTCTGGGCAGAGGGGTTGTCACGCAGCTTGTGGCTGCGTTACAGGGGTGAGAGGCGCGGTAAAGCGCTGTTGCGCGGGTCCGTCTTGCGTGTTGGCGCCTGATGCGCAGACGTCTTCTGCGTTACTACCACGCTCCTGCGCGCGGATGGCGCCTGATGCGCTGGCGCATCCTGAAATTCTGCTTTTTTTTCCGCAATACTACTACTACTCTCTTTTCTTTTTCTTTTTTTCACTACACTCATTTTTTTTTCTTTTTCTTCATACAACGCTCAATTATTTTTTTTCCTACACTAATGCATGGGTTGCCTCCCACGAAGCGCTTATTTAGAGTCATTAGCTTGACCTCCTCAAAAATACTCCGGAAAAGGCGTAATATCCACTTTCTCGATCATAAACTCGCCACCACAAAAAGTATCAAGAGTGTTAGTGATTGTCTTTATCCTGCAGAAAGTCTCCAAACAAGCATCAGTAAAATAAAATATGTCATTAATAAGCAATAGAGAGAGTGCTTGTGTAGTTTTGGAAAACTTTGTGATAAAACAGCGATAAAATTCGACACCACGAAAATATTGAACTCCCTTGACATAAGGTGGAGGTTCTGGTGGCGGCTTTTCTTCACTCCTCATTTTCACTGGAGTCATTCGGACATCTTGGCTTATCACATCATTGGCTAATAAGACACTTCCATCTTCTCCCTCTTCTCAAGCTTGAAACGTAGGAGCCACTTTGTATGGATCCTCAACCAGAATTTGAGAAATATCATCTTGGACAATATTTGTTATCACATCAACCATGAAATAAGTGTTCCTGAGCAAAGAAGCCTTGTAAGTAGAGGCCAGATCGAGAGCAAATTTATCAATACATGGTAGCTTAGGCACAGGTTGTGGAAGAGAAATAACAACCATCTCTGTATTGCTTTCCTTTGTAGCCTCATCATCAGTCACATTGTCCTTGGTAGCAGCAACATCATTGATCTTGTCATCGGTGGCATACTCCTTCTCTTTATCAATGGCCTCATCATCAATATACATGGAGAAACTATCATATTCCTGATCGCTTGTGAGATTGATAGCAATCAGGTCCTCTTTGGATCGGATAGATGATGATGTAAATAGTCGAGCTGCCCTGTAGTAGAAGAGTTAGCCAACTGTGCAATTTGAGATTCAATCGCCAAACTTTGAGTTTCTAATTCTTCAAAACTCTTTAGCATTTTATTCAAGATATCCCACATCTCATTTGTCTGATCAGCTTGCACATCTACACTGGGTTGAGAAACATGTAGATCTTCTTGTAGAGGAGGATATTGATATTCTTGCTGTGGCGGCTGCTCATATGACTGATAATATTGTTGCTCAAACTGTTGCTGATTATGATATGAAAAATTTTGAGCACCATTGTCCTGGTAGTAGAAATCTGGTTGATTCACGCATTCTTGATCAAAAGTGTTTGAATACTGATTGTACCCATATCCTTCTTCAAAAGAATTCATTTGTCCCAACTGAGAACTCTGAGAATTATAGACATTGTAAGAACATTCAAAACTATAGTGACCCTGCACACCACAAATTTGACAGAGGTTGTAAGTTTTAGGGGCCACTTGTGACATCTCATTGATACTCATTGGACGAATAGTGGGCTCTGTAGGGTTGAATGAGGCAATTTCTTGAGTATGTGCCTCCAACATGGAAGAGAGTAGTGCTAAAGTATCAACTTCACCCATAGTAACCTGTAAACACTCAACAAAGCCAAGAAACGTAGTAAAATTTATCTCAATTGGAACTAAAGTTCCAAAGAGACAATGGAAACAATCGAAACAACTAAATTAAAATCAACAGAAACTCGTTGTCTCCCCGGCAGCGGCGCCAAAAACTTGATATGTCAAATTATACCTAACCGCAAGCGCACGGTATCAATTGTAGTAGATACTAGCAAATACGGGTCGAATCCTCAAGGAGACAGTTTCAGTTTCAATTCAATTGCTATCAATTTTTTCTAGTCACAACGATTGTTTGAGAATTTTATTAACTACTAAAACAAATTTAACAAAGTTTTATATCAATTAATTAAGGGATCTAGGGCAATTCAGGTTCACCATGTTTACACCAAACAAATCACAAAAGTATAGCTTTTCAATGGGATAAAGTAATTAAAGCAATGGTTAATCTTTCTCAAGTATTAACACTCTCAGAATATCTAATGATGTTTTCACACTCACCTTCAATTCCGCTAATTGTATGTAAGCCTCTAGTAGTAAAATCTTTCGATCTATTACTCCCATTGCAATCAATTAATCCATGATATTGCGCAATTACACAAATTAAGAATTATAACATATCAATCAGAATTACTCTTTACCCATCAATCTACTAATCAAATTAAGCCCAAATCATGGTGCAAACATGGCTCCCCTTAATACCCTAGAATTAAACTACTCACTCATTCTAGAAGTAAAAGCAATAAGAATAATGAAAGAAGCCATATAAAACATATAATAATAAAACAAGAGAATAAAGAATACCTCAAACTTTGTATTAACGAAAAACAATGAAGATCCAAATTAAACCAAGTGCTTACAAAGGAAGAGATGGAGAGAGAAAAACCAAAAACCCTAGCTTATGTAAAAAACGTCTGTATATGTCTATCTCTCTCTTTCCACGTTCTCTCCTTCTTTTTATAATAAAACTCCTTAATAAAATCTGATATCTATCTCCTAATAAAAGTATTTTTAATATCCTAATCAATTTACAAAAAGATATCCATAATTGAATAGGATTTTCTTGTAAAATTCGTCACTTCTTTTTCTCCTCTGTTTCTGGGCTCTTCCAGTTGGATTTTGCTTACTGGACCACCTCTAAATTAAAGATAATTCCACAAGCTTCGCGTGGACAGTAAGATCGTCAAATTCTGACTTCTGGAACTCAAGATATGGCCCAAACAGTGCAGACAGCCCGTATAGCCCAATAATACGAATTTTCTCCTATTTTATCTCCAAAATAGCTCTTTTTGCTCCAAATCCTTCCAAGTCATGAATTCTTTATTTCCTACAATAAAACAATAAAATATATTAAATAAAAATCCAAATAAATGCAAAACACAATAAATATGAGAATAAAATCATCCAGAATATATATAAAAATATACTCTATCACTTTTACATACACTCGTCTGCACCGTAGAGACGTAATATCAATTCGAAGTCTTCGTACATATCGTGATTGCAAAAATTTCTCATCCACCCATAAAATTACTATTCATCCAGGTTTCGAATATCCACGAAAATTAGGGTTATTGCAGTCTCCTCTCCTTAAAAGGATTTTATCTTAAGAACCTAAGGAAAATAGTTGTGGATACAATTCCAACTTTACCCTTTCCAACTCTCAGGTTTACACTTCAATCCTTTTGTTCTCTCACCTTGGTCTCACATTTGGTCTGTGAGTTTAGATATTTATGTATCATAACTAAGCTAAGTGGATTGTTTAAAATGACTGTAACTACTTAACATAGTAGTAATTTCCTTGATGCAGTAAGCCATTGTGAGGTACTATACAAATTTATTCTTTTGAGCATAAAATTCTAGGAGAATCTAATAAAACACTTATGACCTCTAGGCTGTAAACTAGTTTACAGGCAATATCATGATGTATTTCTGTTAATATCTGGAACATTGTCTTTCTGTTTGTTTTGTATTTCCTTGTCAAATCCTAGGTTGTGTTGGAAATCTGGTATATTTGATTTTCTATTGATGGCAATGCCTTAATTTTTTTGCTCTAAATTGCAGGCGTCCAACTGCACTGCATGACAGGACTAGGGATAGTGACGATGACGATGACGATATTCAAGACCGAGATTATGATGTAGCAGCTCGGGCAAATAATCTTAGTCGAGCATTTAGACTAACGACATATTATGTGGTGTTGTTCCCTCTGTTAACACACTAAGTTTAATGTAGAATGAAAGACTAAGTTTAATGTAGAATTGTGGTGTAAGTCGATATGTTTCTCGACTTTAGATTAAATACCGGATGTAAGATGATATTGTGATAAAAGCTGATTATGTTTAGGCTTTATTGACATATGTTTTCTGGTTTGGTAGTATTCGCTTTTGTGTATGGTGTATTAAATTTTCTGATGTCATTGCAATTTGGAAGAATAAAAAGTGTTGTAAATAAGTGTTGCCAATAAAATCTAAAAAACCAAAAAGTATTGCAAAAGGTACTAAAATGTTGCAGATAATTGTTGCAAAAGAAACCAGAAGTATTGCAAAATGCATCAAAATGTTGCATAAAAATGTTGCAATAAACTCACTTTGTAACATTTTTAAGTCAATTAATGTTGCAAAAAAGTGTTGCATTCGTCTGTTGTAACATATTCAAAATGTTGCTAAAACATGCAAAAGTGTTACAACAAACTACACCAAACTCTTTTTGTAATACTTTGAAAAGCGTTGCAATAAACACAAAAAGCGTTGCTATAGAAGGCTATTGCCACGCCGGCAAATGCAACACTGACTTTTAGCAAAAGTGTTGCATAAACATCTATTGTAACACTTTTGGAGCCTAATGTTACACTTTTTTGGTGTTGCAACAGCCCATATTTGGTGTAGTGGTTGTTTCTCAACGCATGCTCTCCTCGACCTGTATTCCTTATCGGTTGTTCTACGAATGAAAATTTCTATTCCACTACTTATACGTTCCTCTTCTACCTTGTTCATAGTATCCGTGTTGAGTCCTGGTATCGTTTGTAATAACCCTAACTTTAGCAAAGCTACAGTGATCACATGAATAGTAAAATCTGAGGATTTAGAGAAATGATATATAAGTACTCTATAAGGGAAACAGAAAATGAATAAACAGAAACCATATTAGTGTTGTACATGGAAAATAAGTGACTCGAAATGACGATAGATTCCAGAAATTCCTGAACATGGATTTTTAAGATTTTGATTTCGAATAAGCTTCTATTGGACATTAAGGAGCATGGAAATATTATAAGAATTATATATTGAGGGATTAGTGAATTTAGGTTAAACCAAAGGATTATTAAGTAAGAGAATACCAAAGGAAATTTGATTCGTAAATGATTTCAAAAACCACTGAGATAATGAGGTACATTCGAAACGAACCACAATTAGACGAGTATGAAGACCAAACAACCAAGATTAGTAATATAACAAGGATACATACCACATTATTATCCAAGATTATTATCATAATACTTAAAAAAAACAAGAAAAGAGATTATTAGATCATCAAGATGACATCACCATCCATTAACACTTGTTTTAAGGGTAAATTAGTACTTTTGCTAGGCTTAAACCATAAATATCTTCCAAGGCTTCCAAGACAAGCTAGAATAATCAAGATTAAGGAAGATAAGATCAAAAATCAAGAGCAAAATCTCTCCCCCTCCATTTCTTGCAAATTCGGCCAAAACAGTAGCAGTCCAGAAAAACAGCCATAACTCCTTCGTTTCTCAGCCGAATTTCGTGTTCTTTAGCTTTTTGGAAAGGTATTGAGATGACCTACAATTCTTCTTTAGGAACCTTGTCCAGAAAACCAAGGTAAGGACCTCGTTTTTCATCTTCTTTCAGCTGCAGTTTAGTAACTCTAAGAATTAACTTGTGTTTTATGGTTTCTTTAGACTATCCAAGCTACTTTAAGGTTGTTTAATGACTAGCCAAGGATTATTAAGTGTTGTTAAAGCTCCAAGGAAGGTATGTAGTTCATGAACCCTTAGTATTATCTTGAGGTTATGATGATTTATGGTTGGTTTAGTGATTAAGTGGTATAAATGTTATGATTATGATGTTATAAGTGTTTGTAAGTGATTAAAGTTGAATATGGAAGTGTTTGGGCTTGTAACCATGGCTGGTAATGAAGACCACATGGTGTAGGTGATGATTATTGTGTTTGATAATTGATTTGGAGGAGTTGGATTTATGGAAAGTATGAAAATACAGCGGTTATAATGTCCGATTTTCGTTTAACCAAGAAACTGCCCTGTTTTGGAACAACAGAGGCATACGGTAGGTTCCTGTTTAGAACACCAACTGACCATGAGATGATAGAGCTTAGTTCATAGATCTTTTTGATATAAGGTGCGTTAAAATCTGATGAACGGTTTAGGAGAAAAGTCAGTTTTAGTGAAAGACGTTTAAAAACCGAGAAACCGTAATTGTGTTAACTTTGAGGCTATAACTACCATACTTATACATTCTTATAAGTCACGAAATTTTGGGATAGTGTAGTTGGGTGGTCAGAGGACCCTTGACAGTTGACCTTGCATTAAAATTCGAAATCCATATTTTCTGAGAATTTTTACAGTTAAGTGTGGTCGTTAGGGGAAATGGTGAAACTTCGATTGAGTTTATAAGTGGTTAAGTTCTTGAACCTTTGGGGTAATAGTGATACGTTAAACATATATTAAAGTGTCAAGGGTAATGTTATACAAGAGTGTAGTGAGTAAGAGATGTGGTATTCTAACGACGGTCCTTTTGTGTTTATAGAAACTCCAGAAGAGGGACGAACCATACCGTCAGGATACCGGAACCGAGGCAAGATCTTTTCTATCCCTACTTGGAAGTTATTTATCTTCAAAGAAACTTGATTTCATGAAATATATATATGTGATGCTATTGTTACTATATTGTTAAGAAATGGTTTTCCTTGATTATTAATGTAAAAATGGAAGGTACATGAGTATGATATGAATATGAATATGAGTATGAATATGAGATGGATATGAATATACATAGAGATGATTATGCATGAAGTGAACATGCCTTATGATTAAGGGAAGATGAAGGAATGGTATCAGTCGTTATATAGAGTTATATATAAAGGAATGGTATCAGTTGTTATCTAAAGATATATAAAGGAATGGTATCAGTTGTTATCTAAAGATATATAAAGGAATGGAATCAGTTATTATCTAGGGATTATACGATTTATAATATTATATTCTTTCTAAGTATTGTGATTTGATAAATATTATTGAATGGTATTTAATATTTTTGAGATAAATGGAATACTCTACGTATATAAAAGCATATTGATTTCATTGAATACAGAGGAGATGTCTGAGTCATAATCAAAGTATTATGACATATATAAATTTAAAGGTGATGATAAATGGAAATGGAAATGATGTATGTGAAAGGAAATGTGAATGGAAATGTGAATGAAAATGGAAAATGTGAAATGGTATTTGATGATTTGAAAGGGGGATTGCAACAGTAAGCGTAAGAGGCTGTGTGGTAGTGGCACAGTCCAGCATCCAATATTTTATTTCGGCACGAAGATGCCAAGGGAGGATGTAGCAGGTAGCCTTCCTCCAGGGTTGATTACCAGGTAGGGATCATCCCTTCTACTAGTAGTAAACAGAGAGCGGATACGGTCAGGCGACTGATCATCGTCCTACGTATCTGGTGCCAGCAGATATCCCCAAAACTTGAAAGAAAGAATTGGAAATGGTTTTCAGATTTTTATAACTGAAAACAGAAAAGTGATATGAAATGATGGAATTATTGTTACAAACGAAGAGAAACTGATTTTATATTAATTTATATGATTGTTGCATAAGAAGGAAATGAGAAGATTATAGTGAGAGATTTGTTCAAGTTTATATATTATCTTGAAAGATTACATTGAAATGGTATATTGATGGTTATGGCATTCAAGAAGAGGAACTGATATTATATGATGTTAGAAGCGAGATTGATGGAATGATACTATATATTTCTCACGTACAAGGATAATTGGAAAGTGTACATACATATTGAATGGAAATAAAATTCTTTCCATAATAACTGAAGTTTGCTTTTGTCTATTATATATATATAATGGTTTATTTTCCTTTGATGTTAGTAGATAGAAATTATCTTGCTGAGCTATTTTAGCTCACTCTTGCTACTTATCTATATACAGCTAGGTACGCCGATTCTACGCAGAACGCCCCGCAAGAGAGTAGGGGGAAGGCGACCTTCTGAGAGCGCGCTAGCATCGATTCTTAAGGAAGCGTAGAGGCAAACGGGTCCTGGTAGCTCTATGTATAATTAAGTGTGTAGGCATGTAATAAACTTTTGATTGTTGGAACGCTTCATGTCGAAGTGTCATTCAACAATGTACTTAAGTATGATCCTGGTTTGTAATAACTGTTCAATCTTAATTTTATTATGGTAAATGTTGTTCTCTGAGCATATGACTGGTGTGTGTGTGTTTATTATTGCGGGGTCAATGGCATAAGTATTAATTGTTAAAAAAAAAAACTCAAGAGATATTGATATTGAATGGAAATTGGTCCGTGATGGCCCGGATTTATGACCCCGGATTTGGGGCTGTCACAGTTTGATATCAGAGCTAAGAGTCATAATGCTCAGGAACAAGAGTGATAATAATAAATATATCAGTAATAATAGAAATTGTGAACTCACATCGAGTTCAAGGGGGGGTTTATCGAACGAAGCGTTTATTCTGAGTCGTGATTATAATACTACAGCCATATCAGTGGATTGCCCAACACCACCTGTGATGTGAACCTTATTATATTATATAAACCGTATTTAACAATCAAATATTCTGTATCCCTTTTGATACTAGATTGTCCACAATATATAATATCAGACAGCATGTAAACATTCAAATGATTCTCAATAGAACTGGGCCAGAAATAAATGTATAAACTTCAAATAAATATTTTCAGTATACACTAACATTATGTAGTCCAATGCGTACGATGGCAAGAGGTGGCTTTTATTATTTCATAACCTTTACTGATGATTTTAGTAGATACGGATATGTGTATCTTTTGAAGAACAAATCCGAATCGTTTGAAAAATTCAAAGAGTATAAGACTGAAGTGGAAAAGCAAGTAGGCGAAAGTATAAAAACTCTACGATCTGATCATGGGGGATAATACTTAAGCTTGGAATTTAAGAATTTCCTAAAGGAGTGTGGTATCGTATCACAACTCACTCCTCTTGGAACACCACAATGGAATGGGGTCTTTCAAAGGAGAAATCGTACTTTGTTGGACATGGTACGATCGATGATGAGTCATGCGGATCTTCCAATCAGTTTCTGGGGTTATGCCCTAGAGACGGCTTCACAAACACTAAACCATGTTCCTTCAAAATCGGTTCAAAAGACACCATGTAAGATATGGACTGAGAAACGTAATAGCGTGTCATTTATGAAAGTATGGGGATGTGAAGCGTTTGTGAAACGTTTTGTCTCCGACAAGCTACACTACGCCATAAACGAACATACGCAACCCCCATTTTCAGTTGCGTAAGGCCTGAAAAGCGTTGCGTAAGGTCTTACGCAACGCTTTTGGGGCGTTACCAATACTGGCGTTGCGTAAGACCCCTAACGCAACGCTTTTCCAAGCTATTGCAACACTTCGAAAAGCATTGCATAAGAGGCCTTATGCAACACCAAAAGCATGCAAACGCAACGCTACAAGGGGTTGCATAAGATGTTTCAGCCATGTCAGCATGCTGACATGGAAGCAAGGTGCCACGTCAGCATGCTGACATGTAAGCAAGGTGCCACGTCAGCATGCTGATGTGTCATTAGTGGGACCCACAAATTCCACGTCACAAACGGGGGGTCATGCCACATCAGCAATGGGGCCCACCAAGGTGCCACGTCACCACTGGGGCCCGCATGCCACATCAGTAATGGGCCCACATGCCACGTCATCAGTGGGTACCCACATGCCACGTCATCAGTGGGGTCCACTATCTAACGCAACGCTATTTGAATCTAATGCAACACTAAATTTTTTTTTAAGCAACACCATTCTTTTCAAATGCAACACCATTCTTTTTTATTGCAACATTAAAACTATGCTAATGCAACATTAAATAGAGTCAAATGCAACGGTTTTTTATTAAAAAATTTGAAATGGCTACTTTGTTTATACATGAATCCCAAAAATAACAAATCAAGCCAACAAGATACTTAATGTCCAAAACCAACAAACCAATCGAGCAATGCAACCAGCCAAACCAACCACCAAATTCTTACCGGCATATACTAAAACCAAGTAACTGTTACTAATTCTAACTTCCAAACTATGCCAATTCTAACTTTACAATCGTATTGGTATAGCCGTATTGGTATATAACACTAATACAATCGGAAAAGATAATATCTGGAGAAAACTAATTGTTTTCATCACATGTAATGCTTGCCCAGTCCTGAATGCAACTGGACAATCCTGCTAGGAACCACTTGCAACACACCAGGTTGCGAGGCCAAAATTAATCTGTCTTCACTGCTTGCAAGGCCACCAATAGCGTAACTGCCACAAAAGTAAAATTTGTTATAACCTAATCCTTAATCATCAAACTATCAAGTAGCTGACATTACCACTGCTGAAAGCATGAAACTTTCTACACTGTCACTCCCCTTTTATGTTTATTTGAGAGTGAGATCATGCTGCCTTTATATCTTTATAAAACCGACATGTTTACATAGATTTAATAAAACCGATATGCTGTAAAGATTTATTTTTATACTAAAGCGTTTTTGGCCAAAAATTCCTGCTCTATTGATAAATTCATTCTAACTCTGCTATAACTACATGTAGTTCACAGATACGACTTACAGTCGATGAACTTGAGGCACAATCTGGCATTTTTCCTGACTTACAAGAAGTATGTCCGCTAGGGAAGCTTTTGTGTCCTTTTCTGATGACACTCTTATGTCCAGTACACATAACATTTTTTGTTGTCGGATCAAATACCTGTTTACAAAATGTACCTAAAATGTTTACTGGTTGACAAAGTGTAGATGAAAGCTGATAAAAGCCAACTGACAAGGACTCACCCCTTTTCCATTAGGGAAGCACCGCCAAAAGAAGTCTGGACGAGGTCGACCAACAACATCTTTAATTGAATCAGTTAAAATCGCAGTTACAAGTACAGCAACCAGAAGCCCTGGACATGCCGGAACGAGCAGGTAAATCCGAGACTGACTTCAGTCCATAAGTATCCATTACAAGCACTTCTGGTGATGAAGCAAAAGTGAAATCATAAAAGAACATAACTTAGCAATTGAAGAGAGTACAATGAGCAGTTAGCACAAGTATAATGAGCATTTAGCGCGCGCACACACGCACAACATATAGAACATAACTTAGCAATTAGCACAGAACATCAAAGAGCTACATCTACAAATCCATTCATCATCTAAACTAAATATCAACCAGCAATTATGTGAAGCATATTATTTTTATGTGATTAGGAAGCACAACTAGAAGTCAGGAGGATGAAAACATTATTTTACATTTCATATGCTTTGAGAACAGTGCATGACAACATATATGGTCAAGGTTTAGAAGGAAAATAAATTATGCCAGTGAGAGAAACAAGATTAGCAACACGAGAAAACAATAGAAAAGCTAAAGTACGAGCAGAAACATTGTCATAACCTGGAAACGAGAAACTTACAGGCATATATTACACCAAGCTTTTGTGCAGTTAACAAATATATCAACTTAACAAATATATCATAACCTGGAAGCTCTTTCTTTAAACATGCCACCAACTTAACAAATATATCATTTATTGAATGTCCATGTAAATATCTTAAATAGCAAAACTCTGATAAGATGTTCAGTTTTCTACTAATACTATTTAAGATATTGCGAATCTTAATTTCTTTATGAAAGAAAGCATATCGCATCTCTGAACAAATACGAGAGACGGCTATCTACTTCATCCCCTGCTTCTTGTGCAGTGGTATGCTCAAGATATGATCAATACCCAGCTGCAATAGAAGAAAATCAATTGCATCAAAATGGCGTCACTAAATCAGTTCATTTGTGATTACAATGGAATTTTAAAGATTAAAAGAAAACATAGAACTTGTGGCATTGTGTGTGTATATCTCACAGTAGGAAATTCAAAGATAAGCATGCACATAGTTCATGACCATAATCTATAATAAAGAGCAATCTGCAATTGTAGGTGTTAGAGTGAAAAATAAAGATTGTTTACAGTTTAATTTCCTTGTTTCTCAGCTATAGGCATTACAGTGTCATCTGTTTCACTTAGGCAAAAACAGAAACATACTAAATAAGCTACAAGAAGCTTTAAAGACATGTAATATCGATGATTTCCCTACTCTGCATACATACTGCAACCTTAATTAAATGTTTTATGGTATTCTAATTTCTAAAAGGAAATAATTGGTATAATCTTATATCTACGATAAATAATTGACCCAGGCCATTTTACATTCTTAGAAAAAAAATGCAAGAGTTTTTTTTTAAAAAAACCAAATAATAGCACCAGGCATCCATTTCCATACTCCTTCAACCTTGTACACTGAATTAGCCCCAAATAATAGCTTATGCATCTTGAGTTCCTATTACACCAGAAGCTGAGGCCTCTTGAGATTCCATTACACCTTCCCCATATGATTATAAGAACCCTAGTACATATAGCTAAGCTAAAACCCTCATGTAGATTACAAATAAAAAAACACTTTACGGGCTAAATACATGGAAACCACACACACAAATACACGCACAGAAGCAAATTAATCCGGGCATAAACAAGATTAAACAACCACAAATATTGATGATGATAAACAATAAATGTGTAATATAAAGTCAAGAGAAAAGGGTTTCACCTCTGTATAGAAAAGCTCCTGTTGTATCTAGTTGTTGCCATGAGCTACCCGAGGGTGTGACATCAGTTTCTCTTTCAAGGTTACCTTCGAGCTACCACCTGCACTAATAGGAGCAGTTGACACTTAGAACTTTGTAAAGATCGAAATATACACATTGGGTCAATTAGCAGGTGCATCTGGAGAAGGAAACTTACCCCAAATTAGCAGGGCACACTCTCCCCCTTTCTTAATATACTGAAAAAATTAAAAATCCCCAAATTTTAGGGCTTACAAACTAAAAATTAATAAGAATTAGGATTTATCAAGAAACTAACTGCAATGAATTGGCACGATACAGAGATATAAACAAACCAGAGATAGAGAAATAAATATCGAGAGAGATAGACAGGGAGAACGACATAGAGACATAGATTGTTACCTGTTTAAGAAAAATGAACGAGCTTCAAATTAACACTACAAAATCATATACATATAAAAGAATTAGGATTTTGTTTGTGAGAGATATCGCTAAAGAAATAAAAAGGGGTAGAGATATGGAGAGGGAGAGAGAAAGAAAGAGATAAAGATAGAGTTTTACCTATTTTCCTTGAGAGCATATTTATCAGTACAATAATTGAGAGAACGGGCATTGAGAGTTGTGTAGGAGAGCACTGAGCGGGTAATGAAAAGTTGAAAACAAAGAGGGCGAAAGTATGAGCGGGATCTTAGCCGCCTGAGTTCTATTTTGGAAGAATATACCATTTTAATTATTTTTATCGAAATGAATGAATGGAGTTCAAGCTTAGCTATTTTTATTTTATTTAATTAAATTTTACCATTTTACTAAAATCGTTACATATTAACATTTGTTGTCAAAAAGTAATTAAAAAAATCGAATCATCATTCGGCGGGACAAGACAAGTTAAAGCAAATGTTTATTTTGATCGCTTTGACCATTATAAAATCAAACCAAATAAATCTAGGATTTTTTAAAAAACATTACGACATCACTAAAATCGTTATATATTGACATCCGTACAATTGGAACGTCGAAAAAATAATTTAAAAAAATAGATTCATCATTCGGGAAAAGACTAGTTAAAAGGAAGGTCGACTTTGACCGGTTTGACCGTTATAAAACCAAACTAAATAAATGAAGGAAATTTTTTAAAAAATCACCACATCACTAAAATCGTTATATCTTGACACCCGTGCGATTGGAACGTTGAAAAAATAATTTTAAAAAATAGATTCATCATGCGGGACAAGACTAGTTAAAAGGAAGGTCGACCTTGACCGGTTTGACTGTTATAAAACCCAACCAAATACATATAGGAAATTTTTTAAAAAATTACCATATCACTAAAATCGTTATATCTTGACACCCGTGCGATTGGAACGTCGAAAAAATAATTTAAAAAAATAGATTCATCATTAGGGACAAGACTAGTTAAAAGGAAGGTCGACATTGACGGGTTTGGCCGTTATAAAACCCAACCAAATACATATAGGAAATTTTTTAAAAAATTACCACATAACTAAAATCGTTATATCTTGACACCCGTGCGATTGGAACGTCGAAAAAATAATTTTAAAAAATAGATTCATCATGCGGGACAAGACTAGTTAAAAGGAAGGTCGACCTTGACCGGTTTGACCGTTATAAAACCCAACCAAATACATATAGGAATTTTTTTTAAAAATTACCACATCACTAAAATCGTTATATCTTGACACCCGTGCGATTGGAACGTCGAAAAAATAATTTAAAAAAATAGATTCATCATTCGGGACAAGACTAGTTAAAAGGAAGGTACACTTTGACCGGTTTGCCCGTTACAAAACCAAACCAAATACATGTAGGAAATTTTTTGAAAAATTACCACATCACTAAAACCGTTATATCTTGACACCCGTACGATTGGAACGTCGAAAAAATAATTTAAAAAAATAGATTCATCATTTGGGACAAGACTAGATAAAAGGAAAGTCCACTTTGACCGGTTTGACCGTTATGAAACCAAACCAAGTACATGTAGGAATTTTTTTTAAAAATTACCGCATCAATAAAATCATTATATCTTGACATCCGTGCGATTGGAACGTCGAAAAAATAATTTAAAAAAATAGATTCATCATTCGGGACAAGACTAGTTAATAAAAGAAAATAAATATGTAATGCAACACTTCAAACAGCAAATGCAACACTACTGTTACCTAATGCAACGCTTCTGCCACGTCAGCAATGCCACGTCAGCATAGGTGGGTCCCACTTCTGCCACGTCAGCAATTGTGGGTCCCGCAATTGCCACGTCAGCATGATGGGCCTCTTGCCACGTCACCCTTATGGGTCCCACACTGCCACGTCAGCAGTGGTGGGTCCCACATCTGCCATGTCATATTTTTTAAAAAAATAATAAATATATCTAATGCAACACTTCAAACAGCAAACGCAACACTACTGGTATCTAATGCAACGCTTTCTGCCACGTCAGCAAATGCCACGTCAGCAAATGTGGGCCCCACTTCTGCCACGTCAGCAAATGTGGGTCCCACATGTGCCACGTCAGCACATGTGGGTCCCACTTCTGCCACGTCACCATTTATTAAAATAAAAAAATATCTAACGCAACGCCATCAGTTAGTGTTGCATAATGTGAAACACTGTGGGTAATACGCAACACTAAATTATATCTAACGCAACACTAGTTCAGCTCAGTTTCAAAAGACCCAAAATTTCTATCTAACGAAACGCTTTCTGTGCAACGCTTTGTAAAAAGGGTTGCGTATGCTCACTTATGGCGTAGCTAGGACCAAAATCAGACAAATGTAATTTTGTGGGATACCAAATTAAAACAAAAGGGCATTACTTCTATAAACCTTCCGAGAACAAAGTGTTTGTTGCTTGAACGGCTGTTTTTCTAGAGAGAGAACTATTTTCTAAGAAAAATAGTGGGAGGACAATAGATCTCCATGAGGATCGAGAACCACAAAATAATGTTGAACCAGAATTGGAACAAGAGCGGGATGTGACTAAAACAATAAAATCGGTATAGTTCAGGGATTAAAGAATTAATTTTCCTATTTTAATAAGATAAAGTCTGCATTAAATTGTACCTTTAAAATAAATCGATAAAGTTTAATAATATAAAGTTATCCTCTCTAATGATTTATCTTTACAGTTAAACCTCGATAAATGAATACGCTTGGGACCGAAATTTTTTATTCAGTAACCGAGGTCAAAAATACACTATCTCTATTATGTTTGGACCAGAAAAAAATATTCATTTAACAAGGTTATTCGCTTAACGAACATTTATTGTTAGTCACAGAGGCATGCCTGTTTTTTTTTTCATCTAATAACAAGCCTAATTATTTGTAATGCTTTGCATTACTTACATGACCTCTTAACTGAGGGAACCTCTAGTTGTAGAGTTTCTATTTGTTTTGTACTTGTAATAGACATCAAATCCTAGTTGTGCAACTATACTTATAAAGTCAAGAATAATGCTTGAAAGAAGTTCCAAGGTTCATGCATCAAGCAAGAAGATAAAGACTGTCAAATAATCACAGTTAGGATTTGAAGAAATGAAGAATTTGCCTAAGTTCCAATTCGAGAAGTATATTTGTCTATTCGAGAAGTCTAGCGTTCGAGAAGTCAGAGATTCGATATCTGAAAAGACACTGTTCGATATCTCAGAATGAACTATTCGATATCTCAGAGATTCG
Organism: Kitagawia praeruptora; assembly: GCA_037693485.1. Taxonomy (NCBI): domain Eukaryota; kingdom Viridiplantae; phylum Streptophyta; class Magnoliopsida; order Apiales; family Apiaceae; genus Kitagawia; species Kitagawia praeruptora. Next base: position 118,903,074 of record CM075352.1, read on the forward strand.
TCATGTCTAATACTCTATTCGAGAACTCAAGAAGTCAATAAGTCAAAGTGGTATTCGAGTTCTCAAAGAGTCAACAAGTCAAAGTTCCATTCGATATCTCAAGGACTAAGAAAGCTATTCGATATCTCAGGGATTCGACAAGTCAAGTGTTCTATTCGATAACTCAAGGAATCCTGGAGAAAAGTGTTATTCGAGAAGTGATTCGATATGTCAATCATACAGTATTTGAGAACTCAGAGTTATCTAATCCTAGTTCTCGAATCAATCACTTAGCCACTTCTCGATTACATTCTTGGAGACAAAATACTGAAGAAATTGTACAAGTCAGAAACCTGCAACAAGCCAATGCACTTTATGGACCACAATCTGTAACGCGCTCTGGAAAGCCTACAAGGAAGCTTGGAGAGATATAGAAGAGACAAAGAGCTAAAGAAGTGGATCTGAACAGAAATTTGCAAAGTCAAATCTGTAGCCGTTTGGATGCTTACTCAAAAAGGATAGACATACAAGAAAGTAATTTATCCTGTAACCTTATTTTTAGTAAGTGAGTTGTATTCATGTTCTATAAGAATACAATCTCACTTCTTTAGTTGAAAGAGTTTTTCATACACACTGTAAGATATATCTCTCTAAGAAAAACGAAGCTGAGAATACTACCATTTGTATTCACAGATTGTAGCAACCATTATCTAATAAAATATTAGATTAAAGTGATATTTTGTCTTGTGTTGTTCTTTATCCGCACCTACATATTTGCACACACAAACACATATCTTGCTACACAGATTCAAGAACGAGAAAAAGTTCAAGAATCCATTCACCCCCCCTCTGTATTCTTTTACTGTATTTAATACTCAACAAGTGGTATTAGAGTAGGTTGTTTATTAAAAAAAATAGAAAAACGATCATGAGTTCGAATACACCAAAGACCACAACCTCTGGAAGATAAAAATGATGTTGTTCATCAAAGCCTCTCATCCTTTGTATCCTGAGATTATCAAGAATGGTCCTTTTGTTCCACAACAAGAAATACCTGAAAAGATTATTGGAACCACAACTATTCCAAGATCTTATATGGCCAAGGAACCATCCAAATGGACAGAATCAGAAAAGGAGATGGTTGCTCTTGACAGTCACCTCATGTTGCTAATTATTGATTCCATGGATATGTCAATGTTTGCTAACATTGCATCGTGCACATCTGCCAAAGAAATGTGGGATCACATTGAGGTGTTATATGAAGGGACTGATGAGGTCAAGGAAAACAAGAAACAGATACTGGTCACACAGTATGAAGCTTTCATGGCATAACCCAAGGAAAGCATCACTGAGATGTTTGAGATATTTCACAAGCTAGTTACTGAGTTGCAGATGAATGGCAAGGTTTATAGCACCAAGGAGTTGAATATGAAGTTTCTATTGTCTTCTCCAAACCACCTAGAGTAGAGGGTCATTTTTCTAAGGGAAAGAGATTTGAACAAAATCACATATGATGTGCTCTATGGGGTTTTAAAACTCATGAGCTTGAGTTGCTTCAGAAAAGGGCTATCCAAGCCAACCAAGGCAGAATGATAAACACATCATGTGCCTTAATTGTCAACAAATCTATTCAAGACCTAGAAGCATCTACAAGTCAGCTAAGGATAGAGGAGATATTAGATGATGAAGAAACTGAAGCTGAGGTAAGTGAACCTGTTGAGGAGAAGGAGGAAGAAGAGTTCTATATTCTTGAAGAACTAGATGGAATGGAAAACACTTCATATGCTTTCATGGCCAGAAAATTTCCAAACATCAGATTCAAGAGGAACCAGCCCTTCAAACCTAAAACCCAAAACCATTCATTCAACAAGAGCAAGGCACCTGTGAAAGCAAACAAGAATAAATTTAAAACTAGCCATGTGGATAGGTCATCTGTAAGGTGTTATAGATGCAATGACCTAGGGCATTTTGCAAGTGAATGCAAGAAGCCAAAAAAGAAGGATAAAGAGTTTCTAGAGCTTGAAGCTAAGTATGAGGCCCTTCTGAAAAAGCAGACACAAGGTAAGGCCTACATAGCTGAAGGGAAGTGTTGAGATGATTCTGATAGTGATGGAGAAGAGCAAGAATTTTGTAACTATGCCTTGATGGCCAATTCCAAGGATGACACATCTTCATCAGACTCTCAGGTACCATCTCTCACTACCATAGACATGTCTGTTTCTGAGTACAAGTGCATGATTGAACGACTATCTGTTGAAATGTTTAATATTCATACTAGTATGACTGCTCCTAATGAGGAGATTGCTAAACTGTCTGCTAAAAATGAAATGTTAATAAAAAAGAATGAGAAACTTGAGCTAACTACTATGCAAGTAGAAAACCTTAAGAAAGAAGTTGAATATCTGCAGAATAAGGTTCTATGTGCTAGTCAAATTGAAAAGGCTCTTAGGGATGAACTAGCTGAAAATGAATTCAAACTGAAAACCTTTAAGAACTCATCTGGTCTACTACAATCCTATCATGATAAAATTCAAGCTAAACCAAAGGCTGCCATTGGACTTGACTATGGCACTCTTAAACAGAGGAAAGGCTATGCTGTCATTGAAGATGACATAGTTGTTCAGGAGGAAGTGCCTCACATTTTGAAAAAGGCTGAGACTCCAATCTTTAAAGAATCAACATTTGAAATTGATGAGGATGCCTTACTCATCAAACAAATGTTGAATGATGAGGATGAGGCACAATCCAGTGAACAACAAGCATCCTCTAAGAGTGAGAGTGTCAAGCCAAAAGCCAATGAGCAAGTAGGTGATAGGTCTAGACCTAAGAAGTTTGTTAAGTTTGTATCAGTTGGGAAAAATGAATCTGAGAAGAAAGTGGCTAAGAAGAAACAGAACATAAATGGCAAGCTAGGGATTAACAAAGATAACAACTATGCTTATATGCCTAATGCCCCTAGGAAAGCTTGTCAGACTTGTTTCAGTACCAATCATTTAACTCATGCATGCAAGAAACCTGTTGGTAGTGTGCTCAAACCTTTCTATGATTGTTTTGTGCCTTTAAGACATAGAGATGCTCCATTCTGTGATAAATTTGACTGTATGCCATGCAATATGAATGTTATGACTAGCTGTTTCAATTTGAGAAGGCAATTCATTGATGGTTATATCAGTCACAATTCTCACACACACTACACAAGGTCAAAGTCTTCAAGTCCTCCTAGAGCTAGGAAGGTACCTTTGTCACCTAAGTCTGAAACCTCAGGTTCTAAGACTTCTAACAGTGACAAGAAGACTAACACCAAGAAAGTTGATAAGCATGCTCTTTATGATAAAACTGTTTCTAAGTCACGTGGACCCAAACTTGTTTGGGTACCAAAGGAGAAGTAATACCTTTGTGTTTGCAGGGCAAAAAAAGTGAAAAGAATGTCATGTGGATTTTGGATAGTGGATACTCAAATCACATGACTGGTGATATGGCCCTGCTATCACAGTATGAGGAGAAGGCTGGCCCAATGGTTGATTTTGGAGATGACAGCATGGGTAACACATTGGGATATGGCAAGTTGAAAGTTGGTAATGTCATCATTGAAGATGTAGGTAGCACTAGTCAAGGGACTCAAGCATAATCTGCTAAGTGTTGGTCAGTTTACTGATAGAGGATTCAAAGTGGATTTTGACAAAGATGAATGTTTGATCACCCACAAAAAGACTGGTGATTTTGCTCTATCTGGAGTAAGGAAAGGAAGCCTGTTTGTAGCCAATATGGACTCTACAAACAAGGAGAAAGTTTGTTGCTTCTACTCAAAAGCATCAAATAAAGATTGTTGGCTGTGGCACAAGAGGTTATCACACTTGAACTTCAAAGCCATTAATTCTCTAGTCAAAAGAGAGTTAGTGAGAGGCATGCCCACACTTGAATTCTGTCAAGAAGGAGTGTGTGAGGCTTGTCAAAGAGGAAGCTGAAAAGATCAAGCCACAAGTCAAAGACAGTGACATCAATAACCAAGCCCCTGCAACTCATTCATATGGATTTGTTTGGGACTGTCAATATTATGTCACTAGGAAGAAAGAAGTATGCCTTGGTGATGGTTGATGACTTTACAAGGTATACATGGGTGGAATTTCTGGCATCAAAAGATGAGGCTCCACAAGTAATCATTGAGCACATAAAGAAAGTTTACAAGGAAGCAAAGGCCAACAATGCAAGTGTGATTGCATTGAGAAGTGATAATGGAACATAGTTCAGAAATGCCATACTTGAAGCATTCTGCAAAGAGAATGGAATTTCTCAGCAATTCTCAGCCCCAAGGACTCCACAACAAAATGGAGTTGCTGAGAGAAAGAATAGAACTCTAATTGAGGCTGCTAGAACAATGTTGCTTGATGCAAAGACGCCTACATGTTTTTGGGCTGAGGCTGTGAGCACTGCATGCTATATCCAGAATAGAACCCTCATCAACAAAAACACTGGAAAGATGCCTTACAATTTGATGACTAGAAAGAAGCCTACTCTAAAGTATGTTCATACTTTTGGAAGCAAATGCTTTGTATTGAAGGATAATTTAGAATATGTTGGAAAGTTTGATGCAAAGGCATTTGAAGGAATTTTTCTTGGCTACTCTATGGAAAGAATTGCATACAAAGTTTATGTCATCAGTCAAAAGAAAATTATGGAAAGCACAGATGTGACATTTCATGACAGCAAACTACCTGGATTAGAAGAAGCCAATGATGAAGATAAAGATCCATTAAAGTTTGATAATCTAGATGATTCGGATGAAGAGATTGAAACTGGAGTTGAAACTCAAGTTCAACAAACTCAAGTGAATGATGATACAAGAGAAGAATTTGTGCCAATCAATAGTGGAGAAACAAGCATCCAAGACACACCTGTGAATAGTGGCAACCTCACAGGGGGAGGAAATGAGAATGATCATGACTTAGATGATGAAGCAACATCAAGAATGAGAAATCAGACTGAGCATTCAAGGAAATGGGATAGATCACACACTGCAGAGCAAATTATTGGAGATCCAAATGCAGGAGTAAGGACTAGGAGTGCAACTCAAAATGAGTGCCTCTATGGTTGTTTTCTATCTCAGATTGAGCCTAAGAAACTTGATGATGCACTGTTGGATCTAGATTGGATTATTGCCATGCAAGAGAAGCTGAATCAATTTGAAAGAAACAAAGTATAGGAACTTGTGCCTGCACCAAAGAACAGAACCATTGTTGGAACAAAATGGGTTCTTAAGAATAAGATGGATGAAGATGGTGTAATAGTAAGAAACAAAGCAAGGTTGGTTGCAAAAGGATACTCTCAACAGGAAGGCATTGATTATGATGAGACATTTGCCCCTGTTGCTAGATTTGAAGCCATCAGAATATTCTTGGCATTTGCTGCTCATTCAAACTTTAAAGTTTATCAAATGGATGTCAAGAGTGCATTTCTGAATGGAGAGTTGGAGGAAGAGTCTATGTGCAACAACCACCTAGCTTTGAGGATCCACATTTTCCAGAATTTGTCTACAGATTGCTTAAGGCATTGTATTGACTTAAGCAGGCTCCAAGGGCATGGTATGATACTTTATCACAATTTCTCCTTGAAAATCAATTCACTAGAGGCACATTGGACAAGACACTGTTTTACAAGAAACATGGTGAGGATATTATCCTAGTTCAGATCTATGTGGATGATATTATATTTGGCTCTACAAATGAGAAGCTGTGCGAGAAATTCTCTAAGCTCATGCAGAGTAGATATGAGATGAGTATGATGGGAGAGTTAACATTCTTTCTTGGATTGCAAGTTAGTCAAAGGAAGGATGGCATTTTTATCAGTCAAACCAAGTACATCAAGGATTTATTGAAGAAGTTTGACTTAGAAGATTGCTCACCTGCAAAGACACCCATGGCCACTGCCAATAAATTGGATGAAGATGCTAAAGGCAAGAAAGTAGATATCTCAGTCTACAGAGGCATGGTTGGTTCTCTACTCTACCTCACAGCAAGTAGGCCAGACATCATGTTTGCTACATGCCTGTGTGCAAAGTTTCAATCAAATCCAAAAGAGTCACATTTTATTGCTATAAAAAGGATCTTTAGATATCTGAAGGGCACTCCAAACTTGGGTTTATGGTATCCTAAGGACACAGGGTTCAATCTAGTTGGTTATTCTGATGCTAATTATGCTGGATGCATACTGGATAGGAAAAGCACCTCAGGTAGCTGCCAGTTTCTTGGACAAAGGTTAGTCTCTTGGTATAGCAAGAAACAACAATCTGTGTCAGCTTTTACAGTTGAGGCTGAATACATAACTGCTGGAAGTTACTGTGTTCAAGTGCTTTGGATTAGAAATCAACTTAGAGATTATGGACTTGTGTTGGAAAGAATTCCAATCATGTGTGACAACACAAGTGCAATCTCTATAGTTGCCAATCCTATCAATCATTCTAGAACAAAGCACATTGACATCAGATATCATTTTATTAGAGAACATGCAACTAATGGAACCATTGAGTTGCATTATGTCTCTACAGATAAACAACTAGCTGACATATTCACTAAGCCATTAGATGAAGCCACCTTCACAAGGTTGGTTAGTGAGATTGGAATGCTGAATTCTTCAGATTCTGGCTAAGTGAATATATCACCTAGATTGTCGTAGCAGTTAACACTTACTTTATCTAAATTCTCAATATTTTTTGAGTAAGTGTTGGCTGAAATATGATTTATAAATATTTCAAATCTGTTGCATATGTGGGAAAATCATATTTTGTCAACTTAAAATTTCTATGAAATTTTGAGAAAATCACTATTTAATTTATTAGAATATTCTTTATAGAATATGTCTGGTGAATTTTTTAAAAGATAGTGAAAATTGAATTTTTATGAGTGAAAAGAACGTTTCGATAAGTCAGACTTCTCAAATGATTCATTTCTTGCTTATGCTCGACTTCTCTAACAAGTCTATTTAAGACACTATTGAGTTCTCGAATAGAGTCTTTAGAGAAATCGAACAAAGAAATGCTTGAGTTCTCGAATAGAGTGTTTTAGTTCTCTAATGACTGAGTTCTCGAATACTATGTTTGAGTTCTCGAATCATTTGAAAAGGCTGAATTCTCGCTGAATCTTAACCATTTTTGGATTTTTACTCAGAATTTTTAAATCACTCATAAAAACATATCTTACCTAATTTAGAATTTAATCTAAGTTAGATAACTGCCAGCTGTGAGTTTTCAACCTGCTTGAGATATCGATTAAGCCTTTCTTGACTTCTCGAATAGTTGTCTTCAACTTCTCGAATGCTTGACTTGTCGATACAAAACATAGATCTAATCGACAATTCAAGTACTTCATACTTATACAATTCTACATCTATTCGATTCATTTCATTCGATTTCTCAAGCATCTAAACCCCCAAAACCTCTGAAAACCCTAACTGCAAAAGCTAAATTTCTTCTTCAACCTTTACTCTTTTCTCTCTTCCCTCTGTATCAATGGCAACCATGAAATTCAACACCAACTTTATCGCCCTAACCAGTGATGTTGAGGCACCCAATGTCAATTTCAAATGCTTTGTAAAGTGGATGTCTGAGTCATACATCAAGGATGCACTCTCAACCAACCCAACTCTGTATTTAGACCTCCTGGAACAGTTTTGGAGAACTGCTACTGTGGAAGTTGTAGCCCTAGAAAGTGCAATAACATCGTATATAATCTATTGCAAGATTCAGGACAAGGAAATCACTATCACCACTGAAGACATGAATCAAGCACTGGCTTACAATAGGAAGTGTATGATGATCAAGCTACAAATGGTGAATTGGAGGACTTCTTTGATTTCATTCACTACTCCAAGGAAATCAAACTTGGTCACTTAAATAGAAAGTTCTTGAGGAAGGAATGGAGTTATGTCTTTGCCACCATCCTTCAAGTCTTCTCTGCAAGGAAGTCAAGCTATGATCAAAGCAGCGCCCCTGCACAGCAAATAGGCTATGCCTTAGCTTATGGGAAAAAGATCAATGTTGGTCAACTCATTATGCAGGAGTTGTATGGGAGACTTGGTAAGAACTCAACCAAGAGAGGTACTGACATTTTCTTCCCTCGCTTTATTCAATCTGTACTTAATTTTAAAAATGATAAATTGATTGAATTACCTGGGATAGATAGAAATAGAATAGGCTATCCTAAATCCATGACCAAACTCATTTTTGGTAATTTGGAGACTAGGAATGATGTGGATGTAAGACTTAACATAACTCCCCATACGGAGGGTTTGTTTAGGACTTACCCCCATAACATGCCAACATTAGATTCCAAATCTCAGTTAACCAACCCTCTCAACCAAACACTGAGCCAACTACATCATCCTCTCAAAAGGGTGATGTTAGTAAAAAGAAGAGAAAGGAGATAGCTTCTGCACCTTTAACCATCTTATCAGAAGCAGCACTGGCTGTTGAATTAGGTATAGAAAGTGAGGAACCTGAGTCACCCTTAAAAAGACCAAAGAAGAAGAAATCTAAAACCACCTCTTCAGTCACACAAATGGCTGAATTTGTAAAATCAGGGGCAAACAGTTCACTAGATGTATCCTCTCAACAAGGTGCATCTATAGAATCAAGCATCCTCCCCAATGCACCTATTTGTAAAGAGTCAGCACCTGGGAGTGATATGGCTGGCACAACACTGAGTGGAGAGCACATCACACTTGAAACTCCCTCTATTTCTCAGGGGGAGTTGCCAAAATCCATTCTAAAAGACACTTCTCTTCCAGAATCTACATCTCAAATTTCTTTGGAGCCTATAATTCAAGAAATTGAAGAGCAAGGCATTGATCACCAAGAATTATTTTCTCTTGGTGAGCCAATGGACTCAAGTGACTTAGTGCATGACACTTTGCTCACCACCCAGAAACCACATTCAGATGGTGAGGGAATGCTAGCTGGGGCATATCCTGATGACACCATCACAAACACAGAGGATTCACTAGTTTTTACTAGAGACTCTGTGCCTGTGTCAACTACTGTTGTAACTCAACCCACTCATGTGGAGACAATAGTAGTAGAGTCATTCCATCCTGTTGCAGAAGTTGCATCTGTAACTGAGGAGTCTAGCTTACCTAGCTCTAGCTCTAACTTTATGTCACAATGGCTGAAGCCTGTGCAACATGACAGTGCTTCAGGATCAGGATCTGTTCCACCATAATTGACGGTTGAAGCACTTCAAAGCTTAGTTGTTGATCAGATTACTGAGTTTATCAAGATAGCTCAGAACTTGGTCACCTCCAACATGCCTAATCCAGACTATGAAGCCATTCTGCTATGCCATAGAGATGATGTGGAGATGCAAAAGACAAAGATAATTGATGATGCTGAGAGAGATGGAAATGTAGATGCCTGGTTGCAAGGAAAATATGATATTACTCTTGATGAAGCTCTTCAATATCTGAGAGAGGAATACATCACTTCACTGGGTTCCAATGCCAAATCTCTGACTCCTGGTGAAGTGTATGAGGCTATGAATGATTCACACAAGGGATTCCTCAAAGCTGCACAATATCTTGGAAAGGGAGTCAAAACTAAAGTCGACAGAGTGTGTGATAAGACAGCCACTACAGTGGAAGAAATCAAGAGGGCCTTTGATGCAAAATTCCCTCAGCTAGACAGTGTTTTCAAGGACCTCAAACACTGCAACACCACCTGCACCAAGATGGATAATGGTCTAGCTCTACTAAAGGGTACTGTCACAGGTCTGGGGCATAAATTTCAAGTTCTATCTGATCAGACAACTGATGCCAATGCCATGCTCAGGACCCTCTTTAAAAATCAATATGGAGATAAGCTGTTGACTGAGGTTCTCGTGCATGAGATGACTAAGTATGAAGTGAAGAGACTGCAAGATCAATCCATATCTAGTTTCAAGGCCAATGAGCTATTCACTAAAGTGGATACTCTTGAAAAGGAGGTAGTTTCTCTCAAATAGTCCAATGCTCAATTAACAGACAAAGTTACAACTCTCAATGAGCAGTTGAACACTCAAGCCACCACCACAACTAATGTTCTTCTGCATCAACAATTTATGTTGTCTGCAATGATGAAGCACATGGGTCTCCCTTTACCTGAAGAATCTTCAACCCCAAAGGTCACTCCTACAGCCTCTGTGCCTGACAACAAGCCTAAAGGGGAGAAGAGGACATCAAGGAACTCAAATCCAAAGGGGGAGAAACCTCAAGCAAAAAACATCAAAATAAATGAGGGTGGTCATCAGAAGGCTCCAAAATCTATAACCCATGTGCCAGGCAAAGGAAAATCTAAAGTTGATGAGCCTCCTGATGGCACATCACTACTCCTGATGGCCAGAAACAATCTATCACAACCACAGTGGTTGCAGGGAGCATGGCATCTGATAAACCTCCATCCTCCAAATCTGAAAGTGCCAAGCCTGTAGAAGTAAAGGTGGTTACTGAGGCCAAGCTACAAGAAGTTGCCAATTCAAATGTTTATCATGATGAAGCATTCTTGGAGTTTCTGAAAGTCTCAAGGGAACAGGCTGGTGACACTCAATTTTATCTGCGGAGCTTGAAGGATCAGATTGACTATCTCACTGTGATACTCAGGAAGATAGATGGATTATGGTTCAAGGAAATAATGATGGTGTCCAAATCCAAGATATGGCATCTAACCTACAAGACTCTACAAGCCTTAAAACACTCAAAGATAGATGCACTGATTGAGCTTATTGAGAAGAGAAATGAGAACAATAAAAGTCTGTATGATGACTTGAGGAATGGCCAACCTTCAAGGCTGCTAGAAGTTATTAAAAAGCCATGGACAATCATCTATCAGTCTGGTACCAAAATTGAAGACATTAATCAATTGGTCATTCCCAATGATCTCACTCCTCGAAACCATAGAATTATTATTGCCATCATTGATCAAATGTAGAAGAAGGATGGAATCAGAAATGCTGAAGAAGTAGAAGCACTGCACATTCTCAAATCTTTCATTGCTACTGGTACAATTCTAGAAATGGCTCAGCCTAGGAGGAATAAGGATGATAAAGATAATGACAAAAGTGATGGGAGGAGAAGACATCACAGGAGTGATAAGGGTGATAAAGATGAGAAGAAGAAAGGTAACAAGGATAAGAAAGATGGTGATTGTAAGAACCCAGATTTTTGGGTAGAATTAAAACTTTTTATTATGTATTAATGTAAGAGTGAACAGTGGTTACAACTACAATGTAATACTGGCTTTAATGAATGAATAATGAAAGGATATAGATTCCAAGGTTATATGTCCTGAAGGATGCTATTGGGTGATAACTTAGATTAGAATAATCTATCTCCTAGAAAGTTAAGATAAGATTCCCTAGAGAGAAATAGATACCCTCATGTCATCCAGATCGATATCGGTTACAAGTACGGAAGTTCCATGAAAGAGTTAAGGAACGCTCGAGGAAGCACACAGATATTTTCTAAGCACCAGGACTAAAAAGAGAATAAGTGATGAATAGTGTTTTTGATGGAAATAAGAATATTATGAGACGACACTATATAGAAGTACCCGGAATGAATTTCTGAGTTCGTATTAGTGATCCGAGGGCGAAATAAGTGTATGTAAACGACATCGGATTCAGAAAAATTGCACTTTTATTTTCTCCGAGATTTCCCTGGACACTGCAAGACTTGAGGATTTATTTAAGGGATTTAAGGAATTTAAATTCGAGAAGTATTAAGAAAGATGGAGAATGGTATTATAGTTATTAAGAAGGTTTTCGGTAAAACCCTAACTAGAAACGATTAAGTTATTTCTCCGAACGACTAATCAAATTGAGCAATAACCGGACAAAAGAGCAAGCAGAAGAAGCAAGAGTCATGCATAAGCTACTAGAAAATATCAAGCAACCAAGTGGACTCATGTAACTAGCATACTTAGGAGATTAACTAGTACTTAGCACAATCAAACCACTAGTTACATGAAAGCCATCCAAATCTCAACACTTGTCCTTATAAATTCATCATCCCATGCATCATCACTTTATTAAAGTGACTTTAAGAGGAGATATTATATAAGCCAAGTCATTTTATGCATTATTAGCAAAGAAATCAACCAAGCAAACTCTCCCCCCTCCATTTTCATTCCATTCGGCTTCTTTGGAAATTCAAGAAGCAAAATCCACCTTCCCACCATCATTTGTTCTTGTAATTTTTATGATGAGTCTTACATTTCATATAAATGATCTCCTAAAAATTTCAAACCCAAACTCCTTTGTTTCCATTTTCAAAAAAATTATTAAAGAGGAGGGTGAATAGTGTTCTTATGAACTAACCTTTGATTTTCATGTTTCTTTTGATTGATCTAGCAAGCTTAAGCACTCTTAAGGACCATACAAGGATTTTTAAGGCTAGTTCACACTCTCAAGAAGGTATAATGATCTTGAAACCCTAGGTCTACTTTGAGTTTATGCATGTTCTTGATAGATTTAAGTGTTATTAGGATGTTAGTGTGATTATAGGCTTATTTAGCATGATCTTATGGTTGATATTATGCATGATGATCAATACGATAAAGTGATATATTCTTAAACTCCTTGGGATGAGAAATCATGTGTATGAGTTGGTTATATGCCCGATGTGGCTTGGATATGTTGTTATGATTTTTGAACGTTCGATTTAGAGCCGTCGTAATGCCGAATTTTTGATAACTATTAAAGAACCGAGCATCACAGTAGATGAACTCACTGTCCAGTTTCGTGTTCCACCATGGCAAGCTAGAGTATGTTATAAGCTTCGTTTTGATATAAAGATCGTATGAAATGGACTTACGGTTTAGGAGTTATGGTTTAATTCGTAAAAGTGGTTCGAAACCGTAATCGGAAGTTTGTAACTGATATTGAACCCCTTTAATATTGTTAAGTCAGTGGCAAATCTTGATAATTAAATATTAGAGGTCATAAGGAAGGCGTGAGATAAAACCACAAGTAAAATGGATCGTTTTCCGATTTTATAAAAATGTTCGAATCGAGGTTAAGTGCGAAGAAACCACTTTTCGGAGGTAACACTATTCACTAAAAGCTCCTGCCATGTTTTGGTAAAAATCCGAAATATTAATCTTCTGACCTAAGTCAAATTTTGAGTTAGCTACCTTCTAGACATTCTCTAGATCATGTACGCGAAAACGGTGCGTCATTTGAGTTAACGGTTACCGAGTTATGAACGTTTTAGTGAAAGAGGTGTGAATAGTAAAGATCCGTAGTTGACTGAACTTCAAAAATACATTTCACCTATCTAGACCTGTTGCCTCGAATTGGAAATTTTATGATAAATATTACAAATACCAAAGATGATTTTAGAAGTGGTTTCGTAATTAAATATGTTTCCAGTGATTTATTAAAAATGTTGAAGTACGAGTCACATAATAGTGATTCTCAGAATAATCAACCCTAGGGGTACTACTTTGGCCACCCATTTTGGCTAGATTAAAAGAGGAATCCCGAGTCGACTAAAACATGAAACTTGTTAAGAATTATCAAGACAACATATTGCTACAAAGAACGAGGCTATAAATGATTAAGTGAGATGTACAAAAGATCCGACATTAAGGATGGATTCGAGTGTCGGATTATAACGGTATTAATAAGAGTTATGTTAGGGTTTGCCTAACGAGATAATTTGAAAACGTGTTTTAGCCTAAGTTAAATATATACTTAGAGTGTCGAAGTGTTAAAGTGATTAACCTCGGATATTGTGACTATTTATAGATCACCGGATTGAACAGAGGTACACTACACCCACAGGATTACCATGCAAGTTTTCAACCTTCTTGAAGGCTGTTGTTGTGATAATATATATGAATTGATTCTGTTATATATATATTCCATAGCTTGCATGCCTACTTTCAAGTTATATTGCAATACTTGTTCCCTGAATTGATATTGGCTTATAGACTAGATACGATATATCAGTATAAGCCGGATTTTTGGTTAAGACCCTTAGTGAAGGGCATGTGATATTCATTCTTTAAATATAGACCGGGAGTCGGTATTTTGAGATATAGATGTAGTCGTGGAAACCCGGAGGGATTCCAGCGACAGATTAGTATTCCTTTTGAGGAATGTTATTATTAAACATTAATTATATTTCCATAAAGTATTAATTACTTGGAAATCTTTCGAGAAATGTTATTTGAGTTTTATCTTAGTCGAGAAATATTAAAGGAATATTATTTCGAATATTCATTTAGAGTTTGATTATTTCATGAATATTATTTCAAGATTCATTTAGAATATTGTTTATTAAATGAATATTACTTTCGAATATTCATTTAAGGTTTTATCTATTCAATGAATATTACTTTAAGATATTCCTTTGAAATTCTAATTACTTAAGGAACATTATTTCATATATTCCTTGAGAGTATTGTTACTAAATGAATATTATTTGGATATTCATTTAGAATAGTATTTATTAAATGAATATTATTTGGATATTCATTTAAGGTTTTATTTACTTAATGAATATTATTTTAAAATATTCAATTGAAGTTCTAATTACTTAAGGAATATTATTTTGAATATTTCTTTAAAGTTTTGATTACTAAATGAATATTAATTGGATATTCATTTAGAATACTATTTATTTAATGAATATTATTTTCAAATATTCATTTAAGGTTTGATTTACTTAGTGATCATTATTTTAAATATTTATTTGAGTTTATCTATTTAACGAATATCATCTTGAATATTCATTGGAAGTTTTATTTATTTAATGAATATTATTTTGAATATTCATTTAAGAAGAGATTTATTTAATAAATAATTCTATATATTCATTCGAGGATTACTTACGAACAACAGTATGATTTATTCATATTCCGTAATTATTATTGATTTAATAAATATTCCTGGAATACTTATTTAAATTCTTTTAAGTTCTTTTTATAATGATTCACATTATTCAAAGATTATCTGTCACATTCAGATATGGTGTAAAATATTTTGGAGTCTTTTATGACGATTTTATCAAGGGGAGGTTCTGAAAACTCTATTTTTCATTTAAATCTATCTTATAAGAAGATTTATATACTCGCTCAAACTTTCAAAAGCATATAAGGGGACCTCACTTGAGAGCTGTTATCAACTGGACTGCCCGGTCATATACTTATTAAACTATCTTGTCACTCACATCTTGATTCTTCCAAGCATTGACATGAGTTTTCTGGGATACCCACTCATCATTCGAGGGGTAAGAACATTGGAACAAGTTGGTATCCATTAACAAGCATCAGCTTGGATAATATTGGTGAATTTTCTTTTCCAACTAGATACGACTACTTCGTGGAGTCTTATCAACAAGTATTATACTTGGGGAAAAGGGGACGAGCTTTACGTTTCAGAATCATGGATTTAATCGAACTAGGAGTATTTGTGTAAGAGGCTGTGGGACAGTCCATCATTGAAAATCGGTGTAAGAGGCTGTGGGTCCGAGTGGCGCCGGTCCCGTCTATGCCCAACCGTTGGCTAGGGAGATCCGGCGTATGGTGGTGTCCATATGTTCTTCCTTCTACATGTAGAGAAACAACTCTTGAGATGCACAACCTACGACTGATCATCGTAAGGCGGTGTCATCTGGCACGACATACTCCAGTATTAGTTCACTATCCATAATCCATTTATTTTCTGCAACATCGTCATGGTTGGCAGAGTTGAAAAATATTTAAAACTGGAATTGCAATATCTTCCTTGCAAGTTCCTATTTTATGAAAATGATGCTATCTTACTTATCTTGAAATAGCATATACTTCCACGAATTATATAGGTGATGAATTACCTTGTAACTTCATCCTTTATATTGAACTGGCATTATTTTCGATAATGCATGGCATATAGTTTCAAAGATATTTTGGACTGTTATATATTATCACTGTTCAAGTATATTTTTGGTGGGCTACTGCTCACCCTTGCTTTATTTATTTATATCACAACAACAGCTAAATCAGATGGCCGCGCAAGGCGTACCCAGATAGGCAGGTGTCAGCCGTCAGAGGATTAACCGCTGAGGTCATAGCTACCATTGCTGAGGATGCATCTTCTGGTAGGCTAGTTGTTAGCATATGGGCAGCAAATGTATTTATTATATGGCATATATAAATGGATGGCAAAGAGTATGTACTGGTTAATTGTAATTCTTTGGGTTGTAAGAACTCAAACTTGTGATTAATAATATTGATGGTAACTCTGATTTCATCTCTGGGACTATAACGGGTGTGTTTTATGTTGTTGTTTTGGGTCATAAGGTTGTAGTTTAAATTATGTTGGTTTTGTGGATGGATATTGAGACCGTAACGACCAGATCCCTGACCCCGGATCTGGGGGTGTTACAGTGATGACCAAGGTAAAGTCTATGAGAGGAAAATTGGAAAACAGAAAGCCTTAGGAATTGGTAGCAGTAAACTCACCACAACACAAGACTCTAAGTCTAGGGTGAATACTAAACAGAAAGCCTTAGGAATTGGTAGCAGTAAACTCACCACAACATAAGACTCTAAGTCTAGGGTGAATACTGTTAGTAATGACCTACCAAAATCTGATTCAATGGCTTCTGCAACTGTTTGCCACCTCAAGAAGAGAAGAGGATTCAAATCAAGAAACCAGGTGTATGTTTCCAAAAGCAAACTGCTAATGGAGTACTACAATGGTCTACAAGCAAAGGCCACAAGTTTCTGCCAAGCCACCAAGTGAAAAAGGTCAAATTCAAACAAGCTGCAAGGAGAGTGAAGATACCTGATAAGTGGATTTTATATCCACTTGGAACATTCTATATCGGCTTAAATTGAATGTTTTGGACTCAAGTTTATTATAGTTTTGATGTGTTTTGCTTAGTTATGCAGGTTTGCAAGAATATCAATGCTTCTCTCGTTATTGGAGATTTAATTGATTAAAATTCGGATTTTCCGGGAAGGTTGCGCAGTCTACACTGTTTTGGCCATATCTAGAGTTCTAGAAGTCTGTTTTCAGCGATCTTACTGCCCACGCGAAG
This sequence comes from Kitagawia praeruptora, assembly GCA_037693485.1. Taxonomy (NCBI): domain Eukaryota; kingdom Viridiplantae; phylum Streptophyta; class Magnoliopsida; order Apiales; family Apiaceae; genus Kitagawia; species Kitagawia praeruptora. The sequence goes on from CM075352.1 coordinate 118,920,099, forward strand.
CTTGAGAGATTTTCTACAACCTGGGATAGATAGCACGTGCAAGGAATATGTTGAATGAAATCGCGCACGCGATCTTGTAAAAGAAGGCTGGGAATTTACTGTTTTGCCCTTTTTCTAATTCTAGTTGTATTCTCGGCAATTTTGGGTACCTTCTTTAAATTCTAATTGTAATAGAAGGTAATTTCTTGCTGGGCAAGACTTGGAGTATCTATGTAAACACATCTAGGTTATTAATTTAGAGAGGAGAAAAACACTATTCTGTAGATACAACTTTGTACGCAGCTTTTAGGGATTTTTCTGGAGAACTATTATTTTCTTCAAAGATTGAAGATTAAAGGTTTTTTCTATATTCTTATAATTATGAGTTCTTCTATTAATTCATGTGTTTTGTTTTCTTCCTTAATTATGTGTAACTAAATCTCTAATCTGAGGATTGGGTAGTATTCCTTGGTATTCATGTGTGTTTAATTATCTGTAATTTTCTTGCTTTTCTGATCTGTTATTGAGGGCTTAACACAATTAGAGGAGTCATGAACCTTTGATTGGATTTTAGGGATTGTAATAACTTGGAAGAGGAGTTGCGATTTTAGTACACGATTTAACAGACATAACTCGAATATTTGATTGGAAGATTAATAGGAGAGTTGTGAGACTTATAATTATTGGTGCGTAATAGTTTATGATTGTACTTTGATTGTATCATGGAAGTGACAATTAAGGTGTAGTTGTAGACATTATATTGTATCTTGGAAGGGAACATTATAACCTTAGAAGAATTGTTTTCAGCAGAGTAAGAACGTAGATGTCACATAGATATTGAATGTGCATTGAAACCAAGTGAAGAACCCCAGTTCTTGGATTGTTTTCCTCATATATTTTATTCTTGATTGATAATTAGTTTAATTTAGTTTATAAACAACCCAAACACTCTTTTACACTTCTAAATTGTGAGAGATAAGATACTTGAACTTGATATTACATTCAGTCCTTCCCTGCGAACGAACACATAAAAATACTATTAACAATACCCAAGTCTAGAACCCTAACTATCTATCCAGGACTGAAACTACAACCACTTGATAAAGACTTTGATGAAGACCAATTGCAATATCTAAGAGCTCAAAGAATCTACTATGCTGCCATTGTGAATGACTGCCTTGAGATTAAATATACTGATGGAAGGGAGAAGAAATTCAAACAAGGACAGTGTCAAAATTGGGGCAAGCTATATGAAATAGAAAGAATCATTCATTATTGGATTCTGAAGACAAAGTGGACAGAGTATGGAAGCTGGAGTTGATTGATTTTGTGAAGATGAAGAAAGACTATGCTGAAAAGATAAGAAAGGGATGTTTTGAGAAATGGCTAGAAAGGGAGAAGGAAATTGATAGACTGGAAGTTGAAGCAGAAAAGCTAAGGGCAAAAGGATTGTGTAGAGTTCAATTTAATCCCTATGTGGTGAAGTATAGGAGAAGAAATGGAGATAATGTCAATATAAGAATGAATCTACTCAGTCACTATCCTGCCAACATTCTGAAACCAGTACTTGAAGATTTCAAAAACTCTATCATTCTTGAAGAATTGGATGCTATGGCAGAGATCATAAAAGCCATGGATGAGAATGCAAGAAAGGAGAAAGAAAGAAAATAGAAAGCATATGATGATCTACAATCCAAAGCAATGGAGATGGAATCAAATGAGAATGGCTAGTAGTTCACCATATTGTAAAATTACTCAACTTGTAATTTCATTCATGTTCTCAATCAAATTTCATACCTGTACTTTTCAAGTTTTATCTTTATGTATGTTAGGCTTGTTATCAGACATGAAATTGTGACTAAGGGTCTCACTCACAATTTGGGGGAGATTGTTAGTCACAGAGGCATGCCTGTTTACATCTAATAATAAGCCTAATTGTTTGTAATGCTTTGCATTACTTACATGACCTCTTAACTGAGGGAACCTCTAGTTGTAGAGTTTCTATTTGTTTTGTACTTGTAATAGGCATCAAATCCTAGTTGTGCAACTGTACTTATAAAGTCAAGAATAATGCTTGAAAGAAGTTCCAAGGTTCATGCCTCAAGCAAGAAGATAAAGACTGTCAAATAATCACAGTTGGGATTTGAAGAAATGAAGAATTTGCCTAAGTTCCAATTCGAGAAGTATATTTGTCTATTCGAGAAGTCTAGCGTTCGAGAAGTCAGAGATTCGATATCTGAGAAGACACTGTTCGATATCTCTGAATGAACTATTCGATATCTCAGAGATTCGACATGTCTAATACTTTATTCCAGAACTCAAGAAGTCAACAAGTCAAAGTGGTATTCGAGTTCTCAAAGAGTCAACAAGTCAAAGTTCCATTCGATATCTCAAGGACTCAGAAAGCTATTCGATATCTCAGGGATTCGACAAGTCTAGTGTTCTATTCGACAACTCAAGGAATCCTGGAGAAAAGTGTTATTTGAGAAGTGATTCGATATGTCAATCATACAGTATTCGAGAACTCAGAGTTATCAAATCCCAGTTCTCGAATCAATCACTTAGCCACTTCTCGAATACATTCTTGGAGACAAAATACTGAAGAAATTTTACAAGTCAGAAACCTGCAACAAGCCAATGCACTTTATGGACCACAATTTGTAACGTGCTTTGGAAAGCCTACAAGGAAGTTTGAAGAGATATAGAAGAGACAAAGAGCTAAAGAAGTGGATCTGAATAGAACTTTGCAAAGTCAAATATGTAGGCGTTTGGATGCTTACTCAAAAAGGATAGACATACAAGAAAGTAATTTATCCTGTAACCATATTTGTAGTAAGTGAGTTGTATTCATGTTCTATAAGAATACAATCTCACTTCTTTAGTTGAAAGAGTTTTTCATACACACTGTAAGATATATCTCTCTGAGAAAAACGAAGCTGAGAATACTACCATTTGTATTCACAGATTGTAGCAACCTTTATCTAATAAAATATTAGATTAAAGTGATATTGTGTCTTGTGTTGTTCTTTATCCGCACCTACATATTTGCACACACCAACACATATCTTGCTACACAGATTCAAGAACGAGAAAAAGTTCAAGAATCCATTCACCCCCCTCTGTATTCTTTTACTGTATTCAATACTCAACATTTATTTATCGATATTTTACTATATCTTAAAATTATAGTAAGATAAAGTTTAATAAGATATAGGAAGATAAAATTAAAATTGAGAGGGATCGATTCGGTAAGCTCGTTACCGACTCAGCTCGGGTCGTAATGAACTCGAGTTCGGCAAGAAAAAAAGCTCGTCAAGGTAATCGAGCTCAAGTTTGATTCGGTACAAAAATTAATGTATATATAGATGATATTAAAGATAATATTAAAGATAATACAAGTAAAAATTTAATGTATATATAGATGATATTAAATATTCTACAACATCTTTAAATCTGTTACACGTAAAAAGTATTCAAGACATTAAAAACATTAATTAATAATTTTTTAATGGCGTACAAAAAATACCATATTTGAAGATGTAATAAAAAAGATTAGGGATGAGTTTCATATAAATTTAAATTTTAAATTTGTCAGAATTATTTTTTATAAAAGTGTAATAAATATTTTTATGATTATAAAAGAATTATTAATTTATGCTAATAATTAACATAATGCTAATAATCAAATCCGAACCTAAGTTTAGTGAGTAAAACAAAACCGAACCTAAGTTTAGTGACTAAAAAAGAAAAATTCATAGTTGAGTGGTAGTGTTGAGTATTGAATACAGTAAAAGAATACAGAGGGGGGTGAATGGATTCTTGAACTTTTCTTTGTTCTTGAATCTGTGAAGCAGATAAGTGTTTGTGTGTGCAAATGTGTAGGTGCGGATAAAGAATAACACAAGACACAATGTAATAACCCGGATTTTTCAAGAAATGATTTTATTATTATTTCAATAATAATAATGTTTTTCCTAAAATGAGGAGGATTTTTTTTTAATTAATTATTTAATTATTTTCGGTTAAGTGGAACCTGGTCCTCCTTTTTAAAATTTTATTGACCGAGTAGATATCTCGAGTCAATAGTTTATTCGGGCAAAGATTTAATTTTGGAGTGTGGAATTATTTAGTAAAGATTTTATTATAAATTACTAAATAATTTGGAGATTTTAAAACCCTTAGAAAATGATTATTTTAATTATTTGGGGATTTGCAGAAATTACTTGATTAATATATAAAATCAAGAATTTGAGGTTTTACTAAAACAATAATGTTTGTAGTATTTTTATAAAGCCCTGTAAATTGTGATTTATGAATCACAATTATTATTTTTATGATTTGTTTTTATAAATTATTAATATTTGTAAAATGCATAACAATTTAGAAAATTGAGATTTAATTCTAATTCTTTCTCCAAAAGTCTTTAAAAATATTCTAGTATTTAATTATGCTAGAAATTTTATTTTTACAAATTAGAGTTATTAGTGTAAAATATTATTTTAGGATGTGTAGTAATTAAATGTATTACTCCTAAATAGTGATGGGCCAAGCCCATTAGGGTAAAGAGGAGAACACAACACTTATACCTATAATACACACACACCATCAGCCGCACAAAAACACACACAAACAAAACACATCGGGGAAAGAGAAATTGGGAGAGAAAAGAGAAGAAAGAAAGGGGGAAGAAGGAGATGAGCTTTGGGGGTTTGATTATACATATATATATGTACATACGCGTGTGTGTGTGTGGAGAGGAGAGGCTGGGCAGTGGTGGCGCAGTGGAGCCGCGGCGGGGAGAAGGAGATCGGCGTCGGGGCGGCGGCACAGCGTCGGACAGCTGTCCGCGGAGGAGGAGGCGCGCGGAGGTGGTGGCCGCGAGTTTTAAGGCAGCAGGGGTGGTGTGGCCTGTTGTGCAGAGAGAGAGAGAGAGAGAGATGTGGGAGATTGAATTTTCGGTAGTTTGATTTTCGGGCGAGTCGAATCGGAACCGAAATGATATAATTTCGCGTTTTATTTATTTAATTTTCGTATTAAATTAGTTGTACATTTCGATGTAGTTTAATTGTTGTAATTTAATTAGATTTAAATTGTGAATTTAATGTGTTAATTGTCGTAGTTAGATTGATATTGTAAATTATGAATATTGTTGAAGTTCCGTATTTAATTCGGAGAGTCGATATTTGTTAATTATAATTGTTCGGGTTTAGTCATTGTAAAATTGCTAATTGTTAGTTGTTAATGGTGAAAGTGCTAATTGTTATTTGAAAGTATGCACCTAGAGGGGGGGTGAATAGGTGTATTAGGTTAACTATAGTCTATTTTTATTTTTACCGAAATTCTTCCATAAAAATATCAGCTTGCTGAAATGATTATACCAGAATGTTTCAGCTTGCTGATATTAACTAATGCAATTCAGAAATAAACTAACAGAATAGAAAAACTTGACACACAAGATTTTAGCTAGGTTCGACCCCTAATCTCTATGGTCTACGTCCTAGTCCCTTACCAAACACGGTAAGAGAATATATTATTAATCACTATAAACCCGATTACAAGATTCAATAATATATCTCCCTTTTTCCCTAGCTACTGTCAAAATGGCTTGCTGAAATCCCCGTTTCTAAACCTGCTCTCTAAGAACTATACCACTCCCCGTAGTACAACCTTTTTTAGCTTCGTGTTTACCAAACCCTTGTTCCACAAGCCACTGCCCAGCAACTATGCCTTTACAATAAGTACAATATAGATTTGAAGGATTGAAATTACAACTCAAAGATATAGACTCTTATATATATATATATATATATATAACGTGTAATATATCTTTAGAGCTTGTGTGTGTTGTTTGTGAATATGTCAATGTTAAACAACTGTTTTGAGGTGACTGAAAGTATAAACGATTTGATGAATATTCAAGAGAGAGTGTATATGTTTTTCCAGTGTCTATTTCGTTTATACAAGAGATGTATATATATATATCAAGGTCCAACGTTCGAATATGTTCAAGAAGGAGCCGTTGGTTGATTTTCAGATTTGATGTATGTGAAGAACGTGATTAGTGCAAAGAAATCTGAGTAGGTGTGCTGAAATCGTGGGATTGTGTTTCAAGAAAGATTCCCATGCAGAGAAGTCTTAGTTGGTGGCTGAGAACGTGGGAGTGTTTGTCAAGAGTCAATGTGTTTGAATGAAGACATGTCAAATAACATTGTTTAGTGTATCTCCATGCTTGAGTGTTTTGTTTGTGGCGATTCTGAGCTCTTTAGAATATATATTATACACGTAATATATATATGTAAGAGTCCTTACATTTAAATCTAAATAGCAGCTCTTTGTATTTCTGGACCTTTCTTGACAGTTTCTGTATTCCCAGAAACAGCTTGCTGAATGTCAAATCAGCTTGCTGATTTCGTATAGCTCCTGTGTCACTATTTCCAGAAACAGCTTGCTGAATGTCCTGTTACAGCATGTTAGTAAAGCAAAATATATGTAAACAATTAACCATCAAAATCAAATGGGCTTTCAATCTCCCCCTTTTTGATGATTAACAACATATATTTTTGGGAGGGAATTTCTCCCCCTCAACATATGCTTCCCTGTATAGACATTATAAATAAGAGAAAATAGTTTTCTCCCCCTAAGTTCATGCATCTAAAACATTCGTATAGACATGGCATATTTGAGCAATTTTAGACAATCCAACAACAATTAACTTAATCAGCAGCATTATAGCATAGCAGTCAGAGAATTATAACACAATTTAACTTAACCCCAAAAGTTCCCAAAAGTTTTCTCCCCCTTAATCATTAAAAAGGAGTAAATAATGGCATAAGTGCAATAAAAACAAAGTGGTGAACACATAATCACATTGGTAGAATACAGCAAATAAACAAATAGGTTGCATTTAACTGGAAGGCACGAAACATATTAGAGCAACAAAAATCGATGTTACCCATTTCAGCTTGCCGTTTTCCAATTCAGCTTGTTGTTTCTACTTCACACATGCCTAATTCTCTTCTTAGAACAATAAATCTTTCTTCTGCAAGAGGCTTAGTGAATATATCAGCGAGCTGATATTCGGTTGGCACAAAGATAAGTTCAACATTTCCCTTAGCAACATTTTCTCTTAGGAAATGATGACGGACATCGATGTGCTTTGTTCTCGAGTGATTTACTGGATTCTTTGATATGTTGATGGCACTTGTACTATCACAACGAATTGGAGTTTTGCCACATTTGATTCCATAATCTCTTAATGTTTGCCTCATCCAAAGTAGTTGAGTGCAACAACTACCCGCAGCCAAATATTCTCCTTCTGCAGTAGAGAGAGCAACAGAGGTTTGCTTCTTGCTTTGCCAAGAAACTAAGCTTTGTCCTAAAAATGTTCCGACACCACTTGTGCTTTTACGATCAGTTTGACTACCTGCATAATCTGCATCACTATATCCCACAAGATCAAATGTATTTGTAATAGGATAAAATAATCCAAGATTTTGAGTACCACTTAAATATTTGAATATTCGTTTGATAGCATTTAAATGAGATTCTTTGGGATTAGCTTGAAAACGAGCACAAACACATACACTATACATGATATCAGGTCTAGATGCAATAAGATATAGTAAACTACCAATCATACCTCTGTATTTTCGAATATCAACACTAATACCTGTTTCATCAGAATTCAGCTTGCTGATTGGAGTCATTGGTGTTGATTTTGCCTTAAGTTCTCAAAACCAAATTTAGTGAGTAGATTCTTGACATATTTGGTCTGATGAACATAAATTCCAGCAGAGGTTTGTTTGATTTGAAGACCCAAGAAGTAATTTAGCTCACCCATCATGCTCATGTCAAATTCATTATGCATGCATTTCGAAAACCACTTGCACATAGAATTATTAGTTGATCCAAAGATAATATCATCTACATAGACTTGAATAACTAATAAATCTTTACCTTTATGCATGGTAAACAAAGTATGATCAATATTACCTCGAGTGAAGCCATGTTCGATTAAGAATTCACTTAATCTTTCATACCATGATCTAGGAGCTTGCCGTAGTCCATACAAGGCCTTTTTCAGCTTGTAAACATGGTTTGGAAACTCCTCACTTTCGAATCCAGGAGGTTGTTTGACGAATACTTCTTCTTTTAGCACCCCATTTAGGAATGCGCTCTTGACGTCCATTTGATAAAGCTTTATTTTCTTGAAGCATGCAAATGATAACAACATTCTAATTGATTCCAACCTTGCTACAGGAGCATAGGTTTCATCGAAGTCAATCCCTTCTTGTTGGTTGTAACCTTGAGCTACAAGTCTTGCTTTATTTCGAATGATTGTACCAAATTCATCAACTTTGTTCTTGAAGACCCATTTAGTGCCAATGATTGATACATCCTTTGGTGGTTCTACAAGTTCCCACACATCACATCTTTCAAATTGGTTGAGTTCTTCTTGAATTTCCACAATCCAATTTTCATCTTGAAGTGCTTCGATTATGTTCTTTGGCTCTTCTTGAGCTACGAAAGCTGCATATCCACATATATTTGCTTGAGCCCTTCTTGTCTTGATTCCATCAGTTTTGTTGCCAATGATTAGCTCTGGAGGATGATCCTTGACTGTCCTTGGTGCTGTAGGCAATGAATGTGGTATTATCTCTTCATATTCCTGCATTTCTTTAACTGCAGTAGAGGTTTCAGCTTGCTATTTTGAAGGTTCAGCTTGCTGATTTGCAGTCTGTTGAGTTTCTGGAGATATCACCTCGTCATTATCTCTTGTTCCTGCAAAATCTTCCTCATTTTCTGGTAGATCAAGATTAGATTCTTGAAATGAAACATCAATAGATTCTTCAACAGTTAATTTAGATAAATTATAAACTCTATAAGCTCTACTAGTTAATGAATAACCAAGAAATATTGCCTCGTAGGATTTAGCATCGAATTTACCATCCTTGTCGATTGTTTTGAGTACAAAACATCTTGATCCAAAGACCTTGAAGTAGCCAATGTTTGGAGTTTTATTCCTTAACAGTTCGTATGGAGTCTTGTTGAGAATAGGCCTTATCAAGACTCTATTGAGAATATAGCTTGCTGAATTTACTGCTTCTGCCCAGAAACTTCTTGGTAGCTTGCTCTCTTGCAATAAAGTTCTTGCTGTTTCTTGCAGAGATTGATTCTTTCTTTCAACTACTCTATTTTGTTGAGGAGTTCTTGGAGCTGAGAATTCATGAGTGATACCTCTTTCTTCACAATACGAAACAAACTCCTTTTGGAATTCTCCACCTCGATCACTTCTTATTCTTATAAGATTTGTATTGAGCTTTTTCTCAAGACGTTTTATCAAAGACTCAAATTCTCTGAAAGCACAATCTTTAGTTTGCAGAAATAAAGTCCATGTATATCTAGAATAATCATCTACTATAACAAAACAATATTGTTTACCTCCCAAACTTTTGTATGTTTCTGGACCAAATAAATCTAAATGCAAAAGTTCTAGGGGTGATAAGTGGATTTTATATCCACTTGGAACATTCTATATCGGCTTAAATTGATTGTTTTAGACTCAAGTTTGTGTAGTTTTGATGTGTTTTGTGTAGTTGTGCAGGTTTGCAAGAATATCTTGTTAGGAATAATTCATAAGTTGTGATGTTAAGAATAGAATTTACACATTATACTTCTTGTAATCCTGATCTTATAAAGGATTTAGCACTGTATATAGGTTTTATGTGTAAAACAGTTATCTGTATAGTTTAGTCGGGAATGAACAGTGTATCGGAGACTACATGTCAGGAACAGAGAGCAAATCCTGATGACGGTCCAATATTGATGGTTGATCAGATACTGATGCAGTGTGCAGATCCTGATATCAGTCATGCTACTGATGATGTCATTATGGATGCTACAGAAACTGGCAAGTGCTATAAAACAGGATCGTTGTTTGAAGAACAAGCAAGAAGATATTATGAAGGAAAGAGTTTCTTTATTGATGGAAACTATCGACTAGAAGGCAGAACATTGTCATGTATAGATTATATCTTTCTGTTATTAGTTGATAGGTAGCATTATAAATACTCTCTCAATATTATTGTAAAGAGCGACGAAGTTGTGAGTTCGTGTGCGTAGCTCTGTATAAGGTTTGTATTCGAGAGTTCGAAACAAACAGAGAGATATTTGTATTGTCAGCAGCTGCTAAAGGTATTGTACACCTTTGGTAGAGTTTGTATTTGATCTTATTAATACAAACAAGAGTTTGATTCATTCGTTTATTCTTGTTCTTATAATCAAGCAAAAATCAGACACGATTATATAACTTGTATTCAACCCCCCCTTCTACAAGTTATTCGAGTTAACAATTGGTATCAGAGCAGGTTGATTTCGAGTAATCATAAAGATCTGCAATCATGTCTGGTTACAAGGATGGGAATACTAAAATCCCTATGCTCAAGAGAAACGAATATACTCTATGGGAAGTAAAGATGTTGCATCATCTGGAAGCAACAGATCCTGATTATCTTGACAGAATCAGAGATGGACCTTTTGTTCCAACAAAGGTCATTGGACAAGCAACAGTTGATGGTGTGGTTGTTCCAGAACATACAGCAGAGAAGCCAAAATCTGAATGGTCAGATAAGGACAAGGAGAATGTTCTCAAAGATGCTAAAGTGAGAAACATATTATTCAACAGTCTTGATTCTGTTCTCACTAACTATGTTCTCTCTTGTAAAACTACTAAGGATATATGGGACAATCTTAAGGTTCACTGTGAAGGAACTAAGCCTGTCAGGAAGAATATGAGGACATTACTTATACAACAGTATGAGTACTTTGAATCCAAGTCTGGTGAGTCACTTACTGATACCTTTGATAGGTTTACAAAACTCATCAATGAGATGGCCATGCATGGTAAATATTATGACTTGGAGGATATGAATACAAAGTTCATGAAAGCTTTGCCTGATTTCTACAATGAGAAGATATCTGCGATTGAGGAAGCTAATGATCTGGATGAGATTTCATTAGAGGCAGTATATGGAAAATTGAGAGCTTATGAACTTGACAAGCAGCAGAAGAAGAGCAGGAGTGAAGGAAAGATGAAGACTATTGCACTTACTGCTCAATCTGAAGTAAAGAAGCTTCCTGAAGAACAGCATGAAGAAATTGCTGTAAAGAATTCGAGGAAGAAGAAAAGCAAAGAAAGTTCTGAGTCAGAGACTACTGATATGGACTCTGACAACAATGATTCTGAATCTGAGATGCAAGAACTCTTTGCTATGTTTGCTAAAGCTTTCAAGAAAGGAAGATTCAACAGAAGAAGATTTAGCAAAGGACCTTTTCAAAAGAAGGATGAGAAGAAGAGTGACAAGAGCAAAAGTACAATTGTCAAGCTTGATAAGGCCAAGATCAAGTGTTTTAACTGCAGCGAGCTTGGACACTTTGCTAGTGAGTGTAAGAAGCCTAGGAATAAAGGAAAGGGTAATGCACTTATGGTCACACAGAAGGATTGGGCTGATTCCAGTGACTCTGAAGATGAATTGGATTATGAAAACATTGCATTGATGGCCAATAGTTCAGACAAACCTGGATCTCCAAAGAAAACTTCTCCATCTTCTGTTAAGGTATCACTTCACTCTCTTGATTCATTTGATAGCTTAAATTCTGATGAAATTAGATCTATCCATGCTGAGTTTAAGAATCTTATGACTAATTTTAGAATTCTTACTTGTGAAAGAGATGAACTTAAGGTTAAGAATGATAAATTAGTTGATAGAAATAATTTTCTTAAATCTGAATTAATTCAAATGGAAGAATACAAGTTGAGTTCTGATAAAGCTAAGCATGATTATAGTGTAATTCTTGAGGCTTATGACTATGTCAGAAAAGAACTAGAAGAAGAGAGAGATGTGATTAAGACCATTAACAATTCCAGTAAGAAGACAATAGAAATCTTTGAGAGTGGAATTCGTGGTAAGGTTAATGGTTTAGGTTTTGATAAGGCTAGACAAGAAGAAAAAGTAGCTATTGTCAATGATGATAGTAAGGTAGAAGCTAACACATCTAAATCTGAAGGTAAGAAAATTGTTTCTGAACCTAATCATGTTAAATTTGTTGATTCAAAAGGTACCCCTGTTGTACACAAGAGAATTAACAATAGTTATTCAGATGAGAAAGTGTTAGAGAAACCTAAGAATGTAAACATAGGGTTTCTGTCTAAGTCTCAGTTGAAACAGAGATTAGATGATCTTTCAGAGTCTAGCAAGATCAAGAGAAATAGGAATGGAAAAGAAGGTATTAACAAAGAGAATAATTACAAGAATGTACCTGATGCACCTAGGAAAAAATGCTATAAGTGTGGAAATCATAATCATTTGGCCCTAGACTGCAATCAAAAACCTTCTTGGAAAACTGAGTCCAGATTCCCCAAGACTCAGAAAATTCAATACCAACCACAAAAAGCTTGTTATCATTGTGGTAGTTTACTTCATTCCATTTACATGTGTAGAGAATATCATGAACTGTATTATGACTATTATTCTTTGAAATCTGAAACTCCTAGTCACAAACAGCTTGTGAGATCAGAGTCTAAAGTTGACTCTGCAACAGGTAAAATAAATGCAAAATCTTCAAAGTCTGTTGTCTCTAAATCTAGTAAGAAAGGATCCAATCAAAGTTGGGTCCTAAAAAATTCTAACTAGTTACTTTTTGTTTGCAGGGCACAGGAAAGAAGCATTCAATTATCTTGGACAGTGGATGCTCTGGACATATGACTGGAAAGAAGTCCCTGCTTACAAAGTTTGAGAGGAAAGCTGGCCCAGTAATATCTTTTGGAGATGGCAACAAAGGAGAAACTCTGGGATATGGCTCAATTATTTTGGGGAATGTCATCATAGAAAATGTAGCACTGGTTGAAGGCTTGAAACATACTCTTTTAAGTATAAGTCAACTGGGTGATAAAGGTTACAAATCAATCTTTGACAGAGAAGGATGCAAAGTCTTGAATATGCAGAATGGAGACATTTTTCTAACTGGTCAAAGGCATGGTAACATATATGAAGCCAGCTTAAGTGATACATCTAAAGGAATTGTTAGATGTCTCTACAGCAAAGCAACAAATGATGAAAGCTGGAATTGGCACAAGAAGCTCTCACATCTTAATTTCAAGAAGCTTAATCAACTTGTTAAACACAATTTGGTGAGAGGCCTACCTCAGGCGAATTTTGTGCAAGATGGACTTTGTGATGCATGTCAGTTTGGAAAGCAAAGAAGAACCACCTTCAAGAGCAAGACTGAAAATTCAATTACTGAACCATTTCACATGCTACATCTTGATCTGTTTGGTCCAGTAAATATTATGTCTATCAGCAAGAAAAGATATGCTCTAGTTATGGTGGATGATTTCACAAGGTTCACATGGGTGTTCTTTCTACACAAGAAGGATGAAGCTCCTCAGCAAATCATTGAACTCATCAAGAATATTCATAATAACTCTGAGTACAAAGTCAAAGTACTTAGAAGTGACAATGGTACAGAATTCAAGAATTCTACAATGGAGGGGTTTTGTGCAGACAATGGAATCACTCAACAGTTTTCTACACCTGGTACACCTCAGCAAAATGGTGTAGTGGAAAGAAAGAACAGGACTCTCATAGAGGCAGCAAGAACCATGCTTGCAGATGCAAAACTTCCAACCTACTTTTGGGCAGAAGCTATTAACACTGCATGTTTCACTCAGAACTGTACCTTGGTAAATAGTCATGGAAAAACTCCCTATGAGATGATCAAAGGAAAGAAACCAAGTGTGAAATATTTTCACATCTTTGGATGCAAATGCTATGTCCTAAAAGTTCATCCAGAACAACTTGGAAAATTTGAAGCCAAATCGGATGAAGCAATTTTTCTAGGATATTCAGCATCTAAGGCCTTCAAAGTTTATAATCTCAGAACTCACATTGTTATGGAATCAATTCATGTTGCATTTGATGATAAGAAATTTGGAATTTTGCAAACTGATGAAAGCCATGACAAATTGGAATTTGAAAATCTGAAGAATTCTGAGATACTCTCAAGTGATGATGAAGGTTCTCCAGAAGAAATTTCTATTGCTTCTCAAAGGAATGCTACTGTTGAGGGGGAGCAAATAAATCAGAGAGAACACAGTGATCATCAGGAGCAGACTAGTCTTTCAGAATCTATTCCATCAGGAATTGATGTTTCAGAGTCTACTCCATCAGGAACTGACCTTTCAGAGTCTACTAAGGAAAGATCAGTAACTAGCAGCAATATGGAATCTACTGATTCTATTGATCAAAGGAGAGTTTTTGAAGGTAGAGAGAATTCTTCTACAAGAGATACCACTAACTTAAGGGGAGAGACTAGCAGAGTTGATTTACCACCTGTTAGAAAATGGACAAAGGATCATACTGAAGATTTGATAATTGGTGATCCAAATAGTGGTGTTCGAACTAGAAGATCAATTCAAAATGAATGCTTGTATAGTTGCTTTCTCTCAAAGAATGAACCTAAGAAGGTTGAAGAAGCCTTACAGGATCCTGATTGGGTAATTGCAATGCAGGAGGAGTTAAATGAGTTTGAGAGAAACAAAGTTTGGAAACTGGTACCAAGACCTAAAGATAGATCTATTGTTGGTGCAAGATGGGTTTTCAGAAACAAGCTAGATGAATCTTGTATGATTGTAAGAAACAAAGCAAGACTGGTGGCCAAAGGTTATTCTCAGGAAGAAGGCATTGATTATGATGAGACCTTTGCACCTGTAGCAAGATTGGAAGCAATCAGAATGTTTCTTGCATTTGCAGCTCATTCAAAATTCAAGGTATACCAGATGGATGTAAAGAGTGCTTTTCTAAATGGCAAACTTGATGAAGAAGTGTATGTAGAACAGCCACCTGGATTTGTTGATCCAAAGTTTCCAAATCATGTCTACAAACTTGACAAGGCACTCTATGGACTAAAGCAGGCACCAAGAGCATGGTATGAGACTTTGTCTAAATTTCTTCTTGAAAATGGCTTCACAAGAGGTACAATTGACAAAACTCTATTCTTTAGAAAGATAAAAGGTGAATTGCTTTTAGTTCAAGTTTATGTTGATGATATTATTTTTGGTTCTACTAATGAAAAGTTGTGTGCTAAGTTTAGCAAGCTCATGCAGTCTAAGTATCAGATGAGCATGATGGGTGAACTAAATTATTTCTTAGGCTTGCAGGTCAAACAGACTGAGACTGGTATTTTCATTAATCAGTCAAAGTATATCAAAGATCTTTTAAGAAGGTTTGACTTTCAAGACTGTGCAGTTGCAAAAACACCCATGGCAACAACCACTAAACTAGACTCTGATCCTAAGGGAAAGAGTGTGGATAATACTAGTTATAGAGGCATGATAGGCTCATTGTTATATCTAACTGCAAGTAGGCCAGATATAATGTTTTCTACCTGTTTATGTGCTAGATTCCAAAGTAATCCTAAGGAATCTCATTTAATTGCTGTGAAGAGAATCTTTAGATATCTCAAAGGAACTCCAAATCTTGGTTTGTGGTATCCTAGAGAATCTGATTTCTTTCTAATTGGCTATTCAGACTCTGATTATGCAGGGTGTAAGATAGACAGGAAAAGCACTACAGGTACATGTCAATTTTTGGGAAATAGATTGATTTCTTGGGCAAGCAAGAAGCAACAATCTGTTTCAACCTCAACTGCAGAAGCTGAGTACATAGCAGCAGGCAGTTGTTGTGCACAGCTCCTTTGGATAAGAAATCAGTTGCTGGATTATGGAATGACACTTAGTAATATTCCTATGTTTTGTGATAATACTAGTGCTATTAAAATTGCAGAAAATCCAGTTCAACATTCAAGGACTAAGCACATTGATGTCAGGTATCATTTTATTAGAGAACATATTGAGAATGGTACTGTGGAACTTCATTTTGTTCCTACTGACAAACAGCTTGCAGATATTCTAACTAAACCACTTGATGAGACTACATTCAGTAGACTAGTAAGTGAGTTAGGATTGTTAAATTTTTAGATCTTTAACATCTGCAAAAGTAGCAAGGTATGTTGTTCTTAGCTTATAGACTTGATATTCCTATCAGGATCTATATTTGATTGTTAAATGCTTTAGCTATAACACATTGCCTTGATAAATTTCAGTATGATAGACTTGTTAATAATCATCAGGATTAGATTTGTTATCAGGATGCTGATGTCATCAGTATTGTGTCAGTATCAGGATTATGAAAATTGTTTCAGATCCTGACGTTTACTTTGTGTAGTAATCTGATTCTGTGATGTGTTAAGTCTATGCTAGCAAGTTTTGATATTTGCATACTGATAATTTATACATCATTCAGAAATCAAAAGACAAGCAGATAACAAGAAATTGTATTTTCATTAATAAAAATCATTACATGGAAATGAAATACAACATCTTTTTGTCTAAATTTTTATTCTATACTTGTCTATTGATATGAACTCTGAGAAACAGGACAAGGAGCATCTCAAGAAATCCATCAGGGGATGAAAGCCTCGTTTGCTCTTGGATTCCTTGTCTGGGCGACTTGAATGAGAGCAGCTAACTTAAATGAATAGCATCTCCATCAAGATCAACCTCAGACTCTCGACCAAATTCTTCATCCTCAAGTTTTGAGGAGGTTAGGGGAAGATTGTATCCAACAGATGGATGTTCTAGGAGAAACCTCTGGATATTATCGAAAACCAATCCATTCATGATTAGTTCGATGAGAAGAGTCGTTTGTTCAAAGAGATGATCAAGAACAGGATGTTCATCGACCAAGAAAAATCTGAAAAATGGGTTTGAAGGGATTTTTGGTTTGAGAAGCATTGTTGAGAAGAAAAGAAATTGAAAGGTTATGGAGAATGGCACAAGGCGTTTGGTTCTTTTAAAGGAAGACGTGAGAAGCTGAGCAGTCACTTGGAAGTCTTAATGAAGTCAAATGCTAATTATTGCATGAGACTGTATTTCTTATTTCAAGAAATATTGAAAATATCTAACCAATTGATTTTCTGTTCAGATTAATTGTTTATTTTCTTTTTCAGATAAAAGAAAAATGCCACGTGGAAACTCCATATTAAGTCGCTGATAATATTGGTCAGGATTTCATGTGTGACCATCAGGATTTGAAAATTATATTTTTAAATCACATTACATTTTGTGATTATTTTGATGAGAGGTCATCAGGAAAAGGAAGTTGATCAGTATTGCTTATTTATACCCTGATTTATTTCATGAAAATCAATTTTGGATTTTATTTTCCAAAAATCGTGGGTAATCGCATTTTTCAGGGACTGACACCTGTCAATCTACGTGTCAACGTGGGATAGTGGTCTGAAAGATTTGTGAAATATATTTGTTTTGAAACTCTAATCGTGTAATTGCTTTCTCTAATTTTACATTCTCTAAAGCAAAAATCACTCTTGAGTTTTCAAAATCACTAATCCATTTCAAGAATTTTTCAAGTTTCTTTTCAGATCAAGAATGGCAGCTCAGAGAAGATTACCTAAATCAGTAGCCTTCAAGTTTGGTGACTTTGATTTTATGACAAACAATCATGTTGCAGCTATCACCAACAAGGAAGGAGTGTCATCTGATTTTCATCCAATCATGAACTTTCTGGCGTATGGACCATTAAGTTATGCATTGACAGCATCTCCACAGATTAATCAAGTAGCTGTTTCACAAGCTTGGGAGAATGCTGAGGTAATTGATTCTACTCAGAATCAATCAGGTAAGATTGTTCTACATTTAGGACAAGATTCATTTGACATTACTGAATCTGTTGTTAGTTCAGTACTTTGCTTACCTGTTACTGATAGTTATGAGAATGTACCATCTGATGATAATATAAGAACTATGTTGTCTGAAGTAGGTTATAGTGGACCTCTAGATAACATGAGCCAGTTGAATAGGTCTTTTCTTAGAAAGGAATGGTCTTTTTATTTTGATCAAATTGCTAAATGTTTTACTGGCAAATGTAGTTCTTTTCAGCAAATTACTTCTGTTACATCACATATTGCTTATAGTTTGCTTTATGACAGAGTAATCAACATTGGTCATATTATCTTAAGTCAGATGAGTATTAAACTTGGGTTAAGAGATCAAAACAGGAAAATGGTTTATTATCATAGATTTATGCAATTGTTTGTTAACCATTTCGTTCCTGATGTTGAAACTAGATTTGGTAGGGAATACTGTGTTTCTTCTTATGAACAGCAAAAGAGAATTTTCTCTGATATTACAAGGAAGGACAATGAAAAGAATCTAGATGAAATACCTGCAATTCATTATCCACATCATTTTCAGGTAATTCTTAAAACTCATCTTCCTACTCTCTACAATTCTTCTTTCTTTTGTGGTGAAATGGCTCAGGAATCTCAATTGGAGGAGAACTCACCTGTCTCTACCCAAGTAGCCGAAAACATCATAGTCTCTGAAACAATTCAAGAACCAAATTTTGATCCACAGCCTATTGTTTCAAAGAAACCAACCTCTGGTGTTTCTCAAAAGACATCAGTTGTAAGGAAGAGAAGATTTGTTGTGTCAAGTAGTAGTAGTAATTCTAGTGAAGATGATGATGATTTAACTCTTGCAGAGAGAGCAGAATTGAAGGCTGCAATTCAACTTTCTGTGTTAGTACAAAGAGATGAAAAACCTAGTCACAGCCAGGCTGCAGTCTCACAAAAGGCTGTAGTTCTTAAAAAGGGAAAACAGTTACTGGATACTGTCTCTCAAAAGACTGTGTCTATTGAACAAAGATCTCATCCCAAGATCACTTCTGTGTCTACACCTCTTGAGTCTTCTCAGGATAAATCTTTTGCTCACTATATCAGGAGAACAAGGAGAAAGATTCAATTGTCACCTACACACACAGAGTCTAGTCCAACTAATATCATGCAGGTTTCTACAAATCAAGCTACATCTATGTCAGTATTTGACAAAAGAGATCTGGATATTGATTCTTCATGGGAAACTACATTATCATACAGACTGGCTATGGGACTAATTTCTCTCAAAGTGAAGTTGTCAAGGCCTGTTTTAGATTTTTTGGTTGAAAGAGTACCAAAACTTTTATTTCCAGATGAATATGGACTTCTACATCAAAGACTTGACTTAATGAAGATGTATTTCTATGTATCTGTCAGAAGACAATTAGTCAAGAAATTTGGACTCTCGAAGCATGTTGCACTTCAATCACTTCATGCATATTTATTTGACAAGGATGTAATTATTGAAGATGCTTCAGCTCAAGGTGAACAACTGGAGGAAGTAGATAGAGGGAAGCAGTCAACAGAAGATACTATTGTACCAGTGGTGAATAGTAGGAAAGATCAGATCACAGTCACTGCAACACAAGAACCATCTAATCAGAGGTTGGATGACTCAGGAGCTGTGATAGCTGATGTTGAAAGGTCTTCTGTGATGACTGAGAATGCAAGTGAGATACCCTATGATATGAGAGGAATGACTTTGGTTGATTTTTCTGAAGATCAAACAAATTTTGTTCAGTCAGAGTCTATCCACCTTGAGGGTGTGTCTCAGCAAACAACACTTAAAGACGGTGATGTACTAACTATGATGTCTAATGAAGTATTACTGAAGACATCAGAGTCTAGTAAAGAACCTGAAAGTGGTATACTGGAGCCTGTAGTTTCTGAAAGGAAAGAAGATGATTGTATGGGTTCAGAGACTATAGCAGCTCACTCCTTGGAGAAAACCTCAAGCCACATGCCATATGAGGAACCCTCTCTCCATGTGAGTTCAGGTATAGAAACTCCTTCTAAACTCTATTTTTCTGTAGGTCATGAGAGCACTTATCCAAATTTGAGTGATACACTTGAAAAGATGGATATTGATCCACAATTTGAGCGGCTGGCTCCTGACCAGGCAAAAGGTGAGGTAGAAAGAGTGTTGACTTTAGTAAGTCAAAGTGAGAATGAGGGTATGGATGATCAACTCCATAGTGAGGGAGAGAAAATTAGGAAACCATCATTTGATTTCTGGGATCAGGTTTTTCCTGAATCTTGGTCTGAAAATTTGGATATGGATGCTGGTACTTATTCATTCATCAAAATGTATCAGAAGAATGACCTAGCACATCACAATGCAAAGCCAGAAGTTAAAGCTCAGAAGCAAAAGGAGAGGCTTGCAGAAATCATTAACAGGAGAGGTGCCAGGATAAAGCAATCTCTTGATACATATGTACCAGATGAAGATCCTAATGATCCTAGTGTTCCTTTGTATGTACTTCCAATATCAGCTAGAATTGAGACATCTACAGTCTCTAATCACTCTAAGGAGGAGTCAGGATTTGAAGATGTTAGTACACAGAATACTGGTGAAGGAGATGATGATCATGTTTCAGTTCCAGAACAGAAAGATGAAGACGTTGATACTTCTAATCAGGTTTTATTACTTGAATATCATACAACTCAAGCAACTTCTTCTACAAGACTTGAAGATAAAGTTCTTTCTGATTCTGATACTGAAGATACTAGAAGCACTTCCAACATTGAAGTTCATTCTGATGTTTTGAAAGATATTCAGAATTCTCAAATTGCTATTCAAACAAGACTTCAATCACTTGAAGATAACCAAGTCACAATTATGGAAAATCAAGCAGTTCTTATGAATCTCATTTGTTATGTTTCTGAATCTCTTGGAATTAATGTTGCTGATGTAAAAAAGGGGGAGATAAAGACAATTCAAAGACAACAACAACACTACCAGACTGAAGGAGATAAAGATAAAGCTAAAGCTGGGGGAGATAAAGATCAGACAAATGGTAGTAAAAAGAAGAACCAGGAGTGACAGTGGTGAATCTCAGCTAGGAAGTGGTAAGGAAGAGCAGCATTAATAGTTAAAATTCTTTCTTCTAAGTACTGGATAAATGTCTACATCTGAGAAGGAGGTACTTAACTTCATAATTCTACATTCATAAATTCTATTCTGGTTGTATTGTTATATGTTTTGACATCCACAACTTAGATTTATGCTTCAGATTGTAAAGCATAAATAGGGGGAGATTGTTAGGAATAATTCATAAGTTGTGATGTTAAGAATAGAATTTACACATTATACTTCTTGTAATCCTGATCTTATAAAGGATTTAGCACTGTATATAGGTTTTATGTGTAAAACAGTTATCTGTATAGTTTAGTCGGGAATGAACAGTGTATCGGAGACTACATGTCAGGAACAGAGAGCAAATCCTGATGACGGTCCAATACTGATGGTTGATCAGATACTGATGCAGTGTGCAGATCCTGATATCAGTCATGCTACTGATGATGTCATTATGGATGCTACAGAAACTGGCAAGTGCTATAAAACAGGATCGTTGTTTGAAGAACAAGCAAGAAGATATTATGAAGGAAAGAGTTTCTTTATTGATGGAAACTATCGACTAGAAGGCAGAACATTGTCATGTATAGATTATATCTTTCTGTTATTAGTTGATAGGTAGCATTATAAATACTCTCTCAATATTATTGTAAAGAGCGACGAAGTTGTGAGTTCGTGTGCGTAGCTCTGTATAAGGTTTGTATTCGAGAGTTCGAAACAAACAGAGAGATATTTGTATTGTCAGCAGCTGCTAAAGGTATTGTACACCTTTGGTAGAGTTTGTATTTGATCTTATTAATACAAACAAGAGTTTGATTCATTCGTTTATTCTTGTTCTTATAATCAAGCAAAAATCAGACACGATTATATAACTTGTATTCAACCCCCCCTTCTACAAGTTATTCGAGTTAACATATCTAAGCTTTTGTCGTTTTTGGAGATTTAATTGATTAAAATTCGGATTTTCCGGGAAGGCTGCGCAGCTTATACTGTTTTGGCCATATCTGGAGTTCTAGAAGTCCGTTTTCAGCAATCTTACTGCTCACGCGAAGCTTGAGAGATTTTCTACAACCTGGGATAGGAAAAAAATGCAAGAAACGTGCTGAATAAAGTCGCGCATGTGATCTTGTTAAAGAAGACTGGGAATTTACTGTTTTGCCCTTTTTCTAATTCTAATTGTATTCTGGGCAGTTTTGGGTACCTTCTTTAAATCCTAATTGTAATAGAAGGCAATTTCTTGCTAGGAAAGATATGTAGAGCATATATAAACACATCCTAACATTTTAAATAGAAAACAATTCATAGATAACAATTCATAGCTTTTAATCGTATCAAGGTACTTTCGATCTTCAATTCTTTCTTCAATATTATGTTTTCATTAATTATCATTATTATTATGTTTTCTTTATTAAATATGCGTAACTAATTCTCTAATCTGAGGATTGGGTAGTATTCCTTGGTATTCATGCATGCTTGATTACGTGATTTTCTGCTTTGCTGATCTGTTAATGAGATCTTAACACAATTAGGGGAGTCATGAACCTTTGATTGTACTCTAGGGATTGTAATAAGCTTGGGAGAGAAGTTGCAATCTTAGTACATGATTTAACAGACATAATTTGAATATTAGATCGGGAGATTAATAGGAGAATTGTGAGACATATAATTCTTGGCACTTAACAGTTTATAGATATACTTTGATTGTATCACGGGAGTGACAATTAGGGTGTAGCTGTAGGCACTATATTGTAACCTGGGAGGGTACAGTATAACTTTAGAAGAATTGTTTTTAACAAGGTAGGAACACAGATATCACATTAATATTGAGCATGTATTGAGACCAAGTGAAGAACCCCAGTTCTTAGATTATTTTCCCATATATTTGAATCTCAGTTTAAAATCAATTCTTAGTGCTTATAATTAGTTCTTGGTTAATTTAGTTAATACACAAACCCAAAATTCTTCTCACACACTTCTAGACGTAAAGAGATAAGAAACCTGAACTTGATATTACAATTCAGTCCTTCCCTGCGAACGAACACACAAAAATATTACTAACAAATTGGCGCCGCTGCCGGGGAAGGCAGTATAGTTGAGTTTAGGTTAATTGTTTCTTATTGTTTAGATTTTAATTGGTTCCACAAGTTGTTTTGTTGGTGATTTTCAGGTGTATGCGACGTGCATCTTGCGCTAGAAAGTTGGAATTTGACCCTGAAATCGAGCGTACCTTGAGAAAGATAAGAAAAGAGAAAGCTAAGATGACGGACGCTGAGAATGTTAACGCAAATGTTAATGCAAATGTTAATGCAAATGATAATGTTGATGAGACTTCTATTTGGGACCATGAGACACCTAATCCTGCCAATTGCATGTACAAAACTCCAGAGATTGGTGCAACCCAATTGAACATTAACCCGAGTTTAATTCAGATGATCAGCAATCAAGCTTTTGAAGGAGACATTGAACTAGAGGATCCACACAGACATCTAGAGCGTTTCGTGCAGATGTGTGGCTCATTCAGAATCAATGGTGTTACGAGTGACAAGATTCGTCTCCATATGTTTCCCTATTCTATTAAGGGAAGAGCTTTGGAATGGTTTCAACAACTTCCAAACACTACGGTTGCTACATGGGATGGTCTTTCTACTGCATTCTTGTCCAAATATTATCCATCTGACAAGACGCAACAATTGAGGACTATGATTATGAGTTTCAAAGCACAACCGGGTGAAGGTCTATATCAGGCATGGGAGAGATTCATGGCACTATTGAGGAAGTGTCCAGATCACGGCTTGGAAGATTGGCAGATCATTAGTACTTTTTATGTGGCCATGAATGCAGATATTCGTTTGAGTTTGGATGTGGCTGCTGGTGGAAATTTCAAGAAGGCACCAACTACACAGGCTAAAGCACTCCTTGAGGAATTGGCATCTAATAACTATTCATGGGCACCTAGTGGGACGAGCTCAGCAAAAGCAGCACAAGAATCTGAGATGATCAACATGCTGGCTCAAAAATTGGATACTCTAACTCAGGAGGTGCGAGGACAAAGAGCAAATGTGAATGCTATTTCTTCACCTATGGAGGGGTATAATGATTATGGTGCTAATCAGAACTCTTATGTGCAACAATTTCCAGAAGAAGCATCTTTCATTCAGGGAAGACAGCCGTGGCCGGTTCAGAATAACTCCTATTACAATCCAAATCAAAGGCCAAACAACAATCTTTCTTACAGTAATAATCATGCGGCTAATCCTTCTTATGCATTTCCAAGGCAGAATCAACCTTCTGGTTTTCAGTCACGACCACCATTTCAAGCACAGCAGCAGTATCAACCTCCTCCGAAGAAAGAACCAGCTGATTGGGAGGTTGCACTGAATAAGATTATGCAAGGAACTTCTGGGGCATTGGCTAATATGGAATCAAGAATAGAGCAGATGGCATCATCTCAAAAGATGCTAGAAACACAGATTGGACAGATTGCCTCCAAGATGGGTGTTCGTGAGCAAGGATCACTTCCTAGTCAACCCGACCAGACTGGTAAAGAGCAATGCAAAGCAATTACTTTGAGGAGCGGGAAAGAGTTATAACGTCCTAGAAAATTTTTGTATTTATAATATTTATTTAATATTAATTGTGAAGTATGATGTGAATATTTTTGAGTAGGTCAAGTATGTGTGATATTATGTTCATGTGTTTATATGGTGAATTATGTGTGCGTGTAAGCTTGTGTATTGTTATTTGTATTTTTGATGATTTAAATGTATTTAAATCATGCACTATTGATCTTCTGGGATTTTTATAAAATCATCGAAGTGGTTAAAAATCACGAAATCTTTTGTGTTATTACCTTTATGATATTAGTTGGTTTTTAAAATTATTGGGAGAATTATTTTGGGTGTTTAAGGATTTTAAAATGATTTTATGAGTTATATTGCATTTAAAAGATCAAAACTTGTAAAATTCATATTTAATTCGTTTTTGATCCTAAAAATATTTTAAAAATATGGGGACATAGATAATTTCATTTTCTACTTTATAAAAATGAAATTTCTATTTTTCTCAAATATTACCTATTTATTGTTTCCATTTTACCAGGTATTTTAATTGTTTGAATTGGAAAATCAATTAGTAAATTGCAAGATATCATCATTTCCTTTTTAATCCCTAATTAACTGATATTAACCCCATTTCATTTTAGTCGGGTTTCTTGGAGAACTCTCTGGAATCTCTCTCAACTTTTCTCAAATATCTCTCTCGCGTTTCTCTCTTTCTCCCCAGTAATTCCTCGACTTTTTCTTTAAATCTCTCCCTCGTTTGTACTACAGCTATGTATGCGTATATGTGCTTGTGGGGTGTGGTTGTCAACTGCGTGTGTACATAATTGAGTGTGTGTGTGTTTTGACTGATTGTGGTGTGTGCAAATAACAAGTGATGTGCGTGTGCGAATCGATATGGGTGCGTACAGAGCCAGGTGTGTGTGTATAACTGCAGTGGTGAGTTTGTGCTTCCCCTCCCCTGTTCTTGATATGGATTTGATGCTGGATTTGTGAGGAAGTTGTGACTGTGTAGGTTCAGTTGGTTGATGTGGGTGATGGTATGGTTCAATTGGGTGTGCGTCGGAGGTTGTATGTGTGTATAGGTACGGCTGTGTATGTATGGGTGAGTCGTTGCAAGCAATTGAATTGGGGGTATATGTAAGTGTAGAGGTATGGTTGTATGTGGTGTTGGGTTTGTGTAGCTGCAGTGCCAAGAGTGAGATGGCGAGGGAGAAGAGAAGGAGGAGGGAGGTTGTGTTGAAGTATGGGTGTCGTGGGTAGGTGTTCTGATGTTAAGGCCGAGAGCTCGAGGGTAGTAAAGGGAGTCAGGAACAAAGGAGGTAGCGGAAGAAAGACATGAGGATGGTGCAGTGTTTTTAAGTATATATGTGTGAAGTCTGTGTGTGCGTGATATGTGTGTGCAGTCGTGTTCTTTGTTTGATTGTCATGGGTTTGAGATCAATGGTTATGGCAGTGTTGTTTGGGCTTAGTTCCTCTGTTGGGTATCTTGTTCTGTTAGTGCACAACTATCGAATTAACTATAAGATTTGGGGTGTTCATTGTTGGCTAATGGGGGCTATGCTGTGATTCAATTGGGTGTGTCCTTGGTGTATATAGTGGGGGTAGTGGCTGCCAAGTATAAGTATGTGCAGTACTCTACTGTGATTCTAGTCCGTAAGTTGATTTCGAGCTTGGTTTCTTTATTACTGCAGTGTTGTTTCTTGTTGGTTTGATTGGTTTTAAAACTGAAAAGAGGGCTTGTGTGATGAATTCGGTCATGGTGCTATGTAATTGTTATGTATAATTTTAGTTCTGAATTGGTAGAAATTCGGATAATAATTATTTAAGTTTGATTGGTTAATTGTATGGGGAGTTTTATTGTTATTTGAATTTTTGAGCATATGGGTTGTGTAAATTTTATTTCATCATTTGTAAATTAAATGTTGGAATTTGAGTGATTGTTGGCAGTGGTAAGCTGACTGTTGAAAGGAGTAAAGAGTTGTATGTTGATTGTTAAAGTTTTAGTGGGATGTTATACAGTTGTTTGTGGGTCGGTTGTATTTCGACGGGTTAGTCTATAATATAAAGGAGGTGTTGTCTAATTTTCGTTAGAATTATTTCGTAATTCTTACAGTAATTTAATAAGAATTATTTGTAGGTTAGAATGATATACGTGTTAAGTGTTTATGTGATCAATACATGCCATGTGTTGTATGTGTAAAGCGCAATAGGAAACGTATGGGTAGATTAGAGTGATTAGTAAGGTTTTGGTTGGTTTGTACTGAAGTAGTACTTTACCTGGTATAGGTACGAGTAGGAGGTCAGCCAAGAGCAGTGCGTGTTGATGGAATCTCGCGGAAGGAGATAATTATCGGGGTGGACGAGTGTGGTTGTATAGAGGTTGACCAGTGATCATCGAAAGATGGATATATGATTGAGTAGAGGTCAGCGTGTAAAGAAGTAGAAGCTATTGTAAAGTGAGTGACGGATCGAGATATTGGAAGTGGAAGCTTCATGTATTGAGGCAAGTGTTTCCCTCACTTATCGTTCAAGTGATATGAACCTTCCTGTATTATTTATCTATTCTTTCGAACTCCTTCTCGCAAGCTTCTATACCTTTTATATTTGTTTTGAATGATGTGAACCCGTTCCTGTTACTTTTAAGGTGTTTCTTCCAAACCGTTTTGTTAGGGTTTATACCCCTTACTTCTATTTTCAAGTGACACTTTCCCTCAACAAATATTCAAATAATTATTCACAAATTATTTTACAACTGTTCATTCACTACGCCTATGGTTCAGGTGTTGATTCTTTTAAATTTATTTTAAATAAATATTCATAATCTTTATTAATACTCCAATAATTTATATTTTATCAGATTCTTTGATACCTATTCGTTCAGGTTGATTCCTTTAAAAATTATTTTAATACATGATTTTTTACCGGATTCCTCGGTCGTGTACTATTTTATATTCTTCAAAAGTAATTAAATGATATTTTTTTTAAAACAAGGGGAATCCAAGAATTTAAGACTTTATAAAAATCTTTTAATATAATTCTTGAATATGATTTATGATTTTCCCTTAATAAATATTCTTTCAAGGAATGTTTTCTTCAAAATGATTTGAAACTGATCATTCGGTAATTATTTTTACAAGTAGACGTTTACGCTGTTTTACTCGCTTATATTGATTCGAACCTTTCCATGTGTTGGAAACTTAATTAGATGTTTAGCACTTAATGATAAACGTTGTCTTGTAGTCTCAATTATTGTTGATTATATTGCAAATATTCCCTTCACTTATTGATTAAGTGAAACTTTCTTTAAATATCATGAAGATGTGATCTACCAATTAAATTATTCTATTGAACTTGTCGAGATCTGTTGTTGATATTATTTATTCATTTACCCCTGGTTAATGTATCGAACTTGTCGATACTTTTGAGATTATCGTTCTTTATTTATTACCCCATTTATCGTGTCGAACTTGTCGACACCTGTTGATCTCGAATTCATTATTAATTCTTGGATCATGAATTGTCGCTTTGGAACGTGAGTTTCCAGTTGATTGATGTGTTAAGGGTTGTCGATTATTCCGACCCCTAGTGTAGTTGGGTTAGAATTGGAATGTTTTTGATGTCCCTTCGGGGAGACCATATTATGGTCAGAGGAGTCCCTTTGGGGAGACCAGATTCGTGGTCAGATGTTAAGGCCAATGTGTGCCGTGGATCCATTAAAGGACATTGATGTGTGCGTTTGTCCGGGGTTAGTGCGTGACTGATCAGCAGCCTAACCTTATTGTTTTTTTTAATAAATAAAAATCCAATTCTAATCCATACATTGAGTTTAAAGTCTATTTTATTATAAAAAAATATATTTTCAGTATTGGGAAGTCGGGGCGCTACAGTTGGTATCAGAGCTACAGGTTATGGTCACTGAAACAGTTAGGATGGGTGGTTATACGTGTGTGAGACGGACGTTAGATAGAACGATTTAGGATAAGGTTCACCCTAGGATATTCAGATGAGTATTGCGATTGTACGGACCTTCGATATATCGTGCGAGTAGAAGTTCGAATCGTTAAAGGATTTGGCTAAAAGCGAGACAGCGAACCGGAAGCCGCATAAACCAAGTGGGCGGCTGTAGCTACCAGTCTAGAAGACGTTATCTTGAGATTTTCGCGTGTATTTTAGAATCTTTCTACGCTATTAGATACGATGTGAATGTTGCGGAGAGAATACGAGAAGGTTATGAGCACGAAGTATGAAGCGATTATTAGAAAGGATTGGAAGTTAAGCATAGCCGTGTGCCCCTAATCATTGATTCGTTCCAATTTATTGCCTAAAGAAATTTCCTATTCTTTCTTTGAATCGTCGTAAATTAATTCCCGGTTGGTATCATTGCTGAGGCATTCGTTGCGCAGTGACGATCCAAAATTGAGAATGAATTGAGATCTTCTTATTTATTCAACTCATTATTGTCAGGCTGTTTTTGGCAGCTAAGTATATTATTGCTTAGTCGACAAGAGTGAGGTTATGAATAATTAGGAATTTCTTGAATGTTTGCTTGATCAATTGTTGATGCATCTATTGGAAAGTCTTATAATTATCAATTGATAATGAGCTTTATATGTCAAATTTATTCAAATTCAATCCCATTTATTTCTGAAATATCTATATTTTCCAGAGAATGCTTGATTCAATTTTACATGAAGATTTTTGAAACTCTTGAATCCCTTCCATTTTTCATGAATGCTTGATTTTCTCTAATCCAGCTGAGATGAACAACCTATTCAGATAGGGATTCAGGGACATCTTATCTTTGTGATAGAAGTCCAGTGGGACGCCACTGATTGTGTTTGTCATGAAGGTACTAAAGACTGGCCATCTTTAAGTACTGTGGTGGTTGACCAAGTGACAAATGCAACCTGAAAATAGTTCAAAGATCATATTGATCTCTCGGTTGAACTCCTTTATAAAAGCTTTATCAAATAAACTCAGTGTATATTCATACTTGATGCCATTCATTTTATTGACTTCCTTTATCAGAAATTAGATGTTTCCAAAAAAAAAATAAAAATTCTTAATGATGAAGAAACGCGAAGATGGGCGTGACAACGTCTTAAATGATAGAACTATAACTGCATGGACGAAGAATTGGTTATGCAAGTTTAAGAGTTTGGTGATTAAGACAGATATGTCGTGTCAAATTGGAATATTTGTTGGACCAATAAATCATGGACAAGATTTGTGGATAATGAGAATTGAATAAAGGAAAAAGGGACAACAAAGAAAAGCACATGATTACAGATATGGTTAAAGGATGAAAAGAGAATGGTAATGGATATATTGAGTATAAGATTTTCAATGCCGAAGAAAGATTGTTTTGGACACCTACTGAAGGCCAGAGATATTAAATGAAATATCATAAGATTTTAAATGTTTAAAATCCATCGTTGGATATAAGATTTTATAATCAATAAAGGTTGACTTGAGTAAAGCGGAGTGAAGAGGAACGGAAAGGTCAAAACAAAAAATAAAAGGTCGAGATTAACCAGGACTGAATGAGGGGGTAAAGTGACTATGTGGAGTAAATAACTTATGTAAGCTAGTGTAGGAAGTCATGATTATCAGGGATGGAGGAAGGTTGACTAAGATGGTATAAAGTGACAGTAAGGAGGAAGACAGAGAAACCAGAAAGTTCCAAAACGATTAAACAAAAGATACAAATTAGTTAAGGGAAGAATGTGGAATCCCAAAGATTTGGAGTTAGAAGAGTAAGGGCACCGTAGTTGCCTATAGAATGAGAATTAGGAGGGATTAACTAGACCCCTTGATCAGAAAATAAGATTTAGGGAGAAAATCCCTAGAGATTTTATTAAGATAAATGTGGAAAGTTGTGGCTGTAGCCAGAAGGGTAGTGTGGCAACAAGTAACAAAGTCAGAAGTTAAAGCTATGAGTTATGAGCATGGAAAGATGGAATTTTTGCCGAAAATATTATCATATTAATCTTGGTGGAAGTTTTGAAGAGAGTGACATGACTGCTTTTATGATTATTAAAAAATTTGAAAATTTAATACGATCATTAGGAAGTTAACAGAAAGTGGATGGTGATGGCTATAAAAAGGAGTTAAATATAACTCAGGATTAGATTTATTTCCCAACAACGAAATACGAGCAAATTTTGAGGACTAGAAAAAGGGAGATTTTGACTTTGAGAAAGATAAAGGCGGTGTTTTGAGGTCGAAAGAAGACATTGAGGTCTTAACAATTAAGCAAATCAAGAAATTGTTATACCAAGGGAATGGAATTGTTTTGTATAAGGAGATATCGGAAAGGAGACAATTAAGTCAAAACATATTCCAATGAATAAGATTTCAAACGACATTCAGACGAAGAATTTAATATGATCGTAGATCACATATCAAGATGATCGAAGACTCAGGAAGCGTATGCAAATCAATCGAGAGCGATTTTAAGAGTTTCCAAGAAAATGAAGAAAATTTGGCACAAGGATCTTAATGTGAATTTTGAAAGTCATGATTTTGTTGTTAATGCAAGTGGTGTTAAATGTTGAAGATGTAGCGTGTAAAGTTATAATTCGAAAACTAGTCAAGTATACAAAGCTGTGATTCGAAAGTTGATTTCGGGAGATGCGGAATAGTGTGTTGCGAATAAGGTATATATATATATATGATTTAAGGATCGAAAATGGTCATCAGTTCAGAATGGTTTCATGGTAAAACAATGAGATGAAGGATGGATAGAAGTTTTTCGATTATTCCCTTCTCGAGTAACATTGCACGCGAAAGAGGAGTAAGAATTATTGAGAAATTCTTGATATTCTTCTTCCTAAAGTTTTATCTGAGTAAGGTTTCGTTTAAGATATGTAAATAAGTGGTGAAGCGTTTTAAGTTGAATATGCATGTTGATAAAAGCGGGAGCCTGTTGGGAATTATTGGAGTAAGAATTGTTTCATGGTTAGTATCAAGTGAGGTTTTGACCTCAGGAGAATTAATATTACGGATTGGTTAACTCAATTTTGTTCTTGTATTGAGTGAAGTCACAGTCAAGGTGACAGGTATATTAGCTTTCAAGAGCTGCAAATAATCAAGGCTATACTTCAAAAGACTTGGCAAACCAGAATACTTTATAAGAGTGAGAATCGAGTTGTTAATTAAATTATGCTTGATGTGCACCTAAGGACGTATGTGTTTGGTTATAGTATTCGATTGCAGGGATGCGATTGAGAATGGACGAAATGATGTTAAGTTTCCAGATTGAGTACTCGGTAAAAGTATATGACTAAAGAAAGAAAGAAACTTCTTAATTATTCCCTTCTTGATCAGCATAGTACTTGAAAAGTGGAGTGGAAGCGATTGGAGGATTTCTTGAGATTCTTTTCTCGAGGTTCCAAGTGAAATCGTGTGGTAATACGTAAAGCGTAGGAGTTATACCAAGTGTAGGTTGTTGTAAATTAAGGCAAATTGCACGATCGTATTATTGCGAAGGACTGGCGTGGTAACATAGTTTTGACGCAAGGTATAGTTCATTATGTGAAAGTCATATTGATTTTCGGGGAAAAGATATTCGTTCACGTGTGATAAACGTTTAGAGTTAATAAGACTCGGAAACCAAAGTTTAAGGTTATTTCGGAATTTGAGGGCTCATGGAATGAGCTTATAAATGTATAAGTTGGTATGGGGGAAATCCTAGAGTTGAAAGATACAACCTGGAAAGTGAAAGTAAGATGTTGAGAAGATCAGAGCTGTTATTTGGGTCCTTAGGATTGATTCTGAGGACAGAATCCTATTAAGGGGGGAAGGATATAACGTCCTAGAAAATTTTTGTATTTATAATATTTATTTAATATTAATTGTGAAGTATGATGTGAATATTTTTGAGTAGGTCAAGTATGTGTGATATTATGTTCATGTGTTTATATGGTGAATTATGTGTGCGTGTAAGCTTGTGTATTGTTATTTGTATTTTTGATGATTTAAATGTATTTAAATCATGCACTATTGATCTTCTTGGATTTTTATAAAATCATCGAAGTGGTTAAAAATCACGAAATCTTTTGTGTTATTACCTTTATGATATTAGTTGGTTTTTAAAATTATTGGGAGAATTATTTTGGGTGTTTAAGGATTTTAAAATGATTTTATGAGTTATATTGCATTTAAAAGATCAAAACTTGTAAAATTCATATTTAATTCGTTTTTGATCCTAAAAATATTTTAAAAATATGGGGACATAGATAATTTCATTTTCTACTTTATAAAAATGAAATTTCTATTTTTCTCAAATATTACCTATTTATTGTTTCCATTTTACCAGGTATTTTAATTGTTTGAATTGGAAAATCAATTAGTAAATTGCAAGATATCATCATTTCCTTTTTAATCCCTAATTAACTGATATTAACCCCATTTCATTTTAGTCGGGTTTCTTGGAGAACTCTCTGGAATCTCTCTCAACTTTTCTCAAATATCTCTCTCGCGTTTCTCTCTTTCTCCCCAGTAATTCCTCGACTTTTTCTTTAAATCTCTCCCTCGTTTGTACTACAGCTATGTATGCGTATATGTGCTTGTGGGGTGTGGTTGTCAACTGCGTGTGTACATAATTGAGTGTGTGTGTGTTTTGACTGATTGTGGTGTGTGCAAATAACAAGTGATGTGCGTGTGCGAATCGATGTGGGTGCGTACAGAGCCAGGTGTGTGTGTATAACTGCAGTGGTGAGTTTGTGCTTCCCCTCCCCTGTTCTTGATATGGATTTGATGCTGGATTTGTGAGGAAGTTGTGACTGTGTAGGTTCGGTTGGTTGATGTGGGTGATGGTATGGTTCAATTGGGTGTGCGTCGGAGGTTGTATGTGTGTATAGGTACGGCTGTGTATGTATGGGTGAGTCGTTGCAAGCAATTGAATTGGGGGTATATGTAAGTGTAGAGGTATGGTTGTATGTGGTGTTGGGTTTGTGTAGCTGCAGTGCCAAGAGTGAGATGGCGAGGGAGAAGAGAATGAGGAGGGAGGTTGTGTTGAAGTATGGGTGTCGTGGGTAGGTGTTCTGATGTTAAGGCCGAGAGCTCGAGGGTAGTAAAGGGAGTCAGGAACAAAGGAGGTAGCGGAAGAAAGACATGAGGATGGTGCAGTGTTTGTAAGTATATATGTGTGAAGTCTGTGTGTGCGTGATATGTGTGTGCAGTCGTGTTCTTTGTTTGATTGTCATGGGTTTGAGATCAATGGTTATGGCAGTGTTGTTTGGGCTTAGTTCCTCTGTTGGGTATCTTGTTCTGTTAGTGCACAACTATCAAATTAACTATAAGATTTGGGGTGTTCATTGTTGGCTAATGGGGGCTATGCTGTGATTCAATTGGGTGTGTCCTTGGTGTATATAGTGGGGGTAGTGGCTGCCAAGTATAAGTATGTGCAGTACTCTACTGTGATTCTAGTCCGTAAGTTGATTTCGAGCTTGGTTTCTTTATTACTGCAGTGTTGTTTCTTGTTGGTTTGATTGGTTTTAAAACTGAAAAGAGGGCTTGTGTGATGAATTCGGTCATGGTGCTATGTAATTGTTATGTATAATTTTAGTTCTGAATTGGTAGAAATTCGGATAATAATTATTTAAGTTTGATTGGTTAATTGTATGGGGAGTTTTATTGTTATTTGAATTTTTGAGCATATGGGTTGTGTAAATTTTATTTCGTCATTTGTAAATTAAATGTTGGAATTTGAGTGATTGTTGGCAGTGGTAAGCTGACTGTTGAAAGGAGTAAAGAGTTGTATGTTGATTGTTAAAGTTTTAGTGGGATGTTATACAGTTGTTTGTGGGTCGGTTGTATTTCGACGGGTTAGTCTATAATATAAAGGAGGTGTTGTCTAATTTTCGTTAGAATTATTTCGTAATTCTTACAGTAATTTAATAAGAATTATTTGTAGGTTAGAATGATATACGTGTTAAGTGTTTATGTGATCAATACATGCCATGTGTTGTATGTGTAAAGCGCAATAGGAAAAGTATGGGTAGATTAGAGTGATTAGTAAGGTTTTGGTTGGTTTGTACTGAAGTAGTACTTTACCTGGTATAGGTACGAGTAGGAGGTCAGCCAAGAGCAATGCGTGTTGATGGAATCTCGCGGAAAGAGATAATTATCGGGGTGGACGAGTGTGGTTGTATAGAGGTTGACCAGTGATCATCGAAAGATGGATATATGATTGAGTAGAGGTCAGCGTGTAAAGAAGTAGAAGCTATTGTAAAGTGAGTGACGGATCGAGATATTGGAAGTGGAAGCTTCATGTATTGAGGCAAGTGTTTTCCTCACTTATCGTTCAAGTGATATGAACCTTCCTGTATTATTTATCTATTCTTTCGAACTCCTTCTCGCAAGCTTCTATACCTTTTATATTTGTTTTGAATGATGTGAACCCGTTCCTGTTACTTTTAAGGTGTTTCTTCCAAACCGTTTTGTTAGGGTTTATACCCCTTACTTCTATTTTCAAGTGACACTTTCCCTCAACAAATATTCAAATAATTATTCACAAATTATTTTACAACTGTTCATTCACTACGCCTATGGTTCAGGTGTTGATTCTTTTAAATTTATTTTAAATAAATATTCATAATCTTTATTAATACTCCAATAATTTATATTTTATCAGATTCTTTGATACCTATTCGTTCAGGTTGATTCCTTTAAAAATTATTTTAATACATGATTTTTTACCGGATTCCTCGGTCGTGTACTATTTTATATTCTTCAAAAGTAATTAAATGATATTTTTTTTAAAACAAGGGGAATCCAAGAATTTAAGACTTTATAAAAATCTTTTAATATAATTCTTGAATATGATTTATGATTTTCCCTTAATAAATATTCTTTCAAGGAATGTTTTCTTCAAAATGATTTGAAACTGATCATTCGGTAATTATTTTTACAAGTAGACGTTTACGCTGTTTTACTCGCTTATATTGATTCGAACCTTTCCATGTGTTGGAAACTTAATTAGATGTTTAGCACTTAATGATAAACGTTGTCTTGTAGTCTCAATTATTGTTGATTATATTGCAAATATTCCCTTCACTTATTGATTAAGTGAAACTTTCTTTAAATATCATGAAGATGTGATCTACCAATTAAATTATTCTATTGAACTTGTCGAGATCTGTTGTTGATATTATTTATTCATTTACCCCTGGTTAATGTATCGAACTTGTCGATACTTTTGAGATTATCGTTCTTTATTTATTACCCCATTTATCGTGTCGAACTTGTCGACACCTGTTGATCTCGAATTCATTATTAATTCTTGGATCATGAATTGTCGCTTTGGAACGTGAGTTTCCAGTTGATTGATGTGTTAAGGGTTGTCGATTATTCCGACCCCTAGTGCAGTTGGGTTAGAATTGGAATGTTTTTGATGTCCCTTCGGGGAGACCATATTATGGTCAGAGGAGTCCCTTTGGGGAGACCAGATTCGTGGTCAGATGTTAAGGCCAATGTGTGCCGTGGATCCATTAAAGGACATTGCTGTGTGCGTTTGTCCGGGGTTAGTGCGTGACTGATCAGCAGCCTAACCTTATTGTTTTTTTTTAATAAATAAAAATCCAATTCTAATCCATACATTGAGTTTAAAGTCTATTTTATTATAAAAAAATATATTTTCAGTATTGGGAAGTCGGGGCGCTACAAGAGTTACCCGAGGTTGAGGTTCTTGAGCCTAAAGAGAAGGATGCTGAAAAAGAAAGTGAGATAGTAGAGATCGATGCAGAAAAGTCAGAGAAAGTAGATGAAGAGAAGAAGGAAGAAGAACCAGAAAAGCCGTATGTTCCTCCACCACCTTATGTTCATCCTATTCCATTTCCACAGAGACTTCACAACAGGCAGTTAGAGAAGCAGTACGAGAAGTTCTTGACTATGTTCCGGCAATTGCATGTCAATATTCCTTTGGCTGAAGCTTTGAATCAAATGCCACTCTATGCTAAATTTCTTAAGGAGATGTTGACAAAGAAGAGGAAACTTGAGGATGCAGAAACAATTACTCTCAATGCTGAATGCAGTGCAGTCATCCAAAAGGCCATTCCTCAGAAATTGAAAGATCCGGGAAGCTTTTCTTTGCCTTGCACTATTGGGAAGATGGAGAACATGAAAGCTTTGTGTGATTTAGGGGCTAGTGTGAGTTTGATGCCATATTCAATCTGCAAACGACTTGGTCTTGGAGAGCTTAAAAAGACACGGATTTCACTTCAGTTAGCGGATCGTTCTGTTAAATATCCGTTGGGGGTCATTGAAGATGTGGTAGTCAAAGTGGATAAATTTGTCATGCCTTGTGATTTGTGGTGTTAGAGATGGATGAAGATGTCGAGATGCCCATTATCTTGGGAAGGCCATTCTTGGCTACTGCTGGCACTACTATCGATGTTAAAGCTGGAAAATTGACATTGAATGTTGGAGAGGAAAAAGTGGAATTTGATCTGAACAAAGTAATGAAGATGCCTCCTTTTGGAGCAACTTGTTTTACTGTTGATGAAATTGTGCAGCTCGAAAATGAACATTTCGTGGGAGCAGAACGGGTGTTAGATGATGTAGTAGAAGAAGAAGAAATTGTTGTTCGAGACACAGAAGTTGAGATGGTTTTTACACTTTCAGAGGCACCACAGGTGGAACTTAAACCTCTACCTGCTAATTTGAGGTATGTCCTTTTGAATAATGAGCTAGTGATTTTTGAAGAGGGGCATGATAACGTGTTGCGAAGGTGGAAAACCGATGATAAGGAAGAAGAAATTTTTGTTCAGCCGGTTGAGTCGGAGAAGCATCTTAGAGGTGTGAAGAAGAAAAAGAAGAAAATTTGGCCGTTGGGTAGTAGAATCAAGTTGAAATTTGATGGAAGAGATTTGTGGAAATTAAGCAAACCGGATGTCAACGTTCGTATGAATGGTTTGTCTGTTGAAGATGGTTCAGTTATTCTTTTGAAACCACCATGATTTGAGGAAGTAACGTCAAGCTATTGACGTTAAAGAAGCGCTTCTTGGGAGGCAACCCAAGCATTTTTGTACCTTGGTGTAGCATAGGATTTTTTTTACTTTCGATCTTCAAAAAAAAAAAAAAAATATATATATATAGACAGAACAGTGCAGCGCTGACTGCGCCACAAAGCTGTCAGCGCCCTATAATGCAGCACAGGCCTGCGCCAACAGCGCCCCAGCGCTCCCAGCGCCATGACACGCTGATCCAAATGGCGCAACAGGCGCCCTAGCGCTGACAGCGCCCAGTAACGCTGCTCCATCCTGCGCAACCAGCCCTCCAGCGCTGTCAGCGCGCCCTTCTCCTGGAATGTGCGATTTTTTGCCCCTTAAACCCCAATTTTCTTCACTTCTTTTATTCATTCTCATATCCTATTTCTATTATATACCCATATCTTCAACCTATCATCTCCAACTCCTATCCTAACTTAAATTCAAATCTTAAACACACCCAAATCCTATTCTATATCTAAATTCATCTCAATTTTTTTACATCTTCTACATATACATAAACCTATACATACACAAAACCCATCTATATAAACCCCAAAAATTCTCAACTTTCATCCATTCAAAGTGCAAGGGGGATTTAAATTCAAAATTGTGGGGATTCATATTGCAAGTTCACCTCTTGGATTCAATTGGGTAACATTCTATTTTATATTTTATTTGAATTTGTGAATTTTTCAAATTAGGGTTCTTGGTGTGTAATTTGGGGGTTCTTTATTTGGTGAATTGTTTGGAGATTATTGTGCCTTGCTTGATTTTTGTTGATTATGGCTCCTAAAAGGCAACGGTTAATGGGTAGTGGTAGTAGTGCTCCTCCATCTTTGAATGAGAATGATGTTGTGGGAGATGGAGTGGAGAGATTTGTGAATAAGGATGCTAAAGCGGAGTATGTACGGTTAGTGAAAAAGGGGGTTACTCAGGAGAGGAGGTTTGTTCCTCGTAATAATGAGGAGATTGTGGCGATGGTTAATGAGCGGGGTTGGACGTTATTTTGCGAATTTGCTAATGAGGCTCCGTTGGATGTAATTAGGGAGTTTTATGCTAATGCTTCGATAGCAAGGAATAACTCCACGGTTGTTAGGGGTCAGAAGGTGGATTATTCGCCTCATGCTATTCGTTATTTGGTTAGACAACCGCCTAAACCTAGGGGTGCTACAGATTGGGGGAAAATGACGAGAGATGATGTTGATCTTAATGAGATTATTGATGAGCTATGTATTCCAGGTTCGGAGTGGAAGTGTAGAGCAGGTACCACCGAGAAGTGTACTTTCCCGGCTCAAGCATTGTCTAAGTTTGCACGGGCATGGTTCTATTTCATCAGTTCTAGTATCCTTCCATCATCCCATGTGTTCGAAGTTACCGTTGATAGAGCTATTCTACTATGGGGTATTCTCAAGGGTGAGTATGTTGACCTAGGGTACCTTATTAATCAAAACATTCTTCGGTATATGGGGAGTAATTCGACGGCTAGTATTCCTTATGCTTCTATCATTGCGTACTTATGTGATGCGTTGAAGGTTAAAGGGTACGAAGGTGAGCCGGTGTATAAACCTCTGAGTTCTATTAATGATGTTTCTATAGACCGGATGGGGGAGTGGTCGGGCGGCATTCCTCATCCTAGGGGTCTCGGTTTTATAGTTGGTGGTGCTGGTGGTCAGGGAGCGGGCGCTCCGCCACAGGTTTCTAGGGCACCGAGAGTGGCTATGGCGGGTTCTCGGCGGCGTATGGTGGATATGTCGGTATTTGATTCTTATTTTCGCCGAATGACTAGGCGAATGGATGCTATGCTTGTGAGCAGTCGTCAGTATTCTGAGGATATGGGTGTAGCTTTGGAGGCGAAGTTTCAGTCACCTAGTACTCCGGTCCAGTGGCCTATATTTGGAGCTCGGACTCCGTATCCTCCACCTGATTCATCTGACGAGGATGACGAGGGTGCTGCTAGCGAGGATGAGTAGGTATGTTCTGCTATCCATTGTATTTACTTCCATTCAATGAGGGCATTGAATATTTTAAGTTTGGGGGTAATTTGGGGGATTAGTAGTTGTATGTTGTATATATTATTGTATATTGTGTTCATATAGGATATCATGTTTGCATAGTAGTGATAGTTCATGCATGATTGTTATGTTCGTATTATCTACGTTTGTCTCATATAGGACATTTTGTTTTATTTTCGTATATCATGTGAGTTTTCATTTAGTTGCATTATCATGGAATGCATATTTCATGATCCCTTAGGACGAGCTGATTCTGATTGATAGGTGGATGTTGATTTGGGTGTGATGATGATGAGTAGAGGGCTGATTTATAGTTTCTATGAAATTGACTTGCATGATACGGGAACAAAATTTATTACACAGTCTCATTGGGGTGCTTTTGGGCTAGGTTAGGGTCATGCCTGTGGGATGTTTTGAGATTTAATCACTTGTTTATATTTAGAATTTTCGTTATTCCCTTTATAGCGTAGGAACATTAAAGTCTAAGTTTGGGGGAAACCAGGAATTTTCATGCTAGTTGTTCATAATTGTTAATAATGGCTAGGCGTCAAATGGCTAGTAGCCGGCTCATATTTATATGAGTAGTCTAGGGTTGGAAATGAGAAAGGCTCATTCCAGATTGCAGAAAAAAAAAAGAAAAAAAAAAGAAGAAAAAAAAAGAGAAAAAAAAAGAGTCAATAAGTTATTTGTTTATATGCAAAATTAACCAGAGTGAGCTCTTTAATACTCGAGTAATTAAGTCTGAGGGGACTTAGTCCTAGTAACCTAAAGCCTTTGAGGTTTGGGATTGCTGACCTAACACTCGCTTCATGGGTATTATTGTATAAGCCTTTTGGGGTCTCATTCATTGCACGGTTAAATAAGCATGCGTATTGTATATAGTGTCGTAGTTTAGTAATAAAGCATGAGTTTCTGTCTACCTTGGATAAGGGTGGAGGTGTTCCTAGGTTATGAAGTGTCTACAGTCTATTCTGATTATAAACCTGTGATTGTCTTGACGGAAAGCATGTATGATTTTTGACCTAGTTTTGGGAGTATTTTTGATGAGCATTGCACACACGCACGTTTGTGTTCATGTATTTGTTAGTATACGGGAACTTAGTCGAACTCTGCTTGGATTTGTTACATTCATTGAGATATTTGCTTGTTAGTTGGTTTTGGTGAGTGTGAAGGGGATCTTGCATTTTCATAGTAGTTGCATTCATGCATTGCATTGCATTAGGTTAAATGGATTTTGTGGGTACATTCACTATAGGCCCTCACGAGACCTTACTCGTCCACTAGGGCTGCCTAGGGGTTTAAAGGGCTTGTTGCATATTCCAAATGCAACCGTGATCACCTACGGAAGTGGTACTAATTAGGTAGTTATAATTGTTTATGCTTGAGGACCAGCATCGGTTTAAGTTTGGGGGTGTTTGATAAGTGGATTTTATATCCACTTGGAACATTCTATATCGGCTTAAATTGATTGTTTTGGACTCAAGTTTGTGTAGTTTTGATGTGTTTTGTGTAGTTGTGCAGGTTTGCAAGAATATCTAAGCTTTTGTCATTTTTGGAGATTTAATTTAGTTGTGCTGAATAAAGTCGCGCACGTGATCTTGTTAAAGAAGGCTGGGAATTTACTGTTTTGCCCTTTTTCTAATTCTAATTGTATTCTGGGCAGTTTTGGGTACCTTCTTTAAATCCTAATTGTAATAGAAGGCAATTTCTTGCTAGGCAAGATATGTAGAGCATATATAAACACATCCTACCATTGTAAATAGAAAACAATTCATAGATAACAATTCATAGCTTTTAATCGTATCAAGGTACTTTCGATCTTCAATTCTTTCTTCAATATTATGTTTTCATTCATTATCATTATTATTATGTTTTCTTTATTAAATATGCGTAACTAATTCTCTAATCTGAGGATTGGGTAGTATTCCTTGGTATTCATGCATGCTTGATTACGTGATTTTCTGCTTTGCTGATCTGTTAATGAGATCTTAACACAATTAGGGGAGTCATGAACCTTTGATTGTACTCTAGGGATTGTAATAAGCTTGGGAGAGAAGTTGCAATCTTAGTACATGATTTAACAGACATAATTTGAATATTAGATCGGGAGATTAATAGGAGAATTGTGAGACATATAATTCTTGACACTTAACAGTTTATAGATATACTTTGATTGTATCACGGGAGTGACAATTAGGGTGTAGCTGTAGGCACTATATTGTAACCTGGGAGGGTACAGTATAACTTTAGAAGAATTGTTTTCAGCAAGGTAGGAACACAGATATCACATTAATATTGAGCATGTATTGAGACCAAGTGAAGAACCCCAGTTCTTAGATTATTTTCCCATATATTTGAATCTCAGTTTAAAATCAATTCTTAGTGCTTATAATTAGTTCTTGGTTAATTTAGTTAATACACAAACCCAAAATTCTTCTCACACACTTCTAGACGTAAAGAGATAAGAAACCTGAACTTGATATTACAATTCAGTCCTTCCCTGCGAACGAACACACAAAAATACTACTAACAAGGGGTTTAGAAGTTGATACCATAGTTTTTGACTTATGTGGAGTTCTAATTTGCTTGCCAAGTTGACATGCTCCACAAGTTTCCATCTTGATATACTTGAGTTTCGGCAATCCTCTAACAAGCTTTTGCGAAGACAGCTTGCTGATTTGTTCCATGTTAACGTGACCAAGCCTTCTATGCCAAATCTCAGGAGATGAGTCCATAACAGCTAAACAGCATGTTGTTTTCTGAGAATCAAAATCTAATATATATATATTTCCTTCCCTTCTAGCAACTAGGGGGACTTTGTTAGTGCCAATAGTAACAATACATTTATCAAGACCAAAGTTAACAAAATGACCATCATCATACAACTGACTAATACTTAGCAAGTTATATGAAAGACCTTGAACATATTGTACTTTATCGATTGAAATATAATCGTTACCAATTGAGCCTTTGCCAAGAATCTGAAGGGTTTTGCTATTTCCAATTGTTACTCTGCCACCCTTTTTCAACTTGAGACTTTTGAATAGAGTTTTATCTCCACTCATGTGTCTAGTGCAACCACTATCCAAGATCCATTGTCTAGACTTTAAATTGGCGGTAAGACACATCTACAAAACAAACATAAAACCAAAACTCAACTTTTTGGTACCCATATTATGTTGGGTCCAACTTGGTTAGTATCAGGGATATACAAAACATTCAAGTCAGTTTTCTTGATCCACATTTTGATCATTTTTGATGCTGTTTTTCTGGTTTCCTTAGTTCTACCAGAATGATATCGGCAAGCTGATTCTGTTTTGCAGTACTTTGGTAGGTGTCCCTTCTTTCCACATTTTGGGCAGATTTTCCAAGGCATGGCATATTCATATGGAGCTCCATCTTTGACTTCGTATTTCAACTTCTTTTTCTTCTGTGTTGAAATAAATCCAAGTCCTTCTTTACTCAATGATGATCTTGTTTGCTTCATAATTGTTTTTAGGATTTCTTCGCCTTGGACAAATTTTCCCATTCCTTCTTGACAACCCTTTAATTCTTCTTCTAGTTCCTGTATCTTGTCAGATTGTTGTGTCTGCTTTGCCTCTTCTTCTTTGGAGGTTGAATGCTTTTGTAGTGACTCAATTTGTATATCTTTTTCTGTGAGTTTAGTATTCAGCACGCTGAATTCTTTCATCATGGTGTCATTTCTCTTCAGCAATACATTGTTGAACTCTTCGACTTGAACAAGCTTAGCTTTTAGATCAGTAACTTCATTATGATTTTTAACGTGATCTCCTTCATCCGTCAAGTCAGAAATGATCTCTCTTAGGTAGCCAATCTTCTTTTTCAGCTTGCTGAATTCTTCTTTTAGTTCCACGGTATCATCCATAGAATTGCTATTTGTATCCTGCATGGTTATGCTATCTACTACATATTCTATAAGGGAATCAAAAGAAGAGTTAGACGAGTTTACCTCACTGTTTTCTTCATCAAGACCTACGAGAGCAAGATTCACTATCTCATCGTCGCCATTGGATTCCTCATCATCATCACTCCAAGTTAGGAATGCTTTCCCTTTCTTCCTGTTTTTGAAGTCATCTTGCTGTTTTGTTTTATTTTTGAGTTTGAAGCAATCTCTTTTAAAGTGGCCTTTCTTTCCGCATTCAAAACAGCCTTCATCATTTGTTTCCTTCTTAGCTTCTGAATACATGCCTCTCTTCTTGAAGTTTCTCTTTTGAATTATCTTTTGGAGTTTTCTTGTGAGGAGTGCAATTTCTTCATCAGAATCTGAATCTTCTTCATCTTTCAGCTTGCTGTTATTTTCCAGCTTGCTGTTATCCGAATGTAAAGCTAGATTCTTCATTTTGGCTGCTAGAACTTGAGTCATCCTTGATGTGTTAGCCCTGATTTTTGACTCAAACTGCTCTAACTCAGGGAATAGAGCCAAGCTATCAATAGTGTCAATTTGGGGATGAGATTCCAACGCCGTAACTTTAGGGGCGAAGCTCCATGGGACGGATCCTAAGATGATCATATTGATTTCTTCTTGGGGTATCTTTTTGCCAAGCACTTGAAGACTGTTTAAGGTTGTTTGAAACCTAGCTTGAGCTTCTTTAATGGTTTCATTC
Organism: Kitagawia praeruptora; assembly: GCA_037693485.1. Lineage (NCBI taxonomy): Eukaryota > Viridiplantae > Streptophyta > Magnoliopsida > Apiales > Apiaceae > Kitagawia > Kitagawia praeruptora. Next base: position 118,964,139 of record CM075352.1, read on the forward strand.
TCATTGATTGTGAAACCGTTTAGTTCTCTTACTAGAGTACCAAGCTTCACTTTCTTCACTCCCTTAGAGCCTTCATGATACGATTCCAAGGTGTCCCACATTTCTTTAGCCGTTTTGCATGATGAAACTTTGTCACTTTCAGCTGGACAAAGGCCATTTAAGATAGTATTCTTTGCACGGTTGTTGTAGCTTATTTTCTTTATTTCAGCATCAGTGAGATCATCAATATCCTTTGAAATGCCTTTGTCATCTTTGAAGTCGTATGGTCCTTTGCTTACAACTCTCCATTCCAGTGGTTCTCTGGCTAGATGATTCTCCATTCGACTTTTCCACCAGTTGTAGTTTTCAGTACCTAGAAGAAGAGGTGCCCTAGAGTCTGAGTTTCCGAGCGGATAATGGTCAGCCATTTAGATCGATACTTTTCCTGTTACAGAAATGATTAGTATAGCAAGGCTCTGATACCAAATGAAAGTATGCACCTAGAGGGAGGGTGAATAGGTGTATTAGGTTAACTATAGTCTATTTTTATTTTTACCGAAATTCTTCCAGAAAAATATCGGCTTGCTGAAATGATTATACCAGAATGTTTCAGCTTGCTGATATTAACTAATACAATGCAGAAATAAACAAACAGAATAGAAAAACTTGACACACAAGATTTTAGCTAGGTTCGACCCCTAATCTCTATGGTCTACGTCCTAGTCCCTTACCAAACACGGTAAGAGAATATATTATTAATCACTATAAACCCGATTACAAGATTCAATAATATATCTCCCTTTTTCCCTAGCTACTGTCAAAATGGCTTGCTGAAATCCCCGTTTCTAAACCTGCTCTCTAAGAACTATACCACTCCCCGTAGTACAATCTTTTCTAGCTTCGTGTTTACCAAGCCCTTGTTCCACAAGCCACTGCCCAGCAACTATGCCTTTACAATAAGTACAATATAGATTTGAAGGATTGAAATTACAACTCAAAGATATAGACTCTTATATATATATATATAAAACGTGTAATATATCTTTAGAGCTTGTGTGTGTTGTTTGTGAATATGGCAATGTTAAACAACTGTTTTGAGGTGACTGAAAGTATAAACGATTTGATGAATATTCAAGAGAGTGTGTATATGTTTTTCCAGTGTCTATTTCATTTATACAAGAGATGTATATATATATATATATATATATATCAAGGTCCAACGTTCGAATATGTTCAAGAAGGAGCCGTTGGTTGATTTTCAGATTTGATGTATGTGAAGAACGTGATTAGTGCAAAGAAATCTGAGTAGGTGTGCTGAAATCGTGGGATTGTGTTTCAAGAAAGATTCCCATGCAGAGAAGTCTTAGTTGGTGGCTGAGAACGTGGGAGTGTTTGTCAAGAGTCAATGTGTTTGAATGAAGACATGTCAAATAACATTGTTTAGTGTATCTCCATGCTTGAGTGTTTTGTTTATGGCGATTCTGAGCTCTTTAGAATATATATTATACACATAATATATATATGTAAGAGTCCTTACATTTAAATCTAAATAGCAGCTCTTTGTATTTCTGGACCTTTCTTGACAGTTTCTGTATTCCCAGAAACAGCTTGCTGAATGTCAAATCAGCTTGCTGATTTCGTATAGCTCCTGTGTCACTATTTCCAGAAATAGCTTGCTGAATGTCCTGTTACAGCATGTTAGTATAGCAAAATATATGTAAACAATTAACCATCAAAATCAAATGGGCTTTCATTATTGTCACATAATGTGTGGTTATAGGAGTGGGTTAATTTGTAAGTGTCTACGTGCTAAATGATCTTAGTGATTAAAGTTAAAGTGTTTTAGTGGATAGTTGCTTGTTGTTTATGGTGTCGGTAAATGGTATGTGCTAAGTGCTATAAGTTGAGGCGTAGCATTTGTGGGATGTCATACTTGTCAATTACTTGGTGTGGTCTATATGTGGGTAAGTGATGGCTTTACTAATTATGAGTGTTATATGTTATTTAGTTTAACTGCGAGGAGTCGTAAAGAGATCATAAGTCCTAAATGTTAGTATTTAAAGACTTGTGTAATTCTCTTCAACTAGATCCTCGGGCTTACAAATATCAATGATTGATTGTCACCAGTATAATTAATATGCTCAAGTGACATGATCATTAATATAGCGTAAGTAATAGTTAATGCTAGGGGTTGTTCCCTAGGGCTTACGAATATCAATAATTGATTGTCATGTGTATCATTAAAATGCGCGAGTAATACGATTATTGATGTAGCGTAAGTAGTAGTTAATGCTAATGTAAATTATTATGTGTTTACTGCATGTCGAGACAGAATTTCTTATGTGCTAGGTGCCGCATGTCTGGGCGGGTACTTTTCTTACTTGTTTACTTTGCTGCAAGTTGATGCAGCTTTATTTTTGCAAAAACAGGGTTGAATTGTATTTGAGGGGCTGTGCCCATAGTCCGATAAACGAATACTTCATGCCGAAATTTTCTAAAAATCCCTGCATTTAAATTTATTTAACTCATTTAATATAAATGGTCTAGAGGCATGAAATGGATGTTAATTGTTTACGTGAATATGTGCTAAGTGAATTATTTTGGAGGTTAATTGTTGTTCCGAGGATTATGTGCTAATTCAAGGATTAAATGTGTCTTGAAGATTAAATGGGTATTATGAGCCTTTATCGAGGATTAAGTATGTTTTGATGATTAAATATTAATTAAGTTGTCATAGAATGTCAATGGTATTATAGTTGTGTATGTTAAGTGAAATTGATTAAGTGGTATGATTTGGGGTGGTTAGCACCAGGAAATGTCCACTTTAAAAAGGGGACTCTTCCATGTCATTTTCTTTACTAAATGTGTTATGTGTATTAAGTGGTATTAGAATAGTCAACTATAGGGAGGACACCTATAGTTTGACTTTACGTGACTTAGTGGTAATTCTGAGTCGTGTCTACTCGAGATACGAGATTGGACTGACACGTAATCGTAACTATTTCAGTACCATTAGGATATAATCAAGTTGGAGCGACGTGCATCAAAAAGGAAAGATCGAGGCGTCGTATGAGGGAAGGTAAGATACCTCCATGGAATAGCTTGGACGAGGTGCAAAGGAATTATTCGCAGATTTCTGTTTTCTGCTAAGGACCAGAGGCAAGTTTATTTATGCATACTCTATCGTTCAGAGTATCTGTATTTTGAAATATATGAAATGTGTGGACTAGATTTAAATCCATAATTGCGAGTTTTCCAATCTTGTGCTTCCTCAACAAAATCAGTATATTTTGCCCTTGCTCACGATTAATAAATCCTGCTCGTGCAATAATCAAAACCCCAGGACTTATAATACTGTCGATAGGCGGGGATATTTTTATGATCCTACGTCTTGGGTTATATGGTTTATATTTATAAACTTTTCGTATTATGGAAGTGGACTATATGTTATAAGGTATGTAATCATGTACCGGAATAAGAAAGGCTCAGAGGGTAGAGCATGTATTGAATTTTATAACTTAGCCTGCGTGTCGGGGTTATTTTGTAATATATATTTTCGAAACTCGGACAAAGTTTTTTTTAAAGAATTTCGCAATAACTAACCTAAAGGCAACATCACCAATAAACCAATGTTTACTTAATTAGTAAATACTTCTGAAGCATTTACGGATTAAATAAACCTTATTCATCTAATTAAGTTTATTTAATTGGATGAATATCATTTTCAAAACGTTTTCTTAAAATTGCTTTGTTCCGGAATAATAGAAAAGATATTCCCATAATTATAAATTGAATATTTTCGGTTAAAGTACCTGGAATAATATTGATAAACGTTATTTGAGAGTTTATTCAATTCAATGAATATTAATTATAATATTCATTTGGCAAGAAATTATGAATGGTCTATTATGTTAGGAATAATTCATGAGTTGTGATGTTGAGAATAGAATTTTACTTATACTTCTTGTATATCCTGATTTATAAAGGATTTAGCACTTTGTATAGGAAAATATGTATTAGACAGTTATCTGTAAAGTTTAGTCAGGAATTAACAAGGCATCAAGTACTACATGTCAGGAACTGAGATTGAATCCTGATATGTCAAGTTAACTACTGATCAAGTACTGATGGGATGGTCAGATCCTGATGCAAGATGGAATCCTGATATTAGTCGTGTTACTGATGATGTCATTATGGATGCTACAGAAACTGGCAAGTGCTATAAAACAGGATCTTTGTTTGAGGAATAAGCAAGAAGATTTCATGAAGGAAATAATTTTCTATTGATGGAAACTATCAACTGGACGGCAGAATATTGTCATGTATAGATTATCTTTCTGTGATTAGTTGATAGGAAGCATTATAAATATTCTCTCTATATCATTGTAAAAATAGTTTGGTAGAGTTTGTATTTGATCTTATTAATACAAACAGAGTTTGATTCATTCGTTTATTCTTGTTCATATAACCAAGCAAAAATCAGACACGATTATATAACTTGTATTCAACCCCCCCTTCTACAAGTTATTCGAGTTAACAATTGGTATAAGAGCAGGTTGATTTCGAATAATCATAAAGATCTACAAGCATGTCTGGTTACAAGGATGGGAATACCAAGATTCCTATGCTCAAGAGAAACGAATATACTCTATGGGAAGTAAAGATGTTGCATCATCTGGAAGCAACAGATCCTGATTATCTTTACAGAATCAGAGATGGACCTTTTATCCCAACGAAGGTTGTTGGACAAACAACTGTTGATGGTCAAGTTGTTCCAGAACATACAACAGAGAAGCCTAAATCTGAGTGGTCAGATAAGGACAAGGAGAATGTTTTTAAAGATGCTAAATTGAGAAACATATTATTCAACAGTCTTGATTCTGTTCTCACTAACTATATTCTCTCTTGTAAAACTGCTAAGGATATATGGGACAATATTAAGGTTCACTGTGAAGGAACTAAGCCTGTCAGGAAGAATATGAGGACACTACTTATACAACAGTATGAGTACTTTGAATCCAAGTCTGGTGAGTCACTTACGGATACCTTTGATAGGTTTACAAAACTCATCAATGAGATGGCCATGCATGGTAAATATTATGACTTGGAGGATATGAATACAAAGTTCATGAAAGCTTTGCCTGATTTCTACAATGAGAAGATATCTGCGATTGAGGAAGCTAATGATCTGGATGAGATATCATTAGAGGCAGTGTATGGAAAACTGAGAGCTTATGAACTTGACAAGCAGCAGAAGAAGAGCAGGAGTGAAGGAAAGATGAAGACTGTTGCACTTACTGCTCAATCTGAATCAAAGAAGCTTCTAGAGGAACAGCATGATGAGCCTGCTGTAAAGAACTCAAGGAAGAAGAAAAGCAAAGAAAGTTCTGAGTCAGAGACTACTGATATGGACTCTGACAACAATGATTCTGAATCTGAGATGCAGGAACTCTTTGCTATGTTTGATAAAGCTTTCAAGAAAGGAAGATTCAACAGGAGAAGATTTAGCAAAGGACCTTTTCAAAAGAAGGAGGAGAAGAAGAGTGACAAAGGCAAAAGTACAATTGTTAAGCTTGATAAGACCAAGATCAAGTGCTTTAACTGCAGCGAGCTTGGACACTTTGCTAGTGAGTGTAAGAAGCCTTGGAATTCAGGAAAGGGTAATGCACTTATGGTCACACAGAAGGATTGGGCTGATTCCAGTGATTCTGAAGATGAATTGGATTATGAAAACATTGCACTGATGGCAAATGTTTCAGACAAACCTGGATCTCCAAAGAAAACTTCTTCATCCTCTGTTAAGGTATCACTTCACTCTCTTGATTCATTTGATAGCTTAAATTCTGATGAAATTAGATCTATCCATGCTTAGTTTAAAAATCTGATGACTAATTTTAGAATTCTTACTTGTGAAAGAGATGAACTTAAGGTTAAGAATGATAAATTAGTTGATAGAAATAATTTTCTTGAATCTGAGTTAATTCAAATGGAAGAATACAAGTTAAGTTATGATAAAGCTAAGCATGATTATAGTGTTATTCTTGAGGCTTATGACTATGTCAGAAAAGAATTAGAGGAAGAGAGAGATGTGATTAAGACCATTAACATTTCTAGTAAAAAGACACAAGAAATCATCGAAAATGGAATTCGTGGTAAGGTTAATGGTTTAGGTTTTGATAAGGCTAGACAAGAAGAAAAAGTAGCTATTGTCAATGATGATAGTAAAATAGAAGCTAGCACATCTAAATCTGAAGGTAAGAAAATTGTTTCTGAACCTATTCATGTTAAATTTGTTGATTCAAAAGGTACCCCTATTGTACATAAAAGAATTAACAATAGTAATTCAGATGAGAAAGTGTTAGAGAAACCTAAGAATGTAAACATAGGGTTTCTGTCTAAGTCTCAGTTGAAACAGAGATTAGATGGTCTTTCAGAGTCTAGCAAGATCAAGAGAAAGAGGAATGGAAAAGAAGGTATTAACAAAGAGAATAATTACAAGAATGTACCTGATGCACCTAGAAAAAAATGATATAAGTGTGGAAATCATAATCATTTGGCCCTAGACTGCAATCAAAAACCTTCTTGAAAAACTGTGTCCAGATTCCCCAAGACTCAGAAAATTCAATACCAACCACAAAAAGCTTGTTATCATTGTGGTAGTTTACTTCATTCCATTACATGTGTAGAGAATATCATGAACTGTATTATGACTATTATTCTCTGAAATCTGAAACTCTTAGTCACAAACAGTTTGTGAAATCAGAGTCTAAGGTTGACTCTGCAACAGGTAAAGTAAAGGCAAAATCTCCAAAGCCTGTTGTTTCTAAATCTAGTAAGAAAGGATCCAATCAAAGTTGGGTCCTAAAAAATTCTAACTAGTTACATTTTGTCTGCAGGGCACAGGAAAGAATCATTCAATTATCTTGGACAGTGGATGCTCTGGACATATGACTGGAAAGAAGTCCATGCTTACAAAGTTTGAGAGGAAAGCTGGCCCAGTAATATCCTTTGGAGATGGCAACAAAGGAGAAACCCTGGGATATGGCTCAATTGTTTTTGGGAATGTCATCATAGAAAATGTAGCACTGGTTGAAGGCTTGAAACATACTCTTTTAAGCATAAGTCAACTGGGTGATAAAGGTTACAAATCAATCTTTGACAGAGAAGGATGCAAAATCTTGAATATGCAGAATGGAGACATTGTTCTAACTGGTCAAAGACATGGTAACATATATGAAGCCAGCTTAAGTGATACATCTAAGGAATTGTTTGATGTCTCTACAGCAAAGCAACAAGTAATGAAAGCTGGAATTGGCACAAGAAACTCTCACATCTCAACTTCAAGAAGCTTAATCAACTTGTCAAGCACAATCTGGTGAGAGGCCTACCTCAGGCAAATTATGTGCAAGATGGACTTTGTGATGCATGTCAGCTTGGAAAGCAAAGAAGAACCACTTTCAAGAGCAAGACTGAAAATTCAATTACTGAACCATTTCATATGCTACATCTTGATCTGTTTGGTCCAGTAAACATTATGTCTATCAGCAAGAAAAGATTTGCTCTAGTGATGGTGGATGATTTCACAAGGTTCACATGGGTGTTCTTTCTACACAAGAAGGATGAAGCTCCTCAACAAATCATTGAACTTGCCAAGAATATTCAGAATAACTCTGAGTACAAAGTCAAAGTACTTAGGAGTGACAATGGTATAGAATTCAAGAATTCTACAATAGAGGATTTTTGTGCAGACAATGGAATTACTCAACAGTTTTCTGCACCTGGTACACCTCAGCAGAATGGTGTAGTGGAAAGAAAGAACAGGACTCTCATAGAGGCAGCAAGAACCATGCTTGGAGATGCAAAACTTCCAACTTATTTTTGGGCAGAAGCTATTAACACTGCATGTTTCACTCAAAACTGTACCTTGGTAAATAGTCATGGAAAAACTCCCTATGAGATGATCAAAGGAAAGAAACCAAGTGTGAAATACTTTCACATCTTTGGATGCAAATGCTATGTCCTAAAAGTTCATCCAGAACAACTTGGAAAATTTGAAGCCAAATCGGATGAATCAATCTTTCTAGGATATTCAGCATCTAAGGCCTTCAAAGTTTATAATCTCAGAACTCACATTGTTATGGAATCAATTCATGTTGCATTTGATGATAAGAAATTTGGAATTCTGCAAACTGATGAGAGCCATGACAAATTGGAATTTGAAAATTTGAAGAATTCTGAGATACTCTCCAGTGATGATGAAGGTTCTCTAGAAGGAATTTCTATTGCTTCTCAAAGGAATGCTACTGTTGAGGGGGAGCAAATAAATCAAAGAGAACACAGTGATCATCAGGAGCAGACCAGCTATTCAGAGTCTACTCCATCAGGAACTGATCTTTTAGAGTCTAATCAGGAAAGATCAGTAACTAGCAGCAATATGGAATCTACTGATTCTATTGATCAAATGGGAGTTATTGAAGGCAGAGAGAATTCTTCTACAAGAGATACCACTAACTTAGGGGGAGAGACTAGCAGAGTCAATCTACCACCTGTTAGAAAATGGACAAAGGATCATATTGAAGATTTGATTATTGGTGATCCAAATAATGGTGTTCGAACTAGAAGATCAATTCAAAATGAATGCTTGTATAGTTGCTTTCTCTCAAAGAATGAACCTAAGAAGGTTGAAGAAGCCTTACAGGATCCTGATGGGGTAATTGCAATGCAGGAAGAGTTAAATGAGTTTGAGAGAAACGAAGTCTGGAAACTGGTACCAAGACCTAAAGATAGATCTATTGTTGGTGCAAGATGGGTTTTCAGAAACAAGCTAGATGAATCTGGTATGATTGTAAGAAACAAAGCAAGACTGGTGGCCAAGGGTTATTCTCAGGAAGAAGGCATTGATTATGATGAGACCTTTGCACCTGTAGAAAGATTGGAAGCAATCAGAATGTTTCTTGCATTTGCAGCTCATTCAAAATTCAAGGTATAACAGATGGATGTAAAGAGTGCTTTTCTAAATGACAAACATGATGATGAAGTGTATGTGGAACAACCACCTGGATTTGTTGATCCAAAGTTTCCAAATCATGTCTACAAACTTGACAAGGCACTCTATGGACTAAAGCAGGCACCAAGAGCATGGTATGAGACTTTGTCTAAATTTCTTCTTGAAAATGGCTTCACAAGAGGTACAATTGACAAAACTCTATTCTTTAGAAAGATAAAAGGTGAATTGCTTTTAGTTCAAGTTTATGTTGATGATATTATATTTGGCTCTACTAATGAAAAGTTGTGTGCTAAGTTTAGCAAGCTTATGCAGTCTAAGTATCATTTCTTAGGCTTGCAGGTCAAACAGACTGAGACTGGTATTTTCATTAATCAGTCAAAGTATATTAAAGATCTTTTAAGAAGGTTTGACTTTCAAGACTGTGCAGTTGCAAAAACACCCATGGCAACAGCCACTAAACTAGACTTTGATCCTAAGGGAAAGAGTGTGGATAATACTAGTTATAGAGGCATGATAGGCTCATTGTTATATCTAACTGCGAGTAGACTAGATATAATGTTTTCTACCTGTTTATGTGCTAGATTCCAAAGTGATCCTAAGGAATCTCATTTAATTGCTGTGAAGATAATTTTTTGATATCTCAAAGGAACTCCAAATCTTGGTTTGTGGTATCCTAGAGAATCTGATTTCTTCCTAATTGGCTATTCAGACTCTGATTATGCAGGGTGTAAGATAGACAGGAAAAGCACTACAGGTACATGTCAATTCTTGGGAAATAGATTGATTTCTTGGGCAAGCAATAAGCAACAATCTGTTTCAACCTCAACTGCAGAAGCTGAGTACATAGCAGCAGGCAGTTGTTGTGCACAGCTCCTTTGGATAAGAAATCAGTTGATGGATTATGGTATGACACTTAGTAATATTCCTATGTTTTGTGATAATACTAGTGCTATCAAAATTGCAGAAAATCCAGTTCAACATTCAAGGACTAAGCATATTGATGTCAGGTATCATTTTATTAGAGATTACATTGAGAATGGTACTGTGGAACTTCATTTTGTTCCTACTGACAAACAGCTTGCAGATATTCTAACTAAACCACTTGATGAGACTACATTCAGTAGATTAGTAAGTGAGTTAGGAATGTTAAATTTCTAAATCTTTAACATCTGCAAAAGTAGCAAGGTATGTTGTTTTTAGCTTATGGACTTGATATTCTTGTCAGGATCTATATTTGATTGTTAAATGCTTTAGCTATAACACTTTACCTTGATAAATTTCAGTATGATAGACTTGTTAATAATCATCAGGATTAGAATTGTTATCAGGATGCTGACGTCATCAGTATTGTGTCAGTATCAGGATTGTGAAAAATTGTTTCAGATCCTGATGTTTACTTTGTGTAGTAATCTAATTCTGTGATGTGTTAAGTCTATGCTAGCAAGTTTTAATATTTGCATACTGATAATTTATACATCATTCAAATCAGTCAATAAACAATAGAGACAAGTTAATAATAAGAAATTGTATTTTCATTAATTGAAAGCATTACATACATGGAAATGAAATACAACATCTTTTTGTCTAACTTCTACTGATAATTTTATACTTGTCTAATGATATGGATTCTGAGATACAGGACAAGGAGCATCTCAAGAAATCCATCAGGGGATTTGAACAGCCTCGTCTGCTCTTGGATTCCTTGTCTGGGCGACTTGAATGAGAGTAGCTAACTTAAATGTATAGCATCCCCATCAAGATCAACCTCAGACTCTCGGCCAAATTCTTCATCCTCAAGTTTTGAGGAGGTTAGGAGAAGATTGTATCCAACAGATGGATGTTCTAGGAGAAACCTCTGGATATTATCTAAAACTACTCCATCCATGACTAGTTCGATGAGAAAAGTCGTCTCTTCAAAGAGATGATCAAGAATAGGATGTTCATCGACTGTAAAAATTCTAAAGAATGGGTTTGAATGGAGTTTTTGTTTGAGAATCATTGTTGAGAAGAAAAGAAATTGGAAGGTTTATGGAGAATGGCATAAGGCGTCTGTTTCTTTTATAGAAAGAGGTGAGAAGCTGAATAGTCACTTGGAACTATCAATGAAGTCAGATGCTAATTATCGCGTGTGACTGTATTTCTTGTATTTTCAAGAAATGTCGAATATACCTAACCAATTGATTTTGTTCAGATTAATTGTTTATTTCTTTTTCAGAAAAAAATGCCACGTGGAAACTCCATTTAAGTCTCTGGAATCAGGATGATATTGATCAGGATTTCAAGTGTGACCATCAGGATTTGAGAATTATTATTTTTAAATCACATTGCATTTTGTGATTATTTTGATGAGAGGTCACAACAGGAAAAGGAAGCTGATTAGTATTGATTTTTATCTTGATAATACCCTGATTTATTTCATGAAAATCAATTTTGGATTTTATTTTCCAAAAATCGTGGGTAACCACACTTTTCAGGGACTGACACCTGTCAATCTACGTGTCGACGTGGGATAGTGGTCTGAAAGATTTGTGAAATATATTTGTTTTGAAATCTAATCGTGTAATTGCTTTCTCAAATTTCATATTCTCTAAAGCAAAAACACTCTCGAGTTTTCAAAATCACTAATCCATTTCAAGAATTTTTCAAGTTCTTTTCAGATCAAAAATGGCAGCTCAAAGAAGATTACCTAAGTCAGTAGCCTTCAAGTTTGGTGACTTTGATTTTATGACGAACAATCATGTAGCAGCTATCACCAACAAGGAAGGAGTGTTAACTGATTTTCATCCAATCATGGACTTTCTGGCATATGGACCATTAAGTTATGCATTGACAGCATCTCCAAAGATTAATCAAGCAGCTGTTACATAAGCTTGGGAGAATGCTGAGGTAATTGATTCTACTCAGACTCAATCAGGTAAGATTGTTCTACACTTAGGACAAGATTCTTTTGATATTACTAAATCTGTTGTTAATTCAGTACTTCACTTACCTGTTAGTTTGAATTATGAGAATGTACCATCTGATTATGATGTTAGAACTATGTTATCTGCATTAGGTTATAATGGACCTTTAGATAACATGAGCCAGTTAAGAAGATCTTTTCTTAGGAAAGAGTTGTCTTTCTTCTTTGATCAATTAGCTAAATACTTTATTGGTAAATGTAGTTCTTTTGATCAAATTACTTCTGTTACTTCACATATTGCTTACAGTTTGCTTTATGACAGAGTAATTAACATTGGTCACATTATCTTAAATCAGATGAGTATTAAACTTAGGTTAAGAGATCAAAACAGGAAAATGGTTTATTATCATAGATTTATGCAAATGTTTATTAACCATTTTATTCCTGATGTTGAAGCTAGATTTGGTAGAGAACATTGTGTTTCTTCTTATGTACAGCAAAAGAGAATTTTCTCTGACATTTCAAAGAAGGACAATGAAAAGAATCTAGATGAAATACCTGCAATTCATTATCCACATCATGTTCAGGTAATTCTTAAAACTCATCTTCCTACTATCTACAATTCTTCTTTCTTTTGTGGTGAAATGGCTCAGGAATCTCATTTGGAGGAGAACCCACCTGTGTCTACCCAAGTAGCCCAAAACATTATAGTCTCTGAAACAATTTAAGAACAAAGTTTTAATCCACAGCCTATTGTTTCAAAGAAACCAACCTCTGTTGTTTCTCAAAAGACATCAGTTGTAAGGAAGAGAAGATTTGTTGTGTCAAGTAGTAGTAGTAGTTCTAGTGAAGATGATGATAATATATCTCTTGCTGAGAGAGAAGAATTGAAGGCTACAGTTCGACTTTCTAAGCTAGGACAAAGAGATGAAGCACCTAGTCACATCCAGGCTGTAGTTTCTCAAAAGACTGTAGTACTTAAAAAGGGAAAACAGTTACTGGATACTGTCTCTCAAAAGACTGTGTCTATTGAAAAAAGATCTCATCCCAAGATCAATTCTGTGTCTACACCTCTTGAGTCTTCTCAGGATAAATCTTTTGCTCACTATACCAGGAGAACAAGGAGAAAGATTCAATTGTCACCTACACACACAGAGTCTAGTCCAACTAATATCATGCAGGTCTCTACAAATGAACCTACAATCAAGTCAGCAAATGACTATAGAGATCTGGATATTGATTCTTCATGGGAAACTACATTATCATACAGACTGGCTATGGGACTAATTTCTCTCAAAGTGAAGTTGTCAAGGCCTGTTCTAGATTTTCTGGTTGAAAGAGTACCAAAACTTTTATTTCCAGATGAATATGGACTTCTACATCAAAGACTTGACTTAATAAAGATGTATTTCTATGTATCTGTCAGAAAACAATTAGTCAAGAAATTTGGACTTTCGAAGCATGTTGCACTTCAATCACTTCATGCATATTTATTTGACAAGGATGTCATTATTGAAAATGCTTCAGCTCAAGGTGAACAACAGGAGGAAGTAGATAGAAAATTGCAGTCAATAGAAGATACTATTGCACCAGTGGTGGATAATAGGAAAGATCAGATCACAGTAACTGCAACACAAGAACCATCTAGTCAGAGGTTGGATGACTCAGGAGCTGTGATAGCTGATGCTGAAAGGTCTTTTGTGATGACTGAAATTGCAAGTGAGAAACCCTATGATATGGGAGGAATAACTTTGACTGGTTTTCTTAAAGATCAAACAAACATTGTTCAGTCAGAGTCTATCCACCTTGAGGGTGAGTCTCAGCAAACAACACTTAAAGACGGTGATATACTAACTAGGGTGTCTAATGAAGTATTACTGAAGACATCAGAGTCTAGTAGAGAACCTGAAAGTGGTATACTGGAGCCTGTAGTTTCTGAAAGGAAAGAAGATGATTGTAAGGGTTCAGAGACTATAGCAGCTCACTCCTTGGAGAAAACCTCAAGCCCCATGCCAAATGAGGAACCCTCTTTCCATGTGAGTTCAGGTATAAAAACTTCTTCTAAACTCTATTTTTCTGTAGGTCATGAGAGCACTTGTCCAAAATTGAGTGATACACTTGAAAAGATGGATATTGATCCACAATCTGAGAGGCTGGCTCCTGACCAGGCAAAAGAAGAGGTAGAAAGAGTGTTGACTTTAGATAGTCAAAGTGAGAATGAGGGTATGGATGATCAACTCCATAGTGAGGGAGAGAAAATTAGGAAACCACCATCGTTTGATTTCTGAGATCAGGTTTTCCCTCAATCTTGGTATGATAATCTTGGTATGGATGCTGGTACTTATTCTTTTATCAAGATGTATGAGAAGAATGACTTAGCAAAGCACAACTCAAAGCCAGAAGTTAAAGCTCAGAAGCAAAAAAAAAAGGCTTGCAGGAATTATAAACAGAAGAGGTGAAAGGCTAAGACAAAATTCTACAACATCAGTACCAGAAGATATTCCTAATGATCCTAGTATTCCTTTGTTTGTACTACCAATATCAGCCAGAATTGAGACATCAACAATATCTGATCAATCTGAGGAGGAGTCAGGTTTTGTAAATGTTAGTACACAGAATACTGGTGAATGACAAGATGATCATATTGAAACTTCAGATCAGAAAGATGAAGATGTTTGTAACTCTAATCAAGTTTTATTACTTGAATATCATTCTACACAGGCAACTTCTTCTACAAGAATTGAATCTGAAGATATTCCAAACACTTCCAACATTGAAGTCAATTCTGAAGTTCTACAAGACATTCAGAAATCTCAAGTTGAAATTCAATCAAGACTTCAAACACTTGAAGATAACCAAGTCACTATTATGGAAAATCAAGCAGTTCTGATGAATCTCATTTGTTCTGTTACTGAATATCTTGGAATTAATGTTGCTGATGTCAAAAATGGGGAGATAAAAATAGTTAAAAGGCAACATACTGGGGGAGGAGATAAACAGACTGAGAGAAATTAAAAGAGGAACTAAGGATGACAGAGGTGAATCTTATCAGGGAAGTGGTAAAGGAAAAGAAGCATCAAATAGTTGAATTCTTTCTTCTAAGTACTGGATACTATGTCTATATCTGAAAAAGGAGGTACTTAACTTCATGATTTTTGAATTCATAAATTCTATTCTGATTGTATTGTTATATGTTTTAACATCAACAACTCAGATTTATGCTTAGGATTTTAAAGCATAAATAGGGGATATTGTTAGGAATAATTCATGAGTTGTGATGTTGAGAATAGAATTTTACTTATACTTCTTGTATATCCTGATTTATAAAGGATTTAGCACTTTGTATAGGAAAATATGTATTAGACAGTTATCTGTAAAGTTTAGTCAGGAATGAACAGTGCATCGAGTACTACATGTCAGGAACTGAGATTGAATCCTGATATGTCAAGTTAACTACTGATCAAGTACTGATGGGATGGTCAGATCCTGATGCAAGATGGAATCCTAATATCAGTCGTGTTACTGATGATGTCATTATGGATGCTACAGAAACTGACAAGTGCTATAAAACAGGATCTTTGTTTGAGGAACAAGCAAGAAGATTTCATGAAGGAAAGAATTTTCTATTGATGGAAACTATCAACTGGACGGCATAACATTGTCATGTATAGATTATCTTTCTGTGATCAGTTGATAGGAAACATTATAAATATTCTCTCTATATCATTGTAAAAATAGTTCAGTTCGTGAGGTTTGTATTCGAGAGTTTGAAACAAACAGAGAGAGAGTTTTATTTTGTCAGCAGCTGCTAAAGGTATTTGTACACCTTTGGTAGAGTTTGTATTTGATCTTATTAATACAAACAGAGTTTGATTCATTCGTTTATTCTTGTTCATATAACCAAGCAAAAATCAGACACGATTATATAACTTGTATTCAACCCCCCTTCTACAAGTTATTCGAGTTAACATATTACCTATTGACTGAGAATCAGTGTGAGTTATTTGATAAAGTGGTTAAAGTCCGGGAACTGCCGGAGAGATAATGTCTTGGTTTTAATTAGAAATATTCCAAGAGTTACATTTGGGTGTTTTGAGGTTATTACATATTTCGATATTAGTAGTAAAATTGTTGAATATTCTTTTAAAAGGGGCTATTGAATATTTTATTCAATAAATATTATGTATTTATTTATTAAATACCCTAAGTGTTTGAAAGGGTATAAAATGTTATTTGGAGGTTATTGAAGGACTTTTATAGTTGATTTAAAATACTATTTTTGATTCTACCTATGCAAGTTTTCAAAACCTATACTTTTGAAAAGTTATTGTATAATACTGCATTTGCCAGGTATTTTGTGAGATAGAGGTAGTCGTGGAAACCCGGAGGGATTCCAGCGGCAGATTATTATTTATTTTGAGGAATGTTATTTATAAACATTAATTATATTTCCGTGAAGTAGGAATTACTTGGAAACCATTCAAGGATTATTATTTGAATACGATATCATTCAAGGAATTGTATTTGCTTACTAAATTATCTCAGTCGAGAAATACCATATGAATATTACTTCTATTAAATAGGCGAGTGGAAGGCATAATTGTTTTCGAAGGTACAATGTGGTACTTGTGTTATGATTTGATATTGGCTTATAAGCGAGATATGAGATATATTTGTTATAAGCCGGATGTTTTGCTAAGACCCTTAGCGAAAGGGCATACGAATCTCATTCTTCGAATATAGACCGGGAGTCGGTATTTCTTGATATATTATGAATATTTTCGAAGGAGAATATTTAAGTAAATATTTCCCATTATTTATTGGAATGAATATTGTATGGATATTCATTCGAGATTATTTACTTAATGAACATTACTTTACTATTCATTTAAGGATGAATTATTTACTGGGTACTATTCCAAATATTTATTCGAGGATTTACTTATTTAAATAATAATTTCCATATACTCATTCGAAGGTTACCTTGAGCAATATTTTATATTAAGAATATGATTTAATCATTTAGGAGTTAATAAATATTCTTTGAATATTTATTTAATTCTTTTAATTAGTTTTAAAAAGGCATTATTTTATTCAGATATTATCTTCGATCTTCAAATACTATGTAAATTATTCCTGAGTCTTATCATTATTACTTTTATCAAGGAAGGTTCTCAGAACTCTATTCTTCATTTGAATCTATCTTTTAAAATATAAGGGAACCTTACTTGAGAGCTATTATTTCTTTGACTACCCGGTCATATACTTGTTAGACTACCTTTTCACTCGCATCTTGATTCTTTTCAAATATCGATATGAGTCTTGTTGGTTACCTCCTCAACACTCGAGGGGTAAAATTCATGGAACAAGTTTATATCCATTAACAAGCATCAGCTTGGGAAATATTGGTGAATTTTCCTTTTCGACTAGATACGACTACTTTGTGGAGTCTTATCAACAAGTATTATACTTGGGGAAAGGGGGACGAACTTTACGTTTCAGAGTCATGAATTTTATTCGAACTAGGAGTCATGTAAGAGGCCGCGTCGCGCCGGTCCATCCCAAAGGCCCAACCGTTGGCCAGGGAGATCAAAAAGGGCGATGGACAAGTATATCCGTCAGTTCTTCCTTCTACCGGTAGTAAAACCAAATTGAGCTGTACAATCTGCGAGTGATCATCGTAAAGATTGGAACAGCGGGCGCGGTGAATACTCCAGTATTAGTTCATCATCCAATTTGGATATTTCCTGTAACACGTATCGAAGAGACTTCTTTCAGGTTGACGGGTAGTTCCCGCGACACGTAAAGAGACTTCTTTCAGGTTGGCATGGGTTTGAAATATGTTCAAAACTAGGATTGCAATTTTTCCCTGCAATTTCCTCGTTGTGATATATGATGATATCTGGATCATATTTTGCATAGCAGATATTCCTACGAAAGTTATAATTTGAGTTACCTTGTTACTTCATCCTTTATCTTATAATTGATGACTCTGTTGATACCTTATATAACATGAGTTGTGATAAGGAGGTTTTTGATATTGGATCACCTTCTAACTTTCATCTTTTAAGTTATATGTTGAGATTCTGCTTATATTCTATATAGCAGATATTTTACGGAAAGGTTATATGGAACTATCTTATAACTTCATGTTTTATGATATACTAGCACTATGTTCGTCAATGCATGGCATACATTTTCAAAGATATTTTAGAACTGTTATTACATTGTTGAGGTACAGTATCTTGATCTATCAAGTGTTTTGGCGAAAATGATATACTTATAGGTATATACTTTAAGACTTGTGAAATACTAAAAAGGGGATCTTTTTATGGTTTGGTTTCTGTTTGATGAAAACACTTGTAGTAGCAATATATTGCACTACGTATTTTGAAGAGTTTTAATAAAGGTCGTTGAGACTACAACTTATACCATTTTGCTAAGGTATGAAGCTTACTATGGTTAGTATAATCCCAGGTTGTTCATTTGATGCTATTTCAAATGTTATACTTTCCTTATTGAAGTTCCATAGTTATAAATGTTTCAGAAATGATATTAAATATTGTAAGACATTGAATACCCTTGTGTGTATTGGTATGTATATTGTTAAGTTCTATTATTTCCTTGCAGAGCAATTCTTTCGCTCATTCTTGCTCGTTTCAAATATTAACCTTTCAGAGGAAGGTAGTCGGTTGAGGCTTATCTGCATGGTTCAGAAGAAGTAGGCAGTACGCCCTTATGAAGATGATATGATCCAGAAAAGCTATAGCTGGAGTAAGTTATATGTAGGTACATTGATGTGTAATATATATTACTTTGTACTGAGTAGCTCTAGTTGCTAGTATACTTCCCAACGAAGCTATACTAGTAATATAAGATTTGTAAGTCATAGTGCGATGTAATTGAATGGATGAAATGAGAAATGTAAGTATTTTGAATTCTTGTTTCTAGCCCTATAACCTAAAAGATGCTTGGTGGTTGGGGTCTCAAATGTTGTAATTCAGTTATTAAGTAAGTACAGGTGGTTAATGTTATTAACCCGTGAATTGACGTTGATGATTTCCGCGTGACGACCAAATCCTTGACTCCGGATTTGGGGGTGTTACATAAATGGTATCAGAGCTTAGGTTATAGTAAACTAGAAACGAGAGTGAGTAGGAGTGTGTATAGTTATGTGAGAACGTTGGAACTCATGTAGAGTTCATGTTGGACTATTGGATATAGTGCCAATGATTAAGTTAAGATTGGAATGTTATAATGAGGAATATGTTGAGATGGACCTCACCTTGGGTAGTTGTGGATGTCAGCTAAAGGATCCTCAGAGACAAGTATTGGTTGGCAGGGGCACAGATCGCCCGAGGTATGAAATTAAGATGATTTTAGGGGATTCATTGAAACAGTTATGTATTCTCCGAACTATAGGAAATTTCAATATGATGATGAAGGATAGAAAGTTGGCATCTAGTATTGTGGCAAGGATGTGTTGAGAACGTACTCATGCTGTTAAAATTCCGAAAAAGGAAGCAAAACAAGATCACTATGAAAGATTATTAGTCGAAGTTGCGGATGTTTAAACCCTCTCGGGCTTAAGAGAGCTTGAGGTAATATTAGGAATGGGTTGGTGGACCGACACCGAATGTTTCAAATGATTACATAGATAAAATGGTTAAGTGATGATTGGTCAATAAACACGAGATATGTTTTAAGAACCAAGACGGACTGAGAAAGTCTGAGAAAGACTAGTACGAAGGCTGTTATGCCAAAAAGGGATAAGCTTAAGTAGCACACGGAATTGTCTTGAGGACATGAACATGTGGTATAAATTGAAGGGTTTCGTGCATCAAACGCAGCGGAAAAATTAAAACAAAACCAATAATTATCGAAACCCTACCGCAGGATCCATGCAAAAACATGATATTTAATTCGGAGATTGATGATTTACCTTAAAGAAGCTTTAATAACGGATGAACATCAGAGATCCTAGCTACTTGAATCACCACGCATCCCGCTCTCACGATCTACGCTCTACCGGTATCCACACGAATGCTTGATCTTCGAAGGAGCGATGTACTAGCATCCGGAAACTGATTTCTCTCCATCTCCATCTTCTCTCTCAAACGGCTAGGGTTTTCTCTAAAAAGTCTAACCCTAATTTGAGACTTTAAGATGTTTATATAGAGAGATAAATCAATATTCCATGGCCCAATCATATTGGCCTTTTACTCAAATTCGAATTCTTAATTAAATAATTAATTAAGTCACACTTAATTAATATTCTAATATAATTCGAATTCTAATAATTAGTAAATTCGAATATCTATTTAATTAATTAAGTCTAACTTAATTAATATCATAAATAAATTCAAATTAATATTTAATATAAATTCATAATTTAAATCAATTCTCCTTCAAGCATTCTTAGTGTGTGACCCTGTAGGTTATCATTACGTTGGCAATAATTTTATTATTCAATATAAAATTATAAACAATGAGCGGCATCTAGTAATACATCATTGCTACCCAAGTAATAATAATAAATCGATGATTCGATTAAACCTTTCGTGACTAATGTTCCTATGTCATATAATCCCTTTAACCAAATATTATAGATTAAACTAGAGGCATGTTGTTAGTCATCCTCTTCAACATTTAATCCGAGTTTCCTTGATCAGTGAGTAGGCTATCAAAAACAAATCAATATTTGAGCATGGCCATGCATTTCATAGTCTCACTCAATCAAGAGGCCAATAATATCTCTCCTAATTTTAGGAGGGTTAAATCCTTTATCTATCATTCATATTTCTCATACGACTCATAATATACCCGATGTCCACTTTTATCATCACCCGGTCAAAGGTAACTTTTAATGTAGTCAAAGTATATTAATCCTCATATAGAAATGTAATGATCTCAAGTCAGAGGATCATTACACCATTATCACTATGAGACTTTCTTATGACTTTATTAAACATGAAGAATCTCACTGTGGGTCTATCCAGTGCCATGTAGTATTTTACATGCACCTATGTTCTTGACTTTAGTATCACTATACCTATGACCAATGAGATGTAGTAATCAGTCAACAAACATACTAATCTTTATGCATTATTATTGTCCCATAATAACAATGCTCGATTAGGGATATTTTAGGAATATATACACTATTCATATAATCTCATTTTTTTAAGTCACATACTTAAAGATATAGAATACATATTATATATTCCAAGGACATTTATTATTCTAACATTTATATCGCAGTAAATTAAGACATAATAAATTAACATATAATAATCAATAGAACACAATTATTAATTAACAAAAGTATTTCCTAGAAGCACAATCACATTGTCTCTAGGGCACTAACACTAACATAAATATGGTTATAATGGCGACTGGATCTAAGTATTTATTTTCCAACAATGTTTTGGAATATCGCCCATTCGACAGGTGGGATTCGTCATTACTAGGGGCGACACCGATATCAAAGTCTTCTCAAAGAATCGAACGCATGCGTGAGATGCTTTTGCCGAGTCGAATAGAACTCCTTGCGATTGTAAGCGTCGATGGTTGAATTTTTAACGACAATTACGAGTCGACGATGACGTCAGCTATCGAGCACCTTAGGGTGTGCGTGGAAAAGAAGATCGTTAGAATCGAACGATTATCCGTCAGAGGAGCCGATATAAAAAGGCGTCTGTAGAGACCTTGGCAGTACCCTTCCCATTTGGGAATCATTTTGATTACCTCCCCAATCTGAATTATTTGATATCTCCACATTTTCAAATTATGTTTATTACCTCCCCAATCTATGAATGATTTGACACCTCCCCGTGCATAAATTATTTTGATTACCCCCTAATCTATGACCTATCTTGACATCTCTCCAAGAGAGAAGTTTTAATAAAGAATACATTCGCTCCTCGAAGTTATTCTTTAATACTTGTGTTAAGCCATATTTAATTTCGATTGTGCCAGAAGCTGTCATTATTCCTACCTTCAAATTTCTGAAGCCCTATCGAATGATGTTATTTCAAACTTCCACTTTCCTTCAATAGTGGATGATTCTATGGTGATAGCACCACTTGCTTGTTGAATACCAGTATCTTTCTGGATATCCTTTTCTTTGGAAATCACACCTTTGGAATCCGTTCAATTCAACTCCAAGGTGTCCCTTTGAGAGTTAATTATCAAAATACGATAATTATTAACTTAACTTTGAATTGATTTCATACTTCTCAACTCCACTGAGACGAACAACCCTATACATATAGGGGCCACAAGGACTTTCTGTCTGTGTGATAGAAGTCTGACGGGACGCCGTCACTTGTGAGTTGACAAAACAAGAAGGCTAATTACCTTTAGTAATGTCTTAACTGAGACACGCAACGTGAGTTCTTATGATCATATTGATCTCTCGGTAAATTTTCTTATCTCAAATAAGGTTTGCTTTAACACTCTTAACCTTATGATCACCAGTGTGTGGCAATAGCCTTAATATGACAGCTATCTTTTCAAAGCTCCATAATTCTAGTTGTCTCTAATGAATTTCAAGGGGATGCCAACCAGGTCGGCCAAGTCAAAATCTGCCGATAGAAATTAGATTCGAGCGGAATCGCAAAGAGCAGGAGCGAATCCCAAAACGAATAGAATATCAGTGGCGTATCAATAGAATTAGTTAATTCTTTCTCTCTCAATGATATTATGTTAATGGAATTAGTGTATTCTCTCTCTCAAGGATGTTTTGTGAATAGAATCAGTGAACTCTCTCTCTCAAGGGTAGTACGATAATGGAAAGTTGGTCGAGATATATGTGTGAAAGGAATAACGTGGTAAGACTCAAGTGATAACTGTGTCGAATAGAGATCCTATGGTTGGATTGAGGTTTCGGAGAAGTTGTTTACGAATGAACACTCTCCAGTTTGGCAGAATAAATGTTGATGATGAAAGAGTTAAGGAATCCCAGTAGTGGCCTTAGCTGATTCCGTGAACGGAATCCTTTTAAGGAGGGTAGACTGTAATAACCCAGAATTTTCAAGAAATGATTTTATTATTATTTCAATAATAATAATGTTTTTCCTAAAATGAGGAGGATTTGTTTTTTTATTTAATTGTTTAATTATTTTCGGTTAAGTGGAACCTGGTCCTCCTTTTTAAAATTTTATTGACCGAGTAGATATCTCGAGTCAATAGTTTATTCGGGCAAAGATTTAATTTTGGAGTGTGGAATTATTTAGTAAAGATTTTATTATAAATTAATAAATAATTTGGAGATTTTAAAACCCTTAGAAAATGATTATTTTAATTATTTGGGGATTTACAGAAATTACTTGATTAATATATAAAATCAAGAATTTGAGGTTTTACTAAAACAATAATGTTTGTAGTATTTTTATAAAGCCCTGTAAATTGTGATTTATGAATCACAATTATTATTTTTATGATTTGTTTTTATAAATTATTAATATTTTTAAAATGCATAACAATTTAGAAAATTGAGATTTAGTTCTAATTCTTTCTCCAAAAGTCTTTAAAAATATTCTAGTATTTAATTATGCTAGAAATTTTATTTTTACAAATTAGAGTTATTAGTGTAAAATATTATTTTAGGGTGTGTAGTAATTAAATGTATTTCTCCTAAATAGTGATGGGCCAAGCCCATTAGGGTAAAGAGGAGAACACATCACTTATACCTACAATACACACACCATCAGCCGCACAAAAACACACACAGACAAGACACATCGGGGAAAGAGAAATTTGGAGAGAAAAGAGAAGAAAGAAAGGGGGAAGAAGGAGATGAGCTTTGGGGGTTTGATTATACATATATATATATATATATATATATATATGTACATACGCGTGTGTGTGTGTGTGGAGAGGAGAGGCTGGGCAGTGGTGGCGCAGTGGAGCCGCGGCGGGGAGAAGGAGATCGGCGTCGGGGCGGCGGCACAGCGTCGGACAGCTGTCCGCGGAGGAGGAGGCGCGCGGAGGTGGTGGTCGCGAGTTTTAAGGCAGCAGGGGTGGTGGTGTGGCCTGTTGTGCAGAGAGAGAGAGAGAGATGGGGGAGATTGAATTTTCGGTAGTTTGATTTTCGGGCGAGTCGAATCGGAACCGAAATGGTATAATTTCGCGTTTTATTTATTTAATTTTCGTATTAAATTAGTTGTACATTTCGATGTAGTTTAATTGTTGTAATTTAATTAGATTTAAATTGTGAATTTAATGTGTTAATTGTCGTAGTTAGATTGATATTGTAAATTATGAATATTGTTGAAGTTCCGTATTTAATTCGGAGAGTCGATATTTGTTAATTATAATTGTTCGGGTTTAGTTATTGTAAAATTGCTAATTGTTAATGGTGAAAGTGCTAATTGTTATTGTCACATAATGTGTGGTTATATGAGTGGGTTAATTTGTAAGTGTCTACGTGCTAAATGATCTTAGTGATTAAAGTTAAAGTGTTTTAGTGGATAATTGCTAGTTGTTTATGGTGTCGGTAAATGGTATGTGCTAAGTGCTATAAGTTGAGGCGTAGCATTTGTGGGATGTCATACTTGTCAATTACTTGGTGTGGTCTATATGTGGGTAAGTGATGACTTTACTAATTATGAGTGTTATATGTTATTTAGTTTAACTGCGAGGACTCGTAAAGATTTCATAAGTCCTAAATGTCAGTATTTAAAGACTTGTGTAATTCTCTTCGACTAGATCCTCGGGCTTACGAATATCAATGATTGATTGTCACCAGTATAATTAATATGCTCAAGTGACATGATCATTAATATAGCGTAAGTAATAGTTAATGTTAGGGGTTGTTCCCTAGGGCTTACGAATATCAATAATTGATTGTCACGTGTATCATTAAAATGTGTGAGTAATACGATTATTGATGTAGCGTAAGTAGTAGTTAATGCTAATGTAAATTATTATGTGTTTACTGCATGTCGAGGCAGAATTTCTTATGTGCTAGGTGCCGCATGTCTGGGCGGGTACTTTTCTTACTTGTTTACTTTGCTGCAAGTTGATGCAGCTTTATTTTTGCAAAAACAGGGTTGAATTGTATTTGAGGGGCTGTACCCATAGTCCGATAAACGAATACCTCATGCCGAAATTTTCTAAAAATCCCCTGCATTTAAATTTATTTAACTCATTTAATATAAATGGTCTAGAGGCATGAAATGGATGTTAATTGTTTCGTGAATATGTGCTAAGTGAATTATTTTGGAGGTTAATTGTTGTTCCGAGGATTATTTGCTAATTCAAGGATTAAATGTGTCTTGAAGATTAAATGGGTATTATGAGCCTTTATCGAGGATTAAGTATGTTCTGATGATTAAATATTAATTAAGTTGTCATAGAATGTCAATGGTATTATAGTTGTGTATGTTAAGTGAAATTGATTAAGTGGTATGGTTTGGGGTGGTTAGCACCAGGAAATGTCCACTTTAAAAAGGGGACTCTTCCATGTCATTTTCTTTACTAAATGTGTTATGTGTATTAAGTGGTATTAGAATAGTCAACTATAGGGAGGACACCTATAGTTTGACTTTATGTGACTTAGTGGTAATTCTGAGTCGTGTCTACTCGAGATACGAGGTTGGACTGACACGTAATCGTAACTATTTCAGTACCATTAGGATATAATCAAGTTGGAGCGACGTGCATCAAAAAGGAAAGATCGAGGTGTCGTATGAGGGAAGGTAAGATACCTCCATGGAATTGCTTGGACGAGGTGCAAAGGAATTATTCGCAGATTTCTGTTTTCTGCTAAGGACCAGAGCCAAGTTTATTTATGCATACTCTATCGTTCAGAGTATCTGTATTTTGAAATATATGAAATGTGTGGACTAGATTTAAATCCATAATTGCGAGTTTTCCAATCTTGTGCTTCCTCAACAAAATCAGTATATTTTGCCCTTGCTCACGATTAGTAAATCCTGCTCGTGCAATAATCAAAACCCCAGGACTTATAATACTGTCGATAGGCGGGGATATTTTTATGATCCTACGTCTTGGGTTATATGGTTTATATTTATAAACTTTTCGTATTATGGAAGTGGACTATATGTTATAAGGTATGTAATTATGTACCGGAATAAGAAAGGCTCAGAGGGTAAAGCATGTATTGAATTTTATAACTTAGCCTGCGTGTCGGGGTTATTTTGTAATATATATTTTCGAAACTCGGACAAAGTTTTTTTAAAGAATTTCGCAATAACTAACCTAAAGGCAACATCACCAATAAACCAATGTTTACTTAATTAGTAAATACTTCTGAAGCATTTACGGATTAAATAAACCTTATTCATCTAATTAAGTTTATTTAATTGGATGAATATCATTTTCAAAACGTTTTCTTAAAATTGCTTTGTTCCGGAATAATAGCAAAGATATTCCCATAATTATAAATTGAATATTTTCGGTTAAAGTACCTGGAATAATATTGATAGACGTTATTTGAGAGTTTATTCAATTCAATGAATATTAATTATAGGCTTAATGGCCTTTTAGTCCTCAAAGTTTCCACTGATATACCCATCAGCCCTCAATATTTCAAAACGTTCCTTTTAACCCTCGAAGTATCCATAAAGGTCCTAATAACCCTTAAACCGGTAGAAAAAATAAAAAAATAAAAAAAATGTTATAATTCGGATGGGCAAAAGAGACATTTCACAAACCGATACCGAGGGTTAAAAGTTATACTTTAGATACTTTGGGGGCGAAAAGGTATACTTCAGAAAATGTTTCCAAAGTAGTATTAATGGTTCCAAAGTAGAACTCCTTTGTATTTGACAAGATTCAAACCATATTCCTACACAGATGAGAGGTAATTCTTTTTTTAATAGCAACACAATAAAATTCGTTCCTGATAATATTGTATATTATCAGCCTAACATCTGATAATCAAAAGAGTGAGTTTATCTTACATAGCCAAAAAACGAAAACTAGGTAAGTTGGCAGAACAAAATTAGCAATTATTTTAGCTTAGCTAATGGACAGAGCATTAATAAAAGTCTAATGATCTCTTGGCAATGATCTCTTGTCATCATTTCTGCTATTTCATTTTGAAGGTTCAAGTGCAGTAGCATCAAAGACTACATGATTTACAAATGAACATGGCCTCCGAAACAGAACTCTGGTAATATTCTTCTTTCACATCTAGAAGGTCTGAGAATCAGTAGCATCACCACTCCTCTCTAGTCTCTACACAAAGAACAATGAGGTCTAATATATGTTAAACTGCAGGTGGTATATGATAAGTAGTGAAATATCAATGGTTATCCCATGTACATGGTACGATGGCATGGTATGAATGATACAATCTATACAGATTAATTGTTTTGAAGTATGTGTCTTAGAGATTGCATAATTGTTGAGAATAAAACAGTAGCTTTTAGATTGTGTAAGATACAAAAATTAGTACTATAACCATCGAGAAATGCAAAATCGCTAATGTAATTAATGAATTTTCATAAAAATAGAACTGAATGTCACGGAATTCGCACAAATTATAAATCAGGGAGTATCATTGACTAAGGTTACATTTTCATCTCCCTCATCTCACACTTGGTATTTTGATGTATTTCACCAGATATGGGATTCAATAGGAGATAAACCTGCTGCCTAACCAGTCATTGCAGTCTTCACCCAACCTGGACAATAACAATTGACGTATATTTTTTGTCCGTCAGGTCTAGCAGAAAGTATCCTTGCCATTAGCCTGGTGTAGTAGTTAACTACAAGTTTTGATACCGAGTATTCAGTATTAGTCTAAGGCCATCCACCGGATTCCCAAGTCCCATCTTTTGCTTGTTCAATAAACGTGTTCACAGTCTTATCAATGAGCTCCTCGGATAGTGAGTTAGTGTCTGCTAGTTGTTCTCTTAATGTGACATCTTCAATTTTCTGAAACAAAGAAATATTACGTCTATCATCTTCTTTAGGCAATATCACAAGTAGAATGCAAGAACATCTAAACTTATACTTGGTATATTTTTAGTGACAATAAATTCTAATAT
Source organism: Kitagawia praeruptora (assembly GCA_037693485.1). Lineage (NCBI taxonomy): Eukaryota > Viridiplantae > Streptophyta > Magnoliopsida > Apiales > Apiaceae > Kitagawia > Kitagawia praeruptora. Next base: position 118,992,049 of record CM075352.1, read on the forward strand.
CATCTTCAGCGGTTGGCACATGATTTAATTATCTAAAATATGCAGCGCTACGACATTATCTAGTCGCACAGATATTATTCTGCCATATGCAAACTGTTGAAACTCAAAGATTTATCTACGATCAATTTCGAAAAATATGATGTGAGGATAATATCCCCAATAGAAATGGGTGCAACCTACAACTTCTTAGCTATAGTGAAACTTCTAGAAAGATATATGCACCTCAACTGCAATAGGTGAAAGAAAACATTTGGAAACATTTTCTGAAGTATACCTTTTCGCCCCCAAAGTATCTAAAGTATACCTTTTAACCCCCAAAGTATCTAAAGTATACCTTTTAACCCTCGGTATCGGTTTGTGAAATGTCTCTTTTGCCCATCCGAGTTATACCGTTTTTTTATTTTTTATTTTTTGTACCGGTTTAAGGGTTATTATGACCTTTATGGATACTTCGAGGGTTAAAAGGAACGTTTTGAAATATTGAGGGCCGATGGGTATATCAGTGGAAACTTTGAGGGCTAAAAGGCCATTAAGCCTTAATTATAATATTCATTTGGCAAGAAATTATGAATGGTCTATTACCTATTGACTGAGAATCAGTGTGAGTTATTTGATAAAGTGGTTAAAGTCCGGGAACTGCCGGAGAGATAATGTCTTGGTTTTAATTAGAAATATTCCAAGAGTTACATTTGGGTGTTTTGAGGTTATTACATATTTCGATATTAGTAGTAAAATTGTTGAATATTCTTTTAAAAAGGGGCTATTGAATATTTTATTCAATAAATATTATGTATTTATTTATTAAATACCCTAAGTGTTTGAAAGGGTATAAAATGTTATTTGGAGGTTATTGAAGGACTTTTATAGTTGATTTAAAATACTATTTTTGATTCTACCTATGCAAGTTTTCAAAACCTATACTTTTGAAAAGTTATTGTATAATACTGCATTTGTCAGGTATTTTGTGAGATAGAGGTAGTCGTGGAAACCCGGAGGGATTCCAGCGGCAGATTATTATTTTTTTTGAGGAATGTTATTTATAAACATTAATTATATTTCCGTGAAGTAGGAATTACTTGGAAACCATTCGAGGATTATTATTTGAATACGATATCATTCAAGGAATTGTATTTGCTTACTAAATCTTTCGAGGAATATTATTTGGGCTTAATGACCTTTTGGCCCTTCAAGTTTGCGCAGTTATACCCATAAAGCCAAAAGGTTTAAAGTCGTTCCTTTTTGCCCCTCCAACTTCAAAAATGTACCATTTAGCCACTTTACCGTCGTCTTTTTGACACAAAATCGTCGCCTTTTAAAGGCCAAAGACGACGGTTTGTGGCTAAAAGGTACATTTTTGAAGTTGGAAGGGCGAAAAGGAACGACTTTAAATTTTAGGGCTTTATGGGTATAATTGCGCAAACTTGAAGGGCCAAAAGGTCATTAACCCTATTATTTGAGTATTATCTCAGTCGAGAAATACCATATGAATATTATTTCTGTTAAATAGGCGAGTGGAAGGCATAATTGTTTTCGAAGGTAAAATGTGGTACTTGTGTTATGATTTGATATTGGCTTATAAGCGAGATATGAGATATCCTTTATTATCAAACCTGAGTCTACCACACCATCCAGTTAATTAATCACATACCCAGTTAACCAATCAGAAAACTATGAATTATTTTAGAACCAATCATATGCCACTCCTAAATCACGGACCAATCAAATTAAAACAAATCTGTTTCCTTATATAATTTAACTTGCCATCTTTTAACCAAGGTTAAACCCATCAATCATTCTAAATATATTTAAAATTGAATTATAATCCTAAAAATCTGTTTTCTTATATAATTAGTTAACAATTCTAATTTAAATACAATAATGATTTTATTAAACATGTCCATAAATAAATATTTTTTAAATCCAAAATATTTACTAGAAAATCACAATTTTAATTTGAAATCAATCACGATATACTATTATATTTTTAAATTAAATTTCATAATTAATATTTCATTAATCAACCACTCCTTTTATATAAAGTCAGTCACAATCATATTATCATACATTATAAATTTATTTTTATAATATATATTGTACAATATAATCAATATTAAATAATTATAATCTAACTTAACTAAAAATCTGAAAAAATCGGATTTAAAATCAGATTTTAAATAACTTGGATAAAATTCATAACGTCAAAAAATTGATTTTTTTTATAAGCTCAAAAATATGTCTACCACACCATCCAGTTACTTAATCACATACCCAGTTAACCAATCAGAAAACTATGAATTATTTTAGAACCAATCATATGCCACTCCTAAATCACGGACCAATCAAATTAAAACAAATCTGTTTCCTTATATAATTTAACTTGCTATCTTTTAACCAAGGTTAAACCCATCAATCATTCTAAATATATTTAAAATTGAATTATAATCCTAAAAATCTGTTTCCTTATATAATTAGTTAACACTTCTAATTTAAATACAATAATGATTTTATTAAACATGTCCATAAATAAATATTTTTTAAATCCAAAATATTTACTAGAAAATCACAATTTTAATTTGAAATCAATCACGATATACTATTATATTTTTAAATTAAATTTCATAATTAATATTTCATTAATCAACCACTCCTTTTATATAAAGTCAGTCACAATCATATTATCATACATTATAAATTTATTTTTATAATATATATTGTACAATTATAATCAATATTAAATAATTATAATCTAACTTAACTAAAAATTTGAAAAAATCGGATTTAAAATCAGATTTTAAATAACTTGGATAAAATCCATATCGTCAAAAAATTGATTTTTTTTATAAGCTCAAAAATATATTTATTCATAATTTGTTAATAAAATTAATTAATAAATGCATATAAGCCAACACTACAAAATCAGATTTGAACAAATTTTAAATAGTTTGGATAAAATACATATCTTCAAAAACTCGATTTTTTCAAATAACTTGGATAAAATCCATATCTTCAAAAACTCAAATTTTGAAAGGTTCAAAAATATTTTTATTCACAATTTGTTAATAAAATAATTAATAAAATCATATAAACGAACACTACATATATTTTAATTAATTTAATTATTAAATATACGCTATAAGAGTATTATTATTGGTTGGTGAATAAATTACCAATCAAAAAATTAAAACTATTTAAGAGGCAATCATAATTTACTTCTAAACTTTAAATCAATCAATCATATACAAAATTTTTATTATTTACCATGCTTATTCTAATTTACTAATCACGGTTAAATTAAATTTAAATATAAAAAATCTTGATTTAATAGCTTCGCATATCACATGGGTTTTAATTTTAAAAAATTCTACTAACCATAAATGTTATTTTATATAAATCCACATAACAGTATATTACATATGGTGTCACCATCTTACGTGGAGAACCGTGGAGAACCACTTAAAATGCATTAAAATAGTCCTTTATATAAGGCTCCTGGCGGGGTCCCTTCACATAAAAGTCTTATAATTCTACCCTCTATCCATTCATCAAAAAAAAAAAAAATTTAAAAAAACTTTTAAAAAAATTTAAAAAAATGTTGCCACGTCATCATTTTTTGAAAATTTTTTTTAAAAAAAAATTTTTTGTAATTTTTTTTTATAAATAGATAGAGTATAGAATTATAAGATTTTTATGTGAAGATGCCCCTGCGAGGCCCTTATATATAAAGCAATTATAATATATTTTAAGTGGTTCTCCACGGTTCTCCACGTAAGATGGTTCTCCATGGAACAATGGTCTGCTTTTGGAAAATAATTCGAAAGATTCTACGTTTCATCCAAGACTAAACTCTAATCAAATCAAGTTACACTCAATAACAGTTAATTTTTATTTTTTTCATATTAATTAACTAAACATTATAACTACTAATTTTTATTTTAACTGTAAACTAATAAACAATTTATATAAAATAAAATTCTTACAAACTAAAAAATACAATTACTATATCAACTTAAACATTACAGGAAATCTAAGCCTCTTATTCCCTATTCCCTATTCCCCATCCAACTTTGATAAACAAAGTGTATGCATCAATTCTCCTTATGGCTAAATCATATCAATTTCGGTTAAGGTACTACTTTATATCTTTTTGTTGTATGACATTCTATGCTTGGACAGATTATTTTTTTATTTCGATTGTATATATGTATTGTATGTTTCGGGTTTTAATTGTCCAATGAATTCAACAGAAAAACGTTTTTGACAAAAAAAAATAGAAAATGATTTAGGTTATCATCATCCCCTATCCGGATTCTTCCAGAGTTACTTTTCATTAGAATATTCAGTAGCAAACTCCCGTAATTCTGCGACTTACTAAATTGTAGGCATCAATCCTTATCACATTACACTGATTTGTTTAAATTATTAGGTATGCTTATAGATTAATATTTTTTTACAGTGGGTTGCCAATGTTATTCAGTGATTACTTAACAATTTTATTCTAAGTACAATAATTATTTAATTTAAAAAATTATATATTAATACATGAATCTATTATATTTATAATAGATATTTTGATATCTCAAACTCTCAATTCATAATCATAAGATACAATTAAAATCATGAATAAAAAATTATTAATAATATAAAACTATTTACCACACTATTCCAAATACACATTCAAAATTTAAGTTATGTAAAGTATTAAATAATTCAATCATAAAAAAATTTAGGATCAACTAATTAAAACATAAGAATGAATTTTAAACAAATCATCTTTTAACATTTTAATTACGAAAATTTTTAACTATGCAATAACTAATGGAATAATAATTTGACCTGACATTATATTTGAATTATTCAAAATATTAAATATACTCTTAAATAGTACTATACATTATTTGGTGTATAAATTATGAATCAAAAAATAAAAAATATTACAGAATCAATGAAAATATCGTTAGTGAATATTTCTGTTAGAAATGATTGATGGAAACAGTGTTTGGAAGCTAAAGTCAGAAAACAGAGTTTAGCTGGAAGCAGTCAGAGTTTGATTAAACACTGACTGGAAGCGCAAACAGAGTTTGTTAAACTCTGTAGCGGTATTGTCTGAAGAGTCAACAGTGTTTGAAGATTGATAAATATGGAAGCAATATCTTTGAAGATTGGAAAGCTGTCAAAGAGATTGGGTTGACTTGGAAGACTTGAGCAATCGTGATTGATATCAATTGTATAGCTTGATTTTAGGAGAATCAGTTACTGATTGTACGAAGCTATATGTTCTATAAATACAGTTAGGTTAACCCTAGAAGGGTAGTCGAACATTGAGAAATCTTTTGATTGTAACCTAAGCAGCTCTCTGTGATATTTACATCACTGAGAGAGGAATTATTAATTCCAAACAGTTTTTAATTGTTGAACAGTGTGTTCTTGTTAAGTTACTAATACAGTATTTGATTGCTTATTGTGTATTCGACCTAACAAGTGGTATCAGAGCCTAATCTGTTACTTTATTACAGTTAAAGATCCAAACACAAGAGTAATCAATGGCAGAGATACCTCCACCATCTGAGAAAGCCCCTACTACTGTTAGTAGGTATGAAACAATAAGGGTTCCTATACTTAGGCCATCAGAGTATGCAATTTGGAAGGTGAAAATGACCATGTTTCTGGAGGCTACAGATCCAGAATACCTTGATAGAATATATGAAGGACCTCACAAACCAACAAAATTATCTGCTGCTGCTGCTGGTGAGGAATCAAAGGTCATTCCAAAGGAAAAGAAAGATCTAACTGCTGAGGATCTTTCATCTATTGCAAAGGATGCAAAAGTGAGACATTTACTTCACAGTGCATTAGACAATGTTATGTCTAATAAAGTGATTAACTGCACAACTGCAAAGGAAATATGGGATGCACTTGAGGTTAGGTGTCAAGGAACTCCTGCAATCAAGAAAAACAGAAGAAACATACTCACTCAGGAGTATGAGCACTTTGAGGCAAAGTCTGATGAAACCATGACAGAAACTTTTGACAGATTCTGTAAACTGCTCAATGATTTGTCATTGGTGAACAAAGAGTATGATTTAGAAGATTCAAATCTCAAGTTTCTTCTCTCTCTACCTGAAAAGTGGGATGTGAAAACAACCACTATAAGAGATAATTATGAACTTGGTGAAACAGAGATTGATGAAATTTATGGGCTGCTCAAAACTCATGAATTGGAATTGGAGCAGAGAAACAAAAGATCTAGTAGAAAGTCAAAGTCTGTTGCTCTTAAGGTTGAGGAGAAACCATCAAAGAAGGAGGCATCAAGGAGAAAGGCAAAAGGAAAAGCCTTAGTCATACATTCAGAGAATGAGTCATCAAACACTGATGTTGACTCAAACACTGATGGATCATCTGATTCTGAAGATGATGAAGTGATGATGCAAATGGCTGCATTGATAGTAAAGACCTTCAAGAAGATGGGATACAAGAACTTCAAGAAGGGAAAGAGATTCTCCAAGGACTACTCAAAGTCTGACAAAAGGAATTTCAAGAAATCTGAGGGAAAGGACTTCAAATCTAGTAAGAAAGATAAGTCTGAAATTCAATGCTACAAGTGTAAGGAGATGGGTCACTATGCTCCTGAGTGCAAGAAGGGTAAAACTGAAAAGGCACTCTACACCAAAGGCAGAGATTGGGCATACACTTCAGATTCAGATGAGGAAGTCAACTATGCTCTCATGGCTACTACTCAGACTGAAAATGATGATCTCAAGGTACCTCCAACTACCTATGCTTATAACACTGATAATATAACTGAATTGAGAATTTATCTTAAGGCATTACATATCAGTTATAGGGATCAGACTTTAGAAAATGAAAGGATAAAGTCTGAGTGCTCTCAACTCAAAGAAAGAAATAAATTTGTTGAGGAACAGCTAGAGAACATGAATAAAATTCAAAGAGAGAGAGATGATGCAGTGTTTATTGAACAGGAGTTGCTAGGTAAGTATAAGCAACTAGAATCTGAATTGGAGGATACTAAACACATCATTAAAACTTGGACACACTCTAGTAAAGACACTCAAGAAGTGTTTCAGTCAGACACAGTAGGTCTAGGTTACTCTGTAGGAGATGAACTTAGATTTGAAAATCAGGTAAAGGTTAGACCACATTGTTCATCTGAGGGTAATGTCATGGGAACAGGTGGACCTAAGACTGAAGCACAGAAAAAGGCTGTTAAAGAGTCATATGCTAAAACTTTTGTTAAAGAGGCTAACATTGGTTTAATGACAGATAAACAACTCAAGCATAAGCTTAAGGAGATAAAATCTGTCAACAAACAGAGATTGCCTAAGAAAAACAAAAATGGAAAGGTAGGCATAACCTCAGGAATTAAGCCAATGCTTGCTTCATTAGCTCCTAGAAAAACATGCTTTAATTGTGGTAGCACTAATCATCTTGCTAGTTTCTGCAGTAAGAATAAGAACATTAATTCTTTGCCTTCTAAAACTGCAGTAAAGAGTGATTATGTGAAAACTAGACCACAGACTTTATGCAAACACTGTGGAAGTACTTGGCATTCTATTTACACTTGCAGAGATTATCATGCTATTTATTATAATTACTATGAACCCAAACCAAATTTGAAATGGGTTAAAGTAAACTCTGCAAATGTAAACTCTGAAAAAGTTAGCTTAAACTCTGTTAATTTGAATTCCGCTGCAAAAGCTAACAGATTTAAGAAAGCCAAAGGATCCAAGCAAGTCTGGATCCTTAAAACTAATAATCAGTAATTGTTTGTGATTGCAGGGCACAAGGGTCAGTACCCTAGTCGTGGACAGTGGATGTTCAGGACACATGACAGGAAATAAAGCCCTGCTATCAGAGTTTGAGGAGAAGGCTGGCCCAGAAGTTTCCTATGGAGATGGCAACATAGGACATACACTGGGATATGGCAATATTAATCTTGGAAATGTCATCATCACAAATGTAGCTCTGGTTCCAGGACTCAATCATGATCTGCTATCTGTGAGTCAAATCTGTGACAGAGGATATCATGTGGATTTTCAGCCTGAATATTGTCAAGTGATCAGTAAATCTACAGGGAAAGTTGCTCTAGTTGGAAACAGACACAATAACATCTATGAAATTAAATTGTCAACAAACACTGATGGCAAAGCAGTGTGTCTGTCTACAAGGATGTCTAGTGAAGAGAGTTGGAAATGGCACAAGAAACTCTCTCATTTGAACCTGAACAACATCAATGAGCTAATCAAGAATGATCTTGTAAGAGGTCTACCAAAGTCCTTGTTGAATGTAGAAGGACTGTGTGATTCTTGTCAAAAGGCTAAACAGAGAAAAGTCTCCTTCAAAAGCAAAACTGAGTCTTCAATTGTTGATCCTTATCATCTACTACATGTTGATCTTTTTGGTCCAGTGAATGTGATGTCTCTTGGAAAGAAGAAATATGCATTAGTCATTGTTGATGAATATACCAGATTTACATGGGTATATTTTCTTGCAAAGAAGGATGAAACTGCATTAACACTGACAGAACATATATTACAACTGGAAAAAGGGTCAGAGCATCAAGTGAAGATAATCAGAAGTGACAATGGAACCGAGTTCAGGAATTCATCAATGGAAGAATTTTGCAAGAGTAAAGGGATAAAACAAGAGTTTTCTGCACCTGGTACTCCACAACAAAATGGTGTAGTGGAGAGGAAGAACAGAACCTTGATAGAAGCATGCTAGATGAAGCAAAGTTGCCAACATATTTCTGGGCAGAAGCAGTTCAAACTGCTTGTTTTACTCAAAATGCAACACTGATCAACAAGCATGGTAAAACACCATATGAAATGGTGAAGAAGAAAAAGCCAAATCTAAAATATTTTCATATTTTTGGATGTAAATGCTTTGTGTTGAAGACTCATCCTGAACAGTTGACCAAATTTGACCTAAAGGCAGATGAAGGAATTTTTGTTGGCTATCCACTGTCAACAAAGGCATTCAGAGTTTATAATCTGAGAACTAGAGTGATCATGGAATCAATTCATGTGTCATTTGATGACAAGAAAATAACTGGACTTGAAGATGTCAATGAACATGATCAACTGCACTTTGAAAATGAAGATTTATTCTCTGAAAAAGTAAACTCTGATCAGACTGAATTGACAAACTCTGTTGATCTAAACTCTGAACCTCTACTGGTAAATACTGAAGAAACTCTTCAATCAGAAACAAGGGAAGAACCAGTTGAGGGGGAGCATGAAGAATCACATCAAAGTGATAATTCAAACACTGAAAGTGACTCAGTTGATGATTCTGAATCAAACTCTGTTGATTCAAACACTGTTGATTCAAACTCTGTTGATAATTCTGAGAAGTCACATTCAGGGGGAGCATCTGAAAATGAAGAAAGACACCAAGAAAATCAGGAGAGCATGGATCAAGGGGGAGGATCACATGATGACAGAAGCAATCTGCCTTCTGCAAGAAAATGGACTAAATCTCACACACCTGATTTGATTATTGGTGATCCAGATGCAAAAGTAAGGACAAGAAGTGCAACAACAAATGAATGTCTGTTTCATGCATTCTTGTCACAAACTGAGCCAAAGAAAGTGGAAGAAGCTCTTAAAGATGCTGACTGGATAACAGCAATGTAAGAAGAGCTAAATGAATTTGAAAGAAATGAAGTGTGGACACTTGTACCAAGGCCCAAGAACAGATCCATTGTTGGTACTAAATGGGTTTTCAGGAATAAAACTGACAGTGAAGGTGTTATCACAAGGAACAAGGCAAGACTGGTTGCAAAAGGCTACTCACAACAGGAAGGAATAGACTATGATGAAACATTTGCTCCAGTGGCTAGATTGGAGGCAATCAGAATTTTTCTAGCATATGCCTCTCACATGAAATTCAAAGTGTTTCATATGGATGTAAAAAGTGCATTTTTGAATGGAAAACTTGAAGAAGAAGTGTTTGTGGAACAACCACCAGGGTTTGTAGATCCAAAATATCCAGATTATGTCTACAGGTTAGACAAGGCACTCTATGGACTTAAGCAGGCACCAAGGGCATGGTATGAAACCCTTGCCAAATTTCTACTAGAAAGTGGATTTAACAGAGGTACTATTGACAAAACTCTGTTTTACTTCCAAAATGGTAGTGACTTGCTTTTAGTTCAGATATATGTGGATGACATTATTTTTGGGTCTACTAATGATAAACTCTGCAAGAAGTTTGCCAAACTCCTGCAGTCAAGATATCAAATGAGTATGATGGGAGAGCTTAGTTATTTTCTAGGCCTATAGGTGAAGTAAACAGATGATGGAATCTTTATAAATCAAGCAAAATATACCAGAAACCTTCTCAAGAAATTTGGTATGCTTGATTGTTCATCTGCAACAACTCCCATGGCAACTGCAACAAAATTGGACAAAGATGCAGGGTCATCAGTAGATATGACAAGTTACAGAGGAATGATTGGTTCTTTACTCTATTTGACAGCTAGCAGACCTGATATCATGTATGCAACTTGTTTGTGTGCAAGGTTTCAGGCAGATCCAAGAGAACCACATTTAACAGCAGTAAAGAGGATATTCAAGTACCTCAAGGGCACTATGACTTTGGGGTTGTGGTATCCAAGAGAATCAGAGTTTAAACTTCTTGGATACTCTGATGCAGACTTTGCTGGATGTAAGATAGACAGAAAAAGCACCAGTGGAAGTTGTCAATTTCTGGGTGACAGACTTGTTTCCTGGTACAGCAAGAAACAGAAGTCAATATCTACATCTACAGCTGAAGCAGAGTATATTGCTGCTGGTAGCTGCTGTGCACAGATTTTATGGATGAAGAATCAACTGCTGGATTATGGATTAAGGTATACCAAGATACCTATTTACTGTGATAATCAAAGTGCTATTGCAATGACAGGTAATCCAGTACAACATTCAATGACAAAGCACATCAGCATAAGGTATCACTTCATCAGAGAGCATGTAGAGGAAGGGAACATTGAGCTTCATTTTGTGTCTACAGAACAACAACTTGCAGATATCTTCACCAAGCCATTGAGTGAAGCTACATTTACAAGACTGGTCAATGAACTAGGAATGGTCTCTAGTTTTGACTAGAGATGTTGGTTAGACTCAAAAACTTATTGCTCATGTTTTTTTTAAATTGTTAAGTGCTATGTGAACCTTAGTATTAAACTCTGTTATGCATGTTTATGTTTAAAACTTTTTAAACTCTGTCAGCATGTCTGTCTGTTAAACACTGTTAACATGTTAGATACACTCAGTGAATTCAGAATTGATTATTGTCTGAATGAAGACACCAATGAAGAAAAATGTATGAAGCATGATTCTCAGTAAATAAATCATGATTCTTTCTGAGTCACTGTAATCTAATCAGACTTTGTGCAGTAAATCAACACAGCATGATACTGTTTCATATTTATAGCATCTCTTAGTTTATTCAGTCCTAAACTCTGAGTCTATGAATATTGTGTGCATTGCCTCTCATAAATAATTTTGGTTATTGATGAACTCTAAACTCTGATAAGTGACATTCTGTTTCCAAAGGTATGGTTCATGATGATTCCTTGTTTGTACTTGTGAAAACCATAAAACTTGAGATGTGTCATTGATTAGTTTGGTGAGTTCAGATTCATGTCTACAACATGTGAGAGTTTGAGCCAAATCAGTGATTGATACATTTTCTATCAATCAGTATTTATTGTTGTGTGATATTCATCAGATAGTATGTTTCTCTAGAACTTGTATTAGACCATTTTGAGACTACATGATATGTGTGTGCATGAAAATGATAAAGGCAATAGGATTTACCATTCTTTCAAACACTGTTCAAAATTCTTTTGAACATTGTACAAACACTGTATAAACACTGTTCATAAATTCCATCCTTAGTAAACCCCTTTGAGCCTTATTAACTGCTCATTTTTTCCTATACTCTGAAGTGTTAAGAGCAGTTAAATATTTTTTTTAAACAGATGAGTGTTTCTCAAGAAAAGAAAAAGTTTACTCAGTATATATGCTAAATAAAAAAAAAATAAAAAAAAAATAAAAATAAAAAAAAGGAAGAAAAAGAGCATATATACTGATCTTGTACAAATATATACTGTGACTGAACACTTTGTTCTATTAAGATGTTCAGCTTGAAGTCACTCATGAATAAAACATCTCTTTTCATCTGTTTGATCTTACTCCATTTAAACCCTGAATAAAGTCCTTTTGATTTGTGAATACATGTACTCAAAGTAGTGTAGAATTGGTGGACATTCAAGCATATGGTAGATTCTGCTATTTCTGATTGAATGTGAGTGTAAACACTTCACCTAAACACTTGTGTGCATTGAGAGTTTTTGAGGTTATACAGTTCATGACTGTTATTCACTGAATGAAACTCTGATTTCTATCTCTTGATCTTTTTGTCTTCAAAGACTGTGTGCTTTCTTGGATAATCATGGACATCAAAGGGAATAGAAGTTTTCAGATTTCTGTATTACAGTAACTACAGAGTTTAGCATTCATCAAACAATCAGTGTTTAATATGAGAGTTTGTGCATTCAGTGGTTATTGATTTTTGTTATGGATTTTATGAAATATTAGATGCTCTAAAAATTGATTTCAGTAAACTCTGCTTCACACACACTTAATTCACAACTGTGCAATTTTTGAAAGGGTTTTAGTGATAAAGTTGGATAATTGATAAACACTGTTGAGTTGTGTTAAGTACTCTGAGGTAAAATCTCATTGAGATGATTTGACTATTTTGCAGTAATTGGGGTAGTTGACAACTGTTAATTAGTGTAAGTGTCGTGATTATAGGAATGACAGCGGTAATTATTAAGTAATCCATTGGTTGTTTGACACGTGTCCCATGATTGTGTCCCACTCACACACTACTCTACAACAGTTACGCGCTTTTACTAAATAAACGATTGAGTTTTAATTTTACTCAAATCGTCTTTAGTCTCTTACTCCATATCGATTCACATTCACCCACTCACAGTTACTTGCATACTCATTCACTTTCACACTTCTCATATACTCTCCTTCACATTTTGATAAATACTTACAGTGCATACACATCGTTTCTCTGAATATCTTCGTATCACTTTTTACTGATGGCAACTAAAGCGTTTGATGCAGCAGGGTTAGTTTTTCTCCCTAGTAACTATGCAGCACCATTGGAGACTGTAAATGCTCCAGAGGCGTTTCATGTGTTCCAAAATTTCTTGAAAGACTCTGAAATAGGGAAGGCTCTAACAGCACCACCTACACTATCTGCTTCACAAATTGCTACCTTCTGGACAAACTCTGAATATGATGATGGAGGAGAGTCTGGCACTCCAACAATCATTTTCACTCATGATGAATCAGAGTATATTATTACTTCAACTACTGTTAGGGATGCTCTGGATTTTGAGACACACACTTCTTACAGTGTTGTTGGTCATGATCGTTTGAGGACAATGTTGGAGCAAATTGGATGTGCAGGAAACTTGAATAAGATAGGGTCTTTGAGACGACCAAGTTTGAGAAAGGAATGGAGTTTCTTCTTCGATTGTATAACAAGGGCTTTTGGAAAGAAGACAACAAACTGGGATGCACTTCCTCTGGATACTCTCCAAATTGGTCATGCTCTACTATATGGAGGTAACTTCGATTTTGGTAGACTAGTACTAATGAACTTGGGAGAGCGTTTGTCTGAGTCTACTACTGTTTATTTTGCTCGTTTTTGTCAACTGCTATTTACTGCCTGTGTGCCTAACATTCCAATTGCTGAAGCTGATGTGATTCAGCCTTTTCAAGTTGCTAAAAGAATGTTTTCTGATTTGACAAACAAAGATATCACTAAACAGCAAATACCAGATATGTTTATGCCTTTAGCCCTACAAAACTATGTAAACCAACCACAAGACCCTCAATCACCACAATAAATGCCTGAACCAATAGACACCATAAACTCTGAACCAACATCTACAACACCCACACCCACTGTACCTACTACATCTCAACAACCACAACCAAAAACCTTAAACTCTTCACCAATAAACTCTCCACCCTCAAACACTGAACCATTAAACACTGAAACCTTAAACACTGACACCTTACACTCTGAGCCAGCACCTACTGAACCAGCCAAAACCAAGCCAAAGAGAAAGAAACACACTGCCCAAAACACTAAACACTCAAAGGCTAAACAAACAATAACTGGAGCTGTTTATACAAGAAGGAAGAAACAGAAAGCAAACAGACCTTCACTTTCACCACCAAGAGAGAGCTCAAGTGAAGATGAAGAGGAGAATGTGGTGCCTCCAATCAAGAAGAGGAGATTAATTCTTTCTGATTCAGATGAAGAGAATGTTGTTGAAGCTCCAGAGGTGGTTTCACAGCAAACACCTACTGTTGAGATTACAGTGAATGTTGCTATACCTGCAGAGGTTGAAATGCCTGCAGAGGATATTATCACTGACAAAGTTGAAATACCTGCAGAGGTTGAAATGCCTGCAGAGGATAATGTTAATGTTCAAATGCCTACAGAGGATAAAATGCCTGTAGAAGAGGATAACAGAGATGGTTTTTCACCAATGGATAATATTTTTGACTCATTTGAACCATTCTCTGATTCTATCTCACCTATTGTTCATACTGAAGCTCCTGGTGTAGCTGATGAGCTTGCAGTCAAAGTTCCTGAAGCTGAAGCATCACACACAGAGCTGGTATCTTCTCCAATTCAAGACAAAGGTGATGAAGTTGATCAGGCAACAAAGATAATTTCTGAATCCATGCCTGTTGAAGCTACAAAGGCAAACTCTGTTGCAGAGCCTGTGCAACATGAGGTGACTGTTGAAAAGGTTACAGAAGTTTTTGAAGAAACTGTGGCTGACACAGCTCAGCACAGTGGTTCTTTAAAGGATGCTCAAGCTAAAGATGCAAGTGCTGAAGATGAATCTGACAGTAGTGCAAACTCTGATTCTTTTGTGAGTGCACCAGCACAGACAGATAATAAGCATACACCTTTTGATCAGCCTTGTCCATCTCATGCAGTTGAAGTAGAGCATCTTGCTAAATCTGCTGAAAATTGGTATAAACAAGATTGCATTTTTCCAAAAGGGAGAGCATCTGAGTTTGTTAAGCAAACTGCAAAGCAAATTTCAAATCCAGAAATCTTATCCTGTTTAAAGGCAACTGTGGTACAAGTCAAGACTCTGGAAGGAAATTTTGCTGAAACTAAACAAGAAATTGCTTCCTTGAAGACTGAGATTCAGTCAAGAGAATTGAAGATGGAAAGAGAGTCTAAAATAAAAGCTGTTCAGCTGTCTAAAGTTCAAGACATTCTCTTTGCCAGGCTAGGAAAAGTTGAAGAGAATCAGACTGCTTTGTTTTCTAAGGTGGATTCAATTGCAAACTCTTTAGAGCTCATTACATCCATACTTATACCTGATGATGTCAAAAAGGGGGAGAGAGTGGCTAAGTCTAAATGCAAAGTTTCTCAAACTCTGACTCAAAAGGATGATGCTGGAGATGGAGGGGCATGTGATAAGAGCAAGGTCTTAAACTCTGAAAAGCAAACTCTGAGATCTGGCAAATCTTTTAAATCACAGTCTGTTGGAATAAACACTGAAACTCAAGGTACATCAAAGACCAAGAGTTTGGAATTAATATCAAAACCAAAGACTGATGAGGAGTTAGCTGTTAAGCTTTTTATGGAAGAGAATGCAGAAGGAGTTACTTTAGAAGATGCTAAAGCTGAAGAGAAGAGTTTACAAGAAAAGCATCTGAAAGCTCTAAAGTCTGAAAAAGCAAAGAAGAATGTGAAAGTTGCTAAAGTTGCAAAGCCTGTTCTTAAAGGCATTCAAATCAAAGAACCTGTTGGTACAGATCAAAGAATGCAAGTATTTAGAAAACCAACAGATGCAGAAGCTAAGCAAAAGCTGAAAAGTATAGTTACAACCTCTGTTGATACACATGTTGTACAGAAGAATGAAGACACAACCTCTGTTGCTGCACAAGTTGTGACCACATCATTATTGTCTTCTCAGTTGAAATCAACATTTAAGAGGGGTGCTCCTCATGATTCAAGACTAGAAGCTACAATTCCAATGGATTTTACTGATGGTAGAGCTTTATCTGGTAAAGTTGGATACAACAAAGGAGGCATAGGCTCACACAGAGATAAAAGGCAATATGTTGGTCCTAGAGATCCTTCTTCACTGTCTGTTCCAGGTCGAGGTGTCACTCAAGAGAGTTTAGACAGACTGGAGTCAGTACAGCTTGTATATCAGAAGAGTCTAGAAAAGGATTTCTTGCTATATTTCATGGCTGATGGAACAGTATTTAAAGTCTCTGAAAAGGATATCGAATTAAAATATGCTGAAGAGCTTGAATATGTCCTGTATATTTTCAAAGTTAGAAATCAAAGAGCTCAGTCAGTTGCAAATGTGCTCAGACAAAGAATGATTCAGAATCTTGCAAGAAGACAAATGAAAATCAACAGTAAGTATGTTCCTAAATACAGAGACTGGAATGGCAATCTGATTGAAATGGAGAAGGGAACTACAAAGCTGAAAACAGATCTTGGAATTACTGTTCTGGATTTCAATGTAAAATCTGAAGAGGTGAAATACATCAGGCTGGGAAATGAGATGAGAAGAAACAAAATCTACGATCTTAGAGCTGCTATCTATCAAACTGATGAGA
This sequence comes from Kitagawia praeruptora, assembly GCA_037693485.1. Lineage (NCBI taxonomy): Eukaryota > Viridiplantae > Streptophyta > Magnoliopsida > Apiales > Apiaceae > Kitagawia > Kitagawia praeruptora. Next base: position 119,008,767 of record CM075352.1, read on the forward strand.
ATGATCCTCAGTTGAGAGAAATCAAAGAAGCTATGCAGATAGAGCTTGAAAATGCTGAAAGAAGGTTGCTTATAGACTATCTCAGAACAATGCCTGATCTGCAAGAGATTAGAAATTAAAGTCTGTAAGAATTTTCTTATTTTCTGTAGAATTTGTTAAGTAATAGCTTAAACTCTGTTTGTATGTTAAACACTGTAAAACTTTGTATTTGTTTTGACATCATCATTTACTGTAAACTTGTACATTTTTTTTAATGGACAAGTTGGGGGAGATTGTTAGAAATGATTGATGGAAACAGTGTTTGGAAGCTAAAGTCAGAAAACAGAGTTTAGCTAGAAGCAGTCAGAGTTTGATTAAACACTGACTGGAAGCGCAAACAGAGTTTGTTAAACTCTGTAGCGGTATTGTCTGAAGAGTCAACAGTGTTTGAAGATTGATAAATATGGAAGCAATATCTTTGAAGATTGGAAAGCTGTCAAAGAGATTGGGTTGACTTGGAAGACTTGAGCAATCGTGATTGATATCAATTGTATAGCTTGATTTTAGGAGAATCAGTTACTAATTGTACGAAGCTGTATGTTCTATAAATACAGTTAGGTTAACCCTAGAAGGGTAGTCGAACATTGAGAAATCTTTTGATTGTAACCTAAGCAGCTCTCTGTGATATTTACATCACTGAGAGAGGAATTATTAATTCCAAACAGTTTTTAATTGTTAAACAGTGTGTTCTTGTTAAGTTACTAATACAGTATTTGATTGCTTATTGTGTATTCGACCTAACAATTTCCATAATAAATTGGTCACTTAGCACAAATTTTCTTATAAATCACTATTTATTTATAGATAATTAATTCATAAATAAAAGGACATATGTCATTCACATAAATTATTAAACCTGCAAAAATCATCAATAAAAGGGCATACAACATCTACAAAAACAATTAAAATTGAATAAACACATCGCAAAATAGATCACTAATTTTCTTTATCCAATCATTGAACATATCTTCAATTATGGTATACATCTCTAGCTTATATCACTAAATTATACAGTCTTTTCGGTGAGATAATCTAACAATTTGTTATAAACTTGAGAAATATGTAAATCTGATAAGTCATAACGTATTCAACCAACCGACCAGAGCTGTGATTCTATACTATCCAAATCAATGAACTAATATAACAAAATCTAATATATGGGTAGACAAAATCCTCGAATAGGATATTAGGCTCTCAATAAAGAGATATATTTATTGAAAGCCAAAGTAAATCAAGAAAAAGAAAATAAGGCTTATCATTTACAAGGAGGTAGTACAAAATTTAATATTTTGGTAGATAAAATCCACCAACGGGCAACGAGGTACTAGATTCTCAATGATACATTTATTGAAAAATAAAGAAAAATCAAGAAAAAAAATTCTAAAAAAACTTAAAAAATTGATATCAGCTCCTAAACTTTAGTTTAGCATTTTTTTGGGAAAGATGGAGAGAGAGAGAGAAGCTTACACTCAATAACAGTTAATTTTTATTTTTTTCATATCAATTAACTAAACATTATAACTACTAATTTTTATTTTAACTGTAAACTAATAAACAATTTATATAAAATAAAATTCTTACAAACTAAAAAATACAATTATTATATCAACTTAAACATTACAGGAAATCTAAGCCTCCTATTCCCTATTCCCCATCCAACTTTGATAAACAAAGTGTATGCATTAATTCTCCTTATGGCTAAATCATATCAATTTCGGTTAAGGTACTACTTTATATCTTTTTGTTTGTATGACATTCTATACTTGGACAGATTATTTTTTTATTTCGATTGTATATATGTATTGTATGTTTCGGGTTTTAATTGTCCAATAAATTCAACAGAAAAACGTTTTTGACAAAAAAAATAGAAAATGATTTAGGTTATCATCATCCCCTATCCGGATTCTTCCGGAGTTACTTTCCATTAGAATATTCAGTAGCAAACTCCAATAATTCTGCGACTTACTAAATTGTAGGCATCAATCCTTATCACATTACACTGATTTGTTTACATTATTAGGTATGCCTATAGATTAATATTTTTTTACAGTGCTGGGTTGCCAATGTTATTCAGTGATTACTTAACAATTTTATTCTAAGTACAATAATTATTTAATTTAAAAAATTATATATTAATACATGAATCTATTATATTTATAATAAATATTTTGATATCTCAAACTCTCAATTCATAATCATAAGATAAAATTAAAATCATGAATAAAAAATTATTAATAATATAAAACTATTTACCATACTATTCCAAATACACATTCAAAATTTAAGTTATGTAAAGTATTAAATAATTCAGTCATAAAAAAATTTAGGATCAACTAATTAAAACATAAGAATGAATTTTAAACAAATCATCTTTTAACATTTTAATTACGAAAATTTTTAACTATGCAATAACTAATGGAATAATAATTTGACCTGACATTATATTTGAATTATTCAAAATATTAAATATACTCTTAAATAGTACTATACATTATTTGGTGTATAAATTATCAATCAAAAAATAAAAAATATTACAGAATCAATGAAAATATCGTTAGTGAATATTTCCATAATAAATTGGTCAACTTAGCACAAATTTTCTTATAAATCACTATTTATTTATAGATAATTAATTCATAAATAAAAGGACATATGTCATTCACAGAAATAATTAAACCTGCAAAAATCATCAATAAAAGGGCATACAACATCTACAAAAACAATTAAAATTGAATAAACACATCGCAAAATAGATCACTAATTTTCTTTATCCAATCATTGAACAGATCTTCAATTATGGTATACATCTCTAGCTTATATCACTAAATTATACAGTCTTTTCGGTGAGATAATCTAACAATTTGTTATAAACTTGAGAAATATGTAAATCTGATAAGTCATAACGTATTCAACCAACCGACCAGAGCTGTGATTCTATACTATCCAAATCAATGAACTAATATAACAAAATCTAATATATGGGTAGACAAAATCCACGAATAGGATATTAGGCTCTCAATAAAGAGATATATTTATTGAAAGCCAAAGTAAATCAAGAAAAAGAAAATAAGGCTTATCATTTACAAGGAGGTAGTACAAAATTTAATATTTTGGTAGATAAAATCCACCAACGGGCAACGAGGTACTAGATTCTCAATGATACATTTATTGAAAAATAAAGAAATATCAAGAAAAAAAATTCTAAAAAAAACTTAAAAAATTGATATCAGCTCCTAAACTTTAGTTTAACATTTTTTTGGGAAAGATGGAGAGAGAGAGAGAGAGAGAGAGAAAGTTACACTCAATAACAGTTAATTTTTATTTTTTTCATATCAATTAACTAAACATTATAACTACTAATTTTTATTTTAACTGTAAACTAATAAACAATTTATATAAAATAAAATTCTTACAAACTAAAAAATACAATTATTATATCAACTTAAACATTACAGGAAATCTAAGCCTCTTATTCCCTATTCCCCATCCAACTTTGATAAACAAAGTGTATGCATCAATTCTCCTTATGGCTAAATCATATCAATTTCGGTTAAGGTACTACTTTATATCTTTTTGTTGTATGACATTCTATACTTGGACAGATTATTTTTTTATTTCGATTGTATATATGTATTGTATGTTTCGGGTTTTAATTGTCCAATAAATTCAACAGAAAAACGTTTTTGACAAAAAAAATAGAAAATGATTTAGGTTATCATCATCCCCTATCCGGATTCTTCCAGAGTTACTTTCCATTAAAATATTCAGTAGCAAACTCCAATAATTCTGCGACTTACTAAATTGTAGGCATCAATCCTTATCACATTACACTGATTTGTTTACATTATTAGGTATGCCTATAGATTAATATTTGTTTACAGTGCTGGGTTGCCAATGTTATTCAGTGATTACTTAACAATTTTATTCTAAGTACAATAATTATTTAATTTAAAAAATTATATATTAATACATGAATCTATTATATTTATAATAGATATTTTGATATCTCAAACTCTCAATTCATAATCATAAGATACAATTAAAATCATGAATAAAAAATTATTAATAATATAAAACTACTTACCACACTATTCCAAATACACATTCAAAATTTAGGTTATGTAAAGTATTAAATAATCAATCATAAAAAAATTTAGGATCAACTAATTAAAACATAAGAATGAATTTTAAACAAATCATCTTTAACATTTTAATTACGAAAATTTTTAACTATGCAATAACTAATGGAATAATAATTTTACCTGACATTATATTTGAATTATTCAAAATATTAAATATACTCTTAAATAGTAATATACATTATTTGGTGTATAAATTATCAATCAAAAAATAAAAAATATTACAGAATCAATGAAAATATCGTTAGTGAATATTTCCATAATAAATTGGTCAACTTAGCACAAATTTTCTTATAAATCACTATTTATTTATAGATAATTAATTCATAAATAAAAGGACATATGTCATTCACAGAAAAAATAAACCTGCAAAAATCATCAATAAAAGGGCATACAACATCTACAAAAACAATTAAAATTGAATAAACACATCGCAAAATAGATCACTAATTTTCTTTATCCAATCATTGAACAGATCTTCAATTATGGTATACATCTCTAGCTTATATCACTAAATTATACATTCTTTTCGGTGAGATAATCTAACAATTTGTTATAAACTTGAGAAATATGTAAATCTGATAAGTCATAATGTATTCAACCAACCGACCAGAGCTGTGATTCTATACTATCCAAATCAATGAACTAATATAACAAAATCTAATATATGGGTAGACAAAATCCACGAATAGGATATTAGGCTCTCAATAAAGAGAGATATTTATTGAAAGCCAAAGTAAATCAAGAAAAAGAAAATAAGGCTTATCATTTACAAGGAGGTAGTACAAAATTTAATATTTTGGTAGATAAAATCCACCAACGGGCAACGAGGTACTAGATTCTCAATGATACATTTATTGAAAAATAAAGAAAAATCAAGAAAAAAAATTCTAAAAAAAACTTAAAAAATTGATATCAGCTCCTAAACTTTAGTTTAGCATTTTTTGGGAAAGATGGAGAGAGAGAGAGAGAGAGAAAGTTACACTCAATAACAGTTAATTTTTATTTTTTTCATATCAATTAACTAAACATTATAACTACTAATTTTTATTTTAACTGTAAACTAATAAACAATTTATATAAAATAAAATTCTTACAAACTAAAAAATATAATTATTATATCAACTTAAACATTACAGGAAATCTAAGCCTCTTATTCCCTATTCCCCATCCAACTTTGATAAACAAAGTGTATGCATCAATTCTCCTTATGGCTAAATCATATCAATTTCGGTTAAGGTACTACTTTATATCTTTTTGTTGTATGACATTCTATACTTGGACAAATTATTTTTTTATTTCGATTGTATATATGTATTGTATGTTACGGGTTTTAATTGTCCAATAAATTCAACAGAAAAACATTTTTGACAAAAAAAATAGAAAATGATTTAGGTTATCATCATCCCCTATCCGGATTCTTCCAGAGTTACTTTCCATTAGAATATTCAGTAGCAAACTCCAATAATTCTGCGACTTACTAAATTGTAGGCATCAATCCTTATCACATTACACTGATTTGTTTACATTATTAGGTATGCCTATAGATTAATATTTTTTTACAGTGCTGGGTTGCCAATGTTATTCAGTGATTACTTAAAATTTTATTCTAAGTACAATAATTATTTAATTTAAAAAATTATATATTAATACATGAATCTATTATATTTATAATAGATATTTTGATATCTCAAACTCTCAATTCATAATCATAAGATACAATTAAAATCATGAATAAAACATTATTAATAATATAAAACTATTTACCACACTATTCCAAATACACATTCAAAATTTAAGTTATGTAAAGTATTAAATAATTCAATCATAAAAAAATTTAGGATCAACTAATTAAAACATAAGAATGAATTTTAAACAAATCATCTTTTAACATTTTAATTACGAAAATTTTTAACTATGCAATAACTAATGGAATAATAATTTGACCTGACATTATATTTGATTTATTCAAAATATTAAATATACTCTTAAATAGTACTATACATTATTTGGTGTATAAATTATCAATCAAAAAATAAAAAATATTACAGAATCAATGAAAATATCGTTAGTGAATATTTCCATAATAAATTGGTCAACTTAGCACAAATTTTCTTATAAATCACTATTTATTTATAGATAATTAATTCATAAATAAAAGGACGTATGTCATTCACATAAATAATTAAACCTGCAAAAATCATCAATAAAAGGGCATACAACATCTACAAAAACAATTAAAATTGAATAAACACATCGCAAAATAGATCACTAATTTTCTTTATCCAATCATTGAACAGATCTTCAATTATGGTATACATCTCTAGCTTATATCACTAAATTATACAGTCTTTTCGGTGAGATAATCTAACAATTTGTTATAAACTTGAGAAATATGTAAATCTGATAAGTCATAACGTATTCAACCAACCGACCAGAGCTGTGATTCTATACTATCCAAATCAATGAACTAATATAACAAAATCTAATATATGGGTAGACAAAATCCACGAATAGGATATTAGGCTCTCAATAAAGAGAGATATTTATTGAAAGCCAAAGTAAATAAAGAAAAAGAAAACAAGGCTTATCATTTACAAGGAGGTAGTACAAAATTTAATATTTTGGTAGATAAAATCCACCAACGGGCAACGAGGTACTAGATTCTCAATGATACATTTATTGAAAAATAAAGAAAAATCAAGAAAAAAAATTCTAAAAAAAACTTAAAAAATTGATATCAGCTCCTAAACTTTAGTTTAGCATTTTTTGGGAAAGATGGAGAGAGAGAGAGAGAGAGAGAGAGAGAGAGCAGCAGCTACAGTTTTTGTTATAAAAATTATTAATAATGATAAATAAAAATGGTATACACCTAAAATATATATTGTTTTTAATAAAATGGTACCTTTTTGATTTTTGTGTTCTTGAATTAAAGTAATAGTATCAATTCCCATATCTTAACCTAAGAGCATGTATTGAATTTGTTTGGTTGGTTGATTATATTTTTTTACATCAACAAAGCATAAAATATGGCTAAGAAAACTAAATTACTTGGTAGAAAGATTCTACAAGCTAGAACAGATATATTTGTTAACGAGAAATAAGAAAAAATAAAAAGGAGGGTTTCATTTTGTTTGGGAGACTTTACACCATGCATGTTTCTCTTAGTTTTGTTTTGTAACATCTCAGTGTTGTTCTAAGACATATAATTATATATTTACATAACTTGAATACATAGTAATATTGTTGGGAATTATGACAGAAACAGCAACATAGAGGCAGTTATATATCGTATTTAACAAGTCCAGGCCAAGCATACAATTAGCGAAACAAAACATGAAGGTAAAACATATGCATGTCAGTAACTGATAGAACAAAGAGAAGGCAGAAAACATACCAGTAGCCATAGCTATATCAGTATGTAGAACAAGTAAAACAAACAGCTGAGTCGTCAGGATTTGCTAGAAAGCCTGACTGCTCTTGAAGAGATAATTGCCCCCACTTACAACTGTGTTGGGATGCTTGCAACACCTCTCCCAGGATAAAACAGCTCCGAGCTAAATGATCATAGTAATCAGAAAGCTCAACTTCGACTAGCACCTCAGTCGCCAGAAAACCATAAGTAAAATATACTATAACAGGAGGAGAACAGAGAGTGTAGAGAAGACAAGAGAATGTAGGGTGTGGTCTGTATATTCAGTGTGTACAGTATATAACAATCAGTAGCTTAGGTCTCTATTTATAGGAGAGACCAAACGTAACTGATGCCACCCAATTAATATTGTAACTGCCGATTTACATTTAATAAAATGAAACGGCTGATTTAATAAAATCAAAACGGTTGATTTAATAAATCGTAACTGTTACGTTATATTTATCCACACATATCAGTTTTTATTTTAATTATACGAATATATATTATCAAATTCTGTTCAGGATTCAACATCAGGAACTGATGTTAGTCCATCAGTATTTGATCATCAGGATCTGATACTGTCAGGACTTGAGGTCCATCAGTATTTGATCAAGCATCAGGATCTGGTACTGTCAGGACTTGAGGTCCATCAGTATTTGATCCAGCATCAGGATCTGGTAGTACCTTCAGGATTTCATCAGGACTTGGCCCATCAGTATTAGATGTCTGACCAGTTACTGATTTATTCCAAGTACTGATCCCAATATATATATATATATATTCTAATTAAAATATTATTCAATCACAGAAATAAAATCCCTCGCCCAGGTCACCTCGCGTACGCGAGACGCCGAGACATTCGCCCAAATCGCCCTTCGACCGAGCCGACCCGACCCGAGTCGAGTCGAGACGTGACGTGACGTGGCGTGGCGTGGCGGGCGGGCGGCGGCGCGCGCGTGTGTGTGTGTGTGCGCGTGGAGCACACAGTAACACCATGCACCATCATACACCTTAGTAGTTGTACACTACCCATGTGTGTGATTCTATATAAAGCCAACAACCCCCTTTATTCATTTCAATGTGGGACAAATACACATTCTCATTTCAAGCTTATTCAAGCTACTAACTTCAACTCCATTTCTCTATGGGTTTCACTAAGAAAATCACTTAGACCCATATATGAAAATTTAAGTCCTCATAACAAGGAACAATTTCCAATCGTTAAAATCCGGAATTAACATCAAGAACATAAAATACTTATGCTCTAAAAACTCCATTTTCTAACAATCCCCCACAAATCCATATAGAAATGTTTCAGGTTTTCCATCATGACTTGTTTTTCAGAGTCGGTACCCTTCCGGGTTTGAACCCTCCTAAGTCCCCTACTTCAATGATTACCGGATTCAGATGGAATGTTTCACCTTGAATCTTAATCCGTTTGGTGTAACCATGTTCCATAGACGACGACAAGTCAAAGGCCATGGTGCCAATCTACGGCTTTGAGACATTAATGGTCTTGTCTCGATCCTGTTCGTCGAATGTTTCAAGGAATAACCCTTCCCTCTAATTGCGACCACACAATTACATTCGCTTAGCTGGGCATCTCCAGAGATGTACTGCAACCATCTCGTCAAATGACTTGACCCCATTCAGAGTTATAATAACTCTTGCTATCTAGCAGTATCAGTACCTTCTAGGTTTTCAGGGGATAGACTCAGATACAACAGTATCAGCTATGTAGCAAAGGTACTATCAATTCATCCTTACAGCTTGTTATTACCACATTGAATACACTTCAAGGGATCTCCTCTCATGTGTATTGGGTTCCCACTGATGATGAACTATGATGGGTTGACAGCCCCATCCCCAACCTTGACTTAAGGACCACTGCAGGTTCCAGTCCTTTAGTTAAAGGATCAGCTATATTATTCTGAGTTCCTATGAACTCTACAGCAATAATCCTATCAGACACTAAACCCCTTATAGACTTTAGTCTAACTTGGATGTGTCTCTTTGTTTTAGCATTATACTTTTTACTGCTAATCTTGTCGATAGTTGTTTTACTATCACAATGAATAGCAAGCGCTGGAAGTGGTCTGCTTACTACAGGTATCGCGGACATAAGTCCATGTAACCATTCAGCCTCCGTCCTCGTGGCATCAAGTGCACACAACTCAGCCTCAAAAGTAGACCGAGTTACTATAGTCTGTTTTGTCGACTTCCAGGATATTGCTCCACCGGCTAAGGTGAACACATATCCAGTCACTCCATTGGAACCAGACTTCTTAGCTATCCAACTTGCATCACTGTACCCCTCAAGTACACCAGGAAATCTCCTATAGTGTAAACTTAGGTACATTGTGCCTTTTAGATATCTAAGTACTCTATCAAGAGCATCCCAATGAGTTCTGTTTGGACAGCTTGTATATCTAGCCAACTTAGACACAGAGTATGAAATATCTGGTCTAGTACAGTTAGCAAGATACTGCAAACTCCCTATAATCTGAGAATACCTTAACTGAGACACAGGTACTCCTGAAGCATTCTTAACAAGGGCAACTTTAGGATCATAGGGTGTACTAGCGATTCTACACTGTGAATAACCATATTTCTCAAGTATAGATTTCTCTATATAATGAGACTGCGATAAAGTTATTCCCTCAGCTGACTGTGTCAGTTTGAGACCAAGAATCACACTAGCCTCACCCATATCCTTCATTTCAAAATGCCTTTTCAAGAAAGCTTTTGTCTCGTTAATAATCTCAATATTGGTTCCAAACAATAGTATGTCATCAACATATAGGCACATGATGACACACTCACTACCTTTAACTTTAGTGTAGACACACTTATCACTTTCATTAATATCATAACTGAACGGCACTATAGTTTCATCAAACTTTTTATGCCAATCCCTAGGAGCTTGTTTCAAGCCATAGATGGATTTGATCAACTTACATACTTTCCTTTCGTTACCAGATGCAACAAATCCCTCAGGCTGATCCATATAAATCTCTTCTTCAAGTTCACCATGAAGAAAAGCTGTCTTTACATCCATTTGATGGATGATAAGACCATGTACGGAAGCCAATGCTACAAGCATTCGGATTGTTGTCATCCTAGCTACAGGAGAGTATGTATCAAAGTAATCAATACCCTCCATTTGCTTAAAACCCTTAGCTACCAGTCTAGCTTTGTACTTATCTATTGAGCCGTCAGGATTCAACTTCCTTTTAAATATCCATCTGCACCCGATAGTAGAACACCCAGGAGGGAGATCAACTAACTCCCATGTTCCGTTAGAAACAATAGAGTCAATTTCACTCTTTACAGCGCCCTTCCAGTGCCTAGACTCTGAAGAATCCATAGCTTGTCGGAAAGTTAAAGGTTCGTCCTCGACATTGTAAGTGATAAAATCACTTCCAAAATCCTTGACTACCTTTGCACGCTTACTCCTCCGTGGTTCCTCTACCTCCTTAGGAGTAGAGCTACTACTAGGTTCCGCCCCCACATTTGTCATCTTCTCCACATGATCAGGAATAGAACTTGATGTGTGAGTAGGATCTTCATTAGAAGTATCTTGAGGCATACCAGTCTTCATAGGGTAAACATCTTCAAAGAATGTAGCATCACGAAACTCAACTATCGTATTTGCCACTATACCATCTATGTCAGATTTTAATACTAAAAATCTCATAGCTGTAGTGGTCTCAAGATAGCCCAGAAAGATACAATCAACAGTCTTCGGACCTAGTTTCTTTCTCTTGTGTTCAGGGACAAGTACCTTAGCAAGGCACCCACACACACGAAGATACTTAAGACTAGTCTTCTTGCTCTTCCATAACTCATAGGGTGTCTTATCCATGTGTTTCAGAGGAACTCTATTCAGAATATGGCAAGCCGTATTCAGAGCTTCTCCCCACATGTATTTAGGCAACCCAGAATTAATAAGCATACTATTAATCATATCTTTAAATGTTCTGTTCTTTCGCTCAGCAACCCCATTAGACTCAGGTGTGTATGGTGGTGTAACTTCATGAACTATACCATTGCTTGCACAAAATTCATTAAAAGCGTTACTCGTATACTCACCACCTCTATCAGATCTCAACCTTTTAAGTACCTTACTAGTTTGTTTTTCTACTTCAGTTTTATATATAATGAATTTACTAAGTGCTTCATCCTTATGTCTAAGTAAATAAACATAACAGTATCTACTACTATCATCTATAAAGGTAATGAAGTATCTAAAATGGTCCTTAGTCAACACACCACCAAATTCACAAATATCAGTGTGTACTAAATCTAACAAGTCTGAATCCCTAACAATATTATGAAAAGGTTTCCTTATTTGTTTAGCAGACACACATACTTGACATTTAGAATTCTTTTCTATAGTGTGTTTTGGAATCAACTCTAAGTTCATCATATTTTTAAGAGCACCAAAATTTAAGTGACCAAGTCTAGCATGCCATAAATCAGAAGATTTAATACAATTAACAGAAGGAGTAATATTATTAATCAATCCACCCAAAACGGGTTCAGCATTTATCACAAATAAACCATTCGACAAGTAACCCTTGCCAAAAAATGTACCAGTATGAATAAGAACTACTTTATTATATTTGAGAGAAACTTCAAAGCCATTAGCTACTAAACAACTACCACTTATTATATTTCTACGCATGTCGGGAACATGATGCACTCTCGTCAGGGATAGAATACGACCCGAAGGAAACTTCAAGTCCACGTTTCCTATTCCATGTACTTGAGCAGCACTTGCGTTCCCCATCGTCACTGTCAAGCTATGACTCTGTTGATAAGATACAAATAAACTAATGTCAGCACAAATATGCACATTAGCTCCAGTATCAATCAACCATTCATTTGACAGATAAGTGGAAAATAGTACAGGGTTGTAGGTAACATACCGGTCTTCGTTGGTTTCAGAAGCCAAAGCCTCACCAACAACCATGTTCGCTACAGGCCCACTTGAGGTTCCAAGCACAGCATTCGCTTGAGCTACCCCCTCGGCTTTCTTTGCTTTCTTTGTAGGACAGTCCTTACTCCAGTGACCAACCTGCCCACAAGACCAACATGGTTTGTTTGCCTTTGGTTTCTTGGCCTTATCCTTGTCATTCCTAGGTTTATTACTATTACCCTTCTTAGAGACAGCCTTCCTTTTCTGTCCTACAGTTGCTACGTTTACCTTCGAACTTCCATGCTCAGTTGGCATCACATGTCCCTGTTTGGACTTGTGTTGTTCTTGCACCGAGATGTCCAACATAAGGTTGGTCCAGGTGATCTCTCCTTTCTGTCTTTTCAGGGAGAGAGAGAACTCTTCCCAAGACTTTGGAAGCTTTTCAATCACACTCATCACCTTAAACTTTTCTGTGAGGTCCATTCCAGACTCCTTCAAAGCATGCACTATCATCTCGAATTCATGCACTTGCTCAGTCATGGACTTATTGTCCACCAGCTTGAAATCAAGGAACCTAGCCACAGAATACTTTTCCAGACCTTGTGAGTCAGTATTATGTGTCTGGTCCAGCTTCTCCCATAAGAGTTTTGCGGTGTAGGCATCAGAGGAGTACACATCAAACAATGTGTTGGTTAGAGCAGCCAGAATTGCTGCCCTAGCAACCCCATCCTTCTCAGCCCACTTCGCAAAACTCTTAACTGATTCAGCCTTCTCTTGATCCACAACCGGCTTCTCATATTCCACAACAGGCCATAGACCCTTTACAGTCAACCACAACTTCATCCTTTTCTGCCAACGAGAAAAGCCAACGCCCCCATTGAATTTCTCAGGCAAGCCAGTCAATTCAACGGGTTGTGGAAAACTGTAAGTGGTCCAATCAATGACCCCAGCAGATGCAACCGAACTACCACTAGCAGGAATTTCACTCTCGTTAACCATTATGCTAAATACTATATAACCAATTATCTCTTCAAGAATGTTGGGAATTATGACAGAAACAGCAACATAGAGGCAGTTATATATCGTATTTAACAAGTCCAGGCCAAGCATACAATTAGCGAAACAAAACATGAAGGTAAAACATATGCATGTCAGTAACTGATAGAACAAAGAGAAGGCAGAAAACATACCAGTAGCCATAGCTATATCAGTATGTAGAACAAGTAAAACAAACAGCTGAGTCGTCAGGATTTGCTAGAAAGTCTGACTGCTCTTGAAGAGATAATTGCCCCCACTTACAACTGTGTTGGGATGCTTGCAACACCTCTCCCAGGATAAAACAGCTCCGAGCTAAATGATCACAGTAATCAGAAAGCTCAACTTCGACTAGCACCTCAGTCGCCAGAAAACCCTAAGTAAAATATACTATAACAGGAGGAGAACAGAGAGTGTAGAGAAGACAAGAGAATGTAGGGTGTGGTCTGTATATTCAGTGTGTACAGTATATAACAATCAGTAGCTTAGGTCTCTATTTATAGGAGAGACCAAACGTAACTGATGCCACCCAATTAATATTGTAACTGCCGATTTACATTTAATAAAATGAAACGGCTGATTTAATAAAATCAAAACGGTTGATTTAATAAATCGTAACTGTTACGTTATATTTATCCACACATATCAGTTTTTATTTTAATTATACGAATATATATTATCAAATTCTGTTCAGGATTCAACATCAGGAACTGATGTTAGTCCATCAGTATTTGATCATCAGGATCTGATACTGTCAGGACTTGAGGTCCATCAGTATTTGATCAAGCATCAGGATCTGGTACTGTCAGGACTTGAGGTCCATCAGTATTTGATCCAGCATCAGGATCTGGTAGTACCTTCAGGATTTCATCAGGACTTGGCCCATCAGTATTAGATGTCTGACCAGTTACTGATTTATTCCAAGTACTGATCCCAATATATATATATATTCTAATTAAAATATTATTCAATCACAGAAATAAAATCCCTCGCCCAGGTCGCCTCGCGTACGCGAGACGCCGAGACATTCGCCCAAATCGCCCAAATCGCCCTTCGACCGAGCCGACCCGACCCGAGTCGAGACGTGACGTGACGTGACGTGGCGTGGCGGGCGGGCGGCGGCGCGCGCGTGTGTGTGTGTGTGCGCGTGGAGCACACAGTAACACCATGCACCATCATACACCTTAGTAGTTGTACACTACCCATGTGTGTGATTCTATATAAAGCCAACAACCCCCTTTATTCATTTCAATGTGGGACAAATACACATTCTCATTTCAAGCTTATTCAAGCTACTAACTTCAACTCCATTTCTCTATGGGTTTCACTAAGAAAATCACTTAGACCCATATATGAAAATTTAAGTCCTCATAACAAGGAACAATTTCCAATCGTTAAAATCCGGAATTAACATCAAGAACATAAAATACTTATGCTCTAAAAACTCCATTTTCTAACAAATATTTCATGTAATTATCATATTTTTCTATTCGCGTATTTCATTTAATTTCGTGTACACGAAAAAATTTGTGTAATTTAGGGTCATTTTATGTTCTAATTTCGGGTACACGATTTAATATCATGTCATTTTCGTTAAAGACACTAAAGTACATGACATGAATGTACAAAACGATTTGTCAGGTCTAAATAAGCTATTTCTTCTTATATATGTCGAAAAAATATACTCACTGTTAAAGGAAAATGAATTTCATGTTATTTAACCCAAAATCTGAATTACAAGGACACACATATATAACAATGTGATTATGTGTTTATATATTACACACTTGATTTCAATTTTATGGACAATAACTTATTTTCACAAGTTAGTAAAATTAAAAAAAATAGGTGATACTCATTTTCATATGTCTTATTTTAAGAATAAAAGAAAACTAAAATTTATTATTCCATATTTTACTAGAAAGGAATAAAAAAAACCAAAATACAAACTTCCAAACTGCAAATGCACATTTTAAGTTGTTTTTACAAATAAGCTAAGGGCAATAACCACAAAATCTAACAATCATATGTTAGTCCAAGAGCGCGATATATTGAATTTGTTTGGTTAGTTGATAATATTTTTTTATAGTAAATCAATTCATTAATAATAGGACATATAATTTGTAAAAATGATATTGAACAATCACATAGCAAACTAGATTAGATGAAAGTTTCTATTGTTATAATTACATTCGTTTCATCTATCTTGCACAATAGATATCCTTTCTCATATTGCTGAAACATGTAATCTTTTTTTTGATAGACAGTCTAATGATTTATTGGAGTCATGAGGATTAAGTTTCTATACATTTTTAATATGTCATCGAAAAATTAACCATGACCATACAAATATTTTCAATGAATTAATATAATAAATATTTTAAGGATT
Organism: Kitagawia praeruptora; assembly: GCA_037693485.1. Lineage (NCBI taxonomy): Eukaryota > Viridiplantae > Streptophyta > Magnoliopsida > Apiales > Apiaceae > Kitagawia > Kitagawia praeruptora. The sequence continues at coordinate 119,024,705 of CM075352.1, forward strand.
CAATATTGAATAAATATACTGAATTCTCAGAATATGGGTGAAAAATTTGTTAACATGATACGTAGAAATATACTCTAAAAAAAAGAGAAATAAAACGAAAGCTAAATTTAAAAAAAAAACAATAAAGATGGATTCTGAACTTTTCAACGGGATTGTATTTGTTTTGATGATTGGTTCATAATATTAATATTAATTCAATTGGTATGAATTCACAGATAAGTAATTTTATACTTACGTTAATTAACATTCCAATAAAATTATATATTTTTCTAAATAAAAATAAAAATTATATATTTATATTAATTTATTAATACAATTTATCGGTCGGTGCGTAGCACGGGTAGAACGCTAGTATTAGTTATAAGCCGGATGTTTTGCTAAGACCCTTAGCGAAAGGGCATACGAATCTCATTCTTCGAATATAGACCGGGAGTCGGTATTTCTTGATATATTATGAATATTTTCGAAGGAGAATATTTAAGTAAATATTTCCCATTATTTACTGGAATGAATATTGTATGGATATTCATTCGAGATTATTTACTTAATGAACATTACTTTACTATTCATTTAAGGATGAATTATTTACTGGGTACTATTCCAAATATTTATTCGAGGATTTACTTATTTAAATAATAATTTCCATATACTCATTCGAAGGTTACCTTGAGCAATATTTTATATTAAGAATATCCTTTAATCATTTAGGAGTTAATAAATATTCTTTGAATATTTATTTAATTCTTTTAATTAGTTTTAAAAAGGCATTATTCTATTCAGATATTATCTTCGATCTTCAAATACTATGTAAATTATTCCTGAGTCTTATCATTATTTACTTTTATCAAGGAAGGTTCTCAGAACTCTATTCTTCATTTGAATCTATCTTTTAAAATATAAGGGAACCTTACTTGAGAGTTGTTATTTCTTTGACTACCCGGTCATATACTTGTTAGACTACCTTTTCACTCGCATCTTGATTCTTTTCAAATATCGATATGAGTCTTGTTGGTTACCTCCTCAACACTCGAGGGGTAAAATTCATGGAACAAGTTTATATCCATTAACAAGCATCAGCTTGGGAAATATTGGTGAATTTTCCTTTCCGACTAGATACGACTACTTTGTGGAGTCTTATCAACAAGTATTATACTTGGGGAAAGGTGGACGAACTTTACGTTTCAGAGTTATGGATTTTATTCGAATTAGGAGTCGTGTAAGAGGCCGAGTCGCGCCGGTCCATCCCAAAGGCCCAACCGTTGGCCAGGGAGATCAAAAAGGGTGGTGGACAAGTAAATCCGTCAGTTCTTCCTTCTACCGGTAGTAAAACCAAATTGAGCTGTACAATCTGCGACTGATCATCGTAAAGATTGGAACAGCGGGCGCGGTGAATACTCCAGTATTAGTTCATCATCCAATTTGGATATTTCCTATAACACGTATCGAAGAGACTTCTTTCAGGTTGACGGGTAGTTCCCGCGACACGTATCGAAGAGACTTCTTTCAGGTTGGCAGGGGTTTGAAATATGTTCAAAACTAGGATTGCAATTTTTTCCTGCAATTTCCTCGTTGTGATATATGATGATATCTGGCTCATATTTTGCATAGCAGATATTCCTACGAAAGTTATAATTTGAGTTACCTTGTTACTTCATCCTTTATCTTATAATTGATGACTCTGTTGATACCTTATATAACATGAGTTGTGATAAGGAGGTTTTTGATATTGGATCACCTTCTAACTTTCATCTTTTAAGTTATATGTTGAGATTCTGCTTATATTCTATATAGCAGATATTTTACGGAAAGGTTATATGGAACTATCTTATAACTTCATGTTTTATGATATACTAGCACTATGTTCGTCAATGCATGGCATACATTTTAAAAGATATTTTAGAACTGTTATTACATTGTTGAGGTACAGTATCTTGATCTATCAAGTGTTTTGGCGAAAATGATATACTTATAGGTATATACTTTAAGACTTGTGAAATATTAAAAAGGGGATCTTTTTATGGTTTGGTTTCTGTTTGATGAAAACACTTGTAGTAGTAGTATATTGCACTACGTATTTTGAAGAGTTTTCTTAAAGGTCGTTGAGACTACAACTTATACCATTTTGTTAAGGTATGAAGCTTACTATGGTTAGTATAATCCCAGGTTGTTCATTTGATGCTATTTCAAATGTTATACTTTCCTTATTGAAGTTCCATAGTTATAAATGTTTCAGAAATGATATTAAATATCGTTAGACATTGAATATCCTTGTGTGTATTGGTATATATATTGTTAAGTTCTATTATTACCTTGCTGAGCAATTCGTTCGCTCATTCTTGCTTGTTTCAAATATTAACCTTTCAGAGGAAGGTAGTCGGTTGAGGCTTATCTGCATGGTTCAGAAGAAGTAGGCAGTACACCCTTATGAAGATGATATGATCCAGAAAAGCTATAGCTGGAGTAAGTTATATGTAGGTACATTGATGTGTAATATATATTACTTTGTACTGAGTAGCTCTAGTTGCTGGTATACTTTCCAATGAAGCTATACTAGTAATATAAGATTTGTAAGTCATAGTGCGATGTAATTGAATGGATGAAATGAGAAATGTAAGTATTTTTAATTCTTGTTTCTAGCCCTATAACCTAAAAAATGCTTGGTGGTTGGGGTCTCAAATGTTGTAATTCAGTTATTAAGTGATTACAGGTGGTTAATGTTATTAACCCGTTAATTGACGTTGAGGATTTCCGCGTGACGACCAAATCCTTGACCCCGGATTTGGGGTGTTACACACAATATCACTTTAATCTAATATATTATTAGATAAAGGTTGCTACAATCTGTGAATAAAAATGATAGTATTCTCAGCTTCGTTTTTCTCAGAGAGATATGTCTTACAGTGTATGAAAAACTTATCTTCTGCTAAAGAAGTGAGATTGTATTCTTATAGAACATGAATACAACTCGGATACTACAAATAAGGTTACAGGATAAATTACTTTCTTGTATGTCTATCCTTTTTGAGTAAGCGTCCAAACGGCTGCAGATTTGACTTTGCAAAGTTCTGTTCAGATCCACTTCTTTAGCTTTTTGTTTCTTCTATATCTCTCCAAGATTCCTTGTAGGCTTTCCAGAGCACGTTACAGATTGTGGTCCATAAAGTGCATTGGCTTGTTGCAGGTTTCAGACTTGTACAATTTCTTCAGTATTTTGTCTCCAAGAATGTATTCGAGAAGTGGCTAAGTGATTGATTCGAGAACTACGATTAGATAACTCTGAGTTCTCGAATACTGTATGATTGACATATCGAATCACTTCTCAAATAGTACTTTCTCCAGGGTTCTTTGAGTTGTCGAATAGAACACTTGACTTGTCGAATCCTTGAGTTATCGAATAGCTTTCTGAGTCCTAGAGATATCGAATGGAACTTTGACTTGTTGACTCTTTGAGAACTCGAATACCACTTTGACTTGTTGACTTCTCGAATAGAGTATTTAGACATGTTGAATCTTTGAGATATCGAATGAGATATCGAACAGTTCATTTAGAGATATCGACCAATGTCTTCTCAGATATCGAATCTCTGACTTCTCGAATGCTAGACTTCTCGAATAGACAAATGTACTTCTCGAATTGGTACTTAGGCAAATTCTTCATTTCTTCAAATCCTAACTGTGATTATTTGACAGTCTTTATCTTCTTGTTTGAGGCATGAACCTTGGAACTTCTTTCAAGCATTATTCTTGACTATATAAGTACAGTTACACAACTAGGATTTGATGCCTATTACAAGTACAAAAACAAATAGAAACTCTACAACTAGAGGTTCCCTCAGTTAAAAGGTCATGTAAGTAATGCAAAGCATTACAAACAATTAAGCTTGTTATTAGATGTAAACAGGCATGCCTCTGTGACTAACAATCTCCCCCAAATTGTGAGTGAGACCCTTAGTCACAATTTCATGTCTGATAACAAGCCTAAAATACATAAATATAAAACTTGAAAAAGTACAGGTATGTAGATTAATTGAAGAAAATACATAGAAGTATTCTTACAAGTTATGAGGAACTACTAGCCATATCCTTTTGGATTCATCTCTTGAGCTTTGGCTTATAGATTCTCATTTTTCTTCTTCTCTTTAGCTTTCTTCTTTGCATTTTCTTCCATGGCAAGAATAATGTCTTCCATTGCAGTGAGTTCTTCAATTAGAGGGGAGCCTGACAAATCCTTGAGTACTTCATTCAGCGGTTTCTCAGAATAGGAACTGATGTAGTCCATTCTAATCTTTACATTTCTACCATATTTCTTGTACTCAATGATGTAAGGATTAAACTTGACTCTACACAAAGCCATAGCCCTTAATTCATCAACCTTAGCTTCCATTGCAGCAAACTCCTTCTCCATTTTCTTTAATAGCTCTTCACTGTTCTTTTTCATTTCTGCCTGGTGATCTCTCTTCATTTTGACAAAGTCAATTAACTCCAGCTTCCATACCCTTTCCACTCTGTCTTCAGAATCCAACATTGCAATTATCCTTTCTATGTCATATAGCCTGCCCCAGTGCTGACATGTTCCTTGTCTGAATTTCTTCTGTCTTCCATCAGTATATTTAATATCAAGAAAATCATCAACAATGGCAACATGATAGATTCTTTGAGCCCATAGGAACTGTAGTTGGTCTTCATCATAGTTTTCATCCAGAGATGGTAGGTTTAATCCTTGAATTATTGTCAGTGCCTTTGACTTGGATAACTTCACCCTTCTTGCAGCATGCTTGAATTTAATCCTCTTTACATGGTTTCTAGGCAGAAACTTATGACCCTTGCTTGTAGACCATTGTAGTACTCCATTAGCAGTTTGCTTATGGAAACATACAGATGGTTTCTTGACTTGAATCTTCTTCTCTTCTTGAGGTGGCAAAATAGTTGCAGAAGCCATAGATGTAGATTTTGCTAGGTCACTACTAACAGTATTCAACCTAGACTTAGAGTCTTGTGTTGTGGTGAGCTTACTGCTAGCAATGCCTAAGGATTTCTGTTTTCCAATCTTCCTCTCATAGACTTTGCCCTGGTCATCTTCATTTTTCTTATCCTTGTTATCCTTCTTCTTCTTATCTTTAGCACCCTTATAACTCCTGTGATGTCTTCTCCTTCCATCACCTTTATCTTCATCTTCATCATCCTTATTTCTCCTAGGTTGAGCCATTTCTGGAACTGCACCAGTTGCTATGAAAGATCTGAGAATGTGCAGTGCTTCTATTTCTTCAGCATTTCTGACTCCAACTTTCTTCTGTAGTTGATCAATGATAGCAATGACCAGTCTGTGATTTCGAGGAGTGAGATCATTGGGAATGACCAACTGTTTAATGTCTTCAATTTTGGTGCCAGACTGATAGATGATTGTCCATGGCTTTTTGATCACTTCTGGAAGCCTTGAAGGTTGGCCATTCCTCAAGTCATCATACAGACTTTTGTTGTTCTCATTTCTCTTCTCAATAAGTTCAAGTAGTGCATCTATCTCCGAGTGTTTTAGGGCTTGTAGAGTCTTGTAGGTTAGATGCCATATCTTTGAGTTAGATACCATCATTATCTCCTTGAACCATGAGTTGTTGATTTTCCTGGGTATAGCAGTGAGGTAGTCAATCTGCTCCTTCAACTTTCTCAGATAGAATTGAGTGTCACCAGCCTGTTCCCTTGTGGCTTTCAGAAACTCCAAGAAGGCTTTATCATGATAGACATTTGAATTACCAACTTCTAGTAGCTTGGCCTCAGTAATAACTTCAACTTCTTCAGGCTGGGCACTTTCAGATATGGAAGATGGAGGTTTGTCAGATGGCATACTCCCTGCAACCACTATGGTTGTGATGGATTGCTTCTGGCCACCAAGAGTAATGACATGCACAGTTGGTAGAGTAATAACTGCAAAGTGGTTGGAGGCTCATCAACTTTAGCTTTCCCTTTTCCTGGCACATGAGTTATGGATTTAGAAGCCCTTTGGTGACCACCCTCATTGAGCTTGATGTCTTTGGCTTGAGGTTTCTCTTGAGGTTTCTCCCCCGTTGGATTTGAATGCCTTGATATCCTCTTCTCCCCCTTAGGCTTGTTGTCAGGCACATAGTCTATAGGAATGACCTTTGGGTTTGAAGATTCTTCAGGGAGAGGGAGACCCATGTGCTTCATCATAGCAGACAACATTGATTGTTGATGCAGAAGGACATTAGCTATGGTGGTGGCTTGGGTGTCCAACTGTTCATTGAGAATTGCAACCTTGTCTGTAAGATGAGCATTAGACTTGGTGAGAGATGCTACCTCCTTTTCAAGAGCATCTACCTTGGTGAATAATTCAGTAGATTTGAAGCTAGACAGGGATTGTTCCTTAAGTCTCTGTACTTCAAACCTAGTCATATCATGCAATGGGACTTCAGTAATCAGCTTATCTCCATACTGGTTGGCAAAAAGAGTCCTGAGCATGGCATTTGCTTCAGTTGTCTGATCAGCTAGATTTTGAAATTTGTGCCCCAGACCTGTGATAGCATCTTTTAGAAGAGCTAAACCATTGTCCATCTTGGTGCAAGTAGATTTGCATGGTAGAATGTCCTTGATTACAATCTCCAATTGAGGGAATTTAGCATAAAAAGTCCTCTTTATCTCATGCACTTCTTTAGTGGTGGCTGAACACACTTCATGAACTTCTGTGTTTAGCCCCTTACCAAGGTAGTGTGCAGCCTTGAGAATGCCCTTGTAGTCGTTGTTCACTGCTTCATAAACATCACTAGGGGTGAGAGATTTGGCATTGGACCCTAGTGCAGTTATGTATTCTTCTCTGATGTACTGGAGGCCTTCTGAGAGAGAAATATCAAATTTTCCTTGTAGCCAGGCATCTACATTTCCATCTCTCTCAGCATCATCTACTATCTTTGCCTTTTGCATCTCCACATCATCTCTGTGGCATAAGAGAATAGCTTCATAGTCTGGATTTGGCATGTCAGCAGTGAGAAGGTTCTGAGCAATCTTGTGAACTCAGGGATCTAATCCACAATTAAGCTTTGAAGTGCTTCAACCGTCAATTGAGGTGGAACAGACCCTGATCCTGAAGCACTGTCATGTTGCACAGGCTTCAGCCATTGAGACATGAAGTTAGAGCTAGAGCTAGGCAAACTAGACTCCTCAGTTACAGATGCAACTTCTGTAACCGGATGGAATGACTCTACTACTGTTGTCTCCACAAGAGTGGGATGAGTTACAACAGTAGTTGACATAGGCACAGAGTCTCTAGTAAAAACTAGTGAATCCTCTGTTTTTGTGATGGTGTCATCAGGATATGCCCCAACTAGCATTCCCTCACCATCTGAATGTGGTTTCTGGGTGGTGAGCAAAGTGTCATGCACTAAGTCACTTGAATTCATTGGCTCACCAAGAGAAAAGAATTCTTGGTGATCAATGCCTTGTTCTTCAATTTCTTGAAGTACAGGCTCCAAAGAAATTTATGATGTAGATTCTGGAAGAGAAGTGTCTTGTAGAATGGATTTTGACAACTCCCTTTGAGAAATAGAGGGAGTTTCAAATGTGATGTGCTCTCCACTCAGTGTTGTGCCAACCTTATCACTCCCAGGTGCTGACTCTATACAGATAGGTGCATTGGGGAGAATTCTTGATTCTATAGATGCATCCTGTTGAGAGGATACACCTAGTGAGCTGTTTGCCCCTGATTTTACAACTTCAGCCATTTGTGTGACTGAAGAGGTGGTTTTAGCTTTCTTCTTATTTGGTCTGATTAAGGGTGACTCAGGTTCCTCACTTTCTACACCTAATTCAACAGCCAGTGTTGCTTCTGATAATACGGTCAAGGGTGCAGAAGCAACCTGCTTTCTTTTCTTCTCTTTTTTACTAACATCACCCTTATGTGAGGATGATGCAGTTGGCTCAGTGTTTGGTATAGTGTTTGGTTGAGAGGGTTGGTTAGCCGACCCTGGGTTAGCATTGTGTTCTACTTGCTTGGGCTGTGCTAACTGTGATTTTGAATCAAATGTTGGCATGTTGTGGGGGTAAGTCCTAAACAAACCCTCCATATGGGGAGTTATGTTAAGTCTTACATCCACATCATTCCTAGTCTCCAAATTACCGAAAATGAGTTTGGTCATGGATTTAGGATAGCCTATTCTATTTCTTTCTATCCTAGGTAGTTCAATCAATTTAGCATTTTAAAATTAAGTACAGATTGAATAAAGCGAGGGAAGAAAATGTCAGTACCTCTCTTGGTCGTGTTCTTACCAAGTCTCACATACAACTCTTGGAGAATGATTTGTCCAACATCTATCTTCCTCCCATAAGCCAGGGCATAGCCAATCTGCTGTGCAGGTGCACTGATTTGATCAAAACTAGATTTCCTGGCAGTGAAGACTTGAAGAAGAGTTGCAAACACATATCTCCACTCCTTCCTCAGATTCTTCCTGTTCAACTTTCCAACATTGATCTCATCTGAGTAGTTGATAAATTCAAATAATTCTTCTAATTCTGCATTTGTGGCCAGTATGTCATATGTCTCTTGTTGTAGGCCCAGTGCTTGATTCATGTCTGCAGTGGTGATAGTGATTTCCTGGTCCTGAATCTTGCAGTAGATTATATATGACGTTATTGTGCTTTCGAGGGCTACAACTTCCAAAATAGCAGTTCCCCAAAACTACTCTAGAATATCTAGATACAGAGTTGGGTTGGCAGAGAGTGCATCCTTGATGTATGACTCAGACATCCACTTCACAAAGCATTTGAAGTTCGAAGTGGGTGCTTCAACATCACTGGTTAGGGCGATAAAGTTGGTGTTGAATTTCACGGTTGCCATTGATACAGAGAGAAGAGAGAGAAGAGTAAAGGTTGAAGAAGAAATTTAGCTTTTGGCAGTTAGGGTTTTCAGAGGTTTTGGGAGTTAAGATGCTTGAGTAGTCGAATGAAATGAATCGAATAGATGTAGAATTGTATAAGTATGAAGTACTTGAATTGTCGATTAGATATATGTTTTTGTATCGACAAGTCAGGCATTCGAGAAGTAGAAAACAACTATTCGATAAGTCAAGAAAGGCTTATTCGATAACTCAAGCAGATTGTAACTCACAGCTGGCAGTTATCTAACTTAGAAATAATTCTAAATTAAATAAAATGTGTTTTTATGAGTGAATTAAAATTTTAGATAAAAATCCAAAATCGGTTGAGATTCAGCGAGAATTAAGCCTTTTCAAATGATTCGAGAACTCAAATACAGTATTCGAGAACTCAGTCATTAGAGAACTCAATTACCATATTCGAGAAGTCAAGAATACCTCTATTCGATATCTCTAAAAGACTCTATTCGAGAACTCGAGAGTGCTCTAATGAGACTTGTTAGAGATGTCGAATAGTGAACCATTCGAGAAGTCTGACTTATCGAAATATACTCATCACTCACAAAAATTAATTTTCACTATCTTTTAAAATTTACCAGTCATATTCAATGAAAAATATTCTAGCAAATTAAATAGTGATTTTTTCAAAATTTCATAGAAATTTCAAGTTAATAATATATGATTTTCCAACATATGCAACAGATTTGAAATATTTATAAATCATATTTCAGCCAACACTTACTCCAAAAATATTGAGAATTTAGTGTTTACTGCTGCAACAATCTAGATGATATATTCACTTAGCCAGAATCCGAAGAATTCAGCATTCCAATCTCACTAACCAACCTTGTGAAGGTGGCTTCATCTAATGGCTTAGTGAATATGTCAGCTAGTTGTTTATCTGTAGAGACATAATGCAACTCAATGGTTCCATTAGTTGCATGTTCTCTAATGAAATGATATCTGATGTTAATGTGCTTTGTTCTAGAATGATTGACGGGATTGACAACTATTGAGATTGCACTTGTGTTGTCACACATGATTGGAATTTTTTCCAACACAAGTCCATAATCTCTAAGTTGATTTCTAATCCAAAGCAATTGAGCACAACATCTTCCAGCAGCTATGTATTCAGCCTCAGCTGTAGAAGTTGACAAAGATTATTGTTTCTTGCTATACCAAGAGACTAACCTTTGTCCAAGAAACTGGCAGCTACCTGAGGTGCTTTTCCTATCCACTCTGCATCCAGCATAATCAACATCAGAATAACCAACCAGATTGAACCCTGTGTCCTTAGGATACCATAAACCCAAGTTTGGAGTGCCCTTCAGATATCTAAAGATCCTTTTTATAGCAATCAAATGTGATTCTTTTGGATTTGATTGAAACCTTGCACACAACCATGTAGCAAACATGATGTCTGGCCTACTTACAGTGAGATAGAGTAGAGAACCAACCATGCCTCTGTAGGCTGAGATATCTACTTTCTTGCCTTTAGCATCTTCATCCAATTTAGTGGCAGTGGCCATGGGTGTCTTTGCAGGTGAGCAGTCTTCCAAATCAAACTTCTTCAATAAATCCTTGATGTACTTGGTTTGACTGATAAAGATACCATCCTTCCTTTGACTGACTTGCAACCCAAGAAAGAATGTCGACTCTCCCATCATACTCATCTCATATCTACTCTGCATGAGTTTAGAGAATTTCTCACAGAGCTTCTCATTTGTAGAGCCAAATATGATATCATCCACATAAATCTGAACTAGGATAATATCATCACCATGCTTCTTGTAAAATAGTGTTTTGTCCAATGCGCCTCTAGTGAATTGATTTTCAAGGAGAAATTGTGATAAAGTATCATACAATGCCCTTGGAGCCTGCTTAAGTCCATACAATGCCTTAAGCAATCTGTAGACAAATTCTGGGAAATGTGGATCTTCAAAGCCAGGTGGTTGTTACACATAAACTTCTTCTTCCAATTCTCCATTCAGAAATGCACTCTTGACATCCATTTGATAAACTATAAAGTTTGAATGAGCAGCAAATGCCAAGAATATTCTGATGGCTTCCAATCTAGCAACAGGGGCAAATGTCTCATCATAATCAATGCCTTCCTATTGAGAGTATCCTTTTGCAACCAACCTTGCTTTGTTTCTTACTATTACACCATCTTCATCCATCTTATTCTTCAGAACCCATTTTGTTCCAACAATGGTTCTATTCTTTGGTGCAGGCACAAGTTCCCATACTTTGTTTCTCTCAAATTGATTCAGCTACTCTTGCATGGCAATAATCCAATCTGGATCCAACAGTGCATCATCAAGTTTCTTAGGCTCAACCTGAGATAGAAAACAGCCATAGAGGCACTCATTCTGAGTTGCTCTCCTAGTCCTTAATCCTGCATTAGGATCTCCAATAATTTGCTCTGCAGTGTGTGATCTATCCCATTTCCTTGAATGCTCAGTCTGATTTTTCATTCTTGATGTTGCTTCATCATCCAAGTCATGATCATTCTCATTTCCTCCCCCTGTGATGTTACCACTATTCACAGGTGTGTCTTGGATGCTGGTTTCTCCACTATTGATTGGCACAAATTCTTCTCTTGTATCATCATTCACTTGAGTTTGTTGAACTTGAGTTTCAACTCCAGTTTCAATCTCTTCATCAGAATCATCTAGATTATCAAACTTCAATGGATCTTTATCTTCATCGTTGGCTTCTTCTAATCCAGGTAGTTTGCTGTCATCAAATGTCACAACTGTACTTTCCATAATTTTCTTTTGACTGATGACATAAACTTTGTATGCAATTCTTTCCATAGAGTAGCCAAGAAAAATTCCTTCAAATGCCTTTGTATCAAACTTTCCAACATATTCTGAATTATCCTTCAACACAAAGCATTTGCTTCCAAAAGTATGAACATACTTTAGAGGAAGCTTCTTTCCAGTCATCAAATTATAAGGTGTCTTTCCAGTGTTTTGTTGATGAGGGTTCTGTTCTCGATATAACATGCAGTGCTCACAGCCTCAGCCCAAAAACATGTAGGCATCTTTGCATCAAGTACCATTGTTCTAGCAGCCTCAATTAGAGTTCTATTCTTTCTCTCAACAACTCCATTTTGTTGTGGAGTCCTTGGAGCTGAGAATTGTTGAGAAATTCCATTCTCTTTGCAGAATGCTTCAAGTATGGCATTTCTGAACTCTGTTCCATTATCACTTCTCAATGCTATCACACTTGCATTGTTGGCCTTTGCTTCCTTGTTAACTCTCTTTATGTGCTCAATGATTACTTGTGGAGCCTCATCTTTTGATGCCAGAAATTCCACCCATGTATATCTTGTAAATTCATCAACCATCACCAAGGCATACTTCTTTCTTCCTAGTGACATAACATTGACAGGCCCAAACAAGTCCATATGAATGAGTTGCAAGGGCTTGGTTATATTGATGTCACTGTCTTTGACTTGTGGCTTGATCTTTTCATTTTTCCTCTTTGACAAGCCTTACACACTCCTTCTTGACAAAATTCAAGTGTGGGCATGCCTCTCACTAACTCTCTTTTGAGTAGAGAATTAATGGCTTTGAAGTTCAGGTGTGATAATTTCTTGTGCCACAGCCAACAGTCTTCATTTGATGTTTTTGAATAAAAACAACAAATTTTGTCCTTGTTTACAGAGTCCATATTGGCTACAAACAGGCTTCCTTTCCTTACTCCAGATAGAGCAAAATCACCAGTCTTCTTATGGGTGATCAAACATTCATCTTTGTCAAAATCCACTCTAAATCCTCTATCAGTAAACTGACCAACACTTAGCAGATTATGCTTGAGTCCCTTGACTAGTGCTACATCTTCAATGATGACATTTCCAACTTGCCATATCCCAATGTGTTACCCATGCTGTCATCTCCAAAAGCAACCATTAGGCCAGCCTTCTCCTCATACTGTGATAGCAGGGCCATATCACCAGTAATATGATTTGAGCATCCACTGTCCACAATCCACATGACTTTCTTTTCACTTTCTTTGACCTACAAACACAAAGGTATTACTTCTCCTTTGGTACCCAAACAAGTTTGGGTCCATGTGACTTAGAAACAGTTTTATCATAAACAACATGCTTATCAACTCTCTTTGTGTTAGTCTTCTTGTCACTGTTAGAAGTCTTAGAACCTGAGGTTTTAGACTTAGGTGACAGAGGTACCTTCCTAGCTTTAGGAGGACTTGAAGACTTTGACCTTGTGTAGTGTGTGTGAGAATTGTGACTGATACAACCATCAATGAATTGCCTTCTCAAATTGAAACAACTAGTCATAACATTCATGTTGCATGGCATACAGTCAAATTTATCACAAAATGGAGCATCTCTATGTCTTAGAGGCACAAAACAATCATAGAAAGGTTTGGGCACACTACCAACAGGTTTCTTGCATGCATGAGTTAAATGATTGGTAATGAAATAGTTTTGACAAGTTTTCCTAGAGGCATTAGGCATATAAGCATAGTTGTTATCTTTGTTAATCCCTAACTTGCCATTTCTGTTCTGTTTCTTCTTAGTCACTTTCTTCTCAGATTCACTATTCCCATCTGAAACAAACTTAACAAACTTCTTAGGTCTTTCTGTGATGCCCCTAGATCCGGGGTCAAAGATCCAGGTCATCACGGTCCAATTTCCATCTATCAGCAATATCTCTTTGAACTTTTTTTTATACTATTTAATACTCACACAATGACCCCACACTAATATCATCATACACACCAGTCATATGCTCAGGGAACAACATCCACAATATTAAGAGTTTAGAGTTTAAAGAAGTTATTACAAACCAGGATCATACTTAAATACATTGTTGAATAATACTTCGACATGAAGCATTTCAACAATCAGAAGTTTATTACATGCTTACACACTTAATTATACATAAGGCTACCATAACCCGTCTGCCTCTATGCTACCTCAGGAATCGGTGCCAGCGTGCTCTCAAAAGGTCGCCTTTCCCTTACCCTCTTGCGGGGCATGGTACGAAGTATCGGCATACCTAGCTGTTATATACATAAGTAGCAAGAATGAGCTAAAATAGCTCAGCAAGATAAATTCTATCAACTAGCATCAAAGGAAAATAAATCATCATATATATATTAAACAAAAAAATTTTCAGTTATTATGGAGAGAAATGTTTTTTTCATTCAATATATATATATACTTTCCAATTATCTTTGTACGAAAAGAATTATATAGTATTATAATATCACTCTCTCTTCTAATATCATATCATGTCAGTTTCTCTTCTTAAATGCTATAACAATCAGTATACCATTTCAGTGTAATCATTCAAGATAATATGAAAACTTGAACAAATTTCTCGCCATCATCTTCTCATTTCCTTCTTATGCAACAATCATATAAATTAATATAAAATCAGTTTCTCTTCATCTGTAACAATAATTCCATCATTTCATATCATTTTTTTTCTGTTTTCAGTATAGAAATATGAAAACCATTTTCAATTATTTATTTCAAGTTTTGGGGACATCTGCTGGTGCCAGATACGTAGGACGATGATCAGTTGCCTGACCGTACCCGCTCTCTGTTTACTACTAGTAGAAGGGATGATCCTACATGGTTATCAACCCTGGAGGAAGGCCACCTGCTACATCCTCCCTTGGCATCTTCGTGCCGTAATAAAATATTGGGTGCCGGACTGTGCCACTTCCACAAAGCCTCTTACGCTTACTGTTGCAATGCCGGACTATGCCACTCCCACACAGCCTCTTACGCTTACTGTTGAAATCCCCCTTTTTGTCAAATCATTATTCCATTTATAAAACACCATTTCACATTTATCATCACCTTTAGAATATATATATCATAATACTTTAGATATGACTCAGACATCTCCTCTGTATTCAATGAAATCCAATACTCTTATATATATATAAAATATTCCATCTACTTTTAAACGTAGTAGATAATAATGAAATAATACTTATTAAAGCACAATATTTAAAAGAATAACATTATAAATCATATAACCTTAGATAACAACTAATACCATTCTTTCATATAACTCTAGATAACAACTGATACCATTCTTTCATATAACCCTAGATAACAACTGATACCATTCTTTCAAATTCTCTTAATCATAAAGCATGTTCACTTTATGCATGATCATATCTATATTCATACTCATAATCCATAGTTCATATCCATCTCTCTTTAATTTCCAAAATTAGGGAATAAATTCATTAATAATATAACAACAATAGAATCACATGAGAAGAAATCTTGCCTCGATCTCTGTGTCCTGAAGGTATGGCTCGCGGCTCTCCCGGAGTTTCTATAAACATGAAAAGGACCGTCATTAGCATACTACATCCCTTTCTCACTTCACATTTTATATAACTACACCCTTAATGCTTACTTTGTGAGTAACATGTTATTTATAACCCAAGTGTTCCAAGAATCTAACCATTTTAGGTTAAATCAAGGTTTTCTATGTTGGTTCACCATTTCCCTTAACAACCATGCTCAACTGTAAAAATTCTTATAAATTATAGATTTCGAATTTTAATGTAAGGTCAGCTGAAACTAGTTCTCTGACCACACTACTACCATATCCCAAAATTTCGTGACTTTTAAAAATGTATAGGTATGGTAATTATAGCATCAAAGTTTACACAATTACGGTTTCTCGGTTTTCGAACGTCTTTCACTAAAACTGACTTTTCTCCTAAACCGTTCATCATATTTTAACGCACCTTATAACAAAACAATCTATGAACCAAGATCTATCCTCTCATAACCAGTTGGTACTATGGGCAGAACCCTAACCCTACCAGTATTGGTCTAAAAAACAGAGCATCTATAGGTCTAACTAAAATCGGACATTATAACGGCTATATTTTCATACTTTCCATAATATACGACTCCTCCAAATCCAACATTCCACACATATACCATTCCCTACACCATGTGGTCATCATACCAACCATGGTTACAAGCACACACAACACTTCCATATCCAATTAAATCACTTGTAAACACATAACATCATGATTTCATGCTTAATATACACTTAACCACTAAACTAACTATAAATCATCATAAACTCAAGATAATACTAAGGGTCCATGAATTCCATACCTTCCTTGGAGGGTGTAAGACTTTACTAAGCCTTGAATAATCCTTGTACAACCTTAACCAAGCTTAATCTAACAAGAAACATCAAGAACATGTTTAGAGTTTTTCGGAGTTCTAAAACCCAGCTGAACGAACATGAAAAACAAGGTCCTTACCTTGCTTTTCTGGAAAAACCTTGTGAAATAAGAATTGTAGATTATCTCATGGTCTTTCTAAAAAGCTATAGAACGCAAAATATGGAGGAGAAACGAAGGAGTTATGATCGATTTACTAACCTGTTGTCTTTTTTGGCCGAAATTAAGAATAGTGTGGAAGATGGAGAGATTTTGCTCTTGGCATTTTGTTCTTATCTTGATTAATCTTGCTAATTCTAGAGTGTAATGGAAGCTTGTAGATATTTACATTAGTTAATGACTAATTTACCCCTTAAAAAGGTGTTAGTGGAAAGTGATGTCATTGATGATCTCTTAATCTCTTTTCTTGTTTTTTTCTTCTAAGTATTATGCTAATTCTCTTGGTAATTAATAATATGGTAGGTATCCTTGTTTGTTTATAAATCTTGGTTGTTTGGTTTCCATACTCGTCTAACTGTGATTCGTTTCGAATATACCTCATTATCTCAGTGGTTCTGAAATCATTTAACAATCCAAATTCCTTTGGTATTTCTTTAACTTAGTAATCCTTTAGTTTACCCTAATTCACTAATTCCTCAATTCCTTTAACATCTCCATGCTCCTTAATATCCAATAGAAGCTCATTCGAAATCAAAATTCTCAAAAATCCATATTCAGGAATTTCTGAAATCCATCGTCATTTCGAGTCACTTATTTTTATAGTACAACACTAATATGGTTTCTGTTTACTCATTTTCTGTTTCACTCATATGGTACCTACATACCATTTTCCTAAATCCTCAAAATCACTATTCATTTAGGCACTATAGCATTCTAAAAGTTAGGGTTATTACAGTCTTCCCCCCTTAAAAGGATTCCGTCCCGGAATCACGTTGAAGATATTGACGAATACCTTTCTCACATTACACCTTCTAATTCGCATATTACTCTCTCCATCCTTTAGTTTCTCCTTAAACATCTCTATCTTGTTTGTACAGTGTTAGGAATAATTCATAAGTTGTGATGTTAAGAATAGAATTTACACATTATACTTCTTGTAATCCTGATCTTATAAAGGATTTAGCACTATATATAGGATTTATGTGTAAGACAGTTATCTGTACAGTTTAGTCAGGAATGAACAGTGTATCAGAGACTACATGTCAGGAACAAAGAGCAAATCCTGATGACGGTTTAATACTGATAATGATCAGATACTGATGCAAGATGAAATCCTGATATCAGTCGTGTTACTGATGATGTCATTATGGATGCTACAGAAACTGGCAAGTGCTATAAAACAGGATCGTTGTTTGAAGAACAAGCAAGAAGAAATTATGAAGGAAAGAGTTTTCTATTAATGGAAACTATCGACTAGAAGGCAGAACATTGTCATGTATAGAATATATCTTTCTGTTATTAGTTGATAGGTAGCATTATAAATACTCTCTCAATATCATTGTAAAGAGTGTGAAAAATTGAGTTCGTGTACGTAGCTCTGTATAAGGTTTGTATTCGAGAGTTCGAAACAAACAGAGAGAGAGATTTGTATTGTCAGCAGCTGCTAAAGGTATTTGTACACCTTTGGTAGAGTTTGTATTTGATCTTATTAATACAAACAGAGTTTGATTCATTCGTTTATTCTTGTTCATATAATCAAGTAAAAATCAGACACGATTATATAACTTGTATTCAACCCCCCCTTCTACAAGTTATTCGAGTTAACAATTGGTATCAGAGCAGGTTGATTTCGAATAATCATAAAGATCTGCAATCATGTCTGGTTACAAGGATGGGAATACTAAAATTCCTATGCTCAAGAGAAACGAATATACTCTATGGGAAGTAAAGATGTTGCATCATCTGGAAGCAACAGATCCTGATTATCTTGACAGAATCAGAGATGGACCTTTTGTTCCAACAAAAGTCGTTGGACAAGCAACTGTTGATGGTGTGGTTGTTCCAGAACATACAGCAGAGAAGCCAAAATCTGAATGGTCAGATAAGGACAAGGAGAATGTTCTTAAAGATGTTAAAGTGAGAAACATATTATTCAACAGTCTTGATTCTATTCTCACTAACTATGTTCTCTCTTGTAAAACTGCTAAGGATATATGGGACAATCTTAAGGTTCACTGTGAAGGAACTAAGCCTGTCAGGAAGAATATGAGGACATTACTTATACAACAGTATGAGTACTTTGAATCCAAGTCTGGTGAGTCACTTACTGACACCTTTGATAGGTTTACAAAACTCATCAATGAGATGGCCATGCATGGTAAATATTATGACTTGGAGGATATGAATACAAAATTCATGAAAGCTTTGCCTGATTTCTACAATGAGAAGATATCTGCGATTGAGGAAGCTAATGATCTGGATGAAATTTCATTAGAGGCAGTATATGGAAAATTGAGAGCTTATGAACTTGACAAGCAGCAGAAGAAGAGCAGGAGTGAAGGAAAGATGAAGACTATTGCACTTACTGCTCAATCTAAAATAAAGAAGCTTCCTGAAGAACAGCATGAAGAGATTGCTGTAAAGAATTCAAGGAAGAAGAAAAGCAAAGGAAGTTCTGAGTCAGAGACTACTGATATGGACTCTGACAACAATGATTCTGAATCTGAGATGCAGGAACTCTTTGCTATGTTTGCTAAAGCTTTCAAGAAAGGTAGATTTAACATGAGAAGATTTAGCAAAGGACCTTTTCAAAAGAAGGAGGAGAAGAAGAGTGACAAAGGCAAAAGTACAATTATCAAGCTTGATAAGGCCAAGATCAAATGCTTTAACTGCAGCGAGCTTGGACACTTTGCTAGTGAGTGTAAGAAGCCTAGGAATTCGGGAAAGGGTAATGCACTTATGGTCACACAAAAGGATTGGGTTAATTCCAGTGATTCTGAAGATGAATTGGATTATGACAACATTGCATTGATGGCAAATGGTTCAGACAAACCTGGATCTCCAAAGAAAATTTCTCCATCCTCTGTTAAGGTATCACTTCACTCTCTTGATTCATTTGATAGATTAAATTCTGATGAAATTAGATCTATCCATGCTGAGTTTAAGAATCTTATGACTAATTTTAGAATTCTTCACTACAAGAAAACAGTCAATAGACATCACACTTTAGACATCAGTCGCAAATGCCGCTGATGTTAAAAGTTGTAATAACATCATCCCGCATTAAACTGATGTCTTTGTTATTCGTAGACATCACTGTTTTTAAAACTGATGTCTAAAGTCATCCTTTAAAAAATGAAAAAACGCGCCCTTCTTTTTGTTTTCCCCTTAACTAAATTTTCCACCTCTAAATCAAAATTCCCCCCTCCTTCACCAAATATTTCCCCGCCTATACACAATTATTCCCCTTTAGACAAATTAAACACAAAAATTAAAAACTAAAACTAAATCTCTCGATACGCTCTCTCTCTCTCTCTCTCTCGATTCACTCTCATCTCTCTCTCGACTCTCACTCTCTCTCTCTCGTCTCTCACCACCGTCACTCACATCCACCACTACCCACCTCTTCTCTATATCTTTCATGCTTGAACCCTCGAAGAGCTCTCTCTCTCTCTCTCTCTCTCTTTCTCTCTCATAGAACCCCCAAAACTCTCTCTCTCTCTCACTCAAATCGAAATTGATTTGTTCAAAGGTCAAAAGCTCGAAGGTTCAAAGATCGAATTAGTTTGATTTGTCAGTGGGTAAGCCTAAGTTTGATATGTTCAAACTTACAAGTTTGATTAATTCAATTTTATTACAAATTGGGGGGTTTAAAATTGAAACCCTAAGTTTTAATATAGGGTTAGTTTAATTTATATGTAATTTATTTATATATGTATGTGTTTAATTATGTTATCTATAATTTATGTATATTTTTTTGTGTATGTAGTTGCTAAATGTTTGGATTTTGCGGGGGATAATGGTTAGTGTTTCTGTCAAAAGAAAACATTGCGCTTACAGCCAATAATTGGTTTCACCTCTTCGTTTATCTAATGATTCCACGTGAACGTATATTTCCTAAACACTAGTCATGTTATTGCAGCTATTTTCGGAGGCTATCGGACTATTGATATGAATGAACATAAAAATCTCAAGGAACATGCCCAAGCTTTGGCCGATTTGAAATTTACCTATGTTGTATCTTGTCAGGTTTATGGTGCGCAGAAAAAGTCCAGTGATGGTCGAGATCACAGTTGTTACTCCAACATTTTGAATCTCATGCTTACGTGGGTCATAATGCTACTACCTTTGCCAGTGACATGTTTAGAATTTGATGGGTACTTATATTCCATTACAACTTTCAGGTATCCATCTTTGCGTGTTGCATAGATCGACGAAAGAGAGGAAACTCTTGATGGAAAATCTAAGAAAGTATACTACTCTGTTCTTGTCAAGGGCAGGGAGGAGTTAGATGGTGAGTCCCAAACTATGAAACATTATACAGTAAAGGGCTTAAGTATCAGTTCAGTAAAATGAATTGTGATATAGTTTATGATGATGTTTTAGTGGCTACTTGACTAAAGATTTCCTATGCTTATTCTGATATTGTTGTGAAATTAGGAAATATATCGAATCAAGCTTCCTGGTTCTCCTACTGAAATAGGTGAAGGGAAACCTGAAAATCAAAATCATGCCATCATATTCACACGTGGGGAAGCCCTTCAGACCAACGACATGAATCAGGTAACCTTTTAGACCTTTTCCCGGGCCTTCGTATAAATATGATATAGTCAAGTAACCAAGCTCTCTACTTATAGGATAATTACTTTAAGGAAGCTTTCAAAATGTGAAATGTACTTGAGGAGTTTCTGAAAACGCATCATGGGTCAAGAAGACCAACAATACTGGGATTGAGAGAACATATTTTTACAGGAAGGTTGGTTTATTTCGAATTTAATTTTTTAAGTTCTTCCTATTAATGTATCCTGGTATGGTCAACCGATGATCTTTACCTAAATTGTTTTGATAGAGTAATAGGTTTTTCTTACTGGTTTCTTCTTATTTTTTCAGTGTTTCTTCTCTGGCTTGGTTTATGTCCAACCAGGAGACTAGTTTCGTAACTATTGGTCAAAGAGTGTTGCACTGCTGCCAGATCCGCTAAGGTAGGGCCATCTTCCTCCGAACAACATACGACATACCTATAATATTACCTCTAACACAATAAGAGTATAATGTGTATCCACTATAATATTCGTGCATCTGACTTGGTTGTTGCTTGTGGAGCTGATGATCGGTAGTAAAACTGTATAATAATAGAAAACCTTTGTAAAAAAAATGTACGGCTTTCTGCAAGATTTATAGACCTTTATATATCTTTAATAAATAACGAATTTTCATCAATTATCTTTTTTCAGCAGAACAATAAAAAGAAGTGCGGTGATGTGATTTCACTAGATCAAGTATTATTGGCCTCAATTATGTTTTTTTAGGGCCATTGGTTGACGGCATTATCTTTCAAACTACTTTCTTCTTTCAGTTGTAGATGAAACTGTCTGGCTACAATACTAACCTTCTTCTGTCAAATTCAGTAATATGACTTCATGTAGCATGAAATTATAGGTACCTGAAACCTGATGGAGGAGATTGTGCCCCACAGTCTTCCAGTTTCTATTTGTTTTTGGAAGCAATTTTTGTTGTGTCATGTCACCATAGATGTAATATGTAATAGTCGTGTTCGATAATGGTTGTATCATGGTGGACGATATGGTTCTAGGTGTGCCTCAAGTTAAAGGACCTGAAAGTGTAGAGCTCAACAGTAGCTAACCTAGTGATCTCTAGGCATGTTTTTTTTAAAGTCTTCTAAAAGTGACCTGTGACCATATGTGAAAGTAGTCAATTTTATATTGTTTATGTGACTCATTCAATTGAACCTGGATTTGTTTTCTTTCATGTAATATTAATAAGCATCCAGTTGTTTCTTTCATGAAAATTCATCTGTATGCATAATATATGGTGCAATTATTTTCCGCTTTCTTCTACATTTTATGGCATTGTGTTGCTCACCTACTAAATTCTTATGCACTCATTTCTTTTTTCGTCTCAGGTTATTTTTAATTTTGGTCCATATCCATATTCATAATTTTATTGAGCAAAAGTAAAGCCTGGAAAGCTTGGGACGACGAAATGGATTAAACCTTGCCCAGAAAAATATCTACATGGATAGCGGTAGTCAAAACCAGGAAAAAACACATTTGATTATGCTTTGCATCTCATCATTATCTCCTGTAAACTGCAGGTTGTTCCTGGATTTGGACATGGTGTGCTACATAACACAGATCCAAGATACATGTGTCAAATAGAGTTTGCTTTAAAGCATTTGCCTGATGATCCACTCTTCCAACTGGTTAGCCCCTTAAGCCTTTATTAACTGATGCATTTGCTGTATTGTATGACAATATCTGATAATGTAGTTGGCGTTTATTTTACTTTCCCTCTCTTTTGCTTTTATGTATAGGTTTCAAAGCTCTTTGAAGTGGTACCTCCAATTCTTACAGAACTTGGCAAGGTAAGTAAACTATTTTTGCAGTCAACGAAAAGAGTCTCTAATATGATTGTATGAAAGCAGTTCTGAATTAAGACCCATAAGAAGTGGTGCCTCCAATTCTTACAGAACTTGGCAAGGTCAAACAGAGATGCCTATTTTAAACAATCTCTGTTTCAATAGGTGTGACATGACATAGTTTTAATCTGCCACGTTAGAATGGAGTTATTCTTGTAGGCTGAATAATCATTGGTAAAAGCACTACATGAAGACTCCTTGAAAGCTATATCATTAAACTCTCTACCAAACCTTGAGATATAATTAAGACCCATAAGAAGTTCTGTAACTGCATCTTCCGTCTTTTCTTGATTAGCAAAATAAAGGGTCTGCACCAGAAGCACTGTTGTATCAGAATACCTTGGATGCTTCTCAAAATTCCGCACTGAATGCCACTTAATCATGCTATGAGCAAGTGGAGCCAACCAGTCTAAAATTTGTGCAATTACCAAATTCCATTCTGCAGCAAGGTAAGCATCATAGACTGATGAAGCCAATGTTTTAGCAAACAATTTAAGCTTTGCACTTAAAGATGTTCTGACACTGCTAGGTAACATATTGTACAGGTCGTCTCTTGCATCAAGGCTGATCAAGTGAGGAGAGGAAGCTAGCTTCTCAATTAATATGATAATATTCGCATAATGAAGAGCTAGAGCAGCACCACCTAGGGTAGATACAGGAGCAGCCAACAACCCATGCTTTAAAGGGGATGCTTTTATATTAAGTGTGTTTCCGCATGATGAAATAGTACTGTTATGTCTCCTTTTATCCGTTTCATTTTGAAAGATGCTGCCTAGCTTCGAAGAGAAATTGGTTGCAGACATGGTGTTCTGCATCACAGGGGAATTACTTCCACTTGTCATGCATCCTTTAAAAGGTCCCGCCTGAGCTAATCGTCTGGTTTTTCCTTGGGGGGGATTTCCGCATAAAATCGATGACTGATAAGGAGTATGCAATTTATTGTTTGATCCTTTCTTTACACTACTCAATCCCAGATTCGAAATTGATCTGATAAGGAGTATAACCTGGACGGTTTATTTTCTGATGGGTGAACAGAAGCGTGCACATTGGTGGAAACTGAATGTTTTGATCAACAGTTTGTATTCTTTTTCTGCCAAGTAACAATTTGTATTCTTCTCATATTGTTCTCTCAATACGCCTAACAATTTGTATTCTTCTCATATTGTTCTCTCAATACGCCTATAGTCAAATTGTAATTGTAACACTGTATCATCAAGGAAAACTGCTGAAATTATAGAGTTGTATTTGATATATTAGTGAAGATAATAACTTTGATAAGTAACTTTGATTACTTATCCACAAATAGAAATCACTTTTTATTTATAAAATTTGATGTCTAAAACCAAAACAGACATCGGAAAAAAGTGATGTCTAAGAGATGAATACAAATCAGAAAAGATGAATATAAATCAGTTCTTTTATGTAAAAACTGATGTTTATAAGTACATTAGACATCAGTCTGGGATGATGTCTAAGATAACTATAGACATCACTTTATCTGCTAAAACTATGATGTCTAATATCCAAATAGACATCTCTTCCAAAAAAAGAAAGTGATGTGTATGTGAAAAATCACTTAGTTTATTATATGTTTTCTAGAATATAAGGCATGCAAGTTGTTTATAAAATTAATTATATGTAACCTATTTTATAGAACAACTGATGTGTATTGAAGGAAATACCGATGTCTAGAATAGACATCTCCGACCTAGACATCACATGCAAAATAACATAGACATCGGCCATAAACTGATGTCTATTGACCATTTTCTTGTAGTGCTTACTTGTGAAAGAGATGAACTTAAGGTTAAGAATGATAAATTAGTTGATAGAAATAATTTTCTTGAATCTGAATTAATTCAAATGGAAGAATACAAGTTAAGTTCTGATAAAGCTAAGCATGATTATAGTGTTATTCTTGAGGCTTATGACTATGTCAGAAAAGAACTAGAAGAAGAGAGAGATGTGATTAAGACCATTAATAATTCCAGTAAAAAGACTATAGAAATCTTTGAAAGTGGAATTCGTGGTAAGGTTAATGGTTTAGGTTTTGATAAGGCTAGACAAGAAGAAAAAGTAGCTATTGTCAATGATGATAGTAAGGTAGAAGCTAACACATCTAAATCTGAAGGTAAGAAAATTGTTTCTGAACCTAATCATGTTAAATTTGTTGATTCAAAAGGTACTCCTGTTGTACACAAAAGGATTAACAGTAGTAATTCAGATGAGAAAGTGTTAGAGAAACCTAAGAATGTAAACATAGGGTTTCTGTCTAAGTCTCAGTTGAAACAGAGATTAGATGGTCATTTAGAGTCTAGCAAGATCAAAAGAAATAGGAATGGAAAAGAAGGTATTAACAAAGATAATAATTACAAGAATGTACCTGATGCACCTAGGGAAAAATGCTATAAGTGTGGAAATCATAATCATTTGGCCCTAGACTGCAATCAAAAACCTTCTTGGAAAACTGAGTCCAGATTCCCCAAGACTCAGAAAATTCAATACCAACCACAAAAAGCTTGTTATCATTGTGGTAGTTTACTTCATTTCATTTACATGTGTAGAGAATATCATGAACTGTATTATGACTATTATTCCTTGAAATCTGAAACTCCTAGTCACAAACAGTTTGTAAAATTAGAGTCTAAAGTTTACTCTACAACAGGTAAAATAAAAGCAAAATCTTCAAAGCCTGTTGTCTCTAAATCTAGTAAGAAAGGATCCAATCAAAGTTGGGTCCTAAAAAATTCTAACTAGTTACTTTTTGTTTGCAGGGCACAGGAAAGAAGCATTCAATTATCTTGGACAGTGGATGCTCTGGACATATGACTGGAAAGAAGTCCCTGCTTACAAAGTTTGAGAGGAAAGCTGGCCCAGTAATATCTTTTGGAGATGGCAACAAAGGAGAAACTCTGGGATATGGCTCAATTGTTTTGGGGAATGTCATCATAGAAAATGTAGCACTGGTTGAAGGCTTGAAACATACTCTTTTAAGCATAAGTCAACTGGGTGATAAAGGTTACAAATCAATCTTTGACAAAGAAGGATGCAAAATCTTGAATATGCAGAATGGAGACATTGTTCTAACTGGTCAAAGACATGGTAACATATATGAAGCCAGCTTAAGTGATACATCTAAAGGAATTGTTAGATGTCTCTACAGCAAAGCAACAAGTGATGAAAGCTGGAATTGGCACAAGAAGCTCTCACATCTTAATTTCAAGAAGCTTAATCAACTTGTTAAACACAATTTGGTGAGAGGCCTACCTCAGGCAAATTTTGTGCAAGATGGACTTTGTGATGCATGTCAACTTGGAAAGCAAAGAAGAACCACTTTCAAGAGCAAGACTGAAAATTCAATTACTGAATCATTTCACATGCTACATCTTGATCTGTTTGGTCCAGTAAACATTATGTCTATCAGCAAGAAAAGATATTGTGACGGCCCCAAATCCCTTAATTAAATTTAACTAGATAATGGTAAGGCATGCATATTAATTAATTAGACATTACCAATCCCACGCCTAGATCGCCAACAGGTAAGAGTTTGAAACAATATAACTACCAATTCAAAACAATTTATTATTACAAACCACAATTTATTCTAAGTTAAAAGATTACAGACTAAGTTCAAAAGTCTAGCAAAATAAGATCCATCAGATCGCCACTCCCTTCTACCTGGAACTGCCTCCTATAGGCTACACCTGAACCACCACAATTCTTACGCGCAGTCTCAAGAGTCCTTACCATCTTCGAGTTTCACTGAAAGGTTAAGGAAAATAATATCATTGAGCCAATTGCTCAGCAAGTGCATAAACAACAATATAAGACTGGCACAATAATTCAACTGTAAAGCAAGATATAAAATCTGCAAATGAACTGTATCAACTGAATCAGTATCAAGATTAAATGAGAAGGAATTGGAATATCTGATAAGACGCTACGAGCAACGCTGGGTGATCAGCCCACGACAGAGCTCCGAACCCGCATATCCAATACGGTGTTCATCAAATATAAGGGGATCCCAGGCACACATTGGCCTATAATAGTAACATGATTTGGACCGGCGCCTCGGTCAAAGTAACATTCCATCCAATTCCATTTAGGTTAAACAATGTCTATCAAATTCAATTCATCTCAAAGAAACAAGATTATCAAGGTTATATCAAGTTGTTAATCAACAAGAATAAGGTTCTCCAATTTCGAATAAATGACAAGGTCAAATGAAGAAAGTTAATCAATTCGGATTCTTAGAAGTTGGGATTCTGTTTAGAGTACTTTGGTTAAACCAAGAAAATAAGTCAAGAAGTAATCAGTGTTTTAAGGTAGAAAAAGAGTTCATCAATCAAGACGATATTTATATAGTTGATTCAAGGATTCAAGAATTCAAGAAAATACGAAAGGGTTTCCAAGCAATGTGGTCGTGATTAACAAGACAAGTCAAGTTCAAGTTCAAAGGATATGAATCAATCACAAGGTATACGACAATATTAAGGTCGGAAAGAATAAGGTATTAATTTGTGACAACTTAACAATTCGATATCTCATGGCATTCAATATATGGTATCAACAAGGTAAGATAGTACACTTGCCTTAAATCACGAGTTCAAACTAGGTAGCGTCCTCTTCAATCGGCTCCTTGCCAGGCCTCCTACTCGGACCTATAATAATAATAAACAATATCTTATTTTCCCCTCTTTTGTTTACATATCACAAAGCAATCCTAATAGTGCTAACGCCCCATCGATATAACCATGCTATATACATACATTCATATATACATGTAAACACATACGTCATGTAAGTCACTTAGCATGTAATTCACTTAACCTACAATGTAGTATGGTATAGTACTATAATGATTCTATGATAGGTCGAATACACAATAAGCAATCAAATACTGTATGAGTAACTTAACAAGAACACACTGTTTAACAATTAAAAACTGTTTGGAATTAACAATTCCTCTCTCAGTGATGTAAATATCACAGAGAGCTGCTTAGGTTACAATCAATGAATTTCTCAATGTTTTATTACCCTTCTAGGGTTAACCTAACTGTATTTATAGAACATACAGCTTCGTACAATCAGTAACTGATTCTCCTATAATCAAGCTATACAATTGATATCAATCACGATTGCTTCAGTCTTCCAAGTCAACTCAATCTCTTTGACAGCTTTCCAATCTTCAAAGATATTGCTTCCATATTTATCTTGTATCAACATCCAAATACTGTTAACTCTTCAGACAATACCGCTACAGAGTTTAACAACCTCTGTTGCGCTTCCAGTCAGTGTTTAACTAAACTCTGACTGCTTCCAGCTAAACTCTGTTTTGTCACTATAGCTTCCAAACACTGTTCTCATCAATCATTTCTAACAATCTCCCCCAACTTGTCCATTAGCAAAAATGTACAAGTTTACAGTAAATGATGATGTCAAAACAAATACAAAGTTTTACAGTGTTTAACATACAAACAGAGTTTAAAACTTTTACTTAACAAACTTACAACTTTTGTCTACCTAACTTCCTCAAGATCAGGAGCTGTTCTGAGATAATCAATCAACAACCTTCTCTCAGCATGTTCAAGTTCAATCTCCATAGCATCCTTGATCTCTTTCAAATCTGGATCATTCTCATCAGTTTGAAAAATAGCAGCTCTGAGATCATAGATCTTGTTTTTTCTCATCTCATTTCCCAACCTGATGTACCTCACTTCTTCAGACTTTACATTGAAATCCAGAACTGTAATTCCAAGATCTGTTTTCAGCTTTGTAGTTCCCTTCTCCATTTCAATCAGATTGCCATTCCAATCTCTGTACTTAGGAACATACTTTTCAGCAGACTTTGTTCCTGTAACAATTTTAGCATTCTGCATATACCTCCTTATAGAATTAGCAATAAGCTGTGTTTGTCGATTTCTGACTCTGAAGATATGTAAGACATACTGAAGTTCCTCAAATAATTTTAGCTTGATTGCTTCTTCATTCACTCTATACACTGATCCATCTGCCATAAAGTATAACAGAAAGTGAATGTCTAAGCTTTTTTGACGAACTAGCTGAACTGACTCCAACTTGTCTAGATTTTCTTGATTAATACCAGAACCAAGAGATACAAGTGCAGAAGGATCTCTTGGACTGTTACTAAATCTCAAATCTTTTGTTGAACCTAATCCAGAAGTATTTCTGCCTGGTGGCTTTCCTGAACATGCAGCATTATGTTGATATCCACCAGTCACTCCTGCTTCTTCTTGCACTGGAATCTTTGGCCTTGAAAAACCAGGTAAGGGTTTACTTTGTGGTTGTACAACTTGTGTGGCAACAGAGGTTGTAACAATCATTTTGCCTTTGTTCTCCTCATTTATTACCCCTTTTAACTTCAATTTAGCATCAAGAGAAGACTTTCTGATCAACTTTTCTTTATCTTCTTCTTCTTCTTCTTCTCCTTCAATGCCAGTTAATTTCTCTTTGATTTCAATGCCTTTAAGAACAGGATTTGCAGCTTTAACCACTTTCTCTCTCTTCTTCAACTTATCAGACTTGAAAGCCTTCAAATGCTTTTCTTGTAGATTTTTCTCTTCAGCTTTAGCATCTTCAATAGTAACTCCTTCTGCATTCTCTTCCATAAAAAGCTTAACAGCTAACTCCTCATCAGTCTTTGGATTTGTTATCAATTCCAAACTCTTGGTCTTTGAAGTACCTTGAGTTTCAGTGTTTATTCCAACAGACTGTGATTTAAAAGATTTGCCAGATCTCAGAGTTTGCTTTTCAGAGTTTAACACCTTACTCTTATCACTTGCCCCTCCATCTCCAGCATCATCCTTTTGAGTTAGAGTTTGAGAAACTTTGCATTTAGACTTAGCAACTCTCTCCCCCTTTTTGACATCATCAGGAATGAGTATTGATGTAATGAGCTCCAAAGAGTTAGCAATGGAATCCACCTTAGAAAATAAAGCAATTTGATTTTCTTCAACTTTTCCTAGCCTGGCAAAGAGAGTGTCTTGAACTTTAGACAGCTGTGCAGCTTTTATTTTTGACTCTCTTTCCATCTTCATTTCTCTTGACTGAATCTCAGTCTTCAAGGAAACAATTTCTTGTTTTGTATCAGAAAAATTTCCCTCCAGAGTTTTGACTTGTACCACTGTTGCTTTTAAGCATGATAAAATCTCTGGATTTAAAATTTGACTAGCAGTCTGCTTAACAAAATCAGCTGCTCTCCCTTTTGGAAAAATACAGTCTTGTTTATACCAATTGGCAGCAGATTTAGCAAGATACTCTTCTTCAATTGCATGAGATGGACAAGGCTGATCAAAAGATTTATGCTTATTATCAGTCTGTGCTGGTGCACTCACAAAAGAGTCAGAGTTTGCACTACTATCAGATTCATCTTCAGCACTTGCATCTTTAGATTGATCATCTTTTAAAGAACCACTGTGCTGAGCAGTGTTAGCCACAGTTTCTGCAACAACTTCTGCAACCTTTTCCATAGTCACCTCATGTTGCACAGGCTCTGCAACAGAGTTTGCCTTTGTAGCTTCAACAGGCATAGATTCAGAATTCTCCTTAGTTGCCTGATCAACTTCATCACCTTTGTCTTGAATTGGAGAAGAAACCAGCTCTGTGTGTGATGCTTCAGCTTCAGGAACTTTTACTGCAAGCTCATCAGCTACACCAGGAACTTCAGTATGAACAATAGGTGAGATAGGATCAGAGAATGGTTCATATGAGTCAAAAATATTATCCATTGGGGAAAAACCATCTCTGTTATCCTCTTCTACAGGCATTTTATCCTCTGTAGATATTTCATTATTAACAGTATTCTCTGCAGGCATTTCAACCTCTGCAGATATTTCAACTTTGTCAGCTACAATATCCTCTGCAGGCATTTCAACCTCTGCAGGTATAGAAACATTTTCTTCATCCTCAACAGTAGGTGTTTGCTGAGAAACCACCTCTGGAGTTTCAACAGTTTGCTCATCATCAGACTCTGAAAGAACTAATCTCCTTCTCTTGACTTGATGCACTACAGTCTCCTCTTCATCTTCACTTGAGCTCTCTTTAGGTGGTGAAAATGAAGGTCTGTTTGCCTTTTGTTTCATTCTTCTTGTATAAACAGCTCCAGGTTGTGTCTGTTTAGCCTTTGAGTGTTTAGTGTTTTGGGCAGTGTGTTTCTTTCTTTTT
Source organism: Kitagawia praeruptora (assembly GCA_037693485.1). Classification (NCBI taxonomy): domain Eukaryota; kingdom Viridiplantae; phylum Streptophyta; class Magnoliopsida; order Apiales; family Apiaceae; genus Kitagawia; species Kitagawia praeruptora. Next base: position 119,055,578 of record CM075352.1, read on the forward strand.
GGCTTGGTTTTGGGTTGTTCAGTAGGTGCTGACTCAGAGTTTATGGTTTCAGTGTTTAAGGTTTCAGTGTTTAATGTTTCAGTGTTTAATGGTGGAGAGTTTATTGTTGGAGAGTTTATTGGTGAAGAGTTTAAGGTTTCTGGTTGTGGTTGATGAGATGTAGTAGGTACAGTGGTTGTGGGTGTTGTGGGTGTTGGTTCAGGGTTTATGATGTCTATTGGTTCAGGCATTTGTTGTGGTGATTGAGGGTCTTGTGGTTGGTTTACATAGTTCTGTAAGGCTAAAGGCATAAACATCTCAGGTATTTGCTGTTTAGTGACATCTTTGTTTGTCAAATCAGAAAACATTCTCTTAGCAACTTGAAAAGGCTGAATCACATCAGCTTCATCAATTGGAATGTTAGGCACACAGGCAGTAAATAACAATTGACAAAAACGAGCAAAATAAACAGTAGTAGACTCAGACAAACGCTCTCCCAAGTTCATTAGTACTAGTCTACCAAAATCGAAGTTACCTCCATATAGTAGAGCATGACAAATTTGGAGAGTATCCAGAGGAAGTGCATCCCAGTTTGTTGTCTTCTTTCCAAAAGCCCTTGTTATACAATCGAAAAAGAAACTCCATTCCTTTCTCAAACTTGGCCGTCTCAAAGACCCTATCTTATTCAAGTTTCCTGCACATCCAATTTGCTCCAACATCGTCCTCAAGCGTTCATGACCAACAACACTGTAAGAAGTGTGTGTCTCAAAATCTAGAGCATCCCTAACAGTAGTTGGAGTAATAATATACTCTGATTCATCATGAGTGAAAGTGATTGTGGGAGTGCCAGACTCTTCTCCATCATCATATACAGAGTTTGTCCAGAAAGCAGCAATTTGTGATGCAGATAATGTTGGTGGTGCAGTTAGAGCCTTTCCTATCTCAGAATCGTTCAAGAAATTTTGGAACAAATGGAATGCCTGTGGAGCATTTGCATTCTCCAATGGTGCTGCATAGTTACTAGGGAGAAAAACTAACCCTGCTGCATCAAATGCTTTAGTTGCCATTAGTAAAAAGTGATACGAAGATATTCAGAGAAAAGATGTGTATGCACTGTAAGTGTTTATCAAAATGTGAAAGAGAGTATATGAGAAGTGTGAAAGTGAATGAGTATGCAAGTAACTGTGAGTGGATGAATGTGAATCGATATGGAGTGAGAGACTAAAGACGATTAGAGTAAAATTAAAACTCAATCGTTTATTTAGTAAACGCGCGCAACTGTTGTAGAGTAGTGTGTGAGTGGGACACTATCATGTAACACGTGTCAAACAACCAATGGAGCACTTAATAATTACCGCTGTCATTCCTATAATTACGACACTTAGACACATTTACACTAATTAACAGTTGTCAATTACCCCAATTACTTCAAAATAGTCAAATCATCTCAATGAGACTTTACCTCAGAGTACTTAACACAACTCAACAGTGTTTATCAATTTTCCAACTTTATCACTAAAACCCTTTCAAAAATTGCACAGTTGTGAATATCAGTGTGTGTTAAGCAGAGTTTACTGAAATCAATTTTTAGAGCATCTAATATTTCATAAAATCCATAACAAAAATCAATAAACACTGAACGCACAAACTCTCATATTAAACACTGATTGTTTGATGAATGCTAAACTCTGTAGTTACTGTAATACAGAAATCTGAAAACTTCTATTCCCTTTGATGTCCATGATTATCCAAGTAAGCACACAGTCTTTAAAGACAAAAATATCAAGAGATAGAAATCAGAGCATCATTCAGTGAATAACAGTCATGAATTTGATAACCTCACAAACTCTCAAAGCACACAAGTGTTTTGGTGAAGTGTTTACACTCACATTCAATCAGAAATAGCAGAATCTACCATATGCGTGAATGTCCACCAATTCTACACTACTTTGAATACATGTATTCTCAAATCAAAAGGACTTTATTCAGGGTTGGAATGAGATAAGATCAAACAGATGAAAAAGATGTTTTATTCATGAGTGAATATCAAGCTGAACATTTCAATAGACCAAAGTGTTCAGTCACACTGTTAGTACATATTTGTACAAGATCAGTATATATGCCTTTTTTTTTTTATTTTTTTTTATTTAGCATATATACTGAGTAGACTTTTCTTTTCTTGAAAAATACTCATCTGCTTGAGAAGAAAAAAATATAACTGCTCTTAATACTTCAGAGTATAAGAAAAATGAGCAGTTAATGAGGCTCAAAGGGGTTTACTAAGGATGGAAATTATGAACAGTGTTTATACAGTGTTTGAACAAAGTTCAAAAGAATTTTGATCAGTGTTTAAAGAAATGGTAAATCCTATTGCCTTTATCATTTTCATGCACACACATATCATGCAGTCTTAAAATGGTTTAATACAAGTTCTAGAGAAACATACTACCTAATGAATATCACACAACAATAAATACTGATTGATAGAAAATGTATCAATCACTGATTTGGCTCAAACTCTCACAGGTGTAGACATGATTCTGAACTCACCAAACTAATCAATGACCCATCTCAAGTTTTATGATTTTCACAAGTACAAACAAGGAATCATCAAGAACCATACCTTTGGAAACAGAATGTCACTTATCAGAGTTTAGAGTTCATCAATAACCAAAATTATTTATGAGAGGCAATGCACACAATATTCATAGACTCAGAGTTTAGGACTGAATAAACTAAGAGATGCTATAAATATGAAACAGTATCATGCTGTGTTGATTTACTGCACAAAGTCTGATTAGATTACAGTGACTCAGAAAGAATCATGATTTATTTACTGAGAATCATGCTTCATACATTTTTCTTCATTGGTGTTTTCATTCAGACAATAATCAATTCTGAATTCACTGAGTGTATCCAACATATTAACAGTGTTTAACAGACAAACATGCTGACAGAGTTTAACAAGGTTTAAACATAAGCATGCATAACAGAGTTTAAAATTAAGGTTCACATAGCACTTAACAATTTACAGAAAACATGAGCAAATAAGTTTATGAGTCTAACCAACATCTCTAGTCAAAACTAGAGACCATTCCTAGTTCATTGACCAGTCTTGTAAATGTAGCTTCACTCAATGGCTTGGTGAAGATATCTGCAAGTTGTTGTTCTGTAGACACAAAGTGAAGCTCAATGTTTCCTTCCTCTACATGCTCTCTGATGAAGTGATACCTTATGCTGATGTGCTTTGTCATTGAATGTTGTACTGGATTACCTGTCATTGCAATAGCACTTTGATTATCACAGTAAATAGGTATCTTGGTATACCTTAATCCATAATCCAGCAGTTGATTCTTCATCCATAAAATCTGTGCACAGCAGCTACCAGCAGCAATATACTCTGCTTCAGCTGTAGATGTAGATATTGACTTCTGTTTCTTGCTGTACCAGGAAACAAGTCTATCACCCAGAAATTGACAACTTCCACTGGTGCTTTTTCTGTCTATCTTACATCCAGCAAAGTCTGCATCAGAGTAACCAAGAAGTTTAAACTCTGATTCTCTTGGATACCACAGCCCTAAAGTTATAGTGCCCTTGAGGTACTTAAATATCCTCTTTACTGCTGTTAAATGTGGTTCTCTTGGATCTGCCTGGAATCTTGCACACAAATAAGTTGCATACATGATATCAGGTCTGCTAGCTATCAAATAGAGTAAAGAACCAATCATTCCTCTGTAACTTGTCATATCTACTGATGACCCTGCATTTTTGTCCAATTTTGTTGCAGTTGCCATGGGAGTTGTTGCAGATGAACAATCAAGCATACCAAATTTCTTGAGAAGGTTTCTGGTATATTTTGCTTGATTTATAAAAATTCCATCATCTGTTTGCTTCACCTGTAAGCCTAGAAAATAACTAAGCTCTCCCATCATACTCATTTGATATCTTGACTGCATGAGTTTGGCAAACTTCTTACAGAGTTTATCATTAGTAGACCCAAAAATAATGTCATCCACATATATCTGTACTAAAAGCAAGTCACTACCAGTTTGGAAATAAAACAGAGTTTTGTCAATAGTACCTCTGTGAAATCCACTTTCTAGTAGAAATTTGGCAAGGGTTTCATACCATGCCCTTGGTGCCTGCTTAAGTCCATAGAGTGCCTTGTCTAATCTGTAGACATGGTCTGGATATTTTGGATCTACAAACCCTGGTGGTTGTTCCACAAACACTTCTTCTTCAAGTTTTCCATTCAAAAATGCACTTTTTACATCCATCTGAAACACTTTGAATTTCATATGAGAGGCATATGCTAGAAAAATTCTAATTGCCTCCAATCTAGCCACTGGAGCAAATGTTTCATCATAGTCTATTCCTTCCTGTTGTGAGTAGCCTTTTGCAACCAGTCTTGCCTTGTTCCTTGTGATAACACCCTCACTGTCAGTTTTATTCCTGAAAACCCATTTAGTACCAACAATGGATCTGTTCTTGGGCCTTGGTACAAGTGTCCACACTTCATTTCTTTCAAATTCATTTAGCTCTTCTTGCATTGCTGTTATCCAGTCAGCATCTTTCAGAGCTTCTTCCACTTTCTTTGGCTCAGTTTGTGACAAGAATGCATGAAACAGACATTCATTTGTTGTTGCACTTCTTGTCCTTACTTTTGCATCTGGATCACCAATAATCAAATCAGGTGTGTGTGATTTAGTCCATTTTCTTGCAGAAGGCAGATTGCTTCTGTCATCATGTGATCCTCCCCCTTGATCCATGCTCTCCTGATTTTCTTGGTGCCTTTCTTCATTTTCTGATGCTCCCCCTGAATGTGACTTCTCAGAATTATCAACAGAGTTTGAATCAACAGAGTTTGATTCAGAATCATCAACTGAGTCACTTTCAGTGTTTGAATTATCACTTTGATGTGATTCTTCATGCTCCCCCTCAACTGGTTCTTCCCTTGTTTCTGATTGAAGAGTTTCTTCAGTATTTACCAGTAGAGGTTCAGAGTTTTGATCAACAGAGTTTGTCAAATCAGTCTGATCAGAGTTTACTTTTTCAGAGAATAAATCTTCATTTTCAAAGTGGAGTTGATCATGTTCATTGACATCTTCTAGTCCAGCTATTTTCTTGTCATCAAATGACACATGAATTGATTCCATGATCACTCTAGTTCTCAGATTATAAACTCTGAATGCCTTTGTTGACAGTGGATAGCCAACAAAAATTCCTTCATCTGCCTTTAGGTCAAATTTGGTCAACTGTTCAGGATGAGTCTTCAACACAAAGCACTTGCATCCAAAAATATGAAAATATTTTAGATTTGGCTTTTTCTTCTTCACCATTTCATATGGTGTTTTACCATGTTTGTTGACCAGTGTTGCATTTTGAGTAAAACAAGCAGTTTGAACTGCTTCTGCCCAGAAAACTCTTGTTTTATCCCTTTACTCTTGCAAAATTCTTCCATTGATGAATTCCTGAACTCAGTTCCATTGTCACTTCTGATTATCTTCACTTGATTTTCTGACCCTTTTTCCAGTTGTAATATATGTTCTGTCAGTGTTAATGCAGTTTCATCCTTCTTTGCAAGAAAATATACCCATGTGTACCTGGTATATTCATCAACAATGACTAGAGCATATTTCTTCTTTCCAAGAGACATCACATTCACTGGACCAAAAAGATCAACATGTAGCAGATGATAAGGATCAACAATTGAAGACTCAGATTTGCTTTTGAAGGAGACTTTTCTCTGTTTGGCCTTTTGACAAGAATCACACAGGCCTTCTACATTCAACAAAGATTTTGGTAGACCTCTTACAAGATCATTCTTGATTAGCTCATTGATGTTGTTCAGATTCAAATGAGAGAGTTTCTTGTGCCATTTCCAACTCTCTTCACTGGACATCCTTGTAGACAGACATACTGCTTTGCCATCAGTGTTTGTTGACAATTTAATTTCATAGATGTTATTGTGTCTGTTCCCAACTAGAGCAACTTTCCCTGTAGATTTACTGATCACTTGACAATATTCAGGCTGAAAATCCACATGGTATCCTCTGTCACAGATTTGACTCACAGATAGCAGATCATGCTTGAGTCCTGGAACCAGAGCTACATTTGTGATGATGACATTTCCAAGATTAATATTGCCATATCCCAGTGTATGTCCTATGTTGCCATCTCCATAGGAAACTTCTGGGCCAGCCTTCTCCTCAAACTCTGATAGCAGGGCTTTATTTCCTGTCATGTGTCCTGAACATCCACTGTCCACGACTAGGGTACTAACCCTGTTGCCCTGCAATCACAAACAATCACTGATTATTAGTTTTAAGGATCCAGACTTGCTTGGATCCTTTGGCTTTCTTAATTCTGTTAGCTTTTGCAGCGGAATTTACATTAACAGAGTTTAAGCTAACTTTTTCAGAGTTTACATTTGCAGAGTTTACTTTAACCCATTTCAAATTTGGTTTGGGTTCATAGTAATTATAGTAAATAGCATGATAATCTCTGCAAGTGTAAATAGAGTGCCATGTACTTCCACAGTGTTTGCATAAAGTCTGTGGTCTAATTCTCACATAATCACTCTTTACTGCAGTTTTAGAGGGTAAAGAATTAATATTCTTATTCTTACTGCAGAAACTAGCAAGATGATTAGTGCTACCACAATTAAAGCATGTTTTTCTAGGAGCTAATGAAGCAAGCATTGGCTTAATTCCTGAGGTTATGCCTACCTTTCCATTTCTGTTTTTCTTAGGCATTCTCTGTTTGTTGACAGACTTTATTTCCTTAAGCTTATGCTTGAGTTGTTTATCTGTCATTAAACCAATGTTAGCCTCTTTAACAAAAGTTTTAGCATATGACTCTTTAACAGCCTTTTTCTGTGCTTCAGTCTTAGGTCCACCTGTTCCCATGACATTACCCTCAGATGAACAATGTGGTCTAACCTTTACCTGATTTTCAAATCTAAGTTCATCTCCTACAGAGTAACCTAGACCTACTGTATCTGACTGAAACACTTCTTGAGTGTCTTTACCAGAGTGTGTCCAAGTTTTAATGATGTGTTTAGTATCCTCCAATTCAGATTCTAGTTGCTTATACTTACCTAGCAACTCCTGTTCAATAAACACTGCATCATCTCTCTCTTTTTGAATTTTATTCATGTTCTCTAGCTGTTCCTCAACAAGTTTATTTCTTTCTTTGAGTTGAGAGCACTCAGACTTTATTCTCTCATTTTCTAAAGTCTGATCCCTATAACTGATATGCAATGCTTTAAGATATATTCTCAATTCAGTTATATTATCAGTGTTATAAGCATAGGTAGTTGGAGGTACCTTGAGATCATCATTTTCAGTCTGAGTAGTAGCCATGAGAGCATAGTTGACTTCCTCATCTGAATCTGAAGTGTCTGCCCAATCTCTGCCTTTGGTGTAGAGTGCCTTTTCAGTTTTACCCTTCTTGCACTCAGGAGCATAGTGACCCATCTCCTTACACTTGTAGCATTGAATTTCAGACTTATCTTTCTTACCAGATTTAAAGTCCTTTCCCTCAGATTTCTTGAAATTCCTCTTGTCAGACTTTGAGTAGTCCTTGGAGAATCTCTTTCCCTTCTTGAAGTTCTTGTATCCCATCTTCTTGAAGGTCTTTACCATCAATGCAGCCATTTGCATCATCTCTTCATCATCTTCAGAATCAGATGATCCATCAGTGTTTGAGTCAACATCAGTGTTTGATGACTCATTCTCTGAATGTATGACTAAGGCTTTCCCTTTTGCCTTTCTCCTTGATGGTTTCTCCTCAACCTTAAGAGCAACAGACTTTGACTTTCTACTAGATCTTTTGTTTCTCTGCTCCAATTCCAATTCATGAGTTTTGAGCAGCCCATAAATTTCATCAATTTCTGTTTCACCAAGTTCATAATTATCTCTTATAGTGGTTGTTTTCACATCCCACTTTTCAGGTAGAGAAAGAAGAAACTTGAGATTTGAGTCTTCTAAATCATACTCTTTGTTAACCAATGACAAATCATTGAGCAGTTTACAGAATCTGTCAAATGTTTCTGTCATGGTTTCATCAGACTTTGCCTCAAAGTGCTCATACTCCTGAGTGAGTATGTTTCTTCTGTTTTTCTTGATTGCAGGAGTTCCTTGACACCTAACCTCAAGTGCATCCCATATTTCCTTTGCTGTTGTGCAGTTAATCACTTTATTAGACATAACATTGTCTAATGCACTGTGAAGTAAATGTCTCACTTTTGCATCCTTTGCAATAGATGAAAGATCCTCAGCAGTTAGATCTTTCTTTTCTTTTGGAATGACCTTTGATTCCTCACCAGCAGCAGCAGCAGATAACTTTGTTGGTTTGTGAGGACCTTCATATATTCTATCAAGGTATTCTGGATCTGTAGCCTCCAGAAACATGGTCATTTTCACCTTCCAAATTGCATACTCTGATGGCCTAAGTATAGGAACCCTTATTGTCTCATACCTACTAACAGTAGTAGGGGCTTTCTCAGATGGTGGAGGTATCTCTGCCATTGATTACTATTGTGTTTGGATCTTTAACTGTAATAAAGTAACAGATTAGGCTCTGATACCACTTGATAGGTCGAATACACAATAAGCAATCAAATACTGTATGAGTAACTTAACAAGAACACACTGTTTAACAATTAAAAACTGTTTGGAATTAACAATTCCTCTCTCAGTGATGTAAATATCACAGAGAGCTGCTTAGGTTACAATCAATGAATTTCTCAATGTTTTATTACCCTTCTAGGGTTAACCTAACTGTATTTATAGAACATACAGCTTCGTACAATCAGTAACTGATTCTCCTATAATCAAGATATACAATTGATATCAATCACGATTGCTTCAGTCTTCCAAGTCAACTCAATCTCTTTGACAGCTTTCCAATCTTCAAAGATATTGCTTCCATATTTATCTTGTATCAACATCTAAATACTGTTAACTCTTCAGACAATACCGCTACAGAGTTTAACAACCTCTGTTGCGCTTCCAGTCAGTGTTTAACTAAACTCTAACTGCTTCCAGCTAAACTCTGTTTTATCACTATAGCTTCCAAACACTGTTCTCATCAATCATTTCTAACATTCTACGACTTAACATTGGAGATGTGCCTTTAGGGTTTTGGAAATCATTCATTATATTTTTAGAAATTTCGGCGGCATCTTCTTTGTATAGTCGTCAAACCATACCGAATATAATCGGTCTCAAACAATCATAATACATCACCAAACACCACCAAAGACTACAACTCCATCAACAATCGACTACTACTAATCACCAATCAACTCTAAGTCGATCTACTATCTCCATGACGACTCGTTAATCAATCCATAACTCAAATTCACATAGCAATTCAATCATGCAACCAATTAATTCATGTAACAATTTAATCAATTAGCACTTAAACAATTCAAGCAAGTAACTCATAATAATTCACACAACTCCCACAATCTCTCTCTCGGCCTCTCGGCCTCTCTCTCTCGGCCTCTCGGCCTCTCTCTCTCCCTCTCTATCTCTCTCGGCTTCTCCCTCTCTATCTCTCCCTTCCTCCCTCTCGGTCTCTCTCCCTCTCTCTCAATCTCTCTCTCGTCCTCTCCCTTTCTTCACCAACAATCAAACACAAACCCTCACACAATACTTACACAATGACTTACATGCATATCAATTCACAAAACCATAATCTCACATACCCACCAATGTTACTTATAAATTTTACAATCAAAATCAAATTATAAACTTAACCCATCAAAGTTCATAACATTTAATCATCAAAATCACTAACCCTTTTAATTTTTCACCTACTAACAATCATCAACTAACAATACACACAAACCCACATCTTGTAAACTCAATTAAACTCAAACCCATCATCAAAATCAACTTAAAAAGTTATAAAAACTTACATGCAATCACATATCACCTACTAATCATGTAAAATCATAAAATTAACACTTGCATGCAACCCTTCGGCTCACTTTCAATCATGACCGAAGGTTTGGGGTCCTCCGGAGAGCCCGAAAATTCGTGGGTCTCTTCCAGGGAGTATACCCAATCATCAACACCCACAAACTTACCTTGATTCTTTAATTTTCGAAAAACCCTAAATTGGAAAAGTAAAGAAAATTGAAATTTAAAACCATGGGTTTGTAGAGGATGACAAGAGGAGTGTTTTTATGTATAATAGTGTGAGGTTTTAATGGAGGAATTACCTTGATTAAAGCTTGAGAATCAATGGAGGTTTAGAGAATTTGAGAGAAAAGAGAGATGAAGACAGTGGGGGGGGGGGGTTGTCTCGGCCGAATGAAAAAAAGAAGGGGAGGGGAGGGTTTTTGTCTAGCCTACACACACACACATGTAATTAAATCACATTTTAATGATACATCTTTTAATTAAATAAAAGGCTTGTAAAATAATTCTAATTACAAGATATTTTGGATTCAAAAATAATTTATTGACACAAAAAATTAGAATATGCAATTCTCTTCCTCAATATATTTTTAAAACATTTTTAAAATCATTTGGTGAAAAGATTTGGATTTTACAAGTTTTAATATTTTAAAAAGAATAATAAATAGAAAAATCCTTGTAAAATATTTTAATTCGGAAATAAATTAAACTTTTATTTTTAAAAAGTCTTTAAATACATAAAGATAATAAAACAAGAGATTTCATGATTTTTACTAACTCCAAGAATTTTATAAAAATGTTTAAGCGAAATAAAATCATATTTTAACATTTAAAAGCTATACAGAATTTTAATAAAATTTCACGTCAACACATCTAGCAATTAGACACGTAACACATATTCACAATCACACAAACATGTAATGACTCATCAATTAAGGCACACAATAATATTTTTAATGCCAAATAATATTATTTATAGAGTACGAAATTCCCAGATATTACATCCTTCCCCCCTTAAAAGGATTCTGTCCCCAGAATCAGCTATGTAAACAAATGAGGGTACTGTTCTAACATATCACTTTCTAACTCCCAGGTTGACTCTTCAACCTTAGGGTTCCTCCACAAAACTTTAACTAACGCAACTGATTTATTTCTAAGCACTTTCTCTCGGCGATCTTCTATTCTGATCGGCCGCTCTACATAATATAAATCTGGCTGAATTTCTACTGGTTCATACTCTATAACACACTTAGTGTCAGGATGAAACTTCTTAAGCATCGATACATGAAAAACATTATGAATATGCTGCATCTGAGGCGGTAAAGCTAATTCATAAGCTACTTTGCCTACGCGTCGCAGAATCTCAAAAGGTCCTACAAATCTTGGACTTAGCTTTCCTTTTTTCCCAAATCTGGTTAATCCTTTCCATGGCGAAACTTTTAACAACACTGGATCACCTACTTCAAAATCTACCTTCTTTCTTGCTGGATCCGCATACTTTCTCTGTCTGTCTTGAGCTGCTCGCAATCTTTTCTGAATTAGTTCCACTATCTCTTTCGTCTGCTGAATCAATTCTGGTCCGACTATCTTTCGCTCACCAACTTCTTCCCAACACACAGGAGATCTACACTTCCTTCCATAGAGAGCTTCATACGGAGGCATCCCAATACTAGCATGATAGCTGTTGTTGTAAGAAAATTCCACCAAAGGTAGATGCTCGTCCCAATTGCCTTTAAAATTTATTGCACAAACTCTAAGCATGTCTTCAATTGTCTGAATCGTTCTTTCGCTCTGACCATCTGTCTGAGGATGATAAGCAGTACTCATTCTGAGTTGCGTTCCGAGATGTTCTTGAAACTGTGTTAGGTCCGATAAGATTGTAGAAGGGGGGGTTGAATACAATCTATATCAATTTCTCGAAATTTGTCCTTTAAATAAAAATTTAGTTTAGACAAATTTGTGCGGAATTAATTGAAACAAATTTTCAAGTTGAATATAACAATATATTAACTTGATGGGTGTTACAATTTCAGTACAAATGATTATCAAGTAATTAATAACTAATTAGAAAATTCGACATGAACTTTTCTAATTTAGTTAATAAAAATCAAGATATCAAGTTGTGAACTAGGAAACTTAATTCGCTAGTAGTACAAGAATCACAAATAATTAACTTACAGTGGAACAAATATTACAAAGATGATGAACTTAATTTTCTGGGAATTAATTTGATCTTGGTGTGTTCTTGAGCTTGAGAGAGAGAGATAGGCTGCTGTGTTGTTTTGATATATTGTTATGTGCGTGTGTGTATGTCTCTGTGAACCACTGCCTCTTTTAATCAACAAAGTGCAAAGTGTCATAGTGTCAACTTTTAACACTATTATGACAGTTCCTTATGACAGTTGCTGTGTGAAGTCCATCATGACAGTTTGCTGGGCTGCTATGACAGTTTGATATTACACTTTTCCAGGAGCATTATGACAGTTCCAATCAACTCCATTATGACAGTCAGCATCATGACAGTTTGCTCAACTCCACTATGACAGTCATCATTATGACAGTTTCAATCAGCTCCACTATGACTAAGCTGGTCATAATAGCTTCGATATGACTTAGAAATAAAGCCAATATAACTTAGCAATTCACTGTGCTCCGTATGACTTAAATTCTGAACAAACTGATTTGAATCAGCCAGGACGAAGTCCAACCTCAGAAGGAGCAGTTGTAATACACGCGCGCGGCTTTTTCTGTTTTGCCTTCTGGCGCGTGCGCCACACGTGCGTGCAGGAGAGTAGAAAGCTTGAGCCGACAGAGCCTGCAACTTGCCTTGTATTCTTTCTTAATTCATTTCCTTGTTTGTTTATTAAATAAACAAACAACACATCTGTTTTACTTTGCCAAATTCAACCGGCTATCAATTTGAAACTAATCAGGGCCTATTTTGTTTTAGCTCCGTAGAAATGCTTTTTAACCCGCACAATTTATAATCTTTAATTAATAAATAATTATTTTAATCCAGAAATTATAAAAATAAATATCTAATATTATTAGATATTTATAAATATAATTTTCTAAATAAATAAAATATTTATTAATATAAATAAATCCTTAAGCTCTAAGCTGCGGTTACCTGGGCGTCTGGAACCGGACTCCTTTTGCTTAACAAAAAATATATCAATTCCAACCGGGGTTCCTGCTTTAAGAATATATCATTTTCCATATTCTTGTGATAATTCTATTTTCTCATAACCCGTCCATGTGTAAGCTACGGTCTCTTGAGGATGTGAAACCCAACTCCTTTTGCTTAGCAAAAAATACAACAATTCTAACCGGGGTTTCAGCAATAAGAATATATCACTTAGAATTTCTTTATGATAATTCTTTTTCCTCATAGCCAGTCCACTTGATAATAAAATCATTGTGATTAAATAATTTAGCACTTCTGTTGCTTTCACAATGATTTTCTCTCATACCAGTCTTGATAGCTTGAACCACTGAAGTTAATGATGAACAACCACTGTTTAATGTTGACACTCGATGTACTGTCTGGTTCATGAGTGACTAACCGCAATGACTGTTCTTCATATTTTGACTTTAAAATCTGGTTCCTTTTCTTTTATTCATCTCTCTCTTTAATCTTCTGTACTGTCTCTGTCACCTTTGAAATCTCTGTCACTTTAAATGAATCCACTTATTAACGAATACTCCACTGAGGCTTGATCAGTTGACTGAGCTTCTTTCAATGTAGTAATTCCTCAAGTATGTAGATTGACCTTAATCTTTTCTTCTGACAGATAATACGATCTGAGATTCCTTGTGACAGTCTATATACTATTCACTATTACAATCTTGTTTAAGTTGAGTTGTATCCTCGAAATACAAATAGGCTACATCATATGCCTTTCAATCTCCCCCTATTTGTTTGTTAGACAATAACAAGCAAATACCTAGAGGATAACTCAACTAACTCACTTAAACAAGAAAAAGATTAAGCATTTAGGAGCTTAGCAAATAGTACATTAAAAAATTTCTCTGATTTGAATTTAACAATTCCAGAATCCTCAGTTGATGAAATGATAGATGATTGTTCCTCTAGCACTGAACTGATCTTCAATAGATAACTCATCTTCATTTCTAATTCTTCATATCTCTGCCTGATAATTCTTCGCATCTTACATTGGTGATTATCAGCAGTTCTTGATTTACAATCACTTCCCTTTTCTGACACAGCTTTTCTCACTTAAGAAAAACAACTGCTCCTAATAAATAGACAATGGTGAATCAATACCATTCCTCTAACTTCTAGGAAATCTACTACTCCTCCAGTTAGCCTTCATACATAGTACACTGAAAGACTAATAGAATAGTATTGTGATGTAATCTTCTCCTTATACTTTTCCATCTAAATCTCCCCCTTAATAACTTGACTCGCTTCTCCTCCTAAGCACAGTCTGTAAATGCTCCCCCTTTCTAACCTGCTCTCCTTTTTCTTGTACCCCTTACTTCTCCCCCTTAGTTGAGGAATCCTCCAATCAACTAGTTGACAAAGTAGTTGTACCAATTATAGAGTTCTTTGTTAGAAAGGAAGTTTCATTTTCTTCCTCACTGTGAGTGTGTGATAGTGTTTAGTGTACCTCACAAGTGTTTCACTCTTCTCTGTGTTTACACTCTTACTCACTAGTGTATCACTCATAGCTCCAACATCCATTAGTGTACCTGCAAGGAAAAATCACCCTAGCCTCTTCAAGAGAGGTCAGTGGTGGTGCAATGGGAGTTCGCAAATCCCAAATCCTCGTTGAACTCGTCAGACGAATCTGAGTCATAATCTACAAGTTGCTAATTTCCCTTTTAAAGGTTCCAGATTTGAATTCTGGGAAGGTAAACAATGATCTAGAAATTTAGCATTGAGATCAATATTTCCTTCTTATGTCTGTGAAGATAATTAGTTCATTAAAGAATCTTTAACTTATAATCCTAACCGTAAAATGGTTGGATTACAGGTTTCCATCAATTCATCCTTAGTGTGTGCATTCTCACTTTGTGCATATGAAATATTTTGGTTAGTGTATAAGGTAGTGACTCTCCAACTGAATATCCCACACATCCTTATTTGCTGCATCACGTGCAGTTACTCCCTGGTGACCTCTAGTCTGATAGGTTACTTCCTTTTAGGGTGTAAGATAGAATGTGTTTGAGTTTGACTGTAGTCTGGGATAAAAGTTGTTGGGTTTACAACCTTATGACTAAACATGTGAGAAAGCAAAACTCCATTTAGATGAACCTGCATCACAGAATATGAGCAATAGAGATAGAATGATATACAGTTGTGATTTCAAAAGATTTACAATGTAAGCAATCACAACTATGGAAAGAGTTTTTGAGTTAGTAAAGATATAGATCTTGAGCCGGTTTTACTAAACAAAAACATAAACAAAAATCCAATTAACAATGAATATTAATCAAATTAATGAATGTTAATGTTTAAACCAATACAAACAAAACTATTTTATCATGTTTTAGATCCTGTATGTTAGATACCAACTGTTACCACTTGTTAGGTCTTGTCTTCTAATTGTTAGAACCTGAAAATCAAACTTTAGTTCCTGAACAATTGAATTGACATATACCATTTTGATTCCAACAATGGTCCTATATAAGAAATTCTGTTAATAACAACAACACAACAAAGATAAGAAGTTAAAACAGCATGATATGTGTGTGTTAAACAGAAGAACAACAAAAGAACCAAATACAGTGACCTGTTTGTAAGTTTTGCAAGTATAGTGACTAAACTGAAAACTATACAAACTATTTATATACACATAAAAAATAATATACAAAATAAGAAATAACATACATAAAAATAAAATTAAATAAAAACTAAAAAGAAAAGAAAATTACGATTTTTTTTATTTTTTTTTTTTATTTTTTTTTATTATTCAAAAATAACTGTATTAATAATATTTACAGAATATTAGAAATAAAAGAAAATAATTTATAAAAATATTTACAACAATAAAATTACTTAAAAATAGCTAAATAGAAAATAATAAAAATACCATAGGTTATCCTTTTTACGAAATCAAACATTAATAACAAAAGGACAAACACTACAAAATATTAAATAAACTATTAACTATTTACATAAATATTTGTAGTAAATTAATAAATCTATATATTTTCTTAATAAAGTAACTTTCTTATAGAAAATCATTTAAATAGAAAATATGACTTATTAAATCAACACAAATATTCAAAAGTAATTTTCAACAAAAATAGATTTCTCACTAATTTCAGCTTTGTAAAATTTGAGAAAAATATTTTTAGAGAAAATTAAAATATTCTAAAACTAAAAGAAGTAAGTAGGAATATATTAAGAAGATAATGACAATGATTTAAGAATTAACAAGCAAGAAAATAAGTTGATAAAATAATTATACAAGTGATTTTAATAACAAATATTAACAAAGTAATCACTTATAAATTATTAAAGAGCAAACCTCAGATATTAACTAGTTTAATTACTAGGACTATTTAACATACCCAATTCACCAACAATTCTGGTGAATGTGGATTCGTCAAGAGACTTAGTAAAAATATCTGCTGTTTGTTCTTCCGTGGGTACAAAATGTAACTCCACGGTACCATTCATGACATGCTCTCTAATGAAATGATACCTGATATCAATGTGCTTTGTCCTCGTATGCTGCACAGGATTGTTGGAGATTGCTATGGCACTTGTATTGTCACACAAGATAGGAATTTTGTCAAGTACAAAGCCATAGTCCCTTAGCTGATTCCTAATCCACAAAATCTGTGCACAACAGCTTCCAGCAGCTATGTATTCAGCTTCAGCTATTGAGTTGGAAACTGTTTGCTGTTTCTTGCTGTACCAGGAAACCAACCTGCCACCTAGGAATTGACAACTCCCAGAGGTGCTTTTCCTATCTACAACACTTCCTGCATAATCTGAATCTGTATATCCAACAAGATTAAAACCAGAATCTTTAGGGTACCAGATGCCTAAGTTAGGCGTACCCTTAAGATATCTTAAGATTCGTTTAACAGCAATGAGATGAACATCTCTAGGATCCGATTGGAACCTTGCACACAAACATGTAGCATGCATAATATCTGGTCTACTTGCAGTAAGGTAAAGTAATGAGCCTATCATACCTCTGTAGCTTGTGATATCTACCTTAGCAGAATTTTCACATGCTCCAAATTTAACAGCTGTAGATGATGGTGTTCTTGCTGAAGACGAGTCCTCCATTTGATATTTCTTGAGGAGCTCTCTGACATACTTGGATTGACAGATAAATATACCATCTGTCCTTTGACTTACTTGCAATCCAAGAAAGAACTTCAGCTCACCCATCATGCTCATTTCAAACTTACCCTGCATTAACTTAGCAAATTTCTTGCAAAGAAGATCATTAGTAGACCCGAATATTATATCATCCACATAGATTTGAACTAATATTGTATCATTTTTATGTTTCTTTGTGAAGAGATTTTTGTCTATGACACCTCTAACAAAACCATTTTCAATTAAAAATTCAGAGAGAGTGTCATACCATTTCCTTGGTGCTTGCTTAAGACCATAAATAGCCTTGAAGAGAAAGTAGACATAGTCCATGAATTCTGGATCTTCAAAGCCAGGGGGCTGTTCTACATATACCTCTTCATCTAGCTTACCATTCAGAAAGGCACTCTTGACATCCATTTGATAAACCTTAAAGTTTGAGAATGCTGCGAATGCCAAGAATATTCTGATAGCCTCAAGTCTTGCCACTGGAGCGTAGGTTTCATCATAATCAATGCCTTCAGCTTGTGAATAACCCTTTGCTACTAGTCTTGCTTTATTTCTCGTCACTGTACCATCTTCATCTAGTTTGTTTCTGAATACCCACCTTGTGTCAACCACTTTCCTATCTTTGGGTCTGGGTACCAGCTTCCATACTTCTTGTTGTTTGAATTGATTGATTTCATCTTGCATAGCAATCACCCAATCAGGATCAGAAAGAGCTTCCTCAGTTTTCTTAGGTTCCATTTCAGATAGAAATCCTGAATAGTTACATTGATTTTGAGTAGCACTTCTAGTTTTGACACCAACATCTGGATCACCAATAATCAGCTCAAAAGGATGAGCTCTATTCCAAACTGTTTGTCTTGGAAGATTTAATCTTGATGATTCGCCTTGTTCTTCATTGTGATGTTGAGTATGACTAGTTGATCCTTCATTATCTCCCCCTGAGTTGTTGCCAGGTTGACTAGATGATTGTTCAGGAGTGTCAGGTGTATCTTCATTATTCTCATTGTTTTCACCACCATTACTCTGATCATCATCGTTGTCATTAGCATCAGCAAAAATCTCAGGTGAATTGTCATCATCTGAATCTGTATCTGTCATGTCATCGAAAGATAGCTTTTCAGATGGATCCTCAGTTTGGATACTAGGGAGTTTAGTGTCATCAAATGTTACATTGACACTTTCCATTATCTTCTGTTCATCAATCACATATACCCTGTATGCCCTCATTGAATAACCAATAAAAATTGCTTCAAATGCTTTGGTATCGAATTTACCACCTTGATCATCACCTTCTTTAAGCACAAAGCATTTTGCACCAAATACATGAAAGTATTTGAGTGATGGTTTCTTATCAGCCATAATTTCATAGGGTGTCTTCATATGGTCTTTATTGATTAGAGTTCGATTCTGGGTATAGCAAGCAGTGTTGACAGCTTCAGCCCAAAAGTACAATGGAAGCCTTGATTCACTTAACATAGTACGTGCAGCTTCAATCAAGGTTCTATTCTTTCTTTCCACTTCCCCATTTTGCTGAGGAGTTCTTGGAGCTGAGTATTGTCTGGTTATACCCTTCTCAGTGCAGAAGTCATTTAGAACTGCATTCTTGAATTCAGTTCCGTTATCTGATCTTATAGCTCTCACTAGATACGTAGAATCTTGCTCAATTAATTTGATGTGATCAATCACCAGTTGTGGAGTCTCATCTTTAGAATTCAAAAATATGACCCATGTGTATTTTGAAAAATCATCAACGATCACTAGAGCATATCTCTTCCTTGACATGGACATCACATTAACTGGACCAAACAAATCCATATGAAGTAATTGTAATGGTTCAGTTATTGAAGATGTGTCAGTGCTCCTGTGACTTGCCCTTTTTAGCTTGCCTTTTTGACATGCATCACACAGTCCTTCTTGATTGAATTCCATTGAAGGCAAACCTCTCACCAATTCTCTTTTAACTAGAGAATTCATTGTCTTGAAATTTAGATGAGAAAGTTTCTTGTGCCATAGCCAACTCTCGTCATTAGATGCTTTAGTGTAGAAGCATGTGATTTCTTCAGTGCTTCCTGAGTTCATATTGGCTACGTACAGATTGCCTTTTCTAACTCCTGTCAGTTGTGGCTTTTCATTTCTCTTGTGTGAAATTAGACAATTCTTCTTGTTGAAATAAACTTCATATCCTTTGTCACAGAATTGACTAACACTGAGCAAATTGTGCTCAAGTCCTTTCACAAAAGAGACTTCATCAATGATAACATTTCCAGCTTCAAGTCTGCCATATCCATCAGTTCTACCTTTGCTGTTATCTCCAAAGGTAACTACTGGGCCGGCCTTCTCCACCACATTTGTCAGCAGGGTTCTATCACCAGTCATATGCCTTGAACATCCACTATCCAAGATCCAGGTCACTCGTTCAACCTGTTCAACACCCTGCAATGACAAACGAATTAAACCTTCTTCGGAACCCAAATTTGATTGGGTCCAGAATACTTAAAGAATTGGCCTTTGTCAGGCAAAACAACATTTTTCACCTTAACACCAATTTTACCATTAGTCAACAAGCATTTTACCCTATAAACAGATTTGACAATCTTTTGTTTAATTTTGGGTATCCATGTTTGTTTAGCAGCAATAACATTTTTTTCATTGACTGGACATTTGACCTTGTAAACAGTCTTAGTAAAACTTTGTTTAGGCTTAGGTACAAATGTCTCTCTCCTAACATGAGGAAGACTAGCAGTCTTTGATCTAACATTATTATTCCTGTTCATGTGTTGTCGAGGAGCAGTCTTATTAGCACATGCATGATTACCATTAAAGTAAGCAGACATTACATTAAAAGCACAAGACATACAATTGACAACACCACATGCTTTATGAGAAGTATCAATAATAGGCATGGTATTCATGTTAGACATGTTATCATTCTGCTCCAACTTGTTATCACCTAACTCAATTTTAGATGAACTGGGAACAAACTTCACTGGTTTCATAGAAACAACCTTATTAGATTTAACATTTTTGGTTGTAGGTGCCTTAACAGATTTTTCATTAAGTTGAACACTACCACTAGCAATGTCCTCAGTACGCATCTCCTCTTGAATAACAAGAGAAGTCATATCTAGAGGCTCTGCAACAGACTTCTTAAAGAGTGGATCTTCAACATTCTTAAGCACATGTGGTATTCCCCTTTCTTTAGCACTAACAGGATTAGGGGAATTTATGCCTAACATTCCAACAGCTTCGTTGTAGCCAAACCCTATTCCTACGGTTTGTTCTACAGCTTGTTTATTGAATAACTCTTTAGAAATTTTAACAGAATTAAAACAAGCAGATAATTTGACATTCTGTTCCTTTATCTTAGTTTCAAGTTCAGCAACTTTAGCAATTTGTTTATGCATGTATTCTGATATCGACTTTTCTCTGTAGTTAAGTCGAGCTATTTCTTTTATTTGCTGATCATTATTATCAGGCACCTTTTTTAACTCTAACACTTCATTTTCAAGTTTAGTGTTTAATAAAGTTATTCTTTCAATTTGTTTCTTTGCATTACCCATGGAATTATATAAGCTATCAATCAACTCAGCGTCAGTAAGAATTACCGGTGTAGTATAACGAGTTGATGTTTCAGCATTTGCCACCAACGCAAAATTTCCATATTCTTCATCTTCACTATCTGTGTCATCCCAGCTTTTACCGGCAGCTACATAAGCTCTTCCAGTTTTCTTCTTTTCAGAAGCATAGTCCTTTTTCTGTGCTTGCTTGGGTTTTTGACACTCAGTAGCAAAGTGTCCCAACTCATTACAGTTGAAGCAACGGATCTTGCTTCTGTCAACTGTACCAGTTTTGTAACCTCCCCTGTTACTAGAGGATGAAGAACCTCCTCTCTGAAATTTGCTATTAGACTTAAACCTGAACTTTGGATTTCGCCTGAATCTGAAATTACTGAATTGCCTCACCATCATTGCCATGGATTCATCTTCCAATTGATCTAGCTCTTCCAGTGAATAGAATTCTCCACCATCCTGAGTGACTGGTGTCTGTCCATGTTCCACTTCATTTTGTTCCTTGTTGGAGCTGTTAGGTTGAACAACTTTAGCTTCCACTTCCTTAGGGAACCTCAACTACTAGAGCTGTAGAAGAACTTGCCACTCTGCCTTTGCCAGAAATCTCTTTCTGCTGTTCTTGTTCCAACTCATACGTTTTCAGAACACCAAACAGCCTTTCAAGAGCGATCTTATTTAAATCTCTAGATTCTCTGATGGCAGTAATTCTATGCTCTAGGTGAGTAGGCATAGTCAGTAAAAACTTCATGTTGATCTCCTTCTGGGTATATTGCTTGCCATGAACTTGCAATTTGTTGATTATTTTGTTATACCTTTCGAACACTTCCTGAATGCCTTCATTGGGGCCAGCTCTAAAGTGTTCATATTCAGAGGTCAAAATTTGAAGTATGTTTTCCCTGACTTCATCAGTCCCTTCATTAATAGTCTCAATAGTTTCCCAGATGTGCTTAGCAGTTTTACAATTCATCACATGGCTATACATTACAGCATCCAGGGAATCTATTAGAATGAGTCTCAGATTTTTGTCCAATCCAGCATCCTCCTTTTCATCATCAGAAAATAGCTTAGGATCCTTTTCATAGGTTCTAGCAGGTGTTGTAACAGCTCCATCAGTAACAACTTGTTCTTCACGAACCATAGGAATTTTTGGTCCATTTTTCAAAACCCACAAATATTTTGGATTTGTAACATCAAGAAACTCCATTTTATTTTTCCACATATCATAATTATCCTTATTAAATATGGGAATCTTAACAATGGCTTTTGAAGACATGATGAATTTTTAAGTGAGTTAAAAATTCGAGATAAATTTTTGATTGAATAAAAATAGGATCTTGATTTGTATATCAATCAATAGGCTCTGATACCAATTGTTAGGTCCGATAAGATTGTAGAAGGGGGGGTTGAATACAATCTATATCAATTTCTCGAAATTTGTCCTTTAAATAAAAATTTAGTTTAGACAAATTTGTGCGGAATTAATTGAAACAAATTTTCAAGTTGAATATAACAATATATTAACTTGATGGGTGTTACAATTTCAGTACAAATGATTATCAAGTAATTAATAACTAATTAGAAAATTCGACATGAACTTTTCTAATTTAGTTAATAAAAATCAAGATATCAAGTTGTGAACTAGGAAACTTAATTCGCTAGTAGTACAAGAATCACAAATAATTAACTTCCAGTGGAACAAATATTACAAAGATGATGAACTTAATTTTCTGGGAATTAATTTGATCTTGGTGTGTTCTTGAGCTTGAGAGAGAGAGATAGGCTGCTGTGTTGTTTTGATATATTGTTATGTGCGTGTGTGTATGTCTCTGTGAACCACTGCCTCTTTTAATCAACAAAGTGCAAAGTGTCATAGTGTCAACTTTTAACACTATTATGACAGTTCCTTATGACAGTTGCTGTGTGAAGTCCATCATGACAGTTTGCTGGGCTGCTATGACAGTTTGATATTACACTTTTCCAGGAGCATTATGACAGTTCCAATCAACTCCATTATGACAGTCAGCATCATGACAGTTTGCTCAACTCCACTATGACAGTCATCATTATGACAGTTTCAATCAGCTCCACTATGACTAAGCTGGTCATAATAGCTTCAATATGACTTAGAAATAAAGCCAATATAACTTAGCAATTCACTGTGCTCCGTATGACTTAAATTCTGAACAAACTGATTTGAATCAGCCAGGACGAAGTCCAACCTCAGAAGGAGCAGTTGTAATACACGCGCGCGGCTTTTTCTGTTTTGCCTTCTGGCGCGTGCGCCACACGTGCGTGCAGGAGAGTAGAAAGCTTGAGCCGACAGAGCCTGCAACTTGCCTTGTATTCTTTCTTAATTCATTTCCTTGTTTGTTTATTAAATAAACAAACAACACATCTGTTTTACTTTGCCAAATTCAACCGGCTATCAATTTGAAACTAATCAGGGCCTATTTTGTTTTAGCTCCGTAGAAATGCTTTTTAACCCGCACAACTTATAATCTTTAATTAATAAATAATTATTTTAATCCAGAAATTATAAAAATAAATATCTAATATTATTAGATATTTATAAATATAATTTTCTAAATAAATAAAATATTTATTAATATAAATAAATCCTTAAGCTCTAAGCTGCGGTTACCTGGGCGTCTGGAACCGGACTCCTTTTGCTTAACAAAAAATATATCAATTCCAACCGGGGTTCCTGCTTTAAGAATATATCACTTTCCATATTCTTGTGATAATTCTATTTTCTCATAACCCGTCCATGTGTAAGCTACGGTCTCTTGAGGATGTGAAACCCAACTCCTTTTGCTTAGCAAAAAATACAACAATTCTAACCGGGGTTTCAGCAATAAGAATATATCACTTAGAATTTCTTTATGATAATTCTTTTTCCTCATAGCCAGTCCACTTGATAATAAAATCATTGTGATTAAATAATTTAGCACTTCTGTTGCTTTCACAATGATTTTCTCTCATACCAGTCTTGATAGCTTGAACCACTGAAGTTAATGATGAACAACCACTGTTTAATGTTGACACTCGATGTACTGTCTGGTTCATGAGTGACTAACCGCAATGACTGTTCTTCATATTTTGACTTTAAAATCTGGTTCCTTTTCTTTTATTCATCTCTCTCTTTAATCTTCTGTACTGTCTCTGTCACCTTTGAAATCTCTGTCACTTTAAATGAATCCACTTATTAACGAATACTCCACTGAGGCTTGATCAGTTGACTGAGCTTCTTTCAATGTAGTAATTCCTCAAGTATGTAGATTGACCTTAATCTTTTCTTCTGACAGATAATACGATCTGAGATTCCTTGTGACAGTCTATATACTATTCACTATTACAATCTTGTTTAAGTTGAGTTGTATCCTCGAAATACAAATAGGCTACATCATATGCCTTTCAAACTGTCTCCAAAATCTTGAGTTAAAACATGGATCTCTGTCAGATACTATAGATACTGGAATTCCATGACGAGTCACAATCTCTTTCAAATACAAATGCACCAACTTGTCTAGCGAAAATCTTTCGTTAATCGGCAAGAAATGAGCTGATTTCGTCAATCGATCAACTATAACCCAAATAGCATCATGATTAGCCTTCGATCTTGGTAGACCTACTACAAAATCCATTGCAATGTGCTCCCACTTCCACTCAGGTATCTCCAATGGTTGAATTAATCCACTTGGTCTTTGATGTTCTGCTTTTACTCTTTGGCATGTATAACAACGACTTACCCACTCTGCAATTTCTCTTTTCATGTCTGGCCACCAAAAGTTCTTCTTCAAATCTTGATACATTTTCGTGCTTCCAGGATGTAATGAAAACTTAGAACTATGGGCATCACACAATAATTCTTCTTTCAACTCTTTCACATCAGGAATCCATATCCTTGAGGAAAATCTTAAAATACCTTGGTTATCTTTCTGCGTGCAAATTTCTTCTCCGGTCAACTCATTCAATCTCTGATTCATCACTTCTTCTTGGCATTTCCGAATTTTGTCCAATAGTACTGGTTGAAATGTCATGGTATAAACTTGCTCTACTGGAATCTCTGTTGCACAAACTTCAATTTCTAACTTCTCAAGCTCTCTAAACAATTCTTGGGTCATTGTCAACGTATTCAATCTTCCCTTCCTGCTTAGCGCATCAGCTACGACATTCGCCTTTCCCGGGTGATAACTAATGGTACAATCATAATCCTTTATCAGCTCTAACCATCTTCTCTGTCTCATGTTGAGTTCCTTCTGAGTAAAAATATACTTAAGACTCTTATGATCCGTGAATATCTCACACTTCTCACCATAAAGATAATGTCTCCACAATTTCAATGCAAACACAATTGCTGCTAGCTCGAGGTCATGGGTAGGGTATCTCTGTTCATGAGGTTTCAGTTGCCTTGAAGCGTACGCAATCACCTTTCCATGCTGCATCAACACACACCCTAAACCCTTATGCGAAGCATCGCTGTAGATTACAAACTCTCCTTTATCATCCGGTAATACTAACACTGGAGCAGTTACCAATCTTTGCTTAAGCTCTTGAAAATTCTTTTCACACTTATCAGTCCATTCAAACTTTTCATTCTTCCGTGTCAACTTAGTCAATGGTACCGCAATCTTAGAAAAATCCTTAATAAATCTGCGATAATATCCTGCTAGTCCCATAAAACTTCTTACTTCTGTTGGTGTCCTTGGTCTTTCCCAATTCACAACTGCTTCAATCTTTGCTGGGTCAACTCGAATTCCTTCCTTACTCACAATATGTCCCAAAAATTGGACTTCCTTTAACCAAAATTCACACTTGGAAAACTTGGCATACAACTTCTCCTTTCTTAATATTTCCAATGCTATCCTCAAATGCTCTGCATGTTCTGCTTCCGTCTTAGAATATATCAAAATATCGTCGATGAAGACTATCACAAACTTATCCAAAAACTTCTTAAACACTCGGTTCATCAAATCCATAAATGCTGCTGGTGCGTTCGTCAATCCAAAAGCCATAACCAAAAATTCATAGTGACCATACCTCGTTCGAAAAGCAGTCTTCGGTATATCCTCTGGTTTGATTTTCAGCTGGTGATATCCTGACCTTAAATCTATCTTCGAAAAACATGACGCTCCTTTCAACTGGTCAAACAAATCATCGATCCTCGGTAATGGGTATCTATTCTTGATAGTCAACTTATTCAACTCTCGATAGTCGATACAAAGTCTAATACTTCCATCTTTCTTCTTCACGAACAATACTGGCGCTCCCCAGGGTGATACACTTGGTCTTATAACTCCTTTATTCAATAAATCCTGAAGTTGACTGGCGAGTTCCTTCATTTCAGACGGTGCCATTCTATATGGAGCCTTGGAAATAGGTTCTGTTCCTGGTGCTAAGTCAATCGCGAACTCGATCTGACGATCTGGAGGTAAACCGGGTAGTTCTTCGGGAAAAACATCGGTAAACTCATTGACTACGGGAATATCCTCTAATTCCACTCCTTTTCGACTCTTATCTATCACATAAGCAAGATAAGCCTCACATCCTTTCCTTAACAATCTCTTGGTTTGCATCATGGTAAGAAACGTACTAGTCTGCCTACGCCCCTTAAAGATAACTCTATCGCCTTCTGGAGATCTCAACGTAACTCTCTTACTCTTACAATCGATATGCGCATCATACTCGGCAAGCCAATCCATTCCTAAAATAATGTCAAAATCCCATAGTTGAAAAGGTATCAAGGTGACGGGAAAAAGATATCCTGAAATCTCTACTGCACAGGGTGAACACACTGTATCTACTGGTATCTGATCCTGATTAGCTAACACAATATTCAAAGCTTCTCTTAACATACGAGTATCACACTTCAATTTATTCACAAAATCTTTAGCAACAAACGATATAGTAGCACCCGAATCAATTAACACTTTTGCACTAATGGCGTTCACGAAAAGCGTACCTGCCACTACATCCGAGCTTCTCACTGGATCGTTCATGTTCATGTTGAAGGTCCGGGCATGAATTGGATAGGCTGAAGCTTGATAACTCTGAGCTTGAAGAGCTGGAACTTGCTGAAGTACAGGAGGACTTAGAATCTGAGTTGGAATCTGAGATGTTGCCACTTGGTTCATTGGGGTAGAGGTAGTCAATCTCATCAAGTTGTTGTTTGGAACAGGCGATCTGCACTCCCTAGCCATGTGTCCTACTTTCCCACACTTGTAACAAGTCACACTCGATTTCGAATTCCGGCACTCATTTGCATAATGACCTTTCTGATTACACTTGAAACAAACAATATCTGCCTTCACACACGCTCCAGTATGTCTCTTAGAACAATTCTTGCACTCTGGAATAGAGGGTCGGGGAAATCTTGGTTGATTGGGGTTCTGAGAAAGGGTTTTTGAGTTCCTGTTTCTGGGCACATTTCTTTTAAAATTTCTTCCCTGGTTCTGAAATCCGGGCTTCCTCTCCATCTGATTTGTTGACTTTCCTTGATCCTGATTCCTTTCTATTGCTTCCACTTTCCTCTTTAAATTGCCCCTTTCCTTCTGATTCTGATCACTCTCACCTTCTATTATCATAGCCTTCTGAACCACTTCTGCATACGAGTTGATCTCAAAAGCAGCAACTCTGCTTCTTAACCATGGCTTCAATCCCTGTTGAAACCTCTTCGCTCTCTTTTCATTCGTATCCACATAATCTCCTACAAACCTTGCTAATTCTGTAAACTTCTTCTCATACTCATCAACACTCATATTTTCCTGCTTAAGATTAAAGAACTTTAACTCCATCTGATTCTGCATATATCTAGGAAAATACTTCTCCAGAAAAATCCTTTTAAATCTATCCCACTGAATCACTTCTACTGCTTCCAATGCCTTAGCCGACTCCCACCAATAATTAGATTCACCCTTAAGAAAATAACTAGCAAATTCTACCTTCTGCTCATCACTAACCTTCACCAATGCAAAGGCCTTCTCCATTTCCTTAAGCCATATCTGGGCTTCAACTGGATCTTTTGTTCCTTGAAAATCTGGGGGTTTCACAGCCTGAAAAGATTTAAAAGTTACCACAAGTTGGGCTGGTTGTTGCTGTCCTTGTTGCTGTTGCAATTGCTGATGTTATTGCTGAAGTAGCTGCTGCTGCTGAGCCAAAGTAGTCGTCTGCTATTGCAAAAGTCCCAAAAGTTGGGCCATATCCATATTGCCTTGATTATCATCTCTATTCTGATCATCTTGATCCCTATTTTGATTAGCTCTAGTATTGCTCCTTCTTGGAGGCATCTTTCTGAATATTAAACAATCATCTATTTATCCACAAGCATACATCTAATCGCACATGGCACAATATGGTCTAACAGTTCTAATATGACATGGTACAACCAAAAATTTAAACAATCTCACGCGCCCAAATAATACGATAAAAAGGAAACGATAATAATAAACGATACGGCACCGATGACATCCACCGATAACCCAAATCCAAAGGTTCAAAGTACCAACCAACATAAAGTT
Organism: Kitagawia praeruptora; assembly: GCA_037693485.1. Lineage (NCBI taxonomy): Eukaryota > Viridiplantae > Streptophyta > Magnoliopsida > Apiales > Apiaceae > Kitagawia > Kitagawia praeruptora. The sequence continues at coordinate 119,083,890 of CM075352.1, forward strand.
CGAAAACCGAAACTGAAAATACGATAAAGTCTAACAACATAAGTCTGGTAATCATATGGCTATACTATAAGCCATCTCATAAAACCCATAACATAAAACTAGTTATCCAGCAAATGGCTGATCACATGCTGAAGCTCGTCCACCATCATCTGAACCATAGCATAACTCTCCCAATCTCGATGAGGTACCATAGCGCGAAGCCTCTCGTTAGCCATCTCGGTGAGTGACTGAAGCCTGGATGCAAGAGTCGGGACATGATCCTCGGGTATATCCTCATCATCATTATACAATGCATCAACTCTCCTCTGAAGCTGAGCGTTCTCACCATAGAGATGATCACACTCCCTAAGCAACTCCTGATAGACGGGTAAAGGTACAGTATCTGCTATCTCGGCCGGAGGTGGAGCTGAAGGTCCTGGTGCCCGCTGTCGTTGCCAATAATAATATAGTGTATATATATATATAAGCGTCAGATAAAACTTAGAAACATCCTACTTAAACACTCTCGATAATAAGAGTCAATCAATCCTATTCTTTTAATAAATATCATACTATTTATATTCTAAGTGAGTTTCTATTTTAATCCTAAGTGATTATTGAAAATGTGATCTATCTTGTTACCTAAACCTATATTGTTCAGTGACTCAAACCTGTGGCTCTGATACCAAACCTGTGACGGCCCCAAATCCCTTAATTAAATTTAACTTGATAATGGTAAGGCATGCATATTAATTAATTAGACATTACCAATCCCACGCCTAGATCGCCAACAGGTAAGAGTTTGAAACAATATAACTACCAATTCAAAACAATTTATTATTACAAACCACAATTTATTCTAAGTTAAAAGATTACAGACTAAGTTCAAAAGTCTAGCAAAATAAGATCCATCAGATCGCCACTCCCTTCTACTTGGAACTGCCTCCTATAGGCTACACCTGAACCACCACAATTCTTACGCGCAGTCTCAAGAGTCCTTACCATCTTCGAGTTTCACTGAAAGGTTAAGGAAAATAATACCATTGAGCCAATTGCTCAGCAAGTGCATAAACAACAATATAAGACTGGCACAATAATTCAACTGTAAAGCAAGATATAAAATCTGCAAATGAACTGTATCAACTGAATCAATATCAAGATTAAATGAGAAGGAATTGGAATATCTGATAAGACGCTACGAGCAACGCTGGGTGATCAACCCACGACAGAGCTCCGAACCCGCATATCCAATACGGTGTTCATCAAATATAAGGGGATCCCAGGCACACATTGGCCTATAATAGTAACATGATTTGGACCGGCGCCTCGGTCAAAGTAACATTCCATCCAATTCCATTTAGGTTAAACAATGTCTATCAAATTCAATTCATCTCAAAGAAACAAGATTATCAAGGTTATATCAAGTTGTTAATCAACAAGAATAAGGTTCTCCAATTTCGAATAAATGACAAGGTCAAATGAAGAAAGTTAATCAATTCGGATTCTTAGAAGTTGGGATTCTGTTTAGAGTACTTTGGTTAAACCAAGAAAATAAGTCAAGAAGTAATCAGTGTTTTAAGGTAGAAAAAGAGTTCATCAAGCAAGACGATATTTATATAGTTGATTCAAGGATTCAAGAATTCAAGAAAATACGAAAGGGTTTCCAAGCAATGTGGTCGTGATTAACAAGACAAGTCAAGTTCAAGTTCAAAGGATATGAATCAATCACAAGGTATACGACAATATTAAGGTCGGAAAGAATAAGGTATTAATTTGTGACAACTTAACAATTCGATATCTCATGGCATTCAATATATGGTATCAACAAGGTAAGATAGTACACTTGCCTTAAATCACGAGTTCAAACTAGGTAGCGTCCTCTTCAATCGGCTCCTTGCCAGGCCTCCTACTCGGACCTATAATAATAATAAACAATATCTTATTTTCCCCTCTTTTGTTTACATATCACAAAGCAATCCTAATAGTGCTAACGCCCCATCGATATAACCATGCTATATACATACATTCATATATACATGTAAACACATACGTCATGTAAGTCACTTAGCATGTAATTCACTTAACCTACAATGTAGTATGGTATAGTACTATAATGATTCTACGACTTAACATTGGAGATGTGCCTTTAGGGTTTTGGAAATCATTCATTATATTTTTAGAAATTTCGGCGGCATCTCCTTTGTATAGTCGTCAAACCATACCGAATATAATCGGTCTCAAACAATCACAATACATCACCAAACACCACCAAAGACTACAACTCCATCAACAATCGACTACTACTAATCACCAAGCAACTCTAAGTCGATCTACTATCTCCATGACGACTCGTTAATCAATCCATAACTCAAATTCACATAGCAATTCAATCATGCAACCAATTAATTCATGTAACAATTTAATCAATTAGCACTTAAACAATTCAAGCAAGTAACTCATAATAATTCACACAACTCCCACAATCTCTCTTCTCCTCCTCTCTCTCTCGGCCTCTCGGCCTCTCTCTCCCCCTCTCTATCTCTCTCGGCTTCTCCCTCTCTATCTCTCCCTTCCTCCCTCTCGGTCTCTCTCCCTCTCTCTCAATCTCTCTCTCGTCATCTCCCTTTCTTCACCAACAATCACACACAGACCCTCACACAATACTTACACAATGACTTACATGCATATCAATTCACAAAACCATAATCTCACATACCCACCAATGTTACTTATAAATTTTACAATCAAAATCAAATTATAAACTTAACCCATCAAAGTTCATAACATTTAATCATCAAAATCACTAACCCTTTTAATTTTTCACCTACTAACAATCATCAACTAACAATACACACAAACCCACATCTTGTAAACTCAATTAAACTCAAACCCATCATCAAAATCAACTTAAAAAGTTATAAAAACTTACATGCAATCACATATCACCTACTAATCATGTAAAATCATAACATTAACACTTGCATGCAACCCTTCGGCTCACTTTCAATCATGACCGAAGGTTTGGGGTCCTCCGGAGAGCCCGAAAATTCGTGGGTCTCTTCCAGGGAGTATACCCAATCATCAACACCCACAAACTTACCTTGATTCTTTAATTTTCGAAAAACCCTAAATTGGAAAAGTAAAGAAAATTGAAATTTAAAACCATGGGTTTGTAGAGGATGAAAAGAGGAGTGTTTTTATGTATAATAGTGTGAGGTTTTAATGGAGGAATTACCTTGATTAAAGCTTGAGAATCAATGGAGGTTTAGAGAATTTGAGAGAAAAGAGAGATGAAGACAGTGGGGGGGGGGTTGTCTCGGCCGAATGAAAAAAAGAAGGGGAGGGGAGGGTTTTTGTCTAGCCTACACACACACACATGTAATTAAATCACATTTTAATGATACATCTTTTAATTAAATAAAAGGCTTGTAAAATAATTCTAATTACAAGATATTTTGGATTCAAAAATAATTTATTGACACATAAAATTAGAATATGCAATTCTCTTCCTCAATATATTTTTAAAACATTTTTAAAATCATTTGGTGAAAAGATTTGGATTTTACAAGTTTTAATATTTTAAAAAGAATAATAAATAGAAAAATCCTTGTAAAATATTTTAATTCGAAAATAAATTAAACTTTTATTTTTAAAAAGTCTTTAAATACATAAAGATAATAAAACAAGAGATTTCATGATTTTTACTAACTCCAAGAATTTTATAAAAATGTTTAAGCGAAATAAAATCATATTTTAACATTTAAAAGCTTTACAGAATTTTAATAAAATTTCACGTCAACACATCTAGAAATTAGACACGTAACACATATTCACAATCACACAAACATGTAATGACTCATCAATTAAGGCACACAATAATATTTTTAATGCCAAATAATATTATTTATAGAGTACGAAATTCCCAGATATTACAGATATGCTCTAGTAATAGTGGATGATTTCACAAGGTTCACATGGGTGTTCTTTCTACACAAGAAGGATGAAGCTCCTCAGCAAATCATTGAACTTATCAAGAATATTCATAATAACTCTGAGTACAAAGTCAAAGTACTTAGAAGTGACAATGGTACAGAATTCAAGAATTCTACAATGGAGGAGTTTTGTGCAAACAAAGGAATCACTCAACAGTTTTCTGCACCTGGTACACCTCAACAGAATGGTGTAGTGGAAAGAAAGAACAGGACTCTCATAGAGGCAGCAAGAACCATGCTTGCAGATGCAAAACTTCCAACCTACTTTTGGGCAGAAGCTATTAACACTGCATGTTTCACTCAAAACTGTACCTTGGTAAATGGTCATGGAAAAACTCCCTCTGAGATGATCAAAGGAAAGAAACCAAGTGTGAAATACTTTCACATCTTTGGATGCAAATGCTATGTCCTAAAAGTTCATCCAGAACAACTTGGAAAATTTGAAGCCAAATCGGATGAAGCAATTTTTCTAGGATATTCAGCATCTAAGGCCTTCAAAGTTTATAATCTCAGAACTCACATTGTTATGGAATCAATTCATGTTGCATTTGATGATAAGAAATTTGGAATTCTGCAAACTGATGAAAGCCATGACAAATTGGAATTTTAAAATCTGAAGAATTCTGAGATACTTTCCAGTGATGATGAAGGTTCTCCAGAAGGAATTTCTATTGCTTCTCAAAGGAATGCTACTGTTGAGGGGGAGCAAATAAATCAAAGAGAACACAGAGATCATCAGGAGCAGACTAGCCTTTCAGAGTCTATTCCATCAGGAATTGACGTTTCAGAGTCTACTCCATCAGGAACTGATCTTTCAGAGTCTACTGAGGAAATATCAGTAAATAGCAGCAATATGGAATCTACTGATTCTATTGATCAAAGGAGAGTTTTTGAAGGTAGAGAGAATTCTTCTACAAGAGATACCACTAACTTAAGGGGAGAGACTAGCAGAGTTAATCTACCACCTGTTAGAAAATGGACAAAGGATCATTCTGAAGATTTGATTATTGGTGATCCTAACAATGGTGTTCGAACTAGAAGATCAATTCAAAATGAATGCTTGTATAGTTGTTTTCTCTCAAAGAATGAACCTAAGAAGGTTGAAGAAGCCTTACAGGATCCTGATTGGGTAATTGCAATGCAGGAGGAGTTAAATGAGTTTGAGAGAAACAAAGTCTTGAAACTGGTACCAAGACCTAAAGATACATCTATTGTTGGTGCAAGATGGGTTTTCAGAAACAAGCTAGATGAATCTGGTATGATTGTAAGAAACAAAGCAAGACTGGTGGCCAAGGGTTATTCTCAGGAAAAAGGCATTGATTATGATGAGACCTTTGCACCTGTAGCAAGATTGGAAGCAATCAGAATGTTTCTTGCTTTTGCAGCTCATTCAAAATTCAAGGTATACCAGATGGATGTAAAGAGTGTTTTTCTAAATGGCAAACTTGATGAGGAAGTGTATCTAGAACAGCCACCTGGATTTGTTGATCCAAAGTTTCCAAATCATGTCTACAAACATGACAAGGCACTCTATGGACTAAAGCAGGCACCAAGAGCATGGTATGAGACTTTGTCTAAATTTCTTCTTGAAAATGGCTTCACAAGAGGTACAATTGACAAAACTCTATTCTTTAGAAAGATAAAAGGTGAATTGCTTTTAGTTCAAGTTTATGTTGATGATATTATTTTTGGTTCTACTAATGAAAAGTTGTGTGCTAAGTTTAGCAAGCTTATGCATTCGAAGTATCAGATGAGCATGATGGGTGAATTAAATTATTTCTTAGGCTTGCAGGTCAAACAAACTGAGACTGGTATTTTCATTAATCATTCAAAGTATATCAAAGATCTTTTAAGAAGGTTTGACTTTCAAGACTGTGTAGTTGCAAAAACACCCATGGCAACAGCCACTAAACTAGACTCTGATCCTAAGGGGAAGAGTGTGGATAATACTAGTTATAGAGGCATGATAGGCTCATTGTTATATCTAACTGCAAGTAGGCCAGATATAATGTTTTCTACCTGTTTATGTGCTAGATTCCAAAGTGATCCTAAGGAATCTCATTTAATTGCTGTGAAAAATTTTTTTAGATATCTCAAAGGAACTCCAAATCTTGGTTTGTGGTATCCTAGAGAATCTGATTTCTTTCTAATTGGCTATTCAGACTCTGATTATGCAGGGTGTAAGATAGACAGGAAAAGCACTACAGGTACATGTCAATTCTTGGGAAATAGATTGATTTCTTGGGCAAGCAAGAAGCAACAATCTGTTTCAACCTCAACTGCAGAAGCTGAGTACATAGCAGCAGGCAGTTGTTGTGCACAGCTCCTTTGGATAAGAAATCAGTTGATGGATTATGGTATGTCACTTAGTAATATTCCTATGTTTTGTGATAATACTAGTGCTATTAAAATTGCAGAAAATCCAGTTCAACATTCAAGGACTAAGCACATTGATGTCAGGTATCATTTTATTAGAGAACATATTGAGAATGGTACTGTGGAACTTCATTTTGTTCCTACTGACAAACAGCTTGCAGATATTCTAACTAAACCACTTGATGAGACTACATTCAGTAGACTAGTAAGTGAGTTAGGAATGTTAAATTTTTAGATCTTTAACATCTGCAAATAGTAGCAAGGTATGTTGTTCTTAGCTTATAGACTTGATATTCTTGTCAGGATCTATATTTGATTGTTAAATGCTTTAGTTAAAACACTTTGCCTTGATAAATTTTAGTATGATAGACTTGTTAATAATCATCAGGATTAGATTTGTTATCAGGATGCTGACGTCATCAGTATTGTGTCAGTATCAAGATTATGAAAATTGTTTCAGATCCTGACATTTACTTTGTGTAGTAATCTAATTTTGTGATGTGTTAAGTCTATACCAGCAAGTTTTAATATTTGCATACTGATAATTTGTACATCATTCAATAATCAAAAGACAAGTAGATAACAAGAAATTGTATTTTCGTTAATTGAAATCATTACATATATGGAAATGAAATACAACATCTTTTTGTCTAATTTCTACTGATAATTCTATACTTGTCTATTGATATGAATTCTGAGGTACACGACAAGGAGCATCTCAAGAAATCCATCAGGGGATTTGAACAGCCTCGTCTACTCTTGGATTCCTTGTCTGGGCGACTTGAATGAGAGCAGCTAACTTAAATGAATAGCATCTCCATCAAGATCAACCTCAGACTCTCGGCCAAATTCTTCATCCTCAAGTTTTGAGGAGGTTAGGGGAAGATTGTATCCAACAGATGGATGTTCTAGGAGAAACCTCTGGATATTTTCAAAAACAAATCCATCCATGATTAGTTCGATGAGAAGAGTTGTCTTTTCAAAGAGATGACCAAGAACAGGATGTTCATCGATCGAGAAAAATCTAAAGAATGGATTTGAAGGGAATTTTGGTTTGAGAAGCATTGTTGAGAAGAAAAGAAATTGAAAAGTTTATGGAGAATGACATAAGGCGTCTGTTTCTTTTAAAGAAAGACGTGAGAAGCTGAACAGTCACTTGGAAGTTTTAATGAAGTCAGATGCTAATTATTGCGTGTGACTGTATTTCTTGTTTTCAAGAAATATTGAATATATCTAACCAATTGATTTTTGTTCAGATTAATTGTTTATTTCTTTTTCAGATAAAAGAAAAATGCCACGTGGAAACTCCATACTAAGTCTCTGGAATCAGGATGATATTGATCAGGATTTCATGTGTGATCATCAGGATTTGAGAATTATTGTCACATTGTATTTTGTGGTTATTTTGATGAGAGGTCAACAGGAAAAGGAAGCTGATCAGTATTGATTATTTATACCCTGATTTATTTCATGAAAATCAATTTTGGATTTTATTTTCCAGAAATCGTGGGTAACCGCACTTTTCAGGGACTGACACCTGTCAATCTACGTGTCAACGTGGGATAGTGGTCTGAAAGATTTGTGAAATATATTTGTTTTGACACTCTAATCGTGTAATTGCTTTCTCTAATTTTACATTCTCTAAAGCAAAAACACTCTTGAGTTTTCAAAATCACTAATCCATTTCAAGTTCTTTTCAGATCAAAAATGGCAGCTCAAACAAGATTACCTAAATCAGTAGCCTTCAAGTTTGGTGACTTTGATTTTATGACAAACAATCATGTAGCAGCTATCACCAACAAGGAAGGAGTGTCATCTGATTTTCATCCAATCATGGACTTTCTGGTGTATGGACCATTAAGTTATGCATTGACAGCATCTCCACAAATTAATCAAGCAGCTGTTTCACAAGCTTGGGAGAATGCTGAGGTAATTGATTCTACTCAGAGTCAATCAGGTAAGATTGTTCTACATTTAGGACAAGATTCATTTGATATTACTGAATCTGTTGTTAATTCAGTACTTTGCTTACCTGTTACTGATATTTATGAGAATGTACCATCTGATGATAATGTAAGAACTATGTTGTCTGAATTAGGTTATAGTGGACCTCTAGATAACATGAGCCAGTTGAATAGGTCTTTTCTTAGAAAGGAATGGTCTTTTTACTTTGATCAAATTGCTAAATGTTTTATTGGTAAATGTAGTTCTTTTCAGCAAATTACTTCTATTACATCACATATTGCTTATAGTTTGCTTTATGACAGAGTAATTAACATTGGTCACATTATCTTAAGTCAGATGAGTATTAAACTTGGGTTAAGAGATCAAAACAGGAAAATGGTTTATTATCATAGATTTATGCAAATGTTTATTAACCATTTTATTCCTGATGTTGAAGCTAGATTTGGTAGGGAATATTGTGTTCCTTCTTATGAACATCAAAAGAGAATTTTCTCTGACATTACAAAGAAGGACAATGAAAAGAATCTAGATGAAATACCTGCAATTCATTATCCACATCATTTTCAGGTAATTCTTAAAACTCATCTTCCTACTTTCTACAATTCTTCTTTCTTTTGTGGTGAAATGGCTCAGGAATCTCAATTGGAGGAGAACCCACCTGTGTCTACCCAAGTAGCCCAAAACATTATAGTCTCTGAAACAATTCAAGAACCAAATTTTGATCCATAACCTATTGTTTCAAAGAAACCAACCTCTGGTGTTTCTCAAAAGACATTAGTTGTAAGGAAGAGAAGATTTGTTGTGTCAAGTAGTAGTAATTCTAGTGAAGCTGATGATGATTTAACTCTTGCTGAGAGAGCAGAATTGAAGGCTGCAATTCAACTTTCTTTGTTAGCACAAAGAGATGAAAAACCTAGCCACAGCCAGGCTGCAGTCTCCCAAAAGGCTGTAGTTCTTAAAAAGGGAAAACAGTTACTGGATACTGTCTCTCAAAAGACTGTGTCTATTGAACAAAGATCTCATCCTAAGATCACTTCTGTGTCTACACCTCTTGAGTCTTCTCAGGATAAATCTTTTGCTCACTATACCAGGAGAACAAGGAGAAAGATTCAATTGTCACCTACACACACAGAGTCTAGTCCAACTAATATTATGCAGATTTCTACACATCAAGCTACATCTATGTCAGTATTTGACAAGAGAAATTTGGATATTGATTCTTCATGGGAAACTACATTATCATACAGACTGGCTATGGGACTAATTTCTCTCAAAGTGAAGTTGTCAAGGCCTGTTCTAGATTTTTTGGTTGAAAGAGTACCAAAACTTTTATTTCCAGATGAATATGGACTTCTACATCAAAGACTTGACTTAATGAAGATGTATTTCTATGTATCTGTCAGAAGACAATTAGTGAAGAAATTTGGACTCTCGAAGAATGTTGCACTTCAATCACTTCATGCATATTTATTTGACAAGGATGTCATTATTGAAGATGCTTCAGCTCAAGGTGAACAACTGGAGGAAGTAGATAGAGGGAAGCAGTCAACAGAAGATACTATTGCACCAGTGGTGAATAGTAGGAAAGATCAGGTCATAGTCACTACAACACAAGAACCATCTAGTCAGAGGTTGGATGACTCAGGAGCTGTGATAGCTGATGTTGAAAGGACTTCTGTGATGACTGAGAATGCAAGTGAGATACCCTATGATATGGGAGGAATGACTTTGGTTGATTTTTCTGAAGATCAAACAAATTTTGTTCAGTCAGAGTCTATCCACCTTGAGGGTGTGTCTCAGCAAACAACACTTAAAGACGGTGATGTACTAACTATGGTGTCTAATGAAGTATTACTGAAGACATCAGAGTCTAGTAAAGAACCTGAAAGTGGTATACTGGAGCCTGTAGTTTTGGAAGGAAAGAAGATGATTATAAGGGTTCAGAGACTATAGCAGCTCACTCCTTGGAGAAAACCTCAAGCCACATGCCATATGAGGAACCCTCTCTCCATGTAAGTTCAGGTATAAAAACTTCTTCTAGCCCCTATTTTTCTGTAGGTCATGAGAGCACTTATCCAAATTTGAGTGATACACCTGAAAAGATGGACTTAGATCCACAAACAGAGAGGCTGGCTCCTGACCAGGCAAAAGGTGAGGTAGAAAGAGTGTTGACTTTAGTAAGTCAAAGTGAGAATGAGGGTATGGATGATCAACTCCATAGTGAGGGAGAGAAAATTAGGAAACCATCATTTGATTTCTGGGATCAGGTTTTTCCTGAATCTTGGTCTGAAAATTTGGGTATGGATGCTGGTACTTATTCATTCATCAAAATGTATCAGAAGAATGACCTAGCACATCACAATGCAAAGCCAGAAGTTAAAGCTCAGAAGCAAAAGGAGAGGCTTGCAGGAATCATTAACAGAAGAGGTGCCAGGATAAAGCAATCTCTTGATACATATGTACCAGATGAAGTTCCTAATGATCCTAGTGTTCCTTTGTATGTACTTCCAATATCAGCTAGAATTGAGACATCTACAGTCTCTGATCACTCTAAGGAGGAGTCAGGATTTGAAGATGTTAGTACACAGAATACTGGTGAAGGAGATGATGATTGTGGTTCAGTTCCAGATCAGAAAGATGAAGATGTTGATACTTCTAATCAGGTTTTATTACTTGAATATCATACAACTCAAGCAACTTCTTCTACAAGATTTGAAGATACAGTTCTTTCTGATTCTGATACTGAAAATACTAGAAGCACTTCTAACAGTGAAGTTCATTCTGATGTTTTGAAAGATATTCAGAATTCTCAAATTGTTATTCAAACAAGACTTCAATCACTTGAAGATAACCAAGTCACAATTATGGAAAATTAAGCAGTTCTGATGAATATCATTTGTTCTGTTTCTGAGTCTCTTGGAATTAATGTTGCTGATGTCAAAAAGGGGGAGATAAAGACAATTCAAAGACAACAACAACAACACCAGCAGACTGGGGGAGATAAAGAGCAGACAAATGGAAGTAAAAAGAAGAACTAGGAGTGACAGTGGTGAATCTCAGCTAGGAAGTGGTAAAGGAAGAGCAGCATTAATAGTTAAAATTCTTTCTTCTAAGTACTAGATAAATGTCTACATCTGGGGAGGAGGTACTTAACTTCATAATTCTACATTCATAAAATTCTATTCTGGTTGTATTGTTATATGTTTTGACATCCACAACTTAGATTTATGCTTCAGATTTTAAAGCATAAATAGGGGGAGATTGTTAGGAATAATTCATAAGTAGTGATGTTAAGAATAGAATTTACACATTATACTTCTTGTAATCCTGATCTTATAAAGGATTTAGCACTATATATAGGATTTATGTGTAAGACAGTTATCTGTACAGTTTAGTCAGGAATGAACAGTGTATCAGAGACTACATGTCAGGAACAAAGAGCAAATCCTAATGACAGTTTAATACTGATGATGATCAGATACTGATGCAAGATGAAATCCTGATATCAGTCGTGTTACTGATGATGTCATTATGGATGCTACAGAAACTGGAAAGTGCTATAAAACAGGATCGTTGTTTGAAGAACAAGCAAGAAGAAATTATGAAGGAAAGAGTTTTCTATTGATGGAAACTATCGAGTAGAAGGCAGAACATTGTCATGTATAGAATATATCTTTCTGTTATTAGTTGATAGGTAGCATTATAAATACTCTCTCAATATCATTGTAAAGAGTGTGAAAAATTGAGTTCGTGTGCGTAGCTCTGTATAAGGTTTGTATTCGAGAGTTCGAAACAAACAGAGAGAGAGATTTGTATTGTCAGCAGCTGCTAAAGGTATTTGTACACCTTTGGTAGAGTTTGTATTTGATCTTATTAATACAAACAGAGTTTGATTCATTCATTTATTCTTGTTCATATAATCAAGTAAAAATCAGACACGATTATATAACTTGTATTCAACCCCCCCCTTCTACAAGTTATTCGAGTTAACATACAGATATACACCAACATACATTTGCTTGTCATTCATCAACATGCCATTTAGCTTATCAGTAGCAGCACTTTCACTATCTTTTTCTTGCAAATCCCTTCATGTATTCAATCATTCTATATTATCTCATTTCTCCTTCCTCTTTCGACTAAGGGTATCGTCCACCACATTGGCCTCCCCTGAATGGTTCATAATCCTATATCCTCAAGTTTAATCTCCAACATTTTTATATATCATCTCTGTAAAATTTTCCAGAAAATAAGCTATAATAATATTTCTTGAAACAATTGTAAGAAAATATCAATTATAATATATATTTCCTGTTCGTACTTATACGAGCAGATACTTTCCCTTCATTCTAAGAATTTTCCTTGCACTTTCCCCATTATTCCCAAATCTCCTTTTTATAGAGTTCTCTGACCCTTAACAGATATTGATTTGGATGACACGAGAATAACTCACTTTCTTATATCACCATAGTTTACTTTCTCACGGATAGATTATTCTTATCTATTTTATCAGCCCATTTAGACCATTCATTGACTTAGTCGATCCCTAACCAAACATTTACAATTAAGAGGTCAAATTAGCGCGTACTTGCAATTTCCTCCGGATACCTTATCCCATATGTCTATTGTTCACTATACGCTCTTTACATCTTACTGATCCACCTTAGTTCCTTCATGATATACTATCTATTCCACCTCTGTAATTTCCCTTTATTATTCTCATCAAAATCTTTACCTCAAGTTTTACTCATTCATACTTTTTGGATTAATCCTTTGAATACTTAACATCTTTAATCTCTCTCTCTCTCTCTCTCTCTCTCTCTCTCTCTCTCTACTTAGGGTATTAGTCACAATATTGGCCTTCCCCCACTAATAGTTATTGCACCTCGAGTCCTTCATTAATTATCCCACTTCTTTTTTTTTTGCTAATTAAAATTTTATACCACCGGCAAAAGATTACATCTCTAGGGGCATACCCCGCGATTAGTAACACATCTACCTAGCGGAACAACTAAGAAAACAACATCAATAGTGCTAGATAAACTAGCAATCAACAACAACATAACACAAATCTAAACAAAAGTAACAACTATGCCATGGACATCCTGACAAATTTGCTTTTGCGTAGCGACATGACAAACTCCATGTCCGTCTTTGGTATCAACTTTATCATCATGGAAACACAAGCCTTGGCAAAAACCACAAACCCATAATGCGGTCCAAGCAAACAACCGACCATAGTAGGCAACAGCCTAACATCACTAACCACTACAAACAAATTGTAGTCTTCCACCTCTGAGTTTTCATTTGCCTTCGGGGTCATAATGTTAGGATAAAAATCCTCAAATTCAAAATTAATTGACAATTGGCTGAGAATTCCTTCATCGCTCGAATTAATTCTCATTATGTAATCTGCCATCGCCTTGCTGACAGCATTTCCCATGGTTCGAAAAACACCCTGACCTACATTGGAGTGTAGCAACAACAAAGTACCAATTGATAAGTGGAATTTATATCCACTTATTATGCGCTAAATGGACCTAAATTGGTGGTTTATCCTTAAGTATGTTGTGTCTTTTAATTAGTTTTATGTTGTTTCAAGTCTTTGTAGTGCAGAACTCACAGCTTCAGGTATCCTGGCGCTAAAAGGTTAAAAGACGGTGGATTTATGGCTCAGATGGATTGGCTACGAGGAAAAAGAATTATCATAAAGATTTCTGAGTGATATATTCTTAAAGCAGGAATCCCGGTTGGAATTGTTATATTTTTTTCTAAGCAAAAGGAGTCCGGTTTTAGAGCCTCAAGAGACCGTAACTTGCATCTGGACGAGCAATGAAGAAATAAGAATTATCACAAAAATATGGAAAGTGATATTTTCTTAAAGCTGGAACCCCGGTTGGAATTGATATATTTTCTGTTAAGCAAAAGGAGTCCGATTCCAGACGACCAGAGACCGCAGCTTAGACAATAAAGATTTATTTATATTATTAAATAATTTTATTAATTTAGAAAATTATATTTATAAATATCTAATAATATCAGATATTTATTTTTATAATTTCTGGATTAAAATAATTATTTATTAATTAAAGATTATAAGCTGTGCGGGTTAATAAGCATTTCTACGGAGCTGAATATTACAATTCAAATACCGCGTGGAGAAGTTGCTGGAAGCGTGTGAAGTTTTTCAATATAGTTGTTAGAATTAGGCAGTGACTTTTTAAAATCCTCTGACTTTGTTTTGTAGTAGGTGTATGTATGGTTCTATAAATAGATGAGAGAATTAACTAGAGAGACAATCAGAGTGAAGCTGGAAACAAAAGCTGAAAAAATTCTCTCTTCATCTCTGTAATATCTTAGCTATTTCTGTTACAAATATTTTATTTTATACAGTTTGAATTTCTGCAAACAGTTTATTTTATATAAATTAAATTTCTGTAATGTTATTATAATTTAAACACTTTGAATTTCTGTAATTTTATTTTATTTTATACACTTAAAATTTTCTGAAATATTATTATAAGAATTAATTTAAGATTTTAAGGGGATTATCAGGAGGGCTTCTCTATTTTATTCGGTGAATAATTTATTCCCGAAAGCATCAGAATTGCTTTTGAATCAGAATTGCTTTTGAATTAATCTGTGACAATTTCTTCCTGCACTCGATTCAACATCACCACACAGGGAGGAGAAGTACGCCACACGCGCAGAAATTGCTGCATATATAGGGCGCGTGCGCTTCACGCGCTGGCTGGGGAAGTGTGCGCGTGGTCGTCACGCGCGTTCCAGGTGAAAACCAACTCAGTTTCTTGCCGACAGCTCTTTTGAAGGTTAGTGGTTCAATCATTTGTCTGTTGCTTTTTATTTATATATATAATACATTGCTTTTACAATGGTTTTGTCCCATGTTTCCATGTTTCGTGTTATATAATCAAGCAGGTTGTGTTTCTGTTGAAATAAAATAAACTGTATGTCCCATTTTATTTCGTTCGATTTTCTTGTTTTTAATATTTTAAACTCTTGTAATTTCATATTTAAATTCTCGGAATTTTTAATTTAGTTATTATTATTATTATTGTTATTATTATTATTATTATTATTATTAGGTTCTATTTCTTTTATTTTTATTTTTAATTTTTCGTAATTTCTTAATTAAATTATAAAATTTTCTACCATGATTTTATTTAATTCCATAAAGGTGCCTAGTTTAATTATGAACTAAACACTTTCATGGGGTTCTAATGTAATGAATTGTTAATGCTCATGTAAATTTGATAGATAATTTGTGTTTACAATTTCTATATAAGATTGCCTTGCATGGTTGTGTTAATTAAATATAGGTGAATAGCTAACATCTATTGTGCCAAATTTCTAATGATTGTGAAAGTGGATTTAGAGATTTAGGGCTTGCCATGCTAGCATAGGTATGTCGGCTTCTCCGCATTTCGGATTATAGTTTCGAAAGAACATTATTCCCCTATGTAGTTAATTGCGGAACTTGTAATTAAATCGATTGTATCACCCATTCACATAGACATATAGTGTTTTGGATATAATTGATGCCCTTATAACTTCTATCTCTTTTGTGGATGCTTATTTGGAATGGTGTGAGTTAATTGAAAGATGGCTCAGATTAGTGTCGTGTTCCCGCTAGCTTTCGTAATAATTGTAACACATTAATTCTTGATAATTAATAAGAGTTAAAACATTCATGAAATTAGGACCCCATGCCTCTATCATATTATTTTAAGCAAATTAGCCGTTACTTCATTAGTTAATTGTTATTTGCAAATAAACCATTTTAGTTCGTTCAAGCTTCTATAATTAACCAAACATTGTTGAATAGACATATTTACTAAAATAACCGAGTCTTCGTGGGAACGATCCTTATTTCCCTATATTGCTTTTGGACTGCGTACACTTGCGTAGAGAAAATAGCGAACAAGTTTTTGGCGCCGCTGCCGGGGACTCGGTGTTATTTTTGTTTATATGTTTTACTACAATAGAAGTTAATTTGTTTGACTTGAACTGTTTTTTTTTAATTGATGGATTATTGGGAGCAGGACTACGTAATTGTATGTGAGCTGTGTGCAGGTGGACATTATACTCATCAATGTGAGTATAACAAAAACCTGCCAAATTTCAGCTGGGACTATAATCAGAGTGGTATGGAGCAATCCCAATATCCATCCTACCTGCTCCAAAATCAGCAGTTTGGAGATAAACCATACAGTCCATGGGGAATACAGCAGCAACAGAGGCAAGAATTTCAGCATCAGTATGCCCCAGTGCATCAACACTTTCAAACTCATGAATTTCAGCAGCAGCAATTTCAGACTTGGTCTAACCAACAGTCGACCGAAGAAGCTGAATTAAAAGAAATTAGGTTGATGATGGAAAGCAATGCATCGTCTCTCCAGAAAATAGGAGATCAGATTGGTCAAATTACAAATGCATGGAAAACATGGAATCAAATTGCAAGTGACACAGAAGGCCTAGCTGTAGAGGAGGAGGACAAGAACCTTCCTATCAGTCTTGACTGGCCTTTCTTAGCCACGGGTGAGACCATGATTGAAGTTCAGGATGGAGAGTCTGAGTGCAAAGATGAGGAAGAAGCAAAACATGAAGCTGATAAGGAAGCAGAGCCGGAGGCAAACGAATCAGAAAATTCAGAATGTCCAGAAAATTCGGTTCTGAATAATCAGCTGCAACCACTTCTGTTGCAATCTGAAAATTCTGAAGAATCGGCCCAAGATCAAGTAAACTCCAAGGCTCAAGTGGCTATGCTATTTCCTTCGAAGGATGAAGAGGGTCTCAGTGTGAAAGCTGATGAATTAGAAGAGCACGTTCAGTTGTTGAATGACGCTCTGTTGCAATCTGACTTCGACCAGTTGGAGGCCGAAGAGGAGAAGAACATCACTCATGTTGACAAATCTACTCCGGAGAAGACTACAGAGATCATCCAAATCGATTTTCCTCCTCCATATCCACAGAGGCTTCAGAAGCAAACTCTAGCCATGAATTTGCCGACGGAGGATGAGGAGTGTTTTAGCTTGAAATTGGTTGATGCAGGGCAGAGTAAAAAGTATGACACAGAAAAGGAGAAGGCAAAGCATGGCCAACTAAGGATTCCAGTGCCTTGGTTACTGGGGCTACGTAATCCACATAAGTGGCTTGGAGTGGAAGATCTCTGGAATTCTCAGGTGCGCCTTAAGCCATCATTTGAAGGAGCTCCCGAACTCGAGCTCAAAACATTGCTAGTTCACTTGGGGTATGTTTCTTCTAATTCATCTCCTTTGCTTGCTATTATTATTGCTGCTAACTTTTCAGGTAGGCGGGAGAATGTTGTTAAAAGATCTTATGAGGAGCGAATACGGGTAAAGATTATAGTTGAAGATGTCGCTCCAGAAAAGATCATTAAATGGCCTTATAGAGATGCGGTGCAGAAAAATTCCAAGAGGAAGATCGTGGCCAAGTCTAGCTAAAGACGTTAAAGAAAGGCGCTTCGTGGGAGGCAACCCATGTGTTTCGGTGTTTTCAGGTATGTTCTCTACTATCCCTTGTATTTACTTCCATTCAATGCGGACATTGAATATTATAAGTTTGGGGGTGGTTTGGGGGATAAGTAGTATGTATATGTGTTAGTAGTTTTTGTGAGTCGGATAAGTAGTATGTATATGTGTTAGTAGTTTTTTTTGAATCATTGTGTTCATGTAAGATATCATGTTTTGCATATTAGTATTAATTCATGCATATTTGTTCGTATTATCTATGTTGTTTCATTTAGGACATTCTGTTATTGTTTGTTTGTTTTACCATGTGAGTCATATTAGTCATTTTCATGGCATGCATTCTTCATGATCCCTTAGGACGAGCTGATTCTGATTGATAGGTGGATGTTGATTTGGGTGTGATGATGATGAGTAGAGGGCTGATTTATAGTTCCTATGAAATTGACTTGCATGTTTCAGAAACACAACTTTTACACAGTCTCATTGGGTGCTTTTTGGGCTAGGTTAGGGTCATGCATGTTGGATGTTTTGAGATTTAATCACTTGTTTATTCTTAGAATTTTCGTTATTCCCTTGATAGCGTAGGAACACTAAAATCTAAGTTTGGGGGAAAGCAGGAATTTCATGCTAAGTGGTAATAATTGTCAATAAAGGCTAGGCGTCACATGGCTAGTAGCCGACTCATATTTATATGAGTAGTCTAGGGTTGGAAATGAGAAAGGCTCATTCCAGATTGCGAAAAAAAAAGGAAGAAAAGAAAAAAAAAATAATAAAAAAAAAAAAAAAAGAGTCAGAAGTCCAATTGATTATATGCAAAATTAACCAGAGTGAGCTCTTTAATACTCGAGTAATTAAGTCTGAGGGGACTTAGTCCTAGTAACCTAAAGCCCTTGTGGTTTGGGATTGCTGACCTAACACTCGCTACATGGGTATTATTGTATAAGCCTTTTGGGGTCTCATTCATTGCACGGTTAAATAAGCATGCGTATTGTATATGTAGTGTCGTAGTATAGTAATAAAGCATGAGTTTCTGTCTACTTTGGATAAGGGTGGAGGTGTTCCTAGGTTATGAAGTGTCTACAGTTTATTCTAGTTATAAACCTGTGATTGTCTTGACGAAAAACATGTATGGTTTTTGACCTAGTTTATGGAGTATTTCTGATGAGCATTGCACACACGCACGTTTCTGTTCATGTATTTGTTAGTATACAGGGACTTAGTCGAGCTCTGCTTGGAATTATTGCATTCTTTGAGGTATTTGCTTGCTAGTTGGTTTTGGTTAGTTTAAAGGGGATCCTTGCATTTTTCATGTAGTTGCATACATATAGTTAGTTGCATGTTAGTTGCATTATAGAATGGATTTTGTGGGTACATTCGCTATAGGCCCTCACGAGACCTAACTCGTCCACTGGGGCTACCTAGGGGTTTAAAGGGCTTATTGCATATGCCAAATGCAATCGTGATCACCTACGGAAGTGGTACTAGTTAATTGTATATAGTTATATTGTTTATGCTTGAGGACAAGCATCAGTTTAAGTTTGGGGGTGTGATAAGTGGAATTTATATCCACTTATTATGCGCTAAATGGACCTAAATTGGTGGTTTATCCTTAAGTATGTTGTGTCTTTTAATTAGTTTTATGTTGTTTCAAGTCTTTGTAGTGCAGAACTCACAGCTTCAGGTATCCTGGCGCTAAAAGGTTAAAAGACGGTGGATTTACGGCTCAGATGGATTGGCTACGAGGAAAAAGAATTATCATAAAGATTTCTGAGTGATATATTCTTAAAGCAGGAATCCCGGTTGGAATTGTTATATTTTTTTCTAAGCAAAAGGAGTCCGGTTTTAGAGCCTCAAGAGACCGTAACTTGCATCTGGACGAGCAATGAAGAAATAAGAATTATCACAAAAATATGGAAAGTGATATTTTCTTAAAGCTGGGACCCCGGTTGGAATTGATATATTTTCTGTTAAGCAAAAGGAGTCCGATTCCAGACGACCAGAGACCGCAGCTTAGACAATAAAGATTTATTTATATTATTAAATAATTTTATTAATTTAGAAAATTATATTTATAAATATCTAATAATATCAGATATTTATTTTTATAATTTCTGGATTAAAATAATTATTTATTAATTAAAGATTATAAGCTGTGCGGGTTAATAAGCATTTCTACGGAGCTGAATATTACAATTCAACTACCGCGTGGAGAAGTTGCTGGAAGCGTGTGAAGTTTTTCAATATAGTTGTTAGAATTAGGCAGTGACTTTTTAAAATCCTCTGACTTTGTTTTGTAGTAGGTGTATGTATGGTTCTATAAATAGATGAGAGAATTAACTAGAGAGACAATCAGAGTGAAGCTGGAAACAAAAGCTGAAAAAATTCTCTCTTCATCTCTGTAATATCTTAGCTATTTCTGTTACAAATATTTTATTTTATACAGTTTGAATTTCTGCAAACAGTTTATTTTATATAAATTAAATTTTTGTAATGTTATTATAATTTAAACACTTTGAATTTCTGTAATTTTATTTTATTTTATACACTTAAAATTTTCTGAAATATTATTATAAGAATTAATTTAAGATTTTAAGGGGATTATCAGGAGGGCTTCTCTATTTTATTCGGTGAATAATTTATTCCCGAAAGCATCAGAATTGCTTTTGAATCAGAATTGCTTTTGAATTAATCTGTGACAATTTCTTCCTGCACTCGATTCAACATCACCACACAGGGAGGAGAAGTACGCCACACGCGCAGAAATTGCTGCATATATAGGGCGCGTGCGCTTCACGCGCTGGCTGGGGAAGTGTGCGCGTGGTCGTCACGCGCGTTCCAGGTGAAAACCAACTCAGTTTCTTGCCGACAGCTCTTTTGAAGGTTAGTGGTTCAATCATTTGTCTGTTGCTTTTTATTTATATATATAATACATTGCTTTTACAATGGTTTTGTCCCATGTTTCCATGTTTCGTGTTATATAATCAAGCAGGTTGTGTTTCTGTTGAAATAAAATAAACTGTATGTCCCATTTTATTTCGTTCGATTTTCTTGTTTTTAATATTTTAAACTCTTGTAATTTCATATTTAAATTCTCGGAATTTTTAATTTAGTTATTATTATTATTATTATTGTTATTATTATTATTATTATTATTATTAGGTTCTATTTCTTTTATTTTTATTTTTAATTTTTCGTAATTTCTTAATTAAATTATAAAATTTTCTACCATGATTTTATTTAATTCCATAAAGGTGCCTAGTTTAATTATGAACTAAACACTTTCATGGGGTTCTAATGTAATGAATTGTTAATGCTCATGTAAATTTGATAGATAATTTGTGTTTACAATTTCTATATAAGATTGCCTTGCATGGTTGTGTTAATTAAATATAGGTGAATAGCTAACATCTATTGTGCCAAATTTCTAATGATTGCGAAAGTGGATTTAGAGATTTAGGGCTTGCCATGCTAGCATAGGTATGTCGGCTTCTCCGCATTTCGGATTATAGTTTCGAAAGAACATTATTCCCCTATGTAGTTAATTGCGGAACTTGTAATTAAATCGATTGTATCACCCATTCACATAGACATATAGTGTTTTGGATATAATTGATGCCCTTATAACTTCTATCTCTTTTGTGGATGCTTATTTGGAATGGTGTGAGTTAATTGAAAGATGGCTCAGATTAGTGTCGTGTTCCCGCTAGCTTTCGTAATAATTGTAACACATTAATTCTTGATAATTAATAAGAGTTAAAACATTCATGAAATTAGGACCCCATGCCTCTATCATATTATTTTAAGCAAATTAGCCGTTACTTCATTAGTTAATTGTTATTTGCAAATAAACCATTTTAGTTCGTTCAAGCTTCTATAATTAACCAAACATTGTTGAATAGACATATTTACTAAAATAACCGAGTCTTCGTGGGAACGATCCTTATTTCCCTATATTGCTTTTGGACTGCGTACACTTGCGTAGAGAAAATAGCGAACACCAATCGCAATGTACATAATGACAGTAGTAATAATACGGATGCGTGACCCGTAGTTCACATTTCGAGAATATCCCACAATCCCATACTCAATAGAGTCCATGACAATATCCTTCACAGGACACAGTATGCCCTTCATCCACCAGATGCATTCAAATAAATTGAACACCAACATTGTTGTGCCCACCAGATTTTTGATAAACCTGCTATATGGATCAGACCAACCTAAAATGGAAGTAAACCCCATTGCATAGGCCATCTCAATGACACTCGGTTCCTGGTCCGCCACCTTAATATCTCTTCCAATTCTCAGTGGATAATTGAAATCCCCAGCATAAAGAGAGCTTGTCGACGAACAAGGCCTAAACCTCATAGATTGACAAGAAATCGTTATCACAAATCTACACATACCACAGTCATGAAATCATCCAAAATCTGTATCCTTCACCACACCACGGACATCATCACTCTGTTCTGTGAGGACAAAGGAGGTCGCCTTGTGCAACATAGCAGTCCAATCGAACCACATAATCATGCCTTTTCCGGCCTGAAAGTTCCCAACTAGAACCCCCACCCTGGGCATCAAGTCTTCCATTCTGAACAGGAGCATCATACCAGTCTGCTGAGTAGAGCAGTCCTCATTAACAAGGGTGTTAACAAAACCACACCCCTGAACCTCGCATATCTTAGAGTCAGGACATTTGTCAAACACCTTGTAGACAGAGTCATCATAGCTCTTTAAACCCAAGAAGCTGTACCTATCTTTTATGAGTCTAAGAGAGAGGTATATCTTAACATCAATCCCATCGAACATGAAATCCATCGATTTCATCAACAAACCACCAGATCGAAAAAACTCCTCTTTAGCGCTGCACACATCTTCCCTCTCTGGGAGTGATGATGTATAGCCGAGGCCAATTCGATCATAGTGCAAGCCTTCGCCGGTGTAAACCTTTGAAAACTTCAACAAAGATGAAAGGGCATCATCCAAATCCCCATCCGAAAGAGTCAAAAAACTCAACAATCCTCAATCCCATCTTGGGTAAAGCACCCCACCTGCTATTAAAAGAACTAGCAGGCCCTTCTCCCCAAAAATATGAGAGGAAGTAACCTTGAGAAAGGTCCTAAGACCATTCGCAACATCCAATAACCTAGTAAGCTCCCCGATAACAAGTACCAGCGGAGTAACGACCTGAAAAGAAGGCCCATCTCTCAAGAACAAAGAGAAATCCTGCAACGGAGGAGCGGAACCTAAATATATCTTATAAGAAATATGTATAAAGGTGAGAGGTGAGAGAGAGAAGGTGGATTCATGGAAGAAGTATGTAGATCGGATGATTTTTAGGTGCAGAGCTGAAGATTTTTGTGGCGGCTGCTAGGGTTGTCTAGAGAGAAAACGACTCTCATTTGTTCTTGTGGGTATTGTATATCCCACTTCCTTTGTTTATCCTTATTCTGACTCTATCCTCAAAATACACCTTACTTTCAATAGTAAATCTCAATTATGCCTTAAAATTCCTCATTTTATTTTCTCTTACTAATCATCAAATATTCCCATTTCTTCTCACGAAATTCCTTTCTCTCTTATATTGAAACACTTCTAGCTCTAATTATCTCTAATTGAAATTTCCCTTGGAATCTCAAGTTTCCTTTTATAATCACGTATACTCTAAACCTTGCTTCCATGATCCCATCCATTAATGAAATCTTCTATATTCGAAACAATTTATAGAATTTAAGAAACTTTGAATTAAAACGAACCCAGAAACAAGCAAGGGTCCCACAACAATTTATAAATTAAGAGTTTTTAATAACTTTTATTTGAAACAAAAGGATATTTAAGAAATCAATATTATGGAAGAACCCATATGTCACACAAGTGAGGGCGTCCCCTCCGACTCTCAATCACACAGACAGATTGTCCTTGTGTATATATATAGGGTTGTTCCTCTTAGTTGGAGTAAGAAATATAAAGTAAAATTTAAATCACGATGATAAATACCACCTTTCAAAAATAATCTTAGAGGAATATTTTGACTAAGATAGATCGAATAAAATTTTGAAATACATTCCAGAGGTACCAGAAAATTTTGAAAAGATACCGACCCTTAATGAATAAGAGGTGCCAGATCACAACTGGATTTACCCACCAGTAGAGGAAAATTTGAAACTCAATAATTTAGCAGGGCTTTAGAAAATTTAAAAATAGGTACCGTTAATAGCCTCTGCCCAATTTAAAATCCCAAATAATGGAAGGTTTTCCTCAAATACTATATATATCTTAGACTGCGTACTCTCCAAAATTTCTTAAATTTGGCACTCACCCTTTAGCCTTAACCTATCGTCTTATATTCCCAATTATCGTCATTTACCTAGTCTTGACTTGGCTCGATACTTTCTGCCTTTATCCATAATAGAACACAACCCTCTAATCGATATACTTACGTAATATTGATCGTCTCAGCCTGACACTGCTCTGGTATCAAGGACCCTTCAAATTATACTTCTAAATTGTATATTCTAACATACCACACATACTCACAATATTTTATAACGTACACTTCCCGTTACCTCAAATATTCCCTTTTCTCATATCAGTCCTATGTGCTATATAAACTTAACACTTTTGGCATAATAACCATTTCATAAAAGTCAATCTCGGAATGTCTCAGTCTGTCTTGGTCCTATATATCTTGGCTTTAAAGACCAACCTCAGTTTCACCCTTTCATATCCACAAACAATCAGTGTCTATTCACCAATCTACTTACTCTATTACCTCAAACTCCCTCATTTTCCTTTACATTTACCCTAGTATTACGTTTAGGCGGCATGATTCTGTACATAACAATATTCTCCATTATTTACCCAAATTTAGGGTACAATATACAATATTCCATATTCAATAATTATATCACCGATTAACACATTTATATATATATCCCTAGTCACTCACGAACATAACCCGACTCACTCATTTCCTCTCCCTCTAAAATAAAACATAAACCTTTATTAGTAATAATCTATAAAATTATAATCACTACTTAGAATAAACGCTTCGTTCGATAAACCACCCTTGAACTCGATGTGAGTTCACAATTTCTAATATTACTGATATATTTATTATTATCACTATTGTTCCTGAGCATTATGACTCTTAGCTCTGATACCATCTGTGACGCCCCTAGATCCGGGGTCAAAGATCCAGGTCATCACGGTCCAATTTCCATTTATCAGCAATATCTCTTTGAACTTTTTTTTAATACTATTTAATACTCACACAATGACCCCACACTAATATCATCATACAAACCAGTCATATGCTCAGGGAACAACATCCACAATATTAAGAGTTTAGAGTTTAAAGAAGTTATTACAAACCAGGATCATACTTAAATACATTGTTGAATAATACTTCGACATGAAGCATTTCAACAATCTAAAGTTTATTACATGCTTACACACTTAATTATACATAAGGCTACCAGAACCCGTCTACCTCTATGCTACCTCAGGAATCGGTGCCAGCGTGCTCTCAAAAGGTCGCCTTTCCCTTACCCTCTTGCGGGGCGTGGTACGGAATATCGACATACCTAGCTGTTATATACATAAGTAGCAAGAATGAGCTAAAATAGCTCAGCAAGATAAATTCTATCAACTAGCATCAAAGGAAAATAAATCATCATATATATATTAAACAAAACAATTTTCAGTTATTATGGAGATAAATGTTATTTTCATTCAATATATATATATATATATATATATATATATATATATATATATATATATATATATATATATATATATATATATACTTTCCAATTATCTTTGTACGAAAAGAATTATATAGTATTATAATATTAGTCTCTCTTCTGTTAACTCGAATAACTTGTAGAAGGGGGGGGTTGAATACAAGTTATATAATCGTGTCTGATTTTTGCTTGATTATAAGAACAAGAATAAACGAATGAATCAAACTCTTGTTTGTATTAATAAGATCAAATACAAACTCTACCAAAGGTGTACAATACCTTTAGCAGCTGCTGACAATACAAATATCTCTCTGTTTGTTTCGAACTCTCGAATACAAACCTTATACAGAGCTACGCACACGAACTCACAACTTCGTCTCACCGCACACACTCTTTACAATGATATTGAGAGAGTATTTATAATGCTACCTATCAACTAATAACAGAAAGATATAATCTATACATGACAATGTTCTGCCTTCTAGTCGATAGTTTCCTTCAATAGAAAACTCTTTCCTTCATAATATCTTCTTGCTTGTTCTTCAAACAACGATCCTGTTTTATAGCACTTGCCAGTTTCTGTAGCATCCATAATGACATCATCAGTAACACGACTGATATCAGGATCTGTACACTGCATCAGTATCTGATCAACCATCAGTATTGGACCGTCATCAGGATTTGCTCTCTGTTCCTGACATGTAGTCTCCGATACACTGTTCATTCCTGACTAAACTATACAGATAACTTTCTTACACATAAAACCTATATACAGTGCTAAATCCTTTATAAGATCAGGATTACAAGAAGTATAATGTGTAAATTCTATTCTTAACATCACAACTTATGAATTATTCCTAACAATCTCCCCCTATTTATGCTTTACAAACTGAAGCATAAATCTAAGTTGTGGATGTCAAAACATATAACAATACAACCAGAATAGAATTTATGAATGTAGAATTATGAAGTTAAGTACCTCCTTCTCAGATGTAGACGTTTATCTAGTACTTAGAAGAAAGAATTTTAACTATTAATGCTGCTCTTCCTTACCACTTCCTAGCTGAGATTCACCACTGTCACTCCTGGTTCTTCTTTTTACTACCCTTTGTCTGCTCTTTATCTCCCCCAGCTTTATCTCCTCCAGTCTGGTAGTGTTGTTGTTGTCTTTGAATTGTCTTTATCTCCCCCTTTTTGACATCAGCAACATTAATTCCAAGAGATTCAGAAACAGAACAAATGAGATTCATAAGAACTGCTTGATTTTCCATAATTGTGACTTGGTTATCTTCAAGTAATTGAAGTCTTGTTTGAATAGCAATTTGAGAATTCTGAATATCTTTCAAAACATCAGAATGAACTTCAATATTGGAAGTGCTTCTAGTATCTTCAGTATCAGAATCAGAAATAACTGTTTCTTCAAGTCTTGTAGAAGAAGTTGCTTGAATTGTATGATATTCAAGTAATAAAACCTGATTAGAAGTATCAACGTCTTCATCTTTCTGTTCTGGAACTGAAACATGATCATCATCTCCTTCACCAGTATTCTGTGTACTAACATCTTCAAATCCTGACTCCTCCTTAGAGTGATCAGAGACTGTAGATGTCTCAATTCTAGCTGATATTGGAAGTACATACAAAGGAACACTAGGATCATTAGGATCTTCATCTGGTACATATGTATCAAGAGATTGCTTTATCCTGGCACCTCTTCTGTTAATGATTCCTGCAAGCCTCTCCTTTTGCTTCTGAGCTTTAACTTCTGGCTTTGCATTATAATGTGCTAGGTCATTCTTCTGATACATTTTGATGAATGAATAAGTACCAGCATCCATACCCAAATTTTCAGACCAAGATTCAGGAAAAACCTGATCCCAGAAATCAAATGATGGTTTCCTAATTTTCTCTCCCTCACTATGGAGTTGATCATCCATACCCTCATTCTCACTTTGACTTACTAAAGTCAACACTCTTTCTACCTCACCTTTTGCCTGGTCAGGAGCCAGCCGCTCAAATTGTGGATCAATATCCATCTTTTCAAGTGTATCACTCAAATTTGGATAAGTGCTCTCATGACCTACAGAAAAATAGAGTTTAGAAGGAGTTTTTATACCTGAACTCACATGGAGAGAGGGTTCCTCATATGGCATGTGGCTTGAGGTTTTCTCCAAGGAGTGAGCTGCTATAGTCTCTGAACCCATACAATCATCTTCTTTCCTTTCAGAAACTACAGGCTCCAGTATACCACTTTCAGGTTGTTTACTAGACTCTGATGTCTTCAGTAATACTTCATTAGACATCATAGTTAGTACATCACCGTCTTTAAGTGTTGTTTGCTGAGACACACCCTCAAGGTGGATAGACTCTGACTGAACAAAATTTGTTTGATATTCAGAAAAATCAACCAAAGTCATTCCTCCCATATCATAGGGTATCTCACTTGCATTCTCAGTCATCACAGAAGACCTTTCAACATCAGCTATCACAGCTCCTGAGTCATCCTTCCTCTGACTAGATGGTTCTTGTGTTGCAGTGACTGTGATCTGATCTTTCCTACTACTCACCACTGGTGCAATAGTATCTTCTATTGACTGCTTCCCTCTATCTACTTCCTCCAGTTGTTCACCTTGAGCTGAAGCATCTTCAATAATAACATCCTTGTCAAATAAATATGCATGAAGTGATTGAAGTGCAACATGCTTCGAGAGTCCAAATTTCTTGACTAATTGTCTTCTGACAGACACATAGAAATACATCTTCATTAAGTCAAGTCTTTGATGTAGAAGTCCATATTCATCTGGAAATAAAAGTTTCGGTACTCTTTCAACCAAAAAATCTAGAACAGGCCTTGACAACTTCACTTTGAGAGAAATTAGTCCCATAGCCAGTCTGTATGATAATGTAGTTTCCCATGAAGAATCAATATCCAGATCTCTCTTGTCAAATACTGACATAGATGTAGCTTGATTTGTAGAAACCTGCATGATATTAGTTGGACTAGACTCTGTGTGTGTAGGTGACAATTGAATCTTTCTCCTTGTTCTCCTGATATAGTGAGCAAAAGATTTATCCTGAGAAGACTCAAGAGGTGTAGACACAGAAGTGATCTTGGGATGAGATCTTTGTTCAATAGACACAGTCTTTTGAGAGACAGTATCCAGTAACTGTTTTCCCTTTTTAAGAACTACAGCCTTTTGTGAGACTGCAGCCTGGCTGTGACTAGGTTTTTCATCTCTTTGTACTAACACAGAAAGTTGAATTGCAGCCTTCAATTCTGCTCTCTCTGCAAGAGTTAAATCATCATCATCTTCACTAGAATTACTACTACTACTTGACACAACAAATCTTCTCTTCCTTACAACTGATGTCTTTTGAGAAACACCAGAGGTTGGTTTCTTTGAAACAATAGGCTGTGGATCAAAATTTGGTTCTTGAATTGTTTCAGAGACTATGATGTTTTGGGCTACTTGGGTAGACACAGGTGGGTTCTCCTCCAATTGAGATTCCTGAGCCATTTCACCACAAAAGAAAGAAGAATTGTAGAGAGTAGGAAGATGAGTTTTAAGAATTACCTGAAAATGATGTGGATAATGAATTGCAGGTATTTCATCTAGATTCTTTTCATTGTCCTTCTTTGTAATATCAGAGAAAATTCTCTTTTGCTGTTTATAAGAAGAAACACAGTATTCCCTACCAAATCTAGCTTCAACATCAGGAATAAAATGGTTAATAAACAATTGCATAAATCTATGATAATAAACCATTTTCCTGTTTTGATCTCTTAACCCAAGTTTAATACTCATCTGACTTAAGATAATATGACGAATGTTAATTACTCTGTCATAAAGCAAACTATAAGCAATATGAGATGTAACAGAAGTAATTTGTTGAAAAGAACTACATTTGCCAGTAAAACATTTAGCAATTTGATCAAAATAAAAAGACCATTCCTTTCTAAGAAAAGACCTATTCAACTGGCTCATGTTATCTAGAGGTCCACTATAACCTAATTCAGACAACATAGTTCTTATATTATCATCAGATGGTACATTCTTATAACTATCAGTAACAGGTAAGCAAAGTACTGAACTAACAACAGATTCAGTAATGTCAAATGAATGTTGTCCTAAATGTAGAACAATCTTACCTGATTGACTCTGAGTAGAATCAATTACCTCAGCATTCTCCCAAGCTTGTGAAACAGCTACTTGATTAATCTGTGGAGATGCTGTCAATGCATAACTTAATGGTCCATACGCCAGAAAGTCCATGATTGGATGAAAATCAGATGACACTCCTTCCTTGTTGGTGATAGCTGCAACATGATTGTTTGTCATAAAATCAAAGTCACCAAACTTGAAGGCTACTGATTTAGGTAATCTTCTCTGAGCTGCCATTCTTGATCTGAAAAGAAACTTGAAAAATTCTTGAAATGGATTAGTGATTTTGAAAACTCAAGAGTGATTTTTGCTTTAGAGAATGTAAGATTAGAGAAAGCAATTACACGATTAGAGTTTCAAAACAAATATATTTCACAAATCTTTCAGACCACTATCCCACGTTGACACGTAAGTTGACAGGTGTCAGTCCCTGAAAAATGCGGTTACCCACGATTTTTGGAAAATAAAATCCAAAATTGATTTTCATGAAATAAATCAGAGTATAAATAAGTAATACTGATCAGCTTCCTTTTCCTGATGACCTCTCATCAAAATAATCACAAAATGCAATTTGATTTAAAAATATAATTTTCAAATCCTGATGATCACTCATGAAATCCTGATCAATATCATCAGAGACTTAATATGGAGTTTTCCACGTGGCATCTTTCTTTTATCTGAAAAAGAAAATAAACAATTAATCTGAACAGAAAATCAATTGGTTAGATATTTTCAATATTTCTTGAAACAAGAAATACAGTCTCATGCAATAATTAGCATTTGACTTCATTAAGACTTCCAAGTGACTGCTCAGCTTCTCACGTCTTTCTTTAAAAGAACCAAACGCTTTATGCCATTCTCCATAACCTTTCAATTTCTTTTCTTCTCAACAATGCTTCTCAAACCAAAAATCCCTTCAAACCCATTTTCCAGATTTTTCTTGGTCGATGAACATCCTGTTCTTGATCATCTCTTTGAACAAACGACTCTTCTCATCGAACTAATCATGAATGGATTGGTTTTCGATAATATCCAGAGGTTTCTCCTAGAACATCCATCTGTTGGATACAATCTTCCCCTAACCTCCTCAAAACTTGAGGATGAAGAATTTGGCCGAGAGTTTGAGGTTGATCTTGATGGAGATGCTATTCATTTAAGTTAGCTGCTCTCATTCAAGTCGCCCAGACAAGGAATCCAAGAGCAAACGAGGCTTTCATCCCCTGATGGATTTCTTGAGATGCTCCTTGTCCTGTTCCTCAGAGTTCATATCAAAGACAAGTATAGAATAGAAATTTAGACAAAAAGATGTTGTATTTCATTTCCATGTAATGATTTTTATTAATGAAAATACAATTTCTTGTTATCTGCTTGTCTTTTGATTTTTGAATGATGTATAAATTATCAGTATGCAAATATCAAAACTTGCTAGCATAGACTTAACACATCACAGAATCAGATTACTACACAAAGTAAACGTCAGGATCTGAACCAATTTTCATAATCCTGTTACTGACACAATACTGATGACGTCAGCATCCTGATGACAAATCTAATCCTGATGATTATTAACAAGTCTATCATACTGAAATTTATCAAGGCAATGTGTTATAACTCAAGCATTTAACAATCAAATATAGATCCTGATAGGAATATCAAGTCTATAAGCTAAAAACAACATACCTTGCTACTTTTGCAGATGTTAAAGATCTAAAAATTTAACATTCCTAACTCACTTACTAGTCTACTGAATGTAGTCTCATCAAGTGGTTTAGTTAGAATATCTGCAAGCTGTTTGTCAGTAGGAACAAAATGAAGTTCCACAGTACCATTCTCAATATGTTCTCTAATAAAATGATACCTGACATCAATGTGCTTAGTCCTTGAATGTTGAACTGGATTTTCTGCAATTTTAATAGCACTAGTATTATCACAAAACATAGGAATATTACTAAGTGTCATACCATAATCCAGCAACTGATTTCTTATCCAAAGGAGCTGTGCACAACAACTGCCTGCTGCTATGTACTCAGCTTCTGCAGTTGAGGTTGAAACAGATTGTTGCTTCTTGCTTGCCCAAGAAATCAATCTATTTCCCAAAAATTGACATGTACCTGTAGTGCTTTTCCTGTCTATCTTACACCCTGCATAATCAGAGTCTGAATAGCCAATTAGAAAGAAATCAGATTCTCTAGGATACCACAAACCAAGATTTGGAGTTCCTTTGAGATATCTAAAAATTCTCTTCACAGCAATTAAATGAGATTCCTTAGGATTACTTTGGAATCTAGCACATAAACAGGTAGAAAACATTATATCTGGCCTACTTGCAGTTAGATATAACAATGAGCCTATCATGCCTCTATAACTAGTATTATCCACACTCTTCCCCTTAGGATCAGAGTCTAGTTTAGTGGCTGTTGCCATGGGTGTTTTTGCAACTGCACAGTCTTGAAAGTCAAACCTTCTTAAAAGATCTTTGATATACTTTGACTGATTAATGAAAATGCCAGTCTCAGTCTGTTTGACCTGCAAGCCTAAGAAATAATTTAGTTCCCCCATCATGCTCATCTGATACTTAGACTGCATAAGCTTGCTAAACTTAGCACACAACTTTTCATTAGTAGAACCAAAAATAATATCATCAACATAAACTTGAACTAAAAGCAATTCACCTTTTATCTTTCTAAAGAATAGAGTTTTGTCAATTGTACCTCTTGTGAAGCCATTTTCAAGAAGAAATTTAGACAAAGTCTCATACCATGCTCTTGGTGCCTGCTTTAGTCCATAGAGTGCCTTGTCAAGTTTGTAGACATGATTTGGAAACTTTGGATCAACAAATCCAGGTGGCTGTTCTACATATACTTCTTCATCAAGTTTGCCATTTAGAAAAGCACTCTTTACGTCCATCTGGTATACCTTGAATTTTGAATGAGCTGCAAATGCAAGAAACATTCTGATTGCTTCCAATCTTGCTACAGGTGCAAAGGTCTCATCATAATCAATGCCTTCTTCCTGAGAATAACCTTTGGCCACCAGTCTTGCTTTGTTTCTTACAATCATACCAGATTCATCTAGCTTGTTTCTGAAAACCCATCTTGCACCAACAATAGATCTATCTTTAGGTCTTGGTACCAGTTTCCAAACTTTGTTTCTCTCAAACTCATTTAACTCCTCCTGCATTGCAATTACCCAATCAGGATCCTGTAAGGCTTCTTCAACCTTCTTAGGTTCATTCTTTGAGAGAAAGCAACTATACAAGCATTCATTTTGAATTGATCTTCTAGTTCGAACACCACTATTTGGATCACCAATTATCAAATCTTCAGTATGATCCTTTGTCCATTTTCTAACAGGTGGTAAATCAACTCTGCTAGTCTCTCCCCCTAAGTTAGTGGTATCTCTTGTAGAAGAATTCTCTCTACCTTCAAAAACTCTCCTTTGATCAATAGAATCAGTAGATTCCATATTGCTGCTAGTTACTGATCTTTCCTCAGTAGACTCTGAAAGGTCAGTTCCTGATGGAGTAGATTCTGAAAGACTAGTCTGCTCCTGATGATCACTGTGTTCTCTCTGATTTATTTGCTCCCCCTCAACAGTAGCATTCCTTTGAGAAGCAATAGAAATTTCTTCTGGAGAACCTTCATCATCACTTGAGAGTATCTCAGAATTCTTCAGATTTTCAAATTCCAATTTGTCATGGCTTTC
Organism: Kitagawia praeruptora; assembly: GCA_037693485.1. NCBI lineage: Eukaryota > Viridiplantae > Streptophyta > Magnoliopsida > Apiales > Apiaceae > Kitagawia > Kitagawia praeruptora. Next base: position 119,117,327 of record CM075352.1, read on the forward strand.
ATCAGTTTGCAAAATTCCAAATTTCTTATCATCAAATGCAACATGAATTGATTCCATAAAAATGTGAGTTCTGAGATTATAAACTTTGAAGGCCTTAGATGCTGAATATCCTAGAAAAATTGCTTCATCCGATTTGGCTTCAAATTTTCCAAGTTGTTCTGGATGAACTTTTAGGACATAGCATTTGCATCCAAAGATGTGAAAATATTTCACACTTGGTTTCTTTCCTTTGATCATCTCATAGGGAGTTTTTCCATGACTATTTACCAAGGTACAATTCTGAGTGAAACATGCAGTGTTAATAGCTTCTGCCCAAAAGTAGGTTGGAAGTTTTGCATCTGCAAGCATGGTTCTTGCTGCCTCTATGAGAGTCCTGTTCTTTCTTTCCACTACACCATTTTGTTGAGGTGTACCAGGTGTAGAAAACTGTTGAGTGATTCCATTGTCTGCACAAAACCCCTCCATTGTAGAATTCTTGAATTCTGTACCATTGTCACTCCTAAGTACTTTGACTTTGTACTCAGAGTTATTATGAATATTCTTGATGAGTTCAATGATTTGCTGAGGAGCTTCATCCTTCTTGTGTAGAAAGAACACCCATGTGAACCTTGTGAAATCATCCACCATAACTAGAGCATATCTTTTCTTGCTGATAGACATAATGTTTACTGGACCAAACAGATCAAGATGTAGCATGTGAAATGGTTCAGTAATTGAATTTTCAGTCTTGCTCTTGAAAGTGGTTCTTCTTTGCTTTCCAAACTGACATGCATCACAAAGTCCATCTTGCACAAAATTCGCCTGAGGTAGGCCTCTCACCAAATTGTGTTTAACAAGTTGATTAAGCTTCTTGAAATTAAGATGTGAGAGCTTCTTGTGCCAATTCCAGCTTTCATCATTTGTTGCTTTGCTGTAGAGACATCTAACAATTCCTTTAGATGTATCACTTAAGCTGGCTTCATATATGTTACCATGCCTTTGACCAGTTAGAACAATGTCTCCATTCTGCATATTCAAGACTTTGCATCCTTCTCTGTCAAAGATTGATTTGTAACCTTTATCACCCAGTTGACTTATACTTAAAAGAGTATGTTTCAAGCCTTCAACCAGTGCTACATTTTCTATGATGACATTCCCCAAAATAATTGAGCCATATCCCAGAGTTTCTCCTTTGTTGCCATCTCCAAAAGATATTACTGGGCCAGCTTTCCTCTCAAAATTTGTAAGCAGGGACTTCTTTCCAGTCATATGTCCAGAGCATCCACTGTCCAAGATAATTGAATGCTTCTTTCCTATGCCCTTAACAGAAGATGGAGAAGTTTTCTTTGGAGATCCAGGTTTGTCTGAACTATTGGCCATCAATGCAATGTTTTCATAATCCAATTCATCTTCAGAGTCACTGGAATCAGCCCAATCCTTCTGTGTGACCATAAGTGCATTACCCTTTCCTGAATTCCTAGGCTTCTTACACTCACTAGCAAAGTGTCCAAGCTCGCTGCAGTTAAAGCACTTGATCTTGGCCTTATCAAGCTTGACAATTGTACTTTTGCTCTTGTCACTCTTCTTCTCATCCTTCTTTTGAAAAGGTCCTTTGCTAAATCTTCTTCTGTTGAATCTTCCTTTCTTGAAAGCTTTAGCAAACATAGCAAAGAGTTCTTGCATCTCAGATTCAGAATCATTGTTGTCAGAGTCCATATCAGTAGTCTCTGACTCAGAACTTTCTTTGCTTTTCTTCTTCCTCGAATTCTTTACAGCAATCTCTTCATGCTGTTCTTCAGGAAGCTTCTTTACTTCAGATTGAGCAGTAAGTGCAATAGTCTTCATCTTTCCTTCACTCCTGCTCTTCTTCTGCTGCTTGTCAAGTTCATAAGCTTTCAATTTTCCATATACTGCCTCTAAAGAAATCTCATCCAGATCATTAGCTTCCTCAATTGCAGATATCTTCTCATTGTAGAAATCAGGCAAAGCTTTCATGAACTTTGTATTCATATCCTCCAAGTCATAATATTTACCATGCATGGCCATCTCATTGATGAGTTTTGTAAACCTATCAAAGGTATCAGTAAGTGACTCACCAGACTTGGATTCAAAGTACTCATACTGTTGTATAAGTAATGTCCTCATATTCTTCCTGACAGGCTTAGTTCCTTCACAGTGAACCTTAAGATTGTCCCATATATCCTTAGCAGTTTTACAAGAGAGAACATAGTTAGTGAGAACGGAATCAAGACTGTTGAATAATATGTTTCTCACTTTAGCATCTTTGAGAACATTCTCCTTGTCCTTATCTGACCATTCAGATTTTGGCTTCTCTGCTGTATGTTCTGGAACAACCTCACCATCAACTGTTGCTTGTCCAACGACCTTTGTTGGAACAAAAGGTCCATCTCTGATTCTGTCAAGATAATCAGGATCTGTTGCTTCCAGATGATGCAACATCTTTACTTCCCATAGAGTATATTCGTTTCTCTTGAGCATAGGGATTTTAGTATTCCCATCCTTGTAACCAGACATGATTGCAGATCTTTATGATTACTCGAAATCAACCTGCTCTGATACCAATTGTTAACTCGAATAACTTGTAGAAGGGGGGGGTTGAATACAAGTTATATAATCGTGTCTGATTTTTGCTTGATTATAAGAACAAGAATAAACGAATGAATCAAACTCTTGTTTGTATTAATAAGATCAAATACAAACTCTACCAAAGGTGTACAATACCTTTAGCAGCTGCTGACAATACAAATATCTCTCTGTTTGTTTCGAACTCTCGAATACAAACCTTATACAGAGCTACGCACACGAACTCACAACTTCGTCTCACCGCACACACTCTTTACAATGATATTGAGAGAGTATTTATAATGCTACCTATCAACTAATAACAGAAAGATATAATCTATACATGACAATGTTCTGCCTTCTAGTCGATAGTTTCCTTCAATAGAAAACTCTTTCCTTCATAATATCTTCTTGCTTGTTCTTCAAACAACGATCCTGTTTTATAGCACTTGCCAGTTTCTGTAGCATCCATAATGACATCATCAGTAACACGACTGATATCAGGATCTGTACACTGCATCAGTATCTGATCAACCATCAGTATTGGACCGTCATCAGGATTTGCTCTCTGTTCCTGACATGTAGTCTCCGATACACTGTTCATTCCTGACTAAACTATACAGATAACTGTCTTACACATAAAACCTATATACAGTGCTAAATCCTTTATAAGATCAGGATTACAAGAAGTATAATGTGTAAATTCTATTCTTAACATCACAACTTATGAATTATTCCTAACATCTTCTAATTTCATATCATGTCAGTTTCTCTTCTTAAATGCTATAACAATCAGTATACCATTTCAGTGTAATCTTTCAAGATAATATGAAAACTTGAACAAATTTTTCGCCATCATCTTCTCATTTCCTTCTTATGCAACAATCATATAAATTAATATAAAATCAGTTTCTCTTCATCTGTAACAATAATTCCATCATTTCATATCATTTTTTTCTGTTTTCAGTATAGAAATCTAAAAACCATTTTCAATTCTTTCTTTCAAGTTTTGGGGACATCTGCTGGCGCCAGATACGTAGGACGATGATCAGTCGCCTGACCGTACCCGCTCTCTGTTTACTACTAGTAGAAGGGATGATCCTACCTGGTTATCAACCCTGGAGGAAGGCCACCTGCTACATCCTCTCTTGGCATCTTCGTGTCATAATAAAATATTGGGTGCCAGACTGTGCCACTTCCACACAGCCTCTTACGCTTACTGTTGCAATGCCGGACTGTGCCATTCCCACACAGCCTCTTACGCTTACTGTTGAAATCCCTTTTTTTGTCAAATCATTATTCCATTTATAAAACACCATTTCACATTTATCATCACCTTTAGAATATATATATCATAATACTCTAGATATGACTCAGACATCTCCTCTGTATTCAATGAAATCCAATACTCATATATATATATATATATATATATATATATATATATATATATATATAATATTCCATCTACTTTTAAAAGTAGTAGATAATAATCAAATAATACTTATTAAAGCACAATATTTAAAAGAATAACATTATATATCATATAACCTTAGATAACAAATGATACCATTCTTTCATATAACTCTAGATAACAACTGATACCATTCTTTCATATAACCCTAGATAACAACTGATGGTTTCGATCATCAATACGCAGCAAAAACAGTAGTAAAATAAATCGAAACCAACCCGGATCCATGTATAATAATTCGGATAATCATGGGAGTAAGAATGTTTACCTTATTATAGCTTTATGATTGTAGAATAATGGTGATGAAAGCCTCCCACGATCACTGAGTGTTCCTCTTCGAAACCTCCTCTACGGTATCCACACGAACACCTTCAAGAACATCTCACGATCTTGTCCAGAAGAGAGGTACTAACCTCCAATGAAAAATATGAGATTTTGTTTAGGGTTTATGGCCTGCGGCTTATACAGTGAATTTTGTCATGTAAAAATCTTCTGCCTCCAATGCTATCATCATTTATTTATATGATAGTGTGAAGCTAATAAGCCCAAGTCAAAAACCTAGCCCGAATTTGATTTATTAAATAATAGAATAAAATCCTATTATTCAAATAAATAATAATTAAGTCATACTCAATTATTAAAAATCAACAACCATATCTCATATTTCTTTGCATTTTATTATAGCTTAATTAAGTCCCACTTAATTAATATAATAAAATCCAACTTATCATTAATTAATTTAAATTCATGATTTAAATTAATTCTTCCTTTAAATGTTCTATGTGTGTGACCCTATAGGTTATTATTTAGTTGACAATAATTTTATTCTCCAATAAAATTATAAACAATGAGCGGCATCTAGTAATACATCATTGCTACCCAATTAAATAATAATTAAATCGTGATTCGATAAAACCTTTCGTGATTAATGTCTCCGTGTAATATAATCCCTTTAACCAAATATTATAGATTAAACTCGAGACATGTTTATTGTCATCCTCTTCATAATTTAATCCAGGTTTACTTGATCCATGAGTAGACTATTAACAACAAATCATTATTTGAGCACGACCATGCATTTTTATAGTCTCACTCAATCAAGAGGCCAATAATATCTCTCCTAATTATAAGAGGGTTAAATCCTTTATCTATCATTCATATTTCTCATACGACTCATAATATACCCGATCTCCACTTTTATCATTACCTGGTGAAAGGTAACTTTTAATGTTGTCAAAGTATATTAATCCTCGTATAGAAATATAATGATCTCAAGTCAAAGGATCATTACACCATTACCACTGTGAGTTATTCTTATGACTTTATTAAACATGAAGAAACTCACTGTGGGTCTGTCCAGTACCATGTACTCCTACATGTACCTATGTATTGACTTTAGTATCTCCATACTTATAACCAATGAGATGTGGTTATCTGTCAAACAACATACTAGTCTATATATATTATTATTGTCCTATATAATAATAATCAACTAGGGACCTTTAAGAATATGATATATTATATAATCTCAAGTTCAAGTCATGTACTTAAACTATACAATGTGTATCATGATTCTAAGGACATTTATTATTCTAACAAATATATCGCAGTAATTAAAGTCATAATAAATACATTTATTTAATAATCAAATGACATAAGGTTTATTCAAGAAACAATGTATTGTCTCTAGGGCACCTACACTAACAATCTCCCACTTGCACTAGAGCCAATCACCCATGTATCTAATACCCATGGAACTAGTGTGACCGTCGTGCTTCTGCCGCGACAGGCCTTTGGTCAGTGGATCTGCAATGTTATCATTTGTGTGCACTTTATATATATGTATTTCACCCCTTTCATTAATCTCTCGGATGAGGTGATATCTCCTGAGTATATGTTTGGATCGGGAGTGCGATCTAGGCTCTCTAGCCTGTGCAATGGCCCCATTATTATCGCAGTATAGATCAATGGGATCTGCAATCGATGGAACCACTTCCAAATCAGTAATGAATTTTTGAATCCAAACAGCCTCCTTAGCCGCTTCACAAGCTGCAATGTACTCAGCCTCCATTGTAGAATCAGCTACTGTTTCTTGCTTTGAACTCTTCCAGCTTACAGCACCTCCGTTTAGACAAAACACAAAACCAGACTGTGATACAGTATCATCCCTGTCTGTTTGGAAACTTGCATCGGTGTAACCTTTTACAACCAGTTTCTCCTCTCCTCCATACACCAAGAATGAATCTTTAGTCCTTTTCAGGTACTTTAGAATATTCCTGACTGTCGTCCAGTGACCTTCACCTGGATTAGACTGGTATCTGCTGGTCATGCTCAAAGCATACGAAACATCTGGGTGAGTACATACCATTGCATACATGATAGATCCAATTGCTGATGCATATGGAACTTTATTCACGTGGTCCTTCTCATCTAATGATTTCGAACACTGGTCTTTAGAGATCGTTATCCCTTGAGACACAGGGACATATCCCCTTTTTGCATTTTGCATACCAAAACGATGCAAAACTTTATCAATGTATGTACTCTGACTTAGACCGATCATCCTTTTAGATCTATCTCTATAGATCCTCATTCCTAGAATGTAGGTTGCCTCTCCTAATTCTTTCATAGAGAAATTGCTCCCTAACCAAGTCTTAACAGCCTTTAGAGAAGGTATGTCATTCCCCATTAGTAGTATGTCATCAACATACAGTACTATGAATGCCACATGGCTCCCACTAACCTTCTTGTAAACACAAGGTTCATCCTCATTTTGAATAAAGCCATACTCCTTGACTGTTTCATCAAAACGGATATTCCATCTCCTAGAGGCTTGCTTCAATCCGTAAATGGATCGACGTAATTTATATACCTTGCCAACATTCTTTGGATCGACAAAACCTTCAGGTTGTGTCATGTACAAATCCTCTTCAAGGCTCCCATTAAGGAAAGCTGTTTTGACATCCATTTGCCAGATTTCGTAATCATGGAATACTGCAATTGCAAGAAAAATCCGTATGGACTTGACCATGGCAAATGGTAAGAAAGTTTCATCATAGTCAATACCATGAATTTGTTTGAACCCCTTTGCAACCAGTCTTGCTTTATAGGTCTGAACATTTCCATCCATGTCAGAGTTCTTCTTGAAAACCCACTTGCACCCTACGGGTTTTACCCCTTCAGGTGGATCAACCAAATTCCAAACTTGGTTTTCGTACATGGAATCCCATGGAATCCATCTCGGATTTCATGGCTTCAAGCCATCTCTTAGAGTCTGGACTGTTCATAGCATCTTGGTATGTGAGAGGCTCATCTTCATCTATGAGCATCAAATCCTCACATTGAGTCAATAGAAATCCATATCTCTCTGGCTCATGGCGAATTCTACCAGATCTACGAACAACCTGTGTTTCTTGAGCATTATCGTTAACCTGCTCTTGTTCCACCTCAGGTTCAATGCTATTTTGTGGTTCTCGATCTTCATCGAGATCTATAGTTCTCCCACTGTTTCTTTTGGAAACAAAATCCTTTTCCATGAAGACAACATCTCGAGCAATGAACACTTTCTGCTCAGAAGGACTATAAAAATAATACGCCTTTGTTTCTTTAGGGTATCCCACAAAATTGCACTCTTCAGATTTAGGTCCAAGCTTGTCAGATACTTGACGTTTTATAAACGCCTTGCATCCCCAAACTTTCATAAAGTTCATGCCAGACCGTTTCTCCTCCCATATCTCATATGGAGTCTTTTGAACCTTCTTAGTTGGAACACGGTTAAGTGTGAAAGTCGCTGTTTCTAGAGCATAACCCCAGAAACTTATTAGAAGATCTGCATGACTCATCATCGATCGTACCATGTCCAACATGGTACAATTTCTCCTCTCCGAAACTCCATTCCATTGAGGTGTACCTGGCGGAGTGAGTTGTGATACAATACCACACTCCTTTAAATACTCTTTAAATTCGGTGCTTAAGTATTCACCCCCACGATCGGATCGTAAGATTTTAATACTTGCACCTCCGTCTATTTGCTTCTCTACTTCAGCCTTGTATTCTTTGAATTTTTCAAAAGAATCAGATTTATTCTTCATAAGATACACATATCCAAATCTACTGAAGTCATCAGTAAATGTTATGAAGTAGTAGTAGCCTCCTCTAGCCATCACACGCATTGGGCCACATACATCACTATGTATTAGCTCCAAACGTTCAGTGGCCCTTTGACCCTTACCAGTAAAAGGGGCTTTAGTCATCTTACCAAGCAAACAAGATTCGCATTTATCGTATGATTCAGAATCAAACTTATCCAAGTATCCATCCTTATGTAATTTAGATATGCGTTTCTCATTTATATGGCCTAGACGACAATGCCAGAGGTATGTTTGATTTGAGTCATTAACTTTGAGTCGTTTGTTTTCTATGTTACAGACAGGATTATCTAAATCAAGAACATATAAACCATTAAATAAACGCGCAACACCATAGGTTAAATCATTCAAAGCAAAAGAGCAACTATTGTTCTTTATTATAAACAAAAAACCTTTCTTGTCCAAACAAGAAACAGAAATAATGTTTTTGCGAATCGCAGGCACGTAAAAATAGTCTTCAAGTTCTAAAACAAGCCCAGAGGGCAAAGATAAATAATAAGTTCCTACGGCTAAAGCAACAACTCTTGCTCCATTGCCTACTCGTAGGTCCACTTCTCCCTTAGCCAAAGTCCTACTTCTCTGCAGTTCCTGCACATTTATACAAATGTGAGAAGCACATCCAGTATCCAATACCCAAGATGTAGAAATAGACAGATTGACTTCTATAACATAAATACCTGATCCAGAAATCTGAACACCCTTCATTTTCTTCAGATCCTCCAAGTAAGCATGACAGTTTCTCTTCCAGTGACTAGGCTTGTGACAATAGTGACAATCACCTTTGTCAGCCTTTGCGACATCTCCCTTCGGCTTTTTAGCCTTTTTGAAAGAGGGATTAGAAGGACCAAGATCTTTCGCTGTAACCTTTTTCTTGCCCTTCCATTTCCCCTTTCCCTTAGCACCTTTCTTGCCCACCATCATTATGGGAGCTTTCTCAGGTGCCTTGACCATATTTGCTTCAGTGGTCCTCAGCATGGCCAACAATTCCATAGGAGTCTTATCTTGCTCAGTCATATTAAAAGTCATTATGAACTGAGCATAGTCGTTGTTCAAAGATTTCAAGATTATATCGACTTGAGCCTCTCGCTGAAGCGGGAAACCCAAATGAGCAAGGTAATCACAATACCCAATCATCTTTAGAACATGTGGTCCGACTGGTCCATTGCCCTGCTTGCACGAGAAGAGTGCTTTGCTTGTGTTGAACTTTTCCACACGAGCCTGTGATTGAAACATCGTTGAAAGATGTTCAAACATAGTATAAGCATTCATATCAACATGCTGCTTCTGAAGCTCAGCATCCATAGTAGCAAGCATAAGATAAGCCACATCAGTTGCATCATCAATATGCTTCTGATAAGCATTTCGTTGAGCAGCAGTGGCATTGTTAGCAGGGGCTGCCGGTGCAGGAATATCAATCACATGAGATTTCTTTTCCTACATGAGAACAATTCTCAAATTCCTAGACCAGTCAAGGAAGTTCGATCCTGTCAGCTTGTCCTTCTCAAGGACTGATCGCACATAGAAAGTGTTGTTTGTGTTTTGTGCCATTTGTTTTCTACAATGATAAAATGCATAAGATAAGTTAGATTGTTACATTAATTATGTTCAAGTGATTATGACATATTCATAATATATCTCCCACTATTTTTATCAAATTAATAGCCATTACTATTAAATCGGAAAGAATATCCCATAAATCTTTCTAGTGAGCCAAGATCTATATTTCGTCATATCCTAAGTCAACCACTGGTAGTTCTTAAAACATGATTATTTAGGTAGACAACAGTTGTCAATTATATCATATATAATTCTTGGATAGTTTGGTGAACAACAATTGTTCTTATCTATCTAATAGATTTTGAACCAAACTCTATGCTTCTAAGTTCATAATAGTTGAATATAACCGTTTATTTTCACATTATTATGACGACTCAATTAAGTTAGACCCAATGATACAACGGTCGAATATAACCACTTATATTCGTCATATCTCACCACGATAGACAGGAGTCCCCTGCCACTGGCAGTCATTCCCCTTATCGATCCAGGATTTAATGAGTGTTCATTCATTGGAAAGCATCTGATTAAAACTTAATATTTTATTAAGGGGTTTAGAATTAAAACGACCATGATCCCATCATAAAGAGATTCCAAATTTTTCCTTGAATTAAATACTTCAAATCAATATTCATCAATAGTTTGATTTCCAGGTTGTTGGAGGAGTCACAAGTGGCCTCACTTAATACCCAACTTCCTTACAGGTAAAACCGTTTTTGACAAAATCTCGCCATATCTAAATAATTGAAAATTCATATTTAATTCCGTGTTTCATAAACACAGAAATCTCATGATCGTTTGTACATTTTAAAATCTTGAATCGTTACAGATTTTATCTTGTTTAGCATGGCAAGCATGGTATGGGTGACGTATCTAATACATGCATACATCATTAATCTAATTAAAACATGTATACATTTTCTTCTCTACACATACATCAAATGTAAAGTGCATCAAATAAATTAATATGCTATGGTTATGGCCCAATCCTATGCGATTTTTCCAAGCTAATGGAAAAATTAAGGTCAATCTATGGTGGTAATAACTAATTATTACATAATCTCTTGCTTCGCTTCCAAAGCTGCCTTTGATTGCCTCCAAGCTCCTCTTGAAACATTTTACAAGATAACTTGAGTTGCATTCGAGATAAAATAATTACAAAAGGAAAAATGACATGCAAGTCGTATTTAATTATTACAAACCATAAATTAAAATTAACAAAATAAATTAGAAACTAGGTCTTGGGGCCATAACCATGCATCATGCTCACATAACAATTAAAAGCATCACAATTTTATACAACATAAGTTAAATATGATCAAATCATAAATAATAAAATTAACACACTTTAATTAAATATTAACTTAGTAATCAAAAGTACTAATTAATAAAATTTTTCATACTACAAGTTAATCATTAACATTTGTTATTTAACCTAGCATGCAAAACCTAGCAGGGAGAAATAATTTTTTTTATTTATTTTAAAAACAGCAGATACGCATCACCTGTATGCGCACATGACATAATCTATAAATCTAGCAGACACACATCCTACGTATGCGCATATGACCTAAACCCTAGACGATACGCATCCTTAGTATGCGTATCTACAGTACTATTCATATTGCAGCGTTTTTCTGAAAACCCAGTTCGATCGTGTTCTTCATATCAAACGTGATTATGATTCCATATTCTTAATACAGACCTTACGATTACTCAGCAGCACTAACACAATCACATATCATTGATTCTTGAACGATTTAAAATCTAAACCTAGTAGACATGGGTTGTATGAACACGTATGTATACGTATATATGCAGGAACTGATATATCTGCACTTCTGATCATCTGAATCGACTTATACAAATTATTAGATGTTAATATCACGATTTAATCCCATTAAAACAGAACAGATCATCTTAACGCAACAAAACAGAAGAATCAAAAGCATGCAGTTCGTTAATCTCATGCAGTATGGTTTTCGGAAAAAAACAACAGTTCTGGTAAGTCATAAAACAGATCGTATACATCATATATAACCAGATTATCATATTATACAAGCAGCTCTGATACCATTGATGGTTTCGATCATCAATACGCAGCGAAAACAGTAGTAAAATAAATCGAAACCAACCCGGATCCATGTATAATAATTCGGATAATCATGGGAGTAGAATAATGGTGATGAAAGCCTCCCACGATCACTGAGTGTTCCTCTATGAAACCTCCTCTACGGTATCCACACGAACACCTTCAAGAACGTCTCACGATCTTGTCCGGAAGAGAGGTACTAGCCTCCAATGAAAAATATGAGATTTGGTTTAGGGTTTATGGTCTGCGGCTTATACAGTGAATTTTGTCGTGTAAAAATCTTCTACCTCCAATGCTATCATCATTTATTTATATGATAGTGTGAAGCTAATAAGCCCAAGTCAAAAACCTAGCCCAAATTTGATTTATTAAATAATAGAATAAAATCCTATTATTCAAATAAATAATAATTAAGTCATACTCAATTATTAAAAATCAACAACCATATCTCATATTTCTTTGCATTTTATTATAGCTTAATTAAGTCTCACTTAATTAATATAATAAAATCCAACTTATCATTAATTAATTTAAATTCATGATTTAAATTAATTCTTCCTTTAAATGTTCTATGTGTGCGACCCTATAGGTTATTATTTAGTTGGCAATAATTTTATTCTCCAATAAAATTATAAACAATGAGCGGCATCTAGTAATACATCATTGCTACCCAATTAAATAATAATTAAATCGTGATTCGATAAAACCTTTCGTGATTAATGTCTCCGTGTAATATAATCCCTTTAACCAAATATTATAGATTAAACTCGAGACATGTTTATTGTCATCCTCTTCATAATTTAATCCAGGTTTACTTGATCCATGAGTAGACTATTAACAACAAATCATTATTTGAGCACGGCCATGCATTTTTTATAGTCTCACTCAATCAAGAGGCCAATAATATCTCTCCTAATTATATGAGGGTTAAATCCTTTATCTATCATTCATATTTCTCATACGACTCATAATATACCCGATGTCTACTTTTATCATTACCTGGTGAAAGGTAACTTTTAATGTTGTCAAAGTATATTAATCCTCGTATAGAAATATAATGATCTCAAGTCAAAGGATCATTACACCATTACCACTATGAGTTATTCTTTTGACTTTATTAAACATGAAAAATCTCACTGTGGGTCTGTCTAGTACCATGTACTCCTACATGTACCTATGTATTGACTTTAGTATCTCCATACTTATAACCAGTGAGATGTGGTTATCTGTCAAACAACATACTAGTCTATATATATTATTATTGTCCTATATAATAATAATCAACTAGGGACCTTTAAGAATATGATATATTATATAATCTCAAGTTCAAGTCATGTACTTAAACTATACAATGTGTATCATGATTCTAAGGACATTTATTATGCTAACAAATATATCGCAGTAATTGAAGTCATAATAAATACATTTATTTAATAATCAAATGACATAAGGTTTATTCAAGAAACAATGTATTGCCTCTAGGGCACCTACACTAACAACAACTGATACCATTCTTTCATATTCTCTTAATCATAAAGCATGTTCACTTTATGCATGATCATATCTATATTCATACTCATAATCCATAGTTCATATCCATCTCTCTTTAATTTCCAAAATTAGGGAATAAATTCATTAATAATATAACAACAATATAATCACATGAGAAGAAATCTTGCCTCGATCTCGGTGTCCTGAAGGTATGGCTCGCGGCTCTCCCGGAGTTTCTATAAACATGAAAAGGACCGTCATTAGCATACTACATCCCTTTCTCAATTCACCTTTTATATAACTACACCCTTAATGCTTACTATGAAAGTAACATGTTATTTATAACCCAAGTGTTCCAAGAATCTAACCATTTTTAGGTTAAATCAAGGTTTTCTATGTTGGTTCACCATTTCCCTTGACAACCATGCTCAACTATAAAAATTCTTATAAATTATAGACTTCGAATTTTAATGTAAGGTCAACTGGAACTAGTTCTTTGACCAAACTACTACCATATCCCAAAATTTCGTGACTTTTAAAAATGTATAGGTATGGTAATTATAGTCTCAAAGTTGACACAATAACGAACCAAACTGACTTTTCTCCTAAACCGTTCATCAGATTTTAACGCACCTTATATCAAAACAATCTATGAACCAAGATCTATCCTCTCATGACCAGTTGGTACTATGGGCAGAACCCTAACCCTACCAGTATTGGTCTAAAAAACAGAGCATCTATAGGTCTAACTAAAATTGGACATTATAACGGCTATATTTTCATACTTTCCATAATATACGACTCCTCCAAAACCAACATTCCACACATATACCATTCCCTACACCATGTGGTCATCATACCAACCATGGTTACAAGCACACACAACACTTCCATATCCAATTAAATCACTTGTAAACACATAACATCATGATTTCATGCTTAATATACACTTAACCACTAAACTATAACTATAAATCATCATAAACTCAAGATAATACTAAGGGTCCATGAATTCCATACCTTCCTTGGAGGGTGTAGGACCTTACTAAACATTGAATAATCCTTGTACAACCTTAACCAAGCTTAATCTAACAAGAAACATCAAGAACATGTTTAGAGATTTTCGGAGTTCTAAAACCCAGCTGAACGAACATGAAAAACAAGGTCCTTACCTTGCTTTTCTAGACAAACCTTGTGAAATAAGAGTTGTAGATTATCTCATGGGCTTTCTAAAAAGCTATAGAACGCAAAATATGGCGGAGAAACGAAGGAGTTATGATCGATTTACTAACCTGCTGTCTTTTTTGGCTGAAATTAAGAATAGTGTGGAAGATGGAGAGATTTTGCTCTTGGCATTTTGTTCTTATCTTGATTAATCTTGCTAATTCTAGAGTGTAATGGAATCTTGTAGATATTTACCTTAGTTAATGACTAATTTACCCCTTAAAAAGGTGTTAGTGGAAAGTGATGTCATTGATGATCTCTTAATCTCTTTTCTTGTTTTTTTTTCTAAGTATTATGCTAATTCTCTTGGTAATTAATAATATGGTAGGTATCCTTGTTAGTTTATAAATCTTGGTTGTTTGGTTTCCATACTCGTCTAACTCTGATTCGTTTCGAATATACCTCAATTTCTCAGTGGTTCTGAAATCATTTAACAATCCAAATTCCTTTGGTATTTCCTTGACTTAGTAATCCTTTAGTTTACCCTAATTCACTAATTCCTCAATTCCTTTAACATCTCCATGCTCCTTAATATCCAATAGAAGCTCATTCGAAATCAAAATTCTCAAAAATCCATATTCATGAATTTTTGAAATCCATCGTCATTTTGAGTCACTTATTTTTATAGTACAACACTAATATGGTTTCTGTTTACTCATTTTCTGTTTCACTCATATGGTACCTACATACCATTTTCCTAAATCCTCAAAATCACTATTCATTTAGGCACTGTAGCATTCTAAAAGTTAGGGTTATTACACTTTCCCTATCACGTACTGGCTCATTGGATTTTGACTTTACACTCTCACTCTTAGAGGATGATTGTTGTACACTGGATTGTGCCTCATCCTCATCATTCAACATTTGCTTGATGAGTAAGGCATCCTCATCAATTTCAAATGTCGATTCTTTAAAAATTGGATTCTGAGCCTTTTTCAAAATCTGAGGCACTTCTTTCTGAACAACTATGTCATCTTCAATGACAGCATAGCCTTTCCTCTGTTTAAGAGTGTCATAGTCAAGTCCAATAGCAGCCTTGGGTTTAGCTTGGATATTCTCACAATAGGATTGCACTAGACCAGATGATTTCTTAAAAGTTTTCAGTTTGAATTCATTTTCAACTAGTTCATCCCTAAGAGCCTTTTCCACTTGAATAGCACATAGAACCTTATTCTGCAGATATTCAACTTCTTTCTTAAGGTTTTCTACTTGCATAGCAGTTAGCTCAAGTTCCTCATTCTTTTTGATTAACATTTCATTTCTAGTAGACAGTTTAGCAATCTCCTCATTAGCAGCAGTCATACTAGTATGAATAGTAAACATCTCAACATATAGTTGTTCAATCATGCATTTATACTCAGAAATAGACATGTCTATAGTAGTGAGAGATGGTACCTGAGAGTCTGATGAAGATGTGTCATCCTTGGAATTGGCCATCAAGGCATAGTTGCAAAATTCTTGTTCTTCTCCATCACTATCAGAGTCATCCCAACACTTCCCTTCAGTTATGTAGGCCTTACCTTGTGTCTGCTTTCTCAGAAGGGCCTCATACTTAGCTTCAAGCTCTAGAAACTCTTTATCCTTCTTTTTAGGCTTTGTGCATTCACTGGAAAAATGCTCTAGGTCATTGCATCTATAACACCTTACAGATGACCTATCCACATGGCTGGTTTTAAATTTATTCTTTTTTGGTTTCACTGGTGCCTTGCTCTTGTTGAATGAATGGTTTTGGGTTTTAGGTTTGAAGGGTTGGTTCCTCTTGAATCTGATGTTTGGAAATTTTCTGGCCATGAAAGCATATGAAGTGTTTTCCATCCCATCTAGTTCTTCAAGAGTGTAGAACTCTTCTTCCTCCTTCTCCTCAACAGGTTCACTTACCTCAGCTTCAGTTTCTTCATCATCTACTATCTCCTCTATCCTTAGCTGGCTTGTAGATGCTTCTAGGTCTTGAATAGATTTGTTGACAATCAAGGCACATGATGTGTTTATCATTCTGCCTTGGTTGACTTGGATAGCCCTTTTCTGAAGCAACTCAAGCTCATGATGTGACTTTGTTCAAATCTCTTTCCCTTAGAGAGATGACCCTTTGCTCTAGATGATTTGGTGAAGATAACAGAAACTTCATGTTCAACTCCTTGGTGCTGTAAACCTTGCCATTCATCTGCAACTCAGTAACTAGCTTGTGAAATCTCTCAAACATCTCAGTGATGCTTTCCTTGGGCTGTGCCATGAAAGCTTCATACTGTGTGACCAGTATCTGTTTCTTGTTTTCCTTGACCTCATCAGTTCCTTCACATAACACCTCAATGTGATCCCACATTTCATTGGCAGATGTGCATGATGCAATGTTTGCAAACATTGACATATCCATTGAATCAATAATTAGCAACATGAGGTGACTATCAAGAGCAACCATCTCCTTTTCTGATTCTGTCCATTTGGATGGTTCCTTGGCCACATAAGATCTTGGAACAGTTATGGTTCCAACAGTCTTCTCAGGTATCTCTTGTTGTGGAACAAAGGGACCATTCTTGAGAATCTCAGGATACAAAGGAAGAGAGGCTTTGATGAACAACATCATTTTTATCTTCCAGAGGTTGTAATTTTCTTTGTTAAACTTAGGGACTTTCACCGTTCCTGTGGTCTTTGGTATATTCGAACTCATGATCGTTTTTTTATTTTTGAATAAATAGCCCGCTCTGATACCACTTGTTGAGTATTGAATACAGTAAAAGAATACAGAGGGGGGGTGAATGGATTCTTGAACTTTTCTTTGTTTTTGAATCTGTGTAGCAGATAAGTGTTTGTGTGTGCAAATGTGTAGGTACGGATAAAGAATAACACAAGACACAATATCACTTTAATCTAATATATTATTAGATAAAGGATACTACACTCTGTGAATACAAATGATAGTATTCTCAGCTTCATTTTTCTCATAGAGATATGTCTTACAGTGTATGAAAAACTTCTCTTCTGCTAAAGAAGTGAGATTGTATTCTTATAGAACATGAATACAACTCGGTTACTACAAATAAGGTTACAGGATAAATTACTTTCTTGTATGTCTATCCTTTTTGAGTAAGCGTCCAAACGGCTGCAGATTTGACTTTGCAAAGTTCTGTTCAGATCCACTTCTTTAGCTTTTTGTTTCTTCTATATCTCTCCAAGATTCCTTGTAGGCTTTCCAGAGCACGTTACAGATTGTGGTCCATAAAGTGCATTGGCTTGTTGCAGGTTTCAGACTTGTACAATTTCTTCAGTATTTTGTCTCCAAGAATGTATTCGAGAAGTGGCTAAGTGATTGATTCGAGAACTAGGATTAGATAACTCTGAGTTCTCGAATACTGTATGATTGACATATCGAATCATTTCTCGAATAGTACTTTCTCCAGGGTTCTTTGAGTTGTCGAATAGAACACTTGACTTGTCGAATCCTTGAGATATCGAATAGCTTTCTGAGTCCTTGAGATATCGAATGGAACTTTGACTTGTTGACTCTTTGAGAACTCGAATACCACTTTGACTTGTTGACTTCTTGAGTTCTCGAATAGAGTATTTAGACATGTCGAATCTCTGAGATATCGAATGAGATATCGAACAGTTCATTTAGAGATATCGAACAGTGTCTTCTCAGATATCGAATCTCTGACTTCTCGAATGCTAGACTTCTCGAATTGGTACTTAGACAAATTCTTCATTTCTTCAAATCTCAACTGCGATTATTTGATAATCTTTATCTTCTTGCTTGAGGCATGAACCTTGGAACTTCTTTCAAGCATTATTCTTGACTATATAAGTACAGTTACACAACTAGGATTTGATGCCTATTATAAGTACAAAAACAAATCGAAACTCTACAACTAGAGGTTCCCTCAGTTAAGAGGTCATGTAAGTAATGCAAAGCATTACAAACAATTAGCCTTGTTATTAGATGTAAACATGCATGCCTCTGTGACTAAGAGGTAGATTTCTAAAAAGGACAATAGTTCAGTGACAAAAAAAATTCATTTTCCCTTTTAGTATCTATATGTTATTAGTTTACATATCAAATTGTTATTAAAAAATTGATATATATATATATATATATATACATATTTCAGACGTTCAATTTATTATTAGTGTTTTATCTTAAATTTTTAAAATTTAATTTTGATGATTTTACAGTCCACGTGAAATTAACAAAATAATTTTTAATTAAGTGATGGTTTAACAATTATTTTTCAATTAAAACTATCCAAAAACAAAAAAGAGAAGAAATAGATGAAAATCTTTCGATCTAGTAGAAAAAAATTATTTTGTATTTTAGTATATAAATTAAAAATATATTTATACAGAATTACGAAAAAGTGTATGGTAGTGATTTAAATCGTATATAATTAGGTTTTCAACATTGAATAGAATTATATAATGTAGGTCATCTACATTTAATGTAAAAATTCGTAATTATATTAACTGGATGTTTCTTTTTGAATAATATTTGTTAAATCATCACAAAATTAAGATAATTTTATGAGTTTCGCGTGGGTACGTATAAAATCATTCAAATCTGATTTCTAAATCTCAAGAAAGAGCCCAAATAACAAATATTAATTTTTTTAAATATTAATAATAAATAAATAAAAGTCAATTCTATTACAACTATTTTTAATTTTATACTTTTTAAATTATAACTTTCTTAAAATTCAATTCTGATACAAAGTTTTTGTAATTATATCCTTTTTATATATAATTTTCCTTTTAATTTGATGTAATCTTCATCGTCTATTTTTAAAAATATTAGATTCGATGGTTAAGATTATTTTGGTGATACAAATAACAAAATTGTGGATAAGATCTCTCTCACGCTTATTATATATAAGGATATAATATGTTACTTAAAATGATTACTTACGATAATTTTTATTTTATTTGATATTTCAATTGTTTCACTCACATGGGATAACAACGTTTAAATTAATAAAAATTTGAAAAATGAAACTAAAAAGGTTTAATAAAAGAATTGATAGCTGGTCCTTTTTTTTTTTGAAAGAAATAGTACTTGCATTAATCAAAGCAAATCATTGTCTAGTACATGCTGAATAAAATTAGGTTGAATGTCATACCATTCCCCTATTTCTGACATAGAATAAGCGACTTTTGCTAACACATGCGCCACCCTATTCGCAGAACAATACACAAACTTAACAAGCACCGGATTTATGTGCTTCATTAATTCATTACAATCTCCTACGATTGTGCCAAAGAAGGCTTCTCCTGGACTCCTTTTTTAATTTGACGCAAGGCTTACTTTTTGTGTGTGAGAAATTTACCTACCAACTACTGCTTCTACGAAACATGAATGACGTTATTGATTTGTATTTTATATAAAATAAATAAGAGGTTTTTCATAAATACTCAAGTACAAAATTTTTTTTGCAAATATATTTTGTATAAAAAAAATATTTTGTAAAAATACCAACTTTTATAAAATCTTTGCAAAAATATGTTTTACAACTAAATGAACCAAATGCAAATATTTGCAATCACATATGCAAATGCATGCAAATTGTAGCACACTACACATGTAAATTCAACTAAAGTTTACTTGCACCCGGTAGATTTGGTTGAAAAACATACTTTTACAAATATTTTATAAAATTTGATATTTTCGCAAAATGTTTTTTTAAAATATTTTTGTAAATATTTTGAGAAGATAGTATAATCGCAAAAAAAATAGACAAAATGGTATTTTTGGCAAATACCTTATAAATAATTATAGGGTAATGCTAAACATAGCCCTTAGGGCCATGGTTAAGCATTAATGTAAGTGGATAAATGTACTTAAAATGTCAATTTTGCACTTAATAGATCAAGTTTGCACGAATTTCAATATAATTATTTAGCAATTTGAAATGTTTTTATTAATGAAAATTAATGTGAATGCAGGGGATCCATTATTATTACTTGGGAAATTAAATTGATGTTGTAAAAGAGCAATGAAAAACCAAAACACAATTAAATAACTAAATTCAATTTTGACAACATGAGAATATTTAATATTTAACCATAAGCGTTAGGGCTATGATTAGCATTTCTCATAATTATATACCATGAGTAATTAGGTTCCAGATAGAACCCTTTTACAAATAGGATCAGAGAACCGTGAGATTCAAAAGAGATTCCAAATATGTTTTTACTTAATTTTACGAAATAATCACATTTTTATATTTTAATTGTTGTTATATAATTTTTCAAAATTTGAATCATTAACTGTATATTAAAAAAAATTATGCATATTTTCCAAAATTTTCAACTGAAATTCAAAAATAGATTCATGATATTTTTGAGATTCAAAAATAGATTTTTAAAATTTATGAGATTCAAAAATTAATTCTTAAAATTTTTCATAATTTTTAAATATTTACAAATAAATTGTTGTCAATAATTAATGTTTGGTAAGCACCACAAAAAAAAATTTATTTACATTTTTTTGAAATTTTAATATTAATTTTTAGAAATGGTTTTCTCATTCTATTTTTAAAGGATTCTCCCATAAACCCATACTTATTGATATGGGCTAAAAGTAAGCCCTAAGGACACATTTAATGTGGCATTAATTAGACCTAGAATGGTCCAAACGTGGGGCCCACCAGGTGGGCCCAAACTCCAATTATAATATTAATTTCGTAATTAATATTTAGGGGTAATTAACAGCTGGGAGATACAAGTCAGATAAGGACGTTATCCCTACGAAAAGTAACCTCCAAGCCACACAATCATACAAGGAAACTGACTCCTACAAGGAAGGAGTCTAGAACCTTCCTCAAGGATGACTTGCCCACCAAGTCTCCTAACCCTACCCTAATTCTGAGGCTTCTCAGCCTATATAAAGGGTCAGACCCCTCAACCTAGAACTACGTTTTATTGGCTTGATTCTCTAATTACAGAGATACGTAGGCATTCTGTGAGGACCGTTTAAGTCTCGAACGCAGAAGCAGCCATTAAAGCACGAAGCTCACAAACCCTAGCCGCAATAATTTAAACCTAGTTTTTATTCCACAACATTTGGCGCCGTCTGTGGGAAGAAGACGTCAACCATGGTTCAAACACGAAGAACTGCTCCAGGCACTACAGAGCCAATCGCTACCGAGGCTCTACCTCTTAGCTCTGCTCCGCCCCTTACTGAACAAGTACTTCCGACATCTGAGCAAGTACCTCCGGCATCCGGAACTATCGTTTCGTACCAAGTTTCTCAACCCCTAGGGACGACTACCCATGTTGAGAGTACGCTACCTCCGATCATCCACACA
Source organism: Kitagawia praeruptora (assembly GCA_037693485.1). Lineage (NCBI taxonomy): Eukaryota > Viridiplantae > Streptophyta > Magnoliopsida > Apiales > Apiaceae > Kitagawia > Kitagawia praeruptora. The sequence goes on from CM075352.1 coordinate 119,139,167, forward strand.
GTTCCAGGGACTAACCCCTCTCAGACGGGGATTTCTTCTCTGATTGTAGGTCCCAACAACCTTACACGAGGGGTTCAGATCCACACTACGGATCTCCCCATAAGCACCAATCCAATGTATGGGATGTCCAATTACGGAGCTGGACCGAGTGGGCATGCCCTGTATATTCGAGATCGAGATTATCGCGATTTTTCTGGTCCTTATTCAGATGAATCATCTTCTGGCGATGATTACGAGCGTGATGAAGCCCCGAGGAGGCGACGTGCAAGTAAAGAGCCTATGGGGAGAACTCGAACTATCCATGATGGACTCTCTTCAACAGCTGCTGAGAGGATTAAGGCTTATGAAGCCGAGATCTTAAAGTTAAAGGAAGATATGGCCAGGGAGCAAGCCAGATTAAATCAGACTTTGCCACCTTCCGCGTCAGGACCGATTCCCTTCATAGATCTGGAGAGGCCTCCAAGGAGGCAAAGAAGGACTACCGTCCCACCTGAAAGAACTACAAGGGTGGAAACCCCTAAAAGCAACCCTAAGGATCTGATGCCACTTGGGGACCCTGATGATCCCACACCTCCGTTTACTGAAGACGTGATGAATGCTCATATCTCAAAGAAGTTTAAGATGCCAACAATCAAAGCTTATGATGGAATGGGTGATCCTGCCAACCACGTTAGAACATTCTCAAACGCACTGCTGTTGCAGCCTGCTAGCGACGCTTTGAAGTGTAGGGCTTTCCCTCAAACTTTGTCAGGCATGGCTCAAAGATGGTATAGTCGGCTTCCTGCAAACTCGATTGGTTCCTTTAAGGAGTTGAGTGCTGCTTTCATTAGTCAATTTATCAGCGGAAGAACGCATGAGAAAAGCTCTGCATCTCTTATGTATGTGGTACAAGGGAAGAACGAAAGTCTGAGAGACTACCTTAAGAGGTTCACCAAGGAGACTCTGAACATCACTGATCTGGACAATAAGGTTGCAATGGTAGCCTTGGAGCATGGTACCACCGACTTATACTTTAAGAGATCGTTGGCAAAACATCCCCCGGAGAATATGGCTGATCTCCAGCGAAGGGCTGATAAGTACATCAAGGCCGAGGATAGCACGAAGAAGGAAGTCACATTAGGCAATGGTCAGGGAAACAATGATACAAAAAAGCGTAAGCAAGGGCAGGAGTACGATGCTAGGGACAAGTATCCCCGAACTAGCAAGGACTCTGATTCGCCACCAAAAAAGAACTTGGGACCAAGGTTCTCTGACTATGCAAGGTTGAATGCCCCTAGAAGTCAAATCTTGTTGGAAATTGAGAAGGATAAAGACTTCCGATGGCCGAAGCCACTCAGGGGAGACCCCGCAAAGAGGAATAAGGATCAGTACTGTAGGTTCCACCGAGATGTAGGACATGACACGGATGATTGCAGACAGCTGAAGGACGAGATTGAATTCTTGATCCGTAAAGGAAAGCTGAACAATTTCACAAAGGGTGGAGATCATGGAACCCAAAGAGGGGATTACAACAGGAGAAACAATGACAGAAGGGATAATGATCGTGATCGTAGCACGCAGCCCCGAGGGCCAGTTATCAACATGATCTGGGGAGGTCCGACAGCGGCCGGTACAACTCGAAACTCTCGAAAGGCATACGCAAGAGAAGTAATGCACATTGTGGGAGAAGCCCCGAAGCGTGCCAAAACCGAGATGGTAATTGGTTTCGATGATTCAGACTTGGAAGGGGTGAAATTCCCCCATGATGACCCGCTAGTCATAACTCCTGTGATTGGAAATTCAGAAGTAAAACGAGTCTTGATAGACAATGGAGCTTCTGTGGATATTTTGTTTCATGATGCGTTTGTGAAGATGGGATACAACGACTCTCAATTGACCCCTGCAAACATGCCTATATACGGATTTAATGGAGTGGAGTCCAACGTTGAAGGGACTATTCAGTTGCCCATGACTATTGGGCAGGAGCCTAAGGAGGCGACTCAGATGCTGAATTTCTTGGTGATTAAAGCAGCTTCAACATACAACGCAATCCTTGGAAGGACAGGATTACATGCGTTTAAGGCTGTGGCCTCTTCCTATCATATGAAGATTAAGTTTCCAACACGGAATGGTGTCGGAGAGCAAAAGGGTGATCAGAAGATGGCAAGAAGTTGCTATGTAGCCGCCTTGAGGGCCGATGGAGTCGGGGGGCAGGTCCTTCCAATTGAAGACATGGATGTCCGTGACGATGAAGAACATAGAGGGAAGCCAGCAGAGGATTTGATTCCCATACCCCTAGAGCCGAATGATCCTGAAAAAGTTACTTATGTTGGAGCATCCCTGAAAGAACCCTTGAAGGGCAAGCTGGTAGAATTCTTACAAAAGAATAGCGACGTGTTCGCTTGGACAGCAGCTGATATGCCAGGGATTGACCCCCAACTCATAACTCATAAGTTGAATGTTGACCCCAAGAGGAAGACAATAAAGCAGAAGAAGAGAAACTTTGCTCCGGAGAGGCAAGAGGCCATTAAGCAAGAAGTGGATAAGCTCTTGGAAGCTGGTTTCATTGAAGAGATTCAGTTTCCCGAATGGTTAGCAAACCCTGTGATGGTCAAAAAAGCGAATGGGAAGTGGAGGATGTGTATAGACTTCACCGACCTGAACGATGCATGTCCAAAAGATTGTTTCCCCCTTCCAAGGATTGACATGCTGATAGATGCCACAGCTGGACATGAGATGTTAAGCTTCATGGATGGATTCAGCGGCTATAATCAGATTAAGATGCACAAAGATGACATCCCTAAGGTATCTTTTATAACTGACTTTGGTGTCTTCTGTTATCTTGTTATGGCATTTGGTCTAAAGAATGCAGGAGCTACTTACCAACGCTTGGTGAATAAGATATTTGCCCATCTGATTGGAAAAACCATGGAGGTGTATGTTGATGACATGTTAGTCAAGAGCCTACTCAAGGCTGATCATATTAAGCACCTCGAAGAGGCATTTGAAGTGCTGAGGCACCATAAGATGATGTTGAATCCCGCTAAGTGTGCCTTTGGCGTTGGATCTGGAAAGTTTTTAGGACTGATGGTTTCAAAGAGAGGCATTGAGGCCAATCCTGACAAGATCAAGGCGATTTTAGACATGGAACCACCACGTTCGATAAGAGATGTGCAGAAGTTGACAGGCCGAGTAGCAGCCTTAGGGAGGTTCATCTCTAAATCTGGTGATAAGTGCTTACCTTTCTTTCAAACATTAAAGAAGGTAAAGAATTTTGAATGGACACCTGAAAGCCAAGAGGCCTTTGAGCAATTGAAGAAGTACATGGCTGAAGCCCCGCTGTTGGCCAAGCCTAGCATCGGAGAGACTCTTTATCTATACCTGGCGGTATCTGAGCAAGCATTGAGTGCCGTCCTCATAAGGGAAGAGAACAAGGTTCAGAAACCTATATACTATGTGAGTAAGGTGTTGCATGGAGCTGAGTTAAACTATTCCACCATTGAGAAGTTTGCTTTAGCATTGGTAACGGCTTCAAGGAAACTACGACCTTATTTTCAGTCACACAAGATTGAAGTCCTGACGGACCAGCAGTTGAGAAGTATCTTGCACAGCCCTAAGGTCAGTGGAAGTTAATTAAGTGGGCAATCGAACTCGGAGAATTTGACATTGCATATAAGCCTCGGACAGCCATCAAGGCTCAGGCATTAGCTGACTTCTTGGTTGAATGTACCATTGGCAATCAAGAAGTCGGGGGGCAGGAGATAGTAACCACCCCTGGAGTTGAGAGTAAGGATGAAGAACTTGTACCTGATCAGAAAGAGTATTGGGTGCTCTATTTTGATGGAGCATCAAAAACAAAATCTAGTGGTGCAGGTTTGGTTTTGCAAAGCCCCGATGGGTTCACGGTTGAATACGCTTTGAAGTTGGACTTTCCTACAACCAACAATGAAGCTGAATATGAAGCATTAATAGCTGGATTGGGATTGGCCAGAGTCATGAGGGTCAAGAACCTCAAGGTGTGTGGAGATTCAAGACTGGTAGTCTCGCAAGTGAATGGTGAGTTTGAGGCCAAGGATGAAACTATGGCAAAATACCTCAGAGTCGTGAAAGCAGTTATGACTCAGTTTGAGGAGTGCTACCTGGAGCACATTCCTAGGGAAGAGAACGTTAAGGCCGATGCCCTCTCTAAGTTCGCCTCTTCTGAAATAGAGAATTATGCCGGTAGTGTTTACTTCCAGGTCTTGAAGGCCCCGACCATCAATTCTAAGTTAGTAGCACCTATCGATGTTGGAAGCTGTTGGATAGATCCTATTAAAGCTCATCTAGAAACCGGATGGCTCCCCAGCAATGCCTTGGAGGCACGAAAATTGTCAGTGAGAGCATTGAGATACGCCTTGATTGAAGGCATCTTATACAAGAGATCGTTTGTCATCCCGTACTTGAAGTGCCTAAGGCCCCAAGAGGCAAGAGAAGCATTGGAAGAAGTTCATGAAGGGATCTGTGGGCAGCACTTGGGGGGCAGAGCCTTAGCTCACAAGATTACCCGCCTGGGATTCTATTGGCCAGAGATGTTAGCAGATGCCCAGGATTATGTCAAGAAGTGTGATAGATGTCAGAAACATGCCCCTGTTGTAAGGCAGCCGCCTGAAAGGTTAACCTCAATCAGCTCTCCCATTCCGTTTGCTATGTGGGGAATGGACATTCTTGGTCCTTTCCCCATGGCTTCAGCACAAAGGAAGTTTCTGATTGTCGCCATTGATTACTTCACTAAGTGGATTGAGGCTAAGCCTTTAGCCAAGATAACAACCAAGCAAGTTTCCCAGTTCTTTTGGGAGAACATAATCTGCAGGTATGGAATTCCCCGAATCCTTGTGACAGATAATGGGACACAATTCAACAATGAAGAGTTCAGAAAGTACTGTGAGGAAAATGCTATCGAGCTTCGTTTTACTTCGGTAGCTCATCCGCAAGCTAATGGACAGGCTGAGGTAGCCAATCGGATTATTCTTGATGGACTTAAGAAGAGGGTCGAACGATCGAGAAATACTTGGGTGGATGAATTACTGCCTATACTATGGGCATATCGTACTACTTGCAAAGTAACAACTGGGGAAACCCCTTTCCTACTGGCTTATGGAGCCGAGGCAGTCGTACCACTGGAAGTCATGCATGCATCACCTAGAATTGAAGCATTCGAGCCAGAGACTAATGAAGAAGGCATGAGGCTCGCCTTAGATTTGATTGATGAAGTCAGGGACGAGGCAAATGCCAGAAATGCGGAGCATCAAAAGAAAGCATCTTTCTACTACAACCACAGGGTTAAGGAGAGGTTCTTTCAACAAGGTGACTTGGTTCTTAGGAAGATCGAGGCTTCTGGAGTTGGTCAGAAAGGAAAGTTAGCCCCAAACTGGGAAGGGCCGTATCGAGTCAAGAAGACACTAGGACGAGGATCTTACAAACTGGAAACCTTGGACGGGGTTGAGGTGCCCCGGACTTGGCATGCATTGAACCTCAAGGTTTACTATGTTTAAGCTCTCCTGAAAAGGACCTAGCTTTTTGCCTATGTAATAGAAGTAGAAATAAGGTTGATGAAACCATTCCAAGTTTTTAAAAACTTGAGATTGTTACGACCAACTCAACACGCAAGTGCACGTGATCTCAAGTAATACAGATAGCAAATAAGGTTCGTTCCTACAGGGACTCGTTGTATTGTCTAGCTAACTCACTCACCAATGTATGATTGTTTTCCGATGCTAAAACAAATAATAAAGTGGATTGTTGTTATCACTAAGATTTATCTAAGAAATTATAACTAATTATCAACTGCTTAAACTGAGATTTATGTCGAATTACTTATGCAAATAAAACATGGGAGTTTAGTTTCTTTAAACAATCCATCTATAGTCTCCAAATCTTTAGCCTTGTTCATGTGAATTATTAACACCTGATCGAACACACAAAACTGATATAAGCTAACTTCCGTTACACAAATACCATCCTAAACAATATCCACAATAAAGATAGAAATCATTTAGTCTCCCGATTATGCCAAGTCTTCATATGTCTATAAAGAATAAAACATAATGGTTGAGGTGCAAGCATTCAATTGATCACATAGTCGTCATAAAACGGTTAGAGTTATGACACTAATTACGAATGATATTATCACGCATAAACCTACGCTAACATGGCAAGTTCTAAACTCTTATTTCCACTTTCGCTTCAACAAGAATTAACACACAATTACAGGAGTTAGCTACTCTCCTATAACGAATTAAATCAACCATGATAGGATATCACATCAATCACACTAAAGGCATCGAGAAGATTCAACACATAGAATTCATGAATAAATCCACTAAACCCCCATGACAACGAATTAGTTCATGATCGAACTAATCATCATCATGGGTTCCAATGAAAACATGATAGAAAGAGACGAATAATGACTGAGATAAATATCAAAGGTTTTAAAGAATACACCAAGGTTAAGCATCCACAAACTAGGAAGAATACAAGAATAGAATTGTGAACTATCCTCTTCCTTCCTTCTTTGTGCTAATAAAACTACGTACAAAAAACAAGCTATCCTCCTCTTCTAGGGTTTTCTTTTCTTCCCTTATATGGGCCTCCAGGTGCTAGTACATAAAAGAAATGTTTTTTTTTTATTTTATTTAATTCACCCAAAACAAATCAGGAACCGGGTCAGACGAGACGGCGATGCGGCGCCGGCTTCAAGCACAATTACGGCGATGCGGCGCCAGGACATTCTCAACAGCGATGCGGCGCCGTCCTCCAGTACAAACACGGCGACGCGGCGCCGTACCTACTGTTCAGCAACATAATTTTTCCTTTTCTTGAATTTGACTCCGTTTTGCACTTCGATTGCTATGCTTCGTTCCTCTAACACCTGTGATTGATATCCCTGCACAATACCCTTAAAAGAGATCAAAAATACCACAACTCGAGTACAAACCATCGTTTTAAGCTAAATGGAAACGTTCTAAGTAGATAAAATACCCACTTATCACACCCCCAAACTTAAACCGATGCTTGTCCTCAAGCATAACAAACAAAATATTTACAACTACCTATTACCACTTTCGTAGGTGATCACGGTTGCATTTGGCATATGCAACAAGCCCTTTAAACCCCTAGGCAGCCCTAGTGGACGAGTAAGGTCTCGTGAGGGCCTATAGTGAATGTACCCACAAAATCCATCTAATAATGCAACTAACAAAGCAACTAACTACATGAATGCAACTATATGAAAATGCAATAATCCCCTTTAAACTGACCAAAACCAACTAGCAACCAGCTGCCTCAAAGAATGCAACTAAATCCGAATAGAGCTCGACTAAGCCCCCGTATACTAACAATACATGAACAGAAACGTGTGTGTGTGCAATGCTCATCAGAAATGCTCCCAACACTAGGTCAAAAACCATACCTATCCTTTGCCAAGACAATCACAGGTTTATAAACAGAATAGACTTTAGACACTTCATAACCTAGGAACACCACCATCCTTATTCAAGTTAACCAAGAATTCATGCTTTATTACTACGACACTAAATACTATATACACTACGCATGCTTATTTAACCGTGCAATGAGTGAGACCCCAAAAGGCTTATACAATAATACCCATGTAGCGAGTGTTAGGTCAGCCGGATCCCAGACTATAAAGGCCTTAGGTCACTAGGACTAAGTCCCCTCAGACTTAATAACTCGAGTATTAAAGAGCTCACTCTGGTTAATTTTGCATTTAAATTATTTACATGACTCTTTTTTTCTTCTTTTTTTCATTTTTTCATTTTTTTTTTTTTCATTTTTTTCATTTTTTTCCTTTTTTTTTTTTCCTTTTTTTTTATGCAATCTGGAACGAGAATTCTCAATTCCAACCCTAGACTACTCATATAAAAATGAGCCGGCTACTAGCCGTTTGACGCCTAGCCATTATTGACCAAAATTAACACTAGCATGAAATCCTTGGTGTCCCCCAAACTTAGACTTTATTGCTCCTACGCCATCAAGGGAATAACGAAAATTCTAATTATAATCAAGTGATTAAGTCTCAAACATCCAAACAGGCATGACCCTAACCTAGCCCAAAAGCACCTAATGAGACTAGTGAAAAGATTCTGTTTCCGTAACATGCAAGTCAATTCCATGGGAACTATAAATCAACCCTCTATTCATCATTACCACACCCAATTAGACATCTATCTACCAATCAGAATTAGCTCGTTCTAAGGGATCATGAAAAATGCATGCTATGCAATGCAAATGCAACTATATGAACATAAATATCACAATAAACAGAATGTCCTATATGGCATACATAAAAACAAAACAAAAACGCTCAACAAAAACGCTCTACACTAACATGCAATTATGCTCCTAACATGACATGCAACACATCTATTATACAACTAATACAAATGCACCTTTAATCCCCACCCCCAAACTTAAAAATTGCAATGTCCACATTGAAGGTAAGAATCAAAAGAGTGCAAGGCATACCTACTCGTCGTCAGCAGGGTCACCCTCCTCGGGTGGTAATGGCTTGAGCCCGAGTGCAAAAACTTCCTCATTTGACAACTTACGAAGCACCTGAAAATTATTAGAATCAGCTAGCCCACGAGACTTATGTAGAATGTCAACTCTTCTTTCCCATAGAGTTGCATCCAACAACTGAATTAGCCCCTTTCTTCCTTCGTTCTCAATGCCAGAAATCCCACTTGAAGCTTTTTCCACTGGATCTGATTTTTTTAGCTGCTCGATCTCCTTCTTCACATTCTTATCAACAACGTCCACTTTGAAACACTCCTCTGAATCTGACGGATATTTTGTTGCCTTGAACACATTGAAAGTGACTTTCTGATCATGCACTCTCATGGTAAGCTCTCCTTTTTGCACATCAATCAGAGTTCGGCCCGTAGCTAGAAATGGCCTTCCCAAGATGATAGGAATCCTCTTATCCTCCTCAAAGTCCAGTATAACAAAATCAACCGGAAAAATCAGCTTATCCACCTTCACCAATACATCCTCCACTATACCTCTAGGATATGTGATCGACCTATCTGCCAACTGCAAGGTCATATTAACAGGTTTCGGATCAGGTAACCCAAGTTGCTTAAAAACAGACATCGGCATCAGATTAATGCTAGCTCCCAAATCACATAAGCACTTGCTGAAAAGTTGTTTGCCAATAGTGCAAGGTATGGTGAAGCTCCCCGGATCCTTCAGCTTAGGTGGCAACTTTTGTTGCAAGACAGCACTACACTCCTCCGTCAAAGCGACGGTCTCTAAATCCTCGAGTTTCAATTTCCTCGAGAGAATACCCTTCATGAACTTCGCATAGCTCGGCATTTGCTCAAGAGCCTCCGCAAATGGTATGTTAATCTGCAGCTTCTTGAATACATCCAAGAACTTAGCGAATTGCTTGTCTAACTTTTGCCTTTGAATTCGTTTTGGGAATGGAGGAGGTGGAAACACCTTATCTTCTACTTCTTTTTGGGAATTAACACTCTTGTGAATGATAGGAGTTGAAGGAGTAGCATTAGGAAGCAAATCAGAACCAGAATCGACCTCAACTGAAAATTCACATTTTTTCTCCAGAGGGCTCGGCGACGCGTCGCCGTTTTTGTACTGTGAGGCGGCGCCGCGGCGCCGTAGGGCCTGCTCAGGAATTTCATTTTTTTCCTCGGTTGCTTTTTCTTCGTTCTGACCTTGTAGACTTCTTCCTAATCGTAATGTTATTGCCTGAACCTGTTCCTTTTGATCTTTCTTGCCTGGATTCACCTCTGTGTCACTCGGAAGCGTTCCTGGTTGACGGTTCAACAAAGCATTGGCTAGCTGACCAATTTGATTCTCTAAAGTTTTCAATGACACTGCCTGACTCTTATACATCATCCGAAGCTCTTCCAATTCCGACTTCTCAGACTGATTCAATGAAGTTCCTTGAGATGGTTGAAACCCCGGTGGATTGAATGGTTGCCTTGGAGCATAAGGTGGCGGTTGATAGTTCTGATTACTTGGCCTTGCATTGAACTGCTGATTATGTGGTTGCTGAGCACCTCCCTGATTGTTGCTCCAACTGAAGTTGGGATGATTCCGATTGTTGGGATGATAAAATTGTGGCACTGGTTGCTGAGATCTTTGAAAATTACCAACAAATTGTGCGGATTCAGCTGAGATAGCACACATATTTGTGTCATGTGCCCCTGCACACAATTCACACACCATAGCAACCTGGTTAGTACCAAGATTAGAAAGGGAATCTACCTTCATTGTCAACGCTTTGAGTTGAGCAGCAATAGCAGTAGCTGCATCCAAGTCAAGAACTCCGGCCACTTTGGCAGGTGGCAAGCGTTGAGTAGGATTCTGAAACTCGTTGGCCGACATCATTTCAATCAGATTATAAGCATCCTCATAGCTTTTTGCCCATAGCGCACCTCCAGAAGCTGCATCTAACATAGGCCGGGACTGAGCTCCCAACCCGTTATAGAAATTGCTGATTATCATCCAATCCGGCATTCCATGATGAGGACAACGTGCCAATATCTCCTTGTACCTCTCCCAAGCTTCTCCCAAAGATTCCTGGGAATGCTGAGCAAACTGAGAAATGGCATTCCTGTAAGCTGCTGTCTTCGCCATGGAGAAATACTTGGTCAAGAACTTTTGAGCACAGTCTGCCCATGTTGTAATAGAGCCTGATGGCATAGAATGTAACCAACTCTTGGCTTTATCCTTAAGAGAGAAGGGAAATAGCCTCAATCTGATTGCGTCATCTGTAACTCCGTTGAATTTGAAGGTGTCACAGATCTCAAGGAAGTCCCTAATATGAGCATTGGGATCTTCAGCAGGACTACCCCCAAACTGGACTGTGTTCTGAATCATCTGAATGATGTTTGGCCTTAGCTCGAAATTGTTAGACCCTATAGCTGGGCGAACAATACTAGTATGGATGTCCTCCACTTTCGGCTGAGAGAATTCACTCAAAGCCTTCGCTGCTTGTTCTTGATTTGCCATAACTTCCTTTGCTTCAAGATTGTCTTCTAACCCGAAATCAAGTCTTCTCCTAGCTAGTTCTTCTGTACGTGCTAGTTCGTCTCTACGTGCACGAGCTCGTGTACGCATAAACTCTCAACAAGTACCTGAAATTCACCAACAAGGAATTTTATGAAAACGTCCTAGTCACCGAAATTCAATGACCACTGATGGCAAATATTGAAACTAAACAAATTAAAACCGCGTCCCCGGCAGCGGCGCCAAAAACTTGTTACGACCAACTCAACACGCAAGTGCACGTGATCTCAAGTAATACAGATAGCAAATAAGGTTCGTTCCTACAGGGACTCGTTGTATTGTCTAGCTAACTCACTCACCAATGTATGATTGTTTTCCGATGCTAAAACAAATAATAAAGTGGATTGTTGTTATCACTAAGATTTATCTAAGAAATTATAACTAATTATCAACTGCTTAAACTGAGATTTATGTCGAATTACTTATGCAAATAAAACATGGGAGTTTAGTTTCTTTAAACAATCCATCTATAGTCTCCAAATCTTTAGCCTTGTTCATGTGAATTATTAACACCTGATCGAACACACAAAACTGATATAAGCTAACTTCCGTCACACAAATACCATCCTAAACAATATCCACAATAAAGATAGAAATCATTTAGTCTCCCGATTATGCCAAGTCTTCATATGTATATAAAGAATAAAACATAATGGTTGAGGTGCAAGCATTCAATTGATCACATAGTCGTCATAAAACGGTTAGAGTTACGACACTAATTACGAATGATATTATCACGCATAAACCTACGCTAACATGGCAAGTTCTAAACTCTTATTTCCACTTTCGCTTCAACAAGAATTAACACACAATTACAGGAGTTAGCTACTCTCCTATAACGAATTAAATCAACCATGATAGGATATCACATCAATCACACTAAAGGCATCGAGAAGATTCAACACATAGAATTCATGAATAAATCCACTAAACCCCCATGACAACGAATTAGTTCATGATCGAACTAATCATCATCATGGGTTCCAATGAAAACATGATAGAAAGAGACGAATAATGACTGAGATAAATATCAAAGGTTTTAAAGAATACACCAAGGTTAAGCATCCACAAACTAGGAAGAATACAAGAATAGAATTGTGAACTATCCTCTTCCTTCCTTCTTTGTGCTAATAAAACTACGTACAAAAAACAAGCTATCCTCCTCTTCTAGGGTTTTCTTTTCTTCCCTTATATGGGCCTCCAGGTGCTAGTACATAAAAGAAATGTTTTTTTTTTATTTTATTTAATTCACCCAAAACAAATCAGGAACCGGGTCAGACGAGACGGCGATGCGGCGCCGGCTTCAAGCACAATTACGGCGATGCGGCGCCAGGACATTCTCAACAGCGATGCGGCGCCGTCCTCCAGTACAAACACGGCGACGCGGCGCCGTACCTACTGTTCAGCAACATAATTTTTCCTTTTCTTGAATTTGACTCCGTTTTGCACTTCGATTGCTATGCTTCGTTCCTCTAACACCTGTGATTGATATCCCTGCACAATACCCTTAAAAGAGATCAAAAATACCACAACTCGAGTACAAACCATCGTTTTAAGCTAAATGGAAACGTTCTAAGTAGATAAAATACCCACTTATCAGAGATATTGGAAGTAGAGTATCTATGTAAGGGCTGTGCCCGTTTCTTCATATTAATAAGACTATCCTACATTTTCATATGAACCCTACTCATTGATATTTATGCACAAAATGCTAGACTATACATGCGAGTATAAATAAGTTGAGAAGCATTAAGGACAAAGGATTACGAATTTAAAAGTTATGCCCGAAGGCAGAATACATAACCAACTAGTTCAAAATAAGTTAACAAAGTCATGCCCGAAGGCAGAGTGCATGAATAGAAAGATAAAGATGTCAGCTACTAAGCATCTCCAGTATGCTCCTCCTCTCCGGCTGCACCAGGGTGAGCAGAGGAATCTGGCTCTAGGATCCTCTCATCATCCTCTGGGTCCTCCTCCCGTGTGTCCTGCACTGCCAAGGCCATAGGAGCATGAGGGCTAGGGAAGTCTGAAACACTAAGGGTACCAGGAAATCTCCTAGTAACCTCAGCAAGAGCTTCATCCCATCCCTGAGTAAACTGATAAGGGAATAGAGAGTCGTCATGCTTCTCCATGAAGCCCATATACTCCTGGGAGGCAAGGTATTCGTCAATCAGGTCGTCCTTGTCCTTCCTGAGAGAGACATTTTCAGCCTGAGACTCTAAAAGCTCTTTCTCCCTCCTCGCTAAAGTGGCCTTGACAGAGCCCAGTTCATCCTGGGAGTCATCAAACTTGGCCTTGTAAGTCTCGTAGTTGGAACGCCAAGTCTTAGCTTGGAATACGACTCCCTGGAAGTTGGCATTAGCCTGCAAAAGATAAAGTTAAAACCACGGTTCAGTTGACAAAACAAGTACATAAAAGAGTGGATAGAAAGGAGCTTACAGCTGCGAAGGCCTGAGCTCCAGCACTCTCAGCTCCTTCAAGAGTGGAGCCAGATACATAGTCCTTGAAGTCACCAGGGGTGATGGAGTGATAGGACCAATCCATAGCATGCCTGCAGTCTCCAACAATGGAGTCTTTCTTCCTAATACCCCAGTTGGGGCGCCAAGCACTCTTGGAGGAGCCATCTACCTCCTCAACATCAGCCACATGGGGCCTCAAGTAGGCATCCGAGGCTGTTGGGGCTCGAGGATCTTTCCCTGAACGAGCCCTTTTCAGCCTAGCAGTGTCCCCATCTTCTGGCTCATTGGTCTTGTTGATAAAAGCTGCAGCTGCAATTACAAAACAAAAAACAAATAATGGGTATGAGATAATCATATTCAAATAAAGGAATGCAAAAAGAAAGGAAATTACCCTTATTGCCCACTCGGGAAAGTCCCAAAGTCTTAAGTTGGAACTCATTCAGGAGATCCCAAGCCATAGTAGAATAATTATCTTTGATGAGCTCCTGGTAGGCAAGGGTCTCTTCCTCATTCAGCTCAATGTCATTGGCACTTCCATCTACTACCTTACCAAAGGTACTACGAAAAACATTGCCCCAATCTCCACCTTCCCATATCAAGTACATAAACTCCTTCTTCCACTTTGGGTTGGAGTCAGGAATAGATTGGGGGTGAAAAATTGGAGGAGTAGAAGAACGGTGACTAATGTAAACCCAACCCGGGGTAGATTCAGCAGAATTTTTAAATTGAAATATTTTTCTAAAAAGAGCTACAGAAGGAGGGAATTTGTTTTTAAGGCAAAGGACCAGAAAACAGTTGATCACCCTCCAAGAATTGGGAGGAAGTTGACAAGGGTTAACTCCTACATCTGCTAAAAGCTTAGGGATAAACTCATGAAAAGGGAATCGAACCCCTGCAACAATGGCACCCCTATAAATACAAAGTGCATTGGGGCGCCAATGGCAAGATCGATCCCCAGGTTCAGCTGGGATAAGCCTATAGGGATATTCTATTTTATACATCCTATTATAGTCAGTGATTTTTTCTATGTCATGGAAAATGTTGCTATGATTATAGGAATCAAGGTGTGACAGGGATGGAAAATCTTCTTTACGATTTAAAATCATATCCTGTAAACTCATGGAGGAAGAACGAATGGTGATACCTCTTTTTGAGGCCACTTGCAGTTTCTGGAAACGTTGAGTAGCACGATCTTCAGCCATCTCTTCAAATCTTCAAAGAAAAATTATGATGATCAAAGAAAATCTGCAAAGAACAAAGAAGTTTTTAGAACAATCTTCAAATCTTCAAAGGAATTGAAGGAAAAACCCAGAAAAAAGGCAATCTTCAAACTAAAAAACTAGAAATTCTGGAAAGTACCTTGAGTGTTCTTCAAATCTTCAACAATAACTGGAAAATTTCTGGAAAAATTCCCAGAAATCCTTGAGCAATCTTCAAATCTTCAAAGATTGGAAGAAAAATCACTAGAAAACTTGAAGGATGCCTTTGAATCTTCAAAGAAAGAGGATCAAACTCAGAGAAAATTTCTTAAGGGAATTAGAAACTTTTGAGAGAGTTTTTTAGAAACTTTTGTGATGAAGTGAAAGTGAAAACTTTGGCCTTTATATAAGCAAAAAGTTCGGGGATTTCAACCGGTTAAAATGAATATCAACCGGTTGTAACCAGTTCAAAACTCTTATGGGCTGTCAGCACAAAGTGGACTTTAAAAAAAAAGAGGCCCAACAACACTAGGCTTGTTAAAGCCCAAGTATAGTTAAAGCAATTAAAGGCCTGTCGTGGCCCAACCCATATTGGTGAACCTTATTGAGGTTTTAATTTAAGGTCATATTGACCAAAAGTTGAAGCCCAAGTCAAAGTCAATTAAGAGCCCACGAGGAGAGGCCCAGAATTAAGGCCCAAAAGCAAGACAAGCGTCCTAAACAAAAATTGTCTGAGGTCGTGACCAACGACCTCATTTGACAATACAATTCCGAGCTCGATCAAACGACCTGGAAAGTCAAGTAAAAACCCAATTTGAGGTCGAAAATATACTGGTGCTAGCTCGTAAGTTTGAGGTCGAAAAAGAATAGAAAGTCACCAAAAATCTATACGACTTTAAACCCATTTTGAGGTCGATATTCTCTGGAATTGAGATCGAAATTCTGAGCTCGAAAATGAACTTGAAAATTTGGAAATTCCTAACGACCTAGGATTAAGTTTGAGATCGTTTAAAACATTATTCGAGCTCGTAAATATGAGGTCGTTATAACAGGGTTTGAAATCGTAGGTTTGAGGTCGAATTTGTACTAGGAATTCAAGAAAAACCACACGACCTGGGACCCTTTTTAAGGTCGTTTTTTCTTTATTTGAGATCGTTAATTCGAGGTCGAAGTTGAACTGAGAAACATAGGTAATCCTTTCGACCTGGGACTTATTCGAGGTCGAAACTACATTGTGTTGAGGTCGCAGACTCCTGGTCGAAAATCAACTGCAAAACGAGCTCGAAGCCCACGACCTGGGACACTTTGAGCTCGAAGTTTGAGCTCGAAAATGAGCTGAAAAAAGACAGAATTAAATTCCAAAATTCCAGAAAAGTAGAAAAATAATTTTTAAAATTATTTTATGCATGAAACACAATTTAATATTTTTGATTGATATGTCAAAAATAAAGAAAAATACCCGTGGGTACCAGAAAAATCCTAAAAATTTAGGAGAAATATGAAAAAATATGAGGAATTTTATTCCTTAAAATAAATGGGCAAATTTCAATAACAAAAGTTGTTCGAAAAAATTGCTTAACCTCGAATAAGGCAAATCGTCGTAAATGTGTAGGTCGCTCCACACTTTACATTCAAGACGATACATGTGAAACACTAGTGTACATAAACCTTTTAAACTTCAACGAAAACCTGATCAGTTTTCCTAGAAGTTGGGGGGCAAATGATATGGGCTAAAAGTAAGCCCTAAGGACACATTTAATGTGGCATTAATTAGACCTAGAATGGTCCAAACGTGGGGCCCACCAGGTGGGCCCAAACTCCAATTATAATATTAATTTCGTAATTAATATTTAGGGGTAATTAACAGCTGGGAGATACAAGTCAGATAAGGACGTTATCCCTACGAAAAGTAACCTCCAAGCCACACAATCATACAAGGAAACTGACTCCTACAAGGAAGGAGTCTAGAACCTTCCTCAAGGATGACTTGCCCACCAAGTCTCCTAACCCTACCCTAATTCTGAGGCTTCTCAGCCTATATAAAGGGTCAGACCCCTCAACCTAGAACTACGTTTTATTGGCTTGATTCTCTAATTACAGAGATACGTAGGCATTCTGTGAGGACCGTTTAAGTCTCGAACGCAGAAGCAGCCATTAAAGCACGAAGCTCACAAACCCTAGCCGCAATAATTTAAACCTAGTTTTTATTCCACAACACTTATGCACACTACAACAAATTCGGCTAAATTCGACCGGAACAAAACGGTCGAAATTAGCTAATTTCGACCGGATATGGTCGAAATTAGCTAATTTCGACCGTTTTGAAGTTGGTCGTTTTTAGCTTGGTCGAAAATAACATAAATGGTCGAAAATAGCTAATTTCGACCGACTAAATTCGACCGAATAAATTCGACCAACTAAATTCGACTAACTAAATTCGACCGAATTTGGTCGAAATTATAAATTTGGCAAAAAATTTGAATTTTGGAAATTTTGAATTTTGGAGCCTAAACTATACTAAATTCGACCAAATATGGTTGAATTTAATATACTAAATTCGACCAAATATGGTTGAATACTTGAATTTAAT
The DNA here is from genome assembly GCA_037693485.1 of Kitagawia praeruptora. Classification (NCBI taxonomy): domain Eukaryota; kingdom Viridiplantae; phylum Streptophyta; class Magnoliopsida; order Apiales; family Apiaceae; genus Kitagawia; species Kitagawia praeruptora. The sequence goes on from CM075352.1 coordinate 119,156,488, forward strand.
ATACTAAATTCGACCAAATATGGTCGAATTTAAGGAACCCCGATTTTAAAAAAAAAATGGCAGCAGAATCTGCTGCTCTTTGAATCTAACGTTGATTTTGTGTAGCTTAGCATGTAGGATTCAGTTTGGTTACTAAAACTCATGATTTGGAGGTCAATAACATCTCCAAAACAGCTTCGATCCTCAAGAACACGAAGAACACTCAAGAACACGAAGAACATGAAGAACACGACAATCAAACTTCGATTTCTATACGATATTGAACTCGAAATTCAACATATAATATATGAAATTGACTAGAAAAACATACTCTACATGATGGAAATATCAAAATCAGCAACCAATTACGTTTACAAAAATTCATAATTTTGATAAGTAAATTCGAATTTAATAAAAAAATAGGAAAATTTCATAAATTATACCCCCTACAAAATCTGACGATGTTTTTGGATAGAGGATGATGAGAGCTTCGATTCGACTATAAGAGCGTTCAAATCGGACATAGATAGCGCCTCCAAATGTTGGTTTGATTCTTGAAAACTCAAAAACATAAAAAGAAAGAATATAAAAATAAATTGATGTGTATGTTTGTAAGAGAAGAAGAATGGAGTAGAAGTATAAAAGAATGTTTATGAGAGAATATGAATGGATGAAGAATATAAAAGAGTAGAGCTGTTTAACGAACCGAGCTGTTCGTTAAGCTCGGTTTGTTCGTTCGTGTTCGAGTTCGGTTAGCTCGTCCGATAAGCTTACCGAACTCGAGTTCGAACAAGAAAATATGTTCGTTAAGGTTACCGAACATTGTTCGGTTCGTTAAGATTTCGTCCGAGTTCGTTAAGAGTTCGTCCGAGTTCGTCCGAGTTCGGTTCGAGTTCGGTTCGTTCGATAAAAACAATAATATTTACAATTTTTTTAAAATTTTTTTATATTTCAAATTATTATATTAATTTTTTATACAATATTATATATGTAATTACCGAACTGTTCGTGTTCGGTTCGTGTTCGGTTCGGTATGTTCGCGAACAGTTCGTGTTCGGTTCGGTTCATTATCGAACTCGAGTTCGGACAAGAAAAGTTGTCCGATAAGCTTACCGAACATTGTTCGGTTCGTTAAGAATTTGTTCGTGTTCGTTAAAAGTTCGTCCGAGTTCGGTTCGTTTACAGCTCTATAAAAGAGAAAGAAATGAATGTAATTGAATTAATGGCTAGGATGAAATATTTAAAAAAGAAATGGGTGGTCTAGATTAATTTTATAGAGCAATACATGTGGCAATCCATGTGCTTCCCCCTTAGCCAATAGAAACATGACACGTGGCAACAAATAATTTTTTACATCTGAAAATTACCTTTTTCAACCTTATTTGGTCGAAAATAACAGCACGGCTAAATTCAACCGACTTTGGTCGAAATTAGCTAAATTCGACCAAATTCGGTCAAAATTAGCTAAATAATTTGATTTTCCACTCTTTTTTAATTAGTTTGTATAATTACTTGATACATTTAATAAAATTAGGAAAAAAAGGTAAAAATTTTATTTAAAATTCATACACAACCAAGTAGTCATAATAACTAATTTTGTGATGAATTTTACCTTAATTCCACTAATTTGCCTAATAATTTGATTTTCCATCCATTTTTAAGTAGTTTATAATTAAAATAAATTTAAAAAATTAAATAAAAATAGGACAAAAATATCCAAATTTTGGATAAATATTATACACACCCAAGTAGTCATACTAACTATGAACACTACAAAACAATTAAAAATAGTAGTAGTAGCAATGGAAGAATTGATTTGGGCAAGAGAAGAAGAAACCCCTAAACAAGGTTTCCTCGGGGTTTAGTGTTTAGATTTTTTAAAAAATATTTTTCGATGATCCAACCGTACGGATGTTAAGATATATCTAATTAAATGACATTACCAAATTTTTAAAAAATAAAAAATTAATTTGATTGGAGATCTTAGTAGAACACTTTTATATTTTCTAGTACCAATAACTAGTTATTTGTCCCATTTATTGTTTCTATTTTTTGAAAACTATTTCTCGATGATCCAACCGTACGGATGTCAAGATATATCTAATTAAATGACATTTCCAAATTTTTAAAAAATAAAAAATTAATTTGGTTGGAGATCTTAGTAGAACACTATTATATTTTCTAGTACCCGTAACTAGTGATTTGTCCCATATTATTGTTTTATAATTTTAAAAACTATTTTTCGATGATCCAACCGTACGGATGTCAAGATATATCTAATTAAATGACATTCCCAAATTTTTAAAAAATAAAAATTTGAATTTGGTTGGAGATCTTAGTAGAACACTATTATAATTTCTAGTACCCGTAACTAGTGATTTGTCCCATTTATTGTTTCTATTTTTTAAAAACTATTTCTCGATGATCCAACCGTATGGATGTCAAGATATATATAATTAAATGACATTCCCAAATTTTCAAAAAATAAAAATTGAATTTGGTTGGAGATCTTAGTAGAACACTATTATATTTTCTAGTACCCGTAACTAGTGATTTGTCCCATTTATTGTTTCTATTTTTTAAAAACTATTTCTCGATGATCCAGTCGTATGGATGTCAAGATATATATAATTAAATGACATTCCCAAATTTTCAAAAAATAAAAATTGAATTTGGTTGGAGATCTTAGTAGAACACTATTATATTTTCTAGTACCCGTAACTAGTGATTTGTCCCATTTATTGTTTCTATTTTTTAAAAACTATTTCTCAATGATCCAACCGTATGGATGTCAAGATATATATAATTAAATGACATTCCCAAATTTTCAAAAAATAAAAATTGAATTTGGTTGGAGATCTTAGTAGAACACTATTATATTTTCTAGTACTCGTAACTAGTGATTTGTCCCATTTATTGTTTCTATTTTTTAAAAACTATTTCTCGATGATCCAACCGTACGGATGCCAAGATATATCTAATTAAATGACATTCCCAAATTTTTAAAAAATAAAAATTTGAATTTGGTTGGAGATCTTAGTAGAACACTATTATAATTTCTAGTACCCGTAACTAGTGATTTGTCCCATTTATTGTTTCTATTTTTTAAAAACTATTTCTCGATGATCCAACCGTATGGATGTCAAGATATATATAATTAAATGACATTCCCAAATTTTCAAAAAATAAAAATTGAATTTGGTTGGAGATCTTAGTAGAACACTATTATATTTTCTAGTACCCGTAACTAGTGATTTGTCCCATTTATTGTTTCTATTTTTTAAAAACTATTTCTCGATGATCCAGTCGTATGGATGTCAAGATATATATAATTAAATGACATTCCCAAATTTTCAAAAAATAAAAATTGAATTTGGTTGGAGATCTTAGTAGAACACTATTATATTTTCTAGTACCCGTAACTAGTGATTTGTCCCATTTATTGTTTCTATTTTTTAAAAACTATTTCTCGATGATCCAACCGTATGGATGTCAAGATATATATAATTAAATGACATTCCCAAATTTTCAAAAAATAAAAATTGAATTTGGTTGGAGATCTTAGTAGAACACTATTATATTTTCTAGTACTCGTAACTAGTGATTTGTCCCATTTATTGTTTCTATTTTTTAAAAACTATTTCTCGATGATCCAACCGTATGGATGTCAAGATATATATAATTAAATGACATTCCCATATTTTCAAAAAATAAAAATTGAATTTGGTTTGGTAATTTAACGGTCAACTAGTATTTTGACTAGTTTGGGAAATAAATTAAAAATTTAAATAAAAATAGAAAAAAATCTAAAATTTAATTTAAAATTCAAACACACCAAAGTAATCATACTCACTATTTATGTGATGAATCTTAACCTACTTTCACTAATTTTCCATTTTGTTTTTATTTTTCCCCATTTTTAACTAATTTATAAAATAAATTAAAAAATTAAATAAAAATAGGAAAAATGCCAATTTTTGAACATAGATTCATACACCCCAAATTAGTCATACTCACTATTTAGCTAATGAATCTTACCCTATTTTCACTAATTTTCCATTTTTTCCCCATTTTTAACTAGTTTGTAACATAAATTAAAAATTAAATTAAAAAGGAAAAATGACAATTTTTGAACAAAAATTTGGTGGTATGACTACGTGGAATGTACCCCATTTATAAATATTTTTTCATGATGTGTACAAACATTTAAGTTTTTAATAACATATTTTCAATTTTTGAAAGTAATAAATTCAACCGAATTTGGTCACATTTAGCTAAATTCGACCAAATATGGTCGAAATTAAATTTGAACATTTTGATTTTTTTTGGGCGGCAAGTTTCCCGCTTTTCAAAAATTTTGAATTAAATTTTCCCGCTCACCCCAATTGCTAAATTCGACCAAAAATGGTCGAATTTAATTTTTTCATTGGCGGGAACTTTCCTCCTACTTTTGGCGGAATCTAAATTGCTAAATTCGACCATATTTAGTCGAACAATTCCTAAATTTGACCGATTATTTTCGACCGCTCCTAAATTCGACCGAATATGGTCGAAATTAGCCGGCCGTTTAAATTCGACCATATTCGGTCGAAATTAGCCACAGTCGAAAATATTCGGTCGAAATTAGCCTTGTTTTCTTGTAGTGGTATCATATATTCATATGTAGGGTATGATATGCTGATTGTATATTAACTTTCGTTTAATGAAAAGGTGGTTATGTTCAAGCTTCCAAAATATAAAGCGTAGCGCGTATGACAATCCACTAGAATTCTCTTGTAAATTCACAGAGATCCCAACCATAAACTGCATTCAAAATTCGCATGTTACAACGATTAATTTAACAAAAACTTAATATATTATCTTTCGAATAGAAGTTTATACTTCGAAAGGGTTTCGAAAATAAGCATAGAATTTATAACTAATATGTATTATAATTAATATGAAATTGATAAGAATCGAACTCTTGACCTACGGTAGTACCTCTCTATTATCCCTTTTACTCTTATTATATAATAGGATATAATGACATATTACTAATAGGACGATGCTACCTACATTTGAAGGATCGGGATCTATAAAGATAGATCTAAGAGATTAATCGGCTTAAGTCAGAATACATACATTGACAAGGTGTTGCATCAATTTGGGATGCAATAGGATAAAAGGGGCTATGTCCCAATGTCTCATGGGATAGAGATCTCAAAGGAAAACTGTCCTAAATCATCAGATGATAAGGACCGTATGAGTAAAGTACCTTATGCTTCGACAATTGGTTCTATAATGTATGCAATGATATGTACTCGTCCTGATGTCTCGTATGCTTTAAGCATGACGAGCAGATACCAGTCTAATCAGATACGATTAATTTAACAAAAACTTAATATATTATCATTCGAATAGAAGTTTATACTTCGAAAGGGTTTCGAAAATAAGCATAGAAATTATAACTAATATGTATTATAATTAATATGAAATTGATAAGAATCGAACTCTTGACCTACGGTAGTACCTCTCTATTATCCCTTTTACTCTTATTATATAATAGGATATAATGACATATTACTAATAGGACGATGCTACCTATATTTGAAGGATCAGGATCTATAAAGATAGATCTAAGAGATTAATCGGCTTAAGTCAGAATACATACATTGACAAGGTGTTGCATCAATTTGGGATGCAAGAGGATAAAAGGGGCTATGTCCCAATGTCTCATGGGATAGAGATCTCAAAGGAAAACTTTCCTAAATCATCAGATGATAAGGACCGTATGAGTAAAGTACCTTATGCTTCGACAATTGGTTCTATAATGTATGCAATGATATGTACTCGTCCTGATGTCTCGTATGCTTTAAGCATGACGAGCAGATACCAGTCTAATCAGGTGAGGGTCACTGGACAACTGTCAAGAATATTCTTAAGTACCTTAAAAAGACTAAAGATTCGTTCTTGATATACGGAGGAGATGAGAAGCTGATTGTAAGAGGTTACACTGATGCTAGTTTCCAGACATATAGGGACGATACTTTGTCCCGGTCTGGATTCGTGTTTTGTCTAAATGGAGGTGCTGTAAGTAGGAAAAGTTTGAAGCAAGAGAGAGTATCTGATTCTACAATGGAAGCTGAGTATAATGCTGCCAGTGAAGTAGCCAAAGAGGCTGTTTGGATTCGAAATTTTATTACAGGACTTGGTGTGGTTCTATCAATCGTAGATCCAGTTGATCTGTATTGCGATAACAATGGAGCCATTGCACAGGCTAAGGAACCAAGGTCCCATTCCAAGGCAAAGATTTTTCAAGAGATTAATGAAAGAGGAATATACATATATGTAAAGTGCATACTAATGATAATGTTGCGGACCCACTGACTAAGGCTTTGTCATAGCAGAAGCACGAAGGTCACACTAGTTCCATGGGTATTAGATACATGGGCGATTGGCTCTAGTGCAAGTGGGAGATTGATAGTGTTAGTGCCCTAGAGATAATGTAGTTGTGCTTCTAGGAAAGACTATTTTGTTATTTAATGATTATGTTCTACTGATTATTTTACATTGATTTATTATGTCTTAATTTATAGTGATATAAATGTTAGAGTAATAAATGTCCTTGGAATATAAAACACGTATTCTATATCTTTAAGTATGTGACTTAAAAATTAGATTATATGAATAGTGTTTATATTTCTAAATATTCCTAATCGAGCATTATTAATTTGGGACAATTATAATGCATAAAGATTAGTATGTTTGTTGACGGATGACCACATTTCATTGGTCATAGGTATAGTGATACTAGAGTCAAGAACATAGGTGCATGTAATATTATACATGGTACTGGATTGACCCACGGTGAGATTCTACATGTTGATAATGTCATTAGAAAGACTCACAGTGATAATGGTCTAATGATCCTTAGAGTTGAGATCATTATATTTCTATACGAGAATTAATATACTTTGACTACATTAAAAGTTACCTTTCACCGGGTGATGATAAAAGTGGACATCAGGTATTGTAACACCCTCACTTTCCATTATTAAAATATATCCTTTTTAGATTAAAATAAATTTATTTACAAAAAAAATTTTTCGAAAATTTTGGCATGATGTATCCGTAAATAGGACTATCCACCTGTATAATCACCAAAACCAACCAACTTTAACCAATCTTGCTCACATGCATAATAATAACAAAATAAAAAGAAATACAAATACCGACTATCTAAGACCGCTCACAGGCCACAGTATGAAACAACTACTAATTAACTATTACAACCCAAGTCCAAATAAAAATAATTTACAACTCCATAACTAAATAAGCTGTCTAACTGATGTAGAAATAATAAGGAATAGGGTTTTTAGCTGGCTATCCATCCCACAACCTCGACTCTTTAGCTGCCCCTACCAGACAGTCCACTCCTCCTGACACCTTCGTATTTAGCTGGAAAAACAAGGTTAGCAAGAAAGTGAGCCAAAGATGCTCAGCAAGTATAATATATAGGCTTAACTGAAATAAAACTGCGAGTCTGATAGGGAATAATAATCAACCATCTAAATGCTCAAAAGCTGCAAGGATATGCCATTTTATTTAAATCAGGAAATGGTATAGAATTGGACTATTATGCATTTTATAAAAAAAAAACATCAATAAGGTTAGGCTGCTGATTAGTCACGCACTAACCCCGGACAAACGCACACAACAATGTCCTTAATTGGATCCATGACACACATTGGCCTTAATTATTTCTGACCTTCACGGTCCGACCTTCACGGTCCACAGTTTTAAAAAAAAAAAAAACAGTCCAATCCTATATCTGACTACCAGGTGTCGGAACAATCGACCACCTCAATCCGCCAAACACCCTGGAAACTCACGTTCCGGGTCAACAACTCAAATCTCAAAAAAAAAGTGAGGTCTAACAATTTCTGACCTAGATATCGACAAGTTCGATATAAAAGGGTATTGGTTCAGATTATATTACCAAAAAGAACTAACAAGCTCAATTTTATGGTTTGGGACAGGATAAACAGATATTCGTATTTATCGAAATTTAAATGGAGAATAATATCAACAACAGGTCTGACTGATATAAAGTTCAAGTTAAGATAAGCATAGTTCACTTGAAAGATAAGTGAAATGATTTACTTGCAATACTAATTTGACAGGAACATTATAATAATAACATAAACAGATTTATCCCACTTGAACGATAAGCAGGGAATAGTATACTTGCCGCAACCCGGTATTTACTGAATTCGCAAAGTTCCTACGTCCTCAACCTTCGCTTTCCTTTTATCCTTGGAATCTACACAAAATATAAACACTATTTTAGAATTCTACTTGATGTCCGCTGCTCACTACCATTATTTAACCTTAACCTACCCTTGCGAATAATTCCCTAAATTAATTTTTTTAAATATATACCAACTTTATATAAGCCACTGATAAATTATTTAATCATAAATGGTACATTACCACGTAATCAATCAGTTTTAAAATATGAAGCCCGACTCATAATTTATGCAAGTAGTAATATTATACATACACATTTTCAAGAAATAAATTAAGATTTTTTAGAAAAATTTTGACGGCATCCCCTTTGTACGGGTGACTGCCCGTCGGAATACAACCGACTCAATCAACCAATATCAATCCCGATTATCTTCTCTTATCACATTACCATCATTCGAATCATTTTTATCCACTCCATTACAATTCAAGATAACCAATACGAAATTGATATTAAAGTACAATGTACTACATAAATATTATATTTAAATATTTGGCTCAGAAAATTCATCATCGCCAATTTACCCTCGACTCAAATTAAATCATTGTCAAGGGGGCAAAATCCCGAGGGTACCCTAATTTGGGTTTCCATCTCGAAATTCCGCACAAAGAAAATAATTTCAGTACATTGTTAATTTCACAAAAACAGTCAAACAAAGCACTGATTTAATGTCAATAATCGAACTAATATTAACCACAACAATCGAAGTAACCAATGTAATAATCGAGGCAGCAGCAAATGAACTTCCAATTTAACCCAACTGATTCAACCAACATAACCATCACACAAACCCATCAGACTTATGCACACATACACGAACAAATATATACACTCACCCCCACTAACTCACACTACAACACACACACACTTCACACTCACACACTCGTAATACACACAACCGAGCACAAGAACACACACACACAGCTCGCAATCTACACTAACTCACACACACATCAATTGTAACACGCACACACACTTAAGGAAAATGCACACACCCACACACTATAACCATGAACACACACTCACAACCTTGTACACACGCACACACACATAACACCACATGAAGATAAACAGTACAGGGGAGAGGAAGATGTTGTCAACACAACCCACAGCAATACGCACACACACGAGCATACACTCGATTCGAACACACACACACGCGACTGATCTTCATACAACACCCATCTGCGGATTGACTAACAGAAAGGAATTAAAGGAGACACATAACACAGGAGGAGAAAACAGGGGAATAGGGCTTTACCAAGTCCAATCAACAAAGTCGAGAGAATTGATTTTTATGAATTAAACTGTTGGAGGCCCACCTTCATTTTAGCCATCATGGGCATGTTCTCCACTTCCTTAGAGTAATGATACACATTCCCCACTTTTGTGCAACAGACAGAAATGTGGGACACTTCATTCCACCTTTTCCACCTACCAATGGTTCACAACCACACTATAAATAAGAGAGGAAGCTATTTGAGGAAGGGGATTACAACTCAAGTATTCTCTAAACACAAACACTCTACGTTTACCTATATCTCTCTAAAAGAACCGGAATACTTATTCTTACGCCGGAGGTGAATCGGGGGTTAAAACCCTCGCATTCTTCTTCTTTTGCAGGTCCAAACAAAGGATCCACCTGGCAGAAATCTGGTTCCAACATTTGGCGCCGTCTGTGGGAAACGTAGATATACGTTTGTGCTGAAAATCAAAATCTGCCAACAGCTTGGCCGAATGAAGGCTTTGGCCGAATGAAGAAGGTCTTGGCCGAATGAAGGCTTTGACCGAATGAAGGCTTTGGCCGAATGAAGAAGACTTTGGCCGAATGAAGAAGACTTTGGCCGAAGAAAGAAGGCTTTGACCGAATGAAGGCTTTGGCCGAATGAAGAAGGTCTTGGCCGAATGAAGGCTTTGGCCGAATGAAGAAGGCTTTGGCCGAATGAAGAAGGTCTTGGCGGAATGAAGAAGGCTTTGGCCGAATGAAGAAGGCTTTGGCCGAATGAAGAAGGCTTTGGCCGAATGAAGAAGGTCTTGGCCGAATGAAGGCTTTGGCCGAATGAAGAAGACTTTGGCCGAATGAAGAAGACTTTGACCGAAGGAAGAAGGCTTTGGCCGAATGAAGAAGGCTTTGGCCGAATGAAGAAGGTTTTGGCCGAAGGAAGGCTTTGGCCGAATGAAGAAGACCTTGGCCGAATGAAGAAGGTCTTGGCCGAATGAAGGCTTTGGCCGAATGAAGAAGGTCTTGGCCGAATGAAGAAGGTCTTGGCCGAATGAAGGCTTTGGCCGAATGAAGAAGACTTTGGCCGAATGAGGAAGACTTTGGCCGAAGGAAGAAGGCTTTGGCCGAATGAAGAAGGTCTTGGCCGAATGAAGGCTTTGGCCGAATGAAGAAGACTTTGGCCGAATGAAGAAGGCTTTGGCCGAATGAAGAAGGTCTTGGCCGAATGAAGGCTTTGGCCGAATGAAGAAGACTTTGGCCGAATGAAGAAGACTTTGGCCGAAGGAAGAAGGCTATGGCCGAATGAAGAAGGTTTTGGCCGAAGGAAGGCTTTGGCCGAATGAAGAAGACTTTGGCCGAATGAAGAAGTTGGCCGAATGAAGAAGGCTTTGGGCGAATGAAGAAGGCTTTGGCTGAAAGAAGAAGGCTTTTGCCGAACGAAAAAAAAAAAAAAATTGCACAAGGATGAAAACGAGTCCAGAGGTTCCGAATCGCACCCCCGAAGAGCTAGGACGAGAACTACTGCCACGTCCGACTCCAAAGATAAGGAGTATAAAGCACCCAAAGGGGAGAAAGGAAAGAGTCTCATGGCGAATCAAGCTAGCTGGGGACATACAAGCTTCGACGACCCTACCGGTAAGCGTACTGAACGCCCCCAATTTCATATTTAAATGTGTTTTCAGTTTGCCCAAAGTACAATTAAATGTTCACAATCTAGTACGAGGCTTAAACAGACCCATATTAGGGGCCGACCTAACAAAATATGTGTCCTTTTTAAGCATTTAGCATTCAAGGCACTCATAATTTAAAATAGGTGAACCACTTAGATTAATTCATCACTTAAATACTGGGGGCAATATGCCAGGTATCAAATACCGAAGACGCATAATAACCGAAGAAGCTTAATCCGAAGAGATTACGCCGAGGCACAATAAAATATGCTAGGTATCAAATACCAAAGACGCATAGTCATGCTAGGCTATGGCCGAAGATGCATAAAATTAAAATTAACATGCTAGGCTACGGCCAAAGACGCATAGTCATGCTAGGCTACGGCCAAAGACGCATAGTCATGCTAGGCTACGATCGAAGACACATAATCATGCTAGGCTACGGCCAAAGATGCATAAAATTAAAATTAACATGCTAGGCTACGGCCAAAGACGCATAGTCATGCTAAGCTACGGCCGAAGACGCATAGTCATGCTAGGCTACGGCCGAAGACGCATAGTCATGCTAGGCTACGGCCGAAGATGCATAAAACTAAAATAGTCATGCTAGGCTACGGCCAAAGACGCACAATCATGCTAGGCTACGGTCGAAGATGCACAATCATGCTAGGCTACGGCCGAAGATGCACAATCATGCCAGGCTACGGCCGAAGATGCACAATCATGCCAGGCTACGGCCGAAGATGCACAATCATGCCAGGCTACGGCCGAAGATGCACAATCATGCCAGGCTATGGCCGAAGATGCACAATCATGCTAGGCTACGGCCGAAGATGCACAATCATGCTAGGCTACGGCCGAAGATGCACAATCACGCCAGGCTACGACCGAAGATGCACAATCATGCTAAGCTACGACCGAAGATGCACAATCATGCTAGGCTACGGCCAAAGACGCATAGTCATGCTAGGCTACGGCCAAAGACGCATGTTCATGCTAGGCTACGGCCGAAGACACACAGTCATACTAGGTTGTTCACAAAGAGGAACGATAGAACACGCTAAGCTACGGCCGAAGATGCACAATCATGCTAGGCTACGGCCGAAGACACACAGTCATACTAGGTTGTTCACAAAGAGGAACGATCGAACACGCTAAGCTACGGCCGAAGACGCACAATCATGCTAGGCTACGGCCGAAGACGCATAGTCATGCTATATGCTAAGGCAAATACAAAGGCCGAAGACGCATAGTCATGCTAGGCTACGGCCGAAGACGCATAGTCATGCTAGGCTAGGCTACGGCCGAAGATGCATAAAACTAAAATTAACATGCTAGGCTACGGCCAAAGACGCATAGACATGCTAGGCTGTTCACGAAGATGAACGAACGAAGATGCGTAAAGGCCAAAGAAGCTTAATCCGAAGGGATTAGGCTAAGGCAAGATTTTTTAATAAAAACGCTAAGGTACAAGTTACCGAAGATGCGTAAATACCAAAGAAGCTTAATCCGATAGAATTACGACAAGGCAGAATTGTTATTGAAATACGCTAAGGTACGAACTACCTAAGATACGTAAGAGTCGAAGAGGCATAATTTATGGAAATTACGCCCAGACCGAACGAATGGACTATGCTAAGGTACATAGCTACCAAAGATGCATAAAGGCTGAAGAAGCTCAATCCGAAGAGATTAAGCTGAGGCCGAACAAAGGAACTAGCCGAAAGAAAACAACATGCAAATAGAAAAAGCAGGAATGGAGCTTAAACGAAACTTGAAGAAGGTGTGCCAAGTATTGGTCTTCGTCCGGAGGGATCTCCGAACAAAGCCCAGGGACATGTTGGAGGCCCACCTTCATTTTAGCCATCATGGGCATGTTCTCCACTTCCTTAGAGTAATGATACACATTCCCCACTTTTGTGCAACAGACAGAATTGTGGGACACTTCATTCCACCTTTTCCACCTACCAATGGTTCACAACCACACTATAAATAAGAGAGGAAGCTATTTGAGGAAGGGGATTACAACTCAAGTATTCTCTAAACACAAACACTCTACGTTTACCTATATCTCTCTAAAAGAACCGGAATACTTATTCTTACGCCGGAGGTGAATCGGGGGTTAAAACCCTCGCATTCTTCTTCTTTTGCAGGTCCAAACAAAGGATCCACCTGGCAGAAATCTGGTTCCAACATAAACGAGAGAGTTGAGAGTGACTTCGAGAGATTTCCAGAGAGCAGGTCGAGAGAATTGATGTTATGGAAGTTTAATTAGGGATTTGGGACTTTAAAGGATTTGGGGAAAAGAATTAGGAAATAAAGTGATTTAATAATTATACGGTTCTGAAAATAGATAAAACTTTTCCTAAAATCGACATCAATTATAAAAATGGGTAGGACATTAAATTTTATAAAAATTAAAATGAAGAATGTAAAATTACGATCACCCACATATTTTTAGAATATTTTTAGGATTAAAAACGGATTAAATATGGATTTTACAAGATTAAATCTTTAAATTGGAAAATAATTCGTAAAATCATTTTAAAATCCTTGAAACCCAAAAATAATCCACCAAATATTTTTAAAAGCCATATAAACTAATAAAGTCAATAATGAAAAAGATTTCAGGATTTCTACTAATCCCGAAGATTTAATAAAATTCACAGAAATAATTATAACACAATTAAATAGTAAATAAATTTCCAAAATATAATTAAAAATAGCCGGGCTTACACAACACATACAAAACATCAACTAGACCCCCAAATATTATTCCACAGATACTTCACCTCCTTATAAAATTTATACGCCACGTAATTCACATTTATTATAACATAAATAATTTTAGTAATTAAAAATTCTGAAAATTTCTAAGGCGTTATAACCTTCCCCCCTTAAAAGGATTCTGTCCCCAGAATCTCACCTAAGTGAATAAGTGAGGATAATTCTCAAGCATGTCGCTTTCAAGCTCCCAAGTTGATTCTTCCACTTTGGGGTTTCTCCACAAAACTTTTACTATAGGAATTGTCTTAGTTCGTAGAACTTTCTCTTTACGATCTATTATCTTAATAGGTTGTTCCACATAGGATAAATCTGGCTGAATCTCTATCGGCTCATATTCAATGACTTGTTTAGAGTCTGGATGGTATTTCTTAAGCATTGATACATGGAACACGTTGTGAATATGCTGCATATGAGGCGGTAAAGCTAACTCGTAGGCAACTTTTCCAACCTTCTTTAATATCTCAAAAGGCCCAGCAAATCTTGGACTTAATTTCCCCTTCTTGCCAAATCTTACTAACCCCTTCCACGGAGATACTTTCAACAAAACTTGTTCTCCTTCTTCGAAATCCATATTCTTTCTGGCCAAATCAGCGTACTTCTTCTGTCGATTCTGGGCCGCCACTAAGCGCTTTTGAATAAGTTGAACCACTTCCTTGGTTTGCTGTACTAATTCGGGTCCAAGTACTTTTCGCTCACCAACCTCTTCCCAGTATACTGGAGATCGACACTTTCGCCCATATAGTGCTTCATAAGGTGGCATTTCAATGCTAGCATGAAAGCTGTTGTTATATGAAAATTCCACTAATGGCAGATGTTCATCCCAACTTCCTTCGAAATCAAGTGCACAAACCCGAAGCATGTCTTCAATTGTTTGAATTGTTCTCTCGCTCTGACCGTTAGTCTGAGGATGGTAAGCAGTACTCATTTTTAATTCAGTACCCAAACATTCTTGAAAACTTCTCCAGAATCTCGAATTAAATCTTGGATCTCGATCTGAGACTATTGACACTGGAACTCCATGTCGTACCACAATCTCTTTTATGTATAGATGGACCAATTTGTCTAATGAAAATCTCTCGTTTATCGAAAGGAAGTGTGCAGATTTCGTTAATCGATCAACAATTACCCAGATGGCATCATGATTAGCTCTCGTCCTTGGCAATCCTACCACAAAATCCATCGCAATATGTTCCCATTTCCACTCGGGAATCTTTAATGGTTGCAGCATCCCACTTGGTCTCTGATGTTCAGCCTTTACTTTCTGACAGGTTAAACACTTACTTACCCATTCAGCAATATCTCTCTTCATATCCGGCCACCAGAAGTTTCTTTTCAAGTCTCGATACATCTTCGTACTTCCAGGATGGATCGAATATTTCGAACTGTGGGCTTCCTGTAGAATCTCATTCTTTAACTATGTCACATTGGGTATCCAAATACGTGAAGAAAATCTCAATATCCCCCTGTCATCTACCTGTGTGCATATTTCCTCGCCGGTTAACTTGTTCACATCTCCGCTCATGACTTCCTCCTGACATCTGCGAATCTTTTCTAACAATTCTGGCTGAAATGTCATAGTGTACCCCGTATCGATGCTACTTGCAGGCATACATACCTCTATCTCCAATCTTTCAAACTCTTTGTATAATTCCTCAGGCATTGTCAACATGTTGATTTTCTCTTTCCTACTTAAAGCATCCGCCACCACATTCGCCTTCCCCGGGTGATAGTTAATGGTACAGTCATAATCCTTGAGTAATTCTAACCATCTTCTCTGTCTCATATTTAGCTCCTTCTGAGTGAAGATATACTTTAAGCTCTTATGGTCCGTATAAATTTCACATTTTTCCCCATACAAATAATGTCTCCAAATCTTTAAGGCGAAAACAATTGCGGCCAATTCTAAGTCATGTGTAGGATATTTTTGCTCGTGAGGTTTTAATTGTCTCGAAGCGTAAGCAATTACCTTACCGTGCTGCATTAACACACATCCCAAACCTTTGTGAGATGCATCACTGTATATCACAAAATTTCCTTTTTCGTCTGGAAGTGTCAATACAGGTGCAGTCACCAATCTCTTTTTCAATTCCTGGAAACTTTCTTCACATCTCTCATTCCACACAAACTTTTCATTCTTCCTTGTCAACTTTGTTAGTGGGGTGGCTATCTTCGCAAAGTCTTGAACAAATCTTCGATAATATCCCGCCAATCCTAAGAAACTTCGAACTTCTGTAGGTGTTTTAGGTCTATCCCAATTCATCACAGCTTCAATCTTAGCAGGATCCACTTTAATCCCTTCACTACTGATCACATGCCCTGGAAACTGCACTTCTTTCAACCAAAACTCACACTTGGAAAACTTTGCATATAATTTCTCTTTTCTCAACGCCTCTAGAGCTATCCTCAAATGCCCTGCATGTTCTTCCTCGGTCTTTGAATATATCAAAATATCATCTATAACACAATCACAAAATTATCCAGATATTTCTTAAAGACTCTATTCATTAGGTCCATGAACGCTGCTGGTGCATTAGTTAGCCCAAAGGCCATCACTAAGAACTCGTAGTGCCCATACCTAGTCCGAAACGCTGTTTTTGGAACGTCTTCCAGTCTAATCTTTAATTGGAAATATCCTGTTCGCAAATCAATTTTCGAGAAACAAGTTGCTCCTTTCAGCTGATCAAATAAATCGTCAATTCTTGGCAAAGGGTACTTATTCTTAATGGTCAACTTATTTAGTTCCCGATAATCGACACACAATCTCATACTTCCATCCTTCTTTACAAATAATACCGGAGCTCCCCACGGCGAAACACTAGGCCTAATAATACCTTTCTCCAAAAGATCTTGCAACTTAACTGCCAATTCTTTCATCTCCACCGGTGCCATACGGTATGGAGCTTTTGACACGGGTTCGGTCCCTGGGGCTAATTCGATGGTAAATTCTATTTCTCTATCCGGAGGCAACCCGGGAAGTTCATCTGGAAAAACATCAAGAAACTCATTCACCACTGGTATTTCCTCTATCTTAGGTACCTCTTGCTTGGTATCCATGACATAAGCCATATAGCCCTCGCATCCCTGTCTCAACAGCCTCTTAGTTTGCAGGATCGTTAAAAATCTCCTAGTCTGCCTCTGACCCCTAAAGGTAGCTTCTATATTATTGGAGGGCTTAAGTATCACCTTTTTGTTTTTACTGTCAATTTGCTCATTATTCTCTATTAACCAATCCATTCCTAGAATGACATCAAATTCACCTAGCTGGAAGGGTATCAAATTAGCGTAAAAGCAATGCCTGAGATATCGATCTTACAACGAGGACATACTTGAGTAACCGGGATTCGTTCTGAATTAGCTATTTCTATAACTATATCTTCATGTAGCATACACATTTCACAATTCAACTTTCGATCAAATTCTTTAGATATAAAAGATTTAGTGGCCCCTGAATCAATCAATACTTTGGCATGTACGGAATTTATAGGGAGCGTACCTGCCACCACATCTGAATCCTTAACAGCTTCATTTATTGTCATAATAAAAGTCCTGGCTATTGGTTGAACATTCAGTGCTGGAGGTGCCTCAATCGTTTGAATCATGGGATTAGCTGGAACTGGAGGCTTAACTAAAGATACCTTACAATCTTTCATCACATGTCCCGGCTTTCCACAACGATGACAAACAATCCCTAACTCGCATTCCCTAGCATAGTATCCCTTCTGATTGCACTTATAACATGTCACCTCCAACTTAGCACATACTCCCGAATGCCTTTTTCCACAGATCTTACATTTTGCCAAAGGTGGCCTAGGAAGCTTCTGTTGATTTGAATCTTGGGGTCGACTTCCTTGTCCTTCATTCCCTTTTACTAATTTGTATTTTCTGTTAACTTTCTAGTTTCTCTATCTTCCTCTTCACTGACATTTTATTCCATCTTGGTCAACTTCCCCCATCCTTGATAATCACGACTTCCTACAATGGCTTACACAAGTTATTTACTCCACATAGTTACTTTACCCCTCATTCAATCCTGGTACTTCTCTATAATTTTTACAAACCTTTCCATTTTTCTTCACTCCGCTTTACTCAAGTCAACCTTCATTGATAATAAAATCTTATATCCAACGATGGATTTAAAACATTCAGAATTTTATGACATTTCCTTTACTATCTATGCCCTTCAATAAGTGTCCAAAACAATCTTTCTTCGGCATTGAACATCTTATACTTAATATCTCCATTACCATTCTCCTTTCGCCCTTAATAATATCTGCAATCTTGCCCTCTTATTTACTGTCCTTTTTCCTGTATTCATTTCTCATTAGCCTCAAACCTTGTGCATGCTTTATCGATTCAGTAATTATTCCAATTTGACACGACGTATCTATCTTAATCACTAAACTCTTAAACTTGCATAACCAATTCTTTGTCCATGCAGTTATAGTTCTTTCATTTAAGATATCGTCACGCCCATCTTCGCGTTTCTTCATCATTAAGAATTTTTGAAAACATCGAATTTCTGACAAAGGAAGTCAATAAAATGAATGGCATCAAGTATGAATATACACCAAGTTTATTTGATAAAGCTTTTAAAAAGGAGTTCAACCAAGAGATCAATATGATCTTTGAACTATTTTCAGGTTGCATTTGTCACTTGGTCAACCACCATAGTACATAAAGATGGCCAGTCTTTAGTACCTTCATGAAAAACACAATCAGTGGCGTCCCACTGGACTTCTATCACAAAGATAAGATGTCCCTGAATCCATATTTCCATAGGTTGTTCATCTCAGCTGGAATAGAGAAAAATCAATCATTCATGAAAATGGAAGGGATTCAAAAGTTTCAAAAATCTTCATGTAAAATTGGATCAAGCATTCTCTGGAAAATATAAATATTTATGAAAGAAATGGGATTGAATTCGAATAAATCTGACATATAAAGCTCATTATCAATTGATAAACAAAAGACTTTCCGATAGATGCATTAATAATCGATCAAGCAAACATTCAAGAAATTCATAATTATCCATAACCTCACTCTTGTCGACTAAGCACTAATGTACTTAGCTGCCAAAACCGGCCTGACAATAATGAGTTGAATAATTAAGAAGATCTCAATTCATTCTCGATTTTGAACCGTCACTGCGCAACGAATGCCTCAGCAACAATACCAACCAGGAATTAATTTACGACAATTCAAAAGAATAGGAATTTTCTTCAAGCAATGAATTTGAACGAATCAACGATTAAGGCTGCACAGCCCCGCTTAACTTCCAATTTTTTTGCTGATATCACTTCCCACTTCACGTTCTTAACTTTCTAGTACCATCTCCAGAACGTTTACATCGAAACCAAAATCGTAGAAAGTTCTAGATTCTACGCAAAAATCTCAAGATAACGTCCCTCGGATTGATGGCTCCAGTTTCCCACTTAGCTTATGCCGCTTCGGGTTCGCTGTTTCGCTCATAGCCCAATCCTTAAACGATTCGAACTTCTACTCGCGCGATATGTCGAAAGACCGTTCAACGTCGCAACGCTTGCCGAAGTATCCTTTCACGATCCTTATCCTAAGTCGTTCTACCCGACATCTACCTTATACACGTACCCTTTCATTACTCGTACTAACTCTCGTAAAACGATTCTAATCCTTCCTATTCCTCTAACCCTACTTTCCCACCTAATTGTTTCAGTGACTGTGACCTGTAGCTCTGATACCAACTGTAACACCCTCACTTTCCATTATTAAAATATATCCTTTTTAGATTAAAATAAATATATTTACAAAAAAAATTTTCGAAAATTTTGGCATGATGTATCCGTAAATAGGACTATCCACCTGTATAATCACCAAAACCAACCAACTTTAACCAATCTTGCTCACATGCATAATAATAACAAAATATAAAGAAATACAAATACCGACTATCCAAGACCGCTCACAGGCCACAGTATGAAACAACTACTAATTAACTATTACAACCCAAGTCCAAATAAAAATAATTTACAACTCCATAACTAAATAAGCTGTCTAACTGATGTAGAAATAATAAGGAATAGGATTTTTAGCTGGCTATCCATCCCACAACCTCGACTCTTTAGCTGCCCCTACCAGACAGTCCACTCCTCCTAGACACCTTCGTATTTAGCTGGAAAAACAAGGTTAGCAAGAAAGTGAGCAAAAGATGCTCAGCAAGTATAATATATAGGCTTAACTGAAATAAAACTGCGAGTCTGATAGGGAATAATAATCAACCATCTAAATGCTCAAAAGCTGCAAGGATATGCCATTTTATTTAAATCAGGAAATGGTATAGAATTGGACTATTATGCATTTTATAAAAAAAAACATCAATAAGGTTAGGCTGCTGATCAGTCACGCACTAACCCCGGACAAACGCACACAGCAATGTCCTTAATTGGATCCATGGCACACATTGGCCTTAATTATTTCTGACCTTCACGGTCCACAGTTTTAAAAAAAAAAACAACAGTCCAATCCTATATCTGACTACCAGGTGTCGGAACAATCGACCACCTCAATCCGCCAAACACCCTGGAAACTCACGTTCCGGGTCAACAACTCAAATCTCAAAAAAAAAGTGAGGTCTAACAATTTCTGACCTAGATATCGACAAGTTCGATATAAAAGGGTATTGGTTCAGATTATATTACCAAAAAGAACTAACAAGCTCAATTTTATGGTTTGGGACAGGATAAATGGATATTCGTATTTATCGAAATTTAAATGGAGAATAATATCAACAACAGGTCTGACTGATATAAAGTTCAAGTTAAGATAAGCATAGTTCACTTGAAAGATAAGTGAAATGATTTACTTGCAATACTAATTTGACAGGAACATTATAATAATAACATAAACAGATTTATCCCACTTGAACGATAAGCAGGGAATAGTATACTTGCCTCAACCCGATATTTACTGAATTCGCAAAGTTCCTACGTCCTCAACCTATATAAACACTATTTTAGAATTCTACTTGATGTCCGCTGCTCACTACCATTATTTAACCTTAACCTACCCTTGCGAATAATTCCCTAAATTAATTTATTTAAATATATACCAACTTTATATAAGCCACTGATAAAATATTTAATCATAAATGGTACATTACCACGTAATCAATCAGTTTTAAAATATGAAGCCCGACTCATAATTTATGCAAGTAGTAATATTATACATACACATTTTCAAGAAATAAATTTAGATTTTTTAGAAAAATTTTGACGGCATCCCCTTTGTACGGGTGACTGCCCGTCGGAATACAACCGACTCAATCAACCAATATCAATCCCGATTATCTTCTCTTATCACATTACCATCATTCGAATCATTTTTATCCACTCCATTACAATTCAAGATAACCAATACGAAATTGATATTAAAGTACAATGTACTACATAAATATTATATTTAAATATTTGGCTCAGAAAATTCATCATCGCCAATTTACCCTCGACTCAAATTAAATCATTGTCAAGGGGGCAAAATCCCGAGGGTACCCTAATTTGGGTTTCCATCTCGAAATTCCGCACAAAGAAAATAATTTCAGTACATTGTTAATTTCACAAAAACAGTCAAACAAAGCACTGATTTAATGTCAATAATCGAACTAATATTAACCACAACAATCGAAGTAACCAATGTAATAATCGAGGCAGCAGCAAATGAACTTCCAATTTAACCCAACTGATTCAACCAACATAACCATCACACAAACCCATCAGACTTATGCACACATACACGAACAAATATATAAACTCACCCCCACTAACTCACACTACAACACACACACACTTCACACTCACACACTCGTAATACACACAACCGAGCACAAGAACACACACACACAACTCGCAATCTACACTAACTCACACACACATCAATTGTAACACGCACACACACTTAAGGAAAATGCACACACCCACACACTATAACCATGAACACACACTCACAACCTTGTACACACGCACACACACATAACACCACATGAAGATAAACAGTACAGGGGAGAGGAAGATGTTGTCAACACAACCCACAGCAATACGCACACACACGAGCATACACTCGATTCGAACACACACACATGCGACTGATCTTAATACAACACCCATCTGCGGATTGACTAACAGAAAGGAATTAAAGGAGAGGCATAACACAGGAGGAGAAAACAGGGGAATAGGGCTTTACCAAGTCCAATCAACAAAGTCAAGAGAATTGATTTTTATGAATTAAACGAGAGAGTTGAGAGTGACTTCGAGAGATTTCCAGAGAGCAGGTCGAGAGAATTGATGTTATGGAAGTTTAATTAGGGATTTGGGACTTTAAAGGATTTGGGGAAAAGAATTAGGAAATAAAGTGATTTAATAATTATACGGTTCTGAAAATAGATAAAACTTTTCCTAAAATCGACATCAATTATAAAAATGGGTAGGACATTAAATTTTAAAAAATTAAAATGAAGAATGTAAAATTACGATCACCCATATATTTTCAGAATATTTTTAGGATTAAAAACGGATTAAATATGGATTTTACAAGATTAAATCTTTAAATTGGAAAATAATTCGTAAAATCATTTTAAAATCCTTGAAACGCAAAAATAATCCACCAAATATTTTTAAAAGCCATATAAACTAATAAAGTCAATAATGAAAAAGATTTCAGGATTTCTACTAATCCCGAAGATTTAATAAAATTCACAGAAATAATTATAACACAATTAAATAGTAAATAAATTTCCAAAATATAATTAAAAATAGTCGGGCTTACACAACACATACAAAACATCAACTAGACCCCCAAATATTATTCCACAGATACTTCACCTCCTTATAAAATTTATACGCCACGTAATTCACATTTAGTATAACATAAATAATTTTAGTAATTAAAAATTCTGAAAATTTCTAAGGCGTTATAGGTATATTATGAGTCGTATGAGGAATATGAATGATAGATATAGGATTTAACCCTTCTATCATTAGGAGATATATTATTGGCCTCTTGATTGAGTGAGACTATGAAAATGCATGGCCATGCTCAAATATTGATTTGTTTTAATAGTCTACTCATTGATCAAGGAAATCCAGATTAAACATTGAAGAGGATGACAAATAACATGCCTCGAGTTTAATCTATAATATTTGGTTAAAAGGATTATATTACACGGAAACATTATATCAAGAAAGGTTTAATTGGATCATCAATTATTATTATTACTTGGGTAACAATGATGTATTACTAGATACCGCTCATTGTTTATAATTTTAATATTGGATATTAAAATTATTGCCAATGTAATAATAACCTAAATGGTTACACAATTAGAACGTTTAAAAGGAGTTTTAATTTAAATTACAAATTTAAATTAAATCAATAAATTCGAAATTGGATATTTAATTAATTGAGCTGGTCTTAATTAGAATTAAATAGAATTCGAATTTAATAATGGAACCAAATCAGAATGTGTTTGGAGAAGCCCAATTCGATTTAGGGTTTTAGCCCAATCTCTCTTCCCTATAAATACATTATGATGTATTATTTAGGGTCATACTTTTGCAATTCATTTTTAGAGGAAAACCCTAGCTGCTCAAAACGTTTGAGAGGCTAGAGAGAGAGAGAGAGACAAGTTCTTCAGCTAGTACCGACTCCGATGATCGTTGGACGATCAAGCGTTCGTGTGGACTACTTTGGTAACGTAGATCTCGAAGAGGGCTGCATGGTGATTGTTTTGGACCTCCATTAGTCATCCTTTTTCTCAACTGTTAAAGCTTCGCTTTAAGATAAGCGTTCATAACTACGAATTAAATGTCTTGTTTTGCATGAATCCTGCGATTGAGTTTCGATTTTATTGTTTTAATTATTGTTTTCCGCTATGTTTTTTACCCCAAAAACCTTCAGAATATTTAACTTTAAATTTGAAAAGATTTCATCCGGATAAATAAGGAATTATGAGTATTTCGGAATAAAATCTATTTTTGGTCTTTTGGCATGGCTTATAGAAAAGAAATTTGATTATAAATATTAAATAAATATGTCAAGAATATTTGAGAGTAAAAAATTTAATACCGACACTCTTTTAAATAAGTTGGACATTTATAGCTCGTAAAAGCAGTGTTTAAAATTTTTCGATATTTGTGCCTTTAGCTGATACCTATTTTTATTTGACATAATTGGCCTAGAATATAAAATACCATTAACTTGAAATTTTTATCCAAAGTGGATGTCGAAAAATAATGTCAGAGAATGTTTTGAATGTTGTTTGACCAGTTTGACTTGATTCCCGGAAAATGTCACGAAGGATCCCTAGGGGAGGCTTCTTAGTGCATTCCTAAATCTAATTTTATTTCACTTTAATTTTGACAAATTCCAAAATCTAAAGAGCGAAAGCACTGATTCTGTCACTTTCATTAGGGAATTGATTCACAATTAAAAATTAAATATTATCAATCAACCAACATATCCAATATATATCGCTTGAGAGTGATATATGAATGTTAGAGTTTATGATGATTGTCTTTAGTTTCTTTTTAGTGGCAACTTAAAATGCTTATATTCAGTTTGGCAGTGTGCTTGTTGGATTATTCATCCAATTTTTTAGGACATGGCATATTAAATTTTAGCATTCTTTTACCCATAAAATAAGACATTTGAAAATTAATATCACCTACATATTTTATATATGACTGAGTTGTTAAAATGAAATACTATCCATGAAACTGAAATAAAGTGTGTAATATATAAACATGTAATCTCATTATTATATATGTGTGTCCTTGTAATTTAATTATCAGCTTAAAAAATATGAAGTTCATTTTCCTATAATATTGACTATATTTTTTTGGCATACATTATAAGCAAACGTTTATGTAGACATGGTAAATCGTTTGTGTCATGAACAATCATGTCGTATACTTTTTTGTACTTCAAGATCTTGCACGAAAATCACATGCAATTAAATCGTGTACCCGAAATTCGAGCACAAAATGAAAAATAAACTATAAGAATTTTTCGTCTACATGAAACGAAACAAAATAAAACACGCAAATATTAAAAGACACAAAAATTACATTGAATGTTATTTATATATCCAAGTTATGAAAGTATGTTACTATAATACTGAAAACAATATTGTGATGTTACGAAACAAAACTAAGAGTAGTATACACAGTGTAAAGTCTCGCAATAAAATGAAACCTTTTTTTTTCTTTTTTCTTAATTTTGTTTCTTGTTAATAAAAATCTCTTTTCATTTATGATTTTTATACCAAATATAAATTTTCATTACCCATATTTGACATTTGTTGATACTGAAAAATAAATAAGATTTATTTAATCATTAATGTTAGTAATTTATAATAAGATTTGTCTAGAGCTAACCAATTTATTGAGAATAAATTCATTAATAATATTTTTATTGATTTTATAATGATATTTATTTCTTGATTGATAATTTATTTAAAAAATAATGACTAACACTATTTCTGAGTAATGTATAAAGATATGTTAAGTTTTTTTAATCCAAATAAATTGTAAGAGCATATTCAATGCATTCAAAACCATTAACCAAATCCTAAGTGGCAACATATATAACCAACCAATATGCATAATGTTCACCTCCAACTATATGCCTTTTAAATAATTTTATTTTAAATAACTTAGCTTGATTGGTTATATTTGTACAACCATTACAATTTTCTAAAATACTCCACATCATCATTTTACCTTTTTTGATTGATATTTTAATTTCTTTTGTGCTTCCATCTAATTACTTGTCTTTTATTAAAAATAAAAAAAATATTATTTTAAAATATGGCCAACAACTATAAAGAACACCATTGGAGACAAATTAAAACACATTTCATCCTTTATAATATAACCAATTAATAATTTATATTATTTTAGCCAACCATTATACCAAACGTGATTGGAGATGCTCTAAGGTTGGCATAATTTACAAGGAGAGAGAATCGAATATACGATCTACGATACACGATATCACAATCTTTGCTTGGTTATATATTATGTTAATTAAAGTAATTACTAGCTTATAACTCGTGCAACGCACGGTTCCTTTTTTTAATATATATCATTATATTAATTTTTTAATATTTATATGTTATTAGTTTACATATCAAACTGTTATTAAAAAATTGATATATATAAGATTTTACACGTTTAATTCACTATTTGTGTATTATCTTCAATTATTAAAACTTGATTTGAATGATTATACAACCCACAAAAAATTAACAAAATAATCTTTAATTTAGTGATGATTTAACAATTATTTTTCAATTAAAACTACATAGAAACAAAAGAAAGAAGAAATGATGATTTTTTACGTTGAAAATTCTATTTGATTTAGGAAATCTGTATATTTCATTGTGATTATCAAAATATCCTTGTACTAACAACCAAATACAATTTTAATAATATATGTAAGAGGGATTTTGTCGAAAACTTTGGTAATCGATAGTCTAGTCCTCAATATGACAAAATAAATAAGAATCGCTAAATCTTAAAATAAATAAATGAAAACGGTTGGATCTAGCGTAAAAAATCTTTTATATTTTGATATATAAACTAAAAAGTGTATTTACATATAAATACAAAAAAATGTATGTCAATGATTTGAATCATATATAATTAGGTTTTCTACGTTGAATATGACTATCAATGTAGGTATTCTACATTAAATAGGATTAATGTATATAATATCGTAATTATCATTTCTCTTGATTTTGAGTGTTAAAATTTGGATAATAATTGTTAATCATCACTAAATTAAGATAAATTTATGAGTTTCGTGTATGTAAAATCATCCAAATCTGATTTCTAGATCTCAGGATAGAGCTAAATATTCAATATGATTTTTTAAATATTAATGAAAAATAAATAAAAGATAAGAAGGATGAAGGGAGGGAGCATAAATCGAGGAGGCGATTTTCAAAATTCAAAAGAAGATCTAGCAAGGAGCAAGGAAATTGGAAGATCTAGTAGCTCAGGTGCTAAGAAATCAAGCCAAGAAGATAAAAGTGAAGCCATACTAAGAGACTTTATAACGGCACATGAAGATCTAGTGGATAAAAAAGTTTACCAAAACTTCAATAGAGGAGATAAACAAGGAATTTCGATAGCTACAGCAGATTCACTCAAGAAGCCTAAATTTTAGAGGAAATCAAGAGGGATTTCAAAATGTTAAGAAATTCTATGCGGAAATATTGAAGTCACAAGATAGGAATGATAGAGGAAAAGACTCCAATGGATGGAAAGTAGTGAATTACAAGAAAAATCAAAAAGCACTTGGTAAACCAACAAAGGAAGGCTCTACTATCTTCATTTAAAAAATCCCTCAGGAAGCGTCAGCCAAAGACATCTGGGCACTATTTCTTCAAGGAGGAATTATCAATGATATTATACTGCCTAGGAAAAGAGATAGACAGAATAATAGGATTGGTTTTGTCAAAACGACAAGTGAGTTAGAGGCAGGAAAGATAATTAACAACGTCAAGCAATTGAATGGGATGGGCAGAAGTCTGAGAATGTCAATTAATAAAATCAAAGGAGATGAAGGAGTTGGAGCAAACCTTGGAGAAAAGTTTAGTGGGATTTACGAGAGTTGTTGAAAGTGCCAAAGATATTGAAGTAAAGATTCACGATCTAGGGTTAAAAGAGATTAAGATATTAAAACTCATTGAGTTGAAGTATCTTATTGCCAAAGAGAATGATGGGGAGTGGTTGGAGACAGAAAAGGAGCTTCTGAAAGAATTGTTTGTAAAAGTCAGTGTTTTTCATAATAAGGATATGATAATTCCAAGGATTGCTTGGATGGAGTGTATAAGTCTTCCTATAATAGCCTGGAAAGAGGAAAACCTAAAAGCATATATGAATAATGTGGGAGAGTGGATCAGTTGGAAATTCGATGATAAGGAACAATTGATGATCTTCAATCCATTGATATGTATGTCGACTTGTACCATGGAGGAAATTGATAAAAAAATGGAGATTTTAGTGAGGGGAGCATAATATAACATCAGAATAAGAGAAGTGCAGAATAAGGAATTAAATTGGGATTTTACTAACTCTTATGAGAGTAGGCAGTAAGTGATTAATGGCAATGGTGAATTGCCAACTGATGATGAGGAGCAAGATATAGATGAGAATACTAGAAGAATGCATCCTTTTTACAACTCTTCTGAATTTGGAGATGAAAAGAGTGCGGATGATGATTCAAACACATATAGGGACAGGCCATCAATTGGTGAAAAGGTTAATGAGGAAGAAATTGAAATTTCTAGGGTTCCTGAATCTGAAATCTCTGGGAATGATGTTAATTCAGAAGTTAGTAATTTATTAATTACTAAAGAAGATGAAGCTCAATTGGAGAAAAGCAAAATTGGTGAGAAGGTACTTGATGAGCCTACTGGGATAGCAGTCAAATCTCCAAATGAGATTATACTTCAAGACCAGGGAAAAGATTCAGGTTGGAGATCACTCACTATGAGTACATCAATATCAGAAAGTGATTCTAAAAAGAGTATTGAACTAGGAATAGTGGAGTTATCTTTCAATGAAAATGAGAAAGATCAGAGTGTAAATGGTAGTATTTGTAAGGTTCTTGAAGGTTTGTCTATGGGCTTAAAGAGAGGTAGACTGAAATCCAAAGTAAAGGCTTATGCAAATCCTTTTGATTTTGGTATGAGGAAAAGAGTTGCTAAAAAGGGGAGGAAATGTTTCAAACTTCTTAAGCTAGAAATCAGATTCCCAAAAATATTCAAGGAAAATATATTCTGAGAAATTCTTTGATTAAAGAAGATTTCAAAGCTCAAGTAAATGCAATTGAAGAGACAGCTGTATTAATGGGACTGAAATTTCATAATGGGAAGGATCAAGGGATTCTGGAAATCGAAAAAAGGTTAGTGGAAGAAACTTCTTGATTTTCTATTGTTACATTGATAATAGAAAATGTCTTTAAATGAAGAAGTTAATTCTACTTTCATGGAATGTAAGAGGAACATGTAATATAGGGGCAAAAAGATAAAGTGGAAAGTGAAATAAAGGTATGGTGACATCCTTAAGGGATGTAAACAGCCATGATTGGATAGATAGTGAGGCAATAGGTCTATCTGGTGGATTATTATGCTCATGGGATGTATCTGAATTTTCACTTGTAAAAGCTGAGATAAATCAGAGATGGATTTGGTGTCATATGTTGAATAAAGAGGATAACAAAGAGTTTCATATTCTGAATGTCTACAATGCACAAGAGTTGTGTAATAAAAAAAAGATTGTGGAATGAGCTATCCCACATTATCTCTGCAGTAAGAGATGTGCCATACTGTCTTATTGGTGATTTTAATTGCATAAGAAAGATGGATGAAAGAGTAAACTACATCTATCGAAGGTTGGATATGGTTGAATTTAATGACTTCATCAGGAGTAACAACATTTTGGACTTGGATGTTAAAAATTCTCAGTTCACTTGGTTTGGTCCAGAGAACAAAAAAAGTAAATTAGACAGGGCATTGATTAATGATTACTGGTTGCATGAAGGCCAATGGTCGTTGAGGGCTATTTGCAGAAAGAAATCTGATCATAAAGGAATAGTGATGTAAGTGGAATCTCTAAATTGGGGTCCCAAACCGTTTAGAGTGTTCAATTGCTGGTTGGAAGAGGCCTCATTAAGGGATATATTACTAAAGCTCCAGGAAGATGTAAGTAGTTCAGAGGAAGTTAATATTCAGCATGTATTGAAAAGAATAAAACTTCAAATTAAAGAATGGTCAAGGAAGCCAGAGAATAATATTGATGATAATATCAAGATTTTAGAAAAGATTCAGGAGGAGCAAGACATTAATCTGGTGAGTGTAGAGGATAAAGTTAGTATTCAGTCTAAGCTGGAGGTCCCATATGATAAAAAAGCCTCAGTTCTCAGACAAAAAGCAAGAGTTAAATGGGCAATTGAGGGTGATAGAAATAGTAAGTTTTTCATCAGTGTGTGCAAAAAAGGAGAGCAAGAAACATTGTAAAAAAGATTTGGTGGAATAATACTTGGATCTCTAAGCTTGAGGAACTTAAAGAAGCGTTCTTTGCTCACTTCTCAAATTTTTTTAGAGAAAAACATCAGAGAATCTTTAAGTTGGGCAGTTTAGTGGAATCAGGTCTCAAGAAAGAAGAGGCTAGCTGGCTAGAGAGGGAAATATTGAAAGAAGAATTAGAAGAGGCTCTGAAATCATCTCCAAATGATAAATCCCCAGGTCCAGATGGGATAAATGTGGAGTATCTGAAATTCTTATGGCCAAAAATAGGAGAAATATTGCAGAATTCATTGAGGGTTTTCTCTGCTTCAGGCAAACTGCCAAAGGCTTTAATTCTTCTTTTATCTCCTTAATCCCTAAGAAAACACCTCCATCCTTAGTGTCAGATTTCAAACCAATAAGCTTAATTAATTGTACGTCTAAATTATTCACCAAAGTTCTTGAAACAAGATTGAGCGGTCTCATGCATAAGTTAGTAGGAAATTCACAATATGGCTTTATGAAAGGGAGACAAGCTGCTGATTGTATCCTCATCACCAACGAAGTTTGTCATACACTATGCCATAGATGACTTTACACAACACTTTTGCAAGGTGTTGCCGTCTGAAAAAGTGATGCCATAGCTATTTTCATCCTTACCTATTACAACACCAAGTATTTGTGTTAGCTTAGACATGAAAAGTGTTGGCGTAGATGTTTTATAATATATTACACTATCATATATTTTTTATATTTTATTTTATATTATAATGCTGACTCGGCAATGCTGACTATGCGCCGACGTGGCAGTGGACCCCACACTATTGACTGGACTTTGCTAACGTGGCATGCTAAAGTGGCAGTGGACCCTACCCTGCTAACGTGGCAGGTGGGACCCACCCTACTTATGTGGCAGCTGATGTGGCAGTGTCCCACCCCTTGTTGACGTGGCAACTAATGTGGCAGTGGGGCCCACTGAACTTTGTTGACGGGTCATGCTGAAGTGGCAGTGGGCCCGACCCTACTGACGTGGCATGCTGACGTGTCAGGTTGCCCCATCCCATACTGACGTGTCATATTGACACGTGGCATGTGGGACCTACCCTACTAACGTGACAGCTGATGTGGCAGTGGATCCCATCCCTTGCTAACGTGGCAGCTGATGTGGCAGTGAAGTCCACAGGACTAATTTTTTAATTTTTTTAAAATTTAAAATTAATTCACACAATAAATAATATTTTACATAAAAAATTAAAAGAATTGTTAAATAAATTTATTTGTTATATCAAAAATATTAATAGGAATGAAAATGATGATTTTTTTGAATAATCTGGAATTGAAATATTTTGTTGAAAAACAAGTTTTCAAAAATAAAATTTTATGAAATATTAATTTGGACAAAACTTGCGTACAAAAGAAAAGAAAAAAAAGCAACTGATGAAAATTCAGTGAGCGGCAATTATACCGCCTAAAATTTGGACAATAATTGTTTAAGTCAAAGAAAAGGTTAAAACTAGGGATATATACTCTCGCTCAGCCGCACTCTCAAACACACTCTCAGAAAAGGCAATTTAGGGTTTGAGTTAGGGGAGGTTCGAATTAAGGCTTTAAGACCTAATTACGTTCGATTAGAGCTTCAAGACCTCGTACCACCGGCTGATTCTTGTCAATACTCAACCGGCAACGATGCGAAGCGCAAATACGACAGTGAATCATCACCGCCGCCTCCACTCTCCGGCCGCCGCACCACCGGCTTATCATCTCGATCTCCCGACGCCGGCTTCTCATCTACACCACCTGGTCTCTCTCTCTCTCTCTCTATCCCTCCCTCCCTCTCCCTCTATATACATCTACACTTTAATGTCATAGTAGATATATAGGATTTTTGAATTGTGTTAGTTTTAGTTGTTATGATTAATTTTACTGTTGAATTAAAGGTGTTTATGTGTTGAATTATATTCTATAGATGTATGCAGATTGATGTATCTTCTGTGGTAGTTTGGTTAGTTTAATTGTCGAGAATGTTACGGTAATGATTTATTTTTGTAGTACTGTTGGCAGTTTGCTTAGTTTGACTGTTGTTGTGTATGTTGCAGTATAGTGATATGTTTATGTATATGTATTGATGAATTGAAATTTTCTATGCTTGTATACTTGAGCTCAGAAACAATGGTGAATGTTATGCTAACACGTACGATTATTGGTGTAATCGGTGAGTACTAGTCTCTGTACATGTTTACCAGATTATTATTAAACTATATATATCCATGCCATCTTATTTTATATATTTTCAATAGACAGCTCACACTATATAACTTTGCTTCTGTTTGGACAGGGAATGTCATCTCTGCTTGCCTGTTTCTTTCTCCAGTGTACGTAAGCTCTATCATATCTCTAGCTATGTTATTAATTCTTTTGGTTTTATCATTAATCCATAAGAGTAAATTTTGATGTGTTTGTTTGTGTAGGCCAACATTTGATAAAATTTTAAAGAACAAAGCAGTGAAAGGGTGCAATCATGACCCATATCTTTCAACAGCGATAAACTGTTTCTTCTGGTTGTTATATGGTACCCCATTTGTTCATCCAGGAAACTTCCTGGTTTTAACCATCAGCAGATTCGGCCTAGCTATCGAGTTGATTTATCTCTTTATCTTCTTTCTCTATGCTAATGACAATAAACAAAGGGTATGTACATACCATGATAGTTTATTACCGGATAACTAGGCCATTTTATTCATTATTAGGCCTCAATATACATGTATATTGCAGAAGTACGTGGGAGGTATATTTCTGTTGGAGTTGGTCGTCGCTGGCTTAGTTAGCGGATTGGTTCTTGGAATAGTACCATCAATTAGCACGAGATCTCGTATTATTGGAACCATTTGTTTGGTCATCAATGTCTGCATGTACGTGGCTCCTCTTACCATCATTGTAAGTATATATATTGTCAATATTTGTCGGTGTGCACAAGTGAAAGTTAAGGTGTAATTTTTAACCATGTATAAGTGCTTCACACATCTCAATTAATTGATGAATACATGATGTGTAACAGATGAAGGTGATCAAGACAAAGAGTGTCAAGTATAGTGAATTTATTTTAATGGTTTGTTTAGGTGTTGTATATGTGTGTGTAGGATTATTAAAATTGTTTCTCTTATTATGTATATATGTGTTTATTTTATTTTTTCTGGAGTGTGTATATGGTAATGATTCTTACATGTCGGTGTATGTCTCAACATTTAGTGTTTTGCTAAATACAGATTATGGACATAAAACAAGTATGAATTTAGTGGCTTCGATGCCTTCTTCATATGGTTCTTACTCAGGACCTAGCAAAAATATTGAAATTCCAAATGGCAGAGTTGGTGTTATCATTGGTAAAGGGGGATTGACTATCTTGCCATTGTATTCTGGACTTTCACGTGTAGACCAGGTTAGTTATTTATTTGGTCATGTAGATAGATGGTTATATATGCTGTAAACTGAGATTTTCCTATTTTTATCTTTCTACAGGACCTTGTGTTTTCTCCCATATACGTTACTTGTTCTGTTCTGGGCTGGGATATACCATCAGGTACTTCTGCTAGCAAGGCATGTATTATTAATTTTGGCTGCTATTGGAATTTCTCTTCTGTCATCATTCAACTTCTGAGAATAGAGATCTACTGCACTCGGACACCATTCAATTTCTCTCATGAGAATAGAGATATACTGCACTCGGACACCATTTAACTTCTGTCATCTTGCGCATGCCATCTGCCTCAAGCTTTTACATCCAATTTGTGCACTCAATCTGAGAAGCCTGTAGTTGATCCATTATATAAATTAGGTGGAGCAGATTCCCAAAAGCTCAGTATTGTCTCGAAATTGAAGGTACCAAAAATTTTATATTAATACTTGCTGCTATTATTTAATATGATATTTGAGGTGCTGAATATGGCAATAAATGCTTTGTCTTGCAAAATGATTCCAGGCTTCCGGTTATTAAACATCCAAAGTTTCAAAAATATTTTCTACATATCCCTTATATCTTCAGTCTTCACATTAGTTGATGAAGTAATATGCATTTCTTGTTCTGTTTGTTGATTAATTCTTAGCAGAGGTAATAGCCCAGTTAATTTTGTTTATCAATTTTGTTTATCAGGTTGAAATTGATCAAGGGCACCCATAATTTAATCCTATGTTGTGTACTTATTCGAGCATTTGTTTATTGCATGCAAATCTCGTTAGTATACTGCCAATCTCTCTTCCAGAATACTCTAATAGTGGGGCATAAAATGAAGATGGCAAATATTAAATGGCACTGCGATGACCGGAGGTGCTAGCTCTTAGGCTGATATTTATGTAGTAGATTATGCCATCTTTTGGTTTTCTAGTATCCGGATGTTTGTCAAGTACTTTATAAGATTTGCAATGTTGTTGCTTCACTAGGAAGTTGATGTTTATTTCATTTTCGATTGATGTAATGTAGCTCTGATGTCTTATTTTGGAGTTGATTGTGAAATGGAAAAAGAGGTTTTAAGTACTTTTGTATTGGAAATTGTATTTATTAGCAGTGTATTTTTAATTTCCCATTACAAAGGTGTTGCAATAGCTATGTCAAAATGTTACCCATGTTGTTCAAAAAATGTTGTATTAGATTAATTTGGTGTTGCCATATGTTCATAAAATGTTGTAATAGGTTAATTTGGTGTTGTAATAGCTAAGACAAAGTGTTGCAATAGCTATGACAAGGTATTACCACCTATCAGCGGACCCCACCTGTCAATGGGCCCCACCTGTCAGTGGTCCAGCCACGTGTCAGTGGGTCCAACCACATGTCAGTGGTCATTTACACCAAATGTGTATCCTACGACAACACATTTTATCATGTTGCTGTAGGTGTAAAAGTGTTGCTATTGACCCTACGCCAACATCGAAAAAGCTAACACCCGAAAAGTGTTGCCGTAGATATTTTTTAGGCTACGGCAACAGTTTTTAGCCCTTTGGCAACAATTTTGAAGTGTTGCCAAAGGCCATCTATGGCGTAGTGATAGTATTTGGACAAAAAAAGTTGAGGGGTTGGTGCTGAAACTAGATTTTGAGAAGGCTTTTGATTCAATCAATTGGGATTTTCTGCTAGATCTATTGGAAAGGTTGGATTTTGGAGATAAATGGATTAAATGGATTAAAGAATATCTAATTGATATTAGAATTTCAATCATAGTTAATGGATCTCCCTCCAAGGAGTTTTCCCCTCAAAGAGGATTGAGACAAGGAGACCCTTTGTCACCTCTGTTGTTTAATCTTGTTGGAGAGGTTCTTAGCAAGATGTTGATCAAAGCTTCAAGAGAAGGATTAATAGAGGGTATTCAGTTCTAAAATGTGCAGGAGAGTATAACACATCTTCAATTTGCGGATGATGTTATAATTTTTATCAAAAACAAGGTTAGTTACATTCAGGAAGTAAAGAAATTGTTATTATGTTTTCAATTTCTTACAGGGTTGAGAATAAATTTTTCGAATAGTCAGTTATATGGGGTTGACAAGGAAATAGACTTATTGAGAAAAGGATCAGAGATTTTAGGTTGCAATATGGGGTCATTGCCGTTCACTTACCTAGGAGCTCAGGTTGGATTATCTCCAAGAAGAGGGATTTTCTGGGATCCTCTTGTTGCAAAATTCAACAACAAGCTGGCTAGCTGGAGGAGTGATTCTTTGAACATGTCAGGAAGGTAGTTCTGCTTAAGGCAACATTAGACAGTCTGCCATCTTATTGGCTCAACCTTTATGCCATCCCAAAGGGAGTCACTGATAAGATTGAGTCCATTAGAAGAAGTTTTCTTTGGGGTGAAATGTTGAAAAATGGTAAGAAAGAAAGAAAACTTCATTTAATAAGATGGGATAAAGTTACGAGATCTAAAGAAATGGAGGTTTAGGTGTTGTCCCTTTGGAAGTTAAGAATATAGGCATGCTTGGCAAATGGTGGTTCAGATGGCAGAATGAAAGAAACAACCCATGGAATAGGATAATCAGAGCAAAATATGAATATAGTGTGGAAGAAGAGATAGATTCGAAAGGGTTAAATGGAAGTTCTCATATCTCTGGAATAGCATCATTCGAATCAATGATGAGTCAAGTTTTAACAAGAATTTGGGATTTTGTAACAATAAGTGGTTAGTCAATAATGGTGAATCAGTTCTATTTTGGGAAGACTGGTGGAAGGGAAATGATAGACTTAGTAAAACTTTTCAAAGATTGTACAGTGTCTGTAAAGTAAAAAGAGTGGTGGTTAATGTGGAGTTGTGGCAGAAAGAAGACACAATCATAGATCAGATTTGGTCTAGAAGCCTCAGAGCATGGGAGTTAGAGGATGTAATTAAGTTAAATGAAGTGATCAATTCAATTATATTGAAGCTAGGTTCAGGTAAGCTAGTGTGAAATCCTTCTAGTAAAATCTACACTAGTAAAGAAGGTTGTGGTTTTCTGGCTAGAAGAGTTGCGATACCAAACATTAATTGGAAGACAATTTGGAGTATCAAAGCCCCTCCAAAGGTACTCATCTTCTTATGGAAATTTGTGAATGGAGTTGTTCAATCGAAAGATTTCTTGAAGAAAAGATTAAATCATTGGGATTTAAACACAAATTGTGGTAGATGCCTTCAACCAGTTGAAGATCAGCATCAGATTTTGTTGAGTACTGAATACAGCAAAAGAATACAGAGGTGGGGGTGAATGGATTCTTGAACTTTTCTGGTTCTTGAATCTGTGTAGCAGATAAGTATCTGTTTGTGCAAATGTGAAGGTGCGGATAAGAAATGATACAAGACACAATATCACTTTAATCTAATATGTTATTAGATAAAGGTTGCTACAATCTGTGAATACAAATGATAGTATTCTCAGCTTCGTTTATCTCAGAAAGATATGACTTACAATGTATGAAAAACTTGACTCCTCAAAAGTTTTTTTAACTAAGGAAGTGAGGCTATATCCTTATAGAACATGGATACGACCTACTTACTGCAAATAAGGTAGCTGAACAAATTACTTTCTAGTCTGTCTATCCTTTTTGAGTAAGTGTCCAAACGGTTACAGATTTGACTTTGCAAAGCCTGTTCAGATCCACTTCTTTAGCCCTTTGTCTCTTCTATATCTCTCCAAGCTTCCTTGTAGGCTTTCCAGAGCATATTACAGATTGTGGTCCATAAAGTGCATTGGCTTGTTGCAGGCTTCTGACTTGTACAATTTCTTCAGTATTTTGTCTCCAAGAATGTATTCGAGAAGTGACTAAGTAAGTGGTTCGAGAACTAGGATTGACTTGATCGATAACTCTGAATTCTCGAATACTGTTATATGACATATCGAATCACTTCTCGAATAGCTCTTTTCTCTGGGAATCCTTGAGTTGTCGAATAGAGCATTTTGACAAGTCGAATCCCTGAGATATCGAATAGATTTCTGAGTCCTTGAGATATCGAATGAAACTTTGACTTGTTGACTCTTTGAGAACTCGAATACCACTTTGACTTCTTGAGTACTCGAATAGAGCAGTAGACATATCGAATCTCTGAGATATCGAATGAGATATCGAACAGTGTATTTAGAGATATCGAATAGTGTCTTGAGATATCGAATCCCTGACTTCTCGAATGCTGGACTTCTCGAATACACAAAACTACTTTTCGAATTGGTACTTAGGCAAATTCTTCATTTCTCAAAATCCCAACTGTGATTATTTGACAGTCTTTATCTCTTTGCTTGAGGCATGAACCTTGGAACTTCTTTCAAGCATTATTCTTGACTCAATAAGTACAGTTATAGAGCTAGAATTTGATGCCTACTACAACTACAAAGCAAGTAGAAACTCTACAACTAGAGGTTCCCTCAGTTAAGAGGTCATGTAAGTAATGCAAAGCATTACAAACAATTAGGCTTGTTATTAGAGTTAAACGGGCATGTCTCTATGACTAACAATCTCCCCCAAATTGTGAGTAAGACCCTTAGTCACAATTTCATGTCTGATAACAAGCCTAACATACATAAAGATAAAACTTTAAAAAGTACAGGTATGAAATTTGATTGAGAGCATGAGTTGAATTACAAGTTGAGTATTCTTACAATATGATGAAATACTAGCCATTCCCCTTTGATTCCATTTTCATTGCTTTGGCTTGTAGATCATCGTATGCTTTCTATTTTCTTTCTTGCTCCTTCCTTGCATTCTCATCCATAGCTCTTATGATTTCTGCCATAGCATCTAATTCTTCAAGCAGGATAGAGTTTTTGAAATCTTCAAGTACTGGTTTTAGTATATTGGCAGGATAATGATTGAGTAGGTTCATTCTGATATTGACATTGTCTCCATTTCTTCTCCTATACTTCACCACATAGGGATCAAACTGAACTCTACACAATCCCTTAGCCCTTAGCTTTTCTGCCTCAATCTCCAGTCTATCAATTTCTTTCTTTCTATCTAACCATTTCTCGAGGCACCCCTTCCTTATTGCTTCAGCATGATTTCTCTTCATTCTCACAAAGTCAATCAACTCCAGCTTCCATACTTTCTCCACCGTGTCTTCAGAATCCAACAATGCAATAATTCTTTCTATCTCATATAACTTGCCCCAACTTTGACAACCCCCTTGTTTGAATTTTCTCTGTCTCCCATCAGTATACTTGATCTCAAGGAAGTCATTCACAATTGCAGCATAGTAGATTCTTTGAGCTCTCAGAAATAGCAGTTGGTCTTCATCAAAATCTTCATCTAGTGGTTGGAGTTTCAGTCCTGGAATGATTATTAGGGCTCTTGACCTGGATGGCTTTACTCTCTTAGCAGCATGCTTGAAATTAGATCTTTTTACTTGATTGCTTGGCTGAATTTTTTGACCTTTGTTGGAAGACCATAGTAGTATTCCATTAGCAGTTTGCTTTCTGAAACATACACATGGTTTCTTGACTTGAATCTCCTTCTCTTCTTGAGGTAGTAAAACATTTGCAGAGGCCATGGAATTTGACTTTTGTAGGTCACTACTAACAGTATTCACCCTAGACTTAGAGTCTTGTGTTGTGGTGAGGTTACTGTCAGCAATGCCTTTGGCTTGCTATTTCACACTTGTCCTCTCATAGACTTTCCCTTGGTCATTACCATTTTTCTTCTCTTTGTCATCCCTCTTCTTCTTCTTGTCTTCATCTCCCTTATCACTCCTGTGATGTCTTCTCCTCCCATCACTTTTATCCTCATCTTTGTCATCCTTATTTCTCCTAGGCTTGGCAATTTCTGGAATTGCACCAGTTGCAATAAAGGATCTGAGAATTTGCAGTGCCTCTAGTTCTTCAGCATTTCTAGTTCCACCCTTCTTCTATAGTTGATCAATGATTGCAATAATAGGTCTGTGATTTTGAGGTGTGAGATCATGAGGAATCACCAGTTGTTTAATGTCTTCAATTCTGGTGCCAGCCTGATAGACAATTGTCCATGGCTTCTTAAACACTTCTGGGAGCCTAAAAGGTTGGCCATTTCTCAGGTCATCATATAGACTTTTATTGTTTTCATTTGCATCCATCTTCTCAATAAGCCTGATCAGTGCATCTATCTCTGAATGTTTCAATGTTTGTAGAGTGTTGTAGGTTAGATGCCAGATACTGGATTTTGCCACCATCATCACCTCCTTGATCCATAAGCCATTGACTCTCCTAGGTATCACAGTGAAGTAATTAATCTGATCCCTCAGCCTCCTTAGATATATTTGAGTGTCATCAGTTTGTTCCCTTGAGACTTTCAAAAACTTCAAGAATGCATCATCATGGTAGACATTAGAGTTTGCAAATTCTTGTAGCTTGGCCTCAGTAACCACCTTTACTTCTATAGGTTTGATACTTTCAACTTTGGTAGATGGAGAGTTATCAGATGGCATACTCCCTGCAATCACTGTGGTTGTGATAGATTGCTTCTGACCATCAGGAGTGGTGATGTGCATAGTTGGTAGAGTGACAACTGGCAGAGAAGATGGAGGCTCATCAACTTTTGATTTTCCTTTGCCTGGCACATTGGGTATGGATATGGATTTTGAAGCTCTTTGGTGACCACCCTCATTTACCTTGATGCCTTTAGCTTGAGTTTTCTCCCCCTTTGGATTTGAGTTCCTTGAGGTCCTCTTCTCCCCCTTAGGCTTGTTGTCAGGCACAGAGGCTTGATGAGTGACCACAGGGTTTGATGATTCTTCAGGGAGAGGGAGACCCATATGCTTCATTATTGTAGACAACATGGACTGTTGATGCAGGAGAACATCAGCTGTGGTGGTGGCTTGAGTGTTCAGCTGCTCAGTGAGAGTTGCTACCTTATCTGTAAGATGAGCATTAGACTGAGTGAGAGTGGCTACCTCCTTTTCAAGTGCATCTACCTTGTTGAACAATTGAGTAGATTTGAAGCCAGACAGGGATTGTTCTTTAAGTCTCTACACTTCAAACCTAGTCATATCATGCACTGGGACTTCAGTGATTAGCTTATCTCCATACTGATTGGCAAAAAGTGACCTAAGCATGACATTGGCCTCAGTTGTCTGATTAGTGAGATTTTGGAATTTATGTCATAGGCCTGTGACAGCATCTTTGAGAATGGCTAAACCATTGTCCATCTTGGTGCAGGTAGACTTGCAGGCTAGAATATCCTTGACTACAGTCTCCAATTGAGGGAATTTGGAATCAAACGTCCTCTTTATCCCATGCACCTCCTTGGTTGTGGTTGTACACACTTCATTAACTTCTGTCTTTAGACCCTTTCCAAGGTAGTGTGCAGCCTTGAGAATGCCCTTGTAGTTGTCATTCACTGCTTCATACACATCACTAGGGGTGAGAGATTTGGCATTGGACCCTAGTGAGGTGATGTACTCTTCTCTGAGATACTGAAGACTGTCTGAGAGAGGAATATCAAACTGTCCTTGTAGCCAGGCATCTACATTGCCATCTCTCTCAGTATCATCTATTATCTTTGCCTTCTGTAGCTCCACATCATCTCTGTGGCATAAGAGAATAGCTTCATAGTCAGGATTTGGCAGGTTTGCAGTGAGGAGGTTCTGAGCAATCTTTGTGAAATCAGGGATCTGATCCACAATTAAGCTTTGAAGTGCTTCAACCGTCAATTGTTATGGAACAGACCCTGATCCTGAAGCACTGTCATGTTGTACATGCTTCAGCCATTGTGACATAAAGTCAGAGCTAGGCAAGCTAGACTTCTCAGTTACAGATGCAACTTCTGCAACCGGATGGATTGACTCTACTACTGGTGTCTCCACAGAACTGGGATGAGTTACACCAGTAGTTGACACAGGTACAGAGTCTCTAGTGACAACTAGTAGAACCTCTGTGTTTGTGATGGTGTCATTAGGATATGCCCCAGCATGCATTCCCTCACCATCTAAATGTGGGTCCTGGGTGGTGAGCAAGGTGTCATGCACCAAGTCACTTGAATCCATTGGCTCATCGAGAGAAGAGAATTCTTGATGATCAATGCTTTGCTCCTCAATTGTTTAAGTTGCAGGCTCCAAAGAAATATGAGTGTTAGATTTTGGAAGAGAAGTGTTTTGTAGATTAGATTTTGGCAACTACCCCTGAGAGATAGAGGGAGTCTCAATTGTGATATGCTCTCCACTCAGTGTTGTGCCAGCCTTATCACTCCCATGTGCTGACTCTGTATAAATAGGTGCATTGGGGAGGATGCTTGATTCTATAGATGCACCCTGTTGAGAGGATACATCTAGTGAACTGTGTGCCCCTGATTTTACAACTTCAGCCATTTGTGTGACTGAAGAGGTGGTCCTAGATTTCTTCCTCTTTGGCCTCTGTAAGGGTGACTCAGGTTCCTCACTACCTATACCTAATTCCACAGCCAATGCTGCTTCAGATAATATGTTCAAGGGTGTAGACATTACCTCCTTTCTCTTCTTGTTACTAACATCACCCTTTTGAGAGGATGATGCAGTTGGCTCACTGTGTGGTAGAGTGTTTGGTTGAGAGGGTTGGTTAGCAAGCCTTGGGTTAGCATCTTGTACTACTTGTTTAGGCTGTGCTAACTGTGACTTTGAGTCAAATGTTGGCATGTTGTGGGGGTAAGTCCTAAATAGACTCTCCATATGGGGAGTTATTTTGAGTCTTACATCCACATCATTCCTAGTCTCCAAATTACCAAAAATAAGTTTGGTCATGGACCTAGGGTTGCCTATTCTACTATTATCTACTCTAAGCAATTCAATCAATTTAGCATTTTTAAAGTTAAGTACAGATTGAATAAAGCGAGGGAAGAAAATTTCAGTACCTCTCTTGGCTGTGTTCTTGCCAAGTCTCCTATATAGCTCCTGTAGAATAATTTGACCAACATCTATCTTCCTGCCATAAGCCAAGGCATAGCCTATTTGCTGTGCAGGTGCACTAATCTGATCGAAGCTTGACTTTCTGGCTGTGAAGACTTGAAGAATGGTGGCAAACACATAACTCCACTCTTTCCGCAGATGCTTCCTGTTTAACTTCCCAAGATTGATCACATCTGATTAGTTGATGAATTCAAAGAATTCTTCCAACTGTGTATTTTTGGCCAGTGTGTCATATGACTCTTGTTGTAATTCCAGTGCTTGATTCATGTCTGCTGTAGTAATAGTAATATCCTGGCCTTGAATCTTGCAATAGACTACGTAGGAGGTTATAGCATTCTCGAGGGCAATGACTTCCACGGTGGCAGTTCTCCAAAACTGTTCTAGGAGGTCCAGATACAGAGTTGGGGTGGCTGATAGTGCACTCTTGATATATGATTTTGACATCCAGCGTACAAAGCACTCGAAGTTTGCATTAGGTGCTTCTACATCGTTAGTTATTGCGATGAAATTGGTTTGAGTGGGTATGGTGAGTTGGGTGTTTGCCATTTGTATATAGAAGAAAAGAGAATGAAGGTTGAAGAAGAAATTAAGCTTTTGCAGTTAGGGTTTTCAGAGGTTTTGGGAGTTTAGATGCTTGAGAAATCGAATGAAGTGAATCGAATAGATGTAGAATTGTATAGGTATGAAGTACTAGAATTGTCGATTAGACATATGTTTTGTATCGACAAGTCAGGCATTCGAGAAGTAGAAAACAACTATTCGATAAGTTAAGAAAGGCTTAATCGATAACTCAAGCATGTTGTAACTCAAAGCTGGCAGTTATCTAACTTAGAATAAATTCTAAATTAGGTAAGATATGTTTTTATGAGTAATTCTGAATTTTGTATAAAAATCCAAAATCGGTTAAAATTCAGCGAGAAATCAGCCTTTTCAAATGATTCGAGAACTCAAACATGCTATTCGAGTACTCTATCAATAGAGAACTTAAATACCTTATTCGAGAACTCACTCATGTCTCTGTTCGAGTTCTCTAAAAGACACTATTCGAGAACTCAAGAGTGTCCTGAATAGGCTTGTTAGAGAAGTCGACCACTAACAATGAAATGAACCGTTCGAGAAGTCTGACTTATCGAACTATTCTTTTTACTCATAGAAACTAAATTTTCACTATCTTTTGAAAATCTACCAGACATATTCTATAAAGAATATTCCAATAGATTAAATAGTGATGTTCTCAAAATTTCACAGAAATTTCAAGTTGACAAAATATGATTTTCTGATATATGCAGCAGATTGGAAATATTTATAAATCATATATTTCAGCCAACACTTACTTAAAAAATATTGAGCATTTAAATAAAGTAAGTGTTTACTGCTACAACAACTTAGTTGATATATTCACTTTGCCAGAATCTGAAGAATTCAGCATTTCAATCTCACTAACCAACCTTGTGAAGGTGGCTTCATCTAATGGCTTAGTGAATATGTCAGCTAGTTGTTTATCTGTAGAGACATCATGCAACTCAATGGTTCCATTAGTTGCATGTTCTCTAAGGAATTGATATCTGATGTCAATGTGCTTTGTTCTAGAATGATTGACAAGATTGACAACTATAGAGATTGCACTTGTGTTGTCACACGTGATTGGAATTCTTTCCAACACAAGTCCATAATCTCTAAGTTGGTTTCTAATCCAAAGCACTTGAGCACAGCAACTTCCAACAGCTATGTATTCAGCCTCAGCGGTAAGATTGTTGTTTCTTGCTATACCAAGAGACTAACCTTTGTCCAAGAAACTGGCAGCTACCTGAGGTGCTTTTCCTATCCACTCTGCATCCAGCATAGTCAGTATCAGAATAACCAACCAGATTGAACCCTATGTCCTTAGGATACCATAAACCCAAGTTTGGAGTGCCCTTCAGATATCTAAAGATCCTTTTTATAGCAATCAAATGTGATTCTTTTGGATTTGATTGAAACCTTGCACACAAACATGTAGCAAACATGATGTCTGGCCTACTTGCAGTGAGATAGAGTAGAGAACCAACCATGCCTCTGTAGACTGAGATATCTACTTTCTTGCCTTTAGCATCTTCATCTAATTTAGTGGCAGTGGCCATGGGTGTCTTTGCAGGTGAGCAGTCTTCTTAGTCAAACTTCTTCAATAAATCCTTGATGTACTTGGTTTGACTGATAAAGATACCATCCTTCCTTTGACTGACTTGCAACCCAAGAAAGAATGTCAACTTTCCCATCATACTCATCTCGTATCTGCTCTGCATGAGTTTAGAGAATTTCTTGCACAGCTTCTCATTTGTAGATCCAAATATGATATCATCCACATAGATCTGAACTAGGATAATATCATCACCATGCTTCTTGTAAAATAGTGTTTTGTCCAATGTGCCTCTAGTGAATTGATTTTCAAGAAGAAATTGTGATAGAGTATCATACCATGCCCTTGGA
Source organism: Kitagawia praeruptora (assembly GCA_037693485.1). Lineage (NCBI taxonomy): Eukaryota > Viridiplantae > Streptophyta > Magnoliopsida > Apiales > Apiaceae > Kitagawia > Kitagawia praeruptora. Next base: position 119,201,291 of record CM075352.1, read on the forward strand.
GCCTGCTTAAGTCCATACAATGCCTTAAGAAATCTGTAGACAAATTCTGGGAAGTGTGGATCCTCAAAGCCAGGTGGTTGTTGCACATAAACTTCTTCTTCCAACTCTCCATTCAGAAATGCACTCTTGACATCCATTTGATAAACTTTAAAGTTTGAATGAGCAGCAAATGCCAAGAATATTCTGATGGCTTCCAATCTAGCAACAGGGGCAAATGTCTCATCATAATCAATGCCTTCCTGTTGAGAGTATCCTTTTGCAACCAACCTTGCTTTATTTCTTACTATTACACCATCTTCATCCATCTTATTCTTCAGAACCCATTTTGTTCCAACAATGGTTCTATTCTTTGATGCAGGCACAAGTTCCCACACTTTGTTTCTTTCAAATTGATTCAGCTCCTCTTGTGCTCCTCTTGCATGGCAATAATCCAATCTGGATCCAACAGTGCATCATCAAGTTTCTTAGGCTCAACCATAGAGGCACTCATTCTGAGTTGCTCTCCTGGTCCTTACTCCTACATTAGGATCTCCAATAATTTGCTCTGTAGTGTGTGATCTATCCCATTTCCTTGAATGCTCAGTCTGATTTCTTATTCTTGATGTTGCTTCATCATCCAAGTCCTGATCATTCTCATTTCCTCCCCTTGTGATGTTGCCACTATTCACAGGTGTGTCTTGGATGCTTGTTTCTCCACTATTGATTGGCACAAATTCTTCTCTTGTATCATCATTCACTTGAGTTTGTTGAACTTGAGTTTCAACTTCAGTTTCATTCTCTTCATCAGAATCATCTAGATTATCAAACTTTAATGGATCTTTATCATCATCACTGGCTTCTTCTAATCCAGGTAGTTTGCTGTCATCAAATGTCACATCTGTGCTTTCCATAATTTTCTTTTGACTAAAGACATAAAATTTGTATGCAATTCTTTCCATAGAGTAGCCAAGAAAAATTCCTTCAAATGCCTTTGCATCGAATTTTCCAACATATTCTGAATTATCCTTCAATACAAAGCATTTGCTTCCAAAAGTATGAACATACTTTAGAGTAGGCTTCTTTCCAGTCATCAAATTGTAAGGTGTCTTTCCAGTGTTTTTGTTGATGAGGGTTCTGTTCTGGATATAGCATGCAGTGCTCACAGCCTCAGCCCAAAAACATGTAGGCATCTTTGCATCAAGCAACATTGTTCTAGAAGCCTCAATTAGAGTTCTGTTCTTTCTCTCAACAACTCCATTTTGTTGTGGAGTCCTTGGAGCAGAGAATTGCTGAGAAATTCCATTTTCTTTGCAGAATGCTTCAAGTATGGAATTTCTGAACTCGTTTCCATTATCACTTCTTAGTGCAATCACGCTTGCATTGTTGGCCTTTGCTTCCTTATCAACTTTCTTTATGTGCTCAATGATTACTTGTGGAGTCTCATCTTTTGATGCCAGAAATTCCACCCATGTATACCTTGTAAAGTCATCAACCATCACTAAGGCATACTTCTTTCTTCCTAGTGACATAATATTGACAGGCCCAAACAAGTCCATATGAATGAGTTGTAGGGGCTTGGTTATTGATGTCACTGTCTTTGACTTGTGGCTCGATCTTTTCATTTTTCCTCTTTGACAAGCCTCACACACTCCTGCTTGACAGAATTCAAGTGTGGGCATGCCTCTCACTAACTCTCTGTTGACCAGAGAATTTCTTGTGCCACAACCAACAATCTTCATGTGATGCTTTTGAGTAGAAGCAACAAATTTTGTCCTTGTTTGCAGAGTCCATATTGGCTACAAACATGCTTCCTTTCCTTACTCCAGATAGAGCAAAATCACCAGTCTTCTTGTGGGTGATAAAGCATTCATCTTTGTCAAAATCCACCTTGAATCCTCTATCAGTAAACTGACCAACACTTAGCAGATTATGCTTGAGTCCCTTGACTAGTGCTACATCTTCAATGATGACATTACCAACTTTCAATTTGCCATATCCCAATGTGTTACCCATGTTGTCATCTCCAAAAGCAACCATAGGGCCAGCCTTCTCCTCATACTGTGATAGTAGGGCCATATCACCAGTCATATGATTTGAGCATCCACTGTCCAAAATCCACATGACCTTCTTTTCACTTTCTTTGCCCTGCAAACACAAAGGTATTACTTCTCCTTTGGTACCCAAACAAGTTTGGGTCCATGTGACTTAGAAACAGTTTTATCATAAACAATATGCTTATCAACTTTCTTGGTGCTAGTCTCCTTGTCACTGTTAGAGGTCTTAGAATCAGGATTCTTAGACTTAGGTGACAGAGGTACCTTCCTAACTTTAGGAGGACTTGAAGACGTTGTCCTTGTGTGGTATGTGTGAACATTGTGACACCCCCCAAATCCGGGGTCAGAAGATTTGGTTGTCACGCGAGAATCCTCAAAATAAAACATCTGTTTAATAATAATCATCACTTGTGATTGTCCAACACTGGAAATATAACATCTGTGACCCCAAACATACCAAGATCTTTTAAGGTTATAGGGCTAGAAACAAGAATCCAAATTCCATTAGATAAAAAAACATTTATTCTCAACATTCTCTTTGATCAAATCTTAAATCACTGGTGTAACTTCGATAAGAAGTACGCCAGGCCAACTAGACTAGTACATAATAATAATAAATATTATAACTCAAATATATAAATAGATCTTACACTAAATCCAGAGATCCTGAGCCAAGTCATCTTCGAAATAGCATCACGCTTCTTCTCTTTCTGAACTGAGCGGATACGTCTCGCCAAACTACCTTACTGAAATGTTAGAATTTACAACAGCAAGTATGAGCGAAAGAAATGCTCAGCAAGCGTATAAAAATTTTGATATAAAACCAGGATTAGTGGGGCATAAAAAAAACTGAAATGTATAACAGTTTATAGAGAAACTGAATCAACAACTGTGATATAATTCAAATCATAACTGAAATCATTTGGCATGTCATAAAAATGAATCATCTGCCAATTCACAATATATAATAGCCATTCGGGCGATATGGATTGGATACACTTATATAACTGAAACACCATTGCCCCCTGATCAGGTTCAAAAGCAATGGGACCACTTTATACAACCACCGAATACCTTCCTATCCGCGTGGGTATAACGAGGATTTCTGGGGTACCCAAAATAGGCAAGTAATGTTAGCCTATAGGAAGATGGTATGGTTACCATATCCTCCTTAAATATAGCTGGACCAACTACTCGATGTGGCCTCCTACTCTTTACTATTTTCCAATCCAATAGAGCAATTTCCGAATTCAACAGGAAATGCTTAGTTTTAAATACAGGTCATATCCCATTATTACTACGATAATGAGGATATGAAGAGTTTATCTGAAACAATTCCCCACATCAAGGGTACCAATATCAAGCAACTGTGTTCGCACAAAATATTTAAGAATCACAAATAGCTCTGAACAATAGCTATTCGTCATGATATGAATCAATGAAACATAAAATAAAAAGTGTTTAAGATGATAAAGAAAATACTTGCCTCTGGTCCTTAGTTGTTGCGCAAAGTCGAGGTAACACATCTACCTTCTTCTTCTATCTTACGGCATCACAATCTTCTATTTCAATCATTCGTTGGTTTGACGCTCTTACGATTGCCACGAGTCTGATCCGTCGACATGGAGCCCGCACGTCTACTTCTATAGTCAAACATAAGCTGGTACTTCAGCCTCCGGACGACAATTCTGACATTTTGTAAACGCTTGCAAACTCACTTCGAATGTATTAACCATGCTTACCAATATCTCTGCCAGAAGAAAATAATTGGAAATGTCCCCTTTGAACATAGACGTTTTCCCGGTGTTAAAACACCTCGCAAGTAAACCAGCAATTCCACAAACAATACTTTCATCTCCACCCTTCTTTATTACAATCCACGCAATACTGCATCCATCTCCAACTTCTTCGTCTCATACCAACTTAACTCCGCTGACATTCCTAAGTCAATATTTACCAATTAATCCTCGAATTAAACATTTATGTATTCAACTTAGTCCAACTCAATCTATAAATAATCCTCAAAACATTTATCTTATTCTTCGATAAAGAAACATGATAATCAATTAATCCTCAAGACATGATTATCCTCGAGATAACAATTAATCCTCGAAATAATTCATTAATCCTCAAGACAATAATTAACTCTAGAGATAATCATTAATCCTCGAATTAAATACATATATACCTGTCACATAACCAATTAACACATAGCATATACAGCTCACAAATAAAAGAGCACTCAAATTATTCATAGAATATTTACAAATCACTAATAGATAATCAAAGAATAATAACACGCAATTCACATAATCACATAGCACGTTTGATCAGATCATAAAAAGATTTTATCCAATATTTTTAAAACAAAAAATGGATCAAAATTTAAAAGTTGAATTTTAACTTAAAACTATTTTTATAAGAACCGGGTCATTTTTCTGATTCTAGAAATATTTTTCTCGTTGAAAACGGATAAACGGTTTAATTAATACGCAATTAATAAGAATAATTCAATTAATAATTAAATTAATTGATTATTCAAATTAATTATTTATTAATCAACTCATAAAAAAAATAAATCTTTTATAATTAAAAGATTTAAATTCAATGAAGTCAATTATATATTTAAATAATAATTAATTAATATAATTAATCAATTAAAATGAATTAATCAATTAATTAAATCAATTAAATTATTATTTAAAAATAATTAACTAATTAAATTAAATTTTTAGAAGTCAAAATAATAATAATTAAAAGAAATCTGAATTTTAGAAAAATTTATAAAAAATTTGACCCAAAAACATTTTTCTGAAAAGTTTAGAAAAATTTTGAATCAAACTGCACTATTCATCACCATCTTCACATATTCATCACCAAGAATGCTTCAAGAACACCACCTCCAACAATGGAGGTTTACCAGATTCCGGCAACCGGAATATTTTCCGGCGAGACAATTCGAAGCTCAAAAACTGACCAAAACGCATGGGTTTTTACGGGTTCACCTACCAAATTCACTCCACAATCCAATTAACACGACAACATGAACCAATAATCATCAGAAATTAAAATCCGGCCAAAAATCAAACTAACTTCGGCTAAAAACTCGAAATTGGCTAAAACTAAACCAAACTTCAATATTCTTATGGTAAAACGAAGCTTAAGACTCATACAATCTTTCCCCCATAACCACTAACGCAAACAATTAACACACACAACGGACTATTGATTCAAAGTTTCGGTTAAAACTTTAAAACTCGAATATCACAATCCAGCAATATAATGATGCAATTGATCACATAAATTGACTCCCAATGATCATATAAAGCTATTGGAATCATCAAAACAACCGGAAAATCACTCAATCAAAAAGCCCCAAATTAGGCTCAAGAACCCTAATTTTCGAATTGAACAAACTAGCAATATAACGATGAAATTTAGCATGGAATTGAACTTCTGGAATCAATATGAAGCTATACAACCAATCAATTCAACCGGAAAATCAAAGAATCAAAAAGCCCCAAATTAATGAAGAACCCTAATTTTCCAGATTCAAAAGAAAATTAATATAAAATCAGAAATTTACCCAACACGAAAACTGATTGTAGATTATGAAACTAGATGTTGAGAGCTTCGATTCGACTATAAGATCGCCAAAATCAGATATCAATAACACCTTCAAATTCAGCTTTGATCCTCAAGAACAGGAGAGAGAAAATATATTTTTATATTTATTTATTTATATAAAATCTGATTTTTATGAATTTTTAATAAATAAAAATAATTCTGATTCCTATATATATTAATCGAAAATTAATACCCCAAAAATATTTTTAACCCCTAATTAAAATTTTTAAGCCTTAAAAATAATTTTTATGGGATAAAAATGTAAAATTTTTATTTTTAAACAAATATAATATAAATGCCAAAATTCTCCAAAAATTACGACTATTACAAAAATTACAAAATAATACATTTTTTAACATCCCATTATTATATGAAAATACTTTTATGAAAAACAGGGCCTCGAATCCAATACAGGGGCTGAGTCCGAAAATTAAAATGCGAAATAACTGTATTCTAAAAATACAAAAATTACAGAAAAATAGAATAAAATATTCTATGATACACGGAAGTCACATAACATGTATGGGATAATTTTCCTATTTTATAAAAATCATAACGCGTTTAAATGTTTTAAAAATAAACTAACACACATTAAAATCAACTAAAAATATATTTTAATATAATAAATTACAAGTAATTTTTCGGGTCGTTACAAACATTATGACTGATGCAACCTTCCATGAATTGTCTTCTCAAGTTAAAACAGCTAGTCATCACATTCATGTTGCATGGCATACAATCAAGTTTTTCACAGAAAGGAGAGTCTCTATGTCTTAGAGGCACAGAGCAATCATAGAATGGCTTAGGTACACTACCAACAGGTTTCTTGCATGCATGATGTAAGAACCCAAATTTTCGGTAGAATTTTTTTTTTTTATATATTGATGAAAGAATGAACAGTGATTCCGACTACAATGTATTAACAGTTCTAATGAATGAATGTGAATGGGTATAGATTCCAATGATTATATGTCATGAAGAATGCAATGAGTGACAACCTAGATTAGAATAATCTATCTCCTAAGAAATAAGATATGGCATTCCAAAGAGGAAGGAGATATTCTTGTGTCATCCAAATCGATATCTGTTATTAGTCCAGTGGTTCCGTGAAAGGGTTAAGGAACGCTCGAAAGAGAATGAGTACATTTTGCTAAGTGCAGGGAATAAAAAGAAAATAAGTGATGAATAGTGTTTTTGTGGGAAATATGAATATTATCAGACGACACTATATAGAAGTACCCGGAACGGATTTCTGAGTTCGTAATAATGATCCAAGGGGAAAATAAGTGTATGTAAAAGATATCGGATTCTGAAAAATTGCACTTTTATTTTCTCCAAGATTTCCCTAGACACTGAAAGATTTAAGGACTTAATAAAAAGATTTGAGGACATATTCACAATCTGTGGAATATATAAACGTAAGATCGTCTCGTCAGATCACAGAAATTAAAAAATTATTTTTTCACAAACGGACCAGATTGGACCAGAAATTGAGATGGACTAATTATTTATTCCAGAGAAATATTTCGAAGGCATATTCTCATTCAAGGATATATATAAACGTAAGTAGGATTCGTCAGAATTCATAAAAGATCGAATTGGAGAAAACTGATTTCACGATGTAAAAACGATCAAGTGAATGATGGAAAATATCCCGAAACTCAAAAATTCTCAAATTTCAGAGAGAGCTTCATATTAGTAAGTGGTGACTAAGTGCACAATTATAAAAGTTATTTGAGGAATAGAAATTGAATTTCTTAAAAAGAAAGAGAAGGAAGGAGGATGAGACGCACGGTAGGTTACGGTATACGCTCGCACACGGAACAGAAACTCATTTAGCTTTATTACAACCACAAGTAAATATCTCATATTTCTCTCATCTTCCTCCCACTTTTTCTCTCCATGGACGAATTCATGCTTGCCAAAGGGAATCATGGCTAGCCTTGTCCGTTTCTTGTGTTCTAGTACTCCAATCGAAGCCCTTTCCGAGCTCTACGCATCTACGGTAACCACTCTCTTCACCTCCAACCTTAGCTTGTTCATTTATCATGATTTATAGGCTGTGCTACAGTGATTTTAATTTTGAAACTTCTTAGAATTTGAAATTGAGAGCATAGATGAGTAATTAAGGTTATGGGTTAGTCGTTTATGCGTTTAACTTAGCGATTGCATGAGTTATCGATAGATTTTCATAAAAATGAAGAACCCGCTGATTATGCATGCTTTTTAGGCTGATTAATGGAGTATCTTTGATGTTAAGATGTATGGTATGCCCGGTGTGGCTTGGTTGTGTTGAAATAAATTTGGAAACGTTCGATTTATAGTCGTTGTAATGCCAAAATTTCGTTAACCCATAAATTTCGTGCATCATAGTTGGTATAATCACTGTTCTAATTGAATATATGACATTCCCTTGTAGATCTTGAGTCATAGATCACTTTGGCGAAAGAATCGAAGCATTTGGACTTACGGTTTAGGAGTTATGGTCAAAATCGTAAAAGTGGTTCGAAACCGTAAAAGCAAGTTCGTAACCGAAATTTGATTCCTTTAATACCACCAAATCAGTGGCGAATCTTGATAATTAAATATTAGAGGTAAAAAGGAAGGTGTGAGAGAAAACCACATGTCGAATGGATCATTTTCCGATTTTATAAAAATGTTTGAATCAAGGTTAAACGCGAACGAACCCCTAGAAGCATACATGGTTATGACTTTGGTAAATGACTTAGAAAACGGGCGATAAAACTCGAGGTATAATCTTGGTTTGTAAATGACCGACCTTAAAAACTTACATGACTTAAGTATATACCAAGTGTAAGTATAGTGACGTGTCTTAGTAGCGGACGAATGTCAGGTCATAAGTGATAATAAAAGGGAGTTACACTAAGAGGTGTATAACGAGATAATTCGAAAGCGTGTTTCGACTTAAGTTAAGTTATACTTAGCCTTTTAAAAAGTGTTAAGTGATTGACCTCAGTTATTGTGACTATTTATAGATCACCGGATTGACACGAGGCACACTACCCCTACAGGATTGCCAGGCAAGTTTCCAATACTTGGAACTGTTGTTGTGATAATATATATGATGATTGTTGTATACATATGCCATAGCATGCATGCCTACTTTCAAGTCTATTAATATGCTTGTTCCCTGAATTGATATTGGCTTATAGACTAGATATGAATTATCAGTTATAAGCAGGATTGTTTTGCTAAGACCCTTAGTGAAAGGCGTAAGATATTTATTCTTTAAATATAAGACCGGGAGTCGGTATTTTGGGATATAGAGATAGTCGTGGAAACCCGGAGGGATTCCAGTGACAGTTTATTTGAGAAATGTTATTTATGAACATTATTTATATTTCCATAAAGTATTGATTACTTGGAAATTATTCGAGGAATGCTATTTGAATATTATTTCAATCGAGAAGTATCATATGAATATTATTTTTAATATTCATTCGCGTATATTTATTTACTGAATATTATTTTAATATTCATTCGAGCTTTAATTACTTAAGGGAATATTAGTTTCGAATATTCATTTAGAATTTGATTATTCAAAGAGTAATTACTTTAATATTCTTGGAAATTTATTTATTAAATGAATATTATTGTGAATATTCATTTAAGATTTTATGTACTTGATGAATATTATTTTAAAATCTTCATTCGAAGTTTTATTTACTTAAGGAATATTGCTTCGAATATTCCTTTAAAGTTTTGATTACTAAAAGAATATTATTTGAATATTTATTTATAATATTATTTATTAAATGAATATTATTTTCAAATATTCATTTAAGGTTCGATTTATTTAGTGAATATTATTTTAAACATTTATTTGATTTTATTTAATTAATGAATATTATTTTGAATATTCATTTAAAGAAGAGAGTTATTTAGTAAATAATTCTATATATTCATTCGATGATTACTTATGAGCAATATTATGATTTATTCATATTCCTTAATTATTACTGATTTAATAAATATTCTTGGAATATTTATTTAAATTCTTTTAAGTTCTTTTTTATAATGATTCATATTATTCAAAGATTATCTGTCACCTTCAGATATGGTGTAAAATATTTCGGAGTATTTTATGACTATTTTATCAAGGGGAGGTTCACAAACTTTATTTTCATTGAAATCTATCTTAAAGAAGATTTAAATACTCGCTCAACTTCCAAACGTATATAAGGGGACCTCACTTGAGAGATGTTATTTATTGGACTGCCCGGTCCTATACTTGCTAAACTATCTTGTCACTCACATCTTGATTCTTTCAAACATCGATATGATTCTGTTTGGTTACCTCCTCAACGCTCGAGGGGTAAGAATTGATGGAACAAGTTTATATCCATTAACAAGCATCAGCTTGGGAAATATTGGTGAATTTTCCTTTCCAACTTGATACGACTACTTTGTGGAGTCCTATCAACAAGTATTATACTTGGGGAAAGGGGGAGGAACTTTACGTTTCAGAGTTATGGATGTTAAATGAACTAGGAGATGCGTAAGTGACCAAGTGGCGCCGGTCCAGCAAATGGCCCAACCGTTGGCCAAGGGGGTTCCAGAGGGCGGTAGACAAGTAAATCCGTCGGTGCTTCCTTCTACATGTAGAGAACAAGAGGTGGGGAGCATAACATGCGACTGATCATCGTGTAAATGTTATGTCTCCTGGCGCGTCAAACTCCAGTATTAGTTCATCTCTCAATGTTGGAAATTTTCTGCAACATTATCATTGTTGGCAGGTTTGAAAAGTGTTTGAACTGGAATTGCAATATTCTTCCTGCAAGTTCCTCTATTATGAAAATTTGATAATATCTTGCTTATCTTTGACATAGCAGATATTTCTTCGGAACAATTATATTTTGAGTTACCTTGTAACTTCATCTCATACCTTATATTGGTACTACGTTCGTTAATGCATGGCATATGGTTTCAAAGATATTTTGGACTGTTATATATTATCACTGTTCAATTATATTTTTGGTGGGCTATTGCTCACCCTTGCTTTATTTATTTATATCACAACAACAGCTAGATCAGATGGACGCGCAAGGCGTACCCATCACAGGCAGGTGTCAACCGTCAGAGGATTAACCGCTGAGGTCATAGCTACCATTGCTGAGGATGCAGCTTCTGGTAGGCTAGTTGTTAGCATTTGATAATCAAATGTATTTATAATATGGCGTATACCAATGGATGGCAAAGAGTATGTAATGGTAAAATTATAATTCTTTGGGTTGTAAGAACTCAAACTTATGATTAATAATAATGATGGTTACTCTGATTTCATCTCTGGGACTATAACGGGTGTGTTTTATGTTGTTATTTTGGGTCACAAGATTGTAATTCAAATTATGTTGGTTTTGTGATTGGATATTGAGTCCGTAACGACCAGATCCCTGACCCCGGATCTGGGGGTGTTACAGAAATGGTATCAGAGATTTACGTTATAAATCCCAGAGATGATGCGACGTTAAAACAATAAATTCACTAAGATAATAAGAACTCTTGCCAAGTTCATAGTCGGACTACTTAATGTAGTACTGACATATAAAACCCTTATGGGAACTATTAAGTATCGTGATAGTAACTTAAGCTCGATCTCGTACCGACTAGTAAGAGGACGGACCTTGAGACATACGAGCAGCAGCACGATGATGTTTGATTATATGGTGACGATCGTGTTAACTCGAATAACTTGTAGAAGGGGGGGTTGAATACAAGTTATATAATCGTGTCTGATTTTTGCTTGATTATATGAACAAGAATAAACGAATGAATCAAACTCTGTTTGTATTAATAAGATCAAATACAAACTCTACCAAAGGTGTACAAATACCTTTAGCAGCTGCTGACAATACAAATCTCTCTCTGTTTGTTTCGAACTCTCGAATACAAACCTTATACAGAGCTACGCACTCGAACTTTTTCCTCACGAGCTACACTCTTTACAATGATATTGAGAGAGTATTTATAATGCTACCTATCAACTAATAACAGAAAGATATAATCTATACATGACAATGTTCTGCCTTCTAGTCGATAGTTTCCATCAATAGAAAACTCTTTCCTTCATAATATCTTCTTGCTTGTTCTTCAAACAACGATCCTGTTTTATAGCACTTGCCAGTTTCTGTAGCATCCATAATGACATCATCAGTAACAAAACTAATATCAGGATCTGTACACTGCATCAGTATCTGATCAACCATCAGTATTAGACCATCATCAGGATTTGCTCTTTGTTCCTGACATGTAGTCTCCGATACACTGTTCATTCCTGACTAAACTATACAGATAACTGTCTTATACATAAATCCTATATAAAGTGCTAAATCCTTTATAAGATCAGGATTACAAGAAGTATAATGTGTAAATTCTATTCTTAACATCACAACTTATGAATTATTCCTAACAATCTCCCCCTATTTATGCTTTAAAATCTGAAGCATAAATCTAAGTTGTGGATGTCAAAACATATAACAATACAATCAGAATAGAATTTATGAATGTAGAATTATGAAGTTAAGTACCTCCTTCTCAGATGTAGACATTTATCTAGTACTTAGAAGAAAGAATTTTAACTATTAATGCTGCTCTTCCTTTACCACTTCCTAGCTGAGATTCACCACTGTCACTAGATTCACCACTGTCACTCCTGGTTCTTCTTTTTACTACCCTTTGTCTGCTCTTTATCTCCCCCAGCTTTATCTTTATCTCCTTTAGTCTGGTGATATTGTTGTTGTCGTCTTTGAATTGTCTTTATCTCCCCCTTTTTGACATCAGCAACATTAATTCCAAGAGTCTCAGAAACAGAACAAATGAGATTCATAAGAACTGCTTGATTTTCCATAATTGTGACTTGGTTATCTTCAAGTAATTGAAGTCTTGTTTGAATAGCAATTTGAGAATTCTGAATATCTTTCAAAACATCAGAATGAACTTCAATGTTGGAAGTGCTGCTAGTATCTTCAGTATCAGAATCAGAAAGAACTGTATCTTCAAGTCTTGTAGAAGAAGTTGCTTGAGTTGTATGATATTCAAGTAATAAAACCTGATTAGAAGTATCAACATCTTCATCTTTCTGATCTGGAACTGAAACATGATCATTATCTCCTTCACCAGTATTCTGTGTACTAACATCTTCAAATCCTGACTCCTCCTTAGAGTGATCAGAGACTGTTGATGTCTCAATTCTAGCTGATATTGGAAGTACATACAAAGGAACACTAGGATCATTAGGATCTTCATCTGGTACATATGTATCAAGAGATTGCTTCATCCTGGCACCTCTTCTGTTAATGATTTCTGCAAGCCTCTCCTTTTGCTTCTGAGCTTTAACTTCTGGCTTTGCATTGTGATGTGCTAGGTCATTCTTCTGATACATCTTGATGAATGAATAAGTACCAGCATCCATATCCAAATTTTCAGACCAAGATTCAGGAAAAACCTGATCCCAGAAATCAAATGATGGTTTCCTAATTTTCTCTCCCTTACTATGGAGTTGATCATCCATACCCTCATTCTCACTTTGACTTACTAAAATCAACACTCTTTCTACCTCACCTTTTGCCTGGTCAGGAGCCAGCCGCTCAAATTGTGGATCTAAGTCCATCTTTTCAACTGTATCACTCAAATTTAGATAAGTGCTCTCATGACCTACAGAAAAATAGGGTTTAGAAGAAGTTTTTATACCTGAACTCACATGGAGAGAGGGTTCCTCATTTGGCATGTGGCTTGAGGTTTTCTCCAAGGAGCGAGCTGCTATAGTCTCTGAACCCTTACAATCATCTTCTTTCCTTTCAGAAACTACAGGCTCCAGTATACCACTTTCAGGTTCTTTACTAGACTCTGATGTCTTCAGTAATACTTCATTAGACACCATAGTTAGTATATCACCGTCTTTAAGTGTTGTTTGCTGAGACACACCCTCAAGGTGGATAGACTCTGACTGAACAAAATTTGTTTGATCTTCAGAAAAATCAACCAAAGTCATTCCTCCCATATCATAGGGTATCTCACTTGCATTCTCAGTCATCACAGAAGACCTTTCAACATCAGCTATCACAGCTCCTGAGTCATCCTTCCTCTGACTAGATGGTTCTTGTGTTGCAGTGACTGTGATCTGATCTTTCCTACTATTCACCACTGGTGCAATAGTATCTTCTGTTGACTGCTTTCCTCTATCTACTTCCTCCAGTTGTTCACCTTGAGCTGAAGCATCTTCAATAATGACATCCTTGTCAAATAAATATGCATGAAGTAATTGAAGTGCAACATGCTTTGAGAGTCCAAATTTCTTGACTAGTTGTCTTCTGACAGATACATAGAAATACATCTTCATTAAGTCAAGTCTTTGATGTAGAAGTCCATATTCATTTGGAAATAAAAGTTTTGGTACTCTTTCAACCAGAAAATCTAGAACAGGCCTTGACAACTTCACTTTGAGAGAAATTAGTCCCATAGCCAGTCTGTATGATAATGTAGTTTCCCATGAAGAATCATTATCCAGATCTCTCTTGTCAAATACTGACATAGATGTAGCTTGATTTGTAGAAACCTGCATGATATTAGTTGGACTAGACTCTGTGTGTGTAGGTGACAATTGAATCTTTCTCCTTGTTCTCCTGATATAGTGAGCAAAAGATTTATCCTGAGAAGACTCAAGAGGTGTAGACACAGAAGTGATCTTGGGATGAGATCTTTGTTCAATAGACACAGTCTTTTGAGAGACAGTATCCCGTAACTGTTTTCCCTTTTTAAGAACTACAGCCTTTTGAGAGACTGCAGCCTGGCTATGACTAGGTTTTTCATCTCTTTGTGCTAACAGAGAAAGTTGAATTGCAGCCTTCAATTCTGCTCTCTCAGCAAGAGTTAAATCATCATCATCTTCAGTAGAATTACTGCTACTACTTGACACAACAAATCTTCTCTTCCTTACAACTGATGTCTTTTGAGAAACACCAGAGGTTGGTTTCTTTGAAACAATAGGCTGTGGATCAAAATTTGGTTCTTGAATTGTTTCAGAGACTATAATGTTTTGGGCTACTTGGGTAGACACAGGTGGGTTCTCCTCCAATTGAGATTCCTGAGCCATTTCACCACAAAAGAAAGAAGAATTGTAGAGAGTAGGAAGATGAGTTTTAAGAATTACCTGAAAATGATGTGGATAATGAATTGCAGGTATTTCATCTAGATTCTTTTCATTGTCCTTCTTTGTAATGTCAGAGAAAATTCTCTTTTGCTGTTCATAAAAAGAAACACAATGTTCTCTGCCAAATCTAGTTTCAACATCAGGAATGAAATGGTTAACAAACATTTGCATAAATCTATGATAATAAACCAATTTCCTGTTTTGATCTCTTGACCCAAGTTTAATACTCATCTGACTTAAGATAATATGACCAATGTTAATTACTCTGTCATAAAGCAAACTATAAGCAATATGTGATGTAACAGAAGTAATTTGATGAAAAGAACTACATTTGCCAGTAAAACATTTAGCAATTTGATCAAAGTAAAAAGACCATTCCTTTCTAAGAAAAGACCTATTCAACTGGCTCATGTTATCTAGAGGTCCACTATAACCTAATGCAGACAACATAGTTCTTATATTATCATCAGATGGTTCATTCTCATAAATATCAGTAACAGGTAAGCAAAGTACTGAATTAACAACAGATTCAGTAATGTCAAATGAATCTTGTCCTAAATGTAGAACAATCTTACCTGATTGACTCTGAGTAGAATCAATTACCTCAGCATTCTCCCAAGCTTGTGAAACAGCTGCTTGATTAATTTGTGGAGATGTTGTCAATGCATAACTTAATGGTCCATATGCCAGAAAGTCCATGATTGGATGAAAATCAGATGACACTCCTTCCTTGTTGGTGATAGCTGCTACATGATTATTTGTCATAAAATCAAAGTCACCAAACTTGAAGGCTACTGATTTAGGTAATCTTCTCTGAGCTGCCATTTTTGATCTGAAAAGAACTTGAAAAATTCTTGAAATGGATTAGTGATTTTGAAAACTCAAGAGTGATTTTTGCTTTAGAGAATGTAAAATTAGAGAAAGCAATTACACGATTAGAGTTTCAAAACAATTATATTTCACAAATCTTTCAGATCACTATCCCACGTTGACACGTAGATTGACAGGTGTCAGTCCCTGAAAAATGCGGTTACCCACGATTTTTGGAAAATAAAATCCAAAATTGATTTCATGAAATAAATCTGGGTATAAATAATCAATACTGATCAGCTTCCTTTTCCTGATGACCTCTCATCAAATCCTGATGATCACATATGAAATCCTGACCAATATCATCAGAGACTTAATATGGAGTTTCCACGTGGCATTTTTCTTTTATCTGAAAAAAGAAATAAACAATTAATCTGAACAGAAAATCAATTGGTTAGATATATTCAATATTTCTTGAAACAAGAAATACAGTCACATGCAATAATTAGCATTTGACTTCATTAAAACTTCCAAGTGACTGCTCAGCTTCTCACGTCTTTCTTTAAAAGAAACAGACGCCTTATGCCATTCTCCATAAACCTTTCAATTTCTTTTCTTCTCAACAATGCTTCTCAAACCAAAATTCCCTTCAAACCCATTTTTCAGATTTTTCTTGGTCGATGAACATCCTGTTCTTGATCATCTCTTTGAACAGACAATTCTTCTCATCGAACTAATCATGGATGGATTGGTTTTCGAAAATATCCAGAAGTTTCTCCTAGAGCGTCCATCTGTTGGATACAATCTTTCCCTAACCTCCTCAAAACTTGAGAATGAAGAATTTGGCCGAGAGTCTGAGGTTGATCTTGATGAGGATGCTATACATTTAAGTTAGCTGCTCTCATTCAAGTCGCCCAGACAAGGAATCCAAGAGCAAACGAGGCTGTTCATCCCCTGATGAATTTCTTGAGATGCTCCTTGTCCTGTTCCTCAGAGTTCATATCAGTAGACAAGTATAGAATTATCAGTAGAAATTAGACAAAAAGATGTTGTATTTCATTTCCATGTAATGATTTTAATTAATGAAAATACAGTTTCTTGTTATCTGCTTGTCTTTTGATTATTGAAAAATGTATAAATTATCAGTATGCAAATATTAAAACTTGCTGGTATAGACTTAACACATCACAGAATCAGATTACTACACAAAGTAAACGTCATGATCTGAAACAATTTTCATAATCCTGATACTGACACAATACTGATGACGTCAGCATCCTGATAACAAATCTAATCCTGATGATTATTACAAGTCTATCATACTGAAATTTATCAAGGCAAAGTGTTATAGCTAAAGCAATTAACAATTAAATATAGATCCTGACAGGATTATCAAGTCTATAAGCTAAGAACAATATACCTTGCTACTCTTGCAGATGTTAAAGATCTAAAAATTTAACATTCCTAACTCACTTACTAGTCTACTGAACGTAGTCTCATCAAGTGGTTTAGTTAGAATATCTGCAAGCTGTTTGTCAGTAGGAACAAAATGAAGTTCCACAGTACCATTCTCAATATGTTCTCTAATAAAATGATACCTGACATCAATGTGCTTAGTCCTTGAATGTTGAACTGGATTTTCTGCAATTTTAATAGCACTAGTATTATCACAAAACATAGGAATATTACTAAGTGTCATACCATAATCCATCAACTGATTTCTTATCCAAAGGAGCTGTGCACAACAACTGCCTGCTGCTATGTACTCAGCTTCTACAGTTGAGGTTGAAACAAATTGTTGCTTCTTGCTTGCCCAAGAAATCAATCTATTTCCCAAGAATTGACATGTACCTGTAGTGCTTTTCCTGTCTATCTTACACCCTGCATAATCAGAGTCTGAATAGCCAATTAGAAAGAAATCAGATTCTCTAGGATACCACAAACCAAGATTTGGAGTTCCTTTGAGATATCTAAAAATTCTCTTCACAGCAATTAAATGAGATTCCTTAGGATCACTTTGGAATCTAGCACATAAACAGGTAGAAAACATTATATCTGGCCTACTTGCAGTTAGATATAACAATGAGCCTATCATGCCTCTATAACTAGTATTATCCACACTCTTCCCTTTAGGATCAGAGTCTAGTTTAGTGGCTGTTGCCATGGGTGTTTTTGCAACTGTACAGTCTTGAAAGTCAAACCTTCTTAAAAGATCTTTGATATACTTTGACTGATTAATGAAAATACCAGTCTCAGTCTGTTTGACCTGCAAGCCTAAAAAATAATTTAATTCACCCATCATGCTCATCTGATACTTAGACTGCATAAGCTTGCTAAACTTAGCACACAACTTTTCATTAGTAGAACCAAAAATAATATCATCAACATAAACTTGAACTAAAAGCAATTCACCTTTTATCTTTCTAAAGAATAGAGTTTTGTCAATTGTACCTCTTGTGAAGCCATTTTCAAGAAGAAATTTAGACAAAGTCTCATACCATGCTCTTGGTGCCTGCTTTAGTCCATAGAGTGCCTTGTCAAGTTTGTAGACATGATTTGGAAACTTTGGATCAACAAATCCAGGTGGCTGTTCCACATACACTTCCTCATCAAGATTGCCATTTAGAAAAGCACTCTTTACATCCATCTGGTATACCTTGAATTTTGAATGAGCTGCAAATGCAAGAAACATTCTGATTGCTTCCAATCTTGCTACAGGTGCAAAGGTCTCATCATAATCAATGCCTTCTTCCTGAGAATAACCCTTGGCCACCAGTCTTGCTTTGTTTCTTACAATCATACCAGATTCATCTAGCTTGTTTCTGAAAACCCATCTTGCACCAACAATAGATCTATCTTTAGGTCTTGGTACCAGTTTCCAGACTTTGTTTCTCTCAAACTCATTTAACTCCTCCTGCATTGCAATTACCCAATCAGGATCCTGTAAGGCTTCTTCAACCTTCTTAGGTTCATTCTTTGAGAGAAAGCAACTATACAAGCATTCATTTTGAATTGATCTTCTAGTTCGAACACCACTATTTGGATCACCAATTATCAAATCTTCAGTATGATCCTTTGTCCATTTTCTAACAGGTGGTAAATTAACTCTGCTAGTCTCTCCCCCTAAGTTAGTGGTATCTCTTGTAGAAGAATTCTCTCTACCTTCAAAAACTCTCCTTTGATCAATAGAATCAGTAGATTCCATATTGCTGCTAGTTACTGATCCTTCGTCGGTTGACTCTGAAAGATCAGTTCCTGATGGAGTAGACTCTGAAACGTCAATTCCTGATGGAATAGACTCTGAAAGGCTAGTCTGCTCCTGATGATCACTGTGTTCTCTTTGATTTATTTGCTCCCCCTCAACAGTAGCATTCCTTTGAGAAGCAATAGAAATTCCTTCTGGAGAACCTTCATCATCACTTGAGAGTATCTCAGAATTCTTCAGATTTTCAAATTCCAACTTGTCATGGCTTTCATCAGTTTGCAGAATTCCAAATTTCTTATCATCAAATGCAATATGAATTGATTCCATAACAATGTGAGTTCTGAGATTATAAACTTTGAAGGCCTTAGATGCTGAATATCCTAGAAAAATTGCTTCATCCGATTTGGCTTCAAATTTTCCAAGTTGTTCTGGATGAACTTTTAGGACATAGCATTTGCATCCAAAGATGTGAAAGTATTTCACACTTGGTTTCTTTCCTTTGATCATCCCATAGGGAGTTTTTCCATGACTATTTACCAAGGTACAATTTTGAGTAAAACATGCAGTGTTAATAGCTTCTGCCCAAAAATAGGTTGGAAGTTTTGCATCTGCAAGCATGGTTCTTGCTGCCTCTATGAGAGTCCTGTTCTTTCTTTCCACTACACCATTCTGCTGAGGTGTACCAGGTGCAGAAAACTGTTGAGTGATTCCATTGTCTGCACAAAACCCCTCCATTGTAGAATTCTTGAATTCTGTACCATTGTCACTCCTAAGTACTTTGACTTTGTACTCAGAGTTATTATGAATATTCTTGATGAGTTCAATGATTTGCTGAGGAGCTTCATCCTTCTTGTGTAGAAAGAACACCCATGTGAACCTTGTGAAATCATCCACCATAACTAGAGCATATCTTTTCTTGCTAATAGACATAATGTTTACTGGACCAAACAGATCAAGATGTAACATGTGAAATGGTTCAGTAATTGAATTTTCAGTCTTGCTCTTGAAAGTGGTTCTTCTTTGCTTTCCAAGCTGACATGCATCACAAAGTCCATCTTGCACAAAATTTGCCTGTGGTAGGCCTCTCACCAAATTGTGCTTAACAAGTTGATTAATCTTCTTGAAATTAATATGTGAGAGCTTCTTGTGCCAATTCCAGCTTTCATCACTTGTTTCTTTGCTGTAGAGACATCTAACAGTTCCTTTAGATGTATCACTTAAGCTGGCTTCATATATGTTACCATGTCTTTGACCAGTTAGAACAATGTCTCCATTCTGCATATTCAAGATTTTGCATCCTTCTCTGTCAAAGATTGATTTGTAACCTTTATCACCCAGTTGACTTATGCTTAAAAGAGTATGTTTCAAGCCTTCAACTAGTGCTACATTTTCTATGATGACATTCCCCAAAACAATTGAGCCATATCCCAGAGTTTCTCCTTTGTTGCCATCTCCAAAAGATATTACTGGGCCAGCTTTCCTCTCAAACTTTGTAAGCAGGGACTTCTTTCCAGTCATATGTCCAGAGCATCCACTGTCCAAGATAATTGAATGCTTCTTACCTGTGCCCTGCAAACAAAAAGTAACTAGTTAGAATTTTTTAGGACCCAACTTTGATTGGATCCTTTCTTACTAGATTTAGAGACAACAGGCTTTGAAGATTTTGCTTTTATTTTACCTGTTGCAGAGTCAACTTTAGACTCTTATTTCACAAACTGTTTGTGACTAGGAGTTTCAGATTTTAAAGAATAATAGTCATAATACAGTTCAGGATATTCTTTACACATGTAAATGGAATGAAGTAAACTACCACAATGATAACAAGCTTTTTGTGGTTGGTATTGAATTTTCTGAGTCTTGGGGAATCTTGACTCAGTTTTCCAAGAAGGTTTTTGATTGCAGTCTAGGGCCAAATGATTATGATTTCCACACTTATAGCATTTTTTCCTAGGTGCATCAGGCACATTCTTGTAATTATTCTCTTTGTTAATACCTTCTTTTCCATTCCTATTTCTTTTGATCTTGCTAGACTCTGAAAGACCATCTAATCTCTGTTTCAACTGAGACTTAGACAGAAACCCTATGTTTACATTCTTAGGTTTCTCTAACACTCTCTCATCTGAATTACTACTGTTAATTCTTTTGTGTACAACAGGGGTACCTTTTGAATCAACAAATTTAACATGATTAGGTTCAGAAACAATTTTCTTACCTTCAGATTTAGATATGTTAGCTTCTACCTTACTATCATCATTGACAATAGCTACTTTTTCTTCTTGTCTAGCCTTATCAAAACCTAAACCATTAACCTTACCATGAATTCCACTTTCAAAGATTTCTATAGTCTTCTTACTGGAATTGTTAATGGTCTTAATCACATCTCTCTTTTCTTCTAGTTCTTTTCTGACATAGTCATAAGCCTCAAGAATAACACTATAATCATGCTTAGCTTTATCAGAACTTAACTTGTATTCTTCTATTTGAATTAATTCAGATTCAAGAAAATTATTTCTATCAACTAATTTATCATTCTTAACCTTAAGTTCATCTCTTTCACAAGTAAGAATTCTAAAATTAGTCATAAGATTCTTAAACTCAGCATGGATAGATCTAATTTCATCAGAATTTAAGCTATCAAATGAATCAAGAGAGTGAAGTGATACCTTAACAGAGGATGGAGAAGTTTTCTTTGGAGATCCAGGTTTGTCTGAGCCATTTGCCATCAATGCAATGTTGTCATAATCCAATTCATCTTCAGAGTCACTGGAATCAGCCCAATCCTTCTGTGTAACCAGAAGTGCATTACCCTTTCCTGAATTCCTAGGCTTCTTACACTCACTAGCAAAGTGTCCAAGCTCGCTGCAGTTAAAGCACTTGATCTTGGCCTTATCAAGCTTGACAATTGTACTTTTGCTTTTGTCACTCTTCTTCTCCTCCTTCTTTTGAAAAGGTCCTTTGCTAAATCTTCTCCTGTTGAATCTTCCTTTCTTGAAAGCTTTAGCAAACATAGCAAAGAGTTCCTGCATCTCAGATTCAGAATCATTGTTGTCAGAGTCCATATCAGTAGTCTCTGACTCAGAACTTTCTTTGCTTTTCTTCTTCCTTGAATTCTTTACAGCAATCTCCTCATGCTGTTCTTCAGGAAGCTTCTTTACTTCAGATTGAGCAGTAAGTGCAATAGTCTTCATCTTTCCTTCACTCCTGCTCTTCTTCTGCTGCTTGTCAAGTTCATAAGCTCTCAATTTTCCATATACTGCCTCTAATGAAATTTCATCCAGATCATTAGCTTCCTCAATCGCAGATATCTTCTCATTGTAGAAATCAGGCAAAGCTTTCATGAACTTTGTATTCATATCCTCCAAGTCATAATATTTACCATGCATGGCCATCTCATTGATGAGTTTTGTAAACCTATCAAAGGTATCAGTGAGTGACTCACCAGACTTGGATTCAAAGTACTCATACTGTTGTATAAGTAATGTCCTCATATTCTTCCTAACAGGCTTAGTTCCTTCACAGTGAACCTTAAGATTGTCCCATATATCCTTAGCAGTTTTACAAGAGAGAACATAGTTAGTGAGAACAGAATCAAGACTGTTGAATAATATGTTTCTCACTTTAGCATCTTTAAGAACATTCTCCTTGTCCTTATCTGACCATTCAGATTTTGGCTTCTCTGCTGTATGTTCTGGAACAACCACACCATCAATAGTTGCTTGTCCAACGACCTTTGTTGGAACAAAAGGTCCATCTCTGATTCTGTCAAGATAATCAGGATCTGTTGCTTCCAGATGATGCAACATCTTTACTTCCCATAGAGTGTATTCGTTTCTCTTGAGCATAGGAATTTTAGTATTCCCATCCTTGTAACCAGACATGATTGCAGATCTTTATGATTATTCGAAATCAACCCGCTCTGATACCAATTGTTAACTCGAATAACTTGTAGAAGGGGGGGTTGAATACAAGTTATATAATCGTGTCTGATTTTTGCTTGATTATATGAACAAGAATAAACGAATGAATCAAACTCTGTTTGTATTAATAAGATCAAATACAAACTCTACCAAAGGTGTACAAATACCTTTAGCAGCTGCTGACAATACAAATCTCTCTCTGTTTGTTTCGAACTCTCGAATACAAACCTTATACAGAGCTACGCACTCGAACTTTTTCCTCACGAGCTACACTCTTTACAATGATATTGAGAGAGTATTTATAATGCTACCTATCAACTAATAACAGAAAGATATAATCTATACATGACAATGTTCTGCCTTCTAGTCGATAGTTTCCATCAATAGAAAACTCTTTCCTTCATAATATCTTCTTGCTTGTTCTTCAAACAACGATCCTGTTTTATAGCACTTGCCAGTTTCTGTAGCATCCATAATGACATCATCAGTAACAAAACTGATATCAGGATCTGTACACTGCATCAGTATCTGATCAACCATCAGTATTAGACCTTCATCAGGATTTGCTCTTTGTTCCTGACATGTAGTCTCCGATACACTGTTCATTCCTGACTAAACTATACAGATAACTGTCTTATACATAAATCCTATATAAAGTGTTAAATCCTTTATAAGATCAGGATTATAAGAAGTATAATGTGTAAATTCTATTCTTAACATCACAACTTATGAATTATTCCTAAAAGATTGGATGGTGGATTCGATAGAGTACCCTACTGAGGACCTGGAAGAGGTTCCAGTAGAGGAGGAGAATCCTGTTAAATATAGGGAAGTTTACCCTCGAGGATATGAGAGCTGCAGCCAGAGAGATTGTAAGAGTTAAGGTATAGTGCTCAGAAGAGTGAGCGTAAAGAACTGAGATATTATTAAGAGAACTAAAGATGCATATTGGATTCATAGCTGGACTGTCGGATGAAGTACCAGCAATTAAGACGAATTGGAAGGATTACTTGAGGTCTTATATAGGGATAGGTAAAGATCCTTAGAGACCTTCAGATTAATGAGAAAAGAGTTAGAGTGGTACATGATTATCAAAGACAAAGATAGAGGACAGGGAGCAGAGTCTTCGGGAGCAGTTGAGATAGAGGCAGCAAGTGCCATATCATGTGAGAAATGCATGGATTAGCGTGAATATTATTAATGGTAATTCGCTATGAGAAGGCAGATTTCATAGGTTATAATTTATAAAAAATTAAACTGGGATGGATGAGGTGGTTTGGTTTAAGGAAATGTTCATTTTATGAATGGATCAACTTAGAAAATAAAGACATTGGAAGGTGATGGTATGATTGGATAAAGTATATAAGGAAGTAGTAAGCAAGACAATGATCTCATAACCTACAAGAGGAGAAGACCAGAGAGTCTATAATAAACTAGTAATGAGGCTATCATCAGAAACCAAGTATAAGTTTAGTTCAATTCAGTGGAATGATGAACCAGAAACATTGGATGCATGTGATTCAAAGGAATAATAAATTCTTTCTTTTCCTTGAATGGATTATGGTAGTTACCTTAAGTTCATTCTGATACTGAATCGTAAATGGATTAGGTAAGGCGAGAAGTGGTTGAGATGTAATTGAGATGTAAAACCTGAAGGAACAGGTGTAGACCAAGTTCTCAAAGTAAGAGTTTGGCAAAATGAAGTCCAGTTAATAGGACATATGATCAATAGGAGTAGTGTTGGTCGACCCTACCAAGTTAAAGACAGTTTCAAATGGAGAAAGGCCAACCACACCGGCAAAGGTGAGAAATTTCATAAGATTCACAAGGTATTACCAAAGATTTACTCAGGACTTTACAAAGAATGCAGTCCCGTAACCCGACTTATCTGTAAGATTAAAGAGTTTGAATGAACAAGATAAATATGAGAAAATCTTCATGGAGCTAAAGATGAAATTGGTGACGACCCAGCGTTGGCGTCGCCTAAATGAAAGGAGGAGAATTTTGCAATATTTTAATGTGCATCTCACGCAGGGTAGGCACTGTGCTTATGTAGCATGGCAGTGTAACTTCGAATATATTTGGACGACACGGTTTACCAGATTCGGATGGCCTTGATAGTGCCAATGTTGTGGGATGACTAACTACGACGGTAGTGTTCCTTCTGAAACTAGTTGTTAGAACGACCGGTATTCGGTAGTATCGATTATTAGGACGAATATGTATCGGGAAGATGTGGCATGTTTTAGTTTGAAACTTTTGATTTCCCTTCTAGGGGAGGTATATATTTGGTTTCTTTCCAATGGTTAAACTCCCAACTGTATGTCAATCATTTCGTTATTATAACTGTTTATGGTTCCACCCGCTTGGATATTCTTAGAAATATTCTTCGGGTATCGAAATGGATCTTCTTAGTATCACCAGTGGGTGGATAGATTGAATGAAATTTCCCTAAATCTGGAGAGAACTTCAATAAATTTTGGCAAACCTTGTCTTTCTGATTATCAAAAGACGTTACTGAAGAGAGTGGAAACTGGAGCGAATCCTGTGGATTGGGTTAGGAAGCCGCTATACGGGCTGGTAAACAGACCCCAATTATTATGACTGATTATAGGGATAAAATTTTAAAGTTGAGATTAGACAGAAAAAGAGAAATGGGATTAAGAAACAAGCCAGATTGAGGAATTCCGGGATTGACTTAAATGAAAAGGTTGTTATGCCAGAAGTGTTAAGCTTTTGTGGCATGTGGAATTAATAAAGATTGTTGAAAGGATAAAAGTAAAGGAAAAGGTGACCGGACATGGTCCCGAGAAGTCGATTGAGACTTATATGGAGTAAACTTTTGAGAAGATCAAAAGGTATCAAAGAAGAAGGTACTATGACGGAAATTGCTAGAAAAGTAATGCTATTAGCCAACCTCTAAACTTACATATTTTAGTGTGGCCAGTTGAGGCGAAGTCACAAAGGATTACCAAGTGGCTAGACCAGTAATGAAAGGATAAAGCGGGGTTGCTTCTAACCAAGCGCCAACCGCGAGAACTTTTGATGTAAAATGAATTGGGATACATGATGATGGATTTTATAAATACCATGAATGTATTAGGATTGAGGATAGTGACCAACGAAGAGTTACGAAGATAGTCAAAGATGGTGCAGTATGAGGCATAAATGTATCTGAAACTTAGTGTCCTCAAGAGGAGCATTAGGCACTAAGAGATTCACGTTGAACACGACCAATATCTTCCAGAACATCCTTGCTACCATTACCAAGTTCTGTAAGAGAAACAGATAGACATAGGTTGTCTTTTGGAAGGTCATAAAGACTGACATTCATTTGAAAAAAGAGGTTGGCATTAAGCTACCTATAGATTATTAAGATGAGCAGGATTGAAAAGAGACCCTTATTAAGGATATATGATTGAATTGCCAAGTACAGGATGTAAGTATTCCTTGAAAATAGAATTGAAGATAGAATGTCCTTAGATTAAGACGAACCTTGGGGGATGCACAAAGGATAGCATCACCCCAAATAAAGACATTATGAAATCAGACGATATAAGTTGAATCGACCAAGGTATCAATAACCTGTAAGGATTTGTGGAAAGGAGTCTCGAAAAGTACATAGATAGAGTTGTTATAGAATTGATTAATGATGTTTGATATACCCTGTAACCAGAAGATACATGAGGAATGAGGAGGATGACCTAAGAAACCTTATAAGGGAAGAGGTAACATTCTGAACTTCAAAAAGGGAAGTTTGGTATGGAATGTACGACATAGTAACAATAAGGCCAGATGAAGCATGTGTAAAACCATGAAAAAGTATGGATTGAACCAATAAGGTTGAGATTATCCTAAAACAAGAAGGGAGTTCAGTAAGGAAATATCCTAGGTATGATTGGGAGTTCCTGTAGTAAGGTTCACACCAGAAAGGTGGAAGCAATGACTTTCGGAAAAGACTGGAATATGTTTTCTCTCATTTAGCAGAGTTCAAGGGAGGATGCTTCCATACTGAGTTGGAATAGATCCATAAAACATTGATTTCAAGAAATGATTATATTCAGGAAAGGCCAATGAGGTGGCCGACACTTTAAGTATAAGGAAGTAAGTATAAATGCTCATACCAAAAAAATAGTGTGATAACGAGAAGGGCCATGAAGGTCAGAATGTGATGTAGGATTTTACGTTCTCCCTGATGATTGTGCAAGGATCAACTATAAGGATAGTTTAAGTAAACATTTGATTCCTGATTTTGTCCGAAGTACATTACCGACATTAGGAGGCTCTGAGACGGGCCCGACCAAATTCCCCTAGCGACTCCCCTCTATTTTAGAAGGAAAGAGGAGAGATGAGGTAATAAGGGATGATTGAATACATAAGTTAGATTGGTACTGATGTTGATAAGCTATTGGCATGATGATGAATGACAAGCAAGTTTATGTTGCTGTGTTTATGTGCAAACAAGATAGAGAATATGAGGTTGGAGGTTCGTGATGTTGAAAGGTATCCTTGTGAAAAGAATTAACGAGGTTCGGAAAGTGATTAAGTAAACTGCTAAGCTTCCAGTCTTATACTGGAGGCATATGACTAATAATATCACCAGCCTATTCCAGCTGCGATGCTGGAAGCTCTTCTGCAATTTTATCTGCTTCATGTAATATCTACGTCAAGTTCAAGAAGCGTTCCTTTGTGGATAAGGAATAGTGATGATTTTGTTTTCCTAAAGGATCTTGATTTGACAATTATGAAACCCGTATATTTAGCTATTAAAGCACGGCGTAAACCATAAACGATAGCGATCCTTCTGAGAAATTAGGTGATGGCGACTGTAGAAATGTCGGGACTGAATCTAAGTTAGAAAATCTTCCAGGTTTATTTCGGATGGTTTAATGTTGGAACGACGTGATACTTGAAATAAATGATTAGGCTATGATGGTTCATAGAATGATTATAGTAGAAATGGGAACCAAGTGACAGATAGAAATGAATATAGAGTTGAGGATCAATAAGGGAGTTAGATATGCAGACTCCTGAGAAACCCCAGCAATAAGGTAAGAAAAGTATGAAATTGAAAGTTGGAATTAGAAGCATAAATGACATACAAATTAACCCCTTTAAGTTGGGAGAAGTCAAGTACATTTGGAATAGATTGATTGAGTAATAAGGAGACTCATGGATCAAAAAGGCAAAAATCTAGATGGTTGAACAAAGGAAAGTTTGACTCCAAACAAGTGACGCGTATTGAGTAAAGGTGACGAGTGTCTCAATAATGAGATGACGATGGAGTTAAATAACAGAAGTGAATGAGAATCAGATAATAAGAAGGATGTGATTGATAAAGAAAAGATTGGGAGATAATTATGAAATGAGAAGCAATGAATGTTATGAATGGACTTTCTAACGAACTCTCGGGATGACAACATGATAGTGTTAGTATTGTGAATATGAAAGAGTCAGTATAGTGGCGTGGAATGTCATTAACTATGATGTCAAGCAAGAAATCTAAGATTTAACCTGAAAGGTTGAAAGATTTTCCGACGATGAGTGTTGCTAAGATTGAACAAGAACATAGGTCCATAGAATGATGGACCGAGCAGCGAGGATATGTTGACACGTGAGATTACGATATAGTGGTATTTGATACGATTACGATTATTTTTCATTTCTGATAAACCTCTATAGTTCAAAGGTAAATTTTAAGTATGATATTTGACAATCATGAAAAAATTCTATAATTCTCTGAAATTCTTTTCTTCTCTCTTATTTATCTTCTTCTACATTGAGAAGAACAACCCTTTGAGGAGGGTAGGTACTGCTACGTGACTACCGATCTATGTGATAGGAGTCTAAGTGGAATACCATAACTTGTCTAAATTGCTTGTCAAGTACTAAAGGCTGGCCACCTTCTGTACTAACTATGCAATATGACAAATGTTCATTGATCATAGTGATCTCTCAATAAATTCTTCTAATTCTATATATTGATCGAGATTGCGAAGATTAAAGCGATCAGAAAATGCATAATTATGAGTGAGGTTATCTCCGAATTCACAACGCGATAGTGATACCGAAGTCACTGCAGATACCTATAAGGAAAATAGTATATGACTGGGTAAGAGCATAACCCGGATAGTGTGTTGTACGAAAAATAGCAGAGATTAATGAAAAAGGATAAAGGATGTATTGTAGCACTAGTAAGATGTGCTGAAAAAGGATTGGGATTGATTAAGGATTGACTGGGAACTGGAAAGTGGAATAACAAACAAGTACCCAATTATCTTCTACCTGATTCCGGGACGGAATCCTTTTAAGGAGGGGAGACTGTAAGAACCCAAATTTTCGGTAGAATTAATTTTTTTTTATATTGATGAAAGAATGAACAGTGATTCCGACTACAATGTATTAACAGTTCTAATGAATGAATGTGAATGGGTATAGATTCCAATGATTATATGTCATGAAGAATGCAATGGGT
This sequence comes from Kitagawia praeruptora, assembly GCA_037693485.1. Lineage (NCBI taxonomy): Eukaryota > Viridiplantae > Streptophyta > Magnoliopsida > Apiales > Apiaceae > Kitagawia > Kitagawia praeruptora. The sequence goes on from CM075352.1 coordinate 119,230,527, forward strand.
GACAACCTAGATTAGAATAATCTATCTCCTAAGAAATAAGATATGGCATTCCAAAGAGGAAGGAGATATTCTTGTGTCATCCAAATCGATATCTGTTATTAGTCCAGTGGTTCCGTGAAAGGGTTAAGGAACGCTCGAAAGAGAATGAGGACATTTTGCTAAGTGCAGGGAATAAAAATAAAATAAGTGATGAATAGTGTTTTTAGGGGAAATATGAATATTATCAGACGACACTATATAGAAGTACCCGGAACGGATTTCTGAGTTCGTAATAATGATCCAAGGGGAAAAGAAGTGTATGTAAAAGATATCGGATTCTGGAAAATAGCACTTTTATTTTCTCCAAGATTTCCCTAGACACTGAAAGATTTAAGGAGTTAATAAAAATATTTGAGGACATATTCACAATCTGTGGAATATATAAACGTAAGATCGTCTCGTCAGATCACAGAAATTCAAAAATTATTTTTTCCTAAATGGACCAGATTGGACCAAAAATTGAGATGGACTAATTATTTATTCCAGAGAAATATTTCGAAGGCATATTCTCAATCTAGGATATATATAAACGTAAGTAGGATTCGTCAGAATTCATAAAAGAGCGAATTGGAGAAAACTGATTTAACGATGTAAAAACGATCAAGTGAATGATGGAAAATTTCCCGAAACTCGAAAATTCTCAAATTTCAGAGAGAGATTCATATTAGTAAGTGGTGACTAAGTGCACAATTAGAAAAGTTATTTGAGGAATAGAAATTGAATTTCTTAAAAAGAAAGAGAAGGAAGGAGGACGAGACGCACGGTAGGTTACGGTATACGCTCGCACACGGAACAGAAACTCATTTAGCTTTATTACAACCAACCACAAGTAAATATCTCATATTTCTCTCATCTTCCTCCCACTTTTTCTCTCCATGGACGAATTCATGCTTGCCAAAGGGAATCATGGCTAGCCTTGTCCGTTTCTTGCGTTCTAGTACTCCAATCGAAGCCCTTTCCGAGCTCTACGCATCTACGGTAACCACTCTCTTCACCTCCAAACTTAGCTTGTTCATTTATCATGATTTATAGGCTGTGCTACAGTGATTTTAATTTTGAAACTTCTTAGAATTTGAAATTGAAAGCAAGGATGAGTAATTAAGGTTATGAGTTAGTCGTTTATGCGTTTAGCTTAGCGATTGCATGAGTTATCGATAGATTTTCATAAATATGAAGAACCCGCTGATTATGCATGGTTTTTAGGCTGATTAATGGATTAAATTTGATGTTAAGATGTATGGTATGCCCGGTGTGGCTTGGTTGTGTTGAAATAAATTTGGAAACGTTCGATTTATAGCTGTTGTAATGCAAAAATTTCGTTAACCCATAAATTTCGTGCATCACAGTTGGTATTAGTCACTGTTCTTATTGAATATAAGACATGCCCTTGTAGATCTTGAGTCATAGATCACTTTGGCGAAAGAATCGAAGCATTTGGACTTACGGTTTAGGAGTTATGGTCAAAATCGTAAAAGTGGTTCGAAACCATAAAAGCAAGTTCGTAACCGAAATTGGATTCCTTTAATACCACCAAATCAGTGGCGAATCTTGATAATTAAATATTAGAGGTAAAAAGGAAGGTGTGAGAGAAAACCACATGTCGAATGGATCATTTTCCGATTTTATAAAAATGTTCGAATCAAGGTTAAACGCGAACGAACCCCTAGAATCATACTTGGTTATGACTTTGGTAAATGACTTAGAAAACGGGCGATAAATCTCGAGGTATAATCTTGGTTTGTAAATGACCGACCTTAAAAACTTACATGACTTAAGTATATACCAAGTGTAAGTATAGTGATGTGTCTTAGTAGCGGACGAATGTCAGGTCATAAGTGATAATAAAAGGGAATTACACTAAGAGGTGTATAACGAGATAATTCGAAAGCGTGTTTCGACTTGAGTTAAGTTATACTTAGCCTTTTAAAAAGTGTTAAGTGATTGACCTCAGTTATTGTGACTATTTATAGATCACCGGATTGACACGAGGCACACTACCCCTACAGGATTGCCAAGCAAGTTTCCAATACTTGGAACTGTTGTTGTGATAATATATATGATGATTGTTGTATACATATGCCATAGCATGCATGCCTACTTTCAAGTCTATTAATATGCTTGTTCCCTGAATTGATATTGGCTTATAGACTAGATATGAATTATCAGTTATAAGCAGGATTGTTTTGCTAAGACCCTTAGTGAAGGGCGTATGATATTTATTCTTTAAATATAAGACCGGGAGTCGGTATTTTGGGATATAGAGATAGTTGTGGAAACCCGGAGGGATTCCAGTGACAGTTTATTTGAGGAATGTTATTTATGAACATTATTTATATTTCCATAAATTATTGATTACTTGGAAATTATTCGAGGAATGCTATTTTTATATTATTTCAATCGAGAAGTATCATATGAATATTATTTTTAATATTCATTCGCGTATATTTATTTACTGAATATTATTTTAATATTCATTCGAGATTTAATTACTTAAGGGAATATTAGTTTCGAATATTCATTTAGAATTTGATTATTCAAAGAATAATTACTTTAATATTCTTGGAAATTTATTTATTAAATGAATATTATTGTGAATATTCATTTAAGATTTTATGTACTTGATGAATATTATTTTAAAATCTTCATTCGAAGTTCTATTTACTTAAGGAATATTGTTTCGAATATTCCTTTAAAGTTTTGATTACTAAAAGAATATTATTTGAATATTTATTTAGAATATTATTTATTAAATGAATATTATTTTCAAATATTCATTTAAGGTTCGATTTATTTAGTGAATATTATTTTAAACATTTATTTTAGTTTATTTAATTAATAAATATTATTTTGAATATTCATTTAAAGAAGAGAGTTATTTAGTAAATAATTCTATATATTCATTCGATGATTACTTATGAGCAATATTATGATTTATTCATATTCCTTAATTATTACTGATTTAATAAATATTCTTGGAATATTTATTTAAATTCTTTTAAGTTCTATTTTATAATGATTCATATTATTCAAAGATTATCTGTCACCTTCAGATATGGTGTAAAATATTTCGGAGTATTTTATGACTATTTTATCAAGGGGAGGTTCCCAAACTTTATTTTCATTTAAATCTATCTTAAAGAAGATTTAAATACTCGCTCAACTTCCAAACGTATATAAGGGGACCTCACTTGAGAGATGTAATTTATTGGACTGCCAGGTCCTATACTTGCTAAACTATCTTGTCACTCACATCTTGATTCTTTCAAACATCGATATGAATCTGTTTGGTTACCTCCTCAATGCTCGAGGGGTAAGAATTGATGGAACAAGTTTATATCCATTAACAAGCATCAGCTTGGGAAATATTGGTGAATTTTCCTTTCCAACTAGATACGACTACTTTGTGGAGTCCTATCAACAAGTATTATACTTGGGGAAAGGGGGAGGAACTTTACGTTTCAGATTTATGGATGTTAAATGAACTAGGAGATTCGTAAGTGACCCAGTAGCGCCGGTCCAGCAAATGGCCCAACCGTTGGCCGAGGGGGTTCCAGAGGGCGGTAGACAAGTAAATCCGTCGGTGCTTCCTTCTACATGTAGAGAACAAGAGGTGGGGAGCATAACATGCGACTGATCATCGTGTAAATGCTATGTCTCCTGGCGCGTCAAACTCCAGTATTAGTTCATCTCTCAATGTTGGAAATTTTCTGCAACATTATCATTGTTGGCAGGTTTGAAAAGTGTTTGAACTGGAATTGCAATATTCTTCCTGCAAGTTCCTCTATTATGAAAATTTGATAATATCTTGCTTATCTTTGACATAGCAGATATTTCTTCGGAACAATTATATTTTGAGTTACCTTGTAACTTCATCTCAAACCTTATATTGGTACTACGTTCGTTAATGCATGGCATATGGTTTCAAAGATATTTTGGACTGTTATATATTATCACTGTTCAATTATATTTTTGGTGGGTTATTGCTCACCCTTGCTTTATTTATTTATATCACAACAACAGCTAGATCAGATGGCCGCGCAAGGCGTACCCATCACAGGCAGGCGTCAGCCGTCAGAGGATTAACCGCTGAGGTCATAGCTACCATTGCTGAGGATTCAGCTTCTGGTAGGCCAGTTGTTAGCATTTGATCATCAAATGTATTTATAATATGGCGTATACCAATGGATGACAAAGAGTATGTAATGGTAAAATTGTAATTCTTTGGGTTGTAAGAACTCAAAATTATGATTAATAATAATGATGGTTACTCTGATTTCATCTCTGGGACTATAACGTGTGTGTTTTATGTTGTTATTTTGGGTCACAAGGTTGTAATTCAAATTATGTTGGTTTTGTGGATGGATATTGAGTCCGTAACGACCAGATCCCTGACCCCGGATCTGGGGGTGTTACACATGAGTTAAATGATTTGTACTAAAGCAGTTTTGACAAGTTTTCCTAGGGGCATTAGGCATATAAACATAGTTGTTATCTTTATTGATCCCTAGCTTGCCATTTCTATTCTGTTTCTTCTTAGTCACTTTCTTTTCAGATTCATGATTTCCAGCTGAAACGAATTTCACAAACTTTTCAATCTTAGGTCTATTACCTACTGGCTCCTTGGCTTTGGCTTTGACACTCTTACTCTTGGAGGATGCCTGTTGTTCACTGGACTGTGCCTCATCCTCATCATTCAACATTTGCTTGATGAGTAAGGCTTACTCATCAATTTCAAGTGTTGGATGTTTAAAAATAGGAGTCTCAGTCTTTTTCAAGATGTGAGGGACTTCCTTTTGAACAGCAGTGTCATCTTCAATGACAGCATAGCCTTTTCTCTGGTTAAGAGTGCCATAGTCAAGTCCAATGGCAGCCTTGGGTTTTACTTGATTTTTCTCATGGTAGGATTACAATAGACCAGATGAATTTTTATAGGTTTTTATCTTGAATTCATTTTCAGCTAATTCATCCCTAAGAGCCTTTTCCACTTGACTAGCACATAAAACCTTATTCTGCAAATATTCAACTTCTTTCTTAAGGTTTTCTACTTGCATAGCAGTTAGCTCAAGTTCCTCATTCTTTTTTATTAACATTTCATTTCTAGTAGACAGTTTAGCAATCTCCTCATTAGCAGCAGTCATACTAGTATGAATATTAAACATCTCAATAGATAGTTGTTCAATTATGCATTTATACTCGGAAACGGACATGTCTATGGTAGTGAGAGATGGTACCTGAGAGTCTGATGAAGATGTGTCATCCTTGGAATTGGCCATCAAGGCATAGTTGCAGAATCCTTGCTCTTCTTCATCACTGTCAGTATCATCCCAACACTTCCCTTCAGCTATGTAGGCCTTACCTTATGTTTGCTTTTTCAGAAGGGCCTCATACTTAGCTTCAAGCTCTACTTTATCCTTCTTTTTAGGCTTCTTGCATTCACTGACAAAATGCCCTAGGTCATTGCATCTATAACACCTTACAAATGACCTATCCACAAAGCTGGTTTTAAATTTGTTCTTGTTTGCTTTCACAGGTGCCTTGCTCTTGTTGAATGAATGGCTTTGGGTTTTAGGTTTGAAGGGTTGGTTCCTCTTAAATTTAATGTTGGGAAATTTTCTGGCCATGAAAGCATATGAAGTATTTTCCATTCCATCTAGTTCTTCAAGAGTATAGAACTCTTCTTCCTCCTTCTCCTCAACAGGTTCACTCACCTCAGCTTAAGTTTCTGCATCATCTACTACCTCATCTATCCTTAGTTGGCTTGTAGATGCTTCTAGGTCTTGAATAGATTTGTTGACAATCAAGGCACATGATGTGTTTATCATTCTGCCTTGGTTGGCTTGGATAGCCCTTTTCTGAAGCAACTCAAGCTCATGAGTTTTTAAAACCCCATAGAGCACATCATATGTAACTTTGTTCAAATCTCTTTCCCTTAGAGAAATGACCCTTTGCTCTAGGTGGTTTGGAGAAGATAATAGAAACTTCATATTCAACTCCTTGGTGTTGTAAACCTTGCCATTCATCTGCAACTCAGTAACTAGCTTGTGAAATCTCTCAAACATCTCAGTGATGCTTTCCTTGGGCTGTGCCATGAAAGCTTCATACTGTGTGACCAGTATCTATTTCTTGTTTTCCCTGACCTCATCAGTTCCTTCACATAACACCTCAATGTGATCCCACATTTCTTTGGCAGATGTGCATGATGCAATGTTTGCAAACATTGACATGTCCATGGAATCTATAATCAGCAACATGAGATGACTGTCAAGGGCAACCTTCTCCTTTTCTAATTCTGTCAATTTGGATGGTTCCTTGGCCACATAAGATCTTGGAATAGTTGTGGTTCCAACAGTCTTTTCAGGAATCTCTTGTTAGGGAACAAAGGGACCATTCTTGAGAATCTCAGGATACAAATGATGAGAGGCTTTGATGAACAACTGCATCTTGATCTTCCAGAGGTTGTAGTTCTCTTTGTCAAACTTAGGGACCTTCACCGTTCCTGTAGTCTTTGGTGTATTTGAACTCATGATCGTTTCCTGTTTAGATTTAAACAGCCCGCTCTGATACCACTTGTTGAGTACTGAATACAGCAAAAGAATACAGAGGGGGGGTGAATGGATTCTTGAACTTTTCTGGTTCTTGAATCTGTGTACCAGATAAGTATCTGTGTTTGCAAATGTGAAGGTGCGGATAAGAAATGACACAAGACACAATATCACTTTAATCTAATATATTATTAGATAAAGGTTGCTACAATATGTGAATACAAATGATAGTATTCTCAGCTTTGTTTATCTCAGAGAGATATGACTTACAATGTATGAAAAACTTGACTCCTCAATAGTTTTTTTAACTAAGGAAGTGAGGCTGTATCCTTATAGAACATGGATACGACCTACTTACTGCAAATAAGGTAGCTGAATAAATTACTTTCTAGTCTGTCTATCCTTTTTGAGTAAGTGTCCAAACGGTTACATATTTGACTTTGCAAAGCCTGTTCAGATCCACTTCTTTAGCCCTTTGTCTCTTCTATATCTCTCCAAGCTTCCTTGTAGGCTTTCTAGAGCATATTACAGATTGTGGTCAATAAAGTGCATTAGCTTATTGCAGGCTTCTGACTTGTACAATTTCTTCAGTATTTTGTCTCCAAGAATGTATTCGAGAAGTGACTAAGTAAGTGGTTCGAGAACTAGGATTGACTTGATCGATAACTCTGAGTTCTCGAATACTGTTATATGACATATCGAATCACTTCTCGAATAGCTCTTTTCTCTGGGAATCCTTGAGTTGTCAAATAGAGCATTTTGATATGTCGAATCCCTGAGATATCGAATAGCTTTCTGAGTCCTTGAGATATCGAATGGAACTTTGACTTGTTGACTTTTTGAGAACTCGAATACCACTTTGACTTGTTGACTTCTTGAGTTCTCGAATAGAGCAGTAGACATATCGAATCTCTGAGATATCGAATGAGATATCGAACAGTGTATTTAGAGATATCGAATAGTGTCTTGAGATATCGAATCCCTGACTTCTCGAATGCTAGACTTCTCGAACAGACAAAACTACTTCTCGAATTGGTACTTAGGCAAATTCTTCATTTCTCAAAATCCCAACTGTGATTATTTGACAGTCTTTATCTCTTTGCTTGAGGCATGAACCTTGGAACTTCTTTCAAGCATTATTCTTGACTCAATAAGTACAGTTACACAGCTAGAATTTGATGTCTATTACAAGTACAAAGCAAGTAGAAACTCTACAACTAGAGGTTCCCTCAGTTAAAAGGTCATGTAAGTAATGCAAAACATTACAAACAATTAGGCTTGTTATTAGATGTAACACCCCCAGATCCGGGGCCCGGGATCTGGTCGTTACGGTCTCAATTTCCATCCATAAAATCAATATAAACTGAATAACAACCTTGTGACCCAAACAATAATATAGAACACACACGTTATAGTCCCGGAGATGTAATCAGAGTAACCAAATTTATTAATCACACAGTTGAGCTCTTACAACCCAAAGAATTACAATATATACATTACTTACTCTTTGCCATCCATTTGTATATGTCATATAATAAATACATTTGATATTCAAATGCTAACAACTACCCTTCCAATAGCTTACTCTTCAGCAATGGTAGCTACGATCTCAGCGGTGAATCCTCTGACAGCTGACACCTGCTCGCACCAAGTGCACCTTGTGCGGCCATATGTTCTCACTATTGTTGTGATATAAATAATAAAGCAAGGGTGAGCAATAGCCCACCAACAAAAATATAACTGAACAGTAATATATATGACAGTTCAAAGATATATTTTGAAACCATATGCCATGCATAACCGGAAATGGTACCAAATCAATATAAAGGATGAAGTTACAGGGAACTCAACAGGTATATATTTCGTGGAAGCATATGCTATGCCAAAATAAGCAAGATAGCATCATTTTCATAAAATAGGAACTTGCAAGAAAGATATTGCAATTCCAGTTTGAAATACTTTTCAACTCTGCCAACTATGATGATGTTGCAGAAAATTTCCAACATTGAGTGATGAACTAATACTGGAGTTTGACGCGCCAGGAGACATAGCATATACACGATGATCAGTCGCATGTTATGCTCCCCACCTCTTGTTTACTACATGTAGAAGGAAGCACCGACAGATTTACTTGTCTACCGCCCTCAGGAACCCCCTCGGCCAACGGTTGGGCCATTTGCTGGACCGGCGCCACTGGGTCACTTACGCATCTCCTAGTTCATTTCACATCCATAACTTGAAAAGTAAAGTTCGTCTCCCTTTCCCCAAGTATAATACTTGTTGATAAGACTCCACATAGTAATCGTATCTAATTGGAAAGGAAAATTCACCAATATTTCCCAAGCCGCTGCTTGTCAATGGATACCGACTTGTTCCAACATTCTTACCCCTCGAATAATGAGTGGGTATACACAATTTCCATGAATAATAGCAACCAAGTTGCGAACGAAATGAATAATTTATGACCGGGCAGTCACAAGATAAATAACATTTCCCAAGTAAGGTTCCCTTATTATTTGAGAGGCAGGATTGAATGAAGAGTAGAGTTTGAGAACCTTCCTTGATAATATAATAATAGTATTAAGTCTGTGAAATAATTTATATAATATTCGAAGATCAATTATACTATGTGAATGAAGTAAATCATTTTCGAAACGAGTTAGAAGAATTAAATAAATATTCCAAGAATATTTATTAAGTCACAGTTATTGGAAAAGTGTTGCTCGGAATAATCATTGAATAAATATTCAGGGTAATATTCATTGAACGAATAATGAATATTCAAATTGATAATAATGGTATTTATTGATGAAATAATCGTCAAATAAATATCTGAAATAATATTCATTGAATAAATAATGAATATTCAACTTAAGAATGATACTTGTTGATGAAATAATTATCGACTGAATATTTGAGACAATATTCATCAAACAAATTATGAATATTCGACTTAATAATATTTATCGAAGAAATGATTATCGAATGAATATTTAAAATTATGTTCAATAATAGAATTGACTTTAAGTGAACGTCGAAGATAATATTTATCGAATAACTGGAGTTCGAATCAATGCTCAATTAATATTTATAAAATAAATAGAGCTGAATGAATATTCGAAATATTATTCATTTAAATAAAGAAGGCTCGAATGAATATTAAAATAATATTCATTAAATAAATAAACTCGAATGAATATTCAAGATAATATCTATTGAGTAAATAAGAATGAATATTCCTTAAGTCAATAACTTAACTGAGGGTTCGAAATAATATTCGAATATTACATCGACTTTAGATGATTATTAAAGATAATGTTCATCGAGTAAATAAATATCTGATGAATAATCCGAATAATATTTATAAAATAATCTCAAAGGAATATCTCAATAATATTCGCCAGATAATAAATGGGAAATATTTACTTAATTATTTTCCTCTGAAAATAATATCTATATATATATCAAGAATTATCGACTCCCGGTCTATAATCAAAGAATGAGATTCACTGCCCTTCGATTAAGGGTCTAAATAATTTCCGGCTTATAACTGATATATATCTATCCAGCTTATAAGCCAACAATAAATCAGGGAACAAGTATATCAATATGACTTTTAAAGTAGGCATGCATGCTATGGCATATGTACTGTAAAAGAAACATATATATATATATATATATATATATATATATATATATGTTCACAACAACAGCCTTAAAGAAGGATTTGAAACTTGCCTGGAAAGCGAGTGCGGGTAAGGGTGGTGGTAGTGTGTCCCGGGTCAGCCTGACGATCTATAAATAGCCAAGGCATTCGGGATTAATCACTTAACACTTTACAAGATTAAATATAGACTTCACTTAAGTCGAAACACGTTTTCGAATTATCTCGTTATACACCTCTTAGTGTAACTCTTTTTATCACCGATGTGGTTCGACATACGTTCGCTATTATGACCCGTCATTGTACCCACACTTAATACGTACTTAAGCCATGTAAGTTTTAATATCGATCATTTACGAAACAAGATTGTACTACAAGTTTTATCGTCCGTTTTCTAAGTTATTAACCAAAGTCATAATCAAGCATGCTTCTAGGGGTTCGTTCGCGTTTAACCTTGATTCGAACATTTTTATAAAATCGAAAAACGATCCTTTCGACATGTGGTTTTCTCCCACACCTTCCTTTTTACCTCTAATATTTAATTATTAATATTCACCACTGCATTACTCGAGTTAAGGGATTCCAATTTCAGTTACGAACTTTTGTTTACGGTTTCGAACCACTTTTACGAATTTAATCATAACTCCTAAACCGTAAGTCCATTTCATACGAACTTTATATCAAAACGAAGCTTATAACATAATCTAGCTTGTCATGGTAAATTACGAAACTGGACAGTGAGTTAATGTTACTGTCAAACACGGTTTATTAAGGTTAACAAAAATCCGGCATTATGACGGCTATAAATCGGACATTCCAAAAATCCTAACAATCAAACCAAGCCACACCGGGCATCCATACAATTTATACACATATTACACATCCTAAACTGTCCAAGAACACCTACTTTACCATCATAATCCTCATATCTTTTATATCAAAGAATCACCACATAATCAAGCTGATAATACACTAACAACATTGCTAAACTTAAATCACTCAAGAACATGCTTAAATCTTCAAAACAAAGCTAGGGTTTCAAATGGATTACCTTCATTGGTGTGTTTTCTAGCCTTAATTAAACTTGATTTGTCCTTGTGTGGCTTTACCATGGCTTAGATCATCCATAAGTAACCAAGAAATCAAGTTAGTTTCTTGAAAAGTTACTATTCACTCTTACCTTCTTGATTTAATATCTCAAGATTGGCATGGAATTTGAAGATGAAATTTATAGGGCATCTTAATTATTAAATGTAGGACTCACCTTAATTTTCTTGAGATTTAACCATGGATGGAAGTTGGACTTCTCCTTTTTTAAAAAGAGGGCAGGCGGAGAGCTCCATTTTTGGTGTTCTTGGTGTTTTGCTTTTGTTTTATGCTTTGTAATGATATAATACATGTAATACTTATCTATATACTTGGATGCATCCTTGCTTTTGAGTTGTTCTCTTACCATTGGTCCACATGTTAAGCCTTGATCTTGCCAAGTGTATGGTCATAAACATGCAAGTCCATTTTCGGTTAAATGTTAAAGAATCATCCTAGTTGTAGTTGACTTACAAGTATGCCACTTAGGTTCTTCTTTTTCCACCAATTGCACATGTATGCATCCTAATTCTCTGCTTGCTCTTTTATCCGGGTATTGCTCACTTTGATTGATCGTTCGAGGGAATAACTCATTCGTTTCTAGTTAGGATTCTACCGGAAACCTTCTTAATAATTATAATACCATTCCCCATCTTTCTTAATACTCCTCGAATTTAAATTCCTTAAAATCCCTTTAATAAATACTTAAGTCTAGTAGTGTCCAAGGAATCTCGGAGAAAAATAAAAGTGCTGCTTTTCAGAATCCGATGTCGTTTACATACACTTATTTCGCCCCTGGATCATGAATACGAACTCAGAATTCCGTTCTGAATACTACTATATAGTGTCGTCTAATAATATTCTTATTTCTACCAAAAACACTATTCATTCTTTATTCCATCCTTATTCCTTATATTTATAATAATGTCCTTGTTCTCTTTCGGGCATTCCTTAACCCTTTTTACGGAATTACTGGACTAACATCATATATTGATTTGGATGACATAAGAATATCTCCTTCCTCTTTGGAGTGCCATAACTTATTTATTAGGAGATAGATTATTCTAATCTAGGTTGTCAACCCATTGCATTCTTCATGACATATAATCATTTAAATCTATACCCATTCACATTTATTGTTAATATCTTGAAGTCGAGTCACTGTTCATTCTTTCATCAGTATATAAAAAGTTTTAATTCTACCAAAAATTCGGGTTCTTACATTAGAGTTAAACGGCATGTCTCTGTGGCTAACATATTTTTTGGTCCTGTAGCTTTGCTAGGCAAGCTTGGACATATTTATTTAAGTGGTGGGGTTTCCAGGTGGATTTGACTTCCTTAAAATTTGAAGACATTTGGGGTTGGATTTCTTGGTTTAGAAGTAAGGCAATAAGGATAGGTTGGAGCATCGCTATAGTTTCAACCCTATGGTCATTATGGTTAGGAAGGAACGAAGAGGTCTTTACAAAGGTAAAATTACTACATCAGTGTTGGAATTTCTTATTCGTAGGAGAGCTATGAAGTGGTGTGAGGTAATAGGGCTCTGTAGGAAGAGGATGACTGTATCTGGGTGGTAAATCCAGCAGGAGTTATTTTGAAGAACTTCAATAATAGCTCCAGAAAATTAGTGAATATCAAGTCTGATTTGATAGGATTTGTGGATGGCTCTTTTTCTTTAAATAGGGAAGGAAATTCGTTAGTTGGAATGGGAGGATTGCTAAAAGATGCGGAAGGGAATTTAGTATATATGTTTTTAGGGCCTGTAAAGGTTTCTTGTGCTTTTGAGGCTGAGAAATCAGCGTTACTTTTGTTATTGCAAGCAGTAGAGAATAATCCCTGGAGCAAGCTAAAATGTACAATTTTTTCTGATTGTACAGAGCTAGTAAATATGGTGTCAAAGCTACGATTGGAAGGGGATGAAAGTTGGATGGGAGGGGATCTACTTCGAAATTTAGTAGTAAGTATGAATGTTGTTGTAAAGTACGTTAATAGAAGTTTTAATAATGGTGCAGATCAGTTGGCTAAAGAGGGTGCTTTAAGGCCTCAAGTGTTAAGTTCTTGGTGTTAAATGGGCTGGTATTAAGCCAAATAGATAATAATTACTGGGCTTGTTAATCTTATTAAGGAAGTTCTGGATTCTTGAAGTATATGAAGCGTTAGGTTGAGTGGGAGATTAAAAGATTATCTGAGCAAAAGTTGTCTTGGAAGCAGTGTAAATACGGCTGTATCAGGGTTTTTTGAGAAAACAAATCATCAAGTGCAGGTCTATATATTCCTCTCCCAATATCTCTTACTCTTCACTTCTATTTAGAGTTTTCAAAGCAGCAAAAAGATTGTGGAATGAGCTATCTCACATTATCTCTGCAGTAAGAGATGTGTCATACTGTCTTTTGGTGATTTTAATTGCATAAGAAAGATGGATGAAAGAGTAAACTACATCTATAGAAGGTTGGATATGGTTAATTTAATGACTTCATCAGGAGTAACAACGTTTTGGATTTGGATGTTAAAAATTCTCAGTTCACTTGGTTTGGTCCAGAGAACAAAAAAGTAAATTAGATAGGGCATTGATTAATGATTACTGGTTGCATGAAGGCCAATGGTCGTTGAGGGCTATTTGCAGAAAGAAATCTGATCATAAAGGAATAGTGATGCAAGTGGAATCTCTAAATTGGGGTCCCAAACCGTTTAGAATATTCAATTGTTGGTTGGAAGAGGCCTCATTAAGGGATATATTACTAAAGCTCCAGGAAGATGTAAGTAGTTCAGAGGAAGTTAATATTCAGCATGTATTGAAAAGAATAAAACATCAAATTAAAGAATGGTCAAGGAAGCCAGAGAATAATATTGATGATAATATCAAGATTTTAGAAAAGATTCAGGAGGAGCAAGACATTAATCTGGTGAGTGTAGAGGATAAAGTTAGTATTCAGTCTAAGCTAGAGGTCCCATATGATAAAAAAGCCTCAGTTCTCAGACAAAAAGCAAGAGTCAAATGGGCAATTGAGGGTGATAGAAATAGTAAGTTTTTTCATCAGTGTGTGCAAAAAAGAAGAGCAAGAAACATTGTAAAAAAGATTTGGTGGAATAATACTTGGATCTCTAAGCCTAAGGAACTTAAAGAAGCGTTCTTTGCTCACTTCTCAAATTTTTTTAGAGAAAAACATCAGAGAATCTTTAAGTTGGGCATTTTAGTGGAATCAGGTCTCAAGAAAGAAGAGGCTAGCTGGATAGAGAGGGAAATATTGAAAGAAGAATTAGAAGAGGCTCTGAAATCATCTCCAAATGATAAATCCCCTGGTCCAGATGGGATAAATGTGGAGTATCTGAAATTCTTATGGCCAAAAATAGGAGAAATATTGCAGAATTCTTTGAGGGCTTTCTCTGCTTCAGGCAAACTGCCAAAAGGCTTTAATTCTTCTTTTATCTCCTTAATCCCTAAGAAAACACCTCCATCCTTAGTGTCAGATTTCAGACCAATAAGCTTAATTAATTGCACGTCTAAATTATTCACCAAAGTTCTTGCAACAAGATTGAGCGGTCTCATGCAGAAGTTAGTAGGAAATTCACAATATGGCTTTATGAAAGGGAGACAAGCTGCTGATTGTATCCTCATCACCAACGAAGTTTGTCATAGTATTTGGACAAAAAAAGTTGAGGGGTTGGTGTTGAAACTAGATTTTGAGAAGGCTTTTGATTCAATCAATTGGGATTTTCTGCTAGATCTATTGGAAAGGTTGGATTTTGGAGATAAATGAATTAAATGGATTAAAGAATATCTAATTGATATTAGAATTTCAATCCTAGTTAATGGATCTCCCTCCAAGGAGTTTTCCCCTCAAAGAGGATTGAGACAAGGAGACCCTTTGTCACCTCTGTTGTTTAATCTTGTTGGAGAGGTTCTTAGCAAGATGTTGATCAAAGCTTCAATAGAAGGATTAATAGAGGGTATTCAGTTCCAAAATGTGCAGGATAGTATAACACATCTTCAATTTTCGGATGATGTTATAATTTTTATCAAAAACAAGGTTAGTTACATTCAGGAAGTAAAGAAATTGTTATTGTGTTTTCAATTTCTTACAGGGCTGAGAATAAATTTTTCGAAGAGTTACTTATATGGGGTTAACAAGGAAATAGACTTATTGAGAAAAGGATCAGAGATTTTAGGTTGCAATATGGTGTCAATGCCGTTCACTTACCTAGGAGCTCAGGTTGGATTATCTCCAAGAAGAGGGATTTTCTGGGATCCACTGGTCGCAAAATTCAACAACAAGCTGGCTAGCTGGAGGAGTGATTCTTTGAACATGTCAGAAAGGTTAGTTCTGCTTAAGGCAACATTAGACAGTCTTCCATCTTATTGGCTCAACCTTTATGCCATCCCAAAGGGAGTTACTGATAAGATTGAGTCCATTAGAAGAAGTTTTCTTTGGGATGAAATGTTGAAAAATGGTAAGAAAGAAAGAAAACTTCATTTAAAAAGATGGGATAAAGTTACGAGATCTAAAGAAATGGAGGTTTAGGTGTTGTCCCTTTGCAAGTTAAGAATAAAGGCAGGCTTGGCAAATGGTGGTTCAGATGGCAGAATGAAAGAAACAACCCATGGAATAGGATAATCAGAGCAAAATATGAATATAGTGTGGAAGAAGAGATAGATTCGAAAGGGTTAAATGGTAAGTTCTCATATCTCTGGAATAGCATCATTTGAATCAATGATGAGTCAGGTTTTAACAAGAATTTGGGATTTTGTAACTGTTAAATATAATTGATGTTAATGATTTCAGTGTTTAAGTGTTACAGTAAATAATCAGAGTTTAGCTGGAAGCAGTCAGAGTTTGGATAAACACTGACGAATGGAAGCGCAAACGCTGACGAATAGAAGCGCAAACGCTGATTGAATTGAAGCGCAATAGAGTTTGTCAAACTCTGTTCAGCGGAAGCGTCTACAAGTCAACAGTGATTGAAGATTAATTGAAGATAAATATGGAAGCAATATCTTTGAAGATTGGATAGCTATCAGAGAGATTGAGTTGACTTAGAAGACGTGTAGCAATCGTAATTGATATCAATTGTATAGCTTAATTATAAGAATATCAATTTATGATTGTACCGTAGCTGTATGTTTTATAAATACAGTTAGGTTAACCCTAGAGGGGTATCGAACATTGAAATATTCATTCATTGTAACCTAAGCAGCTCTCTGTGATATTTTATATCACTAAGAGAGGAATTATTATTTCCAAGCAATTTTTAATTGTTAAACGGGTGTTCTTGTTAATCTCTCATACAAAACTTGATTATATTTGTGTATTCGGCCTAACAAGTGGTATCAGAGCCAATCTGTTACTTTAATACAGTTTAAGATCCAAACACAAAGATAATCAATGGCAGAGATTCCTCCTCCAACAGGTTCTGAGAAGGCTCCTATTACTGTGAGTCGTTATGAAACTATTAGGGTTCATATTCTTAGGCCAGCAGAATATGCAATCTGGAAGGTTAAGATGACTATGTTTCTGGAGGCTACAGAACCAGAATATCTTGACAGGATTTATGAAGGTCCTCATAAACCTACTAAGTTATCTGTTGCTACTGCTGGACAAGAGGCCAAAACAGTCCCAAAGGAGAAGAAAGATATGACTCCTGAAGATCTTTCATCTATTGCAAAGGATGCAAAGGTTAGGCATCTACTTCATAGTGCCTTAGACAATGTTATGTCTAACAAAGTAATTAATTGCATCACTGCAAAAGAGATCTGGGATGCCCTTGAGGTTAGATGTCAAGGAACTGCTGCTATCAAGAAGAATAGAAGAAACATACTCACATAGGAGTATGAGCACTTTGAGGCTAAATCTGAAGAGACCATGACAGAAACATTTGACAGATTCTTTAAACTGCTCAATGATTTGTCATTGGTAAACAAAGAGTATGATCTAGAAGACTCAAATATCAAGTTTCTTCTTTCTCTACCTGAAAAGTGGGATGTGAAAACAACCACCATAAGAGATAATTATGATCTTGCTGATACTGAGATTGATGAAATCTATGGGCTGCTCAAAACTCATGAATTGGAAATGGAGCAGAGAAACAGGAGATCAGGCAAGAAGTTAAAGTTTGTTGCTCTTAAGGCTGAGGAGAAACCCTTGAAAAAGAAAGCTAAGGGAAAGGCTTTAGTCATTCATTCTGAAAGTGAATCATCAAACTCTGATGATGATTTAAACACTTCTGAATCATCTGACTTTGAGGATGATGAAGAAGAAATGAAAAAGATGGCTGTTTTAATGGTGAAAACCTTCAAGAAGATGGGTTTCAAGAACTTCAAAAAGGGAAAAAGGTTTTCTAGAGATTCAACTTCTGACAGAAAGATTTTCAGGAAATCTGAGAGAAAGGAGACTAAATCTGGGAAGAAGGATAAGTCTGAGATTCAATGCTATAAGTGTAAGGAGATGGGTCACTATGCTCCTGAGTGCAAGAAAGGTAAAACTGAGAAGGCACTTTTCACCAAAGGCAGAGATTGGGCAGACACTTCAGACTCAGATGAGGAAGTTAACTATGCTCTCATGGCAATCAGTGAGACTCTCTCTGATTCTGAAAATAAGGTACCTCTGACTACCTATGCCTATAATACTGATAATATAACTGAATTAAGAATCTATCTTAAGGCTTTGCATATCAGTTATAGGGATCAGACTTTAGAGAATGAGAGAATCAAATCTGAGAATTCTGAATTTAAAGAGAGAAATAAAATTGTTGAAGAAAAACTTGAAAACATGCAACAAGTTCAGAAAGAAAGAGATGATGCTGTCTATCTAGAACAGGATTTGCTAGGAAAATATAAGCAACTAGAATCTGAGTTGGAAAAGGCAAATCACATAATTAAAACCTGGACTGATTCTGGAAAAGACACTCAAGAGGTTTTTCAATCTGACACTGTTGGTCTAGGTTATTCTGAGGAAGATGAACTTTGGTTTCAGAATAAAATAAAGATTAGACCATCACTCCCACCTAAGAAATTTGGAAAATTTGTTAATGGAGTAAGAGAACCTAGGTTTGAAGGTGGAAAACAAGCTGTTAAAAGAGAACCAGTAAAAACCAGTGTTAAGCAGGTTAATATTGGTTTAATGACAGATAAACAACTCAAGCATAAGTTAAAGGAGTTAAAATCTGCTAAGAAACAGAAAATGTCTAGAAAGAATAGGAATGGTAAAGTAGGCATTTCTCAGGGTAAATATCCAATGCTTGCTACTTTTGCTCCTGGAAAGACATGTCATAACTGTGGTAGTACTAACCATCTTGCTAGCTTTTGCAGGAAGAATAAAGACATTAATTCTTTACCTCCCAATTCTGGAGTAAAGAAAGAAAATGTTAGAACTAAACCACAGACTTTATGCAAACACTGTGGAAGTACTTGGCATTCTATTTATACTTGCAAAGATTATCATACTATTTATCATAATTACTATGAACCCAAGCCAAATTTGAAATGGGTTAAAGTTAATTCTGCAAGTGTAAACACTGATAAAGTTAGCTTAAACTCTGATAATATGCATTCCGCTGCAAAAGCTAACAAAGTTAAGAAAGCCAAAGGATCCAAGCAAGTCTGGATCCTTAAAACTAATCCTCAGTAATTGTTTGTGATTGCAGGGCACCAGGGAAAGTACCCTAGTCGTGGCCAGTGGATGTTCAGGACACATGACTGGATATAAAGCCCTGCTATCAGAGTATGTGGAGAAGGCTGGCCCAAAAGTTTCATATGGAGATGGCAACATAGGACATACTCTGGGATATGGCAATATCAATCTTGGAAGTGTCATCACTACAAATGTAGCTCTGGTTCCAGGACTCAAGCATGATCTGCTATCTGTGAGTCAAATCTGTGACAGAGGATATCATGTAGATTTTCAGCCTGAATACTGTGAAATCATCAGTAAATCTACAGGGAAGGTTATTCTAGTTGGAAACAGGCACAATAACATCTATGAAATAAAATTGTCAACAAACTCTGAAAGCAATGTGCCTGTCAACAAGAATGTCCAGTGAAGAGAGTTGGAAGTGGCATAAGAAACTCTCACATTTGAATCTGAACAACATTAATTAGCTGATTAGAAAGAATCTTGTTAGAGGGCTACCGAAGTCATTATTAAATATTGATGGCCTATGTGATTCCTGTCAAAAAGCCAAACAAAGGAAGTCATCTTTCAAGAGCAAGAATGAATCTTCAATTGTTGATCCTTATCATCTTCTACGTGTTGATCTTTTTGGACCAGTAAATGTGATGTCAATAAGAAGAAAGAAATATGCTTTGGTCATTGTTGATGAATACACCTGTTGCCCAGTAAATAACAATTGTAGAAGGGGGTTGAATACAATTGTATAAGATTTTCGACTAAAAACAAATAACACAAGTATGAATCAATAACAGCTTTATTAACTCTGATATAAAACTGTTACAAAACTCTCTTAAGAAATTCTTATGTTCTTAAGAGCTGCTAGGTTACAATATAACTCGTGTAAGCGATTACTAAATGTAAAACCTAAACTGTGTTTATATAATGTACACAGTTGCACTATCAATTACAAGATATTCTAAATCAATTACATATATCTCTGAATGCATATCTTGTATGATAGCTGCCTTCCTACAAATTAGGAACCGACATATCAATCTTCCTTGATCTCTGGTCTGATGAGAATCTTCATCAAATACTGACCAGCTTCTAATCCTGATAGTCCAATACTGATGGTGCATTCCTGATGACGTCAGCATCAGTATCTGATCAGTAATGCCCAGATCCTGATCATCTCTTGAATCAATATCTAACAATCTCCCCCAATTTGTTCTTTATAAAACAAAGCACAAATTCCTTGATTCAAGATGTCAAAAACTCAAAACAAAATACCTTCTAAAAATCATCAGGAACAGTTTCAGAAATTCTTTGATAGAACAGATTCAGTCTCAAGAATTCAGATAACAATTCTTCTTCCTTGCTTTCAAGAATTTGAATCATTTTCTTCTTCAGATTTTTGAGTTCTTCATCTTCCTCATTAATCTGATAAATAGCTGCCCTGATGTTCTTAATTGAGTTTCTCGGAAGATCTAAGTCACCTAGCAACACATAAGCAATTTCCTTCCCATCTGGATTTAGAGACAGTTGTTCCATGCCTAGATACACTTCTTTAACAGCTGTACCTTTCTTCATTTCAATCTCTCTATCTCTTAAATTTAAGTACATGGGAATATAATTGCCATCATATCTTGTTCCTCCATCCATGAATCTCTGTCTAATTTTCCTGTAAATCATGACAAACCAATTGTAGTAAACTTCTCTTTCACTAACCTTGATTCTTTTACTTCTGAGAAGATACAGAACATATTTCAGCTCTTTTGCAGATTTACACAACAATTCATGAATAGGAATCTTCTTCACACTTCCATCTTTCATGAAGTACAACATCTTTTCTATTTTCTTTGCATCAGCATGACAATCAGCAATGATAGCAACAGCTTCAAGTTTCCAAAGATGATCTACAGTTAACTCATCCCCAATCTGGTCAACTAGAGCATATTGATCAGTTTGTGCAATGAAAATAACCAGTGCATGACTATATCCAATTCCTCCTCTTGTGCCAGGTTCCCATCCTCTCAAGCCAGATTGCATACTCACCCATTTTGGTGGATTTTCAGCAATAAACGTAGTAGACTCTGTTTTAACAATCAGAAATTCATTGATCAAAGAAGACTCTTTTATCAATCCAGCTGATATGAATACAACTGGTTTCCTATAATCAACCTTATCCACCTCCTTCTTCTTACTCTTCTTCTTCTCATTAGATGGATAATCCTGCTGATGTTCAGGAACAGATCTATCTCTATCATACCATAACTTCCTGTCAGATCTATGAACATTTCTTAAGTAATCCCTGGTTGTTATCTTTTCTGCTTTTGTGGCTTTAGCTCTGACTTCACTTTCTCCTTCAAATCTTCTGAAGTTTTCTTGTTCATACTCCAATGTATCTTCAAAAACTTCCACATTGTGAAATTCAACCACAACTTTAAGAATCATAATCTTAAGTTCTTTTAAGATTTCAGAATCAGAAACAACGACTGTTTTCTCATTAAATGCAGTAGATTGAACAACTGCCTTACTCTTTCTTTTCAAAGGCAATATCTCCTCTACAATTTCTTCAGGAGCATTAAATTTGTTATCTGGAGTTGATGTAAGAGATAGTGGAGTTTTCTTCTTTTCACTTTCAGAAACATCTTTCAATTTGATTCCACTAGATCTTGTTTGCCTTGAACTAGTTTGAGCAGATGATCTTCCTCTATTTTTGTATCTTCCTCCTCTGCCTCTTCCTCTTCTTGCAGCAAGAGCTTTATTCTGTTTTTCAAGCTCTTCAAGGATCCTGTTCTGTTCTTCTAAGAATTCATCAGTAGTCATGTTTGGATTTTCTTCAGTAGATAAGACAAGTGCTTTCTCAGCATGATACTGTTGAACTCTTTTGTCTTTATGAAATAATTTAAGAACACGACCATCCCCAGTGTCAAGTTCATGAAACAGATTAGCAGCATCTTCATCCTGTTCCACATACACATCATCCTCAGGAATGGTTGACAGAGTTTGACCAGGTGTCACTGTCTTCTTTCCAGATTCAGAAACATGAGTTGACTGCTTAGTTTGAGTATTCGTTTTCTTTATCAGTAAAGCAGCATCAGAGGTTTCAATTTTCTGATGTGACTCAGCACCACCATCATTTCCAGAATTATCATCCTTTTGTACAACTGGATCAGGTGAACATTTTGTTTTGACTATCTTCTCCCCCTTTTTGACATCAGTATCGTCCTGAATGAAGAACGACAATATAAGCTTGAGGGTTTCATCGATGGTATCAACTTTAGATTCCAAGACAGTCATTCTAGAATCCAATCTCCTGTCAAGAGCTTTAATATCATCTGCAAGAAGGCGTGCTTGAGAAGCAGTAGCAGATATGGAAACAGATGTTTGAATACCCGCTTGAAATTTATCTGTTGCAGCCTTCATTGATTCAATCTCACTCCTCAATCCCTTTGCTAGAAGAGCATTGGTTTTGAGAAGAGCCTTAAGTTCAGGTGTCGTCATCCGCGTAGCAATATGACCAGAATGAAACAGAGCAGTTTGAAAATGCATCTCAGCAGTGGGTTTATTCCATTCTGTATCCCATTCATGTCCCCTTGCAGCTCGAGTATCAGAAGGAAGAAGTGAAGTATACTCCCCTCTGAATTCTTCTTCAGTTACTGACTGCATGTATCTACTTGAAGACCCATAAGTAGATTTGAGACTTGCTTTTATAGCCGCCTGCATTTGCCTTGTTTCAAGATCAGCATGATCATCATCATCATCATCATCATCTGAGCCACCACCAGCCTCAGGAAGTTTATGTTCAACATCATCATCAGGAAGCATAATACCTTTCAGTTTCAAAACACCAGTAGATACAGCTGGTGAATCCTGATGACCTGCAGACAAATTAGTAACATGTCCTAAATCTCTCTTTTCTTTTAAAGTGATCTCATCACTTCTCACAATGTTACCTAAGTTGCTTTCAATAGCAACTCCTACCTCACTAGAAGTTAATAACTTCTCACTCTTTTCTACCTCTCCTTTTGCCAGTTCAGGAGACTGCCTCTCATCACTCTTCTTTTTCTCTAAATGTTCACTCTCAATCTCACAAGAAAGGTTCTGGCTCATTAATTGTGAAGAAATAAGAGGTGGCTGAGAAGAGTTGTCTGAAGTCATACAGATAGAGGTATCCCTTTTATCAGGTCTATCTATAATCATACTATCAGTAGTAAATGAAGTAGAGAAAGAGATGTTACCTGATGAAGTAGTTAAAGAATCCATTGGCTTTGCTGAAATAGGCTCAATAAGCAATGGAATAAGTGGATCAGTAGTGCTTTCATCAGGATTTACCACTGCAACTATAGCATGACTTGCATCAGTATTTGCTACTGATGGTTCTTGTGTAGTCTGAGGTTTTGAAGCTTCTTCAACACTTTGAGTCAAAGGTTCTTGTGGACTTCCCTCAAATGCAGTGTCAGCAATTACTCTGTCACATTCAGCAATGTGCAAATCATGAGCAGCTTTTTCTGCCAGACTTCTAGCAAGTTCAATTTCAATTTCAGAAGCCCCTTGAGCATTGTCAGGAAACTCCCCTGCTGATGTGAGTGTGCCAGCATCTTCAGTTTGAGAAGATGGTTCTTGTGGGGCAGGAATATTCTTGTCTGCACCTTCCCTTTGAGAAGATGGTTCTTGTGTGACTATTCCTTCAGAAATGTCTGCACCTACACTTTGAGTAGGTGGTTCTTGTGTGACTGGATCTGTAATAGCTTCTGAACTCCTTTGAAGTTCAGGTTCTTGTGGGCTGGATCCTTTCAGAGATGACACTGTAGTCCTCTGTTTCTTATATCTGTGAAAAACATTTGCTTCAGCAGTTTTTACTTCAAGAGGTGAAGGTTTAACACCCAGCTGAGCAGCAATAGCATTTACTTTATCAACGGACATCTCAATAATTCTTCTCTTTGGAGATGCAGATGCTGGAGAATCAGAAATCTCAACAGTCTTCATAGGTGAATTATTTGGAGTAGAGATGTCAGGATTAGCGGTTGCGTCAGGAACTGATGATCCATCCTGATTAACAACATCAGGATTGCCTTCCATATCATCAGTAAGATACAGAAATTCTGTATGATCAACAAATTTGCCTTTGATGATTAATCTTCTTCTTTTCTTTGGCTTTTCAGAGACAGCCACTTCTCTTGTATCAGCAACATCAATCTCCTTCTTTTTCAACAAGACTGATATAGGCATTGTATCATCATCAGAATCAGAAATAGCTCCTTGAACAACTTTCCTTTTCACTCCTGTTCCTTTATCCAAACCAGATGTTTCAACAACTCTTTGTCCACCCCCTTGTGACTTCATTTGAGAGTGAGTTGGAGTGGAGAAATCCTTTGACCCTGATTGCCTCTTAGACACATCAGATCTAGCTGATTTCTTTGATTTTACAACTGATGCCTTTTGTGAGACATCAGAGGTGGTTAACTGTTTAGGTAAGTGTTTAAGTTGTGTGCTTGTGTCAGGAATAGGATGTGTAAGGTCCTGTTCCATAGCACCAGTTGCTGGGCCATATTGAATAGGCATTCTCTTTCTTAAAAGAGACCATACTTCATCAGGAATGTATGGAGATCCCACAAACTTATTAGCCTTATCAGAATTGATTAGACTCTTTATATTGTTATCTGAGATTTTACATATCGGCAAAATTGTATCATTCTCAAAAACAGCATGAGGACATAAGTGAGAAAATATTAATTGAAAAAATCTAAGAAAGCAAACATAACCACATTTATCTGCTTTTCTTTCACTTAATGCCTTCAGTATAAAGGAACCATAATCAAATGAGAGATCATGAATTAGAGAGTACCCAATTTTGGCTGAACCTGTGGGTAAGGCATCAAAGTTTGATACTTTATTCAAGAAACATCTGCTTATAGTATCAAAGAAGAAATTCCATTCCTTCTTGAGCTTTGTCCTGTAGAGCTCTCCAAACTTCTTTGGTGTTCCATTGTAACCCAAGCTTACAACATACTCAAGAAGTTTTGCATCAGTAACTTTGAACACAGGGTTACCAATGATTGATGGTAAGTGTAGGGCTGCATTGACAATCTCAGGTGTCACATAGTATGTAACATTGTCATATTCAAAGCTCATCTGAGGATTTTCTGATGGATGACTTTTCCCAAAAACACTTGTGTTCCACACCTGCATAACAGACTTAAAAGATATCTTGGCAGGTTGTGTTAGTGCATAATTGATTGGGCTTGAGGCCAAAAAGTCCTGAATAATGTGGAAATCACTTGGCAAGTCCTGATGATCTAGAACTGCAGTGAAGTTATTAGTATTAAAAGTAACTCCATTGATTACCACCTTGCTGTTCATGAATAAGTTCTCCATTGCAATTTCAAACACAACAGATGTGTTAATTTTGAAATTAGGGTTTGATAGTGTAGAGACAAAGAGAGACGATGCTTTACTGATAGTTTGAGAAAACTAAATCAATTAGTAAACTTAATTGATTTTGGACAATACTTGTAACTTCTCAAAAACAGGTGTCAGTAAATCATTCGTTTAGGCTAAAGTAATGGACCAAATTACGTGAGAGAGTGGTAAGGATTACACGCGTCGTGACTTACATATATAATTGTGTGTAAGCATCGAGTGTGCACACGCGCTACATATTATTCGGAAAATAAAATTGTGACCAAAATAAAACATGGTAATTTTGTTTTAAATAAAGAAATTTAAAACATCACAATCGAATAATACCTGGTACTTGCACCAGTAATATGAATCGTTACATATTCTCGTTCCACCCTTCTCTATTTAATCTTAGAGACTTGTCCACTTACTTCTTTAACGCTTCATTCTCTCCTGTTAAGAAAAATCAGAAAAACCCTTCTCATCAAAAGTTTTAGCAATGTCGAACCTTACCATCATTGAGAAAAACCTCCATCTCTTAGATAAAAGAGATATATTTAGTTATACTCGTGAAGAGTTTGATGCTTTCGACTGGGAAAGACAACTGGAGACTCTCTGGTTGCAGATGGATGCAGGTCTCGAAGAAATCGAGAAGGAAAAACCTGCAAAAGTGATCGACATTGATGCTGCCCTCCAAACAGCATTCGCATGGCTTTCATCTAAGGCATCCTCATCCAACTCCATCAACCATTGTTAATGAATATGTCAGCAAAAATAACCTTATCCCTATCAACTTCCACCCAAACAAAGTGGCAAAGATGGGATCTGGGATGGCTATTAACAATGGAGTGGATTGGTCTTCTTATTTCCTGTTGAATAGATTAGTAGATAGAGAACATAAAAGATGTAATCTTTGAATGTAAACTCTTTCTTATTATCAATGAAAAAATTTTGTTTATTCTATTCTATTCAATGTTTTTCCTGATTGAACATGTTATCTGACATTTAAATATGAGGACTAATTAAAGTAATCACATTATCAGGAATTCAATAACATTAAACATAACTTGAATCAGGAAATTGAGATAAAATGAAGATAGTTAGACTCTGACAAAATACTGATTATCGAATCGTTGCATCAGGATTCGACGTTGACCACTGTCAGGATTGACTTTCCATCAGTATTTGCAAGTCGTCAGTATCTAATGACTTCTTTTTCTCAGGAACTGCCATAGTTTACCATTCCAAGTTCATTCACCAACTTTGTAAAAGTAGCCTCAGGTAGTGGCTTGGTGAATATATCAGCTAACTGTTGATCAGTAGGAACAAAATGAAGTTCAATTGTTCCTTCCAGTACCTGTTCTCTTATGAAGTGATACCTGATGCTGATGTGCTTTGTAAGAGAATGTTGAACTGGATTTCCTGTCATAGCAATAGCACTTTGGTTATCACAATAAATAGGTATTTTTGAAAATGACAAACCATAGTCCATTAGCTGATTTCTCATCCACATGATCTGAGCACAACAGCTTCCAGCAGCAATGTACTCAGCTTCTGCAGTTGATGTGGAGATAGACTTTTGCTTCTTACTGAACCAAGAAACTAGTCTTCCTCCAAGAAACTGACAACTGCCTGAAGTACTTT
This sequence comes from Kitagawia praeruptora, assembly GCA_037693485.1. Lineage (NCBI taxonomy): Eukaryota > Viridiplantae > Streptophyta > Magnoliopsida > Apiales > Apiaceae > Kitagawia > Kitagawia praeruptora. The sequence continues at coordinate 119,257,511 of CM075352.1, forward strand.
TCCTGTCTATTTTGCATCCAGCAAAATCAGCATCTGAATAGCCACATAAACTAAAGTCTGATTCTCTGGCATACCAAAGGCCAAGAGAAGATGTGCCCTTTAGATATCTGAAAATCCTTTTTACTGCAATGAGATGCGGTTCTCTAGGATTTGCTTGAAATCTTGCACATAGACAGGTTGCATACATGATATCAGGTCTGCTAGCAGTTAGATATAAGAGTGAGCCAATCATCCCTCTATAGTTGGTTACATCTACTTCAGTTCCTTGTTCAGGATCAAGCTTTGTAGCTGTAGCTATAGGAGTGGAAGCTGTAGAGCTGTCTTGCATGTTAAACCTTTTTAGTAAATTCTTTGTGTATTTTGACTGATTGATAAAAATCCCTTCATCAGTCTGTTTAACTTGAAGACCTAAGAAATAGCTCATTTCACCCATCATGCTCATTTGATATCTCGACTGCATTAGCTTTGAAAATTTCTCACACAGCTTAGTGTTAGTTGACCCAAAAATGATATCATCAACATATATTTGAACTAACAGCAAATCCTTACCATGATTCAAGTAAAATAAGGTTTTATCAATTGTACCTCTGTTGAATCCACTTTCCAGTAAAAATTGAGCTAAGGTTTCATACCAGGCTCTTGGAGCTTGCTTTAGTCCATAAAGTGCTTTATCCAGTCTATAGACATAATCTGGATGTTTGGGATCAATAAATCCAGGAGGTTGTTCAACATATACCTCCTCTTCCAGTTCTCCATTGAGAAAAGCACTTTTTACGTCCATCTGGAATACTTTGAATTTCTTGTGGGCTGCATATGCCAGAAAAATTCTGATGGCCTCCAGTCTTGCAACAGGAGCAAAAGTCTCATCATAATCTATTCCTTCCTGTTGAGAATACCCCTTTGCTACTAGTCTTGCTTTATTTCTCACAATTGTGCCATCTGAATTAGTCTTATTTCTGAATACCCATTTTGTACCTACAATAGACCTTCCTTTGGGTCTTGGTACAAGTTTCCAGACTTCATTTCTTTCAAACTCATTCAGTTCTTCTTGCATAGCTGTCACCCAATCAGCATCCTTAAGTGCATCTTCAACTTTCTTGGGCTCCTCCTTTGACAGAAAGTTATTATATAAACATTCATTTTGAGTTGCACTTCTTGTCTTAACACCTGCTTCAGGATTCCCAATGATTAAGTCAGGAGTATGACTTTTTGTCCATTTCCTTGCTGATGGTAAGTCATTTCTTGAACTGGATGCTCCCCCTGGATTGGTGTTTTCTTCAAAAGAACTAGAGTTGCTAGAAGCTCCCCCTGAGATAGTGCTATCTTCTTCTGATGTACTATCTTGATTGTCACTTGAGTCTGTTTCCGATGAATTTCTACTTGATGTTTGAGTTGAATCATCACTAGTGATGTCTCGCTCTTGCTCCCCCTCAACATTTGCATTATTTGAGTCATCATCAGTAACAGGTGTTTGATCAGGAATTGATCGATCGTCAGGATCTGACAGAATATCAGTATCTGCCGTGACTTCATCAGGATTGTTGGTCGCTTCATTTGCAAAAGTCAAACTGTCATGAGAGTCTTCTTGTATTCCTGTTAACTTTCTATCATCAAAAGATACATTAATAGACTCCATGACTGTCTTTGTTCTCAGATTATAGACTTTAAAGGCTCTTGTTGTTGGATAGCCAATAAAGATGGCCTCATCAGCTTTTGTCTCAAATTTTCCTAGCTGTTCTGGATGAGGTCTTAGAACAAAGCACTTGCAGCCAAACACATGTAGATGCTTCAAACTTGGATTCTTTTCCTTAATCATCTGATAAGGAGTTACACCATGTCTGTTGATTAGTGTAATATTTTGAGTGTAACAAGCTGTGTTGACTGCTTCTGCCCAGAAATATGTAGGTAGTTTAGCTTCTTCCAACATAGTTCTACCAGCTTCAATAAGAGTTCTGTTCTTTCTTTCAACTACTCCATTTTGCTGAGGAGTGCCAGGAGCAGAGAATTGTTGAACTATTCCTTTGTATTTGCAGAACTCTTCCATTGCTGAATTCTTGAATTCAGTCCCATTATCACTTCTCAGAATCTTGACTTTGTATTCCGTACCAGTTTCAATAAGTCTAACATGGTCCAGCAGTATCTCAGCAGTTTCATCTTTTCTGTGAAGAAAATAAACCCAGGTAAATCTAGTATATTCATCAACAATGACTAGAGTATACCTTTTCTTACTGATGGACATAATATTCACTGGTCCAAACAAGTCGAGGTGTAGCATGTGATATGGTTCATCAATTGAGGATTCAGATTTGCTCTTGAATGATGTCCTTCTCTGTTTAGCCTTCTGACAAGCATCACAGAGTCCATCAGGAGTATATAGAGCCTTTGGTAATCCTCTTACCAAGTCTTTCTTAACCAACTCATTTATATTGTTGAAGTTGAGATGAGAAAGCTTCTTATGCCAATTCCAACTTTCATCTACAGATGCTTTACTGATGAGGCATGTAGTTGGATTTTCAGTATTAGTGTGAATGTTGGCTTCATAGATGTTACCGTGTCTTTGACCTGTTAATGCAATCTTTCCTGTAGATTTGCTGATTACTTCAAAATGAGTATCATTAAAGTTGACACGATAACCTCTGTTTGTGATCTGACTAACACTTAACAGATTGTGCTTTAGTCCTTTCACCAGAGCTACTTTCTCAATGATGACATTTCCAATTACAATGCTGCCATATCCCAAAGTTTGTCCAATGTTGCCATCCCCATAAGACACAGTTGGGCCAGCCTTTTCCTCAAATTCTGATAGCAAGGTTTTGTCTCCAGTCATGTGCACAGAACATCCACTATCCATGACTAACACATTTTTCTTTTTACCCTGCAATCAGAATCACAAAGAACTCAGTTAGAATTTTTAAGAACCCACACTTGTTGGGTTCTCTTTTCATGCAATTCAACATCTTTAACAGTAGAAGATTTTCTTGTAAAGACATTTTTATCAGAATTAACTCCATCAGAATTAGTCTTTATCTTGACAGATGCATGATTAGAATTCAAGTTCTTTGTTTTTCCAAAATTTGCACTTTTATTGAACTTTGGCAAAGGCTCATAATAATTATAGTACAAATTATGGTATTCTTCACATGTATAGATAGAATGCCATTTACTGCCACAATGGAAACAAGGATTCTGTGGTTTATAGAATACTGATTTATTCCTAATGTCAGACTTAGGAACTACAGTTGGCTTCTTTTTACTCCTCCTGCAATCAATAGCAAGATGATTAGAATTACCACAGTTAAAACATACTTTTCTTGGTGCATTCGGAATATACTTATAATTATTCTCCTTGTTTATTCCAACTTTACCATTCCTGTTCCTTTTGACAGTTGGAACTTTCTTCCTATCTGTTACCTCACAGATTCTGTCCCTTAATTGCTTCTTGGACAAAAGACCTACATTTTTGTTTTTGACAGTTCTAGACTCAGAATGATGTGTAGAAGTAGATCCCTCTTCTGAAGTAGATTTGGGAATTTCTGGATACACATAATTAACTGGCTTTAGTTTGGTTTTGGTACTGTCTGTAACATATCTGTAGGTTTTTGGATTTGTTGAGTTATTAACTATAACTCTTCCAGGGTTAGATGAAACAACCTTTCCTTTGTCCTTTTTCTCATTTTCTGGTTTATACCCTAGACACTCTTTCCAGTTTTTATCAGAAATGATTTCATGAGTTTTTGTACCAGAATGTGTCCAGGTTCTGAGTTTTTCATTAGCATCTTTAAGTTTCCTTTCAAGTTCATTACATTTAAACTCAATTTCAAGTTTCATGTGTTTAGCATTATCACATTCTGCTTGAACTTCATGCAAGAAAATTAACTCAGCTTCTAAATGATCATTTCTCTTAACAACCTCTGCCATTTCAGATTTTATTCTTGTATTTTCAAGAGATTGACTCCTAAAACTAATATGCAGAGATTTTAAGAAAGATCTTAGCTCAGAAACATTATTAGTGTCAAAATCAAATAAAACTTCAGATACCTTGGTTTCACCAGCAGAAGTCTCATCAGTTTTAGCCATTAAAGCATAATTCACTTTCTCCTCTTCAGAGTCAGATGATGAGTCCATCCAATCCTTGCTTGAAGAAATGAGAGCTTTGGTTTTGGTCTTCTTGCACTCAGTTGCAAAATGACCCATCCCATCACAGTTATAGCATCTGATTTTTGACTTGTCAAACTTGCTGCTTTTGCCTTCTTTCTTCTTGTACCTGTCTTTGTCAGCATTGAAGGTTTTCTTCTGGAATTTCCCTTGCTTCCTAGCCTTTCTGAACTTCATCTTTTTGAAGCCCTTGACTATCATAGCAACCATTTCCATCATATCAGAATCAGTAGAGTCATCATCAGTATCAGGATCAGACTCAGTATCAGTATCTGATGATGAGTCATCAGGAATTGACTCTTCCACTCTACTCTTTCGGTTATAAACCTCCTCAGCTTTTCCCTTTGATTTTGATTCAACATTCAAAGCAACAGATTTTGCTTTGACATTTTTCTTGTTCTTCCTCTGTTGAACCTCAAGATCATGAGTTCTTAGCATCCCATAGACTTCATCAAGAGACAACATCTTCAAATCATATTGATGCCTTATGATTGAAGCTTGAGTATCCCACTCTTCAGTTAAAGCTCTGAGAAACTTGGTATTCGAATCCTCTGGATCATACTCTTTACCAACCAGTGATAGATTGTTCAGTAAAGTCAAGAATCTATCGTACATATCAGTAAGGCTTTCATCAGATTTAGCATCGAATTGCTCATACTCCTGAATTAACAGAGCCCTTCTGTTTCTTTTGATAGATTCAGTACCTTGACATTGAGTTTCCAAAGTATCCCAAATTTCCTTCGCAGTCTTGCATGCTATTACCCTGTTAGACATGACATTATCAAGACTGTTATGCAAAATATTCTTTACCTTTGCATCTTTGAGTACTTGAACCTTTTCTTCTGTCGTCCATTCATTCTTTGCCTTAATGACATAGTGTTCAGCAACAGTCTCTGTTCTTGCAACTAGTTTTGTTGGAAGAAATGGTCCATCATTGATCCTGTCAAGATAGTCAGGATCAGTTGCTTCTAGATACATCAACATTTTCACTTTCCAGGTTGGATACTCGGTCCTCTTGAGAATTGGAATTTTAATGCTTTCATACTTGCTTGTCGACATCTTAAGATCGTTACTGATTAAAATTAATCAGTTTAGCTCTGATACCAATTGTTGCCCAGTAAATAACAATTGTAGAAGGGGGTTGAATACAATTGTATAAGATTTTCGACTAAAAACAAATAACACAAGTATGAATCAATAACAGCTTTATTAACTCTGATATAAAACTGTTACAAATCTCTCTTAAGAAATTCTTATGTTCTTAAGAGCTGCTAGGTTACAATATAACTCGTGTAAGCGATTACTAAATGTAAAACCTAAACTGTGTTTATATAATGTACACAGTTGCACTATCAATTACAAGATATTATAAATCAATTACATATATCTCTGAATGCATATCTTGTATGATAGCTGCCTTCCTACAAATTAGGAACCGACATATCAATCTTCCTTGATCTCTGGTCTGATGAGAATCTTCATCAAATACTGACCAGCTTCTAATCCTGATAGTCCAATACTGATGGTGCATTCCTGATGACGTCAGCATCAGTATCTGATCAGTAATGCCCAGATCCTGATCATCTCTTGAATCAATATCTAACAACACCAGATATACATGGGTATATTTTCTAGCAAAGAAGGATGAAACTGCATTAACTCTAATGGAGCATGTAAAGCAACTGGACAAAGGATCAAAACACAAAGTCAAGATAATAAGAAGTGATAATGGAACTGAATTCAGAAATGCAACAATGGAAGATTTCTGCAAAAACAGAGGAGGAAAGCAAGAGTTTTCTGCACCTAGAACACCACAGCAAAATGGTGTAGTTGAAAGAAAGAACAGAACCTTGATAGAAGTTGCCAGAACTATGCTCGATGAATTAAAGTTGCCAACCTATTTCTGGGCAGAAGCTGTTCAAACTGCCTGTTTTACTCAGAATGCCACACTGATCAACAAGCATGGAAAAACACCATATGAAATGGTGAGGGAAAAGAAGTCAAACCTGAAATATTTTCATATTTTTGGGTGCTTGCTTTGTGCTGAAAACTCATCCTGAACAGTTGACAAAATTGAATTAAAAGCTGATGAAGGAATTTTTGTTGGCTATCCACTGTCAACTAAGGCATTCAGAGTTTATAATCTGAGAACCAAAGTGATCATGGAGTCTATACATGTGTCATTTGATGACAAGAAATAACTGGACTTGAAGATGTAGATGAACATGATCAACTGCACTTTGAAAATAAAGAATTATTCTCTGATAAAGTAAACTCTGATGAGGCTGAACTGACAAACTCTGTTGATCTAAACTCTGAACCTCTACTAGTAAATACTGAAGAAACTTCTCAGCCACATACTAGGGAAGAACCAGTTGAGGGGGAGCATGAAGAATCACTTCAAAGTGATGACTCAAATTCTGATAATGAGTCAGCTGAAAAATCTGGATCAAACTCTGATGACTCAAACTCTGAAAATCCAAAATCTGATAGTTCAAACTCTGAACAGTCACATTCAGGGGGAGCCTCAGAGAATAAAGAAAGAAATCAAGAAAATCAGGAGAACATGGATCGAGGGGGAGGATCAAACTCTGAAAGAAGCCATTTGCCTTCTGCAAGGAAATGGACAAAATCACACACACCTGATTTGATAATTGGTGATCCAGATGCAAGAGTAAGGACAAGAAGTGCAACAACAAATGAATGTCTGTTTTATGCATTCTTCTCACAAACTGAGCCCAAGAAGGTAGAAGAAGCTCTTCAAGATGCTGACTGGATAACAGCAATGCAAGAGGAGTTGAATGAATTTGAAAAAAATGAAGTTTGGACACTTGTACCAAGACCAAAGAATAGGTCTGTTGTTGGTACAAAGTGGGTATTCAGAAATAAAACTGATAGTGAGGGGGTTGTTAAAAGAAACAAGGCCAGACTTGTGGCAAAAGGCTATTCACAGCAGGAAGGAATAGACTATGATGAGACTTTTGCTCCAGTTGCAAGGTTGGAGGCAATTAGAATGCTTCTAGCATATGCCTCTCATAAGAAATTCAAGGAATTTCAGATGGATGTGAAAAGTGCCTTTCTGAATGGGAAACTTGAAGAAGAAGTGTTTGTTGAACAACCACCAGGATTTGTGGACCCCAAATATCCAGATTATGTCTACAGGCTTGACAAAGCACTTGATGGACTTAATCAAGCACCAAGAGCATGGTTTGAGACTTTAGCTCAATTTCTTCTAGAAAGTGGGTTTCACAGAGGTACAATTGATAAAACTCTGTTTTACTTTAAATATGGTAGTGACTTGCTTCTAGTTCAAATATATGTTGATGACATAATTTTTGGGTCTACTAATGATAAACTCTGTACAAAGTAAGCCAAGCTAATGCAGTCCAGGTATTTAATGAGTATGATGGGAGAGCTTAGTTACTTTCTAGGCCTACAGGTGAAGCAAACAGATGATGGGATTTTTATAAATCAAGCAAAATATACCAAAAATCTTCTCAAGAAATTTGGTATGCTTGATTGCTCATCTGCATCAACTCCCATGGCAACAACAACTAAGTTGGATAAGGATAAAGGAGCATCAGTAGATATGACAAACTACAGAGGCATGATAGGGTCTCTTCTTTATCTAACAGCAAGTAGACCTGATATCATGTATGCAACCTGTCTCTGTGCAAGGTTTCAGGCTGATCCCAGAGAACCACATCTCACAGCTATGAAAAGAATTTTCAAATATCTCAAGGGCACCATTACTTTAGGGCTGTGGTATCCCAGAGAATCAGATTTCAAGCTACTTGGTTACTCCGATGCAGACTTTGCAGGCTGTAAGATAGATAGAAAAAGCACCAGTGGAAGTTGTCAATTTCTGTGTGACAGACCGGTTTCTTGGTACAGCAAGAAAAAGAAATCAATTTCTACATCTACAGCTAAGGCAGAGTATATTGCTGCTGGTAGCTGTTGTGCACAGATTCTATGTATGAAAAATCAGTTACTAGATTATGGATTAAGGTACAGCAAGATTCATATTTACTGTGATAATCAAAGTGCTATTGCTATGACAAGTAATCCAGTACAACATTCAATGACCAAGCACATCAGCATAAGGTATCACTTTATCAGAGAGCATGTAGAGGAAGGAAACATTGAGCTTCATTTTGTGTCTACAGACCAACAGCTTGCAGACATCTTCACCAAGCCATTGAGTGAAGCTATTTTTACAAGGCTGGTAAATGAACTTGGAATGGTTTCTGGTTCTGACTAAAAATATTGGTTAGACTCAAATTTCACTTATACAATGCATTACTTATGTTTCTGTGATGTGTTAAATGCTATGTGAACTCAGTTTTTAAACTCTGATATGTAAACTCTGATTGTAGACTGTCAAACTCTATTGGCATGTTTTGTCAGTCAAACACTGTTAACATGCTGGATAAACTCTGATTAATTCTGATAATGTTATTGTCTGAGATGATCACCAATGAAGAAAATGTATGAAGCATGATTCTCAGTTATTAATCATGAATCTTTCTAAGTTATCTGTGATCTAATCTTAGGCTGTGCAGAAATTCAACACAAGCATGATACTGGTTCATATTTATAGCATCTCTTAGTTTATTTATCCTAAACTCTGAGTCTGTGAACATTGTGTGCATTGCCTCTCATGAATAATTTCTGATTTTGATGACTCCTAAACTCTGTTAGTGACACTCTGTTCCCAAATAAATTCACATGGTACTTGATGATTCCTTGTTTGTGCTTGTGAAAATTTATAAACTTGAGATGTGTCTTTGTTAATTTTGGTGAGTACTGAAGCATGCTTACACCCTGTGAGATCTTGAGCCAAATAGTGATTGATACATTTTATATCAATCAAATTTTTATTGTTGTGTGCTGTTCATCAGTGAGTATGTTGCTCTAGAACTTGTTTTAAACCATTTTGACACTGCATGATGTGTGTGTGCATGAAAATGATAAAGGCATTAGGATTTACCACAAGTATCCAAACACTGTCCACAAATTAAACCCTTAGTAAACCCCTTTGAGCCTTATTAACTGTTTCTTTTAAACTCTGACTATTCAAGAGCAGTTAGATTCATTTGGAAATTGAGGAGCAAACAGTTGAGAATTACTTTGGAAAGGAAAGTTCATTTCGTGAAAAATTAAATAAATAAAAAAATAAAATAATATAAAAAGTATATATACTGATTATTATGAACAGTTATGTACTTGCAGTACAACTGAACACTTTGCTCTATTGAATTGTTCAGTTAACCATTTCTTTTCTTTCTTCTTTTTCTAGTCACCTGTTTGTTCTTAACCATATTACAACCTTGAACAAAGTCCTTTTGATTTGTGCATACATGTATTCAAAGTAGTGTAGATTTGGTGAACAACCAAGCATATGGTAGCATCTGCTTTTATTGGTTGAACTTGAGTGTAAACACTTCACCTAAACACTTGTGTGATTTGAGAGTTTGTGAGTTTTTAAATCCATGGCATGTTACTCACTGAATGCGACTTTGATATCTATCTCTTGATCTTTTTGTCTATAAAGACTGTGTGCTTAATTGGATTATCATGGACATCAAAGGGAATAGATTAATTCAGAGTTTTGTATATAATTTACTACAGAGTTTAGCATTCATCATATATTCAGTGTTTACGATGAGAGTTTGTGCATCCAGTGTTTACTAATTTATCTTTATGGATTTTATGAAATATTAGATGCTCTAAAAATTGGATTGGTAAACTCTGTTATCCGCACACAAATATTCACATCTGTGCAGTTTTTGAAAGGGTTTCGGTAATAAAGTTGGAGAATTGACAAACGCTGATGGATTTTTTCTAAATACTCAGAGGTATATTTTATTTCAGATGATTTCAAATTTGGGGTAAAAAGAGTTTTTGACAGCTGTTGATTAGTGTAAAAATGTTTAATTGTGTAAGTAATTAGAGAGAGAAAGTAGCAGTAATTATGGTTGTAATTACTGAGCATGCACGTCTGTTTCGCTAAATCTTTGACATGTGTCCCACTCACACATTTTTCAAAGATCGTGTCCCACTGCACATGGTAACTAGTTGCGTGTATTAATGCTAAAACGTTTGAGTTTAATTGTTCAATACATATCTAATCATTTTTCTCTCCACGATTCATATTCACTCTTATACTTTCACCCACTCACAATTACTTTTTACACAACCACACACAGTCACTTCGAATTTTTCACTTGAATATTACATCAAACACCTTTCACTCATAATATTCTCTTCGTATTTTCTTCTCAAATCGTGATAATGGCAACCAAATCTTTCACTACTCTTGGACTTTTGTTTGTTACAAATAATTATGTAGCATCACTGGATAATGAAAACGCTCCAGCTGCGTTTTATTTGATGCAGAGTTTCTTGCGAGATTCAGAAATCAGTCAAGCTTTGGTTGAACCCCAAACGCTGTCCGCATCACAAATTGCTTCTTTCTGGCAAAAATCTGCGTATGATGATGGAGGAGAGAATGGGACTCCATCCATTGTATTCACTCATGAAGACCACGAGTTTGTAATCACTCCGAACACAGTCAGAGAAACGATGGGGTTTGACATTCACACTTCATATAGTGTTGTTTCTGAAACGAATCTGCGAGAGATGCTTCAGCAGATTGGATACTCTGGGTCTTTGGAAAAGCTTGGGTCAGTGAAAAGGCCACAGTTGAGAAAAGAATGGAGTTTCTTCTTCGACTGCATCACAAGGGCTTTTGGAAACAAGGTCACCAACTGGGATACAATTCCTATTGACAGTCTTCAAATCGGGTATTCTCTTCTCTATGGTAGTAACTTTGATTTTGGAAGACTTGTCTTAATGAATTTAGGTGATAGATTGTCAGCACCTACAACTGTCTATTTTGCTCATTTTTGTCAAATGCTGTTTACTTCTTGTGTGCCAAATGTTGAAATTGTTGATGCTGATGTGATTCAACCATTTAAGGTCAATAAGAGGGTATTTTCTGATTGAACTAATAAGGATGCAATCAAAGAGCAATTACCTGCCCTGGTTTTCCCTCTTGCCTTACAGAACTTTCTCAATCAACCACAAGAACCTCCATAGCCTGATCAATAATTACCAAACACTGATCACACTTCAACCTCTGTACCCATTCAACCTGAACCTTTATCCACTCAACCTGAACCATTAAACACTGAACCACTAAATATTGAACTACCTCAAACATCTCAACCACAACCTCCATCTCAGACACAACCTCAACCTCAACCACAATCCAAACCAATTGCAAAGCCAAAGAAGCACAGGGCTATCAGACCACCAAGGAAGCAAAGAGCCAACAGGCTTATTGAAGTTGATAATGAGGCTGAGGCTGAGCCAATTGATGAATCTGATGATGAGGTAGAAGCTCCAATTGAAGCTCCAAAGGATATCTCTAAGGAGACTCCTGCTGTTGAGACAGAGATTATCTTAGAACCTACTGTAGCAAAAACTGAACACAAAATTGATGAACCAATACTTGCTGAGGTTCAGATTGAAACGGATGATAGAACTGAGTTACCTGCAATGGAAGAGTTTGATGAAAATTTTATGTCATTCTCGGTTGAAGTTGAGGTACCTACTCCAACATCCATGGCTGCAACAAATTCTGCTGATACTGGTGTTGCAGATCAGCCTACTGTAGTGCTATAAGAAACAGAGGTTGCATCTCACACAGAGTTATTCTCTGATGCACATCAAGTCTCTGACCATGGTGAGGAAATTGATCAACCTGCAAAAGTTGTCTCTTCAGAGCTTGTAATGGTAAACTATGCTAATCAAGAAGAACAAGTTGCTCAACAAGAACAAGTTGCTCAAGAAGAACAAGTTGCTCAAGAAGAACAAGTTACTCGAGAAGGACCTGTTGCTGAACTCAATGAAGAAACTGGAAGAGCAGCTACTTTTCTCAAGGATAATTACAAGAAGATTTCTAATCCGGACATTCTGACATGCTTTCAAGGCACAGTGATTGTTAGGTCCGATAAGATTGTAGAAGGGGGGGTTGAATACAATCTATATCAATTTCTCGAAATTTGTCCGTTAAATAAAATTTAGTTTAGACAAATTTGTGCGGAATTAATTGAAACAAATTTTCAAGTTGAATATAACAATATATTAACTTGATGGGTGTTACAATTTCAGTACAGATTAATTATCAAGATGATAAAAACTAATTAGAAAATTCGACATGAACTTTTCTAATTTAGTTAATAAAAATCAAGATAAGAACTAGGAAACTTAATTCGCTAGTAGTACAAGAATCACAAATAATCAAGTTCCACCGGATAAAATATTACAAAGGAGATGAATTTGATTTTACAGAAATTAATTTGTTCTTGGTGTGTTCTTGAGCTTTTTGAGAGAGAAGAATGCTGCTGGGTTTGTTGTTGGATGTAATGTTGTAGTTATTTTTGTTTGTTGAGCCGCCTTGCTCTTTTATGTCTTCTGCCTCTTTTTAACACTTAATCAGACTATACAGAGACTATCAAATGACTTGCAGACTATCCAGTTGAGCTGCAGACTACCGGTGTGACTATCATTGATAGACTATTAAATGGCTTGTAGACTATCCATTTAATAATACAGACTATCAATTACTCTTGCAGACTGTCGGTATGACTATCAACTTAAAATCCAGACTACCGGTGTGACTATCAGCTCTCTTGTAGACTACCGATGTGACTATCTGGCTTGGCACACTACCCAACTCTTTCTCCAGACTATCAAAATGACTATCCTGATAGTCTTTAATACATGATTTTTCTGGCAGACTATCATGCAGACTTTCTGGTAGACTATTTCCTTAGCAGACTATCAACCTGTGCAGACTATGCTTTGCAGACTATCTCACAGACTATCAGAGATAGACTTTTAACAATAAAACCATAGTCTAAAAACACTTCTAATAGACTTTATAAATATATATTAATTCCAAATTAATTAATTCAATAATTAACTTAATAAATAAATTAATTCTTGAAGAATTAATTTATTAATTAATTTAACTAAATACTTTAAATTAATTAAGAAAGAATTAACATAATTCTTTTTCTTGGTCATGCAGACTATCCAACCAGACTATTAAATTAAGAATAAGACCTGGCCATTCTTTTACTTTAATCATTAAACCTTGCCATTCTTTTCTTCTTTATTCAAGAAACCATCACTCGCCTGGACCTTTTAATTCTTGTAGTTCAATAACATTCACTTGTCACCTTTTTCGAACCTGCAACCTTTTAAGAATTTTGACCCATAGAAATGCTTTTTAACCCGCACAGCTTATAATCTTTAATTAATAAATAATTATTTTAATCCAGAAATTATAAAAATAAATATCTAATATTATTAGATATTTATAAATATAATTTTCTAAATAAATAAAATATTTATTAATATAAATAAATCCTTACGCTCTAAGCTGCGGTCTCTTGAGGGTCTGGAACCGGACTCCTTTTGCTTAACAAAAATTATATCAATTCTAACCGGGGTTCCAGCTTTAAGAATATATCACTTTCCATATTCTTGTGATAATTCTATTTCCTCGTAGCCAGTCCACTTGATAATAAAATCCTTGTGATTAAATAATTTAGCACTCATGTTGCTTGCACAATGATTTTCTCTCATACCAGTCTTGATATCTTGAACCACTGAAGTTAATGATGAACAACCACTGTTAAATGTTGACACTCGATGTACTGTCTGGTTCATGAGTGACTAACCGCAATGACTGTTCTTCATATATTGACTTTAAAATCTGGTTCCTTTTCTTTTCTTCTCTCTCTCTTTAATCTTCTGTACTGTCTCTGTCACTGTTGAAATCTCTGTCACTTTAAACGAATCCACTTCTTAACGAAAACTCCAATGAGGCTTGATCAGATGTCTGAACTTCTTTCAATGTAGTAATTCCCCAAGTCTGTAGATTGACCTTGATCTTTTTCTTCTGACAGATAATACAATATGAGATTCTTGTGATAGTCTATATACTATTTACTATTACAATCTTGTTTAAGTTGAGTTGTATCCTCGAAATACAAATAGGCTACATCATATGCCTTTCAATCTCCCCCTATTTGTTTGTTAAACAATAACAAGCAAATACCTAGAGGATAACTCAACTAACTCAATTAAACAAGAAAAAGATTAAGCATTTAGGAGCTTAGCAAATAGTACATTAAAAAATTTCTATGGTTTAGATTTAACATTTCCAGAATCCTCAGTTGATGAAATGATAGATGATTGTTCCTCTAGCACTGAACTGATCTTCAATAGATAACTCATCTTCATTTCTGATTCTTCATATCTCTGCCTGATAATCCTTCACATCTTACATTGTTGTTTATCAGCAGTTCTTGATTTACAATCACTTCCCTTCTCTGACACAACTTTTCTCACTTAAGAAAAACAATTGTTCCTACTATGTAGACAATGGTGAATCAATACCATTTCTATAATTTCTGGGAAATCTACTACTCTTCCACTTAGCCTTTATACATAGTACATTGAAAGACTAATATAATAGTATTGTGATGTACTCCTCCTTATATCTCCACTTTCAACTCAAATGAATCTCTCCTTACTTTTCCATCTAAGGCTCCCCCTTAGTAATTTGACTTGCTTCTCTTCCAAAGCACAGTCTGTAAATGCTCCCCCTTTCCAACCTACTCTTCTTTTTCTTGTACCCCTTTACTTCTCCCCCTTAGTTGAGGAATCCTCCAATCAACTAGTTGACAAAGTAGTTGTACCAATTATAGAGTTCTTTGTTAGAAAGGAAGTTTCATTTTCTTCCTTACTGTGAGTGTGTGATAGTGTTTAGTGTACCTCACAAGTGTTTCACTCTTGTCTCCACTCATTTGTTTTGAGTGTCTCACTTCTCTCTGTGTTTACACTCTTGCTCACTAGTGTATCACTCATATCACTCATAGCTCCAACATCCATTAGTGTACCTGCAAGGAAAAATCACCCTAGCCCCTTCAAGAGAGGTCAGTGGTGGTGCAATGGGAGTTCGCAAATCCCAAATCCTCGTTGGACTCGTTAGACGAATCTGAGTCATAATCTACAAGTTGCTAGTTTTCCCTTTTTAGGGTTTTCAGATTTGAATTCTGAGAAGGTAAATAATGATCTATAAATTTAGCATTGAGATCAAGGTTCCCTTCTAATGTCTGTGAAGACATCACCTTGTTAAACTCATCAGGTAAAATCTGAATCATAGTTCACAAGTTGCCGATCCGCACCTATGTCGGATTCGTTACCCGCAAGATCCAGAGATGTTCCCTCTGGGAGTTAGATAATGATCTTGTTGAATTTTGCATTGAGATCAATACCTTCTCTCGAGGTCTGTGAAGACTCTTGGTTCATTAAAGAACCTTTAACTTATAATCCTAACCGTAAAATGGTTGGATTACAGGTTTTCTTCAATTCATCCTTAAGTGTGTGCAATCTCACTTTGTGCATATGAAATATTTTGGTTAGTGTTAACTCGAATAACTTGTAGAAGGGGGGGTTGAATACAAGTTATATAATCGTGTCTGATTTTTGCTTGATTATATGAACAAGAATAAACGAATGAATCAAACTCTTGTTTGTATTAATAAGATCAAATACAAACTCTACCAAAGGTGTACAATACCTTTAGCAGCTGTTGACAATACAAATATCTCTCTGTTTGTTTCGAACTCTCGAATACAAACCTTATACAGAGCTACGCACATTAACTAGTTCGACTCACGCTCTTTACAATGATATTGAGAGAGTATTTATAATGCTACCTATCAACTAATAACAGAAAGATATAATCTATACATGACAATGTTCTGCCTTCTAGTCGATAGTTTCCTTCAATAGAAAACTCTTTCCTTCATAATGTCTTCTTGCTTGTTCTTCAAACAACGATCCTGTTTTATAGCACTTGCCAGTTTCTGTAGCATCTATAATGACATCATCAGTAACATGACTGATATCAGGATCTGTACACTGCATCAGTATCTGATCAACCATCAGTATTGGACCGTCATCAGGATTTGCTCTCTGTTCCTGACATGTAGTCTCCGATACACTGTTCATTCCTGACTAAACTATACAGATAACTGTTTTACACATAAAACCTATATACAGTGCTAAATCCTTTATAAGATCAGGATTACAAGAAGTATAATGTGTAAATTCTATTCTTAACATCACAGCTTATGAATTATTCCTAACAATCTCCCCCTATTTATGCTTTACAATCTGAAGCATAAATCTAAGTTGTGGATGTCAAAACATATAACAATACAACCAGAATAGAATTTATGAATGTAGAATTATGAAGTTAAGTACCTCCTTCTCAGATGTAGACATTTATCCAGTACTTAGAAGAAAGAATTTTAACTATTAATGCTGCTCTTCCTTACCACTTCCTAGCTGAGATTCACCACTGTCACTCCTGGTTCTTCTTTTTACTACCCTTTGTCTGATCTTTATCTCCCCCAGCTTTATCTTCAGTCTGGTGGTGTTGTTGTTGTCTTTGAATTGTCTTTATCTCCCCCTTTTTGACATCAGCAACATTAATTCCAAGAGATTCAGAAACAGAACAAATGAGATTCATAAGAACTGCTTGATTTTCCATAATTGTGACTTGGTTATCTTCAAGTGATTGAAGTCTTGTTTGAATAGCAATTTGAGAATTCTGAATATCTTTCAAAACATCAGAATGAACTTCAATATTGGAAGTGCTTCTAGTATCTTCAGTATCAGAATCAGAAAGAACTGTATCTTCAAGTCTTGTAGAAGAAGTTGCTTGAGTTGTATGATATTCAAGTAATAAAACCTGATTAGAAGTATCAACATCTTCATCTTTCTGTTCTGGAACTGAAACATGATCATCATCTCCTTCACCAGTATTCTGTGTACTAACATCTTCAAATCCTGACTCCTCCTTAGAGTGATCAGAGACTGTTGATGTCTCAATTCTAGCTGATATTGGAAGTACATACAAAGGAACACTAGGATCATTAGGATCTTCATCTGGTACATATGTATCAAGAGATTGCTTTATCCTGGCACCTCTTCTGTTAATGATTTCTGCAAGCCTCTCCTTTTGCTTCTGAGCTTTAACTTCTGGCTTTGCATTGTGATGTGCTAGGTCATTCTTCTGATACATTTTGATGAATGAATAAGTACCAGCATCCATACCCAAATTTTCAGACCAAGATTCAGGAAAAACCTGATCCCAGAAATCAAATGATGGTTTCCTAATTTTCTCTCCCTCACTATGGAGTTGATCATCCATACCCTCATTCTCACTTTGACTTTCTAAAGTCAACACTCTTTCTACCTCACCTTTTGCCTGGTCAGGAGCCAGCCGCTCAAATTGTGGATCTAAGTCCATCTTTTCAACTGTATCACTCAAATTTAGATAAGTGCTCTCATGACCTACAGAAAAATAGAGTTTAGAAGGAGTTTTTATACCTGAACTCACATGGAGAGAGGGTTCCTCATATGGCATGTGGCTTGAGGTTTTCTCCAAGGAGTGAGCTGCTATAGTCTCTGAACCCATACAATCATCTTCTTTCCTTTCAGAAACTACAGGCTCCAGTATACCACTTTCAGGTTCTTTACTAGACTCTGATGTCTTCAGTAATACTTCATCAGACACCATAGTTAGTACATCACCATCTTTAAGTGTTGTTTGCTGAGACACACCCTCAAGGTGAATAGACTCTGACTGAACAAAATTTGTTTGATCTTCAGAAAAATCAACCAAAGTCATTCCTCCCATATCATAGGGTATCTCACTTGCATTCTCAGTCATCACAGAAGACCTTTCAACATTAGCTATCACAGCTCCTGAGTCATCCTTCCTCTGACTAGATGGTTCTTGTGTTACAGTGACTGTGATCTGATCTTTCCTACTATTCACCACTGGTGCAATAGTACCTTCTGTTGACTGCTTTCCTCTATCTACTTCCTCCAGTTTTTCACCTTGAGCTGAAGCATCTTCAATAATTACATCCTTGTCAAATAAATATGCATGAAGTGATTGAAGTGCAACATGCTTCGAGAGTCCAAATTTCTTGACTAATTGTCTTCTGACAGATACATATAAATACATCTTCATTAAGTCAAGTCTTTGATGTAGAAGTCCATATTCATCTGGAAATAAAAGTTTTGGTACTCTTTCAACCAGAAAATCTATGTTAACTCGAATAACTTGTAGAAGGGGGGGTTGAATACAAGTTATATAATCGTGTCTGATTTTTGCTTGATTATAAGAACAAGAATAAACGAATGAATCAAACTCTTGTTTGTATTAATAAGATCAAATACAAACTCTACCAAAGGTGTACAATACCTTTAGCAGCTGCTGACAATACAAATATCTCTCTGTTTGTTTCGAACTCTCGAATACAAACCTTATACAGAGCTACGCACACGAACTCACAACTTCGTCTCACCGCACACGCTCTTTACAATGATATTGAGAGAGTATTTATAATGCTACCTATCAACTAATAACAGAAAGATATAATCTATACATGACAATGTTCTGCCTTCTAGTCGATAGTTTCCTTCAATAGAAAACTCTTTCCTTCATAATATCTTCTTGCTTGTTCTTCAAACAACGATCCTGTTTTATAGCACTTGCCAGTTTCTGTAGCATCCATAATGACATCATCAGTAACACGACTGATATAAGGATCTGTACACTGCATCAGTATCTGATCAACCATCAGTATTGGACCGTCATCAGGATTTGCTCTCTGTTCCTGACATGTAGTCTCCGATGCACTGTTCATTCCTGACTAAACTATACAGATAACTGTCTTACACATAAAACCTATATACAGTGCTAAATCCTTTATAAGATCAGGATTACAAGAAGTATAATGTGTAAATTCTATTCTTAACATCACAGCTTATGAATTATTCCTAACAATCTCCCCCTATTTATGCTTTACAATCTGAAGCATAAATCTAAGTTGTGGATGTCAAAACATATAACAATACAACCAGAATAGAATTTATGAATGTAGAATTATGAAGTTAAGTACCTCCTTCTCAGATGTAGACATTTATCCAGTACTTAGAAGAAAGAATTTTAACTATTAATGCTGCTCTTCCTTACCACTTCCTAGCTGAGATTCACCACTGTCACTCCTGGTTCTTCTTTTTACTACCCTTTGTCTGATCTTTATCTCCCCCAGCTTTATCTCCTTCAGTCTGGTAGTGTTGTTGTTGTCTTTGAATTGTCTTTATCTCCCCCTTTTTGACATCAGCAACATTTATTCCAAGAGATTCAGAAACAGAACAAATGAGATTCATAAGAACTGCTTGATTTTCCATAATTGTGACTTGGTTATCTTCAAGTAATTGAAGTCTTGTTTGAATAGCAATTTGAGAATTCTGAATATCTTTCAAAACATCAGAATGAACTTCAATATTGGAAGTGCTTCTAGTATCTTCAGTATCAGAATCAGAAAGAACTTTATCTTCAAGTCTTGTAGAAGAAGTTGCTTGAGTTGTATGATATTCAAGTAATAAAACCTGATTAGAAGTATCAACGTCTTCATCTTTCTGTTCTGGAACTGAAACATGATCATCATCTCCTTCACCAGTATTCTGTGTACTAACATCTTCAAATCCTGACTCCTCCTTAGAGTGATCAGAGACTGTTGATGTCTCAATTCTAGCTGATATTGGAAGTACATACAAAGGAACACTAGGATCATTAGGATCTTCATCTGGTACATATGTATCAAGAGATTGCTTTATCCTGGCACCTCTTCTGTTAATGATTCCTGCAAGCCTCTCCTTTTGCTTCTGAGCTTTAACTTCTGGCTTCGCATTATGATGTGCTAGGTCATTCTTCTGATACATTTTGATGAATGAATAAGTACCAGCATCCATACCCAAATTTTCAGACCAAGATTCAGGAAAAACCTGATCCCAGAAATCAAATGATGGTTTCCTAATTTTCTCTC
Source organism: Kitagawia praeruptora (assembly GCA_037693485.1). Classification (NCBI taxonomy): domain Eukaryota; kingdom Viridiplantae; phylum Streptophyta; class Magnoliopsida; order Apiales; family Apiaceae; genus Kitagawia; species Kitagawia praeruptora. The sequence goes on from CM075352.1 coordinate 119,277,661, forward strand.
CCTCACTATGGAGTTGATCATCCATACCCTCATTCTCACTTTGACTTACTAAAGTCAACACTCTTTCTACCTCACCTTTTGCCTGGTCAGGAGCCAGCCGCTCAAATTGTGGATCAATATCCATCTTTTCAAGTGTATCACTCAAATTTGGATAAGTGCTCTCATGACCTACAGAAAAATAGAGTTTAGAAGGAGTTTTTATACCTGAACTCACATGGAGAGAGGGTTCCTCATATGGCATGTGGCTTGAGGTTTTCTCCAAGGAGTGAGCTGCTATAGTCTCTGAACCCATACAATCATCTTCTTTCCTTTCAGAAACTACAGGCTCCAGTATACCACTTTCAGGTTGTTTACTAGACTCTGATGTCTTCAGTAATACTTCATTAGACATCATAGTTAGTATATCACCGTCTTTAAGTGTTGTTTGCTGAGACACACCCTCAAGGTGGATAGACTCTGACTGAACAAAATTTGTTTGATCTTCAGAAAAATCAACCAAAGTCATTCCTCCCATATCATAGGGTATCTCACTTGCATTCTCAGTCATCACAGAAGACCTTTCAACATCAGCTATCACAGCTCCTGAGTCATCCTTCCTCTGACTAGATGGTTCTTGTGTTACAGTGACTGTGATATGATCTTTCCTACTACTCACCACTGGTGCAATAGTATCTTCTGTTGACTGCTTCCCTCTATCTACTTCCTCCAGTTTTTCACCTTGAGCTGAAGCATCTTCAATAATAACATCCTTGTCAAATAAATATGCATGAAGTGATTGAAGTGCAACATGCTTCGAGAGTCCAAATTTCTTGACTAATTGTCTTCTGACAGACACATAGAAATACATCTTCATTAAGTCAAGTCTTTGATGTAGAAGTCCATATTCATCTGGAAATAAAAGTTTCGGTACTCTTTCAACCAAAAAATCTAGAACAGGCCTTGACAACTTCACTTTGAGAGAAATTAGTCCCATAGCCAGTCTGTATGATAATGTAGTTTCCCATGAAGAATCAATATCCAGATCTCTCTTGTCAAATACTGACATAGATGTAGCTTGATTTGTAGAAACCTGCATGATATTAGTTGGACTAGACTCTGTGTGTGTAGGTGACAATTGAATCTTTCTCCTTGTTCTCCTGATATAGTGAGCAAAAGATTTATCCTGAGAAGACTCAAGAGGTGTAGACACAGAAGTGATCTTGGGATGAGATCTTTGTTCAATAGACACAGTCTTTTGAGAGACAGTATCGAGTAACTGTTTTCCCTTTTTAAGAACTACAGCCTTTTGTGAGACTGCAGCCTGGCTGTGACTAGGTTTTTCATCTCTTTGTACTAACACAGAAAGTTGAATTGCAGCCTTCAATTCTGCTCTCTCTGCAAGAGTTAAATCATCATCATCTTCACTAGAATTACTACTACTACTTGACACAACAAATCTTCTCTTCCTTACAACTGATGTCTTTTGAGAAACACCAGAGGTTGGTTTCTTTGAAACAATAGGCTGTGGATCAAAATTTGGTTCTTGAATTGTTTCAGAGACTATGATGTTTTGGGCTACTTGGGTAGACACAGGTGGGTTCTCCTCCAATTGAGATTCCTGAGCCATTTCACCACAAAAGAAAGAAGAATTGTAGAGAGTAGGAAGATGAGTTTTAAGAATTACCTGAAAATGATGTGGATAATGAATTGCAGGTATTTCATCTAGATTCTTTTCATTGTCCTTCTTTGTAATATCAGAGAAAATTCTCTTTTGCTGTTCATAAGAAGAAACACAGTATTCCCTACCAAATCTAGCTTCAACATCAGGAATAAAATGGTTAATAAACAATTGCATAAATCTATGATAATAAAGCATTTTCCTGTTTTGATCTCTTGACCCAAGTTTAATACTCATCTGACTTAAGATAATATGACCAATGTTAATTACTCTGTCATAAAGCAAACTATAAGCAATATGAGATGTAACAGAAGTAATTTGTTGAAAAGAACTACATTTGCCAGTAAAACATTTAGCAATTTGATCAAAATAAAAAGACCATTCCTTTCTAAGAAAAGACCTATTCAACTGGCTCATGTTATCTAGAGGTCCACTATAACCTAATTCAGACAACATAGTTCTTATATTATCATCAGATGGTACATTCTCATAACTATCAGTAACAGGTAAGCAAAGTACTGAACTAACAACAGATTCAGTAATGTCAAATGAATCTTGTCCTAAATGTAGAACAATCTTACCTGATTGACTCTGAGTAGAATCAATTACCTCAGCATTCTCCCAAGCTTGTGAAACAGCTACTTGATTAATCTGTGGAGATGCTGTCAATGCATAACTTAATGGTCCATACGCCAGAAAGTCCATGATTGGATGAAAATCAGATGACACTCCTTCCTTGTTGGTGATAGCTGCAACATGATTGTTTGTCATAAAATCAAAGTCACCAAACTTGAAGGCTACTGATTTAGGTAATCTTCTCTGAGCTGCCATTCTTGATCTGAAAAGAAACTTGAAAAATTCTTGAAATGAATTAGTGATTTTGAAAACTCAAGAGTGATTTTTGCTTTAGAGAATGTAAGATTAGAGAAAGCAATTACACGATTAGAGTTTCAAAACAAATATATTTCACAAATCTTTCAGACCACTATCCCACGTTGACACGTAGATTGACAGGTGTCAGTCCCTGAAAAATGCGGTTACCCACGATTTTTGGAAAATAAAATCCAAAATTGATTTTCATGAAATAAATCAGGGTATAAATAAGTAATACTGATCAGCTTCCTTTTCCTGATGACCTCTCATCAAAATAATCACAAAATGCAATTTGATTTAAAAATATAATTTTCAAATCCTGATGATCACTCATGAAATCCTGATCAATATTATCAGAGACTTAATATGGAGTTTTCCACGTGGCATCTTTCTTTTATCTGAAAAAGAAAATAAACAATTAATCTGAACAGAAAATCAATTGGTTAGATATTTTCAATATTTCTTGAAACAAGAAATACAGTCTCATGCAATAATTAGCATTTGACTTCATTAAGACTTCCAAGTGACTGCTCAGCTTCTCACGTCTTTCTTTAAAAGAACCAAACGCTTTATGCCATTCTCCATAACCTTTCAATTTCTTTTCTTCTCAACAATGCTTCTCAAACCAAAAATCCCTTCAAACCCATTTTCCAGATTTTTCTTGGTCGATGAACATCCTGTTCTTGATCATCTCTTTGAACAAACGACTCTTCTCATCGAACTAATCATGAATGGATTGGTTTTCGATAATATCCAGAGGTTTCTCCTAGAACATCCATCTGTTGGATACAATCATCCCCTAACCTCCTCAAAACTTGAGGATGAAGAATTTGGCCGAGAGTCTGAGGTTGATCTTGATGGAGATGCTATTCATTTAAGTTAGCTGCTCTCATTCAAGTCGCCCAGACAAGGAATCCAAGAGCAAACGATGCTTTCATCTCCTGATGGATTTCTTGAGATGCTCCTTGTCCTGTTCCTCAGAGTTCATATCAATAGACAAGTATAGAATTATCAATAGAAATTTAGACAAAAAGATGTTGTATTTCATTTCCATGTAATGATTTCTATTAATGAAAATACAATTTCTTGTTATCTGCTTGTCTTTTGATTTTTGAATGATGTATAAATTATCAGTATGCAAATATCAAAACTTGCTAGCATAGACTTAACACATCACAGAATCAGATTACTATACAAAGTAAACGTCAGGATCTGAACCAATTTTCATAATCCTGATACTGACACAATACTGATGACGTCAGCATCCTGATGACAAATCTAATCCTGATGATTATTAACAAGTATATCATACTGAAATTTATCAAGGCAATGTGTTATAACTCAAGCACTTAACAATCAAATATAGATCCTGATAGGAATATCAAGTCTATAAGCTAAGAACAACATACCTTGCTACTTTTGCAGATGTTAAAATCTAAAAATTTAACATTCCTAACTCACTTACTAGTCTACTGAATGTAGTCTCATTGTAATAACCCTAACTTTAACAAAGCTACAGTGGTCACATGAATAGTAAATTTCGAGGATTTAGAGAAATGGTACGTAGGTACCCTATAATGGAAACAGAAAATGAATAAACAGAAACCATATTAATATTATACACTGAAATTAAGTGACTCGAAATGACGATAGATTTCAGAAATTCCTGAATATGGATTTTGAGGATTTTGATTTCGAATAAGCTTCTATTGGATATTGAGGAGCATGGAAATATTATAAGAATGACAAATTGAGGGATTAGTGAATTTAGATTAAACCAAGGGATTATTAAGTTAAGAGAATACCAAAGGAAATTGGATTCGTAAATGATTTCGAAAACCACTGAGATAATGAGGTTTACTCGAAACGAACCACAATTAGACGAGTATGGAAACCAAGCAACCAAGATTAGTAATATAACAAGGATACATACCATATTATTTACCAATGTGATGGGCATTTTACTTAGAAAACTTAGAAAATAAGAGATTAGAAAATCCAAGTGGTATCACTTTCCATTAACTTGTTTTAAGGGGGTAAATTAGTAACTTTGCAAGCTTTTAATCACTAAATATCTTCCAAGGCTTCTAGGACAAGCTAAAGCTAACAAATATTAACAAGATTAAAGAGGGATAAGATCAAAACAAAGAACAAAACTCTCTCCCCCATCCATATTACAATTTTCGGCCAAAACAAGAACAGCCCAGTAAAATGAGCATAACTTCTTCGTTTCTCAGCCAAATTTTGCGTTCTATAGCTTTTTAGAAAGCCCATGAGATAACCTACAAGTCGTATTTCACAAGAGTTTTCCAGAAAAGCAAGGTAAAGGGGTCGTTTTTCATGTTCTTTCAGCTGATGAATAGTAATTCCGAATTGTTAACTTGGTTTTTATGATTCCTTTAGTTGATTCAAGTTAATCTAAGGTTGTTTAAGGAGTGCCCAAGGTTTATCAAGGATTTTTAAGAGTTATCAAAGCTTCAAGAAGGTATAATCATGCTTGCTCTTTTATGTTTATGATAGATATTGTTGTGTTTAGTGATTAAGTGGTATAAAGGTTATGTTTATGATGTTATAAGTGTTTGTAAGTGGTTTGAGTTGATTTTGGAAGGAGTTTGGGAGTGTAACCATGGCTGGTAATGAAGACCACATGGTGTAGGTGATGATTATTGTGTTTGATGATTGGTTTTGGAGGAGTTTGATTTTGGAAAGTATGAAATTACAGCAGTTATAATGTCCGATTTTCGTTAGAACGAAAACTGCCCTGTTTTGTGACCCCTGTATTCATACGGTACCTCACTGCCTAGGTTACCAATTGACCATGAAATGATAGAGCTTAGTTCATAGATCGTTTTGATATAAGGTGCGTTAAAATCTGATGAACGGTTTAGGAGAAAAGTCAGTTTTAGTGAAAGGCATTCGAAAACCGAGAAAACGTAATTGTATCAACTTTGAGGTTAAAGTTACCATACTTAGACATTTTTATAAGTCACGAAATTTTGGGATAGTGTAGTAGAGTGGTCAGAGGACCCTTGACAGTTGACCTTGCATTAAAATTCGAAATCTATATTTTCTGAGAATATTTACAGTTAAGTGTGGTCGTTAGGGGAAATGGTGAAAAACCCCTGAAACTTCGATTGAGTTTATACATGGTGAAGTTCTTGAACCTTTGGGATAATAGTGATACGTTAAACATATTAAAGTGTCAAGGGTAATGTTATACAAGAGGGTAGTGAGTAGGAGATGTGGTATTCTAATGACGGTCCTTTTGTGTTTATAGAAATTCCGGAGGAGGGACCAGTCATACTATCAGGATACAGAAACCAAGGCAAGATCTTTTCTATCCCTACTTGGAAATTATTTATCTTCAAAGAAACTTGATTTCATGAAATATATATATGTGATGCTATTGTTACTATATTGTTAAGAAATGGTTTTTCTCGATTATTGATGTAAAAAGGGAAGGTATATGAGTATGGTATGAATATGGATATGAGTATGAGATGGATATGAATATACATAGAGATGATTATGCATGAAGTGAACATGCCTTATGATTAAGGGAATATGAAAGAATGGTATCAGTTGTTATCCAGGGTTATATGGTTTATAATACTATATTAAAAATATTCTTTTTGGTGTTAGTGGTATTATAAATATTATTTGATTATTAATTACTACTTTTTAAGTAGATGGAATATGTTATGGATATAAAAGCATATTTAGATTCTTGAATATAAAAGAGATGTCTGAATCATAATCAAAGTATTATGTTATGAATATATTTTATAGAAATAATGTGCGAGAATGAAAATGATATGAGTGAATGATAATTGATAATGGAAGTGATATATGGAAATGGAAATGTGAAATGGTGTTGATAAATTGAATAATGATCTTATAAAAAGGGGAATTTACAACAGTAAGCGTAAGAGGCCGTGTGGAAGTTGCACAGTCCAGCACTTAATGTAAGCGTAAGAGGCCGTGTGGAAGTTGCACAGTCCAGCACTTAATGTAAGCGTAAGAGGCTATGTCAGGGCTGTGTGCGACATAGTCTAGTATTCATGATTCGGCACGAAGATGCCAAGGGAGGATGTTAGCAGGTGGCCTTCCTCCAGGAGGATGTTAGCAGGTGGCCTTCCTCCAGGGATGATGTTAGCAGGTGGCCTTCATTCCTTCTACCGGTAGTAAAAATAGACGGTTACGGAGGACGACTGATCATCGTACCTCACATATTTGGTGACAGTGGAAACCCCCACAATTATTGAATAAAGAATAAACAATAAAGTCAGAATGGTATATTGAAAAGGTAAATTGATATGGAACGATGAAATTATTGTTATAGATGAAGAGAAACTGATTTTATATTAATTGTTATAATTGTTGCATAAGAAGGAAATAAGAAGATGATAGAGAGAGATTTACTCAAGTTTTCATTTTATTTTGAAATATTACACTGAAAGATTATATTGATTGTTATATTATTTAAGAAGAGAAACTGATACTGTATTATTCTAGATTTCTTTCTTATAATAGTAAGTGGATGATGTATTATTAAATAAGAGTTTTATTCTTTCTTAAAGGTTATAATTGATTTCCGTTTACATATGTATATACATGTATACTTGGTTACGTTTTTAAATTATAGTTTATAATAATATCTTGCTGAGCTATTATAGCTCACTCTTGCTACTTATGTATATACAGCTAGGACCTATGCCAATACTCCGTACGACACCCCGCAAGAGGGTAGGGGGAAGGCGACCTATTGAGCGAGTACTGGCGACCGTTCCCGAGGTAGATGTCAAGCGCAAGGGGTTTAGTGGTCTTGTGTATATTAAGTGTGTAAGTGTGTAAGGTTGTAATAAATTTGGTTGTTGAAATGCTTCTTGTAGAAGCATCACTCAACAATGTACTTAAGTATGATTCTGGGTTTGTAATAACTGTTTAACTCTAAACTTTTATTTTGGTAAATGTTGTTCTCTGAGCATATGACTGGTATGTGTGTGTGTATTACTGTGGGGTCAATTGCATAAGTATAAAAAAAAAAACCCAAGAGATATTGATTTTGAATGGAAGTTGGTCCGTGATGGCCCAAATTCATGACCCCAGATATGGGGCTGTCACAGTTTGGTATCAGAGCTTAGAGTCATAATGCTCAGGAACAATAGGGATAATAATAAATATATCAGTAATAATATAAATTGTGAACTCACATCGAGTTCAAGGGTGGTTTATCGAACGAAGCATTTATTCTAAGTCGTGATTATAATTTTATAGATTATTGCTAATAAAGGTTATTATGCCAAAAGTGTTAAGTTTATGTAGCACACGAGATCGATATGAGAAAGGGAATACTTGATGTATCGGGAAGCGTACGTTAGATAACCTCGTGAGTAATACCAGGGTGATCTATCATCTCTTATTCAAAAAGGGGCCGATATCTTTTCAAAACTTTTTGGTATCCTTGAAATGTGTTTCAAAATTGTATTAGTCAAAATATTCCTCTAAGATTATTTTTGGAAGATGGTATTTATCATTGTGATTTAAATTTTCCTCTATATTTCTTACTCCAACTAAGAGGAACAACCATATATGTATACACAAGGACAATCTGTCTGTGTGATTGAAAGTCGGAGGGGACGCCCTCACTTGTGTTACGTACAGGTTCTTCCATCATATTGATTTCCCAAAATATTCTTTTGTTTCAAATAAGAGTTATTTAAAACTCTTAATGTTATAAATTGTTGTGGGACCCTTGCTTATATCTGGGTTCGTTTAAATTTAAGGTCTCTTGAATTCTATCAATTATTTCGAATATCGAAGGTTTCAGTAATGGATGGGATAAGGGAAGCAATGTTTAGAGTATATATACGTGATTATACAAGGGAACTGGAGATTCAAAGGGAAGTTTCAATAAGAGATAATTAGAGCTAGAAGCGTTTCGCTATAAAAGAGGAAGGAATTTCGTGAGAAGAAAGGGGTATAATTGAGGATTAGTGAGATAAAAGAATAGGAGGAATTTTAAGGTATAATTGAGATTTACTATTGAAAGTAAGGTGTATTTTGAGGAAAAAGTCAGAATAAGGATAAACAAGGGAAGTGGGATAATTAATGAAGTTTATGTATTTTGCCTAATTTTATCGTATTTTGATATTAAATGTTGAGATTCAAGAATATTGATGTATATAAGGTGATTGACTTAAATGAAAAGGTTATTGTACTAAAGGTGATACGCTTATTTGCTAAAGTTGAGTTGAGAATATTATGGTATATAGATGAGTTAACTAGGGATATAATTGTGTATATGAGAATGATGTATATGGGAATGATGTATGTTGTACCCTAAATTTGGGTGATTAATGAAGAATATTGTTATATACAGAACCATGCCGCCTAAGCGTAAAAATAGAACGAATGCAAGAGAAAATGAGAGAGATGAAGGAAGTCGAAATAGACAGAATGAAAATGCTCATAACGAATAAAATCAGATGGGGCGAGAAAGTAAGAAAAGGAGATGTGAGGGTCAGAAAGGAGGTTCAAGCGAAGGAAGTTACTTTAACAAGGTTGGTAAGGGACAAAAATCTCAGTTTGTGGGAAAGACAGGGAATAACAAGACTGTTAGTGAGACGGTGAATCAGGGTGGTAGATCCACAGGAACCTTTCAGTCTAATCAATCTCGAACACCATTTCCAGACTGTAACACGTGTGGTAGGAAGCATACGGGAGTGTGTAGGAGGTCGAAAGTAACTTGATTTAAGTGCGGACAGAAAGGACACTATTATAATCAGTGCACATCAACTGACAAGATTGTTTCAAAGTGTTATCAATGTGGGAAACTAGGACACTTTGCTAGAGATTGCCGTTCCGGTGGGTCATCTGCGCCGGGACAAAGTATGACTGCTTCAAATAGACCTATTGCCAGGGTGTACAACATGACTTTAGGAGAGGCATTGAGAAAGCCGGATACAGATGCAGGTGAACATTTTTCTAGTAATTAAATTTTTTGTGTAAATGTTTGGTTAGGAATCAATGTGGTCAATGAATGGTATAGGTAGGTTGATAATCTAGATAAGGAAAATCAGTATCTGTTAGGGGTTAGAAATTCTATGAAAAGGAGAATAATAGTATTTTGGGGGTAAACCATAGACTTGTTCAGATACGAACAGGAAATATATATTATGGGGAGTATTTTCTTACAATTGTTTCAAGGAATTCTATTCCAGTCGGATTTCTGGAAGATTTTACAGAGACGAGATATAATAAGATCGAAGTGTGTATATTTTATGTCATGATAGAGATCAAAATAGGGATAAACCATAAGTGAGATACACTACCATTCAGGGGAGGCCAATGTGGTGGCCGATACCCTTAGCTAAAGGAGGAATGAGAGATTAACTAACGTAGAATGACTAAAACAAGAGGAAATTGCAAGATAAAGATAGTGAAAGCACTGCTATTGATAAGCTAAATGGCATGTTGATGAATGACAAGCAAGTTTATGTTAGGGTATTCTGTGCAAACAAGATAGAGATATTATGAAGGAAAAAGGATAGAGAAAGTGGTGTAGAAGTTATAAGGTGTAGATGAAAAGGTATCTATGAACATTTCTGACGTGATTCCGGGACGGAATCCTTTTAAGGGGGGAAGGATGTAATAACCCTAACTTTAAAAAAGCTACAGTGGTCACATGAATAGTAAATTTCGAGGATTTAGAGAAATGGTACGTAGGTACCCTATAATGGAAACAGAAAATGAATAAACAGAAACCATATTAATATTATACACTGAAATTAAGTGACTCGAAATGACGATAGATTTCAGAAATTCCTGAATATGGATTTTGAGGATTTTGATTTCGAATAAGCTTCTATTGGATATTGAGGAGCATGGAAATATTATAAGAATGACAAATTGAGGGATTAGTGAATTTAGATTAAACCAAGGGATTATTAAGTTAAGAGAATACCAAAGGAAATTGGATTCGTAAATGATTTCGAAAACCACTGAGATAATGAGGTTTACTCGAAACGAACCACAATTAGACGAGTATGGAAACCAAGCAACCAAGATTAGTAATATAACAAGGATACATACCATATTATTTACCAATGTGATGGGCATTTTACTTAGAAAACTTAGAAAATAAGAGATTAGAAAATCCAAGTGGTATCACTTTCCATTAACTTGTTTTAAGGGGGTAAATTAGTAACTTTGCAAGCTTTTAATCACTAAATATCTTCCAAGGCTTCTAGGACAAGCTAAAGCTAACAAATATTAACAAGATTAAAGAGGGATAAGATCAAAACAAAGAACAAAACTCTCTCCCCCATCCATATTACAATTTTCGGCCAAAACAAGAACAGCCCAGTAAAATGAGCATAACTTCTTCGTTTCTCAGCCAAATTTTGCGTTCTATAGCTTTTTAGAAAGCCCATGAGATAACCTACAAGTCGTATTTCACAAGAGTTTTCAAGAAAAGCAAGGTAAAGGGGTCGTTTTTCATGTTCTTTCAGCTGATGAATAGTAATTCCGAATTGTTAACTTGGTTTTTATGATTCCTTTAGTTGATTCAAGTTAATCTAAGGTTGTTTAAGGAGTGCCCAAGGTTTATCAAGGATTTTTAAGAGTTATCAAAGCTTCAAGAAGGTATAATCATGCTTGCTCTTTTATGTTTATGATAGATATTGTTGTGTTTAGTGATTAAGTGGTATAAAGGTTATGTTTATGATGTTATAAGTGTTTGTAAGTGGTTTGAGTTGATTTTGGAAGGAGTTTGGGAGTGTAACCATGGCTGGTAATGAAGACCACATGGTGTAGGTGATGATTATTGTGTTTGATGATTGGTTTTGGAGGAGTTTGATTTTGGAAAGTATGAAATTACAGCAGTTATAATGTCCGATTTTCGTTAGAACGAAAACTGCCCTGTTTTGTGACCCCTGTATTCATACGGTACCTCACTGCCTAGGTTACCAATTGACCATGAAATGATAGAGCTTAGTTCATAGATCGTTTTGATATAAGGTGCGTTAAAATCTGATGAACGGTTTAGGAGAAAAGTCAGTTTTAGTGAAAGGCATTCGAAAACCGAGAAAACGTAATTGTATCAACTTTGAGGTTAAAGTTACCATACTTAGACATTTTTATAAGTCACGAAATTTTGGGATAGTGTAGTAGAGTGGTCAGAGGACCCTTGACAGTTGACCTTGCATTAAAATTCGAAATCTATATTTTCTGAGAATTTTTACAGTTAAGTGTGGTCGTTAGGGGAAATGGTGAAAAACCCCTGAAACTTCGATTGAGTTTATACATGGTGAAGTTCTTGAACCTTTGGGATAATAGTGATACGTTAAACATATTAAAGTGTCAAGGGTAATGTTATACAAGAGGGTAGTGAGTAGGAGATGTGGTATTCTAATGACGGTCCTTTTGTGTTTATAGAAATTCCGGAGGAGGGACCAGTCATACTATCAGGATACAGAAACCAAGGCAAGATCTTTTCTATCCCTACTTGGAAATTATTTATCTTCAAAGAAACTTGATTTCATGAAATATATATATGTGATGCTATTGTTACTATATTGTTAAGAAATGGTTTTTCTCGATTATTGATGTAAAAAGGGAAGGTATATGAGTATGGTATGAATATGGATATGAGTATGAGATGGATATGAATATACATAGAGATGATTATGCATGAAGTGAACATGCCTTATGATTAAGGGAATATGAAAGAATGGTATCAGTTGTTATCCAGGGTTATATGGTTTATAATACTATATTAAAAATATTCTTTTTGGTGTTAGTGGTATTATAAATATTATTTGATTATTAATTACTACTTTTTAAGTAGATGGAATATGTTATGGATATAAAAGCATATTTAGATTCTTGAATATAAAAGAGATGTCTGAATCATAATCAAAGTATTATGTTATGAATATATTTTATAGAAATAATGTGCGAGAATGAAAATGATATGAGTGAATGATAATTGATAATGGAAGTGATATATGGAAATGGAAATGTGAAATGGTGTTGATAAATTGAATAATGATCTTATAAAAAGGGGAATTTACAACAGTAAGCGTAAGAGGCCGTGTGGAAGTTGCACAGTCCAGCACTTAATGTAAGCGTAAGAGGCCGTGTGGAAGTTGCACAGTCCAGCACTCACTACGCCATAGATGGCTTTCTACAACACTTAGGGGGGGGTGTTACCTTCTCAGGTGTTACCATAGCTATGAAATTTTGGACCTACTACAACACCCTAGTTTCGGTGTTACCATATCCTTAAAGGTATGTTACCATAGATGTGGAAGGTGTTAAATTTAGTAACACCATGAGCTGTGTTACCTTAGAGTATAATTAACATATTTTTGAATTTTATTTATAATTAACGAATTAATATTTATTAAAATTTAAAATTCAATAATTTTAATCAAGTCATTGAATTTATTATTATAAAAATAATATTCTATCAAATAATAGAATCATTCATATTTTTACAATATTAATATATTTTTTAATAATTTTATTTAAAATATCTTAAAATAAAGTAATATTCAAAATTATTAAAAATTGATTAAAATCATTAATAAAATTATTGGAGAAAATAATAGGGTATAATAAATTTAAATTATTATTCAATAATTAAAATGATAATGATAATATTTATTGTCATACATTTTTTATAAAAAAATTAATAAATTTTATAATATTAGAAAATGAAAAAAAAAACGACAAATGAAAAATTGAAAAACAAAATGGGGATTGACTGGGCGGCAAAAGAAAATGGGATGGCTGAGGCGGGCAAATCAAAATTGGTCAAAAATGAGAAAGCGGGCAAAACATAATTGGGGAAAAACAATTAGGTCACTTACCCTCTCTCCAATCTCACTCACCTCTCTCTCTCTCTCACGCTCCCTCTCGAAACCTCTCGGCTGTTCTTCATTTCTCCGACGAATTCATTGTTTTTTCTCCGATGAAACACTACTCTATACACTACACATCATCTTATCATCGATTTGTTTCTTAGAAATCTCAAATCGATACAAAATTCAAATGGGTTGGGTATATAAAAAGGATTTTTGATATACAAATCGTTATCGTCTTAATCGATTTCGATCTATAAATCAAAATCAACAGTTATATATATATACACGACATATACACACACGCTCACAGTCTTTTGAATTTTATTTACGATTTATTCTAAACCCTAACATGTTATCGAGAGTTTTATGCAGGATTGATGAAGAATTGATCAAATTGAAGAACTGATCTAATTGAAGACATCACGGTGATTTATGGGTAAGGTAAGACCCCAAGAAGACGATGAGGCCTTGGGCTAAGGTATAAACGTTATTGATTTTCTTTGGCGTATTCGAACTCTGTGATATCTTGACTCTTGTATGAATTTCTCGTGATGCCTCGAATCTGATTAAATCTCTCTACGATATTCATGTGTTCTTAAATATCTCTGTGATTACTTGAAATTTTGTATTATTCCAGCATTGGCCCAACATGAGCTTCTTACATCTATGCTGCTAGTAAATTGATAATATAATGGATTTGGTTCTTCTGCATTTATTAAAGGTCTGGTATAAACATATACATTTTACATAAAATTTGTAGAATGTGAAGTGCTCTATTTTTGTATTTCCTTCTGAATATGGATAAGCAAAATATTCAAATATGATATTACGTAATGAGCTGTTAAATATATGACTTGTGATTTTAACTTATTACCGCTTACCTTTCTAGGTTCGAGATGCCTTACAATATCTGGTGTGGTGGATGCAATTCTATGATTGCCAAGGGTGTAAGGTTCAATGCAGAGAAAAAGCAAGTCAGAAATTATTATTCCAGTGGGGGCATGACTTTAGACCAGATTATCAGGTTATGCTTTGTGGACAAAAAAACAAGCTGACTTATTTTTTGTTTTGGTCAACTTGAAGTAGTTTACGCCATATTTCAGGGTCTTGGTATCTTAAAGCAAAAGTTCCCAGAAACACCGGTGTTGGCTTTAACTGCTACAGCCACGTCAAGTGTCAAGGAGGATGTTGTGCAGGCTCTTGGTCTTGTTGATTGCATAATTTTCCGTCAAAGTTTCAATCGTCCAAATTTACAGTAAGCTCCCTATCTAACGTCTATGATGCTAAAAGTTGCAGGGACGTAAAACTTTACAATGTTGCAGGTACTCTGTAATGCCCAAGACAAAAAAATGCATCTAACTTTACAATGTTGTTTTTGACATCAGTAATGAAGCTGTCAAAAACTTTACAATGTTGCACGAAAATGGAGACGATGATGATGAAGACGACATCAGTGTGGCAACTGGTGAGGATGACCGACCCGGTAGTTTGGATGACAAAGTAAAGCAAAAAGAGAAAAGAAAAGGACTTGATCTTGCTACTACTCTTGAACGTATTGAGAAAAACTTTGTCATTACTGATCCAAGGCTACCTGATAATCCTATAGTAAGATCATGCATGCAATGTACTATATTTCTTATGCGTACTTGATTCTATGTTCTATTATTGACCTTAAGTGATGCAATTTCGGTCCATTAGAATCAACAAAAAAAAATGAAATTCAAAATATATTGACAATTAATGGCTCTTAATTTTCCAGATATTTGCATCAGATAGCTTCTTGGAGTTGACAGAATATAGTCGTGAAGAAATCTTGGGAAGAAATTGCAGGTCCAATTTTATTATCTGTTTTTATTTTCAGATTGATTATTTTAATGCAGTAAGTGTTGAAGGTCTAAACTGAATTAGTTACATTGTTAATAATAGTCCAGAATCTAGTCGATCGAAGCACATTCATGAACATTTGTTCCATGCAAATTAATCCATAGGCTTTTCCCACATATTCCAACTTTCATCATTTGACTTGTAGTTAAATGATATAATATGTACTACTGTAATAGGTTTCTTCAAGGGCCCGAAACTGATCCAGCCACTGTAAAAAAAATAAGAGAAGCAATTGATAGCCAGAAGGAAGTTACTGTTCAGCTTATTAACTACACTAAAACTGGTACTTAATATTTCTTTACAATCTCATTTTGATATATACAGTCTATACACCGTAGCTATTAATTAATTACTCTCCCTGGCTATGGACTTTCGAGTGTTGATAATTTGCAATTACTGGATTGGTCTCAATTTGTTATTGTCTAGGCAAAAAATTCTGGAATCTGTTTCATCTGCAGCCTATGCGTGATCATAAGGTATTATATAGGAGTTGTTTGTATCAGTTTAGCATGGCTGATTTTCACATCTATGATCATATGTATTGTCAATTTGGTTATGTGCACAGGGAGACGTGCAGTATTTTATAGGAGTACAATTAGATGGAAGTCAGCATGTTGAGCCGCTTCACAACTGTATACCCAAGACTACTGCTAAAGAGAGCGCAGTACAGGTCATAACAATAAGCAAAGTATTTCATCAACATTATACTTTACAATGTTGTTTTTGACAGGTAAAGAAGCTTCGTGCTATTTTTCACTCGACAGCTTCGAGTCCACAAGAAGCAGGCCTTGTTTTTGACACATCTAACTGCAAAAACGCCAAGGGGATTTAGATCTCATCAACCTTGGTGAAATTGTTAATATTTGTGGGGGATAGATTAGTTTTTGTTGGGATGTTTAAGTAAATGTAATCGGTTGTACAATTTGTAATTTTTTCTTCAAATTAATGATATTTACAGTTTGTAGTTTTATTTTAGATTTGACAATTGTGTGTTTTTTTATTTTTTTTGTTGTATCTATGCATTTTTTATGAATATTAGAGAAGGAAATGGTAGAAAAATAATTAAATTTGAATCATTAATTTAAAAACAGATAATGTTGGTGGGGTCCACATGTGGGACCCACATAATTGATTAATAATTTTGCAAAATTATAACATCTGAGTAACATAAATTTGGTGTTGCTATAGAATTGCTTAGTGTGTTACCTTATAGGTCTATGGTAACGAATTTGCCTATGTTAGCTTATGTGTGTCGAGGTGTTACCTTAGACCCCAAAGGTTACATAGAACAAAACTATCCCAGCTAAGGTGTTACCTTAGCCTTTTTTTGGCCTTTGGTAACGTTTTTTAGGGTCTAAGGTAACACAGTCGTGGTGTTACCGTAGGCTGTTTATGGCGTAGTGACTTAATGTAAGCGTAAGAGGCTATGTCAGGGCTGTGTGCGACATAGTCTAGTATTCATGATTCGGCACGAAGATGCCAAGGGAGGATGTTAGCAGGTGGCCTTCCTCCAGGAGGATGTTAGCAGGTGGCCTTCCTCCAGGGATGATGTTAGCAGGTGGCCTTCATTCCTTCTACCGGTAGTAAAAATAGACGGTTACGGAGGACGACTGATCATCGTACCTCACATATTTGGTGACAGTGGAAACCCCCACAATTATTGAATAAAGAATAAACAATAAAGTCAGAATGGTATATTGAAAAGGTAAATTGATATGGAACGATGAAATTATTGTTATAGATGAAGAGAAACTGATTTTATATTAATTGTTATAATTGTTGCATAAGAAGGAAATGAGAAGATGATAGAGAGAGATTTACTCAAGTTTTCATTTTATTTTGAAATATTACACTGAAAGATTATATTGATTGTTATATTATTTAAGAAGAGAAACTGACACTGTATTATTCTAGATTTCTTTCTTATAATAGTAAGTGGATGATGTATTATTAAATAAGAGTTTTATTCTTTCTTAAAGGTTATAATTGATTTCCGTTTACATATGTATATACATGTATACTTGGTTACGTTTTTAAATTATAGTTTATAATAATATCTTGCTGAGCTATTATAGCTCACTCTTGCTACTTATGTATATACAGCTAGGACCTATGCCAATACTCCGTACGACACCCCGCAAGAGGGTAGGGGGAAGGCGACCTATTGAGCGAGTACTGGCGACCGTTCCCGAGGTAGATGTCAAGCGCAAGGGGTTTAGTGGTCTTGTGTATATTAAGTGTGTAAGTGTGTAAGGTTGTAATAAATTTGGTTGTTGAAATGCTTCTTGTAGAAGCATCACTCAACAATGTACTTAAGTATGATTCTGGGTTTGTAATAACTGTTTAACTCTAAACTTTTATTTTGGTAAATGTTGTTCTCTGAGCATATGACTGGTATATGTGTGTGTGTATTACTGTGGGGTCAATTGCATAAGTATAAAAAAAAAAAAAACCCAAGAGATATTGATTTTGAATGGAAGTTGGTCCGTGATGGCCCAAATTCATGACCCCAGATATGGGGCTGTCACACTCATCAAGTGGTTTAGTTAGAATATCTGCAAGGTGTTTGTCAGTAGGAACAAAATGAAGTTCCACAGTACCATTCTCAATATGTTCTCTAATAAAATGATACCTGACATCAATGTGCTTAGTCCTTGAATGTTGAACTGGATTTTCTGCAATTTTAATAGCACTAGTATTATCACAAAACATAGGAATATTACTAAGTGTCATACCATAATCCAGCAACTGATTTCTTATCCAAAGGAGCTGTGCACAACAACTGCCTGCTGCTATGTACTCAGCTTCTGCAGTTGAGGTTGAAACAGATTGTTGCTTCTTGCTTGCCCAAGAAATCAATCTATTTCCCAAAAATTGACATGTACCTGTAGTGCTTTTCCTGTCTATCTTACACCCTGCATAATTAGAGTCTGAATAGCCAATTAGAAAGAAATCAGATTCTCTAGGATACCACAAACCAAGATTTGGAGTTCCTTTGAGATATTTAAAAATTCTCTTCACAGCAATTAAATGAGATTCCTTAGGATTACTTTGGAATCTAGCACATAAACAGGTAGAAAACATTATATCTGGCCTACTTGCAGTTAGATATAACAATGAGCCTATCATGCCTCTATAACTAGTATTATCCACACTCTTCCCCTTAGGATCAGAGTCTAGTTTAGTGGCTGTTGCCATGGGTGTTTTTGCAACTGCACAGTCTTGAAAGTCAAACCTTCTTAAAAGATCTTTGATATACTTTGACTGATTAATGAAAATACCAGTCTCAGTCTGTTTGACCTGCAAGCCTAAGAAATAATTTAGTTCACCCATCATGCTCATCTGATACTTAGACTGCATAAGCTTGCTAAACTTAGCACACAACTTTTCATTAGTAGAACCAAAAATAATATCATCAACATAAACTTGAACTAAAAGCAATTCACCTTTTATCTTTCTAAAGAATAGAGTTTTGTCAATTGTACCTCTTGTGAAGCCATTTTCAAGAAGAAATTTAGACAAAGTCTCATACCATGCTCTTGGTGCCTGCTTTAGTCCATAGAGTGCCTTGTCAAGTTTGTAGACATGATTTGGAAACTTTGGATCAACAAATCCAGGTGGTTGTTCTACATATACTTCTTCATCAAGTTTGCCATTTAGAAAAGCACTCTTTACATCCATCTGGTATACCTTGAATTTTGAATGAGCTGCAAATGCAAGAAACATTCTGATTGCTTCCAATCTTGCTACAGGTGCAAAGGTCTCATCATAATCAATGCCTTCTTCTTGAGAATAACCCTTGGCCACCAGTCTTGCTTTGTTTCTTACAATCATACCAGATTCATCTAGCTTGTTTCTGAAAACCCATCTTGCACCAACAATAGATCTATCTTTAGGTCTTGGTACCAGTTTCCAAACTTTGTTTCTCTCAAACTCATTTAACTCCTCCTGCATTGCAATTACCCAATCAGGATCCTGTAAGGCTTCTTCAACCTTCTTAGGTTCATTCTTTGAGAGAAAGCAACTATACAAGCATTCATTTTGAATTGATCTTCTAGTTCGAACACCACTATTTGGATCACCAATTATCAAATCTTCAGTATGATCCTTTGTCCATTTTCTAACAGGTGGTAAATCAACTCTGCTAGTCTCTCCCCCTAAGTTAGTGGTATCTCTTGTAGAAGAATTCTCTCTACCTTCAAAAACTCTCCTTTGATCAATAGAATCAGTAGATTCCATATTGCTGCTAGTTACTGATCTTTCCTCAGTAGACTCTGAAAGGTCAGTTCCTGATGGAGTAGACTCTGAAACATCAATTCCTGATGGAATAGATTCTGAAAGACTAGTCTGCTCCTGATGATCACTGTGTTCTCTCTGATTTATTTGCTCCCCCTCAACAGTAGCATTCCTTTGATAAGCAATAGAAATTCCTTCTGGAGAACCTTCATCATCACTTGAGAGTATCTCAGAATTCTTCAGATTTTCAAATTCCAATTTGTCATGGCTTTCATCAGTTTGCAAAATTCCAAATTTCTTATCATCAAATGCAACATGAATTGATTCCATAACAATGTGAGTTCTGAGATTATAAACTTTGAAGGCCTTAGATGCTGAATATCCTAGAAAAATTGCTTCATCCGATTTGGCTTCAAATTTTCCAAGTTGTTCTGGATGAACTTTTAGGACATAGCATTTGCATCCAAAGATGTGAAAATATTTCACACTTGGTTTCTTTCCTTTGATCATCTCATAGGGAGTTTTTCCATGACTATTTACCAAGGTACAGTTCTGAGTGAAACATGCAGTGTTAATAGCTTCTGCCCAAAAGTAGGTTGGAAGTTTTGCATCTGCAAGCATGGTTCTTGCTGCCTCTATGAGAGTCCTGTTCTTTCTTTCCACTACACCATTTTGTTGAGGTGTACCAGGTGCAGAAAACTGTTGAGTGATTCCATTGTCTGCACAAAACCCCTTCATTGTAGAATTCTTGAATTCTGTACCATTGTCACTCCTAAGTACTTTGACTTTGTACTCAGAGTTATTATGAATATTCTTGATGAGTTCAATGATTTGCTGAGGAGCTTCATCCTTCTTGTGTAGAAAGAACACTCATGTGAACCTTGTGAAATCATCCACCATAACTAGAGCATATCTTTTCTTGCTGATAGATATAATGTTTACTGGACCAAACAGATCAAGATGTAGCATGTGAAATGGTTCAGTAATTGAATTTTCAGTCTTGCTCTTGAAGGTGGTTCTTCTTTGCTTTCCAAACTGACATGCATCACAAAGTCCATCTTGCACAAAATTCGCCTGAGGTAGGCCTCTCACCAAATTGTGTTTAACAAGTTGATTAAGCTTCTTGAAATTAAGATGTGAGAGCTTCTTGTGCCAATTCCAGCTTTCATCATTTGTTGCTTTGCTGTAGAGACATCTAACAATTCCTTTAGATGTATCACTTAAGCTGGCTTCATATATGTTACCATGTCTTTGACCAGTTAGAACAATGTCTCCATTTTGCATATTCAAGACTTTGCATCCTTCTCTGTCAAAGATTGATTTGTAACCTTTATCACCCAGTTGACTTTTACTTAAAAGAGTATGTTTCAAGCCATCAACCAGTGCTACATTTTCTATGATGACATTCCCCAAAATAATTGAGCCATATCCCAGAGTTTCTCCTTTGTTGCCATCTCCAAAAGATATTACTGGGCCAGCTTTCCTCTCAAACTTTGTAAGCAGGGACTTCTTTCCAGTCATATGTCCAGAGCATCCACTGTCCAAGATAATTGAATGCTTCTTTCCTATGCCCTGCAAACAAAAAGTAACTAGTTAGAATTTTTTAGGACCCAACTTTGATTGGATCCTTTCTTACTAGATTTAGAGACAACAGACTTTGAAGATTTTACTTTTATTTTACCTGTTGCAGAGTTAACTTTAGACTCTGATTTCACAAACTGTTTGTGACTAGGAGTTTCAGATTTCAAAGAATAATAGTCATAATACAGTTCATGATATTCTCTACACATGTAAATGGAATGAAGTAAACTACCACAATGATAACAAGCTTTTTGTGGTTGGTATTGAATTTTCTGAGTCTTGGGGAATCTGGACTCAGTTTTCCAAGAAGGTTTTTGATTGCAGTCTAGGGCCAAATGATTATGATTTCCACACTTATAGCATTTTTTCCTAGGTGCATCAGGTACATTCTTGTAATTATTCTCTTTGTTAATACCTTCTTTTCCATTCCTATTTCTCTTGATCTTGCTAGACTCTGAAAGACCATCTAATCTCTGTTTCAACTGAGACTTAGACAGAAACCCTATGTTTACATTCTTAGGTTTCTCTAACACTTTCTCATCTGAATAACTATTGTTAATTCTCTTGTGTACAACAGGGGTACCTTTTGAATCAACAAATTTAACATGATTAGGTTCAGAAACAATTTTCTTACCTTCAGATTTAGATGTGTTAGCTTCTACCTTACTATCATCATTGACAATAGCTACTTTTTCTTCTTGTCTAGCCTTATCAAAACCTAAACCATTAACCTTACTACGAATTCCACTCTCAAAGATTTCTATTGTCTTCTTACTGGAATTGTTAATGGTCTTAATCACATCTCTCTCTTCTTCTAGTTCTTTTCTGACATAGTCATAAGCCTCAAGAATTACACTATAATCATGCTTAGCTTTATCAGAACTCAACTTGTATTCTTCCATTTGAATTAATTCAGATTCAAGAAAATTATTTCTATCAACTAATTTATCATTCTTAACCTTAAGTTCATCTCTTTCACAAGTAAGAATTCTAAAATTAGTCATAAGATTCTTAAACTCAGCATGGATAGATCTAATTTCATCAGAATTTAAGCTATCAAATGAATCAAGAGAGTGAAGTGATACCTTAACAGAAGATGGAGAAGTTTTCTTTGGAGATCCAGGTTTGTCTGAACTATTGGCCATCAATGCAATGTTTTCATAATCCAATTCATCTTCAGAGTCACTGGAATCAGCCCAATCCTTCTGTGTGACCATAAGTGCATTACCCTTTCCTGAATTCCTAGGCTTCTTACACTCACTAGCAAAGTGTCCAAGCTCGCTGCAGTTAAAGCACTTGATCTTGGCCTTATCAAGCTTGACAATTGTACTTTTGCTCTTGTCACTCTTCTTCTCATCCTTCTTTTGAAAAGGTCCTTTGCTAAATCTTCTTCTGTTGAATCTTCCTTTCTTGAAAGCTTTAGCAAACATAGCAAAGAGTTCTTGCATCTCAGATTCAGAATCATTGTTGTCAGAGTCCATATCAGTAGTCTCTGACTCAGAACTTTCTTTGCTTTTCTTCTTCCTCGAATTCTTTACAGCAATCTCTTCATGCTGTTCTTCAGGAAGCTTCTTTACTTCAGATTGAGCAGTAAGTGCAATAGTCTTCATCTTTCCTTCACTCCTGCTCTTCTTCTGCTGCTTGTCAAGTTCATAAGCTTTCAATTTTCCATATACTGCCTCTAATGAAATCTCATCTAGATCATTAGCTTCCTCAATCGCAGATATCTTCTCATTGTAGAAATCAGGCAAAGCTTTCATGAACTTTGTATTCATATCCTCCAAGTCATAATATTTACCATGCATGGCCATCTCATTGATGAGTTTTGTAAACCTATCAAAGGTATCAGTAAGTGACTCACCAGACTTGGATTCAAAGTACTCATACTGTTGTATAAGTAATGTCCTCATATTCTTCCTGACAGGCTTAGTTCCTTCACAGTGAACCTTAAGATTGTCCCATATATCCTTAGCAGTTTTACAAGAGAGAACATAGTTAGTGAGAACAGAATCAAGACTGTTGAATAATATGTTTCTCACTTTAGCATCTTTGAGAACATTCTCCTTGTCCTTATCTGACCATTCAGATTTTGGCTTCTCTGCTGTATGTTCTGGAACAACCTCACCATCAACTATTGCTTGTCCAACGACCTTTGTTGGAACAAAAGGTCCATCTCTGATTCTGTCAAGATAATCAGGATCTGTTGCTTCCAGATGATGCAACATCTTTACTTCCCATAGAGTATATTCGTTTCTCTTGAGCATAGGAATTTTAGTATTCCCATCCTTGTAACCAGACATGATTGCAGATCTTTATGATTACTCGAAATCAACCTGCTCTGATACCAATTGTTAACTCGAATAACTTGTAGAAGGGGGGGTTGAATAAAAGTTATATAATCGTGTCTGATTTTTGCTTGATTATAAGAACAAGAATAAACGAATGAATCAAACTCTTGTTTGTATTAATAAGATCAAATACAAACTCTACCAAAGGTGTACAATACCTTTAGCAGCTGCTGACAATACAAATATCTCTCTGTTTGTTTCGAACTCTCGAATACAAACCTTATACAGAGCTACGCACACGAACTCACAACTTCGTCTCACCGCACACGCTCTTTACAATGATATTGAGAGAGTATTTATAATGCTACCTATCAACTAATAACAGAAAGATATAATCTATACATGACAATGTTCTGCCTTCTAGTCGATAGTTTCCTTCAATAGAAAACTCTTTCCTTCATAATATCTTCTTGCTTGTTCTTCAAACAACGATCCTGTTTTATAGCACTTGCCAGTTTCTGTAGCATCCATAATGACATCATCAGTAACACGACTGATATCAGGATCTGTACACTGCATCAGTATCTGATCAACCATCAGTATTGGACCGTCATCAGGATTTGCTCTCTGTTCCTGACATGTAGTCTCCGATACACTGTTCATTCCTGACTAAACTATACAGATAACTGTCTTACACATAAAACCTATATACAGTGCTAAATCCTTTATAAGATCAGGATTACAAGAAGTATAATGTGT
This sequence comes from Kitagawia praeruptora, assembly GCA_037693485.1. NCBI lineage: Eukaryota > Viridiplantae > Streptophyta > Magnoliopsida > Apiales > Apiaceae > Kitagawia > Kitagawia praeruptora. The sequence goes on from CM075352.1 coordinate 119,301,810, forward strand.
AAATTCTATTCTTAACATCACAACTTATGAATTATTCCTAACAATCTAGAACAGGCCTTGACAACTTCACTTTGAGAGAAATTAGTCCCATAGCCAGTCTGTATGATAATGTAGTTTCCCATGAAGAATCAATATCCAGATCTCTCTTGTCAAATACTGACATAGATGTAGCTTGATTTGTAGAAACCTGCATGATATTAGTTGGACTAGACTCTGTGTGTGTAGGTGACAATTGAATCTTTCTCCTTGTTCTCCTGGTATAGTGAGCAAAAGATTTATCCTGAGAAGACTCAAGAGATGTAGACACAGAAGTGATCTTGGGATGAGATCTTTGTTCAATAGACACAGTCTTTTGAGAGACAGTATCCAGTAACTGTTTTCCCTTTTTAAGAACTACAGCCTTTTGGGAGACTGCAGCCTGGCTGTGACTAGGTTTTACATCTCTCTGTGCTAACAAAGAAAGTTGAATTGCAGCCTTCAATTCTGCTCTCTCAGCAAGAGTTAAATCATCATCATCTTCACTAGAATTACTACTACTACTTGACACAACAAATCTTCTCTTCCTTACAACTGATGTCTTTTGAGAAACACCAGAGGTTGGTTTCTTTGAAACAATAGGCTGTGGATCAAAATTTGGTTCTTGAATTGTTTCAGAGACTATAATGTTTTGGGCTACTTGGGTAGACACAGGTGGGTTCTCCTCCAATTGAGATTCCTGAGCCATTTCACCACAAAAGAAAGAAGAATTGTAGAAAGTAGGAAGATGAGTTTTAAGAATTACCTGAACATGATATGGATAATGAATTGCAGGTATTTCATCTAGATTCTTTTCATTGTCCTTCTTTGTAATATCAGAGAAAATTCTCTTTTGCTGTTCATAAGAAGAAACACAATGTTCTCTACCAAATCTAGTTTCAATCTTCAGGAACGAAATGGTTAACAAACAATTGCATAAATCTATGATAATAAACCATTTTCCTGTTTTGATCTCTTGACCCAAGTTTGTTACTCATCTGACTTAAGATAATATGACCAATGTTAATTACTCTGTCATAAAGCAAACTATAAGCAATATGTGATGTAACAGAAGTAATTTGCTGAAAAGAACTACATTTGCCAGTAAAACATTTAGCAATTTGATCAAAGTAAAAAGACCATTCCTTTCTAAGAAAAGACCTATTCAACTGGCTCATGTTATCTAGAGGTCCACTATAACCTAATTCAGACAACATAGTTCTTATATTATCATCAGATGGTACATTCTCATAACTATCAGTAACAGGTAAGCAAAGTACTGAATTAACAACAGATTCAGTAATGTCAAATGAATCTTGTCCTAAATGTAGAACAATCTTACCTGATTGACTCTGAGTAGAATCAATTACCTCAGCATTCTTCCAAGCTTGTGAAACAGCTACTTGATTAATCTGTGGAGATGCTGTCAATGCATAACTTAATGGTCCATATGCCAGAAAGTCCATGATTGGATGAAAATCAGATGATACTCCTTCCTTGTTGGTGATAGCTGCTACATGATTGTTTGTCATAAAATCAAAGTCACCAAACTTGAAGGCTACTGATTTAGGTAATCTTCTCTGAGCTGCCATTTTTGATCTGAAAAGAAACTTGAAAAATTCTTGAAATGGATTAGTGATTTTGAAAACTCAAGAGTGATTTTTGCTTTAGAGAATGTAAAATTAGAGAAAGCAATTACACGATTAGAGTTTCAAAACAAATATATTTCACAAATCTTTCAGACCACTATCCCACGTTGACACGTAGATTGACAGGTGTCAGTCCCTGAAAAATGCGGTTACCCATGATTTTTTGGAAAATAAAATCCAAAATTGATTTTCATGAAATAAATCAGGGTATAAATAAGCAATACTGATCAGCTTCCTTTTCCTGATGACCTCTCATCAAAATAATCACAAAATGTAATGTGATTTAAAAATATAATTTTCAAATCCTGATGGTCACACATGAAATCCTGACCAATATTATCAGCGACTTAATATGGAGTTTCCACGTGGCATTTTTCTTTTATCTGAAAAAGAAAATAAACAATTAATCTGAACAGAAAATCAATTGGTTAGATATTTTCAATATTTCTTGAAACAAGAAATACAGTCTCATGCAATAATTAGCATTTGACTTCATTAAAACTTCCAAGTGACTGCTCAGCTTCTCACGTCTTTCTTTAAAAGAACCAAACGCTTTATGCCATTCTCCATAACCTTTCAATTTCTTTTCTTTTCAACAATGCTTCTCAAACCAAAAATCCCTTCAAACCCATTTTCCAGATTTTTCTTGATCGATGAACATCCTGTTCTTGATCATCTCTTTGAACAAATGACTCTTCTCATCGAACTAATCATGAATGGATTGGTTTTCGAAAATATCCAGAGGTTTCTTCTAGAACATCCATCTGTTGGATACAATCTTCCCCTAACCTCCTCAAAACTTGAGGATGAAGAATTTGGCCGAGAGTCTGAGGTTGATCTTGATGGAGATGCTATTCATTTAAGTTAGCTGCTCTCATTCAAGTCACCCAGACAAGGAATTCAAGAGCAAATGAGGCTTTCATCCCCTGATGGATTTCTTGAGATGCTCCTTGTCCTGTTCCTCAGAGTTCATATCAAAGACAAGTATAGAGTAGAAATTTAGACAAAAAGATGATGTATTTCATTTCTATGTAATGATTTCTATTAATGAAAATACAATTTCTTGTTATCTGCTTGTCTTTTGATTTTTGAATGATGTATAAATTATCAGTATGCAAATATCAAAACTTGCTAGCATAGACTTAACATATCACAGAATCAGATTATTACACAAAGTAAACGTCAGGATCTGAAACAATTTTCATAATCCTGATACTGACACAATACTGATGACGTCAGCATCCTGATAACAAATCTAATCCTAATTATTATTAACAAGTCTATCATACTGAAATTTATCAAGGCAATGTGTTATAGCTCAAACATTTAACAATCAAATATAGATCCTGACAGGAGTATCAAGTCTATAAGCTAAGAACAACATACCTTGCTACTTTTGCAGATGTTAAAATCTAAAAATTTAACATTCCTAACTCACTTACTAGTCTACTGAATGTAGTCTCATCAAGTGGTTTAGTTAGAATATCTGCAAGATGTTTGTCAGTAGGAACAAAATGAAGTTCCACAGTACCATTCTCAATATGTTCTCTAATAAAATGATACCTGACATCAATGTGCTTAGTCCTTGAATGTTGAACTGGATTTTCTGCAATTTTAATAGCACTAGTATTATCACAAAACATAGGAATATTACTAAGTGTCATACCATAATCCAGCAACTGATTTCTTATCCAAAGGAGCAGTGCACAACAACTGCCTGCTGCTATGTACTCAGCTTCTGCAGTTGAGGTTGAAACAGATTGTTGCTTCTTGCTTGCCCAAGAAATCAATCTATTTCCCAAAAATTGACATGTACCTGTAGTGCTTTTCCTGTCTATCTTACACCCTGCATAATCAGAGTCTGAATAGCCAATTAGAAAGAAATCAGATTCTCTAGGATACCACAAACCAAGATTTGGAGTTCCTTTGAGATATCTAAAAATTCTCTTCACAGCAATTAAATGAGATTCCTTAGGATCACTTTGGAATCTAGCACATAAACAGGTAAAAAACATTATATCTGGCCTACTTGCAGTTAGATATAACAATGAGCCTATCATGCCTCTATAACTAGTATTATCCACACTCTTCCCTTTAGGATCAGAGTCTAGTTTAGTGGCTGTTGCCATGGGTGTTTTTGCAACTGCACAGTCTTGAAAGTCAAACCTTCTTAAAAGATCTTTGATATACTTTGACTGATTAATGAAAATACCAGTCTCAGTCTGTTTGACCTGCAAGCCTAAGAAATAATTTAGTTCACCCATCATGCTCATCTGATACTTAGACTGCATAAGCTTGCTAAACTTAGCACACAACTTTTCATTAGTAGAACCAAAAATAATATCATCAACATAAACTTGAACTAAAAGCAATTCACCTTTTATCTTTCTAAAGAATAGAGTTTTGTCAATTGTACCTCTTGTGAAGCCATTTTCAAGAAGAAATTTAGACAAAGTCTCATACCATGCTCTTGGTGCCTGCTTTAGTCCATAGAGTGCCTTGTCAAGTTTGTAGACATGATTTGGAAACTTTGGATCAACAAATCCAGGTGGCTGTTCTACATACACTTCTTCATCAAGTTTTCCATTTAGAAAAGCACTCTTTACATCCATCTGGTATACCTTAAATTTTGAATGCGCTGCAAATGCAAGAAACATTCTGATTGCTTCCAATCTTGCTACAGGTGCAAAGGTCTCATCATAATCAATGCCTTCTTCCTGAGAATAACCCTTGGCCACCAGTCTTGCTTTGTTTCTTACAATCATACCAGATTCATCTAGCTTGTTTCTGAAAACCCATCTTGCACCAACAATAGATCTATCTTTAGGTCTTGGTACCAGTTTCCAAACTTTGTTTCTCTCAAACTCATTTAACTCCTCCTGCATTGCAATTACCCAATCAGGATCCTGTAAGGCTTCTTCAACCTTCTTAGGTTCATTCTTTGAGAGAAAACAACTATACAAGCATTCATTTTGAATTGATCTTCTAGTTCGAACACCACTATTTGGATCACCAATTATCAAATCTTCAGTATGATCCTTTGTCCATTTTCTAACAGATGGTAAATCAACTCTGCTAGTCTCTCCCCCTAAGTTAGTGGTATCTCTTGTAGAAGAAATCTCTCTACCTTCAAAAACTCTCCTTTGATCAATAGAATCAGTAGATTCCATATTGCTGCTAGTTACTGATCTTTCCTCAGTAGACTCTGAAAGATCAGTTCCTGATGGAGTAGACTCTGAAACGTCAATTCCTGATGGAATAGACTCTGAAAGACTAGTCTGCTCCTGATGATTACTGTGTTCTCTTTGATTTATTTGCTCCCCCTCAACAGTAGCATTCCTTTGAGAAGCAATAGAAATTTCTTCAGGAGAACCTTCATCATCACTTGAGAGTATCTCAGAATTTTTCAGATTTTCAAATTCCAATTTGTCATGGCTTTCATCAGTTTGCAAAATTCCAAATTTCTTATCATCAAATGCAACATGAATTGATTCCATAACAATGTGAGTTCTGAGATTATAAACTTTGAAGGCCTTAGATGCTGAATATCCTAGAAAAATTGCTTCATCCGATTTGGCTTCAAATTTTCCAAGTTGTTCTGGATGAACTTTTAGGACATAGCATTTGCATCCAAAGATGTGAAAGTATTTCACACTTGGTTTCTTTCCTTTGATCATCTCATAGGGAGTTTTTCCATGACTATTTACCAAAGTACAGTTCTGAGTGAAACATGCAGTGTTAATAGCTTCTGCCCAAAAGTAGGTTGGAAGTTTTGCATCTACAAGCATGGTTCTTGCTGCCTCTATGAGAGTCCTGTTCTTTCTTTCCACTACACCATTTTGCTGAGGTGTACCAGGTGCAGAAAACTGTTGAGTGATTCCATTGTCTGCACAAAACCCCTCCATTGTAGAATTCTTGAATTCTGTACCATTGTCACTCCTAAGTACTTTAACTTTGTACTCAGAATTGTTCTGAATATTCTTGATGAGTTCAATGATTTGCTGAGGAGCTTCATCCTTCTTGTGTAGAAAGAACACCCATGTGAACCTTGTGAAATCATCCACCATAACTAGAGCATATCTTTTCTTGCTGATAGACATAATGTTTACTGGACCAAACAGATCAAGATGTAGCATGTGAAATGGTTCAGTAATTGAATTTTCAGTCTTGCTCTTGAAAGTGGTTCTTCTCTGCTTTCCAAGCTGACATGCATCACAAAGTCCATCTTGCACAAAATTTGCCTGAGGTAGGCCTCTCACCAAATTGTGTTTAACAAGTTGATTAAGCTTCTTGAAATTAAGATGTGAGAGCTTCTTGTGCCAATTCCAGCTTTCATCATTTGTTGCTTTGCTGTAGAGACATCTAACAATTCCTTTAGATGTATCACTTAAGCTGGCTTCATATATGTTACCATGTCTTTGACCAGTTAGAACAATGTCTCCATTCTGCATATTCAAGACTTTGCATCCTTCTCTGTCAAAGATTGATTTGTAACCTTTATCACCCAGTTGACTTATGCTTAAAAGAGTATGTTTCAAGCCTTCAACCAGTGCTACATTTTCTATGATGACATTCCCAAAAATAATTGAGCCATATCCCAGAGTTTCTCCTTTGTTGCCATCTCCAAAAGATATTACTGGGCCAGCTTTCCTCTCAAACTTTGTAAGCAGGGACTTCTTTCCAGTCATATGTCCAGAGCATCCACTGTCCAAGATAATTGAATGCTTCTTTCCTGTGCCCTGCAAACAAAAAGTAACTAGTTAGAATTTTTTAGGACCCAACTTTGATTGGATCCTTTCTTACTAGATTTAGAGACAACAGACTTTGAAGATTTTGCATTTATTTTACCTGTTGCAGAGTCAACTTTAGACTCTGATCTCACAAACTGTTTGTGACTAGGAGTTTCAGATTTCAAAGAATAATAGTCATAATACAGTTCATGATATTCTCTACACATGTAAATGGAATGAAGTAAACTACCACAATGATAACAAGCTTTTTGTGGTTGGTATTGAATTTTCTGAGTCTTGGGGAATCTGGACTCAGTTTTCCAAGAAGGTTTTTGATTGCAGTCTAGGGCCAAATGATTATGATTTCCACACTTATAGCATTTTTTCCTAGGTGCATCAGGTACATTCTTGAAATTATTCTCTTTGTTAATACCTTCTTTTCCATTCCTATTTCTCTTGATCTTGCTAGACTCTGAAAGACCATCTAATCTCTGTTTCAACTGAGTCTTAGACAGAAAACCTATGTTCACATTCTTAGGTTTCTCTAACACTTTCTCATCTAAATAACTATTGTTAATCCTTTTGTGTACAACAGGGGTACCTTTTGAATCAACAAATTTAACATGATTAGGTTCAGAAACAATTTTCTTACCTTCAGATTTAGATGTGTTAGCTTCTACCTTACTATCATCATTGACAATAGCTACTTTTTCTTCTTGTTTAGCCTTATCAAAACCTAAACCATTAACCTTACCACGAATTCCACTCTCAAAGATTTCTATTGTCTTCTTACTGGAATTGTTAATGGTCTTAATCACATCTCTCTCTTCTTCTAGTTCTTTTCTGACATAGTCATAAGCCTCAAGAATTACACTATAATCATGCTTAGCTTTATCAGAACTCAACTTGTATTCTTCCATTTGAATTAATTCAGATTCAAGAAAATTATTTCTATCAACTAATTTATCATTCTTAACCTTAAGTTCATCTCTTTCACAAGTAAGAATTCTAAAATTAGTCAAAAGATTTTTAAACTCAGCATGGATAGATCTAATTTCATCAGAATTTAAGCTATCAAATGAATCAAGAGAGTGAAGTGATACCTTAACAGAGGATGGAGAAATTTTCTTTGGAGATCCAGGTTTGTCTGAACTATTGGCCATCAATGCAATGTTGTCATAATCCAATTCATCTTCAAAGTCACTGGAATCAGCCCAATCCTTCTGTGTGACCATAAGTGCATTACCCTTTCCTGAATTCCTAGGCTTCTTACACTCACTAGCAAAGTGTCCAAGCTCGCTGCAGTTAAAGCACTTGATCTTGGCCTTATCAAGCTTGACAATTGTATTTTTGCTTTTGTCACTCTTCTTCTCCTCCTTTTTTTGAAAAGGTCCTTTGCTAAATCTTCTCCTGTTGAATTTTCCTTTCTTGAAAGCTTTAGCAAACATAGCAAAGAGTTCTTGCATCTCAGATTCAGAATCATTGTTGTCAGAGTCCATATCAGTAGTCTCTGAATCAGAACTTTCTTTGCTTTTCTTCTTCCTTGAATTTTTTACAGCAATCTCTTCATGCTGTTCTTCAGGAAGCTTCTTAACTTCAGATTGAGCAGTAAGTGCAATAGTCTTCATCTTTCCTTCACTCCTGCTCTTCTTCTGCTGCTTGTCAAGTTCATAAGCTCTCAATTTTCCATATACTGCCTCTAATGAAATCTCATCCAGATCATTAGCTTCCTCAATTGCAGATATCTTCTCATTGTAGAAATCAGGCAAAGCTTTCATGAACTTTGTATTCATGTCTTCCAAGTCGTAATATTTACCATGCATGGCCATCTCATTGATGAGTTTTGTAAACCTATCAAAGGTATCAGTAAGTGACTCACCAGACTTGGATTCAAAGTACTCATACTGTTGTATAAGTAATGTCCTCATATTCTTCCTGACAGGCTTAGTTCCTTCACAGTGAACCTTAAGATTGTCCCATATATCCTTAGCAGTTTTACAAGAGAGAACATAGTTAGTGAGAACAGAATCAAGACTGTTGAATAATATGTTTCTCACTTTAGCATCTTTGAGAGCATTCTCCTTGTCCTTATCTGACCATTCAGATTTTGGCTTCTCTGCTGTATGTTCTGGAACAACCACACCATCAACAGTTGCTTGTCCAACGACCTTTGTTGGAACAAAAGGTCCATCTCTGATTCTGTCAAGATAATCAGGATCTGTTGCTTCCAGATGATGCAACATCTTTACTTCCCATAGAGTATATTCGTTTCTATTGAGCATAGGAATTTTAGTATTCCCATCCTTGTAACCAGACATGATTGCAGATCTTTATGATTATTCGAAATCAACCTGCTCTGATACCAATTGTTAACTCGAATAACTTGTAGAAGGGGGGGGGGTTGAATACAAGTTATATAATCGTGTCTGATTTTTGCTTGATTATATGAACAAGAATAAACGAATGAATCAAACTCTTGTTTGTATTAATAAGATCAAATACAAACTCTACCAAAGGTGTACAATACCTTTAGCAGCTGCTGACAATACAAATATCTCTCTGTTTGTTTCGAACTCTCGAATACAAACCTTATACAGAGCTACGCACATTAACTAGTTCGACTCACGCTCTTTACAATGATATTGAGAGAGTATTTATAATGCTACCTATCAACTAATAACAGAAAGATATAATCTATACATGACAATGTTCTGCCTTCTAGTCGATAGTTTCCTTCAATAGAAAACTCTTTCCTTCATAATGTCTTCTTGCTTGTTCTTCAAACAACGATCCTATTTTATAGCACTTGCCAGTTTCTGTAGCATCTATAATGACATCATCAGTAACATGACTGATATCAGGATCTGTACACTGCATCAGTATCTGATCAACCATCAGTATTGGACCGTCATCAGGATTTGCTCTCTGTTCCTGACATGTAGTCTCCGATACACTGTTCATTCCTGACTAAACTATACAGATAACTGTTTTACACATAAAACCTATATACAGTGCTAAATCCTTTATAAGATCAGGATTACAAGAAGTATAATGTGTAAATTCTATTCTTAACATCACAACTTATGAATTATTCCTAACAGTTAGTGTATGAGGTAGTGACTCTCCAACTGAATATCCCACACATCCTTATTTGTTACATCAAGTGCAATTACTCCCTGGTGACCTTTAGTCTGATAGGATACTTCCTTTTAGGGGGTAAGTCGGAATGTGTTTAAGTTTGACTGTAATCTGGGATAAAAGTTGTTGGGTTTACAACCTCATGACTAATCATGTGAGAAAACAAAATTCCATTTAGATGAACCTGCATCACAGAATATGAGCAATATAGATAGAATGATATACATTTGTGATTTCAAAAGATTTACAATGTAAGCAATCACAGCTGTAGAAAGAAATTTTGAGTTATGGGAAAGATATAGATCTTGAGCCAATTTTACTAAACAAAAACATAAACAAAAATCCAATTAACAATAAATATTAGTCAAATTAATGAATGTTAATGTTTAAACCAATACAAACAAAACTATTTTATCATGTTTTAGATCCTGTATGTTAGATACCAACTGTTACCACTTGTTAACACTTGTTAGGTCTTGTCTTCAAATTGTTAGAACCTGGAAATCAAACGTTTATTCCTAAACAATTGAATTGACATATACCATTTTGATACCAACAATGGTCCTATATAAGAAATTCTGTTAATAAAAACAACACAACAAATATTATAAGTTAAAACAGCATGATATATGTGTGTTAAACAGAAGAAGTACAAAAGAACCAAGTACAGGGACCTGTTTGTAAGTTTTGCAAGTATAGTGACTAAACTGAAAAACTATACAAACTATTTATATACACATGAAAAATAATAAAAAAATAAGAAATAATATGCATAAAAATTAGATAAAATAAAAACTAAAAAGAAAAGAAAAATACAATTTTTTTTATTTTTTTATATATTTTTTTATTATTAAAAAAAATAAATGTATTAATAATATTTACATAATATTAGAAATAAAATAAATTAATTTACAAAAATATTTACAACAATATAACTACTTAAAAACAGCTAAATAGAAAATAAGAAAATACTAAAAATACCATAGGTTATCCTTTTTACGAAATCAAACATTAATAACAAAAGGACAAACACTACAAACCAATTAATAAACTATTAACTATTTACATAAATATTTGTAGTAAATTAATAAATCTATATATTTTCTTAATAAAGTAACTTTCTTATAGAAAATTATTTAAGGAGAAAATATGACTTATTAAATCAACACAAATATTCAAAAGTAATTTTCAACAAAAATAGATTTCTCACTAATTTCAACTTGTAAAATTTGAGAAAAATATTTTAAGAGAAAATTAAAATATTCTAAAATTAAAAGAAGTAAGTAGGAATATATTAAGAAGATAATGACAATGATTTTAGAATTAACAAGCAAGAAGATAAGTTGATAAAATAATTATACAAGTGATTTTAATAACAAATATTAACAAAGTAATCACTTATAAATTATTAAAGAGCAAACCTCAGATATTAACTAGTTTAATTACTAGGACTATTTAACATACCCAATTCACCAACAATTCTAGTGAATGTGGATTCATCAAGAGACTTAGTAAAAATATCTGCTGTTTGTTCTTCCGTGGGTACAAAATGTAACTCCACGGTACCATTCATGACATGCTCTCTAATGAAATGATACCTGATATCAATGTGCTTTGTCCTCGTATGCTGCACAGGATTGTTGGAGATTGCTATGGCACTTGTATTGTCACACAAGATAGGAATTTTGTCAAGTACAAAGCCATAGTCCCTTAGCTGATTCCTAATCCACAAAATTTGTGCACAACAGCTTCCAGCAGCTATGTATTCAGCTTCAGCTGTTGAGTTGGAAACTGTTTGCTGTTTCTTGCTGTACCAGAAAACCAACCTGCCACCTAGGAATTGACAACTCCCAGAGGTGCTTTTTCTATCTACAACACTTCCTGCATAATCTGAATCTGTATATCCAACAAGATTAAAACCAGAATCTTTAGGGTACCAGATGCCTAAGTTAGGCGTACCCTTAAGATATCTCAAGATTCTTTTAACAGCAATGAGATGAACATCTCTAGGATCCGATTGGAACCTTGCACACAAGCACGTAGCATACATAATATCTGGTCTATTTGTAGTAAGGTAAAGTAATGAGCCTATCATACCTATGTAGCTTGTGATATCTACCTTAGCAGAATTTTCACATGCTCCAAATTTGACAGCTGTAGATGATGGTGTTCTTGTTGAAGATGAGTCCTCCATTTGATATTTCTTGAGGAGCTCTCTGACATACTTGGATTGACAGATAAATATTCCATCTGTCCTTTGACTTACTTGCTGTTAACTCGAATAACTTATAGAAGGGGGGGTTGAATACAAGTTATATAATCATGTCTGATTTTTGCTTGATTATATGAACAAGAATAAACGAATGAATCAAACTCTTGTTTGTATTAATAAGATCAAATACAAACTCTACCAAAGGTGTACAATACCTTTAGCAGCTGCTAACAATACAAATATCTCTCTGTTTGTTTCGAACTCTCGAATACAAACCTTATACAGAGCTACGCACTCGAACTTGCAACTTCGTCGCTCTTTACAATGATATTGAGAGAGTATTTATAATGCTACCTATCAACTAATAACAGAAAGATATAATCTATACATGACAATGTTCTGCCTTCTAGTCGATAGTTTCCTTCAATAGAAAACTCTTTCCTTCATAATATCTTCTTGCTTGTTCTTCAAACAACGATCCTATTTTATAGCACTTGCCAGTTTCTGTAGCATCTATAATGACATCATCAGTAACATGACTGATATCAGGATCTGTACACTGCATCAGTATCTGATCAACCATCAGTATTGGACCGTCATCAGGATTTGCTCTCTGTTCCTGACATGTAGTCTCCGATACACTGTTCATTCCTGACTAAACTATACAAATAACTGTTTTACACATAAAACCTATATACAGTGCTAAATCCTTTATAAGATCAGGATTACAAGAAGTATAATGTGTAAATTCTATTCTTAACATCACAACTTATGAATTATTCCTAACAATCTCCCCCTATTTATGCTTTATAATCTGAAGCATAAATCTAAGTTGTGGATGTCAAAACATATAGCAATACAACCAGAATAGAATTTATGAATGTAGAATTATGAAGTTAAGTACCTCCTTCCAGATGTAGACGATTATCTAGTACTTAGAAGAAAGAATTTTAACTATTAATGCTGCTCTTCCTTTATCACTTCCTAGCTGAGATTCACCACTGTCACTCCTGCTAGTTCTTCTTTTTACTACCCTTTGTCTGATCTTTATCTCCCCCAGCTTTATCATCCCCAGTCTGGTGGTGTTGTTGTTGTCTTTGAATTGTCTTTATCTCCCCCTTTTTGACATCAGCAACATTAATTCCAAGAGATTCAGAAACAGAACAAATGAGATCCATAAGAACTGCTTGATTTTCCATAATTGTGACTTGGTTATCTTCAAGTGATTGAAGTCTTGTTTGAATAGCAATTTGAGAATTCTGAATATCTTTCAAAACATCAGAATGAACTTCAATGTTGGAAGTGCTTCTAGTATCTTCAGTATCAGAATCAGAAAGAACTGTATCTTCAAGTCTTGTAGAAGAAGTTGCTTGAGTTGTATGATATTCAAGTAATAAAACCTGATTAGAAGTATCAACATCTTCATCTTTCTGTTCTGGAACTGAAACATGATCATCATTTCCTTCACCAGTATTCTGTGTACTAACATCTTCAAATCCTGACTCCTCCTTAGAGTGATCAGAGACTGTTGATGTCTCAATTCTAGCTGATATTGGAAGTACATACAAAGGAACACTAGGATCATTAGGATCTTCATCTGGTACATATGTATCAAGAGATTGCTTTATCCTGGCACCTCTTCAGTTAATGATTTCTGCAAGCCTCTCCTTTTGCTTCTGAGCTTTAACTTCTGGCTTTGCATTTTGATGTGCTAGGTCATTCTTCTGATACATTTTGATGAATGAATAAGTACCAGCATCCATACCCAAATTTTCAGACCAAGATTCAGGAAAAACCTGATCCCAGAAATCAAATGATGGTTTCCTAATTTTCTCTCCCTCACTATGGAGTTGATCATCCATACCCTCATTCTCACTTTGACTTTCTAAAGTCAACACTCTTTCTACCTCACCTTTTGCCTGGTCAGGAGCCAGCCGCTCAAATTGTGGATCTAAGTCCATCTTTTCAAGTGTATCACTCAAATTTAGATAAGTACTCTCATGACCTACAGAAAAATAGAGTTTAGAAGGAGTTTTTATACCTGAACTCACATGGAGAGAGGGTTCCTCATTTGGCATGTGGCTTGAGGTTTTCTCCAAGGAGTGAGCTGCTATAGTCTCTGAACCCATACAATCATCTTCTTTCCTTTCAGAAACTACAGGCTCCAGTATACCACTTTCAGGTTCTTTACTAGACTCTGATGTCTTCAGTAATACTTCATTAGACACCATAGTTAGTACATCACCGTCTTTAAGTGTTGTTTGCTGAGACACACCCTCAAGGTGGATAGACTCTGACTGAACAAAATTTGTTTGATCTTCAGAAAAATCAACCAAAGTCATTCCTCCCATATCATAGGGTATCTCACTTGCATTCTCAGTCATCACAGAAGACCTTTCAACATCAGCTATCACAGCTCCTGAGTCATCCTTCCTCTGACTAGATGGTTCTTGTGTTACAGTGACTGTGATCTGATCTTTCCTACTATTCACCACTGGTGCAATAGTATCTTCTGTTGACTGCTTTCCTCTATCTACTTCCTCCAGTTGTTCACCTTGAGCTGAAGCATCTTCAATAATTATATCCTTGTCAAATAAATATGCATGAAGTGATTGAAGTGCAACATGCTTCGAGAGTCCAAATTTCTTGACTAATTGTCTTCTGACAGATACATAGAAATACATCTTCATTAAGTCAAGTCTTTGATGTAGAAGTCCATATTCATCTGGAAATAAAAGTTTTGGTACTCTTTCAACCAGAAAATCTAGAACAGGCCTTGACAACTTCACTTTGAGAGAAATTAGTCCCATAGCCAGTCTGTATGATAATGTAGTTTCCCATGAAGAATCAATATCCAGATCTCTCTTGTCAAATACTGACATAGATGTAGCTTGATTTGTAGAAACCTGCATGATATTAGTTGGACTAGACTCTGTGTGTGTAGGTGACAATTGAATCTTTCTCCTTGTTCTCCTGATATAGTGAGCAAAAGATTTATCCTGAGAAGACTCAAGAGGTGTAGACACAGAAGTGATCTTGGGATGAGATCTTTGTTCAATAGACACAGTCTTTTGAGAGACAGTATCCAGTAACTGTTTTCCCTTTTTAAGAACTACAGCCTTTTGGGAGACTGCAGCCTGGCTGTGACTAGGTTTTTCATCTCTCTGTGCTAACAAAGAAAGTTGAATTGCAGCCTTCAATTCTGCTCTCTCAGCAAGAGTTAAATCATCATCATCTTCACTAGAATTACTACTACTACTTGACACAACAAATCTTCTCTTCCTTACAACTGATGTCTTTTGAGAAACACCAGAGGTTGGTTTCTTTGAAACAATAGGCTGTGGATCAAAATTTGGTTCTTGAATTGTTTCAGAGACTATAATGTTTTGGGCTACTTGGGTAGACACAGGTGGGTTCTCCTCCAATTGAGATTCCTGAGCCATTTCACCACAAAAGAAAGAAGAATTGTAGAGAGTAGGAAGATGAGTTTTAAGAATTACCTGAACATGATGTGGATAATGAATTACAGGTATTTCATCTAGATTCTTTTCATTGTCCTTCTTTGCAATGTCAGAGAAAATTCTCTTTTGCTGTTCATAAGAAGAAACACAATGTTCTCTACCAAATCTAGTTTCAACATCAGGAACGAAATGGTTAACAAACAATTGCATAAATCTATGATAATAAACCATTTTCCTGTTTTGATCTCTTGACCCAAGTTTGATACTCATCTGACTTAAGATAATATGACCAATGTTAATTACTCTGTCATAAAGCAAACTATAAGCAATATGTGATGTAACAGAAGTAATTTGCTGAAAAGAACTACATTTGCCAGTAAAACATTTAGCAATTTGATCAAAGTAAAAAGACCATTCCTTTCTAAGAAAAGACCTATTCAACTGGCTCATGTTATCTAGAGGTCCACTATAACCTAATTCAGACAACATAGTTCTTATATTATCATCAGATGGTACATTCTCATAACTATCAGTAACAGGTAAGCAAAGTACTGAATTAACAACAGATTCAGTAATGTCAAATGAATCTTGTCCTAAATGTAGAACAATCTTACCTGATTGACTCTGAGTAGAATCAATTACCTCAGCATTCTTCCAAGCTTGTGAAACAGCTACTTGATTAATCTGTGGAGATGCTGTCAATGCATAACTTAATGATCCATACACCAGAAAGTCCATGATTGGATGAAAATCAGATGATACTTCTTCCTTGTTGGTGATAGCTGCAACATGATTGTTTGTCATAAAATCAAAGTCACCAAACTTGAAGGATACTGATTTAGGTAATCTTCTCTGAGCTGCCATTTTTGATCTGAAAAGAAACTTGAAAAATTCTTGAAATGGATTAGTGATTTTGAAAACTCAAGAGTGATTTTTGCTTTAGAGAATGTAAAATTAGAGAAAGCAATTACACGATTAGAGTTTCAAAACAAATATATTTCACAAATCTTTCAGACCACTATCCCACGTTGACACGTAGATTGACAGGTGTCAGTCCCTGAAAAATGCGATTACCCACGATTTTTTTTGGAAAATAAAATCCAAAATTGATTTTCATGAAATAAATCAGGGTATAAATAAGCAATACTGATCAGCTTCCTTTTCCTGATGACCTCTCATCAAAATAATCACAAAATGTAATGTGATTTAAAAATATAATTTTCAAATCCTGATGGTCACACATGAAATCCTGACCAATATTATCAGCGACTTAATATGGAGTTTCCACGTGGCATTTTTCTTTTATCTGAAAAAGAAAATAAACAATTAATCTGAACAGAAAATCAATTGATTAGATATTTTCAATATTTCTTGAAACAAGAAATACAGTCTCATGCAATAATTAGCATTTGACTTCATTAAAACTTCCAAGTGACTGCTCAGCTTCTCACGTCTTTCTTTAAAAGAACCAAACGCTTTATGCCATTCTCCATAACCTTTCAATTTCTTTTCTTCTCAACAATGCTTCTCAAACCAAAAATCCCTTCAAACCCATTTTCCAGATTTTTCTTGATCGATGAACATCCTGTTCTTGATCATCTCTTTGAACAAATGATTCTTCTCATCGAACTAATCATGAATGGATTGGTTTTCGACAATATCCAGAAGTTTCTTCTAGAACATCCATCTGTTGGATACAATCTTCCCCTAACCTCCTCAAAACTTGAGGATGAAGAATTTGGCCGAGAGTCTGAGGTTGATCTTGATGGAGATGCTATTCATTTAAGTTAGCTGCTCTCATTCAAGTCGCCCAGACAAGGAATTCAAGAGCAAATGAGGCTTTCATCCCCTGATGGATTTCTTGAGATGCTCCTTGTCCTGTTCCTCAGAGTTCATATCAATAGACAAGTATAGAATAGAAATTTAGACAAAAAGATGTTGTATTTCATTTCCATGTAATGATTTCTATTAATGAAAATACAATTTCTTGTTATTTGCTTGACTTTTGATTTTTGAATGATGTATAAATTATCAGTATGCAAATATAAAAACTTGCTAGCATAGACTTAATACATCACAGAATCAGATTATTACACAAAGTAAACGTCAGAATCTGAAACAATTTTCATAATCCTGATACTGACACAATACTGATGACGTCAGCATCCTGATAACAAATCTAATCCTGATGATTATTAACAAGTCTATCATACTGAAATTTATCAAGGCAATGTGTTATAGCTCAAGCATTTAACAATCAAATATAGATCCTGACAAGAATATCAAGTCTATAAGCTAAGAACAACATACCTTGCTACTTTTGCAGATGTTAAAATCTAAAAATTTAACATTCCTAACTCACTTACTAGTCTACTGAATGTAGTCTCATCAAGTGGTTTAGTTAGAATATCTGCAAGCTGTTTGTCAGTAGGAACAAAATGAAGTTCCACAGTACCATTCTCAATATGTTCTCTAATAAAATGATACCTGACATCAATGTGCTTAGTCCTTGAATGTTGAACTGGATTTTCTGCAATTTTAATAGCACTAGTATTATCACAAAAAATAGGAATATTACTAAGTGTCATACCATAATCCATCAACTGATTTCTTATCCAAAGGAGCTGTGCACAACAACTGCCTGCTGCTATGTACTCAGCTTCTGCAGTTGAGGTTGAAACAGATTGTTGCTTCTTGCTTGCCCAAGAAATCAATCTATTTCCCAAAAATTGACATGTACCTGTAGTGCTTTTCCTGTCTATCTTACACCCTGCATAATCAGAGTCTGAATAGCCAATTAGAAAGAAATCAGATTCTCTAGGATACCACAAACCAAGATTTGGAGTTCCTTTGAGATATCTAAAAATTCTCTTCACAGCAATTAAATGAGATTCCTTAGGATCACTTTGGAATCTAGCACATAAACAGGTAGAAAACATTATATGTGGCCTACTTGCAGTTAGATATAACAATGAGACTATCATGCCTCTATAACTAGTATTATCCACACTCTTCCCTTTAGGATCAGAGTCTAGTTTAGTGGCTGTTGCCATGGGTGTTTTTGCAACTGCACAGTCTTGAAAGTCAAATCTTCTTAAAAGATCTTTGATATACTTTGACTGATTAATGAAAATACCAGTCTCAGTCTGTTTGACCTGCAAGCCTAAGAAATAATTTAGTTCACCCATCATGCTCATCTGATACTTAGACTGCATAAGCTTGCTAAACTTAGCACACAACTTTTCATTAGTAGAACCAAAAATAATATCATCAACATAAACTTGAACTAAAAGCAATTCACCTTTTATCTTTCTAAAGAATAGAGTTTTGTCAATTGCATGTACCTCTTGTGAAGCCATTTTCAAGAAGAAATTTAGACAAAGTCTCATACCATGCTCTTGGTGCCTGCTTTAGTCCATAGAGTGCCTTGTCAAGTTTGTAGACATGATTTGGAAACTTTGGATCAACAAATCCAGGTGGCTGTTCTACATACACTTCTTCATCAAGTTTTCCATTTAGAAAAGCACTCTTTACATCCATCTGGTATACCTTAAATTTTGAATGAGCTGCAAATGCAAGAAACATTCTGATTGCTTCCAATCTTGCTACAGGTGCAAAGGTCTCATCATAATCAATGCCTTCTTCCTGAGAATAACCCTTGGCCACCAGTCTTGCTTTGTTTCTTACAATCATACCAGATTCATCTAGCTTGTTTCTGAAAACCCATCTTGCACCAACAATAGACCTATCTTTAGGTCTTGGTACCAGTTTCCAAACTTTGTTTCTCTCAAACTCATTTAATTCCTCCTGCATTGCAATTACCCAATCAGGATCCTGTAAGGCTTCTTCAACCTTCTTAGGTTCATTCTTTGAGAGAAAACAACTATACAAGCATTCATTTTGAATTGATCTTCTAGTTCGAACACCACTATTTGGATCACCAATTATCAAATCTTCAGTATGATCCTTTGTCCATTTTCTAACAGGTGGAAAATCAACTCTGCTAGTCTCTCCCCCTAAGTTAGTGGTATCCCTTGTAGAAGAATTCTCTCTACCTTCAAAAACTCTCCTTTGATCAATAGAATCAGTAGATTCCATATTGCTGCTCGTTACTGATCTTTCCTCAGAAGACTCTGAAAGGTCAGTTCCTGATGGAGTAGACTCTGAAACATCAATTCCTGATGGAATAAACTCTGAAAGACTAGTCTGCTCCTGATGATCACTGTGTTCTCTCTGATTTATTTACTCCCACTCAACAGTAGCATTCCTTTGAGAAGCAATAGAAATTCCTTCTGGAGAACCTTCATCATCACTTGAGAGTATCTCAGAATTCTTCAGATTTTCAAATTCCAATTTGTCATGGCTTTCATCAGTTTGCAAAATTCCAAATTTCTTATCATCAAATGCAACATGAATTGATTCCACAACAATGTGAGTTCTGAGATTATAAACTTTGAAGGCCTTAGATGCTGAATATCCTAGAAAAATTGCTTCATCCGATTTGGCTTCAAATTTTCCAAGTTGTTCTGGATGAACTTTTAGGACATAGCATTTGCATCCAAAGATGTGAAAATATTTCACACTTGGTTTCTTTCCTTTGATCATCTCATAGGGAGTTTTTCCATGACTATTTACCAAGGTACAGTTCTGAGTGAAACATGCAGTGTTAATAGCTTCTGCCCAAAAGTAGGTTGGAAGTTTTGCATCTGCAAGCATGGTTCTTGCTGCCTCTATGAGAGTCCTGTTCTTTCTTTCCACTACACCATTTTGCTGAGGTGTACCAGGTGCAGAAAACTGTTGAGTGATTCCATTGTCTGCACAAAACCCCTCCATTGTAGAATTCTTGAATTCTGTACCATTGTCACTCCTAAGTACTTTGACTTTGTTCTCAGAGTTATTATGAATATTCTTGATGAGTTCAATGATTTGCTGAGGAGCTTCATCCTTCTTGTGTAGAAAGAACACCCATGTGAAACTTGTGAAATCATCCACCATAACTAGAGCATATCTTTTCTTGCTGATAGACATAATGTTTACTGGACCAAACAGATCAAGATGTAGCATGTGAAATGGTTCAGTAATTGAATTTTCAGTCTTGCTCTTGAAAGTGGTTCTTCTCTGCTTTCCAAGCTGACATGCATCACAAAGTCCATCTTGCACAAAATTTGCCTGAGGTAGGCCTCTCACCAAATTGTGTTTAACAAGTTGATTAAGCTTCTTGAAATTAAGATGTGAGAGCTTCTTGTGCCAATTCCAGCTTTCATCATTTGTTGCTTTGCTGTAGAGACATCTAACAATTCCTTTAGATGTATCACTTAAGCTGGCTTCATATATGTTACCATGTCTTTGACCAGTTAGAACAATGTCTCCATTCTGCATATTCAAGACTTTGCATCCTTCTTTGTCAAAGATTGATTTGTAACCTTTATTACCCAGTTGACTTATGCTTAAAAGAGTATGTTTCAAGCCTTCAACCAGTGCTACATTTTCTATGATGACATTCCCCAAAATAATTGAGCCATATCCCAGAGTTTCTTCTTTGTTGCCATCTCCAAAAGATATTACTGGGCCAGCTTTCCTCTCAAACTTTGTAAGCAGGGACTTCTTTCCAGTCATATGTCCAGAGCATCCACTGTCCAAGATAATTGAATGCTTCTTTCCTGTGCCCTGCAAACAAAAAGTAACTAGTTAGAATTTTTTAGGACCCAACTTTGATTGGATCCTTTCTTACTAGATTTAGAGACAACAGACTTTGAAGATTTTGCATTTATTTTACCTGTTGCAGAGTCAACTTTAGACTCTGATCTCACAAACTGTTTGTGACTAGGAGTTTCAGATTTCAAAGAATAATAGTCATAATACAGTTCATGATATTCTCTACACATGTAAATGGAATGAAGTAAACTACCACAATGATAACAAGCTTTTTGTGGTTGGTATTGAATTTTCTGAGTCTTGGGGAATCTGGACTCAGTTTTCCAAGAAGGTTTTTGATTGCAGTCTAGGGCCAAATGATTATGATTTCCACACTTATAGCATTTTTTCCTAGGTGCATCAGGTACATTCTTGAAATTATTCTCTTTGTTAATACCTTCTTTTCCATTCCTATTTCTCTTGATCTTGCTAGACTCTGAAAGACCATCTAATCTCTGTTTCAACTGAGTCTTAGACAGAAAACCTATGTTCACATTCTTAGGTTTCTCTAACACTTTCTCATCTGAATAACTATTGTTAATCCTTTTGTGTACAACAGGGGTACCTTTTGAATCAACAAATTTAACATGATTAGGTTCAGAAACAATTTTCTTACCTTCAGATTTAGATGTGTTAGCTTCTACCTTACTATCATCATTGACAATAGCTACTTTTTCTTCTTGTCTAGCCCTATCAAAACCTAAACCATTAACCTTACCACGAATTCCACTCTCAAAGATTTCTATTGTCTTCTTACTGGAATTGTTAATGGTCTTAATCACATCTCTCTCTTCTTCTAGTTCTTTTCTGACATAGTCATAAGCCTCAAGAATTACACTATAATCATGCTTAGCTTTATCAGAACTCAACTTGTATTCTTCCATTTGAATTAATTCAGATTCAAGAAAATTATTTCTATCAACTAATTTATCATTCTTAACCTTAAGTTCATCTCTTTCACAAGTAAGAATTCTAAAATTAGTCATAAGATTTTTAAACTCAGCATGGATAGATCTAATTTCATCAGAATTTAAGCTATCAAATGAATCAAGAGAGTGAAGTGATACCTTAACAGAGGATGGAGAAATTTTCTTTGGAGATCCAGGTTTGTCTGAACTATTGGCCATCAATGCAATGTTGTCATAATCCAATTCATCTTCAGAGTCACTGGAATCAGCCCAATCCTTCTGTGTGACCATAAGTGCATTACCCTTTCCTGAATTCCTAGGCTTCTTACACTCACTAGCAAAGTGTCCAAGCTCGCTGCAGTTAAAGCACTTGATCTTGGCCTTATCAAGCTTGACAATTGTACTTTTGCTTTTGTCACTCTTCTTCTCCTCCTTCTTTTGAAAAGGACCTTTGCTAAATCTTCTCCTGTTGAATTTTCCTTTCTTGAAAGCTTTAGCAAACATAGCAAAGAGTTCTTGCATCTCAGATTCAGAATCATTGTTGTCAGAGTCCATATCAGTAGTCTCTGACTCAGAACTTTCTTTGCTTTTCTTCTTCCTTGAATTTTTTACAGCAATCTCTTCATGCTGTTCTTCAGGAAGCTTCTTAACTTCAGATTGAGCAGTAAGTGCAATAGTCTTCATCTTTCCTTCACTCCTGCTCTTCTTCTGCTGCTTGTCAAGTTCATAAGCTTTCAATTTTCCATATACTGCCTCTAATGAAATCTCATCCAGATCATTAGCTTCCTCAATTGCAGATATCTTCTCATTGTAGAAATCAGGCAAAGCTTTCATGAACTTTGTATTCATGTCCTCCAAGTCGTAATATTTACCATGCATGGCCATCTCATTGATGAGTTTTGTAAACCTATCAAAGGTATCAGTAAGTGACTCACCAGAATTGGATTCAAAGTACTCATACTGTTGTATAAGTAATGTCCTCATATTCTTCCTGACAGGCTTAGTTCCTTTACAGTGAACCTTAAGATTGTCCC
Organism: Kitagawia praeruptora; assembly: GCA_037693485.1. Lineage (NCBI taxonomy): Eukaryota > Viridiplantae > Streptophyta > Magnoliopsida > Apiales > Apiaceae > Kitagawia > Kitagawia praeruptora. The sequence goes on from CM075352.1 coordinate 119,324,651, forward strand.
ATATATCTTTAGCAGTTTTACAAGAGAGAACATAGTTAGTGAGAACAGAATCAAGACTGTTGAATAATATGTTTCTCACTTTAGCATCTTTGAGAGCATTCTCCTTGTCCTTATCTGACCATTCAGATTTTGGCTTCTCTGCTGTATGTTCTGGAACAACCACACCATCAACAGTTGCTTGTCCAACGACCTTTGTTGGAACAAAAGGTCCATCTCTGATTCTGTCAAGATAATCAGGATCTGTTGCTTCCAGATGATGCAACATCTTTACTTCCCATAGAGTATATTCGTTTCTCTTGAGCATAGGAATTTTAGTATTCCCATCCTTGTAACCAGACATGATTGCAGATCTTTATGATTATTCGAAATCAACCTGCCCTGATACCAATTGTTAACTCGAATAACTTGTAGAAGGGGGGGTTGAATACAAGTTATATAATCGTGTCTGATTTTTGCTTGATTATATGAACAAGAATAAACGAATGAATCAAACTCTTGTTTGTATTAATAAGATCAAATACAAACTCTACCAAAGGTGTACAATACCTTTAGCAGCTGCTAACAATACAAATATCTCTCTGTTTGTTTCGAACTCTCGAATACAAACCTTATACAGAGCTACGCACTCGAACTTGCAACTTCGTCGCTCTTTACAATGATATTGAGAGAGTATTTATAATGCTACCTATCAACTAATAACAGAAAGATATAATCTATACATGACAATGTTCTGCCTTCTAGTCGATAGTTTCCTTCAATAGAAAACTCTTTCCTTCATAATATCTTCTTGCTTGTTCTTCAAACAACGATCCTGTTTTATAGCACTTGCCAGTTTCTGTAGCATCTATAATGACATCATCAGTAACATGACTGATATCAGGATCTGTACACTGCATCAGTATCTGATCAACCATCAGTATTGGACCGTCATCAGGATTTGCTCTCTGTTCCTGACATGTAGTCTCCGATACACTGTTCATTCCTGACTAAACTATACAGATAACTGTTTTACACATAAAACCTATATACAGTGCTAAATCCTTTATAAGATCAGGATTACAAGAAGTATAATGTGTAAATTCTATTCTTAACATCACAACTTATGAATTATTCCTAACACTTGCAATCCAAGAAAGAACTTCAGCTCACCCATCATGCTCATTTCAAACTTACCCTGCATTAACTTAGCAAATTTCTTGCAAAGAAGATCATTAGTAGACCCGAATATTATATCGTCCACATAGATTTGAACTAATATTGTATCATTTTTATGTTTCTTTGTGAAGAGAGTTTTGTCTATGACACCTCTAACAAAACCATTTTCAAGTAAAAATTCAGAGAGAGTGTCATACCATTTCCTTGGTGCTTGATTAAGACCATAGATAGCCTTGAAGAGAAAGTAGACATAATCCATGAATTCTGGATCTTCAAAGCCAGGGGGCTGTTCTACATATACCTCTTCATCTAGCTTACCATTCAGAAAGGCACTCTTGACATCCATTTGATAAACCTTAAAGTTTGAGAATGCTACGAATGCCAAGAATATTCTGATAGCCTCAAGTCTTGCCACTGGAGCGTAGGTTTCATCATAATCAATGCCTTCAGCTTGTGAATAACCCTTTGCTACCAGCCTTGCTTTATTTCTTGTCACTGTCCCATCTTCATCTAGCTTGTTTCTGAATACCCACCTTGTGTCAACCACTTTCCTGTCTTTGGGTCTGGGTACCAGCTTCCATACTTCTTGTTGTTTGAATTGATTGAGTTCATCTTGCATAGCAATCACCCAATCAGGATCAGAAAGAGCCTCCTCAGTTTTCTTAGGTTCCATTTCAGATAGAAACCCTGAATAGTTACATTGATTTTGAGTAGCACTTCTAGTTTTAACTCCAACATCTGGATCACCAATAATAAGCTCAAAAGGATGAGCTCTATTCCAAACAATCTGTCTGGGAAGATTTAATCTTGATGATTCGCCTTGTTCTTCATTGTGATGTTGAGTATGACTAATTGATCCTTCATTATCTCCCCCTGAGTTGTTGCCAGGTTGACTAGATGAATGTTCAAGAGTGTCAGGTGTATCTTCATTATTCTCATTGTTTTCACCACCATTACCCTGATCATCATCGTTGTCATTAGCATCAGCAAAAATCTCAGGTGAATTGTCATCATCTGAATCTGTATCTGTCATGTCATCGAAAGATAGCTTTTCAGATGGATCCTCAGTTTGGATACTAGGGAGTTTAGTGTCATCAAATGTTACATTGACACTTTCCATCATCTTCTGTTCATCAATCACATACACCCTATATGCTCTCATTGAATAACCAATAAAAATTGCTTCAAATGCTTTTGTATCGAATTTACCACCTTGATCATCACCTTCTTTAAGCACAAAGCATTTTGCCCCAAATACATGAAAGTATTTGAGTGATGGTTTCTTATCAGCCATAATTTCATAGGGTGTCTTCATATGGTCTTTATTGATTAGAGTTCGATTCTGGGTATAGCAAGCAGTGTTGACAGCTTCAGCCCAAAAGTACAATGGAAGCCTTGATTCACTTAACATAGTACGTGCAGCTTCAATCAAGGCTCTATTCTTTCTTTCCAATACCCCATTTTGCTGAGGAGTTCTTGGAGCTGAGTATTGTCTAGTTATACCCTTCTCAGTGCAGAAGTCATTTAGAACTGCATTCTTGAATTCAGTTCCATTGTCTGATCTTATAGCTCTCACTGGATACGTAGAATCTCACTCAATTAATTTGATGTGATCAATCACCAGTTGTGGAGTCTCATCTTTAGAATTCAAAAATATGACCCATGTGTATTTTGAAAAATCATCAACGATCACTAGAGCATATCTCTTCCTTGACATGGACATCACATTAACTGGACCAAACAAATCCATATGAAGTAATTGTAATGGTTCAGTATTGAAGATGTGTCAGTGCTCCTGTGACTTGCCCTTTTTAGCTTGCCTTTTTGACATGCATCACACAGTCCTTCTTGAGTGAATTCCATTGAAGGCAAACCTCTCACCAATTCTCTTTTAACTAGAGAATTCATTGTTTTGAAATTAAGATGAGAAAGTTTCTTGTGCCATAGCCAACTCTCGTCATTAGATGCTTTAGTGTAGAAGCAAGTAATTTCTGCAGTGCTTCCTGAGTTCATATTGGCTACGTACAGATTGCCTTTTCTAACTCCTGTCAGTTATGGCTTTTCATGTCTCTTGTGTGAAATTAGACAATTCTTCTTGTTGAAATAAACTTCATATCCTTTGTCACAGAATTGACTGACACTGAGCAAATTGTGCTCAAGTCCTTTCACAAAAGAGACTTCATCAATGATAACATTTCCAGCTTCAAGTCTGCCATATCCATCAGTTCTACCTTTGCTGTTATCTCCAAAGGTAACTACTGGACCGGCCTTCTCCACCACATTTGTCAGCAGGGTTCTGTCACCAGTCATATGCCTTGAACATCCACTGTCCATGATCTAGGTTACTCGTTCAACCTGTTCAACACCCTGCAATGACAAACGGATTAAACTTTCTTCGGAACCCAAGCTTGGTTGGGTCCAGAGTACTTAAAGAATTGACCTTTGTCAGGCAAAACAACATTTTTAACCTTGACACCATCAGTCAACAAACATTTTACCCTATAAACAGATTTGACAATCTTTTGTTTAATTTTGGGTATCCATGTTTGTTTAGCAGCAATAACATTTTTTTCATTGACTGGACATTTGACCTTGTAGACAACCTTAGTAAAACTTTGTTTAGGCTTAAGTACAAATGTCTCTCTCCTAACATGAGGAGGACTAGCAGTCTTTGATCTAACATTATTATTCCTGTTCATATGTTGTCGAGGAGTAGTCTTATTATCACATGCACGATTACCATTAAATTAAGCAGACATAACATTAAAAGCACAAGACATACAATTGACAACACCACATGCTTTATGAGAAGTATCAATAACAGGCATGGTATTCATGTTAGACATGTTATTATTCTGCTCCAACTTGTTATCACCTAACTCAATTTTAGATGAACTGGGAACAAACTTCACTGGTTTCATAGAAACAACCTTATTAGATTTAACATTTTTGGTTGTAGGTGCCTTAACAGATTTATCATTAACAAGGACTATGCCATTAGCACTGTCCTCATTTTTCATTTCTTCTTGAATCAAAATAGAATACATGTTTGGTGGTTCAGAAACAGATTCTTTAAACATGGGTTTTTCAACATTCTTGAGAACGTGTGGTATACCTCTTTCTTTAGCAGGAATAGGATTAGCAGAATGATTGCTCAAAGAACCAACAGCTTCTTTGTAACCAAACCCTATTCCTACAGTTTGTTCTCTAGCTTGTTTGTTGAAGTGCTCTTTGGAAACTTTAACAGAATTATAACAAGCTCTAATCTGTGTTTCAAGTTCTCTAATCCTGATGTCTTGTTCAGCAATCCTATCAACTTGTTTTACCATGTATTCTCCTAATGACTTATCTCTGCGGTTAAGTCGAGCTATTTCTTCTATATTCTTATCTTGATTAGTATGCACCTTTTTTAATTCTAACACTTCATTTTCAAGTTTAGTGTTTACAAGACTTATTCTCTCGTATCCCTTTTGTGCATTACTCAAGGAATTACGTAAGCTACAAATTAACTCTTCATCAGTAAGAATTACCGGTGTGGTGTAATAAGTTGATGACTCAGCATTTGCCACAAGCGCGAAATTTCCATATTCTTCGTCTTCGCTATCTGTGTCATCCCAGCTCCTTTCCCGAGCTACAATCACCTCCTTTTCAGAGCTGTAAGGTTGAACAACCTTAGCTTTCATTTTCACCGAGGCTTCACCAACCAAAGCAGTAGAAGTGTCATCTACCATTTCCTCATTTATTATCAAAATGGTATCCCAGACATGTTTTGCATCTTTACAATTAACAACATGATTTTGCATGATTAAATCTAGGGATTCCATCAAAATCAGCTGTAGGTTCATATCCAGGGCAGCTTCCTCCTTTTCAGCAGGGGTATAATTATTAGGATCCTTTGAATACGTCCTTTTAGCAAATTCAACAACTCCATCCACAATTACTTCCTCTTCTGTAACCATATGAATTATTGGCCCGGTTTTCAATATTCCTAAATATTTAGGATTGGCCACTTGTAGAAAAAGGGTCATTTTCTTTTTCCACAATTCATAATTTTCCTTGTCAAATATGGGTATCTTAACAGAACCAAATTTTGAAGACATGATGAATTTTTAAGAGAGTTAAAAATTCGAGATAAATTTTTGATTGAATAAAAATAGGATCTTGATTTGTGTATCAATCAATAGGCTCTGATACAAATAGTTAGGTCCGATAAGATTGTAGAAGGGGGGGTTGAATACAATCTATATCAATTTCTCGAAATTTGTCCGTTAAATAAAATTTAGTTTAGACAAATTTGTGCGGAATTAATTGAAACAAATTTTCAAGTTGAATATACAATATATTAACTTGATGGGTGTTACAATTTCAGTACAGATTAATTATCAAGATGATAAAAACTAATTAGAAAATTCGACATGAACTTTTCTAATTTAGTTAATAAAAATTAAGATAAGAACTAGGAAACTTAATTCGCTAGTAGTACAAGAATCACAAATAATCAAGTTCCACCGGATAAAATATTACAAAGGAGATGAACTTGATTTTACAGAAATTAATTTGTTCTTGGTGTGTTCTTGAGCTTTTTGAGAGAGAAGAAGGCTGCTGGGTTTGTTGTTGGATGTAATGTTGTAGTTATTTTTGTTTGTTGAGCCGCCTTGCTCTTTTATGTCTTCTGCCTCTTTTTAACACTTAATCAGACTATCCAGAGACTATCAAATGACTTGCAGACTATCCAGTTGAGCTGCAGACTACCGGTGTGACTATCATTGATAGACTATTAAATGGCTTGTAGACTATCCATTTAATAATACAGACTATCAATTACTCTTGCAGACTGTCGGTATGACTATCAACTTAAAATTCAGACTACCGGTGTGACTATCAGCTCTCTTGTAGACTACCGGTGTGACTATCTGGCTTGGCAGACTACCCAACTCTTTCTCCAGACTATCAAAATGACTATCCTGATAGTCTTTAATACATGATTTTTCTGGCAGACTATCATGCAGACTTTCTGGTAGACTATTTCCTTAGCAGACTATCAACCTGTGCAGACTATGCTTTGCAGACTATCTCACAGACTATCAGAGATAGACTTTTAACAATAAAACCATAGTCTAAAAACACTTCTAATAGACTTTATAAATATATATTAATTCCAAATTAATTAATTCAATAATTAACTTAATAAATAAATTAATTCTTGAAGAATTAATTTATTAATTAATTTAACTAAATACTTTAAATTAATTAAGAAAGAATTAACATAATTCTTTTTCTTGGTCATGCAGACTATCCAACCAGACTATTAAATTAAGAATAAGACCTGGCAATTCTTTTACTTTAATCATTAAACCTTGCCATTCTTTTCTTCTTTATTCAAGAAACCATCACTCGCCTGGACCTTTTAATTCTTGTAGTTCAATAACATTCACTTGTCACCTTTTTCGAACCTGCAACCTTTTAAGAATTTTGACCCATAGAAATGTTTTTTAACCCGCACAGCTTATAATTTTTAATTAATAAATAATTATTTTAATCCAGAAATTATAAAAATAAATATCTAATATTATTAGATATTTATAAATATAATTTTCTAAATAAATAAAATATTTATTAATATAAATAAATCCTTACGCTCTAAGTTGCGGTCTCTTGAGGGTCTGGAACCGGACTCCTTTTGCTTAACAAAAATTATATCAATTCCAACCGGGGTTCCAGCTTTAAGAATATATCACTTTCCATATTCTTGTGATAATTCTATTTCCTCGTAGCCAGTCCACTTGATAATAAAATCCTTGTGATTAAATAATTTAGCACTCATGTTGCTTGCACAATGATTTTCTCTCATACCAGTCTTGATATCTTGAACCACTGAAGTTAATGATGAACAACCACTGTTAAATGTTGACACTCGATGTACTGTCTGGTTCATGAGTGACTAACCGCAATGACTGTTCTTCATATATTGACTTTAAAATCTGGTTCCTTTTCTTTTCTTCTCTCTCTCTTTAATCTTCTGTACTGTCTCTGTCACTGTTGAAATCTCTGTCACTTTAAACGAATCCACTTCTTAACGAAAACTCCAATGAGGCTTGATCAGATGTCTGAACTTCTTTCAATGTAGTAATTCCCCAAGTCTGTAGATTGACCTTGATCTTTTTCTTCTGACAGATAATACAATCTGAGATTCCTTGTGACAGTCTATATACTATTTACTATTACAATCTTGTTTAAGTTGAGTTGTATCCTCGAAATACAAATAGGCTACATCATATGCCTTTCAGTGATTCAGGTTAAGGCATTGAATCACAGATTTGATGAAACTCATAAGTCAATTGTAGATCTCAGAACTGACGTAGCAAATAAAGAGATGAGTCTACAGAGAGACAATACCAGGTTGTTTCAAAACTTCTCGAAAGCTCAGCAAACTTTGACTCAGAGATTGGGCAAAGTAGAAGAAAATCAGACTTTGTTAGCTGACAAGATCGAATCCATCGCCAATTCTCTTGAGTTAATTACCTCCATTCTGATTCCTGGTGATGTCAAAAAGGGGGAGAGAGTTGCTAAATCCAGTTGCAAGCAATCTCAAACTCTGTCTAACAAGGATGATGTTGGAGATGGAGGAGCTGATGATCAAGGAATGAGATTGAGATCTGGGAAGTCAATTGCTCATTCTGGAAAAGTGGCAATTGCAAAGTCTGGTGGAACAAACACTGATGTTCAAAGTACTTCAAAGATCAAGAATTTAAAATTCTCTGAAAATCCACAAAATGATGAGGAACTAGCTGTGAAAGTGTTTCTTGAAGAAAATGAGGAAGGAGTTACACTTGCAGATATTCAAGCTGAAGAGAAGAACTTACAAAAAGAATATCAGAAGGCTTTGAAATCTGGCAAAGTGAAGAAAACAGTGGAAGTTTCTAAGCCTGTTCTTAAAGGCATCATTATTAAAGAGAATGTTGGTTCTAGTCAGAGCTTATCTTATTCAAGAAGAAAACCAACAGATGCAGAAGCTAAGCAAAAGCTTAAAGGCATTGCTGAAGAAGAAAGAATTTCAAAGAAATCAAGTACAACCTTTGTTACTACACAAGTTGTGTCAAAACCTCTAACTTCTCAGTTGAAATCAATATTTGGAAAAGGAACATTTGTTGATCCAAATCAAAATCAAGTTTCTGGAGGTCCTATGGATTTTTCTGATGGAAGAGCTTTAACAGGGAATATTGGAAGAAATAGAGCTGGTCTGGGCTCACATAGAGATACAAGGCAACAAACTGGTCCTAGAGATCCTTCTTCACTGGCTATTCCAGGTCGTGGTGTTACTCAAGAAAGCTTAGACAGACTAGAGTCAGTACAGTTGGTCTATCAGAAGAGTTTAGATAAAGATTTTCTCTTGTATTTTATGGCTGATGGAACAGTATACAAGATTGGTGAGAATGATCTTGATTTGAAATTTTGGGAAGAATTAAAATATGTTCTGTATTTTTTCAATGTGAAAGATCGAAGGACTGAGTCAGTAGCAAATGTGCTTAGACAAAAGATGCTTCAAAAGTTGGCAACTAGAGGCATGAGATACAATAGCAGATATGTTCCTAAGTACAGAGATTGGAATGGAAATATTATTGAGTTGAAGAAGGGTACTACAAAGCTGAAGATTGATCTGGGTGTCACAGTTCTTGATTTCAACTCACAATCATAGGAAGTGAAATTTATCAGACTGGGTAATGATATGAGGAGAAACAAAATCTATGATCTGCGATCTGCTATCTATCAGACTAATGAGAATGATCCTGAGTTGAAAGAGATTAAAGAGATTATGCAAAGGGAGCTGGAAAATGCAGAGAGGAGATTGCTTATAGACTATCTGAGAACAACACCAGATGTTCAAGAAATTAGATAGATAATGGTCTGTAAGTATTTCTTATTTTCTGTAATTTTTGTTAAGTAGAAATGTAAACTCTGATCATTTGTTAAACACTGTGTTTATTTGTTTTGTTTTGACATCATCAATTATTGCTATTAACTTGTACATTATTGGTAATGAACAAGTTGGGGGAGATTGTTAAATATAATTGATGTTAATGATTTCAGTGTTTAAGTGTTACAGTAAATAATCAGAGTTTAGCTGGAAGCAGTCATAGTTTGGATAAACACTGACGAATGGAAGCGCAAACGCTGATTGAATTGAAGCGCAACAGAGTTTGTTAAAATCTGTTCAGCGGAAGCGTCTACAAGTCAACAGTGATTGAAGATTAATTGAAGATAAATATGGAAGCAATATCTTTGAAGATTTGATAGCTATCAAAGAGATTGAGTCGACTTAGAAGACGTGTAGCAATCGTAATTGATATCAATTGTATAGCTTAATTGTAGGAATATCAATTTATGATTGTACCGTAGCTGTATGTTTTATAAATACAGTTAGGTTAACCCTAGAGGGGTATCGAACATTGAAATATTCATTCATTGTAACCTAAGCAGCTCTATGTGATATTTTACATCACTGAGAGAGGAATTATTAATTCCAAGCAATTTTTAATTGTTAAACGGGTGTTCTTGTTAATCTCTTATACAAAACGTGATTATATTTGTGTATTCGGCCTAACAGTAACAATAAGTGGTTAGTCAATAATGGTGAATCAGTTCTATTTTGGGAAGACTGGTGGAAGGGAAATGATAGACTTAGTAAAACTTTTCAAAGATTGTACAGTGTCTGTAAAGTAAAAAGAGTGGTGGTTAATGTGGAGTTTTGGCAGAAAAAAGACACAATCATAGATCAGATTTGGTCTAGAAGCCTCAGAGCATGGGAGTTAGAGGATGTAATTAAGTTAAATGAAGTGATCAATTCAATTATATTGAAGCCAGGTTCAGATAAGCTAGTGTGGAATCCTTCTTGTAAAATCTACACTAGTAAAGAAGGTTGTGGTTTTCTGACTAGAAGAGTTGCGATACCAAACATTAATTGGAAGATAATTTGGAGTATCAAAGCCCCTCCAAAGGTACTCATCTTATGGAAATTTGTGAATGGAGTTGTTCAATCGAAAGATTTCTTGAAGAAAAGATTAAATCATTGGGATTTAAACACAAATTGTGGTAGATGCCTTCAACCAGTTGAAGATCATAATCATACTTTTAGGTCCTGTAGCTTTGCTAGGCAAGCTTGGACATATTTATTTAAGTGGTGGGGTTTCCAGGTGGATTTGACTTCCTTAAATTTTGAATACATTTGGGGTTGGATTTCTTGGTTTAGAAGTAAGGCAATAAGGATAGGTTGGAGCATCGCTATAGTTTCAACCCTATGGTCATTATGGTTAGGAAGGAACGAAGAGGTCTTTACAAAGGTAAAAATTACATCAGTGTTGGAATTTCTTATTCGTAGGAGAGCTATGAAGTGCTGTGAGGTAATAGGGCTCTGTAAGGAAGAGGATGACTGTATCTGGGTGGTAAATCCAGCAGGAGTTATTTTGAAGAACTTCAATAATAACTCCAGAAAATTAGTGAATATCAAGTCTGATTTGATAGGATTTATGGATGGCTCTTTTTCGTTAAATAGGGAAGGAAATTCGTTAGCTGGAATGGGAGGATTGCTAAAAGATGGAGAAGGGAATTTAGTATATATGTTTTCAGGTCCTGTAAAGGTTTCTTGTGCTTTTGAGGCTGAGAAATCAGTGTTACTTTTGTTATTGCAAGCAATAGAGAATAATCCCTGGAGCAAGCTAAAATGTACAATTTTTTCTGATTGTACAGAGCTAGTAAATATGGTGTCAAAGCTACGATTGGAAGGGGATGAAAGTTGGATGGGAGGGGATCTACTTCGAAATTTAGTAGTAAGTATGAATGTTGTTGTAAAGTACGTTAATAGAAGTTTTAATAATGGTGCAGATCAGTTGGCTAAAAAGGGTGCTTTAAGGCCTCAAGTGTTAAGTTCTTGGTGTTAAATGGACTGGCATTAAGCCCAATAGATAATAATTACTGGGCTTGTTAATCTATTAAGGAAGTTCTGGATTCTTGAAGTATATGAAGCCTTAGGTTGAGTGGGAGATTAAAAGATTATCGGAGAAAAAGTTGTCTTGGAAGCAGTGTAAATACGGCTGTATCAGGGTTTTTTTAGAAGACAAATCATCAAGTACAGGTCTTGTTAGAAATGATTGATGGAAACAGTGTTTGGAAGCTAAAGTCAGAAAACAGAGTTTAGCTGGAAGCAGTCAGAGTTTAGTTAAACACTGACTGGAAGCGCAACAGAGGTTGTTAAACTCTGTAGCGGTATTGTCTGAAGAGTCAACAGTGTTTGAAGATTGATAAATATGGAAGCAATATCTTTGAAGATTGAAAAGCTGTCAAAGAGATTGAGTTGACTTGGAAGACTGAAGCAATCGTAATTGATATCAATTGTATAGCTTGATTTTAGGAGAATCAGTTACTGATTGTACGAAGCTGTATGTTCTATAAATACAGTTAGGTTAACCCTAGAAGGGTAGTCGAACATTGAAAAATCTTTTGATTGTAACCTAAGCAGCTCTCTGTGATATTTACATCACCGAGAGAGGAATTATTAATTCCAAACAGTTTTTAATTGTTAAACAGTGTGTTCTTGTTAAGTTACTCATACAGTATTTGATTACTTATTGTGTATTCGACCTAACAAGTGGTATCAGAGACTAATCTGTTACTTTATTACAGTTAAAGATCCAAACACAAGAGTAATCAATGGCAGAGATACCTCCACCATCTGAGAAAGCCCCTACTACTGTTAGTAGGTATGAGACAATAAGGGTTCCTATACTTAGGCCATCAGAGTATGCAATTTGGAAGATGAAAATGACCATGTTTCTGGAGGCTACAGATCCAGAATACCTTGATAGAATATATGAAGGACCTCACAAACCAACAAAATTATCTGCTACTGCTGCTGGTGAGGAATCAAAGGTCATTCCAAAGGAAAAGAAAGATCTAACTGCTGAGGATCTTTCATCTATTGCAAAGGATGCAAAAGTGAGACATTTACTTCACAGTGCATTAGACAATGTTATGTCTAATAAAGTGATTAATTGCACAACTGCAAAGGAAATATGGGATGCACTTGAGGTTAGGTGTCAAGGAACTCCTGCAATCAAGAAAAACAGAAGAAACATACTCACTCAGGAGTATGAGCACTTTGAGGCAAAGTCTGATGAAACCATGACAGAAACATTTGACAGATTCTGTAAACTGCTCAATGATTTGTCATTGGTTAACAAAGAGTATGATTTAGAAGACTCAAATCTCAAGTTTCTTCTTTCTCTACCTGAAAAGTGGGATGTGAAAACAACCACTATAAGAGATAATTATGAACTTGGTGAAACAGAGATTGATGAAATTTATGGACTGCTCAAAACCCATGAATTGGAATTGGAGCAGAGAAACAAAAGATCAAGTAGAAAGTCAAAGTCTGTTGCACTCAAGGTTGAGGAGAAACCATCAAAGAAGGAGGCATCAAGGAGAAAGGCAAAAGGAAAAGCCTTAGTCATCCATTCAGAGAATGAGTCATCAAACACTGATGTTGACTCAAACACAGATGGTTCATCTGATTCTGAAGATGATGAAGAGATGATGCAAATGGCTGCATTGATGGTAAAGACCTTCAAGAAGATGGGATACAAGAACTTCAAGAAGGGAAAGAGATTCTCCAGGGACTACTCAAAGTCTGACAAGAAGAATTTCAAGAAATCTGAGGGAAAGGACTTCAAATTTGGTAAGAAAGATAAGTCTGAAATTCAATGCTACAAGTGTAAGGAGATGGGTCACTATGCTCCTGAGTGCAAGAAGGGTAAAACTGAAAAGGCACTCTACACCAAAGGCAGAGATTGGGCAGACACTTCAGACTCAGATGAGGAAGTCAACTATGCTCTCATGGCTACTACTCAGACTGAAAATGATGATCTCAAGGTACCTCCAACTACCTATGCTTATAACACTGATAATATAACTGAATTGAGAATTTATCTTAAGGCATTGCATATCAGTTATAGGGATCAGACTTTAGAAAATGAGAGGATAAAGTCTGAGTGCTCTCAACTCAAAGAAAGAAATAAGCTTGTTGAGGAACAGCTAGAGAACATGAATAAAATTCAAAAAGAGAGAGATGATGCAGTGTTTATTGAACAGGAGTTGCTAGGTAAGTATAAGCAACTAGAATCTGAATTGGAGGATACTAAACACATCATTAAAACTTGGACACACTCTGGTAAAGACACTCAAGAAGTGTTTCAGTCAGACACAGTAGGTCTAGGTTACTCTGTAGGAGATGAACTTAGATTTGAAAATCAGGTAAAGGTTAGACCACATTGTTCATCTGAGGGTAGTGTCATGGGAACAGGTGGACCTAAGACTGAAGCACAGAAAAAGGCTGTTAAAGAGTCATATGCTAAAACTTTTGTCAAAGAGGCTAACATTGGTTTAATGACAGATAAACAACTCAAGCATAAGCTTAAGGAGATAAAATCTGTCAACAAACAGAGATTGCCTAAGAAAAACAAAAATGGAAAAGTAGGCATCACATCAGGAATTAAGCCAATGCTTGCTTCATTAGCTCCTAGAAAAACATGCTTTAATTGTGGTAGCACTAATCATCTTGCTAGTTTCTGCAGTAAGAATAAGAACATTAATTCTTTGCCTTCTAAAACTGCAGTAAAGAGTGATTATGTGAGAACTAGACCACAGACTTTATGCAAACACTGTGGAAGTACTTGGCATTCTATTTACACTTGCAGAGATTATCATGCTATTTATTATAATTACTATGAACCCAAACCAAATTTGAAATGGGTTAAAGTAAACTCTGCAAATGTAAACTCTGAAAAAGTTAGCTTAAACTCTGTTAATTTGAATTCCGCTGCAAAAGCTAACAGATTTAAGAAAGCCAAAGGATCCAAGCAAGTCTGGATCCTTAAAACTAATAATTAGTAATTGTTTGTGATTGCAGGGCACAAGGGTCAGTACCCTAGTCGTGGACAGTGGATGTTCAGGACACATGACAGGAAATAAAGCCCTGCTATCAGAGTTTGAGGAGAAGGCTGGCCCAGAAGTTTCCTATGGAGATGGCAACATAGGACATACACTGGGATATGGCAATATTAATCTTGGAAATGTCATCATCACAAATGTAGCTCTGGTTCCAGGACTCAAGCATGATCTGCTATCTGTGAGTCAAATCTGTGACAGAGGATATCATGTGGATTTTCAGCCTGAATATTGTCAAGTGATCAGTAAATCTACAGGGAAAGTTGCTCTAGTTGGAAACAGACACAATAACATCTATGAAATCAAATTGTCAACAAACACTGATGGCAAAGCAGTGTGTCTGTCTACAAGGATGTCCAGTGAAGAGAGTTGGAAATGGCACAAGAAACTCTCTCATTTGAACCTGAACAACATCAATGAGCTAATCAAGAATGATCTTGTAAGAGGTCTACCAAAGTCCTTGTTGAATGTAGAAGGACTGTGTGATTCTTGTCAAAAGGCTAAACAGAGAAAAGTCTCCTTCAAAAGCAAAACTGAGTCTTCAATTGTTGATCCTTATCATCTACTACATGTTGATCTTTTTGGTCGAGTGAATGTGATGTCTCTTGGAAAGAAGAAATATGCATTAGTCATTGTTGATGAATATACCAGATTTACATGGGTATATTTTCTTGCAAAGAAGGATGAAACTGCATTAACACTGACAGAACATGTAATTCAACTGGAAAAAGGGTCAGAGCATCAAGTGAAGATAATCAGAAGTGACAATGGAACTGAGTTCAGGAATTCATCAATGGAAGAATTTTGCAAGAGTAAAGGGATAAAACAAGAGTTTTCTGCACCTGGCACTCCACAACAAAATGGTGTAGTGGAGAGGAAGAACAGAACCTTGATAGAAGCTGCCAGAACCATGCTAGATGAAGCAAAGTTGCCAACATATTTCTGGGCAGAAGCAGTTCAAACTGCTTGTTTTACTCAAAATGCAACCCTGATCAACAAGCATGGTAAAACACCATATGAAATGGTGAAGGAGAAAAAGCCAAATCTAAAATATTTTCATATTTTTGGATGCAAATGCTTTGTGTTGAAGACTCATCCTGAACAGTTGACCAAGTTTGACCTAAAGGCAGATGAAGGAATTTTTGTTGGCTATCCACTGTCAACAAAGGCATTCAGAGTTTATAATCTGAGAACTAGAGTGATCATGGAATCAATTCATGTGTCATTTGATGACAAGAAAATAACTGGACTTGAAGATGTAAATGAACATGATCAACTGCACTTTGAAAATGAAGATTTATTCTCTGAAGAAGTAAACTCTGATCAGACTGATTTGACAAACTCTGTTGATCTAAACTCTGAACCTCTACTGGTAAATACTGAAGAAACTCTTCAATCAGAAACAAGGGAAGAACCAGTTGAGGGGGAGCATGAAGAATCACATCAAAGTGATAAGTCAAACACTGAAAGTGACTCAATTGATGATTCTGAATCAAACTCTGTTGATTCAAACTCTGTTGATAATTCTGAGAAGTCACATTCAGGGGAAGCATCAGAAAATGAAGAAAGGCACCAAGAAAATCAGGAGAGCATGGATCAAGGGGGAGGATCACATGATGACAGAAGCAATCTGCCTTCTGCAAGAAAATGGACTAAATCTCACACACCTGATTTGATTATTGGTGATCCAGATGCAAAAGTAAGGACAAGAAGTGCAACAACAAATGAATGTCTGTTTCATGCATTCTTGTCACAAACTGAGCCAAAGAAAGTGGAAGAAGCTCTTAAAGATGCTGACTGGATAACAGCAATGCAAGAAGAGCTAAATGAATTTGAAAGAAATGAAGTGTGGACACTTGTACCAAGGCCCAAGAACAGATCCATTGTTGGTACTAAATGGGTTTTCAGGAATAAAACTGACAGTGAGGGTGTTATCACAAGGAACAAGGCAAGACTGGTTGCAAAAGGCTACTCACAACAGGAAGGAATAGACTATGACGAAACATTTGCTCCAGTGGCTAGATTGGAGGCAATCAGAATTTTTCTAGCATATGCCTCTCACATGAAATTCAAAGTGTTTCAGATGGATGTAAAAAGTGCATTTTTGAATGGAAAACTTGAAGAAGAAGTGTTTGTGGAACAACCACCAGGGTTTGTAGATCCAAAATATCCAGATTATGTCTACAGGTTAGACAAGGCACTCTATGGACTTAAGCAGGCACCAAGGGCATGGTATGAAACCCTTGCCAAATTTCTACTAGAAAGTGGATTTCACAGAGGTACTATTGACAAAACTCTGTTTTATTTCCAAAATGGTAGTGACTTGCTTTTAGTTCAGATATATGTGGATGACATTATTTTTGGGTCTACTAATGATAAACTCTGCAAGAAGTTTGCCAAACTCATGCAGTCAAGATATCAAATGAGTATGATGGGAGAGCTTAGTTATTTTCTAGGCCTACAGGTGAAGCAAACAGATGATGGAATTTTTATAAATCAAGCAAAATATACCAGAAACCTTCTCAAGAAATTTGGTATGCTTGATTGTTCATCTGCAACAACTCTCATGGCAACTGCAACAAAATTGGACAAAGATGCAGGGTCATCAGTAGATATGACAAGTTACAGAGGAATGATTGGTTCTTTGCTCTACTTGACAGCTAGCAGACCTGATATCATGTATGCAACTTGCTTGTGTGCAAGGTTCCAGGCAGATCCAAGAGAACCACATTTAACAGCAGTAAAGAGGATATTCAAGTACCTCAAGGGCACTATGACTTTGGGGCTGTGGTATCCAAGAGAATCAGAGTTTAAACTTCTTGGTTACTCTGATGCAGACTTTGCTGGATGTAAGATAGACAGAAAAAGCACCAGTGGAAGTTGTCAATTTCTGGGTGACAGACTTGTTTCCTGGTACAGCAAGAAACAGAAGTCAATATCTACATCTACAGCTGAAGCAGAGTATATTGCTGCTGGTAGCTGCTGTGCACAGATTTTATGGATGAAGAATCAACTGCTGGATTATGGATTAAGGTATACCAAGATACCTATTTACTGTGATAATCAAAGTGCTATTGCAATGACAGGTAATCCAGTACAACATTCAATGACAAAGCACATCAGCATAAGGTATCACTTCATCAGAGAGCATGTAGAGGAAGGGAACATTGAGCTTCACTTTGTGTCTACAGAACAACAACTTGCAGATATCTTCACCAAGCCATTGAGTGAAGCTACATTTACAAGACTGGTCAATGAACTAGGAATGGTCTCTAGTTTTGACTAGAGATGTTGGTTAGACTCAAAAACTTATTGCTCATTTTTTTGCAAATTGTTAAGTGCTATGTGAACCTTAGTACTAAACTCTGTTATGCATGCTAATGTTTAAATCTTTTTAAACTCTGTCAGCATGTCTGTCTGTTAAACACTGTTAACATGTTAGATACACTCAGTGAATTCAGAATTGATTATTGTCTGAATGAAAACACCAATGAAGAAAAATGTATGAAGCATGATTCACAGTAATTAAATCATGATTCTTTCTGAGTCATTGCTATCTAATCAGACTTTGTGCAGAAAATCAACACAGCATGATACTGTTTCATATTTATAGCATCTCTTAGTTTATTCAGTCCTAAACTCTGAGTCTATGAATATTGTGTGCATTGCCTCTCATAAATAATTTTGGTTATTGATGAACTCTAAACTCTGATAAGTGACATTCTGTTTCCAAAGGTATGGTTCATGATGATTCCTTGTTTGTAATTGTGAAAACCATAAAACTTGAGATGTGTCATTGATTATTTTGGTGAGTTCAGATTCATGTCTACAACCTGTGAGAGTATGAGCCAAATCAGTGATTGATACATTTTCTATCAATCAGTATTTATTGTTGTGTGATATTCATCAGGTAGTATGTTTCTCTAGAACTTGTATTAAACCATTTTGAGACTACATGATATGTGTGTGCATGAAAATGATAAAGGCAATAGGATTTACCATTCTTTCAAACACTGTTCAAAATTCTTTTGAACATTGTACAAACACTGTATAAACACTGTTCATAAATTCCATCCTTAGTAAACCCCTTTGAGCCTTATTAACTGCTCATTTTTCCTATACTCTGAAGTGTTAAGAGCAGTTAAATATTTTTTTTCTCAAACAGATGAGTGTTTCTCAAGAAAAGAAAAGTTTACTCAGTATATATGCTAAATAAATAAAAAAAAAAAAAAGAGCATATATACTGATCTTGTACAAATATATACTGTGACTGAACACTTTGTTCTATTAAGATGTTCAGCTTGAAGTCACTCATGAATAAAACATCTCTTTTCATCTGTTTGATCTTACTCCATTTAAACCCTGAATAAAGTCCTTTTGATTTGTGAATACATGTACTCAAAGTAGTGTAGAATTGGTGGACATTCAAGCATATGGTAGATTCTGCTATTTCTGATTGAATGTGAGTGTAAACACTTCACCTAAACACCTGTGTGTTTGAGAGTTTGTGAGATTATCCAGTTCATGACTGTTATTCACTGAATGAAACTCTGATTTCTATCTCTTGATCTTTTTGTCTTCAAAGACTGTGTGCTTTCTTGGATAATCATGGACATCAAAGGGAATAGAAGTTTTCAGATTTCTGTATTACAGTAACTACAGAGTTTAGCATTCATCAAACAATCAGTGTTTAAAATGAGAGTTTGTGCATTCAGTGGTTATTGATTTTTGTTATGGATTTTATGAAATATTAGATGCTCTAAAAATTGATTTCAGTAAACTCTGCTTCACACACACTTAATTCACAACTGTGCAATTTTTGAAAGGATTTTAGTGATAAAGTTGGATAAATTGATAAACACTGTTGAGTTGTGTTAAGTACTCTGAGGTAAAATCTCATTGAGATGATTTGACTATTTTGCAGTAATTGGGGTAGTTGACAACTGTTAATTAGTGTAAGTGTCGTGATTATAGGAATGACAGCGGTAATTATTAAGTAATCCATTGGTTGTTTGACACGTGTCCCATGATTGTGTCCCACTCACACACTACTCTACAACAGTTGCGCGCTTTTACTAAATAAACGATTGAGTTTTAATTTTACTCTAATCGTCTTTAGTCTCTTACTCCATATCGATTCACATTCACCCACTCACAGTTACTTGCATACTCATTCACTTTCACACTTCTCATATACTCTCCTTCACATTTTGATAAACACTTACAGTGCATACACATCTTTTCTCTGAATATCTTCGTATCACTTTTTACTAATGGCAACTAAAGCGTTTGATGCAGCAGGGTTAGTTTTTCTCCCTAGTAACTATGCAGCACCATTGGAGACTGTAAATGCTCCAGAGGCGTTTCATGTGTTCCAAAATTTCTTGAAAGACTCTGAAATAGGGAAGGCTCTAACAGCACCACCTACACTATCTGCTTCACAAATTGCTACTTTCTGGACAAACTCTGAATATGATGATGGAGGAGTGTCTGGCACTCCAACAATCATTTTCACTCATGATGAATCAGAGTATATTATTACTCCAACTACTGTTAGGGATGCTCTGGATTTTGAGACACACACTTCTTACAGTGTTGTTGGTCATGATCGTTTGAGGACAATGTTGGAGCAAATTGGATGTGCAGGAAACTTGAATAAGATAGGGTCTTTGAGACGACCAAGTTTGAGAAAGGAATGGAGTTTCTTTTTCGATTGTATAACAAGGGCTTTTGGAAAGAAGACAACAAACTGGGATGCACTTCCTCTGGATACTCTCCAAATTGGTCATGCTCTACTATATGGAGGTAACTTCGATTTTGGTAGACTAGTACTAATGAACTTGGGAGAGCGTTTGTCTGAGTCTACTACTGTGTATTTTGCTCATTTTTGTCAAATATTATTCACTGCCTGTGTGCCTAACATTCCAATTGATGAAGCTGATGTGATTCAGCCTTTTCAAGTTGCTAAAAGAATGTTTTTTGATTTGACAAACAAAGATATCACTAAACAGCAAATACCAGATATGTTTATGCCTTTAGCCCTACAAAACTATGTAAACCAACCACAAGACCCTCAATCACCACAACAAATGCCTGAACCAATAGACACCATAAACTCTGAACCAACATCTACAACACCCACAACCACTGTACCTACTACATCTCAACAACCACAACCAGAAACCTTAAACACTGACACCTTACACTCTGAGCCAGCATCTACTGAACCAGCCAAAACCAAGCCAAAGAGAAAGAAACACACTGCCCAAAACACTAAACACTCAAAGGCTAAACAAACAATACCTGGAGCTGTTTATACAAGAAGGAAGAAACAGAAAGCAAACAGACCTTCACTTTCACCACCAAGAGAGAGCTCAAGTGAAGATGAAGAGGAGAATGTGGTGCCTCCAATCAAGAAAAGGAGATTAATTCTTTCTGATTCAGATGAAGAGAATGTTGTTGAAGCTCCAGAGGTGGTTTCACAGCAAACACCTACTGTTGAGATTACAGTGAATGTTGCTATACCTGCAGAGGATAATGTTACTGTTCCAATGCCTACAGAGGATAAAATGCCTGTAGAAGAGGATAACAGAGATGGTTTTTCACCAATGGATAATATTTTTGACTCATTTGAACCATTCTCTGATCCTATCTCACCTATTGTTCATACTGAAGCTCCTGGTGTAGCTGATGATCTTGCAGTAAAAGTTCCTGAAGCTGAAGCATCACACACAGAGCTGGTATCTTCTCCTATTGCAGACAAAGGTGATGAAGTTGATCAGGCAACAAAGATAATTTCTGAATCCATGCCTGTTGAAGCTACAAAGGCAAACTCTGTTGCAGAGCCTGTGCAACATGAGGAGACTATTGAAAAGGTTGCAGAAGTTGTTGTAGAAACTGTGGCTGACACTGCTCAGCACAGTGGTTCTTTAAAAGATACTCAAGTTAAAGATGCAAGTGCTGAAGATGTTTCTGACAATAGTGCAAACTCTGATTCCTTTGTGAGTGCACCAACACAGACAGATAATAAACATACACCTTTTGATCAGCCTTGTCCATCTCATGCAGTTGAAGTAGAGCATCTTGCTAAATCTGCTGAAAATTGGTATAAACAAGATTGCATTTTTCCAAAAGGGAGAGCATCTGAGTTTGTTAAGCAAACTGCAAAGCAAATTTCAAATCCAGAAATCTTATCCTGTTTAAAGGCAACTGTGGTACAAGTCAAGACTCTGGAAGGAAATTTTGCTGAAACTAAACAAGAAATTGCTTCCTTGAAGACTGAGATTCAGTCAAGAGAATTGAAGATGGAAAGAGAGTCTAAAATAAAAGTTGTTCAGCTGTCTAAAGTTCAAGACACTCTCTTTGCCAGGCTAGGAAAAGTTGAAGAGAATCAGACTGCTTTATTTTCTAAGGTGGATTCAATTGCAAACTCTTTAGAGCTCATTACATCAATACTTATACCTGATGATGTCAAAAAGGGGGAGAGAGTGGCTAAGTCTAAATGCAAAGTTTCTCAAACTCTGACTCAAAAGGATGATGCTGGAGATGGAGGGGCAAGTGATAAGAGCAAGGTCTTAAACTCTGAAAAGCAAACTCTGAGATCTGGCAAATCTTTTAAATCACAGTCTGTTGGAATAAACACTGAAACTCAAGGTACTTCAAAGACCAAGAGTTTGGAATTAACATCAAACCCAAAGACTGATGAGGAGTTAGCTGTTAAGCTTTTCATGGAAGAGAATGCAGAAGGAGTGACCATAGAAGATGCTAAAGCTGAAGAGAAGAGTTTACAAGAAAAGCATCTGAAAACTCTAAAGTCTGTAAAAGCAAAGAAGAATGTGAAAGTTGCTAAAGCCGCAAAGCCTGTTCTTAAAGGCATTCAAATCAAAGAACCTGTTGGTACAGATCAAAGAATGCAAGTATTCAGAAAACCAACAGATGCAGAAGCTAAGCAAAAGCTGAAAAGTATAGTTACAACCTCTGTTGATACACATGTTGTACAGAAGAATGAAGACACAACCTCTGTTGCTGCACAAGTTGTGACCACACCATTATTGTCTTTTCAGTTGAAATCAATATTTAAGAAAGGTGCTCCTCATGATTCAAGACTAGAAGCTACAATTCCAATGGATTTTGCTGATGGTAGAGCATTATCTGGTAAAGTTGGATACAACAAAGGAGGCATAGGTTCACACAGAGACACAAGACAATATGTTGGTCCTAGAGATCCTTCTTCACTGTCTGTTCCAGGTCGTGGTGTCACTCAAGAGAGTTTGGACAAACTGGAGTCAGTACAGCTTGTATATCAGAAGAGTCTAGAAAAGGATTTCTTGCTATATTTCATGGCTGATGGAACAGTATTTAAAGTCTCTGAAAAGGATATCGAATTAAAATATGCTGAAGAACTTGAATATGTCTTGTATATTTTCAGAGTTAGAAATCAAAGAGCTCAGTCAGTTGCAAATGTGCTCAGACAAAGAATGATTCAGAACCTTGCAAGAAGATAAATGAAATTCAACAGTAAGTATATTCCTAAATACAGAGATTGGAATGGCAATCTGATCGAAATGGAAAAGGGAACTACAAAGCTGAAAACAGATCTTGGAATTACTGTTCTGGATTTCAATGTAAAATCTGAAGAGGTGAAATACATCAGGCTGGGAAATGAGATGAGAAGAAACAAAATCTACGATCTTAGAGCTGCTATCTATCAAACTGATGAGAATGATCCTCAGTTGAGAGAAATCAAAGAAGCTATGCAGATAGAGCTTGAAAATGCTGAAAGAAGGTTGCTTATAGACTATCTCAGAACAATGCCTGATCTGCAAGAGATTAGAAATTAAAGTCTGTAAGAAATTTTCTTATTTTCGGTAGAATTTGTTAAGTAATAGCTTAAACTCTGTTTGTATGTTGAACACTGTAAACTTTGTATTTGTTTTGACATCATCATTTACTGTAAAACTTGTACATTCTTGCTAATGGACAAGTTGGGGGAGATTGTTAGAAATGATTGATGGAAACAGTGTTTGGAAGCTAAAGTCAGAAAACAGAGTTTAGCTGGAAGCAGTCAGAGTTTAGTTAAACACTGACTGGAAGCGCAACAGAGGTTGTTAAACTCTGTAGCGGTATTGTCTGAAGAGTCAACAGTGTTTGAAGATTGATAAATATGGAAGCAATATCTTTGAAGATTGAAAAGCTGTCAAAGAGATTGAGTTGACTTGGAAGACTGAAGCAATCGTAATTGATATCAATTGTATAGCTTGATTTTAGGAGAATCAGTTACTGATTGTACGAAGCTGTATGTTCTATAAATACAGTTAGGTTAACCCTAGAAGGGTAGTCGAACATTGAAAAATCTTTTGATTGTAACCTAAGCAGCTCTCTGTGATATTTACATCACCGAGAGAGGAATTATTAATTCCAAACAGTTTTTAATTGTTAAACAGTGTGTTCTTGTTAAGTTACTCATACAGTATTTGATTACTTATTGTGTATTCGACCTAACAGGTCTATATATTCCTCTCCCAATATCTCTTACTCTTTACTTCTATTTAGAGTTTTCGAAGCAGCAAAATATAAAAGAAAAATAGAGTAAGAGCAAGGAAATGGAAGAAGAGATACAAGGAGGAGGTAATGTGGAGCTGGTAGATGCAGGGGTGCTTTGGAGAATGCCAAGGGGTGGATTTGTCAAGATTAATGTGCATGCATGTTTTATGAGGAGCCTCTCCCTAACGGAAACAGAACAGGTATTGGATATGTCATACGAACTGCTAGTGGGAGAATTGTTCGAATGGTTGCAGGCTCACTGGGGATAGAGGAACGAAGAATCAACGAGTTTTACGCCATGCTGCTAGGACTCAGAAGAGCTTACTTGGAGCAATATACTCGATCAGATTTATCTAGAAACTGATAATGCAGGCGCGTATTAGGACTGGAGATTTTCAGGTGATGGCGTTCCTCCTGCGCACCGTTATATAATTAATCAGTTAAACCAAAGGAAGGCAGACAAAAATCAGATTTTGGAAATCAAGCCTATCAGGGAGGAAGCGAATGAGCTAGCAAGATACCTAGCTCATCATGGTGCTCATACATGGACTAGGATGGTGATTATTGAAGGTCCTTTTGGAAGAGTTCGTGAAATATGGGCAAACGATATGGGTCTCGGTCCTTTGGGAGAACAGTTCGAGGAAATTCCAGAAGGAGACTTTCAAGCTGAAATTGTTGTTGAGGATATAGATGAAGAAGCAATGGAAGACATGCCGTAAGTTATGGAAGATGGAGAGACCTATCTTTTGTTTTGGTTAATTCTGAGATAATTTTATTTGGGTCTAATGAAGTTAATTTATGTTTTAGTGGGTGGTTGAGGTTATTAAGTTGGGTTCAAAGGTCTGTGTTTCTAGCCTATTTTGGGCTGGACTTATTTTATCTGCTTGGCTATTAGTATTAGTAATATTACAGTGGGTTTCTATTAGTGCAGTTTGTGGTTAGTAGCTAGATTTTCTAGTGAAGCTTTGCTCGTCCAATGCATTCTAAGTAATGGTTGGTGTTGATCGAAGATGTAATGGCTCTAGCCAAATTTTCTTATAATATTTTCTGCTTTCCAAAAAAAAATGAAAAATAAATAAAATTCAATTCTAATACAATCTTTTTTAATTATATCTTTTTAGACTATAATTTTCTTTTTAAAATTAAATTCTAATACAACCCTTTTTTAGATTATAATATATTTTTTAATATAATATGATCTTGATCGTCTATTTTTAAAAAAATTAGATTCGATGGTTGAAATTATTTTGGCGGTACAACTACCAAAATTAAGTGTAACAGCCCGACTTTTCGGACTATTAATTCTAAATCGAAAACTAAAACAAATTACAATTTATTAAACCAAAAGTCAATTACAAAGGTACTTATTACAAAAGCGCAGCTAACAATGATACCATTTATAACATCCAAGCACATAACCGAATGCATACCGGACCCAACAACCCACCACATGTCAGTCCAAAAATGCTAGCAAATTGATACACATTGGTCATTAACTTGTATCTATAAAGGCCCCAATAACTTTCGATACACATTTATATTCTTATTCGATACAAACAATACGACACCACATAACAACAATAACTCGAAACCAACAATTCATGCCACGACCACTACAATCCGGTGATAACGATCCTAAATTTCAGAAAACTGTCACTACAACCCGGTGACTCGGTCCTTATTCTTATTCTTATTTTCGCAAACCATGGCATAAACCAGAGTACCAAGACTATTGCTTACACATAACACATATATACAATAATACATATAACTTCCAAATATAATCACTTAGCCCAAGTTTTGATAACAAATACGTACACATAACATATAGTTTTGAAAACACTAGAAAGAATGATCAGAAACTTACCTCAACGCGGAAAAACAAGAATCCAAATCATGTAACCACTCCTGATCAGATCTGTATTTTTACTTTTTGACCCTCTAAATGATGTTTTCTTGGAAAATTCAAAACACAAAAGTCGTAGAGCACGAAAAGACCTTTCCGAAAAGTCCAGAATTAACGAATTCTGACTTACGATGAATTTTCTACGAATTTTACAAGACTGCTGAATTGTGTTTATAAAACCCTACGAATTTTGTTATAAAAGATGAGGAAGAAGAATGTGATGTATTTATAACATCTTACAATCCTAATTCCAGACCTACTAATAATCCGTATTCAAATCTGATCCATGTGTTTAAGCCCATTATTCCAATCCAATTTTAAATCTTATTTTTAATCTAATTTTAATACTTTTTATTCTATTATTATTATTATTATTAATCTAAAAATTACGAGATATTACATACTACCCTCCTTAAAAAAGAATTTGGTCCCCAAATTCTCCAACAATCTAAACTCCAAAAAGTTCGTGATACATCTTCCTAAAGTCTAGTCCTAAGGATCGCATCCTAGAGAATGTACTAGTCCCATACCTAATACACTCCGAAGGAAAACCTGCTCTTGATACCAACTGTAACAGCCCGACATATCGGACTATTAATTCTAAATCGAAAACTAAAACAAATTACAATTTATTAAACCAAAAATCAATTACAAAGGTACTTATTACAAAAGCGCGGCTAACAATGATACCATTTATAACATCCAAGCTCATAACCTAATGCATACCAGACCCAACAACCCACCACAGGTCAGTCCAAAAATTCTAGCAAATTGGTACACATTGGTCATTGACTTGTATCTATAAAGGCCCCAAACACTCTTATTCTAATCGATGTGGGATGTTACAAACACCCCCTCTTATAGGGTCGACGTCCTCGTCGAGCCCACACACAAACTAACTAAACCCGGGCAGTGATTCTGCACTTCCGGCCGGGCAGAGCTCTGATACCAACTGTAACAGCCCTACTTTTCGGACTATTAATTCTAAATCAAAAACTAAAATAAAACAAATTTTATTAATCCAAAAGTCCATTACAAAGGTACTTTTTACAAAAGCGCAGCTAACAATGATAATCTAATCCGAATCTAAGATCCTTGAACTCCAACGCTATCTCACTCGTTCGTACGTCGAACCTGAAAGTTGTAAGTAATGAGCTAAACAGCCCAGCAAGAAACCAATCAATCCAACTAGTTGGGCAAATAACATGTATACACAGAAGAAAATATGATATTCAATATGATACAATAACATTATACGATACGATAACGACATACGAAACAATAACTTTCGATACACATTTATATTCTTATTCGATACAAACAATACGACACCACATAACAACAATAACTCGAAACCAACAATTCATGCCACGACCACTACAATCCGGTGATAACGGTCCTAAATTTCAGAAAACTGTCACTACAACCCGGTGACTCGGTCCTTATTCTTATTCTTATTTTCGCAAACCATGGCATAAACCAGAGTACCAAGACTATTGCTTACACATAACACATATATACAATAATACATATAACTTCAAAATATAATCACTTAGCCCAAGTTTTGATAACAAATACGTACACATAACATATAGTTTTGAAAACACTAGAAAGAATGATCAGAAACTTACCTCAACGCGGAAAAACAAGAATCCAAATCATGTAACCACTCCTGATCTGATCTGTATTTTTACTTTTTGACCCTCTAAACGATGTTTTCTTGGAAAATTCAAAACACAAAAATCGTAGAGCACGAAAAAACCTTTCCGAAAAGTCCAGAATCAACGAATTCTGACTTACGATGAATTTTCTACGAATTTTACAAGACTGCTGAATTGTGTTTATAAAACCCTACGAATTTTGTTATAAAAGATGAGGAAGAAGAATATGATGTATTTATAACGTCTTACAATCCTAATTCTAGACCTACTAATAATCCGTATTCAAATCTGATCCATGTGTTTAAGCCCATTATTCCAATCCAATTTTAAATCTTATTTTAAATATTATTTTAATCCTTTTTATTCTATTATTCTTTTATTGTTATTATTAATCTAAAAATTATGAAATATTACATTAAGGGATTAAAATAATGAATAAAATTCCTCTTACCCTTATTATATATAAATATAATTATATCAATATCAATATACAATATAAAGTAAGTGACCAAATCAGTAAATTGTAAATATATAATGGGTTGGAAGTTCTAGAGTTATTCTTTTTTGTAACCAAGATTTTGGGTTCAATTTTTATCGATAATCCTTATGCTTAATACAGAAAAAGAATTGTAAATATAAAAATTTAAATTTAATAATATATTATTTTTCTATGCAAGTTCATTAGTGAATTGTGATTGGCTCTCAAATGATGTTCAATATGCATTAATGCTGTATATTAGTAATATTCTTTCTGAAAAAGTAATTTTTACTCGGTACATTAAAATCATAAAAAATACTTTTAGAAGCTAGATTGTAAATAAATCGGCCTTGGACAGTCTGGCTAATCTGTGAACTGTGATGAGTTGATGACAGGATTCGCTCGTACAGATAATATGAAAACGTTAATAATTACATAAATTTTGTTGTTAGGAATTAATACTTCTAAGTACATGTAGATGAGTATTAATAAATTTTAATTTTAATATTAACATAAGTTAGGCATTTTTATATACACAAATTTGATCTCATATTTTTTTATATGTCTATAAAATCTATACTATTATATAAATGCCGAAACATTAAAAGTTTTGATATCAGCTTTTTGGTACCTATTTTTTGGTAATTCGTGAATTTAATTATTTACCCTTCATTAAAAAAAAATACACCTAAAATATATAATAACATAATATAATTAACGGTAATTAGTCGAGATATTACCTTTTATAAACAACTAAAAACATCAATCATATCATATCTTTCCATTATTAATATTTTTTTTCAAATTAAAACACGTTACCTTTTTAATTTAAAACAAATCTTACAATCATTAATATATACCCAAAAATACCACACCACAATTATCAAGAAAAATATAACACCTAATATAAATAATAACATAATATAATTAATGTTAATTATTCGATTGCCTTTTTCACATTTACTTTTAATTGAAGATATTACCTTTTATAAACACCTAAAAAGATCAATCCTCTCATATCTTTCAATCATTAATATTTACTTTCTAATTAAAACACGTTACCTTTTTAATTTACAACAAATCTTACAATCATTAATATATAGCCGAAGATATCACACCATAATTTTTAATTATTAATAAAATATATTAAAAATCATATACGTTGTTAATAATAAGGAAACATTAGTATAATCCGTAAACATGAGTATATTAAATTATATCAAATTAAAATTTAAAAAATTATTCAAAATAATGATTATATAAAACCAAACCAAACCAAACATACCCAGTAAATCCCGCACAGAGCAGGGTCTGGGGAGGGTGAGATGTACGCAGACCATGCCCCTACCTTTTACGGTACGGAGGCTGTTTCCGTGAAGACCCCCAGCTTAGTGCACAACAGAAAAATGGTGTGTGATATTTACAACGGCTTCATAAATTTTTGGAAAAGGTTGCAGCCATACCTGAGCCCATGATTTTGATCACATGGAACTTACCTACGTGGGGGTTATCCACTCCATTCTCGACACACTCTGATCTAGGATGACTCCTCGCACAGATCCCCGGGGATTGACTACTCCACTCTGAAAGACACTTAGATCTACGATGCCACCGCGGTAATCTCCCTGCAAATGAACAACCAGAAAACAGAAGCCAATGAAAAATGAAAAAAGAGCACGAAAGAGTTAAAAAAAACTAAGATAACGCTAACCGAGATAACCCAACTCTTAGGCTCTCAACAACAGAGCCGCTCCCTAAAAGAGAATCCACCACTCTGATCTGGCGCCTCCAAGCACCTCTATCCGCGGTCATGGTCTCATTTAAGTTTAAGGCCTTCAGATCCAACCCAAGCTGCTCTTCCCACGACCTCCTCTGTCCCATCCAATTCTTAACACTTTTTTGTCACTTTCTGGCACGCATTTTAAGGTGAATTTTAAGGATAGTTCCATAACTTATTTTTGAAAATTTCATTTTTTGTATAAAAATAGGATTGTTCTATTTTAATACAAAAAAAAAAATCTAAGATAAGTTGTGGAACTATCCTTAAATTTACCTTAAAATGCGTGCCAAACATCCTATTTTGAAATGTTAAGAACTGGTCGGGATGGAGAGAGTATTAAATAAAATTTATAACATAGTACAAGAAACTCGTGCATTGCAATACTAATAATTAACCGATTACCTTTTCAGCTAAAACGTATCATCTTTCGATTTTTTCTAATTAAATTTCCTTTTTTCTAGAAATATCATGGGAAACATTAATTTCTCATTTTCTAAAAACACTAGGAGCAATTTTAATTAGTAAAATAACATAATTAAATTATAATTAGTATAAACTAATCAATTACCTTTTTCACCTAAAACATATCACCTTTTTAATTTTCACGTTATCTTTTCTATTTTTTCTAACTAAAATCTCTCATTTTTCAATTATATTAAGGGCAGTTCTATTTAATAACATATAATAATAATATGATAATACTAACAATTAATCGATTAACTTTTTCAGCTGAAACGCATCAATTTTTCTATATTTTCTAATTAAAATCCCTCTTTTTCTAGAAATATCACGACAACATTAATTTCTCTTTTTCTAAAAACATTATGAGCAATTTTATTTAGTAAAATAACATAATTAAGTTATAATTATTATAAACTAATCAATTATCTTTTTCATCTAAAACATGTTACCTTTTTTATTTTTTCTAACCAATTCCTCTATTTTTCCAATTATATCATCGACATTCTATTTAATAAAATAAAAAAAATTATAATTAATAATAATTAACCGATTACTTTTTTCAACTAAAATCCATCATTTTTTCTAAATTTTTAACTAAAATCCCTTATTTTCTAGAAATGTCACGGATAACATTTATATAATTATCATCAAATAATCTCATTTAAAAATTTAAACCTCCAAAAATTATGATTAGAAAAAAATTAATTCAAATTATTGAAAAACTTTCATATAATATTAAAAAAATCCGTGTATCGCACGGGTTGTAAGCTAGTATACTACATATTTACGTAAACCCCAAAATATGTATTTAGGTCCCTAATAATAGTATTAGTTAATCGTAAATAAAAAAGGCATAATTTTAAAAAAATAGAAAAATTACAAAAATAAAAATATCTAAATCCGATCTGTTGTAACAGCCCAACTAAAATAAGATAAACAAATTTTATTAATCCCAAATTCTATTACAAAAATAAATATTATAAAAATGGTACTAACTGAGTTTCTTCCAACAAAGTTAGAGGTAACAATAACAATCCAAAATTCAATCTAACCCAATTCTAAAATCCTCGAACTCCAACGCTACCAAACTCGATCATACATCAATCCTGAAATATTAAAAGAATGAGCTACGAAACCCAACAATTAACCAATCGATCCAACTAGTAAGGCTAAGTAACACATATACATATAAGATAGTATAATAGCCAATACAATAACGATATACAAAATAATCACTTACGATGTATTTATTTTTATTCGATACAATTCGATAGGACATCACGGAACGACAATAACTTAAAATCCATAATTCACACAGAATCAAAAGATCTTTCCGACACATACAGAATCAACGAATTTCGACTTACAGGTATCGGACTAGTATAGAATAAGAATATTGCATTACAAAACCCTAGTCCAAACCTACTAATTATCTATATTTTAAATCCGATCCATATGTTAGGCCTAATTAAGCTAAACCAATTTTAATTTCTAATAATTCTATAATTTTAATCCCTTTTTTCTATTATTCTTTTATTATTATTATTCTAAAATTTTCGAAAATACTACCCTCCTTAAAAAGAATTTGGTCCCCAAATTCTCAAACTCCTATACTCCAAAAGTTCGTGACACATCTATTCTAAAATTCTAGTTGTAACGACAGTCTAAAGGATCTCATCCTAGAGAATTTACTAGTCCCATACCTAATACAATTCGAAGGATAGCCTGCTCTTATATCAACTGTAACAGTCCGACTTTTGAGACTATTAACTCTAAAGTCAATCTAGCCCAATTCTAAGATTCTCGAACTCCAACGCTACCAAACTCGATCATCCACCGAACCTGAAATATTAAAAGAATAAGTTGAACCCCAACAAGTAATCAATCGATCCAACTAGTAAGGCCAAGTATCACATACATATAAGATAGTATAATATTCAATACAATACGATAACGATATACAAAACAATCACTTACGATGCACTTATTCTTTTTCGATACAATTCGATTCGACATCACATAACGATAATAACTTGAAACCCATAATTCATACCACGACCACTAAAAGTCATAAATTTTAGAAAACTGTCACTACAACCCGGTGACTCGGTCCTAAATCTTTATTTTCGCAAACCATGGCATAAATTAGAGACCCAAGACTATTGCTTACACATAACACATATACAATAACACACATGATTACATGAATTCAAAATAAATAACCATTTAGCCCAAGTTTTTATAGTCAAATACACACACATAACACATAGTTTTGAAAACCCAGAAACTAACCTCGACACGGAAAAAACAAGAATCCAAATCATGCATTCAAATAAGAAAAGTTGTAGAGCACGAAAAAAATTCCGACAAGTCTAGAATCGACGAATTCCGACTTATAATGAATTTTTTTACGAATTTTACAAGTGAATTGTTCACGATTTTTACGAGACACCTGATTTGTATGTGAGAAACGCCTACGAATTTTGATAATAAAGATGAGGAAGAAGAATAAAATGTTTATATAGCATTACAAAATCGTTGTCCAAACCTACTAATTATCCGTATTTTAAATCTAATCTATATTTTAGACCCAATTAAGCTACACCAATTTTAATTCCTAATAATTTTATAATTTAAATCCCTTTTTTCTATTACTTTTTTATTATTATTATTCTAAAGTTTTTGGGATATTAGCAAAGACACTGTCCGGGTTCCGTAAGTATGTTTGTGGATTCGACGAGAATATCGACCCAATAAAAGGGGTGTTTATAACATTATTCATCGATAAAAATAAGAGTAGTTGAAATCTTTATCTTTATAGATACAAATCAATAATTAATATATTTCAATTTGCTAACACTTTTGCACTAACTTGCATTCAATTCTGAGTTTGAATATTATACCTGTCTTCATCAACAATTGAGTTACGAATAGTGATCTCCATAGGTTAATTTTGTATCAAGCAGGATGGTCACGAATTTTGGGTAATTTTCTCAATTGCTAAAATAGATACAATCTTTCTAAAAAAAACATTCTGATACAAACTCGTATTCAGGTCAATAACATTGTACTCTCTTTTATCATTTTTGAATTTTATCTTCACAGTTTAATGCACTAAAATTCCATTTTATTTTTATTACTTCTTAGCCGATTAATCCACGTTATCTTACTCACCTGCAGGCTGCAGCACAAATCTTTTAAAGACATGAAGTGTGTTGAAAATAAGAAAGGTCAACTCTGAAACGTGAATCCATTTTGTTACTTTAAAGTTTAAACAATTAAAAGTTGTTGTAAACATAAAGAAAATTATATGGTCATGGGGAAAGACCTTGACCAGTACTAACAAAGTTCACATTCAAGTTTATTCAAATCTATTACATAATATATCAAATTGGTAAGCACCAAGCATTCTTCCCCAGTATTTTTGTCTACCAATAGCTTTAGGCTTCAGCAAATCTGTGAGAAATTCGTATAACAATAACATCAGCTCAAAGATATACTCGTAAACACTAACCAACTCCACAGAATGTAATTAATGCTTAAATTTTGAATATACATCATGCCAGAAGTTGAAAATAATTTACCCTAGTTCAGAGAGTTTCATGTGAGATTCTGCATAATCCGCGAAGAAAGCATCCTCATCCTATATTAGGTCAGAAAAAAGAAAAATTCACTAAAATGTATCTTTATTAGTGAACCTGTCAACCATATATAAGGTCTTCAGTTGAATGCCTAAACATTATTTGAACAAAGATAACATGTACTAACCGCAGCATATTTCTCAACAAGAGGGCGGAAGACGGGGTCCTGAAGAAGAGATTTATCAGTGGGAAATTGCAGAAGCCCTTCTTTTTCCCCAGTCAAGAGTTCCCTATAAAACAAAACAACAATATTACAAGTTATCGTTACAATAACTATGATTGGAGGTAAAAGAATTAAAGTACGCAAGTAGAAAATTAGGAATTACTTAAAGTAACTGTTATCAAAGATTAAAGGATTGCTGGTCCAGGGTCCCTCAAACCCAGATCGCTCCTTGTGAGCCCTTCCCTGAAAATACGGCACAAAGTACTAGTGAGCATTCTGTATATTTAAATTGCAGACCAGAACTACAGAAAAGAAAGAAAGATAATCAGTAGCAGTATCTACCAGAGTATGGCCGCCAGACAGTGTAACAATATCCTTGTCGGAGAGTCCCATATGTTTTACAAACACATCTCTCAAATGATCATTTCCTGCAATAGAATATGAATGGAGATTTAGGACAGTTTAAATATCTATTATAAACCATGTGTAGCTGTTCAGATTTTTTTTATATAGAATTTACTACTTAATGCATAATAAAAGATGAGTTACTCTGATAAAAAAAAAGAGAGATAAATTATCAGACAGACTAATCCAAGGTAGCATTAGGAAGACGACCTTCTACTGGTGGCTGCTGAAGATCCTAGATGCAAAAGAAAATAATCAATCAGTGACATGTAGCCTATGTATTTTTAATATAACGTAGCCAGTTATGATTAATAAGAGAGGTGCATTCAATGCACTATAATATATCACGTAAGTCAGGGTCTTGTTAAAAAGGAAAACTTAAAATGCTAATGTTCCTCCATTGCACAAAAAAAATTGCCTATTACTATCTCACATTATGGTCTAGTCATCTTTCCCCTTATGATTCTGTGTAATGATTTTTTTTTTAAAGATGCATAATGAAAATTGGTCCAAAGTCCCCACGGAGTACTATTAGGAATGCTTAATTACATGGACAATAGTCACAATACCAAAAAGTGGATCCGCCAAGTTGAAGCATTGCACCATTAATATAAACACAAACTACCAATTATTAGCCCTACCATCATTGCAGCTTCAATCAGATTAAAAACCATATACTTTAATAACTTTACAAACCTTCCTTCCTGGGTGAAATGGAACATCAGGCCCTCCTGTAACCTCAACAGCAACTACTCCAGCCAACTGCATTTTAATAAAACCTAGGCACATTTACTTGGAAGAAATGAAAATATGTAATACAGGTTCAGGAAAGGAATTTTTGCTACAACTTCAAATTGCATCATCTCTATATACATGCTCTATGCGGAGTTAGACAATGTACTTGGTTTATTGGTAAAGCCTACAAAAGTTTGAATACTTTACAGGTTCAAACTTAGCATACACACTATTTTTATTTATTCGAATGCATTCCCTTTAGCATTTGTGCAGTTAATATTTAGGAAAACTTAATAAGTAATTGAATCTGTTCTCTGTAGACATGCTAGTTCCGGCACCTATCATCTGGATTTGCTATATATCTTCCTACTTTAAATGAGAGCAAGTATCACTATATTCAGGTTGATAATAATTTTAAAATGTATCATAATGTTGTAAATGTTGTATAAACAACTCATGCAATTAACAGAGAAAAACAACACCTCATAGGCTCATATGATGTGTTTGATTGGTTGGAAAAGATTGAAAGTGGAATGAAATGAAAACTGTGAAAATAGTTAAGAAGTGAAATAAGTATAAGTAAATGATAGTGTGGAGAAGATGATAACATTGATAATTATGATAGTACCAGCCATTACGAACTTGGATCTGAGTAAGAGTTACAAAAGGAACTGAATAAAAGGAGTTATGTCTGTATGTGAGTCGTCTAATTGCAGATCACATATGTATTCCCTTGATCAAGAATTACACTACTTGTGCCTTATTAACTGTAAGAAGCATCTGCATTTCGGTAAGGTCTTCCTATGAGAAAAGAAAGGATTTATCCGTACTTAAATTACTGTTATGTTTTTATTTTATTAAAATTCCCGAAAAAGATAGTAAACAGAGAACCTGATGGAAGTCAGCATAAGAAAGAATGGGGAACTGCTCCTTGATGGGCTCCAAAAGCCGGATAGCAATGTCAAGACCGTTGTTGGCACCATGAGCTAGCTCACCCTTGAGTCTCATTGTTCCAAAAGGGCCTCCAGTCTTGGTGCAACGGTCATAAGTACCAGCTGAGTGCCACCTGATTGATAGCACAAGAAACCCAAACAACCACTATCCATTAGACAGAAAAAGAGACAGAGAGATAAGAATAGGACAAAGGGAGAACATATAGACCAAGTTTGAGTAAGAGAAATTTTGGGAGGAAAATAAATAAATAAGGTAAAAAGAGATAGACAAAATAAGCTTTAATGTGAGAGCACTGGTCATCAGATTTAGTTTATGTTTCTGAGTAGAGGTTGAAATAAGGATACGACGCGTAAATGTTACACCACCACACATGTCTTTGCTCTTGTAATTAATCCGAAATAACAAAAAAGGCACAACCTCAAGGTTTTAGACTTTGCACAATAATAGGTAGAAAAACGAAAAAGGCTTCCTAATGCTAACAAATAAGGCAAACTTTTATATTAAAAAAGATGAAATGTACAAATATGCAGTATAAATGATTGTCACACTTGTAGAAATACTGTATAAGAGTGAGAGGGTAGAGAGAAATACGCTAGACGAAGCATCAATGGAGCACAATTTTTGTCAGCAATCAAGCTCCTAAGTTTGCGCTTGCATTTATCAACAGCAGTCTTGTACTCCTCACTCACAGCTGGGTAGCATTTTCCCATAGCTATAATATGAGATGAATCAAACATAACGGTACAATCTAAACAAGAAGATGTCTAATGTGTACCTCTTTGAAACATACAGTAGATAATACAAAAAAGGCGCAAACATAAGTATGAACACTGAACTAAATCAAGCTCAACTGAAAAAATAAAAAATAAAAAGGACCTAATACAACTGTAATTCTCTCAACAACATCCTTATAAACACACTATTCAGATAAAGAAAATCCGTTAGTAGCGATAAGACATGGATTACATATATGAGATCAAGCGTTGTTTACACTACAGAAATAACAACATACGTACTGCTGATAAATCCAAAACTAGGACACGAATTTAAAATCAACTACTAGTGAGTATGAAAATGAAGTAAACTAACAATTAATCAGGTTGTGATTTTAATTAGATTAAACACATACACAAACATTATCCATACACATCAACATAACTTGGGAGGTTGAGAAAACGAACCTTTGTTTTTGAGGAGAAAATGAGAGAGTGAAGAGCGTAGCAGAGAGAGAGAGAGAGAGAGAGGGCTTAAAGAGTCACGGTTGTTGTATGGGCCGTTGGATTGGATTGATTAATCGGACACTTGATATTCACCTTCAATTTTTGATATTCACCCAATTTTTAAGGACCCAAACCAATTACAGGGAATCTAATTTTAAGGACCCAAACCAATTACAGGGAATCTAATTCTTCTAATTTCCCGTTTTTTCTTGTCACCCAACTTTAGAATTTCCTGCACTTTATATTGTGTTAATTGTTTTTGTTGGATAATGATAGGATTCTTTTCCGAATAAATTGTATCGTGGTGGTCAGAATTTTAGCATTCTGATGGTTAATGTTACAAATTTTGTATTACAATAATTTGAAATTGTTTTTTTAAACATTTAAATGATTTTTGTTACATCTCGTCAAAAATTAAAATATCATTAGTGACTGTTAATTAAATACAAGGGTACGATCGTCTTCTTAATTAAATAAGTATACACATCTTAGGCGCCAAAAAAAACTAGAACGAAGGAAGGAGAAAGGACGGGCCCAGTGGCGGAGCCAGGATCTAATACTGAAGGGGGCACATTTCAAATTTGTAACAAAATAAGCAATATAAAATAAAAATGGAAAGCAGCATGGGGGCATTAGTACTATAATTATGTGGGTTAAACATATAAAAAAAAATTCCTTTAATTTATGGGGAACTTATGGGGGCACGTGCACCCATAAGCCCCCACCTCCCTCCGCCACTGGACGGACCTATATCACCGTAATGTTTTGGTTTGTGAAGAAAAAAGGACTCTGCCGATATTTAAAATATTAGAGAGTGTTCAGATTATCCAAGTAAATTCATTATTATGTTCGATTTAATTTGTGTATTCTTGTGTGTGTAATATATGTATGTATGTGATATATGTTGTATATAGTTGTCCATATTTTTTTAAGTTGTTGATTTCATAGGGTACTCATTTTCTTATTTTTTTTGCTTTTTAAATAATTCGATTTGTTAGTATTTTATGCTAAAAATGGCTAAAAATGAAGTTTAATTGCTCATGAATGCTTAATACATGCTAGGAATTATTATATGTGCTAGTACATACTGCAATTTTGTTGAATTAAGATGTCTTAAAATTTAAGATTATTATAGAGGTTTGGAACTATGGTAATGAACTTAAAAGACGTGATGCCTAATATTACTATCAAGATTTTAACTGAGGAGCCAGATGTAGGGACCGATAAAGGTAGATTTTTAAGGCTTTATGTATGTCTAGGTCCCGTAAAAAAAAGCAATTGCTCATCATTGTAAACATATAGTTGGATTGGATGGATGTCACCTGAAGGGGCTCTTTGGTGGTCAACTTATAGCTGCAGTAGGAATTAATACCAATAATGGCATATACTCTGTTGGCATGGACGACAGTAGAGTATGAAATCACAGAATCCTGGAAGTGCTTTTTACAAACTTTTATCTCCAGACATACAGGTGAATGGACATTCATAAGTGAAAGATAAAAGTTATGATAAGTGATGCTTTATT
This sequence comes from Kitagawia praeruptora, assembly GCA_037693485.1. NCBI lineage: Eukaryota > Viridiplantae > Streptophyta > Magnoliopsida > Apiales > Apiaceae > Kitagawia > Kitagawia praeruptora. Next base: position 119,363,275 of record CM075352.1, read on the forward strand.
TAATGTCCTCTAATTTTTTTTCCCCTGTAACTTGTTTTGTCTTTTTAACTTGCTTTCAGGGATTGATAAATGTTTTGGAATTGGTGGGACCAGGTGCTGAACACAGAATTTGTGTAATGCACCTGTAGCAGAACATGCACAAAGATTATAAAGGCATTACATTAAAAATTTACTAGGGAAAACAGCTAGGGCAACAACAAACTGGGAGTTCAATAAACACATGGAGCAGATGGAAAAGGTACAAATTTAATGTTACAAGATCAGCTTTTAAGACACTTATTTGCAGTGATATGTTTGTCAACAATCACTAAGATATTCAATAGTAGCACTAGAAAATATGGAGGCCTCCCTATCATTACTATGATTATGTAAATTCATAAGGTTGTGATGAAGATGATCTAGGTGAGAAGGGATAAAATGGTATCAAAGGACATTATTATATGTCCTAATGCTCAAAAAAAATCGGAGAAGTTGTTTATGCCCTGGTGAACTAATTACTTGTTTGTGCCCTATTAAATAAACTAGCCTTGTAGCCCGTGCAAGGCACGGGCATGCTCTAGATTACAAATTTATGAATTATTCGTAATTACATAGGATTGATTTGTTGATATCTTCGATTGTTCATATCTTTGTAACAATTGTTCTGAGTAAATAGAATTTATGCAATACCCGATCGTGACATGCAAATTATAATTCTGGTTAAATTAAATCTATTTTATATTTTACGCTATGTTTTGTTTTGTTAAAATAAACTTGAACGATATGTAATAAATTGGTCAATGTTAAGATCAAAACCGTACTTCGAAATATAAATATATAGAGTTAACATGGATGGATACAGAGATACATTCAAGTATTATAGTTCATATCAGTTATTATTATATATGTAATAAATATGTTAGTGTTGCAATACCTAAATAGCCCCCGAAAATATAACATAGATATAATTAGTAGAGGTAAATATGACTTTTTACATGAATAAATTTGCTCATGGAACCCCCCCCATTTGCTCTATTATATATATATATATATATATATATATATATATATATATTTGTTATATTGTTTTATGCGTTTACGTATTAAAGATGTGATTGATGAGTTTTACGATAGTTAATGTTAATACAAGTTTGTATTATACTTACATAGGCATGAAGGTTTTTTTTGTATTGGGATATTTTTTGTAATATTTAATTCGTAAATAATTAAAGTAGATCTAAAATGATTAATAAGATATGGTATATGTTAGTGAATATTATAGTACATTATAACATATCCACATAAATTTATAAATGTATTTATGTTTGTACAAGTTTATGTATGTATAATTATGCAGTAATTAATATATTATAAATAATGAAATATTAATAGATTATACAACATAAATGTATGTATGTATGTTGATAAAGTGTATATTTATATACACTTTAGAGGATTTTATTCTCATAATTATAGGATTTTGCAAATAATTGGGTAAGTTTGATTATATTTTATTGTTTTATTTCAGGTAATAAATAATTCCTAAAGTTGGGAGAAAATGAGCTTAATTGGATAAAAATCAGGTGGAAATTCGGATTTAACGGTGGGCCTGCGCAGCAATTCTTATTTGGGCCATATCTCGAGTTCCAGGAATCAGAATGAGGCGAAATTACAGCCCACGCGAAGGTATCGAGAAAATCTACAAGTCTAGACCGGCCCAGCAGTCACCAGCCTTCTGTAGCAGTCCAGAATCAGCCTTGAACAGTAGTACGAATTTTACACAAGGCCCAACTTATTTTAGGAAACATTGTAAAAACATCATTATTATTATTATTAGGTTTTGAAGAGATAGAGAGGAGTTTTTGTGTGCTTTTAGTCGAGGCATATATTTTTCATAGAGAGAAGAAGAGAGAGTGGAGCAAAGGAAGAAGGGATTCTACCTAAGCCCTATTTGCAATCTTAAAAGTTGTAATTTCTTACTCTTTATCTTTGTAAACATGGTTTAATATCTTTATATTATTTTGTTTTCTTCAATTATTATGGGTAACTAATTCCCAAATCTGGGAATTAGGTAGTATTCAGTGGTTAACATGTTTGTGCGAATTTATTATGTGATAACTCATGCTTGTTAATTCGTTGTTGAGGACTTAACCCAATTTAGGGAGTCATGAACCCTAGGTTGTAATTTTAGGGATTGTAATGAATTGGGAAATGATTTATGATTCTAGTAAATGAGACGACGAACGTAATTCAATTATTCAATTGGGAGATTAATATGCGAGTTATGAGACATGTATTTCTTGGGCTTGAATAACTTATAATTATGTGTTAATTGATCATGGGAGTGACAATAATATGTTTTTGTGGGTAATATGTTGTATCTTGGGAAAGATCAACATATTCATTAGAGAAATGTTTTTAGCAAGATATGAGGTTGAATATCACAAATGATTGCACATTCGTTAATACCACTGAAGAACCCTGATTCTTGGATTGCTTTTATTTATATTTGTTAAATCATCATTTTAATTTGCTATTTAGTTAATTTTAGTTAAAAAAACAAACAAATCAAATTCTTCTTGACATTTCTGAACAGTGAGAATAATAAGTGAACTTGTGTTTAATTAAGTCCTTCCCTGCGAACGATAACCCACCTAAAATCTACGATAACAAATTGGCGCCGCTGCCGGGGAAGGCAGCAATTTGAAGTTCAGTTTAATTATTTCTTATTGTTTAGATTTTACAAAATTGTTTCCAAGACCTATCTAATTGGTTTTGTCTTTTCAGGTGCTACTACTCTTGCATGAGACGTTCTGCAAGTGCTGGAAATCTAGAATTTGATCCAGAAATTGAACGCACTTTTCGAGCTTTAAGGCGAGAGACAAAGCAAAGGAAAGAAAGAAACCATATGGAGGAACCAAGAGATCGTCAAATTGTTAATCCTCCTGACCCACCAGTTCTTGATGAGACTTCTATCTGGGATCATGAGACTCCCAATCCTGCGAACTGCAGGTACAAGACTCCTGAGATTAGCGCAACTCAGTACAACATCAATCCGAGCTTAATTCAGATGGTGAGCAATTCAGCTTTCGAAGGGGACATTGAGCGAGAGGACCCACACCGTCATCTTGAGCGCTTCGTTCAGATGTGTGGTTCATTCAAGATCACTGGAGTTACTGCAGATCAGATTCGACTTCACATGTTTCCTTACTCTATCAAAGGGAGAGCCATGGAATGGTTCCATCAGCTTCCTGAAACCGCAGTTGCTACTTGGAAAAGTCTTTCTACCGAGTTTTTGTCCAAATATTATCCTTCTGACAAGACTCAACAAATGAGGACAATCATTCTCAGTTTCAAGACACAACCAGGTGAAGGCTTGTATCAGGCATGGGAGAGATACAAGGCATTATTGAGAAAATGTCCACATCACGGTTGTACGGAATGGATGATTTTGAGTACTTTTTACGGATCTTTGAATGCAGATGTTCGTTTGAGTTTGGATGTGGCAGCTGGTGGAGATTTCAAGAAAACACCAGTTCATAAGGCAAAAGCACTTCTTGAGCAATTGGCCGCAAATAACTATTCTTGGGCACCTAGTGGGACGAGCTCAGCTAAATCAGCACAAGATACTGAGATGATGAACTTGCTGACTCTTAAATTGGATGCTCTTACTCAAGAGGTACGTGGACAAAGGGCGAATGTCAATGCTATCTCTTCTCCAATGGACGGGTACAATGATTATGGTGCTAATCAAAATTCTTATCCACCACAATTCCCAGAGGAAGCAGCTTTTATTCAGGGAAGACAGTCGTGGCCTGTGCAGAATAACTCTTACTACAATCCTAATCAGAGGCCTAATAATAATCTATCTTATAGTAGTAATCAGGCGGCTAACCCTTCTTATGCATTTCCTAAGCAGAATCAGGCTCCTGATTTTCAGTCGCGTCCACAATATCAAGCACAACAGCAATTTCAACCACCACCAAAGGAAAAGAAAGAACCTGCTGATTGGGAGGTGGCACTCAGTAAAATGATACAAGGGACTACAGGGGCGTTTGCCAATATTGAAACAAAATTCGGAAAGATGGAGTCTAGGATGGACCAGATGGCTTCTTCTCAAAAGATGTTGGAAACGCAGATTGGCCAAATTGCTGATAAGGTTGGTGTTCGTGAGCAAGGAGCATTACCCAGTCAACCTGATACGACTGCAAGAGAGCATTGCAAGGCTATCACTTTGAGGAGTGGCAAAGAGCTACCAGAAATTAAAGCTCCGGAACTTCAAGATGAACTTCTTCCTCCTAAAAAGAGAAAATCTTATCAAGCCCATGTGGAGATTTTTGAGAAAAGTATGGAGGAGCCTAAAGAAGAGAAGCCTACATCTAAAGCTCCTATTAAATCATACGTGCCACAGATTCCTTTTCCACAAAGGTTGAAGAATGTGAAGTTGGAGAAACAGTATGAAAAGTTTTTGAAGATGTTTCGAGAAATTCATATTAGCATTCCTTTTGCTGATGCTTTGGCTCAAATGCCTCTTTACGCAAAATTCATGAAGGCGGTGTTGGCCAATCGGAAGAAGTTAGAGGAGGTACAGACAATCACTCTTAATGAAGAGTGTAGTGCTGTTATTCAACGCGAAATTCCTCCTAAACTCAAGGATCCTGGGAGTTTTTCTTTGCCATGCACCATTGGAAAAATGGAGAACATTAAAGCCTTGTGTGATTTGGGGGCTAGTGTGAGTTTGATGCCATACTCCATTTATAAGAGAATTGGTCTTAGAGAACTCAAGAAGAAAAGAATCTCACTTCAGTTGGCAGATCGCACTGTTAAGTATCCTTTGGGAGTCGTTGAGGATGTACTTGTAGAAGTTGATAAATTTGTCATCCCATGTGATTTTGTTGTTTTGGAGATGAATGAGGATGTTGACATTCCAATTATTTTGGGAAGACCGTTCTTAGCGACTGCAGGAGCTAACATAGATGTGAAGGCTGGTACGGTTACATTGAATGTGGGAGAAGAACAAGCTCACTTTGCTCTTAATCAAGGTATGAAAGTCCCATCCATTAGTTCTACGTGTTATGGAGTGGATATTGTTGAAGAACTTGTTAAAAAGGTGGAGAAAGATACTCGCGATGAGCTAGAGAAAATTGATGGACAACTTGTTCTAGCAAGTGAATTTCGAGAGAAGAGTATGGCTGAGGTGGATGAAATCGGACCACTCGTGGTTTCGAAATTTCCACCATAATGATTAAAAGAATTGACGGCGTCGAGCTAAAGACGTTAAACAAGCGCTTCTTGGGAGGCAACCCATGCATATTGTATATCTGTGTATATTTGTATTTATTCCCACTTGATGCAATGATGTGTTTGTTGATTTCGGCATGTTAGTAAGGGTGCAAGGCTTGGAGATTATTTTTCAAGGAAGATCCGGGCAAGTTCACGAAGCACAATTTGAAAGCGACTTAGATAATTTGGTTTTTGGCATGATTATCAAGATTCTGGCATGTTCACGCAGCCCCTCTAAAAAATTCTGGTCGTTTTTGGTGATTTGGCATGATCACGCAAGCTCGTAGCATGATCATGTCGCTGCTCAAAAAAAATTCTGGTCGTTTTTGGTGATTTGGCATGATCACGCAAGCTCGTAGCATGATCATGTCGCTGCTCAAAAAAAAAATTCTGGTCATTTTTGGGGTTTTGGCATGACCACGCCAACCAAATGGCATGAGCATGCCATTTTTCAATTTTTCAGCAGTCAGTTTCTGGAGCCCCATACCTTCGGCGCGGGCGCGCACTTTATCTCTACAAAACCAATCAACAAGTTTGCGTAATTGAGATTGAAAATCATGAAGCAACGTGGACAAATCTCAGGCTACTGGTTCAAAATAGTCATTATGGATCGCGACACTTCATTCTTAGGGGAGTTTTTCTTTCTTTCTTTTAGTTTTAGTAGAATTCTTAAGTTAGTGTGTCATTGAGGACATTGACCCATTTAAGTGTGGGGATGTGTTCTTGATATTAGTATGTATATAAAAAAACAAATTAAAAAAAAAATTGGAAAAATTTTGAAAATACCAAAAATAATTCTAGCCATGCAAATTGATTAGTTGTTGTATTTTGCTTAGTGCACCCATGCATGCTTTAGGAATCTTGTGTCGTTGATACTTTTGCTTGAGAAGTGACGTGCTTTGTTCTTGTGCACACACTTACACGAGCGAGTTGAAACTGGTAGATTTAGTGAATGTCTTAAGTAATCAGAATGACATGAATATGTGCAAGATGACTTGGTTTGCATGCTTTGAACACAAGTAGGTGCGTTAGAGAGTCTTGTTACTTGGGATTGAATATGTTTTGTCACACCAAGCGAGTTTTGAGCCTATATGCATATCGTTTGCATTATTATTCGTTTGCTTGAGTGTCCACATGTTGTTTGCATTGCTAGCACTTACTTGAGGTCTTTCTTGAAATGCATGACACTATTTGATGATAAAATGATAAAGGCACTTAGGATAACCTCATGTTTCCCAGATTACCACACCATTTAAACATGATCAATTAGTTACCCTTTTGAGCTTAATCCTTTTCTTTCGGTGACACACCACATCACTTGCCTATATCCTTTTATTGTATTGGCCTTACTTTAATCTTGAACCCATATTATCAAAGGCTAGTATAGTGCTTGAGGGAGTTGATAAGGTGTTAAAGGGGGGTTTATTTATGATCATTACTTTTGGGGAATATTTGGGGTTTGGTTGTTTACTTGTTAGTCGAATCTTGTAATAATACCATGGATCATCGTACTTGTTATATTTAGCTCTCTTCAAAAAAAAAAAAAAAGAAAAAAAAAAGAATATTATTTATACGAGAGCATACTTATGTTTATGATCCTTCTTCTTTCGACTTATCAAGTTATTTAATAAAATGGAATAAAAAGATCTAAGTGTGGGGATGGTACTTAGGGAGTTGAATGAATTATATTGTTGGGTACTAGTTTTTGACACTTAACCTGTTTTGGCTTGACATACCTTGTCCCTAGCCCACATTACAACCCGAATTAAGACCTTTTGATTATCATCAGTGGTGTAAGTTGTGTTAGATTGAGATTAATTGCGAGTGCCAAGCGTGTTTATGATTTGTTGGAGTTGAGTGATACACTTTGCTTTGTTTTGAGAGAATATTCATTTGTGAGTGAAAGGTGAGGTATTACTTGTTTTGGCATAGGAGATCCCAGGTTTAGACTCAAAGATGTGTTTCTTGTGGCCTTAGCATGCTTACCAACTATTTTTGCACTTGACATGGAATTTTGTGAGCTTATGCATGTTCATTTAGTAGACCATGTGAATACTTACACTATCGACACCAAGACATTGCATACTCATTTTGATTCTTAAGTGGATATGGCATGAGAGGACTTACATGTGTGGTGTTGTATTAGCATATAATCTTTTGCATGAGCTAGATGAATTTTGTGGGTACATTCACTATAGGCCCTCACGAGACCTCACTCGTCCACTAGGGCTACCTAGGGGTTTAAAGGACTTGTTGCATATGTTAAATGCAACCGTGATCACCTACGGAAGTGGTACTAGTTAGTTAGTTTAGTGTATTTTATTTAGTTTGCCCGAGGACGTGCAAAAGACTAAGTGTGGGGATATTTGATAAAGTGTATATTTATATACACTTTAGAGGATTTTATTCTCATAATTATAGGATTTTGCAAATAATTGGGTAAGTTTGATTATATTTTATTGTTTTATTTCAGGTAATAAATAATTCCTAAAGTTGGGAGAAAATGAGCTTAATTGGATAAAAATCAGGTGGAAATTCGGATTTAACGGTGGGCCTGCGCAGCAATTCTTATTTGGGCCATATCTCGAGTTCCAGGAATCAGAATGGGGCGAAATTACAGCCCACGCGAAGGTATCGAGAAAATCTACAAGTCTAGATCGGCCCAGCAGTCACCAGCCTTCTGTAGCAGTCCAGAATCAGCCTTGAACAGTAGTACGAATTTTACACAAGGCCCAACTTATTTTAGGAAACATTGTAAAAACATTATTATTATTATTATTAGGTTTTGAAGAGATAGAGAGGAGTTTTTGTGTGCTTTTAGTCGAGGCATATATTTTTCATAGAGAGAAGAAGAGAGAGTGGAGCAAAGGAAGAAGGGATTCTACCTAAGCCCTATTTGCAATCTTAAAAGTTGTAATTTCTTACTCTTTATCTTTGTAAACATGGTTTCATATCTTTATATTATTTTGTTTTCTTCAATTATTATGGGTAACTAATTCCCAAATCTGGGAATTAGGTAGTATTCAGTGGTTAACATGTTTGTGCGAATTTATTATGTGATATCTCATGCTTGTTAATTCGTTGTTGAGGACTTAACCCAATTTAGGGAGTCATGAACCCTAGGTTGTAATTTTAGGGATTGTAATGAATTGGGAAATGATTTATGATTCTAGTAAATGAGACGACGAACGTAATTCAATTATTCAATTGGGAGATTAATATGCGAGTTATGAGACATGTATTTCTTGGGCTTGAATAACTTATAATTATGTGTTAATTGATCATGGGAGTGACAATAATATGTTTTTGTGGGTAATATGTTGTATCTTGGGAAAGATCAACATATTCATTAGAGAAATGTTTTTAGCAAGATATGAGGTTGAATATCACAAATGATTGCACATTCGTTAATACCACTGAAGAACCCTGATTCTTGGATTGCTTTTATTTATATTTGTTAAATCATCATTTTAATTTGCTATTTAGTTAATTTTAGTTAAAAAACAAACAAATCAAATTCTTCTTGACATTTCTGAACAGTGAGAATAATAAGTGAACTTGTGTTTAATTAAGTCCTTCCCTGCGAACGATAACCCACCTAAAATCTACGATAACATATGTATGTATGTATGCTATATAGTATGTATATATATATGTATATAATATTATAGTAGATTATTATATATGCACATAAATTTATATATGTATGTATTTATGTTTGTACATGTGTATGTATGTATAAATATGCATATTAATTATACAACAATTAATAGATAACAAATAATGAAATATTAATAGATTATACAACATAAATGTATGTATATATTATATGTATGTATGCATGTACGTATGCATGTATAATTAATAGTTATGTTGTATGTATATATGTATGTATGCATATATACATACATACATATATACATACAACATAACTATGCATGCATATATGTATGTATGTATGTATGTATGTATGTATGTATATATGTATATATGTATGTATGCATGTATGTATGTATGAATGTATGTATGTATATATGTATATATGTATGTATGCATGTACGTATGCATGTATAATTAATAGTTATGTATGTATGTATGTATGTACGTACGTATGCATGTATAATTAATAATTATCTACAAATATACATTCTAATTAATAATTATACATTATCTGAGTTAAGCCAACTGAGATTTATCTACAAATTAATACATATAAACAAAAATATGTAGTATGTGTATGTATATAATATTATAGTCCATTGTTATATATCCACAAAAATTTATATATGTATGTATTTATGTTTGTACATGTGTATGTATGTATAAATATGCATATTAATATACAACAATTAATAGATTACAAATAATGAAATATTAATAGATTATACAATATAAATGTATGTATGTATGCATGCATGCATGCATGTATGTATTTATGTATGTATGTATGTATGTTATATAGTATGTATGCATGTATGTATGTATATAATATTATAGTATATTATTATATATATATCCACATAAATTTATATATGTATGTATTTATGTTTGTACATGTGTTTGTATATATAAATATGCATATTAATTATACAACAATTAATATATTACAAATAATAAAATATTAATAGATTATACAACATAAATGTATGTATGTATGTATGTATGTATGTATGTATATAGTACTTATGCATGTATAATTAATAATTATGTATGTATGTATGTATGTGTGTATGTACATATGCATGTATAATTATTTATGTTTATGTATGTAGTGTATGTATGTATATATGTATGTATGTATGTATGTATGTGTGTATGTACGTATACATGTATATTTATTTATGTATGTGTAGTATAATTAATAATTATGTGTGTATGTATATATGTGTTTATGTATGTAGATAATGATTTTTAATATAAGCTCAAATGTTCTCATAGCTCAACTGGTTATGGTGTTGCATTAGTTATGTAAGGTCATGGGTTCGAATCCTTTGAATAACATTATTTTTACAAATATTTAGAGTTAGGTTTGGAGTGAGGTTCGGAGGGTCCGAGCCTATGAATAAATTTGCTCAGGGAAACCCCTGTTGGTGTATTAGATATATAATAGATAATAGATTACCACTTTTTTGTGTCCTAGTGAATTAATTGCTACTCCCTCTATCCCTCCCATTTCTTTACAGTTTTTTTTCACTGCTCGACACCCATTTTAAGGTTTCTAAAAAATATAGTTCCATAACTTATTTTTTAAATTTTCTTTTTTTGTATAAAAATAGAACAATTCTATTTTTATACAAAAAAGAAAATTTAAAAAATAAGTTATGAAACTATCCGCAAATTGCACCTTAAAATCCGTGCCAGAATTACGTCCCCCAAGGTAAAGAACCAAGGGGGACAGAGGGAGTATATTTTTTGTGCGCAGAGCAATCCCTTTTGCGGGGGGTTGTGTTGTAACATAGTCAGGTGGGATCGCTTATTTTGTTACATGTAGTGGTGGAGGCCATGAATTAGTTATGGATTTGTTTTAAAAAAAACTTGCACAAGTAAAAAGTGGGAATTTACAGGGATACCTTGTTATCATGTTGCTGCATGCATTAATTTCAAAAATGATCCATGGGAAGTCCATGTCAATGCCTGCTACACTAAGGAATGTTACATTAATGTAAGTTTATGAAATTTGGCTTGTTTATAATTGTTACACTAAATCCATTGAGCTTGTTTTAATACTTTCTTTTGGTAGTTGTATAGCTATACACTGGATCCTAAATTTTGGGAGCAAACTGACTATCCAAGGTCTCTTCCACTGCTTATAAAATCTCAAATTGGTAGGTCCAAGAAAAAAGAGCAAAACATATGATATTCCTGAAAGAGAAGTGTCCTAAATCCAATCATGGATGATGAGTTAAGATAAACTTTCTTGTAATCTTAGTAGGTTTTATGATTATTAGTGAAAGACATATTTGTCTTTATACGGGCTTTATCTAGATGATTATAACACTAGACTTAAACTGTTCCTGATCGTAGGATAACTAATTGGAAGTTAGTTAATCCGTAAAGATTAGTACATACTATGCTAGCTTCCTAGGAAGGATGTCTGTTGTCATAAGCATTTGTGTGGTGACATTATAGCTAGTATGTAGGTGCTTATTAGGGAATAAGTTCACTGAACATGACTCGATTAGTGGAGCAACTAATGGAGTTTACTCACGTGTCGATAGTTGTTCACTAAGTGATAGTTGTACAAGTGTCCTTAGACTTGAGATCGTTAGAGTAATCTTGTATATTATGAACTATACTTTGGTTTAGTCCTTAGTCTCAAGGACACCTATTAGGTCTATTCTGGGCATAGGGATTTGTGTATGGAGATAGTTAACGATCAATAAAGGATCTACCCCTTCCAGTAAATGAAGAGAATATCCTATGCTATTCTTATTATGCTAGTTCAGGAATCTCTGGCCAGAGTGAATGAAATTAGAAAGGAGTTTCTAATTTGCATTAATATGAACTATGCATTATGAATAAGGAATCATATTATTAAATTTGATAGGCTTGACACGAGTTCCATGCCTTGTATTTAATCGGGATATTGTAGGGTGGAAGGAATTGATTGTACGGTAACTATTCACTAACTAGGTTCTAGGTATTCTAAGCAGTGAATTCATATTATCCGGATAGTCGCAATATGCTGAGAAGTATCCCTCACGATGTAGAATAAATATGATTATTTAATTAATTATATTTAATGAATTAGAAGAATTCATATAAATAATAATAAAATAGTTTTATTATTATTTATTTCTACTACCGGCTTAATATTGAACCTACAAGGTCACACAATAAAAGAGACTGATTTATTGATGAAGGAATTAATTAATAATGGCTAGTAATTATTTATTTATGAAATAAATAATTTATTAGCAATTTTATAATTGATTAAATATGATTTAATTGATTACAAATTATTTAAGAAGAGTTCTTAATATTATTAGTTAAGGATTTAATTTAAGAAATCAAATCAAGTGAGAGAATTATTTTCTAAAGAGTTTAGAAAAAGAATTAATGATTAAAAGAGTTTTAATTATTAATTAATTGATTAATGAGATTAATTAATTAGTAGGGTTAATAATTATAGAAAAAATATCAGCTGAAATTTTTGCCTATAAATATATGGTTATAAACCCTATTAGTCGAAGACAAACTTTTTACGTAAGTTTTTCAGAGGCAACCCTTTCTCTCTCAACCCCTCTCTTCCTCTCTCATTCAATCACTCTCTTGGTGGATATCGGTAGAGTGATTCACACTTGAGGAGCAACTGCTAGGAACCTCTCTACGCCTCCTTGGATCGCTTGCAAAAGGTAAGTAATCGATCCCACGTATTTATCAATTAATTTTATGCATTGTATATGCGATATATATGTATGAAATTGTGATTCACGCTTCCGTATATGCATATAATTCCTTCAATAGTATCAGAGATGTAGGTTGTATGCATTTAGTGTCATCTGTAAAATTTCAGAATTTTTAGATGATGTATGAATTTAATAATGATTTAACAAGTTTATTTTGATTTAATTATGAATTAATTCGAAATAAATTTTGCTTTGATATTTGGCTGTTGATCTGGGTTCTACGATTGTTATAGAGCGTTTGGATAATTTTTTCATATTTTTCTGATGTGTAGATTAATTATAATGAATTTTTGAAAATTGTTTTCAATTAAATTCATATTATTAATATACATCTGATATTCTGATATAATAATATGTGTATGAATGTTTGGTTGTTGCATGGAAAACTACGGCTTGAATAATTGATTCTGACGCCTGTTGCTTCGTGTCTGACTGATCAAAAGTTTCTGTCGGCTGCAGTACACGCGGTTTGGGGGTGGGACCGCCAGAATAGTTGTGTAACGCATTATATGTATGCGTATAGGTTTAAAAGCTGTTTAAAGCCAGTAACGCATTTAGATAATGCGAGTAAGGTCTGTAACGGTAGTCTTCGATGCGTTACTGACCTGTTGCACAGCTGCGCGTGTACTTGTTTCTTCTTTGGGCTTTTTCGGGAGTTTGGAGACTCCGTTTGGGGCGTGCAATATATCGTTCGATTCATTTTTTCGAGATGGATCTGATGGTATGGTCAAATATTTTTATAAAAATAGTTTTGAACTTTTTATTGCTTTAAAAGTGTTTTAAAACATGTTTTTAAATTGTTTAATTGCTTTTAATGCAAATTGTGATACATAGAGATGTATATAATTATGTTATATGTTATAACATGCCTACCTTTATGTTCCTTTATGTTAATATATGTGATATATGCCTATGTTTACCATGCGATGATAGATTTAGGTGACTTAAATCAACAAAAGGCGTAGTTTAGACGATTTAGGATTTGTGAAATTGTTTCACAAGTTTAATATTAATATTATGAATACAATCATGAGATTCTTGTGTTTGTGAAACAAGTAATTAAATATGAATTTTCAAAATTGAGAGAAAGGATGATTCTGTCAAAAATGGATTACGATCTGTAAGAAATGGGTATTAAGTGACGCCTCTTGACAATGCTCCCCCCGATCTGGGAATCATCCAATTATCGATTTGAAATATTTAATTTAAAAGGAAGAATCTCTTTATAATATGATTATGACTATCACAACCCACTCTTTACGTATCTATTATAATGATATAGAGAGAGTATTTATAATGCTTCCTATCAACTAATAACAGAAAATAACAACGATACATGGTAATGTTCTGTCGTCCAGTTGATAGTTTCCATCAATAGTTAGACCATTTTCCTCATACATACTTCTTGTTGTTCTTCAAAGCAACCGATCCTAAAATATAGCGCTTTCCAGATTCTGCAGCATCCTGAATGATATCATCAGAATTATATCTGATATCAGGATCTTACACCGTATCAGGACTTGACATTCCATCAGGATTTGAATTGTCATATTAGGATCTGACCATGGTTCCTGAAATATAGTCCTTGACACACTGTTCCTGACTAAAACTCTACAGATACTGACTAACTTACATATCCTATACAAAGTGCTAAATCCTTTATAAGATCAGGATATTACAAGAAGTATATGCAAATTCTATTCTAAACATCACAACTCATGAATTATTCCTAATAAAAGTACCGAAGAACCAAAATCAAGAGAACGCAGCACCACTGAAGATACAATGTGTTGCCCAGTAATTAACAATTATAGAAGGGGGGTTGAATACAATTGTATAAGATTTTTGACTTAAACAGAAATAACACAAGTATGAATCAATAACAGCTTTATTAATTCTGATATAAAACTGTTACAAAACTCTCTTAAGAAATTCTTATATTCTTAAGAGCTGCTAGGTTACAAGATAACTCGTGTATGCGATTACAATCATGTAAAACCTAAACTATGTTTATATAGCATACACAGCTACACTATCAATTACAAGATATTCTAAATCAATTACATATTACTCTGAATACATATCCTGTATGATAGCTGCCTTCCTACAATTTAGGAACTGACATATCAATCTTCCTTGATCTCTGGTTTGACGAGAATCTTCACATAATCCTGACCAGCTTCTAATACTGACAATACCTTCATACTGACATCGTATTACTGATGACGTCAGCATCAGTATCTTGATCAGTAACAATCCAGATCCTGATATCACTTGAATCAATATCTAACAATCTCCCCCAATTTGTACTTAATGAAATAAAGCACAAATTATTTGATTCAAAGATGTCAAAAACTCAAAACAAAAATTTATGAGCTATCTTCAGGTTCAGTCTCAGAAATCCTTACAAAGAAATTACTTATCTGCAAGAAACTTGATAATAATTCCTCTTCCTTCTCAGCTAGAATCTGAATCAGTCTTTTCTTCAGACTTCTGAATTCTTCATTATTCTTGTCAATCTGATAAATACCAGCCCTGAGATTTGAATTGAGCTCCTTGGTAAATTCAACTCTCCCAACAGTAAATATGCAAGATCTCTTCCACCAGGATTCAAAGATAACTATTCTTGCCTCAAAATTACTTCTTTAACAGCTGAACCCTTTTGCATTTCTACTTCTTGTCCTTCTGTGTTCAAATACATGGGAGTATAATTACCATCATATCTTGATCCTCCGTCCACATATCTGGATTTTATTTTCATGAAGATCATAGTACACCAGTTTCTGTAAACACTAGCTTCTCTATCAGGAATGCTTCTATTTTCAAGCAAATAGAGAACATATTTCAGTTCTTTTGTTGACTTGCACAATACATCATGAATGGTTAGCCTCTTGACACTTTTGTCTTTCATGAAGTACAACAACTTTTCCATCATTTTACCATCCATCTTGCATGCAACAATTGCAACTGATTCAAGTTCCCAAAGATCATCAACAGTTAATTCTTCACCTAATCTTCTGGTAAGAAAATGTTGATCTGCTTGAAATACAGGTATGAATTTTGCATCCCTAGAACCAAATCCTCCTCTATTGTAAGGTTCCAGTCCCTTCAGATCAGAACTCATCTTAATCCAGCTTGGTGAACCTTTATCAAATTCAGAAGATTTTGCTTTCTGAAGTCCAGGACTCATTGGAGGTTCTGAAAATACTCTTCCAGACTTAAAAACAACTGGTCCAGTATACTTCAGTTTATCAAATTCAACCCACTTTTTCCTTCTCTTCTTTGTTTGTAGATCACTAGGTTCTTCTTCTTCTTTCACTTGTTTAGATTTATCAATAAATAAATCCTTTTCAGAATTAATCAGCCTTCTGAAATATTCTTTGCTGGCTCTTTCAACAATATCATTTACACTGTTTCTGACTTCTTTGGATCTTCTAATATTACCAGTATCAAAGTCAACAGTTTCCTTCTTTGCTTTTTCAACTTTCTTTTTCTTTCTCTCTAAAGGAATTTCTTCTTCTTCTGTACCAGGCTCATCAAAGATACTTGATGATGGAAAATATTCAAGAGATAAAGGAGTTTTCTTCTTTAAATCTTCAGTAATCTCCTCTATTCTGATTCCACTAGACCTTGTCTGCCTTGTACTTACTTGAACAGGTTTCCTTCCTCTGCCTCTATTTCTTCCTCCCCTGCCTCTTCCTCTTCTTGCAGTAGGAGCTTCCTTCTCTCTTGCAATCTCCTCAAAAATCCTATTTTGTTCCTTTACAATTTCATCAGTAGTCATATCAGGATTTTCTTCAGAAGTTAATTCAAGTGCCTTCTTAGCATGATACTGATGAGACTTATCACTATTTCGATAAACAAGTTTACTTCCACCTGATTCAGTGATAATTTCTTCAAAGAGGTGAGGAGCATCTTGTACATTAGTAATCAACATATCTTCATCACCTTCAAGAATTGTAGAAAGAGTTTGCCTTATTTTTCCAGATTCAGAAACATGAGTTGACTGATTAGTTTGAGTCTGAGTTGAACTCCTCCCCTTTACTAAACCAGCATCACAGGTTCCTTTTCCTTTCCCATGTTGTTGTTGAGTACTAGTACCACCATCATTTCCAGAAGTATCATCCTTATCCTTTCTCACAACTGGATCAGGTTTACATTTTATTTTGACTACCTTCTCCCCCTTTTTGACATCTGCATCTTCTTCAATAAAGAAAGATAAGATAAACTTGAGTGTCTCATCAATAGTGTCAACTTTCGATTCCAAGACATCCATTCTTGACTCCATCTTCTTTTCAAGTGCCTTAACATCATCAGCAAGAAGACGAGCTTGAGAAGCAGTAGCAGATATAGAAACAGTCGTATGAATATCCGCTTGAACTTTAGCATTATCATCCTTCATAGAATCAATCTCACTCTTCAATCCTTTTGCTAGAAGAGCATTAGTCTTGATAAGTGCCTTAAGCTCAGGAGTAGACATCCTCGTGGCAATGTGACTAGAATGAAAAAGAGCATTATGAAAATTCATCTTAGCATCTGGCTGATTCCATTCAGTATCACATTCATATCCCTTTGCAGCTTGAGTATCAGCAGGAAGTGTATAACTGTACTCCCCTCTGAACTCTTCTTGAGTAACAGACTGCATGTATCTACTCGAAGATCCATAAGCAGATGCTAGACTTGCTTTTATGGCTGCCTGCATTTGAATTGCCTCAGGATCATCATCAGCATGATCATCATCATCATCTGAGCTATCATCAGACTCAGGAAGTTTATCATCCATATTATCTTCAGGATTCATAACTCCTTTCAATCTCAAATCAACAGAAGATGGACCTGTTGATTCCTGAAGACCTGCAGTGGGAATAGAAATATTTCCTAAATCTCTCTTTTCTTTTAAAGTGATTTTCAACACTTCTCACAACATGACCTAAGTTACTTTCAAGAGTAACTACTACCTCTCCAGAAGTTTTTAGCTTCTCACTCTGTTCTACCTCACCTTTTGCCAGTTCAGGAGACTGCCTCTCTTCACTCTTCTTTTTCTCTAATTGTTTACTCTCAGTCTCACTAGAAAGGTTCGGGCTCAACAAATTCAAAGAAATAAGAGGTGGCTGAGAAGAGTGGTCTGAAGTCATACAGATAGAGGTATCCCTTGTATCAGGTCTATATGTAATCATACTTTCAGTATTAAGAGAAGTAGAGATAGAAGTGTTACCTGAGGAAGTGATTAAAGATTCCATTGGCCTTGCAGAAAGTAGCTCAACAAGCAATGGAATATTTGGATCAGTAGTACTTGCATCAGGATTGACAACTGCAACTAAAGCATGACTTGCATCAGTATTCTGTACTGATGGTTCTTGTGTAGTCTGAGGTTGTGAAGCTTCTTCAACACTTTGAGTCAAAGGTTCTTGTGTGCTTCCCTCATATGCAGTGTCCTTCAGTATATCATCACATTCAGCAATATGCCTGGCATGAACAGCTTTATCTGCCAGACTTTGAACTAAGTCAAATTCAATTTCTGAAGCCCCTTGAGCAGTGTCAGGAAACTCCTTTGCTGATGTGATTTTGCCTGCATCTTCACTTTGAGAAGATGGTTCTTGTGGGGCAGGAATATTCTTGTCTTCACTTTCCCTTTGAGAAAGTGGTTCTTGTGGGACTATTCCTTCAGCAATGTCTGCATCCATACTTGGAATGGATGGTTCTTGTGTGACTGGATCTGCAGTAGCTGCTGAACTACTTTGAAGTTCAGGTTCTTGTGGGCTAGATCCTTTCAGAGGTGATGATGTCCTCTGTTTCTTTTGTCGTTCAAAAACTTTTGCTGTAGATTGTTGTTGCATATAGAGAGGTGGTGGCTTTTATCCAAGTTTGACAGCAATGCCAACAACCTTGTCCAGTGACATATCAAATGTCCTCTTCTGTGATGATGTAGAGACTGGAGAATTAGAGATTTCAACAGTCTTCACAGGTGAAGTATCAGGAGTAGAGACATTAAGATCAGTAGTTGAGTTAGGAACTGATGATGCAACCGGATTCTGATTGTCTTCTATATCATCCTCAATATTCTGTTTCTCCAGAGGAATGAAATATTGACTCTTCTTAAGTAACCTCCTTCTTTTCTTTGGCTTTTCAGAAATGGCCAGTTCTTTAGGAGTCACAGCAACAACTTCCTTTTTCTTCAAAGAAACTGATAAAGGCAATTTGTCATCATCAGAATCATAATCAGACTCAGAATCAATTTTCTGACTGAATTTCCTCTTTTCTCCTGTTTCCTTATACACCCCTATGTCAATCAAAGATTGATCAATCTCAAGTACAGATTTCTCCTTAACCAGGACCCCTTGTGCACCCCCTTGTGACGTCTATTGAGAGTAGGTTGGAGTGGAGAAATTCTTTGACCCTGATTGTCTTCCAGACACATCAGATCTAGCTAATTTCTTTGATTTTACAACTGATGCCTTTTGTGAGACACCAGAGGTGGATGACTGTTTGGTAGTGTGTTTGGGTTGTGTGCTTTGGTTAGAAACAGGATGGGTAGTGTCCTATCTCAGAGCACCAGAAGTAGGTCCAAGACCGTCAGTAATAGATCCATAATAAGTAGACATTCTCTTTGACAAAAGAAGCCTGACCTTATCAGGAATAATAGGATTGCCTTCCAAATTATTCACCTTATCAGATTTCTCCAAGGATTTGATATTGTTTTCAGAAATCTTAAAGATACACAATTGATCATCATTTTCAAATTCAACATTGGGACATAAATATGAAAATATCAATTGAAAGAATCTAATAAAACAAACATATCCACACTTGTCTGTTTTTCTAGCATGAAAGGCTTTCAAAAGAAACAATCCATAATCAAAAGGAGTTTCATGGATTAGAGAGTACCCAATTTGAACTGAAGCTGAAGGCAATGCATCAAAGTTAGAGACTTTATTCAGAAAACATCGACTGATAGTATCAAAGAAAAAATTCCATTCCTTCTTAAGTTTTGTTCTGTATAAATCCCCAAACTTCATTAGCTGTCCTTTGATGCCAAGACTCTTTGCAAAATCAAGAAGTGTAGCATCAGAAACACTTTCTGCTGATTTGCCATTGAGAGATGGTAGTTGAAGAACCTTCTCTATCACCTCTGGAGTCACTTTATAAGTAGTACCATTGTACTCAAAGGACATGTACGGTTTCTTTGTTGTCATTCCTTCACTAAAAACTGCTGTTGACCATACCTGCATAACACTTTTGAAAGAAACTTTGGAGGGTTGTGTTAATGCATAGTTAATCAGACTTGAGGCTAATAAATCTTGAATGATATGGAAATCATTCGATAAATCCTGATGATCAAGAACAGCAACGAAATTGTTAGGTGAAAAAGTAACACCATTGATGACAACTTTACTGTTTGTAAACAATTAATTTTCCATTTTGGTTGAACAGAGAGATTTTGTATTCTCGAAGAATTAGGGTTTATGTTTGCACAAGGTGAGAGACGATTTAATACTGATTGATAAGTGGATTTTATATCTACTTGGAGCATTCTAAATCGGCTTAAATTGATTGTCTTGGACTCAAGTTTCTTGTAGTTTTGATGTGTTTTGCTTAGTTGTGCAGATTTACGAGAATGTTGATTAAGGTTGATGCTTCTATCGTTTTTGGAGATTAAATTGATTAAAATTCGGATTTTCCGGCAAGGCTGCGCAGTCTACACTGTTTTGGCCATATCTGGAGTTCTAGAAGTCCGTTTTCAGCGATCTTACAGCTCACGCGAAGCCTGGGAGATTTTCTACAATCTTGGGCAGATTTGGCTCCAGGCCGCGGCCTCAGAACTCCAGGATTCAGCCTCGAGGGTATTCTGGAAATTTCGGAAATTGTCCTAAAAATCCTGATTCACTGTTTGGGCCATATCTTGAGTTCTACAAGTCTGTTTTGGACGATCTTACTGTCCACGTGAAGCTAACGAGATTCTCTATCATTCTAAAGTGGTCCAGATGTCCAATTACAACTGGAACGGCCCAGAAATATTGAAGAAAAGTCAGCTACGAATTTTCCTTAAAAACAGAATCAGTTTAGGAAACGTATTTTGTGCCGAACTGCAAAAATTCAACTTTGACAAGGAAATTGCTATAATTCCTACTTCTAATAAGTATGGTAATTGCTTTGGGCAGCTAGAATGTTAGTTACAGAGGCATGCCTGTACACATCTAATAACAAGCCTAATTGTTTGTAATGCTTTGCATTACTTACATGACCTCTTAACTGAGGGAACCTCTAGTTGTAGAGTTTCTGTTTGTATTGTACTTGTAGTAGGCATTAAATCCTAGTTGTGTAATTGTACAAATAGAGTCTAGAATAATGCTTGAAAGAAGTTCCAAGGTTCATGCCTCAAGCAAGGAGTTAAAGACTGTCAAATAATCACAGTTGGGATTTGAAGAAATGAAGAATTTGCCTAAGTACCAATTCGAGAAGTATATTTGTCTATTCGAGAAGTCCAGCATTCGAGAAGTCAGAGATTCGATATCTCAAGACACTATTCGATATCTCTGAATACACTGTTCGATATCTCATTCGATATCTCAGGGATTCGATATGTCTACTACTCTATTCGAGAACTCAAGAAGTCAACAAGTCAAGATGGTATTCGAGTTCTCAAAGAGTCAACAAGTCAAAGTTTCATTCGATATCTCAAGGACTCAGAAAGCTATTCGATATCTCGAGGATTCGATAAGTCAAATGTTATATTCGACAACTCAAGGAATCCTAATGGAAAAGAGCTATTCGAGAAGTGGTTCGATATGTCAATATAACAGTATTCGAGAACTCAGAGTTATCGATCAAGTCAATTCTAGTTCTCGAATCACTTACTTAGTCACTTCTCGAATACATTCTTGGAGACAAAATACTGAAGAAATTGTACAAGTCAGAAACCTGCAACAAGCCAATGCACTTTATGGACCACAATCTGTAACGTGCTCTGGAAAGCCTACAAGGAAGCTTGGAGAGATATAGAAGAGACAAGGAGCAAAAGAAGTGGATCTAAACAGGCTTTGCAAAGTCAAATCTGTAACCGTTTGGACACTTACTCAAAAAGGATAGACAGACTAGAAAGTAATTTGTTTAGCTACCTTATTTGTAGTAAGTAGGCTGTATCCATGTTCTATAAGGACACAGCCTCACTTCATAACTTAGCAACTTTTGTGAGTCAAGTTTTTCATACACTGTAAGCTATATCTCTCTGAGAAAAACGAAGCTGAGAATACTACCATTTGTATTCATAGATTGTAGCAACCTTTATCTAATAATACATTAGATTAAAGTGATATTGTGTCTTGTGTTGTTTCTTTATCCGCACCTTCACTTCTACACACACAGGCACTTATCTGCTACATAGACTCAATCCAAGAAAAGTTAAAGAATCCATTCACCCCCCCTCTGTATTCTTTTACCGTATTCAATACTCAACAAGTGGTATCAGAGCGGGCTGTTTATTCAAAAACAGAGAAACGATCATGAGTTCGAATACACCAAAGACTACAGGAACGGTGAAGGTCCCTAAGTTTGACAAAGAAAACTTCAACCTCTGGAAGATAAAGATGATGTTGTTCATTAAAGCCTCTCATCCCTTGTATCCTGAGATTCTCAAGAATGGTCCTTTTGTTCCACAACAAGAGATACCAGAGAAGACTGTTGGAACCATAACTATCCCAAGAACTTATGAGGCCAAGGATCCATCAAAGTGGACAGAGTCAGAAAGGGAGAAGGTTGCTCTTGACAGCCACCTCATGTTGCTTATCATTGATTCCATGGACATGTCAATGTTTGCAAACATTGCATCATGCACGTCTGCTAAAGAGATGTGGGATCACATTGAGGTGTTGTATGAAGGGACTGATGAGGTTAAGAAAAACAGGAAACAGATACTGGTCACACAGTATGAAGATTTCATGGCACAGCCCAAGGAAAGTATCACTGAAATGTTTGAAAGGTTTCACAAGCTAGTTACTGAGTTGCAAATGAATGGCAAGGTTTACAGCACCAAGGAGTTAAATATGAAATTTCTGTTGTCTTCACCAAATCATCTGGAGCAAAGAGTCATTTCTCTAAGGGAGAGAGATTTGAACAAAGTCACCTATGATGTGCTCTATGGAGTCCTAAAGACTCATGAACTTGAGTTGCTTCAGAAAAGGGCTATCCAAGCCAACCAAGGTAGGATGATAAACACATCATGTGCCTTGATTGTCAACAAATCTATTCTAGACCTAGAAGCATCTACAAGTCAACTAAGAATAGAGGAGGTAGCAGATGATGAAAAAACTGAAGCTGGGGTGAGTGAACCTGTTGAGGAAAAGAAGGAAGAAGAAGAAGAGTTTTACACTCTGGAAGAACTTGATGGGATGGAAAATACTTCATATGCTTTCATGGCCAGAAAATTTCCAAACATCAGATTTAAAAGAAATCAACCCTTCAAACCAAAAACTCAAAACCATTCAGCCAACAAGAACAAGGCACCTGTAAAACCAAACAGAAATAAGTTCAAAACCAGTTATGTGGATATGTCATCTGTAAGGTGCTATAGATGCAATGACCTAGGGCATTTTGCCAGTGAATGCAAGAAGCCTAAAAAGAAGGATAGAGATTATCTTGAGCTCGAAGCTAAGTATGAGGCCCTTCTGAAAAAGCAGACACATGGTAAGGCCTACATAGCTGAAGGGAAGTGTTGGGATGATTCTGAGAGTGATGAAGAGGAACAAGAATTCTGCAATTATGCCTTGATGGCCAACTCCAAGGATGACTCATCTTCATCTGATTCTCAGGTACCATCTCTCACTACTATAGACATGTCTGTTTCTGAGTATAAATGCATGATCGAACAACTATCTATTGAAATGTTTAATATTCATACTAGTATGACTGCTGCTAATGAGGAGATTGCTAAACTGTCTACTAGAAATGAAATATTAACCAAAAAGAATAAGGAACTTGAGCTAACTACTATGCAAGTAGAAAACCTTAAGAAAAAAGTTGAATATTTGCAGAACAAGGTTTTATGTGCTAGTCAAGTAGAGAAGGCTCTTAGGGATGAATTAGCTGAGAATGAATTCAAACTAAAAACTTTCAAGAAATCATCTGGTTTAGTGCAATCCTACTGTGAGAAAATTGAAGCTAAACCCAAAGCAGCTATTGGACTTGACTATGACTCTCTCAAACAAAGGAAAGGCTATTCTGTCATTGAAGAGGACACAGCTGTTCATGAGAAAGTGCCTCACATTTTGAGAAAAACTGAAAATCCAATTTTTAAGGAATCAACATTTGAAATTGATGAGGATGCCTTACTCATCAAGCAAATGTTGAATGATGAGGATGAAGCACAATCTAGTGAACAGCAAGCATCCTCTAAGGGTGAGAGTGTCAAGTCAAAGACCAAGAAACCAGTAGTTGATAGGCCAAGACCTAAGAAGTTTGTCTCAGCTGGGATGAGTGAATCAGAAAAGAAAGTGACTAAGAAGAAACAGAACAGAAATGGCAAGTTAGGGATTAACAAGGATAACAACTATGCTTATATGCCTAATGCCCCTAGGAAAACTTGTCAGAACTGTTTCAGTACCAATCATTTAACTCATGCATGCAAGAAACCTGTTGGTAGTGTGTCTAAACCTTTCTATGATTGTTCTGTGCCTCTAAGTCATAGAGATGCACCTTTCTGTGATAAATTTGACTGTATGCCATGCAATATGAATGTTATGACTAGTTGTTTTAATTTAAGAAGGCAATTCATTGATGGTTGTATCAGTCACAATTCTTACACACACTACACAAGGTCAAAGTCTTCAAGTCCTCCTAAAGCTAGGAAGGTACCTCTGTCACCTAAGTCTGAAACTTCAGGTTCTAAGACTTCCAACAGTGACAAGAAGACTAGCACTAAGAAAGTTGACAAGCATGTTGTTTATGATAAAACTGTCTCTAAGTCACATGGACCCAAACTTGTTTGGGTACCAAAGGAAAAGTAATACCTTTATGTTTGCAGGGCAAAGAAAGTGAAAAGAAGGTCATGTGGATTTTGGACAGTGGATGCTCAAATCATATGACTGGTGATATGGCCCTGCTATCACAGTATGAGGAAAAGGCTGGCCCAATGGTTGCTTTTGGAGATGACAGCATGGGTAACACATTGGGATATGGCAAGCTGAAAGTTGGTAATGTCATCATTGAAGATGTAGCACTAGTCAAGGGGCTCAAGCATAATCTGTTAAGTGTTGGTCAGTTTACTGATAGAGGTTTCAATGTGAATTTTGACAAAGATGAATGTTTGATCACCCACAAGAAGACTGGTGATTTTGCTCTATCTGGAGTAAGGAAGGGAAGCCTGTTTGTAGCCAATATGGACTCTGCAAACAAGGACAAAATTTGTTGCTTTTACTCAAAAGCATCAAATGAAGATTGTTGGCTATGGCACAAGAAACTATCACACCTGAACTTCAAGGCCATTAATTCTC
This sequence comes from Kitagawia praeruptora, assembly GCA_037693485.1. Taxonomy (NCBI): domain Eukaryota; kingdom Viridiplantae; phylum Streptophyta; class Magnoliopsida; order Apiales; family Apiaceae; genus Kitagawia; species Kitagawia praeruptora. Next base: position 119,388,431 of record CM075352.1, read on the forward strand.
TAGTCAAAAGAGAGTTAGTGAGAGGCATGCCCACACGTGAATTCTGTCAAGAAGGAGTGTGTGAGGCTTGTCAAAAAGTAAAAATGAAAAGATCAAGCCACAAGTCAAAGACAGTGACATCAGTAACCAAGCCATTACAACTCATCCATATGGATTTGTTTGGGCCTGTCAACATAATGTCACTTGGAAGAAAGAAGTATGCCCTGGTAATGGTTGATGATTTTTTAAGGTATACATGGGTGGAATTTCTGGCATCAAAAGATGAGGCTCCACAAGTAATTATTGAGTACATAAAGAAAGTTGACAAGGAAGCAAAGGCAAACAATGCAAGTGTGATTGCACTGAGGAGTGATAATGGAACAGAGTTCAGAAATGTCACACTTGAAGCATTCTGTAAAGAGAATGGCATTTCTCAGCAATTCTCAGCTCCAAGGACTCCACAACAAAATGGAGTTGTTGAGAGAAAGAATAGAACTCTAATTGAGGCTGCTAGAACAATGTTACTTGATGCAAAAATGCCTACATGTTTTTGGGCTGAGGCTGTGAGCACTGCATGCTATATTCAGAATAGGACCCTCATCAACAAAAACACTGGAAAGACACCTTACAACTTGATGACTAGAAAGAATCCTACTCTGAAGTATGTTCATACTTTTGGAAGCAAATGCTTTGTACTAAAGGATAATTCTGAATATGTTGGAAAGTTTAATGCAAAAGCATTTGAAGGAATTTTTCTTGGCTATTCTATGGAAAGAATTGCATACAAGGTTTATGTCATCAGTCAAAAGAAAGTTATGGAAAGCACAGATGTAACATTTGATGATAGCAAACTACCTGGACTAGAAGAAGCCAATGATGAAGACAAAGATCCATTGAAGTTTGATAATCTAGATGATTCTGATGAAGAGATTGAAACTGGAGTTGAAACTCAAGTGATTGATGATACAAGAGAAGAATTTGTGCCAATCGATAGTGGAGAAACAAGCATCCAAGACACACCTGTGAGTAATGGCAACTTCACAGGGGGAGGAAATGAGGATGACTATGATATGGATGATGAAGCAACATCAAGGTTGAGAAGTCAGGCTGAACACTCGAGGAAATGGGATAGATCACACACTGCAGAGCAAATCATTGGAGATCCTAATGCAGGAGTAAGGACTAGGAGAGCAACTCAAAATGAGTGCCTCTATGGATGTTTTCTATCACAAGTTGAGCCTAAGAAACTTGATGATGCACTGTTGGATCCAGATTGGATTATTGCCATGCAAGAGGAGCTGAATCAATTTGAAAGGAACAAAGTATGGGAACTTGTGCCTGCACCAAAGAATAGAACCATTGTTGGAACAAAATGGGTTCTGAAGAATAAGATGGATGAAGATGGTGTAATAATAAGAAACAAAGCAAGGCTGGTTGCAAAAGGATACTCTCAACAGGAAGGCATTGATTATGATGAGACATTTGCCCCTGTTGCTAGATTGGAAGCCATTAGAATATTCTTGGCATTTGCTGCTCATTCAAACTTTAAAGTTTATCAAATGGATGTCAAGAGTGCATTTCTAAATGGAGAGTTGGAAGAAGAGGTTTATGTGCAACAACCACCTGGCTTTGAGGATCTACATTTCCCAGAATTTGTCTACAGATTTCTTAAGGCACTGTATGGACTTAAGCAAGCTCCAAGAGCATGGTATGATACTTTATCCCAATTTCTTCTTGAGAATCAATTCACTAGAGGCACATTGGACAAGACAATGTTTTACAAGAAGCATGGTGATGATATTATCCTAGTACAAATTTATGTGGATGATATCATTTTTGGTTCTACAAATGAGAAGCTGTGTGAGAAATTCTCTAAACTCATGCAGAGCAGATATGAGATGAGTATGATGGGAGAGTTGACATTCTTTCTAGGGTTGCAAGTCAGTCAAAGGAAGGATGGTATCTTTATCAGTCAAACCAAGTACATCAAGGATTTATTGAAGAAGTTTGACTTAGAAGATTGTTCACCTGCCAAGACACCCATGGCCACTGCCACTAAACTGGATGAAGATGCTAAAGGCAAGAAAGTAGATATCTCAGTCTACAGAGGCATGGTTGGTTCTCTACTCTACCTCACTGCAAGTAGGCCAGACATCATGTTTGCTACATGCTTGTGTGCAAGGTTTCAATCAAATCCAAAGGAATCACATTTGATTGCAATAAAAAGGATCTTTAGATATCTGAAGGGCACTCCTAACTTGGGATTATGGTATCCTAAGGACACAGGGTTCAATCTGGTTGGTTATTCTGATGCTGATTATGCTGGATGCAGAGTGGATAGAAAAAGCACCTCAGGAAGCTGCCAGTTTCTTGGACAAAGGTTAGTTTCTTGGTATAGCAAGAAGCAACAATCTGTGTCAACTTCTACAGCTGAGGCTGAATACATAGCTGCTGGAAGTTGCTGTGCTCAAGTGCTTTGGATTAGAAATCAACTTAGAGATTATGGACTTGTGTTGGAAAGAATTCCAATCATGTGTGACAACACAAGTGCAATCTCTATAGTTGCCAATCCTGTCAATCATTCTAGAACAAAGCACATTGACATCAGATATCATTTCATAAGAGAACATGCAACTAATGGAACCATTGAGTTGCATTATGTCTCTACAGATAAACAACTAGCTGATATATTCACTAAGCCATTAGATGAAGCCACCTTCACAAGGTTGGTAAGTGAGATTGGAATGCTGAATTCTTCAGATTCTGGCTAAGTGAATACACCATCTAGATTGTTGCAGCAGTAAACACTTACTTTATCTAAATCCTCAATATTTTTGGAGTAAGTGTTGGCTGAAATATGATTTATAAATATTTCAAATCTGTTGCACATGTTGAAAATCATATTTCTATTAACTTAAAATTTCCATGAAATTTTGAGAAAATCACTATTTAATTTGCTAGGATATTTTTCAATGAATATGTCTGGTAAATTTTAAAACATAGTGAAAATCAAATTTCTATGAGTGATGGGTATAGTTCGATAAGTCAGACTTCTCGAATGATTCACTATTCGACATCTCTAACAAGTCTCATTAGAGTACTCTTGAGTTCTCGAATAGAGTCTTTCTGAGATATCGAATAGAGGTATTCTTGACTTCTCGAATATAGTAACTGAGTTCTCGAATGATTGAGTTCTCGAACACTATATTTGAGTTCTCGAATCATTTGAAGAGGCTGAATTCTCGCTGAATTTTAACCGATTTTGGACTTTTGTCTAAAAGTTTAATTCACTCATAAAAACAAATTTTATCTAATTTAGAATTATTTCTAAGTTAGATAACTGCCAGCTGTGAGTTTCTATCTGCTTGAGTTATCGATTAAGCCTTTCTTAACTTCTCGAATAGTTGTTTTCTACTTCTCGAATGCCTGACTTGTCGATACAAAACTTTTTTGCTAATCGACAATTCAAGTACTTCATACTTATACAATTTCACATCTATTCGATTCATTTCATTCGATTTCTCAAGCATCTACACTCTCTAAACCCCTGAAACCCTAGCTACGAAAAGCCAAATTTCTTCTTCAACCTTCAATTTCTTTCCTATCTTCTACACAAATGGCAACAGTAAAGTTCAACACCAACTTCATCGCTCTCACTAGTGATGTTGAAGCACCCAATGCCAATTTCAAGTGCTTTGTGAAATGGATGGCGGAGTCATATATCAAGGATGCACTCTCTGCCAACCCAACTCTGTATCTAGATATCCTGGAACAGTTTTGGGGCACTGCTTTTGTGGAGGTTGTAGCCCTGGAAAACGCAATCACTTCATATATCATCTACTGCAAGATTCAAGACAAGGAAATCACTATCACTACTGTAGACATGAACCAAGCACTGGGCCTACAACAAGAGTCATTTGACAGAATGGCCACTAATGCAGAGTTAGAGGAATTCTTTGAGTTCATCAACTACTCAGATGGGATCAATCTTGGAAAGCTAAACAGAAAGAATCTGAGAAAGGAGTGGAGCTATGTGTTTGCAACTCTTCTCCAAGTCTTCACTGCCAGGAAATCAAGCTTTGATCAAATCAGTGCACCTGTGCAGCAAATTGGATATGCTTTGGCCTATGGAAAGAAGATTGACGTTGGCCAAATCATCCTCCAAGAATTATATGGGAGACTTGGTAAGAACACAACCAAGAGAGGTACTGATATTTTCTTCCCTCGCTTTATTCAATCTGTACTTAATTATAAAAATGCTTCATTGATTGAATTGCCTGGGATTGATAAAAATAAAATAGGCTATCCTAAGTCCATGACCAAACTCATTTTTGGTAATTTGGAGACTAGGAATGATGTGGATGTGAGACTGAACATAACTCCCCATATGGAGAGTTTGTTTAGGACTTATCCCCACAACATGCCAACATTTGATGCAAAATCTAAGTTAGCACAGCCCAAGCAAGTAGAACAAAATGCTAACCCAGGGCCTGCTAACCAACCCTCTCAACCAAACACTCTACCACATACTGAGCCAACTGCATCATCCTCTCAAAAGGGTGATGTTAGTAAAAAGAAGAGAAAGGAAGTAATGTCTGCACCATTAAATATCTTATCTGAAGCAGCATTAGCTGTTGAATTAGGTCTAGGAAGTGAGGAACCTGAGTCACCCTTACACAGGACAAAGAAGAAGAAAACTAAGACCACCTCTTCAGTCACACAAATGGCTGAAGTTGTAAAATCAGGGGCACAAAGCTCACTAGGTGTATCCTCTTGTTGGGATTTATGGGTGATGGAATAGACAACTTAACTAGTTTTATTGGTATACTTAGTTTTTGCTAAGTAGAACATACTGTCATAGCCTGAAATGTATTCTTGTAATTTAAAATAAATACTGTCATGTAATAAGTGTAATTCTTGGAAGAAGTTCGATAATGTTCAAGCCTCAAGAAATACATAAGTTCGACAGAAAGAATAAAAGTTACTGTCAGACCCTGACAGTAAGGTTACAAGGAAACAACATGTTGCCTAGGTCGACAGCAAGTTTCACGAAGTCGACAGCAAGTTTCAACTTAACAGCAACATTGGCGGAGATTCTAATGACAGCAACTTTGATGTACAGTTTGCGACAGTAAGTTTGGAATTCTTGACAGCAATCTCTGCGGGAAAAACATGCTGTCAATCAAAGCACAATTCTTGACAGCAATCTCTGCGGGAATTCATACTGTCAACCAAAGCAAAACTCTTGACAGTAATGTATGCGGGAAATTCATACTGTCAACCAAAGCAAAACTCTTGACAGTAATGTATGCGGGAAATTCATACTGTCAACCAAAGCGTAATCCATTGACAACAAACTTTGTGGCAAACATACTGTCATATAGAATCAGTCTGACTTAGGAATTTTCTAAGTCAAATTAAAAGACAGAGTACATGTTCAAAAGAAGCAGGCGTGTTGTAATATTCAACCTTTACAGCAAGCTTGGAAAGTCTATAACTGAAGCTCGAGAGATCACATGGAACAACCTGTAAAGTCTAGAGCAGATAAAATTGAATACGGCTAGATCTGGGTGGCTCAAATGTGGAAAGTATCTTAAAGTTACTTTGTGTTGATCACATGGGAATGAATCATGGAATGAGCTGCAAAAGGAATATAACAGCAACTCAACAACCCATGTTGATGGTGATAGTACAGTAGATTATCACTCTATAAATAGAGCATTCTACTTATACATTAAATAACTCAACAACTGTAATCTCTTGAGTATTTGTAGCTTGAGAATTATTTTCTCAAGGTTGTAGCAAAACTTTGCAAAATAAATAAAACATTTATTTTGTGAAATCCTCGTATTTGATTTTACTTGTGTTTGCATTTCTTCTACTAGTAAATCACAAATTCTATTTAAGTTGTTGAAATAGTTTTTGAAATTTATTAGTATTGCATTCAACCCCCCTTCTGCAATACTTTCCTGGACCAACAACTGGTATCAGAGCGATCAGATTAATACACATATCTGAGATCCAAATGGCAAGTATTCAAAGGTCAAGTAATATCAAGATTCCAGCTTTTGATAAAGAAAACTACAACATATGGAAAAAGAAGATTATGTTATTTATCAAAGCTCAGAATCCACTATTCCTAGGTATTCTGGAAAATGGCCCCTTCATTCCTCAAAAGGAAATCCCAGCTGCTACAGTGAATGATGTAGTAATCCCAGCTCATTGGATTGCTAAGAAGCCTTCTGAGTATAATGACTCAGAAAAAGAAATGGTAGCACTGGATGATCATCTGCAACTCATTCTACTAGATGCACTTACCCTGGACAAAGCTATGAGTGGAAATATAATAGCATGCAACTCTGCCAGGGATATGTGGAAAAAGATAGAACTGTTATGTGAAGGAAGTGAAGAGGTCAGAGAGAATCAAAAACAAATACTGGTGTCACAATATGAAGCGTTTATGGGCAAGCATGGAGAAGAGCTAACCCACATGTTTGAAAGATTTAGCAAACTGATAGCTGAGCTTCAAATTCATGGAAAGTTTTATGAAAAGAAGGAAGTCAATATCAAGTTTCTGCTAACTCTTCCAGAACATCTTGAGCACAGAGTAACAGCCATAAGAGAAGGGAGAGACTTAAATTCTGTTTCTCTTGAAACATTGTATGGAGTTCTAAAATCTTATGAACTTGAATATTATCAAAAGAAAGCTATACAAAGTGGATCCAAAGGATTGATGGCAAACATGGCTGGTGCTCTAGTTGCTCAAGGACCATCATATTTTCAAGCAAGTGAGCAAATTCAAAATGATCAACAACCTCAATTTTCATCTGTGAAAATAGAAGAGGTGGTTGAAGATGAAGAAAAGGTTGTCCTTCAACTAGAAGATGTTGAAGATGAAGAATTCTTCACTCTAGAAGAAATGGAGAAAATGGATGATCCAACCATGGCTTTTATGGCAAGAAAATTCAAAAATATAAGGTTCAGGAGGAACAAGCCATATAAGCCTCAAGGTCAATTTCCAAAATATAACCAAGGAAGCTCATCAAAACCTGCTACTGGCACCAAGGGAGGATACAAAACAGGAATGGTAGATAGGTCAAAGTTTAGATGCTACAATTGCAATGAACTTGGTCACTTTGCTACTGAATGAAAAAGACCAAAACAAATACAAAGAATGGAGAGAGGAACTGGGAGTCAATTTAAGAAAGGACAAGGAAAAGCCTATGTGGCTGAAGGAAAATGCTGGGATGAATCTGATAATGAAGAAGAAGAGGAATTTGTGAATTTAGCCTTGATGGCTAGAGAGGATGAAGAAGCATCAACCTCGTCAAGTCAGGTACCATCTCTAGTATTACTAGATATGTCTTTAAATGACTATAAGCAAACCATTGAGGAAATGAGTACTGAAATGTTTAATATTCATACTAGTTTATCTGCTGCAAATGAAGAAATTGCTAGATTAACTAAAGAAAATGAAGTACTCAGATCTAACAATGATGTGTTGTTGCTTAAGACCAGTTCTATTGATTCTTTAGCTCAGGAAAACGAAAGACTAAAAAATGATTTAATCTGTGCTAAAGAGATAGAGGATTATCTAAGAAAAGAAATTTCTGAGAATGAATTTAAGCTAAAGGCATTTAGAAATTCCTCTAAGTTAGTTCAAGAGTATCATGAGAAACATACTGAAAGTAAGAAGATAGGCATAGGCTATGATTATAGCAGGAGACCTGGTAAAGAGGCTGTTATACAGAAAAATGATGATAATAATACTGTAAGACCTCACATCCTCAAAAATGTGAGTAACCCAATTTTCAAAAGTACAGAGTTTGAGGTTAATGAAAACTCCCTAATTATTAATCAAGAACTCTGTGATGAAGATGAGAGGATTGACAGTGAATCTAAGAAAGAAAAAGATTCTGTCAAAATGTCTATGACAGAAACAGTATTAAACAGTCCAACCAAGTGTTCAAAAGATACTGTCAAGAAGTCATCCAAGACAGTAACTTTCAAACCTACTGTCAAGACAGCAAGTACAAAAGATGCTGTCAAAAATAGTTCGACAGTATCTTCTGAACATATTGTCAAGACAGTTGTCTCCAAGTCCAAAAACAGAAATGGGAAGCTAGGCATTGATAAAAAGAATAATTATGCATATGTTAAGCAGGCACCAAGGAAACTTTGCAATAATTGTGGCTCCTCACATCATTTAACTCATGTTTGTAAGAAATCAACTAGTAGCATATCTAATGCAACAGAGTTGAAAGGGAACTTACACAGAACCCCCATTATGCAAAGAGAATTGGTAGTTTGTAATAACATTGACTGTATGCCATGCAAAATTACTGCTATGAGTACATGTTTTAATTTGCAAATTTCATCTAATGAATTATGTTCTTATATGCAAACTGCAAAGACTTCTGAATCCACTAAAGAAAGTGAGAAGTCTGCTCTCACTAAGAAAAAGTCAAAGTCAAAAACTAAGTGGATAATAAAAGAAGTCAAGGAATCATCTTCTGATAATATTGTGTCAAATATTGATAAAGTTTCTGATGATACTGAGTATGCAGGACCCAACAAGACTTGGGTACCAAATGCAAATTAAACTCATTCTGTCTTGCAGGGAAAGAAAGGTAAACAGGTCATGTGGATAATCGACAGTGGATGTTCCAAACACATGACTGGTGATATATCCCTGCTATCACAATATGTTGAGAAGGCTGGCCCAACAATAACCTTTGGAGACAACAGCAAAGGTTACACTGTGGGATATGGCTGTTTAAAAGCTGGAAATGTTGTCATTGAAGAAATCTCTCTTGTGGAAGGTTTGAAGCATAATCTGCTCAGTGTCAGTCAATTCACTGACAAAGGATTCAAAGTAAACTTTGGCATGATGGAATGTTCAATTCACCACAAGAAGGATAGAAGCCTATCTCTGAAAGGAGTAAGGAAAGGAAGCCTATTTGTTGCAGACTTAAACTCAACAAATGAGGAAAGAATATTTTGCTTCTACAGCAAAGCAAGTGTTGGAGATAGCATGCTTTGGCACAAGAAATTTTCTCATCTCAATTTCAAAACAATGAACATGCTGATGAAGAAGGAATTGGTGAGAGGACTACCTCAACAGGAATTCTGTCAAGAAGGACTGTGTGAAGATTGTCAAATGGGAAAATTGAGGAAAGCAATGCATAAATCAAAGCAAGTCAACACTAACACTGAAGCACTCAAGTTGATTCACATGGATCTTTTTGGACCAGTGAATGTTCAATCACTATCCAGAAAAAGATATGCACTGGTCATGATAGATGACTATTCTAGGTACACTTGGGTGAAATTTTTAGAATCAAAGGATGAAGCTGCTCAAGAAATCATTGATCACATAAGGGTACTTGACAGGACCCCTGAAGCAAAAGTTCAATTTCTAAGAAGTGACAATGGAACTGAATTCAGAAATGCTACACTTGGAAACTTCTGCAAAGATCAAGGAATTGTTCAACAATTCTCTGCTGCAAGAACTCCACAGCAAAATGGAGTTGTAGAAAGGAAAAATAGGACTCTTATTGAAGCTGCAAGGACTATGTTGAGTAATGCTAAATTACCAACATATTTCTGGGCAGAAGCCATCAACACTGCTTGTTACACACAGAACAGAACACTAATCAACAAGGCTCATGGCAATACTCCTTACTATCTTTTGACAGGAAAGAAGCCTACTGTCAAGTACTTTCATATTTTTGGAAGCAAGTGCTTTTTGATGAAAGACAACCATGAAAGAAAAGGCAAGTTTGATACTAAAGCATATGAAGGCATTTTCATGGGATATGGGATAGAAAGGACTGCCTACAGAGTCTATATCATGGAGCACAAAACAATTGAAGAAAGTGTCAATGTCACGTTTGATGAAACCAAGTTTCCAGGGCTACATGAGGATGGTCAAATGCAACCCTTCAGATTTGAAAATCAAGGATACTTGGAAAAGGAAGAATATGTTGATGAAGAACCAAGTCTCATTCAATCAATGGGATATGAGAAAGAATTTGTCAATACTCATAATCTAAATCAAACTTCAGCTCAATCACAGACAATTTCAGGCATCAATCAACAAGAATGTGAGACTGGAGAATTTGAGTTAAATGAGCAGAATAATGAAAATGGTGGAGAATCAAATCCTCATATTGATGAAAGACAATCTCATCAAACAAGTAGCTTGCCTCAATCAACAAAGTGGAACAGAGATCATACCAGTAATCTAATTATTGGAGATCCCACTACTGGTGTAAGGACAAGGAGGAATATCTCTGCTGAAAGCATGTTTTCATGTTTCTTATCTCAAATGGAACCAAAAATAGTTGAAGAAGCATTGTTGGATTCTGATTGGGTGATGGCCATGCAGGAGGAGCTCAATCAATTTGAAAGAAACAATGTTTGGAAACTAGTTCCAAGGCCAAAAGGAAAATCAGTCATTGAGACAAAATGGGTTTTCAGAAACAAGATAGATGAGAGTGGAAATGTGACAAGAAATAAGGCAAGGCTAGTGGCCAAAGGTTACTGTCAACAGGAAGGGATAGATTATGATGAAACATTTGCTCCTGTTGCCAGACTTGAAGCCATAAGAATTTTCTTAGCCTTTGCTGCACACTGCAAATTCAAGGTATTTCAAATGGATGTTAAAAGTGCCTTTCTAAATGGAGAATTAGAAGAAGAAGTGTATGTTGAACAGCCTCCTGGATTTGAAAATGACAAACTGCATAATTTTGTCTACAAGCTGTTCAAGGCTCTATATGGCTTAAAGCAAGCACCAAGAGCCTGGTATGACACTTTATCCACTTTTCTCCTGGAAAATCAATTTATAAGAGGTATGGTGGATAAAACTTTATTCTATAAATACCATGGCAAAGACATCATTCTTGTGCAGATATATGTTGATGACATAATCTTTGGCTCAACAAATGAAAAATTGTGTGAAAAGTTCTCATCTCTAATGAGAAACAAGTATGAAATGAGCATGATGGGAGAATTAGCATTCTTTCTTGGTCTTCAAATCTATCAGAAGAAGGAAGGAATCTTCATCTGTCAATCTAAGTATGTAAAAGAGCTTCTCAAGAAGTTTAACTTAGAAGATTCATCACCTGCTAAGACACCTATCTCAACAGCCACCAAATTAGAGTTAGATCCTAAAGGCAAGAAAATGGATTCTAGTACCTACAGAGGCATGGTAGGATCATTGCTGTACTTAACAGCAAGCAGGCCAGATATAATGTTTGCTACATGTCTCTGTGCAAGGTTTCAAGCTGATCCAAAAGAATCACACTTAGTTGCAATTAAAAGAATCTTTAGATATCTCAAAGGCACCCCAAATCTAGGTCTTTGGTACCCTAAGGAAACTGGATTTGATCTAATTGGATATTCTGACTCAGACTATGCTGGCTGCAAAATTGACAGAAAAAGTACTACAGGAAGCTGTCAATTTCTTGGGGGGAGATTGGTGTCATGGTTCAGTAAGAAGCAACACTCAGTTTCTACATCAACTGCAGAAGCTGAATATATTGCAGCTGGAAGTTGCTGTGCACAAATACTTTGGATGAAAAATCAATTAATGGATTATGGACTAAAGTTGTCAAATATTCCTATCTACTGTGACAACACTAGTGCCATAGCCATATCAGACAATCCAGTTCAACACTCCAGAACAAAGCACATTGATATAAGGCATCATTTCATCAGGGAGCATGTTGAAAAAGGAGATGTAAAATTGGTTTATGTTCCAACAGATAAGCAACTTGCAGATATATTCACCAAGCCACTGGATGAAGCAACATTTACCAGGTTGGTGAGTGAATTAGGAATGCTAAATCAGGTATGATAATCTAACTGGTTTATCAATTCTAAGAAGTCGAAGCTCATGACAGAAACTTTTAAAGGTACTGTCACTAGAAGGTACTGTCATGAGAAGTTAAGGTACATTGTGATACTTGTTCAGACAGCATATTTGCTATGACTATGCTAAAAGGATTTTTAGATATCATATTTGCTATGACTATGCTAAAAGGATTTTTAGATATCATGTTTGCTATGACTATGCTAAAAGGATTTTTAGATATCATATTTGCTATGACTATGCTAAAAGGATTTTTAGATATCATGCTTGCTATGACTATTGTAAAATAGTTTTACATGTCTGTCTTAAAATGATTTTAAGAAATCATGTGTCCTTAACTTAAGTTATGTGTGAACAGTGACAGCATGATCTTATGATAAGTTTACTGTCAGATAAAACTTACTGTCACTCATGAAGCTGATTGACAGAAATGTTGTTAGCGCACAAATTGCTGTCAATGAAAGTTGCTGTCACAAGAAATTGCTGTCAGAATTGGTAGAGAAAGAAAAGCGCACAGGTTACTGTCAATGAAAGTTGCTGTCACGAGAAGTTGCTGTCAAAGATAGTGGAAAGATATATATATATATTAATTTTTATATATATACATACGTATATTTCTTTTCACCAATCCACGATCTAATAGCAACTGCCACGTAATATAGCAAGTGGAGTTAATGGGTAATATCATTATCACACGTTCAATTAAGAGAGGTTAAATCGATTCATATTAGAAACTGAATCTACCGTTTAATCTACTATCACTCTCATTTGCAAAAACCTCTCAACCTTCTGCATCCAAAAACCGCATTTTCTCTCTCATTTTTCAAAGCATTCAACAATGGCACCTAAACAAAGTATTGCTCAAACCAACTTTGCTGGTATCTTTTCTCCTAGTGATGCTGGTGAAAACTTCAAAGGACTTATTTCGTTCTTGAATAAATCCTATCTAGGTCATGCAATAACCTCTTCACCCAAAATTGATGCTGTTAGAATTGAAAAATTCTGGAAATCAGCAAGTGCTCAAGGAACTGGAGAGAATGAAACAATCAAGTTCAATATAGATGATGCAAGTCATTCTCTTTCAGTAAAGAATATCAATGAGGCTTTGGGTATTGTGTTGACCAGTGAAGAAAGCTTTAAGGAACTAGCAACTGATGATACTCTGAAGAAGTTCTTTCTGAAGATTGGGTACTCTGGTTCTAAACTTGAAGAAACTTCTGATAAGTGGTATCAAACCGGAGAAATGGACAGGAAATTTCTGAGAAAAGAGTGGAGTATGATTTTTGATGTAATGGTGAAGGTGTTCTCTACCAAGACTACAGGCTGGAATGGAATACCATCATATATCAAGAAGCTCACTCATTCATTAGTCCATGGATACAAGGTGAACATTGGAAAACTAATCATGGCACAGTTGAAAAGCGCAATAGGCAAGAAGGTATCCATCTATCCTCGCTTTTTAACTATGTGTATTAATAATGTTTGTGGAAATGTTGAGGACAATTCTGATTTTGAAGAATGTTCTGTTTTAAAGAAAAACACACACACATCTCTTAACACACAAAATTTGAATGCACATATTCCACTATGTTTCACACAACACATGGTTAATCAAGTGCCCAACCTTGGTTTTCCATTTCCAACAGATTATACTGTTTTCACAATTGAGAATGAAGCTGAATTAGACCCAAATTCAGTTAACCCACATTCTACACCATACATTCCACCTAGGGACTCTAGACTTCCAAAAGCCCTTAAAATTGCTAAACAGGAATCCAAGAAAAGATCCTTAGAGAGTGAAACTGGTGACAATGTGGTGAGTCAAGAGGGAGTTACTGCACCAAGTGCAGCAAATAAGGATGGTAGTGGAATAGAACCCACAGTAGCCCCTTCTGAGCCTAAGAAGAAGAGAGCTAGAAGGGCCAAGGTTACTGTCAGCCACCCTACAGTTTCCCAAAAGACTGTAGAGGATGATAGGGAAATGAACTCACCTCTAGGTGTCTCTTCTCAACAAGGGACATCTATTGAAATTGGCCTGTCTCCCAAGGCACCTTGTAAAGAGTCTGCACAAACTCAAGAACTCACTCTTGAAGAACCTGTATTTGAAGATACACACATTGAGATAGAGCACAGTGAGGAATTCACTCATACTATTGATGTTCCACAATCTTTTTCTGTGGAACAGCCAATTAATCAATCTGAACTTCAATCTTCTTCTTTCATTCCTACATCTGTTGTTTCTTCTAAACAACCTAGAGAGGGGGACAGTACCAACCCCTCAGGTTTTGATCATCCATCTCAAATCATGGATGAGCCCCCATCTAGTGGTCCACAAGAACCCATTTCTCAAAGTGAAATGGATACCACCCCATCAAACACTGGATTAGATCAAGATGCAAATTTGCCAGAAATTGAAACAGCCAGCATCTTGATCGATTCCCTCAAAGCATCTTACCCTAGGGAAGTTGCTGTCACAGCCAAAGATGCTGTCAAAGACAAAACAGAAGGTGCTGTCAAACAATCAAGTGATAGTACCATTCTGACAAAAGATACTGTTCAACCACAACTACAAGAGGGATTAGTGGAAGATATCTCTGATGATGACTTGCCCCTTTCAAAGGCCTTCAAGGTAAAATCTACTCTTTTGCATGTTAGTACTGCTCATACTACTGCATCTAGGATGAGTGAGGGAGTGAAAAATCAAAGAGAGATAAAAGAACAGAGAGGTGAGACTAAAAATGAGAGGCAGCCAAATGTGCTGGCAAAAGGAGAGGGACTTGAGCATGTCCAGAGTGAACTTGAGGGAGCCAATCAACAAAAGGCATTAGGCCTTGAGGGAATCTTTGTGAGAGATGATGAGATCATCCATAAAAACACTGAGAGTGTGAGAACCCCAACAGCCTCCATGCCCCAGACTTATCCCTTACCTCCTAAAAGGCTTAGGTCTGGTGGTCCTTCTACATCCACAAATGACAGGCTCCAAGCACTTGAAAATCGATGTGCTACAATGGAGAGCAAGCTGGACAACCTGTCATCTACTGTGAAGACTGGTTTTGCTGAAATTCAAGCCACACTACTGTCATTCTCTTCATTGATTCATGCTGCAAACTTAACTAAGGGGGAGAAAATAAAAGATCAGAAAGAGGCTGAGCAACCAGGGAGAAAGGTGGAGTTACAAGGGGAAGCTAGACAGGGGGAGCAAAGGAGTAAGGGGGAGCAAGAGAGAGTCTCTGGAACTGAGGAGCTTTTTGAAGCTGAAGTAGATGGGGAACAAATGCTAGTATCCAAGGAGGTATTAAGTCAAATACAAGGAAATAAAGCATCCTCAATCAAAATCAGTGAACCAGTTCCTGAGAAGAAAGAATCCACACTGGAGAGGCTATGGAGAGAAAAGGAGGAATCAAATAGGATGGGTAAAGGCAAAGGCAAGTTGCCTGAATATGTGTTTTCTTCAGAGGTTGTCACTTGGACTGATGGAAGTACATATTCCCAAGAAGAAGCTGACTCAATAACAGTAAGTCATATGGAGAGCACCTTGAATAATAAGGATGAGGAATTCAACAATCTGGTGAATGAAGCAATCACAGTGAGTAAAGGAAAACCTGCTAAGTTGGCAGAAGCTTTGAAAGAAAAGATTGTAAATCTTTCTGTGAAGATTAGCTCAGAAAAGAGGTGGGCAGTTGAAGTGTACCTGAAGAGTGGACATTCAATATTCATAACAACTCAACTGTTGGAAACTTTCTCTGCCAGAGTGCAATACATTCTTGGGATTCTAGTGAAGAAAAACTCTACCATCTTTGATGAAAGTCTCTATATGCAACTGGGCACAATGGTCAACAACAAACTTCCAGAAGTAAGTCTCCAGCCATATGGTGTAAGCTTTAAACAGACAACAGCCAAAGGAACTAAAGGTCTTGGATTCTTAACTCTTGAAGGCAAAACATCTCTAAAAAGCAATGTCATCATGGATGTACTTAAGTTATTGCTGAAAGCACCCATCACCAAGGAAAGGATTCAGGCAGTTAAAGATATTCACAAGATATTGGCAAAGAGAGACATGGAGTACAGTGCCAAAATTAAAAAGCTCATTGCCAAAGCAAATTCAAGCAGAAATGCTCAAGGTGGAAACTGCACTTTTGATGACACCTTGGAAAAAGATGATGATGACAATCAAGATGGAGGTGAAGCTGGAGGATCTAAGAGAACAGAATTGAGGGACTCTTCAAAAGAGCAAACTCAAGTCAAAGAAGCAGAATCAAAGGAAACCTCTGAAAATACTAGCTCAAGCAAGAAAGTTGATGAAAAGAAAGAGGAAGAAGTACTTGAAGCATTGAAAGGAAATCAAGAAGAAATGGAAATTGACAGTATACAACTTGAAAAAGATACTGTCAACAAAGATGCTGTCAAGGATGTCAACAAAGATGCTGTCAGTTAGGATGAAGTAACAGTCATTAAAGATACTGTCAAAGAAGACATTGTCAGAAGCCCTATAAAAGAAACTGTCAACGATCCTACTGTCAAATCATTCAAGACAGTAAGAATCAAGAGAAAATCAAAAAGACCAACAAAGGGAAAGACTGTCTACAAAGGAGAAGGAAAAGCTACAGGGTTGGGACTCAAGAAACCTATCATGAGGAGAAGAATGAATAGTTTTGAAATGATGCAGCTGAACGCCAAAGAAACAATCACCTCTGTATCCATAGAATTTGATGGACCAAAAGAAGAAGTTGCAAGATACATTCTATGGCAAAACAATGAAAAGTTGATTACAGTGGAATCTGACTTCACTCAGATAACAAAATCAAAGGTGATCTCCAAGAAACTCATTCAAACTTTTGAAACAGTAAAATGAAGAATTGATTTCTTCTATCTGGAAAGGATGGTTGAGCTACTGCAAACCTATGATAATGTTTCAAAGAAGATCATGGATCAAGTTCTCAAGTACTATGAAGCTAGACATGTTGAATTTATTGAGAAGTTTGGTGATTGGACACTTCACAATGATGATGATGTCTATCAAATTCTTGGTTTGGAGTATGAAGAAGACAATCCTATTCCTGATTATAACTGGATTGAAATGCGAAAACCTTATTCAAAGCAAGAAATGGATAGGTATGAGGCAGAGCAGAAATTCAGAGAAGAATTAGCATCAAGAAAAAAATCTCGTCAACAGATAGAAGATGAGATTGAAGCTGAAATGAAGAAAAGTTACAGTAAAATCAATAAGATCAACAGTGAAGAATCCAACTATCAGCCATGCGTACTGGACAATCCTTTGAGAATCAAGTATGGCAAAGAAGAAATTTATGTAGATAGTTTCTCTAAGTTGAAGACCAGTGTGCTAAAAGAACTGTACTGGCAAGTGGTTGGATCAACTAACAGTCTTGAAACACTGTGTTCTTGGGAGCTTGATATGATTCTTGATCAGAGGAGAGGAGAGGATCCCAGCCTGGACAAACAAAGAAGGGAAACTCTAAATCAGTTTCCTGGCAGGAGATTCAAGATGGAGGGAGATGTGCTAAAATTCAGATCAATTGTAAAGCAAAATGTTTACTGGATGGAACTCAGAGATACATTAAACACTGCTTCCTCAATGATCAGAAAATACATTGTGGAAAATGAAGATGATGCACAGTCCCCTGAAGAAAAAGAATTAATTGAAAATCTCAGAAGAGCTCTAAGGGAAAAGGAGCAAAGTGAAAAGTTCAAATCAAGATAAGTAAAGTTTTTTTTTAATTATGAACTTTTGTGATATATTGTAATAACCAGGATTTTTCAAGAAATGAATTTATTATTATTTCAATAATAATAATGTTTTCCTAAAATGAGGAGGAATTTTTTTTTATTTTTATTATTTAATTATTTTCGGTTAAGTGGAACCTGGTCCTTTTTAAAAATTTTATTGGCTGAGTAGATATCTCGAGTCAATAAATTATTTGGATAAAGATTAAATTTTGGAATGTGAAATTATTCAGTAAAGATTTTATTTTAAACTATTGAATAATTTAGAGATTTTAAAATCCTTAGAAAATGTTTATTTTAATTATTTGAGGATTTGCAGAAATTACTCGATTAATTTATAATATCGAGAATTTGAGATTTTACTAAAACAATAGTGTTTGTAGTATTTTTATAAAGCCCTGTAAATTGTGAATTATGAATCACAATTATTATTTTTATGATTTGTTTTTATAAATTATTAATGTTTGTAAAATGCATATCAATTTAGAAAATTGAGATTTAATTCCAATTCTTTCTCCAAAAGTCTTAAAAAATATTATAGTATTTAATTATGCTAGAAATTTTATTTTTACAAATTAGAGTTTTTAACTCTAAATATTATTTAAAGTGTGTAGTAATTAAATGTATGGCTTTTGAATAGTAATGGGCCAAGCCCATTAGGGTTAAAAACATGACACAGACATATACATACACTACTACACACAACACAGAGCCGCATAAACTGTCGGGGAGGGGGAGAGAAAAACTATCGGGGGAGGGGGAGAGAAAAACCAGCGGGGGGGAAGGAAATGGAGGTTTAAATCTCATTTATATATATGTATGTATATGTGTGTATACATACGTTTGTGTGCTGCGTTGTGCAATTGGAGATGGGGGAGGGGGGAAAAACAGTTCAGGCGAGGGGGAGGGGGAAACCACCGCGCGCGGCGGCGGCCGGCGACGGCGGTGGTTCACGTCGAGTCCACGGGTCCAGCAGGTTGAGGGGGGCGCGCAGAGAGAGAGAGAGAGAGAGAGAGAGAGAGAGAGAGAGAGAGAGAGAGAGAGGAGGGAGAGATTGTTGCGGGGAAATCGATTGATTCGGGAGGTATAATCTCGCATCTCCATATCTATTTAATTTTCGTAGTTAAATTAGTTGTAAATTTCGATATGAATTAATGGTTGTAATTTAATTAGTTTTAAATTGTGGTAATTAAATTAGATTTAAACGTGATATAATTATGTAGTTGATGTAATTTAATTAGTTTAAATTACGAGGTTAATTATGGTGGTTTAATTAGTTTAAATGGAAAGCTTAATGTGGTAATGGGTATAATTAGACTAAAATTGTGAGATTATGATTATTGGTTGAATTTCCGATATTTAATTCGGAAGGTATGTTTGTAATTATAATTGTTGAGTTTAATTATGAGTCCGAGTAAAGGTTCGGGTTAGTGATTGTTAATTGTTAAATTGCTAATTGTTAATTGTTAGTGAGTAATTATTAATTATCGGATAATATATTTGGGTTAGTTGTCAAGTAATTGTTAAGTGCTAATTGCTAATTGTTAGTTTTCAAATTGTAATTTTTTTTAAATTGTTAAGTGCTAAGTGCTAAGTGCTAATTGTTATTGTCATATGAGGTATAGTTATAAGAGTTGGCTTATCGGTAAATGTCTATGTGCTAAATGGTATAAGTTGGGTCGTAGTGAGTGTTAGAAGTCATAAGTGCCAACTACGTGGTGTTGGTTTAAATGTGGTTAAACTTAGTTTACTTTTCCCTTATGTGCTAGTTGCCGCATGTCTGGGCGGGTACTTTTCCTTATGTGCTAGTTGCCGCATGTCTGGGCGGGTACTTTTCCTTATGTGCTAGTTGCCGCATGTCTGGGCGGGTACTTTTCTTATATGTTTACTTTTATGTTGCTGCAAGTTGAGGCAGCTTTTATTTTATCAAAAACAGGGTTATAAATTGTTTTGTTGGCATGGAGGGGCTGAGCCCATAGTCCGATAAACGAATACTACATGCCGAAATTTTCTAAAAACCCCCTGCATTTTAATTTATTTAACTTATTTAATTTCAAGGGTTTAAAGGTATGATTTGGGTGTTAACTGTTTATGTGTATATATGTTAAGTGAATTAATTTGAGGATTATGTGCTGATTCGTGGATTATGTGCTAATTCGAGGATTAAATGTGTCTTGAAGATTAAATGGGTATTATGAGTCTTTATCGAGGGCTAAGTATGTTTTGAGGATTATTTGTTAATTAACTTGTGACAAGAGTATGTCAATAGTATTATGGTCAAAAGTGTTAAGTGGGGTTTTGACTAAGTGTTATAACTGTGTAGTGTTATGATGTGTTAGCACCAGGAAATGTCTACTTTAAAAAGGGGACTTTTCCATTTCATTTTATTTACTATGATATGTTATGTGCAATAAGTGGTATTAGAATAGTCAACTATAGGGAGGACACCTATAGTTTGACTTTATGTTATTTAGTGATAATCCCGAGTTGTGTCTACTCGATATACGGGGTAGGACTGACACGCACTCATAACTATTTCAGTACCATTAGGGCGAAATCAAATGGGAGCGACGTGCATCCAAAAAGGAAGATCGAGACGTCAGGTAAGGTCCATGGAATTACTTGGACGAGGTGCGAAGGATTTGTTCGCGGTTTCTATTTTCTGCTAAGAACCAGAGGCAAGTTTACTATGCATACTCTATTGTTCAGAGTATATTTATTTTAAATATATGAAATGTGTTAAATAAGTTTTCAATCCATAATCGCGAGTTTTTCCAACCTTGTACTTCTACTCCCAAATCATTGTATTCCTTGCTTTGCCAACAATATTAAATCCTGCTCATGCAATAACCAAAACCCCATGGCTTATAATACTGTTGATGGGCAGTGATATTTTTATGGCTCTATGTCTTGATTTATACGGCATATATATATATTTATAAACTTTTGTAATGTGGTAGAGGACTATATGTTATGAGGTATATACAGATACATATATGTATATATGGAACTACGTGGTAAAGGCTCCGAGGGTAGAGCGTGTATTGAGTTATCGAACTTAGCCCGCGTGTCGGGGCTATTTTGTATTGTATGTTTTCGAAAACCCGGGCAAAGCTTTTAAAAAGAATTTCGCAATAATTAACCTAAAGGCAACATCACCAATAAACCAGTGTTTATTTAATTAATAGATGCTCCTGAAAGCATTTACTAATTAAATAAACCTCATTCGCCTAATTAAATTTATTTAATTAGATGAATATCATTTTCAAAACGCTTTCTTAAAATCACTTTGTCCCGGAGAAATAATAAAACAATTTAATGGAGTGATTCTATATAGTATATTATTTATCGGAGATATTTTATTTTCAATACGGATTAAAGATATTCCAATGGTTATAAATTGGTTACTTTCAGCTTAAACCAGCTAAATTGATGTCAGTATATGTTACTTGAATGCTTATTAATTATTTCTTATTGACCGAGAGTCAGTAGTAGTTATTTGATAAAGTGGCTAAAGTTTGGAGACTGCTGGAGAGATTGTATCTTGATTTTGATTAGAAACATTCCAAGAGTTGTATTTGGGTGTTTTGAGGTTATTAAATATTCCAGTATTAATAGTAAATATTATTTGAATATTACTTAATAAATGAATATTAATTTGAGTATTCTTTTAAAAAGGGATTATTGAATATTTATTATTTGTTACATAATAGACAAATATTTATTAAATACTCTAAGTGTGTTGAAAGTTATAAAACACTATTTAAAGGTTGTCTAAGGACTTTCATAGTCACTTAAAATATTATATTTTGAATCTATCTAGGTAAGTTACTTTTCAAGAACTTATATATATATATGGAATTACCCTGTTGTGGTTACAAGCTTTATGCGTACCATTTTCCATGTGTGATCACAAAACCCTGTGTCGAGATTGATATCAGTACAAGTGTATATCTATACTTGAATTCTTTTGAACTCAAAACATTTTCGAAAACCCCCGGTCAGGTTTTACTCTCTTGCTCGTTTTTCAAGAAATTATCAGTCGACTGAAGTCGGACTTCAACTACTCAAGTTTTCTATCAAAATGATTTTGACAAGAAAAGAAAAAGGGGACTCTGGCAGGTGTGGGAATCGTTGACGAACGATTCCCGGGATGTGTAAGCGGCCGTGAGCCAGGCGGTCCATCAATTATTATTCCGGCCCATGTGTTGCCGAAGGATGATTACGGATGTAGTTTTCATCGAGGGTGATTACGGATGTAGTTTTCACTCAGGGATAGTTACGGATGTAGTTTCTATCCTTCTACCGGTAGAGAAGACCCGCGGATTATTGGACCTGGATGTGGCGACTGATCATCGTCAATCCTTGTCAGGTTTTTATGTTTTCTTTAAGTCCCATCCTCCACTTTGGAAAAATACTCAAACACTGCTTCTTAGGCCTAAGTGCCAAGTAGCCGATAGTGTTGTTTTCAAATTTTGAAAGATGATGAATTCATGCAGTATCTAGAACTGCAAGATTATTCTAACAATAATGGCACGTGCTTGTGCACTTTGGCAATTATTCAAAAGATGAAAGATGGTTCATCGGTTATTGATGTTAAATCCCAAATGTTTTGCTTCAAGAGCTTTGACTCTCTTCCTATCAGTTATTTCTGAGTTTAGACTTACCAAGTGGTTAAAGAACTTATACCCGGTACATGATGTCGATCTGTAAGGTGTTTGATGGAAATGACATACTTACATGTATATGCTTTCAGATTGAGAAATACTAAAAATGAAACCTTCTAATGGTTAGTTTGTATATGATGATAAGCAACTATCTTAGCAGCATATTGAACTGCGTATTTTGAAAAGCCTTCTAAAAGATTAGCAATACTGTAGTGTACACTATTTCGCTAAGATATGAGGATTACTACGATTACTATAAACTTATCTGTTCATTGGATGTTGCGTTAAACGTCATATTTTCTTTATTGAAGTTTCAATGTTGTAAATATTTCGAAGTTGATATTAAGTATCGTTATATTTTGAAAAACTCCATGTGTATATTGATATATATTGTTGTGCTCTATTAATACTTGCTGGGCAATTCTTTCGCTCATACTTGCTTGTTTTAAATATTAACCTTTCAGAGGAAGGTAGATGATTGAGACTTATCTGCATGGCTCAGCAGAAGCAGGCAGTACGCCCTTGTGAAGATGTTATGATCTAGAGCATAGATAGCTGGAGTAAGTTATATGTAATTACATTGATGTATAATATATATTACTTTGTACAGAGTAGTACTAGTTGCTGGTGTACTTCCCAACGAAGCTATACTAGTAGTATAAGATTTTTAAGACATAGTGCGATGTAATAGAATGGATGTAATAAAGATGTAAAGATTTTAGTTCTTGTTTCTAGCCCTATGACCTAAAAGATGCTTGGTGGTTGGGGTCGCAGAGTTATATTTTAGTTTTGATGATTACAGATGGTTTAATGTTGTTAAACAGGTAATTTGATGTTGAGGATTTCCGCGTGACGACCAAATCCCTGACCCCGGATTTGGGGCGTTACAGAAATGGTATCAGAGCCTAGGTTATAGTAAACTAGAAACGAGAGTGAGTAGGAGTGGGTATAGTTATGTGAGAACGTCAGAACTCATGTAGAGTTCATGTTGGACTATTGGATATAGTACCAATGACTAAGATAAGATTTTGAGGAATATGTTGAGGTAGACTTCACTTCTTGTGGTGATGGATGTCTGCTAAAGAACTCTTAGAGACAAGTGTTGGTTGGCAGGGGCATAGAGCGCCCGAGGCCTAAATTTAAGATGATTTTAGGGGATTCATGGAGGCAGTTATGTATTCCCCGAACTATAGGAAATTTCAATATGATGGTGAATGATAGGAAGTTGGCATCCAGCATTATGACAATGATGAGTTGAGATAGTATCCGTACTGTTAAAATTCCAAAAAGGGAAGCAAAATAAGATCACTATGAAAGGTTATCAGTCGAAGTTGCGGGTATTTAAAGCCCTCTCGAGCTTGACAGAGTTTGAGGTAATATTTTGAATGGATTGGTGGACAGACACTAGTTGTTTCAATTGATTATAGGAGTAAAATGGTGAAGATGAGGTTGGTCAATAAAGATGAAATATGATTTAAGAACCAAGACGGACTGAGAAAGTCTGAGAAAGACTAGTACGAAGGTTGTTATGCCAATAAGGGATAAGCTTAAGTTGCACACGGAATTGTCATGAGGACAGGAACATGTGGTATAAATACGGTTATAATGGTGACTGGATCTAAGTATGTATTTCCAGCAATGTTCCAGAATATCGCCCATTCGACACGTGGAATTCGTTGTTGCTAGGGGCGACACCGGTATCGAAGTCTTCTCAAAGAATAGAACGCTTGAGTGAGATGCTTGCGCCGAGTCGAATAGAACTCCTTAATATCGTAAAATGCCGATGGTTGAATCTCTAGCGACTATTACGAGTCGACGATGACGTCGGTTATCGAGCACCTTAGGGTGTGCGTGGAAAAGAAGAGCGCTACAATCGAACAATTATCCGTCAGAGGAGCCGACATGAAAGGCATCCGTGGAGACCTTGGCATTACCCTCCCCATTTATGAATCATTTTGATTTCTTCCCCAGTCTGAATTATTTGATATCTCCCCATTTGCAACTTATGTTTATTATCTCCCCAATGTGAATTATTTGACACATCCCCGTGCATAAGTTATTTGGATTAACTCCCTAATCTATGACCTATCTTGACATCTCTCCAAGAGAGAATTTTGATAAAGAATATACTCCCTCTTCGAAGTTGTTCTTCAATACTCGTGTTAAACCATATTTAATTTCGATTGTGCCAGAAGCTGTCATTATTCCTACCTTCAGATTTCTGAAGCCCTGTTGAATGATGTTATTTTAAACTTCCACTTTCCTTCAATAGTGGATGATTCTATGGTGCTATAGCACCACTTGCTTGTTGTATACCAGTATCTTTCTGGTTATCCTTTTTCCTTGGAAATTGCACCTTGGAATCTGATCAATTTTAATCCAGGGTGTCCACTTGAGAATTATTTGTCGAAAGACGATAATTATTATCTTCACTTCGAATTGCTTTCATACTTCTCAGCTTCCACTGAGACGAACAACCCTATACTTATAGGGGACACAAGGGCTATCTGTCTGTGTGATAGAAGTCTGACGGGACGCCGTCACTTGTGAGTTGTGAAATACAAGAAGGCTAACTACCTTTAGTAATGTCTTAACTGAGACACGCAACGTGAGTTCTTATGATCATATTGATCTCTCAGTAAATTCTCTTATTTCAAACAAGGTTTACTTTAATACTCATAACCTTATGATCATCAATGTGTGGCAATAGCCTTGATATGACAGCTATCTTTTCAAAGTTTCATAATTCTTATTACCTCTAATGAATTTCAAGGGGATGCCAACCAGGTCGGCCAAGTCATAAACTCGCTGATAGAAACTAGATTCGCAGCGGAATCGCCAAGAGCAAGAGCGAATCCCAACACGAATAGAATATCAGTGAGGTATAGCTAGAATTGGTTCGTTCTCTCTCTCAAGAATGTTATGTTAATAGAGTCAGTGAACTCTCTCTCTCAAGGATAGTATAATAATAGAAAGTTGGGCAAGACGTATATGTGAAAGGAATAATGGTGGGTTATAAGACTCCAGCGATAATAGTGTCAGATAGAGAATCGAGGTTTGAATTGAGATAGTGGAGAAGTTGTTCACGAAGAGACACTATCTCCTGTTTTGCAGAATAAGCGTTGATGATAAAAGAGTTAAGGAATCCCAGTAGTGGCCTTAGCTGATTCCGTGGACGGAATCCTTTTAAGGAGGGTAGACTGTAATAACCAGGATTTTTCAAGAAATGAATTTATTATTATTTCAATAATAATAATGTTTTCCTAAAATGAGGAGGAATTTTTTTTTATTTTTATTATTTAATTATTTTCGGTTAAGTGGAACCTGGTCCTTTTTAAAAATTTTATTGGCTGAGTAGATATCTCGAGTCAATAAATTATTTGGATAAAGATTAAATTTTGGAATGTGAAATTATTCAGTAAAGATTTTATTTTAAACTATTGAATAATTTAGAGATTTTAAAATCCTTAGAAAATGTTTATTTTAATTATTTGAGGATTTGCAGAAATTACTCGATTAATTTATAATATCGAGAATTTGAGATTTTACTAAAACAATAGTGTTTGTAGTATTTTTATAAAGCCCTGTAAATTGTGAATTATGAATCACAATTATTATTTTTATGATTTGTTTTTATAAATTATTAATGTTTGTAAAATGCATATCAATTTAGAAAATTGAGATTTAATTCCAATTCTTTCTCCAAAAGTCTTTAAAAATATTATAGTATTTAATTATGCTAGAAATTTTATTTTTACAAATTAGAGTTTTTAACTCTAAATATTATTTAAAGTGTGTAGTAATTAAATGTATGGCTTTTGAATAGTAATGGGCCAAGCCCATTAGGGTTAAAAACATAACACAGACATATACATACACTACTACACACAACACAGAGCCGCATAAACTGTCGGGGAGGGGGAGAGAAAAACTATCGGGGGAGGGGGAGAGAAAAACCAGCGGGGGGGAAGGAAATGGAGGTTTAAATCTCATTTATATATATGTATGTATATGTGTGTATACATACGTGTGTGTGCTGCGTTGTGCAATTGGAGATGGGGGAGGGGGAAAAACAGTTCAGGCGAGGGGGAGGGGGAAACCACCGCGCGCGGCGGCGGCCGGCGACGGCGGTGGTTCACGTCGAGTCCACGGGTCCAGCAGGTTGAGGGGGGCGCGCAGAGAGAGAGAGAGAGAGAGAGAGAGAGAGAGAGAGAGAGAGAGAGAGGAGGGAGAGATTGTTGCGGGGAAATCGATTGATTCGGGAGGTATAATCTCGCATCTCCATATCTATTTAATTTTCGTAGTTAAATTAGTTGTAAATTTCGATATTAATTAATGGTTGTAATTTAATTAGTTTTAAATTGTGGTAATTAAATTAGATTTAAACGTGATATAATTATGTAGTTGATGTAATTTAATTAGTTTAAATTACGAGGTTAATTATGGTGGTTTAATTAGTTTAAATGGAAAGCTTAATGTGGTAATGGGTATAATTAGACTAAAATTGTGAGATTATGATTATTGGTTGAATTTCCGATATTTAATTCGGAAGGTATGTTTGTAATTATAATTGTTGAGTTTAATTATGAGTCCGAGTAAAGGTTCGGGTTAGTGATTGTTAATTGTTAAATTGCTAATTGTTAATTGTTAGTGAGTAATTATTAATTGTCGGATAATATATTTGGGTTAGTTGTCAAGTAATTGTTAAGTGCTAATTGCTAATTGTTAGTTTTCAAATTGTAATTTTTTTTAAATTGTTAAGTGCTAAGTGCTAAGTGCTAATTGTTATTGTCATATGAGGTATAGTTATAAGAGTTGGCTTATCGGTAAATGTCTATGTGCTAAATGGTATAAGTTGGGTCGTAGTGAGTGTTAGAAGTCATAAGTGCCAACTACGTGGTGTTGGCTTAAATGTGGTTAAACTTAGTTTACTTTTCCCTTATGTGCTAGTTGCCGCATGTCTGGGCGGGTACTTTTCCTTATGTGCTAGTTGCCGCATGTCTGGGCGGGTACTTTTCCTTATGTGCTAGTTGCCGCATGTCTGGGCGGGTACTTTTCTTATATGTTTACTTTTATGTTGCTGCAAGTTGAGGCAGCTTTTATTTTATCAAAAACAGGGTTATAAATTGTTTTGTTGGCATGGAGGGGCTGAGCCCATAGTCCGATAAACGAATACTACATGCCGAAATTTTCTAAAAACCCCCTGCATTTTAATTTATTTAACTTATTTAATTTCAAGGGTTTAAAGGTATGATTTGGGTGTTAACTGTTTATGTGTATATATGTTAAGTGAATTAATTTGAGGATTATGTGCTGATTCGTGGATTATGTGCTAATTCGAGGATTAAATGTGTCTTGAAGATTAAATGGGTATTATGAGTCTTTATCGAGGGCTAAGTATGTTTTGAGGATTATTTGTTAATTAACTTGTGACAAGAGTATGTCAATAGTATTATGGTCAAAAGTGTTAAGTGGGGTTTTGACTAAGTGTTATAACTGTGTAGTGTTATGATGTGTTAGCACCAGGAAATGTCTACTTTAAAAAGGGGACTTTTCCATTTCATTTTATTTACTATGATATGTTATGTGCAATAAGTGGTATTAGAATAGTCAACTATAGGGAGGACACCTATAGTTTGACTTTATGTTATTTAGTGATAATCCCGAGTTGTGTCTACTCGATATACGGGGTAGGACTGACACGCACTCATAACTATTTCAGTACCATTAGGGCGAAATCAAATTGGAGCGACGTGCATCCAAAAAGGAAGATCGAGACGTCAGGTAAGGTCCATGGAATTACTTGGACGAGGTGCGAAGGATTTGTTCGCGGTTTCTATTTTCTGCTAAGAACCAGAGGCAAGTTTACTATGCATACTCTATTGTTCAGAGTATATTTATTTTAAATATATGAAATGTGTTAAATAAGTTTTCAATCCATAATCGCGAGTTTTTCCAACCTTGTACTTCTACTCCCAAATCATTGTATTCCTTGCTTTGCCAACAATATTAAATCCTGCTCATGCAATAACCAAAACCCCATGGCTTATAATACTGTTGATGGGCAGTGATATTTTTATGGCTCTATGTCTTGATTTATACGGCATATATATATATTTATAAACTTTTGTAATGTGGTAGAGGACTGTATGTTATGAGGTATATACAGATACATATATGTATATATGGAACTACGTGGTAAAGGCTCCGAGGGTAGAGCGTGTATTGAGTTATCGAACTTAGCCCGCGTGTCGGGGCTATTTTGTATTGTATGTTTTCGAAAACCCGGGCAAAGCTTTTAAAAAGAATTTCGCAATAATTAACCTAAAGGCAACATCACCAATAAACCAGTGTTTATTTAATTAATAGATGCTCCTGAAAGCATTTACTAATTAAATAAACCTCATTCGCCTAATTAAATTTATTTAATTAGATGAATATCATTTTCAAAACGCTTTCTTAAAATCACTTTGTCCCGGAGAAATAATAAAACAATTTAATGGAGTGATTCTATCTAGTATATTATTTATCGGAGATATTTTATTTTCAATACGGATTAAAGATATTCCAATGGTTATAAATTGGTTACTTTCAGCTTAAACCAGCTAAATTGATGTCAGTATATGTTACTTGAATGCTTATTAATTATTTCTTATTGACCGAGAGTCAGTAGTAGTTATTTGATAAAGTGGCTAAAGTTTGGAGACTGCTGGAGAGATTGTATCTTGATTTTGATTAGAAACATTCCAAGAGTTGTATTTGGGTGTTTTGAGGTTATTAAATATTCCAGTATTAACAGTAAATATTATTTGAATATTACTTAATAAATGAATATTAATTTGAGTATTCTTTTAAAAAGGGATTATTGAATATTTATTATTTGTTACATGATAGACAAATATTTATTAAATACTCTAAGTGTGTTGAAAGTTATAAAACACTATTTAAAGGTTGCCTAAGGACTTTCATAGTCACTTAAAATATTATATTTTGAATCTATCTAGGTAAGTTACTTTTCAAGAACTTATATATATATATGGAATTACCCTGTTGTGGTTACAAGCTTTATGCGTACCATTTTCCATGTGTGATCACAAAACCCTGTGTCGAGATTGATATCAGTACAAGTGTATATCTATACTTGAATTCTTTTGAACTCAAAACATTTTCGAAAACCCCCGGTCAGGTTTTACTCTCTTGCTCGTTTTTCAAGAAATTATCAGTCGACTGAAGTCGGACTTCAACTACTCAAGTTTTCTATCAAAATGATTTTGACAAGAAAAGAAAAAGGGGACTCTGGCAGGTGTGGGAATCGTTGACGAACGATTCCCGGGATGTGTAAGCGGCCGTGAGCCAGGCGGTCCATCAATTATTATTCCGGCCCATGTGTTGCCGAAGGATGATTACGGATGTAGTTTTCATCGAGGGTGATTACGGATGTAGTTTTCACTCAGGGATAGTTACGGATGTAGTTTCTATCCTTCTACCGGTAGAGAAGACCCGCGGATTATTGGACCTGGATGTGGCGACTGATCATCGTCAATCCTTGTCAGGTTTTTATGTTTTCTTTAAGTCCCATCCTCCACTTTGGAAAAATACTCAAACACTGCTTCTTAGGCCTAAGTGCCAAGTAGCCGATAGTGTTGTTTTCAAATTTTGAAAGATGATGAATTCATGCAGTATCTAGAACTGCAAGATTATTCTAACAATAATGGCACGTGCTTGTGCACTTTGGCAATTATTCAAAAGATGAAAGATGGTTCATCGGTTATTGATGTTAAATCCCAAATGTTTTGCTTCAAGAGCTTTGACTCTCTTCCTATCAGTTATTTCTGAGTTTAGACTTACCAAGTGGTTAAAGAACTTATACCCGGTACATGATGTCGATCTGTAAGGTGTTTGATGGAAATGACATACTTACATGTATATGCTTTCAGATTGAGAAATACTAAAAATGAAACCTTCTAATGGTTAGTTTGTATATGATGATAAGCAACTATCTTAGCAGCATATTGAACTGCGTATTTTGAAAAGCCTTCTAAAAGATTAGCAATACTGTAGTGTACACTATTTCGCTAAGATATGAGGATTACTACGATTACTATAAACTTATCTGTTCATTGGATGTTGCGTTAAACGTCATATTTTCTTTATTGAAGTTTCAATGTTGTAAATATTTCGAAGTTGATATTAAGTATCGTTATATTTTGAAAAACTCCATGTGTATATTGATATATATTGTTGTGCTCTATTAATACTTGCTGGGCAATTCTTTCGCTCATACTTGCTTGTTTTAAATATTAACCTTTCAGAGGAAGGTAGATGATTGAGACTTATCTGCATGGCTCAGCAGAAGCAGGCAGTACGCCCTTGTGAAGATGTTATGATCTAGAGCATAGATAGCTGGAGTAAGTTATATGTAATTACATTGATGTATAATATATATTACTTTGTACAGAGTAGTACTAGTTGCTGGTGTACTTCCCAACGAAGCTATACTAGTAGTATAAGATTTTTAAGACATAGTGCGATGTAATAGAATGGATGTAATAAAGATGTAAAGATTTTAGTTCTTGTTTCTAGCCCTATGACCTAAAAGATGCTTGGTGGTTGGGGTCGCAGAGTTATATTTTAGTTTTGATGATTACAGATGGTTTAATGTTGTTAAACAGGTAATTTGATGTTGAGGATTTCCGCGTGACGACCAAATCCCTGACCCCGGATTTGGGGCGTTACATATATTGTTTGAAAATAATTCAGTTTAATCATTGGTCAGAAATGAAGAGTTTATTCTTTCTGATCTATGTTAGTTAAGTTGTCAGCATGATATTTGTAAATTTGTCCTTATTGTCCATAAAAACAAATTGGGGGAGATTGTTGGGATTTATGGGTGATGGAATAGACAACTTAACTAGTTTTATTGGTATACTTAGTTTTTGCTAAGTAGAACATACTGTCATAGCCTGAAATGTATTCTTGTAATTTAAAATAAATACTGTCATGTAATAAGTGTAATTCTTGGAAGAAGTTCGATATTGTTCAAGCCTCAAGAAATACATAAGTTCGACAGAAAGAATAAAAGTTACTGTCAGACCCTGACAGTAAGGTTACAAGGAAACAACATGTTGCCTAGGTCGACAGCAAGTTTCACGAAGTCGACAGCAAGTTTCAACTTAACAGCAACATTGGCGGAGATTCTAATGACAGAAACTTTGATGTACAGTTTGCGACAGTAAGTTTGGAATTCTTGACAGCAATCTCTGCGGGAAAAACATGTTGTCAATCAAAGCACAATTCTTGACAGCAATCTCTGCGGGAATTCATACTGTCAACCAAAGCAAAACTCTTGACAGTAATGTATGCGGGAAATTCATACTGTCAACTAAAGCAAAACTCTTGACAGTAATGTATGCGGGAAATTCATACTGTCAACCAAAGCGTAATCCATTGACAACAAACTTTGTGGCAAACATACTGTCATATAGAATCAGTCTCACTTAGGAATTTTCTAAGTCAAATTAAAAGACAGAGTACATGTTCAAAAGAAGCAGGCGTGTTGTAATATTCAACCTTTACAGCAAGCTTGGAAAGTCTATAACTGAAGCTCGAGAGATCACATGGAACAACCTGTAAAGTCTAGAGCAGATAAAATTGAATACGGCTAGATCTGGGTGGCTCAAATGTGGAAAGTATCTTAAAGTTACTTTGTGTTGATCACATGGGAATGAATCATGGAATGAGCTGCAAAAGGAATATAACAGCAACTCAACAACCCATGTTGATGGTGATAGTACAGTAGATTATCACTCTATAAATAGAGCATTCTACTTATACATTAAATAACTCAACAACTGTAATCTCTTGAGTATTTGTAGCTTGAGAATTATTTTCTCAAGGTTGTAGCAAAACTTTGCAAAATAAATAAAACATTTATTTTGTGAAATCCTCGTATTTGATTTTACTTGTGTTTGCATTTCTTCTACTAGTAAATCACAAATTCTATTTAAGTTGTTGAAATAGTTTTTGAAATTTATTAGTATTGCATTCAACCCCCCTTCTGCAATACTTTCCTGGACCAACACCTCTCAACAGGGTGCACCTATGGAATCAAGCATCCTCCCCAATGCACCTTCTTGTATAGAGTCAGCACATGGGAGTGATAAGGCTGGCACAACACTGAGTGGAGAGCACATCACATTTGAAACTCCCTCTATCTCTCAGGGGGAGTTGCCAAAATCTACTCTTAAACACACTTCTCTTCCAGAATCTAACTCTGAAATTTCTTTGGAACCTGCAACTCAGGAAACTGAGATGCAAGGTATTGATCATCAAGAATTCTTTTCTCTTGATGAGCCAATAATTTCAAGTGACTTAGTGCATGACACTTTGTTCACCACTCAGAACCCACATTTAGATGGTGAGGGAATGCATGCTGAGGCATCTCCTGATGACACCATCACAAACACAGAGGTTCCACTAGTTTTTACTAGAGACTCTGTGCCTGTGTCAACTGCTGGTGTAATTCATCCCACTTCTGTGGTGACACCAGTAGTAGAGTCAATCCATCCGGTTACAGAAGTTGCATCTGTAACTGAGGAGTCTAGCTTGCCTAGCTCTAGCTCTGACTTTATGTCACAATGGCTGAAGCCTGTGCAACATGACAGTGCTTCAGGATCAGGGTCTGCTCCACAACAATTGACGGTTGAAGCACTTCAAAGCTTAATTGTGGATCAGATTCCTGAGTTCACAAAGATTGCTCAGAACCTTCTCACTGCAGACATGCCTAATCCAGACTATGAGGCTATTCTGTTATGCCATAGGGATGTGGAGGTGCAGAAGACAAAGATCATTGATGATGCTGAGAGAGATGGCAACATAGATGCCTGGTTGCAAGGAAAATATGATATTACTCTTGATGAAGCACTTCAGTATCTCAGGGAGGAATACCTCACTTCACTGGGTTCCAATACCAAATCTCTGACTCCTGGTGAAGTGTATGAGGCTATGAATGATACACACAAGGGATTCCTCAAGGCTGCTCATTATCTTGGAAAAGGTGTTAAGACTGAGGTCAATAGAGTGTGTGATAAGACCACCACCACAGTAGAAGCAATCAAGAGGACCTTTGATGCCAAATTCCCTCAGCTAGATAGTGTGTTCAAAGACATCAAACACTGCAACACCACCTGCACCAAGATGGATAATGGGCTAGCTCTGCTAAAGGATACTGTCACAGGTCTGGGGCATCAATTTCAAATTCTATCTGATCAGACCACAGATGCCAATGCCATGCTGAGGACCATTTTCAAAAATTTATATGGAGACAGACTGCTCACTGAGGTCCCAGTACATGACATGACTAGATTTGAAGTGCAGAGACTCAAAGAACAATCCCTGTCTGGCTTCAAATCTACTTAGTTATTCAGCAAAGTAGATGCACTTGAGAAGGAGGTGGCTACTCTCACCAAGTCCAATGCTCATCTTACAGACAAGGTTGCACTGCTAAATGACCAGTTGGACACTCAAGCATCCACCACAGCTGATGTCCTTCTGCATCAACAATCCATGTTAGCTGCTATGATGAAGCATATGGGTCTCCCTCTCCCTGATGAATCTTCAATCCCAAAGGACATTTCTACAGCCTCAGTGCCTGACAACAAGCCTAAGGGGGAGAAGAAGACAAGGAACTCAAATTCAAAGGGGGAGAAAGGGAACTCAAATACAAAGGGGGAGAAAGGCATAATAATAAAAGAGGGTGGTCAACAAAGAGCTTCAAAATCTCTACCAAATGTGCCTGGCAAAGGAAAATCCAAAGTGGATGAGCCTCCATCTACCTTGCCAGTTGTCACTCTACCAACTGTGCACATCACTACTCCTGGAGGACAAAAGCAATCCATAACTACAACAGTAGTTGCAGGGAGTATGCCATCTGACAAATCTCCAACCTCCATACCTGAGAGTGCCAAGCCTGTAGAAGTTAAAGTTGTTACTGAGGCCAAGCTACAAGAAGTTGCTAACTCCAATGTTTATCATGATAAAGCCTTCTTGGAGTTTCTGAAAGCCACAAGGGAACAGGTTGGTGACACTCAGTTCTATCTGAGGGAGTTGAAGAAGCAGATTGATTGCATCACTGTCATTCCTAAGAAAGTCAATAATCTATGGATTAAGGAGATAGTGATGATATCCAAATTGAAGATATGGCATCTAACATACAAGACTCTACAAGAACTGAAACACTCAGAGATAGATGCCATACTTGAGCTTATTGAGAAGAAGAATGAGAACAACAAGAGTCTGTTTGATGACTTGTGGAATGACCAACCTTCAAGGCTACCAGAAGTGATCAAGAAGCCATGGACAATCATTTATCAGTCTGGCACCAGAATTGAAGATATCAAGCAATTGGTCATTCCCCATGATCTCACCACTAGAAATCACAGACTGATCATTGCTATCATTGATCAATTACAGAAGAAGGTTGGAGCCAGAAATGCTGAAGAAACGGAGGCACTGCACATCCTCAGAACTTATATTGCAACTGGTGAAATTCCAGAGATGGCTCAACCTAGGAGAAATAAGGATGATGATTCTGAAGATAAAAGTGATGGGAGGAGAAGACATCACAGGAGAGATAAGGGTGATGAAGACAAAAAGAAGAAGGCTGACAAGGACAAGAAGAATGATGATGACCAAGGCAAAATCTATGAGAGGAAGATTGGAAAACAGCAAGCCTTAGGCATTGCTAGCAGTAACCTCACCACAACACAAGGCTCTAAGTCTAGGGTGAATACTGTTAGTGGTGACCTAGCAAAATCTACATCTATGGCTTCTGCAACTGTTTTGCCACCTCAAGAAGAGAAGAAGATTCAAGTCAAGAAACCATGTGTATGTTTCAGAAAGCAAACTGCTAATGGAATACTACTATGGTCTACCAACAAAGGTCAAAGATTTTTGCCAAGCAACCATGTCAAGAGGATGAAATTTAAACATGTTGCAAGAAGAGTGAAGCTATCCAGATCAAGAGCCCTAACAATCATTCCAGGATTGAAACTCCAGCCACTTGATGAAGACTTTGATGAAGAGCAATTGCAATTTCTAAGAGCTCAAAAGATATGCTTTGCTGCAATTGTAGATGACCACCTTAAGATCAAGTACACTGATGGGAGAGAAATGAAATTCAAACAAGGGGGTTGTCAGAATTGGGGTAAATTGTATGAGATAGAAAGAATCATTGCATTGCTGGACTCTAAAGACAAGGTGGAGAAAGTATGGAAGCTGGAATTGATTGACTTTGTGAAAATGAAGAGAGATTGTGCTGAAAAGATAAGAAAGGGCTGCTATGAGAAGTGGTTAGAAAGGGAGAAAGAAATTGACAGACTGGAGATTGAAGCAGAAAAGCTAAGGGCAAAGGGATTGTGTAGAGTTCAGATTGATCCCTATGTGGTGAAGTATAGGAGAAGAAATGGAGACAATGTCAATATAAGAATGAACCTACTCAGTCACTATCCTGCCTACATTCTGAAGCCAGTGCTTGAAGATTTCAAAAACTCTATCATGATTGAAGAATTGGATGCTATGGCAGAAATCATAAGAGCAATAGATGAGAATGCAAGAAAGGAGAAAGAAATGAAACAGAAAGCATATGATGATCTACAAGCCAAAGCAATGGAGATGCAATCAAATGAAAATGGCTAGTACCTCATCATACTGTAAGAGCATTCATCTTGTAATTCCATTTATGTGTTCAATATACATACCTGTACTTTTAAAGTTTTATCTTTATGTATGTTAGGCTTGTTATCAGACATGAAATTGTGACTAAGGGTCTCACTCACAATTTGGGAGAGATTGTTAGTTACAGAGGCATGCCTGTACACATTTAATAACAAGCCTAATTGTTTGTAATGCTTTGCATTACTTACATGACCTCTTAACTGAGGGAACCTCTAGTTGTAGAGTTTCTGTTTGTATTGTACTTGTAGTAGGCATCAAATCCTAGTTGTGTAATTGTACAAATAGAGTCTAGAATAATGCTTGAAAGAAGTTCCAAGGTTCATGCCTCAAGCAAGGAGTTAAAGACTGTCAAATAATCACAGTTGGGATTTGAAGAAATGAAGAATTTGCCTAAGTACCAATTCGAGAAGTATATTTGTCTATTCGAGAAGTCCAGCATTCGAGAAGTCAGAGATTCGATATCTCAAGACACTATTCGATATCTCTGAATACACTGTTCGATATCTCATTTGATATCTCAGGGATTCGATATGTCTACTACTCTATTCGAGAACTCAAGAAGTCAACAAGTCAAGATGGTATTCGAGTTCTCAAAGAGTCAACAAGTCAAAGTTTCATTCGATATCTCAAGGACTCAGAAAGCTATTCGATATCTCGAGGATTCGATAAGTCAAATGTTCTATTCGACAACTCAAGGAATCCTGATGGAAAAGAGCTATTAGAGAAGTGGTTCGATATGTCAATATAACAGTATTTGAGAACTCAAAGTTATCGATCAAGTCAATTCTAGTTCTCGAATCACTTACTTAGTCACTTCTCGAATACATTCTTGGAGACAAAATACTGAAGAAATTGTACAAGTCAGAAACCTGCAACAAGCCAATGCACTTTATGGACCACAATATGTAACGTGCTCTGGAAAGCTTACAAGGAAGCTTGGAGAGATATAGAAGAGACAAGGAGCTAAAGAAGTGGATCTAAACAGGCTTTGCAAAGTCAAATCTGTAACCGTTTGGACACTTACTCAAAAAGGATAGACAGACTACAAAGTAATTTGTTTAGCTACCTTATTTGTAGTAAGTAGGCTGTATCCATGTTCTATAAGGACACAGCCTCACTTCATAACTTAGCAACTTTTGTGAGTCAAGTTTTTCATACACTGTAAGCTATATCTCTCTGAGAAAAACGAAGCTGAGAATACTACCATTTGTATTCACAGATTGTAGCAACCTTTATCTAATAATACATTAGATTAAAGTGATATTGTGTCTTGTGTTGTTTCTTTATCCGCACCTTCACTTCTACACACACAGGCACTTATCTGCTACATAGACTCAATCCAAGAAAAGTTAAAGAATCCATTCACCCCACCCCCCTCTGTATTCTTTTACCGTATTCAATACTCAACATAGAACATTCCAGAATCAGATCTACACATGGAACTTGCAATTCTTACTTCTATTCAAGCTTGGAAACTTGCCATGCATCTTCTATTCCAACTCTAAGAAGGCAATTGCTTGGAGGCTAAATCAAGAGGCTATATAAACACATCTTGGGACACATTATTAATGATGTAATATTAGATCAGATAATGTAGTTTAGAGTAGATTAGTATTATTATTATTTGGAGATGTAGAGAAACACCATGACTCTTCTTTTGGGTGACAACATTGAAGTTTGAAGGTTTTGTTCTCTTAATCTTTTCTTTGTTCTTATTAGTTTAATTATGTTTTCTTGTTTTACTAGTTGTTTTACTTGTTTAATTATTAGCGAGTAGTTATTTTTAGGGCTTAAAGGGAAGCCATGTTTGCACTAATATTGGCATGATTTTCATAGTGATTTGATTGGTTATGGTTAATTCTGATTGATATGTTTTAATCGTTAATTTGTGTAATCGGCCGATATCATGGATTAATTATATGCAAATAGGGGTATGGATCGAGAGATTTACTTACTAGAGGCACACATACGATTAGCAGAATTGAATTTGAGTGTTGTAGCATCATTGGATTTCTGAGAGCGTTAATGCTTGGAAGAGATTAACTTCACTCTAATTACCTGATTGATTGAATTACTAAAAGTGGTTAATTGTGTTGAATGTTTCGAGAGTGTTAATGCTTGGAAAAGATTAACATACTCTAGTTATAGGATCACATTGATTGCTTTAGCTTAAAAGCCAATTGTGTAAGCATGGTGGACCTGATTGCCCTAGGTTTTAAATAATTTGTTTATCATCTGTTTAATTAGTGTTAATCTTGTTAAATTAGTTAATTAATATTCTCCAATAATCGTTTGTCCCTGAAACAATTAGCGATAACTGAAAAGGAATTAGTAGAACCTATCTCCTTGTGGATTCGACCCGCTTGCCATTTGTACTAGCAATAGACACCGTGCGCTTGCGGTTAGGTATAATTTGACACATCACTGATACTTTGAGAATAAAAGAATCAATTTAGAAAACTAAATTGATTTTGGACAATTCTAATGATTTCTCAAGGACAGGTGTCAGTAATCGACTCGTGCACACATAAGTAATGGAGTAAATTACGTGTAAGAGTGGTGATAACTGCACGCGATACGATTTTCAAACTGTAAGTATATACTTACGAGAGTGTTACACACGCGCCAGCAGTTTTCGAGAAATAAGATTGTGATTAAAAATAAGACAAGGTAATTTGTTTTAATTTAAAGAAATTAAAACACCACAATCTAAAAATACCTGATACCAACACAAGAATGTGAATCAGTTCATATTCTTGTTCCACTCCTTTCTCTATATAACGCCTAGAGACTTGTCCACTACCTTCTTAACCCTTCTTCTTACCTTCAAACTAAAAACTCTTCTCACAAATTTCTTTGTAAAAAAATGTCGAGTCTTACCATCAAAGAAAAGAATCTCCATCTCGTAGAGAAGAGAGATATTTTCAGTTACACTCGTGAAGAGTTTGATGCTTTCAACTGGGAAAGACAACTTGAGACTCTCTAGTTGCAGATGGATGCTGGTCTCGAAGAAATCGAGAAAGAAAGACCTGCAAAAGTGATTGACATCGATGCTGCCCTCCAAGCAACATTAGCATGGCTTTCTTCTAAGACATCCTCATCCAAATCCATCAACCATTATTAATGAATATGTCAGCAAAAATAACCTTATCCCTATCAACCTCCACCCAAACAAAGTGGCAAAGATGGGATCTGGGATAGCTGCTAACAATGGAGTGGTTTGGACTTCCTTTTCCTGTTGAATAGATTAGTAGATAGAGAACAAAAAGATGTAATCTATGAATGTACTCTCTTTCTTATTATTAATGAAATCTTTGTTTCTCTAATCTTATTCATTGTTTTCTGCATTGAACTTGTTCTTCAAATAATTAAATCTAAGAAATAAACATGAAAACTAATTAAAGTAATCACCTTATTAACAAGTTCAAAAGTCACAAGTATATCAGGAAAACAGAACAGAAAACAGAATACTGAAATACATTACTTATAAGTGAAACGTCGCATCAGTATACAAAGTTTGACTGATGTCAGGATTGACTTTTCATCAGTATTCGAAATGTATCAGGATTCAATGAACATCAGTATTTGATCTTTCTCTGTTCTCATAAACTATCATAGTTTACCATTCCCAGTTCATTCACCAACTTTGTAAATGTAGCTTCAGGAAGTGGCTTGGTGAATATATCAGCTAGCTGTTGATCAGTAGGAACAAAGTGTAACTCAATTGTCCCTTCCATTACTTGCTCTCTTATGAAATGATATCTGATACTGATATGCTTATTAAGAGAATGTTGTACTGGATTTCCTATCATAGCAATAGCACTTTGGTTATCACAATAAATAAGTATTTTTGAATATGACAAACCATAGTCCATTAGCTGATTTCTCATCCACATGATC
This sequence comes from Kitagawia praeruptora, assembly GCA_037693485.1. NCBI lineage: Eukaryota > Viridiplantae > Streptophyta > Magnoliopsida > Apiales > Apiaceae > Kitagawia > Kitagawia praeruptora. Next base: position 119,428,328 of record CM075352.1, read on the forward strand.
TGAGCACAACAGCTTCCTGCAGCAATGTACTCAGCTTCTACAGTTGATGTAGAGATAGACTTTTGCTTTTTACTGAACCAAGAAACAAGTCTTCCTCCAAGAAACTGACAACTACCTGAAGTACTTTTTCTGTCTATTTTACAGCCTGCAAAATCAGCATCTGAGTAACCACATAAATTAAAATCAGATTCCCTAGCATACAAAAGGCCAAGAGATGGTGTGCCTTTCAAGTATCTGAAAATCCTTTTGACAGCTATAAGATGTGGTTCTCTGGGTTCTGCCTGAAATCTTGCACATAGACAGGTTGCATACATGATATCTGGTCTACTAGCAGTTAGATACAGCAGTGAGCCAATCATACCTCTGTAATTAGTTACATCCACCTCAGTACCTTGATTAGGATCAAGCTTGGTAGCTGTAGCTATGGGAGTTGATGTAGTAGAGTTGTCTTGCATGTTAAACTTTTTCAATAGGTTCTTCGTGTATTTTGACTGATTGATAAAAATTCCATCATCAGTCTGTTTAACTTGTAGACCTAAAAAATAGCTCATCTCTCCCATCATGCTCATTTGATATCTAGCCTGCATTAGCTTTGAAAACTTCTCACATAATTTAGAGTTAGTTAACCCAAAAATGATATCATCAACATAAATTTGAACTAACAGCAAATCCTTCCCATGATTCAAATAAAACAAGGTTTTATCAATTGTACCTCTTTTGAATCCACTTTCCAGTAAGAATTGAGCCAATGTCTCATACCAGGCTCTTGGAGCTTGCTTTAGTCCATAAAGTGCTTTATCCAGTCTGTAGACATAATCTGGATGTTTTGAATCAACGAAGCCAGGAGGTTGTTCAACATAAACTTCCTCTTCTAATTCTCCATTAAGAAAAACACTTTTCACATCCATCTGGAAAACTTTAAATTTCTTGTGGGCTGCATATGCAAGAAAGATTCTGATAGCTTCTAGTCTTGCAACAGGAGCAAATGTCTCATCATAGTCTATTCCTTCTTGTTGAGAATATCCTTTTGCAACTAGTCTTGCTTTATTTCTGATGATAGTGCCATCTGAATCTGTCTTGTTTCTGAACACCCACTTTGTACCTACAATGGACCTTCCTTTTGGCCTTGGTACAAGTTTCCAGACATCATTTCTTTCAAACTCATTTAGTTCTTCTTGCATAGCCATAACCCAGTCAGCATCCTTTAGTGCATCTTCAACTTTCTTAGGTTCCTCCTTTGACAGAAATTTATGATAAAGACATTCATTTTGAGTTGCACTTCTGGTTCTAACACCTACTTTAGGATTCCCAATAATTAAATCAGGAGTATGACTTTTATTCCATTTCCTTGCTGGTGGTAGATCATTCCTTAAATTTGATGCTCCCCCTGGATTGGTGTTATCTTCAAAAGAACTAGTGTTGTTAGAAACTCCCCCTGAGATATTGCTATCTATTTCTGATCTGCTGTCAGAATTGTCACTTGAATCTATTTCTAATGAATCTCCTCCTGATGTTTGATTTATTTCATTGTTGATGGTCTCTTGATGTTACTCCCCCTCAACATTGCATTCCCATCAATAATCTGTGTTTCATCAGTAATAACTGGTTCATCAGTATTTGATGAATTGTCAGTATCTGACAAGATTTCACCAGAATTCTTTGAGGCTTCATTTGCAAAAATCAAATCATCATGTAAGTCTTCAGAAATTCCTGTAATCTTCTTATCATCGAAAGATACATTTATAGACTCCGTGACTGTCTTTGTTCTTAGATTGTAAACTTTAAAGGCTCTTGATGATGGATAGCCAATAAAGATGCCCTCATCAGCTTTAGTCTCAAATTTTCCAAGATGTTCAGGATGAGGTCTTAGAACAAAGCACTTACAGCCAAATACATGCAAATGCTTCAGACTTGGCTTCTTTTTCTTGATCATCTGATAAGGAGTTACACCATGTCTGTTAATCAGTGTAATATTCTGAGTGTAGCATGCTGTGTTGACTGCTTCTGCCCAGAAATATGTAAGAATTTCCTCCAACATAGTTCTGCCTACTTCAATAAGAGTTCTGTTCTTTCTTTCAACTACTCCATTTTGCTGGGGTGTGCCTGGAGCAGAGAATTATTGAACTATTCATTTGTATTTGCAGAACTCTTCCATTGCTGAATTCTTGAATTCAGTTCCATTATCACTTCTTAAAATCTTGACTTTATACTTTGTGCCAGTCTCAATGAGTCTCACATGGTCCAAAAGTATCTTAGCTGTTTCATCCTTTCTGTGTAGAAAATACACCCATGTATATCTAGTATACTCATCAACAATTACTAGAGTATATCTTTTCTTACTGATGGACATTATGTTTACTGGTCCAAACAAGTCAAGATGAAGCATGTGATAAGGTTCATCAATTGAGGATTCTGTCTTGCTCTTAAAAGATGTCCTTCTTTGTTTAGCTTTCTGACAAGCATCACAAAGTCCATATGGAGTATACAATACCTTAGGTAATCCTCTCACTAAGTCTTTCTTTACCAACTCATTTATATTGTTGAAGTTGAGATGAGAAAGCTTCTTGTGCCAACTCCAACTTTCATCTACAGTTGCTTTACTGATGAGGCATGTAGAGTGTCCATCAGTATTGGTATAGATGTTAGCTTCATAAATGTTACCATGTCTTTGTCCAGTTAAAGCAACCTTCCCTGAAGATTTGCTGATTACTTCAAAATGAGTATCATAGAAGTTGACATGATAACCTCTATCAGTGATTTGACTAACACTTAGCAGATTGTGTTTGAGTCCTTTCACCAGAGCTACTTTTTCAATGATGACATTTCCAATGATAATACTGCCATATCCCAAAGTTTGTCCAATGTTGCCATCTCCATAAGACACGGTTGGGCCAGCCTTTTCCTCAAATTCTGATAGCAAGGTTTTGTGTGATGCCCCCAAAATCCGAGGTCAGAGATTCAGGTCGTCACAACACCATCCAACCATATCGTACCTGTATTAACTTTACAACTCAACAATACATCCATCTAGACCTCAATCTTACGCACATACAAGTTAGAGCCTCAGAAACGATAATCAAAAGTAACACTAAATATTACAATTCATCTGTACAATCTAGAATCTTACGCACTTCCACTTATACCACTACACTTGAAGACAAGTCTTACGATTACAGTTGAAAACTTATCAGACTTACTCTGTAGTATTTATCATGAACTAAATCCTCTCAGGGGTAACTCTTCTACTCCTCTTCTGCTGGTGCGGAGTTAACTGACCAAATTCTTCTCTTTCTGAAAAGTTTTTATAAAGCAAGAATGAGCTACATAATGCTCAGCAAGTTCACCATTTTGAAAAATAATAATGTGGTTTATTTCGAAAACGTTCCCAACTGTATGGGTATATATCTCAGATTTCAAAACATAATTCGACAATATATATGTCCGAGTTTGAATAAAACATTTATACTCACTAAGGAGCTTTAAGAATAACATATGAATCCGTTATAAGGTTCCAATTTCAATATATCTCAAGTTTGAAAATACATATATATATAAGCATATCATTTTCGGCAAAACACTCTACGATTTTCATACTGTACAGGGAATACATTATTGCAAAACCTCTTTCTTTCCATTAGCTTAGAAGGTTTCTCATTAAAAAACATTTCATTCTTTGAAATAATTGCAAGAGTGCACTAACACGTGCCAATCTTTATAAAAAATCTTGCAGTTCTAGATACTGCACGATGTCAATATTTTTCTTATCAAAAACCACACTATCGGCAACTTGGCACTTAGGCCCAAGAAGCAGTGTTTGAGGATTTTTCCAAAGTGGAGGATGGGACTTGAATAAAACATGAAATCTGACATGGATTGACGATGATCAGTCGCCACATCCAAGTCCGATAATCCGCGGGTCTTCTCTACTAGTAGAAGGATAGAAACTACATCCGTAACTACCCTAGGGTGAAAACTACATCCGTAATCACCCTCGATGAAAACTACATCCGTAATCATCCTTCGGCAACACCTGGGCCGGAATAATAATTGATGGACCGCCTGGCTCACGACCGCTTACACATCCCAGGAATCGTCGTCAACGATTCCCACACCTGCCAGAGTCCCCTTTTTCTTTTCTTTCCAAAATCATTTTGATAAAAAATTCGAGTAGTTGAAGTTCGACCTCAGTCGATCGATAATTCTTGAAAAACGTGCAAGGGAGTAAAACCTGACCGGGGATTGGAAAATGTTTTGGGTTCGAAAGAGTTCGAGTTTGAAAATGCTAAAGGTATCTTGGATTAGTTTTGTCTTTAAAATAATGAACAATAATTAATAAATGATATTTTGAGATTTAATATAAACAATTAATAAAATAATTATTTAATTAAAATAATCTTTTAATCCAAGATAGATATTTTTTGAGTATTTTCAACAACGTAAAAATAATAATTACTTAAGTATACGATACTTCCCGAATGACTCTTCGGGTTTTCGCAATTTAATCACGATACCACTATATACCGCTCCCCGGTCAATAGTATATTTGGACCGCTACGACCTCTATTGCTAAAGTCGTTGTTCGAAGAAAACACTTTTATTCTAAGTTCAAGGGTGTACAAACACATATGCACATATCTCAAACTTCAACATAACTTCATAAGGCATAAGCATATAGTACATTTGAAAGCCGCAACACAACAGTGAAAATCCTTATATATAAGTTTTGAAAAGTAAACTTGCATAGGTAAAATCAAGAATATAATCTTTTGAAATTAAATACTTAGGGTTGGAAAACTTGCCTTGGTAGGGTGGGGTGGTCGAGCTCGCGACGTGGAACGAAGATCTATACATAATCAATATTCGTACGTTAGTACCTTAACAACACTATTTAATCGTAAGGTTTTAAGGATGTAAGACCAACTTAACGGCTCCAATTTGTGACCACTAACCCTCCTATATGACCATGTCATTACTTTATCACATTCGTTACCCATTCAACTCGAATCCATTCCTCAAACTTGAAACACAAGTGAGTACTCTTAAAACTACGTTAAACTAACCTCCTACGTGATTTTTCACTCGCGCGCACTTCTCTCTAACATTTTTATAAAATTGCAAAATACATATTTTAATCCAATTCTTTTTGTATAGCCTTCCTTACTGTAAGATCTAGCTATTCTCAATTTTTCACAATGTTGGCAGAAAGTTGGAGGGTCCAAAAACAGTTCACAAACAGACCATACAGTGCAGTCTGGATTTCAGAACCACTCCTCACTCTTCTGGTCATAACTCAAAATCTATACATCACCTAGACATGAGCCTTATATTTCTGGAAACTACATGAAAATATCTTTCTAAACATGGGTATTAGACCCTCGGGAGACAAGTTTAAGGGGTTCAAAAACCTACTGCAAGACAGTACATACTCCTAGAATTTTTACACATCACTCATCCTTACTCAAACCTTCAAGAACTCAACTTATACTTCATATCTACCATCAAAACCACCAAGACTTATCTTTACAACATTCATGGAGTTACATACTCTAATTACAAGTCTTACAACCATCAAACAAGCATACAACTTCAAGATTTCATCATCTACAACTCATACTACCAAGATATGCACTAAAACTCTTAGATCTACCATTATAAACCACAAACAAATCATGACTAAGAGTGGTTAGAGTTTTATACCTTCCTTGATGTGTGTAATAGCTTTCTAAACCTTGTATAATCCTTGTATAGCCTTGGGTAAGCTTGGATGATCAAAAGAAATGAAGAAAACAAAGTTAGTAATTCGGAGTTATTAGAACCCGACTGAAAGATCATGGAAAACGAGGCCCTTAACGAGCTTTTCTGATCGAGGCTTCTAAACGAAAGTTGTAGAGCATCTTAACAGCTTTCTAACCATATAAAGAACACGAAATTTCATTGCGTAATGAAGTCTCTAGGCCCGTTTTACTGAGCTGCTATCTTGGTTGGCAGAATGGAGTGTTCTTGGTGTTTTGTTTTGTTTTGTGTAATAATACATGTATAATAGCTTTTTAACTTGGATGCATCTTCTCCTTTAGTGTTGTCAACCTCTCATTGGTTCCCTTGGATTTCCCTTATCCATTCCATTTGCAACTAAGTCCCTAGCTTTTGCTTCTTGTACTTTAGTCCCTTTATTTGTTTTTCGTTTACACCGCTTTGATTTCTTTGTCGTTTCTTGAATAAAATTAATATGTTACAACTCATACGTTGCATTTTATTACTCCACCATGATATAATCCTTAATCCATGATCCGTTCTCTTAATCGCTTAATCTCGTTTTAATATCTCAGCGGTTTCTAGAACGTCCATTTCACTGTCTCATAGGTTTTCGTTCTAAATTCTCAAATAAATTATAATAAAATTCCAAAATATTAACTCCTCAATTCCTCAAATTAAATATCTCATTTCTTGAATATAATAATATATAATTCACTGCCCGGTCAAATATTACACCAGAATACAAATTGGAATTTCTGAATTCCGATCGTCTTTACATACACTTATTTGCTCCGTGAATCACTAATATGACTTCGAAATATCCATACCATGTCTTGTACATAGGGTGGCGTGAAAATTTTCTTGGTCTTCAAAATCACTATTCATCCATAAATAACTATTCACGCATGACAAACACTATTCACGTATATACTTATTCTTAATAAGAAAAGTTTTAATTCTACCGAAAATCTGGGTTCTTACATTTTGTCTCCAGTCATGTGCACAGAACATCCACTATCCATGACTAACACATTTTTCTTTTTGCCCTGCAATCAGAATCACAAAAAATTCAGTTAGAATTTTTAAGAACCCACACTTGTTGGGTTCTTTTAGCATGCAATTTAACATTTTTAGCAGTAGAAGATTTCTTAACAAAAACGTTTTCTTTAGGATTACCTCCTTTAGAATTCATTTTGTTATCATCAGAATTAACAGATGCATGCTTAGTATTCACATTCTTTGTTTTGCCAGAATTTGCACTTTTATTGAACTTTGGCAATGGTTCATAAACATTGTAGTACAAATTATGATATTCTTCACACATATATATAGAATGCCATTTACTACCACAATGAAAGCAGGGATTTTGTGGTTTATAAAATACTGTCCTATTCCTAATGTTAGACTTAGGAATAACAGTAGTCTTCTTCTTACTCTTCCTGCAGTCAATAGCAAGATGATTAGAGTTACCACAATTAAAACATGTCTTTCTTGGTGCATTTGGAATATACTTATAATTATTCTCCTTGTTTATTCCAACTTTACCATTCCTGTTTCTTTTGATAATAGAGACTCTCTTCTTTTCTATAACATCACAGATTTTATCTCTCAGTTGTTTCTTTGACAAAAGACCTACATTCTTGTTTTGGACAGACTTTGATTTAGAATTCTGTGCAGAAGTGGATCCCTCTTCAGTAATTGATTTGGGATTTTCTGGATACACATAATTCACAGGATTTAATTTAGTCTTTGTACTGTCTGTAATATATCTATAGGTTTTTGGATTTGTCGAGTCATTGATAACAACTCTTCCTGGATTTGATGAAACCACCTTTTCCTTGTTCTTTTTCTCATTCTCTGGCTTATAACCTAGACACTCTTTCCAGTTTTTATCTATAATGATCTCATGAGTTTTGTTCCAGAGTGTGTCCAAGTTCTGAGTTTTTCATTAGCATCCTTAAGTTGCATTTCAAGTTCTTTACACTTAAACTCTATTTCAAGTTTCATGTGTTTAGCATTATCACATTTTGTTTGAACTTCCTGCAAGAAAATTAACTCAGCTTCTAAATGATCATTTCTTTTAGTTACCTCTGCCATCTGAGATTTTATTTTAGTATTTTCAAGAGATTGACTCCTAAAGCTGATATGCAGAGACTTAAGAAAAGACCTTAACTCAGAGACATTATTTGTATCAAAATCAAACAAGGTTTCAGATACCTTAGTTTCAGCAGCAGCAACAGTCTCATCAGTATTGGCCATTAGTGCATTATTCACCTCTTCTTCTTCAGATTCTGAGGAAGAGTCCATCCAATCCTTGCTTGATGAGATAAGAGCTTTGGTCTTTGCCTTTTTGCACTCAGTTGCAAAATGACCCATTCCATCACAATTGTAGCATTTGACTTTTGACTTGTCAAATTTGCCGCTTTTGTCTTCTTTCTTCTTGTACCTGTCTTTGTCAGCATTGAAGGTTTTCTTCTGGAACCTACCTTGCTTCTTAGCCTTTCTGAACTTCATCTTCTTGAAGCCCTTGAATTTCATAGCTACCATCTCCATCATATCAGAATCAGTAGAGTCATCATCAGTATCAGAATCAGACTTAACATCAGTATCTGATGATGAGTCATCAGGAATTGACTCCACAACTCTACTTTTTCTTGAAGAAACTTCTTCAGCTTTTCCTTTTGATTTTGATTCAACATTCAAAGCAACAGATTTTGCTTTGACATTTTTCTTGATCTTTCTCTGTTGAACCTCAAGATCATAGGTTCTTAGCATCCCATAGACTTCATCAAGAGACGGCATCTTCAGATCATATTGATGCCTTATGATTGAAACTTGAGTATCCCATTCCTCAGTTAGAGCTCTTAGAAACTTGGTATTTGAATCCTCTGGATCATACTCTTTGCCAACTAGAGATAGATTGTTCAGCAGTGTTAGAAATCTATCATAGATATCAGTAAGGCTTTCATCAGATTTAGCATCGAACTGCTCATACTCCTGAATCAATAGAGCCCTTCTGTTTCTTTTGATAGATTCAGTGCCTTGACATTGAGTTTCCAAAGTATCCCAAATGTCCTTTGCAGTCTTGCATTCTATGACCCTGTTTGACATGACATTATCAAGACTGTTGTGCAAAATATTTTTTACCTTTGCATCTTTGAGCACTTGAGCCTTTTCTTCTGGAGTCCACTCACTCTTTGCCTTGATGACATAGTGTTCTGATAGAATATATTTTATATATATATTAGATGATTTTATTCTCATATTTATTGTGTTTTGCATTGATTTGGATTTTTATTTAATAGATTTTATTGTTTTATTGTAGGAAATAAAGAATTCATGACTTGGAAGGATTTGGAGCAAAAAGAGCTATTTTGGAGATAAAATAGGAGAAAATTCGTATTATTGGGCTATACGGGCTGCCTGCACTGTTTGGGCCATATCTTGAGTTCCAGAAGTCAGAATTTGACGATCTTACTGTCCACGCGAAGCTTGTGGAATTATCTTTAATTTAGAGGTGGTCCAGTAAGCAAAATCCAACTGGAAGAGCCCAAAAACAGAGGAGAAAAAGAAGTGATGAATTTTACAAGAAAATCCTATTCAATTATGGATATCTTTTTGTAAATTGATTAGGATATTAAAAATACTTTTATTAGGAGATAGAGATCAGATTTTATTAGGGAGTTTTATTATAAAAGAGAAAAAAGAACGTGGAAAGAGGGAGAGAGACATACAGACGTGTTTTTTTACAGAAGCTAGGGTTTTATTTTCTTCTCTCCATCTTTGCAAGCTCAATTTAATTCTTGGATTTAATTTTTCTTTGTTAATACAAAGTTTAAGGTACTCTTTATCTCATCTTGTTTATTAGTACATGTTTATTATGGCTTTCTTGATTATTATTGTTAGTTTTAATCCTAGAATGAGTGAGTAGTTTAATTCTAGGGTATTAAGGGGAGCCATGTTTGCACCATGATTTGGGCTTAATTTGATTAGTAAATTGATGGGTAGAGAGTAATTCTGATTGATATGTTATAATTCTTAATTTGTGTAATTGTGCAATATCACGGATTAATTGATTGCAATAGGAGTAATAGATCGAAAGATTTTACTACTAGAGGCTTACATACAATTAGCGGAATTGAAGGTGATTGTGAAAGCATCATTAGATATTCTGAGAGTGTTAATGCTTGAAAAAGATTAACCATTGCTTTAATTACTTAATCCCATTAAAAAACTATACCTTTGTGATTTGTTTGGTGTAAGCATGGTGAACCTAAATTGCCCTAGATCCTTTAATTAATTGATTTAAAACCTTTGTTAAATTTGTTTTAGTAGTTAACACAATTCTCCAACAATCGTTTGTGACTGAGAACAATGGATAACAACTGAATTGAGATTGAAACTGTCTCCTTGAGGAATCGACCCGTATTTGCTAGTATCTACTACAATTGATACCGTGCGCTTGCGGTTAGACATAATTTTACACATCATGTTCAGCAACAGTAATCTTGTTGGAAGAAATTGTCCATCATTGATCCTGTCAAGATAGTCAGGATCAGTAGCTTCCAGATACATTAACATCTTCACCTTCCATGTTGGATACTCAGTTTTCTTGAGAATGGGAATATTAATGCTTTCATACTTGCTTGTCGACATCTTAAGATCGTTTCTGATTACTATTAATCAGTTTTGCTCTGATACCAATTGTTGCCCAGTAATTAACAATTGTAGAAGGGGGATTGAATAAAATTGTATAAGATTTTCAACTTAAACAGAAATAACACAAGTATGAATCAATAACAGCTTTATTAATTCTGATATAAAACTGTTAAAAAACTCTCTTAAGAAATTCTTATATTCTTAAGAGCTGCTAGGTTACAAGATAACTCGTGTATGCGATTACAATCATGTAAAACCTAAACTGTGTTTATATAGCATACACAGCTACACTATCAATTACAAGATATTCTAAATCAATTACATATTACTCTGAATACATATCCTGTATGATAGCTGCCTTCCTACAATTTAGGAAACGACATATCAATCTTCCTTGATCTCTGGTTTGACGAGAATCTTCACATAATCCTGACCGGCTTCTAATACTGACAATACCTTCATACTGATATCGTATTACTGATGACATCAGCATCAGTATCTTGATCAGTAACAATCCAGATCCTGATATCACTTGAATCAATATCTAACACAATGTTATAGCCAAAATTTGGTTCGGGTATTCTTAAATGGATTCGGGTCAATGAGGGGTTCAATTTAGGAATATTAGGGATTAATTAGGATTTTGAGATAAGGTCGCGCCCTTTCCTTCCATTACAGGAGGGCGTGCCCTCTTTGGGTCAATTACATTTGGAATGTTATCTGAGTTATTCTTTTAGGATTTATTGAAGAATTCCCTCCTGTCGTATCTCAGGAGGGGGATGTCTGTCGCAGAAGGCCTTCCACGGGTTTGCCTGGATATAAGGACCCTTCTTAGACACTAAGGGTGTGCCCTAAAGTGGAAAGATGGGGACTTTCTGGTGTGTGCTTTGGGAGCTCTGTTCCTGTAGCCAATGGGCGCGTCCTCATTGGGGAACTTCGGGGTAATCCTGCACTTTGCACCCAAAAGCTCTGGATCACCTATCCTGCTATCTGGTGGGTGCTTCTCATTCGGGGGACAGGGATGCGTTCTGCACTTGGGGTAAACCATGGCTATACCTGCATCCTTGAAATTAAGAAATAGCGGTAGCGGGTAGGACTAGTCCTCGACGGGGGAAGTTTCCTTATCCGTGAAGTCTTGAGATCTGGGGTGAGCCTTGGGCCTTTGTGGTTAGGCCTCATAGTAGAACATTCCAGAAGCTGGTCTATTATCCAAGCCCATTTGGGTTTCTTGCTCTCCAAGAACTACGTATGGCTTGATCCCCTATAAATACCGGGGTACGTAGGCCGATTGAGGGGTTGGAAGTCGAGAGCTCTGAATAGCCGTCACTAACCCTATCAATCTCAGCCACCAATTACAATCAACAACCACAAGCCACCACGCACCATCGTTTTTTCCGGAAAAGAAACACCATCTTAGATCTTGTTTTCGGCGACATACCTCGAAATTTGTTGTTTCCAAATTCCTCCGTCAACAAATTGGCGCTAGAAGGAGGGGAGCCAATCAAGATCTACATCTTAGGAGGAAAAGATGTCTCACAACCAAGGCACAGGTTTTCATGGAGAAGAAGACTATGACTCTGAAGGTAGTATGGGGGATAATCCAACCCACCATAAAGATTATGTTCCAGAGGAGATCCCTGTTCCTCCACGCCATCATGAAACTCCAGCCACTGTTGGTGGTCAGCCGTCGGTTCTCATCAGTAACGCGGCGTTAATGGAACAACTGTACCGTATGGGAGATGCCCTAAATAATTTCGGAGCAAGATTGAGTTCTGTGGAGGAAAATCAGGAATCAAGGAGAAAATCTTGGAGTATTCCTCGAAATCATCGCCGATCAGGCAAATCCCCTCAGACTGAGGAAGACTCCCGAAGGAGGGGGGAAAATCAGGAAAGGAGATTTCAGCTGGTCACTCCTAGAAGGTTAGATTATTTTGATCCAATTTTTGAATATCCCAGTGAAGATAATTCTGAGCGCAGGTTGTCAAATCCTCAAGAGAGGGCGCGCCCTTCTCCTCACCGTTCAGGGCGCACTCCTGGTGTGATTTAAAGGGATGAGGAGCAGATGGCTAGAGAGAGGAGAGATTATGCCAGCTTGAAGGAACGCCTTGGAATAAGGCTTAGTGATGACGATTTGAGGATGGTACTCCTTGAGCAATAGAAGAAAAACAAGTATTTGGATTCGCGACCCCATGATTCACAGTGTGTGCCCCCTGACAACAAGTCGAGGCCCCTTGGACATGAGCGATCTCTTGCTCGCAATAATAATTCACAGCGCGCGCCCCCTGTTGACAACAGGTCGCGGCCCCTTGGATTTAAACAAGTTCCTCATGACAGTACTGGAAGGAGAGGAAATTATGATAACAGTGATAGAAGAATGGATTGGAATCAAGGAAATGGGCGTCCCCGTAATCAGGGCGCGCCCTCAGGAGGAAGATCTCCCCGTATCCATCAAATTCCTTCAAGTACCTCTGGTGAGTCTAGGTCAAGGACGCGTCCTCACTCAGGTGAACAGTATCAGAGAAATTCTCAAGGGAATCATCAACCTCATGGAAACCCTGATGGTCAGCAGACTCAAACTCAAACCCAAGAGGATGTTGTGATTCAACCACAAGCGGGGGCTCAAGGGGGTACTCAAACAACGACTCCACCTCCGCCTCCACCCCCGGGGGGTACTCAGACTGTAGTGAAACCAAATATCCAGAATATTCCCGGAGTTGGAACATTCAATGTGGATGATTTAAAGAAGCTTTTAGCTCATTTGGATGGAGGAAGAATATCCGCCACTGCACAAACATCCTCTCCATTCTCGACTGAGGTCAGGGAGGCACAGCTTCCTACTGGATATAGGTCTATGACAAATGATCTTCGCTTTCATGGGAATGTTGATCCCGTGGAATTTTTGGGACGCTTCGATATTGAGATGGACGTATATCAGGTAGCAGAACTGGCTAGATGTCGGTTGTTGACAGCAACTTTCAGGGAATGTGCTCAACAATGGTTTCAAAAACTCGGTCCAGGAGTAATTACATCTTGGCATGTGATGAGGAATTTATTCTTGACTAAGTTCCAGGCTGCGGTAAAATATGCCCCTCCAGTCATAACCTTGGCTAATATCAAGCAGAGAGAAAGGGAAAGTTTGCAATCTTACTTCAAGAGATTTAATTCAGAGTCTACTTTGGTCAGGGGAGCTACTGATGAAACGCTCAAGAGTTTTCTAATAACCGGATTGTCAGTAGGAACTGATTTCTGGAAACACCTTCAAGGACGGGATCCACCCACATTGGCTGATGTGTTTGCACAAGCTGAATCTTTCAAGATTATGGAACAATCTTTGGCAGATAATCGGAAGACTGACAGTCAAAACAGCTCTAAGGTAAAGGCCGGTAAGAGGAAGGATAAGTCTCCTAGTCGTACTCGCCGTATAGCAACTGGTGCAAATCGGGTGAACTTAGCCGAATCTGGTAAAAATTGGGGTCCTCCCGATACATACACTGACGATCAAAGGCCTGGTAACTATACTCCTTTGGCGGCTTCAATTGAGCACATCTTTGAGGTAAATAAAAACAAAGGATTCTTTAGGAGGCCGGAGCCTCTAACTTCTTGGCAGAGTAAAGATAAAAAGAAGTATTGTGAATTCCATGAGTCTTCGGGGCATAACACTCATGAATGTCGTCAGCTCAGGGAGGAGATTGAGGATTTGATTAAGGAAGGATACTTGACAAAGTGGATTGTTAGGGAGATGAAGAAGCACAAAGAAAATCCGGACAGAAGAGATGGAGGGCGTGCCCTCCATGGTGATGATAAACCTGAAGAGAAAAAATTCGTCAAGGAAGGAAGTATTCACACCATCTTTGGGGGACATCACCTAGGAGGTGATAGCAATCATGCTATGGAGAGGTATGCCAGGGAAGCAAGGTGTAAAGCTCTTACAAATGTAAATAGCTTGGAGCTAAGGCCACCCAAGTTATTCAAAGGGGAATGTGCAGATATCACTTTCACTGAAGAAGATGCTAAATGGGTCCACCATCCTCATAATGAAGCTCTGGTAGTAGCAATTCAGATCGGTTCCAGGAATGTACATCAGGTTTTCGTTGACAATGGGAGTTCGGTGAACATTCTATATTACAGCACTTACAAGAAGTTGGGACTCTTAGATAAAGATATGATTCAAGACAATGGATGGATCTATGGGTTTTCAGGTGAGTCAGTAAAAGTCATGGGAGCTATCAAATTACCGGTAACTCTTGGGGAAGGAGTTCTTTCTGTAACTCAAATGATGGATTTCATGATTTTGAACGTGGAGTCATCACATAATGCTTTGGTAGGACGTCCCTTATTAAAGGAAATGAAGGTTGTAACCTCTATCTATCATCTCGCAATGAAATTCCCAACACCCAATGGTGTGGGGACTGTAAGAGGGTCTCAACATGATTCTAGAGATTATTATCATAAGGCAGTCAAGGGGTTTAGAAGACAACAAGACGGAGGACGCGCTCATTGTGAAAGTAATACAGGAGTCATGAGCATCACTCTGCAAGAAGTAAAAGTTCATTATCTTGTCCAAGAACCAGAAGAGGATGCGTCCCTATATAGGGCGCACCCTGAGGAGAACACTCCGATACTCGATGACTTGCAGGAAGGAATTCTTGAGGAAATTGAGGAAGGTTCAGAGGATGTGATTTCTGTCAATATTAGTGGAGAATAAGTTGAAGGAAGGCGAATGTTACTTGAAGGATTGGTGCATGCCCTTGTTGAGGAAGACTTCCCTCTTAAAGAGGACGCGCCCTCCAAGGAAGAAATACCGGTTGAAGATCCACGAAGTTTCGATTTTGAACTTGATCCAAGAATACCTCAACCAGTAGAGAAGACTGGTCCTGCAGAACATACGATTTCGATTATGGTGGATGAAAAGGATTCAAGTAGGTTTTTAAAGATCGGATCTCAGTTAAACCCTGAGTTGCGTGGAACGCTCACCAGTTTTTTGTTAAATAATTTGGATGTATTTGCTTGGAGTCATGCTGACATGGTAGGCATAGATCCAAAGGTTATGTGACATCGTCTGAATATAGACCCCACCAAGAGGGGAGTTCGCCAGAAACGTCGGCATGTGAGTGGAGAGAGAGCTATAGCATTGAAGGAGGAAGTTGATAGACTTCTGGATGTTGGTTTGATCAAGGAGTCTCATTATCCAGATTGGTTAGCCAATCCGGTTCTGGTTAAAAAGCCTAATGGAAAATGGAGGAAGTGTGTCGATTTCACCGACCTGAACAAATCTTGTCCTAAGGATAGTTTTCCTCTCCCTCGAATCGATCAATTAGTAGATTCCACGGCTGGTCATGCTCTTTTGAGTTTCATGGATGCTTACTCCGGTTACAACCAGATTCTATGTATGAACCAGATTAGGAACATACTTCTTTCATCACAGATAGAGGGTTGTACTGCTACATTGGAATGCCGTTTGGCTTGATCAATACTGGGGCGACCTATCAGAGATTGGTGAATATGATGTTTAAAGATCTGATTAGGAAGACTATGGAGGTCTATGTAGATGATATGCTTGTAAAATCCTTGAGGGCTGAAGATCATGTAAAGCATTTGGAGTAGATGTTCGAAATTTTGAGAAAGTTCAAGATGAAGCTAAACCCTAAAAAATGTGTCTTCGGGGTAGAGTCCGGAAAGTTTTTGGGATTTATTGTCAATCATCGCGGAATCTAGGCAAATCCAGCAAAGATTAAAGCTTTACTTGATATGAAGTCTCCATCTAGTGTGAAGCAAGTTCAGAGTTTAACAGGGAGGATAGCTGCTCTAAATCGTTTTGTCTCAAAGTCTTCAGATAAGTGTAAAGAATTCTTCAAAGCCATCAAATGTGCAGCTAGTGACTTTGTGTGGACTCCTAAGTGTGAGGAAGATTTCCAAAAAATTAAGGAACATTTGGGAAATCCGCCACTATTGGCAAAACCAAATGATGGAGAAACTCTGATCTTGTATTTAGCTGTGACAGAATATTCTGTGAGCGCTGTACTAGTAAAAGAAGAAGTGGATCATCAGTTTCCCATTTATTATGTGAGTAAGCGGTTGTTGGATGCGGAGACTCGTTATACTAGCATGGAGAAAATTGTCTATGCATTGGTTTTGGCCGCAAGGAAGCTACGTCCTTATTTTCAAGCACGTAGGATTGAAGTTCGCACATCTTATCCGTTGAGGGTAATTCTTCATAAACCAGAAACTTCAGGGAGGATGTTGAAGTGGACCATTGAATTAAGTCAGTTTGATTTGGAATACACTCCTAGGTCAACCATCAAGGGTCAAGCTTTGGCCGATTTCATTTTGGAATTTGACTCGGAAAATGAGGAGAAGTCGCTTGCGCTGGTGGAGCCGGAAGTTCTTATCAAGAGGGCGCGCCCTCTTGAGGTTGTTCCCCAGCCTTGGTGGAGAAGTTGCATGTCGATGGAGCTGTAAATAATGGAGGTGCTGGTGCAGGTATAGTTTTGCTTACCCCTGAAGGAAATCAACTCATGGGTGCAATCCACTTCAAGTTTGAGGCGACTAATAATGACGCGGAATATGAAGCTCTGATTAATGGGTTGAAGATGGCTCTGGAGATGAAAGTAGTAAACTTGGTAGTATTGAGTGATTCCGAGTTAGTAGTTGGACAGGTTAAAGGAGGATTTCAATGTAGAGGTCCAAGGACGGAGTTGTACATGAAGTGTGTTCGGCGTTTGATCTTGAAGTTTCGTGAAGTAAGACTAGATTGCATTCCTCGGGATGAGAAATGCAATGCAGATGTTTTAGCCAGGTTGGGATCTCAGAAGGATGCTACGTTATTAAGAACTGTTCCCTTGCAAATTCAAGAGGTGCCTAGTATCCCGGAGGTAGAAGTTATGGAAGTAGAAAAAATTCCTCAAGTAACATGGATGACTCCAATTCAAGAGTATGTTCGAAAAGGAACTCTGCCTGTAGATAAAGTCGAAGCAAGGCGACTCTGGTATCAAGCGGCCAGGTTTGTAGAGTATGATGGAATTTTGTATAAGAGAGGTTTCAACCAACCACTTCTCAAATGCATAAATGGAGATGAATGTGACTACATCCTTCGGGAAGTTCATGAGGGAATTTGTGGCAACCACTCGGTGGGTGGTTCTTTGGTAATGAAGGTGTTAAGGCAAGGTTATTATTGGCCTACCATGAAGAGGGATGCCTATGAATTTGTCAAAGCATGTGATAAATGTCAAAGGTTTGCCAATTATTCAACGAGTCCGGCAACTACCTTGACTTCTATGATGAGTCCATGGCCGTTCGCTATATGGGGAATTGATCTAATTGGAGAACTCCCCAAGGCTAAAGGAAGTGTTAAGTATGCCGTGGTCGCTATTTATTATTTTACCAAGTGGGCAGAGGCCATGCCCTTGGCCACCATCACTGCGAAGAAAATAAGAGATTTTGTGTTTAACTCCATTGTGTGCAGATTTGGAATCCCATATAAGCTTGTGTCAGATAATGGGAAACAGTTTGATAGCAAGGAATTGCGAAAGTTATGTGATGACTTGGGAATAAAGAAGGAGTTTGCTGCTGTTTATCATTCTCAAAGTAATGGATAGACGGAAGCGATTAACAAAATTATCAAACATACCTTGAAGGCAAAGTTGGAAGAAAGCAAGGGTAATTGGCCCGAGGAACTTCCCATGGTTCTGTGGTCATATAACACAACTCCGAGGTCCACGACTGGTGAGTCTCCTTTTATGTTGTCTTATGGATGTGAAGCAATGGTTCCTGTGGAGATTGGGGCAGGTTCATTTCGTAGGGATTTTTATGATGAAGAGGCAAACATGATAAATCAAAGGTTGAATCTTGATTTGTTGGAAGAAGCGCGGGTAAACTCGCAGTTGCGCTTAGGAACTTATCAACAAAGGGCTGCAAGGTACTATAATAAGAAAGTGAAGACTCAACATTTCAAGGTAGGAGATTTGGTTTTTCGCAAAGTCATGCCAAATACAAGAGTTGTTGCACATGGAGTTTTTTGTCCAAACTGGGAAGGACCTTACCGAATCAAATCTATCATCTGGGAAGGTACTTATCACCTAGAAGACTTTGATGGTAACACAATCTTAAGGGCATGGAATGCGGAGCATCTGAGGAAATATAATTAGTAGGGTGCGGCTTCGGCCCCCTATTTTATGAAGGCTCATACTTAAGTTACAGACTAGCATAAATAATTATTCTCCTAGTCTGGGGGGTAGTATGTATACCTTCCCTTGTTCTGGAGAGATTTCCAGTATTTGAAGTTTCAAAGTTTTTCAAATTAATGAAGATTGCTTTAGAAGTCTCATGAAGATTTAAAGGAGTTTCAGGATTTACCTTCTAGTTTATGGATTCAAGTTTATACCGATTTGAACTAAGGAAATAAACCTGTTAATAAAAGGATACATCCTGGTTAGGACGCGCCTTTATCGTGTATGGAGAAGACAATTAGGATGTAATATATCACATGTTACTATAAAAGAGTTTTACAGTACTTGACGAAAAATCAAGGCACTTAGGAGGTCGCGCCCACAAGCTAGGGCACGCCCAATGTTTAGTGATGAAAGTTCAAACTCACAAATAGGTGTGGCAATTGCTTAAAGAAGTTACGTCCTAACAATAGGGCGCGTCCTGTGTTTAATTATAAATTTTAACAAGCAAAGCAAGTAATTTGAAGGAACACGATAGCATATAATAGCAAAAGATATCAAAGTTTAAAAGTCATCAAGGACAGAGATTAAAAGATTACAATTTGCAAGGTTTTACAGAGGGCCTGCACCTCGGAAAATTCGAAATAATACCCAAAAGTTTAGAATAATTGAAACATAATGTTCAAGGCGCGTCCTTTGCAGGGATCGCGTCCTTGGAAGAAAGTTCTTTCTCAGCATTCTCAGTGCCTTCAATATTTTCATCATTTGCAGTAGGGGAAGTGGTAGGATGGCCCTCTTGTTCCTCGACAGGAGTGGGAATTTTGTCTTCAGGGACAGGCGTTCCATCAGGGGATGCGTCCTCATCTACTTCAGCCAACTCGAGACCCAATGATATTCTCTTTGCCTTAATTTCATCTGCTTCATCAATTTTGAATTTTTCAATCCAATCAACGGTCTCTTGCCCAAATTTAGAGAAGTCATATTCAGGATCAACAGCAAGAAAACCAGAAGCATAATTGCGAAAGCCCCTAGAAAAAGACGCTCTCTTTAGGGTTGTCTTCTCAGCAGCCCATGCATTGTTCTTATCTTCTTCAAGTAAAGAGTTGGCTGCAGTAAGCTTATCAATGGATTCAGTCATCGATTTGATTGAAGAATTGGCGCAAGATAATTCTTTGTTAAGTTTTTCAATCTTGGTGTCCTTGGCCAACCTTAGTTTCTTGAATTGATCATCTTTACCCTTCAATTGCTTTGACATGCTTTTATTCTCGGCTTCCAGCTGTGCAAGGCGCACCCTCATCTTCTTGTTTGATTCCATGACATGATTGACATGAAAATGAAGCTGAGCAGATGAAGAAATTAAGGCGTTCTCTATTTGTTCATCAGAACGAGAAGCCCAACCCTTAACCTCTTCCTCTGTTATGAACTTAGAGGACGCGGCCCCAAGAAAATTTTGCACAGTTGGGTCAGTGAGCTCAATAATCTTTGGACGCTTTGAAGGCGCGTCCTCAGGGTCGGTATCAGAGCTGATGGTTTTTCTCTTAGGAGACTTAGTTACAGAAGGGATGCTCTTTATACGCGGAGGGCGCGTCCTTGGAGGCTTTGCAGATATGGGTTTGTCCAAGCTAATCCCAAAGCCCTTTGGAAGGTCAGCCATGTCTGAAAATGCAAAATAGCAATTGTGAGTCATATAACAGATATGAATTAGCTACAATGAAAGGGATAAGGATTAAAGAGATTATAGTTAACTAGGATCTACCAGCATCAAACGACGCGCCCTCACTCACTTGGGGCCGCGTCCTCGGTATAAGAAGTGTTATGGTCATCAGGGTGCTCTTCTGAGCCATCAATGATTGTAGATTTTATGGGAATACCCTTCCTAAAGCGTTGGAAAGGAATGATTGATCCAACTTCTTTTGAGAGAAGCCCAACTCTCTTTAAGTTGGCTTCAGTAACAAGGATGGATGTGTCAAAACTCCCAGAAGGAAGGTTTAAGATAGTTTGGGCACGCGTCAAGGGCGCGCCCACAAGTTCATCAATACAAATAAGAAACTTAGTAAAAAGCGAAGAACTTTGAAAACAAAAAGGGAGAAAGGACGCGTCCTTACATGGATCATAGTTGAAAGAAGTTTTAACTATGTCTACGTCCCAGACATAAAAGAAGGGGTCCTTCCAATTTTTGACATTGCTAATTCTTCCTTCAGAGAACCCTTTCTTATTGTGCTTTTTGTTAACCACGAAATAGAAATAACCTTTACCTGACTTGCGGATACTGAAGAAATAGCTAAACTCTTCCATAGTTGGCCTTCCAAGGTTAGCATCATGGTAGAGAATAAAAAGTGATGTTGCTAAGGTATAACTGTTGGGAGATAATTGGATGGGCGCCACATTATACCATTCAATGATTCTTTGATAATACGGGTGTAAAGGCGCGCCCACTTCTAAAGCAACTAGCTTTGGAGTTAAAACCATTCTAGGGATTCTAAAATCTTTATCATAGTTAAAAATATGAGGACGCATCATGGAAGGGGGGCGCCCCCATATGCCACTCATATTGTAATATCTCATACACCACTCGATTTCCTCTATAGAAGCCTTGCTTGACATACAGACACAATCAACCTTCCCAGCGTTCTTTCGTAATGTATTCTTCTCTGCCTCAGTTAATTCTTCCTCATAGGTGCTCCAATCAAGGTCTACTTCACTTTTCTTGACTAAGGGGTGTATATAAAGAACTGGAGATGGAGGAGGAGAGTAAGGTTTTTGGAAACTCTCTTCAGTTGAGGAAGCGCCCTCACTAGGGGACGCGCCCTCAGAAGAGTGATGGGTTTCTTCATCAGTGTTGTTTCCAGTAGAAAGAATATTTTTGTTTCCGTCATGGGAAGTTTGCCCGGTTTCAGTATTGTCTATCCAATCTTCAATAGTAGGTTGAGGAGTGGATCGCAAAGGGACATGATTAAGGGAATCAATAGAAGAGTCAGACATGGTGTCAAGGAGGTTAGAAATAAGGCGTGCTTTATCTTCAGGAGAAACGAAATGGAATTTAGGATGCTCTGGAGGAAATGAGAGGGATGAAGGTGAATAGGTGCCGAGTCTCCTGTTAAATTCTTTGAAGGGATGAAATGGAGAGGACGCGCCCTCGTTCTCCAGCTGAAAAAGATGGGTATAAAGGTGTGAAGGCGCGTCCTCATCAAACATACTAAAATGACATCTAAAGAAAGAATAAAAATTTATAAGGGCTATTATTAAGTCTCGAAAGTTAGAAGCCGCGCCCTAAGCATAAGGCGCGTCTGTAAAATGCTTGTTCCATCGGAAGGGCAACAGTCAGCCAATAACATTTTTTACTTATGAATTGGGTGAAAAGTGGATCAAACTATGATACATACATACATGCATACAGATAAAATTGAAGAACACGAACAGGAGAAGTAAAAAAACCTCTGAATACTGATGAAACATGTGGTCAAAACTTGAAATAAATGAACAGGAGTGTACCTTAAAAGTTATCGATCAAATCTTGTCGAAAACAAGCACTGAAAATGACTGATTTGGTCGGATTTTCGTCGGAAAGGAAGAAGATCGCCAGTGGAGGGTTTCGGTAAAAAAAAATATATTATAGTGAAAAATAAAAGTGGTAGTGACGGGTCGGTATTTATAGAGGATAAAGGAAGTAATGAAAAATAGCTGTTAACCACGGAATCGATTGGTATTCTAAGGACACACCCAATGTTAGGGCGCGCCCAATGGTACTGTTGAAGGAATTTTGAATTTTTTTATAGAAATTCCATATATTATCTTTGATTTCATATGGAATTGGGGGGTAGTTGTTATAGCCAAAATTCGGTTCGGGTATTCTTAAATGGATTCGGGTCAATGAGGGGTTCAATTTAGGAATATTAGGGATTAATTAGGGTTTTGAGATCAGGCCGCGCCCTTTCCTTCCATTACAGGAGGGCGCGCCCTCTTTGGGTCAATTACATTTGGAATGTTATATGAGTTATTCTTTTAGGATTTATTGAAGAATTCCCTCCTGTCGTATCTCAGGAGGGGGATGTCCGTCGCAGAAGGCCTCCAGGGGTTTGCCTGGATATAAGGACCCTTCTTAGACACTAAGGGCGTGCCCTAAAGTGGAAAGATGGGGACTTTCTGGTATGTGCTTTGGGAGCTCTGTTCCTGTAGCCAATGGGCGCGTCCTCATTGGGGAACTTCGGGGTAATCCTGCACTTTGCACCCAAAAGCTCTGGATCACCTGTCCTGCTATCTGGTGGGTGCTTCTCATTCAGGGGACAGGGATGCGTTCTGCACTTGGGGTAAACCATGGCTATACCTGCATCCTTGAAATCAGGAAATAGCGGTAGCGGGTAGGACTAGTCCTCGACGGGGGAAGTTTCCTTATCCGTGATGTCTTGAGATCTTGGGTGAGCCTTGGGCCTTTGTGGTTAGGCCTCATAGTAGAACATTCCAGAAGCTGGTCCGTTATCCAAGCCCATTTGGGTTTCTTGCTCTCCAAGAACTACGTATGGCTTGATCCCGTATAAATACCGGGGTACGTAGGCCGATTGAGGGGTTTGAAGTCGAGAGCTCTAAATAGCCGCCACTAACCCTATCAATCTCAGCCACCAATTACAATCAACAACCACAAGCCACCACGCACCACCGTTTTTTTCGGCAAAGAACCACCGTCTTAGATCTTGTTTCCGGCGACATACCTTGAAATTTGTTGTTTCCAAATTCCTCTGTCAACACACAACAAGAAAGAGAACTACCAGTGCAAAATTTACAACCAAAAATAAGGTTTTGGAAGCCAGAAAAAACAATGCACAATGAAAAACAATTTGCTTATTTTTTGACCGAATTTGAAGTGTATGGTTGAAGTACCAATGCTTTTGTCTAACCTGTGTGGTTGAAGTGTTTTTGTCTTAATTTGAAGCATAATGGTTGCTTTTGTTTAAGTTGGTTATGGACCAAATTTGAATGATGTTTATGGATAAATGTGTAACCTTTTGGATATGTAATGACATGCCTATTTATGGATTTCAATTTTGTTTGAGTTTTGCAAACACTATGTACAAGATATCTCTTGAGAAAAATGCAATTTTTCATGACTAAATAAACTAAACATTATACCTTAGGCAATTACAATGAATTTTAAATGGAATTAACTGAACCATGCTCAGATGCAGATGTAGTTGCAATGTACACAATAAAGCAAAACAATAAAATCATAAAACAACACTTTAATTTTTTTGCCTCTTGCTTCAACTTTCCCATCTCCTTCATATCATCCATTCTTTGCAATTCAACCAAGCGTTGTTCTTCATCCGTCATGATCCTCTTTCGCATCGCACTAATTACAATTCTAATTCGATGCAGATAATCGTCACCGACCCATTGAAAGTAGTTGTAACCATTTCTTGCTTGAGCATACCCCACAAATCTTCGACCTACATTCTTCACCATCCACGCAATCCTCTCCATGAACCACAAACCACAAAAACATCTCTCATTATCCATTGATCTTGGTTTGGTGTAGATCTAAAATAATTGAATAAAATGAAGAAATGAAAAGATGAATTGGATATATATATATATATATATATATATATATATATATATATATATAGAGTAGGGATCTAGAGAAAACCTATTAGATAGAAAACTTAAGGAACACCATCTTAACCGTTGATTGTAATATAATTGAATAAATAAGTATAAATGGCAATTTTATGATTATTTTAAATTTTAGGTGCATGTATAATATCTAATTTATATGGTATATTCATTGCACGTAATTTTAGGGATAGAATATTAACGAATCTTTTTTTTGTGGAATAAAAACTAGGTTACGAATTGTATTTAATACTAGGGTTAGGGAGCTTCGTGCTTTAATGGCTGTTTCCATGTTCGAGACTAATCGGTCCTCACAGAGTGCCTACGTATCTCGTTATTGAGAATCAAGCCAAAGCGTAGTTCTGAAAATGAGGGGTCAGACCCTTTATATAGGCAGAGAAGCCCTAGAATCGTAGTAGAATTAGGTGACTTGGTGGGCAAGTCACCGCCTTGAGGAAGGTTCTGGACTCCTTCCTTGTAGGAGTCAGTTCCCATATCGAATTCTGTGCCTTGGAGGCTAAGCTTGGTAGGAGTAATATCCTTATCTGACTCTTATTGCTGAGCTGGTAATTACCCCTAATATTAATTATGAAATTAATATTATAAATAGGGTTTGGGCCCATCTGGTGGGCCCCACATTTTGACCATATTGGGTCCATTTAATGCCACATTAAATGCGTCTTTAGGGCTTACTTTTAGCCCATATCATTTGCCCCCCAACTTCTAGGAAAACTGATCAGGTTTTCTTTGAAGTTTTAACGGCCTTTCCGAGACTTGGGTCAGGGTTTATTGCTCTTACGCGAGTACTTTCAACAATATCATCTTTACGTAAAGCGTGGAGCGACCGACGCATTTACGACGATGTTGAATGAGACTAAACGGTGTTAAACGGCACTACACAGCGCTAATTAGCCTTAAACAACATTTAAACAGTGTTAAACGATGTTAAACGACATAAAATGGCACTAACAGCACTAATCGGCGTTAATCTGTGCTAATCAGCACTAGTCTGTGCTTAAACGGCACTAATCTGTGCTAATCGGCACTAATCTTTGCTTAAACGGCACTATTTTGTGCTAATCGGCACTAATCTATGCTTAAACGGCACTAATCTGTGCTAATCGGCACTAATCTATGCTTAAACGGCACTAATCTGTGCTAATCGGCACTAATCTGTGCTAATATTAATCTCGTTTCAGTAATGAAAATCATCCAAAATTCGCTGAAAAAGTCGAGATCTAGATCTGAAAACTATCCGAGGTTTACTGAAAAAGTCGGGTTCTGGGACAACAAACTACCCGTGATCGGCCGGATCAACGGGTAGCTTGTGGTCGGCTACCTGCTGATCGGCCGAAGGGCCTTAAAACACCATGGTCGGCCGAACCATGGTCGGCTGGAGGGTGATCGGCCAGCTGGTGGTCGGCTGGCACACCCCCGGGTGCGGTGGTCGTCCGTCTCGTGGTCGGCTGCTGCTCCCTCGGGCTCGGAGGTCGGCTGCTTCGTGGTCGGCCACCTCGTGGTCGGTTACGGCCCTCCGGGTGTCGTGGTCGGCCAGCTGGTGGTTGGCTAAAATGCCCGGACCTGAAAATCATCCGTGGTCTTGAGGATCAAGAATCTTGATCTTGATCTCAAGTCACTATTTTGGTCATTCGTGACTTCGTTGTCCTCCAGGATCAAGAACCTTGATCTTGATCTCAAGTTATCAGGGATCTAGGATCTAAGACCATCTGTGATCCTAAGGATCAAGAATTTTGATCTTGATCACAAGTCGTAAGTTTGGTCATCCGTGACTTCTAACGATATTTCTCCTTAGTTAACAATTAGCATTGCTAACCTTGTACTTATGGTTGATCTTCTTAATTAACTCTTTAAGCATAATTAGCCTTTCAGAGGTCATTTATTCTGCAACTTTAGCAATTACATCAGCTGTTTCTCTCTGGTTTGTATGAATTATAACGATCCTTTCTGTATAAAACGAGCAATTTCTGTCCTTTTTTCATCTTTAAACGATAGATAACCTGTAAACGCGAATCAAGCTGAACTTCGACCTGACACAGCAGGTCATGCTTCTTCTATAAAAGAAGAGTGGTGGCCTTCATTTCATTCACTTCTTCATTTCAAAGTTTTTAAGTTCTTAAGCTCTGTAGATTTCTAGTCCCGATCGGGGATCAAGTTTCAAGATCACGTTCAGGTTTCTAGATCAAGATGTCAGAAGGCAGCCGCCCAGTTGCTCCCCCAGTCTCTATGATGGAAGCATTCGCCAAGAGAAGCAAGATGAGAACAGCAAAAGGTAAAGAAAAAATAAAACCCCCTTCATATGTTGAGCATAAATTTGAATCTTTACTAGATCTGCTAAACATCATGAGGGATGCGTTTCCAAATAGTGCATGCTTAGATTCATTTTATAGTCCATGCAAGTTAAAGGAGAAAGATGTCGAAGAGATCCGGAGAACATACTACTACTTCCCAGATGCTATTAAGGTTCGTCTTCCAAGTCTAACTGACAGAACTTGCAATTGGCATCCTGAGAGGATTTGTGTTCCCTGGGGTGCCCTAGAAGCTGTATTCAGATTTCCGGTTGACGATTTTATCATCAGATTGTTGGCGGAGTATCAAATTCACCCTTGTCAATTGTATCCCAATGCCTGGAGGTACATCATTATTTTCATAATAAGGTGCCGTCAGCTGAAAATTCCCTTGAGTAGGAGGGTAGTTAGGCAATCCATACATTGGGTTGGTGTTCACGGGGAGATCCGTAGTATGGATTTGGACCCCATGTGGAGGCTTGTTAGGATCGATAACCAAGGGAGAAACCACCACCTGAAGAGGATTGGTCCCTTGATTTGTGTGGATGATCGGAGGTAACGTACTCTCAACATGGGACGTTGTCCCTAGAGGTTGAGAAACTTGATGTTGAACAATCGCCCCGATCGTCGGAGGCGCCGGATCCGTGGTGGGCGGTGCAGAACTGAGTGGCAGAGGCTCGGTAATTGTCGGTGTCCTTCGTGTTTGAACAATGGTTAATGTCTTCGTCCCACAGACGGCGCCAAATGTTGTGGAATAAAAACTAGGTTACGAATTGTATTTGTTAGATATTGATTCAAGTGATATCAGGATCTGGATTGTTACTGATCAAGATACTGATGCTGACGTCATCAGGAATACAACGTCAGTATGAAGGTATCGTCAGTATTAGAAGCTGGTCAGGATTTCGTAAAGATTCTCATTAGACCAGAGATCAAGGAAGATTGATATGTCGGTTCCTAATTTATAGGAAGGCAGCTATCATACAAGATATGCATTTAGATATATATGTAATTGATTTGGAATATCTTGTAATTGATAGTGTAATTGTGTATGCTATATAAACACAGTTTAGGTTTTACATTATTGTAATCGAATACACGAGTTATTCTGTAACCTAGCAGCTCTTAAGAACACAAGAATTTCTTAAGAGAGTTTGTAACAGTTTTATATCAGAATTAATAAAGCTGTTATTGATTCATACTTGTGTTATTTCTGTTTTAAGTCAAAAATCTTATACAATTGTATTCAACCCCCCTTCTACAATTGTTATTTACTGGGCAACAATTGGTATCAGAGCTAACTGATTAATATTAATCAGAAATGATCTTAAGATGTCGACAAGCAAGTATGAAAGCATCAAAATTCCAATTCTCAAGAAAACTGAGTATCCAACATGGAAGGTGAAAATGCTGATGTATCTGGAAGCAACTAATCCAGACTATCTTGATAGGATCAATGATGGACCATTTCTTCCAACAAGATTAGTTGCAAGAACAGAGACTGTTGCTGAACACTATGTCATTAAGGCAAAGAGTGGGTGGACGACAGAGGAAAAGGCTCAAGTACTCAAAGATGCAAAGGTAAAAAATATTTTGCATAACAATCTTGATAATGTTATGTCAAACAGGGTAATAGCATGCAAGACTGCAAAGGAAATTTGGGATACTTTGGAAACTCAATGCCAAGGTACTGAATCTATTAAAAGAAACAGAAGGGCTCTGTTGATTCAGGAGTATGAGCAGTTCGATGCTAAATCTGATGAAAGCCTTACTGATATGTATGATAGATTTTTGACATTACTGAACAATCTATCACTAGTTGGCAAAGAGTATGATCCAGAGGACTCAAACACCAAGTTTCTCAGAGCTCTAACTGAGGAGTGGGATACTCAATCTTCAATCATAAGGCATCAATATTATTTGAAGATGCTGTCTCTTGATGAAGTTTATGGGATGCTTAGAACCTATGATCTTGAGGTTCAACAAAGAAAGAATAAGAAGAATGTCAAGACAAAATCTGTTGCTTTGAATGTTGAATCAAAATCAAAGGGAAAAGCTGAGGAGGTTTCTAGCAGAAAGAGTAGAGTGGTAGAGTCAATTCCTGATGACTCATCATTAGATACTGATACTGAGTCTGATTCTGATACTGATACTGATGATGACTCTACTGATTCTGATATAATGGAAATGGTTGCTATGATAGTCAAGGGCTTCAAGAAGATGAAGTTCAGAAAGGCTAGGAAGCAAGGGAAATTTCAGAAGAGAACCTTCAATGCTGATAAAGCAGGTACAAGAAGAAAGAAGAGAAAAGCAGCAAATTTGACAAGTCAAAAGTCAGATGCTATAACTGTGATGGAATGGATCACTTTGCAACTTAGTGCAAGAAGACCAAAACCAAAGCTCTCATTTCTTCAAGCAAGGACTGGATGGACTCATCATCTGACTCTGAAGAAGAAAAAGTGAATTATGCTTTGATGGCTAAAACTGATGAGACTTCTGCTGGTGAAAATAAGGTATCTGAAATTCTGTTTGATTTTGATACTAATAATGCCTCTGAGCTAAGATCTTTTTTAAAATATCTGCATATTAGTTTTAGGAGTCAATCTCTTGAAAATACTAGAATAAAATCTGAAATTGCAGAGGTTGTTAAGAGAAATGATCATCTAGAAGCTGACTTAATTTTCTTGCAGGAAGTTCAAGCAGAATGTGATAATGCTAAACACATGAAACTTGAAATAGAGTTTAAATGTAATTAACTTGAAATGCAACTTAAAGAGGCAAATGAAAAACTCAGAACCTGGACACATTCTGGAACAAAAACTCATGAAATTATTACTGATTAAAACTGGAAAGAGTGTCTAGGTTATAAGCCAGAGAATGAGTTAAAGGACAAAGAAAAAGTTGTTTCATCTAATCCAGGAAGAGTTATAGTTGATGACTCAACAAATCCAAAAACCTACAGATATGTCACAGACAGTACTAAAACCAAATTAAAACCTGTTAATTATGTGTATCCAGAAAATCCCAAATCTACTTCAGATAAGGGATCCACTTCTACACATCATTCTGAGACTAGAACTGTCAAAAACAAGAATGTAGGTCTTTTGTCTAAGAAACAATTAAGGGATAGAATCTTTGAAGTAACAGATAGGAAGAAAGTTCCAACTGTCAAAAGGAATAGGAATGGTAAAGTTGGAATAAACAAGGAGAATAATTATAAGTATATTCCAAATGCACCAAGGAAAGTATGCTTTAACTGTGGTAACTCTAATCATCTTGCTATTGATTGCAGGAGGAGTAAAAAGAAGGTTACTGTAGTTCCTAAGTCTGACATTAGGAATAAATCAGTGTTTTATAAACCACAGAATCCTTGTTTCCATTGTGGCAGTGAATGGCATTCTATTTATACATGTGAAGAATACCATAATTTGTACAATAATTATTATGAGCCTTTGCCTAAGTTCAATAAAAGTGCAAATTTTGGAAAAACAAAGAACTAGAACACTAAGCATGTATCTGTTAAGAAAAAGACTAATTCTGATGGACTCAATCCTGATGAAGGCATTTTTACAAAAAAATCTTCTGCTGCTAAAAATGTTAAGTTGCATGAAAAGAGAACCCAACAAGTGCGGGTTCTTAAAAATTCTAACTGAGTTCTTTGTGATTCTGATTGCAGGGTAAAAAGAAAAATGTGTTAGTCATGGATAGTGGATGCTCTGTGCACATGACTGGAGACAAAACCTTGCTATCAGAATTTGAGGAGAAGGCTGGCCCAACTGTGTCTTATGGAGATGGCAACATTGGACAAACTTTGGGATATGGCAGTATAGTAATTGGAAATGTCATCATTGAAAAAGTAGCTCTGGTGAAAGGACTCAAACACAATCTGCTAAGTGTTAGTCAAATCACAGACATAGGTTATCATGTCAATTTCAATGATACTCATTTTGAAGTAATCAGCAAATCTTCAGGGAAGGTTGCATTAACTGGTCAAAGACATGGTAACATTTATGAAGCCAATATTCATACCAATACTGATGGTCCAGCTACATGCCTCATCAGCAAAGCTTCTGTAGATGAAAGTTGGAATTGGCATAAGAAGCTTTCTCATCTCAACTTCAACAATATAAATGAGTTGGTTAAGAAAGACTTGGTAAGAGGATTACCAAAGGCATTGTATACTCCTGATGGACTCTGTGATGCTTGTCAGAAGGCTAAACAGAGAAGGACATCATTCAAGAGTAAATCTGAATCCTCAATTGATGAACCATATCACATGCTTCACCTTGACTTGTTTGGACCAGTGAATATAATGTTCATCAGTAAGAAAAGGTATACTCTAGTCATTGTTGATGAATATACTAGATTTACCTGGGTTTATTTTCAGCACAGAAAAGATGAAACTGCTGAAATACTGCTGGACCATGTGAGGCTCATTCAGACTGGCACAAAGTATAAAGTCAAGATTTTAAGAAGTGATAATGGAACTGAATTCAAAAAATTCAGCAATGGAAGAGTTCTGTAAATACAAAGGAATAGTTCAACAATTCTCTGCTCCAGGCACACCCCAGCAAAATGGAGTAGTTGAAAGAAAGAACAGAACTCTTATTGAAGCAGGTAGAACTATGTTGGAGGAAGCTAAACTTCCTACATATTTCTGGGCAGAAGCAGTCAACACAGCATGTTACACTAAGAATATTACATTGATCAACAGACATGGTGTAACTCCTTATCAGATGATCAAGGAGAAGAAGCCAAGTCTGAAGCATTTGCATGTATTTGGCTGTAAGTGCTTTGTTCTAAGACCTCATCCTGAACAGCTTGGAAAATTTGAAACTAAAGCTGATGAGGGCATCTTTATTGGCTATCCATCAACAAGAGCCTTTAAAGTCTACAATCTAAGAACAAAGACAGTCATGGAGTCAATAAATGTATATTTTGATGATAAAAAGATTACAGGAATTTTTGAAGACTTTCATGATGATTTGATTTTTGCAAATGAAGCCTCCAAGAATTCTGATGAAATCTTGTCAGATACTGAAAATTCCTCAAATACTGATGAACCGTCTATTACTGATGAAATACAGATTACTGATGGAAATGCAAATGTTGAGGGGGAGCAACATCAAGAGACCATCAATAATGAAACAAATCAAACATCAGGAAGAGATTCATCAGAAATAGATTCAAGTGACAATTCTGACAGCAGATCAGAAACAGATAGCAATATCTCAGGGGGAGCTTCTAAAAACAATAGTTCTTTTGAAGATAATACCAATCATGGGGAAGCATCAAATTCAAGGAATGATCTACCACCAGCAAGGAAATGGACTAAAAGTCATACACCTGATTTAATTATTGGGAATCCTGAAGTAGGTGTTAGAACCAGAAGTGCAACTCGAAATGAATGTCTTTATCATAACTTTCTGTCAAAGGAGGAACCTAAGAAAGTTGAAGATGCACTAAAGGATGCTGATTGGGTAATGGCTATGCAAGAAGAACTAAATGAGTTTGAAAGAAATGAAGTCTGGAAACTTGTACCAAGACCTAAAGGAAGGTCCATTGTAGGTACAAAGTGGGTATTCAGAAACAAGACAGATTCAGATGGCACTATCATCAGAAATAAAGCAAGACTAGTTGCAAAAGGATATTCTCAACAAGAAGGAATAGACTATGATGAGACATTTGCTCCTGTTGCAAGACAGGAAGCTATCCGAATTTTTCTTGCGTATGCAGCTCACAAGAAATTTAAAGTTTTCCAGATGGATGTGAAAAGTTGTTAGGTCCAAATGTGTTGTAGAGGGGGGGTGAATACAACTTTTCGATTATGAGTAGCAATAAATACGATGCAATAAATGAACACACAGATTCAAGGAATATATTTCTTTTATATATAACTTGAAAAGGTTGCTACAACATTCATTACAAAGTATAACAGAAGTTGAGAGAGAAGTGAATGATTCTAAGCTCTGTGAATACTCTCTCTTTTTCTTGTGTTTTTCTCAATATTGCTCACTAACTAAAACATTACACAAGTGCTTCTATTTATACTACATGTAATCTATGACCTGTAGTCTTCAAAGACTAAGATGTACGTGGCCCAATGATGTCCACATAAATCTTGTCTTATCTTGAAAGCTTGGAAATCTGCCAATCAGAAGATGCCATGTGTCATGTTGAAGCTGCACTCTAAGTAGAACTTCTACTTGAGAATTTCTACTTAGCCATCTCGAAATTCTAAGTAGAACTTCTACTTGAGAATTTCGACTTAGCCATCTAGAACATTTCTTACTTAGAAAATATTCTGGTCTTCAACTTGAAACTTCAATGCACATCTTGAGCTTGTGATATCTTCATATCTTCTTTGTTCTTCTACGAGCTCTTGAACATGGATCTTTACTACTGACATAAACTTGCTATCAATGTCCTGACACTTGATGCACTGGTCTGGTTCATAAGTGACTAGTCTTGATAGTGTTTCTGTTTCTTGAATAAATTACCATATTCACTTAGTAACTTGGCTTTCCAATATTTGCTTTCCTTCTTGTTCACTTGAAATCAATTGGTCTTGTTGATACTGATAGTTATGATCTTGAATCTTGAATTCTCAAATCACTGAGGCCTGAACAACTTTGACTTGAACTTCTCTCAATGATTTCTTCTTGGCTTGATCATAGTTAACATGTTCAATTGTATCAATTACCTTGTCTTCATTTAGTGTTGATTCCTTGTGACTTCTTGTTCTTGATTGTCTTCTGGTTAAGTATCTTTTCGTTTAATTGAGTTACATTAGTTATAGTGTTACAAGTTAATACACTCTGCCTTTCAATCTCCCCCAATTTGATTGTCTAACAATGACATTCAAATTAATGAAGGATAACTCAACTAAACAATGAGACGAGAAAAGATAATTAACATTACAGTCTTGAAAAATATACAATTACAAGTACATGAAAACAATACAAAGAACTTAAACTAGAAACCGAATTCGAACCTCGAATTAAAGATCATTTGAATGATCCCTATCACCTGGATTATTTCATATCTTTTAGTCAAACTTATATCACCTTATTGGATTCATTCTAAGATGAATTTTCCTCAAGTGAGTTAAAGCAATCCGAAAGACATGAAGTTTTTCCAACTTCAAGTTCACACCACTCTGACCTTTAACCCTAATTCCGTTTCCTTTTCCTAGCTTCAGCAGCTTGATCTTTTTCTTCTTTCTGCCTTCTGCGCCTTTCCTCCTGCTGCTTTTGTTTCTTATATACTGGATTATGAAGTTGCGTCCACCTAGTATTCAACAAACTTACTGCTTCCATCTCTAGAGGGTTCCTGGGTTCTGGGTAAGGATGTTTGAAAAGCCTTCTGAGTTTGTCCACCTCCTGAGTAGTTCTGATCTCTGGAATGTCCTCAAATTTCTTCATGATAAGCCGAGGTTTCCTATGAGTTTTATCAGATTTAAACTGACAGTAGATCATTTTGGGATAGCCTATGACACGGTTAGTATTGTGGACACTAGCCGCATCTCGCTCCAATCGCTTCATTTCCACTACTACATCAGATAGGTAACTCACGAGTCTCTGCTTTTCTGTCACATACTTAACTTCCACATCTTCCCATTTGAACACATATAACACTTTCTCTAGAAATGCAGCATCTTGAGTCTGCTTCAGCCAGTCTCTACTCATATGCAAGAGTGTTTGCTTCTGGTCTGCATCTATGAATACTAAGGCATCAGCTGCATTATCAGCAAAAGAATGTATCCAGTATACGCTGTCTCTTCCTGGAACACCAACTGCCTCCCTTATCTCTCCTTGTTCCAGTTCTCCAGTAGGAAGATTCAGAGCTTCATCAACGTTCTTCATTGCTTGAAGAATATTCCAATTCCTCTCTATCAGCTCTGGTTCAATCTTCACATTATCAAGAGGGTTCGGAGCAATGACATCACAATTCCACACCTCATTGCTCTTCTTTAGTATGACACTTTCAATGGTCTTCACTGAATTATCTTTAAGCACAGAAGCGAATCCCTTACCCATCATCTGCCTACAGACGGCCTTAAGAGATTCCACTGAAAGTTCCATTAATTCCTTTTCCTCCAGGCTCACCCTCTTCAACTTACTATCAACCACCATCCGGACAACATTTGGATATGCTGAGAATTCTGGACCCTTGTCCTCTGCTAGCCGCATTAACTGATCCCTATACAGAATGCTTAGATTCTCAGAATGAGAGTATTGAATTTTTGTTGCTAGCAAGAACAACTCTGATGCAGATCTTCTCGTCATGAATTGATCATCTACATACATGAAAGACATCGGGGCTCCTTCTGTGAAAGACAAAACAACCTGCCACTCCTTTTGCGATGAATTGTATCCAACCCTGACTTTAGAAATTAATCTCTTTAAAGCATTTATGTAGTCAGCCGCCATTGGATTCTGCAAATTTAGTTGGTAGAACAGATCATCTGCTTCCTTGTTATGCTCTCCTTTTGAACATGGTCCCATCAAAATCTTTCTTGCGTCATCCCACTTCTTCCCTATTCTTCTATTGTCCAGATCGATTTGAGGATCAGCTAGCCTTGCAAGCTCATAATCGTACTGCTTTCCTTGTAACTCCGCTTTCTTTTCCTGAAACGCAGCACGACCTTGCATTTGCTTCATTTTAAAGAACTCAGCTTGATCCAAGGCTAACTGTTGAGCTTCAAGGGTTTCCTCATCGACAGTAATTTCTTCAGGCAATCCGAAAGACATTCCAGCACCTCCACCTTGATCCTTCAATGATCTCTTTATAGCATGTTTCAACGGTGCGTCTTCCATATCGGAATCTGAGTCAAGTACCTCCTGTACTTTTTCTTGATGACTCAGATCAACGAATGGCTCATCTGGCTCAATCGCTATTGCCTTACCCTTTTTCCTTCTTAGAGCCTCTTCATCAATGAACGGCTCAACTTCCATTTCTTTTACAAGATCAGCATGTTCTTGAATTTCTTCGATTTGAACTCCCTGCTGTCTCGTCTCCTTTATACTCTCCCCCTTAGGTGAGTTATCCTGAACTCCACCCTGGTCTCCAGATCCACCAGCTGTATCAAAATCTTCAAACCCAGAACCATAGGGTCCTGCTCCACTAGCACCACCTGTACCAGCATCGGGGGGAGGTTGTTGCGGCGCGAAACATTCCGGGGGCACAAAACTTCTGATTGCGTACATAACTCTGCTTATTTCCACAGCCAGATTATCCATTGTAAACTCCATTGCTCCCATCCTGTCATTCAGGGTGTTTCCCAAGACACCAGCAGCATGGCCCATGTCATTTACTTGATTTTTCAAATCAGTAAAAGCTGAAGCTTGAAGTGCCATTCGTGCTGCGTAGTCGTCAAGTGCCCTTTGATTATCTCCAACATTCATCCCTAACTGCCCCATTGACTGCCCAAACTCCTTCATTTGATTTTCCATAGAAGACAAACGAGATTCAAGATTTTCAGAATTAAGGGACGGTGTTTGGTTTAGGTGACCTCGCTCTAATTCTCGTTCTGTTGGTATTTGGCGCTCGGTTTCGGGCCTTAAAAATGAAGGTCCCTCTCTCCCTAACCTCTCACACACACTCCCTGTCTCACGCTCGTGTATGTCTTCAATAATTGATCCAAAATATGAAGAAGTACCTGCAGAAACTTGATAAGAAATATAATTTGCAGTTATGGGATCAAATACTGTTTGTTCCTGAGTTGGAATCTCAGGCTGAGAGGCTACAAAGTGTTCTTGTACAACATCAGAACCGATCCTCTTTGTAGCATCAGTACGTACCGGTGAAGGTACGGTTGAAGTTTTTAAAGCTTCATGTCCTCTTGAAGCAACAGTATCTTTAAGAGGTACAAAATCATCATCAAAATCAAAATCCCTATGTGCAGATTGTTCATGGGGTGAACCACTCTCGTGAGGTGGAGTGGTTGCGTGTGACACTCTAGGGTTTGACTGAGATTTAGAAGTAGCAGCATGGGAAATTTTGGCTTTCTTGCGAATAAGAGGCTGCTCTTCAGGTTCACTCTCATCATCATTTCCTACAACTATATGTGCTGGCTGTTTGGATTCCGGTGACTGGGATGATATAGAATTAGAAATATAGCTCTCACCCTGGGATAGATCCTGCGGGCTAGCAGTCTCTTGGGTCTGGGAATCAGAAACATAGGGAGAGGAATGAGTAGAATGTGGAGAGAGATTACCTGATTCATTACCTTGTTCATCACCGCTTTGCTCATCAGGAATCTCTTCAAATGCCTCAGCATGAGCAGACCGATTCGGTGCATGTGATGAAGCTTGTGAGAAGTCCATCAAGGTGGTAACTCCCTCATCATATAGAAGCCACTGTTGTAAGGTATCAGGAATAGACATCGGTTTTCCATGATGTTTATCCTGATTTTCAACTGTTGAAAGTGACTTAGTGCCCATCCCTAGCGGTGCAGATGATGAACCACTGGCAAAGCTCCGTCTAACTGCAAGAGCATCCTTCGGTACTAAACCATTTATCAGCATCTGTAGGAACCGAGGAAACCAGCAGACAACATCTGTGGTGTTGAGGTCTCTGCTTGCAGGAGATCCCATCACAGCCACTATCTCAGAGAGAACTATTCGTCCATAATTGATATCCAGCTCTCTTGCTAGGGCAATTCCGAGGTTTTGCATGGGAATGGAAATTTGATGGTAATCGCTTTCTCGTGCCCGAAAACATCTTGTGATGGCCTCGAAAAAGTAATTCCATTCCACATGAAGAAATTGTTTTTGGATGTTTCCAGTGATCCGGCCAGTCGGAGGATAACACCCTATTTCTTCAAAGAATTTGAGGCGATCTGCAGCTGTAGGTTCTGGATCATAAGCATCTTTAACAGGAAATCCAAGAACCTTGTTGACAATTTGTTCAGTCACCACATATTCCTGACCCGCTAAGGTAAACCTGAAACCAAAGGGGGTTGATTTGCTCCCAAAAGAAACCGCACTAGTCCATAATTGCTGTAAAGCATCATGCACTAGTGTAGGTTTAGCAGTAAAAGCATTGCTAGCTTTGGAATACAAATTTAGAAATCGTATCCAAGACTTAAAGCGCGGGAGTTGATCACCAATTTCCGTAGAAATATTATAAAAATTGTTTTTGGCAAGTGAAAATTGGTGAGCCATTTTAATTAAAAGTTTTTCTTGAAAAAGATGTGAAATTTCAATTTTAATTTCTGAAAAACAATTAATTTAAAGAATTAACCGTTTGTATCCCTTTTAATTAATCAAGAACAACAAATGTGCGTTTTTGAGAAATCAAACTACGGGCTCAATAAACAGTCAATGGAAGACAACTTTCAAACCACTAATTAAATCTGCTTTAACAGTGAGGTGTTTGTGTGAAATCTCGGTTTTGAACAGATTTGTTAACTTTTGTGTGTATATACGTGTGTATATATATATCAATGGAGATGAACAGTTACACAAACACAAGAACAATGATTAATGATGACACACAGAAGATATCAGTCAAAAATCGGGCATTAATTCGTTGTCCGTAAGAGATTTGTCACAAAAATCACGAATCAGTGATTGAATGTATGAAATCGCCTGTATATATGGTGCGGCTGTAAAACTCAAATTAGGTAAAAGTGAAAGAAAACATCGAGTTAAGGATGTATATATAGACATGACTGTGAAATGACTAACTTGTCCCTGTTAAAAATCATGAAAACTCTAAGTACACACAGGGAGAACTCTATCTCGAAGTCTATCTCGAAGTCTATCTCGAACTTTCTTAAGTCGAACTTCGAGATAGAGTTCGAGATAGCTGTAACTCGAAATTTTAGCACTTAGCAAAAATCAGCAATAAAATCTATCTCGAAATTCGAGATAAAGTTCGAGTTAGCAGTTAACTCGAAAAACTTAAACCACTTGAACCATTAATCTATCAAAGATCATGTAAACAGCACACTACCAACATTACTAGGGAAATCTATCTCGAAATTCAAGTAGAAATTCGAGATAGACTTCGAGTTAGGAGTTAACTCGAAATAAATCCCCTTAACACAACTGAGAGCTCTATCTCGAACATCAAGTCGAAATTCGAGTTGATTTTCGAGATAGAGTCTAACTCGAAATTATTCAGTAACTCGAAATTTTCTCAGTTCTTTTCAAAAATATCTCCAAAAATGGAAACTTATCTCAACCTTCGAGATAAAGTTCGAGATAGAAATTATCTCGAATATTTTGAAGAAAATATAGGCACACTGGTAACTCTAAGTCGAACTCTAAGTCGAACTTCGAGTTGAATTTCGAGATAGAGTCTAACTCGAAATTCTTCCCAGACTTAGAATTTTCAAAACTTCCCTCAGAAAGCTCAAATCGAAATTCAACTAGAATTCCAAGATGAGTTTCGAGATAGTGACTAACTCGAAATTTTGAAGATACTTAGAATAATTTGACAATTTTTCTTTGAAAAACTCAACAATTAATTTTGTCAAATTAATATAAATATCAATTCAAGGATTTTAATATATGACATAATTAAAACATTCCTTGACAATTCTAATGCCTCTAATTACATGAAAAACACAGGTAAATTCATCTAAAAATCATGCAATATTTAGAATATTATGAATTTAACTCCCCCTATGTTCATGCAATTTAACAAGCATAAATTCACAGATTTGTGCTATAAAAGACACTTAAAACACACTGAATTCATGCAAAATCACACTATATGCATCCTATAATAATCATTAATTAGGCATTTTAAAGTCTAAACACATAATGATTAAATATCTTGCATATACCAACATAACCATGGATTTTACAGATAGAAGGCTTTACTAACTTGTGTTAAGCATTCCCAATTCACCAACCAACCTATTGAATGTTACTTCATCAAGAGGTTTGGTGAATATATCTGCAATTTGTTGCATTGTGGGCACAAAATGTAGCTCCACAGTCCCCTCCTCGACATGTTCTCTTATGAAGTGATACCTGATGTCGATGTGCTTTGTTCTTGAGTGATCTACAGGATTGTTGGTTATGGCAATAGCACTTGTGTTGTCACACATAATTGGAATTTTCTTGTGCTCCATGCCATAATCTTTCAATTGGTTCCTCATCCACAGTATTTGAGATACACAGCTTCCAGCAGCAATGTACTCAGCTTCAGCAGTAGAAGTAGATACTGTATGTTGCTTTTTACTTTGCCAGGACACCAATCTTCTGCCAAGAAATTGACAAGCACCAGATGTGCTTTTCCTATCAATCCTGCAACCTGCATAATCTGAATCCGTATAGCCAATTAGATTAAAACCTGTATCTCTTGGGTACCAAATTCCTAGATTTGGTGTGCCCTTGAGATACCTAAAAATTCTTTTGACGGCTATGAGATGTGATTCTCTAGGATCCGCTTGGAATCTTGCACATAAACAAGTCGCGAACATTATATCGGGTCTACTTGCAGTTAAATAGAGAAGTGAGCCAATCATACCTCGATAGCTTGTGATGTCAACTGATTTACCTGATTTGTCTTCATCAAGCTTCGTGGCTGTTGCCATGGGAGTCTTGGCTGCTGATGCATCTTCTAGATTATACTTCTTGAGTAAATCTCTGACATACTTGGATTGACAGATAAAGATACCATCTTTTCTCTGACTGATCTGTAATCCAAGGAAGAAAGACAGCTCTCCCATCATGCTCATCTCGTATTTGTCTTGCATTAGCTTAGCAAATTTCTCGCACAAGCGCTCATTCGATGACCCGAAGATAATATCGTCCACATATACTTGAACAAGTATTAGATCATTCTTCACATTCTTATAGAACAATGTTTTGTCAATTACTCCCCTAGTAAAACCACTTTCAATTAAGAATACAGATAGGGTTTCATACCAACATCTTGGGGATTGCCTGAGGCCATAGACTGATTTGAAGAGAAGGTACACAAAATCTTCAAGTTCTGGATCAATGAAGCCAGGCGGCTGTTCCAGATACACTTCTTCTTCTAACTCTCCGTTCAGGAAGGCACTTTTCACATCCATCTGGAAAACCTTGAAGTTCTTATGTGCTGCAAATGCCAAAAACATCCTGACTGCCTCAAGTCTTGCAACTGGTGCATAGGTCTCATCATAATCAATTCCTTCTCGCTGAGAATAACCTTTTGCAACCAAACGAGCCTTGTTTCGTGTTACAAGTCCGTTTTCATCCATTTTATTTCTGAATACCCACCTTGCTCCAATTACTGATTTGTTCTTTGGTCGGGGTACCAGCTTCCAAACTTTCTGCCTTTCAAACTGATTGAGTTCCTCTTGCATTGCAATCACCCAATCAGCATCACCAAGAGCTTCTTCTATTTCTTTAGGTTCAAGCTTGGATAAGAACCCAGAATATAAGCAAATATTAGCCAGGTCAGCTCTTGTATTTCTTCTAGTAGACACACCAGCATCTGGATCACCAATAATCAATTCAAACGGATGGTCTCTATTCCATACTCGTTCTCTTGGAAATTGTCTTGATGATTCAGCATGACTTTCTGAATTGTGGTGCTGACTACTTTGAATACTTTCACTAACTCCCCCTGAGTTAGTGCCAGCTCCTACAGAACTAGAGTCAACTCGATTCGAGCCTTGAACAGTAGTCCTTGAGCTGCTATTTACTCCCCCTGAGTTGTTGCCGGTCCGTACTGAAGAAGTCTCTCCTGATCTTGTAGAATTAGCTTGTTCACTAGACTCAGGTTCTTCACGTACACTTGGAA
This sequence comes from Kitagawia praeruptora, assembly GCA_037693485.1. Lineage (NCBI taxonomy): Eukaryota > Viridiplantae > Streptophyta > Magnoliopsida > Apiales > Apiaceae > Kitagawia > Kitagawia praeruptora. The sequence continues at coordinate 119,469,570 of CM075352.1, forward strand.
CATTTAATGGGACAACCAACTCAGGTTCATCTTCAAGATCTTCTAAGTCCAGATTCTGAAATTTTAGGGACTCAGGTTCATTAGAATCTCTTGAAATTGATGAGAGTTTGGTATCGTCGAATCTGACGTTGTAGCTTTCAGTCACTTTTCGATCATTTACTAAGAACACCCTATAAGCTGCTACCACATCTGTGGAGTAACCAACAAATATTCCTTCACGAGCTTTTGCTGCAAACTTACCTAGATTTTCATCATCTATAAGCACATAGCATTTTGCTCCAAATACATGAAAATATTTGATTGTTGGTCTTCTTCCGTTCATAAGTTCACATGGTGTCTTTTCTTTATCTTTTATGATCAAGGATCGATTTTGAGTGTAACACACGGTACTCACTGCTTCTGCCCAGAAATACAGAGGAAGTTTCGAATCACACAACAAAGTTCTTGCTGCTTCAACCAATGTTCTATTCTTCCTTTCAACCACTCCATTTTGTTGTGGAGTTCTCGGGGCTGAGTACTGACGACGTATTCCTTTAGATACACAGAAGTCATTTAGCACTGCGTTTTTGAATTCAGTGCCATTGTCTGATCTAATCGTCTTCACAGTAAGTGTTGAAACATTCTCAATTTGAGTGATGTGATCAATGATTAGGAAAGGTACTTCGTCTTTCGTCATTGCGAACAATACCCATGTATACTTGGAGAAGTCATCCACGATTACCAATGCATATCTTTTCCTAGATAAAGATAGGACATTCACTGGGCCAAACAAATCCATATGAAGAAGTTGCAGAGGCTCAGTGATACTTGAAATTTCTTTGCTTTTATGCGATGCTCGTTTTGACTTTCCCATTTCACAGGCTTCACAGAGTCCTTTCGGAGCGAACTCCATTTGAGGTAGATCTCTCACCAATTCTCGCCTCGCGAGAGCATTCATCGTTTTGAAGTTTAAGTGAGATAATTTTTTGTGCCATAACCAGCTTTCATCATCCGAAGCTTTGCTGTAGAAACAGGTAACTTGATTCTGATTTGCTGAATCCATGTCTGCAACAAAAAGATCTGCCTTTCGAACTCCTCTCAAAGCCAGTGAACCTTCCTTGATGTGAGTGATTGATACACCTTTCTTGTTGAATACAATTTCGTAACCTTTGTCACAGAATTGACTGATACTCAACAAATTATGCTTTAATCCCTCAACATAGGAAATATCTTCAATGATGACATTGCCAGTTTTCAGTTTGCCATATCCCTTTGTCACACCTCTGCTGTCATCTCCAAAGGTAACATAAGGGCCAGCTTTCATAACCAACTCTGTAAGCAGGGACTTGTCTCCAGTCATATGCCTCGATGCTCCACTATCTAGCACCCATATAACTTTATTTCTCTTTTGCTTAATGCCCTACAATGACAGATTGATTAGACTTTCTTCGGAACCCAACTTTGATTGGGCCCGGCTTTTCGATAAGATTGATAATCAACAGATTTAACAACAGGAGATGCACTTTTCTTAACATAACTAGAGCTTTCGACTTCCTCCTTTCCTTTCTCAGACTTGACATATTTATCAGTCCTAGGAGAAGGTTTGTCACTCCTAACTTTAGGAGGACTGACAGTCTTAGCTCTCCCAAACTTCTTTTTGATGTTTGAACTAGCAGCAGTATTTGAGCATGACTGGCTAGATGCATTCATTAAATTCACAAAAGTTTGCATGACGTTAAAAGTGCATGGCATACAATTAGGTTGACCACACTGTGCATGATTCTGATGCAAATTATTCATTGTATGTGTGACAGGCATGGCATGTGTAGCAGTGCATGCATAAGAAAGATGTTCAGTAGATTTACAATGATAACATACTTTCTTTATTCGTTCAGCCTTAACCTCTTTTATGCCTTTCTTCCCTTGTTGTTTAACAGCCTTAGCTCCTATTCCTAGTCTAGATTCATCTCTAGGAAAATTGATTTTAACTTGTTTGATAGGAGTTATAGGTTGTGCTTTCTGATGATCTTCCATTTCAATCTCATATCTAGCTATCAATTCAGTCTCTTCTTCTTCTATTCTAGGAACAAGGTGTTTGTAGATGGGTTTGATAGAAGGTTTAAAGATGCTAGGAATATCATTTTTAAGGTCACTGGAACTAGTGTCTATAGGTCTCTTCCCATCTTTCTTAGAAAGATTAGAATAATCAAGTCCTACACCTACTCCAGTTATCTTCTTAAACACATCATTATCTACATACACTTTACTAGCAGCTAGTTTGTAAGCTTCACATTTAGTTTCTAACTCAGCTAGTTTGTTCCTTAAACATGATTCTATTTCCTCCTTAAGGACGAGCTTGTGTTCCAAAGATTTAATAAAATCTCTTAGAGAAGTATCTACAGTGCAAGCAGCCTCTAACTCTTCCACTTTTGCCTCAAGCATTCTGCTTTTGGCGACAAGTGTTTTCTGTTCCTTTTGAGAAGTGTCTAGGCTTTTGCACAACATGTAGATCTCTTCGCTAAGAGCCCCGTTCTGTTCCTTATAATCATCAATAGACATTTCTACTTTAAGGGTTAGAACTGGTACCTCTGGTTCCTCTGATGTCTCAGCCATGAGCGCAAAGTTTGCTACATGAGTAACCTCTTCCTCATCTGAATCATCCCAAGCTCTTCCTTCTGTTACTACTAAAGCTCTTTTACCATGTTTTTCTTTCATCAGCGATTCATACTTGCTTTTGAGGGCTTCAAATGTCTCTTTTGGATAAGTCTGTTTAGGCTTTTTGCAGTCCGAGGCAAAGTGTCCAGGTTCTCCACAGTTATAGCATTTGAACTTCATTTTGAAATCCAAAGGAGATTTGTAGCTGGTACTCTTGCCTTTACCTTGGTAGCCTGACGAACTACCTCCACCCTTAGCAGCCCGATAATAAGATGAAGAATTTCTCTGTGGTCGGTTGCTCTTTCTGAATCTCATATTGCTGAACTTCCTTGCCATGTATGCCACGACACTATCGTCCATGTTGTCCAGCTCTTCTTGGGTGAAGTAGTCATCATCACTGTTGGATGCGCACTCGTCATCATTAACAACTTGATGCGGTGCAGGTGATGATTTAGGCTTTGCTGCAACCATTGCCTTCTTAGGCTCTTCCTCATCAGCAACTAATCCTGATGCAGTTTCTTTTCCCTTTGAATCATTGTCCCATGCTTGATCTTGAAGAGTCTCCAGCTCATAGGTCTTCAGAATTCCATAATATTCTTCCAGAGAAGTTGTATGCAAATCTCTGGTTTCTCTGATTGCGTAGACTCTATGTTCAATACTCTTTGGCTGGTTCCTCAAATATCTTGTATTGGTTTCAACCATGGGGAGAGTAACACCTCTCAGATTCAAATCCAATACCAACTGACTGAATCGTAGGTAGACGTCTGTTATGCTCTCTCCTTTTCGTATTCTAAAGGTGTCATACTCCATCTTGAGTATAAGTGTCTTGTTGCTTCTAACCTCTGCAGATCCTTCCATGACAACTTCTATCTTGTCCCAAATCTTCTTTGCTGTATTCAAACCTTTGACTATGTTGAACATTTCATGATCAAGAGATTCCATCAAGGTTTGTCTTACTGCAGTATCATAAGCTATTTGCTCCTTGTCAGCATCCGTAAAGTCCGCTGCCTTTTTGGGCTCAGACCGAGCAGGTATAACCTCCTCTCCTTCCGTACGCTCAGGAATAGCTTTCATTGGAACGAATTTACCCTTTTCAAGGACTTCCAGATACTCAGGGTTAATACTCTCTAAGTAGAGTCTCATTCTGAAAACCCATTCTTCATAGTGATCTCGGTTGAACATTGGGATCTTGAAAGAATTTTTAGGAGCCATTTCAAATCTTGTCACTAAAAAATTTCTAAGTACCCAAGACTAGGCTATGTAGAATATCTATGTAGAACTTCTGCCAAGTCGAAATTTCTCTAAGTAGAAATTTTTGCTCAAGTCGAAATTTCTCTTAAGTAGAAATTGTCCAAGTCGAAATTCACCAAGTAGAAATTGTCCAAGTCGAAATTCTATGTAGAAAATCTCAAGTAGAAATTCTATGTAGAACTTTTGTCCTTAGAATAATTTTTCTTCTGCAGATTACTTTAATGTTGAATAAACAATATCACCACTAAAACACCTTTTTGACTTTTGATTGCTTTACACGCCGAAAGTGACTAACCCACCTGCTAAGCACTGAGTACACTTTCTTTTGCTTTCGGCTAAGAAATAATAATCAAATCAAAAGTACCAAAAACACCTTTTTGACTATAATTTCTTTGAAAAGGAAATTGAAAAGTTGCTGGGTTATATTCTTGATAAGAACAATTGATGAACACTCAAGAACACCAAATATTAATGAACCCAGATTAATTCACAAAAATTAATTAAAATACACCCAAGCCAAATAATCACACCTGGAGTATTTAAATAATTTTTCCCGGATGAGTTTTCACTGGTAACGAATTAAAGCTCACTTTTCGAAAAAATGAAAAGTAGATCTAGAAAATGAAAACTCACGATTCTTCTTCTAAACACAAGGATCTATGTTTTGTATGTCAAACAACTGCTCTGATACCAATTGTTAGGTCCAAATGTGTTGTAGAGGGGGGGTGAATACAACTTTTCGATTATGAGTAGCAATAAATACGATGCAATAAATGAACACACAGATTCAAGGAATATATTTCTTTTATATATAACTTGAAAAGGTTGCTACAACATTCATTACAAAGTATAACAGAAGTTGAGAGAGAAGTGAATGATTCTAAGCTCTGTGAATACTCTCTCTTTTTCTTGTGTTTTTCTCAATATTGCTCACTAACTAAAACATTACACAAGTGCTTCTATTTATACTACATGTAATCTATGACCTGTAGTCTTCAAAGACTAAGATGTACGTGGCCCAATGATGTCCACATAAATCTTGTCTTATCTTGAAAGCTTGGAAATCTGCCAATCAGAAGATGCCATGTGTCATGTTGAAGCTGCACTCTAAGTAGAACTTCTACTTGAGAATTTCTACTTAGCCATCTCGAAATTCTAAGTAGAACTTCTACTTGAGAATTTCGACTTAGCCATCTAGAACATTTCTTACTTAGAAAATATTCTGGTCTTCAACTTGAAACTTCAATGCACATCTTGAGCTTGTGATATCTTCATATCTTCTTTGTTCTTCTACGAGCTCTTGAACATGGATCTTTACTACTGACATAAACTTGCTATCAATGTCCTGACACTTGATGCACTGGTCTGGTTCATAAGTGACTAGTCTTGATAGTGTTTCTGTTTCTTGAATAAATTACCATATTCACTTAGTAACTTGGCTTTCCAATATTTGCTTTCCTTCTTGTTCACTTGAAATCAATTGGTCTTGTTGATACTGATAGTTATGATCTTGAATCTTGAATTCTCAAATCACTGAGGCCTGAACAACTTTGACTTGAACTTCTCTCAATGATTTCTTCTTGGCTTGATCATAGTTAACATGTTCAATTGTATCAATTACCTTGTCTTCATTTAGTGTTGATTCCTTGTGACTTCTTGTTCTTGATTGTCTTCTGGTTAAGTATCTTTTCGTTTAATTGAGTTACATTAGTTATAGTGTTACAAGTTAATACACTCTGCCTTTCAAAAGTGCTTTTCTCAATGGAGAATTAGAGGAGGAAGTTTATGTTGAACAACCTCCTGGCTTCGTTGATTCAAAACATCCAGATTATGTCTACAGACTGGATAAAGCACTTTATGGACTAAAGCAAGCTCCAAGAGCCTGGTATGAGACATTGGCTCAATTCCTACTGGAAAGTGGATTCAAAAGAGGTACAACTGATAAAACCTTGTTTTATTTGAATCATGGTAAGGATTTGCTATTAGTTCAAATTTATGTTGATGATATCATTTTTGGGTCAACTAACTCTAAATTATGTGAGAAGTTTTCAAAGCTAATGCAGTCTAGATATCAAATGAGCATGATGGGAGAAATGAGTTATTTCTTAGGTTTGAAAGTTAAACAGACTGATGATGGGATTTTTATCAATCAGTCAAAGTATACAAAGAATTTGTAGAAAAAGTTTAACATGCAAGATAGCTCTACAGCTTCAACTCCTATAGCTACAGCTACAAAGCTTGATCCTGATCAAGGAACAGAGGTAGATGTAACCAACTACAGAGGGATGATTGGCTCACTCTTATATCTAACTGCTAGCAGACCAGATATCATGTATGCAACCTGTCTATGTGCAAGATTTCAGGCAGAACCAAGAGAACCACATCTTATAGCTGTCAAAAGGATTTTCAGATACTTGAATGGCACACCATCACTTGGCCTTTGGTATGCTAGGGAATCTGATTTTAATTTATGTGGTTATTCTGATGCTGATTTTGCAGGCTATAAGATAGACAGAAAAAGTATTTCAGGCAGTTGTCAGTTTCTTGGAGGAAGACTTGTTTCTTGGTTCAGTAAAAAGCAAAAGTCAATCTCTACATCAATTGCAGAAGCTGAGTACATTGCTGCAGGAAGCTGTTGTGCTCAGATCATGTGGATGAGAAATCAGCTAATGGACTATGGTTTATCATATTCAAAAATACCTATTTATTATGATAACCAAAGTGCTATTGCTATGACAGGAAATCCAGTGTAGCATTCTCTTACTAAGCATATCAGTATAAGATATCATTTCATAAGAGAGCAAGTAATGGAAGGAACAATTGAGTTACACTTTGTTCCTACTGATCAACAGCTAGCTGATATATTCACCAAGCCACTTCCTGAAGCTACATTTACAAAGTTGGTGAATGAACTGGGAATGGTAAACTATGATAGTTTCTGAGAACAGAGAAAGATCAAATACTGATGTTCGTCGAATCCTGATGCATTTCAAATCCTGATGAAAAGTCAATCCTGACTTTAGTCAAACATCAAATACTGATGCGACGTTTCACTTATCAGTAATGTATATCAGTATTTTGTTTTCTGTTCTATTTTCATGATATACTTGTGATTCTTGAACTTGTTAATAGGGTGATTACTTTAATTAGTTTTCATGTTTATTTCTTTTATTTAATTATTTGAAGAACAAGTTCAATGCAGAAAACAATGAATAAGATTAGAGAAACAAAAATTTTCATTGATAGTAAGAAAGAGATTACATTCAAAGATTACATCTTTTTGTTCTCTATCTACTAATCTATTCAACAGGAAATAAAGTCCAATCCACTCCATTGTTAGTAGCCATCCCAGATCCCATCTTTGCCACTTTGTTTGGGTGGAGGTTGACAGGGATAAGGTTATTTTTGGTGACATATTCATTAACAATGGTTGATGGAGTTGGATGAGGATGCCTTAGATGAAAGCCATGCTAATGTTGCTTGAAGGGCAGCATCGATGTCAATCACTTTTGCAGGTTTTTCCTTCTCGATTTCCTCGAGACCTGCATCCATCTGCAACCAGAGAGTCTCAAGTTGTCTTTCCCAGTCGAAAGTATCAAACTCTTCACGAGTATAACTAAAGATATCTCTTTTCTCGACGAGATGAAGATTCTTTTCTATGATGGTAAGTTTTGCCATCTCTGTACTGAGAAACTTTGCAAAGAAAAGCTTTTGGTTTGCAGGAGAGAAGAAGAAGGAGAAGGGTTAAAAAGTAAGTGGACAAGTCTCTAGGATTAAATAGAGAAGAGTGAAACGAGAATATGAAACGATTCAGATTTCTGGTGTAAGTACCAGGTATTTTTTTGATTGTGATGTTTTAAATTTCTTTATTTAAAACAAATTACCTTGTTTTATTTTAATCACAATCTTATTTCTCAAATAATACGGGTGCGTGTATTGTACTCACTTGAGTATATACATACAGTTTGAAAATCGTGACGCGTGCGGTTATTACCACTCTTACACGTAATTTTGTCCATTACCTATGTGTGCACGAGTAGATTGCTGACATCTGTCTTTGAGAAAACATTAGTTTTGTTTATAATTAATTTAGTTTTCTAAATTGATTCCTTGATTCTCGAAGTATCAGTATTGTATCTTCTCTATCACTTTGTGCGAACACAAACCCTAAATCGAAAATCACAAATTCCTACACATTCGATTTAAAAATGTCTTCATCTGCTTTCATAAACAATAAAGTTGTAATTCATGGTGTTACTTTTGCTCCTAACAACTTTACTGCAGTTCTTGATCATCAGGAACTAGATAATGATTTTCATATCATTCAGGATCTTTTGGCCTCAAGTCCAATCAATTATGCTCTAACTCAACCTACCAAAGTTTCTTTTAAGAGTGTTATGCAGGTGTGGAGTACTGTTGTTTTTGGTGACTGTATGCCATCAGGAAAGCCGAATATGAGTTTTGAATACAATGGTATTACACATCAAGTCACTCCAGATGTTGTTTGTAAAGCTCTTCAACTACTATCTCTAAATGATGAGATTCCAGAAAAGTTTACTGATGCTTTTCTTTTGGAGTTTGCTTTAAAGTTGGGCTACAATGGACAACCAAAGAAATTTGGAGATCTATTCAGAACTAAGCTTAAGAAGGAATGGAATTTCTTCTTTGATACCATAAGTAGGTGTTTCTTGAATAAGGTGTCTAACTTTGATGCCTTACCTACTGCCTCAGTTCACATTGGGTACTCTCTAATCTATGAAACTCCTTTTGATTATGGGTCTTTTATATTGCAAGCATTAACTGCTAGAAAGAAAGATAAATGTGGTTTTGTCTGCTATACTATATTTATTCAATTAATATTCTCGTACCTATGTCCCAATGTTGAATTTGCTGATGATACAGATTTATCTATCTTTAAGATTTCTGCTAATAACATCAGTTCTCTGCTTAAGAGTGATAAGGCAAATGGTTTTGAAGGTATAACTGCATATATTCCTAATGAGGTCAGGCTTCTTTTAACCAAGTGAATGCCTACTCATTATGGATCAATTACTGATGGTCAAGGACCTAGTTCTGGTGCTATGAGATAGGACATTACCAATCCTGTTTCTAATCAAAGCACTCAACTCAAACACTCTACCAAACAGTCATCCACCTCTAGTGTCTCACAAAAGGCATTAGTTGTAAGATCAAAGAAATTAGCTAGGTCTGATGTGTCTGGAAGACAATCAGGATCAAAGGATTTCTCCACTCAAACTCACTCTCAAAAGAAGTTACAAGGGGGTGAACAAGGGGTCCTGGCAAAGGAGAAATCTGTGCTTAAAGTTGATCAATCTTTGATTGACATTGGGGTGTATAAGGAAACAAGAGAAAAGAGGAAATTCAGTCAAAAAATTGATTCTGATTCTGATTATGATTCTGATGATGACAAAGTTCCTTTATCTGTTGCTTTGAAGAAAAAAGAAGTCATTACTGTAGCTCCCAAAGAAATGGCTGTTCTGAAAAGCCAAAGAAAAGAAGGAGATTACATAAAAAGAGTCCATACTTCATTCCTCTATAGATACAGAATCTTGATGATACTATAGAAAATGATCAGAATCTGGTTGTATCATCAGTTCCTGACTCAACTACCAATCCTGATATTTCTACTCCTGATGCTACACCTGTGAAGACTGTTGAAATTTCTGATTCTCCAGAACCTGCATCTCCGAAGAGAAGAGTAATTGAGATGTCTGTTGATGCTATGAACAAGATTGCAGCACAGCTTGGATTCAAACCTGTCTCACTTCAACAGAAAGATTCTTCTGAGAAGGTTTTTCAGAGACACAAGAAACAGAGGACCACTTCACCTCTGAAAGGATCTAGCCCACAAGAACCTGAACTACCAAGTAGTTCAGCAGCTACTGCAGATCTAGTCACACAAGAACCATTCATTCAAAGTATGGATGCAGACATTGCTGAAGGAATAGTCCCACAAGAACCACTCTCTCAAAGGGAAAGTGAAGACAAAAATATTCCTACCATACAAGAACCATCTTCTCAAAGTGAAGATGCAGGCACCGTCACAACAGCAAAGGAGTTTCCTGACAATGCTCAAGGGGCTTCTAAATTTGAAATTGACTTAGTTCAAAGTCTGGCTGATAAAGCTGCTCATGTCAAGCATATTGCTGAATGTGATGAAATACTAAAGGACACTGCACTTGAGGGAAGCACACAAGAACCTTTAACTCAAAGTGTTGAAGAAGCTTCACAACCTCAGACTACACAAGAACCATCAGTAGTTAATACTGATGCAAGTCATGCTTTAGTTGCAGTTGTCAATCCTGATGTAAGTACTACTGATCCACTTATTCCATTGCTTATCGAGCCAATTTCTGCAAGGCCAATGGATTCTTTAACTACTTCGTCAGGTAACACCTCTATCTCTACTTCTCTTAACACTGATAGTATGATTACAGATAGACCTGATACAAGGGATACCTCTATTTGTATGACTTCAGTCCACTCTTCTCAGCCACCTCTTATTTCTTCACAAATAAAAATGAGCCAGAGCTTTTCTAGTGAGGATGAGAGAAACAATTAGAGAAAAAGAAGAGTGATGAGAGGCAGTCTCCTGAACTGGCAAAAGGAGAGGTAGACATGAGTGAGAAGTTACAAACTTCAAGTGAGGTAGAAGTTGTTATTGAAAGCAACTTAGGTAATGTTGTGAGAAGTGATGAGATCACTTTAAAAGAAAAGAGAGATCTAGAAAATGTTTCTATTACTATTGCAGGTCTTCAGGAACCAACAGTTCCATCTACTGTTGCTTTGAGATTGAAAGGAGTTATGAATCCTGAAGATAATGTGGATAATAAAATTCCTGAGTCTGATGATAGCTCAGATGATGATGATGATCATGCTGACGATGATCCTGAGGCAATTCAAATGCAGGCAGCAATAAAAGCAAGTCTACTATCTACTTATGGGTCTTCGAGTAGATACATGCAGTCTGTTACTCAAGAAGAGTTCAGAGGGGAGTACAGTTCCTTACTTCCTCCTGATACTCAAGCTGCAAGGGGATATGAATGGGATACTGAATGGAATCAGCCGAATGCTGAGATGAATTTTCAAAATGCTCTTTTTCATTCTGGTCATATTGCCACGAGGATGCCTACTCCTGAACTTAAGGCCCTTCTCAAGACTAATGCTCTTCTAGCAAAGGGATTGAAGAGTGAGATTGATTCTATGAAGGGTGTTAATGATAAATTTCAAGCAGGTATTCAAACAACTGTTTCTATATCTGCTACTGCTTCTCAAGCTCGTCTTCTTGCTGATGATGTTAAAGCACTTGAAAAAAAGATGGATTCAAGAATGGCTATCTTAGAATCGAAAGTTGATAATATTGATGAGACACTCAAGCTTATCTTATCTTTCTTTATTCAAGAAGATGCAGATGTCAAAAAGGGGGAGAAGGTAGTCAAAACAAAATGTACACCTAATCCAGTTGTAAGAAAGGATAAGGATGATACTTCTGGAAATGATGGTGGTACTAGTACTCAACAACGTCATGGGAAAGGAAAAGGAACCTCTGATGCTGGTTTAGTAAAGGGAAGGAGTTCAACTCAGACTCAAACTAATCAGTCAACTCATGTTTCTGAATCTGGAAAAAGAAGGCAAACTCTATCTACAATTCCTGAAGGTGATGAAGATATGTTGATTACTGATGTACAAGATGCTCCTCACCTCTTTGAAGAAATTATCACTGAATTGGGTGGAAGTGAACTTGTTTATCGAAACAGTGATAAGTTTCATCAGTATCATGCTAAAAAGGCACTTGAATTAACTTCTGAAGAAAATCCTGATATGACTACTGATGAAATTGTAAAGGAACAAAACAGGATCTTTGAGGAGATTGCAAGACAAAAGAAAGCTCCTACTGCAAGAAGAGGAAGAGGCAGAGGAGGAAGAAACAGAGGCAGAGGAAGGAATACTGTACAGGCAAGTACAAGGCAAACAAGATCTAGTGGAATCAGAATTGAAGAAGTGTCTGATGAAAGAAAGAAGAAAACTTCACTTCTTCTTGAATTGGTTCCAGACAACAAATTTAATGTTTATGATGTAACAGTTGAAGAAGAAAGCTTGCTAAGAACTAGGAGGAAAAAGTCAGTTGTGAAAGCACAGGAAGGTGTTTCTGAAGGATCTCAATTAGATGAGATTAATCAAAGAAGGTTCAGGGAAGTTGAAGAAGAAAGAAAGCTCAAGAAAACTAATAATGATATTATTGAAGATGCAAGAATTGAGTACTTAAAACGAATCTTTGAATCTGATAAAGATATGTGGTATGATTCCAAGAAAGTTTTTGAGGAGGAAATTCCCAATGAATCAAAGTACAAGCAGAAAGGAAGAAAGTGGGTTCATGTTGATGATATGAAGTATACTGGATCAAGGATTTTCAAATCTGCTGGTATGTATTTACCACCTCCAATGACTCCTGGTCTTCAGAAAGCTAAAGCTTCTGAATCTGATGAATCTCCACCAATGTGGATAAAAATGCAATCTGAACTGACAGGACTGGTACCTTACACTAGAAGTGGTATTGGTTTTAAAGATGCTGAAATAGAATTTACAGCTCAGATGGATCAACATTTTCTTACTAAGAAATTTGGTGATGAACTGACTATTGATGATCTTTGGGAACTTGAATCTTTTGCAATTGTTGCTTGCGTTGTGGACTCTAAGAAAGTGGAGAAGATGTTATACTTCATGAAGGACAAGAGTGTTAAGAGATTGTTTATTCATGATGTGTTATGCAAGACAACAAAAGAACTGAAATATGTTCTTTATTTACTTGAAAACAGAAGAATTCCTGATACAGAAGCCAGTGTTTATCAAAACTGGTGTGGTATGATCTTAGGTACAATCAAATCCAGGTTTCTAGATGATGGATCAAGGTATGATGGTAATTATACTCCCATGTACTTGAACACAGAAGGTCAAGAAGTAGAAATGCAAAAGGGTTCAGCTGTTAAAGAAGTAATTCTGATGCAAGAACAGTTATCTTTGAATCCTGGAGGAAGAGATCTTGCATATTTACTGTTGGGAGAGTTAGATTTACCAAGGAGCTCAATTCAGAATCTCAGGGCTGGTATTTGTAACACCCCCAGATCCAGGGTCAGGGATCTGGTCGTTACGGTCTCAATATCCATCCATAAAACCAACATAATTTAATTTACAACCTTGTGACCCAAAACAACAACATAAAACACACCCATTATAGTCCCAGAGATGAAATCAGAGTAACCATTAATATTATTAATCACAAGTTTGAGTTCTTACAACCCAAAGAATTACAATTTTACAATTACATGCTCTTTGCCATCCATTGATATATTCCACATATATATAAATACATTAGAGGGTCAAATGCTAACAACTAGCCTACCAGAAGCTGCATCCTCAGCAATGGTAGCTATGACCTCATCGGTTAATCCTCTGACGGCTGACACCTGCTTATGTTGGGTACGCCTTGCGCGGCCATCTGATCTAGCTGTTGTTGTGATATAAATAAATAAAGCAAGGGTGAGCAATAGCCCACCAAAAATATAATTGAACGGCAATAATATATGACAGTTCAAAATATCTTTGAAACCATATGCCATGCATTAACGATGTAGTACCAATATAAGGTATGAGATGAAGTTACAAGGTAACTCAAAAATATATTTGTTTTGAATAAATATCTGCTATGCAAAAGATAAGCAAGATATTCTCAATTATCATAAAAGAGGAACTTGCAGGAAAAATATTGCAATTCCGGTTTCAACACTTTTTCACCTTGCCAACACCAATAGTGTTGCAGAAATTTCTCACTTTTAGAAGATGAACTAATACGGGAGCATTGCCGCGCCAGATGCCCTGACGTTTACGATGATCAGTTGTATGTCATGCATCTCATCAGTCGTTCTCTACATGTAGAAGGTAGCTCCGACGGATTTACTTATCTACCGCCCTCTGGAACTCCTCAGCCAACGGTTGGGCTATTGCTGGACCGGCGCCACTCGGCCACTTACGCGTCTCCTAGTTCGAATATCATCCATGACTCTGAAACGTAAAGTTCGTTCCCCTTTTTCCCCAAGTGCAACACTTGTTGATAGGACTCCACAAAGTAGTCGTATCTAATTGGAAAGGAAAATTCACCAATATTTCCCAAGCTGATGCTTGTTAATGGATATAAACTTGTTACATCAATCATACCCCTCGAGCGTTGAGGAGGTAACCAAAAGACTCATATCGATGCTTGAAAGAATCAAGATGTGAGTGACAAGATAATTTTAGCAAGTATAGGACCGGGCAGCCCAATAAATAACATCTCTCAAGTGAGGTCCCCTTATATATGTTTGGATGTTGAGCGAGTATTTAAATCTTCTTTAAGATAGATTTAAATAAAAATAGAGTTTTGGAAACCTCCCCTTGATAAAAATAGTCATAAACTACTCCAAAATATTTTACACCATATCTGAAGGTGACATATAATCCTTGAATAATATGAATCATTATAAAAGAACTTAAAAGGATTTAAATAAATATTCCAAGAATATTTATTAACTCAATATTAATTAAGGAATATGAATAAATCATAATATTACTCGTAAGTAATCCTCGAATGAATATTTAGAATTATTTACTAAATAACTCTCTTCTTTATATGAATATTCCAGATAATATTCATTATTTAAATAAACTCAAATAAATGTTTAAAATCATGTTCACTAAATAAATCCACTCTTAAATGGATATTTGAAAATAATAATGTTTATTGGTGAAATAAACATCCCTTGGATATTTGATATAATATTCATTAAATTAATAATGAATATTCAACTAAAAAAATGATATTTATTGATGAAATAATTGTCGACTGAATATTTGAGACAATATTCATTAAATAAATAATGAATACTCAATCTTAATAATATTTATCAAAGAAATGATTATCGAATGAATATTCGAAATTATGTTCAATAATTAAATCAACTTTAAATGAATGTCGAAGATAACATTTATCGTCTCAAGGGAATATTCAAAATAATATTTATCGATGAACTGGAGTTCGAATCAATGTTCAACTAATATTTATAAAATAAATAGAGATTGAATGAATATTCGAAATAATATTCATCTAAATAAATAAGGCTCGAATGAACATTAAAATAATATTCATTAAATAAATAAACTCGAATGAATATTCAAAATAATATTTATCGGAGAAATAAGAATGAATATTCTCTAAGTAAATAACTTAACTGAGGGTTCGAAATAATATTCGAATATTAAATCGACTTTAGATAAATATTAAAGATAATGTTCATCGAATAATTAAATATCTGATGAATAACCCGAATAATATTTATCAAATAATCTCAAGGAATATCTCAATAATATTCGCCAGATAATAAATGGGAAATATTTACTTAATTATTTTCCTCTGAAAATAATGTCAATATATCAAGAAATAACGACTCCCGGTCTATAATCAAGGAATGAGGTTCAGATGCCCTTCGCTTAAGGGTCTTATAAATTTCCGGCTTATAACTGATATAATAACTATCTAGCTCATAAGCCAACAATAATTCAGGGAACAAGTATATCAATATGACTTTGAAAACAAGCATGCATGCTATGGCATATGCATAACAACAATTATATATATTATCACAACAACAGTTCCAAGGTATTGGAAACTTGCCTGGCAATCCTGTAGGGGTAGTGTGCCTTGTGTCAATCCGGTGATCTATACATAGTCACAATAACCGAGGTCAATCACTTAACACTTTTTAAAAGACTAAGTATAACTTAACTTAAGTCGACACACGTTTCCGAATTATCTCATTATACATCTCTTAGTGTAACTCCCTCTATTATCACTTTGACTCGACATTTGTTCGCTACCAAGACACATCGTCATACTTACGCTTTGTATATACTTAAGTCGTACAAGTTCTAAGGTCGGTCGTTTACGAATCAAGATTATACCTCGAGTTTTATCGCCCGTTTTCTAAGTTATAACCAAAGTCATACTTTTAAGGGGTTCGTTCGCGTTTAACCTCGATTCAAACATTTTTATAAAATCGGAAAACGATCCATTTGACGTGTGGTTTTCTCTCACACCTTCCTTTTTACCTCTAGTATTTAATTATCAAGATTCTCCACTGATTTCGTACAATTAAAGGAATCCAATTTCGGTTACGAACTTTCGTTTACGGTTTCGAACCACTTTTACGAATTTAATCATAACTCCTAAACCGTAAGTCCGTATCATACGAACTTTATATCAAAACGAAGCTTATAACATAATCTAGCTTTTCATGGCAAAATACGAAATAGGACAGTGAGTTTTATCAACTGTGATGCTCGGTTTCTTAAGGTTAACGAAATTTTGGCATTATAACGGCTATAAATCGAACGTTCTAAAAATCGTAACAACACAACCAAGCCACACCGGGCATCAACACAACTCATAAACATGATTCTCATATCCACAAGTCCTAGCACCACTGGTCTTAATCTCAAGATCATCAAGGACTTGAATCATGACTAAATAACTACTAAGAACAACTACATGATCATGTAAACATGCTTATACTAACATCATCATCAAATCTCATCTAAAACTCCATTAAAACTCAAATTAAAACTTGGATTCTTGAAGTTTATACCTTCCTTGGAGTGTGAACTAGTTTTACCAGGCTTGGTATGGTCCTTGGATTGCCTTAAGCTTGCTAGATCAATCATAAGAAACATGAAAACCAAGATTAGTTCTTAAGAAACACTATTCACCCTCATCTTTCTTGATTTTTTTGAAAATGGAAAAAGAGGAGATTGAAGCTAGGATTTTTAGGAGATCACTTTTATGAAATATAGAACTCACCATAAAAGTTTGGAGATCAAATGATGGTTGGAAGCTTGATTTTGATTCTTGAAATTCAAGAATAGCCGAATGGATGGTTTTTGTGGAGAGTTTGATATTTTGCTTGGTTAATCTTGATCAATAATGCATAAAGTGGATGGCCTTGGATAATATCTCATCTAAAACACCTTTATTAAAGTGATGATGCATGGAGTGATGCATTTTGCAAGCCATGTGTTGATGTTTAAGTGGTTTCCATGCTAAGTATTGGTTGGATTTCTAAGTACTTGGTTTATGCTTCAATTGCCTAGTTACTCTTGTAACTAAATGGTTACTAGATATTTTCTGGTAGCACATGCATGTGTCTAGCTTCCCCTGCTTGCTCTTTTGTCCGGTTATTGCTTAATTCGTTGATCGTTCGAGGGAATAACTCATCCGTCTCTCGTTAGGGTTTTACCGAAAACCTTCTTAATATTTATAATACTATTCTCCATCTTTCTTAACACTTCTCGAATTTAATTTCCTTAAATCCCTTTTATAAATCCTTAAGTCTTGCAGTGTCCAGGGAAATCTCGGAGAAAATAAAAGTGCTCTTTTTCTGAATCCGACAGCTTTTACATACACTTATTTTCCTCCTGGATCATTAATACGAACTCAGAAATCCGTTCCGAATACCGGGTATAACATTATTATAATAATATTCCAAATTCCACCAAAATCACTATTCATCACTTATTTTTATTTAATTCCTATAATTAGGAAAATGAACCTGGTTCACCCTCGAGTGTTCCTTAACCTTTTTACGGAACCGATGGGCTTATAATAGATATTGATTTGGATGACATGAGGGTATCTATTTCTCTCTAGGGAATCTTATCTTACTTTCTAGGAGATAGATTATTATAATCTAAGTTATCACCCAATAGCATCCTTCAGGCCATATAACCTTGGAATATATATCCTTTCATTATTCATTCTTTAAAGCCAGTATTACATTGTAGTTGTAACCACTGATCACTCTTACATCAATACATAATAAAAGTTTTAATTCTACCCAAAAATCTGGGTTCTTACAGTCTCCCCTCCTTAAAAGGATTCCGTCCCGGAATCAGGTAGAAGACAATTGGGTACTTGTTGGTTATTTCGCTTTCCAATTCTCTGGTCGATCCTTACACATTCCAATCTTTCTAAAGCACATCGTACTGGTGTTACAATACACCCTTTATCCGTTCTACCAATTCTTTGATACTTTCGCATAACACATTATCCGGTATACGCTCTTGTCCGGTCTTACACTATTACCCTTATTGGTACGTGCAGTGACTTCGGTATCACTAACGCGCTACGAATTCCGGAGATAACCTCACTCGTAATTTTGCAATTCCTGATCGCTTTAATCTTCGCAATCTCGATGAATATATATTTAGGTGGAAAAATTTATCGAGAGATCACTGTGATCAATGAACATTTGTTACATTGCATAGCTAGTACAGAAGGGGGCCAGCCTCTAGTACTTGACAAGCAATTAAACAATTAATGGCATTCCACTTAGACTCCTATCACACAGACAGAGAGTCACGTAGTAGTACCTCCCCTCCTTAAAGGGTTGTTCTTCTCAATTTAGAAGAAAATAAATAAGGGATATTAAAAGGAAAGAATTTCAGAGAATTATATAAGAAGATTTTCATGATTGTCAAAATATCATACTCAGAATTTACCTCTGAACTATAGAGGTTTACTGGGGAAGAAAGTAACCGTATTCGTATCAAATACTACTTTATCGTAATCTCACATATCACATGTCCTTGTTTCTCTGTCCATCATTCTATGGACCTATACTCTTGTTCGATATTAGCATCACTTACTTTTGGAAAATCCTTCCACCTCTCAGGTTAAAATCTTGGATTTCTCGCTTGACATTATTATTACTGGCATTTCACGCCACGAAACTGGATCTTTCATATTCATAATACTAACACTATCAGGTTGTCATTCCGAGTGCTCGTTAGGAAAACCCATTCATCAATCCATTCATAACATTCCTTGCTTCACATTCCATAATTATTTCCTAATCTTTTCTTTATCAAGCACATCCTTCGTATTATCTAATTCTTATTTACTTCTATTATTTAACCCCACCGTCATCTCAGGGTTGAGACACTCATCACTTTTACTTAATACGTGTTTCACGTTTGGGGTCAAATTTTCCTCTGTTCAACCATCAAATTTTCACTTTCTCATTTCATGAGTCTCCTTATTACTCAGTCAATCTATTTCATATTTTCTCGAATTTTCCAAACTTACTAAGGAGTCAATTTGTACGTCATTTATGCTCCTAATCCCAACCTTCTGTTTTAGCCAATTCCCTTGCCCTGCTAATTCCATACTTTTCTCGCTTCATTACTGGAGCTTCTCATGAGCCCGCCTATCTGACTCTCTTATTGATTCCCAATTCTATTTCCGTCTCTTATCAGTCTCTTGTCTTTATTTCTACTATAATCATCTTATGAACCATCATAACCTAATTCTTCATTTCAAATATCCCGTCGTTCCAGAAATTACACCATCCGAAATAAACCTGGATGATTTCTCTAACTTAGATTCAATTCGACATTTCCACAGTCGTTACCACCTAATTTCTCAGAAGGATCACCATCGCTTATCGTTTACGCAGTGATTGAATAACTAAATGTACGGGTTTCATAATTGTCAATTCAAGATCCTCTAGGAAAACAAAATAATCACTATTCCCTATCCATAGGGAATGCTTCCTGAACTTGACGTAGATATTACATGAAGCAGATAAAATTGCAAAAGAGCTTCCAGCATCGCAGCTGAAACAAGCTGGTGAGATTATTAATCATATATCTCCGGTAGAAGACTAAAAGCTTAGCGGTTTGCTTAATCGCTTGCCAACCTCATAATTCTCTATCTTGGTTGCACAGAAATACACCAACATAAACTAGCTTGTCATTCATCATCGTGCCATTTGTCTTATCAGTATTTGTACCCTCTCTATTTCTGGTCATTTACTACCAATTCATTGTTACTTAATCTCCCCTCTCTCTTTCTAAAGAAAAGGCGAGTCTCTAAGGAAATTTGGTCTGGTCTGTCGTAGAGCCTCCTAATGTTGGTAATGTGCTACTGGCAACATCAGGAATCGAATCTTTACTTAAACTATTCTTATAGTTGATCTTGGCAAAATCATTAGACGGAATGTAACTTCCTATTATGACCATCAAGGTCCTTACATTATCATTCTATTTCTTTGGTCTGAGCATTTATACTTACTCCCCTATACTTAAAGTGTCGGCCACCTCGTTGGCCTTTCCTGATCATAATAATTTCTTGAGATCAATGCTTTCTTGATCTATTCAGCTCAACTTTTTCTACCTTATTCCCATCACTGTTGGGTGAAAGTATTCTTCCTTAAATTCTGCTGAAGGAGAATAATATCCATCAGTCTTTTTCCATAAGTTATTGCCTTAATCCTTAAATGTGACTCTTATCCCGGCTAATATCCTCATCAGGTCTAGGATATCTTTTGTCTCAGGTCTTTCTTGCTTTAAAACAATCTCAACCTTATTGGTTCAATCCATACCTTCTCATGGTTTCTTACATGCCTCATCCGACCTCATTATTATTATATCATACATTCTCTACCAAACTTCCCTTTTGAAACTCAGAGTATTACCTCTTCCCTTATAAGGTTTCTTAGGTCATCCTCATCATTCCTCCTGTATCTTCCGGGTACAGGGTATATCAAACATCATCAATCAATTCTATTACAATTCTTTCTATATACTTTTTGAGACTCCTTTCCACAATTCCTTATAGATTATTGACACCTTGGTCGATTCATTTATATCATCTGATTTCATAATGTCTTTATTAGGGGTGATGTTATCCTTTGTGCATCCCCCAGGGTTCGTCTTAATATATGGACATTCTATCCTCAATTCTATCTTCAAGGACTACTTATATCCTGTAATTGGAAATCCAATCATATATCCTTAATAAAGGTCACTTTTCAATCATTCTCATCTTAATCATCTATAGGTAGCTTAATGTTAACCTTTCTTTCAAACGAATGTCGGTCTACATGACCTTCCAAAAGACAACATATGTCTATCTACTCTTCTATACAGAACTTGGTAATGGTAGCAAGGATGTTCTGGAAGATATTGGTCGTGTTCAACGTGAATCTCTTAGTGCCTAATGCTCTTTTTGAGGACACTAAGCTTCATATAACATTTATGCATCCTACTGCACTGGCTTTGGCAATCTTCGTAACTTTTCAGTGGTCGCTACCCTCAATCCTAATACGTCCATGGTATATATAAAATCCATCATTCGGTATCTCAATTCAATTTATATCAAAAGTCCTCGCGGTTGGCACTTGATTAGAAGCACCCCGCTTTGTCCTTACATTGCTGGTTCAGTCACTTGATAATCCTTAGTGGCTTGGCCCCATCTGGCCATGCTAAAATATGTGAGTTTAGGGGTCGGCTAATAGCATTACTCTTCTAGCAATTACTGGCATACTGCCTTCTACTTTGATAGCTTTTGATATTTTCAAAACTTTACTCCATATAATTCTCAATCGACTTCTCGGTACCGTCTCCGGTCACCTTTCCTTTACTTTTATTCTTTCAGCTATTCTTATCAATTTCACGTGCCACAAAATCTTAACACTTCTGGCATAACAACCTTTTTATTTAAGTCAATCCCGGAATTTCTCAGTCCGGCTCGCTTCTTAATTACATTTCTCTTTTTATCATCCAATCTCAACTTCATCAGTTTACCTCTAGAATCAATCGTAATAATCGGGGTTTGACTATCAGTCCATATAGCGGCTACCTTACTCAATCCATCGGGTTTGCTTTGGTTTCCACCCTTTTTAGTGACATTCTTTGATAATCAGAAAGACAAGGTTTGTCAAAATTCGTTGAATTCCTTTCCAGAATTTGGGAAAATTTTAGTCAATTTATCCACCCACTGGTGGTACTGGGAAGGTCTATGTCGATACCCGAAGAATAGTTCTAGGGACATCCAAGCAGGTCGAACCGTAAGCAGTTATAATTATAGAATGATCGACATAAAGTCAGAAGTTTAACTACTGGGAAGGGACCCAATATATATACATCCCCTAGAAGGGAAATCAAAGTTTCAAACTGAAACATACCAAATCTTCCTGGTACATAATCGTCCTAATAGTCGATACTACTGAATACTAGTCTACCTAAAATCTAGTCTTAGAATGAACACTACCGTCAAGTTAGTCATTCCACGAAACTGGCACTACCAGGGCCTTCCGAATCTGATGAACCGTGCTGTCCGAATGCATCTACAATTGCACTGCCGTGTTGCACAAGCACAGCACCTAAACCTGTACGAGGTGCATCCTAATAAATTCCAAAATTTTCTTTCCTCTAATAGATAACGCTAATGCTGGGTCATTACCAATTTTATCTTTAGCTCCAAGGAGATTTTCCCCCATTTATCTTGTACATTCAAACTTTTAGTCTTACTAATAAGTCGGGTTACGGGACTGCACTCTTTGTAAAGTCCTGAGCAAATCTTTGGTAATACCTCGTGAATCTTATGAAATTTCTCACCTTTACCGATGTGGTTGGCCTTTCCCCATTTGAAATTGTCTTTAACTTGGTGGGGTCGATCAATACTACTCTTATTGATCATGTGTCCTATTAACTGGACTTCATTTTGCCAAAACTCTTACTTCGAGAACTTGGCCTACACCTGTTCTCTTAGGTTTCATCTAAAAGCATTCTCAATTACATCTCAACCACTGCTCGCCTTACCTCATCCAATTTTGATTCAGTGTCAGAATAAACTTAAGGTAACTACCATAATCCATTCAAGGAAAAGAAGGAATTTAATATTCCTTTGAATCACATGCATCTAATGTTTCTGGTTCATCATTCCACTGAATTGAACTAGACTTATACTTGGTTCCTGACGGTAGCCTTATTACTAGTTTATCACAGACTCACTGGTCTTCTCCTCTTGTAGGTTCTGAGATCATTGTCTCACTTACTACTTCCTTATATTCTTTATCCATTCAGGCTATCACTTTCCATTATCTTTACTTTCTAAGCTGATCCATTCATAAAAGGGACATCTCACTGAATAAGCCACCTTATCAATCTCATTTTGGCTTCACAACTTATAACCTATGAAATCTGCCTTCTCATGGCGAATTACTACTTGATAATATTCAAACTTAACCCATTTATCAAATGATATGACACTTCTTGCCTCTATCTCAATTGTTCCTGGGACTCTACTTCCCAACATATATCGATGTCTTTGATAATCATGAATCATTCTTACTTGTTGGCACTTCATCCGGTAGTCTGGCTATGAATCCAATATGCCTCTTTAATTCTCTTAATAAAATCTCAATTCTTTAAGCTCACTTCTCTGAGCACTATACCTTAGCTCTTACAGTATCTCTGGTTGTAGCCCTTATTTCCTTAAGGGTAAACTCCTTATCCTTATCAGGATTTTCCTCCTTTGCTGGAACCTCTTCCGGGTCCTCAGTAGGGTACTCTATCGAATCCACCATCCGATCGTCAGCATATAATCAGGCATCATCGTGCTCCTGCTCGTATGCCTCAAGGTCTGTCGCCTTACTAGTCGGTACAAGCACGAGCTAAGTTACTATCATGATACTTAATAGTTCCCATAAGGGTTTTATATGTCAATACTACATTAAGTAGTCCGACTATGAACTTGGCAAGAGTTCTTATTATCTTAATGAATTTATTGTTTTAACGTCGCGTCATCTCTGGGATATATAACGCTCTCTCTGATACCATTTCTGTAACACCCCCAGATCCAGGGTCAGGGATCTGGTCGTTACGGTCTCAATATCCATCCATAAAACCAACATAATTTAATTTACAACCTTGTGACCCAAAACAACAACATAAAACACACCCATTATAGTCCCAGAGATGAAATCAGAGTAACCATTAATATTATTAATCACAAGTTTGAGTTCTTACAACCCAAAGAATTACAATTTTACAATTACATGCTCTTTGCCATCCATTGATATATTCCACATATATATAAATACATTAGAGGGTCAAATGCTAACAACTAGCCTACCAGAAGCTGCATCCTCAGCAATGGTAGCTATGACCTCATCGGTTAATCCTCTGACGGCTGACACCTGCTTATGTTGGGTACGCCTTGCGCGGCCATCTGATCTAGCTGTTGTTGTGATATAAATAAATAAAGCAAGGGTGAGCAATAGCCCACCAAAAATATAATTGAACGGCAATAATATATGACAGTTCAAAATATCTTTGAAACCATATGCCATGCATTAACGATGTAGTACCAATATAAGGTATGAGATGAAGTTACAAGGTAACTCAAAAATATATTTGTTTTGAATAAATATCTGCTATGCAAAAGATAAGCAAGATATTCTCAATTATCATAAAAGAGGAACTTGCAGGAAAAATATTGCAATTCCGGTTTCAACACTTTTTCACCTTGCCAACACCAATAGTGTTGCAGAAATTTCTCACTTTTAGAAGATGAACTAATACGGGAGCATTGCCGCGCCAGATGCCCTGACGTTTACGATGATCAGTCGTATGTCATGCATCTCATCAGTCGTTCTCTACATGTAGAAGGTAGCTCCGACGGATTTACTTATCTACCGCCCTCTGGAACTCCTCAGCCAACGGTTGGGCTATTGCTGGACCGGCGCCACTCGGCCACTTACGCGTCTCCTAGTTCGAATATCATCCATGACTCTGAAACGTAAAGTTCGTTCCCCTTTTTCCCCAAGTGCAACACTTGTTGATAGGACTCCACAAAGTAGTCGTATCTAATTGGAAAGGAAAATTCACCAATATTTCCCAAGCTGATGCTTGTTAATGGATATAAACTTGTTACATCAATCATACCCCTCGAGCGTTGAGGAGGTAACCAAAAGACTCATATCGATGCTTGAAAGAATCAAGATGTGAGTGACAAGATAATTTTAGCAAGTATAGGACCGGGCAGCCCAATAAATAACATCTCTCAAGTGAGGTCCCCTTATATATGTTTGGATGTTGAGCGAGTATTTAAATCTTCTTTAAGATAGATTTAAATAAAAATAGAGTTTTGGAAACCTCCCCTTGATAAAAATAGTCATAAACTACTCCAAAATATTTTACACCATATCTGAAGGTGACATATAATCCTTGAATAATATGAATCATTATAAAAGAACTTAAAAGGATTTAAATAAATATTCCAAGAATATTTATTAACTCAATATTAATTAAGGAATATGAATAAATCATAATATTACTCGTAAGTAATCCTCGAATGAATATTTAGAATTATTTACTAAATAACTCTCTTCTTTATATGAATATTCCAGATAATATTCATTATTTAAATAAACTCAAATAAATGTTTAAAATCATGTTCACTAAATAAATCCACTCTTAAATGGATATTTGAAAATAATAATGTTTATTGGTGAAATAAACATCCCTTGGATATTTGATATAATATTCATTAAATTAATAATGAATATTCAACTAAAAAAATGATATTTATTGATGAAATAATTGTCGACTGAATATTTGAGACAATATTCATTAAATAAATAATGAATACTCAATCTTAATAATATTTATCAAAGAAATGATTATCGAATGAATATTCGAAATTATGTTCAATAATTAAATCAACTTTAAATGAATGTCGAAGATAACATTTATCGTCTCAAGGGAATATTCAAAATAATATTTATCGATGAACTGGAGTTCGAATCAATGTTCAACTAATATTTATAAAATAAATAGAGATTGAATGAATATTCGAAATAATATTCATCTAAATAAATAAGGCTCGAATGAACATTAAAATAATATTCATTAAATAAATAAACTCGAATGAATATTCAAAATAATATTTATCGGAGAAATAAGAATGAATATTCTCTAAGTAAATAACTTAACTGAGGGTTCGAAATAATATTCGAATATTAAATCGACTTTAGATAAATATTAAAGATAATGTTCATCGAATAATTAAATATCTGATGAATAACCCGAATAATATTTATCAAATAATCTCAAGGAATATCTCAATAATATTCGCCAGATAATAAATGGGAAATATTTACTTAATTATTTTCCTCTGAAAATAATGTCAATATATCAAGAAATAACGACTCCCGGTCTATAATCAAGGAATGAGGTTCAGATGCCCTTCGCTTAAGGGTCTTATAAATTTCCGGCTTATAACTGATATAATAACTATCTAGCTCATAAGCCAACAATAATTCAGGGAACAAGTATATCAATATGACTTTGAAAACAAGCATGCATGCTATGGCATATGCATAACAACAATTATATATATTATCACAACAACAGTTCCAAGGTATTGGAAACTTGCCTGGCAATCCTGTAGGGGTAGTGTGCCTTGTGTCAATCCGGTGATCTATACATAGTCACAATAACCGAGGTCAATCACTTAACACTTTTTAAAAGACTAAGTATAACTTAACTTAAGTCGACACACGTTTCCGAATTATCTCATTATACATCTCTTAGTGTAACTCCCTCTATTATCACTTTGACTCGACATTTGTTCGCTACCAAGACACGTCGTCATACTTACGCTTTGTATATACTTAAGTCGTACAAGTTCTAAGGTCGGTCGTTTACGAATCAAGATTATACCTCGAGTTTTATCGCCCGTTTTCTAAGTTATAACCAAAGTCATACTTTTAAGGGGTTCGTTCGCGTTTAACCTCGATTCAAACATTTTTATAAAATCGGAAAACGATCCATTTGACGTGTGGTTTTCTCTCACACCTTCCTTTTTACCTCTAGTATTTAATTATCAAGATTCGCCACTGATTTCGTACAATTAAAGGAATCCAATTTCGGTTACGAACTTTCGTTTACGGTTTCGAACCACTTTTACGAATTTAATCATAACTCCTAAACCGTAAGTCCGTATCATACGAACTTTATATCAAAACGAAGCTTATAACATAATCTAGCTTTTCATGGCAAAATACGAAATAGGACAGTGAGTTTTATCAACTGTGATGCTCGGTTTCTTAAGGTTAACGAAATTTTGGCATTATAACGGCTATAAATCGAACGTTCTAAAAATCGTAACAACACAACCAAGCCACACCGGGCATCAACACAACTCATAAACATGATTCTCATATCCACAAGTCCTAGCACCACTGGTCTTAATCTCAAGATCATCAAGGACTTGAATCATGACTAAATAACTACTAAGAACAACTACATGATCATGTAAACATGCTTATACTAACATCATCATCAAATCTCATCTAAAACTCCATTAAAACTCAAATTAAAACTTGGATTCTTGAAGTTTATACCTTCCTTGGAGTGTGAACTAGTTTTACCAGGCTTGGTATGGTCCTTGGATTGCCTTAAGCTTGCTAGATCAATCATAAGAAACATGAAAACCAAGATTAGTTCTTAAGAAACACTATTCACCCTCATCTTTCTTGATTTTTTTGAAAATGGAAAAAGAGGAGATTGAAGCTAGGATTTTTAGGAGATCACTTTTATGAAATATAGAACTCACCATAAAAGTTTGGAGATCAAATGATGGTTGGAAGCTTGATTTTGATTCTTGAAATTCAAGAATAGCCGAATGGATGGTTTTTGTGGAGAGTTTGATATTTTGCTTGGTTAATCTTGATCAATAATGCATAAAGTGGATGGCCTTGGATAATATCTCATCTAAAACACCTTTATTAAAGTGATGATGCATGGAGTGATGCATTTTGCAAGCCATGTGTTGATGTTTAAGTGGTTTCCATGCTAAGTATTGGTTGGATTTCTAAGTACTTGGTTTATGCTTCAATTGCCTAGTTA
Organism: Kitagawia praeruptora; assembly: GCA_037693485.1. Lineage (NCBI taxonomy): Eukaryota > Viridiplantae > Streptophyta > Magnoliopsida > Apiales > Apiaceae > Kitagawia > Kitagawia praeruptora. Next base: position 119,497,257 of record CM075352.1, read on the forward strand.
CTCTTGTAACTAAATGGTTACTAGATATTTTCTGGTAGCACATGCATGTGTCTAGCTTCCCCTGCTTGCTCTTTTGTCCGGTTATTGCTTAATTCGTTGATCGTTCGAGGGAATAACTCATCCGTCTCTCGTTAGGGTTTTACCGAAAACCTTCTTAATATTTATAATACTATTCTCCATCTTTCTTAACACTTCTCGAATTTAATTTCCTTAAATCCCTTTTATAAATCCTTAAGTCTTGCAGTGTCCAGGGAAATCTCGGAGAAAATAAAAGTGCTCTTTTTCTGAATCCGACAGCTTTTACATACACTTATTTTCCTCCTGGATCATTAATACGAACTCAGAAATCCGTTCCGAATACCGGGTATAACATTATTATAATAATATTCCAAATTCCACCAAAATCACTATTCATCACTTATTTTTATTTAATTCCTATAATTAGGAAAATGAACCTGGTTCACCCTCGAGTGTTCCTTAACCTTTTTACGGAACCGATGGGCTTATAATAGATATTGATTTGGATGACATGAGGGTATCTATTTCTCTCTAGGGAATCTTATCTTACTTTCTAGGAGATAGATTATTATAATCTAAGTTATCACCCAATAGCATCCTTCAGGCCATATAACCTTGGAATATATATCCTTTCATTATTCATTCTTTAAAGCCAGTATTACATTGTAGTTGTAACCACTGATCACTCTTACATCAATACATAATAAAAGTTTTAATTCTACCCAAAAATCTGGGTTCTTACAGTATTTATCAGATTAATAAGAACAATGAAGAACTCAAGAATCTGAAGAAAAGACTGATTCAGGTTCTGGCAGAGAATGAAGAGGAATTGTTATCAAGATTCTTGCAGATAAATAATTTCTTTGTTAGAATTTTTTAGACTAAGCCTGAAGATTACTAGTAGAATTTTGTTTTGAGTTTTTGACATCATTGAATCAAATAATTTGTGCTTTATTTCATTAAGTACAAATTGGGGGAGATTTTTAGATATTGATTCAAGTGATATCAGGATCTGGATTGTTACTGATCAAGATACTGATGCTGACGTCATCAGGAATACAACGTCAGTATGAAGGTATCGTCAGTATTAGAAGCTGGTCAGGATTTCGTAAAGATTCTCATTAGACCAGAGATCAAGGAAGATTGATATGTCGGTTCCTAATTTATAGGAAGGCAACTATCATACAAGATATGCATTCAGAGATATATGTAATTGATTTGGAATATCTTGTAATTGATAGTGTAACTGTGTATGCTATATAAACACAGTTTAGGTTTTACATTATTGTAATCGAATACACGAGTTATTCTGTAACCTAGTAGCTCTTAAGAACACAAGAATTTCTTAATAGAGTTTGTAACAGTTTTATATCAGAATTAATAAAAATCTTATACAATTGTATTCAACCCCCCTTCTACAATTGTTATTTACTGGGCAACAGTATTTAATACTAGGGTTAGGGAGCTTCGTGCTTTAATGGCTGTTTCCGTGTTCGAGACTAATCGGTCCTCACAGAGTGCCTACGTATCTCGTTATTGAGAATCAAGCCAAAACGTAGTTCTGAGAATGAGGGGTCAGACCCTTTGTATAGGCTGAGAAGCCCTAGAATCGTAGTAGAATTAGGTGACTTGGTGGGCAAGTCACCGCCTTGAGGAAGGTTCTGGACTCCTTCCTTGTAGGAGTCAGTTCCCATATCGAATTCTGTGCCTTGGAGGCTAAGCTTGGTAGGAGTAATATCCTTATCTGACTCTTATTGCTGAGCTGGTAATTACCCCTAATATTAATTATGAAATTAATATTGTAAATAGGGTTTGGGCCCATCTGGTGGGCCCCACGTTTTGACCATATTTGGTCCATTTAATGCCACATTAAATGCGTCTTTAGGGCTTACTTTTAGCCCATATCACTTTTTATTCCAGGAAAGTAAATATACATATCCATTTTAATTTTAATCAGAATCTTTTTATTTTAGGAAAGTAAACTAATCCATTAATATGATACATATATTAATTCAAGACACTAATACAACACTTAAGGAAACACTTAAATTAATTCAAGACACTAGAAGTAGGAATATAATACAACACTTAAGAAAACACTTAAAAGAATATTTAAAATTAACTTAAAGGAACTTTATAATTTTTTAAAATTAAAGAACACCTTATTAATTTTTTTATAAGAATTCAAAATTTTAGAAAAAATATTTAATTTATTTCGGAAACACTTTAAATGTCTTATTAGTTTATTACCTTTTTAAAGAACAGTAATTGAAAATTTATGTTATTTTTATTTATTATGTTTTTTGTAATTATTTTATTGGAATATTTAAAAGATCACTGATTAATATTTTAATTAATTTTTATTTTTTTTTAATTTTTTCATTGAACACTTAAAAGAACACGTTATTAGTATTTTAATTATTTTTTTATAAGGATTCAAAATCATTAGAAAACATGTTCCTTTGTTTAATGAAACACTTAAAAAACACTTAAGAGAACACTTATTAATATTTTAGTTATTCTTCTTAAAAAGTTAATATTTTAATTAAATTTGAAGTGCTTTTAGTTTTTCATACACTGGAAAGAACACTTAGAGAACATTTATTAGAATACAATCGTTTTTTCTCTTCTGAGAATCGTCTTGTCATCTGACATGGTTGTTTAGTGAGTTGTCCTTTCGTTATAATCTTATTTCTGCTGTTAAGTTTTGTTTCTAGTCATGTCATCAAGAAAAAGTCCAACACAGGAAATGGAGGAAAGTTTTGCAAGGATATAGATTGAGGATGAAGAAGAAGGAGGACTAATGTATGAAGAATCGACTGAGAGTCTATCAGAAATCGATACGCGTTGGTGTTTAGTTGGGCGTTTTTTAACAGATTCGCACATAGATTTCCAAGCAATGCAACACAAAATGGCGTCTTTATGGAAACCTGGAAGAGGGCTGTATGTTAAAGAGCTTGAGCCAAACCGATATTTGTTCCAGTTCTATCATGAAGTCGATATTAAACGTGTTATCGAAGGGAGTCCATGGACTTTTGGACGTTTTCATTTACTATTTGAAAGGCTAAGAGAAGGGGATAATCCGAGAGCAATGGTGATAAACAAAATGGATCTGTGGGTTCAGTTGCATGAAATGAATTCTGGGTTTATGTCACAGAGAGTTGTCAAAGATATCGGTAATTATATTGGATCGTTTGTGGAGTCAGACCCTAATAATTTTATGACTGTTTGGAGAGACTACTTAAGGGTCAGGGTATCAATCTCCATCGATAAACCATTAAAGCGACGGATGAAGTTGAGAAGGTCTGAATCACAATGGTTGTTATGCCAAAATCACGCAAGCGCACGTTGTCACAAGTAATATATGATTAAATCAAGTTCGTTCCCACAGAGATCTAGAATGATGTTCAATTCAATTAGTGTACCTATGCACCGATGTATGGTTTTTATCCACTGCTAAGACAAATAACAAATTGGATTTTTATTAACTACTAAATTATTTATCAAACTAAAGATTAACTAATTTAAGAGATTAAAGTCGAATTACTAATATGAGAATAAAACATGGAATCCTAGTTTCATCATCTACTTCACTTAGAGTTGTAGCCTTTAATCACTATGTGCAATGGTTTTGATATCTGATCGGATAACAAAAAACAAGTATACGCTACCTGTCAGCATACGCATACCAAACTAAACATACATCCACAAAAGAGATAGAAGATGAATAGACACCAATTATGCTTAGACCCTATATGTCTATAGAATTTGAAAACATAACGGTTGAAGAACAAGTTATCCATAAAGATCACACAGGGCAGTATAAGTATTTTCATCTCACACCACAAATCATATTGATAACAATTATGAACCTATGCTAGCATGGCAAGTTCTAAATCTCAAGATCCACTTTCACTTCACAAGAGATTAACAAATTAGATGTTCGCGACGCATCTATCTATTATGCATAACCATACGAGGATATCAATTATACACCACACATAAATCTTTAAGGCATGCAAACTACTAAGCTACATAGATAAATCCACTAGGATCCCATGACAACGATTAGCCCATAATTGAACCGTTCATCGTTATGGGATTTAATGAAAACATGATTTAAAACAAGATGTGGAAGAAAGAAGTAAAAATATTATTAAAACTAAGAGTTGAGAAAACAAATCTATAATCCAACGTATACAAAAGATGAAGTAGATCTAGATCCTTGCTTGTCACCGAGAGTTGAATCCTTCTCTCCATTTCTCCCTTGCAGATCTAAACTATAATATGTAATGTATGTAATAATGATAATGATCTAATTTTACAAGGGTTGGATGTGTTTATATAAGCTCTAGACATCTTGCCCAACAAGAAAATACCAAATCAGAATTATAATAGAAGTACGTTTCCTAAACTGATTCTGATTTAAAGGGAAATTCGTAGCTGTCTTTTCTTCAGTAATTCTGGAACGTTCCAGCTGCAATTGGGCCTCTGGACCACTTTAGAATGATAGAGAATCTCGTTATCTTCGCGTGGACAGTAAGATCGCCCAAAATTGACTTCTAGAACTCAAGATATGGCCCAAACAGTGAATCTCACGCGTGCAGCCCAATAAATCCGAATTTTAATAAATTAAATCTCCAAAAACGACAAAAACATCCACCATAATCAACATCCTTGTAAATCTGCACAACTAAACAAAACACATCAAAACTACAAGAAACTTGAGCCCAAGACAATCAATTTAAGCCGATTTAGAATGCTCCAAGTGGATATAAAATCCACTTATCACACCCCCAAACTTAAACCGATGCTTGTCCTCAAGCATAAACAATTACAACTAATTAACTAACTAGTACCACTTCCGTAGGTGATCACGGTTGCATTTGGCATATGCAACAAGCCCTTTAAACCCCTAGGCAGCCCTAGTGGACGAGTAAGGTCTCGTGAGGGCCTATAGTGAATGTACCCACAAAATCCATTTAACCTAATGCAATGCAATGCATGAATGCAACTAATATGCAAATGCAATTAATCTAATCTACCATACCTTCAATCCTCTCATGTCATATCAACTTAAGAATCAAAGTAAATACGCAATGTCTTGGTGTCGAAAGTGCAAGTATTCACATAGTCTACTCAATGAACATGCATAAGTTCTCACAAGTCCATGTCAAGTGTAAGAATAAGTTAGTAAACATGCTAAGCCTACAAGAGCACATCTTTGAGACAACACTCGGGATCTCATACGCAAGAACAAGCAAACACTCACAATCCACTCACAAAAAATATTCACTCAAGAACCAGGGTAAGTGTATCACTCAATTCCAACAAAAATCATAAGTATGCTTGATATTTGGTATCAATCTAACTCTTAACACAACATACATCAATGACGATAATCAAAAGGTCTTTAATTGGGTTGTAACGGGGCTAGGGACAAGGTATGTCAAATAAGCCAAAATAGGTGAAGTGTTAAAAGCTAGTAAGTACCATAATAAATCATACACAACACCCTATTTTCTCCCCCACATAATTTTTACTAAACAAACACTCGACTAGTCGACTGAAATAGGATCGCAACAAACACAAAAATGCTCTCATAATATATATATTTTTTTCTGTTTTTTTTTTCTTTCTTTTTTTTTTCTCTTTTTTTTTCGAGAGCTAAATATAACACAAACGATAATATACACCATAACAACGATCCCATGAATTTATTACACATGTCGACTATCAAGTAAACAACCAAACCCAATTTTCAATAATTCCCCCAAAAGTAAGACCAACAATAAACCCCTCCTTACACACCTTATTACTCCCTTAAGCACTCTACTAGCCTTTGACAAAGTGGGTTCAAATTATTGTAAGGCCAATACAAGAAAAAGGTCTAGGCAAGTAATGTGGTATGTCACCGAAAAATAGGATTAAGCTCAACGGTTTAACTAATTGATCATGTAAATATCGTATGGTAATATGGGAAAATATGTGGTTATTCCTAAATGCCTTTATCATTTTAATCGTCAAATAATGTCATGCATTTCAAGAAAGACCTCAAACAACTGCTAGCAATGCAAACAATCCGTGGACACTCAAGCAAACGAATAAATTGCAAATAAGGCTCAAAATCTCACTTGGTGGAAAAACATACTTAATCCCAAGCAACATCTCTCTAACGCACCAACTTGTATTCAAAGCATGCAAACTAAATTATCTTGCACATATTCATGTCCTTCTAATTACTTACAACATTCAATAAGTCTACTAGCTTCAACTTACTAGTGTATGTGTGTGCACAAGAACAAAGCATATCACTTCTCAAACAAAAGCGTCAACAACACAAAATTCCTATCAAGCATGGGTGCAAATGCAAACTATTATGAACTCACATGATATACGAAAATAAAAACAGAATGTCCTATATGAAACAAACGTAGATAACACGAACATAAATGCATAATTTACCACTACTAATATGCAAAGCATGAAATCCTACATGAACACATAATACAACAACAACTACTAATCCCTCAAACCACCCCCAAACTTAAAATATTCAATGCCCTCATTGAATGGAAGTAATACAAGGGATAGCAGAACATACCTACTCATCCTCGCTATCATCACCCTCGTCATCCTCGTCAGATGAATCAGGTAGAGGATACGGAGTCCGAGCTCCAAAGATAGGCCACTGAACAGCAGTATTGGGTGACTGAAACTTTGCCTCCAAGGCTATGCCCATGTCCTCAGAATACTGGCGACTGCTAACATGCATAGCATCCAACCGCCTAGTCATTCGATGAAAATAAGATTCAAGAGCGGACATATCCACCATACTCTGCGAAGAACCTGCCCTAGCCACTGCCGGTGCCCTTGGAACATGTGGCGGAGCGCCCGCTCCCTGACCACTAGCATCATTCACAACAAAGCCTAGACCCCTAGGATAAGGAGTGCCGCCCGGCCACTCCTTCAACCTCAACCGATCAATAGTAGCATCCGTAACAGAAGCCGTAGGTTTATGCACCGGCTCTCCTTCATAACATTTGACTTTCGATGCATCACACAAGTACGCGATGATAGAAGCATAAGGAATACTAACCGACGAATTGCTTCCCAAAAACTGAAGAATATTTTGATTGATAAGGTACCCAAGGTCAACATACTCACCTTTGAGAATACCCCATAACAAGATAGCTCTATCAACAGTAACATCGGAAACATGGTTTGACGGAATGATATTAGAACTAATGAAAAAGAACCATGCCTTTGCAAAACCCGACAATGATGAAGCCGGGAAGGTACACTTTATCTCCGTACCTAACCTACGTTTCCACTCCGTTCCCGGAACACATAGCTCACCAACTAGTGCATCAAGATCAACATCATCCTTAGTCTTTTGTCCCCAATCCGTAGCACCTCTAGGTTTAGGCGGTAGCCTAATCAAAGTATGAATAGCACGAGGCGAATAATCCACCTTCTGACCCCTCACAATCGCGGAGTTATTCCTTGCTATCGAAGCATTAACATAAAACTCCCATACCACATCCAACGCGGCCTCAATAGCAAATTCACAAAATAATGTCCAACCCCGCTCACTAATCATATCCACCATCTCCGTATATTTACTACCTGGCACAAGCCTCCGTTCCTGAATAACCGTCTTTGAAATTAACCGACCATACTCCGCTTTAGCATCCTCATTCACAAATCTTTCCACCCCATTGCCCACAACATCATTCTCATCCAAAGATGGAGGAGCACTACTACCACTACCCACTAATCGTGGTCTCTTAAGAGCCATGACAACTAATATCAAGCAAGCACAACAATCTCCAAACAATCCACCAAATAAAGAACCCCCAAATTACACACCAAGAACCCTATCTTGCAAAATTCACAAATTCAAATAAAAGATGAGATAGAATATTACCCAATTGAATCAAAGAGGTGAACTTGCTAGATGGATAATGGTGTATGTAATTTAGAGATGAGAAAGGTTTTTTTTTTTTTTGGGATTGAATTAGATGTAGGATATAATTTAGGGGTGTTAGGGTTTTAATTTGAAGTGAAATTGGGATAGGATATGAAGTAAAGGAGATAGGAATTGAAATTTATGAGTTTTTACACTCAAAAACACGTCTGGGCAGGAGGTCTCGGCGCTTGATGCGAGCTCTGGCGCATGATGCGCGGTTCTGATCTGCGCATTTCAGCGCTCCTGCGCCGCTGGGCGCCTGATGCGCTCTCCTGGTCTGCGTTACCCGGCGCTCCTGCGCGCTGGCTGGCGCATGATGCGCTGGCGCAACCTGAAATTCTGTATATATATATATATATATATATATATATTTTTTTTTTTTTGGAAATGAATACAATACAAAGAGAATACAAGGCTTGGGTTGCCTCCCAAGAAGCGCTCGTTTAACGTCACTAGCTTGACATTCTTCCGATAATTCACGTCGACGCCAAAATGGCGGAAACCTTCTCGCGATCAAACGAACCTCCATAATAATGCTTCAACCTCTGTCCATTTACTTTGAAAGTATGATCCGGTGTTGTTTCATAAATTTCAATAGCTCCATGAGGATACACCGTCTTAACAATAAACGGACCCGACCACCGTGACTTGAGTTTTCCCGGAAAAAGCTTGAGGCGAGAATTAAATAGCAACACTAGTTGACCCGGTACAAATGCCTTGGGCGTCAACCTTTTATCATGCCACCTCTTGACCTTCTCCTTATACATTTTATTATTCTCGTAAGCTTGCTCACGAAATTCCTCAAGTTCATTCAATTGAAGCAACCGTTTTGCACCCGCAGCCTTAATATCCAAATTTAACTTCTTCAATGCCCAATATGCCTTGTGTTCTAACTCTGTAGGCAAATGACATGCTTTACCATAAACCAACTGAAACGGAGACATACCTAGAGGAGTCTTGTAGGCAGTTTTGTACGCCCACACAGCTTCATCCAACTTCAATGACCAATCCTTACGGGACGGATTCACCACTTTCTCCAGAATTCTCTTGATCTCTCTGTTAGAAACTTCCGCTTGACCATTAGTTTGAGGGTGATAAGCAGTGGCAACACGATGCGTCATATTGTACTTTGCCATCAACGTAGTAAACTGACGATTACAGAAGTGTGTCCCCTCATCACTGATTATAGCACATGGAGTCCCGAAACGCGTGAAAATTTGCTTGTGAAGAAAATTCAGCACTACCTTAGCATCATTGGTCGGTAAGGCTTTCACCTCGACCCACTTAGACACGTAATCCACAGCTAGCAAGATGTACTGATTATTGCATGAAGAAATAAAAGGTCCCATGAAGTCAATTCCCCAAACATCAAAGATCTCCACCTCAAGAAGCATGTTAAGAGGCATCTCGTTCCTTCTAGAAATATTGCCAACCCTTTGACATCGATCACAACTCATTACAAACCGATGAGCATCCTTGAACAAGGTAGGCCAATAGAAACCTGCTTGAAGCACACGAGCCGCTGTCTTTTCTCCACCATAATGACCACCATACACAGTTGAGTGGCAATCTCTCAAAACACTCTCCGTCTCACTATATGGAATGCATCATCTAATCATCTGATCTGCTCCTTGTCTAAACAAAAATGGTTCATTCCAACGGTACCACTTCACATCATGTAAAAACTTCTTCCTTTGAGCACTCGAAAGATCCGGAGGAATAACATTGCTCACCAAATAGTTCACATAATCTGCAAACCATGGCTCTTCATCTTGCACTACAAAAAGCTGCTCATCTGGAAAAGATTCATTAATAAGAGATTTGTTATGCGAATCCATACTGTGGTCCTCCAAAAGTGACAAATGATCAGCCACCTGATTTTCTGTGCCCTTCCTATCCTTGATCTCCACATCAAATTCTTGCAATAACAGCACCCAACGAATCAATCTAGGCTTTGTATCCTTCTTCGACATGAGATATCGAATAGTAGCATGATCCGTGTACACAATCACCTTAGTACCAAGCAAGTAAGATCTGAATTTCTCGAAAGCATAGACAACTGCTAGCAACTCCTTCTCCGTAGTGGTGTAGTTAAGCTGTGCATCATTGAGGGTTTTACTAGCATAGTAAACCACATGAAAAATTTTGTTCTTCCTTTGCCCAAGCACCGCTCCAACAGCATAGTCACTAGCATCACACATAAGCTCTAACGGTTCCTCCCAATTAGGTACAGTAATGACTGGTGTAGTGGTCAGTTTCTTCTTCAAAAGCTCAAAAGCCGCAAGGCACTCATCATCAAATTTGAAAGGAACATCCTTCTCCAACAGATTGCACAGTGGTTTAGAGATTTTTGAGAAGTCTTGAATGAATCGCCTATAGAACCCCGCATGACCAAGAAAACTACGAATTCCTTTAACAGAGATAGGTGGAGGAAGATTTTCAATTGTCTCCACCTTAGCCCTATCCACTTCAAGCCCCTTACTAGATACCTTGTGCCCAAGAATAATTCCTTCTTGCACCATAAAGTGACACTTCTCCCAATTAAGTACCAAATTGGTCTCCACACAACGTTTCAATACCAAGCCAATATTATGCAAGCATTCGTCATATGAAGTACCAAAAACTGAGAAATCATCCATAAAAACCTCAACATTCGTGCCAATCATGTCTGAGAAAATAGCCATCATGCACCTTTGAAAAGTAGCAGGAGCACCACAAAGTCAAAAAGAAACTCGACGAAAAGCAAAAGTGCCAAAAGGACATGTGAATGTGGTCTTCTCTTGATCTTCCGGAGCAATACAAATCTGATTATAACCAGAATAACCATCAAGCAAACAATAATACTCATGTCCCGCCAACCTGTCTAGCATCTGATCAATGAATGGAAGAGGAAAGTGGTCTTTTCTCGTGGCTTTGTTGAGCTTCCGATAGTCCATGCAAACTCTCCACCCCGTGACTGTTCGAGTAGGAATGAGCTCATTCTTCTCATTAGCAACAACTGTCATGCCTCCTTTCTTTGGTACACATTGAACCAGACTCACCCAAGAACTGTCTGAGATAGGATATATAATACCTGCATCTAACCACTTTAGAATTTCCTTTTTCACCACCTCTTTCATAATAGGATTGAGTCTTCTTTGATTTTCAACAGTAGGCTTAGCTCCTTCCTCTAGCAGAATTTTATGCATGCAATAAGAAGGGCTGATTCCCTTGATATCTGCTATGGTCCAACCAATTGCTAACTTGAACTCCCTCAAAATTCGCAAGAGCTTTTCTTTCGCACTAGCTGACAAGTTAGAAGAAATAATAATAGGTAATGTAGATGCATCACCAAGAAAAGCATACCTCAATTGCTCAGGAAGTGGTTTGAGTTCAAGTGTAGGAGCTTCCTCAATAGATGGCTTAAGACGTCCCTCAGAATTTTTCAGCTCTGCTAACCCAAGTGATTCAAAAGGCATGTCAAATCTCTTTTTCCAAGGAGCTGAATTCAACTGTTGTAATTGCTCGGCTATATCTTCTTCTTCAAAATCAGCATCACCAACTAAAACTTTTTCCAAAGAATCAGACTTTAACAACTGCTCAAGCTCCCTAGTAACTGCGGAATCAACAAGATCCACCTTCAAGCATTCTTCTTCATCTGAGGGGAATTTCATTGCATTGAAAACGTTAAAAGTGACATTCTGATCTTGCACCCTCATGGTGAGTTCCCCTTTTTGCACATCAATTAAAGTCTTTCCTGTAGCCAAGAACGGTCTTCCCAAGATTATGGGAATCTTCTTATCCTCTTCAAAATCCAAGATAACAAAATCAGCAGGAAATATGAGTTTATCAACTTTTACCAGAACGTCCTCCACTATGCCTCTAGGATATGTGATAGATCGATCAGCCAACTGTAAAGAGATGTTAGTTGGCTTTGCCTCTGGTAGACCAAGTTGCATGTAGACTGACAAGGGCATAAGATTAATGCTAGCTCCCAAATCACACAAACACTTACTGAAATAAAGATTGCCAATAGTACAAGGAATGGTGAAACTTCCCGGATCTTTAAGCTTAGGTGGCAACTTCTATTGCAGAACGGCACTACACTCTTCCGTTAAGACAACGATCTCTAATTCATCGAGCTTTAATTTACGAGAAAGAATACCCTTCATGAACTTGGCATAACTCGGCATCTGTTCAAGAGCTTCCGCAAAAGGAATGTTAATCTGCAACTTCTTGAACACCTCTAAGAACTTAGCAAACTTCTTGTCCAAATTCTGCTTCTGGAGTCTTCTAGGATATGGAGGAGGAGGATAGATCTGAGTATTCTTTGTAGACTGCTTCGGAGAAGCTTTAACAGGTTCCTTGCTCTTCTCTACTTTACCATCTAGCTCATCAGCTACTAAGTTAGATTTCTCAATTTCAGGCAATGCAGATTTTTCGACTTGTTGATTCTGCACTTCTTCATCTTCCTTAGCTGCTGATTTAAGATCTGATGTAACCTTTCCAGATCTCAAAGTCACTGCCTTCACCTGCTCCTTGTTGTCCCTCCTACCTGGATTTGCTTCCGTATCACTAGGAAGAGTTCCTTGAGGCCTACTAAATAAGGCACTTGCAATCTGTCCTATCTGGGTTTCCAAGACTTTCTGGCCAGCTTGTAGGTTCTTTACCGCTATCCACACTTCATCTGATTTATCATTAGATGATTGCCCCGTATGAGCCTGGGGCTGTTGCTGCTGAAATCTAGGAGGTTGATATGGTGCCCTTGGAGCATAAGGCTGTTGATAGCCTTGATTGAATGGCTTCGCTTGCTGATAAGATTGTTGAGTATTTTGATTGTTGCTCCAGCTGAAATTAGGATGATTCCGATTATTAGGATGATAAGTGGCTGGAACTGGTGCAGCAGGTCTCTGAAAATTACTCACGAACTGTGCTGATTCAGAAGAGATAGCACACTGATTCGTCTCATGTGCGCCCGCACATAACTCACAAACACTAGCCACCTGCTGAACTCCATAATTAGCAAGAGAATCCACCTTCATAGCAAGAGCTTTCAACTGAGCCGTAATCATTGAAGCCGTATCTACTTCCAAAATTCCTGCTGCCCTGCCTTGAGATAGCCTTTGGGTTGGATTTTGATACTCATTAGCAGCCATCATCTCTATAAGTTCATAAGCTTCATCATAGCTCTTTGCCCACAGAGCTCCACCTGACGCTGCATCTAGCAAGGGCCTAGATTGTGCTCCCAACCCATTGTAGAACCCATTAATAACCATCCAATCAGGCATGCCATGATGAGGACACTTCCGTAGCATCTCCTTGTAGCATTCCCAAGCCTCACACAAGGTCTCGCCAGATTGCTGTTGGAATTGAGCCAACTGGTTCCTTAATGCTGCAGTTTTCGCCATAGGGAAGAATTTAGTAAGGAACTTTTGAGCAAGATCTTCCCATGTAGTAATGGAACCAGGTGGCAAAGAGTGTAGCCAGCTCTTAGCCTTATCCCTCAGAGAGAATGGGAAAAGCCTCAACCTGATAGCATCATCCGTCACACCATTACATTTGAAAGTGTCGCAGATTTCAATAAAGTCCCGAACATGCATGTTAGGATCCTCCGTAGAAGCTCCCCCAAACTGGACTGAATTCTGCACCATCTGAATTGTGCCCGGCTTGATCTCAAAATTGTTCGCTGCAATAGCTGGTCTAACAATGCTAGACTGGTCTAACAATGCTAGACTGGATGTCATTGAGTTTCGGCTGAGAATACTCCTTCAAAGCCTTGACTGCTTCTGCTGCGTCACCCATCTCTACAGTAGTTTCAAGTTTCTCTTCTTTATTATCCACTATAAGGTCGTTTTCCGCCAGTTCTTCCAAACGAGCTTGTAAGCGTGTTCGCATACAAACTTAAGTACCTGAAACACCACGAATCAAACAAACTAAGTAAGAAATCCGAGTCAGTGAATGCTAACGACCACTGATGACAAGCACATAAACTAAAATAAAAACACCGATGATCCCCGGCAGCGGCGCCAAAAACTTGTTATGCCAAAATCACGCAAGCGCACGTTGTCACAAGTAATATATGAATAAATCAAGTTCGTTCCCAAAGAGATCTAGAATGATGTTCAATTTAATTAGTGTACCTATGCACCGATGTATGGTTTTTATCCACTGCTAAGACAAATAACAAATTGGATTTTTATTAACTACTAAATTATTTATCAAACTAAAGATTAACTAATTTAAGAGATTAAAGTCGAATTACTAATATGAGAATAAAACATGGAATCCTAGTTTCATCATCTACTTCACTTAGAGTTGCAACCTTTAATCACTATGTGCAATGGTTTTAATATCTGATCGGATATCACAAAACAAGTATACGCTACCTGTCAGCATACGCATACCAAACTAAACATACATCCACAAAAGAGATAGAAGATGAATAGACACCAATTATGCTTAGACCCTATATGTCTATAGAATTTGAAAACATAACGGTTGAAGAACAAGTTATCCATAAAGATCACACAGGGCAGTATAAGTATTTTCATCTCATACCACAAATCATATTGATAACAATTATGAACCTATGCTAGCATGGCAAGTTCTAAATCTCAAGATCCACTTTCACTTCACAAGAGATTAACAAATTAGATGTTCGCGACGCATCTATCTATTATGCATAACCATACGAGGATATCAATTATACACCACACATAAATCTTTAAGGCATGCAAACTACTAAGCTACATAGATAAATCCACTAGGATCCCACGACAACGATTAGCCCATAATTGAACCGTTCATCGTCATGGGATTTAATGAAAACATGATTTAAAACAAGATATGGAAGAAAGAAGTAAAAATATTATTAAAACTAAGAGTTGAGAAAACAAATCTATAATCCAACGTATACAAAAGATGAAGTAGATCTAGATCCTTGCTTGTCACCGAGCGTTGAATCCTTCTCTCCTTTTCTCCCTTGCAGATCTAAACTATAATATGTAATGTATGTAATAATGATAATGATCTAATTTTACAAGGGTTGGATGTGTTTATATAAGCTCTAGACATCTTGCCCAACAAGAAAATACCAAATCAGAATTATAATAGAAGTACGTTTCCTAAACTGATTCTGATTTAAAGGGAAATTCACAGCTGTCTTTTCTTCAGTAATTCTGGAACGTTCCTGCTGCAATTGGGCCTCTGGACCACTTTAGAATGATAGAGAATCTCGTTATCTTCGCGTGGACAGTAAGATCGCCCAAAACTGACTTCTAGAACTCAAGATATGGCCCAAACAGTGAATCTCACGCGTGCAGCCCAATAAATCCGAATTTTAATAAATTAAATCTCCAAAAATGACAAAAACATCCACCATAATCAACATCCTTGTAAATCTGCACAACTAAACAAAACACATCAAAACTACAAGAAACTTGAGCCCAAGACAATCAATTTAAGCCGATTTAGAATGCTCCAAGTGGATATAAAATCCACTTATCAATGGTGCTGGGCAAATTTTAAATATAAGGGAGTACCTACGTTTTGTTTCATTTGCGGGCTCATTGGACATAGTGAGAAGTTTTGTGAACGTATATTTGATACCCCTTTAGAGATGATTGAGAAGCCGTATGGGGTTTGGATGAGAGCAGAACCTCGAAGGCGTAATCATATGATTGGCGCTAAGTGGCTCAGGCAAGGTGGTTTGTTTCCGGCTGAAAATCCGATGGCAGCAAATAGCAGGGACGACGGAAATTTTGGTGCCATGATTATCGCAGATAGTGGTTACAATCCCAGTCAATCAGGGAATACTACCCCGGGTGTAAGGGTAACAGATAGCATTTTTGACGGAAACAATAATGATAAGGCTGGCACAAGTTCAAAAGATTTGAAGAGAAATCATATTTCAAATGAAGAGCGGGAAAAGGAGGATACGGAAACAGAGTCATTTGGGCTTACAATTTCAGACCCAAAAAGACGTCGCACAGAACTCCAAATAATAAATGGGCCTACAAACGTTCACAGCTCAGGAGATGAAATAATGTTAGAAGCTCAAAATAGTAAAAACATGAACCAAAAAAACTTGATACTGGCGGGCTCTACAGTGCAGACCCGCCCAACATTATGAGTTCATTGAGCTGGAACTGCTAGGGGTTGGGTCTCCCTTGGAATGTTCGGTTCCTCACTGACTTAGTAAGTCAAGAAAGACCCGTGTTCATTTTTTTGTGTGAAACTCGAAGCAGGAAAGATAAGATGGAGTTTATTCGGTGTAAGCTAGGTCTTGAGGGTTTGTTTGTAGTTGAGCCTCAAGGTATGAGTGGAGGGTTAGCAATGCTGTGGAAGGAGCAAGATCAGGTAAAAGTAGTTAGTTATTCTCATAGGCATATTGATGTCGTGGCGAAGGTGGAAGGAATGGGAGAATGGAGATTAACAGGGCTATATGGAGAACCTGATAGGTCTCAGCGAAGAAAGACTTGGGATCTGTTACGAAATTTGTCAAGGGATTCAAATTTACCATGGAGCATAGTGGGCGATTTTAATAATGTGGTAGCTCAGAAGGATAAAAAGGGGGGTGATCCATATCCACGATGGTTTATAGAAGGTTTTAATGATACTTTATTAGAGGTGGGGCTGATAGATATGGATCTTGTGGGTCATCAGTTTACATGGGAAAAAAGTAGAGGCAAACCGGAATGGATGGAGGTTCGTCTTAACATAGCAGTAACGACGGAGTCTTGGTTAGAGTTATTCCCTTTGGCTAAGTTGTATAACTTAGAAGGTTCTACGTCTGACCATAGTCCGATTATTCTTGTTCCAAAGAAAAAAGAAGGTAGAAGAGTTTATGACAGGTTTAGATTTGAAAATGATTGGTTAATAGATCCAATGTGCTCTCAGCTAGTTAGTGAAGGTTGGCAGGAGAGTGTGGGAATGGGTATTCAACAGAAGATCAAAAGATGTAGTGAAAAATTAGCTATGTGGGGAAAGGAGATAACGAGTAATTTTAGCGGAAGTATCAGGGCATGTAAAGCAGATTTAAAAAGATTTCGTAGCAGGGTGGATGTTCAAGCTATGCAGCAATACGATGAGGCTAAACGTAGGTTGCATATGTTGTTGGAGCAGCGTGAAATTTTCTGGAGACAGCGGTCTAAACAGTTATGGCTTCAAGCAGGTGATAAGAACAGTCGATTCTTCCATGCTTCAGCAACTACTCGAAGGAGGGCAAATCAAATTCATAAGTTAAAAGACAATGATGGAGAATGGAGAGAGTGGGATTCTGGCTTATCAGAGGTCATTACAGATTACTACACCAAGCTTTTCAGGGCTGCAAGATCAGATTGGGAAGAGGTGATTGAATGTATTCCCCGGAAAATTACTAGTGAGCAAAATGATTACTTGTTGCAAGCAGTCACGGAGGAATAAGTGAAGCAGGCCTTGTTCCAAATGCATCCGGATAAATCCCCTGGGCCAGATGGGATGACGCCGGCGTTTTATCAGAAACATTGGGCAATTGTAGGGAAAGATGTAGTTGAGATGGTAAGAAAGTTTTTTCAAGATGGTCTGATGCCTCACAGTTTAAATGCAACGAATGTAGTATTGATTCCGAAAAAGAAAAGTCCGACTGAGATGGGTGATTTGAGACCTATTTCTCTTTGCAATGTGTTGATGAAGGTAATAACAAAAGTAATGGCGAACCGTATGAAAGGTTTTCTTGGAGATATAGTCACGGAGAACCAAAGTGCTTTTGTTCCAGGTAAAATTATTTTGGATAATATTATGGTATCGTATGAGGTCATGCATTACTTGAAACGGAAAAGAAGGGGAAAAGAGGGGTATATGGCTGTTAAACTAGATATGAGTAAAGCCTATGATAGAGTAAAGTGGGTTTATTTACAGGCTTTACTACAAAAAATGGGTTTTAATGATTGGTGGATACATCTGATTTTGCAATGTATTACTTTAGTGTCGTATTGTATCATGCATGGCTTTAGAGAATTGGGATCAGTTGTGCCAAGCCGGGGAATTCGTCAAGGTGACCCTCTATCACCTTACTTGTTCATCCTCTGTGCAGAGGGCCTGTCTGCATTAATACACAAGTATGAAACGAATAAGTGGCTTCAAGGGGTATCGATTTGTAGGCGAGCTCCTGTTATTACGCATATTCTTTTCGCCGATGATTGCTATATATACTGTAAGGCAAGTGAAGTAGAAGCAGGCAAGTTGTTGGCAATGTTGGATACGTTTGAAAAGGCAACTGGTCAGAAGGTAAACTCGTCTAAATCATCAGTATTTTTTAGTACGAATGTGATTGAGTATAATCGTGTGATGATTTGTGATGCTCTGGGAATGATAGAAGCAGATGAGAAGAGTAAATACTTGGGTCTTCCCAGTATTTTAGGGAGAAATAAGTCAGCA
The DNA here is from genome assembly GCA_037693485.1 of Kitagawia praeruptora. Classification (NCBI taxonomy): domain Eukaryota; kingdom Viridiplantae; phylum Streptophyta; class Magnoliopsida; order Apiales; family Apiaceae; genus Kitagawia; species Kitagawia praeruptora. The sequence goes on from CM075352.1 coordinate 119,515,642, forward strand.
TTATTGGGATATTTAAAGGACAAGGTGACCAAACGAGTTCAAAGTTGGGAGAAATTATGATTAAAAATGTTGCTCAAACTCTTCCGAGTTATGCAATGAGTGTCTTCTTATTGCCCCTTGAGATTACTAAAGATATTGAACGTACTTTGGCTAAGTATTGGTGGAATTCGAATTCAAGTAAGGGCTCGAGTATTCACTGGATGTGCTGGGAACGTATGAGCAGACATAAGAGTAGTGGAGGCCTTGGTTTTCGAGACTTTCGAGACTTTAATCTAGCTATGCTTGGAAAGCAAGGATGGAGGTTCCTTATAAATAAAGGAAGTTTGGTTAGTAAGGTTTTTAAAGCTCGGTATTTTTCTGATCGTGATTTCTTATCAGCTGATCTTGGAAGTAATCCAAGTTATGTGTGGAGAAGTGTTTGGGAGGCTAAAGAGCTGATTAGAAGAGGAGCAAGGTGGATGTTAGCTTCAGGAGAAAGTGTAGATATTGTTAATCAACCGTGGGTGAATGATGAGCTAAACCCTTATGTTACATTTGAATCGCAGGCATTTGAGGGGAATAAGGTAGTTTCTCTTATGTGTATGGATAGAAGGGAATGGGATGGGGATATATTAAAGGACCTTTTTAATGAAAGGGATCAGAAATGTATTCTGAATACGCAGCTGCATAATAGGTTGATAGAGGACAAGGTTTACTGGAGGAAAGAGAATTCGGGGAGATATTCTGTCAAGAGTGCGTATAGGATGTTGCAAGAGCAGAAAGGTTTGTGGAACTGTGATAATAACTCGACCTTTTGGCATAAATTGTGGAGGATCAAAGCTCCTGCAAAAGTGTTAAATCTACTGTGGAGGGCTGCTATGAATTGTTTGCCAGCTTTAACGTTGTTAAACCAAAGGAGGGTGCCGGTTCTCTGTATCTGCCCTGTGTGTAATGGGGAAGAGGAGACTGTAATCCGTGCATTGTTAACTTGTCCTAGAGCGGTTCAAATATGGCAAATGGTCATTCCAGACGTAACACAAGAGATAGGTGGAGGTTTTATCAGTTGGTTAAGGGGAGTGATTGATGGTATTAATAAAGATAGAAGAGCAACAGTGAAAACAGTATGTTGGGCCATATGGAAGGCACGGAATGAGAAGGTTTGGAATAAACGAAATAGTTCAGCAAATGGTGTCATGTATTTTGCAAAACGGTACCTTAAACAATGGAGAGAAACCCAAAGTCGGTCATATGTGGCTCTAACTCAGGCACCTTGCTTGGAAGACAGAGCTGTTACTTGGGTAAAACCACAGGAGTTTTCAGTTAAGGTAAACGTGGATGCAGCATTATTTCAGGAACAAGTTTCGACTGGGGTAGGCTTAGTTGCTAGAGATTGTAAGGGAGAGTTAATTCAGGCGAAGACAATTTTGAAGGAGGGCTGTGTGGCTCCTGATTTAGCAGAAGTAATGGCGATTAAAGAAGCTTTGAGTTGGATAGAGGCTAATCAGTGGCAGGAAGTCGGGGTGGAGTCAGACAGTTTGATAGCAGTGCAGGCTATACGGAGCAAAATTCCGATGACTTCACCATTTGGGATGATCGTGGAGGAGTGCAGAAATAGGTTGAGGCTTTTAAACAAAATTTCGTTGTGTTTTGTCAGACGGTCTGCTAACATGGCAGCTCATTGTGTAGCGAGGATGTCATGTTCTTTTCCAGATCGAGTATTCGATAAGGGGAATGTCCCTATCGAGATCAAGAATATGTTATCGAATGATCTAATAATATGAGTTTCTTCTTTTCGTCAAAAAAAAAAGAGAACATTTATTAGAATATTTAAATTTAAATTTTTTCAGAAAGAACAATAAAAAATATAATAATTTTTTAAATTAAAGAACATGTTAATATTTTTTTATTGGAATTGAAAAATAAAGAAAACAAAATCTATTTTATTTAAGAAACACTCTAATTATCATTTTTGTTTATTGCCTTTTTAAATATCACTTAAAAACACTTATTGAAACATTATGATATTTTCATTTACTATGTGTTTTGTTATTATTTTATTAGAATATTTAAAAGAACACTTATCAATATTATAATAAAATTTGAAGTGTATTTTAGTTTTTCATAGAACACTTAAAAGAACACGTTATTAGTATTTTAATATTTTTTTTATAAGGATTCAAAATCACATGTTCCTTTGTTTGATGGAACACTTAAAAAAAATACTTAAGAGAACACATATTAATATTTTTAATTAAATTTGAAGTGATATTACTTAAGTGAACATTTAATAGAATATTTAAACTTAAATTTAATTTTTTCAGAAAGAACATTAAAAGAAACATTATAATTTTTTAAATTAAAGAACACGTTAATATTTTTTTATTAGAATTGAAAATTATAGGAAAAAAAAACTATTTTATTTCAAATGCACTCTAATTATCGTTTTTGTTTATTACCTTTTTAAATAACACTTAAAAACACTTATTGAAACATTATGTTATTTTCATTTATTATGTGTTTAATAACTATTTTATTGGAATATTTAAAAGAACACTTATCAATATTTTAATAAAATTTGAAGCGTTTTTTAGTTTTTCAAAGAACACTTAAAAGAACACGTTATTAGTATTTTAATAATTTTTTTTATAAGGATTCAAATCATGTGTTCCTTTGTTCAATGGAACACTTAAAAGAACAGAGAACACTTATTAATATTTTAATTAAATTTGAAGTACTTTTAATTTTTATAGACACTAAAAAGAACACTTTAGAGAACATTTAATAGAACATTTAAACTTAAATTTTTTCAGAAAGAACATTAAAAAACAATGTAATTTTTTAAATTGAAGAACACGTGAATATTATTTTATTAAAATTGAAAATTATAGAAAAAAATCTATTTTATTTCATAAACACTCTAATTATCGTTTTTGATTATTACATTTTTAAATAACACTTAAAAAAACTTATTGAAAAATTATGTTATTTTCATTTATTATGTGTTTTGTAATTATTTTATTGGAATATTAAAAAGAACATTTATCACTATATTAATAAAATTTGAAGTGTTTTTTAGTTTTTCATAGAACACTTAAAAGAACACGTTATTAGCATTTTAATAATTTTTTTATGAGGATTCAAAATCATCAAAAAACATGTTCCTTTGTTCAATGGAACACTTAAAGAACACTTATTAATATTTAAATTAAATTTGAAGTGCTTTTAGTTTTTCATAGACACTGAAAAGAACACTTAAAAGAACATTTAATAGAACACTTATTAATATTTTAATTAAATTTGGCGTACTTTAAGTTTTTCATTGAACACTTAAAAGAACACGTTATTAGTATTTTAAATTTTTTTTTTATAAAAGTTCAAAAACATCAAAATAATCAAAAAAAAACACCTTCCTTTATTCCATGAAATACTTAAAAGAACACTTAAGAGAATACTTAAAAAAATTAATAGAATATTTAAAATTAAATCTTTTTAGAAAGAACACTTAAAAATATTATAATTTTTTTAATTAAAGAACAGGTTATTATTTTTTTATTAGAAATTAAAATTATGGAAAAAAATGATTTATTTTATTTCAGTACTCTTTTAAAGAACACTTAATGAAACATTATATAGATGACGTATGATCGTATCCTGTTAATGAAAAATGAATCTCGACTATTTTGGTCAAAAAATGAATCTTCATGTGTGCGCCAATCTTTATACTTTAGTTAAATAAAATTTTGAGCACAATATAAGCAAGCCTTTGTAGAATCTGACAAAATTTAATTATGTCATCTATAATCAAGTCTCCATTTAACAAGATGATATAGGTTGTGGTGTGTATGTTGTAATTAATTGTACTACCTATATACATCAATTAATTGTGAAGTTATGATTTAACTAATTTCCAAAAATAATTATAGTTTGAAAGATTGTATATTTTTTTATTTTAATGTTGATTGTGCAAATCATGTCAAATGATTTCATGTAATATATTAGATGAAAATCAAATATAGCTGTAATATTATGCTTAATCTTGTTTTCCAATGATGCCCTTCAAATGTAATTATGGTATTGTTTTAATTAAGCTTGCTATTTTCTTATCCGTTAGATTAAGATCAAATTAAAGGCTGAGATGATGGTCTCTCGGTTCTCTTAATATTCATGGTCTCTCGGTTCTCTTAATATGCATGTTCTCTCTTGAGCATGAGCCTATATATATATATATATATATATATATATATATATATATATATATATATATATATATATATATATATATATATATATATATATATATAGAGAATAAGGAATATCATATTATCTTGAATTACTTATATCAGGTAAAATGATACCACTCTAACATGTTTTACACTCAAATTACTGTTTATACAAGCCTAACAACATGAAATAAGGGACCCACCCATCTCTTTCCCCACTTACATTATTTCCTTGACTCTCCCACTTTTTCCCACTTTTTCCGTGCTTTAGAGTTAAACACTCATTTGACCTGACCTAAGAATATCTAGGTGTCTTAAATCAGGTTTATCTGATATTCTTTATTCTCATATATATATATATATATATATATATATATATATATATATATATATATATATATATGTTTTTGCTCAAATACAAACCACTCTTAAAATGAGAACTACAAATCAACACAAAATATATTATATATCATTTATTCTAAGGGCCCCGCCAGAGGCACCTTCACAAAAAAGTCTTATAATTCAACCCTCTATCCATTCATCAAAAAAAAAAAATTGTTGCCACGTCATCATTTTAAAAAAAATATTCAATGAATGGGTAGAGGGTAGAATTATAAGACTTTTTCGTATTGGGGTACCCCTAGTTTGGTCATTAGATTAGCTTAAATGTTGGATTGAAATTTGGTTTTTAGGCTTGTATTGGAGTAGCCCCATACATATATATATAGGGAGGGTCTCAAATGAGACCACCCTTATAATGAGACCCTCTCTTAAAATGAGTCCCCCTCATATATCTTTTATTCTAAAGGGCCCCACCAGGGGCACCCAATACGAAAAAATCTTATAATTCTACCCTCTATTCATTCATCAAAAAAAATTTAAAAAAAATATATTTTTTTTTCAAAAAAAAAATGATGACGTGGTAGCAGTTTTTTTTGTTTTTTTTTAATTTTTTTTTGATGAATGGATAGAGGATATATTTATAAGCATTTTTCGTATTGGGTGCCCCTGGCGGGGCCCTTTAGAATAAAAGATATATGAGGGGGACTCATTATAAGAGAGGGTCTCATTATAAGGGGTATATATATGGGACGCCTTCTACAGCCACAGTTGGATATAATATAATATCCAACCAACTCATCTGTGACCTTCCAGTAAACTAATGCACGGCTAGGATTAGAAAAGCTTACGCTACATTATATAGCGTATTACGCTATATAATATAGCGTAAGTTTATACCCAAATTCCGCCGTTTCTAATTTGATTTTTTCCGTCAATTGGTGAGATATTTTTGAAATTCGACTTCACTGTATTTTTCTACATCTCACAACGATCATTTTACATACCATATTTGATATATTTTGACATAATTTAAATGGAGGTTTTGAAAACTTTAACTTACGCTATATTATATAGCGTAATACGCTATATAATATAACGTATTACGCTATATTATATAACGTAAGTTAACCTAATCCTGACCGCTGATTATACATTTTAATGGTATAAGATGGATTGGTTAGATATTAAAAAATATCCAACTGTGGCTGGTGACCAGTTTCCTATATATATATATATATATATATATATATATATATATATATATGGTTGGACTCCATAGCAAACACCTTATATAACAAACAACAAAGAACACCTCATATCTAATAGATCCATTGCCCCTGGCGGGACCACCCAATACAAAAAGTTCTTATTTTTTTAGGCTCTATCCATCCAGCAAAAAAAAAAAATTGAAAATTTTACTGTTCATCGATGACGTCATCAGTGACGTCATCATGAACAGTAAAATTTTCAAAAATTTTTTTTTTTTGTTTGCTGGATGGATAGAGCCTAAAAAAATAAGAACTTTTTGTATTGGGTGCCCCTGGCGGGGCCAATGGATCTATTGGAATAAATGATTTTATAGTGTTCTTTATTGTTTGTTATATATATGACGTCACTGATGACGTCATCGATGAACAGTAAATTTTCAATTTTTTTTTTTATTGGATGGATAGAGCCTAAAAAAATAAGAACTTTTTGTATTGGGTGGCCCCGCCAGGGGCAATGGATCTATTAGATATGAGGTGTTCTTTGTTGTTTGTTATATAAGGTGTTTGCTATGGAGTCCAACCCATATATATATATATATAGGCCTTTGCTCCATAAAGAACACTCTTATATAACAAACAATAAAGAACACTATAAAATCATTTATTCCCATAGTCCATTGGCCCCGCCAGGGGCACCCAATACAAAAAGTTCTTATTTTTTTAGGCTCTATCTATTCAGCAAAAAAAAAAAAAAAATTGAAAATTTACTGTTTATCGATGACGTCATCATGACGTCATCAGTGAACAGTAAATTTTCAATTTTTTTTTTTTTTTGCTGGATGGATCGAGCCTAAAAAAATAAGAATTTTTTGTATTGGGTGGCCCCGCCAGGGGCAATGGATCTATTAGATATGAGGTGTTTATTGTTGTTTGTTATATAAGGTGTTTGCTATGGAGTCCAACCCTATATATATATATATATATATATATATATATATATATATATATATATATATATATATATATATATATATATATATAGCCGTTAGTACTTAATTAAGGACTATAATGCTAACTCCGTTTAGGTCAACATGACGAAAGTCATTTAAATGTTAAAAAAAATATTTTCGAGTCATTGTAGTGCAAGATTTACAAAATTGACCATTAAACTGTTAAAAATTAATTTTACTAACCACCATGATGCAATTTACTATTCTTTTTATACCATATTTTTTAGGGCCTTTTTATACCATTTAAGAGTTTTCAAGTTGGTAATTAATCAAAATTATTTGTTGATTAATTGCTAAACGATGACTAATCGTTTCAATTATGTGGAAATTGGCTTAAAAATTATTTTTTCCAAAAATTGGTCAAGAAAGAGTGAAAATAGATGTACTCGATAAAAAATCGAATTAATCGATCAATGAATAATGAAAATTAGTAAATTAATGTAGAAAATAATTGAAATTCTTGTCAATTATCAATGATCAATGATCAATGATATTCTACCGATTAATTTGAATTCCATTATTTACAACACTATACTATTTAAAATCGATAATTTTTCCCCAATTTTTCCTGATAAGATTTTCCAAAATAAACATTATTAGATACTAAAAATCTCTAAATATAACTATAGAGAAAAAATTAAGTTCGTATTTAGGAAAATTATATGAGTATAAATTGTATTTAATGATAATATTATTTGTTCAAATTCTACAATTACGAAAGTACCCAACATCTATTTGTTGAAAATCGGTGTGTAAATCAGTAAATTGAATAATTTACACATACATAAATAGAAATTCTTGTCTTTTTCACTTTTGGTTGGATTTATGTTTACTACTTTCTTATTTGTGCCTACCCATTCTGGCCGTCTCTAATCTAATTTATGTTTTTCAAAAGGGATTTTGTTTCATTTTTTTATTTCATGACCTCGAATCTCACTTTTATTTTTTCAGAAAGGAATTTAATTACGAGAACTAAAATTTCATCTCTTTCGTAACATATTAATCAAATATGTAGGTCTTTGTGTTCATATCCCTTTAAACTTTCCGTATCTGAATACTGTTCAATACCCCAAAATTAGCCGCCACGCGTTAATGTAATCAAAGGAGATAAAATGACCAAGCAAGTGGGATATTTGGTTTCAGGTAGAGCTGTAAACGAACAGAGCTGTTCGCGAACAGCTCGAGCTCGGCTCGATAAAAGCTCGGTTCGGCTCGAGCTCGAACAAAATTTTTGTTCGTTAAGCTCGGCTCGATAAGAGCTCGGTTTAATTTGACTCGAGATCGGCTCGGCTCGAGCTCGGCTCGTCGGCTCGTTAAAGTTCGAAAAAAAAAAATTCACTTTTTATTTTTTTATCTCCAACAAAATTAATTTTTATTTATTGAAAATTTGGCAATATCACAAAATTAGATATATCTTTACATCCATACGGTTGGATCGTCGAGAAATATTTTTTAAAAAAAATAGAAACAACAATTCGTGACACATCATTAGTTACTAGTACTAATTAGAATAGTAGTGATCTACTAAGATCTCCAACCAAATTAATTTTTATTTTTTGAAAATTTGGTAATATCACTAAATTAAATATATATTGACATCCGTACGGTTGGATCGTTGAGAAATACTTTTTAAAAAATAGAAACAATAATTCGTGAAAAAGCACTAATTACTAGTACTAGTTAGAATAATCGTGATCTACTAAGATCTCCAACCAAATTAATTTTTTATTTTTTGAAAATTTGGGAATATCACTAAATTATATATATCTTGACATCCATACAGTTGGATCGTCGAGAAATATTTTTTAAAAATAGAAACAACAATTCATGAAAAAGCACTAATTACTAGTAAGAATAGTCGTGATCTACTACTCCAGCCAAATTAATTTTATATTTTTTGAAAATTTGGGAATATCACTAAATTAGTTATATCTCGACATCCGTACGGTTTGATAGTCGAGAAATATATTTTAAATAATAGAAACAACAATCTGTGACAAAGCACTAGTTACTAGTATTAATTAGAATATTAGTGATCTACTAAGATCTTCAACCAAGTTAATTGTTCGTGAACAGCTCGAGCTCGGATCGAGCTCGGCTCGGCTCGAGGCTGTTCGTGAACAACTCGAGTTCGGCTCGGTTCGGTCAAAGCTCGACTCGGTTCGTTAAGAAATCAGCTCGGTTCGTTAAGATCAAAGTTCGGCTCGGTTCGTTAAGATCAAAGCTCGGCTCGTTTCGATCAAAGCTCAGCTCGGCTCGATTCATTTACAGCCCTAGTTTCAGGAATGATTGGTGATTCTTTGGAGAATTTCGTTATATGACATATTATAAACATCTTTAGTAAATCGTTCATAATTACTTTATTGATTTTGCCTTTTAGCCCCTTGGGTAAAAAACATAATATATAATTTCCTTGTACGCTTATGTTACTATATAAAGATGGAATATGACCATAAAAGGAATTAGACAGGATGAGAAATGAAATTAGGCTGAATGACATACAATTCCCCTATATGTGACATAGAATAAACGGTTTTTGCTAGTTCATGTGCTACTGTATTCGCAGATCGAAAAGCAAACTTAACTTGCACTTAACTTGCATAGGATTTATGTGCTTTAACAAAGGAACACAATTTAAGGAGGCGAAGAATGAAACACCGTGGTACAGCACTTACATGTTAATGATACTTGTACAGCCAAAAATTCATATTCAACACAGGCCGGGTGGAAACAGTTTCTTATTACAAAGTTGCAAGAAACTTTTCAAAGCAAAATCTGGACATCATGTGATTTATACATGTGTAAGATATCGGCTATTCCGCAGACCAACATTTGTGGTACATGCTACAGAGGTCCCTCTTTACAGCAACTAAATCTTAATTTATATTTGCAAAATAAAACAGAGTATGTAAAATGACACTAAAAAGAGATCTCTTTGTGACCAGCTTTTGACCAGAATAGAACATATTGTTCAGTCTTAACCATGACTTTATATCTATAAATTTGAATTGAGCAGCCCTTTTAAACTGGAAAATGATCATTGTCGTGCTTACTGCTTAACACACCATGGTCAATGCCAAGTCACGATTTCAAATCCCAGAACCAGCTTCTTCATAAAAATACGGGTTGCATATATCAGAACCTTCCCCAGATTGCCTGCCGATGCAAAAACTGCTTACTCTAGCCTCATGGTGACCTAACACAAAATAACCTTTTTGGCCAAATTTTTACTTCGAAGAAGCTAAAAAATAGATACATCCTAAGTATTTACTCGTCATCATCAGTCAGCACGGCAAAGGAAAAAGGTCTGAACTTGTAACCATCACCATGATAAAACTTATTCTGAAATTCCACCCAATGAAGACGCAATGCATGAAGAAAAGCACTAAGTGTTTCCATCATGAGCAGTATGAATGCTGTTGCAAATGTAAACACTGCTAATCCCACCAAGCGAATTAAGAAGTTGTCATATCTGCATCAATCATTATTTGAAAATGCTAAAAGGGATTAGAATCATAGAAGGAAGATAGTGTGCCAGATTCAGATTATGCATCCTCACAAAGCATTTTATGGAGGAAGGGATAGCATCAAGTCAATTCAGAGTTATACCGCGTTTCCATTGATTGACTTATAATTAAATTTTGGTAAGCAAGTATTTACACTTTCAAAGACAGGAAAAAAGTATGTTCACTCTAACTGCAGCACGCCCCCACCACCCTACTCATAAGATGCCGACCGTCACTACAAATCTATATTAATAAATAAAAAATTTTTGACGAACATTCATAAATAAACTTAAAAACTTAGCAAGGGATCGTCTCGCATGAATCAAAGAACAGTAAATATTTCTGGAGCTCGGAAGAGCAGAGCAAGATGAGATAGCACAGAACAAATATTAAACATTAAAACAAAAAACTCCTACTAATATGCGCAGACTGATATTTGGGACACCTGCCATTCAGCATGCACTCAGACGCAGATCCGAAAAATCTCAGTAATATTGCATCTTTAAATTCAAAATAAAATCCACAGTTAATCCAGGAAATTGGGAACTTTAGAGATCCGAACAATTATTTGCAATCACACTGAGTAACATACAAGTTCACGCCAATAATAGAATAAAAAACAACTTACCCCCAGGCAAGGAGGAGGACTTTCTCGTAGAAAACTGTAGATAACTCTGAGTGAGCCAAGCTGTAAACACAGTACCAAATGTCATATGACATACTAATGCGGGTCACAGAAACCGATAATAAAAAGTTTGCAAAAAGAGTCAAACCTCAAAGCCCAAAGACGAAGGTATGATGCGGTATTGGAAACTGCACCAAGTACAAATTCTATAGAGTGGATCATTTGGTGTACAAAGATCTCACTAAAGTTAAATTCTTCGATGTGTTGGCGTGCAGAATCAGGTTCCGAATCAAGATCCCCTTCAGAGGTTCGAAGAACACCATACGTTCGTCCTTGAAATCTCTAAATTAAATATTTAAAAGTTACACTCAACAAAACGAAATCACATATCGAACAAATTCCTTCTATTTATTGGAATGTAATACACAAATACTAGGGTTCAGAACGGAACAAGCATTTATACAATCAAAAAGAAGCACAACTAAAAAAGTTAAGCAAAATATTTATCTTTCTTTCGAGCCTCAATAGGGACATGAATGGTCTGCTAGCACTTCCTTTTATTTTACAAAATTAGTTGTAGCTGGACTTTCAGAAGTACAATAAACATGGATAGTATTATTTCTCCTTTCCAGTGATCAAGTTGCATTAGGTGCGTTTCAGTACAAATTAGTAGTAGCAGAACCGGCTGCCAACATCAATGGGGTCAAAAAAATATATAAGACTAGTATTTATGCTCGCCATGCTGGGCCGTTTAATTTTTAAAATAATTTTCACTGAAGCATATTAATGTGGAGTAGTAAAAAAATATAGTTATATCCATAATACACTCACACATGTATGTTAATGTTTGTCAATTTTTATACTAATAATATTTATTTTAAAAATGTTATTTGAGTGTGATGGGAATAAGCAATTATACTTTGGCGTTGTAGTTCAAGAATGGATACGATCACATAAGCATTGCAGTTCATATTTGAAAACAGGGTGAAGTCCAAATTAAAACCTTTTATTGAACAAGAATTTAGGATCATGTCGTAGATTTTGTTTAATCAATGATTGAGATGTATTCGCAGTAGTACATAACATCTCTGGTTTTGCTGCAGCAGACAATATATATTTTTTCAAAATTAAAAAGTTTGGTGTACTTATGCAGCACAACATAAATTTTAATGATAATGTATTTATTATATATATTATATAACCCTAACAAGGTTATATTTAATATAGTTTATATGTGATTTTCTTTTCAGTTATTTTACATATATCTAAAAAACCAAATATATTTACATATAAAGATGTTCAATGGGGTAACCTAGAAAATGCCTAGGGCTATTCCACTTTTGGTGTCTAGCTTCTCGAACTTTAAATGGACACAAACATGACCAGGATTAGCTCGATTAACAAACTCGAGGCAAGCATGATCATGGACGGGTCAACTCCTTTACAGCCCTAAACCTAGGTAAAGTAACTATAAATGTATGACACAATACCTCGGAGTGAAGTTTCTTTAGAATTAAAGGTTTTGGGAAAAGCATCCATGGAACAGCAACGAGAGCCGCAAGCAACAATATGACCTGCAACAAAAACAAGCATATCAAGGCTGGAATACATATTCTATTTTATATCTAGAGTGGTAATTTTATAGGAGACTTGCCTGGATTACACCCTGCCCCCAAAACAACTGATTATCACCAAGGTCGTCAAAGGGACTCAAGAACATGTAAATCATCACATGATATAGGTCAGCTTGAGAACCAGTGCACCACTTGATCAAGATTAGAAGTGAGAGGTAACCAAAAAGGCTATTAAGAAAGATAATCTGTGGCACGAACTGATACCTAAGAAATGAACACAAACTAAGTCCACCTTCCCAGATAATGTTTTTTCATTCGTAATATATCTCCAGGGAAGAAGAGGGTACTAACTTTATATCTAGCGAGTTACTAAAGAAACGTGCATCAAAGTAACTGAGCATGATCCCTAGGTTCATCTGGGCAACCCCTAACAGAATAGACATCTTCATTTTAAGGGAGTTCAGAAAGGGAAGCTCACTGCGACTTCCACGCCAGCTGGGATCAACACCAAAAGGGTAGGGATCTCGGAATTTGATCAAGCCCACTGTATACGCATTACTGTCAAGAACATAAGTTTTTGTAGGTATTAGTTAGCTTGATTCAGATACAAATATAGACTGCATGGATTAGATTTTTTTAATTTTTTTGCTTAATTCATGGATTAGATATTTTCATACAATTATCTAAATTGCCAACTTAATTTGTTAATTCATATTTTCTGGATAACAATATTATCAGACAATAAAAAAAGTGTGCGCAGATCTGGAGGATCAGATGTCACACATAGTTAGGGTAAACAAAGACAGATTCTAAAGAAAACATTGCCCATTGCACTGAACACTTTAAAGAACCAACTTTCTTTGTGTGATTCTGGAAGATACTTCTGTGCAATTTATTTTCTGCTCTACTCACTCTTATCATATTAAATGCTGGTCGGTCATTCGCAGACTAGCAACTTTCTCCTCTTTATGGGGAATTGCAATACTATTCAGAGAGGACATCTTTTTTTTTTTTTTTTGAATAAAGTATTCAGAGAGGACATCTATACCATAAAAATATACCAAATGATAGTTGAAAATTCAGAAACAGATCATGTCACCAGAAATATTACAATGTCCATCAGATTACTAACATAGAATCTGTTACGACAAGCTGCCACGAGCAGACGATTAAGACTGATTATAGCAGAATTCTCCACTCCATAGAGAATTCCCAAAGTATCCGTAAGAACTAGACAGACCCATGATGTTGACAAGTACATCATAATGTTCAGAATCTTATTTAGCCTTGTGCGAAATTATAGGAAAATGTTTAAATATTGCAAATTTAGACAGTGTACTTTATGCTCAATGAGTCAATGTTTAAGACTAATAAGATCAGATACAGACCTGCATGTGTCATCACGACATCTGTAAGCAGAACCGCCAAATATGTGATAAGGAACGGAGAAAAATTCGTTGTAAATCAACCCGCAATATATTGAAAACAATGACATAAGAAGCAGGACATAGCGGCCACCAAATAGCATCTCCATAAAACTTCCAAGTTTCTGAGAAAGGAAATTATGAAAATCACCAAAGCCATTGCACATCAATGCCCAGCCAATAATCAGTCTAATTTGTAAAATCTTTATACATCAAAATTATCAACCATTTTCTAGTGTCCTTACTTGTAGATGAATCATTAACTTAAGCCTTCTTTATTTTAGAACCTTATCCACTTAATTCATTCCCATGACTACCCTTCCATCATATTTCAAGAGCTTAAATATTTAGCTAAACTTCTAGAGAGAATATAAAAACCAATTTATTGCCACACAATTGTTGTAGATGCTACAATCTCTTATAGTCTTATGGTATAAGTTGGCATTACAATGAAGAGTTCGAAAACATTTTGCTTCTGTCCTCAAATCGCAAAATTAGACAAGCTGAGTGAACCATTACACCACAGTTCCATGAAGAGAATTTTTGAACTTTGAATTGTCAATTTTGTCCGCCCAAGATGGAGTAATATTTTTCATATGATAAAAAGATAAGGAAATGCTTGAAAAGGGAGATTTTTTTTCCTTTCTGTTTTTATATTCATTTCAGATGACTAAACACTAACCACAAGTAACTAGGTATTAGTATAGTCATTAATAAATTGGAGTATTATAACATAAAGGCATGCCCTAAATTTTTTTAATAATTATGTCCTAAATTCAATTAGCAAAAAGGAACGGCTTGACAATCCCTGAAAATTAGAGAAGAAAGAAACACAGCTCATGATGCCACTAGTTCTCATTTTATTGTCTTCTAAATTTTTTTAATTCTCTGAAGTAGTGGGTGGCGGGGCAGATGCAGCTCTTTCCAGCTGGCTACTGCTTGCTTAGGCTAGGACAATCGTTCGTAACGTGTCGCGTCTAATCGACAAAAGGACATAGCCCTTTTCCTTTGACCATAACGTGTCGCGACTAATCGACAAAGGACATAGCCCTTTTCCTTTGACCTTTTTTTAGCAGGTCCATTCGATAGTTACCGATGCAAGCAGGCCAGCTAGCCACGAAGTAGGGAAATCGGGAAGCAAAGCAGCACCGAAAGATCGATAAAAGATGCCTTAAATCCCAGGCTTGAAGCTCTAAAAGGCAAAACAGATAAAGAGAAACTTCTGTATCTAGACTAGTAGACTTTGAACCACAATATATTCTGTATAAGGATATACCTGAGAACCAAACTTGTTTTCTCGAGCTATGAGATAAAGCGCTCCTAGTAATAAGCAAATCCCATGACCCCAGTCCCCAAACATGACAGCAAAAAGGAAAGGAAATGTAATAACAGTGTAAACCGCAGGATTTGCCTCTTGGTATCTAGCAACCCTGAAAATGTTTATAACAACAGAAGTGTCTGATCAGCTTTTAGTGTACACACTTAATCATTTTGCAAGCATAGTTAATGGGATTCACATGAAGAACGGAGACCAATATATTCAGCCAGTCGACAAACATCATCGAATATTCGAATCCAACCAAGATAGCATAGAGATATTAACATCTTGAATTAATGGAGTGACAAAATTATTAAAGGAATAGTATAGTGAAAATTTTAGAAAGTCTTTGCTCTTCATTTTCTTCCTAGCTATAATTAATTTCCCATTTCCTGTGATTTAGTTCCCACTTCCCGTGGATCCCTTCGTAAACCAAGTTTCAAGCACTATAAAACTTTTATTTGTCATAGGCACCTGTCTCATAAATGTCTTACAGAAGTTGGTGAACTATACAAATAAAAGTACACATTTAAAAATATCACTTCTTATTTTTTTCTCTTCTAACTTGATAAAACCAATTTTTGTCAACAAAAAAGACCACGTACTTTACCCAACTAAATCATTATAACCTACCCATATGCATCAACGATCTCTTGATAGGCATTTGTAAAGCTGTTGGTCCTGAAGTATGTTGGAGGTGCCTCCAAAGCATCCATAGCATGAAATATTATACCTACTTGGGAACTGCTATCAAATGTCGCACGTCGCAATGCCTCCTGAATCTATAGAAGAACAAACACTCTCCATTATAAAACAAATTCATCATACATTTTTAAAAAACCAAAATTTTTAATGAAAATTTTTACAGTGAAGGAGATGTACCTGCACTTTTGCATATATTGGGCACCACCCCTCCCCAACAAGACACTTTTTTGTAACATCAAAGTTTAGCATATTCAATGTATCAAAAACTGCTTTCTCTCTTTTAACCTAAAAAACAACGAAGATGTAAGTTTAGCTCCTATGATGGAACAAAATGGTCCTCCCGGTTCCTGCATCGAATTCGGATACTTAAATAAATAAGTATACCATTTTTAGCCATTTTGTCAGGTGGAAACTGATGGAAGTCAAAGCTTTATTCCGGTGACGTATTCCAGCATCTAAAGTGGTCTCCAATTCAGAGAGGCGTGACAGAACCTGAATCATTAAGTTAATAATTAGACCAGAAGTTGTAGTAGAGCACTAAGAATAACTGCAGTCAAGAGCTACACGATTTCAAATTTCCACTTAAGCTGAATGTAGTTGAAGCCATCGAATATTTTAATATGATGTCAGTTGATTGACAAAAAAACACATTTCCAGGCGATATATCATGTGCTATACATTCTAAAGCATGAATATACATAGTCTCTTGTGTGCGTTTGTGTGTCTTGGTGACAGCATACTTCTCTAGTTATTTGCCTCTGCTTCGTTATATCTTCTGGAACAGGATAACAATTTGCGCCAAATGCTTCACAAATTTTTAGTATCTTTGTTTTTGCCTGCTCTCCTGAGAAGAACACTACAAATACTGTTTTCTCAACCTGAAAAATATAATGACCATGAGTCAAACTCAATAGTAGCTAGAAATTTAGCCTACAAGTCTTACCAAATTACTGAGAAGTACTAAAGTCAACAAATTTATGTATGATGTAGTCTAGCAACGGACAAAGAAAAACCATAAACATGTAATTGCTCTATAAATTACATAAGAACCCAACCATTTCAGTGGATAGAGGATCCATGATTGGATCGTCCGCGGTTGACTGGTTGAAAAGCATATTCCCCCTCGTTGCTCGAAACAGTATCCTTTCGAATCTCAGAACTTTGGATTTAGAGATGATGCCACTAATAAATCTTAAACCAGACTGATTTGATGATGGACCAGGTTGTGTTTCCTGAAAGAAAAAAGCAGATACGATTTGTGAAAACAAAAGTCGCTATTAAGTGCTAAAAAATAACACGTTTAGATGATAACCAGTTCAAGTAAAGATGCTGAATCCGAATAATCATTGTTTGAGTACGCATGTTCATCCAATTCTCTATCCTCATTTACTGGATGGCCTTTACTTGACAGAAGAAAGTCACCTGCCTGAAATATTAAATGTTCCATTGAGCAGAAGTTAGCACTTCATGCATATTAATTGTATTGTAATCTCTGTATGTGACTCGGTACACCAACATAAACTACAATGCAGTCCATCCCAAATTAAAAGTTCATCCTTTGCCATGAGTTATATAAAGAGGACACGTATATTGGTAATTAGTAATTACGCAGCAACCTTTTCAGATCATTCCACATGACCTCTGTGATTGTCCCACTCTTTAGTTGACCTTAAAAACAGAAGTTATATTTTAAAGAAGTAGCATGGTTTAGTATACCTTCTCCAATACCATCTTAAATTCCACCAGCTCATTAAATGTATGCTGCAGTTTTTCACTATTACTGTTCATCTCGTTTAGCTCATGCTCATGCTCAGCAAGTTGTATCTAAAGTAAGAAAGAAATTAATTGGGAATAATAAATAAGAAAAATCAATATCTGATTTTATAGTTACAAGGATGTGAAAAAATAAGATCAGAGGTAACAACTAAGGCAGACCTCTAATTCCTCCAGCTCTATATCTGGTTGCATACCAGCTTGAATAGAAGACGCTAAACTGGCTTTGTGTATTTGATCTTTAAAAAACCGTAATTTCCTTGACATCTCTGCACATCGTTTCACCTGTAAATAACCCAAAAATCAGACAATCGGGTATGCAAAGATGTTTTTCGCTAGGTACAAACCTTGAGTTCACATATTCAGTCAAATGGTAGTTATGCTCCATGTTCATATGCACATTTTGCAGTAATAGAGAACTTTTAAATCCTTACAAATTTTGAACATAGTTGTTGGCCATTCTTCTGTCCCAACATAAAAACAATTGTGCAAACTTTTTGACTACTGTAGCAAAATGATGTGCTGGTGCAAGTATTAACCAAAAAAAGCATTGTAACAGTGTACATCCTACTTTTGCATTTACAATGACTGAAAGCGAGTAATTTATTAATACCCTCTACTATGGATCTCACGCTGTCTTGCTAATTCAAGACAATCTTGCAGGACTTATATGATGTTTAACCATCAGAAGATCCACTAACTGCTCCAATAACAAAGTCTATATCTGTTTCATTAAGCCTTAAACATGATCTTTAATTTTCAGAAGCTACTCCACTTATTGCCAATAGAGTAATAGACAATAATTTCTGTACTTCGACGTGATAATTCACAATATTCCGAAAAATGAAAAAATGGTGAAGAATTATAATTAAAACTGTCGAGCAACGCTAAATTCATATATTCCGAAATCTAAGAAAATGATGAAGATTTATAGTCAAAACTTAATATTTCAAAATTTGAGATACTAATGAAGATTACATGGGTGTGAATAGGAACCTAAGACTACAAAGATAAACAAAAACATCTACATCATTTTAATTATATAGTACCATAATAAGATTTTTCAAATATCGATGATAATTACTTACACTGTAAAAAATATAAGTTTCTTGCACAGATAACTTTAACCAACGTGATTATACAAAATAACTAATAACTTTCAGCCTCTTAATTTCTTTCATTCTTTACCTATGATGTCTCCCTAAGACAGGGCATTTTCTAGGTATTTACAACCGCTGTTATTTGCTAGTTTCTAAATCATAGACACTGGAAACTTGCAAGGAGTCTAACAGTAGAAACTGTCCATATTCTCCAAGAATACCACCCACTTCCAAACAAGAATCATGCTTGCAATATTTCTAGATACTGCAAACCAGTATCCGGACATGATAAGCCAGTTTACCCAGTTACAATTTTGAAACCAAAGCAAACGGATTGCACCACATATAATTGAGTATGTGACTCACATCCTGAATACACAGAATTAAGGTGATCACTTCAAGTAATGCACAATTCTAAACCATTGTGGGACCTTTCTCCAAAGCCTGTAAGTTGTTAACATAGTAACTACTTTCATATAAAACATATTGGTTTCAGCATCTTTACATAATTACATTCATAAGTGTTTCCACGTTCAAATTCATAACAATATGTACAAATCTAAGCAAAATATAAACACTTCATTTTGGAGACGGAAATTACAGTTCGATTGCATGACAAATACTCAAGGAGTCACACACATTGCTCTTTCATTGAAAATTAAATTAGTTTCTAGGAGATTGTCAAGCATCAAATAATTTTAAGAGGAATTCATAAATCATAAGTACATGGTCATGTAAGATTAATTTCAGAAAAAAAAAATGATTCATAAATTTGCATTGAATGAGCAAGATATCATCATAGAACTATTTGCATTAATCTCCGGGTAAAATAAAATATATGGTAATATTCTAGAGAACATGGTAGCCTATTTGCTGTGAGCAAGTATTAAGAATAAGTCAATAAAAGCTTTGTTCTAAACCTTTAATTTGCATGAAGACCTAAAAAATCATAATAAGGCTAAAGAAGTTAACAACTTGCTATACTAAGTTAAGTAAGAAAATTATTTTAAGCTAGACAAGCTCCAAAGGCCTCATTCACAAACAACATTAATGAAAGACATCAACAACAAATCACTTCAATAAATTTCATTTGTTAACTGTAAAATACTAAAGATGATAGCTCTATACGGCATTTCTCTAATTTTAGACTAAGCCATTAGAGGTCAAAAAGATATCAACATAGCATGAAAAGCATTGGTATTTATAATTATTATAATTGATACCTGATTAACAAATGTCCGCTGGAAAGGGCTTTTATCAGCGTTTAACTGCCAAGCAAAATCAATACCATAGTGGGTCAACAGATAGGGTGAGAAACAATGTAACAAAATAATTTGCAATGTATAAGCTTCCTATATATTGATATGTTCATCTGAGAAAAGAGGATATACATTAGGATTATAGAATACTAATATAATATAGTTCAATAATTTAATAAGATGTTTATACAAGCATGTCATTGCATGTTATTCGCATAGTATGAAATATTGCCAATTACCTACAGATTCTATTTATTTTGTGAAATATAAAACTCTATAGTAGAATTCGAAAACATAATTTTTTTACAGAAAAAAAACAAGTCTGTTAAATTGAGTATGTCCTTTAAGAAGTTCCTAAGGCTTCTTTGTGTCGACTGATTAATTGATCTGGTCTGTGTAATTTCATATTCATAATTACTTGTCATTAGGCAGAGCTATCTAACACAAAAACTGCTCCTGTGCTCTAAGAATTACTAAGTCCTTCTTTTGTCGCCATAATCATTAATTAGTTTTATGAATTCTAGTGTACGCCTATTGTCGTCACGATCATTAATTAGCTTTCCTTCAATACAAAGAGTATCCATGTGCTACTTAGTGTAATGACTTATACATCTCGATTCGATCTATAATCAAACAAACATCAACATCTTGCACATATTAATACATACTAGTTCACAATCTAAAATATCATTATGCACGCAACTAAACACATATAACAGTAGTACATTCCTACATACAATATGGACATGGCGAACGATTTAGCAACAAAAAAAAAAAAAAGACATGGCGAACTTAGAAACGTGATCACATAAGATCAACACACCAGTTTGAGCTAAACAAAAGTAGAATTCAAATATGGACAAGGAATTAAATCAATTAAATTAAGAAAAGGCAAAATATGGCGAATAAGGGTAGAAATGATACATCGCGAAACTGAAGAAGACCGAGTTCACCGAGATAAGTAATGGCACGGTGAGCCGACTCGACCGGAATAATTAACTGAACAAAAGTCATCTTCTCCGACCGCATCAGATCCATTTCCGGTAAATTGTCCACGTAATTCATTTTCCATATACCAAACTCAATCCCTAATAGATCTGATAATCCCTAACAGCACTCTCTATTTTTGTATCTATCTGTGTATCTGTAATTGTATGTATAAACGTAAAGATGTAGTATGTAACAATGCGTTGGTTTCAGTTTTGGAGGGATTTTGCCATGGTAATTGAGAATTTGGGGACGAATATTTATTTATATGGTATGAAATTACCGAAACAGATCTAAGTTATATTTTGGGGGAATTAAAAAACAGAAAGACTTAAATGTTAGTATCGTATCGTATCGTATCGTATAGCAGTGAAACAAGTTGCGGTACGAGTGGGCGTTTGTCTGGTTGACCTTTTCACAACTTACTGGTATTATTCCTTTTCTTTTTACTTCCCATGGCAATTGCAAATTCCGGTTTGCCATCTTCATACGGTAAAAATCCGAAATCAATTCAATTTAATTTAAAAAAAATTAATATTGAGAAATTGAATACAAATTGAATATTATTTTCATAAATCTTATATCTATATAAAGGAAAAACTCAGCAGGCTGACGTGTCTTTCCCCAGAATCTCCTCTTCTCTGTTTCTATTTTCTCCAATTTCCTTTTCTATGTTTCATTCACATATACTCCGTATCTATAATTCACCCGTGAAGAATTGATCAAACCATGTGTCTTCCTGCCTCCCTCATAATTATTTTTACGAAGGAATCCTGAAGATCTTGCCGGTTACGCACAAATTGGTAACCCAAAACCCTTTGGCTACTTCTATACATCTATATAAATATTCAGGATCAATGACAATACTCAAGTGTCACAGGATCATAGTTTTTTGAAAAGGTACGGCTTGATTAATTAGTTGTCCTTAATTTAGGTTTGTTCATTATGGTTTTATATCTTCTCCGACCAATGATTGTCATATACTCATGTGCGTGTAGATACGGAGTATATGTGAATGAAACATAGAAAAGGAAATTGGAGAAAATAGAAACAGAGAAGAGGAGATTCTGGGGAAAGACACGTCAGCCTGCTGAGTTTTTCCTTTTCATAGATATAAGATGTGTGTGTATTAACATGCTCTGTTTTTTTGTATTGAATTCATTATATGTATCAATTGATTCTGTGTTTTGTTTAGATTGTTTTCTTTTTCTTGGTTACTACTCTACTCTTTTGGTGTATTATCCAATTGTAATGTTAACAATAAAGAATTGTTGAAAGATTCAATCTTTCTGCAATAAAGATTCAATTTTTTGGGTTTTAGTAATCAAGTGGTGTTACAAAATCAGGTAGGGTTTCAAATTTATTGGCCTGGTAAGAATTCCTAGATTGACATTGGTAATAGTAATCTGGTAAGAATTCGTAGATTCAAATTGGTAATAATAATTCGATTTATATATGTGCAAGCGTTTGTTGTAATTGTTTCTGTTCTTGATTACTACTCTCCACTGTGTTCATGGTGTATGTCCATTTCAATTTATATATTGGTTATCTGTGTGTGTGTGTCTTCGTGTTTAATAGATATTTATAGAACATATTATGACAATATGTAATGTTATCTTTTATACAAGTTTTCGGCATGCTTAATTGTATTATGCAGAGTTTGTTGACCTGTATATGCATATTTTTTTCTTTTTTCACTATATGCATAACCAAAACCTAACGGTCAACAAACTACAAGAGTTTGTTGACCGTTAGGTTTTGGTGGCTTCTGCTTCAAATGACTTCAGCATTCGAGTTGTAAGAACTTGGGTCACTAAATAAATGATTTTAAATCCTTTACATTCTTGTAGTTTAAGATACTCGTATATATTGCAGTGGCGCTTACCAGATGGACTTCCTATATGTGTTCTGCTGGGACACACGGCAGCTGTTACTGCTATTGCATTCAGCCCCAGACCTAATTCTGTCTACCAGCTATTATCGTGAAGCCTCATAAGTCCTAGCTCTACAATTTTTAAACCCAAGTTGCAATTATATATGACTAGGTTCAGTGCTATACATTCCGGACATTCCTTTGTTTCTGGGATCACTATGTCAAATATAAATAATATATCACCCTGCCTTTTATGATTTGTAGATAATGTTCCAAGCATTAATTAGGTATTTGGCTATATAATCTCTCATGATTACCTTTATTTGTCCCTAAGGCGGGCTTTCTATTTTAGTTTCTGTGTTTAGTAGCTTTTTTTTAATAATTAGGAATCTCAACATAATTGGCTTCCCTCATGAGCAAAATTGCTCAGAAAAACCCATGGAAGTAGTTGGTATGACATTACCAAGAGGGGCTTCATGTTTGTTTTTATAGTGACCTTTATGATCCTGCAAGTGTTTACTGTAATTAATGTCATTAGGATTTTATGTACTTGCATTTGCATTATACACCCTTTTTTGACTTTGTTGTCATGGAAACTTTCTGATGCATCTTATTCACCAGACTGATCTACTCTACAGACACTGTTTTGTTGGAAAAGAAGCATAATTCAAATTTTCTTTTCTTATTATTTATCGTATGTTTCCATTTTGCTGTTACCAAATGCTGGTAGGTCATCCGATGATGGGAGCTGCCGTATCTGGGATGCCAAGTCCTCTCACATTACACCACGCATATATTTGCCAAAGCGAACAGATGATGTTGCAGGTAGATTGTACTTTTGTGTTTTCTGGTGCGCTGTAATGTCTGTAGCTCAGTCTTGATTAAGAGGATAAGCTGATCTCTATGCAGGTAAAAGCAATGCACCCTCCTCAAGTACCGGTCCCTCCTCAAGTACTTTTCACATAACCATCAAATATTATGTTGTGCTTACAATGCTAATGGCACAGTCATTGCTATGAGTAGAAAAGATTGGTCATGTTTTGTTGGGATTATTATTCCAAACAATCAACCTCATGTACTCTCATCTGTTGTTGTATATCAACCTTGAGTTATCATGTTGTATACATTTCTATAATCCATCTAACTAACTTTCCAACCTTCTACTTGCCACCTAACTCATTTATCTATAGTTCAGTTAATTTTATTTCTACGTTCACAGGAGCATTCTATTCATACCTTGAACTGCATTTTCTAAATTTTTGTTATCATAAAGTGAATAACTGTTGTTAATTATGTCATTTATTTCTAATTTATGTATGGCCTATACATAAAAGCGATAAAAAAAATATTGTAAAATATTTACCTAATCGAAGAGGGGTGTTTAAGAATCTTAACTTTAAAGAAAACTTAAAAATCAAAATATTAAAAGAATTATATAAAATTTAAAAAAAAAATCAAAGGAGGAAAAAAACAAAAAATAGTGCGATTGCCAAAATTGTTCCTTGCATTTTGTACTCTACTTTTAGTAATAGCCCAAATTTCGAATTTTATTTTAACACATATTTAAAAGTTTTAAATTTTGTGATTCACAATTATATTTTAAATATTTACCATAAATATCACTTTATCTAAGTTTTTTGCGATTTTACCATCATTTTAAAATATTTACAAAAATACGTCAAATCAACCCGCGCGATCCAACTGTTGCATATGAATCACTTTATAATCATCAATCATCAACATTTTTAAACTAATAAAAATATAACATTTGAACTTTTATTCATAAAAAGAAAATTAAAAAAATAATATGTGAAATTCACTTTTTTTACATCTTGAAATACGTGTACAAAATCAAAGTCATGCTTATGTAAGGAAGGAGGAAAATTTATAATATGCCAAGAACATGGTTAGAGTAATTAATACTATATTAAAATTTAAAAGAAAACCGGAAAACCTAAAGCAAAGTGGATGTGTGATAACCAAAGTGGGGAAAAAATGTTTCAAAAGAATAACTTACAATGCATTTTTGTGAAGCTCTTAAAATTTGGAAATAGGAAAATACTGTTTTTCTTTATAATTGTGATTTCCCATATAATATATTTTATAAATTCATTTTTACTTTTTATTTGTTCATATGAAAATATTTATTTCATTTATTTTTTTTTTAATATTATTTTTGAACCGTGCGAAGCACGGTTTTACCCACCTAGTTTTATTCAATATATCAACTTCACATGTTATTTTAGTTAACCAATATTTCAAGGTATATATTTTTTCGTTATTTATTAATAATCTAATATAAATACTAAAATTATATTTAATAATAATTCTAACAATGTAATAATAATGTTCAATATTAATATCATTTAATATTTGGGCTCTTTTCATAAATAAATAGGAAAAAGTAAATTTTTGCACATTTACTTTTGTTAAGAATACCAATTTGCAATTTTACTAACTAAGTTTCTAAATTGCAAAAATACTAACCCTAACCCTAACCCTCCCCTCCCCCCTTCTTTCTGTGAACAGGCGCCGAATGTACTTTTTTTTTTTTTTAAGGTGGGGGCTATTTTGGTGGATTTGGGTTTCCTGGCCCCGCAGGGGCATATTCAACTAAATTTGCAACTAATTGCAACTGAATGCAACTAAATTTCTGATTTCAAGTTCCATTTGTCAGTTGTCATTTTCGACCTCATTTTTGAACTCTATTATATATATATATATATATATATATATATATATATATATATATATATATATATATATTTAAGATGGGTGATATTTTGGTGGATTTAGGTTTCCTAGCCCCGCAGGGGCATATTCAACTAAATTTGCAACTAATTGCAACTGAATGCAACTAAATTTCTGATTTCAAGTTCCATTTGTCAGTTGTCATTTTCGACCTCATTTTTGAACTCTAATATATATATATAGGGTCTTACTCAAATAGAAACCAAATTAAAATAGAAACTAGAAAGTAAACCCTAATCTAATATTTAAAGCTAATCTAATGACCAAACTAGGGGGACCCCAATACAAAAAGTTCATAATATTCTAGGCTCCATCTAGCAAAAAAAAAAAAACTGCTCACTGCTGACGTGGCAGTGACGTCAGCGTGAACAGTAATTTTTTTTTTTTTTTTTGCTGGATGGAGCCAATAATTTTAAACACTTTTTGTGAAGGTGCCCCTGGCGGGGCCATTAGAATGAATCAAATAGAATTTATTTAATGTTAGTTTCTAGTTTCTATTTAAGAGTTGGTTTCTATTTGATACTTTGCCTATATATATATATATATATATATATATATATATATATATATATATATATATATATATATATATATATATATATATATTTAAGATGGGTGATATTTTGGTGGATTTAGGTTTCCTGGCCCCACAGGGGCATATTCAACTAAATTTGCAACTAATTGCAACTGAATGCAACTAAATTTCTGATTTCAAGTTCCATTTGTCAGTTGTCATTTTCGACCTTATTTATGAACTCTATTATATATATATATATATAATAGAGTTCAAAAATGAGGTCGAAAATGACAAATAAAAAATGGAACTTGAAATCAGCAACTTAATTTCTGATTTCAGTTGCATTCAGTTGAATATGCCCCTGCGGGGCCTTGCAACCCAAATCCACCAAAATCACCCAAACCAATAATATGTAGTTGCAACTAGTTGTAACTAGTTGAAAGTAGTTGAAAATAGTTGCAACTAGTTGAAAACAGTTGAAAGTAGTTGAAAATAGTTGCAACTAGTTGAAAACAGTTGAAAATAGTTGATTTGGTTGAATATTGCCCCTGGCGGGGCCTTGGAACCCAAAATAACTCAAACCAATAATATGTAGTTGCAACTGGTTGTAACTAGTTGAATGTAGTTGAAAATAGTTGCAACTAGTTGAAAATAGTTGAAAAGAGTTGAAAATAGTTGATTTGGTTGAATATTGCCCCTGGCGGGACCTTGGAACCCAAAATAACTCAAACCAATAATATGTAGTTGCAACTAGTTGTAACTAGTTGAAAGTAGTTGAAAATAGTTGCAACTAGTTGAAAATAATTGAAAATAGTTGATTTGGTTGAATATTGCCCCTGGCGGGGCCTTGCAACCCAAAGCCACCAAAATCACCCTACCTTTTTTTTTTAAAAAAAGAAGTTGAATGTGGTTGCATTTTGTTGAATATTGCCCCTGGCGGGGCCTTGCAACCCAAATCCACCAAAATCACCCCACCTTTTTAAAAAAAGTTGCATTTGGTTGCATACAAAAATCCACCAAAATAGCCCCCATCTTAAAAAAAAAAAAAAAAGTACAGAAGTCGGTAGTGGGCTGGGAGAAAGGAGGGAGGGAGGGAGGGGGAGTGGGTTGGGCTAGGAAGGAGGGAGGAGGAATGGGCCTAGTATTTTTGCAATTTGAAACTTTGTTTGGTAAAATTGCAATTTATTAAGGAAGGTGGTATTTTTGCAAAAAGAAACTTTAAATCTAGTATTCTTGGTAAATAGCCTTAATATTTTTATTGATACAACTAAAAATAAGTTATAATTATCAAATATTGAGTGACACAATAAAATTAATAATAAAAAATCGAATAATTCAATATTTGGTTTAACTCCTGGTACTCGGAATTTGCTAAATGTTGATCGAGTTATGTAAAAAATGAATTTTTACCCGAATTGGTTCGACTAGGATCGGAACATATCCTATAAACGACGAGTACCCGGTCCGAGTATTCGACTGACTTAGTGAATTTTAGAACTCAGTTCCTTTTATAAAAATATAGATTATTTTCACATAAGAATTTATATTAATGTGACGTTATAATTATATTAATTCAACGGAAAAAGTATGTATTAATTTATTAATATGACATTTAAATAGTAAATTACATTCGATTACTAACTTGTTTGTTTTCTTGTTTTCGAGAACCAACTCATAGCTAATAAAGAATTAAAGATTAGGGATATTTCTAATGATAACATTGTACAATTAATTTTTTCATTTGATATTGTTCTACATTTTCTTTTATTTTAAAATGGTACCATTATACTGTTGATCTCGTACATCAAATACCATTCTGTCAAGTGAACATTAGTCAAACGTTATAAGGTTATAAAATATTTGAAATTTCTTGAACAATTAGTTTGTATTGGTAAGGAAAAATGGAAGAAAAGGGAGAAAGAGTAGTAAGAGATAGCTTAGGATTCGTCATTCGTCTTCTACGGACCAGCTTGGAAGCAGCTTCTACGTAGATTAGGAATGGTGGAGTAATAGATTTCCATCACTGCAAGAGAGTAAGAAGATTTGGGAAAGAAGATTTAGGAATTGGGACAAGAAAGTGCTAAACAATTACAAGAGGGTGATAAGCATGTGAAAATTTATCTTTTGTTTTTTTCTAAATAATGATTAAATAGTATATTTATATTAATTAATTAATAAATTTTACCGTGCGATGCGTAGTATGGGTAGAACGCTAGTTTTCTCCTAAAATCCTATCCCCTCTTATATCAAACAAAAAATGAATCCCTTCCCTTTACCTGTGTGAACCAAACATAAATATTATTAAAATCCCCTTTTCCATTCCCTCCTTCCCCCTCCCCTCCTCTCCTCTGGGGCTACTCGCCGGGATAGACACCGAGTATAAAGAAGAAAGAATGATCTTTCTAGTAGAAGCAGCATCTAAAGAAGAAAGGCATCCATGTGTATAAGTATGTATTCTATAATTAACGAGTTTCGGGTTGTTTCTACACATCACACACCATTGTTACTGAGTCAACGACTAATCGGGAAGTCGGTAAAAAAAATTAAGTCGAAGAGCGACTGATAGAAAAAGTCGTCCATGGGTTTTACTCGATCCGGTACTGACCCGACCCAAAACAATAAAATTAGGGTTTTTATCACACTTACGTGACATGGAGTTTCATTCACAAGTCATAACAATAAGAAGAAGAGGTTGGGCTGCTCATCTCGACAACAGATTCATCTCTAATCATCTCCAATTCAACTCAGTTGGCGGCAGCGGCACAACTCCGATAAGCTATTCTCCTTTTCTTCTCTTCTTCATCTCATTCACTTCTCTCTCTTCTCTCTCTTCTTTTCTCTCTTTTTCTCTCTTCTCTTTGTTTGCAACTACAACTCGTGTGTATATACACACATACGTTTTGTATATATACGTGGGCAACTGTTTGCCAATTTTAACATAATTATTCATACTTTAACTTTTTTTTTTACTTTTTTGTATATTTTTTATTTTTAAAAATTACCTTTTGATTTTATTTAAAAACTTTTGACAATTATTTTTGTATCCAGTTTTATTTTATTAAAAATGTTTTAATAATTATTTTTTAAAATTTTAATTATTTTTTATTCAAATTTAATATTTTTTATATTACTTTTTTTATTTTCAATCATTTATAAATACTCCTGGAGTCTTTCTCATTCGTATTTCAATTTCCAAGCATCGGTTTTACAAACGTACAGGAATCTAAATTTTGCAAGAGAGATGGCAATTGAGCACCGAAAGGAAAAAAGTCCTAGTAAGTTCATTTGTGTTAGTCTTGTTTCCGTATTAGTTGTTTATATATTCTTATTTGTGATAATTTTATTTATATTAGTTGATTGGTAGAATGCTTATGGAGGTCGTGCAATTGAGCTTCAATTATTTGCAAAGCGTATTGTTGGTTTATGTTGTTCATCTTCCGGTTGTGAACGTAATTGGAGTACATTTGAATTCGTTTGTGCCTACACTTTTTATCATTATTATTTTTATTTTTAATTGGAAACTACTAATACTTGATGCCTAATTAAATTTTATATATTTGATTAATTTAGATACATACAAAGAAGAGGAATAGGTTGGAACATCAACATTTGAATGATTTGGTGTATGTTCAATACAACCGGAAGATAGATTCATGTTGGTCCCGGAGTATTGTAGAAGAGTGGGGGTTGAATGCAATACTGATAAAGCACAATCTTTAAAACAACAACGATAATAAAGATTTCAACTTATCAGTAATAAGATGCAAACACAAGCAGTTCAAGATTTCTCACAAAATAAATGTTTTATTTATCTTGTGAAGTGTTACTACAACCTAGAGAAAAATGGTGTTTTTTCTCTAGCTTCGGTTTCGTGAGAGATACAAGATTTGTTCTTTAAAGCATACAGAAAGAATTAGAGACATATCTCTAAATAGGCTGGGTTGCTCTATTGTCTATCGCATGGGTTTATCGCATGGGTTGTGGAGCTGCTGTCGTTTTCAAGTGGCAGCTCCTTACAACTTGCACACCCATGTGACTTTCCTAAATTGCTATACAAACAGAGTTAACATTACATATAAAGCAACCTAGATTCTTTCTTATTTAAGCTAATACAATTCTAGTAGATGTAGATTTGTCATACTCATTGAATTGACGAGCTTTGTCATGTGATCTCTCAAACTTCTGTCGTAGTCTTGCAGGTCTGCTACAATCCTTGGAGTGTTGCAGCAAATCTGTTTCTTGAACATCTAAACTGTCACGGGTTTGACTGAGAAAAATCCCCAAATCAAATAATTCAGTGAGACAGTAACCTTAACCGCCAAGTCTGCTGTCAAGAGAATGTTCCGTGGTTGACAGTATGAGTTCCCGACAATGTTGCTGTCTGAATTCCAGACTTGCTGTCAAGCTGTGAGAATGTTGTTGTCTCATGCTTCCGCCAATGTTACTGTCAGATATAGTCTGTTGTCTTGACTTAAAACATGCTGTCTTCTTGTAACCTTACTGTCAATGATTGTCAATGATGTGATAGTAACATTTATTCTTACTGTCTTCTTGATGTACATCTTGAGGATTGAACAAATGCATGAACTTCTTCCAAGACATACAATTATTACATGACAGTAATTTATTCGATTACAAGAACACACTCTGGCTGTGACAGTATGTTCTACTTAGTGAAAAACTAAGCATAAGAAAATCTAGTTAAGTTGTCTTTAAGCTATCACCCATAAATCCTAACAATTCACGATTCAAAAAGATGCGTGAACTTGGAGAAAAATATAATCCACTCATATTTGAAGGCTTGGAGTGGACTAATGAATGGATGAATGATATTGAAGATAGGTTTTGGAGTGCAGTGGATATAGCTTTGGGTGCCTCACAAGGACTTGAGGGACGCATTTTTCCAAGAAAAGCTAAAGGTGGTTCAACTAGTAATGTGCTTACCTATACTCGACGTAGCACTAGTTCGACACTACATGATAATGATGATGATCATCATGATGATGAATGGGGAGAAGATGACAATAATAACAAATTTACAACTAAAACATGCTGACAACTTAACTAACATAGATCAGAATAGTTAAATTACCATTTCTGGTAAATGCTAAAGAATCCAGAATACAATGACTAGTGTTCTAACTGCAAATCAACTACTCCTCTAGGTTGAGCAAATAACAAATTTTACTTAGCTTGATTTGAGCAGTCTTCAACTGTCTAGATTCTTCCCTCTCTTTTGAGAGCTTCTTGCTTTGCCTTCTTGAGATCTGTCCTCAAGGGATTTCAACCTTGAATCATCTTCTTTAGAAGGACCACCAGACCTTAACCTTTTTGGAGGTAAAGGAAAATGTAACACCCCCAAATCCGGGGTCAAGGATTTGGTAGCTACGCGGAAATCCTCAATGTCAAATTACCTGTTTAACAACATTAAACCATCTGTAATCATTAAAACTGAATTATAACTCTGCGACCCCAACCACCAAGCATCTTTTAGGTCATAGGGCTAGAAACAAGAACTAAAATCTTTACACCTTCATTACATCCATTCTATTACATCGCACTATGTCTTACAAATCTTATACTACTAGTATAGCTTCGTTGGGAAGTACACCAGCAACTAGTACTACTCAATACAAAGTAATATATATTACACATTAATGTACCTACATATAACTTACTCAAGCTATAGCTTTTATGGATCATAACATCTTCATAAGGGCGTACTGCCTGCTTCTTCTGAGCCATGCAGATAAGCCTCAACCGTCTACCTTCCTCTGAAAGGTTAATATTTAAAACAAGTAAGTATGAGCGAAAGAATTGCCCAGCAAGTATTAATAGAGCACAACAATATATATCAATATACACATGGAGTTTTAAAATCCAACAATACTTAGCATCATTTCCGAAACATTTATAACTATGAAACTTCAATAAAGAAAATATGACGTTTAACACAACATCCAATGAACAGATAAGTTTATAATAACCATAGTAATCCTCATATCTTAGCGAAATAGTGTACACTACAGTATTGCTAATCTTTTATAAGGCTTTTCAAAATACGCAGTTCAATATGCTGCTAAGACAGTTGCTTATCATCATATACAAACCAACCATTAGAAGGTTTCATCTTTAGTATTTCTCAATCTGAAAGCATATACATATAAGTATGTCATTTCCATCAAACACCTTACAGATCAACATCATGTACCGGGTATAAGTTCTTTAACCACTTGATAAGTCTAAACTTGGAAATAACTAATAGGAAGAGAGTCAAAGCTCTTGAAACAAAACATTTGGGACTTAACATCAATAACCGATGAACCATTTTTCATCTTTTGAATAATTGCAAAAGTGCACCAACACGTGCCATTATTGTTAGAATAATCTTGCAGTTCTAGATACTGCATGAATTCATCATCTTTCAAAATTGAAAACAACACTATCGGCTACTTGGCACTTAGGCCTAAGAAGCAGTGTTTGAGTATTTTTCCAAAGTGGAGGATGGGACTTAAAGAAAACATAAAAACCTGACAAGGATTGACGATGATCAGTCGCCACATCCAAGTCCAATAATCCGCGGGTCTTCTCTACCGGTAGAAGGATAGAAACTACATCCGTAACTATCCCCGGGTGAAAACTACATCCGTAATCATCCTTCGGCAACACCTAGGCCGGAATAATAATTGATGGGCCGCCTGGCTCACGGCCGCTTACACATCCCGGGAATCATTCGTCAACGATTCCCACACCTGCCAGAGTCCCCTTTTTCTTTTCTTGTCAAAATCATTTTGATAGAAAACTTGAGTAGTTGAAGTTCGACTTCAGTCGACCGATAATTTCTTGAAAAACGAGCAAGAGAGTAAAACCTGACCGGGGGTTTTCGAAAATGTTTTGAGTTCAAAAGAGTTCAAGTATAGATATACACTTGTACCGATATCAATCTCGACACAGGGTTTTGTGATCACACATGGAAAATGGTACGCATAAAGCTTGTAACCACAACAGGGTAATTCCATATATATATAAGTTCTTGAAAAGTAACTTACCTGGATAGATTCAAAATATAATATTTTAAATGACTATGAAAGACCTTAGACAACCTTTAAATAGTGTTTTATAACCTTCAAAACACTTAGAGTATTTAATAAATATTTGACTACTGTGTAACAAATAATAAATATTCAATAATCCCTTTTTAAAAGAATACTCAAATTAATATTCATTTATTAAGTAATATTCAAATAATATTTACTATTAATACTGGAATATTTAATAACCTCAAAACACCCAAATACAACTCTTGGAATGTTTCTAATCAAAATCAAGACACAATCTCTCCAGCAGTCTCCAAACTTTAGCCACTTTATCAAATAACTACCACTGACTCTCGGTCAATAAGAAATAATTAATAAGCATGAAAATCCTTCTTCTCTTTCCTTTTTTTTTTGTTTTTTAATGAATATTATAATTAATATTCATCGAATTAAATAAGCATTCAAATAACATATATCGATATCAATCTAGCTGTTTTAAGCTGAAAGTAACCAATTTATAACCATTGGAATATCTTTAATCCGTATTGAAAATAAACTATCTCCGATAAATAATATACTAGATAGAATCACTCCATTAAATTGTTTTATTATTTCTCCGGGACAAAGTGATTTTAAGAAAGCGTTTTGAAAATGATATTCATCTAATTAAATAAATTTAATTAGGCGAATGAGGTTTATTTAATTAGTAAATGCTTTCAGGAGCATCTATTAATTAAATAAACACTGGTTTATTGGTGATGTTGCCTTTAGGTTAATTATTGCGAAATTCTTTTTAAAAGCTTTGCCCGGGTTTTCGAAAACATACAATACAAAATAGCCCCGACACGCGGGCTAAGTTCGATAACTCAATACACGCTCTACCCTCGGAGCCTTTACCACGTAGTTCCATATATACGTATATGTATCTATATATACCTCATAACATATAGTCCTCTACCACATTACAAAAGTTTATAAATATACAACATATAAATCGAGATGTAGAACCATAAGAATGTCACCGCCCATCGACAGTATTATAAGTCATGGGTTTTGATTATTGCACGAGAAGAATTTAATATCGCTAGCAAAGTCAAGAATAAAATGATTTGGAAGGAGGAGCACAAGATTAAAAACTCGCAATTAGGGATCGAAAACCTTTTTCCGCACATTTTATATAATTCAAAATAGGTATACTCTGAACGATAGAGTATGTGTAAATAAACTTGCCTCTGGTCCTTAGCAGAAAACAGAAACCGTGAATAATTCCTTCGCACCTCGTCCAAGCATTTCCATGGAGGTAGTGTACCTTTCTTCATACGACGCCTCGATCTTTCCTTTTTGATGCACGTCGCTCCAACTTGATTATACCCTAATGGTACTGAAATAGTTACGATTACGTGTCAGTCCAACCTCGTATCTCGAGTAGACACAACTCAGAATTACCGCTAAGTCGCCTAAAGTCGTACTATAGTTGTTATCCCTATAGTTGACTACTCAAATACCAATTAATACCCATAACACATTTAGTAAAGAAAAGACATGGAAGAGTCCCCTTTTTAAAGTAGACATTTCCTGGTGCTAACACATCATAACACTACACAGTTATAACACTTAGTCAAAACTCCACTTAACACTTTTGACCATAATACTATCGACATACTCTTGTCACAAGTTAATTTAACAAGTAATCCTCAAAACATACTTAGTCCTCGATAAAGACTCATAATACCCATTTAATCTTCAAGACACATTTAATCCTCGAATTAGCACATAATCCTCGAATCGATAATTACCCTCCAAAATAATTCACTTAGCACGTATTCACGTAAACAATTAACATCCACTTCATGCCTCTAGACCATTGATATTAAATAAGTTAAATAAATTTAATCGCAGGGGATTTTCAGAAAATTTCGGCATGAGGTATTCGTTTATCGGACTATGGGCACAGCCCCTCAAATACAATTTAACCCTGTTTTTGCAAAAATAAAGCTGCCTCAACTTGCAGCAAAGTAAACAAGTAAGAAAAGTACCCGCCCAGACATGCGGCACCTAGCACATAAGGAAAAGTATCCGCCCAGACATGCGGCACCTAGCACATAAGGAAAAGTATCCGCCCAGACATGCGGCACCTCAACATTTAAGGAAAATAAACTAAGTTTATCCACATTTAAGCCAACACCACGTAGTTGGCACTTATACTTTCAACCTATATTATGACTCGATTTATAACATCTAGCACATAGACATTTACAAGTTATCCAACTCTTATGACTACATTACATGGCGATAACAATTAGCACTTAACACTTAGCAATTAACAATTTCAATTGGAAACTAACAATTAGCAATTAGCACTTAACAATTACTTGACAACTAACCCAAATATATTATCCGACAATTAATAATTAACAATTTAACCATTAGCACTCATTAAACCCGAGCATACAACCGGCTCACAATTAAACCAAATAATTATAATCAACAATTATGCTCTCCGGATTAAATACGGAATTAAACAATAATCTCGAAATTTTAAACTAATTAAATTACCACAATAATATCAATATTTAAATCTACTTTAATTACAAGAATTCACATAATTATTCTAAAATGAGGAATTAAATAATTACATCGGAAAAATAAAATAAATAAATTAATCAAATAAAATTTATACCTTTCGGTTCCGATCCGAAAGTCAAGCCACCGGAGA
This sequence comes from Kitagawia praeruptora, assembly GCA_037693485.1. Taxonomy (NCBI): domain Eukaryota; kingdom Viridiplantae; phylum Streptophyta; class Magnoliopsida; order Apiales; family Apiaceae; genus Kitagawia; species Kitagawia praeruptora. Next base: position 119,551,566 of record CM075352.1, read on the forward strand.
AAATCTCTACCATCTCTCTCTCTCTCTGCGCAGGAGCAGCACACGCTGCCACACCACGGTTTTGGTCCACCCCCGCTGCTGCTCGACCCCACCCCGGAGCCAGCACCGCGCCACCGCGCCTCTGCCGCCGGCGGCCTCCTCCTGCCACGCCTCCCCTTCTTCCACACATATACATACGCGCGTGTATGTATATATACACACGCCCCCATCAACACTCATCCCCCCCCTCAATTAACTCATCTCTTTTCTCTCTTCCTCCCCCCGCTATTTTCTCCCCCTCCCCGATTTGTTTTGTGCGGCTGTGTCCGTATGTATGTATTTGTGTGTATATTTGTGGTGTGCTGTGTGTTTTTGTGTTAAAACCTAATGGGCCTTTGGCCCAATACTATTTACACACTACATTTCTAATTTTAAACCCGCAAAACATATCTCGGGTAAAATTATAATTTTTGAATTAAAAACCTCGATCGGTAAAAATAATAATTCCAGCATAATTAAATACTAGATTACTTTTAAAGACTTTTGGAGAAAGAATTAGAATTAAATCTAAATTTTCTAAATTGATATGCATTTTACAAATATTAATAATTTATAAAAACAATTCATAAAAATAATAATTGTGATTCATAATTCACAATTTACAGGGCTTTATAAAATACTAAAAACATTATTGTTTTAGTAAAAATCTCAAATTCTCGATATTATAAATTATTCGAGTAATTTATGCAAGTCCTCAAATAATTAAAATAAAAATTTTCTAAGGATTTTAAAATCTCTAAATTATTCAATAATTTAAAATAAAATCTTTACTGAATAATTTCACATTCCAAAATTAAATCTTTGCACAAATAAACTATTGACTCGAGGTATCTACTCAGTCAATAAAATTTTAAATAGGAGCACCAGGCTCCACTTAACCGAAAATAATTAAATAATTGAATAATAAAATAAAAAAAAATTCTCCTCATTTTAGGAAAACATTATTATTATTGAAATAATAATAAATTCATTTCTTGAAAAATCCGGGTTATTACAGAAAAGATTGGTGCAAGAAGGCTTTGGGGTTTCTCACACTCTCATTATTTTTCTGAGTGATCTCATCACTCCTCACAGAATGACTCTAGACATGCTCAAGTCCCTCTCCCTTTGCCAGCTCATTTGGCTTCCTCTCATTTTTATGCTCACCCCTCTGTTCTTTTATTTCTTTTTTCTTTTTCTCTCCCTCACTCATCCTAGATGCATGGGTATGAGCAGTACTTACATGCATTTTAGTTAAAGTAGAGTGTTTAGATTTTACCTTAGAGCAGAGATAGGCAAATGATCATCATCAGAAGCATCTTCAACAATGACTGCATCATGATCAGGCTGTGTAGAGGTGAAAACATCTTTAACCAAAATGTTACTGTCAACAGGTGAAGTGACAGCAACTTTGGTTGTGTCTTTGACAGCAGCTGAGGCTGTGACAGCAACTTCCCTAGGGTCAGTTGCTTGTTGGAGATCGATCAAGATGTTGGCTGTTTCTTTTTCTGGCAGAGTGCCACCTTGATCTAGCTCAGTGTTTGAAGGAGTGGTGTCCATTTCACTTTGAGAAATGGGTTCTTGTGGACCACTTGATGGGGGCTCATCTGTAAGAACCCTGATTTTTGTACTATCGTAAACGACATGAATGAATAGTAATTTTAAACTTATAAAAAGTGACTTCCATTTCCACTTATGTATTATGTATATTAGGAAGCCGAGGTATCGATCAATAAGAGTGTCATGTCAAGATAAAGGGGAGTATAAGATGAAAACTTCATGAGACAATCCCACAAAGATTTAAGGGGTTGGAAGGTTAAAGACTACTCGAAGAAAATTTTTCACCGAAATTATTTCAAAGGAATTATTTTTGTAACCTAGAAATAATTATGGAAAATATTAAGGATGCTACTACTTCCATGCAAACCCATGCAAGTTGTCATGCTAGTAACCAAGAGAGTAAGTAGTAATTACAAGCTAATTAACCCAACCAAATTAACCAAGTGCTATTCACTTAGGATTCTAGTTTCACTTAGGATTCTAATTCCACCAAAATAGACATAAAGTGGCTTAATAATGGTAAGGTATGGCCATACTTGACAATCTAATGCAGCAATCAAGGTATTAAATATAGGATATATTAATATAACACTTATACAAAAAACTAGCCAAGGCAAGAAAATCATCTCCCACACATTCTTTATTTTCGGACAAGAGCAGGACAACAACTTAAAATGGCCATAACTCCCTCATTTCTCAATGAAATCCTGTGTTCTTTAGCTTGTTGGAAAGGTATTGAGATACTCTACAACTCTTCTTCAAGAACCTCGTTCAGATAAGCAAGGTAAGACCCTTGTTTTTCCAGTTCTTTCAAGAGGGGTAATGCTGATTCCGAAAATTTTAAACTTGGTTGTTTAGGTCTTGAAGGTTAAAGGTTGTTAAAGCTATCTAAGGTGTTCTTACAGAAAATTAAGCTTGGTTAAGGTTGCTAAGACTCCAAGGAAGGTAAAACACTCACACCTACCTTAGAACTTCATGAGTTATAAGTTGATTTGAAAGATTGATGCAAGTATGTACATGTTTAAGGGGTTTGTGATGTTTTAAGCTTTATAAGTATGGATAAATCTTGGGTAGTGATAAATGGATGTTACCACTGGTATTAGATACCCTTGATGATGTTTATATGACCTTGATGGTGTGTGGTTGAATTAAGTGGTTAGATGGAGTTCATGAAATGTGGAAATGTTCGGTTTATAGTCGTTATAATGTCGAAATTTCATTAGGTTATTTGTGCAGATAATACCGAATTGAACAAATGTTTTCTTGGCAAGTTTTTGGCCATAAACCAGTAGGAATTGTTTTGTAGTTTGTTTTGACACCAAGATCATGTGATTACGATTTACGGTTTATGAGATATGGTCGTTCTAGTGAAACCGGTTAAAACGGACGAATCGTTAAGATGGACTGAATTTACAAAGTCAAACGAGCTCTTTAAAAATGGTCTGTGATTATGAAATTTTTACAGGGGGTAACTTAGTCAGTGTTTAAGTCCCTGTAAAAATTTGAAGACAAAAGGCTTAATTTTCGATTTTATAGAAATGTTTAAGTCAAGAATGCGCATGAGAAACCACTGCAGAAAGAAGCTATATTTAGAGCAACAATTGAGCTAGCAAAAAGATGTTCTTAATTATGAAATTTGGATGAAACATCCTCTGGACAGTTAAGAAGAAGTGAGAAAAAGAATTTCATAAAAAAGTTTATTTTTCAATTTTATAGAATTTTTCGAATCATAGTTGCGCAAGTGAAAAACCCTTTTAGGGGACTAATTAAGACGAACTTTAGTTTCGTTGAAAATGACATTTAACGAAAGTCGTTATGAGACCACTAATTATCAAATGTGGTTAAAGGATATCATGGGCTTATAATAAGCCAAACGTGTAGTAAGGAGGTATCATTACGAAGATGTGCCTTTATATGAATAATTGGTTCGACGGAATAGTTTAATGAACTAACTGAACCTTATTGGTTGTTATAGATCATCACATTAGAGACAGAGCCCAGACTATTCCGACACTATCAGGCAAGCTTTCAAAACTTGTATTTCAAGTATTTTCAAACTGTTGTTGTTGTGGTATAAATGCTATGAACTGCTTAAAAGTATTTTGCGAATCAGAATGAGATGTATGGTTTATTTACAAAGATTTATAAACCTGTTAGTTAGTGCGTATGCATAAATTCATATATATATGTATACGATGATATGTTATAATTCCCAAGTAGGGTACGATAATACCCTTTCTTAGTAAGGGAGTCGGAGATATTTCGTCTGGATAAGGACATAAAACCCGGAAGTCACCGGAAGTATTATAATTTCATTTTAAAATATTTCAATAAATATAAATTGGATATTTTCGGATAAAAATCCCTTTGATGATATTAATAAATATTATTTGAATATTTTAATAATAAGTTGAATATTATTTTCATTTGAGAATAGTATGAATGATTATTCATTTAATAAATATTATTTAAATATTTATTGAATATTCTAAACTGATTAATTATTTAATAAATATTAATTGAATATTTATTAAATATTCCAGGATGATTTAAAAATCATATTATTTATTTTAAAAGTTATTTAAGACTTTAAAAATTATTTAAAATATTTTCTGACCATCGGAAAATTATTTAAAAATAGTACTGGTTCCCATTTCTTCAATAGTATAGTTTCATTCATCAAAAGTATCGCTACTTCACTCAACTTATCAAAACTCGGAAACCCAAAGTTTTGGGAGCTAGTATGAATTGTTTTCTCCCTTCGCTACCAATAAGAAGTATACCCTACCTAGTAAGGAGGGGTTAAGTTTGACTAAACACTCAAAACTCTGACCAACTCTCAAGTTAATGTTTGATGAAGCGATTCTTAGTAATCCAAATCTGTTGACTAAAGTCAACCCACATATCAAAGTTACTTCCTCAATCACTCATGGAAGTAAAGTTAGAAAAAGGTTACCAAACTAGTTGGCAAGCTTTGTGCTTGAGAGAACTGGATTAAATTATGTTCCTATGATGAATATGACTCTCTAAGGGATTGGAGGAAGAGGGGACATCGCCTTCGAGCGTAGTCCAAATATTAAGGCCTGTATGCGGTCAGGGTGCAACATGAGGGAACATTGTCCTTCTACTAGTAGAAAAGCAGAGGCACGGTATATTGGCTGATCACCAGATATCGTGGAAGAGGCTCCAGCATAATCCCATTCTTCCAAATTGGAATTGTACTGCAACACTGTAATGAAAGCCTATGTGCTCAATTACCGATAGTGTTGACAGAATGATGAACTATTCAAAGTACCTCAGAAATTCTTCGTTATATTTCTGGATAAAGAATGAAAATGTTTAATGATGATACAATATCAGTATATGATATGTCATATATGGTTTACGTTAACAAAAGTACTTTGAAAACTATTATTATATGGCTGAGCTGTATTGCTCACTCTTGCTTTTCTTTTATATATACCACCACACAACAACAGATAAGCATGGCAAGAACAAGGCAGACCCCCCACAAAAGCGTGCTAACCGGTCAGCAGTATAGGAGACTATTTACGAGGCAGGTGCCGAGGCCGCACCCAGTAGCATCACCAGAGGTGAGCAGACTAAGTTGGATAGGTTTACAGCTTAGGTTGGTTAGGTCTATTTACAAGCATGACTTGTATAAATTTCTGAAAACTAAACCGCATTTTGGCCGTAGATACCGCTTTAGATGGTAATCCTTTTTAAGTTGAACTTTTAATATTATGACAATTTGGGTTTGTAATAACTATTTCAAGATGGTTGTAATAACTTAATAACGTTTTAATTTCGTCTCTGAGCCTATAATATGGGAATGTTATGTTTGATTGAGGGGTCACAACATGCTAAAATGAAGATGAAGAATAATGTTTATTAAAATGGGAATTAAGGACAGAGTGACAGCCTGGATCTCTGACCCTGGGTCTAGGGGTGTTACAGAAATGGTATCAGAGAATTAGGTTATAATCTCAGAGACGATAAGAAGGTTTAAGGACTCAAACCCTTACCGAAACATGGTCGGGCTAGTAGACATAGCCCTGACAACCTTAAGCCAATAATGGAACTACTTATCATAACCTCAAGGATAGTAACATTTTCCTCTTTTTGTGTAGATACCCGAGGACGTAGAGCTACCTGAGAGTTCCGAGCAGCGACATGATGATGCTGAGACAGAAATTGACCCTCAGCAGGAGGGAGAGAGAGAGATAGTCCAGGAGGATGATCCCGAGGAGGATCCCAGAGCTGAGGACCCTATGCCTGTTGAGGACCCAGTGGACTCAGATGAGCCAGAGAGTGATCCAGAGGAGGACCCCCTGGACGATGTTCCAGCTGACCCCGCACCCGGAGAGGAGCCTGAGGATGAGGAGGTGGTGTGGACTGATATCCCTATGCATTCCCCTTCCCTCATAGAGGATTCATCCCCTAGTGGATATCATTGGGACACAGATTTAGAGGGTGACTCTGAGGAACCTATACCAGAGGATGCCGAGACTGAGGTTTCCCCAGAGAGCGAGCCGATTAGTCCTCCCATACAGGTTGTTAGATCCACTGAGTACGATTGGATGGTGACCCGGATGACCACCGATCTGGTGGCAGCGGAGGCCCGAGTAGCGGAGCTGAGGTTCCAGCTAGCCGAGGAGAGACGAGCGAGGCTAACTCCTAGGGGAGAGACTCCATAGCTAGACGGATGAGGCGGGCAGTACTAAAGATTGAGAGGAGGGCTCACACCTGACTCAGAGCACTTCCACGTTCCCGCCACAGCAGGAGGATCCGCCGAAGTGATGCAGAGAGAGTCCTTTCGAGGACTATGCTCTGAGTTAGGGAGGCGATACGCTTTCACACAGACTGATGGATGGTTGACTAGTACAGTCTTCTAGTACAGGGGGATGTTGTAGTAGTTTTACTTTTGGTAGTGATGTCAATCACGTAGTATATTTCCTCTGGATAGGAAGACATGTTAGCTGGCTTTTGATGTACTTTTATATATTTCAGTCTTATGTTGTACTTCAAACTTTGATTCTGAGAAGTCACTAGCAGTATGACGTAAATTTCGTTTGGTATTAACAACTGTTTCCGTTTAAATTGTTACATATATTATGCCAAAATCATTTGACAACTATTTATAAGTTGCATAAATGCCATAAAAGAATTCACCTTCGAGGTGCCAATCATAGAAAACCATATTAAGAAAAATGAGGAAACCCTAACAGAATTTTTTTATATGTATACTTTCTAGAAAAATGCCACCAAGAAGAAATGCAAGAACTCACCCTACCGAGTCTGCCACTCATGGTAGTAACCAACACAGGGAAGAGGAACGCCGTCACCCAGAACTGGATGACGAGGAAAATGAGTACAATGAGTTTGATGATGAGAATTATGAGGAAGAAGAAGAGGACCCTATGGAACAATTTATGCGTCTGATGAGGCAAAATCTGGAACGCCAGCCACGGCCACAACCACCACCCCGCGGCCCCAACAACGCAGTAGCCAATGCCTTTAAGGCATTCAAGTCACTTAAACCCCCAGAATTCCATGGGACAGCAGATCCCGTTGAGGCCGGGGCTTGGTTGAAAGAGATGGAGAAAACCTTTGAGATTATGGGCATTGAGGAAGCCCAGAAGACCATCTTTGCTACATATCTTCTTAAGGGAGAGGCCAACTATTGGTGGGAGGCCAAGAATAATATGGAACCAGCTGGAGTGGTTGCATGGGATATATTCACAGAGTTATTCTTGGAAAAGTACTTTCCGAGATTTATGGAGACCCAGATGGAACTCAAGTTCCTAGAGCTTAAACAGGAGAATCTGATTGTAGCCGAATATGAGGCTAGGTTCACCGAGCTGTCAAGGTTCGTTCCAGAGTATGTGAACAGTGAAATTAAGAAGGCAAGGAGGTTTCAACAAGGGTTGAAACAGTGGATTCAGAACCGCATCGCGGTGTTAGAAATTACGGATTACGCCACTCTAGTACAGAAGACGTCGATTGTAGAGGCAGGAAGTGAGCAGTCTCAGAAGGACAAGATCATGAAGAAAAGGAAGTTTGAAAGTCGAAGTGGTGGTGTTGCAAGTGGGAATTTCTCCAGCAACTTTGTTAGGGGAACGGTGTTCCAGCTAGCCAAAAGCACAGGGTTTAACGGAGCAGAAAGCAAGAGTGTTGGCCAAGGAGGTGATCAACCAGGGCACCCATATCAGGACAATCGCGCCCTCCCCTACCCAACTGTAAGACTTGTGGTAAGAAACATTCAGGGGTATGTCTCCAGGGTACGACGACATGTTTTAAGTGTGGATAGACCGGACACTATGCCAACAATTGCCCCCAGAGGAACTCACTCATGAAATGCTATCAGTGTGGAGGCACGGACCACTGGAAGAAAGACTGCCCTAAACTGAAATCGACAGGATCAAGGATGAGCGGTACTGCATCCAACCGACCACCCATCGCTAGGACTTTCAACATGACAGTGCAGGATACAATAAGGGATGAGGATGTCATCGCAGGTACCCTTTCCCTTAATACCTTCAGTGCAAATACTTTGTTTGATTCTGGAGCTACCAAATCTTTTATATCGCAAGATTTTGCATGTAAACTGAACTTGAAACCAGAAATGTTAAAGGAACGACTAATGGTAGAGATAGCTAACCACGAAGTGGTTCCTGTAAGCCAGATATATCCTAACTGCGATATAGTAATAGGAGGTCACCACTTTCGGGCATACCTAATTTCGTTTAAGTTAGGCGGATTCGATGTCATTTTAGGAATGGATTGGTTGGCAAGTAATGGTGCCCAGATTGATTGCAAGAGCAAGAAAGTTAGGATAAAAGTGTCAGGAAAGAAAGAGGTCATATTCAAAGGACAGCGACAGACTAAAAAATTCTTGACTGTTGCTCAAACCAAAAAGTTAGTACGAAAGGGCAGCGAGGCCTACTTAGCTTATGTATTAGACACGAAGCAAAGAACCCCTGAACTGAAGGACATTCCAGTTGTCAGGGAATTTGAAGATGTCTTTCTAGAAGACCTTCCTGGATTACCACCCGATAGGGAAATCGAGTTTGCGATAGAATTAGCACCAGGAATCGCACCAGTTTCTAAAGCCCCTTATCGATTGGCCCCCGTTGAAATGAAAGAACTGGCCATTCAGTTGCAAGAACTGTTGGACAAGGGCATGATAAGACCAAGTGTGTCCCCGTGGGGTGCCCAGTGTTGTTTATAAAGAAAAAGGATGGTAGTATGAGGCTATGTATAGACTACAGAGAGCTGAATAAGTTAACCATTAAAAACAAGTACCCCTTGCCTAGAATTGACGACCTTTTTGACCAACTCAAGGGAGCAGTTCACTTTTCGAAGATAGACCTGAGAACGGGGTACCATCAGTTAAAGATTAAACCGAAAGATATACCCAAGACTGCTTTTCGCACTAGGTACGGCCATTATGAGTTTTTGTTGAGTATTGAATACAGCAAAAGAATACAGAGGGGGGGTGAATGGATTCTTGAACTTTTCTGGTTCTTGAATCTGTGTAGCAGATAAGTATCTGTGTGTGCAAATGTGTAGGTGCGGATAAGAAATGACACAAGACACAATATCACTTTAATCTAATATATTATTAGATAAAGGTTGCTACAATCTGTGAATACAAATGATAGTATTCTCAGCTTCGTTTTTCTCAGAGAGATATGACTTACAATGTATGAAAAACTTGACTTCTCAAAAGTTAACTACTAAGGAAGTGAGGCTGTATCCTTATAGAACATGGATACAACCTACTTACTACAAATAAGGTAGCTGAACAAATTACTTTCTAGTCTGTCTATCCTTTTTTAGTAAGTGTCCAAACGGTTACAGATTTGACTTTGCAAAGCCTGTTCAGATCCACTTCTTTAGCCCTTTGTCTCTTCTATATCTCTCCAAACTTCCTTGTAGGCTTTCCATAGCACGTTACAGATTATGGTCCATAAAGTGCATTGGCTTGTTGCAGGTTTCAGACTTGTACAATTTCTTCAGTATTTTGTCTCCAAGAATGTATTCGAGAAGTGACTAAGTGATTGATTCGAGAACTAGGATTAGATAACTCTGATTTCTTGAATACTGTATGATTTACATATCGAATCACTTCTCGAATAGTACTTTTCTCTAGGGTTCCTTGAGTTGTCGAATAGAACACTTGACTTGTCGAATCCCTGAGATATCGAATAGTTCATTCAGAGTCCTTGAGATATCGAATGGAACTTTGACTTGTTGACTCTTTGAGAACTCGAATACCACTTTGACTTGTTGACTTCTTGAGTTCTCGAATAGAGCATTTAGACATGTCGAATCTTCTGAGATATCGAATGAGATATCGAACAGTTCATTCTGAGATATCGAACAATTCACTAGTACAGAAAGGTCTTTTAGCGTCGCACTTTTGGCGTCGGTTATATGAAGAGCCGTGACCTATACATACTTTAGGCGTCGGTTGCTAGCTTAACCGACGCTTAAAGTCATTTGCTTTGGACATTTTGCATCGGTTTACTAATTTAACCGACGCCTAAAATCATTATATGCGTCGGTTGTGAAACAACCGACGCCTAAAACTGACTTTAAGCGTCGGTCTTTACTCAACCGACGCCTAAAACCGACCCTTTAGCATCGGTTATTAACAACCGACGCCTAAAACTAAACCTTTTGCGTCGGTCTTTACTTAACCGACGCCTAAAATCGATCCTTTAGTGTCGGTCTTGTAGAACCGACGCTTTAGCGTTTATACTTTATGTGTCGCTTTACATTTGACCGACGCTAAAAGCATTATAATTTAAAAAAAGGCTAAATTATATACAAATAATATTTTTATACAAATAATATTTTTATACAAATAATACGATATTTTATATTATACCATTTTTTTTAAAAAAAATAATTTTTTAATGATTAATCTTAAGTTAAAGTTGTTCTTATTATTTTTTAAGAATTTAAATTTTTCTAAGTAATTTAAAAATTATTTTATATTAATAAATTATATTAAACAAAATTACATTTTAAAATAAAGTAAAAGCCGTCATAATATACATCGTTCCCATTTACTCGACATATAAATAATCTTTCTGCGTTGGCTTTTCTAAAACCGACGTATAATATTGTACTTTATACGATGATTTTTATATTTAACGACTTATAAATTTTTTGAATTACAATAAAAATAAATATTTTTTAATCAAGCCTGCCTGTACTCTGCTATTATTACTCGTGCTCTCGCCTCTCGCCTCTCCGCTATCCCCAACTAAAACACACACACTCTGTCTCTACTTCTGAACTTTAGCCCTAATTAGACTCTCTCTCTCTCTCAAACCCTAGAACTCTCAAATTCTCGTGTCCGTACACTCCTCGCAATCGCGATTCGAGTTGTGCGATCGTAAATCGAAAGGATTAGAGTAGTTTAATCGAGTTTCATATCGAATTGCGTGATGAATAAGCTTGTAGGATTGTCAGGATTAAAGAGTCTCGGACATTTTTGATCGTATTCAGGATCGGGAGCTTCGAAGACATTTTTGAGTAGTTTGAGGCCTTCAGATTTAGTTTCGCTAATTTGAAGTTCACTACAGGTTTTCCTCACAATTTAGTTCATTATAAGTGTATGTATATGTATTATTAGTACGTGTATGTGTTGCTAATTTGAGCTGATTTTGACTTGGGAGTTTTGCCAATTTATTCTTGCAATTTAATTCCTTCATTTTTAGTGGATGTATATGTAAATCAGTATGTGTATATGTTTATGTGTAGCTAATTTGAGGTGAATTGAAGCTTAATGCCATTTTTCTCATAATTTCCTTCGTTATATATATATATATACGTATAGCTTAACTCAAGCTTCCAGCACGTTTTTCTCATTATTTTATTGTTTATATATGTGTGTATATATAACTCAAAGCTTACAGCAATTTTTTTTATCGTATTTTATGTCCTTGTGATCTGAGGTTGTTAATTAGGTTTTTACTGAGACATGCTATTGTATGCCAATTATGCAGAGAAATTGGTGAAAGAGCAAGCTTGGGCTTATCTTGAGTTGGCGGTTTGTTGTAATCATATTCCTTTTCTTTGTCAGATATGTGAGTGTTATGTAGCTAAATTTAGCATAATAGTAACGAATTTAGTTCAAAGATTATAAATGTTGATTAATATAGTGGTTTATGTGGCAAGAATTATGATTTGACTGAAAGTTGAAGAAATCTTGTTATAGTCCTATCGACTAATTGTTTTGTCCTGTTGGCATATAAGGTGTTACTAAGCTTGTTAAAATTGTTTCTTAGAAATATTGTTAATTGTTATGCTAATATATGTTCAGGTAGTTTGGGGTGGTATATCAATGATTGATGCAGAACGATGACTTTTAGTGAATGCACTTAAAGACCCAGATAACCAGCATTTTTTGTTACTTTTTGATAGGTCTGGGTAATTTACCTTTATGTTTTAATATAATTGCAGAAGTATGACAATTGGTGGTAGTATTATTAAGTCTGTTATCTATTTTTATTTTTGCAGCTGTGTGCCATTGCATGATTTTGACTATGTATACAACTAGTTGATGTACACAAATGTCAGCTACATTGACAAGTAATATAAGTGATCTTGGATCTGTTTCTTTTATTACTTATTCAATGACTTTTAAAAAGAGAGTCTATTCATGCAGACATATTTTTTCTGATATTATAGGCAACTAGTTTGCTTTTAATTATTTATGTAGTTTGATCTTTTATAGTACCATTAGATGGCAAGAGTAACTCAAATTAGTTATTGTTATGGCATCATGATGCATGCAATGCACCTTTATTTAAATTTTAAGGTTCAGGGATCCTAGTCCACATGGGAGTGGCAGGTATTCAGAACGCATGTTACTTAGTGCTACTACGTGAATGGAATCTGGTTTTCAGAGTTCAGACTGAAAAATCTATTCTAAAACCTTGGATGTGTACATGGGTTTTTACTTAAATATATTATCTAATCATATCGTATTACGGCGTGTATGTGGTAGGTTGGAGTTCTTATTGGTAAGGCTGGGGATACAATTAGGTTCCTGCAGTACAATTCTGGTGCAAGGATTCAAATCGATTACAAGGGATACTGATGCAGGAGGATCCCCTGCTCTCACTTGCTTTTAAATTGCATAAAATATTTATCACCCAATTACTCCTGTGAGGTACATTCATAGTACCTTAACCTTGACAGAAGTAGTATTTTAGTTATGCACACGCATCCCAATTTGTGTATCCTATAATGAATAGAATGTCAGCTCTGTTAGTCTCTTAAAATTCTATGCGTTCAAGCTGATAATTTTTTGCTTTGATTTTTTGTACTATGGGAGAGAAAATACATCTGAAACTTTCAAATGTTAGATAGGTTCATACAGTGTATATGCTTTTAGTTGCTAAAAAATGAACAAGTTCTCATTACTCTTTGAATGTGTATAGTTTTTTCGATAAACATAAGCAGATTGCAAAATTTGTCAATCAGCATCTATAAATGAGTCAATGCAATTATTCTTTTATAAATCAGAAGGTGAATCAATAATTTCATTCACAATAATAGGATTTGTGAACCAATTTTGTGAACATGATAAAATGCATCGATGCCAAGGATTTAGATGTTGACTTTATTCAGATCTAGGTATCTTCTTATGCTTTTCTTGCAAGTAATTTTTGGATTTTTCAAATTCAATTGCTTGGTATGATTTCTCTTTCACTTTAATTTTTTGGCTCTAGAAACTCCTTGTTAGGATCACCCGTTTTCAACTAAAAACTTAGAAATATTTTTTTAAAAAAACTAGTAACTGTTCATCTACAAAGATGTTGCTAAGTTCAATGTTGTGCAGGCTGATATGTATGTAGCTAGGGGTTTTAATACAGTTCAAGATTCTGGAGCTGGAGAACAAATTCAGATTCAAGTTCCAAATGAGAAAGTAATACCTCTCTTTCTCTCTCCAACTGAAATGGGTCATTCTATTTTTCTTGGGGCTAACCTTTTTTGTGTATTGTGATGTCCTGTTGTAGGTTGGGCTAATCATATGAAAATGTGGCAATACAATCAAAAATTTGCACACGAGATCAGGTGCACGCATTCAGGTAGTTGATATACATGAACATGCTTAGATCTATCTGGAGATCGAGATCACGGATTTAGCAGATCTTAGTAGACTCTAACTAGTATTATTTGAATTTTCTTGTTATCTAGCTGATACCACAACATCTACCCGAAGAAGATCAGTCTAAAGAACAGACTGTGAGAGTGACTAGTGATAAGAAATAGATTGAGTTTGCAAGAGAGTTGATAAAGGAAGTTATGGATCAGGTGTGTTATCGTCTTTACCTTCTAGGATTATTAATTAATATGTAATTTTACATGCTATATCATTTTGTCTGTTTCTTAATTTGATTGATAGATGACATAGATATTCTTCTCTTCTGCAATAACTTTGCCAATTAATCTAATTTTTAATATATTTTAATCATAATAGATGTAAAGTAAAACAAGTTATATAATTGGACTGGACATGTAGCTACAAACCATTGCATAGCAGCATTGCAGCAGCTTTGTTAACTAATCTGATTTACATTCGTGAAAATCCACCCTTTCTCAATGTTTCTATGGGATCTAAAGTTCTTGATTCTATAACTACTAAAGCAAGCCTTGATGATGCTTGTTATCTTGTACGATTTTGACTGAATTGGCTTTATGGTTTTAGATTTCTGGAAGAAAAGAAGAACCATGAAGTGAAGATGAAAGAGGCATTGAAGGATTTGGAAGTGAGACGCATAGAAGATTGACATATTGTCGAGTTGAACAGTGGCATATTGTCGAGTTGTGTATTAATATTAATAAGATCTTAGTGGTTTGTATAAATCTTGCTGTTAGATCTTAGTGGTTTGTATAAATCTTGTATTATTTCAAACCGCTTGTATTATATAATGGGTTGACAGGGTGTTTGTTGGTTTGGATGAATTTTTACCAAAATTTCAATTTATATTTTTTTTTTAAAAAAAAATTGACTTTTAGCGTCGGTTGTTTAAATGACCGACGCCTTTAACATGACTTTTTGCGTCGGTTGTTTAAATGACCGACGCCTTTAATTGACTTTTTGCGTCGGTTGTTTAAATAATTGACGCCTATAATATGACTTTTATTGTCGGTTGTTTAAATAACCGACGCCTATAACAGACTTTTAGCGTCGGTTGTTTAAATGACCGACGCCTATAACAGACTTTTAGCGTCGGTTGTTTAAATGACCGACGCTTATAACAGACTTTCAGCGTCGCCAATTTAACCGACGCTATAGGCCTATATCTATAGTGTCGCCTTCATCTACTACGCCCAATAACCGACGCTTAATGCCTATTTTGACCGATGCTAAAAGCCTATTCTGTACTAGTGATTCATTCTGAGATATCGAACAGTTCATTCTGAGATATCGAACAGTGTCTTCTTAGATATCGAATCTCTGACTTCTCGAATGCTAGACTTCTCGAATAGACAAAAGTACTTTTCGAATTGGTACTTAGGCAAATTCTTCATTTCTTCAAATCCCAACTATGATTATTTGACAGTCTTTATCTTCTTGCTTGAGGCATGAACCTTGGAACTTCTTTCAAGCATTATTCTTGACTATATAAGTATAGTTACATAACTAGGATTTGATGCCTACTACAAGTACAGAACAAGTAGAAACTCTACAACTAGAGGTTCCCTCAGTTAAGAGGTCATGTAAGTAATGCAAAGCATTACAGACAATTAGGCTTGTTATTAGATGTAAACAGGCATGCCTCTATGACTAACAATCTCCCCCAAATTGTGAGTGAGACCCTTAGTCACAACTGGATGCTGGAATTTGACTTGAAGTAGCTGCAACCTCTTCTACCTTTTTCTCCCCCTTTTTGTTAGCATCAAGGGCTGGAGGTGAGGGTGCAAGTAGCCTTTCTAGTAGCTCAGTCTGTTTGGCTTGGTTGGCAATGACTGTCTGCATTTGAGATTCCATACTATCCACTCTGGAGGAAAGATGCTGAACTGATTTGGCCAGACTATCTTCCTTTAATAACTTGCTAGTCAGCACCTTCTGAGTGGTAGTAGGGGCTAGTGCCTCAATCCTGGCATCTAGTTCTACTTTCATTTCCTTTATTGCAGTTTGCACCTCCTCCTGTTGGGTTCTTTGAATAACAATATGCATCTTGTGAAGTTTGAGGGAGGCCAGTATTTGCTGAAGGACAGCCTTCCTCTATGGATCTGCATTCTGGTGCTCAGCCATAGCAGATTGATATTGCTTCATAATCTCCATATTGAAGTCACCAACCACAGTGGTAGAAGAAAATAGCCATTCTGGAGTATCTTCTATATTGACTTCTTCATCACTGGAGGTGCTAGCACTGTCATTATTGCCAAACTCTTCACTGTCAGCATCTGAAGGCAGAGCTGTCAAAGCTTCTTTTGCTCTTTGTAGAGATTGAGAGGTGTGCACTAGGTGCATTGCCTCCTCTGCCTCCACATTGCCCTGTTATGCCATAACTTGATAGGCAGAAACAGGATGAGTAAAGGTTTCAGGATCCAAAGAGATGGAGTCAATAATTGACTGATATTCTTGTCGAAATTGCATCTCTTTAGAAGCTTCATTAACCTCCATTAACTCACTTGCAATGGCTGAATCTTCCTGCCTTATTTCTCCTGTTGTCACTTCTCTCCTCTCATCTCTCTTTTCTTGCATCAGGGGCTCCCCTGGCTCACACCTCTCACACCCTCACCTTCACCTACTAAGGTGGAACTCTCTTGCTCTCCTTTTTCCTGACTGGAAGAAATGGTTAGCCTCTCATTATTTTGCTCTCCTTTTGCCTTCTCACAAGGCAGCCTCTCACTCCCTTCCCTCATTCCTAAAAGTGTTTCAACTACTACAAACTCCTCCACAGTTGACATGGGAATGTCACATTTTGCAGTAGTAGAGAGAGTTATCAACGGATAAAGTGTATCCATTGATGTAGTAGTTATTGCTGTCAACGGATGATTAGTTGTAGACACATCCATTGATGGAGAAACACTTGTCAACGGATGAAGGATATCCGTTGATGAAGGAAAAAGAGTATCCGTTGAAGTGAAAACCAACACTGAATCTTTGGTGATTGATTTTAAGGACGAGGCCACAGATAGTGTTGTGAATTCAGGAATGGAAGATTGATGGCCCAACAAATCATCTAAGAGATGATGACCACCAATTGTTGAGTGGGGCTTCTCCAAGAATTTTAAAGATAGAGAATCAGGAATTGATGTAGATATCATATCCACATCCAGAGATGGAGTTGGTGATGGTGGATTGAAATGTGTATCGATTTGAAGGTTAAAATCAAGGGGCTGTGACTCCACATTTATTGAAGTCACATCAAACTGAATTTGAGAAGGTACAGTTTGTTGTACTGTGTGTGCACCCTGTGATTCCCCAATGGTTTTGGATTTTACTCTTCTACCATAGGTTTTTGAGTGAGAGCTATCTGTGTCTCTTGCCCTTTTGTGCAGTGTTCCTGGAGTGGAACTTAAATTAGTAGTCATACCCTGTTGAGAGGATGTAACTAAAATTTGGCTTGAAGGTTCATTAACAGTCTTTTGAGAGACTGAAATGTTGGTTGCACCTGCCTCACCTTCCTTATCCTTAGGGCTTCTTTGATGTTCACCCTGTCCCTCACCACTCACTACCACCTTGACACTCCCCTCAAGAGTTTTGGTAGTTTTTGCAACAGGTGCCTTTTGAGAGACACCTGAGGTTTGTCTTTTAGATTGTGGTTTTGGAATTTTGGATTTGGTCACTTTGGTAGGAGCCTGTTTGGTCACAGCTATAGACTCCATTTTGACACTAGAAGGCAAAGAAATTTGGGGGTTGGAGATAGGAGTTTCAGGGTTGGAAACAGTTACCTGAACAATTGATAGATATACCAATTGTACTTCTGCATTTAGGTTCATTCGAATCAAATCACTTAAGACTCTTTTCTCCTGAACAAAACAATTGAACTTGCTATCCGGGTTAGCAATGGATATCTCATTCTCAGATACATGCAGTGCTAAGAGCATCAAAAATCTAGCAAAATAAATATTCTTGCTCCTAGTTTCCTTTTTACCTAATTTAGCTGCTATCTCATAGATGACTAGTGTGCCAAAATTATAGAATTTATCAGTCAAAAGCATACACAACATAACTAGCATGGAATGGGTAACAGCATTAAAATTACTAATTTTGCCAGAAAAAGTTTTAATGAAGGCATCACAAAAATAACTCCATTCTTTAACCTTCCCTTTCCTAACAATTTTCCCTAAGTTCTCAGTACTAAGGGTATAATTTATGGAATTAAGCATGGTAACAATTTCAGCATTACTGGGTACTTCCAGACAGTTATTCTCAGGCAATTTTAAACAAGCAGTTATCACATCAGAATTAACTACATAGTTTTTACCCTTTAATGAAAAAGCAAGTGTACCGTCTGTGCCAATGTACTCAGCAGATGCCCACACCTCTTCAATTACCTCGTGGATTAGAGGAGTGGTGGCAGTCATAGCATATGACAGTTTGCATTTCTTCACGAAATTCATCATGGTGTGATAAGCTTCTGGAGCGTTCACTGTATCAACAAAGGCCGCGAAATTGTTCTTCTCATAGGTGAACCCAGTGGAAGACATCATCTTAACAATAGGCGCCATTGAAGTGTTTGAACTTTTGTTGCAGAGAGTTTTAGTGAAGAAGATGCAGTTAACTTATGAGATTCTTGAAAATGAATAAAGGTGAGAAGTGAGAGCACAAGACAACCTTTTATATTTTTCAAGAATTAAAAATGAAATAATTAAAAATAATTACTCCATTAGACAAAAGTAACTGTCAGATAAAAAATGAAAAGAAAAGAAGTACAGCCGTGACTAAATATACACGTTTATCAACGGCTATATAAAAAAATTTGTATATCAACGGATATAGAATGGACGGTTGAGAAAACAGTTTATCCATCGATGACGTGGACAACCTGTTATCCGTTGACATACGAAAATCTAGTAATGTGTTTATACTACCAACGGATAAAAGGATATCCGTTGATAAGCAAATTTTGCCTTAGACAAAATTTCTGCAGAAAATTTTTCTGAGAGTTTTTAATTCTCAATTAAATCAAAACACATTTCTAGCTGCAATACAGTATGATTAGATATCACTAGGAATTATGAAAAATTAATCATACCTAGTTCACCTACCAATCTTGTGAATGAAGATTCATCAAGAGGCTTGGTGAAGATATCTGCAAGCTGCATTTCACTTGGCACAAAGTGCAATTCTACTGTACCATTCATCACATTCTCTCTAATGAAGTGGTATTTGATGTCAATATGCTTGGTTCTCGAATGTTGCACTGGATTCTCTGTGATGGCAATAGCACTAGTGTTGTCACAGAAAATTGGAATCTTCTCAACTTTTAGACCATAGTCAATAAGTTGATTTTTCATCCAAAGAATCTGTGCACAACAACTTCCAGCAGCAATGTACTCAGCTTCAGCTGTAGAAGTGGAGACTGAGTTCTATTTCTTACTGAACCATGACACAAGCCTGTTCCCTAGAAATTGATAGGAGCCTGTTGTACTTTTCCTATCAATTCTGCAACCTGCATAGTGTAAGAACCCTAATTTTTGGTAATATTTTATTTTATTTAATATCTTGTGGCTATGTCAATATGGAACCTTTCTGGTCATCCCTGTTGAGTAATAGAATTGATTGTCTGAGAAATTGTGTTGTTGTATTCACTATGTAAGATAAAAAGGGAGATTGTGAAGGCAAGAGTCTTATTGTTGGTAAGATTTATAAAACTTGGGATTTGAGAATGATTAGAGTGTTAAAAGATTTATTAAGGATTATGACAAGGAATTACGGACATTCGAGGAATTTACACAATTAGTACTTAAGGAATTATAGGGGAAATCTCTACGCGACAAAATATTATTACGAGAGATTAATTAAGATACGATACGAATTAAAGATTAAATAATAAGCATTGGTGGAAGAATAATAATACAAGGAGTAGTATTGCATGCAAGCCCATGCAACCAAGTGGTTAGAAACCAAGCAAACTAGTTAGCCATTGGAAGATGAATAGTACCTAGTTACTTGCTTTTTCAAAAAGAGGAGACAAGAGTACAAGAGGCCATACCTAGGTTGTACCATGCATATACTTACACTAATACATATCACCCAATCACATAACTCAATTATTCATCTAACACAAAAAAATCAAAACACAAAACACACCCCCCCCTTGAAAGAAAGCTCTCGGCCAAGAAGAAAAAGGAAGAAGAAAATTTCTTCTTCCCCCTTTCCATCACTCATAATTCACACCATAATTCCTAGGTCATCTACATCATCTAGACAAGGTATGTTAGCAATTTCAATCCATTTCATCCACCCAATTTCAAGTTACAAATTGTTAAAGCTTGGGTGAATAGTAACCAAGTTTGTTTTTCCTTTAGATCTTGCATTGTAAGTGTTGTAGGAGACCATCTAAGGTGTTGTTGAGTTGTGAAAAGCTTATCCAAGGCCCCTAGGTGCTCAAGGAGGTATAAAAATCTCAAACCCTCTTGGTTATGTGTTATTTATAAAGTAAGGTAGTAGATCCATGTGTTTGTGAACTAATCTTGGTTGTATATGCATTGGATAGCATGGATCTTGAGTTTTGATGTTGAGATTGTGACTTTTATGACTATGGATAATATATATATCTCCATGAGTGTTATGAACCATGATTTAAGTGTATTAAGTGTTGGTTGTATTGTGGAATTGTGGAAAATGGTTGATCTAAGTAGTATGTGCATGCTGAGTTTTTCCAGGAGCAATGACCTGTCTTGTAACACGGTTTTATTTTTGGAAAGATAATTGAATGTAGTTTCTGGAAATGTAAGGTTCATGGCTAGGGGATGTGTAGATTTTAAGTTATGGCCGGAGGAATGAATTGTGTTTCTGGACTATGGACTGCACTAAGTGACCCCCTTGTGAACCTTGTTTAAACCCCTAAACATTTGTGTGGGATCATGGAAAAATTTGAGAAATTAGGAAATACAGTGGTGAAGGCTACCCAAAAAGAATTGGATTAAAATATGAATTTTTGAATTTTATAAAAATGCTAGAGTAAATTTCGCGCAAGGGAAAAAGTCGTTAGTGGAGCATAATTCTAGGGTAATGGTTATGGTTCGAATGTGGTAACTAAATTAAGTCGTATAAGTGACGAGCGTAATCGGGTGATGACATGAACCTATAGAGGGGCTAGAGTGTCATAAGACGAAGTCATTAAGTTAATTTCGTACCCCCTAAAACCCCGTAATTAAAGAGATATTGTTAAGGTACTAACGAGCGGTTATTGCTTATGTATAGATCGTTCCACTCCGCACGCTCGACCACCCCAACCAAACCAAGGCAAGTTTACTTTTCAAAACTTATACATATACAAGGACTTTCACTGTTGTGTTTGTAGTTTTCAATTATATCAAATGCTATGTTTATCGAAGTATTGATGCAATTGAGATTGTATAAGTACATATATGCTTGTACCCCTTGAACTTAGATTGAAATGTTTTTTTCGGACAATGACTCTAGCAATAGAGGTCGTAGCGGTCCGTATATATCTATTGACCGGGGAGTGGTATGTTATTATATCGTATCTAGATTGCGAAAACCCGAAGGGTCATTCGGGAAGTATCGTATGCTCAAGTAATTATTTTATATCTTCGTAAATACTCAAAATACCTATCTTGGATTAAAAGTTTATTTTATTAAATAATTATTTTATTAATTATTAATATTAAATCTTAAAATTTCGTTTATTAATTATTGTTCACTATTTTAAAAACAAAGCTAATCCAAGATACCTTTAGCACTTTCAAACTCGAACTTTTTCGAACTCAAAACATTTTCGAAAACCCCCCGTCAGGTTCTGCTTCTTGTATGATTTGAAGAATCATCGTTCGACTGATGTCGAACCACAATTACTCTGTTTTCAATCAAAATCAAGTTTTTAAAAGAAAAAGAAAAAGGGACTCTGGCAGGTGTGGGAACCGTTGACGAACGATTCCCGGGATGTGTAAGCGGCCGTGAGCCAGGCGGTCCATCAATTATTATTCCGGCCCAGGTGTTGCCGAAGGATGATTACGGATGTAGTTTTCATCGAGGGTGATTATGGATGTAGTTTTCACCCGGGGATAGTTACGGATGTAGTTTCTATCCTTCTACCGGTAGAGAAGACCCGCGGATTATTGGACTCGGATGTGGCGACTGATCATCGTCAATCCCTGTCAGGTTTTATGTTTTCTTTAAGTCCCATTCCTCCACTTTGGAAAAATGCTTTGACACTGCATCTCAGGCCTATGTGCCAGTTGCCGATAGTGTCCTATTTTGATGAGAAAGATGTTGACTTTATGCAGTATCTAGAACTGCAAGGTTATTTTGAAAACAAGGGCACGTACTGGTGCACCTTTGAAATTTATCAACAATGACAAGTGATTTTATAACTGATTAATACAAACGAGTTTAATGACTGCTAAACATATGAAATGTTATATTGCTTACCTTATACATATATTCTTGCTGAGCTATAGTTGCTCACTCTTGCTTGTTTTCAAATTTTACAAACACAACAGCTAAGAGAAATGGCAAGAACCTGTCAGACTGTTCGAAAGCAGGTGACTAGACCCCAGGCTGCAGTTGAGATTCCACCGGTAGGCCCCATTACCCGGATTGGTTGGCAACCTTTGTTAGTACATTTTATTTATAAGTATGACCTGTGCAAGGCAGTGTACCGTAACAAACTTTCAAGCCGCCAACTTCGCTTCATATCGAAGTGTCGCTGGTAGCATAAATGCTATTTAATTCGGTCTGTAATAACTCTGAAACTTTTACTTTTGCTTAATCAAGTGTATGACGTTTCTGAGACTCTAACCTGTGTGTGTGTGTGTGTGCGGTGTGAGTTTTATTGTGGGGTCGATGGCTGTTTATTTATATTATGTGCAAGAACAAGTATGTTATTAATGGAAAATGGACCGTGAGCGCCTAGATCTCCGACCCCGGATCTAGGGGCATCACACATAGTCTGCATCTGAATAGCAAATTAGATCAAAGCCAGAATCTCTTGGGTACCAAATGCCAAGGTTTGGTGTTCCCTTGAGATACCTGAAAATTCTCTTAATAGCAATCAAGTGAGACTCTCTAGGGTCAGCTTGAAATGTAGCACAAAGACACGTGGAAAACATTATATCAGGTCTACTAGCTGTTAGATATAGAAGTGAGCCTACCATGCCTCTATAGCTTGAGATGTCTACAGACTTTTCTTTAGTATTCAACTCAAGCTTAGTTGCAGTGGCCATAGGTGTTTTTGCAGAGGCACAATCCATTAAGTCAAATTTCTTTAAAAGATCATAAATATATTTTGTTTGACTTATGAAAATTCCCTCATTAACTTGCTTCACTTGTAAACCAAGAAAGTAAGTTAATTCACCCATCATGCTCATTTCATACATACTTTGCATAAGTTTGGCAAACCTTTTGGAAAGCTTCTCATCTGTAGACCCAAAAATAATATCATCTACATAGATTTGAACAAGTATTGAAGAACCATTGACATTTCTATGAAATAAGGTTTAATCTACTGTACCTCTAGTGAAGTGATTCTCCAAAATAAATTGAGATAAAAGTGTCATACCAGGCTCTTGGTGCTTGCTTCAAACCATAAAGTGCTTTCAGGAGAAGATATACATATTCTGGAAATTCTGGATCTTCAAAACCAGGAGGTTGATGGACATATACCTCTTCTTCCAGTTCCCTATTTAGAAAGGCACTTTTGACATCCATCTGATAGACTTTGAAATTGGCATGTGCAGCATAGGCTATGAAGATTCTGATTGCCTCAAGTCTTGCCACTGGAGCAAAAGTTTCATCAAAATCTATCCCCTCTTCTTGAGAATAGCCCTTTGCCACTAATCTAGCTTTATTTCTCACAATTATGCCATTTTCATTAGTCTTATACTTGAGAACCAATTTGGTACCTATGACACCTCTATCATCAGGTTTGGGAACATGGCTTTGAAATTGTGCCCTTTCCAAATCATCCACCTCACTAGCTTGATCAAATTCCTTACATGGCTTGTGACTGCTCACCTCACCTTGGAATTTGTCTTCCTCAATTAAGCATGCAGTACCTTGCTCCAAGTCACCATTATCCTCTGGTGTTGCCTCTAGTATGAATTGATGTTTCTCTTGTTCCAAGGCACTCAAAACTTGAGCAGCTAGTGTCACCATAGAATTGATAGACTCCTCAGTACTCTTTAGAAGCATCCTAATCTCCTCCATAGCATCAACCTCATCTGACTGAAAATTAGGAGTAGGTTGCTGATGTTGAAACTCTTCACTCCCAAAGAAATATGACATATCTGGAACATCTTGCTGGTACTGTTGAGGATGGTATTGAAAATATGGTTGCTCTTCATAAGTGACGTATGGATCAACTCCTCCGTAGTAACAATATTGTGATGGATCATGAACGCCCAAACACCGCTCACATTGATAAGGCATGGATGTACTCGAATATGCCCACCATGGCAACTCCTGACCTGCCATCTTCAAACACTCAAGTACCTGAAACACACCAAACTAAACAAGATAGATAAGAAAAACAAATCCGAGTCAGTGAACTCTAACGACCACTATTGACAAGCACATAAACCAAAAATAAAACACCGATGATCCCCGGTAGCGGCGCCAAAAACTTGTTTGCACTAAATCACGCAAGCGTACGTGGTCACAAGTAATACAGATAGAAGTCAAGTTCGTTCCCACAGAGATCTGGTTATGGTTTTAATTCAGTAGATGTACCTATGCAACAATGTATGATTATTATTCACTGCTAAGACAAATAACAAATTGGGTTTTAATTAACTAAATCTAACTAAAAAGCAAATTAACAAACTAAGAATTAACTAACTAACGAGAATTGAAATCGAATTACTTCTGCAAGAGAAACCATGGAATCCTAACTTTATTAAATACTTTGCTTAGATCTGACGCCTTTAATCACTATATGCAATGGTTATGATATCTGATCGGATAACACGAAACAAGTATACGCTACTTCTCAGTATACGAATACCAAACTAAACATACATCCACAAAAGAGATAGAAGATGAATAGACACCAATTATGCTTAGACCCTATATGTCTATAGAATTTGAAAACATAATGGTTGAAGAACAAGTTATCCATAATGATCACATAGGGCAATATAAGTATTCTCATCTCATACTACGAATCATGTTGATAAACAATCATGAACCTATGCTAGCATGGCAAGTTCTAAATCTCAAGATCCACTTTCGCTTCACAAGAGATTAACAAATTAGATGTTCATGACGCATCTATCAATTAAGCATAACCATACGAGGATATCAGATATACATCACATACAGATCTTTAAAACATCAAGATACTAAAGCTCCATAAATAAATCCGTTAGAATCCCATGACAACGATTAGTTCATAAAACCTCTCGTCATCATGGGATCTGATGAAACCATGATAAAAACAAAGTATGAAAAAATACAAATAAACCTAAGTAATTGATATGTAATGGTTATCTCCTAATGATAATGATCTTAATGATCTTCTTTTATTACAAGGGTTAGATGTGTTTATATAGGCTCTAGACATCTTGCCCAGCAAGAAAATACCAAAACAGAATTATAATAGAATTTCTGCAAAATACGTTTCCTAAACTGATTCTGTTTTTAAGGAAAATTCGTAGCTGACTTTTCTTCAGATATTCTGGAACGTTCCAATCGTAATTGGACCTCTGGACCACTTTAGAATGATAGAGAATCTCATTATCTTCGCGTGGACTGCTTACGGGCCTCAAACGGAGTTGTAGAACTCAAGATATGGCCAAAATAGTAAAAACTGTAATTTTTCAACACCGCGCGCGCGCAACTTGCGCCCAACAGTCTGTTCTTCGCGCAAATTGCTCCTACCCGGCGCAATTTGCTCCTGGGAATCCTATCCCAAGTTGTAGAAAATCTCCCAGGCTTCGCGTGGGCAGTAAGATCGCTGAAAACAGACTTCTAGAACTCCAGATATGTCCAAAACAGTGTAGACTGCGCAACCGTCTCAGAAATCCGAATTTTAACTAATTTATTCTCCAAAAACGATAGAAGCATCAACCTTAATCAACATTCTCGTAAATCTGCACAACTAAACAAAATACATCAAAACCACCACAAACTTGAGTCCAAGATAATCAATTTAAGCCGATATGGAACGCTCCAAGTGGATATAAACTCCACTTATCACACCCCCAAACTTAAACCGATGCTTGTCCTCAAGCATAAACAATTACAACTAACTAACTAACTAGTACCACTTCCGTAGGTGATCACGGTTGCATTTGGCATATGCAACAAGCCCTTTAAACCCCTAGGTAGCCCTAGTGGACGAGTAAGGTCTCGTGAGGGCCTATAGCGAATGTACCCACAAAATCCATTTAACCTAATGCAATGCAATGCATGAATGCAACTAATATGCAAATGCAATTAATCTAATCTACCATACCTTCAAATCCTCTCATGCCATATCAACTTAAGAATCAAAGTAAATACGCAATGTCTTGGTGTCGAAAGTGCAAGTATTCACATAGTCTACTCAATGAACATGCATAAGTTCTCACAAGCCCATGTCAAGTGTAAGAATAAGTTAGTAAACATGCTAAGCCTACAAGAGTACATCTTTGAGACAAAACTCGGGATCTCATATGCAAAAACAAGCAAACACTCACAATCCACTCACAAAAGAATATTCACTCAAGAACAAGGGTAAATGTATCACTCAATTCCAACAAAATCATAAGCATGCTTGACATTTGGTATCAATCTAACTCTTAACACAACATACATCAATGACGATAATCAAAAGGTCTTTATTTGGGTTGTAACGGGGCTAGGGACAAGGTATGTCAAATAAGTCAAAACAGGTGAAGTGTCAAAAGCTAGTAAGTACCTTAATAAATCATACACAACACCCTATTTTCCCACCACATAATTTTTACTAAAACAACACTCGACTAGTCGACTGAAATAGGATCACAACAAACACAAACATGCTCTCATAATATATTTTTTTTCTTTTTTTTTCTCTTTCTTTTTTTTTTCTTTTATTTTTTCTTTTTTTCTTTTTTTCCGAGAGCTAAATAAAACATAATATAAACAATAACAATGGTCCCATGAATTTATTAGATATGCCAACTATCAAGTAAACAAACCCAATTTTCAATATTTCTCCCAAAAGTAAGACCAACAATAAACCCCTCCTTGCACACCTTATTACTCCCTTAAGCACTCTACTAGCCTTTGACAATGTGGGTTCAAATTAATGTACGGCCAATACAAGAAAAAAGGTCTAGGCAAGTAATGTGGTATGTCACCGAAAAAATAGGATTAAGCTCAACGGGTTAACTAATTGATCATGTAAACATGGTATGGTAATATGGGAAAATATGCAGTTATTCCTAAATGCCTTTATCATTTTAATCGTCAAATAATGTCATGCATTTCAAGAAAGACCTCAAACAACTGCTAGCAATGCAAACAATCCGTGGACACTCAAGCAAACGAATAAATTGCAACAAATATGCAATATGGCTCAAAAACTCACTTGGTGGAAAAACATACTCAATCCCAAGCAAAAATCTCTCTAACGCACCTACTTGTATTCAAAGCATGCAAACTAAATCATCTTGCACATATTCATGTCCTTCTAATCACTTACAACATTCAATAAGTCTACTAGCTTCAACTTACTAGTATATGTGTGTGCACAAGAACAAAGCATATCACTTCTCAAACAAAAGCATCAACAACACCAAATTCCTATCAAGCATGGGTGCAAATGCAACTACTATGAACTCACATGATATACAAAAATAAAAACAGAATGTCCTATATGAAACAAACGTAGATAACACGAACATATATGCATAATTTACTACTACTAATATGCAAAACATGAAATCCTACATGAACACAATGACTAACAATCACATATATATAAAATACTTATCCCTCAAACCACCCCCAAACTTAGAATATTCAATGTCCTCATTGAATGGAAGCAA
Organism: Kitagawia praeruptora; assembly: GCA_037693485.1. NCBI lineage: Eukaryota > Viridiplantae > Streptophyta > Magnoliopsida > Apiales > Apiaceae > Kitagawia > Kitagawia praeruptora. Next base: position 119,579,331 of record CM075352.1, read on the forward strand.
ATACAAGGGAAAGTAGAAAACATACCAGTATACAACAATGCTTGGGTTGCCTCCCAAGAAGCGCTTCTTTAACGTCAATAGCTTGACGTAACTTCCAAGCCTCCATTAAGGATGATAATAGTTGGCCTGGTCCTCTCTTCGTGAGACTTCATCGTCATCACGGCGGCACACTTTCTGCCCCTTAACCTCGCTTGGCCTATTCATGTAGCAACTATATCCTCTTCCAATGCCTTCATCTGTTGACCCAAAATCTATCAATTTGTAGAACAACACACGGGCTTCGCTTGAATGTAATGGGGGAGGGTAAATGTAAGTTTCTGTAGCCTTTGGTTCCCCAACGAGAACTTCCTCCATTGGCTCTAATGCGCTACCTCCATCTTTAAACTCTGAGACAAGTAGAAAATCTGCATCTTTTCCATGTTCTTCATCCTCTTGGTTCGCACATACCAATTCTTGAAATTTGCGTAGCTCATCTGTGTCCTCTTGGTTCGCACATAACAATTCTTGAAATTTGCGAAGCTCATCAATATCTGTCTCAAATTGTGCCCTTTCCAAATCATCCACCTCACTAGCTTGATCAAATTCCTTACATGGCTTGTGACTGCTCACCTCACCTTGGAATTTGTCTTCCTCAATTAAGCATGCAGTACCTTGCTCCAAGTCACCATTATCCTCTGGTGTTGCCTCTAGTATGAATTGATGTTTCTCTTGTTCCAAGGCACTCAAAACTTGAGCAGCTAGTGTCACCATAGAATTGATAGACTCCTCAGTACTCTTTAGAAGCATCCTAATCTCCTCCATAGCATCAACCTCATCTGACTGAAAATTAGGAGTAGGTTGCTGATGTTGAAACTCTTCACTCCCAAAGAAATATGACATATCTGGAACATCTTGCTGGTACTGTTGAGGATGGTATTGAAAATATGGTTGCTCTTCATAAGTGACGTATGGATCAACTCCTCCGTAGTAACAATATTGTGATGGATCATGAACGCCCAAACACCGCTCACATTGATAAGGCATGGATGTACTCGAATATGCCCACCATGGCAACTCCTGACCTGCCATCTTCAAACACTCAAGTACCTGAAACACACCAAACTAAACAAGATAGATAAGAAAAACAAATCCGAGTCAGTGAACTCTAACGACCACTATTGACAAGCACATAAACCAAAAATAAAACACCGATGATCCCCGGTAGCGGCGCCAAAAACTTGTTTGCACTAAATCACGCAAGCGTACGTGGTCACAAGTAATACAGATAGAAGTCAAGTTCGTTCCCACAGAGATCTGGTTATGGTTTTAATTCAGTAGATGTACCTATGCAACAATGTATGATTATTATTCACTGCTAAGACAAATAACAAATTGGGTTTTAATTAACTAAATCTAACTAAAAAGCAAATTAACAAACTAAGAATTAACTAACTAACGAGAATTGAAATCGAATTACTTCTGCAAGAGAAACCATGGAATCCTAACTTTATTAAATACTTTGCTTAGATCTGACGCCTTTAATCACTATATGCAATGGTTATGATATCTGATCGGATAACACGAAACAAGTATACGCTACTTCTCAGTATACGAATACCAAACTAAACATACATCCACAAAAGAGATAGAAGATGAATAGACACCAATTATGCTTAGACCCTATATGTCTATAGAATTTGAAAACATAATGGTTGAAGAACAAGTTATCCATAATGATCACATAGGGCAATATAAGTATTCTCATCTCATACTACAAATCATGTTGATAAACAATCATGAACCTATGCTAGCATGGCAAGTTCTAAATCTCAAGATCCACTTTCGCTTCACAAGAGATTAACAAATTAGATGTTCATGACGCATCTATCAATTAAGCATAACCATACGAGGATATCAGATATACATCACACACAGATCTTTAAAACATCAAGATACTAAAGCTCCATAAATAAATCCGTTAGAATCCCATGACAACGATTAGTTCATAAAACCTCTCGTCATCATGGGATCTGATGAAACCATGATAAAAACAAAGTATGAAAAAATACAAATAAACCTAAGTAATTGATATGTAATGGTTATCTCCTAATGATAATGATCTTAATGATCTTCTTTTATTACAAGGGTTGGATGTGTTTATATAGGCTCTAGACATCTTGCCCAGCAAGAAAATACCAAAACAGAATTATAATAGAATTTCTGCAAAATACGTTTCCTAAACTGATTCTGTTTTTAAGGAAAATTCGTAGCTGACTTTTCTTCAGATATTCTGGAATGTTCCAATCGTAATTGGACCTCTGGACCACTTTAGAATGATAGAGAATCTCATTATCTTCGCGTGGACTGCTTACGGGCCTCAAACGGAGTTGTAGAACTCAAGATATGGCCAAAATAGTAAAAACTGTAATTTTTCAGCACCGCGCGCGTGCAACTTGCGCCCAACAGTCTGTTCTTCGCGCAAATTGCTCCTTCCCGGCGCAATTTACTCCTGAGAATCCTATTCCAAGTTGTAGAAAATCTCCTAGGCTTCGCGTGGGCGGTAAGATCGCTGAAAACAGACTTCTAGAACTCCAGATATGTCCAAAACAGTGTAGACTGCGCAACCGTCTCAGAAATCCGAATTTTAACTAATTTATTCTCCAAAAACGATAGAAGCATCAACCTTAATCAACATTCTCGTAAATCTGCACAACTAAACAAAATACATCAAAACCACCACAAACTTGAGTCCAAGACAATCAATTTAAGCCGATATGGAACGCTCCAAGTGGATATAAACTCCACTTATCAATGATCTTCATTTTCCTCATCATCATCAATGTACATTCTTCCTTCTACCTCATTTTCAAATTCCAACTTTTCATGGAAGCCTTCATCATTTAGACCTAGAATCTTTTGATCATCAAACACAACATGTACAGATTCCATAACAATGTTGATTCTTAGATTGTAGACTCTGTAGGCTTTCCCTGCAGCATACCCAACAAAGATAGCTTCATCTGCCTTTGCTTCAAATTTGCCCAAGTTATCTCCATGATTCCTTAGCACAAAACACTTACATCCAAAGACATGAAGAAAAGCTAAAGTTGGTTTCTTGTTGGTGAATAACTGATAAGGAGTCATTCCTCTAGCTTGATTGACCAAGGAAATATTCTGAGTGAAACAGGCAGTGTTGACAGCTTCAACCCAGAAATATGTTGGCAATCTTGATTCACTTAGCATTGTTCTAGCTGCTTCAATGAGAGTTCTGTTTTTCCTTTCAACAACCCCATTTTGTTGAGGTGTTCTAACAGCAGAAAACTCATGGACAATTCCATTCTCTTCACAGAAAATCTTCATTGTGGAATTTTTGAATTCAGTGTCATTGTCACTCCTGATTCTTTGTACTTTGACTTCAGAACCATTGTTTACTAGTCTGAGATGATTGATGATGATTTCACTTGCACAATCTTTGGAGTGTAGAAAGAAGGTCCATGTAAACTTAGAAAAATCATCTACAATCACCAGACAGTATTTCTTCTTTGAAATGGACATGACATTTACTGGACCAAATAAGTCCATATGCAGCAATTGAAGTGGCTTAACAATGGATGACTCTGTCTTGCTCTTAAAGGATGATTTCTTTTGTTTCCCTAATTGGCAGGCATCACACAGTCCATCCTTGATGAACTCCAATTGAGGGATTCCTCTAGCCAGATCCTTTCTTACCAAATCATTCATAACTTTAAAATTCAAATGTGACAGCTTTTTATGCCATAGCCAACTCTCATCCTTGCTTGCTTTGCTGAAGAGACAAGTAATGGATTCTGAGCATACTGAGTTGAAGTCAGCTATGTAAACATTTCCTTTTCTAAAGCCTGTCAATACCACATTGTTGTTTTCCTTGGCAGAAACAACACAGGCTTCTTTAGTGAACTTTACTTCATAGTCTTTGTCACAAATCTGACTGACACTCAGCAAATTGTGCTTCAAACCTTCAACTAAAGCCACTTCTTCAATGATGACATTGTCCTTTGAAATCAAGCCATATCCCTTAGTATATCCTTTGCTGTCATCTCCAAAGGTAATTCTAGGGCCAGCTGCCTCCTTGAACTCTATGAGCAGGGCTGAATCTCCTGTCATGTGCCTAGAGCATCCACTGTTTAGGTACCATAGATTCCTTCTATTTCCCTGCACACATTCCAAAACACAAGTCAAGTTGATTTTGGTACCCAAGTTTCCTTGGGTCCTTTCTTGTTAGCCTTTGGTTTTGCACTCTTAGCAATCTTCACTTTAGGCGTAGATGCTTGAGTGATAGTTTTGACAGATGCTCATTTGCATAAATATTTGACGCATGCATTTGTGGAAAATTGGCATACATATTATTCATGCTAGGAATGCTCCATGACATGTGTGGCATATTCACAGATTGAAAATAAGGATTAGACACATATGACATTTTCACATACGGATTTGAAAAACTAGCATTCTGATACAAACCAGGCATAACAGGCATTGCAGGCATACTTGGCATGGATTGAGGTACATGAACAGGAGTCCTTTTAACAGACTTGCAATAAGAAGATAGGTGATTGACACTATTACAATTACCACAAGTCTTCCTAGGAGCAAACTTGTCAGGAGAATAATTGTTTTTCTTGTTGATGCCTATCTTACCATTTATATTCTTTTTCTTTTTACCCTCAGTCTCTACCTTTTCATTAAGTGATTTACCAACAGCCTTTATGTTATGTAAATCACCTGCCTTAGCCTTCTCACTAGATTTGGCTTGGCTACTTTCACCAGAAACAAAGTTCTTGGCTACTGGACCATACTGATTATTCAGTTTCTTGAGTTCCTTCTTACTAACAAACTTTTTGTTAGTCGACGGATACCTCTCATCCGTTGATGGTTCATCTGTCAACGGATGATCACTATCCGTTGATTCGCAAATAGTCTCTAGATCCTCAAGGCAAGGTTCTAGCTCCTTTTTCTTTTGAGTCCAGGTATTCTTCACAAATGATTCTATTCCATGGACTTCTATTATGTTTTGTGAAATATTCCTACAGCTTTGAAATTTAGCAATTATCCCTTTTCTTTTTCAAGTTGGTCTCTTAAAATCAGTTCGCTTTTTAACACAGCTTCAAGTTCACTTTTAGCATCATTGCAATCAACTCTCATTTCCTCAAATTCTAGAAATTGAATTTCTAGAGCAGCATTTCTATCACTTAAAAACAGATTAGTCTCTTTAATCCTATTGCATTCCTCTTTGGTGAGCTCAGAGAGATTAGTAGAAAATACCTGATTGCTAGCTGAACTTGCTTCCTGCTCAGAATCAGCCATCAATGCAAGGTTGACAAACTCAGAATCATCATCAGAATGATTTCCATCAGCAGCCCAGTCATACTCTTGGGTCATGAATGCCTTTCCTTTCTGCCTGAGAAGATCAAAATATTTCTTCTTGTAGTCAACAGTTTCAGTTGGCTTTCCCTTGTTCTCAGATCTAGGCTTCCTGCATTCACTTATCATGTGACCAGTAATTCCACAATTGTAGCATTTAATTTTGGATTTATCCACATAGTTGCTTGTGGAAAAATCCTTGTTAAATGGCTTGGTCACCCCAGAGTTTCTTCTGAATTTTAGCTTAGAGAATCTCCTAGATAGAAAGGCTAAGTGCTCATCTATCTCATCTAATTCATCCTGCTGAAGGACACTCATTTGTTCAGTCACTTTTTCCTTGCTTTTGCTTGATTCTGCTCTACCTTCATAAACCTCCCTGTTTGGTGTAGATTTAGCAGCTTCAGTCCTCTTCTCCTCCTTCTGCTCCAAGTCGGCAACAAGTGCAACTGACCCACTTTTCTTTTGGGCCTTCTCAATTTCTTCATCCTGCTCCATTTCTAGTTCATATGTCTTTAAAGTTCCATAGAGCCTTTCAAGAGTAAATGTCTTGTACTCTTGAGTGTTTCTTAGAGAAACAGTCATTGGCTTCCACTCTTTGGGTACTGATCTCAGAAATTTGAGATTAGAATCTTTCACTTGGTAGATTCTTCCATACAGTTTCAAGCCATTCAGTAGCTTTTGAAATCTACTAAATGTGTCATTCAATGTCTCTCCATTCTTGAAATGGAAGTGCTCATACTGTTGGATCAGTAGTTGCATCTTGTTTTCCCTTACCCGTTCGGTACATTCACAAAGGGTTTGAACAATGTCCCATACTTCCTTGGAGGTAGTACAGTTGATAACATTGTCAACCATGTCTGTTTCTAAGCCATTAAACAGAATATTCATGGTATTTTTATCTTTGTGGACTTCTGCAACATCTTCAGTACTCCACTCAGAAACAGGTTTGGGAATGTAAGTGTCTGGTGCATCTGCAGCAAGGCCAACTCTTGAAGCAGTCTTCATTGGAACATGAGGACCTTTCTCAATGCAATCTACAAAACCTTCATCAATAGACATGAGATGTAGACGCATTTTTACTTTCCAGTGAAAGTAATTTTCTCTATCAAGAACTAGTATCTTTACTCCATAATCCTTCTTAGACATGTTGGAAGTGTGTTGATCTTTAAACTTCAAATATGTTAGAAGCTTGCTCTGATACCAATTGTTATTCCCAGATTACACACTTGTATAATTGTAGAGGGGGGGGGGGGGGGGTTGAATACAATTCTTGATATTTATAAATTTCTGATAAGAACCACAAAAATCTATAAGGAGATAATTGCTGAATGAGAAATGATTCACAAACACATAAAAAATCAGGTGGTTAAATGTACCACCTGAGACTTTTATTCGAAGAAAACTCTGTGATACAAATGTACACAGCTTCTGTTTTACAACTCTTTGCTTCTAAAGATATTCAAGAAACCCTAAGCAAATGTATCTGTTTTCTTAGTTTCTAAAGAGTTGCTACACTTGGTTATATATCCCAAGTTTACAAGTACTACAAGAATAAGATAATATTAATCTAATTCAAGTTGACTTGCTACTCCACTCCAAATCCACATGTAGCCGAAAGGTTGTCCTTGTGAACAGATATGTCCCCTGCACCTTTCTTGTATGTACTGTGTAAATGGAATGCTTCTTTCTTCTGCGTTTCCAAAGTATGGCTGCCATACTGCTTTTTATACCTACTATCAACCCATGTGATCTGTCAGTCAAACCTGTCCTTATTAACTACTAATTCCCAGCTAGCATAGAAGAAAGTGCCAATGATTATCCGTTGATGTTGTACACTGTCATCCGTTGATGGTAGTTTGAGCTGTATCCGTTGATATAGTAGATTTGAGTTGTATCCGTTGATAGAGTCTTGTTCTCATCCGTTGATACACTTTCACTTAGACAGAATTACATAGCATAGCTTATTTACAATTGGCTACCCTATTCTGCCTATCCGTTGATGGTCAACATGACTCTGAATAAAAACACTATCAACTGATAAATAGAGATATTGCAATATGCTACAAAACCTCATCCGTTGATGAGCTACCTGTCAACGGATAGAGTTATAATGTCTCATCCGTTGACAGTTACAAAACATGACTTATACAATTTTGATTGATTGTGAAGTTATCATCAAGTACAACATTTTCCTAACAGTTTTATTCTTTATTAATTTACTTTAAATTTTATTGTTGATGAAATTTAATATTTTTGTAACTTTTAAATTATTAAATTATTATAGATTTTTTTGTGTTTATTATATTTAGATTCTCTATTAATTACTTTATTTTGGATTTTCAGATTATTTTTTAATTTATTTACAACTATAGTACCGAATCTAGAATATTTGCAAAATAATAAAATATTAATTTATTGATTTGTGTTGACTTTTGTTAGTATAAATTTTAAAAACATGTTTATTGTAAAATCTAAAAGTAAACTTTTTTATGACTTTTTTTAAAAATTAGGTTTTATTGAAACTCGTTTTTGTGGTAAGCTTTCTTTAAATTATATCTTTAAATTTAGTCCAAATTATTATTTTTATTAATTTTAACAATAATTTTGTCAACTTTATTTTATTTTTTATATTTTATCATGTTTATTTATTTTAATGCATTCTTTTTTGATCTTGTTTATTAAATTAAAAATACCACTAGTTAGTTGTTAATTGTTTGTTAAATTAGTTTTAGCATTTCGTCAAAAAAATAATAATTTTAGCATAATTTTATCATGTGCTATTTATTTTGCTCTGGTCCAACTTGTATTAGCCCATTTCAACCCACAAGACGACCACCCAAACCTTCTGCTTCCCAACGACTATGACTCTCGCGGACAGGATTGTGAGACCACACCGTTGCTAAATGCAGTTCAATTTTACTGAATGCAGTTTGCTTATTTTACATTTACGCCCTTGTCTGTATCAAATATTCAAATGTGCTAGTTGCCTATTAATTGCTGATTAGCTATACTGTATACTGATTAGCTATATACGTTAGTTAAGGTTGGTTATATTAAATACAATATTAAATTCATTAATACTTACTCCGTATTAGTTTAATAGTTTTATATAATTCACCAAATATTTTGTAGAATTAAATTTAAATACTGTTTAAAACCATAGTTTTTTCAAAAATATAATTTATTTTAATAATATGAATTCTATAATAATATTTTTGTTTCATGTTATTGTTATATTATTATTAAATTTTTAAATGTATTAAATCAGATGTTTATGATAATTATATTTTTTTCCTATTATTAAAATTTTGTGAAATCTATAGATGAAAACAAATAATTTTAATATATATATAAGTATAATTTGATAACAAATACCTTTATTACTCATATTGCTAAATGGTTCGCCATTGTTAAATTTTAATACAAATTTTTTATATTATAGTTTATTTGATTATTATGTGAAAAATAGTTTATGGCTGGAATTGCAAAAAAAATAAAATTGATTGGATATTTTAGCCGTAACTTAAACTAATTTTCATAAATTTATTGTATTTGATAAATGATTTTATTTTTATGTAAAGTGTTTAAAAATATGTTTATCTTAAAAAGGTAAGTGAAGTACTTTTATTGAAAACATAATTAATAATAATAATAATAATAATAATAATAATAATAATAATAATAATAATAATAATAATAATATTTCTCTATTACATCCATGGTAAAAATATTTAAAAAATATTAAAGAAAACATATTAAAAAGATTATATGTAGGTGAATATATTCATGTAGCCTAATAATACTAACACCCCGTTTGGCAAATAAGTTCTCGAACTTATAAGTTACTTATTTCGGAAAAAATTTCGTATTTACACACTTTCTTTTAGAGAAAAATGTGTACGGGGAATTTAATATTCATTATCTTGCAAAAATAAGTTACTTATTTCAGAAAAAAATACATATTTCCTAACTTTTTTCCAAAATAAGTAACTTATTTCTGAAAAATAAGATTTCCCAAACACGCCCTAAATATGAATAGCTACATTATTTATTTGACTTAAGGCGTCATGCATTTATTAGGTTATATAGTATTATACAAAAAACACACAAAACTAATGAACTGATTCACTATTCACGTTTTTGCACAAAAATTTAAGAAGGTCAGTAGTGTAATTTCAATGAACTGCGTTAGGCAATTTTAACCTGCATTTAGAAACTATGTAATTTTAAGGCAATTATATTTTATTGATAAGAAAAAACACCGGTAGCATCTGTGGCAAGAAATTGGAGTACATATTTGCATCTGGGCGAGCTCATCCTATCCTCCGAGTCCCCTCAAACCCCAAAGGTAAATACTCGTTTCTTTTCTTCCTCACCTCGTAGTTTCTCATTAATTTACTTATTAATGTTTCTGTTTGCATATATGTATGTATGTATGTATGTATGTATGTATGTATCTTCTGGGGTTGGATTTTATTTGTGTTTGTACAACTTTGTGTGTTTGTTGTAAAGGATTACGCATAAATAATCAACCCTTACTTATTATTCCCACATGTACATTTATATGTTTAAGTGAAGCTAATTAACTCTGAATATGTTTTCAATTTTGTATATAGGAGACTGAGTGATGCTAATTAAATCTCGATATGTTGTCAATTTATTTTAAACTTATTTGTTCAATACTTTGTTTTAAATAGCTGCCTGAATTATAAGAGACTGAAGTATTTTGAGGGGAATTAGAAAATGCCTGGTTAGAGTATGTGCAACTTCGATGCTAGTAATCTAGTATACATTTGGAATTTATAAATAATTTCTTGGTGGAGTATATAGAGGTGGGGTGGGATGGTCATTCTTTTAGACTTTTGTGTACTTGTATTTACATTGTTGTAGGTAATAAGAGTTCTTGATTTCAATGTTTGGGCACTTAGAAAGTATGGAGAGGCTCATGTGGTGTGTGGAGTTGCAAGGATTCCAAAGGAGTGCCAACTCGGGATGACAAAAGTTGGCACTCTTTGGCAAGAGATGCCAACTTCTTTTGTGGGACTGAATGTGGCTATATAGTATTAATAAGTAGCCCTTAAAAATATTGATGATATACATTCATGCAAAAGTTAAGATGTCGAACCTTATACATAAATTTTAGGGGTGCTAACTTTTGGAGGAATTTACTAGAGAAGTTGCCAAAAGTGATGTTAGATGTGAGAGTAAGTAGAGAAATTTATATGGATGATGATTTGACAAAGCTGGCTCTGAGTGTCTTAACTATTTCAGTCTTTCAGACCCCTCACAATAGTCGAACTCCGTCATATAACATTTACAGTGTGTTCCCAAGATTTATTTTGAATGAAAAAAAAAGAGAAAAATTTAATTTCTTTAACTTGTTCCCGAATGATATTTTAAGAAAAAAAAAAAAGAAAGGAAACATAAAGATTTGGGAAGAAATTTCTTTTGTATTTATTCTAAAAATCTTCCTCCCACTTTTGGAAAGATTTGAAGAGAGAGGAAAATAATCAATTTTCTATCCTTTTCTTTTCTTTCCTCAGCTCGGAAACAAAGCGTTAAGAATGTGGAAATATCTGATGTTGATTTAAATAATAATTATTATGTTATGTAACAATGTGGAAATCTCCGATGTACAACTCTTTTCACTTACGTTATGTTTCTGTTGCTTGCTCCTTATTTATTAGTTAGTTCATGGTCATGTTTCCCCGACACGGTAGCTCATGTTCCTTAGACGGAAAAGCTTTTACTCTTCATGGACCAGAGCCTTATACGGACAGCTTTGTGCTCTTCATATGTAGGCCTAGTTATGTTATTTATTAGTTATGTTTCCCCTACACGCTAGCTCATGTTCCTCAAATGGACAACCTTTGTACTCTTCATATGTAGGACTAAAGCCTTAGACGGAAAAGCTTTGTTCTCTTCATATGTAGGCCTAGTTATGTTTCCCCCACATGCGTGCTCATGTTCCTCTAATGGACAACCTTTGTACTCTTCATATGTAGGCCTTCTCTGGTCTTAGTTTTTGATTTTCCTGGAACATAGCTCTCCACGTTGTACATGTTCTGGTTGTACTTCATGCCTTTATATGTCAATATACTCAAAAGCTGCTTTTGAGTATATCGTTTATGCCATTGGCCAATATGATACTATTACTTTGTCAAATTTCTATGAACAGTATACCACTGTGGTTACCATTTATGTTTAGATTCTCAATAATAGCTGATACGTGTTGCTTTTTACTTTACTTGACAAGTGAATTATATATGGATAAACAGTTCGTTTTGGAATGTAATTATAAGTATGCTGAAAGCGGTTGCTGTTAATGTGGCATTTAATATATTTGTTCCAACCAACACTAGTAGGCTTAGAAAGGTTAAGGATCCTAAGGTCCAACCATATCATATCTTATTGTTAAATGTTAAGTTCCTCTCCTGCTTGTTGGGCCTGTTTATTATGAAAGCTGCAACAGCAAACAGTTCTCTACTATCTCATACTTCTCTGATAATATATAGTATAAATAACTTAGCTTTGTAACATTTACAGTTAACAAATGGCCAAAACTTCAGTGGATGAGAAGATTCTGAGCTACAATGATGTTGTACTTCGGCAATCCGATTTAGGCATTTTAGGTGGGCGATATTTTCTCAATGATCGAATCATCGAGTTCTATTTAAGCTATCTACATTCACAATATCCTTCACCAGATATCCTGTTGGTCCCACCTTCAATTTCATTCTGGATAACAAATTGCCCTGATGCTGAAAGCGTTAAAGATGTCGTGAAACCCCTAAATTTACCCGAAAAGAAGCTGGTCTTCTTTCCAGTCAATGATAACATTGACTTGACAAAAGCTGAAGGTGGAAATCATTGGAGCTTGCTTGTTTTCGAGAGAGGTGCCAATTTATATGTGCATCATGATAGTTTTGGAGGGTATAACACATGCCATGCTAAGCGGCTTTATGAAGCAGTTGTTCCACACATGGAGTCTTCGAGTACAGCATCTTGTGCGCGTTTTGTTGAATGTTCAAGCACTCCCCAGCAAGAAAATGGTTACGACTGTGGCTTGTATGTTCTGGCAATTGCTCGAGCCATCTGGTTTTGGTACAGCAGCAGTAGACGAAAAGATGAGGGATTGTGGTTTTCTTTTGTGGAGCAGCAGGTTACTCCATTTGTTGTTTCTGGGATGCGGAAAGAGATACTGGGGTTGATCAGTAGTTTTAGGAATGAAAAATAACAAGGATGAGTTGCAGTGCAAGTAATTTGAATGAAAATGTAACAAAGCAATTGTTCCATCCACACATTAACAACCAACTTCTGATGAATTTGCCGATTTCTTTTAATGATTTTAGCCATGCAGTGCTAAAGTCACATCTGAACCTCTTGATTGACCTACACAGAAGAGGTTGACACTTGAGCATTAATATATTTTGGTATGCAGAATAATTACAAGCGTCTGACGGTCTGGGCCTCTGCGGTCGAAATTTGTTCCTCTCAAGATTTTCTCAGCCAGCATAATGATATTGATAAGTGAACGTGTATTTAAAATCACTGACGTTTTCCAAAGAGTAAATAAAGATCTTACATATTAATTTAGTGTCCATGATTAAAATTTGAGTAATCAGTTTGTTATCTAAAAGGGACTAACAACTTGTACTCAATTGTTTAAGGGTCCTGTTCAATGGCAAACATTTGCCAAAGTACTGTTTCACAACAAATGGTTTTTGGACCGTTGGATCGTTGATCCAACGGTCCTGATTTAAAAATATATATACACCGTACCGCAGAAACTTTCCGCGGTACGGAGAAATTACCAAAATGCCCCTACTGTTCACGTACCGCAGAAAGTTTCTGCGGTACGTGAACAGTAGATTTTTTATGTGAAAACAGGGGGGCATTTTAGTAATTATCCCGTACCGCGGAAAGTTTCTGCGGTACGGTACAAATTTTTTTTTAAGTCAGGACCGTTGGATCAACGATCCAACGGTCCAGAAACCATTTGTTACGAAACAGTACTTTGGCAAACAATTGCCACTGACCGGGAGCCATTGTTTAAACTGAGCCACAACATCGAGTAAAGGCGTAAAGCCAGTGGTCCTTTTTCTGAAATATACCACATTTAACCTGGGAGCACAACCAACAAACAACATTGGTTAGAGCTCACAACACTAAACGGGGTAATACATCGACCACGAATGATTCAGGTTGCATGGATGGCTGATGGCTCGTTGTACACTCTTACAAACAGTACTGGCGTACTGCCATGGCGGATATCAGAGGTTGCATAAAACTAAACAAGCAGAATATATGTTCATATTAATTCACAACAATTTGCACAAGTATTCAATACTAAAAAGAGAAGAAGCTGTTAGCTCCACTCAAATTACCAGTAAGATAGGGTAAATGAGCTAATTCCTCCCTGTATTAAAATCCATTGACTATTAATGAAGAACCGTTAAGTTATGCCATATAAGCTAGGACGTGGGTGCCATGTCAACAACCACGTTAGAATTTAAAATTTTAAACATAATTCATCACTGAACGATCTGCTAACTTTCAAATGGGTCATCAAGTGGGATTTTTTTTTAAAAAAATTATAAATTTCTATTTCCTAAATAAATGGATTATTATATTTTCAAAAATCATACAATAATAAAAAATATACAACATCACTTACAACATATGCTCCTTTTTATCCATTTACAAGTATATGAGCTAAATGAGATATGTTCCTTTAATTTTTTAATTTATACAGTAATTATTAAAACAAATCGTTGAAAATTTATCGTGAATCGGAATTCATTGATTTTTGACATTTTGAAAAGATCTTTTCTTTTGTACGAGTTTCGTACTTCATATTTGTCCAAAAAATATCGTCAAAAAAGTATAAAATAGATCTAGTCCTTTTTTAAAATAATAGATTTAAATTTGATTATAGTGTAATCATTCGTAAAAAGGAAATTCAAACATTCAAAAAATTTATATTTCTAGTACAATTAATCGATATCGTAAAAGTACATGTACTAATTGAGTAATTTTTATTTTAAATTGAACTAAATTGTAAACATTCGGGAAAATATTAAAATTTTGGTTTTTTTTAAATTTATCATAAAAAAATTAAGTTGAAAAATTTGAAATAAAATTTAAATTAGCTGAAGACATTGAAACTTATACAATGGGCCTGTTTGTTTTAGCTTATTTCAAGGAGCTTATGGCTTATAAGGCCATAAGCACTTATGGGGGGTGTTTGCCAAAATAAGTTTTAGCTCAACTTATACTCCCTCCGTCCAATCCATTTCTTTACATAAAAAACTGCGTATCTGACACGCATTTTAAGGTGCATTTTAAGGATAGTTATATAACTTATTTTTGATATTTTCTTTTTTTGTATAAAAATAGAACAATCCTATTTTTATACAAAAAAAGAAAATATCAAAAAAAAGTTATGGAACTATCCTTAAAATGCACCTTAAAATCCATGCCGGAAATTGGTCCGCAAATGTAAACAATTGAAAAAAACAGAGGGAGTAACTTATAAGCCCATAAGTTGAATGTTAGGTGCTTATAACTTATTTCTCGATATACGTAATATATAATATCCTTCGAATCTTCAGAATCATTTATCTCTCGAAACATTCATTAAAAAATTGATATGTATATATCAAATTTCTCTATTCATCGAGATCTATCCATTGATATCCATTGTTATATATAAAAAACAAATATTTTGAAAATTATAAAAAAAGTTACTCCCTCTGTCCCCCTTGGTTCTTTACCTTGGGGGACGTAATTCTGGCACGGATTTTAAGGTGCAATTTGCGGATAGTTTCATAACTTATTTTTTAAATTTTCTTTTTTTGTATAAAAATAGAATTGTTCTATTTTTATACAAAAAAAGAAAATTTAAAAAATAAGTTATAGAACTATACTTTTTAGGAGCCTTGAAATGCGTGTCGAGTAGTGAAAAAGAAATGTAAAGAAATGGGAGGGACAGAGGGAGTAACTTATAAGTTCTGATTTACCCAAACAGTTTACTGATTATAAGTTCTGATTTACCAAACACTTTACTGACTTATAAGTTATGCTCTATTTATCGCTTATATGACATAAGTGCTTATAAGTTATAAGCTACATTTTTTAAGATACCCCAAACACCCACAATGTTGTGTGATGAATTCGCTGTTAAACATTAATTTTAGTTTGCCAACGTTGACTTTTCTGTTAGAATAATATAAACCTAAATGAAAATTTTACATAATTTAAGTACCCTCCGTCCCGGCCAGTTCTTTACATGGTGGCTGGGCACGGAGGTCAAGGATAGTGGGTGTAAAGTGGATGTAGTATTGTTAAAATAAATGAGGTAATGGGTGTAATAGTGATTTTATTGTTAAAATAACTGAAGTAGTGGGTGTAATAGTGATTTTATTGTTAAAATAAGTTAAGTAGTGGGTTAAATAATGTAAAGTATTGTTAAAATAAGTGAAGTAGTGGGTGTAATAGTGTTAAAACTTACTATTTTGGATAATATAAAGAAATGAATGGACGGCCCAAAAAGGAAATTGTAAAGAAATGGATGGGACAAAAGGAGTGTTTGATTAAAAAAAATTTTGGGTTGGTGTTTCAATTAAAAATTTAAGTATAGTACAATGAAAAAGATATCATATTCAGAGACTAGAGGATATCATATTAAGTTGATGATTCAGGTGCCACTGTGCCAGACTAATAATACATCACAGTGGTTTGTACCGAAGTCTTTTATCTTTGTCGCTAAAATATAGGTGCAGACATTTGGTGAGCCAAGCTGTATACAACAAAGTCGTTACTTATAAACTGATTGGTTCAGGTGTTGGGATACCAACTTGTACGTTGTTACCTTTGGTTGGCTGGGGTGTATCTGTTAATATTAATAATATTGATAAGACTGATAAGACTGATTCAAGTCCAGTTAGCAAGAGTCCAGTTAGCAAGCAAGCCAATGCACAGTCCAGTAACAATCAGTCCAGTAACAATGCAATACAGTCCAGATCGTCTAAGTTATGCTCTCCCCCTCTCCTCCTCGAATGACAGCTAAGCAGAATGACAGCTAGCGTAACTAACTGTTAGTTAGTTATTTTGTATTGTATAAATATTAGTTAGAGTATCTAGTCTCTCTCTCTCTCTCTTTTCTCACAATGTACAATCTCTCTCAATCTCTCTGGTTCTGTACATATTTCATCTTCATAGATTAGATCATTCTGATCAATTGTACATACTTTGATTGAGTTCACATATATTGAAAAATGGAGCTTTCTCCACAAAACGTAATGTACTTTTATCTGTTTTAGTTGCACAAATATCATGGTATCAGAGCCGATCTACGTATTTTCCGCCATTAAAGCTTAGATTTCGATCATCTATCAGGTGAACTCGTTTTTTGTGCTTCGATATTGTTGTTTACGCTGAAACTGATTCATGTCGATCTTCATACAGTAGTGTTGCATCTGTGTGATTGATTGTTTCTTGAATTTTTCCTGTGATTGTTTCTCAAACTGATTCTATTATGGCTGATTCATCAAATTCTCAAACTGTTACAAATCATGATCCTTCAAGTGTTTACTATATTCATCCATCAGATTCTTCTAATTCTCAACTCGTTTCTGTTAAATTCAATGGAAACGGTTTTACAAACTGGAAACGATCAATGATGCTTACATTATCTGCTAAGAACAAATTTGGATTTGTTAATGGAACAATAGCTAAGCCTGATGTTACTTCTCTTGATTACGTTGCTTGGGAACGATGTAACAATCTGGTTATATCTTGGTTATTGTTTAATCTGGATGAAAATATTGCAAGAAGTGTCTTGTTTCTATCTACTGCAAGTGCGATCTGGAAAGATCTTGAAGAACGTTTTGGTTTTACTTCTATTACTCAAGTGTACTCTCTTGAACAAAAGCTCTCTGAAATGAGTCAAGGATCTCAAAGTATATCTGAATTTTACACACAGATCAAGTCAGTCTGGGATAACATTGATGAAGTTAATCCTTTGGTGTACTGTTCTTGTGATAAATGTACTTGTGAGGTTAACAATAAGATTTTGCAGAAACAGCAAGAACAGAGATTGCTTCAATTTCTTATGAAACTGAATGATCAGTTTTCAGTTGTGAGAGGACATATTTTAATGATGCATCCTTTGCCATCTGTTTCTCAAGCATTCAGGTTAATTGTTCAAGAAGAGAATCATAAAGAATTTTCTAATTCTGTTCAATCTGATGCAATGGCATTTTCTGCAACAAGAAAGTTCTATCCTAAGAAATATGGTGACAGTACCACATTTTCTTCTCAGAACTTTAATAAGAAGAAACCTGGTGCAAATTATTACTGTACCAATTGCAAAATCTCAGGTCACAGTATTGATAGGTGTTTCAAAATCCATGGATTTCCAGCTGGTTTTCAACCGAACAAGAACAAGAGAATTGTTGCATTGTCACAGTCAAACTCTGAGGTTGTTTCTTCACCTGAATCTATAGACAATGTTAATTCTAACATTTCTTCTACTGGTATTTCAGTGGAACAATACAATCATCTTGTTGAGTTGCTTAACAGTCAGAAGATTCAGTCAAATTCTACTACTGATAATGCTATTTCTGGTATAGCTGGTTTAGCAGGTAAAATTTGTCTGTTAACTGCTTCATTCACTTCATTTTGGTTATTAGACAGTGGAGCTACTGATCACATATGCCCTAACATTGCTGAGTTTTCTACAATTAAGGATATTACTGATTCCAATAATGAAATTACCATACCTGATGGTAGACAAGTGAAAGCTTTACACATTGGTAATGTCAACATAAATGATAGCTTAAAGTTGCAGGATGTGCTGCATGTTCCTGAATTTCAGTTCAAATTGCTCTCAGTACACAAGATGTGTAAGGATTTGAATTGTAAATTGTTGTTTTCTGATGATAAGTGTTTTATACAGGACCATTCTCAGAAAGGACAGCCAATTCTTCTTGGTAATCTGAGAAATGGACTCTATATAGTGGATCATCAAAATCTGATTTCTGCTGCTGACACTTACAAGAAATATTGTTTCATTGCTGCTGAAGAAGCTCAATTGTGGCATCTCAGAATGGGGCATCTTCCTATTTCTCAGTTCAAGCATTTGTCTAGTTCTTTGTCTTTGCCTGTAAAAGATCATTCAGATATAATATGCCAGATTTGTCCTCTTGCTAAACAATCCAGAAATTCTTTTCCTCATAGTACTATCAAATCTAAGACTGTATTAGAGTTAATCCATGTTGATATTTGGGGTCCTTATAGGACCAAGACTCATTTTGGATGTACTCAGTTTGTTACTATTGTTGATGATTTCAGTCGATATACTTGGGTTCATTTAATCAAATTCAAGTCTGAAGTTGCTGGTGTTTTGCAAAATTTTGTCAATTATGCAGAAAAACAATTTGCTGGAAAAGTATTGTGTATTAGGACAGATAATGCCTTAGAACTATGTGAAGGTACACTTAAGACTTTTTATCAGCAGAAGGGAATTTTACATCAAACTAGTTGTTCTCACACTCCCCAACAAAATGGGGTAGTGGAAAGAAAACATAGACATTTGCTGGAAACAGCAAGAGCTTTGTTGTTTCAGTCAAAGGTTCCAGACAGATATTGGGGAGAATGCATTCTTTGTGCATCTTATTTGATCAACAGAATGCCCTTAGCAAGTATTAATAATGTTACTCCATACAGTATTCTATACAATGAACCTCCAGATTTGACAAATCTAAAGCCATTTGGTTGTTTGTGTTTTGCTGTTACCAACAAAGTACAAAGATCAAAGTTTCATCCTAGGTCATCTCCATGTGTTCTGTTAGGATATCCTACTACTCAGAAAGGTTACAAGGTACTAGATTTAAATACTCAAACTTTACTTGTTTCAAGAGATGTCAAATTTCATGAACTTCATTTTCCATATCATTTAATTTCAAGTGATAAATCTTCCCTGTATACTTCTGCAATATTCTTGCCAAAATTCACTTCAGTCAATGATGATTCTTATGATATCTTTCCATCTCATATTGATAACAATTCTAATCATGCTCATGATCATACTGACAATTCTGATCATCATTTTCATTCTGAACAAACTGACAATTCTGATCAATCTGACAATTTTGATCATCATTTTCATTCTGATCAAACTGACAATTCTGATTCAAATGACAGCAACTCTAATACACATACTTCTAATGATCATAATTCTGATACTGTGGATATTAGTATCCCAGTTAGATCATCTTCTAGAATCAAACAAACACCTCATTATCTTAATGACTATGTCTGTAATACTAGTCATTCTAATCATTGGTGTAATCTGATATCTTCTAAATCTTTTTCTAATCAACATAAAGCTTTTCTTTCCCATATTTCTACAATTTCTGAGCCTGTCAGCTATAAGGAAGCTTCACAACACCCTTTGTGGGTTGAAGCTATGCAAAAAGAGTTAAAGGCTTTGCATGATAATAATACTTGGGTCATAGTGGATTTACCTCCTGACAAAAAGGCTATAGGCTGTAGATGGGTTTACAAAGTAAAACTCAAGGCAGATGGTAGTCTTGAGAGATGCAAAGCCAGATTGGTAGCTAAAGGTTTTAATCAAAGACATGGGGTTGATTTTGAAGAAACTTTTTCTCCAGTCATTAAGATGAACACTGTCAGATGCATTATTGCATTAGCAGCTAGTAAAAATTGGAAAGTTCACCAATTGGATGTAAACAATGCTTTTTTACATGGTGATTTACATGAGGAGGTGTATATGAAGATACCAGAGGGTTTGTCACATCTCTATCCTCCTAATAAAGTTTGCAGATTAATCAAGTCATTATATGGTCTCAGGCAAGCTTCTAGGCAATGGTCAGAAAAATTAGTTGCAGAATTATTAGATCAAGGATATCAACAGTCAAGGAATGATTACAGTCTTTTCATAAAGAGATCAGGTTCTCACATTACTATCATAGCTGTCTATGTGGATGACATAATTCTTACTGGTTCTGATATTACAACCATTAATAATCTAAAGTCTCATCTTGATGCTACTTTTAGCATTAAAGACTTAGGTCTTCTGAATTATTTCTTGGGAATTGAAGTTGGTTATGAACCTCAAGGTATTGTTCTTAGTCAGAACAAATTTACAAAAGATCTTCTTCACACTTGTTCTTTTGATTTTCAGCAAAAGCAATTACTCCTTTGCCATTAAACCTAAAACTACAATCTGATGATGGAGTTTTGTTAGATAATCCAGAAGTATATAGGTCTCTTGTAGGAAAGCTCAATTACTTGACTAATACAAGACCAGACTTGAGCTATGCTGTGCAAGTATTAAGTCAGTATATGCAGCAGCCTAGGGCACCACATTTGCAAGCATTAATACATACTCTTCGATATGTTTCTCACACTGTAGGACAAGGAATTTTATTGCAAGCAACAGACAAATTAACTCTTCAAGCTTACTCAGATTCTGATTGGGCTTCCTGTCCTGATTCTAGACGATCAATAACAGGTTATGTCTTGTTATTTGGTAATTCTCCTATTGCTTGGAAGTCTAAAAAACAAGGTACTGTCTCAAGATCTTCTTCAGAATCAGAATACAGAGCTATGGCCTCAGCTGCAGCTGAAGTCACATGGACAGTTCGTTTACTTGAAGAGCTTGGTGTTGCTGATCTTAAACCTATCACCTTACACTGTGATAATCAGTCAGCTATTCACATAGGCAAGAACCCAGTTTTCCATGAACGTACAAAGCATATTGAGATTGATTGTCATTTTACTCGAGACAAAGTTTTGGAAGGTCTTATTCAACTTACTTACTTGCCTACTCAGAGTCAGCTAGCAGATGTTTTCACGAAAGTTATACCCTCTACTCAATTCAATCATTTGTTATCCAAGTTAGGAATGTATTCTACACATTCCAACTTGAGGGGGGATATTAATAATATTGATAAGACTGATAAGACTGATTCAAGTCCAGTTAGCAAGAGTCCAGTTAGCAAGCAAGCCAATGCACAGTCCAGTAATAATCAGTCCAGTAACAATGCAATACAGTCCAGATCGTCTAAGTTATGCTCTCCCCCTCTCCTCCTCGAATGACAGCTAACCAGAATGACAGCTAGCGTAACTAACTGTCAGTTAGTTATTTTGTATTGTATAAATATTAGTTAGAGTATCTAGTCTCTCTCTCTCTCTCTCTTTTCTCACAATGTACAATCTCTCTCAATCTCTCTGGTTCTGTACATATTTCATCTTCATAGATTAGATCATTCTGATCAATTGTACATACTTTGATTGAGTTCACATATATTGAAAAATGGAGCTTTCTCCACAAAACGTAATGTACTTTTATCTGTTTTAGTTGCACAAATATCAGTTAATTTTTCCCCGCTAGCATGTAAATAGGTTGAAATTCCGAAAAGTTCTTTACTTAATTCTTTTATAAATGTTATTTCGAAGAATTTGAGGTTATTTATAAACATTTCTATACATTTTTCATTTCGAGGATATTATATTTCATAAACACTACATGCTAGTAATATTTTGAGGGCATAAAAGAGCATGACAATGACTACTATCAACTTCTATATAAAAACGGAGAAATATATGATGACAAAGAATTTAGAAAGATCAGCTAAAGTCTTGGTTGCTTTTTATGGATAAGACTCATTTCAAGGCTAAACTTAAGGATTACTGGATCTAGGAGAAGTTTGATATTATTGTGTTGGCAGCAGACAACTCAAGGTACACAGCAGCTTGTCATGCTAAATGTTGCAAATGGATCATACATGCAAGTAAGTTGCCAGATGGAATAACATGGGCAATAAAGAAGATTGAACCAAATACTCATACATGTAGGGGTCTGGAGATACATAATCCACTAGTTAACGTTAAGTGGGCTGCTGAAAAACTCATGAAGGACATAAGGGCTAATCCAATCCAGACATACCACGGAAAGCTTTAATTGAACTACTATTTCAGAGGTATGAAATCTTCATGAAACTGTCAACTCTGTTTAAAATCAAGAGGTATGCAGTTGAGAAATTATTTGGTGATCATGATCAATCTTACAAGAATTTGCCAACCTATACTAAGGTTATTTGTGATACAAATCCTGAATCTAAAGCATATTGTTCATATGTTGAAACTAAAAGCATTCCAAAGCAATTAATCTTCATCATTATCTTTATTTCCTTTACTACTATGTGGAAGGGGTTCTAGGGAGGTTGTAGACCATTAATAGGTGTTGATGAGACACACCTCAAAGGCAATTATGGAGGGATTTTATTGTCAGGAGTGGCCTTAGATGGCAACAATGAAATCTTTCCATTAGCTTATGCAGTGGTGAGTGTAGAGGATAAAGACAACTAAGGATTTTTCTTGTAGAATGTCTACAATATTGTCAAGGAATCTAGCATGAAGGATTGGACCATAATTTTAGATAGACAAAAGGAACTCATAACTCTCTTATTAACCTATGCATTTTAATTTGCTTGTTAATAAACTTTGTTTTATTGATCTACTGTTTGTTAGGGAACTGATTAAGCACTAGAAAAGGTTTGGCCATCTACCAAAAGAAGGTACTGTTGTAGGCACCTTAGCAGGAACTTTAAGAAACAGTTTCATGACCCATTGATGTATACTCTATTCTGGAGGGTTTTGATAAGTGGATTTTATATCCACTTGGAGCGTTCCATATCGGCTTAAATTGATTGCCTTGAACTCAAGTTTCTTGTAGTTTTGATGTGTTTTGTGTAGTTTTGCAGGGTTGCAAGAATGTCGATTATGGTTGATGCTTCTGTCGTTTTTGGAGGTTAAATTTATTAAAATTCGTATTTCCGGGAAGGTTGCGCAATCTACACTGTTTTGGCCATATATGGAGTTCTAGAAGTCCGTTTTCAGCGATCTTACTGTCCACGCGAAGCTTGGGAGATTTTATACAACAGTGAACAGGTCTTACACGCGCAGGCTGCACGTGGTGGACACAGGCAGCGTGGCAAACAGACTGATGGGAGCAGGAAAATTACTGTTTTGCCCTTTTCAAGTTCTAATTGTATTTTGGGCAGTTTTTAGTACCTTAATCGAATTCTAATTGTAATAGAAGGTAATTTTTTGCTGGGCAAGAAATCTATAGCCTATTTAAACATATCTTAGCATTGTAAATCGAATCATTTTATTATTGTAATCTAGAATAGCAAGGGAGAAAAGTGGAGAAAGGTTCAACGCTCGGTGACAAGCACGGATTTAGATCTACTTCATCTTTTGTATACGTTGGTTCATAGATTTGTTTTCTCAACCCTTAGTTTTAATAATATTATTGTTGCTTTCTTTCATACCTTGCTTTATATCATGTTAACTCGAATAACTTGTAGAAGGGGGGTTGAATACAAGTTTTATAATCGTGTCTGATTTTTGCTTGATTAGATAAACAAGAACAAATGAATAAATCAAACTCTGTTTGTATTAAATAAATCAAATACAAACTCTACAAAGGTGTACAAATACCTTTAGCAGCTGCTGACAATACAAATCTCTCTCTGTTTGTTTCGAACTCTCGAATACAAACCTTATACAGAGCTACGCACACAAACTCAATTGCTAAACTCACAATTGTTTCGCACGACCACTGCCACTCTTTTTACAATGACATAGAGAGAGTATTTATAATGCTTCCTCTCAACTAATAACAGAAAGATAATCTATACATGACAATGTTCTGCCGTCCAGTTGATAGTTTCCACTAATAGAAAATTCTTTCCTTCATGATATCTTCTTGCTTGTTCTTCAAACAACGATCCTGTTTTATAGCACTTGCCTGTTTTTGTAGCATCCTTAATTACATCATCAGTAACACAACTGATATCAGGATTGCACAATGCATCAGTATCTGACCATCCCATCAGTACTTGACTTGCTCTATCAGGATTCGATCTCAGTTCCTGACATGTAGTCCTCAATGCAGTGTTCCTGACTTAAATTCTACAGATCACTGTCTATTATATATATCCTATACAAAGTGCTAAATCCTTTATAAATCAGGATATACAAGAAGTATAATGTGTAAATTCTATTCTTAACATCACAACTCATGAATTATTCCTAACAATCTCCCCCTATTTATGCTTTAAGATCTGAAGCATAAATCTGAGTTGTTGATGTAAAAACATATAACAATACAATCAGAATAGAATTTATGAATTTAAAAATCATGAAGTTAAGTACCTCCTTCTTCAGATGTAGACAAATATCTAGTACTTAGAAGAAATAATTCAACTATTTAATGCTTCTTTTCCTTTACCACTTCCACGATAAGAATCACCTTTGTCATCCTTAGTTCTTCTTTTATCTTTCCCAGTCTGTTTATCTCCCCCCATCTGTTGCCTTTGAATTGTTTTTATCTCCCCCTTTTTGACATCAGCAACATTAATTCCAAGAGATTCAGTTACAGAACAAATAAGATTCATGAGAACTGCTTGATTTTCCATAATAATGACTTGGTTATCTTCAAGTGTTTGAAGTCTTGATTGAATTTCAACTTGAGATTTCTGAATGTCTTGTAAAACTTCAGAATTGACTTCAATGTTGGAAGTGTTTGGAACATCTTCAGATTCAAGCCTTGTAGAAGAAGTTGCCTATGTAGAATGATATTTAATTAATAATACTCGATTAGAGTTACAAACATCTTCATCTTACTGATCTAAAGCTGCGATATGATCATTTTTTCCTTCACCAGTATTCTGTGTACTAACATCTACAAATCCTGACTTCTCCTTAGATTGATCAGATACTGTTGATATCTCAATTCTGGCTAATATTGGAAGTACATACAAAGGAATACTAGGATCATTAGGAATTTCTTCTGGTACAAGTGATGTAGAAGTTTTTCTTAGCCTTTCACCTCTTATGTT
This sequence comes from Kitagawia praeruptora, assembly GCA_037693485.1. Lineage (NCBI taxonomy): Eukaryota > Viridiplantae > Streptophyta > Magnoliopsida > Apiales > Apiaceae > Kitagawia > Kitagawia praeruptora. The sequence continues at coordinate 119,604,647 of CM075352.1, forward strand.
GATAATTCCTGCAAGCCTTTCTTTCTGCTTCTGAGCTTTAACTTCTGGCTTTGCATTGTTCTTTGCTAAGTCATGCTTCTCATACATCTTGATAAAAGAATAAGTACCAGCATCCATACCAAGATTATAAGACCAAGATTCAGGAAAAACCTGATCCCAGAAATCAAACGATGGTGGTTTCCTAATTTTCTCTCCCTCACTATGGAGTTGATCATCCATACCCTCATTCTCACTTTGACTATCTAAAGTAAACACTCTTTCTACCTCTCCTTTTTCCTGGTCAGGAGCCAGCCTATCAGATTGTGGATCAATATCCATCTTTTCAAGTGTATCACTCAAATTTGGATAAGTGCTCTCATGACCTACAGAAAAATAGAGTTTAGAAGAAGTTTTTTATACATGAACTCTCATGGAGAGAGGGTTCCATATTTGGCAAGGGGCTTGAGGTTTTCTCCAAGGAGTGAGCTGCTATAGTCTCTGAACCCTTACAAGCATTTTCTTTCCTTTCAGAGACTACAGGCTCCAGTATAGCACTTTCAGGTTCTCTACTAGACTCTGATGTCTTCAGTAATACTTCATTAGACACCATAGTTAGTATGTCACCGTCTTTAAGTGTTGTTTGCTGAGACTCACCCTCAAGGTGGATAGACTCTGACTGAACAATGTTTGTTTGATCTTCAGGAAAATCAGTCAAAGTTATTCCTCCCATATCATAGGGTTTCTCACTTGTAATTTCAGTCATCACAGAAGACCTTTTAGCATCAGCTATCACAGCTCCTGAGTCATCCAACCTCTGACTAGATGGTTTCTGTGTTGCAGTGACTATGATCTGATCTGTACTACTATCCACCACTGGTGCAATAGTATCTCCTGTTGACTGTTTTCCTCTATCTACATCCTCCTATTGTTCACCTTGAGCTGAAGCATCTTCAATAATGACATCCTTGTCAAATAAATATGTATGAAGTGATTGAAGTGCAACATGCTTCGAGAGTCCAAATTTCTTGACTAATTGTCTTCTGATTGAGACATAGAAATACATCTTCATTAAGTCAAGTCTTTGATGTAGAAGTCCATATTCTTCAGGAAATGAAAGTTTTGGTACTCTTTCAACTAGAAAATCTAGAACATGCCTGGATAGCTTCACTTTGATAGAAATAACTCCCATAGCTAGTCTGTATGACAATGTAGTTTCCCATGAAGAATCAATATCAAGATCTCTATTGTCAATTGCTGACTTGATTGTAGCTTCATTTGTAGAGACCTGCATAATGTTAGTTGGACTAGACTCTGTGTGTGTAGGTGACAAATGAATCTTTCTCCTTGATCTCCTGATATAGTGAGTAAAAGATTTATCCTGAGAAGACTCAAGAGGTGTAGACACAGAAGTGATCTTGGGATGAGATCCTTTTTCAATAGACACAGTCTTTTGAGAGACAGTATCCAGTAACTGTTTTCCCTTTTTAAGTACTACAGCCTTTTGAGAGACTGCAGCCTGGATGTGACTAGGTGCTTCATCTCTTTGTCCTATCTTAGAAAGTTGAATTGCAGCATTCAATTCTTCTCTCTCAGCAAGAGATATATTATCATCATCTTCACTAGAACTACTACTACTACTTGACACAACAAATCTTCTCTTCCTTACAACTGATGTCTTTTGAGAAACACCAGAGGTTGGTTTCTTTGAAACAACAGGCTGTGGATTAAAACTTTGTTCTTGAATTGTTTCAGAGACTATAATGTTTTGGGCTACTTGGGTAGACACAAGTGGGTTCTCCTCCAAATGAGATTCCAGAGCCATTTCACCACAAAAGAAAGAAGAATTGTAGAGAGTAAGAAGATGAGCATGACGAGCAGATACCAGTCTAATCCAGGTGAAGGTCACTGGACGGCAGTCAAGAATATTCTAAAGTACCTAAAAAGGACTAAAGATTCATTCTTGTTGTATGGAGGAGAGGAGAAACTGGTTGTAAAAGGTTACACCGATGCAAGTTTCCAAACAGACAGGGATGATACTGTATCACAGTCTGGTTTTGTGTTTTGTCTAAACGGAGGTGCTGTAAGCTGGAAGAGTTCAAAGCAAGAAACAATAGCTGATTCTACAATGGAGGCTGAGTACATTGTAGCTTGTGAAGCGGCTAAGGAGGCTGTTTGGCTTTGAAAATTCATTACTGATTTGGGAGTGGTTCCATCGATTGCAGATCCCATTGATCTATACTGCGATAATAATGGGGCCATTGCACAGGCTAAAGAGCCTAGATCGCACTCCCGATCCAAACATATACTCAGGAGATATCACCTCATCCGAGAGATTAATGAAAGGGGTGAAATACATATATGTAAAGTGCACACAAATGATAACATTGCAGATCCACTGACCAAAGGCCTGTCGCAGCAGAAGCACGACGGTCACACTAGTTCCATGGGTATTAGATACATGGGTGATTGGCTCTAGTTCAAGTGGGAGATTGTTAGTGTAGGTGCCCTAGAGGCAATACATTGTTTATTTTGATAAACCTTTATGTCATTTGATTATTCAGTAAATGTTTTTATTATGACTTTAATTACTGCGATATATTTGTTAGCATAATAAATGTCCTTAAAATCATGATATACATTGTATAGTTTAAGTACATGACTTGAACTTGAGATTATATAATATATCATATTCTTAAAGGTCCCTAGTTGATTATTATTATATAGGACAATAATAACATATAAATAGACTAGTATGTTGTTTGACAGATAACCACATCTCATTGGTTATAAGTATGGAGATACTAAAGTCAATACATTGGAACATGTAGGAGTACATGGTACTGGACAGACCCACAGTGCGATTCTTCATGTTTAATAAAGTCATAAGAATGACTCATAGTGGTAATGGTGTAATGATCCTTTGACTTGAGATCATTATATTTCTATATGAGGATTAATATACTTTGACAACATTAAAAGTTACCTTTGACCAGGTGATGATAAAAATGGACATCGGGTATATTATGAGTCATATGAGAAATATGAATGATAGATAAAGGATTTAACCCTCCTATAATTAGGAGAGATATTATTGGCCTCTTGATTGATTGAGACTATAAAATGCATGGCCGTGCTCAAATAATGATTTGTTGTTAATAGTCTACTCATAGATCAAGTAAACCCGGATTAAATGTTGAAGAGGATGACTAAAGACATGCCTCGAGTTTAATCTATAATATTTGGTTAAAGGGATTATATTACACGGAGACATTAATCACGAAAGGTTTTATCGAATCACGATTTAATTATTATTTAATTGGGTAGCAATGATGTATTACTAGATGCTGCTCATTGTTTATAATTTTATTCGAGAATAAAATTATTGCCAATTAAATAATAACCTATAGGGTCACACACATAGAACATTTAAAGGAAGAATTAATTTAAATCATGAATTTAAATTAATTAATGATAAGTTGGATTTTATTATATTAATTAAGTGGGACTTAATTAAGCTATAATAAAATGCAAAGAAATATGAGATATGATTGTTGATTTTTAATAATTAAGTATGACTTAATTATTATTTATTTGAATAATAGGATTTTATTATATTATTTAATAAATCAAATTTGGTCTAGGTTTTTGACTTGGGCTTATTAGCTTCACACTATCATATAAATATATGATGATAGCATTGGAGGCATCAGATTTTGTACGACAAAATACACTGCATTAGCCGCAAGACCAGAAACCCTAAATCTAAATCTCATCTTTTTCATTAGAGGCTAGTACCTCTCTTCCGGACAAGATCGTGAGAAGTTCTTGAAGGTGTTCGTGTGGATACCGTAGAGGAGGTTTCGAAGATGAACACTCAGTGATCGTGGGAGGCTTGCATCTTCGTTATTCTACATTCATAAAGCTTTATTAAGGTAAACATTCTTACTACCATGATTATCCGAATTATTATACATGGATCCGGGCTTGGTTTCGATTTATTTTACTACTGTTTTCGCTGCGTGTTGATGATCGAAACCATCATTTGTATCAGAGCATGGTTGTATAATAGGATAATCTGGTCATGAATGATATAAATGATCTGTTATGTGCTATACCAGAACTATATCTTTTTCCCCGTGAACCATTCTGCATGATATTCACGATCTACATGCTCTTGTTTCTTCTGTTTTGCTACGTTCTATGATCTGTTGTAACCTGCTATGTTTTAATAAGATTAAAACGTGACCTAAACATCTGAGAAACCAGTCGATAATTATGATTATCAGTTCATGCATGTTTTACGTAAGTATATACAAAGGGGTCATATATATATATATATTCAACAAGTTTTTAGATGTTGATCATCCAGAATTGGTAATATATGACTGTGATGTTACTACTAAGTAATTGTAGGTCTGAATAATCAGTCTGGAAACAAAACAAAAGGATAACATGAAGAACACGATCGTACTGAATTCCCAGAAATATGCAGTAGGTTATAGTACAGCAGACACGCATACATTGTATGCGTGTCGTAAGTTATGGACACATGCATCTATAGGATGCGTATCGTAGGTTATATGCTTGTATGCTGCTTGTTAACGTGACTTGGCCATGCGTTACAGTTAATGTTCTGTATAAATCACAAAGATTTCCTGCTAGGGGTTGCATGATTTATTTTAACCTATCATAATAAATAAAAAATTAATTAGTAATTTTGATTACTAGATTAATGTTTAATTAAAGTGTGTTAATTTTATTATTTATGATTTGATCATATTTAATTTATGTTGTATAAAATTGTGATTATACAATGTGTGATGCTTTTAATTGCTATGTGAGCATGATGTATGGTTATGGCCCCAAGACCTAGTTTTTTTAATTTATTTTTTTAATTTTAATTTATGGTTTGTAATAATTAAATACGACTTGCATGTTGTTTTTCCTTTTGTAATTATTTTATCTCGAATGCAACTCGAGTTCTTTTGTAAAATGTTTCAAGAGGAGCTAGGAGGCAATCAAGGCAGCTTTGGAAGCGAAGCAAGAGATTATGTAATAATTAGTTATTACCACCATAGATTGACCTTGATTTTTCCATTAGCTTGGAAAAATCGCATAGGATTGGGCCATAACCATAGCATATTATTTTATGTGATGCACTTTACATATGATGTATGTGTAGAGTAGAAAATGTATGCATGTTTTAATTAGATTAATGATGTATGCATGTATTAGATACGTCACCCATACCATGCTTGCCATGCTAAACAAGATAAAATGTGTAACGATTCAAGATTTTAAAAATGAACAAACGATCATGAGATTTCTGTGTTTATGAAACACAGAATTAAATATGAATTTAAATAATTTAGATATGGGGAGATTTTGTCAAAAACGGGTTTTACCTGTAAGGAAATTGGGTATTAAGTGAGGCCACTTGTGACCTCTCCAACAACCTGGAAATCAAACTATTGATGAATATTGATTTGAAGTATTTAATTCAAGGAAAAATTGGGAATCTCTTTATGATGGGATCATGGTCGTTTTAATTCCAAAACCCCTTAACAAAATATTAAGTTTTTAATCGGATGCTTTCCAATGAATGAACACTCATTAAATCCTAGATCGATAAGGGGAATGACTGCCAGTGGCAGGGGACTCCGGTCTATCGTGGTGAGATGTGACGAATATAAGCGGTTATATTCGGCCGTTGTATCATTGGGTCTAACTTAACTGAGTCGTCATAATAAAGTAAAAATAAATGGTTATATTCAATTATTATGAACTTAGAAGCATAGAGTTTGGTTCAAAATCTATTAGATAGATATGAACAATCGTTGTTCACCAAACTATCCAAGAATTATATATGATATAATTGACAATTGTTGTCTACCTAAATAATCATGTTTTAAGGACTACCAGTGGTTGACTTAGGATATGACGAAATATGGATCTTGGCTCACTAGAAAGATTTATGGGATATTCTTTCCGATTTAATAGTAAGGGATATTAATTTGATAAAAATAGTGGGAGATATATTATGAATATGTCATAATCACTTGAACATAATTATTGTAACAATCTAATTTATCTTATGCATTTTATCATTGTAGAAAACAAATGGCACAAAACACAAACAACACTTTCTCTGTACGGTCAGTCCTTGAGAAGGACAAGTTGACAGGATCAAACTTCCTTGACTGGTCTAGGAATTTGAGAATTGTTCTCATGCAGGAAAAGAAATCTTATGTGATTGATATTCCTCCACCGGCAGCCCCTGCTGCCAATGCCACTCTTGTTCAACAAAATGCTTATCAGAAGCATATTGATGATGCGACTGATGTGGCTTTTCTTATGCTAGCTACTATGGATGCTGAGCTTCAGAAGCAACATTTTGATATGAATGCTTATACTATGTTTGAACATCTTTCGACGATGTTTCAATCACAGGCTCGTGTGGAAAAGTTCAACATGAGCAAAGCACTATTCTCATGCAAGCAGGGCAACGGACCAGTCGGACCACATGTTCTAAAGATGATAGGGTATTGTGATTACCTTTCTCGTTTGGGTTTCCCGCTTCAGCGAGAGGCTCAAGTCGATATTATCTTGCAATCTTTGAACAACGACTATACTCAGTTCATTATGACTTTTAATATGACTGAGCAAGATAAGACTCCTATGGAATTGTTGGCCATGCTGAGGACCACTGAAGCAAATATGGTCAAGGCACCTGAGAAAGCTCCCATAATGATGGTGGGCAAGAAAGGTGCTAAGGGAAATGGAAGGGCAAGAAAAAGGTAGCATCAACAGATCTTGGTCCTTCTAAGCCCTCTTTCAAAAAGGCTAAAAAGCCGAAGGGAAATGTCGCAAAGGCTGACAAAGGTGAATGTCACTATTGCCACAAGCCTGGTCACTGGAAGAGAAACTGTCCTGTTTACTTGGAGGATCTGAAGAAAATGAAGGGAGTTCAGATTTCTGGATCAGGTATTTATGTTATAGAAGTCAATCTGTCTATTTCTACATCTTGGGTATTGGATACTGGATGTGCTTCTCACATTTGTATAAATGTGCAGGAACTGCAGAGAAGTAGGACTTTGGCTAAGGGAGAAGTGGACCTACGAGTAGGCAATGGAGCAAGAGTTGCTGCTTTAGCCGTAAGAACTTATTATTTATCTTTGCCCTCTGGGCTTGTTTTAGAACTTGAAAACTGTTTTTACGTGCCTGCGATTCGCAGAAACATTATTTCTGTTTCTTGTTTGGACAAGAAAGGTTTTTCGTTTATAATAAAGAACAATAGTTGCTCTTTTGCTTTGAATGATTTAACCTATGGTGTTGCGCGTTTATTTAATGGTTTATATGTTCTTGATTTAGATAATCCTGTCTATAACATAGAAAACAAATGACTTAAAGTTAATGACTGGAATCAAACATACCTCTGGCATTGTCGTCTAGGCCATGTAAATGAGAAACGCATATCCAAATTACATAAGGATGGATACTTGGATAAGTTTGATTTTGAATCAAACGAAAAATGCTAATCTTGTTTGCTTGGTAAGATGACTAAAGCCCCTTTTACTGGTAAGGGTCAAAGGGCCACTGAACGTCTGGAGCTAATACATAGTGATGTATGTGGCCCAATGCGTGTGATGGCTAGAGGAGGCTACTACTACTTCATAACATTTACTAATGACTTCAGTAGATATGGATATGTATATCTTATGAAGAATAAATCCGATTCTTTTGAAAAATTCAAAGAATACAAGGCTGAAGTAGAGAAGCAAATAGGCGGAGGTGCAAGTATTAAAATCTTACGATCCGATCATGGGGGTGAATACTTAAGCACCGAATTTAAAGAGTATTTAAAAGAGTGTGGTATTGTATCACAACTCACTCCGCCAGGTACACCTCAATGGAATGGAGTTTCAGAGAGGAGAAATCGTACCCTGTTGGACATGGTACGATCGATGATGAGTCATGCAGATCTTCCAATAAGTTTCTGGGGTTATGCTCTAGAAACAGCGGCTTTCACACTTAACCGTGTTCCAACTAAGAAGGTTCAAAAGACTCCATATGAGATATGGGTGGAGAAACGGTCAGGAATGAACTTTATGAAAGTTTGGGGATGCAAGGCGTTTGTAAAACGTCAAGTATCTGACAAGCTTGGACCTAAATCGGAAGAGTGCAATTTTGTGGGATACCCTAAAGAAACAAAGGCGTATTATTTTTATAGTCCTTCTGAGCAGAAAGTGTTCATTGCTCGAGATGCTGTTTTCATGGAAAAAGACTTTGTTTCCAAAAGAAACAGTGGGAGAACTATAGATCTCGATGAAGATCGAGAACCACAAAATAGCATTGAACCTGAGGTGGAACAAGAGCAGGATAAAGATAATGCTCAAGAAACACAGGTTGTTCGTAGATCTGGTAGAATTCGCCACGAGCCAGAAAGATATGGATTTCTTTTTACTCAATGTGGGGATTTGATGCTCATAGATGAGGATGAGCCTCTCACATACCAAGATGCTATGAACAGTCCAGACTCTAAGAGATGGCCTGAAGCCATTAAATCCGAGATGGATTCCATGTACGAAAACCAAGTTTGGAATTTGGTTGATCCACCTTAAGGGGTAAAACCTGTAGGGTGCAAGTGGGTTTTCAAGAAGAAAACTGACATGGATGGAAATGTTCAGACCTATAAAGCAAGACTGGTTGCGAAAGGGTTCAAAAAAATTCATGGTATTGACTATGATGAAACTTTCTCAGCAGTTACCATGGTCAAGTCCATACGGATTTTGCTTACAATTTCAGCATTCCATGATTACGTAATCTGGCAAATGGATGTCAAAACAGCTTTCCTTAATGGGAGCCTTGAAGAGGATGTGTACGTGACACAACCTGAAGGTTTTGTCGATCCAAGTAATGTTGGCAAGGTATGTAAATTACGACGATCCATTTATGGATTGAAGCAAGCCTCTAGGAGATGGAATATCCATTTTGATGAAACAGTCAAGGAGTATGGCTTTATTCAAAACGAGGATGAACCTTGTGTTTACAAGAAGGTTAGTGGGAGCCATGTGGCATTCATAGTACTGTATGTTGATGACATACTACTAATGGGGAATGACATACCTTCTCTAAAGGCTGTTAAGACTTTGTTAGGGAGCAACTTCTCTATGAAAGACTTAGGAGAGGCAACCTACATTCTAGGAATGAGGATCTATAGAGATAGATCTAAAAGGATGATCGGTCTAAGTCAGAGTACATACATTGATAAGGTTTTGCATCGTTTTGGTATGCAAAATGCAAAAAGGGGATATGTCCCTGTGTCTCAAGGGATAATGATCTCTAAAGACCAGTGTCCGAAATCATTAGATGAGAAGGACCACATGAATAAAGTTCCATATGCATCAGCAATTGGATCTATCATGTATGCAATGGTATGTACTCGCCCAGATGTTTCGTATGCTTTGAGCATGACGAGCAGATACCAGTCTAATCCAGGTGAAGGTCACTGGACGGCAGTCAAGAATATTCTAAAGTACCTAAAAAGGACTAAAGATTCATTCTTGGTGTATGGAGGAGAGGAGAAACTGGTTGTAAAAGGTTACACCGATGCAAGTTTCCAAACAGACAGGGATGATACTGTATCACAGTCTGGTTTTGTGTTTTGTCTAAACGGAGGTGCTGTAAGCTGGAAGAGTTCAAAGCAAGAAACAATAGCTGATTCTACAATGGAGGCTGAGTACATTGTAGCTTGTGAAGCGGCTAAGGAGGCTGTTTGGCTTTGAAAATTCATTACTGATTAGGGAGTGGTTCCATCGATTGCAGATCCCATTGATCTATACTGCGATAATAATGGGGCCATCGCACAGGCTAGAGAGCATAGATCGCACTCCCGATCCAAACATATACTCAGGAGATATCACCTCATCCGAGAGATTAATGAAAGGGGTGAAATACATATATGTAAAGTGCACACAAATGATAACATTGCAGATCCACTGACCAAAGGCCTGTCGCAGCAGAAGCACGACGGTCACACTAGTTCCATGGGTATTAGATACATGGGTGATTGGCTCTAGTTCAAGTGGGAGATTGTTAGTGTAGGTGCCCTAGAGGCAATACATTGTTTATTTTGATAAACCTTTATGTCATTTGATTATTCAGTAAATGTTTTTATTATGACTTTAATTACTGCGATATATTTGTTAGCATAATAAATGTCCTTAGAATCATGATATACATTGTATAGTTTAAGTACATGACTTGAACTTGAGATTATATAATATATCATATTCTTAAAGGTCCCTAGTTGATTATTATTATATAGGACAATAATAACATATAAATAGACTAGTATGTTGTTTGACAGATAACCACATCTCATTGGTTATAAGTATGGAGATACTAAAGTCAATACATTGGTACATGTAGGAGTACATGGTACTGGACAGACCCACAGTGAGATTCTTCATGTTTAATAAAGTCATAAGAATGACTCACAGTGGTAATGGTGTAATGATCCTTTGACTTGAGATCATTATATTTCTATACGAGGATTAATATAATTTGACAACATTAAAAGTTACCTTCGACCAGGTGATGATAAAAGTGGACATCGGGTATATTATGAGTCATATGAGAAATATGAATGATAGATAAAGGATTTATCCCCTCTATAATTAGGAGAGATATTATTGGCCTCTTGATTAAGTGAGACTATAAAATGCATGGCCGTGCTCAAATAATGATTTGTTGTTAATAGTCTACTCATGGATCAAGTAAACCCGGAGTAAATGTTGAAGAGGATGACTAAAGACATGCCTCGAGTTTAATCTATTATATTTGGTTAAAGGGATTATATTACACGGAGACATTAATCATGAAAGGTTTTATCGAATCACGATTTAATTATTATTTAATTGGGTAGCAATGATGTATTACTAGATGCCGCTCATTGTTTATAATTTTATTGGAGAATAAAATTATTGCCAATTAAATAATAACCTATAGGGTCACACACATAGAACATTTAAAGGAAGAATTAATTTAAATCATGAATTTAAATTAATTAATGATAAGTTGGATTTTATTATATTAATTAAGTGGGACTTAATTAAGCTATAATAAAATGCAAAGAATTATGAGATATGATTGTTGATTTTTAATAATTAAGTATGACTTAATTATTATTTATTTCAATAATAGGATTTTATTCTATTATTTAATAAATCAAATTTGGGCTAGGTTTTTGACTTGGGCTTATTAGCTTCACACTATCATATAAATATATGATGATAGCATTGGAGGCATCAGATTTTGTACGACAAAATACACTGCATTAGCCGCAAGACCAGAAACCCTAAATCTAAATCTCATCTTTTTCATTAGAGGCTAGTACCTCTCTTCCGGACAAGATCGTGAGACGTTCTTGAAGGTGTTCGTGTGGATACCGTAGAGGAGGTTTCGAAGAGGAACACTCAGTGATCGTGGGAGGCTTGCATCTTCGTTATTCTACATTCATAAAGCTTTATTAAGGTAAACATTCTTACTACCATGATTATCCGAATTATTATACATGGATCCGGGCTTGGTTTCGATTTATTTTACTACTGTTTTTGCTACGTGTTGATGATCGAAACCATCAAATTACTCTGTCATAAAGCAAACTATAAGCAATATGTGATGTAACAGAAGTAATTTGCTGAAAAGAACTACATTTACCAGTAAAACATTTAGCAATTTGATCAAATAGAAAGACCATTCTTTCCTAAGAAAAGATCTATTTAACTGGCTCATGTTATCTAAAGGTCCAGAATAACCTAACTCAGACAACATAGTTCTAACATTATCATCAGATGGTACATTCTCAAAGTTCATACTAACAAGTAAGTGAAGTACTGAATTAACAACAGATTTAGTAATATCAAATCAGTCTTGTCCTAAGTGTAGAACAATCTTACCTGATTGACTCTGAGTAGAATCAATTACTTCAACATTCTCCCACACTTTTGAAACAACAACTTGATTTATTTCTGGAGATGCTGCCAATGCATAACTTAATGGTCCATTCACCAAAAAGTCCATAATCGGGTGAAAATCAGATGACACCCCTTCCTTGTTGGTGATAGCTGCTACATGATTATTCATCATAAAATCCAAGTCACCAAACTTGAAAGCTACTGTTTTTTGTAGTCTTCTTTGAGCTGCCATTTTTAATCTGAAAAGAACTTGAGAAATCTTTAAATTGATTAGAGATTTTGAGAAGACAAATGAATGTTTTTGCCTTAAGAAATACAATTTAGAAGTTAGCAATAAACAATCAGAGTCTCAAAATAAAGATATATTCAAAAAATCTTCAGACCCACTAACCCACGTTGACACGTAGGTTGACAGGTGTTAGTCCCTGAAAATGCAGTTTATCCACGATTTTTGGAAAATAAAATCCAAAATTGATTTTCATGAAATAAATCAGGGTAAAATCAAAATTAAATCAATACTGATCAGCTTCCTTTTCTTATTGTGACCTCCCATCAAAATAATCACAAAATGCATGTGATTTAAAAATAATAATTTTCAAATCCTGATGGTCACACTTGAAACCCTGATCAATATCATCCTGATTCCAGAGATTAAATGGAGTTCCACGTGGCAATCTCAGAATTTTAACCTGAAAAGAACATCAATATTCCAAACAAAAATATTTTGTTAGATTGTCAAAATATCTTAGAAATATGAAAGGACCAGTCATACGCATAGATATATACGCAGATACATTGAATACTTCAAAATGACTGTTCAGCTTCTCATTCTTTCCTTTATAAACACCCGATGTCTTTTCCTTTCTTAACTCCAAAAACAAAACTCTCTGTAAACACAGAGCTTCCAACAAAATACAATGACCTTAAACCTCATCTTTCGATTTCTCACAGATGATGAACAAACTGTTCATAACCAAAGATTCATTATTCGTCTCTTTGAAGAGATGACTTGTCTCATCGCTTTAGACATTGTTGGAATAGATCCAAATAATATCCAGAATCTTCTCTTAAAACATCCATCTGTTGGATACAATCACCCTCTAACCTTCTCAAAACTTGAGGATGAAGAGTTTGGTCGAGAGTCTGAGGTTGATCTTGATGGAGATGCTATACAATCTAGTCAGCTACTCTCATTCAAGTCGCCCAGACAAGGAATCCAGGAGTAATCTTCAAAGTGACTCTTGAGATGTTCCTTGTCTTGAAGTAGATCTATGAAGACTAAGAATAGAAACAACTTTATATAAGATTAGGGTTATCAGTAGAAGTTAGACAAAAAGATATTTGTATTTTATTTCCATGTATGTAATGCTTTCAATTAATGAAAATACAATTTCTTATTATCTACTTGTCTGTTATTCCCTGTTTATCGAATGATCTGACTAATGGTATAAATTATCAGTATGCACATATTAAAACTTGCTGGCATAGACTTAACACATCTCAGAATTAGATTACTACACAAAGTAAACGTCAGGATCTGAAACAATTTTCACAATCCTGATACTGACACAATACTGATGACGTCAGCATCCTAATAACAATTCTTATCCTGATGATTATTAACAAGTCTATCATACTGAAATTTATCAAAGTACAATGTTACAGCTTAAGCATTTAACAATCAAATATAGGTCCTGACAGGAATATCAAGTCTATAAGCTGAAAACAACATACCTTGCTACTTTTGCAGATGTTAAAGATCTAGAAATTTAACATTCCTAACTCACTTACTAACCTACTGAATGTAGCCTCATCAAGTGGTTTAGTTAGAATATCTGCAAGCTGTTTGTCAGTAGAAACAAAGTGAAGTTCCACAGCCATTTTCAATATGTTCTCTAATAAAATGATACCTGACATCAATGTGCTTAGTCCTTGAATGTTGAACTGGATTTTCTGCAATTTTGATAGCACTAGTATTATCACAAAACATAGGAATATTACTAAGTGTCATACCATAATCCATCAACTGATTTCTTATCCAAAGGAGCTGTGCACAACAACTTCCTGCTGCTATGTACTCAGCTTCTGCAGTTGAGGTTGAGACAAATTGTTGCTTCTTGCTTGCCCAAGAAATCAATCTATTTCCCAAGAATTGACATGTACCTGTAGTGCTTTTCCTGTCTATTTTACACCCTGCATAATCAGAGTCTGAATAGCCAATTAGGGAGAAATCAGATTCTCTAGGATACCACAAACCAAGATTTGTAGTTCCTTTGAGATATCTAAAAATTCTCTTCACATCAATTAAATGAGATTCCTTAGGATCTAGCACATAAACAGGTAGAAAACATTATATTTGGTCTACTTGCAGTTAAATATAACAATGAGCCTATCATGCCTCTATAACTAGTGTTATCCACACTCTTTCCCTTAGGATCAGAGTCTAGTTTAGTGGCTGTTGCCATGGGTGTTTTTGCAACTGCACAGTCTTGAAAGTCAAACCTTCTTAAAAGATCTTTGATATACTTTGACTGATTAATAAAAATACCAGTCTCAGTATGTTTGACCTGCAAGCCTAAGAAATAATTTAGTTCACCCATCATGCTCATCTGATACTTAGACTGCATAAGCTTACTAAACTTAGCACACAACTTTTCATTAGTAGAACCAAATATAATATCATCAACATAAAGTTGAACTAAAAGCAATTCACCTTTTATCTTTCTAGAGAATAGAGTTTTGTCAATTGTACCTCTTGTGAAACCATTTTCAAGAAGAAATTTTGACAAAGTCTCAGACCATGCTCTTGGTGCCTGCTTTAGTCCGTAGAGTGCCTTGTCAAGTTTGTAGACATGATTTGGAAACTTTGAATCAACAAATCCAGGTGGTTGTTCCACATATACTTCCTCATCAAACTTGCCATTTAGAAAAGCACTCTTTACATCCATCTGGTATACCTTGAACTTTGAATAAGCTGCAAATGCAAGAAACATTCTGATTGCTTCCAATCTTGCTACAGGTGCAAAGGTTCCATCGTAGTCAATTCCTTCTTCCTGAGAGTAACCTTGGCCACCAGTCTTGCTTTGTTTCTTACAATCATACCGGATTCATCTAGCTTGTTTCTGAAAACCCATTTTGCACCAACAATAGATCTATCTTTAGGTCTTGGTACCAGTTTCCAGACTTTGTTTCTCTCAAACTCATTTATTTCATCCTGCATTGCAATTGCCCAATCAGGATCCTGTAAGGCTTCTTAAACCTTCTTAGGTTCATTATTTGAGAGAAAGCAACTATACAAGCATTCATTCTGAATTGATCTTCTAGTTCGAACACCACTATTTGGATCACCAATAATCAAATCTTCAGTATGATCCTTTGTCCATTTTCTAACAGGTTGTAGATTGACTATGCTAGTCTCTCCCCCTAAGTTAGTGGTTTCTCTTGTAGAATAATTCTCTCTACCTTAAAAAACTCTCCTTTTATCAATAGATTTAATAGATTCCATATTGTTGCTAGTTACTGATCTTTCCTCAGTAGACTCTGAAGGATCAGTTCCTGATGGAGTAGACTCTGAATAGCTAGTCTGCTCCTGATGATCACTGTGTCCTCCTTGATTTATTTGCTCCCCCTCAATAGTAACACTCCTTTGAGAAGCAATAGAAATTCCTTCTGGAGAACCTTCATCATCACTGGAGAGTATCTCAGAATTCTTCAGATTTTCAAATTCCAATTTGTCATGGCTTTTATCAGTTTGCAGAATTCCAAATTTCTTGTCATCAAATGCAACATGAATTGATTCCATAATAATGTGAGTTCTGAGATTATAAACTTTGAAGGCCTTTGATGCTGAATATCCTAGAAAGATTGCTTCATCCGATTTGGCTTCAAATTTTCCAAGTTATTCTGGATGAACTTTTAGGACATAGCATTTGCATCCAAAGATATGAAAGTATTTCACACTTGGTTTCTTTCCTTTGATCATCTCATAGGGAGTTTTTCCATGACTATTTACCAAGGTACAGTTTTGAGTAAAACATGCAGTGTTAATAGCTTCTGCCCAAAAATAGGTTGGAAGTTTTGCATCTGCAAGCATGGTTCTTGCTGCCTCTATGAGAGTCATGTTATTTCTTTCCACTACACCATTTTGCTGAGGTGTACCAGGTGCAGAAAACTATTGAGTGTTTCCATTGTCTGCACAAAACTCCTCTATTACATAATTCTTAAATTCTGTACCATTGTCACTCCTAAGTATTTTGACTTTGTACTCAGAGTTATTCTGAATATTCTTGACAAGTTCAATGATTTGCTGAGGAGCTTCATCCTTCTTGTGTAGAAAGAACACCCATGTGAACCTTGTGAAATCATCCACTATAACTAGAGCATATCTTTTCTTGCTGATAGACATAATATTTACTGGACCAAACAGATCAAGATGTAGCATATGAAATGGTTCAGTAATTGAATTTGCAGTCTTGCTCTTGAAAGTGGTTCTTCTCTGTTTTCCAAGCTGACAGGCATCACAAAGTCCATCTTGCACAAAATTTGCCTTAGGTAGACCTTTCACAAGATCGTGCTTAACAAGTTGATTAATCTTCTTGAAGTTGAGATGTGAGAGCTTCTTGTGCCAATTCCAGCTTTCATCATTTGTTGCTTTGCTATAGAGACATCTAACTTAAGCTGGCTTCATATATGTTACCATGTCTTTGACCAGTTAGAACAATGTCTCCATTCCGCATATTCAAGATTTTGCATCCTTCTTTGTCAAAGATTGATTGATAACCTTTATCACCCAGTTGACTTATGCTTAAAAGAGTATGTTTCAAGTCTTCAACCAGTGCTACATTTTCTATGATGACATTCCCCAAAACAATTGAGCCATATCCCAAAGTTTCTCCTTTGTTGCCATCACCAAAAGATATTACTGGGCCAACTTTTCTCTCAAACTTTCTAAGCAGGGACTTCTTTCCAGTCATTTGTCCAGAGCATCCATTGTCCAAGATAATTGAATGCTTCTTTCCTGTGCCCTGCAAACACAAAGTAACTAGTTAGAATTTTTTAGGACCCAACTTTGATAGGATCCTTTCTTACTAGATTTAGAGACAACATGCTTTGAAGATTTTGCCTTTACTTTACCTATTGCAGAGTCACCCTTAGACTCTGATTTCACAAACTGTTTGTGACTAGGAGTTTCAGATTTCAGAGAATAATAGTCATAATACAGTCTCTGCACATGTAAATGGAATGAAGTAAACTACTACAATGATAACAAGCTTTTTGTGGTTGGTATTGAATTTTCTGAGTCTTGGGGAATCTGGACTCAGTTTTCCAAGAAGGTTTTTGATTGCAGTTTAGGGCCAAATGATTATGATTTCCACACTTATAGCATTTTTTCCTAGGTGCATCAGGTACATTCTTGTAATTATTCTCTTTGTTAATACCTTCTTTTCCATTCCTATTTCTTTTGATCATGCTAGACTCTGAAAGACCATCTAGTCTCTGTTTCAACTGAGACTTAGACAGAAACCCTATGTTTACATTCTTAGGTTTCTCTAACACTTTCTCATCTGAATTACTATTATTAATTCTTTTGTGTACAACAGGGGTACCTTTTGAATCAACAAATTTAACATGTTTAGGTTCAGAAACAATTTTCTTACCTTCAGATTTAGATGTGCTAGCTTCTACTTTACTATCATCATTGACAATAGCTACTTTTTCTTCTTGTCTAGCCTTATCAAAACCTAAACCATTAACTTTACCACGAATTCCACTTTCAAAGATTTCTAGAGTCTTTTTACCATAATTGTTAATGGTATTAATCACATCTCTCTCTTCCTCTAGTTCTTTTCTGACATAGTCATAAGCCTCAAGAATAGCACTATAATCATGCTTAGCTTTATCAGAACTTAACTTGTATTCTTCCATTTGAACTAGCTCAGATTCAAGAAAATTATTTCTATCAACTAACTTATCATTCTTAACCTTAAGTTCATCTCTTTCACTAGTAAGAATTCTAAAATTAGTCATAAGATTCTTAAACTCAGCATGGACAGATCTAATTTCATCAGAATTTAAGCTTTCAAATGAATCAAGAGAGTGAAGTGATACCTTAACAGAAGATGGAGAAGTTTTCTTTGGAGATCCAGGTTTGTCTGAAACATTTTCCATCAATGCAATGTTGTCATAATCCAATTCATCTTCAGAATCACTGGAATCAGCCCAATCCTTCTGTGTGACCATAAGTGCATTACCCTTTCCTGAATTTCTAGGCTTCTTACACTCATTTGCAAAGTGTCCAAGCTCGTTACAGTTAAAGCACTTGATCTTGGCCTTATCAAGCTTGACAATTGTACTTTTTCCTTTGTCACTATTCTTCTCCTCCTTTTGAAAAGGTCCTTTGCTAAATCTTCTTCTATTGAATCTTCCTTTCTTGAAAGCTTTAGCAAATATAGCACAGAGTTCCTGCATCTCTAATTCAGAATCACTGTTGTTAGAGTCTATTTCAGTAGTCTCTGACTCAGAACTTTCTTTGCTTTTCTTCTTCTTTGAGTTCTTTACAGCAGGCTCATCATGCTGTTCCTCTAGAAGCTTCTTTGATTCAGATTGAGCAGTAAGTGCAACAGTCTTCATCTTTCCTTCACCCCTTCTCTTCTTCTGCTGCTTGTCAAGTTCATAAGTCCTCAGTTTTCCATACACTGCCTCTAATGATATCTCATCAAGATCATTAGCTTCCTCAATTGCAGATATCTTCTCATTGTAGAAATCATGCAAGGCTTTCATGAACTTAGTATTCATATCCTCTAAGTCATAATATTTACCATGCATGGCCATCTCATTGATGAGTTTTGTAAACCTATCAAAGGTGTCAGTAAGTGACTCACCAGACTTGGATTCAAAGTACTCATACTGTTGTATAAGTAGTGTCCTCGTGTTCTTCCTGACAGGCTTAGTTCCTTCACAGTGAACCTTAAGATTGTCCCATATATCTTTAGCTGTCTTACAATAGAGAACATAGTTAGTGAGAACAGAATCAAGACTGTTGAATAATATGTTTCTCACTTTAGCATCTTTAAGAACATTCTCCCTGTCCTTATCTAACCATTCAGATTTAGGCTTCTCTGCTGTATGTTCTGGAACAACCTCACCATCAACAGTTGCTTGTCCAACAACCTTCGTTGGGATAAAAGGTCCATCTCTGATCCTGTCAAGATAATCAGGATCTGTTGCTTCCAGATGATGCAACATTTTTACTTCCCATAGAGTATATTCGTTTCTCTTGAGCATAGGAATCTTAGTATTCCTATCCTTGTAACCAGACATGATTGCAGATCTTTATGATTATTCAAAATCAACCTGCTCTGATACCAATTGTTAACTCAAATAACTTGTAGAAGGGGGGTTGAATACATGTTATATAATCATGTCTGATTTTTGCTTGATTAGATAAACAAGAACAAACGAATAAATCAAACTCTGTTTGTATTAAATAAATCAAATACAAACTCTACCAAAGGTGTACAAATACCTTTAGCAGCTGCTGACAATACAAATCTCTCTCTGTTTGTTTCGAACTCTCGAATACATACCTTATACAGAGCTACGCACACAAACTCAATTGCTAAACTCACAATTGTTTCGCACGACCACTCTTTTTACAATGATATAGAGAGAGTATTTATAATACTTCCTATCAACTAATAACAGAAAGATAATCTATACATGACAATGTTCTGCCGTCCAGTTGATAGTTTCCACCAATAGAAAATTCTTTCCTTCATGATATCTTCTTGCTTGTTCTTCAAACAACGATCCTGTTTTTTAGCACTTTCTAGTTTCTGTAGCATCCTTAATGACATCATCAGTAACACAACTGATATCAGGATTGCACACTGCATCAGTATCTGACCATCCCATCAGTACTTGACATGTAGTCCTCAATGCACTGTTCCTGACTTAAATTCTACAGATCACTGTCTATTATATATATCCTATACAAAGTGCTAAATCCTTTATAAATCAGGATATACAAGAAGTATAATGTTTAAATTCTATTCTTAACATCACAACTCATGAATTATTCCTAACATATCATGTTTTCATCAAATCCCATGGTGATGAACGGTTCAATTATGAACTAATCATTGTCATGGGATTCTAATGGATTTATTTATGGAATTTAGTATCTCGATGCTTTAAAGATCTATGTGTGGTGTATAATTGATATCCTCGCATGGTTATGCTTAATTGATAGATGCGTCGCGAACATCTAATTTGTTAATCTCTTGTGAAGTGAAAGTGGATCTTGAGATTTAGAACTTGCCATGCTAGCATAGGTTCATAATTGTTTATCAATACGATTCGTGGTATGAGATGAAAATACTTATACTGCCCTGCGTGATCTTAATGGATAACTTGTTCTTCAACCGTTATGTTTTCAAATTCTATAGACATATAGGGTCTAAGCATAATTGGTGTCTATTCATCTTCTATCTCTTTTGTGGATGTATGTTTAGTTTGGTATACGTATGCTGACAGGTAGCGTGTACTTGTTTCGTGTTATTCGATCATATATCATAACCATTGCATATAGTGATTAAAGGCGTCAGATCTAAGGGAAGTATTTAATGAAGTTAGGATCCCATGTTTATTCTCATATAAGTAGTTCGATTTAATTCTCTTTAGCTAATTAATTATTAGTTTGTTAATTTGCTTTTCAGTTATTTTTAGTTAATCAAAACCCAATCTTGTTAGTTGTCTGAGCAGTGAATTAAAACCATACATTGTTGCATAGGTACATTTACTGATTGAAACTTAACCGGATCTCTGCGGAACGAACTTAAATTATATTACTTGTGACCACGTGCATTTGCGTGATTTTGTGTTAACAAGTTTGCAATGCAACTTCACAGTTTACTTTCAGAAAAGCAATGGAGAGGATGAAAGAGGCAGGAGGGGATGCATCCATGACCTGGTTTGCTAACTTAGGGGATCCATGTACCTGGAGCAAACACAAGTTTGATCCCACTGTTTGCAATGATTCAAACACCTCCAACTTTGTTGAGACCTTCAACTCTACACTTGGAGTTGGGAGGAGTAGGCCAGTGCTATCTTTACTTGAAGGTAAATTCCAATCAACTATTATTGTCCAACTTTGCAGTCTTGTACATTTCTTTATACTAACTACAGTCTACTACATATTTTGTTTGCAGGTATTAGAAAAGTTTGTATGGTTAGGATAGCAACAAGGCTTGAAAATGCAATGACTTGGATTGATGAAGATGTATGCCCAAAACTATTAAAGCTCTTAAAGATATAAGCAAGGGGACTATCAGCTGTAAAGCTTACATGTCCAATCCTGGTGAATATGAAATTCATGAAGGTAAATCGCAGTTTCCTCTATCACTGAATAGTAGGTTGTGTTCATGTGGAGCTTGGCAGCTATTAGGTATACCATGTAGGCATGTTGTTAGGGCAATGTTGCATGCAAAGATTGACCCCCAAGAAGTTATCAGTTCTTGGTATTCAGTGAGGACATACAAGCAAGCATAGAGTTTCAACATTAATCCCATTGCTGATAAGGAAAACTGGCAAGAATATGAAGGCATCCCTAATGTAATGCCACTAACAATGAAAATGGGGGTTGGTAGGCCAAGTAGGAATAGGAGAAGACAGGAAGGTGAAGATCAAAAGGGAAAAAGAAGCAAGACTATGAAGTGCACAAAGTGTGGCCATTTTGGACACAATGCTAGAACATGTAAGGGAGGACCCACTGGGAAAAAAAATGAAGGCCACTGAATCTAATGCATCACTGCTTGTTAGACATCCAAGTGTCAGAGATCAATATAATGCAGCCAAAAGCTGCCAGAGCAGCAAACAAAGCATCAAAAGATGCAGCCAAAACAACAGATGAGGGAACCTCCTCAAGGACCTCAACAGGGAAAAGGAAGGCTAGAAATCTAGGGAGGCTAGAAATCTAGGGAGTGCATCACAATCCTCAGTCCTTACTGCATCACAATGTTGATACTCCTATGGTTTTGATGATCACATTCAGCAAGCTATTTGCTTGTAGTTTGATATAAAACATTGTGTTATGGTTGTACTAACTTGGTTTTGCAGGGTATATTAGCCTACTGGTTGTTTAAACGGGATATACAAACAGCAAGCCATTTGGTGTTACAACAGAGACAGTTTGGCAAGCCATTTGCACTGACAGACACAAACAGCAAGCCATTTGCAAACTGCCAGAAATCCTGAAGATAAAGATCAAGACAAATTCTCATGGATTTATTTCAGGAAATATATTGTGAGGATTCTTTATTATATAATACGTACACAATATATTCTAGAGCTCAAATCTTTTTAAATATCTTTCTTTAAATCATTTTATAAAACTTATGGGAGTTTCCTTATTTAAAAGATTTCTTTCTACAAAATCTCCTATACGCATTTTATAGTTATACAAAACAGAAGGGTTATGTTTTCTACGATTCATCTCTTCCAAACCCCCTGTCTAACGTTCACAAGAACGTTTGTAAAATCTCTAACCAATTGAACGTTGGAAATTGATTCTAATAGTTCGAATAATTGGTGATTGATTTTCTGAACGTTGGTGTGAAGCTTTATAAACCTGATTCTTGTGTTCATTCGTTTCCAACAATTCAGAGAAAAACATTCAAGCACACAAGAACACAAACAACTCAGTTTTCCATTGCTATATCTTTCGTTCTCTCGAGCTCTTAATATATTATATACGTGCTATATCTTAAAGAGTTCATAGTTTGAGTTGTATTCATCTATTGATTGTATTGTTCGATTTGCCGAGCTAGAGCAATTTGAAAGCAAGATAAATGGAAATCAGGTGGGAAGTTCAATTGTTAAAGCTCCAACAGAAAAGATGAAGAATATGGCTCTCCATTCTAAAAATAGCAAGCCAATTTACCCTGATGGTGAATCTGATTCAGATGAGGAACTTGCACTTATTTCAAAGAAGATTAAGAGGCTGATAGAAAAGAAAAATATGATGAAAAGGGAAAGAGGTGGTTTCTACAACAACAAGAAAGGCTCAAAAGACTCTAAGGAGGAAACTTGTTTCGAATGTGGCAAGCCAGGGGATTATAAAAGGAACTGCTACAAACTAAAGTCAAAATAGCCTACTGTTTTCAAGGACAAGAAGAAATCAAAGGCTCTATTGACTTGGAGTGATGATGATTCAGATTCCAGTAATGACTCAAGTGAAGAGATGGTGAACTTAGCACTTGTTGGAATGGAAGATGAATCTGTTCTTGGAAATTCAGAAGGAGTGTATGCTGAAACTGATTCTGAAGAGGATCAGAGTGAGGTAAACTCTTTTAATGATTATATTTCTTCAGATGATACTTTGTTAGATTCACTAACCATGCAGGAACAAAATAGTGTTACAATTGAAGAACACATGGCACTAAAGGCTGAAATCAGCAAGCTGACTGATAAGAATGCCTATTTATCCAAAATGGTAAAAGATCTGTTGCCAAAAATGGAAGAATGAGATTCAACTTCATTCAGTAAAGCTACAGAGATCAAGGAACTAAATACTAAGAACAGACATTTAGAGGCTAATGTCAAGTTACTTGAAAAGAGAAACAAGACCTTGACTGAAGAAATCAAAGAGCTAAGGTCTGATGTCAAAAATAAAGCTAAAGCATTGGAATCATACAAAATGAAGGAATCTAGTCAAGCCGAATCCTCAAAAACTGCTGAAAAGAGAGTTCAGCAAGCTGAACTCATCAAACAGCAAGCTGAAGTGATCACCCTCCTAGAAACAGAAGTTAAAGACCTCAAGAAGGGCATGGAAACTTTTATTCAAGGTGAAGACACTTTAAAAACAATGATGAAGAAGGCAAATGTACCTTTGGTCAGAGAAGGTGTTGGTCTAAACTTCAACAAGAAAGATAAGGTGCTCAAATATGATGGAAGGAATGGCATACCCTATGACTATGCTATGCCCTGGAAGACATGCAACAAATGTGGTACAAAAGGTCATCTGGAAAAACATTGTGTAGTTCAAGTAAATCATAAAGTGAAAACAGCTTACCAGAATGGACCAGACAGGAGACAAACAACATACCAGAATGCTTCTGGCAGAAGACAAATAGCTTACCAACAGAATGATAACAAGTAAAATCATTCCCCAAAAGTGGTCCAAATGTGGATCAAGAAATCTGATTTAAATGCTTTATATATTCTTGCTACTAACCAACCTGGACCCAAACCTATATGGGTACCAAAACATTGAGTTATTTTTGTTTGTTTTGTAGATGTGCCTTGCTGCTAAGGTCAAGTCAAAGCAATGGATCTTGGACAGTGGATGCACAAGACATATGTGTGGAGACAAATCTCAGTTTATGAACCTCAAAATGAAAAAGGGTGGAAGAGTGACAATTGGGAATAGGAAAACTCTTCAAATCCTTGGTACCGGTTCTATTGGTAATAGTAATATTTTAATCGATAAAGTTCAATATGTCAAAGGTCTTTCTTATAATTTGCTGAGTGTTACTCAATTATTTGATGATGGACATCATGTTGAATTAGGCATTGATAAAGCCATTATTACTATTGGTACTAACAAAATCCCCCTAGTTACTAGAAGGGAAGGAAATATATATGTATTAGACTTTGATATGCAGGAAATAGCGTGCTGTTTGGCTGTAGTGGATAATGACCCATATATTTGGCATAGAAGATTGGGACATGCACACATGGATTTGCTCAGAAAGTTGTCAAACAAGAAACTAGTGAGAGGGCTGCCCAAGCTAAAGTATGTCAAAACAGAAGTCTGTTCAGCTTGCCAATTGGGAAAACAGCTTCGAAGTACTCACAAATCAAAAAAAATGGCATCTACTTCTAAACCCTTAGAGCTTCTGCATTTGGACTTATTTGGTCCAGAAGCTTACAAGAGTATTGGAGGTAAACAATATGGTTTTGTGATTGTAGATGATTATTCTAGATTTACATGGGTATTATTTCTTCGTTCTAAAGATTGTGCTTTTGATGAGTTTAAGAAGCTAATCAAATTACTTGAGAACAAGTTGAATACAAAGCTTGTAGGTATAAGGAGTGATAGAGGAGGTGAATTTCACAACAAAGACTTCATTGATTATTGTGAAAAAAGAGGAATTACACATGAATTTTCTGCACCAAGGACTCCACAGCAAAACGGAGTGGTAGAAAGGAAGAACAGGTCACTACAAGAAACAGCAAGGACTCTATTGCAAGAAAGCAAGATGCCTAGAAGTTTTTGGGCAGAAGCAGTGAATACAGCGTGCTATGCATTGAACAGAGTCATAATCAGGCCTATTTTGAATAAAACTCCGTATGAATTGTTGAGGAAAAAGAAGCCAAACATTAGTTACTTCAAAATCTTTGGTTCAAAGTGTTTTGTGCTCAAGATAATTGATAATGATGGTAAATTCGATGCTAAATCTTATGAAGCTATTTTTCTTGGCTATTCTTTAACTAGTAGAGCTTATAGAGTTTATAACTTAAATAAACATATAGTTGAAGAATCTATTGATGTTACTTTTCAAGAACCTAACAATGATCTGCCAAGAGATGAGGAAGAATTTGCAGGTGAAACTGATAACATACAACCTCAAGTTACTGGAAATCAGCAAACCAACAATTCTGCTGAAACTGGAAGTCAGTAAGCCAACAACACTACTGAGAATGGAAAACAGCAAGCTGGAACTCCAAATCAGCAAGCTGAAGTGGACAGATTCACTTCACATGAAGAAATTGCTCAACATTCTCTACCAAAGGCTACAAGGACAGTAAAGAATCATCCTCCAGAACTTGTCATTGGAAATATCTCAGATGGAATCACAACAAGGAGAGGAAAAGCAAACTTTTGTGCTTATGCTGCCTTTTTAGCACAAGAAGAACCCAAAAATTTCAAGGAAGCATTAGAAGATGAAAATTGGATCATGGCAATGCAAGAGGAACTTAATCAATTCGAGAGATGTGATGTTTGGGAACTTGTAAAACCACCAGAAGATGCTTCAATCATAGGAACCAAATGGGTGCTTAAGAACAAAGTGGATGAGTTTGGAACAGTCACTCGAAATAAGGCAAGGCTCGTGGCTCAAGGCTATAATCAACAAGAAGGAATTGATTTTGATGAAACATATGCTCCTGTTGCTCGTTTAGAATCAATCAGAATGCTTATTGCTTATGCATGCTACAAGAAATTCAAGTTATATCAAATGGACGTGAAAAGTGCATTTCTAAATGGCGTGCTGAATGAGGAAGTCTATGTCAAACAGCCTCCTGGATTCGAACATGAGAAGTTTCATGATTATGTTTACAAGCTCAAGAAGGCATTATATGGTTTAAGGCAGGCTCCTAGAGCATGGTATGAGAGGCTTAGTAAGTTTCTTCTCAAAAATGGATTTACTCGAGGTAATATCGATCCAACATTATTTACAAAGCAAAATGGTAAAGATATTCTTGTTGTACAAATATATGTGGATGATATTGTATTCGGTTCTACTAATGAATCTATGTGTGAGTGGTTTTCTAAGTGCATGTGCAATGAATTTGACATGAGCATGATGGGGGAACTCAACTATTTCTTGGGTCTCCAAATCAAGCAAACCAATGATGGTATTTATGTTCATCAATCCAAGTATACAAAGAATCTGCTCAAAAGATTTGGTTTTGAAGATGTCAAAGCAAAAACAACTCCTATGACTCAAAACACAAGCTGTTCGCAGATGAGAATGGTAAGGATGTGGATGTCAAAAGGTATAGAGGTATGATTGGAAGTCTATTATATTTAACAGCCTCAAGACCTGATATCATGTATAGTGTTTGTGTTTGTGAAGGTTTCAATCTAACCCTAAAGAGTCTCACTTAAATGCAGTTAAAAGGATTTTTAAATATTTAAGTGGTACTATCAATCTTGGTTTGTTCTATCCTATCACAAATACTTTTGATCTCGTGGGGTATAGTGATGCAGATTATGCAGGGTCTCAAACTGATAGAAAGAGTACAAGTGGTGTTTGTACATTTCTTGGACAAAGCTTGGTTTCATGGCAAAGCAAAAAGCAAGCTTCTGTTGCTCTATCAACGGCCGAAGGCGAATATTTAGTAGCTGGTAGCTGTTGTTCTCAAATTTTATGGATGATTCAAACTCTAAGGGATTTTAATATCAAGTGTGGCAAGATACCAATATATTGTGACAACACGAGTGCTATCAATATCTCCAAGAATCCTGTGAATCACTCAAGAACAAAGCATATCGACGTTCGTCATCATTTCTTGAGAGATAATGCAGCAAAAGGGAAGATTGAGTTGATATTTGTCTCAACTGAAGTTCAACTAGCAGATATATTCACAAAGCCATTAGCCGAAGAAAGATTTGCAGCCATACGAATGGAGCTTGGCATGTGTACTGTGTAGTCAGCAAGCTGACAAGCACAGAATGTGTAACGTTGGCTTACCATTTGTATCTGAATTATTTATATACCATTATCTTGATTTAACTGTTAAAATGTTAATTCTCTATGCTTATTCCAGACCTGGACTAATAGTCTTTTTGATGGATTAAGGGGGAGAAATCTAGGAGAACTTAATTGCTTGTTTGGTCAAGATATTCGATGTGGATATGATTGATTATGCTTGTTTATCTTGAATCTGTTTTATATCAAAATATACTAATATGCAGGGATTTAGGGGGAGTTCTTATTTCTCCTAAATATTGTGTAATCATCAAAAAGGGGGAGATTGATACTCCTATGGGTTTGATGATCAAATTCAGCAAGCTATTTGCTTGTAGTTTGATATAAAACATTGTGTTATGGTTGTACTAACTTGGTTTTGCAGGGTATATTAGCCTACTGGTTGTTTAAACGGGATATACAAACAGCAAGCCATTTGGTGTTACAATAGAGACAGTTTGGCAAGCCATTTGCACTGACAGACACAAACAGCAAGCCATTTGCAAACTGCCAGAAATCCTGAAGATAAAGATTTCTAACCAAACCCTCTGTCTAACGTTCACAAGAACGTTTGTAAAATCTCTAACCAATTGAACGTTGGAAATTGATTCTAATAGTTCGAATAATTGGTGATTGATTTTCTGAACGTTGGTGTGAAGCTTTATAAACCTGATTCTTGTGTTCATTCGTTTCCAACAATTCAGAGAAAAACATTCAAGCACACAAGAACACAAACAACTCAGTTTTCCATTGCTATATCTTTCGTTCTCTCGAGCTCTTAATATATTATATATGTGCTATATCTTAAAGAGTTCATAGTTTGAGTTGTATTCATCTATTGATTGTATTGTTCGATTTGTAAGGTTTAGTTGTTGGACAAGTTGGCTTGGGAACTAGGGTTTGGTGATCGTTGCTAGAGAAGTATTAGTAGTTTTTCTTCTCCCATGCGTTCTATTATTTGAATATTTTAACCTAAACTTCCATATTAAATGCATAATGGGCCTGTTTGGAAAAGCTTAAAATAAGTTCTTATGGACTTATTTTCGGGTAAAAATCTCATATTTTGAAAAATTTCTTTTATACAAGTATTTAATATATGTTTGAGATTCTATAAGTTGCAAAAAAATATTATCTTTTTTCAGAATGAAGCTAGAAATCTCTAATTTTATCTTAAAATAAGTTGACTTATTATGAAAATAAGTTTCCCAAACACCCCCAGTATCACATATATACTTACACTGCATGGTACAATGGGCCTGTTTGACACCGCTAAAATAAGTCAATTTATGATTTATAAATCTATTCAACTTATGAAAGGTGTTTATCTACCCAACATATTAATTCAACTTATAGCTTATAGTTTATATGCTCATAAGTTAAAAGTTAGTAACAATGGGGTGTTTGGGGGAACTTTTTTTCAGAATAAGTCAACTTATTTTAAGACAAAGTTAGAGATTCCTAACTTTCCAACTTATTTTCCAACTTATTTTTAAAACTTATTGAATCTCAAACATACATTAAATATTTGTATAAAAAAATAATTTCAAAATATAAAATTTTTACCCGAAAATAAGTCGATAAGCCATTAAAATAAGGTGTGCCAAACGGGCACAATGTATTTTTTTCCAACTTGTTTCTTATTACTTAATTTTTTTAACTTGTTTATTCTCTTTGTCCCTCTCATTTCTTTACATGTTTTCAGCACTACTTAGCACGCATTTTAAGGTGTATATAAAGTATAGTTCCATAGCTTAACTTTTAAATTTTCTTTTTTTGAATAAAATTTTAACATTAAATTTTTATTCAAAAGAAAAAAATTAAAAATAAATTATATATGGAACTATACTTTTTAGGAGTATTGAAATACGTAACACGCCCTCGGCCCCCCTAATGTAAACAATTGAGGGGGACAGAGGGAGTAATATTTATATTTTACATTTGTATTAATAATTATTATATGCATGTATTGAGATTATTATATTAAATAATTAATATTTTTTAATTTAATTTAATAAATATTTCACTAATTTTTAAATAAATGTATCCAAACACTTGTATAATTTATAATTTTTTTTATATTAATCACTTATATAAGGCTTATTCATAAGTTATAGTATATTTTAAGATATTCCAAACATTCATAATATCTTATTTATTTTAGTTATCCAACCATCATCATGCGCTGACCGGTCAACAAACTTGACTACTCCCTATAAAATGTCCCAGTTATCTATCTACCTTTGATATACCACTAGCTTTCTACCCGTGATACGTACCGATCAATAAATTGTATTAATAAATTAATATAAATGTATTATTTTAATTTTTATTTAGAAAAATATATAATTTTATTGGAATGTTAATTAACATAAGTATAAAATAATTTATCCATAAATTCATACCAATTGAATGAAAATTATGAACCAAACATCAAAACAAATACAATCTCCGTTGAAAAGTTCAACTCCCTCTTTATTGTTTATTTTTTTTTTAAATTTAGCTTTTATTTTATTTCTTTCTTTATTTGAAAATTCGGAGAATTCATATCAATTTTTCATATGGACATATAACCATATGTATCGTGTTAACAAATTTTTCACCCATATTCTGAGAATTCGGTATATTTACTAAATATCGAATCCTTAAAGTATTTATTATATTAATTTATTGAAAATATTTGTATGGTCGTGGTTAATTTTTCGATTACATATTATAAATTTGTAGAAACTTAATCATCACGACTCCAATAAATCATTAGAGTGTCTATCAAAAAAAGGTTGCATGTTTCAGTGATATGAGAAAGGATATCTACTGTGCCAAGATATATGAAACGATCGTAGTTATAACAATAGAAACTTTCATATAATCTTGTTTCCTATGTGATTGTTCAATATCATTTTTAAAAATTAAATGTCCTTTTATTAATGAATTGATTTACCATAAAAAAATTATCAACTAACCAACAAATTCAATATATCGCGCTCTTGGAGTAATATATAATTTTTAAATTTTATGGTTATTGCCCTTAGCTTATTTGTAAAGACAACTTAAAATGTGCATTTTCAGTTTGGAAGTTTGTATTTTGGTATTTTTATTTTTTCTAGTAAAATATGGAATAATAAACACATAATCACATTGTTATATATGTGTCCTTGTAATTCGAATTTTAGGTTAAATAACATGAAATTCATTTTCGTTTAATAGTGATTATATTTTTCTACATATATAAGAAGAAATAGCTTATGTAAATCTGACAAATCTTTTTGTACATTCATGTCATGTACTTTAGGTTCTTGAACGAAAATGGCATGATATTAAATCGTGTACCCGAAAATAGGATACAAAATGACATTAAATTACACAAATTTTTTCATGTACACGAAATGAAATGAAATACGCGAATAAAAAAATATAACAACAATATGAAATATTACTATGTATCCAAGTTTTATAAAATGGCTATGAAATATTAATATTAAACCTTACATATTACTATTAGTACTATGTAAGTTTTAATATTAATATTAGTTTTCTTAGCCATTTTTATGCTTTGTTGATATAAAAAAAATATAGTCAATCAACCAAACAAATTCAATATATGCTCTTAGGGTACGATATGTGAATTGATACAATTACTTTAATTCAAGAATACAACATTCAATAAGGCACCTTTTATTAAAATAATATATAATTTTACGTGTATCAACCTTTTTATTTATCATTATTAATAAGTTTTGTAACAAAAATCGTAGGTGCTCTCTCTCTCTCTTCACCTTTCCAAAAGATGCTAAACTAAAATTTAGGAGCTGATATCAGTTTTATATATATATTTTTTAAAATTTTATATTGATTTTTCTTTACTTTTCAATAAAAATATCATTGAGAGTCTAGTACCCCGTTACCCGTTGGTGGATTTTATCTACCAAAATATTAGATTTTGTACTAACTCCTTGTAAATGATAAGCCTTATTTTCTTTTTCTTGATTTTACTTTGGCTTTCACTAAATATCTCTCTTTATTGAGAGCATAATATCCTGTTCGTGGATTTTGTCTACCCATATATTAGATTTTGTTATATTAGTGCATTGATTTGGGTAGTGTTATGCCCAAATCTGGCATAATAATTATCATGATTTAATTAGCTAAATTAATGGTTCATTATCTACAATGGGCCTCGAAGATGAAGATTGGGTCACTAAAAGCCCACTATTGGAACCAGCCCAGCCTAACTACAGGGCCACCTCGCTCTCTATCAAATATAAGGAATCGCTTCGTTATGACTCCCGTCAAGGGATCGCTTCACACTATCATCACACTTATAGACTAAACGAGATCGTTATCTCACTCTCTACTAGAAGGCTCATAGCTAGACCCCTCGAGGTCATATGGGTATTTGAATCGTTTGGGTTCGCTTCGCAGGACTCGACCCCTCGAGGTCGCATGGCACGTTTATGTTGCATCTCTGCTAGCCTCGCTTGTGAGGTCACATTCTTGTTCATGCGAGACCATCGGTTTCCTTCTATAAACCATGGATCATGGATAAATTAACAACTCATTGTCACTTCAGCCCTAATCTAATGGGCTTGGGCTGTGACTTATCTTCTAAAACCCTAGCCCGGCTAGGTAACTTGCTACCCAAGAACTACGTACGGCTTGATCCCTATAAATAGGGTACGTAGGCACCTTGATAGGGATGAGAAACAGTTCACCCCTGAAATCACCTATCAAGTTCAGCCACATCTATACACACAAACCCTAACCCTTGTTCTTCTTTCTTAAGCTTTATATTCGTATCTATCTCCATTAATCCAGCAACCTCCTAAAATATTGTTATACAATATTCTCCCTATAACATTTGGCGCTAGAAGGAGGGGCAAGTCGTTGATTTGGGAGAACAATGACTAAATCGAACAAGAAGAGGAACGGAGATCGGGAGACCCCGGGGTCGCATAAGAAAGACAAAAACGATCCCCAGAGGAATAATCTACCAGAGAGCGAGGCGCGTAAGGAGGGGATCGAGGACGAATTGGAGAAGGAGCAAACACCCCCTGTCGCCCAACAGGCGGCCTTGCCTGGCGAAGTCATGTCATTTTTGAAAGGCCTCGGTGATCAAATGATCGAGGTAAAGGCCTCGGTGGCCAAGATGGAGAAGCGACATAGTTCTAGAGGCTTAAAGAGGAATACAAGGACGGGGGATCGAACTCATCAAGTAGAGAGTAGTAAGGGCCCCACCAAGAAGCTAATTGGGGACTTTGACGATGTGGTGACGGATCAGACGAACCCCGATTGGGAAGAGGAGGGAGCTACTATGGATAAGGAGGGGTCGAAGGCGAAGTCCGCCTCATCAGAAGGACGATCCGTTAGTGTCTTTGACCGGGTTGGAAAAAAACTCAGCGAGCACGATCTCCGTCTCAAGTTAGTGAAGCTCAAAACTAACAAAGATGGAGGGTCTAAAAATAAGAGTAAGGGCTCTCACCAACCCTTATCTCCTCGAAAAGATCGAGAGCGGTCATATTGTCGCAATGACAGACCCCCCCTCTCCTTGTAGAGAGCGTGAGCGGTCCCATCATCGCGAGGACAGACCCCCTTTCAATCGAGAACGTGAACGATCCCAACATCGCGAGGAAGACCCTAAAAATAGGGATCACAGGAATGACCAGGAAGAGTCTAGTGCCCCAAAAAAGACTCAATCTCATCATGCAAGTACTGGAGGAAAGAAGGATGGAGACAAAGAGGCCAGGATTGGGGATTATAAGTTAGAAGAGTTAAAAAAGGCATTGGATGCGATGAACAATGAGAAGGGGATTTTTAACAATATGGGTTCCTCCTCGCCCTTCACTCATGAGATCCGCACTGCTCCATTGCCGGCAGTGTTTCGAGGTCATCACTTTGACATGACCTATAATGGGGAGACTGATCCAGCCGAGTTCGTAATACGTTTCAACAATGAGATGTAAGTATACAAGTATCACAGTTGGCGAGGTGCAGGCTGTTCGCAGCTTCGCTAAGGGGAAGTGCCCAGCAATGGTTCTCGAAGCTGGGATCCCTAGTTGTCATAGATTCTTGGGAACAGTTCGTGGACATCTTTATTAAACAATTTCAATCTTCAATGCTCTATGCACCTCCTGTGTCCACGCTGGCGAATATAAAGCAGAAGGAAGGAGAGACTTTGCATGACTACTTCAAGAGGTTCAACGCTGAAGTACCTCGTGTGCGAGGTGCCAATGACGAGGCTGTGAAGAATTTCCTTATTGCGGGAGTAAGGGAAGGAACTAAATTCTGGGAGAAACTACAAGAGCAAACCCCTGGTACACTTTCGGAGTTGCATAGGGTCGCTGAGCCCTTTAAGCATGTCGAGAAATCACTTGCGGATCTAAAAAAGAACGATGGAAAAAGTGGCAGCGAAAGCAGGAGTAGGGGAGTGAAAATGAGGGATTCTCAAAGTCCAAGGCGAAGACGAGATCGAAGCCCTAGCCCGAAGAGGAGGGAACGCGAGTACTTAAGGCGTTCCCCTCCTCGAGATCGTTTCCCCAGAAATGAAGATAAGTTGTTCCTCTGGTTGCCCCGATTGATCATATCTATGCTGCCAACGCGGATAAAGGAATGTTCAAGCGACCCCCACCCATGGGTTCAAGAGGAACTTCAGACACGAGCAAGTATTGTGCCTTCCATGAACATGTGGGGCATGCTACTAACAATTGTTGGCAACTTAAGCAGCAAATTGATCAGTTGATTCGAGATGGAAAATTAACTGAGTGGGCGGTTCGCGAGGCGAAAAAGCACCAAGGGAACTCTGGTAAACCAGGATTGGGGTATCATGCTGTGCCCCATGATAAGCAAGAGGAGCCTCGCAAAGACAGGGAAGAGCGAGCTAGAAGTATACAAGTAATCATTGGAGGTCCCCACATTGGGGGGGAAAGTAATAAAGCTAGAGAGAGATATGCACGCGAGGCCAGGGAGCGACCTCTTACTAATGTGCATCATCTACAAGAGCGACCTCCAAAGTTGTTTAAAGGCGAAGACACAAACATTATGTTCACTGAGGAAGATGCGAAGTGGGTTCATCATCCCCATTTTGATGCACTTGTGGTTCGGGTTCGCATTGGGTCCCAGAATGTCTACAGGGTCCTTGTTGATAATGGAAGTGCTGTGAACATTCTTACATACGAAGTCTACAAAAGAATGGGATATGTTGATAAGGATCTAGTACCCACAGTGGGACTTCTTTATGGGTTTACTGGAGCATCTGTCAGTGTTAAAGGCCTCGTTCGGCTCCCCATCACTCTAGGGGACGAGCCCTGTATCACCACACAGATCGCTGACTTCATGGTAGTAGATCAACCATCTGCTTAAAATGCCATAGTGGGAAGGCCCATCCTGAAAGAAATGAGGGTGGTGACATCTATCTACCACCTCTCTATGAAGTTTCCCACTCCGCATGGTGTTGGTTGTGTGAAAGGAATCCAACATGAATCTCGTGAATGTTATAACAATGCTTTGAAGGCTGCAGAAAAGGGGGGTGGCTCTGTGCCAGGAAATATGGAATGTAATATAATATCAATTGAAGAGCTCCCAGATGATTACTTTGAAGGCTTGGGTATCCAGGTGGAACCGATCCCAGGGGCCCTCATGTTAGACGCCTCACAGCCTGTGCTAATTCTCCAAGAGGGGATCGTTGAAGAGGCTAGTGATGATGAGGAAAGCCCAGAACAAGCTGCAGTGCGAGCCCGAAAGGGGAAGTAGGTTCGCAAGGAAACTTCAACCTTGGTAGACCTGCCCAATGGAATAACTCAGGAGACCACAATAATAGATGAATACGGACATGTGGGAGCGATCCCTGCTACAAAAACAATGTCGGCCTCGCCACAAAATGGGATCGCGAGGAGGAATGAAGCAGAATCTAGCACGGCTAGCGAATTTGAACTTGATTTAGATCCTCGCATCCCAGAACATGTTGACCGAGCCGGGGCCGCAGAGGATACCATCTCTATCTTAGTTGATGCCAAAGATCCGACCAAGGTACTGAAGGTCGGGTCGCAACTTAATCCAGGGCTTCGCGAGAGGCTCGTCAGTTTTTTGAAAGCCAATTTGGACGTATTCGCCTGGTCTCACAAAGATATGATTGGAATTGATCCTAATATTATATGCCACAAGCTTAACTTGGACCCAAGCAAAAAAGGAATAAGGCAGAAGAGGCGACCCATAAGCGGTGAGCGAGCCGAGGCACTCAAAGAGGAAGTTGACAGACTCCTCGAGGTCGGCCTCGTTAGGGAATCTTTCTACCCTGACTGGCTCGCGAACCCCGTCCTTGTGAAGAAGCCCAATGGAAAGTGGAGAACATGTGTGGATTTTACCGACCTCAACAAACATTGTCCCAAGGACAGTTTCCCACTACCAAGGATCGATCAGTTGGTGGACTCAACAGCTGGGCACGCACCTCTTAGTTTCATGGATGCCTATTCGGGGTACAATCAGATACCGATGTATGGCCCTGACCAGGAGCACACTTCGATCATCACTGATAGGGGTCTCTATTGCTACATAGGGATGCCCTTCGGTCTTCTCAATGCTGGGGCCACCTATCAACGGCTCGTTAATATGATGTTTGAGAAACAAATTGGGAAAACAATGGAAGTGTACGTAGATGACATGTTGGTAAAATCTAAGGAGTGTTCGCCCTTATTCACGCAAGAGAACGTGGTCAACAAGTAATATATGGTAAATAGGATTCGTTCCCACAGAGACTCAAATTGTTCGTTTTGTTCACTTATACACCAGCTTTACGATTTACACTCACTGCCAAGACAATCACAATTTTGGTTTTGCTTAACTAATGACTAATTGCCAACTATGGAAATCACGAGAAAATAACTTAACTTTTACTTATAATAAACAAACATTGGATTTCAATTTCATTAACTACTTCATCTAGAATCTTATGCCCTTTAACCTAGTATGTGACAGAGTTGATT
Source organism: Kitagawia praeruptora (assembly GCA_037693485.1). Classification (NCBI taxonomy): domain Eukaryota; kingdom Viridiplantae; phylum Streptophyta; class Magnoliopsida; order Apiales; family Apiaceae; genus Kitagawia; species Kitagawia praeruptora. Next base: position 119,641,049 of record CM075352.1, read on the forward strand.
ACTGATTAGATGCACTAAACTGATACACACCAACTTTTGTTGTGCATATACCATCCTACTGATCATCCACAATTGATAGAAGTCAAGTAGTCACCAAATATGTGTAGTTCCTATATGTCTATAGCAATTGAACACACACCGGTTGAAAATCAAGCATCCATTAAACCATATAGTCAATGCAAGACGGTTAGAATTACACCACAAATTAATACATGTTCTTCACATGCAAAAACCTATGTTAGCATGAATTGTTCTAAACCCTAGATCCACTTTCGCATTCACCAGGATCAAACACACAATTACAGATGTTCGCGACTCACCCATAACGAATAAGCATAGTCATACTAGGCAATCAATTCAATCCATCACACACCAAGGCATAAATAACACTCAATTACTAGAATCCATAGAAAAATCCATTAAAACCCCATGATAACGAATTAGCCCATAATCGACCTCATCGCCATCATGGGTTCAATTGATAACATAATTCTAAAAACAACAAATAATAATAAAAGAAAAGAGAAATAAGGTTTAGAAATAAATCCCCAAAGTAGAAGAGTACACAAGTTCCAAAGATCACTCCTTGCTTGTCACTAGCTTGGAGATTCTCCCTTGAAATTGTTCTACGAAAATCTAGATGAAAAGTGTTGATAGATGCTAAGAAAAACTCAAAAGAAGCGATGCCCCCTGGTGATTTTAGGTCTACAAATATATATAGATGCCCTAATAAAAATAGGCCCAACATGTTTTGACCCGGAAATAATTAAAAGATTGATCCTAAGGCATGCTATTCGCACCACACAGGAGACAGAACGTGCCACAACGCCACAACTTGCGCCCTTGCACCTGGACTAGCACAAGCCCGCGCTACTGCGCCTCAACCTCGCGCAGCTGCGCTTTAGGATCCCTGGAAACTGCTCTCTCCGCGCGCTATGGCGCCCCTGCAAGCGCCCTTGCACCTCAGCCAACGCGCAACAGCGCCCAACACCGTGCTCCTGCGCTCGATAGCTCCTGTCATGCATGCTGCCTCCCCGCGCGCGCGCTATGGCGCCTTGGCTCGCGCAGCTGCGCCCATGAACCCCTGGATAACCTCAAAATCTTCTAGCCCTTAACTTATTTTCTAGCCTTGAAATTCATTCCACAACTTGTTGTTTTCAATCAACGAACATTCACCACCATTAATTCGATTGAACTCCAAGATGCCGTCAACATGCAACCTACACAATTAACGCAAAAACATATCAAATTACAACGAAACTTGAGAACTTACAAACGTTTTAAGCCCAAACGGAAGGTGAATAATGGATATAAAATCCACTTATCAAACCCCCAAACTTAAACCGTTGTTGTCCTCAAGCAATGCAAACTCAACCTAAAATGGTGAATGAATGCAACTAATAACTAAATGCCATGATAATGTGAACGTGTCCTAATGCAATGATCCCACACAACTTATCCGAAACCAACTCAACAACAAACGTCTCATCAAATGCAACAACTCCAAACAGAGCTCGACTAAGGCCCCGTATACTAACAATACATGCTCGGAAACGTGGTGTGTGCATTTCTCACTAAGTATACTCTCGAAACTAGATAAAAGGCATAACTCATCCTTCGCCAAAACAATCACATGTTTATAAACAGAATAGACTTTAGACACTCCATGACTCAAAGACACCGCCATCATCATTCAAGGTAGACAAGGATTCATGCTTTACTATACAAAACGACACAAAACATCATATATACATGCTTATTGACCGTGCAATGGGTGAGACCCCTAAAGGCTTATACAATAGCTCCCATGTAACGAGCGTTAGGTTAGTGGATCCCAGACCGGAAAAGTCTTAGGTCACTAGGCATAAAATCCCCTAGAACTTAATTGCTCGAGTACTAAAGAGCTCACCCTAGCCAATTAGCATACACACACTCTCATAACGCTCATTTTTTATACTCACAACTCTTTTTTTTTCTTTCTTTTTTTTTCTATTATTATTTTTTTTCTTTTCTGACTCTTTTTTTTATTTAATTTTTTTTTTCACACATGGGTGCACTATCTCACCCTCCTAGACTACTCATATTAAATATGAGCCGGCTACTAGCCATTTGACGCCTAGCCATTATTACACTACGACACGACACTTAGCATGAAATCCCTGTTTTCCCCCAAACTTATACTTAAGTGCTCCTACGCCATCGAGGGAATAACGAAAATTCTAGATATAAATAAGTGATTAAATCTCAACAGCCAAACAAGGTATGACTCGATCTAGCCCAAGAGCACACAGTGGGACTGTGAAAAGATTGTGTTCCCGACACACGCAAGTCAATTTCATAAGTACTTAAATCAACCCTCTATTCATTGTCATCACACTCAAATTAACGTCGACCTATCGAGCCAGAAACAGACACTCATGTGGAATCATGTGATATGCATGAACAAAATGATATTACCCTCCTAAATAACTCTATATGGCATGGCAAAACTAAATGCACAATTACTAACATGAACTAGCATTAATATGCAACTATATGTAATGCAAATACTCTTGATACCCTAAAATCACCCCCAAACTTAAAAATTGCAATGTCCTCATTGAAGGCAAAATTAAAGGGTACAAGAGATACTCCCCTACTCGTCGGCATCTCCACCCTCCTCGGGTGGTGTGTCTGGTGGTGGATAGACATGGTACGCTCCGAAGGTGGGCCATGTGACCTGAAAACCCTGCTACTGGTACAATCCATCCAATGACTGAGTCAAGTCTGTAGCAAATCTGTGTAGCATGGCATTCATAGTATCCTGACGCCTCAACATGCGTCTGAACTGAGCATCACTGAAAATCACAGTACCCTGACTCGTCTGGCTCATCTGTGCCTGAGAAGGTCCCGCTCTGTCTAGGTGTGGCTATGGAGGTACCTGCTCAACCGGTGGTGGATCACCACCTCCCTCCAGAATCTCAACATAACCAAGACCCCTAGGGTGAGGAATACCACCCGGCCACTCCGCCATCTTATTAATAGCCGTCTGCTTAATAGAACCCCTCGGCCTGAGCAGCGTCTCATCACTATGCCAACGAACACCCACATGAACACACAACTCAGCAATAATGACAGCATGTGGGATCCCGGCTGTCGTACAACCCCGCAAGAACTTCAAGATATTCTGATAGACTAGTTCACCAAGATCAATATACTTCCCGTTCAAAATCCCCCACAAAATGATGGCACGATCAAGATTAACCTCAGTAACATGGGAAGTAGGCATTACGTGTGCACAAATAAACAAGAACCAAGCTCGGGCATACCTAGTCAGTGCAGCTGCAGGAAACGTACTCGGCGTGGTGGACCCTGCCTTGTACTTCCAAACCGTACCCGGGATACACATCCCCGGCATGATAGCATCTAGGTCAACATCATCCCTAGTTTTTTGCCCCCAATCCTCAACATTTATAGGCTTCCGTGATTGAGACAAAACGCGCCGGATATACCCAGGCTTATAAGCCACTGCTTGTCCCCTAACCATAGTGATTCCATTCTTGTCATCCTTGGCATTGGCATAAAATTCCCTAACAATGCTCAAGGGAACTGCCACAGGTTTAGCACAAAACATCACCCAACCTAACTCCCTCACCATATCGCTCAATTCGCCATCCTCACTCGAAGGCTCAAAACCCCTCTCCTGAACAACGGCCTTCGTCAATAAATTTTCAAACTCATCTTGAGCCGCCTTAGAAACAAATTTATCCACATCATAATTCGCCTCCACCTCCTCCTCCGAACTACTACTACTCGCCACACGTAATCTTTTGGGAGCCATACCACTCTTTGAACAACACAATTTCAACAAACACCAACAAATCCAAAATATATCTCCACACACAATAACCCAATTCCAACAATTCAATTCAACTAAATAATTAAATTAAGAGAGAATGTTACCACTTGAATTGAAGATGAGAACCTTAAAAGCACTCCCCCAAACTTGAATTAGAGAAATCTTGAAGCTTGTATGGAGATTGAATGATTTGGAATAAAGAGGGGATTTGTGTGTATAGGTGTATGTATAGGTGGGTATGTAAAGATTATTAGGTGGGTTAGGATTTGAGATGGGTTTGGAAGATGTAGGATTTGAATTTAGGAAGGAGTGAGGTATAGATTATTGGGTAGGGAGAATTTTAGGGTTAGGAGTATAAGATGTGGGTGTGTGTGTGGTTTCGGGAATGGGCTGTATAACAATTTTTTTTATATGCAGGACAGCGCAGCTGCGCTTGAGGAAGGCGCCACTGCGCGCAAAACCTCCTAGAATTTCAGCACGCTGGGCGCAGTTGTGCGACCAGTAGCGCCCCTGCGCGTTATGGTCCCTGGATTTTATACTTTGCATTTTTTTTTTTGAATTAAAAGAAAAAGATGAATACCAAAGCGTGGGTTGCCTCCCACGAAGCGCTTCTTTTACGTCAGTAGCTTGACGTGACTTCCATGATTCACTCAGTAATTGCAAGAACCGCAGTTTCAGCCCCACGATTCGATACCTCACCAAAGTACGGTTTCAATCTCTGACCATTGACTTTGAAAGACTAATCAGGTGATTTCTCAAAAATCTCAACCGCTCCATGCGGAAACATGGTTTTGACAACAAAGGGCCCTGACCATCTCGACTTAAGCTTTCCTGGAAATAGACGAAGGCGAGAATTAAATAACAACACGGGTTGGCCAGGAACAAATACCTTATTGACTAAACGACGATCATGCCATCTCTTCACTTTTTCTTTGTAGAGTTTATTGTTCTCATAAGCTTGCAAGGGAAACTCGTCCATCTCATGGAGTTGCACCATTCTCTTCTCACCCGCGGCTGTAAGATCAAAATTTAGCTTCTTCAAAGCCCAATAAGCCTTGTGCTCCAATTCCGCCGGCAAATGACAAGCTTTCCCGTAGACAAGCTGATATGGCGACATACCCAAGGGTGTTTTATATGCCGTTCGATAAGCCCAGGCGGCTTCATCGAGTTTTAGAGACCAATCCTTTCTTGAAGGACTCACCACCTTTTCTAGAATACGCTTGATTTCCCGATTAGACACTTCAGCTTGGCCATTGGTCTGAGGATGATATGCTGTAGCTACCCGATGATTGATATTGTATCTGGCCATAAGATTAGTGAACTTGCGATTGCAAAAATGAGTGCCTTCATCACTGATAATGACTCATGGAGTACCAAATCTGGTGAAGATGTTCTTCTAAAGGAAATTAAGCACGACTTGGGCATCATTTGTCGGAAGTGCTTTGACCACAACCCATTTAGAGACGTAATCAACGGCTAGCAAGATATATTGATTGTTGCATGAAGAGATAAAGGGTCCCATGAAGTCAATTCCCCAAACATCGAAAATTTCCACTTCCAACATTACATTAAGGGGCATCTCATCCCTCCTCGATATGTTACCAACACGCTGACAACGATCACACCTTAAGACGTACTGATGATCATCCTTAAAAAGAGAAAGCCAATAGAACCCCGCTTGAAGAATCCGAGTAGCAGTCTTTTCACCTCCATAGTGGCCCTCATATGTCGTGGCGTGATAATCCCTCAGAATAGCCTCTGTTTCACTATACGGCACACATCTTCTAAGAATCTGATCAGCTCCCTGTTTAAACAGATATGGTTCATCCCAACGATACCATTTAAGATATGGTTCGTCCCAACGATACCATTTAACTTCATGCAAGAACTTCTTCCTTTGTGCATACGAAAATTCGGATGGAATCACTTGACTAACCAGAAAGTTCACAATGTCTATGTACCATGGCTCCTCTTCTTGCACCCTAAACAATTGCTCATCTGGGAAGAATTCATTAATGATGGTACCGTCTCGAGAAGATTTACCAGAATTCTCTAGACGAGAAAGATGGTCAGCTACTTGATTCTCTGTCCCTTTCCTGTCCTTTATCTCCACATCAAATTCTTGTAACAGAAGTACCCAACGAATTAAACGAGGTTTGGAGTCCTTTTTAGAGAGCAGATATCTAATAGCCGCGTGATCCGTGTACACCATTACCTTTGTACCGAGCAAGTAAGAATGAAATTTTTTAAAACCATAGACTATTGCCAACAGCTCCTTTTCAGTAGTAGTGTAGTTCAACTGAGCCTCATTAAGAGTCTTGCTTGCATAATAGATCACATGAAACACTTTGTCTTTCTTTTGACCAAGAACAACCCCTACTGCATAATCGCTAGCATCGCACATCATAGCGAAAGGTTCACTCCAATCGGGAGCGATGATCACGGGTGTTGAAACCAATTTCTTTTTCAGAGTCTCGAAAGCGGTCAAACATTCTTCATCAAATTTAAAAGGAACATCCTTTTCCAAGAGCTTACACAACGGTTTGGAGATTTTTGAGAAGTCTTTGATAAAATGCATGTAGAAACCTGCGTGACCAAGGAAACTGCGAATCCCTCTCACTGAATTAGGCGGTGGAAGATTTTCAATTGTCTCTATTTTTTCCCTGTCCACCTCTAGACCTCTCCGTGACACCTTGTGCCCAAGAATAGTTCCCTCCTGCACCATGAAGTGGCATTTCTCCCAGTTAAGCACTAGATTAGTCTCCACACATCTTTTTAGAACCGCACCCAGATTTTTCAAACATTCATCGAAAGAGAGACCGATTATAGAAAAGTCATCCATGAAAACTTCTACGGTCTTACCAATCATGTCTGAAAAGATAGCCATCATACACCTTTGAAAAGTGGCAGGTGCACCACACAAACCAAAAGAGACTCGCCGAAAAGAAAATGTACCGAATGGACATGTGAAAGTCGTCTTCTCCTGATCCTCAGGAGCAATACAGATTTGATTATACCCAGAATATCCATCCAATAGGCAATAGTACTCCTGACCTGCAAGTCTGTCCAGCATCTGATCGATAAAGGGCAAAGGAAAATGATCCTTCCTCGTGGCCTTGTTCAATTTCCGGTAGTCCATACAGATTCTCCAACCAGTGACTGTGCGAGTGGAGATAAGTTCATTCTTCTCATTGGTGATTACTGTCATGCCACCTTTCTTCGGCACACATTGAACTGGGCTCACCCATGAACTATCAGAAATGGGATAGATAATCCCTGCATCCAACCACTTTATAATTTCTTTCATCACAACTTCTAATTGAAATGGGATTTAGACGTCTCTGATTTTCCATTGTTGTTTTACTCCCTTCTTCTAATGGAATTTTATGTTGACAGTAAGCCGGACTAATCCCTTTGATGTCTGCTATGGTCCATCCAATAGCTGATTTGAACTCTCTAAGAACTCTCAAGAGCTTGTCTTCCTCGGAATCTGATAAGTTAGCAGCAATAATCACAGGTAAAGTAGATGACTCACCAAGAGAGGCATACCTTAAGTGATCCGGTAGTGGCTTGAGCTCTAGAGTTGGAGCTTCTTCAATGGATGGTTTCAACTGCTGATGTAACCCCTTCAATTCAGATAGACCTAAAGATTCCACTGGTTTCTCGAATTTCCTTTGCCATGGAGTAGCATCAAGAAGTAGCAGTTGCTCATCTATGTCATCTTCTTCCAATAAAGAATCACTAATCAGTGCTTTTTCCAATGTGTCATTCATGAGTAGATGCTCAATTTTTGATTGCACTGCTGACTCCACCAAGTCTACCTTTAAACACTGCTCTTCTTCAGTTGGAAACTTCATAGCTTTGAAAATATTAAAGGTGACATTTTGATCATGCACCCTCATAGTGAGTTCCCCTTTTTGCACGTCAATCAAGGTCTGACCCGTGGCCAAGAATGATAGGGATTTTCTTATCTTCTTCAAAATCAAGTATGACGAAATCCGCTGGAAAGATGAGTTTGTCCACTTTCACCAGAACATCTTCTACAATTCCTCGAGGGTAGGTAATTGAGCGATCAGCTAACTGGAGTGACATGTTTGTAGGCTTAGGCTCCGGAAGACCAAGTTGCGAGAAAACCGAATAGGGCATGAGGTTGATGCTTGCCCCTAAATCGCACAAACACTTGTCAAAAGACAAATTCCCAATGATGCACGGTATGGTAAAACTTCGCGGATCCTTCAGCTTAGGTGGCAACTTTTGTTGCAAGACAGCACTGCACTCCCCCGTCAAAGCGACGGTCTCTAACTCCTCGAGTTTCAATTTCCTCGAAAGTATGCCCTTCATGAACTTGGCATAACTTGGCATTTGTTCAAGTGCTTCAGCAAATGGTAGATTTATGTGCAACTTTTTGAACACTTCCAAGAACTTTGCGAATTGCTTATCAAACTTCTGTTTCTGAAGCCTTTTTAGGAATGGCGGAGGCGGATAAACTTCTTTGCTAGCTTCCGTAATTTCTGAACTTGTTTTCCCAGCTGAATTCTCCTTTTCTTCCTCACCTGATGCCTTCTGAATGACCGGAAACACAGAATTTGAAGACCGGACAGACCCTTCAGGCGCTTCCGCACCCAAATCACTGTTCTTAGCATTTTCAAGTTCTTTGTTAAACTGCTTTTTGCCTCCCAGATCGTCTGTAACCTTTCCAGAACGCAACGTAACAGCATGAATCTGTTCCTTGACCTCCTTTTTACCCGGATTTGCTTCCGTGTCACTAGGTAATTGCCCTTGAGGTCTGTTCAAAAGAGCATTGGATAGTTGGCCCATTTGGTTTTCAAGAGTTTTCAGAGATGCTGCTTGACTCTTGTACATCATTCGCAATTCTTCCATTTCTGACTTCTCATTAGATTGCACATGACTTCCTGGTTGTTGTTGATGAAATCCAGGTGGATTGTATGGTGGCCTTTGGGCATAGGGTTGTTGATAACCCGAATTGTTGAACTGCTTTGAACCATGCTGCTGACCCTGAGATGGTTGTTGCATAGCATTCTGATTGTTGCTCCAACTGAAGTTAGGATGATTGAAGGTAGTGTTTTCTTAGTTCGTTCACAGGGAAGGACTTTCAATATCGATTTCAAGTATATTATTTCTTACAATCTAGAAGTGTGGACAAAGGGGGATTTTGAGTTTGGTTGAGGTGTTCTATCAAACACCTTGCATACAATAAATAAATTACTACAAAGATACAACTATGTTAATGACAAACATCCAAATTTACCAACACAACACAATGAGGGAATTAGCAAGATATAGAGTTATTTGACCCAAGGATTAATGCAAATCAAGCACTTCAACCCAACAAGTAAAATATATCCAACTCTACCTAACCAAGATAATTGGTGAAGCACACAATCACTTATTTCTCTTCTACAAACACTAATTTAGTGAAGCACATAAATTAGCTCTCTTGATAATAGCAACCAATAATGAAGCACTACTAGTTTAACCAAATCAAGGAATCAAACAAAGAGAGGCTAGGACAAACCCAAGGATGAGAAGCTCAACCTAGGTATTTGTACTTGAATCTTGAAGTTTAGGCACGCCAAACCTTGTGCTACTACAATGAATGTACTAACAATTACGGATTAGCACAAACAATTAGCAACTGAAATTATAAGAAGAGCAAGATGAAGCAACTTACAATCTCCAAGCAAAATCATAAACAATACATCACAAGTATTCAAGATAGAGTGAAATAGATCTTACTTAAAATGAAATGGGTTTAGTACAAGAGATGCTTCCTTGAGCCAAATAAATGGAGTTAGTTACTCATAATCAATGCTAGATTACAAGTAATTAATGTCTCCTCTCTAATTCCTACTAACCCTAATTGTGTTCTTGAAGAGGCAAAGAAGAAGATGAAGTGTGTTAGATGTTAGGTTAAGAGATAAGATATGATGTTATGAGATTAGAAGATAAGAGATGTGTTTGGCTTTACTTCTTTTTAATACACAGCAGGTTCTGTACGGCCTGTTGCACGGCCGTACAACAGCCCGTACAAAAATCTGCCCAATCTGCACTACTTTGAACACTCTGCACAGCTTGCTGAACGGCCGTACAGCTGCCCGTACGAGATAAAATCTTCAATATAATGCATTAAACACCTCCCGCCATCACGAGCTTGCATCTTCTAACTACCCTCTTGAATCATCTTCACTTTCAAGCCCAAAATAAGCCATCTTTTCAACAATTAAGCAAGTGGCACTACAAATGGAAACAAAGCAAATATAAGTAAAATGCTCATGAAACTAAAATAAAATCAAGATAAAGAAATACAAAATTGTGTATAAAATACACGTTATCAAATATTCCCCCACTTAAACTTTGCTAGTCCCGAGCAAACTGAATATAACATAACCATATACTCCTAACTAGTACCACTTCCGTAGGTGATCACGGTTGCATTTGGCATATGCAACAAGCCCTTGGAACCCCTAGGTAGCCCTAGTGGACGAGTGAGGTCTCGTGAGGGTTTATAGATGATGTACCCACAAAATCACAAAAACCACTAATAAACAAGAAACTAACAATACCTACTAATTAAACTAACTAACTAACACTCACAAGTCCGAATCATCATACAAAGAGGAAACAAGCCAAGCATGGTGTCTACTTCTATTTGTTACTAAAATCAAACATATAGAGCTATTCACCTTGTCATCCACTCTAACGAGCTAACAACCAATTCAAGAATCAAGATAACACACCTTGTGCAAAATGTAACCATGACATTAAAGCTAGAATGAATGTACTTCAATCGTGAACACTAGACAAGATTATCACAAAGCATACATGGCTTCGCATTAAGAAGATGAAATTTTATGGTGAAAAATCTCACATCTCTCAATTATGCATCACACATGTATGGGCTAGAGATTTTACTCAACTCCAAGTCTAAATGCATGCGCTCTACTTGACCTTGCATGTCCACCTAAATTCCGGATTGCACCAAAAACAAGGAATTCATAAAATGGGTTGTAATGGGGCTTGGGTGAAGGTGTGAAAATTTAAGTTCAAGGAAGGTGTAAAAGTCTCGCTAGTTGAGTCAAAATGATGCTTGCTTTCTTCATACACCAAACTCTCAAACTAAAGCACATCTCCACTCATTTACAATTACAAAACACAACCACATTTACCAAGAAAATTGAAACAAAATAAAGTACAAAGATTTATTGTTTTCTTTTTCTTTTTTCATTTTTTTTACATACCCCTTTACTTATTGTTTTCTTTTTTTTTTTAGCAAAGGGGACGCATAACATAAATAAATACTACAAAGAACTTTGAACCACATCTAGATATACACAAACTAGTTCCCACTTACAATAAATAACATTATTCCTCTTCACAACATTTCCAAATTCTCAAGCTCATCAATCAAATTCTTTCCAAGACTCAACTAGCTCAACTAGGTCGAGAGTGAAGTATTTGGCTATGACTCATGTATAAAAGGGGAGAGTGACGAAGAAAAATATGGATATAAGCTTCAAAAGGGGTAACTAGGGATTACTTTCATGGTTCACAAGCTAGAAAGGCCAAAAAGGCTATCCTAAAAAGAATTTCCTTATTATGGTGCATCCATAAATGAAGGTTTAATGCAAGCCCTAGAGCAAGAAACACACATAAAGAGGGAGCAACACACAAGCAAAAGAAATCATCGTTCAAGGCCTCACAAGGTTTACGTTGTAATAACATCTTCTCGATTTGATTCCATACATGCTAAGAAATAATCATCATGCTCACAATTTAATTACAACAATCTAGACTTTTCATGTCATTTTAAGTGCGTGTGTGCAAAAAGGTGCATCAAACTTATAGATTCACATCAAATTGATAATGCTTGGCACAAAATAGGAGAAAACAAGGTTGCAAGCTCACAATGCCATAAATTTTACCAACAAGTAAACAAGCTTTATGACTAAACTTATTTCTAAATGCAAACGAGACGGACATCAAAATAAACAAACCTTCCCCCACTTAAAACATGGCATGTCCTCATGCATGACAAGATATGAGTGAAAGAGAACTCCCCTGAAAATAAATATCAAGGACCGGGAGCACCACTCATATTTGTCAAAATTCATCTCCGAAAAATTGTAAGCCACGAATTGAACCAATGCCACGAACCACAAGCAACCTAACAAAAATATCCGACAAGCCAAAATCCATACCCTACAAAGTCAGTTCAACACTAATTAAGGATATATAAATAATAAAAATATTAGTTTTTGTTTTTTTTAAAAAAAAAATAAAATAAAATAACTAGCTATTTAATAATAAAATAATAAAAATTAAATTAAATTTAAAAATGAAATAATAATAAAAGCAAAAATCAAATTTAAAACTAAAACTAAAATAAAATAATTACTTAGTTTTAGAAAATTAAAAACTAAAATAAAACTAAAAAGAAATAAATTTTGGTTTTTGATTTTTTTTAACAAAAATAAAATAAAAAAAAATAAAAAAATATTAATAATAATAAACTAACCAATTAATAATAAATCAAAAATCAAATTTTAAAACTAAAATAATAATAAATCAAAAATCAAATTTTAAATTAAAAATCAAGTTTAAAGAAGTAAATAAAAATAAAACAAAATAGCTAAACTAAACATAAAAACAGAAAAACAAAAACAAAACAGGGGAGGGGTTTGCTGTATTGGCTGTTGCGGAGGGGAGGAACAGAGTGGTGGGGTGACGCGGAGTTGAACGGCGGAGAAGAATAGAAGGGGGGCGTGGTGGTAACGTTGAATGAAATAGAGGAGATGAGAGAAATTTGTAATGGGATGGTGGAAACGAAGAAGGAGGAGTGGTGAGAATGGAGGAGAGGAAGGGCAGTGGTGAAGGGGAATAGATGGAGGGAGGATGAGAAGAAGGGAGGTGTGGTGTTGACAGAGGGAGGCGCGGGAGTACGGAGGAGGTTGCAGAGAATGGCGGTGGCTGTGATAGGGGAGAACGGAGAATGAAGATGGTGTGAGGAAGAAGACGAGATGGGTGCAGAGAGGCGTAAATGTGGTGGTGGAATCAGGGGATATAAGGGAGACGGTAGTACGGTGGTTGATGGCGTAGTGGAGTAGGAAATACAGCAGGAGATGGAGGCTGTTGGATTGTTTTGTGGTGTCGACGAAGTAACAGCAGCGGACTGTGTTGCTGAAGGTGTTTTGAACGGTGGACGGTGGTGGCTGCTGGACTGTGGTGCTGACAGCAGTGGCGGTTGTATTGGTGATAATGGTTGTCTCCGGAGTTGAACGGAGAAGAGTCAGAAGACTGGTAATGGTGGACGGGAAAGGAGATGAGGTGAGGCAATGGAGGATGGAGTGGTGAATGTTGTAGAGAAGAGAAGCATTGATGCTCTGTTTTTTTTTTAGAAGTGCACGGCCGTGCAAAGCGTGCACAGACGAAAGGGAAGGAGCTGTTTAATGCAGAATGACTCTAAAAATTCACGGCCTGCTGCACGGCCATGCACAGGCCCGTGAATAAGCCTGCAAAACATTGTTGTAATGCCTCTAAAATGTCACGGACTGCTGCACGGTTCCTTGAATGCCCGTGGAGTTCCAAAATTGCAGCAAATTGTTCAAACACATTTTTTTTTCAAATAACACCCACATAAATCCTTTAATGATTGAATAAAATATTAAATCCTGAAAACATGAACAAACACATCAAGGCAAGTGTGGAATAATACAAAAATTATAAAAACTATAATTAACGATACTAAATATTATTAAGCGGGATTCTTTTTTTACTCTATTATAATCTAACACACACATAAAATATATAAATACATGCGTACCTTGGGTTGCCTCCCAAAAAGCGCTTTGTTTATTGTCGTTGGCTCGACTTATTCATACAAATATTATAACTAATGAGGTGAAAAAGCAAATAAATGCACAAACCTACGAATCAATAATAAAAATATGGTGTGCAAATATACCTTTGATCCATAAAAATATAAAAATATTTTTATGATCTTCACATGTTCAAGAGACTCTGAAAAATCAAAGTAGCTAGAAAAATTGTCAGAATAATCTTTATAACTACGACTCAAAAAATGTTCCCAAATTGGATCCTTGTATACCCAAGCAAAAATTTCAATTTCATCAACCTTTAATTCCTTCTCAATTTTCATTGGACATTCATCAATTTTTATCTCATCTACCAATTCATTAAGCTCAAAGGTATTTTCTAAATTTGGTAGATCCTCAACTACATCCAATTTATTATTGTCAAACTTAGGGCAATCGTCAACTAAACAAGCAAACTCATCATACACAACATTTTCATCAATAACAAAACAAGAATCATGATTAGTGGGAGAATTGACCTCCGCTAATTGATTCACGGTTTCGGCTAGTTGACTCATTTGCTTTTCTAAGTTGGATATGCTTTGAAGAGTGGTGTTTTGAAATTGGAGGTTGTTTGCCGCCATTTGCTTTATCATTTCCTCCAAGGATGATAAGGAAGATGAAGGAGACCCTTGATGGCCTTGGGAATTATATTGCGGATCATAACATTGATTTTCAAAAGCATATGAATAATCAATGTTAGGAGGGTAAGGAGCATAGCATGAGTTTGTAGAATATAAAGAATTCACCTGATACACATTAAAATTATGAAAAGAATTAAAATCTTGATATTGTTCTTGATCATAGGTGAAATCTTGAGCGTTATTCCAACCAAAATAATTATCCATTGTCTCCTGAAAGAGTTAGTTGGCTATCTCCAATAAACATGAAGACACACCAATAAAAAAAACAAACAAAGAAAGAAAAAAAATATATATATACAAAGATAAAATCTAAAATATAAGAAACAATTAACTCAAAATTAATATTGTTGCCTTCCCCGGCAGCGGCGCCAATTTGAAGGTAGTGTTTTCTTAGTTCGTTCACCGGGAAGGACTATCAATATCGATTTCAAGTATATTATTTCTTACAATCTAGAAGTGTGGACAAAGGGGGATTTTGAGTTTTGTTGAGGTGTTCTATCAAACACCTTGCATACAATAAATAAATTACTACAAAGATACAACTATGTTAATGACAAACATCCAAATTTACCAACACAACACAATGAGGGAATTAGCAAGATATAGAGTTATTTGACCTAAGGATTAATGCAAATCAAGCACTTCAACCCAACAAGTAAAATATATCCAACTCTACCTAACCAAGATAATTGGTGAAGCACACAATCACTTATTTCTCTTCTACAAACACTAATTTAGTGAAGCACATAAATTAGCTCTCTTGATAATAGCAACCAATAATGAAGCACTACTAGTTTAACCAAATCAAGGAATCAAACAAAGAGAGGCTAGGACAAACCCAAGGATGAGAAGCTCAACCTAGGTATTTGTACTTGAATCTTGAAGTTTAGGCACGCCAAACCTTGTGCTACTACAATGAATGTACTAACAATTACGGATTAGCACAAACAATTAGCAATTGAAATTACAAGAAGAGCAAGATGAAGCAACTTACAATCTCCAAGCAAAATCATAAACAATACATCACAAGTATTCAAGATAGAGTGAAATAGATCTTACTTAAAATGAAATGGGTTTAGTACAAGAGATGCTTCCTTGAGCCAAATAAATGGAGTTAGTTACTCATAATCAATGCTAGATTACAAGTAATTAATGTCTCTTCTCTAATTCCTACTAACCCTAATTGTGTTCTTGAAGAGGCAAAGAAGAAGATGAAGTGTGTTAGATGTTAGGTTAAGAGATAAGATATGATGTTATGAGATTAGAAGATAAGAGATGTGTTTGGCTTTACTTCTTTTTAATACACAGCAGGTTCTGTACGGCCTGTTGCACGGCCGTACAACAGCCCGTACAAAAATCTGCCCAATCTGCACTACTTTGAACACTCTGCACAGCTTGCTGAATGGCCGTACAGCTGCCCGTACGAGATAAAATCTTCAATATAATGCATTAAACACCTCCCGCCATCACGAGCTTGCATCTTCTAACTACCCTCTTGAATCATCTTCACTTTCAAGCCCAAAATAAGCCATCTTTTCAACAATTAAGTAAGTGGCACTACAAATGGAAACAAAGCAAATATAAGTAAAATGCTCATGAAACTAAAATAAAATCAAGATAAAGAAATACAAAATTGTGTATAAAATACACGTTATCAATGATTCCTATTATTGGGATGATATGTATTAGGAGCAGGTTGTGAAGGCCACTGATAATTGCTGACAAAATGTGCCGACTCACTAGAAATTGCACATTGATTAGTGTCATGAGCCCCCGCACACAATTCACAAACCATGGCGATTTGTTGCACCCCCACCTTAGCCAATGAATCCACTTTCATGGTTAGAGCCTGTAGCTGAGCTGCTATAGCTGTTGTGGCATCCATTTCAAGTATACCTGCAACCTTACCTTGTGGAATACGCTGTGTCGGGTTCTGATACTCGTTTGCAGCCATCATTTCAATCAAGTCATAGGCCTCTTCATAGATTTTGGCCCACAGAGCTCCTCCAGATGCTGCATCGAGCATTGCTCGAGAATGACTTAACCCATTGTAAAAGCTGTTGATGACCATCCAATTTGGCATCCCATGATGAGGACATTTTCGAAGCATCTCCTTGTACCTTTCCCAAGCTTCACACAGTGATTCACCAGAATGCTGACTAAATTGTGTAAGAGCATTCCTCATGGCAGCAGTTTTTGCCATAGGAAAGAATTTAGTCAAGAACTTTTGTGCCAGATCTTCCCATGTATTGATGGAACCTGCTGGAAGTGAATGCAACCAGCTTTTTGCTTTGTCTCTCAAAGAGAATGGAAACAACCTTAGCTTGACAGCGTCTTCAGAAACTCCATTGGTTTTGAAGGTGTCACAAATCTCAATGAAATCCCTGATATGCATGTTGGGATCCTCAACAGGTGAACCCCCAAACTAGACTGAGTTCTGGACCATTTGGATCGTGCCCGGCTTGATCTCAAAATTATTTGCCGCAATAGTCGGCCGCACAATACTCGACTGAATATCATCAATCTTTGGCTGAGAGTATTCCTTCAGCGCCTTGTTAGCTGCCATTTCTCCGGTAACTACCAACTCTTCTTCACTTTCTTCCACTAATTCCTCTTCGTACTTCTCTTCTTCCAGATTTTCTTTACGATCTTGAGATCGAGTAAGCATACACGCTCAAGATAGTACCTGAGAAACCCAAAAGTAAATGAGTGAGAAAAACGTTTGAGTCAGTGAATTTAATCCAAATTGATGACAAAATCATAAACTAAACAAACAATGAACCGAGTCCCCGGCAGCGGCGCCAAAAACTTGTTTGCCCTTATTCACGCAAGAGAACGTGGTCAACAAGTGATATATGGTAAATAGGATTCGTTCCCACAGAGACTCAAATTGTTCGTTTTGTTTACTTATACACCAGCTTTACGATTTACACTCACTGCCAAGACAATCACAATTTTGGTTTTGCTTAACTAATGACTAATTGCCAACTATGGAAATCACGAGAAAATAACTTAACTTTCACTTATAATAAACAAACATGGGATTTCAATTTCATTAACTACTTCATCTAGAATCTTATGCCCTTTAACCTAGTATGTGACAGAGTTGATTACTGATTAGATGCACTAAACTGATACACACCAACTTTCGTTGTGCATATACCATCCTACTGATCATCCACAATTGATAGAAGTCAAGTAGTCACCAAATATGTGTAGTTCCTATATGTCTATAGCAATTGAACACACACCGGTTGAAAATCAAGCATCCATTAAACCACATAGTCAATACAAGACAGTTAGAATTACACCACAAATTAATACATGTTCTTCACATGCAAAAACCTATGCTAGCATGAATTGTTCTAAACCCTAGATCCACTTTCGCATTCACCAGGATCAAACACACAATTACAGATGTTCGCGACTCACCCATAACGAATAAGCATAGTCATACTAGGCAATCAATTCAATCCATCACACACCAAGGCATAAATAACACTCAATTACTAGAATCCATAGAAAAATCCATTAAAACCCCATGATAACGAATTAGCCCATAATCGACCTCATCGCCATCATGGGTTCAATTGATAACATAATTCTAAAAACAACAAATAATAATAAAAGAAAAGAGAAATAAGGTTTAGAAATAAATCCCCAAAGTAGAAGAGTACACAAGTTCCAAAGATCACTCCTTGCTTGTCACTAGCTTGGAGATTCTCCCATGAAATTGTTCTACGAAAATCTAGATGAAAAGTGTTGATAGATGCTAAGAAAAACTCAAAAGAAACGATGCCCCCTGGTGATTTTAGGTCTACAAATATATATAGATGCCCTAATAAAAATAGGCCCAACATGTTTTGACCCGGAAATAATTAAAAGATTGATCCTAAGGCACGCTATTCGCACCACACAGGAGACAGAACGTGCCACAGCGCCACAACTTGCGCCCTTGCGCCGGGACTAGCACAAGCCCGCGCTACTGCGCCTCAACCTCGCGCAGCTGCGCTTGAGGATCCCTAGAAACTGCTCTCTCCGCGCGCTATGGCGCCCCTGCAAGCGCCCTTGCGCCTCAGCCAACGCGCAACAGCGCCCAACACCGTGCTCCTGCGCTCGATAGCTCCTGTCATGCATGCTGCCTCCCCGCGCGCGCGCTATGGCGCCTTGGCTCACGCAGCTGCGCCCATGAACCCCTGGACAGCCTCAAAATCTTCTAGCCCTTAACTTATTTTCTAGCCTTGAAATTCATTCCACAACTTGTTGTTTTCAATCAACGAACATTCACCACCATTAATTCGATTGAACTCCAAGATGCCGTCAACATGCAACCTACACAATTAACGCAAAAATATATCAAATTACAACGAAACTTGAGAACTTACAAACGTTTTATTCCCAAACGGAAGGTGAATAATGGATATAAAATCCACTTATCAAGGAGGCTGGGGATCACATCACTCACCTCGCAGAGATGTTTGACATACTGAGAAAATACAGGATGAAGCTTAACCCCCAAAAGTGTGTGTTTGGGGTCGAGTCTGGGAAATTTCTAGGGTTCATTGTCAACCACAGGGGCATAGAGGCTAACCCAGCAAAGATAAAGGCCCTAATGGAGATGAGATCGCCCAGAAATGTGAAGGAGGTACAAAGTCTCACAGGGAGGATAGCTGCCCTTAATAGATTTGTTTCAAAATCATCAGACAAGTGCCAAGAATTCTTCAAGGCAATCAAGAAGGTTGGGAAGGATTTTGAGTGGACCCCGCAGTGCGAGGAGGCATTTAAAAACATTAAGGAGCATTTGGGATCGCCACCTCTACTCTTCAAGCCTCGTGAGGGAGAAACACTCATTATGTACCTCGCAGTGTCAGAGCATGCGATAAGTGCTGTTTTGGTTCGCGAGGAGGAAAAAGTTCAGTATCCTATCTACTATGTTAGTCGACGAATGATAGAGGCAGAGACTCGCTACACTAATACGGAGAAACTTGCTTATGCCTTGGTATTGGCCTCGCGAAAATTAAGGCCATATTTTCAGGCTCACAAAATTGAGGTTCGCACATCTTATCCTCTAAGGCAAGTGATGCATAAACCAAAAACATCAGGAAGGCTCTTGAAGTGGACTGTGGAACTAAGCCAATTTGACATCGAATATAAGCCACGAGGGCCTCTAAAGGGTCAGGCCCTAGCAGATTTCATACTTGAATTTCCTCCCTACGTTGAACAAGGTTCTTGGGCTCTCATACCGATCCCTGAAAAGGTGAGTAGCAAGGTCGAAACTCAAAATTTGGCCTCATGGTGGGAACTTTATGTGGATGGTGCCTCTAATAAGGAAGGAGCGAGAGCAGGGATCGAGCTTGTTACTCCCGAGGGTCGCAAGATACGAAGCGCAGTTCATTTCGCGTTTGGAGCATCTAACAATGCAGCTGAATACGAGGCCCTAATCATTGGCCTCAAACTTGCAATTGAAATGAAAATTGAAAATCTCAATTCGTACAGTGATTCTATGCTAGTCACAAGTCACATTGGATGCGGTTGGCAAGCTAGAGGACCTCAAATCGAACTCTATCTGCGATGTGTGCAAAGATTGATGAAATCATTCAAACAAGTCAAGGTAGAATTTATCAGGAGGGCAAAAAATCAAGGTGCCGATGCCCTAGCAAAATTGGGCTCGCGTCGCGAGGCCACTTTACTTGGAGTCATACCATTGGAAGTTCAAACGAAGCCTAGTGTCCCTGAAGAGTTTATTTTGGAAGTAGCAAGCTCAGAACCAACTTGGATGACCCCTATATGGGAGTATGTGAAAAATGGGGTACTACCTCACGATAAAAAGGAAGCAAGGAAGGTCAAATATCAGGCTACTCGCTATGTTGTTTATGATGAGGTTCTGTATCGAAGAGGGTTCAACACTCCACTCTTGAGGTGTGTAGATGGCAGTGAATGTAACTATATTCTGAGAGAGGTCCATGAAGGTATATGTGGGAATCACTCGGGGGGTAGTTCGCTAGCTCAGAAGATTCTCCGTCAAGGGTACTTTTGGCCCACACTTAAAAGGGATGCATTTGAGTTCTCAAGAAAATGCGATGCATGCCAGAGGATCGCTAACTTCAGCAACGCACCGGTCTCCCAACTTACTTCGCTCACGAGCCCATGGCCCTTTGCTATGTGGGGGATTGATCTAATTGGGGAACTACCTAAGGCCAAAGGGGGAGTTAAGTACGCGGTGGTAGCAGTGGATTACTTTACTAAGTGGGCCGAGGCTGAGCAACTTGCAACAATCACTGCCAGGAAACTAAAGGACTTCGTGTACAGAGAAATTGTGTGTCGCTACGGGATCCCTCATCAACTCATATCAGATAATGGGAAACAATTTGATAGCAAGGAGATGAAGGAATTCTGTGAGAATTTGGGGATCAAGAAAAGTTTTTCAGTTGTTAGTAATCCTCAGACAAATGGCCAAACTGAGGCAATCAACAAAATAATCAAACATACTTTAAAGGCGAAGCTGGAAGAAAGCAAGGGTAATTGGCCTGAAGAATTACCAAGAGTTCTGTGGTCATACAACACGACCCCAAGGAGTACAACTAGAGAGACCCCATTTTCTCTTACTTATGGGTGCGAGGCCATGGTTCCAGTGGAAGTTGGTTCGGGATCGTTTAGAAGGGAACATTATGACCCTGAGTCTAATGAGGTCAATCATAGGCTCTATCTGGACATGATTGAAGAAACAAGAAGCGAGGCTCTGCTACGCCTCGCAGCCTATCAGCAAAGGACCGCAAGGTACTACAATGGAAATGTCAAGGTGCGACCCCTACGTACAGGCGACCTAGTACTCAGAAGGGTCATGCCTAACACTAGGGTCGCAGGTCATGGTGTTTTTGGTGCTAATTGGAAAGGACCTTACAAGATCTATGCAACTCTATCAGAGGGAACATACTATCTCACTGATATGGAGGACAAAGTCATTCCGCGAGTTGGAACGCGGAACACTTGAGGAAATACTATCAGTAAAAGCTTCATTACTGGTAGCCTCTATCTATTTCTACTACTTAGCATGAATATATTCATACAAAGTATTGGGGGGTAGTGCTCATATAGACACCTCCCCTTTACGATGTAATGACTCTAGGGCCTCGCCCCTACTTATCAAATTTAGGGCCTCGCCCTTATCTTGTATTATATGAAAACATTTTTACTTATCAACTTCAGGGCCTCGTCCCTACTATGGCAAAAAATGAGTTCGTTTATATTCATTATTGTTTATTTTAATTTTTGCATTCAAACTTCACTTGTTTGTTTGTTAGAATTTCATATCTTAAAGGGCTAGCTCAGCACAACAATATAAGGCTACTCCCCTTCAGACAACAAGCTACTGAGGCATATTGCTTACACCAGTGCGATCTCAAATGGTTCGCACCTAATAATCTCATTATTAGCTCGCACTTACAACAATCAAAGGAATCCAACTAATGAAGACAAACTACATGAAGATTTATAGAAATGGAAGATACAACACTACTATGAAGACAGTTAACATGGAAGCACATGCAAATATAACAGAAAGATAGAAGAAATAAAGTTAATACAGATCGCCTTGCGATCCCAAACGACTTGTTACCAAAGTTATCAAAGTTGATCAACAGCAAAAATATAGTTACATCTTGCGAGGTATTCAAAGGGTACCCGCATCCCTAGTTCAAGAACTGAAAAGCATTAATGGTTGCAGACAAATTATGGAGCATTCTTATCTTGATTGGCATTTGCAACAGCCTCACTAGCTTCCTCTGCCAGCCTTGTTTCTTCAGCGATCCTGGCCACCCCTACGAGGCGTTCCTCCTCGTCATCTTCATCAGCGATCTGCTTCTTCAAAGTCTCAGCGAAGTCAGCATTCCCAGGCCCAAGATGATCCCAATCGAAGTCAAGGATCGTTCGAATGAACTCTTTCATAAAGGTAACTTGACCTTTGGCAAGGAATATGCTTTCAGCGTTGTCTAAAGAAGCTTGAGCAGTAGCCAGATCGTTCTTCACCTTCTCGATCTCCTCATCCTTCTTCTTCAAGGCCGCTTCGCTGGAATTTTGCAAATCTTTAAAAGATTTCTCAAACTCATTCCTCTCTCGGCGGGCAGTCTTGAGGTCTGTGCGGAGGTTAGCAGTGTCATGAGAGAGTTACTTTTTGTAGGTCTCCTCCAGAGATCGCTTGTCTTCCACCTTTTGGAATTCAAGGACCTTGAACCTGTTCTCCAGCCTCGCGAAATCCCTGGTATGGGCAGCTTGACGAATGAAGGCTTCAGCAAGGCATTTCGTTATTGCGGCTGCATTCTCCTCAGGGGTCGCTGCTTTCCACCATTTGGAGGTTTCAGCTTCCTCAGAATATTTGGTCCCAAGAGAAGCGAAGAGATGTTGCGATGCGGTCCCGGGAACAATTCCAGAAGGTGGTCGAGAAGACCCATCCTTCTGCCCGTCTATTCTGGGCCTCTTCAACGGAGTCTGGTCAGGAGAACTGTGAGCAACATCACCAACAACATTGGGCTGGACTGGGAGGTCACTAACAATTTTCAGCGGAGTTGTGGATTTAGTAGGAAGAGTTTTCAATGATAAGTCTTTTTTGGCCGCTGCACCTTTTTTGCCTTTCGGCTGAAGGAAGGGAGGAACGGGGCCACTTTGATTCGACATACCTGGACAGTAATAAAAAGACAAGTTAAAAGACAGTTCAGTTAAATATATGCGAAGACAGATATGATACATTTGCACAAATAAAAGAAGTAATGCGATCCCTAAGTCCTATTGCTATCAGGGTATACCCTCATTTACTATCTCAACGTGAGAAGACGAGGCCTCTTCTTGCACTTTCCTCTCCCGCGAGGACCGCATCGCGGTAGAAGGCCCCGCTTTAGGAGTGGACCCTACGCCTTCCTTAAGAAACCCACATTCGATAAGGTTTTCTAAGGATAGGAGGGTTCGAATATTTCTTTCTACAGGGGTAGATTTGGTTAACACTTCATCAGCACGGAGTTTCTCTTCGCTTTCCAGAACGGTGCGAACTAGGCCAACTACGATGCCAAAGGAGTTGTTAATTTCGAATAGTTTGAAAAGATAAATTTACTATTTGAATAAATAGCTCACCATGCAGGTAGTTGAAACTTGTCTTCACCCTGGGGACCTCGTGTATGTATAAGAACGGCTCTTTCCACGACCCTGCATTGCTTATTGCCCCAGGAAGAAGGTCTTTCTTGTTGAAATCAGGCCATATAGAGAAATATACATAGCCAAAATCTTTGACTCCACATCGCTTTAGTTGAAGAAAATAACCCATTGTCTTTGCATCCAGACGTGGGTATCCGAGTTTATGGTAGAGAATATCAAGAGCGATCATAGACCTATATCCATTTGTACCTATTTGGATAGGGGCCAGAAAGTAGGTTTCGCAAACATCCCTGATGAATGGATGGAGGGGCGAGGAGACACCTATCTTCATTAAAGGTATTGTCAGCACCATTCTCGGGACCCTGCCCCCATTTTCTTTATGGTTGAAACGATAGCATCGCATTTTCTTCTTAGGGAGGATGATTTTTCCCTCTAGGTGAAATCTTTCGACCCCTTCTCTAATTGTCTTCTCTGTCAAAGTTGAAGACATATCACGGCATGCAAGAATGCGAGGCTTGCCTGATTTAACTTTCGAGCCGGGCTCGATATCTTCAGGGCAAGGCCCGTTAACATATATAACCCCCTCTAGCTCTGGCTAAGGGGTTGGTACATATGGCTCAGGTGAGGCCTCTGGGATGTAATTGCAATCCTTGAAGTTAACTACTCTTGACACCTCTTCAAGACCACCATCATCTGAAGATGGCTCTTCATAATCATCATCATCGGAGTTGGCTTCGTTGTCTGCACCCCCTCCATGTCATAGTAAGCATCGCCTAAGGAGTCTATTGGAGAGTCACTCAGGACTATGGGTGAATTAACCTTTTTTTTTCAGGTATCGTAGCAAGAATTTGTGCTACCTGCGAGCTGAAATCCTCTCCTTTTTTCCTCAATGCTTCCACCTCTCTTTCGGTGTCTGTCATATCGATCTCGGGTTCGTGTTGGGCTGGGAGAACATCTAGGGAACGATCCCGCGAGCCCGAAGCTTGTTTTGTTCTCCAAGAGATTAAAGGAACTTCTCTGGTGTATTCTTCATTCGACCATAAAGGATCGAAGTATAGTTTGAATGAGCTCTCACTCGTACTTGTAGCCCTGGCAATATTAGCGGCAATCGCCTCGCTGATATGCACACTGGGAATTGGGGATGGCGTCCTTGAGCTATCGTTGTTCGACATCTAAAAAGAATGTGAAGGATTAAGTGTGTGTCCTTACAGAAATCAAAAGGGAATAAAGGGAGAAAAGAATAATACGACAGAAGGGCTCTACGTGTCCTCACATCGCTCACGAGCTTTAAACGGGATTGTTATTCTAATGAAGGAACATGTTATGTTTTACTAACAAGGGATCGGTTGATTATCTAAGCGAGGCCGAGGTCGCAAACTTAAATTAAGGACGAGGGATCGCGTTCATATGGGATCGCATCGCATGCATTCAAAGTTATCTAAATATGCAATTATGATGAAAATGAACAAATTAAATATCAAGAACGTATGAAGACTTACTTTTTTGAAGAAAGGATAAAGAAATCTGAAGAACTTGGAGATCGTTGTGATTGAACTTGAAAATTTCTTGCTTTTGATCATTGAGCAAACTAGCAGCACTTCGGCAAGGTGTTTGTTAAAGTGAAAAAGGAAATGATTGTGACAGGAGTATATATAGCCATCAGGAGAGAGAATGGTGCAGGACACGTGTCAAGATCATAGCCATTCAACACGCATCTCAATACATGACAACTGTCAAACCCTTTCGAATTCTTTAGTTGGGGTCGCAACGATTCCAACAGTTGTATCTATAATAAAAACACAGCTCCGCTTCACAATTGGAAACATTGAATTTCTGAGTCCACATCGCATTTTCAATGACAACATGGACTCGGGGGTAGTTGTTATGCCCAAATCTGGCATAATAATTATCATGATTTAATTAGCTAAATTAATTGTTCATTATCTACAATGGGCCTCGAAGATGAAGATTGGGTCACTAAAAGCCCACTATAGGAACCAGCCCAGCCTAACTACAGAGCCACCTCGCTCTCTATCAAATATGAGGAATCGTTTCGTTATGACTCCCGTCAAGGGATCGCTTCACACTATCATCACACTTATAGACTAAACG
The DNA here is from genome assembly GCA_037693485.1 of Kitagawia praeruptora. NCBI lineage: Eukaryota > Viridiplantae > Streptophyta > Magnoliopsida > Apiales > Apiaceae > Kitagawia > Kitagawia praeruptora. Next base: position 119,666,677 of record CM075352.1, read on the forward strand.
AGATCATTATCTCACTCTCTACTAGAAGGCTCATAGCTAGACCCCTCGAGGTTATATGGGTATTTGCATCGTTTGGGTTCGCTTCGCAGGACTCGACCCCTCGAGGTCGCATGGCACGTTTATGATGCATCTCTGCTAGCCTCGCTTGTGAGGTCACATTCTTGTTCATGCGAGACCATCGGTTTCCTTCTGAAAACCATGGATCATGGATAAATTAACAACTCATTGCCACGTCAGCCCTAATCTAATGGGCTTGAACTGTGACTTATCTTCTAAAACCCTAGCCCGGCTAGGTAACTTGCTACCCAAGAACTACGTACGGCTTGATCCCTATAAATAGGGTACGTAGGCACCATGATAGGGATGAGAAACAGTTCACCCCTGAAATCACCTATCAAGTTCAACCACATCTATACACACAAACCCTAACCCTTGTTCTTCTTTCTTAAGCTTTATATCCGTATTTAGCTCCATTAATCCAGCAACCTCCTAAAATATTGTTATACAATATTCTCCCTATAACAGGTAGTATAGAATCACAATTCTGGTCGGTTGTTTGAATACGTTATGACAAATAAGATATACATATTTCTCACATTTATAACAAATTGTTAGATTATCTCGCCAAAAAAACTTTATAATTTAGTAACATAAGCTAGAGATGTATCATAATTGAAGATCTGTTCAATGATTGGATAAAAGAAATTAGTTATATAATTTACTATTTGTTGTTCAATTTTAATTGTTTTTGTAGATGTTGTATGCCCTTTTAATGATTTTTTGCAGGTTTATTATTCTTGTGTATGACATATGTCCTATTATTGATGAATTAATTATCAATAAATAAATGTGATTTATAAGAAATTTGTCCTAAATTGACCAATTTATTTTGGAATTATTCACTAACAATATTTTCATTGACTCTATAATATTTTTTATTTTTAATTTGATAATTTATACACCAAATATTGTAAAGTACTATTTAAAAGTATATTTAATATTTTGAATAATTCAAATATATTATTGCCAGGTCATTAATTTTTCCATTAATTATTACATAGTTAAAAAATTCGTAATTAAAATGTTAAAAGATGATTGGTTTAAAATTCATTCTAACATTTTAATAGTTTGATTAGCTTTTTTTATGACTGGATTATTTAATACTTTACATAACTTAAATTTTGGATGTGTATTTAGAATAGTGTGGTAAATAGTTTTATATTGTTAATAATTTTTAATTCATGATTTAGTTGTACATTATGATTTTGAATTGAAAGTTTTAGATATCAAAATATCTATTATAAATATAATAGATTTATGTATTAATGTATAAAATTTTAAATTAAATAATTATTGTATTTAGAATAAAATTTTTAAGTAATCACCGAATAACATTGACAACCCAACACTGTAAAAAAACATTTATCTATAGGCACACCTAATAATGTAAACAAATCAATGTAATGTGATAAGGATTGATGCCTGCAATTTAGTAAGTCGCTGAATTATTGAAGTTTGCTACTGAATATTCTAATGGGAAGTAACTCTAAGAGAATCCGGACTAGGGATGATGATAACCTAAATCGTTTTTTTATTTTTTTTGTCTGAAATGTTTTTCTGTTGAATTTATTGGACAATTAAAACACGACACATATAATACATATATACAATCGAAAAAAAAAATCTGTCCAAGTATAGAATGCCATATAATAAAAAGATTTAAAGTAGTACCTTAACCGAAATTGATATGATTTGAATAGGGAATAAGCGGCTTAGATTTTATGTAATGTTTTAATTGATACAATAATTATATCTTTTAGTTTGTAAGAATTTTATTTTATATAAATTGTTTATTAATTAACCGTTAAAATAAAAAATAGTTGTTATTATGTTTGGTTAATTGATATGAAAAAATAAAAATTAATTGTAATTGAGTGTAACTTGATTTGAGTTTAGTCTTCGTTGAAACGTAGAATCTAGATCCAATAGAAAACATGTTACATTAAGTTTAATTGATTTAAATTTAATAGATTTTGATTGATGTTATAATAATTCACAATCTTGTGATTGGTTAACTAATACATGTTAGATTCGGGTATCCTTTATTATAATAAAAGATGTTAAAAAACAATTCATAACTAAAAGATATATAACCATATGTAATATACTGTTTTGTGGATTTATAGAAAATAATATTTACAGTTAGTAGAAATTTTTAAATTAAAACCATGTGATATGCGAAGTTATTAAATCAAGATATTTAATATTTAAATTTAATTTAACCGCGATTAATTAGTAAATTAGAATAAGTATGGTAAATAATACAAATTTTGTATATGATTGATCGATTTAAAGTTTAGAAGTAAATTCTGATTGCCTCTAATATAATTTTAATTTTTTGATTGATAATTTATTTACCAAACAATAATAATACTCTTATAGCATATATTTAATAATTAAAATAATTTAACTATATGTAGTGTTCGTTTATATAATTTATTAAATATTTTCTTAACAAATTGTAAATTGTGAATAAATATAGTTTTATTAAATTGTGAATAAATATTTTATTAATAAATTGTTAATAAATATGAAATATATGGTTAAAGAGGTAGGGTGAGATTGTAAATAAGAAAAGGTCTAAATTTTAGTAATTAGCCCTAATTGGTCCTAAACTGACGTGTGATAGACTCAGGTTGTATTATTATAATATACTAGCTTATAACCCGTGCAAAGCACGGGTTGCTTTTAATTTTTTGTATTTTGTTTATAGTGTAATAAAATATTATAAATATTAATTTTAATTTGTTATAGTGTAATTTGTTATTTGTTTAATATGTTTTTTAATATTAAAAAATAGGGTTGAACCAAACTACCAATTATCCCCTAATTTAATACTATTATAAGCGAAGTAGGATATATTTGGTTGTCGGTTTGGTACTCTTTTATTGGTCACTCATTTTGGTCACTCTTTGATTTGCTTAAATCTCTTTTATTATTATTAATAAAAAAATGTTTATTAATAATAAAAAAATGTAAAAAAAACACACAAAACACTCTCATGTTAAACACTCTCCTGTTAATAAAATTTTTTTAAAAAAACACACACACGCCACTCCTCTCGATCAAAACTCTCGGCTAAATCTTTGCTTATCCGGGAATGTTTTTAGGTAGATAAAATATTAATTAAATTTATTTTGAATTGAACTAAAATTATGGCTAAAAAATAGGGTTACCAAACTACTAATTATCCTCTAGTTTACTTATTATAGTATAGTATAAATAGTATAGATAAGATGTCCCCGACTTCCCGAGGGAAATTTTAACGAGTGCATAAAAATTTCCCGGGTTAAATTTGGAGGCAAAAAATGTGACTGAAAATATACTCTTTGTTGTAATCATTAACTTTAAATCCAGAATTTATATATGCATATACATTTATAAATTAAAAATTACGAAACACATGACATCATTTGAAATAATTTTTGATTTCCTAACATTATTCGAAATAATTTATATGAGGATTAATAATTCCATCATGATTATGCATGCCACTATCTTAGCATCTACTCCACTTCTTTACATTACCAAAAGTCCCATCAATTTCTTTACAATTTCCTTTTTGGGAAATCCCACCAATTCTTTACATTACCAAAAGTAGTAACTTTTAACAATAAAATACATTATTACATTCACTACTTTACTCCACTTTTTCAACACTTTATACTATTACACCCACTACTTCATTTATTTTAACAATAAAATCACTATTACACCCACTATTTCATTTATTTTAACAATATTACACCCATTATCCTTGGTCTCCGTGCCCGATCCTCATGTTAAGAACCTATCGGGACGGAGGGAGTATGATATTTGCTTGGTTCATTTGAGGCTGACGCTCTGTATTGCATCAATTATTTAAATCTTTTTTGAAGAACAAAGGTGCTAATTCATTAATAAAAAGTCGTACGTCATCTACACCAATGATCGAGCTGTAAATTGCAATCGCCTGTTCTCCTGAAGAGACAGTTAAACGATATTTTGAAGATAAAGTATATACAAATACAAGTACCCACTTCGAGCATACTCGTTGGATTACCAGTACCCACTTCAGCATGCCCCGATGGAGCTATCGTTTGAGCTATCGACCAGCACTGCAATTTCATACGAACTTTCATCACTAAATCAACACTCCGCTCACAAAAAGGCAGCGAAAAACAAACCTCCCACGCAATGGAGAGAACCCAAATCAAAGCAAGTCGAAAAAGGCTTTGAATCTTTAGATCCGACAAAACAAACTACTGCCAAACCTTAAAAAACACACCAATTTTACCTAATAAAGGATAATTTTTAGGCAAATCAAAGCTTTAAAACAAGGTTTATTGAAAAGAAGGAAGAAAAATACAAGGAAAACTAAAGGTTTTGGGGCTTTTCATCGGTGGAGATCCGATGAAAGCCCCGGCGGAAGAAAGAAATAAGAAGAAGAAGACGAGCGGCGCTTGAGAGAGAGAGAGAGGAATTTTTTTTTCTTTTTTTTGCAAAATACAAATGTTATTTTTACCCCCTAAAATGAACACATTGACGCAGTATATGCGTGATGGACATAACAATTGTGTGATTAGATATACTGTAGATAGGCAGTAACATGTCAAACAACATGATGAAGCACTTTAGATAATTGAGAAATAATGATATTTTTACCATTTTTTTTTAAATTTTTTGATTAGAATACAATTTTTGAATTTTTTGGCCAGAAATACCACTTTATTACGTATTTTAAAAATGGGGAATAGTATTACGCATTTGTTAAATGGATAATACATATAAATTATAAAAAAACGAAAAGAACATAAAAAAGAAAAAAATTATTTGTGTCACACATCCAGAAAATGCGTAACACATATTGTTGGTGTGTTACGCATTCCTAGAATGCTTGACACAAATAATTTTTTTTTTTCGTTTTTTTTTTAAAATTCTTACATAATACCCATTTCTCAAATGCGTAATAGTATTACCCATTTTGTAAATGCGTAATAGGTTGATATTTTTTAACGAAAAAATTTAAAATTAGTATTTATGTAATAAATTTTTTTAAAAATGGTATCTTTGGCCATTAGCCGATAATTGACAAGAGTGGCACTAGACAGATACATACACTAATATGAGTAGTATTTGGATTCTGGAAGGAAAAGCAATATAATTGCGATCATAAAATAATTAAACCATAGAAAAAATAATAGGAAGAATGTAGAAATATTTCACTACCCTTAAATTTTAATGTAGGGAGACAATAGATCTAAATAATCGGTCTATCACTTTGAATGGCGTCGGAAAAGCAAATGCCTGAAAAAATTATTGAACTATAAAAAGTCAAATCGGAATGATCACATAAACAATCAAAATGTATTAAAAAAGAAAATAATATAAACATCAACATGTAAATAAGAGAGGGAAGAAACAGGTTTGGGTATTGGAGGTTTTAGGAATCAATATACCTTTATTCAAGTATAGTATTAATTGTCCAAATTAATTGGTGTCTGATAATACAAAATCAAAGCATAGATTAATTAGATTAGATCACACAAAACAAACTCTAGATTTAATAAACATGTGCTGTTTAGATTTTTTTTTGTAAAACCTAATGTTTTAAGTGGAACTTGTTTGTAAACCAGAAATCGACCAAGAATGTTTGACATGAGTTCATTCAATCCGTGCATGAGTCCTACTTGTCTAAACCACGTACACCCCTTGCCTTATCCTTTAACGGTTTACTAGGGTGTTTCGAAAAGTATATACAATCAAAATTGATCAATTACAATAATATTTTAAACATTTACAAACAAATATCACTCCTTTATGATTAGCAAAAATAAAATAAAAAAATCACTCCTTCACATCACTTAACAGTTAAGTATTCACTTTCCCTCATCATCTCTTATATAAAACTCTTATATAAAACTAGGTTTTGGGACAAAAGGTTTGACACTCATTTCAAAACTCATATAAACTATAGTTTCGTAAATTATTTTAAATTTTTGTTTTATGAATAAAAGTTTAATATTGTATTAAAAAAGAAAATTTTAAAAATTAATTATGAAAATATACTTTACATACACCTTAAAATACGTGCCCACCGGTGAAAAAAATTGTACTGAGAGGAATGGAGGGAGTATTAAATTAATACAAAAAAAATGATACATAAAGTGTACAACATATTTTTACTTGTATCAGTATAATATTATACTGTAAGTATTAAAGGTACCAAGTTTGCCGAAAATTTGTTAAAATAAAAATTGAAGTGAGGAAGTAGGTGATGGACGAATAAGTCTATCTCAAGTAGGTAAAATGGGGAAGTAAATATATATATATATATATATATATATATATATATATATATATATATATATATATATATATATATATATATATATATATATATATATATAGGGTAAGGTTCTAGGGAGAACCTTCTTAGCAAGAGAACCAGAAGACTCAATCCTGACCATTGATTATTATAAAATATTAATTAGAAGATTATGAAAAATATAGTGGCAGTTTTGTGATTATTTTGAAGATACATGGGCATAAATACAACACTTTCAATCTTTTCTATATCTCCGATTCTGTTAATTTTGGAAACAATCACAATTAGTTGATCTCGACGGATACCAATCATAATCATTGTGAAAATGGAAAGAATTAACCGATAATCTTTCCTTTTAATAACATGATTGCGATTTGTTATTACATATCATTACATCCGTTGAAAAGAAAAGCAAATCAAGAACACCGGAGAAAATCAACACTATGAGTAGGTGACATTTTTTTATATTAATTTGTACGATTCTTAACCATTGAAATCTTGTGATTATTTAGTGTTCTTTCTGTATTCTTGTATATATGATTATGATTAACTGATCTAGGTTTTTTTTGTGATTTTAAGGTTTATTGTTCAGTTCTTGTAAATATATGGTGAGTGTTCTCGATGATAAGGATTCTACAAAGTGTTTTATTGATGATAGGGATTCTTTGTAATAAAGATTTTTGCTGACCCAATGATTCTTGGTGAATAGGTGAATAAGAGATGAAAGTAGTTAAGAGATCACTGTCCTCTTCATTTACCTATGACTTCCATGAGACAGCTAATCACCATGTGTTCCACTCTATTTGTATTTGTATTTGTTCATGTTACTTTACTGTTCTGTCCATGTTTTGACACAATTAAGAAAGTGATATGACTTGTAGAATTATCAGTATTCTGAATGTGTATGTAATCAGTTTGAGCTATGCGCTTTATATTATTTACTTCTCTTAGGGTTTAAATAATGTGTTATCTTGTACCATGGTGTCGTGTCTTTCCAAATGCAGTCTTCGATCTTGCATATGATGATTCATCCGTTTTTCTCATGCATCTAGTATCTTTTAAAGCGTCACTACATTCCAGTACTGAATTTACAAAAGGCTGATTACAGCTAAGGTTGATGAGAATATTTTTGTCTGAAAATTGCTCAAGAGTGCGCCCAAAACGCTCACTTGAACGTGGCTGTTGTGAAGGCTTAGATATGTTGTCCAATTCCAAGCGCCTAACAGTTGATCATGATCACCCGATGCAGGTCTACAGCGCGATTGGTTTTTCATGGTAAAGAGGTTGTTAACTGTACAGAGAAGAGACCTAGAAGAAAGATTGAAATGCGACCACAAAAACTGATTAGAGATGTTGTATTCACAAGAATGGGGCCAGATAGTTCTCCTCAGGAAATGCTATTCTGAATAAACAGGTTTCATCATTTGAACCTTGTAAAGATTCTCGACCTTCACATATTCAAATAGAGAATATATTTTGCAAGCAAACTCCTGGAAAACTAGATCATATTTCTTCTTCCCGATGTGAGGTTTTGAGCAGTAGAAAGTATGCGACGGAACGCAGACCCTTGGTGGAGATGAGATGTATGGATAAGGTTTAAGATCATTATAATGAAGGTATGAATATTGGGTTTAAGGTTGATGAAGCTGCTCTAAAAGTTTCAGAGAATGATTTAAGAAATAAAATAGGTCTTAGTATTGCTGAAAGTATAAACTTAAAAGTCTTAGCATTGACTTGGGGAGGGGTATTTTGTATGATCCTCTGTTGGTTGAACCTAATTTTGGTTTAGGCTAGGTTACATTGATGGTCCTAGGCCGGTGTTTCCAGAAAAGGTTAGTATTAACAAAAACTAACTGAATTATCTCGAAGCTCAAACTGCCCCGACCAGAACTTTGGAACAAGCAATAAGGAGCGCTTTCAAATGTTTGCAATTGTCGTTTTGTTTTGAGGCATGTACTGAGCTGTGTAAGTTGCAACATGTAGATGTAGTTGCAATGATATTTCGTGTTTACCAAAAAAAAAGATTCTATAAGATGTGCTAAGATTTTTTAAAGTGTTCCTGTAAAAATTTTAAAAATCTTTTAAGTATGTTGCAACAAATCTTTTTTTTTTTGTATAACCTTAATTTTATTTTTGTTGTCACTTCATTGACCTTTTTTAGGTATCCTTAAAACCATGGGTTGACCTAATGAGATTTAGTCGAATATTTTGCATATTATTTGGTTTAGTTTTATAAAACACTTAACAGAATCGTGAATAAAGTAATAATAACACTTAACAGAATCTTTAACAAATTAATTAAAACACTCAACGGTAACTTTAATAAATTAGTAAAACAACTTAACGAAATCTTTAATAAATTAATGAAAACACTTAACAAATATTTAATAAATTACTTATAACACTTGAGGAAATCTTTAGTGAATTAAAAAAACACTTAACATAATTTTTGATAAATTAATATAACACATATTAAAAAGTTTGAATTATAATAATTTTGAATTGATCATTGAAAAATTATTATGAAATATCTTAAAAAAATCTAAGATATAGTAAAAAATCGAAAAAAATCTAAGTAAAACTAAAAAACACCTAAGAGAATCTTGGTCTATTACATAATATTTCTATATATTTATTTTTTCAAAAGAAATATTTTAATATATTTCTTTTCTTAAAAAAAATAAACATTTCTTTTAAAATTAAGTTACATATAAAAAAATCATCTAACTTACCAAGATTCTATTGCGTGTTTCAATGTATCAATTTATTTCCTTTTATTATCTTTTTGAGATTCCTTCGAGAATTGTTTTAAAATGCAAAATATAAAAAATTTAAATTATAATTCGAAAAAGTAGAATCTCGGTATTACATAATAGTTATATATATATATTTTTTAAAAATAATTGCACAATTTTTTTAAATTTAAGTTGCAGATAAAAATATTATGTAATACACAAAGATTCTTTTACGTGTTTCCAATCAATAAAATCTAAATAAAACTGAAAAACACCTAAGATAATCTTGGTGTATTAAATAATGTCTTTATATACTTATTTTTTCAAAAGAAAATTTATACATTTCTTTTAAAATTAAGCTACATGTAGAAATATTATAAAAAATCACCAAAATTCTCTTATGTGTTTCAAATCAATATTTCAATTTATTTACTTTTATTATCTTTTTGAGATTTCTTCAATAATTATTTTAAAAGACATGCTATAAAAATTGAATTTTAATTTGGAAAAATATTATTTAAATTTTCCTAAATGTTTGATAAATTATTTATAATGCTCTACTTGTACATAATTATACCGAAACTTATTTTATACCAATAAAATCTAAAGTAGAATTTAAATGTAAATATTTAATAAAATTATATTACAATTTTAAAATAATGAAGAAAACATCTAAGAAAATCTTGGTGTATTACATAATTTTATGTATTTCTTTTAAAAAAAACCAAACATTTTGTGTAAAATTAAGTTATATATAAAATTGTCATCTAAATGTATTAATTTATTTCCTTTTATTATCATTTTGAGATTCTTTCGAGAATTGTTATAAATGGCAAGATATAAAATTTTTTGAATTATAATTCAAAATAATATTCTTAAATGTTCCATGAATTATTTATAACATTGTACTTGTACATAACTATATTCAAAATTTATTTTAGATGAGTAAAAATATTTTAAATGAATCTTAATGTAAATATTTGATAAAGTAATATAATGATTTTAAATAATTAATTACATATGCTAAAGTGTTGTGCAAACCAATTTTATAAAGAATATATATAACTAATTATAAAATTCAAATTTTCACAACAATTTAATTGTGTTGATATATTTTCAAAATTTTATGTAAAGTTCATATTATGTAAAAAATTAAATAAGCATAATTTTTGTGTTTTTATTTACATTTAAAACACCTTAGAGAATCTTGAAAAAACTTTAAAAAAAATTAATGAAACACTTAAGAGAATCTATGCATAATACATGCACAAAATTTCAAAACATATTTTAGTTCAATAAAATATTTACTAGAAACTTAACATAAATATTAATTAAAATAATATTACAATTTCATTGTTTTTAATAAAATACCTAAGAGAATCTTGATATATTACACAATACTTTTATATATTTCGTTTTCTAAAAGAAAAATTTTACATTTTTTTTAGAATTAAGTTATATAGTATATAGAAATTTAGGTAATACATCAAGATTATTTTACGTGTTTCAAATTGATATGTCAATTATTTATTATATTTTCGAGATTCTTTCGATAATTATTTTAGAATGCTATAAAAAATTCAATTTTAATTCAAAAAATATTCTATAGATTTTCTTAAATGTTGGATAAATTATTTATAGTGATGTACTTGTACATAACTATATTTGAAACTTACTATAGATCAATTAGATATTTTTAATAAAAAATTAAAATTTTAAGAAATATTTATTTATTGTTTAAATTATCATGTACATGAATTATTTATAGTGTTAAATAAATTATAATGTAATATTATTGTTTATAAAAATAATTAATATAACACTTTAGATTCTACTAGGTCTTTTGATACTTATTGGGAAACAATTTTAATTTGTAATTTTTGACAAATTTTTCATAATTTATTTACTCATTTCTAATTATTATTTTTTAAATTTTTTTGATTGCATGTCATGTAAAAAATTTATAAAAAATTAATAAAAATTAAAAATAATTACAAAATATTACACTATAGATTCTACTAGGTGTCTTGATTCTTTACGATTCCATTAAGTGTTTGAAAATTGTATTAACTAATGTTAAAATTCTATTAAGTTATATATAGAAACGTTAGGTAATAAACCAAGATTATTTTACATGTTTCAAATCAATTTGTCAATTTTTTTTATCTTTTCGAAATTTATTCAGAGTAATTAACAAAATACATAAGTGAATATCAGTATATTACATAATAATTCTATATATTTCTTTTTTTCAAATAAAAATTATACATTTCTATAAAAATTAAGTTATATATAGAAATCTCAGGTAATACACCAAGATTCTTTTACGTGTTTCAAATCAATATATCACTTTTTTTTCATATATTCGAGATTCAATAAATATGTCAATTTTTTTGATTATCTGTTAGAAATTCTTTTTGAGTAATTAACAAAATACCTAAGAGAATCTTGGTATATTACATAATTTTTCTATATATTTATTTTTTTAAAAGAAAAATTATGTATTTCTTTTAAAATTAAGTTATATATAGAAATCTTAGGTAATACACCAAGATTCTTTTACGTGTTTCAAATCAAAATGTCAATTTTTTATTATATTTTCGAGATTCTTTTGAGAATTATTTTAGAAAACTTTTTATAAAAAATTGAATTTTAATTCGAAAAAATATTCTATAGATTTTCTTAAATGTTTGATAAATTATTTATAGTGTTGTACTTGTAAATAACTATATTCGAAACTTATTATAGATTAATAAAATATTTTTATAAAAAAATTATATTTTAAGAAATATTTATTTCTAGTATTTGATAAATCATCATGTACATGAATTATTTATAATGTTGGATTAATTATCATGTAATATCAATTTTCAATAAAAACAATTAGTATAACACCTTAGATTCTACTCTTTTGGTATTTATTTGGAAACAATTTCATTTTGTAATTTTTGACAATTTTTTTATACATTTACTTATCTTCGATTATTTTTTAAAAAATATTTTGAATACGTATCATGTTAAAATATTATAAAAAGAAATTATTAAATTATAAAATAATTACAAAATCTTACACTCCAGATTCTACTAGGTGTCTTTATATTTTACGATTTTGTTAAGTGTTTTTTAAAATTCTATTAAGTAATGTTGAAATTCTATCAAGTTATTATATGTAGAAACGTTAGGTAATGCACTTTTACGTGTTTCAAATAAATATGTCAATTTTTTTATTATCTTTTAGAAATTCTTTTTGAGTAAATTAACAAAATTCCTAAGAGAATCTTGGTATATTACATAATTTTTCTATATATTTATTTTTTTAAAATAAATTTATGCATTTCTTTTAAAATTAAGTTATATATAGAAATCTTAGGTAATACACCAAGATTCTTTTACGTGTTTCAAATCAATATGTCAATTTTTTATTATTTTTTCGAGATTCTTTTGAGAATTACTTTAGAAAACTTTCTATAAAAAATTGAATTTTAATTCGAAAAAATATTCTATAGATTTTATTAAATGTTTGATAAATTATTTATAATGTTGTACTTGTACATAACTATATTCGAAACTTATTATAGATCAATAAAATATTTTTATAAAAAATTTATATTTTAAGAAATATTTATTTATAGTATTGAATAAATTATCATGTACATGAATTATTTATAGTGTTGGATAAATTATCATGTAATATCATTTTTCAATAAAAACAATTAGTATAACACCTTAGATTCTACTCTTTTGGTATTTATTTGGAAACAATTTCATTTTGTAATTTTTGACAATTTGTTTATATATTTACTTATCTTCGATTATTTTTTAAAAAATATTTTTAATACGTATCATGTTAAAAAATTATAAAAAGAAGTTATTAAATTATAAAAATAATTACAAAATCTTACACTCCAGATTCTACTAGGTGTCTTTATATTTTACGATTTTGTTAAGTATATTTTTAAAATTCTATTAAGTAATGTTAAAATTCTATCAAGTTATATGTAGAAACATTAGGTAATACACCAAGATTCTTTTACGTGTTTCAAATCAATATGTCAATTTTTTTTTATTATATATAGAAATTTTCCCAGCGTAGTTAACAAAATTCTTAAGAGAATCTTGGTATATTACATAATTTTTCTATATATTTAATTTTTTAAAAGAAAAATTATACATTTCTTTTGAAATTAAATTATATATAGAAATCTTAGGTATTACACCAAGATTATTTTATGTGTTTCAAATTAATATGTCAATTTTTTATTATATTTTCGAGATTCTAGTAGGTTTTTCGAGATTCTACTTAATTATATGAGTGAATATATATCTTTACAATTTAATATGATATATGATTATATTTGGTTCCTTTCATACAAAAATGTATTGTAAAGATTTTTGATGATATGCTTTGATTTGTTTCCTTTTGCAAATTAGAAAAAGGGTGTAATATAAATCATTGTAAATCAATTAATAATTTGATTGTTTCTATATAAAAAATTGGATGATGTACAATGTAAATTATTGCCTAATATCAAATTATATTTTATGAAAGTTAACACAAATATGATATGATTGTTGAACGTAGTTGAGAATTTGATTGAGAATTTGAATATGGGGATCTTCGAAAATCTAAGCATATTTACATAAATTTATAATTGATTGTACTTGCTTAATTTGAGTTTATCTATAAATGGTAGCCAATAAATTAGAATGATCTCATTGATACACTAGTTAAGGAATTTTTTTTGATTGGTAAACCGTATTAATTGATACACACATCTTGTAAATTTAGTTGTCAAATTTGCCCTTTTGATTTAAAAAGAAAATAAAATTGATTTACATGAAAAATATTCTGACCATCGGATTATTTCTAAGATCAATGGTTGATTGGAGGGTCTTCTGGTTCTTTTCCTAAGGAGGGTTCTCTTTTGAACCTCCTCCTCCTATATATATATATATATATATATATATATATATATATAGTAAAGTTCTACGGAGTACTTGGACTAGTACATATACGTTCTGCATTCAAAATATTTTAAAATTTATTATTTTGCAAAACCTTGTTATATGAATATCATAATTTCATTGATAATCTTGAAAATCATGTATGTTTTATAATATGTTCATCTTGAAAATCTTTATATTTTGCAATCGGAACATATGTTTTGCAACACAAATGTGTTTCGTAGAACAATTCATTTTGCAATATTTTGTTAGCAAAACATACAAAATTTTCAATATTTTCGATGAAATAGTGATATTCACTTAATAAGTTTTGCAAAATAATAAAATTTGCAAAATTTTGAATGCAGAACGTATATGTACTCCAAGTACTCCATAGAACTTTACTATATATATATATATATATATATATATATATATATATATATATATATATATATATATATATATATATATATATTATATATATATATATATATTATATATATATATATATATATATATATATTATATATATATATATAAATGTTTTATAATATTTCTCTCTTTTAACAATTATGTCTATATATTAGTCGAATGGCTAGAATATGTTTATAATTAAATTAATATAAAAAATGATAAAGAAAGTGTATAACATATTTTTACTCGATATCAGTATAATATTCTATTTTATTTTAAGTATATTTGCGTCATATTGGTTACTCCTATTAGCATCGGGTAATTTATAGATTGACTAATAAAAAAATTAAAATATTGAAAATAAGAAATAATTTACATATGAGATTTGGATCTGATAAAAAAATTGTAAATATGGTTTAGATATCTTTAGTCTCTCGTACTATATTTTTGCAATATTTTCGTAATATGTTAATGTTATTACTTTAATACAAAATGAGTTTTATAACTATATACTTGAATAGTATTTTATCAATTTCACTTGAGTTTTAAATTCCAATGCGAGTTTCACCCCGTTGTAAGACTAATAAACTCAAAAAATCCTTGATATATATAATGTCTTATTATCACGGATGTGGTATAGGTATTTTTTTAAATTTCCCGGGTACCATTCTGGTGTTACCTCAAATTAAAATGATATTTCTTGGATGCTTCATGAGTTATGTCTATCTTCTTTTCATAAATTAAATTTTACTGTACACGTGAACTTTTAAAATATAATTCATTCGGTGCATACATTAACCCATCTCATTTTAAAAACCTGTTATGAGATATGACACTTTTATATTTGTTACTGGTGTATTTGATTGAATTTGGACATGTTTAAATATGTTTTGTCTTGAAATTTGAGATATTATCTTGGGTTTTTGAAATTTCACTTGACAATGGATGATACAATGTATTTGAAGAAAAGATTTTGTTATAGCCAATTTACTATTGAAAGGATACATCTGAAATGGTCAAATACATGATCTTAGAAAAGCACACATCATATATTTATTTGGATATGCACAACAGTTAGGATAAATTTGTTCTGTTGGGTAATTTTACACTAAACGCAACAATGAGGCAGTGATATATATTAAACAAGAACAGGCATAAAACCAATTAACAGAAACAAATCACGAAGGCAAAACAAAGTTTAATTAGAGACTGTAATTTAACGAGAAAAGTAAGAACAAACTTATCTCCCACAGAAGCTATTAGCAATCCTGATCAGGGAGAGAAGAACAGCTGAGTCACCAAGCCCTTCGCGAAGACTTGGCTGTTCTTGAAGAGATTATTGCCCCACTTACGCTGTGTTGGGTTGCTGCAATAACACTTCCAGGATAAAACAGCTCCGATCAATGTGTTCACAGATACACCAGAGATCAACGACGACCAGCACCTCAGTTCGCCTAAGAATTATGTATAATAATCTGTTTGTGTCGAGAGAGAACAGAGAAGAAGAACGAACAAGGGTTTTCCTTAACGTATATCAACTCTCAACGTTGTATCTTCGATATATATAATACCTAAAATAAAACGTAAGAGATATGCCTTAAAAGGGAAAGTAAATATTCTGATTTAATTTCATTAACTGCATCAGTATTTATTTTTCAGTTACAACTGCGTCAGGATCTGGCCATCAGTAGCATCAGGATTTGATGTCCGTCAGGATCAGGATTCAGTCCCCGTCAGGAACTGACATCCATCAGGATTTAGTCCATCAGTATCTGATGTCTGACTAAGTCCATCAGGATTTGTTCCAAGTACTGATCCAGTCCAGGATTTTATCCAATACTGATCCATCCATTTCCAGTACTGCTATAACAAATAAATCTGAAACCTGTTAAAATAAATCAATATTCCAGGTAATAAAATTCCTCGCCCAGGTCGCCTCGCGTACGCGAGACGCCGAGACATTCGCCCAAATCGCCCTTCGACCCGACCCGTGTCGTGTCGTGTCGTGGCGTGGCGAGGCGGGCGGCGGCGGCGCGCGTGTGTGTGTGTGTGCGCGAGGCTCACACTACAACCATGCACACCCACATGCCTTAGTAGTTATACACTACACTTGCACATGGAGCTATATAAAGCCACCAACCTCTCATTACCAATTCTATGTGGGACTCAAGTTATTACAACTAAATAACCCACATAACCCATTTCAAGCAAGCAACTTCAACTTAATTTATTTATGGATTCCACTAAGAAAATGTCTTAGATCCAAACATGAAAGTTTAAGTCCTTATTACAAGGAACAAACTCCACTTGTTAGATTTCGGAAATTACATCAAGAACATATTATGATTATGCCTCAAACTTTCCATTTTCTAACAATCCCCCACAAATCCATACAGAAATGCAAATACATATCTATCCTCATCATGACTTGTTTTTCAGAGTAGGTACCCTTCCGGGTTTGAACCCTCCTAAGTCCTCTACTTCGATGGCTACCGGATTCAGATGGAATGTTTCACCTTGAATCTTTATCCGTTTGGTGTAACCACACTCCATAGACGACGACAGTCAAAGGCTATTGTAACGCCCCGACATCTCGATACCGAAAATATATTTTTTTTATAATAAAATAGACTTTGATACAGGGGAATTTTAGAAAATTTTGACATGAAGTATTTGTAAATCGGACTATCCACCTGTATTACAACCCAAACCAAAATTCCAATCAACTTACAAATAAAACTTAATACTCCAACGATTCCTCACCGAGGATCGCTTCCAGGTTATGGTATGAAACAAGAATCTACACTACAATAATTATTACAACTTCTATCTCAGATTCAAATTTCAAACCTTTATACCTTCTAAACCATAACGCAAGCCCATTTAGCATACGCCCGTGCTGGCTCTGTATCTAGCTTCTAAAGAATGCCTCATCGCTCTCATATGACTTATAAGGCGCATGTATCCAACTCTTTAACCCTAACTGAAAAGGAAGGTAAAACAAAGCAAGAGTGAGCCAAAGAATGCTCAGCAAGTATATAGTGATAGCAATATCAACAACAGTTATAAGTTCTGATATCAGGAAGAATTATCATATGCTTCGAAAAGTATCAACCAAGTCAAATATCTTTATTATCACGAGGAACCAACATTGCTTCACTGGAATGGGTGTATCACAATAAGAACCGATAAAAGTTCTGATAGGGAATAATAATCAACAATTTAAATGCTCAAAAGCTGCAAGGATATGCCATTTATTTAAATCAGAAAATGGAATAGAATTGGACTATTATGCATTTTATATAAAAAAAAAACATCAATAAGGTTAGGCTGCTGATCAGTCACGCACTAACCCCGGACAAACGCACACAGCAATGTCCTTAATTGGATCCATGGCACACATTGGCCTTAATTATTTCTGACCTTCACGGTCCGACCTTCACGGTCCACATTTAAAAAAAACAACAGTCCAATCCTATAACTGACTACCAGGTGTCGGAACAATCGACCACCTCAATCCGCCAAACATCCTGGAAACTCACGGTCCAGGTCAACAACTCAAATCTCAAAAAGAAATGAGGTCTAACAATTTCTGACCTAGATATCGACAAGTTCGATATATAAGGGTATTGGTTCAGATTATATTACCAAAAAGAATTAACAAGCTCAATTTTTATGATTTGGGACAGGATACACAGATATTCATACTTATCAAAATTTAAATAGAGAATAATTTCAACAACAGGTCTGATTGATATAAAGTGGGGTATTGATTTAGAACATATCGCTCGAAAGGATCAACGGTTTGATTTGGGATACGATAACCAAATATTCATATTTATCAAGAATTAAACGAGCAATAATCTCAACAGAAATCAACTAATATAATGATCAGATTATAATAAGCAGGATTATGATCGGGATATAATAAAAATGATTCACTTGGAAGATAAGTGAAGTTGTTTACTTGCAAAAATAACTACAGGATGATCAATGTCAAATTACTATGAAGAACGCATTCCTTGAAAGATGATTTATTGAGGGGAAATCATAAATCTTATTCAGGAATTATATTAAAAGATTTTATAAAGTCTTAAATTCTTGGATTCCCTCTGTAAAAATATCACTTAAATAATTTTTAAGAAGATAAAATAGTACACGACTGGGGAATCCAGTAAAATACCACAAAATAGAATATTAATAAAACTGAGGAATATTTGTATAAAATAATTTTAAAAGAGTCAACACCTGAACGATAGCTATTGAGGAATCCGATAAAAATCAAGTATTGAAACATTAATAAAGATTTGGAATAATTATTTAAAATAAATATTATTTAAATTAATTATAAAAGAATCAACACCTGAACGATAGGTGGAGAGAATCAACAATGGTAAGATAGTTTGATAATATATTTTAAATACTAGTTGAGAGAAAATACCACTTGAAACAAAAGTAAGGGGTATAGACCCTAGCGAAATGATTTGGAAGAAAACTTCACAATTAACAAGGACAGGTTCACATCATTCCAATAAATATGAAAAATATAATGCTTGCATGAAAGGATTCGAAAGGACATATAAATACAACATAAGGGTTCACATCACTTGAACGATAAGTGAAGAATAGTAACTTGCCTCAATACATGAAATTTCCAATTCCAATATCCCGTCTCTTTACTCATTGTACATCAGTCTCTATTTCCCATTCGCTGGCCTTTACTCCGTCCTACATCTGTCTTTCTCCTATAACTTGTCAGTCGCTCCACGAGCACACTCGTCAATTTCCTTCATCTACAATCCACTTCCACATGCTCTGGCTCTTAGCTCGCCTCCTATGCGTACCTATATACAGGTAAAGTACTACTTCAGTACTCTCATAACCTTTATCATATAACTTTATTCTACCCAAACGTGTCCTATAACGCTTTATCACTTAGCACATACAATACGTATTTAATCCCATTTTCAAAACAATAATATATAATCACATAAATCACATTACACTTAGCACGTATTATTAGCTTACACTTATACATTTTAACACGTATATATTATATCGGTTCACAAATAATCCTTATCAGTTTATTATACAAATTTACAATATAATTCTAATAAAAATTTGGACAGCACTTCTTTTTAAATTTTCACATACCCTGTGGAATGAATCGACTCGAACAATAATCAATCAATCAATTCTGAAATCGAATATCAGCTTTAAGTTATACATACGACTTACAAATACTATTCAAATATAACTTGGAATATAACATTGCTTATCCGAAAATCAACATATAGCTTATAGAGCAGACCGATCAAATAACT
This sequence comes from Kitagawia praeruptora, assembly GCA_037693485.1. Lineage (NCBI taxonomy): Eukaryota > Viridiplantae > Streptophyta > Magnoliopsida > Apiales > Apiaceae > Kitagawia > Kitagawia praeruptora. The sequence goes on from CM075352.1 coordinate 119,686,464, forward strand.
TACACATACGACCAATTATACTCCACGACTCATATGAACAATTATCAGGTATAATTTCGAAGTAACTATTTGGCTCCTAAATCAATTTATACATGTACTTTATTTAATAATTAACATTGCAAGACCACTTATAGCTTTAATGAAATTCTAAAAGTATTTACTCTGTAATACTGCCTTAACCGCAAGACCTATATAACTCAACAACAACCAATATGCTACCAATTTCCACACTACATATTTACTTAATAAAATCAACACACCACATTTATCAAACCTCCATACACACTCACATATTCCCACACCACTTGTGCTCCCAACACCAACTTATGCTACATTTGAATGCCCACACCCACCCACACACGGTTTTACCTTGACTACTACCTCCATTTTACTACCTTTCTCCTTCAGCTTCACCACCTAACAACCCACCACCTCTACTCACACTTCCAATTTCGATCATCAAAAACCCCTTGCAGGAACCTTACTTCGCAAAAACAATCCAGCTGTCTCGACTTCTTCCCCGCTCCTGGCCTCCTTCGATTCCTAAACGTCAACAAGACAATGCACCGTGCACCTACAACATCCTCTTATACCTCCCCGGTCTCTGACCTTCTTGTCTCCTTCCTACCTCCATGTTCTCTCCCTCCCCCCCTTCCAGGCTACCTTACGCCCACAACTACAGTCTCACTACAAACCTCTTCTTCCTTAGCCTCAAACATACAACACCACATACATACACACTATACTCGAACACCCAGCTGCACAAAAACGAACCACATCACACCCTTCGCACAAACCCAGCAACTATACACACACTGCATCACACACGAACACCAACTACGCAACGATCTCCTATCTACTCGACCACACAGCAATAAGACCCGTTCACATCGTACAAACCCCAACTACACAATTCCTTTCCTTCTCTGTTCTCTCGGCTTTTCTACCTTACCTCTTCCTACCCTTTCCAAATCTCTCTGTTTTTCTACTTCCTTGCTGAACCTTCATCCCCCACAATTTCCCAGCAACTTCAGTCAACATACAAGGACAAGCTCTCTCTCCAGCTCCATCAACACTCACAACCCACCGCCCTTGTCTGTCTATTAACCTCTCCAACTGTTTAATCAAGAATCCACTTAATTTCCCATCAAACCCAATCACACACAGCAGTGCAACCCACATACCACTGCACACCATACCTACCCGATTTCTGAACAGCAGTCAACAACGAACCACAAGACACTAAAAGCTCCAAAATCGCGGAACCATAATCAAGTACACCCACACACACGCTGGAATGAGCACACACACACTCGAATTAATACACATACCCACACGTATATATATCTGTGCGAGTAGAAAGATGAGGGAGAGATTTAGAGAGAGTCGTGAGAGAGATTTTTGGAGAGGAAAGAGCTCGAGGGTTCTAGAGACAACGAGAGAAAGAAAATGGAGCTGGGTACTCAATTTAGGAATTAGGGATTAAACTATTAATATTTGGGGGAAAAGCTGGTGGGCATAATGATAATTTAATAATGCTGAAAACACACTTTTTTAAACAATTAAATACCCTTTTTAAAAATTCGAAATTTAATGGAAAAATTCTAAGAATAAAATTTTCTCGTTTTTAAAATAAAGAATATAAAAGCTCGGATACCCTCATATTTTAAAATTAATTTTAGGATAAAAAACGAATTAAATATGAATTTTGCAAGATAAGATCTTTTAAATGAAATAAAACTCTTAAAATCATTTTAACATACCAAAACACCCAAATTAATACACCCAATAATTTTAAAAACTAAATAGTATCATAAAGGTAATAAAACAAAAGATTTCATTATTTTTATCAACTCCTATGATTTTATAAAAATCTCGAAAGATCAATAATGTATAATTCAAATAAATTTTAATCATAAAAATTCAAATAAAAATTACACGGACTAGCACGTCACACATACATCACCATATAAACATGTAAACATGATGTTACATATATTTTATCTATTTTTTTTTTCACTACCTATAATTCACATTTAATATTAACTAATTAAATAATAATAATAACAAATACGATATTTTCTAGGGCGTTATATCCTTCCCCCCTTAATAGGATTCTGTCCTCAGAATCAATCTTAAGAAAACCTAAAGACAATATTACTCAACCATTTCTCCTTCAATTTCCATATCATTCCTTCCACACTAGCATTCCCTTATATCTCTTCACATATCGATAGGTTCATCATGTAGGCCTTCGAATTTCTAACATAAACTTAATCCTTTGGTTTGCATGTCTCGTTAATTTCTAAATACTGATAACTCGCATGTGACGATCCTTTTCTACCGAAAATTGAACACGACGTAGTCGTATAATGGACTATGCTCTGTACACAACGCCTCAAGTACTAACCCAATCATCCATAATAATTCGCATATACAATGCCAAAACAAAACCTGCCTTGGCTTGCAGCAACATATAAATGAAGAATCTGCCTTGACTTGCAGTAAACAGGTAAATAATTAAACCTTTAAAACAAAATCCACGCGACTAAAACAATTGATATAACTTTCACGCTCCTCATAATTCAGAGTGCCCCAGATAAAACTCTGAGAAAAAGAATATCAAGAAATCCTCCAATCATTCTTACTCCCCTTTCACGTACAATGTTACTCGATGAGGGAATAACTGGAAAACTTCTATCCATCCTTAATCTCATTGTTTTACTAAGTAACCTTTTCGAAACTAATAATCATTTACCTTGAAACGTATATATCTTATTCGCATTACAACTATTCCGGGCCACAGCCCCCAATGCCATTCATAAGTCAAACTTTCAATCCAATTAAGCTCTAGCAACTCTAACATTTGATAAAATCAACACTTAACTTAGAATGCACAAACTCAAGTATACATTACCAATAATTAATTTACTACCTTCAAAACTTCACCTTATCAAATCCGCGATAAAATCAACTTCCGAAACACTACTCTATATATGCTACAATTCCTCAAGTTTAAACTCTACACATAATAACTCCAACATTTACCAATAATTGAATAAGTGAAGTAAAATTCACGTCTCCCAATCATTTTCTTGAACTATTTCATTCTTCTACGGTCAATTTCTTTACATTCTGATTCATCATGTCATTTTAGCAATGCCACATTTCCTTTAATAACTCATATTAAAACGTCACGGTATAGATCATCTCTTTTGCAACAATCTAAACAATCTAAACATTCAAATTCTCTAACTCTAACTTCTTAAACTCTTTGAACATTTCATTAAGCATTATAAACTTATGCATCATTTCCTTATTCATCCGATTTCCTTGACACTGGGACGGTGTTCAATCTCTTCCTTGACTCCCGCAAGCTTTCCTCACCTTTATCCCTTCGTTTCCTGATTTATAGGCTTGTCCACTGTTGTAGTTATCTTGGTAAAAATCTTTGACAACCTTTGATAATTCCTAGTTGGTCCTTTAAATTTTCCGATCCCTGATGACGTCTTAGGCCTTTCCCGGTTCATTACTGCTTCGTCTTCATGACATTCACTTCGGTCTTTTCGTCATATCCTGAAAATTATACTTCTTCCAATTCCAAAGCTCGTACTTAGAAATCTCATCCAAAACTCGTACTTAAAAATCTCATGCATGTTCTTCTTATATCCTCAAAACTGATTACATTTATGGTAATTAATTAATCAACTTTATATCTCTGTCTGGTGATAATCCTGGTGATTCATCAAGTCACATATTCGAGAAATCTTGACCACTAAAAGCTGCTTCACTTTTACTATCTCCTTATCGATATCTCCCACATACATAAAATAACCTTAAAATCCTATTATAATAACCTTTTAATCTACGTAGCATTAAAATTCCTTTTTAGCCAAATTTCACATCCTTTGCTAACACCATTCTTGAAAATTTCCTGGTTCTCTATCTTTCTTTTCTTATTGTCTTCTCCCGTCCTGATCACTCTCTTTTACTCTTAATATTCGTAATCCTTCGAACTATATTCACCTAGATTGCTATCTCCAACACAATCCCTTTTTCTCCTTTATCCAAAGTTCCAATTTTGTTGAAATTCCTAAAACAAATTGTCTAGCTCTACTTTTCTTCGCTCAAATTTTCCCACTTAAATTCTAAAATTTCTGTATCCAACAATTGGTCTCAAAACCTTCAAAATTTTGTTGTACCCCATCGACATGCCAATATCCACCGTGAAAATATATTATAAACAAGTGTTCTTCAACAATCTTTCCTTCACGATAACTATCACCTTCCAACTATATCCATCATTGCCTTACTTACAACTTTAATAAAATTTAACAATCTCGCGTCCCTGTTATCAGCTCCTTATCAAAACTTAGCTTTCCCGTATTCTCTATTCTGGTATGCGTGTTGTAAATCCAACAAGTAATTTATCCCAATATTCAATCCTTGCTTTCACATTAATTCCCAAACTCGATCAGCCAATTCTCAGTCAACGTAGTTGTAGCTTGGACCACTCACAATGTCATCATCTCTATCTTTACCGCTTTCAATCATTGATAACTTCAAGAATCTCAACGGTTTACAACAAAAAGGAATCAATAGAATAGGCAGGTATTAACATGTATGAATTTAGGATGAGTTTTGTTTGATAAGAATTTTATAAAAGAACTTTTAACTGAGAGATCAATATGATCATTGAACTAATTTCAGGTTGCATTTGTCACTTAGGTCAACCGCCATAGCACAAGAAGGGGGCCAGCCTTCTGTACTTTCATGACAAACACAATCAGTGGCGTCCCACCAGACTTCTATCACATAGATAAGATGTCCCTGAATCCCCTATATACATAGGGTTGTTCATCCCAGTCAGAATAAATAAGGTTACGGATTCAAAGAGAAACAAAAAGAATCCAACAGTTTCAAAAGTTTTTATATATATACAATGTTGAATAAGGAATAACAAATATTCAAGGAAATAGAAAGAATTCAGGGATCTCAATAATTTATATGCATCATGATGAATCAATTGATCCTCTGAAAAATAGGAATGTACCTGAAAAATAGGAATGTGTATAAATGAATCTGAAAAAAAATCGTCATCAATTGAATTATAGTTGATTATCAAAGGTGATGGGGTATTATCAAAATAAGAAGAAACGAGAAGAAAGGTTAAATCTCCCTAATCAATAAATTCAATGAAATCAACGGCTAACAATAAATAACCATGTCATTCCTCCAACCCATGCCAGGAATCGTATTTCACATCTTGTTTACAATCCTTTCGCACTTTCTATATCGCTCGCGGGGTAACTAAAGTCGGAAAAGAAACTCTAGAAGGTACATGAAGATCTGCACGTAGCGTCTTCCAAGCCGATAGCTCCGGTCGTCCATTTAGCGGATGTTGTTCCAAATTATCTGCCTCGTCCTATATTGAGTCTCCGAATGAATCGAATTTCTGCTCGCGCGATATATCGAAATACCAAATAACGTCGCAACAGTCGTCCTAATATCCTAAGACGAATCTTATCCTAAATCGTCCTATCTAACGTCCCACTTAAAAACGTATACCTAATCATCCTAACTTGTTTCAGTGACCATAACCTGTCGCTCTGATACCAACTTGTAACGCCCCGACATCTCGATACCGAAAATATATTTTTTTTTATAATAAAATAGACTTTGATACAGGGGAATTTTAGAAAATTTTGACCTGAAGTATTTGTAAATCGGACTATCCACCTGTATTACAACCCAAACCAAAATTCCAATCAACTTACAAATAAAACTTAATACTCCAACGATTCCTCACCGAGGATCGCTTCCAGGTTATGGTATGAAACAAGAATCTATACTACAATAATTATTACAACTTCTATCTCAGATTCAAATTTCAAACCTTTATACCTTCTAAACCATAACGCAAGCCCATTTAGCATACGCCCGTGCTGGCTCTGTATCTAGCTTCTAAAGAATGCCTCAACGCTCTCATATGACTTATAAGGCGCATGTATCCAACTCTTTAACCCTAACTGAAAAGGAAGGTAAAACAAAGCAAGAGTGAGCCAAAGAACGCTCAGCAAGTATATAGTGATAGCAATATCAACAACAGTTATAAGTTCTGATATCAGGAAGAATTATCATATGCTTCGAAAAGTATCAACCAAGTCAAATATCTTTATTATCACGAGGAACCAACATTGCTTCACTGGAATGGGTGTATCACAATAAGAACCGATAAAAGTTCTGATAGGGAATAATAATCAACAATTTAAATGCTCAAAAGCTGCAAGGATATGCCATTTATTTAAATCTAGAAAATGGAATAGAATTGGACTATTATGCATTTTATATAAAAAAAAAACATCAATAAGGTTAGGCTGCTGATCAGTCACGCACTAACCCCGGACAAACGCACACAGCAATGTCCTTAATTGGATCCATGGCACACATTGGCCTTAATTATTTCTGACCTTCACGGTCCGACCTTCACGGTCCACATTTAAAAAAAACAACAGTCCAATCCTATAACTGACTACCAGGTGTCGGAACAATCGACCACCTCAATCCGCCAAACATCCTGGAAACTCACGGTCCAGGTCAACAACTCAAATCTCAAAAAGAAATGAGGTCTAACAATTTCTGACCTAGATATCGACAAGTTCGATATATAAGGGTATTGGTTCAGATTATATTACCAAAAAGAATTAACAAGCTCAATTTTTATGATTTGGGACAGGATACACAGATATTCATACTTATCAAAATTTAAATAGAGAATAATTTCAACAACAGGTCTGATTGATATAAAGTGGGGTATTGATTTAGAACATATCGCTCGAAAGGATCAACGGTTTGATTTGGGATACGATAACCAAATATTCATATTTATCAAGAATTAAACGAGCAATAATCTCAACAGAAATCAACTAATATAATGATCAGATTATAATAAGCAGGATTATGATCGGGATATAATAAAAATGATTCACTTGGAAGATAAGTGAAGTTGTTTACTTGCAAAAATAACTACAGGATGATCAATGTCAAATTACTATGAAGAACGCATTCCTTGAAAGATGATTTATTGAGGGGAAATCATAAATCTTATTCAGGAATTATATTAAAAGATTTTATAAAGTCTTAAATTCTTGGATTCCCTCTGTAAAAATATCACTTAAATAATTTTTAAGAAGATAAAATAGTACACGACTGGGGAATCCAGTAAAATACCACAAAATAGAATATTAATAAAACTGAGGAATATTTGTATAAAATAATTTTAAAAGAGTCAACACCTGAACGATAGCTATTGAGGAATCCGATAAAAATCAAGTATTGAAACATTAATAAAGATTTGGAATAATTATTTAAAATAAATATTATTTAAATTAATTATAAAAGAATCAACACCTGAACGATAGGTGGAGAGAATCAACAATGGTAAGATAGTTTGATAATATATTTTAAATACTAGTTGAGAGAAAATACCACTTGAAACAAAAGTAAGGGGTATAGACCCTAGCGAAATGATTTGGAAGAAAACTTCACAATTAACAAGGACAGGTTCACATCATTCCAATAAATATGAAAAATATAATGCTTGCATGAAAGGATTCGAAAGGACATATAAATACAACATAAGGGTTCACATCACTTGAACGATAAGTGAAGAATAGTAACTTGCCTCAATACATGAAATTTCCAATTCCAATATCCCGTCTCTTTACTCATTGTACATCAGTCTCTATTTCCCATTCGCTGGCCTTTACTCCGTCCTACATCTGTCTTTCTCCTATAACTTGTCAGTCGCTCCACGAGCACACTCGTCAATTTCCTTCATCTACAATCCACTTCCACATGCTCTGGCTCTTAGCTCGCCTCCTATGCGTACCTATATACAGGTAAAGTACTACTTCAGTACACTCATAACCTTTATCATATAACTTTATTCTACCCAAACGTGTCCTATAACGCTTTATCACTTAGCACATACAATACGTATTTAATCCCATTTTCAAAACAATAATATATAATCACATAAATCACATTACACTTAGCACGTATTATTAGCTTACACTTATACATTTTAACACGTATATATTATATCAGTTCACAAATAATCCTTATCAGTTTATTATACAAATTTACAATATAATTCTAATAAAAATTTGGACAGCACTTCTTTTTAAATTTTCACATACCCTGTGGAATGAATCGACTCGAACAATAATCAATCAATCAATTCTGAAATCGAATATCAGCCTTAAGTTATACATACGACTTACAAATACTATTCAAATATAACTTGGAATATAACATTGCTTATCCGAAAATCAACATATAGCTTATAGAGCAGACCGATCAAATAACTTACACATACGACCAATTATACTCCACGACTCATATGAACAATTATCAGGTATAATTTCGAAGTAACTATTTGGCTCCTATATCAATTTATACATGTACTTTATTTAATAATTAACATTGCAAGACCACTTATAGCTTTAATGAAATTCTAAAAGTATTTACTCTGTAATACTGCCTTAACCGCAAGACCTATATAACTCAACAACAACCAATATGCTACCAATTTCCACACTACATATTTACTTAATAAAATCAACACACCACATTTATCAAACCTCCATACACACTCACATATTCCCACACCACTTGTGCTCCCAACACCAACTTATGCTACATTTGAATGCCCACACCCACCCACACACGGTTTTACCTTGACTACTACCTCCATTTTACTACCTTTCTCCTTCAGCTTCACCACCTAACAACCCACCACCTCTACTCACACTTCCAATTTCGATCATCAAAAACCCCTTGCAGGAACCTTACTTCGCAAAAACAATCCAGCTGTCTCGACTTCTTCCCCGCTCCTGGCCTCCTTCGATTCCTAAACGTCAACAAGACAATGCACCGTGCACCTACAACATCCTCTTATACCTCCCCGGTCTCTGACCTTCTTGTCTCCTTCCTACCTCCATGTTCTCTCCCTCCCCCCCTTCCAGGCTACCTTACGCCCACAACTACAGTCTCACTACAAACCTCTTCTTCCTGAGCCTCAAACATACAACACCACATACATACACACTATACTCGAACACCCAGCTGCACAAAAACGAACCACATCACACCCTTCGCACAAACCCAGCAACTATACACACACTGCATCACACACGAACACCAACTACGCAACGATCTCCTATCTACTCGACCACACAGCAATAAGACCCGTTCACATCGTACAAACCCCAACTACACAATTCCTTTCCTTCTCTGTTCTCTCGGCTTTTCTACCTTACCTCTTCCTACCCTTTCCAAATCTCTCTGTTTTTCTCCTTCCTTGCTGAACCTTCATCCCCCACAATTTCCCAGCAACTTCAGTCAACATACAAGGACAAGCTCTCTCTCCAGCTCCATCAACACTCACAACCCACCGCCCTTGTCTGTCTATTAACCTCTCCAACTGTTTAATCAAGAATCCACTTAATTTCCCATCAAACCCAATCACACACAGCAGTGCAACCCACATACCACTGCACACCATACCTACCCGATTTCTGAACAGCAGTCAACAACGAACCACAAGACACTAAAAGCTCCAAAATCGCGGAACCATAATCAAGTACACCCACACACACGCTGGAATGAGCACACACACACTCGAATTAATATACATACCCACACGTATATATATCTGTGCGAGTAGAAAGATGAGGGAGAGATTTAGAGAGAGTAGTGAGAGAGATTTTTGGAGAGGAAAGAGCTCGAGGGTTCTAGAGACAACGAGAGAAAGAAAATGGAGCTGGGTACTCAATTTAGGAATTAGGGATTAAACTGTTAATATTTGGGGGAAAAGCTGGTGGGCATAATGATAATTTAATAATGCTGAAAACACACTTTTTAAACAATTAAATACCCTTTTTAAAAATTCGAAATTTAATGGAAAAATTCTAAGAATAAAATTTTCTCGTTTTTAAAATAAAGAATATAAAAGCTCGGACACCCTCATATTTTAAAATTAATTTTAGGATAAAAAACGAATTAAATATGAATTTTACAAGATAAGATCTTTTAAATGAAATAAAACTCTTAAAATCATTTTAACATACCAAAACACCCAAATTAATACACCCAATAATTTTAAAAACTAAATAGTATCATAAAGGTAATAAAACAAAAGATTTCATTATTTTTATCAACTCCTATGATTTTATAAAAATCTCGAAAGATCAATAATGTATAATTCAAATAAATTTTAATCATAAAAATTCAAATAAAAATTACACGGACTAGCACGTCACACATACATCACCATATAAACATGTAAACATGATGTTACATATATTTTATCTATTTTTTTTTTCACTACCTATAATTCACATTTAATATTAACTAATTAAATAATAATAATAATAACAAATACGATATTTTCTAGGGCGTTATAGCTATGGTGCCAATCTACGGCTTTGAGACGTTAAAGGTCATGTCTCGATCCTGTTCGTCGAATGCTTCAAGGAATAACCCTTTCCTCTAATTGCGACCACACAATTACATTCGCTTAGCTGGGCATCTCCAGAAATGTACTGCTAGCATCTCGTCATATGACTTGACCCCATTCAGAGTTCAAATAACTCTTGCTATTCTGGCAGTGACAGTACCTTTTAGGTTTACAGGGGATAGACTCCAAATACGTAAGTATCAATCTATGTCGTTAAAGGTACAACCAATTCACCCTTACAACTTGTTATTACCACATTGAATACACTTTCGAGGGATCTCCTCTCATGTGTATTGGGTTCCCGCTGTAGATGAATTACAATGGGCTATCAGTCCCATCCCCAACCTAGACTTAAGGACTACAGCATGCTCAAGCCCCTTAGTCAAAGGATCAGCTAGGTTTTCTTAAGTTCCAATAAACTCAACAGCAATAATCCTTTCAGACATTAGACCACTTATAGACTTTAGTCTAACTTGGATATGTCTCTTTGTTTTCACATTATACTTCTTGCTGTTTATCTTGTCGATAGTTGTACGGCTATCACAATGAACAGCAAAAGCAGGAAGTGGACAACTTACTACAGGTAACATTGACATCAGTCCATGTAACCATTCAACCTAAGTCCCCGTAGCATCTAATGCACATAACTCAGCCTCAAAGGTAGACCGAGTTATAACAGTCTGTCTAGAAGACTTCCAAGATACTGCTCCACCAGCAAGGGTAAACAGGTATCCAGTCACTCCATTGGAACCAGACTTCTTAGCTATCCAACTTGCATCACTATATCCCTCTAGCACTCCAGGAAACCTCCTGTAGTGCAAACCAAGATATATGGTGCCTTTTAGATATCTAAGTACTCTATCAAGAGCATCCCAATGAGTCTTGTTTGGACAGCTTGTATATCTTGATAACTTAGACACTGAATATGAAATATCTGGCCTAGTACCATTAGCAAGATACTGCAAACTCCCAATAATCTGAGAATACCTTAACTGAGACACAGGTACTCCTGAACTATTCTTGACAAGGGCAATTTTAGGATCATATGGAGTACTTGCGATTCTACAATTTGAATAACCATACTTCTCAAGTATAGATTTCTCTATATAATGAGATTGTGACAAGGTTATTCCATCAGTTGACTGTGTCAACTTGATACCAAGAATCACACTAGCCTCTCCCATATCCTTCATTTCAAAGTGCCTTTTCAAGAACCTTTTTGTCTCGTTAATAATCTCAATATTGGTTCCAAACAATAAAATATCATCCACATACAGGCACACAATAATACATTCATTTCCTTTCACCATGTAATAGACACACTTGTCACTTTCATTAACTACAAATTCTGATTCTAAAACAGTTTCATCAAACTTATTATGCCAGTCTCTTGGAGCTTGTTTTAAGCCATATATAGACTTGATTAACTTACATACTTTCCTCTCATTTCCAGAGGCAACAAATCCCTCAGGCTGATCCATATAAATCTCTTCTTCAAGTTCACCATGAAGAAAAGCTGTCTTTACATCCATTTGATGGATGATAAGACCATGTACAGAAGCCAATGCTATAAGCATTCGGATTGTTGTCATTCTAGCAACTGGAGAGTATGTGTCAAAGTAATCAATGCCTTCCTTTTGCTTAAAGCCCTTAGCTACCAGCCTAGCCTTATACTTATCTATTGAGCCATCCGGGTTCATCTTCCTTTTGAACACCAATTTACATCCTATAGTAGAACACCCAGGAGGTAGATCAACCAACTCCCATATTCCATTAGAAACAATAGAGTCAATTTCACTTTTTACAGCACCTTTCCAGTACCCAGATTCTGAAGAATCCATGGCCTGTCGAAAAGTTAAAGGTTCATCCTCGATATTGTAAGTGATAAAATCACTTCCAAAATCCTTGACTACCTTAGCACGCTTACTCCTTCTAGGTTCCTTAACTTCATCAGGAATAGAGCTACTATCAGGATCTGCCCCCACATTTGTCATCCTTTCCACATGATCAGGAATGGACCTTGATGTGTGAGTGGGATCATCATCAGGAATACCCTGAGGTATACCAATCTTCATAGGGAACACATCCTCAAAGAATGTTGCATCACAAAATTCAACTATAGTGTTAGCCACTATTCCGTCTATGTCAGATTTTAATACTAAAAATCTCATAGCCGTAGTGGTTTCAATATAGCCTAGAAAGATGCAATTAACAGTTTTCGGACCTAGTTTCTTTCTCTTGTGTTCAGGGACAAGTACCTTTGCAAGGCACCCCCAACACACGAAGATATTTTAAACTAGTCCTTTTCTCTGTCCATAATTCATAAGGTGTCTTGTACATATGTTTCAGAGGAACTCTATTCAGAATATGGCAAGCCGTATTCAAAGCTTCTCCCCACATGTACTTAGGCAACCCAGAATTAATCATCATACTATTGATCATATCCTTAAAGGTTCTGTTCTTTCGTTCTGCCACCCCATTAGACTCAGGTGTGTATGGTGGAGTTACCTCATGAACTATACCATTGCTCTTGCAAAATTCATTAAACAAGTTACTCGTATACTCACCACCTCAATCTGATCTCAAACGTTTAAGTACTTTACCAGTTTGTGTTTCAGCTTCAGTTTTGAACATAATGAATTTATCTAGTGCTTCATCTTTATGCTTAAGCAAATAAACATAACAATATCTACTACAATCATCTATAAAGGTAATGAAATATCTATAATGTTCCTTGGTCAAAACACCACCAAATTCACATATGTCAGTGTGCACTAAATCTAACACATTCGAATCCCTAATCACATTATGAAAGGGTTTCCTAGTTTGTTTAGCAGTCACACATACTTGACATTTAGATTTCTTATCAATGGCATGTTTTGGAATCAACTCTAAGTTCATCATATTCTTTAGAGCACCAAAATTCAAGTGACCAAGACGTGCGTGCCACAAATCAGATGATTCAACACAATTAACAGAAGGAACAACATTATTATTAATAAAATTGCCCAAAACAGGCTCAACATTTATTAAAAATAATCCATCAGACAAGTAACCTTTGCCAAAGAATACACCAGTATTTGTAATAACTACTTTATTACATTTCAAAGAAACTTCAAAACCATTCTTAACTAAACAACTTCCACTTATTATATTTCTACGAATATCAGGAACATGGTGCACTCTAGTGAGGGATAGAACACGCCCAGAAGCGAACTTCAGGTCCACGTTTCCTATTCCAAGTACTTGAGCTACACTCGCATTCCCCATCGTCACAGTCATTCCATGAGTCTGTTGATAAGATACAAATTGAGTAATATCAGTACAAATATGTACATTAGCTCCAGTATCAATCAACCATTCATGAGACGAATAGGTGGAAAGAAGTACAGGGTTGTAGGTCACATACCCGTTGTCAGTTTCAGAAGCAACAGCTTCACCAACAACCATGTTAACCATTGGCCCACCAGTGGTTCCAAGCACAGTGTTAGCTTGTGCTCCCACAACAGGTTTCTTAGCTTTCTTTTCAGGACAGTCCTTGCTCCAATGACCAACCTGTCCACAAGACCAACATGGTTTGTTTGCCTTTGGTTTCTTAGCCTTGTTCTTGTCCTTAGACTTAGTGCTTTCCTTCTTAGTGACAGACTTTCTTTTCTGTCCTACAGTCACTACATTCACCTTCGAACTCCCAGCATGTTCAGTAGGGATCACATGTCCTTGCTTGGACTTGTGTTGCTCCTACACAGAGATGTCCAACATCAGGTTTGTCCAAGTGATCTCTCCTTTCTGTCTTTTCAGGGAGAGAGCAAATTCTTCCCAAGACTTAGGGAGCTTTTCAATCACAGACATAACTTGAAACTTTTCAGGTAAGTCCATTCCAGACTCCTTCAAAGCATGAACCAACATCTCAAACTCATGCACTTGCTCAGTCATGTATTTAGTATCCACCAGTTTAAAGTCAAGGAACCTAGCCACAGAATACTTTTCCAACCCTTGCGAGTCAGTATTATGTGTCTGGTCAAGCTTCTCCCATAAGAGCTTAGCAGTGTAAGAGTCAGATGAATAAACATCGAATAAAGTGTTCGCCAAAGCTGCCAGAATTGCAGCCCTAGCCACCCCATCCTTTTCCTCCCACATGGTATAAGCCTTAACAGTTTCAGCTTTCTCCTTAATCACAATTGGTTTCTCATACTGCACCACCGGCCATAGACCCTTTACCGTTAACCACAGTTTCATCTTTTTCTGCCAACGAGAAAAACCAACACCCCCACCGAATTTATCAGGTATACCTGACATATCGATAGGCTGTGGGAAACGGTACGTAGTCCAATCAATGGTAGGTACAGTAACAGTAGACCCAGAGCCAGTTTCAACAACAGGAGTTTCCGTTTCGTTAACCATCTTGTTAATTAACAATATATAACACAAATAATCTCTTCAAGATTGTTGGGTAATTTTACACTAAACGCAACAATGAGGCAGTGATATATATTAAACAAGAACAGGCATAAAACCAATTAACAGAAACAAATCACGAAGGCAAAACAAAGTTTAATTAGAGACTGTAATTTAACGAGAAAAGTAAGAACAAACTTATCTCCCACAGAAGCTATTAGCAATCCTGATCAGGGAGAGAAGAACATCTGAGTCACCAAGCCCTTCGAGAAGACTTGGCTGTTCTTGAAGAGATTATTGCCCCACTTACGCTGTGTTGGGTTGCTGCAATAACACTTCCAGGATAAAACAGCTCCAATCAATGTGTTCACAGATACACCAGAGATCAACGACGACCAACACCTCAGTTCACCTAAGAATTATGTATAATAATCTGTTTGTGTCGAGAGAGAACAGAGAAGAAGAACGAACAAGGGTTTTCCTTAACGTATATCAACTCTCAACGTTGTATCTTCGATATATATAATACCTAAAATAAAACGTAAGAGATATGCCTTAAAAGGGAAAGTAAATATTCTGATTTAATTTCATTAACTGCATCAGTATTTATTTTTCAGTTACAACTGCGTCAGGATCTGGCCATCAGTAGCATCAGGATTTGATGTCCGTCAGGATCAGGATTCAGTCCCCGTCAGGAACTGACATCCATCAGGATTTAGTCCATCAGTATCTGATGTCTGACTAAGTCCATCAGGATTTGTTCCAAGTACTGATCCAGTCCAGGATTTTATCCAATACTGATCCATCCATTTCCAGTACTACTATAACAAATAAATCTGAAACCTGTTAAAATAAATCAATATTCCAGGTAATAAAATTCCTCGCCCAGGTCGCCTCGCGTACGCGAGACGCCGAGACATTCGCCCAAATCGCCCTTCGACCCGACCCGTGTCGTGTCGTGTCGTGGCGTGGCGTGGCGAGGCGGGCGGCGGCGGCGCGCGCGCGTGTTTGTGTGCGCGAGGCTCACACTACAACCATGCACACCCACATGCCTTAGTAGTTATACACTACACTTGCACATGGAGCTATATAAAGCCACCAACCTCTCATTACCAATTCTATGTGGGACTCAAGTTATTACAACTAAATAACCCACATAACCCATTTCAAGCAAGCAACTTCAACTTAATTTATTTATGGATTCCACTAAGAAAATGTCTTAGATCCAAACATGATAGTTTAAGTACTTATTACAAGGAACAAACTCCACTTGTTAGATTTCGGAAATTACATCAAGAACATATTATGATTATGCCTCAAACTTTCCATTTTCTAACATGTTCTCCTTGTTCTCTTAAATTGGTCGGAGAAAAAGATCCAAATTAGAAATGTGCGATGAGATTTTCCAAGCAGAATATATTACTCTATTATTTGTTTTTTAGTCACATTACATTATTTCTTATAAAATGAGAAATTTTAAAAATTTCATTCTTACTCCGTCCTAAAATAAATAAACCAGCTATTTTTTTACGCATTTCAATACACAAGATTATTTTGGTAATACTTGGCAGTTATAATTAACTTTTACCTACTGCTTTCAATCAGTCATTCCTCTACCAAACACAACTAAAAATATAACTCTTACGGTTCAGAATCTGATAATATTTTGAAACTATAACATCTTAGATAGATCAAAATACGTGAAGTGGACTAACACGAAAAAATTATATGGATTATCATATGGCCCATGCTTTGCACGAACTATTATGCTAGTCAATATCTAATGTACCAAAGGTAGTTCATGATGTTAAAAAGGTCAAGCAGAATTGGTATATGAAACATACGCACCATATGTTATTGCTAATATAGGTTGTTAATTGAAAATCATACTTAAATTGACGATGAACCTACCGATTTTAAGACCGTTGAGTATGCACGTGTTTTCCTAGCTTCAGTAATCTTTTGTTCATGTGTTGTACCTAAGAATACGTATTCATAATTAGTCACATAATTAAATTAATTTAGAGCATGTATATGGATACAAAAGTATTATCACGCACAATGGACGAAAATTAAAATCTACGCAAAAAGACATGCAATAAATTGATCAAACATTTTTTGGAAAAATAAAAGAGGCATTTGAAGAAGTAAAATCTGCATTACAAAACCGATCTAAGTCAATTTATTTGAATTTGAAGATGAATGCTTCTATAAATATAATTTTATTAAATTCTATTGATTCTCTTTCTCTACAAACTCAAATGTATTTTCTATTTCGAATATGTTAAATTAAATGTCTTCATTACAAATTCGAATTCTTCCCCATTGTAAATTCTAATAAATTTTCTACTTCTCACATGTTTAGGGATATTTTTTTAGTTATAAATTATAAAAATAATTCGTCTTCTTTATAAATTTGAACACTTCTTCTCTACAATTTTAAACACATATTCTATTTTTAATATGATGATAAATGATATTTTTTTATTAGTATTTAAAATTCTAAAAAATTAGAAAATAGAATTAAACGATCTTTATTAAGATATGTCTATCATACTTAGAAGGAAACTATGTATTATATTCTTTATTCCTAATAATCAGGCATGATATAAGTTTCTGATGTAAATTTCCTGTAATAGATTAGGTA
This sequence comes from Kitagawia praeruptora, assembly GCA_037693485.1. NCBI lineage: Eukaryota > Viridiplantae > Streptophyta > Magnoliopsida > Apiales > Apiaceae > Kitagawia > Kitagawia praeruptora. Next base: position 119,704,028 of record CM075352.1, read on the forward strand.
CTAGATGTTATTGTATATATATTCTGATGAATGATCGATACAATAGGAGGGCATATTAACCCTAAATTTCACATGGTATCAGAGCCTAAAACCTATGAAAACTAAAAACCCTATCAAAACAAAACAAAATTAAACATCACCATGATGGATAGAACTGATAAAATAGCCACTGAAGCACTCTCACCGCCATCTAAAATTGAATACAACTCACCTTATTATTTAGGACCTCAAGATCGTCCTGGAGACTTTATAACTCCGGCAAGATTGTGCGGCAATAATTATGATGAATGGGCAAAGTCAATACGAACAGCTTTGAGGGCAAGGCGTAAATTTGGATTTCTGGATGGTACATACATGACACCAACGCCTCCATGTACTAACGATGATTGGTGGACAATCCAGTCTATGCTCGTCTCTTGGTTGATGAATACAATCGACCCTGAGGTGAAATCTACTCTCTCCAATTATGATGATGCATATTTACTGTGGAAGCACTTGAAGGAACGCTTTTCTGATGTTAATGGACCCCGGGTTCAGCAACTTAAGTCGAATATATTGAGGTGTGAACAATCTGCTAATATGTCTGTTTCGACGTACTATGGAAAACTGAATGTTTTGTGGGATAAACTGAGTAACCATGAACCCATCCTTAGTTGTGGGTGTGAACTTTGCAAGTGTAATCTGGGTACACTCCATGAAAAGCGTCGTGAAGATGAGCATCTACATCAATTTTTGATGGGTCTCTACAGTCCTTACTATGCACAAATTCGTTCAACACTACTTTCACAGGATCCTTTACCTTCGCTTAACAGAGCTTATCAACAGGTTATACAAGAAGAAAGAGTGTGAGGAATTGTTCAGAATCAGGAAGAAAAACAAACAAAACCCGAAATTTCTGGATTTGTTGTTCGAACAGCAGGTCGTGGAAGAGGACGAGGTGACAGAGTTGATAAATCAAATTTATTGTGTTCACATTGTAAAAGATCTGGACATGAGATTGGAAATTGCTTTAAGCTTTTGGGATATCCAGATTGGTGGGAGACTATGAATCGTCCAGAAGAAAGGAGGAGTGTTGGACGAGGGAAGACTGAATCGCAAGTGGCTGGCCGCGGACGTGGTGTACGGGCCAAGGCCAACGTAGCAGCGGCAGATGCGTTTGCTCAGGTTATAGGACAACCAAATACCCCTTCTGCACCTCTTCCAGGATTTACACCGGAGCAGTGGCAAACTCTTGTGGCTGCATTTGGTAATTTACAATCTCCATCTGATCGTTTAACTGGTGAGTTGAATAATAACCTGTGGATTATTGATACTGGTTGCTCTAACCATATAACAAGTGATGTTCAGGCATGTTCAGTTGGTCTCCCAAATGGACAAACCGTTCTCGCTACTAAAGAAGGAGTCGTAAAGCTTTGTGAAAACTTATCTCTCACTCATGTTTTCTATGTCCCTCAATTAAATTGCAACCTTATTTCAGTATCATAACTCATTGATGAATTGAGTTGTTTTGTCCAAATAACTAATGACATGTGTGCAATATAGGACCAACATTCGAGGAAGCTGATTGGAGTGGGTGAAAGACGGGATGGACTCTACTATTTCCGTCAAATGTCAATGGTGAAGGCAAATACAGTGAATGGTTTAATGTCATATGTGGAGTTGTGGCACAAACGCTTGGGGCATCCTTCGGAAAAAGTAGTAAAGTTACTTCCGTCTATTGGTACTTCTTCTAATAATAGATTGAATAAAGCATGTGAAATATGTTATCGTGCAAAACAATCAAGAGATAAATTTCCTTTTAAGTACAAATAAAGCTACTCAGATTTTTGAGATGGTTCATTGTGATTTATGGGGTCCCTATAATACTGTTTCTTCTTGTGGTGCTCGATATTTTTTGACTATTGTTGATGATTACTCGCGTACAGTATGGGTGTATTTATTAATTGATAAGAAAGAAGTGTTTAAGATGTTTATGAGTTTTATTGCTTTAGTTGACAGACAATTTAACAAGAAAATCCGTTTTGTTCGAAGTGATAATGGAACCAAATTTAATTCTTTAAAGGATTATTTTATGGCAAATGAAATATTGTTTCAATCTTCTTGTGTTGGGACATCTCAACAAAATGGTAGGGTGGAGAGAAAATCATATTTTGAATGTAGCACGTGCATTGCGTTTTGAGGGAAACTTGCCTTTGTATTTTTGGGGAGAATGTGTATTAACAGCTGGTCATCTAATTAATCGCACTCCTTCCGCTGTTCTAAGCAATAAGTGCCCTTATGAGATACTTTTTGGCACTTTACCCATTTATGATGAACTTCGTGTCTTTGGTTCGTTATGTTTTGCAAATAATCAGTTAGCTAAGGATGACAAATTTGCTAGTCGTAGTAGAAAGTGCATTTTTGTGGGATATCCTTTTGGAAAGAAAGGTTGGAAATTATTTGATCTTGAAACAAAGAAATTTTTTGTCTCAAGAGATGTAAAGTTTTATGAAGACGTGTTTCCGTTCAAAGAAGATAAAGTTGCACATACAAGTTCAGATCAAGTTTCTAATCCATCTACTGTTGGAAATAATGATAATGACTTAAAAAAGTTATGTCATATCCTCTTAGGATATTCCAGGAGAACATTCTGTGAGTGTAGAGTCAACAGAGAAAGACTTATTAATCTCAACTAATCAGCAAACATCTCAGGAAGTTCCCACAAGCCAGAGCTCGTCTTCAGGGGGGACACTACTATTCCAACAGATGATGTGCATGAACAAAATACAAATTTAGGGAGGGGTTTTCGTCAAAAGTATCCTTCTATTCATTTACGTGATTATGTTACTCATACTGTTCTTAAAAAGAGTCCATCTCCTCTTTCACCTTCGCCAGAGCTTGCCTCAAGTAAACCCTTCCTGATAGCACATTATGTTAATTGTGACAAATTTTCTGCACAACATCGAACTTTTCTTGCAGCAGTTACTACAGGAATTGAACCAAAATCATTTAAGGAGGCAGTGCAGGATGTAGGTTGGCGTACAGCAATGCAGACAAAGATTCGTGCCTTGGAGGATTATGGGACGTGGACTATGGAAAAACTTCCCCACGGAAAGAAGGCACTTGGTACCCGTTGGGTATATAAAATTAAATACAACTCTGATGGAAGTATTGAACGGCTCAAAGCTCGATTAGTGGTACTTGGAAATCATCAAGTTCCTGGGATAGATTACAATGAAACTTTCGCTCCCGTTTCGAAGATGGTGACTGTTCGGGCCTTCTTGGCAGTTGCAGCGTCAAAAAACTAGGAGTTGCATCAAATGGATGTGCATAATGCATTTTTGCACGGAGATTTAGACAAGGAGGTGTACATAAAACTCCCACCTGGCTTTCAGTCTACAGATCCTAATATGGTATGTAGACTAAGAAAATCACTATACGGATTGAGACAAGCACCTAGGTGCTGGTTTTCTAAACTTGTGACTGCTTTAAAGGCTTACGGTTTTCTTCAATCTTATGTTGATTATTCTTTATTCACACTTACCAGAGGTGGCGTACATATTAATGTTTTAGTCTATGTTGACGATTTGATCATCTCTAGTAATGACTCTGCTGCACTAAAAGCTTTCAAGTCCTATTTAAGTACTTGCTTCCATATGAAAGATCTTGGAATGCTTAAATATTTTCTTTGTATTGAAGTGGCTCGCAGTCCAGTTGGTATTTTTTGAGTCAAAGAAAATATTCCCTAGACATCATTTCTGAAGTTGGATTGTTGGGTGCCAAGCCAAGTTCTTTTCCGATGGAGCAGAATCACAGACTTACGCATTCTGATGGTACATTACTTGTAGACCCAGAGCCTTATAGACGTTTGGTTGGACGCCTAATTTACCTATCTGTTACACGTCCTGATTTAACATATTCTGTCCACGTGCTTTCTCAATTCATGCATGCACCACGACAAGACCATTGAGAGGCAACCTTACGTGTGGTTCGATATTTGAAAGGGTCTCCAGCTCAGGGCATACTCATTCGAGCTGATAATAATCTTGATTTGACCGGTTGGTGTGATTCTGATTGGGCGGCATGTCCATTGACGCGTCGTTCTCTTACTAGTTGGTTAGTGTTTCTCGGTCATTCTCCGGTGTCATGGAAAACCAAGAAACAACATACTGTTTCACTATCTTCCGTTGAAGCGGAGTATCGTTCTATGGCTTCTACTACATGCGAGTTGATATGGTTAAAGAGTTTATTATTCAGTTTGGGGGTACAACATCCAAAAGCAATTAATCTGTATTGTGATAGTCAATCTGCACTTCATATTGCACAAAATCCGGTGTTCCATGAGCGTACAAAACATATTGAAGTTGATTGTCATTTCGTTCCGGATGCTGTTCAGAATGGTACCATTCTTCCCTCATATGTTCCTACAAAGGTTCAGTTAGCTGATATTTTTACAAAGGCACTAGGAAAGAAGCAGTTTGAGTTTCTTCTTGGCAAGTTGGGCATTTATAATCCACATGCTCCAACTTGAGGGGGGTATTAAGATATGTCTATAATACTCAGAAGGAAACTACGTATTATATTCTTTATTCCTTATAATCAGGCATGATATAAGTTTCTGATGTAAATTTCCTGTAATAGATTAGGTACTAGATGTTATTGTATATATATTCTGATGAATGATCGATACAACATGAGGGCATATTAACCCTAAATTTTACAATCTTAGAGCGCCACATAAGCTCCCGCGTATCTTCCTTTATATATTGATTCAATGTCTTCTCCTCTATAAATTCGAAAACTTATATATTCTACTTCTAATATGTTAAAATATATTCTATTTATTATTTGTATTTAAAAACCTATTTTTTTAAAAAAATACAAAAATAGTTTTAGAGCGTCTAAGAGATGGTAATGAAAGGCTGCATCCTGGGGAAAGGATTCTCTTTTCAGAACTTCTAAATGCAAACCATCGGTAAGTCCGAGATTGCTTAATGTCTAGTGTTCTGTCTTTATATTAAAAGTCTTTTGTAGGAGTGGTTATTAGCCTATCTTTAGTCCGAGCAAGAGTAGCAGGTGTCCAGGTTGAAGTCTGAAAGCCTGAAGTCATGATGTATACAATGATTTCTAATGAATGGGTATTCGAAATAAAGAAAAAATTACTTTTACACATGGCTCTCTGTATACAATGATTGCATCATCGAATACCACATGGCCACTTACTCCTCAGTCCTCTGAGCTCTGAATCCTACTCTTCATTAGTTTCTCTTCCTTAGAGTATCTCCAACACACTCCTAAGGCACTCTCTACAAATATTATTACAAAATTGGCTCCTAGTAGTTTAAAACACAAATTTATTAATCATCTCCAACAATGATCTTTATACTCACTCCCTATATATTATTTTAACAAATTCCGCATATTTCTGCAACAAAAACAAATTCTAGATTTCTAGTTCTGAGCAACAAAACAAATTCTGCAATAAAAAAATGAAGTAGGGAGAGGAGAGAGAGTCTTAAGTATGAAGAGGATCACAAGGCTCATAAATTTTTAGGGAAGATTTAGGAGTTTGTTGGAGTTCATTTTTCTTGCATTATCCTCAAATTATGGTTTTAGGAGCTCACCTAGGAGTGTGTTGGAGATGCTCTTACTACTAATCCAAATATAGGATAATTAAAAAAAATCAAGAATTTGAATATTTGATAAAATAGCATGTTTAAGTCGTGCTTGTGTATATATTCCTTAATATATAATGATGTTTACAGTAAAGTCATGGACCTCATGGCTAACTCCAAGCTCATGGTTTTGAAAATACCTGACTTGTAATTGTAGATCAGAACTTGGGTAGATATGATGATTTCGGTTCCTCTATCCTTCCGTTCAATAATCTAACCTTGAAAAAATTGTCATCATTAAACAATAGAACATGCACAACATTAGATTTTCATAAGAGGAAACAAATCTATAAACCAAAATGCGTGGATTGCATAGAAATTTCATATAGAAAATTTAAAGAACAGATTTTACAACATATGATTAACACTAAGCATTGCAAAGCATATCAAAACGAAGCACAGATTGACTTTAGGCTTTTATCATTGAAATCATTGAAAAAAATAATAATCAAACTCTCTAAACAGTGATAGAAAATACATGCATACATTCAATAACATCAACTTGTGACTAATATAAATGTCTCGAAAATAGAAGTTTAAAGAAAAATTTAACCCGATCTATCATATAATTGTTTTGTACCTGTAAGTTAAAAAAGACAGAAAAACAAAAGGATAGAAAGATATACATTGTAAGCGTATAACCACGAAAACAACTTGAAATTAATATTAGGGTCGGTTTCTCTCTTCTTAGCTGTATCAATATATATATATAGAGTCTATAAATTTGAGTTCTTCTTGTACATAAATTCAAATGCATTCTTCTATTTCGAATATGTGTACTCTATAATTTCAACTAACTATAAATTAGAACATCTTTTCTACTTCTAATATGTTAAAATAAAAATAGAAAATTCTAATAAAATTGGAAAAATAAAATGAGACGATCTTAGAGGCGCCACCTAAGCACCCGCGTATCCTCCTTTGTATGTATATTGATATTAAAATGTAACCGCCGCCTCCATTCATATTCTGTATATTTAACAAGATCGAGCTGTTTATTGCCTGCGTATCGTATGGATGCTATAACAGAACAACACCAGCAGGTACATAATTTGCACTTCATTTTACTTGGCACAGTGAAGAATTTCCAGTTTTTTAATGCTTTTTTTAATGCTATATGTATGTGTACATGTACACAGGATATGAGTTCAAATGAGACACTTGAGAGCATGTTGATTTGCGCAAAGGCAGCATCACAAGAAGTTGAAAATAATAAGCCAAGGCCAGCAGATGAAGAAGCACAGAAATGCCCAAGATGCGACTCTTGCAACACCAAGTTCTATTACTACAACAACTACAGCCTCACTCAGCCTAGGTATTTTTGCAAGTCATGCAAGAGGTATTGGACTAAAGGAGGCACATTGAGAAATGTTCTCGTGGGTGGAGGGTGTAGGAGGAACAACAAAAGATCATCCAATTCCTCTACATGCTTCATTGAAAATCACAACCATAGATCAAAGTCATCCACAACGACCACCGCTCATCGCATCTCATCACAACCATCAACTTTTACCATACGAATCCACTGACCTTTCCCTAATTGCCTTTGCTAGAATCCAAAATGAGCAACTAGCGTTTGATCATAATCGTTATATCTCGGTGTTGGGTAATTATGCCAACAATGTCCAAGGATCATTTTTTGATACCCTGAGGTGTGGTACTTTTATTGAAAGCCCGCCAATTAGTAATGGCTTACAAAATGTGTATTATGGTGAGGATCATTATCATGAGAATGTTGGAAATATGTGTCATGAAAATATTTCACAATACAGAATTATTATGTGCATTCGTTTTGTGCTTGAATCTATGTCAGCTTTGTTTGAATATTTTTTACAGTTACAACAATTGTTTTGGCAGAAGATAAATGCAGTAGTGCTCATTCATTGATTTTAATTCCGAAAATGAGGTTCCACCTACAATAAAAACGACCTCGTCGAAATGCTCTTGGAAGACTAACTTTACTACAGGAAACAAAATGTCTGGTTAATTATCACAAGTGACACTATACTTTAGGATAAAAGTAGATTTCTGGCGGACCCAGCCCATAGCTGGGGTGGGTTATAGCCCCGGGGGAAAAAAAATTGTCAAAATTTTAATTATATGTAAAATTTTTATAAATTCTGATGGCTCATACAACATATAAACTTCATTACTGTCTAGCCCGGGTAAAAAATGGAAAAGCCCTAGTTCTTATTTTAGCAGCCCAACCGGATATCAAGCCCATGTAAGTAAGTGCAGCCCATTTAAACGCTAGTCATGAGTCTGTAGCACCGATATTTTTACTCTCAAAAGAGATCTGTCTGTTACCTTACAAATAGTGCATGCCCGTGGAGAAAAAAAACAAAGATGTTATACAACGCAATACAAATCCAAGGTAGGCACCTGCACATGGATTTTTTTTATTTTTGTTGTTTCTTCCATAACACCCCAATCTTCTTCAGCACGCTCCCATTCTTTTTCTTTAGAGAATCATCATCCATGTCCTCAACATAATGCGAATTGATCTTCCCAGTAATGGGACTGTAGCAGCTGTCCAATGTTCCTGTTCTTTCCACTAACTTCCCATTTGTTGGCATTTTAATTAATTCAAACATTGGTCTGTGTTTAGTTAAGGAAATAACGTGTTGTTATCTTTTAGATAGCAACATGATTGTAGGAGATTGTAGGAGTCTAGTGCTTCACTCTAGCTGTAAGAATAAGTCTAGGACATACTTCCTGATTTCTAGTATGTAATTGATTTGCTTTGTCCTATTTATTCTTGTAATCGTTTGCCATTTTAAAAAGATAGATCGAAGTGAATACAATGTAATCCTTAAAGGCATTCCGCTCTTCCTTGTACATATGTTCTTCATCCTGTTCTTGTACATATCTACTATATTTGTTTTCTCATATATATATATAAAATAGCATATGTGTGTTTGGTTATATATCAAAGTCTGTTTGTTACGATTTATACATTTGGTATCAGAGCAGGCGATTCCTTGAGAACTTCGTCCTGTTTGCTTCCGCCATCATCTATCTTGTTATTCATATTATTTTGTTATTGGATTTTCTGTTGCACGCAAGGTGTTTGATGTGTTGCCTGTGAGAGTAAAACTGAATGTTGTTGAGAGTAAAACTTAATGTTGTTGTCATGTTGCTACTGTCCGAATAGCCATTAGTGTGTTGTGTTTGATAATAAGACTGAACCAACGGTGGTGGTTGATGTGCTGGAATCATATGGAGAATGTTGGTGCTTCTACGAACGGGTGGTTGTGAGGTGTTAGTGAGGCCAGCTGTTGGTGAGAGAGTTGGGGCTGATAAGTGTATTTTATATCCACTTGGAGCATTCTAAATCGGCTTAAATTGATTGTTTTGGACTCAAGTTTCTTGTAGTTTTGATGTGTTTTGCTTAGTTGTGCAGATTTAAAAGAATGTTGATTAAGGTTGATGCTTCTATCATTTTTGGAGGATTAATTAATTAAAATTCGGATTTTCCGGGAAGGTTGCGCAGTCTACACTATTTTGGCCATATCTGGAATTCTAGAAGTCCGTTTTCAGCGATCTTACTGCCCACACAAAGCTTGGGAGATTTTCTACAACATGGGATAGGTGTTGCACGAGCAGGTTGCGTGTGGTGGGCGCAGGAAGCACGAGAAGCAGACTGTTGGAAGCAGGAAATTACTGTTTTGCCCTTTTTAAGTTCAAATTATATTTTGTGCAGTTTTTAGCACCTTAATTAAATTCTAATTGTAATAGAAGGTAATTTCTTGCTGGGCAAGAAATCTAGAGCCTATTTAAACACATATAAACATTGTAATTTGTATCATAGTTTTATTATTGTAACATAGCTTAGATCTGCAAGGGAGAAAAGGAGAGAAGGATTCAACGCTCGTGACAAGCAACAAATCTAGATCTACTTTATCCTTTGTGTTATTCTGGATTATAAATTTGTTTAATCAACTCTTAATTTTAATAATATTGTTGTTTCTTTCTTTCATATCTTGTTTATTATCATGTTTTCATCAAATCCCATGACGATGAACGGTTCAATTATGGGCTAATCGTTGTCATTGGATTCTAACAGAGTTATTTATGTAACTTAGTAGTTTGATTGCTTTAAAGATTACGTGTGGTGAATTCTTGATATCCTCGTATGGTTAATCTTAATGCTTTTAGATGCGTAGCTAACATCTACATTGAATTGTTAATCTCTTGTGAAGCGAGAGTGGATCTTGAGATTTAGAACTTTCCATGCTAGCATAGGATAGGTTGATGTTTTAGCATCATGATTTGTGGCATGAATAGAGATATTATGCTGCCCTATGTGATCTATGTGGATAACTTGTGCTTAAACCTTTATGTTTTCAAATTCTATAGAGATATAGGGTCTAAACATAATTGGTGTCTACCCATCTTCTACCTCTTTTGTGGATGCATGCGTAGTTTGGTACTAGTATACCGAGAGGTAAATTTTACTTGTTTCGTGTTGTCCGATCAGATATCAAATCCCACATGTGTATTGATTAAAGGCATCAATTCTAAGTGAAGTAGATAATGAAGTTAGAGTCCCATGTTTTTATTCTCATAAGTAATTCGATTCCTATTCTTATTAGTTAATTTAAGTCTTAGTTTTTTAATTTGCATCTTAGTTAATTTTAGTTAATCAAAAACCAATCTTGTTATTTGTCTTAGCAGTGAATTAAAACCATACATTGTTGCATAGGTACTAAATTGAAGTAAAAACCTGATCTCTGTGGGAACGAACTTGACTTATATCTATATTACTTGTGACCACGTGCACTTGCGTGATTTAGTGCAAACAAGTTTTTGGCGCTGGTGCCGGGGACCATCGGTGTTTTATTTTTAGTTTATGTGCTTGTCAATAGTGGTCGTTAGCGTTCACTGACTCGGATTCTTACTTTGTTTGTTTGTTTCGTGGTGTTTGCAGGTACTTAGGTTTGTATGCAAACACGTTCGCAAGATCGTTTACAAAAACTGGCAAAAGACGATCTTGTAGAGAATTTAGAGAATAAGAAAGAGGAATTTGAAACTATAGTAGCAATGGCAGATGCAGCAGCAGCTAAGGCTTTGAAGGACTATTCTCAGCCGAAGATCAATGATATCCAGTCGAGTATTATCAGGCCAGCCATCACGGCTAATAACTTCGAGATCAAGTCGGGCACTATTCAGATGCTACAGAATTCGGTTTAGTTTGGGGGTGCTCCTACGGAGGATCCTAACATGCATATTCGGGACTTTATCGAGATCTGTGATACTTTCAAGTTCAATGGTGTGTCGGATGATGCTATCAAGTTGAGGCTTTTCCCATTCTCTCTTAAGGATAAGGCCAAGGGCTGGTTACACTCTCTACCACCTGGGTCTATTACTACATGGGAGGATCTTGCTCAGAAGTTTCTTACTAAGTTCTTCCCTATGGCGAAAACTGCAACAATGAGGAACCAGCTAACTCAGTTTCAGCAGCAATCTGGAGAATCTCTGTGTGAGGCTTCAGAGCGATACAAGGAGATGCTTCGTAGGTGTCCACATCATGGTATGCCTGACTGGATAGTGATCAATAGTTTCTACAATGGGTTGGGAGCACAATCTAGACCTATGCTAGATGCAGCATCAGGAGGAGCTCTGTGGGCTAAGAAAATACCAAATCAGAATTATAATAGAAGTACGTTTCCTAAACTGATTCTGATTTAAAGGGAAATTCGCAGCTGTCTTTTCTTCAGTAATTCTGGAACGTTCCAGCTACAATTGGGCCTCTTGACCACTTTAGAATGATATAGAATCTCGTTATCTTCGCGTGGACTGCTTACGGGCCTCAAACGGACTTCTAGAACTCAAGATATGGCCAAAACAAAATCAGAAATTCTGGCTGATTTTTCTCCCGCGCACCACCAGCATCCCGCAGCGCCTGATGTGCCATATGGGCGCCTGAAGCGCCGGACCAATCTGCCCAAACTCGGCTGGGATCCCCCGGTTTGGTCCGTTCTGCGAAAACTGATTTTTCTTTGATTTTTTCGCCTTTTCTTCCCGTTCCTTTTGCATGAGCTTTCGTCTTTCATTCTAAATGACTTGTATACTTCTTAGGAGTTGATATTAGCCACCATTCTTCATTCCATATCATCAATCAACTCCACAAAACGCTCCAAAAACGACGGAAACTACACCTTTAATCGATATTTCTTCAACCCTTCACAATTACACAAAACACATCAAAACTACCACGAACTTGAGGCCAAAGCAATCAATTTAAGCCGACTTGGAATGTTTCAAGTGGATATAAGATCCACTTATCAGAAAGCAGAGAACAGGTCAATGCATTTACTTTGAGATCTGGAAAAGTCACGAGTGATCCTAAATCAGCAACTGAAGAAGATGAAGATGTTCAGAATCAGCAGGTTGAAAAATCTACAGTGCCAGTAATTGAGAAATCTGATTTAGTGGCTGATCAGCTTGATGGTGAGAAGAGCAAGAAACCTATTGAAAAGTCTACTCCGGAGCAATCTTCAAAGAATTATCAGATTTATCCACCTCCGCCATATCCTGGACGCTTGCATAAAAGTCAAGAGAAACAGTTTCAGAAATTTATGGATGTCTTCAAGAAACTGTCCATTAATATTCCTTTTGTTGAAGCATTGGAGCAGATGCCGAGATATGCTAAGTTCATGAAGGATATTTTGTCACGGAAGAGAAGGTTGGAAGAATTTGAAACAGTGGCATTAACGGAGGAGTGTAGTGCCGTTCTGCAGCAGAAGTTGCCACCTAAACTGAAAGATCCAGGAAGTTTCACTATTCCATGCACTATTGGCAATCTTTCATTCAACAAGTGTGATATGGGCTGAAAATAAACCTTAGAAATACATTAAATGCTGTATTAATTAAACCTATGTTGGTCCAAGGTTAAAGCCCATTAATGAGGCCTGAAACCCTTGAATTTATATTAATTTCGTAGCTGTAAAACCAGCCAAAAATAAGACTTCGAATTTGAGTCAACAAGGAAACTAAATCATATCAGGAGTAACCTCCAAGGCATATCTCTCCAAATACTTATCTTCTTATCTGATAGAAGGCTCCAGAATTGGGCCTAAGCTGTGACTTGTCCAACAAGTCTCCTAATTCCACCGTAATTCTAGGGTTTTCATCACCTATATAAGGACCTGCTCCTTCACATTCAGAACTACGTTTTTGGCTTGATTCTCATCTCTGAGATACGTAGGCATCTTGTGAGGACACGATTTGAGTCACGAAACACAAGCGCAGCCGTTAAAGCTCGAAGCTTCCACAAACCCTAGCATTAAATACACCCTACTTTTTATTCCATATCATTTGGCGCCGTCTGTGGGACTCTGAATATTAACCATGGTAACCACTCGAAGAACACCAACCCTTTCCGAAACTAATACCAATACTACCGCACCCCCGGTCGGAGAACAAGTACCCCCAGGAACGGGATCTCAGCCACTGGTTACTCAGCCACCAGCGATTGAAACGACGCAAACTCATGGATCGTTACCCTTAGTAACGAATTCCTCCATTCAAGGGACGAATCCCCTACAGATGGTACACGCCCCTCTTGGAGGGCAATCCGCACCTCCTACTGCTCACATCTCCACTATTGTGATTCCAGCAAGCACAAATCCGATGTATGGATTGTCCAATTATCCCCCGCACCAGTCTGGTCCAAGTGGTCATGCTCTCCAGATACACGAGCCGTACAACCCATCATACTATAGAGATTTTTCCGGTCCCTATTCTGATGACTCATCTTCAGAAGATGAAGATCGAGATCTACCCCCGAGGAGGCGCCGCTTAGGCAAGGATCCCGTTCGACAAACTCGTCAAAGAGTCTATGATAGACCTCCTCTAACAGCTGCTGAAAAAATAAAAGCTCATGAGGCCAAAATTCAGAAACTAAGGGAAGACATAGAAAGAGAACAACAGAGACAAAATCAGAATAGACCCCCACCGACGACAGGAGGAGAAATTCCTTTTGTTGATTTTGAAGGAACCCCAAGGAGTCAGAGGAGGACCGAAGTCCCAAGAGATAGAAACACTAGGGTGGAAATCCCCAAAAACGATCCTAAAGACCTCATGCAGCTTGGAGATCCTGATGATCCAACTCCTCCCTTTACTGAAGAGGTGATGAATGTTCACATATCTCGAAAGTTTAAAATGCCCACCATAAAGACTTATGATGGAACGGGAGATCCCGCGAATCATGTAAGGACGTTTTCAAACGCGCTGCTGTTGCAACTGGCAAGTGATGCCCTGAAGTGTAGGGCGTTCCCTCAAACCCTGTCGGGTATGGCACAACGTTGGTATAGTCGTCTACCCCCAAATTCAATCAGTTCTTTTAAGGAATTGAGTGCCCCTTTTGTTAGCCAATTCATCAGTGGAAGAGTTCATGAGAAAAGCTCCACGTCTCTAATGTATGTGGTGCAAGGGAAGAACGAGAATCTGAGGGACTACCTCAAACGATTCACTAAAGAAACACTGAATATAACTGATTTGGAGAATAAGGTGGCCATGGTGGCCTTGGAACATGGAACCACGGATCTCTTTTTTAAAAGGTCGTTGGCAAAACATCCTCCTGAAAACATGGCTGAGTTACAACGAAGGGCTGATAAGTATATCAAACCCGAGGATAGTATGAAGAAGGAGGCTACAGCAGGTAATGGAGGGAATAACAATGATTCTAGGAAGAGAAAGCCGGATCAGGAGTACGACGTCAGGGATAAGTACCCGCGTACGGGTAAGGATTCAGACTCGGCTCCTCGGAAGGGGAATCCAGGACAAAGATTTACTGAATATTCATGATTGAGTGCCCCAAGGAGCCAAATCCTGATGGACATAGAGAAAGATAGAGATGTGAAATGGCCTAAGCCACTTAGGACTGATCCTGAGAAAAGAAATAAGAACCAATACTGTCGATTCCACAAAGATGTGGGGCACGACACTGACGATTGTAGGTAGTTGAAGGATGAGATCGAATTTCTAATTCGAAAAGGAAAGTTGAGTAAGTTTTGCAAAGATGGGAATCAGGGAAACCCAAGACGAGATTATGATAGGAAGGATGATGATCGCAATCGCAACCCACAGCCCCGAGGGCCGGTGATAAATATGATTTTTGGTGGACCAACAGCGGCAGGGACTAGCAGAAATTCAAGGAAAGCATATGCGCGAGAGGTGATGCACATTGTGGGAGAAGCACCAAAGCGTGCAAAAACAGAGGTATCGATTGGATTCGATGACTCGGACCTTGAAGGGGTGAAATTCCCCCATGATGATCCTCTGGTAATTTCACCAGTCATAGGTAATTCCCAAGTAAAGAGAGTCTTGATAGACAATGGGGCATCAGTAGACATTCTATTCCATGACGCCTTTTTGAAGATGGGATACACCGAATCTCAGTTGACACCATCAAATATGCCTATATATGGATTCAATGGAGTAGAGTCCAAAGTTGAAGGGACGATTCAATTACCCATGACTATAGGGCAGGAGCCACGGGAGGTCACTCAGATGTTAAATTTCTTGGTTATTAAAGCCACGTCTACCTACAATGCTATTCTAGGGAGAACGGGACTTCATGCTTTTAAGGCGGTTGCCTCCACCTATCATCTAAAGATTAAGTTCCCGACCAGAAATGGTGTAGGAGAAGAGAAAGGAGATCAAAAAATGGCAAGGAGTTGTTATGTGGCCGCACTGAGGCCGGATGGAACCGGGGGGCAGGTCCTCCCGATTGAGGATATGGACATCCGTGAAGATGAAGAACGGAGAGGAAAACCAGCAGAAGACTTGGTTCCCATACCTTTGGATTTAGACGATCCTGAAAAGGTTACTCACATAGGAGCGTCTCTGAAAGACCCTTTGAAAATCGAATTGATCGCCTTCTTACAAGACAATAGTGATGTCTTTGCATGGACAGCAGCTGATATGCCAGGAATAGATCCCCAATTGATAACACACAATCTAAATGTAGATCCGAACAGGAAGGCGGTGAAACAAAAGAAGAGAAATTTTGCACTTGAGAGACAGGAAGCCATAAAACAGGAAGTTGACAAACTCCTAGAGGCAGGGTTCATAGAGGAAATCCAGTTCCCGAAATGGTTGGCCAATCCCGTAATGGTCAAAAAAGCCAATGGAAAGTGGAGGATGTGCATAGACTTCACTGATCTGAACGACGCATGCCCAAAGGACTGTTTTCCCTTGCCAAGGATCGATATGTTGATAGATGCCACGGCTGGGCACGAGATGCTAAGCTTCATGGATGGTTTTAGCGGCTACAACCAAATCAAGATGCATAAGGACGATATTCCTAAGGTATCGTTCATCACTGACTTTGGTGTGTATTGTTACCTGGTCATGGCCTTTGGATTGAAAAACGCAGGGGCCACCTATCAGAGGTTGGTAAATAAGATTTTTGCTCATCTCATTGGGAAGACTATGGAAGTTTATGTGGATGATATGCTGGTGAAAAGCCTACATAAGGCAGATCACATTGAGCACTTACGTGAAGCATTTGAAGTGCTGAGACACCATAAGATGATGTTAAACCCAGCAAAGTGTGCTTTTGGTGTCGGTTCAGGGAAATTCTTGGGTCTTATGGTCTCAAAACGGGGAATTGAGGCTAACCCCGACAAGATAAAAGCTATCCTGGACATGGAACCACCTCGTTCCATAAGGGACGTACAGAAGTTGACCGGAAGAATTGCTGCATTGGGGAGATTCATCTCCAAATCAGGTGAAAAGTGTTTACCATTCTTTAAAACCTTGAAGAAGGTAAAAAACTTTGAGTGGACAGAAGAAAGCCAAGAGGCCTTTGAGCAAGTGAAGAGGTATATGGCTGAAGCCCCGCTGTTGGCCAAGCCAAGTATGGGAGAAATCCTTTATCTTTATTTGGCTATTTCGGAGCAAGCTGTGAGCGCGGTACTGGTGAAGGAAGAAGACAAGGTTCAGAAACCGGTATATTATGTGAGCAAGGTTTTGCATGGAGCTGAGTTAAGTTATTCCACCATTGAGAAGTTTGCATTGGCATTGGTAACTGCCTCTAGAAAATTACGGCCCTATTTTCAGGCACATAAGATTGAGGTTCTTACAGAACAGCCACTGAGGAATATTTTGCACAGCCCTAAAGCCAGTAGTAGGCTCATTAAGTGGGCAATTGAGTTGGGAGAATTCGACATTGGGTATAAGCCAAGAACGGCCATAAAGGCTCTGGCACTTGCTGACTTCGTGGTTGAATGTACCATTGACAACCAAGAAGTCGAGGGGCAGGAGATACTTCAGGAAGGCAATAAGAAAGACAAGGAACCTCTGATAGAAGAGAAGGAATTCTGGATGCTCTATTTTGATGGAGCATCAAAAACAAAAACAAGTGGTGCAGGACTGGTCCTACAAAGTCCCGATGGATTCACCATTGAATACGCCCTGAAGCTGGACTTCCCAACAACCAATAATGAGGCGGAATATGAGGCTCTGATAGCCGGACTTGGCCTAGCTGGGGCCTTAAGAGTTAAGAATTTGAAGGTGTGTGGAGACTCAAGACTGGTGGTGGCACAAGTCAATGGAGAGTTTGAAGCAAAGGATGAAACCATGGCTAAATATTTAAGAGTTGTGAAGGCAGTAATGACCCAATTCCAAGAATGTCACATTGAGCACATTCCTAGGGAGGAAAATACCAAGGCAGATGCCTTATCTAAGTTTGCCTCCTCCGAGATAGAGAATCATTCGGGAAGTGTTTACTTCCAAGTTCTGAGGACCCCCACCATTGATTCGAAGTTGGTGGCACCCATTGGCACCAGGGAGTGTTGGTTAGATCCAATCAAGATGCACCTCGAGACTGGTTGGCTCCCGAATAATACCTTGGAAGCACGTAGATTGTCTGTAAGGGCCTTGAGGTATGCATTGATTGAAGGAATTCTTTATAAGAAATCCTATGTAATCCCATATTTGAAATGCCTTAGACCCGAAGAAGCTAGGTCGGCACTTGAAGAGGTACATGAAGGAATCTGTGGGCAGCACTTGGGGGGCAGGGCCCTGGCTCACAAGATTGTCAGACTTGGGTTTTATTGGCCTGAAATGATGGCAGATGCCAAAGAATATGTGAAGAGGTGTGATCGATGCCAGAAGCATGCACCAGTGGTTAGACAACCACCTGAGATGTTGACATCTGTCAATTCACCCATCCCCTTTGCTATGTGGGGAATGGATATACTTGGACCGTTCCCTATGGCCACCGCACAAAGGAAGTTTCTGATTGTGGCTATCGACTACTTCACTAAGTGGATTGAGGCTAAGCCTTTGGCCAAGATCACAACCAAGCAGGTCGCACAGTTCCTATGGGAAAGCGTCATGTGTCGTTATGGAATCCCACGAGTCCTGGTAACGGATAATGGGCTATAATTCAATAACAAGGAGTTCAGAGACTACTGTGAGGAGAACGGTATTGATCTCCGTTTCACCTCGGTGGCACATCCTCAAGCCAATGGGCAGGCTGAAGTCGCTAACCGGATAATCTTGGATGGACTCAAGAAAAGAGTGGAGCATTCAAGAAACACTTGGGTTGATGAATTGTTGTCCATCCTTTGGGCATACCGATCCACGTGCAAAGTAACTACTGGGGAAACCCCATTCATGCTAGCCTATGGGGCTGAAGCTGTGGTACCTGTAGAGATCATGCATGCATCTCCGCGGGTCGAAGCCTTTGAACCTGATACCAATGAGGAAGGGATGAGATTAGCCTTGGACTTGATAGACGAGGTAAGAGATGAAGCGCATGCAAGGAATGTGGAACATCAGAAAAAGGCTTCCTTCTACTATAACCTACGAGTGAAAGAGAGGTTCTTCCGCCAGGGAGACCTAGTGCTCAGGAAGATAGAAGCATCCGGGGTCGGACAGAAAGGAAAGCTAGCCCCGAATTGGGAAGGGCCGTATCGTGTCAAATTTGTTCGAGGCAGAGGAACCTATCAGCTGGAAACCTTGGAGGGAGTGGAAGTGCCCCGGACATGGCACGCTTCAAACCTCAAGGTTTATTATGTTTAATGGCCCCAACTGGGGCATAATTTATAGGAAGTAGAAATAAGGTCGACGAAACCATGCGGAGTAGTTAAGCTCCGAATAGGAAGTAGAGTATCTATGTAAGGGTTGATCCCGGTTTATTGACATCTTTGTCCGCTTATTAATAAAATTTGTCTCTTGCTTTCAGTATGAGTAGTTCTTTTTGTTTTGTTATTTTAAGCACGAAAAGCAAATGTTGTATCAAAACACATGATGGTGTGAGCCATGTGGCTAAATACTAAGAAAACTCTAAAAGCATAACAAGCAATTAATAAGTGAAAGACAAATTTGACAAAGGGAAAAACTACATAAGTAAGCCCCGGAAGGCTAAGTTCGATAAACATATAACATAAAGTACATGGCTGATAAGTTAAAAACCCGAAGGTTAAGTTCGGTACAGACATAAGTAGACATAAGCCACAAGGGGCAAATAGCTAAGATAAAACTAAGATTGGCCTACTCCTCGGCCTCCTGATCATCTGCATGAATCCTGTGATCCTGAGTCTCTTCATTCTCCTCGACAATCTCCATAGGGTTCTCATTCTGGACTCCAGAAGAGGAAGCATCCGCAACTGGTAAAGGACATTTGAAGTCCACGGCTGGGTCAAACAATCCCGGATGCTGGGCAATAACAGAGCTAAGGGCCTGATTCCACCCCTTGGCAAAAACCCCGGGATGGACTTGATCATCGTGATCATCAATAAAGGCTAGGAAGTCTTCGGATTCCATGTAGTCGTCAATAGCCCTAGCTCGATCCATCACGAGCTTCTGATTCTCCGCCCTAAGCTCAGAAAGACTCTTCTCCGCAGTAAGAATGCGCTCCTCCAACACTCCCTTCTCTTTGATAAGGCGTTTGTTTTCCTTCTTGACCGTTTGCTCAGAGTCCCGAAGTTCTTTAGACTGATAGACGAGTGACTGAAAGTAAGCATTGGCCTAAAAAGAGAAAAGAAGAATAAGTCAGAATGATGACAAGATGATGGCAAAAATAGAATTAAAGCGGGGATAAAGAAAAACCAACCATGAATATGGCGTGGGCACCTTGTGCCTCGGTCTCATCAATCATATTTTTCCGAAGAACTATGTTCACCTGATCAGCAATTGGAATTCCGTGCTTTGACCACTCTGCTGCCAAATTGTTATCACCCCCAATAGAATTATGATCGCAAATGCCCCATCCGGGCTTGAATGCAGCCGTGGGCGAACTCTCGGGCACTCGCCTTCTCTTGTCGGCATTGAGGCTATGAGTCAGGAAACTGGGTACCAGGGGCTCAGAAGGATTAGCTTCCTTGGTCAACCTTAGGGTTGACCTCCGAGTGACCTCATCCGGACCCCCAACTCCAAGCTCCGCATCGATCATCGCTGCAGCTGAAAAAGCACAGAACAACACAAAAAGCGAACTAAGAACGAGTACATTTCTAATAAAGACCAAAGCATTAAGTGAAAATTACCCTCTTCACTGACTGAACTAAGTCCGATTTCCCGGAGGATAGATTCTTTGATTATAGCTCTGTAATGAGTATGCCCGTTATCTTTACAAAGTTCATCCCGTTGCGAAATTTCACTCGGGAGAAGCATCTTATCGAATTTCCCCGGATCCTTTACTTTGCAAAACTGAGACTTGAAGTATTTGCCCCAATCTCCACCTCTCCAACGAACAATTACAAATTTCCTCCGCCAGTTAGGATTCTTTTCCGGAGTGGAAATGAAATCAAAGATTTGAGGAACACCAGGACGGTGCTGGATGTGAACCCAGCCCGGTTGGGTATTCGCACTATTTCGAACTAAAAATATACTCCTAAACAAAGGGACACTAAGGGGATACCCTTTTTGAAGACATAATGACATAAAACAAAGAATTGCTTTCCAAGAGTTGGGGGGTAGCTGACAAGGATTAATCCTAATTTCGGCTAGCAAACGAATTATAAAGTCATGTATGGGAAACCTAAGACCCGATTTAAGGGCATCTTCATAAACAAACAAGTCTTCTGGACTCCAGTTACACGTTCTATCACCCGGTTCAGGAAGAACAATCTCGAAAGGAGATTTGATACCGTATTTATGAGCTAATTTACCAGCATCTAATGCGGTTATGCAAGAAAGATAAAGATAAGAATCTAATTGTGAATTGTTTGGGAAAGCATCTCCTAACTCCTCTAGCAATTCAGGAATTGAGTAAACCCTACACTCTAAAACAAGAGTAGGAGAAGGTTTACCTCTTCCGAGAGATCTAGCAGCAATCTTTGAAGCCACATCTTTAGAACCACCAGCCATCTTGAACTTTTTGGATTGAATGACAAAAAATGGATAAACTAGGTGAAGAACAACTCAAATTCTTCAAGCAAAACCTCCTTTGATCTTCAAATCTTCGAAAGTTTCAAGTGTTTTAAGGAATAAACACTTGAAAAACTCAAGAACACTTCAAGTTTCTAAAACTATCTAAAAATTTGAGAGAGAATTTGAGAATTTGAGAATGAGAAGTGTGAATGAGAAGTTCACATCTACTGCTCTTATATAGGAAGCCTAGCAGGTCACTTTAACCTTCTATAGAAGATTGTAGGTCAAAATTAGGGGGAGATTCAAATTTTAAAATTTTTGAAAATTGGCTCCATAATTATGGCGTAAAAAAGGAGAGGGAAGTTTCAAAATTTTGGAATTTCGAAAGCAGGCTCCAAACATTTTCGATTCGAATTTATGTACGAAAAATAAAGTTTCGAACAGCTCAAAATCCGAATGAAATTGCCGAGCCGGAACACAAAAAAGGGTTGGGCCCCATAGCAATTTTCCAATCGGAAATTGTTTAAAAAAAAAAAAAAAAAAAAAAAGCCGAACGCAAACAGCGAGTGGGAGACAAAAAAGGAAAAAATCGAATGAATAAAGAACGAACGAAATTGCCGACTAAGAGAAAAAAAGGGCCTGGCCCCACATTAAATTTCCAATCGGAAATTGTTAAAAAAAAAAAATGGAAAAGCCGAATGAAAACGGCGAGTGGGAGACAAAAAGCTCTGGAATGCATGGCCGAGTTTGTTTAAAAAGAAAAAGACAAAAAGGAGAAAAAGATAAAAAGAAAAGAAAAAAAGAAAAGCCGCAGTGGCCGAATGAATCTGCCGATCAAAGGGAAACAAAGGCCTGGGCCCACATTGAAATTTCCAATCGGAAATTGTAAAAAAAAAAAAAAAAATCATAATGAAGATTGGCCGAGTGAATTTGCCGACCAGGAGCAAAAAAGGGCCAGGCCCCACATTAAATTTTCAATCGAAAATTGTGAAAAATTCCTAAATTATTAGGAAAAATACCTGTGGGTACCCGAAAAATTCCTAAATTATTAGGAAAAATTAAGAAAAATATCTGTGGGTACCCGAAAAATTCCTAAATTATTAGGAAAAATTAAGAAAAATACATGTGGGTACTCGAAAATTCCTAAAATATTAGGAAAAGTATAGAAATATTTTCGAGCGATAATTTATGCTAAAAATGCATGAAAGCTCTATAAATGTGCCGAAATTGCTAAAAGGCAAGCACAAATTAGAACCTCGAATAAGGCAAATCGTCGTAAATATGTAGGTCGCTCCACACTTTACAACCAAGACGATATATGTGAAACACTAGTGTACAAATAAAATCCCATTAATAGGGTAGGAAAAGTCCCGGGTAAGGGATAAAAATGATCCCGAATCTTAATATAGACAACTATAACTTCAACGAAAACCTGATCAGTTTTCCTAGAAGTTGGGGGGCAAATGATATGGGCTGAAAATAAACCTTAGAAATACATTAAATGCTGTATTAATTAAACCTATGTTGGTCCAAGGTTAAAGCCCATTAATGAGGCATGAAACCCTTGAATTTATATTAATTTCGTAGCTGTAAAACCAGCCAAAAATAAGACTTCGAATTTGAGTCAACAAGGAAACTAAATCATATCAGGAGTAACCTCCAAGGCATATCTCTCCAAATACTTATCTTCTTATCTGATAGAAGGCTCCAGAATTGGGCCTAAGCTGTGACTTGTCCAACAAGTCTCCTAATTCCACCCTAATTCTAGGGTTTTCATCACCTATATAAGGACCTGCTCCTTCACATTAAGAACTACGTTTTTGGCTTGATTCTCATCTCTGAGATACGTAGGCATCTTGTGAGGACACGATTTGAGTCACGAAACACAAGCGCAGCCGTTAAAGCTCGAAGCTTCCACAAACCCTAGCATTAAATACACCCTACTTTTTATTCCATATCAAAGTGTTTATGTGATTTGGGAGCTAGCATTAATCTTATGCCCTTGTCTGTTTTCAAGCAACTTGGTCTACCAGAGCCAAAGCCAACTAACATCTCCTTGCAGTTGGCTGATCGGTCTATCACGTATCCGAGGGGTATAGTAGAGGATGTCTTGGTGAAAGTTGATAAGCTCATATTTCCTGCTGATTTTGTTATCTTGGATTTCGAAGAAGACAAGAAGATTCCCATAATCTTGGGAAGGCCTTTTCTAGCTACGGGTCGTACTTTGATTGATGTGCAAAAAGGAGAGCTTACAATGAGGGTGCAAGATCAGAATGTCACCTTTAATGTGTTCAAGGCCATGAAATTTCCGACAGAGGATGAAGAGTGTTGCAGTGTGGAAATAGTTGATACGGGTCAGAGAAAGAAGTTTGATCAGTTGTTGAGCGAAAAGTCAGACACACACATGCTAAAGCATCCCATCACTGATTCCATTGACAGTTCTTCGGTTCGAGATTTTTCGAAAGTAAAGCTTGGGAAACTTCCACCACATTTGAGGTATGTCCTTTTGAATAATGAGCTAGTGATTTTTGAAGAGGGGTATGATAATGTGTTGCGAAGGTGGAAAGCAGATGTTAAGGAAGAAGAAATTTTTGTTCAGCCGGTTGAGTCGGAGAAGAACCTTAGAGGTGTGAAGAAGAAAAAGAAGAAGATTTGGCCTTTGGGTCGTAAAATCAAGTTGAAGTTTGAGGGGAAAGTTTTGTGGAAAGCAAGCAAACAAGATGTCAACGTTCGTATGAATGGTTTTTCTGTTGAGAATGGTTCAGTTATTCTTTTGAAACCGCCATGAGTTGAGGAAGTAACGTCAAGCTATTGACGTTAAAGAAGCGCTTCGTGGGAGGCAACCCATGCATTAGTGTAGAAAAAAAAAATGAGTGTAGTGCAAAAAAAAATTGCAAAATTACAAAATTAAAAAATTTTCAACAGTCGACAGAAATCGTCCAAGGCTGCGTCCAGGCCGCAGCGCCAACATGTATCTGTCCAGGTGTAATAACCCGGATTTTTCAAGAAATGATTTTATTATTATTTCAATAATAATAATGTTTTCCTAAAATGAGGAGGATTTTTTTTTATTTAATTATTTTCGGTTAAGTGGAACCTGGTCCTCCTATTTAAAATTTTATTGACTGAGTAGATACCTCGAGTCAATAGTTTATTTGTGCAAAGATTTGATTTTGGAATGTGAAATTATTTAGTAAAGATTTTATTTTAAATTACTGAATAATTCAGAGATTTTAAAATCCTTAGAAAATGTTTATTTTAATTATTTGAGAATTTGTAGAAATTACTTGATTAATATATAAAACCAATAATTTGAGATTTTACTAAAACAATAGTGTTTGTAGTATTTTTATAAAGCCATGTAAATTGTGAATTATGAATCACAATTATTATTTTTATGATTTGTTTTTGTAAATTATTATTGATTTGTTAAATGCATATCAATTTACAAAATTTAGATTTAATTCCAATTCTTTCTCCAAAAGTCTTTAAAAATATTCTAGTATTTAATTATGCTAAAAATTTTATTTTTACAAATTAGAGTTATTAGTGTAAAATATTATTTATAGTGTGTAGTAATTAATTGGGTGTTTTAAATTGTTATTGGGCTTGAGGCCCATTAGGGCAACACAGCTTATATTCATACAAACACACGCAGCCACACACTCAAACACACAGAGCCGCGCATAAACCAGCTCGGGGGAGGGGGAAAAGAAATCATCGGGAAAATGGGGGAGAAAGGAGAAAGAATTGAAGTGGGGTTTGATTATATATATATGTATGTATATTCGTGGGTGTGTATGTGTTAGAGGTGTGTGTGCAGTGAAGTAAAAAGGGGGGGGTCGAGTTGTGCTACAGCAGGTCGGAGGAGGCCGCGCGGGGGATGGCCGGCAGCAAGGGCGGCGCAGCCGCGGCCGGTGAAGGGTCAGGCGCGCGTGCAGCAGTGGAGGAGAGAGAGAGAGAGAGAGAGAGAGAGAGAGAGAGAGAGAGAGGGAGAGAGAGAGAGAGAGAGAGAGGTGGGAGAGATTTTCCGGGGGAGTGGCTACCGTGGTGGCTCACCGGAGGTATAAATTCGGTATACATACGTTTATGTGTATATTTTAATTGAATTATTATTGTTTTAATTTAATTAGATTTAATTGCAAATATATTTGTTAATTTCCGAAAATTAATTTCGGAGAGTTTAGTTGCTAATTATAATTGATGGGAGTAATTGTGAGTTTAATGTGTTAATTGTAGTAGTTTAATTATTAAATTAGTATTGTTACAATTTAATTAGTTGTAAAATTGTGAGTATTGTTTAATTGTCGTAATTGTAATTAGATATAAATTGTAAGTTAATATGCTAATTTTCGTAATTAGATTAATATGGTGGATTGTGAATATTATCGGGATTTCCGTATTTTATTCGGAGAGTCTATAATTGTGATTAATCGTAATTGTTGAGTTTAGTGATTGCTAAATGTTTAGTGCTAATTGCTAATTGTTAGTTTCCAAATTGTAATTTTTAAATTGTTAAGTGCTAAGTGCTAAGTGCTAATTGTTATCGTCATATGAGGTATAGTTATAAGAGTTGGCTTATCGGTAAATGTCTATGTGCTAAATGGTTTAAGTCGGGTCGTAGCAATTGTTAGAAGTCATAGTGCCAACTACGTGGTGTTGGCTTAAATGTGGATAAACTTAGTTTACTTTTCCTTATGTGCTAGTTGCCGCATGTCTGGGCGGGTACTTTTCCTTATGTGCTAGTTGCCGCAAGTCTGGGCGGGTACTTTTCCTTATGTGCTAGTTGCCGCATGTCTGGGCGGGTACTTTTCTTATATGTTTACTTTTATGTTGCTGCAAGTTGAGGCAGCTTTTATTTTATCAAAAGCAGGGTTATAAATTGTTTTGTTGGCATGGAGGGGCTGAGCCCATAGTCCGATAAACGAATACTACATGCCGAAATTTTCTAAAAATCCCCTGCATTTTAATTTATTTAACTTATTTGATTTCAAGGGTTTAAAGGTATGATTTGGGTGTTAACTGTTTATGTGTATATGTGTTAAGTGAATTAATTCGAGGATTATGTGCTAATTCGAGGATTAAATGTGTCTTGAAGATTAAATGGGTATTATGAGTCTTTATCGAGGGCTAAGTATGTTTTGAGGATTACTTGTTAATTAACTTGTGACGAGAGTATGTCAATAGTATTATGGTCAAAAGTGTTAAGTGGAGTTTTGACTAAGTGTTATAACTGTGTAGGGTTATGATATGTTGGATACTAGGAAATGTTCACTTTATATTAGGGGACTCTTCTAGTGTTGTTTGCTATTACTAAATGTCTTATGTGCATTAAGTGGTATTAGAGTAGTCAACTATAGGGAGGACACCTATAGTTTGACTTTATGATTATTTAGTGATAATCCCGAGTTGTGTCTACTCGATATACGTGGTATGACTGACACGTACGCGTAACTATTTCAGTACCATTAGGGCATAATCGAGATGGAATGACGTGCATCCAAAAAGGAAGATCGAGACGTCAGGTAAGGTCCAGGGAATTGCTTGGATGAAGTGCGAAAGGTTTATTCGCGGTTTTTGCTTTCGGCTAAGGACCAGAGGCAAGTTTATTTACACATACTCTATCGTTCAGAGTATACCTATTTTGAATTATATAAAACGTGCGGAAAAAGGTTTTCAATCCCTAATTGCGAGTTTTAATCTTGTGCTCCTCCTTCCAAATCATTTTATTCTTGACTTTGCTAGCAATATTAAATTCTTCTCGTGCAATAATCAACACCCATGACTTATAATACTGTCGATGGGTGGTGACATTCTTATGGTTCTACATCTCGATTTATATGTTGTATATTTATAAACTTTTGTAATGTGGTAGA
Organism: Kitagawia praeruptora; assembly: GCA_037693485.1. Lineage (NCBI taxonomy): Eukaryota > Viridiplantae > Streptophyta > Magnoliopsida > Apiales > Apiaceae > Kitagawia > Kitagawia praeruptora. Next base: position 119,730,885 of record CM075352.1, read on the forward strand.
GGACTATATGTTATGAGGTATATATAGATACATATACGTATATATGGAACTACGTGGTGAAGGCTCCGAGGGTAGAGCGTGTATTGAGTTTTAGAACTTAGCCGCGTGTTGGGGCTATTTTGTATTCTATGTTTTCGAAAACCCGGGCAAAGCTTTTAAAAAGAATTTCGCAATAATTAACCTAAAGGCAACATCACCAATAAACCAGTGTTTATTTAATTAATAGATGCTCCTGAAAGCATTTACTAATTAAATAAACCTTATTCGCCTAATTAAATTTATTTAATTAGATGAATATCATTTTCAAAACGCTTTCTTAAAATCACTTTGTCCCGGAGAAATAATAAAACAATTTAATGGAGTGATTCTATCTAGTATATTATTTATCGGAGATAGTTTATTTTCAATACGGATTAAAGATATTCCAATGGTTATAAATTGGGTACTTTCAGCTTAAAACAGCTAGATTGATATCGATATATGTTATTTGAATGCTTATCTAATTCGATGAATATTAATTATAATATTCATTAAGAAACAAAAAAAAAAAGGGAAAGAGAAGAAGGATTTTCATGCTTATTAATTATTTCTTATTGACTGAGAGTCAGTAGTAGTTATGTGATAAAGTGGCTAAAGTTTGGAGACTGCTGGAGAGATTGTGTCTTGATTTTGATTAGAAACATTCCAAGAGTTGTATTTGGGTGTTTTGAGGTTATTAAATATTCCAGTATTAATAGTAAATATTATTTGAATATTACTTAATAAATGAATATTAATTTGAGTATTCTTTTAAAAAAGGGATTATTGAATATTTATTATTTGTTACATAGTAGTCAAATATTTATTAAATACTCTAAGTGTTTTGAAGGTTATAAAACACTATTTAAAGGTTGTCTAAGGACTTTCATAGCCATTTAAAATATTATATTTTGAATCTATCTAGGTAAGTTACTTTTCAAGAACTTATATATATATGGAATTACCCTGTTGTGGTTACAAGCTTTATGTGTACCATTTCCCTTGTGTGATCACAAAACCCTGTGTCGAGATTGATATCAGTACAAGTGTATATCTATACTTGAACTCAAAACATTTTCGAAAACCCCCGGTCAGGTTTTACTCTCTTGCTCGTTTTTTTCAAGAAATTATCGGTCGACTGAAGTCGAACTTCAACTACTCGAATTTTCTATCAAAATGATTTTTTTGAAAAGAAAAGAAAAAGGGGACTCTGGCAGGTGTGGGAATCGTTGACGAACGATTCTCGGGATGTGTAAGCGGCCGTGAGTCAGGCGGTCCATCAATTATTATTCCGGCCCATGTGTTGCCGAAGGATGATTACGGATGTAGTTTTCATCGAGGGTGATTACGGATGTAGTTTTCACTCGGGGATAGTTACGGATGTAGTTTCTATCCTTCTACCGGTAGAGAAGACCCGCGGATTATTGGACTTGGATGTGGCGACTGATCATCGTCAATCCTTGTCAGGTTTTTATGTTTTCTTTAAGTCCCATCCTCCACTTTGGAAAAATACTCAAACACTGCTTCTTAGGCCTAAGTGCCAAGTAGCCGATAGTGTTGTTTTCAATTTTGAAAGATGATGAATTCATGCAGTATCTAGAACTGCAATATTATTCTAACAATAATGGCACGTACTTGTGCACTTTTGCAATTATTCAAAAGATGAAAGATGGTTCATCGGTTATTGATGTTAAATCCCAAATGTTTTGCTTCAAGAGCTTTGACTCTCTTCCTATCAGTTATTCCTGAGTTCAGACTTATCAAGTGGTAACGAACTTATACCCTGTATAGAATCTTGAACTGTAAGGTGTTTTGATGATAATGATATACTCATGTGTATATACTTACAAACTTGAGGAGTATTAAAAAGGGAACTTTATAATGGTTGGTTTGTATATGATGATAAGCAACTGTCTTAGCAGCATATTGAACTGCGTATTTTGAAAAGCCTCCTAAAAGATTAGCAATACTGTAGTGTACACTATTTCGCTAAGATATGAGGATTACTACGATTATTATAACTTATCTGTTCATTGGTTGTTGCGTTAAACGTCATATTTTCTTTATTGAAGTTTCATTGTTGTAAATATTTCGAAATTGATATTAAGTATCGTTATACTTCGAAAACTCCATGTGTATATTGATATATATTGTTGTGCTCTATTAATACTTGTGGGCAATTCTTTCGCTCATACTTGCTTGTTTTAAATATTAACCTTTCAGAGGAAGGTAGATGATTGAGGCTTATCTGCAAGGCTCAGAAGAAGCAGGCAGTACGCCCTTATGAAGATGATATGATCCAGAACATAGATAGCTGGAATAAGTTATATGTAAGTTCATTGATGTGTAATATATATTACTTTGTATTGAGTAGTACTAGTTACTGGTGTACTTCCCAACGAAGCTATACTAGTAGTATAAGATTTGTAAGACATAGTGCGATGTAATAAAATGGATGTAATGAAGGTGTAAAGATTTTAGTTCTTGTTTCTAGCCCTATGACCTAAAAGATGCTTGGTGGTTGGGGTAGCACAGTTATATTTCAGTTTTAATGATTACAGATGGTTTAATGTTGTTAAACAGGTAATTTGATGTTAAGGATTTCCGCGTGACGACCAAATCCCTGACCCCGGATTTGGGGCGTTACAGAAATGGTATCAGAGCTTAGGTTATAGTAAACTAGAAACGAGAGTGAGTAGGAGTGGGTATAGTTATGTGAGAACGTCAGAACTCATGTAGAGTTCCTGTTGGACTATTGGATATAGTACCAATGATTAAGATAAGATTTTGAGGAATATGTTGAGGTAGACTTCACTTCTTGTGGTGATGGATGTCTGCTAAAGAACTCTTAGAGACAAGTGTTGGTTGGCAGGGGCATAGAGAGCCCGAGGCCTAAATTTAATATGATTTTAGGGGATTCATGGAGGCAGTTATGTATTCCCCGAATGATAGGAAATTTCAATATGATGATGAAGGATGGAAAGCTGGCATCCAGTATTATGACAATGATGAGTTGAGATAGTATCCGTACTGTTAAAATTCCAAAAAGGGAAGTAAAACAAGATCCCTATGAAAGAGTATCAGCCGAAGTTGCGGGTATTTAATCTTCTCGAGTTTAAGAGAGCTTAAGGTAATATTATGAATGGATTGGTGGATAGACACCGATTGTCTCAAAATTATAGAAGTAAAAAGGGTGAAGATGAGATTGATCAATAAGATGAAATGTTTTAAGAATCAAGACGGACTGAGAAAGTCTGAGATTACCTAGTACGAAGGTTGTTATGCCAAAAAGGGATAAGCTTAAGTTGCACACGGAATTGTCATGAGGACAGGAACATGTGGTATAAATACGGTTATAATGGTGACTGGATCTAAGTATGTATTTCCAGCAATGTTCCAGAATATCGCCCATTCGGCACGTGGAATTCGTCGTTGCTAGGGGCGACACCGGTATCGAAGTCTTCTCAAAGAATAGAACGCTTGCGTGAGATGCTTGCGCCGAGTCGAATAGAACTCCTTAATATCGTAAAATGCCGATGGTTGAATCTCTAGCGACTATTACGAGTCGACGATGACGTCGGTTATCGAGCACCTTAGGGTGTGCGTGGAAAAGAAGAGCGCTACAATCGAACAATTATCCGTCAGAGGAGCCGACATGGAAGGCATCCGAGGAGACCTTGGCATTACCCTCCCCAATTATGAATCATTTTGATTACTTCCCCCGTCTGAATTATTTGATATCTCCCCATTTGCAACTTATGTTTATTATCTCCCCAATGTGAATTATTTGACACATCCCCGTGCATAAATTATTTGGATTACCTCCCTAATCTATGACCTATCTTGACATCTCTCCAAGAGAGAATTTCGATAAAGAATATACTCCCTCTTCGAAGTTGTTTTATAATACTCATGTTAAACCATATTGGTTTCAATTTTGCTAGAAGCTGTCATTATACCTACTTTCAGATTTATGAGACCCTATCGATTGATGATATTTAAATTCCCACTTTTCTTTAAATATTGGATAATCCTATGGTGCTATAGCACCACTTGCTTGTTGTATACCAGTATCTTTCTGGTTATCCTTTTCTTTGGAAATCACACCTTTGGAATCCGTTCAATTCAACTCCAAGGTGTCCCTTGAGAATTAATTGTCAAAATACGATAATTACTAACTTGACTTTGAATTGCTTTCATACTTCTCAACTTCCACTGGGACGAACAACCCTATATTTATAGGGGCCACAAGGACCATCTTTCTGTGTGATAGAAGTCTGATGGGACGCCATCACTTGTGTGTTGTGAAATACAAGAAGGCTAATTACCTTTAGTAATGTCTTAACTGAGACACGCAACGTGAGTTCTTATGATCATATTGATCTCTCAGTAAATTCTCTTATTTCAAATAAGGTTTACTTTAATACTCATAACCTTATGATCATCAATGTGTGGCAATAGCCTTGATAGGACATCTATCTTTTCAAAGTTTCATAATTCTTATTACCTCTAATGAATTTCAAGGGGATGCCAACCAGGTCGGCCAAGTCGTAAATTTGCTGATCAAAACTGGATTCGAACGGAATCGCCAAGAGCAAGAGCGAATCCCAAGGCGAATAGAATATCAGTGACGTATCAATAGAATTAGTGCATTCTCTCTCTCAAGAATGTCATATTAATAGAGTCAGTGAACTCTCTCTCTTAAGGATAGTATAATAATAGAAAGTTGGGCAAGACGTATATGTGAAAGGAATAATGGTAGGTTATAAGACTCCAGCGATAATTGTGTCAGACAGAGAATCGAGGTTTGAATTGAGATATTGGAGAAGTTGTTTACGAAGAGACACTATCTCCTGTTTTGCAGAATAAGTGATGATGAAAGAGTTAAGGAATCCCAGTAGTGGCCTTAGCTGATTCCGTGGACGGAATCCTTTTAAGGAGGGTAGACTGTAATAACCCGGATTTTTCAAGAAATGATTTTATTATTATTTCAATAATAATAATGTTTTCCTAAAATGAGGAGGATTTTTTTTTATTTAATTATTTTCGGTTAAGTGGAACCTGGTCCTCCTATTTAAAATTTTATTGACTGAGTAGATACCTCGAGTCAATAGTTTATTTGTGCAAAGATTTGATTTTGGAATGTGAAATTATTTAGTAAAGATTTTATTTTAAATTACTGAATAATTCAGAGATTTTAAAATCCTTAGAAAATGTTTATTTTAATTATTTGAGAATTTGTAGAAATTACTTGATTAATATATAAAACCAATAATTTGAGATTTTACTAAAACAATAGTGTTTGTAGTATTTTTATAAAGCCATGTAAATTGTGAATTATGAATCACAATTATTATTTTTATGACTTGTTTTTGTAAATTATTATTGATTTGTAAAATGCATATCAATTTAGAAAATTTAGATTTAATTCCAATTCTTTCTCCAAAAGTCTTTAAAAATATTCTAGTATTTAATTATGCTAAAAATTTTATTTTTACAAATTAGAGTTATTAGTGTAAAATATTATTTATAGTGTGTAGTAATTAATTGGGTGTTTTAAATTGTTATTGGGCTTGAGGCCCATTAGGGCAACACAGCTTATATTCATACAAACACATGCAGCCACACACTCATACACACAGAGCCGCACATAAACCAGCTCGGGGGAGGGGGAAAAGAAATCATCGGGAAAATGGGGGAGAAAGGAGAAAGAATTGAAGTGGGGTTTGATTATATATATATGTATGTATATTCGTGGGTGTGTATGTGTTAGAGGTGTGTGTGCAGTGAAGTAAAAAGGGGGGGTCGAGTTGTGCTACAGCAGGTCGGAGGAGGCCGCGCGGGGGATGGCCGGCAGCAAGGGCGGCGCAGCCGCGGCCGGTGAAGGGTCAGGCGCGCGTGCAGCAGTGGAGGAGAGAGAGAGAGAGAGAGAGAGAGGGAGAGAGAGAGAGAGAGAGAGAGAGAGAGAGGTGGGAGAGATTTTCCGGGGGAGTGGCTACCGTGGTGGCTCACCGGAGGTATAAATTCGGTATACATACGTTTATGTGTATATTTTAATTGAATTATTATTGTTTTAATTTAATTAGATTTAATTGCAAATATATTTGTTAATTTCCGAAAATTAATTTCGGAGAGTTTAGTTGCTAATTATAATTGATGGGAGTAATTGTGAGTTTAATGTGTTAATTGTAGTAGTTTAATTATTAAATTAGTATTGTTACAATTTAATTAGTTGTAAAATTGTGAGTATTGTTTAATTGTCGTAATTGTAATTAGATATAAATTGTAAGTTAATATGCTAATTTTCGTAATTAGATTAATATGGTGGATTGTGAATATTATCGGGATTTCCGTATTTTATTCGGAGAGTCTATAATTGTGATTAATCGTAATTGTTGAGTTTAGTGATTGCTAAATGTTTAGTGCTAATTGCTAATTGTTAGTTTCCAAATTGTAATTTTTAAATTGTTAAGTGCTAAGTGCTAAGTGCTAATTGTTATCGTCATATAAGGTATAGTTATAAGAGTTGGCTTATCGGTAAATGTCTATGTGCTAAATGGTTTAAGTCGGGTCGTAGCAATTGTTAGAAGTCATAGTGCCAACTACGTGGTGTTGGCTTAAATGTGGATAAACTTAGTTTACTTTTCCTTATGTGCTAGTTGCCGCATGTCTGGGCGGGTACTTTTCCTTATGTGCTAGTTGCCGCAAGTCTGGGCGGGTACTTTTCCTTATGTGCTAGTTGCCGCATGTCTGGGCGGGTACTTTTCTTATATGTTTACTTTTATGTTGCTGCAAGTTGAGGCAGCTTTTATTTTATCAAAAGCAGGGTTATAAATTGTTTTGTTGGCATGGAGGGGCTGAGCCCATAGTCCGATAAACGAATACTACATGCCGAAATTTTCTAAAAATCCCCTGCATTTTAATTTATTTAACTTATTTGATTTCAAGGGTTTAAAGGTATGATTTGGGTGTTAACTGTTTACGTGTATATGTGTTAAGTGAATTAATTCGAGGATTATGTGCTAATTCGAGGATTAAATGTGTCTTGAAGATTAAATGGGTATTATGAGTCTTTATCGAGGGCTAAGTATGTTTTGAGGATTACTTGTTAATTAACTTGTGACGAGAGTATGTCAATAGTATTATGGTCAAAAGTGTTAAGTGGAGTTTTGACTAAGTGTTATAACTGTGTAGGGTTATGATATGTTGGATACTAGGAAATGTTCACTTTATATTAGGGGACTCTTCTAGTGTTGTTTGCTATTACTAAATGTCTTATGTGCATTAAGTGGTATTAGAGTAGTCAACTATAGGGAGGACACCTATAGTTTGACTTTATGATTATTTAGTGATAATCCCGAGTTCTGTCTACTCGATATACGTGGTATGACTGACACGTACGCGTAACTATTTCAGTACCATTAGGGCATAATCGAGATGGAATGACGTGCATCCAAAAAGGAAGATCGAGACGTCAGGTAAGGTCCAGGGAATTGCTTGGACGAAGTGCGAAAGGTTTATTCGCGGTTTCTGCTTTCGGCTAAGGACCAGAGGCAAGTTTATTTACACATACTCTATCGTTCAGAGTATACCTATTTTGATTTATATAAAACGTGCGGAAAAAGGTTTTCAATCCCTAATTGCGAGTTTTAATCTTGTGCTCCTCCTTCCAAATCATTTTATTCTTGACTTTGCTAGCAATATTAAATTCTTCTCGTGCAATAATCAACACCCATGACTTATAATACTGTCGATGGGCGGTGACATTCTTATGGTTCTACATCTCGATTTATATGTTGTATATTTATAAACTTTTGTAATGTGGTAGAGGACTATATGTTATGAGGTATATATAGATACATATACGTATATATGGAACTACGTGGTGAAGGCTCCGAGGGTAGAGCGTGTATTGAGTTTTAGAACTTAGCCGCGTGTTGGGGCTATTTTGTATTCTATGTTTTCGAAAACCCGGGCAAAGCTTTTAAAAAGAATTTCGCAATAATTAACCTAAAGGCAACATCACCAATAAACCAGTGTTTATTTAATTAATAGATGCTCCTGAAAGCATTTACTAATTAAATAAACCTTATTCGCCTAATTAAATTTATTTAATTAGATGAATATCATTTTCAAAACGCTTTCTTAAAATCACTTTGTCCCGGAGAAATAATAAAACAATTTAATGGAGTGATTCTATCTAGTGTATTATTTATCGGAGATAGTTTATTTTCAATACGGATTAAAGATATTCCAATGGTTATAAATTGGGTACTTTCAGCTTAAGACAGCTAGATTGATATCGATATATGTTATTTGAATGCTTATCCAATTCGATGAATATTAATTATAATATTCATTAAGAAACAAAAAAAAAGGGAAAGAGAAGAAGGATTTTCATGCTTATTAATTATTTCTTATTGACCGAGAGTCAGTAGTAGTTATGTGATAAAGTGGCTAAAGTTTGGAGACTGTTGGAGAGATTGTGTCTTGATTTTGATTAGAAACATTCCAAGAGTTGTATTTGGGTGTTTTGAGGTTATTAAATATTCCAGTATTAATAGTAAATATTATTTGAATATTACTTAATAAATGAATATTAATTTGAGTATTCTTTTAAAAAAGGGATTATTGAATATTTATTATTTGTTACATAGTAGTCAAATATTTATTAAATACTCTAAGTGTTTTGAAGGTTATAAAACACTATTTAAAGGTTGTCTAAGGACTTTCATAGCCATTTAAAATATTATATTTTGAATCTATCTAGGTAAGTTACTTTTCAAGAACTTATATATATATGGAATTACCCTGTTGTGGTTACAAGCTTTATGTGTACCATTTCCCTTGTGTGATCACAAAACCCTGTGTCGAGATTGATATCAGTACAAGTGTATATCTATACTTGAACTCTTTTGAACTCAAAACATTTTCGAAAACCCCCGGTCAGGTTTTACTCTCTTGCTCGTTTTTTTCAAGAAATTATCGGTCGACTGAAGTCGAACTTCAACTACTCGAATTTTCTATCAAAATGATTTTTTTGAAAAGAAAAGAAAAAGGGGACTCTGGCAGGTGTGGGAATCGTTGACGAACGATTACCGGGATGTGTAAGCGGCCGTGAGCCAGGCGGTCCATCAATTATTATTCCGGCCCATGTGTTGCCGAAGGATGATTACGGATGTAGTTTTCATCGAGGGTGATTACGGATGTAGTTTTCACTCGGGGATAGTTACGGATGTAGTTTCTATCCTTCTACCGGTAGAGAAGACCCGCTGATTATTGGACTTGGATGTGGCGACTGATCATCGTCAATCCTTGTCAGGTTTTTATGTTTTCTTTAAGTCCCATCCTCCACTTTGGAAAAATACTCAAACACTGCTTCTTAGGCCTAAGTGCCAAGTAGCCGATAGTGTTGTTTTCAATTTTGAAAGATGATGAATTCATGCAGTATCTAGAACTGCAAGATTATTCTAACAATAATGGCACGTACTTGTGCACTTTTGCAATTATTCAAAAGATGAAAGATGGTTCATCGGTTATTGATGTTAAATCCCAAATGTTTTGCTTCAAGAGCTTTGACTCTCTTCCTATCAGTTATTCCTGAGTTCAGACTTATCAAGTGGTAACGAACTTATACCCTGTATAGAATCTTGAACTGTAAGGTGTTTTGATGATAATGATATACTCATGTGTATATACTTACAAACTTGAGGAGTATTAAAAAGGGAACTTTATAATGGTTGGTTTGTATATGATGATAAGCAACTATCTTAGCAGCATATTGAACTGCGTATTTTGAAAAGCCTCCTAAAAGATTAGCAATACTGTAGTGTACACTATTTCGCTAAGATATGAGGATTACTACGATTATTATAACTTATCTGTTCATTGGTTGTTGCGTTAAACGTCATATTTTCTTTATTGAAGTTTCATTGTTGTAAATATTTCGAAATTGATATTAAGTATCGTTATACTTCGAAAACTCCATGTGTATATTGATATATATTGTTGTGCTCTATTAATACTTGCTGGGCAATTCTTTCGCTCATACTTGCTTGTTTTAAATATTAACCTTTCAGAGGAAGGTAGATGATTGAGGCTTATCTGCAAGGCTCAGAAGAAGCAGGCAGTACGCCCTTATGAAGATGATATGATCCAGAACATAGATAGCTGGAATAAGTTATATGTAAGTACATTGATGTGTAATATATATTACTTTGTATTGAGTAGTACTAGTTGCTGGTGTACTTCCCAACGAAGCTATACTAGTAGTATAAGATTTGTAAGACATAGTGTGATGTAATAAAATGGTTGTAATGAAGGTGTAAAGATTTTAGTTCTTGTTTCTAGCCCTATGACCTAAAAGATGCTTGGTGGTTGGGGTCGCAGAGTTATATTTCAGTTTTAATGATTACAGATGGTTTAATGTTGTTAAACAGGTAATTTGATGTTAAGGATTTCCGCGTGACGACCAAATCCCTGACCCCGGATTTGGGGCGTTACACCAGGTATAGTTTTTTGTTGTACAGGTGATGTTTTAAAAAAAAATATATACACAAAATAAAAAGGCTGCCGACAGAATATGTTCAAGGCCATGGCGCGGGAATTCAAGGCTGCGGCGCTAGACTCCTACTACCCAGGCGCGTGTATTGTACTGTCCAGGTTAGTTAATATATACTCCCCTGTCCCTCTCATTTCTTTATAGTTACTATTTTGGGGTGTTCCTCTCATTTCTTTACATTCCAAAAATAGTAAGTTTTTCCCACTATTACACCCACCATCTCATATATTTAACAATAAAAAACACTATTACACCCACTACTTTCCTCCACTATCTCATATCTATAATTAAATATTAATAGGTCCACCACTTTACCCACTTTTCATCTAACTTTACTCATTTTTTACACATTTTCTTGGTCTCCGTGCCCATCCCTCATGTAAACAACCATGAGGGACGGAGGGAGTACCAGTTTAGTTAATGTACGTGTGTTTATGTGTTTTTATATATTAAATTCAATTCATCTCCTAAATCAATTCCAACCCCTTTTCTAATTATTTTTTTCCACCTAAAATCCTAATTCTAGTCCTATATTAATTCCAATTTAGTCCCAATCCATCTCTTATTTTATTTTTTATTTTTATTTTTATTTTTATTTTTTTTTCCCAAATCTATATACACACCTATACATACAAATCCAATTCTTCTTCTATTTATTTAAATCTCTAAAAATTCAATTCTAAAGAGAAATTAATTGCAAGATCACCTCTCCGATTCGTATTGTGTAAAAAAAAAAATTCTAATATTATTTTTATTACGAATTTGTGTTCTTGTAAATTGGGATTTTGTATTATTCTTGGAATTTGGGCTATTTTTGGTGTGATATTGCTTGGTAATTATTGGTGGAGCTTCTTGTGAGTTGGGTATTGATTCTTATGGCTCCTAAGCGTGGGAGAGGTAATGCTAGTGTTGCAAAGGCGCCGAGTAGGTATGTTTTCTGCTATCCCTTGTATTTACTTTCATTCAATGCGGACATTGAATATTTTAAGTTTGGGGGTGGTTTGAGGGATTAGTAGTTGTTGTTGTTGTATTATGTGTTCATGTAGAATTTCATGCTTGGCATATTAGTAGTATTAAATTATGCATGATTGTTTTGTTTGTGTTATTTACGTTTGGTGCATATAGGACATTCTGTTTTTATGTTCGTATATCATGTGAGTTCATAATAGTTTGCAAATGCACCCATGCTTGATAGGAATTTTGTGTTGTTGACGCTTTTGATTGAGAAGTGATATGCTTTGTTCTTGTGCACACACATACACTAGTAAGTTGAAGCTAGTAGACTTATTGAATGTTGTAAGTGATTAGAAGGACATGAATATGTGCAAGATGATTTAGTTTGCATGCTTTGAATACAAGTCGGTGCGTTAGAGAGATTTTTGCTTGGGATTGAGTATGTTTTTCCACCAAGTGAGTTTTTGAGCCATATTGCATATTTTCAATTTATTCGGTTTCATGAGTGTCCACGGATTGTTTGCATTGCTAGCAGTTGTTTGAGGTCTTTATTGAAACGCATGACATTATTTGACGATTAAAATGATAAAGGCATTTAGGATTAACCGCATATTTTCCCCTATTACCACACCATATTTACATGATCAATTAGTTAACCCGTTGAGCTTAATCCTATTTTTTCGGTGACATACCACATTACTTGCCTAGACCTTTTTCTTGTATTTGCCTTTCATTAATTTGAACCCACATTGTCAAAGTCTAGTAGAGTGCTTAAGGGAGTAATAAGGTGTGCAGGAGGGGTTTATTGTTGGTCTTACTTTTGGGGGAAATATTGAAATTGGGTTTGTTTACTTGATAGTCGGCATATGTAATAAATTCATGGGATCGTTGTTATTGTTTATATTATTGTTTTATCTAGCTCTCGAAAAAAAATGAAGAAAAAAAAGAGAAAAAAAAAATATGAAAAAAAAGAAAAAAAAATTATGAGAGCATGTTTGTGTTTGTTGTGATCCTATTTCAGTCGACTGTTTGTTTTGAGTAAAAATTATGTGGGGGGGAAAAATAGGGTGTTGTGTATGATTAATTATGGTACTTACTAGCTTTTGACACTTCACCTGTTTTGGCTTATTTGACATACCTTGTCCCTAGCCCCGTTACAACCCAATTAAAGACCTTTTGATTATCGTCATTGATGTATGTTGTGTTAAGAGTTAGATTGATACCAAATGTCAAGCATGCTTATGATTTTGTTGGAATTGAGTGATACACTTACCCTTGTTCTTGAGTGAATATTCTTTTGTGAGTGGATTGTGAGTGTTTGCTTGTTCTTGCGTATGAGATCCCGAGTGCTGTCTCAAAGATGTACTCTTGTAGGCTTAGCATGTTTACTAACTTATTCTTACACTTGACATGGGCTTGTGAGAACTTATGCATGTTCATTGAGTAGACTATGTGAATACTTGCACTTTCGACACCAAGACATTGCGTATTTACTTTGATTCTTAAGTTGATATGGCATGAGAGGATTTGAAGGTATGGTAGGATATTATTACTAGATTAATTGCATTTTCATTTAGTTGCATTCATGCATTGCATTGCATTGCCTTAGGTTAAATAGATTTTGTGGGTACATTCGCTATAGGCCCTCACGAGACCTTACTCGTCCACTAGGGCTGCCTAGGGGTTTAAAGGGCTTGTTGCATATTCCAAATGCAACCGTGATCACCTACGGAAGTGGTACTAGTTAGTTAGTTAGTTGTAATTGTTTATGCTTGAGGACAAGCATCGGTTTAAGTTTGGGGGTGTGATAAGTGGATTTTATATCCACTTGGAGCATTCTAAATCGGCTTAAATTGATTGTTTTGGACTCAAGTTTCTTGTAGTTTTGATGTGTTTTGCTTAGTTGTGCAGATTTACAAGAATGTTGATTAAGGTTGATGCTTCTATCGTTTTTGGAGGATTAATTAATTAAAATTCGGATTTTCCGGGAAGGTTGCGCAGTCTACACTGTTTTGGCCATATCTGGAGTTTTAGAAGTCCGTTTTCAGCGATCTTACTGCCCACGCGAAGCTTGGGAGATTTTATACAACATGGGATAGGTGTTGCACGAGCAGGTTGCGTGTGGTGGGCGCAGGAAGCACGAGAAGAAGACTGTTGGAAGCAGGAAATTACTGTTTTGCCCTTTTTAAGTTCTAATTATATTTTGGGCAGTTTTTAACACCTTAATTAAATTCTAATTGTGAAAGAAGGTAATTTATTGTTGGGAAAGAAATCTAGAGCCTATTTAAACACATCTAAGCATTGTAATTTGTATCATAGTTTTATTATTTTAACATAGCTTAGATCTGAAAGGGAGAAAAGGAGAGAAGGATTCAACGCTCGTGACAAGCAACAGATCTAGATCTACTTCATCCTTTGTGTTATTCTGGATTATAGATTTGTTTTCTCAACTCTTAATTTTAATAATATTGTTGTTTCTTTCTTTCATATCTTGTTTATTATCATGTTTTCATCAAATCCCATTACGATGAACGGTTCAATTATGGGCTAATCGTTGTCATGGGATTCTTGATATCCTCGTATGGTTAATCTTAATGCTTTTAGATGTGTAGCTAACATCTAAATTGAATTGTTAATCTCTTGTGAAGCGAGAGTGGATCTTGAGATTTAGAACTTTCCATGCTAGCATAGGATAGGTTGATGTTTTAGCATCATGATTTGTGGCATGAATAGAGATATTATGCTACCCTATGTGGATAACTTGTGCTTAAACCTTTATGTTTTCAAATTCTATAGAGATATATGGTCTAAACATAATTGGTGTCTACCCATCTTCTATCTCTTTTGTGGATGCATGCGTAGTTTGGTACTAGTATACCGAGAGGTAACTTTTACTTGTTTCGTGTTGTCCGATCAGATATCAAATCCCACATGTGTATTGATTAAAGGCATCAACTCTAAGTGAAGTAGATAATGAAGTTAGAGTCCCATGTTTTTATTCTCATAAGTAATTCGATTCATATTCTTATTAGTTAATTTAAGTCTTAGTTTTTTAATTTGCATCTTAGTTAATTTTAGTTAATCAAAAACCAATCTTGTTCTTTGTCTTAGCAGTGAATTAAAACCATACATTGTTGCATAGGTACTAAATTGAAGTAAAAACCTGATCTCTGTGGGAACGAACTTGACTTATATCTATATTACTTGTGACCACGTGCGCTTGTGTGATTTAGTGCAAACAAGGGCCTTGGTGGTGCTTGCAGGAGTATAGCCTGCCCTGTGTTGGTTTATTCGGAGATAGGAGGATTGTGGTGCAGCTAGTAGACTGGAAGGGGAGGCTGCCTTGCAGTCGAGTGCTGGGTTGCTTGTACTATAGTCTTGATAGTATGAGGACTTGCTTTACTCTTGAAGAATGGTAAGAATGAAATTTCTGGTTGTTTTATAAGTATGTTTATGTGCCTGAATTTAAGGAGGTTTTGAGGAGGTTAAGGCCTTAAGTTTATGTTTCGAAAGAGTTTTCAGTATTGTTTTGTCTAGTTTGGAAGAGCAACAACAGTCTGATCAATTTAAGGTGTTGGCGGTGAGTAATGGGTTGGTTATGTTTTGTTTGATGGGGCTTGTTAGTAGGGTGAATGATGATAACGTTGTTACGAGCTATAGGGCTGTTCGAGTAGAGTGTATTTTGGGAGATCCGTTCTTTCTGAATCTGGAGACGTATTCGTCTGAAACTGGTGTGTGGACGGCTCATACACTGGTTTGCCCTAAAAGGATCAGGTTGCTTAGGCGAAGTGTTGGGCCGATAAATTTTAATGGAACACTGCATTGGTTTGTACGTGTATTTGGTTCCGGTGCCGGGACGGTGAAGAGGACCTTGTTGTTTTTAGAAGATGTCATTGAAAAGGATGCAGAGTATAGTATATCTTCTGTTATTCCTGGCTGGTTTTTCTGAGATTAGTCCAATGTGGCCTGGTGAAGCACACTCGTTGAAGGTAGAGGTCTTGTTTCAGGGAAAGTTTGACTACCAGAATGTCATGGTCTTTCAGTCTGCAACATATGGAAAGGTTCTTGTGTTGGATAATCTTGTTTGTTTGGTGATGTTGCTAATTCAAGATAGAAAAAAAAGAAGACGGGGAGAGATTTGCAGACTGAGAGAGAGGAGCATTATGGAAAGGGTGGTACTGTTGCACCACCTGAAAGGCAGCATGTGTCATTGCCTAGGCAACGTATGCAATATTCGAATGATTCAATGCATAGTGTTGCTGAAGTAACAAGTGATCTTTCCAAATGTTACATCAAAGACGGTGAGAGGTCGGATACGGACAAATCTTCTAGCATCCCAATAACAAGACCACCAATTCAAGTGCCTCAAATTATTCAAGCAGGAGCTGCTGCAAAGCCTGGGAAAGTTGTGGGTTCTGTTTTACGATACACCAATTACGGAGCTGCAGCTGCAGCTATAGAGTCTCTTGAACATCGATGAAGCGTTAGGAGTCGTGCTGTTCCTACTCAATATGTTGTTCCTAGCTCTTCTTACCCTAGAAGGAACCCAGGTTGTAAAAATGAAAAGGTGGAGGATACAATTGAAGGATCTACTGGTTTGCAGCCAAAACTTGCATTTACGGCAACGAGGAAAGTGGCTGCTGCTCAAGGTGTTCCTGGAAATCAGTGGTATTGACAAGAGTGGACTTCATCCTGGTGGAAGGTGTTCGCCTCACATCCCTACTCTTTGAAGGTGAGACTAAGATACAACTGTAAGAAATCAGTTGCTTTAAATTGATACTGGGAAAGTTACAGTACCCTGGCCTAGAGAAGCAATTGGTTGGAAAAGTCTAAAACGCATGCTCGCATGGTGTCTCTTGGTAATAACTATGATGTACCAATTCTGGCAGCAGTTGGTCTGTGCTAATTTAGTTGGAAGATAGATTTGATATGATATGGATAAAACAATAACATTAAAATAGGAAAGGACACGGTATTTCAACATTGTGTTTGCTTCACATGATTTGGCAAGATTGAAGCAAACTGTAGTAATTTGTCGTAACGTAGAACTGAAGAATTATTAGATGGAAGTGTCTCAAGCGAGTTTGAAAGTGGTGACGGTGTATTGACTGTTGAGCGTCTGACCTCAGCATTAAGGGCTGAAAGGAAGGCTTTACATGTAGTCTACACAGAACTAGAAGAGGAGAGAAGTGCTTCTACTGTAGCTGCAAACCAGACTATGGCAATGATAAACAGACTTCAAGAGGAGAAGGCTACTGTGTAGATGGAGGCCTTGCAATATCAAAGAATGATGGAGGAGCAATCGGAGTATGATCAAGAAGCGCTGAAACTCTTGAATGAGCTAATGTTAAAGAGGGAAAGAGACCACTATTCCAATTTATAACAGAAGGTTTTATTTCTTATTTGCGAGAGAAGGAGAGAACATAACGGAGAAGTTCCATGGCGATGTTTTCGTATACGTCGGATTCGGATGATGAGAAGGAGGCATCGACGATTGAGTTGGCGGTTGATGTCGATTCCATGAATTATGACTCAAGTAATGGTGTGAAGATGAATAAGCAGGTTTTAAGTTTCTTCGGGGATTTTGCCGTGTAGGAGTGGCTATGTTGTTGGTGTTTTGGTTGGAAATAAAATGTCTTTGAATCCAGTGAATGGAGCTTTGCAGTTTTGCCCGTTATTGAAGCAGCTGAAGGGAGGAGAAAGAGAGAGCTTGAGCGTGAAACAACAAGGCATACTCTAAAGAAGATGGAGAAGACAGTTGAGATCAATGAGAATTGTCAGTTCATGATGGACATGGAGGTAGTAAGGCTGCACAGTTTGGTTGCAGAGAAGTTAGAGGGTATGTATGTGTGCAAAGAGTGTATGTGCAAGTGCTAGTTACTATAGACGTCGAAAGCAACATCGGTGTTGACTGCTGAGTGCAAATGAATGCAATATCGGTGTTGACTGCTGTGTGCACACGTCTGGATCCTTGTCTGAGTGCAGGCAGGATGAGAGCCATACGGGCTGATAAAGTTTGCAAAGTCACGAGTTCGAGTTTCCATTGAAGGCATTTATTCAGGATTGACTGTGGCAGATGCTGAGGGGGGAAGGATTGTGATTCTACCTAGTCCCAAGGGAGGCATCTGTAAATGCTGGGGGAGGGATTGTTGGGTTTCCCATCATCTTCTCTAAATCGACTCGTGGGGATGTTTACAACTTAGATAGTATATCGGGGTAGTGATTAAATTAGATTTAATCACCTCATAACTTGGGTGTGTATTCGCAAATGGTGCGCGGGTACTAGTTGCGCAGATGGCGCGGATACTAGTAGCTCAAAGTGTTAGATATTGATTCAAGAGATGATCAGGATCTGGGCATTACTGATCAGATACTGATGCTGATGTCATCAGGAATACAACGTCAGTATTGGACTATCAGGATTAGAAGCTGGTCAGGATTCCATGAAGATTTTCATCAGACCAAAGATCAAGGAAGATTGATATGTCGGTTCCTAATTTGTAGGAAGGCAGCTATCATACAAGATATGCATTCAGAGATATATGTAATTGATTTAGAATATCTTGTAATTGATAGTGCAACTGTGTACACTATATAAACACAGTTTAGGTTTTACATTTTTGTAATCGCTTGCACGAGATATATTGTAACCTAGCAGCTCTTAAGAACATAAGAATTTCTTAAGAGAGTTTTGTAACAGTTTTATATCAGAGTTAATAAAGTTGTTATTGATTCATACTTGTGTTATTTGTTTTAAGTCGAAAATCTTATACAATTGTATTCAACCTCCTTCTACAATTGTTATTTACTGGGCAACAATTGGTATCAGAGCTAAACTGATTAATTTAAATCAGAAACGATCTTAAGATGTCGACAAGCAAGTATGAAAGCATTAAAATTCCAATTCTCAAGAAGACTGAGTATCCAACCTGGAAAGTGAAAATGTTGATGTATCTGGAAGCAACTGATCCTGACTATCTTGACAGGATCCATGATGGACCATTTCTTCCAACAAAATTAGTTCCAAGAACAGAAACGGTTGCTGAACACTATGTCATTAAGGCAAAGAATGAATGGACGGCAGAAGAAAAGGTTCAAGTACTCAAAGATGCAAAGGTAAAGAATATTTTGCATAACAGTCTTGATAATGTCATGTCTAACAGGGTAATAGCATGCAAGACTGCGAAGGAAATTTGGGATACTTTGGAAACTCAATGTCAAGGTACTGAATCTATCAAAAGAAACAGAAGGGCTCTGTTGATTCAGGAGTATGAGCAATTCGATGCTAAATCTGATGAAAGCCTTACTGATATGTATGATAGATTCTTGACTTTACTGAACAATCTATCACTGGTTGGCAAAGAGTATGATCCAGAGGATTCGAATACCAAGTTTCTCAGAGCTTTAACTGAAGAGTGGGATACTCAAGCTTCAATCATAAGGCATCAATATGATTTGAAGATGCTGTCTCTTGATGAAGTCTATGGGATGCTAAGAACTCATGATCTTGAGGTTCAACAGAGGAAGAACAAGAAAAATGTCAAAGCAAAATCTGTTGCTTTGAATGTTGAATCAAAATCAAAGGGAAAAGCTGAGGAGGTTTATAACCGAAAGAGTAGAGTGGAAGAGTCAATTCCTGATGACTCATCATCAGATACTGATACTGAGTCTGATCCTGATACTGATGATGACTCTACTGATTCTGATATGATGGAAATGGTTGCTATGATAGTCAAGGGCTTCAAAAAGATGAAGTTCAGGAAGGCTAGGAAGCAAGGGAAATTCCAGAAGAAAACCTTCAATGCTGACAAAGACAGGTACAAGAAGAAAGAAGGCAAAAGCAGCAAGTTTGACAAGTCAAAAATCAGATGTTATAACTGTGATGGGATGGGTCATTTTGCAACTGAGTACAAGAAGACCAAAACCAAAGCTCTCATTTCTTCAAGCAAGGATTGGATGGACTCATCATCTGACTCTGAAGAGGAAAAATTGAATTATGCTTTGATGGCTAAAACTGATGAGACTTCTGCTGGTGAAACCAAGGTATCTGAAGTTTCATTTGATTTTGATACTAATAATGTTTCTGAGCTAAGATCTTTCTTAAAATCTCTGCATATTAGTTTTAGGAGTCAATCTCTTGAAAATACAAGAATAAAATCTGAAATGGCAGAGGTTGTTAAGAGAAATGATCATCTAGAAGCTGAGTTAATTTTCTTGCATGAAGTTCAAGCAGAATGTGATAATGCTAAACACATGAAACTTGAAATGGAGTTTAAATGTAATGAACTTGAGAGGCAACTTAAAGATGCTAATGAAAAACTCAGAACCTGGACACATTCTGGTACAAAAACTCATGAAATCATTTCTGATAAAAACTGGAAAGAGTGTCTAGGGTATAAGCCAGAAAATGAGAAAAAGGACAAAGGAAAGGTTGTTTCATCTAACCCTGGAAGAGTTATAGTTAATAACTCAACAAATCCAAAAACCTACAGATATGTTACAGACAGTACCAAAACTAAATTAAATCCAGTTAATTATGTGTATCCAGAAATTCCCAAATCTACTTCAGAAGAGGGATCCACTTCTACACATCATTCTGAGTCTAGAACTGTCAAAAACAAGAATGTATGTCTTTTGTCCAAGAAGCAATTAAGGGACAGAATCTGTGAGGTAACAGATAGGAAGAGAGTTCCAACTGTCAAAAGGAACAGAAATGGTAAAGTTGGAATAAACAAGGAAAATAATTATAAGTATATTCCAAATGCACCAAGAAAAACATGCTTTAACTGTGGTAATTCTAATCATCTTGCTATTGATTGCAGGAGGAGTAAAAAGAAGCCAACTGTAGTTCCTAAGTCTGACATTAGGAATAAATCAGTATTCTATAAACCACAGAATCCTTGTTTCCATTGTGGCAGTAAATGGCATTCTATTTATACATGTGAAGAATACCATAATTTGTACTATAATTATTATGAGCCTTTGCCTAAGTTCAATAAAAGTGTAAATTTTGGAAAAACAAAGAACTTGAATTCTAAACATGCATCTGTCAAGATAAAGACTAATTCTGATGGAGTTAATTCTGATGAAAATATCTTTACAAGAAAATCTTCTATTGATAAAGATGTTGATTTGCATGAAAAGAGAACCCAACAAGTGTGGGTTCTTAAAAATTCTAACTGAGTTCTTTGTGATTCTGATTGCAGGGTAAAAAGAAAAATGTGTTAGTCATGGATAGTGGATGTTCTGTGCACATCACTGGAGACAAAACCTTGCTATCAGAATTTGAGGAAAAGGCTGGCCCAACTGTGTCTTATGGAGATGGCAACATTGGACAAACTTTGGGATATGGCAGCGTTGTAATTGGAAATGTCATCATTGAAAAAGTAGCTCTGGTGAAAGGACTAAAGCACAATCTGTTGAGTGTTAGTCAGATCACAGACAGAGGTTATCGTGTCAACTTTAATGATACTCATTTTGAAGTTATCAGCAAATCTACTGGAAAGATTGCATTAACAGGTCAAAGACATGGTAACATTAATGAAGCCAACATTCACACTAATATTGAAAATCCAACTACATGCCTAATCAGTAAAGCATCTGTAGATGAAAGTTGAAATTGGCATAAGAAGCTTTCTCATCTCAACTTCAACAATATAAATGAGTTGGTTAAGAAAGACTTGGTGAGAGGATTACCAAAAGCTCTATATACTCCTGATGGACTCTGTGATGCTTGTCAGAAGGCTAAACAGAGAAGGACATCATTCAAGAGTAAATCTGAATCCTCAATTGATGAACCATATCACATGCTACATCTCGACTTGTTTGGACCAGTGAATATTATGTCCATCAGTAAGAAAAGGTATACTCTAGTCATTGTTGATGAATATACTAGATTTACCTGGGTTTATTTTCTTCACAGAAAAGATGAAACTGCTGAAATACTGCTGGACCATGTTAGACTTATTGAAACTGGCACGGTATACAAAGTCAAGATTCTGAGAAGTGATAATGGGACTGAATTCAAGAATTCAGCAATGGAAGAGTTCTGCAAATACAAAGGAATAGTTCAACAATTCTCTGCTCCTGGCACTCCTCAGCAAAATGGAGTAGTTGAAAGAAAGAACAGAACTCTTATTGAAGCTGGTAGAACTATGTTGGAAGAAGCTAAACTACCTACATATTTCTGGGCAGAAGCAGTCAACACAGCTTGTTACACTCAAAATATAACACTAATCAACAGACATGGTGTAACTCCTTATCAGATGATTAAGGAAAAGAAGCCAAGTTTGAAGCATCTACATGTGTTTGGCTGCAAGTGCTTTGTTCTAAGACCTCATCCAGAACAGCTAGGAAAATTTGAGACAAAAGCTGATGAGGCCATCTTTATTGGCTATCCAACAACAAGAGCCTTTAAAGTCTACAATCTGAGAACAAAGACAGTCATGGAGTCTATTAATGTATCTTTTGATGATAGAAAGCTAACAGGAATAAAAGAAGACTCTCATGACAGTTTGACTTTTGCAAATGAAGCTACCAACAATCCTGATGAAGTCATGTCAGATACTGATATTCCATCAGATCCTGACGATCGATCAATTCCTGATCAAACACCTGTTACTGATGATGACTCAAATAATGCAAAAGTTGAGGGGGAGCAAGAGCGAGACATCACTAGTGCTGATACAACTCAAACATCAAGTAGAGATTCATGAGAAACAGACTCAAGTGACAATCAAGATAGTACATCAGAAGAAGATAGCACTATCTCAGGGGGAGCTTCTAGCAACTCTAGTTCTTTTGAAGAAAACACCAATCAAGGGGGAGCATCCAGTTCAAGAAATGACTTACCATCAGCAAGGAAATGGACAAAAAGTCATACTCCTGATTTAATCATTGGGAATCCTGAAGCAGGTGTTAAGACAAGAAGTGCAACTCAAAATGAATGTTTATATAATAACTTTCTGTCAAAGGAGGAGCCCAAGAAAGTTGAAGATGCACTTAAGGATGCTGATTGGGTGACAGCTATGCAAGAAGAACTGAATGAGTTTGAAAGAAATGAAGTCTGGAAACTTGTACCAAGACCCAAAGGAAGGTCTATTGTGGGTACAAAGTGGGTATTCAGAAATAAGACTGATTCAGATGGCACAATTGTGAGAAATAAAGCAAGACTAGTAGCAAAGGGGTATTCTCAACAGGAAGGAATAGATTATGATGAGACTTTTGCTCCTGTTGCAAGACTGGAGGCCATCAGAATTTTTCTGGCATATGCAGCTCACAAGAAATTCAAAGTATTCCAGATGGACGTAAAAAGTGCATTTCTCAATGGAGAACTGGAAGAGGAGGTATATGTTGAACAACCTCCTGGATTTATTGATCCCAGACATCCAGATCATGTCTATAGACTGGATAAAGCACTTTATGGACTAAAGCAAGCTCCAAGAGCCTGGTATGAAACCCTAGCTCAATTCTTACTGGAAAGTGGATTCAACAGAGGTACAATTGATAAAACCTTATTTTATTTGAATCATGGTAAGGATTTGCTGTTAGTTCAAATATATGTTGATGATATCATTTTTGGGTCAACTAATACTAAGCTGTGTGAGAAGTTTTCAAAGCTAATGCAGTCGAGATACCAAATGAGCATGATGGGAGAAATGAGCTATTTCTTAGGTCTTCAAGTTAAACAGACTGATGAAGGGATTTTTATCAATCAGTCAAAATACACAAAGAATTTACTAAAAAGGTTTAACATGCAAGACAGCTCTACAGCTTCCACACCTATAGCTACAGCTACAAAGCTTGATCCTGATCAAGGAACTGAAGTAGATGTAACCAACTATAGAGGAATGATTGGCTCACTCTTATATCTAACTGCTAGCAGACCTGATATCATGTATGCAACCTGTCTATGTGCAAGATTTCAAGCAAATCCTAAAGAACCACATCTCATTGCAGTAAAAAGGATTTTCAGATATCTAAAGGGCACATCCTCTCTTGGCCTTTGGTATCCCAGAGAATCAGACTTTAGTTTATGTGGCTATTCAGATGCTGATTTTGCTGGATGCAAAATAGACAGGAAAAGTACTTCAGGCAGTTGTCAGTTTCTTGGAGGAAGACTAGTTTCTTGGTTCAGTAAAAAGCAAAAGTCTATCTCCACATCAACTGCAGAAGCTGAGTACATTGCTGCTGGAAGCTGTTGTGCTCAGATCATGTGGATGAGAAATCAGCTAATGGACTATGGTTTGTCATTTTCAAAAATACCTATTTATTGTGATAACCAAAGTGCTATTGCTATGACAGGAAATCCAGTTCAACATTCTCTTACAAAGCACATCAGCATCAGGTATCACTTCATAAGAGAACAAGTACTGGAAGGAACAATTGAACTTCATTTTGTTCCTACTGATCAACAGTTAGCTGATATATTCACCAAGCCACTACCTGAGGCTACTTTTACAAAGTTGGTGAATGAACTTGGAATGGTAAACTATGGCAGTTCCTGAGAGAAAGAAGTCATCAGATACTGACGACTTGTAAATACTGATGGAAAGTCAATCCTGACAGTGGTCAACGTCGAATCCTGATGCAACGATTCGATAATCAGTATTTTGTCAGAATCTAACTGTCTTCATTTTATCTCAATTTCCTGATTAAAACTATGTTTAACGTTATTGAATTCCTGATAATGTGATCACTTTAATTAGTCCTCATATTTATTTTCAGATAACATGTTAAATCAGGAAAAACATTGAATAGAATAGAATAAACAAGATTTTTCATTGATAATAAGAAAGAGTTTACATTCAAAGATTACATCTTTTGTGCTCTCTATCTACTAATCTATTCAACAGGAAATAAGAGACCAATCCACTCCATTGTTAATAGCCATCCCAGATCCCATCTTTGCCACTTTGTTTGGGTGGAAGTTGACAGGGATAAGGTTATTTTTGCTGACATATTCATTAACAATGGTTGATGGAGTTGGATGAGGATGCCTTAGATGAAAGCCATGCGAATGCTGTTTGGAGGGCAGCATCTATGTCGATCACTTTTGCAGGTTTTTCCTTCTCGATTTCTTCGAGACCTGCATCCATCTGCAACCAGAGAGTCTCCAGTTGTCTTTCCCAGTCGAAAGCATCAAACTCTTCACGAGTATAACTAAATATATCTCTTTTCTCTAAGAGATGGAGGTTTTTCTCAATGATGGTAAGGTTCGACATTGCTAAAACTTTTGATGAGAAGGGTTTTTCTGATTTTTGTTACAGGAGAGAATGAAGCATTATAGAAGTAAGTGGACAAGTCTCTAAGATTAAATAGAGAAGGGTGACACGAGAATATGAAACGATTCATATTACTGGTGCAAGTACCAGGTATTATTCGATTGTGTTGTTTTAAATTTCTTTATTTAAAACAAAATTACCATGTTTTATTTTGGTCACAATTTTATTTTCCGAATAATATGTAGCGCGTGTGCTCACTCGATGCTTACATACAGTTAAAGATGTAAGTCATGACGCGTGTAATCCTCACCACTCTCTCACGTAATTTGGTCCATTACTTAGCCTAAACGAATGATTTACTGACACCTGTTTTTGAGAAGTTACAAGTATTGTCGAAAATCAATTAAGTTTACTAATTGATTTAGTTTTCTCAAACTATCAGTAAAGCTTCGTCTCACTTTGTCTCTGCACTCTAAAACCCTAATTTCAAAATTAACTCATCTTTTGTGTTTGAAATTCCAATGGAGAACTTATTCATGAACAGCAAGGTGGTAATCAATGGAGTTACTTTTAATACCAATAACTTCACTGCAGTTCTAGATCATCAGGACTTGCCGAGTGATTTCCACATAATTCAGGACTTTTTGGCCTCAAGCCCAATCAATTATGCTCTAACCCAACCTGCCAAGATATCTTTTAAGTCTGTGATGCAGGTTTGGAATACAAGTGTTTTTGGAAAAAGTCATTCATCAGAGAATCCTCAGATGAGCTTTGAATATGACAATGTTACATACTATGTGACTCCTGAGATTGTCACTGAAGCCCTACACTTACCATCAATCATTGGTAAGCATGTATTCAAAGTTCTTGATGCAAAACTTCTTGAGTATGTTGTAAGCTTGGGTTACAATGGAACACCAAAGAAGTTTGGAGAGCTCTACAGGACAAAGCTCAAAAAGGAATGGAATTTCTTCTTTGATACTATCAGCAGATGTTTCTTGAATAAAGTGTCAAACTTTGATGCCTTACCCACAGGTTCAGCCAAAATTGGGTACTCTCTAATTCATGATCTCTCATTTGATTATGGTTCCTTTATATTAAAGGCATTAAGTGAAAGAAAAGCAGATAAATGTGGTTATGTTTGCTTTCTTAGATTCTTTCAATTAATATTTTCGCACTTATGTCCTCATGCTGTTTTTGAGAATGATACAATTTTGCCAATATGTAAAATCTCAGAAAACAATATAAAGAGTCTAATCAATTCTGATAAGGCAAATAAGTTTGTGGGACCTCCATACATTCCTGATGAAGTATGGTCTCTTTTAAGAAAGAGAATGCCTATTCAATATGGCCCAGCAACTGGTGCTATGGAACAGGACCTTACACATCCTATTCCTGACACAAGCACACAACCTAAACACTTACCTAAACAGTTAACCACCTCTGGTGTCTCACAAAAGGCATCAGTTGTAAAATCAAAGAAATCAGCTAGATCTGATGTGTCTAAGAGGCAATCAGGGTCAAAGGATTTCTCCACTTCAACTCATTCTCAAATGAAGTCACAAGGGGGTGGACAAAGGGTTTTTGAAACATCTTGTTTGGATAAAGGAACAGGAGGGAAAAGGAAAGTTGATCAAGGAGTTATTTCTGATTCTGATGATGATACAATGCCTATATCAGTCTTGTTGAAAAAGAAGGAGATTGATGTTGCTGATACAAAAGAAGTGGTTGTCTCTGAAAAGCCAAAGAAAAGAAGAAGATTAATCAGCAAAGGCAAATTTGTTGATCATACAGAATTTCTGAATCTTACTGATGATATTGAAGGCAATCTTGATGTTGTTAATCAGGTTGGATCATCAGTTCCTGACGCCACTGCTCATCCTGACATCTCTACTCCAAATAATTCACCTATGAAGACTGTTGAGATTTCTGATTCTCCAACATCTGAATCTCCAAAGAGAAGAATTATTGAGATGTCTGTTGATGAAGTAAATGCTATTGCTGCTCAGCTGGGTGTTACACCTTCACCTCTTGAAGTAAAAACTGCTGAAGCAAATGTTTTTCACAGACAAAAGAAACAGAGGACTACTGTGTCATCTCTGAGAGGATCCAGCCCACAAGAACCTGAACTTCAAAGGAGTTCAGAAGCTATTGCAGATCCAGTCACACAAGAACCACCTACTCAGAGTGTAGGTGCAGACATTTCTGAAGGAATAGTCCCACAAGAACCATCTTCTCAAAGGGAAGGTGAAGACAAGAATATTCCTGCCCCACAAGAACCATCTTCTCAAAGTGAAGATGCTGGCAAACTCACATCAGCAGGGGAGTTTCTTGACAATGCTCAAGGGGCTTCTGAAATTGAAATTGAACTTGCTAGAAGTCTGGCAGAAAAAGCTGCTCATGATTTGCACATTGCTGAATGTGATAGAGTGATTGCTGACACTGCATTTGAGGGAAGTACACAAGAACCTTTGACTCAAAGTGTTGAAGAAGCTTCAAAACCTCAGACTACATAAGAACCATCAGTAGCAAATACTGATGCAAGTCATGCTATAGTTGCAGTGGTCAATCCTGATGAGAGTACTACTGATCCACTTATTTCATTGCTTATTAAGCCAATTTCAGCAAGGCCAATGGATTCTTTAACTACTTCATCAGGTAACATCTCTTTCTCCACTTCATTTACTACTGAT
Source organism: Kitagawia praeruptora (assembly GCA_037693485.1). Classification (NCBI taxonomy): domain Eukaryota; kingdom Viridiplantae; phylum Streptophyta; class Magnoliopsida; order Apiales; family Apiaceae; genus Kitagawia; species Kitagawia praeruptora. The sequence continues at coordinate 119,758,334 of CM075352.1, forward strand.
AGTATGATTACAGATAGACCTGATAAAAGGGATACCTCTATCTGTATGACTTCAGACCACTCTTCTCAGCCACCTCTTATTTCTTCACAATTAATGAGCCAGAACCTTTCTTGTGAGATTGAGAGTGAACATTTAGAGAAAAAGAAGAGTGTTGAGAGGCAGTCTCCTGAACTGGCAAAAGGAGAGGTAGAAAAGAGTGAGAAGTTATTAACTTCTAGTGAGGTAGAAGTTGCTATTGAAAGTAACTTAGGTAACATTGTGAGAAGTGATGAGATCACTTTAAAAGAAAAGAGAGATTTAGGAAATGTTACTAATTTGTCTGCAGGTCATCAGGATTCACCAGCTGTATCTACTGGTGTTTTGAAACTGAAAGGTATTATGCTTCCTGATGATGATATTGAACATAAACTTCCTGAGGCTGGTGGTGGCTCAGATGATGATGATGATGATGATCATGCTGATCTTGAAACAAAGCAAATGCAGGCGGCTATAAAAGCAAGTCTCCAATCTACTTATGGGTCTTCAAGTAGATACATGCAGTCAATGACTCAAGAAGAATTCAGAGGGGAGTATAGTTCACTTCTTCCTCCTGATACTCGAGCTGCAAGGGGACATGAATGGGATACAGAATGGAATGAACCAACTGCTGAGATGAATTTTCAAAATGCTCTGTTTCATTCTGGTCATATTGCTACGCGGATGCCGACACCTGAACTTAAAGCTCTTCTCAAAACCAATGCTCTTCTAGCAAAGGGATTGAGGAGTGAGATTGACTCTATGAAGGCTGCAACAGATAAATTTCAAGCGGGTATTCAAACATCTGTTTCTATATCTGCTACTGCTTCTCAAGCACGCCTTCTTGCAGATGATATCAAAGCTCTTGATAAGAGATTGGATTCTAGAATGACTGTCTTGGAATCAAAAGTTGATACTATTGATGAAACCCTCAAGCTTATATTGTCTTTCTTCATTCAGGATGATACTGATGTCAAAAAGGGGGAGAAGATAGTCAAAACAAAATGCTCACCTGATCCAGTTGTACAAAAGGATGATGATAATTCTGGAAATGATGGTGGTGCTAAGCCACATCATAAAGTTGAAACCTCTGATGCTGCTTTAGTAACAAAGAGAAGTCAATCTACTCAAACTAGGCAGTCAACTCATGTTTCTAGATCTGGTAAGAAGACAGTGACAATAATGATGCAATCTCAGAATCCAAAAGAAGAACAGGTTGTAACACCTGGTCAAACTCTGTCAACCATTCCTGAGGATGATGTGTATGTGGAACAGGATGAAGATGCTGCTAATCTGTTTCATGAACTTGACACTGGGGATGGTCGTGTTCTTAAATTATTTCATAAAGACAAAAGAGTTCAACAGTGTCATGCTGAGAAAGCACTTGTCTTATCTGCTGAAGAAAATCCAAACATGACTACTGTGAGTTCTTAGAAGAACAGAACAGGATCTTTGAAGAGTTTGCAAAACAGAATAAAACTCCTGCTGCAAGAAGAGGAAGAGGCAGAGGAGGAAGATACAGAAGTAGAGGAAGATTATCTGCTCAAACAAGTATAAGGCAAACAAGATCTAGTGGAATCAAATTGGAAGATGTTTCTGAAAATGAAAAGAAGAAAACTCCACTATCTCTTGCATCAACTCCAGATAACAGATTCAATGCTCCTGAAGAAATTGAAGAGGAGATATTGTCTTTGAAAAGGAAGAGTAAGGTAGCTGTTCAATCTACTGCATCTAATGAGAAGTCAGTCGTTGATTCAATTCCTGATGTTGTTCCTGAAGAGACTGAAATCTTAAAAGAACTTAAGATTATGATTCTTAAGGTTGTGGTTGAATTTCACAATGTGGAAGTTTTTGAAGATACATTGGAGTATGAACAAGAAAACTTCAAAAGATTTGAAAGAGAAAGTGAAATCAGATCTAAAGCCACAAAAGCAGAAAGGATAACAACCAGAGATTACTTAAGAAATGTTCATAGATCAGACAGGAAGTTATGGTATGACAGAGATAGATCTGTTCCTGAACATCAGCAGGATTATCCAACTAATGAGAAGAAGAAGAGTAAGAAGAAGGAGGTGGATAAGGTTGATTATAGGAAACCAGTTGTGTTCATATCAGCTGGATTGATAAAAGAGTCTTCTTTGATCAATGAATTTCTGATTGTTAAAACAGAGTCTACTACTTTTATTGCTGAAAATCCACCAAAATGGGTGAGTATGCAATCTGGCTTGAAAGGATGGGAACCTGGCACAAGGGGAGGAATTGGATATAGTCATGCACTGGTTATTTTCATTGCACAAACTGATCAATATGCTCTAGTTGACAAGATTGGGGATGAATTAACTGTAGATCATCTTTGGAAACTTGAAGCTGTTGCTATCATTGCTGATTGTCATGCTGATGCAAAGAAAATAGAGAAGCTGGTGTACTTCATGAAAGATGGAAGTGTGAAGAAGATTCCTATTCATGAATTGTTGTGTAAATCTGCAAAAGAACTGAAATATGTTCTGTATCTTCTCAGAAGTAAAAGAATAAATGTTAGTGAAAGAGAAGTTTATCAAAATTGGTGTGTCATGATTTACTTAAAGATTAGACAGAGATTTATGGATGGAGGAACAAGGTATGATGGCAATTATATTCCCATGTACTTAAATTTAAGAGATATAGAGGTTGAAATGAAGAAAGGTACAGCTGTTAAAGAAGTGTATCTAGGCATGGAACAACTGTCTCTAAATCCAGATGGGAAGGAAATTGCTTATGTGTTGCTAGGTGACTTAGATCTTCCGAGAAACTCAATTCAGAACATCAGGGCAGCTATTTATCAGATTAATGAGGAAGATGAAGAACTCAAAAATCTGAAGAAGAAACTGATTCAAATTCTTGAAAGCAAGGAAGAAGAATTGTTATCTGAATTCTTGAGACTGAATCTGTTTTATCAAAGAATTTCTGAAACTGTTCCTGATGATTTTTAGAAGGTATTTTGTTTTGAGTTTTTGACATCTTGAATCAAAGAATTTGTGCTTTGTTTTATAAAGAACAAATTGGGGGAGATTGTTAGATATTGATTCAAGAGATGATCAGGATCTGGGCATTACTGATCAGATACTGATGCTGACGTCATCAGGAATACAACGTCAGTATTGGACTATCAGGATTAGAAGCTGGTCAGGATTCCATGAATATTTTCATCAGACCAGAGATCAAGGAAGATTGATATGTCGGTTCCTAATTTGTAGGAAGGCAGCTATCATACAAGATATGCATTCAGAGATATATGTAATTGATTTAGAATATCTTGTAATTGATAGTGCAACTGTGTACACTATATAAACACAGTTTAGGTTTTACATTTTTGTAATCGCTTGCACGAGATATATTGTAACCTAGCAGCTCTTAAGAACATAAGAATTTCTTAAGAGAGTTTTGTAACAGTTTTATATCAGAGTTAATAAAGCTGTTATTGATTCATACTTGTGTTATTTGTTTTAAGTCGAAAATCTTATACAATTGTATTCAACCTCCTTCTACAATTGTTATTTACTGGGCAACACAAAGGTTGTTTACTCGAGAAGAGTGACAGAATTTCGTGCCGGTGGGTACGCAGGAAGTCGTGCTAGTGGGCATGCAAGTTGTCGTGCCGATGGGCGCGCAAGAGTCGACGCGCCAGATGGGTACAGGTGTCGACCTGCCATACGAGCAAATGTGAATTGCCCGTGTGAAGTGCCAGAGACTTGGAACCATAGTTTGAATTAAGGGAGAGATTGTTGGCATTTTAATTAATTCAAACATTGGTCTGTGTTTAGTTAAGGAAATAACGTGTTGTTATCTTTTAGATAGCAGCATGATTGTAAGAGATTGTAGGAGTCTAGTGCTTCACTCTAGCTGTAAGAATAAGTCTAGGACATACTTCCTGATTTCTAGTATGTAATTGATTTGCTTTGTCCTATTTATTCTTGTAATCATTTGCCATTTTAAAAAGATAGATCCAATGTAATCCTTAAAGGCATTCTGCTCTTCCTTGTACATATGTTCTTCATCCTGTTCTTGTACATATCTGCTAGATTTGTTTTCTCATATATCTATGTATATATATATAATAGCATATGTGTGTTTGGTTATATATCAAAGTCTGTTTGTTACGATTTCTACACCATTGTTCCCAGTTGAAAGGATAGATCACTACACCATAGAATGGCTATTGCAACACTCACTGAAAAAATTGCTTAAAAATCGTTGCAATTGACTGACAAGTTTTGACAAATTTAGAGGTATTACAATGTTTTTTAAAATCGTTACAATTGAATAAATTTTAAGCAAAGTTCGGATTAAATTGCAACGAAAATAGATAAACGTTGCAATAAGTTTCGAAATTTTTGGGGGACAATTGGCGGGCTTCTTAAGCGGGCTTGCCAATTTGTTTTGCCGGGCTTTGTAAAAGAGTTTTGAGTGAAAAAAAAAACAATTGACTAAGCATACACAAACACACACAACACAGACACAAACTTTACAGAGAGAGATAAGGCGAGAGAGAGAGCGATAAGGCGAGAGAGAGAGAGAGAGAGAGATTTCAAGAGAGACAAGGGAGAGAGAAACAAGGCGATAGATAGAGAGAGAGATCAAAATCGACTCTACCTGGAAGATTCGAACTCAAAGAACACTCAAGCTCGAACACTCAATCTCGACAAAGGTATCTTCTTTCCCTAAATCAATTTTAAAATTTGCCTTTAGATGAATTTTGCATCTATCAATTAGGGTTTATATGTTAATTTGTGCTTGTATTTAAATCGATTTATAGGATTTTTTCTGTTCGTTTATATTAAACAAGCTTTTACCTTGATATTTTGTTAATTTAAAATTAGGGATTCTAATTTAATTTTGTTAATTAGGGGTTTTAAATTGGTATTTTGCTCTTAGTTTGTGTTTTGTATTAGCTTGTGTTTGTATCTTGCTGTAAATGTATACTTTTACCCTATATGTGTTTGCTTAATTGTACTTGTTTTTTTGGATATGTTTGATAATGTGTTATTTGACTTTAGGGATTAGTTAATTTGATAAGTTGCGTCGAGATCACTGATAGTTTGTGTTTTTGCAGATTGGAGAGGTGATACATTGTTATTTTATGCATTGGTTATGTGGATTAAGTTTTCGAAGATTAAGTAGATTTTTGATCAATGGATGAGAGGATATTTCCGTCTAGTAACTTGATTACGCAGATCTGTGGTCAGCTTTGTGTTTTGTTTAATCTGATCTTCGTGCCTCGGTTTTGGGATGCTTTTACTAATCCCGGTGATGGTAAGTTTAGCGTAAGATTTATTTTAATTGTATTGAGAAATTTGTTATTGTTTTTAGTTGAGGGGGCATATTTATCAAAGAAAAAGCATTTTAATGTAGTTAATTCCGTTATCTGATCTGCAATACCTGAATGCAGTATGTCAGTGACAGTATATTCAGTTAGTTGTTGTTTGATTAATAGTTAAATTTATTGATATTGTTAGCAGGGAACTAAGTGGAGTGAATGTTATCATTTAGATCATTATACTTGTAGAATTGCAATTGGTAAATTTGAGTTCCCGTACAAACATCTTATGTAAAAGATATGAGGATGTGTTGATTACTATTTTTGATGCTTTAAATAAATTTGTACTTGTTAAGTACGTGCGAGGAGAAAATGTGTGTGTTTCAGCGACACATTAATAGTCTCGTATGTTGATTGACCTCTTAATGGCAAAATTTGAATTGTTTTTATGTTGGAACAGATGCTGCTATCAGTAGTTTATATGTCGCTCTGGGATCCCCTTTTCTTCCTGGCTGGGTTTGTGTTGGTGGGGATCCATGTGCTGATGGTTGGCAAGGCATCCAATGTATCGATTCAAACATAACTTCAATGTAATTCTTTTGTTCTACGGGGGTTATCTTTAACAACTCTATTAGTCCTTCCTCTTCTAATTGTTTTGCATTATAGAATCTTTAATGTTGCTAATTTGGGAGGAGAACATGGTGAGAACCTAGGATCATTTGCATCTTTCAGATCAATGTAAGTGTCTCTCCACCTAGTTCTCTTTTAACATGCATGTAGCCATCTTTTAAATTCATTAGTAATTGCACTAAAAGTATGTAGGAATTTCATTCACTTTTCTATTAATAATCGATGCAAATTTAAATCTTTGTTGAGACTGCTGGTTTATTTTAGTTAACCTTAACTGGGTAATTCACAAGCATGGTGGGGTCCTGCAGATTTGGATTCTTAGGTCATACTGTGTAATTTTACAAGGGACATGGAATTTTGTTTAATCGTCCAACAGTAGGCTTATCATCTACTCGCTCGCCATCTCTGCATCTTTTTTCCATATATCTCCTTTCGCTCTTTGCTTGTTACCCCTGATTCTCTGATTTTCTCCATCTCACTGCTTCTGCTTGTGATAATGATGCACTCACATTGCCATTGTTAAGTTGGTGATATCATTCTTGGGGGGCTTCAGGGCTTGTAATAAAGAATATCTTTTCTGATGCACAAGCCGATTCAGTTGTGCATTGTTCATTTTAGGCATATCACCACATGAGATCAAAATCTGTTTCAGTTTCAGCTATCACTTCCACCTATCATGATGTGTTATAGTTACCCTACAGAACCTGTACGTTCACAAATACTGGAGGACATTTTGAAGTTGATTTACCCTGCCAACTGATTTCCTAGTCAGCTTATTGTCCTTAGTTTTTTGTGTGCTTGGTGGATTGCCTAAGTGTCTTTATTTGGTGGCTACTAAAATGTACTTGATGTAAGTATTGTAACCTTAAGAGTACCTGTGCTCTAATTTGAGCAGCATTTTGACTGTTGAGTTTCCGTCTTGCTATAATTTATTGGTTTGATGGGATTAAGGCTAATCATATAAGTGCATGACAACTGTGATTGGCCTAGAGCAGGACGTTGCAGTAAGGATCTTTATAGTTCTTTAAATCCAGGTTGGGTAACTTCTTGGCATTGATAGATAAGTGCAAGTAGACTGACAGCAAGCTAAATAAACTATGTGGCTGCAGGTTCATTGACATCCTCATTTGGTAATTATTTGATAGAAAAAACTGAAAACGGTTCTTCAGCTAGTTCTTTTTTATGATTGCAGGTGGGATACTCACGCATATGCATCGTCGGACACATGGTGCAACACTTTCGTAGGCTCATCACGAATTTCTCATTGTTGATTTGTAAAATCCAAGCACAAAATTTGTAGTTTTTAACTTTATTTTAGTTTTCCGATGTAATTATTGTTAAAAAAATTGATGTATAAGAATTGTAACTTTATTTAACTTTGAACAAAACATGTGTACTTGGATTTTTGGCATAAAGTTGCCTTGGTTTATGAAATGATGATGCTTAGAATTTTGGCTATAAATTGCCTTGTTTATGGTATTTCCAGCTTGAACCTACTATTTTTTTTTAAAAAAAATGTTACAATAGGGCCAAAATATGTTGCATTAATCTATGAAAAATCATTGCAATTGGTTTCAGAAATGTTGCCTTAAAGTGATTTGTTTGCCAACCATTTGCTATTGCAATGATTTTTAAATGTTGCTAAAGACTATAAAATGTTGCTACATGCCTTTATTGCAATGATTTTTAAATGTTGCTATATGGTACTCAAATCATTGCTAAATCGATCTATTGCAACGGGGTCTGATGCAACGCTGAAATTTTTCACATTCGTTGCAATAGAGTCTACTGCAACGAATATTGGCCTTAAGGCAATGTATTTGTGGTGTTGCAATATGTGATATATGGTGTAGTGGATGTTGCTGCCTCTGCTGCTTTCCTCCACTGGTCCGACTGCACCTTTATCCTTCTCAACTCGGCCTCTAATTCAGAATTTGCAAACTGTGCTGCCTCTAACAGCTCAGTTATTTGTGCAGCCCTCCTGTGAGACTTATCTGCCTCCTCTGTTGCACAACCAAGCTTCATTGGCGCTCAGCGGCCCTCGCAGCTTTTAGCACACTAACAGCTTCACGGCCTACATTACCCAGGCTAAATTCCTTTTTCTTGTTTCTCAACTTGACTATTTCATTTTCCTCTAAGATAGTCTGCAAATCTATCTCTTTTTCTATTAAACTAGGCTTCATCCTTTCCGCATCTAGTTTTGTTTTCTTCAGGTCCTTTTCCAATTGATTCTCCCTCTTATCCGAGAGAGTCTCTAACCTCGTAGTCAGAATCTCATTTTCTTCACAAATACCTTGCTGTTGTTGGAGGAATTTCGTAACAACACGAAATCGGAGGGATGCTGGAATAGTAGAGCGAAATTATGATTATGTGGCTGTTTTAGGGGATTAGGGTTTATGAAAAAAGAGGGGGCTGGACTTGGCAAGTGTCTCGATTTGTCTCGTGTATCGGATTCCATATGCCAAGATGCCTACGTACCTATGTTTATATAGGATCAAGCCCACGTAGTTCTGTGAAATTGATTTGTGTCCCTTAGAGACTTTAGGGATAAACTTCGTTAATCTGGGTGATTACTAATTTTGTCTGATTTAATCTTATCGTTGTGATATCTTCCTGATTTGAAGAATATCGTTTGGAGATATTTTCCGTTATTGATTGATTGAGATTGATTATTTCCTCATTTCAGGGAGAGGATAAAACTTAGTGGTTAAGTTATAATTATTAATCTGAATTAATAATTAATAACTATTAGAAATTTGGGAGATTATTAGACATGCCAAAATATGGCATAACAACTAGCCCCCGGCTCTTCAGTGTAGCTTGCTACGGTGGAGAACTAAGAATTCTTCAAGCTTCCAAATTTCTTCAATCACTGAAACAGCTGAAAATAGATGATTAGAAAAATACTTAGAGCACCACTGTGCTCGTTAGGCGTATGCGGATGCAAGAGTGATAACATGTGATGACCATTATAGGATAGATATATTTTTGCCAAGGTTTTCAAATGTGCGAGCATAAATAATTCGTTTGAAATCCTTTGCGATCCTTATTGTCTAGTTAGGACCTTGGCGCTTGTATATATCCCGAATTGGCATACAGGCTTTTCAAGTGTCTGATGCAACCACATAAGGATGTGTCTGGAGAGGTCTTCAATAAGAGATGTAGATGTAATTCTAGTGAACTTTCTGGTGAACTTTGCTCGCGCGCTAGCTGTGCATGTCTGAAAGATATTTTGCATAGGGATGCCTTCCCACCCATGCGACCTTGAGCTCAAGATCTGGTCATGGGCCTTCAATAATAATCCAGAGGGTGCTGCACTTTACTCAAGCGTATATCATTGCAGAATTTATAACTTGTCCAGGCTACCCTACTTGGCAATTTAGTTCGCAAGTTTAAAAATATTTTTGACATATATCTACTATCGCGACGATATGTTCTTTTAAGAATGTCGCGATATTTATTTTCTTCGAAAATAATGCTTTTATTCTTGTAGAAAATCTTTTACAAAATTATGCGTCTCGCATATGTATTTTTTTTTCCTAAGCATGCAGCTCGTACGGGATTGTAAAATATCCACAATCAATTCATCAAGTCATAAATATCCGCAATTCATCAAATTAAATATCTCGTACGATATTTTCTAAATCGTAATAATTTTTCAAGCCTAAAAATATCTATTGCTCGCACGAATTTTTTGAATAAAAAATATTTTTTCTGGAAAAATATTTAAAAACATGATATGTGCATGCATGGCATAATATAATTAATTTGCAGAAATAAATTTATAAGATAAAAATCTTATCTTTAATTTGCGACCCTGATGCCTCGTTTTTTTTTCTTTTCGTTCTTGTTGCGCTCCGCTATCCTGGTTTGCGATTTTTTTTCCTTCTTTTCGCCGCACTGCTTCATTCCCGTGGTTTTTTTCTTTACTTTTAATCCAGCGGGTCTCGCTATGCCTTGTGTCTTGATTGTACTACCTTTCGCTTTTGTCTTCTTCTTTTAAATCCTTGTAGTGTTGCGTGGGTTGCTTACTCAGTGGGCTCCATCGTTTTTTTGTTAAGCTCTTGCCTGAGCTTCTTTTTTGCCTTTGGTCATGCGCTCAGCTGCTTTGGTAATTCCTGTTGCCCGTTCTTTTTTTTTTTTGCGCTGCGGTATTCTTCCTGATTTATTATTTTTGTTTTCTCGCTGCTGATCCCATGAATTGTATGCAAAACTTGTTCTCTTTTTTTTTTCGACGGTATTGCTGTTTTTTGTGATCGCTGACGTCCATCCACCGCCTTCCTGTCAGAATCACTTTGATTGTGTTCCAACACCGTGAATTGTAAATTATTCATCCTTCTCGAATAATTAAATGCCCTCCTTCTAGCGCCAAATGTTATAGGGAGAATATTGTATAACAATATTTTGGAGGTTTGCTGGAATCACAGAGCAAAATACGGATATTTCGCTAAGAACACGGAAGGAGATTGGAGATCGTTTGTGCCTGATCTTATATGGTGTTTTCAGGGATGAACTGTCAATCATCCTTTACAAGATGCCTACATACCCTATTTATAGGGATCAAGCCATACGTAGTTCTCTTGGAGAAGAAGTTATCTAGGCGGGCTAGGGTTTCTATGGGCTCGACTAGGTCCAAATCCACTAGACGTCTTCTTGGGCTGATATATTTTACCCATTTATTCTATCCATGATCCATGGTTCAAAGAAGGAAGCAAATGGTCTCGCATGGCTAGAATCGGAACCTCTTGGGCGAGGCTAATAGAGAAGTAGCAAGGGTGTAGCACGCAACGTCGAGGGGTTGAGTCATGCGAAGCGGACCCAAGTGTATTGATACTCATGCAACCTCGAGGGGCTGCGTCATGAGCCTTCCAACAGTGAATGAGATAACAATCTCGTGTAGTATATGTGGATGTGATGATAGTACGAAGCGATCCCAAGGAGGGAAGTCATAGCGAAGCGATCCCTTGACGGGAGTTATACGAGAGGTGATCCTTGTAAATGCGACCTTGAGGCCGAGCTAGCATGATAGTGTAGATCCCAAGGCCAGGATCGTATTAGAGTAGAGATGCGATCCCGAGGCCGGGGTCGTATTAGAGTAGAGATGCGATCCCGAGGCCGGGATAGCATGAGATGCCTAGAGGCCTAGAATGAGATCCCCTTTTCCTTTGTCATTGGCATGAGAGGACGTCTTGAGTAGTAGCAGGAGGTCATAGTGAGGTGACCCCTGGGGTGAGATAGCGTCTTCGAGAGATTGTCTTCAAATAATATCATGAGATAGAGGGGAGGCGCTCCTTAGATTAGAGGCCTCATTTCTTGCTAGTCCTTCTTCAATATTTAAGCCCATTAAGAGATAATTGAGTCTGTTAGAGCCGGTTAAGAGAGGTGATTGAATCCATTAAGAGAGGTGGGCCCCTTATATAGTCGAGCTAAGGTCCGCATCTAGTTTTGATTTCTTCAGGTCCTTTTCCAATTGATTCTCCCTCTTATCCGAGAGAGTCTCTAACCTCGTAGTCAGAATCTCATTTTCTTCACAAATACCTTGCAATTCTGTTTCCTTATCCATCAGGTTTGCCCTTAGCTCTTCGATGTCACCCTTTGCTTCCTTCAGTTCCCTCTCCAGCTCATCCTCTTGTTGGCCTGATGAGGATTTTATCTTGTCCACCAATTCATAAGCACTTGTTATATGCAAAGTGCTTAGAATTTGTTCATCGTGGTACCTGATCTCTGCGGTTTCTAGAGCAGACCTTAAATGTTCAACTTCTGAAGTTACACAGACAGGGTCTGCTTCAATAGCTTTCTCCCTTACTTCCTTTTCATCAGTTTCATACTTAACCGTCTCGGCTGAATTTCAGGAATCGTTGCTGTCACTGTTAACTGTTTCATTTGTAAGTTTTTTAACAAGCTCTTCCAGGATATTAACACGTTCCTTTGACTGGTCCAACTCTAAAACTATTGCATTGTATGCCTCCTTGGCTTTAGTGTTATCTGATCCAAGGGTCTCTCCTGTTTGTTTGGGTGTTTCGAGTTGCAACAGGGTTTGACCAACAAGGGCTTGGGCCTGAACTTCAGAATCTTTGCAATCTATGAGCTGGTTTTTCATGTCCTCTACCAGTAGGCAGGTTTCTGCTAGGTTTGCTTTCAAGATGAGCAGCTTAGCAGATGCTAATTCTGCTTGCTTGGTCTGCCTATCCTCTGAATGCTTTACCATTTCAAGCTGAGATTTGAGCTGCCTAATTTAATCCAGTGCAGAGATTAACTCTGCTGAATTTTTGAAGTGTATTGTTTGAGAAGACTCGAGCTCGAATTGGAATGCTTTAATCTTTTTTATATTTAGATATTCAATAGAATGGGACTCGTCAGAACAAGACTGAGATAATAGTTGCTGGGACTCTTCTAGCTTTAGGGTGATGCCTTGGAGCTTCTCTTTTGAATCCTCTGCTTCTTGCTGGGGTTTCTGCTTCCATGATTCGGACAAGCTTAGCTCATCCGTTACTTTGTTTAAATCATCTTTAAGCTGTGAAATCTGAGATTCCAAATCTGCAACCTTTGTCTGCACATTTTCTCTGGGGCACACAACAAAAAGATAAGGGTTAGAAATGATAGCTTGAGAGGTAACAATGACTTTTGGAGCAGATGAAACATTAATAACATTAATCACCCAAAAGAAAGCAAGAAAGAGAAACCCAATATAACAGTAATTTTGAAATTTCAAATTCTAAACATATATTATAAATATGTTCCAAACTGCGAAGAAATGAGAAGTTGAGAACACATCAACATGGATATAAAGACTTGGAAGTACAGGTAGCCATTTCAAATTACTGCATGTTGTGTGGCCGAGGTCAGATGATACCTGAGGCACTGGACTTCTGGGTGACTTGCGGTCTGTAATTTTAGGACTTTTATCTTTTGGTGTCCTGGAGTGGTTTGAAGATGGACAATCGGATTCTACTCTAGTTGTCTGTAGTTGGCAAGCAGCTCGAGGAGGGACCCTTTGAGGTACCTCCACAGACACAACTCGAGTAGAGAGCTTGCACTTCGGATGAGGGTCGTGGAGCTACTTTTTGGGGCACTTCTGAAGACGCACCTCGAGGAGAGAGCCTTTGATGAACTACTGACACGCTGGATTGAGGGGAAATATTTTGAGGCACCTCAGAAGAACTTTTTCTGCAACCACACAAGTCAAATTAGAGCCAATTATTATCCCTTGAGCAGAAAAAACCATTTATCAATAGCAATTATACCGCTACTTTGCTACTAAGTACTAGCCATATTAAGCATTAGTTAGATCGTGCACAAGAGAACATATAAACGCGGTAACATAATACAAGTTCCACTGCTGCTAAATTAGCAAAAAAAAAAAGTTCCACTGCTACTAGTCATAAAGAGGTAGATATCTGTGGAAGAGCAGGAGATAACGTACATATGATAAATAACAAGCGTTATGAGGATTACCAAGGAGCAAACAAAATTATTATAGGACTAATACCTCATAGACTAGCTTATGACACTTTGAACTCAGAATATCTTTAAGTTCCAAAATTGATTTGAACAGAACTACAGAGAGAACAAAATGATGGGGCAGTTTACAGAAAGATTTAAGGAAAATGTCCATGCAAAGACAACTGAACTGCGAATTACCAAGATTGATTAGAAATATTATTGCATTAAAAGCTAAGCCTTAGATTTTCTGTCACAAATAGTGCCATAATACCTAATCCTAAACAGAAGGCATTAAGTATAAGAAAAAGGTTTGTCAATAGAGCATCTCCAACTCCTTGTACGTATGAAATTCGATCACTGAAGCTGAAGCCTATGGATTTTTAATTCTATAAAAATAATTACTCATTCTCTCTCTCTCAAAAAGTTCTTGTTTATAAATTTTAAAAATCAAAGTTATTCAAATTTGACCACAAATTACACATTACTAGTTTATAATTATACAAATTTAAAAATTAAATCTGATAGTAAGTCAAATATATTTCCGAATAACTTTTTTCATATTTTTTGTATTTAATATTATGTTTTAGTTTCTAGTCAAAATTTGAAATTTTGAAAAATGCCAATTTTATTGGATGGAGTGAGCATATATTAGGCATAATATGAACTTGTTGGTAATAATATTATTACTTATCAACAAAAAAGAAATTCTACATTTTTTTAATTTTTATGAAAAATACAAATACAAATAATAAGTTCACTTTCAAGTGTTCTAAATAATTTTTCACACATTAAGCCAGATAAAAAGGCATTTTTCTTGAATATAGTTCTTCCTTCAAACTCAAAAGAAATATAATTCATAAATATGTTGTCCCTATTTTTTTTAGCAAATTTATTATTTTGCACCAATATATCTTGTGATAATTGATATAAAAATTTAAAACAAATGAAACCCGAATTTAAGACAAATTATGTAATAGTAATTAATTTTTAGAAAGGTTAAAAAGACATAAAATTTAATTAATGTAAAGTACTCCAATCAATTTATCACGGCCAATCTACTAAACAAGTTTTAGCATAGAACGGAGTGGAGTAGAACGGGGTTATGGAGAACGGTGTTAGGATGGAAAGGAGGGTAGAAATTAGAAAGCTTTTCATCTCTCTCCCCCATAAACCCCTGTGTTTTGTTTTTCTTGTGTTCTTCATAATTCTTACTGTTTCTCTACGCAAGCAACAAAAACAATGGCTAATCCATTCACCCTAAACTCATATCATGATTATGAGAACATGATTGTTTCAACAAGGGTAGATTGGGGTATGCTACATGAGAAAGGGTTTTATGTGCTTCCTGACGTGGAAGAAATGAAGGTATATAAGCTACATTTTTCAACAGCTAAAGGTGAAACCAAGCTGTTTTTCAAGAAAAAAAATGGTTATTTTATAGCTGCTGAGAATGATGAGGGGGTAATTTTTATTTTTGGGAAAGAAAAAGATTATTTTAAAAAATCACAGACAACTCCGGGTCTTAGTGCAGATGAGAAACAAGCAGTCCATAGGCTTGCAAATGGGGAATGTTTGGAATTGCCTATCAACTATCAACAGTTGAAAGGGTATAATGCTGATCGAAGTAAAATCGTACTTGGTGAACATGCTTTTAGGAAGGCATTGGAGACTTTTGCAACTATGAAAAAGAAGGATGATATTGATGACACTATTCCGTATAATCTTTATCTAGATCGTGTTGCCTGTGATTCCGTTATCATTATGGAAATGGTTCCGGAGACCCTAAGGTTTGAGAGAATGCTGCAATTTGTGAGGAGAGTGTATGTTCTTGGGGGGAAACCCGATGAAAAATTAATCAAAATGCAGAATGATTGGAAGAATTCGAGTAAGGAAGTGCTTGCAAACAATGGTACTTTAACAGTTGAACAAAGAAATGTGAGGCTCGTTTACCATGTTAAGGAGGAAGAATTAAAGAATCAAGGTATCAGTGACGCTCCACGTCGAAGGAGATAGATTCAGTCTACAAAACGAAGTTAGTAAATCTATAATTATATTCTGTGGTTTTCAGCGCAAACCAAGGTACTATCTTAATTCAAAATCTATGCTTTTTGTGTAATATATTGGACTCGATTTATATCTCTAGTACCTAGTGAAGTAGACAACTTATGTAAGATAATTCATTGAACACAAGAGGTGTCATTACTCTAAAATCGTATCCATATTCAATGTGAACTGTTTGTGGACTGTTGTCTTATGTTGTGCGAATTGTTTGTGGACTGTTGTGTTATGTTGTGCGAATTGTTTGTGGACTGTTGTGTTATGTTGTGCGAATTGTTTGTGGACTGTTGTGTTATGTTGTGCGGTGCTTATAAAGGAAAATATTTATACTCTGTTGTACTTTATAATTGGTCCTCATGCTTCTGTAACTCATCACATCCATAGATCTGTCTCCTCTTTTCAACTTTATTGGTTAATAATTTACTGTCTCCATTCTCCCTATTCTCCTGCCAAGCCTTTTTGTATATATATTCCATTATGCGACTTCGTAGGAATGAACTTATAACTGTTTCTAAAGAACAAAGAAAAATCAATTTGGAAAGAGTTCTTTGTAGTTAGCGACCTGATCATTTTACTTCTGTTGGGTCAGAAATAAATCCATTGTTCTAGTTTTCTGACTTATATCAGTGGGACTAGCAGTTGGGAAAAGGTTTTTAGCATTTAGTTTTTTACTGTTTAGTAAGTTGCAAATTGCTTGTTTCATTCTGAGCACATTTCAAATTTACCCAAATATCTGAATCACAAGTGTTCTTTATCTCTACTGTTTTCTTGCCCTTGATTGAGGTAAACACACATAACTTTTGAAACCATAATTCATGTATATGTATAACCGCAACAAGTTGAAGAATGGAAATGCTAGTGCACTAAGACTCTATAGTGAAGCCCATAGCAAAGCTTAGGAAAGGGACACACCAGGGTTTCAGGAAACCATGCAGGCAGACGTGTTTATTGTATAGCTTAAATTGCAGAATATATGCGTTAGCTAATGAGAAGATAAACTTTGGTTCCTGCTATGCCTGGCAATACGTTGTCAGCCAATTTTAATACAGGTGCATCACTGACCCCGTCATCAGTCACCGTAACCACTTTCCACCATCTTCTTTGAGCTGCCTCATTACCTCTTCTTTAAGCCTTTGTTCTGCCCTGGAGAATCTGAGGCTTCCACTTTTCCTTGGATGAGCTTTTTGGTCCTGATGATTCATGAACTTTCTTCCTGTTGAGCCTGTAGAACTAATGTGTTCATCTGGTCCAAAAACATAAGCATAAACATCACAACTGCCTTCTGTTTTTGGACGATTGACCGACTTTACGGAGATACACTCAGTTTACTTGTAATGTGTTGACATAGCTCATTCAAGATCACATCCAGCTGGTGAGTTGCACTAATGACCACTAATTTTTATTAGGGATGTTCAGAAAATTTGTTATGTCAATTAATATTAGGGGTACATCAGTCTTTTGCTGTTAGAATGCAATTTTGTAATTCCATATTCCTTTTAATAGGTAGGCTAGGTTGATGAGAGATAGTGTATATATCTCACATTATCACCTGCTTTTTCCTCCTCTATGTAGTTAGGTCTGTTTCTCTTCATCAGTGGAGTGATAATAACTCAATTAGTTCTTTCTTTACATATCTGACTTTTGTTACAGTTGATAACATGGTATTAGAGTTGTAAAAATCATACATGACACGATCATCATTTCACAGATTATCATCTCAAATTCATATATAAGCGTTTCAAATGGGATCCTACCGATGTCATTTATCGTGTTGTCTGGGATGTGGCCCGTATGAGTGATGGCTTTACCTGGAAAAATTTCTATAATCAGTTAGACAATTGTGTAGTGGATACTGGATACGTTGAAGGATGAGATTTATCATAAATTTTTAGAGCCGTGCCTTGATGCCCTGAATGTCAAAATTCCCAGTGGGATGTTACCCAGGAATTTGTTAGATATATGGTCGAATGTTGACCTAAACAATCTTAAGGATTTAACAACTATTTACAAAAGCTTGGATTCTTTGGAGGATGAAAGTCCGTACTTTCAAGAAGTTCTTTCTTATCTAGAGGGTTGTTCCGGATGGGATGAGGGCAAGAGCAGTAATTGAGAGGGCAACAGATCCTGATATCACTATGTTCACCGCGCATGTTTAGTTATTCGTAGATTTCTTCTCTATAAAGATAAAGAGAGTCAGAGAAGACATTTACTTAAATGAAAATATAGAAGAAGGTAAAAGGTTGCCTTGAAGTAAAGTGTCAGTTCCTTTTCTCTTTTTGCTCCTTTGGGGTATTGACTTTGGGTAAAGTAGTAGTTCAGTTGGTTTAGTGCTATTGCAGGGATTTGAAGTTTTGAACTGAAACTGGAGTCAAAGTTCAGTCTTTGATAGGGGATTTTTAGGAAGTAAACACACATAACTTTTGGAACCATAATTCATGTATATGTATAACCGCAACAAGTTGAAGAATGGAAATGCTAGTGCACTAAGACTCTATAGTGAAGCCCAGGAAACCATGCAGGCAGACGTGTTTAGTGTATAGCTTAAATTGCAGAATATATGCGTTAGCTAATGAGAAGATAAACTTTGGTTCCTGCTATGCCTGGCAATACGTTGTCAGCAAATTTTAATACAGGTGCATCACTGACCCCGTCATCAGTCACCGTAACCACTTTCCACTATCTTCTTTGAGCTGCCTCATTATCTCTTCTTTAAGCCTTTGTTCTGCCCTGGAGAATCTGAGGCTTCCACTTTTCCTTGGATGATGACTCATGAACTTTCTTCCTGTTGAGCCTTTAGAACTAATGTGTTCATCTGGTCCAAAAACATAAGCATAAACATCACAACTGCCTTCTGTTTTTGGACGATTGACTGACTTTACGGAGATACACTCAGTTTACTTGTAATGTGTTGACATAGCTCATTCAAGATCACATCCAGCTGGTGAGTTGCACTAATGACCACTAATTTTTATTAGGGATGTTCAGAAAATTTGTTATGTCAATTAATATTAGGGGTACATCAGTCTTTTGCTGTTAGATGGCAATTTTGTAATTCCATATTCCTTTTAATAGGTAGGCTAGGTTGATGAGAGATAGTGTAAAATATCATACATGACACGATCATCATTTCACAGATTATCATCTCAAATTCATGTATAAGCGTTTCAAATGGGATCAGTAGTTCATATCTTGAATTATAGCAAGTTATTATTGGTTCAGATCTGTTTTCCAGTTCATTAAGCTTCTTTGTATTTTTGTCACATTTCTTGTGTTGATTACTACTTAAAGTTTGTGTTAATTCTCTTGACATGTTCTTTAGATTTATTGGTAATTCACAGGTTCTCAATGAATTGTTATTAATATTTGTTAGAAATCAGAAGAGCTTCCTGGTGTTATTCTTGATTTCATTCATATTGATCTGACATGACAATCCCTTAGATCACTGATTAAGTCTTTAATTTGTTCTTAAATTGATGGTCCATTCTTACAATTTGATTCCGAGCTTTCCAGTCCATTATTGAAATCACTGTGTTAATCTGAAATTGTGGATACTCCTTGAGTATGTTCTGTTCAAATCATCATAGTTTTTTAGAGTATTATCTTTTTAATCGCTTCACAATGGAACTCGAGCAAGATCAAGGAGTACTTATATTCTTCACACAAATTACTTGTATTTGTTGTCTGGACACTCAAATCCATACAAATACACAACAAATTATTACCTGTGAAGTAAATTAAAATTTTGTTTTATCAGATATAGTTCAGACCAAGATAAAAGATGTTGGATTGAAATAAAAAACAAAAACAAAATAGGACAGCCGCAAAAGCTGACCCTCCCTCAACTGGCCTATACGTAACCATAACGTACTTGTGGTAGAATGATAACGCATGTAAGAACTGTGTTGCTTTAAATTTTAAAAGAACTTGAAATGAAACAAATGTAATGGAGTGAAACAAAAATTACGTTGGGATTGTGACACAAATGTTAATTGCGTTGATCACAATAGGAACAAATGTGACGGAGTGAACTGCATTAGGTGGAACTACTACGTAAGCTTTAACAGAGGCCCCTGATTCTGAAGGCCTTGCCAATTCAGCAGAATTTAAGTAATCAATTGATCCATGCTATAGGAAGAGAAAAGGTTTGTTGAATAGAATGTGTTTACATCTTTTATAGTCTTGAGGGCATGGCATCAGTACTTGAAGAGACTCACAATCCGGTATCGTTGAATTCAGCAATAGGAACAAATCTGCTTCAGGGGGAAGAGGAAAACATTTGTCAATTCCTTTACTACAAAGGGATTGAAAATCACATGTGTAACACATATGATGTCCATTTCTACTCAAATTTTGCAGTAACCATGCTATTCCCAAAACTTGAACTTAGTATACAGAGGGACTTCACAGCAGCAGTTATGATGCAAGATTCAAATAAAAGGATTCTTCTGCATGATGGAACTTTGGTCCCAATAAATCTTCTTCTGGTGCTGTTCCTGAATCCTCATGAAATCGGAATGGTTGATCCATTGTTTAAACTTTAAAGTAAACTATTAGAACCTTTCTAATACAGACACCTGGAAAGATTTGAATGCAAAATTTGTTCTTCAGGTCTACAGGGATGTGGTTGCAACAGGTGATAAAAAGTTTGCACAAGCCGTTTAGCCTGCTGTTTACCTTAGAATGGCTTACATGGAGCAATTTGACAAGGATGGAGATGGGATGATAGGAAAAGATGGTTTTCCTGATCAGACATATGATACATGGCTACTTCAGCTCTGGCACACGAAGTTGGTGATGAAGGATATGCAAATTACTTCTGGTTTAAGTTTCAGAAAGCAGAAAGAGTTCATGAAAATCTGTGGAATGGTTCTTACTTCAACTATGACGACAGCAGTAGTACTAATGTTGTGTTTGGTTGGGATGAAAGAAATTGGAAGGAATGGAATGAGATTTCAAGTATAAAAGGAGTAGATATTCAAAATTTTCGTTCTTTCCTCCATTCCATTCCTAACAATTGATATTATAATTCAAGCATCTCATTTTGTGAAGGAATGCTCCATTCCTTACCACCCCATTTTCCTCGCAATTCTTATCGTAACAAATTTGTACTATTTCAATTTTTTCCAAATCTTCTCTCTAATCTTCACTAATTTCCTTTAATTTTACCCATTCCATTCCATTCACCCCAACCAAACACAACAAAGAGTTTTGGTCCATCCAAGCAGATCCGTTGGCAAGAAAATGGTGCGTTCATACTTTATATACAAGTAGTATCTTTGATGTACCTAAAAAACTAATGATTTACTTTGTAGTGCGCAAGCCTGTGGTCTTTTACCAAATGTTTATAAAGATATCTGCCCTGGAGAAGGTGTACACATTCAATGTGCTAAAGGTGAAAGATGGGAAAATGGGAGCTCTGAATGAAATGTTCCCGGTGGAAAACCTGACTTGTCAATATATTATACGCACTTGAGATTTAACAAATTTTATGGTCAACTGATTACTATGGCTAATGAAAGTTGATGAATACTTTCACGATGGTTCCATGGCTACCCATTAATTGTTAGGCAGCCTACCGGCTATTTTTTTCTTTTCTTGCCAAACTTCAACAACCCCCTTCCCCCCACCTACTACAACCCCATCCTATAAATACCCCATCCCCTTCATTTGTAAAATTACACCAAAACATCTTACTCTCTTCTCTCCCTCATTTCTTAGTTTATAGCTGCTAGATAGTCCGTCTAGTAGGAAACTTACCTTGCGGTAGTTTCAGGCAAGTCAGGATAGGGGGCCCTCGTGCTACTCTATTCTTTCGTTTCGGGTGAGTTAGTGTGAGAGTTTGGTCGGGCTGTAGCCATCTGGGTTTACAGCATTAGGAGTTCGTCCAGTTATTGCAGCCGCAACAAGGGGAGTCCTCCAAGTTATCCGGTCAAGTACCGAAGGGATAGTTCTGTCCAGATTATCCGGTCCAGTACCGAAGGAGTAGTGAATCGCTGTATTTCTATTCAGTTGTGCCTCAAGTGTTACTTCGTAAACTTGAGAGAGAATATTGTAACCATTATTATCATTATAGTGGAAACATTCGGAGCAGGTCCCGTGGTTTTTACCTCTTTGGCTTAAGGGGGTTTTCCACGTATAAATCTTGGTGTTCATCTGTCAATATCTGTTATTATTATTGACTGTTATAATCTCCGTATTTAATTTACGCAAAGACAGGAAACGGGAATTCCTAACAGTTGGTATCAGAGCTGGGGCCACGTTGTTGGTGTCTAGGAAAGTGCTTTGTGCGCAGTGGTTACTTGATAAAGCGCCGTACTAATACGGAAGGCTCCCCAAACACATCCACTTTCCTGGCCAACTTGTGTGGTTCTAAGTGAGATTCCCATAGTCTTTGGTAATTTAAAATGGATGATTCTTCCAGTATAATGGTAAGCTTAACAGCTTCAAATTATCCGATGTGGAAAAGCAGAATAAAGGATTTGCTTTATAGTAAGGACTTGTTTGATCCGGTGGAGCTGAAAGGAGTCAAACCTGCAGCAAAGTCTGATGCTGACTGGAAGAAGATGAACATGAAAACTATCAGTCTCATTCGTCGATGGATTGATAATTCGGAGTATCATCATGTCTCTGAAGAAGAAGACGCTTATACGCTTTGGACGACATTAGAGTCTACGTTCCAAGAGAAAAGTTCACAAAATGTAACTTTTCTAGTTCGTCAGCTGGTGAACATGAGGTACCAGGATGGGAACAACATGTCAGAGCATATGAGCGAATTCCAAGGGTTGTTAAATCAACTATCAAATATGAAGATGGAGTTTGAACAGAAATTCCAAGCAATATTTCTTCTCAATACTTTACCATCAGGTTGGGATACGCTAGTGGTGACAGTAACTAATGCTGTACCAACTGAGCAACTAACTTTGCGATCAATTAAGCAGAGTATCCTTAGTGAATCCATGAGAAGAAAGGTACAAGGAGTCAGCCAAGATTCCCAGGCTCTTGTTACTGAGAACAGGGGTAGAAGCAACTACAGGGAGACAAACCGAGGGCGTAGTAAAAGCAGGAATTTTAGGAATTCCGGTGGCAAATCAAATGCCAATGTTGAATGCTACTATTGTAAGAAGAAGGGTCATTACAAAAGGGATTGTAGGGCCTGGCTCAAGCAACAAAACAATGGTCAGCAAGGGAAACATGCCGAGAAAAGTACAACAGCTGCTATGACAGAAGATGTTGTGATCCTTTCTTTTGGGGAAGAAGAATGCTTACATATTGATGATCAGAAGGTCGAATGGGTGATAGATACTGGAGCAACGTATCATGCAACACCCACTCAGGAATTCTTTACGACGTACAAGTCAGGGGACTTTGGTACTGTAAGAATGGGTAACTCAGATCAGTCAAAGATCGCAGGCATTGGTGACATCTGTATTGAGACAAACACGGGTTGTTCAATGACTTTGAAAGATGTCAGGCATGTTCCGGACTTAAGGCTCAACTTGATTTCCGGCATGGCGCTAGACAAGCAGGGGTACGTAAATACCTTCAGTGGTGGAAAGTGGAAGCTTACTACGGGTTCGTTGGTGGTTGCAAGAGGATCCACTTGTGGTTCTTTGTACACGACACAAGTGACGATGTGTTCAAATGAGTTGAATACAGTTGAAGATGAAGCTTCAGCAAGTTTGTGGCACAAGAGGCTTGGTCACATGAGCGAGAAAGGGCTGCAAATTCTAGCAAAGAAATCCCTCATTCCATTTGCTAAAGGAACTGCATTGCAGCCGTGTGAATATTGTTTATTCGGAAAACAACATAGAGTATCTTTTAGCAGTCCACTGAAGAAAAAGTCGGAGCTGTTAGAAAGAGTTTATTCTGATGTATGTGGTCCGTTTGAGGTGGAGTCCTTAGGCGGAAATAGGTACTTTGTTACCTTCATTGATGAAGCATCTCGAAAGGTGTGGGTTGAGATACTCAAATCCAAAGATCAAGTGTTTGAGTACTTCCAGAAGTTTCATGCCATGGTTGAAAGATCAACAGGGAAACAACTGAAGTGCCTTCGTAGTGACAACGGGGGGGAGTACACTTCAAAAGAGTTTAAAGAGTATCTTGCAAAGCATGGTATCCGGCATGAAAGAACAGTTCCTGGCACCTCACAACAGAATGGTGTTGCGGAAAGAATGAACCGCACCATTGCTGAACGAGTCAGATGCATGTTGAAAATGTCTAAACTACCGAAGTCATTTTGGGGAGAAGCTGTAAGAACATCTTGCTACTTGATCAATCGATCTCCATCGGCACCTCTGAATTTTGAGATTCCAGAGAAGATCTGGTTAGAAAAGGATGTTTCCTATTCCTACTTGCGGGTGTTTGGATGCAAGGCTTTTGCACACATCCCAAAGGAGCATAGAACAAAGCTTGAAGATAAATCAACTCCGTGTATTCTCGTTGGCTACGGGGATCCAGAGTTCGGGTATCGGTTGTGGAATCCTGAATCGAAGAAGATATTCAGGAGCAGAGATGTGGTTTTCCATGAGTCTCAAAATTATGAGAATTTTGGGAGCACTCAACAACCACGGCAAGCTAGAAATCCAGATACATTAGAAGATGATGGAGATGATACGACAGATGATGAGGCTGCTGAGCAGGGGGAGCTACCGCCTCAGCCTGAAGCTGAAGAAACTCAGCCACGACGTTCTACGAGAGAACGGAGACCATCAGGAAGATATCTTTCATCCGAGTATATCTTAATTGCTGATGAGGGGGAGCCCGAGACCTTTGAGGAAGTCAAGTCTCATAAAGAAAGCAATTGCTGGTTGAAAGCAATGCAAGAGGAGATGGATTCTTTAAATAAGAATGAAACTTATGAGTTGACTACACTTCCGAGAGGACGGAAGGCTTTGAGGAACAAATGGGTCTTCAAAGTAAAAAGGGATGATGAAAAGCTTGTAAAGTATAAAGCACGCTTGGTGGTTAAAGGCTTTGCACAGAAGGAAGGCATTGATTTCGATGAAATCTTTTCTCCGGTTGTAAAGATGACATCAATCCGAACAGTTCTCGGATTAGCAGCTAGCATGGATCTTGAGCTTGAGCAGTTAGATGTAAAAACTGCATTCCTTCATGGAGATTTGAAGGAAGAGATCTACATGCACCAGCCAGAAGGATTTGAAATAAAAGGGAAGGAGCACATGGTTTGTAAACTCAAGAAGAGTTTATACGGGCTTAAGCAAGCGCCAAGACAGTGGTACAAAAAGTTTGATTCATTCATGAGGAATCATAAGTTCAAGAGAACTGCATCCGATCACTGTGCTTATGTGCAAAGGTTTCCTAACGGTAACTTCATTATCCTGCTGCTTTATGTTGATGATATGTTAGTGGTCGGCCAAGATGCTAACATGATCCGCAAGCTGAAAGAAGATTTGTCCAAGTTCTTTGATATGAAAGATTTGGGTCCAGCAAAACAAATCCTAGGGATGAAGATTGTTCGTGACAGAACAACTCGGAGGTTGTGGCTTTCACAACAGGGATATATTGAACGGGTATTGAAAAGGTTCAATATGGATGATGCTAAACCTGTTAGCATACCATTGGCGGGACATTTTAAACTGGATAAGAAAATGTGTCCGTCAACAGACAAGGAGAAGAAGGATATGGAGGAAGTTCCCTACTCATCCGCAGTGGGGAGTCTTATGTATGCATTGGTTTGTACAAGACCAGATATTGCTCATGCTGTTGGAGTTGTGAGTAGATATCTGTCAAATCCAGGAAGAAAGCATTGGGAAGCAGTTAAGTGGATTCTCAGATATCTCAAGGGCACTTCCGGGTTATGCTTGAAGTATGGACACGGTGAACCAGTCTTGGAAGGTTTTACAGATGCTGATATGGCAGGACATCCAGATGGGATGAAGTCCACGTCAGGGATGCTTTTCACTTTTGCGGGGGGAGCTGTAGCATGGCAGTCCAAGTTGCAAAAGTGTGTTGCGTTGTCAACAACTGAATCGGAGTATATTGCTGCTTGTGAAGCAGGCAAGGAGCTGGTCTGGTTAAAGCGATTTCTCCAAGAATTGGGTCAGAAGCAAGACAACTTTGAGTTGTATTGTGATAGCCAAAGTGCTATTGACTTGAGCAAGAATGCTACTTGTCACAGTCGTACTAAGCATATTAATGTACGTTACCATTGGCTACGGGAACAAGTTGAAGATGGGGTGATACAGATAGAGAAGATACACACGGATAAGAATCCGGCTGATATGATGACAAAGGTGGTTCCGCGAGAAAAGTTGGAGCTGTGCAAACAGGGCGCAGGTATGGAGTGCAAGTGAAGATCTGTGAGTTTGGAAAGAGGGGGAGATTGTTAGGCAGCCTACCGGCTGTTTTTTTCTTTTCTTGCCAAACTTCAACAACCCCCCTCCCCCCACCTACTACAACCCCATCCTATAAATACCCCATCCCCTTCATTTGTAAAATTACACCAAAACATCTTACTCTCTTCTCTCCCTCATTTCTTAGTTTATAGCTGCTAGATAGTCCGTCTAGTAGGAAACTTACCTTGCGGTAGTTTCAGGCAAGTCAGGATAGGGGGCCCTCGTGCTACTCTATTCTTTCGTTTCGGGTGAGTTAGTGTGAGAGTTTGGTCGGGCTGTAGCCATCTGGGTTTACAGCATTAGGAGTTCGTCCAGCTATTGCAGCCGCAACAAGGGGAGTCCTCCAAGTTATCCGGTCAAGTACCGAAGGGATAGTTCTGTCCAGATTATCCGGTCCAGTACCGAAGGAGTAGTGAATCGCTGTATTTCTATTCAGTTGTGCCTCAAGTGTTACTTCGTAAACTTGAGAGAGAATATTGTAACCATTATTATCATTATAGTGGAAACATTCGGAGCAGGTCCCGTGGTTTTTACCTCTTTGGCTTAAGGGGGTTTTCCACGTATAAATCTTGGTGTTCATCTGTCAATATCTGTTATTATTATTGACTGTTATAATCTCCGTATTTAATTTACGCAAAGACAGGAAACGGGAATTCCTAACATTAATCACCCGGTCAAAACCCGGATTGCAGTTGAGTACTTTCAGCATAGTTCCAGGTCTTGCTCCTATTTTTTTTTTTGCCTCATTTGTATATACATTTCCTCCAAATCCAATGAATATCTTAATCCCTTCCCGCGTTGGAGATAATTTTGAATATCAAGATCATTATCTTCCTTTTGCTGCATCTATTGATCTGAGAAAGGATGAGATAATTTTAAAGGTATTTGTTATGCAAATACCTCCTCGTTGAGATCGTGAGCGGTCCCATCGTCGCGACGACAGACCCCCATCTCCTCGTTGAGATCGTGAGGCCCCTATATGATGTAGCTAACGAGGACCCATCTTATGCGACTGATGAGGCCTCTATATGGAGTGACTATTGAGGTCTTGAGATACTTCTACATGAGATGCTTCTTCTTGGTGAAATACCTCTACGTCGAGAAGGGGGGAGACGCCCCCGATCCTTGAGGTAAGGGGGGACGCCCCTGAACCTTGCCGACAATGAGGAGGCCCTCGACTACCTCAATACACTGGAAAAAGCAAGCAATAAATAACGAGGCTGAGTATGAGGCTCTCATTATAGGCCTCAAGCTCGTGCTAGAGATGAAAGAAGAGAAGCCAAAGTATTTGAAAATCAAAATGAGCTCAAGACCTCAATATCTACATTCTTGTTCAACATAGGGAAGCTTGTTATGACATTAAAGAAAGGGAGGCCAAGTACGACGACGTAGCGATGTTGAGGTCAAGGGTCCCAGGATAGCGATGTTGAGGCCAAGTGCCTTGGCACAACAATGAAGAGTGCAAGTGCTCTGGGATATCGTTGAAGAAGTCAAGTATGCTTATAGCGGGATCACATCAAATTCTCTTCATTATAAATGGGGTCAACTCCAAGTAATACAAAAAGGCTGTTGGAACACTTTTGAGTCCTCATCACATTAATGAGATGAGGACTCGGGGGGTATTGGCATTCCATAAACATCTCTTCTAGTGGGACATTTGAAAAAATTGCAAGACAAGGCCAGCACCTAGCATTGCAGGGTCGCACCTAGTATTGTGAGGCTGCAGGTCCGACATCTTGTGAGGTGATGAGGCCAGTCAGCCCCATTGGTGATGACGGGCTCAATCAACTATCCAAAAGTGCTTGGAAAAAATTGCGAGAATTGATACTAAAACGGAGCAATACGGAGGTATGATGAGACTATTTACAAAAGTTGGATGGAAAATTGAAGGTGGGATCGTGCATTGCTATCTTCATTGATAAAAAGGGGAAGAGGACGCCTCGCGTGTTCAGAAGTCTGCTACGAGGTGAATAAAAAATAACTTGCAGGGTGAATTCGCAATTCGTGCAAAGTGAATGGCAGGATAGTATGGTCAGCACAGTCAACGGCCTCGGGACCCATGCGACTTCTTTAATCAAAAGAGAAATGCAAGCCAAGTTTGGCTCCGTGGATGTCTAAGACAAATATATCTATACGCGAGGACATCAACTCA
Source organism: Kitagawia praeruptora (assembly GCA_037693485.1). Classification (NCBI taxonomy): domain Eukaryota; kingdom Viridiplantae; phylum Streptophyta; class Magnoliopsida; order Apiales; family Apiaceae; genus Kitagawia; species Kitagawia praeruptora. The sequence continues at coordinate 119,786,280 of CM075352.1, forward strand.
GCAAACATTAATGGATGAGAATTACAAGCGGAGCCAACGCCATTAAAATAAAAAAAAATCTGAAGTTAAAAATGTTGTGTACAAATATGAGGCTGGATATGGGGGACGCTCATGAATTAAAAATAAATGGTGACCATCAAAATTGGCGTGGACAGCAAACAAACCACCTGGATGGCAAATTAGTGGAGGGCTCGTGCGAGGATTATAAATAATAATATTATCAAGACAAGCCAATTGTTAAAAGATGGCAGTCAGCTTGTACAAGCAAAGGAGGATGTGGTTTAATGCTTCATATCAGTGCTTATGTGAGGCGAAATATAGCAGCTGAGAAGAAAAATAAAGAAATAAAGGGTGAAGTGGAGCCCGCTAGAAAAAACATATGGAGTGGAACCCACATGATATAAAAAGAAAAAGTAGCAGCTTGGAGCACATAGCAATGCAACAGCGAGCAACAAAAAAGTCAAGCAGAATGACTAGGTGCAAGTCATGTACGAAGCTTCTTTGAATTGCAAGAGGCCAAGAGCCCATAAAAGAAGATCAAAGGAGCAAAGTCAAGCTATGTTATTGCTATGCGAGGCGGGTGAACTACTATGACCATGGGGTCTATTTGGCTATTTCTTAATATTTATATAAGAGACTACCTCGAATTGGATTTTACATCGCAGAAGGAAGTTCTAGTAACTTGTATTTTGGACCTTACGAGTGTGAAAGATGGATGCGAAGTGAAGCACAACATCAAAGTTGCATCCTGTATGTATGTTGTACGGTGATAATCTGGTAAAATCCTTGTTGCAAGCTTCACGTAAAAGGAAATTAATGAAGAAAGGCATGTACGAGCTCTGTCAATATAGGGAGGAAAAACTGCGAAGTCGATTTGAACTTTGAAGAATCCTTTGTTATTACGAACTTTGAAGTCAATTTGCAAGTACCAGTACATGAAGTTCAATATATGTAATTTCTACAAAATTACAAAGAATTTTTTGTTATTAAGTTGGACTACGCGAGGTGGATCTTGTGCGAGCATGATGCGAGATGAACAAGGGAAAAGAAGTAGCGCGAGGAGACTAAGCGGGAAAGTCATGCAATTTTTGTGTGAAAGAAATGGAACCCATAAGCGATGAATCCAAAGCAATCATGTATGATTGTTAAATAAATTAAAGTCTACTTTGCTCCAAGTGAATCTAAATCTAAATGAGCACACCTAGTGGAGCTCATAGAATTTATTCAAGAGAAACTAAAAAATGGAGACAGAGTTCAGCTTCCTATATGTCAAATACGAAGGATGTTGTAGTGGGGTCGTGAAAACAAGCAAATGTCAAGGTTGACTCTTAGCGATGTTGTTAAAGAAAAAGTGGAGAAATGATATGGAGCTCGCACTCAGGAAAAATGAAAAGCAACAGAAAATGAAAAATCAAGATTCAAGTGAAGTCCTGGGCAATGTACAAGGTCATTTGCGTGGGGCCACGTGTGGAGCTTTGGTTTCAAAATGGAAATGCAAGTTCAGAAATCATGCTTAATGCGAGGATGCGAAGTGGAAAGGAAAAAATCTTTATTATCCGAAGTCAAGGGAAGAAATACAAAGTGAGCTTGGTTTGTAGTTATAAAAAACAATATGATACGAGGTGAATTCATAATTCATACGAAGTGGTGCTGCAGCCTACTGCAACATAAAAAAAGGGGGTACGAGGTGGTCCGAAATTTAGAATGCTACGAGGTCCACATGTGAAGCAATATTTGTGGGGTCATGGAGATTTACATGAAGCAAGGAAAGAACTGGAGCCAAGTAAAAGAAAAAAAAAAGGTCCTGGACAAAGTCTATGAAGTGCAACTTGAAGAAATATTAATAACTGGACCGACATGGAATAAAAAAACAAGTTATGGAAGAAAGAAAGATACGAGGCAAAGTGATATCGCGAAGTGGTTTGCTACAAAGTGGAGTACGCCAGTGTGCATGGCTCTGGGCAGTATGCATTAAGAAAAAATAGGAAGTAACGAGCTGAACAATTAAGATAGAGTGAACAACTTGTTATGCGAGGTGAGTACAGCGAAGCTAGAACGAGTTCTGATCAACAAAAATAAAAGATCAAAGGAGCAACCACCAGTATTGAGGATGGCACATGGCTAGGGGATGGATACTAGATGTGGGCCTGTGAAAGTAAACATTAAAAAAGAAACACGAAATGAATGCTGCGACGTGGAGTAGGCTGGTCAGTTCGTGCTCATATAAACAAAGCAGAACCTGGTGATTATAAAAGTAAAAGAACTTGCAAGAAGATGTAAAAAAAAATCAGCTACGCGAGGACTCAGGAAAAAAGAAAACCATAAGTTGGTAAGTAGTGGCCATTATACATATGGGACCATGTAAAAGCAAAGATAAAAAATAACAAGGATGGACTACGAAGGATATGATCAAATAATGGATGGGAAAATGCATGTGCAACTTACAAGTCAAGCGGGGCCAGCAGAAATAAAAAATTGAAGTGTCAAATTATGTTGACAAATATAAATATAGAAAAGTCAAAGAATGTATTTCAAGATGGCTACGTGAGTTATATGTCCTTACTTTAGTTTGTGGGACATGCAAGGTGATTAAAGTAAAGGAGTTTGGCTGCAGCTGAATTAGAAAACGAGGCAAGTGCTAAAGTATATTATTATACGAAGCGAGGAGGCTCCCCAAATTTCCAAAATATTTTCGGAAATATTATGAAGAAAAAAAAAGATATATATTAGCAAGGAGCAAGCTCGGAGAAGAGTCCTCTCATCATGTTTCAAAAAAGACTTGAAGACATAAGTGGAAGACACAACTTTACTTGATTCCACATTGCATTCGTAATGGCAACATGGAATCGGGGGTAGTTGTTATGCCCGAATCTCGGCATAGATCCTAAATAAGCTCAAATGACTATACAAGGGGTCCACCTCTCATAATGGGCTCAAATATCTATCAATGGGCTCAAGTATTGAAGAAGGATAAACAAGGCATGAGGCCGATTAAGGATCACCTCACTTCTATCTCATAAATCTCTTGAAGACACTATCACCCAAGGGGTCTCACGCTAGCCCGGCCTAGAGGTCCAGCGAGGCCTAGAGGTGGCCTAGAAGTCAGCGAGGCCTAGAGGTGGCCTAGAAGTCAACGAGGCCTAGAGGTGGCCTAGAGGTCTAGCGAGGCCTAGAAGTTAGCGAGGCCTAGAGGTGGCCTAGAGGTCTAGCGAGGCCTAGAGGAGGCCTAGAAGTCAGCGAGGCCTAGAGGTGGCCTAGAGGTCTAGCGAGGCCTAGAGGAGGCCTAGAAGTCAGCGAGGCCTAGAGGTGACCTAGGGGTCCAACGAGGCCTAGAATATTCTTATGAAGGCTCATAGCTAGGCCCAACGAGGTCAAATGAGTAAAATATATCAACCCAAGGAGACGACTAGTGGATTTGGGCCAAGCCGAGCTCATAGAAACCCTAGCCCGTCTAGATAACTTCTTCTCTAAGAGAACTACGTATGGCTTGATCCCTATAAATAGGGTACGTAGGCATCTTGTAAAGCATGAGAAACAGTTCACCACTGAATTTCAATAGACAAGAGCAGCCACAAACAATCACCAATCACCTCCGTGTTCTTCGTGTTCATAGCAAAATATCCGTATTTTGCTCCGTGATTTCAGCAAACCTCCAAAATATTGTTATACAATATTCTCCATATAACAGTATTCTTCGTACTACATGCATATGTATGTGTGTATTTGTGTATATATTTGTCCCAGAATGATTTTCTTATTTTAAAGTTCTGATTTTTGCAGTTACAATTTCATACTACATACGTATGTGTTTACCTTTGTCCCAGAATGATTTTCCATTTTAAAGTTAAGATTTCTTAGTTAAAAGTTGTTGAAGAATGTGTTGATAAAAGTCTATTATTCAGTCATAATCAATTGGCCTCTGATATGGTATATATACCCAATATTACAATATAATTATTTATGGTAAATAACTAAAATAAAATATCAATATATATAATATACTATGTTTTCTAATACCCTCCCTCAAGTTGGTATTTCCTAATAGTTGTTTATATATTTATATGTGCTCATTTGATCTGTTTATATTACTGTGTTTACTGATTTTGAACATGATTACATTTCCGGTTTCAAGTCGGTCTATACGAACACCTTATTGTTCTTTATCACTGGACTCGACTCCGGTGATGATGTGCTAGAAACTTTCACCCCTTTCCATTTACAACTACAACATATAGTTGGTCATTGTAATGCTAGCAAAAAAAATTACATGATATATCAAGGATTTGAATATAAGTTTTAGAAGATTTCATGCCATAGCTGATAGAAAAAAATGGAAGCCTATTATATTATATTTCATCTACTCTACGTTGTTTCTACAATTTCAGAAATTAAGAGATCTCCTTACCTCATTCAAATGTGGAGACACGCACTACGCCAAAACTGTTAATAGACATCACCCCTTTAACATCGGTTGCGTTTCGGATCGATGTTAAAAATGTGTTTTACATCGGTTTTACTAAAACTGATGTTAAAGTAGGTTTTAGACATCAGTTGCACTTTAAACCGATGTCTTAACTACTTTTTAAAAAAATTAAAAAACAAGCGCGGTTCCTTTTCAGCACGCTTTCCCTCTAATAATGCAAATATTCCGCCCGCTTAGAAACATTTTCCCTTAGAAACATTTCCCCCTTCAGACCCCCCGACTTCTCGCCCTTTTTCAAGAACCCTAGCAAGCCCCCTTTCTACTCCCCGTTTTCTCTGCATCTCTCTCCATCGCCTCTCTCTTTCTCACTATCAAAATCTTTCCCTGACTCTCTCTTCTCTGCATCTCTCTCCCTCGCCTCTCTCTTTCTCCCTATCCCTTTCAAAACACACACTCATCTCTCTCCCTTGCCTCTCTCTTTCTCACTATCTCTTTCAAAACACACACTCACTTATACACATAACGAGGGTTGGTAATGAAAGCCCTTAGATTGAAAATCGATATTCAATCGAAGCCATAGATTGAAATCGATATTCAATTCAAACTATATATATATATATATATATATATATATATATATATATATTTACAATTTTTGTTTTTTAATTATCTCTTATTTTCATAGATTTGGATTTGGAGCTTGATTGGTTCTTGGAGATTCATCAGTATGCTCTTGGTACTAAGGTAATTCATTTTTTATGTTTTTTTAGGTGAGGCATTTTGTCGAACAGGTTGTGTGTGTTTCTTGTTTTGGGTTTTTTGGTTGTTTAATTGGGTGGTGTTGTTATTGGATTTGTTAATGTTAGTTTAAGGGAGATTTTTTGTGTATTAAGTTTTTTAGTTTTTGGCATTTTCTTTTCTGGTCATGTGAATTCGCTTGTTTTGTTATTTTTCATGTACTGCTGTTTGATTAGTTTGAATTATGGTGTTGTCTGACTGGTTATACAAGTAAGTCGTAGTAACTATTCGTCTGGTTGAAATTCACATATATCCGATACATTGATCAAACATATATCAGAAAATACTAAAGGGTTAAAACCATGGACCTGGAAGACAATTACTGAAAATAATTGATAAGCGACCGTTCTGTGTCAACCTGAATGTTTGTACTGGAATGCAACTGCAAGCATTAAATGAAGATAATAAAAGTTCTTACATTAATTTCATAAGTCTTTTTGATCTAATTTTATCTAGTCCATTATTGGTAACATTCTTCTTGATTTTTATTAGAATTACTCATGTTAAGAGATGACTTTGTAGTGTTGTCCAGTGATGGATCTGATATAAGTTAACTCCTCACATTTTTTATGGTTCAGCTTCCATTTCTTTTGGGAGTACCTATCTTGGAGAAAATTGTTGCACCAGTTGCTGCCCTTTTTCTTGGCCGAACAGGTAGCCAACTCTTTCTAACTGACGATAAACCCAGCAGAGCACCTCTTTTACTAAGGATGGCATCAGACTCTGAAGATGGAAATTTAATGTAAGGATGCCCTTGTGTTACTAAGTTTAACTTAATTTATGCAAGTTTTTTATGATAATTGTATAATTATAGAATGTAATACAACATGTTTTTGTGAACTAAACACTAATGGTAGGGCAAATGAGCAATGCCATCTGCAGAAATTAAGTGACTGGTCTTCATTATAATATCGACTTTGGCACGAAAATCAAATCCTTTTTCCAAGTTTTGGGTACGTAGTAAGCAACAGGTTGAGATAGTGAGGTCTCCTTTGGACGGCTGCATCAAAATATGCTCACCAAAGCAAATGAAGTGATAGTAAAGCCATAGAATTTCGAGGGGTTTGTTGGGAGCTGTTTTCATAATGGGGATTCTTTGTTTACTGTGTTTTTGGGATGATAAGCAATCAGCAAAGAAGATTGACCACAGTTACTTTCTGATGGTACTTTCTGTTTACAGGTTTGTTATGATTGGAGCAAGGGTGCAGAAAATATGATCCATCCACAGCAAAGACCTGTATTTATCTACACGCAACGCAGGTATGTACATATTCATTAGAGTACGAAACCTTTTCTTTTCGCATGCATTAGCCATTTATTTACCTTATGGTCTCGTGCCTTGCAGGTTTATGGTACAGAAGTCTGAGGTGAAGGCCAAACCACGAGTGGGAACTGGCGGCAGAAGATGAACATTTTTGGTGGTCAAAGTTTCTCCTTTCTTTAGCTTTAGCTTTAGCTGTGTGAAGTTTATATAGTATTGTTAAGTTTCAAATTATTAGTAGTTGAGGAGTTTGTTTGTTATTGTGAACTTAAGAATATATTTGTAGTTGAGGTAGTTGTGGATATGGAGTTTGGTGTAGTAGTAGATTGTTAATGAATTATGCTTTTGGGTGAATGTTTTGTATTACTAACTTTGGTGGTATATAAATGTATTTGAATGAAATGTTGATTTTGGTAAATTTTTGGGCATAGACATCACTTTTTAAAGCAAAACTGATGTTCCTGCAAAAAACAGACATCAATTTGAGTCTATACCACATCACCTGAAAACTGATGTCTAATTTGGCAATTTCATGGATTTATTTTACATTGGTTAAAAACGATGTAGTACAGGGATTGAGACATCGGTTCTGATTTTAAAACTAATGTTGTTGACAACTATTCACATCGGTTAAAAACTGATGTAATAAGTAGTTTTTAACATCGGCCCAGAACCGATGTAAAACTCATAGACTTTTAATCTCACACAGCTAGACATCGGTTTTGAAATTTTTTAACATCGGTCCAGAACTGATGTCTATTGACTTATTTGGCGTAGTGACGTTGTTCAAGCTTACTTTATTTGAGTTAACTGGACCAGTAGTCTAGCAATATTATTCTATAATGATGGTGCATACATCTTCTATAGAGTTGTTATAAGAAACAATTACAAAAATGAGTTAGGGATCGAGTACAATAGAAAGATTGATTCAGTGAAATATGAGACTTAGAAATCGTATGATATAATAAGCCTTAAACCCTGTATTTTGTCAATAAAGTCCAGGTACATGATAAAAAGTAATAAAGATTTAGTATGTTTGATTTTTGAATCTTTAAGTTTCTTACACAGCTCATTGATATGCTAGAAGTAGCCCAGGTCCAAATAGGCCCAACCTCAGGCCCAAAAATAACAAACAATTCAACTTATGAGAATAAGACCAGCCCAGCCCAAGCTAGTGGGCTCCGGGCCCGGCGCCACCGCTACGTGGCATGGCCCCTACCCCAGATTGGAGGACCCCAGATTGCACACCTGGCACACGTGGCAGCCCAGCTCAGCCGACATCCCCACACGTGGCGCTGACCAGCATTAAAGTCCAAGGAAACAACATGTGTCAAATCATGTCCTCAACAACACTGCCACACTCAAGCCAACGGTCCCTACAAATAGGGACACGTGTCCTACATCCCGGAAGTTAAGCACCTTGTCCCCCGGATCCAACGGTCAGGAGTAAAAGGTAACCCACCTCTAAACCCTAGGAATAGGGATATAAATACCCCTAGAAAATAGGGTTTAGGGGTTAGACATTATTACACACCTACACACATTTATTACTCTTGTGATACTCTACTTGATTATTACTTTCCAAAGCCAACTCTTATTCTCACGCCGGAGGTACCTCGGGGCCAAACCCCCCCTCCGGTGTTGTTTTGCAGATACCCCACCGTAGCTACACCACTTCCGAGGCAGGAGTTGGTGAGGAAGTACCCGATCAAGATTCAGAGTTATCATTGGCGCTAGAAGGAGGGGTCGAACCTCCGACCTCAAACCAAACAGCCGAGCTAAGTGAACCCGAACCCCTAATGCCAACAACCATGCCTCGACAAAGCAAGTCCACCCAACGCCATGCACTCAGCGCTCCGAGAGAAGAACCCCTAGTTCCTATCCTGGAGCAGGCACCGCAAAACCAGGTCCCGGTCCAGGAAAGGCTCGGGATCGGCCCAAATGACGCCCGGGTCACCGTTGAGGTAAACCGGTATAAGTATACAGACGTACCCCTCGACTCTGCACAAATAGAGAACTTGACCCCGGAGGAGCTGGCTGAAGCAATCCGAGCTTACCGAAACTGCCCCCACCCGGAGCCAGAACCCGAGCAAGCGGAGAACTCCGAAAGGTCGGCCAACTCCCACCAATCCCGAGCTTCGGTCTTTGACCGTCTCGTAGACCAGTGCAAAAGAACTAAAAAAGACCACAACCTTCAAAGCAAAGTCAGAGGTGACGAAAATGACAAACTCAAGAAAATGGAGAGGCTCCGGGAAAGAATAAGGCAGGAAGAACATGCCAAGTTGGAGCTAAGGATCCAGAAAAGGCTTCAAGAAGAGGAAGAAAGGATAAGGAAAAACAAATCCAAGAGACCTCACCGAGAGATTAGCCCGGAGATCATCTCAGATGATGAAGAACACCAAGACAACTTAGTACAAATGATCCATGAACTACAGAGAAAAGTCAACAATGACTCCGGATTTGAGATCCAAGACACACTCACCCCTTTCAGCTACTCCCTCGAAGCCATACCCAGACAGAAAAATCTCAAGCACTACAACTTCGACTCCTTCGATGGGCTGGAAGACCCCGAGGAGCATCTCAACTACTTTGAACAGATAGCCCTGATATACTTCTACAACGACCTCCCAAATTGCAGATTCTTTACCTCCACATTGAAAGGGGCGGCCCAGAGATGGTTCAGCCGGATCCCGTCCCGGAGCATACATAGTTGAAAAGAGTTCAGGGAAGCCTTCCTCCGGAGGTTCCGAGCTAACAAGACCCCGGAGTACCACATGTGTCACCTCGAGAAAATCAGACAGCACGATAACGAGGCCCTCTCCGCTTTTATGAAATGGTTCCAAGAGGCCATAAACAAGGTCACAAACCTAGACGAGAGGGAAGCCTTAAGCATATTCCGGAAGAACTTAGATCCGGAGCACAATGAGCGGTATGTGCTAGAGCTCGTGCACAAAGAGCCCCAGACCCTGGCCGCGGCCTATGCTATGGCTGCCAAGTTCATTAAAGAAACAGATATCTTGCAAGCCATGAGAATGACCAGACAAGGGGCCTCCTCAAGCAGAAACAAAGATGACCGCCCCAGAAGCGAGTATCAACCAGAAAAGAAATTCAAACCCAATAAACAGAGTAACTACATCCCCAGCTCTCAACTAACCGTCCCGGACAGAAGCCACTTCTCAAAGCCCAAGTCTGATGCCAGGCCCCCGAGGTCAGAAAGATCCGAGCCACGGCCCGAGCCCGAGTGGACACCCATAAACCGACCCCGAGCCGACATACTAAAAGAAATTCAGGACAAGCCCTTCTACTACCCGCCTAAACCTATGGCGACAACCCCGGAGAACAGGCCCAAACACAAAGCATTGTGATTACCACGCAAGCCACAGGCACACCACTGAAAGTTGCATCTCTCTCAAATTCTTCAGTGAGGAACAGATAAAAAAGGGGAACATGAACCAGTATGTAGCCCGGAGAACCTCTGAGAGGGGACAGGGAGCCGGGGTTCCGAAAGCTAAAAACGTGGTACATGTAGTGTTAGGCGGCTCCAACTCTCCCCCGAGAACCCCAGACTCCGAAGATGAGATAATGATGGTGGAAACCGCTCCGGAGCAGGTCATATCGTTCAGCAACGCCGACTTTGAAGGAATAGACCCGGACCATAACGAAGCCTTGGTGGTAAGCCTAGATATTGCCGAAAATGAAGTAAAAAGGGTCCTCATGGACAACAGCTCTTCGGCCAACATATTGTTTAAACATACCATGGACAGGATGCAGCTCGGAAGCGTAAAAATGAATGAATGTAGAGAGGACCCATTGTACGGCTTCGGCCACAACTTGGTCCCTATTCAAGAAACCCTTTATCTACCTGTCCAGTTCGGCACTACCCCGAAGCAAGTAACTCATACTGCCAAATTCTATGTGATCAACAGTCAATCCTCCTACAATGTGATTCTAGGGCGCCCAACCCTGACCAAGCTCCGAGCCGTGACCTCGATCCCGCACCTCAAGTTCAAGTTCCCAACAACCGCCGGAGTAGGAGAAGTAATGGGTGATACTGAAACAGCAAGCCGGTGTTACGGTCAAGCCCTAGTTATGGCTGAAACAGATCCAGAGAACAAACGCAAAGCCTCTTCTTACTACAAGAATCAAAGCAGAAAGAAACACAGAAACTCAACTTACAAAAACCCCGGGAAAGAGGTTCAAAATATCGAGAACTCCGAGGCCCCTACCTAGGAAGCAAGAACTGCCACAACCCGGGGGTACCTGGCTTCAAATTCCCAGGCCCGGGTTCAAAAATCATCCACCCTGAAAGATCAAGCCAACGTCGAGCCCGCAGTAGAAACGGAGACAATTGAACTGATACCCAGAGATTCCGAAAGAAAAATCAAGATTGGGGCGGGGTTATAAACAACCTTCAAAGAGGACCTTGTGTCGCTACTCCGGGAATACGCAGATGTATTTGCATGGAGCCCGGCTGATATGCCCGGACTCCAAGAATCTTTAGCCATGCACAGCCTGGATGTTGACCCCAGAAGGAAACCCGTAAAGCAAAAAAGAAGGAATGTTGCCCCGGAGAGACAAAGGGCCATAGATGAGGAGGTAGACAAACTCCTCAAGGCAGACATAATTTGCGAGATCAAGTATCCGGAGTGGTTGGCCAATGTGGTTCTACTAAAGAAACCTAGCAGAAAGTGGAGGATGTGTGTCAACTACACCGACCTCAACGAGGCCTGCCCCAAAGATCCATACCCATTACCCAACATAGACCAGCTCATTGAGGCCACCTCGGGACATGTAATGCTAAGCTTCATGGACGCCTTCTCCGGCTATAACCAGATCAAGATGAACCCTGCATACATAGCCAAAACGGCCTTCATCACCCACAGAGCGGTGTATGCTTACAAGTTTATGCCCTTCGGGCTCCAGAATGCCGGGGCTACGTACCAAAGAGCCATGGTAGAAGTCTTCCAAGACCAAATAGGCCGGAACTTGGAGTCCTACGTTGATGACATCATCGCCAAATCCAAGACCATTGAGGAACACGTCCCGGATTTACGGGAATGTTTTGAGAATCTAAGGAATAATCAAATGAAACTGAATCAGGAGAAGTGCACCTTCGGGGTGGCGGCAGGGAAATTCTTAGGCTTCATGATCAGCTAGAGGGGAATCGAGGCCAACCCAGAAAAAATCAGGGCAATCCTAGACATGCAACCACCTCGGGCCTAGAAAGACATTCAAAAATTAGCCGGATCATTGGCGGCCTTGCAAAGATTTATCTCCAAGTTGGCAGAAAAATGTTTGCCTTTCTTCAATCTACTCAAGGGAGCAAGCAATAAAAGAGAAATCGCATGAAGCTCGGAGTGCCAAGAAGCCCTAGACACAATCAAGGAATATCTCTCATCACCACCTCTGTTGACCAAGCCCGAACTCGGAGAACCACTACATCTGTACCTCTCCGCCGGACCCCTAGCGATAGCAACTGCTTTGGTCCGGGAAGCTGAGGGGATCCAAAAACCAGTATACTATGTAAGCCAAGTGCTCAAGGATGCCGAAACCCGGTACCCCAATCTAGAGAAGTTTGCCCTTGCCTTAATCACAGCCTCGAGAAAACTCAGACACTACTTCCAAGGAAGAGAGATCAAAGTGGTAACAGATCAGCCGTTAAGACGGATAATCCACAAACCAGATGCCTCCGGAAGATTGATAAATTGGGCAATAGAGTTAAGTCAATACCACTTGACCTTTGTACCCCGGACAGCAATCAAGGCGCAAGCCCTGGCCGACTTCATTGTGGAATGCTCCTTTCCTGAGCCGCAACACCCTCTCATATCAGCCGAGCATGAGGTAACCCCGGATAAAAGTCGTGAGTCATGGACTCTCCATGTAGACTGGTCCTCAACAGCGGAGAGGTCCGGGGCCGGAGTCATCATGAATAGTCCGGACGGCTTTCAGATCAAACAGGCGATAGCCTTTAAATTTCAAGCAACTAACAATCAGTCCAAATATGAGGCTCTCCTCGCCGGGTTAAGATTAGCCCGAACTCTGAAACTCCGAAACCTGAGCATCTATATTGATTCCCAGATTGTGGTACGACAAACAAAAGGGGAGTACATCGCCAAAGATCCCAAATTAGCTCAATACCAAGCCCTGGTCAAAAGCTATTTAACCACCATCCCAGAACATCAAATCAGTCAGATTAACAGAGAAGAAAACTCCGAAGCGGATGAGCTCTTCAGACTAGTTCAAAACTCAGCCGAGCTATACAGCCCAGTCTACTTTGAAGAGCTTGAGAAACCAGCTATTGATCATGAAGAAATAATGGAAATCGATGACGGCCTGAACTGGATGACCCCTTTATCCTCTACCTGGAAAAAGGGGAGTTTCCCGGGGACAAGAACGAAGCCAAGAGGTTGAAAAACAAAGCATCAAAGTACTTCATTGAAGATAACCAACTCTATCGTAGAAATTTCTCATCTCCAGTTCTGAAATATGTGGGCCCGGAGGAGGCCAACTACTGCTTGCAAGAGGTACATGAGGGAATATGCGGAGACCACATGTCTGCAAAAGCCCTCACCTACAAAATCATAAGGCAAGGGTACCACTGGCCAACCATCCACTCCGATGCAGTAGAATTCGTCAAGAAATGTAGAAATTGCCAGCTGTTCAGTAATGTGCCAAGGCAAAGCCCGGTCCTTCCCTCCTCGGACCTCTCCCCGATCCCCTTTGCCGTATGGGGAATCGACATATTGGGACCATTCCCCCGGGCTAAAGGCGACTTGAGATACCTGCTAGTAGCCATTGACTACATGACTAAGTGGGCGGAAGCCAAAGCAATGAGGACCATAAATCAGCAAGATTGCATCAAGTTCATGGACAATATCCTAATGCGGTTCGGGCTGCCCAGAGTCTTAGTCTCAGATAACGGACCCCAGTTCGTCGGCTCAGATTTTGAAAACTACCTCAAGGAAAGGGGGATCAAACACAAGAAGTCATCAGTAGCATATCCTCAGGGCAACAGCCAAGTTGAAGTCACAAACTGGATTCTACTAAGGGGAATTGAGAAAAGGCTGCAAGAAAGCAAGAACAAGTGGCCCGAAGAGCTACCAAACGTGCTATGGTCATATCGAACAAGCCCGAGGTCCGGGACAGGTGAAACTCCATTCAAGCTAGCTTATGGGATCGAAGCCCTGTTACCAATTGAAGTGGGCTCCCCTTCCCATAGAGTGGTTAATTTTGATGAAATTGCAAATGAAGATAGGATCCGGGCAAACCTCGAGCTAGTAGATGAAGTCAGAGACAAAGCGGTGGAAAGAATGGAGAAATACAAAGAAAAAACATGAGAGTACTTCGGAAAGAAATTAAGGGTGAAAAATTTCCAAATCGGTGACCTAGTACTCCGGGACACGGAGGCATCGAACCCCACAAACACTGGCAAACTCATGCCTAAGTGGGAAGGCCCCTACCAAGTCAAAGAAGTACTCCACCCCGGGACCCACAAGCTCAATTACATGGACGGCTCCGAGGTCCCCAACACTTGGCACGGCCTCAGACTCAGAAAATATTATCAGTAGAGCCAAGGACTTCAGCTAAAACAACAACTATTTTGTAATAGGAATGCAGACATGCTTGTAATCATTCAAAGATATCAATGAAAGTTTGCATACTACTTTTCCAATGTTTTCTTTACACAACGAAATTCCTACTTGGAAATTTTGCATAATTTCCAAGTATGGCTGAATCCCGGGTCAAAGGTAATTACCTTGGCCCGGAGCAAACAACCAAAAACAAATTCCTACTTAGAAATTTTGCATAATTTCCAAGTATGGCTGAATCCCGGGTCAAAGGTTATTACCTTGGCCCGGAGCAAACAACCAAAAACAAATTCCTAGTTGGAAATTTTTCATAATTTCCAAGTATGGCTGAATCCCGGGTCAAAGGTTATTACCTTGGCTAGGAGCAAACAACCAAAAACAAATTCCTACTTGGAAATTTTGCATAATTTCCAAGTATGGCTGAATCCCGGGTCAAAGGTTATTACCTTGGCCCGGAGCAAACAACCAAAAACAAATTCCTACTTGGAAATTTTGCATAATTTCCAAGTATGGCTGAATCCCGGGTCAAAGGTTATTACCTTGGCCCGGAGCAAACAACCAAAAACAAATTCCTACTTGGAAAATTTGCATATTGCCCAAGTAAGGCCGAACCTCGGGACCAAAGGTAAACACCTCGGCCCGGGGCTACACAAACATCAACAATTTGAAATATTTTTTTACCACAAACTCCCTTATCCGGATCACCCGCATAAGGGAGTGGGAGGCAAGACAAGCCATACCAAGCAAAAGATACATAAAAACGAAGGCAGAAAATACAAGTAAATTAAACAAACAGGCCGGGCTGACAACAGCCTGAAACACCTGACAGTTGAGCAAAGTTTACAACAATTCGAATGAAAGTAAAGTTCAACAAGGACAGAATAGGTAACGATTACATGGCCATAGCCCGAACTCTGGACACAGCCAGTACTGAGGATCAAGCTTCGGGAGGAGGAGAGGAGTTAGGAGCAACGTAGGGAACAGGTTCGCCTTCGCCCCGTACCAAAGCTTCTTCAGCTTCCAGATAAGCCGTAATGAAGTTGTCCCAGGTGGCGGTCCCGGTATCAGCCTTGCACATGTTCACAACCACCCAACAACGGTGGATTTTCTTCGAAGCAACGGCGGCAAGATCATCATCATATGCATCTGATTTTCGGAACTCAGTGATCACCTCTTCTTCGGATTTTTTGGCCTTCAGTTCGGCCCGGAGCTTATGTACCTCCTCCCTGTAATCCTTCAGCTTGGCCTTGGCAGAATCTCTCTCCTCAGCAAGGGCCTTGGCAGCCTCCTTGAACTTGTTCAACTCAACCTCAATAGTTTTGCGCAGCTCGACAAGCTCAGCCCTCGCATCCTCCGCCTCCTTCTCCATCTCCTTTCTATTCTCAATCACCGAGCTCAAGACGTCACGGGTCTCTTTGATGGTTTCCAGCTCCCGGCATGCAGCTGCGGCAGTTCCGGCCATCCGGACCTCGAGCTGCCAAATACAAAAATAGAGTGTAAGAAAACAAGAATAAAATTAACACAGAAAGAGCCCGGAGAAGAATATACCTGGCCATAGACTGCCATCATATCCTGGAATTGTGAGATGGCCGAGGTCTTGCCCATTTCCTCCCACTCCAGTTTGCTGGGGAGGTCAGCCAGAAAGCCAATAAAGTTCCTCTCCTCCAGAGAAACAGGCGCAGACTCATGAGGCCCGAAGTTGGCCCTCTTCGAGCCACCATCAGCCGTAGGCTCCTGCACTATCTCGCAGTCTGAGAGCATAGTTCCAAATTTCTCGGCCTGAACGGCAGAAACCCTCGGCCTTTTCCTCGGGACCAGCTCGGAATCCCCAACCCCGGCTTTCATGGCTCCCAGCTCCGGAGTCACTTCCCTATTCGCAGGGCCCCGACTCTCCGAACCACCCTCCGGGTTAGCCCGTGAACCAATAGCCTCCCTAGGGGCCTTGGTATTGTCACGGACATGACCGATGTTCCGGAGCGCAGCAGCCAGAGACTGGTTTGCCTTGCTCATCTCAACGAATTGTTCAAATTCGGGCTTATAGCAGGGAAGACTTGAAAAGACGACAAAAGAGCATTAGCCCGGGACAAAACAATTAGTCACATGAAAAATTAAATGCAAGTTAAATACAACCCGAACTTACATCCTAACCTGAAAAGGTACTCATGACTCATGAGGTCATCCCTAGTCACCTGCCTCTTAAGACCCCGGCAGAAGGCATTGACCCGGTTCATTGTTGCATCCTCAAGGTCGAAAACTTCGAAGTGCATGGCCAAAGGAGACTCCTTGAAGGTGGGCATGAACCGGATATCCACGCCCCGGAGAAAAACAAATTCACCGTTCCAACCCTTCAGAGATGGAAGCATGCCAAGAGGTTTGGAAGCTGAATTGGGGTACCCGTATGCCGTACCCCGGAACCTAAACTCAAACATGGGCACGTTGTTGGAGCGTACCAGCTGAAAAAGGTGGTGGAAAAGTTCGAAAGTAGGCAACACCCCGGCGATCTCGTAACATCCCAAGAAGTAAGAAATCCCTTCACCGCATTCGGGGTTTGTTGGGTGATAGGGATCCCATACTCAAATAAGCACATAGACTTAACAAACTGGTGACACCTAGGCCCATACCCCGACCTCAGGTGCTCCAACCAGACTCCGACCCAACCTCCATCGGGCCTGTGATAGATCTTCTCCCCGGGCTCAGGCCACCTCCATTCAACATCCTCATCCAAATGGAACGTGGCCCGAAATATTGGATCCCATACCACCGGCTCCTCTAGATACTAAGCCCTGAATGGCCCCACATCCATCCCGGAGCCTGGCTTATTTCCGAACTTCGAATCCAAATAGGCCTTGTTGTATTTTGTCATAGCGGCGACATCCAGATTCTCGGTAAACTCCGTACTAAGGTCCTTAAAAAAATAGGCCTGTGGGATCCCCGGGTCTCTCCGGACGAAATAATATTTGGAATGGCCCCAACTGCCATCCGGTTCACTGAGACTCAACCCCGGGCCCATGTCCTTCGTCGTAATATTCGTAAGAACTGGTAGACTACTCTTCCTTTTCTTACCCATTATGCACCAATCTAAATCTATCAGGTCAAGATTACTATCTGAAGAACTAGCACTACTAGACGAACTACTGGGATCTGAAAGTGGGACAAGTACTCTCCTGGCAGTTACACGAAACTTCCTAACCATAAAAGTATAAGCTACCCCGGGCTACCCACCAAAGCAAGCAGGCAAAAATAAGAAACTACAAAGAGGAATCTACCCCGAAGATAATGATACAGTAAGGCTAAAAAAGTAAAGAGCCGGAGTAAGGGGACTTAAAAAAAGTGAAGAAACCGAAGAAGAGAGAAGCTATAAAATCTGAAGTGCACATAATCCGGAGTTCGCATCTTCAGAGAAGCGTGATAACGACAGCAAGATGAAAACTCGTAAAAGACAAGAGAGAAGACAATGGCAGCTATTTATAGGCGAGACCATTGGATGGAACCGTCGTGACACGTGTCAACCAATGAGTGACCGACAGTTCAATAACTCAGAGAAAAGAAAAAAGAGAAAAGAAGGAAAAGGCAGCTGGCATCCACTACCCGGCCCGAATACCTGCACAAACAAAAAAAAAGGAGAGAAGAGAAAAAGTTTTTTAGGACATCCCAAAATATACATGCATATGTATGTATGTTTACGCGCAAACCAACCAAAAACACTTGTAGCCCCGGGGGTACGCTTTCCAGCACACACCCCGGGCCTGAGGGGCAACCAAAAACAAAAATTTCTTCTAAGTCACCCAAATTCACGAAACTTTGGACTTGTGGAGATAACATTTCACTCCTAGCCCCGGAGATGCGCTTTCCAGCACACACCCCGGGCCTGGAGAGCAACCAAAAACAAAAATTTCTTCTAAGTCACCCAAAGTCACGAAACTTTGGACTTGTGAAGATAACATTTCACTCCTAGCCTCGGAGATGCGCTTTTCAGCACACACCCCGGGTCTGGGGGGCAACCAAAAACAAAAATTTCTTCTAAGTCACTTAAAGTCACGAAACTTTGGACTTGTGAAGATAACATTTCACTCCTAGCCCCAGAGATGCGCTTTTCAGCACACACCCCGGGGTCTGGGGGGGCAACCAAAAAACCAAAATTCTTCCTCAAGGCAGGAGAGCTCAGATACACCTACTACTCCCCCATCCGGAGGATCCGCATGAGGGAGTGGGGGGCAAATGATAGGCTAGAAGTAGCCCAGGTCCAAATAAGCCCAACCTCAGGCCCAAAAATAACAAACAATTCAACTTATGAGAATAAGAGCAGCCCAGCCCAAGCTAGTGGGCTCCGGGCCCGGCGCCACCGCTACCTGGCATGGCCCCCACCCCGGATTGGGGGACCCCAGATTGCACACCTTGCACACGTGGCAGCCTAGCTCAGCCGACATCCCCACCCGTGGCGCTGACCAGCATTAAAGTCCAAGGAAACAGCATGTGTCAAATCATGTCCTCAACAACACTGCCACACTCAAGCCAACGGTCCCTACAAATAGGGACACGTGTCCTACATCCCGGAAGTTCAGCACCTTGTCCCCCGGATCCAACGGTCAGGAGTAAAGGTAACCCACCTCTAAACCCTAGGACTAGGGATATAAATAACCCTAAAAAATAGGGTTTAGGAGTTAGACATTATTACACATCTACATACATTTATTACTCTTGTGATACTCTATTTGATTATTACCTTCCAAAGCCAACTCTTATTCTCACGCCGGAGGCACCTCGGGGCCAAACCCCCCCTCCGGTGTTGTTTTGCAGATACCCACCGCAGCTACACCACTTCCGAGGCAGGAGTTGGCGAGGAAGTACCGGATCAAGTTTCAGAGTTATCACTCATTAATGTAACACATGCAGACAACATTCTCACAAGACAGAGTCTTATATCCTTTTTGCCAAATGATTAATAGATTCCGTAGGAACTGACAAATTGAGAGTACTGGACTAGAGTGGAAAGGTTTGTGTTGCTACCAGCCATAATCTGTTGTCTAGTGTATTCATCATTGATATACAACAATGATGGACTTACTTCAGGATATATCAGTACTTCAAGAAACATTATCCACCTGGTTTCAGTAGAATCATATTGAAAAAGTTGGAGCAAGGGATTAGGCAAGTAGTATGTGTTCTCTGGCTTTCAGTTGCGTGCTTTCGAATATGTCAAATTAATATCCTGGTACCTTTTTTCGTTCTCTTATTTTAATTTTGAGTTTCAGAGCTAATAAATTTGTTGTTATGTCAACTTTCATTTGCGGAGTCCTCTTTTTTGTCATCATATTGTGCTGAATTTAAGGGAAAAAAATAGTAAAGTTCAATTTTTTCTTCACCCAAATTACCTCTGGAAATGAAAATTTAGTCCTTTTGTTATAAAAACAATTAGAACAATAGTGTAGAATGAACTTTCAAGAGAGGAATCACTAATAAGGTAACGCAACGTGCTATTGTAATATAAGCCAGGCTATATTATACTACTTCTGACATAAAGATTTACATCATAATATTTGAAGTATTCATTATTTGTTATTCCCAGATTACACACTTGTATAATTATAGAAGGGGGGTTGAATACAATTCTTGATAATTATAAATTTCTGATAAAAACCACAGAAATCTATAAGGAAATAATTGCTGAATAAGAAATGGTTCACAAACACATAAAAATCAGGTGGTTAAATGTACCACCTGAGACTTTTATTTGAAGAAAACTATGTGATACAAATGTACACAGCTTCTGTTTTTACAACTCTTTGCTTCTAAAGATATTCAAGAAACCCTAAGCAAATATGTCTGTTTTCTCTTAATCTCTAAAGAGTTGCTACACTTGGTTATATATCCCAAGTTTACAAGTACTACAGGAATAAGATAATATTAATCTAATTCAAGTTGACTTGCTACTCCACTCCAAATCCACATGTAGCCGAAAGGTTGTCCTTGTGAACAGATATGTCCCATGCACCTTTCTTGTATGTACTGTGTAAATGGAATGCTTCTTTCTTCTGTGTTTCCAAAGTATGGCTGCCATACTGCTTTTTATACCCACTATCAACCCATGTGATATGTCAGTCAAACCTGTACTTATCAACTGCTAATCCTTAGCTAGCATAGGATAAAGTGATAATGATTATCCGTTGATGTTGTGCACAATTATCCGTTGATGGTAGTTTGAGCTGTATCCGTTGATAGAGTAGATTTGAGTTGTATCCGTTGATAGAGCCCTGTTCTTATCCGTTGATACACTTTCACTTAGACAGAATTACATAGCATAGCTTATTTACAATTGGCTACCCTATTCTACCTATCCATTGATGGTCAACATGACTCTGAACAAAAACACTATCAACTGATAAATAGAGATATTACAGTATGCTACAAAACCTCATCCGTTGATGAGCTACCTGTCAACGAATATAGTTATAAAGTCTTATCTGTTGACAGTTACAAAACTTGACTTATACAATTTTGCTTGAATGTTAAGTTATCATCAACTACAACATATTCCTAACATTATGTTTTGGAAAATTTATGACATTGGAAAACCTGCAGAAGCGTAGAAATTTTCTTTTTTCTTCTGTTTATATCTTTTTAGAATTCAAAAATGAAAATTCATTATATGATTATATTTTATCCAAGAACAAAAGATATCGAAATTCAATTACTCTTTTATGTTTTCACCCTATTTACCTATCATATATGTTTATCATCAGCTACAATTCACGGATACACAAATGGTCAAAGTTTACAAAACTAGCGAGCCCCCTTTCGTTCTTACTGTCTAGGTGGAAAAATCGGAACAGTACTATCTCTGCCTAAAATTCATAAATAAGTATCAGTGATCCATTCAATTGTATAATGAAACTTTAGTGTATGTGTACACGTATGTATTTTGGCAAGATATTAAAAAGGCTTTTGGTTTGAGGCATATGAGGAGCACACAAAATTCTAAAGTTTAGGGGATTGAGTTGGAGCAGTGGTAAGTGCTCAATCCGTGAACCGTGAGGTCACGGGCTCGACTCCTGGCCGGGGGTCAAAAACCGGAAATAGTCCATCTACCCTTGTGTAGGGGCATGACTGCGTACATCCTACCCCCCTCAGACCCTATTCACGCGGGATATACTGAGTACGTTAGGGTATATTTGGTTGTCGGTTGGTACTTGATAAGTGCATATTTTTGCATATTTTTATTACCTATTTATTGTTTGAACTCGTATTTTAATAATTTATTTTGTTGCATTTCAGGAAATTCGTGAATAAATAAAGAAATGGCAAAATACAGAAATAAAGTGCAAGGAAGGGAAAAAGAGGAAGAAAAAGGACTTGAATGGAAAGAGGAAAAAGAATTAGGAGCTTGGTGCAAAAGGAATCAAGGAGGACATGTGGAAGGTGGAGATCATCCCAACACACTACATAAGTGTATGGCCAAGATCAACTCTTCAAAGCTTAAGGGGGAAGAAACAAATAGATGGCTAGGATTTCTCCACCACATTTAGAATGTGTAGGGCCAAGATTAACCCAACACACCCTTAAACCCTAATTCTCATCCTATAAATACCCCTTCATCCCCCTTGTATTTAAAAACTTAGAGAAGAACCTAGATTTTAGTGTAGTTTTAGGGTAGATATTATATATATAATTTTTTTTTTGTAGTTTCAAATCTTGTAAACACTTTTTATTTTAATGCAAAAATTCCGTTTCCTTTACGTTGCCTTGCCTTGCTCTCTCGTTTATGTTGCCTAGTTTCGTTATTTTCGTAAATCCGTTTAGTGGACAAAGTAGCGAAATGCTAACCACTTGGGGTGAAAAGTAACGAAATTTTAATTTCTTGCTCTTAGTTAATAATATTAATTATGCTCCTTTAAATCTTAATTTTATTGTGGGTTTTATTATTGGTAATTGTAGATCTAAATTTTCATGTTTTGTATGTTAGTATAATAAAAAAACAAAAAAAAAAATTATTTTATTTTTTTTACCACTTGATTTCTCGTTTTCATTTGCTTTAATTCGAGACTTATTACTCATTTCCCTATTTTAGTTTTAATACGTAAACTCCCCTGTTTTTATTCGAATAATCAGTTTAATTACTCTGTTTTCGTTGAAACACAGAATACAAACACTAAACCCATTTCACCTTCTTCGAATAATACACACCAATCCCCTGTTTCTTTCTTTTCTCACACAAACACCAAGCTCCCCTTCTCCTCTCTTCTAATCCTTTTCTTTCCCTTCACTGCAAATCCCAGTCATCTCCCTAATTCGTTTTGTTCTCTTTGTTTTCTCTTTCTTCTGTTCGATCTCTATTTTGTTTCGATTTCTCTTCCTCTGTTTCCTGTTAATCTTTGATTCCTGGTTCCTGGTTTTCTGGCTTTCGCTGTTGCTGCGCTTTACATTGTTTATGCTATTATGTTTGTTATTATTATGTTGCGTTTTCTGGGTTTTGCTGAGTAGTAACTAAGTCATTCGATCCTATTTGTTTGCTGAGTTTGATGTACTGAATCGTTGAGTTAACTTCTGAGTTCGTGTTTATGTGTCTAAGTCGTTGTTTTTGCAGTTTATGTGTCTGAGTTTGCAGCGAGTTATGTCGAGTTACCGTGTTTTCCTTTCTTTTCTGCGATTTGTTGAAATCTCTGGTTTTTGTCTCGTTGGTAATGAGTAGAGTCTTCTGCATTGTGTCCTAGTGAGTTCAGCTGAGTCAAAATTTTTGTTCGAATATTACTGAGTCTTTATTGAGTTTTTGTCGAGTTTTGCTGTTAGAAGTACTGAGTTGTATTTCGTTTGTTCTGAGTTGTCTGTTCTGGGTATGAGCTCGTTGATTTGTTCAGTGAGAATTAGTTTTCTGTTGAATGATTTGTTTTCGGCTAGTTCTATTTACAAACACCTCATGTCCATTTTTTTTTAATTCTGTAAATAAAATCTAGTTTAATTTTGAAATTTTAAAGTAATCAATTTTTCTTAATTTTCTTTTAAAAATAGATTAAATTTTCTCTTAGGAATTAATTAGTGATAAATCCAATTTTTCAAAACCTAATTGTTCTAATTCGCCTAAATTAAAAACTAATGTTTGCGAAAATATTAGTCTCTGTGGATCGATATCTAAAATACTAAAACGATGAATTGTGCGCTTGCAATTTAAATGTATATTTTTAGCACATCAAGTTTTTGACGCCGCTGTCGGGGACTAATTATTTTTCGCGCCTTAATTTTTAATTTTTCGAATTAGTTTTATTTGTTGCTTTATTTTTGTCTCATTTTTTTTATGAAAGTTTGAAATTCGGGAATCTCTCACTGAGCTTGGAACAAATTGGAATTTTTGGAAGCGTGCTTCGGTAACCCGTATTTTTCTCTTTTCGCCTTTTTATTTTAAGAAAATCACAAAAAAATTGAAAATTGAAAAACAAATTTTTTAAAAAAAATAGGTAGTAAATACATACTTGTTGCATCATGCATTTAATCACTTAGGGCACATCATCTAGATTTTTATATTCTTGTTTGTGGTGATCGCTGGAGGACCCAAAGGTATGTTAAATTTCTTATTTTCTTTAATTAGAACACGTAGTTAAGCATCCATAAATGTTTATAATTTTTTATTTCGTTGTTTGTTGCATCATTTGTAAATAAATCTTAAGGGCAAAACCACTCATAAATAAGGGAAGGGATTTCATCACTCTTTCCTTATCCCGAAAACAATTTAATCCATCATTTTGCATGCCCTAGCCTGTAATAAAATTAATTAGACGTTGGCCCCTAGGAATTTCGCGCTCAACTAGGAAGGTACCTAAGAAACGAAGTAATCTTTACTTATTCCGAGTCTTTGGTGTCTAGGCAAGTGAAAGCTTACCTGGCCAATTAAGATTTGGTGTCTAGACTGGTGTTTAGCCTCTTGGCAATGCTTGCACCTATCTGGCCAAATCGGTCTGAATAAATTCTGATTTACTGAGTTTTTGGTGGTCCTTACGGTTCGGAGCAAGGTCTAGTTATTTTATTAGGGAACCTAGGTTTAGAATTTTTCTTTTAATTTTACACTCTTTCTTTTTGTTTGTTTAAATTTTTCGCACTTACTTGCTACGTGTTTCTTTTTGTGGTTTATGCGAACTACGTGGATTAGGGATAATTCTTCTAGACTAGTGAGATCATTTGAGATTTCTTCATCGTCTAATTCCGAGTCTTTAGATTATTCCGAACCCGTAGTAAACATGGCCATGTCTCTTAGGGACCGTTGTTATCCAACTCGTTCCGCCCAACCATCATGTATCACTCTTCCTCCCGTTAATGGTAACAATTTCGAAATTAAAGCTCACCACATTGGTATGTTACCGAAATTTAACGGGAGTGACAGTGAGGATCCCTATTTGTTTCTCCATGAATTCGAGGAGGTTTGCGCCTTGCAAAAATTCCAACATCTTTCTGAGGACTCCATTAGGTTTAAGACTTATCAACTTCGGTTTAAAAGAAAATGCTAAAAAATGGTTGTATAGTCCACCCGTCAATTCTATTTCCACGTGGGAGGGATTTGTGGTTATTTTTCTAAAAAACTATTTTCTAAACCATAAGACTACGAGAATTACAAACGAAATAAATCAATTTCATCAAAGGAAAACGAGTCTTTTTGGAAATATTTTGATCGTTTTAAAAATCTTTTGTCACAATGCCCCCACCACGGAATAGAAAAATGGGGACTTTGTAAGATCGTTTATGAGGCCTTAGATGGTCCAACAACCGCGTTGTTGGAGTCTATGTGCCAAGGAAAATTCATGGAGAAAGATGAGGACGAGGGTTGGCAATTTTTCGAAGAATTAGCCGAGAAGACAATGTTGTGGGAGTCCACTAGGGAACCGAATAAGTCTAACGAATCGTCTAGTTCATCTAAGGGCTTGCATTCGATTGGGAGCTCGATTGCAACCGATGCCAAATTAGCTACTCTTACTAGGCGACTCGAAGCTTTAAAAACCCATAGTGGTCCCCCACCTATGTCCATGTACCCAAATTATAATCCTTCGAACTTTGAGTCTAAACCTTGTCCCGGCTATGATCAAGTTAATGCCGTGTCTCAACCACCCACGAGGAATGACCCGTTTTCTCCTACTTATAATCCCGGGTGGAGGAATCACCCAAATTTCTCGTGGAACCAAGGGTAAAATTACAAAAATCCACCTTCTTTTCAACCTCCTTTTCCAAATGCTTCTTCTTTCCAAAGGCCTAATCAAAATTCTTTCTCGACTCCAAATCAAGGTCCCTTTCCAAACCCTACTCAAAATCTCGGTCCTTATCCAACTCAACCTTCTTATCCAAATCAAGCACCCGCCCACCCACCCGGCTTTCGTGAGTCGGATAAGAGACTTAATTCTTTGGAAAAGACTCTTGATGCGCTTTTAAAATCAACGACTAATTTGGCTCAATCTCAACAAACCTTCATGCAAACCATGACTCAAGATAGACAACTTGTAAATGCTAGTACTCAAGCCATATCTAAGTTAGAGGTTCAAGTGAGTCAATTAGCCAACGCCATGTGTGAGCGAGAGAAGAATAAGTTCCCGAGTCAACCCGAGGTCAACCCTAAATTCCCTCTCAATCAAAGACCTCATGAAAATGTTAACGCTGTCATTTCTTTAAGGTCGGGCAAACAAGTTGATACTCATGTTGGGATCGAGTCTCCCGAAGATGAGGAAGATGAGTCAAATGTTGCACCGAACCCTAAACTCGATCTGTGAAATAAAATTCCAAATCCCGAGCCTTTCGTA
Organism: Kitagawia praeruptora; assembly: GCA_037693485.1. NCBI lineage: Eukaryota > Viridiplantae > Streptophyta > Magnoliopsida > Apiales > Apiaceae > Kitagawia > Kitagawia praeruptora. The sequence continues at coordinate 119,812,119 of CM075352.1, forward strand.
TCATCTAATCCCGCACCTTTAACTCTTGAACCTTCATTTTCCAAATCAATTCTCGAGTCATCAGAATCTTCTCATAAATCACCGTCACCAAATGAATCTTCGTCTTTTAATAAATCTCCTCCAAAATCCATTACTGAAGTACCTATCGAACGAGTCTTTAAGCCATAAGCTCCTTATCCTCAAAGACTCATTTCAAATAAATAATCGGCTCAAATGGACAAAATTTTGGAAGTTTTCAAACAAGTCAAGATAAACATTCCTCTTTTAGATGCCATTCAACAAGTCCCTTCTTATGCCAAGTGTCTAAAAGATTTATGTTCTCACAAATGTTCCACTCACGTTACCAAGAAAGCCTTTTTGACATCTCATGTTAGCTCAATTCTTTCGAATCAGATTCCCGTGAAATATAAGGACCCCAGTTGTCCTACAATATCATGTGTCATAGGCAATACTTTTGTCGACAAGGCGTTACTTGACTTAGGTGCTAGTGTGAATCTTCTTACATTTTCGGTCTATCAAGCCCTAGATTTAAGCGAGCTCAAACAGACGAACATGACAATTCAATTAGCCGATCGTTCTGTTAAAATGCCTAAGGGAATAATTGAAGATGTCCTAATTAAGGTCGGGGAATTCATCTTTCCTGTTGATTTTGTTGTCCTCTAGACTCAACCCGTCACGAATCCTAAGAACCAAATCCCGACCATTCTAGGAAGACCTTTTCTTGCTACATCCAATGCCTTGATTAATTGTAGGGATGGTTCGATGAAACTTACTTTCGGTAATATGACCATTAACCTTAATATCTTTAATGTTGGGAAAGAACCCAACGAGCTTTATGAACAATCAATAGGGGTCAATCTTGTTGATGACATTGTTCATTGGTCAAACCTTGAGGATAGTGAGATTGAGTCTCTTCTTGTTGAGGATTTTCAAAGGAATCACGAAACCAATCGAGAGCTCCATGAGTCGTATAGGGATATGACCTCGGACGAGATGTTGAGGGAGTTAGACGATATTTGTTCTAAGTGGGAAACCAAACCTGTGGAGGTCTCTTATGAACCAAATCTAATTGTTAAAACTCCCGTTGGTGAACCACCTACATTTAATAAGTCGTTAGGAGATGAAATTTGTTCCAAGTGGGAGACCCCACCCGAGATTGTTAGTGTTGATCCCGTTGTTAAGAGTCCCGTGGAAACTGCATTTGACTTGACTCTTTATCATCCCGAATTTGATCAACAACCTTTAGGGAAAGATGAACCCTTATCTTATGTCATTCCTAATGATTCAACCCCTAACCAAACTTTTATTATCTCTAATTTGCTTAAACAAAATAAAGAAGCCTTAAGTTGGTTTAGGGAGAACATTAGTGACAATTGTTCTTTAGGGTTAAATGATTCTACGTTGATTGAGAAAATCTTTTCTAATGAAAATTTTCAAAAATTTCTTGATATTTTCTCAAAGTTGCACCCTAATTTTCCCACCGGCATCGGCTAATTCGGTTTTATTCTTTTGCCTCCCCTCGTGTAAGATAAGTATGGGGAGGATTTGTGTGCGTGTGTGAGTTGTTTTATTTCGTAGTTTTTAGAAATTTTCAGTCTCCGTCATCCCTTATCAGGTATTTCCTCAACTTTCTCCTTTCTCATTTCTCTTGCATTTGCATACATTGAGGACAATGTATTATTTAGGTATAGGGGGTTTTAGTGTAAATATAAAAATTGAAAAATCCAAAAAAGATTAAAAAATGAAAAATCACAAAAAGAGTTCTAATTTTATTCTAGTCTTGTTAATTGATTGCTAGTTGCTTGATGCACCCTTGCATGCTATGATAATATTATGATCCATTAGCTTTTGTTTGAGAAGTGATTTGCTAAAGTTCTTGTTCACACACTTACACTAGCAAGGTGAATCTAGTAAACTTATTTGAATTGTGCATGAAATTAGAAGGTCATGATTAGGTGTAAGATGATTTGGTCTTCATGCTTTGAGTACAAGTAGGTGCATTGAGGATACCATTACTTGATATTGATTATGTTTTACTACACCACGTGAGTTTTGAGCCTATATGCACATCTTTTGCATTTATATTCTTTTGCTTGAGTGTCCACTTGTCATTTGCATTGCTAGCCCTTGTTTGAGTTCTATCTTGAAATGCATGACATTGATTGATGATAAAATGATAAAGGCACTTAGGAATAACCTCTATTTCCAAAAATATCCACACCATGCTTATGTGATTAATTAGTTAACCCTTTGAGCTTAATCATATTTTTTCGGTGACACACCACATTACTCGCCTAAGACCTTTTTCTTGTATAGCCTTATATGTTCTTGATCCCAATTTGTCAAAGGCTAGTAGGAACTTGAGGGAGCAATAAGGTGTGTGAAATAGGGTTTACTTTTGTTCATAACTTTTGAGGAAATATATGTTGGTTACCTTGCTAGTCGATTTTCAACTTAAATCTAAAGGAGGATTATTGTTGCTTACATTTATCGTAGCTCTCATAAAATAGAAAAAAAAAAAGAAAACAAATGAAAAAGAAAAAAAAGAAAAAAAAAAGAAAAAAAAACATATGAGAGCATACTTATGTTTTTTGTAATCCTCCTTCATTCGACTAGTCAAGTCCTTTTGTTGAAAATAATAATAATTGTGTGGGGAGGTGTTGTGCATGATATTCTTGGTGACTACTAGTTTTTGACACTTCACCTTATTGTGGCCTTTCTTGACATACCTTGTCCCTAATAAAGACCTTTTGATTGTCATTATTAATGTATGTTATGATTTAAGTTAGAATGATACCAAGTGTCAAGCATGCATTTGATTTTGTTGGAATTGAGTGATACACTCACCCCTGTTCTTGAGTGAATTTTCTTTTGTGAGTGAAATGTGAGGTATTGCTTATTTGTTTTTTTTGCATAAGAGATCTCAAGTTTTGACTCTAAGGTGTGCCCTTGTTGTGGCATCCCATAATCCGGGGGACAGATTTGGGGCCACTAACCACAATCAACATATTACATACCTGGATATAAACATAATATAATAAAAGAAAACCCCTTTAACCAAGATCGCATACAGGTTATGGTATGAAACAGACAATTAAATTACATTACTACAAACCAATCTCAAAATAAATGGTTACACAAATTAATATCAACTGAGTTCGTTGTCAAACTAGCTAACCAACCTTTGACACAATCAAAACCACTACCCGACGAAGTCAACCACTCGATCGTCACCTCTCGCTGCTGGAATAGGGTAACTCAACTGACCACAAGGTCCACTAATCTTCTTTCATAACTGGAGAAAAATAAACAACAATGCAAGAGTGAGCCAACAATGCTCAGCAAGCGTATATAGCTATAAATCAATGTCAAGAACAATTATGGTTCTAAACAACAAGAATAATCATCATAAGCTGTGAAAGAAAACAGCTGAAGCAATTAAATATCGTATACAAAGATGAGCCAACAGTGCTCCATTAGGACGAAATGTGTCAACAATGAGAACTGATCAAAGTTCTGATAGCCAAAGATAATTATCACAAGATTCAAAGGAATCAGGCTTAAAAGCAACTCAACCTCAATGTATAGATTAGAATTGGATTTTTATGTATTTTAAAAACAATAAGGTTAGGCTGCTGATCAGTCACGCACTAACCCCGGACAAACGTACACAGCAATGTCCTATAATGGATCCACAGCACACATTGGCCTTATTAATTTTCGACCACGAATCTGGTCCGACCTTATGGTCAAAAACTTTTTATCACGACCACAATATGGTCCGACCTTACGGTCAAAAATATTCCAATTCTACATCAAACCCATTAGGTGTCGGAACAATCGACAACCTTACCACATCAACTAACTGGAAAACTCACGTTCCAGAATAACAATTCATAATGAAGAATTACTGATGAATATCAACATCAACTGGTATCAATCAGATCAACCCAACAACATGGTAAGTAAAGAATAATAATATCAATAGGTGTCGACAAGTTCGACACGATAAAGGGGGTGATAAATAAAGAACAATCTCAAAGAATATCGATAAGTTCGATACGAATAATTGGGATCATACATCATTAAATGAATCGAAGAAAGAATTTTATTGGTAACATGATTAACCACAACTGAGAATATACGATAAAACGAGGATATAGTCAAGTGTTAAATATTTAATAAAAATTTTCCCACACATTGTAAAGTTTGGACTAATTAAGTAAGTTAAATGGTTCAAAATGAACATTTGTAAAATAATACTAGAATAATTAATTGTAAATCAGTTTGAAGAAAAACATCCCCTAAAGAGGGTCCATCGGGTGAAAATATATTAAAATCATGAATTATGCTAAAAGATTTTTAAAAGGATTTAAAATCTTGGACTTCCTCGATTTAGAACGTTCTTAAACACTTTCGAAGAAATAAAAGAAATGGTACTTTACTGAGGAATCCAATGACATACCATAATCTAAAATATCTCTGAAGAAAAGTGTATTTGTAAAATCATTTGAAAATTTGCACTTGAGCTATAGGTGAACAATATAAACAATGGCACGTCATTTGAAGAAGGACGTCACTTTGTAAACATGACTTGACAGAATCATTTTATATATGCTCGACATAGATTTATATCACTTGAACAATAAGTGAGGAGTAATAACACTTGCCTGTACTCCGCGGTATGCTACTCCAACTTCTTCTATGCCTCGGGTACTCTATAATCATACAAGAACCCACTTTTAGTATACACATCCATGTATTAGGATATTTCTACGTTTATACACTTTACTCATTATTTTACCCGACATTTCACCTCCTCAACCCCACTTTAGCTAACGTTCTACTCAATCCACGAACGTCTTTAAATTACATTTTTTTACTCCCTTATGTTCTACTAATGACCCTCTACAACTTTCGCTTTTTAAGTTTTTCCAAATCAATTCCCTAACTCGTCCGAAATCACCTCCCAAAATGGTTCCTCGAGTCATTCCCTTAAGAAATCCTTATTAAGTACTAATGTTGCGACATTTTTAAGAATTTCAGAATTAACAATTTTTTCACGAAACCTTTTCCATATTAATCTCTAATATAAGATCTTGTTATGCTAAAATTTTCAGTTTAAAATAACTAGTATAGCTAGGTCAAATGCCAGCTCAAAGTTAGTACAAAAAGTTCTCGCAGCAAGTCAAAACAATCATTTCCTCACTGGTCAGTCATACTAAAAAATTCACCATAAATTATAGAAGGATCATTTTAACATGAATCCACCTCTGAGATCTTCTATGCTCATCTCTTTATCATTCCTTAAAGTTTCAATTCGAACTAAGATTGTTAGCTAGGTGAAACAATGCCTCTAAGTTAAATGTTTAAATAATTCGTACCTTATGCGCTCACTGCACTAAGATGACCATAACTCCTGTTGGTTTTTTAAGGTTTATAGATAAGTAAGTAGAGAGGCATAGTAGGAGAAGACATGTGTATGAATATGGATATATATTTGATATAGGTTTTGTACATCTTATTGCCTAAGGATCAAGTCCTTTATATAGGCTTACAAAATAAAAATTGAAATTTAGAAATAAATAGAAACATTATTGAAATTTATTCTTGACTTGATTCTTGCCACCAAATCAGTCTTCAATAAATATTGAAGCATATTCCAACACTCCTCCTTGCTTCAATATTTTTTATTGCCTTGTACACATCAACAAAAAATATCATCTTCATACTATAATGCATTGCTTTTGTATTTGTTTTTCTTGTTTCCTTGTAGATTCTTTTCATGTATACCGAAAAAAATTATAGTCGTCTCCATCATATACTTCAGGAACAAACTCTAATTTTTTTTTAGAATCAGCTTCCATGACTTAGAATATAGACAAGGTTTATGTTTATGGTTATGGTTATATATGGTTATGGTTGTGGATATGGTTATGGTTATGGGCATTGTTTTTGCATATGGTTATGAGTCATGGTGTTTTTATCAAAAGCATAGGTCCCTTAAGAAGAGAGCTCTTGATACCATGTTGGTTTTTTAAGGTTTATAGATAAGTAAGTAGAGAGGCATAGTAGGAGAAGACATGTGCATGAAGATGGATATATATTTGATATAGGTTTTGTAAATCTTATTGCCTAAGGATCAAGTCCTTTATATAGGCTTACAAAATAAAAACTGAAATTTAGAAATAAATAGAAACATTATTGAAATTTATTCTTGACTTGATTCTTGCCACCAAATCAGTCTTCAATAAATATTGAAGCATATTCCAACAACTCCCTACTCGCTAAACGAAACCACTCGAAACGTTCGAGGGTGTAAACTAGACTCAAAGTAGAAGGTAAACCTTGCCAACCCACTGCCCAGTCATGGCCATGATTAGACCGAACAGATTCTCAAAAACAGGGCAGTGACAGAAAACTGGAAAAACAATTTTACTGCGTATCTTTTATTCTAACATTTTTAATAAATTGAAAATTAATCATTTTAATACCAAATTTTGTAGACATCTTCCTGGATATCTAATAAAGCTCTGATAAAAATTGCATCTCAAAATAATTTCATTTGGGCCAAAAACGAATTGATCAAACTCTAAAAACCGAACTCAATAATTCTGCTGCGCGGCTTTTACTAAATCATTCATAACTTCTTACTCTTTTATCCATTTTACACGAGGTTTTCACGTGGACAAACTACATTCCGAGTAGAATACTTTTATCTTATATCCACTATCCAGAACAGGGGCAACACAGCTCCGAATTCACTATTCACTTCTGGTAAAAATTACAACGGATATGAACTTATCATTTCCAATTTTTTCATAGACATACAAATGTAACCATCACCCCATCCTTCCCTATAACCAAATCAAACCATACATATATCATCTCATCCTCCTTTTTAACACATCATAATCCCGCCAAAAATATAGCTTTATAATCAAATACTAACACTTAAAATCATCAATCATTCATAAACTCAAAACCAAGCTATGTCAAGAGAGTGAGATCATGATTATACCTTCTTGAGCTTGCTACACCACTAGATAATGCTTGAAAGAGCTTGTGGTACCCTCCTTTATGCTTATATAACCTTAATCTTCATTAGAAATCAAAGAAATAAGAGTTGGTTACTATTCATCAAGAACTTATCTTGAAATCCATGATAATCTAGTGTAGTATAGGTTGATTAAACTCCATACCTTGCTTAGTCTTCAATTACCCAATCTTCTAATATGTAGTATAGGATTTATAGATGATAAAAATGGAGCTAGCTAGGCATCTTTCACTTTGAACAAAATGGCACCAAGATCACACATAGCACACCTTAGACCTGCACCACCTCCCTTTCACTCCACTGCATCTCCATCTCCAATTATTAGAGCCCCAAAACGAAGACACCACAACCCTTACACACACCCATCAGTCTTCTCTTCATCATCTCTAAACCTTTTGAGCCCTCTTTGCCTTGCCCTGTAAACACACCTGCGGACTCGTTAATACCATTCTCTTCTTACTTTTTCGCCACTTCAATACCACAATTAACTAACACCCATCATTAACACAACCTCTTAACTCTTCACACCAATTCGAACACACACACACGGTAAAACACGTACACACACCACAACAGCTACACACGCCCACACCTGCCACAATGTACACACTAATCCGATGATACACACACACAAGATTGAGAGAGATGAAGAGAATTAGAGAGATTACTGAGAGAGATAGAGAAAGAGAAAAATATCAAGAACAGGGTAGAAGAATCGAGAAAAATGGAGAAAAAGAAAGCTGATGCTGGGTTTATAATCCCATGGGCTTATTCATAATTTTTCTATGCTGAAAATCATATAAAAATCGATTTAATTCATTTTAAAATTGAAATTAAACATAAAATTAATAGAAATATAAATTTAGAGATTCTAAACTAAATTTATGAAATTACAAACATCCCCATATTTTTAAAATATTTTTAGGATCGAAAATGAATTAAATATGAATTTTACAAGTTTTGATCCTTTAAATACAACATAACTCATAAAATCATTTTAAAATATTTAAACACCCAAATTAATTCTCCCGAGAATTTTAAAAACTAAATAATTTCATAAAGATGATAACACAAAAGATTTCATGATTTTTAATAACTCTGATGATTTTATAAAATTCTCAGAAGATCAATAATGCATGATTTAAATAGATTTAAATCATCAAAAACACAAATAAAAATACACATACTTACATGGCACACATAATTCATCATATAAGCACATAAATATAATCACACATATTTCACCTTCTCAACAATATCCACATAATAGGATCCTCAATTAATATTAATCAAATAATTATAATTTCGAATTATTTATTTATTTATTTATTTATTTTTGAGGACGTTATACTTGTAAACTTAGCATGGTTACCAATAATTTGTGCACTTGACATGAACTTTTAGTCACTCTTGCATGCTTCTTTAAGTAGACTATGTGAATCCTTGTACTTTCCACACCAAGACTTTGCAAATTCATTTTGATTCTTAAGTTGATGTGTCATGAGAGGACATGTATGTGTGGTGTTGCATTGCCATGTAATCTTTTACACGAACTAGATGAATTTTGTGGGTACATTCACTATAGGCCCTCACGAGACCTCACTCGTCCACTAGGGCTGCCTAGGGGTTTAAAGGGCTTGTTGCATATGCCAAATGCAACCGTCACACCTACGAAAAGGAGTATAGGACTTTTTATCTAGATTTTCTTTTTGTTTTTGTTTTACTCGAGGACGAGCAAAAGATAGGTATCGGGGCATTTGATAAGTGCATATTTTTGCATATTTTTATTACCTATTTATTGTTTGAACTCGTATTTTAATAATTTATTTTGTTGCATTTCAGGAAATTCGTGAATAAATAAAGAAATGGCAAAATAAAGAAATAAAGTGCAAGGAAGGGAAAAAGAGGAAGAAAAAGGACTTGAATGAAAAGAGGAAAAAGAATTAGGAGCTTGGTGGAAAAGGAATCTTGGAGGACATGTGGAAGGTGGAGATCATCACAACACACTACATAAGTGTATGGCCAAGATCAACTCTTCAAAGCTTAAGAGGGAAGAAACAAATAGATGGCTAGGATTTCTCCACCACATTTAGAATGTGCCGGGCCAAGATTAACCCAACACACCCCTAAACCCTAATTCTCATCCTATAAATGCCCCCTCATCCCCCTTGTATTTAAAAACTTAGAGTAGAACCTAGATTTTAGTGTAGTTTTAGGGTAGATATTATTTCTTTTCTTTTTTTGTAGTTCCAAATCTTGTAAACACTTTTTATTTTAATACAAAAATTCCGTTTCCTTTACGTTGCCTTGTCTTGCTCTCTCGTTTATGTTGCCTAGTTTAGTTATTTTCGTAAATCCGTTTAGTGGACAAAGTAGCGAAATGCTAACCACTTGGGGTGGAACGTAACAAAATTTTAATTTCTTGCTCTTAGTTAATAATATTAATTATGCTCCTTTAAATCTCAATTTTATTGTGGGCTTTATTATTGGTAATTGTAGATCTAAATTTTCATGTTTTGTATGTTAGTATAATAAAAAAAAAATTATTTTTATTTTTTTTAGCACTTGATTTCTCGTTTTCATTTGCTTTAATTCGAGACTTATTACTCATTTCCCTGTTTTAGTTTTAACTAGCATGATAGCCCGTGCAAAGCACGGGCCCTATAATAATTCATAGAATTTTTTTGGAATTAGTTTACTTTACGTATTTCGATTTATTTAAGATGTTATAGTTTCAAAATATTATTAGATTCTGGACCGTGAAAGTTATATTTTTATTTATTTTTGGTTAATGTGAGAAGAATGACTGACTGAAAGCAGTAAGTAAGAATTAATTGTAACTATCAAGTATTACCACAATAATCTTGGTGTATTGAAATGTGTGAAAAAATAGTTTTCACACTGACTTATTTATTTTGGGATGGAGAAAGAGTTAAAAATTATATAATTTGTAATTTTTTATTGTAAGAAATAATGTAATGTGACGAAAAAATGAAAGTAATAGAGTCATATAGTTCTGCTTAGAAAATCTTAGCGCACATTTTCAATTTTAGATCCTTTTCTCCGACCAATTTCGGAGAACAAGGAGAACAACAAATTTATTCCAATAGTTGTGCACGTCCAAAATAAATATATGATGTGTGGTTTTCTAGCATCATGCTATTTAACCATCTCAGATGTATCCTTTCAGCAAATTGACCATAATAATTGTTTTTTCAAATACATTGTACCATCCATTGTCATAAGTGAACTTTCAAAAACCCAATGTAATATCTCAAATTTCAAGGCAAACCATATTAAGACATGTACAAATTCAACCAAATACACGAGTAACTAAAATTAAAGTGTTATGCACCGAATGAATTATGTTGCAAAAGTTCACATGTACAATAAAATTCAATCTATGAAAAGAAGTTAGATGTAACAACGCTATTGAAGCATCCCAGAAATATCATTTTAATTTGAGGTAACACCAAAATGATAGTCGGAAAATAAAAAAAATACACATACCAGATCATAAGACATTGTATATATCAGCAATTTTCGAGTTTATTAGTCTCATACCAGGATGAAACTCGCATTGGATCGGAGTTCAAAATTCAAGTGAAATTGGTATATTACTATTTAAGTATATGATTGTAAAATTCATTTTGTATGAAATTAATAACATTAGCATATTACGAAAATACAGCAAAAATATAGTGTGAGAGACAATAGATATCAAAACCATATTGACATTTTTTTTTACCAAATCCAAATATCATAGGTAAATTATTTTTAATTTTTAATATTTTGATATATTTTGTTAACCAATCTATAAATTAGCCGATGATAATAGGATTAATCAATAAGTGCAAATATACTTATAATAAAATTTTATGCTTATATCGAGTAAAAATATGTTTTACACCTTATTTATCAATTTTTATTAACTTAATAATAAAAATATTCCGGCCATTCGACTAATATAGACATAATTATTAAAATAGAGAAATATTGTAATAAATGTTTATATATCTATTTTCACTTCCGCCCATTTACCTATTTGAGATAAACTTCCACTAATTTTCCGTCACCTACCTCACAACTTCGATTTTTTTTTTACCAATTTTTGACCACCTCAGTACCTTTCATAATTAAAATAAAATATTATACTGATATCGAGTAAAAATATGTTATACACTTCACTCATCAATTTCTGTAACAATTTAATAACAAACATATTCTGGCCATTTGACTAAAATATATACATAATTGGTAAAAGAGAGAAATATTGTAATAATTTTTTATAGATCTAATTTCACTTCCGCCCGTTTACCTACCTGAGATAAACTTCAACTTATTTTCCGTCACCTATCTCCTTACTTTGTTTTTTTTGACCAATTTTCGACCACTCAGTACCTTTCTTAATTCTGACTTCGACCACATCATATTTGTCAATTTATATTTTCTCTCCCCGACTACCATTTTTTACTATTATATGAGAAAATATTTTAATAATTTTATCCCTAATAAATCATAAAAATAAACATGAGAATAAATTTATGAGTACATGAATGTCATGGGTTTAATTCTTATCAAAATTCAAATTATTAAAATTGGTAAAATTATGCGGGCACTTTTATCCTGAATAAATTATAAAACAAATATTACTAATAGATGGGTTATTTGAGAATAAAATGAATGAGTTTAAAATTTTGTACAAAAAAGTGATTTGGTTTAGTGGTTGTACATGTGAACACAAAAATTATAGGTGGGTTATTTGAGCATGTAGTGAATGAGTTTAAAATTATAAAAAAAAATGTTGCTAATAGTAATAGGTGGGTTATTTGAACATGTAGTGAATGCGTTTAAAATTTTGCACAAAAAAAATGATTTGGTTTAGTGGTTGTATATGTGAACACAAAGTTATATGTGTTGGAAGGTCATGGGTTCAATTACTTTCAACCTCAAAATGTTTTATATTAATATAAATTTAAGGACAAATTCGTAATTTACTAAATAAGTTCAAAATCCATATTAGCATATAATAGATATAATATAATGGATGGTTATATTAAATTTTTGTAACAATTTAATAATAAACATATTCTGGCCATTTGACTAAAATATAGACATAATTGTTAAAAGAGAAAAATATTGTAATAATTTTTTATAGATCCAATTTCACTTCTGCCCGTTTACCTACGTGAGATAAACTTCAACTTATTTTCCGTCACCTATCTCCTTACTTTGTTATTTGGACCAATTTTCGACCACTCAGTACCTTTCTTAATTCTGACTTCGACCACATCATATTTGTCAATTTATATTTTCTCTCCCCGACTACCATTTTTTACTATTATATGAGAAAATATTTTAATAATTTTATCCCTAATAAATCATAAAAATAAACATGAGAATAAATTTCTGAGTATATGAATGTCATGGGTTTAATTCTTATCAAAATTCAAATTATTAAAATTGGTAAAATTATACGGGCACTTTTATCCTGAATAAATTATAAAACAAATATTACTAATAGGTGGGTTATTTGAGAATATAATGAATGAGTTTAAAATTTTGTACAAAAAAAGTGATTTGGTTTAGTGGTTGTACATGTGAACACAAAAATTATAGGTGGGTTTTTTGAGCATGTAGTGAATGAGTTTAAAATTATAAAAACAAATATTGCTAATAGTAATAGGTGGGTTATTTGAACATGTAGTGAATGAGTTTAAAATTTTGCACAAAAAAATGATTTGGTTTAGTGGTTGTATATGTGAACACAAAGTTATAGATGTTGTAAGGTCATGGGTTCAATTCATTTCAACTTCAAAATTTTTTATATTAATATAAATCTAAGGACAAATTCTTAATTTACTAAATAAGTTCAAAATCCATGTTAGCATATAATAGATATATCTATTATATATCTATTTTCACTTCCGCCCATTTACCTATTTGAGATAAACTTCCACTAATTTTCCGTCACCTACCTCACCACTTCGATTTTTTTTTTTTTACCAATTTTCGACCACCTCAGTACCTTTCATAATTAAAATAAAATATTATACTGATATCGAGTAAAAATATGGTATACACTTCACTCATCAATTTCTGTAACAATTTAATAATAAACATATTCTGGCCATTTGACTAAAATATATACATAATTGGTAAAAGAGAGAAATATTGTAATATTTTTTTATAGATCTAATTTCACTTCCGCCCGTTCACCTACCTGAGATAAACTTCAACTTATTTGCCGTCACCTATCTCCTTACTTTGTTTTTTTGACCAATTTTCGACCACTCAGTACTTTTCTTAATTCTGACTTCGACCACATCATATTTGTCAATTTATATTTTCTCTCCCCGACCACCATTTTTTACTATTATATGAGAAAATATTTTAATAATTTTATCCCTAATAAATCATAAAAATAAACATGAGAATAAATTTATGAGTACATGAATGTAATGGGTTTAATTCTTATCAAAATTCAAATTATTAAAATTGGTAAAATTATGCGGGCACTTTTATCCTGAATAAATTATAAAACAAATATTACTAATAGATGGGTTATTTGAGAATAAAATGAATGAGTTTAAAATTTTGTACAAAAAAGTGATTTGGTTTAGTGGTTGTACATGTGAACAAAAAAATTATAGGTGGGTTATTTGAGCATGTAGTGAATGAGTTTAAAATTATAAAAACAAATATTGCTAATAGTAATAGGTGGGTTATTTGAACATGTAGTGAATGAGTTTAAAATTTTGCACAAAAGAATGATTTGGTTTAGTGGTTGTATATGTGAACACAAAGTTATATGTGTTGGAAGGTCATGGGTTCAATTACTTTCAACCTCAAAATTGTTTATATTAATATAAATTTAAGGACAAATTCGTAATTTACTAAATAAGTTCAAAATCCATATTAGCATATAATAGATATAATATAATGGATGGATATATTAAATTTTTGTAACAATTTAATAATAAACCTATTCTGGCCATTTGACTAAAATATAGACATAATTGTTAAAAGAGAAAAATATTGTAATAATTTTTTATAGATCCAATTTCACTTATGCCCGTTTACCTACCTGAGATAAACTTCAACTTATTTTCCGTCACCTATCTCCTTACTTTGTTTTTTGGACCAATTTTCGACCACTCAGTACCTTTCTTAATTCTGACTTCGACCACATCATATTTGTCAATTTATATTTTCTCTCCCCGACTACCATTTTTTACTATTATATGAGAAAATATTTTAATAATTTTATCCCTAAAAATCATAAAAATAAACATGAGAATAAATTTCTGAGTATATGAATGTCATGGGTTTAATTCTTATCAAAATTCAAATTATTAAAATTGGTAAAATTATACGGGCACTTTATCCTGAATAAATTATAAAACAAATATTACTAATAGGTGGGTTATTTGAGAATATAATGAATGAGTTTAAAATTTTGTACAAAAAAAGTGATTTGGTTTAGTGGTTGTACATGTGAACACAAAAATTATAGGTGGGTTATTTGAGCATGTAGTGAATGAGTTTAAAATTATAAAAACAAATATTGCTAATAGTAATAGGTGGGTTATTTGAACATGTAGTGAATGAGTTTAAAATTTTGCACAAAAAAATGATTTGGTTTAGTGGTTGTATATGTGAACACAAAGTTATAGATGTTGTAAGGTCATGGGTTCAATTCATTTCAACTTCAAAATTGTTTATATTAATATAAATCTAAGGACAAATTCGTTATTTACTAAATAAGTTGAAAATCCATGTTAGCATATAAATGGATACGTAAACTCCCCTGTTTTTATTCGAATAATCAGTTTAATTACTCTGTTTTCGTTGAAACACAGAATACAAACACTAAACCCATTTCACCTTCTTCGAATAATACACACCAATCCCCTGTTTCTTTCTTTTCTCACACAAACACCAAGCTCCCCTTCTCCTCTCTTCTAATCCTTTTCTTTCCCTTCACTGCAAATCCCAGTCATCTCCCTCATTCGTTTTGTTCTCTTTGTTTTCTCTTTCTTCTGTTCGATCTCTATTTTGTTTCGATTTCTCTTCCTCTGTTTCCTGTTAATCTTCGATTCCTGGTTCCTGGTTTTCTGGCTTTCGCTGTTGCTGCGCTTTACATTGTTTATGCTATTGTGTTTGTTATTATTATGTTGCGTTTTCTGGGTTTTGCTGAGTAGTAACTAAGTCATTCGATCCTATTTGTTTGCTGAGTTTGATGTACTGAATCGTTGAGTTAACTTCTGAGTTCGTGTTTATGTGTCTAAGTCGTTGTTTTTGCAGTTTATGTGTCTGAGTTTGCAGCGAGTTATGTCGAGTTACCGTGTTTTCCTTTCTTTTCTGCGATTTGTTGAAATCTCTGGTTTTTGTCTCGTTGGTAATGAGTAGAGTCTTCTGCATTGTGTCCTAGTGAGTTCAGCTGAGTCAAAATTTTTGTTCGAATATTACTGAGTCTTTATTGAGTTTTTGTCGAGTTTTGCTGTTAGAAGTACTGAGTTATATTTCGTTTATTCTAAGTTGTCTGTTCTGGGTATGAGCTCGTTGATTTGTTCAGTGAGAATTAGTTTTCTGTTGAATGATTTGTTTTCGGCTAGTTCTATTTACAAACACCTCATGTCCATTTTTTTTAATTCTGTAAATAAAATCTAGTTTAATTTTGAAATTTTAAAGTAATCAATTTTTCTTAATTTTCTTTTAAAAATAGATTAAATTTTCTCTTAGGAATTAATTAGTGATAAATCCAATTTTTCAAAACCTAATTGTTTTAATTCGCCTAAATTAAAACTAAGGTTTGCGAAAATATTAGTCTCTGTGGATCGATATCTAAAATACTAAAACGATGAATTGTGCGCTTGCAATTTAAATGTATATTTTTAGCACATCAGTACTCTTTTTTTGGTCACTCTTTTTGATGACTCAATAACAACCGTTAGATTTTAAGATAAATAAATGAGAACCGTTGGATCTAATGCTAAAATAATATTCCTTTTTTAATATTTAAAATATAATTATATAGGTTGCAAGTTCGAATCCCACCAACAACGTGTCTCTATTAAACATATATATTATTTTATAAACTACTTTCACGAAATTAAGACCCGTCAACAACATATTATTAATTAAAACACCATCGTTAAAAATAGACTAAATTGCACTGTAGTGGCCAAAATATTTTCATTTTTGCACGGAGATGGCTAAATTTTAATTCGTGCCAGCGTAATGGCTAAATTTTATTTTTTAACGCGAAAAAAGGTGCCCGTCCTCCCTTCCGTTAAATTGATACTGACGGCGTTAGATATAATTATAGAAATACGTACAATCGTGTATTATTGTGGGAATATTTATGTAATTTTACAACCCCTCAGTATTATATCGATTAGATTAAGCATTCCCTCCATTTTAATTGTCACAAAGAGGCGATCAAAACCCAAAACCCTAATTGAAGAGCTACGAAGAAGAAGATGAGCTGGTTTTTGTGACTAAAGGAGGACGCTGAGGTGTATAAACCACACGAGCATCCTGCATATTCTGGTATGAAAAACCCTAACTTGCATGTTCTTGTGTATAGTCATATGTATATAAATGGGTGTTTCTCAATATATGGCTACCTAAATAGAGGGGTTTTACACCTCATGTGTTTGATTTCAGTATGTATGTGTTCATTTTTATGTATATTTTGTTAAGTGCTTGATTTATTTTATAACATCTGCTCATAGGTGGTCCAAAATTAGGGTTTTTGTTTTATTGCGTCTAATATGATCTTCCTTGCATCTAATATGATCTTCCTTGTTTTATTTCATAACCTATATGTTTTTTTAAAAAAATATTTCGTAAATGCCCTGTTGTTTGATCATTGTTTAAATTTGGGCATTTTGACAGATAATGATAATTTTACTGTAAAATTATATCATGGTGGAGAATTGAAGAAGGATCCAGTGTGTTATGTTGGTGGGAGTGTTGATTTTTTCGATATTTGCAATGTGGATGAAATTAGCTTGTTAGATTTAAGTGAAATGATGAGAGAACTTGGTCATTTGGGGGGTTATTATAGTTTCTCATATAGGTTACCAAGGACAACCATGGACAAAGGTTGTTTTGAGTTGAAAACTAATGCAGATTTGCTAAATATGGGTGCTTTAGTGAAAGGTAGATATGTTGACATATTTGCCACTGTTTTCTTACCATTATCTTCTTCACAACCTGAGTTAAACACACAAATTGTAGACTATGTTGAAGAAACATTTATGCAACCACCCCCAACAGACAATGCATATGTATTTAGTCAACCTGAGCCTGACTATAGGGATTTCGATTTTATGCAAAGTACTCAAGATGAAATTAGAGAGAAGGAAGAAATGATGGAGATGTATGGAGATGAGGAGGAAGAAATGAGGGAGATGTATGGAGATGAGGGAGACAATCCTGATGGTACTGAGTATGAGGGAGATGGAAGTGATCCAGGAGAGGACAGTGAGAGAGATGGAAGTAATGCTGAAACTTTTTATTTAGATAATTCGAATAAAGATGAGAGTGATGATGATCTTCTATTTGATGCTAATGTGGACAACTTAGGAGGCAGTGAAGAAGATAGGTTAGATGATGAAGAATTATTTCAAGATGGTAGTGATCATTCTAGTATTTATGCAAATAGTGAGGATGAGAGAATGACAGAAAATTCAACTGCTGATGAACATATTGGTGAGAATAGGTATCCTGTATATGATGAGGAGACAATGAAGAATCCTATTTTTGAGTCGGGAATGTGTTTCAAAGATGCTAAAACTTTCAGGGATGCTGTCAAAAGGCATGTAATATTTGAGAGAAGACCAATTGTAAATTCCAGGAATTTTGGAAAGAAAGTGCGATATGTTTGCCAAAAGCCCTACAAGTGGAAGGTTTATGCAGCTCCAGTTGGAAAAACTTCTACTGTTCAGAAAGGATTGATGATTGGAAAGCACACATGTATGCCAACATTTAATCAAAAGCAGATCAATTCCACCTGTCTTGCTAAGCATTATGAAAAAGAGATTAGAATGAACCCCTCATGGCCTATAAATTCCTTTCACCAGAAAATTGTGAATGACTTGAAGTGTCATGTGAGTAAGCATGTTGTTTATAGAGCAAAAACTAGGGCTCTTGTTAGATTAATGGAACACATAAAGAGCAATATGGACTAGTTTGGAAGTATGCTCATGAGTTGAAGAGAGTTCTTCCTAAAAGCACCATTAAGGTTTTGACTGAGAACCCTGAACCTGGTGCTGATAGAGGTCAATTTCAGAGAATGTATATTTGTTTAGGGCCACTCAAAAAAGCATTCACTGCACATTGTATTAAGATTGTAGGTCTAGATGGTTGTCACCTAAAAGGACCTTTCGGTGGACAACTTCTAGTAGCTGTTGGTTTTGATGCAAATGAAGGCATGTACCCAGTTGCTTGGGTTGTGGTAGAGGCTGAGACAATAGAGTCATGGACCTGGTTTTTACAATTTTTATGCCAAGACATCAGAATTCTTATTGACAGAGAATGGACCTTTATTAGTGACAGACAAAAGGTATATATGCATTTGCACTTTACTTGTCATTAATGTTTACTTTTTACTTTGATTGAATTTTTCTTTTTTCTTGTCATTGTTAGGGGTTAATAAATGCTCTAGAATCAGTTGTGCCCCATGCAGAGCACAGATTTTGTGTAATGCATCTATTTCAAATATGCATAAAGAGTACAAGGGAGTTGCCCTAAGGCATTTATTGTGGAAAGCTGCTAGGGCAAGCACTGAATGGGAATTTAAGTTGCACATGAATCTGATGAAGGAGGTATATTTATTACTTTTTCATTACTTGCTTTTAAATTGCTTTTACTTCTTTTACTTGCTTTAAGTTTAATACTTGCTTTTACTTCCTTCTACCCAGCTGTTATCAAAATGCTATGAGTGGCTAATGCAAAAGCCAACCTCTCAGTGGTCAAGAAGTGCATTCAGGACTACCTCATCCAGCGATATGTCTGTAAACAATCACTGTGAGGTCTTTAATTCAAGCATTAGGAAATCCAGAGATTTGCCTATTCTGACCATGTTTAGGCAAATTCATATTGCTGTGATGAAGAGAATCCAAATAAGGAGAGATAAAATGAAGGATAGAGAAATAACTATCTGTCCCAGTGCACAAAAGAAGCTTAATAAGTAAGTGAAGTGAAATTTGAGCTATTTATGTTCATATTTAAGTATATTTCACCTTCATTTATTTATTTCTGTAGGGCTATAAAATTTGCTGGAAATTGTCTGGTGACTTGGTCTGGAGGGTCAACTTATAATGTGACATGTAGTGAGGGAGGCCATGAGCTTGTAGTGGATTTGTTAGATATTGATTCAAGTGATATGAGGATCTAGACTACTGATCAGATACTGATGCTTACGTCATCAGTAATACAACGTCAGTATTGGATGAACATCAGGAATGAAAGATGATCAGGATTGTATGAAGATTCTTATTAGCCCAGAGATTAGGGATGGGAAAAAAATCCGATCCGACGGATACCCAATCCGAAACCCGGAATTTTGGATAATCCGAACTCGATTTTTTGGATTTGGATTTGGATTTGATTTTCAGACCCGAAAATTTTTGGATTTGGATTTGGATATTATCAAACCCGATCCGAAACCCGATCTGAAACCCGAAAACCGATCCAAACCCGAAAAAAAACCCGAATATATATATATATATATATATATATATATATATATATATATATATATATATATATATATATATATATATATATAATTTATACTACAATATATTTCATAATATAATACATTTTATATAAAAGTCATTGGCGCATAGTATAACGAATAACCTTATACTCTTAAAACCAAAATATTAAAATAATTTTAGACTCTAAGTGTTTAAGACGTATTTCATATCAAATTTATTTGGTTATTTTAATTATTTAAATTCATTTAAAAATTGATTACATGTAAAATTTATAACAAAATTAAATATTAAAATATTAAAATTAATGCAAAAATATATTTTATTTATATAATTTAAATAATACTTTTTATAATGTATAAAATATTAAAGTGTGTGTTATATAAAATTTGATTGAATATTTCGGATTTTTGGATTTCGGGTTTCGGTTTTCGGGTATTATCCAAATCCAAAAATTTTCAGGTTTCGGGTATACCCGAAATCCACCCGAAATTCATTGGATCGGGTTTGGGTTTTAATTTTCGGGTATTTTCGGGTTCGGGTCGGGTTCGGGTTTTATCCAAAAAATCGGGTTTGGATTTGGATTTTGCCAAACCCGAGCCGATCCGACCCGATTCCCATCCCTACCAAAGATCAAGGAAGATTAATATGTCGGTTCCTAATTTATAGGAAGGCAGCTATCATTCAAGATATGCATTCAGAGTTGTATGTAATTGATTTAGAATATCTTGTAATTGATAGTGTAGCTGTGTACAATATATAAACACGGTTTAGGTTTTACATAATAGTAATCGTTGATCACGAGTTATCTGGTAACCTAGCAGCTCTCAAGAACATCAGAATTTCTTGAGAGAGTTTGTAACAGTTTTATATTAGAATTAATAAAGTTGTTATTTATTCATACTTGTGCTATCGTTATTGTTTAAAAGTCGAAAATCTTATAAAATTGTATTCAACCCCCTTCTACAATTGTTATTTACTGGGCAACAATTGGTATCAGAGCGAACTTATTATTTAAATCAGAAATGATTTGAAGATGTCGACAAGCAAGTATGAAAGCATCAATATTCTTATTCTCAGGAGAACTGAGTATCCAACATGGAAAGTGAAAATGTTGATGTATCTCGAACCAACTGATCCGGACTGTCGTGACAGGGTTAATGATGGACCATTTCTACCAATGAGATTAGTTGCAAGAACAGAGACTATTCCTGAACACTATGTCGTCAAGGCAAAAAGTGAATGGACTCCAGAGGAAAAGGCTCAAGTACTCAAAGATGCAAAGGTAAAGAATATTTTGCATAACAGTCTTGATGTTGTCATGTCAAACAGGGTGATAGCATGCAAAACTACGAAGGAAATCTGGGATACATTGGAAACTCAATGCCAAGGCACTGAATCTATCAAAAAGAACAGAAGGGCTCTGTTGATTCAGGAGTATGAGCAGTTTGATGCTAAATCTGATGAAAGCCTTACTGATATGTATGATAGATTTCGGACACTGCTGAACAATCTATCACTAGTTGGCAAAGAGTATGATCCAGAAGATTCAAACACTAAGTTTCTCAGAGCCTTGCCTGAGGAGTTGGATACTCAATCTTCAAACATTAGACATCAATATGAACTGAAAATGCTGTCTCTTAATGAAGTATATGGAATGCTGAGAACCTATGATCTTGAGGTTCAACAGAGAAAGAACAAGAAGAATGTCAAGGCAAAGTTTGTTGCTTTGAATGTGGAATCAAAATCAAAGGGAAAAGCTGAGGAGGTTTCTAGCAGTAAGAGTAGAGTCGTAGAGTCAATTCCTGATGACTCATCATCAGATACTGATGCTAATTCTGATTTAGATACGTATCTGAATCAGAATTAACATCAGTATACTGATGATGACTCTACTGATTCTGATATGAGGGAGATGGTTGCTATGATAGTCAAGAGCTTCAAGAAGATGAAGTTTAGAAAGGCTAGGAAGTAAGGAAAGTTTCAAAAGAAATCCTTCAATCATGATAAAGACAGATACAAGAAGAAAGAAGAGAAAAGCTGCAAATTTGACAAGTCAAAAGTCAGATGCTACAATTGTGATGGAATGGGTCACTTTGCAACTGAGTGCAAGAAGGCCAAACCTAGAGCTCACATCTCATCAAGCAAGGATTGGATGGACTCTTCATCTGAATCTGAAGAAGAGAAGGTGAATTATGCATTGATGGCCAATACTGATGAGACTGTTGCTGCTGATAATAAGGTATCTGAAACTTTGTTTGATTTTGATACTAATAATGTCCCTGAGTTAAGATCATTTCTAAAATCTCTGTATATTAGCTTTAGAAGTCAATCTCTTGAAAATGCTAGAATAAAATCTGAAATGGCAGAGGTGGCAAAGAGAAATGATCATCTAGAAGCGAAGTTACTTTTCTTGCATGAGGTACAAATAGAATGTGATAATGCTAAGCACATGAAACTAGAAATGGAGTCTAGATGTACTAAACTTGAAAAAGAACTTGAGGATGCTAAATATAAACTCAGAACCTGGACACACTCTGGAAAGAAAACTCATTAAATAATCACTGATAAAAATTGGAAAGAATGTCTAGGTTATAAACTAGAGAATGAGAAAAAGGATAAAGGTAAAGTTGTTAATGCTAAAACAACAGAACCAGGAAGAGTTGTTGTGAATGAGTCAACAAATCCAAAAACCTATAGACATGTTACAGACAGAACTAAAACTCAATTAAAACCTGTTAATTATGTGTATCAAGAAATTCCAAAATCTATTTCAGAAAAGGGATCTACTTCTACACAACATACTGAGTTCAGATCTGTCAAAAACAAAAATGTAGGTCTTTTGTCTAAGAAACAACTTAGGGACAAAATCTGTGAGGTGACAGATAAGAAGAGAGTTTCAACTGCTAAAAGAAACAAGAATGGTAAAGTTGGAATAAACAAAGAGAATAATTATCAGTATATTCCAAATGCGCCAAGAAAAACATGTTTTAACTGTGGTAACTCTAATCATCTTGCTATTGATTGTAGGAGGAGTAAAAAGAAGGCTACTCTAGTTCCTAAGTCTGACATTAGGAATAGAGCAGTATTTTATAAACCACAGAATCCCTGTTTTCACTGTGGTAGTAAATGACATTCTATTTATATGTGTGAAGAATATAACGCCTTAGAAAAAATTATATTTATAAGTGTTTATTTAAATATTAAATATGAATTATATGATGAGAATATTGGATGAGAAGGTGGAATATGTGGAATATTATACTCGTGGGTTTATTTGAAGATTTATATGTGTCGGATAAGTTTACATATTTTTATTTTTATTTTGAGGATTTAATCTTATTTAAATCATGAGATATTTATCTTCTGAAAATTTTATAAAATAATTAGGATCAGTATAAATCCTAAAATCTTTTGCATTATTTAATTTATTAGTTTATTTGAGTTTTAAAAATGTTAGATGGATTTATTTTGATTTTTAAGGATTTTAAAATGATTTTTCAAATTGATTTGTGTTTTATGGATTTAATCTTGTAAAACTAATATTTAATTCGTTTTTTATCCTAAAGATATTTTAAAAATATGTGGGTAATCGTAATTTTATACTCTTTATTTTAAAATTAATATTCCTCCCATTTTTCTAACTAATTGTGACTGTTAAAAAAATTGATTTTATATCAACGAAAAGAAATTATGAAAATGTCTATTTTAAATTTTCCCCCAAATTCCTTATATAACCTAAATCCCTAATTGGCATTATCTTAATATCAATCTCTCGGCCCAGCTCCTTCTGGAGTATATGAGCTGTGTGTGTGAATCACTGCGTGTGTGGGTGTTTCAGAGTGTGTGTGGTGGTTCGAATTTCCTCTCCTCTGCTTGTTCTCAGCTGTTAATAGTGTCCAAAATTATTGGTTGTATTTGTCCTATGATTCCAGTTGGGTGTACTGCTATATTTGTGTGGTGTGGTTCAAGTGTTGTAAGTGGGATTGTCAATTTATAATGGTTGGTTGTACCATGAAATTAACTGATTTTTTTATAGTAATATAACGAAATTATTGTGTGATGTTGATTGTTAATTAATTTTAATTTTAATTTCGGTTTGGTACAATTTATTTATTATGTAATGGATTGTTCGGAATGAAATTGTGATGACTCGAATGGGTTGAATATTGGTTGGTTGTGTCGGTTATGTTCTGACGGGCAATCACCCGTATAAAGGGGATGCCGTCAAAATTTTCTAAAAATCCTAATTGTACTTTCTCAAGTATATGTATATATGTTTGTATTACTAGTATGGAATGGTAATTGAATTATATGTTATTTATGTGATTTCCTGCTAAATGCTTTAGTTATAATTATATGCTCATGTTAGTGGTCTATGGTTGATATTATATGATTAAAGTAAATAAATTTAAGGATTATCGCAAGGGTAGATTAAGGTTAGACGTTCGAAGACGAACGTCGAATATTGAATAGAATTCTGAAATAGTGTTTTTATATGTGTAGATTCGAAGGACGTAGACTTAATGGATAAAGGAAAGGCAAAGGCTGAGGGCTTTTGAGCTAAGTGACTAGCGTGAAAGCACCTTATTAAGGCAAGTGACTCGAACCTTGAATTGAAGTTTAGATTCCTTCAACTGCTTATGAATAGTTGCTTAAACTTTTATAACTTACTGTAACCCCTTTTAAATTATTGTTGAATCTTTTGTACCTTGTTCATTATTCCTTATAAATTGTTCCTTAACACTTGTAGCATGTTAGATATCCTTATGAATTGTTGTTTAAACCCTACTACCTTATTAATTGATGCCTTGAATAATTGTGTAAACCTTTGCACCCAACTACTGCATTAGTTCGGGTTCATTTATAAACCTTAATTTATAATCCATGCCTTGCTCTGTCATAAACCTTTTCTTTTCAATTAATTCCTAAATTATCTAAATAAAATCCTACTTATAATTCCCTGAAACCTTAATTCTAAAACCTTAACATTTACTTTATTCATCATTAGCTCGTGACCATTTTATTTTATTTAATCCTGTTTTTTCTGAAACCTACCCAAATTAATTAAATATTTCTTTCACATTACCTCCTTATATTATTATGTGTGAGACTAAACCTTATCCTTAAATACTTTGAATCATACATGGATCCCTATCTTGTGAACCTTATACAACTACTTTTAAATGCTTTCTTGACCCCAAATCTTTTATAAATGTAAATCGAAACGGCTTATTTTTTTTAAAATTGTTTTAAAATTGCTTAAGCTGGGCTGATCTGTTATCACTGAGTTTAAGGACCGAAAAGTGAAATATTTTAAAGATTATAAAGGTTTTGATGTGGGGGATTCCGTTTAAATGTTTTCCACGGTTTCCTTCAGATTGGAGAGCGTAAGAGGTCGGGTGACGCCGGTCCAGCATTTTTTTAGCGTAAGAGGCTGGGGGAGTGACCAGTCCAGCATTTGGAAGGCCAATGTGTTGCCTAATTGGGAACCCAATTTTCAAGGTCCAGAGGGACTTCGTGTCCGGTATGGGGACTTTACGTGGCTAATCACCCGTATTGTCCGTTGTCGTGAAAAACCTCCAATCAAAATTTAAATGTTTAAAAATAAAAAATTATTTAAAAAGAGAATTGGTGATTTTCTACCTTCAATGAAAGATTTTTTTTTAGAAACTTTCAAAGGATGATTTTGAAATGTGATAAACAGAATATTGTACTACCAGACAGACATATTTTGAGATTGTGAATTAAATCAGAATATCTTAAGTATTCTTTGGCACCTTTATATTGTTGTATTCAGCATACAGTTGTGGATTCTTTATTTCCATTTTTATCACTTGCTGAACATTTGGCTCACTCCTTGCTGTTGTTTCTAACCCTTTTTTAGTTAAAGAAGAAAAATATACGAAGTAGGAGCTATATCCGAGAAGAACTTGTTGTGGACCTTAGGCAGCCTAGTTGCACTCTGCTAGAAGGTTGGACTTTTGGGTATCAGTAAAAATTTGTGTAATAGTTCTAGTTGGTTGTATTTATATTTGTGGAGTGTATGTATCTTTTAATTAAGGATTTAGTATTGTAATGTAATAACTTAGTTAGTAGTTGCTTGTTTCATACCACTACCTGTTAGAGATCCGGGTTAGTAGTGGGATTGTATTTATTTCTTATTATGTTGTTATCAAGGTTTATGTTTTTAGTTGGTATTGTGATGCCCCGATCTTTGACAGGTTGAACATATGTTTGTATTATCTCTTTAGTAGTTGAAATTGTTGTTGGTGTGGAATGAATTGGTTTGGATTCAAATTACAGGTAGATAGTCCGTATTACGAATACTACATGCCGAAATTTTCCAAAATTTTCCTGTATTAAAAATCTTTTTTTATCTAATTAAATCCAATAATTAAGTATTTTATTATAAAAAGAATATTTCTATTATTGGGGAGTCGGGGCGTTACAAAGAATACCATAATTTGTACTACAATGTTTATGAACCATTGCCAAAGTTTAATAAAAGTGCAAATTCTAGTAAACCAAAGAATGTGAATACTAAGCATGCATCTGTTAAATCTGATAATAACAAGGCAAATTCTGGTGGAATTAATTCTAAAGAAAATGCTTTTGTTAAGAAGTCTTCTGTTGCTAAAGATGTTAAATTGCATGCAACTAGAACCCAACAAGTGTGGGTTCTTAAAAATTCTGACTGAGTTCTTTGTGGTTCTGATTGCAGGGTAAAAAGAAAAATGAGTTAGTCATGGATAGTGGATGCTCTGTGCACATGACTGGAGACAAAACCTTGCTATCAGAATTTGAGGAAAAGGCTGGCCCAACTGTGTCCTATGGAGATGGCAATATTGGACAAACTTTGGGATATGGTAATATAATCATTGGAAATGTCATCATTGAAAGAGTAGCTCTTGTGAAAGGACTCAAACATAATTTGTTGAGTGTTAGTCAAATCACATACAGAGGTTATCATGTCAACTTCTATGATACTCACTTTGAAGTAATCAGCAAGGCATCAGGAAAGGTTGCCCTAACTGGTCTGAGGCATGGTAACATATATGAAGCCAACATCTACACTAATACTGATGGTTCCTCTACATGTCTCATCAGTAAAGCTTCTGTAGATGATAGTTGGAATTGGCACAAGAAGCTTTCTCATCTCAACTTTAACAACATTAATGAGTTTGTTAAGAAAGACTTGGTGAGAGGATTATCAAAGGCACTGTACACTCCGGATGGACTCTATGATGCTTGTCAAAAGGCTAAACAGAGAAGGACATCATTTAAGAGTAAAACAGAATCCTCAATTGATGAACCATATCACATGCTTCATCTTGACTTGTTTGGACCAATAAACATAATGTCCATCAGTAAGAAAAGGTATACTCTAGTCATTGTAGATGAATATACTAGATTTACCTGGGTTTATTTTCTGCACAGAAAAGATGAAACAGCTGAGATACTTTTGGACCATGTAAGACTCATTGAAACTGGCACAAAGTACAAAGTCAAGATTCTAAGAAGTGATAATGGTACCGAATTCAAGAATTTAGCAATGGAAGAGTTCTGCAAATACAAAGGAATAGTTCAACAATTCTCTGCTCCTGGCACACCCCAGCTAAATGGAGTGGTTGAAAGAAAGAACAGAACTCTTATTGAAGCTGACAAAACTATGTTGGAGGAAGCTAAACTACCTACATATTTCTGGGCAGAAGCAGTCAACACAGCATGTTATACTCAGAACATTACACTAATCAACAGACATGGTGTGACTCCTTATCAAATAATCAAGAAAAAGAAGCCAAGTCTGAAACATTTACATGTATTTGGCTGCAAGTGCTTTGTTCTAAGACCTCATCCTGAACAGCTAGGTAAATTTGAGACTAAAGCTGATGAGGGCATCTTTATTGGTTATCCATTAACAATAGCCTTTAAAGTCTACAATCTAAGAATAAAGACAGTCATGGAGTCTATCAATGTATCTTTTGATGATAAGAAGATTATAGGAATAGTTGAAGACTCACATGACAGTTTGATTTTTGCAAATGAAGCTACCAAGAATCATGATGAAATCATGTCAAATACAGATACTCCATCAGATCCTGACGATCCTCCCATTCCCGATGGAAGACAAATTATTGATGCTAATGCAAATGTTGAGGGGGAGCAACAGCAACAGACCATCAACTCAGAAACAACTCAAACATCAGGAGGAGATTCATCAGAAATAGATTCAAGTGATAATTCTGATAGCAGATCACAAAGATCTAGCACTATCTCAGGGGGAGCTTCTAGCAATTCCAGTTCTTTTGAAGATAACACCAATCCAGGGGGAGCATCCAGTTCAAGAAATGACTTACCACCAGCTAGGAAATGGACTAAAAGCCATACTCCTGATTTAATCATTGGGAATCCTGAAGCAGGTGTTAAAACCAGAAGTGTAACTCAGAATGAATGTCTTTATCACAACTTTCTATCATAGGAGGAGCCTAAGAAAGTTGAAGATGCACTCAAGGATGCTGATTGGGTTACAACTATGCAAGAAGAACTAAATGAATTTGAAAGAAATGAAGTTTGGAAACTAGTACCAAGGCCAAAGGGTAGGTTAATTGTCGGTACAAAGTGGGTGTTCAGAAACAAGAAAGATTCAGATGACACAATTATCAGGAATAAAGCAAGACTAGTTGCAAAGGGGTATTCTCAACAGGAAGGAATAGACATCAGAATTTTTCCAGCATATGAAGCCCACATGAACTTAAAGGTTTTCCAGATGGATGTGAAAAGTGCTTTTCTAAATGGAGAATTGGAAGAGGAGGTATATGTTGAACAACCTCCTGGCTTCATTGATCCTAAATATCCAAATTATGTTTACAGATTGGATAAAGCACTTTATGAACTAAAGCAAGCTCCTAGCTAGAGCCTAGTATGAAACACTGGCTCAATTCTTACTGGAAAGTGGTTTCAAAAGAGGTACAATTGATAAAACCTTGTTTTATTTGAATCATGGTAAGGATTTGCTGTTAGTTCAAATTTATGTTGATGATATCATTTTTGGGTCAACAAACTGCAAATTGTGTGAGAAATTTTCAAAGCTAATGCAGTCTAGATGTCAAATGAGCAAGATGGGAGAAATGAGCTATTTCTTAGGTCTGCAAGTTAAACAGACCGATGATGGGATTTTTATCAACCAGTTAAAGTATACAAAGAATTTATTGAAGAAGTTTAACATGCAAGACAGTGCTACTACTTCAACTCCCATAGCTACATCTACTAAGCTTGATCTTGATCAAGGTATTGAGGTAGATGTAACTATAACTACAGAGGTATGATTGGCTCACTTTTATCTAACTGCTAGTAGACCAGATATCATGTATACAACCTGTCTATTTGCAAGATTTCAGGCAAATCCCAGAGAACCACATCTCATTGCAGTTAAAAGGATTTTCAGATACTTGAAAGGCACTCCATCTCTTGGCCTTTGGTATGCTAGAGAATCTGATTTTAGTTTATGTGGATACTCAGATGCTGATTTTGCAGGCTTCAAAATAGACAGGAAAAGTGCTTCAGGTAGTTGTCAGTTTCTTGGAGGAAGACTTGTTTCTTGGTTTAGTAAAAAACAAAAGTCTAACTCTACATCAACTGTAGAAGCTGAGTACATTGCTGCTGGAAGCTGTTGTGCTCAGATTGTGTGTGAGAAATCAGCTAGTGGACTATGGCTTGTCATATTCAAAAATACCTATTTATTGTGATAACCAAAGTGCTATTGCTATGACAGGAAATCCAGTACAACATTCTCTTACTAAGCATATCAGTATCAGATATCATTTTATAAGAGAACAAGTAATGTAAGGGACAATTGAGTTACACTTTGTTCCTACTTATCAGCAGCTAGCTGATATATTCACCAAGCCACTTCCTGAAGCTACATTTACAAAGTTGGTGAATGAATTGGGGATGATGAACTATGAGAGTTTCTAAGAACAAAGGGAGTTCAATTACTGATGAGAAACAGATCGTGATGCAAATCGAATACTGACGAAAAGTCAATCCTGACTCAAGTCAAACATCTAATCCTGATGCGACGGTTCATTGATCAGTTCTATTTTTAGAAACTAAGTACTCCTTTTCTGTTATGTTTTTACTTGTGGCTATGGTTAATGAACTCGTTAATAATGTGATTACTTTAATTAATTTTCATGTTTACTTCTCTGATTTAATCCTTTAAAGTACAGTTCAATAACTTAAAAAGTAAAGAACACATTGAATAAGATAAGAGAAACATGATTTTTCATTGATAATAAGAAAGAGATTACATGCATACATCAAATCTTTTTGTTCTCTCTATCTACTAATCTATTCAACAGGAAAATAAAAAGTGACATCCAAACCACTCCATTGCTAGCAGCTATCCCAGATCCCATCTTTGCCACTTTGTTTGTGTGGAAGTTGAAAGAGATAAGGCTATTTTGGCTGACATATTCATTAACAATGGTTGATGGTATTGGACAAGGATGCCTTAGAGGAAAGCCATGCGAATGTTGCTTGGAGAGCAGCATCGATGTCGATCACTTTTGCAGGTCTATCCATCTCGATCTTTTTAAGACCGGCATCCATCTACAGCCATAAAGTCTCAAGTTGCCGTTCCCAGTCGAACGCATCAAACTCTTTACGAGAGTAACTGAAGATATCTCCCTTCTCAATGAGATGAAGATTCTTCTCTTTGATGGAAAGGTTTGACATTGAAGAAAAGTGTGTTTTATGTGAAGGGTTTTTGTTTACAGGAGAATTCTGAAGAGTTAAAAAAAAAGTGGAGAAGTTTCTATGTGTTAAATAGAAGTGGGAGATTAACGAGGACATGAAATGATTCATATTCTAGTTTGTGGTACCAAGAATTTTTAGATTGTGATGTTTGATTTCTTTAATTAAACTCATTGCCTTGTTTTATTATCACAATCGTATTTCCTGAATAAAAATATAGGTGCGTGTGTTTCAATCAAAGTAATGTATAGATACACTTTGTAAAATGTGTCACGTGCGGTTATCTCCACTCTCTCACGTTAATTAATCCACTACTTATGTTTCCACGAATCAATTACTGACATCTGTCTTTCAGAAATCATTTGTATTATCTAAAATCAATTCAGTTTCCTAAATTGATTCATTATTCTCAAAACTATCAGTATTGCCTTTTCTCTGTATCTCTGTGCGAACACAAACCCTAACTATTCAAACTGTTAATCTCTATTCATCACAACAAGAATGGAAAATTCATCCTTTGCAAATAGTAAGGTTGTTATCAATGGTATTACTTTTGCTCCTAACAACTTTGTTGTTGTTCTTGATCATCAGGAACTGTCGAATGATTTTCATATCATTCAAGATTTCTTAGCCACAAGCCCAATCAATTACGCTTTAACTCAACCTGCCAAAGTCTCATTTAAGTGTATTATGCAGGTTTGGAATTCTGTTGTCTTTGGTGTATGTGAACCTTCAGGAAGGCCGAATTTTACCTTTGAGTACAATGGTGTTACACATCATGTGACTCCAGATGTTGTTGTTCAAACTCTTCAATTACCATCTCTATATGGTAAGACTCTTGCAAAAATTACTAATGCTTCACTTCTGAAATTTACTATAAGTCTGGGCTACAATGGACAACCAAAGAAGTTTGGAGATTTGTTCAGAACCAAGCTTAAGAAGGAATGGAATTTCTTCTTCGACACCATCAGTAGGTGCTTTTTGAACAAATTTTCTAACTTTGATGCACTACCTACTGCTTCAGTTCACATTGGGTACTCTCTAATTTATGAAACTCCGTTTGATTATTGGTCTTTCATTTTGAGAGCATTAAGTGCTAGAAAAACAGATAAATGTGGTTAGGTCTGTTTTATTAGATTTCTTTAATTTATATTCTCTCATTTATGTCCCAATGTTAAATTTGATGATGATACAGTTGTGCCTATCTTTAAGATTTCTGCTAACAATATCAGTTCTTTGCTTAAAAGTGATAAGGCAAATGGTTTTGAAGGCAATAATATGTTTATTCCTAATGAGGTCAGGCTTCTCTTGACAAAGAGAATGTCTACTCATTATGGATCAATTACTTATGGTCCTGTGTCTGTTTCAGGTGCTAAGCGACAGGACACTACACATCCTGTTTCTGACCAAAGCACACAACCCAAACACTCCATAAACAGTCAACCACCTCTGATGTCTCTCAAAAGACATTTGTTGTGGAATAAAAAGTAGGGTGTAATTAATACGTGTATTGAATGCAAGGGATTGAGAGCTTCGAGCTTTAATGGTGGCTGCTCTTGTTGTCGGGGACTAAATCGATCCTAACAAGATGCCTACGTACCTTGATGAATATCAAGAATCAAGCCAAAACGTAGTTCTAGAATTGCCTACGTGGCTTAATGCGCCCTTGCGGCGTAGTAACGTAGTGGCTTGCATGTCCTTATTCGAGGATTAAACCTAAAACGTGGTGGATATGTCTGGAGCTGAGCCCAAAAAACGTCCCCTTGAGAATGAGGGGCCAGACCCCTTATATAGGCTTGAGAAGCCATAGAGTTAGGGTAGGGTTTGGTAACTTAGTGGGCAAGTTACCCACTTTAGGCCCAATTCTAGATCCTTCCATAAGAAGTCTGACTTTCATTGGACTTAGATGTCTTGGGGGCTACTCCTTAAAGGAATTGGTTCCCTTTTGGACTCAATATTGGAGTCTGAAAATTAGCTGACTCATTAATTACGAAATTATTATTTAATTAGGGTTTCAGGCCTCATTAATGGGCTTTAACCTTGGACAAATCTAGGTTTATTTAATGCCACATTAAATGTGTATTTAATGCTTATTTTCAGCCCATATCATTTGCCCCCTCAACTTCTAGGAAAACTGATCAGGTTTTCGTAGAAGTTATATTTGCCTTAATCGAGACTCGAGGTCATTTTTATCCTGTACCTGGGACTTCTTAATTTTCCTACCCTTATATGGGGATTTTGTTTTACACTAGTGTTTCACATATATCGCCTTATTGTAAAGTGTGGAGCGACCTACACATTTACGACGATTGGCCTTATTCGAGACTTTTAAGTAGTGCTTGCTTTTAGCAATTTCGGCCCTTTCATAGGGCTTTTATGCATTATTAGCATAATCTTTGCTCAATTTGTCAAGAAAATATTTCTATAATTTTCCTCATATTTTTCGGTACTTTTCCTAATATTTGAGGAATTTCCATGTACCCGCAAGTATTTTTCTTAATTATTCCTAATAATTAGGAATTTTTATGTACCTACGGGTATTTTTCGTAATTATTCCTAATATTTTTGGAATTTTCTTGTACCCACAGGTATTTTTCTTAATTATTCCTAATAATTTAGGAATTTTTATGTACCCACAGGTATTTTTCGTAATTATTCCTAATATTTTAGGAATTTTCTTGTACCCACAGGTATTTTTATTAATTATTCCCAATAATTTTGGAATTTTTGTGTACCAACAGGTATTTTTTGGTTTATTCTTGACAATTTAAATGTGTCATTCACGAATTATCTGGACTTTCACGAGACTTAAAGTAATTTTTGGGATCTCAATCCTACGAAATTTGTAATTTTTTGGTGTTCTCGGACAATTTCTTGAAAGTAATTCGAAAATTTCAATTGAAAATATTCAATTTGTGCACACGTGCATTTTGTAGGTACATTTTCGCAATTTTGCAAGGATTTTTTCTGTCAATTAGAAAAGTCCAGGGATAAATCTGTCTTGATTTTGTCCAGGTCGTGACATATACGATGTCAATTACGACTTCAAATGAGGTCGTGTAAGGATCCATTTGGAGGCAGGTCGTGACTTTTCCGAGGTCGATTGCCGACCTCATTTGAGGTCGTGAAGTTTTTTTTGTTTTTTTTTATAAATAATATTTTTGAATAATATTATTTATGTTATTCAAATTTTGAATAACTTTTATACCCGAATCAGGGCTGTCCTACTCGGATAAAATTTTACTCGAATAAAATTCGAAAATTTTAATCGAAACTATTGAATTTGTGCACACATGCATTTTAGGGGGATTATTTCATAATTTTTCAGGGACTCTTTTTGTGAACATAGCAAAAGTAGGGGGTACTAAATTGTACTTTTTGTAAGACCTCATTTGAGGTCGTGTAACCCCTCATTTGGGGGCTGGTCGTGAGTTATGTGATGTCAATTTACGACCTCATTTTAGATCGTCCATGGCCATGATTTGTCCCAAGTCGTAGACTTCACGAGCTCCCTCTGCGACCTCACTTGAGGTCGTGTAAGGCCTTCAATTTAAGCGGGTCGTGAGGCTTACGAGCTCAATCCACGACCTGGATATTGAGGTCGTGTAAGGTCTTCAATTTAGGCTGGTCGTGAGGCGTACGAGCTCAATCCACGACCTAGATTGAGGTCGTGTAAGGCCTTCTTTGGACACTGGTCGTAAGACTTTAGACCTCAATTCAAGAGCTGGATTGAGTTCTTCGAATGATTAGACCTCAACTACAACCTACATTGAGGTCTTGAAGTGCTTAGTCCATAATTCAAGAGCTGGACTGTGGACTTCAAATGCCTTCGTTTTGACATGGTCGTGGAGCTTTACACCTTAATCCAAGAGCTGGATTGAGGTCGTGTAAGGCCTCTACTTTGGGTTGGTCGCGAGGCTTACGACCTCAATCCAAGACATGGATTGAGGTCGTGTAAGGCCTCTACTTTGGGCTGGTCGCGAGGCTTACGACCTCAATTCACGACCTAGATTGAGGTCGTGTATTGACCCAAAATATCAGTGGTCGTGAGGTCAACGATCTCAAACAACAACCTGGATTGAGCTCGTGTAATGACCAATAATATTAGTGGTTGTGAGGTCTATGATCTCAAAGCACAACCTGGATTGAGGTCTTGGAAATACTCAATTCTTACCCAGGTCTTGAGGTTCTACGACCTCAATTACGAATTGAATTGAGTTCGCCACAAGGCTACATTTGTGGCTGGTCGTGAGGTGTGTGACCTCATTCTATGACCTCGATTAAAGTCTTTTTAATGCCTCGTTTGTCCTAAGTCTTGGGTCACCACAACCTTATCTCTGAGACCTAGAGAAGGTCAATCGTGACTTGAAATTTCAGCCCCTTGAAGACATGGATTGAGGTCACATTTTTCTCCTTTAACTCGATTATTAGGCTAGCTCATTCCACGGGTATTGAAAAATCCATATCTTTTTGCTCGTTGCTCAAATTTGAGCTTATAATATATCGAATCGAAGCTTGTTTCGAGCTCTACCTCCTTACATTATTTTTTAACTTATTTCTCCCATTTTTGGGGCCTTCAAATGGATGGTACGTGGCCTTTTCGAACCTTTGGTTGGACGAAACACGGTCTCTACGAGCTTTCATTTGG
Source organism: Kitagawia praeruptora (assembly GCA_037693485.1). Taxonomy (NCBI): domain Eukaryota; kingdom Viridiplantae; phylum Streptophyta; class Magnoliopsida; order Apiales; family Apiaceae; genus Kitagawia; species Kitagawia praeruptora. The sequence continues at coordinate 119,847,313 of CM075352.1, forward strand.
ATAGAGTGGGGCCTTCACGAGCCTTCAGTTGGGTGGAACGTGGTCTCTTCGAGCCTTTAGTTCTTTATAGCCAGCTTCCATGCCTCCGTGGCATCGTTTGGCAACTATCCATTCTCAAGGTGTGCTTTGATAGGATCTATCCAACATTCTCTTATCCCTATAGGAGCAATAATCTTAGAATCAATTGTAGGGGATTCTCAAATGGGTCTCGACCTCTAAAGAAGTATATTGAGATAAGGCATCGACCTTTGTATTCTCCTCCCTTGGGATATACTCAACGTAGCACTCGTCGAACTGGGCTATCGTAGCTTTCACAATCCTCAAGTATTTGGCCATATTCTTTTCCCTAGCCTCAAACTCTCCATCGACTTGTGAGATTACCAGCTTTGAGTCTCCACAGACTTTCAGGTTCTTCACCCTCAGGGCTATTGTCAATCCAAGGTCGGTTGTCAGGGCTTCATACTTTTCCTCATTGTAGGTTGTTTGGAAGTCCAACTTCAAGGCATACTCAACTGCGAACCCATCGGGGTTTTGCAAAATTAAACATGTACCACTGGCATTTTGATGCCCCATCAAAATGGAGCATTCAATACTCTTTCTTCTCTTCCAGGGGCTTCTCACCTTGCTGACCTTCCTGGTCTATTACCTCCTCATGGCATATTCGAGCCTTCAATTCCTTAGAGCTAGAAGCTTGTGGTTTCATCAAACCTTATTTCTACTTAGTCTGATCAGGTTGAGTGTATTAACCGAATGCTCAGATATGATAAACCTTATGGTTTGGGGTGTGCCAATTCTAGGCACCACATTTCTTTCAAACAAATTCCAGCTTATAAGAGCCTCGTTTTTGAATTGTCATCCATTTATGGCTACAAAGATTGGTAGAAGTCCATATCTATGTATCACAATTTCCCACAAGAATTGTGTCATTTACTTGATGGTTATCCAGGCTTGGGGTTTGGCCTCAGTCTACTTCATGAAGGTATCAATTACAACTATCAGGAACTTCCTCTGGGAATTTGCCCACTGGGAATGGTGGAACTGATGGTTCTCAACATTTCAGGGGATTGATCAACAGTTGCGTGTTTTTGGATATCGATCACACAGACTCTCGGCATCAGCCATTATTTCTGACCAATGGTATCCTAGTTAGGCCATCTTAGGGGCAAGGGTCAGGCCCCCCGAATGTTGCCTACAAATTTTCATATGATCTTCTTTCAAGGTTGAATTCACGTTTTGAGGCTTTAGTGTTCTAACTGACAACTTCCGTGCCTCCAAGGCATTGTCGGGTATCTGACCATTTTCCTGGTGAACCTTTGTAGGATCTATCCAATAACTTTCCACACCTACAGGTGTTGTTAGTTTTTCAGTTATTGCTTCGGGCCTTCAAGACTTGGAAGTGAAAACTTCTACAAAATTCTCTAACTCCGAGGAGGCAAACTTGGGTAGGACATCAGCCTTTACATATTCCTTCCTCTGGATGTACTTCATGTAACACTCATTTAATTTGAGTAAAGCTTCAAGGATTTGTCGTGGTTCCAGCCCTTGCCTCAAACTCACCTTTCATTTGTGGTATTATCGATCTTGAGTCTCCATAGGCTTTGAGGTTTTTGATCCTCAGGTCTCAAGCCAAGTCCGGCTATCAAGGCTTTGCATTCAGCCTCATTGTTTGTCATTGGGAAATCCAACTCTGGGGCATACTCAAGCATGAGCCCATCGGGGTATGTTCTGACTTAATTTTATTTTTGATTCTCCATCAAAACTGAACATCTATCACTCTTGAGTACCGCTCTTCAACCTTCCTTCTCTAATTCCTTGCCCTCCTAGGGTACTACCTCATGCCCCCCAACTTCTTGGTTGTCAATGGTGTATTCAACCATGAAGTCAGTGAGTGCTTAGGGATTTATTGTGGTTTCTTTGTCCAATGCAAGACTTCTTTCACGTAATGGACGGGTTTCTGAACTTTGTTTTCCTCTTTTCTTCCATCATCTCCATTTCTTGTAGGAAATTTGATCTTCAGGTATTAGCTAGCTTGAGGCAACCGCCTTAAGCCTGTCTTCCTAGGGATAACATTGTAAGCGGAAGTTGCTTTAACCAGCAAAAGGTTCGACATATGAGTGGCCTCCCTAGGCTCTCGTCCTATTATCATGGATAGCCGAATAGTTTCTTTAACTCTTGACTCAACTCTATAGAACCCATACACGGGCATGTTGGAGGGGTCAATTGAGAATCGTTGTTTTCTATCTTCGAGATATCCACTGTAGTTCCATTGTCTACTTAGACTCATTTCACTTACGAGTTGCCTGTCACAGTTGTTATGACCAACGGGCCATCATAGAGGCACTTCACCCCTTCCAAGTCAGAATCATCAAAGGCAAATGCCATTTCAGTTTTTGTTCATTATAGATCTTTTCCTACAATGTGCATATATTCTCGAGCATAAGTTTTATGAGAGCTCCTTGTATTCCCGATCGTCGTCGGGTCTTCATAAATCATGTTTATCATCGGCCCTCTGGGTTATAGATTGCGATCTTGACTGCCATCCTTCCTTGAACTCTACTTCATAATCCTGCCTTAGGTTACCATATTGGCCATCCTTGTTGAACTTATTCAATCTTGCTCTTTGGATCAGAAACTTGACTTTATGTTTCAACTGTTTATAATCGTGAGTGTTATCCCCAAATGGCTTATGGAACTGATCATATTGGTTCTTGTTTCTCTTCTCGGGATCAGTCCTTAGTGGTTTCAACCATAATAGATCCTTGTGTTTTTTAATGTCCATCAGGATTTGGCTCTTTGGAGTATACAAATGTGCATAGCTGGTGAACCTCGATCCTTGATTCTCCTTCTTCCAGGGAGAGTTAGAGTCTTTACTTGTTCGAGGATACATATCCTTAACATTCTACTTGTGACCACCTTCATTTCTTGTTATTACATGCATTGCCTCCATCAGGGGTTGAGGCTTCCCTTACTCTTTCATCTACCTAGATAGCTACTCTATTATCCAAGTTCGGGACGTTCAAGGCTTTCTTGGTGATTCAGTTCATGTAATCCCCCAAGGATTCATTCATTTTCCACATTCATGGGGATGTAAAATGTTAACTCGAATAACTTGTAGAAGGGGGGGTTGAATACAAGTTATATAATCGTGTCTGATTTTTACTTGATTATATGAACAAGAATAAACGAATGAATCAAACTCTTGTTTGTATTAATAAGATCAAATACAAACTCTACCAAAGGTGTACAATACCTTTAGCAGCTGCTGACAATATAAATATCTCTCTGTTTGTTTCGAACTCTCGAATACAAACCTTATACAGAGCTACGCACATTCGCTAGACACACGCTCTTTACAATGATATTGAGAGAGTATTTATAATGCTACCTATCAACTAATAACAGAAAGATATAATCTATACATGACAATGTTCTGCCTTCTAGTCGATAGTTTCCATCAATAGAAAACTCTTTCCTTCATAATATCTTCTTGCTTGTTCTTCAAACAACGATCCTGTTTTATAGCACTTGCCAGTTTCTGTAGCATCCATAATGACATCATCAGTAACAAAACTGATATCAGGATCTGCACACTGCATCAGTATCTGATCAACCATCAGTATTGGACCATCATCAGGATTTGCCCTCTTTTCCTGATATGTAGTCTCCGATACACTGTTCATTCCTGACTAAACTATACAGATAACTGTCTTATACATAAATTCTATATACAGTGCTAAATCCTTTATAAGATCAGGATTACAAGAAGTATAATGTGTAAATTCTATTCTTAACATCACAACTTATGAATTATTCCTAACAATCTCCCCCTATTTATGCTTTTAAAATCTGAAGCATAAATCTAAGTTGTGGATGTCAAAACATATAACAATACAACCAGAATAGAATTTATGAATGTAGAATTATGAAGTTAAGTACCTCCTTCTCAGATGTAGACATTTATCTAGTACTTAGAAGAAAGAATTTTAACTATTAATGCTGCTCTTCTTTTACCACTTCCTCGCTGAGATTCACCACTGTCACTCCTGGTTCTTCTTTTTACTACCCTTTGTCTGCTCTTTATCTCCCCCAGCTTTATCTCCTTTAGTCTGATGAGGTTGTTGTTGTTGTCTTTATCTCCCCCTTTTTTACATCAGCAACATTAATTCCAAGAGATTCAGAAACAGAACAAATGAGATTCATAAGAACTGCTTGATTTTCCATAATTGTGACTTGGTTATCTTCAAGTGATTGAAGTCTTGTTTGAATAGCAATTTGAGAATTCTGAATATCTTTCAAAACATCAGAATGAACTTCAATGTTGGAAGTGCTTCTAGTATCTTCAGTATTAGAATCAGAAAGAACTGTATCATCAAGTTTTGTAGAAGAAGTTGCTTGAGTTGTATGATATTCAAGTAATAAAACCTGATTAGAAGTATCAACATCTTCATCTTTCTGATCTGGAACTGAAACATGATCATCATTTCCTTCACCAGTATTCTGTGTACTAACATCTTCAAATCCTGACTCTTCCTTAGAGTGATCAGAGACTGTTGATGTCTCAATTCTAGCTGATATTGGAAGTACATACAAAGGAACACTAGGATCATTAGGATCTTCATCTGGTACATATGTATCAAGAGATTGCTTTATCCTGGCACCTCTTCTGTTAATGATTCCTGCAAGCCTCTCCTTTTGCTTCTGAGCTTTAACTTCTGGCTTTGCATTATGATGTGCTAGGTCATTCTTCTGATACATTTTGATGAATGAATAAGTACCAGCATCCATATCCAAATTTTCAGACCAAGATTCAGGAAAAACCTGATCCCAGAAATCAAATGATGGTTTCCTAATTTTCTCTCCCTCACTATGGAGTTGATCATCCATACCCTCATTCTCACTTTGACTTACTAAAGTCAACACTCTTTCTACCTCACCTTTTGCCTGGTCAGGAGCCAGCCGCTCAAATTGTGGATCTAAGTCCATCTTTTCAACTGTATCACTCAAATTTATATAAGTGCTCTCATGACCTACAGAAAAATAGGGTTTAGAAGGAGTTTTTATACCTGAACTCACATGGAGAGAGGGTTCCTCATTTGGCATGTGGCTTGAGGTTTTTGTGACGGCCCCAAATCCCTTAATCAAAATTAACTAGATAATGGTAAAGCATGCATATTAATTAATTAGACATTACCAATCCCACGCCTAGATCGCCAACAGGTAAGAGTTTGAAACAATATAACTACCAATTCAAAACCAATTATTTATTACAGACCATAATTTATTCTAAGTCAAAAGATTACAGTTTAAGTCAAAAGTCTAGCAAAACAAGATCCATCAGATCGTCACTCCCTTCTACCTGGAACTGCCTCCTATAGGCTACACCTGAACCACCACAATTCTTACGCGCAGTCTCAAGAGTCCTTACCATCTTCGAGTTTCACTGAAAGGTTAAGGAAAATAATATCATTGAGCCAATTGCTCAGCAAGTGCATAAACAACAATATAAGATTGGCAAAATAATTCAACTGTAAAGCAAGATATAAAAATCTGCAAATGAACTGTATCAACTGAATCAATATCAAATTAAATGAGAAGGAATTGGAATATCTGATAAGACGCTACGAGCAACGCTGGGTGATCAGCCCACGACAGAGCTCCGAACCCGCATATCCAATACGGTGTTCATCAAATATAAGGGGATCCCAGGCACACATTGGCCTATAATAGTAACATGATTTGGACCGGCGCCTCGGTCAAAGTAACATTCCATCCAATTCCATTTAGGTTAAACAATGTTTATCAATTTCAATTCATCTCAAAGAAACAAGATTATCAATGTTATATCAAGTGGTTAATCAACAAGAATATGATTCTCAATTTCGAATAAATGACAAGGTCAAAAGAAGAAAGTTAATCAATTCGGATTCTTAGAAGTTGGGATTCTGTTTAGAGTACTTTGGTTAAACCAAGAAAATAAGTCAAGAAGTAATCAGTGTTTTAAGGTAGAAAAGAATTCATCAAGCAAGACGATATTTATATAGTTGATTCAAGGGTTCAAGAATTCAAGAAAATACGAAAAGGTTTCCAAGCAAAGTGGTCATGATTAACAAGACAAGTCAAGTTCAAGTTCAAAGGATATGAATAAATCACAAGGTATACGACAATATTAAGGTTGGAAAGAATAAGGTACTAATTTGTGACAATCTAGCAATTCGATATCTCATGGCATTCAATATATGGTATCAACAAGGTAAGATAGTACACTTGCCTTAAATCACGAGTTCAAACTAGATAGCGTCCTCCTCAATCGGCTCCTTGCCAGGCCTCCTACTCGGACCTATAATAATAATAAACAATATCTTATTTTCCCCTCTTTTGTTTACATATCACAAAGCAATCCTAATAATGCTAACGCCCCATCGATATAACCATGTTATACACATACATATATACATGTAAACACATAAGTCATGTAAGTCACTTAGCACGTAATTCACTTAACATACAATGTAGTATGGTATAGTACTATAATGATTCTACGACTTAACATTGGAGATGTGCCTTTAGGGTTTTGGAAATCACTTATTATATTTTTAGAAATTTCGGCGGCATCTCCTTTGTATAGTCGTCAAACCATACCGAATATAATCGGTCTCAATCAATCACAAAACAACACAATGCACCTCCAATGACTACAACTCCATCATCAATCGACTACTACAATCACCAAGCAATCCTAGGCTATCCTACTATCTCACGACGACTCATTAAGCAATTCATAACTCAAAATCACATAGCAATTCAATCATGCAACCAATTAATTCATGTAACAATTTAATCAATTAGCACTTAAACAATTCAAGCAAGTAACTCACAATAATTCACACAACTCCCACAATCTCTCTTCTCCTCCTCTCTCTCTCGGCCTCTCGGCCTCTCTCTCTCCCTCTCTATCTCTCTCGGCTTCTCCCTCCCTCCTTCTCTCTTCCTCCATCTCGGTTTCTCTCCCTCCTCCACCAATCTCTCTCTCGGCCTCTCCCTTTCTTCACCAACAATCACACACAAACCCTCACACAATACTTACACAATGACTTACATGCATATCAATTCACAAAACCATAATCTCACATACCCACCAATGTTACTTATAAATTTTACAATCAAAATCAAATTATAAACTTAACCCATCAAAGTTCATAACATTAAATCATCAAAATCACTAACCCTTTTAATTTTACACCTACTAACAATCATCAACTAACAAAACAAGCATACCCACAACTTGAAATCTTATAAAAACTCAAACCCATCATCAAAATCAACATAAAAAGTTATAAAAACTCACATGCAATCACAGATCACCTACTAATCATGTAAAATCATAAAATTAACACTTGCATGCAATCCTTCGGCTCACTTTCATTCATGGCCGAAGGTTTGGGGTCCTCCGGAGAGCCCGAAAATTCGTGGGTCTCTTCCAGGGAGTATACCCAATCATCAACACCCACAAACTTACCTTGATTCTTTGATTTTTGAAAAACCCTAAATTGGAAAAGTAAAGAAATTGAAATTTAAAACCATGGGTTTGTAGAGGATGACAAGAGGGGTGTTTTTGTGTATAATAGTGTGAGGTTTTAATGGAGGAATTACCTTGATTAAAGCTTGAGAATCAATGGAGGTTGTGAGAGTTTTTTAGAGAAAAAGATGAAGTCAGTGGGGGGGGTGTGTCTCGGCCGAATGAAATAAAATGGGGGAGGGGAGGGTTTTGTCCAAGCCTACACACACACACATCTAATTAAATCACATTTTAATGATACATCTTTTAATTAAATAAAAGGCTTGTAAAAATAATTCTATTTACAAGATATTTTGGATCCAAAAATAATTTATTGACACATAAAATTAAAATATGGAATTCTCTTCCTCAATATATTTTTAAAACATTTTTAAAATCATTTTATGAAAAGATTTGAATTTTACAAGTTTTAATATTTTAAAAAGGAAAATAATTGGAAAAATCCTTGTAAAATATTTAAATGCGAAAATAAATTAAACTTTTATTTTTAAAAAGTCTTTAAATACATGAAGATAATAAAACAAGAAATTTCATGATTTTTACTAACTCCAAAAATTTTATAAAAATGTTTAAGCGCATATAAAATCATGTTTTAACATTTAAAAGCTATACAGAATTTTAATAAAATTTCACGTCAACACATCTAGCAGTTAGACACGTAACACATATTCACAATCATACAAACATGTAATGACTCATCAATTATGGCACACAATAATATTTTAATGCCAAATAATATTATTTATAGAGTACGAAATTCCCAGATATTACAGTTTTCTCCAAGGAGTGAGCTGCTATAGTCTCTGAACCCTTACAATCATCTTCTTTCCTTTCAGAAACTACAGGCTCCAGTATTCCACTTTCAGGTTTTTTACTAGACTCTGATGTCTTCAGTAATACTTCATTAGACACCATAGTTAGTATATCACCGTCTTTAAGTGTTGTTTGCTGAGACACACCCTCAAGGTGGATAGACTCTGACTGAACAAAATTTGTTTGATCTTCAGAAAAATCAACCAAAGTCATTCCTTCCATATCATAGGGTATCTCACTTGCATTCTCAGTCATCACAGAAGACCTTTCAACATCAGCTATCACAGCTCCTGAGTCATCCTTCCTCTGACTAGATGGTTCTTGTGTTGCAGTGACTGTGATATGATCTTTCCTACTATTCACCACTGGTGCAATAGTATCTTCTGTTGACTGCTTTCCTCTATCTACTTCCTCCAGTTGTTCACCTTGAGCTAAAGCATCTTCAATAATGACATCCTTGTCAAATAAATATGCATGAAGTGATTGAAGTGCACCATGCTTCGAGAGTCCAAATTTCTTGACTAATTGTCTTCTGACAGATACATAGAAATTCATCTTCATTAAGTCAAGTCTTTGATGTAGAAGTCCATATTCATCTGGAAATAAAAGTTGTTAACTCGAATAACTTGTAGAAGGGGGGGTTGAATACAAGTTATATAATCGTGTCTGATTTTTACTTGATTATATGAACAAGAATAAACGAATGAATCAAACTCTGTTTGTATTAATAAGATCAAATACAAACCCTACCAAAGGTGTACAGTACCTTTAGCAGCTGCTGACAATACAAATATCTCTCTGTTTGTTTCGAACTCTCGAATACAAACCTTATACAGAGCTATGCACTCAAACTTACAACTTTGTCGCTCTTTACAATGATATTGAGAGAGTATTTATAATGCTACCTATCAACTAATAACAGAAAGATATAATCTATACATGACAATGTTCTACCTTCTAGTCGATAGTTTCCTTCAATAGAAAACTCTTTCCTTCATAATGTCTTCTTGCTTGTTCTTCAAACAACGATCCTGTTTTATAGCACTTGCCAGTTTCTGTAGCATCTATAATGACATCATCAGTAACATGACTGATATCAGGATCTGTACACTGCATCAGTATCTGATCAACCATCAGTATTGGACCGTCATCAGGATTTGCTCTCTATTCCTGACATGTAGTCTCCGATACACTGTTCATTCCTGACTAAACTATACAGATAACTGTTTTACACATAAAACCTATATACAGTGCTAAATCCTTTATAAGATCAGGATTACAAGAAGTATAATGTGTAAATTCTATTCTTAACATCATAACTTATGAATTATTCCTAACAATCTCCCCCTATTTATGCTTTATAATCTGAAGCATAAATCTAAGTTGTGGATGTCAAAACATATAACAATACAACCAGAATAGAATTTATGAATGTAGAATTATGAAGTTTAAGTACCTCCTTCTCAGATGTAGACGTTTATCTAGTACTTAGAAGAAAGAATTTTAACTATTAATGCTGCTCTTCCTTTACCACTTCCTAGCTGAGATTCACCACTGTCACTCCTGCTAGTTCTTCTTTTTACTACCCTTTGTCTGATCTTTATCTCCCCCAGCTTTATCATCCTCAGTCTGGTGGTGTTGTTGTTGTCTTTGAATTGTCTTTATCTCCCCCTTTTTGACATCAGCAACATTAATTCCAAGAGATTCAGAAACAGAACAAATGAGATTCATAAGAACTGCTTGATTTTCCATAATTGTGACTTGGTTATCTTCAAGTGATTGAAGTCTTGTTTGAATAGCAATTTGAGAATTCTGAATATCTTTCAAAACATCAGAATGAACTTCAATGTTGGAAGTGCTTCTAGTATCTTCAGTATCAGAATCAGAAAGAACTGTATCTTCAAGTCTTGTAGAAGAAGTTGCTTGAGTTGTATGATATTCAAGTAATAAAACCTGATTAGAAGTATCAACATCTTCCTCTTTCTGTTCTGGAACTGAAACATGATCATCATCTCCTTCACCAGTATTCTGTGTACTAACATCTTCAAATCCTGACTCCTCCTTAGAGTGATCAGAGACTGTTGATGTCTCAATTCTAGCTGATATTGGAAGTACATACAAAGGAACACTAGGATCATTAGGATCTTCATCTGGTACATATGTATCAAGAGATTGCTTTATCCTGGCACCTCTTCTGTTAATGATTTCTGCAAGCCTCTCCTTTTGCTTCTGAGCTTTAACTTCTGGCTTTGCATTGTGATGTGCTAGGTCATTCTTCTGATACATTTTGATGAATGAATAAGTACCAGCATCCATACCCAAATTTTCAGACCAAGATTCAGGAAAAACCTGATCCCAGAAATCAAATGATGGTTTCCTAATTTTCTCTCCCTCACTATGGAGTTGATCATCCATACCCTCATTCTCACTTTGACTTACTAAAGTCAACACTCTTTCTACCTCACCTTTTGCCTGGTCAGGAGCCAGCCGCTCAAATTGTGGATCTAAGTCCATCTTTTCAAGTGTATCACTCAAATTTAGATAAGTGCTCTCATGACCTACAGAAAAATAGAGTTTAGAAGGAGTTTTTATACCTGAACTCACATGGAGAGAGGGTTCCTCATATGGCATGTGGCTTGAGGTTTTCTCCAAGGAGTGAGCTGCTATAGTCTCTGAACCCATACAATCATCTTCTTTCCTTTCAGAAACTACAGGCTCCAGTATACCACTTTCAGGTTCTTTACTAGACTCTGATGTCTTCAGTAATACTTCATTAGACACCATAGTTAGTACATCACCGTCTTTAAGTGTTGTTTGCTGAGACACACCCTCAAGGTGGATAGACTCTGACTGAACAAAATTTGTTTGATCTTCAGAAAAATCAACCAAAGTCATTCCTCCCATATCATAGGGTATCTCACTTGCATTCTCAGTCATCACAGAAGACCTTTCAACATCAGCTATCACAGCTCCTGAGTCATCCTTCCTCTGACTAGATGGTTCTTGTGTTACAGTGACTATGATCTGATCTTTCCTACTATTCACCACTGGTGCAATAGTACCTTCTGTTGACTGCTTTCCTCTATCTACTTCCTCCAGTTTTTCACCTTGAGCTGAAGCATCTTCAATAATTACATCCTTGTCAAATAAATATGCATGAAGTGATTGAAGTGCAACATGCTTCGAGAGTCCAAATTTCTTGACTAATTGTCTTCTGACAGATACATAGAAATACATCTTCATTAAGTCAAGTCTTTGATGTAGAAGTCCATATTCATCTGGAAATAAAAGTTTTGGTACTCTTTCAACCAGAAAATCTAGAACAGGCCTTGACAACTTCACTTTGAGAGAAATTAGTCCCATAGCCAGTCTGTATGATAATGTAGTTTCCCATGAAGAATCAATATCCAGATCTCTCTTGTCAAATACTGACATAGATGTAGCTTGATTTGTAGAAACCTGCATGATATTAGTTGGACTAGACTCTGTGTGTGTAGGTGACAATTGAATCTTTCTCCTTGTTCTCCTGGTATAGTGAGCAAAAGATTTATCCTAAGAAGACTCAAGAGGTGTAGACATAGAAGTGATCTTGGGATGAGATCTTTGTTCAATAGACACAGTCTTTTGAGAGACAGTATCCAGTAACTGTTTTCCCTTTTTAAGAACTACAGCCTTTTGGGAGACTGCAGCCTGGCTGTGACTAGGTTTTTCATCTCTTTGTACTAACAAAGAAAGTTGAATTGCAGCCTTCAATTCTGCTCTCTCAGCAAGAGTTAAATCATCATCATCTTCACTAGAATTACTACTACTACTTGACACAACAAATCTTCTCTTCCTTACAACTGATGTCTTTTGAGAAACACCAGAGGTTGGTTTCTTTGAAACAATAGGCTGTGGATCAAAATTTGGTTCTTGAATTGTTTCAGAGACTATAATGTTTTGGGCTACTTGGGTAGACACAGGTGGATTCTCCTCCAATTGAGATTCCTGAGCCATTTCACCACAAAAGAAAGAAGAATTGTAGAGAGTAGGAAGATGAGTTTTAAGAATTACCTGAACATGATGTGGATAATGAATTGCAGGTATTTCATCTAGATTCTTTTCATTGTCCTTCTTTGTAATGTCAGAGAAAATTCTCATTTGCTGTTCATAAGAAGAAACACAATGTTCTCTACCAAATCTAGTTTCAACATCAGGAACGAAATGGTTAACAAACAATTGCATAAATCTATGATAATAAACCATTTTCCTATTTTGATCTCTTAACCCAAGTTTAATACTCATCTGACTTAAGATAATATGACCAATGTTGATTACTCTGTCATAAAGCAAACTATAAGCAATATGTGATGTAACAGAAGTAATTTGCTGAAAAGAACTACATTTGCTAGTAAAACATTTAGCAATTTGATCAAAGTAAAAAGACCATTCCTTTCTAAGAAAAGACCTATTCAACTGGCTCATGTTATCTAGAGGTCCACTATAACCTAATTCAGACAACATAGTTCTTATATTATCATCAGATGGTACATTCTCATAACTATCAGTAACAGGTAAGCAAAGTACTGAATTAACAACAGATTCAGTAATGTCAAATGAATCTTGTCCTAAATGTAGAACAATCTTACATGATTGACTCTGAGTAGAATCAATTACCTCAGCATTCTCCCAAGCTTGTGAAACAGCTACTTGATTAATCTGTGGAGATGCTGTCAATGCATAACTTAATGGTCCATACACCAGAAAGTCCATGATTGGATGAAAATCAGATGATACTCCTTCCTTGTTGGTGATAGCTGCAACATGATTGTTTGTCATAAAATCAAAGTCACCAAACTTGTAGGCTACTGATTTAGGTAATCTTCTCTGAGCTGCCATTTTTGATCTGAAAAGAAACTTGAAAAATTCTTGAAATGGATTAGTGATTTTGAAAACTCAAGAGTGATTTTTGCTTTAGAGAATGTAAAATTAGAGAAAGCAATTACACGATTAGAGTTTCAAAACAAATATATTTCACAAATCTTTCAGACCACTATCCCACGTTGACACGTAGATTGACAGGTGTCAGTCCCTGAAAAATGCGGTTACCCACGATTTTTGGAAAATAAAATCCAAAATTGATTTTCATGAAATAAATCAGGGTATAAATAAGCAATACTGATCAGCTTCCTTTTCCTGATGACCTCTCATCAAAATAATCACAAAATGCAATGTGATTTAAAAATATAATTTTCAAATCCTGATGGTCACACATGAAATCCTGACCAATATTATCAGCGACTTAATATGGAGTTTTCCACGTGGCATTTTTCTTTTATCTGAAAAAGAAAATAAACAATTAATCTGAACAGAAAATCAATTGGTTAGATATTTTCAATATTTCTTGAAACAAGAAATACAGTCTCATGCAATAATTAGCATTTGATTTCATTAAAACTTCCAAGTGACTGCTCAGCTTCTCACGTCTTTCTTTAAAAGAACCAAACGCCTTATGCCATTCTCCGTAACCTTTCAATTTCTTTTCTTCTCAACAATGCTTCTCAAACCAAAAATCCCTTCAAACCCATTTTCCAGATTTTTCTTGATCGATGAACATTCTGTTCTTGATCATCTCTTTGAACAAATGACTCTTCTCATCGAACTAATCATGAATGGATTGGTTTTCGACAATATCCAGAAGTTTCTCCTAGAACATCCATCTGTTGGATACAATCTTCCCCTAACCTCCTCAAAACTTGAGGATGAAGAATTTGGCCGAGAGTCTGAGGTTGATCTTGATGGAGATGATATTCATTTAAGTTAGCTGCTCTCATTCGAGTCGCCCAGACAAGGAATCCAAGAGCAAACGAGGCTTTCATCCCCTGATGGATTTCTTGAGATGCTCCTTGTCCTGTTCCTCAGAGTTCATATCAAAGACAAGTATAGAGTAGAAATTTAGACAAAAAGATGTTGTATTTCATTTCCATGTAATGATTTCTATTAATGAAAATACAGTTTCTTGTTATCTGCTTGTCTTTTGATTTTTGAATGATGTATAAATTATCAGTATGCAAATATCAAAACTTGCTAGCATAGACTTAACACATCACAGAATCAGATTACTACACAAAGTAAACGTCAGAATCTGAAACAATTTTCATAATCCTGATACTGACATAATACTGATGACGTCAGCATCCTGATAACAAATCTAATCCTGATGATTATTAACAAGTCTATCATACTGAAATTTATCAAGGCAATGTGTTATAGCTCAAGCATTTAACAATCAAATATAGATCCTGACAGGAATATCAAGTCTATAAGCTAAGAACAACATACCTTTCTACTTTTGCAGATGTTAAAGATCTAAAAATTTAACATTCCTAACTCACTTACTAGTCTACTGAATGTAGTCTCATCAAGTGGTTTAGTTAGAATATCTGCAAGCTGTTTGTCAGTAGGAACAAAATGAAGTTCCACAGTACCATTCTCAATATGTTCTCTAATAAAATGATACCTGACATCAATGTGCTTAGTCCTTGAATGTTGAACTGGATTTTCTGCAATTTTAATAGCACTAGTATTATCACAAAACATAGGAATATTACTAAGTGTCATACCATAATCCATCAACTGATTTTTTATCCAAAGGAGCTGTGCACAACAACTGCCTGCTGCTATGTACTCAGCTTCTGCAGTTGAGGTTGAAACAGATTGTTGCTTCTTGCTTGCCCAAGAAATCAATCTATTTCCCAAAAATTGACATGTACCTGTAGTGCTTTTCCTGTCTATCTTACACCCTGCATAATCAGAGTCTGAATAGCCAATTAGAAAGAAATCAGATTCTCTAGGATACCACAAACCAAGATTTGGAGTTCCTTTGAGATATCTAAAAATTCTCTTCACAGCAATTAAATGAGATTCCTTAGGATCACTTTGGAATCTAGCACATTAATAGGTAGAAAACATTATATCTGGCCTACTTGCAGTTAGATATAACAATGAGCCTATCATGCCTCTATAACTAGTATTATCCACACTCTTCCCTTTAGGATCAGAGTCTAGTTTAGTGGCTGTTGCCATGGGTGTTTTTGCAACTGCACAGTCTTGAAAGTCAAACCTTCTTAAAAGATCTTTGATATACTTTGACTGATTAATGAAAATACCAGTCTCATTCTGTTTGACCTGCAAGCCTAAGAAATAATTTAGTTCACCCATCATGCTCATCTGATACTTAGACTGCATAAGCTTGCTAAACTTAGCACACAACTTTTCATTAGTAGAACCAAAAATAATATCATCAACATAAACTTGAACTAAAAGCAATTCACCTTTTATCTTTCTAAAGAATAGAGTTTTGTCAATTGTACCTCTTGTGAAGCCATTTTCAAGAAGAAATTTAGACAAAGTCTCATACCATGCTCTTGGTGCCTGCTTTAGTCCATAGAGTGCCTTGTCAAGTTTGTAGACATGATTTGGAAACTTTGGATCAACAAATCCAGGTGGCTGTTCTACATACACTTCTTCATCAAGTTTTCCATTTAGAAAAGCACTCTTTACATCCATCTGGTATACCTTGAATTTTGAATGAGCTGCAAATGCAAGAAACATTCTGATTGCTTCCAAGCTTGCTACAGGTGCAAAGGTCTCATCATAATCAATGCCTTCTTCCTGAGAATAACCCTTGGCCACCAGTCTTGCTTTGTTTCTTACAATCATACCAGATTCATCTAGCTTGTTTCTGAAAACCCATCTTGCACCAACAATAGATCTATCTTTAGGTCTTGGTACCAGTTTCCAAACTTTGTTTCTCTCAAACTCATTTAATTCCTCCTGCATTGCAATTACCCAATCAGGATCCTGTAAGGCTTCTTCAACCTTCTTAGGTTCATTCTTTGAGAGAAAACAACTATACAAGCATTCATTTTGAATTGATCTTCTAGTTCGAACACCACTATTTGGATCACCAATTATCAAATCTTCAGTATGATCCTTTGTCCATTTTTTAACAGGTGGTAAATTAACTCTGCTAGTCTCTCCCCCTAAGTTAGTGGTATCTCTTGTAGAAGAATTCTCTCTACCTTCAAAAACTCTCCTTTGATCAATAGAATCAATAGATTCCATATTGCTGCTAGTTACTGATCTTTCCTCAGAAGACTCTGACAGGTCAGTTCCTAATGGAGTAGACTCTGAAACATCAATTCCTGATGGAATAGACTCTGAAAGACTAGTCTGCTCCTGATGATTACTGTGTTCTCTCTGATTTATTTGCTGCCCCTCAACAGTAGCATTCCTTTGAGAAGCAATAGAAATTCCTTCTGGAGAACCTTCATCATCACTTGAGAGTATCTCAGAATTCTTCAGATTTTCAAATTCCAATTTGTCATGGCTTTCATCAGTTTGCCAAATTCCAAATTTCTTATCATCAAATGCAACATGAATTGATTCCATAACAATGTGAGTTCTGAGATTATAAACTTTGAAGACCTTAGATGCTGAGTATCCTAGAAAAATTGCTTCATCCGATTTGGCTTCAAATTTTCCAAGTTGTTCTGGATGAACTTTTAGGACATAGCATTTGCATCCAAAGATGTGAAAATATTTCACACTTGGTTTCTTTCCTTTGATCATCTCATAGGGAGTTTTTCCATGACTATTTACCAAGGTACAGTTCTGAGTGAAACATGCAGTGTTAATAGCTTCTGCCCAAAAGTAGGTTGGAAGTTTTGCATCTGCAAGCATGGTTCTTGCTGCCTCTATGAGAGTCCTGTTCTTTCTTTCCACTACACCATTTTGCTGAGGTGTACCAGGTGCAGAAAACTGTTGAGTGATTCCATTGTCTGCACAAAACCCCTCCATTGTAGAATTCTTGAATTCTGTACCATTGTCACTCCTAAGTACTTTAACTTTGTACTCAGAGTTATTCTGAATGTTCTTGATGAGTTCAATGATTTGCTGAGGAGCTTCATCCTTTTTGTGTAGAAAGAACACCCATGTGAACCTTGTGAAATCATCCACCATAACTAGAGCATATCTTTTCTTGCTGATAGACATAATGTTTACTGGACCAAACAGATCAAGATGTAGCATGTGAAATGGTTCAGTAATTGAATTTTCAGTCTTGCTCTTGAAAGTGGTTCTTCTCTGCTTTCCAAGCTGACATGCATCACAAAGTCCATCTTGCACAAAATTTGCCTGAGGTAGGCCTCTCACCAAATTGTGTTTAACGAGTTGATTAAGCTTCTTGAAATTAAGATGTGAGAGCTTCTTGTGCCAATTCTAGCTTTCATCATTTGTTGCTTTGCTGTAGAGACATCTAACAATTCCTTTAGATGTATCACTTAAGCTGGCTTCATATATGTTACCATGTCTTTGACCAGTTAGAACAATGTCTCCATTCTGCATATTCAAGACTTTGCATCCTTCTCTGTCAAAGATTGATTTGTAACCTTTATCACCCAGTTGACTTATGCTTAAAAGAGTATGTTTCAAGCCTTCAACCAGTGCTACATTTTCTATGATGACATTCCCCAAAATAATTGAGCCATATCCCAGAGTTTCTCCTTTGTTGCCATCTCCAAAAGATATTACTGGGCCAGCTTTCCTCTCAAACTTTGTAAGCAGGGACTTCTTTCCAGTCATATGTCCAAAGCATCCACTGTCCAAGATAATTGAATGCTTCTTTCCTGTGCCCTGCAAACAAAAAGTAACTAGTTAGAATTTTTTAGGACCCAACTTTGATTGGATCCTTTCTTACTAGATTTAGAGACAACAGACTTTGAAGATTTTGCATTTATTTTACCTGTTGCAGAGTCAACTTTAGACTCTGATCTCACAAACTGTTTGTGACTAGGAGTTTCAGATTTCAAAGAATAATAGTCATAATACAGTTCATGATATTCTCTACACATGTAAATGGAATGAAGTAAACTACCACAATGATAACAAGCTTTTTGTGGTTGGTACTGAATTTTCTGAGTCTTGGGGAATCTGGACTCAGTTTTCCAAGAAGGTTTTTGATTGCAGTCTAGGGCCAAATGATTATGATTTCCACACTTATAGCATTTTTTCCTAGGTGCATCAGGTACATTCTTGTAATTATTCTCTTTGTTAATACCTTCTTTTCCATTCCTATTTCTCTTAATCTTGCTAGACTCTGAAAGATCATCTAATCTCTGTTTCAACTGAGACTTAGATAGAAACCCTATGTTTACATTCTTAGGTTTCTCTAACACTTTCTCATCTGAATAACTATTGTTAATCCTTTTGTGTACAACAGGGATACCTTTTGAATCAACAAATTTAACATGATTAGGTTCAGAAACAATTTTCTTACCTTCAGATTTAGATGTGTTAGCTTCTATCTTACTATTATCATTGACAATAGCTACTTTTTCTTCTTGTCTAGCCTTATCAAAACCTAAACCATTAACCTTACCACGAATTCCACTTTCAAAGATTTCTATTGTTTTCTTACTGGAATTGTTAATGGTCTTAATCACATCTCTCTCTTCTTCTAGTTCTTTTCTGACATAGTCATAAGCCTCAAGAATTACACTATAATCATGCTTAGCTTTATCAGAACTCAACTTGTATTCTTCCATTTGAATTAATTCAGATTCAAGAAAATTATTCTATCAACTAATTTATCATTCTTAACCTTAAGTTCATCTCTTTCACAAGTAAGAATTCTAAAATTAGTCATAAGATTCTTAAACTCAGCATGGATAGATCTAATTTCATCAGAATTTAAGCTATCAAATGAATCAAGAGAGTGAAGTGATACCTTAACAGAGGATGGAGAAATTTTCTTTGGAGATCCAGGTTTGTCTGAACTATTGGCCATCAATGCAATGTTGTCATAATCCAATTCATCTTCAGAGTCACTGGAATCAGCCCAATCCTTCTGTGTGACCATAAGTGCATTACCCTTTCCTGAATTCCTAGGCTTCTTACACTCACTAGCAAAGTGTCCAAGCTCACTGCAGTTAAAGCACTTGATCTTGGCCTTATCAAGCTTGACAATTGTACTTTTGCTTTTGTCACTCTTCTTCTCCTCCTTCTTTTGAAAAGGTCCTTTGCTAAATCTTCTCCTGTTGAATTTTCCTTTCTTGAAAGCTTTAGCAAACATAGCAAAGAGTTCTTGCATCTCAGATTCAGAATCATTGTTGTCAGAGTCCATATCAGTAGTCTCTGACTCAGAACTTTCTTTGCTTTTCTTCTTCCTTGAATTCTTTACAGCAATCTCTTCATGCTGTTCTTCAGGAAGCTTCTTAACTTCAGATTGAGCAGTAAGTGCAATAGTCTTCATCTTTCCTTCACTCCTGCTCTTCTTCTGCTACTTGTCAAGTTCATAAGCTCTCAATTTTCCATATACTGCCTCTAATGAAATCTCATCCAGATCATTAGCTTCCTCAATTGCAGATATCTTCTCATTGTAGAAATTAAGCAAAGCTTTCATGAACTTTGTATTCATGTCCTCCAAGTCGTAATATTTACCATGCATGGCCATCTCATTGATGAGTTTTGTAAACCTATCAAAGGTATCAGTAAGTGACTCACCAGACTTGGATTCAAAGTACTCATACTGTTGTATAAGTAATGTCCTCATATTCTTCCTGACAGGCTTAGTTCCTTCACAGTGAACCTTAAGATTGTCCCATATATCCTTAGCAGTTTTACAAGAGAGAACATAGTTAGTGAGAACAGAATCAAGACTGTTGAATAATATGTTTCTCACTTTAGCATCTTTGAGAGCATTCTCCTTGTCCTTATCTGACCATTCAGATTTTGGCTTCTCTGCTGTATGTTCTGGAACAACCACACCATCAACAGTTGCTTGTCCAACGACCTTTGTTGGAACAAAAGGTCCATCTCTGATTCTGTCAAGATAATCAGGATCTGTTGCTTCCAGATGATGCAACATCTTTACTTCCCATAGAGTATATTCGTTTCTCTTGAGCATAGGAATTTTAGTATTCCCATCCTTGTAACCAGACATGATTGCAGATCTTTATGATTATTCGAAATCAACCTACTCTGATACCAATTGTTAACTCGAATAACTTGTAGAAGGGGGGGGGTTGAATACAAGTTATATAATCGTGTCTGATTTTTACTTGATTATATGAACAAGAATAAACGAATGAATCAAACTCTGTTTGTATTAATAAGATCAAATACAAACTCTACCAAAGGTGTACAATACCTTTAGCAGCTGCTGACAATACAAATATCTCTCTGTTTGTTTCGAACTCTCGAATACAAACCTTATACAGAGCTACGCACTCAAACTTACAACTTCGTCGCTCTTTACAATGATATTGAGAGAGTATTTATAATGCTACCTATCAACAAATAACAGAAAGATATAATCTATACATGACAATGTTCTGCCTTCTAGTCGATAGTTTCCTTCAATAGAAAACTCTTTCCTTCATAATGTCTTCTTGCTTGTTCTTCAAACAACGATCCTGTTTTATAGCACTTTCCAGTTTCTGTAGCATCTATAATGACATCATCAGTAACATGACTGATATCGGGATCTGTACACTGCATCAGTATCTGATCAACCATATTGGACCGTCATCAGGATTTGCTCTCTGTTCCTGACATGTAGTCTCCGATACACTGTTCATTCCTGACTAAACTATACAGATAACTGTTTTACACATAAAACCTATATACAGTGCTAAATCCTTTATAAGATCAGGATTACAAGAAGTATAATGTGTAAATTCTATTCTTAACATCACAACTTATGAATTATTCCTAACAAAAGTTTTGGTACTCTTTCAACCAGAAAATCTAGAACAGGCCTTGACAACTTCACTTTGAGAGAAATTAGTCCCATAGCCAGTCTGTATGATAATGTAGTTTCCCATGAAGAATCAATATCCAGATCTCTTTTGTCAAATACGGACATAGATGTAGCTTGATTTGTAGAAACCTGCATGATATTAGTTGGACTAGACTCTGTGTGTGTAGGTGACAATTGAATCTTTCTCCTTGTTCTCCTGGTATAGTGAGCAAAAGATTTATCCTGAGAAGACTCAAGAGGTGTAGACATAGAAGTGATCTTGGGATGAGATCTTTGTTCAATAGACACAGTCTTTTGAGAGACAGTATCCAGTAACTGTTTTCCCTTTTTAAGAACTACAGCCTTTTGAGAGACTGCAGCCTGGCTGTGACTAGGTTTTTCATCTCTTTGTGCTAACAAAGAAAGTTGAATTGCAGCCTTCAATTCTGCTCTCTCAGCAAGAGTTAAATCATCATCATCATCTTCACTAGAATTACTACTACTACTTGACACAACAAATCTTCTCTTCCTTACAACTGATGTCTTTTGAGAAACACCAGAGGTTGATTTCTTTGAAACAATAGGCTGTGGATCAAAATTTGGTTCTTGAATTGTTTCAGAGACTATAATGTTTTGGGCTACTTGGGTAGACACAGGTGGGTTCTCCTCCAATTGAGATTCCTGAGCCATTTCACCACAAAAGAAAGAAGAATTGTAGAGAGTAGGAAGATGAGTTTTAAGAATTACCTGAACATGATGTGGATAATGAATTGCAGGTATTTCATCTAGATTCTTTTCATTGTCCTTCTTTGTAATGTCAGAGAAAATTCTCTTTTGTTGTTCATAAGAAGAAACACAATGTTCCATACCAAATCTAGCTTCAACATCAGGAATGAAATGGTTAACAAACATTTGCATAAATCTATGATAATAAACCATTTTCCTGTTTTGATCTCTTGACCCAAGTTTGATACTCATCTGACTTAAGATAATATGACCAATGTTAATTACTCTGTCATAAAGCAAACTATAAGCAATATGTGATGTAACAGAAGTAATTTGCTGAAATGAACTACATTTGCCAGTAAAACATTTAGCAATTTGATCAAAGTAAAAAGACCGTTCCTTTCTAAGAAAAGACCTATTCAACTAACTCATGTTATCTAGAGGTCCACTATAACCTAATTCAGACAACATAGTTCTTATATTATCATCAGATGGTACATTCTCATAACTATCAGTAACAGGTAAGCAAAGTACTGAATTAACAACAGATTCAGTAATATCAAATGAATCTTGTCCTAAATGTAGAACAATCTTACCTGATTGACTCTGAGTAGAATCAATTACCTCAGCATTCTCCCAAGCTTGTGAAACAGCTGCTTGATTAATCTGTGGAGATGCTGACAATGCATAACTTAATGGTCCATACGCCAGAAAGTCCATGATTGGATGAAAATCAGATGATACTCCTTCCTTGTTGATGATAGTTGCTACATGATTGTTTGTCATAAAATCAAAGTCACCAAACTTGAAGGCTACTGATTTAGGTAATCTTCTCTGAGCTGCCATTTTTGATCTGAAAAGAACTTGAAAAATTCTTGAAATGGATTAGTGATTTTGAAAACTAAAGAGTGATTTTTGCTTTAGAGAATGTAAAATTAGAGAAAGCAATTACACGATTAGAGTTTCAAAACAAATATATTTCACAAATCTTTCAGACCACTATCCCACGTTGACACGTAGATTGACAGGTGTCAGTCCCTGAAAAATGCGGTTACCCACGATTTTTGGAAAATAAAATCCAAAATTGATTTTCATGAAATAAATCAGGGTATAAATAATCAATACTGATCAGCTTCCTTTTCCTGTTGACCTTTCATAAAAATAATCACAAAACACAATGTGATAATAATTCTCAAATCCTGATGGTCACACATGAAATCCTGATCAATATCATCAGAGACTTAATATGGAGTTTCCACGTGGCATTTTTCTTTTATCTGAAAAAGAAATAAACAATTAATCTGAACAAAAATCAATTGGTTAGATATTTTCAATATTTCTTAAAAATAAGAAACACAGTCACATGCAATAATTAGCATTTGACTTCATTAAAACTTCCAAGTGACTGCTCAGCTTCTCACGTCTTTTCTTTAAAAGAACCAGACGCCTTATGCCATTCTCCATAACCTTTCAATTTCTTTTCTTCTCAACAATGCTTCTCAAACCAAAATTCCCTTCAAACCCATTTTTCAGATTTTTCTCGATCGATGAACATCCTGTTCTTGATCATCTCTTTGAACAGACAACTCTTCTCATCAAACTAATCATGGATGGATTGGTTTTCGAAAATATCCAGAGGTTTCTCCTAGAATATCCATCTGTTGGATACAGTCTTCCCCTAACCTCCTCAAAAATTGAGGATGAAGAATTTGGCCGAGAGTCTGAGGTTGATCTTGATGGGGATGCTATACATTTAAGTTAGCTGCTCTCATTCAAGTCGCCCAGACAAGGAATCCAAGAGCAATTGAGGCTGTTCATCCCCTGATGAATTTCTTGAGATGCTCCTTGTCCTGTACCTCAGAGTTCATATCAATAGACAAGTATAGAATTATCAGTAAAAATTTAGACAAAAAGATGTTGTATTTCATTTCCATATATGTAATGATTTCAATTAATGAAAATACAGTTTCTTGTTATCTGCTTGTCATTTGATTGTTGAATGATGTATAAATTATCAGTATGCAAATATTAAAACTTGCTGGCATAGACTTAACACATCACAGAATCAGATTACTATACAAAGTAAACGTCAGGATCTGAAACAATTTCCATAATCCTGATACTGACATAATACTGATGACGTCAGCATCCTGATAATAAATCTAATCCTGATGATTATTGACAAATCTATCATACTGAAATTTATCAAGGCAAAGTGTTATAGCTTAAGCATTTAACAATCAAATATAGATCCTGACAGGAATATCAAGTCTATAAGCTAAAAACAACATACCTTGCTACTTTTGCAGATGTTAAAGATTTTAAAAATTTAACATTCCTAACTCACTTACTAGACTGAATGTAGTCTCATCAAGTGGTTTAGTTAGAATATCTGCAAGCTGTTTGTCAGTAGGAACAAAATGAAGTTCCACAGTACCATTCTCAATATGTTCTCTAATAAAATGATACCTGACATCAATGTGCTTAGTCCTTGAATGTTGAACTGGATTTTCTGCAATTTTAATAGCACTAGTATTATCACAAAACATAGGAATATTACTAAGTGTCATACCATAATCCATCAACTGATTTCTTATCCAAAGGAGCTGTGCACAACAACTGCCTACTGCTATGTACTCAGCTTCTGCAGTTGAGGTTGAAACAGATTGTTGCTTCTTGCTTGCCCAAGAAATCAATCTATTTCCCAAGAATTGACATGTATCTGTAGTGCTTTTCCTGTCTATCTTACACCCTGCATAATCAGAGTCTCTTGTGAAGCCATTTTCAAGAAGAAATTTATACAAAGTCTCATACCAAGCTCTTGGTGCCTGCTTTAGTCTATAGAGTGCCTTGTCAAGTTTATAGACATTATTTGGAAACTTTGGATCAACAAATCCAGGTGGCTGTTCCACATACACTTCTCATCAAGTTTGCCATTTAGAAAAGCACTCTTTACATCCATCTGGTATACCTTGAATTTTGAATGAGCTGCAAATGCAAGAAACATTCTGATTTCTTCCAATCTTGCTATAGGTGCAAAGGTCTCATCATAATCAATGCCTTCTTCCTGAGAATAACCCTTGGCCACCAGTCTTGCTTTGTTTCTTACAATCATACCAGATTCATCTAGCTTGTTTCTGAAAACCCATCTTGCACCAACAATAGATCTATCTTTAGGTCTTGGTACCAGTTTCCAGACTTTGTTTCTCTCAAACTCATTTAACTCCTCCTGCATTGCAATTACCCAATCAGGATCTTGTAAGGCTTCTTCAACCTTCTTAGGTTCATTCTTTGAGAGAAAGCAACTATACAAGCATTCATTTTGAATTGATCTTCTAGTTCGAACACCACTATTTGGATCACCAATTATCAAATCTTCAGTATGATCCTTTGTCCATTTTCTAACAGGTGGTAGATTAACTCTGCTAGTCTCTCCCCCTAAGTTAGTGGTATCTCTTGTAGAAGAATTCTCTCTACCTTCAAAAACTCTCCTTTGATCAATAGAATCAGTAGATTCCATATTGCTGCTAGTTACTGATCTTTCCTCAGTAGACTCTGAAAGGTCAGTTCCTGATGGAGTAGACTCTGAAACGTCAATTCCTGATGGAATAGATTCTGAAAGACTAGTCTGCTCCTGATGATCACTGTGTTCTCTTTGATTTATTTGCTCCCCCTCAACAGTAGCATTCCTTTGAGAAGCAATAGAAATTCCTTCTGGAGAACCTTCATCATCACTTGAGAGTATCTCAGAATTCTTCAGATTTTCAAATTCCAATTTGTCATGGCTTTCATCAGTTTGCAAAATTCCAAATTTCTTATCATCAAATGCAACATGAATTGATTCCATAACAATGTGAGTTCTGAGATTATAAACTTTGAAGGCCTTAGATGCTGAATATCCTAGAAAAATTGCTTCATCCGATTTGGCTTCAAATTTTCCAAGTTGTTCTGGATGAACTTTTAGGACATAGCATTTGCATCCAAAGATGTGAAAATATTTCACACTTGGTTTCTTTCCTTTGATCATCTCATAGGGAGTTTTTCCATGACTATTTACCAAGGTACAATTTTGAGTGAAACATGCAGTGTTAATAGCTTCTGCCCAAAAGTAGGTTGGAAGTTTTGCATCTGCAAGCATGGTTCTTGCTGCCTCTATGAGAGTCCTGTTCTTTCTTTCCACTACACCATTCTGTTGAGGTGTACCAGGTACAGAAAACTGTTGAGTGATTCCATTGTCTGCACAAAACCCCTCCATTGTAGAATTCTTGAATTCTGTACCATTGTCACTCCTAAGTACTTTAACTTTGTACTCAGAGTTATTCTGAATATTCTTGATGAGTTCAATGATTTGCTGAGGAGCTTCATCCTTCTTGTGTAGAAAGAACACCCATGTGAACCTTGTGAAATCATCCACCATAACTAGAGCATATCTTTTCTTGCTGATAGACATAATGTTTACTGGACCAAACAGATCAAGATGTAGCATGTAAAATGGTTCAGTAATCGAATTTTCAGTCTTGCTCTTGAAAGTGGTTCTTCTTTGCTTTCCAAGCTGACATGCATCACAAAGTCCATCTTGCACAAAATTTGCCTGTGGTAGGCCTCTCACCAAATTGTACTTAACAAGTTGATTAAGCTTCTTGAAATTAAGATGTGAGAGCTTCTTGTGCCAATTCCAGCTTTCATCACTTGTTGATTTGCTGTAGAGACATCTAACAATTCCTTTAAATGTATCACTTAAGCTGGCTTCATATATGTTACCATGTCTTTGACCAGTTAGAACAATGTCTCCATTCTGCATATTCAAGATTTTGCATCCTTCTCTGTCAAAGATTGATTTGTAACCTTTATCACCCAGTTGACTTATGTTTAAAAGAGTATGTTTCAAGCCTTCAACCAGTGCTACATTTGCTATGATGACATTCCCCAAAACAATTGAGCCATATCCCAGAGTTTCTCCTTTGTTGCCATCTCCAAAAGATATTACTGGGCCAGCTTTCCTCTCAAACTTTGTAAGCAGGGACTTCTTTCCAGTCATATGTCCAGAGCATCCACTGTCCAAGATAATTGAATGCTTCTTTCCTGTGCCCTGCAAACAAAAAGTAACTAGTTAGAATTTTTTAGGACCCAACTTTGATTGGATCCTTTCTTACTAGATTTAGAGACAACAGGCTTTGAAGATTTTACTTTTATTTTACCTGTTGCAGAGTCAACCTTAGACTCTGATTTCACAAACTGTTTGTGACTAGGAGTTTCAGATTTCAAAGAATAATAGTCATAATACAGTTCATGATATTCTCTACACATGTAAATGGAATGAAGTAAATTACCACAATGATAACAAGCTTTTTGTGGTTGGTATTGAATTTTCTGAGTCTTGGGAAATCTGGACTCAGTTTTCCAAGAAGGTTTTTGATTGCAGTCTAGGGCCAAATGATTATGATTTCCACACTTATAGCATTTTTTCCTAGGTGCATCAGGTACATTCTTGTAATTCTTCTCTTTGTTAATACCTTCTTTTCCATTCCTATTTCTTTTGATCTTGCTAGACTCTGAAAGACCATCTAATCTCTGTTTCAACTGAGACTTGGACAGAAACCCTATGTTTACATTCTTAGGTTTCTCTAACACTTTCTCATCTGAATTACTATTGTTAATCCTTTTGTGTACAACAGGGGTACCTTTTGAATCAACAAATTTAACATGATTAGGTTCAGAAACAATTTTCTTACCTTCAGATTTAGATGTGTTAGCTTCTATTTTACTATTATCATTGACAATAGCTACCTTTTCTTCTTGTCTAGCCTTATCAAAACCTAAACCATTAACCTTACCACGAATTCCACTTTCAAAGATTTCTATAGTCTTCTTACTGGAATTGTTAATGGTCTTAATCACATCTCTCTCTTCTTCTAGTTCTTTTCTGACATAGTCATAAACCTCAAGAATAACACTATAATCATGCTTAGCTTTATCAGAACTTAACTTGTATTCTTCCATTTGAATTAATTCAGATTCAAGAAAATTATTTCTATCAACTAATTTATCATTCTTAACCTTAAGTTCATCTCTTTCACAAGTAAGAATTATAAAATTAGTAATAAGATTCTTAAACTCAGCATGGATAGATCTAATTTCATCAGAATTTAAGCTATCAAATGAATCAAGAGAGTGAAGTGATACCTTAACAGAGGATGGAGAAGTTTTCTTTGGAGATCCAGGTTTGTCTGAACTATTAGCCATCAATGCAATGTTGTCATACTCCAATTTATCTTCAGAGTCACTGGAATCAGCCCAATCCTTCTGTGTGACCATAAGTGCATTACCCTTTCCTGAATTCCTTGGCTTCTTACACTCACTAGCAAAGTGTCCAAGCTCGCTGCTGTTAAAGCACTTGATCTTGGCCTTATCAAGCTTGACAATTGTACTTTTGCTTTTGTCACTCTTCTTCTCCTCCTTCTTTTGAAAAGGTCCTTTGCTAAATCTTCTCCTGTTAAATCTACCTTTCTTGAACGCTTTAGCAAACATAGCAAAGAGTTCCTGCATCTCAGATTCAGAATCATTGTTGTCAGAGTCCATATCAGTAGTCTCTGACTCAGAACTTTCTTTGCTTTTCTTCTTCCTTGAATTCTTTACAACAATCTCTTCATGTTGTTCTTCAGGAAGCTTCTTATCTTCAGATTGAGCAGTAAGTGCAATAGTCTTCATCTTTCCTTCACTCCTGCTCTTCTTCTGCTGCTTGTCAAGTTCATAAGCTCTCAATTTTCCATATACTGCCTCTAATGAAATTTCATCCAGATCATTAGCTTCCTCAATCGCAGATATCTTCTCATTGTAGAAATCAGGCAAATCTTTCATGAACTTAGTATTCATATCCACCAAGTCATAATATTTACCATGCATGACCATCTCATTGATGAGTTTTGTAAACCTATCAAAGGTATCAGTAAGTGACTCACTAGACTTGGATTCAAAGTACTCATACTGTTGTATAAGTAATGTCCTCATATTCTTCCTGACAGGCTTAGTTCCTTCACAGTGAACCTTAAGATTGTCCCATATATCCTTAGCAGTTTTACAAGAGAGAACATAGTTAGTGAGAACAGAATCAAGACTGTTGAATAATATGTTTCTCACTTTAGCATCTTTGAGAACATTCTCCTTGTCCTTATCTGACCATTCAGATTTTGGCTTCTCTGCTGTATGTTCTGGAACAACCACACCATCAACAGTTGATTGTCCAACGACCTTTGTTGGAACAAAAGGTCCATCTCTGATTCTGTCAAGATAATCAGGATCTGTTGCTTCCAGATGATGCAACATCTTTACTTCCCATAGAGTATATTCATTTCTCTTGAGCATAGGAATTTTAGTATTCCCATCCTTGTAACCAGACATGATTGCAGATCTTTATGATTATTCGAAATCAACCTGCTCTGATACCAATTGTTAACTCGAATAACTTGTAGAAGGGGGGGTTGAATACAAGTTATATAATCGTGTCTGATTTTTACTTGATTATATGAACAAGAATAAACGAATGAATCAAACTCTTGTTTGTATTAATAAGATCAAATACAAACTCTACCAAAGGTGTACAATACCTTTAGCAGCTGCTGATAATATAAATATCTCTCTGTTTGTTTCGAACTCTCGAATACAAACCTTATACAGAGCTACGCACATTCGCTAGACACACGCTCTTTACAATGATATTGAGAGAGTATTTATAATGCTACCTATCAACTAATAACAGAAAGATATAATCTATACATGACAATGTTCTGCCTTCTAGTCGATAGTTTCCATCAATAGAAAACTCTTTCCTTCATAATATCTTCTTGCTTGTTCTTCAAACAACGATCCTGTTTTATAGCACTTGCCAGTTTCTGTAGCATCCATAATGACATCATCAGTAACAAAACTGATATCAGGATCTGCACACTGCATCAGTATCTGATCAACCATCAGTATTGGACCATCATCAGGATTTGCCCTCTTTTCATGATATGTAGTCTCCGATACACTGTTCATTCCTGACTAAACTATACAGATAACTGTCTTATACATAAATTCTATATACAGTGCTAAATCCTTTATAAGATCAGGATTACAAGAAGTATAATGTGTAAATTCTATTCTTAACATCACAACTTATGAATTATTCCTAACATAAAATGTTTCTCATGAACTTTCCATCAATGAACGGGGCGACGAATGCCCTTCTTAGTCCTTTAAAGGAGTTGATTGAGTTCGGGGGCAACCGACTCTACCATCGTTGCGTCATGCCCCCCCAGAGTTTGAGGGAATGCCTTATACTTGATTACGTCAATCACGGGTTAAAATTTGTAGTGCATTGGAGGATGTCTTCACATGATTAGTGGGGTCTCCTGCCCTAACACAAGCCTCGATGGTGGGCATCTTGAATTTCCTTGATATATGAGCATTCATTATCTCATTGGTGAAGGACGGGATTGGATCATCATGACCTCATATGGGCATCGAGTCATCGGGATTAGCCCTTTGTGTATCGACCCTTCTCCTCCTAGGGGTATCACTTGAATTACAAACCTTGGGGATCCTAGCCCTTGGGGGCTGCCTAGCCTATTGTATTTCCAAGTTTTTCTTTAATTTTCAGATATGCGCTTCATGAGCGAGTATCCACCCTCCTAAAGTATTGGGAGCCAATTCTTTGGATCCTTGGGGCTTAGAAGGCCCTAACATTCCTTAGAGCTCCTTGACTGGTCTTCTCCTGTGATATCCCATTGGTGGGAACTTAAGTTTGTTGTGTAACGATGGAGTTGGACATCTATAGTCCCCATGGTGTGCTAGAGTGAAGACACCACTATCCGGAGGGGAATCGTCCCTGGATTTATTAAACCCACAATCGGCTGCCGTGGATGAGTAATTTGACCCCCCAAATCCTTTCGTTTATGGCATAAAGAGCCGTTCCTTGAGTCCCTCAGGGTTAAGAACGTCCTGATCCTATGATGGGCTCCTTGCCTTGACGTCTCTTGATAGTACGGACGTCCTCTTCTTCACCTTCTTCAGACGAGAAGTCGTCTTCGGTGTATGATTCTGATAAACTTTGCTTTCTTCCAACAAGGGGACCAAGCCCTCAGTGTATTGAGGAACATACTTCCCATGAGTAAATCGATGGTTCCATCAACAATTGGGAATGGTGACAACCCATAAACGGGGTTTTGAGGTATTGAGATTAGCACGACGGTGGTGGTAATCTGTGCTCTTTGTGGTTCAATAATCAAAGGTGTAACCACCATCTACAATTGGGGATTCGCTCCTTGGGTTAGTGGATTTTGGATTTCCCCTTGGGGATCACCCCTTGGAGACGTGTCTCTAGGGGAGTCGTTCCCTGATTGGAAGTCTAGGGAAGTGGATCATCAGTCTGATTGTTCTTTCATCGTCTTTAGTGTAGGATTGAGACCTCCTCCTCCTGCTATATGCGGAGGTTCCAAGTCTCAAATATGGGGTGAATCATCCTCTCAAAAAGGTGGAAGTCCATAACTTTGTTCTAATATGTCAATGGTGGAAGCATCACGGTAGAGACTTATAGTCATGCTTGCCTATTATGGGCATAATCATGCCTAGGATTGGGGATCCGCCCTTGGAGAGTTTAAAATTCATTCTTTGGACTTCAGTTCCTTGGAGACTCATTTAAATTCCTGTTCCAAGAGGGTTCAATTCTTGAGCAATGATAGGTGTGGGAATTCTCTACTTTCTCAATAAAAGGAGGGGTAGGATCATTCTGATCTCCTAGTTAAAATTAAATCATGGGAGTTAGCCATTGGGATCTCTGTCCTTTGGACCTCAGTCCTTCTATGCCTCCTTGAAGGCCTCTCCAAAAAGGAATCCCGCCTATTCTTTAAGTAGGAGGGCAGTTTTACCTTTATTGTTCCTTCTCCAAGTCTTGTTTCAACTTTTGAATCTCGGCTTTGTGAGCCTTAACCCTTTCTCATGTCGTTCTTGGCACTTTACCCGAAGTTTCTCGGACATGCCCAACAATGGGTTCCTTGTCCGCACGCCTCTTCCTCGGGGCTGGATCTCGATCATCCCTAGATGAAGAATCCTCGGTATATGGTCCAGAATAATCTTTGTACCTTCCTTCATAGACAAGGCCTAGGCCTATGATGTATGGGGGTTTATATGGCTTGTGCACTTGATATACACGACCGTTTCCTCTAATGCCTCCTGCGTTTGAGGGATTGATGGGTAGCCCGTAGTCTATATTCGTGCTTACGAAGAATCACGGTGGTGGAGATTTGTGCTCCATAGGGGTAGGCCGTATCGTAGATGGGAAAGAACCATTTGAAGGGGATTCATTACCTGGCCTTGGGGATTCATCCCTATGGGTTGTGATCCCTCGGCATGAGTTTCAATAATTTTGGAGATTCATCCTTTGGATTAAGAACCCGAAGTGGTGGTGTTTGTAATCATCGGTGTTCTCCGTGTGTTCACCATGGTTGATGTTGTCGTCCCACAGACGGTGCCAAATGTTGTGGAATAAAAAGTAGGGTGTAATTAATACGTGTATTGAATGCAAGGGATTGAGAGCTTCGAGCTTTAATGGTGGCTGCTCTTGTTGTCGGGGACTAAATCGATCCTAACAAGATGCCTACGTACCTTGATGAATATCAAGAATCAAGCCAAAACGTAGTTCTAGAATTGGCTACGTGGCTTGATGCGCCCTTGCGGCGTAGTAACGTAGTGGCTTGCATGTCCTTATTCGAGGATTAAACCTAAAACGTGGTGGATATGTCTGGAGCTGAGCCCAAAAAATGTCCCCTTGAGAATGAGGGGTCAGACCCTTTATATAGGCTTGAGAAGCCATAGAGTTAGGGTAGGGTTTGGTAACTTAGTGGGCAAGTTACCCACTTTAGGCCCAATTCTAGATCCTTCCATAAGAAGTCTGACTTTCATTGGACTTAGATGTCTTGGGGGCTACTCCTTAAAGGAATTGGTTCCCTTTTGGACTCAATATTGGAGTCTGAAAATTAGCTGACTCATTAATTACAAAATTATTATTTAATTAGGGTTTCAGGCCTCATTAATGGGCTTTAACCTTGGACCAATCTAGGTTTATTTAATGCCACATTAAATGTGTATTTAATGCTTATTTTCAGCCCATATCATTTGCCCCCCCAACTTCTAGGAAAACTGATCAGGTTTTCGTAGAAGTTATATTTGCCTTAATCGAGACTCGAGGTCATTTTTATCCTGTACCTGGGACTTCTTAATTTTCCTACCCTTATATGAGGATTTTGTTTTACACTAGTGTTTCACATATATCGCCTTATTGTAAAGTGTGGAGCGACCTACACATTTACGACGATTGGCCTTATTCGAGACTTTTAAGTAGTGCTTGCTTTTAGCAATTTCGGCCCTTTCATAGTTGTAAAATCTAAGAAATCAGCTAGGTCTGATGTGTTTGGAAGACAATCAGGATCAAAGGATTTTTCCATTGCAACTCACTCAAAAATGAAGTCACAAGGGGGTTGAAAAAGGGGTCCTAATTTTGGAGAAACCTGTTCTTCAGGTAGATGAATCTGGAGGAAAAAGGAAAGTAAGCCAGAGGATGGATTCTGAATCTGATTATGATTCTGATGATGACAAAGTACCTTTGTCAGTTTCTTTGTAGAAAAAGGAAGCATTTATAGTTGAAGTGGTAGCTAAGGAGACAGAAAAGCCAAAGAAAAGGAGGAGGTTGATAAAGAAAAGCAAGTTTTATATTCCACTGGAGGTAGATGACATTACTGATGCCACAGATATTACAGCTAATCCTGACACTTCATCAGTTCTTGACAAATCTATCAATCCTGATGTCTCTACTCCAGAAACCTCACCTATGAAAATTGTTGAAATTTCTAATTCTCCAGCCACTGCTTCACCCAAGAAGAGAACTTTTGATATGTCATTGGAACAGGTAGTTGTTACTGCTGTCCAGCTTGGTCAAAAGCCACCACCTCTGTATGACCAACAAAAAGCTACAGCAAAAGTTTTTGCAAGATATAAGAAATAGAGGATTACTTCTTCTCTGGAAGGATCAAGCCCACAAGAACCTGAACTTCAAAGTAGTTCAGCAGCTTCTAAGGATCCAGTCACAGAAGAACCACCTACTCAAAGTGTAGGTGAAGACATTTCTGAAGGAATAGTCCCACAAGAACCACTTTCTCAAAGGGAAGGTGAAGATAAGATTATTCTTGCCACACAAGATCTTCTCAAAGTGAAGATGAAGGCAAAATCACATCAGCACAGGAGTTTCCTGACATTGCTCAATGGATTTCTGAAATTGAAATTGACTTAGCTCAAAGTCTGGCAGATAAAGCTGCTCATGATTTGCACATTGCTGAATATGATGAGATAATTACCGACACTGCATTTGAGGGAAGAACACAAGAACCTTTGACTCAAATTGTTGAAGCAGCTTCACAACCTCAGACTACACAAGAATCATTGGTATGTCAATCCTGATGAAAGAACTTCTAATCCAGATATTCCATTGCTCATTCAGCCAATTTCTTCAAGACCAATGGAATCTCTTCCTACTTCATCAAGTAATGCTTCTATCTCTACATCTTTTCATTCTGATAGTATGATTACAGATAGACCTGATACAAGGGATACCTCTATTTATATGACTTCAGACCACTCCTCTCAGCCACCTCTTATTTCTTCGAAATTGTTGAGCCAGAGTCTTTCTTGTGAGATTGAGAGTAAACAATTAGAGAAAAAGAAAAGTGAAGAGAGGCCTCCTGAACTGGCAAAAGGAGAGGTAGAAACGAGTGAAAAGTTTCTAACTTCCAGTGAGGTAGCAGTTACTATTGAAAGTAACTTAGGGAATGTTGTGAAAAGTGATGAGATCACTTTAAAAGAAAAGAGAGATTTAGGAATTGTTTCTATTCCTAATGCAGGTTTTCAGGAACCAACAGTCCCATCTACTGTTGATTTAAAAATGAAAGGTGTTATGACTCCTGAAGACAATGTGGATGATAGAATTCCTGAGGCTAATGATAGCTCAAAGGATGATGATGATGCAGGGGGTGATTATCGTGGTTCTGAGGAAGCACAATTGCAGGCAGCTTTGAATGCAAGCCTGGGATATGCTCATGGCTCTTCGAGCAAGTTTTTTCAATCTGAAGGCAAAACTAAGGCTGATCAAGATACAAGAAGAGGGGAATACAACAATATTATTCCTGAGAACATTCAAATTCTGAGAAGACATGAATGGGATAAGCATACTGCTGACATCAACTTTCCTAATACTCTTTTTCACTCTAGCCATGTAGCTTCGAAGTTGTCTGATCCTGATCTTAAAGCACATTTGATAACGACTACAATTTTAGCAAAGGGATTGAAGACTGAGATGCAGTCTGTCAATGCACATAGTGATAGAGTATGAGTTGACATTTTTTTCTGCTTTATCTACACATGTTACTTCTTCTCAAATCCATGGTCTTAGTAAAGCAATTCATGAAATTGAGCACAAAATCGATTCTAGAATGTCAGTCTTAGAATAAAAAATGACTAATGTTGAAGAATTCATTCAGCTAATTCTATCTATATTGACTGATCCTTCTGATGTCAAAAAGGGGGAGAAGGTAGTCAAAACAAAATGCACACCTAATCCAGTTGTAAGAAAGGATGATGATACTTCTGGAAATGATGGTGGTGCTCAGGCACATGGAACAGAAACCTCTGATGCTGCTTTGGTAACAAAGAAAAGTTTATTTCAAACTCAAACCAAGCAGTCAATTCATGTTTCTGAATCTGGTAAAAGGACAGTAAGGCCAATGGTCCAATCTCAAATCCTGACAGAAGAACAATTTTTGTCACCTGGTCAAAGTAGAAGGCAAACACTTTTTACAATTCTTGAAGGTAATGAAGAATTGTTAATTACTGATGTAGAAGATGCTCCACATCTTTTCGAGAAGATTACTACTGAGTCAGGTGATAGTGAAATTGTATATCACAATAGTGCTAAGGTTCATCAGTTTCATGCTGAGAAGGCACTTGCCTTAACTTCTGAAGAAAATCCAAACATGACTACTGATGAGATTGTGGAAGAACAAAATAGGATTCTTGAGGAAATTACTAGACAAAAAGAAGCTCCTGCTATAAGAAGAGGAAGAGGCAGATGAGGTAGAGGTAGAAGCAGAGGCAGAGGAAGAAAACCTGTTCAGACAAGTACAAGGCAAACAAGATCTAGTGGAATCAGAATAGAAGAGATTACTGAAGATACAAAGAAGAAAAATCTACTATCTCTTGAAAACACTCCATCATCAAACGTATTTGCTGAACCTGTTACAGTTGAAGAAGAAACTCCTTTGATAAGAAGAAAGAAAGCTGTTGTAGAAGCAAAGGGTGATGTTGCTGAAGTAACTCAGGTTGATGCTCCTGATTCTGGTTCTAGTGATGCTGAAATTGTGAAGGATCTTGAAGTAATGATTCTTATCATTGTGGTTGAATCTCATAATTTTGAGGCTAATGAGTTTAATCAAAGAAGGTTCAGAGAATTTGATGAAGAAAAGAAGATCAAGAAAAGTGAAGGTGATGTTGTTAAAGATGCAAGAGAGGAGTACTTGGGAAGAATTTTTGAGTTTGATAAACAATTGTGGTATGACATCAACAAACTACCTGAGGAAGAAATTCCTGATGAACCACATCTCAAAAAGAAAGGAAGCAAATGGAAAGAAGTTGATGAAATGAAGTATACTGGACCAACTGTTTTTAGGTCTGGTGGAATAATTTCAGAACCTCCAGTACCTTCTGGACTTCAGAAAGCTAAAGCTTCCAAGCCTGATAAACTTCCACCAAGGTGGATTAAAATACAATCTGAACTGAGAGGACTGAAACCTAACACTCGAGGAGGTATTGGTTCTAAGGACTCAGAACCTATGTCTTCAGCTCAAATAGATCAACATTTTCTTGTTAAAAGGATTGGTGATGACTTAACTATTAATGATCTTTGGGAACTAGAATCTGTTGCAATTGTTGCTTGCAATGTGGACTCCAAGAAGATAGAGAAATTGTTGTATTTCATGGAAGACAAAAGTGTTAAGAAGCTGAGTATTCATGAGGTATTGTGCAAGTCAACAAAGAGCTAAAATGTGTTCTTTATCTGCTTGAAAATAGAAGAATTCCTGATAAAGAAGCCAGTGTTTATAATAACTGGTGTACCATGATTTTCAGAACAATCAAGTTCAGATATTTAGAAGGAGGATCAAGGTATGATGGTAATTACACTCCCATGTACTTGAATTCAGAAGGACAAGAAGTAGAAATGCAAAGGGGTTCAGCTGTTAAAGAAGTAATTTTGTATCAAGAACAGTTATCTCTAAATTCTGGTGGGAAAGATCTTGCACATTTACTGTTGGGAGAGTTAGACTTACCAAGAAGCTCAATTCAAAATCTCAGAGCTGGTATTTATAAGAATAATAAGGGAGATGAAGAACTCAGGAATTTGAAGAAAAGATTGATTCAAATTCTCGAAAGTAAAGAAGAAGAGTTACTATCAAGTTTCTTACAGATGAGTAATTTCTGTGTGAGAATTTCTGAGACCAAGCCTGAGGATTTCGTGTAAAATTTTGTTTTGAGTTTTTGACATCATTGAATCAAGGAATTTGTGCTTTATTTTATTAAGTACAAATTGGGGGAGATTGTTAGATATTGATTCAAGTGATATCAGGATCTGGACTACTGATCAGATACTGATACTGACGTCATCAGTAATACAACGTCAGTATTGGATGAACATCAGGAATGAAAGATGATCAGGATTGTATGAAGATTTTATTTGTCCAGAGGTCAAGGAAGATTAATAAGTCGGTTCCTAATTTATAGGAAGGCATCTATCATTCAAGATATGCAATCAGAGTTGTATGTATTTGATTTAGAATATCTTGTAATTGATAGTGCAGCTGTGTACAATATATAAACACTGTTTAGGTTTTACATAATAGTAATCGTTGATCACGAGTTATCTGGTAACCTAGCAGCTCTCAAGAACATCAGAATTTCTTGAGAGAGTTTGTAACAGTTTTATATCAGAATTAATAAAGCTATTATTTATTCATACTTGTGTTATCGTTATTGTTTAAAAGTCGAAAATCTTATACAATTGTATTCAACCCCCTTCCACAATTTTTATTTATTGGGCAACAGGATTTGGCCAAAAGAATTTGCACTTGCAGAAAATTGGACCTAACAGGCATTCCTTGCTATCATGCATGTGCATGTATAGCATTCAAGAATGATCCTTGGGATGAACACATTAGTGACTGGTACAAGAAGGATATGTACCTAAAGGTAATTTCAGTAATTTTTGTAATTTCT
Organism: Kitagawia praeruptora; assembly: GCA_037693485.1. Classification (NCBI taxonomy): domain Eukaryota; kingdom Viridiplantae; phylum Streptophyta; class Magnoliopsida; order Apiales; family Apiaceae; genus Kitagawia; species Kitagawia praeruptora. The sequence goes on from CM075352.1 coordinate 119,885,559, forward strand.
ATAACTTGCTTGAAACTAGCAAATATCTCCTTTGTATTGCAGCTTTATGGTCATACTCTTGAACCAATTGTTAATTGACCAAACTACCCCCCTGCTGTTAGTCTTCAACGTTTGACCTAACGGAAGGGAGGACAGAGCACCTTTTTCGCGTCAAAAAATAAAATTTAGCCATTACGCTGGCACGAATTAAAATTTAGCCATCTCCATGCAAAAATGAAAATACTTTGGCCACTACAATGCAATTTAGTCTTAAAAATACTGTCAAACATGTATTATAATATTTTTTTATCTTCTATAATTTATTTTCCTACTAATTAATACACATATATATAAAATAATATTTTACTATCTTCTATAATTTATTTTCCTACTAATATATATATATATATATATATATATATATATATATATATATATATATATATATATATATATATATATATATATATATATATATTAAGATATGGATAATAAAACAAAAAATATTAAAAAAAACATTCGTGCATCACACGAGTAACAAGCTGTATAGTAAAAAATTACACAATCTGGAAAACACTTACAATATATAAAATTTTGTATAAAAATTGAAAAAGATCTACATGATTAGATAAATTTCACTTTTTCTATTAAATAAACTTTAAAAAACATTTTTTGTGTAAAATTTGTATCTATATATATGTATTTTTAAGTAAAAATTCAAAATAAATAATTTTAATAATATTTATATACAATGGATTATAAAGTTAAAAAATTATTTTAATAATACAAATATATATACAACTCAAAACTTTAATAATAAAATGTAATTAAAAAGTTTAAAAGCAACCGTGCATCGCACGGGTTATAGGCTAGTATATATTATGTACCAATAGTATCATGTTTGCACTTTCGTGAATGTGTTCCTTTTAGAATTCTATGATTTTATGATAATATATTATTCCATTTTTTATATTTATGATTATATTTTTTTTATATTTTTATAAAATTTATATATAATTTTAAACTTTATTGACATTTTTAAGGCTATAATGTAAATATATGTTTTTCATATATTTTCGATTAGGTTCAAACTTCAAATTTATGCAAAAGTAATTTATCTATTAAAATATATAATATTTTAATATTTCATTGTAGATTTCATAAATAAAATAAAATTCTCAACATAAAAATTTGTCACTTTCTTTTCACTTTGATTTAAAGGTAGTTTAAGTTGATTTTTTTTAAAATCTATCACTAAATTAAAGATTAATTTATGAGTTTTGCATGGACTATTAAATCGTCAAAATATGACATTTAAAAACTCAAGATATAACACAATAGTATATTAAATGTCTAAAATCTAAATTATATCAATTAATTATAGGAGAATTTATCGCTTAACAATTAATAATTTTTTTAATAATTTTCATTAATAATTAAAAGAATATGTATCTATATATGTTTTTTATATAATTTTATTCTCATATTAATAAAATTTTGTGTTGAATTGAAGTTTTATTAGATAAATTTTAATAGTTTATTCGAGGATATAAGAAATTTATTAAGTTTTTTGACGCTCAATTTACTATTTATGCACTATCTTGAATTCAAAAAATCAAATTTGGACAATTCTAATTTTACAGTACATGCGAAACTCAAAAAATAATCTTTAATTTAGTAATTGTTTAACAATTCTTTTCCAATAAAAATTAGGCCTTTTTCATAAATAAATAGGAAACAGTAAATTTTTGCACATTTACTTTTGTTAAGAATAGCTATTTGCAATTTTACTAAACTAAGTTTCAAAATTGCAAAAATACTACAAATTAGGGCAACCCTTCCCCCCCTCCTGCCCTGTAACGCCCCAACTTTCCAATACTGAAAATATACTTTTTATAATAAAATAAACTTTGATACAGGGGAATTTTAGAAAATTTTGGCATGAAGTATTCTTAAATCGGACTATCCACCTGTATTTCAACCCAAACCAAATTCCAATTAACAAATACCAAAAAAACTTAATACACCAACGATTCCTCACCGAGGATCGATTCCAGGTTATGGTATGAAATAAGAATCTAATTAATACAAATTATTACAACTTCTATCGCTGCTCTAATACAAATTACTATACCATCTAATTCGTAGCTCAAACCCAATCTGTGCTTACCTGCTCTAGCTCCGAAATCTAACCTGTATGGAATGCCTCATCGCTTTCATTCGCATGGATATATGTAATAGATCCTCGTTAAACTTAACTGCAAAGGGTTAGGTAAAACAAAGCAAGAGTGAGCCAAAGAATGCTCAGCAAGTTAATAATATAGTGAAACAACGATATTACGATAATTCATTGATGAACAATATCAATGAATACTTTATCTCAAGAGATCATTCAATTTCAATCATAGAGTAAAAATTTCCATTTACTACAAACCATCACTGGCTCAGATAAAACTTTGAGAAAAAGAATATCAAGAAAGTCCCTCAATCATTCTTACTCCACTTTCAACGTACAATGTTACTCGCGAATGGAATAACTGGGAAACTTCTATCCATCCTTAATCTCATTGTTTTACTGAGTACATTCGAAAGCAATAACCATTTACCTTGAAACATATAAATCTTATCAAAGCATTACTTTCTTTAAAACCATTTCATCATTAAAACATACTTTTCATAAAACTTTTTTTTTAAAAAACATTTAAGCTGATTGGAGTTTTTCCCTTAACATCGGACAATACGGGTGATCATCCACGTAAAGTCCCCCTTCCTTTAAAATTGGGTTCCCAATTAGGCAACACGTTGGCCTTTAATGCTGGACTAGGACCACCCTAGCCTCTTACGCTAAATAAAAGTGCTGGACTAGGACCACCCTAGCCTCTTACGCTCTCCAATCTATAAACAAGTTTATTAACCATTTAAAACATTTCACTTTCATATCCTTATACTCACTGATAACAGATCAGCCCAGTCTAAGGAATTTTTAAAAATATCTTCAATTAATTATACCTTTTTAATGAGCCACAATAACATATTAAAGGATCAATAATGACAAGGCAATAAGATTTAACTAAGCAGGGTATAATTCAGCAAAACAGGATCATATATCAACAAAGAAACATTAATCAATTAAGGAACAAAACAGTTATTAAGATTCTAGAAATTGAACAGCAATTTATAAGGATATCATGGAATAAAGGAAATCTTAATTTAAAAGAAGATTTCAGTTACTACACAAGCTATAATCATTCATCTCAAGGGTTACCAACTGATAAAATTTTCATGTCACAATTCGAACTTACATAAAAGATTTGAATAATTTAAAACGAAGATTTAAGAAATTCTCAATTACTCAAATCTCACTCTTGTCGGCTAAGCACTCATAGGCTTTAGCTGCCAAACCGGCATGACAATAATGAGTTTGAATAATTAAGAAATCTCAATTCATTCTTTGCTTTAACCGTCACTGAGCAACACATGCCTCAACAACAGTATAAACCTCGAATTAGTTTACATAAGTTTGAAAAACATACTTTGAAGAATATTGGCATAAACAAGGAATATTGCAATAAAATGATTTTAAAAGAGATCATCACCTGAACAATAGGTGAGGAAACTAAACAATGACAGAATAATTAGAGAATGATTGATTGTAAATTAATAGAAGAAGAATATCACTGGGAATAAAATAATGGGTATAGACACAAGCAAAATAGTTTGAAGGAATATAGTATAATTAACCGAACAGGTTCACAATTATTCAGAATAAATATGAATAATACAATTGCTTGCAAGAAGGAATTTCGAAAGAACAATAAATAATACAAAAAGTTTCACATCACTTGAACAATAAGTGAGGGATAATAAACTTGCCTCTGTACGCAAAGTTTCCATTTCCATATCTCAATTCTTTACTCATTGTACATCTGTCTCTATTCTTATTCACTGGCCTTTACTCGATCATACTTTCGTCTTTCTTTTATTACTTATCAGCTGCTATGCGAGTACACGCATCAACTCCGATAATTGTTCCATTCTTCATAATTCCCTCTACATTTGCGCTGGCTCTTAGCTGACCTCCTATGCGTACCTATATACAGGTAAAGTACAATTTCAGTACGCGCATAACCTTAGCCGTCTAAGTCTATTCTACCCAATCGTGACCTATTTCGCTTTACAAATATAACAAATACAGCACATAAGATTATACTCGTAAGATATTCATAGTATATTCAGATAAGTCGAATAAGCACATAGCACATGCTATCACCTAACAATTATTATTGACAGTGCGCACTGCGCACATAGAATATAAAAGATCGTCTTAATGAAATAGCCGAAATAACCTGGAGAATCACATATGCCCAAAAGTAATTTTGATAGCATCTTCTTTGTATTATTACACTACCCGTTGGAGTACAACCGATCCAACCATTCAATCCAATACTCTCCAATAACATATCAAATAACTAATTCAATATTCAATAATTACCACTTACACAGAAATATGATTATAAATGAGTAAACATTCGGCAAGTAGTCACATAAATAGATTATACTTAGATTAACACACCGAAATTAGATTACTAGTAATTATATAGACTTCCCTTAAATTCCAATACAACTACATTACAATTCAACCACATGAACACATAAATCACGTACAAGCTTAATTACTGACCCTTATGAAATTGTTTAGATACAATTACTCATTTTAACCAAGTCTCTGTATCCTTGCTATCAATTTTTTTTTTGAAACTTTACTACATAAACACAAGTAAACCGGTAGCAATTCATCACGATAATCAGACCATTAGTCCAATTTACCACATACAATTCATCCCACACACTCATTTTTACGGCACTCCAGAACACCCCAGGCACACAGACTTGTACCACCTCCCATTCACTTCACCTTGCCTCCATTTTCGATTATACAACACCCAAAACAACCACACCATAAACAGTCAATCCTCGACAACCAACAACCCAACAAAAATTCTATTAACAAATTCACCCCAACATACAGTTATGGACATACACAAACACTTAGACTTACACTCACATATATTTTTCACCACCCACACCATCACACTCACCCTTGCCCTGCATACCAGCATAGACACAAAATGAACACATTTCCCACACTAATACATTCGCCAGTCCTCACTGACAACACACAGGCTTAGACACGCAAATACCCGACCTGCACAACTTCTGTAGCTCTCAGCCTCTTATCCTGCACCTACAACCTCCTTATATACTATACACACCACACGTACAAAACCTTACACCCCTACACAGCCCCTCCAAACCAACTCCCTTTGCACTCCTTCGATCACTAGAGTCAAACACACACACTTACAAGCTGCCCCACCCTTACCCCCTTCTCCCACCAACTTCTCTGTTCCTAACCTTCCTCACCTCCCTCAAGCGTTTAGCTACAACACCCAGAACACACATCCCCGAGAACGAAACAGAGTCCTCGGCTTTGACCGAGACTCTCACCCTTGCCTACTGACCAAACCGTCTATTGCTAAGCCCATACACACCACACTTAGTTCCTTTACCTTAACCGAAAATCACAAGTACATATAGACACAATTAAAAACAAACACAAAGCAACTAATAATCTTTATTTACCAACAATCAAATTTATCAACAGCTACATACACATACATAAGAATACGTCTATTTCCTTGTTTAGCCAAATGTTCGAATGACAGGAAATATAGCAATTAATCGAGTTTAGACGCAAAGGGTGATACTGGAGCTCTCGGGTTTGCGTTTACTGGTGGGGGAGAAGAAGAGAGGGTGACTGCGAGATGAAGAAGAGGGAGAGATAAGAGAGAGATTGCTTGAGAGAGAGTTGCCGAGAGAGAATCGAAGGGAGAAAGAGAGAACCTCGAGAGAGATTTTGGGGGTGGTATTCAATACCAACTTTTAATGACTTTTAAGGATTTTAAAAATCATGTGGTATTCAATTCTAACTTTTAAAGAGTATTTAAAAGTATGGTGTTATTGAATTAAGACTTTTACCAACTTTTAAAAAGTCACTAAAAGTAAGGTGTTATTCAATTTAAACTTTTAACAACTCTTTAAAAGTAGACTGTTATTCAAAAAGTCATGAATATTACAATGACAATTACATTTAATGACTTTTTATGACTTTTAACTTAAAATATAACTAGAGATCTAATGTGAAAAGTCATGAGGTTTGAGGTAAGATTTCACATGACTTCTATATTATTATTTTATTTTCTTCAATTTCATTTATATTAGAATTTTGTCACTTCTCTTTCCCAAATAGAATATTTTCTCTCTTAAATTATGAACGATGGTTATTATCCCTTTGATTGTTTTTTGTCAAATATTATCTCTTTGATTTGACTGATTTACTTTTTAACTTGAAAGCTTTTAGCTTCTAGTATCTTTTTAGTCTTCATTTAAGTTTAATTTTTATGTATTTATTGTGAATGTTAAGATTGTTAATGTTCATATTTACACATATTCATTTGCAAAAAAAAAGATAAAATTATTGAGTCCTTTTTTATTTTTACTTTTCTAGAGAAAAGCCCAGAGATTCCCAAAAATGGATGGAGCGGATGGAGCTGCTGGTTTTGGGATTTAAAAGAGATAAGAGATATTTTGAAATTTTGCTTAGCTGAAAACCAAGAAAAATTCACTTTAAATCATCCCTAAAATTGAAATTTAAACAGAAAATAAGGTAAAAATAAATTTTAAAATAAAGATCATAAAATTATAATCACTCCCATATTTTCAAAATATTTTTAGGATCAAAAATAAATTAAATATGAATTTTACAAGATAAGATCCTTTAAATGCAATAAACTCTTAAAATCATTTTAAAATACCAACACACCCAAATTAATTCACCAAATAATTTTAGAAACTAAATAATTATACAAAGATAATGTCACAAAAGATTTCATGATTTTTAATAACTCTAATGATTTTATAAAAATTTTCGAAGATCAATAACACATGATTTAAATAGATTTTAATCATTAAAAATTCAAATAAAAAATTACACGGACTAGCACGTCACACATACATCACCATATAAACATGTAAACTTGTTGTCACACGTATTTTATCTAAAAAAAAATTCACACCCTATAATCCACATTTAATATTAAATAATAATATTTATAATTACGATATTTTCTAGGGCGTTATATGCCCAGCCTGCCCAGACTGCCCAGATTCGACTCGTTTTTTTAAGGTGGGTTGATTTTGGGTTCCAAGGCCCCGCATGGGCATATTAAACTAAATGCAACCACATTCAACTGAATGCAACCACATGCAACTTTTTTTTTAAGGTGGGTTGATTTTGGGTTCCAAGGCCCCGCAGGGGCATATTCAACTGAATGCAACCACATGCAACTAAATTTTTAATTTCAAGTTCCATTTTTCAGTTGTCATTTCCGACCTCTTTTTTGAACTATATATATATATATATTGATATGGGCTAAAAGTAAGCCCTAAAAACATCACTAATGTTGCATTAATTAGACCTAGCCTGGTCCAAAGTTAAGGCCACCTTATGAGGCCCAAAACCCTATTTAAATATTAATTTCGTAATTAATATTAAGGGTAATAACCAGCTCAGCAATAAGAGTCAAATAAGGATATTATTCCTGCCTGACTTAGCCTCCAAGGCACCTATTTCAACATGGAAACTGATTCCTACAAGGAATAGATCTAGAACCTTCCTCAAGGAGGTGGCTTACCCACCAAGTCTCCGACTCCTACCATAATTCTAAGGCTTCTCAGCCTATATAAAGGGCCTGGCCCCTCATTCTCAGAACTACGTTGGCTTGATTCTCTAACAATACAGAGATACGTAGGCATCTTGTGAGGACCGTTCAGTCTCGAAACGCAAGAACAGCCATTAAAGCTCGAAGCTCACCAACCCTATCATTAAATACATGCGGAACCTAGCCGCAATATCAAACCCTCGTTTTTATTCCACAACATTTGGCGCCGTCTGTGGGAAGACAACAACAACCATGGTGAACACACGGAGAGCAATACCAGTCACGACCGGAACCACTGATAGCACCGCTGCTCCTTCTACTTCGGAGGCGACCTCCCAACCTTTGGTTACTCAACCCCAAGGGACAACTACCCTAGGGATTGGAGCTCAATCTCAAGGATCGCTGCCCTTGGTGGTGAATCCCCCTCAAGAGACGAATCAGCTTCAGATGGTGGTTGCCCCACTTTACAACCATCCACTACCTCCGGGGGTACAGATCCATACCACGGATCTCCCCGCAAGCACAAACCCGATGTATGGGCTGCCAAACTATCCACCTATTCAAGGCACGGGACCAAGCGGTCATGCCCTTCAAGCACATGAGCCGTACAACCCCCCTACATCAGAGGTTTAGGCCCTGATTATGGACAAGGGTACTATGATTACTCTGGTCCCTATACTGATGACTCCTCTTCTGAGTCAGAAGATCGAGACCGAGCCCCGAGGAGGCACCCAAGTAAGGAACCTGTGAGGCGTACTCGAAGAATCCATGATGGACCCCCCATGATAGCTGCAGAGAAGATCAAGGCTCATGAAGCTGAGATCCAAAGGCTGAAGGAAGACATGGCCAGAGAACAACAAAGGCAGAATCGGCCCCCTCCAAGGTCAGGAGAGATTCCCATTGTTGACTTGGAGAGGCCATCAAGACGACAAAGGAGGACCGAATGACCTAGGTCAGAGGTTGTAAGGGCAGAGGTCCCAAGGGGAGACCCCAAAGATCTTATGATGCTAGGAGATCCTGATGATCCAACTCCCCCCTTTACGAGAACCTGAGAGATTATCTCAAGCGATTCACTAAGGAGACCCTAAACATCACTGATTTGGAAAATAAGGTGGCTATGGTAGCCTTACAGCATGGAACCACGGATCTCTTTTTTAAGAGGTCTTTGGCAAAACATCCCCCTGAGAACATGGATGAGCTCCAACGAAGGGCTGATAAGTACATTAAGGCTGAGGATAGCATGAAAAAGGAAGCCACGTTGGGCAATGGAGGCAACGGGAACTCCAAGAAGCGAAAGCAAGATCAGGAGTATGATGACCAGGAGTAGGATGACCAGGAATATGGTGCTAGGGACAAGTATCCCCGAACTAGTGAGGACTCCGACTCTGCTCCTAAGAAGAACCAAGGACCAAGGTTCACTGAATACGCAAGGTTGAACACTCCCAGGAGTCGAATCCTATTGGACATTGAAAAGGATAAGGATTTCTGATGGCCGAAGCCACTCAGGGGTGATCCCACAAAGAGAAACAAAAATCAGTATTGCAGATTCCACAAGGATGTAGGGCATGACACTGATGATTGTAAGCAACTCAAAGATGAGATCGAGTTCTTGATCCGTAAAGGGAAGTTGGGCCACTTCACTAAGGGTGAAGATCGTGGTAATCAGAGAAGAGAGTATGATAGGAACGACGACGATCGGGATCGCACCCCACAGCCCCGAGGGCCAGTGATCAACATGATCTCAGGAGGCCCGACTGCGGCTGGGACAACCAAGAACTCTCGGAAGGCTTATGCTAGAGAGGTGGTGCACATTGTCGAAGAAGCACCGAAACGTGCAAGAACCGAGTTAACGATCGGATTTGAGGATTCAGATCTTGAAGGGGTGAAGTTCCCCCACGATGACCCGCTGGTCATAACACCCGTGATTGGGAACTCAGAGGTGAAGCGAGTCTTGATAGACAACGGAGCATCTGTGAACGTTATGTTTCGCGAGGCCTTTCTGAAGATGGGATACAATGATTCTTAGTTGACCCCGTCCAACACGCCTATATACGGGTTCAATGGGGTAGAATCTAAAGTTGAGGGAACTATTCAGTTGCCCATGACGATTGGGCAGGAGCCTAAGGAGGCCACTCGGATGCTGAACTTTTCGGTTATCAAAGCGTTTTCCACCTACAACGCTATCCTCGGGAGGACTGGACTCCACGCTTTTAAGGCTGTGGCCTCAACCTATCACATGAAGATCAAGTTCCCAACCAGGAATGGTGTTGGAGAGCATAAAGGTGACCAGAAAATGGCTAGGAGCTGTTACAAAGCCGCGTTAAGGCCTAATGGAGTCGAGGAGCGGGTCCTCCCAATTGAAGACATGAGTGAGTTTGACAATGAAGACATGGATGCCTCAGTTTCTCATGCTTAAGTTATCTTAGTAGGACATAGCTTCATCTTTATTAGGAGAAGTAGAAATAAGGTTCGATGAAACCATTCCAGGGCTCATTGCCCCGAGTAGGACAAGTAATACTCTATGTAAGGGTGGAACCCATTTCAAGATATTAATGCAAGTTTGTTTTTCATTTTTTGATTATGTGATCTTATTTATGTGCCAAGCACCTGATATGTGTAAGTCGAAGATGACCAAGCACTGAAAATAAAAGAACATATTAATGAAAACAAGCTCGTGCATAGAAAAGACCACGAAGGATCAATTGTCAGATTACAATACAATCGAATTAAAGTTCAAGTCCATAAAGGACCCTGGATGTAAGATGAGATGAACAACTAAGCCACATGTGGCCACTTAAGCCATGAAAGGCTAACAACAAACCTCGAATCCCAACCAAGGGTCAGGGAACCCAAATGCATCCTTAATCAAGACCAAGGAGTCCAAGAAAACCAAGAAGGTCTGACAACTAACTATAAAACCTTGTGTTAGGAGCAAGCATTGAGTGTCGTCCTCATCAATAAGGAAAACAAGGTTCAAAAACCTATCTACTATGAAAACGAAGTCCTGATGGACCAACCGTGAAGGAACATAATCCACAACCCGAAAACCAATGGTAGTCTCGCCAAGTAGGCAATCAAATTAATAGAATTTGACATCAAGTATAAGTCAAGGATGGCCATCAAAACCCAAGCCTTAGCTGACTTCGTGGTTGAATGTACCATTAACAACCAAGAAGTCGGGGGGCAAGAGGTAGTAACCCAAAAAGGCAAAGAACTGGAAAACAAGAATGAAGGAATACTGGGTGCTCTATTTTTACGGAACGTCAAAAACAAAAATCAAGAAGATTAAACAAAGAAAAGTCTGGAGAATGTATTCCGAGACTAAGGATTGAAGCCTTGATAGCCGGTTTAGGCTTGGCCAACCCTGAGGGTCAAGAACTTTAAAACTTGTGGAGATTCAAGATTGGTAGTCTCCCAAGTGAATGGCAAATTTGAAGAGTACATCTCGGGGGAGGAGAACATTAAGGCAGATGCCCTCTCTAAGTTCGCTTCCTCGGAGATAGAGAACTATGTTGGGAGTGCTTACTTTCAGGATTTGAAGACCCCTACTATCAATGTGAAGTTAGTGACACCGATCGATGTGCAAAGCTGTGGGATGGATCCTATCAAGGCTCACTTGGAAACGAGATGGCTCCCTGAAGATGTCATGGAAGCACGTAAACTCTGGTAAGAGCTATAAGATACACCCTGATCGAGGGTTTGCTATACAAGAGATCTTTTGTGATCCCGTACTTGAAGTGCTTGAGGCCCAGGAGGCCAGAGAAACACTCGAAGAAGTGCACGAAGGGATGTGTGGGCAACACCTGGGGGGCAGAGCTCTTGCTCATAAAATACGTCCCCTTGCTCATACCATCGACTATTTAAGGGATGAACCCTCTAACAACATGAATTCAAGGAATTGAGACCTACTAAATTAGAGTCCAAAGAATGGATTCAAACCCTAAAGGGATGTATCCCCAATTTAGAGGGGTGACTTTGCTTACAATCGCAAACACCCTAACATGATTACGAATCTCTATAATGGTGTTACCATCACCAACAGGACAAAACCCAAGTTATGGGCTCCTACCCCTATGAGGGCTGAGGGCATGATTAGCCATGTGTTTAAATGCTCATCATAAAAAGTTCACTTGCAAGGATGATTATCCTCAACCTCGAAGGTCCAAAATAATAAATCTTAGCTCATGAAGCACATTTGATACATCAATATGCATGACAGCCCTTAAGGCCTAGGGTGGCCTCCATCAATGATTCGACAGATATTTTTAAGAAGATTGATGAAATTAGCTCGTGAAGTTCATATTCAATCATTGAAACAAGATCTGGAAAGATTATAGACTCGAAAGTCCCAAAGAGAAAGAATCCCCTCTGTTATTAACTCGAATTATACTCCCAGAAGGACGAGGGTTGATACCCAAAAATTCAACCTAATGGCTTGGTGCGTTTAAGAGATCGTGATGATCCAACGAAAGTTTATAAAGAAATTTGAGATACCCCGTGATCACGATCGATGATAGGGTGGTGATCAACACAAATTGGACTCTAAAAGGCCCAACAACACCAAGCCTGTCACGGCCCAACCAAGATTGATAAACCTAATTAAGGTTTTGGGATTGTTTTGACCCAAAGGAAAGGCCCAATCAAAACTTAAAAAGTTTATAGGCCCAACGATGTGAAAATCTAGATCCAGCCCATGAAAATTAAAGGCCAAACAGGGCCCGTTGAAGTCCATAATAGGATTGGGAGTTACCAAAAGAAAGCACGAGGTCGTAACCATCGATCTCGTTTTCTAGTATAAGTACGAGCTCGACCATGCGACTTGGAAAATTCCATTTGAGGTCGTTTCTGACTTATGAAAAGCAAAGGAAGGCCACCACACAAACTGAGGTCGTTATGACATAGCTTGAGATCGCAAATCTCAGGTCGAATTTGAATTGGGAAATGTAAAAAATCCCCACGACCTGGGGCTCATTTGAGGTCGTTCTTGTGCTGTATTGAAGTCGAGGTTGAAAACACGTAAAAATGAAGTCGGCAAGTTGAGGTCGAAATTAACCTACGATTCGAGGTCGAGACAGACGACCTGGGATTCAAATCCTGGTCGAACAAACATGAAAATCGAGGTCGACACGCCGAGGTTGAAAATGACTAGAAAAGCCGGGGAAAAGGTAACGACCTGGGTGAAAACTCGAGGTCGTTTCCATACCGAATGAGGTCGTGTGAATTGGATCAGCCGAGGTGAGCTTCTGCAGGGGTGATGGCCGAGCTGAAAAATATGAAAAACCCACACGACCTAGGCCTAATTTGAGGTCGTCTATGTGTTGTGTTGAGGTCGGATTTATACTACAATGAGATTGGTAAATTCTGGTCGTAATTATACTAGAAAATGTGAAAAATCTGTGCGACCTGGAACCACTTTGAGGTCGTTTCCCCTTGGTTTGAGGTCGCCAGCACGAGGTCGAAAATGAACTAAAAGACCTGTAAAACAGCCACGACCTGGCCCCCGTTTGAGCTCGAAATTGAGCTCGAAAATACAATGATTTCTCCTCGAAATTTCCAGGTCGAAAATGACTTAGGAAACAAGAAAAATGGCTGCGATCTGGAGGCAGTTTGAGCTCGAAATTGAGCTCGAAACGATAATTTCTGAATAGTACAAGCCTTCGGACCCCAGCCAGGGGCTCTGCCCCTTGGACCCCGCCAGGGGCTGCCGCCCCTTGGACCCCGCCCGGGGGCTGCCGCCCCCGGACCCCCGCTAGCGCCGTTTAGCGTTGTTCAGTGCGGATTAGCACCGTTAGTGCCGATAGCGCCCTTAGTGCCTGTTAGCACAAATTAGTGCCGATTAGTGCCCTTAGTGCCATTTCATGCTATTTAACATTGTTTAACACTGTTTAAACGTTGTTTATGGCTGATTAGCACCGTCTAGTGCCATTTAACACCGCTTAGTGTCGTTCAACATCGTCGTAAATGCGTCGGTCGCTCCACGCTTTACATTAAGATGATATTGTTGAAAATACTCACGTAAGAGCAATGAACCCTGACCCGAGTCTCGAAAAAGGCCGTTAAAACTTCAAGGAAAACCTGATCAGTTTTCCTAGAAGTTGGGGGGCAAATGATATGGGCTAAAAGTAAGCCCTAAAAACATCATTAATGTTGCATTAATTAGACCTAGCCTGGTCCAAAGTTAAGGCCACCTTATGAGGCCCAAAACCCTATTTAAATATTAATTTCGTAATTAATATTAAGGGTAATAACCAGCTCAGCAATAAGAGTCAAATAAGGATATTATTCCTGCCTGACTTAGCCTCCAAGGCACCTATTTCAACATGGAAACTGATTCCTACAAGGAATAGATCTAGAACCTTCCTCAAGGAGGTGGCTTACCCACCAAGTCTCCGACTCCTACCATAATTCTAAGGCTTCTCAGCCTATATAAAGGGCCTGGCCCCTCATTCTCAGAACTACGTTGGCTTGATTCTCTAACAATACAGAGATACGTAGGCATCTTGTGAGGACCGTTCAGTCTCGAAACGCAAGAACAGCCATTAAAGCTCGAAGCTCACCAACCCTATCATTAAATACATGCGGAACCTAGCCGCAATATCAAACCCTCGTTTTTATTCCACAACATATATATATATAGAGTAGGGATCTAGAGAAAACCCCTTTAAAAGGAGAACTTAGAAAACTAAATTAAAATATAGCACATATGGTATGCAAACTGATCATTGGGAGATGGAGAAAAATGCGGTGAAATTAGATTTTTAAAAAATATCACCGATTGACGGGAAAAATCAAATTAAAAACGGAGGGAATTAGTGGGATTGTGTGTGTGAGGGTGTATTTGATTAGTGTGTGGGTGCCCCTGGCGGGGCCATTGATTATAATACATCCAATGGTTAGGAGTAGTACCTCAGTTTTCTTCAAAAAAAGAGTTCTCTTTTGAGCCACACCCTATATTTATATATATATATATATATATATATATATATATAGGCAAATGATCAAAAGAGAACTCTTTATTTCAAACACAAAGGCAAAAAATCAGAGCCATTCTATTAGCTTGCTGATAAAGGTACATATCTATTATCTCTTTATTTCATTAAATGCATTTCAGTAGCTAAATCCCCGTTGTGGAAGGTTGGATATTTAAGGATACTTAAGTATGTAAAAAAAAAGGCAAAAAATCGAAATATTTTAGTGTCTTCTTAAAATATCATCTTTTATCCCGAGTAAAGAAATGGGAGATTTTCTGATGATTTTATAAAAGAATGTTTTGCTAAAATATTTCATTTCTTTGTTTTTGTGGATTTTATCCGTCTATCCCTCTGGTTGATATTTAAACGAGAAAGTCGTTTGCAAAGATAACAAAAATATTGTATTTTTATGTCAAATTTACTTTTTTGTAAAAATAAACATACTTAATACCCCTTTGAAGATCCAACCAACCACAACAGTTTTAGCTCCATTACTCTATGAGTATGCATGAGATAGATGATAATGATAATCAAAACGATTTGATTAAAAATGCTGAATTAGTAGAATATCCAAAAAATTTGGATAAGCTCAATAAGTGGGTTATACCCTCTGTTCCCTTTAGTCAAATTTATACTATTGGTATGTTTGATTTTAAATCTCGTCAGGTCATCAAAACGATGGAACAAACAATTAGAATTTCTGACACTAATCAAACAATTAGATTATTGAGTAAAAAAGATTTACTCCCTCATAAAGGTTATAATTTTATCCATATTGGATTAATTCAAATAGCCTTCAAACCCTTAACTTTGATGGGTTTAAATTCGAGTATTATGGCCCATGTTAGAGATGGTAGATGTAGAGATTTTAAACAATCTCTAGCTGCTTTAATAGAAACCAGTCTATGTCATGGACCAGTCTACTTTGATGTAGCTCCTAATTTGACACTATCTTTATCTGATAGTAATTTGTTAGATGCTATGCAACTGACAATTCATACTAGTGGTTATAATTTTAAACCAGGTAGTGAGGTGATAGCTATATGCTATAGAATTTATTAAAAGGTTTTAATACCTTAAATCCTAAGGCTAGGCAATTTACCTTTCAAGGAACTACAACCTTAGTTCAAACCAATCTGTTAACCTCGAATGTAGCAACTAATAGGTTGATAAAATGGAAAGAGATTAATTTCCCAGAAACTTGGTCTCTTCCTCAAGAATTAGAACCAGAATCACAGGTCAATAAAGACATTGATCAGATAATTCAGACAACTGAAGGGGATGTAGAAATCAGATTTACTCCTCAAAGATCTATTAGATTACCTAGGACTATATCTGCTAGGTATTCCCATGCTAGTGATTATATCACAGCCCCTAGTGTTCTAGACCCATCTAGAGCATCTACTTCTCAAATAAGAGAAGAGATAGAATCTGTAAACTCAATAAGAATTAGTCAAAATCAAATTCCAGAAGGAATTTATGAAAAGAGTAGAGAATCTCCTACTCAATCAGAAATGAGCTTCCATTTAAATGATTGATTTATCCCCAGGAAGTAGAATGAGAGAAATCCTTAATAAGGAATTTCAACAAGAAAAGCATGCCCAATTTAGGCAATGGTATTTTAAGAAATACTCTTCGAAAGATCTAGAAAGGTTTAAAGACGAATTTTATGATTATATAGCTAAAACAGAAGACTATACACCTTTTGTTACTTGGTTTATAAAAACCTATCTTGATAACACTAATAAAGAAATTTGAGTGTTACAAAGACCTTGGAAAACTCCAAAAGGAGAGACTATTAGTTCTCCATTTCCTCCAGAACAAACAATTTGCTTAAATAATAATACAGAAGCTACAGCTTATACAAGTATTCAAAAGCTTGAAAATTCTCAAGCTAATGTAAAAGATCTAAATACTATAATTAGATTGCAAAATTATACTAACACCTTTCTTGCTTGTCTAGGTGATCAATGTATAACTTTAGAAAAAGAGATAATATCTCTTAAACAGATTATAGAAAACGAATTACGTTCTCTTAAAAAATTAATAGAAAAACAAAATCCAGAACCGTCGTCCAATAAAGACGCTATTCCTATGATTCAACCTCCAATTCCAATAAAAGGATTTAAAATAGAACCTAATAGTGAAGAATTTTTAAAAATTCTTCAGCAAAAGATGAATAATCTTAATATTTCAGTCCTGTCTAAAGATGATTCTTCTCAGCAGTCTGAAAACTCAAAACCTGTTAAAGACATAGAAGAGATTAATGAATTAGCAACTATGTTCGCTAAACAACAAATTAGTAATGCGGAAATAAATCCTATTTATGCTCCTAAACCTTTAGAAAAATTTTATTACCAAAGACCTTCTCCTCAGGATCTTCTATTTGAAGAACCAGAATATATTCAAACTTCATATTCAGGAAAAGCTATCTATGAATGGAATATTGATGGCTTAAATGAAAAGCAAATATTCGATGTTATACACCGAATAATGATGTACTCTACTGTTTGTAAACAAAATGGTAGCATTGATAATGCGATAGCATCTTTTATATCCACAGGATTTGTAGGACAAATCAGGGGATGGTGGGATCACTATTTTACCCTAGAACAGAGATTAGAAATTATTAATCATAAGAAAATTCTTAGTGTGGAAAATGGTGTAGTTACTACTGGAGAAGAAGATGCAGTCTACACTTTATGTCTAGCTATCCTACAGCATTTTGTAGGAAGTAATATTCCTGTTGCAGAGAAGCTATGTACGCTTCTTCAAAATCTTAGATGTCCTTCTTTGACCCATTTTAGATGGTATAAAGATACATTTTTATCTAGAGTATATCAATTAGGAGAACCAAATTCGGTTCATTGGAAGCCTAAATTTATAGATGGTTTACCCCATCTTTTTGCAGAAAGGGTTAGACAATCCTTAAGAAATAAGAATGATGGTGTGAATATTAATTATAATTATCTAACATATGGAGAAATTGTTAGTCATTGTATTAATGAAAGATTAGCTTTATGTAATGACATAAAGTTAAGAAACCAGTTAAAAAAGCAAAAGCTTTCGGAGAAGCACCAATTAGGTCAATTTTGTGATCAATTTGCTTTTGATATAGGAAAAATTCCTAGATTTCCAGATAAGAAAAAGCAAAAAATTGCTTATAAAAAGAATAAAACTTATAAGAATAATTCTTATAAATCAAAATATCCTTTTAATAAAAATTCTTATAAAAAGAATTATAAAAGAAAATCTTATAATAAAACAGAGAAAAAACCTTTTGTCCCTAATAAGGGAAAAAGAAAAGCAAAAAGGATTGATATAACTTGTCATAAATGTGGCAAAGTTGGTCATTATGCCAACCAATGTTGGACTAAAAAAGCTCTTAATGAGATTGAGGATGAGCAATTACGTTCACAATTAGAAAAGGTTTTGCTTCATAGTTCTGAAGATGAAAGAGAATCTTCTAATGATGAAGATTTAGCCTTAATTTATGAAAGCTCTAGTGATTCTGATTCACAAGATTCTGATAACAATGATTGTCAGTGTAATGAGCTAAATTATTATAAATCCATAGTAGACATGAATGGATTAAATGTCTTAACGGCTGATCAAGATAAAGCCTTAAAAATTATAGATTCAATTACCGATTTTGAGCTTAAGAAGCAAATGCTAGAAGCCCTTATTAAGAATAATAAGGAAAAAGAAGTTCCCATAATCATAGACGCTCCATATCAATTAAGTGAGGTACTAGAAAGATTTCAAAAATCTACTACTAAAGAAACTCTTGTTTCTTTAAATGATTTAAGAAAAGAAGTTAATTTATTAAAATCTGAAATTAAGCAGATAAAGCAGAATAATACTATATTAACTCAAAGGATTACTTTTTTAGAAAGTAAGCCCGTAATACATAGTGAATCACAGGATATTCCCTCTTCTAGTAATACTAAAGAGACAGAATATTTAGCTCTTTTAGAGCAAGTAACATCTCAAAGATGGTATATTAAAGTTACCCTAGTGGTAAGTCGAGAATTTATTCTCAAAGATGAAATAGCCCTTGTTGATAGCGGTGCTGACTTGAATTGTATTCAAGAAAGATTAATTCCTACCAAATACTTTGAGAAAACAACCCAATCCATATCTCATGCTGCTGGAGAAAAACTCCAAGTTAGCTATAAGCTTCCTAATACCTACATTTGTAATGAAGATATATGTCTTCCTACCTCCTTTATTCTAATAAAGAATATGAACCATAGAATAATTTTAGGAAATCCTTTCCTTCATAATATTATGCCCCTCCAAAATGTGGATCAAAGTGGGATTTCTACTATAATAGAAGGAAATAAAATAAAATTTGAATTTATTTCAGATCCTCAAACTCGTATTATTAATGAGGTTAAGGATCGCCTTCTTAGTAAAAAAAAAATCAATTATGTTTTCTTAAAGAAGAAATAAAAGTTTTGAGTATTAATGAGCAACTCAAGAAGTCTCATATTAAAAATGAGATAAAAATCATAGAAAATCAATTTATTGAGGAAGTTTGTAATGATCTTCCTAATGCGTTTTGGGATAGAAAGAAACGTGTTATTTCTCTTCCTTATATAGATGGTTTTAATGAAAACCAAATCCCTACAAAAGCTAGACCAGCTCAAATGAATAAAGAATATTTAGAATTATGTAAAAAGGAGATTAATTCCCTTTTAGAAAAAGGCTTAATTAGAAAGTCTAAATCTCCTTGGAGTTGTACAACATTTTATGTTAATAATGCTGCTGAAAAGGAAAGAGGTGTGCCAAGATTAGTTATCAATTATAAACCTCTTAATAAAATTTTAAAATGGATTAGATATCCTATTCCTAACAAAAAATATTTGTTAGATAGATTAAACGATGCTTTAATCTTTTCTAAATTTGATATGAAGTCAGGATATTGGCAAATTCAGATTAAAGAATCTGATAGATATAAAACAGCTTTTACAGTTCCCTTTGGACATTATGAATGGAATGTTCTTCCATTTGGTCAGAAGAATGCTCCTTCTGAGTTTCAGAATATTATGAATGATATATTCAATCCTTATTCTGAATTTATAATAGTTTATATTGATGATGTTTTAGTATTTTCTAAAACTATAGATCAACATATTAAACACTTAAAAATATTTAAGAGTTTAATAAAAAATAATGGTTTAGTAATATCTGCCCCAAAAATGAAATTATTTCAAACTCAGGTTAGATTTTTGGGACATATGATAAATCAAGGAAAAATTATTCCTATAGATAGAAGTATAGAGTTTGCTTCTAAATTTCCTAATGAAATAACTGATAAAAAACAGTTACAAAGATTTTTAGGAAGTCTGAATTATATATCATAATATTATCAAGATCTAGCCAAAGATACAGCAATATTGTACTCTAGGCTTAAGAAAAAACCTGTGCCTTGGACTGAGAATCATTCTCAGGCTGTTCAAAAAATTAAAGCTAAGGTAAAATGCTTACCTTGTTTATCTTTAGCAAATCCCAAGTATTTCAAAATTGTTGAAACAGATGCCTCCGATATAGGATATGGTGGTATTCTAAAGCAGGTTATTCCTGAAACTTCTAAAGAAGTTCTTGTAAGATTTACCTCAGGAAAATGGAATCCAACTCAGTCAAAATACTCGACTGTGAAGAAAGAAATGCTTTTTATAATTAAATGTGTTTCAAAATTTCAAGGTGATTTATTAAATCAAAATTTTTTATTAAGGATTGATTGTAGTTCAGTAAAATCAATTATTGAAAAAGATGTTAAAAATCTTGTAGCAAAACAAATTTTTGCAGGATGGCAAGCCCAGCTTTCAGCCTTTGAATTTGATATCCAATATATCAAAGGAGAAAATAATTCTCTTGCTGATTACTTAACCCGTGAATTTTTACAGGGAGATTAATGGCAACCCCTTCAAGGGGAAGAGGTCGCGGCGGATATGGCCGTGGTCGAGGTTATGGGAGTAACAATATGTTGCCCCGTGTAGAATCAACTGTTCCTCTAATAGGAGATTGGACAGTTTTTCATAATAGAGGGAGAAATTTGCAGCAATTACCTGCACCTCCAAAAAAGGAAGATATACCTTCCTCTTCTAATAATAAGAAAACATCTTATAAAGATGCAGCAGTCAATGATGATCCACAGGAAAAAGAATATTTCGAAAATCCTGTTACAGAAACTATTATGTTTCTTGAAGAAGAAGATGTTCAAATGCATCAAGATGGTTGGTCATTAAGAACTAGATACCTTGAATCCAGAGGTTACCCAGGGCTTCAAAATCAAGCCAGACATAATTTAGAAATTCTGTTAACAATTACCGAATCGGTAACTATTACCCATACTTTTCAAAATAGCAATCCTGAAAGTTTTATGAACTTCAGCAAATGCCATATCAATAAGATATTGCTACCTAGAGAATGGGGATTAAGTCCTAATACGGAGAAAGCTATCAGAATAGCTGGAGATAAATACATCTATTTCAATTACTGGGATTATATCCAAGCTTTTACTAAAGCTTTTTATTATCAAAACCCGAAGAACAAACATTCTTGGTTCTTTTCTATAAATCCTGAAGTGTGTAATAAGCACATTCCAAATTGGTTCTATGAATGGTGGTCAAAATTTGGACCCTCTCTTGAAATTTTACCGGGAGAAATTCATGATTTATATGCTCCTTGGAGTGACAGTAGTCCTTTGGTATTAAAATATACCAAATTAATTTATGGACAATGTCCTTTATTGTTCTTTACCAAATTTCAAATCCCTTGGATTTGGAGGTGGACGGTTTCAATTGCAGAGGATAAAAAATTAAAAATCCCAACTCTTCAAAGGAATTTCTTTTTCAAATGATGGACCAAAATGTCCAAAGAAGATATTCAAAATATAGTTACCAATATTCAGGTTGATATTTCAGCAGAAAGGGGTAAAGCTTCAGTTACGAATGCTCAACCCTCTTTGGCGAATTTAAGGGATTATTTTCATCACAAATATCCCTCGGAATCAGAACAGCTAATTATGGCTCGGGTTTTAGCATTCATGAAAGAACAATTTTTTAGTTCTTTTCCTTCTCAACCTTCGACAGAAGAGAATCAGTCCATGAAGACTTCCTCATCGCGTGGATCAATGGATTCTAATACTTATAATTGTCTAGCAGGTGAATCTCAAGCAGAAGAACCTGTTCAAGAAAAAGAATCTGTTCAGGAAGAACCCTCCATAGAGGATTTCTGGGATGCCTTAGTTCAATCTGCAGTACAGCAGGGACATCAGCCAAATATTTCTGGTAAAGGGAAGGGTCCGATTAATTGATGTCTCCACTACTTCGGAAATTCAGGGTAATGAAGAAAAGAGAAAAACAATTAATTTCTCTTAACAATCTTATTAATAACTTTACTCTTAAATATGAGAGAGAAACTCTAGAAGAAAAAAGAAATCGATCTACATTGCAAATCGCTGTAGATTTTGCTGAGCTAAATAGGCTTTTTGACAGAAGATGCGATATTAAATTGAAATATCAGTCCTGTAGAATAATTCTTTTAGAAGAAGCTAACCTAACATGTTAAAGCAAATGGGGTGAAAGGGATTTCCAGCAATAATGGTTGCTATTGAAGATTATGGAATCTGCTCAGTGGAGTTTGCAATTATATTTGCTTTATTAAAGTGTCTTTGTATTTTAGTTTAAAGCTGCTTGTCTGTAAGAATTATTAAAGTGTCGATGGGGCCCTAAGAGAGCACCCGGCTTCAATAATTCACCTTTATTAAAAGTTGTTTGTCTGTTTGTTATAATTTTGTGTGTCTAGTCAGAACTTTAATCATAGAGTTCTCCCCAGTCTCTCTATATAAGAGAGCCTTGTATCTTGTATTCAGTACGCTTGAATAATATTCTTCTTTCTTCTATTCTCTCTTATGCTCATGTGCTGAGCCATTTCCTACTTTAAATACTATTAATACTACTTTCCCGCTTCCGCCTGTTTGGTATCAGAGCCATTCTATTAGCTTGCTGATAAAGGTATATATCTATTATCTCTTTATTTCATTAAATGCATTTCAGTAGCTAAATCCCCGTTGTGGAAGGTTGGATATTTAAGGATACTTAAGTATGTAAAAAAAAAAAATTCAAAAAATCGAAATATTTTAGTGTCTTTTTAAAATATCATCTTTTATCCCGAGTAAAGAAATGGGAGATTTTCTGATGATTTTATAAAAGAATGTTTTGCTAAAATATTTCATATCTTTGTTTTTGTGGATTTTATCCGTCTATCCCTCTGGTTGATATTTAAACGAGAAAGTCGTTTGCAAAGATAACAAAAATATTGTATTTTTATGTCAAATTTACTTTTTTGTAAAAATAAACATACTTAATACCCCTTTGAAGATCCAACCAACCACAACAGTTTTAGCTCCATTACTCTATGAGTATGCATGAGATAGATGATAATGATAATCAAAATGATTTGATTAAAAATGCTGAATTAGTAGAATATCCAAAAAATTTGGATAAGCTCAATAAGTGGGTTATACCCTCTATTCCCTTTAGTCAAATTTATACTATTGGTATGTTTGATTTTAAATCTCGTCAGGTCATCAAAACGATGGAACAAACAATTAGAATTTCTGACACTAATCAAACAATTAGATCATTGAGTAAAAAAGATTTACTCCCTCATAAAGGTTATAATTTTATCCTTATTGGATTAATTCAAATAGCCTTCAAACCCTTAACTTTGATGGGTTTAAATTCGAGTATTATGGGCCATGTTAGAGATGGTAGATGTAGAGATTTTAAACAATCTCTAGCTGCTTTAATAGAAACCAGTCTATGTCATGGACCAGTCTACTTTGATGTAGCTCCTAATTTGACACTATCTTTATCTGATAGTAATTTGTTAGATGCTATGCAACTGACAATTCATACTAGTGGTTATAATTTTAAACCAGGTAGTGAGGTGATAGCTATATGCTATAGAATTTATTATAAGGTTTTAAATACCTTAAATCCTAAGGCTAGGCAATTTACCTTTCAAGGAACTACAACCTTAGTTCAAACCAATCTGTTAACCTTAAATGTAGCAACTAATAGGTTGATAAAATGGAAAGAGATTAATTTCCCAGAAACTTGGTCTCTTCCTCAAGAATTAGAACCAGAACCACAGGTCAATAAAGACATTGATCAGATAATTCAGACAACTGAAGTGGATGTAGAAATCAGATTTACTCCTCAAAGATCTATTAGATTACCTAGGACTATATCTGCTAGGTATTCCCATGCTAGTGATTATATCACAGCCCCTAGTGTTCTAGACCCATCTAGAGCATCTACTTCTCAAATAAGAGAAGAGATAGAATCTGTAAACTCAATAAGAATTAGTCAAAATCAAATTCCAGAAGGAATTTATGAAAAGAGTAGAGAATCTCCTACTCAATCAGAAATGAGCTTCCATTTAAATGATTGATTTATCCCCAGGAAGTAGAATGAGAGAAATCCTTAATAAGGAATTTCAACAAGAAAAGCATGCCTAATTTAGGCAATGGTATTTTAAGAAATACTCTTCGAAAGATCTAGAAAGGTTTAAAGACGAATTTTATGATTATATAGCTAAAACAGAAGACTATACACCTTTTGTTACTTGGTTTATAAAAACCTATCTTGATAACACTAATAAAGAAATTTTAGTGTTACAAAGACCTTGGAAAACTCCAAAAGGAGAGACTATTAGTTCTCCATTTCCTCCAGAACAAACAATTTGCTTAAATAATAATACAGAAGCTACAGCTTATACAAGTATTCAAAAGCTTGAAAATTCTCAAGCTACTGTAAAAGATCTAAATACTATAATTAGATCACAAAATTATACTAACACCTTTCTTGCTTGTCTAGGTGATCAATGTATAACTTTAGAAAAAGAGATAATATCTCTTAAACAGTTTATAGAAAA
The DNA here is from genome assembly GCA_037693485.1 of Kitagawia praeruptora. Taxonomy (NCBI): domain Eukaryota; kingdom Viridiplantae; phylum Streptophyta; class Magnoliopsida; order Apiales; family Apiaceae; genus Kitagawia; species Kitagawia praeruptora. Next base: position 119,910,241 of record CM075352.1, read on the forward strand.
CGAATTACGTTCTCTTAAAAAATTAATAGAAAAACAAAATCCAGAACCATCGTCCAATAAAGACGCTATTCCTATGATTCAACCTCCAATTCCAATAAAAGGATTTAAAATAGAACCTAATAGTGAAGAATTTTTAAAAATTCTTCAGCAAAAGATGAATAATCTTAATATTTCAGTCCTGTCTAAAGACGATTCTTCTCAGCAGTCTGAAAACTCAGAACCTGTTGAAGACATAGAAGAGATTAATGAATTAGCAACTATGTTCGCTAAACAACAAATTAGTAATGGGGAAATAAATCCTATTTATGCTCCTAAACCTTTAGAAAAATTTTATTACCAAAGTCCTTCTCCTCAGGATCTTCTATTTGAAGAACCAGAATATATTCAAACTTCATATTCAGGAAAAGCTATCTATGAATGGAATATTGATGGCTTAAATGAAAAGCAAATATTCGATGTTATACACCGAATAATGATGTACTCTACTGTTTGTAAACAAAATGGTAGCACTGATAGTGCGATAGCATCTTTTATATCCACAGGATTTGTAGGACAAATCAGGGGATGGTGGGATCACTATTTTACCCTAGAACAGAGATTAGAAATTATTAATCATAGGAAAATTCTTAGTGTGGAAAATGGTGTAGTTACTACTGGAGAAGAAGATGCAGTCTACACTTTATGTCTAGCTATCCTACAGCATTTTGTAGGAAGTAATATTCCTGTTGCAGAGAAGCTATGTACGCTTCTTCAAAATCTTAGATGTCCTTCTTTGACCCATTTTAAATGGTATAAAGATACATTTTTATCTAGAGTATATCAATTAGGAGAACCAAATTCGGTTCATTGGAAGTCTAAATTTATAGATGGTTTACCCCATCTTTTTGCAGAAAGGGTTAGACAATCCTTAAGAAATAAGAATGATGGTGTGAATATTAATTATAATTATCTAACATATGGAGAAATTGTTAGTCATTGTATTAATGAAGGATTAGCTTAATGTAATGACATAAAGTTAAGAAACTAGTTAAAAAAGCAAAAGCTTTCGGAGAAGCACCAATTAGGTGAATTCTGTGATCAATTTGCTTTTGATATAGGAAAAATTCCTAGATTTCCAGATAAGAAAAAGCAAAAAATTGCTTATAAAAAGAATAAAACTTATAAGAATAATTCTTATAAATCAAAATATCCTTTTAATAAAAATTCTTATAAAAAGAATTATAAAAGAAAATCTTATAATAAAACAGAGAAAAAACCTTTTGTCCCTAATAAGGGAAAAAGAAAAGCCAAAAGGATTGATATAACTTGTCATAAATGTGGCAAAGTTGGTCATTATGCCAACCAATGTTGGACTAAAAAAGCTCTTAATGAGATTGAGGATGAGCAATTACGCTCACAATTAGAAAAAGTTTTGCTTCATAGTTCTGAAGATGAAAGAGAATCTTCTAATGATGAAGATTTAGCCTTAATTTATGAAAGCTCTAGTGATTCTGATTCACAAGATTCTGATAACAATGATTGTCAATGTAATGAGCTAAATTATTATAAATCCATAGTAGACATGAATGGATTAAATGTCTTAACGGCTGATCAAGATAAAGCCTTAAAAATTATAGATTCAATTACCGATTTTGAGCTTAAGAAGCAAAATGCTAGAAGCCCTTATTAAGAATAATAAGGAAAAAGAAGTTCCCATAATCATAGACGCTCCTTATCAATTAAGTGAGGTACTAGAAAGATTTCAAAATTCTACTACTAAAGAAACTCCTGTTTCTTTAAATGATTTAAGAAAAGAAGTTAATTTATTAAAATCTGAAATTAAGCAGATAAAGCAGAATAATACTCTATTAACTCAAAGGATTACTTTTTTAGAAAGTAAGCCCGTAATACATAGTGAATCACAGGATATTCCCTCTTCTAGTAATACTAAAGAGACAGAATATTTAGCTCTTTTAGAGCAAGTAACATCTCAAAGATGGTATATCAAAGTTACCCTAGTGGTAAGTCGAGAATTTATTCTCAAAGATGAAATAGCCCTTGTTGATAGCGGTGCTGACTTGAATTGTATTCAAGAAGGATTAATTCCTACCAAATACTTTGAGAAAACAACCCAATCCATATCTCATGCTGCTGGAGAAAAACTCCAAGTTAGCTATAAGCTTCCTAATACCTACATTTGTAATGAAGATATATGTCTTCCTACCTCCTTTATTCTAATAAAGAATATGAACCATAGAATAATTTTAGGAAATCCTTTCCTTCATAATATTATGCCCCTCTAAAATGTGGATCAAAGTGGGATTTCTACTATAATAGAAGGAAAGAAAACAAAATTTGAATTTATTTCAGATCCTCGAACTCGTATTATTAATGAGGTTAAGGATCGCCTTCTTAGTAAAGAAAATCAATTATGTTTTCTTAAAGAAGAAATAAAAGTTTTGAGTATTAATGAGCAACTCAAGAAGTCTCATATTAAAAATGAGATAAAAATCATAGAATTTTTTGATTGCTTAGCTTTAATTTTTTCTAAGCATTCAAAAAATTCTATGATTTTTATCTCATTTTTAATATGAGACTTCTTGAGTTGCTCATTAATACTCAAAACTTTTATTTCTTCTTTAAGAAAACATAATTGATTTTCTTTACTAAGAAGGCGATCCTTAACCTCATTAATAATATGAGTTTGAGGATCTGAAATAAATTCAAATTTTATTTTCTTTCCTTCTATTATAGTAGAAATCCCACTTTGATCCACATTTTGGAGGGGCATAATATTATGAAGGAAAGGATTTCCTAAAATTATTCTATGGTTCATATTCTTTATTAGAATAAAGGAGGTAGGAAGACATATATCTTCATTACAAATGTAGGTATTAGGAAGCTTATAGCTAACTTGGAGTTTTTCTCCAGCAGCATGAGATATGGATTGGGTTGTTTTCTCAAAGTATTTGGTAGGAATTAATCCTTCTTGAATACAATTCAAGTCAGCACCGCTATCAACAAGGGCTATTTCATCTTTGAGAATAAATTCTCGACTTATCACTAGGGTAACTTTAATATACCATCTTTGAGATGTTACTTGCTTTAAAAGAGCTAAATATTCTGTCTCTTTAGTATTACTAGAAGAGGGAATATCCTGTGATTCACTATGTATTACGGGCTTACTTTCTAAAAAAGTAATCCTTTGAGTTAATAGAGTATTATTCTGCTTTATCTGCTTAATTTCAGATTTTAATAAATTAACTTCTTTTCTTAAATCATTTAAAGAAACAGGAGTTTCTTTAGTAGTAGAATTTTGAAATCTTTCTAGTACCTCACTTAATTGATAAGGAGCGTCTATGATTATGGGAACTTCTTTTTCCTTATTATTCTTAATAAGGGCTTCTAGCATTTGCTTCTTAAGCTCAAAATCGGTAATTGAATCTATAATTTTTAAGGCTTTATCTTGATCAGCCGTTAAGACATTTAATCCATTCATGTCTACTATGGATTTATAATAATTTAGCTCATTACACTGACAATCATTGTTATCAGAATCTTGTGAATCAGAATCACTAGAGCTTTCATAAATTAAGGCTAAATCTTCATCATTAGAAGATTCTCTTTCATCTTCAGAACTATGAAGCAAAACCTTTTCTAATTGTGAGCGTAAATGCTCATCCTCAATCTCATTAAGAGCTTTTTTAGTCCAACATTGGTTGGCATAATGACCAACTTTGCCACATTTATGACAAGTTATATCAATCCTTTTGGCTTTTCTTTTTCCCTTATTAGGGACAAAAGGTTTTTTCTCTGTTTTATTATAAGATTTTATTTTATAATTCTTTTTATAAGAATTTTTATTAAAAGGATATTTTGATTTATAAGAATTATTCTAATAAGTTTTATTCTTTTTATAAGCAATTTTTTGCTTTTTCTTATCTGGAAATCTAGGAATTTTTCCTATATCAAAAGCAAATTGATCACAGAATTCACCTAATTGGTGCTTCTCCGAAAGCTTTTGCTTTTTTAACTGGTTTCTTAACTTTATGTCATTACATAAAGCTAATCCTTCATTAATACAATGACTAACAATTTCTCCATATGTTAGATAATTATAATTAATATTCACACCATCATTCTTATTTCTTAAGGATTGTCTAAACCTTTCTGCAAAAAGATGGGGTAAACCATCTATAAATTTAGACTTTCAATGAACCGAATTTGGTTCTCCTAATTGATATACTCTAGATAAAAATGTATCTTTATACCATCTAAAATGGGTCAAAGAAGGACATCTAAGATTTTGAAGAAGCGTACATAGCTTCTCTGCAACAGGAATATTACTTCCTACAAAATGCCGTAGGATAGCTAGACATAAAGTGTAGACTGCATCTTCTTCTCCAGTAGTAACTACACCATTTTCCACACTAAGAATTTTCTTATGATTAATAATTTCTAATCTCTGTTCTAGGGTAAAATAGTGATCCCACCATCCCCTGATTTGTCCTACAAATCCTGTGGATATAAAAGATGCTATCGCACTATCAGTGCTACCATTTTGTTTACAAACAGTAGAGTACATCATTATTCGGTGTATAACATCGAATATTTGCTTTTCATTTAAGCCATCAATATTCCATTCATAGATAGCTTTTCCTGAATATGAAGTTTGAATATATTCTGGTTCTTCAAATAGAAGATCCTGAGGAGAAGGTCTTTGGTAATAAAAATTTTCTAAAGGTTTAGGAGCATAAATAGGATTTATTTCCCCATTACTAATTTGTTGTTTAGCGAACATAGTTTCTAATTCATTAATCTCTTCTATGTCTTCAACAGGTTCTGAGTTTTCAGACTGCTGAGAAGAATCGTCTTTAGACAGGACTGAAATATTAAGATTATTCATCTTTTGCTGAAGAATTTTTAAAAATTCTTCACTATTAGGTTCTATTTTAAATCCTTTTATTGGAATTGGAGGTTGAATCATAGGAATAGCGTCTTTATTGGACGACGGTTCTGGATTTTGTTTTTCTATTAATTTTTTAAGAGAACGTAATTCGTTTTCTATAAACTGTTTAAGAGATATTATCTCTTTTTCTAAAGTTATACATTGATCACCTAGACAAGCAAGAAAGGTGTTAGTATAATTTTGCGATCTAATTATAGTATTTAGATCTTTTACAGTAGCTTGAGAATTTTCAAGCTTTTGAATACTTGTATAAGCTGTAGCTTCTGTATTATTATTTAAGCAAATTATTTGTTCTGGAGGAAATGGAGAACTAATAGTCTCCCCTTTTGGAGTTTTCCAAGGTCTTTGTAACACTAAAATTTCTTTATTAGTGTTATCAAGATAGGTTTTTATAAACCAAGTAACAAAAGGTGTATAGTCTTTTGTTTTAGCTATATAATCAAAAAATTCGTCTTTAAACCTTTCTAGATCTTTCGAAGAGTATTTCTTAAAATACCATTGCCTAAATTGGGCATGCTTTTCTTGTTGAAATTCCTTATTAAGGATTTCTCTCATTCTACTTCCTGGGGATAAATCAATCATTTAAATGGAAGCTCATTTCTGATTGAGTAGGAGATTCTCTACTCTTTTCATAAATTCCTTCTGGAAGTTGATTTTGACTAATTCTTATTGAGTTTACAGATTCTATCTCTTCTCTTATTTGAGAAGTAGATGCTCTAGATGGGTCTAGAACACTAGGGGCTGTGACATAATCACTAGCATGGGAATACCTAGCAGATATAGTCCTAGGTAATCTAATAGATCTTTGAGGAGTAAATCTGATTTCTACATCCCCTTCAGTTGTCTGAATTATCTGATCAATGTCTTTATTGACCTGTGGTTCTGGTTCTAATTCTTGAGGAAGAGACCAAGTTTCTGGGAAATTAATCTCTTTCCATTTTATCAACCTATTAGTTGCTACATTCGAGGTTAACAGATTGGTTTGAACTAAGGTTGTAGTTCCTTGAAAGGTAAATTGCCTAGCCTTAGGATTTAAGGTATTTAAAACCTTATAATAAATTCTATAGCATATAGCTATCACCTCACTACCTGGTTTAAAATTATAACCACTAGTATGAATTGTCAGTTGCATAGCATCTAACAAATTACTATCATATAAAGATAGTGTCAAATTAGGAGCTACATCAAAGTAGACTGGTCCATGACATAGACTGGTTTCTATTAAAGCAGCTAGAGATTGTTTAAAATCTCTACATCTACCATCTCTAACATGGGCCATAATACTCGAATTTAAACCCATCAAAGTTAAGGGTTTGAAGGCTATTTGAATTAATCTAATACGGATAAAATTATAACCTTTATGAGGGAGTAAATCTATTTTACTCAATAATCTAATTGTTTGATTAGTGTCAGAAATTCTAATTGTTTGTTCCATCGTTTTGATGACCTGACGAGATTTAAAATCAAACATACCAATAGTATAAATTTGACTAAAGGGAACAGAGGGTATAACCCACTTATTGAGCTTATCCAATTTGTTTGGATATTCTACTAATTCAGCATTTTTAATCAAATCATTTTGATTATCATTATCATCTATCTCATGCATACTCATAGAGTAATGGAGCTAAAACTGTTGTGGTTGGTTGGATCTTCAAAGGGGTATTAAGTATGTTTATTTTTACAAAAAAGTAAATTTGACATAAAAATACAATATTTTTGTTATCTTTGCAAATGACTTTCTCGTTTAAATATCAACCAGAGGGATAGACGGATAAAATCCAAAAAAACAAAGATATGAAATATTTTAGCAAAACATTCTTTTATAAAATCATCAGAAAATCTCCCATTTTTTTACTCGGGATAAAAGATGATATTTTAAGAAGACACTAAAATATTTCGATTTTTTGCCTTTTTTTTACATACTTAAGTATCCTTAAATATCCAACCTTCCACAACGGGGATTTAGCTACTGAAATGCATTTAATGAAATAAAGAGATAATAGATATGTACCTTTATCAGCAAGCTAATAGAATGGCTCTGATACCAAACCAAACAGGCGGAAGCGGGAAAGCAGTATTAATAGTATTTAAAGTAAGAAATGGCTCAGCACATGAGCATAAGAGAGAATAGAAGAAAGAAGAATATTATTCAAGCGTACTGAATACATGATACAAGGCTCTCTTATATAGAGAGACTGGGGAGAACTCTATGATTAAAGTTCTGACTAGACACACAAAATTATAACAAACAGACAAACAAGATCTAGAAAGGTTTAAAGACAAATTTTATGATTATATAGCTAAAACAGAAGACTATACACCTTTTGTTACTTGGTTTATAAAAACCTATCTTGATAACACTAATAAAGAAATTTTAGTGTTACAAAGACCGTGGAAAACTCCAAAAGGGGAGACTATTAGTTCTCCATTTCCTCCAGAACAAACAATTTGCTTAAATAATAATACAGAAGCTACAGCTTATACAAGTATTCAAAAGCTTGAAAATTCTCAAGCTACTGTAAAAGATCTAAGTACTATAATTAGATCGCAAAATTATACTAACACCTTTCTTGCTTGTCTAGGTGATCAATGTATAACTTTAGAAAAAGAGATAATATCTCTTAAACAGTTTATAGAAAACGAATTACGTTCTCTTAAAAAATTAATAGAAAAACAAAATCCAGAACCGTCGTCCAATAAAGACGCTATTCCTAGGATTCAACCTCCAATTCCAATAAAAGGATTTAAAATAGAACCTAATAGTGAAGAATTTTTAAAAATTCTTCAGCAAAAGATGAATAATCTTAATATTTCAGTCCTGTCTAAAGACGATTCTTCTCAGCAGTCTGAAAACTCAGAACCTGTTGAAGACATAGAAGAGCTTAATGAATTAGCAACTATGTTCGCTAAACAACAAATTAGTAATGCGGAAATAAATCCTATTTATGCTCCTAAACCTTTAGAAAAATTTTATTACCCAAGACCTTCTCCTCAGGATCTTCTATTTGAAGAACCAGAATATATTCAAACTTCATATTCAGGAAAAGCTATCTATGAATGGAATATTGATGGCTTAAATGAAAAGCAAATATTCGATGTTATACACCGAATAATGATGTACTCTACTGTTTGTAAACAAAATGGTAGCACTGATAGTGCGATAGCATCTTTTATATCCACAGGATTTGTAGGACAAATCAGGGGATGGTGGGATCACTATTTTACCCTAGAACAGAGATTAGAAATTATTAATCATAAGAAAATTCTTAGTGTGGAAAATGGTGTAGTTACTACTGGAGAAGAAGATGCAGTCTACACTTTATGTCTAGCTATCCTACAGCATTTTGTAGGAAGTAATATTCCTGTTGCAGAGAAGCTATCTACGCTTCTTCAAAATCTTAGATGTCCTTCTTTGACCCATTTTAGATGGTATAAAGATACATTTTTATCTAGAGTATATCAATTAGGAGAACCAAATTCGGTTCATTGGAAGTCTAAATTTATAGATGGTTTACCCCATCTTTTTGCAGAAAGGGTTAGACAATACTTAAGAAATAAGAATGATGGTGTGAATATTAATTATAATTATCTAACATATGGAGAAATTGTTAGTCATTGTATTAATGAAGGATTAGCTTTATGTAATGACATAAAGTTAAGAAACCAGTTAAAAAAGCAAAAGCTTTCGGAGAAGCACCAATTAGGTGAATTCTGTGATCAATTTGCTTTTGATATAGGAAAAATTCCTAGATTTCCAGATAAGAAAAAGAAAAAAATTGCTTATAAAAAGAATAAAACTTATAAGAATAATTCTTATAAATCAAAATATCCTTTTAATAAAAATTCTTATAAAAAGAATTATAAAAGAAAATCTTATAATAAAACAGAGAAAAAACCTTTTGTCCCTAATAAGGGAAAAAGAAAAGCCAAAAGGATTGATATAACTTGTCATAAATGTGGCAAAGTTGGTCATTATGCCAACCAATGTTGGACTAAAAAAGCTCTTAATGAGATTGAGGATGAGCAATTACGCTCACAATTAGAAAAGGTTTTGCTTCATAGTTCTGAAGATGAAAGAGAATCTTCTAATGATGAAGATTTAGCCTTAATTTATGAAAGCTCTAGTGATTCTGATTCAGAGCTAAATTATTATAAATCCATAGTAGACATGAATGGATTAAATGTCTTAACGGCTGATCAAGATAAAGCCTTAAAAATTATAGATTCAATTACCGATTTTGAGCTTAAGAAGCAAATGCTAGAAGCCCTTATTAAGAATAATAAGGAAAAAGAAGTTCCCATAATCATAGACGCTCCTTATCAATTAAGTGAGGTACTAGAAAGATTTCAAAAATCTACTACTAAAGAAACTCCTGTTTCTTTAAATGATTTAAGAAAAGAAGTAAATTTATTAAAATCTGAAATTAAGTAGATAAAGGAGAATAATACTCTATTAACTCAAAGGATTACTTTTTTAGAAAGTAAGCCCGTAATACATAGTGAATCACAGGATATTCCCTCTTCTAGTAATACTAAAGAGACAGAATATTTAGCTCTTTTAGAGCAAGTAACATCTCAAAGATGGTATATTAAAGTTACCCTAGTGGTAAGTCGAGAATTTATTCTCAAAGATGAAATAGCCCTTGTTGATAGCGGTGCTGACTTGAATTGTATTCAAGAAGGATTAATTCCTACCAAATACTTTGAGAAAACATCCCAATCCATATCTCATGCTGCTGGAGAAAAACTCTAAGTTAGCTATAAGCTTCCTAATACCTACATTTGTAATGAAGATATATGTCTTCCTACCTCCTTTATTCTAATAAAGAATATGAACCATAGAATAATTTTAGGAAATCCTTTCCTTCATAATATTATGCCCCTCCAAAATGTGGATCAAAGTGGGATTTCTACTATAATAGAAGGAAAGAAAATAAAATTTGAATTTATTTCAGATCCTCGAACTCGTATTATTAATGAGGTTAAGGATCGCCTTCTTAGTAAAGAAAATCAATTATGTTTTCTTAAAGAAGAAATAAAAGTTTTGAGTATTAATGAGCAACTCAAGAAGTCTCATATTAAAAATGAGATAAAAATCATAGAAAATCAATTTATTGAGGAAGTTTGTAATGATCTTCCTAACGCGTTTTGGGATAGAAAGAAACATGTTATTTCTCTTCCTTATATAGATGGTTTTAATGAAAACCAAATCCCTACAAAAGCTAGACCAGCTCAAATTAATAAAGAATATTTAGAATTATGTAAAAAGGAGATTAATTCCCTTTTAGAAAAAGGCTTAATTAGAAAGTCTAAATCTCCTTGGAGTTGTACAACATTTTATGTAAATAATGCTGCTGAAAAGGAAAGAGGTGTGCCAAGATTAGTTATCAATTATAAACCTCTTAATAAAATTTTAAAATGGATTAGATATCCTACTCCTAACAAAAAAGATTTGTTAGATAGATTAAACGATGCTTTAATCTTTTCTAAATTTGATATGAAGTCAGGATATTGGCAAATTCAGATTAAAGAATCTGATAGATATAAAACAGCTTTTACAGTTCCCTTTGGACATTATGAATGGAATGTTCTTCCATTTGGTCAGAAGAATGCTCCTTCTGAGTTTCAGAATATTATGAATGATATATTCAATCCTTATTCTGAATTTATAATAGTTTATATTGATGATGTTTTAGTATTTTCTAAAACTATAGATCAACATATTAAACACTTAAAAATATTTAAGAGTTTAATAAAAAATAATGGTTTAGTAATATCTGCCCCAAAAATGAATTATTTCAAACTCAGATTAGATTTTTGGGACATATGATAAATCAAGGAAAAATTATTCCTATAGATAGAAGTATAGAGTTTGCTTCTAAATTTCCTAATGAAATAACTGATAAAAAACAGTTACAAAGATTTTTAGGAAGTCTGAATTATATATCAGAATATTATCAAGATCTAGCCAAAGATACAGCAATATTGTACTCTAGGCTTAAGAAAAAACCTGTGCCTTGGACTGAGAATCATTCTCAGGCTGTTCAAAAAATTAAAGCTAAGGTAAAATGCTTACCTTGTTTATCTTTAGCAAATCCCAAGTATTTCAAAATTGTTGAAACAAATGCCTCCGATATAGGATATGGTGGTATTCTAAAGCAGGTTATTCCTGAAACTTCTAAAGAAGTTCTTGTAAGATTTACCTCAGGAAAATGGAATCCAACTCAGTCAAAATACTCGACTGTAAAGAAAGAAATGCTTTCTATAATTAAATGTGTTTCAAAATTTCAAGGTGATTTATTAAATCAAAAATTTTTATTAAGGATTGATTGTAGTTCAATAAAATCAATTATTGAAAAAGATGTTAAAAATCTTGTAGCAAAACAAATTTTTGCAGGATGGCAAGCCCAGCTTTCAGCCTTTGAATTTGATATCCAATATATCAAAGGAGAAAATAATTCTCTTGCTGATTAATTAACCCGTGAATTTTTACAGGGAGATTAATGGCAACCCCTTCAAGGGGAAGAGGTCGCGGCGGATATGGCCGTGGTCGAGGTTATGGGAGTAACAATATGTTGCCCCGTGTAGAATCAACTGTTCCTCTAATAGGAGATTGGACAGTTTTTCATAATAGAGGGAGAAATTTGCAGCAATTACCTGCACCTCCAAAAAAGGAAGATATACCTTCCTCTTCTAATAATAAGAAAACATCTTATAAAGATGCAGCAGTCAATGATGATCCACAGGAAAAAGAATATTTCGAAAATCCTGTTACAGAAACTATTATGTTTCTTGAAGAAGAAGATGTTCAAATGCATCAAGATGGTTGGTCATTAAGAACTAGATACCTTGAATCCAGAGGTTACCCAGGGCTTCAAAATCAAGCCAGACATAATTTAGAAATTCTGTTAACAATTACCGAATCGGTAACTATTACCCATACTTTTCAAAATAGCAATCCTGAAAGTTTTATGAACTTCAGCAAATGCCATATCAATAAGATATTGCTACCTAGAGAATGGGGATTAAGTCCTAATACAGAGAAAGCTATCAGAATAGCTGGAGATAAATACATCTATTTCAATTACTGGGATTATATCCAAGATTTTACTAAAGCTTTTTATTATCAAAACCCGAAGAACAAACATTCTTGGTTCTTTTCTATAAATCCTGAAGTGTGTAATAAGCACATTCCAAATTGGTTCTATGAATGGTGGTCAAATTTGGACCCTCTTTTGAAATTTTACCGGGAGAAATTCATGATTTATATGCTCCTTGGAGTGATAGTAGTCCTTTGGTATTAAAATATACCAAATTAATTTATGGACAATGTCCTTTATTGTTCTTTACCAAATTTCAAATCCCTTGGATTTGGAGGTGGACGGTTTCAATTGCAGAGGATAAAAAATTAAAAATCCCAACTCTTCAAAGGAATTTCTTTTTCAAATGGTGGACCAAAATGTCCAAAGAAGATATTCAAAATATAGTTACCAATATTCAGGCTGATATTTCAGCAGAAAGGGGTAAAGCTTCAGTTACGAATGCTCAGCCCTCTTTGGCGAATTTAAGGGATTATTTTCATCACAAATATCCCTCGGAATCAGAACAGCTAATTACGGCTCGGGTTTTAGCATTCATGAAAGAACAATTTTTTAGTTCTTTTCCTTCTCAACCTTCGACAGAAGAGAATCAGTCCATGAAGACTTCCTCATCGAGTGGATCAATGGATTCTAATACTTATAATTGTCTAGCAGGTGAATCTCAAGCAGAAGAACCTGTTCAAGAAAAAGAATCTGTTCAGGAAGAACCCTCCATAGAGGATTTCTGGGATGCCTTAGTTCAATATGCAGTACAGCAGGGACATCAGCCAAATATTTCTGGTAAAGGGAAGGGTCCGATTAATTGATGTCTCCACTACTTCGGAAATTCAGGGTAATGAAGAAAAGAGAAAAACAATTAATTTCTCTTAACAATCTTATTAATAACTTTACTCTTAAATATGAGAGAGAAACTCTAGAAGAAAAAAGAAATCGATCTACATTGCAAATCGCTGTAGATTTTTCTGAGCTAAACAGGCTTTTTGACAGAAGATGCGATATTAAATTGAAATATCAGTCCTGTAGAATAATTCTTTTAGAAGAAGCTAACCTAACAGGTTAAAGCAAATGGGGTGAAAGGGATTTCCAGCAATAATGGTTGCTATTGAAGATTATGGAATCTGCTCAGTGGAGTTTGCAATTATATTTGCTTTATTAAAGTGTCTTTGTATTTTAGTTTAAAGCTGCTTGTCTGTAAGAATTATTAAAGTGTCGATGGGGCCCAAAGAGAGCACCCGGCTTCAATAATTCACCTTTATTAAAAGTTGTTTGTCTGTTTGTTATAATTTTGTGTGTCTAGTCAGAATTTTAATCATAGAGTTCTCCCTAGTCTCTCTATATAAGAGAGCCTTGTATCTTGTATTCAGTACGCTTGAATAATATTCTTCTTTCTTCTATTCTCTCTTATGCTCATGTGCTGAGCCATTTCTTACTTTAAATACTATTAATACTGCTTTCCCGCTTCCGCCTGTTTGGTATCAGAGCCATTCTATTAGCGAATTTATATGCTCCTTGGAGTGACAGTAGTCCTTTGGTATTAAAATATACTAAATTAATTTATGGACAATGTCCTTTATTGTTCTTTACCAAATTTCAAATCCCTTGGATTTGGAGGTGGACGGTTTCAATTGCAGAGGATAAAAAATTAAAAATCCCAACTCTTCAAAGGAATTTCTTTTTCAAATGGTGGACCAAAATGTCCAAAGAAGATATTCAAAATATAGTTACCAATATTCAGGTTGATATTTCAGCAGAAAGGGGTAAAGCTTTAGTTACGAATGCTCAGCCCTCTTTGGCGAATTTAAGGGATTATTTTCATCACAAATATCCCTCGGAATCAGAACAGCTAATTATGGCTCAGGTTTTAGTATTCATGAAAGAACAATTTTTTAGTTCTTTTCCTTCTCAACCTTCGACAGAAGAGAATCATTCCATGAAGACTTCCTCATCGCGTGGATCAGTGGATTCTAATACTTATAATTGTCTAGCAGGTGAATCTCAAGCAGAAGAACCTGTTCAAGAAAAAGAATCTGTTCAGGAAGAACCCTCCATAGAGGATTTCTGGGTTGCCTTAGTTCAATCTGCAGTACAGCAGGGACATCAGCCAAATATTTCTGGTAAAGGGAAGGGTTCGATTAATTGATGTCTCCACTACTTCGAAAATTCAGGGTAATGAAGAAAAGAGAAAAACAATTAATTTCTCTTAACAATCTTATTAATAACTTTACTCTTAAATATGAGAGAGAAACTCTAGAAGAAAAAAGAAATCGATCTACATTGCAAATCGATGTAGATTTTGCTGAGATAAACAGGCTTTTTGACAGAAGATGCGATATTAAATTGAAATATCAGTCCTGTAGAATAATTCTTTTAGAAGAAGCTAACCTAACAGGTTAAAGCAAATGGGGTGAAAGGGATTTCCAGCAATAATGGTTGCTATTGAAGATTATGGAATCTGCTCAGTGGAGTTTGCAATTATATTTGCTTTATTAAAGTGTCTTTGTATTTTAGTTTAAAGCTGCTTGTCTGTAAGAATTATTAAAGTGTCGATGGGGCCCAAAGAGAGCACCCGGCTTCAATAATTCACCTTTATTAAAAGTTGTTTGTCTGTTTGTTATAATTTTGTGTGTCTAGTCAGAACTTTAATCATAGAGTTCTCCCCAGTCTCTCTGTATAAGAGAGCCTTGTATCTTGTATTCAGTACGCTTGAATAATATTCTTCTTTCTTCTATTTTCTCTTATGCTCATGTGCTGAGCCATTTCTTACTTTAAATACTATTAATACTGCTTTCCCGCTTCCGCCTGTTTGGTATCAGAGCCATTCTATTAGCGAATTTATATGCTCCTTGGAGTGACAATAGTCCTTTGGTATTAAAATATACCAAATTAATTTATGGACAATGTCCTTTATTGTTCTTTACCAAATTTCAAATCCCTTGGATTTGGAGGTGGACGGTTTCAATTGCAGAGGATAAAAAATTAAAAATCCCAACTCTTCAAAGGAATTTCTTTTTCAAATGGTGGACCAAAATGTCCAAAGAAGATATTCAAAATATAGTTACCAATATTCAGGTTGATATTTCAGCAGAAAGGGGTAAAGCTTCAGTTACGAATGCTCAGCCCTCTTTGGCGAATTTAAGGGATTATTTTCATCACAAATATCCCTCGGAATCAGAACAGCTAATTATGGCTCGGGTTTTAGCATTCATGAAAGAACAATTTTTTAGTTCTTTTCCTTCTCAACCTTCGACAGAAGAGAATCAGTCCATGAAGACTTCCTCATCGCGTGGATCAATGGATTCTAATACTTATAATTGTCTAGCAGGTGAATCTCAAGCGGAAGAACCTGTTCAAGTAAAAGAATCTGTTCAGGAAGAACCCTCCATAGAGGATTTCTGGGATGCCTTAGTTCAATCTACAGTACAGCAGGGACATCAGCCAAATATTTTTGGTAAAGGGAAGGGTCCGATTAATTGATGTCTCCACTACTTCGGAAATTCAGGGTAATGAAGAAAAGAGAAAAACAATTAATTTCTCTTAACAATCTTATTAATAACTTTACTCTTAAATATGAGAGAGAAACTCTAGAAGAAAAAAGAAATCGATCTACATTGCAAATCGATGTAGATTTTGCTGAGATAAACAGGCTTTTTGACAGAAGATGCGATATTAAATTGAAATATCAGTCCTGTAGAATAATTCTTTTAGAAGAAGCTAACCTAACAGGTTAAAGCAAATGGGGTGAAAGGGATTTCCAGCAATAATGGTTGCTATTGAAGATTATGGAATCTGCTCAGTGGAGTTTGCAATTATATTTGCTTTATTAAAGTGTCTTTGTATTTTAGTTTAAAGCTGCTTGTCTGTAAGAATTATTAAAGTGTCGATGGGGCCCAAAGAGAGCACCCGGCTTCAATAATTCACCTTTATTAAAAGTTGTTTGTCTGTTTGTTATAATTTTGTGTGTCTAGTCAGAACTTTAATCATAGAGTTCTCCCCAGTCTCTCTGTATAAGAGAGCCTTGTATCTTGTATTCAGTACGCTTGAATAATATTCTTCTTTCTTCTATTCTCTCTTATGCTCATGTGCTGAGCCATTTCTTACTTTAAATACTATTAATACTGCTTTCCCGCTTCTGCCTGTTTGGTATCAGAGCCATTCTATTAGCGAATTTATATGCTCCTTGGAGTGACAATAGTCCTTTGGTATTAAAATATACCAAATTAATTTATGGACAATGTCCTTTATTGTTCTTTACCAAATTTCAAATCCCTTGGATTTGGAGGTGGACGGTTTCAATTGCAGAGGATAAAAAATTAAAAATCCCAACTCTTCAAAAGAATTTCTTTTTCAAATGGTGGACCAAAATGTCCAAAGAAGATATTCAAAATATAGTTACCAATATTCAGGTTGATATTTCAGCAGAAAGGGGTAAAGCTTCAGTTACGAATGCTCAGCCCTCTTTGGCGAATTTAAGGGATTATTTTCATCACAAATATCCCTCGGAATCAGAACAGCTAATTATGGCTCGGGTTTTAGCATTCATGAAAGAACAATTTTTTAGTTCTTTTCCTTCTCAACCTTCGACAGAAGAGAATCAGTCCATGAAGACTTCCTCATCGCGTGGATCAATGGATTCTAATACTTATAATTGTCTAGCAGGTGAATCTCAAGCAGAAGAACCTGTTCAAGAAAAAGAATCTGTTCAGGAAGAACCCTCCATAGAGGATTTCTGGGATGCCTTAGTTCAATCTGCAGTACAGCAGGGACATCAGCCAAATATTTTTGGTAAAGGGAAGGGTCCGATTAATTGATGTATCCACTACTTCGGAAATTCAGGGTAATGAAGAAAAGAGAAAAACAAATAATTTCTCTTAACAATCTTATTAATAACTTTATTCTTAAATATGAGAGAGAAACTCTAGAAGAAAAAAGAAATCGATCTACATTGCAAATCGCTGTAGATTTTGCTGAGCTAAATAGGCTTTTTGACAGAAGATGCGATATTAAATTGAAATATCAGTCCTGTAGAATAATTCTTTTAGAAGAAGCTAACCTAACAGGTTAAAGCAAATGGGGTGAAAGGGATTTCCAGCAATAATGGTTGCTATTGAAGATTATGGAATCTGCTCAGTGGAGTTTGCAATTATATTTGCTTTATTAAAGTGTCTTTGTATTTTAGTTTAAAGCTGCTTGTCTGTAAGAATTATTAAAGTGTCGATGGGGCCCAAAGAGAGCACCCGGCTTCAATAATTCACCTTTATTAAAAGTTGTTTGTCTGTTTGTTATAATTTTGTGTGTCTAGTCAGAACTTTAATCATAGAGTTCTCCCCAGTCTCTCTGTATAAGAGAGCCTTGTATCTTGTATTCAGTACACTTGAATAATATTCTTCTTTCTTCTATTCTCTCTTATGCTCATGTGCTGAGCCATTTCGTACTTTAAATACTATTAATACTGCTTTCCCGCATCCGCCTGTTTGGTATCAGAGCCATTCTATTAGCGAATTTATATGCTCCTTGGAGTGACAATAGTCCTTTGGTATTAAAATATACCAAATTAATTTATGGACAATGTCCTTTATTTTTCTTTACCAAATTTCAAATCCCTTGGATTTGGAGGTGGACGGTTTCAATTGCAGAGGATAAAAAATTAAAAATCCCAACTCTTCAAAAGAATTTCTTTTTCAAATGGTGGACCAAAATGTCCAAAGAAGATATTCAAAATATAGTTACCAATATTCAGGTTGATATTTCAGCAGAAAGGGGTAAAGCTTCAGTTACGAATGCTCAGCCCTCTTTGGCGAATTTAAGGGATTATTTTCATCACAAATATCCCTCGGAATCAGAACATCTAATTATGGCTCGGGTTTTAGCATTCATGAAAGAACAATTTTTTAGTTCTTTTCCTTCTCAACCTTCGACAGAAGAGAATCAGTCCATGAAGACTTCCTCATCGCGTGGATCAATGGATTCTAATACTTATAATTGTCTAGCAGGTGAATCTCAAGCAGAAGAACCTGTTCAAGAAAAAGAATCTGTTCAGGAAGAACCCTCCATAGAGGATTTCTGGGATGCCTTAGTTCAATCTGCAGTACAGCAGGGACATCAGCCAAATATTTTTGGTAAAGGGAAGGGTCCGATTAATTGATGTCTCCACTACTTCGGAAATTCAGGGTAATGAAGAAAAGAGAAAAACAATTAATTTCTCTTAACAATCTTATTAATAACTTTACTCTTAAATATGAGAGAGAAACTCTAGAAGAAAAAAGAAATCGATCTACATTGCAAATCGCTGTAGATTTTGCTGAGCTAAATAGGCTTTTTGACAGAAGATGCGATATTAAATTGAAATATCAGTCCTGTAGAATAATTCTTTTAGAAGAAGCTAACCTAACAGGTTAAAGCAAATGGGGTGAAAGGGATTTCCAGCAATAATGGTTGCTATTGAAGATTATGGAATCTGCTCAGTGGAGTTTGCAATTATATTTGCTTTATTAAAGTGTCTTTGTATTTTAGTTTAAAGCTGCTTGTCTGTAAGAATTATTAAAGTGTCGATGGGGCCCAAAGAGAGCACCCGGCTTCAATAATTCACCTTTATTAAAAGTTGTTTGTCTGTTTGTTATAATTTTGTGTGTCTAGTCAGAACTTTAATCATAGAGTTCTCCCCAGTCTCTCTGTATAAGAGAGCCTTGTATCTTGTATTCAGTACGCTTGAATAATATTCTTCTTTCTTCTATTCTCTCTTATGCTCATGTGCTGAGCCATTTCTTACTTTAAATACTATTAATACTGCTTTCCCGCTTCCGCCTGTTTGGTATCAGAGCCATTCTATTAGCGAATTTATATGCTCCTTGGAGTGACAATAGTCCTTTGGTATTAAAATATACCAAATTAATTTATGGACAATGTCCTTTATTGTTCTTTACCAAATTTCAAATCCCTTGGATTTGGAGGTGGACGGTTTCAATTGCAGAGGATAAAAAATTAAAAATCCCAACTCTTCAAAGGAATTTCTTTTTCAAATGGTGGACCAAAATGTCCAAAGAAGATATTCAAAATATAGTTACCAATATTCAGGTTGATATTTCAGCAGAAAGGGGTAAAGCTTCAGTTACGAATGCTCAGCCCTCTTTGGCGAATTTAAGGGATTATTTTCTTCACAAATATCCCTCGGAATCAGAACAGCTAATTATGGCTCGGGTTTTAGCATTCATGAAAGAACAATTTTTTAGTTCTTTTCCTTCTCAACCTTCGACAGAAGAGAATCAGTCCATGAAGACTTCCTTATCGCGTGGATCAATGGATTCTAATACTTATAATTGTCTAGCAGGTGAATCTCAAGCAGAAGAACCTGTTCAAGAAAAAGAATCTGTTCAGGAAGAACCCTCCATAGAGGATTTCTGGGATGCCTTAGTTCAATCTACAGTACAGCAGGGACATCAGCCAAATATTTCTGGTAAAGGGAAGGGTCCGATTAATTGATGTCTCCACTACTTCGGAAATTCAGGGTAATGAAGAAAAGAGAAAAACAATTAATTTCTCTTAACAATCTTATTAATAACTTTACTCTTAAATATGAGAGAGAAACTCTAGAAGAAAAAAGAAATCGATCTACATTGCAAATCGATGTAGATTTTGCTGAGATAAACAGGCTTTTTGACAGAAGATGCGATATTAAATTGAAATATCAGTCCTGTAGAATAATTCTTTTAGAAGAAGCTAACCTAACAGGTTAAAGCAAATGGGGTGAAAGGGATTTCCAGCAATAATGGTTGCTATTGAAGATTATGGAATCTGCTCAGTGGAGTTTGCAATTATATTTGCTTTATTAAAGTGTCTTTGTATTTTAGTTTAAAGCTGCTTGTCTGTAAGAATTATTAAAGTGTCGATGGGGCCCAAAGAGAGCACCCGGCTTCAATAATTCACCTTTATTAAAAGTTGTTTGTCTGTTTGTTATAATTTTGTGTGTCTAGTCAGAACTTTAATCATAGAGTTCTCCCCAGTCTCTCTGTATAAGAGAGCCTTGTATCTTGTATTCAGTACGCTTGAATAATATTCTTCTTTCTTCTATTCTCTCTTATGCTCATGTGCTGAGCCATTTCTTACTTTAAATACTATTAATACTACTTTCCCGCTTCCGCCTGTTTGGTATCAGAGCCATTCTATTAGCGAATTTATATGCTCCTTGGAGTGACAATAGTCCTTTGGTATTAAAATATACCAAATTAATTTATGGACAATGTCCTTTATTGTTCTTTACCAAATTTCAAATCCCTTGGATTTGGAGGTGGACGGTTTCAATTGCAGAGGATAAAAAATTAAAAATCCCAACTCTTCAAAAGAATTTCTTTTTCAAATGGTGGACCAAAATGTCCAAAGAAGATATTCAAAATATAGTTACCAATATTCAGGTTGATATTTCAGCAGAAAGGGGTAAAGCTTCAGTTACGAATGCTCAGCCCTCTTTGGCGAATTTAAGGGATTATTTTCATCACAAATATCCCTCGGAATCAGAACAGCTAATTATGGCTCGGGTTTTAGCATTCATGAAAGAACAATTTTTTAGTTCTTTTCCTTCTCAACCTTTGATAGAAGAGAATCAGTCCATGAAGACTTCCTCATCGCGTGGATCAATGGATTCTAATACTTATAATTGTCTAGCAGGTGAATCTCAAGCAGAAGAACCTGTTCAAGAAAAAGAATCTGTTCAGGAAGAACCCTCCATAGAGGATTTCTGGGATGCCTTAGTTCAATCTGCAGTACAGCAGGGACATCAGCCAAATATTTTTGGTAAAGGGAAGGGTCCGATTAATTGATGTCTCCACTACTTCGGAAATTCAGGGTAATGAAGAAAAGAGAAAAACAATTAATTTCTCTTAACAATCTTATTAATAACTTTACTCTTAAATATGAGAGAGAAACTCTAGAAGAAAAAAGAAATCGATCTACATTGCAAATCGATGTAGATTTTGCTGAGATAAACAGGCTTTTTGACAGAAGATGCGATATTAAATTGAAATATCAGTCCTGTAGAATAATTCTTTTAGAAGAAGCTAACCTAACAGGTTAAAGCAAATGGGGTGAAAGGGATTTCCAGCAATAATGGTTGCTATTGAAGATTATGGAATCTGCTCAGTGGAGTTTGCAATTATATTTGCTTTATTAAAGTGTCTTTGTATTTTAGTTTAAAGCTGCTTGTCTGTAAGAATTATTAAAGTGTCGATGGGGCCCAAAGAGAGCACCCGGCTTCAATAATTCACCTTTATTAAAAGTTGTTTGTCTGTTTGTTATAATTTTGTGTGTCTAGTCAGAACTTTAATCATAGAGTTCTCCCCAGTCTCTCTGTATAAGAGAGCCTTGTATCTTGTATTCAGTACGCTTGAATAATATTCTTCTTTCTTCTATTCTCTCTTATGCTCATGTGCTGAGCCATTTCTTACTTTAAATACTATTAATACTACTTTCCCGCTTCCGCCTGTTTGGTATCAGAGCCATTCTATTAGCGAATTTATATGCTCCTTGGAGTGACAATAGTCCTTTGGTATTAAAATATACCAAATTAATTTATGGACAATGTCCTTTATTGTTCTTTACCAAATTTCAAATCCCTTGGATTTGGAGGTGGACGGTTTCAATTGCAGAGGATAAAAAATTAAAAATCCCAACTCTTCAAAAGAATTTCTTTTTCAAATGGTGGACCAAAATGTCCAAAGAAGATATTCAAAATATAGTTACCAATATTCAGGTTGATATTTCAGCAGAAAGGGGTAAAGCTTCAGTTACGAATGCTCAGCCCTCTTTGGCGAATTTAAGGGATTATTTTCATCACAAATATCCCTCGGAATCAGAACAGCTAATTATGGCTCGGGTTTTAGCATTCATGAAAGAACAATTTTTTAGTTCTTTTCCTTCTCAACCTTTGATAGAAGAGAATCAGTCCATGAAGACTTCCTCATCGCGTGGATCAATGGATTCTAATACTTATAATTGTCTAGCAGGTGAATCTCAAGCAGAAGAACCTGTTCAAGAAAAAGAATCTGTTCAGGAAGAACCCTCCATAGAGGATTTCTGGGATGCCTTAGTTCAATCTGCAGTACAGCAGGGACATCAGCCAAATATTTTTGGTAAAGGGAAGGGTCCGATTAATTGATGTCTCCACTACTTCGGAAATTCAGGGTAATGAAGAAAAGAGAAAAACAATTAATTTCTCTTAACAATCTTATTAATAACTTTACTCTTAAATATGAGAGAGAAACTCAAGAAGAAAAAAGAAATCGATCTACATTGCAAATCGCTGTAGATTTTGCTGAGCTAAATAGGCTTTTTGACAGAAGATGCGATATTAAATTGAAATATCAGTCCTGTAGAATAATTCTTTTAGAAGAAGCTAACCTAACAGGTTAAAGCAAATGGGGTGAAAGGGATTTCCAGCAATAATGGTTGCTATTGAAGATTATGGAATCTGCTCAGTGGAGTTTGCAATTATATTTGCTTTATTAAAGTGTCTTTGTATTTTAGTTTAAAGCTGCTTGTCTGTAAGAATTATTAAAGTGTCGATGGGGCCCAAAGAGAGCACCCGGCTTCAATAATTCACCTTTATTAAAAGTTGTTTGTCTGTTTGTTATAATTTTGTGTGTCTAGTCAGAACTTTAATCATAGAGTTCTCCCCAGTCTCTCTGTATAAGAGAGCCTTGTATCTTGTATTCAGTACGCTTGAATAATATTCTTCTTTCTTCTATTCTCTCTTATGCTCATGTGCTGAGCCATTTCTTACTTTAAATACTATTAATACTGCTTTCCCGCTTCCGCCTGTTTGGTATCAGAGCCATTCTATTAGCGAATTTATATGCTCCTTGGAGTGACAATAGTCCTTTGGTATTAAAATTTACCAAATTAATTTATGGACAATGTCCTTTATTGTTCTTTACCAAATTTCAAATCCCTTGGATTTGGAGGTGGACGGTTTCAATTGCAGAGGATAAAAAATTAAAAATCCCAACTCTTCAAAGGAATTTCTTTTTCAAATGGTGGACCAAAATGTCCAAAGAAGATATTCAAAATATAGTTACCAATATTCAGGTTGATATTTCAGCAGAAAGGGGTAAAGCTTCAGTTACGAATGCTCAGCCCTCTTTGGCGAATTTAAGGGATTATTTTCATCACAAATATCCCTCGGAATCAGAACAGCTAATTATGGCTCGGGTTTTAGCATTCATGAAAGAACAATTTTTTAGTTCTTTTCCTTCTCAACCTTCGACAGAAGAGAATCAGTCCATGAAGACTTCCTCATCGCGTGGATCAATGGATTCTAATACTTATAATTGTCTAGCAGGTGAATCTCAAGCAGAAGAACCTGTTCAAGAAAAAGAATCTGTTCAGGAAGAACCCTCCATAGAGGATTTCTGGGATGCCTTAGTTCAATCTGCAGTACAGCAGGGACATCAGCCAAATATTTTTGGTAAAGGGAAGGGTCCGATTAATTGATGTCTCCACTACTTCGGAAATTCAGGGTAATGAAGAAAAGAGAAAAACAATTAATTTCTCTTAACAATCTTATTAATAACTTTACTCTTAAATATGAGAGAGAAACTCTAGAAGAAAAAAGAAATCGATCTACATTGCAAATCGCTGTAGATTTTGCTGAGCTAAATAGGCTTTTTGACAGAAGATGCGATATTAAATTGAAATATCAGTCCTGTAGAATAATTCTTTTAGAAGAAGCTAACCTAACAGGTTAAAGCAAATGGGGTGAAAGGGATTTCCAGCAATAATGGTTGCTATTGAAGATTATGGAATCTGCTCAGTGGAGTTTGCAATTATATTTGCTTTATTAAAGTGTCTTTGTATTTTAGTTTAAAGCTGCTTGTCTGTAAGAATTATTAAAGTGTCGATGGGGCCCAAAGAGAGCACCCGGCTTCAATAATTCACCTTTATTAAAAGTTGTTTGTCTGTTTGTTATAATTTTGTGTGTCTAGTCAGAACTTTAATCATAGAGTTCTCCCCAGTCTCTCTGTATAAGAGAGCCTTGTATCTTGTATTCAGTACGCTTGAATAATATTCTTCTTTCTTCTATTCTCTCTTATGCTCATGTGCTGAGCCATTTCTTACTTTAAATACTATTAATACTGCTTTCCCGCTTCCGCCTGTTTGGTATCAGAGCCATTCTATTAGCGAATTTATATGCTCCTTGGAGTGACAATAGTCCTTTGGTATTAAAATATACCAAATTAATTTATGGACAATGTCCTTTATTGTTCTTTACCAAATTTCAAATCCCTTGGATTTGGAGGTGGACGGTTTCAATTGCAGAGGATAAAAAATTAAAAATCCCAACTCTTCAAAGGAATTTCTTTTTCAAATGGTGGACCAAAATGTCCAAAGAAGATATTCAAAATATAGTTACCAATATTCAGGTTGATATTTCAGCAGAAAGGGGTAAAGCTTCAGTTACGAATGCTCAGCCCTCTTTGGCGAATTTAAGGGATTATTTTCTTCACAAATATCCCTCGGAATCAGAACAGCTAATTATGGCTCGGGTTTTAGCATTCATGAAAGAACAATTTTTTAGTTCTTTTCCTTCTCAACCTTCGACAGAAGAGAATCAGTCCATGAAGACTTCCTTATCGCGTGGATCAATGGATTCTAATACTTATAATTGTCTAGCAGGTGAATCTCAAGCAGAAGAACCTGTTCAAGAAAAAGAATCTGTTCAGGAAGAACCCTCCATAGAGGATTTCTGGGATGCCTTAGTTCAATCTACAGTACAGCAGGGACATCAGCCAAATATTTCTGGTAAAGGGAAGGGTCCGATTAATTGATGTCTCCACTACTTCGGAAATTCAGGGTAATGAAGAAAAGAGAAAAACAATTAATTTCTCTTAACAATCTTATTAATAACTTTACTCTTAAATATGAGAGAGAAACTCTAGAAGAAAAAAGAAATCGATCTACATTGCAAATCGATGTAGATTTTGCTGAGATAAACAGGCTTTTTGACAGAAGATGCGATATTAAATTGAAATATCAGTCCTGTAGAATAATTCTTTTAGAAGAAGCTAACCTAACAGGTTAAAGCAAATGGGGTGAAAGGGATTTCCAGCAATAATGGTTGCTATTGAAGATTATGGAATCTGCTCAGTGGAGTTTGCAATTATATTTGCTTTATTAAAGTGTCTTTGTATTTTAGTTTAAAGCTGCTTGTCTGTAAGAATTATTAAAGTGTCGATGGGGCCCAAAGAGAGCACCCGGCTTCAATAATTCACCTTTATTAAAAGTTGTTTGTCTGTTTGTTATAATTTTGTGTGTCTAGTCAGAACTTTAATCATAGAGTTCTCCCCAGTCTCTCTGTATAAGAGAGCCTTGTATCTTGTATTCAGTACGCTTGAATAATATTCTTCTTTCTTCTATTCTCTCTTATGCTCATGTGCTGAGCCATTTCTTACTTTAAATACTATTAATACTGCTTTCCCGCTTCCGCCTGTTTGGTATCAGAGCCATTCTATTAGCGAATTTATATGCTCCTTGGAGTGACAATAGTCCTTTGGTATTAAAATATACCAAATTAATTTATGGACAATGTCCTTTATTGTTCTTTACCAAATTTCAAATCCCTTGGATTTGGAGGTGGACGGTTTCAATTGCAGAGGATAAAAAATTAAAAATCCCAACTCTTCAAAAGAATTTCTTTTTCAAATGGTGGACCAAAATGTCCAAAGAAGATATTCAAAATATAGTTACCAATATTCAGGTTGATATTTCAGCAGAAAGGGGTAAAGCTTCAGTTACGAATGCTCAGCCCTCTTTGGCGAATTTAAGGGATTATTTTCATCACAAATATCCCTCGGAATCAGAACAGCTAATTATGGCTCGGGTTTTAGCATTCATGAAAGAACAATTTTTTAGTTCTTTTCCTTCTCAACCTTCGACAGAAGAGAATCAGTCCATGAAGACTTCCTCATCGCGTGGATCAATGGATTCTAATACTTATAATTGTCTAGCAGGTGAATCTCAAGCAGAAGAACCTGTTCAAGAAAAAGAATCTGTTCAGGAAGAACCCTCCATAGAGGAATTCTGGGATGCCTTAGTTCAATCTGCAGTACAGCAGGGACATCAGCCAAATATTTCTGGTAAAGGGAAGGGTCCGATTAATTGATGTCTCCACTACTTCGGAAATTCAGGGTAATGAAGAAAAGAGAAAAACAATTAATTTCTCTTAACAATCTTATTAATAACTTTACTCTTAAATATGAGAGAGAAACTCTAGAAGAAAAAAGAAATCGATCTACATTGCAAATCGCTGTAGATTTTGCTGAGCTAAACAGGCTTTTTGACAGAAGATGCGATATTAAATTGAAATATCAGTCCTGTATAATAATTCTTTTAGAAGAAGCTAACCTAACAGGTTAAAGCAAATGGGGTGAAAGGGATTTCCAGCAATAATGGTTGCTATTGAAGATTATGGAATCTGCTCAGTGGAGTTTGCAATTATATTTGCTTTATTAAAGTGTCTTTGTATTTTAGTTTAAAGCTGCTTGTCTGTAAGAATTATTAAAGTGTCGATGGGGCCCAAAGAGAGCACCCGGCTTTAATAATTCACCTTTATTAAAAGTTGTTTGTCTGTTTGTTATAATTTTGTGTGTCTAGTCAGAACTTTAATCATAGAGTTCTCCCCAGTCTCTCTATATAAGAGAGCGTTGTATCTTGTATTCAGTACGCTTGAATAATATTCTTCTTTCTTCTATTCTCTCTTATGCTCATGTGCTGAGCCATTTCTTACTTTAAATACTATTAATACTGCTTTCCCGCTTCCGCCTGTTTGGTATCAGAGCCATTCTATTAGCGAATTTATATGCTCCTTGGAGTGACAGTAGTCCTTTGGTATTAAAATAAACCAAATTAATTTATGGACAATGTCCTTTATTGTTCTTTACCAAATTTCAAATCCCTTGGATTTGGAGGTGGACGGTTTCAATTGCAGAGGATAAAAAATTAAAAATCCCAACTCTTCAAAGGAATTTCTTTTTCAAATGGTGGACCAAAATGTCCAAAGAAGATATTCAAAATATAGTTACCAATATTCTGGTTGATATTTCAGCAGAAAGGGGTAAAGCTTCAGTTACGAATGCTCAGCCCTCTTTGGCGAATTTAAGGGATTATTTTCATCACAAATATCCCTCGGAATCAGAACAGTTAATTATGGCTCGGGTTTTAGCATTCATGAAAGAACAATTTTTTAGTTCTTTTCCTTCTCAACCTTCGACAGAAGAGAATCAGTCCATGAAGACTTCCTCATCGCGTGGATCAATGGATTCTAATACTTATAATTGTCTAGCAGGTGAATCTCAAGCAGAAGAACCTGTTCAAGAAAAAGAATCTGTTCAGGAAGAATCCTCCATAGAGGATTTCTGGGATGCCTTAGTTCAATCTGCAGTACAGCAGGGACATCAGCCAAATATTTCTGGTAAAGGGAAGGGTCCGATTAATTGATGTCTCCACTACTTCGGAAATTCAGGGTAATTAAGAAAAGAGAAAAACAATTAATTTCTCTTAACAATCTTATTAATAACTTTACTCTTAAATATGAGAGAGAAACTCTAGAAGAAAAAAGAAATCGATCTACATTGCAAATCGATGTAGATTTTGCTGAGATAAACAGGCTTTTTGACAGAAGATGCGATATTAAATTGAAATATCAGTCCTGTAGAATAATTCTTTTAGAAGAAGCTAACCTAACAGGTTAAAGCAAATGTGGTGAAAGGGATTTCCAGCAATAATGGTTGCTATTGAAGATTATGGAATCTGCTCAGTGGAGTTTGCAATTATATTTGCTTTATTAAAGTGTCTTTGTATTTTAGTTTAAAGCTGCTTGTCTGTAAGAATTATTAAAGTGTCGATGGGGCCCAAAGAGAGCACCCGGCTTCAATAATTCACCTTTATTAAAAGTTGTTTGTCTGTTTGTTATAATTTTGTGTGTCTAGTCAGAACTTTAATCATAGAGTTCTCCCCAGTCTCTCTGTATAAGAGAGCCTTGTATCTTGTATTCAGTACGCTTGAATAATATTCTTCTTTCTTCTATTCTCTCTTATGCTCATGTGCTGAGCCATTTCTTACTTTAAATACTATTAATACTGCTTTCCCACTTCCGCCTGTTTGGTATCAGAGCCATTCTATTAGCGAATTTATATGCTCCTTGGAGTGACAATAGTCCTTTGGTATTAAAATATACCAAATTAATTTATGGACAATGTCCTTTATTGTTCTTTACCAAATTTCAAATCCCTTGGATTTGGAGGTGGACGGTTTCAATTGCAGAGGATAAAAAATTAAAAATCCCAACTCTTCAAAAGAATTTCTTTTTCAAATGGTGGACCAAAATGTCCAAAGAAGATATTCAAAATATAGTTACCAATATTCAGGTTGATATTTCAGCAGAAAGGGGTAAAGCTTCAGTTACGAATGCTCAGCCCTCTTTGGCAAATTTAAGGGATTATTTTCATCACAAATATCCCTCGGAATCAGAACAGCTAATTATGGCTCGGGTTTTAGCATTCATGAAAGAACAATTTTTTAGTTCTTTTCCCTCTCAACCTTCGACAGAAGAGAATCAGTCCATGAAGACTTCCTCATCGCATGGATCAATGGATTCTAATACTTATAATTGTCTAGCAGGTGAATCTCAAGCAGAAGAACCTGTTCAAGAAAAAGAATCTGTTCAGGAAGAACCCTCCATAGAGGATTTCTGGGATGCCTTAGTTCAATCTGTAGTACAGCAGGGACATCAGCCAAATATTTCTGGTAAAGGGAAGGGTCCGATTAATTGATGTCTCCACTACTTCAGAAATTCAGGGTAATGAAGAAAAGAGAAAAACAATTAATTTCTCTTAACAATCTTATTAATAACTTTACTCTTAAATATGAGAGAGAAACTCTAGAAGAAAAAAGAAATCGATCTACATTGCAAATCGCTGTAGATTTTGCTGAGCTAAACAGGCTTTTTGACAGAAGATGCGATATTAAATTGAAATATCAGTCTTGTATAATAATTCTTTTAGAAGAAGCTAACCTAACAGGTTAAAGCAAATGGGGTGAAAGGGATTTCCAGCAATAATGGTTGCTATTGAAGATTATGGAATCTGCTCAGTGGAGTTTGCAATTATATTTGCTTTATTAAAGTGTCTTTGTATTTTAGTTTAAAGCTGCTTGTCTGTAAGAATTATTAAAGTGTCGATGGGGCCCAAAGAGAGCACCCGGCTTTAATAATTCACCTTTATTAAAAGTTGTTTGTCTGTTTGTTATAATTTTGTGTGTCTAGTCAGAACTTTAATCATAGAGTTCTCCCCAGTCTCTCTATATAAGAGAGCGTTGTATCTTGTATTCAGTACGCTTGAATAATATTCTTCTTTCTTCTATTCTCTCTTATGCTCATGTGCTGAGCCATTTCTTACTTTAAATACTATTAATACTGCTTTCCCGCTTCCGCCTGTTTGGTATCAGAGCCATTCTATTAGCGAATTTATATGCTCCTTGGAGTGACAGTAGTCCTTTGGTATTAAAATATACCAAATTAATTTATGGACAATGTCCTTTATTGTTCTTTACCAAATTTCAAATCCCTTGGATTTGGAGGTGGACGGTTTCAATTGCAGAGGATAAAAAATTAAAAATCCCAACTCTTCAAAGGAATTTCTTTTTCAAATGGTGGACCAAAATGTCCAAAGAAGATATTCAAAATATAGTTACCAATATTCAGGTTGATATTTCAGCAGAAAGGGGTAAAGCTTCAGTTACGAATGCTCAGCCCTCTTTGGCGAATTTAAGGGATTATTTTCATCACAAATATCCCTCGGAATCAGAACAGCTAATTATGGCTCGGGTTTTAGCATTCATGAAAGAACAATTTTTTAGTTCTTTTCCTTCTCAACCTTCGACAGAAGAGAATCAGTCCATGAAGACTTCCTCATCGCGTGGATCAATGGATTCTAATACTTATAATTGTCTAGCAGGTGAATCTCAAGCAGAAGAACCTGTTCAAGAAAAAGAATCTGTTCAGGAAGAACCCTCCATAGAGGATTTCTGGGATGCCTTAGTTCAATCTGCAGTACAGCAGGGACATCAGCCAAATATTTCTGGTAAAGGGAAGGGTCCGATTAATTGATTTCTCCACTACTTCGGAAATTCAGGGTTATGAAGAAAAGAGAAAAACAATTAATTTCTCTTAACAATCTTATTAATAACTTTACTCTTAAATATGAGAGAGAAACTCTAGAAGAAAAAAGAAATCGATCTACATTGCAAATCGCTGTAGATTTTGCTGAGCTAAACAGTCTTTTTGACAGAAGATGCGATATTAAATTGAAATATCAGTCCTGTAGAATAATTCTTTTAGAAGAAGCTAACCTAACAGGTTAAAGCAAATGGGGTGAAAGGGATTTCCAGCAATAATGGTTGCTATTGAAGATTATGGAATCTGCTCAGTGGAGTTTGCAATTATATTTGCTTTATTAAAGTGTCTTTGTATTTTAGTTTAAAGCTGCTTGTCTGTAAGAATTATTAAAGTGTCGATGGTGCCCAAAGAGAGCACCCGGCTTCAATAATTCACCTTTATTAAAAGTTGTTTGTCTGTTTGTTATAATTTTGTGTGTC
The DNA here is from genome assembly GCA_037693485.1 of Kitagawia praeruptora. NCBI lineage: Eukaryota > Viridiplantae > Streptophyta > Magnoliopsida > Apiales > Apiaceae > Kitagawia > Kitagawia praeruptora. The sequence continues at coordinate 119,940,928 of CM075352.1, forward strand.
TAGTCAGAACTTTAATCATAGAGTTCTCCCCAGTCTCTCTATATAAGAGAGCCTTGTATCTTGTATTCAGTACGCTTGAATAATATTCTTCTTTCTTCTATTCTCTCTTATGCTCATGTGCTGAGCCATTTCTTACTTTAAATACTATTAATACTGCTTTCCCGCTTCCGCCTGTTTTGTATCAGAGCCATTCTATTAGCTTGCTGATAAAGGTACATATCTATTATCTCTTTATTTCATTAAATGCATTTCAGTAGCTAAATCCCCGTTGTGGAAGGTTGGATATTTAAGGATACTTAAGTATGTAAAAAAAAAAAAGGCAAAAAATCGAAATATTTTAGTGTCTTCTTAAAATATCATCTTTTATCCCGAGTAAAGAAATGGGAGATTTTCTGATGATTTTATAAAAGAATGTTTTGCTAAAATATTTCATATCTTTGTTTTTGTGGATTTTATCCGTCTATCCCTCTGGTTGATATTTAAACGAGAAAGTCGTTTGCAAAGATAACAAAAATATTGTGTTTTTATGTCAAATTTACTTTTTTGTAAAAATAAACATACTTAATACCCCTTTGAAGATCCAACCAACCACAACAGTTTTAGCTCCATTACTCTATGAGTATGCATGAGATAAATGATAATGATAATCAAAATGATTTGATTAAAAATGCTGAATTAGTAGAATATCCAAAAAAATTGGATAAGCTCAATAAGTGGGTTATACCCTCTGTTCCCTTTAGTCAAATTTATCCTATTGGTATGTTTGATTTTAAATCTCGTCAGGTCATCAAAACGATGGAACAAACAATTAGAATTTCTGACACTAATCAAACAATTAGATTATTGAGTAAAAAAGATTTACTCCCTCATAAAGGTTATAATTTTATCCATATTGGATTAATTCAAATAGCCTTCAAACCCTTAACTTTGATGGGTTTAAATTCGAGTATTATGGCCCATGTTAGAGATGGTAGATGTAGAGATTTTAAACAATCTCTAGCTGCTTTAATAGAAACCAGTCTATGTCATGGACCAGTCTACTTTGATGTAGCTCCTAATTTGACACTATCTTTATATGATAGTAATTTGTTAGATGCTATGCAACTGACAATTCATACTAGTGGTTATAATTTTAAACCAGGTAGTGAGGTGATAGCTATATGCTATAGAATTTCCCAGAAACTTGGTCTCTTCCTCAAGAATTAGAACCAGAACCACAGGTCAATAAAGACATTGATCAGATAATTCGGACAACTGAAGGGGATGTAGAAATCAGATTTACTCCTCAAAGATCTATTAGATTACCTAGGACTATATCTGCTAGGTATTCCCATGCTAGTGATTATATCACAGCCCCTAGTGTTCTAGACCCATCTAGAGCATCTACTTCTCAAATAAGAGAAGAGATAGAATCTGTAAACTCAATAAGAATTAGTCAAAATCAAATTCCAGAAGGAATTTATGAAAAGAGTAGAGAATCTCCTACTCAATCAGAAATGAGCTTCCATTTAAATGATTGATTTATCCCCAGGAAGTAGAATGAGAGAAATCCTTAATAAGGAATTTCAACAAGAAAAGCATGCCCAATTTAGGCAATGGTATTTTAAGAAATACTCTTCGAAAGATCTAGAAAGGTTTAAAGACGAATTTTATGATTATATAGCTAAAACAAAAGACTATACACCTTTTGTTACTTGGTTTATAAAAACCTATCTTGATAACACTAATAAAGAAATTTTAGTGTTACAAAGACCTTGGAAAACTCCAAAAGGAGAGACTATTAGTTCTCCATTTCCTCCAGAACAAACAATTTGCTTAAATAATAATACAGAAGCTACAACTTATACAAGTATTCAAAAGCTTGAAAATTCTCAAGCTACTGTAAAAGATCTAAATACTATAATTAGATCGCAAAATTATACTAACACCTTTCTTGCTTGTCTAGGTGATCAATGTATAACTTTAGAAAAAGAGATAATATCTCTTAAACAGTTTATAGAAAACGAATTACGTTCTCTTAAAAAATTAATAGAAAAACAAAATCCAGAACCGTCGTCCAATAAAGACGCTATTCCTAGGATTCAACCTCCAATTCCAATAAAAGGATTTAAAATAGAACCTAATAGTGAAGAATTTTTAAAAATTCTTCAGCAAAAGATGAATAATCTTAATATTTCAGTCCTGTCTAAAGACGATTCTTCTCAGCAGTCTGAAAACTCAGAACCTGTTGAAGACATAGAAGAGATTAATGAATTAGCAACTATGTTCGCTAAACAACAAATTAGTAATGCGGAAATAAATCCTATTTATGCTCCTAAACCTTTAGAAAAATTTTATTACCAAAGACCTTCTCCTCAGGATCTTCTATTTGAAGAACCAGAATATATTCAAACTTCATATTCAGGAAAAGCTATCTATGAATGGAATATTGATAGCTTAAATGAAAAGCAAATATTCAATGTTATACACCGAATAATGATGTACTCTACTGTTTGTAAACAAAATGGTAGCACTGATAGTGCGATAGCATCTTTTATATCCACAGGATTTGTAGGACAAATCAGGGGATGGTGGGATCACTATTTTACCCTAGAATAGAGATTAGAAATTATTAATCATAAAAAATTCTTAGTGTGGAAAATGGTGTAGTTACTACTGGAGAAGAAGATGCAGTCTACACTTTATGTCTAGCTATCCTACAGCATTTTGTAGGAAGTAATATTCCTGTTGTAGAGAAGCTATGTACGCTTCTTCAAAATCTTAGATGTCCTTCTTTGACCCATTTTAGATGGTATAAAGATACATTTTTATCTAGAGTATATCAATTAGGAGAACCAAATTCGGTTCATTGGAAGTCTAAATTTATAGATGGTTTACCCCATCTTTTTGCAGAAAGGGTTAGACAATCCTTAAGAAATAAGAATGATGGTGTGACTATTAATTATAATTATCTAACATATGGAGAAATTGTTAGTCATTGTATTAATGAAGGATTAGCTTTATGTAATGACATAAAGTTAAGAAACCAGTTAAAAAAGCAAAAGCTTTCGGAGAAGCACCAATTAGGTGAATTCTGTGATCAATTTGCTTTTGATATAGGAAAAATTCCTAGATTTCCAGATAAGAAAAAGCAAAAAATTGCTTATAAAAAGAATAAAACTTATAAGAATAATTCTTATAAATCAAAATATCCTTTTAATAAAAATTCTTATAAAAAGAATTATAAAAGAAAATCTTATAATAAAACAGAGAAAAAACCTTTTGTCCCTAATAAGGGAAAAAGAAAAGCCAAAAGGATTGATATAACTTGTCATAAATGTGGCAAAGTTGGTCATTATGCCAACCAATGTTGGACTAAAAAAGCTCTTAATGAGATTGAGGATGAGCAATTACGCTCACAATTAGAAAAGGTTTTGCTTCATAGTTCTGAAGATGAAAGAGAATCTTCTAATAATGAAGATTTAGCCTTAATTTATGAAAGCTCTAGTCATTCTGATTCAGAGCTAAATTATTATAAATCCATAGTAGACATGAATGGATTAAATGTCTTAACGGTTGATCAAGATAAAGCCTTAAAAATTATAGATTCAATTACCGATTTTGAGCTTAAGAAGCAAATGCTAGAAGCCCTTATTAAGAATAATAAGGAAAAAGAAGTTCCCATAATCATAGACGCTCCTTATCAATTAAGTGAGGTACTAGAAAGATTTCAAAAATCTACTACTAAAGAAACTCCTGTTTCTTTAAATGATTTAAGAAAAGAAGTTAATTTACTAAAATCTGAAATTAAGCAGATAAAGCAGAATAATACTCTATTAACTCAAAGGATTACTTTTTTAGAAAGTAAGCCCGTAATACATAGTGAATCACAGGATATTCCCTCTTCTAGTAATACTAAAGAGACAGAATATTTAGCTCTTTTAGAGCAAATAACATCTCAAAGATGGTATATTAAAGTTACCCTAGTGGTAAGTCGAGAATTTATTCTCAAAGATGAAATAGCCCTTGTTGATAGCGGTGCTGACTTGAATTGTATTCAAGAAGGATTAATTCCTACCAAATACTTTGAGAAAACAACCCAATCCATATCTCATGCTGCTGGAGAAAAACTCCAAGTTAGCTATAAGCTTCCTAATACCTACATTTGTAATGAAGATATATGTCTTCCTACCTCCTTTATTCTAATAAAGAATATGAACCATAGAATAATTTTAGGAAATCCTTTCCTTCATAATATTATGCCCCTCCAAAATGTGGATCAAAGTGGGATTTCTACTATAATAGAAGGAAAGAAAATAAAATTTGAATTTATTTCAGATCCTCAAACTCGTATTATTAATGAGGTTAAGGATCGCCTTCTTAGTAAAGAAAATCAATTATGTTTTCTTAAAGAAGAAATAAAAGTTTTGAGTATTAATGAGCAACTCAAGAAGTCTCATATTAAAAATGAGATAAAAATCATAGAAAATCAATTTATTGAGGAAGTTTGTAATGATCTTCCTAATGCGTTTTGGGATAGAAAGAAACATGTTATTTCTCTTCCTTATATAGATGGTTTTAATGAAAACCAAATCCCTACAAAAGCTAGACCAGCTCAAATGAATAAAGAATATTTAGAATTATGTAAAAAGGAGATTAATTCCCTTTTAGAAAAAGGCTTAATTAGAAAGTCTAAATCTCCTTGGAGTTGTACATCATTTTATGTTAATAATGCTGCTGAAAAGGAAAGAGGTGTGCCAAGATTAGTTATCAATTATAAACCTCTTAATAAAATTTTAAAATGGATTAGATATCCTATTCCTAACAAAAAAGATTTGTTAGATAGATTAAACGATGCTTTAATCTTTTCTAAATTTGATATGAAGTCAGGATATTGGCAAATTCAGATTAAAGAATCTGATAGATATAAAACAGCTTTTACAGTTCCCTTTGGACATTATGAATGGAATGTTCTTCCATTTGGTCAGAAGAATGCTCCTTCTGAGTTTCAGAAAATTATGAATGATATATTCAATCCTTATTCTGAATTTATAATAATTTATATTGATGATGTTTTAGTATTCTCTAAAACTATAGATCAACATATTAAACACTTAAAAATATTTAAGAGTTTAATAAAAAATAATGGTTTAGTAATATCTGCCCCAAAAATGAAATTATTTCAAACTCAGGTTAGATTTTTGGGACATATGATAAATCAAGGAAAAATTATTCCTATAGATAGAAGTATAGAGTTTGCTTCTAAATTTCCTAATGAAATAACTGATAAAAAACAGTTACAAAGATTTTTAGGAAGTCTGAATTATATATCAGAATATTATCAAGATCTAGCCAAAGATACAGCAATATTGTACTCTAGGCTTAAGAAAAAACCTGTGCCTTGGACTGAGAATCATTCTCAGGCTGTTCAAAAAATTAAAGCTAAGGTAAAATGCTTACCTTGTTTATCTTTAGCAAATCCCAAGTATTTCAAAATTGTTGAAACAGATGCCTCCGATATAGGATATGGTGGTATTCTAAAGTAGGTTATTCCTGAAACTTCTAAAGAAGTTCTTGTAAGATTTACCTCAGGAAAATGGAATCCAACTCAGTCAAAATACTCGACTGTAAAGAAAGAAATGCTTTCTATAATAAATGTGTTTCAAAATTTCAAGGTGATTTATTAAATCAAAATTTTTTATTAAGGATTGATTGTAGTTCAATAAAATCAATTATTGAAAAAGATGTTAAAAATCTTGTAGCAAAACAAATTTTTGCAGGATGGCAAGCCCAGCTTTCAGCCTTTGAATTTAATATCCAATATATCAAAGGAGAAAATAATTCTCTTGCTGATTACTTAACCCGTGAATTTTTACAGGGAGATTAATGGCAACCCCTTCAAGGGGAAGAGGTCGCGGCGGATATGGCCGTGGTCGAGGTTATGGGAGTAACAATATGTTGCCCCGTGTAGAATCAACTGTTCCTCTAATAGGAGATTGGACAGTTTTTCATAATAGAGGGAGAAATTTGCAGCAATTACCTGCACCTCCAAAAAAGGATGATATACCTTCCTCTTCTAATAATAAGAAAACATCTTATAAAGATGCAGCAGTCAATGATGATCCACGGGAAAAAGAATATTTCGAAAATCCTGTTACAGAAACTATTATGTTTCTTGAAGAAGAAGATGTTCAAATGCATCAAGATGGTTGGTCATTAAGAACTAGATACCTTGAATCCAGAGGTTACCCAGGGCTTCAAAATCAAGCCAGACATAATTTAGAAATTCTGTTAACAATTACCGAATCGGTAACTATTACCCATACTTTTCAAAATAGCAATCCTGAAAGTTTTATGAACTTCAGCAAATGCCATATCAATAAGATATTGCTACCTAGAGAATGGGGATTAAGTCCTAATACGGAGAAAGCTATCAGAATAGCTGGAGATAAATACATCTATTTCAATTACTGGGATTATATCCAAGCTTTTACTAAAGCTTTTTATTATCAAAACCCGAAGAACAAACATTCTTGGTTCTTTTCTATAAATCCTGAAGTGTGTAATAAGCACATTCCAAATTGGTTCTATGAATGGTGGTCAAAATTTGGACCCTCTCTTGAAATTTTACCGGGAGAAATTCATGATTTATATGCTCCTTGGAGTGACAGTAGTCCTTTGGTATTAAAATATACCAAATTAATTTATGGACAATGTCCTTTATTGTTCTTTACCAAATTTCAAATCCCTTGGATTTGGAGGTGGACGGTTTCAATTGCAGAGGATAAAAAATTAAAAATCCCAACTCTTCAAAGGAATTTCTTTTTCAAATGGTGGACCAAAATGTCCAAAGAAGATATTCAAAATATAGTTACCAATGTTCAGGTTGATATTTCAGCAGAAAGGGGTAAAGCTTCAGTTACGAATGCTTAGCCCTCTTTGGCGAATTTAAGGGATTATTTTCATCACAAATATCCCTCGGAATCAGAACAGCTAATTATGGCTCGGGTTTTAGCATTCATGAAAGAACAATTTTTTAGTTCTTTTCCTTCTCAACCTTCGACAGAAGAGAATCAGTCCATGAAGACTTCCTCATCGCGTGGATCAATGGATTCAAATACTTATAATTGTCTAGCAGGTGAATCTCAAGCAGAAGAACCTGTTCAAGAAAAAGAATCTGTTCAGGAAGAACCCTCCATAGAGGATTTCTGGGATGCCTTAGTTCAATCTGCAGTACAGCAGGGACATCAGCCAAATATTTCTGGTAAAGGGAAGGGTCCGATTAATTGATGTCTCCACTACTTCGGAAATTCAGGGTAATGAAGAAAAGAGAAAAACAATTAATTTCTCTTAACAATCTTATTAATAACTTTACTCTTAAATATGAGAGAGAAACTCTAGAAGAAAAAAGAAATCGATCTACATTGCAAATCGCTGTAGATTTTGCTGAGCTAAACAGGCTTTTTGACAGAAGATGCGATATTAAATTGAAATATCAGTCCTGTAGAATAATTCTTTTAGAAGAAGCTAACCTAACAGGTTAAAGCAAATGGGGTGAAAGGGATTTCCAGCAATAATGGTTGCTATTGAAGATTATGGAATCTGCTCAGTGGAGTTTGCAATTATATTTGCTTTATTAAAGTGTCTTTGTATTTTAGTTTAAAGCTGCTTGTCTGTAAGAATTATTAAAGTGTCGATGGGGCCCAAAGAGAGCACCCGGCTTCAATAATTCACCTTTATTAAAAGTTGTTTTTCTGTTTGTTATAATTTTGTGTGTCTAGTCAGAACTTTAATCATAGAGTTCTCCCCAGTCTCTCTATATAAGAGAGCCTTGTATCTTGTATTCAGTACGCTTGAATAATATTCTTCTTTCTTCTATTCTCTCTTATGCTCATGTGCTGAGCCATTTCTTACTTTAAATACTATTAATACTATATATATAAATATGTATATATATATATGCTAGCGTTCAAATAAAAACCAACCTTAGAATAGAAACTAGAAACCTACACTAAATAAATTATATTTCATTTATTTTAATGGCCCGCTAGGGGCACCTTCACAAAAAACTTATAAAATTCTTGACTCTATTCAACAAAAATATAAAAAAATTAAAAAAAATTAAAAAAAAGTTACTGTTCACGTGCCACGTCATCACGTGAACAGTAACTTTTTTTTAATTTTTTTAGTTTTTTTTATATTTTTTTTGAATAGAGCCAAGAATTTTAAACGTTTTTTGTATTGGGGTACCCCTAATTTGGTCATTAGATTAGCTTGAAATATTTAATTTAGGTTTAGTTCCTAGTTTCTATTCTAAGTTAGTTTCTATATATATATATATATATATATATATATATATATATATATATATATATATATATATATATATATATATATATATAGTTTAAAAAAGAGGTCGAAAATGATAACTAAAAAATGGAACTTGAAATCAGCAACTGAATGCAACCACATGCAACTAAATTTGCAACTACATCCAATTGAATGTAATTTTCGTTTTTCAGTTGCATTCAGTTGAATATGCCCCTGCCCTTGCAACCCAAATCCACCAAAATCATCCCAACATTTTTTTTTAAAAGTTGAATGTGGTTGCATTTAGTTGAATGTGGTTGCATTCAATTGAATATTGCCCCTTGCGGGGCCTTGCAACCCAAATCCACCAAAATCTCCTCACCTTAAAAAAAATTGAATGTAGTTGTATTCAGTTGAATGTGGTTGAATTCAGTTGCAACCAAAATATCACCCCACCTTAAAAAAAAGTCGGTGAATAGTGACCAGCCACGTGGCAGCCACGTGGCAGCCACGTGGCAGGTCTATGTTTATCCGAATTAATTTAAAAAAAAAAAATAGGGTTGAAAAAGGAAAGATAATATTTTTGCAATTAAGAAACTATAAGATAGTATATTTGCAATGAATTTGAATAGATAGTATTTTTGCAAAACAAACTAGAAAATTTAGTATTCTTGACAAATACCCTAAAAATTAAGAGGGAAGAAAGTAAAATTGTACATTAACAATTCTATTCAATTTAGAAAAAATACTTTATTTAATTTATATGATGAAAATACCTATTTTAGTATTATAATTTAGTTATATTAACAGTTAAATACAATTTTTAATATGAGATCAATTATTAAAAATATTAGATCTAATGATTGAGATAATTTTAATGGTATTGAGCACTGGACAATATTTCTCTCTTATGAATAAGTATGGTAAAGTTAACCATAGAATTCTTTTTCTTGAATATTATACTTTTTCTTGGATATTATTAATTTGAGATCGTTACTCTCATATAAGAGTATTATATTATTATTATATTATAAAAAATTCGCGTCGTCTATAATTTCATGGAGTGTGTATCTTGTATATATCGTTTTTTTGAAAATCGGGAGATTGCATATTTTACTATCATTACAAAAGGAAAAATAACGCATAAAGAAGCTTGGAGTTTTAAAGAAGCTTTATTGTGGACAAAAAATGGAGAACAAACAGGTGCATATTTGAATTGGATGCAAAATTGGTGGTAGATGTAGTACATGGGCCTCGGAAGAATTCAAATTTTCACAATATTATAGAGGAGTGTTGAGATTCTCAAGCAGTTTGAGGAAGTGTTAGTGATATTTGATCATAGATCTGCGAATAAGGTAACCCATATGTTAGTGCAGGTTGCCTTTTTTATGTCAGGTCTTATGGAGTGGATTCATGTTGCTCCAGATTTTATTTGTAACCTTATTGCTGAAGAAAGTTAATATATGCAAATGCAAATTTTTCAAAAAAAAAAAAATTACGCATAAACCTGGCAAATGCAATACATATACAGATATAGCTATAGCCTATGGGTGACACGGGATGGATGGGAATATAGCATTCATGTGTCAGTGAACTTAGTCTAAAGTTAATTAATTTAGCTCAATACTGATTATAGCATGTTGATCTAGGATTCAATGCTTTAATTTTGAGTAATACGTAAAATCATTCGTTTTTTTATTATATTATTATGTCTAAAAAATATATTAAATAATGTGTGTTTATTGGGATTCGTACATTTAACCTTTGATAGTAATCACTTAATATCCCTTTTACTATTATTATATAATAGGATATAATATAATATAATAGGATATAATAGTGATCAGTCAATATAATAATATATACTCCTTTTGTGTTTCTTTTGTTGATAACTCTATATTCCGATCCGGTGTCTCCTCCGCCGTCCTCAAGCCTGGAGAGCGGTGTAGCTGGTGGTTGGGACTCTGCAAAACAATGCCGGGAGGTGGGTTTGGACCCGCGGCACCTCCGGCGTGAGAATAAGCGACGACGTTGGAGAGAGTAAAAGATAAGGACTAGAGCATCTAATTATGGAGGGTGTGTGTATATGAGTGTGTGTAAAAGAGAATGTAACCCCCAAACCTTCTTTTTTGGGTCTATTTATAGTCCCAGGATTAGGGTTCAGGGGTTGGTACCTTAAATCATGGGCGTTCAATCCTAGGTAGGTAGGACACCTGGGACGTGTAGATGCGCAACACCTGTCCAGGAGAATAATTGTGGGAAAGTGTGTCAGGCCCCTTTTAGAGTGTGTCCTCCTCATTCTTGTATTATGCCCATTATTGGTAATCATTAGCTGTCATTTTTAGTTGGGACCCTTTGATGGTGACAGGAGCCTTGGGACGCCACGTGCTCTATTACCTCGTACCGGAGTAACGTCACGGATCTGGAACGGATCCGGACCTAATAATGGTGACATATCTCCGGATTTAGTAGCTGTCGTAGGCCCGGATAGCAATTCCGGCTTGTAAAGGGTATCCTATCATTTCCCCCCCACTCCCCTATGTAGATTTTTCTGGATGGGGGAGTAGTAGTCTGAGTTTCGATGTCCGTTGTTTTGAGTAGATGAAAAGAAAAATTCCATATTTCTTATCTCCCCGGCCCGGATTGCGTGTGTAGCACACGGTCCGAGGCTGGTGAACTCGAAACGTTACTCAGCTATTTTTTGATATTTCTTCGTATTTCCGAATTTTCAGAGCTTGTCCATTTTCCTCGTTAGACGCGCAGTCATGATTGCTTTTTCTGACAACCTCTTTTGTTTTAATCGAGATTCTTCCTGGCCGTCCACGTGGCAGCATCTCATCCGTTTGCTCACTTCAGTTTCTCTATAAGTATATTTCAATTGTGTTTCTCCCCCTTTTTCACTTTTACCGTACGTTTCTTCCGCTCTTCTTCTTTTTTTTTCTTCAAAACCTTGGTTGTTGATCGGTGGTGAGAGCTTTTCTACGTCTTCTTCCTCATTGTAAGTGTTTCTTTCTCCTTATTTCTCTTCGCTTTTCTTGTCTGTACTTGCACTTCTTGCGGAATAATTCGATGTTATTTTTTCCCCAACTGTTCATGTTCCATTGTCTCTATAACTGCTTACTTTCCCTGTTACTGTATTCGTTGAGATTTAGAGTTGAAGTGATTGTTTTTCTTTTTGGGTCGTTTGAGGCTTTGTGTTTATGTATCTCTAGTTATTGGGACTATGGTGGTTGTTTAGTTTATTCGAAATTTCTGGGTTTTGAAGCTTCTGGGTTTCAAATTTTGTTTTGTGTATGCATGTATTTGTGTCTATTTGTGTAGATCTTTTGTTCTGATTTCTGTTTTTGTGTTGGTGTTTCTGATAATTGTGTTTGTCTTTTTGTTTTTTGGTTCGGGGATCTGCTGTATTTTGGGAAATCTGGGGTAGTGTGGTGTTTTATGGTGTATAAGAAGCAATTGGCTAAACGATCCCGATCCTCATTTATACCTTCTAGCTCTTCCTCGGACTCAGACCTCTCTACCGAGCTTAGATCTTGCTCTTGCTCTTCCTCTTCATCTACCATGACCCACAGAACTAGGAAACCCCCGAAGACCACTCTAGATGAGCTCCCCACCCTGCGACTCTCCCCGGGGGAGACCCTTAGTACGTCCGAGGGTCGTTTGAGAGATGTCCAATTCTTCTTTGTTGAGAAAGATATTTCCGTCCCCGATGAATATTATTTCCGGAACTTATCCGAGGTGTATAAAATGTCTTCCGGGGGTCCTGTCTTTTATGATCAGTGCTCTATGGACGCCGATTTATCACACCTCCCCGGCACTAGCACCCCCATGGCCCCTTTGCTAGATATTGCCAATACCGATAAGTTAGATGAGTGTTTCAGGTCGTGCTTTCATCTAGACGACAAAGTTGTTTGGAGGTGGCCCGAACCCCACGAAAGAATATACCATAGGCCCGGGGATGGTTTGGTAGGGGTTTCTCTGGAGCACCTTAGATCGGGATACAATCCTCATTGTCATCAATTCATTAAGTGCCTCTGCAAATTTCAATATGAAATCCCCTTGTTTCAACTTACCCCGAACGCCGTCAAGTGGATCATGTGGTTCCTTGGTTGCTGTAGTGTCAAAGGATTCCTTCCTACTTTCAGGCTTTTCCATTATATTTTCACTTTGGTCAAGTCAACCTTAGTGCCCTTGTATGAGCTCCGGTTCAATTACCAACGGTGTGGTTTTAAGAAGGGAGGGGTGATGCCTGTCACCATGAAGTCCTCCCTCAAGGGTTGGCATGAGGAGTGGGCCTTCCTACAGTCCGAAGATATTGAATATATGCCTCTGTTCCGGGTTGAGGCCTGTCGTAACTTCCAAGAATATGAATTAACAGGAATTTCCCGGATAAAGGTTCATGACTTCTGTAGGGCGTTAGGGGTTTCAACAACTCGGCATTCATTCATGGACCATGAAATATTACATTCTTTTGGATGTAAGTAGTGTGTAATTATTTATATCTTGAATTTTTCTTTCCCTTTGTCGATCGCTCTGACTGTTTTTTACTCTGTCTTCTTTTCAGGTTTGCCTCAATACAGCCCTTACCATAAAAAGAGGATGAAGGCACTTGATGCTGAAACGGCATGTCTGGCCACAGCTATGCAGGGAATAGGTGGCATACACAAAGTGAATCAGCGTTCGAAGAAAGGGAAAAAGAAGAGCACCGCTGGCGAAGGGAGGAGATGTTGGAAATGTTGTTGTGGATCTCACCGGGGTGAAGCCATCTGGAACCTCTGCCCCGGGCTCTACTCCTTTTGCGCCCGAGGTTGCTAAGACCTTTGGAACCGTCTCCGATCCAAGTCAGATAAGCCGCCCGGGGAAAGAGCCTCTAATTGAGGCCGAGAAATGCAGCCAGTTTATCTCAGATCTGCCCAATAAGGAGGAATGGTTGCGCTATCAATCTTTGGGGTTTAACCCCTTGTTCAAAGAGATGATGAATACTTGGCTGAAGGTAGATTTTCTTGCCCTTTTAAATTTCGTCGTTACTTAACGTATTTTTGCTGACGCATTATTCTTGTCTTTCCAGATGGGTTCTGAGATAGCCGGGCTATTTGCGGTAGGGAATAGGGAGTTGGAGACCGTTGAAGCTGCTCGGGCTACTATTTCCGCTTCGGAGCAGAAAGTCATCAAAATTTTCGATTTGGATCATACCAACTCCAAGTTGAAGAAAAGTGTTGAAGAGTTGCAGCTGAAGTCCAAGGAGTCCGAGGGGAAGCTCGTAATTCTCCAGAAAAAGGCTGATGATGCGGAAGCCCGGGCCCAGACTGCCGAGAAGGAGCTTGAACAACTCCGAGCTAAGATCGCAGGCTACAAAGAACCCGCCGCCATCCTGGATGAGTTCCGTCACTCTCAGGAGTACTATATGGAATTAGGCAAGAAGGCCGCCTCCAAAATTTGTCGTGCGTGGGTCGTTTCTCACAAGTTGTTGAAAGAGAACCCATCAGCTGGCTGGGACGAGTTCCAACCTCTCTTCATTGCCGCAGAACAACACTTCATTGCCACCGGAGAAGATCCAGAACCTTACTACTCCGGGGAGGAATCTGATTCGGATGATGAAGATGGTGAAGAGAGCGAAGAGGACGTCCTGGACCCATCTCCGAACAAAGACATCGTCCCTCCGGAAACTCACGCCGAAGAACCTCCTGCTGAAGACCCTCCAGCCGTATAATTATTCAACTCCTTTTCATTTGAATGTCTTTGTTGTAATATCGAACTATAACTTTAGTGGTCGAATTTTCTCCGGGATGTTTCGAACCATATGGCTGGTTCGGTCCCTCGTTGAACATTATCTGTATTGTGGTGCCTATTCGGCAATTTCTTTAACTCCTTTTGCTCTTTTCCATATTTTTGTTTCTCTTAAATTCGGAGTTTAAGAATCTCAGGTGACTTAGATGAATCTCCTGCAATTTGCCCCAAGACCAGTTTCGAAACAAAAATTAAGTCCGGATTGGTTGTAATAGCTTTACGTATATTCTCTTAAGTTCGAAATTTGAGAACGCTGAGTAGCTTATAGAGATTTCTTAAGGTTTTGCCTCCTAGTCTGGATCTAATCCCGAAAGATGGAGTCCGGATGGTGGTGAGGATTTATTTTGTTCTCATAGTTTTTTGCGTTTACCTCGTTTTTTGTTGAATTCAGCCAGGGAATCGGTGAACATTGTGGTTTCCAGGGTCAAACGCCTTGGTCCTTGCGTTAGTCGACCAGCATTAATGTCCTTTCGGTTTCCCATGCAATGATAACTGGAAACGCCTGGAGCTCATCCTTACCTCCTTCCTATAAATATCCATGATATCCCCTTTTTCTTTTATTCTTGCCACAAACTTCCTCAGTTCTCTTTTCTCATCTTCTCCCCTTTTTCAGCCATGGATCCCAAAACTCTGGTTTACGACTATGAGAATAACAAAATTATAGTAGATGGGATAGTGTTTGATGGCCCCACCACCATGGCCGAGATCGATGCAGTCCTGAAAAGGATTGATGATGCTCTAGCTCTGCGCAGGATGGTGGACGGTCAGGCTGGGAGGGGACGCCGCGGACCTGGGCACGGCGGGGAAGGTGCTGGCGGTGCTGGTGGTGCTGGTGCTACCGCCGTTTAGATATAATCTTTTTATCTTTTTTATTTTGATAACCGTTGTACCTCCCCTTCCCCCTGCTTAATAAAAATGGCTTGAAAAACAGCCATAATCATTTGTTTTTGTTTCTTTGGCGTCTGTTTTGAATTTGTTGCATCTTTATGCTTGATTTTTCGCCCCCCCAGTCCGGGTTTTTTCATGGGAACAAATCCGGACTAGAGTGGTCGTTTTCAAGCTAATTCAAGAGCTTTATATCTTTAGGTTACTTAGAGAAATTTATCGTTTTCGCCCCCAGTCCGGATTGTTTCGTAGGAATAAACCCGGACTGGAGTGGTCGTTTTTTTTAGCTAAGTCCAAAGCTTTATAGCTTTGGGTTACTTAGAGAAATTTATCGTTTTCGCCCCCAGTCCAGATTGTTTCGTAGGAATAAACCCGGACTGGAGTGGTCGTTTTTTAGCTAAGTCCAAAGCTTTATAGCTTTGGGTTACTTAGAGAAATTTATCGTTTTCGCCCCCAGTCCGGATTGTTTCGTAGGAATAAACCCGGACTGGAGTGGTCGTTTTTTAGCTAAGTCCAAAGCTTTATAGCTTTGGGTTACTTAGAGAAATTTATCATTTTCGCCCCCAGTCCGGATTGTTTCGTAGGAATAAACCCGGACTGGAGTGGTCGTTTTTTAGCTAAGCCCAAAGCTTTATAGCTTTGGGTTACTTAGAGAAATTTATCGTTTTCGCCCCCAGTCCAGATTGTTTTGTAGGAATAAACCCGGACTGGAGTGGTCGTTTTTTAGCTAAGTCCAAAGCTTTATAGCTTTGGGTTACTTAGAGAAATTTATCGTTTTCTCCCCCAGTCCGGATTGTTTCGTAGGAATAAACCCAGACTGGAGTGGTCGTTTTTTAGCTAAGTCCAAAGCTTTATAGATTTGGGTTACTAAGAGAAATTTATCGTTTTCGCCCCCAGTCCGGATTGTTTCGTAGGAATAAACCCGGACTGGAGTGGTCGTTTTTTAGCTAAGTCCAAAGCTTTATAGCTTTGGTTTACTTAGAGAAATTTATCGTTTTCGCCCCCAGTCCGGATTGTTTCATAGGAACAAACCCGGACTACAGTGGTTGTTGCATATTGCTTTTGCCCTGGTTCCAATTTTGCCTATGGCTCCGGACCAGGGACTTGTGTTTGTGAGTGCTACAATAAATTTACAATGAAATATAAATAGCACAAGGCCAAGCCTATTTTCATTAATTATAACATCCCCACTACAAATAACTTATTCTTGCTTCATTACAGAGGCTAATCTATCTGTTGAAGACTTTTCGGGGCTTCGAGGTAACTCCTTGATTGATTACTCGGGCCTTGACCTTCTTTTTACTGGTAGAATTTCCTTAGTCGGAGACCATGCCAAGTGTTGGGAACCTCAGATTCATCCATATTGATCAACTTGTATGTTCCAGGGCGAAGGACCTCTTTGACTTTATACGGGCCCTCCCATTTTGGCTTGAGCTTTCCAGTGTTGGTTGGGTCCGAAGCCTCTGCATCCCGCAAAACTAGATCTCCGACTTGAAAGTTTTTGATTCGGCCTTCTTTCCAAAGTATTCTCTTGTTTTCTCCTTATACTTTTCCATTCTTGCAACTGCTCCGTCCCTGACTTCGTCAACTAGATCGAGATTGATTCGGAGCCCTTCCTCATTTGCAATTTCTTCAAAGTTAATAGCCCTGTAAGAGGGCGAGCCTACTTCTACCGGAAGCATCGCTTCAGTCCCATACGCCAGCTTGAAGGGTGTTTCGCCTGTGCTTGTTCGGGGACTAGTCCTGTATGCCCAGAGCACGTTTGGCAGTTCTTCGGGCCACTTGTTTTTGCACTCCTGCAGCCTTTTCTCTATTCCCCTTAGCAAAATTCTGTTAGTTACTTCCACTTGTCCATTACCTTGGGGGTATGCCACCGATGACTTCTTATGTTTGATGCCCCTTTCTTTCAATTAGTTCTCAAAATCGGATCCGACAAATTGAGGCCCATTATCTGAGACCAAAACTTGAGGAAGCCCGAACCTCATCAGTATGTTGTCCATGAACCGGATGCAGTCTTGCTGATTTATAGTTCTCATGGCTTTGGCTTCTGCCCACTTAGTCATGTAATCGATGGCTACCAATAGATACCTGAGATCTCCCTTAGCCCGAGGAAATGGACCAACAACGTCGATACCCCAGATAGCAAAAGGCACTGGAGACAGGACTGATGAAGGCATAACTGGACTCTGTCTTTGCACATTGCTGAACAACTGACAATTCTTACATTTTTTGACAAACTCCACCGCATCATTGTGAATCGTGGGCCAGTAATAACCTTGCCTTACTATTTTGTAAGCCAGGGCCTTTGCGGATAAATGATCTCCACAAATCCCTTCATGAACCTCTTGTAGACAGTATTCTGCTTCGGCTGGACCGATACATTTCAGGACCGGACTGGAGAACGTTCTGCGATAGAGTTGTCCTTCTTCTAGGAAAAACTTAGCATCTTTGGCCTTGAGTCTTTGAGCCTTATTCTTGTCATCGGGCAATTCTCATTTATCCAAATACGAAATCAAGGAGGTCATCCAATTAGGTTGATCATCTATTTCCATCACCTCGACATTTTCAATGGTTGGTTTCTCAATCTCCTCAAAGTATACCGAGCTATCCAGTTCGGCATCATTCTGCACTAGCTTTGACAAAGCATCGGCCTCTGTGTTTTCTTCTCTATTTATCTGAATCATTTCGAACTTCGGGATCACAGCCAGGTAACTTTTGACCAGGGCCTGGTACTGAGCTAGTCTTTGATCCTTAGCAATATATTCTCCCTTGGTCTACTTCACCACAATTTGGGAGTCACTATAAACGTTCAGGCTCTGTACTTTCAAGGATCTTGCCAAGCGGAGTCCGGCTAAGAGTGCCTCGTATTCTGACTGGTTATTTGTAGCTAAAAATTTGAAGGCTATGGCTTGCCGTATCTGAAACCCATGAGGACTTTTCAGAACTAACCCTGCCCCGGATCTTTCGTTTGTTGAGGATCCGTCAACATACAAAGACCAAGCCTCCGGGTCTGATTCATTTTCCTCTTTTCCGGGATCCACAATCATGGGACTAGTTTGGGGTTCAGGGAAAGAACATTCCACAACAAAATCAGCTAACACCTGAGTTTGATTGCCGTTCGGGGTACGAACGTGAGTTGGAACTGGCTTAACTCGATAGCCCAATTTACAAGTCTGCCGGACACATCTGGCTTTTGAATTATCCTTCGCAGAGGCTGGTCAGTTACGACCTTGATTTCTCTTCCTTGGAAATAATGCCTTAGATTTCTTGAGGCTGTTACCAGAGCAAAAGCAAATTTTTCCAAGTTCGGGTACCTGGTCTCTGCGTCCTTCAGTACTTGACTGACATAATATACCGGTTTCTGTTTTCCTTCGTGTTCCCTGATCAGGGCCGCTCCCACAGCCTGTGGTCCTGCAGCTAAGTAAAGAAACAATGTTTCCCCTGACTCAGCTTTAGATAGAATTGGTGGTGATGACAGGAATTGCTTTATAGAGTCGAAAGCTTTCTGGCAGTCCGGATTCCAGTTTATTTCTCTTTTGTTTTTCGCCCCTTTCAGCAGCTCGAAGAAGGGCAAGCATCTTTCGGCCAGCTTTGGGATGAATCGCCTCAGAGCCGCCAAAGAGCCCGCCAGCTTCTGGATTTCTTTCTGAGTTCGGGGGGGCTCCATCTCCATTATGGCCTTAATTTTTTCCCGATTGGCTTCGATTCCCCTTTGACTGATCATGAATCCCAAAAATTTGCCAGCTACGACTCCGAAGGTGCACTTCTCCGGATTCAATTTCATCTCATGCTTCCTCAGATTTTCAAAACACTCCTGTAAGTCCGGAACATGTTCCTCCACCGCTTTCGACTTAGCTATCATATCATCCACATAAGACTCCAAGTTTCGGCCCAGCTGATCTTTGAAAATCTCCACCATCGCCCTTTGGTAGGATGACCCGGCATTCATTAATCCGAACGGCATATACTTGTATGCGTAAATCGCTCGGTGAGTTATGAAAGCGGTTTTGGCTATGTCGGCCGGGTTCATCTTGATTTGGTTGTATCCGGAGAATGCATCCATGAAGCTAAACATCACGTGCCCCGCAGTAGCGTCGATGAGTTGATCTATGCTGGGAAGAGGATATGGATCTTTGGGGCATGCGGCATTCAAATCTGTATAGTCGACACACATTCTCCATTTGCCATTGGATTTCTTAACCAAAACTACATTGGCCAGCCAGTCCGGATATTTTATCTCACAAATTATTCCTGCCTTAAGGAGTTTTTCCACCTCTTCATCAATCGCCTTTTGTCGATCCGGAGCAAAGTTTCTTCTTTTCTGTTTTACTGGCTTTCTGTTAGGATTGACATCGAGACTTTGCATGGCCACCGATTGATCGAGTCCAGGCATTTCTTCCGGACTCCAGGCAAAGACATCCGCATAATCCCTGAGGAGTTGTACCAGGTTTTCCTTGAATGTAGGGTCCAGTCCGGATCCTATCTTTATCTTTCGGTCCGGGTTACCTTCTTCCAATTCGATCATCTCGATTTCGACTGCCGACTCGACTTTACCCAAGTCTTTCTTCGCCATAAATTGTTGAACCCGGGCCTAGGTGTTTGTTTCCAGATACTCCCTGGCTTTGGCAATCAGTTCTTCTTTTGTCTGGGCTTCTATTCTTTCAATATTTTGGACTTCATGGCCGGACTGATTTTTGAAGTAAGCTCTGTGTTTCTTTCTGCTTAAGTTCTTGTGGCACAAGGACGCTTTTCGTTTGTTCTCCAGGTCAGTTTCAGCCATGACCAGTGCCTGGCCGTAACAACGACTAGCGGTTTCAGAGTCGCCTTTGACCTCCCCAACTCCTGAGGGGGTGGGGAATTTAAACTTTAGATGAGGGGTACAGGTTATTGCCGGGAGTTTTGTTAACGCTGGATGACCAAGGATCATATTGTAGGAAGAAGGGGTATTGATGACGTAGAACTTTATCATATGAGTGACTTGCTTTGGGAAGGTTCCGAACTGAACAGGCAGGTATAGTGTCCCTTGAATCGGCACTAAGTTGTTTCCGAATCCAAAGAGAGGGTCCTCTCTGCATTCATTCATTCTCACGCTGCCCAGCTGCATTCTGTCAAATGTATGCTTGAAGATAATGTTGGCCGAAGATCCATTATCAATCAGGATTCTTTTGACCTCGTTTTCCGCCACGTCCAGGCTAACCACCAAGGCTTCATTATGGTTGGGATCAATTCCTTCAAAGTCGGCATTGCTGAAAGTGATCACTTGTTCGGGGAAAGATTGGACCATCATTACTTCTCCGCTTGAGTCCGGGCTTGGGGGAGGGAAGTTGGACCCCCCCCCCCCATTACCACGTTGACCACATGTTTCTTTCCTGTTTCCTTTTCCGTGTTCTTCCGAGCTATATACTGCCCCATGTTCCCTCTTTTGATTTGATCTTCAATGAAGTACTTAAGGGACAAGCAATTTTCTGTTGTATGACCATGAGTCCCGTGGTATTCACATTGCTTGTGTGTCGGGCACTTCTCTGGTGCCGTGATCATCGGCTTGGGCGGATAAAAGTATGGTTTGTCACGGACTTCTTTCAGAATATCAGCCCGTGTTCGGCTGAGTGAAGTCCACTCCGGCTCTGGCTTTGGTTCAGCTTTGGGTGGTTTAGCGGGCTTGGAGTCCGGACTAACAATTAATGCAGCGGGTTCTGAGATCCTTTCGAAGACCGATGGTTGTGAATTTTGGATATAATTGGTTTGTCTGTTGGGCTTGAATCGCTTGTCAGGTTGATAACCACCCCGAGAGCGGTCATCGCTGGCGGTTCGGTGTGAAGAGTTCCCTTGGCGGGTCATTCTCATTGCCTGTAGTTCATCACTTTCTTTGATAAATCGTGCAGCCATGGAGTATGATGCGGCCAGACTTTCAGGTTCCTTATTAATCAACTCATAGACGTATCTTTCATTTTGATCCGG
Source organism: Kitagawia praeruptora (assembly GCA_037693485.1). Lineage (NCBI taxonomy): Eukaryota > Viridiplantae > Streptophyta > Magnoliopsida > Apiales > Apiaceae > Kitagawia > Kitagawia praeruptora. The sequence continues at coordinate 119,961,847 of CM075352.1, forward strand.
GTCCAGATTCCTCCGGAAGATGCTAAGAGCTTCTCGCTCATCCAATCGCGAGACTTTATTTATCGCTTCCTGGAATCGTTTCATATAATCCGGGAGTGACTCATCATCATTTTGACGGATAGTCTCCAGATGGCACATGTGTAATTCATGAGTTCGGTTTGCTCTGAACCTCTTTAAAAAGGACTCACGGAATTCTTTCCATGAGCGAATACTTCGGGAAGGGATTCGACTGAACCACCTCTGAGCCCCTCCTTTTAAGGTTGACGCAAAAAACCTGCATTTGGTTATGTCATTGTAGTAGTAGATGAGAGCAATCTGCCCAAAGTATTTAACATGCTCCTCTGGGTCCCCCAGCCCATCAAAGGAGTCGAAGTTGTAATGCTTCAGGTTCTTTTGTCTGGGGATAGCTTCTAGAGATCGGCTGAATGGAGTCAGATTCCCCTCAATTTAAAGTCCGGAGTCCTGCCCCACTTTTTTTTGTAGCTCATGAATCATTTGCATCAAATTGTCTTCGGGCTCGTCTTCGTCCGAGATTACCTCCGGACTGACTTCTCTCAGAATTCTTTTGGATCCGGACCTCCTGAAGACCCGGTCCTCTTCTTCCTGTATTCTTTTCTGGATTTTGAGTTCGAGCTTTGCTTCTTCTTCCTGTCTGATTTGTTCCTTTAGATCAACCAGCTTTTTGAGTTTCTCAACTTCCTGGCTTTTGCTCTGAGCTTTTGGGTCCAGATTCCTCCGGAAGATGCTAAGAGCTTCTCGCTCATCCAATCGCGAGACTTTGTTTATCGCTTCCTGGAATCGTTTCATATAATCCGTGAGTGACTCATCATCATTTTGACGGATAGTCTCCAGATGGCACATGTGTAATTCATGAGTTCGGTTTGCTCTGAACCTCTTTAAAAAGGACTCACGGAATTCTTTCCATGAGCGAATACTTCGGGAAGGGATTCGACTGAACCACCTCTGAGCCCCTCCTTTTAAGGTTGATGCAAAAAACTTGTATTTGGTTATGTCATTGTAGTAGTAGATGAGAGCAATCTGCTCAAAGTAATTAACATGCTCCTCTGGGTCCCCTAGCCCATCAAAGGAGTCGAAGTTGTAATGCCTCAGGTTCTTTTGTCTGGGGATAGCTTCTAGAGATCGGCTGAATGGAGTCAGATTCCCCTCAATTTCAAGTCCGGAGTCCTGCCCCACTTTTTTTTTGTAGCTCATGAATCATTTGCATCAAATTGTCTTCGGGCTCGTCTTCGTCCGAGATTACCTCTGGACTGACTTCTCTCAGAATTCTTTTGGATCCGGACCTCCTGAAGACCCGGTCCTCTTCTTCCGGTATTCTTTTCTGGATTTTGAGTTCGAGCTTTGCTTCTTCCTCCTGTCTGATTTGTTCCTTTAGATCAGCCAGCTTTTTGAGTTTCTCAACTTCCTGGCTTTTGCTCTGAGCTTTATTGGCTTCCTATTTTTCTTTGCCTTTGTTTCCAAGCCGGTCAAAGACAGACATCCTGGACCGATGAGAGTGTTGGGAGCCTTGGGAGTTTTCTGCCTGCTCTGGTTCGGGAGGTGGCGGTGCTCGGGTTGCTCTGAATGTCCGGATTGCTTCCGCCAATTCCTCCCAGGTTAGATTTTGGAGATGCATTCCAACTAGAGGCACATCCGTGTATTTGTACTGATTTACCTCAATGTCAATTCGGGCATCGCCCGGTGCGATCTCTGCTCTCTGCACGACTGGAGGTACCTCAGCCGGAACTAAGGTCGGTTCTGGGGTTGTTTCATGATCCCGTGCCCGAGTGTTGGGTCTTTGCATAGATTTGCTTCCCCTTACCATGATTCAAACTTTCAAAGCAGGATGATTCACAAAGCAACAATTATAACAAATCTAGACTGTGCTCTGTATAAGATAACTTGAATATGGGCTCAATATTCAAATGAAATCACAAGGTGGTATATATAGGTACTTAACCAATGATTCAGATCTAAATTTCAGCTAAGTTTAGAAACTAAAAAATTGCAACTTTATCACAGATCTGGGTTCGGGGAGCTAAATAACCTCTAATACGTGCACATATAGTAGACATTTTTACAAAAGGTTTCACAGTGGTTTTGTAGATCTTACAGTTCGATCTGGGACTCCTTTTTTAAGAGTTTGTTGCTGGAGTCGAGTCCAGTGGCACCTAGACCAAAGGACAGAGCCGACCCCTCCTTCTAGCGCCAATGATAACTCTATATTCCGATCCGGTGTCTCCTCCGCCGTCCTCAAGCCTGGAGAGCGGTGTAGCTGGTGGTTGGGACTCTGCAAAACAATGCCGGGAGGTGGGTTTGGACCCGCGGCACCTCCGGCATGAGAATAAGCGACGACGTTGGAGAGAGTAAAAGATAAGGACTAGAGCATCTAATTATGGAGGGTGTGTGTATATGAGTGTGTGTAAAAGATAATGTAACCCCCAAACCTTCTTTTTTGGGTCTATTTATAGTCCCAGGATTAGGGTTCAGGGGTTGGTACCTTAAATCATGGGCGTTCAATCCTAGGTAGGTAGGACACCTGGGACGTGTAGATGCGCAACACCTGTCCAGGAGAATAATTGTGGGAAAGTGTGTCAGGCCCCTTTTAGAGTGTGTCCTCCTCATTCTTGTATTATGCCCATTATTGGTAATCATTAGTTGTCGTTTTTAGTTGGGACCCTTTGATGGTGATAGGAGCCTTGGGATGCCACGTGCTCTATTACCTCGTACCGGAGTAACGTCACGGATCTGGAACGGGTCCGAACCTAATAATGGTGACATATCTCCGGATTCAGTAGCTGTCGTAGGCCCGGATAGCAATTCCGGCTTGTAAAGGGTATCCTATCATTTGTGTGTTGAATTAGAGCCAAAAATATATTGGTGAGTATGGATGGATCATGTTACTAGTTCACATACTAAAGTGAAATTATCCAAATTTTGATGTGATTTATTGTTCCAGTTTAATTTTAGTTGATCCAATACATTTAGTGGCACAAAAATATAATTGATCATTTTTTGATGTAGTTGAGCCAAGATTTCACCATACAGAATTATAATTTTAAGCTAAGTTCTGCACCAATAATCAATATAAAAATTTTCCTCTTTGTACGATGCTAATTTGTGTCATTGGATAAAAAATTATTATAAGTATAGATGCCAATGGGAGGTTAATGCTATAGATTAACGATTGTAGACTCATGTATCAAAAACTATTGGGCATAGCCAAGCTGAAATTACTATACATGTATATTCATGAATTATCGATTACTCAAATTTGCTCGCTTTGATAATCTTTTCCATTCGCTGAAGTTAATTAGTTATTACTTCTGAAGTTAATTAGTTATTACGTGAATGATCCATTGGAAACTGATGCATCTGTTTCTTTTTTTGTGATAATTTTGGGATGAAGACCAACTTTAACATTTTTTTATACAAAAATAATTATTTTCAAAATTTTGGTCAATTTTAATCCATAGAATATGTTAGAGGTGAAGAACCAAGCAGAAACAACTTCTGTTTCTAAAGCATTGAAGTGACTTCTTTTTCTTAGGCTTTTTAAACATGAGCATTTCTTCATAAGTAAAATAATCTGATGATGTTTTAGCGGAAGAAATAAGGTCTTTACAATGACTTGCTGCTGAAACACCACCTATTTATCTCCGAAGTTGTAAATTTACAAGGTACACTTTACTGAAATTATGCTAAACCCACACAAATACCAGAAAGCCAAGATTGAGTTGGCCAATTTTCCCGATTCCTTGAAATAAATAATATTTTTTTAGGAATAATAGTTAAACCTTCCATTGGGCAATTTGTATTGGTATATAAATTTTTGATGACTTACAAGTATTGGCACTAATTAATTCTGGGCATGTCAATTACATTATTTTCCAGAATCTGGATATGTCAAATGATAGTGGAAGTATGCACTGTGCTATTTGTAACTGATGTATAACCATATCAAAAGTATCATATGAAAAAAGTCAGCTTTTGGGCTTTGAGAAGAGATGCAAGTTCTCTACCATCTAAAATTGTCAAAATGTGTGACAAAATGCAACCTCTACCAGGCAATGTAGAATATATAGTTAACATCGAGGAAGCAGTGATACTTGGGTAACTCGTTGAATCCGCGTGTCAGATTCTTCAACACGTGTATCCCCGTATCGGATACATGGATTCTTCCACGATCTTTATTTCAAATTTTATTTTCACCAATTATAGTCAAAATTTGTGTTAACTAACTATTTTCACAAAATCAAGTCCCAATGTCTATAGCAAATATAAAAGTATTGATAATCATGTTCATTTTTGCATAAATGAAACGATTACACTTATACTTGTTAGTTACAGAGGCATGCCTGTACACATCTAATAACAAGCCTAATTGTTTGTAATGCTTTGCATTACTTACATGACCTCTTAACTGAGGGAACCTCTAGTTGTAGAGTTTCTGTTTGTATTGTACTTGTAGTAGGCATCAAATCCTAGTTGTGTAATTGTACAAATAGAGTCTAGAATAATGCTTGAAAGAAGTTCCAAGGTTCATGCCTCAAGCAAGGAGTTAAAGATTGTCAAATAATCACAGTTGGGATTTGAAGAAATGAAGAATTTGCCTAAGTACCAATTCGAGAAGTATATTTGTCTATTCGAGAAGTCCAGCATTCGAGAAGTCAGAGATTCGATATCTCAAGACACTATTCGATATTTCTGAATACACTGTTCGATATCTCATTCGATATCTCAGGGATTCGATATGTCTACTACTCTATTCGAGAACTCAAGAAGTCAACAAGTCAAGATGGTATTCGAGTTCTCAAAGAGTCAACAAGTCAAAGTTCCATTCGATATCTCAAGGACTCAGAAAGCTATTCGATATCTCGAGGATTCGATAAGTCAAATGTTCTATTCGACAACTCAAGGAATCCTGATGGAAAAGAGCTATTCGAGAAGTGGTTCGATATGTCAATATAACAGTATTCGAGAACTCAGAGTTATCGATCAAGTCAATTCTAGTTCTCGAATCACTTACTTAGTCACTTCTCGAATACATTCTTGGAGACAAAATACTGAAGAAATTGTACAAGTCAGAAACCTGCAACAAGCCAATGCACTTTATGGACCACAATCTGTAACGTGCTCTGGAAAGCCTACAAGGAAGCTTGGAGAGATATAGAAGAGACAAGGAGCTAAAGAAGTGGATCTAAACAGGCTTTGCAAAGTCAAATCTATAACCGTTTGGACAATTACTCAAAAAGGATAGACAGACTAGAAAGTAATTTGTTTAGCTACCTTATTTGCAGTAAGTAGGCTATATCCATGTTCTATAAGGACACAGCCTCACTTCATAACTTAGTAACTTTTGTGAGTCAAGTTTTTCATACACTGTAAGCTATATCTCTCTGAGAAAAACGAAGCTGAGAATACTACCATTTGTATTCACAGATTGTAGCAACCTTTATCTAATAATACATTAGATTAAAGTGATATTGTGTCTTGTGTTGTTTCTTTATCCGCACCTTCACTTCTACACACACAGGCACTTATCTGCTACATTGACTCGATTCAAGAAAAGTTCAAGAATCCATTCACCCCCCCCCCCTCTGTATTATTTTAACGTATTCAATACTCAACAAGTGGTATCAGAGCGGGATGTTTATTCAAAAACAGAGAAACGATCATGAGTTCGAATACACCAAAGACTACAGGAACGGTGAAGGTCCCTAAGTTTGACAAAGAAAACTTCAACCTCTGGAAGATAAAGATGATGTTGTTCATTAAAGCCTCTCATCCCTTGTATCCTGAGATTCTCAAGAATGGTCCTTTTGTTCCACAACAAGAGATACCAGAGAAGACTGTTGGAACCACAACTATCCCAAGATCTTATGAGGCCAAGGATCCATCAAAGTGGACAGAGTCAGAAAGGGAGAAGGTTGCTCTTGACAGCCACCTCATGTTGCTTATCATTGATTCCATGGACATGTCAATGTTTGCATACATTGCATCATGCACGTCTGCTAAAGAGATGTGGGATCACATTGAGGTGTTGTGTGAAGGGACTGGTGAGGTTAAGGAAAACAGGAAACAGATACTGGTCACACAGTATGAAGCTTTCATGGCACAGCCCAAGGAAAGCATCACTGAAATGTTTGAAAGGTTTCACAAGCTAGTTACTGAGTTGCAGATGAATGGAAAGGTTTACAGCACCAAGGAGTTAAATATGAAATTTCTGTTGTCTTCACCAAATCATCTGGAGCAAAGAGTCATTTCTCTAAGAGAGAGAGATTTGAACAAAGTCACCTATGATGTGCTCTATGGAGTCCTAAAGACTCATGAACTTGAGTTGCTTCAGAAAAGGGCTATCCAAGCCAACCAAGGTAGGATGATAAACACATCATGTGCCTTGATTGTCAACAAATCCATTCTGGACCTAGAAGCATCTACAAGCCAACTAAGGATAGAGGAGGTGGCAGATGATGAAGAAACTGAAGCTGGGGTGAGTGAACCTGTTGAGGAAAAGGAGGAAGAAGAAGAATAGTACACTCTGGAAGAACTTGATGGGATGGAAAATACCTCATATGCTTTCATGGCCAGAAGATTTCCAAACATCAGATTTAAAAGAAATTAACCCTTCAAACCCAAAACTCAAAACCATTCAGCCAACAAGAACAAGGCACCTGTGAAACCAAACAGAAATAAGTTCAAAACCAGTTATGTGGATAGGTCATCTGTAAGGTGCTATAGATGCAATGACCTAGGGCATTTTGCCAGTGAATGCAAGAAGCCTAAAAAGAAGAATAGAGATTATCTTGAGCTCGAAGCTAAGTATGAGGCCCTTCTGAAAAAGCAGACACATGGTAAGGCCTACATAGCTGAAGGGAAGTGTTGGGATGATTCTGAGAGTGATGAAGAAGAACAAGAATTCTGCAATTATGCCTTAATGGCCAACTCCAAGGATGACTCATCTTCATCTGACTCTCAGGTACCATCTCTCACTACTATAGACATGTCTGTTTCTGGGTATAAATGCATGATCGAACAACTATCTGTTGAAATGTTTAATATTCATACTAGTATGGCTGCTGCTAATGAGGAGATTGCTAAACTGTCTACTAGAAATGAAATATTAACCAAAAAGAATGAGGAACTTGAGCTAACTACTATGCAAGTAGAAAACCTTAAGAAATAAGTTGAATATTTGCAGAACAAGGTTTTATGTGCTAGTCAAGTAGAGAAGGCTCTTAGGGATGAATTAGCTGAGAATGAATTCAAACTAAAAACTTTCAAGAAATCATCTGGTTTAGTGCAATCCTACTGTGAGAAAATTGAAGCTAAACCCAAAGCAGCTATTGGACTTGACTATGACTCTCTCAAACAAAGGAAAGGCTATGCTGTCATTGAAGAGGACACAGCTGTTCATGAGAAAGTGCCTCACATTTTGAGAAAAACTGAAAATCCAATTTTTAAGGAATCAACATTTGAAATTGATGAGGATGCCTTACTCATCAAGCAAATGTTGAATGATGAGGATGAGGCACAATCTAGTGAACAACAAGCATCCTCTAAGGGTGAGAGTGTCAAGTCAAAGACCAAGAAACCAGTAGTTGATAGGCCAAGACCTAAGAAGTTTGTTAAGTTTGTCTCAGCTGGGATGAGTGAATCAGAAAAGAAAGTGACCAAGAAGAAACAGAACAGAAATGGCAAGTTAGGGATTAACAAGGATAACAATTATGCTTATATGCCTAATGCCCCTAGGAAAACTTGTCAGAACTGTTTCAGTACCAATCATTTAACTCATGCATGCAAGAAACCTGTTGGTAGTGTGTCTAAACCTTTCTATGATTGTTCTGTGCCTCTAAGTCATAGAGATGCACCCTTTTGTGATAAATTTGACTGTATGCCATGCAATATGAATGGTATGACTAGTTATTTTAATTTAAGAAGGCAGTTCATTGATGGTTGTATCAGTCACAATTCTCACACACACTACACAAGATCAAAGACTTCAAGTCCTCCTAAAGCTGGGAAGGTACCTCTGTCACCTAAGTCTGAAACTTCAGGTTCTAATACTTCCAACAGTGACAAGAAGACTAACACTAAGAAAGTTGACAAGCATGTTGTTTATGATAAAACTGTCTCTAAGTCACATGGACCCAAACTTGTTTGGGTACCAAAGGAAAAGTAATACCTTTGTGTTTGCAGGGCAAAGAAAGTGAAAAGAAGGTCATGTGGATTTTGGACAGTGGATGCTCAAATCATATGACTGGTGATATGGCCCTGCTATCACAGTATGAGGAAAAGGCTGGCCCAATGGTTGCTTTTGGAGATGACAGCATGGGTAACACATTGGGATATGGCAAGCTGAAAGTTGGTAATGTCATCATTGAAGATGTAGCACTAGTCAAGGGGCTCAAGCATAATCTGCTAAGTGTTGGTCAGTTTACTGATAGAGGATTCAAAGTGAATTTTGACAAAGATGAATGTTTGATCACCCACAAGAAGACTGGTGATTTTGCTCTATCTGGAGTAAGGAAGGGAAGCCTGTTTGTAGCCAATATGGACTCTGCAAACAAGGACAAAATTTGTTGTTTTTACTCAAAAGCATCAAATGAAGATTGTTGGCTATGGCACAAGAAACTATCACACCTGAACTTCAAGGCCATTAATTCTCTAGTCAAAAGAGAGTTAGTGAGAGCCATGCCCACACTTGAATTCTGCCAAGAAAAAGTGTGTGAGGCTTGTCAAAAAGGAAAAATTAAAAGATCAAGCACAAGTCAAAGACAGTGACATCAATATCCAAACCATTACAACTCATCCATATGGATTTGTTTGGGCCTGTCAACATAATGTCACTTGGAAGAAAGAAGTATGCCCTGGTAATGGTTGATGATTTTTCAAGGTATACATGGGTGGAATTTCTAGCATCTAAAGATGAGGCTCCACAAGTAATTATTGAGCATATAAAGAAAGTTGACAAGGAAGCAAAGGCAAACGATGCAAGTGTGATTGCACTGAGGAGTGATAACGGAACAGAGTTCAGAAATGCCACACTTGAAGCATTCTGCAAAGAGAATGGCATTTCTCAGCAATTCTCAGCTCCAAGGACTCCACAACAAAATGGAGTTGTTGAGAGAAAGAATAGAACTCTAATTGAGGCTGCTAGAACAATGTTACTTGATGCAAAAATGCCTACATGTTTTTGGGCTGAGGCTGTGAGCACTGCATGCTATATTCAGAACAGGACCCTCATCAACAAAAACACTGGAACGACACCTTACAACTTGATGACTGGAAAGAAGCCTACTCTAAAGTATGTTCATACTTTTGGAAGCAAATGCTTTGTACTAAAGGATAATTCTGAATATGTTGGAAAGTTTGATGCAAAAGCATTTGAAGGAATTTTTCTTGGCTACTCTATGGAAAGAATTGCATACAAGGTTTATGTCATCAGTCAAAAGAAAGTTATGAAAAGCACAGTTGTTACATTTGATGACAGCAAACTACCTGGACTAGAAGAAGCCAATGATGAAGACAAAGATCCATTGAGGTTTGATAATCTAGATGATTCTGATGAAGAGATTGAAACTGGAGTTGAAACTCAAGTTCAACAAACTCAAGTGATTAATGATACCAGAGAAGAATTTGTGCCAATCGATAGTGGAGAAACAAGCATCCAAGACACACCTGTGAGTAATGGCAACTTCACAGGGGGAGGAAATGAGGATGACCATGATGTGGATGATGAAGCAACATCAAGAATGAGAAGTCAGGCTGAACACTCGAGGAAATGGGATAGATCACACACTGCAGAGCAAATCATTGGAGATCCTAATGCAGGAGTAAGGACTAGAAGAGCAACTCAAAATGAGTGCCTCTATGGATGTTTTCTATCACAAGTTGAGCCTAAGAAACTTGATGATGCACTGTTGGATCCAGATTGGATTATTGCCATGCAAGAGGAGCTGAATCAATTTGAAAGGAACAAAGTATGGGAACTTGTGCCTACACCAAAGAATAGAACCATTGTTGGAACAAAATGGGTTCTGAAGAATAAGATGGATGAAGATGGTGTAATAATAAGAAACAAAGCAAGGCTGGTTGCAAAAGGATACTCACAACAGGAAGGCATTGATTATGATGAGACATTTGCCCATGTTGCTAGATTGGAAGCCATCAGGATATTCTTGGCATTTGCTGCTCATTCAAACTTTAAAGTTTATCAAATTGATGTCAAGAGTGCATTTCTAAATGGAGAGTTGGAAGAAGAGGTTTATGTGCAACAACCACCTGGCTTTGAGGATCCACATTTCCCAGAATTTGTCTACATATTGCTTAAGGCATTGTATGGACTTAAGCAAGCTCCAAAAGCATGGTATGATACTTTATCACAATTTCTTCTTGAGAATCAATTCACTAGAGGCACATTGGACAAGACACTGTTTTACAAGAAGCATGGTGATGATATTATCCTAGTCCAAATTTATGTGGATGATATTATTTTTGGTTCTACAAATGAGAAGCTGTGTGAGAAGTTCTCTAAACTCATGCAGAGCAGATATGAGATGAGTATGATGGGAGAGTTGACATTCTTTCTAGGGTTGCAAGTCAGTCAAAGGAAGGATGGTATCTTTATCAGTCAAACCAAGTACATAAAGGACTTATTGAAGAAGTTTGACTTGGAAGATTGTTCACCTACCAAGACACCCATGGCCACTGCCACTAAACTTGATGAAGATGCTAAAGGCAAGAAAGTAGATATCTCAGTCTACAGAGGCATGGTTGGTTCTCTACTCTACCTCACTGCAAGTAGGCCAGACATCATGTTTGATACATGCTTGTGTGCAAGGTTTCAATCAAATCCAAAGGAATCACATTTGATTGCAATAAAAAGGATCTTTAGATATCTGAAGGGCACTCCAAACTTGGGATTATGGTATCCTAAGGACACATGGTTCAATCTGGTTGGTTATTCTGATGCTGATTATGCTGGATGCAGAGTGGATAGGAAAAGCACCTCAGGAAGCTGCCAGTTTCTTGGACAAAGGTTAGTTTCTTGGTATAGCAAGAAGCAACAATCTGTGTCAACTTCTACAGCTGAGGCTGAATACATAGCTGCTGGAAGTTGCTGTGCTCAAGTGCTTTGGATTAGAAATCAACTTAGAGATTATGGACTTGTGTTGGAAAGAATTCCAATCATGTGTGACAACACAAGTGCAATCTCTATATTTGCCAATCCTGTCAATCATTCTAGAACAAAGCACATTGACATCAGATATCATTTCATAAGAGAACATGCAACTAATGGAACCATTGAGTTGCATTATGTCTCTACAGATAAACAACTAGCTGATATATTCACTAAGCCATTAGATGAAGCCACCTTCACAAGGTTGGTAAGTGAGATTGGAATGCTGAATTCTTCAGATTCTGGCTAAGTGAATACACCATCTAGATTGTTGCAGCAGTAAACACTTACTTTATCTAAATTCTCAATATTTTTGGAGTAAGTGTTGGCTGAAATATGATTTATAAATATTTCAAATATGTTGCATATGTTGAAAATCATATTTCTATTAACTTAAAATTTCTATGAAATTTTGAGAAAATCACTATTTAATTTGCTAGGATATTCTTCAATGAATATGTCTGGTAAATTTTAAAAGATAGTGTAAATCAAATTTTTATGAGTGATGAGTATAGCTCGATAAGTCAGACTTCTCGAATGATTCACTATTCGACATCTCTAATAAGTCTCATTAGAGTACTCTTGAGTTCTCGAATAGAGTCTTTCTGAGATATCGAATAGAGGTATTCTTGACTTCTCGAATATAGTAACTGAGTTCTCAAATGATTGAGTTCTCGAACACTATATTTGAGTTCTCGAATCATTTGAAAAGGCTGAATTCTCGCTGAATTTTAACCGATTTTGGACTTTTGTCTAAAAGTTTAATTCACTCATAAAAACATATTTTATTTAATTTAGAATTATTTCTAAGTTAGATAACTGCCAGCTGTGAGTTTCTATCTGCTTGAGTTATCGATTAAGCTTTCTTGACTTCTCGAATAGTTGTTTTCTACTTCTCGAATGCCTGACTTGTCGATACAAAACTTTCTGCTAATCGACAATTCAAGTACTTCATACTTATACAATTTCACATCTATTCGATTCATTTCATTCGATTTCTCAAGCATCTACACTCTCTAAACCCCTGAAACCCTAGCTACGAAAAGTCAAATTTCTTCTTCAATCTTCAATTTCTTTCCTCTCTTCTACACAAATGGCAACAGTAAAGTTCAACACCAACTTCATCGCTCTCACTAGTGATGTTGAAGCACCCAATGCCAACTTCAAGTGCTTTGTGAAATGGATGGCTGAGTCATATATCAAGGATGCACTCTCTGCCAACCCAACTCTGTATCTAGATATCCTGGAACAGTTTTGGGGCACTGCTATTGTGGAGGTTGTAGCCCTGGAAAACGCAATCACTTCATATATCATCTACTGCAAGATTCAAGATAAGGAAATCACTATCACTACTGCAGACATGAACCAAGCATTGGGCCTACAACAAGAGTCATTTGACAGACTGGCCACTAATGCAGAGTTAGAGGAATTCTTTGAGTTCATCAACTACTCAGATGGGATCAATCTTGGAAAGCTAAACAGGAAGAATCTGAGAAAAGAATGGAGCTATGTGTTTGCAACTCTTCTCCAAGTCTTCACTGCTAGGAAATCAAGCTTTGATCAAATCAGTGCACCTGTGCAGCAAATTGGATATGCCTTGGCCTATGGAAAGAAGATTGATGTTGGTCAAATCATCCTCCAAGAACTATATGGGAGACTTGGTAAGAACACAACCAAGAGAGGTACTGATATTTTCTTTCCTCGCTTTATTCAATCTGTACTTAATTTTAAAAATGCTTCATTGATTGAATTGCCTGGGACTGATAAAAATAAAATAGGCTATCCTAAGTCCATGACCAAACTCATTTTTGGTAATTTGGAGACTAGGAATGATGTGGATGTAAGACTGAACATAACTCCCCATATGGAGAGTTTGTTTAGGACTTATCCCCACAACATGCCAACATTTGATGCAAAATCTAAGTTAGCACAGCCCAAGCAAGTAGAACAAAATGCTAACCCAGGGCCTGCTAACCAACCCTCTCAACCAAACACTCTACCACATATTGAGCCAACTGCATCATCCTCTCAAAAGGGTGATGTTAGTAAAAAGAAGAGAAAGGAAGTAATGTCTGCACCATTAAATATCTTATCTGAAGCAACATTAGCTGTTGAATTAGGTCTAGGAAGTGAGGAACCTGAGTCACCCTTACACAGGACAAAGAAGAAGAAAACTAAGACCACCTCTTCAGTCACACAAATGGCTGAAGTTGTAAAATCAGGGGCACACAGCTCACTAGGTGTATCCTCTCAACAGGGTGCACCTATAGAATCAAGCATCCTCCCCAATGCACCTTCTTGTATAGAGTCAGCAAATGGGAGTGATAAGGCTGGCACAACACTGAGTGGAGAGCACATCACATTTGAAACTCCCTCTATCTCTCAGGGGGAGTTGCCAAAATCTTCTCTTAAACACACTTCTCTTCCAGAATCTAACTCTGAAATTTCTTTGGAACCTGCAACTCAGGCAACTGAGATGCAAGGCATTTATTATCAAGAATTCTTTTCTCTTGATGAGCCAATAATTTCAAGTGACTCAGTGCATGACACTTTGCTCACCACTCAGAACCCACATTTAGATGGTGAGGAAATGCATGCTGAGGCATCTCCTGATGACACCATCACAAACACAGAGGTTCCACTAGTTTTTACTAGAGACTCTGTGCCTGTGTCAACTGCTGGTGTAATTCATCCCACTTCTGTGGTGACACCAGTAGTAGAGTCAATCCATCCGGTTACAGAAGTTGCATCTGTAACTGAGGAGTCTAGCTTGCCTAGCTCTAGCTCTGACTTCATGTCACAATGGCCGAAGCCTGTGCAACATGATAGTGCTTCAGGATCATGGTCTGTTCCACAACAATTGACGGTTGAAGCACTTCAAAGCTTAATTGTGGATCAGATTCCTGAGTTCACAAAGATTTCTCAGAACCTTCTCACTGCAGACATGCCTAATCCAGACTATGGGGCTATTCTGTTATGCCATAGGGATGATGTGGAGGTGCAGAAGACAAAGATCATTGATGATGCTGAGAGAGATGGCAACATAGATGCCTGGTTGCAAGGAAAATATGATATTACTCTTGATGAAGCACTTCAGTATCTCAGGGAGGAATACCTCACTTCACTGGGTTCCAATGCCAAATCTCTGACCCCTGGTGAAGTGTATGAGGCTATGAATGATACACACAAGGGATTCCTCAAGGCTGCACATTATCTTGGAAAAGGTGTTAAGACTGAGGTCAATAGAGTGTGTGATAAGACCACCACCACAGTAGAAGCAATCAAGAGGACCTTTGATGCCAAATTCCCTCAGCTAGACAGTGTGTTCAAGGACATCAAACACGGCAACACTACCTGCACCAAAATGGACAATGGGCTAGCTCTGCTAAAGGATACTGTCACAGGTCTGGGGCATCAATTTCAAATTCTATCTGATCAGACCACAGATGCCAATGCCATGCTGAGGACCATGTTCAAAAATTTATATGGAGACAGACTGCTCACTGAGGTCCCAGTACATGACATGACTAGATTTGAAGTGCAGAGACTCAAAGAACAATCCCTGTCTGGCTTCAAATCTACTGAGTTATTCAGTAAAGTAGATGCACTTGAGAAGGAGGTGGCTACTCTCACTAAGTCCAATGCTCATCTTACAGACAAGGTTGCACTTCTAAATGATCAGTTGGACACTCAAGCATCCACCACAGCTGATGTCCTTCTGCATCAACAATCCATGTTAGCTGCTATGATGAAGCATATGGGTCTCCCTCTACCTGATGAATCTTCAATCCCAAAGGACATTTCTACAGCCTCTGTGCCTGACAACAAGCCTAAGGGGGAGAAGAAGGCAAGGAACTCAAATACAAAGGGGGAGAAAGGCATAAAAATAAATGAGGGTGGTCAACAAAGAGCTTCAAAATCTCTACCAAATGTGCCTGGCAAAGGAAAATCCAAAGTGGATGAGCCTCCATCTACCTTGCCAGTTGTCACTCTACCAACTGTGCACATCACTACTCCTGGAGGACAAAAGCAATCCATAACTACAACATTGGTTGCAGGGAGTATGCCATCTGACAAATCTCCAATCTCCATACCTGAGAGTGCCAAGCCTGTAGAAGTTAAAGTTGTTACTGAGGCCAAGCTACAAGAAGTTGCTAACTCCAATGTTTATCATGATAAAGCTTTCTTGGAGTTTCTGAAAGCCACAAGGGAACAGGTTGGTGACACTCAGTTCTATCTGAGGGAGTTGAAGAAGCAGATTGATTGCATCACTGTCATTCCTAAGAAAGTCAATAATCTATGGATCAAGGAGATAGTGATGATATCCAAATTGAAGATATGGCATCTAACATACAAGACTCTACAAAAACTGAAACACTCAGAGATAGATGCCATACTTGAGCTTATTGAGAAGAAGAATGAGAACAACAAGAGTCTGTTTGATGACTTGAGGAATGACCAACCTTCAAGGCTACCAGAAGTAATCAAGAAGCCATGGACAATCATTTATCAGTCTGGCACCAGAATTGAAGATATCAAGCAATTGGTCATTCCCCATGATCTCACCACTAGAAATCACAGACTGATCATTGCTATCATTGATCAATTACAGAAGAAGGTTGGAGCCAGAAATGCTGAAGAAACTGAGGCACTGCACATCCTCAGAACTTATATTGCAACTGGTGAAATTCCAGAGATGGCTCAACCTAGGAGAAATAAGGATGATGATTCTGAAGATAAAAGTGATGGGAGGAGAAGACATCACAGGAGAGATAAGGGTGATGAAGACAAAAATAAGAAGGCTGAGAAGGACAAGAAGAATGATGATGACCAAGGCAAAATCTATGAGAGGAAGATTGGAAAACAGCAAGCCTTAGGCATTGCTAGCAGTAACCTCACCACAACATAAGACTCTAAGTCTAGGGTGAATACTGTTAGTGGTGACCTAGCAAAATCTACATCTATGGCTTCTGCAACTGTTTTGCCACCTCAAGAAGAGAAGAAGATTCAAGTCAAGAAACCATGTGTATGTTTCAGAAAGCAAACTGCTAATGGAATACTACTATGGTCTACCAACAAAGGTCAAAGATTTCTGCCAAGCAATCATGTCAAGAGGATGAAATTTAAACATGTTGCAAGAAAGGTGAAGCTATTCAAATCAAGAGCCCTAACAATCATTCCAGGATTGAAACTCCAGCCACTTGATGAAGACTTTGATGAAGAGCAACTGCAATTTCTAAGAGCTCAAAAGATATGCTTTGCTGCAATTGTGGATGACCACCTTGAAATCAAGTACACTGATGGGAGAGAAATGAAATTCAATCAAGGGGGTTGTCAGAATTGGGGTAAATTGTATGAGATAGAAAGAATCATTGCATTGCTGGACTCTAAAGACAAGGTGGAGAAAGTATTGAAGCTGGAATTGATTGACTTTGTGAAAATGAAGAGAGATTATGCTGAAAAGATAAGAAAGGGCTGCTATGAGAAGTGGTTAGAAAGGGAGAAAGAAATTGACAGACTGGAGATTGAAGCAGAAAAGCTAAGGGCAAAGGGATTGTGTAGAGTTCAGCTTGATCCCTATGTGGTGAAGTATAGGAGAAGAAATGGAGACAATGTCAATATAAGAATGAACCTACTCAGTCACTATCCTGCCTACATTCTGAAGCCAGTGCTTGAAGATTTCAAAAACTCTATCATGATTGAAGAATTGGATGCTATGGCAGAAATCATAAGAGCAATAGATGAGAATGCAAGAAAGGAGAAAGAAATGAAACAGAAAGCATATGATGATCTACAAGCCAAAGCAATGGAGATGCAATCAAATGAAAATGGCTAGTATCTCATCATACTGTAAGAGCATTTATCTTGTAATTCCATTTATGTGTTCAATATACATACATGTACTTTTAAAGTTTTATCTTTATGTATGTTAGGCTTGTTATCAGACATGAAATTGTGACTAAGGGTCTCACTCACAATTTGGGGGAGATTGTTAGTTACAGAGGCATGCCTGTACACATCTAATAACAAGCCTAATTGTTTGTAATGCTTTGCATTACTTACATGACCTCTTAACTGAGGGAACCTCTAGTTGTAGAGTTTCTGTTTGTATTGTACTTGTAATAGGCATCAAATCCTAGTTGTGTAATTGTACAAATAGAGTCTAGAATAATGCTTGAAAGAAGTTCCAAGGTTCATGCCTCAAGCAAGGAGTTAAAGACTGTCAAATAATCACAGTTGGGATTTGAAGAAATGAAGAATTTGCCTATGTACCAATTCGAGAAGTATATTTGTCTATTCGAGAAGTCCAGCATTCGAGAAGTCAGAGATTCGATATCTCAAGACACTATTCGATATCTCTGAATACACTGTTCGATATCTCATTCGATATCTCAGGGATTCGATATGTCTACTACTCTATTCGAGAACTCAAGAAGTCAACAAGTCAAGATGGTATTCGAGTTCTCAAAGAGTCAACAAGTCAAAGTTCCATTCGATATCTCAAGGACTCAGAAAGCTATTCGATATCTCGAGGATTCGATAAGTCAAATGTTCTATTCGACAACTCAAGGAATCCTGATGGAAAAGAGCTATTCGAGAAGTGGTTCGATATGTCAATATAACAGTATTCGAGAACTCAGAGTTATCGATCAAGTCAATTCTAGTTCTCGAATCACTTACTTAGTCACTTCTCGAATACATTCTTGGAGACAAAATACTGAAGAAATTGTACAAGTCAGAAACCTGCAACAAGCCAATGCACTTTATGGACCATAATCTGTAACGTGCTCTGGAAAGCCTACAAGGAAGCTTGGAGAGATATAGAAGAGACAAGGAGCTAAAGAAGTGGATCTAAACAAGCTTTGCAAAGTCAAATCTGTAACCGTTTGGACACTTACTCAAAAAGGATAGACAGACTAGAAAGTAATTTGTTTAGCTACCTTATTTGCAGTAAGTAGGCTGTATCCATGTTCTATAAGGACACAGCCTCACTTCATAACTTAGTAACTTTTGTGAGTCAAGTTTTTCATACACTGTAAGCTATATCTCTCTGAGAAAAACGAAGCTGAGAATACTACCATTTGTATTCACAGATTGTAGCAACCTTTATCTAATAATACATTAGATTAAAGTGATATTGTGTCTTGTGTTGTTTCTTTATCCGCACCTTCACTTCTACACACACAGGCACTTATCTGCTACATTGACTCGATTCAAGAAAAGTTCAAGAATCCATTCACCC
This sequence comes from Kitagawia praeruptora, assembly GCA_037693485.1. Lineage (NCBI taxonomy): Eukaryota > Viridiplantae > Streptophyta > Magnoliopsida > Apiales > Apiaceae > Kitagawia > Kitagawia praeruptora. Next base: position 119,980,269 of record CM075352.1, read on the forward strand.
CCCCTCTGTATTCTTTTAACGTATTCAATACTCAACAATACTTTTATGTTTTGGATAAAAAAATTGTATTTCATTCAGTTTGCATGCAATTTTTGGTTCCGTCAAATGATTTTAATATATGTAACATGAAATATATTTGAAAATTTTAACTTATACATGACGTGTTCCCCCACACCCGTATCCCCATATATTAAAATTTGTCGAATTCGCCTATCCCTGAACTACGCACCCGCACTCCCGCACCCGTGTCCTTGTGTAACACCCCCATACCCGGTAACCCGAATTAGGTGCCACCCAACCAATAACAAATACAAATACCTGAATAATCTGTCTATTATATATAAAATAGGCCAACACAAGAAAAAAATGGTGAGACTTTTTAATGTAAATGAAAAGTCCAGTTTGTCCCTCATCTCAATTTTTTGAAAAAATTGTGGTTGGTGGGAATTTAACTTGGGTCTCCAAGTTAATTCATGCATCCTTTTACCACTACACCACTCAATCACATGTGTTTTACATCAAACACAATATAGATGGATGTGTGTGAATATTTTAATTAGTGCGACACACTAATAATTTTTTGTCCTGATTTTACTTTTACATTTATTGATTTGGACTATAATATATTATATCAAAATATTAATTATTGGTACATAATATATGATTTGATTATATTGTAAAATTGTAATAACAATCAACATAATAATATTAAATTACTATATACATGTTATTCTCTTAAACAACCTAAGCACTCTTCTATATGTGTTTTCAATAATACACATGATATCTCAATGTGTACCGCACAAGCGGGGCAATATTTGGTTTTATATAAAGAAAAAAAATGAAAAGCATATTGTATTTTTATAAAAAAAAAGTATTAAATATAATACCAAGTCAATAACTAAAGTACTTTATTCATGATTTAAAATCACCAATTTACCCCTAAGTTCCTATTTATATATAGAAGTATTATTTTCAATTCTAATTGAACTTGGAACACCGAGTTAAATTGCGCATCTTCATACCATTATGCCAGACATTCACATGTATTTTAAATCATACACACAATATGTATGTGTGTGATATTAATGAAATATTATTAATTAAATATTACTAGATTTTAAGTGAGTTTTGGACTCTTTTATCATTTATCAATTAAAGAATTACGTAAAATACACAATTGGGCTATAAAAAGACATTATAATTAATATAATGGATATTATCTAACAATATATTAGAGCAAAAAATATTGAGGTGTTAACGTAAAATGAAAATTGTATATTACTACACAACATACAATAATTTATTAGTCAAACAATTCGGGTCGTAAAAATATTTGGCTTTAGAAAAACGAATCCTGTAAATAACACATTACCTTTTACATAAAAATTTGCCAATGTTTAATTTAAAATATGACATTATGTAGAAAGAAAGGATCATATATTATATATGTTATTTTAATTATGGAGGCGACTCGATGAAAGTCAAACGGACATTGGAAGAGAAACAAAGGCGAGAAATTAGATGAAAACAAATAAAACAGTTAGAAATGTGGTTTTACGAAGATTTGCGAAGATTTTTTATTAGAATCAGGACTGAAACCTACATTCTCAGAATGCAACATCTTGAAGAGTATTTAGTTTTTATCTTGAAAATTATTGGAGATCAACTAAATGGATGCATCATTTTTGAAGAATGTTTAGGATTGTAGGTGCTCTGAAAAATCATCTTAATTAGACAACACCCACATAACACTGAAACTGAACGCTCAGCAAAATTAAAAACTCTATGACCCACAACAAAATTAAAAACTGACATGATTGCTATTAGTATTACTCGTATTAGTTTCTAAAGTACAAAATTGAACATATTTAAGTAAGTACACAATAATCACATATGCCACTAACAAGAAAAACTATATGAAAAACAATCACATATTTTAACCAATATTGATCCTGAATAATTGGATTAAAAAATACATTTTAAGTAGCAGACCCGTGCCTCGCACGGGTTTTAATGCTTGTAAAACTTATTACACCAACGATTCCTCACCGAGGATCGATTCCAGGTTATGGTATGAAACAAGAATCTAAATTAAAAAAATTATTACAACTTATATCTCTGCTCTAAATACAAAATTACTATACCATCTAATTCATAGCTCAATCCTAAATCTGTGCTTACCCGCTCTAGCTCCGAAATCTATCCTGTATATAATGCATCATCGCTCTCATTAACATGATACATGTAGTAGATCATCCTTAAACCTAACTGCAAAGGGTTAGGTAAAACAAAGCAAGAGTGAGCCAAAGAACGCTCAGCAAGTTAATAATATAGTGAAACAACAATATCTCGATAATTCCACTACACCATATATTGCATATTGCAATGACAGGAAAACATTGCCTTAAGGCCTATATTCGTTGCAGTAGAGTCTATGGTAACAAATTTGCAAAATTTGGGCGTTGCATCCGGTTGCCTTGCAATAGGTCGATTTAGCAACGTTTTTGATACCATACAGCAACATAATTAAATCATTGCAATAATTAAAAACTATTGCAGTAGCATAAGAAGGTAGTTTATTGACACTTAAAGGCAACATTTTTCAGACCAATTGCAATGATTTTTTATAGATTAATGCAACATATTTCGACCGTATTGCAAAAATTTTTCAAAAAAAACAAATTAGTAAGGTCATGCTGAAAATACAATAAACCAGGCCATTTATAGCCAAAATTCAAGCATCATCAATATTTCATATTTCATAAACCATGGCAACTTAATGCCAAATATCCAAATGTACCATTACAGGGCTACATGACGAACAATTCAAAAGCAGCACCATGTAACAACATGGTCGTACAAACCATTCAAAATGTGAAGTAAAAATGAAATGACTAAAGCGCATACAAATAGCTACGAAATAGTCGCGCGCAAATTTAAACATAAAGTACATGCAGTCTACATGCAGTCAAGCATCGACATCTTCGTCATCTCATTCATTTTGGATATCTTCCATCTTGACTCCATGATAGTGCAGTAACTTGTTCATCAACATGTCCTGGAGAAAATCCACTAGTGTCCATCGAATTCCAGAACTACCAGAAATATTTCCTGCGGCGATCGTATGAAAGCAGAACATAAAGAATTGCTTCAAAAACAGAAAAAATAACAAGTGATGCTATCCCTGTTCCTACACCTTCATTATTAAACAAAAGTACAAGTGATACTACACCTTCGTTATTTAAAAACAGAAAAAGTGACAAGTGCATGTAAATTCTGTCTTCAACAGATAGGTACAAGCTTTTGCTACCTGCTTCCGCAATCATGTATGATTTGTTTAAACAGTCCATAACCCCGTGCTGGAAAATTTAATGTGGCCAAAGAGTCCAGAAAACATGAAGCAAGCTGCCCAAGACCCCCATTTCTAAGGGCAGCATCAGACTCCTATAGTTGATCAGTGAAAGAGAGAGTTAGATTTGGAATATGCACCAGAACAGAAGTGTCCATAAGACTACAGGAGTACGCTTAGTAACATTTAATGCTTTGATGTTGGTATCCACTATAAAATAGAAATTAAACCTATTGTAAATCCTTACGTAACTTGGGTGTTAGTCCCAAGCATTTTCATAATCAGTTACATTTTTCTGGATACACCACTACGGCATCATCATTAGCATACATCTCCTCTAGACACATTCTCAGACCATTATTAGCCAACTTTTAGCTACTGATGAAATATTTTCTTTATCTTTTCAATAGCCCGGATCAGTGGTGATAATAACTCCTGGTTGAACATAATGATGATTAAGTACAACTACCTGGTCTGTTAAGTTTTTTTTCTTTACTAGTATTAAATTTTATGAAATACTTGTCATCAATTAACTGCCCCTTTCACTTATGATGCAAAATTGGTAACTTCAAATTGTTAGCAATTTCCTAGGCAAATATTTGGCAATATCATGAAAATGATAATGTAACTGAAATCTTACCTGTTGTGCTACATTCTCCAGATTATGCCCAAGTTTTGTCAAAGCTTCACCGTATGCACCAGTTAATTCCAAGTTACCGATGGCATTTAACAGTGCTCTACCCACATTATAATTAAAGAGATTGATCTTTTCTTTGCTAGACAAAATTCAAGTGCACCAGGTACACCTTAGAGGCTCAAATCAATGGTTTATAGCTAAATGCATAAAAAGAAATCTTTGAAGTACCAGGTAACAGATAATCAGAACATGTTTTAGGTCATTTAAAAGTATGTGGCATTCAAGCTTTTAATATCAGTATGCATATTAAACTTTCGGTCAATGTACTATGCTGTAAAGTATTTTTATAGCTAAAAGCAGGTATACTGATAATTTTGAGATATAATCCTTACTTTGGTGTATCATGTTTATCAAGGACCCAGGACTTACAAGGATTTATTTTGAAATAATATTCCCTGTACCATGAAGTCGACCAACCATTCCACAAGAACTGCCTACTGTTTGCCTCATAAGTAAACTCCCTTAATTTGATCCTGCGTAAATATATAACAGTTACATGTGATGTTAACTGTACAGTTATAACAAACTTCAGATGGGGTTATTTTGAGTTGAAAGGTAGTCAAAGCACTGTAAGAGTACGTGCCAGGAATGTTAACAGTGTCATTTCTACTTCTCATAACCCTAACATTGTTCTCATTCGACAAAATTACCCAGTTTCTAACAGATTTAGCAGCTGAAACCGAACATGCATCACAATGAAAAATTAAGATACCAGCAGATGTACGAAAAAATACATGCATGTCCAAATGACTGCATGTTATATTGGGGTTGAGAATAAGGATGAAGTTGCTTGCAAAACTTGTACTCTTTCAAGGTGGAAAGTTAAGGGACCAGAATCGGACAATAATAAAGTTCCAGCCAAAGTCATGAGATATTTTCCGCTCAAACCTAGACTCCAACGGATGTTTATGTGTAAGGATTTCTCTAAATTAATGATCTGGCATGCAACAGATCGAAATGATGATGGGAAGTTACGGCATCCGGCTGATGCCGAAGCTTGGAAGATGATGGATGCCAAATATCCATAATTTTCCTCCGAAAATTGAAATGTCAGATTGGGCGTGGCTTCTGATGGATTAAATCCTTATTGCACAATGAGGTCAACCCATAGCACATGGCCAATTGTGATCGTAAATTACAACCTGCCTCCCTGGCTAAACATGAAACCAGAAAATCTAATTCTCTCAACACTAATACTTGGTCCCAATGATCCCGGTAATAATATTGATGTGTATATGCAGCCTTTAATTGCAGAGTTGAAGGATTTGTGGGATATAGGAGTTGAAACTTATGATGCCTTGAAGGATGAAACTTTTAAGTTGCAAGCAAGTGTTTTATGGACCATCAGTGACTTTCCTGGTTATGCAATGTTGTCCGGGTGGAGCACGAAAGGCAAACTAGCTTGTCCAATACGCAATTACGAAACATCATCATTGTATTTGAAGTACAGCAAAAAAGTTTGCTATTTAAACCATCGCAAATTCTTGGAACCCGACCATAAGTGGAGATTTGATAAGAAAAGATTTAATGGCGATATTGAGACTGGTCAAGCTCCTACAATTTTATCTGGTAGGGACATTGAAGAATTGTTGGAAGGTTATGCAAATGATTTTGGAAAGGGGAAGGGAAAACGGAAAGTTAGTTGTGAGGTCAACCCTTGGAATAAAAAGTCAATATTTTTTGACTTACCATATTGGGGCGACAATTTAATTCGACATAATATTGATGTAATGCATATAGAGAAGAATATTTGTGATAGTATTCTTGGAACTTTATTAAATATTGGTGGTAAAACAAAAGATCATCTAAATGCTCGCTTGGATTTGCAAGAGCTAGGTATTAGAAAGGTTCTTCATCCAACCACCTCTAGTGATGGAAAGCATCTCGAATATAGGGCGGCAAAGTTTGACATGACAAACAAAGAAAAGGATCAGTTCTATTCGGTATTTAAAAATGCTAAATTACCTTACGGGTTTGCTTCCAATATTAGCAAATGTGTGCAAGATAGGACAATTGTGGGATATAAGAGTCATGATGCACATGTTATCATGCATTATTTGTCACAGTTTGCCATCAAGAGAACATTGAAGCCCAAGGTTGCAGTGCCTTTGATTAGACTCGGTGAGTTTCTGAGAGATATATGTGCGAAAGTTATTGAGGTGGATGACATAAAGAGGTTACAACGGGAGATTATTGAAATTCTCTGTCAATTCGAGACAATATTTTCAAATGCATTCTTTGACATAATGTTTCACCTGCCCGTGCATTTGTGTAGAGAGATAGAGTTTGGTGGACCAGTCCACCAAAGATGGATGCATTCTATTGAGCAGTACCTTGGTAAATTGAAAAAATATGTTCGCAATAAGAGTAAACCAGAAGGGTCTATCGCAGAAGGATACTTGGATGATGAATGTTTGACATTTTGTGCAAGATTTCTTAATGATGGTGAAAAAAAGTCTAACGAAGATACAAGTCCAAATGCAGAAAGCAGTGGGTATGCTATTGGTTCAGGGAAGAACAGAAAAGGGAAACCTATTTCTTTGCCTGAAGAAACGTTGGTCAGAGCTCATCGATACATTCTATTTAATTACAATGACAAAGAAGTAGAAGAGCTAATTGAGTAAGTCCTAGATAATTAAATATTTACATTTTTAGAAATGTTTGTTAGGTAAATAAAATCTTCCATTACGCAAACTAACATATCGTACTTGTCCATAATTGCAGGAAACATCGTGCATTATTTGACAAAAATGCAGATTCCAAAAGGTATAAAAGAGCAAGAACACATACCGATGAGATTTGTGAGTGGTTCAAGAATGAAGTTGGAAAAAGGGAAGGTGTTTCAAGGGAACTAGTATCATTAGCAAAGGGTCCTAATCGAGTAGCTAAGAGTTTTAATGGGTATATAGTAAATGGATATAGGTTTCATACCAAAAAAAGAGACTATAAGTGTACGCCACAAAACAGTGGTGTCTTTTTGACAGCCTTAACCACTAGTTTCGCAAGTTCAAAAGATCAAAACCCGATTGTTGGGGATGTTAGTTACTATGAAGCAATCGAAGAAATAATTGAAGTGGACTATTGGGGATCTTTTAAGTTTGTTCTGTTTAGGTGTACCTGGTACCAACATGAGAAAGATTCTTAGGTTTTACTCGAGTAAACTTTAAAAAAAGAGTTTGCCAAAAAAATGATCCTTTTGTTCTGTCAACACAAGTGCAGCAGGTGTTTTACATTCAAGATCCTGTTGAAAATCATTTGCATTATCCAATAAAGAAGGTCTTAAAGGAGTTCTCTGATGCACAAGATAAAAATAATTTGAATGAAGATGACGTAAATGGGGAGTTTTCACATGACATGGACTTTAATTTGTCTACAATAAATCAAGATGATGAAGTTGATTGGTCCCGAGATGATATCCCAATAACACAAATTCCCATTCCATCCAATCCATTGGAAAAAACTGGCTGTGAATAGGCATGGTATATAATTATATTGCCATGGTTATTTAGATTAAATTAGATTTTAACATTTATGTATTGCATTCTCACGTGTTTTTTTTGCTAAATACATTGTCACGTGTTAATTATGTGATCAATACTAATGTGTTTTTTTAAACTTGTTACAGGATGGCAGATGAAGTAATGACCTTGAAGTATCTTGGCGGCTCAGTTCTGACTCATCCGGAATGGGATCTTGATAGGTTTTCATATTCTGTACTAATGGAGTGGGTCAAAGAAGATCTTAAATACAAGGAGATTGGAGGTGTATATGTCATACAAGACATGGATGATGGCTGGAAATTGGTGACAGATGATGCTGCTCTTAATGAGTTAACTAAAAAAAGGAATGTGGATGGAGTGGATTTATTTATTGACTGTGATGTTGACAAAGAGATAGCCCCAATGAAGCAAATGCAACCACATGTTATTATAAGGCCAAAAACAACTCCCATTAAAGCTAAAGAGAAGAATCCTGCAGTAAAGCGTAAATTTGTTACCATAAAGGACATCAACAATGAGAAGGCACGAATGATGACGAGGTGAAAGAAACCACAGTTTGATCATACTGCTCCAAGTCCTGTAGATGAGGGTATATCTTTGGAAGTTCCAACTGATGAAGGAATGTCTGATCATGAAGAATTAATTTGATTGGGAGATTATTTATCAACTCAGTATAAGAAACCACAGTTTGATCATACTACTCCAAGTCCTGTGGAGGAGGGTATATCTTTGGAAGTTCCAACTGATGAAGATATGTCCGAGGATGAACACTTGGCCGAAGAAACTGTTGAACAAGGAGTGAATAAGTATGAACAACGAAGAAATGTGAGAGTTGCTGAAGTTAAAAAAAAGGTTGAGGAACTTGGTTTGATGAGGCTGTCAGGGGACTTGTGTGACAGCCCCAAATCCGGGGTCATGAATCTGGGCCATCACGGACCAACTTCCATTCAAAATCAATATCTCTTGTTTTTTTTTATTAACAATTTATACTTATGCCATTGACCCCGCAATAATAAACACACCCACACCAGTCATATGCTCAGAGAACAACATTCACCATAATAAAAGTTTAGAGTTAAACAGTTATTACAAACCCAGAATCATACTTAAGTACATTGTTGAGTGATGCTTCTACAAGAAGCATTTCAACAACCAAATTTATTACAACCTTACACACTTACACACTTAATATACATAAGACCACTAAACCCCTTGCGCTGGTCATCTACCTCGGGGATTGATGCTAACGAGCTCTCAGAAGGTCGCCTTTCCCTTACCCTCTTTCGGGGCGTTCTGCGTATTATTGGCATACCTAGCTGTATATAGATAAGTAGCAAGAGTGAGCTATAATAGCTCAGCAAGATAATATTGTAAACTAGAATTTAAAATGTAACCAAGTATACATGTATATACATATGTAAGCAGTAACCAAATTATAAACTTTAAGGAATAATAAAACTCTTATTTAATAATACATCATCCACTTACTTTTATAAGAAAGAATTCTAGAATAATACAGTATCAGTTTCTCTTCTTAAATAATATAACAATCAATATAATCTTTCAGTGTAAGATTTCAGGATAATATTAAATCTCTTACTATCATCTTCTCATTTCCTTCTTATGTAACAATTTTTTTATAAATTAATATAAAATCAGTTTCTCTTCATCTATAACAATAATTCCATCTTTCATATCATTTTCCCTTTTCAGTATACCAATCTAACTTTATCATTTATTCTTTATTCAAATATTGTAGGGGTTTTCACTGTTGCCGAATACGTGAGGCACGATGATCAGTCGCCCTCCGTATCCGTCCCTTTTTACTATCGGTAGACGGAGGTAGGTCTGCCACCATCCCCCAGGAGGAAGGTCTACCACTACATCCTCCTTCGGCAACTCTTGGGCCGAAATGAAACATTAAGTGCTGGATTGTGCAACTTCCACACGGCCTCTTACGCTTACTGTTGTAATATTAAGTGCTGGACTGTGCAACTTCCACACGGCCTCTTACGCTTACTGTTGTAATATTAAGTGCTGGACTGTGCAACTTCCACACGGCCTCTTACGCTTACTGTTGTAAATTCCCCTTTTTATAAGATCATTATTCAATTTATCAACACCATTTCACATTTCCATTCCCGTATATCACTTTCATTCTCGCACATTATTTCTATAAAATATATGTATATAACATACACTAAAAAGAATGTTTATAATATAGCATTATAAACCATATAACCCTAGATAACAACTGATACCATTCTCTTTCATATCTCTTTTACCCTAGAGCATATTCGCTCCATTCGTAATCATCTCTATATTCATATTTCAGAAAACATATCCATCTCTCTTTAACTTCCCACAATCAAGAGAATATATTCTTTGCAATATAGCAACAAAAGCATCACATATACATAAATATATTTCATGATATTATTATTATTCCGAAGATAAATAATTTTTAAAGTAGGGATAGAAGGATCTTGCCTTGGTTTCTGTATCCTGATAGTATGGCTGGTCCCTCCTCCGGAATTTCTATAAACACAAAAGGACCGTCATTAGAATACCACATCTCTTACTCACTACCCTCTCGTATAACAACACCCTTTACACTTCAACATATGTTTAACGTATTATTATTTTTCCAAAGGCTCAAGAACTTAACCATTTATAAGCTCAATCGAAGTTTCAGGGGTTTTCACCATTTTCCCTAACGACCACACTTAACTGTAAAAATTCTCAGAAAATATGGATTTCGAATTTTAATATAAGGTCAACTGTCAAGGGTCCTCTGGCCACCCTACTACACTATCCCAAAATTTCGTGACTTATAAAAATGTCTAAGTATGGTAACTTTAGCCTCAAAGTTGATACAATTACGTTTTCTCGGTTATCGAACACCTTTCACTAAAACTGACTTTTCTCCTAAACCGTTCATCAGATTTTAACGCACCTTATATCGAAACGATCTACGAACTAAGCTCTATCATTTCATGGTCAATTGGTAACCTAGGCAGTGAGGTACCGTATGAATACAGGGGTCACAAAACAGGGCAGATTTCGTTCTAACGAAAATCGGACATTATAACGGCTATATTTTCGTACTTTTCAAAAATCAAACTCCTCCAAATCAATCATCCACCTTATACACCATCACCTACACCATGTGGTCATCTTACCAACCATGATTACAAGCACATACTCCTTCCAAAATCAACTTTAATCATTTACAAACACTTATAACATCATAATCATAACATTTATACCACTTAATCACTAAACACAACTATATCCATCATAAACATAAAAGAGCAAGCATGATTATACCTTCTTGAAGCTTTGATAACCCTTAACAATCCTTGGGTAGTCCTTAAATAACCTTATACTAGCTTGGATCAACTAAATAAATCATAAAAACAAAGTTAGAAATTCGGATTCACTGGACACCAGTTGAAAGAATCGCAAAAACGAAGGCCTTACCTACGTTTTCTGGATGAGGCTTCTAAAGGAGAGTTGTAGAGCATCTCACCAGCTTTCTAACCATATAAAGAACACAAAATTCCATTGAGAAATGAAGGAGATATGGCCGTTTTACTGAGCTGCTGCTGGTTTGTCCGAATTGAAAGAAATGGATGGGGGAGAGATTTTCTTTTGGCTTTTGATCTTATCTTGGCTTAGTCTTGTAATATCTAGAGTTTTGTAGAATGGTGTGGATATTTACATGGTTAAATGACTCATCTACCCCTTAAACTTGTGTTAGTGGAATGTGATGTAAGGAATGATGTCATTGGATGAGTTAATCATCTCATTTCTTTGGTTTTCTTAAGTATAATGCTACTAATTCTTGTAAATGATAATGTGGGATGTATCCTTGTTATTTTATTAAATCTTGGTTGTTTTGTTTCCATACTCGTCTAATTGTGATTCGTTTCGAGTATACCTCATTATCTCAGTGGCTTTTGAAATCATTTACGAATCCAATTTCCTTTGGTATTCCCTTAACTTAATAATCCCTTAGTTTAGTCTAAGTTCACTAATCCCTCAATATATAATTCTTATAGTATTTCCATGCTCCTTAATATCCAAGAGAAGCTTATTCGAAATCAAAATCTATATTCAGGAATTTCTGGAATCTATCGTCATTTCGAGTCACTTATTTTCCATGTACAACACTAATATGGTTTCTGTTCATTCCTTTTCCGTTTCCATTATGGAGTACTTATATACCCTTTCTCTAAATCCTCGAAATTTACTATTCATGTGATCACTGTAGCTTTGTTAAAGTTAGGGTTATTACAACTTGTTCCCAAAGAAGAAAGATGGATGTAAGGTAACAACAAATGAAAGCGATGACTACTATCTGGATAATGATGTTGAACGAGACTGTACTGATAATGAGAACATGGTTAAATCAAAGGTACATTCTTGATTCATTGATTCATCTATTTAATTTCCTATTTATAATTGTTTTTTTAAAATTTGTGTCAACTGATGATTATATGTTGATATAATTAATCATAAATATTTTTAGAGAACAAAAAAGGACAGATTTGTGGTTGGTACGGGCCCAAGAACTCGTTCTCAAGCTAATAAAACTACGGTTGAATGTGACAAGGAACCAAATGCAAATGAGGTTGTGGTTAGTACCAAAACTGAAAAACACATTTTTTTACCATAATTTGTACATTGTTAACGTTTATTGAGATTTCATACGCTTATCAAAAATTTCATTTTGTAGGCAAATGATGCGTCAATAGTTCCTACCATTGAAAAGCTAAAATCCTTAAAAAAAAGCACCTGGTTCAATGACTTCATACTTAGAGATGCGAAATCGTCAAAAAAATCTAGGCTGAAGCTGAGTTTTTTGCAGTCACAGTCACAAACTCAAACTGATAATTTGGTGGCACGGTCTAGTACTTTAAAGTCTCACCACAGTTTTGTTTCATTTTATAATTTCTGGGTACAAATTATGTGTTCTGTTCATGTGTTATATTACGACATTGGTGATATTTGTAGCTATATATCTAGTTTAGTGTTTGAATTCTATGCTTGATTTTTTGAGGGTTTTAGTTGCATTGAGCTTGTCATTTCAGCTCTTATAAGTTCCAATAATTTATAAAATTATTTGCTTTATTGGATAGATACACCTTCTGAAGCCAAAAAAAGAAAGACTAGAGGAAAGTCAAAAATGAAGCATGTTCATACGAGAAATGAAAAAAGAGAGATACCACTGAACCTTCTCGGGCAACCTGTATCACCTCATGATACCTTGGTATCTGAGTTTAGCAATTTTTTAGGAACAACGGTAAGGGATTTTGTGTCTCTTACATGTGTTAGTTGGCATGAAGTTCCTAACAAAGACATCTTGTGGAAATATGTTAAGGTAACAGAATGATCGTCTTATCTCGTGAACCACATGTAATATAAGTTGTATAATTTTTTTTTAAGATGGTTGACTTTGCACGTAATTTATTTTAGGATAAGTACATAATTGATGAGGAGGGCAGAGACTGGGTGATGTTAACGATGCGTGACCAGTTCAAGGGACACAAATCCAACATCAAGAAAAATCATTATACTCGCTATAAGACTGATGAGGAAAAGGATAAAGAACAGGCCTAGGGAGGTTCCTTTTAATGACTTCATGCTTCTTTTGGATTAATGGGGTGATGAAAAAGTTAAGGTAATCAATATCCCATATCTTTGCATCATTCATTCATTATGTGCATTTAATTTTTTTCGTCTACTTGTTTATAGGCCACTTCTAAAAGAAATGCAGAATCTCGAAGTAAAGTAACAGAAACACATACAGCCGGGCCTAAGAGTTTCGCCAAAATCACCAACAAATTGGTATGCATACTATTTTTTTTAATTTTGTAAGGAATAAGTTTACAAACAAGATATAGGACCCTCCTAGATATTTAAGTAGTTTTTTATTTTAATATTCGACATTGTTGGTGATTTGCATTATTTTTATGCAAGGTAATTGAGAAACCTCTTGTTGATGTTGATGATGTTGGCATCGATGTTAATGCTGGTGTCGTTGATGTTAATTCTGATGCTCCCCCTGCACCACTGTCACTGTTAGATGCTCGTGTTTATGTTGCAACGCGCAAAAGAGATCCCGAGCGCAAGTATAAGTTACCTACCAAAGCAGTTGAAGAAAAAATTGTAAGTATTATTTCTATGTTTATTTGGTAATGGTTTGATCAGGTTGCATATTTCATTTATTTGCTTCACATGTTGTATTACAGTCAAATATTAAGAAAATTCTGGAAGTCGGCGGAGGTAATGTTGAGGATGCTAACAAGCTAGTTCATGGTGGCAAGGAACACAGCCACTCATATCTTGTTGGGAGGGTTAATCGGAAGAGGGTGTCAAAGAAGAAATGTGCAGCTACAACAACCACCCCTGTATCAAGTGCTTCATCAGATATGTTGGCAGAATTAATAGCAAAAATACGTGAACAACTTGCACATGAGATGGATGAAAAGGTTAACAAAAAGGTTTAAGAGAATGTCAAGCTGATGATGGCCAAAATCGCTGAAAAGAATCCAGATTTAAAGGTTGATATGGATGAGCTAAGTGGTGAGCCATCGATCGACGATGTTTCCACTTGATCTGGACTGCATAGTATTTAGCAATCTTTAACTGCATGGTATTTATGGTCTTTTGAACTGCATGGCTAAGACACTGTGGTACTTAATATGTTGACGGATTTAAATTTATCAGTCTTTTGCACTGTGGTACTCTTGTATGTCCAATGACTTTGTAATTTGGCATGCATGTGAAGTTAAGAAATAGACTTTCTTCTGACATTGCTAGTTTTGTTTTAGTTCAAAGAGTTTTTAAGATTTAAGTGTGATTTTGGTTTATTATTACGAATTTTGGTAACAAAAATTAGGATGCTGCCAATAAATAAAAGTATTTTTCTAATATTTATGTGTTGTACATAAATTGAAACTATTATTTGGAAGTGTTTAATAAAAAAGTGTTGGAATAAGTGAAAAAGATGTTGCAAAAATTTAAAATTGTTCAATAATAAGATGTTGCAATAAAGCTGAAAAGGTGTTGCTGAAAAAAAAAGGTGTAGATAACAAAATGTTGGAATAAGAAAAAACGATGTTGCAGTAGAGTCTATGGTAACATTGTATTTGGTGTTGCTATAGATCGTAAAGTGTTGCCATAAATAACTAAGGCAACATATATACTGATGTAGCCATAGAATTGAACAAAGTGTTGGCTTATCACCTAAGGCTACGGGACTATATCCAACATCACCAAATTTGGAAAAAGTGTAGCCTTAGACCAATTTTTGGCTTATGGCAACACTATTCTTGATTTTTTACACTTTTTTCGGGTGTTGGTAAAGATCATATATGGTGTAGTGACCATAACCTGTTGCTCTGATACCAACCTGTGACGCCCCAAATCCGGGGTCCAGATTTGGTGCCACAACCAATACAATTAAGTATAACTTAATTCTACAGACGACCCATCAACAAGGATCGATCTCATGTTATAGTATGAAACAAGAAACTAATTTCAACAGCTATTAAAACTACTATACCTTCTTATCTGAAGGGCGGTCCATGCTGACTCTGCAATCTATTCTTTAGAGAACACCTCAACGCTCTTAATCAAATGATCAATCGCAGATAGTCAATCTTTAACCCCTAACTGAAATGGGAGGGAAAATAAAGCAAGCATGAGCCAACAATGCTCAGCAAGTTAATAGTATAGTGAAATAACATTATCTTGATCATTCATTGATGAACGACATCAATGATCAATTTAACTGAAGGGAGTAATTCAACTTCCATTATAAAATTAAACTTTTCATTCTTCAAAACATAACTGATATTGACACCTGAATATAACAGGGGATCAACTGATAACAAGATAGCAATAGATATGCTGGAGATAGTAAAACAATACTAGCATATGATAATGACAGGGCATAATTTGATAATTGAACAACAATAGATATCTCAAAATTTGTGTAAAGCAATTGACATTTCAAATGGTAAACCAATTTCATTTCACAATAAAGTAAAGTAATCATCATTTTAAGAAAACTGATTGAAATTTTTATTATTTCACCATAACAAACAATACGGGTGCTCAACCCATAAAGTTCCCATACCGGACACAAAGTGATAGCTTGGATATCTCTTAATAATCCGAATAATTCTCATACAATCATATAAATTCGAAATAATAATTCAAAAATTTTGAAAACTAATCATGCAATCCTATAAATTTCGAAAACCTCATATACGAATAATAATTAAATTTTCGACTCATGTTCATCATTGTCGATTCACCGGCTCATTACGAAAGTCATTGCCGACGGGCAAAAATTTCGGTGGTACTCTTAATTGAGCCTCCAACACGAAAATTCTACCAATTATAAGCAGTTAACATCAAATATAGTTATATATAAGCATCATAATTCGAACTGGACAGCAAAGGAGCCGAGTTAAAAGCTCGAGCAACATTACCGAACAAACTATACATATATTTATATTCAAACACAAACTGCTTAACTCAATACCATCATGATTCGAATATAAAAACGAACACAAGAATTCATGGGCATCAATTTAACAAAAGAATCGAAGCAAATTGGTCAAAACTCAATATGGGTTTTATAACTTTCTTCATAAAATCAACATGCATCGATAGTAGGAGATAGAGGGATGAAAAATACACACAACCCCGGTCTCGGATTGTTCAAACCGGCCGGAAAAAGGGTTCAACGGCGAGGAGAGAGAGAGAGTACCAAGAGAGAGAGAGTCGAGAGAATGCAGAGCAAGAGAGACGAAGAGAATGAACTGGAATGGTGAGGAGGTGGCTGTGGTGTTAAGGAAATATCCAGGGGTAAAATAGTAAATTTACAATTGCTTAACACTTTTCTGAAAAACTATTATTTTAATCACCCTTAAATCGCAACAAAATAGAAAATGGGGAGAAAATATTTCATAAAATTTTTTAAAATAAAGATCATGAATTTAGAAGCATCCCCATAGTTTGAAAATAATATTTGAATAAAAAACGAAATGTATACGAATTTTCGAAATAAAGACTCTGTAAAAGAAATAATGCTTTTTAAATCATTTAAAAATACCAAATCACACAATCAAATATCCACACAAATTTTCATAACTCAATAACATCACAAAGATGATCATGCAAAAGATTTCATGATTTAAATCGACTCCAATGATTTTATTTGATTTTTAAAAGATTAAAAATGCAATTTAAAAATACTTTTAATGCTCCAAAAATATAAATAAAATTCCACGAGCATAAACGACATATACCAATTGTCATGTAATCACATAATCATGCTTTCACACATAACTTGACTTCATCAAAATTTACTCATCATATATTTCACATATTTTCCACATTTAACACTTAAATAAACATTTAAAAATCGCGAAAAATTATAGGTCGTTATACTACTGGTGGGAAGCAAAGAGAGCAATGGAAGGTAACGCGATTATACCTTGGATCAGATTTACAGAGTTGTTTTTAGAAAGGTATTTTCCTAAGTATCTGGAGAATCAGATGTAAATAAAGTTTTTGGAACTCAAGCAAGGGGCGATGACTATCGCAGACTACGAAGCCAAGTTTATAGAACTCTCGAGGTTCGTACCTTATCATGTAGACACCGAGGAGAAAAGAGACAAGCGTTTTCAGCAGGGATTGAAGCCCTGGATATAGAATCGAGTCGTTGTGTTTGAGATCACCAATTATGCAACCTTAGTTCAGAAAGCGTTCATACTGGAAAGTGGAAGTGAATTGTACCCAAAGGATAAGGATGGAAAGAATAGGAAGTTTCAGAATAGCGGAAGTAACTTTGTAAAGAGATCTGACAATATTCGGGGCGACAAGAAACCATTTGTGAAGAGGGAGGATATAAGCACTGATACTAGAAGGATTGGGAGTCATGACACCAGAGGTAGCAATCAGAGGTTCAAACCTCCGTAGACAATTAATGTGATGCAAGGAAGACCACCTCTGCCAGAATGCAAGACATGTGGAAAGAAACACCCTGGACCCTGTTGATAAGTGCATATTTTTGCATTTTTTTATTACCTATTTATTGTTTCAACTAGTATTTTAATAAATTATTTTGTTGCATTTCAGGAAATTCAAGAAAAAGTGAAGAAATGGCAAAATAAATATATAAAATGCAAGGAAGGGCAAAAGAGGAAGAAAAAGGACTTAAATGAAAAAAGGAGAAAGAATTAGGAGCTTGGAGGAAAAGGAATCTTTGAAGACATGTGGAAGGTGGAGATCATCCCAACACATTAATTAAGTGTATGGCCAAGATCCACTCAACAAAGCTTATGGAGGAAGAAAACAAATGGATGACTATGATTTCTCCACCACATTTAGAAGGTGTAGGGTGGAGATTCACCCAACACACCCCTTAACCCTAATTCTCATCCTATAAATACCCCTCACCCCTTGTATTAAAAAACCTAGATTTTAGTGTAGTTTTAGGGTAGATTTCATTTCTTCTTTTGTAGTTCTAAATTTTGTAAACACTCATCTTTTCATTAATGCAAATTTTCATTTCTTTTAATTTCTTGTATTGCTCTCTCGTTTATGTTGCCTTGCTTTCATTATTTTCGTAAATTCGTTTAGTGGACAAAGTAGCGAAATGCTAACCACTTGGGATTGAAAGTAACGATTTTATTTTCTTGTTTCTAGTTAATAATCGTAGTTGAGCCCATTTAAATCTCCATTTTATTGTGGGTTTCATAATTTTTAATTGTAGATCTAGTTTTTATGCTTTATGTGTTAGTGTAATAAAATTAAAAAAAATAGTTTTATAAATTTTCTTTACGTACTTTCTATTTCTTTATTTTGGTTTAATTCAAAGTAAAATCATTTCCCCTATTTTATTTCCTCTTGTTCGAACCAAACCCAGCTCTGTTTACATTGTTTACGTTTTTCTTTTTGTTCACTCCTTTCACCCTCAACATAGGGGTGGAAATCGGATAATTCGGATACGGATATGGTCATATCCGTATCCGAATCCGTTTTTAAAACCGTATCCGAATTCGTATTCGGATTCGGAAATATCCGAAAAAATCTTATCCGAATTCGAATCCGACGAATTTTATCCGGATACGGATAATATCCGAATCCGAATCCATTTTCCAAAAAATGATTTTTTTTTATTTATGAAATTTGCATTTAAAAATAAAAAAATTCTATAGAATTAAAAAATCAGATCTTTACAAATAATAAATTAACAAACACTACTTTATTCATCACCCTTGGCCACGTCAGCATCACTCAAACCATCCATAACCTTATCTCCCAATCTCTCCGGCACCTCACCGCCTTTGTTCCCGGCGCAACCTCGCTGGACAAAATCAGATCTCTTCATTCTCTGATGAAAGCAACCATGACATGTAACCAAAACTCAATTACACTTGAACTAGCACATAAAATTACTGACAAGTAGTTACTCGACTATACAAACCCAGAAACAAGATTACAACATCAAACTTCGATAATCAAGGGACAAACTGGCAGTAGTGGTTCGATTGAACCATAGTGACTGACCCATACCCTCAGCCGAGCGTATACACACACACAACACATCTACATACATAACTCACACACCCATCGCCTAATACACCCACACCTCTGCTATTTCACGATCTGCAGCCACATATACACACGCCATACTCTGGGTTTTTGCAAAGAGGTCGAGAAAGAGATTTAATGTAGAAAAGTAAGAGAGACTATAGACAGTAGACACAACCGAGACCCTTCTGGATAAGTCTGGGTTTTTGATTAAGGATATGAAAATCAATAATGAAATGAGATTTTAGGGTTTGACTAGTGGATTGGACTACAGTGTTAGTGGGCTGGGCCCAAAGAAATAATAGTATGTATATCAGTATATATGATATATATAATTAATTAATTATATATTAAAACTATATATTATATATAATTAATTTCGGATACGAATATTTTCGGATACGGATGCGCCTATATCCATATCCGTATCCTAAATTCCCGGATTCAGATACGGATAATATCCGGTTGATTCCGGATACAGATAATATCCGCTTTTTTCCGGATACGAACACAGATATTTCGGACGGATATCGGATTTTCCGGATTTTTTTTCCAGCCCTACCTCAACATACAAAATCCACCAGCCTTTTCTCCTTCTCTTTCCTCACTTTTTCCTTTCGCAGCAAACACCTGTTTCTCCCTTCGAATGGCCAGCCTTTGTCATTATGTGTTTTCTCTGTTTTGTTTTGTGTTTTGTTAAGTGCAGTTTCGTTATTTTGTTGAGTTTTGTAGTGGTCTTCCTCTTGTTGTTACTTTGTCGAGTTATGGGTCGTTGTTTTTTATTTAAATTGTAGTCAAATTTTGGTTTTTCGATTATGTTTGCTGAGTTTATCTGCTTGCTATTGTTGAGTCAACTGGCTGGATCGTTCGTTTGATTGGTTTTATAGTTTAAATGCTGCGTTTTGAGTCCTCTTTGCCGCGTTTTATTCTGAATTGCTCTTTGCTATTTGGTTCGCTGCCTGCTGAGTTGTTGGATTCTCGTTGTTGAGTTGCTGTAGAGTTGAGTCGACTGAGTTACCGAGTTTTGCTGATTTTTCCGAGTCTTTATTATTTTAGTTTGTGGGCTATTGAGTAGTTGTTTTGGTGTTGAGGTGTTTGTAATTTTTCTATTTTTCCGAATTTCGCTTGAGTTAATTTCTGTGTTTTGTTTGTGTCGAGTTTGAGCTGTAGAATCATTGAGTGTTGAGTTTTAATAATCGAGTTTTGCTGTTGTGTAGTCTGAGTTCTTTACTGCGAGTCCGAGTCGAGTTGTTCCTTGTCTGTTTTGTATAAACCATGCTGCATTTGCTTAGTTTCTGTGTCGTTGTTTGGGCTGAGTAGATTTGGTGATTGTTGGGTCTTGTTTTCATTTGCCGTTTGTTGTTACTGAGTTGTGCCGAGTCCAGTCTCGTTTGCCTAGTTGAATTGTATTGTGTAGTAAGTTAGCAGTAATGGTGTTGAAACTGTGAAATGGTGAAGATTGTGATTATTTTTGTGTGTTTGGTTGACTGATGCTTGGGTATTTAATAATTTGGTTCGTAGTGTTTTAGAAATAAATGATTTCTAGTGTTGGTGTGTTTTTGGCTAGTTAGATGTACAAAGTCCTCATGTCGAATTTTTCTAAAAATTTCATGTAAATAAAAATTAGTTAAAATTCAATTTTCTACTTTTAATAAATGTTTTTATTTTTAGAATAATTTAGTTAATTAATTTTAGGATAATTTAGAAAATAGTTTTAGAAATTAATTAGTAAAATCCAATTTTCTAAAATCCAAACTTGTTCTTATCCCCCTAAATTAGAAATTAAGAATTGCGAAAATATTAATCTCTGTGGAACGATATCTCAAGTATTAAAACGATGAAATTGTGCACTTGCAATTTAAATCTTTATTTTTAGCACATCAAGTTTTTGGCGCCACTGCCGGGGACTAAAATTTATTCGCGCCTTAATTTTTAGTTTTTCGGATTAGTTTTACTTGCCTTATTTTTGTTTCATTTTTTTAGGAAAAATCGGAATTTTTGGAGGCGTGCTTCGGTAACCCGTATTTCCCTATTTTTGCCTTTTTATTTTTAGAAAATCACAAAAAATTTGAACATTGAAAAAAAAAATCCCAAAAAAACTAGTTAGTAAATGCATATTTGTTGCATCATGCATTCATCACTTAGGAGCACATCATGCTAGTTTTATTTTCTTGTTTTTAATTTTTCGTACCCTATAAATTGTGGTGATCGCTGGAGGACCCCAAGGTACGTAAAATCTTCTTTTCTTTAGATTAGGACACATAGTTAAGGGCAAAGCACTCATTTGTAAATAAATTTTAAGGGCAAACCACTCATAAGATAAGGGGAGAGATTTCATCATTCTTTTCTTAGCCCAAAAACAATTAATCCATCATTTTGCATACCCTAGCCTTTAATAAAATTAAATTAGACATGGCCCCTAGGATTCTCGTGCTCAATTAGGAAGGTACCTAAAAAACGAAGTAATCTCTAATTATTCCGACTCTTTGGTGTCTAGGCAAGCGAAAGCTTACCTAGCCAATTAAGATTTGGTGTCTAGGCTGGTGTTTAGCCTCTTGGCAATGCTTGTACCTACCTGGCCAAATCGGTTTGAATAATTTTTTATTTACCGAATTTTTGGTGGTCCATAAAGTTAGGAGCAAGGTCTAGTTTATTTTATTAAGGAACCCTAGATGTAGGATTTTTCACCCTTTCTTTTGTTTGTTTAATTTATCGCACTTACTTGCTACGTGTTTACTTTCATGGTTTATTCGAACTACTTGGCATAGGGATAATTCTGCTAGGCTAGTGAGATCATTTGAGATTTCTTCCTTGTCTGATTCTGAGTCTTTAGAAATTTCCGAACTAGTAGTAAGTTAGTAACCATGGCCATGTCACTTAAGGATCGTTGTTACCCCGCCCGTTCTTCTCAACCTTCTTGCATCACTCTTCCCCCGGTTAATGGTAATAATTTCGAGATTAAAGCTCATCACATTAGCATGTTACCTAAGTTTACCTGGAGTGATGGTGAGGACCCCTATCTATTTATTCATGAATTTGAGGAGGTTTGTGCATTGCAAAAACTCCAACAACTTTCCGAGGACTCCATTAGGCTTAGACTTATCAACTTCGCTTTGAAAGAAAATGCTAAGAAATGGTTGTATAGTCTCTGTAACGCCCCCAAATCCGGGGTCAGGGATTTGGTCGTCACGCGGAAATCCTTAATAACAAATCGCCTGTTTAACCACATTAAACCATCTGTAGTCATTAATAATTGAGTTACAACATTTGAGACCCCAACCACCAAGCATCTTTTAGGTTATAGGGCTAGAAACAAGAACGAAATCCTTACTACTAGTATAACTTCGTTGAGAAGTACACCAGCAACTTGTACTATTTTGCGCAAAGTAACATATATATTACACACCAATATACTTACATATAACTTACTCCAGCTATAAACTTTCTAGATCATATCGTCTTCATAAGGGCACACTGCCCGCTTCATCTAAGCCATGCAGATAACCTCGTCCGGCTACCTTCCACTGAAAAGTTAATAATTGAAAACAAGCAAGTATGAGCGAAAGAATTGCTCAGCAAGTTATTACTAGAGTTTAACAAAATATCCCATCATGTGCATGGGTTTCCAACATTCAATTGATACTTAATATCATTCTTGAAACATTTATAACCACGAAATTCTATAGGGAAAGTATAATGTTTGAAAATAACATCAACTGAACAATATACCACTATAATATAAAAGATGCCGTTACAAGGTAATTAAATAAATTATTACCATAAATAGTCACATCTTGTTTGCGCAGTAATACACCAACATAAACTTGCTGGTTATTCAATATGAAATCACTTACTTATTGATAATATAATATCAGTTTCTCTACTATAACAAGATAATAATCAATACATCATCTCAGTATAATGTCTCAAAATAATATAACATTTGAAATAAATCTCTCAATATAATCTTTCCATTTTCCTTTTTATACAACAATTATATAAAAATAATATAAAATCAGTTTCTCTTCTTACTGTAAAAACAATTCAATCATTTCATACCATTTTCCTTTTTCAGTATACAAATCTGAATAACCATCATCAATCCTTTCTTTTAAGAGTTTTGGGGATTCTGCTAGCGCCAGATACGTAGGACGATGATCAGTCGCCTAACCGTACCTGCTCTCTGTTTACTACTAGTATAAGGAATGTCAAACATCCCTGGAGGAAGGCCACCTGCTACATCCTCATTCGGCAACTCTTGGGCCGTAATAAAATATTGGGTGCCGGACTGTGCCACTCCCACACAGCCTCTTACGCTTACTGTTGCAATGCCGGACTGTGCCACTGCCACACCGCCTCTTACGCTTACTGTTGCAATGCCGGACTGTGCCACTCCCACACAGCCTCTTATGCTTACTGTTACAATCCCCCTTTTTGTCAAATCATTATTCCATTTATAAAACACCATTCCACATTTCACCTTTCCGTTTTCATATCCGTATTATAATCATTTGAAAACATTTATACAGGTATATCAATTCAAGACATACATTAATTTCACTATGACATTCCTTAAACAACCTTTTAACAATATTTAATCACCCTTAAAACACTTAAAATATCTAAAGAATAACTATTCAATAATCCTTTTTAAATGAATATTATAATTAATATTCATTGAATTAAATAACCATTCAAATAACATTTATCAATATCATTCCAGATATTATTAACCGAAAATGTCTCATTTATAACCATTTGAATATCTTTATTATTATTCCGGAACAAAGCGATTGTAAGAAAACTTTTAAAAATAATAATCATCTAATTAAATAAATTTAATTAGACAAATAAGGTTTATTTAATCAGTAGATGCTTCCAGAGGTATCTCCTAATTAAATAAACACTAGTTTATTAATGATGTTGCCATTAGGTTAATTATTGCGAAATTCTTTCTAAAAACTTTGTCCGGGTTTTCGAAAATATACATTACAAGATAACCCCTTCCATTCATATATCAATACCTTTAAAGTACACCAACTAAAATACTTTACATGTAAATCCCTTTTTAAGTAAATCTGTAAACATCAACCCTTGTACCCTTATATAACAAAATATTTATTAATAACGTCTGAAACAGTTTAGAACTCAAATATCCTCAATTTACACATAACTGTAATATTATAAAATAACTTTAGATAACAACTGATACCATAATATCATAAAAATAACCATAATAACAACTGATACCATTTCTTCCCATATCACTTTACTCCTTATAGTATATCACTCTCTCCATATCACATATATTTCCAATCAAACCATTTTACTTAAAAGTAAACAATTTATCAAGATAAAGATAGAAGAAATCTTGCAAATATGGACTGAAGTCTTTTTCCACACATTTCCTATATATTCAAAATAAATATACTCTGAACGATAGAGTATGTATAAATAAACTTGCCTCTGGTCCTAGCACCAAACGGAACACGGCGAATAAATCCTTGGCGTTTCACCCAAGCAGTTCCATGAACTTTACACGACGCATTTGATCCTTCCTTTTTGATACACGTTGCTCCACTCGATCACGCCCTAATGGTACTTTAATTGTTACGAGTACGTGTCAGTCCCCCCTTGTATCTCGAGTAGACACCACTCGGAATTACCACTAAGTCACATAAAGTCAAACTATCGGTGTCCCCCCCATGGTTGATTACTCGAATACCACGTAATGCACACAACCCATTTAGTCAACTTCACTTAACATATGCAATTATAAGACTAGTGTCATTCTATGACAAAACTAAGTTTATAAATAATCCTCAAAACGCATTAAATCCCCGAAACACATAAATCCTTGAATTAAATCACTTAGCACATAAATCCTCGAGACAACAATTACCCTCGAATTAATTCACTTAACACATATACACATAAACAGTTAACACCCAAATCATACCTTTAAACCATTGAAATCAAATAAGTTAAATAAATTAAAATGCAGGGGTTTTTTAGAAAATTTGGGCATGAGGTATTCGTTTATCGGACTATGGGCACAGCCCCTCAATATCAATCAAAAACAATTCAACCCTGTTTTTACAAAAATTAAAGTTGCCTCAACTTGCAGCAACATAAAAGTAAACAAGTACAGAAAGTACCCGCCCAGACATGCGGCACCTAGCACATAAGGAAAAGTATCCGCCCAGACATGCGGCACCTCAACATTTAAAGAAAGTAAACTAAGTTTATCCACATTTAAGCCAACACCACGTAGTTGAAAATATGACTTCTGACAATTACTACTACCCGACTTATACCATTTAGCACATAGACATTTACAATTTAGCCAACCCTTATATCTATATTTTATATGACAACAACAATTAGCACTTAGCACTTAGCAATTAGCACTTAAACATTCATAACGAGCAAGATCGTATAACCTTTACATATTATTCGCCCGTCACAATTAGCAATTAACAATAAACATTTCACAATTACTAACCCGCACATTAATCGGGCCCACAATTAATATCTAAATGATAATTAACAACCCACCATCATTAAACCCGAATATTAACGAGACCACAACATAATTCCGACAATTACAATTAACAATTAGGCTCTCCGAATTAAATAACGAACATAAACTATAATCTCACAATTTAAATATAATTAAATTACAACAAGTACATAATTTAATTAAAACACAAATGTATACCATCTCGGTTCCGATTGGACCCGCCAGAAAATCCATCTCGCCGGAGAACTACTCCCCGAAATCTCTCTCAACAGCCCCTCTCTCTCTCTCTCTCTCTCTCTGTTGCAGTACACGCCACCACCACGCCACCACGAGACCGCCACCGGCGACCCCCTCTGATCGCTGCTGCTCCTCCACCGCACCACCTCCCCCTTCGCGCGACCCTCCTCCGCCTACACACACACCAGTCGCGTATACATACACACACCTACTCACATATACACACGCACACACGCGTGTATACATACACAATCACACACACACACACGATTTATATGAATATATATAGATGATAAGCAATTGATTTCCCAAATCAAGAACCCCCAATTTCTCCTCTCTCTCCCCAATTGATTTTGTGCGGCTGAGTGTATTTGTGTATCGATGTATGTATCTGTGGTGTGCTGTGTGTTTTTTTATCAACCCTAATGGGCTTTAGGCCCAATAACAAATTAAAACACCCACTTAATTACTACACACTATAAATAATATTTTAAACTAATAACTCTAATTTGTAAAAATAAAATTTCTAGCATAATTAAATACTTGAATATTTTTAAAGATTTTCGGAGAAAGAAATAGAATTAAATCTAAATTTTCTAATTTGATATGCATTTTACAAATATTAATAATTTATAAAAACAATTCATAAAAATAATAATTGTGATTCATAAATCATAATTTACAGGGCTTTATAAAAATACTACAAACATTATTGTTTTAATAAAACCTCGAATTTTTGATATTATAAATTAATCGAGTAATTTCTGCAAATCCTCAAATAATTAGAATAATCATTTTCTAAGGATTTTAAAATCTCCAAATTATTCAGTAAATCTAAAATAAAATCTTTACTAAATAAATCCACACTTCAAAATTAAACCTTTGCCCAAATAAACTATTGACTCAAGATATCTACTCGGTCAATAAATTTTTTAAAAAGGGACCTGATTCCACTTAATCCGAAAACTTGAATAATAAAATAAAAAAAAATCCCTCCTCATTTTAAGAAAAAAATTATTATTACTGAAATAATAATAAAATCATTTCTTGAAAAATCCGGGTTATTACAGTCTCCCCATTAATTCTATTTCCACGTGGGATCGAGGGATTCGTGTTAATTTTTCTTAAAAAATATTTTCCAAATCACAAGTCTACAAGGATTACAAATGAGATAAATCAATTTCAACAGAAGGAAAATGAGTCTTTTCGGAAATATTTTGATCGTTTTAAAATCCTTTTATCACAATGTCCCCACCATGGAATAGAAAAATGAAGACTTTGCAAAATTGTTTACGAAGCCTTAGATAGTCAAACAACTGCCTTATTAGAGTCAATGTGTCAAGGAAAATTCATGGATAAAAATGAGGATGAAGGGTGGCAATTTTTCGAAGAGTTAGCATAGAAAACTATGTTGTGGGAGTCCACTAGGGAACCGAATTAGTAGAACGAAGCATCTAGTTTATCTTTTAGGGGTGTGCATTCTATTGCAAACAATATCGCAACCGATGCCAAATTAGCCACCCTCACTAGGAGACTTGAAGCTTTAGAAACTCATAGTGGCCCCTCACACATGTACCCGAATCAAGGGATGCAAAATCTATAAGATTTTCAACAAGTCAATGCGGTGTTTCAACCAAACCAATGGAATGATCCTACCTACAATCCCGGGTGGAAGAATCACCCAAAATTCTCGTGGAACCATGGCCAAAACTACCAAACTCAACCTCCTTCTTTTCAAAGGCCCAATCAAAATTCTTACCCAACTCCAAACCAAGTTCCTTTTCCAGACGCGACCCAAAATCACGTTCCTTATCCAACTCAAGCTCCCGCCCACCCTTCCGGCTTTCATGAGTCGGATATGAGAATTAATTCTTTGGAAAAGAGTCTTGATGCGCTTTTGAAATCAACGACTAATTTGGCTCAATCTCAACAAACTTTCATGCGAACCATGACTCAAGATAGGCAAATTTTGAATGCTAGTACTCAAGCCATATCTAAGTTAGAGGTTCAAGTTAGTCAATTAGCCAACGTCAATGTGTGAACGAGAAAAGAACAAGTTCCCGAGTCAACCCGAGGTCAACCCTAAATTCCCTCTCAACCCAAGACCTCATGAAAATGTTAATGCCATCATTTCTTTAAGGTCGGGAAACAAAGTTGATAATCAAGTAGGAGTCGAGTCCCCCGACGAAGAAGATGAGTTAAATGTTGAAGCAAACCTTAAACTTGATCATTCAAACCATCTTCCAAATCCCGAGCTTCTCGAGTCATCTAGCACACCACCTTAATTTCTTGAACCTTCACTTTTAAAATCCATTCTCGAAGAACCTAGTGAACGAGTCTTTAAGCCAAAAGATCCTTATCCTCAAAGACTCATTTCTAACAAATAATCGGCTCAAATGGACCAAATTTTGGAAGTTTTCAAACAAGTCAAGATAAGCATTCCTCTTTTAGATGTCATTCAACAAGTCCCTTCTTATGCCAAGTGTCTAAAAGATTTGTGTTCTCACAAACGTTCTACCCACGTCCCAAACAAAACCTTCTTGACCTCTCATGTTAGTTCAATTCTTTCGAGTCAAATTCCCGTGAAATATAAGGACCCCGGTTGTCCTACAATTTCATGTGTCATAGGCAATACTTTTGTGGACAAGGCGTTACTTGACTTAGGAGCGAGTATGAATCTTCTTCTATTTTCGGTCTATCAAGCCCTAGGTTTAGGCGAACTTTAAAAGACAAACATGACTCTCCAATTAGCCGATCGTTCTGTCAAAATGCCTAAGGGAATAATTGAAAATGTGTTAATTAAGGTTGGTGAATTCATTTTTCCGGTTGATTTTGTTGTCCTCAAGACTCAACCTGTCACGAATCCTAAGAACCAAATCCCAATCATTCTAGGCCGACCTTTTCTTGCTACATCCAATGCCTTGATTAATTGTAGGGATGGTTCGATGAAACTCACTTTTGGTAATGTGACAATTAACCTTAACATCTTTAATGTCGGAAGAACCCAATGAGCTTTATGAATAATCAGTAAGGGTTAATCTTGTTGATGACATTGTTAATTGGTCAAATCTCGAGGATAGTGAAATTGAGTCTCTTCTTGTTGAGGATTTTCAAAGGAATAACGAAACCAATCGAGAGCTTCATGAGTCATTTAGGGATATGACCTCGGGAGAGATGTTGAGAGAGTTGGACGATATTTGTTCTAAGTGGGAAACCAAACCTGTGGAGGTCTCTTGTGAACCAAATCTTATTGTTAAAACTCCCGTTGGCGAACCACCTATATTTGATAAATTGTTAGAAGATTTGAATGAAATTTGTTCTAAGTGGGAGAACCCTCCCGAGATTTTTAATGTTGAGTCCGTATAAGAGTCCCATGGAAACACCACCTACATTTAACTCAACTTTGTATCATCCCGAATTTGATCAACAGCCCTTGGGAAAAGATGAACCTTTATCTTATGTCATTCCTAGTGATTCAACCAATAACCAAACTTTCATTGTCTCTAATTTGCTTAAACAAAATAAAGAAGCCTTAAGTTGGTTTAGGGAAAATATTAGTGAAACGTGTTCGATAAGGTTGAATGATTTTATGTTGCTTGAGAAAATCTTTTCTAATGAAAATTTTCAAAAATGTCTTGAAATTTTCTCAAAGCTTCACCCCAATTTTCCCACCGGCATCGGCTGATTCGATTTTGTTCCTTTACCTTCCCTCATGTAAGATAGGTATGGGGGATGAATTATATGCGTGAGTCGTGTTAATTAGTTATTTTCATATTCATTCGTCTCCGTCATCCCTTATCAGGAATTATCTCCTCATTTTCCTCTACTCATTTCTCTTGCATTTGCATACATTGAGGACAATGCATGATTTAGGTATGGGGGAGGGTTTTTAGTGTAAATACATAAAATTGAAAAATCCAAAAAAAAATGAAAAAAATCGAAAAAACCAAAAATCGAGATATTTTAGCTTAGTTGTCCTTCCCACTCTTGAATTTTAGAACTAGTTGGTGTTAGCAATTTTTCGAAAATTATATGTATAACGCCTTTAGATAATTTGAACGTAGTCAAGTAAGGTTTTCCTCATGAAACATGTGTCGAACAAATTTTTTGCTTAAAAGTTCAAGACGACACATTTGCACAAGACCTTTGATGGAAAAATTGTATAGGAATGTTATTCGATACCTGAGAGAGAGCCCACATGTTAAAACAATGTCGAATCAAATCTTTGTGAATAAAATGTTCGTATAGCATCTATAAAAAAAAGAGAAAAAAAGAGAGAAAAAAGGTGGGGGAAAGAAAAAGAAAAAAAAAAGAGTCAATAAGTGTATATAGTCGTAGAGTGCTCATTGGTACCCGAGCAATTAAGTCTGAGGGGACTTTGTGCCTAGTAACCTAAAGCCCTTTGTGGTTTGGGATTGCTGACCCAACGCTCGCTACATGGGTATTAGTGCATAAGTCTTTTGGGACCTCAATCATTGCACGATTATTTTAACCATTAGTACTAATAAAATCTTAAGTTCTAATAAATTCTTAGTAGATAAATCAGTTAGGTTGGGCTCATTGATAACTCGAGTAAGTAAGTCCGAGGGGACTTTATG
This sequence comes from Kitagawia praeruptora, assembly GCA_037693485.1. Classification (NCBI taxonomy): domain Eukaryota; kingdom Viridiplantae; phylum Streptophyta; class Magnoliopsida; order Apiales; family Apiaceae; genus Kitagawia; species Kitagawia praeruptora. The sequence continues at coordinate 120,010,795 of CM075352.1, forward strand.
CCTAGCAACCTAAGGTCCTTTGCGGTCTGGGATTGTTGACCTAAAACTCGCTAAATGGGTATCAATGCAAAAGTCTTTTGGGACCTCAACCATTGCACGGTCGGTCCAACTACCAAGAACGTGAAGTTTGGCTAGATACTTGTTTTAATAGAGATTTGGTTAGTTCAATATTGGTTGAAAAAGAGAAAATGTTCGTATGCACTTTATCCATCAAAGGCCTTAAATTCACTACTGTTAACTCGAATAACTTGTAGATGGGGGGGTTGAATACAAGTTATATAATCGTGTCTGATTTTTGCTTGGTTATATGAACAAGAATAAACGAATGAATCAAACTCTGTTTGTATTAATAAGATCAAATACAAACTCTACCAAAGGTGTACAAATACCTTTAGCAGTTGCTGACAATACAAATCTCTCTATTTGTTTCGAACTTTCGAATACAAACCTTATACAGAGCTACGCACATTCACACACATCAACGAACTCTTTTACAATGATATAGAGAGAGTATTTATAATGCTTCCTATCAACTAATTACAGAAAGATAATCTATACATGACAATGTTCTGCCGTCGAGTTGATAGTTTCCATCAATAGAAAATTATTTCCTTCATAAAATCTTCTTGCTTGTTTCTCAAACAAAGATCCTGTTTTATAGCACTTGCCAGTTTCTGTAGCATCCATAATGACATCATCAGTAACACGACTGATATCAGGATTCCATCTTGCATCAGAATCTGACCATCCCATCAGTACTTGATCAGTAGGTAACTTGACATATCAGGATTCAATCTCAGTTCCTGACATGTAGTACTCGATGCACTGTTCATTCCTGACTAAACTTTACATATAACTGTCTAATACATATTTTCTATACAAAGTGCTAAATCCTTTATAAATCAGGAAATACAAAAAGTATAAGTAAAATTCTATTCTCAACATCACAACTCATGAATTATTCCTAACAATCTCCCCCTATTTATGATTTAAAATCTGAAGCATAAATCTGAGTTGTTGATGTCAAAACATATAACAATACAATCAGAATAGAATTTATGAATTCAAAAATCATGAAGTTAAGTACCTCCTCTTTCAGATATAGACATAGTATCCAGTACTTAGAAGAAAGAATTCAACTATTTGACGCTTCTTTTCCTTTACCGCTTCCCAGATAAGATTCACCTCTGTCATCCTCAGTTCCTCTTTTATTTCTCCCAGTCTGTTTATCTCCTCCCCCAGTATGTTGCCTTTGAACTATTTTTATCTCCCCCTTTTTGACATCTGCAACATTAATTCCAAGAGATTCAGTAACAGAACAAATGAGATTCATCAGAACTGCTTGATTTTCCATAATAGTGACTTGGTTATCTTCAAGTGTTTGAAGTCTTGATTGAATTTCAACTTGAGATTTCTGAATATCTTGTAGAACTTCAGAATTGACTTCAATGTTGAAAGTGTTTGGAATATCTTCAGATTCAATTCTTGTAGAAGAAGTTGCCTGTGTAGAATGATATTCAAGTAATAAAACTCGATTAGAGTTACAAACATCTTCATCTTTCTGATCTGAAGTTTCAATATGATCATCTTGTCCTTCACCAATATTCTGTGTACTAACATCTACAAAACCTGACTCCTCCTTATATTGATCAGATACTGTTGATGTCTCAATTCTGGCTGATATTGGTACTACAAACAAAGGAATACTAGGATCATTATAAATATCTTCTGGTACTGATGTTGTAGAAGTTTGTCTTAGCCTTTCACCTCTTCTGTTTATAATTCCTCCAAGCCTTTCTTTTTGCTTCTGAGCTTTAACTTCTGGCTTTGAGTTGTGCTTTGCTAAGTCATTCTTCTCATACATCTTGATAAAAGAATAAGTACCAGCATCCATACCAAGATTTTTAGACCAAGATTCAGGAAAAACCTGATCCCAGAAATCAAACGATGGTGGTTTCCTAATTTTCTCTCCACTACTAGAAATCTGTTAATAGACATCACGCCTTTAACATCGTTCAGTAATGCCACCGATGTCTTTGTGTTTTAAGACATCGCTTGAAATAAAACCGATGTCTTTGTGTTTGAAGACATCGCTTTCAAGAAGAACCGATATCTTAAATAAACTAAAATAAATTAAAAAATCCCGCGCACCCCAAATAGTTTCCCCTTAGAATGTTTTCCCCGGTTTGTTAAAATATTTCCCCCCCTTGGCCGATTTTTTGTTCCCCCCAAAATTATCAAACACACTACCACAACACAAAAAACATAAAAACATAAAATCATAAAACAAAAAAAAACACTCTCTCTCGTTACTCACCCCTCTCCTCTCAAGAACCCTAAATCTCGCCTCTCTCTCCCTCTTCCCCCTCTCTCTATTCTCTCTTCCCCCTCTCTATACTCTCATCCTTTCCTTTCTATACTACCACCCTTCTTTTTCTCAAATCTCAATTCAACAAGAGATTATTCGATTCAAACTTACAAAACTGTAAACTCAATTCGCTTTGTTTGAAGCTCAAATTGGTAAGTGGCTAAGCTTGTGTTTGATTTCAATTACTTCGATTTAATTTTCAATTGGGAATTTTTGAGCTCGAAACCCTAATTTTTTAATCTGTTCTTAGGTTGAATATTTAGTTGTTTGTATAACATGAAATATGTTCATAGATTATTGTTCTTCTCATCCCCGGTGTCGTTTTCTGGCGAGTCACGATGGTTCCAGGTCCCTGTCATGATGGCAATGCTCAGTATTGTGGTGTTTTCTATTTAATGATTTTCTTTTGAAATCCATTTTAACTCGGCAGTTAAAAGTCTGTTGCACCATTTTTGTACAGGTTCTGTGAGTTTTAGAATTGTACTTGTCACTCTGCTGATATTTGTTGTCATGTGTGTGAGGTGCAAGACTAAATTTGGCTGGCATTTAGTGCAAGTTCTATCAGAGAGGTAGTTTCTTAAATTTATCTTGAAAAAGTGTGCTTTCAGAAAACAAATAATTAATTAGTTTATCTGTTTTCCGTGTTGCTGTTATAGGCTAGTTTGCTGTACATTGGGGTTCTTAGCAGTTTTTTAATATACAGGGAAGAACCAGTGCTGAAAGACATTCAACCTGATGAGCTACATGTGAAAATGCAAGATCCGAGTTTCATTGATGAGGTTCAGTTGATTGATGTACGAGAACCTGAAGAAGTGTAAGCTCACTTCCATTTTGCTTCTTCGTGCTATCATAAAGATACATATGCAACTTCTTAAAATAAGCTGCAGATGCTTATAATCTTAGTATCTGGTCTGGTAACTGGGTCTGATTATCATGAAAGGTTTAATTTTACTAGCAGTTTATCTTAAAGTTATTCCTCTCACTTCCAATTTAGAAGTCAAGTAGTTCTCTAAGCATATATAAATATATATGATTGAATAGATTTAATTTTCATAATGAGGTACCAGTGGTTGATGCCCTTCTGTTGTCCATATGCTAGAGTATACTGATGTCCATATCAGCCTGAGTTGCTCTCCTTTTTTCAGTGTAGTCACACAACTCTCATTTTGTCTTTCAGGGAACGAGCTTCATTACCCAGGTTCCAAGTTTTTCCTCTTCAGCAATTTGGAAGTTGGGGTCCAGAAATTACATCAAAGCTTGATCCTCAGAAGGACACATATGTATTGGTAAGTATATAACTACTACATATTTGTCGCAGTGAACACTTACCATGTTTACACATATAAGTGCTCATACATTCTGTCAATTGATTCTTGATTCCTGATTTTAGAGTTTTACTTGTTAATATTGTTTGTTTGATGATTTTAGAGTTTTAATATTTTCAACAGTGGAGACATTGTGCACAATGCACATTGAAGTTGTGTGTGGACTCATATGCTCGAGCGGTACCCATGTAGAAGAACTGGGTGATAAGATGATGACTGTTACATAGTTAATGCAGTTGTCTATGTTGGTTATTAAGTTTTCATCTTAGGCCCTGTAAGTGACACTAAACTGAAATCATACTATCCTAAGTCTTTTAAGTTCATTGTCTCTTGTATTCAAAAAAAAAAGTTCATTGTCTCTTACTTTGTTGTAAATCTGTCTCCTTTCTATTAGAATTATTAATCAGCATTAAAGATTGGATGTTGACGGTCCCTTTGCTAGTTCTTAGTGGACAGGCTTGGTTTTGCAGGATTATTTTGCTTCATCAACTCCCACACTTCTTTTCAATCTGGAACTTGACACATTACGGTATATGGCTATTACTGGACAAGCTAATGGTATTATTTGATTTTGTTTATAAATGGCTAACATTTTCAAATTTTCAGTGCTGATCTGGGAATCATAGGATTTCCACCGAAAGAGTTACAATATCGATTTCTATCTCAGTTCACGCCCATCTTCTACATTCGGAGAAGGGAGTAAAAGTTCATGCTGCCCTGCTCATCAGCTTCAATGGCCTTTCTCTCTCTTGTAATCACCTTTTACCCTTAGTGAAGATTGTAAAAGTTCCGGAAGCGGAATTCACCAGGTTAAAATCTCAATTGCAGAGATGGAGAAGCGCTTGAAATCCTACGAGACATCAGTTCAAGGCTGAAGGCAAGTTGGTGCTCCCTAAGCTAATGGGATGGACATGTATCACTTTATGGAACGCATATAATTATTAATGGGTTAAAATTGCTTGTTTATCTTTGAAATTATGTAATGCGGATTATATTAAGTTACCGGTTTTCCTAAAAACCTCAAGTGTATTGTTAAAAATTGGGCTTACCAGGATCACATATTTATTTTAATACAATTCCTTTTGTCACTGAGAAGCATTCTTTTTCAGATTTAATTATATAATCTATTGAATGAAGCTCCCTTGCTCTATAGCAGACTAGACAGTTCACTGGATTTATAGATTTCATGCTTTTCTCCTCACGTTTTTATAAATTTCACGCAGGGAGAAAATCTTTAGGTACTACTCCTTGCTGATGGGACTGTGAACCTTGATTTGGCAACAAAATGGACATGCTCTACTGAGATTGCAGGCTGAGTTCCTACCAATTGATACTGCTGTTGTTTGCCTAACTTGGAATTCATGCCCAGGTGAACTTGTATTTTCTTTATTCACCATGTCACCTTGCACATGAAGGCTCTGGTTCCTTTATAATTTTTTTTTTAAACTTGCATAACATCCTGTCATGTACTTGTGGTTGCTACCACAACGATTGTACTGAGTGCTAATCTTACACCAACGTAGCTTTATCAATTATCATTACAGACAGAATCTGGTTATTTCCGCCAAAGGATGAATTGATTAGTCTACTTTTGGTTTCTTCCAGTGCTAATATTACCACGGGCCTTGTATGCAAAGCAAACCTTGCTGTCATATTTTTCCAGTACGTGCTGACCTTGTGCAGTGAACTATTATTTTTCTTTCCTTTTGACCAAGCTAATTCTTTTCTCCAAGCTGTTTTGTACCTATATTTTTGCTTGTTTTATCCTGAATCATGTTAAGGGTTGTGCCATATAATTTTTTTCATGCAACAGATTATATATATCTTTCTTGAACAAATCATGACAATTGTGAAACATCAATTTTTGAGTTCCATTAATTCTTGCAAATTGAATTTTGAAAACTTGGGCTGGACATTGATGTGATGGGGGCAGGCTCTCACAAGTGTGACATATATCTCCTCCTGCAACCCAAAATTTTACGACCTATTTTGTTGTCTTGATGCATTTCCTAGCGTAATTTGGCTCAAGGTGCAGGCTCCTTTTGGCCTTGTCCAATTCCTCTGGTAACGTGCTTTCTTTGGCTGAGTTAAAATTGCCTAATGTTAAATTCAATATTTTTTGCACTTGCCAAAAATAACGATTATATATAATTGAGTACATATAACGATTAATTTTTAGAAACTATATAAAATTGTATGATATTTATTTATTTGAACTTAGTTTTCACTTTGTTAATTATATTATAAATAAAAAGTTTAGAATTTAACACTTACTAGTACTAGTTACAACAAAAAAAAATTCTTTTATGTACATCTATAATCTATATGGGTGGAAGTAAATAGATATGTCAACCTCTATAATCTATATGGGTGGAAGTAAGATTCATCTTTGCCAATAGGATTATATCTGATCTTTTATACTTTATGTGTGAACTATCAATCATCATTAAACTGAATCAACTTACCACGATATTGGAGTCCATATTTTGCTAGGTGTCATACAGACCAGAAGTCTTATTTGTACAGTATTAATTAATAGCTTCACTTATATATATAAAGGAGACAAAGATACTATATCATAATTGTATTCTGTTGCAGTGAACAATTTTGCATGTGTTACTATGTGTGTGTGTGTGTGTGAGTGAAGTAAAATGGTGTTCAACTTTTATAATTCCTGCTCAATATTTCTTGTCTTACCAAGCGTTTTTGCAGGACCTTGGAAGGTGATGCTTAGACAAACATACAATTTGTATGCTTGCGTGGCTGAAAGTGCTACTCGATTTACTTTAGGTGAAGTAAGTACAATTTTTCTAAATCTTAATCCTCATTGCAGCATTTTTCGCGCTCTACCATCACAATTGAGTGTTGTATCACTTGTTATGTTTGACATTTATTGCTAAAATTTAACACTATCTTGTATATGCAGACCAAGGAAGAACTACTGAGGGTCCTGGGACTTCAAGAGGAACAAGGAAGCTCACTTGAATTCTTGCGTAGAGGCTACAGGGTCTGCTCTCCCTTTATGTATTTGAGAGTTTAATTATCTCTAGTTTAACATGACGTCTTTGCCCATATATATCAGTGCTTTGTCATGTCCCAACCCTCTTTTGTACTCTGGGAGGGTTCTAGGCTAAATATTCATAATCTGAAAAAACTGTTCTGCCTTTAATTAAATTAGAGGACCAAAACAAACATTTTCTAATCCTGAGTAATTTTATACTTATTTTGCAGAGTTCGACTTGGTGGGAAGAAGATGTTGATAAGGAACTTCATTCAGCTTGGCGTAGTTGAGCTGCAACGGAAGAACAGAACAACAAGAGCTACTAACATTCAAGTCCAAAGAAATGCACTAATATATATCATTAGGAATATGTTGGTTGTTTTTGTGGATAATATTGATGTAGTAATCAGCTTTGGCTGTTTCAGATTAAGGTATTGTAGTTTGGTTTCACTAGCTAGCTTTTGGTATGAATGTTTTGCAACAGTTTGGAGTATGGTTGTTTGAGCCATTGTACGAATGTTTGGCATATATATGAATGGCTATTTATGTTTTTTCTGGGCATCTATTGATCAGTTTTTAAATTTTTTCTGTTTGTAACAATAGCAAAAAAACATCAGTTTTAAATGTAGAACATATATAAAAGCGATGTCTAATAGAAACACACATGTCCCAAATGTTTCCAGAAACCGATGTCTAATACTAACTTAAATAGCGAATAAGTATAAAAACCGATGTCTAATATATTATTACATATCGGTTACCACAAAGAAAACCGATGTCTAATGATATATTTAACATCATCCAAAACCGATGTGTAAAACAACGTTATACATCAGTTTCGATATAAGACATCGATGTCTAAAACAGACTTAGACATCATTTTACTTCCAAATAATGATGTATATGTCGATTTGTGAGTTGTGTACAACATGTTTATTTGCATCTAGCACCTGTAATAAGACGGTAGAAATGTCAAGTTCATGCAATTTATGCAAAACTATTGGATATAAACATCATTTTTTTGGTTCAAAATCGATGTGTAATAGCTTCCTGGACATCAGTTAAAAACCGATGTCTATGACATTATACAATAGACATCACCGACAAAGACATCGGTATGGTTTTTTAATAGACATCGGCCAGAAACCGATGTCTATGAGCTTTTTTCTAGTAGTGCTCCCTCACTATGGAGTTGATCATCCATACCCTCATTCTCACTTTGACTATCTAAAGTCAACACTCTTTCTACCTCTCCTTTTGCCTGGTCAGGAGCCAGCCGCTCTGATTGTGAATCAATATCCATCTTTTCAAGTGTATCACTCAAATTTGGATTTTCAAGTGTATCACTCAAATTTGGATAAGTGCTCTTATGACCTACAGAAAAATAGAGTTTAGAAGAAGTTTTTATACCTGAACTCACATGGAGAGAGGGTTCCTCATTTGTCATGGGGCTTGAGGTTTTCTCCAAGGAGTGAGCTACTATAGTCTTTGAATCCTTACAATCATCTTCTTTCCTTCCAGAGACTACAGGCTCCAGTATACCACTTTTAGGTTGTTTACTAGACTTTGATGTCTTCTGTAATACTTCATTAGACACCATTGTTAGTTAAGTGTTGTTTGCTGAGACTCACCCTCAAGGTGGATAGACTCTGACTGAACAATGTTTGTTTGATCTTCAAGAAAACCAGTCAAAGTTATTCCTCCCATATCATAGGGTTTCTCACTTGCAATTTCAGTCATCACAGAAGACCTTTCAACATCAGCTATCACAGATCCTGAGTCATCCAACCTCTGACTAGATGGTTCTTGTGTTGCAATGACTGTGATCTGATCTTTCCTACTATCCACCACTGGTGCAATAGTATCTTCTGTTGACTGCAATTTTCTATCTACTTCCTCCAGTTGTTCACCTTGAGCTGAAGCATCTTCAATAATGACATCCTTGTCAAATAAATATGCATGAAGTGATTGAAGTGCAACATGCTTCGAAAGTCCAAATTTCTTGACTAATTGTCTTCTAACAGATACATAGAAATACATCTTCATTAAGTCAAGTCTTTGATGTAGAAGTCCATATTCATCTAGAAATAAAAGTTTTGGTACTCTTTCAACCAGAAAATCTAGAACAGGCCTTGACAACTTCACTTTGAGAGAAATTAGTCCCATAGCCAGTCTGTATGATAATGTAGTTTCCCATGAAGAATCAATATCCAGATCTCTATAGTTATTTGCTAACTTGATTGTATGTTCATTTGTAGAGACCTGCATAATATTAGTTGGACTAGACTCTGTGTGTAGGTGACAATTGAATCTTTCTCCTTGTTCTCCTAGTGTAGTGAGCAAAAGATTTATCCTGAGAAGACTCAAGAGGTGTAGACACAAAAGTAATCTTGGGATGAGATTGTTTTTCAATAGACACAGTCTTTTGAGAGACAGTATCCAGTAACTGTTTTCCCTTTTTAAGTACGACAATCTTTTGAGAGACTGCAGCCTGGCTGTGACTAGGTGCTTCATCTCTTTGTCCTAGCTTAGAAAGTCGAATTGCAGCCTTCAATTCTTCTCTCTCAGCAAGAGATATATTATCATCATCTTCACTAGAACTACTACTACTTGACACAACAAATCTTCTCTTCCTTACAACTGATGTCTTTTGAGAAACACCAGAGGTTGGTTTCTTTGAAACAATAGGCTGTGGATTAAAACTTTGTTCTTGAATTGTTTCAGAGACTATAATGTTTTGGGCTACTTGGGTAGACACAGGTGGGTTCTCCTCCAAATGAGATTTCTGAGCCATTTCACCATAAAAGAAAGAATAATTGTAGAGAGTAGGAAGATGAGTTTTAAGAATTACCTGAACATGATGTGGATAATGAATTGCAGGTATTTTATCAAGATTCTTTTCATTGTCCTTCTTTGTAATGTCAGAGAAAATTCTCTTTTGATGTACATAAGAAGAAACACAATGTTCTCTACCAAATCTAGCTTCAACATCAGGAATAAAATGGTTAATAAACATTTGCATAAATCTATGATAATAAACCATTTTCCTGTTTTGATCTCTTAACCCAAGTTTAATACTCATCTATTTAAGATAATGTGACCAATGTTAATTACTCTGTCATAAAGCAAATTGTAAGCAATATGTGAAGTAACAGAAGTAATTTGATCAAAAGAACTACATTTACCAGTAAAGCATTTAGCTAATTGATCAAAGAAGAAAGACCACTCTTTCCTAAGAAAATATCTTCTTAACTGGCTCATGTTATCTAAAGGTCCATTATAACCTAATGCAGATAACATAGTTCTAACATCATCATCAGATGGTACATTCTCATAATTCAAACTAACAGGCAAGTGAAGTACTGAATTAACAACATATTCAGTAATATCAAAAGAATCTTGTCCTAAGTGTAGAACAATCTTACATGATTGACTCTAAGCAAAATCAATTACCTCAGCATTCTCCCAAGCTTGTGTAACAGCTGCTTGATTAATCTGTGGAGATGCTGTCAATGCATAACTTAATGGTCCATACGCCAGAAAGTCCATGTTTGGATGAAAATTAGTTAACACTCCTTCCTTGTTGGTGATAGCTGCTACATGATTGTTCGTCATAAAATCAAAGTCACCAAACTTGAAGGCTACTGACTTAGGTAATCTTCTTTGAGCTGCCATTTTTGATCTGAAAAGAACTTGAAAAATTCTTGAAATGGATTAGTGATTTTGAAAACTCGAGAGTGTTTTTGCTTTAGAGAATATGAAATTTGAGAAAGCAATTACACGATTAGAGTTTCAAAACAAATATATTTCACAAATCTTTCAGACCACTATCCCACGTCGACACGTAAATTGACAGGTGTCAGTCCCTGAAAAGTGCGGTTATCCACGATTTTTGGAAAATAAAATCCAAAATTGATTTTCATGAAATAAATCAGGGTATTATCAAGATAAAAATCAATACTGATCAGCTTCCTTTTCCTGTTGTGACCTCTCATCAAAATAATCACAAAATTCAATGTGATTTAAAAATAATTCTCAAATTCTGATGGTCACACTTGAAATCCTGATCAATATCATCCTGATTCCAGAGACTTAAATGGAGTTTCCACGTGGCATTTTTTTTATTTATTTTTCTGAAAAAGAAATAAACAATTAATCTGAACAAAATCAATTGGTTAGATATATTCGACATTTCTTGAAAATACAAGAAATACAGTCACACGCGATAATTAGCATCTGACTTCATTGATAGTTCCAAGTGACTGTTCAGCTTCTCACGTCTTTCTATAAAAGAAACAGACACCTTATGCCATTCTCCATAAACCTTTCAATTTCTTTTCTTCTCAACAATGATTCCCAAACCAAAACTCCATTCGAACCCATTCTTTAGGTTTTTCACAGTCGATGAACATCCTGTTCTTGATCATCTCTTTGAAGAGACGACTTTTCTCATCGAACTAGTCATGGATGGAGTAGTTTTAGATAATATCCAGAGGTTTCTCCTAGAACATCCATCGGTTGGATACAATCTTCCCCTAACCTCCTCAAAACTTGAGGATGAAGAATTTGGCCGAGAGTCTGAGGTTGATCTTGATGGGGATGCTATACATTTAAGTTAGCTACTCTCATTCAAGTCGCCCAGACAAGGAATCCAAGAGCAGATGAGGCTGTTCAAATCCCCTGATGGATTTCTTGAGATGCTTCTTGTCCTGTATCTCAGAATCCATATCATTAGACAAGTATAGAATTATCAGTAGAAGTTAGACAAAAAGATGTTGTATTTCATTTCCATGTATGTAATGCTTTCAATTAATGAAAATACAATTTCTTATTATCTACTTGTATCTATTGTTTATTGACTGAATTGAATGATGTATAAATTATCAGTATGCAAATATTAAAACTTGCTGGCATAGACTTAACACATCACAAAATTAAATTACTACACAAAGTAAACGTCAGGATCTGAAACAATTTTTCACAATCCTGATACTGACACAATACTGATGATGTCAGCTTCCTGATAACAATTCTAATCTTGATGATTATTAAAAAATCTATCATATTGAAATTTATCAAGGTAAAGTGTTATAGCTAAAGCATTTAACAATCAAATATAGATCCTGACAAGAATATCAAGTCTATAAGCTAAAAACAACATACCTTGCTACTTTTGCAGATGTTAAAGATCTAGAAATTTAACATTCCTAACTCACTTACTAATCTACTGAATGTAGTCTCATCAAGTGGTTTAGTTAGAATATCTGCAAGTTGTTTGTCAGTAGGAACAAAATGAAGTTCCACAGTACCATTCCCAATATGTTCTCTAATAAAATGATACCTGACATCAATATGCTTATTCCTTGAATGTTGAACTGGATTTTCTGCAATTTTGATAGCACTAGTATTATCACAAAACATAGGAATATTACTAAATGTCATACCATAATCCATCAACTGATTTCTTATCCAAAGGAGTTGTGCACAACAACTGCCTGCTGCTATGTACTCAGCTTCTGCAGTTGAGGTTGAAACAGATTGTTGCTTCTTGCTTGCCCAAGAAATCAATCTATTTCCCAAGAATTGACATGTACCTGTAGTGCTTTTCCTGTCTATCTTACACCCTATATAATCAGAGTCTGAATAGCCAATTAGGAAGAAATCAGATTCTCTAGGATACCACAAACCAAGATTTGGAGTTCCTTTGAGATATCTAAAAATTCTCTTCACAGCAATTAAAAGAGATTCCTTAGTATCACTTTGGAATCTAGCACATAAATAGGTAGAAAACATTATATCTGGCCTACTTGCAGTTAGATATAACAATGAGCCTATCATGCCTCTATAACTAGTATTATCCACTCTCTTTCCCTTAGGATCAGAGTCTAGTTTAGTGGCTGTTGCCATGGGTGTTTTTGCAACTGCACAGTCTTGAAAGTCAAACCTTTTAAAAAATCTTTAATATACTTTGACTGATTAATGAAAATACCAGTCTCAGTCTGTTTGACCTGCAAGCCTAAGAAATAATTTAATTCACCCATCATGCTCATCTGATACTTAGACTGCATAAGCTTGCTAAACTTAGCACACAACTTTTCATTAGTAGAGCCAAATATGATATCATCAACATAAACTTGAACTAAAAGCAATTCACCTTTTATCTTTCTAAAGAATAGAGTTTTGTCAATTGTACCTCTTGTGAAGCCATTTTCAAGAAGAAATTTAGACAAAGTCTCAGACCATGTTCTTGGTGCCTGCTTTAGTCCATAGAGTGCCTTGTCAAGTTTGTAGACATGATTTGGAAATTTTGGATCAACAAATCCAGGTGGCTGTTCCACATACACTTCCTCATCAAGTTTGCCATTTAGAAAAGCACTCTTTACATCCATCTGGTATACCTTGAATTTTAAATGAGCTGCAAATGCAAGAAACATTCTAATTGCTTCCAATCTTGCTACAGGTGCAAAGGTCTCATCATAATCAATGCCTTCTTCCTGAGAATAACCCTTGGCCACCAGTCTTGCTTTGTTTCTTACAATCATACCATATTTATCTAGCTTGTTTCTGAAAACCCATCTTGCACCAACAATAGATCTATTTTTAGCTCTTGGTACCAGTTTCCAGACTTTGTTTCTCTCAAACTCATTTAACTCCTCCTGCATTGCAATTACCCAATCAGGATCCTGTAAGGATTCTTCAACCTTCTTAGGTTCATTCTTTGAGAGAAAGCAACTATACAAGCATTCATTTTGAATTGATCTTCTAGTTCGAACACCACTATTTGGATCACCAATAATCAAATCTTCAGTATGATCCTTTGTCCATTTTCTAACAGGTGGTAGATTGCCTCTAATAGATTCTCCCCCTAAGTTAGTGGTATCTCTTGTAGAAGAATTCTCGCTGCCTTCAATAACTCCCCTTTGATCAATAGAATTAGTAGATTCCATATTGTTGCTAGTTACTGATCTTTCCTCAGTAGACTCTGAAAGATCAGTTCCTGATGGAGTAGACTTGGAATAGCTAGTCTGCTCCTGATGATCACTGTGTTCTCTTTGATTTATTTGTTCCCCCTCAACAGTAGCATTCCTTTGAGAAGCAATAGAAATTCCTTCTAGAGAACCTTCATCATCACTGGAGAGTATCTCAGAATTCTTCAAATTTTCAAATTCCAATTTGTCATGGCTCTCATCAGTTTTCAGAATTCCAAATTTCTTATCATCAAATGCAACATGAATTGATTCCATAACAATGTGAGTTCTGAGATTATAAACTTTGAAGGCCTTAGATGCTGAATATCCTAGAAAGATTGCTTCATCCGATTTGGCTTCAAATTTTCCAAGTTGTTCTGGATGAACTTTTAGGACATAGCATTTGCATCCAAAGATGTGAAAGTATTTCACACTTGGTTTCTTTCCTTTGATCATCTCATAGGGAGTTTTTCCATGACTATTTACCAAGGTACAGTTTTGAGTGAAACATGTAGTGTTAATAGCTTCTGCCCAAAAATAGGTTGGAAGTTTTGCATCTGCAAGCATGGTTCTTACTGCCTCTATGAGAGTTCTGTTCTTTCTTTCCACTACACCATTTTGCTGAGGTGTACCAGGTGCAGAAAACTGTTGAGTGATTCCATTGTCTGCACAAAAATCCTCCATTGTAGAATTCTTGAATTTTGTACCATTGACACTCCTAAGTACTTTGACTTTGTACTCAGAGTTATTCTGAATATTCTTGACAAGTTCAATGATTTGTTGAGGAGCTTCATCCTTCTTGTGTAGAAAGAACACCCATGTGAACCTTGTGAAATCATCCACTATCACTAGAGCAAATCTTTTCTTGCTGATAGACATAATGTTTACTGGACCAAACAGATCAAGATGTAGCATGTGAAATGGTTCAGTAATTGAATTTTCAATCTTGCTCTTGAAAGTGGTACTTCTTTGCTTTCCAAGCTGACATGCATCACAAAGTCCATCTTGCACATAATTTGCCTGAGGTAGGCCTCTCACCAAATTGTGCTTGACAAGTTGATTAAGCTTCTTGAAGTTGAGATGTGAGAGTTTCTTGTGGCAATTCCAGCTTTCATTACTTGTTGCTTTGTTGTAGAGACATCTAACAATTCCTTTAGATGTATCACTTAAGCTGGCTTCATATATGTTACCATGTCTTTGACCAGTTAGAACAATGTCTCCATTCTGCATATTCAAGATTTTGCATCCTTCTCTGTCAAAGATTTATTTGTAACCTTTATCACCCAGTTGACTTATGCTTAAAAGAGTATGTTTCAAGCCTTCAACCAGTGCTACATTTTCTATGATTACATTCCCCAAAACAATTGAACCATATCCTAGAGTTTCTCCTTTGTTGCCATCTCCGAAAGATATTACTGGGCCAGCTTTCCTCTCAAACTTTGTAAGCAGGGACTTCTTTCCAGTCATATGTCCAGAGCATCCACTGTCCAAGATAATTGAATGCTTCTTTCCTGTGCCCTGCAGACAAAACATAACTAGTTAGAATTTTTTAGGACCCAACTTTGATTGGATCCTTTCTTATTAGATTTAGAAACAACAGGCTTTGAAGATTTTGCCTTTACTTTACCTGTTGCAGAGTCAACCTTAGACTCTGATTTCACAAACTGTTTGTGACTAGGAGTTTCAGATTTCAGAGAATAATAGTCATAATACAGTTCATGATATTCTCTACACATGTAAATGGAATGAAGTAAACTACCACAATGATAACAAGCTTTTTGTGGTTGGTATTGAATTTTCTGAGTTTTGGGGAATCTGGACTCAGTTTTCCAAGAAGGTTTTTGATTGCAGTCTAGGGCCAAATGATTATGATTTCCACACTTGTAGCATTTTTTCTAGGTGCATCAGGTACATTCTTGTAATTATTCTCTTTGTTAATACCTTCTTTTCCATTCCTATTTCTCTTGATCTTGCTAGACTCTGAAAGACCATCTAATCTTTGTTTCAGACAGAAACCCTATGTTTACATTCTTAGGTTTCTCTAACACTTTCTCATCTGAATTACTATTATTAATCCTTTTGTGTACAACAGGGGTACCTTTTGAATCAACAAATTTAACATGAATAGGTTCAGAAACAATTTTCTTACCTTCAGATTTAGATGTGCTAGCTTCTATTTTACTATCATCATTGACAATAGCTACTTTTTCTTCTTTTCTAGCCTTATCAAAACCTAAACCATTAACCTTACCACGAATTCCATTTTCGATGATTTCTTGTGTCTTTTTACCAGAAATGTTAATGGTCTTAATCACATCTCTCTCTTTCTCTAGTTCTTTTCTGACATAGTCATAAGCCTCAAGAATAACACTATAATCATGCTTAGCTTTATCAGAACTTAACTTGTATTCTTCCATTTGAATTAACTCAGATTCAAGAAAATTATTTCTATCAACTAATTTATCATTCTTAACCTTAAGTTCATCTCTTTCACAAGTAAGAATTCTAAAATTAGTCATAAGATTCTTAAACTCAGCATGGATAGATCTAATTTCATCAAAATTTAAGCTATCAAATGAATCAAGAGAGTGAAGTGATACCTTAACAGAGGATGGAGAAGTTTTCTTTGGAGATCCAGGTTTGTCTGAAACATTTGCCTTCAGTGCAATGTTGTCATAATCCAATTCATCTTCAGAATCACTAGAATCAGCCCAATCCTTCTGTGTGACCATAAGTGCATTACCCTTTCCTGAATTCCTAGGCTTCTTACACTCACTAACAAAGTGTCCAAGCTCGCTGCAGTTAAAGCACTTGATCTTGGCCTTATCAAGCTTGACATTTGTACTTTTGCCTTTGTCACTCTTCTTTTCCTCCTTATTTTGAAAAGGTCCTTTGCTAAATCTTCTCCTGTTGAATCTTCCTTTCTTGAAAGCTTTAGCAAACATAGCAAAGAGTTCATGCATCTCAGATTCAGAATCATTGTTGTCAGAGTCCATATCAGTAGTCTCTAACTCGGAACTTTCTTTTCTTTTCTTCTTCCTTGAGTTCTTTACAGCAGGCTCATCATGTTGTTCCTCTGGAAGCTTCTTTGATTCAGATTGAGCAGTAAGTACAACAGTCTTCATCTTTCTTTCACTCCTGCTCTTCTTCTACTGCTTGTCAAGTTCATAAGCTCTCAGTTTTCCATACACTACCTCTAATGATATCTCATCCAGATCATTAGCTTCCTCAATCGCAGATATCTTCTCATTGTAGAAATCAGGCAAAGCTTTCATGAACTTTGTATTCATATCCTCCAAGTCATAATATTTACCATGCATGGCCATCTCATTGATGAGTTTTATAAACCTATCAAAGGTATCATTAAGTGACTCACCAGACTTGGATTCAAAGTACTCATACTGTTGTATAAGAAGTGTCCTCAGATTCTTCCTGACAGGCTTAGTTCCTTCACAGTGAACCTTAATATTGTCCCATATATCCTTAGCAGTTTTACAAGAGAGAACATAGTTAGTGAGAACAAAATCAAGACTGTTGAATAATATGTTTCTCACTTTAGCATCTTTAAGAACATTCTCCTTGTCCTTATCTGACCATTCAGATTTAGGCTTCTCTGCTGTATGTTCTGGAACAACTTGACCATCAACAGTTGCTTGTCCAACAACCTTCGTTGGGATAAAAGGTCCATCTCTGATTCTGTCAAGATAATCAAGATCCGTTGCTTCCAGATGATGTAACATCTTTACTTCCCATAGAGTATATTCGTTTCTCTTGAGCATAGGAATCTTGGTATTCCCATCCTTGTAACCAGACATGATTGCAGATCTTTATGATTATTCGAAATCAACCTGCTCTGATACCAATTATTAACTCGAATAACTTGTAGAAGGGGGGGGTTGAATACAAGTTATATAATCGTGTCTGATTTTTGCTTGGTTATATGAACAAGAATAAATGAATGAATCAAACTTTGTTTTTATTAATAAGATCAAATACAAACTCTACCAAAGGTGTACAAATACCTTCAGCAGCTGCTGACAATACAAATCTCTCTGTTTGTTTCGAACTTTCGAATATAAACCTTATACAGAGCTACGCACATTCACACACATGAACGAACTCCTTTACAATGATATAGAGAGAGTATTTATAATGCTTCCTATCAATTAATTACAGAAAGATAATCTATACATGACAATGTTCTACCGTCGAGTTGATAGTTTCCATCAATAGAAAATTCTTTCCTTCATAAAATCTTCTTGCTTGTTCCTCAAACAAAGATCCTGTTTTATAGCACTTGCCAGTTTCTGTAGCATCCATAATGACATCATCAGTAACACGACTGATATCAGGATTCCATCTTGCATCAGAATCTGACCATCCCATCAGTACTTGATCAGTAGTTAACTTGACATATCAGGATTCAATCTCAGTTCCTGACATGTAGTACTCGATGCACTGTTCATTCCTGACTAAACTTTACAGATAATTGTCTAATACATATTTTCTATACAAAGTGCTAAATCCTTTATAAATCAGGATATACAAAAAGTATAAGTAAAATTATATTCTCAACATCACAACTCATGAATTATTCCTAACAACTACACACCTTGGGATTTTTTATAAACTTTTAGAGTCTACTCATGTGGATTGTGGAAACCTACATCTTGGCTATTATTAGAATAATCTTTAAGGCATATATTTTCTACAAAATTGTTTTGTTGACACCAATGAAAGCTAGATTGAAAGAGGAACGTTGGATACTTGCTGATTTATCTCAAAGATTTTATGGGTATATCTTCTGTAAACCCTTAGGAGACAACAATCCTCTTGTAAAGATCGTCTATGAGTTTAACGGGTTGGTAAACCTAAAATTACCCGTGATTCCTATGACAGTGAGTATAGGTTTTTCATTCTGCATTTTTCTTTTTTATTTTACTCGGGGACGAGCAAAAGATAGGTATGGGGGCATTTGATAAGTGCATATTTTTGCATGTTTTTAATACCTATTTATTGCTTGAACTCGTATTTTAATAAATTATTTTGTTGCATTTCAGGAAATTCAAGAAAAAGTGAAGAAATGGCAAAATAAATAAATAAAATGCAAGGAATGGCAAAAGAGGAAGAAAAAGTACTTAAATTAAAAAAGGAGAAAGAATTAGGAGCTTGGAGGAAAAGGAATCTTTGAAGACATGTGGAAGGTGGAGATCATCCCAACACATTAATTAAGTGTATGGCCAAGATCCACTCAACAAAGCTTATGGAGGAAGAAAACAAATGGATGACTAGGATTTCTCCACCACATTTAGAAGGTGTAGGGTAGAGATTCACCCAACACACCCCTTAACCTTAATTCTTGTCCTATAAATACCCCCTCACCCCCTTGTATTAAAAAACCTAGATTTTAGTGTAGTTTTGGGGTAGATATCATTTCTTGTTTTGTAGTTCTAAATTTTGTAAACACTCATCTTTTAATTAATGCAAATTTTAATTTCCTTTAATTCCTTGTGTTCTCTCGTTTATGTTGGCTTCCTTTCATTATTTTCGTAAATCCGTTTAGTGGACAAAGTAGCGAAATGCTAACCACTTGGGGTTGAAAGTAACTATTTTATTTTCTTGTTCTTAGTTAATAATCGTAGTTGAGCCCCTTTAAATCTCCATTTTATTGTGGGTTTCATAATTTTTAATTGTAGATCTAGTTTTTATGCTTTATGTGTTAGTGTAATAAAATTAAAAAAAATTAGTTTTATAAATTTTCTTTACATACTTTCTGTTTCTTTGTTTTGGTTTAATTCGAAGTAAAATCATTTCCCCTGTTTTATTTCCTCTTGTTCGAACCAAACCCAGCTCTGTTTACATTGTTTACGTTTTTCTTTTGGTTCACTCCCTTCACTCTCAACATACAAAATCCACCAGCCTTTTCTCCTTCTCTTTCCTCACTTTTTCCTTTCGCTGCAAACACATGTTTCTCCTTTCGAATGCCCAGCCTTTGTCGTTATATGTTTTCTCTGTTTTGCTTTGTGTTTTGTTAAGTGTAGTTTCGTTATTTTGTTGAGTTTTGTAGTGGTCTTCCTCTTGCTGTTACTTTGCCGAGTTATGGGTCGTTGTTTTTTATTTAAATTGCTGTCAAATTTTGGTTTTTCGATTGTATTTGCTGATTTTATCTGCTTGCTATTGTTGAGTCGACTTGCTGGATCGTTCGTTTGATTGGTTTTATAGTTTAAATGCTGCGTTTTGAGTCCTCTTTGCTGCGTTTTATTCTGAACTGCTGTTTGCTAATTTTGGTTCGCTACCTGCTGAGTTGTTGGTTTCTCGTTGTTGAGTTGCTAATTTTATGGCTCATGTGATAGATAACGAGAAACAGACCCCTGCAATCGAAGAGATTCCGGTAGTCAATCAGTTTAAAGATGTTTTTCCCGATGAGTTACCTGGAATGCCACCAGATCGAGAGATAGAATTTATAATTGACCTAGCACCAGGAACCGAACCCATCTCAAAAGCACCTTACAGGATGGCACTAATGGAAATGAAGGAATTAGCGACACAACTACAAGAGTTACTTGACAAAGGTGTAATCAGACCAAGTGTGTCCCCGTGGGGAGCTCCAGTGTTGTTCGTAAAGAAGAAGGACAAATCCATGTGATTATGTATTGATTATCGTGAACTGAACAAGATGACCATCAAGAACAGATACCCTCTGCCTCGAATCGATGATCTGTTTGACCAACTTAAGGGAGCTATGCATTTTTCGAAGACCAACTTGAGGTCCGGATATCATCAACTGAAGATCAAGCCTGAGGATATTCCAAAGACTGCCTTTAGGACCTGATATGGACATTATGAGTTCTTAGTTATGTCGTTTGGGTTGGCGAATGCTCCAACTACTTTTATGGATTTAATAAATCGTGTGTTCAAGAAGTACTTGGACAAATTTGTGATTGTATTTATTGATGACATTCTCATATACTCAAAGTCTCCTGAGCAACATGTTGAACACCTCTGTTTGGTTCTAGAAGCATTAAGGAAGGAAAAGTTGTATGCGAAATTTTCAAAGTGCGAATTCTGGATGAAAGAAGTTCAATTTTTAGGGCATATTGTGAGCGGTGATGGAATTTCTGTAGACCCTGCTAAGATAGAAGCCGTAGCAGATTGGGAAAGACCCAAGACTCAAAAGGGGTTAGAAGCTTCCTTGGACTGGCCGGATACTAGCACAGATTTGTGAGGGATTTCTCGAAAATAGCTACGCCACTGACTGGACTCACCAGAAAGAGTGAAAAGTTTGAATGGACCTTCAAATGTGAAGACAAATTTCAAGAATTGAAGAAGAGACTGACTTCAGCCCCAATTTTGACCTTACCTGATGAAAAAGGTGATTTCGTGATTTTCAGCGATGCCTCTCACAAGGGATTAGGATGCGTACTGATGCAACTCGGGAAAGTAATAGCTTATGCCTCTCGACAACTGAAAGAATAAGAGTCCCGATATCCTACTCACGATCTAGAGCTTGTTGCTATTGTATTTGCACTCAAGATTTGGAGACATTACCTGTATGGAGAGAAATGCGAGATTTACACAGATCACAAAAGCTTAAAGTACATATTCACGCAAAAGGAATTGAACATGAGACAGAGAAGATGGTTGGAATTGATCAAAGATTATGACTGCAAAATAAACTATCACCCGGGAAAGGCTAATGTTGTAGCTCATGCTTTCAGTAGAAAGGAAAGACTCAACCTGTTGACAACCTCAGAAGAATTAATCAGAGAATTCGAGAAAATGGAGTTAGAAGTCAATGTCCCAGTCCAAAACAATGAAAGAGTTTACAGCATTCTCAACCAGAGTTACTCGAAAAGATTCACAGCTGTCAGGAATAAGTGATGGAAGAAAGAAGATCGGAGTTGACAGGAGAAGAGTTTTTAGTTCAAGAGATGATAAAGGGATTAAACGATTTGCTTCGAGAATTTGGATTCCTAATGTTACAGAATTGAAAGAAGAAATCATGAGCGAGGCGCATAACTCGAGATATTCCATTCACCCAGGGAGCACAAAAATGTATCAAGACATCAAGCTGAATTATTGGTGGCCTAACATGAAAAGAAAGATTGCTGATTGGGTAAGCAAATGTTTGACCTGTCAGAGAGTGAAAGCAGAACACCAACGAATCAGTAGATTACTTCAACCATTAAAGATTCCAGAGTGGAAATGGGAGCACATCACAATGCATTTTGTAGTAGGTTTACCTCGAACCAGAGCAAATTTCGATGCCATATGGGTTATAGTTGACAGACTCACGAAGTCCGCACATTTTCTTCCGATCAGTGTAAGGTATTCAGTAGAAAGACTAGTAGGTTTGTATTTGAAGGAAGTGGTAGTTCGCCATGGAGTGCTTGTGTCAATTATGTCAGACAGAGATGCTCGTTTTACTTCTAGGTTCTGGAAGAGTTTCCAGGAATGCCTAGGTACCCAACTGAAACTGAGTACAGCCTATCATCCGTAGATAGATGGACAGAGTGAAAGGACAATTCAGACAACAAAAGATATGCTACGAGCTTGTGCCTTAGATTTCAAGGGAAGTTGGGATGATCATCTACCGCTAGTTGAGTTTGCATACAATAATAGTTATCACTCCAGTATCGGTATGGCACCGTATGAAGCTTTATATGGAAGAAAGTGCAGAGCTCCACTATGTTGGGATGAAGTTGGTGAACGAAGAATACTAGGGCAAGAAACGGTTCATCAGACAAAGCAGTCCATAGAGAAGATTCAGAAAAGATTAGTTGCTGCTCAAGACCATCAACGAAAATATGCAGATTTAAAGGGAAAGGATAAGTCATTCGAGATATGAGATAAAGTGTTGCTGAAAATTTCCCCGTGAAAAGGAGTGATGAGATTCGGGAGGAAAGGGAAGCTGAGTCCGAGGTATATCGGACCATTTGAGATCCTTAAGAAAGTTGGAGCCGTGTCATATCAATTAGCCTTACCGCCAGATCTTCAGCATATTCAAGATGTATTTCACATATCAATATTGAGAGCTTACCATCCTGATCACCGACACGTATTAGAGTATGAACCCATCGATGTTAAAGCTGACCTGACCTACGCAGAACAGCCATGGGAAATGGTAGACTACAAAGTGCATGAACTACGAAATAAGAAAGTGAATTTAGTGAAGGTAATTTGGAAGAATCGTCAAATTGAAGAAGCCACTTGGGAATTAGAAGATGAGATGCGTAGTAAATACCCCGAGTTGTTTTAATTAATAATGTGATCCCGAGGACGGAATCTTTTTAAGGGGGGAGACTGTAATAACCATGAATTTTATTGATATTAAAAGGTCGAGCTCTCTCGGAATAAATTAGAAAACTCGATTTTTATTAATTTTAGGGTAGCGTATGAATAATTATTTTAGAGCAATGCTGTCTTTTTATTTATTTCTTGTTGTTGTTAATATTATTGTTATTATTATTAGTATTATTATTGTTTCTATTACTATTATTTTAGGAAAATATTTTATTTTAGCAAATATTATTTTTATTATTTTAGAGATTTTTTTTAGTAAATATTGTGTAGGATATTGGGTGGAGACCATTCTAGTAATTAGGCTTGTTTAATTTGAGTCCAAAAGAATATTAGAGACCCACTAAGAGCCCAAGTAACTAAATTACGTATATAATTAGATATTAGTGTAACAACCCCTTACAACTTCATCTCTAAAATTTTCTCTCGGCAAAAACACACACTTTCACCTCCATTAAAACACCACTTTGCAAGCTTATAACTACACAATCTTAGTTCGGATTTTACATGCAATGGCGGATTAGTGACACTTACAACCCGCTCTTTCTATCTATATAAAAAGATTTTGGTTTCGAGAGTTGATCAAAAATCAAGTTATAAAAATTTTGGGTTTTCACAATAGAGGGTATGAGTTTACCCTTAAAATTCTTTTACTGATGTTGTATGTGTTTTGTTTTTATATTTTGCTTGAACCCTTGTGATAAATTAGGAATTTTCTTTTAATTGAGTTAGGGTTGTGTAAATTTAATCAATTGGCTTGAATTATATGATGTGGGTGTTATTATAATTGGGGATTTTGATTTTGGGTGGGGGGGTTGTTTGTGTTGCATGGTTGATCGGAGGCCACCACCGCGACGGTAAAGGCGACCGGCGATGGTGGGTGTTGTTGGAAACGAATCCGGAGTGGTGGGGCTTTTGCGAAGGGAGAAAGAGTAGAGACGGGGTTCGAGGGAGAGATTAGGAGAGAGAAAGATTGAGAGATAAGGAGGGAGAGATTGATCGGAGAAGAAGAAGAAGAAGAGAGAAGAAGACGGAGGGGGAGAGAGAGAGAGGCAGAGAGAAAAGAGAGATACAGAGGGAGATGGAGGCAGGGAGAGAGAGGGAGATGACGACGAGAAGGGTTCGGGAGAGAGGGGTGAGATCGAGAGGGTGAGAGCGAGAGATCGAGAGGTAGAGAGATTGAGAGCGAGAGGTTAAGGTAGAGAGATTGAGAGAGATTGGGGAGGGGGATGGAATCGGAGAGAGAGAGAGATAGAGAGAGAGAGAGAGAGATCGGTGGTGGAGCCGCCGGCGCCGCTCCGGCGATCAGACGATGACCCCCGAAGTTGGTGGTGGTGGTGATAAATAAACTCATTATTTTACAAAAAATAATTAATTGTGTTAATTGAAATTTTGATTAAAATAATTACTATAAAGGAGGAATAAAAAAATGGGAAATCTTTTTTTGAGTAATAAAGTTGGGGATAAAATTTAATTAAAATGGGAATATTCAAATTCTATAGTGAATAAAATGGAATTTTGGTATTATTATTTGGATATTAAAAAGGAGAAAGAAATGGTATTAAAGTGATTGGTTATATTTTTTTATGAGAAAGAAATTATTAAGTTTAATTGAAAGAGAATTGTTTTCGCTAAATTTACATTTTTCTAAAAGTGTGAAATTGGACGTGGCTTTAAAATTTGAATAAAAAGGGATTCTTGAAATATTCTATTTTGAGAATAAATAGAGATTAATATTATTGTTTCTCTAACAATGGACTTAAATAAATTAGGGAGTTTTGGGGAATTATAGAAATTTAGAGGAGTTAATTTAATTTAGGAGTGTGATTGGATAAATTATTGTTCGCGAATATGTAGAAATAAATTAGAGACTTTTTTAGTGAGAACATTCCTTACGACTAAATAGAGCGAGAATTTCACGTATAACTTTATTTCGATTAGTACGATGCCATAAAACCCGATTTATTAAAATTTATAGGAAAAGCGAATAGAGCCTCCATTCAAATATATTATTTTACAAATAAGGCATTAGTGAGATTTTAAGCTTACGAGAATATTTCAAATTATATTTTTCGAAAGTACTTGATTATCGATGACATGATTACTAAAATCGTTTTGATAATTATTATTATAGAAATTCTTTTGAGACTTGAGAATCTTGCTCGCGGGTAACACCTTTTATTTATTCGGTACTTTTAGCGTCGAGAAAGAGGAAAGTTCATTCCTACCCTAAATCTCAGAAATTTTGTATTTTATTCGTATTATTTCAATTGATATTTAATGTCGAGCTATCAATTATGAGATTTATTTTGTTGCTCTTTATACTACAAGAATTTCATTTTGAGTATTATTTTCTCGTTAATTATTATTTTTACTGTAAAATTAGTTTATTTGCGAACCATATCTCCAATAAGCGTAGGAGCGACTTCGTTGTTATCGGTTCGATCTCATTAATTCGAGACGACTCTCTACTTTGATTCAGTCGAACTACTCTCATTGTTCGAGATATTTACATTCGTTCTCTTCAGTCGAATTTATCATACAAATTCGACGACGCTTATTGATTATCTTCTAATTGATTCATCTTTCGAATCAACAAATAAATGTTATAAAAATTAGGATCGTTAGAATGATTACTCGTTGATCAAGTGAAAAACTTTCTATTTTAACGTTCATCAATTATGAGAATTATAAATATTCGAGTGTTACTATTTGTTCAGTACGACTCATTATATTTCATTTTCAAGACTATTCTCATTATTTCGAGATAGTTGCCTTTCTTGCCAATGGTTGGCACTTTGTTCGTGTCAACCAATAAAGTTTAATTATTGAGAGTTTACATCAGTCCATTGTTCGGATTGGTGGCACATTTAAGGGAGATTAGCAGTCCGCCAGATCAAACAAGTATTTTTCCTGTGAAGTTTATCTCAAATTATCTGTTTATTAAAAGTTCGGGAACTCTGTATTCTACTGGTCAATTTTGGGAAAGAGGTCCATGATAAAGAAAGAGAGACTTGTGTACTGTTATACGGACACGAGAATATTTTAGGCACTATGTTGTCAGGGTTGATTTAATAACCCACTATGATGCTAGCATACATACGTATATATTATATTTCGTTGATATCGCATTGTAGCTGTGATCGGGCGAAGTGCGGTGTCATAGGAGGATGGTATTCCTGGTTGGATAGTTGATCGCCCCACCGAGATACCGAGAGGTTGGAAGACCAGTTTATTCATTTCTCATGAGTCATCAGAGACATACCAGTTGAGTTCTTTCGAGTATTCTTTTATCGAGATGAGTCTTGTGTCAATGTCAGATTGTTGAATTCCGACTGTTCATTAAATTTCGAGTTTATTATTCGGTAAAACTCATTATATTTATATACCGAGCAAGGAGAGAACTTGTTGAGCACCATAGTTGCTCATTCTTGCTTTACAACATTTATTCAGCTATCAAGAAAGAAATAGGCGAGCCGTCCAGCCAGAGATCTAAAGGGAAGGAGAAAGCTCAGGGCTATGCTAACCGAGATTAGAATATCCAGCTGGAACCTTTATTTTCCTACGTTTGTGAACTTATGTAAGATATTATTCTGGGATGTAATAATTCGTATTGTATCAATGTGTGAGACCGATCTTGGATCTGCGGAGTGGGACACTTATGCTCCGTTGTAATAAGTATCTTGTATTATTATTGAGCTAACGTGTGTTGTAGGATTTCGAGCCAGTGTGACGACCCGGGTCCCCGAACAGGGCGAATTTGGGGGCGTCACAAAAGATGATATGTTTTAGCTGAAAAGGTAATCGGTTAATAATTAGAGTTATGATAGTATTATTTTATTTTTATTTAAAAGAAACGCCCGTGATATAATTGGAAAAAGAGATGTTTTAGTAAGAAAAAATAAAAAGGTAACGTGTTTTGGCTGAAAAGGGTAATCATCCATGATATAATTGGGAAAAGAGAGATTTTAGTTAGAAAAAAGAGAAAAAAGGTAACGTGGCTGAAAAGGGTAATTGATTAGTTAATAGTAATTATAATATAATTACGTTATTTGATTAAACAAAATTGCTCGTAGTATTTTTAAAAAAGAAATGTAAAAGATATTGTAATTTACCTGAAAAAAGAAATTATTTTGTTTATGGAAAATAGAAAAGGTAATATGTTTAACTTGAAAAGGGAAATTGATTAATAAAAGAGAAATTTTACACTACAAGAACACGATCCTGCAACAGATTTTCACCGTTGTCTGACCTTCGTTTTTTTCGTTGTCTATCCGGCAGTTGTCTGATTGAAAGCAGACAACGGTTATCTACCCGATGGGTAGAAGAAGGTAACACAACAATTCTAAATTGTTGTTAAAAATTAAGTTAAACAACAATTCCACAGCCGTTGTCCAACAGCTTGCAAGGCAACGCACCTTTTTTTGAACGCCGTTGTATAACACTAGAAACAACAACGCTATGTTTAAAAACCCTTGTCTGAAATGAAATCAGTCAAGTGTTTTAAAAATAACAATTGTTGTTGTTCAAGGGTTAAGACAATGGTTCCTTAAATAAAAAGAGTTGTTAGAACTCTAACACTACAACATATATGCTATTAGATATGTTGCCCGTTGTGAAGAATCTCTAAATACAACAATTTTATATAAGAAAGAGTTATGTGAAAGGAATCCTAAAATGGTTTCTTTTGAATCATGGCTATTGTCTTATATGATATATGAAAACTTTTATTAAAGATGCCTTCATTGGCTAAAAATAGATTAGACAATGGTTTATTTACGCAAAAATAACTATGCTAGACAATACAATCAACACACCAAAATTACTATAAATTATACATTACTTAACTAAAAAAATGTCAACATTGTAAGTTTAATACAATCATTACACAACCATCAAAAAATAAGGTGGACTTTGCGATGATCTGTCACCTCTGGTGCCCGATAGCCATCAAGACGGTTGGGATTGTTATTACGTCCGATAAACTGAGTAGGGCCAAAGTCAGATACACGAGCCTCGTATGATGAGGTGATGAGGACATTTGATGATTTAATATTTCCATGGGAGATTGTAGAGCCTTGGGAATGGATGTATGCAATACCACGGGCAGCGCCAAGTGAGCCCCAAGTGCAATTGCTGATCGTGTTTCCCAGTTTAGGGGAGTCCTACCTGCACCCCTATTCATGTAAACATAAAAATATACATTAAACAGGATCACAAGAAAAGATAGACCAATAATTCCACTCAGAGAAAAGGATGAGTGTCTGCTATTAAAATGTTCATCACTACACAAGTACAAAAGAGTGCTGCAATCAATCATATCTGACTTTTTCACCTTTAATACCTAAAATTTGTATCCTTCTTGATGGAAACTACATAAATTCCCATTACATACTACAAGGACATAATTTCCATTAGATGTAGATGAAAGAAAAGTTTAAGCAAAAAACCCAATCTTAGGAAGAAAAAAAAATCTTCCTGCATATAGGAAGTATTTGCATCATATACACTTAATCCACAAAATATAAGTACCTCTTCTAAACAGGATCTATATTCGAAGGAGCTTTGAAACGTATAAGTGCATTGCCAAAGAAATTAACTAAAAAGAAAGTAGAACATACAAATTACAATGGTAGTATGCCACTAAGTCAATATAACAGATTAATCATGCAATTCGGATAAAACATTTCCCTATGAGAATGGACACAAAGGGCAAAAAGGGATACCAAGTAAGAAAATGAAGTGAGAAAAGAAGATGCATTCCTGCCACTTCCAAAATCCAAACAAGTTTATAAGTGACAAAGTATCTTTTAACAAGTGCTGCAATTTGTAGACAAAATGACACTATAAGATTTTAATGTTACCTCAGTTGCACTTTAAAATCTACAGAACATGGAAGTCCATAACCTTACAAAAAAGCTTACTTCAAGAGCAGATAATATCAAGATATCTGTTTCAATAATTTTTAGGAAGCAATCAATGTATAAACTATATATAAAAAATCATAATCTGATTTTGTAATAGAACATAACAGATACAAATGCAATTATGCATTGAAGCAAAGTACATTAAAAAAATACACGTACATATATATACATATCAGAACATTACATAGTACCACCATTTCTTTAGCATTACAGCATATTATATTTATATCGACACATAAGGTGGCTCTTAAGTAAACATAAATGTATTATGTACGTGACCACTACTACATAACTACAAAGTAAAGTATAAAGTAAAGTATACACCATTATTACACAAACAAAAGATAATCTCAAGGCACCATTACACACCTTTCTTCTTGTGACATGCCAAAGTGGATACAGATTGATGGAAAATTGCAATCAACAAGTAATTTGTTCAGCTCAGCTGGCCTGCTAACACTTTTGACAAATATGACAACTGGGTTGAAGTCCAGGGCATCTAGAAGATCATTCAGCTTCCGATTTTTCTCTCCAGCTCACTCAGTTTGATGTAATGTTGTAACGATTAAGTGTAAGATAATACACCTTCTAAAGGAAAGTTCCGTAAGTAAAACAAGGAGAAGCCTAACGCCTTGTTGCTTAGATTCAGCTACGACATGGTCCAGTGCCTGCCAAAGTATAAGCCATAAGGCAAAAATATTAGAAATTAAACAGCTTCAACAAGTCAAGGGACATATATCTTGAACTAATTGATGCGGTAGAAATCACAGAAACATATACTGTACATGAAATAAAATGCATCCTGAACAAATGGTTAATACTAGCACAATTTATCTAAGTACGTAGAACTTGATGCAATAATAGGTCAGAGCTTTCTTAATCTAAAACTTTGACTCCAGAAACAAACTACAACAAATTAAGGCAACGTGTTAAGTTTGACGCGCTAGAGATTTAAACAATCAATACTATTATAACCCATGTAACTATTCTACTAAGCATTGGTTTAGCATTTTACAAATTTGATAGTCATGATATAATTTATTGAATCAACATTGCTGGGGTATCTTTGAAGCAGCCTAACTGTAAGCATGCACAATAATAAATCAACAAAAAAAAAATTCAACAATATACAAAGATCTACACATTTATTTTACCCTGAATACTTTCTCATCAAATTGACTAGGCGAAATCTGAAGCGCGTTGTAATCACCATCATACCTGTATTCTATTGGTAGAGAAGCACTAGTTACAAGGGAATGCTCCTAAGTATTCATCATCAGGCAACAATCTTACCGATATACAGCTTTCTGCACCAAAACACATATGTTAAGTGAGTGATAAAGACACAGCAGCATCAAAGCAAGCCAAACAATCAGCACCTGGTTCATTGGGTTTTCTCCAAAGAACTCCACCAACTCATTTTGGCTAGGTAGTGCTGGTCTTTCCCACTTCCAGCAAGCGCTTTCTTCCTGAAAAACAATTAAAATGGCTACATAAATCGAAGCCAACATTCATTATCTAATACAAAGAAAAAAAACCTATGAACCCCATTATCAAACCTATGAATTACCGCAGAGAGAAGACACAGCTAGCCGGCCAATGTTGAATCTATATAGTAGCCTGAAAAACCCAAATTGAAACCTTAATCAGTTAAATACAAATCCAAAGATGAAACTCTAACAGTTAGAGATGAATTACCTTAACAAAATCTCGAAATCAAAGGCCCTAGAATGAAAGCTCCAAATGTAAAGCCCTAAAATCACCTGCAAAATCAAAATATTTACATATAAGAAAAGAAGTTTGGAGTTAAGGAGGTGAAGTTAAGGAGACAATCCACCGTCCAATCGAGCCAATTAAGCTTCGATTTTGCCTAATTGAAAAACAATTTGGAGGATTCAATGTTTGTATTTTTTTCAAGCCTAAAACTAGGGTTCTTATTCAAGGAGGAGATGGTTTGTTAGAGAGAGAGAGAGAGAGGGGGAAGTGAGTAGAGTGAGTGGGTTGGTGAGGTGAGCAACGAGAGTCGGAGATGGTGAGAGAGAGTCGGGAGAGGTGAGCAGCGAGAGAGATGTTGGGGAGAGAGAGATGTGAGAATGAGGTGTTTATGTGAGAAAAGGGGGGGAGATGTGAATAATTGGGGAGGGGGGCGGCGGGGATATGTGAATAATTGGGGGAAAGATGTGGTGAATAATTGGGAATAAGTCGGGGGAAATTTTTTTGGTAATGGGGAAATATTTGGTTGATAATTTTAAAATAGATATAAATAATACTATTAATATTATTAGATATTATAGAAGATTAGTTTAAAATTTATATTTTTTTGGCACATCACTAAAAAAATATATATTATCATTCGTATAGTTTTTTGTCGAAAAAAAGCTTTTTAAAAAAATAGATTACATTTTAGAAGTAGTAGTACTTTTGGTGAGTTTATAATATAAACTCATACAAGAATAATTTTAAATATTATAATTTTTTTGCACATCGCTATATCAAATATATATTATCATTCGTATGGTTGGATCGTCGAAAAAAGATTTTAATATGGAGTTATTCCAAAATTAGACTAGTTTGACCAAACAGTACTTTAGATAGTTGACCATTAAAATATCATACATGAAAAAAAATTGAATGTTTTTTTCGACGATCGACCCGTACGAATGTTAATAAACACTCATTTTAGTGTTGAGAAAAAATAATTGAAAAATAAAAAGGTCGGGTTGTACGAGATTTTAACAAAAACGTTGAAAAAAGTGATGCTTCCTATTAGGGGTGTGCACGGGTCGGTTCGGCTCGGTTTTTACCGAAAACCGTTACCAAACCGTACATATCGGTTCGGTTCGGTTTCTACCTTTTAACCGTAACCGAACCGTTCGGAACGGTTTTTTTCGGTTCGGTTAACCGTTTGTCGGTTTCGGTTTTTTTTCAATTTTTTATTTTCCAACTTAATTTAAAAATCTTGTATAAATTAAATAGTAATATATCTTTTTTATAGACTAAACTTTATTAAAAGAACGAGTAAAGTTTCCTCCAGGAATGAGTTTACATTCAGATTTAAAATTAAAGACTACAATTAGAAGGAAAAAGCACTCACTGCTTATCCTTTGAAGTGCACTCCAGTGAAAAGTTTAAGTAACATCAATCAAAGAAAAAGAAGGAAGTTGCAATTGTAACTACAGTCCCCATAAGGCCACAGATTGGTAAAAAAAAAGGGGGAGAAACTATACTAGATTATGTATAGTAAATAATGTATTATTGTATAATTATATATTATATAAATATAAATATATAATATATATAAATATAATATTATATAAACGGTTCGGTTTTCGGTTCGGTTATTTGGATAAAACCGTAACCGTTACCAAATCGTTCCGTCGGTTCGGTTCGGTTACGGGTTTTTTCGATTTTTGTCGGTTTCTGTTATTCCCAGATTACACACTTGTATAATTGTAGAAGGGGGGGTTGAATACAATTCTTGATAGTTATAAATTTCTGATAAAAACCACAGAAATCTATAAGGAAATAATTGCTGAATAAGAAATAGTTCACAAACACATAAAAAATCAGGTGGTTAATATGTACCACCTGAGACTTTTATTTGAAGAAAACTCTGTGATACAAATGTACACAGCTTCTGTTTTTACAACTTTTTGCTTCTAAGGATATTCAAGAAACCCTAAGCAAATATGTCTGTTTTCTTAATCTCTAAAGAGTTGCTACACTTGGTTATATATCCCAAGTTTACAAGTACTACAGGAATAAGATAATATTAATCTAATTCAAATTGACTTGCTACTCCACTCTAAATCCACATGTAGCCGAAAGGTTGTCCTTGTGAACAGATATGTCCCCTACACCTTTCTTGTATGTACTGTGTAAATGGAATGCTTCTTTCTTCTGTGTTTCCAAAGTATGGCTGCCATACTGCTTTTTATACCTACTATCAACCCATGTGATATGTCAGTCAAACCTGTCCTTATCAACTGCTAATTCTCAGCTAGCATAGGATAAAGTGACAATGATTATCCGTTGATGTTGTGCACAGTTATCCGTTGATGGTAGTTTGAGCTGTATCCGTTGATAGAGTGGATTTGAGTTGTATCCGTTGATAGAGCCCTGTTCTCATCCGTTGATACACTTTCACTTAGACAGAATTACATAGCATAGCTTATTTACAATTGGCTACCCTATTCTGCCTATCCATTGATGGTCAACATGACTCTGAATAAAAACACTATCAACTGATAAATAGAGATATTACAGTATGCTACAAAACCTCATCCGTTGATGAGCTACCTGTCAACGAATAGAGTTATAAAGTCTTATCCGTTGACAGTTACAAAACTTGACTTATACAATTTTGCTTGAATGTTAAGTTATCATCAACTACAACATATTCCTAACAATCTCCCCCAATTTATACTTGATGGCAATAAAGCATAAATTCAGAACCTTGATGATAACAAAACATTCCTAAAGATATATACACACTACAGTATGCAAACATTGTTTTAAGCTACAAAAATTAAAAACAGAAAGCTTTAAGAAACTTATCAGAGATGTGCTCCTTTAGATTGAGCATATTAATGATGTTTCCTCTCTCTGGTTGGCTGCACCCTTGACTTTCCTTCCTTGGCAGAGTTGGACTCAATTTGCACTTGAAGTTGCCTATAGAAGGTATCTTCTTCAACAACTTTTGGATTTAGCTTTAGTTGTAACCATCTTAGGTAATCAGAACTAACCTTTGACAGTTGGTCTTCTAACCTGAAGAATCTCCTAGTGCCCTCTTCATCCCTGAACTCCATCATCCAAAAGGGTTGAATGTGGATTTTCTGTCCATTATATGGGATCTTCATTTTCTTTGGTAGACTTGAGGGTGAGTTCCATTCTCTCCTTATTTCTTCTATTCTGCTAATTATCTCCCTTCTAGCTGTCTCAGAGAACCCTGTGTGTCTCTTGAATGCTGAGAACACTTTGGTCAATGTATGATAATTTTCTCCAAGAACCTTCTGTAATGGCCATGTCCTCTAACTTCCTCCCTTGTAGACAAACACTAATCTTTCAGGCTGATTCTTGTACTTGTCTATTCCTCTTACTTCTGACAATTCATCCAAATATAGATTCATGCCAGAGTATTCTTCAATTTCTGCCTGATAGATAAAGTCTTCTTTGTTTTCCAAGATTGGTTGTTTGACAATAGCAGGTACCCTAGCAACTTGAACTGGTCCCTTTGAAAGTTGCTTCTTTGGAGCCCTTTTCTTCTGTTTTGGATTCAGCAAGAATGGAGGAACTTCAATTGAATCAAAATTCATTGGTTCTTCTTTAGGCATTATGGGGTCACCATGAAAGTTTACAGTTGGGTCGATTACTGTTGCAGATATAGATATTGATGAGCCAATAGTTTCTTTTTCTGGAAAGGGTTCTGGAGAAAGAACCCTTTTGGTTTTAGCTTTCCTACTTTTAGGTTTGATTTTGGGAACTTTCTCAGGTTCCTTCATTTCAACCTCTACCTCATCCATTAACTCTTGAGCTAGCCTGGCTTGCTTCTCATCTGAGTTTTCATGTTGATTTTCTGTACTTGGATGAGCTTCCCTTTGGATTCTGGAGACTTCTTCTCTTTTAGCTTCCACAAATCTAGGATGGCTGTTGGATATATTTAATACTTTTCCATTCCTTATGATTACAGCCATTCAATCTCTTACACTCTTATTTGTCTGTACTTTGAACTCCATGATTGTCTTTCCCATTAGCTTTTCTTCATCATCCTTGGGAAATGGGTAGTCTAACTGAAGATTATTCTTCCCATTTTCCTTTGGAGGTGAGTAGGCTCTGGTATTGATGGTTGGTTCAAACTCTTTGACATATGATGGCTCAGCATCATAGAATGTAGGAGCCACAATCTTTGGAGTGAGCACCTTCATGATTGTGGTTGATATTGTTGGAGCAGAAGATTGAGCATTAAGAAACAGAGATGATGCAATTGATTCATTGATCATCCTCTCTGTCCTTAGAATTCTTTCACTAGTCTCCTTGTTGATCTTTTCCAAAGCTTCTATTCTGGCTTGCCTTTCACCATCTGAGATTTCTTCTAAACTTTGAATCTCAGGCAAAGCCACTTGTTTCTTCACAGAGGAAGCCTTTATTTCAAACTCTGTTGGATTGACCACTACAATTGGCTGTTGCTCCCCCTCAATCTGTGCTATCTTACTACTGGTAGCTTGAATTTGACTAGATGATGTTGCAGCCTCTTCTTTGCTTGTTCCCATTTTTTCCCCCTTTTGTTAGCATCAAGGGTTGGGGTTGAAGCTGCAAGTAGCATTTCCAGTAGTTGAGTCTGTTTTGATTGATTGGCAATGATAGTTTGCATTTGAGATTCCATACTATCCACTCTGGAGGAAAGAAGCTGAACAGACTTAGCCAGGCTATCTTCTTTGAGAAGTTTGCTAGAAAGCACCTTCTGAGTGGTAGTAGGAGCTAGTGCCTCAAT
Source organism: Kitagawia praeruptora (assembly GCA_037693485.1). Classification (NCBI taxonomy): domain Eukaryota; kingdom Viridiplantae; phylum Streptophyta; class Magnoliopsida; order Apiales; family Apiaceae; genus Kitagawia; species Kitagawia praeruptora. The sequence continues at coordinate 120,046,174 of CM075352.1, forward strand.
CCTGGCATCTAGTGCTCTCTTCATATCTCTAATTGCAGACTTGACCTCCTCCTGTTGTGTTCTTTGAATAACAGATTGCATCTTTTGTAATTTGAATGAGGCCATAACCTGCTCAAGAATAGTCTTTCTCTATGGTTCTGCAGTTTGGTGCTCAGCCCTAGCAGATTGATATTGCTTCATGATTTCCACATTGAGATCCCCAAGTTCAGTGGCATTGGAAAACATCCATCCTGGAGTCTCCTCCTCATTGATTTCTTCACCATCTGAACTTTGACTGTCATCACTGCCAAAATCTTCACTTCCAGCACTTGGAGACAGGGTTTGAAAAGCTTCTTTTGCTCTTTGAAGAGATTTTGAGGTGTGCACTAGGTGCATTGCCTCCTCTGCTTCCACATTGCCCTGTTGTGCCATGACTTGATAGGCAGGGACAGGATGAGTAAAGGTTTCAGGATCCAAAGAGATGGAGTCAATAATTGACTGATATTCTTGTCGAAATTCCATCTCTTTGGAAGCTTCATTAACCTCCATTAACTCACTTGCAATGGCTGAATCTTCCTGCCTTATTTCTCATGTAGTCCCTTCTCTCATCTCATCTCTCTTTTCTTGCATCAGGGACTCCCCCTGGTTCACACCTCTCACACCCTCACCCTCACCTTCTAAGGTGGAACTCTCTTGCTCTCCTTTTGCCTGACCGGAAGAAATGGTCAGCCTCTCATTATTTTTCTCTCCTTTTGCCTGCTCACAAGGCAGCCTCTCACTCCCTTCCCTCATTCCTAAAAGTGTTTCAACTACTACAAACTCCTCCACAGTTGACATGGGAATGTCACATTTTGTAGTGGTAGAGAGAGTTGTCAACGGATAAAGTGTATTCGTTGATGAAGGAAAAAGAGTATTCGTTGAAGTGAAAACCAACACTGAATCTGTGGTGATTGATTTTAAGGAAGAGGCCACAGATAGTGTTGTGAATTCAGGAATGGAAGATTGATGGCCCAACAAATCATCTAAAAGATGATGACCACCAATTGTTGAGTGGGGCTTCTCCAAGAATTTTAAAGATGGAGAATCAGGAATTGATATAGATATCATATCCACATCCAGAGATGGAGTTGGTGATGGTGGATTAAAATGTGTATCGATTTGAAGGTTAAGATCAAGGGGCTGTGACTCCACATTTATTGAAGTCACATCAAACTGAATTTGAGAAGGTACAGTTTGCTGTACTGTGTGTGCACCCTGTGATTCCCCAATGGTTTTGGACTTTACTCTTCTACCATAGGTTTTTGAGTGAGAGCTGTCTGTGTCTCTTGCCCTTTTGTGCAGTGTTCCTCGAATGGAACTTAAATCAGTAGTCACACCCTGTTGAGAGGATGTAACTAGAATTTGGCTTGATGGTTCATTAACAGTCTTTTGAGAGACTGAAATGTTGGTTGCACCTGCCTCACCTTCCTTATCCTTAGGGCTTCTTTGATGTTCACCCTGTCCCTCACCACTCACTACCACCTTCACACTCCCCTCAAGAGTTTTGGTAGTTTTTGCAACAGGTGCTTTTTGAGAGACACCTGAGGTTTGTCTTTTAGATTGTGGTTTTGGAACTCTGGATTTGGTCACTTTGGTAGGAGCCTGTTTGGTCACAGCCACAGACTCCATTGTGACACTAGAAGGCAAAGAGATTTGGGGATTGGAGATAGGAGTTTCAGGGTTGGAAACAGTTACCTGAACAATTGGTAGATATACCAATTGTACTTCTGCATTTAGGTTCATTCGAATCAAATCACTTAAGACTCTCTTCTCCTGAACAAAACAATTGAACTTGCTATCCGGGTTAGCAATGGATAGCTCATTCTCAGATACATGCAGTGCTAGGAGCATCAAAAATCTAGCAAAATAAACATTCTTGCTCCTAGTTTCCTTTTTACCTAATTTAGCTGCTATCTCATACATGACTAGTGTGCCAAAATTATAGAATTTATCAGTCAAAAGCATACATAGCATAACTAGCATGGAATTGGTAACAGCATCAAAGTTACTAATCTTGCCAGAAAAAGTTTTAATGAAGGCATCACAGAGATAACTCCATTCTTTAACCATACATTTCCTAACAATTTTCCCTAAGTTCTCAATAATAAGGGTATAATTTATGGAATTAAGCATGGTAACAATTTCAGCATTACTGGGTACCTTCAGACAGTTATTCTCAGGCAATTTTAAACAAGCAGTTATCACATCAGAATTAACTACATAGTTTTTACCCTTCAAAGAAAAAGCAATTGTACCGTCTGTGCCATTGTACTCAGCAGATGCCCACACCTCTTCAATTACCTCATGGATTAGAGGAGTGGTGGCAGTCATAGCATATGACAATTTGCATTTCTTCACGAAATTCATCATGGTGTGATATGCTTCTGGAGCGTTCACTGTATCAACAAAGGCCGCGAAATTGTTCTTCTCATAGGTAAACCCAGTGGAAGACATCATCTTGAAAATAGGCGCCATTGAAGTGTTTAAACTTTTGTTGCAGAGAGAGTTTTAGTGAAGAAGATGCAGTTAACTTATGAGATTCTTGAAAATGAATTGTTAGATATTGATTCAAGAGATGATCAGGATCTGGGCATTACTGATCAGATACTGATGCTGACGTCATCAGGAATACAACGTCAGTATTGGATTATCAGGATTAGAAGCTGGTCAGTATTTGATGAAGATTCTCATCGACCAGAGATCAAGGAAGATTGATATGTCGGTTCCTAATTTGTAGGAATGCAGCTATCATACAAGATATGCATTCAGAGATATATGTAATTGATTTAGAATATCTTGTAATTGATAGTGCAACTGTGTACACTATATAAACACAGTTTAGGTCTTACATTATGTAATCGCTTACACGAGTTATATTGTAACCTAGCAGCTCTTAAGAACATAAGAATTTCTTAAGAGAGTTTTGTAACAGTTTTATATCAGAGTTAATAAAGCTGTTATTGATTCATACTTGTGTTATTTGTTTTAAGTCGAAAATCTTATACAATTGTATTCAACCCCCCTTCTACAATTGTTATTTACTGGGCAACAATTGGTATCAGAGCGAAACTAATTAATTTAAATCAGAAACGATCTTAAGATGTCGACAAGCAAGTATGAAAGTATTAAAATTCCAATTCTCAAGAAGACTGAGTATCCAACCTGGAAAGTGAAAATGTTGATGTATCTGGAAGCAACTGATCCTGACTATCTTGACAGGATCAATGATGGACCATTTCTTCCAATAAAACTAGTTGCAAGAACAGAGACTGTTGCTGAACACTATGTCATTAAGGCAAAGAGTGAATGGACGACAGAAGAAAAGGTTCAATTACTCAAAGATGCAAAGGTAAAGAATATTTTGCATAACAGTCTTGATAATGTCATGTCTAACAGGGTAATAGCATGCAAGACTGCAAAGGAAATTTGGGATACTTTGGAAACTCAATGTCAAGGTACTGAATCTATCAAAAGAAACAGAAGGGCTCTGTTGATTCAGGAGTATGAGCAATTCGATGCTAAATCTGATGAAAGTCTTACTGATATGTATGATAGATTCTTGACTTTATTGAACAATCTATCACTGGTTGGCAAAGAGTATGATCCAGAGGATTCGAATACCAAGTTTCTCAGAGCTTTAACTGAAGAGTGGGATACTCAAGCTTCAATCATAAGGCATCAATATGATTTGAAGATGCTGTCTCTTGATGAAGTCTATGGGATGCTAAGAACTCATGATCTTGAGGTTCAACAGAGAAAGAACAAGAAAAATGTCAAAGCAAAAGCTGTTGCTTTGAATGTTGAATCAAAATCAAAGGGAAAAGATGAGGAGGTTTATAACCGAAAGAGTAGAGTGGAAGAGTAAATTCCTGATGACTCATCATCAGATACTGATACTGAGTCTGATCCTGATACTGATGATGACTCTACTGATTCTGATATGATGGAAATGGTTGCTATGATAGTCAAGGGCTTCAAAAAGATGAAGTTCAGAAAGGCTAGGAAGCAAGGGAAATTTCAGAAGAAAACCTTCAATGCTGATAAAGACAGGTACAAGAAGAAAGAAGGCAAAAGCAGCAAGTTTGACAAGTCAAAAATCAGATGCTATAACTGTGATGGAATGGGTCATTTTGCAACAGAGTGCAAGAAGACCAAAACCAAAGCTCTCATTTCTTCAAGCAAGGATTGGATGGACTCATCATCTGACTCTGAAGAAGAAAAAGTGAATTATGCTTTGATGGCTAAAACTGATGAGACTTCTGCTGGTGAAAACAAGGTATCTGAAGTTTTATTTGATTTTGATACTAATAATGTTTCTGAGCTAAGATCTTTCTTAAAATCTCTGCATATTAGTTTTAGGAGTCAATCTCTTGAAAATACAAGAATAAAATCTGAAATGGCAGAGGTTGTTAAGAGAAATGATCATTTAGAAGCTGAGTTAATTTTCTTGCATGAAGTTCAATTAGAATGTGATAATGCTAAACACATGAAACTTGAAACGGAGTTTAAATGTAATGAACTTGAGAGGCAACTTAAAGATGCTAATGAAAAACTCAGAACCTAGACACATTCTGGTACAAAAACTCATGAAATTATTTCTGATAAAAACTGGAAAGAGTGTCTAGGGTATAAGCCAGAAAATGAGAAAAAGGACAAAGGAAAGGTTGTTTCATCTAACCCTGGAAGAGTTATAGTTGTTGACTCAACAAATCCAAAAACCTACAGATATGTTACAGACAGTACTAAAACCAAATTAAAACCAGTTAATTACGTGTATCCAGAAATTCCCAAATCTACTTCAGAAGAGGGATCTACTTCTACACATCATTCTGAGTCTAGAACTGTCAAAAACAAGAATGTAGGTCTTTTGTCCAAGAAGCAATTAAGGAATAGAATCTGTGAGGTAACAGATAGGAAGAGAGTTCCAACTGTCAAAAGGAACAGGAATGGTAAAGTTGGAATAAACAAGGAAAATAATTATAAGTATATTCCAAATGCACCAAGAAAAGCATGCTTTAACTGTGGTAATTCTAATCATCTTGCTATTGATTGCAGGAGGAGTAAAAAGAAGCCAACTGTAGTTCCTAAGTCTGACATTAGGAATAAATCAGTATTCTATAAACCACAGAATCCTTGTTTCCATTGTGGCAGTAAATGGCATTCTATTTATACATGTGAAGAATACCATAATTTGTACTATAATTATTATGAGCCTTTGCCTAAGTTCAATAAAAGTGCAAATTTTGGAAAAACAAAGAACTTGAATACTAATCATGCATCTGTCAAGTTAAAGACTAATTCTGATGGAGTTAATTCTGATGAAAATGTCTTTACAAGAAAATCTTCTACTGATAAAGATGTTAAATTGCATGAAAAGAGAACCCAACAAGTGTGGGTTCTTAAAAATTCTAACTGAGTTCTTTGTGATTCTGATTGCAGGGTAAAAAGAAAAATGTGTTAGTCATGGATGGTGGATGTTCTGTGCACATGACTGGAGACAAAACCTTGCTATCAGAATTTGAGGAAAAGGCTGGCCCAACTATGTCTTATGGAGATGGCAACATTGGACAAACTTTGGGATATGGCAGCATTGTAATTGGAAATGTCATCATTGAGAAAGTAGCTCTGGTGAAAGGACTAAAGCACAATCTGTTGAGTGTTAGTCAGATCACAGACAGAGGTTATCGTGTCAACTTTAATGATACTCATTTTGAAGTTATTAGCAAATCCTCAAGAAAGATTGCTTTAACAGGTCAAAGACATGGTAACATTTATGAAGCCAACATTCACACTGATACTGAAAATCCAACTACATGCCTCATCAGTAAAGCATCTGTAGATGAAAGTTGGAACTGGCATAAGAAGCTTTCTCATCTCAACTTCAACAATATAAATGAGTTGGTTAAGAAAGACTTGGTGAGAGGATTACCAAAGGCTCTATATACTCCTGATGGACTCTGTGATGCTTGTCAGAAGGCTAAACAGAGAAGGACATCATTCAAGAGTAAATCTGAATCCTCAATTGATGAACCATATCACATGCTACACCTCGACTTGTTTGGACCAGTGAATATTATGTCCATCAGTAAGAAAAGGTATACTCTAGTCATTGTTGATGAATATACTAGATTTACCTGGGTTTATTTTCTTCACAGAAAAGATGAACTGCTGAAATACTGCTGGACCATGTTAGACTTATTGAAACTGGCACGGAATACAAAGTCAAGATTCTGAGAAGTGATAATGGGACTGAATTCAAGAATTCAGCAATGGAAGAGTTCTGCAAATACAAAGGAATAGTTCAACAATTCTCTGCTCCTGGCACTCCTCAGCAAAATGGAGTAGTTGAAAGGAAGAACAGAACTCTTATCGAAGCTGGCAGAACTATGTTGGAAGAAGCAAAACTACCTACATATTTCTGGGCAGAAGCAGTCAACACAGCATGTTACACTCAAAATATTACACTAATCAACAGACATGGTGTAACTCCTTATCAGATGATTAAGGAAAAGAAGCCAAGTTTGAAGCATCTACATGTGTTTGGTTGCAAGTGCTTTGTTCTAAGACCTCATCCAGAACAGCTAGGAAAATTTGAGACAAAAGCTGATGAGGCCATCTTTATTGGCTATCCAACAACAAGAGCCTTTAAAGTCTACAATCTAAGAACAAAGACAGTCATGGAGTCTATTAATGTATCTTTTGATGATAGAAAGCTAACAGGAATAAAAGAAGACTCTCATGACAGTTTGACTTTTGCAAATGAAGCTACCAACAATCCTGATGAAGTCACGTCAGATACTGATATTCTGTCAGATCCTGACGATCGATCAATTCCTGATCAAACACCTGTTACTGATGATGACTCAAATAATGCAAATGTTGAGGGGGAGCAAGAGCGAGACATCACTAGTGCTGATACAACTCAAACATCAAGTAGAGATTCATCAGAAACAGACTCTAGTGACAATCAAGATAGTATATCAGAAAGAGATAGCACTATCTCAGGGGGAGCTTCTAGCAACTCTAGTTCTTCTGAAGAAAACACCAATCCAGGGGGAGCATCTAGTTCAAGAAATGACTTACCATCAGCAAGGAAATGGACAAAAAGTCATACTCCTGATTTAATCATTGGGAATCCTGAAGCAGGTGTTAAGACAAGAAGTGCAACTCAAAATGAATGTTTATATAATAACTTTCTGTCAAAGGAGGAGCCCAAGAAAGTTGAAGATGCACTTAAGGATGCTGATTGGGTGACAGCTATGCAAGAAGAACTGAATGAGTTTGAAAGAAATGAAGTCTGGAAACTTGTACCAAGACCCAAACGAAGGTCTATTGTAGGTACAAAGTGGGTATTCAGAAACAAGACTGATTCAGATGGCACAATTGTGAGAAATAAAGCAAGACTAGTAGCAAAGGGGTATTCTCAACAGGAAGGAATAGATTATGATGAGACTTTTGCTCCTGTTGCAAGACTGGAGGCCATCAGAATTTTTCTGGCATATGCAGCCCACAAGAAATTCAAAGTATTCCAGATGGACGTAAAAAGTGCATTTCTCAATGGAGAACTGGAAGAGGAGGTATATGTTGAACAACCTCCTGGATTTATTGATCCCAAACATCCAGATCATGTCTATAGACTGGATAAAGCACTTTATGGACTAAAGCAAGCTCCAAGAGCCTGGTATGAAACCCTAGCTCAATTCTTACTGGAAAGTGGATTCAACAGAGGTACAATTGATAAAACCTTGTTTTATCTGAATCATGGTAAGGATTTGCTGTTAGTTCAAATATATGTTGATGATATCATTTTTGGGTCAACTAATACTAAGCTGTGTGAGAAGTTTTCAAAGCTAATGCAGTCGAGATATCAAATGAGCATGATGGGTGAAATGAGCTATTTCTTAGGTCTTCAAGTTAAACAGACTGATGAAGGGATTTTTATCAATCAGTCAAAATACACAAAGAATTTACTAAAAAGGTTTAACATGCAAGACAGCTCTACAGCTTCCACTCCTATAGCTACAGCTACAAAGCTTGATCCTGATCAAGGAACTGAAGTAGATGTAACCAACTATAGAGGAATGATTGGCTCACTCTTATATCTAACTGCTAGCAGACCAGATATCATGTATGCAACCTGTCTATGTGCAAGATTTCAAGCAAATCCTAAAGAACCACATCTCATTGCAGTAAAAAGGATTTTCAGATATCTAAAGGGCACATCTTCTCTTGGCCTTTGGTATGCCAGAGAATCAGATTTTAGTTTATGTGGCTATTCAGATGCTGATTTTGCTGGATGCAAAATAGACAGGAAAAGTACTTCAGGCAGTTGTCAGTTTCTTGGAGGAAGACTAGTTTCTTGGTTCAGTAAAAAGCAAAAGTCTATCTCCACATCAACTGCAGAAGCTGAGTACATTGCTGCTGGAAGCTGTTGTGCTCAGATCATGTGGATGAGAAATCAGCTAATGGACTATGGTTTGTCATTTTCAAAAATACCTATTTATTGTGATAACCAAAGTGCTATTGCTATGACAGGAAATCCAGTTCAACATTCTCTTACAAAGCACATCAGCATCAGGTATCACTTCATAAGAGAACAAGTACTGGAAGGAACAATTGAACTTCATTTTGTTCCTACTGATCAACAGTTAGCTGATATATTCACCAAGCCACTACCTGAGGCTACTTTTACAAAGTTGGTGAATGAACTTGGAATGGTAAACTATGGCAGTTCCTGAGAGAAAGAAGTCATCAGATACTGACGACTTGCAAATACTGATGGAAAGTCAATCCTGACAGTGGTCAACGTCGAATCCTGATGCAACGATTCGATAATCAGTATTTTGTCAGAATCTAACTGTCTTCATTTAATCTCAATTTCCTGATTCAAGCTATGTTTAATGTTATTGAATTCCTGATAATGTGATCACTTTAATTAGTCCTCATATTAATTTCCAGATAACATGTTAAATCAGGAAAAACATTGAATAGAATAGAATAACAAGATTTTTCATTGATAATAAGAAAGAGTTTACATTCAAAGATTACATCTTTGTGTTCTCTATCCACTAATCTATTCAACAGGAAATAAGAGACCAATCCACTCCATTGTTAATAGCCATCCCAGATCCCATCTTTGCCACTTTGTTTGGGTGGAAGTTGACAGGGATAAGGTTATTTTTGCTGACATATTCATTAACAATGGTTGATGGAGTTGGATGAGGATGCCTTAGATGAAAGCCATGCGAATGCTGTTTGGAGGGCAGCATCAATGTTGATCACTTTTGCAGGTTTTTCCTTCTCGATTTCTTCGAGACCTGCATCCATCTACAACCAGAGAGTCTCCAGTTGTCTTTCCCAGTCGAAAGCATCAAACTCTTCACGAGTATAACTAAATATATCTCTTTTCTCTAAGAGATGGAGGTTTTTCTCAATGATGGTACGGTTCGACATTGTTAAAATTTTTGGTGAGAAGGGTTTCTCTGATTTTTCTTACAGGAGAGAATGAAGCGTTTTAGAAGTAAGTGGACAAGTCTCTAAGATTAAATAGAGAAGGGTGGAACGAGAATATGAAACGATTCATATTACTGGTGCAAGTACCAGGTATTATTCGATTGTGATGTTTTAAATTTCTTTATTTAAAACAAAATTACCATGTTTTATTTTGGTCACAATTTTATTTTCCGAATAATACGTAGCGCGTGTGCTCACTCGTTGCTTACATACAATTATAGATGTAAGTCATGACGCGTGTAATCCTCACCACTCTCTCACGTAATTTGGTCCATTACTTTAGCATAAACGAATGATTTACTGACACCTGTCTTTGAGAAGTTACAAGTATTGTCTAATATCAATTTAGTTTACTAATTGATTTATTTTTTTCTCAAACTATCAGTAAAGCATCGTCTCTCTTTGTCTTTGCACTCTCAAACCATAATTTCAAAATTAACACATCTTTTGTGTTTGAAATTCCAATGGAGAACTTATTCATGAACAGCAAGGTGGTAATCAATGGAGTTACTTTTAATACTAATAACTTCACTGCAGTTCTAGATCATCAGGACTTGCCGAGTGATTTCCACATTATTCAGGACTTTTTGGCCTCAAGCCCAATCAATTATGCTCTAACCCAACCTGCCAAGATATCTTTTAAGTCTGTTATGCAGGTTTGGAACATAAGTGTTTTTGGGAAAGGTCTTCCATCAGAAAATCCTCAGATGAGCTTTGAATATGACAATGTTACATATTATGTGACTCCTGAGATTGTCACAGAAGCCCTACACTTACCGTCAATCATTGGTAAGCATGTGTTCAAAGTTCCTGATGCAAAACTTCTTGAGTATGTTGTAAGCTTGGGTTACAATGGAACACCAAAGAAGTTTGGAGAGCTCTACAGGACAAAGCTCAAGAAGGAATGGAATTTCTTCTTTGACACAATCAGCAGATGTTTCTTGAATAAAGTGTCAAACTTTGATGCCTTACCCACAGGTTCAGCTAAAATTGTGTACTCTCTAATTCATGATCTCTCATTTGATTATGGTTCCTTTATACTAAAGGCATTAAGTGAAAGAAAAGCAGATAAATGTGGTTATGTTTGCTTTCTTAGATTTTTTCAATTAATATTTTCTCACTTATGTCCTCATGCTGTTTTTGAGAATGATACAATTTTGCCGATATGTAAAATCTCAGAAAACAATATAAAGAGTCTAATCAACTCTGATAAGGCAAATAAGTTTGTGGGACCTCCATACATTCCTGATGAAGTATGGTCTCTTTTAAGAGAGAGAATGCCTATTCAATATGGCTCAGCAACTGGTGCTATGGAACAGGACCTTACACATCCTATTCCTGACACAAGCACACAACCTAAACACTTATCTAAACAGTTAACCACCTCTGATGTCTCACAAAAGGTATCAGTTGTAAAATCAAAGAAATCAGCTAGATCTGATGTGTCTAAGAGACAATCAGGGTCAAAGGATTTCTTCACTCCAACTCACTCTCAAATGAAGTCATAAGGGGGTGGACAAAGAGTTCTTGAAACATCTGGTTTGAATAAAGGAACAGGAGTGAAAAGGAAAGTTGATCAAGGAGCTATTTCTGATTCTGATGATGATACAATGCCTATATCAGTCTTGTTGAAAAAGAAGGAGATTGATGTTGTTGATACAAAAGAAGTGGCTGTCTCTGAAAAGCCAAAGAAAAGAAGAAGATTAATCAGCAAAGGCAAATTTGTTGATCACACAGAATTTCTGAATCTTACTGATGCTATGGAAGGCACTCCTGATGTTGTTAATCAGGATGGATCATCAGTTCCTGACGCTACTGCTAATCCTGACATCTCTACTCCTGATAATTCACCTATGAAAACTGTTGAGATTTCTGATTCTCCAGCATCTGAATCTCCAAAGAGAAGAATTATTGAGATGTCCGTCGATCAAGTAAATGCTATTGCTGCTCAGCTGGGTGTTAAACCTTCACCACTTGAAGTAAAAACTGCTGAAGCAAATGTTTTTCACAGACAGAAGAAACAGAGGACTACTGTGTCATCTCTGAGAGGATCCAGCCCACAAGAACCTGAACTTCAAAGGAGTTCAGAAGCTATTACAGATCCAGTCACACAAGAACCACCTACTCATAGAGTAGGTGAAGACATTTCTGAAGGAATAGTCCCACAAGAACCATCTTCTCAAAGGGAAGGTGAAGACAAGAATATTCCTGCCCCACAAGAACCATCTTCTCAAAGTGAAGATGCTGGCAAACTCACATCAGCAGGGGAGTTTCCTGACAATGCTCAAGGGGCTTCTGAAATTGAAATTGAACTTGCTAGAAGTCTGGCAGAAAAAGCTGCTCATGATTTGCACATTGCTGAATGTGATAGAGTGATTGCTGACACTGCATTTTAGGGAAGTACACAAGAACCTTTGACTCAAAGTGTTGAAGAAGCTTCAAAACCTCAGACTACACAAGAACCATCAGTAGCAAATACTGATGCAAGTCATGCTATAGTTGCAGTGGTCAATCCTGATGAAAGTACTACTGATCTACTTATTCCATTGCTTATTGAGCCAATTTCAGCAAGGCCAATGGATTCTTTAACTACTTCATCAGGTAACATCTCTTTCTCTACTTCATTTACTACTGATAGTATGATTACAGATAGACCTGATAAAAGGGATACCTCTATTTGTATGACTTCAGACCACTCTTCTCAACCACCTCTTATTTCTTCACATTTAATGAGCCAGAACCTTTCTTGTGAGATTGAGAGTGAACATTTAGAGAAAAAGAAGAGTGATGAGAGGCAGTCTCCTGAACTGGCAAAAGGAGAGGTAGAAAAGAGTGAGAAGTTATTAACTTCTAGTGAGGTAAAAGTTGCTATTGAAAGTAACTTAGGTAACATTGTGAGAAGTGATGAGATCACTTTAAAAGAAAAGAGAGATTTAGGAAATGTTACTAATTTGTCTGCAGGTCATCAGGATTCACCAGCTGTATCCACTGGTGTTTTGAAACTGAAAGGTATTATGCTTCCTGATGATGATGTTGAAAATGAACTTCCTGAGGCTGGTGGTGGCTCAGATGATGATGATGATGATGATGATGATGATGATGATCATGTTGATCTTGAGACAAAGCAAATGCAGGCAGCTATAAAAGCAAGTCTCCAATCTACTTATGGGTCTTCAAGTAGATACATGCAGTCAATGACTCAAGAAGAATTCAGAGGGGAGTATAGTTCACTTCTTCCTCCTGATACTCGAGCTGCAAGGGGACATGAATGGGATACAGAATGGAATGAACCGACTGCTGAGATGAATTTTCAAAATGCTCTTTTTCATTCTGGTCATATTGCTACGCGGATGCCGACACCTGAACTTAAGGCTCTTCTCAAAACCAATGCTCTTCTAGCAAAGGGATTGAAGAGTGAGATTGACTCTATGAAGGCTGTAACAGATAAATTTCAAGCGGGTATTCAAACATCTGTTTCTATATCTGCTACTGCTTCTCAAGCACGCCTTCTTGCAGATGATATTAAAGCTCTTGACAAGAGATTGGATTCTAGAATGACTGTCTTGGAATCAAAAGTTGATATTATTGATGAAACCCTCAAGCTTATATTATCTTTCTTCATTCAGGATGATACTGATGTCAAAAAGGGGGAGAAGATAGTCAAAAGAAAATGTTCACCTGATCCAGTTGTACAAAAGGATGATGATAATTCTGGAAATGATGGTGGTGCTAAGTCACATCATAAAGTTGAAACCTCTGATGCTGCTTTAGTGACAAAGAGAACGAATACTCAAACTAAGCAGTCAACTCATGTTTCTGAATCTGGAAAGAAGACAGTGACAATAATGATGCAATCTCAGAATCCAAAAGAAGAACAGTTTGTGACACCTAGTCAAACTCTGTCAACTATTCCTGAGGATGATGTGTATGTGGAACAGGATGAAGATGCTGCTAATCTGTTTCATGAACTTGACACTGGGGATGGTCGTGTTCTTAAATTATTTCATAAAGACAAAAGAGTTCAACAGTATCATGCTGAGAAAGCACTTGTCTTATCTACTGAAGAAAATCCAAACATGACTACTGATGAGTTCTTAGAAGAACAGAACAGGATCTTTGAAGAATTTGCAAAACAGAATAAATCTCTTGCTGCAAGAAGAGGCAGAGGAGGAAGATACAGAAATAGAGGAAGATTATCTGCTCAAACAAGTTCAAGGCAAACAAGATCTAGTGGAATCAAATTGAAAGATATTTCTGAAAATGAAAAGAAGAAAACTCCATTATCTCTTGCATCAACTCCAGACAACAGATTTAATGCTCCTGAAGAAATTGAAGAGGAGATATTGCCTTTGAAAAGGAAGAGTAAGGTAGCTGTTCAATCTACTGCATCTAATGAGAAGTCAGTCGTTGATTCAATTTCTGATGTTGTTTCTGATTCTGAAGAGACTGAAATTTTAAAAGAACTTAAGATTATGATTCTTAAGGTTGTGGTTGAATTTCACAATGTGGAAGTTTTTGAAGATACATTGGAGTATGAACAAGAAAACTTCAGAAGATTTGAAAGAGAAAGTGAAATCAGAGCTAAAGCCACAAAAGCAGAAAAGATAACAACCAGAGATTACTTAAGAAATGTTCATAGATCAGACAGGAAGTTATGGTATGATAGAGATAGATCTGTTCCTGAACATCAGCAGGATTATCCAACTAATGAAAAGAAGAAGAGTAAGAAAAAGGAGGAGGATAAGGTTGATTATAGGAAATCAGTTGTGTTCATATCAGCTGGATTGATAAAAGAGTCTTCTTTGATAAATGAATTTCTGATTGTTAAAACAGAGTCTACTACATTTATTGCTGAAAATCCACCAAAATAGGTGAGTATGCAATCTGGTTTGAGAGGATGGGAACCTGGCACAAGAGGAGGAATTGGATATAGTCATGCACTGGTTATTTTCATTGCACAAACTGATCAATATGCTCTAGTTGACAAGATTGGGGATGAGTTAACTGTAGATCATCTTTGGAAACTTGAAGTTGTTGCTATCATTGCTGATTATCATGCTGATGCAAAGAAAATAGAGAAGCTGGTGTACTTCATGAAAGATGGAAGTGTGAAGAAGATTCCTATTCATGAATTGTTGTGTAAATCTGCAAAAGAACTGAAATATGTTCTGTATCTTCTCAGAAGTAAAAGAATAAATGTTAGTGAAAGAGAAGTTTATCAAAATTGGTGTGTCATAATTTACATGAAGATTAGACAGAGATTCATGGATGGAGGAACAAGGTATGATGGCAATTATATTCCCATGTACTTAAATTTAAGAGATATAGAGATTGAAATGAAGAAAGGTACAGCTGTTAAAGAAGTGTATCTAGGCATGGAACAACTGTCTCTAAATCCAGATGGGAAGGAAATTGCTTATGTGTTGCTAGGTGACTTAGATCTTCCGAGAAACTCAATTCAGAATATCAGGGCAGCTATTTATCAGATTAATGAGGAAGATGAAGAACTCAAAAATCTGAAGAATAAACTGATTCAAATTCTTGAAAGCAAGGAAGAAGAATTGTTATCTGAATTCTTGAGACTGAATATGTTTTATCAAAGAATTTCTGAAACTGTTCCTGATGATTTTTAGAAGGTATTTTGTTTTGAGTTTTTGACATCTTGAATCAAGGAATTTGTGCTTTGTTTTATAAAGAACAAATTGGGGGAGATTGTTAGATATTGATTCAAGAGATGATCAGGATCTGGGCATTACTGATCAGATACTGATGCTGACGTCATCAGGAATACAACGTCAGTATTGGATTATCAGGATTAGAAGCTGGTCAGTATTTGATGAAGATTCTCATCGACCAGAGATCAAGGAAGATTGATATGTCGGTTCCTAATTTGTAGGAATGCAGCTATCATACAAGATATGCATTCAGAGATATATGTAATTGATTTAGAATATCTTGTAATTGATAGTGCAACTGTGTACACTATATAAACACAGTTTAGGTCTTACATTATGTAATCGCTTACACGAGTTATATTGTAACCTAGCAGCTCTTAAGAACATAAGAATTTCTTAAGAGAGTTTTGTAACAGTTTTATATCAGAGTTAATAAAGCTGTTATTGATTCATACTTGTGTTATTTGTTTTAAGTCGAAAATCTTATACAATTGTATTCAACCCCCCTTCTACAATTGTTATTTACTGGGCAACATGAATAAAAGTGAGACGTGAGAGCACAAGACAGCCTTTTATATTTTCCAATAATTAAAAGTAATTACCCCATTGGACAAAAGTAACTATCAGATAATAAATGAAAAGAAAAGAAGTACAGCCGTGACTAATTATACACGTTTACCAACGGCTATAAAAAGAAATATGTATATCAACGGATAAAGATTGGACGGTTGAGAAAACAGTTTATCCATCGATGACGTGGACAACCTGTTATCCGTTGACATACAAAAATCTAGTAATGTGTTTATACTACCAACGGATAAAAGGATATCCATTGATAAGCAAATTTTGCCTTAAACAAAATTTCTGCTAAGAGTTTTTCTGAGAGTTTTTAATTCTCAAATAAATCAAAACACATTTCTAGCTGCATTACAGTATGATTAGATATCACTAGGAATTATGAAAAATTAAGCATACCTAGTTCACCTACCAACCTTGTGAATGAGGATTCATCAAGAGGCTTGGTGAAGATATCTGCAAGCTGCATTTCACTTGGCACAAAGTGCATTTCTACTGTACCATTCATCACATGCTCTCTAATGAAGTGGTATTTGATGTCAATATGCTTGGTTCTCGAATGTTGCACTGGATTCTCTGTGATGGCAATAGCACTAGTGTTGTCACAGAAAATTGGAATCTTCTCAATTTTTATACCATAGTCAATAAGTTGATTTTTCATCCAAAGAATCTGTGCACAACAACTTCCAGCAGCAATGTACTTAGCTTCAGCTGTAGAAGTGGAGACGGAGTTCTGTTTCTTACTGAACCATGATACAAGCCTGTTCCCTAGAAATTGACAGGAGCCTGTAGTACTTTTCCTATCAATTCTGCAACCTGCATAGTCTGCATCTGAATAGCCAATTAAATCAAAACCAGAATCTCTTGGGTACCAAATGCCAAGGTTTGGTGTTCCCTTGAGATACCTGAAAATTCTTTTAATAACAATTAAGTGAGACTCTCTAGGGTCAGCTTGAAATCTAGCACACAGACAAGTGGAAAACATTATATCAGGTCTACTACTCCCTCCGTCCCATTTTCTATGACACTTATTCCTTTTTGGGATGTCCCAAAAAGAATGAACCTACTAAACTTACTATTTTTGAACATTAGTTTTCACTATTACACCCACTACTTCTCTATTTTATACTTCCTTTTTATTAAATAAACACTATTACACCCACTACTTTCTTATTTTACCCATTTTTTATACACCCACTTACATCCACTTTCACAACCAACCAACCATATGCTACCACCTAGCAAGTCAAATAGTATTTTCTTAATCTCCGTGAAAGTCAAACCATGTCTTACAAAATGGGACGGAGGGAGTAGCTGTTAGATATAGAAGTGAGCCTACCATGCCTCTATAACTTGAGATGTCCACAGATTTTTCCTTAGTATTCAACTCAAGTTTAGTTGCAGTGGCCATAGGTGTTTTTGCAGAGGCACAATCCATTAAGTCAAATTTCTTTAAAAGATCATAAATATATTTTGTTTGACTTATGAAAATTCCCTCATTAACTTGCTTTACTTGTAAACCAAGAAAGTAAGTTAATTCACCCATCATGCTCAATTAATACCTACTTTGCATAAGTTTGGCAAACCTTTTGCAAAGCTTCTCATCTGTAGACCCAAAAATAATATCATCTACATAGATTTGAACAAGTATTGAAGAGCCATTGACATTTCTATGAAATAAGGTTTTATCTACTGTACCTCTAGTGAAGTGATTCTCCAAAAGAAATTGAGATAAAGTGTCATACCAGGCTCTTGGTGCTTGCTTCAAACCATAAAGTGCTTTCAAGAGAAGATATACATATTCTGGAAATTCTGGATCTTCAAAGCCAGGAGGTTGATGGACATATACCTCTTCTTCCAGTTCCCCATTTAGAAAGGCACTTTTGACATCCATCTGATAGACTTTGAAATTGGCATGTGTTGCATAGGCTAGGAAAATTCTAATTGCCTCAAGTCTTGCCACTGGAGCAAAAGTTTCATCAAAATCTATTCCTTCTTCTTGAGAATAGCCCTTTGCCACTAATCTAGCTTTATTCCTCACAATTATGCAATTTTCATCAGTCTTATTCTTGAGAACCCATTTGGTACCTATGATACCTCTATCATCAGGTTTGGGCACAAGCTTTCATACTTTATTTCTCTCAAATTGGTTTAGCTCTTCTTGCATTGCTAAGACCCAATCTGGATCTAGAAGGGCATCTTCCACTTTCTTAGGTTCCTCTTGAGACAGGAAACTACTGTATAGGCATTCTTCTTGTGTGGCCCTCCTAGTTTGGACTCTTGAGTTTGAGTCACCAATGATTAATTCAAAAGGATGATCTCTGGTCCATTTTCTTGAAGGTGGAAGGTTTGATCTAGACGAGGTTGCTTCATCTAAGTGAGCATGATCTTGTTGATTGATCACTGAGTTTTGACTTTGAGAAACTCCCCCTGAGTTTATTGTCCTTGAGGAGTTATGAAGTTGACTGTCAATAGATGCATCATTTTGACTATCAACGGATGCTCCATTTTGCCTGTCGACAAATACATGAGAATGCCTGTCAACGGATGCATGTGATACTCTAGTATGACTGTCAACGGATGCTTCATTTCCAGTGTTAGCATCACTTCTAGTTGGACCAACAACTCTAGGTGAATTTCCAAGGTCATGATCTTCATTTTCCTCATCATCATCATCAATGTACATTCTTCCTTCTACCTCATTTTCAAATCTCAACTTTTCATGGAAGCCTTCATCATTTAGACTTATAATCTTTTGATCATCAAACACAACATGTACAGATTCCATAACAATGTTGGTTCTTAGATTGTAGACTCTATAGGCTTTCCCTGCTGCATATCCAACAAAGATAGCTTCATCTGCCTTTGCTTCAAATTTGCCCAAGTTATCTCCATGATTTCTTAGCACAAAACACTTACATCCAAAGACATGAAGAAAAGCTAACGTTGGTTTCTTGTTGGTAAATAACTGATAAGGAGTCATTCCTCTAGCTTGATTGATCAAGGAAATATTCTGAGTAAAGCAGGCAGTGTTGACAGCTTCAGCCCAGAAATATGTTGGCAATCTTGATTCACTTAACATTGTTCTAGCTGATTCAATGAGAGTTCTATTTTTCCTTTCAACAACCCCATTTTGTTGATGTGTTCTAGCAGCAGAAAACTCATGGACAATTCCATTCTCTTCACAGAAAATATTCATTGTGGAATTTTTGAATTCAGTGCCATTGTCACTCCTAATTCTTTGTACTTTTACTTCAGAACCATTGTTTACTAGTCTGAGATGATTGATGATAATTTCACTTGCACAATCTTTGGAGTGCAGAAAGAAGGTCCATGTAAACTTAGAAAAATCATCCACAATCACCAGGCAGTATTTCTTCTTTGAAATGGACATGACATTTACTGGACCAAATAAGTCCATATGCAGCAATTGAAGGGGCTTAACAATGGATGACTCTGTCTTGCTTTTGAAGGATGATTTCTTTTGCTTCCCTAATTGGCAGGCATCACACAATCCATCCTTGATGAACTCCAATTGAGGGATTCCTCTAGCAAGATCATTTCTTACCAAATCATTCATAACTTTAAAATTCAAATGAGACAGCTTTTTATGCCATAGCCAACTCTCATCCTTGCTTGCTTTGCTGAAGAGACAAGTAATGGATTCTGAGCATACTGAGTTGAAGTCAGCTATGTAAACATTTCCTTTTCTAAAGCCTGTCAGAACCACATTGTTGTTTTCCTTGGTAGAAACAACACAGGCTTCTTTAGTGAACTTTACTTCATAGTCTTTGTCACAAATCTGACTGACACTCAGCAAATTGTGCTTCAAACCTTCAACTAAAGCCACTTCTTCAATGATGACATTTTCTTTTGTAATCAAGCCATATCCCTTAGTATATCCTTTGATGTCCCTTAGTATATCATCTGTCAACGGATGATCACTATCCGTTGATTCACAAATAGTCTCTAGATCCTCAAGGCAAGGTTCTAGCTCCTTTTTCTTTTGAGTCCAGGTATCCCTCACAAATGATTCTATTCCCTGGACTTCTATTATGTTTTGAGAAACATTCCTACAGCTTTGAAATTTAGCAATTATCCCTTGTTCCTTTTCAAGCTGGTTTCTTAAAATTAGTTCTCTTTTTAACAAAGCTTCAAGTTCACTTTTAGCATTATTGCAATCAACTCTCATTTTCTCAAATTCTAGAAATTGTGTTTCTAGAACTGCATTTCTATCACTTAAGAACTGATTAGTTTCTTTAATCCTATTGTTCTCTTTAGTAAGTGATTTAAGAGTAACACTCAAGTGATATAGTTCAGTAGACATTTCATCTATAACACTATTGCATTCCTCTTTGGTGAGCTCAGAGAGATTAGTAGAAAATACCTGATTGCTAGCTGAACTTGCTTCCTGCTCAGAATCAGCCATTAATGCAAGGTTGACAAACTCAGCATCATCATCAGAATGATTTCCATCAGTAGCCCAGTCATACTCTTGGGTCATGAATGCCTTTCCTTTCTGTCTGAGAAGATCAAAATATTTCTTCTTGTAGTCAACAGTTTCAGTTGGCTTTCCCTTGTTCTCTGACCTAGGATTCCTACATTCACTTATCATGTGACCAGCAGTTCCACAATTGTAGCATTTAATTTTGGATTTATCCACATAGTTGCTTGTAGAAAAATCCTTGTTAAATGGCTTGGCCACCCTAGAGTTTCTTCTGAATTTAGCTTAGAGAATCTCCTAGATAGAAAGGCTAAATGCTCATCTATCTCATCCAATTCATCCTGCTGAAGGACACTCATTTCTTCAGACACCTTTTCCTTGCTTTTACTTGATTCTGCTCTACCTTCACAAACCTCCCTGTTTGGTGTAGATTTAGCAGCTTCAGTCCTCTTCTCCTCCTTCTGCTCCAAGTTGGCAACAAGTGCAACTGACCCACTTTTCTTTTTGGCCTTCTCAATTTCTTCATCCTGCTCCATTTCTAGTTCATATGTCTTTAAAGTTCCATAGAGCCTTTCAAGAGTAAATGACTTGTACTCTTGAGTGTTTCTTAGAGAAACAGTCATAGGCTTCCACTCTTTGGGCAGTGATCTCAGAAATTTGAGATTAGAATCTTTCACTTGGTAGATTCTTCCATACAGTTTCAAGCCATTCAGTAGCTTTTGAAATCTACTGAATGTGTCATTCAATGTCTCTCCATTCTTGAAATGGAAGTGCTCATACTGTTGGATCAGTAGCTGCATCTTGTTTTCCCTTACCTGTTCTGTACCTTCACAAAGAGTTTGAACAATGTCCCATACTTCCTTGGCAGTAGTACAGTTGATAACATTGTCAACCATATCTGTTTCTAAGCCATTAAACAGAATATTCATGGTCTTTTTATCTTTGTGGACTTCTGCAACATCCTCAGTACTCCACTCAGAAACAGGTTTTGGAATGTAAGTGTCTGGTGCATCTGCAGCAAGACCAACTCTTGAAGTAGCCTTCATTGGAACATGAGGACCCTTCTCAATGCAATCTACAAAGCCTACATCAATAGACATGAGATGTAGACGCATTTTTACTTTCCAGTGAAAGTAATTTTCTCTATCAAGAACCGGTATCTTCACTCCATAATCCTTCTTAGACATGTTGGAAGTGTGTTGATCTTTAAACTTCAAATATATTAGAAGCTTTCTCTGATACCAATTGTTATTCCCATATTACACACTTGTATAATTATAGAAGGGGGGGGGGTTGAATACAATTCTTGATAGTTATAAATTTCTGATAAAAACCACAGAAATCTATAAGGAAATAATTGCTGAATAAGAAATAGTTCACAAACACATAAAAAATCAGGTGGTTAATATGTACCACCTGAGACTTTTATTTGAAGAAAACTCTGTGATACAAATGTACACAACTTCTGTTTTTACAACTCTTTGCTTCCAAGGATATTCAAGAAACCCTAAGCAAATATGTCTGTTTTCTTAATCTCTAAAGAGTTGCTACACTTGGTTATATATCCCAAGTTTACAAGTACTACAGGAATAAGATAATATTAATCTAATTCAAGTTGACTTGCTACTCCACTCCAAATCCACATGTAGCCGAAAGGTTGTCCTTGTGAACAGATATGTCCCCTGCACCTTTCTTGTATGTACTGTGTAAATGGAATGCTTCTTTCTTCTGTGTTTCCAAAGTGTGGCTGCCATACTGCTTTTTATACCTACTATCAACCCATGTGATCTGTCAGTCAAACCTGTCCTTATCAACTGCTAATTCCCAGCTAGCATAGGATAAAGTGACAATGATTATCCGTTGATGTTGTGCACAGTTATCCGTTGATAGTAGTTTGAGCTGTATCCGTTGATAGAGTGGATTTGAGTTGTATCCGTTGATAGAGCCATGTTCTCA
Organism: Kitagawia praeruptora; assembly: GCA_037693485.1. NCBI lineage: Eukaryota > Viridiplantae > Streptophyta > Magnoliopsida > Apiales > Apiaceae > Kitagawia > Kitagawia praeruptora. The sequence goes on from CM075352.1 coordinate 120,068,356, forward strand.
TCCGTTGATACACTTTCACTTAAACAGAATTACATATCATAGCTTATTTACAATTGGCTACCCTATTCTGCCTATCCATTGATGGTCAACATGACTCTGAATAAAAACACTATCAACTGATAAATAGAGATATTGCAGTATGCTACAAAACCTCATCCGTTGATGAGCTATCTGTCAACGAATAGAGTTATAAAGTCTTATCCGTTGACAGTTACAAAACTTGACTTATACAATTTTTCTTTAATGTTAAGTTATCATCAACTACAACATATTCCTAACAGTTTCGGTTTTTTTCGGTACGGTTTTTCGGTTTTTCGGCTCGGTTTCGGTTTTTTGGTTTTTTTTGCTCACCCCTACTTCCTATAACGGGGCATGATCCAGATTCACTGAATAATTTTTTAGAATGTTTTTTTCGACGATCGAACCGTACGGATATTAATAAACACCAATTTTAGTGTTGGGAAAAATAATCGAAAAATGAAAAGGTCAGGTTGTACGAGATCTTAGCAAAAACGTTGGAAAAGTGATGCTTCCTATAACGGGGCACGATCCAGATTCACTGAATAATTTTTTTGAATGCTTTTTTCGATGATCGAACCGTACGAATGTTAATAAACACCCATTTTAGTGTTGGGAAAAAATAATTGAAAAATAAAAAGGTCGGGTTGTACGAGATTTTAGCAAAAACGTTAGAAAAGTGATGCTTCCTATAACGGGCCACGATCCATATTCACTGAATAATTTTTTTGAATGAGTTTTTCGATGATCGAACCGTACGAATGTTAATAAACACCCATTTTAGTATTGGGAAAAAATAATCGTAAAATAAAAAGGTCGGGTTGTACGAGATTTTAACAAAAACGTTGGAAAAGTGATGCTTCCTTTAACGGGGCACGATCCAGATTCACTGAATAATTTTTTTGAATGCTTTTTTCGATGATCGAACTGTACGAATGTTAATAAACACCCATTTTAGTGTTTGGAAAAAATAATCGAAAAATGAAAAGGTCGGGTTGTACGAGATTTTAACAAAAACGTAAGAAAAGTGATGCTTCCTATAACGGGGCACGATCCAGATTCACTGAATAATTTTTTAGAATGTTTTTTTTGAAGATCGAACCATACGGATATTAATAAACACCCATTTTAGTGTTGGGAAAAAATAATCAAAAAATAAAAAGGTCGGGTTGTACGAGATCTTAACAAAAACGTAGGAAAAGTGATGCTTCCTATAATGGGCCACGATCCATATTCACTGAATAATGTTTTTGAATTCTTTTTTCGATGATCGAACCGTACGAATGTTAATAAACACCCATTTTAGTGTTGGGAAAAAATAATCGAAAAATAAAAAGGTCGGGTTGTACGAGATTTTAACAAAAATGTAGTAAATTAAAAGTGTTGCTTCTTGTAACGGGGCACGATCCAGATTCACTGAATAATTTTTTTGAATGATTTTTTCAACGATCGAGCCGTACAAATATTGGTAAGCACTCATTTTAGTGTTGTGAAAAAATGATTGAAAAATAAAAAAGTCGGGTTGTACGAGATTTTAACAAAAACGTAGTAAATTAAAAGTGTTGCTTCTTATAACGGGACACGATCCAAATTCACTGAATAAATTTTTCGAATGATTTTGTCGATGATCGAACCGTACTAATGTTAATGAACACTCATTTTAGTGTTGGAAAAAAATAATCAAAAAATAAAAAGGTCGGGTTTTACGAGATTTTAACAAAAACATAGTAAAACACGCAAACTGTTATTTAACGATTTAAAAGTGTCAAACATTACATAACGGTTTTTATGAAAAACTATTGTTGTGCTTCACTATCACACAACATTTTTTTATCAGAAAACTGTTGTTTGAATAATTTATAATTTCCCACCAAATCCAGTCCAAAATTTTCATTATTTCCCACCAAATTCAATTCAAATTATTTCATTATTCCCACTAAACATTTCATTATTTCCCACCCATTTCAATTCAAATTTTTCAGTAGTTCAGACAACAGTTTTATAGAAGTTTTATAAAACCATTGTCTGTCAGCTTTCCTTTTCACAACGGTATGTAAGACCCGTTGTTTAAGTTTATTCAGACAATGGTTATAATAAACACTTGTCTGAATTACACAATGTAAAGACCAAAACCATTGTCTCATGCTACTATAAGTTAGTTTATTAACAACAGTTTTGGAGTGTTGTGTTAAAGCCTGTAAGACAAGTGTGCAATTTAAGAACAGTTGTCTGATTTTATCAGAGCATACCGCTTAGACAATGGTTTCAAAGAACAGCTAAAACTATTGTCATAGAAACACTCCGACAACACTTTTACGAGGACAAAACATTCACTGTTGTTTGTTTTTTCGGGACAACGGGTATTTGTTTAACCGTTGTGTGAAAGGTGTTGTATGATCGCGTTTTTCTTGTAGTGTTAGTTAGATAAAATATATAATATATTATATTTTACCTGAAAAAGGAAATTGTTTAGTTATTGAAAAATAGAAAATATAATATGTTTAACCTAAAAAAAGAAATTGATTAGTGAATAGGATGAGTAAGGGTAAATAAGTAAAATCAACAGGTACGGTACCGACCGACCAAAGTTTTAATGTTTCGTCTTTTATATAATAGTATAGATAGATTTTTAATTTCTATTTAATCTTATTTAATAATATAAAATATAATATTTTGAAATGACAAATCTAACCTTGACGACCAAACCATACCATAAACCATACCATAAGAACTCCCTTACGCTAATTATAAGTACTAGCTTTATACCCGTGCGATGCAGAAAGATTGCCCAAAATACCCAATTTTCCCCTACCCATTTACCAAAATACCCATTCTTCAAATCGGCGCCCAAAATACCCACGGGATATGTTCGCAATTTTCTCTACGCAAGTGTACGCAGTCCAAAAGCAATATAGGGAAATAAGGATCGTTCCCACGAAGACTCGGTTATTTTAGTAAATATGTCTATTCAACAATGTTTGGTTAATTATAGAAGCTTGAACGAACTAAAATGGTTTATTTGCAGATAACAATTAACTAATGAAGTAACGGCTAATTTGTTTAGAATAATATGATAGAGGCATGGGGTCCTAATTTCATGAATGTTTTAGCTCTATTAACTATCAAGAATTAATGTGTTACAATTGTTAAGAATGCTAGCGGGAACACGACACTAATATGAGCCATCTTTCAATTAACTCACACCATTCCAAATAAACATCCACAAAAGAGATAGAAGTTATAAGGGCATCAATTATATCCAATACACTATATGTCTATGTGAATGGGTGATACAATCGATTTAATCACAAGTTCCGCAATTAACTACATAGGGGAATAACGTTCTTTCAAAACTATAATCCGAAATGCGGAGAAGCCGACATACCTATGCTAGCATGGCAAGCCCTAAATCTCTAAATCCACTTTCACAATCATTAGAGATTTGGCACAATAGATGTTAGCTATTCACCTATATTCAATTAAAACAACCATGCAAGGCAATCTTATATAGAAATTGTAAACACAAATTATCTATCAAATTAACATGAGCATTAACAATTCATTACATTAGAACCCCATGAAAGTATTTATTTCATAATTAAACTAGGCACCTTTATTGAATTAAATAAAATCATGGTAGCAATTTTTATAATTTAATTACGAAATTACGAAAAATTAAAAATAAAAATAAAAGAATTAGAACCTAATAATAATAATAATAATAATAACTAAATTAAAAATTACGAGAAATTAAATATGAAATTACCAGAGTTTAGAAATAGAACCGGATAATTTGTTGAAACAGAGTACTCCAAGTGGCCAGCTAAAATGATTAAAGACTCGGACAAAAACGTAACTAAAAGCTTCACACCCACCTGCTGCGTTACTTCTGTAATGATGATGCTTTGTTCTGTAAATCAACAACAACTTGCCGCGCGTGGCGGTCACGCATGCCTCCTGCGACTGGTTCTGGCTAATCTCGAGCCTGTAGTTCACTCCTTTCCTAAGTTCACTGGTTTCCTTTCCTAAGTTCACCTGTTTCCTTTCCTAAGTTCACCTGTTTCCTTTCCTAAGTTCACCTGTTTGAGCAATTTCAGTTTTCAGCAATTTGTTCCCAGAATAATACTTAAATAATGCTATCAATTTGAGCTTTTTTCGAAATAAAAATTTAAAGCGTATAAATTAGAATAAAATTACAGAATTTAATTTATAAAATAAACTGATTTCAGAAAATTAAAAGTGTATAAAATGAAATAAAATTACAGAGAATTAAAATGTATAAAATGTTCTGTTTATAGAAAGAAGCTGCTGAATTTAGAATACATGAGGGTTTGGAGGATTTGCTCAGAGAGAATAAGTGAATTAATTCGTCCCTGGGTAATCTGTGTTTTTTATTTGATTTCCTACACCTCTATTTATAAAACATTCATCACACACCTAATACAAAGAAGTCAAATGTTTAAAAAGTCTAGCCTAATTCTAACCACTCTGCAGAGACAATTGTAAGCCAATTTGCAATTCTTCTTCGCAACTGGCGCGGTAGTTGAATTTTAATATCAGCTCCGTAGAAATGCTTTTAACCCGCACAGCTTATAATCTTTAATTAATAAATAATTATTTTAATCCATAAATTATAAAAATAAATATATAATATTATTAGATATTTATAAATATAATTTTATAAATTAATAAAATTATTTAATAATATAAATAAATCCTTATTGTCTAAGCTGCGGTCTCTGGTCGTCTGGAACCGGACTCCTTTTGCTTAGAAAAAAATATAACAATTCCAACCGGGATTCCTGCTTTAAGAATATATCACTCAGAACATCTTTATGATAATTCCTTTTCCTCGTAGCCAGTCCATCTGAGCAAGAAATCCACCGTCTTTTAACCTTTTATCGCCAGGATACCTGAAGCTGTGAGTTCTGCACTACAAAGACTTGAAACAACATAAAACTAATTAAAAGACACAAAATACTTAAGGATAAACCACCAATTTAGGTCTATTTAGCGCATAATAAGTGGATATAAAATCCACTTATCACACCCCCAAACTTAAACTGATGCTTGTCCTCAAGCATAACAATATAATTATATACAACTAACTAGTACCACTTCCGTAGGTGATCACGATTGCATTTGGCATATGCAATAAGCCCTTTATGATAAAAGTGGACATCGGGTATATTGTGAATCGTATGAGAAATATGAATGATAGATAAAGGATTTAACCCTCCTATCAGATAGGAGAGATATTATTGGCCTCTTGATTGAGTGAGACTATAAAATGCATGGCCGTGCTCAAATAATGATTTGTTATTAATAGTCTACTCATGGATCAAGTAAACCCGGATTAAATTATGAAGAGGATGACAATAAACATGCCTCGAGTTTAATCTATAATATTTGGTTAAAGGGATTATATTACACGGGAACATTAGTCACAAAAGGTTTATCGAATCACGATTTAATTATTATTTAATTGGGTAGCAATGATGTATTACTAGATACCGCTCATTGTTTATAATTTTATTGGAGAATAAAATTATTGCCAAAATAAATAATAACCTACAGGGTCACACACATAGAACATTTTAAAGGAAGAATTAATTTAAATTAATTAATGATAAGTTGGATTTTATTATATTAATTAAGTGTGACTTAATTAAGATATAATAAAATACAAAGATATATGAGATATGTTTTTATGATTTTAATAATTAAGTTTGACTTAATTATTATTTATTTAAATAATAGGATTTGATTCTATTATTTAATAAATCAACTTGGGCTAGGTTTTTGACTTGGGCTTATGAGCTTCACACTATCATATAAATATATGATGATAGCATTGAAGGCTGGTGATTTTTTTGTACGTGACTATCAGAATAAGCCGCACAAAATCCTAACCCTAAACCTATCTTTCATTAGAGGCTAGTACCTCTCTTCCGGGCAAGATCGTGAGACGTTCTTGAAGGTGTTCGTGTGGATACCGTAGAGGAGGTTTCGAAGAGGAACACTCAGTGATCGTGGGAGGCTTTCATCATCATTATTCTACAATCATAAAGCTATAATAAGGTAAACATTCTTACTACCATGATTATCGGCTATATTATACATGGATCCGTGGCTTGGTTTCGATTTTATTTTAATGTTTCCGCTGCGTGTATGCGATCGAAACCAACAATGGTACCAGAGCTGCTTGTATAATATGATAATTTGGTTATATATGATGTTTACGATCTGTTTTATAACATACAAGTTCTGAATTTTTTACCCGAGAACCCTACTGCATGATATTAACGAACTGCATGCTTTTGATTCTTCTGTTTTGCTGCGTTCTTTGATCTGTTGTTACCTGCTATGTTTTAATAAGATTAAAACGTGACCTTAACACTTGAAAAACCAGTCGATAATCTTGTTATCAGTTCATGCATGTTTTACGTAAGTATATATATACATACGTGTTTATACAAACCTGTTAATAGGTTTAGATTTTAATCGTTCCAGAATATGTGATATATGATTGTGTTATGACTGCATAGATAATCGTAGGTCTGTATAATTAGTTTGGGAACAAAACCACTGCTAATATGAAGAACACGATCAAACTGAAATCCCAGAAAAAGTGCAGTAGAATATTGTACAGGAGACACGCATATATAGAATGCGTATCATAGGTTTTTTTTACAGCAGAAACGCATATCTAGGATGCGCATCGTAGGTTACAGTTCTTGCTGCTTCTTAACGTGACTTGGACTTGCGTTACAGTTCATGATTTTTTTTTCAGTAATTCAGATAAGTTTCCTGCTAGGGTTTGCATGATTTATTTTAAACCTAGCATGATAATTTTATTAATTAGAAATTTTGATTACTAGGTTAATATTTAATTAAAGTGTGTTAATTTTATTATTTATGATTTGATCATATTTAATTGATGTTGTATAAAATTGTGATTATACAATATGTGATGCTTTTAATTGCTATATGAGCATGATGCATGGTTATGGCCCCAAGACCTAGTTTTAATTTATTTTATTAATTTTTAATTTATGGTTTGTAATAATTAAATACGACTTGCATGTCGTTTTTCTTTTTGTAATTATTTCATCTCGAATGCAACTCGAGTTCTTTTGTAAAATGTTTCAAGAGGAGCTTGGAGGCAATTAAGGCAGCTTTGGAAGCGAAGCAAGAGATTTTGTAATAATTAGTTATTACCACCATAGATTGACCTTGATTTTTCCATTAGCTTGGAAAAATCGCATAGGATTGGGCCATAACCATAGCATATTATTTTATGTGATGCACTTTACATATGATGTATGTGTAGAGTAGCAAATGTATGCATGTTTTAATTAGATTAATGATGTATGCATGTATTAGATACGTCACCCATGCCATGCTTGCCATGCTAAACAAGATAAAATCTGTAACGATTCGAGATTTTAAAATGAACAAACGATCATGAGATTTCTGTGTTTATGAAACACGGAACTAAATACGAATTTTCAATTATTTAGATATGGGGAGATTTTGTCAAAAACAGGTTTTACCTGTAAGGAAGTTGGGTATTAAGTGAGGCCACTTGTGACTCCTCCAACAACCTGGAAATCAAACTATTGATGAATATTGATTTGAAGTATTTAATTCAAGGAAAAATTGGGAATCTCTTTATGATGGGATCATGATCGTTTTAATTCTAAACCCCTTAATAAAATATTAAGTTTTAATCGGATGCTTTCCAATGAATGAACACTCATCAAATCCTAGATCGATAAGGGGAATGACTGCCAGTGGCAGGGGACTCTTGTCTATCGTGGTGAGATGTGACGAATATAAATGGTTATATTCGGCCGTTGTATCATTGGGTCTAACTTAACTGAGTCGTCATAATAAGGTGAAAATAAACGGTTATATTCAATTATTATGAACTTAGAAGCATAGAGTTTTAGATAGATAAAGAACAATTGTTGTTCACCAAACTATCCAAGAATTATATATGATATAATTGACAATTGTTGTCTACCTAAATAATCACGTTTTAAGGACTACTAGTAGTTGACTTAGGACATGATGAAATATGGATCTTGGCTCACTAGAAAGATTTATGGGATATTCTTTCCAAATTGATAGTAAGGGCTATTAATTTGATAAAAATAGTGGGAGATATATTATGAATATGTCATAATCACTTGAACATAATTTATATAACAATCTAACTTATCTTATGCATTTTATCATTGTAGAAAACAAATGGCACAAAACACAAACACTTTCTCTGTACGATCAGTCCTTGAGAAGGACAAGCTGACAGGATCAAACTTCCTTGACTGGTCTAGGAATTTGAGAATCGTTCTCATGCAGGAAAAGAAATCTTATGTGATAGACATTCCTCCACCGGCAGCCCTTGCTGCCAATGCCACTGTTGCTCAACGAAATGCTTATCAGAAGCATATTGATGATGCGACTGATGTGGCATGTCTTATGCTTGCCACTATGGATGCTGAGCTTCAGAAGCAGCATTTTGATATGAATGCTTATACTATGTTTGAACATCTTTCGACGATGTTTCAATCACAGGCTCGTGTGGAAAAGTTCAACACGAGCAAAGCACTCTTTTCGTGCAAGCAGGGCAATGGACCAGTCGGACCACATGTTCTAAAGATGATTGGGTATTGTGACTACCTTTCTCGTTTGGGTTTCCCGCTTCAGCGAGAGGCTCAAGTCGATATAATCTTGCAATCTTTGAACAGCGACTATACTCAGTTCATTATGACTTTTAATATGACTGAGCAAGATAAAACTCCTATGGAATTGTTGGCCATGCTGAGGACCACTGAAGCAAATATGGTCAAGGCACCTGAGAAAGCTCCCATAATGATGGTGGGCAAGAAAGGTGCTAAGGGAAAGGGGAAATGGAAGGGCAAGAAAAAGGTTACACCGAAAGATCTTGGTCCTTCTAAGCCCTCTTTCAAAAAGGCTAAAAAGCCGAAGGGAGATGTCGCAAATGCTGACAAAGGTGAATGTCACTATTGCCACAAGCCTGGTCACTGGAAGAGAAACTGTCCAGCTTATTTGGAGGATCTAAAGAAAATGAAGGGTGTTCAGATTTCTGGATCAGGTATTTATGTTATAGAAGTCAATCTGTCTATTTCTACATCTTGGGTATTGGATACTGGATGTGCTTCTCACATTTGTATAAATGTGCAGGAACTGCAGAGAAGTAGGACTTTGGCTAAGGGAGAAGTGGACCTACGAGTAGGCTATGGAGCAAGAGTTGCTGCTTTAGCCGTAGGAACTTATTATTTATCTTTGCCCTCTGGGCTTATTTTAGAACTTGAAGACTGTTTTTTTTACGTGCCTGCGATTCGTAGAAACATTATTTTTGTTTCTTGTTTGGACAAGAAAGGTTTTTCATTTACAATAAAGAACAATAGTTGCTCTTTTGCTTTAAATGATTTAACCTATGGTGTTGCGCGTTTATTTAATGGTTTATATGTTCTTGATTTAGATAATCCTGTCTGTAACATAGAAAACAAACGACTTAAAGTTAATGACTCAAATCAAACATACCTCTGGCATTGTCGTCTAGGCCATATAAATGAGAAACGCATATCCAAATTACATAAGGATGGATACTTGGATAAGTTTGATTTTGAATCATACGAAAAATGCGAATCTTGTTTGCTTTGTAAGATGACTAAAGCCCCTTTTACTGGTAAGGGTCAAAGGGCCACTGAACGTTTGGAGCTAATACATAGTGATGTATGTGGCTCAATGCGTGTGATGGCTAGAGGAGGCTACTACTACTTCATAACATTTACTGATGACTTCAGTAGATATGGATATGTGTATCTTATGAAGAATAAATCTGATTCTTTTGAAAAATTCAAAGAATACAAGGCTGAAGTAGAGAAGCAAATAGGTGGAGGTGCAAGTATTAAAATCTTACGATCCGATCGTGGGGGTGAATACTTAAGCACCGAATTTAAAGAGTATTTAAAGGAGTGTGGTATTGTATCACAACTCACTTCGCCAGGTACACCTCAATGGAATGGAGTTTCAGAGAGGAGAAATCGTACTCTGTTGGACATGGTACGATCGATGATGAGTCATGCAGATCTTCCAATAAGTTTCTGGGGTTATGCTCTAGAAACTGTGGCTTTCACACTTAATCGTGTTCCAACCAAGAAGGTTCAAAAGACTCCATATGAGATATGGGAGGAGAAACGGTCAAGCATGAACTTTATGAAAGTTTGGGGATGCAAGGCGTTTGTAAAACGTCAAGTATCTGACAAGCTTGGACCTAAATATGAAGAGTGCAATTTTGTGGGATACCCTAAAGAAACAAAGGCGTATTATTTTTATAGTCCTTCTGAGCAGAAAGTGTTCATTGCTCGAGATGCTGTCTTCATGGAAAGAGATTTTGTTTCCAAAAGAGACAGTGGGAGAACTATAGATCTCGATGAAGATCGAGAACCACAAAATAGCATTGAACTTGAGGTGGAACAAGAGCAGAATAATGATAATGCTCAAGAAACACAGGTTGTTCATAGATCTGGTAGAATTCGCCATTAGCCAGAGAGATATGGATTTCTTTTGACTAAATGTGGGGATTTGATGCTCATAGATGAGGATGAGCCTCTCACATACCAAGATGCTATGAACAGTCCAGACTCTAAGAGATGGCTTGAAGCCATGAAATCCGAGATGGATTCCATGTACGAAAACCAAGTTCGGGATTTGGTTGATCCACCTGAAGGGGTAAAACCCGTAGGGTGTAAGTGGGTTTTTAAGAAGAAAACTGACATGGAAGGAAATGTTCAGACCTATAAAGCAAGACTGGTTGCGAAAGGGTTCAAACAAATTCATGGTATTGACTATGATGAAACTTTCTCACCAGTTGCCATGGTCAAGTCCATACGGATTTTGCTTGCAATTGCAGCATTCCATGATTACGAAATCTGGCAAATGGATGTCAAAACAGCTTTCCTTAATGGGAGCCTTGAAGAGGATGTGTACATGACACAACCTGAAGGTTTTGTCGATCCAAGGAATGTTGGCAAGGTATGTAAATTACGTCGATCCATTTATGGATTGAAGCAAGCCTCTAGGAGATGGAATATTCGTTTTGATGAAACAGTCAAGGAGTATGGCTTTATTCAAAACGAGGATGAACCTTGTGTTTACAAGAAGGTTAGTGGGAGCCATGTGGCATTCATAGTACTGTATGTTGATGACATACTACTAATGGGGAATGACATACCTTCTCTAAAGGCTGTTAAGACTTGGTTAAGGAGCAAATAGATCTATCTGGATGGATACCAGTCTAATCCAGGTGAAGGTCACTTGACGGCTGTCAAGAATATTCTAAAGTACCTGAAAAGGACTAAAGATTCATTCTTGGTGTATGGAGGAGAGGAGAAACTGGTCGTAAAAGGTTACACCGATGCAAGTTTCAAAACAGACAGGGATGATACTGTATCACAGTCTGGTTTTGTGTTTTTATCTATATGTAAAGTGCATACAAATGATAACATTGCAAACCCACTGACCAAAGGCCTGTCGCAGCAGAAGCACGACGGTCACACTAGTTCAATGGGTATTAGATACATGGGTGATTGACTCTAGTGCAAGTGGGAGATTGTTAGTGTAGGTGCCCTAGAGGCAATACATTGTTTCTCGAATAAACCTTATGTCATTTGATTATTAATAAATGTATTTATTATGACTCTAATTACTGCGATATTTGTTAGCATAATAAATGTCCTTAGAATAATGATACACATTATATAGTTTGAGTTTACAACTTGAATTTGAGATTATATAATATATCATATTCTTAAAGGTCCCTAGTCGAGTATTATTATACAGGACAATAATAATACATAAATAGACTAGTATGTTTTTGACTGATAACCACATCTCATTGGTTATAAGTATGGAGATACTAAAGTCAATACATAGGTACATGCAGGGGTACATGGTACTGGAAAGACCCACCGTGAGATTCTTCATGTTAATTAAGTCATAAGAAAGACTCACAGTGATAATGGTGTAATGATCCTTTGACTTGAGATCATTATATTTCTATACGAGGATAATATAATTTGACTACATTAAAAGTTACCTTTGACCGGGTAATGATAAAAGTGGACATCGGGTATATTGTGAATCATATGAGAAATATGAATGATAGATAAAGGATTTAACCCTCCTATCAGATAGGAGAGATATTATTGGCCTCTTGATTGAGTGAGACTATAAAATGCATGGCCGTGCTCAAATAATGATTTGTTATTAATAGTCTACTCATGGATCAAGTAAACCCGGATTAAATTATGAAGAGGATGACAATAAACATGCCTCGAGTTTAATCTATAATATTTGGTTAAAGGGATTATATTACACGGGAACATTAGTCACAAAAGGTTTATCGAATCACGATTTAATTATTATTTAATTGGGTAGCAATGATGTATTACTAGATACCGCTCATTGTTTATAATTTTATTGGAGAATAAAATTATTGCCAAAATAAATAATAACCTACAGGGTCACACACATAGAACATTTTAAAGGAAGAATTAATTTAAATTAATTAATGATAAGTTGGATTTTATTATATTAATTAAGTGTGACTTAATTAAGATATAATAAAATACAAAGATATATGAGACATGTTTTTATGATTTTAATAATTAAGTTTGACTTAATTATTATTTATTTAAATAATAGGATTTGATTCTATTATTTAATAAATCAACTTGGGCTAGGTTTTTGACTTGGGCTTATGAGCTTCACACTATCATATAAATATATGATGATAGCATTGAAGGCTGGTGATTTTTTTGTACGTGACTATCAGAATAAGCCGCACAAAATCCTAACCCTAAACCTATCTTTCATTAGAGGCTAGTACCTCTCTTCCGGGCAAGATCGTGAGACGTTCTTGAAGGTGTTCGTGTGGATACCGTAGAGGAGGTTTCGAAGAGGAACACTCAGTGATCGTGGGAGGCTTTCATCATCATTATTCTACAATCATAAAGCTATAATAAGGTAAACATTCTTACTACCATGATTATCGGCTATATTATACATGGATCCGTGGCTTGGTTTCGATTTTATTTTAATGTTTCCGCTGCGTGTATGCGATCGAAACCAACACTTTAAACCCCTAGGTAGCCCCAGTGGACGAGTGAGGTCTCGTGAGGGCCTATAGCGAATGCACCCACAAAATCCATTTATCAAATGCAACTAACAATGCATGAATGCAACTAATATGAAAAATGCAACGATCCCTTTCAAACTCACCAAAATCAACTAAAAAGCAAATATTTCCAAAGAATGCAACAATTCCAAGCAGAGCTCGACTAGTCCTCGTATACTAACAAATACATGAACAGAAACGTGCGTGTGTGCAATGCTCATCAGAAATACTCCCAAAACTAGGTCAAAAACCAAACATGCTTTCCGTCAAGACAATCACAGGTTTATAACTAGAATAAACTGTAAACACTTCATAACCTAGGAACACCTCCACCCTTATCCAAGGTAGACAGAAACTCATGCTTTATTACTATACTACGACACTACATATACAATACGCATGCTTATTTAACCGTGCAATGAATGAGACCCCAAAAGGCTTATACAATAATACCCATGTAGCGAGTGTTAGGTCAGCAATCCCAAACCACAAGGGCTTTAGGTTACTAGGACTAAGTCCCCTCAGACTTAATTACTCGAGTATTAAAGAGCTCACTCTGGTTAATTTTGCATATAATCAATTGGACTTCTGACTCTTTTTTTTTTTTTTTTTTTATACTGGAATGAGCCTTTCTCATTTCCAACCCTAGACTACTCATATAAATATGAGCCGGCTACTAGCCATTTGACGCCTAGCCTTTATTGACAATTATTACCACTTAGCATGAAATCCCTGTTTTCTCCCAAACTTTTTTTTTTTAGACTGGAATGAGCCTTTCTCATTTCCAACCCTAGACTACTCATATAAATATGAGCCGGCTACTAGCCATTTGACGCCTAGCCTTTATTGACAATTATTACCACTTAGCATGAAATCCCTGTTTTCCCCCAAACTTAGATTTTAGTGTTCCTACACTATCAAGGAAATAACGAAAATTCTAAGAATAAACAAGTGATTAAATCTCAAAACATCCAACAGGCATGACTCTAACCTAGCCCAAAAGCACCCCAATGAGACTGTGTAAAAATTTTGTTCCCATAACATGCAAGTCAATTCCTTAGGAACTATAAATCAGCCCTCTACTCATCATCATCACACCCAAATCAACATCCACCTATCAATCAGAATCAACTCGTCCTAAGGGATCATGAAAAATGCATGCCATGAAAATGCAACTAATATGACTCACATGGTAAAACAAACAAACAATAACAGAATGTCCTAAATGAAACAACATAGATAATACGAACAAATATGCATGAATTACTACTAATATGCAAAACATGATATCCTACATGAACACAATGACTCACAAAAACTACTAACACATATACATACTACTTATCCCCCAAACCACCCCCAAACTTATAATATTCAATGTCCGCATTGAATGGAAGTAAATACAAGGGATAGTAGAGAACATACCTGAAAACACCGAACACATGGGTTGCCTCCCACGAAGCGCTTGTTTATTGTCGCTAGCTTGACTTCACTTTCGCACTTTAATCGGTAGTACCAAGAACTGCGGTTTCTGCTTTGCTATTCACATGTTCACCAAAATATGGCTTCAACCTCTGTCCATTTACTTTGAAAGCTGATTCCGGTGTTTTATCAAAAATTTCCACTGCACCATGTGGAAACACCGTTTTAACTGTGAATGGTCCTGACCACCTTGACTTAAGTTTCCCTGGAAAAAGTCTGAGACGAGAGTTGAAAAGCAAAACTAACTGCCCTGGTACAAAAGACTTTTGCACCAAACGTCTGTCATGCCATCTCTTGACCTTTTCCTTGTATAACTTGTGATTTTCATAAGCCTGTAGCCGAAACTCATCCAGTTCATTAATCTGAAGCATTCTTTTCTCACCTGCTGCTGCTTAGTCAAAGTTCAACTTCTTCAGCGCCCAATAGGCTTTGTGTTCTAGTTCGGCAGGCAGATGACAAGCCTTGCCATATACTAGCTGAAAAGGTGACGTGCCCAAAGGTGTTTTGTAAGCTGTTCTATAAGCCCAAACAGCTTCATCAAGTTTTAGTGACCAGTCCTTTCTTGAAGGATTCACGACCTTCTCTAGGATCCGTTTTATCTCTCTGTTGGAAACCTCTGCTTGGCCATTCGTTTGAGGGTGATAGGCCGTAGCAATTCGATGATTTATGTTGTACCTTGCCATCAATGCTGTGAACTTGTGGTTGCAGAAGTGTGATCCTTCGTCACTGATAATTACCCTTGGAGTTCCGAAACGTGTGAAAACTTGCTTATTCAGAAAATTCAGCACCACTTTAGCGTCATTGGTCGGTAAAGCCTTCACCTCGACCCATTTAGAAACATAGTCCACCGCTAGCAAGATGTACTGATTATTGCATGAAGAAACAAAAGGACCCATGAAATCGATCCCCCACACATCAAAAATCTCCACTTCCAACAGCATATTCAGAGGCATCTCATTCCTCCTAGAGATATTACCAATTCTTTGACATCTATCGCATCTTAACACAAACTGATGCGCATCTTTAAACAGTGTTGGCCAATAAAACCCAGCCTGAAGTACTCGAGTGGCTGTCTTCTCTCCAGCATAATGACCTCCGTAAGTGGTAGAATGGTAGTCATGCAAAATACCTTCAACCTCACTAAACGGAATGCACCTCCGAATCACCTGATCAGCTCCCTGTCTGAATAAGAAGGGTTCATCCCATCGGTACCATTTTACATCATGAAGAAACTTTTTTCTTTGGGCATAAGAAAATTCCGACGGGATGACATTGCTTACAAATAGTTCACAATGTCTGCAAACCATGGTTCTTCATTGTTCACCCCAAAAAGTTGCTCGTCAGGAAAAAATTCGTTAATGAGAGTTTTATCCGCTGAGTTACCGTGTTCCTCTAACCGAGACAAGTGATCAACCACCTGGTTCTCAGTACCCCTTCTATCCTTGATTTCCAAGTCGAATTCTTGAAGCAACAGAACCCAACGAATCAACCGTGGCTTAGCATCTTTCTTCGACATTAGGTATCGAATGGCTGCATGATCTGTAAACACTACTACCTTAGTTCCGAGCAAATACGATCTGAATTTCTCGAAGCTATATACAATAGCTAAGAGTTCCTTTTCTGTAGTAGTGTAATTCAGCTGTGCATCATTGAGAGTTCTGCTAGCATAGTAAATCACGTGAAACACTTTATTCTTCCGTTGACCAAGAACAGCTCCCACTGCATAGTCACTTGCATCACACATTAATTCAAAAGGTTCACTCCAATTAGGTGCAGTGATAATGGGCGCAGTTGTCAATTTCTTCTTTAAGAGCTTGAATGCCTCCAAACAATCTTCACCAAATTTAAAAGGAATATCCTTTTCTAACAGATTGCACAAAGGTTTAGATATTTTCGAAAAATCTTGGATGAATCGCCGATAAAAACCCGCATGACCAAGAAAACTGCGAATTCCTTTAACTGAAATTGGTGGAGGGAGATTTCCAATTGTCTCCAACTTAGCCTTATCCACTTCCAGCCCCTTACCAGATACCTTGTGCCCAAGAATGATGCCTTCCTTTACCATGAAGTGACATTTTTCCCAGTTGAGTACTAGATTAGTCTCAACACATCGTTTCAGCACCATGCCTAGATTTCTGAGGCATTCATCAAATGATTTCCCAAAGACTGAGAAATCATCCATGAATACTTCCACATTGATACCAATCATATCCGAAAAAATTGCCATCATACACCTCTGAAAAGTAGCAGGTGCACCACAAAGTCCGAAAGGAACGCGTCGAAACGCAAAAGTGCCAAAAGGACATGTGAAAGTAGTCTTCTCCTGATCTTCTGGAGTAATACCAATCTGATTATATCCTGAATAACCATCCAGCAAGCAATAGAATTCATGCCCAGCCAACCTGTCTAGCATTTGATCAATGAATGGAAGGGGAAAGTGATCCTTCCTTGTAGCTTTGTTCAGCTTTCTGTAGTCCATGCAAATTCTCCACCCTGTAACTGTACGAGTCGGAATGAGCTCGTTCTTTTCATTGGCAACTACTGTCATGCCTCCTTTCTTAGGCACACATTGCACTGGACTTACCCATGAACTGTCTGAAATGGGATAGATGATACCAGCATCTAGCCACTTGAGAATTTCTTTCTTTACCACTTCTTTCATGATAGGATTTAACCGCCTTTGGTGTTCTACTGTTGGTTTACTCCCTTCTTCCAATGGAATTTTATGTTGACAATATGCGGGACTGATTCCTTTTAGATCCGCAACAGACCAACTAATGGCTGATTTGAATTCTCGAAGAACTCTCAAGAGCTTGTCTTCCTTGGAGTCTGAAAGGTTAGCGGCAATAATCACAGGTAAAGTGGATTTTTCACCAAGGGAAGCATACCGTAAGTGATCCGGTAGTGGCTTGAGCTCTAGAGTTGGAGCTTCTTCGATAGACGGCTTTAATTGCTGATGTGGTCCTTTTAATTCTGGCAGTCCCAGCGATTCAACTGGTCTTTCAAATTTTCTTTGCCACGGCAAAGCATCCAGATATTGCAATTGTTCATCAATGTCATCTTCATCTAATGAATACTCCCCACTGAGGGCCTTTTCCAAAGTATCATTCATGAGCATGTGCCCTAACTTTTCTTGCACCGTAGACTCAATCAAGTCTATCTTCAGACACTGTTCTTCTTCTGTCGGGAATTTCATAGCTGTGAAAACATTGAAGGTGACAATTTGGTCGTGCACCTTCATCGTCAGTTCCCCCTTTTGGACATCAATCAATGTTTGTCCTGTTGCTAAAAATGGCCTACCAAGAATGATAGGAATCTTCTTGTCCTCTTCGAAATCAAGAATGACAAAATCAGCGGGAAAGATGAGTTTGTCTACTTTCACCAACACATCTTCAACAACTCCCCTAGGATAGGTGATAGATCGATCAGCCAACTGAAGGGACATACTTGTCGGTTTTGGTTCAGGAAGACCAAGCTGCAAGAAAACCGAGTATGGCATAAGATTGATACTTGCTCCCAGATCACATAAACATTTGTCGAAAGATAATCTCCCAATGGTGCATGGTATTGTAAAACTCCCTGGATCTTTCAGCTTAGGCGGCAACTTTTGCTGCAATACCGCACTACATTCTTCCGTCAAAGCAACGGTCTCTAAGTCTTCAAGTTTTAATTTCCTCGAGAGAATGCCTTTCATGAATTTGGCATAGCTTGGCATTTGTTCGAGAGCTTCAGCAAATGGAATGTTGATATGTAATTTTTTAAAGACTTCAAGAAATTTGCCAAACTGCTTGTCTAATTTCTGTTTTTGCACTCGTCGAGGAAATGGTGGAGGTGGATAGCTTTGCTCTTTTACTTCTTTTTGCTCGAGGATAGCTTTTTTAGGAGTTGGCATATTTTCTTTAATCTCCTCCTTTGATTCTGATATATTGCCCATGTCCTTTGTGTCTCCCAAATCTGCTTTTTCTGTTCCTTTATCTGGCAGAATTTTTTCTGTATCTTTTAGCTCAGCATCCTCCGTGATTCTCCCTGATCTGAGGGTAATTGCTTTGATGTGCTCGTGATTATCCTTTCTCCCAGGATTAAGTTCAGTGTCATTGGGGAGTGTTCCTTGTGGTCGGCTCATCATGAAACTAGCGAGTTGACTCAATTGAGTTTCCAGATTTTTAATGGAAGCCGCTTGGCTTTTTTGGCCCAACCTCAACTCCTCTAATTCAGTCTTTTCATTTGACGATTGTCCAGAATTTCCATAAGACTGTTGTTGTTGAAATCCTGGGGGCTGAAATTATCTAGGAGCATATGGTTGTTGAAAATGTTGCCCCTGTTGTTGCTGGAATCCAGATGGATTATACTGCTTAGCTCCAAATGGCTGATGATTAGATTGTTGGTAGGGCTGATGTGATTGTTGTGCTCCTCCTTGATTATTGCTCCAACTGAAATTTGGATGATTTCGGTTATTCGGATGTGTAACACCCCAGTCCCACATCGAGGAGATTTGGGACTTCTGTTCAGTTTATAAGGTAAAGTACTACTACTAAGTGCACCAACAAATCATGATCTTTTGGGGGCCTGTGGTGGGCTTGTGGACTACCCAAGTTGGCTGCATTTGGGCCAGTTTGCTTTGGTTTATTTCGGATTCGGAGTCGGGACTCGACCCGATTCTCTAAAAAGGCTCGGTATTTGACCCGGGTTGTCACATATGGTATCAGAGACGACTCTCGAAAGCTTGATTCGTCAAGTTGCCGGAGGTGGGGACACGAAGGCTGGTGGTATTATCCCACAATGGACAAGAGGTCCGGAGGTGGGGACACGAAGCCAGCCGGTATTATCCCACAATGGCTAGGGAGGAACGATCTTGGACCTATGGGATTTCCGTTCGGCCTGACGAGGACGTCAGGAGTTTAAGTGGGGGAGTTTGTAACACCCCAGTCCCACATCGAGGAGATTTGGGACTTCTGTTCAGTTTATAAGGTAAAGTACTACTACTAAGTGCACCAACAAATCATGATCTTTTGGGGGCCTGTGGTGGGCTTGTGGACTACCCAAGTTGGCTGCATTTGGGCCAGTTTGCTTTGGTTTATTTCGGATTCGGAGTCGGGACTCGACCCGATTCTCTAAAAAGGCTCGGTATTTGACCCGGGTTGTCACAGGATGGTAGGAATTTGGAGCTGGCTGTTGCTGTCTTTAGAAATTGCTTACGAATTGAACTGACTCGTTTGAGATGGCACATTGGTTTGATTCATGTGCGCCCGCACACAACTCACAAACACTAGCGACTTGACGAAATCCTTGCGCTGTCAAAGAGTCTACTTTTAAGTTCGAAGCCTCTAGCTGAGCTGCTAGTGAAGTGGCTTTGTCGACATTAAGAATTCCTGCTACCTTCTGTTGTGGCATTCTCTGAGTTGGGTTTTGATATTCATTAGCTGCCATCATCTCGATAAGATCGTAGGCCTCCTCATAACTTTTAGCCCATAGTGCTCCCCCTGAAGCTGCATCTACCATTGGCCTTGATTGCATTCCTAGCCCATTATAGAAACAATTTATGATCATCCAGTTTGGCATGCCGTGATGTGGACATTGCCGAAACATTTCTTTGTATCTCTCCCAAGCTTCACATAAAGTTTCACCAGACTGCTGAGAAAATTGAGTGATAGCATTCCTTATAGCTGCAGTCTTAGCCATGGGGAAGAATTTGCTAAGAAACTTTTGAGCTAGATCAGCCCAAGTGGTGATAGATCCTGGTGGTAGAGAGTGTAGCCAACCCTTGGCTTTGTCTCTTAATGAAAACGGGAAGAGTCTCAACTTCAAAGCATCATCTGACACATTGTTGAATCTGAATGTGTCGCATATTTCTATGAAGTTCTTGATGTGTAAGTTAGGATCTTCCGTTGCAGTTCCTCCGTACTGTACTTGATTCTGCACCATCTGAATAGTACTGGATCTAATTTCAAATGTAGGAGCCGTAATTGCTGGCCGAATGATGCTTGACTGGATGTCATCAATCTTCGGTTGCGAGTAGTCCATTAAAGCCCTTGCTGCTGCAGGTGCAACTACTTCGCCTTTTCCGTCCATCTTGTGAATATTTGCTTGTTCAAGTACTTGTTTGGCTTTTAATGCTTTAGAACGTGTTAGCATAAAAATCCAAGTATCTGTACACAAATAATCACTTCACAAAAATATAAGATAAAATGTTCAAGTCAAACAAATTAACTTCTATTGTAGTAAAACACATAAACAAAAATAACACCGAGTCCCCGGCAGCGGCGCCAAAAACTTGTTCGCTATTTTCTCTACGCAAGTGTACGCAGTCCAAAAGCAATATAGGGAAATAAGGATCGTTCCCACGAAGACTCGGTTATTTTAGTAAATATGTCTATTCAACAATGTTTGGTTAATTATAGAAGCTTGAACGAACTAAAATGGTTTATTTGCAGATAACAATTAACTAATGAAGTAACGGCTAATTTGTTTAGAATAATATGATAGAGGCATGGGGTCCTAATTTCATGAATGTTTTAGCTCTATTAACTATCAAGAATTAATGTGTTACAATTGTTAAGAATGCTAGCGGGAACACGACACTAATATGAGCCATCTTTCAATTAACTCACACCATTCCAAATAAACATCCACAAAAGAGATAGAAGTTATAAGGGCATCAATTATATCCAATACACTATATGTCTATGTGAATGGGTGATACAATCGATTTAATCACAAGTTCCGCAATTAACTACATAGGGGAATAACGTTCTTTCGAAACTATAATCCGAAATGCGGAGAAGCCGATATACCTATGCTAGCATGGCAAGCCCTAAATCTCTAAATCCACTTTCGCAATCATTAGAGATTTGGCACAATAGATGTTAGCTATTCACCTATATTCAATTAAAACAACCATGCAAGGCAATCTTATATAGGAATTGTAAACACAAATTATCTATCAAATTAACATGAGCATTAACAATTCATTACATTAGAACCCCATGAAAGTATTTAGTTCATAATTAAACTAGGCACCTTTATGGAATTAAATAAAATCATGGTAGCAATTTTTATAATTTAATTACGAAATTACGAAAAATTAAAATAAAAATAAAAGAATTAGAACCTAATAATAATAATAATAATAATAATAATAATAACTAAATTAAAAATTACGAGAAATTAAATATGAAATTACCAGAGTTTAGAAATAGAACCGGATAATTTGTTGAAACAGAGTACTCCAAGTGGCCAGCTAAAATGATTAAAGACTCGGACAAAAACGTAACTAAAAGCTTCACACCCACCTGCTGCGTTACTTCTGTAAATCAACAACAACTTGCCGCGCGTGGCGGTCACGCACGCCTCCTGCGACTGGTTCTGGCTAATCTCGAGCCTGTAGTTCACTCCTTTCCTAAGTTCACTGGTTTCCTTTCCTAAGTTCACCTGTTTCCTTTCCTAAGTTCACCTGTTTCCTTTCCTAAGTTCACCAGTTTGAGCAATTTCAGTTTTCAGCAATTTGTTCCCAGAATAATACTTAAATAATGCTATCAGTTTGAGCTTTTTTCGAAATAAAAATTTAAAGCGTATAAATTAGAATAAAATTACAGAATTTAATTTATAAAATAAACTGATTTCAAAAAATTAAAAGTGTATAAAATGAAATAAAATTACAGAGAATTAAAATGTATAAAATGTTCTGTTTATAGAAAGAAGCTGCTGAATTTAGAATACAGGAGGGTTTGGAGGATTTGCTCAGAGAGAATAAGTGAATTAATTCGTCCCTGGGTAATCTGTGTTTTTGATTTGATTTCCTACACCTCTATTTATAAAACATTCATCACACACCTAATACAAAGAAGTCAAATGTTTAAAAAGTCTAGCCTAATTCTAACCACTCTGCAGAGACAATTGTAAGCCAATTTGCAATTCTTCTCCGTAACTGGCGCGGTAGTTGAATTTTAATATCAGCTCCGTAGAAATGCTTTTAACCCGCACAGCTTATAATCTTTAATTAATAAATAATTATTTTAATCCAGAAATTATAAAAATAAATATCTAATATTATTAGATATTTATAAATATAATTTTCTAAATTAATAAAATTATTTAATAATATAAATAAATCCTTATTGTCTAAGCTGCGGTCTCTGGTCGTCTGGAACCGGACTCCTTTTGCTTAGAAAAAAATATAACAATTCCAACCGGGATTCCTGCTTTAAGAATATATCACTCAGAACATCTTTATGATAATTCCTTTTCCTCGTAGCCAGTCCATCTGAGCAAGAAATCCACCGTATTTTAACCTTTTATCGCCAGGATACCTGAAGCTGTGAGTTCTGCACTACAAAGACTTGAAACAACATAAAACTTATTAAAAGACACAAAATACTTAAGGAAAAACCACCAATTTAGGTCTATTTAGCGCATAATAAGTGGATATAAATCCACTTATCAGGATACGCCATTTCCATAGGCTTATCCGATGGACTGTAGCTTGCCAGGAAACGCTGAAAGTCGCCTGAAAATTGGAGAGCTCTTGGCCGGCGACTTATGGGCGATTTCATCGCCTATCTCGATCTCCCACATCACTGAACGCCTAACCCACCACCGCTCTTCTACGTGATCGTAGACTCGTCCCCTTCCTCTTCCCCACATCTGTTTCTCTGTTACGGCCTCACAGGGGCTTGGAGGAAGCTCGTCGGAGATTGCGAGCAAGCCGGAATCGAGTTTTAGGCTTTTAAAATCCGGCATAACAAATGGTAAAACACTGGTATAGGGTTGTAGACGTTTGAAAGGCGAATTGAATGGTGTGTAGACCATAACCGGAAATTGACGCCAGAGAACGAATGGAGAGATCGAAAATTTTCGATCAGAATTGCCATATCGGAAGTTGTACAAAAGATGAAGATGACGTTAGACACACCGTTCCAGATTGCGTATTTGCTAATACGCTAGCACCAGATGCATATGTGCTGGCAGTTACAAGCGGCGTATCTTCAAATACGCTGATGTATGAAGCGTGTCCTGTTGATACGTTGCTGGTGTAGGCATAACAACACATACGCTCATACCAGTGGCGTATGTGGTGGGCATTTAGGGCAGTGCTTCCCAGATTTGGGCATTTTGGTGAGAGAAAGTAAAAATGTGGGTATTTAGGGCAGTCACCTTACGATGCACGGGTAACTTCATTAATATTTTAATATTATATAATTTGATTATAATTTTATTTCTTGAAAAATTTGTTTATAGCATTTTGAATAATTTATTTTTTACTTGTAAATGGTTTTCTATAATTTATATTTCAAAATTTAGGCTAACATATTTTTTAGTATTTCATAATTATTTTTAGTTTGTATTTTATTTTATTAGATTACAAGTGATATACTTGAAATATAGAGGTACTATATTCGCATAGCAATTTATTTATTATCTTTTTGATTATGTAATTTAATGGTTATCTTAAAAATTTTAGATCTTTTGTTATAGTGTTTTTATACTTTTTAAAGGCATTTTTTAATTTTTTTTTTGAAATAAGTGTGGTATTAATTTTTTTTATTCGTTTGAATATTGATTCTTTTTTCATGTTAATTTTATATTTTTGTCATGTGTGATGTTTATTATGTGTTCTTGTTTACTATGTGTGGTGTTTATTGCGTGTTTTTGTTTATTATGTGTGGTGTTTATTTGTTTATTATGTGTGGTGACACACATTTGTACTTTTTTTAAAGAAAGTTTGTACTATTTATTTATGCTTTTGTGTTGGTATATATTTGTTTTAAGTGCATTATATTAAAGTTTATTTTTTATTTTAGTTTTTTACAATTAGATCTTTATTTGAATTGGAGACTATTTTGTAGATTATATTTAGTTGAATTTTGATGACATTTTCAATTATGAAATGTTTTTTATTACTTTTTTGTTATCTTATTTTACCATATATTTTCTTAAAACCTTCTTCTTTATTTTGTAATTAAATGTACATATATTCCTGTTTTTTTTAAAAACATTTTTTAATTGAAATTCTGATGATATTATTTGTTTACTTGTTTATTATATACAAAGAATTAATCTGCGACTTATTTTTAATTATGTTTTTTGCTATTTTATCCTTATTTGTTAATATTATAAACATATTTGTTGTCAAACCAAATAATAGAATCTTTAATGATTTTTATTAAAATAATGTTTTTCTTAAAACAATTTTATTTGGTAAACGCTTTTTTTGAAAATTATATTTTAAAGTTTAGCCTATGTAATAACCCGAATTTTCGATAGAATTAAAACTTTTCTTGTTGCGATTAAGAACATCAGTGAATAATGATTTCAACGAACCATGGTTGTAATGAATGGATGTTTCTATGGATAATGATCATGATACATATGTGTATTTTTAGAATAGAGTAATTCAGTGGTTAATAACATAGATAAGAATAATCTATCATCCAGGAAATGAGCTAATGTACCCTAGAAGGGAGATGTGAAGTGATTAGAGTACTCACAATAATAATTACAAAACGGAAAGAGCAAGTATGTACAAGTGAAGTACAGAGAGAATGAGGGTATGTAAATGAGGACAGAATTCAGAGAATCTAAACTTTATTTTATTCCGTAATTGATAAAAGAGTCAGGAATATAATAATTAGATTATAAGTTGAGGATATTAAATGTTAGAAGTCCAAGGTAGGATATATTATTAGAGGGAAAAAGAATTGAGAATATAATCCTACAGTAAAGAGAATGCAAACGAGTTAGTGAATGAGTTAGAGAACGCTTGAGAAACCGGGAGAGCAATTTCTGAGATAAAGAAAATATACAAAGGATATTGGTCTTAATATCTATTTGAGGTTTAAAACCACCCCAACACATTAAAATATAATGTCGAAGAGGATAATATACATCCAAGAGATTTACAAGAGAGGAACCACTTAGACGATCACGAAAATCATTCGATGAATCAAATGATGAGAGAACCCTGAACAAAGCCCAAACAAAAGGCCCAAGGACAAGGTGAAGGCCCAAAAATTTCATCCTAACACTAAAACAAGGAGTTGGTTTATTGATTTAATTGAGTGGCTTATGGGAAAATCCAAGGGGCAAGGGCAAGAGTGGAAGAAAGGGTGAAAGGGCAAGGACAAGGATGTAAACTCACCAAAAATGGAGTAACATGTTTGTTTAGCCAATGAGACTTTCCCAACACATTAAATAAAGATAAGGATGAGGAGATATTTGTTGTAAAGTAAGCTAAACAAGGTAGGAAGTAAACAAGCTTAGCAACTAAGGCAAGAGAGAAATCAAAACAACATCACCATCACCAAACTTTCGGCCAACAAAGACAGCAGCTCGGTAAAATGGCCATATCTCCCTCATTTCTCAATGAAAATTTGTGTTCTATAGCTTGTTGGAAAGGTATCGATATGCTCTACAACTCTTATTCAGGAGCCTCATCCATAAAAGCATGGTAAGGCGCTCGTTAGTGCAGTTCTTTGAATAGATGAATAGTAACTCCAAAATTTCTAAGTTGTGTTCTTGTTTTAATGATCAAGATTTAGCTTCCTAAGGACTATAAAGGCTTATTGAAGGATCATCAAGCTTTGTTAGTGTTATTAGAGAATCAAGGAAGGTATAAACATTCTTACCCTTTTGAGTTTGTTTTGGATTATGGCTAGTTTAAGAATTAAACTTGTAGAAGACATGAAACCATGCTTATATGTGTGTTATAAGTTGAGTTGATTGAATATGGAGATGTTATATGCTTGTAACCATGGCTGGTATGATGACCACATGGTGAATGGAATGGTATATATGTTGGATGATGAGTTTGGAAGGGTGAAAAATTTGGAAAGTACGAAAGTATAGCAGTTATAATGCCCGATTTTCGTTAAAACATTAATTACTTGTTAAAAACAGAGCATTCCGAATCTGTCAAGGTCAGTAGGGCATAACCACTGGTCATGATAGGATAGATCTTAGTTCATGGATCGTTTTGATATAAAGTACGTAAAAATTTGATGAACGGTTTAGGAGATGTGGCCAAAATTGTAAAAGTGGTTTCGAAAACGTAAGTGCGAGTTCGTAACTTCAATTGAACACCCTTAATCTAAGTTATTCCGTTATGAATCTTGATAATTAAATAATAGAGGTCATAAGGAAGGTCTAGGAGAAGGTCTCATGTCGAACGAATAAATTTTCAATTTTATAAAAATGTTTAGATCAAGGGTATGTTAATGGAATACCCCTTAAACGGATAAAGGATAATTTTCTCGAGTTAATGGTCAACTTAAAAGTCTTTAAGACTCAAATATCAATTAAGTATATAAGATAATGACATGCCTCGATAGTGGGCTTAGTGTCATTAAGTGGCGGTATTAATAAGCGTTATGTTATGGTGTGCTTGATAACCTAAAACGAATACGGAAATGATTGAGAATTGATAAGTGGATCTTATATCCACTTGAAACATTCCAAGTTGGCTTAAATTGATTGCTTTGGTCTCAAGTTCGTGGTAGTTTTGATGTGTTTTGTGTAATTGTGCAGGGTTGAAGAAATATCGATTAAAGGTGTAGTTTCCATCGTTTTTGGAGCGTTTTGTGGAGTTGATTGATGATATGGAATGAAGAATGGTGGATAATATCAACTCCTAAGAAGTATACAAGTCATTAAGAATGAAAGACGGAAGCTCATGCAAAAGGAACGGGAAGAAAATGCGAAAAAAGCTAAGAAAAATAAGTTTTCGCAGAACGGGAACAAACCGGGGGCTCCCAGCCTTGTTTCCAGCGCTCCAGCCTTGTTTGGGCAGATTGGGCCGGCGCTTCAGGCGCCCAAACGGCGCATCATGCGCTGCGGGATGCTGGTGGTGCGTGGGAGAAAAATCAGCCAGAATTTCTGATTTTGTTTTGGCCATATCTTGAGTTCTAGAAGTCCGTTTGAGGCCCGTAAGCTATCCACGCGAAGATAACGAGATTCTCTATCATTCTAAAGTGGTCCAGAGGTCCAATTATGATTGGAACGTTCCAGAAAATCTGAAGAAAAGGCAGCTACGAATTTCCCTTTAAAACAGAATCAGTTTAGGAAACGTACTTCTATTATAATTCTGATAAGGTATTTTCTTGCTGGGCAAGATGTCTAGAGCCTATATAAACACATCCAACCCTTGTAAATTGTATCATTGAGATCATCATCATTAGGAGTAGAACCATTACATATCAATTACTTAGATTTATTTGTATCTTTTCATACTTTGTTTTTATCATGGTTTCATCAGATCCCATGATGACGAGAGGTTCAATTATGAGCTAATCGTTGTCATGGGATTCTAACGGATTTATTTATGGAGCTTTAGTATCTTAATTTCTTTAAAGATCTGTGTGTGATGTATATCTGATATCCTCGTATGGTTATGCTTAATTGATAGATGCGTCATGAACATCTAATTTGTTAATCTCTTGTGAAGTGAAAGTGGATCTTGAGATTTAGAACTTGCCATGCTAGCATAGGTTCATGATTGTTTATCAACATGATTCGTAGTATGAGATGAGAATACTTATAATGCCCTATGTGATCAATGTGGATAACTTGTTCTTCAACCATTATGTTTTCAAATTCTATAGACATATAGGGTCTAAGCATAATTGGTGTCTATTCATCTTCTATCTCTTTTGTGGATGTATGTTTAGTTTGGTATACGTATACTGAGAGGTAGCGTGTACTTGTTTCGTGTTGTCCGATCAGATATCATAACCATTGCATATAGTGATTAAAGGCGTCAGATCTAAGCAAAGTATTTAATGAAGTTAGGATTCCATGTTTTCTCTTGCAGAAGTAATTTAATTTAAATTCTTGTTAGTTAGATAATTTTTAGTTTGTTAATTTGCTCTTTAGTTAGATTTAGTTAATTAAAACCCAAATTTGTTATTTGTCTTAGCAGTGAATAAAAACCATACATTGTTGCATAGGTGCATCTACTGAATTAAAACCATAACCAGATCTCTGTGGGAACGAACTCAACTTATATCTATATTACTTGTGACCACGTACGCTTGCGTGATTTAGTACAAACAAGAATTATTAAAGGTATTAATTTGGAACCCATGTACATTATATTTAAATATCTTTGATAAGGTTATAAAAAGATTAGGGGATCAAGTGAGTTAAATGGTTAGGATAAGTGTTGTTAGTAATAATAATTATAATGGGGCATATGCTAATGATGATCCTTTTCGTTCTTATAGAAACTCAAGACGAACACCGGGTCATACCTCTGGGATTTAGAGATCGAGGCAAGATTTCTTTTATCCTTATTTCAATAAACTGTTTATGTTCAAAGAAAAAAAATGGTTTTGGTAGATAATATATGAATCTTATATGATGATATGGTTAGGGATATATTCCCTATTTCTTGAGATTATTGGATATGGATATGAATATGGAAAAAGCGAATATACTCTATGATCTAAAGGGATATGAAAGAGAATGGTATCAGTTGTTATCTAGGGTTATATGGTTTGTGATATTATGTTAAAGATAATCTTTAAAAATTTGTGATTTAATAAATATTATTTGATTATTATTTAATACTTTTAAAATAGTTGAAATATTTTGTATATAAGAGCATATTTGACTTTATTAAATACGGAGGAGATGTCTGAGTTATAATCAAAGTATTATGATGTATGTAATTTAAAGATGATGATATATGGAAATGGAAATGATATATGTGAATGGAAATGGAAACGAAAAATGTAAAATATGGAATGGTGTTTTATAAATGGAATAACGATTTGACAAAAAGGGGGATTGCAACAGCAAGCGTAAGAGGTTGTGTTCGGTACAGTCTAGCACTCAATATTTTATTACCGCCCAACGGATGCCGAAGGGGGATGTAGCAGAGAGCCTTCCTCCAGGGATGATGACCAGGTTGGATCATTCCTTCTACTAGTAGTAAATAGAGAGCAGGTACGATTAGGCGACTGATCATCGTCCTAACGTATCAGGCGATAGCAGATATCCCCAAAGTATTTAAAGAAAGAATTGATAATGGTTACAGATTGACATACTGAAAAAGGAAAAATGGTATGAAATTATGGAATTATTTTTATGGTTAGAAGAGAAACTTATATTATAACATATTAGAAGAGAAACTGATATTATATTGTTCTATATTTCTTTTCTTATAAAGATAAATAGATGGTGTATTTAATAAATAAGAATTAATTTTTTTCTTAATGATTATGACGGGTTTTCCATTTATTAATATATATATATATATATATATATATATATATTTGTTTTTTCTTTGATACTGGTTTGCAATATATCTTGCTGGACTATTATAGCTCACTTTTGCTATTTATTTATATAACAGCTAGGGCAGATGCCTATAATTCGCACTACACCCCGGAAGAGGGTAAGGGTTTTTGAGAGAGTACTAGCGCCTATCCCTGAGGTAGCTCTTGTAGGAAGGATGGGTATTAGTAGACATATGTAAATTAAGTGTGTAAGCTTGTGTAATAACTTTTGGTTGTTGAAATGCTTCTTCTAGAAGTATTATTCAGCAACACTACTTAAGTAAGATTCTGGGTTGTAATAACTCTTTTAACTTTAAACTGTTATTATTATGGATGTTGTTCTCTGAGCATATGACTGGTGTGTAATGTTATAGTGTGGGGTCTATTGTATAAGTATTAGCAAGTATTTATATTTCGACTATCAAGAATATAATGTTATTAAATGGGAATTGGACCGTGATGACCTGGATTCATGACCCCAGATCTAGGGGTGTCACAGATGGTATCAGAGCTTAGAGTCATATTGCTCAGGAACAAAAGTGATAATAATATACACATATAAATATATATGTAATGATATGAAATATGAACTCACATCGAGTTTAAGGGTGGTTTATCGAACGAAGCGTTTATTCTAAGTAGTGATTATAATTTTATAGATTATTACTAATAAAAGTTTATGTTTTAATATAAGGAGAGGAGATTGGTGAGCCAAAGTTAAGGGTATTTAAAATCTTCTTGTGTTTAAGGGAGTTTGAAGAAATATTGTAAGTGGATTGGTGAACAGACACTGATTGTTTCAATTGGGCAGAGGCTATTAACAGTACCTATTTTCAAGCTCCTAAAGCCCTGCTAATTATATTATTGAGTTTCAAATTTTCCTCTACTAGTGGGTAATTATTCATTAAGTGCAGGTATCTTTTAAAAACTTTCTGGTACCCTTGGGGATGTGTTTCAAATTTTTTTATCTATCTCAGTCAAAATATTCCTCTAAGATTACTTTCGGAAGATGGTATTGATCATTTTGATTTAAATTTTTCTTTATATTTTTACTCCAACTAAGAGGAACAACCCTATATGTATACACAAGGACGATCTGTCTGTGTGATTGAAAGTCGGAGGGGACGCCCTCCTTTGTGTGACATACGGGTTCTTCCATTATATTGATTTCTCAGATATCCTTTTTTTTTCAAATAAAAGTTATTTAAAACTCTTAATTTTATAAATTGTTGTGGGACCCTTGCTTGTTTCTGGGTTCTTCAAAGTTTCTTAAATTCTATAAATTGTTTCGAATATAGAAGATTTCATTAATGGATGGGATAATGGAAGCAAGGTTTAGAGTATACGTGATTATACAAGGAAACTGGAGATTCCAAGGGAAATTTCGTTAAGAAATGATTAGAGCTAGAAGCGTTTCAATACAATAGAGAAATGAATTTCATGAGAAGAATTATGGGTGAAAGTTATAGAATTATGGAGAATTGCTTCGTACATGGTGAATACGGGAGAAATAAGAGTAAGGAGATATTACTAAGGGTTAAAACCCTAGATTCAGAATAAAGTGATAAAAAGGGGAATACAATTGTCAGTAATCCCCCAAATTATTTTAATAAAAAGTTGAGAGTTTTTATTAGGGAGTAATAGAGAATTGGATAGCTAGGTGGTGAATATACGCGACCTCTGTTATCGGGTGACCGAACTTGTGGATAAAAGCATGCAAGAATATATTAGTAATTGAGAGTGAAATGGTTTGAGTATCCTAAGAATAATACTACATGTGTCAAGTGTGTAAAAGATGACTTACGATGTAAGTTACAGGAAGTTGGTCCAAGAAATGATGAGGTGATACTAAGAAAAGGCTGAGTTGCAAGGGATATACTAATTTAAAAAGTGTTATGATAATTTGAGAGCTACAAAATATTATAGCTCGAGGAATGTGGATTTGAGGGTCAACTGTAGTGATTCAATGATATAGAGTTGGGACTAAGACAAAAGACAAAATGTGATTATTCCATGAAAGGAAATACGAGAGATAGCTAATCAGGAAGTATTCAATTTCCATAGTCAATGAATGGTGTAAATGGGCTGATAATATAGATAAGAATAATCTATCTTTGAGAAAGTAAACTATGGTGATATAAGAAAGGGGGGTTATTCCCATGTCATCCAAATCAATATCTGTTAAGAGTCAGAGAACTCTATAAAAAGGAGATTAGGAGTATTGGGAAAGTGCGAGAATATTTTTCAAGGATGAAAGGAAAGTATATGTTTGTATAAGTACGAACAGGAAATATATATTATATATAATATTTTCTTACAATTGTTTTAAGGAATATTATTATAACTTATTTTCTGGAAAATTTTACAGAGGTGATATATACAAATGTTGGAGTACTAATATTTTATGTCATGATAGAGATCAAAACATAGTTAAACAATAGTGAGATACACTACCATTCAGGGAAGGCCAATATGGTGGCCGATACCCTTAGGCAAAAGAGGAATGAGAGATGAGATAAGATAGAATGACTGAATATAGGAGGAGATTTGCAAGAAAAAGATAGTGAAAGTACTGCTATTGAAAAGCTAAATGGCATGTTGATGAATGACAAGAAAGTTTATGTTGGTGTGTTTCTGTACAAACAAGATAGAGATGTTTATGGAAGAAATAAAAGATGGAGGAAGTAATGTGAGAATTTGAAGGTGTTATGTGGGAAAGGTAATTATCGATATTTTCAACGTGATTCTGGGACGGAATCATTTTAAGGGGGGAAGACTGTAATAACCTGAATTTTCGATAGAATTAAAACTTTTCTTGTTGCGATTAAGAACATCAGTGAATAATGATTTCAACGAACCATGGGTGTAATGAATGGATGTTTCTGTGGATAATGATCCCGATACATATGTGTATTTTCATAATAGAGTAATTCAGTGGTTGATAACATAGATAAGAATAATCTATCGTCCAGTAAAATGAGCTAATGTACCCTAGATGGGAGATGACAAGTGATTAGAGTACTCACAATAATAATTACAAAACGGAAAGAGCATGTATGTACTAGTGAAGTATAGAGAGAATGAAGGTATGTAAATGAGGACAGAATTCAGAGAATCCAAACTTTATTTTATTCCGTAATTGACAGAGGAGTCAGGAATATAATAATTGGATTATAAGTTGAGGATATTAAATGTTAGAAGTCCAAGGGAGGATATATTATTAGAGGGAAAAAGAATTGAGAATATAATCCTAGAGTAAAGAGAATGCAAACGAGTTAGTAAACGAGTTAGAGAACGCTTGAGAAACCGGGAGAGCAATTTCTGAGATAAAGAAATATACAAAGGATATTGGATTTAATATATATTTGAGGTTTAGAACCCCCCCCAACACATTAAAATTTAATGTCGAAGAGGATAATATACATCCAAGAGATTTACAAGAAAGAAACCACTTAGACGATCACAGAAATCATTCGATGAATCAAATGATGAGAGAACCCTGAACAAAGCCCAAACAAAAGGCCCAAGGACAAGGTGAAGGCCCAAAAATTTCGGCCTAACACTAAAACAAGAAGTTGGTTTATTGATTTAATTGAGTGGCTTATGGGAAAATCCAAGGGGCAAGGGCAAGAGTGGAAGAAAGGGTGAAAGGGCAAGGATAAGGATGTAAACTCACCAAAAATGGAGTAACATGTTTGTTTATCCAATGAGACTTTGCCAACACATTAAATAAAGATAAGGATGAGGAGATATTTGTTGTAAAGTAAGCTAACAAAGGTAGGAAGTAACCAAGCTTAGCAACTAAGGCAAGAGAGAAATCAAAACAACATCACCATCACCAAACTTTCGGCCAACCAAGACAGCAGCTCGGTAAAATGGCCATATCTCCCTCATTTCTTAATGCAATTTTGTGTTCTATAGCTTGTTGGAAAGGTATTGAGATGCTCTACAACTCTTATTCAGGAGCCTCGTCCAGAAAATCATGGTAAGGCCCTCGTTTGTGCAGTTATTTGAACAGATGAATAATAACTCCGAAATTTCTAAGTTGTGTTCTTGTTTTGATGATCAAGATTTAGCTTCCTAAGGACTATCTAAGGCTTATTGAAGGATCATCAAGCTTTGTTAGTGTTATTAGAGAATCAAGGAAGGTATACACATTCTTACCCTTTTGAGTTTGTTATGGATTATGGCTAGTTTAAGGATTAAACTTGTAGAAGACATGAAACCATGCTTATATGTGTGTTATAAGTTGAGTTAATTGAATATGGAGATGTTATATGCTTGTAACCATGGCTGGTATGATGACCACATGGTTAATGGAATGGTATATGTGTTGGATGATGAGTTTGTTGGGACAATCAGATCGTGGCCCTTCGATTTTTGATACAATAAATTAACGAGTATGAATACAAAAGTCACCTTGTTAACGGTTGATTCCATGCACTTCTGTTGTATTCCCAAATTCCCTTGAGCGAAGTATGGCCTTCGTCTTCTCAAGTTAACCTCTTTTCTTGCTCCTAGGTGGCTACAATATTTTTCTAGACCAACCCTAGCAAGAAGAGAATAAGAATATATATAGGGCTACAATAGGGATCATGGATAATTAGGTTGGGCCTTCTAATTACATCTTGGGCCTAGCCCAATGTAATTAAATATTAATTCAATCCACTAAAGAATTAATATTTGCACTACCTTTCCTAATACCGCAACTTAATTATTTAATTGGGTTCCAATATTATTTGCTTATTAAATTCCCCATGTTTAAAATATCGCATGTCCATTAATTAAATAAATTACTGATAATTCATTTAATTAATATCTTTTATCCTTGATCATCCACTCAACCTTTATTTAATTATGCCGGAATAAATTCACCTGCAGGGTTTCACATAATTAAATCTTTTTGAACTTTCAAGGGGACATCATTAACCCGAATATTATCAGGACATGGATTCCTTCTATAAATAATATTCACCATGTTTATAATTCCATCACCCAAAATATAATGATATAATTCAAAAGAATTCTTTCATATATAAATCAAAGCATGTAAATAATATACACGTGTCAATTACTATATCCGGATTAAGAACCTAAGCATTAATAATAACATAGAATCTTAGTTCTCCTTCTTAATCAGTATAAGGGAACAATTCTAAATTTGATCCTGTTCAACATACACAAAGTATACTAGTATTATTTATTAGTCAATATAAACTAATCTAAATAATACTACAGCCATACCAGTGGATTGTCCAACACCACCTGTGTTGTGAACCTTATTATATTATATAAACCGTATTTAACAATCTAATATTCTGTATCCCATTTGATACTAGATTGTCCACAATATAAAATATTAGACAGCATGTAAACATTCAAATGATTCTCAATAAAACCGGGCCAGAAATAAATGTATATACTTAAAATAAATATTTTCAGTATACACTAACAATCTCCCACTTATACTCAAAATATTCTGTGAGTATATCAGTGTTTATTTAATCCACTATTACATTGAAAACTATGTGTCCATCCATCTGACTCCTATCGCTTCCACATGCCTGTCAAAAACCTTGGCTGGCAAGCTCTTCGTGAAAGGATCTGCCGGGTTGTCTTTTGATGATATGTGAGCCACAACTATGTCTCCTCGCTTTACGATTCCTCGTATGAGATGATACTTACGTTCAATATGTTTAGCTGCTTTGTGGTCTCGTGGTTCTTTTGAATTTGCCACAGCACCAGTGTTATCACAATACACTGTCAGACTCCTAGGCAAATTAGTTACCACATCTAAGTCCAAAAGGAAGTTCCTGAACCATACAGCCTCCTTTGCAGCCTCAGAGGCCGCCACGTACTCGGCTTCCATGGTAGAGTCTGCAATGCATTTCTGCTTTACACTCCTCCATATAACGGCTCCACCTCCCAAAGTAAAAACATATCCCGAGGTTGATTTCCTCTTATCTCTATCTGATTGAAAATCTGAATCAGTATATCCCAAAGGAAATAGATCTGAGGCCTTGTAAATTAACATATACTCCTTAGTCCTTCGCAGGTACTTGAGTATAGTTTTTACTGCACTCCAATGTTCCTGACCTGGGTTCGACTGATATCTACTAACCATGCCTACAGCAAAGCAGATGTCAGGCCTCGTACATAACATAGCATACATTAAGCTTCCACATGCCGAAGCATAAGGAACTGCTTTCATGCTCTCTATATTCTTAGGTGTCGAAGGACACTGCTCCTTGGATAGAGCAACTCCATGCTTAAAAGGTAGAAAACCTTTCTTAGAGTTCTGCATGTTAAAACGAGCTAATACTTTATCAATTTAAGGCTCTTGAGATAAAGCCAAAATCCTTTTCTTGCGATCCCTTATTACTTTGATCCCAAGGATGTATGCCGCTTCACCTAAGTCCTTCATTTCAAATTGTTTGAACAACCATGCCTTTACTGATGATAACATCTTAACATTGTTTCCAATGAGTAAAATGTCATCTACATATAGTACTAGAAAAACCACTGCATTACCCTCACTTCTCTTATACACGCATGACTCGCTTGGACTTTGATCAAATCCATATGACTGGACTGCCTGATCAAAACGAATATTCCAGTCCCTAGAAGCTTGTTTAAGTCCATAAATAGACCTCTTAAGCTTACAAACCAGATGCTCTTGGCCTTCTTTAATGAATCCTTTTGGTTGTTGCATATAGATGGTTTCCTCAAGACTTCCATTAAGGAAAGCTGTCTTGACATCCATTTGCCAAATCTCGTAATCGAGATGAGCTGCTATAGATAAAAGAATCCAGATCGACTTAAGCATAACAACTGGCGAAAAGGTTTCCTCAAAATCAATCCCTTCTTTCTGGGTATATCCTTTCGCAACAAGTCGTGCTTTCCAGGCTTTCACCTTTTTGTCAGATCCTCTTTTCTTCTTGTAGATCCACATACTTCCAATGGGTTTTATACCTTTAGGTGGTTCCACGAGCTCCCAAACTTGATTGGAATACATAGATTCCATCTCAGATTCCATTGCCTTTTGCCAAAAATTTGCATCTTTATCTAGAATTGCCTGTTCGTATGTCCTGGGATCCTCATCATGTTCAACAGAGACCAAGTCTGAAGACTCTCCCAAAAACATGAATCTTTCAGGTTGTCGAACAACCCTCCCACTACGACGAGGCACTGGTGCGGTACTAGTGTCAAGTTGTGCATTTTCTTGTGGTTGTTCTACTTGTACTATTGGCACTTGGGGATTATCTGTCCCTCCCTCCCACTAATTCCTCTAAAACAACACTACTCATGGGTTTGTGGTTAATTATATAGTCTTCCTCTAAGAATCTAGCATTGGTGCTAACAATGACATCTCGATCCCTAGGACTATAAAATGAATAACCTTTCGTCCCCATGGGATAGCCTACAAACAGCCTTACTTCTGTGCGAGATTCTAGCTTAGTCGCGTTCTTGTTAAGCACATGTGCTGGACAACCCCAAATCCGAATATGTCTTAGACTTGGTTTGCTACCAGTCCACAATTCTATTGGAGTCTTGGGAACCGACTTAGAAGGTACCAAGCTCAGAAGGTAAGCCGCTGTTTCTATAACATATCCCCAGAACGACTTAGGTAAATCTGAATAACTCATCATTGATCTAACACTCTCCAAAAGAGTCTGATTCCTTCTCTCTGCTACACCATTCTGCTGAGGTGTGGCAGGTGCAGACAACTGGGATGTAATCCCATTTTCTGATAAATAGTCCCTAAATTCTCCAAGCAAGTATTCGCCACCACGATCTGATCGTAGTGACTTGATACATTTTCCAAGATGGCGTTTCTCCGCATTTGCTTTGTACTCTTTGAATTTTTCAAAGCAATCAGACTTGCGGCGCAACAAATAAATGTATCCATATCTAGAATAATCGTCAATGAAAGTGACAAAATACTCATAACCTCCTCTTGCTTGGATACTCATAGGACCACATAAATCAGTATGAACCAATTCTAATACTTCTTTGGCTCTATTCCCCTTTGCTTTAAAAGGCCTATTAGTCATCTTACCTTCCAAGCAAGATTCACAAACTGGAAATGGCTCCACTGCCAACAAGCCTAATGGCCCATCTACTACCAGTCTTTGAATCCTCCTCAAGTTAATATGACCTAATCTTAAGTGCCAAAGATATGTTTGGTTCAATTCGGAAGGTTTCTTTCTTTTGTTTGAGCTAGAAAGAATATTATTAGATTCCTTTTGGTGCAGCATTGGTTGGATAGGATTAATAATATATAAATTGTCTTGCAATGTACCAGAACATATAACTCGTTTATTCATCATAATAGAAACATTACGATCCAAACAAACATTATAACCATTAATGGCAAGTTTAGAAATTGAAATCAAATTCCTTCTAAACGAAGGTACATAAAGACAATTGTTCAAAACCAAAATCCTATCATCACCGAAAGCTAAAGTAATTATTCCAACTGCAACTACTGCTACTTTCGTAGCATCTCCCATGAACACATATATCTCGCCATCTCTAAGCATTCTGGTTTGCTGGAACCCCTGCATAGAGTTACAAACATGGTCAGTGGCTCCTGTATCTACACACCAGTGCTCGTAGATATAGCCGCTATATATGTTTCTGTAACTAGAGAAAGAGACATACCAGTATTGTTTGTCTTCTTAGGAAGAGGACAATCCTGTTTCCACTGACCTGACTGCTTGCACCTGAAGCACTTGCCCTTAGGCTTTTTCACACCACCTTGAACTCCCACTGCATTAGCAACCTTTCCAGCTTTCTGTGTCTGAACCTTTTTCTTCTTCTTGCCTTTCGGCTTAGAGGAAGAAGCTTTCTCAGCCACATTCACTTGAACATTCTACTTAAAGAGTCCTTCAGCTGCCTGAAGTTCTGTCAGAAGTTCCGCGAGACTATACACCCTTTTGTTCATGGTATAATTCAAGCGGAACTGCTCAAAACTTTTAGGAAGACTCATAAGGATGATATCAATCTGGGTTTCCCCATCAACATCAGCACCAAGGATCTCCATCTCATTCAGATAAGACATCATCCTGAGAACATGATCCCTTACATGTGTTCCTTCAGCCATCTGAGTGTTCATTAAAGCCTTCATTGCTACTTGCCTAGCAGCCCTATTCCGTTCCCCAAAAAGTTCCTTGAGATTAAAAAGCATATCTGAAGTTGTGGACATAGCCTGATGCTGATGCTGCAAAACACCCGACATTGCTGCCAGAATGTAACATCGCGACATCTCATCAGCCTTAATCCACCGCTTATAATACTCCTTCTCACTTTTAGGAGCATCTTCAGCAGGCTGATCTGGCTTGGGTTCATAAGTACAAAATTTGTACTCCTCAGCAGTCAACACTATGTCCAAATTACGTTTCCATTCAATATAGTTTGGTCCAGTAAGTTTGTTATCCTTAAGTATGGTGAATAGTGGATTAAAGCCCATAATGATCTAATCCTGAGAATCATACATGTAACACATAATCATAGAGTTGCACAAATCTTAAAACTTATTGGTTTCCTCTAACAATTAATTAAAATTAATGCACTAATATTTAAACACAATAAGTATCTGGTACGCCACGATGGGTGACATATATACCACTTAAATTCGCTTAAATATTACTTCGGTCATATTACTAAATAATACGCCACGTTAGGGTGGACTATATATTATTTTTCATAGCTAAGTGTATACCATTATCAAATCTTAAATTAATAACAATAAGACCGGATGCCACCATTAAATATTTCAAATCAATAATCGATAATAGGATAATTCCCAGATCGGGGGGAGCATTGTCAAGAGGCGTCACTTAAGACCCCTTTCTAGACAGAATCATCCTTTCTCTCAATATTGAAAATCTATATTCAATAATTGGTACCCGTCTAATTAATCGAATTCTATGAAACTTGGTACGCCACGTTGGGTGGCATGTATACCTTTCAATATTCGTAATTTAATTTAAGAATTTTGTTCTAGTAATTTCCACAACCTTTTATTAATACCGTAAATAGTACGCCACGATGGGTGATCATATATACTATCTACATTATTTAAAAGGTTATATTACATACAAAATAATGGAGACCGTGGGATTTAATTGCTAATTAATTCCCTCACCCACTTAGAATTTTTATTAAAATTGAGGAATTTTAAAAATTAAATAGGGCCTATGTCGTTACAATTATGTCTAACATGCATTCAAAATACACAAATAATTTAACAACATAAAACATTTAATTAAAGCAATAAATAAAAAAACTATGTCCATGTCGTCCTAATTATGTTAACATGCAATTAAAAAATTACACACATAATTAACAACACACATAACGATTATTTAAAGCAATAATTAAAAATTAAAAAAATAATTGAATTCCACTATTATGGCCTTTTAATTCGATTTTGCTGCAGCCCCTATTTGTCCGAAATTGTTCTGGCCAATTCAAAGCACATCCCTAGGAAATAAAGTCCTGTTAGTACTCGTGCATGGCCCACGCGCCTTTTGCCTTAGACAAAGAAAATTAACAAGACCAACAGCCTCCATTCGAATTGCTCTTGACACCAGCGGGGTCCAACTTGTCTCCTGGCTTAATCACTCGGCTGTTAATGTTGCTGCGCCCTTGGACTAACATCCGAGTAATAAAATAACAGACTCACAGCGGAAAAATTATTGCCTCCATTTTGATTCCGGTGCAC
The DNA here is from genome assembly GCA_037693485.1 of Kitagawia praeruptora. Classification (NCBI taxonomy): domain Eukaryota; kingdom Viridiplantae; phylum Streptophyta; class Magnoliopsida; order Apiales; family Apiaceae; genus Kitagawia; species Kitagawia praeruptora. Next base: position 120,109,067 of record CM075352.1, read on the forward strand.
GTAATTGTTACAAGATATTCGGATTTTTACAAAATCCATCAAACAATTACATAAAAAATAGATCTGATACAAAACTAATTTTGTAAAATCTATTCTAACACGATCAACCCTCGTGTTTTACAACCACGATAAACCACGTGGAAACCAAACAAAAATTAACCACGATTAAACCACGTGGGATCCAAACACATAATTAAAAAACATGGCCATAATAGTGGATAACAACCTGCAAAACAAAATATACAAGCCTACCACTATATACATGCACATATAATTACGACATGGACATCGTATCATAAATCGCAGAACCATAGGACCTAGCTCTTGATGCCAATTGTTGGGACAATCAGATCGTGGCCCTGCGATTTTTGATACAATAAATTAACGAGTATGAATACAAAAGTCACCTTGTTAACGGTTGATTCCACGCACTTCTGCTGTATTCCCAAATTCCCTTGAGCGAAGTGTGGCCTTCGTCTTCTCAAGTTAACCTCTCTTCTTGCTCCTAGGTGGCTACAATATTTTTCTAGACCAACCCTAGCAAGAAGAGAATAAGAATATATATAGGGCTACAATAGGGATCATGGATAGTTAGGTTGGGCCTTCTAATTACATCTTGGGCCTAGCCCAATGTAATTAAATATTAATTCAATCCACTAAAGAATTAATATTTGCACTACCTTTCCTAATACCGCAACTTAATTATTTAATTGGGTTCCAATATTATTTGCTTATTAAATTCCCCATGTTTAAAATATCGCATGTCCATTAATTAAATAAATTACTGATAATTCATTTAATTAATATCTTTTATCCTTGATCATCCACTCAACCTTTATTTAATTATGCCGGAATAAATTCACCTGCAGGGTTTCACATAATTAAATCTTTTTGAGCTTTCAAGGGGACATCATTAACCCGAATATTATCAGGACATGGATTCCTTCTATAAATAATATTCACCATGTATATAATTCCATCACCCAAAATATAATGATATAATTCAAAAGAATTATTTCATATATAAATCAAATCATGTAAATAATATACACGTGTCAATTACTATATCCAGATTAAGAACCTAAGCATTAATAATAACATAGAATCTTAGTTCTCCTTCTTAATCAGTATAAGGGAACAATTCTAAATTTGATCCTGTATAACATACACAAAGTATACTAGTATTATTTATTAGTCAATATAAACTAATCTAAATAATACTACAGCCATACCAGTGGATTGTCCAACACCACCTGTGCTGTGAACCTTATTATATTATATAAACCGTATTTAACAATCTAATATTTTGTATCCCATTTGATACTAGATTGTCCACAATATATAATATTAGACAGCATGTAAACATTCAAATGATTCTCAATAAAACCGGGCTAGAAATAAATGTATATACTTAAAATAAATATTTTCAGTATACACTAACAGAGTTTGGAAGGGTGAAAAGTTTGGAAAGTACGAAAGTATATCCGTTATAATGCCCGATTTTCGTTAAAACAGTAATTACTTGTTAAAAACAGAGCATTCCGAATCTGTAAAATTGAGTAGGGCATAACCACTGGTCATGATAGGATAGATCTTAGTTCATGGATCGTTTTGATATAAAGTACGTAAAAATCCGATGAACGGTTTAGGAGATGTGGCCAAAATTGTAAAAGTGGTTTTGAAAACGTAAGTGCGAGTTCGTAACTTCAATTGAACACCCTTAACCTAAGTGATTCTGTTACGAATCTTGATAATTAAATAATAGAGGTCATAAGGAAGGTCTAGGAGAAGGTCTCATGTCGAACGAATAATTTTTCAATTTTATAAAAATGTTTAGATCAAAGGGTATGTTAATGGAATACCCCTTAAACGGATAAAGGATAATTTTCTCGAGTTAATGGTCGACTTAAAAGTCTTTAAGACTCAAATATCAATTAAGTGTATAAGATAATGACATGCCTCGATAGTGGGCTTAGTGTCATTAAGTGGCGGTATTAATAAGAGTTATGTTATGGTGTGCTTGATTAGCTTAAACGAATACGGAAATGATTGAGAATTATTAAAGGTATTAATTTGGAACCCATGTACATTATATTTGAATATCTTTGATAAGGTTATAAAAAGATTAGGGGATCAAGTGTGTTAAATGGTTAAGATAAGTGTTGTTAGTAGTAATAATTATAATGGGGCATATGCTAATGATGATCCTTTTTGTTCTTATAGAAACTCAAGACGAACACCAGGTCATACCTCTGGGATTTAGAGATCGAGACAAGATTTCTTTTATCCTTATTTCAATAAACTGTTTATGTTCAAAGAAAAAAAATGGTTTTGGTAGATAATATATGAATCTTATATGATGATATGGTTAGGGATATTTTCCCTGTTTGTTGAGATTATTGGATATGGATATGAATATGGAAAAAATGAATATACTCTATGATCTAAAGGGGATATGAAAGAGAATGGTATCAGTTGTTATCTAGGGTTATATGGTTTATGATATTATGTTAAAAATAATCTTTAAACATTTGTGATTTAATAAATATTATTTGATTATTATTTAACACTTTTAAAATAGTTGAAATATTTTGTATATAAGAGCATATTTGACTTTATTAAATACAGACGAGATGTCTGAGTTATAATCAAAGTATTATGATGTATGTATTTTAAAGATGATGATATATGGAAATGGAAATGGAAAAGGAAATGATATATGTGAATGGAAATGGAAACGGAAAATGGAAAATATGGAATGGTGTTTTATAAATGGAATAACGATTTGACAAAAAGGGGGATTGCAACAGCAAGCGTAAGAGGCTGTGTTCGGCACAGTCCAGCACTCAATATTTTATTACGGCCCAACGAATGCCGAAGGGGGATGTAGCAGAGAGCCTTCCTCCAGGGATGATGACCAGGTTGGATCATTCCTTCTACAAGTAGTAAACAGAGAGCAGGTACGATTAGGCGACTGATCATCGTCCTAACGTATCAGGCGACAGCAGATATCCCCAAAGTATTTATAGAAAGAATTGATAATGGTTACAGATTGACATACTGAAAAAGGAAAAATGGTGTGAAATTATGGAATTATTTTCATGGTTAGAAGAGAAACTGATATTATATCATATTAGAAGAGAAACTGATATTATATTGTTCTATATTTCTTTTCTTATAAAGATAAATAGATGGTGTATTTAATAAATGAGAATTAATTCTTTTCTTAATGATTATGATGGGTTTTCCATTTATTAATATATATATATATATATATATATATATATATATATATATATATATATATATATATATATATATATATGTTTTTCCTTTGATCAGAGCCGGCTCCAAGGGGAGTTGCCCTAGGCATGTGCCTAAGGCCTCCAAAATTATAGGGGCCACATTTTCCTCCCATAATATATACATTATTTAATGTTTTTAGAATTTTAGTAAAATATTGTCACACTCTTTTAATATCAATATTGTTTAAAATTTTATATAGTTTAAACTTGAGATCCAAAAAAGTTTGGTTACTTTTGTTATTTTATTCCAAATATTAAATATCTTATGTCTTATTTCTTTTTTATTGCTACCCTTTTTTCAAATATTTTTTTATTAGAAAAATCTTTTTTTAGAGAAAATAATTATTTTTGCAAAAACAATTTTACAAAATCAAATTAAAAAATCTCTAGAATTTTGTAGTTGGATTTCACTTACGAGCTCTGAATCGATTATTCGATCGAGAAAAAGTCCCATACAGAGTTTTTGTTAGTCTAACTCCCGACTAACAATTCAAACGATGTTAACAATTCAAACGATCAATCTAACATTCAAAATATTCGGAACTAAAATTTATATCTGATTCTTAAACCAATCCAAACTAGGGCCTCCAAATTACTCGAGACGGCCCTGCCTTTGATGCTGGTTTGCAATAATATCTTGCTGGGCTATTATAGCTCACTCTTGCTATTTATTTATATAACAGCTAGGGCAGATGTCAATACTTCGCACTACACCCCGGAAGAGGGTAAGGGCTTTTGAGAGAGTACTGGCGCCTATCCCCGAGGTAGCTCTTGTAGGACGGATGGGTATTAGTAGACATATGTAAATTAAGTGTGTAATCTTGTGTAATAACTTTTGGTTGTTGAAATGCTTTTTCTAGAAGTATTATTCAACAACACTACTTAAGTACGATTCTGGGTTGTAATTACGGTTGGCAATTTCGGACCCACGACCCGAACCCGATCCGAACCCAACCCGCATGGGTCGGTTTCGGGTTTATATTTTTCGGGTCCGGGTCGGTTTCGGGTTGACCCTAACTTGACCCGAAAAAATCGGGTTGGGTTCGGGTCGGGTTCGGGTTACCCGAAACTGACCCGAATATATATATATATATATATATATATATATATATATATATATATATATATAATTTTAATATATATATTATTTATATTATTTATAATAGAGAAAAAGGTTCCCGAGATTAACCTCAGGGAATTTTTCCTGAGATACCTACAAAATATACTTTAAATTTGCTTGGGCCCGCAGGGCTAATTAAAAATTTCTGATTTTACAAAAATGCCCACCCCATATTTTATAAGAATTTAGGCAAATGATCTCAGGTAAGTCCCTGAGGTAATCTCAGGAACATTATACTCTTTATAATATATATTATTGTTATTATTAATATATATTTTTAATTAATATATATTATTTTAAATATTTATTTTATTTTTAATATATATTATTTTTTAAATTTTAAAAAATTAAATTTCGGGTCGGGGTACCCGAAACCGACCCGAAACTCATTCGTGTCGGGTTTGGGTTGAGCACCTGTACCCATTAAATTTTCGGGTCGGGTTCGGGTTGGGTCAAAAATGCGACCCGAGTCTGCTGACCCGACCCGAACCCGACCCGAAACCCGAAATTGCCAGCCCTAGTTGTAATAACTCTTTCAACTTTAAATTGTTATTATTATGGATGTTGTTCTCTGAGCATATGACTGGTGTGTAATGTTATAGTGTGGGGTCTATTGTATAAGTATTAGCAACTATTTATATTTTGACTGTCAAGAATATAATGTTATTAAATGGGAATTAGACTGTGATGACCTGGATTCATGACCCCGGATCTAGGGGTGTCACAACCTAACATATATTTTATTGTTTCATATTTTTTAACATGTTTTCTTCTATTTATTAGAATATATACAATATACTTTAGACATGTGGGAACTTATTTTAATTTAACATACATGTGAACACACATATATTTGTACTTTTTCTAAAGAAAGTTTGTACTATCTTTTGTATTTTTTTGTTGGTTTTAATTTATTTTAAGTGCATTATATTAAATTTTGTTGTTCATTTTAATTTTCTAAGTTTAGATTTGTTTTGTTTTGAATTATCGTTTGTTTTGTAAATTATATTTTGTTGAATTTTTGTGTCATTTCCAATTATAACATGATTTTTGATTATTTTTTTAATATCTTGTTTTATCATATATTTTCTTTAAAAAAAATTTGGTTTTGTAATTAAATGTAAATTCTTGTTTTTTTTAAAATTATTTTTTGAATTGAAATTCGGATGGTATGCTTTGTATACTTGTTTATTTTATATAAAGAATGAATTTTTGATTTATTTTTCATTATGGATTTTTGCTATTTTATCCTTATTTGTTAATTGTGTGTAAGTTTTGTGCTATTACAACTCTTTTTACTATAATAATAATAATTGATTAGGTTGATGATGAATATTTTATTAGTTTTATTCTTTATTAATTTACTTTACATTTCATTTTCGATGAAATTTAAAAATTTTGTAAATTTAAAATTATTAAATTATTATAGAATTTTTTGTACTAATTTTATTTAGATCCTCTATTAATTATTTTATTTCGGATTTACAGATTGTTTTTTAGTTTATTTACAAATTTAGTACCGAATCTAGAAATTTTGAAGATTAATAAAATGTTAATTTAATGATTTGTGTAGACTTTTGTTAGTACAAATTTTAAAAACAAGTTTGTTGTAAAATTTAAAATTAAAATTTTGTTTATGACTTTTTTTAAAAATTAAATTTTCTTTAAACTCTTTTTGTGGTAATGTTTTTGTAAAATTACATTTTAAATTTTAGTATAAATTATCTTTATATTAATTTTATTTAACAATAATTTTCTCAGCATTAATTTTTTCTATTTTATCATGTGTTATTTATTTTAGTGTATTCTTTTTTGGTTTGTTTGCTAAATTGAAAACACTATTAGTTACTTCATAACATAGTTTTAGCTTTTAAACCAGACCCAACTTGTTTTCTAGCCCAGGTCTAATTTCTAAGGAAGTTACCTTTTAACCCTTGACAACCAGACGACAACCACTCAAACCTTCTTACGCCAATATAATAATAGACTAGTTTATAACCTGTGCAACGCACGTCTCCTTTTTTAATTTTTATAATTATATTAATTTTTTTAATTTTATATGCTATTAATTCGCATATCAAATTGTTGTTAAAAATTGATATACATAAGATTTTACATATTCAATTTAATATTTATAATGTATCTTGAATGATTAAAATTTGATTTGGACGATTTTATTGCCCTCGTGAAATTAACAAAAAAATCTTTAATTTAGTGATGGTTTAACAATAATTTTCCTATTAAACCTACGCAGAAACAAAAGAGAGAAGAAATTGACGATTTTTTACTTTGAAAATTCTATTCGATTTATGAATTATACTTATAATTCGTTTTTATTATCAAAATATCCTTGTTATTATTTGAAGATAGTTCTACTAACAATAAAATACAATGTAAAAATAAATAGATGAAAACCATTTGTGTTTCAATTTGAATAATAATTCTTAAATCATCACTAAATTAAAGATAATTTTATGAGTTTCGCGTGGATTGTAAAATCATCCTGTTGTGGAACGAAAATTACGGTGTATTTATTGCGTATTGAATGCTAGGGTTAGGGAGAGCTTCGAGCTCCAATGGCTGATCAAGTGTTTCGTGACTTAACTCGGGTCCTCACAAGATGCTTACGTATCTTTCCAATATTAAGAATCAAGCCAATAAAACGTAGTTCTGTGTGTGCGGAATCAGATCCTTATATAGGTGATGAGAACCCTAGAATTAGAGTAGAATTAGGTGCCTTGGTGGCTAAGTCACTGCTTAGGCCCAATTCTAGATCCTTCCAGATGGAAGTTGGAAAAGTATTACAGTTGTGTGCGTTAGAGGCTACTCCAAAGATGATTTGGTTCCCTTTTGGACTCAATAATGGAGTCTTTTATTTGGCTGATTTAATAGCTACGAAATTATTATTATATTTAGGGTTTTGGGCCTCACAAATGGGCTTTGACCTTGGGCCATTCTGGGCTAATTTAATGTATCATTAATTGTATTATTTCGAGGTTAACCAATTTATATTTACAAGAAAATTATGAGTGATATCCTTGCATTTTTCTTATACCCACGGGTATTTTTCCACTATTAATTTGTCAATATATTAACCATATCGCAATTGTATATAATTTCCCAAAAATGCCATTTTTTAAGAAAATCAGCAAACTTTATCAGAAAATTTCAACCAGGATTCCTGATCGAATTTTCGATCAGGATCCTGATCGACATAAGTCACTTCTTACACTCTGGTCGACGGCATTTCGACCAATATTCCTGGTCGACATTTCGATCAGGATCCTGGTCGAATAAACTTCATTTGGACGCTCTGGTCGATGGCATTTCGACCAAGATTCCTGGTCGACATTTGGATCAGGATCCTGGTCGAATAAACTTCATTTGGACGCTCTGGTCGACGGCATTTCGACCAAGATTCCTGGTCGACAATTCGATCAGGATCCTGGTCGAATAAACTTTATTTGGACGCTCTGGTCGATGGCATTTCGATCAAGATTCCTGGTCGACATTTCGATCAGGATCCTGGTCGAATATTTGCCATTTAACACTCTGCTCGAAGGCATTTCGACATGGATTCCTGGTCGACATTTCGATCAGGATCCTGGTCGAATAAACTTCATTTGGACGCTCTGGTCGATGGCATTTCGACCAAGATTCCTGGTCGACATTTCGATCAGGATCCTGGTCGAATAAACTTCATTTGGACGCTCTGGTCGACGGCATTTCGACCAAGATTCCTGGTCGAATAAACTTCATTTGGACGCTCTGGTCGATGGCATTTCGATCAAGATTCCTGGTCGATATTTCGATCAGGATCCTGGTCGAATATTTGCCATTTGACACTCTGCTCGATGGCATTTCGACATGGATTCCTGGTCGACATTTCGATCAGGATCCTAGTCGAATAAACGCCATTTTGACAACCTGCTCGAAGGCATTTCGACATGGATTCCAGGTCGACATTTCGATCAGGATCCTAGTCGAATAAATGCCATTTTGACAGCCTGTTCGAAGGTACTTCGACATGGATTCCTGGTCGACATTTCGATCACGATCCTAGTCGAATAAATTTGGGTTTACAAATTGGGCATGCTAATATTTTTGGGCCTTGTAGATTTTGGGCTAGGCCTTTGGCCAATAGCTTGGTGAAACGATTAGAACTATGGCCATATTACTGGGCCTACCAGTTCTGTTGGGCCTTAACTCATTCTCGTTTAATTGTATTATTGGATTTAATTAACCCATATACTATTTTATTTACTTTGGGACCTTCTAGATCTTCTAGAATCTTCTAGGTCCTTTCTTTCTTTGGGCCTATAAGCCTCTCAATGGGCCTTAACCGGTTATCACCGGTTACTTGGAATTTTAACCGGCTACTGGCCAGTTACGAAATTTCTATAAAAGAGTGGAGTGAGATTCATTTCTCACTTCACTCAAATACACTCCACTTTCCTCTAAAAATTCTCTTAATCATTTCTCTCGAGTTAAGGCGATTCTCGGTGATTTTTTCCAGCAACTCTTGTTAACTCGAATAACTTGTAGAAGGGGGGGGGGGGTTGAATACAAGTTATATAATCGTGTCTGATTTTTGCTTGATTATATGAACAAGAATAAACGAATGAATCAAACTCTGTTTGTATTAATAAGATCAAATACAAACTCTACCAAAGGTGTACAATACCTTTAGCAGCTGCTGACAATACAAATCTCTCTCTCTGTTTGTTTCGAACTCTCGAATACAAACCTTATATAGAGCTACGCACACTTTTAACACACGCTTGTTCGACTCACACTCTTTACAATGATATTGAGAGAGTATTTATAATGCTACCTATCAACTAATAACAGAAAGATATAATCTATACATGACAATGTTCTGCCTTCTAGTCGATAGTTTCCATCAATAGAAAACTCTTTCCTTCATAATATCTTCTTGCTTGTTCTTCAAACAACGATCCTGTTTTATAGCACTTGCCAGTTTCTGTAGCATCCATAATGACATCATCAGTAACACGACTGATATCAGGATCTGTACACTACATCAGTATCTGATCATCATCAGTATTAGACCATCATCAGGATTTGTCCTTTGTTCCTGACATGTAGTCTCCGATACACTGTTCATTCCTGACTAAACTTTACAGATAACTGTCTTATACATAAATCCTATATAAAGTGCTAAATCCTTTATAAGATCAGGATTACAAGAAGTATAATGTGTAAATTCTATTCTTAACATCACAACTTATGAATTATTCCTAACAATCTCCCCCTATTTATGCTTTAAAATCTGAAGCATAAATCTAAGTTGTAGATGTCAAAACATATAACAATACAACCAGAATAGAATTTATGAGTGTAGAATTATGAAGTTAAGTACCTCCTTCCCAGATGTAGACATTTATCTAGTACTTAGAAGAAAGAATTTTAACTATTAATGCTGCTCTTCCTTTACCACTTCCTAGCTGAGATCACCACCACTGTCACTCCTGGTTCTTCTTTTTACTTCTCTTTGTCTGCTCTTTATCAACCCCAGCTTTATCATCCTCAGTCTGGTGGTGTTGTTGTTGTTGTCTTTGAATTGTCTTTATCTCCCCCTTTTTGACATCAGCAACATTAATTCCAAGAGATTCAGAAACAGAACAAATGAGATTCATCAGAACTGCTTGATTTTCCATAATTGTGACTTGGTTATCTTCAAGTGATTGAAGTCTTGTTTGAATAGCAATTTGAGAATTCTGAATATCTTTCAAAACATCAGAATGAACTTCAATGTTGGAAGTGCTTCTAGTATTTTCAGTATCAGAATCAGAAAGAACTGTATCTTCAAGTCTTGTAGAAGAAGTTGCTTGAGTTGTATGATATTCAAGTAATAAAACCTGATTAGAAGTATCAACATCTTCATCTTTCTGATCTGGAACTGAAACATGATCATCATCTCCTTCACCAGTATTCTGTGTACTAACATCTTCAAATCCTGACTCCTCCCTAGAGTGATCAGAGACTGTAGATGTCTCAATTCTAGCTGATATTGGAAGTACATACAAAGGAACACTAGGATCATTAGGAACTTCATCTGGTACATATGTATCAAGAGATTGCTTTATCCTGACACCTCTTCTGTTAAGAATTCCTGCAAGCCTCTCCTTTTGCTTCTGAGCTTTAACTTCTGGCTTTGCATTGTGATGTGCTAGGTCATTCTTCTGATACATTTTGATAAATGAATAAGTACCAGCATCCATATCCAAATTTTCAGACCAAGATTCAGGAAAAACCTGATCCCAGAAATCAAATGATGGTTTCCTAATTTTCTCTCCCTCACTATGGAGTTGATCATCCATACCCTCATTATCACTTTGACTTACTAAAGTCAACACTCTTTCTACCTCACCTTTTGCCTAGTCAGGAGCCAGCCGCTCAAATTGTGGATCTAAGTCCATCTTTTCAACTGTATCACTCAAATTTAGATAAGTGCTCTCATGACCTACAGAAAAATAGGGTTTAGAAGGAGTTTTTATACCTGAACTCACATGGAGAGAGGGTTCCTCATTTGGCATGTGGCTTGAGGTTTTCTCCAAGGAGTGAGCTGCTATAGTCTCTGAACCCTTACAATCATCTTCTTTCCTTTCAGAAACTACAGGCTCCAGTATACCACTTTCAGGTTCTTTACTAGACTCTGATGTCTTCAGTAATACTTCATTAGACACCATAGTTAGTACATCACCGTCTTTAAGTGTTGTTTGTTGAGACTCACCCTCAAGATGGATAGACTCTGACTGAACAAAATTTGTTTGATCTTCAGAAAAATCAACCAAAGTCATTCCTCCCATATCATAGGGTATCTCACTTGCATTCTCAGTCATCACAGAAGTCCTTTCAACATCAGCTATCACAGCTCCTGAGTCATCCTTCCTCTGACTAGATGGTTCTTGTGTTGCAGTGACTGTGATCTGATTTTTCTTACTATTCACCACTGGTGCAATAGTATCTTCTGTTGACTGCATTCCTCTATCTACTTCCTCCAGTTGTTCACCTTGAGCTAAAGCATCTTCAATAATGACATCCTTGTCAAATAAATATGCATGAAGTAATTGAAGTGCAACATGCTTTGAGAGTCCAAATTTCTTGACTAATTGTCTTCTGACAGACACATAGAAATACATCTTCATTAAGTCAAGTCTTTGATGTGGAAGTCCATATTCATCTGGAAATAAAAGTTTTGGTACTCTTTCAACCAAAAAATCTAGAACAGGCCTTGACAACTTCACTTTGAGAGAAATTAATCCCATAGCCAGTGTGTATGATAATGTAGTTTCCCATGAAGAATCAATATCCAGATCTCTCTTGTCAAATACAGACATAGATGTAGCTTGATTTGTAGAAACCTGCATAATGTTAGTTGGACTAGACTCTGTGTGTGTAGGTGACAATTGAATCTTTCTCCTTGTTCTCCTGGTATAGTGAGCAAAAGATTTATCCTGAGAAGACTCAAGAGGTGTAGACACAGAATTGATCTTGGGATGTGATCTTTGTTCAATAGACACAGTCTTTTGAGAGACAGTATCCAGTAACTGTTTTCCCTTTTTAAGAACTACAGCCTTTTGGGAGACTGCAGCCTGACTGTGGCTAGGTTTTTCATCTCTTTGTGCTAACAGAGAAAGTTGAATTGCAGCCTTCAATTCTACTCTCTCAGTAAGAGTTAAATCATCATCATCTTCACTAGAATTACTACTACTTGACACAACAAATATTCTCTTCCTTACAACTGATGTCTTTTGAGAAACACCAGAGGTTGGTTTCTTTGAAACAATAGGCTGTGGATCAAAATTTGGTTCTTGAATTGTTTCAGAGACTATAATGTTTTGGGCTACTTGGGTAGACACAGGTGGATTCTCCTCCAATTGAGATTCCTGGGCCATTTCACCATAAAAGAAAGAAGAATTGTAGAGAGTAGGAAGATGAGTTTTAAGAATTACCTGAAAATGATGTGGATAATGAATTGCAGGTATTTCATCTAGATTCTTTTCATTGTCCTTCTTTGTAATGTCAGAGAAAATTCTCTTTTGCTGTTCATAAGAAGAAACACAATGTTCCCTACCAAATCTAGCTTCAACATCAGGAATGAAATGGTTAACAAACATTTGCATAAATCTATGATAATAAACCATTTTCCTGTTTTGATCTCTTAACCCAAGTTTAATACTCATCTGACTTAAGATAATATGACCAATGTTAATTACTCTGTCATAAATCAAACTATAAGCAATATGTGATGTAACAGAAGTAATTTGCTGAAAAGAACTACATTTGCCAGTAAAACATTTAGCAATTTGATCAAAGTAAAAAGACCATTCCTTTCTAAAAAAAGACCTATTCAACTGGCTCATGTTATCTAGAGGTCCACTATAACCTAATTCAGACAACATAGTTCTTATATTATCATCAGATGGTTCACTTGCATAACTATCAGTAACAGGTAAGCAAAGTACTGAATTAACAACAGATTCAGTAATGTCATATGAAGCTTGTCCTAAATGTAGAACAATCTTACTTGATTGACTCTGAGTAGAATCAATTACCTCAGCATTCTCCCAAGCTTGTGAAACAACTGCTTGATTAATTTGTGGAGATGCTGTCAATACATAACTTAATGGTCCATACGCCAGAAAGTCCATGATTGGATGAAAATCAGATGACACTCCTTCCTTGTTGGTGATAGCTGCTACATGATTGTTTGTCATAAAATCAAAGTCACCAAACTTGAAGGCTACTGACTTAGGTAATCTTCTCTGAGCTGCCATTTTTGATCTGAAAAGAACTTGAAAAATTCTTGAAATGGATTAGTGTTTTTGAAAACTCAAGAGTGGTTTTTGCTTTAGAGAATGTAAAATTAGAGAAAGCAATTACACGATTAGAGTTTCAAAACAAATATATTTCACAAATCTTTCAGACCACTATCCCAAGTTGACACGTAGATTGACAGGTGTCAGTCCCTGAAAAATGCGGTTACCCACGATTTTTGGAAAATAAAATCCAAAATTGATTTTCATGAAATAAATCAGGGTATAAATAATCAATACTGATCAGTTTTCTTTTCCTGTTGACCTCTCATCAAAGTAATCACAAAATACAATGTGATAATGATTCTCAAATCCTGATGGTCACACATGAAATCCTGATCAATATCATCAGAGACTTAATATGGAGTTTCCACGTGGCATTTTTCTTTTATCTGAAAAGGAAATAAACAATTAATCTGAACACAAATCATTTGGTTAGATATTTTCAATATTTCTTGAAAACAAGAAATATAGTAATATGCAATAATTATCATTTGACTTCATTAAGACTTCCAAGTGACTGTTCAGTTTCTCACGTCTTTCTTTAAAAGAAACAGACGCCTTATGCCATTCTCCATAAACCTTTCAATTTCTTTTATTCTCAACAATGCTCCTCAAACCAAAATTCCATTCAAACCCATTCTTTAGATCTTTCTCGGTCGATGAACATCCTGTTCTTGATCATCTCTTTGAATAAATGACTCTTCTCATCGAACTAATCATGAATGGATTGGTTTTTGATAATATCCAGAAGTTTCTCCTAGAACGTCCATCTGTTGGATACAATCTTCCCCTAACCTCCTCAAAACTTGAGACCGGATGAAGAATTTGGCCGAGAGTCTGAGGTTGATCTTGATGGAGATGCTATACATTTAAGTTAGCTGCTCTCATTCAAGTCGCCCAGACAAGGAATCCAAGAGCAAATGAAGCTGTTTAAATCCCCTGATGGATTTCTTGAGATGCTCCTTGTCCTCTACCTCAGAATTCATATCAATAGACAAGTATAGAATTATCAGTAGAAATTAGACAAAAAGATGTTGTATTTCATTTCCACATATGTAATGCTTTTAATTAATGAAAATACAATTTCTTGTTATCTACTTGTCTTTTGATTATTGAATGATGTATAAATTATCAGTATGCAAAAATCAAAACTTGCTGGTATAGACTTAACACATCACAGAATTAGATTACTACACAAAGTAAACGTCAGGATCTGAAACAATTTTCATAATCCTGATACTGACACAATACTGATGACGTCAGCATCCTGATAACAAATCTAATCCTGATGATTATTAACAAGTCTATCATACTGAAATTTATCAAGGCAAAGTGTTATAGCTAAAGCATTTAACAATCAAATATAGATCCTGACAGGAATATCAAGTCTATAAGCTAAAAACAACATACCTTGCTACTTTTGCAGATGTTAAAGATTTAAAAATTTAACATTCCTAACTCACTTACTAGTCTACTGAATGTAGTCTCATCAAGTGGTTTAGTTAGAATATCTGCAAGCTGTTTGTCAGTAGGAACAAAATGAAGTTCCACAGTACCATTCTCAATATGTTCTCTAATAAAATGATACCTGCCATCAATGTGCTTAGTCCTTGAATGTTGAACTGGATTTTCTGCAATTTTAATAGCATTAGTATTATCACAAAACATAGGAATATTACTAAGTGTCATACCATAATCCATCAACTGATTTCTTATCCAAAGGAGCTGTGCACAACAACTGCCTGCTGCTATGTACTCAGCTTCTGCAGTTGAGGTTGAAACAGATTGTTGCTTCTTGCTTACATAAGAAATCAATCTATTTCCCAAGAATTGACATGTACCTGTAGTGCTTTTGCTGTCTATCTTACACCCTGCATAATCAGAGTCTGAATAGCCAATCAGAAAGAAATCAGATTCTCTAGGATACCACAAACCAAGATTTGGAGTTCCTTTGAGATATCTAAAAATTCTCTTCACAACAATTAAATGAGATTCCTTAGGATCACTTTGGAATCTAGCACATAAACAGGTAGAAAACATTATATCTGGCCTACTTGCAGTTAGATATAACAATGAGCCTATCATGCCTCTATAACTAGTATTATCCACACTCTTCCCTTTAGGATCAGAGTCTAGTTTAGTGGCTGTTGCCATGGGTGTTTTTGCAACTGCACAGTCTTGAAAGTCAAACCTTCTTAAAAGATCTTTGATATACTTTGACTGATTAATGAAAATACCAGTCTCAGTCTGTTTGACCTGCAAGCCTAAGAAATAATTTAATTCACCCATCATGCTCATCTGATACTTAGACTGCATAAGCTTGCTAAACTTAGCACACAACTTTTCATTAGTAGAACCAAAAATAATATCATCAACATAAACTTGAACTAAAAGCAATTCACCTTTTATCTTTCTAAAGAATAGAGTTTTGTCAATTGTACCTCTTGTGAAGCCATTTTCAAGAAGAAATTTAGACAAAGTCTCATACCATGCTCTTGGTGCCTGCTTTAGTCCATAGAGTGCCTTGTCAAGTTTGTAGACATGATTTGGAAACTTTGGATCAACAAATCCAGGTGGCTGTTCCACATATACTTCCTCATCAAGTTTGCCATTTAGAAAAGCACTCTTTACATCCATCTGGTATACTTTGAATTTTGAATGAGCTGCAAATGCAAGAAACATTCTGATTGCTTCCAATCTTGCTACAGGTGCAAAGGTCTCATCATAATCAATGCCTTCTTCCTGAGAATAACCCTTGGCCACCAGTCTTGCTTTGTTTCTTATAATCATACCAGATTCATCTAGCTTGTTTCTGAAAACCCATCTTGCACCAACAATAGATCTATCTTTAGGTCTTGGTACCAGTTTCCTGTAAGGCTTCTTCAATCTTCTTAGGTTCATTCTTTGAGAGAAAGCAACTATACAAGCATTCATTTTGAATTGATCTTCTAGTTCGAACACCACTATTTGGATCACCAATTATCAAATCTTCAGTATGATCCTTTGTCCATTTTCTAACAGATGGTAGATTAACTCTGCTAGTCTCTCCCCCTAAGTTAGTGGTATCTCTTGTAGAAGAATTCTCTCTACCTTCGAAAACTCTCCTTTGATCAAAAGAATCAGTAGATTCCATATTGCTGCTAGTTACTGATCTTTCCTCAGTAGACTCTGAAAGATCAGTTTCTGATGGAGTGGACTCTGAAAGGCTAGTCTGCTCCTGATGATTACTGTGTTCTCTTTGATTTATTTGCTCCCCCTCAATAGTAGCATTCCTTTGAGAAGCAATAGAAATTCCTTCTGGAGAACCTTCATCATCACTGGAGAGTATCTCAGAATTCTTCAGATTTTCAAATTCCAATTTGTCATGGCTTTCATCAGTTTGCAAAATTCCAAATTTCTTATCATCAAATGCAACATGAATTGATTCCATAATAATGTGAGTTCTGAGATTATAAACTTTGAAGGCCTTAGAAGCTGAATATCCTAGAAAAATTGCTTCATCCGATTTGGCTTCAAATTTTCCAAGTTGTTCTGGATGAACTTTTAGGACATAGCATTTGCATCCAAAGATGTGAAAGTATTTCACACTTGGTTTCTTTCCTTTGATCATCTCATAGGGAGTTTTTCCATGACTATTTACCAAGGCACAATTTTGAGTGAAACATACAGTGTTAATAGCTTCTACCCAAAAGTAGGTTGGAAGTTTTGCATCTACAAGCATGGTTCTTGCTGCCTCTATGAGAGTCCTGTTCTTTCTTTCCACTACACCATTCTGTTGAGGTGTACCAGGTGTAGAAAACTGTTGAGTAATTCCATTGTCTGCACAAAACCCCTCCATTGTAGAATTCTTGAATTCTGTACCATTGTCACTTCTAAGTACCTTGACTTTGTACTCAGAGTTATTATGAATATTCTTGATGAGTTCAATGATTTGATGAGGAGCTTCATCCTTCTTGTGTAGAAAGAACACCCATGTGAACCTTGTGAAATCATCCACCATAACTAGAGCATATCTTTTCTTGTTGATAGACATAATGTTTACTGGACCAAACAGATCAAGATGTAGCATGTGAAATGGTTCAGTAATTGAATTTTCAGTCTTGCTCTTGAAAGTGGTTCTTCTTTGCTTTCCAAGCTGACATGCATCACAAAGTCCATCTTGCACAAAATTTGCCTGTGGTAGGCCTCTCACCAAATTGTGCTTAACAAGTTGATTAAGCTTCTTGAAATTAAGATGTGAGAGCTTCTTGTGCCAATTCCAGCTTTCATCACTTGTTGCTTTGCTGTAGAGACATCTAACAATTCCTTTAGATGTATCACTTAAGCTGGCTTCATATATGTTACCATGTCTTTGACCAGTTAGAACAATGTCTCCATTCTGCATATTCAAGATTTTGCATCCTTCTCTGTCAAAGATTGATTTGTAACCTTTATCACCCAGTTGACTTATGCTTAAAAGAGTATGTTTCAAGCCTTCAACCAGTGCTACATTTTCTATGATGACATTCCCCAAAACAATTGAGCCATATCCCAGAGTTTCTCCTTTGTTGCCATCTCCAAAAGATATTACTGGGCCATCTTTCCTTTTAAACTTTGTAAGCAGGGACTTCTTTCTAGTCATATGTCCAGAGCATCCACTGTCCAAGATAATTGAATGCTTCTTTCCTGTGCCCTGCAAACAAAAAGTAACTAGTTAGAATTTTTTAGGACCCAACTTTGATTGGATCCTTTCTTACTAGATTTAGAGACAACAGGCTTTGAAGATTTTGCTTTTATTTTACCTGATGCAGAGTCAACTTTAGATTCTAATCTCACAAACTGTTTGTGACTAGGAGTTTCAGATTTCAAAGAATAATAGTCATAATACAGTTCATGACATTCTCTACACATGTAAATGGAATGAAGTAAACTACCACAATGATAACAAGCTTTTTGTGGTTGGTATTGAATTTTCTGAGTCTTGGGGAATCTGGACTCAGTTTTCCAAGAAGGTTTTTGATTGCAGTCTAGGGCCAAATGGTTATGATTTCCACACTTATAGCATTTTTTTTTCTAGGTGCATCAGGTACATTCTTGTAATTATTCTCTTTGCTAATACCTTCTTTTCCATTCCTATTTCTTTTGATCTTGCTAGACTCTGAAAGACCATCTAATCTTTGTTTCAACTGAGACTTAGACAGAAATCCTATGTTTACATTATTAGGTTTCTCTAACACCTTCTCATCTGAATTACTATTGTTAATCATTTTGTGTACAACAGGGGTACATTTTGAATCAACAAATTTAACATGATTAGGTTCAGAAACAATTTTCTTACCTTCAGATTTAGATGTGTTCGCTTCTACCTTACTATCATCATTGACAATAGCTACTTTTTCTTCTTGTCTAGCCTTATCAAAACCTAAACCATTAACCTTACCACGAATACGACTTTCAAAGATTTCTATAGTCTTCTTACTGGAATTGTTAATGGTCTTAATCACATCTCTCTCTTCCTCTAGTTCTTTTCTGACATAGTCATAAGCCTCAAGAATAACACTATAGTCATGCTTAGCTTTATCAGAACTTAACTTGTATTCTTCCATTTGAATTAATTCAGATTCAAGAAAATTATTTCTATCAACTAATTTATCATTCTTAACCTTAAGTTCATCTTTTTCACAAGTAAGAATTCTAAAATTAGTCATAAGATTCTTAAACTCAGCATGGATAGATCTAATTTCATCAGAATTTAAGCTATCAAATGAATCAAGAGAGTGAAGTGATACCTTAACAGAGGATGGAGAAGTTTTCTTTGGAGATCCAGGTTTGTCTGAACTATTGGCCACCAATGCAATGTTGTCATAATCGAAATCATCTCCAGAGTCACTGGAATCAGCCCAATCCTTCTGTGTGACCATAAGTGCATTACCCTTTCCTGAATTCCTAGGCTTCTTACACTCACTAGCAAAGTGTCCAAGCTCGCTGCAGTTAAAGCACTTGATCTTGGCCTTATTAAGCTTGACAATTGTACTTTTGCCTTTGTCACTCTTCTTCTCCTCCTTCTTTTGAAAAGGTCCTTTGCTAAATCTTCTCCTGTTGAATCTTCCTTTCTTGAAAGCTTTAGGAAACATAGCAAAGAGTTCCTGCATCTCAGATTCAGAATCATTGTTGTCAGAGTCCATATCAGTAGTCTCTGACTCAGAACTTTCTTTGCTTTTCTTCTTCCTTGAATTCTTTACAGCAATCTCTTCATGCTGTTCTTCAGGAAGCTTCTTTACTTCAGATTGAGCAGAAAGTGCAATAGTCTTCATCTTTCCTTCACTCCTGCTCTTCTTCTGCTGCTTGTCAAGTTCATAAGCTCTAAATTTTCCATATACTGCCTCTAATGAAATTTCATCCAGATCATTAGCTTCCTCAATCGCAGATATCTTCTCATTGTAGAAATCAGGCAAAGCTTTCATGAACTTAGTATTCATATCCTCCAAGTCATAATATTTACCATGCATGGCCATCTCATTGATGAGTTTTGTAAACCTATCAAAGGTATCAGTAAGTGACTCACCAGACTTGGATTCAAAGTACTCATACTGTTGTATAAGTAATGTCCTCATATTCTTCCTGATAGGCTTAGTTCCTTCATAGTGAACCTTAAGATTGTCCCATATATCCTTAGCAGTTTTACAAGAGAGAACATAGTTAGTGAGAACAGAATCAAGACTGTTGAATAATATGTTTCTCACTTTAGCATCTTTAAGAACATTCTCCTTATCCTTATCTGACCATTCAGATTTTGGCTTCTCTGCTGTATGTTCTGGAACAACCACACCATCAACAGTTGCTTGTCTAACGACCTTTGTTGGAACAAAAGGTCCATCTCTGATTCTGTCAAGATAATCAGGATCTGTTGCTTCCAGATGATGCAACATCTTTACTTCCCATAGAGTATATTCGTTTCTCTTGAGCATAGGAATTTTGGTATTCCCATCCTTGTAACCAGACATGATTGCAGATCTTTATGATTATTCGAAATCAACCTGCTCTGATACCAATTGTTAACTCGAATAACTTGTAGAAGGGGGGGGGGTTGAATACAAGTTATATAATCGTGTCTGATTTTTGCTTGATTATATGAACAAGAATAAACGAATGAATCAAACTCTGTTTGTATTAATAAGATCAAATACAAACTCTACCAAAGGTGTACAATACCTTTAGCAGCTGTTGACAATACAAATCTCTCTCTCTGTTTGTTTCGAACTCTCGAATACAAACCTTATAAAGAGCTACGCACACTTTTAACACACGCTTGTTCGACTCACACTCTTTACAATGATATTGAGAGAGTATTTATAATGCTACCTATCAACTAATAACAGAAAAATATAATCTATACATGACAATGTTCTGCCTTCTAGTCGATAGTTTCCATCAATAGAAAACTCTTTCCTTCATAATATCTTCTTGCTTGTTCTTCAAACAACGATCCTGTTTTATAGCACTTGCCAGTTTCTGTAGCATCCATAATGACATCATCAGTAACACGACTGATATCAGGATCTGTACACTGCATCAGTATCTGATCATCATCAGTATTAGACCATCATCAGGATTTGTCCTTTGTTCCTGACATGTAGTCTCCGATACACTGTTCATTCCTGACTAAACTTTACAGATAACTGTCTTATACATAAATCCTATATAAAGTGCTAAATCCTTTATAAGATCAGGATTACAAGAAGTATAATGTGTAAATTCTATTCTTAACATCACAACTTATGAATTATTCCTAACAACTCTATCAATTTCCGGCGAGTTCTTGTCGGTTTCTGGGTTTCTTTGAAGATTTTCTGGGTTTTTGTTGCATCTTTATCTTCTTCACTAAATTTTCTGGGCTAGAGCACTCATACTTTGAAGATCAATGGCGTATAAGTCAGCACAGCGCCTTGCGAAGATGAATTCAGCTTCAAAAAGAGGTAACGATATCGAATTTCGTTCCTCCTATTTGAGCTTAACTGAAATGATCAATCTACGTGGAGATGACTATCCATCATTAGCTGATCTAGATGCTTATAATTGTTGTAACAAATTTCATGATGACGATATGATTAAAGATTATAATAAAACTTATGAAATTAAAACCCCCTACAGGCTTGTTAAGGCTGGGCCTGGCGATAGGCCTTGCCATTGGAGGCCCAATGGGCTTTGTATTTTTAGGGATGCCCTCATAGCTGGGCTTAGATTTCCATTTCACGATTTTATCCTTAAGCTTTTAGCTGATGTCCAAATCAACCCATGTCAACTTCCTCCCAACGCCTGGCGATCCATATTGTGTTTTATGGTTTTATGCCTTAGGAAGAATTTTCCTCTTTCTGTTCCCTTGTTTAGGAAGATATTTCAGTTTTACAATAGCTCTTCTGTTCAACCGGGGTGGGTCTATATTAGACAACGCCCTAAAATTCCGCACATATTCAATGGCGGTTGACAACAACCTTAAGTGGAAGGAAGAATTCATGTACTTAGTTTGGAAAGGGGGTGATTGGGGCACCCTTTTTCGAAGTTCTTTTGGCAAGGTAGCAGATGGAAATCCAAACAAAATTGTTCTCAACATGGAAGAACAATCTGCATACGAAGAACTTATCAAAGATAATGGAGAAACTCTATGTTGGAACCTCATCAATGAGGATTCTTTAAGGGCTGTGGGCCTCTGTTGTTTCTGATCTTGGTAACTTTTAACCCCATTTCTTATTTCTTTGTTTGGATTTATCTGTATTAACATATCTCGTTTCGCGTTTACACGGCTGCTATGAAGATAATAAGAGCTACGGAGCCTGATGATGATGAGACTGCTCGTATGAAGCGAGCAAAGAGGGCCCTTGATACAAGGGGAAAAGCTACAGAGCCTTCTTTTCTGCGCCCATACAAGGTACGAAAACATGACTTGGTCACTATGGATGAGGAAGAGGGGCCTGTGCAAGTGAATGTGCAGTCTACGGTGTATAGGGCCCCGTGGGGCTTCAGGAAACAAGTTTCTATGGTTGGATCCACAAAACATTCAATGGATTGGTCTTTGAATTCTATAACTCCTTGTGACTACAAGGATTTTATATCGAGAGGAAATATGGAGGAGGCTGAGCACCTAGGAGCTCAAGCTTTGGCATCGGTATACTATCCTTTTCCACCTTCTACTTTTCCTAATGTTATTTTGCTATAGTAGCTTTTTTTATTAAACTGATAACCTTGCAGGCAAACGTGCACTTTCAGAGCATGACTCACCAAGCCAAGGCATGGAAAAACAAAGCCAAGTCTTTCGAGACTATATTTCAGAAAGAGAAGATTAAATGTGGAGAAACTGAAGGGGAAGACAAAAGAGTTGGAGGCTGCCCAAGCTGAGTTGGTGCATTTGCAGGCCAAGAAGGAAGAGCTCATCGATGAGTATATGGATTCTGCGGATTTCCAGACTTTGATGGAGAAACATGATGATATACTCTATCCAGTTCATTATACAGATGGTTGGGATGCGGCCTTGGCGGCCGTGCTAAGAAAGTACCCTGGCTTGTTTTCTCCCTCAGATTTCCCGAGTCCACACCCTCCTCCTGTTTCCCCTGTAGAGGAGGAAGAAGGTGAGGATGAGAATACGGAGGATGGTGACAGGATTCTTGACCCTGAGGTTTCCCCTCTCCGGAGAGCCTCGGATACTACTAAGACATCCCCCTCTCGTTCTGCAGGGCTCTCAAAGACTCAGGGGGATGTGGAGAAGTCGGCTTCTTCTAATGAGGCTGATACTTAGCTGTTTTTTTTATTCATGCCCTGCATGGCATTTGATATGTTACCTTGTTTTTCAAACCTTAACTTATACTTGTTTTCAATCTTCGGGCTCATTTATTTATGCATTTTCAATCTTCCCTTTCTTTTCTACTTGTTTTGTCATTTGTATTTGGATTTTATCAGCTTGAAATTTAGTTATGCATTGGTACATATCAGACATAAAGTATAAACACAAGGAGTACTCATAAAGTATTTGGATTTGAGTTCTCTCTCTCTCGCCTTATCTCTCTCTTTCACTCGTTTGTGTCTGTGTGTATGTCTTTGTGTCTGAAAATACTTAGTCAATTGTTTTATTTCAGTCAACAACCCTCTTTACAAAGCCCGGGCAAAAAATTTGGCTAAGCCCGATAAGAAGCCCGCCAATTTTTTCCCAAAATTTTCGAAGTCAATTGCAACGTTTATTTATATTCGTTGCAATTTAACTTTGCTTTTGCAAAACAATTATTCAATTGTAACGATTTTTAAAAACATTGCAATACTTCTAAATTTAAATTTTTTTCTGTGGGTGTTGCAATAGCCATTCTATGGTGTACTGAGTATTGAAAATCATACTGCATAATTGTATAAAGGAATCCTGAAATGGGTTCAACCCTTACATAAATACTCTACTTCCTACTCAGAGTTCAAAAGACACTAAAATGGTTTCGTCGACCTTATTTCCACTTTCCTACTAAATATAAACTATGTCCTATACAGAACAATCAAACATAATAGATTTTGAGATTCGATGCATGCCAAGTGCGAGGCACCTCGCTTCCTTCCAAAGTCTCCAATTTGTATGATACACGACCTAATGTTCCTTTGACATGATACGGGCCTTCCCAATTTGGTGCCAGCTTTCCCTTCTATCCAGCTCCGGATGCTTCAATCTTTCTGAGTACTAAGTCCCCCAGACGGAAGAACCTTTCCTTCACCCTCAGGTTGTTGTAGAAAGAAGCTTTCTTTTGATGTTTAGCATTCCTAGCATGGGCTTCATCCCTTACCTCATCGATCAAGTCAAGGGCTAGTCTCATTCCTTCCTCGTTAGTTTCAGGCTCAAAGGCCTCCACTCGTGGGGATGCATGCATGATTTCAACTGGGGTTGAAATCATGCATGCATGAATGGGGTTGCTCCAGTGGTCACTTTGCAGGTGGTTCGGTATGCCCAAAGTATTGGTAATAATTCATCCACCCAAGTGTTTCGGAAGCGTTCCACCCTTTTCTTAAGTCCATCAAGGATGATGATTAGCAACCTCAGCTTGCCCATTAGCTTGTGATAAGTGGATTTTATATCCACTTGGAACATTCTATATCGGCTTAAATTGATTGTTTTGGACTCAAGTTTGTGTAGTTTTGATGTGTTTTGTGTAGTTGTGCAGGTTTGCAAGAATATCTAAGCTTTTGTCGTTTTTGGAGATTTAATTGATTAAAATTCGGATTTTCCGGGAAGGCTGCGCAGCTTATACTGTTTGGGCCATATCTGGAGTTCTAGAAGTCCGTTTTCAGCCCATTTACAGTCCACGCGAAGCTTGAGAGATTTTCTACAATATGGGATAGGTCTTACACGACCAGGCCGTGTGTGGTGGGCCCAGGAAGCACGACCAGCAGATAGATGGGAGCAGAGAAATTACTGTTTTGCCCTTTTCTAGTTCTAATTGTATTTTGGGCAATTTTTAATACCTTCTTTAAATCCTAATTGTAATAGAAGGTAATATCTTGCTGGGAAAGATTTGTAGAGCCTATTTATACACATCCTACCATTGTAAATCATAACAATTCATAGTTTTTAATCGTATCAAGGTACTTTCGATCTTCAATTCTTTCTTCAATATTATGTTTTCATTCATTATCATTATTATTATGTTTTCTTTATTAAATATGCGTAACTAATTCTCTAATCTGAGGATTGGGTAGTATTCCTTGGTATTCATGCAGGCTTGATTACGTGATTTTCTGCTTTGCTGATCTGTTAATGAGATCTTAACACAATTAGGGGAGTCATGAACCTTTGATTGTATTCTAGGGATTGTAATAAGCTTGGGAGAGAAGTTACAATCTTATTACATGATTTAACAGACATAATTTGAATATTATATCGGGAGATTAATAGGAGAATTGTGAGACATATAATTCTTGGCACTTAACAGTTTATAGATATACTTTGATTGTATCACGGGAGTGACAATTAGGGTGTAGCTGTATGCACTATATTGTAACCTGGGAGGGTACAGTATAACTTTAGAAGAATTGTTTTCAGCAAGGTAGGAACACAGATATCACATTAATTTTGAGCATGTATTGAGACCAAGTGAAGAACCCCAGTTCTTAGATTGTTTTCCCATATATTTGAATCTCAGTTTAAAATCAATTCTTAGTGCTTATAATTAGTTCTTGGATAATTTAGTTAATACACAAACCCAAAATTCTTCTCACAAACTTCTAGACGTAAAGAGATAAGAAACCTGAACTTTGAATTAAATTTAGTCCTTCCCTGAGAACGAACACATAAAAATACTACTAACAAATTGGCGCCGCTGCCGGGGAAAAACATTCTCAATCCCAAGCAAAAATCTCTCTAACGCACCGACTTGTATTCAAAGCATGCAAATTTGTATTCTAATTTGTTAGTAGTATTTTTATGTGTTCGTTCTCAGGGAAGGACTAAATTTAATTCAAAGTTCAGGTTTCTTATCTCTTTACGTCTAGAAGTTTGTGAGAAGAATTTTGGGTTTGTGTATTAACTAAATTATCCCAGAACTAATTATAAGCACTAAGAATTGATTTTAAACTGAGATTCAAATATATGGGAAAACAATCTAAGAACTGGGGTTCTTCACTTGGTCTCAATACATGCTCAAAATTAATGTGATATCTGTGTTCCTACCTTGCTGAAAACAATTCTTCTAAAGTTATACTGTACCCTCCCAGGTTACAATATAGTGCATACAGCTACACCCTAATTGTCACTCCCGTGATACAATCAAAGTATATCTATAAACTGTTAAGTGCCAAGAATTATATGTCTCACAATTCTCCTATTAATCTCCCGATATAATATTCAAATTATGTCTGTTAAATCATGTACTAAGATTGCAACTTCTCTCCCAAGCTTATTACAATCCCTAGAAAACAATCAAAGGTTCATGACTCCCATAATTGTGTTAAGATCTCATTAACAGATCAGCAAAGCAGAAAATCACGTAATCAAGCATGCATGAATACCAAGGAATACTACCCAATCCTCAGATTAGAGAATTAGTTACGCATATTTAATAAAGAAAACATAATAATAATGATAATGAATGAAAACATAATATTGAAGAAAGAATTGAAGATCGAAAGTACCTTGATACGATTAAAAACTATGAATTGTTATGATTTACAATGGTAGGATGTGTTTAAATAGGCTCTACAAATCTTGCCCAGCAAGATATTACCTTCTATTACAATTAGGATTTAAAGAAGGTATTAAAAATTGCCCAAAATACAATTAGAACTAGAAAAGGGCAAAACAGTAATTTCTCTGCTCCCATCTATCTGCTGGTCATGCTTCCTGGGCCCACCACATGCGGCCTGGTCGTGTAAGACCTATCCCATATTGTAGAAAATCTCTCAAGCTTCGCGTGGACTGTAAATGGGCTGAAAACGGACTTCTAGAACTCCAGATATGGCCCAAACAGTATAAGCTGCGCAGCCTTCCCGGAAAATCCGAATTTTAATCAATTAAATCTCAAAAAACGACAAAAGCTTAGATATTCTTGCAAACCTGCACAACTACACAAAACACATCAAAACTACACAAACTTGAGTCCAAAACAATCAATTTAAGCCGATATAGAATGTTCCAAGTGGATATAAAATCCACTTATCAAACACCCCCAAACTTAAACCGATGCTTGTCCTCAAGCATAAACAATTACAACTAACTAACTAACTAGTACCACTTCCGTAGGTGATCACGGTTGCATTTGGCATATGCAACAAGCCCTTTAAACCCCTAGGCAGCCCTAGTGGACGAGTAAGGTCTCGTGAGGGCCTATAGCGAATGTACCCACAAAATCCAATGCATGAATGCAACTAAATATGCAAATGCAATTAATCTAGCCTACCATACCTTCAAATCCTCTCATGCCATATCAACTTAAGAATCAAAGTAAATACGCAATGTCTTGGTGTCGAAAGTGCAAGTATTCACATAGTCTACTCAATGAACATGCATAAGTTCTCACAAGCCCATGTCAAGTGTAAGAATAAGTTAGTAAACATGCTAAACCTACAAGAGCACATCTTTGAGACAACACTCGGGATCTCATACGCAAGAACAAGCAAACACTCACAATCCACTCACAAAAGAATATTCACTCAAGAACAAGGGTAAGTGTATCACTCAATTCCAACAAAATCATAAACATGCTTGACATTTGGTATCAATCTAACTCTTAACACAACATACATCAATGACGATAATCAAAAGGTCTTTAATTGGGTTGTAACGTGGGCTAGGGACAAGGTATGTCAAATAAGCCAAAACAGGTGAAGTGTCAAAAGCTAATAAGTACCATAATGAACCATTCACAACACCCTATTTCCCCCCCCCCCACATAATTTCTACTCTTCTTCTTCCAACAAAAATGCTCGACTAGTCGACTAAAGTAGGATCACAACAGACACAAACATGCTCTCATAATATTTTTTTTTCTTCTCTTTTTTTCTTTTTTCCGAGAGCTAAATAAAACAATAATATAAACAATAACAATGATCCCACAATTTATTACATATGCCGACTATCAAGTAAACAAACCCAATTTCAATATTTCCCCCAGAAGTACGACCAACAATAAACCCCTCCTTGCACACCTTATTACTCCCTTAAGTACTTTACTAGCCTTTGACAATGTGGGTTCAAATTAATGTAAGGCCAATACAAGAAAAAGGTCTAGGCAAGTAATGTGGTATGTCACCGAAAAAATAGGATTAAGCTCAACGGGTTAACTAATTGATCATGTAAACATGGTGTGGTAATATGGGAAAATATGTGGTTATTCCTAATTGCCTTTATCATTTTAATCGTCCAATAATGTCATGCGTTTTAAGAAAGACCTCAAACAACTGCTAGCAATGCAAACAATCCGTGGACACTCAAGCAAACGAATAAATTGCAAATATGCAATAAGGCTCAAAAACTCACTTGGTGGAAAAACATGCTCAATCCCAAGCAAAAATCTCTCTAACGCACCGACTTGTATTCAAAGCATGCAAACTAAATCATCTTGCACATATTCATGTCCTTCTAATTACTTACAACATTCAATAAGTCTACTAGCTTCAACTTACTAGTGTATGTGTGTGCACAAGAACAAAGCATATCATTTCTCAATCAAAAGCGTCAACAACACAAAATTCCTATCAAGCATGGGTGCAAATGCAAACTATTATGAACTCACATGATATACGAAAAAAAATAAAAACAGAATGTCCTATATGAAACAAACGTAGATAACACGAACAAATATGCATAATTTACTACTACTAATATGCAAAGCATGAAATCCTACATGAACAAATAATACAAAAACAACTTACTAATCCCTCAAACCACCCCCAAACTTAAAATATTCAATGTCCGCATCGAATGGAAGTAAATAGGAGGGATAGCAGAAAACATACCTACTCGTCCTCCTCCTCGGAGGAATCAGAATCTGGCGGTGGATACTTCGTACGAGCTCCATAGACTGGCCACCTTGCCTGAATACTACAAAACCCAATTGACAAGAACACAAATTCGTAATAAAAATAAGATTAGAGAAAAAGATTTACCCAATACGAATCGAAGAGGTGAACTTGCAATTAATTCCTCTTTAGAATTGAATTTTTAGAAATTTAAATAAATAGAAGAGGAATTGGATTTGTATGTATAGGTGGGTATATAATAATAATAAAAATAAAAATAAAAATAATAAATATAATAATAATAATAAATAAATAAATAAAATAAGAATAATAATAAGAATAATAATAATAATAATAATAATAAAATAAGAATAATAATAATAATAAAATAATAATAATAATAATAATAATAAATATGAATTAGAATAGAAATAGGTTAGAGATTTGAAGAGGGTTTTGGAATTGAAATAGGAAAAGAATTAGGTGTTGAGATGAGAGTATAAATAGAATTGGGGTGTAAGATTTTTTTTTTTTATTTTATATGTAGAACAGGTACAACACGGACAAAACAGTGAAAGAAAGCTGATTTTTTTTTTCAATTCTGGACCACGCGCCAGTTGCGCGCGTGCAGAGCAACTTGCTCAACCAGCAGACGCGCAGGCGCAACCTGCGCTACAGCCCCGCAGTCTGCCCCTATACTAGTAACGCAGGCGCAACCTGCGTTACACACTGCGCCAGAAACAGAAACGCAGGCGTAGCCTGCGTTACACACTCAAAAATCGATTTTTTTTTTTTAAAACATACACAATTTTTTTTTACACTAATGCGTGGGTTGCCTCCCACCAAACGCTCCTTTAACGTCAATAGCTTGACGTATTTGCACATAAAATCTTCAGTGAGGAGAAAAAGCAAACAGATGCACATATCTACGAATTTCTAATATAAGCATATTGTGCAAATAAACCTTAGATTCATTGAAAGGTATGAAAACTTCCAAGAACCTATCATGCTCAAGAGACTTGGAAACATCAAAATAGCTAGAAAAGTCATCAGAATATTCATTATAAGTACGACTCATATACTCCTCCCAAATCGGATCCTTATACTCTGAAGCAAGATTTTCAACTTCCTCAATCTTAACTTCCTTCTCTTTTATAATTGGACACTCAACAATTTTAATCTCGTCTACCAATGTATTAAGCTCAAAATTTTCTAGATTTGGTAGAATTTTAATTGCATCCAAATTATCATTAATGCGCATTGGACAATTATCAACTACACAAGTAGACTCATCAAACACAACATTATCATCAATTGCTAAACAAGAATCATGGCATAGAGGAAAATTGACACAAGGAGGAGTTCGATAACAACCTTCATGCCACACTGCTCGAACTTCCCAAATAAAATTATTTAGTTTAGCATTCTCCTCGTACCAAGCTATTGAATCACATGGAATATCATTGTCACTAGCAATCTCTAAAGTTGGTTCATCAAAAACTCCCAAAGAAAGTAAGGGAGGATTAGACTGAGTTCCTTGAATCATTTTATTGAGCGCAATCTCCCAATCAGCAGGTAAAGAAGGATTAGACTGAGTTAAACTCGTATCAACATCATTACACATATATGGATTAAGATCATCATGATATTGATTTTCAAACGAATACGAATAATCATTGCTAGGGGCTTATGGAGCATAAAATGAGTTCTCAGAATAGAACGAATTCACCTGATATGCATTACAATCCTCATAAGCATTGAATTGTGGGTAAGGATTGAAGTCTTGATATTATTCCTGACTGTTGTAGAAATTCTGAGCATTGTTCCAACCAAAGTTGTACTCCATCTCGTCTCTCTCCTCAAAACCTGTTTAAGTTGTCTACCTCAAAGAACCTGTAGACACACCAAAGAAAGAAATACAAAAAGAAAGAAAAGAAAAATATATACAAAGATAAAATCCAAACTACAAGAAACAATTAACTCAAACTCAACATTACTGCCTTCCCCGGCAGCGGCGCCAATTTGTTAGCAGTATTTTTGTGTGTTCGTTCTCAGGGAAGGACTAAATTTAATTCAAAGTTCAGGTTTCTTATCTCTTTACGTCTAGAAGTTTGTGAGAAGAATTTTGGGTTTGTGTATTAACTAAATTATCCAAGAACTAATTATAAGCACTAAGAATTGATTTTAAACTGAGATTCAAATATATGGGAAAACAATCTAAGAACTGGGGTTCTTCACTTGGTCTCAATACATGCTCAATATTAATGTGATATTTGTGTTCCTACCTTGCTGAAAACAATTCTTCTAAAGTTATACTGTACCCTCCCAGGTTACAATATAGTGCCTACAGCTACACCCTAATTGTCACTCCCGTGATACAATCAAAGTATATCTATAAACTGTTAAGTGCCAAGAATTATATGTCTCACAATTCTCCTATTAATCTCCCGATATAATATTCAAATTATGTCTGTTAAATCATGTACTAAGATTGCAACTTCTCTCCCAAGCTTATTACAATCCCTAGAATACAATCAAAGGTTCATGACTCCCCTAATTGTGTTAAGATCTCATTAACAGATCAGCAAAGCAGAAAATCACGTAATCAAGCATGCATGAATACCAAGGAATACTACCCAATCCTCATATTAGAGAATTAGTTACGCATATTTAATAAAGAAAACATAATAATAATGATAATGAATGAAAACATAATATTGAAGAAACAATTGAAGATCGAAAGTACCATGATACGATTAAAAGCTATGAATTGTTATGATTTACAATGGTAGGATGTGTTTAAATAGGCTCTACAAATCTTGCTCATCAAGATATTACCTTCTATTACAATTAGGATTTAAAGAAGGTATTAAAAATTGCCCAAAATACAATTAGAACTAGAAAAGGGCAAAACAGTAATTTCTCTGCTCCCATCTATCTGCTGGTAGTGCTTCCTGGGCCCACCACACACGGCCTGGTCGTGTAAGACCTATCTCGTATTGTAGAAAATCTCTCAACCTTCACGTGGACTATAAATGGGCTGAAAACGGACTTCTAGAACTCCAGATATGGCCCAAACAGTATAAGCTGCGCAGCCTTCCCGGAAAATCCGAATTTTAATCAATTAAATCTCCAAAAACGACAAAAGCTTAGATATTCTTGCAAACCTGCACAACTACACAAAACACATCAAAACTACACAAACTTGAGTCCAAAACAATCAATTTAAGCCGATATAGAATGTTCCAAGTGGATATAAAATCCACTTATCAGCTTGGGGATGGGCAACTGAAGTGAACCAAAGCTCGATCCCATTTTCGTCACAATAGTCTCTAAATTCTTTGTTGTTGAACTGTAGCCCATTGTCCGTAACCAGGATTCGTGGTATTCCATACCTACACATGGCGTTCTCCCAGAAGAACTGCATAACTTGCTTGGTTGTGATTTTAGCCAAAGGTTTGGCCTCAATCCACTTCGTGAAGTAATCAATAGCTACAACCAGGAACTTCCTTTGAGCAGTGGCCATCGGAAAGGGCCCAAGTATATCCATCCCCCACATACCAAAAGGAATGGGGGAGCTGACGGATGTCAACATCTCCGGTGGCTGCCTAACCACTGGTGCGTGTTTCTGACATCGATCACACTTTTTCACGTATTCCTTGGCATCAGCTATCATCTCAAGCCAATAGAATCCGAGTCTGACTATCTTGTGAGCCAGGGCCCTGCCCCCCAAGTGTTGTCCACAAATTCCCTCATGGACCTCCTCAATAGCTGATTTAGCCTTTTCGGGTCTCAAACACTTCAGATACGGAATCACAAAAGACTTCTTATAGAGTATCCCTTCGATCAGAGCTTACCTCAACGCCCTCACAGATAATTTTCGTGCCTCCATGGCATTAGTCGGGAGTCAACCGGTCTCAAGGTATGCTTTTATGGGATCTATCCAACATTCCCTTACTCCGATAGGTGCAACCAACTTCGAATCGACGGTAGGGGTTCTCAGAACTTGGAAGTAGACACTACTAGAATAATTCTCTATCTTGGAGGAGGCAAACTTAGATAATGCATCAGCCTTGATGTTCTCCTCTCTCGGAATATGCTCAGTGTAACACTCATCAAATTGAGTCATCACTGCCTTCACTAGCCTTAAGTACTTGGCCATGGTTTCATCCCTTGCTTCGAATTCTCCATTGACTTGGGACACAACTAGCCTTGAATCTCCACAAACTTTAAGATTTTTGACCCTTAGTGCTCCTGCCAAACCGAGTCCAGCTATCAAAGCTTCATACTCCGCCTCATTATTGGTTGTCGGGAAGTCCAACTTCAGGGCGTATTCAATCGTGAATCCATCGGGACTTTGTAGGACAAGACCTGCACCACTTGTTTTTGTTTTTTATGCCCCATCAAAATAGAGCATCCAGAATTCCTTTTCCTCAATCACGGGTTCCTTGTCTTCCTTATTGCCTTCTTGAGGTATCTCCTGCCCCCCGACTTCTTGGTTGTCAATGGTACATTCAACCACGAAGTCAGCAAGTTCCTGAGCTTTGATGGCCGTCCTTGGCTTGTACTTAATATCGAATTCTCCCAACTCAATTTCCCATTTGATGAGCCTACCACTGGCTTTAGGGCTATGCAGAATATTTCTCAATGGCTATCCTGTTAGAACCTCGATCTTGTGTGCCTGAAAATAGGGTCGTAACTTCCTAGAGGCAGTTACCAATGCTAAGGCAAACTTCTCAATGGTGGAGTAATTCAACTCAGCTCCGTGTAAAACCTTGCTCACATAGTATATGGGTTTCTGAACCTTGTCTTCCTCCTTTACCAGTACCGCACTCACAGCTTGATCCGAAATCGCCAAGTAAAGATAGCGGGGCTTTAGCCATATACTTCTTCACCTGCTCAAAGGCCTCTTGGCTTTCTTCTGTCCAATCAATTTTTTTTACTTTCTTCAAGGTTTTAAAGAACGACAAACACTTGTCCCCAGATTTGGAGACGAACCTTCCCAATGCAGCAATCCTCTCGGTCAGCTTCTATACGTCTCTTATGGAACGTGGTGGTTCCATATCCAGAAAAGCTTTAATCTTGTTGGGGTTAGCCTCGATTCCTCGTTTCGAGACCATAAGACCAAAGAACTTTCATGACCTAACACCAAAAGCACATTTGGCTGGGTTCAACATCATCTTGTGGTGTCTCAAAACTTCAAATGCCTCACGTAGGTGCTCAATGTGATCGGCCTTGTGTAGGCTTTTCACCAACATATCATCTACATAAACTTCCATGGTCTTTCCAATGAGATGGGCAAAAATCTTGTTTACCAACCTCTGATAGGTAGCTCCTGCATTTTTCAGTCCAAAGGCCATGACCAGGTAACAATACACACCAAAGTCAGTGATGAATGATACCTTAGGAATATTGTCCTTATGCATCTGGATTTGGTTGTAGCCACTAAAACCATCCATGAAGCTTAACATCTCGTGCCCAGCCGTGGCATCTATCAACATATCGATCCTTGGCAAGGGAAAACAGTCCTTTGGGCATGCGTCGTTTAGATCAGTGAAGTCTATGCACATCCTCCACTTCCCATTAGCCTTCTTGACCATTACAGGATTGGCCAACCATTTCGTGAATTGGATTTCCTCAATGAACCCTGCCTCTAGGAGTTTGTCAACTTCCTGTTTTATGGCTTCATGTCTCTCAGGTGCAAAATTTCTCTTCTTTTGTTTCATCGCCTTCCGGTCTGGATCCACATTCAAGTTGTGTGTTATCAATTGGGGATCTATCCCTGGCAAATCAGCTACTGTCCATGCAAAGATGTCACTATTATCTTGCAAGAAGGCAATCAACTCGCTTTTCAAAGGGTCTTTAAAAGATGCCCCGATATGAGTGACTTTCTCAGAATCTCCCAACCCCAAAGGTATGGGAACCAAGTCCTTTGTTGGTTTTCCCCTTCGCTCTTCATCCTCACGAACATTTGTATCTTCAATCGGGAGGACCTGCCCCCCGGTTCCGTCCGGCCTCAGTGCGGCCACATAAGAACTCCTTTCCATTTTTTGATCTCCTTTTTCTTCTCCTACACCATTTTTGGTTGGGAAATTTATATTTAAATGGAAATTTGTAGGTAGACGTGGCTTTGATAACCAAGAAATTTAACATCTGAGTGGCCTCTCGTGGCTCCTGCCCATGGTCATGGGTAGCTGAATTGTCCCTTCAACTTTGGACTCTACTCCGTTGAACCCATATATGGGCATATTTGATGGCATCAACTGAGACTCAGTATATCCCATCTTCAAAAAGGCATCATGGAACAAAATGTCCACTGAAGCTCCATTGTCTATTAAGACTCTCTTCACTTGGGAGTTACCGATCACTGGAGAGATGTTAGGAATAATTCATGAGTTGTGATGATTAAGAATAGAATTTTACTTATACTTCTTGTATATCCTGATTTATAAAGGATTTAGCACTTTGTATAGGAAATAAATTTTAGACAGTTATCTGTAAAGTTTAGTAAGGAATGAACAGTGCATCGAGTACTACATGTCAGGAACTGAGATTGAATCCTGATACGTCAAGTCAAATACTGATCAAGTACTGATGGGATGGTCAAATCCTGATGCAAGATGGAATCCTGATATCAGTCGTGTTACTGATGATGTCATTATGGATGCTACAGAAACTGGCAAGTGCTATAAAACAGGATCTTTGTTTGAGGAACAAGCAAGAAGATTTTATGAAGGAAAGAATTTTCTATTGATGGAAACTATCAACTGGACGGCAGAACATTGTCATGTATACATCATCTTTCTATGATTAGTTGATAGAAAGCATTATAAATACTCTCTCTATATCATTGTAAAAAGAACGAAAGTTCGAAGTGTGAATGTGCGTAGCTCTGTATAAGGTTTGTATTCGAGAGTTCGAAACAAACAGATAGAGAGTTTTATTTTGTCAGCAGCTGCTGAAGGTATTTGTACACCTTTGGTAGAGTTTGTATTTGATTATTTAATACAAACAGAATTTGATTCTTTCGTTTATTCTTGTTTATATAACCAAGCAAAATCAGACACGATTATATAACTTGTATTCAACCCCCCTTCTACAAGTTATTCGAGTTAACAATTGGTATTAGAGTAGGTTGATTTCGAATAATCATAAAGATCTGCAATCATGTCTAGTTACAAGGATGGGAATACTAAGATTCCTATGCTCAAGAGAAATGAATATACTCTATGGGAAGTAAAGATGTTGCATCATCTGGAAGCAACAGATCCTGATTATCTTGACAGAATCAGAGATGGACCTTTTATCCCAACAAAGGTTATTAGACAAGCAACTGTTGATGGTCAAGTTGTTCCAGAACATATAGCAGAGAAGCCAAAATCTGAGTGGTCAGATAAGGTCAAGGTGAACGTTCTTAAAGATGCTAAAGTGAGAAACATATTATTCAACAGTCTTGATTCTGTTCTCACTAACTATGTTCTCTCTTGTGAAAATGCTAAGGATATATGGGACAATCTTAAGGTTCACTGTGAAGGAACTAAGCCTATCAGGAAGAATATGAGGACATTACTTATACAACAGTATGAGTACTTTGAATCCAAGTCTGGTGAGTCACTTACTGATACCTTTGATAGGTTTACAAAACTCATCAATGAGATGGCCATGCATGGTAAATATTATGACTTGGAGGATATGAATACAAAGTTTATGAAAGCTTTGCCTGCTTTCTACAATGAGAAGATATCTGCGATTGAGGAAGCTAATGATCTGGATGAGATATCATTAGAGGCAGTGTATGGAAAACTGAGAGCTTATGAACTTGACAAGCAGCAGAAGAAGAGCAGGAGTGAAGGAAAGATGAAGACTGTTGCACTTACTGCTCAATCTGAATTAAAGAAGCTTCCGGAAGAACAACATGAAGAGACTGCTGTAAAGAACTCAAGGAAGAAGAAAATTAAAGAAAGTTCTGAGTCAGAGACTACTGATATGGACTATGACAACAATGATTCTGAATATGAGATGCAGGAACTCTTTGCTATGTTTGCTAAAGCTTTCAAGAAAGGAAGATTCAACAGGAAAAGATTTAGCAAAGGACCTTTTCAAAAGAAGGAGGAGAAGAAGAGTGACAAAGGCAAAAGTACAATTGTCAAGCTTGATAAGGCCAAGATCAAGTGCTTTAACTGCAACGAGCTTGGACACTTTGCTAGTGAGTGTAAGAAGCCTAGGAATTCAGGAAAGGGTAATGCACTTATGGTCACACAGAAGGATTGGGCTGATTCCAGTGATTCTGAAGATGAATTGGATTATGACAACATTGCACTGATGGCAAATGTTTCAGACAAACCTGGATCTCCAAAGAAAACTTCTCCATCCTCTGTTAAGGTATCACTTCACTCTCTTGATTCATTTGATAACTTAAATTCTTATGAAATTAGATCTATCCATGCTGAGTTTAAGAATCTTATGACTAATTTTAGAATTCTTACTTGTGAAAAAGATGAACTTAAGGTTAAGAATGATAAATTAGTTGATAGAAATAATTTTCTTGAATCTGAGTTAATTCAAATGGAAGAATACAAGTTAAGTTCTGATAAAGCTAAGCATGATTATAGTGTTATTCTTGAGGCTTATGACTATGTCAGAAAAGAACTAGAAGAAGAGAGAGATGTGATTAAGACCATTAACAATTCTGGTAAAAAGACCATAGAAATCTTTGAAAGTGGAATTCGTGGTAAGGTTAATGGTTTAGGTTTTGATAAGGCTAGACAAGAAGAAAAAGTAGCTATTGTCAATGATGATAGTAAAATAGAAGCTAGCACATCTAAATCTGAAGGTAAGAAAATTGTTTTTGAACCTAATCATGTTAAATTTGTTGATTCAAAAGGTACCCCTGTTGTACACAAAAGGATTAACAATAGTAATTCAGATGAGAAAGTGTTAGAGAAACCTAAGAATGTAAACTTAGGGTTTCTGTCTAAGTCTCAGTTGAAACAGAGATTAGATGGTCTTTTAGAGTCTAGCAAGATCAAGAGAAATAGGAATGGAAAAGAAGGTATTAACAAAGAGAATAATTACAAGAATGTACCTGATGCACCTAGGAAAAAATGCTATAAGTGTGGAAATCATAATCATTTGGCCCTAGACTGCAATCAAAAACCTTCTTGGAAAACTGAGTCCAGATTTCCCAAGACTCAGAAAATTCAATACCAACCACAAAAAACTTGTTATCATTGTGGTAGTTTACTTCATTCCATTTACATGTGTAGAGAATATCATGAATTGTATTATGACTATTACTCTTTGAAATCTGAAACTCCTAGTCACAAACAGTTTGTGAAATCAGAGTCTAAGGTTGACTCTGCAACAGGTAAAGTAAAGGCAAAATCTTCAAAGCCTGTTGTTTCTAAATCTAGTAAGAAAGGATCCAATCAAAGTTTGGTCCTAAAAAATTCTAACTAGTTACTTTTTGTTTGCAGGGCACAGGGAAGAAGCATTCAATTATCTTGGACGGTGGATGCTCTAGACATATTACTGGAAAGAAGTCCCTGCTTACAAAGTTTGAGAGGAAAGCTGGCCCAGTAATATCTTTTGGAGATGGCAACAAAGGAGAAACTCTGGGATATGGCTCAATTGTTTTGGGGAATGTCATCATAGAAAATGTAGCACTGGTTGAAGGCTTGAAACATACTCTTTTAAGCATAAGTCAACTGGGTGATAAAGGTTACAAATCAATCTTTGACAGAGAAGGATGCAAAATCTGGAATATACAAAATGGAGACATTGTACTAACTGGTCAAAGACATGGTAACATATATGAATCTAGCTTAAGTGATACATCTAAAGGAATTATTAGATGTCTCTACAGTAAAGCAACAAGTAATGAAAGCTGGAATTGGCACAAGAAACTCTCACATCTCAACTTCAAGAAGCTTAATCAACTTGTTAAGCATAATATGGTGAGAGGCCTACCTCAGGCAAATTATGTGCAAGATGGACTTTGTGATGCATGTCAGCTTGGAAAACAAAGAAGAACCACTTTCAAGAGCAAGACTGAAAATTCAATTACAGAACCATTTCACATGCTACATCTTGATCTGTTTGGTCCAGTAAACATTATGTCTATCAGCAAGAAAAGATTTGCTCTAGTGATAGTGGAGGATTTCACAAGGTTCACATGGGTGTTCTTTCTACACAAGAAGGATGAAGCTCCTCAGCAAATCATTGAACTTGTCAAGAATATTCAGAATAACTCTGAGTACAAAGTCAAAGTACTTAGGAGTGACAATGGTACAGAATTCAAGAATTCTACAATGGAGAATTTTTGTGCAGACAATGGAATTACTCAACAGTTTTCTGCACCTGGTACACCTCAGCAAA
Source organism: Kitagawia praeruptora (assembly GCA_037693485.1). Taxonomy (NCBI): domain Eukaryota; kingdom Viridiplantae; phylum Streptophyta; class Magnoliopsida; order Apiales; family Apiaceae; genus Kitagawia; species Kitagawia praeruptora. The sequence continues at coordinate 120,148,171 of CM075352.1, forward strand.
ATGGTGTAGTGGAAAGAAAGAACAGGACTCTCATAGAGGCAGCAAGAACCATGCTTGCAGATGCAAAACTTCCAACCTATTTTTGGGCAGAAGCTATTAACACTGCATGTTTCACTCAAAACTGTACCTTGGTAAATAGTCATGGAAAAACTTCCTATGAGATGATCAAAGGAAAGAAACCAAGTGTGAAATACTTTCACATCTTTGGATGCAAATGATATGTCCTAAAAGTTCATCCAGAACAACTTGGAAAATTTGAAGCCAAATCGGATGAAGCAATCTTTCTAGGATATTCAGCATCTAAGGCCTTCAAAGTTTATAATCTCAGAACTCACATTGGTATGGAATCAATTCATGTTACATATGATGATAAGAAATTTGGAATTCTGCAAACTGATGAGAGCCATGACAAATTGGAATTTGAAAATCTGAAGAATTCTGAGATACTCTCCAGTGATGATGAAGGTTCTCCAGAAGGAATTTCTATTGCTTCTCAAAGGAATGCTACTGTTGAGGGGGAGCAAATAAATCAAAGAGAACACAGTGATCATCAGGAGCAGACTAGCTATTCAGAGTCTACTTCATCAGGAACTGATCTTTCAGAGTCTACTGAGGAAAGATCAGTAACTAGCAGCAATATGGAATCTATTGATCAAATGGGAGTTATTGAAGGCAGAGAGAATTCTTCTACAAGAGATACCACTAACTTAGGGGGAGAATATAGCAGAGGCAATCTACCACCTGTTAGAAAATGGAAAAAGGATCATATTGAAGATTTGATTATTGGTGATCCAAATAGTGGTGTTCGAACTAGAAGATCAATTCAAAATGAATGCTTGTATAGTTGCTTTCTCTCAAAGAATGAACCTAAGAAGGTTGAAGAAGCCTTACAGGATCCTGATTGGGTAATTGCAATGCAGGAGGAGTTAAATGAGTTTGATAGAAACAAAGTCTAAAAATTGGTACCAAGACCTAAAGATAGATCTATTGTTGGTGCAAAATGGGTTTTCAGAAACAAGCTAGATGTTAGGCCGAATACACAATATATAATCAAGTACTGAATAAGTAAATAACAAGAACACACGTTTTAGTACTTAAAACTGTTTGGAATTAGTAATTCCTCTCTTAGTGATGTAAAATATCATAGAGAGCTGCTTAGGTTACAATGAATGATATTCGTTCACAATGGATACCCTTCTATGGTTAACCTAACTGTATTTATAAGATATACAGCTACGTACAATCGTTAATTTATTCTCCTATAATTAAGCTATACAATTGATATCAATTACGATTACTACACGTCTCCTAAGTCAACTCAATCTCTTTGACAACTATCCAATCTTCAAAGATATTGCTTCTATATTTATCTTAAATCAATCTTCAATCTCTGTTGACTTGTAGACGCTTCCAGTAGACAGACTTTAGCAAACTCTGATGCTCTCCTATCCAGCAGTGTTTGCGCTTCCTTCTGTCAGCCAGCAGTGTTTACACTTACTTCTGTCAGCGTTTGCGCTTCCAGCTGTCAGCGTATACTCAAACTCTGCTACAACTTCTTTCATTAACAAGTTAAACTCTTTTTCCTGTAACACTTAAACACTGACATTAAATCACATCAATTATATCTAACAATCTCCCCCAACTTGTTCATTAGAAAACTGTACAAGTTTACAGTAATTGATGATGTCAAAACAATCAAATAAAAACACAGTGTTTAACATATAACCAGAGTTTAATCTTGACTTTAACAAAATCTACAGAAAATTCGAATTACTTACAAATTCTGTCTACCTAACCTCCTCAAGATCTGGAGTTGTTCTGAGATAATCTATCAACAGTCTTCTCTCAGCATTTTCAAGTTCTCTTTGCATAGCTTCCTTGATTTCTCTTAAATCAGGATCATTTTCATCAGTCTGATAGATAGCAGCTCTTAGATCGTAGATTTTATTTCTCCTCATCTCATTTCCCAGTTTTATGAATTTCACTTCTTCTGATTGAGAAATAAAATCAAGAACTGTAATCCCCAGATCAGTCTTTAATTTAGCAGTTCCTTTCTTCATTTCAACAAGATTTCCATTCCAATCTCTGTATTTAGGAACATACTCTTCAGAAGTCTTCGATCCAGTAAAGACTTTAGCTCTCAGCATATATTCTCTTATAGAATTTGCAATGAGTTCTGTTCGTCAGTTTCTGACTCTGAATATATGCAGAACATACTGAAGTTCTTCAAACAACTTGAGCTTGATCGCTTCTTCATTCACTCTATACACTGTTCCATCTGCCATGAAGTACAACAGAAAGTTAATATCTAAGCTCTTTTGATGAACTAGTTGAACTGATTCCAATTTGTCCAAATTTTCTTGAATAACACCAGAACCAAGAGAGACAATTGCAGAGGGATCTCTTGGACTGTTACTAACTCTCAAATCTCTTCTTGAACCTAAGCCAGAAGTATTCCTGCCTGGTGGCTTTCCTGAACAAGCAATGTTATGTTGATAACCACCAATTCCTTCTGTTTGTGTTTGAACTGGAATTTTTGGTCTTGAAAACCCAGGTAAAGGTTTGCTTTGAATCTGTAGAGAATCACTTACAACTTGTGTGGCAACGGAGGTTGTAACTGTCTTTTTACCTTTGCTTTCTTCACCCATCACCCCTTTCAATTTCAACTTAGCATCAAGAGAAGATTTTCTTACCAACTTTCCTTCTTCTTCTTCTTCCTCTTCTTCAACTTCTTGAATACCAGATAAATTTTCCTTAATTTCAATTCCTTTGCTTGCAGGCCTTGAAGCTTTGACAATCTTCTTTCCTTTCTTAGACTTCAATGCCTTCAAATGTTCTTTTTGCAACAGCTTTTCTTCAGCATGTATATCTTCAAGTGTAGCCTCAACATTTTCCTCACGAAAAATCTTAGCAGCTAGTTCTTCATCTGTTTGTGGATTGTCAGTGAATAACAAATCCTTTTGCCTTGAAGTAGAAGTACTCTGAAGATTTAAATTATCTACCAAATTTGACTTTGACCTTGTAGACCTTCCCTGTCCATGTCTTTGATTTGCAGTTCTTAAGCCCTTATCAGAATTTGCACCTTCTTCATCCAGATGATCCCTCTTTAACAGAGTTTGAGGTTGCTTGCACTTAGTTTTAGCAATTCTATCCCCCTTTTTGACATCATCACCATCTGGAATCAAAATAGAGGTGATTAACTCAATAGAGTTGGTAATAGAATCTACCTTTTCAGTCAGCAAAAGCTGATTCTGTTCAACTTTGCTCAATCTGTCATTAAGAGTCTCCCGAGCTTTGGAAAATTGTTGAAATAGCTTAGAATTCTTTGAGATCCTCATGAATAGCAACCTCTGTTCTAAGATCAACAATTGCCTTCTGATTGTCATCAAACCTGTGATTTAAAGACTTGATCTGAATCACTGTTCCTTGTAGACAAGTGAAAATATCAGGATTTGAAATCTTCGAAGAATTTGCCTTGAGAAAGGTAGCTGCTCTGCCAGGAGGAAAAATACAATCTGATTTGTACCAATCTGCAGTCTGCTTGGTCAAATAATTATCATCAATTTCATGAACAGAAGGTCCAGCAAAGTCTGGTTTCTCTCCTGTTTTCTGTCCATCAGTTTGAAATTTTTCATTTTCAGCTCCTGTACTCATGTCTTCAAACGAATCACTAACTGACACATCAGTATGTACAACTGAAGCAATGTCTGCATGTTGAGCAGCAGATGTTTCTTGAGCAACTTGTTCTCCTTTATCACCTTGTGCATACTCTGAAGAAACAAACTTTGCTGGTTGATCAATCTCCTCACCATGATCAGAAACATGATGTGCATCAGAGAATAACTCTGTGTGTGATGCAACCTCAGTGTCTTCTAATACAACAGTAGGTTCGTCTGCAACACCAGTATCAACAGAGTTCGTGGCTACCATGGGTGTTGGAGTAGATGCTTCAATGACAAAAGAAAATGGAATGGGAGTTTCATCAAACTCTTCCATTGCAGGTAAGGCATCTCTGTCATCTTTATCAGTTTGAACCTCAGCAATTTCTGGTTCATTAAATTTGAGATCTGTTTCTTCTACAGTAGGTTCTATGATAACCTCTGTCTCAACAGTGGGAATTTCCTTAGAAATATTCTCTGGAGCTTCAACAACTTGCTCATCATCAGAGTCTGTAAGAATCAGCCTCCTCCTTTTTGCTTGAGGCACTTCAGTCACCTCTTCTTCACTAGAGCTGTCCTCAACTGATGGTAATGAAGTCCTATTTGCCCTTTTAATGACTCTTCTGGTATAAACAGCTCTAGGAGATGTCTGTTTAGCCTTGGAATGCTTTGAGTTAAGGGGAGTATGCTTTTGCCTTTTTGGTTTAGATTTTGGTTGAGGTTGAGTAGTAGTGACAGGCTCAGAGTTTGTTGGTTCAATGATTGGTTCAGGTTGTGGTTGTTTTGATGTAGTAGATACAGTGTTTGTGGGTGTTGGCTCAGGTGGTGGTATAGGATTAGAGTGTATGGTTTCAGTGTGGTCAGTGGCTAAAGGTTCAGGCATTAGGTGTGTTTCTGGTTGTTGTGATTGTTGTGGTTCATGTTGTGGTGATTGGGAATCTTGGGGTTGATGTAGAAAGTTTTGCAGGGCAAGTGGCAAAACAAGAGCAGGTAGATCTTTACCAACATCTTTATTAGTCATATCAGAGAATATTCTCTTATTGACTCGAAAAGGTTGAATCACATCAGCTGCATCAATTTCTAATCCAGGTACACAGGCATTGAATAAAAGTTGACAAAACCTAGCAAAATACACTGTAGTAGACTCTGACAATTTATCACCTAAATTCATTAATACATATCGACCAAAATCAAAATTACTGCCATAGAGTAAAGAATACCCAATTTGCAGACTATCCATAGGAATGGCATCCCAGTTGGTGACTTTCTTCTGGAATGTCCTGGTGATGCAGTCAAAGAAAAAATTCCATTCCTTTCTAAGATTTGGCCGTTTGACACCGCCTAGCTTTGCAAGAGAACCCATGTAACCAATTTCTGTTAACATGTCCCGCAGATTTTCTTCAGAAACAATAGCATATGAGGTATGTGTGTCAAAGTCCATGGTCTCTCGAACAGTTTGTGGAGTAATCACAAACTCTTGTTCATCATGAGTGAAGATTATAGACGGAGTCACATTCTCTCTTCCATCTATATACTTTGAGTTTTGCCAGAAAGTGGCAATCTGAGATGCAGATAGAATAGCAGGTTCAATCAATGCTTGCCCAATCTCAGAGTCACGGAGAAAATTCTGTATTAGATGAAACGCCTCAGGAGCACGGTCATTCTCAAGTAGAGCTGCAAAATTGTTAGGAACAAAATGAAGACCAAGAGTAGTAAAAGGTTTAGTCGCCATTAGTTCAAGAAATAAGCAAGAAATGACAGTGAGAATGATATGTAGGAAAGGTGTTTGTGAAAATGTCGAAACGAAAAACACAAAGGAGTTCTGTGGTTGAATAAAGTGAATATGAGTGGAGGTGAAGTGATAGTAACAAAAAGTGATTTGAGTAGTAATTAAAAATTAAAACTCAATCGATTGTACATTGAAAACACGCAACCGTTCCTAGAGTAATGTGAAAGTGGGACACAATAATGGGTGAGTGGGACACGTGTCAATCATGCAGCGAATCAATTAATTACGCGCAGTAAAAAGCAATTATTACCGCTATCTTTCCTATTATTAAGACACTTTACCACATTTACACTCATTAACAGTTGTCAAACACTCTATTTAAATTTTCAAATTATCTTAATGAAAATTTACCTTAGAGTACGGAACACACTTCAACAGCATTTGTCAATTTTCCAACTTTATCACCGAAACCCTTTCAAAAATTGCACAATTGTGAATATATGTGTGTGTGTAGCAGAGGTTACCAAATCAATTTTTATAGCATCTAATATTTCATAAAATCCATAAAGCAAATCAATAAATACTGAATGCACAAACCCTCATAGTAAACACTGATTATATGATGAATGCTAAACTCTGTAGTTCCTTAAATACAGAAAACTGAATAACCTTGTTCCCATTGATGTTCATGATTATCCAAGTAAGCACACAGTCGTTATAGACAAAAAGATCAAGAGATAATTATCAAAGCATCATTCAGTGAGTAACATGTCAGGGATTTGATAAACTCACAAACTCTCAAAGCACACAAGTGTTTAGGTGAAGTGTTTTCACTCAAATTCAATCAGTAAAAGCAGATACTTCCATAGGCTTGAATTTCCACCAAATCTACACTACTTTGAGTACATATATGCACAAATCAAAAGGACTTTAATTCAGTGTTGTAATATTGTAAGATCAAACAGGTGAGAAGAGATGTATGAAGTGAATAAATGGTGAACTGAACAATTTAATAGACCAAATTGTTCAGTCCACTGTTAGTACATATTTGTACAAGATGATCAGCATATATACACATTTTTTTTATGTATATATATATATATATATATATTCACTGAGTAAGTTTCTCTTTGTAGAGAAACTCTCACCTGCTTGCATTTGAATTAAAAAAAATAATAACTGCTCTTAATACTTCAGAGTTTAAAAAGGAGCAGTTAATAAGGCTCAAAGGGGTTTACTAAGGGTGGAATTTATGAACAGTGTTTGGAGAAAGATGGTAAATCCTAGTGCCTTTATCATTTTCATGCACAAACATATCATGTTGTCTCAAAATGGTTTAACACAAGTTCTAGAGCAACATACTCACTGATGAACACCACACATCAATAAAATCTGATTGATATAAAATGTATCAATCACTTATTTGGCTCAAATTCTCACAGGGTGCAGACATGAATTGTTTCTCACCAAACTACACAATGACACATCTCAAGTTTTAAAATTTTCACAAGTACAAACAAGGAATCATCAAGAACTATGTAAATGTCTTGGGAACAGAGTGTCACTAATCAGAGTTTAGAGTTCATCAATATCAGAAGTTATTCATGAGAGGCAATGCACACAGTATTCATAGACTCGGAGTTTAGGACTAAATGAACTAAGAGATGCTATAAATATGAAACAATATCATGCTGTGTTAAAGTACTGCACAAGATCTGATTAGATCACAGTGACTCAGAAAGAGTCTTGATTTAATCACTGAGAATCATGCTTCATACATATTTCTTCATTGGTGTTTTCATTCAGACAAAAATCAATTCAGAATTCACAGAGTTTATCAAACATATTAACAGTGTATGACAGACAGACATGCTGACAGAGTTTAACCAACAAAGTTCACATATCACTTAACAATTCATAGAAAAATGAGCAACACATTTTATAAGAAAATTTTGAGTCTAACCAACATTTTTAGTCAAAACCAGAGACCATTCCTAGTTCATTGACCAGCCTTGTAAATGTTGCTTCACTCAAAGGCTTGGTGAAGACATCTGCAAGTTGTTGATCTGTAGACACAAAGTGGAGCTCAATGTTGCCTTCCTCTACATGCTCTCTGATAAAATGATACCTTATGCTGATGTGCTTGGTCATTGAGTGTTGTACTGGATTACCTGTCATTGCAATAGCACTTTGGTTATCACAGAAAATAGGTATTTTGCTATACCTCAATCCATAATCCAGCAATTGATTCTTCATCCATAGAATCTGTGCACAACAGCTACCAGCAGCAATATACTCTGCTTCAGCTGTAGATGTGGATATTGATTTCTATTTCTTGCTGTACCAAGAAACAAGTCTGTCACCAAGAAATTGACAACTTCCACTTGTGCTTTTTCTGTCAATTTTACAGCCTGCAAAGTCTGCATCAGAATAACCAAGTAGTTTGAAATCTGATTCTCTTGGGTACCACAGCCCTAAAGTTATAGTTCCCTTGAGATACTTAAAAATCCTCTTCATAGCTGTTAAATGTGGTTCTCTTGGATCTGCCTGAAACCTTGCACACAGACATGTTGCATACATGATATCAGGTCTACTTACTGTTAGGTAGAGAAGAGAGCCAATCATTCCTCTGTAACTTGTCATATCTACTGATGACCCTGTATCTTTGTCCAATTTAGTTGCAGTTGCCATGGGAGTTGTTGCAGATGAACAGTCAAGCATGCCAAATTTCTTGGGAAGATTTCTGGTATATTTTGCTTGATTGATAAAGATTCCATCATCTGTTTGCTTCACCAGTAAGCCTAGAAAATAACTTAGCTCTCCCATCATACTCATTTGACATCTGGACTGCATGAGCTTGGCAAACTTCTTACAGAGTTTATCATTAGTAGATCCAAAAATAATGTCATCAACATATATCTGAACTAAAAGCAAGTCACTTCCAGATTTGAAATAAAACAGAGTTTTATCAATTGTACCTCTATTGAACCCACTTTCTAAAAGAAATTGAGCCAGAGTTTCATACCATGCTCTTGGTGCCTGCTTAAGTCCATATAGTGCCTTGTCTAGCCTGTAGACATGGTCTGGATATTTTGGATCTACAAAACCAGGTGGTTGTTCAACAAACACTTCTTCTTCAAGTTTTCCATTCAGAAAAGCACTTTTCACATCCATTTGAAACACCTTGAATTTCTTGTGAGAAGCATAAGCAAGAAACATCCTTATTGCCTCCAACCTGGCAACTGGACCAAAAGTCTCATCATAATCTATCCTGTTAGGAATATGTTGTAGTTGATGATAACTTAACATTCAAGCAAAATTGTATAAGTCAAGTTTTGTAACTGTCAACGGATAAGACTTTATAACTATTCGTTGACAGGTAGCTCATCAACGGATGAGGTTTTGTAGCATATTGCAATATCTCTATTTATCAGTTGATAGTGTTTTTGTTCAGAGTCATGTTGACCATCAATGGATAGGCAGAATAGGGTAGCCAATTGTAAATAAGCTATGCTATGTAATTCTGTCTAAGTGAAAGTGTATCAATGATAAGTGGATTTTATATCCACTATTTACCTTCCGTTTGGATGTTAATCGTTTGCAAGTTTTCGAGTTTCGTTATCATTTGATATGTTTTGGTGTCATTTGTGTAGGTTGCATGGTTGAAGGCGTTTTGGAGCTAAATGGTGTTATAGGTGGTGTGAAGTTTATATGGAACTTGCGAAAGAAATTCAGAGCATGGAAATAAATCTAAGTGCTAGAAGCTGTCGAGCCTGTCCAGGGATCAGGAGGCGCAATAGCGCGTGGTTAAGGCGCTACAGCGCTCGAGAGATGCACTCCAGGAGCTTCTGGGTGCAGCTGCGCGATGTGGGGCGTGGGAGCGCGCGGTCCTGGGCTCATCCAGGCGCCACATCGCGCGCACAAGCTGCCATAGCGCGCTAGGGAGCGTTGTCCAGGGAGAGACAGGCGCTGTTGCGCGGTATTTGGGCGCAGCTGCGCGGTGATGGGAATCATCCTGGCGTTAGAGCGCGCGCGCAAGGGCAACAACATTTGAGTGGCTTGGCTTGGCAGACTTAAACCGGGTCAATTGTTTGGGCCTATTTTTTAGGGTATTCTTATTTGTAATATAAAAACCTGAAAACACAACATCTATGGGTATCATTGTTTTGAAGTTAGCAGCTATTTCATTTTCCTATCTATCATTATTTTTCGTAGAACAGTTTTTCAAGGGGAGTTCTCCAAGCTAGTGACAAGCAAGGAGGCTTAATCTTTGGATCGTTTGTACTCTTTCTCATTATTAAGGATTTATTTCTATCTCTATTTCTCTTTTATTATTATTTGTTTTTTAGAATTATGTTATCAATTGAACCCATGATGGCGATGAAGTCAATTATGGGCTAAATCGTTATCATGGGGTTTTAATGGATTTTTCTATGGATTCTAGTAATTAAGTGTTCTTATGCCTGGGTGTGTGATGGATTGAATTGATTTCCTAGTATGTTTATGCTTATTCGTTATAGGTGAGTCGCGAACACCTGTAATTGTGTGTTTGATCCTGGTGAATGCGAAAGTGGATATACTAGCATAGGTTTTTGCATGTGAAGAACATGTCACTAGTGGTTTAATTTGTGGTGTAATTCTAACCGTCTTGCATTGACTATGTGGTTTAATGGATGCTTGATTTTTAACCGGTATGTGTTCAATTGCTATAGACATATAGGAACTACACATTATTGGTGACTACTTGACTTCTATCAATTGTGGATGATCAGTAGGATGGTTTATGCACAATGAAAGTTGGTGTGTATCAGTTTAGTGCATCTAATCAGTAATCAACTCTGTCACATACTAGGTTAAAGGGCATAAGGTTCTAGATGAAGTGGTTAATGAAATTGAAATCCCATGTTTGTTTAATATAAGAACTCTTAATTGTTAATTTAGTCTTGCTTAGTTAATTAAAATAGTTTAATCTAAAACCCAATTTGATAATTGTTCAAGCATTAAGAAGTAACCATACACTGTTGCATAGGTATTAAATTGGCATTTACATCTAGTCTCTACGGAACGAATCTTACTTATCACTTGCTATTTGTGATCGCGTATACTTGCGTGTTTACGAGTCAACAATCAACGGATAAGAACAGGGCTCTATCAACCGATACAACTCAAATCAACTCTATCAACGGATACAGCTCAAACTACCATCAACGGATAACTATGCACAACATCAACGGATAATCATTGTCACTTTATCCTATGCTAGCTGGGAATTAGCAGTTGATAAGGACAGGTTTGACTGACAGATCACATGGGTTGATAGTGGGTATAAAAAGCAGTATGGTAGCCATACTTTGGAAACACAGAAGAAAGAAGCATTCCATTTACACAGTACATACAAGAAAGGTGTAGGGGACATATCTGTTCACAAGGACAACCTTTCGGCTACATGTGGATTTGGAGTTGAGTAGCAAGTCAACTTGAATTAGATTAATATTATCTTATTCCTGTAGTACTTGTAAACTTGGGATATATAACCAAGTGTAGCAACTCTTTAGAGATTAAGAAAATAGACATATTTGCTTAGGGTTTCTTGAATATCCTTAGAAGCAAAGAGTTGTACAAACAGAAGCTGTGTACATTTGTATCATAGAGTTTTCTTCAAATAAAAGTCTCAGGTGGTACATTTAACCACCTAATTTTTTATGTGTTTGTGAACCATTTCTTATTCAGCAATTATTTCCTTATAGATTTCTGTGGTTTTTATCATAAATTTATGATTATCAAGAATTGTATTCAACCCCCCCTTCTACAATTATACAAGTGTGTAATCTGGGAATAACAATTGGTATCAGAGCAAGCTTCTAATATATTTGAAGTTTAAAGATCAACACACTTCCAACATGTCTAAGAAGGATTATGGAATGAAGATACCGGTTCTTGATAGAGAAAATTACTTTCACTGGAAAGTAAAAACCTATTTCTGAGTGGAGTACTGAGGATGTTGCAGAAGTCCACAAAGATAAAAACACCATGAATATTCTGTTTAATGGCTTAGAAACAGACATGGTTGACAATACCGCCAAGGAAGTATGGAACATTGTTCAAACTCTTTGTGAAGGTACAGAACAGGTAAGGGAAAACAAGATGGAATAATCTACTGAATGGCTTGAAACTGTATGGAATAATCTACCAAGTGAAAGATTCTAATCTCAAATTTCTGAGATCACTGCCCAAAGAGTGGAAGCCTATGACTGTTTCTCTAAGAAACACTCAAGAGTACAAGTCATTTACTCTTGAAAGGCTCTATGGAACTTTAAAGACATATGAACTAGAAATGGAGCAGGATGAAGAAATTGAGAAGGCCCAAAAGAAAAGTGGGTCAGTTGCACTTGTTGCCAACTTGGAGCAGAAGGAGGAGAAGAGGACTGAAGCTGCTAAATCTACACCAAACAGGGAGGTTTGTGAAGGTAGAGCAGAATCAAGCAAAAGCAAGGAAAAGGTGTCTGAAGAAATGAGTGTCCTTCAGCAGGATGAATTGGATGAGATAGATGAGCATTTAGCCTTTCTATCTAGGAGATTCTCTAAGCTAAAATTCAGAAGAAACTCTGGGGTGGCCAAGCCATTTAACAAGGATTTTTCTACAAGCAACTATGTGGATAAATCCAAAATTAAATGCTACAATTGCGGAATTGCTGGTCACATGATAAGTGAATGTAGGAAGCCTAGGTCAGAGAACTAGGGAAAGCCAACTGAAACTGTTGACTACAAAAAGAAATATTTTGATCTTCTCAGACAGAAAGGAAAGGCATTCATGACCCAAGAGTATGACTGGGCTGCTGATGGAAATCATTCTGATGATGATGCTGAGTTTGTCAACCTTGCATTAATGGCTGATTCTGAGCAGGAATCAAGTTCAGCTAGCAATCAGGTATTTTCTACTAATCTCTCTGAGCTCACCAAAGAGGAATGCAATAGTGTTATAGATGAAATGTCTACTGAACTATATCACTTGAGTGTTACTCTTAAATCACTTACTAAAGAGAACAATAGGATTAAAGAAACTAATCAGTTCTTAAGTGATATAAATGCAGTTCTTGTGACGCCCCCAAATCCGAGGTCAAAGATTTAGGTCGTCACATCACCATCCAACCATATCATACCTGTATTAACTTTACAACTCAACAATACATCAATCCAGACCTCAATCTTACGCACATACAAGTTAGAGCCTCAGAAACGATAATCAAAAGTAACGCTAAATATTACAACTCATCTGTACATTCTAGAATCTTGCGCACTTCCATTTATACAACTACACTTGAAGACAAGTCTTACTATTACAGTTGAAAACCTATCAGACTTACTCTGTAGTATTTATCAGGAACTAAATCATCTCAGGGGTAAATCTTCTACTCCTCTTCTGCTGGTGCGGAGTTAACCGATCAAATTCTTCTCTTTCTGAAAAGTTTTTATAAAGCAAGAATGAGCTACATAATGCTCAGCAAGTTCACCATTTTGTAAAATAATAATGTGGTTTATTTCGAAAACGTTCCCAACTGTATGGGTATATATCTCAGATTACAAAACATAACTCGACAATATATATGTCCGAGTTTGAATAAAACATTTATACTCACTAAGGAGCTTTAAGAATAACATATGAATCCTTTATAAGGTTCTCATTTCAATATATCTCAAGTTTGAAAATACATACGTATGAGTATATCAGTTTCGGCAAAACACTCTACGGTTAACATAATGTACAGAGAATGCATTGATGCAAAACCTCTTTCCTTCCATTAGCTTAGAAGGTTTCTCATTCAAAAACATTTCATTCTGTGAAATAATTGCAAGAGTGCACTAACACGTGCCAATCTCTATAGAAAATCTTGCAGTTCTAGATACTGCACGATGTTAATATTTTTCTTATCAAAAACCACACTATCGGCAACTTGGCACTTAGGCCCAAGAAGCAGTGTTTGAGTATTTTTCCAAAGTGGAGGATGGGACTGGAAGAAAACATAAAAACCTGACAAGGATTGACGATGATCAGTCGCCATAACCAAGTCCAACAATCCGCGGGTCTTCTCTACTAGTAGAAGGATAGAAACTACATCCGTAACTACCCTTGGGTGAAAACTACATCCGTAATCACCCTCGATGAAAACTACATCCGTAATCATCCTTCGGCAACGCCTGGGCCGGAATAATAATTGATGGACCGCCTGGCTCACGGCCGCTTACACATCCCGGGAATCGTTCGTCAACGATTCCCACACCTGCCAGAGTCCCTTTTTTCTTTTCTTTTCAAAAATCCTTTTGATAGAAAATTCGAGTAGTTGAAGTTCGACCTCAGTCGACCAATAATTCTTGAAAAACGTACAAGAAGCAAAATCTGACCGGGGGTTTTCGAAAATGTTTTGGGTGGGAAAGAGTTCGAGTTTGAAAACGCTGAAGGTATCTTGGATTAGTTTTGTCTTTAAAATAATGAACGATAATTAATAAATAATATTTTTAGATTTAATATATAAACAATTAGTAAAATAATTATTTAATTAAAATAAGCTTTTAATCCAAGATAGATATTTTTGAGTATTTTTAACAACGTAAAAATAATAAATACGTAAGTATACGCTACTTCCCGAATGACCTTTCGGGTTTTCGTAATTTAATCACGATACAATAATATACCGCTCCCCGATCAATAGTATATTTGGACCGCTACGACCTATATTGCTAGAGTCGTTGTCCGAAGCAATATTTTCATTCTAAGTTCAAGGGTGTACAAACACATATGCATATATCTCAAACTTCAACATAATCTCGTAAAGCATAAGCATATAATACGTTTGGAAGCTATAAACACAACAGTGAAAATCCTTATATATAAGTTTTGAAAAGTAAACTTGCATAGGTAAAATCAAGAATATAATCTTTTGAAAATAAATACTTAGGGTTGGAAAACTTGCCTTGGTGAGGTTGGGGTGGTCGGCTCGCGAAGTGGAATGGAAATCTATACATAATCAATATTTGTACGTTAGTACCTTAACAACGCTACTTAATCATAAGGTTTTAAAAAAAATCGTAAGACCAACTTAACGACTTCACTTGTGACCACTAACCCTCTCATATGACCATGTCGTCACATTATCACTTCCGTTACCCATTCGACTCAAATCTATTCCTCAAACTCGAAACTCAAGTGAACATTCTTAAAACTACTTTAAACTAATCCCCTAAGTGGTTTTTCACTTGCGCACACCTCGCTCCAACATTTTTATAAAATTGAAAAATACATATTTTAATCCAATTCTTTTTGGGTAGCCTTCCCCACTGCATTTACTAGCTTCTCTAATTTTTCCATGATCATACATAAATATTTAGGGGTTTAAACAAGTTTCACAAGGGGGTCACTTAGTGCAGTCCGGTATCCAGAAACAAAATTTACTTCTCCAGCCATAACTTAAAATCTATACATTACTTAGTTATGAACCTTACTTTTCCAGAAACTACATTCAATTATCTTTCCAACAATATATGGTAGGACCTCAGGTGACAAGATTTGAGGGTTCAAAACCATGTTACAAGGCAGGTCAAAGTTCCTGGAAAACTCAGCAAGCATGTATTCACTTAGATCAACCAATTTTCTCAATTCCACAACACAACCAACACCTAATTCACTTAGTTCATGCTTTATAACACTCATGGAGATACATATACTATCCACAATCATAAAAACCACAATCACAACATCAAAACTCAAGATCTACATCATCCATAACTTATATGTCCAAGATTCACACTAATAACCATGGATCTAACTTTAAACATCACAATTACTACATGGCCAAGAGGGGTTAGGGTTTTTATACCTTCTTGATGTTCTTACAATCTCAAACAAGGTTGGTTAACCTTGGGGAAGCCTTACTCTATGCTCACCATCTTCAATCTCACCAAAGAAATCAAGAACATGGAAGTGAGTTTCCTGATTGGAAAAACACGCCCCAAAGATCAGCCAAAACGAAGCCCTTGCGCTCGTTTCCTGGTCGAGGCTCCTGAATGAAAGTTGTAGAGCGTCTTCACAGCTTTCTAACCATATAAAGAACAAAAAATTTCATTGAGTAATGAAGGCTCTAGGCCCGTTTTACTGAGAGGAAGTTCTGCTGGGCAGAATGGAGAGAAAATGGAGTTTCTTGGTTTCTTGGTTTTTGATTTTTGTTCTTTATCTCCAATAATGCTTACACATGTAATATATATCTAGATATTTTGGATGCATCCTTATCCTTGCTAGGTGTCACACTCCCATTGGCTCCCTTGGATTCTTATCCACTTAAAATGCAACCAAGTCCTTCCTCCTTTTGCACCTAAGTCCTTATCTCTTGTTTCTTGCACTTAAGTCCCTTGGCTTTGTTTTCTTTCCCACCAATTGGATTCCATTGTTGTTTCGTGAATAAAATTAATACGTTACAACTAATACTTTGCATATTATTGCTCTAATATGGCATAATACCTCGAACGGATATTAATTCCAGCATCCCTTGTTTATTTCTCTTTATCTCAGAAAACGTTCTCCCGCTTTCTCAAGCATTCTCTATTTCTCAATTCTAAGAGTTTATTCTCAATCCTCTTTCTTTCTCATAATATATCCTTCCTTGGACTCTTAATATACCATATCCTTAATCCATGCTTCGTTCGCTCAATCGCTTAATCTTGTTGTAACGTCTCAGTGGTTCTCGTTCTAAATCCTCGAATCAAATATAATAAAATCCTAACATATTAAATCTTTAATTCCTCAAAATTAATATCTCATTTCTTGAATAATATATAATTCACTTCCCGGTCAAATATTACACCAGAATACAAATTGGAATTTCTGAATTCCGATCGTCTTTACATACACTTATTTGCTCCGTGAATCACTAATATGACTTCGAAATATACATACCATGTCTTGTACATAGGGTGGCGTGAAAATTTTCTTGGTCCTCAAAATCACTATTCATCCATAAATTACTATTCACGCATGACAAACACTATTCACGTATATACTTATTCTTAATAAGAAAAGTTTTAATTCTACCAAAAATCTGGGTTCTTACAGTCTCCCCTCCTTAAAAGGATTCTGTCCCGGAATCAGTTTAGGAATCACTGGGGTTACTCCTTTGTTTCACTCTTTCAACTTCCAGGTGGATTCTTCCACATCTTGATTTTCTCACAATTCCTTATTAGTTTGAAAACCTTGTTCCTCAACACTTGTTCTTTTCTATCCATGATTTCCACGGGTTGCTCCACATAGGTCAAGTCTGGTTGTAGGTCCACTTGGTCGTATTCTATCACATGCTGATAGTCGATGTGGTAGGGTCATAACATAGACACATGAAACATATTATGAATTTGCTGTAAGCTTGGGGCAAGGCTAACTCGTAGGCTAACTTCCCAATACGCCTCAAAATCTCAAAAGGTCCAATAAACCTCAGACTTAGCTTTCCTTTCTTAACAAACCGCATCAATCCTTTCCAGGGGGATACCTTTAGCATCAAGAAGTCTCCCACCTCATACTCCTTTGATATCTCATAAAATTTGACCATTCGAAATAATGGGTTTCGTAAAAAAAAAACTAATGACTTTTACATACACTCGTCTGCACCGTAAAGACGTAATATCAATTCGAAATCTTCATTTAATAATTCGTACATATCGTGATTGCAAAAATTTCTCATCCACCCATAACATTACTATTCATCCAGGTTTTGAATATTCACGAAAATTAGGGTTATTGCAGTCTCCTCCCCTTAAAAGGATTCTATCTTGAGAACCTAAGGAAAATAGTTGTGGATACAATTCCAACTTTACCCTTTCCAACTCTCAGGTTGACACTTCAACCCTTTTGTTCTCTCACCTTGGTCTCACCAATACTTTAATGTTGTTTCTCAACGCATGCTCTCCTCGACCTGTATTCCTTATCGGTTGTTCTATGAATGAAAATTTCTATCCCACTACTTATACGTTCCTCTTCTACCTTGTTCATAGTATCCCTGTTGAGTCCTTGTATCGTTGGCCCGTGAATACTTTGTGGTCGTGTTTTATAATCTGAGACAATGTCAATACGCACGGTATTCCTCATGTTCCTTGGCTTAATTAACACGCATGTGTTGCCTCCCGTCAGTCGTTACCACTTGCTATGGATACTGTATAGTCTTCGGTATACGTCGAACCAGTTCAGCTACTATATCCCTCGTTCATTGACTTCTTCGTAACGCAAGAAAAACGAAACTTCTTCTTTCGCAATACGCTTTACAAGAGACGTCCTTACGTTCGCATGGTGACGATCGTGATAACAACATTCATTTCATGGATAAGTTTTTATTCTCGACTACCCCGTGAAATCTAAGGCACGACACTAAATATAAATTCGATCGTCTGGATAATTCTTCTTCCCTGTCCGTCAGCCACAGATCAAATTAGTGCATACGCTCAATCTCTTTGTTAAATATACTTGAAAGCACCTTCAATGTTCGAAGTTTAACCTTAAGTCTTTATCTGACGTAATCGCTGCAGAAGTTTTATATTGCACCACCATCTCTTCCGTATATAAATCGATAATCTTCTAAATGGAAAGTCTCTCGTAGGTAAATCACTTGGTCCAACAATTATAAATCAACTAGGGCCATCTCTTGGCTCGGTCTTCGGCGACCTACTTATGAAATTCATTATAATTCTGTCCACGTTCAAGATTTTCTACAGGCGGAATTAATCCACTAGATCTCTATCATTCTGCTTTTGACATGTCGCGTTTGTACTTAATAGTTTGCTAATACCATTCTTCGTATCCGCTTGCCAACATTCTCTTAATTCTCTATACCTCTTTGTCCTTCCCCATAATTTAGTCATTTTTCCTCTAACATTATTCTTTATTGTATATACTCTATTTTCTTGGTCAATACTGACTGAATTCCAATTTCGAATAATCCCTTCTATAGGTATCGGCCACCACACTGGCCTTTCCTGGGTAATAACAAATTTCTCCATTATACTCTCTGTTACATTTCATCACCTTCTCTCTTATGTTTAGTTTTAATATGAAGATATACTTATGGCACTTGTGGAAAAATTTCACACTTTTCTCATAAGGTTAACGTCTCAGTTTTATGCGTGAACGCTATCATGACTAATCCCAGACTCACGGTTAGTATATCCCATCCCGTAACCTTTATGTTGTTTAGAAGTATAGGCTATCATCCCCTTTCTACTGCATCAGCACACCTCTTAAACTCTTGAAAGACGCATCATCGTGACTCTCAAAGTCCTCTTCTCATTATAAAGTATAGCTAACAACGAGGTTGTTACTAATCTCTCATATCATTCTTAAAACTTTATTTATTAACCCACAAGGGCTTCTGACTCACTAGTCAATCCACATGATACTACCAGAATTTATAATGTTTACATTAATGTGAAATGCCGACTTTGGTGCAGTATAGAGGTCGATCTGGAGTTGGTGAAACCTTCTCTTTAACCTTATCTTTGAAAAAAAAACAACTACGCACTTTAACTAGTCAACAATTCCTCCATTTCCGGTAAGGGTTTCAGTTCTCGATGGTATAGGTAAGATGTCATGCGCTCGTCCTCTTTCATAACTGGCGCCAATCAGCCTGAGGCCTGTATGCTACTGCGATTCCCAATAAACTTGATTAGGTGGTAATCTCGAAGGATCATTGGGATATATCCATGCATCCATTTGCTATTAAGGGCCTTTTAAACTTTATGTCTCGCTATGTGCATCAATCCCTTTTTGCTAAGTAAAGCTTCACATTCTTGCCACGATATTTCTTCCTTTCTTGTCCATCTCACTTCCATGTTAGTTTCCTCTAAGGATATGTCTTACATCGCAATCGATTTGAATTTCTTGGATCAGGAAAAGGCTTGGTAACTCCAGAATTCATTACTATAACATCCTCACAACGGTTGGTAGGAACGTACTCCCAACCACCTCATCATTTCCTATAACTTTCCTCACACTAATATTAAAGGTCTTGTGGTATGCCCCGACATGTTATTCCTACTTTAAATAATCACTCGGCATAATGCTCTGGCTGCACAATTACAACATTTGGTTTTTGATCTCATATTGGTGCAACGGTTCACAATTGTACCTCCCGTTCACCTTAGAGCAATCACTTTTGAAAGGAATGGTTTTAAAATAACAAGGTCCAGTAGATAATTTCAATAAGAATTCCACATTGGATGTTCCAAGAATGTTGATGGTTCCAAATACTAGGAGTCTCGATTTTCGGAGATGTAAGGATGGACAAAAAGAATACAACAAGGTTTATTCCTTCATGTCCTGAAAATTTGGTAATGTGATATCATAGAGAATGTTGCACGAGGGCAATGATTGTTGGATACAAAAGTCATAAAGACGGTCTTTATACAATTCTTACATCTGGGGAATACTTTTCCTCTTGAAAAATAGAGGATCTAAAAAGTCCCATTGATAAAGGTCAACCGATCGAAAGAAATTCTACTATGTGACGATAAAAAAATGAAGTAGTTTATCATTCAAGTAATTTATGGTTTCAAATGAATCTCCATTATATGAATGGAAGAACATAATATTCAAGTGACATAAAGTCTGATACAAAGATGGGTAGAATTCAAGTTGAGTGGACGACCTCACTAGGTCTCAATCAAGTCATTCGTCAAAACTTTCATCATCATACTTTACCACATGCAAAATGCATTGCGGAATTACTGAATGAATTAAATTGGGAGTTGGACCAGTGAAACAATAACTAGTCCTTTTCAAGAAACACTAGCAACTAGCTAGACAAAATTTGCTAGTTCACTTGTTTGAGACATCACCACTAGCTAGGACAATTAGCTAGGTGTTCTTCACAACATTACAATTTTGACTAGTTAGAACAATCGACTAGTCATTCATATTGACATATCGACTAGCCAGTTTCAATTGGCTAGAACGGAATTTCAACATCGTAGCCACTGAAGAAACTTTAGGCTACTCTGACAACGAATGGAAATAAGAAGTTATTAAGTTTGAAAAAGAAAACTATAAAATCTGAAGAGAATGTTCTAGGTATCGGAACAATCGATAACCTCTCATCAAATATTACCTATTAGTGAAACGGTCCACCCAAGGGTGCCTCCGTACACATGCTTTATCAGATCCTACAGTAGAATTAAATTCAGAATACCAATATCAAAATGATATCCTTACTATGATTTCAATGTACGATGTACAATCTCATCTTGAATAGAAGAAAAGAATTCATGAAAGATGTCTGGATGTTAGATCATCCCTGTTCTCAACAAGTTGATAAATATTTATGGGCTCGACTGAAGAGTGCAAGTATGAAAGAAGTAGTCAAATATCAATATTCGTTTAGGAATATTCATTGATTAATTAAGGAAACAATTGTTGAACATTCCTTGGATAATTGAAAGGAAGTGTAAATAGTCCTGAGCAGAACGAAATAATTATAAACTTCAAATAGAATACTCGGGGATCAAATAAGATACTTTGGATGAGTCCCGGTTTAGAGAAAGTATATCACTGGTGGTTATTCCACAAGTTTGAAGTAGAAAGCTAGAAGGATTACCTGATATAAACTAATCGAGGTAACATGGTTAATGAACAGTTTAAAATGAAGTAGTGCACCAGCCGGTAGTTACCAAAATAAGTTAATAATCATTCGTGCATCTCATTATCACCACTATGAGGGTAACTTCATCTCTTCGTCTTCGTAATACAAGACACCAACTAGTGTGTCTCTCAATCATCATCTTAAAGTCATTTATCGAGTTAGGGTTTCACAAGTATATCTATCATTTCCGTGCTTTATCTTGAAGACCAAGATTCACATCATTCCGGGGACACCTGCTAAGTCCATAGGGTCCTACTTCATGCCTTTCGACATGAATCACAAGTGTCCAGTTCCCCCTGGGAACAGATCAAAGAGATCTCTCAGGGATCTCAGTGCAGTCCATAGGTTCAGTGGCGGGTGTGTGCATGTGAACATATACCAAAAATATTGAGGTCTACAATACATATATACGTAGTCCCTGCTAACATCTCTATCAAAGGATCCCACTCTAGACCCGTTGGTCTTTTCTTTTGGTAGACTCTGAGATCACTGTATCGCTCGTTGCAACCATATTAAACTGCTCTTGAGTCCCTTTGTTAATCCCACTTGTTTGTTCTCTAAGTTGAACTACCATGCTCTAGCGTCCGAATCATGCGTGGAATTACCTAGCATGCTCGTCTTATGATAACATTCTCGTATAACACATGTAAAATTCACCATCAAGGGTAATGAAATCCACAACGACATAGTGACCAACTTTCAGGTAAACCCGTTACTTATCGAAAATCGGATCTTATAGCCAAAGTAAAAGACTTTCATTATTCCAAGTACTAAGTACCCTTACTTATGTAGGGATGTCTAAACTTCTTAATTCTTAAAATGCCGCCTTCTAAACTGTGGAGGACTGTGGGCCACAAAATTTATGCCAGCCTAGTCATCCGATCATATTGGCAATATCGCCTCTACCTCAGCTGCTCTTGAGATTTCGCTCTGCTTTCTACATTATTACTTATGATAGGTCATGTACGACTCTCAAACCTCTAAGGATTCTATCGACCCTAGTATAAGACCTCCAGTAACACTCCAGCCCATTCTACTCACCGGTACCTCTTCCGGAAGTCCAATAGTAAGTTTACTACGATCTCGTATGTCATTCTCCTACTTAGACTTAACTCTCAACACTCTCGTTTCTGAGTACTGCAACTTATCTCTCTGATACCATTTCTGTGACGCCCCCAAATCCGAGGTCAAAGATTTAGGTCGTCACATCACCATCCAACCATATCATACCTGTATTAACTTTACAACTCAACAATACATCAATCCAGACCTCAATCTTACGCACATACAAGTTAGAGCCTCAGAAACGATAATCAAAAGTAACGCTAAATATTACAACTCATCTGTACATTCTAGAATCTTGCGCACTTCCATTTATACAACTACACTTGAAGACAAGTCTTACTATTACAGTTGAAAACCTATCAGACTTACTCTGTAGTATTTATCAGGAACTAAATCATCTCAGGGGTAAATCTTCTACTCCTCTTCTGCTGGTGCGGAGTTAACCGATCAAATTCTTCTCTTTCTGAAAAGTTTTTATAAAGCAAGAATGAGCTACATAATGCTCAGCAAGTTCACCATTTTGTAAAATAATAATGTGGTTTATTTCGAAAACGTTCCCAACTGTATGGGTATATATCTCAGATTACAAAACATAACTCGACAATATATATGTCCGAGTTTGAATAAAACATTTATACTCACTAAGGAGCTTTAAGAATAACATATGAATCCTTTATAAGGTTCTCATTTCAATATATCTCAAGTTTGAAAATACATACGTATGAGTATATCAGTTTCGGCAAAACACTCTACGGTTAACATAATGTACAGGGAATGCATTGATGCAAAACCTCTTTCCTTCCATTAGCTTAGAAGGTTTCTCATTCAAAAACATTTCATTCTGTGAAATAATTGCAAGAGTGCACTAACACGTGCCAATCTCTATAGAAAATCTTGCAGTTCTAGATACTGCACGATGTTAATATTTTTCTTATAAAAAACCACGCTATCGGCAACTTGGCACTTAGGCCCAAGAAGCAGTGTTTGAGTATTTTTCCAAAGTGGAGGATGGGACTGGAAGAAAACATAAAAACCTGACAAGGATTGACGATGATCAGTCGCCATAACCAAGTCCAACAATCCGCGGGTCTTCTCTACTAGTAGAAGGATAGAAACTACATCCGTAACTACCCTTGGGTGAAAACTACATCCGTAATCACCCTCGATGAAAACTACATCCGTAATCATCCTTCGGCAACGCCTGGGCCGGAATAATAATTGATGGACCGCCTGGCTCACGGCCGCTTACACATCCCGGGAATCGTTCGTCAACGATTCCCACACCTGCCAGAGTCCCCTTTTTCTTTTCTTTTCAAAAATCCTTTTGATAGAAAATTCGAGTAGTTGAAGTTCGACCTCAGTCGACCAATAATTCTTGAAAAACGTACAAGAAGCAAAATCTGACCGGGGGTTTTCGAAAATGTTTTGGGTGGGAAAGAGTTCGAGTTTGAAAACGCTGAAGGTATCTTGGATTAGTTTTGTCTTTAAAATAATGAACGATAATTAATAAATAATATTTTTAGATTTAATATATAAACAATTAGTAAAATAATTATTTAATTAAAATAAGCTTTTAATCCAAGATAGATATTTTTGAGTATTTTTAACAACGTAAAAATAATAAATACGTAAGTATACGCTACTTCCCGAATGACCTTTCGGGTTTTCGTAATTTAATCACGATACAATAATATACCGCTCCCCGATCAATAGTATATTTGGACCGCTACGACCTATATTGCTAGAGTCGTTGTCCGAAGCAATATTTTCATTCTAAGTTCAAGGGTGTACAAACACATATGCATATATCTCAAACTTCAACATAATCTCGTAAAGCATAAGCATATAATACGTTTGGAAGCTATAAACACAACAGTGAAAATCCTTATATATAAGTTTTGAAAAGTAAACTTGCATAGGTAAAATCAAGAATATAATCTTTTGAAAATAAATACTTAGGGTTGGAAAACTTGCCTTGGTGAGGTTGGGGTGGTCGGCTCGCGAAGTGGAATGGAAATCTATACATAATCAATATTTGTACGTTAGTACCTTAACAACGCTACTTAATCATAAGGTTTTAAAAAAAATCGTAAGACCAACTTAACGACTTCACTTGTGACCACTAACCCTCTCATATGACCATGTCGTCACATTATCACTTCCGTTACCCATTCGACTCAAATCTATTCCTCAAACTCGAAACTCAAGTGAACATTCTTAAAACTACTTTAAACTAATCCCCTAAGTGGTTTTTCACTTGCGCACACCTCGCTCCAACATTTTTATAAAATTGAAAAATACATATTTTAATCCAATTCTTTTTGGGTAGCCTTCCCCACTGCATTTACTAGCTTCTCTAATTTTTCCATGATCATACATAAATATTTAGGGGTTTAAACAAGTTTCACAAGGGGGTCACTTAGTGCAGTCCGGTATCCAGAAACACAATTTACTTCTCCGGCCATAACTTAAAATCTATACATTACTTAGTTATGAACCTTACTTTTCCAGAAACTACATTCAATTATCTTTCCAACAATATATGGTAGGACCTCAGGTGACAAGATTTGAGGGTTCAAAACCATGTTACAAGGCAGGTCAAAGTTCCTGGAAAACTCAGCAAGCATGTATTCACTTAGATCAACCAATTTTCTCAATTCCACAACACAACCAACACCTAATTCACTTAGTTCATGCTTTATAACACTCATGGAGATACATATACTATCCAAAATCATAAAAACCACAATCACAACATCAAAACTCAAGATCTACATCATCCATAACTTATATGTCCAAGATTCACACTAATAACCATGGATCTAACTTTAAACATCACAATTACTACATGGCCAAGAGGGGTTAGGGTTTTTATACCTTCTTGATGTTCTTACAATCTCAAACAAGGTTGGTTAACCTTGGGGAAGCCTTACTCTATGCTCACCATCTTCAATCTCACCAAAGAAATCAAGAACATGGAAGTGAGTTTCCTGATTGGAAAAACACGCCCCAAAGATCAGCCAAAACGAAGCCCTTGCGCTCGTTTCCTGGTCGAGGCTCCTGAATGAAAGATGTAGAGCGTCTTCACAGCTTTCTAACCATATAAAGAACAAAAAATTTCATTGAGTAATGAAGGCTCTAGGCCCGTTTTACTGAGAGGAAGTTCTGCTGGGCAGAATGGAGAGAAAATGGAGTTTCTTGGTTTTTGATTTTTGTTCTTTATCTCCAATAATGCTTACACATGTAATATATATCTAGATATTTTGGATGCATCCTTATCCTTGCTAGGTGTCACACTCCCATTGGCTCCCTTGGATTCTTATCCACTTAAAATGCAACCAAGTCCTTCCTCCTTTTGCACCTAAGTCCTTATCTCTTGTTTCTTGCACTTAAGTCCCTTGGCTTTGTTTTCTTTCCCACCAATTGGATTCCATTGTTGTTTCGTGAATAAAATTAATACGTTACAACTAATACTTTGCATATTATTGCTCTAATATGGCATAATACCTCGAACGGATATTAATTCCAGCATCCCTTGTTTATTTCTCTTTATCTCAGAAAACGTTCTCCCGCTTTCTCAAGCATTCTCTATTTCTCAATTCTAAGAGTTTATTCTCAATCCTCTTTCTTTCTCATAATATATCCTTCCTTGGACTCTTAATATACCATATCCTTAATCCATGCTTCGTTCGCTCAATCGCTTAATCTTGTTGTAACGTCTCAGTGGTTCTCGTTCTAAATCCTCGAATCAAATATAATAAAATCCTAACATATTAAATCTTTAATTCCTCAAAATTAATATCTCATTTCTTGAATAATATATAATTCACTTCCCGGTCAAATATTACACCAGAATACAAATTGGAATTTCTGAATTCCGATCGTCTTTACATACACTTATTTGCTCCGTGAATCACTAATATGACTTCGAAATATACATACCATGTCTTGTACATATGGTGCCGTGAAAATTTTCTTGGTCCTCAAAATCACTATTCATCCATAAATTACTATTCACGCATGACAAACACTATTCACGTATATACTTATTCTTAATAAGAAAAGTTTTAATTCTACCAAAAATCTGGGTTCTTACAGTTCTAGAAACACAATTTCTAGAATTTGAGAAAATGAGAGTTGATTGCAATAATGCTAAAAGTGAACTTGAAGTTGTGTTAAAAAGAGAACTAATTCTAAGAAACCAGCTTGAAAAAGAACAAGGGATAATTGCTAAATTTCAAAGCTGTAGGAATGTTTCTCAAAACATAATAGAAGTCCAGGGAATAGAATCATTTGTGAAGGATACCTGGACTCAAAAGAAAAAGGAGCTAGAACCTTGCCTTGAGGATCTAGAGACTATTTGTGAATCAACGGATAGTTCTGTTGACAGATGATCCATCAACGGATGAGAGGTATCCGTCGACTAACAAAAAGTCTGTTAGTAAGAAGGAACTCAAGAAACTGAATAATCAGTATGGTCCAGTAGCCAAGAACTTTGTCTCTGGTGAAAGTAGCCAAACCAAATCAAGTGAGAAGGCTAAGGCATGTGATTTACTTAACAAAAAGGCTGTTGGTAAATCAGTGAATGAAAAGGTAGAGACTGAGGGTAAAAAGAAAAAGAACAGAAATGGTAAGATATGCATTAACAGGAAAAACAATTATTCTCCTGACAAGTTTGCTCCTAGAAAAACTTGTGGTAATTGCAATAGTGTAAATCATCTATCTTCTAACTGCAAGTCTGTTAAAAGGACTCCTGTTCATGTACCTCAATCTATGCCAAGTATGCCTGCTATGCCTGGTTTATATCAGAATGCTAGTTTTTCAAATCCATATGTGAACATGCCATATGTGCCTAATCCTTATTTTCAATCTGTGAATATGCCACAAATGTCATGGAGCATTCCTAGCATGAATAATATGTATGCCAATTTTCCACAAATGCATGCATCAAATATTTATGCAAATGAGCATCTATCAAAACCTATCACTCAAGCATCTACACCCAAAGTGAAGATTGCCAAGAGTGTAAAACCAAAGGCTAACAAGAAAGGACCCAAGGAAACTTGGGTACCAAAATCAACTTGATTTGTATTTTGGAATGTGTGCAGGGAAATAAGAGGAATCTATGGTACCTAGACAGTGGATGTTCTAGGCATATGACAGGAGATTCAACCCTGCTCACAGAGTTCAAGGAGGAAGCTGGCCCTAGAATTACCTTTGGAGATGACAGCAAGGGATATACTAAGGGATATGGCTTGATTACAAAGGACAATGTCATCATTGAAGAAGTGGCTTTAGTTGAAGGTTTGAAGCACAATTTGCTGAGTGTCAGTCAGATTTGTGACAAAGACTATGAAGTAAAGTTCACTAAAGAAGCCTGTGTTGTTTCTACCAAGGAAAACAACAATGTGGTTCTGATAGGCTATAGAAAAGGAAATGTTTACATAGCTGATTTCAACTCAGTATGCTCAGAATCCATTACTTGTCTCTTCAGCAAAGCAAGCAAGGATGAGAGTTGGCTATGGCATAAAAAGTTGTCTCATTTGAATTTTAAAGTTATGAATGATTTGGTAAGAAAGGATCTTGCTAGAGGAATCCATCAATTAGAGTTCATCAAGGATGTATTGTGTGATGCCTGCCAATTAGGGAAGCAAAAGAAATCATCCTTCAAGAGCAAGACAGAGTCATCCATTGTTAAGTCCCTTCAATTGCTGCATATGGACTTATTTGGTCCAGTAAATGTCATGTCTATTTCAAAGAAGAAATACTGCATGGTGATTGTGGATGATTTTTCTAAGTTTACATGGACCTTCTTTCTGCACTCCAAAGATTGTGCAAGTGAAATCATCATCAATCATCTCAGACTAGTAAACAATGGTTCTGAAGTAAAAGTACAAAGAATCAGGAGTGACAATGGCACTGAATTCAAAAATTCCACAATGAAGATTTTCTGTGAAGAGAATGGAATTGTCCATGAGTTTTCTGCTGCTAGAACACCTCAACAAAATGGGGTTGTTGAAAGGAAAAACAGAACTCTCATTGAAGCAGCTAGAACAATGTTAAGTGAATCAAGATTGCCAACATATTTCTGGGCTGAAGCTGTCAGCACTGCCTGCTTCACTCAGAATATTTCCTTGATCAATCAAGCTAGAGGAATGACTCCTTATCAGTTATTTATCAACAAGAAACCAACGTTAGCTTTTCTCATGTCTTTGGATGTAAGTGTTTTGTGCTAAGAAATCATGGAGATAACTTTGGCAAATTTGAAGCAAAGGCAGATGAAGCTATCTTTGTTGGATATGCAGCAGGGAAAGCCTATAGAGTCTACAATCTAAGAACCAACATTGTTATGGAATCTGTACATGTTGTGTTTGATGATCAAAAGATTCTAGGTCTAAATGATGAAGGCTTCCATGAAAAGTTGAGATTTGAAAATGAGGTAGAAGGAAGAATGTACATTGATGATGATGAGGAAAATGAAGATCATGACCTTGGAAATTCACCTAGAGTTGTTGGTCCAACTAGAAGTGATGCTAACACTGGAAATGAAGCATCCGTTGACAGTCATACTAGAGTATCAGATGCATCCGTTGACAGGCATCCTCATGTATCTATCGACAGGCAAAATGGAGCATCCGTTGATAGACAAAATGATGCATCTGTTGACAGTCAACTTCATAACTCCTCAAGGACAATAAACTCAGGGGGAGTTTCTCAAAGTCAAAACTCAGTGATCAATCAATAAGATCATGCTCACTTAGATGAAGCAACCTCGTCTAGATCAAACCTTCCACCTTCAAAAAAATGGACCAGAGATCATCCTTTTGAATTAATCATTGGTGACTCAAACTCAAGAGTCCAAACTAGGAGGGCCACACAAGAAGAATGCCTAAACAGTAGTTTCCTGTCTCAAGAGGAACCTAAGAAAGTGGAAGATGCCCTTCTAGATCCAGATTGGGTCTTAGCAATGCAAGAAGAGCTAAACCAATTTGAGAGAAATAAAGTATGGAAGCTTGTGCCCAAACCTGATGATAGAGGTATCATAGGTACCAAATGGGTTCTCAAGAATAAGACTGATGAAAATGGCATAATTGTGAGGAATAAAGCTAGATTAGTGGCAAAGGGCTATTCTCAAGAAGAAGAAATAGATTTTGATGAAAATTTTGCTCCAGTGGCAAGACTTGAGGCAATTAGAATTTTCCTAGTCTATGCAGCACATGCCAATTTCAAAGTCTATCAAATGGATGTCAAAAGTGCCTTTCTAAATGGGGAACTGGAAGAAGAGGTATATGTCCATCAACCTCCTGGCTTTGAAGATCCAGAATTTCCAGAATATGTATATCTTCTCTTGAAAGCACTTTATGGTTTGAAGCAAGCACCCAGAGCCTGGTATGACACTTTATCTCAATTTCTTTTGGAGAATCACTTCACTAGAGGTACAGTAGATAAAACCTTATTTCATAGAAATGTCAATGGTTCTTCAATACTTGTTCAAATCTATGTAGATGATATTATTTTTGGGTCTAAAGATGAGAAGCTTTGCAAAAGGTTTGCCAAACTTATGCAAAGTAGGTATGAAATGAGCATGATGGGTGAATTAACTTACTTTCTTGGTTTACAAGTAAAGCAAGTCAATGAGGGAATTTTCATAAGTCAAACAAAATATATTTATGATCTTTTAAAGAAATTTGACTTAATGGATTGTGCCTCTGCAAAAACACCTAAGGCCACTGCAACTAAGCTTGAGTTGAATACTAAGGAAAAATCTGTGGACATCTCAAGCTATAAGGCATTGTAGGCTCACTTCTATATCTAACAGCTAGTAGACCTGATATAATGTTTTCCACTTGTCTTTGTGCTAGATTTCAAGCTGACCCTAGAGAGTCTAACTTAATTGCTATTAAGAGAATTTTCAGGTATCTCAAGGGAACACCAAACCTTGGCATTTGGTACCCAAGAGATTCTAGTTTTGATCTAATTGGCTATTCAGATGCAGACTATGCAGGTTGCAGAATTGATAGGAAAAGTACTACAGGCTCCTGTCAATTTCTAGGGAACAGGCTTGTGTCATGGTTCAGTAAGAAACAAAACTCAGTCTCCACTTCTACAGCTGAAGCTGAGTACATTGCTGCTGGAAGTTGTTGTGCACAGATTCTTTGGATGAAAAATCAACTTATTGACTATGGTCTAAAAATTGAGAAGATTCCAATTTTCTGTGACAACACTAGTGCTATTGCCATCACAGAGAATCCAGTGCAACATTCGAGAACCAAGCATTTTGACATCAAATACCACTTCATTAGAGAGCATGTGATGAATGGTACAGTAGAAATGCACTTTGTGCCAAGTGAAATGCAGCTTGCAGATATCTTCACCAAGCCTCTTGATGAATCCTCATTCACAAGGTTGGTAGGTGAACTAGGTATGCTTAATTTTTCATAATTCCTAGTGATATCTAATCATACTGTATTGCAGCTAGAAATGTGTTTTGATTTATTTGAGAATTAAAAACTCTCAGAAAAACTCTTAGCAGAAATTTTGTTTAAGGCAAAATTTGCTTATCAACGGATATCCTTTTATCCGTTGGTAGTATAAACACATTACTAGATTTTCGTATGTCAACGGATAACAGGTTGTCCACGTCATCGATGGATAAACTGTTTTCTTAACCGTCCAATCTTTATCCGTTGATGTACATATTTCTTTTTATATCCGTTGGTAAACGTGTATAATTAGTCACGGCTGTACTTCTTTTCTTTTCATTTATTATCTGACAGTTACTTTTGTCCAATGGGGTAATTACTTTTAATTATTTCATTTTTAATTCTTGGAAAATATAAAAGGCTGTCTTGTGCTCTCACATCTCAGCTTTATTCATTTTCAAGAATCTCATAAGTTAACTGCATCTTCTTCACTAAAACTCTCTCTGCAACAAAAGTTCAAACACTTCAATGGCGCCTATTGTCAAGATGATGTCTTCCACTGGGTTTACCTATGAGAAGAACAATTTCGCAGCCTTTGTTGACACAACGAACGCCCCAGAAGTATATCACATCATGATGAATTTCGTGAAGAGATGCAAACTGTCATATGCTATGACTACCACCACACCCCTCATTCATGAAGTAATTGAGGAAATGTGGACATCGGCTGAATTTAATGGTAATGATGAAACTATCTCTTTTTCTCTTAAGGGTAAAAATTATGTGGCTAATTCTGATGTCTTTACTGCATGTTTAAAATTACCTGAAAATAATGGTACATCATTTCCAACCGATGCTGAAATAGTTATCATGCTAAACTCTAGTGGATATGCATTTAGTACTGACAATTTAGGCAAAATTGTTAGGAAGCGTATGGTTAAAGAATGGAGTTATCTGTGTGATGCTTTCATTAAAACTTTTTCTGGTAAAATTAGTAATTTTGATGCTGTTACTAAAACCATGCTAGTGATGCTCTGTATGCTTTTAACTGATAAATACTTCAACTTTGGCACACTAGTAATGTATGAAATAGCAGCTAAATTAGGTAACAAAGAAACTAGGGGCAAAAATATCTATTTTGCTAGATTTTTGATGCTCTTAGGCCTGCATATGTCAGAGACTGATCTATCCATCTCTAACCCGGATAGCAAGTTCAGTTGTTTTGTACAGGAGAAGAGAGTCCTCAGTGACTTGATTCGAATGAATCTGAATGCAGGAGTGCAATTGGTTTATCCACCAATTGTTCAGGTAGCTTCTAATCTTATTACTCCTATCTCTACCCAAATTTCTTTGCCTTCCAATGTCACAATGGAGTCTGTAGTTGTGACCAAACAGGCTCCTACCCAAGTGACTAAATCCAAAGTCTCAAAACCACAATCTAAAAGACAAACCTTAAGTGTCTCTCAAAAGGCACCTTTTGCAAAAACTACCAAAACTCTTGAGGGGAGTGTGAAGGTGGTAGTGAGTGGTGAGGGACAGGGTGAACATCAAAGAAGCCCTAAGGATAAGGAAGGTGAGGCAGGTGCAACCAACATTTCAGTCTCTCAAAAGACTGTTAATGAACCATCAAGCCAAATTCTGGTTACATCCTCTCAACAGGGTATGACTACGGATTTAAGTTCCATTCCAGGAACACTGCACAAAAGGGCAAGAGACACAGACAACTCTCACTCAAAAACCTATGGTAGAAGAGTAAAGTCCAAAACCATTGGGGAATCACAGGGTGCACACACAGTACAACAAACTGTACCTTCTCAAATTCAGTTTGATGTGACTTCAATAAATGTGGAGTCACAGCCCCTTGATCTTAACCTTCAAATCGATACACATTTTAATCCACCATCACCAACTCCATCTCTGGATGTGGATATGATATCTACATCAATTCCTGATTTTCCATCTTTAAAATTCTTGGAGAAGCCCCACTCAACAACTGGTGGTCATCATCTTTTAGATGATTTGTTGGGCCATCAATCTTCCATTCCTGAATTCACAACACTATCTGTGGCCTCTTCCTTAAAATCAATCACCACAGATTCAGTGTTGGTTTTCACTTCAACGAATACTCTTTTTCCTTCATCAACGGATATCCTTCATCCGTTGACAGGTGTTTCTCCATCAACGGATGTGTCTACAACTCATTATTCGTTGACATCAATAACTACTACATCAACGATACACTTTATCCGTTGACAACTCTCTCTACCACTGCAAAATGTGACATTCCCATGTCAACTGTGGAGGAGTTTGTAGTAGTTGAAACACTTTTAGGAATGAGGGAAGGGAGTGAGTGACTGCCTTGTGAGCAGGCAAAAGGAGAGAAAAATAATGAGAGGCTGACCATTTCTTCCGGTTAGGCAAAAGGAGAGCAAGAGAGTTCCACCTTAGTAGGTGAAGGTGAGGGTGTGAGAGGTGTGAGCCAGGGGGAGTCCCTGATGAAAGAAAAGAGAGATGAGAGGAGAGAAGGGACTACATGAGCAATAAGGCAGGAAGATTCAACCATTGCAAGTGAGTTAATGGAGGTTAATGAAGCTTCCAAAGAGATGGAATTTCGACAAGAATATCAGTCAATCATTGACTCCATCTCTTTGGATCCTGAAACCTTTACTCATCCTGTCCCTGCCTATCAAGTCATGGCACAACAGGGCAATGTGGAGGCAGAGGAGGCAATGCACCTAGTGCACACCTCAGAATCTCTTCAAAGAGCAAAAGAAGCTTTTCAAACCCTGTCTCCAAGTGCTGGAAGTGAAGATTTTGGCAGTGATGACAGTCAAAGTTCAGATGGTGAAGAAATCAATGAGGAGAAGACTCCAGGATGGATGTTTTCCAATGCCACTGAACTTGGGGATCTCAATGTGGAAATCATGAAGCAATATCAATCTGCTAAGGCTGAGCACCAAACTGCAGAACCAGAGAGAAAGACTGTTCTTGAGCAGGTTATGGCCTCATTGAAATTACAAAAGATGCAATCTGTTATTCAAAGAACACAACAGGAGGAGATCAAGTCTGCAATTAGAGATATGAAGATAGCACTAGATGCCAGGATTGAGGCACTAGCTCCTACTACCACTCAGAAGGTGCTTTCTAGCAAACTTCTCAAAGAAGATAGCCTGGCTAAGTCTGTTCAGCTTCTTTCCTCCAGAGTGGATAGTATGGAATCTCAAATGCAAACTATCATTGCCAATCAATCAAAACAGACTCAACTACTGGAAATGCTACTTGCAGCTTCAACCCCAACCTTTGATGCTAACAAAAAGGGGGAGAAAATGGGAACAAGCACAGAAGAGGCTGCAACATCTACTGGCCAAATTCAAGCTACCAGTAGTAAGATAGCACAGATTGAGGGGGAGCAACAGCCAATTGTAGTGGTCAATCCAACAGATTTTGAAATAAAGTCTTCCCTTGTGAAGAAACAAGTGGCTTTGCCTGAGATTCAAAGTTTAGAAGAAATCTCAGATGGTGAAAGGCAAGCCAGAATATAAGCTTTGCAAAAGATCAACAAGGAGACTAGTGAAAGAATTCTAAGGACAGAGAGGATGATCAATGAATCAATTGCATCATCTCTGTTTCTTAAAGCTCAATCTTCTGCTCCAACAATATCAACCACAATCATGAAGGTGCTCACTCCAAAGATTGAACCAACCATCAATACCAGAGCCTACTCACCTCCAAAGGAAAATGGGAAGAACAAGCTTCAGTTAGACTACCCATTTCCCAAGGATGATGAAGAAAAGCTAATGGGAAAGACAATCATGGAGTTCAAAGTGCATACAAATAAGAGTGTAAGAGATTGGATGGCTGTAATCATAAGGAATGGAAAAGTACTAAATATATCCAACAGCCATCCTAGATTTGTGGAAGCTAAAAGAGAAGAAGTCTCCAGAATCCAAAGGGAAGCTCATCCAAGTACAGAAAATCAACATGACAACTCAGATGAGAAGCAAGCCAGGCTGGCTCAAGAGTTAATGGATGAGGTAGAGGTTGAAATGAAGGAACCTGAGGAAGTTCCCAAAATCAAACCTAAAAGAAGGAAAGCTAAAACCAAAAGGGTTCTTTCTCCAGAACCCTTTCCAGAAAAAGAAACAATTGGTTCATCAGTATCTATATCTGCAACAGTAATCGACCCAACTGTAAACTTTCATGGTGACCCCATAATGCCTAAAGAAAAACCAATGAATTTTGATTCAATTGAAGTTCCTTCATTCTTGCTGAATCCAAAACAGAAGAAAATGGCTCCAAAAAAGCAACTCTCAAAGGGACCAGTTCAAGTTGCTAGGGTACCTGCTATTGTCAAACAGCCAATCTTGGAAAACAAAGAAGACTTTATCTATCAGGCAGAAATTGAAGAATACTCTGGCATGAATCTATATTTGGATGAATTGTCAGAAGTAAGAGGAATTGACAAGTACAAGAATCAGCCTGAGAGGTTAGTGTTTGTCTACAAGGGAGGAAGTCTGTTCGCTATTTTCTCTACGCAAGTGTACGCAGTCAAAAAGCAATATAGGGAAATAAGGATCGTTCCCACGAAGACTCGGTTATTTAGTAAATATGCCTATTCAACAATATTGGTTAATTATAGAAGCTTGAACGAACTAAAAATGGTGTAATTGCAGATAACAATTAACTAATGACTTAACGGCTAATTTGTTTAGAATAATATGAGAGAGGCATGGGGTCCTAATTTCATGAATGTTTTAGCTCTATTAATTATGAAGAATTAATGTGTTACAATTGTTAAGAATGCTAGCGGGAACACGACACTAATATGAGCCATCTTTCAATTAACTCACACCATTCCAAATAAACATCCACAAAAGAGATAGAAGTTATAAGGGCATCAATTATATCCAAAACACTATATGTCTATGTGAATGGGTGATACAATCGATTTAATCACAAGTTCCGCAATTAACTACATAGGGGAATAATGTTCGTTCGAATCTATACTCCAAAATGCGGAGAAGCCGACATACCTATGCTAGCATGGCAAGCCCTAAATTTCTAAATCCACTTTCGCAATCATTAGAAATTTGGCACAATAGATGTTAGCTATTCACCTATATTCAATTAAAACAACCATGCAAGGCAATCTTATATAGAAATTGTAAACACAAATTATCTATCAAATTAACATGAGCATTAACAATTCATTACATTAGAACCCCATGAAAGTGTTTAGTTCATAATTAAACTAGGCACCTTTATGGAATTAAATAAAATCATGGCAGAAAATTTCATAAAATTAAATATAAAATTACAAGATTAAAAATAAAAATAATTAAAATTAAAATAGCTTTCGAAAATTCAGTTTTTACAATTAATTAAAAGCAAGAGAAACCGATTAAAACAAAACTACGGACAAAAAGCAAATTAAAACGAAAGTATTATATTATATATATAAAGCAACGGACAAAAAGAAAAAAAGAAAAGTAAGAAACTTACCTGGTCACATGTTGTCGGCATAAACTGAATGGCACTCTCCCTCCCCGCGCGTGATTACCACGCGCCTGGCAGAAAAATAAGAATTCCGCGCGTGTGTGGCCAGTTCCTGCAGTGGGGTGTGCTGAACGAAATTGATCACAATCAATTGCTTAATTCAAAAGCAATTCTAATGATGATTTCCGAATAAATTAATCACTGAATAAAATAAGGAGCCCTCCTGATAATCCCCTTAAAATCTTAAATTAAATCTTATAATAATTTTTCAGAAATTTTTAAGTGTATAAAATAAAATAAAATTACAGAAATTCAAAGTGTTTAAATTATAATAACATTACATAAATTTAATTTATATAAAATAAACTGTTTGCAGAAATTCAAACTGTATAAAATAAAATTGAAATTACAACAGAAAATGATGAAAGAAGGGGAGAGTAAAATACTGAACTTCAGCTCTCCGGGTGTTTTTAAAACTAAGCACATCACACCTATTTATAGTGCAATTTAGCACATTATGTATTACAAAGTCAGAAGTATTAAAAGTCCTGCCTAATTTCTAACAACTCTATAGAAATTTGCACACGCTTCCAGCTCTTCTCAACTCTTCTCCACGCGGTGGTTGAAACGCAGCTCCGTAGAAATGCTTTTTAACCCGCACAGCTTATAATCTTTGATTAATAAATAATTATTTTAATCCAGAAATTATAAAAATAAATATCTAATATTATTAGATATTGATAAATATAATTTTCTAAATTAATAAAATTATTTAATAATATAAATAAATTCTTATTGTCTAAGCTGCGGTCTCTGGTCGTCTGGAACCGGACTCCTTTTGCTTAACAGAAAATATATCAATTCCAACCGGGTTCCAGCTTTAAGAAAATATCACTTTCCATATTTTTGTGATAATTCTTATTTCTTCATTGCTCGTCCAGATGCAAGTTACGGTCTCTTGAGGCTCTAAAACCGGACTCCTTTTGCTTAGAAAAAAATATAACAATTCCAACCGGGATTCCTGCTTTAAGAATATATCACTCAGAACATCTTTATGATAATTCCTTTTCCTCGTAGCCAATCCATCTGAGCAAGAAATCCACCGTCTTTTAATCTTTTATCGCCAGGATACCTGAAGCTGTGAGTTCTGCACTACAAAGACTTGAAACAACATAAAACTAATTAAAAGACACAAAATACTTAAGGATAAACCACCAATTTAGGTCCATTTAGCGCATAATAAGTGGATATAAAATCCACTTATCACACCCCCAAACTTAAACTGATGCTTGTCCTCAAGCATAAACAATATAACTATATACAACTAACTAGTACCACTTCCGTAGGTGATCACGATTGCATTTGGCATATGCAACAAGCCCTTTAAACCCCTAGGTAGCCCCAGTGGACGAGTTAGGTCTCGTGAGGGCCTATAGCGAATGTACCCACAAAATCCATTCTATAATGCAACTAACATGCAACTAACTATATGTATGCAACTACTTGAAAAATTCAAGGATCCCCTTTAACTAACCAAAACCAACTAGCAAGCAAATACCTCAAAGAATGCAACAATTCCAAGCAGAGCTCGACTAAGTACCCGTATACTAACAAATACATGAACAGAAACGTGCGTGTGTGCAATGCTCATCAGAAATACTCCCAAAACTAGGTCAAAACCCATACATGCTTTCCGTCAAGACAATCACAGGTTTATAACTAGAATAAACTGTAGACACTTCATAACCTAGGAACACCTCCACCCGTATCCAAAGTAGACAGAAACTCATGCTTTATTACTATAATACGACACTACATATACAATACGCATGCTTATTTAACCGTGCAATGAATGAGACCCCAAAAGGCTTATACAATAATACCCATGTAGCGAGTGTTAGGTCAGCAATCCCAAACCTCAAGGGCTTTAGGTTACTAGGACTAAGTCCCCTCAGACTTAATTACTCGAGTATTAAAGAGCTCACTCTGGTTAATTTTGCATTTAAACAATTAAACCATTGACTTTTTTTTTTTTTAATTTTATTTTATTATTATTATTATTTTTTTTTTATCTGGAATGAGCCTTTCTCATTTCCAACCCTAGACTACTCATATAAATATGAGCCGGCTACTAGCCATTTGACGCCTAGCCTTTATTGACAATTATTACCACTTAGCATGAAATCTCTGTTTTCCCCCAAACTTAGATTTTAGTGTTCCTACGCTATCAAGGGAATAACGAAAATTCTAAGAATAAACAAGTGATTAAATCTCAAAACATCCAACAGGCATGACCCTAACCTAGCCCAAAAAGCACCCAATGAGACTGTGTAAAAGTTGTGTTTCTGAAACATGCAAGTCAATTTCATAGGAACTATAAATCAGCCCTCTACTCATCATCATCACACCCAAATCAACATCCACCTATCAATCAGAATCAGTTCGTCCTAAGGGATCATGAAAAATGCATGCCATGAAAATGCAACTAATATGACTCACATGGTAAAACAAACAAACAATAACAGAATGTCCTAAATGAAACAACATAGATAATACGAACAAATATGCATGAATTACTACTAATATGCAAAACATGATATCCTACATGAACACAATGACTCACAAAAACTACTAACAAATATACATACTACTTATCCCCTAAACCACCCCCAAACTTATAATATTCAATGTCCGCATTGAATGGAAGTAAATACAAGGGATAGTAGAGAACATACCTGAAAACACCGAAACACATGGGTTGCCTCCCACGAAGCACCTTTCTTTAACGTCTTTAGCTAGACTTGGCCACGATTTTCCTCTTGAAAACATTCTGCACCGTATCTCTATAAGGCCATTTAATGATCTTTTCTGGAGCGACATCTTCAACTATAAGATTTACCCGTATTCGCTCCTCACAAGATCTTTTAACAACATTCTCCCGCCTACCTGAAAAGTTAGCAGCAATAATAATAGCAAGCAAAGGAGAT
Organism: Kitagawia praeruptora; assembly: GCA_037693485.1. Lineage (NCBI taxonomy): Eukaryota > Viridiplantae > Streptophyta > Magnoliopsida > Apiales > Apiaceae > Kitagawia > Kitagawia praeruptora. The sequence goes on from CM075352.1 coordinate 120,187,192, forward strand.
GAATTAGAAGAAACATACCCCAAGTGAACTAGCAATGTTTTGAGCTCGAGTTCGGGAGCTCCTTCAAATGATGGCTTAAGGCGTACTTGAGAATTCCAGAGATCTTCCACTCCAAGCCACTTATGTGGATTATGTAGCCCCAGTAACCAAGGCACTGGAATCCTCAGTTGGCCATGCTTTGCCTTCTCCTTCTCTGTGTCATACTTTTTACTCTGCCCTGCATCAACCAATTTCAAGCTAAAACACTCCTCATCTTCCGTCGGCAAATTCATGGCTAGAGTTTGCTTCTGAAGCCTCTGTGGATATGGAGGAGGAAAATCGATTTGGATGATCTCTGTAGTCTTCTCCGGAGTAGATTTGTCAACATGAGTGATGTTCTTCTCCTCTTCGGCCTCTAACTGGTTGAAGTCAGATTGCAACAGAGCGTCATTCAACAACTGAACGTGCTCTTCTAATTCATCAGCTTTCACACTGAGACCCTCTTCATCCTTCGAAGGAAATAGCATAGCCACTTGAGCCTTGGAGTTTACTTGATCTTGGGCCGATTCTTCAGAATTTTCAGATTGCAACAGAAGTGGTTGCAGCTGATTATTCAGAACCGAATTTTCTGGACATTCTGAATTTTCTAATTCGTTTGCCTCCGGCTCTGCTTCCTTATCAGCTTCATGTTTTGCTTCTTCCTCATCTTTGCACTCAGACTCTCCATCATGAACTTCGATCATGGTCTCACCCGTGGCTAAGAAAGGCCAGTCAAGACTGATAGGAAGGTTCTTGTCCTCCTCCTCTACAGCTAGGCCTTCTGTGTCACTTGCAATTTGATTCCATGCTTTCCATGCATTTGTAATTTGACCAATCTGATCTCCTATTTTCTGGAGAGACGATGCATTGCTTTCCATCATCAACCTAATTTCTTTTAATTCAGCTTCTTCGGTCGACTGTTGGTTAGACCAAGTCTGAAATTGCTGCTGCTGAAATTCATGAGTTTGAAAGTGTTGATGCACTGGGGCATACTGATGCTGAAATTCTTGCCTCTGTTGCTGCTGTATTCCCCATGGACTGTATGGTTCATCTCCAAACTGCTGATTTTGGAGCAGGTAGGATGGATATTGGGATTGCTCCATACCACTCTGATTATAGTCCCAGCTGAAATTTGGCCGGTTTTTGTTATACTCACATTGATGAGTGTAATGTCCACCTGCACACAGCTCACATACAATTACGTAGTCCTGCTCCCAATAATCCATCAATTAAAAAAAACAGTTCAAGTCAAACAAATTAACTTCTATTGTAGTAAAACATATAAACAAAAATAACACCGAGTCCCCGGCAGCGGCGCCAAAAACTTGTTCGCTATTTTCTCTACGCAAGTGTACGCAGTCAAAAAGCAATATAGGGAAATAAGGATCGTTCCCACGAAGACTCGGTTATTTAGTAAATATGCCTATTCAACAATATTGGTTAATTATAGAAGCTTGAACGAACTAAAAATGGTGTAATTGCAGATAACAATTAACTAATGACTTAACGGCTAATTTGTTTAGAATAATATGAGAGAGGCATGGGGTCCTAATTTCATGAATGTTTTAGCTCTATTAATTATGAAGAATTAATGTGTTACAATTGTTAAGAATGCTAGCGGGAACACGACACTAATATGAGCCATCTTTCAATTAACTCACACCATTCCAAATAAACATCCACAAAAGAGATAGAAGTTATAAGGGCATCAATTATATCCAAAACACTATATGTCTATGTGAATGGGTGATACAATCGATTTAATCACAAGTTCCGCAATTAACTACATAGGGGAATAATGTTCGTTCGAATCTATACTCCAAAATGCGGAGAAGCCGACATACCTATGCTAGCATGGCAAGCCCTAAATTTCTAAATCCACTTTCGCAATCATTAGAAATTTGGCACAATAGATGTTAGCTATTCACCTATATTCAATTAAAACAACCATGCAAGGCAATCTTATATAGAAATTGTAAACACAAATTATCTATCAAATTAACATGAGCATTAACAATTCATTACATTAGAACCCCATGAAAGTGTTTAGTTCATAATTAAACTAGGCACCTTTATGGAATTAAATAAAATCATGGCAGAAAATTTCATAAAATTAAATATAAAATTACAAGATTAAAAATAAAAATAATTAAAATTAAAATAGCTTTCGAAAATTCAGTTTTTACAATTAATTAAAAGCAAGAGAAACCGATTAAAACAAAACTACGGACAAAAAGCAAATTAAAACGAAAGTATTATATTATATATATAAAGCAACGGACAAAAAGAAAAAAAGAAAAGTAAGAAACTTACCTGGTCACATGTTGTCGGCATAAACTGAATGGCACTCTCCCTCCCCGCGCGTGATTACCACGCGCCTGGCAGAAAAATAAGAATTCCGCGCGTGTGTGGCCAGTTCCTGCAGTGGGGTGTGCTGAACGAAATTGATCACAATCAATTGCTTAATTCAAAAGCAATTCTAATGATGATTTCCGAATAAATTAATCACTGAATAAAATAAGGAGCCCTCCTGATAATCCCCTTAAAATCTTAAATTAAATCTTATAATAATTTTTCAGAAATTTTTAAGTGTATAAAATAAAATAAAATTACAGAAATTCAAAGTGTTTAAATTATAATAACATTACATAAATTTAATTTATATAAAATAAACTGTTTGCAGAAATTCAAACTGTATAAAATAAAATTGAAATTACAACAGAAAATGATGAAAGAAGGGGAGAGTAAAATACTGAACTTCAGCTCTCCGGGTGTTTTTAAAACTAAGCACATCACACCTATTTATAGTGCAATTTAGCACATTATGTATTACAAAGTCAGAAGTATTAAAAGTCCTGCCTAATTTCTAACAACTCTATAGAAATTTGCACACGCTTCCAGCTCTTCTCAACTCTTCTCCACGCGGTGGTTGAAACGCAGCTCCGTAGAAATGCTTTTTAACCCGCACAGCTTATAATCTTTGATTAATAAATAATTATTTTAATCCAGAAATTATAAAAATAAATATCTAATATTATTAGATATTGATAAATATAATTTTCTAAATTAATAAAATTATTTAATAATATAAATAAATTCTTATTGTCTAAGCTGCGGTCTCTGGTCGTCTGGAACCGGACTCCTTTTGCTTAACAGAAAATATATCAATTCCAACCGGGTTCCAGCTTTAAGAAAATATCACTTTCCATATTTTTGTGATAATTCTTATTTCTTCATTGCTCGTCCAGATGCAAGTTACGGTCTCTTGAGGCTCTAAAACCGGACTCCTTTTGCTTAGAAAAAAATATAACAATTCCAACCGGGATTCCTGCTTTAAGAATATATCACTCAGAACATCTTTATGATAATTCCTTTTCCTCGTAGCCAATCCATCTGAGCAAGAAATCCACCGTCTTTTAATCTTTTATCGCCAGGATACCTGAAGCTGTGAGTTCTGCACTACAAAGACTTGAAACAACATAAAACTAATTAAAAGACACAAAATACTTAAGGATAAACCACCAATTTAGGTCCATTTAGCGCATAATAAGTGGATATAAAATCCACTTATCAAAGTCAGAGGACATGGCCATTACAGAAGGTTCTTGGAGAGAATTATCATACATTGACCAAAGTGTTCTCAGCATTCAAGAGACACATAGGGTTCTCTGAGACAGCAAGAAGGGAGATAATTAACAGAATAGAAGAAATAAGGAGAGAATGGAACTCACCCTCAAGTCTACCAAAGAAAATGAAGATCCCATATAATGGACAGAAAATCCACATTCAACCCTTTTGGATGATGGAGTTCAGGGATGAAGAGGGCACTAGGAGATTCTTCAGGTTAGAAGACCAACTGTCAAAGGCTAGTTCTGATTATTTAAGATGGTTACAACTAAAGCTAAATCCAAAAGTTGTTGAAGAAGATACCTTCTATAGGCAACTTCAAGTGCAAATTGAGTCCAACTCTGCCAAGGAAGGAAAGTCAAGGGTGCAGCCAACCAGAGAGAGGAAACATCATTAATCTGCTCAATCTAAATGAGCACATCTTTGATAAGTGTCTTAAAGCTTTCTGTTTTTAATTTTTGCATCTTAATACAATTTTTGCATACTGTAGTGTATATATCTTTAGGAATGTTTTGTTATCATCAAGGTTCTGAATTTATGCTTTATTGCCATCAAGTATAAATTGGGGGAGATTATTAGGAATATGTTGTAGTTGATGATAACTTAACATTCAATAGGGATGGCAACGGGTCGGGTTCGGCTCGGGTTTTGCAAAATCCAAATCCAAATCCAAATATTTTCGGGTTTCGGGTTTCTGATCGTATCGGGTTTCGGGTCCAAAACTCAATATCCAAATCCAAATCCATCGGGTTTCGGATCGGGTTTTTTCGGGTATTCAAAATTAAAAATAGTGTAAATAAGTTGCTTAACAAAAAAAAAATTGTGTAAGTAAGTTAAAAAATACCGCTACATCCATGACAATTTATTTTCTCGATTTCCATATCTTATGTCTCAAAGATATGTGTATGTATAATACGTATTTATAATATACATTTATAATATATATATATATATATATATATATATAGATATATATAAGTGTATGTATAATATGTATTTATAATATACATTTATATATAATATATAATATATAAAATATATAATATAGAAAATATAAAATATAATAAATAAAATTCGGGTATTTTTCGGGTTTCGGGTTCGGCTCGGGTTTTGATCGGGTTTCGGGTTTCGGATCGGGTTTCGGATCGGTATACATGAAATCCATATCCATATCCAAAAAATTTCGGGTATGAAATTCAAATCCATATCCATATCCATATCCAAAAAGTCGGGTTTTGGATATTCAAAAAGTCGGGTTTTGGATCGGGTATCCGTCGGTTCGGATTGTTTTGCCATCCCTAACATTCAAGCAAAATTGTATAAGTCAAGTTTTGTAACTGTCAACGGATAAGACTTTATAACTATTCGTTGACAGGTAGCTCATCAACGGATGAGGTTTTGTAGCATATTGCAATATCTCTATTTATCAGTTGATAGTGTTTTTGTTCAGAGTCATGTTGACCATCAATGGATAGGCAGAATAGGTTAGCCAATTGTAAATAAGCTATGCTATGTAATTCTGTCTAAGTGAAAGTGTATCAACGGATAAGAACAGGGCTCTGTCAACCGATACAACTCAAATCTACTCTATCAACGGATAAAGCTCAAACTACCATCAACGGATAACTGTGCACAACATCAACGGATAATCATTGTCACTTTATCCAATGCTAGCTAGGAATTAGCAGTTGATAAGGACAGGTTTGACTGACAGATCACATGGGTTGATAGTGGGTATAAAAAGCAGTATGGCAGCCATACTTTGGAAACACAGAAGAAAGAAGCATTCCATTTACACATTACATACAAGAAAGGTGCAGGGGACATATCTGTTCACAAGGACAACCTTTCGGCTACATGTGGATTTGGAGTGGAGTAGCAAGTCAACTTGAATTAGATTAATATTATCTTATTCCTGTAGTACTTGTAAACTTGGGATATATAACCAAGTGTAGCAACTCTTTAGAGATTAAGAAAACAGACATATTTGCTTAGGGTTTCTTGAATATCCTTAGAAGCAAAGAGTTGTACAAACAGAAGCTGTGTACATTTGTATCACAGAGTTTTCTTCAAATAAAAGTCTCAGGTGGTACATTTAACCACCTGATTTTTTATGTGTTTGTGAACCATTTCTTATTCAACAATTATTTCCTTATAGATTTCTGTGGTTTTTATCAGAAATTTATAATTATCAAGAATTGTATTCAACCCCCCCTTCTACAATTATACAAGTGTGTAATCTGGGAATAACATATCCCCTCTTGCTGTGAATAGCCTTTTACCACAACTCTGGCTTTGTTTCTTGTAACAACCCCTTCACTATCAGTTTTGTTTCTGAATACCCACTTAGTACCAACAATAGACCTGTTCTTTGGTCTTGGTACTAGTGTCCACACTTCATTTCTCTCAAATTCATTTAACTCTTCTTGCATTGCTGTTATCCAGTCAGCATCTTTAAGAGCTTCTTCAACTTTCTTTGGCTCAGTTTGTGACAGGAATGCATGAAACAGACATTCATTTGTTGTTGCACTTCTTGTCCTTACTCTTGCATCTGGATCACCAATGATCAAATCAGGTGTGTGAGATTTGGTCCATTTCCTAGCTGAAGGCAAATGACTTCTCTCAAGGTTTGATCCTTCCCCTCGATCCATTTCTCCTGATTTTCTTGATTTCTTTCTTCATTCTCCGAGGCTCCCCCTGAATGTGACTGCTCAGTGTTTGAACTGTCAGATTTTGGACTTCCAGAGTTTGAGTCACCAGAGTTTGATTCAGAATTTTCAACTGAGTCATTATCAGAATTTGAGTTATCACTTTGATGAGATTCTTCATGCTCCCCCTCAACTGGTTCTTCTCTTGATTCTGGCTGAAAGGTCTCTTCAGTATTTAGCAGTAGAGGTTCAGAGTTTAGCTGAGCAGAGTTTGTCAGATCAGCCTCATCAGAGTTTAATTCATCAGAGATTAAATCTTCATTTTCGAAGTGCAGTTGATCATGTTCATTTACATCTTCAAGTCCAGTTATTTTCTTGTCATCAAAAGACACATGTATAGATTCCATGATCACTCTGGTTCTCAGATTATAAACTCTGAATGCCTTAGTTGACAGTGGATAGCCAACAAAAATTCCTTCATCTGCCTTCAGGTCAAATTTGGTCAACTGTTCAGGATGAGTTTTCAGCACAAAGTATTTGCACCAAAAATATGAAAATATTTCAGGTTTGGCTTCTTTTCTCTCACCATTTCATATGGTGTTTTTCCATGCTTGTTGATCAGAGTAGCATTCTGTGTAAAATAAGCCGTTTGAACAGCTTCTGCCCAGAAATAGGTTGGTAATTTTGCTTCATCAAGCATAGTTCTGGCAGCTTCTATCAAAGTTCTATTCTTCCTTTCAACTACACCATTATGTTGTGGAGTGCCAGGTGCAGAAAACTCTTGTTTAATTCCTTTGTTCTTGCAAAATTCTTCCATTGTTGAATTCCTGAATTCAGTTCCATTGTCACTTCTGATAATCTTCACTTGATTCTTTGATCCTTTGTCCAACTGCATTATATGTTCTGCCAGAGTTAATGCAGTTTCATCCTTCTTTGCTAGAAAATACACCCAAGTGAATCTGGTGTATTCATCAACAATGACTAGAGCATATTTCTTCTTTCCAAGAGACATAACATTCACTGGTCCAAAAAGATCAACATGAAGAAGATGATAAGGATCAACAATTGAAGACTCAGACTTGCTTTTGAAAGAAGCTTTTCTCTGTTTGGCCTTTTGACAAGAATCACACAGGCCTTCTGCATTCAACAAAGACTTTGGTAGTCCTCTCACAAGATCATTCTTTATTAGCTCATTGATGTTGTTTAGATTTAAATGAGAGAGTTTCTTATGCCATGTGACGCCCCCAAATCCGAGGTCAGAGATTCAGGTCGTCCCATCACCATCCAGCCATATCATACCTGTATTAGCTTTACAACTCAACAATACATCCATCCAGACCTCAATCTTACGCACATACAAGTTAGAGCCTCAGAAACGATAATCAAAAGTAACACTAAATATTACAATTCATCTGTACAATCCGGAATCTTACGCACTTCCACTTATACAACTACACTTGAAGACAAGTCTTACTATTACAGTTGAAAACCTATCAGACTTACTCTGTAGTATTTTTCAGGAACTAAATCATCTCCGGGGCAAATCTCCTACTCCTCTTCTGCTGGTGCGGAGTTAACCGACCAAATTCTTCTCTTTCTGAAAAGTTTTTATAAAGCAAGAATGAGCTACATAATGCTCAGCAAGTTCACCATTTTGAAAAATAATAAAGTGGTTTATTTTGAAAACGTTCCCAACTGTATGGGTATATATCTCAGATTACAAAACATAACTCGACAATATATATGTCCGAGTTTGAATAAAACATTTATACTCACTAAGGAGCTTTAAGAATAACATATGAATCCTTTATAAGGTTCTCATTTCAATATATCTCAAGTTTGAAAATATACACGTATGAGTATATCAGTTTCGGCAAAACACTCTACGGTTAACATAATGTACAGGGAATGCATTGATGCAAAACCTCTTTCCTTCCATTAGCTTAGAAGGTTTCTCATTCAAAAACATTTCATTCTTTGAACTAATTGCAAGAGTGCACTAACACGTGCCAATCTCTATAGAAAATCTTGCAGTTCTAGATACTGCACGATGTCAATATTTTTCTTATCAAAAACCACACTATCGGCAACTTGGCACTTATGCCCAAGAAGCAGTGTTTGAGTATTTTTCCAAAGTGGAGGATGGGACTGGAAGAAAACATAAAACCTGACAGGGATTGACGATGATCAGTCGTCACATCCAAGTCCAATAATCCGCGGGTCTTCTCTACTAATAGAAGGATAGAAACTACATCCGTAACTACCCTTGGGTGAAAACTACATCCGTAATCACCCTCGATGAAAACTACATCCGTAATCATCCTTCGGCAACACCTGGGCCGGAATAATAATTGATGGACCGCCTGGCTCACGGCCGCTTACACATCCCGGGAATCGTTCGTCAACGATTCCCACACCTGCCAGAGTCCCCTTTTTCTTTTCTTTTCAAAAATCATTTTGATAGAAAATTCGAGTAGTTGAAGTTCGACCTCGGTCGACCGATAATTCTTGAAAACGTACAAGAAGCAAAACCTGACCGGGGGTTTTCGAAAATGTTTTGGGTGGGAAAGAGTTTGAGTTTGAAAACGCTAAAGGTATCTTGGATTAGTTTTGTCTTTAAAATAATGAACGATAATTAATAAATAATATTTTGAGATTTAATATAAACAATTAATAAAATAATTATTTAATTAAAATAAGCTTTTAATCCAAGATAGACATTTTTGAGTATTTTTAACAACGTAAAATAATAAATACTTAAGTATACGATACTTCCCGATTGACTCTTCGGGATTTCGTAATTTAATCACGACACAATAATATACCGCTCCCCGGTCAATAGTATATTTGGACCGCTACGACCTCTATTGCTAGAGTCGTTGTCCGAAGAAAACATTTTCATTCTAAGTTCAAGGGTGTACAAACACATATGCATATATCTCAAACTTCAACATAATCTCGTAAAGCATAAGCATATAATACGTTTGGAAGCTATAAACACAATAGTGAAAATCCTTATATATAAGTTTTGGGAAGTAAACTTGCATAGGTAAAATCAAGAAGTTAATCTTTTGAAATTAAATACTTAGAGTTGGAAAACTTGCCTGGAATCCAGAGTACATCTCTCATGTTCCACTCGTTCCAGATAGTTCTAGAAACAGACATAATAATATTGGTTAGCCTTCTTAACCGAAACAACTACCAAGACCACTTATAAGTACACTTAACTTCGTTAACTGATTACGAGCTTATCAACGCCTTTTAACTTCACCAAGTTCTTAGTCATTTCTAATAAGATTTAATTTGCCTGACACTTCACTTCCTCGGGACTACTTCATTCATTCATAAAACTATTTTGTCAACATCCTCTAATCCAATTCTTTACTCCAGTACGTAGTCTTGATATTCCTCAACAACTTTCGTGTTTTGACCGGCTTGTAATTGTCCTTTTATCTTATCCAAAATGGCTCGTCAAAATAGTGCTCCTAGAGTTGACTTTTCGGGAAGTTACTATTACGTGACTCGCATTCCAACATTTTTAATAAATTGTAAAATCCATAATTAAATACGAAACCACCTCAAGGAACTTCTTAAGTGTTTATGATATCTATCAAAATTGCTTCGATATGGAAAACACGAGCGTAGGTAGGCAAGACGGATTTTAGAAACTTGGTCAACTACGAAGTTGCACTATTTTCGATGGTTTCACTAAAACGCTCATAACTCCTTAACCGTTAACTCAAATGATGAACCGTTTTCGCGTGTACGATCTAGAGAATATCTAGAATATAATCCAACAAAGTTTTATCCCTGGTCAGGGGACTCATTTTCCGAGTTTCTCAGAACAGGGCAGTGGCTATGCAGGGCATGTTGTCGTCGCGCAACTTTGGTTCGAACATTTTTATAAAATCGAAAAATTAACCTTTTTACATAATTCTTTTTGGAATGCCTTCCTTACTGTGAAATATTGTTATCTTCAACTTTTCATAATATTGTGACATTATTAAGGGTCCGAATGTTGTACACAAACAAGGGACTAGCAGCAGTTTTTCAATCAGGACCACCTTGCCCTACAAGGGTCATATCTCACAAACTACAAATCATCTCGAGATGCATTTTATATTCATAGAGACTACAAAACAAGACCTTTCAAATGATGGCCAGTTGGTTTTAAGGTGACAATTCTAAGTGGTCCGAATTCACTGTCAAAGACAGAACAGATTCCAAAGTCCTTAACAAGATCATTCTCAACAACTCTCTTCAAGGATTCAATATTAACATCAACTAAAAAGCATTCAACACTCCAAGAACTTCATCCTTAACACATTCTCAACTCCATACTTTTCAAACAAATCTCACAACACCATAATAATCATAACTTATCAAGATTTCATCATCTAAAGTTCAAACCATCAAGAACTTCTAATACAACATCACTACACTAACATACCTAAAACTCATCATAAAACTCATCTTTAAATAAATGGTAAGAAATGTTTATACCTTCCTTGAAGCTTGTTCAACCCTAAAAATGCTTATAAACCTTAAGGGAGCCTTGATCCAACCTTATAAGCCTTAAACTTGCAAAAGAAATCAAGAATCAAGTTAGTAAATTTTCGGAGTTACTATTCACGCTCAACTTTGAGCATGAATTTGACTGGGTTATACTAATTGGATGGACTTGAAATTTTGAACATACCTTGCCTATGATATGAGGGAGCGATGGTTAAAATTTGGTGATTTTAGGATGAGTAGAATTTGAGTTATGAATTTTTCTTCAAGATCAGTTCATGCTGGGCAGTTTTCTGGAAAATGGGGTGGGGAAAGTTTGCTTTGCTTTTTTTTTCTTGCTTTCTTGATACATATAATGATATATTGCATGTATATAATTTCTATATAGATCAGATGTGTGATTGTAAGAGTATGGAGTGGTACTTGTTGTGTGCCAAAGTCTAAAAGCACAATAGTAGGTTTTGACAAAAATGACTAACTAGCTTAAATGGTGGAACTTGTCTTCCTAACTAGATTCTAGCATTTAGTTGGTTTCTAAGTATGTGGTTTGCATGGACTATTGACTTGCCACCTTGCATGGTTTCCAAGTACTTAGCTTATTTTCCATCACTTATGCCATTTGATTCATTATTCGCTCGGTGTTCGATATCAAAATGATTCCGTAAATCGACGTCTTACCGAAAGTACCTTTTACCCTTAACGTTTTCCATTGTAACTTAAATTCCATAAAATTCCATAATTAGGGGATTTCCCTTGTCACGTGATTCTCATATTCTTTAATATCTCGTGAATTACCAAATAAATAGTAGAAATGAAAATCTTCGCATTCCGACGACTTTTACATACTCTTGATCTTTTTGTAAGAGAACACTACGTTCTAAATAAAAATAAAATAAAATTCCATCATAAATATTATGTGGGCTCAAAAGTTTTCCTCAATTCCATAAAATCACTATTTATAAAATTCTAAAATTATTCCAAAAATTAGGGTTCTTACAGTCTCCCCTCCTTAAAAGGATTCCGTCCCGGAATCTAAAGAAGATAGTCGTGGGTAATTCCAGCTTCACCCTCTCCAACTCTCAGGTTGCCATTTCGATCCTTTCGTTCTCTTGTCTTGTTTCTGAACGCATGCTCTTCTCGACCTGTATTCCTTATTGATTGTTCTATGAATGGCAACTCCTGTCCTACTACTTATACGTTTATACTTTGTTGTATTCCTAGCATCTGTGTTGGGTCTTCGTATCATAAGCTCGTGAGAAACCTTGGGGTCGTAACTCATAATCTGAGATAACGTCAATACGTACGATATTCCTCGTATTTATTGGCTTGATTAGCCCATATGGGTTGCCTCCCGTCAGCCGCTACCACCTGCTCGGAATACTATATAGTCTCCTTTATACGTCGAACCAGCTCGGTACCTATATTTCCGTTCGTTGATTTCTCCGCAAGAAGATCGAAACTTCCTTCGTAGTAAGCTCTACAAGTGACATCCTTAAACTCGCACGTTGACTATCGTGATAATAAAATTCCTATTGTTGATAACGATTATCCCCGACTGCCTCGTGAAATCCAAGGCACGACGTTTAACATAAATTCGATAGTCTAGATATTTCATTTACTTTGTCCGTTGGTCATGAATCGTAATAGCACACATGTTCGATCTCATGGTCAAACATATTTGAAAGTACCTTCAGTATTCGAGATTCACCCTTTGGTCTCTATTTGCCACAATCGCTACAGAAGCTCCACATTGTGCCACTATCTTTGTCGTATATAAATCGATAATCTTCTAATTGGAAAACCTCTCGTTGGAAAGTCAACTTGGTTGGTCTAACAATTATAATGAAATAATGTCATTGCTTGACTCGATCTTTGGTGTTCCTATCATGAATTTTATCGTAATACTCTTGTCCACGTCCCGGATTCTCTACAAGAGGGAATAATCCAATAGGCCTTTGTCATTCTGCTTTTAACATATCCCGTTTATACCTAATAATTTTCCAATACCATTCTTCGCATTCGGTCGCCAGACATTTTCTTAATTCTATATACATCCTCGTCGTTCCCCATAATTCAGTAATTTTCCTCTACTATTGTTCTTTATTGTATATCCTTTGTTCTCTCGGTCCATTCTGACCAAATTCTAAATAATCCTTTCCATAGGTATCGGACACCACGCTGGCCTTTTTGGGTAATGACGAATTCATTCATCATATTACTTATCCCCTTCCACCATCTTCTCTTCCCTAAATTTAAGTTCTAATACGAAGGTCTACTTATGGCCCTTGTGGTAAAACTTAACACTTTTTCTCTTAAGTTAATGTCTTAGTTTCTGTGTGACCACCATCATGGCTAATCCTGAATCACAATTAGTATATCTTATCCCGTACTTCTTACGTTGCTTAGACGCATAGGCAATCATCCATTTTTTTGCTAAGTAAGTTTCACATGCTTGCCATAATATTTCTCCCCTTTTCATACATCTCGCCTCCACATTAGTTTCCCCTAAAGGTTATGTCTTACATCGCAATCAATTTGCATCTCTTGAGGCAGGGAAAGGCTCGATAATTCCAGAATCCATTAATATACCATCCTGACAACATTTAGTAAGAGCGTACTCTCAATTAGCTCACTATTCCTTATGTCATTCCTCACAATCATATTAAAGGTCCTTGTGGTATGCCCCGACATGTTATTCCTACTTTAAATAATCACTCGGCATAATGCTCCGGCTGCATAATTACAACATTTGGTTTTTGCTCTCATATTGGTGCAACGGTTCACAATTGTACCTCCCGTTCACCTTAGAGTAATCACTTTTGAAAGGAATGGTTTCAAAATAGCAAGGTCCAATAGATAATTTCAATAAGAATTCCACATTGGATGTTCCAAGAATGTTGATGGTTCCAAATACTAGGAGTCTCGATTTTCGGAGATGTAAGGATGGACAAAAGAGTACAACAAGGTTTATTCCTTCATGTCCTGATAATTTTGTAATGTGATGTCATAGAGAATGTTGCACGAGGGCAATGATTGTTGGATACAAAAGTCATAAAGACGGTCTTTATACAATTCTTACATCTGGTGAATACTTTTCCTCTTGAAAAGAAAAAAAATAAAATAAAAAAAAATAAAAAAAATAGAGGATCTAAAAAGTCCCATTGATAAAGGTCAACCGATCGAAAGAAATTCTACTCTATGACAATAAAAATGAAGCAGTTTATCATTCAAGTAATCTATGGTTTCAAATGTATCTTCATATATGAATGAAAGAACAGAATATTCAAGTGACATAAAGTCTGGTACGAAGATGGGTAGAATTCAAGTTGAGTGGGCGACCTCACTAGGTCTCAATCAAGTTATTCGTCAAAACTTTCATTATCATACTTTACCACATGCAAAATGCATTGAGGAATTGCTGAATGAATTAAATTGGGAGTTGGACCAGTGAAACAATAACTAGTCCTTTTCAAGAAACACTAGCAACTAGCTAGACAAAATTTGCTAGTTCGCCTGTTTGAGACATCACCACTAGCTAGGACAATTAGCTAGGTGTTCTTCACAACATTACAATTTTGACTAGTTAGAACAATCAACTAGTCATTCATATTGACATATCGACTAGCCAGTTTCAATTGGCAAGAACGGAATTTCAACATCGTAGCCACTGAAGAAACTTTAGGCTACTCGGACAACGAATGGAAATAAGAAGTTATTAAGTTTGAAAAAAAAAAGAAAACTATAAAACATGAAGAGAATGTTCTAGGTATCGGAACAATCGATAACCTCTCATCAAATATTACTTATTAGTGAAACGGTCCACCCAAGGGTGCCTCCGTACACATGCTTTATCAGATCTTACAGCAGAATGAAATTCAGAATACTAGTATCAAAATGATATCCTTACTATGATTTCAATGTACGACGCACAATCTCATTTTGAATAGAAGAAAGGATTCATGAGGAATATCTGGATGTTAGATCATCCCTGTTCTCAACAAGTTGATAAATATTTATGGGCTCGACTGAAGAGTGCAAGTATGAAAGAAGTAGTCAAAATATCAATATTCGTTTAGGAATATTCATTGATTAATTAAGGAAACAATTGTTGAACATTCCTTGGATAATTGAAAGGAAGTGTAAATAGTCCTGAGCAGAACGAAATAATTACAAACTTCAAATAGAATACTCGGGGATCAAATAAGATACTTTGGATGAGTCCCGGTTTAGAGAAAGTACATCACTGGTGGTTATTCCACAAGTTTGAAGTAGAAAGCTAGAAGGATTATCTGATATAAACTAATCGAGGTAACATGGTTAATGAAGAGTTTAAAATGAAGTAGTGCACCAGCCGGTAGTTACCAAGATAAGTTAATAATCATTCGTGCATCTCATTATCACCACTATGAGGGTAACTCCATCTCTTCGTCTTCGTAATACAAGACACCAACTAGTGCGTCTCTCAATCTTCATCTTAGAGTCAATTATCGAGTTAGGGTTTCACAAATATATCTATCATCTTCGTGCTTTATCTTGAAGACCAAGCTTCACATCATTCCGGGGACACCTGGTAAGTCCATAGGGTCCTACTTCATGCCATCCGACAAGAATCACGAGTGGCCAGTTCCCCCTGGGAACAGATCAAAGAGATCTCTCAGGGATCTCAGTGCAGTCCATAGGTTCAGTGGCGGGTGTGTGCAGGTGAACATATACCAAAAATATTGAGGTCTACAATACATATATACGTAGTCCCTGATAAAATCTTTATCAAAGGATCCCACTCTAGACCCATTGGTCTTTTCTTTTGGTAGACTCTGAGATCACTGTATCGCTCGATGCAACCATATTCAACTTCACTTGAGTCCCTTTGTTAATTCTACTTGTTTGTTCTCTAAGTTGAACTACCATGCTCTAGCGCCCGAACCATGCGCGGAATCATCTAGCACGCTCGTCTTATGATAACATTCTCGTATAACACATGTAAAATTTGCCATCAAGGGTAATGAAATCCACAACGGCATAGTAACCACCTTTCAAGTAAACCCGTTACTTATCAAAAATCGGATCTTATAGCCAAAGTAAAAGGCTGTCATCATTCCAATTACTAAGTACCCTTAATTATGTAGGGAAGTCTAAACTTCTTGATTCTTAAAATGCTGCCTCCTAAATTGTGGAGGAATATGGGCCACAAAATTTATGCCAGCCTAGTCATCCGATCATATTGGCAATATCGCCTCTACCTCAGCTGCTCTTGAGATTTTGCTATGCTTCCTATATCATTACATATGATAGGTCATGTACGACTCTCAAACCTCTATTCATCATTCTGAAGGTCTCTAAGGATTCTATCGACCCTAGTATAATACCTCCAGTAAACACTCCAGTCCATTCTACTCACCTGTACCTCTTCCGGTAGTCCAATGATAAGTTTACTACGATCTCTTATGTCATTCTCCGACTTAGACTTAACTCTCAACACTCTCGTTTCCGAGTACTGTAACTTATCTCTCTGATACCATTTCTGTGACGCCCCCAAATCCGAGGTCAGAGATTCAGGTCGTCCCATCACCATCCAGCCATATCATACCTGTATTAGCTTTACAACTCAACAATACATCCATCCAGACCTCAATCTTACGCACATACAAGTTAGAGCCTCAGAAACGATAATCAAAAGTAACACTAAATATTACAATTCATCTGTACAATCCGGAATCTTACGCACTTCCACTTATACAACTACACTTGAAGACAAGTCTTACTATTACAGTTGAAAACCTATCAGACTTACTCTGTAGTATTTTTCAGGAACTAAATCATCTCCGGGGCAAATCTCCTACTCCTCTTCTGCTGGTGCGGAGTTAACCGACCAAATTCTTCTCTTTCTGAAAAGTTTTTATAAAGCAAGAATGAGCTACATAATGCTCAGCAAGTTCACCATTTTGAAAAATAATAAAGTGGTTTATTTTGAAAACGTTCCCAACTGTATGGGTATATATCTCAGATTACAAAACATAACTCGACAATATATATGTCCGAGTTTGAATAAAACATTTATACTCACTAAGGAGCTTTAAGAATAACATATGAATCCTTTATAAGGTTCTCATTTCAATATATCTCAAGTTTGAAAATATACACGTATGAGTATATCAGTTTCGGCAAAACACTCTACGGTTAACATAATGTACAGGGAATGCATTGATGAAAAACCTCTTTCCTTCCATTAGCTTAGAAGGTTTCTCATTCAAAAACATTTCATTCTTTGAACTAATTGCAAGAGTGCACTAACACGTGCCAATCTCTATAGAAAATCTTGCAGTTCTAGATACTGCACGATGTCAATATTTTTCTTATCAAAAACCACACTATCGGCAACTTGGCACTTATGCCCAAGAAGCAGTGTTTGAGTATTTTTCCAAAGTGGAGGATGTGACTGGAAGAAAACATAAAACCTGACAGGGATTGACGATGATCAGTCGTCACATCCAAGTCCAATAATCCGCGGGTCTTCTCTACTAGTAGAAGGATAGAAACTACATCCGTAACTACCCTTGGGTGAAAACTACATCCGTAATCACCCTCGATGAAAACTACATCCGTAATCATCCTTCGGCAACACCTGGGCCGGAATAATAATTGATGGACCGCCTGGCTCACGGCCGCTTACACATCCCGGGAATCGTTCGTCAACGATTCCCACACCTGCCAGAGTCCCCTTTTTCTTTTCTTTTCAAAAATCATTTTGATAGAAAATTCGAGTAGTTGAAGTTCGACCTCAGTCGACCGATAATTCTTGAAAACGTACAAGAAGCAAAACCTGACCGGGGGTTTTCGAAAATGTTTTGGGTGGGAAAGAGTTTGAGTTTGAAAACGCTAAAGGTATCTTGGATTAGTTTTGTCTTTAAAATAATGAACGATAATTAATAAATAATATTTTGAGATTTAATATAAACAATTAATAAAATAATTATTTAATTAAAATAAGCTTTTAATCCAAGATAGACATTTTTGAGTATTTTTAACAACGTAAAATAATAAATACTTAAGTATACGATACTTCCCGATTGACTCTTCGGGATTTCGTAATTTAATCACGACACAATAATATACCGCTCCCCGGTCAATAGTATATTTGGACCGCTACGACCTCTATTGCTAGAGTCGTTGTCCGAAGAAAACATTTTCATTCTAAGTTCAAGGGTGTACAAACACATATGCATATATCTCAAACTTCAACATAATCTCGTAAAGCATAAGCATATAATACGTTTGGAAGCTATAAACACAATAGTGAAAATCCTTATATATAAGTTTTGGGAAGTAAACTTGCATAGGTAAAATCAAGAAGTTAATCTTTTGAAATTAAATACTTAGAGTTGGAAAACTTGCCTGGAATCCAGAGTACATCTCTCATGTTCCACTCGTTCCAGATAGTTCTAGAAACAGACATAATAATATTGGTTAGCCTTCTTAACCGAAACAACTACCAAGACCACTTATAAGTACACTTAACTTCGTTAACTGATTACGAGCTTATCAACGCCTTTTAACTTCACCAAGTTCTTAGTCATTTCTAATAAGATTTAATTTGCCTGACACTTCACTTCCTCGGGACTACTTCATTCATTCATAAAACTATTTTGTCAACATCCTCTAATCCAATTCTTTACTCCAGTACGTAGTCTTGATATTCCTCAACAAATTTCGTGTTTTGACCGGCTTGTAATTGTCCTTTTATCTTATCCAAAATGGCTCGTCAAAATAGTGCTCCTAGAGTTGACTTTTCGGGAAGTTACTATTACGTGACTCGCATTCCAACATTTTTAATAAATTGTAAAATCCATAATTAAATACGAAACCACCTCAAGGAACTTCTTAAGTGTTTATGATATCTATCAAAATTGCTTCGATATGGAAAACACGAGCGTAGGTAGGCAAGACGGATTTTAGAAACTTGGTCAACTACGAAGTTGCACTATTTTCGATGGTTTCACTAAAACGCTCATAACTCCTTAACCGTTAACTCAAATGATGCACCGTTTTCGCGTGTACGATCTAGAGAATATCTAGAATATAATCCAACAAAGTTTTATCCCTGGTCAGGGGACTCATTTTCCGAGTTTCTCAGAACAGGGCAGTGGCTATGCAGGGCATGTTGTCGTCGCGCAACTTTGGTTCGAACATTTTTATAAAATCGAAAAATTAACCTTTTTACATAATTCTTTTTGGAATGCCTTCCTTACTGTGAAATATTGTTATCTTCAACTTTTCATAATATTGTGACATTATTAAGGGTCCGAATGTTGTACACAAACAAGGGACTAGCAGCAGTTTTTCAATCAGGACCACCTTGCCCTACAAGGGTCATATCTCACAAACTACAAATCATCTCGAGATGCATTTTATATTCATAGAGACTACAAAACAAGACCTTTCAAATGATGGCCAGTTGGTTTTAAGGTGACAATTCTAAGTGGTCCGAATTCACTGTCAAAGACAGAACAGATTCCAAAGTCCTTAACAAGATCATTCTCAACAACTCTCTTCAAGGATTCAATATTAACATCAACTAAAAAGCATTCAACACTCCAAGAACTTCATCCTTAACACATTCTCAACTCCATACTTTTCAAACAAATCTCACAACACCATAATAATCATAACTTATCAAGATTTCATCATCTAAAGTTCAAACCATCAAGAACTTCTAATACAACATCACTACACTAACATACCTAAAACTCATCATAAAACTCATCTTTAAATAAATGGTAAGAAATGTTTATACCTTCCTTGAAGCTTGTTCAACCCTAAAAATGCTTATAAACCTTAAGGGAGCCTTGATCCAACCTTATAAGCCTTAAACTTGCAAAAGAAATCAAGAATCAAGTTAGTAAATTTTCGGAGTTACTATTCACGCTCAACTTTGAGCATGAATTTGACTGGGTTATACTAATTGGATGGACTTGAAATTTTGAACATACCTTGCCTATGATATGAGGGAGCGATGGTTAAAATTTGGTGATTTTAGGATGAGTAGAATTTGAGTTATGAATTTTTCTTCAAGATCAGTTCATGCTGGGCAGTTTTCTGGAAAATGGGGTGGGGAAAGTTTGCTTTGCTTTTTTTTTTCTTGCTTTCTTGATACATATAATGATATATTGCATGTATATAATTTCTATATAGATCAGATGTGTGATTGTAAGAGTATGGAGTGGTACTTGTTGTGTGCCAAAGTCTAAAAGCACAATAGTAGGTTTTGACAAAAATGACTAACTAGCTTAAATGGTGGAACTTGTCTTCCTAACTAGATTCTAGCATTTAGTTGGTTTCTAAGTATGTGGTTTGCATGGACTATTGACTTGCCACCTTGCATGGTTTCCAAGTACTTAGCTTATTTTCCATCACTTATGCCATTTGATTCATTATTCGCTCGGTGTTCGATATCAAAATGATTCCGTAAATCGACGTCTTACCGAAAGTACCTTTTACCCTTAACGTTTTCCATTGTAACTTAAATTCCATAAAATTCCATAATTAGGGGATTTCCCTTGTCACGTGATTCTCATATTCTTTAATATCTCGTGAATTACCAAATAAATAGTAGAAATGAAAATCTTCGCATTCCGACGACTTTTACATACTCTTGATCTTTTTGTAAGAGAACACTACGTTCTAAATAAAAATAAAATAAAATTCCATCATAAATATTATGTGGGCTCAAAAGTTTTCCTCAATTCCATAAAATCACTATTTATAAAATTCTAAAATTATTCCAAAAATTAGGGTTCTTACAGTCTCCCCTCCTTAAAAGGATTCCGTCCCGGAATCTAAAGAAGATAGTCGTGGGTAATTCCAGCTTCACCCTCTCCAACTCTCAGGTTGCCATTTCGATCCTTTCGTTCTCTTGTCTTGTTTCTGAACGCATGCTCTTCTCGACCTGTATTCCTTATTGATTGTTCTATGAATGGCAACTCCTGTCCTACTACTTATACGTTTATACTTTGTTGTATTCCTAGCATCTGTGTTGGGTCTTCGTATCATAAGCTCGTGAGAAACCTTGGGGTCGTAACTCATAATCTGAGATAACGTCAATACGTACGATATTCCTCGTATTTATTGGCTTGATTAGCCCATATGGGTTGCCTCCCGTCAGCCGCTACCACCTGCTCGGAATACTATATAGTCTCCTTTATACGTCGAACCAGCTCGGTACCTATATTTCCGTTCGTTGATTTCTCCGCAAGAAGATCGAAACTTCCTTCGTAGTAAGCTCTACAAGTGACATCCTTAAACTCGCACGTTGACTATCGTGATAATAAAATTCCTATTGTTGATAACGATTATCCCCGACTGCCTCGTGAAATCCAAGGCACGACGTTTAACATAAATTCGATAGTCTAGATATTTCATTTACTTTGTCCGTTGGTCTTGAATCGTAATAGCACACATGTTCGATCTCATGGTCAAACATATTTGAAAGTACCTTCAGTATTCGAGATTCACCCTTTGGTCTCTATTTGCCACAATCGCTACAGAAGCTCCACATTGTGCCACTATCTTTGTCGTATATAAATCGATAATCTTCTAATTGGAAAACCTCTCGTTGGAAAGTCAACTTGGTTGGTCTAACAATTATAATGAAATAATGTCATTGCTTGACTCGATCTTTGGTGTTCCTATCATGAATTTTATCGTAATACTCTTGTCCACGTCCCGGATTCTCTACAAGAGGGAATAATCCAATAGGCCTTTGTCATTCTGCTTTTAACATATCCCGTTTATACCTAATAATTTTCCAATACCATTCTTCGCATTCGGTCGCCAGACATTTTCTTAATTCTATATACATCCTCGTCGTTCCCCATAATTCAGTAATTTTCCTCTACTATTGTTCTTTATTGTATATCCTTTGTTCTCTCGGTCCATTCTGACCAAATTCTAAATAATCCTTTCCATAGGTATCGGACACCACGCTGGCCTTTTTGGGTAATGACGAATTCATTCATCATATTACTTATCCCCTTCCACCATCTTCTCTTCCCTAAATTTAAGTTCTAATACGAAGGTCTACTTATGGCCCTTGTGGTAAAACTTAACACTTTTTCTCTTAAGTTAACGTCTTAGTTTCCGTGTGACCACCATCATGGCTAATCCTGAATCACAATTAGTATATCTTATCCCGTACTTCTTACGTTGCTTAGACGCATAGGCAATCATCCATTTTTTTGCTAAGTAAGTTTCACATGCTTGCCACAATATTTCTCCCCTTTTCATACATCTCGCCTCCACATTAGTTTCCCCTAAAGGTTATGTCTTACATCGCAATCAATTTGCATCTCTTGAGGCAGGGAAAGGCTCGATAATTCCAGAATCCATTAATATACCATCCTGACAACATTTAGTAAGAGCGTACTCTCAATTAGCTCACTATTCCTTATGTCATTCCTCACAATCATATTAAAGGTCCTTGTGGTATGCCCCGACATGTTATTCCTACTTTAAATAATCACTCGGCATAATGCTCCGGCTGCATAATTACAACATTTGGTTTTTGCTCTCATATTGGTGCAACGGTTCACAATTGTACCTCCCGTTCACCTTAGAGTAATCACTTTTGAAAGGAATGGTTTCAAAATAGCAAGGTCCAATAGATAATTTCAATAAGAATTCCACATTGGATGTTCCAAGAATGTTGATGGTTCCAAATACTAGGAGTCTCGATTTTCGGAGATGTAAGGATGGACAAAAGAGTACAACAAGGTTTATTCCTTCATGTCCTGATAATTTTGTAATGTGATGTCATAGAGAATGTTGCACGAGGGCAATGATTGTTGGATACAAAAGTCATAAAGACGGTCTTTATACAATTCTTACATCTGGTGAATACTTTTCCTCTTGAAAAGAAAAAAAATAAAATAAAAAAAAATAAAAAAAAATAGAGGATCTAAAAAGTCCCATTGATAAAGGTCAACCGATCGAAAGAAATTCTACTCTATGACAATAAAAATGAAGCAGTTTATCATTCAAGTAATCTATGGTTTCAAATGTATCTTCATATATGAATGAAAGAACAGAATATTCAAGTGACATAAAGTCTGGTACGAAGATGGGTAGAATTCAAGTTGAGTGGGCGACCTCACTAGGTCTCAATCAAGTTATTCGTCAAAACTTTCATTATCATACTTTACCACATGCAAAATGCATTGAGGAATTGCTGAATGAATTAAATTGGGAGTTGGACCAGTGAAACAATAACTAGTCCTTTTCAAGAAACACTAGCAACTAGCTAGACAAAATTTGCTAGTTCGCCTGTTTGAGACATCACCACTAGCTAGGACAATTGGCTAGGTGTTCTTCACAACATTACAATTTTGACTAGTTAGAACAATCAACTAGTCATTCATATTGACATATCGACTAGCCAGTTTCAATTGGCTAGAACGGAATTTCAACATCGTAGCCACTGAAGAAACTTTAGGCTACTCGGACAACGAATGGAAATAAGAAGTTATTAAGTTTGAAAAAAAAAAGAAAACTATAAAACATGAAGAGAATGTTCTAGGTATCGGAACAATCGATAACCTCTCATCAAATATTACTTATCAGTGAAACGGTCCACCCAAGGGTGCCTCCGTACACATGCTTTATCAGATCTTACAGCAGAATGAAATTCAGAATACTAGTATCAAAATGATATCCTTACTATGATTTCAATGTACGACGCACAATCTCATTTTGAATAGAAGAAAGGATTCATGAGGAATATCTGGATGTTAGATCATCCCTGTTCTCAACAAGTTGATAAATATTTATGGGCTCGACTGAAGAGTGCAAGTATGAAAGAAGTAGTCAAAATATCAATATTCGTTTAGGAATATTCATTGATTAATTAAGGAAACAATTGTTGAACATTCCTTGGATAATTGAAAGGAAGTGTAAATAGTCCTGAGCAGAACGAAATAATTACAAACTTCAAATAGAATACTCGGGGATCAAATAAGATACTTTGGATGAGTCCCGGTTTAGAGAAAGTACATCACTGGTGGTTATTCCACAAGTTTGAAGTAGAAAGCTAGAAGGATTATCTGATATAAACTAATCGAGGTAACATGGTTAATGAAGAGTTTAAAATGAAGTAGTGCACCAGCCGGTAGTTACCAAGATAAGTTAATAATCATTCGTGCATCTCATTATCACCACTATGAGGGTAACTCCATCTCTTCGTCTTCGTAATACAAGACACCAACTAGTGCGTCTCTCAATCTTCATCTTAGAGTCAATTATCGAGTTAGGGTTTCACAAATATATCTATCATCTTCGTGCTTTATCTTGAAGACCAAGCTTCACATCATTCCGGGGACACCTGGTAAGTCCATAGGGTCCTACTTCATGCCTTCCGACAAGAATCACGAGTGGCCAGTTCCCCCTGGGAACAGATCAAAGAGATCTCTCAGGGATCTCAGTGCAGTCCATAGGTTCAGTGGCGGGTGTGTGCAGGTGAACATATACCAAAAATATTGAGGTCTACAATACATATATACGTAGTCCCTGATAAAATCTTTATCAAAGGATCCCACTCTAGACCCATTGGTCTTTTCTTTTGGTAGACTCTGAGATCACTGTATCGCTCGATGCAACCATATTCAACTTCACTTGAGTCCCTTTGTTAATTCTACTTGTTTGTTCTCTAAGTTGAACTACCATGCTCTAGCGCCCGAACCATGCGCGGAATCATCTAGCACGCTCGTCTTATGATAACATTCTCGTATAACACATGTAAAATTTGCCATCAAGGGTAATGAAATCCACAACGGCATAGTAACCACCTTTCAAGTAAACCCGTTACTATCAAAAATCGGATCTTATAGCCAAAGTAAAAGGCTGTCATCATTCCAATTACTAAGTACCCTTAATTATGTAGGGAAGTCTAAACTTCTTGATTCTTAAAATGCTGCCTCCTAAATTGTGGAGGAATATGGGCCACAAAATTTATGCCAGCCTAGTCATCCGATCATATTGGCAATATCGCCTCTACCTCAGCTGCTCTTGAGATTTTGCTATGCTTCCTATATCATTACATATGATAGGTCATGTACGACTCTCAAACCTCTATTCATCATTCTGAAGGTCTCTAAGGATTCTATCGACCCTAGTATAATACCTCCAGTAAACACTCCAGTCCATTCTACTCACCTGTACCTCTTCCGGTAGTCCAATGATAAGTTTACTACGATCTCTTATGTCATTCTCCGACTTAGACTTAACTCTCAACACTCTCGTTTCCGAGTACTGTAACTTATCTCTCTGATACCATTTCTGTGACGCCCCCAAATCCGAGGTCAGAGATTCAGGTCGTCCCATCACCATCCAGCCATATCATACCTGTATTAGCTTTACAACTCAACAATACATCCATCCAGACCTCAATCTTACGCACATACAAGTTAGAGCCTCAGAAACGATAATCAAAAGTAACACTAAATATTACAATTCATCTGTACAATCCGGAATCTTACGCACTTCCACTTATACAACTACACTTGAAGACAAGTCTTACTATTACAGTTGAAAACCTATCAGACTTACTCTGTAGTATTTTTCAGGAACTAAATCATCTCCGGGGCAAATCTCCTACTCCTCTTCTGCTGGTGCGGAGTTAACCGACCAAATTCTTATCTTTCTGAAAAGTTTTTATAAAGCAAGAATGAGCTACATAATGCTCAGCAAGTTCACCATTTTGAAAAATAATAAAGTGGTTTATTTTGAAAACGTTCCCAACTGTATGGGTATATATCTCAGATTACAAAACATAACTCGACAATATATATGTCCGAGTTTGAATAAAACATTTATACTCACTAAGGAGCTTTAAGAATAACATATGAATCCTTTATAAGGTTCTCATTTCAATATATCTCAAGTTTGAAAATATACACGTATGAGTATATCAGTTTCGGCAAAACACTCTACGGTTAACATAATGTACAGGGAATGCATTGATGAAAAACCTCTTTCCTTCCATTAGCTTAGAAGGTTTCTCATTCAAAAACATTTCATTCTTTGAACTAATTGTAAGAGTGCACTAACACGTGCCAATCTCTATAGAAAATCTTGCAGTTCTAGATACTGCACGATGTCAATATTTTTCTTATCAAAAACCACACTATCGGCAACTTGGCACTTATGCCCAAGAAGCAGTGTTTGAGTATTTTTCCAAAGTGGAGGATGTGACTGGAAGAAAACATAAAACCTGACAGGGATTGACGATGATCAGTCGTCACATCCAAGTCCAATAATCCGCGGGTCTTCTCTACTAGTAGAAGGATAGAAACTACATCCGTAACTACCCTTGGGTGAAAACTACATCCGTAATCACCCTCGATGAAAACTACATCCGTAATCATCCTTCGGCAACACCTGGGCCGGAATAATAATTGATGGACCGCCTGGCTCACGGCCGCTTACACATCCCGGGAATCGTTCGTCAACGATTCCCACACCTGCCAGAGTCCCCTTTTTCTTTTCTTTTCAAAAATCATTTTGATAGAAAATTCGAGTAGTTGAAGTTCGACCTCAGTCGACCGATAATTCTTGAAAACGTACAAGAAGCAAAACCTGACCGGGGGTTTTCGAAAATGTTTTGGATGGGAAAGAGTTTGAGTTTGAAAACGCTAAAGGTATCTTGGATTAGTTTTGTCTTTAAAATAATGAACGATAATTAATAAATAATATTTTGAGATTTAATATAAACAATTAATAAAATAATTATTTAATTAAAATAAGCTTTTAATCCAAGATAGACATTTTTGAGTATTTTTAACAACGTAAAATAATAAATACTTAAGTATACGATACTTCCCGATTGACTCTTCGGGATTTCGTAATTTAATCACGACACAATAATATACCGCTCCCCGGTCAATAGTATATTTGGACCGCTACGACCTATATTGCTAGAGTCGTTGTCCGAAGAAAACATTTTCATTCTAAGTTCAAGGGTGTACAAACACATATGCATATATCTCAAACTTCAACATAATCTCGTAAAGCATAAGCATATAATACGTTTGGAAGCTATAAACACAATAGTGAAAATCCTTATATATAAGTTTTGGGAAGTAAACTTGCATAGGTAAAATCAAGAAGTTAATCTTTTGAAATTAAATACTTAGAGTTGGAAAACTTGCCTGGAATCCAGAGTACATCTCTCATGTTCCACTCGTTCCAGATAGTTCTAGAAACAGACATAATAATATTGGTTAGCCTTCTTAACCGAAACAACTACCAAGACCACTTATAAGTACACTTAACTTCGTTAACTAATTACGAGCTTATCAACGCCTTTTAACTTCACCAAGTTCTTAGTCATTTCTAATAAGATTTAATTTGCCTGACACTTCACTTCCTCGGGACTACTTCATTCATTCATAAAACTATTTTGTCAACATCCTCTAATCCAATTCTTTACTCCAGTACGTAGTCTTGATATTCCTCAACAACTTTCGTGTTTTGACCGGCTTGTAATTGTCCTTTTATCTTATCCAAAATGGCTCGTCAAAATAGTGCTCCTAGAGTTGACTTTTCGGGAAGTTACTATTACGTGACTCGCATTCCAACATTTTTAATAAATTGTAAAATCCATAATTAAATACGAAACCACCTCAAGGAACTTCTTAAGTGTTTATGATATCTATCAAAATTGCTTCGATATGGAAAACACGAGCGTAGGTAGGCAAGACGGATTTTAGAAACTTGGTCAACTACGAAGTTGCACTATTTTCGATGGTTTCACTAAAACGCTCATAACTCCTTAACCGTTAACTCAAATGATGCACCGTTTTCGCTTGTACGATCTAGAGAATATCTAGAATATAATCCAACAAAGTTTTATCCCTGGTCAGGGGACTCATTTTCCGAGTTTCTCAGAACAGGGCAGTGGCTATGCAGGGCATGTTGTCGTCGCGCAACTTTGGTTCGAACATTTTTATAAAATCGAAAAATTAACCTTTTTACATAATTCTTTTTGGAATGCCTTCCTTACTGTGAAATATTGTTATCTTCAACTTTTCATAATATTGTGACATTATTAAGGGTCCGAATGTTGTACACAAACAAGGGACTAGCAGCAGTTTTTCAATCAGGACCACCTTGCCCTACAAGGGTCATATCTCACAAACTACAAATCATCTCGAGATGCATTTTATATTCATAGAGACTACAAAACAAGACCTTTCAAATGATGGCCAGTTGGTTTTAAGGTGACAATTCTAAGTGGTCCGAATTCACTGTCAAAGACAGAACAGATTCCAAAGTCCTTAACAAGATCATTCTCAACAACTCTCTTCAAGGATTCAATATTAACATCAACTAAAAAGCATTCAACACTCCAAGAACTTCATCCTTAACACATTCTCAACTCCATACTTTTCAAACAAATCTCACAACACCATAATAATCATAACTTATCAAGATTTCATCATCTAAAGTTCAAACCATCAAGAACTTCTAATACAACATCACTACACTAACATACCTAAAACTCATCATAAAACTCATCTTTAAATAAATGGTAAGAAATGTTTATACCTTCCTTGAAGCTTGTTCAACCCTAAAAATGCTTATAAACCTTAAGGGAGCCTTGATCCAACCTTATAAGCCTTAAACTTGCAAAAGAAATCAAGAATCAAGTTAGTAAATTTTCGGAGTTACTATTCACGCTCAACTTTGAGCATGAATTTGACTGGGTTATACTAATTGGATGGACTTGAAATTTTGAACATACCTTGCCTATGATATGAGGGAGCGATGGTTAAAATTTGGTGATTTTAGGATGAGTAGAATTTGAGTTATGAATTTTTCTTCAAGATCAGTTCATGCTGGGCAGTTTTCTGGAAAATGGGGTGGGGAAAGTTTGCTTTGCTTTTTTTTTTCTTGCTTTCTTGATACATATAATGATATATTGCATGTATATAATTTCTATATAGATCAGATGTGTGATTGTAAGAGTATGGAGTGGTACTTGTTGTGTGCCAAAGTCTAAAAGCACAATAGTAGGTTTTGACAAAAATGACTAACTAGCTTAAATGGTGGAACTTGTCTTCCTAACTAGATTCTAGCATTTAGTTGGTTTCTAAGTATGTGGTTTGCATGGACTATTGACTTGCCACCTTGCATGGTTTCCAAGTACTTAGCTTATTTTCCATCACTTATGCCATTTGATTCATTATTCGCTCGGTGTTCGATATCAAAATGATTCCGTAAATCGACGTCTTACCGAAAGTACCTTTTATCCTTAACGTTTTCCATTGTAACTTAAATTCCATAAAATTCCATAATTAGGGGATTTCCCTTGTCACGTGATTCTCATATTCTTTAATATCTCGTGAATTACCAAATAAATAGTAGAAATGAAAATCTTCGCATTCCGACGACTTTTACATACTCTTGATCTTTTTGTAAGAGAACACTACGTTCTAAATAAAAATAAAATAAAATTCCATCATAAATATTATGTGGGCTCAAAAGTTTTCCTCAATTCCATAAAATCACTATTTATAAAATTCTAAAATTATTCCAAAAATTAGGGTTCTTACATGCCACTTCCAACTCTCTTCACTAGACATCCTTGTTGACAGACACACTGCTTTGCCATCAGTGTTTGTTGACAATTTTATTTCATAGATGTTATTGTGTCTGTTTCCAACTAGAGCAACTTTCCCTGTAGATTTACTGATAACTTGACAGTATTCAGGCTGAAAATCTACATGATATCCTCTGTCACAGATTTGACTCACAGAAAGCAGATCATGCTTGAGTCCTGGAACCAGAGCTACATTTGTGATGATGACACTTCCAAGATTAATATTGCCATATCCTAGAGTATGTCCTATGTTGCCATCTCCATAGGAAACTTTTGGGCCAGCCTTCTCCACAAACTCTGATAGCAGGGCTTTATTTCCAGTCATGTGTCCTGAACATCCACTGTCCACGACTAGGGTACTTACCCTGGTGCCCTGCAATCATAAACAATCACTGATTGTTAGTTTTAAGGATCCAGACTTGCTTGGATCCTTTTGCTTTATTGAATCTGTTAGTTTTTGCAGCGGATTTGTCATTATCAGAGTTTAAACTAACATTTTCTGTCTTAGTACCTGCAGAATTAACTTTAACCCATTTCAGATTAGGTTTCAGTTCATAGTAATTATGATAAATAGCATGATAATTCTTGCAAGTATAAATTGAGTGCCAAGTACTTCCACAATGTTTGCACAGAGTTTGTGGTCTTGGTTTGACATTATTCTTTTTCACTCCAGATTTGGAGGGTAAAGAATTAATGTCTTTGTTCTTTCTGCAAAAACTAGCAAGATGATTAGTGCTACCACAGTTATGACAAGTTTTTCTAGGTGCAAATGTAGCAAGCATTGGCCTATTTCCTGATGTAATGCCTACATTTCCATTTCTATTTTTCTTAGGCATTTTCTGTTTATTGACATATTTTATTTCTTTAAACTTTTGCTTAAGTTGTTTATCTGTCATTGAACCAATGTTAACCTGTTTGGCACAGGTTTTTACTGGCTCAGATTCAACAGCTCCATGTTCAGTTTTAACAGTACCATGAACAAATGTTCCAAGTTTCTTATAAGAAAGAGGTGGTCTAATCTTGACTGTATTCTGAAACCTAAGTATATCATCCTCAGAATAAACTAGACCTATTGTGTCTGATTGAAAAACCTCTTGAGTGTCTTTTCCAGAGTGTGTCCAAGTTTTAATAATGTGCTTTGCATCCTCCAATTCAGATTCTAGTTGCTTATACTTACCTAGCAACTCATGTTCTATAAAAACAGCATCATCTCTTTCTTTCTGAATTTTATTCATGTTTTCAAGTTGTTCTTCAACAAGTTTATTTCTTTCTTTGAGTTGAGAACACTCATTCTTGATTCTTTCAATCTCTAAAGTCTGATCCCTATAACTGATATGTAATGCTTTAAGATAAATTCTCAATTCAGTTATATTATCACTATTATAAGCATAGGTAGTTGGAGGTACCCTAAGTTCAGAGTCTTCATTCTGAGTAGAGGCCATGAGTGCATAGTTCACCTCCTCATCTGAATCTGAGGTGTCTGCCCAGTCTCTGCCTTTGGTGTAGAGTGCTTTTTCGGTTTTACCCTTCCTGCACTCAGGAGCATAGTGACCCATCTCCTTGCACTTGTAGCATTGAATCTCAAACTTATCTTTCTTTCCAGATTTGGAGTCCTTACCTTCAGATTTGCTGAAATTCTTCCTGTCAGACTTTGAGTAATTCTTGGAGAATCTCTTTCCCTTCTTGAAATTCTTGAACCCCATCTTCTTGAAGGTCTTTACCATCAATGCAGCCATTTGCATCATCTCTTCATCATCTTCAGAATCAGATGTTTCATCTGTGTTTGAGTCAACATCAGTATTTGATGACTCATTTTCTGAATGAATGACCAAGGCTTTTCCTTTTGCCTTCTTCCTTGATGCCTCTCTCTTTGAAGATTTTTCTTCAACTTTCAGAGCAACAGACTTTGATTTTTTGCTTGATCTCCTGTTTCTCTGCTCCATTTCTAACTCATGAGTCTTGATCAATCCATAGATTTCATCAATCTCAGTATCAACAAGATCATAGTTATCTCTTATAGTGGTTGTTTTCACATCCCACTTTTCAGGTAGAGAGAGAAGAAACTTGAGATTTGAGTCTTCTAAATCATACTCTTTGTTAACCAATGACAAATCATTTAGCAGTTTACAGAATCTGTCAAATGTTTCTGTCATGGTTTCTTCAGACTTTGCCTCAAAATGTTCATACTCCTGAGTGAGTATGTTCATTCTATTCTTCTTGATTGCAGCAGTTCCTTGACATCTAACCTCAAGTGCATCCAAAATTTCCTTTGCAGTTGTGCAGCTAATCACTTTATTAGACATAACATTGTCTAATGCACTGTGAAGTAAATGCCTTACTTTTGCATCTTTAGCAATAGATGAAAGATCCTCAGCAGTTAGATCTTTCTTTTCCTTAGGAATCACCTTTGATTCCTCACTAGCAACAGCAGCAGTTAACTTTGTAGGTTTATGAGGACCTTCATAAATTCTATTAAGATATTCTGGATCTGTAGCTTCCAGAAACATGGTCATCTTCACCTTCCAAATTGCATACTCTGATGGCTTGAGTATAGGAACCCTAATCGTTTCATACCTACTAACAGTAGTAGGGACTTTCTCAGAACCTGATGGAGGAGGAATCTCTGCCATTGATTACAATTGTGTTTGGATCTTAAATTGTAATAAAGTAACAGATTGGCTCTGATACCACTTGTTAGGCCGAATACACAATATATAATCAAGTACTGAATAAGTAAATAACAAGAACACACGTTTTAGTACTTAAAACTATTTGGAATTAGTAATTCCTCTCTCAGTGATGTAAAATATCACAGAGAGCTGCTTAGGTTATAATGAATGATATTCGTTCACGATGGATACCCTTCTATGGTTAACCTAACTGTATTTATAAGATATACAGCTACGTACAATCGTTAATTGATTCTCCTATAATTAAGCTATACAATTGATATCAATTATGATTACTACACGTCTCCTAAGTCAACTCAATCTCTTTGACAGCTATCCAATCTTCAAAGATATTGCTTCTATATTTATCTTAAATCAATCTTCAATCTCTTTTGACTTGTAGACGCTTCCAGTAGACAGACTTTAGCAAACTTTGATGCTCTCCTAGCCAGCAGTGTTTGCGCTTCCTTCTGTCAGCCAGCAGTGTTTACACTTCCTTCTGTCAGCGTTTGCGCTTCCAGCTGTCAGCGTATACTCAAACT
Source organism: Kitagawia praeruptora (assembly GCA_037693485.1). Lineage (NCBI taxonomy): Eukaryota > Viridiplantae > Streptophyta > Magnoliopsida > Apiales > Apiaceae > Kitagawia > Kitagawia praeruptora. Next base: position 120,219,854 of record CM075352.1, read on the forward strand.
CTGCTACAAATGCTTTCATTAACAAGTTAAACACTTTTTCCTGTAACACTTAAACACTGACATTAAATCACATCAATTATATCTAACACTAGATGAATCTGGTATGATTGTAAGAAACAAAGCAAGACTGGTGGCCAAGGGTTATTCTCAGGAAGAAGGCATTGATTATGATGAGACCTTCGCACTTGTAGCAAGATTGGAAGCAATCAAAATGTTTCTTGCATTTGCAGCTCATTCAAAATTCAAGGTATACCAGATGTATGTAAAGAGTGCTTTTCTAAATGGCAAACTTGATGAGGAAGTGTATGTGGAACAGCCACCTGGATTTGTTGATCCAAAGTTTCCAAATCATGTCTACAAACTTGACAAGGTTACTATGGACTGAAGCAGGCACCAAGAGCATGGTAGAGACTTTGTCTAAATTTCTTCTTGAAAATGGCTTCACAAGAGGTACAATTGACAAAACTCTATTCTTTAGAAAGATAAAAGGTGAATTGCTTTTAGTTCAAGTTTATGTTGATGATATCATATTTGGCTCTACTAATGAAAAGTTGTGTGTTAAGTTTAGCAAGCTTATGCAGTCTAAGTATCAGATGAGCATGATGGGTGAATTAAATTATTTCTCAGGCTTGCAGGTCGAACAGACTGAGACAAGTATTTTCATTAATCAGTCAAAGTATATTAAAGATCTTTTTAGAAGGTTTGACTTTCAAGATTGTGCAGTTGCAAAAACACCCATGGCAACAGCCACTAAACTAGACTCTGATCCTAAGGGAAAGAGTGTGGATAATACTAGTTATAGAGGCATGATAGGCTCATTGTTATATCTAACTGCAAGTAGACCAGATATAATGTTTTTGTTAGTGTTAGTGCCCTAGAGACAATGTGATTGTGCTTCTATGAAATATTTTTGTTAATTAATAATTGTGTTATATTGATTATTATATGTTAATTTATTATGTCTTAATTTACTGCGATATAAATGTTAGAATAATAAATATCCTTGGAATATATATTACGTATTCAATATCTTTAAGTATGTGACTTAAAAATGAGATTATATTAATAATGTTTATATTCCTAAAATATCCCTAATCGAGCATTGTTATTATGGGACAATAATAATGCATAAAGATTAGTATGTTTGTTGACTGATGACCACATCTCATTGGTCATAGGTATAGTGATACTAAAGTCAAGAACATAGGTGCATGTATAATACTACATGGCACTGGATAGACCCACAGTGAGATTCTTCATGTTTAATAAAGTCATAAGAAAGTCTCACAGTGATAATGGTGTAAAGATCCTCTGACTTGAGATCATTATATTTCTATATGAGGATTAATATACTTTGACTACATTAAAAGTTACCTTTGACGGGGTGATGATAAAAGTGGACATCGGGTATATTATGAGTCGTATGAGAAATATGAATGATAGATAAAGGATTTAACCCCCCTATAATTAGGAGAGATATTATTGGCCTCTTGATTGAGTGAGACTATGAAATGCATGGCCATGCTCAAATATTGATTTGTTTTTTATAGTCTACTCATTGATCAAAGAAACCCGGATTAAATGTTGAAGAGGATGACCAACAACATGCCTCTAGTTTAATCTATAATATTTGGTTAAAGGGATTATATTACATAGGAACATTAGTCACGAAAGGTTTAATCGAATCACCGATTTATTATTATTACTTGGGTAGCAATGATGTATTACTAGGTGCCGCTCATTGTTTATAATTTTATATTGAATAATAAAATTATTGTCAACGTAATGATAACCTACAGGGTCACACATTAAGAATGCTTGAAGGAGAATTGATTTAAATTATGAATTTAAATTAAATATTAATTTGAATTTATTTATGATATTAGTTAAGTTAGACTTAATTAATTAATTAATTAGATATTCGAATTCACTATTTATTAGAATTCGAATTATATTAGAATATTAATTAAGTGTGACTTAATTAATTATTTAATTAAGAATTCGAATTTAAGTAAAAGGCCAATATGATTGGGCCATGGAATACTGATTTATCTCTCTATATAAACATCTTAAAGTCTCAAATTGAGATTAGAATTTTTAGAGAAAACCCTAGCCGTTTGAGAGAGAAGATGGAGATGGAGAGAAATCAGTTTCCGGATGCTAGTACATCGCTCCTTCGAAGATCAAGCATTCGTGTGGATGCCGGTAGAGCGTAGATCGTGAGAGCGGGATGCGTGGTGATTCAAGTAGCTAGGATCTCTGATGTTCATCCGTTATTAAAGCTTCTTTAAGGTAAATCATCAATCTCCGAATTAAATATCATGTTTTTGCATGGATTCTGCGGTAGGGTTTCAATAATTATTGGTTTTGTTTTAATTTTTCCGCTGCGTTTGATGCTCGAAACCCTTCAAATGGCATCAGAGCTACTTGCAAAAACGTTTTAATTCGGTTATATGTTACAGTTTTGATATATATACGAGCATGTTTAATGATTGTCATGTATGATGCGTTGATTTTGATATATATGTATAAACTGTATGTTGATTATGATTGAGATGATCATATGATGATTATATAATCTGTATATATATTGATATATATATATATATGATATATGTTTGTTCTTGATATGGGGATTGTATACGATACGATTTTTGTATACGCTGCACAGATTTGGTGAAATTTGTGTCCAGTATCCGATTTGCGCAGACGATATGTGTTTTCTGACTGAAAACGAGCGTCTGAACAAACCTGATAGCGTAGCTATCATCGACTCGTTTGTAAGGTGTTTGTCGCCGTTTAGTGCCTGAAAACGGCGATTTATTATTATTATCAGAATTTGATTCTGATTTTCTGATTTTTTGTGTTATGTGATTTCTTTGATTGGATCATTTGAAATATGATATGGTTACATGTTCTTAATTGTTATATGATCATGGTGATTGGTTATGACCCTAAGACCAATATGATAGTGGTTTTGATTTTAGGGTTTGGTTTCTAAATACGACTTGCATGTCGTTGTTCCTTGTAATTAATAAATCTCGAATGTAACTCGAGTTCATCTTGTAAGTTTATTAGTGTAGCATGTTTTTCAAGTATTCATTGTAACTTTTAAAGAAGACCAGAAGAACAAGGAAGCAAGGAGGCGATTCCCCACGAAGATGCAATGGAGAAGACATGTATTTAAATTGTATTTTGTTAACCACCATAGATTGACCTTGATCTTTTCATTAGGTTGAAAAGATAACATAGGATGGGCCATAACCAAACATGTTTAATTTATGCACTTTACATATATATGAATGCATGCGATACAATATATGTGTAAAGATAAAGATTAGGGATGGGCATCGGGGCACTTCGGGGCCGGGGAGTGCTATCCCCGCCCCCATCCCCGAATTCAAACCCGATCCCCGTCCCCGGTCCGATCCCCGTCGGGGACTATTTTTCATTCCCCGTCCCCGGCCCGAACGGGTAACGGGGATCCCCGCGGGGAATCGTGGAATTTTATTTAAAATAAAAAATAATATTAAAGAATTTTAAACACTAATTAGTGAGCTCAAATGTACTAAATTAAGATTAAAAAAACAATTATAAATAACATGGAAATGTAGTTATTTAACTATTAGAAAGACACATATAAAATTAAAACATCATTTGTTTCCAATATGAAGTATTGGAAATTTGTTTATATTAATATATTATTATTAATATGTATATATATATATATATATATATATATATATATGTATGTATGTATTAAAGTGTGGTGAAATCGAGTCGGGTAGAGAAAATCGGGACGGGGATTGGGGATCGGGCCGGGGACACATAAAAACCCGGCCCCGGCCCGCTCCCCGATTTTTTTTGAAAATTGTCCCCGCTCCCCGGCCCGTACCCGAAAAAATCCCCGAATCCCCGCCCCGTTCGGTGCGGGTATCGGATCGGGATCGGGCGGGCCGGGATGAATGCCCATCCCTAATAAAGATGCATGTTTAATTAGATTAATCATGTATGTATTAGATACGACACCCATGCCATGCCTGCTAAACAAGATAAAATCTGTAACAATTCGAGATTTTAAAATTAACAAACGATCATGAGATTCTTGTGTTTATGAAATATGGATTTTTAAAACACGGAATTAAATATGGATTTTTGATATATAAAATTGGGATTTTCTGAAAAAAGCGGATATGCGTATTCGTAAGGTTAATGGGTATTAAGTGTGACCATTGGGATCCTCCATCTACCGGGGAAATGAACAATTTAAGATGTCAATTTGAAATATTTGGTTCAAGGAAAATTGAGGATCTCTTTATGATGTGATCATGATCGTTATAAATTTTCTAAACCCCTTAACAAAATTTTAAGTTTTAATCGGATGCTTTCCAATGAATGAACACTCATCGAATCCTAGATCGATAAGGGGAAGGGTTGTCGGTGGCAGGGGACTCCTGTCTATCATGGTGAGATGCGACGAATATAAGCGGTTTTATTCGGCCGTTGTATCATTGGGTCTAACTTAACTGAGTCGTCATAATAAGGTGAAAATAAACGGTTATATTCAACTATTATGAACTTAGAAGCATAGAGTTTGGTAAGATTTATTGGATAAATAGGAACAAATGTTGTTATGTGAACAAATGTTATTCTACCAAACTATCCAAGAGTTATATATGATATAATTGACAAATGTTGTCTACCTAAATAATCATGTTTTAAGGACTACCAGTGGTTGACTTAGGACATGACGAAATATGGATCTTGGCTCACTAGAAAGATTTATGGGATATACTTTCCGAATTAATAGTAAGGGCTATTAATTTGATAAAAATAGTGGGAGATATATATTTTGAATATATATGAATAATCACTTGAACATAACTTAATAATACCGCAGACTAATTATTTCATGCATTTTAACATTATGGATATTTAAATGGCAAACAACTCAAATAAACTTCTCTGTACGATCAGTCCTTGAGAAGGACAAGTTGAAAGGAACTAACTTCCTAGATTAGAAAAGGAATTTGAGGATTGTCCTCAGGCAAGAGCGAAAGCTCAATGTCATATATATTCCACGCCCTGGACAACTCTCTGAAGGTGCAACGGAGGCCCAACGAAATGCTTATCAGAAGCATTTGGATGATGACACCGATGTCACTTGTTTGATACTTGCGACTATGAGTCCTGAGCTGCAGAAACAACATGAGAATTTTGATTCTTATATCATGATCGAGCACCTTAAACGTATGTTTGAAGGACGAGCTCATCAAGAGAGATTTTGTACAAGCACGTCCTTGTATGCGTGTAAACAGGGTGAAAGGAAGAGAAACTGTCAAAATTATTTGGAGGATCTAAAGAAACTGAATGTTGTTCAGATTTCTGATTCAGGTATTTATGTTATAGAATTCAATTTGTCTACTTCTACATCATGGGTATTAGATACTGGATGTGGTTCCCACATTTGCATAAATGTGCAAGAACTTCGAAGGAGTAGAACTTTAGTGAAAGGAGAAGTCGACCTACATGTTGGCAATGGAGCAAAGGTTGCTGCCTTAGCTGTAGGGACTTATTATTTATCGTTGCCCATCGGGCTTATTTTAGAACTTGAGAACTGTTTTACGTGCCTGCGATTTGCAGAAACATTATTTCCATTTCTTATTTGGACAAGATTGGTTTTTCGTTTTTGATTCAGAACCATGGTTGTTCGTTTTCATTGAATAATGTTAGCTATAGGGTTGCACGTCTGTTTAATGGTTTATATGTTCTTGATCTTGATACTCATGTCTATAATATAAGTAATAAACGTCTTAAGACAAATGACTCAAATCAAATATACCTCTAGCATTGTCGTTTAGGCCATATAAATGAGAATCTTCGCATTTCCAAATTACATAGGGATGGATACTTGGATAAGTTTGATTTTGAATCATACGAAGTATGCGAACCGTGTCTCATTGGCAAAATGACTAAAGCTCCTTTTACCGGACAAGGTGAGAGGGCCACCAAGCGATTGGAATTGGTACATAGTGTTGTATGTGGTCCAATGCGTATGATAGCAAGAGGTGGCTTTTATTATTTCATAACCTTTACTTATGAATTTAGTAGATACGGATATGTGTATCTTTTGAAGAACAAATCTGAATCATTTGAAAATTCAAAAGAGTATAAGGTTGAAGTAGAAAATCAGATAGGCGACAGTATAAAACTCAACGATCTGATCATGAGGGAGAATACCTAAGCATGGAATTTAAGAATTTCATAAAAGAGTGTGGTATCGTATCACAACTCACTCCTCCTGGAACACCACAATGGAATGGGGTGTCTGAAAGGAGAAATCGTACCTTATTGGACATGGTACGGTCGATGATGAGTCATGCGGATCTTCCAATCAGTTTCTAGGGTTATGCCCTAGAAAAGGCTACACAAACACTAAATCGAGTTCCTTCAAAAATAGTTCAAAAGACATCATATGTGATATGGACTGATAAACGTAATAGCGTGTTATTTATGAAAATTTGGGGATGTGAAGCGTTTGTGAAACGTTTGGTCTCTGATAAGCTAGGATCGAAATCAGATAAATGTAATTTTGTAGGATACCCATTAGAAACTAAAGGGTATTATTTCTATAAACCTTCTGAGAACAAAGTGTTTGTTACTTGAACGGCTGTGTTTCTAGAGAAAGAACTACTTTCTAAGAAAAACAGTGTGAGGACAATAGATCTCGATGAGGATCGAGAATTACAAGATAATGTTGAACCAGAGTTGGAACATGAGCTGAATGAGACTCAAGATGTTGAGAACAATGCTGCTCAAGAAACACAGGTCGTTTGTAGATCTAGTAGGATTCGCCAAGAGCCAGAGAGATATTATGAATTTCTCCTGACTCAATGTTAGGAATAATTCATAAGTTGTGATGTTAAGAATAGAATTTACACATTATACTTCTTGTAATCCTGATCTTATAAAGGATTTAGCACTTTATATAGGATTTATGTGTAAGACAGTTATCTGTATAGTTTAGTCAGGAATGAACAGTGTATCGGAGACTACATGTCAGGAACAAAGGGCAAATCCTGATGATGGTCCAATACTGATGGTTGATCAGATACTGATGCAGTGTACAGATCCTGATATCAGTCATGTTACTGATGATGTCATTATGGATGCTACAGAAACTGGCAAGTGCTATAAAACAGGATCTTTGTTTGAAGAACAAGCAAGAAGATATTATGAAGGAAAGAGTTTTCTATTGAAGGAAACTATCGACTAGAAGGCAGAACATTGTCATGTATAGATTATATCTTTCTGTTATTAGTTGATAGGTAGCATTATAAATACTCTCTTAATATCATTATAAAGAGCGAGTGAGTCTAACAAGTGAATGTGCGTAGCTCTGTATAAGGTTTGTATTCGAGAGTTCGAAACAAATAGAGAGAGAGAGATTTGTATTGTCAGCAGCTGCTAAAGGTATTGTACACCTTTGGTAGAGTTTGTATTTGATCTTATTAATACAAACAAGAGTTTGATTCATTCGTTTATTCTTGTTCATATAATCAAGCAAAAATCAGACACGATTATATAACTTGTATTCAACCCCCCCTTCTACAAGTTATTCGAGTTAACAATTGGTATCAGAGCAGGTTGATTTCGAGTAATCATAAAGATCTGCAATCATGTCTGGTTACAAGGATGGGAATACTAAAATTCCTATGCTCAAGAGAAACGAATATACTCTATGGGAAGTAAAGATGTTGCATCATCTGGAAGCAACAGATCCTGATTATCTTGACAGAATCAGAGATGGACCTTTTGTTCCAACAAAGGTCGTTGGACAAGGAACAGTTGATGGTGTGGTTGTTCCAGAACATACAGCAGAGAAGCCAAAATCTGAATGGTCAGATAAGGACAAGGAGAATGTTCTCAAAGATGCTAAAGTGAGAAACACATTATTCAACAGTCTTGATTCTGTTCTCACTAACTATGTTCTCTCTTGTAAAACTGCTAAGGATATATGGGACAATCTTAAGGTTCACTGTGAAGGAACTAAGCCTGTCAGGAAGAATATGAGGACATTACTTATACAACAGTATGAGTACTTTGAATCCAAGTCTGGTGAGTCACTTACTGATACCTTTGATAGGTTTACAAAACTCATCAATGAGATGGCCATGCATGGTAAATATTATGACTTGGAGGATATGAATACAAAGTTCATGAAAGCTTTGCCTGATTTCTACAATGAGAAGATATCTGCGATCGAGGAAGCTAATGATCTAGATGAGATTTCATTAGAGGCAGTATATGGAAAATTGAGAGCTTATGAACTTGACAAGCAGCAGAAGAAGAGCATGAGTGAAGGAAAGATGAAGACTATTGCACTTACTGCTCAATCTGAAGTTAAGAAGCTTCCTGAAGAACAGCATGAAGAGATTGCTGTAAAGAATTCAAGGAAGAAGAAAAGCAAAGAAAGTTCTGAGTCAGAGACTACTGATATGGACTCTGACAATAATGATTCTGAATCTGATATGCAAGAACTCTTTGCTATGTTTGCTAAAGCTTTCAAGAAAGGAAGATTCAACAGGAGAAGATTTAGCAAAGGACCTTTTCAAAAGAAGGAGGAGAAGAAGAGTGACAAAAGCAAAAGTACAATTGTCAAGCTTGATAAGGCCAAGATCAAGTGCTTTAACTGCAGCGAGCTTGGACACTTTGCTAGTGAGTGTAAGAAGCCTAGGAATTCAGGAAAGGGTAATGCACTTATGGTCACACAAAAGGATTGGGCTGATTCCAGTGACTCTGAAGATGAATTGGATTATGACAACATTGCATTGATGGCCAATAGTTCAGACAAACCTGGATCTCCAAAGAAAACTTCTCCATTCTCTGTTAAGGTATCACTTCACCCTCTTGATTCATTTGATAGCTTAAATTCTGATGAAATTAGATCTATCCATGCTGAGTTTAAGAATCTTATGACTAATTTTAGAATTCTTACTTGTGAAAGAGATGAACTTAAGGTTAAGAATGATAAATTAGTTGATAGAAATAATTTTCTTGAATCTGAATTAATTCAAATGGAAGAATACAAGTTAAGTTCTGATAAAGCTAAGCATGATTATAGTGTAATTCTTGAGGCTTATGACTAAGTCAGAAAAGAACTAGAAGAAGAGAGAGATGTGATTAAGACCATTAACAATTCCAGTAAGAAGACAATAGAAATCTTTGAGAGTGGAATTCGTGGTAAGGTTAATGGTTTAGGTTTTGATAAGGCTAGACAAGAGGAAAAAGTAGTTATTGTCAATGATGATAGTAAGGTAGAAGCTAACACATCTAAATCTGAAGGTAAGAAAATTGTTTCTGAACCTAATCATGTTAAATTTGTTGATTCAAAAGGTACCCCTGTTGTACACAAAAGGATTAACAATAGTAATTCAGATGAGAAAGTGTTAGAGAAACCTAAGAATGTAAACATAGGGTTTCTGTCTAAGTCCTAGTTGAAACAGAGATTAGATGGTCTTTCAGAGTCTAGCAAGATCAAGAGAAATAGGAATGGAAAAGAAGGTATAAACAAAGAGAATAATTACAAGAATGTACCTGATGCACCTAGGAAGAAATGCTATAAGTGTGGAAATCATAATCATTTGGCCCTAGACTGCAATCAAAAACCTTCTTGGAAAACTGAGTCCAGATTTCCCAAGACTCAGAAAATTCAATACCAGCCACAAAAAGCCTGTTATCATTGTGGTAGTTTACTTCATTCCATTTACATGTGTAGAGAATATCATGAACTGTATTATGACTATTATTCTTTGAAATCTGAAACTCCTAGTCACAAAAAGTTTGTGAAATCAGAGTCTAAAGTTGACTCTGCAACATGTAAAATAAAAGCAAAATTTTCAAAGCCTGTTGTCTATAAATCTAGTAAGAAAGGATCCAATCAAAGTTGGGTCCTAAAAAATTCTAACTAGTTACTTTTTGTTTGCAGGGCACAGGAAAGAAGCATTCAATTATCTTGGACAGTGGATGCTCTGGACATATGACTGGAAAGAAGTCCCTGCTTACAAAGTTTGAGAGGAAAGCTGGCCCAGTAATATCTTTTGGAGATGGTAACAAAGGAGAAACTCTGGGATATGGCTCGATTGTTTTGGGGAATGTCATCATAGAAAATGTAGCACTGGTTGAAGGCTTGAAACATACTCTTTTAAGCATAAGTCAACTGGGTGATAAAGGTTACAAATCAATCTTTGACAAAGAAGGATGCAAAATCTTGAATATGCAGAATGAAGACATTATTCTAACTGGTCAAAGACATGGTAACATATATGAAGCCAGCTTAAGTGATACATCTAAAGGAATTGTTAGATGTCTCTACAGCAAAGCAACAAGTGATGAAAGCTGGAATTGGCACAAGAAGCTCTCACATCTTAATTTCAAGAAGCTTAATCAACTTGTTAAACACAACTTGGTGAGAGGCCTACCACAGGCAAATTTTGTGCAAGATGGACTTTGTGATGCCTGTCAGCTTGGAAAGCAAAGAAGAACCACTTTCAAGAGCAAGACTGAAAATTCAATTACTAAACCATTTCACATGCTACATCTTGATCTGTTTGGTCCAGTAAACATTATGTCTATCAGCAAGAAAAGATATGCTCTAGTAATAGTGGATGATTTCACAAGGTTCACATGGGTGTTCTTTCTACACAAAAAGGATGAAGCTCCTCAGCAAATCATTGAACTCATCAAGAATATTCATAATAACTCTGAGTACAAAGTCAAAGTACTTAGGAGTGACAATGGAACAGAATTCAAGAATTCTACAAAGGAGGGGTTTTGTGCAGACAATGGAATTACTCAACAGTTTTCTGCACCTGGTACACCTCAACAAAATGGTGTAGTGGAAAGAAAGAACAGGACTCTCATAGAGGCAGCAAGAACCATGCTTGCAGATGCAAAACTTCCAACCTACTTTTGGGCAGAAGCTATTAACACTGCATGTTTCACTCAGAACTGTACCTTGGTAAATAGTCATGGAAAAACTCCCTATGAGATGATCAAAGGAAAGAAACCAAGTGTGAAATATTTTCACATCTTTGGATGCAAATGCTATGTCCTAAAAGTTCATCCAGAACAACTTGGAAAATTTGAAGCCAAATCGGATGAAACAATTTTTCTAGGATATTCAGCATCTAAGGCCTTCAAAGTTTATAATCTCAGAACTCACGTTGTTATGGAATCAATTCATGTTGCATTTGATGATAAGAAATTTGGAATTTTGCAAACTGATGAAAGCCATGACGAATTGAAATTTGAAAATCTGAAGAATTCTGAGATACTCTCAAATGATGATGAAGGTTCTCCAGAAGGAATCTCTATTGCTTCTCAAAGGAATGCTACTGTTGAGGGGGAGCAAATAAATCAAAGAGAACACAGTGATCATCAGGAGCAGACTAGTCTTTAAGAATCTATTCCATCAGGAATTGATGTTTCAGAGTCTACTCCATCAGGAACTGATCTTTCAGAGTCTACTGAGGAAAGATCAGTAACTAGCAGCAATATGGAATCTACTGATTCTATTGATCAAAGGAGAGTTTTTGAAGGTAGAGAGAATTCTTCTACAAGGGATACCACTAACTTAGGGGGAGAGACTAGCAGAGTTAATCTACCACCTGTTAGAAAATGGACAAAGGATCATACTGAAGATTTGATAATTGGTGATCCAAATAGTGGTGTTCGAACTAGAAGATCAATTCAAAATGAATGCTTGTATAGTTGCTTTCTCTCAAAGAATGAACCTAAGAAGGTTGAAGAAGCCTTACAGGATCCTGATTGGGTAATTGCAATGCAGGAGGAGTTAAATGAGTTTGAGAGAAACAAAGTTTGAAAACTGGTACCAAGACCTAAAGATAGATCTATTGTTGGTGCAAGATGGGTTTTCAGAAACAAGCTAGATGAATCTGGTATGATTGTAAGAAACAAAGCAAGACTGGTGGCCAAGGGTTATTCTCAGGAAGAAGGCATTGATTATGATGAGACCTTTGCACCTGTAGCAAGATTGGAAGCAATCAGAATGTTTCTTGCATTTGCAGCTCATTCAAAATTCAAGGTATACCAGATGGATGTAAAGAGTGCTTTTCTAAATGGCAAACTTGATGAAGAAGTGTATGTAGAACATCCACCTGGATTTGTTGATCCAAAGTTTCCAAATCATGTCTGCAAACTTGACAAGGCACTCTATGGACTAAAGCAGGCACCAAGAGCATGGTATGAGACTTTGTCTAAATTTCTTCTTGAAAATGGCTTCACAAGAGGTACAATTGACAAAACTCTATTCTTTAGAAAGATAAAAGGTGAATTGCTTTTAGTTCAAGTTTATGTTGATGATATTATTTTTGGTTCTGCTAATGAAAATTTGTGTGCTAAGTTTAGCAAGCTTATGGAGTCTAAGTATCAAATGAGCATGATGGGTGAACTAAATTATTTCTTAGGCTTGCAGGTCAAACAGACTGAGACTGGTATTTTCATTAATCAGTCAAAGTATATCAAAGATCTTTTAAGAAGGTTTGACTTTCAAGACTGTGCAGTTGCAAAAACACCCATGGCAACAGCCACTAAACTAGACTCTGATCCTAAAGGAAAGAGTGTGGATAATACTAGTTATAGAGGCATGATAGGCTCATTGTTATATCTAACTGCAAGTAGGCCAGATATAATGTTTTCTACCTGTTTATGTGCTAGATTCCAAAGTGATCCTAAGGAATCTCATTTAATTGCAGTGAAGAGAATTTTTAGATATCTCAAAGGAACTCCAAATCTTGGTTTGTGGTATCCTAGAGAATCTGATTTCTTTCTAATTGGCTATTCAGACTCTGATTATGCAGGGTGTAAGATAGACAGGAAAAGCACTACAGGTACATGTCAATTCTTGGGAAATAGATTGATTTCTTGGGCAAGCAAGAAACAACAATCTGTTTCAACCTCAACTGCAGAAGCTGAGTACATAGCAGCAGGCAGTTGTTGTGCACAGCTCCTTTGGATAAGAAATCAGTTGCTGGATTATGGTATGACACTTAGTAATATTCCTATGTTTTGTGATAATACTAGTGCTATTAAAATTGCAGAAAATCCAGTTCAACATTCAAGGACTAAGCACATTGATGTCAGGTATCATTTTATTAGAGAACATATTGAGAATGGTACTGTGGAACTTCATTTTGTTCCTACTGACAAACAGCTTGCAGATATTCTAACTAAACCACTTGATGAGACTACATTCAGTAGACTAGTAAGTGAGTTAGGAATGTTAAATTTTTAGATCTTTAACATCTGCAAAAGTAGCAAGGTATGTTGTTCTTAGCTTATAGACTTGATATTCCTGTCAGGATCTATATTTGATTGTTAAATGGTTTAGCTATAACACTTAGCCTTGATAAATTTCAGTATGATAGACTTGTTAATAATCATCAGGATTAGATTTGTTATCAGGATGCTGACGTCATCAGTATTGTGTCAGTATCAGGATTATGAAAATTGGTTCAGATCCTGACGTTTACTTTGTGTAGTAATCTGATTCTGTGATGTGTTAAGTCTATGCCAGCAAGTTTTGATATTTGCATACTGATAATTTATACATTATTCAAAAATCAAAAGACAAGCAGATAACAAGAAACTGTATTTTCATTAATAGAAATCATTACATGGAAATGAAATACAACATCTTTTTGTCTAAATTTCTATTCTATACTTGTCTATTGATATGAACTCTGAGGAACAGGACAAGGAGCATCTCAAGAAATCCATCAGGAGATGAAAGCCTCGTTTGCTCTTGGATTCCTTGTCTGGGCGACTTGAATGAGAGCAGCTAACTTAAATGAATAGCATCTCCATCAAGATCAACCTCAGACTCTCGGCCAAATTCTTCATCCTCAAGTTTTGAGGAGGTTAGGGGAAGATTGTATCCAACAGATGGATGTTCTAGGAGAAACCTCTGGATATTTTCGAAAACCAATCCATTCATGATTAGTTCGATGAGAAGAGTTATTTGTTCAAAGAGATGATCAAGAATAGGATGTTCATCGATCAAGAAAAATCTGGAAAATGGGTTTGAAGGGATTTTTGGTTTGAGAAGCATTGTTGAGAAGAAAAGAAATTGAAAGGTTATGGAGAATGGCATAAGGCGTCTGGTTCTTTTAAAGAAAGACGTGAGAAGCTGAGCAGTCACTTGGAAGTTTTAATGAAGTCAAATGCTAATTATTGCGTGTGACTATATTTCTTGTTTTCAAGAAATATTGAAAATATCTAACCAATTGATTTTCTGTTCAGATTAATTGTTTATTTTCTTTTTCAGATAAAAGAAAAATGCCACGTGGAAAACTCCATATTAAGTCTCTGATGATATTGATCAGGATTTCATGTGTGACCATCAGGATTTGAAAATTATATTTTTAAATCACATTGCATTTTGTGATTATTTTGATGAGAGGTCATCAGGAAAAGAAAGCTGATCAGTATTTCTTATTTATACCCTGATTTATTTCATGAAAATCAATTTTGGATTTTATTTTCCAAAAATCGTGGGTAACCGCATATTTCAGGGACTGACACCTGTCAATCTACGTGTCAACGTGGGATAGTGGTCTGAAAGATTTGTGAAATATATTTGTTTTGAAACTCTAATCGTGTAATTGCTTTCTCTAATCTTACATTCTCTAAAGCAAAAATCACTCTTGAGTTTTCAAAATCACTAATCCATTTCAAGAATTTTTCAAGTTTCTTTTCTGATCAAAAAATGGCAGCTCAGAGAAGATTACCTAAGTCAGTAGCTTTCAAGTTTGGTGACTTTGATTTTATGACAAACAATCATGTTGCAGCTATCACCAACAAGGAAGGAGTATCATCTGATTTTCATCCAATCATGGACTTTCTGGCGTATGGACCATTAAGTTATGCATTGACAGCATCTCCACAGATTAATCAAATAGCTGTTTCACAAGCTTGGAAGAATGTTGAGGTAATTGATTCTACTCAGAGTCAATCAGGTAAGATTGTTCTACATTTAGGACAAGATTCATTTGACATTACTGAATCTGTTGTTAATTCAGTACTTTGCTTACCTGTTACTGATAGTTATGAGAATGTACCATCTGATGATAATATAAGAACTATGTTGTCTGAATTAGGTTATAGTGGACCTCTAGATAACATGAGCCAGTTGAATAGGTCTTTTCTTAGAAAGGAATGGTCTTTTTACTTTGATCAAATTGCTAAATGTTTTACTGGCAAATGTAGTTCTTTTCAGCAAATTACTTCTGTTACATCACATATTTCTTATAGTTTGATTTATGACAGAGTAATCAACATTAGTCATATTATCTTAAGTCAGATGAGTATTAAACTTGGGTTAAGAGATCAAAACAGGAAAATGGTTTATTATCATAGATTTATGCAATTGTTTATTAACCATTTTATTCCTGATGTTGAAGCTAGATTTGGTAGAGAACATTGTGTTTCTTCTTATGAACAGCAAAAGAGAATTTTCTCTGACATTACAAAGAAGGACAATGAAAAGAATCTAGATGAAATACCTGCAATTCATTATCCACATCATTTTCAGGTAATTCTTAAAACTCTTCTTCCTACTTTCTACAATTCTTCTTTCTTTTGTGGTGAAATGGCTCAGGAATCTCAATTGGAGGAGAACCCACCTGTGTCTACCCAAGTAGCCCAAAACATTATAGTCTCTGAAACAATTCAAGAACCAAATTTTGATCCACAGCCTATTGTTTCGAAGAAACCAACCTCTGGTGTTTCTCAAAAGACATCAGTTGTAAGGAAGAGAAGATTTGTTGTGTCAAGTAGTAGTAGTAATTCTAGTGAAGATGATGATGATTTAACTCTTGCTGAGAGAGCAGAATTGAAGGCTGCAATTCAACTTTCTTTGTTTGCACAAAGAGATGAAAAACCTAGTCACAGCCAGGCTGCAGTCTCCCAAAAGGCTGTAGTTCTTAAAAAGGGAAAACAGTTACTGGATACTGTCTCTCAAAAGACTGTGTCTATTGAACAAAGATCTCATCCCAAGATCACTTCTGTGTCTACACCTCTTGACTCTTCTCAGGATAAATCTTTTGCTCACTATATCAGGAGAACAAGGAGAAAGATTCAATTGTCACCTACACACACAGAGTCTAGTCCAACTAATATCATGCAGGTTTCTAAAAATCAAGCTACATCTATGTCAGTATTTGACAAAAGAGATCTGGATATTGATTCTTCATGGGAAACTACATTATCATACAGACTGGCTATGGGACTAATTTCTCTCAAAGTGAAGTTGTCAAGGCCTGTTCTAGATTTTCTGGTTGAAAGAGTACCAAAACTTTTATTTCCAGATGAATATGGACTTCTACATCAAAGACTTGACTTAATGAAGATGTATTTCTATGTGTCTGTCAGAAGGCAATTAGTCAAGAAATTTGGACTCTCGAAGCATGGTGCACTTCAATCACTTCATGCATATTTATTTGACAAGGATGTAATTATTGAAGATGCTTCAGCTCAAGGTGAACAACTGGAGGAAGTAGATAGAGGAATGCAGTCAACAGAAGATACTATTGCACCAGTGGTGAATAGTAGGAAAGATCAGATCACAGTCACTGTAACACAAGAACCATCTAGTCAGAGGAAGGATGACTCAGGAGCTGTGATAGCTGATGTTGAAAGGACTTCTGTGATGACTGAGAATGCAAGTGAGATACCCTATGATATGGGAGGAATGACTTTGGTTGATTTTTCTGAAGATCAAACAAATTTTGTTCAGTCAGAGTCTATCCACCTTGAGGGTGTGTCTCAGCAAACAACACTTAAAGACGGTGATGTACTAACTATGGTGTCTAATGAAGTATTACTGAAGACATCAGAGTCTAGTAAAGAACCTGAAAGTGGTATACTGGAGCCTGTAGTTTCTGAAAGGAAAGAAGATGATTGTAAGGGTTCAGAGACTATAGCAGCTCACTCCTTGGAGAAAACCTCAAGCCACATGCCAAATGAGGAACCCTCTCTCCATGTGAGTTCAGGTATAAAAACTCCTTCTAAACTCTATTTTTCTGTAGGTCATGAGAGCACTTATCTAAATTTGAGTGATACACTTGAAAAGATGGACTTAGATTCACAATTTGAGCGGCTGGCTCCTGACCAGGCAAAAGGTGAGGTAGAAAGAGTATTGACTTTAGTAAGTCAAAGTGAGATTGAGGGTATGGATGATCAACTCCATAGTGAGGGAGAGACAATTAGGAAACCATCATTTGATTTCTGGGATCAGGTTTTTCCTGAATCTTGGTCTGAAAATTTGGGTATGGATGCTGGTACTTATTCATTCATCAAAATGTATCAGAAGAATGACCTAGCACATCACAATGCAAAGCCAGAAGTTAAAGCTCAGAAGCAAAAGGAGAGGCTTGCAGGAATCATTAACAGAAGAGGTGCCAGGATAAAGAAATCTCTTGATACATATGTACCAGATGAAGATCCTAATGATCCTAGTGTTCCTTTGTATGTACTTCCAATATCAGCTAGAATTGAGACATCAACAGTCTTTGATCACTCTAAGGAGGAGTCAGGATTTGAAGATGTTAGTACACAGAATACTGGTGAAGGAGATGATGATCATGTTTCAGTTCCAGATCAGAAAGATGAAGATGTTGATACTTCTAATCAGGTTTTATTACTTGAATATCATACAACTCAAGCAACTTCTTCCACAAGACTTGAAGATACAGTTCTTTCTGATTCTGATACTGAAAATACTAGAAGCACTTCCAACATTGAAGTTCATTCTGATGTTTTGAAAGATATTCAGAATTCTCAAATTGATATTCAAACAAGACTTCAATCACTTGAAGATAACCAAGTCACAATTATGGAAAATCAAGCAGTTCTTATGAATCTCATTTGTTCTGTTTCTGAATCTCTTGGAATTAATGTTGCTGATGTCAAAAAGGGGGAGATAAAGACAATTCAAAGACAACAACAACAACACCACCAGACTGAGGATGATAAAGCTGGGGGAGATAAAGATCAGACAAAGGGTAGTAAAAAGAAGAACTAGCAGGAGTGACAATGGTGAATCTCAGCTAGGAAGTGGTAAAAGAAGAGCAGCATTAATAGTTAAAATTCTTTCTTCTAAGTACTAGATAAATGTCTACATCTGAGAAGGAGGTACTTAACTTCATAATTCTACATTCATAAATTCTATTCTGGTTGTATTGTTATATGTTTTGACATCCACAACTTAGATTTATGCTTCAGATTGTAAAGCATAAATAGGGGGAGATTGTTAGGAATAATTCATAAGTTGTGATGTTAAGAATAGAATTTACACATTATACTTCTTGTAATCCTGATCTTATAAAGGATTTAGCACTTTATATAGGATTTATGTGTAAGATAGTTATCTGTATAGTTTAGTCAGGAATGAACAGTGTATCGGAGACTACATGTCAGGAACAAAGGGCAAATCCTGATGATGGTCCAATACTGATGGTTGATCAGATACTGATGCAGTGTACAGATCCTGATATCAGTCATGTTACTGATGATGTCATTATGGATGCTACAGAAACTGGCAAGTGCTATAAAACAGGATCTTTGTTTGAAGAACAAGCAAGAAGATATTATGAAGGAAAGAGTTTTCTATTGAAGGAAACTATCGACTAGAAGGCAGAACATTGTCATGTATAGATTATATCTTTCTGTTATTAGTTGATAGGTAGCATTATAAATACTCTCTTAATATCATTGTAAAGAGCGAGTGAGTCTAACAAGTGAATGTGCGCAGCTCTGTATAAGGTTTGTATTCGTGAGTTCGAAACAAACAGAGAGAGAGAGATTTGTATTGTCAGCAGCTGCTAAAGGTATTGTACACCTTTGGTAGAGTTTGTATTTGATCTTATTAATACAAACAAGAGTTTGATTCATTCGTTTATTCTTGTTCATATAATCAAGAAAAAATCAGACACGATTATATAACTTGTATTCAACCCCCCCCCTTCTACAAGTTATTCGAGTTAACACTCAAAGTGGTGATGTGATGCTTATAGATGATGATGAGCCTCTCACCTAAAAGGATGCTATGAATAGTCCAGATTCCGAGAGATGGCTGGAGGCCATGAAATCTGAGATGGATTTCATGTATGAAAACCAAGTATAGACTTTGGTTGAACCACCTAATGGGGTAAAACCCATAGAGTGCAATTGGGTTTTCAAGAAGAAAACTGACATGGATGAAAATTTACAGACCTACTAGGCAAGACTAGTGACGAAAGGTTTCAAGCAAATTCATGGTATTGACTATGATGAAACTTTCTCACCAGTAGCCATGGTCAAATCCATCAGGATTTTGCTTGCGATAACAGCTTATTATGATTGTGAGATCTAGCAAATGGATGTCAAGTCCGCTTTCTTAAATAGGATCTTAGAAAAGGATGTGTACATGACACAACCTGAGGGTTTTGTCGATTCAAGGTTTGCTAGAATGGTTTGTAAGTCGCGGAGATACATTTATGGATTAAAGCAGGCCTCTAGGAGATGGAACATCCATTTTTATGAAACAGTCAAAGAATTTGACTTCATACAAAATGAAGATGAGCCGTGTGTTTATAAGAAGGTTAGTGGAAGCCATGTGGCATTCCTAGTATTATATGTAGATGACATATTACTAATAGGGAATGACATTCCTTCTCTATAGGATGTGAAGACTTGGTTGGGAAAAAATTTCTCGGTGATAGACTTAGGCGATGCTACCTATATCGTAGGGGTCAGGATCTATAGGGATAGATCTAAAAGATTAATCGGCTTAAGTCACAGTACATACATTGACAAGGTGTTGCATCATTTTGCGATGCAAGAGGCAAAGAGGGGATATATCCCAGTGTCTCATGGGATAGTGATCTCAAAGGAAAACTGTCCTAAATCATCAGATGATAAGGACTATATGAGTAAAGTACCACATGCTTCGGTAATTGGTTCTATAATGTATGCAATGATATGTACTCGTCCTGATGTCTCGTATGCTTTGAGCATGACGAGCAGATACCAGTCTAATCCAGGTGAGGGTCACTGGACAGCTATCAAGAATATTCTTAAGTACCTAAAACGGACTAAAGATTCGTTCTTGATATACGGAGGAGATGAGAAGCTAGTTGTAAGAGGTTACACTAATGCTAGTTTCCAGAAAGATAGGGATGATTCTGTGTCCCAGTCTAGATTCGTGTTTTGTCTAAATGGAGGTGCTGTAAGCTAGAAAAGTTCTAAGCAAGATACAGTAGCTGATTCTACAATGGAAGCTAAGTATATTGCTGCCAGTGAAGCAGCCAAAGAGGCTGTTTGGATTTGTAAGTTTATTACAGGACTTGGTGTGGTTCCATCGATCGCAGATCCAGTTGATCTGTATTGCGATAATAATGGAGCCATTGCACATGCTAATGAACCAAGGTCCCATTCCAAGGCAAAGCATATACTTAGGAGATATCACCTTCTTCGAGAGATAAACGAGAGAGGAGATATAGATATACGTAAAGTGCATACTAATGATAATGTTGCGGACTCACTGACTAAGGTTTTGTCGTAGCAGAAGCACGAAGGTCACACTAGTTCCATGGGTATTAGATACATGGGCGATTGGCTCTAGTGCAAGTGGGAGATTGTTAGTGTTATTGCCCTAGAGATAATGTGATTGTGCTTCTAGGAAATATTTTTGTTAATTAATAATTGTGTTATATTGATTATTATATGTTAATTTATTATGTCTTATTTTACTGCGATATAAATGTTAGAATAATAAATGTCCTTGGAATATATAATACGTATTCTATATCTTTAAGTATGTGACTTAAAAATGAGATTATATGAATAATGTTTATATTCCTAAAATATCCCTAATCGAGCATTGTTATTATGGGACAATAATAATGCATAAAGATTAGTATGTTTGTTGACTGATGACCACATCTCATTGGTCATAGGTATAGTGATACTAAAGTCAAGAACATAGGTGCATGTAAAATACTACATGGCACTGGATAGACCCACAGTGAGATTCTTCATGTTTAATAAAGTCATAAGAAAGTCTCACAGTGATAATGGTGTAATGATCCTCTGACTTGAGATCATTATATTTCTATATGAGGATTAATATACTTTGACTACATTAAAAGTTACCTTTGATGGGGTGATGATAAAAGTGGACATCGGGTATATTATGAGTCGTATGAGAATGAATGATAGATAAAGGATTTAACCCTCCTATAATTATGAGAGATATTATTGGCCTCTTGATTGAGTGAGACTATGAAATGCATGTCCATGCTCAAATATTGATTTGTTTTTGATAGTCTACTCATTGATCAAGGAAACCCGGATTAAATGTTGAAGAGGATGACCAACAACATGCCTCTAGTTTAATCCATAATATTTGGTTAAAGGGATTATATTACATAGGAACATTAGTCACGAAAGGTTTAATCGAATCACCGATTTATTATTATTACTTGGGTAGCAATGATGTATTACTAGATGCCGCACATTGTTATAATTTTATATTGAATAATAAATTTATTGCCAACGTAATGATAACCTACAGGGTCACACACTAAGAATGCTTGAAGGAGAATTGATTTAAATTATGAATTTTAATTAAATATTAATTTGAATTTATTTATGATATTAGTTAAGTTGGACTTAATTAATTAATTAATTAGATATTCGAATTTACTAATTATTAGAATTCGAATTATATTAGAATATTAATTAAGTGTGATTTAATTAATTATTTAATTAAGAATTCGAATTTAAGTAAAAGGCCAATATGATTGGGCCATGGAATACTGATTTATCTCTCTATATAAACATCTTAAAGTCTCAAATTAAGGTTAGACTTTTTAGAGAAAACCCTAGCCGTTTGAGAGAGAAGATGGAGATGGAGAGAAATCAGTTTCCGGATGCTATTACATCGCTCCTTCGAAGATCAAGCATTCGTGTGGATACCGGTAGAGCGTAGATCGTGAGAGCGGGATGCGTGGTGATTCAAGTAGCTAGGATCTCTGATTTTCATCCGTTATTAAAGCTTCTTTAAGGTAAATCATCAATCTCCGAATTAAATATCATGTTTTTGCATGGATTCTGCGGTAGGGTTTCGATAATTATTGGTTTTGTTTTAATTTCTCCACTACGTTTGATGCTCGAAACCCTTCAGTTTTCTACCTGTTTATGTGCTAGATTCCAAAGTGATCCTAAGGAATCTCATTTAATTGCTGTGAAGAGAATTTTTAGATATCTCAAAGGAACTCCAAATCTTGGTTTGTGGTATCCTAGAGAATCTGATTTCTTCCTAATTGGTTATTCAGACTCTGATTATGCAGGGTGTAAGATAGATAGAAAAAGCACTACAGGTACATGTTAATTCTTGGGAAACAGATTGATTTCTTGGGCAAGCAAGAAGCAACAATCTGTTTCAACCTCAACTGCAGAAGCTGAGTACATAGCAGCAGGCAGTTGTTGTGCACAGCTCCTTTGGATAAGAAATCAGTTGATGGATTATGGTATGACACTTTGTAATATTCCTATGTTTTGTGATAATACTAGTGCTATCAAAATTGCAGAAAATCCAGTTCAACATTCAAGGACTAAGCACATTGATGTCAGGTATCATTTTATTAGAGAACATATTGAGAATGGTACTTTGGAACTTCATTTTGTTCCTACTGACAAATAGCTTGCAGATATTCTAACTAAACCACTTGATGAGGGTACATTTAGTTGATTAGTAAGTGAGTTAGGAATGTTAAATTTCTAGATCTTTAACATCTGCAAAAGTAGCAAGGTATGTTGTTTTTAGCTTATAGACTTGATATTCTTGTTAGGATCTATATTTGATTGTTAAATGCTTTAGCTATAACACTTTGGCTTGATAAATTTCAGTATGATAGACTTGTTAATAATCATCAAGATTAGAATTGTTATCAGGATGCTGACGTCATCAGTATTGTGTCAGTATCAGGATTGTGAAAATTAATTCAGATCCTGACGTTTACTTTGTGTAGTAATCTAATTCTGAGATGTGTTAAGTCTATGCCAGCAAGTTTTAATATTTGCATACTGATAATTTATACCATTAGTCAGATCATTTGATAAATAGGGAACAACAGACAAGTAGATAATAAGAAATTGTATTTTTATTAATTGAAAGCATTACATACATGAAAATGAAATACAAATATCTTTTTGTCTAATTTCTACTAATAATCCTATTCTTGTCTAAAGTTGTTGTTGTTCTTAGTCTTTAAAGATCTACTTCAGGACAAGGAGCATCTCGAGAGTCACCTTAATGATTACTCCTGGATTCCTTGTTTGGGTGACTTGAATGAGAGCAGCTGACTTGAATGTATAGCATCTCCATCAAGATCAACCTCAGACTCTCGACCAAATTCTTCATCCTCAAGTTTTGAGGAGGTTAGAGGGTGATTGTATCCAACAGATGGATGTTCTAAGAGAAGGTTCTGGACATTATATGGATCTACTCCATTCATGTCTAAAACGATGAGAAAAGTTATCTCTTCAAAGAGACCAATATTGAATCTTTGGTGTTCATCATCTGTGAGAAATCGAAAGATTGGGTTGAAGGTCATTGTGTTTTATGGAAGCTCTGTTTTTACAGAGAGGTTTTGTGTGTTTTTGGAGTTAAGAAAGGAAAAGACATCAGGTGTTTATAAAGGAAAGAGTAAGAAGCTGAACAATCATTTTGAAGTGTTCAATGTATCTGCGTATATATCTATGCGTATGACTGGTCCTTTCATATTTCCAAGATATTTTGACAATCTAACAAAATATTTTTTGTTTGGAATATTGATGTTCTTTTCAGGTTAGAATTCTGAGATTGCAACGTGGAACTCCATTTAATCTCTGGAATCAGGATGATAGTGATCAGGAAAACGAAAGTGATTTCATCAAGATTGATGATTATTTTTAATCACATTCAGAGTTGTGATTATCTTGGTGAAAAAGATCACATCAGAAAATAAAGCTATTCAGTATTGATTTTATTTTGATTTACCCTGATTTATTTAATTGAAATCAATTTTGGATTTTATTTTCCAAAAATCGTGGGTAAAACTGCATTTTTCAGGGACTTACACCTGTCAACCTACGTGTCAACGTGGGTTAGTGGGTCTGAAGGATTTTTGAATATATCTTTATTTTGAGACTCTGATTGTTTATTGCTAACTTCTAAATTGTATTTCTTAAGGCAAAAACATTCATTTAAGTTCTCAAAATCTCTAATCAATTTCAAGATTTCTCAAGTTCTTTTCAGATCAAAAATGGCAGGTCAAAGAAGACTACCAAAATCAGTAGCTTTCAAGTTTGGTGACTTTGATTTTATGATGAATAATCATGTAGCAGCTATCACCAACAAGGAAAGGGTGTCATCTGATTTTCACCCGATTATGGACTTTTTGGTGAATGGACCATTAAATTATGCATTGTCAGCATCTCCAGAAATAAATCAAGCTGCTGTTTCACAAGCTTGGGAGAATGATGAGGTAATTGATTCTACTCAGAGTCAATCAGGTAAGATTGTTCTATACTCAGGACAAGATACTTATGACATTACTGAATCTGTTGTTAACTAAGTACTTCACTTACCTGTTAATGTTAATTATGCAAGTGAACCATCTGATGATGATGTAAGAACTATGTTGTCTGCACTAGGTTATAATGGACCTCTAGACAACATGAGCCAGTTAAATAGATCTTTTCTTAGGAAAGAATGGTCTTTCTTCTTTGATCAAATTGCTAAATGTTTTACTGGTAAATGTAGTTCTTTTCAGCAAATTACTTCTGTTACATCACATATTGCTTATAGTTTGCTTTATGACAGAGTAATTAATATTGATCACATTATCTTAAGTCAGATGTGTATTAAACTTGGGTCAAGAGATCAAGACAGGAAAATGGTTTATTATCATAGATTTATGCAAATGTTTATTAACCATTTTATTCCTGATGTTGAAGCTAGATTTGGTAGAGAACATTGTGTTTCTTCTTATGTACAGCAAAAGAGAATTTTCTCTGACATTACAAAGAAGGACAATGAAAATAATCTAGATAAAATACCTGAAATTCATTATCCACATCATGTTCAGGTAATTCTACAAACTCATCTTCTTACTCTATACAATTCTTCTTTCTTTTGTGGTGAAATGACTCAGGAATCTCATTTGAAGGAGAATCCCCCTGTGTCTACCCAAGTAGCCCAAAACATTATAGTCTCTGAAACAATTCGAGAACCAAGTTTTAATCAACAGCCTGTTGTTTCGAAGAAACTAACCTCTGGTGTTTCTCAAAAGACATCACTTGTAAGGAAGAGAAGATTTGTTGTGTCAAGTAGTTGTAGTTCTAGTGAAGATGATGATAATATATCTCTTGCTGAGAGAGAAGAATTGAAGGCTGCAATTCAACTTTCTAAGCTAGGACAAAGAGATGAAGCACCTAGTCACATCCAGGCTGCAGTCTCTCAAAATGCTGTAGTACTTAAAAAGGGAAAACAGTTACTGGTACTGTCTCTCAAAAGACTGTGTCTATTGAAAAAGGATCTCATCCCAAGATCACTTCTGTGTCTACACCTCTTGAGTCTTCTCAGGATAAATCTTTTTCTTACTATACTAGGAGAACAAGGAGAAAGATTCAATTGTCACCTACACACATAGTCTAGTCCAACTAATATCATGCAGGTCTCTACAAATAAAGCAACAATCAAGTCAGCAAATGACAATAGAGATCTGGATATTGATTCTTTATGGGAAACTACATTATCGTACAGACTGGCTATGGGAGTTATTTCTATCAAAGTGAAGTTGTCCAAGCCTGTTCTAGATTTTCTAATTGAAAGAGTACCAAAACTTTTATTTCCAGATGAATATGGACTTCTACATCAAAGACTTGACTTAATGAAGATGTATTTTTATGTATCTGTTAGAAGACAATTAGTCAAGAAATTTGGACTCTCGAAGCATGTTGCACTTCAATCACTTCATGCATATTTATTTGACAAGGATGTCATTATTGAAGATGCTTCAGCTCAAGGTGAACAACTGGAGGGAGTAGATAGTGAATGGAGTCAAAAGAAGATACTATTGCACCGATGGTGGATAGTAGGAAAGATCAGATCACAGTCACTGCAACACAAGAACCATCTAGTCAGAGGTTGGATGACTCAGGAGCTGTGATAGCTGATGTTGAAAGGTCTTCTATGATGACTGAAATTGCAAGTGAGAAACCCTATGATATGGGAGGAATAACTTTGACTGGTTTTCTTAAGATCAAACAAATATCATTCAGTCAGAGTCTATCCACCTTGAGGGTGAGTCTCAACAAACAACACTTAAAGACGGTGACATACTAACTATGGTGTCTAATGATGTTTTACTGAAGACATCAGAGTCTAGTAGAAAACCTGAAAGTAGTATACTGGAGCCTGTAGTCTCTGAAAGGAAAGAAGATTATTGTAAGGATTCAGAGATTATAGCAGCTCACTCCTTGGAGAAAACCTCAAGCCCCTTACCATATGAGGAACCCTCTCTCCATATGAGTTCAGGTATAAAAAATTCTTCTAAACTCTATTTTTCTGTAGGTCATGAGAGAACTTATCCAAATTTGAGTGATACACTTGAAAAGATGGATATTGATCCACAATCAGAGAGGCTGGCTCCTGACCAGGCAAAAGGAGAGGTAGAAAGAGTGTTGACTTTAGATAGTCAAAGTGAGAATGAGGGTATGGATGATCAACTCCATAGTGAGGGAGAGAAAATTAGGAAACCACCATCATTTGATTTCTGGGATCAGGTTTTTCCTGAATCTTGGTCTAACAATCTTGGTATGGATGCTGGTACTTATTCTTTTATCAAGATGTATGAGAAGAATGACTTAGCAAAGCACAACTCAAAGCTAGAAGTTAAAGCTCAGAAGCAAAAAGAAAGGCTTGCAGGAATTATAAACAGAAGAGGTGAAAGGCTAAGACAAACTTCTACAACATCAGTACCAGTAGATATTTCTAATGATCCTAGTATTCCTTTGTTTGTACTACCAATATCAGCCAGAATTGAGACATCAACAGTATCTGATCAATCTAAGGAGGAGTCAGGTTTTGTAGATGTTAGTACATAGAATACTGGTGAAGGACAAGGTGATCATATTGCAGCTTCAGATCAGAAAGATGAAGATGTTGTAACTCTAATCGAGTTTTATTACTTGAATATCATTCTACACAGGCAACTTCTTCTACAAGACTTGAATCTGAAGATATTCCAAACACTTCTAACATTGAAGTCAATTCTGAAGTTCTACAAGACATTCAAAAATCTCAAGTTGAAATTCAATCAAGACTTCAAACACTTGAAGATAACCAAGTCACTATTATGGAAAATCAAGAAGTTCCGATGAATCTCATTTGTTCTGTTACTGAATCTCTTGGAATTAATGTTGCTGATGTCAAAAAGGGGGAGATAAAAATAGTTAAAAGGCAACAGACTGGGGGAGGAGATAAACAGATTGGGAAAGATAAAAGAAGAACTAAGGATGACAAAGGTGAATCTTATCGTGGAAGTGGTAAAGGAAAAGAAGCATCAAATAGTTGAATTCTTTCTTCTAAGTACTGAATACTATGTCTATATCTGAAGAAGGAGGTACTTAACTTCATGATTTTTGAATTCATAAATTCTATTCTGATTGTATTGTTATATGTTTTGACATCAACAACTCAGATTTATGCTTCAGATCTTAAAGCATAAATAGGGGGAGACTGTTAGGAATAATTCATGAGTTGTGATGATTAAGAATAGAATTTTACTTATACTTCTTGTATATCCTGATTTATAAAGGATTTAGCACTTTGTATAGGAAATAAATGTTAGACAGTTATCTGTAAAGTTTAGTCAGGAATGAACAATGCATCGAGTACTACATGTCAGGAACTGAGATTGAATCCTGATACGTCAAGTCAAATACTGATCAAGTACTGATGGGATGGTCAGATCCTGATGCAAGATGGAATCCTTATATCAGTCGTGTTACTGATGATGTCATTATGGATGCTACAGAAATTGGAAAGTGCTATAAAACAGGATCTTTGTTTGAGGAACAAGCAAGAAGATTTTATGAAGGAAAGAATTTTCTATTGATGGAAACTATCAACTGGACGGCAGAACATTGTCATGTATAGATTATCTTTCTGTGATTAGTTGATAGGAAGCATTATAAATACTCTCTCTATATCATTGTAAAAAGAACGAGAGTTCGAAGTGTGAATGTGCGGTGCTCTGTATAAGGTTTGTATTCGAGAGTTCGAAACAAACAGAGAGAGAGTTTTATTTTGTCAACGGCTGCTAAAGGTATTTGTACACCTTTGGTAGAGTTTGTATTTGATTATTTAATACAAACAGAATTTGATTCATTCGTTTATTCTTGTTTATATAACCAAGCAAAAATCAGACACGATTATATAACTTGTATTCAACCCCCCATTCTACAAGTTATTCGATTTAACAAGAGATTACCAATGGATCATCATGGGGGAACTTCACCCCTTCAAGGTCCGAGTCATCGAATCCAATTGAGACCTCCGTCTTTGCACGCTTCGGTGCTTCCCCAACAATGTGCATCACTTCTCGTGCATACGCCTTTCTGGAATTCCTACTTGTCCCGGCCGCTGTTGGGCCACCAAAAATCATATTTATTACCGGCCCCCGGGGCTGCAGATTGTGGTTGCGATCATCATCCTTCCTATCATAATCTCGTCTCGGGTTTCCTTGATTCCCATCTTTGCAAAACTTATTCAACTTTCCTCTACGGATTAGAAACTAGATCTCATCCTTCAGTTGCCTACAATCGTCGGTGTCGTGTCCCACGTCTTTGTGGAATCGGCAATATTGATTCTTATTTCTTTTCTCAGGATCAGTCCTTAGTGGCTTAGGCCATCTTAGATCCCTATCCTTCTCAATATCCATCAAAATCTGACTCCTTGGGGTGTTCAACCTTGAGTATTTAGTAAATCTTTGTCCTAGATTCCCCTTTCTAGGAGCCGAGTCTGAATCCTTGCCCATACGCGGGAACTTGTCCTTGGTATCATATTCCTGATCCGTCTTCCTCTTCCTAGAATCATTGTTACTCCGTCCATTACCTGTTGTGGCCTCTTTCTTCATACTATCCTCGGCTTTGATATACTTATCAGCCCTTCGTTGTAACTCAGCCATATTCTCAGGGGGATGTTTTGCCAATGACCTCTTAAAGAAGAGGTCAGTGGTTCCGTGTTCCAGGGCTACCATGGCCACCTTTTTCTCCAAATCAGTGATATTCAATGTTTCTTTAGTGAACCGCTTGAGGTAGTCTCTCAGGTTCTCATTCTTCCCTTGCACCACATACATAAGAGATGCAGAACTTTTCTCAAGAACTCTTCCACTGATGAATTGGCTAAAAAAAGCGGCACTCAATTCCTTAAAATGGCCAATCGAATTTGGGGGTAGACGACTATACCAACGTTGTGCATACCCGACAGGGTTTGAGGGAATGCCCTACACTTCAGGGCATCACTTTCCGGTTGCAACAACAGCGTGTTTGAGAACATCCTTACGTGATTAGCGGGATCTCCCGTTCCATCGTAAGCCTTTATGGATGGCATCTTAAATTTCCGTGATATGTGCGCATTCATTACCTCCTCAGTGAACAGAGGTGTTGGATCATCAGGATCCCCGAGGGGCATTAGATCTTTGGGGTTGCCTCTAGGGGTTTCGACCCTTGTGTTTCCACTTTTAGGGATCTCAGCCCTCCTTTCTCTCCTCGAGGTTTCTTCCAAATCAACAAATGGAATTTCTCCTCTTGTCGTTGGTGGGGCTCGACCATGATTCTGTCTTTGTTGCTCCCGTTCTATGTCCTCTTTCAGTTTCTGGATCTTAGCCTCATGAGCCATAATGTTTTCAACAGCTATTACGGGGGTCCATCATGGATCCTTTGGCGATGTTGTCCAATAGGTTCCTTACTTGGACGACGCCTCCTAGGGGGTATATCCTCATCTTCCGAGGATGAATCATCAGAATACGGGCCAGAGTAATCTTGATATTATTGGCCTTGATTGGGTCCCAAACCCCTTATGTAAGGTGGGACATACGGATCGCGTATCTGGAGGGCATGGCCACTTGGTCCAGGCTGATACGGAGGATAATTTGGTAACCCATACATTGGGTTCGTGCTTGCTGGAATCACAGTAGTAGAGATCTGAGCGGTGGGGGAATGGACTATCCTCCAAGAGGGGAGACTACCATCTGTAGGGGATTCGTCCCTTGAGTAGGGAAATTCGTCACCAAGGGTAACGATCCTTGAGTTTGGGTTTCGGTTCCTAGAGGCTGAGTGACTTGTGTGATGCCCCTAGATCCGGGGTCATGAATCCAGGTCATCACGATCAAATTTCCATTTAATGACATTATATTCTTGACAGTTGAAATATAAATACTTGCTAATACTCACACAATAGACCCTACACTATAACATTTCACGCCAGTCATATGCTCAGAGAACAACATCCATAATAATAACAGTTTAAAGTTAAAAGAGTTATTACAACCCATAATCTTACTTAAGTAGTGTTGCTGAATATTACTTCGAGATGAAGCATTTCAGCAACCAAAAGTTATTACACAAGCTTACATGCGTAATTTACATAAGTCTACCAATACCCATCTGCCTATCAGCTACCTCAGGGATAGGCTCCAGCACTCTCTCAAAAGGTCGTCTTTCCCTTACCCTCTTGCGGGGTGTAGTGTGGAGTATCAGCATTTGACCTAGCTGTTATATACAAAGTAGCAAGAGTGAGCTATAATAGCTCAGCAAGATAAATTTGTAAACCAGTATCAAAGGAAAACATATATATATATATATATATATATATATATATATATATATATATATATATATATAAACAGAAGTCCCTTCATAATCTTTAAGAAAAGAATTAATTTTTATTTATTAAATACACCATCTATTTATTTTTATAAGAAAAGAAATATAAAACCATATAATATCAGTTTCTCTTCTAATATAATATAATATCAGTTTCTCTTCTAACCATAAAATAATTCCATAATTTCATACCATTTTTCCCTTTTTCAGTATATAAAACTGTAACCA
Source organism: Kitagawia praeruptora (assembly GCA_037693485.1). Classification (NCBI taxonomy): domain Eukaryota; kingdom Viridiplantae; phylum Streptophyta; class Magnoliopsida; order Apiales; family Apiaceae; genus Kitagawia; species Kitagawia praeruptora. Next base: position 120,251,078 of record CM075352.1, read on the forward strand.
TTATCAATTCTTTCTTTAAATACTTTGGGAATATCTACTGTCGCCTGATACGTTAGGACGATGATCAGTCTCCTAATTGTACCTGCTCTCTGTTTACTACTAGTAGAAGGAATGATCCAACCTGGTCATCATCCCTGGAGGAAGGCCACCTGCTACATCCTCTTTCGGCAACTCTTGGGCCGTAATAAAATATTGAGTGTCGGACTGTGCCACACACACAGCCTCTTACGCTTACTGTTGCAATCCCCCTTTTTATCAAATCGTTATTCCATTTATAAAACATCATTCCATATTTTCCATTTTCCATTTCCATTTCCATATATCATTCACACATATCATTTCCATTCTCATATATCATTTCCATTCTCATATATCATTTCCATTCTCATATATCATTATCTTTCAAATACATACATCATAATACTTTGATTATAACTCAGATATCTCCTCCGTATTTAATAAAGTCAAATATGCTCTTATATACAAAATAATTCAACTATTTTAAAAGTATTAAATAAAAATCAACTAATATTTATTAAATCACAAATGTTTAAAGATTATCTTTAACATAATATCATAAACCATATAACCCTAGATAACAACTGATACCATTCTCTTTCATATCCCTTTAGATCATATAGTATATTCGCTCTTTCCATAATCATATCCATATCCAATAATCTCAACAAACAAGGAATATATCCCTAACCATATCATCATATAAGATTCATATATTATTTAGCAAAACCACTTTTCTTTAAACATAAACAATTTATCAAAATAAGGGTAAAAGAAATCTTACCTCGATCTCTAAATCCCAGAGGTATGACCTGGTGTTCGTCCTGAGTTTCTATAAAACGAAAAGGATCATTATTAGCATATGCCCCATTATCAAGGTATGTCAATATATTCTACACTTAATTGATATTTGAGTCGTAAAGACTTTTAAGTCGACCATTAACTCGAGAAAATTATCCTTTATCCGTTTAAGGGGTATTCCATGAACATACTGTTAATCTAAACATTTTTATAAAATTGAAAAATTATTCGTTCGGCATAAGACCTTCTCCTATACATTCCTTATGATCTCTATTATTTAATTATCAAGATTCGTAATGGAATCACTAGGTTAAGGGTGTTCAATTGAAGTTACGAACTCACACTTACACTTTCGAACCACATTTACGGTTTTGATCATATCTCCTAAACCGTTCCTCAGATTTTTACGTACTTTATATCAAAACGATCTATGAACCAAGATCTATCCTATTATGACCAGTTGGAATACCATACTGACCTTGACAGATTCAGGATGCTCTGTTTTTAACAAGCAATTACTGTTTTAACGAAAATCGGGCATTATAACGGCTATACTTTCATACTTTCCAATTTTTTTTTCACATCCAAACTCATCACCCAACACATATCACAATCCATACACCATGTGGTCATCATACCAGCCATGGTTACAAGCACCAAACACTTCCATAATTAACCAAACACTTATAAACATTCATATAATCATGATTTCATGCTTATTATACACTTAACCACCAAACTAACTATAAATCATCATAAACTCAAGATAATACTAAGGGTTCATGAACTTCATACCTTCCTTGAAGCTTGAACAACACTAAAAAAAGCATTGGCTATTCTTTAAACAACCTTAAAATAGCTTGAATACTCTAAAGAAAACATAAAAACAAAGTTTGTTCTTGGAAGTTACTATTCATCCCTTCAAAGCACTGCAAAAAGAGGTGCCTTAACATGATTTTCTGGTCAAGTCTCCTAAATAAGAGTTGTAGAGCATCTTAATACCTTTCCAACAAGCTATAGAACACAAAAGTTCATTGAGTAATGAAGGAGATATGCTTGATTTACTAACCTGTTGTCCTTTTTGGCCGAAAATAAGAAAAGTGTGGAAGATGGAGAGATTTTGTGGTGACTAGCTCTTATCTTGATCTTGGTAGATATTTTGTATGATTATAAGATAATTATCAAGTAATTCTCTAGATTAATCCTTGAAAAGTTAGTGGAAAGTGATGTAGGAAGTGATGTCATTTTGATGATCATGTTAAACAATTCTAGAATCTTGGTTTTTGATTTTCCAATTAATGTGCTAATGATTTTTGTAATTACTAATATAGTTTATATCCTTCATATAATACTAATCTTGGTTGCTTGGTTTCCATACTCGTCTAATCACAATTCGTTTCGAATACACTTCGTTATCTCAGTGGTTTTGAAATCATTTAACAATCCATATTCCTCTGGCATTCCCTTGACTTAATAATCCCCTGGCTTAACCTGATTTCACATGTTCCTCAAAGTATATGTTGGGATTTATGGGTGATAGCATATAGACAACTTAACTATATTTCCCTGTACTTAGTTTTTACTAAGTTGAACATACTGTCACAGCCATAGTATGTCTTCGTATTCGAATAATTGTTGTCATGTAATAAATGTATGATTTGGGAGAAGTTCATATATGTGTTCAAGCCTCAAGGAATGCATCCTGAAGACAGCAAGAATAAAAGTTACTGTCATGTCCCTGACAGTAATGTTACAAGAAGACAAATGTTACAAAGTCACGACAAAGCCACATTTGACAGCAACATTGGCCGAAGCAAGAGACAGTGACATTCTCATACTTGACAGCAAGTCTGGAGCTCCGACAGCAACATTGGCGGGAGCTAGTACTGTCAACCTCTGAATATTCCTTTGACAGCAGACTCTGCGGTTAAGGTTACTGTCACCTTGAATTATTTGAATTGGGTATTTTCTCAGTCAAAGCCCGTGACAGGTTACATGTTCAAGAAACAGATTTGCTACAACACACTATCGTTTGTAGCAGACCTGCAAGACTACAACAGAAGCTTAAGAGATTCACAAGACAAGGCTGGTCAATTCGAGGAGCATGTGATATCCACATCTATTAGAATGGTATTAGCTAGAAATAGAAAGAATCTAGGTTGCTTTACTTATAAGGTTTATCCTGTCTGTATAGAAATTAGGGAAAGTCACATGGGTGTGCAAATTGTAATGAGCTGCCACTTGAAAACGACAGCAGCTCAACTATAACGCCCTAGAAAATAACGTAATTATTATAATTATTATTTAATTATTTAATATTAAATGTGAATTATATGAGGTGATTTTTTTTAGGATTGAATATATGTGACATCATGTGTACATGTTTATATGATGATGCATATGTGAAATGTGAATACGTGTATTTTTATTTGAATTTTTATGATTAAATTCTATTTAAATTATGCATTATTGATCTTCGAATTTTTTTTATAAAATCATCAGACTTGTTAAAAATCATGAAATCTTTTGTAACATTATCTTTGTATAATTATTTAGTTTTTAAAATTATTGGGAGAATTAATTTGGGTGTTTTGTTATTTTAAAATGATTTTACGATTTTTATTGTATTTAAAGGATCAAAACTCGCAAAATTCATATTTAATTCATTTTGATCCTAAAAATATTTTTAAAAATATATGGGTGTTCGTAATTTTATACTCTTTATTTTAAAAATGAAAAGTTTATTTTTTTTCACAATTTTTCTATTTATTTTCGATTTTAGAAATGATTTAAATTGCTTATTTATTGATTTTTTTTAGGTGGGTTAAAATTTCTGAAATGTTCCTATCTTTTAAATCCCTAATTGAGTTTTCTTCAGTGTTGTTCCCGATTGTCTCGACCTCTCTAGAACCTCTCCTCTCTTTCTCTCGGAAGAAAATCTCTCCCATTTCCCTCGTGAAATCTCTCTCGAGTTCTACTCTCTCTTTAGTCCCTCCCGATTTTCTCTCTCTCAAGCAAAATCTCTCTCCCTCTGGTTGTGTTTCTGAGTTCTCTCCCCTTTGCTGCTCTTCAGATTTTTGGCCGTGTGGGTCGAGTTTGTAGCCGTGTGTATGTGTTAAATCGGTGTGGGTAAGTGTTGTGATATTGTCTTCGTGGATGTGTGTGTGTTTAATTAGAGCTGTGTATGTGTGTGTTATTGGGTGAAGTGCTGCGATGAATTCGTTGTTGTGTGCCTAACTCTCTCCCTCCTGCAAACCTGTTGTTAGCTGGTTTTAATTTCTAAATTTGCCTCCCCCCTGTTCTTGCTATCAGAGTTGCCAAGTATTTGTGTTGGCGTGCTAGCAGTAGTCGTGTGGGTATGTAATTGGGGCTTTGCATTGGGGTTTGGTTAAGTGTTGATGCGGGGTTAAGGTATCTATGTTATGCCGGTTGTGGGTTCCCTTACTATTCCCTTGAATGCCCATGTGATTCTTCTGTCCTACCTTCTCTTAGTTCGAATCGAACTTCTTATCATTGCTTTGGTTGTTGAGCCCAGAGTTATGACCTCGGATGTGGACTGAAATTATGTTCGATTGTTGAGTTTATTATGTTGTTGTGATGTCCTGTTAAGTTTTATTGAGATGAAATTTTATGATGTTAGTCGGAAGTTTGTTTCTGAATTATATGATTTTGATGGTGAGGATTTATGTGGGATCATGATATTAGAGTGTTTTCAATTATAATGGTTGAGTGCTGTAATTGGAAAATGGTAGTGGTTGATTCGGAAATTGTTGTTTTGGTTGAAGTTAAAGTACAAGCTGCGTATGTAAAAGTAAAACTTTAGTGTTTATTTGGGTCAATTACATTCTACCTTTAAGAGATTAAAACCGCATGTTCAATTGTAGGTGTACTAAATTTTTATAATTTTTGAATGGATTGAGTTGTGATTATTGAGTCATTTGGGTAGTTATAAGCGAGCTAATAACATTTCTGCTTAAGTGGGAAACTTGGTTTTAATGGTTGATTTTGGGATAGCATGATTATAAACTTGATAATGTTATAATGTGAGTAATTGTTAGTGGACTTTATGTCCACTAAATACGTCCCATTTCGGCTTAAATTGACCGCTTGTACCCAAGTGTTAAGTGTCTTTTGATGTGTTTTCATCTAATTTGTGTAGGTTGTATGGTTGATAGAATCTTGGAGTTCAATCGAATAAATGGTGTTGTATATTTGTTGTTTGAAAATGATAAGGTGTTGAAGGAATTTAGAGCAAGAAAGTGTGTTAAGTTGTGGAATATTTCAGCAGAAATTCGAAGTAGAAAATAAAGTTAAGTAGTAGAAGCCTTGATAGCTTTCCAGGGGCTCAAGGGCGCCCTAGCGCAGTCCTAGGGTCATGCAAGGCGCTCCAGCGCGCGCGCAAGGCACCAGGAGGGTTGAAGCGCCCCTGCGCAAGATTTGAGCGCCCCTGCGCGTTCCATTGGACATTCAGGCGCCAGGAGAGGGTTTTCCAGGAGACCGCGCGCGCTCCTGCGCGCGTTGGGAGCGCAGCTGCGCGATGTACAGGCTAGCAGGCACAATCAGGCGCCATGGCGCGAGCAACATGCGCTGTAGCGCTCGAGAGTTTTTTTTTTAGCAAATTGTTATCATTTTCTCCGGGTCATTTGTTTGGGCCATTTTTACTAGGGCTTATTTATATATCTTGTAACCCTAAAAACAAAAGGGGGATCTTAGTCAATAGCAACTATTATTATTATTCCTATCAACATTTTCATCTTATTTGAAGAACATTTTCAAGGAAATTCTCCAAGCTAGTGACAAGCAAGGAGTAATCTTTGGAACTTTTGTATTCTTCTACTTTGGGGAGTTATTTCTAAACCTTATTTTCTCTCTTCTTTTAATTATTTATTTGTTCTCTAGAATTATGTTATCAATTGAACCCATGATGGCGATGAGGTCGATTATGGGCTAAATCGTTATCATGGGATTTTAATGGTTTTTTCTATGGATTCTAGTAATTGAGTGTTATTTATGCCTTGGTGTGTGATTGATTGTATTGATTGCCTAGTATGTTTATGCTTATTCATTATAGGTGAGTCGCGAACACCTGTAATTGTTAGTTTAATCCTAGTGAATGCGAAAGTGGATCTAGGATTTAGAACAATTCATGCTAGCATAGGTTTTTGCATGTGAAGAACATGTATTAAATTGTGGTGTAATTCTACCCGTCTTGCACTGACTATGTGGTTTTATGGATGCTTGTTCTTAAACCGATGTGTGTTCAATTGCTATAGACATATAGGGACTACACATATTTGGTGACTACTTGACTTCTATCAGTTGTGGATGATCAGTAGGATGGTATATGTACAACGAAAGTTGGTGTGTATCAGTTTAGTGCATCTAATCAGTAATCAACTCTGTCACATACTAGGTTAAAGGGCATAAGATTCTAGATGAAGTGGTTAATGAAATTGAAATCCCATGTTTGTTTATTATAAAGTAAAAGTTAAGTTATTTTCTCGTAATTTCCATAGTTGGCATTTAATCATTAGTTAATTAAAACTAAATTTGTGATTGTCTTGGCAGTGAGTGTAAATCATAAGCTGGTGTATAAGTGAACAAAACGAACAATTTGAGTCTCTATGGGAACGAATCCTATTTACCGTATATTACTTGTAGACCCCGTTTGATAAGTGGATTTTATATCCACTTGGAACGTTCCATATCGGCTTAAATTGGTGTACTTGGACTCAAGTTTGTGGTATTTTTTATGTGTTTTATTTAAATGTGTAGGTTTGGAGAAATATCGATTAAGGGTGAATTTTCTGTTGATTTTGGAGTTGATTATGCTAAGGAATGAAGAATGATGACTTAATATTAACTACCAAGAGTGTTCAAGACATTGGCACGAAGAAGACGGGAAGTGAATGCAAAAGGAACGGAAGAAAACGGACGAGAAAACAGACGAAAAACGAAGAAAAACTGCAGAATACGAGCCACCACCAGCCAGAGGAGCGCTGACAGCGCTCTACAGAGCGCAGGCTGCGCCTACACAGTGCCAGAACAGGGAGAGGAGCGCAGGCTGCGCTGGTGCGGCCAATTTTGCTGAAAAATCTCCTTTTTGCCCTATTTTCGAATTTTAACTATATTTTGACACCCAAACCTATTTCCAATTCTATTTTTAGGTTGTTTTTTTTGTTGGGAAAGATATGTAGGCTTATATAAACACATTTTTGCCTTGTAAAATAGAGAGTATCATAGCATTATTATTATTGTAAGTTAGTTTCGCAAGAGAGAAAAGTGGAAAAGGATTCAAGCTCGGTGACAAGCACGGATCTCGACCTACTTCATCTTTTGTATACGTTGAATCATAGATTTGTTTCTCAACTCTCTTTTCTATTTAATATCATTATTCCTTTCCTTTATATCTTGTTAATTACCATGTCTTCATCAAATCCCATGACGATGAACGGTTCAATTATGGGCTAATCGTTGTCATGGGATCCTAGTGGATTTATCTATGTAGCTTAGTAGTTTGCATGCCTTAAAGATTTGTGTGTGGCATATAATTGATATCCTCGTATGGTTAGACTTAATAGATAGATGCGTCGCGAACATCTAAATTGTTAATCTATTGTGAAGTGAAAGTGGATCTTGAGATTTAGAACTTTCCATGCTAGCATAGGTTCATAATTGTTATCAATATGATTGTGGTGTGAGATGAAAATACTTATACTGCCCTGTGTGATCTTTATGGATAACTTGATCTTCAACCGTTATGTTTTCAAATTCTATAGACATATAGGGTCTAAGCATAATTGGTGTCTATTCATCTTCTATCTCTTTTGTGGATGTATGTTTAGTTTGGTATGCGTATGCTGACAGGTAGCGTATACTTGTTTCGTGTTATCCGATCAGATATCAAAACCATTGCACATAGTGATTAAAGGCTGCAACTCTAAGTGAAGTAGATGATGAAACTAGGATTCCATGTTTTATTCTCATATAAGTAATTCGATTTTAATTCTCGTTAATTGTTTAATTTTTAGTTTTATAAATTGCACTTTAGTTTAATTTAGATAATCAATCTTAAATTTGTTATTTGTCTTAGCAGTGGATAAAAACCATACATCGGTGTATAGGTACATTAATTGAATTGAACACCATTCTAGATCTCTGTGGGAACGAACTTGATTTAATCATATATTACTTGTGACAACGTGCGCTTGCGTAAATTTTGCATAACAAGTTTTTGGCGCCGCTGCCGGGGATCATCGGTGTTTTTATTTTAGTTTATGTGCTTGTCATCAGTGGTCGTTAGCGTTCACTGACTAGGATTCTTACTTAGTTTGTTTGTTTCGTGGTGTTTCAGGTACTTGAGTTTGTATGCAAACACGTTCGCAAGCTCGTTTACAAAGACTGGCAGAAGACGATCTTGTAGAGAATAAAGAGAATAAGGAAGAGGAATCTGAAACTACAGTAGCAATGGCAGATGAAGCAGCAGCTAAGGCTTTGAAGGACTATTCTCAGCCGAAACTCAATGATATCCAGTCTAGCATTGTTAGGCCAGCTATTGCAGCGAACAACTTTGAGATCAAGCCGGGCACAATTCAGATGGTGCAGAATTCAGTTCAGTTTGGGGGTGCTTCTACGGAGGATGCCAACATGCATGTTCGGGACTTTATCGAAATCTGCGACACTTTCAAATGTAATGGTGTGACGGATGATGCTATCAGGTTGAGGCTTTTCCCATTCTCTCTGAGGGATAAGGCTAAGAGCTGGCTACACTCTTTGCCACCTGGTTCCATTACTACATGGGAAGATCTTACTCAGAAGTTCCTTACTAAATTGTTTCCTATGGCGAAAACTGCAGCATTAAGGAACCAGTTGACTCAATTTCAATAGCAATCTGGCGAGTCATTGTGTGAGGCTTGGGAACGCTACAAGGAGATGCTAAGGAAGTGTCCTCATCATGGCATGCCTGATTGGATGGTTATTAATGGTTTTTACAATGGGTTGGGAGCACAGTCTAGGCCTTTGCTAGATGCAGCATCAGGAGGAGCTCTGTGGGCAAAGAGCTATGATGAAGCTTATGATCTTATAGAGATGATGGCTGCTAATGAATATCAAAATCCAACTCAAAGGATATCTCAAGGCAAGGCAGCAGGAATTTTGGAAGTAGATACAGCTTCAATGATTACAGCTCAGTTGAAAGCTCTTGCTATGAAAGTGGATTCTCTTGCTAATTATGGAGTTCAACAGGTGGCTAGTGTTTGTGAGTTATGTGCGGGCGCACATGAGACGAATCAGTGTGCTATCTCTTATGAATTAGCACAGTTTGTGAGTAATTTCCAGAGACCTGCTGCACCAGTTCCAGCCACTTATCATCCTAATAATAGGAATCATCCTAACTTCAGCTGGAGCAAAAATCAGAATACTCAACAATCTTATCAGCAAGCGAAGCCGTACAATCAAGGCTATCAACAACCTTATAGGGCACCATATCAACCCCCGGGTTTTCAGCAGCAACAACCTCAGACTCATGCGGGGCAATCATCTAATGATAAATCTGATGAGATGTGGATAGCGTTAAAGAACTTACAAGCTGGTCAGAAGCTCTTAGAAACTCAGATAGGACAGATAACAAGTGCCTTAGGTAGTAGGCCACAAGGAACTCTTCCTAGTGATACGGTGATTAATCCAGGCAGGAGGGACAACAAAGAACAGGTCAATGCAGTTACTTTGAGATCCGAAAAAGTCACGAGTGATCCTAAATCAGCAACTGAAGAAGATGAAGATGTTCAGAATCAGCAGGTTGAAAAATCTGCAGTGCCGGAAATTGAGAAATCTGATTTAGTGGCTGATCAGCTAGATGGTGAGAAGAGCAAGAAACTTGTTGAAAAGTTTACTCCGGAGCAATCTTCAATGAATAATCAGATCTATCCACCTCCGCCATATCCTGGACGTTTGAAGAAAAGTCAAGAGAAACAGTTTCAGAAATTTATGGATGTCTTCAAGAAACTGTCCATTAACATTCCTTTTGTTGAAGCATTGGAGCAGATGCCGAGATATGCTAAGTTCATGAAGGATATTTTGTCAAGGAAGAGAAGGTTGGAAGATTTTGAAACAGTGGCATTGACGGAGGAGTGTAGTGCTGTTCTGCAACAGAAGTTGCCACCTAAGCTTAAAGATCCGGGAAGTTTCACTATTCCATGCACTATTGGCAACCTTTCATTCGGCAAGTGTTTATGTGATTTGGGAGCTAGTATTAATCTCATGCCCTTGTCTGTTTTCAAGCAACTTGGTCTACCGGAGCCGAAACCAACTAACATCTCTTTGCAGTTGGCTGATAGGACGATCACCTATCCGAGGGGTATAGTAGAGGATGTTTTGGTAAAAGTTGATAAGTTCATCTTTCCTGCTAATTTTGTGATCTTGGATTTTGAAGAAGATAAGAAGATTCCCATAATCTTGGGAAGACCGTTCTTGGCTACAGGAAAGACTTTGATCGATGTGCAAAAAGGAGAGCTTACAATGAGGGTGCAAGATCAGAGTGTCACCTTTAATGTGTTCAAGGCCATGAAACTAGGATTCCATGTTTTATCCTCATATAAGATCAGAGCTTAAATTGACCGCTTGTACCCAAGTGTTAAGTGTCTTTTGATGTGTTTTCATCTAATTTGTGTAGGTTGTATGGTTGATAGCATCTTGGAGTTCAATCGAATAAATGGTGTTGTATATATGTTGTTTGAAGATGACAAGTTGTTGAAGGAATTTAGAGCAAGAAAGTGTGTTAAGTTGTGGAATATTTCAGCAGAAATTCGAAGTAGAAAATAAAGTTAAGTAGTAGAAGCCTTGATAGCTTAATTTCCAGGGGCTCAAGGGCGCCCTAGCGCAGTCCTAGGGTCATGCAAGGCGCTCCAACGCGCGCGCGCAAGGCACCAGGAGGGTTGAAGCGCCCCTGCGCAAGATTTGAGCGCCCCTGCGCGTTCCATAGGACATTCAGGCGCCAGGAGAGGGTTTTCAAGGAGATCGCGCGCGCTCCTAAGCGCGTTGGGAGCGCAGCTGCGCGATGTACAGGCTAGCAGGCACAATCAGGCGCCATGGCGCGAGCAACATGCGCTGTAGCGCTCGAGAGTTTTTTTTTTAGCAAATTGTTATCATTTTCTCCGGGTCATTTGTTTGGGCCATTTTTACTAGGGCTTATTTATATATCTTGTAACCCTAAAAACAAAAGGGGGATCTTAGTCAATAGCAACTATTATTATTATTCCTATCAACATTTTCATCTTATTTGAAGAACATTTTCAAGGAAATTCTCCAAGCTAGTGACAAGCAAGGAGTAATCTTTGGAACTTTTGTATTCTTCTACTTTGGGGAGTTATTTCTAAACCTTATTTTCTCTCTTCTTTTAATTATTTATTTGTTCTCTAGAATTATGTTATCAATTGAACCCATGATGGCGATGAGGTCGATTATGGGCTAAATCGTTATCATGGGATTCTAATGGTTTTTTCTATGGATTCTAGTAATTGAATGTTATTTATGCCTTGGTGTGTGATTGATTGTATTGATTGCCTAGTATGTTTATACTTATTCATTATAGGTGAGTCGCGAACACCTGTAATTGTTAGTTTAATCCTAGTGAATGCGAAAGTGGATCTAGGGTTAAGAACAATTCATGCTAGCATAGGTTTTTGCATGTGAAGAACATGTATTAAATTGTGGTGTAATTCTACCCGTCTTGCACTGACTATGTGGTTTTATGGATGCTTGTTCTTAAACCGATGTGTTTTCAATTGATATAGACATATAGCGACTACACATATTTGGTGACTACTTGACTTCTATCAGTTGTGGATGATCAGTAGGATGGTATATGTACAACGAAAGTTGGTGTGTATCAGTTTAGTGCATCTAATCAGTAATCAACTCTGTCACATACTAGGTTAAAGGGCATAAGATTCTAGATGAAGTGGTTAATGAAATTGAAATCCCATGTTTGTTTATTATAAAGTAAAAGTTAAGTTATTTTCTCGTAATTTCCATAGTTGGCATTTAATCATTAGTTAATTAAAACTAAATTTGTGATTGTCTTGGCAGTGAGTGTAAATCATAAGCTGGTGTATAAGTGAACAAAACGAACAATTTGAGTCTCTGTGGGAACGAATCATGTTTACCGTATATTACTTGTAGACCACGTTCTCTTGCGTGAATAAATGCGAACAGTAATAGAATGGTGATTGAATTTAGGATGATTAAGGCAAGTCAAAGCATACATGCCTGCTCTGGATTAAGTTGGGAACTTTAGTTCGAATATTACTTAGTAAATTTGATATATAAGAATTATTGGTTGTCTATTTTTATGTTTTGGTAATAGTATGATATTAGTTAGTGGATAAATAATCTGCATGTGATGTCTAGATCACTACGTGAATTTTTCAAGATTTTGTTATGATTATTTGGTTTGATTTTGAAGAGTAAATGAAGTTAAATGCGTAAGTAGTCTATATTTGCGTAGTAAAGCTTATATGTTGACCATTCGTATTATTAAAGTTATAACACAAATTTGTGTTCGAATACAGATTGTACTTGTAAGTTGAATTACAGTTGATAGTAGACAAAGGAGGTGTTGTCCAATTTTTATTAGAATTATTTTATTATTTTGAGAGTATTTTGATAAAGATTTCTGATGTGTAAAGGTTATAGGTGTTTTATGTAATATAAGTATAAGATAATACTACGTGGTAAATGCTTTTGTGATTTTGTGATTATATGTTGCTATTTTGAGAATATGATCGGTAAGAACTATATGTGTTAATTGTAAATTGTATTAGGATGCGTTCGGGTAGAACAGAGTTAGACGGTCACGGTTATAAATACGGTTATAAGTGTACTGAAGTATTACTTTACCTTTATATAGGTACCAGTATGAGGTCGTTTAGAGCCAGTGCACTGGTAGATGGAATATTGAGGAATGGAAAGAGTATCGGAGTTGACTAGGGTGTCATATATGGGATGACAAGTTACAGAAGAAAGACAGATGTATGATCCAATAGGGGCTTGTGTATAAGGAAAGAGAGATGGATGTAAAGAAAGTAAAGAGTCGAGATATTGGAAATGGAAATCCTGCGTATTGAGGCAAGTATACTAACCCTCAATTATTATTCAAGTGATGTGAAACCTTCTGTGTTATTTATTTGTTCTTTCGATATCCTATCTTGTGAGCAATTATATTTTTCAATTTTTACCTCTGAATAATGTGAACCTGTTCTGTTAATTATACGATGTTCCTTTCAAATCATTTTGTTAATGCCTATACTCTTCATTTCATTCCTAGTGATATCTCCCTTCAAATTTGCATTCAATTAATTATTCTCAGATTATATTTCAATTGTTAATTTTCCCTCCACCTATTGTTCAGGTGTTGACTTTTTAAAGTTATTTTTGCTATGAATTATTTTAAATTAATTCGAGGTTTAAATTGTCATTGGAGCATGTGGTGTTGCTCAATGACGATTAAAACCGAGAATGAATTGAGATCTTCTTATTTACTCAACTCATTATTCTCAGGCCGGTTTTGGCAGCTAATGCATGTGAATGCTTAGTCGACAAGAGTGAGACTTGAGTGACTGAGAATTTCTTGGATGTTCATTTTAAACTATTCAAATATTCCTTTGAACTTCAGATCCCTTTATTCCATGATTTCTTATAAATTGTTGTTTAAATTCTAGAAGTTGAATGATTGTTCTATTTCTTAATTGGTCAATGTTATCTTGTTGATTTAATATTCAGTCTTGCCAGTTCAATGTTCTTGTTTTCTTGCGTTTGATTCTTTATATTCAATGCTTCGTTGATCCTCAGTCTTTTGTTATGCTCATTAAAAATGGTTTTATTAATTAAAGATGTTTTTAAAATTCCTTATACTGTGCTGATCTGTTATCAGTGAGTTTAAGGACTGAAAAGCGAAATATTTTAAATTATTAATAAACTTGTTTATAAATTGGGATAGCGTAAGAGGCTAGGGTGGTCCTAGTCCAGCACTTTTATTTAGCGTAAGAGGCTAGGGTGGTCCTAGTCTAGCATTAAAGGCCAATGTGTTGCCTAATTGGGAACCCAATTTTAAAGGAAGGGGGACTTTACGTGGCTGATCACCCGTATTGTCCGTAATCAGGAGAATAATACAATCAACTTTAATGTTTTTAAAAATGGTTTTATGAAAAGTATGTTTCAAAGATGAAATGGTTTTAAAGAAAGGAAGGATTTGATAAGATATATATGTTTGAAGGTAAATGGTAATTAGTTTCGAAATTGTAAATATCTCAGTTAGTTGTTTTCTATCTTGATTAAAGTTGGGAACTCAGTAAAACAATGAGATTAAAGATGGATAGAAGTTTCCCAGTTATTCCCTTCGCGAGTAACATTGTACGTTGAAAGTGGAGTAAGAATGATTGGGGGATTTCTTGATATTCTTTTTCTCAAAATTTTATCTGAGGTAGTAATGGTTTGTAGTAAATGGAACATTTTTACTCTATGATGGAAATTGAATGATCTTTTGAGATAAAGTATTCATTGATATTGTTCATCAATGAATTATCTTAATATCGTTGTTTCACTATATTATTAACTTGCTGAGCGTTCTTTGGCTCACTCTTGTTTTGTTTTACCTAACCCTTTGCAGTTAGGATTAAAGATGATCTACTACATTTATCCCTGCGAAGGAGAGCGTAGAGACATTCTATACAAGATAGATTTCGGAGCTAGAGCGGGTAAGCATAGATTGGGATTGCGCTACAAATTAGATAGTATAATAATTTTGGTATTCGGATCAGAAATAGAAGTTGTAATAATTTGTATAATTTAGATTCTTGTTTCATACCATAACCTGGAATCGATCCTCGGTGAGGAATCGTTGGTGTATTAAGTTTTATTTGTGATTGAGAATTGGAATTTGGTTTGGGTTGAAATACAGGTGGATAGTCCGATTTACGAATACTTCATGCCGAAAATTTCTAAAATTCCCCTCTATCCAAGTCTATTCTATTATAAAAAATATATTTTCAATGTTGGGAAGTCGGGGCGTTACAGGTTGGTATCAGAGCAACAAGTTATGGTCACTGAAACAAGTTAGGACGATTAGTTGTACGTATTTAGGTAGACGTTAGATAGAATGATTCAGGATAAGATTCGCTTCAGGTTATTAGGACGACGGTTGCGACGCTATTTAGTATTTCGACATCGTGCGAGTATAATTTCAATTCACCTGAAGACTCGATTTCAGACGAAGCAGTAAATTTGTAACCGCATGAGTTAATTAGGCGACCGGAGATATCAGCTTGGAAGATGCTACTTGCAGACCTTCGTGTACCTTTTAAAGTTTCTTTTGCGACTTAGTTACCTGCGAACGATTTAGAAAGTGCGAAAAGACTGTAAACAAGGTGTGAAATACGATTACTGGCATGTGTTGGAGGAATGGCGTGGTTACTCATTACTAGCTGTTGATTTCATTTAATTTATCGACTAATGAGATTTAACTTCGTTTCTGTTCCTTTTTGTTTTGTCAGTACTCTATCACCTTTGATAATCAATTATACTTCAATTGATGATGAACTTCTTACGTTAGATTTGATTACACACATTTCTATTCTTTCAAAGATATCTCTATTTTCCAGGGGATCACTTGATTCAACATCAGGCATATAAATTAACCCTTGAATTCTTTCTAATGTCCCCGAATAATTGCTATTCCTTATTCAACATTGTATATCTATAAACTTTTTGAAACTTTTGAATTCTTTTTTGTTTCTCTTTTCATACTTAACCTTATTTATTCTGACTGAGATGAATAACCCTATGTATAAAGGGGATTCAGGGACATCTTATCTATGTGATAGAAGTCTGGTGGGACGCCACTGATTGTGTTTGTCATAAAAGTACAGAAGGTTGGCCCCCTTCTTGTGCTATGGTGGTTGACCTAAGTGACAAATGCAACCTGAAGTTAGTTCAATGATCATATTGATCTCTCAGTCAAATTGTTTTAGAAAATTCTCATTAAACAAAACTCAACTTATATTCATACCTGCTAACAACTGTCTATTATATTGATTTCTTTTGTTATAAACCTTTATGATTCTTAAAGATATCAGTAATTGAATGCAGCAAAGATGGAGACGATGACATTTTGAGTTGTCCAAGCTACATTTACGTAGACTAAGAATTTGGATGTTGAGATAAATTGCCGGAAATGAAAGTTTAGAGACGGAACGGGATAATTTGTGTTCCAAATAAGATATATATGTTTTAAAGTAAATGGTGCCTTAGTAAAAGAATGGGATTAAGGATAGATAGAAGTTTCCTAATTATTCCCTCCTCGAGTAACATTGTACGTTGAAAGGGGAGTAAGAATGATTAGGGGATTTCTTGATATTCTTTTTCTCGAAATTTTATATAGGGCAACCTGAATTATGGGTAGGAGCGTGGAAGTAGTATCAATTGTTTTACTCGCGTGGAATTCGTTTTAAAGATTTAATTATTTACCCATTTACTTAAAGTCAAGGCAGATTTCTTCGCTTATATGTTTGTTGCAGGTTAAGGCTGGTTTTGTTTTAGTATTGTATATGAATGAATTATTATGGATGATTGGGTTAGTACTTGAGGCGTTGTGTACAGGACATAGTCTATAATACTAATAGGTCATGTCCGATTTTCGGTAGACCTGGATTGTCACGTACGAGTAGTAAGTATCTAGAAGTAACTAGACATGCAAACCAAAGGAATTGAGTTTATGTTAGAAATTCGAAGGCCTACAGGATGAGCCTATCGATATGTGAAATGATATAAAGGAATTCTAGTGTGGAAGAAATGAATTGGAAATTTAAAGAGAAAGTTTGAGAGTACCGTCATATGTTTTCTTACGGTTGATTCTGAGGACAGAATCCTATTAAGGGGGGAAGGATATAACGCCCTAGAAAATAACGTAATTATTATAATTATTATTTAATTATTTAATATTAAATGTGAATTATATGAGGTGATTTTTTTAGGATTGAATATATGTGACATCATGTTTACATGTTTAAATGATGATGCATATGTGAAATGTGAATACGTGTATTTTTATTTGAATTTTTATGATTAAATTCTATTTAAATTATGCATTATTGATCTTCAAATTTTTTTTATAAAATCATCAGACTTGTTAAAAATCATGAAATCTTTTGTAACATTATCTTTGTATAATTATTTAGTTTTTAAAATTATTGGGAGAATTAATTTGGGTGTTTTGTTATTTTAAAATGATTTTACGATTTTTACTGTATTTAAAGGATCAAAACTCGCAAAATTCATATTTAATTCATTTTGATCTTAAAAATATTTTAAAAAAAGGTGGGTGTTCGTAATTTTATACTCTTTATTTTAAAAATGAAAAGTTTATTTTTTTTACAATTTTTCGATTTATTTTCGATTTTAGAAATGATTTAAATTGCTTATTTATTGATTTTTTTTAGTTTGGTTAAAATTTCTGAAATGTTCCTATCTTTTAAGTCCCTAATTGAGTTTTCTTCAGTGTTGTTCCCGATTGTCTCGACCTCTGTAGAACCTCTCTTCTCTTTCTCTCGGAAGAAAATCTCTCCCATCTCCCTCGTGAAATCTCTCTCGAGTTCTACTCTCTCTTTAGTCCCTCCCGATTTTCTCTCTCTTAAGCAAAATCTCTCTCCCTCTGGTTGTGTTTCTGAGTTCTCCACCCACGAATTCGTGGATGATTGTTGCAAGCGCTGCCCTATGTGGTTCTTAACATTAATAAAACATTTCTATATCTCTCCACTTTGCTGCTCTTCAGATTTTTGGCCGTGTGGGTCGAGTTTGTAGCCGTGTGTATATGTTAAATCGGTGTGGGTAAGTGTTGTGATATTGTCTTCGTGGGTGTGTGTGTGTTTAATTAGAGCTGTGTATGTGTGTGTTATTGGGTGAAGTGCTGCGATGAATTCATTGTTGTGTGCCTAGCTCTCTCCCTCCTGCAAACCTGTTGTTAGCTGGTTTTAATTTCTAAATTTGCCTCCCCCCTGTTCTTGCTATCAGAGTTGCCGAGTATGTGTGTTGGCGTGCTAGCAGTAGTCGTGTGGGTATGTAATTGGGGCTTTGCATTGGGGTTTGGTTAAGTGTTGATACGGGGTTAAGGTATCTATGTTATGCCGGTTGTGGGTTCCCTTACTATTCCCTTGAATGCCCCTGTGATTCTTCTGTCCTACCTTCTCTTAGTTCGAATCGAACTTCTTATCACTGCATTGGTTGTTGAGCCGAGAGTTATGACCTCGGATGTGGAATGAAATTATGTTCGATTGTTGAGTTTATTATGTTGTTGTGATGTCCTGTTAAGTTTTATTGAGATGAAATTTTATGATGTTAGTCGGAAGTTTGTTTCTGAATTATATGATTTTGATGGTGAGGATTTATGTGGGAACATGATATTAGAGTGTTTTCAATTATAGTGGTTGAGTGCTGTAATCGGAAAATGGTAGTGGTTGATTCGGAAATTGTTGTTTTGGTTGAAGTTAAAGTACAAGCTGCGTATGTAAAAGTAAAACTTTAGTGTTTATTTGGGTCAATTACATTCTACCTTTAAGAGATTAAAACCGCATGTTCAATTGTAGGTGTACTAAATTTTTAAAATTTTTGAATGGATTGAGTTGTGATTATTGAGTCATTTGAGTGGTTATAAGCGAGCTAATAACATTTCTGCTTTAGTGGGAAACTTGGTTTTTAAGGGTTGATTTTGGTATAGCATGATTATAAACTTGATAATGTTATAATGTGAGTAATAGAATGGTGATTGAATTTAGGATGATTAAGGCAAGTCAAAGCATACATGCCTGCTCTGGATTAAGTTGGGAACTTTAGTTCGAATATTACTTAGTAAATTTGATATATAAGAATTATTGGTTGTCTATTTTTATGTTTTGGTAATAGTATGATATTAGTTAGTGGATAAATAATCTGCATGTGATGTCTAGATCACTACGTGAATTTTTCAAGATTTTGTTATGATTATTTGGTTTGATTTTGAAGAGTAAATGAAGTTAAATGCGTAAGTAGTCTATATTTGCGTAGTAAAGCTTATATGTTGACCATTCGTATTATTAAAGTTATAACACAAATTTGTGTTCGAATACGGATTATACTTGTAAGTTGAATTACAGTTGATAGTAGACAAAGGAGGTGTTGTCCAATTTTTATTTGAATTATTTTATTATTTTGAGAGTATTTTGATAAAGATTTCTGATGTGTAAAGGTTATAGGTGTTTTATGTAATATAAGTATAAGATAATACTACGTGGTAAACGCTTATGTGATTTTGTGATTATATGTTGCTATTTCGAGAATATGATCGGTAAGAACTATATGTGTTAATTGTAAATCGTATTAGGATGCGTTCGGGTAGAACAGAGTTAGACGGTCACGGTTATAAGTACGGTTATAAGTGTACTGAAGTATTACTTTACCTTTATATAGGTACTAGTATGAGGTCGTTTAGAGCCAGTGCACAGGTAGATGGAATATTGAGGAATGGAAAGAGTATCGGAGTTGACTAGTGTGTCATATAGGGGATGACAAGTTACAGAAGAAAGACAGATGTATGATCCAATAGGGGCCTGTGTATAAGGAAAGAGAGATGGATGTAAAGAAAGTAAAGAGTCGAGATATTGGAAATGGAAATCCTGCGTATTGAGGCAAGTATACTAACCCTCACTTATTATTCAAGTGATGTGAAACCTTCTGTGTTATTTATTTGTTCTTTCGATATCCTTTCTTGTGAGCAATTATTTTCTTCAATTTTTATCTCTGAATAATGTGAACCTGTTCTGTTAATTATACGATGTTCCTCTCAAATCATTTTGTTAATGCTTATACTCTTCATTTCATTCCCACTGATATCTCCCTTAAAATTAGCATTCAATTAATTATTCTCAGATTATATTTCAATTGTTAATTGTCCCTCCACCTATTGTTCAGGTGTTGACTTTTTAAAGTTATTTTTGCTATGAATTATTGTAAATTAATTCGAGGTTTAAATTGTCGTTGGAGCATGTGGTGTTGCTCAATGACGATTAAAACCGAGAATGAATTGAGATCTTCTATTTACTCAACTCATTATTGTCAGGCCGGTTTTGGCAGCTAATGCATGTGAATGCTTAGTCGACAAGAGTGAGACTTGAGTGACTGAGAATTTCTTGAATGTTCATTTTAAACTATTCAAATATTCCTTTGAACTTCAGATCCCTTTATTCCATGATTTCTTATAAACTGTTGTTTAAATTCTAGAACTTGAATGATTGTTCTATTTCTTAATTGGTTAATGTTGTCTTGTTGATTTAATATTCAGTCTTGCCAGTTCAATGTTCTTGTTTTGTTGCGTTTGATTCTTTATATTCAATGCTTCGTTGATCCTCAGTCTTTTATTATGCTCATTAAAAATGGTTTTATTAATTAAAGATGTTTTTAAAATTCCTTATACTGGGCTGATCTGTTATCAGTGAGTTGAAGGACTGAAAAGCGAAATATTTTAAATTATTAATAAACTTGTTTATAAATTGGGATAGCGTAAGAGGCTAGGGTGGTCCTAGTCCAGCACTTTTATTTAGCGTAAGAGGCTAGGGTGGTCCTAGTCCAGCATTAAAGGCCAATGTGTTGCCTAATTGGGAACCCAATTTTAAAGGAAGGGGGACTTTACGTGGTTGATCACCCGTATTGTCCGTAATCAGGAGAATAATACAATCAACTTAAATGTTTTTAAAAATGGTTTTATGAAAAGTATGTTTCAAAGATGAAATGGTTTTAAAGAAAGGAAGGATTTGATAAGATATATATGTTTGAAGGTAAATGGTAATTAGTTTCGAAATTGTAAATATCTGAGTTAGTTGTTTTCTATCTTAATTAAAGTTGGGAACTCAGTAAAACAATGAGATTAAGGATGGATAGAAGTTTCCCAGTTATTCCCTTCGCGAGTAACATTGTACGTTGAAAGTAGAGTAAGAATGATTGGGGGATTTCTTGATATTCTTTTTCTCAAAATTTTATCTGAGGCAGTAATGGTTTGTAGTAAATGGAACATTTTTACTCTATGATGGAAATTGAATGATCTTTTGAGATAAAGTATTCATTGATATTGTTCATCAATGAATTATCTTAATATCGTTGTTTCACTATATTATTAACTTGCTGAGCGTTCTTTGGCTCACTCTTGTTTTGTTTTACCTAACCCTTTGCAGTTAGGATTAAAGATGATCTACTACATTTATCCCTGTGAAGGAGAGCGTTGAGACATTCTATACAAGATAGATTTCGGAGCTAGAGCGGGTAAGCACAGATTGGGATTGCGCTACAAATTAGATAGTATAGTAATTTCGGTATTCAGATCAGAAATAGAAGTTGTAATAATTTGTATAATTTAGATTCTTGTTTCATACCATAACCTGGAATCGATCCTCGGTGAGGAATCCTTGGGGTATTAAGTTTTATTTGTGATTGAGAATTGGAATTTGGTTTGGGTTGAAATACAGGTGGATAGTCCGATTTACGAATACATCATGTCGAAAATTTCTAAAATTCCCCTCTATCCAAGTCTATTTTATTATAAAAGATATATTTTCAATGTTGGGAAGTCGGGGCGTTACATGTTCAACACCCCATGCGATAGGGACAACAAAGTATCTTAGTCTACTTAGATACATCTTAGATTCTTTTCTTTTCATGTACGCACACGAAGCATTCTGTATCTCTTGAGATATCGAAGCTGGAGAAACTCTCTCCAGGTTGTAGCAACACTTCACACAAAATAAATAAAACATTTATTTTGTGAGAAATCTTGTTTCACTTATTGCTTGCATACATCTACTGATAATCTATGATCTTTATTTTCGTTGTTGATTTAAAGATTCAATTTTATCAGTATTGCATTCAACCCCCCCCCCCACTTCTGATATACTCCGGGACCAATAGTATACACCTTTTTCATAATCCATACCCTTTAATATCCGATACAATAGTGCTCAATCGAAATCAACATCTTAAAAAAAATCTATACTCAGGAATTTCTGAAATCCGTCATCGTTTCGAGTCACTTATTTTCATAGTACATCACTAATATGGTTTCCGATTATTCATTTTCTGTTTCAATTGTAGGGTACCTACATGCCATTTCCCTTAATCCTCAAAATTTACTATTCATTTGATCACTGTAGCATTGCTAAAGTTAGGGTTATTACAGTCTTCCCCCCTTAAAAGGATTCCGTCCCGGAATCATGTTGAAAATATCAATGAATACCTGTCTCACATGAAAATTTCTATATTCCACACTACTTCCTTTATCCTTTAGTTCTGTTAACTCGAATAACTTGTAGAAGGGGGGGTTGAATACAAGTTATATAATCGTGTCTGATTTTTGCTTGAATAAATAAACAAGAACAAACGAATAAAACCAAACTGTTTGTATTAATAAGATGAAATACAAACTCTACCAAAGGTGTACAAATACCTTTAGCAGCTGCTGACAATACAAATCTCTCTCTGTTTGTCTCGAACTCTCGAATACAAACCTTATGCTCTCGACTCACAATCGCTCGACACTTTTTACAATGACATAGAGAGAGTATTTATAATGCTACCTATCAACTAATAACAGAAAGATAATCTATACATGACAATGTTCTGCCGTCCAGTTGATAGTTTCCATCAATAGAAAATTCTTTCCTTCATGATATATTCTTGCTTGTTCTTCAAACAAAGATCATGTTTTAAAGCACTTGCCAGTTTCTGCAGCATCCATAATGACATCATCAGTAATACAACTAATATCAGGATTCCAACTTGCATCAGGATCTGACCATCCATCAGTACTTGACTTACTCTATCAGGATTCGATCTCAGTTCCCAACATGTAGTACTTGATGCACTGTTCCTGACTTAACTCTGCAGATTATTGTCTAACACATATATCCTTTACAAAGTGCTAAACCATTTATAAAATTAGGATATACAAGAAATATTTGCAAATTCTATTCTTAATATCACAACTCATGAATTATTCCTAACAATCTCCCCCTATTTATGCTTTAAGATCTGAAGCATAAATCTGAGTTGTTGATGTCAAACATATAACAATACAACCAGAATAGAATTTATGAAGTTAAAAATCATGAAGTTAAGTACCTCATTCTTCAGATGTAGACAAAGTATCTGGTACTTAGATGAAAGAATTCAACTATTTGATGCTTCTTTTCCTTTACCACTTCCCTGATAAGATTCACCTCTGTCATCCTTAGTTTTTCTTTTATCTCTCCCAGTCTGTTTATGATAAGTGGATTTTATATCCACTTGGAGCATTCTAAATCGGCTTAAATTGATTGTTTTGGACTCAAGTTTTTGTAGTTTTGATGTGTTTTGTGTAGTTGTGCAGGTTTGCAAGAATATTTAAGCTTTTGTCGTTTTTGGAGATTTAATTGATTAAAATTCGGATTTTCCGGGAAGGCTGCGCAGCTTATACTGTTTTGGCCATATCTGGAGTTCTAGAAGTCCGTTTTCAGCGATCTTACTGCCCACGCGAAGCTTGAGAGATTTTCTACAACCTGGGATAGGAAAAAAGTGCAAGGGACGTGCTGAATTAAGTCGCGCACGTGTTCTTATAAAAGAAGGCCATGAATTTACTATTTTGCCCTTTTTCTAATTCTAATTGTATTCTGGGCAGTTTTGGGTACCTTCTTTAAATCCTAATTGTAATAGAAGGTAATATCTTGCTGGGCAAGATTTGTAGAGCCTATTTAAACACATCCTACCATTGTAAATCATAACAATTCATAGCTTTTAATCGTATCAAGGTACTTTCGATCTTCAATTCTTTCTTCAATATTATGTTTTCATTCATTATCATTATTATTTTGTTTTCTTCTTTAATTATGTGTAACTAAATCTTTAATCTGAGGATTGGGTAGTATTCCTTGGTGTTCATGTGTGTTTAAATATCTGTGATTTTCTTGCTTTGCTGATCTGTTATTGAGGGCTTAACACAATTAGGGGAGTTAAATATCCGTTGGGGGTCATTGAAGATGTGGTTGTCAAAGTGGATAAATTTGTCATACCTTGTGATTTTGTGGTGTTAGAGATGGATGAAGATGTCGAGATGCCCATTATCTTGGGAAGGCCATTCTTGGCTACTGCTGGCACTACAATCGATGTTAAAGCTGGAAAATTGACATTGAATGTTGGCGAGGACAAAGTGGAATTTGATCTGAACAAAGTAATGAAGATGCCTCCTTTTGGAGCAACTTGTTTTACTGTTGACATAGTTGATGAAATTGTGCAGCTAGAAAATGAACATTTCGTGGGAGCAGAACGGGTGTTAGATGATGTAGTAGAAGAAGAAGCACTTGTTGTTCGAGACACAGAAGTTGAGATGGTTTTTACACTTTCAGAGGCACCACAGGTGGAACTTAAACCTCTACCTTCTAATTTGAGGTATGTCCTTTTGAATAATGAGCTAGTGATTTTTGAAGAGGGGCATGATAACGTGTTGCGAAGGTGGAAAACAGATGATAAGGAAGAAGAAATTTTTGTTCAGCCGGTTGAGTCGGAGAAGCACATTAGAGGTGTGAAGAAGAAAAAGAAAAAGATTTGGCCGTTTGGTAGTAAAATAAGATTGAAGTCTGATGGAAGAGATTTGTGGAGAGCAAGCAACCATGATGTCAACGTTCGTATGAATGGTCTTTCTGTTGAGAACGGGTCGGTTATGCTTTTGAAACCACCTTGAGTTGAGGAAGTAACGTCAAGCTATTGACGTTAAAGAAGCGCTTCTTGGGAGGCAACCCAAGCATTTTTGTACCTTGGTGTAGCATAGGATTTTTACTTTTTCATTCAAAAAAAAATAAAAAAAAATAAAAAAAAATAAATAAAAAAATACAGATGTTCAGAAGCAGCCTGCGCATCATGCCCAGCCCGCGCAGGAGCGCCAACATGTATCTGTCCAGTTGCTGTGGCCGAGTGTGTGGTGTGATGTTTTAAAAAAAAATAATAAATAAATAAATCATACAGCTCAACAGAGGTTTCCACGCGCTACAGCGCCTTGTTCACGACATGGCCATATCTTGCAAAAGTTTATGTCCTGGTGGGTTTGGGCGTGAGTTTATATATGTGTTAACATATATTAAACTAATTCCTAATCCTTTTCTAATTATTTTCGCCACCTAAAATCATAATTCTTTTCCTATTTCAATTCCAAAATCCTCCATCTTTTCTTCAAAATTTTAAACATATTTCTATTCTAATTCATATTTATTATTATTATTATTATTATTATTATTATTATTATTATTATTATTATTATTATTATTCATATTTATTATTTATTATTATTATTATTATTTATTATTATTATTATTATATTTATTATTATTATTATTTATTATTCTTATTATTATTCTTATTATTATATACCCACCTATCCATAAAATCCAATTCCTCTTCTATTTTTTTTAAATCTCTAAAAATTCAATTCTAAAGGGGAATTAATTGCAAGTTCAACTCTTTGATTCGTATTGGGTAAATCTTTTTCTATAATTTTATTTTTATTACGAATTTGTGTTCTTGTCAATTGGGTTTTGTAGTATTCAGGCAAGGTGGTCAGTCTATGGAGCTCGTACGCAGTATCCACCGTCAGATTCTGATTCCTCCGAGGCAGGAGGACGAGTAGGTATGTGTTCTGCTATCCCTTGAATTACTTCCATTCAATGCGGACATTGAATAGTTTAAGTTTGGGGGTGGTTTGAGGGATTAGTAGTTGTTGTGTATTATGTGTTCATGTAGGATTTCATGCTTTGCATATTAGTAGTAGTAAATCATGCATATATGTTTGTGCTATTTACGTTTGTTTCATATAGGACATTCTGTTTTTATTTTTCGTATACCATGTGAGTTTTCATTTATTTCATGATCCCTTAGGACGAGCTGATTCTGATTGATAGGTGGATGTTGATTTGGGTGTGATGATGATGAGTAGAGGGCTGATTTATAGTTTCTATGAAATTGACTTGCATGTTACGGGAACAAAATTTTTACACAGTCTCATTGGGGTGCTTTTGGGCTAGGTTAGGGTCATGCCTGTGGGATGTTTTGAGATTTAATCACTTGTTTATATTTAGAATTTTCGTTATTCCCTTTATAGCGTAGGAACATTAAAGTCTAAGTTTGGGGGAAACCAGGAATTTTCATGCTAGTTGTTCATAATTGTTAATAATGGCTAGGCGTCAAATGGCTAGTAGCCGGCTCATATTTATATGAGTAGTCTAGGGTTGGAAATGAGAAAGGCTCATTCCAGATTGCAGAAAAAAAAAAAAAGAAAGAAAAAAAAAGAAGAAAAAAAGAGGAAAAAAAAAAAGTCAATAAGTTACTTGTTTATATGCAAAATTAACCAGAGTGAGCTCTTTAATACTCGAGTAATTAAGTCTGAGGGGACTTAGTCCTAGTAACCTAAAGCCCTTGTGGTTTGGGATTGCTGACCTAACACTCGCTACATGGGTATTATTGTATAAGCCTTTTGGCGTCTCATTCATTGCACGGTTAAATAAGCATGCGTATTATATATAGTGTCGTAGTTTAGTAATAAAGCATGAGTTTCTGTCTACCTTGGATAAGGGTGAAGGTGTTCCTAGGTTATGAAGTGTCTACAGTCTATTCTGATTATAAACCTGTGATTGTCTTGACGGAAAGCATGTATGATTTTTGACCTAGTTTTGGGAGTATTTCTGATGAGCATTGCACACACGCACGTTTCTGTTCATGTATTTGTTAGTATACGGGAACTTAGTCGAGCTCTGCTTGGATTTGTTACATTCATTGAGATATTTGCTTGTTA
This sequence comes from Kitagawia praeruptora, assembly GCA_037693485.1. Taxonomy (NCBI): domain Eukaryota; kingdom Viridiplantae; phylum Streptophyta; class Magnoliopsida; order Apiales; family Apiaceae; genus Kitagawia; species Kitagawia praeruptora. The sequence continues at coordinate 120,277,779 of CM075352.1, forward strand.
GTTGGTTTTGGTGAGTTTGAAGGGGATCTTGCATTTTCATATTAGTTGCATTCATGCATTGCATGGCATTAGGTTAAATGGATTTTGTGGGTACATTTGCTATAGACCCTCACGAGACCTTACTCGTCCACTAGGGTTGCCTAGGGGTTTAAAGGGCTTGTTGCATATGCCAAATGCAACCGTGATCACCTACGGAAGTGGTACTAATTATGTAGTTGTAATTGTTTATGCTTGAGGACAAGCATCAGTTTAAGTTTGGGGGTGTTTGATAAGTGGATTTTATATCTACTTGGAGCATTCTAAATCGGCTTAAATTGATTGTTTTGGACTCAAGTTTGTGTAGTTTGATGTGTTTTGTGTAGTTGTGCAGGTTTGCAAGAATATCTAAGCCTTTGTCGTTTTTGGAGATTTAATTGATTAAAATTCGGATTTTCCGGGAAGGCTGCGCAGCTTATACTGTTTTGGCCATATCCGGAGTTCTAGAAGTCCGTTTTCAGCGATCTTACTGCCCACGCGAAGCTTGAGAGATTTTCTACAACCTGGGATAGGAAACAAGTGCAAGGGACGTGCTGAATTAAGTCGCGCACGTGTTCTTATAAAAGAAGGCCATGAATTTACTATTTTGCCCTTTTTCTAATTCTAATTGTATTCTGGGCAGTTTTGGGTACCTTCTTTAAATCCTAATTGTAATAGAAGGTAATATCTTGCTGGGCAAGATTTGTAGAGCCTATTTAAACACATCCTACCATTGTAAATCATAACAATTCATAGCTTTTAATCGTATCAAGGTACTTTCGATCTTCAATTCTTTCTTCAATATTATGTTTTCATTCATTATCATTATTATTTTGTTTTCTTCTTTAATTATGTGTAACTAAATCTTTAATCTGAAAATTGGGTAGTATTCCTTGGTATTCATGTGTGTTTAATTATCTGTGATTTTCTTGCTTTGCTGATCTGTTATTGAGGGCTTAACACAATTAGGGGAGTCATGAACCTTAGATTGGATTTTAGGGATTGTAATAACTTGGAAGAGGAGTTGCAATTTTAGTACATGATTTAACAGACATAACTCGAATATTTGATTGGAAGATTAATAGGAGAGTTGTGAGACTTATAATTCTTGGAGTTAAATAGTTTATGATTGTCTTTGATTGTATCACGGAAGTGACAATTAGGGTATAGTTGTAGACATTATATTGTATCTTGGAAGAGAACATTATAACCTTAGAAGAATTGTTTTCAGCAGAGTAAGAACGTAGACATCACATAGATATTGAATGTGCATTGAAACAAAGTGAAGAACCCCAGTTCTTGGATTGTTTTCCTCATATATTTTATTCTCGATTGATAATTAGTTCAATTTAGTTTAGTTTAATTTAGTTTATAAACAAACACAACATTCTTCTACACTTCTAAATTGTGAGAGATAAGAAACTTGAACTTGATATTAAATTTAGTCCTTCCCTGAGAACGAACACATAAAAATACTACTAACAGTTTATGTTAGGTCGAATACACAATATATAATCAAGTACTGTATGAATAAGTAACAAGAACACACGTTTTAACTCTTAAAACTGTTTGGAATTAATAATTCCTCTCTCGGTGATGTAAAGTATCACAGAGAGCTGCTTAGGTTACAAGAATGATATTCGTTCACGATGGATACCCTTCTAGGGTTAACCTAACTGTATTTATAAGATATACAGCTACGTACAATCGTAAATTGATTCTCCTAAAATTAAGCTATACAATTGATATCAATTACGATTGCTACACGTCTTCTAAGTCAACTCGATCTCTTTGACAGCTATCCAATCTTCAAAGATATCGCTTCCATATTAATATTAAATTAATCTTCAAACTCTGTTGACTTATAGACGCTCCCAGTAGACAGACTTTAGCAAACTCTGTTCTCTCAACGCTAACAGTGTTTGCGCTTCCATGTATTCAGCTATTTGCGCTTCCATGTATTCAGCTATCAGTGTTTACGCTTTCTTCTGTCAGCGTTTGCGCTTCCAGCAATCAGCGTATACTCAAACTCTGTTACAACTGCTTTCAATAACAAGTTAAACTCTCTTTACCTGAAACACTTAAACACTGACATTAAATCACATCAATTATATCTAACAGTTTATCTCCCCCAGTCTGTTGCCTTTGAATTGTTTTTATCTCCCCCTTTTTGACATCAGCAACATTGATTCCAAGAGACTCAGTAACAGAACAAATGAGATTCATCAGAACTACTTGATTTTCCATAATAGTAACTTGGTTATCTTCAAGTGTTTGAAGTCTTGATTGAATTTCAACTTGAGATTTCTGAATGTCTTGTAAAACTTCAGAATTAACTTCAATGTTGGAAGTGTTTGGAATATCTTCATATTCAAGACTTGTAGAAGAAGTTGACTGTGTAGAATGATATTCAAGTAATAATACTCGAGTAGAGTTACAAGCATCTTCATCTTTCTGATCTGAAGCTGAAATATGATCATTCTGTCCTTCACCAGTATACTGTGTACTAACATCTACAAATCCTGACTCCTCCTTAGAGTGATCAGATATTGTTGATGTCTCAATTCTGGCTGATATTGGAAGTACATACAAAGGAATACTAGGATCATTAAGAATTTCTTCTGGTACAAGTGGTGTAGAAGTTTGTCTTAGCCTTTCACCTCTTCTGTTGATAATTCCTGCAAGCCTTTCTTTTTGCTTCTGAGCTTTAATTTCTAGCTTTGCATTGTGCTTTGCTAAGTCATTCTTCTCATACATCTTGATAAAAGAATAAGTACCAGCATCCATACCAAGATTGTCAGACCAAGATTCAGGAAAAACCTGATCCAAGAAATCAAGCGATGGTGGTTTCTTAATTTTCTCTCCCTCACTATGGAGTTGATCATCCATACCCTCATTCTCACTTTGACTATCTAAAGTCAACACTCTTTCTACCTCTCCTTTTTCCTGGTCAGGAGCCAGCCTCTCAGATTGTGGATCTATGTCCATTATTTCAAGTGTATCACTCAAATTTGGATAAGTGCTCTCATGACCTACAGAAAAATAGGGTTTAGAAAAAGTTTTTATACCTGAACTCACATGGAGAGAGGGTTCCTCATCTGGCAAGGGGTTTGAGGTTTTCTCCAAGGAGTGAGCTGCCATAGTCTCTGAACCCTTACAAGCATCTTCTTTCCTTCCAGAGACTACAGGCTCCAGTATACCACTTTCAGGTTCCCTACTAGACTCTGATGTCTTTAGTAATACTTCATTAGACACCATAGTTAGTATGTCACCATCTTTAAGTGTTGTTTGCTGAGACTCACCCTCAAGGTGGATAGACTCTGACTGAATAATATTTGTTTGATCTTCAAGAAAACCAGTCAAAGTTATTCCTCCCATATCATAGGGTTTCTCACTTGCAATTTCAGTCATCACAGAAGACCTTTCAACATCAGCTATCACAGCTCCTGAGTCATCCAACCTCTGACTAGATGGTTCTTGTGTTGCAGTGATTGTGATCTGATCTTTCCTACTATCCACCACCGGTGCAATAGTATCTTATTTTGACTGCATTCCACTATCTACTCCCTCCAGTTGTTCACCTTGAGCTGAAGCATCTTCAATAATGACATCCTTGTCAAATAAATATGCGTGAAGTGATTGAAGTGCAACATGCTTTGAGAGTCCAAATTTCTTGACTAATTATCTTCTGACAGATACATAGAAATACATCTTCATTAAGTCAAGTCTTTGATGTAGAAGTCCATATTCTTCGGGAAATAAACGTTTTGGTACTCTTTCAACTAGAAAATCTAGAACAGGCCTGGACAGCTTCACTTTAATAGAAATAACTCCCATAGCCAGTCTGTATGATAATGTAGTTTCCCATGAAGAATCAATGTCAAAATCTCTACTGTCAATTGCTGACTTGATTGTAGCTTCATTTGTAGAGACCTGCATGATGTTAGTTGGAGTAGACTCTGTGTAGGTGACAATTGAATCTTTCTCCTTGTTCTCCTGGTATAGTGAGCAAAAGATTTATCCTGAGAAGACTCAAGAGGTGTAGACACAGAAGTGATCTTGGGATGAGATCCTTTTTCAATAGACACAGTCTTTTGAGAGATAATATCCAGTAACTGTTTTCCCTTTTTAAGTACTACAACCTTTTGAGAGACTGCAGCCTGGATGTGACTAGGTGCTTCATCTCTTTGTCCTAGCTTAGAAAGTTGAATTGCAGCCTTCAATTCTTCTCTCTCAGCAAGAGATATATTATCATCATCTTCACTAGAACTACAACTACTTGACACAACAAATCTTCTCTTCCTAACAAGTGATGTCTTTTGAGAAACACCAGAGGTTGGTTTCTTTGAAACAACAGGCTGTTGATTAAAACTTGGTTCTCAAATTGTTTCAGAGACTATAATGTTATGGGCTACTTGGGTAGACACAGGGGGATTCTCCTTCAAATGAGATTCCTGAGTCATTTAACCACAAAAGAAAGAAGAATTGTATAGAGTAGGAAGATGAGTTTGTAGAATTACCTGAACATGATGTGGATAATGAATTTCAGGTATTTCATCTAGATTATTTTCATTGTCCTTCTTTGTAATGTCAGAGAAAATTCTCTTTTGCTGTACATAAGAAGAAACACAATGTTCTCTACCAAATCTAGCTTCAACATCATGAATAAAATGGTTAATAAACATTTCCATAAATCTATGATAATAAACCATTTTCCTGTCTTGATCTCTTTACCCAAGTTTAATACACATCTGACTTAAGATAATGTGATCAATATTAATTACTCTGTCATAAAGCAAACTATAAGCAATATGTGATATAACAGAAGTAATTTGCTGAAAAGAACTACATTTACCAGTAAAACATTTAGCAATTTGATCAAAGAAGAAAGACCATTCTTTCCTAAGAAAAGATCTATTTAACTGGATCATGTTGTCTAGAGGTCCATTATAACCTAGTGCAGACAACACAGTTCTTACATCATCATCAGATGGTTCACTTGCATAATTAACATTAACAGGTAAGTGAAGTACTTAGTTAACAATAGATTCAGTAATGTCATAAGTATCTTGTCCTGAGTGTAGAACAATCTTACCTAATTGACTCTGAGTAGAATCAGTTACTTCAGCATTCTCCCAAGCTTGTGAAACTGCAGCTTGATTTATTTCTGGAGATGCTGCCAATGCATAACGCAAAGGTCCAATAGCCATAAAATCCATCACATGATGAAAATCAGCTGATACACCTTTCTTGCTGGTGATTGCTGCAACATAATTGTTAGTCATAAAATCAAAGTCACCAAACTTGAAAGCTACTGATTTAGGCAGTCATACACATATATATATATACGCCGATACATTGAACACTTCAAATGACTGTTCAGCTTCTCACTATTTCCTTTATAAACACCTGATGTCCTTTGCCTTTCCACAACCAAACAAAAATCTCTCTATTTTCACAAAGCTTCCACAAAACACAATGACCTTTACCCCAATCTTTCGATTCCTCACAAATGATGAACCGATTGTTCATGACCAAAGGTTCATAGTTTGTTTCTTTGAAGAGATGACTTTTCTCATCACATTAGACATGGTTGGAGTATATCCAAATAATGTCCAGAACCTTCTATTAAAACATCCATCTGTTGGATACAATCTCCCTCTAACCTCCTCAAAACTTGAGGATGAAGAATTTGGACGAGAGTCTGAGGTTGATCTTGATGGAGATGATATTCATTCTCCTCAACAAGAATGGAGTTGAGTCCGATGCTATCATTCAAGTCGTCCAGAGAAGGAATCCAGGAGTAGATCATCAAAGTAACTCTTGAGATGCTCCTTGTCCTGAAGTAGATCTGTGAAAACTAAGAACAGCAACAACTTTAGACAAGAATAGGGTTATCAGTAGAAATTAGACAAAAAGATGTTTGTATTTCATTTTCATGTATGTAAAGCTTTTGATTAATGAAAATTACACGTTCTTATTATCTACTTGCCTATTGTTGTTTATTGATTGATCTGAAAAACAATTTAAATTATCAGTATGAATGAATTAAAGCTTGCTAGCATAGACTTAACAGAACTTAGAATTAGAACACTAAATAAAATGGACTTCAGGATTTGAAACAACAACACACATAAATTTCATAATCCTGATACTTTTGCAGATTTTTAAAGATCTAGAAATTTAACATTCCTAACTAACTTACCAACCTAATGAATGTAGCCTCATCAAGTGGTTTAGTTAGAATATCTGCAAGCTGTTTGTCAATAGGAACAAAATGAAGTTCCACAGTACCATTCTCAATATATTCTCTAATAAAATGATACCTGACATCAATGTGCTTAGTCCTTGAATGTTGAACTGGATTTTCTGCAATTTTGATAGCACTAGTATTATCACAAAACATAGGAATATTACTAAGTGTCATACCATAATCCATCAACTGATTTCTTATCCAAAGGAGTTGTGCACAACAACTGCCTGTTGCTATGTACTCAGCTTCTGCAGTTGAGGTTGAGACAGATTGTTGCTTCTTTGCTTGCCCAAGAAATCAATCTGTTTCCCAAGAATTGACAAGTACCTGTAGTGTTTTTCCTTTCTATTTTACACCCTGCATAATCAGAGTCTGAATAGCCAATTAGGGAAAAATCAGATTCTCTAGGATACCACAAACCAAGATTTGGAGTTCCTTTGAGATATCTAAATATTCTCTTTATAACAATTAAATGAGATTCCTTAGGATCACTTTGGAATCTAGCACATAAACAGGTAGAAAACATTATATTTGGTCTACTTGCAGTTAAATATAACAATGAGCCTATCATGCCTCTATAACTAGTATTATCCACACTCTTTCCTTTGGGAACAGAGTCTAGTTTAGTGGTTGTAGCCATGGGTGTTTTTGCAACTGCACAGTCTTGAAAGTCAAACATTCTTAAAAGATCTTTGATATACTTTGACTGATTAATGAAAATACCAGTCTCAATATGTTTGACCTGCAAGCCTAAGAAATAATTTAGTTCACCCATCATGCTCATCTGATACTTAGACTGCATAAGCTTGCTAAACTTAACACACAACTTTTCATTAGTAGAACCAAATATGATATCATCAACATAAACTTGAACTAAAAGCAATTCACCTTTTATCTTTCTAAAGAATAGAGTTTTGTCAATTGTACCTCTTGTGAAGCCATTTTCAAGAAGAAATTTAGACAAAGTCTCATACCATGCTCTTGGTGCCTGCTTTAGTCCATAGAGTATCTTATCAAGTTTGTAGACATGATTTGGAAACTTTGGATCAACAAATCCAGGTGGTTGCTCCACATACACTTCCTCATCAAGCTTGCCATTTAGAAAAGCACTCTTTACATCCATCTAGTATACCTTGAATTTTGAATAAGCTGCAAATGCAAGAAACATCCTCATTGCTTCCAATCTTGCTACAGGGGCAAAGGTTTCATCATAGTCAATTCCTTCTTCTTGAGAGTATCCCTTGGCCACCAGTCGTGCTTTGTTTCTTACAATCATACTAGATTCATCTAGCTTGTTTCTGAAAACCCATTTTGCACCAACAATTGATCTGTCTTTAGGTCTTGGTACCAGTTTCCAGACTTTGTTTCTCTCAAACTCATTTAACTCCTCCTGCATTGCAATTACCCAATCATGATCCTGTAAGGCTTCTTCAACCTTCTTAGGTTCATTCTTTGAGAGAAAGCAAATATACAAGCATTCATTCTGAATTGATCTTCTAGTTCGAACACCACTATTTGGATCACCAATAATCAAATCTTCAGTATGATCCTTCGTCCATTTTCTAACAGGTGGTAGATTGACTCTGCTAGTCTCTCCCCCTGAGTTAGTGGTTTCTCTTGTAGAAGAATTCTCTCTGCCTTCAAAAACTCCCCTTTGATCAATAGAATCAATAGATTCCATATTGCTGCTAGTTACTGATCTTTCCTCAGTAGACTCTGAAGGATCAGTTCCTGATGGAGTAGACTCTGAATAGCTAGTCTGCTACTGATGATCACTATGTCCTCCTTGATTTATTTGATCCCCCTCAACAGTAGCACTCCTTTGAGAAGCAATATAAATTCCTTCTGGAGAACCTTCATCATCACTGGAGAGTATCTCAGAATTCTTCAGATTTTCAATTTCCAATTTGTCATGGCTTTCATCAGTTTGCAGAATTCCAAATTTCTTGTCATCAAATGCAACATGTATTGATTCCATAACAATGTGAGTTCTGAGATTATAAACCTTGAAGGCCTTTGATGTTGAATATCCTAGAAAGATTGCTTCATCCGTTTTGGCTTCAAATTTTCCAAGTTGTTCTTGATGAACTTTCAGGACATAGCATTTGCATCCAAAGATGTGAAAATATTTCACACTTGGTTTCTTTCCTTTGATCATCTCATAGGGAGTCTTTCCATGACTATTTACCAAGGTACAATTTTGAGTGAAACATGCAGTGTTAATAGCTTCTACCCAAAAATAGGTTGGAAGTTTTGCATCTGCAAGCATGGTTCTTGCTGCCTCTATGAGAGTTCTGTTCTTTCTTTCCACTACACCATTCTGCTGAGGTGTTCCAGGTGCAGAAAATTTTTGAGTGATTCCATTGTCTGCACAATACTCCTCCATTGTAGAATTCTTGAATTATGTACCATTGTCACTCCTAAGTACTTTGACTTTGTACTCAGAGTTATTCTGAATATTCTTGACAAGTTCAATGATTTGCTGAGGAGCTTCATCCTTCTTGTGTAGAAAGAACACCCATGTAAACCTTTTGAAATCATCCACTATGACTAGAGCATATCTTTTCTTACTGATAGACATAATGTTTACTAGACCAAACAGATCAAGATGCAGCATGTGAAATGGTTCAGTAATTGAATTTTCAGTCTTGCTCCTGAAAGTGGTTCTTCTCTGTTTTCCAAGCTGATAGGCATCACAAAGTCCATCTTGCACAAAATTTGCCTGAGGTAGGCCTCTCACCAGATTGTGCTTAACAAGTTGATTAAGCTTCTTGAAGTTAAGATTTGAGAGCTTCTTGTGCCAATTCCAGCTTTCATCATTTGTTGCTTTGCTGTAGAGACATCTAACAATTCCTTTAGATGTATCACTTAAGCTGGTTTCATATATGTTACCATGTCTTTAACCAATTAGAACAATGTCTCCATTCTGTATATTCAAGATTTTGCATCCTTCTCTGTCAAAGATTGATTTGTAACCTTTATCACCCAGTTGACTTATAATTAAGAGATTATGTTTCAAGCCTTCAACAAGTGCTACGTTTTCTATGATGACATTCCCCAAAACAATTGAGCCATATCCCAGAGTTTCTCCTTTGTTGCCATCACCAAAAGATATTACTGGGCCAGCTTTCCTCTCAAACTTTGTAAGCAGGGACTTCTTTCCAGTCATATGTCCAGAGCATCCACTGTCCAAGATAATTGAATGCTTCCTTCCTGTGCCCTGCAAACAAAAAGTAACTAGTTAGAATTTTTTAGGACCCAACTTTGATTGGATCCTTTCATACTAGATTTAGAAACAACAGGCTTTGAAGATTTTGCTTTTACTTTACCTGTTGCAGAGTCAATCTTAGACTCTGATTTCACAAACTGTTTTTGATTAGGAGTTTCAGATTTTAGAGAATAATAGTCATAATACAGTTCATGATATTCTCTACACATGTAAATGGAATGAAGTAAACTACCACAATGATAACAAGCTTTTTCTGGCTGGTATTGAATTTTCTGAGTCTTGGGGAATCTGGACTCAGTTTTCCAAGAAGGTTTTTGCTTGTAGTCTAGGGCCAAATGATTATGATTTCCACACTTATAGCATTTTTTTCCTAGGTGCATCAGGTACATTCTTGTAATTATTCTCTTTGTTAATACCTTCTTTTCCATTCCTATTTCTTTTGATCTTACTAGACTCTGAAAGACCATCTAGTCTCTGTATCAACTAAGACTTAGATAGAAACCCTATGTTAACATTCTTAGGTTTCTCTAACACTTTCTCATCTGAATTACTATTGTTAATTCTCTTGTGTACAACAGGGGTACCTTTTCAATCAACAAATTTAACATGTTTAAGTTCAGAAACAATTTTCTTACCTTCAGATTTAGATGTGCTAGTTTCTATTTTACTATCATCATTGACAATAGCCACTTTTTCTTCTTGTCTAGCCTTATCAAAACCTAAACCATTAACTTTACCACGAATTCCACTTTCAATGATTTCTTGAGTCTTTTTACCAGAAATATTAATGGTCTTAATCACATCTCTCTCTTCCTCTAGTTCTTTTCTGACATAGTCATAAGCTTCAAGAATAACACCATAATCATGCTTAGCTTTATCGGAACTTAATCTATATTCTTCCATTTGAACTAACTCAGATTCAAGAAAATTATTTCTATCAACTAACTTATCATTCTTAACCTTAAGTTCATCTCTTTCACTAGTAAGAATTCTAAAGTTAGTCATAAGACACTACTAGAAATATGTCAATAGACATCGGTTTCTGGCCGTTGTTAAAAAAAAATCTGACCGATGTCTATGCGTGTGTAGAGAAAGGTCAAAACCTTTAGACATCGGTTTTTGGTCGTTGTCTATTATCGACTTAGACATTGGTTTCTTAAATATTTCTGATGTCTATGATACATTATGTGCAGTAGTTCTTTTTAAATTATGATATATTATGTTCATTAGATCAACATAAACATAGCACGGACAAGGTAAATAATGACATATACATCGATTTCTTGGTAAAAACCGATGTTTTATGTTATCTTAGACATCGGTTGTTTGGTAAGACTGATGTTATATGATGTATTAGACATCGTGTTCATTAACAAAACCGATGTCATATGCTCTAGTAGACATCGTTTTCAGTAACAAAACTGATGTTATATTTTACTATTATACATCGTTTTTCTTAGAAAAAGTGATGTGAATTATTGCTAAAGACATCAGTTTTATATGATAACACCGATGTATGTGTAATAGCAGACATCAGTTCTTTTAAAAAATTTGATGCAATAGACCTTTTTTTACATTGCTTATTTTAGAAAAAGTGATGTGCATTATAGTTAAACACATCAGTTATGTTTTAATAACTGATGTATCTTGTTGAGGTTTTAGCCTGTACTGATTGTTTTATATGCAGCCCAAAATTGAAATCAAACAAAACAGATACAAAACCAAGTACTTGCCATCCATTTACCAAACATCCAAATGTTTGCAATAGCCATAATTAGTATCAAAAATCTACTTGTCGACCAAAAGCATATAACCAAGTACATGTACGTACTTCGACAAAAGCATAACCAAAGTACATGTATGTACTTCGACAACTTCGGCAAGCATAACCAATGTACATTACCAACTATCAACTACCTTAATTACACAAACCAACTACATGTACTTCGATAAACAGACCCCTTGTTCCACAAGTACTGCAAACCAGTTCCTAGACAATTTCATTTAATAATTAGTACCAAAAGCTAGATGTTAGGCAGAGATCTATACCAACTGTTCCATAAACCAAGTCACTATTTCATGAGTTTTTCAATGTGCTTCAAAGTCTTGTACCGCACCTCTTCAAGCTCTACCATCTTGTAAGATGCCCGAGTCTTACAAAGCCACTGAAAACAATTAAAACCCAAAGTAAAAAATAGGATAAATATACTATTTTTCAAATGCATAAATTTTATATCTACTAATTACACAATTATATTCCATATATCAAAACACACCAATTAAAGTATACCTTGGTAGAAAATGAGTACATGTCCTCATCCAAAATAATATCCCGCATATACCGCATGACAACATAACCACATTCAACAGCGCCAGGTTGTTTTGGCGATCCCTGTTCCAATAAAAATGAGAATATATAGATTGACGAACCAAGAAAATGAAGTACATACATACAACAAACCAAGTTAAGTGCTTAAATAATTACCGCAAGATTATGTATTTCGGGAGTTTTATTTACCCTTCCTGTTTGAGCATTGAAAGTTCTCACTGCACTGCAATTAAGGCAGGGAACGACAATGTGATACCAAAGAAAGCATAATATATATATATACATATAATTATATATACATATAATTATTTATTTATTTGTCAATACCTTATTAAAGCTTTTTCTAAGGCTGGATTCCGTGGTGGATGAGACAGTGGATTGAGAGTGTAAATGTCACTTTCCCATATTATAATCAAAATCCAGTGGAAACTGTATTTGTTAAAAAGAATACCACGAAGCAAGAATTAGTATAAATCGTTGTGCTACAATTAGTTAAGTAAAAATCGACAAAATCACCTACTTTTCATTATGTGGCATGAAGAAAACGCGATCTGGGCTACCCTCTTTCAGCCTTTGAACAACTAAATCTTCAAAGTCAGCATTCAGGGTATATGTGGCTGAGGGATCAAAAAACCCAAAATAGTCCAGTAACTTCTTTTTACGCAGAACATTATGCAGGTACCTACAAATAATTTAATGTAATAAGTACATATATATTCCTGTGCAATATGCAGAATTAGACAAGATTTAAAAAGAACAATACTTACGACATGTAAGTTGATATTACAGCCTGTCCAATCTGGTCGAACTCTAATAAGGAAATTAAATTCTCATGCAAGATAAATATTCTTTTCTCAAACCCGAAAACTTGAATATCACATGGAATTTCAATTGAGACACCTGACACTGCCATAGTTGTTGTTGCATGTTTATACAACAACCTAAAGCGGTTTGGCACATTTTTATTTGTTGGCTCGGCATTTTTAAACATGTTCGCCAAATTCTTTAACGGATCATCAGCCTTCTGCGACACTTGCCTTTTCTTTTTCTACAAAATTCATTTTATCAGTTATAAATATAAACACAGTTTATGGAGCACATCATGCGCGTAAACTATGGAAAAATGTAATAACCCGGATTTTTCAAGAAATGATTTTATTATTATTTCAATAATAATAATGTTTTCCTAAAATGAGGATGATTTTTTTTATTATGTAATTACTTTGATTCAGTGGAATCGGTTTCCTTTTTAAAATTTTATTGATCGAGTAAGTATCTCGAGTTAGTATTTTATTTTGGGCAAAGGTTTAATTATTTTGGAGTGTGAAATTATTCAGCAAAGATTTTATTTGAAATTACTGAATAATTTGGAGATTTTTAAAATCCTTAGAAAATGATTATTTTAATTATTTGAGGATTTGCAGAAATTACTCGATTAATTTATAAATATCGAGAATTTGAGGTTTTACTAAAACAATAATGTTTGTAGTATTTTTATAAAGCTCTGTAAATTATGATTTATGAATCACAATTATTATTTTGATGATTTGATTTTCATAAATTATTAATATTTGTAAAATGCATATCAATTCAGAAAAATTAGTTTTAGTTCTAACTCTTTCTCCGTAAATCTTTAAAAATATTCTAGTATTTAATTATGCTAGAAATTTTATTTTTACAAATAAGAGATATTGGTTTAAAATATTAATTAAAGTGTGTAGTAATTAAATGTATTGCTTTTTTAATAGTGTTGGGCTTGAGCCCATTAGGGTTAACACACAAAACACACAGCATATACATACGTATACAACACAGCCGCAGAGAAGAAATCAGTCGGGGGAGGGGGAGAAAGAAATCGGGAGAGAGGAGGAGAGATTGGGGGGTTTCAATTTACAACCCAACTAGCTATAATATACATATATATAGGTATATACTCGTGTGTGTGTGTGTATACACGTGTGTGTGTGTGTGTATATGTGCGCGTGTTAGTGTGTGCAGCAGCGGGGAAAGAGGTCGCGCGGTGGCTGGACTGCGGGGGAGATGACCGGAGTTCGGTGATGGCGCCTCCTCGGTGGTAGAAGCGAGGGAGGTGCAGGGGAGATGAAGGAGCAGCTGGGATAGAGAGAGAGAGAGAGAGGGAGTGAGAGAGAGAGAGAGGAGAAGAGATGGTGGAGTTTTCGTGGTGGTTACCGGAAAAAAGGGTATACTTTGTATTTTATTTTATGTATTTAATTGTGTTAATTTAATTAGTTGTAAATTATGATATAGTTAATTGTAGTAATTTAATTAGTTAAGTGTTGTAATTTAATTAGATTTAAATTATGTGTTTATGTGTAGTTCATGTATGTGTTTGATATATAAGTTATTAATATTCTGCTATGTATATCAATGTTTTGTTAGCTGGTAATGTCGGATTTGAAAACAAATTTCATATTCAGAATCCTTGCGGAAAAATACATGGAATACACTATTGAATCATGTAAATCGGATAAGAAATGATTGAGTTATAGCCGGTCAAAGTTAGGCCATTAGAGTTGATTTCGGGAATTTGTAGTTAAATCTTAATTTTCGAAGTTGGATTCAAGTTTTTGGAAAATGTTAGTTATTATCTTTCGGGAGTCCAAATTGGGATTTTTGGAGAATATTAGAGTATTAATAATTTGGATTATTTTTGGGTTTAATTGTGAGTCCGATTAAATGTTCGGGTTAGTAATGGTTAATTATTAATTGTCGGATAATATATTCGGGTTAGTTGTCGAATAATTGCTAATTGCTAGTGTCAGATAGTATGTAAATTTATGTGGCTTACTTGTCATATATGGTCATCGATAAATGTTTATGTGCTAAGTGCTATAAGTCGAGTCATAGAATTTGTCGGATGCCACATCTGTCAATTACTTGGTATTGGTTATAATTGGTTAAATGATTATCGATAATGGTTCGGGTAGAAAGTTGAATTGCTAATTGTAATGGTTATTGATATAGGAGGTGTAATTATATGAATGGCTAATTGGCTAAGTGCTAAATGGTATGAATCAAGTTATAGTATATGTTGAAAGTATAATTGTCAACTACGTGATGTTGGCTTATGTGGATAGTTTTCAAATGTGGATAAACTTAGTTTACTTTCCTTAAATGTTGAGGTGCCGCATGTCTGGGCGGATACTTTTCCTTATGTGCTAGGTGCCGCATGTATGGGCAGATACTTTTCCTTATGTGCTAGGTGCCGCATGTCTGGGCGGGTACTTTTCTTACTTGTTTACTTTGCTGCAAGTTGAGGCATCTTTATTTTTTGGAAAAACAGGGTTGAATTGCATTTGAGGGGTTGTGCCCATAGTCCGATAAACGAATACTTCATGCCGAAATTTTCTAAAAATCCCCTGCATTTAAATTTATTTAATTTATTTAATATCAATGGCCTAGAGGCATGAAGTGGATGTTAATTGTTTACTTGAATATGTGCTAAGTAAATTATTTCGAGAGCTAATTGTTGTCTCGAGGGATTATGTGCTAATTCAAGGATTAAAGGTGTCTTGAGGATTAAATGGGTATTATGAGTCCTTATCCAGGATTAGGTATGTTTTGAGGATTACTTGTTAATTAATTTGTGACAAGAGTATGTCAATAGTATTATGGTCAAAAGTATAAAGTAGAGTTTTGACTAAGTGTTATAACTGTGTGGTGTTATGATGTGTTAGCACCAGGAAATGTCTACTTTAAAAAGGTGACTCTTCCATGTCTTTTCTTTACTAAATGTGTTATGTGTATTAAGTGGTATTAGAATAGTCAACTATAGGGATGACACCTATAGTTTGACTTTACGTGACTTAGTGGTAATTCTGAGTTGTGTCTACTCGGGATACGAGGTTGGACTGACACGTAATCGTAACTATTTCAGTACCAATAGGGTATAATCAATTGGATGGATGTACATTGAAAAGGGAAGATCAAGGCGTCGTATAAAGAAAGGTAAACTCCCTACATGGAAATGCTTGGACGAGGTGCGAAGGAATTATTCGCGATTTCGGTTTTCTGCTAAGGACCAGAGGCAAGTTTATTTATGCATACTCTATCGTTCAGAGTATCTGTATTTTCAAATATATGAAATGTGTGGATTAGATTTAAATCCATAGTTGCAAGTTTTCCAACCATGTGCTTACTCATCAAAACCAGTATATTTTTGGGCTTTGCTAATGTTATTAAATTCTGCTTATGCCAATTGTCAAAATCCCATGACTTATAAAGTTATCGATGGAGACCGATATCTTATGACTCACCTCCCCTTAATCTGTATCTTGTTTATAGAATATTGCAAATATTATACTTGGGATATTTTCGATTATGAATGTCTAGAAGGATATTGATGTATGCTATTTCGAGGAGTTATTTAATTCAATTAATATTATTTATCATATTCATTTAAAAAGGATTTTCATACATAGTATTTATTCCCTACTGACCGAGAGTAAGTGGTAATTATTCTGTTAAAGTACTTAAAGTCCGGGGACTGCCGGAGAGATAATGTCTTGGTTTTGATTAGAAATATTCCAAGAGTTACAATTGGGTGTTTTGAGGTTATTACATATTTCGATATTAGTAGTAAAAATTATCTGAATATTCACTTTATTAAATGATTACTCTTTGGAATATTCTTTTAAAAAGGAGCTATTGAATATTTTTATTCAGTAAATATTATGTATTTATTTATTAAATACCCTAAGTGTTTTAAAGGGTATAAAATGTTATTGGGAGGCTATTTAAAGACTTTCATGGTTATTAAAATATTATAGTTTGATTCTATCTATGCAAGTATCAAACCTATACTTGTAATATTATTTGATACTGCATTTGCCAGGAATATTGTTAAACAGTTTTGCTATAATCTTATTTTCGGTTGAAATAGAATTTGACCTTTGGATTATATGCGGTCTTTAAAGTTGAGTATTTACGAATCGATATATCTTGTAGCTCTAGATATAAGAGCATATTCATTGTTTTCAACTTTAAACCGGGAGTTGGTATTTTGTGAATATAGTAATAGTCATGGAAACCCGGAGGGATTCCAGCGGCAGAGTACTAGTCATCTTGAGGAATACTATTAATAAACACGAATTATATTTCCAGAAAATATTAATTACTTGGAAACCATTCGAGGATTGTTATTTAAGTATGATATCATTCGAGAAATTGTATTTGATTACTATATCTCTCGAGGAATGTTATTTTAGTATTATCTCAGTCGAGAAATACCATGTGAATATTATCTCAGTTAAATATGCTATTGGTAGGCATAACTGTTTCAAAAGTATATTATGATACTTGACTACGAGTTGATATTGGCTTATAAGCTAGATATGAGATATTAGTTCAAATGCCCTTAGTGAAGGGCGTATGACTTAAATTCCTTAAATATAGATCGGGAGTCAGTACTTCTTGATATATCATGATTACTTTCAGAGGAAAATATTTAAGTAGATATTTTCCCTTATTTATTTAATGAATATTATTTTAAATATTCATTTGAGATAGTTACTTAATGAATATTATTTTAAATATTCATTCGAGATTATTTAGTAAATGAATACTATTTTAAATATTCATTTGAACTTTATTTAATGAATATCATCTTTAATATTCACTCAGGGTCAATTTATTCATCGAATATTATTTTGAATATTCCTTAAGAATTTAATTAAGGTAAATAATGAATATTATTTCGAATATTCATTCGATCATTATTTATTTAATCAATATCTTTTCGAATATCCAGTTGAGCAATATCTTATATTAAGATTATTCCTTCAATATTTTTGACTTAATAAATATTCTTTGGAATATTTATTTAATTCTTCTAACTCGTTTCAAGAATGATTTACTTCATTCAAATGCTATTTACGACCTCCAAATATTATGTAAATTATTTCGGAGTCTTATTATTAATACTATTATCAAGAAAGGTTCTCAAGATTCCATTCTTCATTCAATTCTATCCGTTAAATTGTAAGGGAACCTTACTTGAGAAATGTTATCTATCTTGATGACTTCTTGGTCATAATTTCTTTGAAACTATTCTTTTCATTCGCAACTGGGTTGCTATGAGTCATTAAATCTTGTGTACCCACTCATCAATCGAGGGGTAAGATTGTTGGAACAAGTTTATGTCCATTAACAAGCATCAGCTTGGGAAATATTGGTGAATTTTCCTTTCCAACTAGATACGACTACTTTGTGGAGTCTTATCAACAAATATTATACTTGGGGAAAGGGGGACAAACTTTACGTTTCAGAGTCATGGATGTTATTGAACTAGGAGACGCGAAAGTGGCCGAGTGGCGCCGGTCCAGCAATGGCCCAACCGTTGGCCGGGGGGTTCCAGAGGGCGGGCGATCTGTCGGTGCTTCCTTCTACATGTAGAGAACAAATGATGGGGAGCATGACATGCGACTGATCATCGTAAATGTTGTGGCTCCTGGCGCGGCAAGCTCCCGTATTATTTCATCTTCCAAATTGGGAAATTTTCTGCAACATTATCATTGTTGGGCAGGGTTGAAAATTGTTTGAACTGGAATTGCAATATTCTTCCTGCAAATTCCTTTATTATGAAAATTGATAATATCTGGCTTATCTTTGACAAAGCAGATATTTCCAAGGAAGAATTAAATTTTGAGTTACCTTGTAACTTCATCCTTGATCTTATAATTGATGACTCTATTGGTACCTTACATAACATGAGTAGTGATAAGGAGGTTTGTTATAGTGGATCACCTTATAACTTCATCCTTTAAGTTATATGTTGATATTCTGCTTATATTCTATATAGCAGATATTTTACCGGAAAGGTTATATTGAACTATCTTATAACTTCATCTTTTACAATATACTAGCACTATGTTCATCAATGCATGGCATACAGTTTCAAAGATATTTTAGAACTGTTATTATATTGCTGAGGTACAGTATCTTGATCTATCAAGTGTTTTGGCGGTATTGATATACATTCATATAAAATTTTCAAGCTTGAGAAGTATCGATTTGGTACCTTATAAATGGTTCGTTCCAAAAATCTTGGCTCTCTTACTATCAGTTACCTCTGAGTCTTAAATTTATCAAGTGGTTAAAGAAGTTATATCCCATACAGAATATTGAACTGCAGGGTATTGTGATAAAAAAATGATATACTTATAGGTATATACTTTAAAGACTTGGGAAATACTAAAAAGGGGACCTTTTTATGGTTTGCTTTCTGTTTGATAAAAACACTTGTAGTAGCAGTATATTGCACTACGTATTTTGAAGAGTTTTCTTAATGGTTGTTGAGACTACAACTTTTACCATTTTGCTAAGGTATGAAGCTTACTATGGTTAGCATAATAATCCCAGGTTGTTCATTTGACGCTATTTCAAATGTTATACTTTCCTTATTGAAATTCCATAGTTAAATGTTTCAGAAATGATATTAAATATCGTTAGACATTGAATACCCTTGTGTGTATTGGTATGTATATTGTTAAGTTCTATTATTACCTTGCTGAGCAATTCTTTCGCTCATTCTTGCTTGTTTCAAATATTAACCTTTCAGAGGAAGATAGTCGGTTGAGGCTTATCTGCATGGCTCAGAAGAAGCAGGCAGTACACCCTTATGAAGATGATATGATCCAGAAAAGCTATAGCTGGAGTAAGTTATATGTAGGTACATTGATGTGTAATATATATTACTTTGTTCTGAGTAGTACTAGTTGCTGGTGTACTTCCCAACGAAGCTATACTAGTAGTATAAGATTTGTAAGACATAGTGCGATGTAATAGAATGGACGTAATGAAGATGTAAAGATTTTAGTTCTTGTTTCTAGCCCTATGACCTAAAAGATGCTTGGTGGTTGGGGTCGCTGAGTTATATTTCAGTTTTAATGATTACAGATGGTTTGATGTTGTTAAACAAGTAACTTGACATTGAGGATTTCCGCGTAGCTACCAAATCCTTGACCCCGGATTTGGGGGTGTTACAGAAATGGTATCAGAGCTTAGGTTATAGTAAACTAGAAACGAGAGTGAGTAGGAGTGTGTATAGTTATGTGAGAACGTCAGAACTCATATAGAGTTCTTGTTGGACTATTGGATATAGTACCAATGATTAAGTTAAGATTGGAAGGCTATGTCAAGGAATATGTTGGTACAGACTTCAATTCTTGTGGTGATGAATGTCTGCTAATGGATTCCTAGAGACAAGTATTGGTTGGCGAGGGCATAGATCGCCTGAGACATGAATTTAAGATGATTTTAGGGGATTCATGGAAACAGTTATGTATCCTCCGAACTATAGGAAA
Source organism: Kitagawia praeruptora (assembly GCA_037693485.1). Taxonomy (NCBI): domain Eukaryota; kingdom Viridiplantae; phylum Streptophyta; class Magnoliopsida; order Apiales; family Apiaceae; genus Kitagawia; species Kitagawia praeruptora. The sequence continues at coordinate 120,297,929 of CM075352.1, forward strand.
TTTCAATGTGATGATGAAGGATGGAAAGTTGGCATCTAGTATTGTGGCGAGGATGTGTTGAGAATGTACTCATATTATTAAATTCCGAAAGGGAAGCAAAACAAGATCACTATGAAAGATTATTAGTCGAAGTTGCGGATGTTTGAACCCTCTCGAGCTTAATAGAGTTCGAGGTAATATTATGAATGGATTGGTGGACAGACACCGATTGTTTCAATTGATTATAGAAGAAAAATGGTGAAGATGAGATACATTTTAAAAACCAAGACGGACTGAGAAAGTCTGAGAAAGACTAGTACGAAGGCTGTCATGCCAAAAAGAGATAAGCTTAAGTAGCACATGGAATTGTCATGAGGAGAAGAATAGGTGGTATAAAGATGGTTATAATGGTGACTGGATCTAAGTATGTATTTCCAGCAATGTTTCGGAATATCACCCATTCATCATGTGGAATTCGTCGTTGCTAGGGGCGACACCGTATCGAAGTCTTCTCAAAGAATAGAATGCTTGCGTGAGATGCTTGCGCCGAGTCGAATAGAACTCCTTGCGATTGTAAGCGTCGATGGTTGAATCTTAAGCAACTATTACGAGTCGACGATGACGTTGGTTATCGAGCACCTTAGAGTGTGCGTGGAAAAGAAGAGCGTTTGAATCGAACGATTGTCCGACAGAGGAGCCGATATAAAATGGCATCCGTAGAGACCTTGGCATTACCCTCCCCATTCGTGAATCATTTTGATCACTCCCCCAATCTGCGAATTATGTGATATCTCCCCAATTGCAAATTATTTTGATTACCTCCCCAGTCTATGATCTATCTTGACATCTCTCCAAGAGAGAATTTTGATAAAGAATATACTCCCTCTTCGAAGTTATTCTTTAATACTTGTGTTAAGCCGTATTTAACTTAAATTGTGCCAGAGGCTGTCATTATTCCTACCTTCAGATTTCTGAAGCCCTGTCGAATGATGTTATTTCCAAACTTCCACTTTCCTTCAATAGTGGATGATTCTATGGTGATATAGCACCACTTGATTATTGAATACCAGTATCTTTCTGGTTATCCTTTTCTTTGGAAATCACACCTTTGGAATCCGTTCAATTCAACTCCAAGGTGTCCCTTGAGAATTAATTGTCAAAATACGATAATTATTAACTTGACTTTGAATTGCTTTCATACTTCTCAACTTCCACTGAGACGAACAACCCTATACATATAGGGGCCACAAGGACTATCCGTCTATGTGATAGAAGTCTGATGGGACGCCATCACTTGTGAGTTGTGAAATACAAGAAGGATAATTACCTTTAGTAATGTCTTAACTGAGACACGCAACATGAGTTCTTATGATCATATTGATCTCTCGGTAAATTCTCTTATTTCAAATAAGGTTTACTAACACACATAACCATATGATCATCAATGTATGGCAACAGCCTGGATATGACAGCTATCTTTTCAAAGCTCCATAATTCTCGTTATCTCTAATAAATTCAAGGGGATGCCAACCAGGTCGGCCAAGTCAAAACTCGTTGATAGAAACTAGATTTGCAGCGGAATCGCCAAGAGCTAAAGCGAATCCCAAGGCGAATAGAATATCAGTGACGTATCAATAGAATTAGTTAATTCTTTCTCTCTCAATGATATATGTTAATGGAATTAGTGCATTCTCTCTCTCAATAGTTTTTTGTGAATAGAATCAGTGAACTCTCTCTCAAGGATGGTGTGATAATCGAAAGTTGGTCAAGATATATGTGTGAAAGGAATAATGTGGTAAGACTCCAATGATAACTGTGTCAAATAGAGATCCTATAGTTGGATTGAGTTTTCGGAGAAGTTGTTTATGAATGGACACTCTCCGGTTTGGCAGAATAAATGTCGATGATGAAAGAGTTAAGGAATCCCAGTAATGGCCTTAGCTGATTCCGTGGACGGAATCCTTTTAAGGAGGGTAGACTGTAATAACCCGGATTTTTCAAGAAATGATTTTAAAATAATAATAATGTTTTCCTAAAATGAGGATGATTTTTTTTTTATTATTTAATTACTTTGATTCAGTGGAATCGGTTTCCTTTTTAAAAATTTTATTGATCGAGTAAGTATCTCGAGTTAGTATTTTATTTTGGGCAAAGGTTTAATTATTTTGGAGTGTGAAATTATTCAGCAAAGATTTTATTTTAAATTACTGAATAATTTGGAGATTTTTAAAATCCTTAGAAAATGATTATTTTAATTATTTGAGGATTTGCAGAAATTACTCGATTAATTTATAAATATCGAGAATTTGAGGTTTTACTAAAACAATAATGTTTGTAGTATTTTTATAAAGCTCTGTAAATTGTGATTTATGAATCACAATTATTATTTTGATGATTTGATTTTTATAAATTATTAATATTTGTAAAATGCATATCAATTCAGAAAAATTAGTTTTAGTTCTAATTCTTTCTCCGTAAATCTTTAAAAATATTCTATTATTTAATTATGCTAGAAATTTTATTTTTACAAATAAGAGATATTGGTTTAAAATATTAATTAAAGTGTGTAGTAATTAAATGTATTGCTTTTTTTAATAGTGTTGGGCTTGAGCCCATTAGGGTTAACACACAAAACACACAGCATATACATACGTATACAACACAGCTGCAGAGAAGAAATCAGTCGGGGGAGGGGGAGAAAGAAATCGGGAGAGAGGAGGAGAGATTGGGGGGTTTCAATTTACAACCCAACTAGCTATAATATACATATATATAGGTATATACTCGTGTGTGTGTGTGTGTGTGTATACACGCGTGTGTGTGTGTATATGTGCGCTTGTTAGTGTGTGCAGCAGCGAGGAAGGAGGTCGCGAGGTGGCTGGACGTCGGGGGAGATGACCGGAGTTCGGTGATGGCGCCTCCTCGGTGGTAGAAGCGAGGGAGGTGCAGGGGAGATGAAGGAGCAGCTGGGATAGAGAGAGAAAGAGGGAGAGAGAGAGAGGAGAAGAGATGGTGGAGTTTTCGTGGTGGTCACCGGAAAAAAGGGTATACTTCGTATTTTATTTTATGTATTTAATTGTGTTAATTTAATTAGTTGTAAATTACGATATATTTAATTGTAGTAATTTAATTAGTTAAGTGTTGTAATTTAATTAGATTTAAATTATGTGTTTATGTGTAGTTCATGTATGTATTTGATATATAAGTTATTAATATTCTGCTATGTATATCAATTCGTTTTGTTAGCTGGTAATGTCGGATTTGAAAACAAATTTCATATTCAGAATCCTTGCGGAAAAATACATGGAATACACTATTGAATCATGTAAATCGGATAAGAAATGATTGAGTTATAGCCGGTCAAAGTTAGGCCATTAGAGTTGACTTCGGGAATTTGTAGTTAAATCTTAATTTTCGAAGTTGGATTCAAGTTTTTGGAAAATGTTAGTTATTATCTTTCGGGAGTCCAAATTGGGATTTTTGGAGAATATTAGAGTATTAATAATTTGGATTATTTTTGGGTTTAATTGTGAGTCCGATTAAATGTTCGGGTTAGTAATGGTTAATTATTAATTGTCGGATAATATATTCGGGTTAGTTGTCGAATAATTGCTAATTGCTAGTGTCATATAGTATGTAAAGTTATGTGGCTTACTTGTCATATATGGTCATCGATAAATGTTTATGTGCTAAGTGCTATAAGTCGAGTCATAGAATTTGTCGGATGCCACATCTGTCAATTACTTGGTATTGGTTATAATTGGTTAAATGATTATCGATAATGGTTCGGGTAGAAAGTTGAATTGCTAATTGTAATGGTTATTGATATAGGAGGTGTAATTATTTGAATGGCTAATTGGCTAAGTGCTAAATGGTATGAATCAAGTTATAGTATATGTTGAAAGTATAATTGTCAACTACGTGATGTTGGCTTATGTGGATGGTTTTCAAATGTGGATAAACTTAGTTTACTTTCCTTAAATGTTGAGGTGTCGCATGTCTGGGCGGATACTTTTCCTTATGTGCTATGTGCCGCATGTATGGACGGATACTTTTCCTTATGTGCTAGGTGCCGCATGTCTGGGCGGGTACTTTTCTTACTTGTTTACTTTGCTGCAAGTTGAGGCAGCTTTATTTTTTTGCAAAAACAGGGTTGAATTGCATTTGAGGGGTTGTGCCCATAGTCCGATAAACGAATACTTCATGCCGAAATTTTCTAAAAATCCCCTGCATTTAAATTTATTTAACTTATTTAATATCAATGGCCTAGAGGCATGAAGTGGATGTTAATTGTTTACTTGAATATGTGCTAAGTAAATTATTTCGAGAGTAAATTGTTGTCTCGAGGGATTATGTGCTAATTCAAGGATTAAAGGTGTCTTGAGGATTAAATGGGTATTATGAGTCCTTATCCAGGATTAGGTATGTTTTGAGGATTACTTGTTAATTAATTTATGACAAGAGTATGTCAATAGTATTATGGTCAAAAGTGTAAAGTAGAGTTTTGACTAAGTGTTATAACTGTGTGGTGTTATGATGTGTTAGAACATCTCCAACCCAACACTATAAATGCATTTTTACACTAAAATGGTGTAAAAATTTTCTCCAACCCAACACTAAAATTTACACCATTTTGGTGTAACACCAAAAATTACACCAAATTTGGTGCAACACCAAAATTTGGTGTAACTTTTAGAGTTTTTCTAAATCACAACTTTACCCTTCCATTCATCAACTAAAACAAATTTATGACTTCTATGCCCAATAACTTTATTACTTTTTGAACTTTTAACAATAAAATAACATTTAAAGTACAAAAAGATTCCTTTTAGTGTAGGATTTGGTGTAAATGGGTTGGAGTTGATTTCATGTTTAGTGTATTTTTTACACCATTTTAGTGTAAAATTCACACTAAAATAGTGTAAAGGGTTGGAGATGCTCTTAGCACCAGGAAATGTCTACTTTAAAAAGGTGACTCTTCCATGTCTTTTCTTTACTAAATGTGTTATATGTATTAAGTGGTATTAGAATAGTCAACTATAGGGAGGACACCTATAGTTTGACTTTACGTGACTTAGTGGTAATTCTGAGTTGTGTCTACTCGGGATACGAGGTTCGACTGACATGTAATCGTAACTATTTCAGTACCAATAGGGTATAATCAAGTGGAGGGATGTACATTGAAAAGGGAAGATCGAGGCGTCGTATAAAGAAAGGTAAACTCCCTCCATGGAAATGCTTGGACGAGGTGCGAAGGAATTATTCGCGATTTCGGTTTTCTGCTAAGGACCAGAGGCAAGTTTATTTATGCATACTCTATCGTTCAGAGTATCTGTATTTTCAAATATATGAAATGTGTGGATTAGATTTAAATCCATAGTTGCAAGTTTTCCAACCATGTGCTTACTCATCAAAACCAGTATATTTTTGGGCTTTGCTAATGTTATTAAATTCTGCTTATGCCAATTGTCAAAATCCCATGACTTATAAAGTTATCGATGGAGACCGATATCTTATGACTCACCTCCCCTTAATCTATATCTTGTTTATAGAATATTGCAAATATTATACTTGGGATATTTTCGATTAAGAATATCTAGAAGGATATTGATGTATGCTATTTGGAGGAGTTATTTAATTCAATTAATATTATTTATCATATTCATTTAAAAAGGATTTTCATACATAGTATTTATTCCCTACTGACCGAGAGTAAGTGGTAATTATTCTGTTAAAGTACTTAAAGTCCGGGGACTGCCGGAGAGATAATGTCTTGGTTTTGATTAGAAATATTCCAAGAGTTACAATTGGGTGTTTTGAGGTTATTACATATTTCGATATTAGTAGTAAAAATTATCTGAATATTCACTTTATTAAATGATTACTCTTTGGAATATTCTTTTAAAAAGGAGTATTTGAATATTTTTATTCCGTAAATATTATGTATTTATTTATTAAATATCCTAAGTGTTTTAAAGGGTATAAAATGTTATTGGGAGGCTATTTAAAGACTTTCATGGTTATTAAAATATTATAGTTTGATTCTATCTATGCAAGTATCAAACCTATACTTGTAATATTATTTGATACTGCATTTGCCAGGAATATTGTTAAACAGTTTTGCTATAATCTTATTTTCGGTTGAAATAGAATTTGACCTTTGGATTATATGCGGTCTTTAAAGTTGAGTATTTACGAATCGATATATCTTGTAGCTCTAGATATAAGAGCATATTCATTGTTTTCGACTTTAAACCGGGAGTTGGTATTTTGTGAATATAGTAATAGTCATGGAAACCCGGAGGGATTCCAGCGGCAGAGTACTAGTCAACTTGAGGAATACTATTAATAAACACGAATTATATTTCCAGAAAATATTAATTACTTGGAAACCATTCGAGGATTGTTATTTAAGTATGATATCATTCGAGAAATTGTATTTGATTACTATATCTCTCGAGGAATGTTATTTTAGTATTATCTCAGTCGAGAAATACCGTGTGAATATTATCTCTGTTAAATATGCTATTGGTAGGCATAACTGTTTTCAAAAGTATATTATGATACTTGACTACGAGTTGATATTGGCTTATAAGCTAGATATGAGATATTAGTTCAAATGCCCTTAGTGAAGGGCGTATGACTTAAATTCCTTAAATAAAGATCGGGAGTCAGTACTTCTTGATATATCATGATTACTTTCAGAGGAAAATATTTAAGTAGATATTTTCCCTTATTTATTTAATGAATATTATTTTAAATATTCATTTGAGATAGTAACTTAATGAATATTATTTTAAATATTCATTCGAGATTATTTAGTAAATGAATACTATTTTAAATATTCATTTGAACTTTATTTAATGAATATCATCTTTAATATTCACTCAGGGTCAATTTATTCATCGAATATTATTTTGAATATTCCTTAAGAATTTAATTAAGTTAAATAATGAATATTATTTCGAATATTCATTCGATCATTATTTATTTAATCAATATCTTTTCGAATATCCAGTTGAGCAATATCTTATATTAAGATTATTCCTTCAATATTTTTGACTTAATAAATATTCTTTGGAATATTTATTTAATTCTTCTAACTCGTTTCAAGAATGATTTACTTCATTCAAATGCTATTTCCGACCTCCAAATATTATGTAAATTATTTCGGAGTCTTATTATTAATACTATTATCAAGAAAGGTTCTCAAGATTCCATTCTTCATTCAATTCTATCCGTTAAATTGTAAGGGAACCTTACTTGAGAAATGTTATCTATCTTGATGACTTCTTGGTCATAATTTCTTTGAAACTATTCTTTTAATTCGCAACTGGGTTGCTATGAGTCATTAAATCTTGTGTAGCCACTCATCAATCGAGGGGTAAGATTGTTGGAACAAGTTTATGTCCATTAACAAGCATCAGCTTGGGAAATATTGGTGAATTTTCCTTTCCAACTAGATACGACTACTTTGTGGAGTCTTATCAACAAGTATTATACTTGGGGAAAGGGGGACAAACTTTACGTTTCAGAGTCATGGATGTTATTGAACTAGGAGACACGTAAGTGGCCGAGTGGCGCCGGTCCAGCAATGGCCCAACCGTTGGCCGGGGGGTTCCAGAGGGCGGGCGATCCGTCGGTGCTTCCTTCTACATGTAGAGAACAAATGATGGGGAGCATGACATGCGACTGATCATCGTAAATGTTGTGGCTCCTGGCGCGGCAAGCTCCCGTATTAGTTCATCTTCCAAATTCGGAAATTTTCTGCAACATTATCATTGTTGGGCAGGGTTGAAAACTGTTTGAACTGGAATTGCAATATTCTTCCTGCAAATTCCTTTATTATGAAAATTGATATTATCTGGCTTATCTTTGACAAAGCAGATATTTCCACGGAAGAATTAAATTTTGAGTTACCTTGTAACTTCATCCTTGATCTTATAATTGATGACTCTATTGGTACCTTACAGAACATGAGTGGTGATAAGGAGGTTTGTTATAGTGGATCACCTTATAACTTCATCCTTTAAGTTATATGTTGATATTCTGCTTATATTCTATATAGCAGATATTTTACCGGAAAGGTTATATTGAACTATCTTATAACTTCATCTTTTACAATATACTAGCACTATGTTCATCAATGCATGGCATACAGTTTCAAAGATATTTTAGAACTGTTATTATATTGCTGAGGTACAGTATCTTGATCTATCAAGTGTTTTGACGGTATTGATATACATTCATATAAATATTTTCAAGCTTGAGAAGTATCGATTTGGTACCTTATAAATGGTTCGTTCCAAAAATCTTGGCTCTCTTACTATCAGTTACCTCTGAGTCTTAAATTTATCAAGTGGTTAAAGAAGTTATATCCCATACAGAATATTGAACTGCAGGGTATTGTGATAAAAAAATGATATACTTATAGGTATATACTTTAAAGACTTGGGAAATACTAAAAAGGGGACCTTTTTATGGTTTGCTTTCTGTTTGATAAAAACACTTGTAGTAGAAGTATATTGCACTACGTATTTTGAAGAGTTTTCTTAAAGGTTGTTGAGACTACAACTTATACCATTTTGCTAAGGTATGAAGCTTACTATGGTAAGCATAATAATCCCAGGTTGTTCATTTGACGCTATTTCAAATGTTATACTTTCCTTATTGAAATTCCATAGGTAAATGTTTCAGAAATGATATTAAATATCGTTAGACATTGAATACCCTTGTGTGTATTGGTATGTATATTGTTAAGTTCTATTATTACCTTGCTGAGCAATTCTTTCGCTCATTCTTGCTTGTTTCAAATATTAACCTTTCAGAGGAAGATAGTCGGTTGAGGCTTATCTGTATGGCTCAGAAGAAGCAGGCAGTACACCCTTATGAAGATGATATGATCCAGAAAAGCTGTAGCTGGAGTAAGTTATATGTAGGTACATTGATGTGTAATATATATTACTTTGTTCTGAGTAGTACTAGTTGCTGGTGTACTTCCCAACGAAGCTATACTAGTAGTATAAGATTTGTAAGACATAGTGCGATGTAATAGAATGGACGTAATGAAGATGTAAAGATTTTAGTTCTTGTTTCTAGCCCTATGACCTAAAAGATGCTTGGTGATTGGGGTCGCTGAGTTATATTTCAGTTTTAATGATTACAGATGGTTTGATGTTGTTAAACAAGTAACTTGACATTGAGGATTTCCGCGTAGCTACCAAATCCTTGACCCCGGATTTGGGGTTGTTACAAAAAAGAAAAAGAAATACAAACCACAATAGTTGGAAAAATAATCAACTCCTTAGGCCACGCGACGTGAGAACCAACAGCTTCGTGGACCTTCACAATTTCACCCGATACTGGCACTGGAACCAAGGCATTGTCGTTGATGCTTCCATCCACCAACACACGAATGCATCCATGCGGCATAGGCATTCCATGTATCTTTTCGTTCATGTCCCCATCAGTCATCGCCATACCAAATGCAACTATGTTCTGCACGCTGCCTACAGCCAGCTCACATGGTTGCGGATCCTACATTTACAAGACATGCAAGGTGAAATTACAATTTGTATTATTCGTATTACTGTCCATAGCTTACATAGCTGCTATATATAAAAAGAAAGCGAGTGGATGATAGAGCTTGTTTTACCTTTGTTTCCTTTTTGGATGGTGGAGTAGGGTCAATAGCAACACAATCACCATCCAATTCTTCAACAGCTGCTGCCTTTTCGGGCATTGACGAGGGAAGAATGGATGAACTAATCATCACCTTTAGGTCAGCAATTTGTGACATCAAATCATTCGTTCTTCTCTCCATCTCCTCATCCCTAAGTCGATCACGTGCCAGCAACTCGGCTTTTGTAATTCGAGTCCTTTTCACTTTCGGGGTGTTAAAGAATGATTTTGGGGTGGCGATGCCTCCGACTCCTCGAACCCTTCCTGAATGCTCAGGATTTCCTAATGCAAGAGTCAATATGTCCTCAAATTCGGACAACTGCAGTTCACCCTTTTCCTTCTTTTCCAGCAAATCATCCTGTCAACAATGCATTACATATTTACGATCAATACACATAATTACTTTTCTTGTTCACATAAAATGGCCACTTAACATATATGGTATATTTGTAGAAAACAGGAGGTAATTGAAAGATTTCTTACAATAACTTGGTTGATCTTTTCTTGTTCTTCATCAACTTGACCGTCCTTTCCCTTTCTAGCTTTCTTCCACATAATTGCCCGATCAGGTTCTTCTCCAGGCTGAATTTTCCCTTTTTTGACCTGTTTAAAATGAATAAAACATTTAAAAGATATTCAGAAAGTCTAAATTAACCTTATTATGATGATAAAATATTACTTCTTCTTCTAGTAGTCCGATGTAGCCCTTCCTTGATGTGCGGTGTGGATATTTTCGCTCTTTGACTCTCACCCTCTGTGCATCACGAAGTGGCTGCATCCAAACATAAAATACATTACTGACTTCAATATTGAAAGATATTACAAAAAAAAAAGCCAATATGCGTACGTAAAAGAATGTACTACAAATTGTGCATACCATCAAATCAACGTTGGTCCTTTGAGCAACAAATTCTCTCCAAGCATCCCTACCAACAAATGCATAATTAGGTGGAGGCTTCCTTAGTTTCTTCTTTTCCCCAACAAATGGCATCACATAATTAGAGTTTAATTTTGACTTGAACTGTCGCCACTTCCAGCCTGCAGATTGTAGAATGGTTGCTCGACTTTCTGGAACAACTTTAAATCCAGCCTGAAATATGCAAGTAACTAATTAACCACTAAGATTGACTAGATAAAAGAAACTAATTTACATATAGACAAATATTACCTGAACATCATTCCATAACTTCTCTTTTAATTCAGGTTCCACATTTGGCCAGCTTCTAATGCTGATCGGAACCATAGTCCTAGCGAGCATGCCAACATAAGAACTCAAGGTGTGCCTAGTCTTTCCGATAGGATTTCCACGCGCATCATACCTGACTTTAAACTTCTTTCCTTGAGCCTTCTTCACTACAACTTTGTGCATAGCACAAACACTACGCTTTCCTTCTAACTTCCTTTTTGATGTTTCAGTACTAGCAACAAATTCTTCTGTCGTAGGCTGAGTTTCTTGATGTACAGTGGGTTGTGCAGAGCCTTTTGATTCAGGATGATTGCCATTGCCTTTTGTGTTCACTTCCCTTTCAGGTTCTGACATAGCTTCCAGTTTCTTACTACTTGCCTGCTTGGTCTTTCTCTTCTTATTAGATCCTTCTGATTGAGGTACCGACATAGCTTTCGAAGGCAACTGCTCCTCCACTTCATTTTCCTTACTAATTGCCTTGGTGTTTTGCTTCTTAGATCCTTCTAATTGAGGCCCCGACATAGCTTTCGAAGGCAACTGCTTCTCCTCCACTTCCTTTTTCTTACTGCCTGCCTTGGTGAGTCGCTTTTTAGGTGCCATTCTGAGATCTGGTGCTTCAATCTGTAAGACACATATTAGTCGGGGTATACAATTACAAAATGCAAACTAAACAAATAAATTCAACTAAAATTGCAAGTTTAACATTAAGGCGAATAAAAATTCTAATACAATTTCAGACTAAAAATAAATGCAAATAAAATTACAAATTCAAATAAACATCTGGACTAAACACAAAGACAAATAAAACTGAATATTCAATTAAAATTATGCAACACAGACGGTACATGACATACAACTAGAAAATATGGATCATTTTTTAATCCAAATTCCCTCAACATTTTGTCTTTTATTGCTAACAGTATCCTCTGTTTCATCAGTTGTGTCACACGTTGGAATATTAGAGCAGAAAGGGGGATTTTCTAAAGTTGTGTCTCCTAATTCATCGTCATAATACAACTCCTGGTAGTCTCGAGGTGTGGAGTTTAGTACAATGGACCAGTTAGCATCGACCGGATCTTGAACATAAAAAACTTGTTTCACTTGGTCGACGGACACATATTTATCGTTCTTGTGACCTTGTCTAGTGAGGTCCACAAGAGTGAAGCCCTTGATGCCTCTTTCATTTTCTGCCCATTTACACAAGAACAGTGGGGCTTTAAATGCATGATAATCCAACTCCCATATTTCTTCGATTATTCCATAAAATGTCATATCACACTCTACGGGATTTAAATCCTTAGCACTAGATACTTGGACCGTCTTGGCAACTATAGAAACACCGCTATTTTGCACAACCCTTGCATCATCTCGCTCCTTTGTGAAGTATCGGTTCCCGTCAACTAGATAACCATCATAGGTAAAAACAGAAAAAGATGGTTTTCCTGCCAGCCACCTTATTGTTTCTGAAACATTGTTGGCATTTTTCATCATTTCAAGACTAACCTGCGCACATTGTTTTAAATCAGACAGTCAGTGACTAGATAACGACACACAATTAAAAAAATAGTCTACCAAAAAAAATACCAACCCTTTTTTGAAACCAATCAGCAAATAAACGGTTGTGCTCTCCTATTAGCCACTGAGCACTCTTTTTTTCCCCTAGTACTGCCTTTCCAGCAACTCCTTATGCATCCTGAGGCAATGCATATGTTAAGTAAACAACCACAAAATACTCGATATTTAAAAGATGAACTTACAATAAAAAAAAATATAAACTTACAAGATATAGGGATACACTTCAGAGTTGTTCTGAAGCACATGTAGATGTGCCTCATCTCGTTCTTTCTCCTCCACTGACTTTATTGTTATAGCGGATAACGGACCTGAAAGCTTGCCCTTGTCCTTCGGAAGACCAGCAGTTATGCAACTCTGCTTAACAAACTCCGTGCAAAATTCAACAGATTCTTCTCCTAGATAACTTTCCGCTATACAACCTTCTGGATAATAACGATTTCGAACATAGCTCTTTAACACTTTATTGAAGCATTCAAATGGATACATCCATCTATAAAACACCGACCCACATAAACGCAATTCCCTAACCAAGTGTACTGTGAGATGAATCATTATGTCGAAAAACGAGGGAGGGAATATCTTTTCCAACTCACACAAGGTCAGTACCACATCTGCTTGTAATTTATCGAGCTTGGATACATCTACAACTTTGTTACACAAAGTGTTGAAAAAGAAACACAATCTGATTATGCTAACCCTAACATTTTTCGGAAGAATAGAGCGAATTGCAACCGGAAGTAGTTGTTGGAGAAGAGTGTGACAATCATGGGACTTTAACCCATGTATCTTTAAATCAGACATTGATACACAATTTCTTATGTTTGATGCATGGTCATAGGGAAGTTTAATATTTGACAATGAGGACAACATTTTTTTCTTTTCTGCCCTTGACAAAGTGTAAGGGGCAGGGGCAAATAGGTTCTCTTTTCTCCTACTTCTGGAGCTAAATCGGGCCTCACACCCATTTCAATCATATCACGACGAGATTCCTCACTATCTTTAGTCTTGAATGGCAGATTTAATAATGTCCCAATTAGACTATCACACACATTTTTCTCAACGTGCATAACGTCGAGACAGTGACGAACATGGTGAAACTTCCAATATTCCAAATAAAAAAAAATTGATTTTTTCTTCCATTGACAGACCACTTTGTTTTCCTTCTTCAACTCCTTCCCAAAAGCAAATTTTATTCGTTGCTGCTGCGCTAATACTTGTTTTCCAGAAAGGATTTGACGGGGGTGTCTAAATTCTTGTTCTCCATTAAAAGCTGCCTTATGCCTCCTATAAGGATGATACGGAGCCAAATATCGACGATGACCTTGGTAACATATTTTTCAGCTATGAGTCAAATGTTTACCAACGGTATCATCACCACATATTGGACAAGCCATATAACCCTTATTGACACAACCCGACAAATTTTCGTACGCAGGAAAGTCATTTATCGTCCACATCAAAACTGCTTTTAGAGTGAAGTAAGACTTTGTATACGCATCATACACGTTTGGTTCACCTTCTTCCCAAAGCTTCTTCAAATCATCTATCATCGGTTGTAAATACACGTCAATGTTATTACCTGGCTCATGTGGACCAGAAACTAACACCGTTAACATCATAAACTTCCTCTTCATGCATAACCATGGAGGAAGATTATAAGTTACAAGTACTACCGGCCAGCAACTGTACCGATTACTTAGACCATTATTATGCGGGTTTATACCATCTGCCGCCAATGCTAAGCGAATATTTCTCGGTTCACTACCAAATTCAGGCCACCTATAATCAATATTCCTCAAAGAAGGAGAGTCAGATGGATGACGCATTTGGCCATCTTGAGTTCGCTTCTTCGCATGCCAACTCATTAGTTCAGCTGTAGAAGCCGATTTAAACAATCGTCTAAATCTAGGAATTATCAGAAAGTACCACATAACTTTGGCTGGAATGTTAATCCTAGGGTTATCATCTTTCCCCACCTTCCAGCGAGATAGATTGCACTTAGGACAGTTGGACGCATCGACATTTACACCCCTATATAGTACACAATCATTCGGACAGGCATGAAACTTTATATACTCGAGACCTAGATCACTTAGGGTTTTCTTTGCTTCATATGCATTAACCGGCAACACATGATCTTTAGGAAGTAAAGATCCAACAGAAGAAAGGAGCTCAGTGAAGGCACTATCGCTAATACCAAATCTAGACTTCCAGTTGTGCAATTTCAACATCGACTCTAACTTAGTACACTCACTGTCCTTATACAAAGGTTGCTCTGCATCGGCCACAAACCTCCTAAACTCATGTGAATCGTCATCGTAATCACCCCTGTTATAAGCTGCTTCACAAACATCAATTGTTTCTGATGTCGGAATTTGCCCCAAAGGTAAAGTACCACTACCTACAGTTGAATTTAGTGGCGTACTACTTGGGTACTTTTCTCCATGCCAAATCCAATCGACATACCCCAAACTAAAACCATTTTGATAAAGATGACCCCTAATTATTTTCAAAGAAAACTTTTTGAAATTACCACAACGTGCACATGGGCATGGAATTTGTTTAGGATTTTTAGCATTTTCTTCAGCATATATCAAGAACCTTTCAACCCCAATTTCATACTCTAAAGAATCCCTATCTTTCGAAATCCATGACTTATCCATATGTTAAAGAAACCTACATGATATTGTTGTTTTTCAAAAATTTAAAACAGACTTGTCCAAAATTATACAAGTCATTAAATTATCATTACTATTATAATAACATAAAGAATTAAACATATTAACAATCAAATCACAATTAAACATAACAATCAAATCACAATTAAACATTATCGAAATCATATAAACAAGCACATGCGTCTAATTAGAAATCAGGAGGACACTAAAGAATTGAGCAATTACTAACCTGAAGAATAGCTCAACAACAGAAAATGTTAACCGCACGCACATAAGCAAATGCTCCTGCAAATTCATGTTTAAAAATCAGAAGTCTAGTCTAATTAGAATGCTCAAATTAACCAATAATCCAACATTGCAAATAAACATATCCTCATTGTTAAAGGTTTATACCCCCACATACTTATCGCATTTAACAACATAAATATCCCCAATCTAGAACCAGATAGCACAAATTTGACCTAAACTCAACAAGAAATTACAAGAAGAAAAAACCCAAAAATACGAAAATTAGTTACATACAATTACCCTATATTGCAAAACATTAAACCCCACAAAATCCCACATATATTATTCATTTCATTACAAAAACCACCCCAACATAAATAAAAACAACATAAATCTGACCCAAAATTAAACACACAACAGACTAATCTGACCCAAAGCACATATATTCACCCAGACAATACAAACAAGAAACAAAAATTAAATTCAAACAAGAAAAACAAGAATTTGCAGATGACCCAAAACAAGCAAAGCAAGAAAAAGATACATGCAAAAAGAAAAACAGGTAATTAACACAAAAACTTACTGATTGAAGATGACCCAAGCAAAAAGAGCAACTAATCTGCAAAATAAATGTTCAATTAAAAATAAATCAAGTTTAATCGAGCTTAATCAAGCAACTAATCACAAAAAAACTTACGATTCGAGCTTTCGTTTCTCTTAATTCGAGCTTCCTCTTCTATATTTCGATTTAGAGAAATCGTAATTAGGGTTTTACAGAAAAGTGTGGGATGCGAGTGAGAGAGACAGAGAGAGAGGGTCGAGTAGAGATGAGAGTGAGAGAAAGAGAGATGAGTGAGAGAGAGATGGGTGAGAGAGAGATGAATGTGAGAGAGAGGAGAAGTGGGCGGCTGTGAGTTAATTTAGGGAAAGTGTACGCGGGCTGTCTAAATTAGGGGAAATGTTACTAAGGCGGGGAATGAAAATTTTCTAAGGGGGAAATGTTTTATGAGAATGGGGGGAAAATGAACACACACGTTTTTTTATTTTTTAAAACAAACATTTAGACATCGCTTATTTAACCGACCGATGTCCAGTAATCAGTTTAACATCGCTTTTTAAAGAACTGATGTTTAAAACATGTTTAACATCGGTGGCTTTTTAAAAGCGATGTAAAAGGTGTGATGTCTAATCTACTTTTTCTAGTAGTGAGATTCTTAAACTCAGCATGGATAGATCTAATTTCATCAGAATTTAAGCTATCAAATGAATCGAGAGATTGAAGTGATACCTTAACAGAAGATGGAGAAGTTTTCTTTGGAGATCCTGGTTTGTCTGAAACATTTTCCATCAGTTCAATGTTTTCATAATCCAATTGATCTTCAGAACCACTAGAATCAGCCCAATCCTTCTGTGTGACCATGAGTGCATTACCCTTTCCTGAATTCCTAGGCTTCTTACACTCACTAGCAAAATGTCCAAGCTCGCTGCAGTTAAAGCACTTGATCTTAGCCTTATTAATCTTGACAATTGTACTTTTGCCTTTGTCACTCTTCTTCTCCTCCTTCTTTTGAAAAGATCCTTTGCTAAATCTTCTCCTGTTGAATCTTCCTTTCTTGAAAGCTTTAGAAAATATAGCAAAGAGTTCCTGCATTACTGATTCAGAATCACTGTTGTCAGAGTCTATATCAGTAGTCTCTGACTCAGAACTTTCTTTGCTTTTCTTCTTCCTTAAGTTCTTTATAGCAGGTTCATCATCCTGTTCCTCTGGAAGCTTCTTCAATTCAGATTGGGTAGTGAGTGCAACAGTTTTCGTCTTTCCTTCAATCCTGCTCTTCTTCTGCTGCTTGTCAAGTTCATAAGCCCTTAATTTTCCATACACTGCCTCTAATGATATCTCATCTAGATCATTAGCTTCCTCAATTGCAGATATCTTCTCATTGTAGAAATCAGGCAAGGCTTTCATGAACTTAATATTCATATCCTCCAAATAATAATATTTACCAAGCATGGCCATCTCATTGATGAGTTTTGTAAACCTATCAAAGGTATCAGTAAGTGACTCACCAGACTTGGATTCAAAATACTCATACTGTTGTATAAGTAATGTCCTCATATTCTTCCTGACAGGCTTAGTTCCTTCACAATGAACCTTAAGATTGTCCCATATATCCTTAGCAGTCTTACAAGAGAGAACATAGTTAGTGAGAACAGAATCAAGACTATTGAATAGTATGTTTCTCACTTTAGCATCTTTAAGAACGTTCTCCTTTTCCTTATCTGTCCATTCAGATTTAGGCTTCTCTGCTGTATGTTCTGGAACAACCTCACCATCAACAGTTGCTTGTCCAACAACTTTTGTTGGGATAAATGGTCCATCGTTGATCCTGTCAAGATAATCAGGATCTGTTGCTTCCAGATGATGCAACATCTTTACTTCCCATAGAGTATATTCGTTCCTCTTGAGCATAGGGATCTTAGTATTACCATCCTTATAACCAGACATGATTGCAGATCTTTATGATTATTCGAAATTAACCTGCTCTGATACCAATTGTTAACTCGAATAACTTGTAGAAGGGGGGGTTGAATACAAGTTATATAATCATGTCTGATTTTTCCTCGAATAAATAAACAAGAACAAACGAATAAAACCAAACGTTTGTATTAATAAGATCAAATACAAACTCTACCAAAGGTGTACAAATACCTTTAGCAGCTGCTGACAATACAAATCTCTCTGTTTGTCTCGAACTCTCGAATACAAACCTTATGCTCTCGACTCACAATCGCTCGACACTTTTTACAATGATATAGAGAGAGTATTTATAATGCTACCTATCAAATAATAATAGAAAGATAATCTATACATGACAATGTTCTGCCATCCAGTTGATAGTTTCCATGAATAGAAAATTCTTTCCTTCATGATATATTCTTGCTTGTTCTTCAAATAAAGATCCTGTTTTAAAGCACTTGCCAGTTTCTGCAGCATCCATAATGACATCATCAGTAATACAACTAATATCAGGATTCCAACTTGCATCAGGATCTGACCATCCATCAGTACTTGACTTACTCTATCAGGATTCGATCTCAGTTCCTGACATGTAGTACTTGATCCACAGTTCCTGACTTAACTCTACAGATTACTGTCTAACACATATATCCTATACAAAGTGCTAAACCCTTTATAAAATCAGGATATACAAGAAAAATTTGCAAATTCTATTCTTAACCTCACAACTCATGAATTATTCCTAACAAGTTCTTCCATAACATCTCTACCTTGTTTGCGCAAAAATACACCAACATAAACTTGCTTGTCATTCATCAACATGCCATTTAGCTTATCAATAGCAGTACTTCCACTACCTTTTCCATACCAACCTTCTCCTGCATTCCGTCATTCTATATTACCTCATCTCTTCTTTCTCTTTTTACTAAGGGTATCAGCCACCACATTGACCTTCCCTGAAGGTAGTGTATCTCACTTATTGTTTAACTATATTTTGATCTCTATCATGACATAAAATATGAACACTTCAATCTTATTATATCCTGTCTCTGTAAAATCCTCCAGAAATTTTACTAGCAGGTTATTCCTTGAGACAATTGTAAGAAAATATTATCTATATAAAAAGAAAACTCTTACACTCTCTCTCTTCTTGGATCAGCATATCTTACTCCCTAATCAGATAGATTATTCTTAGAGTTAAATGCACTATATGTACTCGAACTATCCACTTTCTACACTTTGTGTACCTCAACTATCAATTAAACACTTTGTGTACCTCAACTATGCAAATTCGTGCACTTTGTGTACAAACGTTAAATTCAAACTAACAGCCGTTAGTTTCCTTTCGTTTATTAATTTAGGGTCCGTTTGGCTAAGCTTATTTTCCAGAAAAGTTGACTAATTATTTTAAGAAATATTATAAATATTTCCATGCAAATTAATAAGAGAAAAAATTAATAAGAGAAAAATAAAATTATAATAAAAAATGGATATAATTAAAGAGTAGTGCTAGGGACCCCAAAATGGTTCCCGAATTTGTTCCCGATTGCCAAGTGGCGTGATTTAATTCGTGCTATCTATGTGCATGCAGGGGGCCCTCTTCATTTTTAAAATACACATCCAATAGCATTTTGCCAACTAAGCATTCGGGAATAAATTTGGGAACCATTTTGGGATTCCTAGCATTTTGGGGAATAAATTTGGGAACCATTCGGGAATACAACCTTTTTTAATTCCAAAATGGTTCCAAAAAATTTTCCCGAATGCTTAGTTGGCAAAATGCTATTGGATGTGTATTTTAAAAATGAAGAGGCCCCCCTGCATGCACATAGATAGCACGAATTAAATCACGCCACTAGGCATTCAGGAGCAAATTCGGGAACCATTTTGGGGTCCCTAGCACTACTCTTTAATTATATCCATTTTTTATTATAATTTTATTTTTAATATGATATAATCTTGATCGTCTATTTTTAAAAATATTAGATTCGACGGTTGAGACTATTTTGGTAGTACAGTGACCAAAATTATGGATAAGCCCTTATTATATATAAGTGCAACGCACGGTTCTTTTTTTAATATTTATAATTATATTAATTATTTTAATATTTTTATGTTATTAATTTGCACGGAAATATTTATAATATTTCTTCAAATAAGTCAACTTTTCTGGAAAATAAGCTTAGCCAAACGGGCCCTAAATTAATAAACGAAAGAAAACTAACGGCTGTTAGTTTGAATTTAACGTTTGTACACAAAGTGCACGAATTTGCATAGTTAAGGTACACAAAGTGTTTAATTGATAGTTGAGGTGCACAAAGTGCAGCAAGTGTATAGTTTAGGTACACAAAATGCATTTAACTCTTATTCTTATCTATTTTATGTTAGTCATAGAGGCATGCCTGTATACATCTAATAACAAGCCTAACTGTTTGTAATGCTCTGCATTACCTACATGACCTCTTAACTGAGGGAACCTCTAGTTGTATAGCTTCTACTTGTTCTGTACTTATAATAGGCACCAAATCCTAGTTATGTAACTGTACTTATAGAGTCAAGAATAATGCTTGAAAGAAGTTCCAACGTTCATGCCTCAAGCAAGAAGATAAAGACTGTCAAATAATCACAGTTGGGATTTGAAGAAATGAAGAATTTGCCTAAGTACCAATTCGAGAAGTATATTTGTCTATTCAAGAAGTCCAGCATTCGAGAAGTCAGGGATTCGATATCTCAAGACACTATTCGATATCTCTGAATACACTATTCGATATCCCAGAGATTCAATATGTCTACTACTCTATTCGAGAACTCAAGACGTCAACAAGTCAAAGTGGTATTCGAGTTCTCAAAGAGTCAACAAGTCAAAGTTCCATTCGATATCTCAAGGACTCAAAAAGCTATTCGATGTCTCGAGGATTCGATAAGTCAAATGTTCTATTCGACAACTCAAGGAATCCTGATGGAAAAGAGCTATTCGAGAAGTGGTTCGATATGTCAATATAACAGTGTTCGAGAACTCAGAGTTATCGATCAAGTCAATTCTAGTTCTCGAATCACTTACTTAGTCACTTCTCGAATACATTCTTGGAGACAAAATATTGATGAAACTGTACAAGTCAGAAACCTGCAACAAGCCAATGCACTGTATATATCTCAATCTGTAACATGCTCTGGAAAGCCTACAAAGAAGCTTGGAGAGATATAGAAGAGACAAAGGGCTAAAGAAGTGGATCTGAACAGGCTTTGCAAAGTCAAATCTGTAACCGTTTGGACACTTACTCAAAAAGGATAGACAGACTAGAAAGTAATTTGTTTAGCTACCTTATTTGTAGTAAGTGGGTTGTATCCATGCTCTATAAGGATACAACCTCGCTTCCTTAGCTAATATGTAACGCCCCGACTACCCAATACTAAACATATACTATTTATAATAAAAATACTCGAATGCACTTGAATAAATATATATACGACACTGCCTCAAACCTTTTTAGGAAATAATAAAACCATGACTTAACCATTTTTTTTTTAAAGCAACCTGAGAATATAAAACTCACATAACTTTTATCAATTAAACTCGCTCTTATTTATTGAAATAGATTATATAAATAAATGAACTTTAATACAGGGGAAATTTAGAAAATTTTGGCATGAAGTATTCGTAATACGGACTATCCACCTGTATTTTGAACTGACCAAATTTCACAAAAAGACCACCACAAATCCAACTACTTAAGAATCATCAACACATATTCAACCTGTCTTATCCGATCAGGTGAACCATACTACTATGCCCTCCCGATCAAAGAACAAGATCGGGGCACCACAACCAAAATTAAATACATATAAGCTGATAACCAGACATTAAAACATATTACAACACCCCACTACTAACCCGGATCTCTAACAGGTAGTGGTATGAAACAAGCAACTACTAACTAAACTATTACATCATATCACTAAAACCTTAATTAAAAGCTACATACAATTCACAAATAAATACAACTAACTGATACTATTATACAAGCCTTAACTGATATCCAGATGTCCAACCTTCTAGCAGAGCAAATCTAGGCTGTCTATGGTCCACAATAAGTTCTTCTCCCGACATAGCTTCTAATTTGTATCCTTTCTTCTTAAACTGAAAAAGGGTTAGAAACAATGACAAGGAGTGAGCCAAATGCTCAGCAAGTATAAAATATGGGTGCACAACGGAATTAAACTGCAGTTCTGAAAGATCAATAATCAACAATTCAAATGCTCAAAAGCTGTAAGGATATGCCATTTTATTTAAATCAGGAAATGGAATAGAATTGGACTATTATGCATTTTTAAAAAAAAAACATCAATAAGGTTAGGCTGCTGATCAGTCACGCACTAACCCCGGACAAACGCACACAGCAATGTCCTTAATTGGATCCATGGCACACATTGGCCTTAATTATTTCTGACCACGAATCTGGTCCGACCCTCACGGTCCACATTTTAAAAAAAACAACAGTCCAATCCTATAACTGACTACCAGGTGTCGGAACAATCGACCACCTCAATCCGCCAAACACCTTGGAAACTCACGTTCCAGGTCAACAACTCAAATCTCAAAAAAAATGTGAGGTCTAACAATTTCTGACCTAGATATCGACAAGTTCGATATAAAGTGGGGTATTGATTTAAAACATATCGCTTGAAGGGATCAACGGGTTCAATATTACCGATTTGGAATATGACAAACAAATATTCATATTTATCGAGAATTAAACGAGCAATAATCTCAACAGAAATCAAGCTAATACAATGAACCGATTATAATAAGCAGGATTATGATCAGGTTATAACAAGTATGATTCACTTGAAAGATTAGTGAAGTTGTTTACTTGCAATACTAATTTGACAGGAACATTATAATAATAACAGAAACAGATTTATCCCACTTGAACGATAAGTAGGGAATTGTATACTTGCCTTAACCAAATACTTCACGCTAGACTCTTAGCTCAAAAACTCTCAGCTTTTGCCTTGCCTTTAATCCTTGGTTCTACGTCCTTCAAATCTACACACATAAAAACACTATTTCAGAGCTCCATTCACTATTCGACATTCATCTACTAACGTCTAACCTTAATCTACCCTTGCGATAATACTCTAAATTTTACTTACCTTATTCACATACTATCAACTGTAGGCCACTGACATAAACATATAATTATAACCGATAAATATTTAACAAATAATCTCGTAAATAAAATATACATCCAAATACCAACTCCATACTAGTAGTACATACATACATATATACATATACTCGAAAAGATACAATTAGGATTTTTAGAAAATTTTGACGGCATCTCCTTTATACGGGTGACTGCCAGTCGGGGTACATCCGACACAAAACCAACAAACATAATTACCAATCGAATCCATATCTCGCACTAACAATTTAAAACCATAATAATTCCAATCCGATCAATTCGCACAATTTTAAAATAACTAATATTAAACCGATAATAAATTACAATTTAGCACATAAATATTAAATTTTAAATATTTGGCTCACGAGTCATCATCGCCGATTTTTACCCTCGACTCGAATTAAATCACCGTCGAAGGGGCAAAATCCCGAGGGTGCCCTAAAATTGGGTCTCCGACTCGAGGCTTCGCACTAAATATTGCTCGAATAATTACAATTAATCTCACAGAAGCAGTCAAACAAAACAGTGATTGAATCATCATAACTTTGAAATACCAAACCACCATAGTCGATAAAATCAACTAGTAATAAGAATATTTCAATACAACAATTCGTTTGCACATTCACAGTACAAGCACAGATGCCTGGGAAAATTGATAACATCACAAGTCTCAGCCACTAGCCACGGCCAAAGAAATCAGAGTACAAGCTTAACATCACAGAATCATAAATCGTAACACAATCCAGTTGGAACCAGCAGGATTACACAGCCCACACACACGACCAACGACCAAAACTCACACACCCACTTCACCCACACACTCTCACATACCCTGTATACACAGACACACACAGATCGTATATATATATAAACGCACGCACACACACACTTGGACACACGCGGCAACTCACAATTTCAATTACACACACACGCAGCTCGTATAATACTCACACACACACACACTCGGCACAGTTCACCATTCACCCCAAGAACACACACGCATGGACAATATACACGCAGTCACACCATAGCCGAGCACAGGAGGTAGTATAGAGACAGGAAATTGAACGGAGATGGGAGAGGAATGGACTTGAAACAACGAGTAAAAGAGAGAAGAAGTTGAAAGTATTTTACCGAGAGAGATTTGTGGCTTACTCGAGAATTCGAGAGAGAGAGAGACTGAGCTTTAGAACAATCCAGAGAAACGGTGTGAATTGATCTGGAGCTTTCCCGAATTACGGATTCAGATAAAAGGATTTGGGGGAAATGTCTTATAACCAAAAAAAAAAAAAACTGATTTTCTTGTTTAATAAAACCACAATTTAAAACTCAATTGGTAAAATATCAACTAAATAGGTAACAATTGGGAGAAATCAAAATTCCATTTTTAAAACGTAAAGAGTAAAATTATCTACCTCCCCATATTTTTAAAATATTTTTAGGATCAAAAACGAATTAAATATGAATTTTGCAAGTTTAAATCAATAAAACACAAATTAATTCGTAAAATCATTTTAAAATCCTTAAAGGTCAAAATAATTCATCTAGTATTTTTAAAACTCACATTAACTAATAAAATAAATAATGAAAAAGGTTTCGGAATTTTAACTAATTCCGATGATTTTATAAAATTCTCAGAAGGTAAATATAACACAATTAAATAGAAATAAATTCCCAAAAATATAATTAAAATATCCAGGCTTACACATCTCATACACATCATCAACTAAGACCACAAATATTAAACTACACATACTTCACTTCCTCAACAATTTATACTCCACCTAATTCTCATTTAATAATAAATAAATAATTATTATTACTAGGATTTTTCTAAGGCGTTATATAATAACTTTTAGTGAGTCAAGTTTTTCATACACTGTAAGCTATATCTCTCTGATAAAAACGAAGCCGAGAATACTATCATTTGTATTCACAGATTGTAGAAACCTTTATCTAATAATACATTAGATTAAAGTGATATTGTGTCTTGTGTTGTTCATTATCCGCACCTTCACCTTGCACACACAAACACTTATCTGCTACATAGACTCGAGACAAGAAAAGTTCAAGAATCCATTCACCCCCCCCCCCTTTGTACTCTTTTATTGTATTCAATACTCAACAAGTGGTATCACAGCGGGCTGTTTATTCAAAAACAGAAAAATGATCATGAGTTCGAATACACCAAAGACTACAGGAACGGTAAAAGTCCCTAAGTTTGACAAAGAGAATTATAACCTCTGGAAGATAAAGATGCAGTTGTTCATCAAAGTATCTCATCATTTGTATCCTGAGATTCTTAAGAATTGTCCATTTGTTCCCCAACAGGAGATTCCTGAAAAGACTGTTGGAACCATAACTGTTCCAAGATCTTATGTGGCCAAGGAACCATCTAAATGGACAGAATCAGAAAAGGAGATGGTTGCTCTTGACAGTCACCTCATGTTGCTAATCATTGATTCCATGGACATGTCAATGCTTGCAAACATTGCATCATTCACATCTGCCAAAGAAATGTGGGATCACATTGAGGTGTTATATGAAGGAACATATGAGGTCAAGGAAAACAAGAAACAGATACTGGTCACACAGTATGAGGCTTTCATGGCACAGCCCAAGGAAATCATTACTGAGATGTTTGAAAGATTTCACAAGCTAGTTACTGAGTTACAGATGAATGACAAGGTTTACAGCACCAAGGAGTTAAACATGAAGTTTCTGCTATCTTCACCAAACCATCTAGAGCAAAGGGTCATTTCTCTAAGGGAAAGAGATTTAAAAAAAGTTACATATGATGTGCTCTATGGGGTTTTAAAAACTCATGAGCTTGAGTTGCTTCAGAAAAGGGCTATCCAAGCCAACCAAGGCAGAATGATAAACACATCATGTGCCTTGATTGTTAACAAATCTATTCAATACCTAGAAGCATCTACAAGCCAATTAAGGATAGAGGAGGTAGTAGAAGAGGAAGAAACTGAAGCTGAGGTAAGTGAACCTGTTGAGGAGAAGGAGGAAGATGAGTTCTATACTCTTGAAGATTTGGATGGGATGGAAAACACTTCATATGCTTTCATGGCCAGAAAATTTCCAAACATCAGATTTAAGAGGAACCGACCCTTCAAACCTAAAACCCAAAACCATTCATTCAACAAGAGCAAGGCACCTGTGAAACCAAACAAGAATAAGTTCAAAACCAGCCATGTGGATAGGTCATCTGTAAGGTGCTATAGATGCAATGACCTAGGGCATTTTGCCAATGAATGCAAGAAGCCTAAAAAGAAGGATAGAGATTATCTTGAGCTCGAAGCTAAGTATGAGGCCCTTCTGAAAAAGCAAACACAAGGTAAGGCCTACATAGCTGAAGGGAAGTGTTGGGATGATTCTGACAGTGATGGAGAGGAACAAGAATTTTGCAATTATGCCTTGATGGCCAATTCCAAGGATGACACATCTCCATCAGACCCTCAGGTACCATCTCTCACTACTATAGACATGTCTGTTTCAGAGTATAAATGCATGATTGAATAACTATCTGTTGAGATGTTTAACATTCATACTAGTATTACTGCTGCTAATGAAAAGATTACTAAACTATCTACTAGAAATGAAATGTTAATCAAAAAGAATGAGGAACTTGAGCTAACTGCTATGCAAGTAGAAAACCTTAAGAAAGAAGTTGAATATCTGCAGAATAAGGTTTTGTGTGCTAGTCAGGTTGAAAAGGCTCTTAGGGATGAATTAGCTGAAAATGAATTCAAACTGAAAACTTTCAAGAAATCATCTGGTTTAGTGCAATCCTACTGTGAGAAAATTGAACAAAACCCAAGGCTGTTATTGGACTTGATTATGACACTCTTAAATAGAGAAAAGGCTATGCTATCATTAAAGATGACACAGTTGTTCATGAGGAAGTGCCTCACATTTTGAAAAAGACTGAAAATCCAATTTTTAAGAAATCAACATTTGAAATTGATGAGGATGCCTTACTCATCAAACAAATATTGAATGATGAGGATGAGGCACAATCCAATGAACAACAAGCATCTTCCAAGAGTGAGAGTGTCAAGTCAAAGACAAGGAGCCAGTAGGTGATAGGATAAGACCCAAGAAGTTTGTTAAGTTTGTTTCCTGGAAAGAGTGAATCAGAGAAGAAAGTGACTAAGAGGAAACAGAACATAAATGGCAAGTTAGGGATTAACAAAGATAACAACTATGCTTATATGCCTAATGCCCCTAGGAAAACTTGTCAAAACTGTTTCAGTACCAATCATTTAACTCATGCATGCAAGAAACCTGCTAGTAGTGTGTCTAAACCTTTCTATGATTGTTCTGTGCCTCTAAGACATAGAGATGCACCATTTTGTGATAAATTTGACTGTATGCCATGCAATATGAATGTTATGACTAGTTGTTTCAATCTGAGAAGGCAATTCATTGATGGTTGTATCAGTCACAATTCTCACACACACTACACCAGGTCCACTACAAGAAATATGGGCTATTGCAAGCCCAATATATATTTGTGGTACATAAAGTGTTACAATAGATACAAAATTTGGTAGTCTATTGCCATATTTTAAAAAATGTTGTAATAAATATGAAAAGTGTTGCAAGCAAAAAGATCATTTCAAATTTTTAGAACAATTGTAATACTTTAGCAAAGCGTTACAATAGATGAAACACTTTTAATCAACTTGCTGAAAATTGTAGGCGGGAACTTGATTTTTTCATTGGGCGGGATAAAAATGGTAGTGAAATGTTATTATACCAAAATATTTCTTACACAAAATTAAAACAAACCCCAAAACATTTATACATCTCTCATCTCACCTCTCTCTCTCGACACCACTCTCTCTACGGCTCCTCTCTCGACCTCACCACTCTACTGCTCCTGTCTCTCGACCTCACCACTCTCTGCCTCTCTCCTCATATATAATCGATTGAGCAAAATCCCAAAACCCCAAACATAATTGAACAAAGATTTTAGAAAAACTTCAATTAGAGGTAAATTACCCATCTTTTTTCGATTGTAATGTATTATACATGTATATATATATGTATGTATGTGAATTTTTTCGATTGTATGTTGGATTAAAGCTTCTATTTGTCAGATTTGTTGGATTTTGTGTTAATTAGTTGGATATGTGTTAATATTGTTTTAATTTTGTTAACAATCAATTTTATGCTCATAGTTTAAAGGTTTTTCCCAGGTTGTGATTTTTTTGTTAATTAATTACATATGTCAATTTTGTTATTTCTTCAAGATGTGTTCTTTTAGAGTGAATCTATTTGTATCGTACTTCAGTATCTAGGCATATAATCTCAATGTATTAAACACTAAACAAGTCATATTCGACATGTAATTTACTCATAATTTATTTAGATATATTGTAAATTATTTGGATACTTGTAGGTTCTGTCTTAAAGTGAACTAGATGAAGTTTACCTGCAACTGGCAGTGGCAACTCAACATGTTAGACTCTAAACAAGACTATTTTTTTTATGACGTAGGGTTAAAATTGACAGCCAATAACTTTGCCAATACAATTAGAATATAATTATGTAATTGTATTCCTTTGTCTTAAAAGTGACCTGTCATGTTTCCTCGATGAGAATGTGTCGAGAGGAACTTTTAAAGTTTTGCATTTCATTTTCTTGTTCGGGTCTTTATCTTATTCTAGTTGCTATGTGATTTCTTGATATTGTAATTTTATCCATAGTTTGTTATATAATTCAACTAAATAAGTTCACTAGATGTGATTTCCAAGAGCCACTATTGCATCAGTAAGAATTTTAATTTAAACCACATCACTTATCTACATTTTTCCATCTTCTCTCAGCTTCAGTGTATCAACTAGAGTTGGTAAAGAATTAGGCGCCAACCTACCTGCAAAAGCCAAGCTTGCTGCCATTGTTGGCCTTTCTTGCAGCTTTGTGGTGGGATTTTCAGCACTTTTCTTTGCAGTAAGTGTAAGAAATGTTTGGGCTACTATGTTCAATATTGCATTGACTTCCCTTGTTTAATTTCTCCAACAGCTTAGTAAGAACTAAGTAGCCTTATCACCTAGTCATGTTTCTTCTTTTTCAGTTTCAGGGTAACATCCTTATCCAGGGGTATAATTGTGCTAACAATTTTCCAGGCTACTAATCTTCACTTTAGAGGACAAAGGATTTTTCTTGCTGTTATTGAGGATCTATTAGCAAAAGGAATGAAGGATGCTAAAAATGTATGTGTTTGGATTTTGAAAATATATGTCTTTGTTGCAGGGATCAGCAAAGAACTTACCTTCATCTTGCACTTCGCGACTCAAATCTTTGGGTAATTTTGAGTATCACAAGCTATTAAACTGCAGAATAATATATGGATACTATTTTATGCCCATACTTCTCTAGATGAGATATATAGTAATCATTAGTAGCTTCAGAATAAATGAGCAAAACTGTTATTCTACAGGTTGAGTTGAAGTTCAAAGAGAACAGTGCGAGGCTTGTGCAGCAGCTGGCAGAAGAGAAGGCCAAGCTTGAGAAGAAGCTTGCAGAAGAGAAGGCAAGGCTTAAGCATAAACTTGCAGAAGAGAAGTATGGGCTTGAGTAGAAGCTTGCAGAATAGAAGGCTCGGTTTAATCAGCAGCTGCTAGAAGAGAAGGCTCGGCTTGACAGGGAACAAGCTGGAAGGATGAATTGTGCTATTCTATGGTGGGTCATAGTTACTTTTGCTAAGATTATGTAGTTAACATCTCCTGTAAGTTGCAACTTTTAACTGTACTTGTGGCCTTGGTTTGGCTGCTTGCTCAGTTGTCCAAAACCAAGTGACATACTTTACTGAATGCATATGGTTAACATTGTCTCTATGTTCAAATCTAAGATATTTATGTGTATTCTTATATGAGCCATGAAATTGTTTTAAATGTTTTTGTTCTCAATCTAGAGATGAGGAGTTGGAAATAGATTTGATGGAGATGGAGAAAACACAGTTGACAATTAATGTAGTGCATCAATCGGAAAGGTTTAATTTTACTTCTTTACATTTCACTATGTTTCTTATATAAAGCGGAATACCACCTCCCGTGCCTAATTGTTCTTACCTGTACATATTAAATTAGCAGAATTTAAGTCGTTTAAATCATCTTATTCAGATTGTTAGTATGCTAATTGGTAAAATAACATTTCAGATATTCTGATAGTTCATCCATTCCATCTTTCTTATCACAATCTGAAAATGGGTGACCTACTTCATTAATTGAGCACCTAATAGATTGCAAGTGCATTTTAATGGTTGAGATATCTGATGTTTCAGTAATTTAATAATTCCTCTTACAGTTAGAGTTGGGATTCGTACTTGTGCCTCCGGGTGTTGCTAAGATTTTTGGCAGGTTAATCTGACAAATAAGAAAAGAAAACAGGGTCCTGGTAGCGAGGATAGAATAGCTTATTGCCTTATTCGCTACACAGAAAAGAAAAATATGAAGCGTGCTGAAAAAAACAAAAAACTAGGTGTTTAGAGTCTGAAGCTATCACCACAAATCCAAAAACAATAAAATATTGTCATCACTTTGTTAAAAGAAGATGCCATGAGGTATTTTCTTTAGCAATTAATTTTTTTTTTTGGAGGTACACTTTGGATTAAAAGTCTGACTGGCTCACTTTTTCCTCATGCATATATTCAGAAATTTTGATTATGTCTTTATGATTCTACAGGGTGCTAACTGCAAATTTTCTCATGATAAGATTTTGTCACTATATAAGACTAATTATATGTTTATCTCCTTTTAAAAGGTGCTGCTGTTGTTTTTCATTTGATATGGTTATTTCTATTATTATTCATTGTTGAATTATGGTTGCGTGGGTACTTAAGTTTGGTTCATTGATGTATATAAGAGTGTTTACTCTCCGAGTATCTGTTGTGTGTGGAAATACTATCTTACACGTGGACCTATGTATTTTAGTAAACCGGTTGATCATTGTGGATTCTAATTTACTGCATTACTGCACTCCTCATTATGCCACTTTATAGGTATTAGTCTTGGGCCGGTGGTTTCTTGTAGGCTTTCATTATTTACGTCATTTTAATTTTTTTTTGGAAGGTCCTTTACTTCTATGGTTTTAATTTTCTGCAGATCAAAGGAACAAAGGAACAGAGCAAGGAACGTGATAGGGAAGGTAGTAGGGATCGAGGAGGGAGTCGTGAACGAGCGAGGGATTGTGACATGAAAGATTAAGTTTAATGTAGAATTGTGGTGCAAGTCGATATGTGTTTGGACTTTAGATTTAGGTATTAGATGTAAGATGATATTGTGGTACAAGCCGACCCTTTTTGGGCTTTATTGACATATATTCTGTTGGATTTGCTATGTGGAAATTTGGAAATGTGATTTCTGGTTTGATATGCATTTGTAATGGTTTATTAACATTTCCAATACATATTGCAATTTGGACTAATACAAAGTGTTGCAAATAAATGTTGCTAAAAAAATCTAAATGTATTGCAATAGGAACAGGAGTGTTGCATATAAATGTTGCTAAAAAATCAAAAGTGTGACAATAGGAAAGAAAATGTTGCATGAAAATGTTGCAATAAATTGACTTTGTAACACTTTTAACTAAATTATGTTACAAAATGGTGTTGCAATAGTCTATTGCAACATCATAAAAGTGTCACTATAACAGAGAAAAATGTTGCACTAAAGGCAATATTATAATACTTACAAAATGTTGCAATAAATAGAAAAAATGTTGCTATAGGGGTCTATTGCAACGGCCGCAGATGCAACGCTGAATTTTGGCAAAACGTTGCAAAAACCTCTATTGTAACACATTTGGGGTCTAATATGACACTTTTTTGGCGTTGCAATAGCCCATATTTCTTGTAGTGACGTCAAAGTCTTCGAGTCCTCCTAAAGCTAGGAAGGTACCTCTGTCACCTAAGTCTGAAACCTCAGGTTCTAAGACTTCTAACAGTGACAAGAAGACTAATGCCAAGAAAGTTGACAAGCATGTTGTTTATGATAAAACTGTTTCTAAGTCACATGGACCCAAACATGTTTGGGTACCAAAGGAGAAGTAATACCTTTGTGTTTGCAGGGCAAAGAAAGTGAAAAGAAGGTCATGTGGATTTTGGACAGTGGATGCTCAAATCATATGACTGGTGATATGGCCCTGCTATTACAGTATGAGGAAAAGGTTGGCCCAATGGTTGCTTTTGGAGATGACAGCATGGGTAACACATTGGGATATGGCAAGTTAAAAGTTGGAAATGTCATCATTGAAGATGTAGCACTTGTCAAGGGACTCAAGCATAATCTGCTAAGTGTTGGTCAGTTTACTGATAGAGGATTCAAGGTGGATTTTGACAAAGATGTATGTTTGATCACCCACAAGAAGACTAGTGATTTTACTCTATCTGGAGTAAGGAAAGGAAGCCTGTTTGTAGCCAATATGGATTCTGCAAACAAGGACAAAATTTATTGCTTTTACTCAAAAGCATCAAGTAAAGATTGTTGGCTGTGGCACAAGAAACTATCACACCTGAACTTCAAAGCCATTAATTCTCTAGTCAAAAGAGAGTTAGTGAGAGGCATGCCCACACTTGAATTCTGTCAAGAAGGAGTGTGTGAGGCTTGTCAAAAAGGAAAGATGAAAAGATCAAGCCACAAGTCAAAGACAGTGACTGTAAGAACCCGAATTTTTGGTAGAATTAAAACTTTTTACATATTGATGAAAGAATGAACAGTGACTCCGACTTCAAGGTATTAACAATGAATGTGACTGGGTATAGATTTAAATGATTATATGTCACGAAGAATGCAATGGGTTGACAACCTAGATTAGGATAATCTATATCCTAGAAAGATAAGATATGGAAATTCCAAGTAGAGGAAATATTCTCATGTCATCCAAATCAATATCTGTTAGTAGTCCAGTGGTTCCGTGAAAGGGTTAAGGAATGCCCGAAAGAGAACAAGGACATTTTTATAAATATAAGGAATAAAGATGGAATAAATAATGAATAGTGTTTTTGGTGGAAATAAGAATATTATTAGACGACACTATATAGAAGTACCCGGAATGAATTTCTGAGTTCGTATTAGTGATCCAAGGGGAAAATAAGTGTATGTAAAAGATGCCGGATTCTGAAAAACAACACTTTTATTTTCTTCGAGATTTCCCTGGACACTGAAGGACTGAAGGATTTATTAAAAAGGATTTAAGGAATTTAAATTCGAGAAGTGTTAAGAAAGATGGAGGATGGTATTATAAATATTAAGAAGGTTTCTGGGAAAAACCCTAACTAGAAACGATTGAGATATTCCTCCAATCGATCAACGAATTGAGCAATAACCGGACAAAGAATCAAACAGAGAACCAAGAGGCAACCATGTGCAAGTGGATGAGATCACCACCATGGCATCATCACTTTATTAAGGTAGCTTTATGAAGATATTATCTAAGCTAAGTTAGCTTCTTTAAGAAGCTTGTTTTTCTACCAAACTAGAGGGGGCAACTTGCATTTGTGCCAAACAAATATCTTCCTAAATAATTCACTCATTCTTACCCCTTCTTCATCACAATAATGCAAGGAACCAAGCAAGTTTCATACATACAAGTACCATTGGAAACAAACTAAACTAGTTGGCATGAGGATGCAACATAAGGCACCAATACTTGCTCACATGTTATCAAACCCTTAACCAAGCCTTAACCCATCAACCAAACCATGGTTTAACCAACAAATATCTATCAATTATAGATCACTTTATGCATTATTGTTCAAAGCAAGCCAAGCAAAATCTCTCTCTCCCTCACCAAGCTCCATTCAGATATATGCCTTAATTCAAGAACCAAAATCAACCTTCCCACAATTGTTTGATCTCCAAATTTTTATCATAGATCCTATATTTCATAAAAATGATACCCTAGAAATATTAGCCTCAAACATCACC
The DNA here is from genome assembly GCA_037693485.1 of Kitagawia praeruptora. Taxonomy (NCBI): domain Eukaryota; kingdom Viridiplantae; phylum Streptophyta; class Magnoliopsida; order Apiales; family Apiaceae; genus Kitagawia; species Kitagawia praeruptora. The sequence continues at coordinate 120,331,900 of CM075352.1, forward strand.
TTTTCCATTTTCAATAAAATCCTCAAAGTCTAGGGTGAATAGTAACTTCAAGAACAAATCTTGGTTTTTCTTGATTTCTTGGATGATCCAAGCTTGGTTAAGGATAGACATGGACTATACAAGACTTAGCAAGGGCTGTAAAACTCTCCAAGGAAGGTATAAATCTTAGAAACCCTAGATCTTATTTTGAGTTTATGATTGTTCTTGATGATCTAGAGGTTATATGATTATGATGTTATAATAAGCATGATTATGAAGTTGTTAGTGGATCTAAGTATGATGATGTTATGAGGGTGTAATATGATGTTCTTGGACTGTTAAGGATGATTATTATGTATAAAAGATTGATGGTATGCCCGGTGTGGCTTGGTTTTGTGATAATCGATTTATAAACATTCGATTTATAGCCGTCGTAATGCCCGATTTTCATTTAAACTTGAAATCCGAGAATCACAGTAGATATAACTCCCTGTCCAGTTTCATATTCTGCCATGGTTAGCTAGATAATGTTACAAGCTTCGTTTTGATATAAAGATCGTGTGAAACGGATATACGGTTTAGGATTTATGATTAAAATCGTAAAAGTGGTTCGAAACCGTAATCGAAAGTTCGTAACTGAAATTGGAATCCCTTAACATGACTAAGTCAGTGACGAATCATGGTAATTAAATATTAGAGGTCATAAGGAAGGCGTGAGAGGAAACCACAAGTAAAATGGATTGTTTTCCGATTTTATAAAAATGTTCGAATTGAGGTTAAGTGCGAAGAAACCACTTTTCGGAGGTAACACTATTCACTAAAAGCTCCTGCCCTGTTTTGGCAAAAATACGAAAATTTAATCTTCTGACCTAAGTCCAATTTTGAGTTATCTACCTTCTAGACATTCTCTAGATCATGTACGCGAAAACGGTGCGTCATTTGAGTTAACGGTTACCGAGTTATGAACGTTTTAGTGAAAGAGGTGTGAATAGTAAAGATCCGTAGTTGACTGAACTTCGAAAGTACATTTCACCTATCTAGACCTGTGGCTTCGAATTGGAAATTTTATGATAAATATTACAAATCCCAAAGATGATTTTAGAAGTGGTTTCGTAATTAAATACGTTTCCAGTGATTTATTAAAAGTGTTGAAGTACGAGTCACGGAATAGTAATTCTCAGAAAAGTAAACTCTAGGGGTACTACTTTGGCCACCCATTTTGGCTAGATTAAAAGAGGAATCTCGAGTCGACTAAAACATGAAACTTGTTAAGAATTATCAAGACAACATATTGCTGCAAAGAACGAAGCTATAAATGATTAAATGATTAAGTGAGATGTACGAAAGATCCGACATTAAGGATGGATTCGAGGAGTGATTTGGACTAAACTTACGACTTAAGAGTTCGTTGATTAACATGGACTTCGTATGAGTCTAGGAAAACCCCGTAGTGCCTTGTTTGTTAATTGCTTTAGTTCTTAAGCATTAAGTATAAGTGCAATGACGTGCCTTGATAACGGATGAGTGTCGGATTATAGCAGTATTAATAAGGGTTATGTTAGGGATTGCCTAACGGGATAATTTGAAAAAGTGTTTTAGCCTAAGTGAAGTATATACTTAGCATTTCGAAGTGTTAAAGTGATTAACCTCGAATGTTGTGACTATTTATAGATCACCGGATTGAACCAAGGCACACTACACCCACATGATTACCAGGCAAGTTTCAAATCCTTTCTAAAGGCTGTTGTTGTGATAATATATATATGATTGTTGTTATACATATGCCATAGCATGCATGCCTACTTTCAAAGTCTATTGAAATACTTGTTCCCTAAATTGATATTGGCTTATAGACTAGATGGGGATTATCAGTTATAAGCCGAATTGTTTTGTAAGACCCTTACTGAAGGGTATATAATATTCATTCTTTAAATATAGACCGGGAGTCGGTATTTTGAGATATAGAGATAGTCGTGGAAACCCGGAGGGATTCCAGCGACAGATTAGTATTCCTTTTGAGGAATGTTATTATTAAACATTAATTATATTTCCATAAAGTATAAATTACTTGGAAATCTTTCAAGGAATATTATTTGAGTATTATCTCAGTCGAGAAATATTAAATGAATATTATTTTGAATATTCATTAGAGTTTGATTATTAATGAATAATTACTTTGATATTCATTGGAATTTTATTCATTAAATGAATATCACTTTCAGATATTCATTTAAGTTTTATGTAATTGATAAATATTATTTCAAAAGTATTCTTTGGAAGTTCTAATTACTCAAGGAATATTATTTCGAATATTAAGGTTTTGATTACTAAATGAATATCATTTAGATATTTATTTAGAATATTATTTATTCAATGAATATTATTTGGATATTCATTTAGAATATTATTTGTTTAATGAATATCAATTGAATATTCATTTGGAATTTATTTATTAAATGAATATTATTTTGAATATTCATTTAGGATTTTATGTACTTGATGAATATTATTTTAAAATATTCATTTGAAGTTCTATTTTCTTAAGGAATATTGCTTCGAATATTCCTTTAAAGTTTTGATTACGAAAAGAATATTATTTGGCTATTCATTTAGAAATATTATTTATTAAATGAATCGTATTTTCAAATATTCATTTAAGGTTTGATTTATTGAGTGAATATTATTTTTAAATATTTATTTGAGTTTATTTAATTAATGAATATTATATTGAATATTCATTTAAAGAAGAGAGTTATTTAGTAAATGATTCTATATATTTATTCGAGGATTACTTACGAGCAATATTATGATTTAATCATATTCCTTAATTATTATTGATTTAATAAATATTCTTGGAATATTTATTTAAATTCTTTTAAGTTCTTTTTATAATAATTCATATTATTCAAAGATTATATTTCATCTTCAGATATGTTGTAAAATATTTCGGAGTATTTTATGACTATTTTTATCAAGGGGAGGTTCCCAAACTTTATTTCCATTTAAATCTATCTTAAAGAAGATTTAACTACTCGCTCAACTTCCAAACATATATAAGGGGACCTCACTTGAGAGATGTTATTTATTGGGCTGCTCGGTCCTATACTTGCTAAACTATCTTGTCACTCATATCTTTATTCTTTCAAATATCGATATGAATCTGTTTGGTTACCTCCTCAACGCTCGAGGGGTAAGAATTGATGGAACAAGTTTATATCCATTAACAAGCATCAGCTTGGGAAATATTGGTGAATTTTCCTTTCCAACTAGATACGACTACTTTGTGGAGTCCTATCAACAAGTAAAATACTTGGGGAAAGGGGGAGGAACTTTACGTTTCAAAGTTATGGATGTGAAATGAACTAGGAGATGCGTAAGTGACCCAGTGGCGTCGGTCCAGCAAATGGCCCAACCGTTGGCCGGGGGGTTCCAGAGGGCGGTAGACAAGTAAATCCGTCGGTGCTTCCTTCTACATGTAGAGAACAAGAGGTGGGGAGCATAACATGCGACTGATCATCGTGTAAATGCTATGTCTCCTGGCACGTCAAACTCCAGTATTAATTCATCTCTCAATGTTGGAAATTTTCTGCAACATTATCATTGTTGGCAGGTTTGAAAAGTGTTTGAACTGGAATTGCAATATTCTTCCAGCAAGTTCCTCTATTATGAAAATTTGATAATATCTTGCTTATCTTTGACATAGCAGATATTTCTTCGGAACAATTATATTTTAAGTTACCTTGTAACTTCATCTCATACCTTATATTGGTAATACGTTCGTTAATGCATGGCATATGGTTTCAAAGATATTATGGACTGTTATACATTATCACTGTTCAATTATATTTTGGTGGGCTATTGCTCACCCTTGCTTTATTTATTTATATCACAACAACAGCTAGATCAGATGGCCGCGCAAGGCGTACCCAACATAGGCAGGTGTCAACCGTCAGAGGATTAACCGCTGAGGTCATAGCTACCATTGCTAAGGATGCAGCTTCTGGTAGGCTAGTTGTTAGCATTTGATCATCAAATGTATTTATTATATGGCATATACCAATGGATGGCAAAGAATATGTAATGGTAAAATTATAATTCTTTGGGTTGTAAGAACTCAAACTTATGATTAATAATATTGATGGTTACTCTGATTTCATCTCTGGGACTATAACGGTGTGTTTTATGTTGTTGTTTTGGGTCACAAGGTTGTAATTTAATTATGCTGGTTTTGTGGATGGATATTGAGACCGTAACGACCAGATCCCTGACCCCGGATCTTGGGGTGTTACAGAAATGGTATCAGAGAGAGCGTTATAAATCCCAGAGATGACGCGACGTTAAAACAATAAATTCATTAAGATAATAAGAACTCTTGCCAAGTTAATAGTCGGACTACATAATGTAGTATTGACATATAAAACCCTTATGGGAACCCTAAAGTATCATGATAGTAACTTAGCTCGTTCTTGTATCGACTAGTAAGGCGACAGACCTTGGGGATTACAAGCAGTAACACAATGATGCTTGTTTTGATGCTGAAGATCGGATGGTGGATTCGATAGAGTACCCTACTGAGGACCCGGAAGAGGTTCCAGCAGAGGAGGAGAATATTGATAAGTATAAGGAGTTCACACTTAAGGAAATGAGGGCTACCGCCAGAGAGACTGTAAGAGTTAAGGTATAGTGCTCAGAAATGTGATCGTAAAGAACTGAGATATTATTAAGAGAACTAAAGATGCGTATTGGATTCATAGCTGGACTGCTAGATGAAGTACCAGCAGGTAAGATGGATTTGAGGAATTACTTGAGACCTTTAGATTAATGAGAAAAGAGTTAGAGTGGTACATGATTATCAAAGACAACAATAGAGGACAAGGAGCAGAGTCTGCAGGAGCAGTTGAGATAGAGGCAGCAAGTGTCATATCATGTGATAAATGGATTAGTGTGAATATTGTTAATGGTAATTCACCATGAGAAGGCAAGCAGTGGTTGAGATAAAATTGGGAATGCTTTTAGATGAAACCTGAATGAAGAGGTGTAGGCCATGTTCTCGAAGTAAGAGTTTTGGCAAAATGAAGTCCAGACAATAGGACATATGATCAATAGGAAGTAGTGATTGATCGACCCCACCAAGTTAAAGACAGTTTCAAATGGAGATTGGCCAACCACACTGGCAAAGGTAAAGAATTTTCATAAAATTCACGAGGTATTACCCAAGATTTGCTCAGGACTTTACAAAGAGTGTAGTCCCATAACCCGACTTAATTGTAAGACTAGAAGTTTGAATGTACACGATATATGGGGAGAAATCTCCATGGAGCTAAAAATAAAATTGGTGACGACCCACCATTGGCGTTATCTAATGGAGGAAGGAAAATTTTTGGAAATTTATTAGGATGCACTTCGTGTAGGTTTAGGTGCTGTGCTTGTGCAACACGGTAGGGTTATTGCGGATGTATTCGGACAGCACGATTCACAAGATTCGGATAGCCTTGATAGTGCCAATTTTGTGTAATGACTAATTTCGACGGTAGTGTTCCTTCTGAGACTAGTTGTTAGGTAGACTGGCATTTAGAAGCATCGACTATTAGGACGAATATGTACCGGGAAAATGTGGCATGTTTTAGTTTGGGAATTTTGATTCCCTTCTAGGGGAGGTATATATATTTGGTTTCTTTTCAATGATTAAACTCCCAAGTTAATGTCAATCATTTCGTTAATATAACTGTTTATGGTTCCACCCGCTTGGATGTTCCTAGAAATATTCTTCGGGTATCGAAATGGATCTTCGGGTAAAGAGTTCAGCATCACTTCTGAGGACACGAGCAAGGCCCTGGGTCTTCACCAGAATGAGTATGATGGCCTTGTAACAGAAGATCGACTAGTAGAATTCTTTGAACTAATAAGGTACTCAGACACCATCAAGGTTGGAAATCTAAAACGGGCACATCTACGAAAAGAGTGGAGCTATGTGTTTGCCACTCTCCTGCAAGTATTCAGTGGAAGGAAATCCAGCTTTGACCAACTAAGTGCTCATGTTCAACAGATATGCTATTCACTTGCCTATGATAGGAAAATTGATGTTGGAAAGCTCATAATGCAGGAAATCTATGGAAAACTTGGTAAGAACACAACCAAGAGAGGTAATGATATCTTCTTTCCTAGGTTTATTCAGTCTGTACTTAATTATCTAGATAAAAATATGGCTGATTTACCTGGTTTAGATAAAAGTAGATTAGGCTACCCTAGATCCATGACCAAACTCATTTTTGGTAATTTGGATACTAGGAATGATGTGGATGTAAGGCTTGTAATAACTTCCCATATGCAGAAGTTATTTGAGTCTTACCCCCACAACTTGCCAACATTTGCCTCCAAATCTGAGTTAGCCAGACCCAAGCAAGTAGAACACAGTGCTAACCCAGGGTCTGCTAACCAACCACCTCAACCAAACACTGAGCCAACTGCATCATCCTTTCAAAAGGGTGATGTTAGTAAAAAGGAGAAGAAGAGAAAATAGGTTGCTTCTGCACCTTTAACCATTTTATCTGAGGCAGCATTGGCTGTAGAATTAGGAAGTGAGGCACCTTAGTCACCCCTAATCAGGCCAAAGAAGAAGAAAGCTAAAACCACCTCTTCAGTCACACAAATGGCTGAAGTTGTAAAATCAGAGGAAAATAGTTCAATAGATGTATCCTCCCAATAGGGTGCATCTATAAAATCAAGCATCCTCCCCAATGTAACTACCTGTATAGAGTCAGCACATGGGAGTGATAAGGCTGGCACAACACTGAGTGGAGAGCACATCAGAGTTGAAACTCCTTCTATCTCTCAGGGGGAGTTGCCAAAATCTATTCCACAAGACACTTCTCTTCCAGAATCTACCACTCAAATTTCTTTGCAGCCTGCAACTCAAGCAATTGAAGAGCAAGGCATTGATCATCAAGAATTCTTTTCTCTTGATGAGCCAATGGATTCAAGTGACTTGGTGCATGACACCTTGTTCACCACCCAGGACCCACATTCAGACGGTGAGGGAATGCATGCTGGGGCATCTCCTAATGATACCATCACAAACACAGAGGTTCCACTAGTTTTCACTAGAGACTCTGTGCCTGTGTCAACTGCTGGTGTAACTCATCCCACTTCTGTGGAGACACCAGTAGTAGAGTCAATCCATCCGGTTATAGAAGTTGCATCTGTAACTGAGGAGTCTAGCTTGCCTAGCTCTAGCTCTGACTTTAGGTCACAATGGCTGAAGCCTGTGCACCATGACAGTGCTTCAGGATCAGGGTCTGTTCCACAACAATTGACGGTTGAAGCACTTCAAAGCTTAATTGTGGATCAAATCCCTGAGTTCACAAAGATTACACAGCACCTCCTCACTGCCAACCTGCCCAATCCTGACTATGAAGCTATACTCTTATGCCATAAAGAGGATGTGGAGCTATAACAGGCCAAAATTATAGATGATACTGAGAGAGAAGGCAATGTAGATGCCTAGCTACAAGGAAAATATGACATTCCTCTCTCAGAAGGCCTACAGTACCTCAGAGAGGAGTACATCACTTCACTAGGATCTAATGCCAAATCTCTCACCCCTAGTGATGTGTATGAAGCAGTCAATGACAGATACAAGGGAATTCTCAAGGCCGCACACTACCTTGGCAAGGGTCTAAAGATAGAAGTCACAGAAGTGTGTACAGCCACAACCAAGGAGGTGCATGAGATAAAAAGGGCTTTTGATTCCAAATTCCCTCAACTGGAGACTGTGGTCAAGGACATTCTAGCCTGCAAGTCTAGCTGCACCAAAATGGACAATGGCTTGGCCATTCTCAAAGATACTGTCACAGGGCTGGGGCACAAATTTCAGAATCTCATTGATCAGACCATTGAGGCCAATGCCATGCTCAGGACACTATTTGCCAACCAGTATGGAGATAAGTTGGTAACTGAGGTCCCTGTGCATGACATGACCAAATATGAAGTTCAAAGACTCAAGGATCAATCTATCTCTGGTTTCAAGGCCACTGAGTTATTCACCAAGGTGGATACTCTGGAAAAGGAGGTGGTCAATCTAAAGACATCCAATGCTCAGTTAACAGACACTGTTGCTGCCCTCAATGAAAAGTTGGACATCCAAGCCACTGCCAATGCTGATGTTCTTCTTAATCAACAATAGATGCTTTCTACCATAATGAAGCATCTGGGACTCCCTCTACCTGAAGCCTCTTCCAACCCAAAGGTCACTACTACAGCCTCTGTGCCTGACAACAATCCTAAGGGGGAGAAGAGGACATTAAGGCACTCAAAATCTAAGGGGGAGAAACCTAAGGAGAAAGGCATTATAATGAATGAGGGTGGTCAACCAAGAACTACTAAGTCAAATCAGTCTGAGAGATTAAAGGCAGCATCCAAGGAGGAAAAACTGAAGAAAGTGGTTGTAGATGAAGAGGCCATGATTCCATCTGAAACTGAATATGAATTCGACGACATTGCTAAGCAATCTCTTCAAGGTGAACCTTCAGAACTTAGAAATGTTCTTACTCAAAGGGTATGTCAAGAAACTGCAAATTCTAAACTATATCATGACATAGCCTTTCTGAAGCACCTACATGAGCTGAGAAGAAGGGCAAACTTCCACTACTTTGACTACATCAAGCTTCTTGTGCAAGATGTGTTTCTAGTCACTGTAGTGAGAAGAGAAATTGTTCAAACTAATCCTTATGCCATCATCACTACCAATGATAGAGAAGTCCTAGTCCACACTGCCAAGAACCTCTTTCACATCCACATTGAAGCTTAGCAAATTCTATCCAGCTCTGAACTTGGAACAATTATCAGGAAGATAGAAAGGAATAACTCATCAGACAATAATATGCTCAAGGAGATTCTCACCAAGTGCATGAAATCTCAATTGCCTCAAGTAGTTCCTCAGCCTCACTGTATTTTATATGAAAAGAATCAAGACATTGTTGCCTTCAGATTTGGCCAACACCTTAAATCAAACAACATGTCTACAATAAAAGTTTTGGCTGGAGTTCTACATTCAAGGAGTGGAAAATCTAAATCTGAAATAGAGGCTCTTGACATTCTGATGAAGTTTATCAACTCTCAGTCAGACATCAAGCCTATTGCTAAAGAGGGAAAGTCAGACAAAGATAAGGATGATCAAGACAATAGTGGGAGCAAAGGTGGATCTCAAGGAAGGAATAAGGGTGGTGATGACAAGGAGAAAAGGGATGGCAGAAGCAAGAAGAAAGATGATGACAGAGATGGTGGAAAGGTGTATGAGAGAAAGAGTGGAAAATAGCAAGCCTTAGGCATTGATAGAAATAACCTCACCACAACACAAGACTCTGAGTCTAGGGTGAATACTGTTAGCAATGACCTACCAAAATCTGAATCAATGGCTTCTGTAACTGCTTTGCCAACTCAAGAAAAGGAGATGCTATTCAAGAAACCACTTGTGTATATCAAAAAGCATACTGCTAATGGTATACTACAATGGTCCAAAGACAAAGGTCTTAAATTTTTCTCAAGCAACAAAGTAAAGAAGCTGAAATGGAAGATGTCAGCCAGAAGGGCAAGAAAGGTGAAAACATCTACATCTCAGGCACTCACAATCATTCCTGGACTAGACTTGCCATGTCTCAACATAGACTATGATGAAGATGAGATTGCAAATCAACTGGCTCAGAGAATCAATCATGTAGCTATAGTTGATGACTGCCTGGAGTTCAAATACACTGATGGGAGATTCAAAAGATTCAAGCAAGGCATGTGTGAACACTGGGGCAAGTTACATGATCTACAAAGAATAATGGTGCTACTCAATCTTGAGAATGAAAAGGAGAGAAAGTGGAAAATTGAGATAGCTCATTTTATCAAGATGAAAAGAGATCATGAGGAAGAATTGAGAAAGAAGAATGAAGCCTTGAAGATAAAGAGAGAAGAAGAATTAGCTGCTCTAGAAGCCAAAGCTGAAGAATTGAGAGCTAAAGGGTTATGCAGAGTCAAGTATGATCCTTACATTGTGGAATACATGAAATATGGCAGAAATGTGAAGATTAGAATGGATTACATTAGCTCTTACTCTGAAGCCAAACTGAATGAAGTCATCAGAGACCTATCTGGCTCACCTCTCATTGAAGAACTCACTGCCATGGAAGACATCATCCAGGCAATGAGTGATGCAAAGAAAGCCAAGGAAGAAAAAGAAAAGGAAGATCTACAATCCAAATCTCAAGGAAGAGAATCAAAGGAAAATGGCTAGTATTTCTTCATAACTGTGAGAATGCTTTCTTTGTAATAATATTCAATCAATTTCATACATGTACTTGTCAAGATTTATCTTTATGTATGATAGGTTTGTTATCAGACATGAAATTGTGACTAAGGGTCTTACTCACAATTTGGGGGAGATTGTTAGTCACAGAGGCATGCCTGTATACATCTAATAATAAGCCTAACTGTTTGTAATGCTCTGCATTACCTACATGACCTCTTAATTGAGGGAACCTCTAGTTGTAGAGTTTCTACTTGTTCTGTACTTATAATAAGCACCAAATCCTGGTTGTGTAACTGTACTTATAGAGTCAAGAATAATGCTTGAAAGAAGTTCCAAGGTTCATGCCTCAAGCAAGAAGATAAATATTGTCAAATAATCACAGTTGGGATTTGAAGAAATGAAGAATTTGCCTAAGTACCAATTCGAGAAGTATATTTGTCTATTCGAGAAGTCCAGCATTCGAGAAGTCAGGGATTCGATATCTCAAGACACTATTCGATATCTCTGAATACACTGTTCGATATCTCATTCGATATCTCAGAGATTCAATATGTCTACTACTCTATTCGAGAACTCAAGAAGTCAACAAGTCAAAGTGGTATTCGAGTTCTCAAAGAGTCAACAAGTCAAAGTTCCATTCGATATCTCAAGGACTCAGAAAGCTATTCGATGTCTTGAGGATTCGATAAGTCAAATGTTCTATTCGACAACTCAAGGAATCCCGATGGAAAAGAGCTATTCGAGAAGTGGTTCGATATGTCAATATAACAGTGTTCGAGAACTCAGAGTTATCGATCAAGTCAATTCTAGTTCTCGAATCACTTACTTAGTCACTTCTCGAATACATTCTTGGAGACAAAATACTGATGAAACTGTACAAGTCAGAAACCTGCAACAAGCCAATGCACTGTATAGATCTCAATCTGTAACGTGCTCTGGAAAGCCTACAAAGAAGCTTGGAGAGATATAGAAGAGACAAAGGGCTAAAGAAGTGGATCTGAACAGGCTTCACAAAGTCAAATCTGTAACCGTTTAGACACTTACTCAAAAAGGATAGACAGACTAGAAAGTAATTTGTTTAGCTACCTTATTTGTAGTAAGTGGGTTGTATCCATGCTCTATAAGGATACAGCCTCGCTTCCTTAGCTAATAACTTTTAGTGAGTCAAGTTTTTATACACTGTAAGCTATATCTCTCTGAGAAAAATGAAGCTGAGAATACTATCATTTGTATTCACAGATTGTAGCAACCTTTATTTAATAATACATTAGATTAAAGTGATATTGTGTCTTGTGTTGTTCTTTATCCGCACTTACACCTTGCACACACAAACACTTATCTGCTACATAGACTCGAGACAAGAAAAGTTCAAGAATCCATTCACCCCCCTGTATTCTTTTACTGTATTCAATACTCAACATTTTATTAACTTATTTACACCATTCACTGACCAAGTTGATTCTTAATCAAACATTTTCACTTAAAAGGTTAAATAATAAAAATATACCTGTGTCTGCATCCGGTTTCTTCAACGCATCTCCTAAGGTCATATTGTACACTCTGGTAGTAGGTCTATTTGAAGCAGTCTTACTTTGTCCTATCGCAGACGACCCACTAGAACGATAATCTCGAGCTATGTGCCCTAATTTCCCACACTGGTAACACTTGACATCACTCTTCAGGTTTGTATCAACTGATGGGCACTGGTGAATATAGTGTCCTTTTTATCCACACTTATAACAAGTTACTCCCAACACTCTACACACTCCCGTATGCTTCTTACCACACGTGTTATAATCTGGTAATGGTGGTCGTGATTGATTGGACTGAAATGTTCCTGAGGATTTACCACCCTGATTCACAGTCTCACTAGAAGTCTTATTAATCCCTGACTTTCCCATAAACTAAGATTTTTGTCCTTTACCGACCTTGATAAAGTAACTTCCTTCACTTGAACCTCCTTTCTGTCCCTCAAATTTCCTTTTCTTAATCTCTCGACCTATTTGAGTTTGTTCACTCTCGGCTTCTATAATAGATGCTTTTTGAACTACTGCAGCATAATCAGTTAACTCAAATGGTGCCACTCTCGTACGTACCCATGGTTTCAATCCTTGTTGGAACCTTTTTGCTCGTTGTTCTTCAGTACGCATAAATTCTGGAACAAACCTAGAAAGTTCAGTAAATTTAGGTTCATACTCTGCCACTGTTAGATTGTCCTGCTTTAACTCCAAAAAATTTATTTCCATTTGGTTTTCCAGATACCTAGGGGAATACTTCTCTATAAACACTCTAGTAAAACGCTCCCAGGTTATCATTCCCGCTCCCTCTAAACTCTTCTTGGCCTCCCACCAATAGTTTGCCTCTCCCTTCAAGAGATAGGCAGCAAAAAGGGTCTTTTATTCCTCATCTACCCTCAAGATTTCAAAAGCTTTCTCCATTTCTTTCAGCCATGCTCTGGCTACTACTGGGTTAGCAGTTCCCTCAAACTCTGGGGGCTTTAATGACTTAAAGGCATGAAATGAATTAGCTACCTGGTTCAGGGGAACAGGTGGTTGTTGGGGATTCTATGGATTATCGAAAGTCTGCCTTAGTAGGTCCATAAATTGGTTTAAGGGATCACCTCCCTGGTTTCCTGGCTGGCCAGTTGATTCGTCTTCTTCTTCTTCATGATTTGGTTCATTCCGAGCATTTTCATTTTGTCTATTTTGACTTTCTTCATCTCTCTCATTTTCCCTTTCATTCGCTCTATTATTACGTCTAGCCATTTTTCTGTCAATAACAATATTCTCCGTTAATTATCCAAATTTAGGGTACAATATTCATCATCCCCATATACAATAATTATATCACTATTTACTCATTTATATATAACCACATTCTCAAATTCAAACAATTAATATCAAGTTATAATACCATTTATACGAAACATATAAACCCACTACCTTTAACACGATGACCTTTAACATAATAACCTTTTCATTTAGGTCAATCACCTTATATACATTAATATTTTCGAATCTCAACATTTAGTATCAAAATACGATAAAATTAAGAAAAATACATAAACTTCATTAATTCACATAAATATTTTACAACTTGTGGATAACATCCTTCACTACTAGTTAATATATACATCATAAAGTACAAGGTTCGAAACCCCAAAAGCATATACGTACATACTAATCCGCTATAACAAAAGTACTACTAACAGTACTATAATAAGACTGGGATTAAGACAGTAAACAACTAAACTAATCCAAAAATTGACATCAGCAAGACGACTATAGTTTGATTAGTGACTACTATCCCCGGCTCACGGCAACCCTGCTCTAATAACATCCCTGATCTGAACCACCATAGACGTGACAACCTCTACTACCTCAGCTCTCCATTCTAGATCTCTTCTCTCTGCTAACAACCTCCTCAGAGTACCAAGTGCTCGCAGCTCAATGCTAATCAATCCCAAAGATACACCATCTGGAATAACACCTCATCTACCTCCAACTAACCTCTGCAAGAGTGTATCTATCATCCTACGAGACTCCTCTAGCTGACCGTGTAAGATATGGTAGTCTGACTGTAAAGTCACATAGACCGGATCACCTGCAAGTATAGGTACCTCCTGTGGGGGTGCAGCTACTGGTGATGGTGTAGCTACAGGTGAAGGTGCAACTACTGGTGGAGGTGAATGAACTGACTCTGTATCTGCATCCTCAAAAGGGTCCTCCTCCTCCTCTGAATGGAAACCAAACTGTCCTGGGGGAGTGAACTGCTCTATCGGATCATCCAAAGGATCCGGACTCGGTGTAGGGGATGGAACAGGTGAGAGCACGGGAACAGGTGGAATAGGAGTAGGAATCATGTGGATATCTCTCCACTCAGTCTCCTCCTCAGCTATCACTGATAATCTAGGCCTCTTACGCACTGGCATATCTCCCTCTAGAACCTCTGATCTAAGTCGGGAAGGACATGCCTCATCGGATCTTACAGATGGTCTCCCAGTGTATGGTACTATAGCCACAGCATCTCTCGCTCTACGCTCGCGTGCCTCCCTAAACATCTCTCTGTACTCATAGCCCGTCCTGGCTCTCGCTCTCATCATCAAATCTGATATAGTATCGTCTGGAGTCTCAACACCTGGGTGCACTAAGTCTGTAAGCTCCCGTTCTGACATCTCTAGCCCCTCTCGTGTATGACTCGGCTCACCGGTCTCCATCTCCTCTCCCTATAATAATAAAAATAACTTTTATTAGTAATAATCCATAAAACTATAAACATTACTTAAAATAAATGCTACCTTCGATAAATCACTCTTGAACTCGATGTATTGATATATTTATTATTATCACTATTGTTCTTGAGCATTATGACTCTTAGCTCTGATACCAACTGTGACGCCCCTAGATCCGGGGTCATGAATCCAGGTCATCACGATCCAATTTCCATTTAATAACATTATATTCTTGACAGTTGAAATTTAAATACTTGCTAATACTCACAAAATAGACCCCACACTATAACATTTCACACCAGTCATATGCTCAGAGAACAACATCCATAATAATAACAGTTTAAAGTTAAAAGAGTTATTACAACCAAGAATCTTACTTAAGTAGTGTTGCTGAATATTACTTCGAGATGAAGCATTTCAACAACCAAAAGTTATTACACAAGCTTACACGCGTAATTTACATAAGTCTACCAATACCCATCTGCCTATCAGCTACCTCAGGGATAGGCTCCAACACTCTCTCAAAAGGTCGTCTTTCCCTTACCCTCTTGCGGGGTGTAGTGCGGAGTATCGACATATGACCTAGCTGTTATATACAAAGTAGCAAGAGTGAGCTATAATAGCTCAGCAAGATAAATTTGTAAACCAGTATCAAAGGAAAACATATATATATATATATATATATATATATACATATATATATATATATATATACATACATATATATATATATATATTAATAAACGGAAGACCCATCATAATCTTTAAGAAAAGAATTAATTTTTATTTATTAAATACACCATATATTTATTTTTATAAGAAAAGAAATATAAAACCATATAATATCAGTTTCTCTTCTAATATAATATAATATCAGTTTCTCTTCTAACCATAAAATAATTCCATAATTTCATACCATTTTTCCCTTTTTCAGTATATAAAACTGTAACCATTATCAATTCTTTCTTTAAATACTTTGGGAATATTTGCTGTCGCCTGATACGTTAGGACGATGATCAGTCGCCTAATCGTACCTGCTCTTTGTTTACTACTAGTAGAAGGAATGATCCAACCTAGTCATCATCCTTGGAGGAAGGCCACCTGCTACATCCTCTTTCGACAACTCTTAGGTCGTAATAAAATATTGAGTGTCGGACTATGCCACACACACAGCCTCTTACGCTTACTGTTGCAATCCCCTTTTTTATCAAATCGTCATTCCATTTATAAAACATCATTCCATATTTTCCATTTTCCATTTCCATTTCCATATATCATTCACACATATCATTTCCATTCTCATATATCATTTCCATTCTCAAATATCATTTCCATTCTCATATATCATTATCTTTCAAATACATACATCATAATACTTTGATTATAACTCAAATATCTCCTCCGTATTTAATAAAGTCAAATATGCTCTTATATACAAAATATTTCAACTATTTTAAAAGTATTAAATAAAAATCAACTAATATTTATTAAATCACAAATGTTTAAAGATTATCTTTAACATAATATCATAAACCATATATCCCTTTAGATCATAGAGTATATTCGCTCTTTCCATAATCATATCCATATCCAATAATCTCAACAAACAGGGAATATATCCCTAACCATATCATCATATAAGATTCATATATTATCTAGCAAAACCACTTTTCTTTAAACATAAACAATTTATCAAAATAAGGGTAAAAGAAATCTTGCCTCGATCTCTAAATCCCAGAGGTATGACCCGGTGTTCATACCTGATAGAGTATATTTTTATATATATTTTAGATGATTTTATTCTCATATTTATTGTGTTTTGCATTGATTTGGATTTTAATTTAATAGATTTGATTGTTTTATTGTAGGAAATAAAGAATTCATGACTTGGAAGGATTTGGAGCAAAAAGAGCTATTTTGGAGATAAAATAGGAGAAAATTCGTATTATTGGGCTACACGGGTTGCCTGCACTGTTTGGGTCATATCTTGAGTTCCAAAAGTCAGAATTTGACGATCTTACTGTCCACGCGAAGCTTGTGGAATTATCTTTAATTCAGAGGTGGTACAGTAAGCAAAATCCAGTTGGAAGAGCCCAGAAACAGAGGAGAAAAAGAAGTGACGAATTTTACAAGGAATCCTATTCAGTTATGGAATCCTACTTGTAATTTATTTAGAGTATTAAAATATTTTTATTGGGCAAGACTTTTAGAGCCTATATAAACACATCTAGGGTATATTTTATGGGAAGAAGCTTCTTTTGGGTGACAACATTGAAGTTTGAAGGTTTTGTTCTCTTAATCTTTTCTTTGTTCTTATTAGTTTAATTATGTTTTCTTGTTTTACTAGTTGTTTTACTTGTTTAATTATTAGCGAGTAGTTATTTCTAGGGCTTAAAAGGAAGCCATGTTTGCACTAATATTGACATGATTTTCATAGTGGTTTGATTGGTTATGGTTAATTCTGATTGATATGTTTTAATCATTAATTTATGTAATTGGCCAATATCATGGATTAAATATATGCAAATAGGGGTATGGATCGAGAGATTTACTTACTAGAGGCACACATACGATTAGCAGAATTGAATTTGAGTGCGGAAGCATCATTGGATTTCTGAGAGCGTTAATTCTTGGAAGAGATTAACTTGACTCTAATTACCTGATTGATTGAATTACTAAAAGTGGTTAATTGTGTTGAATGTTTCGAGAGTGTTAATGCTTGAAAGAGATTAATATACTCTAGTTATAGGATCACATTGATTGCTTTAGCTTAAGAGCCAATTGTGTAAGCATGGTGGACCTGATTGCCCTAGGTTTTAAATAATTTGTTTATCATCTGCTTAATTAGTGTTAATTTAGTTTAATTAGTTAATTAATAATTTCACTTAATCGTTTGTCCCTGAAACAATTAGCGATAACTGAAAAGGAATTAGTAGAACCTGTCTCCTTGTGGATTCGACCCGCTTGCCATCTGTACTAGTAATAGACACCGTGCGCTTGCGGTTAGGTATAATTTGACACATCAAGTTTTTGGCGCCACTGCCGGGGAGACATCGAGTTTCTATTGATTTTAATTTAGTTGTTTAGATTGTTTCCATTGTCTCATTGGAACGAACTTTGGTTCCAATTGAGGCAGATTTTACTACGTTTTCTTGGCTTTGTTGAGTGTCTACAGGTTTGCAATGGATGAAGTTGATACTTTTGCACTCTTATCTTCCCTAGTAGAGGCACATACTCAAGAAATTGCCTCATTCAGCCCTACAGAGCCCACTATACGTCCAATGAGTATCAATGAGATGTCACAAGTGGCCCCTAAAACTTACAACTTCTGTCCAATTTGTGGTGTCCAGGGTCACTATGGTTTGGAATGCTCTTACAATGTCTATAATTCTCAAAGTGCTCAGTTGGGACAAATGAATTCTTTTGAAGAAGGATATGAGTACAATCAGTATTCAAACACTTTTGATCAAGAATGCGTGTATCAACCAGATTTCTACTACCAGGACAATGGTGCTCAAAATTTTTCATATCATAATCAGCAACAGTTTGAGCAACAATATTATCAGTCATATGAGCAGCCGCCACAACAAGATTATCAATATCCTCCTCTACAAGAAGATCTACATGTTTCTCAATCCAGTGCAGATGTGCAAGCTGATCAGACAAATGAGATGTGGGATATCTTGAATAAACTGCTAAAGCGTTCTGAGGAATTAGAAACTCAAAGTTTGGCGATTGAATCTCAAATTGCACAGTTGGCTAACTCTTCTACTACAGGGCATCTCGACTATTTACCATCATCATCTATCCGATCCGAAGAGGACCTGATTGCTATCAATCTCACAAGCGATCAGGAATATGATAGTTTCTCCATGTATGTTGATGATGAGGCCATTGATAAAGAGAAGGAGTATGCCACCGATGACGAGATCAATGATGTTGCTGCTACCGAGAACAATGTGACTGATGATGAGGCTACAAAGGAAAGCAATACATAGATGGTTGTTGTTTGTCTTCCACAACCTGTGCCTCAGCTACCTTGTATTGATAAATTTGCTCTCGATCTAGCCTCTACTTACAAGGCTTCTTTGCTCAAGAACACTTATTTCAAGGTTGATGTGATGACAAATATTGTCCAAGATGATATTTCTCAAATTCTGGTTGAGGATCCATACAAAGTGGCTCCTACGTTTCAAGCTCGAGAAGAGGGAGAAGATGGAAGTGTCTTATTAGCCAATGATGTGATAAGCCAAGATGTCCGAATGGCTCCAGTGAAAGTGAGGAGTGAAGAAAAGCCACCGCCAGAGCCTCCACCTTATGTCAAGGGAGTTCAATATTTTCGTGGTGTTGAATTTTATCGCTGTTTTCTCACAAAGTTTTCCAAAACTGCACAAGCACTCTCTCTATTGCTTATTAATGACATATTTTATTTTACTGATGCTTGTTTGGAGACTTTCTACAGGATAAAGACAACCACTAACACTCTTGATACTTTTTGTGGTGACGAGTTTATGATCGAGAAATTGGACATTCCGTCTCCATCGAAGTACTTTTGAGGAGGTTAAGCTAATGACTCTAAATAAGCATGTTTGGGGAGGCAACCCAAGGTTATTGTAAAAATAATTAAATGACTTTTTCTTTCTTTCTTTCAATTTTTTTAGGTGGAATTTTTGTATTTTATTTTATTTTTACTCCCCCAAGATGCCTTGATAAATTTTGTGCAAAAGTGTTTCAGTGACGAACAGAAAAAAAAAGGATGCTGCAATGTGCATGCTCTTTGTTGCAAGGAGTTTTAAAAAAAAAAAATATTCCGCAGTATCGTAGTTTTTCCAGAGCCTGCCGCACCCCAGGTTGATAGTTTATACCCACGGTGCATGAAGCCCTGTTGCTGCACTTCAGTTTAAGCATGCTTCTCCGTCTCACGCGCGGAGTGTTGCTGCCTGACGTGCCTCTTCCCAAACCAGAATCCATACCTGATGCTAAAGCTACTCTTCACGCCTAAGACCCAAGCCTACCTCCGAACCTACTCCCGAAGCTGCTGCCTCCGAGCCTCCAACCCAAGCCTTTGTCCGAACCTGGACAGGCTGCTATGCTGTGCTATTCATTAACAAAAAAATCTGGGGCTCCAATGGAGTTGAACCCATGACCACCTGCTCCATGTGACTTCGATCAAGTGCCACCTCCAACCACTTGGACAACCACAGCTTGTTGCTTTGTTTATAGCAACTGTTGGTATATAGCTGCTACACTTTAACAGAAGA
The DNA here is from genome assembly GCA_037693485.1 of Kitagawia praeruptora. Classification (NCBI taxonomy): domain Eukaryota; kingdom Viridiplantae; phylum Streptophyta; class Magnoliopsida; order Apiales; family Apiaceae; genus Kitagawia; species Kitagawia praeruptora. The sequence goes on from CM075352.1 coordinate 120,351,662, forward strand.
AAAAAATGAACAAGGAGGAGGGATTTGATCCCCTGACCAAGTGGTGTCACTAAAGTTTTCAATGCACACATCCAACCACTTGTGCTAGGCTGTTAGTTGTGATAAGTTCTGAAGCTGCTAATTAATAATTCATGAAGGACTGGAATTGTGCAAGCCAATTGATCACTTCTTATTTTAGAATGGCCACTTCATGCTTATGCATTAGGGGAGTATTCTTCACCTTTCTTTGTATATTTGTTGTAATTAATTTTTTTTTTCGTTCCCTTTATTATTTTTGTATTTTATTTAGGAATCTTTTAGTATAATTTTTTTTTTCCTCTTTTCTTTCTTTCTTTCATATATTTTTTCATTGAGGACAACGAACCACTTAAGTGTGGGGATGAGTTCTCAATGATAAAAAAATCCAAAAAAATTATATATTATAAAATTCAAAAAAATTTAAAAAATTAAAAATACCAAAAATAATTCTAGCCATGCAATTTGATTAGTTGTTGTATTTTGCTTGATACACCCATGCATGCATAGAATTCTTGTGTTCTTGACGCTTTTGTATGAGAAGTGACGTGCTTTGTTCTTTTGCACACACTTTCACTAGCAAGTTGAAGCTGGTAGACTTAATTGGATGTAGTAAGTGATTAGAATGACTTAAAGGGAAGCCATGTTTGCACTAATATTGGCATGATTTTCATAGTGGTTTGATTGGTTATGGTTAATTCTGATTGATATGTTTTAATCATTAATTTGTGTAATTGGCCAATATCATGGATTAATTATATGCAAATAGGGTTATGGATCGAGAGATTTACTTACTAGAGGCACACATACGATTAGCAGAATTGAATTTAAGTGCGGAAGCATCATTGGATTTCTGAGAGCGTTAATTCTTGGAAGAGATTAACTTGACTCTAATTACCTGATTGATTGAATTACTAAAAGTGGTTAATTGTGTTGAATGTTTCGAGAGTGTTAATGCTTAAAAAGGATTAATATACTCTAGTTATAGGATCACATTGATTGCTTTAGCTTAAGAGCCAATTGTGTAGGCATGGTGGACCTGATTGCCCTAGGTTTTAAATAATTTGTTTATCATCTGCTTAATTAGTGTTAATTTAGTTTAATTAGTTAATTAATAATTTCACATAATCGTTTGTCCCTGAAACAATTAGCGATAACTGAAATGGAATTAGTAGAACCTGTCTCCTTGTGGATTCGACCCGCTTGCCATCTGTACTAGCAATAGACACCGTGCGCTTGCGGTTAGGTATAATTTAACATATCAATACCCAACACATATCACAATCCATACACCATGTGTTCATCATACCAGCCATGGTTACAAGCACCAAACACTTCCATAATCAACCAAACACTTATAAACATTCATATAATCATGATTTCATGCTTATTATACACTTAACCACCAAACTAACTATAAATCATCATAAACTCAAGATAATACTAAGGGTTCATGAACTCCATACCTTCCTTGAAGCTTGAACAACACGAAATAAGCCTTGGCCAGTCCTTAAACAACCTTAAAATAGCTTGGATTGTCTAAAGAAACCATAAAAACAAAGTTAGTTCTTGGAAGTTACTATTCATCCCTTCAAAGAACTGCAAAAACGAGGGCCTTAACATGATTTTCTGGTCAAGTCTCCTAAATAAGAGTTGTAGAGAATCTTAATACCTTTCCAACAAGCTATAGAACACAAAATTTCATTGAGAAATGAAGGAGATATGCTTGATTTACTAACCTGCTGTCCTTTTTTGCCGAAAATAAGAAAAGTGTGGAAGATGGAGAGATTTTGTGGTGGCTAGCTCTTATCTTGATCTTGGTAGATATTTTGTATGATTATAAGATAATTATCAAGTAATTCTCTAGATTAATCCATGGAAAGTTAGTGGAAAGTGATGTAGGAAGTGATGTCATTTGGATGATCATGTTAAACAATTCTAGAATCTTGGTTTTTGATTTTCCAATTAATGTGCTAATGATTTTTGTAATTAGTAATATAGTATATATTCTTGGTATAATACTAATCTTGGTTGCTTGGTTTCCATACTCGTCTAATCACCCCCTCAAAAAAAAATACTCGTCTAATCACAATTCGTTTCGAATACACTTCGTTATCTCAGTGGTTTTGAAATCATTTAACAATCCAAATTCCTCTGGCATTCCCTTGACTTAATAATCCCCTGGCTTAACCTAATTTCACATGTTCCTCAAAGTATACACCCTTTTCATAATCCATACCCTTTAATATCCGATACAATAGTGCTCAATCGAAATCAACATCTTAAAAAAATCTATACTCAGGAATTTCTGAAATCCGACATCGTTTCGAGTCACTTATTTTCATAATACATCACTAATATGGTTTCCGATTATTCATTTTCTGTTTCAATTGTAGGGTACCTATATGCCATTTCCCTAAATCCTCAAAATTTACTATTCATTTGATCACTGTAGCATTTCTAAAATTAGGGTTATTACAACTTGCGTCTCGGAACCCATCCCCGGGGGTAGCTGTTCCCCAATCGGGGGTGCGGTGGTGTTGGTGTTGGTTTCAGAAAGTGCTGGTGTTCTCCTGGTGGTAACCATGGTTGATGTCCGTTTCCCACAGACGGCGCCAAATGTTGTGGAACGAAAATTAGGGTGTATTTATTACATATTGAATGCTAGGGTTAGGGAGAGCTTCGAGCTTCAATGGCTGATCAAGTGTTTCGTGACTTAACTCGGGTCCTCACAAGATGCCTACGTATCTTGCCAATATCAAGAATCAAGCCAATAAAACGTTGTTCTGTTTGTGCGGAATCAGATCCTTATATAGGTGATGAGAACCCTAGAATTAGAGTAGAATTAGGTGCCTTGGTGGCCAAGTCACTGCTTAGGCCCAATTCTAGATCCTTCCAGATGGAAGTTGGATAGGTATTACAGTTGTATGCCTTGGAGGCTACTCCAAAGATGATTTGGTTCCCTTTTGGACTCAATAATGGAGTCTTTTATTTGGCTGATTTAATAGGTACGAAATTATTATTATATTTAGGGTTTTGGGCCTCACAAATGGGCTTTGACCTTGGGCCATTCTGGGCTAATTTAATGTATCATTAATTGTATTTTTAGGGCTTATTTTCAACCCATATCACATCCAAATCTGATTTTTAGATCTCAAGATATTGCCAAATAGTAAATATGAATATTTTTTAATAATGAAAAATAAATAAAATTCAATTCTAATACAACTTTTTTAATTATATCATTTTTATATTATAATTTCTTTTTAAAATTCAATACTAATGCAACCTTTTTTAATTATATCATTTTTAGATTATAATTTTATTTCTGAAATTCACTTCTAAGGCAACCTTTTCTAATTATATCCTTTTTAGATTATAATTTGCTTTTTGATATGATATAATCTTGATCGTCTATTTTTTAAAATAATAGATTCGACGGTTGAGATTAATTTGGTAGTACAGTGACCAAAATTATGGATAAGATCTCTCTTATGCTTATTATATATAAAGATATAATGGTAGAGATATAGATAAGGATATAATTATATTTTATTTTATTTAATCATAAAAAGTAGAATTTTAGGAATTGTACTCCATCCGTCTCTTAAAACATTTCCTGTTTACTATTTCGGGACATTCAAAATACTTTTTCCCTTTCTATTTTATGCAATATAAAACAATATTCAATACCCACTACTCCACCCACTACTCCTTAAAAACAATGGCCCTGTTTGGCAATTAGCTGATAGCTGTAGCTGATTGAATTAGTTGTTTTGATTAGCGGATTGAATTAGCTGTTTTGACTAGCGGATTTAAATTAGCTGTTTTGAATAAAAGTGTCTGGTAAATAGCTTTTTGTGACACATAGCAAACCTCTAATTGAAAAAGCTCCTAAAATGAGCTTTTTCAAAATTAGCTTTTTGATCCCAAACCTCTAACTCAAACCTCTAACAACCAAAATACTCACATTAGAGATTTCATTTGGTCAAATCTCTAATCAATCCCAAACCTCTAAATTCATCCGAAACCTCTAACTTCCAAACACCCCCAATATTCAATACCCACTACTTCATCCACTACTTCTTAAAAACAATATTTAATACCCACTACTCTTTAAAAACAATATTAAATACCCACTATTCTTTAAAAACTATATTCAATATCCATTATTACACTCATCACTCCTTAAAAACAATATTCAATAACTACTCCTCCTTAAAAATAATATTCAATACCCACTACTCCATTAAAAAATAATATTTGTATTAAAACGCATGTTTTTTTTATCAAACCAGCAAGAAGGTTCCTTTAAAGTTGAAAGGGAGATTCTATAGAGCGGCAATCCGCCCTGCGTTGTTATATGGTTCTGAGTGCTGGACGGCGAAGAAGGTCCTCGAAAGCAAGATGGAAGTGGCTGAAATGAGGATGTTGCGGTGGGCGTGTGGGCGCATAATGCTAAAGAGAATCCCTAATAAGGTGTTTAGGACCGAGCTCGAAGTGGCACCTTTTTCAGCGAAAGTTAGGGAAGGGAGGTTGAGATGGTTCAGCCACATCCGCAAGAGGCGGGCGGAAGCCCCGGTGAGGAGGGTCGAGAGTTTGTCGGTTGTTGGGGTGAGGAGGAGAGGCAGACCGAGGAGGTCGTGGGAAGAGCAGCTTAAGTTGGACTTGAAGGCTTTGAACCTAAGTGAGACCATGACCGCCGACAGATGTTCGTGGAGGCGACATATCAGAGGGGTGGACTCCCTCCTAGGGGACGGCTCTGTAGTGGAGAGCCTCAGAGTTGGGCTGTCACGGCTAGCCGTATCCTAGGAGTCCGGTTATTTCGTTTTCTTTTTAGTTATCATTTTCCATTTCTGTTATCATCTGTTTATCTGTGCAGGTGTAGGGAGCCTAGCTTGGTGGTATCTCGGTGCGGGGTAGGTAAGGCCCATGTGGATAAAGCCTTGGGCTCAGGTATTGCGTTGGACTTTTTCGCATATTATTTAGATTCCATTGTTTATTCCATCCACCGTATCTGTTGTGCACATAGCCGAAGGTCTTCACGGAAACAGCCTACCTACCCTAAAAATTGGAGGCATGATCTGCGTACAACTTACCCTCCCCAGACCCTGCTCTAAGCGGGATATAATGGGTATGTTTGATTTGGTTTGGTTTTAGAAAGTTTTAAAGCAACCCAAAGTTAGTTTAACAAACAACTAGCATGATAGCCCGTGCAAAGCACGGACACCATTTAAATTCGTCTAATTTAATTGTTATGATTGTTAAGATAGATGATTCGTAATTTTTAAAATATAATAGATAAAAAGTGTGATACATTTAATAAAATATTTGAAACATGATACATTGTGTGTATACATCTATAAACTATTATCACTCGACAATTCTTTAATGTCACCAAATCGATCAACACTCTAGAAATAACTTGTAAACACGTTTGTCACGAATTCCAACCACCCTACACCTCCGATCGCTCATTCATCTCACTTTTCATCCTCTCACATGAGATCCGAGTTTATAAAGCTCATTCACCCACTCTACCACCGTCATACTAGCACCTTCGAACACTATTAGATTTTCAGATTTTGGAAATTTTGGTAATTACGTTCAAAATTTTAGTGATTTGGATTCAAATTTTAGTGATTTAAGTTGAATGTTCGGTCATTCTACTATCATTTTGATTTTTAGTGGTGTAGAGCCTGATATTGATTTGACTGCAGTAAAAATTTAGTGGTGTAGAGCCTGATATTGATTTGATTGCATTAAAAATTCGTGATTCTAGCGATTGTGTGTGGTGGTGGCGATGTGGTGGTGGTATGGTCGTGATAGTGATAGTGGTGTTAGCGATGTGTTGTTAGTGTTGATATTGATAATGATACATGTATTCATAGAAAACACATGACTTATATACATATATTTTTCTTACAAATTGAACGATAATATGAAATATATGATCTATGATTTAGTTACGCATTATTTATAATTTTATAGTTAATTCTTCCTTTAAACTCCATAAGTAACCAATAATAATTATATTAACGTATATATATATATATATATATATATATATATATATATATATATATATATTCTTAAAAATTGAACGATAATATGAAATATATGTTCTATGATTTTAGTTACGTATTATTTATAATTTTATAGTTAATTCTTCCTTGAAACTCCATAAGTAACCAATAATAATTATATAAATGTGTATACGCGTAGTCTTATATTAAAAATTCACCTTTTTTAATCTAAAATTTTAAATTTCTTTTAAATACTATATAATTAATAGGTTATTTTTTTGAATTTAATTTTTAAATTCAACTAACCGATCATTATACTTTATGTATTATATATACAATTTAGTTTTTTTTAATATCAATCTTTCATTAACATAACTATACATCTTAATCTCATAATTAATTGTATTGCATCTATAATCTAATTTATAATGTCGTGTCCTAACCAAGTCCAACTACGCTTTTTAATTTAATTAAAAATCATTACAGTGTTTGTATCTCATATGTAAATTATTTAACTGATCACAAAATTATGTTTTAAATTATTATAACGGGTATATTGAATTTTTTATAACTCGTCAAAAATCAATTTGACCTATACTAAACATAATACACAAACAACATAATTCATTTGATGCTCATACTAAACATAATAGATAGATAACATAATTCATTTGATTAATTTTTTTACCCAAGTCCAACTACGCTTTTTAATTTAATTAAAAATCAATACAGTGTTTGTATCTCATATCTAAGTTATTTAACTGATCACAAAATTATGTTTTAAATTATTATAACGGGTATATTGAATTTTTTATAACTCATCAAAAATCATTTTGACCTATACTAAACATAATACACAAACAATATAATTTATTTGATGCTCATACTAAACATAATAGATAGATAACATAATTCATTTGATTAAATTTTTTAATTCCCAGCAAGGTAGTAATATTAAATAAAATAGAAAATGGGAGTTAATTGTGCATGTAGTAAATGATTTTTAAAAAGGTAACATAAATTCTTCTTTGGTGTAGTGGTTGGAGATGGGAACATAATTATTTTCTAATCCATAGAACATGGGTTCAAACCTTGGTGCCAACATTTTTTATTATATTAAAATTGTCAGAGATAAATACGTAATTTACTAAATAAGGGATAAACACGTAATTTACTAAATAACCTTGACCTTGTTGGAATAAAATATATATAAAGGATTGGTTATGCATGAGAAGCCGAATAGGCCCATAGGATAGATTACGGGACGGGACGGGACGGGACGGGACGGGGCGGGGCGGGGCGGGGCGGGTAAACCGAAGAAGAAAAAGAGGCGTTTTGGTTTGTATTGCTGCACTGCATCTTCCGGTTTTATCTCTGAGACCAGACCAGACCCAGGCGCCAACAACCCCCATGGTTTGTTAATATCTAAATCCCTGTCAAGTTTTGTTTTCGGTCTTCCTCTATGTATGCGTATGAGTGTGTGTGTGTGTGTATGCTTATTATTCTATGCTGATCATTCATTCTTGGGTAATTTTCTACTGCTTCTGATTATAAATTTAGGGCTTGGCTTTTTTCATGTATAAAACTAGAGGTGGCCCCAGAATCACAAATCCAAATTCTGGATTTTGGTTTTACACTTAACAATATGGATTGGATTTGCTTTTAGTCACAAATTTCTCTTCAAATACTGTATGTGCCAACCCATTTTATCTTTTTTCCCCAATTACAAATACAACTATTGGACTTGTGCTGCTTATCTTTCCTGATTGTTCTCTAAATCAAACTTTGCTATGGTGGTGATCCAATGGATTCACAAATTGCCTTTTATATGTATGTATATGTTACTTACATACTGTTGTAACTACTCTGTACATAGAAAATATGGATTGGGGGTATACATTGTGCCCGTTTGGCAAATATGCCTATCAACTTATAAGTTACTTATTTCAGAAAAAATTTCGTATTTATATATTTTTTTTCGAGAAAAATGTGTATCGGGAGTTTAATATTCGTTATCTTGCAAAAATAAGTTACTTATTTCAGAAAAAAGTACATATTTCCTAACTTTTTTCTAGAATAAGTAACTTATTTCAAAAAAATAAGATTTCCCAAAATATATTATTTATGTATGTAAGTGAGTTAATTTACTATTTTAACCTTGTAGTTTTTGCTTTTTCTGCTGTGATATGGGTAATTTTCATTTAGAGCATGCTACCCACTAATTGTCTGCAATAAAAACTGTCTTACTCCCGTCCATTATTATCTCGAAAAACCCAGCAAGATTGCTTCTTGATTAGAATGATCCATGCCAAATATGTTTAGATCCTCACACATATTTCGAAATTATTTTACTTTCAATGCTTCGTCTATCCAAGATCCATCATGTGAATTCACTATCATTCATCTTTTATGACCTCTCCTCTGGCATAAATCAAGTAATCAACCTAAATACTACCAATGGAGTGTTTATATTGTTTGTCCACCTAAGAGAAGAGTGTTCGTTCACTTTCACACTTCTCAACACTTTGTTGAGTGTATAAACTTTGTGCATTGTAGCTGTCACCTCTTATTTCTTGGTTGATCCCCATAAAATCTTTACAAAATCTCATAAAACATAGACTTGTTTAACATACAATCCTCTTTGTGCGCAAGCCAAGAAACATCAAACAGTATGCACTCATATTTCATGTGAGACAGGTATATACACTTCTTCATAGTAAATGTTGTGCTTTCCATTTGTCAACCAAGCGGGCTTTGTAAATTTATAACTTGCAATGCTCAGTTACCTTCCCTTTGTTAATCTATTAAACCCCAATCCTTTTAGCATTTGTTGGCGGTACCATGTATTAATTTGCGAAATGGCATTTGTCTTTGCATCCGTTGCGCCTCTGCATTTTGTAGTTGCTGCTTTTCTGTAGCTCGTTGGATCAGTAGTGCCAAGAAGTCCCCGCCACTACATCTTCACCGGAAAGCTCTTATCCTCATAGCTCAGTCTCACACTCATAGGTTCAGATTCTTCTGGGTTCACAAGATTTGGCGGAACTTCATTCACATTGTTGCTTGCATTTTCATCTTCTGACTCAATCGATATATGCAGCTCATCATCGTCACCAATTCAACCCGCTTCAAAGCAGGAGTATTATCCTCTTCACAACTTTCCTCCCATTTTTGTTTCATTTCTTGTCGACCTCAAAGAAAATATCCCGCATACCTTTTTCAAGACAAAATCAGAATTATTTATCCACTTCCAACATAACACAGCCCCAACTTTCGTCTTCCAGCTTTGTTCTTTGTGCATCCAGAACATGAGCACGTGCAATACTGCCAAAAACTCTGAAATGAGCTGCCGAACGTTTGACCCTACTCCATTCATCTGCTGGTGTCATGTTAATGACAGATAAATTAGAGCTTCTGTTTTGGACCTGAGACATGGATACTGAAGTTGACTGCCTTTGCTGGGAACATCTTTCTCAGATAACGAACTGTTCACCGCGTTTATCACTTAATATATGTGTTAAGATCAGTAGTATTAATATATTCAGTAATAGTAGTAATGCAGTAGTAAAGCAGTAAGTAGTACAGGAGTGAGTGCTAGTACCGTTATTCAGAGGGGTATTATAGTCTTTTCTGAGTTAGTTACTCACTTGTATGCCTATAAATACGGCTGTAAGGTGAATTGTTCTATTATGTTGAAATATATGAAAAATGGAATATTATTCCACCAACCTTTTCTCTCTCTCTCTCTCTCCTCTCTCCCTAACTGCTTTCTTCTTCTCGAAGTTTCTCTCTCTCTCTCTCTCTCTCTCTCTCTCCTGAACTCTGATCTCTTCTCTCTCAATCTCTCTGATCTATCTCTCGCTGATCTCTCTCTTATGATCTAAACTATGTCTCTCTATCTCTATTCTCTCTTCTAAATCTCTGTTTCTCTGTAACTACTTACATTTCTGCACTTAAAAACCCTAGAAAAGCACAAAAACACTTAACAGAAAATACAAAATATAGATCCTGACAAATTGGTATCAGAGCTCGAAAATGATCCAACCACTGCTAAGTTGAGTCAATAGACAAAAGAAGAAGGATGAACAACAAACTAATCTTGTTGGAGGTGGTGAGAGCCTGAATGATGTTGCTAGCCTGAAGCATCTCAAGCTCACTTTTCCCTCACTTAAGGAAGGAAGTGATGCAGTTGAGTGGTTAAGGGATTGTGAGGAGTTTTTTGCAATTTTTGAAGTGGCTGAGAGTAGAAGGTCTGCCATTGGTGCAATGCATATGAGTGGAACTCCTAGGTATTGGTACAAATCATTTATGGTGGGAAAAGAAAAGGTAACCTGGACACAATTTACTCAGGCCTTCTTAGCTAGATTTGGAGAACTGGATACAGAGTTGGTATTTGATAAGTTCAAAAGGTTGCAGCAGGTTACTACTGTGGAAGCTTACTTTGATGAATATGAGAAGTGCAGAGAGAAGTGCAGAGCAGTGTTGTTAAAGGCGCGCCTAGGCGCACGAGGCGCAGCGAGGCGCACATTTAGTGCCTCGACTTGACCGAGGCGCATCGACTTCAATGAGGCGCGCGCCTCTACACCCGAGGCGCGAGGCGCAGCGAGGCACGAGGCGCAGTGAGGCGCAAGAGGCGCACTTTTAGCCTATTTTTGACTGATTTGGACTGTTTGTGAGTGATTTTGACTGATTTTCCACTGCTTTTGACTGATTTTAACTGTTCTTGACTGATATTCCACTGATTTTGACCAATTGCCTACTGATTTTGACCAATTTTGACCGAGTTTGACCAATTTTGACCGAGTTTGACCGATTTTCCACCGAGTTTGACCAAGTGCCTCGCTTCGATGAGGCGCGCGCCTCGCCTCGCGCCTCGTCGCCTAGGCTCCAGGAGGGTCTGGCGCCTTGGTGCGCCTCTCGCCTTTAACAACATTGGTGCAGAGGCCAGCTGCTGAGTAAGATTCCCAGCCTTACTTCTGAATATTTCTTAGAGAATTTCATAGGAGGTCTGCAACCAGAGATAAGAAGCATGATAAGATTGTTGGAGCCAACAACTTTGGAACAAGCCTTCAGATATTATGAACATTCTTATGGAAGCCAAACAAAGAAGACTGTGGGGTATAAGGCTAGTTATAACTCTTCCAACAGTTACAAGGCAAGTACTGAAACCACTGGAGCAAATTCAAGTGTTAACAATAAGTCTACACTCATTAATCCTGCTAAAGGATTAGAAATGGTTAATTCTAAGCCCAGGCCTCTGACTTACAGTCAAAGGGAAGAGAGAAGACAGAAAGGCCTGTGTTTCTATTGTGATGAGAAATTTGTTAAAGGCCATGAGTGCAAGAGGCCTCAAAATTTTTTAATGATTGCTAAAGAGGATACTAAAGCTGAATATGAAGGTCTTCCTATCTTTGATGAGGATCCTAATGAAGAGGAAGTGAGCATTCAAGAGCAGCAGGTGGTTTTAGCAGCTTTGGGTAGGCAGGAAGTACAGAATAGGGAACCTATTCAACTTACAGGGGTTTATGGTGAAAAGTAGTACAAGATTCTCATTGATGGAGGTAGTACCCTAAATTTGATTTCTGCAGAATTGTGTGCTGAATTAGGAATACAAATTCAGTCACAAAAGCCTATTTCTATAAGCCTGCCAGATGGAAATACTTTCACTAGTTCAGCAGTCTGCTCTGAGTTTAAAATGAGGTGGAATACTAATGAAATCACCATTAGTGCACATGTAGCTGATTTAAAAACCTGGCATGTGATTTTGGGACTAGATTGGCTTGCTCAGTTACGAGATATCCAGTGTAACTACCACAATAAAACAATGCAATTCAGGTTGGAAGGGCAAGTGATAACTCTATCTCCTTCTTCACAGCTAGAGATTTTTGATCTTGCTATCAACTGTCTGAGGTGGTGCCTCTATGGAAGGAACAAATAGCAGAAAGTTATGAAGGAGATGAGATGATGCAAGACCTTATTTCTATGCTGGCAGTGGATAAGAGTGGGCCATAGGAGTATTATTTGAAGCAAAGCTTGCTCATGTATAGAGGAAAATGGGTGATAGGTAACAATGGAGAGCTAAGGAAGCAAATCTTTGAGGAATTGCATGCTCAAAGCATTGGAGGCCATTCAGGGTTGAGGGCTACACTCAAAAGAATGATGGATTATTTTTACTGGCCTACCATTAGACAATGTGTTGGTAGATGGATAAGAGAATGCTCTGTATGCCAGCAAACTAAGGGAGAACATGTCAAAAGTCCTGGTCTTCTGCAACCTTTAAAGGTACCACAGGAGCCATGGAGAGATCTTGCAATGGAATTCATCACTGGGCTGCCCAAATCTAAAGGAAATGAGGTAATTTGGGTTGTAGTAGATAGATTCAGCAGGTACAGCCATTTCATAGCATTACCACATCCTATTACTGCTAAGAGTCTGGCTTTGGAATTCTTTGAACAAATCTATAGGCTGCATGGGTTGCCAGAAACCGTTACCAGTGACAGAGAGTTTATTTCTTAGTGAATTCTGGCAAAATTTGTTCAAGTTCTCTGGAACAAGGTTGAATTTGAGCACTGCATACCATCCTCAAACAGATGGAAGTATGGAAAGAGTGAACCAATGTGTGGAGCAATATCTCAGAAGTATGTCTAGTGAGGTTCCTAGGAATTGGTCCACTTGGCTGGCATGTGCAGAATGGTGGTATAACACTACTTTCCATACAGCCCTAAGTACTACTCCTTATCAGGTGGTGTATGGCAATAAACCCAGGCACCTGGCATGGCAAGATAGACCTCAGACTAATATTCACAGTTTGGAAACTATGCTAGCTGAGAAGCAGAGGCAATGGACAAGGCTTAGAGAACTGTTGGAGATTGCTCAAGCTAAGATGAAATCTCTAGCAGATACTAAGAGGTCTGAAAGGCAGTTTAACAAAGGTGACTAGGTGTATCTTAGGCTACAGCCTTACAGGCAGACTACAGTGGCCATAAGAAAAAATTTGAAGCTAGCTGCCAAGTTCTATGGGCCTTATGAGATTGTGGACAAGATAGGACCTGTGGCTTATAAACTAGCACTTCCTGGTAACTCCAGGGTACATCCAGTATTTCATGTCTCACAACTCAAGAAAGCTATTGGCCAGAGTAAGGTTCAGAAATAGCTACCTCAAGTTAATGATCAAGGAACCTTTGATCTGACTCCTCTAAGACAGTTGGATAGCAGGCAAATCCTAAGGGATCATAAAGTGGTTTATCAGAAACTCATTCAATGGAGGGGATGCAGTATGGATGAAGCCACTTGGGAGGATGAAGAATTGTTGAAGTGCTTTTTTCCTGAATTCTTGAAACCATGAGGACATGGTTTATTCTAAGGGGAAAGATTGTTAAGATCAGTAGTATTAATATTCAGTAATAGTAGTAATGCATTAGTAAAGCAGTAAGTAGTACAGGAGTGAGTGCTAGTACTGTTATTCAGAGGGGTATTATAGTCTTTTCTGAGTTAGTTACTCGCTTGTATGCCTATAAATACAGTTGTAAGGTGAATTGTTCTATTATGTTGAATTATATGAAAATGGAATATTATTCCACCAACCTTTTCTCTCTCTCCCTAACTGCTTTCTTCTTCTCGAAGTTTCTCTCTCTCTCCTGAACTCTGATCTCTTCTCTCTCAATCTCTCTCTGATCTCTCTCTTCTGATCTAAACTCTGTCTCTCTATCTCTATCTCTATTCCCTCTTCTAAATCTCTGTTTCTCTGCAATTACTTACATTTCTGCACTTAAAAACCCTAGAAAAGCACAAAAACACTTAAAAACAGAAAATACAAAATATAGATCCTGACAATATGTTCCTTTTTGCCACACTTTCTCTTGGCCTTTTTGCTGTAGTCAATATTTCATTCATTTGACAAACTCTATTAAAGTCATTCGAAGGGAATTCCCCTACTCATTCTGCTCTGAAGCATTTAATTTTTAGACTTGTTTCTTTGTTTACAGAACTTTTAAATAACTTGGAAGACAAATGCCTACTTATCAATCAAAAAATGTGATCATGCTTTTCTACTACAATAATTAAGTCATATCAAGTGCTTGTGGTGGCTGTTTGAAGTGGGAGATGGGAGTTACAGAGCCACATACATCAGCACGAGATCGATGTACTTTCTTTGAAAAGAGTCTCAAAGTTGTTTTCCTTTGAACCATCAGTACATGCAGACCCAGTATTTCTTATCTTAACCCCTGTTAAATAGTATTATAATGTTTTGATGTTTTGCTAGTATAGGTGACCAGACCTCCTGCGCCATCGATCAGTCATATCTCAAGTTTCTACTTGCATGCATACCTCCTTTTTCACTTGATTCTCTGCTGATGTTGCAACTCAGATAACAGTATAGACATCCTTCTTGCAGTCATGTAGTGTAACTAGTGTTGATAATCAAGCCTCTTGAGTAGTAGTCTTAATGAATGATAAATTAAACAGTTATTGTATTTTAGGCACACAAGTGCCTACATGACTAGCAGTTAGCCCCCTCCCTTTCCAGCCACATTCATCTTCTTACATTTTCTCCTCTTAATATACGTGTTAAATACTCATTGAAATCACCAAATAAAGAGTGATTTCCGTAAATATCGTTACTATTGGTTACAACCACGGTAAAACTAGAATCAAGAAAAGTCAAATTGATTCGATTAGGTTCACGCATCTCCACATATGCCATATGTAGCTTTTCCTCCGACTTATTAAATTCCACACAGTTAGACTTCGTTTCCCACATCATATTGATTGTGTCAAAGTGTGATGCTGGTGACGTGTGTAACACTCAATTGTAGCTCTGTTGTATGTATGTCGGCGGCCTCTTCCTCACTGAAAGTTTGTAATTCCACGTCCCCTCGTATTACTCCCTTCAACGTGATCTTGCCCACAAACACATGAACTAAAAAAATGCTTATGCAGTTCATGAACAAACAAAATGAACTGACATGAACAAAATGCTTTGCAGTTCATGAACAGGGCCCTAAAGATCCTTCCACTTTTCCAAAATAATTGTTTTTTATTTACAGATATTGAGATTGCCGTACCTTTTCAACAATCTTTGCATTCTGCAGATGTTCTCGGAAATTGCACTTATTGTTTGCAACAATCATAATATCCGCAAAGTTATATTGACTGCTTCACCTAACTTCATTTCAAGTACCTCAAAATCTCTTCTGAGGGTCTGCAGCTGCGCATTTCTGACTCTCACATACCGTTGCTACATAGTTTCATTGAATCCCAAATCTGCTTTGCTTTGTCTTTTTGAAGAATCGTTTTAATAGCAGTCTTGTATGGCCAGAACAACTTGCTTATCTACTTTAGATGCTTCATCGCTGCAACATCTGCTTACTGTCTGCCATTAATGACCGTTCTTTTAAGTGTTTCTTCACTTGTGTGACTATTAACCACCGCCATTTCATCAAGCGTAGCAAATCCTCCGTGAGCATAGCCCAATGCTCATAGTGGCCATCAGATCTGGAAATAATCAACATCAATTCCTTCTCTGTGGCCATCAACACTCTTATGTTTCCTCACTTTCCCTTCTGCTCAAATCCTAAAAGTTAATCAATTTAACACAGGCCACTAATAAGAGCTAACAGGTAAACTAACAAGAGCTGACAGGTCTACAAATGACTTATTTGTTTTTACATCAAATGGCTATTATGAAGCCTTACAGATGTCTTCGTAACCAAAACAGACCACGCTACTAACCAGAAACGAGTAACAACTATAGCCTTTGGGCAACAGAGTCTGGCAATTCAAACATCTCTCTCTCTCTCTCTCTCTCTCTCTCTCTCTCTCTCTCTCTCTCTCTCTCTCTCTCTCTCTCTGTCTCTCTCTCTCTCTCTCTCTCTCTCTCTCTCTCTCTCTCCCCCTCTCTCGCTCTCCCCACTCTTGCTACCTCCCCCTCTCCCTCCCTCTCTCTCTCTCTTCCCCCCCCCCTTATCTCTTTCTCTCGCTTATATCTTTATTTTCTATTGTGAGCCGTAATGTTTATTGAATTTTTTGATCTTTTTAATTTTTGCAGTTTAAAATTCCATCAGACATTAGGTGTATGTCTAAATCTGTATTTTTTTCTGTAGGACTTAGCAGAGATCTACAGGGTAATATACGACGGCCCTGATGATTATTTGCAAGGAATAATTGTGTCTGTGGATGATGAAAATTTTGGACAATTCTTGTTCGCAGAGAAGGGCCTAGACCGAAATGGCGAAGTCAGAAGGGAAGAATTACGTAAATACCTTAACGTGAAACTCTACACAGATGCCAACAAGAAACTTGAGATGCCATTGATGAAATCTAAGCAGCAGATTATGCTGAATGGTCCTACCAAAGCATCAATCTGTGCTCTTCCCGGTTTTTCGCTCATTTTATATCTCTTTGGTGTCATTTATGGCGATGTGAGTTTTTCGCCTGAAAGGTTTTCTGCTCCTCTACATGAAGTAATAACATCACCTACGGGCAACAGGCGTCTGACAATTCTCTATGCAGTATTTGAAAATGCTGGCCAAGCTCATGTAAAGGTTAAGTTAAAGAATGTCAACTCTGCCTTTGGTCTTTATGGAATTATAAATGCTAGGACAAGTGCAATTAAGCACACTGCATATTCAAGCCTTCTCTTCTTCAAGGATAAGGATGAGCCTGAGAAAATAAAAGAGGGACCTGGACCTGGAGATGAGATATTTATTCCGTTGTCCCGACCTTTAGTAGCTGTGCCTTTGGAATCCAAGCTCATTCTAGAGATCAACCTGCACAGTGATGACAAGGGAGAGATTTTCAAAGACAGGGTGACTTTTACAGCCAAAGAAGGTGAGCAGAGTTCCAATTATGGTCCTAAAAAATGCAGTAAAGGTGAGGTCACAGTGGAAGTTAGCTGGAGGTACAAGAGTAAGTTAATGGAACTTATAGAACAGGAAGAAGCAATGTCCATTCAGGATTAAAAGCAAAAGTAAAAGCATAGCCGAGTGTTGGCTTGTTTGCTGTGTTTTAAAAAGACTACTATTTGGCTATCTCATTTAGAGTGTTACTGGGTGTTTAAGTTTCTTACTTTAATTATTTAGTATCTACTATGGCCATTGGATTCTGTAATTCCAGTTCAGCTATGATTAATTATTTAGGGAGTGTAGACTTGAAACTATGGAAAAAACATGTGTTTAGTCTTCTACTACTAATGGATTTGTTTTAAGAAAACAGTCCAAATTTTTTATTGTTTAGAACTGTAGGAATGTACGATGAAGTCAAAACGCTAACATACAAATTTTGATAGATTTTAGTCCTAAGAACAATGAACAAATGACATTTGTTAGCCCGAAAAATTCAATCGTGTCCTCGTATTTGGGCTATTCATTATTCAACCAGCCTCGGGCCGTAGTCCTTATATTTGTAGATCAAAATTCTTTGCCGGAAAATATAATGATACTATATATAATTATTACATCTATAATAAAATTTTCAATTATACATATTATTATTACTAATCTTTAATACATCATCTAGCCAGGTACATGCATGCACAACTTTTCGATTTGAACTGTAAATTATATCGGATCGGTCCGATATCCCGTCCTTAATATCATAAATATTGATTTTCAATTCGATCCAATCTAAATTATGAAAAAATCTGGATCAAATCAAATTTCATGTATATAATTATTTTTACAGTATTTGACTTCTTTATTTATCTAATATATAGATTAAACATTACTCCCTCCATCTCATATTATGTGTCCTCTTTGCAAATTTCACACATATTAACAATACTTAAATATCCCCATCTAATCAAATAACTATGCAACTATATTCTCATAATTAGACTTTGGATTCACCGTCATTAATTACTCCGCAAGACTTACTCTTGTTTTATTAATCTCCATGAGTATAAAACCTTCTACTGCTTTATTAGTCAACTATTGGAAATAATAAAATAAAAGACTATTTGCATTGGATAATGAACAAGACACATAAAATGGGATATTTTTTTTCTCAAATAGGACACATAATATGAGATGGAGGGAGTAACATGTATCATACATCAAATATTAGAACAAGGAGATTGTGCCCACTCTCCCTCTTTCTTCTTTTCATGGGGGGCTTTCATTAATTTTCACCTGTGAAAAATCTCAAATCAATTACTCCCTCCGTCCCATCCATTTCTTTACATAAAAAATTGCGTATTTGACACGTATTTTAAGGTGCATTTTAAGGATAGTTCTATAACTTATTTTTGATATTTTGTTTTTTTATATAAAAATAGAACAATCCTATTTTTATACAAAAAAAAAAAAGAAAATATCAAAAATAAGTTATAGAACTATCCTTAAAATGCACCTTAAAATCCGTGCCGGAAATTGGTCCGCAAATGTAAACAAACACACGGGACAGAGGGAGTAATTTCTTTGGTTTGTTCTTGTTTTTTCATAATCCTCCTGGGTAAAGATTTCTACCTTTTCAGATTGTTTGTTTGTATAATTAAATCTCATCTTGGTGAGTTTGTCCCCAATTTATTTGGTTTTTGTTTATCATCTCCTTGTGAGAACTTGGTGTATTTTGGTGTAGTTTAATGTCCATGATGTTAGATTTACGGGATTTTCAAGATTTTGATTCAGTAATAAAGATTTTAAAACTTCAAATATAAAACAAATCAGTCCATACAATTATAAACTTCAAAGAAAAACAAATATATAAAAAAATTCTATATAAGTTCAACTAATCGGTTCGGTTCCGGTCCGATCCAGGGTTTTTCCGTCCGATCTAATCCCAAGACTGAATTTAATAGATCCGGTTCTCAGTACATGAAATTTGAAAATTTTGATCTTCGGGTTGATCCGTGTCGATTCGGTTTTGGACCTTTATGCATCCCTAGCCAAGTAGACTCAACGAAATTCATAATTATAAACTTTGTTCAGAAACCAATTAACTAGCAACCTTTCTTTTTTCTCTCTGTAAAACCCTAAATTTCCAATTTGATTAGGGGCTATCATCATCCTTTTTGGTTGATGATAAGCCCCCTTATTATTGTTTTTGCTTGATTTTCTTTCTGTTTAATAAATCTCTCTCTCCTTGTTGAGAGTATTTTGTACCCTGTGATTGCAATACGCCATAAATGCTCATATGCAACGCCACGTTTACTGTTACTTTAGGCCAAAAAAGTGTTGCATTACACCAAATGCAACACTAGGGGCGTTGCATCCGCGACCGTTGCATTTGACCCCATAATGCAACGCTTTTTTGGCATCTAAAGCAACAGCAATAAGCGTTGCATCTGACAAGTAATGCAACACCACAGCAAGCAAAGGCAACACCAAAAAGGCGTTGCATTTGACATTAGATACAGTTCCAATTCCACGTCACGAAAGTGGGTCCCACTAGCAGGCCACATCAGCAATGGGTCCCGTTGGCATGCCACATCAGCAACAGTCCAGCTGGCATGCCACGTCAGCATGTGGGGCCCACGTGCCATATCAGCAATGGGGCCAATGTGCCACGTCAGCAGTGGGTCCCACGTGCCACGTCAGCAGTGGGTCCTACGTGCCACATCAGTAGTGGACCACGTGCCACGTCAACAATGGGGTCCACGTGCCACGTCAGCAATGGGTCCCACGTGTCACATCAGCAATGAGGCCCACAACAATGTAATGCAACGCTTTCATTAGCATTTTAAAATATTAGTTTCTTATCAAAGGCAACACTATACTTACCAAATGCAACACTATATTTACTATTATGCAATACCGTGTTCTTGAAATGCAACACTAATATATCAAATGCAACGTTGTAATTAAAATTTTTGCAATATATAACTTCATACATAATAAACCCATCCAAAACAATCAACATACATTCAAACCATCCTATTAGCCATCCAAATAGTTCACATCCCATCCACATCATACATCCAAGTAATCCAACATCATACTAATACCTAATAAAACCATTAAATATATCCAATGAATCAAAATTTAGATATTAAGTATAGTTACATAATGATATTGCTAAAGAATTTGAAACCAAGTATCTTCATTGCAACATGTTAGATCAAGTATCTTCAATCTAAAGCATCCGAGTACAAGTTGTGAAATGCTAAAGTCTATCACTCCTTTGCATTTGCTAAAGCCAATATCTACTAGTAATTTACAAGCACCGGCGATTATCTGTAAGACATGGTCAGATACCTGAGCCCCATCCATCCTTATTGTTTGCAAATTATTCAATCCCTTGAAGCAGTTCAGAACCATAGTTGAAAGCTCTAGATAAAAAATGGTTTAATCAATTAGAAAACTTGTTACAAAAAATATGAGAAGAAACAAGGTCTATATGTAGTGCCCGTTTGCCAAATCTGTTGATCGACTTATAAGTTACTTATTTTGGAAAAAATTCGTATTTACATACTTTTTTTTAGAAAAAAATGTGTATGGGGAGTTTAATATTCGTAATCTTGCAAAAATAAGTTACTTATTTCAGAAAAAGTACATATTTCCTAACTTTTTTCCAGAATAAGTAACTTATTTTTGAAAAATAAGATTTCCCAAACGGGCCCGTAATATTATCTGAAGAACTACTTATATGTAATATTATCTGAAGAACTACTCACAAAATAGTAGTGCCCTGCTTTGAGCTGCAGAAGATTATTGAGTCCATGTATGACTGAGGTTAAGCCTAATGAAGTCACATTTTCACACCTTGATATATCAATTACCTGCCAGAGAAGAGTTCACCTCACCAGTTTAGTGATATATACATAGATGGTACACCGCTAAATAATGCTTTCCCTAGCACTAGCTACTGCACCTGAATGAACCCTGTGGAAAATAAATTGATAATTATTAGATTTTGATTCAGATTAAACGCAAAATATTTTATGGAATTGATCATTTATCCAGATAGACATGAAGTCACTCTATTTCCCATGTTTCATTATTAAGCAAACAAGAATCAGTCATAGAGCTGTAACCACTTACACTTTATTCCCACAACTTAAACCTTTATGCACTCCACTAATTACCTGGAAAGGTACACAGAAAATGTAACTTCTCGACAAATAATAATAGATAGATAATATTGTTCCTGAATTCATTACATAACAAGACATACCAGAATGGGCTTAGACCATGAAAACAGTGCCTCAGATAATGCTAGTGATACACAATCCGTAGGAGTCCCTGAAGCAGTGGCAGAAAAAATATAACTCTCGTTTAAATCAATAACAGCATCAAATTGCAATGTATCATTGCTACCATAACTTATAACATCCAATACTAGAACAACTTGTTCAGAATCATATGTATACCATGTACCTAGTGAAAAGGCTGTTGCGTGCCTATCAAATTATAATACCTAACAAATCCTTCTAACTATGTAGTAGGGTAAGTCAGAATCGATCCCACAGAGACAAACATATCAATCACTAGTTATTCTTGATTTGATTCAACTAAGCAAGTAACACAATAAAATTTTGAGAGATTTTTAAACTAATGTTATACTAAGGCAAATTGTGTTGTATTATCAATTAACTAAAAATATCTAGAATTAAGTATCCCCACTAGCATGAATCAATGTAATTACGATTTCCCGCCCCAATTAATCATGTACTACTCAAGAAGAAAGATACACCCTATAAAATACCAATAACCTCTCTCGAGTATTAATGGCTTCTCTAAAATACACTCAAGCCTATTTTCATGGTATCATGCAATTCAAAGACATTAAACACAACATCCTAACTTCCTAACAATCAGTACTACCTATTTTCATGGAAAAGTTTATGTCATTATTGGATAAATCACAACCATCTAAGTCCAACTTTCGTTGATAAATAGATATTGGTTCGAACAATACACATTATCACGTCTGACATGTTATTGTTAATTAAACACAACTCAATAAACAAGAGCACATAACATAACTAGATTGGGGATTGGGAAAATCATACATGAATCATAACTAGGGTTCAACTTAATCCTAGATTAAAGATCTACTCACTCATGATTAAACTAACAAAACATATAATATAATAAGAACACATAATATCAACGAGAATAGAGAAGAAAACCTTGAATCTTTAATCCGAAAGAAAAGTAAAAGCTTTTGTTCTCTCCCTCTATCTCTCTATACGTATGTATATCTCTCCCTAATAATAATATCTTATGTTTTTATATGTCTCTAATAAAAATATTTTAATGCCTTGAGAAAATTACAAGCACGTTTCCTAAACTGAATAGATTTTCAAGGAAAATTCATAGTTGACTTTTCTCCAGTAATTATGGTCCGCTCCATTTGTAATATGACATCTGGACCATCTTAGAATGATAGATAATTTAATTATCTTTGCGTGGGCTGTTGAATCGTCCAATTCTGCCTTCTAGAACTCGAGATATGGCCCAAACAGTGAAGTACGCGTGTACAGCCCAATAAATCCGAATTTCTTTCTGATAAATCTCCAAATTAAGCTCTTTATTCTCCAATCCTTCCAAGTTTAGAATTTCCTTGCTTCCTACAATAAAACATTAAAATCTATTAAATAAAAATCCAATTAAATTCAAAATACAATAAATATGAAGAATATAATCATGTAAAATATATATAAATATACATTATATCACCTAGTATGCATTTAACATATATAGTTCAATCTAAAGCGGTGTCCTGATATATTTTCATCAAGCTAATTTAAAAGGCTAGTTAAATTGAAAAGGAAAGAGTGATACCAGAAATGATGCAAACTTTGTTGACAGTCGCCCTTATAAGCAATCCTAGCAACTACAGCATAAAACCTGAGCGTGAATGCTACTTTGAGATATGACTTCAAATAGACCTACAGAAACTCTGGAAAAGACATTCTGACTTACATTCCCAGTGTCATAACTTTCAAAACACCAGAAACATCGAGCCCCTCTTGAGCCTATTATAGGAGAGACCCTCTCTCCTTGTTGAGAGTATTTTCTACCCTGTGATTAATTAGGTTTTCTCTACCCATTTTTTGGGTTGTTTGTCTCTTTTTTGTCTCTCCTTGTGAGAGTTTGGTTGTGCTTTCATGTCCGAGATAACAAATCTTCAGGATATTCATAGTAATGATTCATTGATTAAGGTTTGTATGGTATCACAATTTTGATCGATTTTTTGGATATGTTCTGACAAATCAGGTATGTATAATCCTCACGGCTACAAAAATTCGTTAGATTGTCTCTTCAAAAAAGCTGTATATATCAGCAATACGAGCGAGAGATGCGCTACAATGGAAGATCTACTAGACGATGATAGTTTTAGTGAAGAAAATCTTGATTTGATCTTTGTAATGTATTCGTTGAATTTTGATTATTATTGTAGATGTCGTATGACTTATATATGATTAATGAATCGTTTAACCTTAAAAAAAGCCAAGTAGACTTAGATTTAATTTGCATATTATATTGAGGGAAGATACAATTATTATACAGAAGTTAATGTGATTTGGTTGTTAGGCACAAATATGTCATTTTAAAAATATTTTTAATAATTATATTTTTTAAATAATATATGTTGGGAAAAAAAACAAGATTGAAAATTAAGGTTGTGTTTGTATTGGGAGTTAGGAAGAGTTAGGTTGTATTCGGAAGTGCTGTGTTGGATTGGTAAGGGATGGGTTGGATTCAATCCTAATCTCATTTGGATGTATGGTTTGAGTGAAAAGGAGTTCAACCGTTGCCTCATTTGGATGGAGGGTCCAAATATAAAATTTAATAAAACTGAAATTTTGAAAAATAGAATTTTTAATGTAATTTGAATAACTAAAACATGAAAGTGGCATTTTTTACCAAATTTCTTAGTCCCAAATTTTGCTCCAAAATATTCTTAGTGGCTCTTAAAAACACTAAGAGCCTCTTCTCTCTACTAGCTTATAATAATTCACAAAAATAGTCTTGCCTTTTGACATGGTTTTGTAAGTCAGGTTTTACTGTAAGTAAGTTGAGTTTTCGTTTTCATTCTCTCAGTTCTAAGCATTACGATGGCATCTTCCAGTAATATAATCCAGGCGATGAATAACATCACGTTGAAGGACGAAGAAGAAGGGGGTTTAACAATAAAAATAGTGGCAGAGAACAAAAACAATTGTAACACCCCCATATCCGGGGTCAGGGATCTGGTCGTTACGGTCTCAATTTCCTTCCACAAAACCAACATAAATTAAAGTACAACCTTGTGACCCAAAACAACAACACAAAACACACCCGTTATAGTCCCATAGATGAAATCAGAGTAATTAAAATATTATTAATCATAAGATTGATGAGTTCTTACAACCAAAAAGGTTTACAATTAACCATTACATACTCTTTGCCATCCATTTGTATATGCCATATGATAAATACATTTGATACTCAAATGCTAACAACTAGTGTTAACTCGAATAACTTGTAGAAGGGGGGGGGGTTGAATACAAGTTATATAATCGTGTCTGATTTTTGCTTGATTATATGAACAAGAATAAACGAATGAATCAAACTCTTGTTTGTATTAATAAGATCAAATACAAACTCTACCAAAGGTGTACAATACCTTTAGCAGCTGCTGACAATACAAATCTCTCTCTCTGTTTGTTTCATACTCTCGAATACAAACCTTATACAGAGCTACGCACATTCACTTGTTAGACTCACTCGCTCTTTACAATGATATTGAGAGAGTATTTATAATGCTACCTATCAACTAATAACAGAAAGATATAATCTATACATGACAATGTTCTGCCTTCTAGTCGATAGTTTCCTTCAATAGAAAACTCTTTCCTTCATAATATCTTCTTGCTTGTTCTTCAAACAAAGATCCTGTTTTATAGCACTTGCCAGTTTCTGTAGCATCCATAGTGACATCATCAG
Source organism: Kitagawia praeruptora (assembly GCA_037693485.1). NCBI lineage: Eukaryota > Viridiplantae > Streptophyta > Magnoliopsida > Apiales > Apiaceae > Kitagawia > Kitagawia praeruptora. The sequence continues at coordinate 120,376,572 of CM075352.1, forward strand.
TAACACAACTGATATCAGGATCTGCACACTGCATCAGTATCTGATCAACCATCAGTATTGGACCGTCATCAGGATTTGCCCTTTGTTCCTGACATGTAGTCTCCGATACACTGTTCATTCCTGACTAAACTATACAGATAACTGTCTTACACATAAATCCTATATACAATGCTAAATCCTTTATAAGATCAGGATTACAAGAAGTATAATGTGTAAATTCTATTCTTAACATCACAACTTATGAATTATTCCTAACAATCTCCCCCTATTTATGCTTTACAATCTGAAGCATAAATCTAAGTTGTGGATGTCAAACCATATAACAATACAACCAGAATAGAATTTATGAATGTAGAATTATGAAGTTAAGTACCTCCTTCTCAGATGTAGACGTTTATTTAGTACTTAGAAGAAATAATTTTAACTATTAATGCTGCTCTTCATTTACCACTTCCTATCTGAGATTCACCATTGTCACTCCTGCTAGTTCTTCTTTTTACTACCCTTTGTCTGATTTTTATCTCCCCCAGCTTTATCATCTTTATATCCCCCAGCTTTATCATCCTCAGTCTGGTGGTGTTGTTGTTGTTGTCTTTGAATTGTCTTTATCTCCCCCTTTTTGACATCAGCAACATTAATTCCAAAAGATTCAGAAACAGAACAAATGAGATTCATAAGAACTGCTTGATTTTCCATAATTGTGACTTGGTTATCTTCAAGTGATTGAAGTCTTGTTTGAATATCAATTTGAGAATTCTGAATATCTTTCAAAACATCAGAATGAACTTCAATGTTGGAAGTGCTTCTAGTATTTTTAGTATCAGAATCAGAAAGAATTGTATCTTCAAGTCTTGTAGAAGAAGTTGCTTGATTTGTATGATATTCAAGTAATAAAACCTGATTAGAAGTATCAACATCTTCATCTTTCTGATCTGGAACTGAAACATGATCATCATCTCCTTCACCAGTATTCTGTGTACTAACATCTTCAAATCCTGACTCCTCCTTAGAGTGATCAAAGACTGTTGATGTCTCAATTCTAGCTGATATTGGAAGTACATACAAAGGAACACTAGGATCATTAGGATCTTCATCTGGTACATATGTATCAAGAGATTGCTTTATCCTGGCACCTCTGCTGTTAATGATTCCTACAAGCCTCTCCTTTTGCTTCTGAGCTTTAACTTCTGGCTTTGCATTGTGATGTGCTAGGTCATTCTTCTGATACATTTTGATGAATGAATAAGTACCAGCATCCATACCCAAATTTTCAGACCAAGATTCAGGAAAAACCTGATCCCAGAAATCAAATGATGGTTTCCTAATTTTCTCTCCCTCACTATGGAGTTGATCATCCATACCCTCATTCTCACTTTGACTTACTAAAGTCAACACTCTTTCTACCTCACCTTTTGCCTGGTCAGGAGCCAGCCGCTCAAATTGTGAATCTAAGTCCATCTTTTCAAGTGTATCACTCAAATTTAGATAAGTGCTCTCATGACCTACAGAAAAATAGAGTTTAGAAGAAGTTTTTATACATGAACTCACATGGAGAGAGGGTTCCTCATTTGGCATGTGGCTTGAGGTTTTCTCCAAGGAGTGAGCTGCTATAGTCTCTGAACCCTTACAATAATCTTCTTTCCTTTCAGAAACTACAGGCTCCAGTATACCACTTTCAGATTCTTTACTACACTCTGATGTCTTCAGTAATACTTCATTAGACACCATAGTTAGTATATCACCGTCTTTAAGTGTTGTTTGTTGAGACACACCCTCAAGGTGAATAGACTCTGACTGAACAAAATTTGTTTGATCTTCAGAAAAATCAACCAAAGTCATTCCTCCCATATCATAGGGTATCTCACTTGCATTCTTAGTCATCACAGAAGTCCTTTTAACATCAGCTATCACAGCTCCTGAGTCATCCTTCCTCTGACTAGATGGTTCTCGTGTTACAGTGACTGTGATCTGATCTTTCCTACTATTCACCACTGGTGCAATAGTATCTTCTGTTGACTGCTTTCCTCTATCTACTTCCTCCAGTTGTTCACCTTGAGCTGAAGCATCTTCAATAATTACATCCTTGTCAAATAAATATGCATGAAGTGATTGAAGTGCACCATGCTTCGAGAGTCCAAATTTCTTGACTAATTGTCTTCTGACAGACACATAGAAATACATCTTCATTAAGTCAAGTCTTTGATGTAGAAGTCCATATTCATCTGGAAATAAAAGTTTTGGTACTCTTTCAACCAGAAAATCTAGAACAGGCCTTGACAACTTCACTTTAAGAGAAATTAGTCCCATAGCCAGTCTGTATGATAATGTAGTTTCCCATGAAGAATCAATATCCAGATCTCTCTTGTCAAATACTGACATAGATGTAGCTTGATTTGTAGAAACCTGCATGATATTAGTTGGACTAGACTCTGTGTGTGTAGGTGACAATTGAATCTTTCTTCTTGTTCTCCTGATATAGTGAGCAAAAGATTTATCCTGAGAAGACTCAAGAGGTGTAGACACAGAAGTGATCTTGGGATGAGATCTTTGTTCAATAGACACAGACTTTTGAGAGACAGTATCCAGTAACTGTTTTCCCTTTTTAAGAACTACAGCCTTTTGAGAAACTGCAACCTGGCTGTGACTAGGTTTTTCATCTCTTTGTGCTAACAAAGAAAGTTGAATTGCAGCCTTCAATTCTGCTCTCTCAGCAAGAGTTAAATTATCATCATCTTCACTAGAATTACTACTACTACTTGACACAACAAATCTTCTCTTCCTTACAACTGATGTCTTTTGAGAAACACCAGAGGTTGGTTTCTTTGAAACAATAGGCTGTGGATCAAAATTTGGTTCTTGAATTGTTTCAGAGACTATAATGTTTTGGGCTACTTGGGTAGACACAGGTGGGTTCTCCTCCAATTGAGATTCCTGAGCCATTTCACCACAAAAGAAAGAAGAATTGTAGAAAGTAGGAAGATGAGTTTTAAGAATTACCTGAACATGATGTGGATAATGAATTGCAGGTATTTCATCTAGATTCTTTTCATTGTCCTTCTTTGTAATGTCAGAGAAAATTCTCTTTTGCTGTTCATAAGAAGAAACACTATGTTCTCTACCAAATCTAGTTTCAACATCAGGAATAAAATGGTTAATAAACATTTGCATAAATCTATGATAATAAACCATTTTCCTGTTTTGATCTCTTAACCCAAGTTTAATACTCATCTGACTTAAGATAATATGACCAATGTTGATTACTCTGTCATAAAGCAAACTATAAGCAATATGTGATGTAACAGAAGTAATTTGCTGAAAAGAACTACATTTGCCAGTAAAACATTTAGCAATTTGATCAAAGTAAAAAGACCATTCCTTTCTAAGAAAAGACCTATTCAACTGGCTCATGTTATCTAGAGGTCCACTATAACCTAATTCAGACAACATAGTTCTTATATTATCATCAGATGGTACATTCTCATAACTATCAGTAACAGGTAAGCAAAGTACTGAATTAACAACAGATTCAGTAATGTCAAATGAATCTTGTCCTAAATGTAGAACAATCTTACCTGATTGACTCTGAGTAGAATCAATTACCTCAGCATTCTTCCAAGCTTGTGAAACAGCTATTTGATTAATCTGTGGAGATGCTGTCAATGCATAACTTAATGGTCCATACGCCAGAAAGTCCATGATTGGATGAAAATCAGATGACACTCCTTCCTTGTTGGTGATAGCTGCAACATGATTGTTTGTCATAAAATCAAAATCACCAAACTTGAAAGCTACTGATTTAGGTAATCTTCTCTGAGCTGCCATTTTTGATCTGAAAAGAAACTTGAAAAATTCTTGAAATGGATTAGTGATTTTGAAAACTCAAGAGTGATTTTTTGCTTTAGAGAATGTAAGATTAGAGAAAGCAATTACACGATTAGAGTTTCAAAATAAATATATTTCACAAATCTTTCAGACCACTATCCCACGTTGACACGTAGATTGACAGGTGTCAGTCCCTGAAAAAAATGCGGTTACCCACGATTTTTGGAAAATAAAATCCAAAATTGATTTTCATGAAATAAATCAGGGTATAAATAAGCAATACTGATCAGCTTTCTTTTCCTGATGACCTCTCATCAAAATAATCACAAAATGCAATGTGATTTAAAAATATAATTTTCAAATCCTGATGGTCACACATGAAATCCTGATCAATATCATCAGAGACTTAATATGGAGTTTTCCACGTGGCATTTTTCTTTTATCTGAAAAAGAAAATAAACAATTAATCTGAACAGAAAATCAATTGGTTAGATATTTTCAATATTTCTTGAAAACAAGAAATATAGTCACACGCAATAATTAGCATTTGACTTCATTAAAACTTCCAAGTGACTGCTCAGCTTCTCATGTCTTTCTTTAAAAGAACCAGACGCCTTATGCCATTCTCCATAACCTTTCAATTTCTTTTCTTCTCAACAATGCTTTTCAAACCACAATTCTCTTCAAACCCATTTTTCAGATTTTTCTCGATCGATGAACATCCTGTTCTTGATCATCTCTTTGAACAGATGACTCTTCTCATCGAACTAATCATAAATGGATTGGTTTTCGATAATATCCAGAGGTTTCTCCTAGAACATCCATCTGTTGGATACAATCTTCCCCTAACCTCCTCAAAACTTGAGGATGAAGAATTTGGCCGAGAGTCTGAGGTTGATCTTGATGGGGATGCTATACATTTAAGTTAGCTGCTCTCATTCAAGTCGCCCAGACAAGGAATCCAAGAGCAAACGAGGCTGTTCATCTCCTGATGGATTTCTTGACATGCTCCTTGTCCTGTACCTCAGAGTTCATATCAATAGACAAGTGTAGAATAGAAATTTAGACAAAAAGATGTTGTATTTCATTTCCATGTAATGATTTCTATTAATGAAAATACAGTTTCTTGTTATCTGCTTGTCTTTTGATTTTTGAATGATGTATAAATTATCAGTATGCAAATATCAAAAACTTGCTGGCATAGACTTAACACATCACAAAATCAGATTACTACACAAAGTAAACGTCAGGATCTGAAACAATTTTCATAATCCTGATACTGACACAATACTGATGACGTCAGCATCCTGATAACAAATCTAATCCTGATGATTATTAACAAGTCTATCATACTGAAATTTATCAAGGCAAAGTGTTATAGCTAAAGCATTTAACAATCAAATATAGATCCTGACAGGAATATCAAGTCTATAAGCTAAGAACAACATACCTTGCTACTTTTGCAGATGTTACAGATTTAAAAATTTAACATTCCTAACTCACTTACTAGTCTACTGAATGTAGTCTCATCAAGCGGTTTAGTTAGAATATCTGCAAGCTGTTTGTCAGTAGGAACAAAATGAAGTTCCACAGTACCATTCTCAATATGTTCTCTAATAAAATGATACCTGACATCAATGTGCTTATTCCTTGAATGTTGAACTGGATTTTCTGCAATTTTAATAGCACTAGTATTATCACAAAACATAGGAATATTACTAAGTGTCATACCATAATCCAGCAACTGATTTCTTATCCAAAGGAGTTGTGCACAACAACTGCCTGCTGCTATGTACTCAGCTTCTGCAGTTGAGGTTGAAACAGATTGTTGCTTCTTGCTTGCCCAATAAATCAATCTATTTCCCAAAAATTGACATGTACCTGTAGTGCTTTTCCTGTCTATCTTACACCCTGCATAATCAGAGTCTGAATAGCCAATTAGAAAGAAATCAGATTCTCTAGGATACCACAAACCAAGATTTGGAGTTCCTTTGAGATATCTAAAAATTCTCTTCACTGCAATTAAATGAGATTCCTTAGGATCACTTTGGAATCTAGCACATAAACAGGTAGAAAACATTATATCTGGCCTACTTGCAGTTAGATATAACAATGAGCCTATCATGCCTCTATAACTAGTATTATCCACACTCTTTCCTTTAGGATCAGAGTCTAGTTTAGTGGCTGTTGCCATGGGTGTTTTTGCAACTACACAGTCTTGAAAGTCAAACCTTTTTAAAAGATCTTTGATATACTTTGACTGATTAATGAAAATATCAGTCTGAGTCTGTTTGACCTGCAAGCCTAAGAAATAATTTAGTTCACCCATCATGCTCATCTGATACTTAGACTGCATAAGCTTGCTAAACTTAACACACAACTTTTCATTAGCAGAACCAAAAATAATATCATCAACATAAACTTGAACTAAAAGCAATTCACCTTTTATCTTTCTAAAGAATAGAGTTTTGTCAATTGTACCTCTTGTGAAGCCATTTTCAAGAAGAAATTTAGACAAAGTCTCATACCATGCTCTTGGTGCCTGCTTTAGTCCATAGAGTGCCTTGTCAAGTTTGTAGACATGATTTGGAAACTTTGGATCAACAAATCCAGGTGGCTGTTCTACATACACTTCTTCATCAAGTTTGCCATTTAGAAAAGCACTCTTTACATCCATCTGGTATACCTTGAATTTTGAATGAGCTGCAAATGCAAGAAACATTCTGATTGCTTCCAATCTTGCTACAGGTGCAAAGGTCTCATCATAATCAATGCCTTCTTCCTGAGAATAACCCTTGGCCACCAGTCTTGCTTTGTTTCTTACAATCATACCAGATTCATCTAGCTTGTTTCTGAAAACCCATCTTGCACCAACAATAGATCTATCTTTAGGTCTTGGTACCAGTTTCCAGACTTTGTTTCTCTCAAACTCATTTAACTCCTTCTGCATTGCAATTACCCAATCAGGATCCTGTAAGGCTTCTTCAACCTTCTTAGGTTCATTCTTTGAGAGAAAGCAACTATACAAGCATTCATGTTGAATTGATCTTCTAGTTCGAACACCACTATTTGGATCACCAATTATCAAATCTTCAGTATGATCCTTTGTCCATTTTCTAACAGGTGGTAGATTAACTCTGCTAGTCTCTCCCCCTAAGTTAGTGGTATCCCTTGTAGAAGAATTCTCTCTACCTTCAAAAACTCTCCTTTGATCAATAGAATCAGTAGATTCCATATTGCTGCTAGTTACTGATCTTTCCTCAGTAGACTTTGAAAGGTCAGTTCCTGATGGAGTAGACTCTGAAACGTCAATTCCTAATGGAATAGATTCTGAAAGACTAGTCTGCTCCTGATGATCACTGTGTTCTCTTTGATTTATTTGCTCCCCCTCAACAGTAGCATTCCTTTGAGAAGCAATAGAAATTCCTTCTGGAGAACCTTCATCATCACTTGAGAGTATCTAAGAATTCTTCAGATTTTCAAATTCCAATTTGTCATGGCTTTCATCAGTTTGCAAAATTCCAAATTTTTTATCATCAAATGCAACATGAATTGATTCCATAACAATGTGAGTTCTGAGATTATAAACTTTGAAGGCCTTAGATGCTGAATATCCTAGAAAAATTGCTTTATCCGATTTGGCTTCAAATTTTCCAAGTTGTTCTGGATGAACCTTTAGGACATAGCATTTGCATCCAAAGATGTGAAAATATTTCACACTTGGTTTCTTTCCTTTGATCATCTCATAGGGAGTTTTTCCATGACTATTTACCAAGGTACAATTTTGAGTGAAACATGCAGTGTTAATAGCTTCTGCCCAAAAGTAGGTTGGAAGTTTTGCATCTGCAAGCATGGTTCTTGCTGCCTCTATGAGAGTCCTGTTCTTTCTTTCCACTACACCATTCTGTTGAGGTGTACCAGGTGCAGAAAACTGTTGAGTAATTCCATTGTCTGCACAAAACCCCTTCATTGTAGAATTCTTGAATTCTTTTCCATTGTCACTCCTAAGTACTTTGACTTTGTACTCAGAGTTATTATGAATATTCTTGATGAGTTCAATGATTTGCTGAGGAGCTTCATCCTTCTTGTGTAGAAAGAACACCCATGTGAACCTTGTGAAATCATCCACTATTACTAGAGCATATCTTTTCTTGCTGATAGACATAATGTTTACTGGACCAAACAGATCAAGATGTAGCATGTGAAATGGTTCAGTAATTGAATTTTCAGTCTTGCTCTTGAAAGTGGTTCTTCTTTGCTTTCCAAGCTGACATGCATCACAAAGTCCATCTTGCACAAAATTTGCCTGTGGTAGGCCTCTCACCAAATTGTGTTTAACAAGTTGATTAAGCTTCTTGAAATTAAGATGTGAGAGCTTCTTGTGCCAATTCCAGCTTTCATCACTTGTTGCTTTGCTGTAGAGACATCTAACAATTCCTTTAGATGTATCACTTAAGCTGGCTTCATATATGTTACCGTGTCTTTGACCAGTTAGAACAATGTCTCCATTCTGCATATTCAAGATTTTGCATCCTTCTCTGTCAAAGATTGATTTGTAACCTTTATCACCCAGTTGACTTATGCTTAAAAGAGTATGTTTCAAGCCTTCAACCAGTGCTACATTTTCTATGATGACATTCCCCAAAACAATCGAGCCATATCCCAGAGTTTCTCCTTTGTTGCCATCTCCAAAAGATATTACTGGGCCAGCTTTCCTCTCAAACTTTGTAAGCAGGGACTTCTTTCCAGTCATATGTCCAGAGCATCCACTGTCCAAGATAATTGAATGATTCTTTCTTGTGCCCTGCAAACAAAAAGTAACTAGTTAGAATTTTTTAGGACCCAACTTTGATTGGATCCTTTTATACTAGATTTAGAGACAACAGACTTTGAAAATTTTGCTTTTATTTTACCTGTTGCAGAGTTAACTTTAGACTCTGATTTCACAAACTATTTGTGACTAGGAGTTTCAGATTTCAAAGAATAATAGTCATAATACAGTTCATGATATTCTCTACACATGTAAATGGAATGAAGTAAACTACCACAATGATAACAGGCTTTTTGTGGCTGGTATTGAATTTTCTGAGTCTTGGGGAATCTGGACTCAGTTTTCCAAGAAGGTTTTTGATTGCAGTCTAGGGCTAAATGATTATGATTTCCACACTTATAGCATTTCTTCCTAGGTGCATCATGTACATTCTTGTAATTATTCTCTTTGTTAATACCTTCTTTTCCATTCCTATTTCTCTTGATCTTGCTAGACTCTGAAAGACCATCTAATCTCTGTTTCAACTGAGACTTAGACAGAAACCCTATGTTTACATTTTTTGGTTTCTCTAACACTTTCTCATCTGAATTACTATTGTTAATCCTTTTGTGTACAACAGGGGTACCTTTTGAATCAACAAATTTAACATGATTAGGTTCAGAAACAATTTTCTTACCTTCAGATTTAGATGTGTTAGCTTCTACCTTACTATCATCATTGACAATAGCTACTTTTTCTTCTTGTCTAGCCTTATCAAAACCTAAACCATTAACCTTACCACGAATTCCACTCTCAAAGATTTCTATTGTCTTCTTACTGGAATTGATAATGGTCTTAATCACATCTCTCTCTTCTTCTAGTTCTTTTCTGACATAGTCATAAGCCTCAAGAATTACATTATAATCATGCTTAGCTTTATCAGAACTTAACTTGTATTCTTCCATTTGAATTAATTCAGATTCAAGAAAATTATTTCTATCAACTAATTTATCATTCTTAACCTTAAGTTCATCTCTTTCACAAGTAAGAATTCTAAAATTAGTCATAAGATTCTTAAACTCAGCATGGATAGATCTAATTTCATCAGAATTTAAGCTATCAAATGAATCAAAAGAGTGAAGTGATACCTTAACAGAGAATGGAGAAATTTTCTTTGGAGATCCAGGTTTGTCTGAACTATTGGCCATCAATGCAATGTTGTCATAATCCAATTCATCTTCAGAGTCACTGGAATCAGCCCAATCCTTCTGTGTGACCATAAGTGCATTACCCTTTCCTGAATTCCTAGGCTTCTTACACTCACTAGCAAAGTGTCCAAGCTCGCTGCAGTTAAAGCACTTGATCTTGGCCTTATCAAGCTTGACAATTGTACTTTTGCTTTTGTCACTCTTCTTCTCTCCTTCTTTTGAAAAGGTCCTTTGCTAAATCTTCTCCTGTTGAATCTTCCTTTCTTGAAAGCTTTAGCAAACATAGCAAAGAGTTCTTGCATATCAGATTCAGAATCATTATTGTCAGAGTCCATATCAGTAGTCTTTGACTCAGAACTTTCTTTGCTTTTCTTCTTCCTTGAATTCTTTACAGCAATCTCTTCATGCTGTTCTTCAGGAAGCTTCTTAACTTCAGATTGAGCAGTAAGTGCAATAGACTTCATCTTTCCTTCACTCCTGCTCTTCTTCTGCTGCTTGTCAAGTTCATAAGCTCTCAATTTTCCATATACTGCCTCTAATGAAATCTCATCTAGATCATTAGCTTCCTCAATCGCAGATATCTTCTCATTGTAAAAATCAGGCAAAGCTTTCATGAACTTTGTATTCATGTCCTCCAAGTCGTAATATTTACCATGCATAGCCATCTCATTGATGAGTTTTGTAAACCTATCAAAGGTATCAGTAAGTGACTCACCAGACTTGGATTCAAAGTACTCATACTGTTGTATAAGTAATGTCCTCATATTCTTCCTGACAGGCTTAGTTCCTTCATAGTGAACCTTAAGATTGTCCCATATATCCTTAGCAGTTTTACAAGAGAGAACATAGTTAGTGAGAACAGAATCAAGACTGTTGAATAATATGTTTCTCACTTTAGCATCTTTGAGAACATTCTCCTTGTCCTTATCTGACCATTCAGATTTTGGCTTCTCTGCTGTATGTTCTGGAACAACCACACCATCAACTGTTGCTTGTCCAACGACCTTTGTTGGAACAAAAGGTCCATCTCTGATTCTGTCAAGATAATCAGGATCTGTTGCTTCCAGATGATGCAACATCTTTACTTCCCATAGAGTATATTCGTTTCTCTTGAGCATAAGAATTTTAGTATTCCCATTCTTGTAACCAGACATGATTGCAGATCTTTATGATTACTCAAAATCAGCCTGCTCTGATACCAATTGTTAACTCGAATAACTTGTAGAAGGGGGGGGGGGGTTGAATACAAGTTATATAATCGTGTCTGATTTTTGCTTGATTATATGAACAAGAATAAATAAATGAATCAAACTCTTGTTTGTATTAATAAGATCAAATACAAACTCTACCAAAGGTGTACAATACCTTTAGCAGCTGCTGACAATACAAATCTCTCTCTCTGTTTGTTTCGAACTCTCGAATACAAACCTTATACAGAGCTACGCACATTCACTTGTTAGACTCACTCGCTCTTTACAATGATATTGAGAGAGTATTTATAATGCTACCTATCAACTAATAACAGAAAGATATAATCTATACATGACAATGTTCTGCCTTCTAGTCGATAGTTTCCTTCAATAGAAAACTCTTTCCTTCATAATATCTTCTTGCTTGTTCTTCAAACAAAGATCCTGTTTTATAGCACTTGCCAGTTTCTGTAGCATCCATAGTGACATCATCAGTAACACAACTGATATCAGGATCTGCACACTACATCAGTATCTGGTCAACCATCAGTATTGGACCGTCATCAGGATTTGCCCTTTGTTCCTGACATGTAGTCTCCGATACACTGTTCATTCCTGACTAAACTATACAGATAACTGTCTTACACATAAATCCTATATACAGTGCTAAATCCTTTATAAGATCAGGATTACAAGAAGTATAATGTGTAAATTCTATTCTTAACATCACAACTTATGAATTATTCCTAACAACTAGCCTACCAGTAGCTGCCTCTTCAGCAATGGTAGCTATGACCTCAGCGGTTATTCCTCTGACGTCTGTCACCTGCTTACGCTGAGTGCGCCTTGCACGGGCCATCTGATCTAGCTGTTGTTATGATATAGATAAATAAAGCAAGGGTGAGCAATAGCCCACCAAAAAGAATATAACTGAATAGTAATAATATAAAATAGTTCAAAATATCTTTGATAACATATGCCAGCCATGCATTAACGAACATAGTACCAGTATAAGGTAAATGATGAAGTTACATGGTAACTCAACACATAACTTCTGTAGAAATATCTGCTGTGCAAGGTATAAGAAAGATATCATCATATGTCATCAAAGAGGAGAATTGCTAGAAATATTTCAATCCCAGTTTTGAACATTTCTCAAACTCGTTTCAACCTGAAAGAAGTCTCTTCGATACGTGTTGCGGGGGGTGTGCCCGTCAACCTGAAAGAAGTCTCTTCGATACGTGTTGCAGGAAATTCCAAATTTGGAGATGAACTAATACTGGAGTTATCACGCGCCAGCTGTCCCACTCTCTGATGATCAGTCGAAGATGGTACAACCCAATATAGTTTACTATCGGTAGAAGGAAGAACTGACATATTTACTTGACTACCTCCCTTAATGGTAACTCCCTGGCCAACGGTTGGGCCTTGTGATGGACCGCGCGACTCGGCCTCTTACACATGACTCCTAGTTCGAATAAATCCATAACTCTGAAACGTAAAGTTCGTCCTCCTTTCCCCCAAGCGTAACACTTGTTGATTAGACTCCACAAAGTAGTCGTATCTAATTGGAAATGAGAATTCACCAATATTTCCCAAGCTGTTGCTTGTTAATGGATATGGACTTGTTCCATCAATCTTACTCCTCGAACGATGAGGTGGTAACACAAAGATTAAATTTATAAACAACAACCAAGTTGCGAGTGAAATGAATTATTCCAAAAGATTTATGACTCCAAAACGTAAAGCTCATCCCCCTTTTTCCCCAAGTATGATACTTATTGATAGGACTCCACAAAGTAGTCGTATCTAAGTGGAAAAAAGGAAAATTTGCCAATATTTCCCAAGCTACTGCTTGCTAATGAATATAAACTTGTTCCATCAATCTTACCCCTCGAGGATTGAGGAGGAAACCAAAAAGGCTCATATCGATGTTTGGAAGAATCAAGATGTGAGTGACAAGATAGTTTAGCAAGTATATGACCGGGCAGTCAAATAAATAACAGCTCTCAAGTGAGGTCCCCTTATATGTTTTTGGAAGTTTGAACGAGTATTTAAATCTTCTAATAGGATAGATTTAAATAAAAATAGAGTTTTGGGGACCTCCCCTTGATAAAATAGTTATAAAAAGACTCTAAAATATTTTACATAATATCTGAAGGTGAAATATAATCTTTGAATAATATAAATTATTCTAAAAAGAATTTAAAAGATTTAAATAAATATTCCAAGAATATTTATTAAATCAATAATAATTAAGGAATATTATTAAATCATAATATTGCTCGTAAGTAATCCTCGAATGAATATATAGAATTATTTACTAAATAAATCCCTTCTTAAATGAATATTCAAAATAATATCCATTAAATAAATAAACTCAGATAAATATATAAAATAATATTCACTAAATAAATCAAACCTTAAATGAATATTTGAAAATAATATTCATTTAATAAATAATATTCTAAATGAGTATCCAAATAATATTCTTTTTGTAATCAAAACTTTAAAGGAATATTCGAAGTGATATTCCTTAAGTAAATAGAACTTCCACTGAATATTTTAAAATAATATTCCTCAAGAAATTAAAACCTTAAATGGATATTCGAAAGTAATATTCATTTAATAAATAAAATTTCAATGAATATCAAAGTAATTATTCATTAAATAATCAAACTCTAAATGAATATTTGAAAATAATATTCATCTAATATTTCTCGATTGGGATTATATTCAAATAACATTCCTCGAAAGATTTCCAAGTAATTAATACTTTATGGAAATATAAATAATGTTTATTATTAACATTCCTCAAAATGAATAATAATCTGTCGCTGGAATCCCTCCGGGTTTCCACGACTATGTCTATAACTCAAAATACCGACTCCCGGTCTACGTTTAAAGAATGAGTATCATATGCCCTTCACTAAGGGTCTTAACAAAACAATCCGGCATATAACTGATAATTCATATATAGTCTATAAGCCAATAGCAATTCAGGGAACAAGTATTACAATATTAACTTGAAAGTAGGCATGCGTGCTATGGCATATGTATAACAACAATCATATATATTATCACAACAACAGTTCCAAGATATTGGAAACTTGCCTGGTAATCCTGTAGGAGTAGTGCCTCGGGTCAATCCGGTGATCTATAAATAGCCACAATAACCGAGGTCAAGCACTTAACACTTCGAAGGGCTACGTATGCACTTTACTTATGCTAAAACACGTTTTCAAATTAGCTCGCTAGGTATTCCCGAACATAACTCTTATTAACACCGTTATGATCCGACACTTGCTCGTTTTTAAAGCATGTCATTCCACTTACACTTTCTAGGCACTTAAGTCATATAAGTCCTAGTGTCGGTCGTTTACTAGCAAAGATTACACCTCGAGATTTATTATCCGTTTTCTAAGCGATTTACCAAAGTTATAACCAAGTGTACTTTTAAGGGATTCGTTCGCGCTTAACCTTGATTCGAACATTTTTATAAAATCGAAAAACGATCCGTTTGACATGAGGTTTTCTCCCACACCTTCCTTATGATCTCTAATATTTAATTAACAAGATTCGTCACTGAATTACTTGTTTTACAGGGGTTCAATTTCAATTACGAACTCGCACTTACGGTTCCGAACTACTTTTACGATTTTGACCATAACTCCTAAACCGTAAGTCCGTTTGCTTCGATTATCATGACAAAATGATCTATGACTTGAGATCTACAAGGGTAGGTCATAAATGTATCAAGACCAGTGACTTAATACTACTGTGATGCACGAATTCTAAGGGTTATCGAAATTTCGGCACTACGACGGCTATAAATCGAACGTTTCTAAATTCGTTTCATCAAAACCAAGCCACACTGGGCATACCATACATCCATAACATCAATAAATATTCATTTTACCCTTCTAAGGGCAGTGGTAACATTCAACTCCAATACCCAACCCTTTTACACATTGAACAATCATAAAATTCCTTAACATGCACTTATTTCTACATATCATCAAAACTATGCTAAAACTCATATAAACTCAAAGGGTGGGTTAGGGTTTTACCTTCCTTAAAACTCTAATAATACTAACAAAGCTTGATGATCCTTCAATAAGACTTATATGGTCCTTAGGAAGCTAAACCTTGATCATCAAAACAAGGAAACAAGTTAGTGATTTCAAAGTTACTATTCACCTCCTTAAAGAACCGAAAGAACGAAGGCCTTACACTGCGTTTCTTGGTAAGACTCTTGAATAAGAGCTGTAGAGCATCTTAATACCTTTCCAAAAAGCTAAAGAACACCAAATTTCATTGAGAAATAAAGGAGATATGGCCGTTTGAAAATCAGTACAGAAACTGTTAAGAATCAGGACAGTTTGGTTGCTTCAACTTGGGGAAGGGCTTTGACTAGGATACACTCCTTTGTTGGCCATTAAATTTTGAACGAATGTTACCCATGGAGAGGAGAAGTTATGATTAAAATGTGGTGATTTTGGAATGGGTAGAAGTGGAGTTTCTTTGCTTTGCTTTGCTCTCATTGTTGGGTATATTACACTAGACAACGCAACAATGAGGCAGTGATATATATATTAAAACAAGAACATGCAATTAACCAATTAACAAAACAAATCATGAAGGCAAAACAAGAGTATAATCAGTAACTGTAATTAACAAGAAAAGTAAGATCACTTATCTCTCACAGTAGCTTAAGCCAAGACAACAAGAGAGAAAGAACACAGCTGAGTCACCAAGCCCTTCAAGAAGACTTGACTGTTCTTGAAGAGAATATTGCCCCACTTACGTTGTGATTGGGTTGCAGCAATATCACTTCCAGGATAAAACAGCACCGATCAAAGGGTTCACAAATACACCAGTGATCAACAGCGACCAGCACCTCAGTTCGCCTAAGAACTATGTATTTCTCCTATATGTATCGTGAGAGAGCAGAGAAAGAAGAAAACGAATCGTGTTTCTATCCTTATGACGTATCTCTTCACCTTAACGTTTATTTACTTCTGTATTGTATATATAATACCAAAAATAAACGTAACTGATACTCCATAAAAGGAAAGTAAATATTCTGATTTAATTTCATTAACTGCATCAGGATTTATTTTCAGTTACATAAGTATCAGGATTTAGTCATCAGTAATATCAGAATTTATTGTCCGTCAGGATCAGGATTTAGTACTCATCAGGAACTGATATCCATCAGGATTTAGCCCATCAGTAATTGATGTCTGACCAAGTCCATCAGGATTTAGCCCATCAGTAATTGATGTCTGACCAAGTCCATCAGGATTTTCTCCAAGTACTGATCCTAATTTCCATCAGGATTTATTTCAAATTCTGATCCAAATTTCCAGTACTGTTGCAACAAATAAATCTGAAACCTGTTAAAATAAACCAATAATCAATTTTTCTTTCAACTCAATTTATTTATGGATTCCACTAAGAAAATGTCTTAGATTCAAACATGAAAGTTTAAGTCCTCATTGCAAGGAACAACCTTCACTTGTTAGTTTCCGGAAATGACATCAAGAACATATTATAAATATGCCTCAAACTTTCCATTTTCTAACAATCCCCCACGAATCCATACAGAAATGCAAATACATATCTATCCTTATCATGACTTGTTTTTTTCAGAGTAGGTACCCTTCCGGGTTTGAACCCTCCTAAGTCCTCTACTTCGATGGCTACCGGATTCAGATGGAATGTTTCACCTTGAATCTTTATCCGTTTGGTGTAACCACACTCCATAGACGATGACAAGTCAAAGGCTATGGTGCCAATCTACGGCTTTGAGACGTTAATGGTCATGTCTCGATCCTGTTCGTCGAATGTTTCAAGGAATTACCCTTTCCTCTAATTGTGACCACACAATTACATTCGCTTAGCTGGGCATCTCCAGAGATGTACTGCTAGCATCTCGTCAAATGACTTGACCCCATTTAGAGTTCAAATAACTCCTGCAATTCTGGCAGCTTTAGCGAACACTCTATTTGATGTTTATTCATCTGACTCCTACACTGCTAAGCTCTTATGGGAGAAGCTTGATCAGACACATAATATTGACTCTCAAGGGTTGGAAAAGTATTCTGTGGCTAGGTTCCTTGACTTTAAACTGGTGGATACGAAATCCATGACTGAGCAGGTGCATGAGTTTGAGATGTTGGTGCATGCTTTGAAGGAGTCTGGTATGGACCTTCCTGGAAAGTTTCAGGTTATCTCTGTGATTGAAAATCTCCCTAAGTCTTGGGAAGAGTTTGCACTCTCCCTGAAAAGATAGAAAGGAGAGATCACATGGACAAACCTGATGTTGGACATCTCTGTGCAGGAGCAATATAAGTCCAAGCAAGGACATGTGATGCCTACTGAACATGCTGGGAGTTCGAAGGTGAATGTAGTGACTGTAGGACAGAAAAGAAAGCCTGTCACTAAGAAGGAAAACACTAAGTCTAAGGACAAGAACAAGGCTAAGAAACCAAAGGCAAACAAACCATGTTGGTCTTGTGGACAGGTTGGTCGTTGGAGCAAGGACTGTCCTGAAAAGAAAACTAAGAAACCTGATGTGGGAGCACAAGCTAACACTGTGCTTGGTACCACTGGTGGGCCTGCGGTTAACATGGTTGTTGGTGAGTCTATTGCTTCTGAAACTGACAACGGGTATGTAACATACAACCCTGCACTTCTTTCCACTTATTCGTCTCATGAATGGTTGATTGATACTAGAGCTAATGTACATATTTGTACTGATATTACTCTGTTTGTATCTTATCAACAGACTCATGGAATGACTGTGATGATGGGGAATGCGAGTGTAGCTCAAGTACTTGGAATAGGAAACGTGGACCTGAAGTTCGCTTCTGGGCGTGTTCTATCCCTCACTAGAGTGCACCATGTTCCTGATATTCGTAGAAATATAATAAGTGGAAGTTGTTTAGTTAATAATGGTTTTGAAGTTTCTTTGAAATGTAATAAAGTAGCTATTACAAATACTGGTGTATTTTTTTGGCAAAGGTTACTTGTCTGATGGATTATTTTTAATAAATGTTGAGCCTGTTTTGGGCAGTTTTATTAATAATAATGTTGCTCCTTCTGTTAGTTGTGTTGAATCATCTGATTTGTGGCACGCACGTCTTGGTCACTTGAATTTTGGTGCTCTAAAGAATATGATGAACTTAGAGTTGATTCCAAAACATGCCATTGATAAGAAATCTAAATGTCAAGTATGTGTGACTGCTAAACAAACTAGGAAACCCTTTCATAATGTGGTTAGGGATTCGAATGTGTTAGATTTAGTGCACACTGACATATGTGAATTTGGTGGTGTTTTGACCAAGGAACATAATAGGTATTTCATTACTTTTATAGATGATTGTAGTAGATACTGTTATGTTGATTTGATTAAACATAAAGATGAAGCACTATATAAATTCATTATGTTCAAAACTGAAGCTGAAACACAAACTGGTAAAGTACTTAAACGTTTGAGATCAGATAGAGGTGGTGAGTATACGAGTAACTCGTTTAATAAATTTTGCAAGAGCAATGGTATAGTTCATGAGGTAACTCCACCATACACACCTGAGTCTAATGGGGTGGCAGAATGAAAGAACAGAACCTTTAAGGATATGATCAATAGTATGTTGATTAATTCAGGGTTGCCTAAGTACATGTGGGGAGAAGCTCTGAATACGACTTGCCATATTCTGAATAGAGTTCCTCTGAAACACATGGACAAAACACCTTATGAATTATGGACAGAGAAAAGGACTAGTTTAAAATATCTTCGTGTGTGGGGGTGCCTCATTGTTGGGTATATTACACTAAACAACGCAACAATGAGGCAGTGATATATATATTAAAACAAGAACAGGCAATTAATCAATTAACAAAACAAATCACGAAGGCAAAACAAGAGTGTAATCAGTAACTGTAATTAACAAGAAAAGTAAGATCACTTATCTCTCACAGTAGCTTAAGCCAAGACAACAAGAGAGAAAGAACACAACTGAGTCACCAAGCCCTTCAAGAAGACTTGGTTGTTCTTGAAGAGAATATTGCCCCACTTACGTTGTGATTGGGTTGCAGCAATATCACTTCCAGGATAAAACAACACCGATCAAAGGGTTCACAAATACACCAATGATCAACAGCGACCAGCACCTCAGTTCGCCTAAGAACTATGTATTTCTCCTATATGTATCGTGAGAGAGCAGAGAAAGAAGAAAACGAATCGTGTTTCTATCCTTAGGACGTATCTCTTCACCTTAACGTTTATTTACTTCTGTATTGCCTATATAATACCAAAAATAAACGTAACTGATACTCCATAAAAGGAAAGTAAATATTCTGATTTAATTTCATTAACTGCATCAGGATTTATTTTCAGTTACATAAGTATCAGGATTTAGTAATCAGTAATATCAGAATTTAGTGTCCGTCAGGATCAGGATTTAGTACTCATCAGGAACTGATATCCATCTGGATTTAGCCCATCAGTAATTGATGTTTGACCAAGTCCATCAGGATTTTCTCCAAGTACTGATCCTAATTTCCATCAGGATTTATTTCAAATACTGATCCAAATTTCAAGTACTGTTGCAACAAATAAATCTGAAACCTGTTAAAATAAACCAATAATCAATTCTTCTTTCAACTCAATTTATTTATGGATTCCACTAAGAAAATGTCTTAGATTCAAACATGAAAGTTTAAGTCCTCATTACAAGGAACAACCTTCACTTGTTAGTTTCCGGAAATGACATCAAGAACATATTATAAATATGCCTCAAACTTTCCATTTTCTAACAATCCCCCACGAATCCATACAGAAATGCAAATACATATCTATCCTTATCATGACTTGTTTTTTTCAGAGTAGGTACCCTTCCGGGTTTGAACCCTCCTAAGTCCTCTACTTCGATGGCTACCGGATTCAGATGGAATGTTTCACCTTGAATCTTTATCCGTTTGGTGTAACCACACTCCATAGACGACGACAAGTCAAAGGCTATGGTGCCAATCTACGGCTTTGAGACGTTAATGGTCATGTCTCGATCCTGTTCGTCGAATGTTTCAAGGAATAACCCTTTCCTCTAATTGCGACCACACAATTACATTCGCTTAGCTGGGCATCTCCAGAGATGTACTGCTAGCATCTCGTCAAATGACTTGACCCCATTCAGAGTTCAAATAACTCTTGCTATTCTGGCAGTTACAGTACCTTTTAGGTTTACAGGGGATAGACTCCAGATACGTAAGTATCAATCTATGTAGTTAAAGGTACAACCAATTCACCCTTACAACTTGTTATTACCACATTGAATACACTTTCGAGGGATCTCCTCTCATGTGTATTGGGTTCCCGCTGTAGATGAATTATTATGGGCTATCAGTCCCATCCCCAACCTAGACTTAAGGACTACAGCATTCTCAAGCCCCTTAGTCAAAGGATCAGCTAGGTTTTCTTGAGTTCCAATAAACTCAACAGCTATGATCCTGTCAGACATTAGACCCCTTATAGACTTTAGTCTAACTTGGATATTTCTCTTTGTTTTTACATTATACTTCTTGCTGTTTATCTTGTCGATAGTTGTACGACTATCACAATGAACAGAAAAAGAAGGAAGCTAGTGGACGACTTACTACAGGTAACATTGACATAAGTCCATGTAACCATTCAGCCTCAGTCCCCGTGGCATCTAATGCACACAACTCAGCCTCAAAAGTAGACCGAGTTATAATAGTCTGTCTAGAAGACTTCCAAGATACTGCTCCACCCGCTAGGGTAAACATGTATCCAATCACTCCATTGGAACCAGACTTCTTAGCTATCCAACTTGCATCACTATATCCCTCTAGCACTCCAGGAAACCTCCTGTAATGCAAACCAAGATATATGGTGCCTTTTAGATATCTAAGCACTCTATCAAGAGCATCCCAATAAGTCTTGTTTGGACAGCTTGTATATCTTGCTAACTTAGACACTGAATATGAAATATCTAGCCTAGTACCATTAGCAAGATACTGCAAACTCCAAATAATATGAGAATACCTTAACTGAGACACAGGTACTCCTGAACTATTCTTGATAAGGGCAATTTTAGGATCATACGGAGTACTTGTGATTCTACAATTTGAATAACCATACTTCTCAAGTATAGATTTCTCTAAATAATGAGATTGTGACAAGGTTATTCCATCAGTTGACTGAGTCAACTTTGTTAACTCGAATAACTTGTAGAAGGGGGGGTTGAATACATGTTATATAATCGTGTCTGATTTTTGCTTGATTATATGGACAAGAATAAACGAATGAATCAAACTCTGTTTGTATTAATAAGATCAAATACAAACTCTACCAAAGGTGTACAATACCTTTAGCAGCTCCTGACAATACAAATTTCTCTCTGTTTGCACTCTCGCATACTTACGATTACAAACCTCACGAACACCTTTTACAATGATATAGAGAGAGTATTTATAATGCTACCTATCAACTAATAACAGAAAGATATAATCTATACATGACAATGTTCTGCCTTCTAGTCGATAGTTTCCTTCAATAGAAAACTCTTTCCTTCATAATATCTTCTTGCTTGTTCCTCAAACAACGATCCTGTTTTATATCACTTGCCAGTTTCTGTAGCATCCACAATGACATCATCAGTAACACGACTGATATTAGGATTTCATCTTGCATCAGTATCTGATCATCATCAGTATTAGACCGTTATCAGGATTTGCTCTTTGTTCCTGACATGTAGTCTCCGATACACTATTCATTCCTGACTAAACTGTACAGATAACTGTTTTACACATAAATCCTATATATAGTGCTAAATCCTTTATAAGATCAGGATTACAAGAAGTATAATGTGTAAATTCTATTCTTAACATCACAACTTATGAATTATTTTTAACAATCTCCCCCTATTTATGCTTTAAAAACTGAAGCATAAATCTAAGTTGTGGATGTCAAAACATATAACAATACAGCCAGAATAGAATTTATGAATGTAGAATTATGAAGTTAAGTACCTCCTTCCCAGATGTAGACGTTTATCTAGTACTTAGAAGAAAGAATTTTAAATATTAATGCTGCTCTTCCTTTACCACTCCCTAGCTGAGATTCACCACGGTCACTCCTAGTTCTGCTTTTTACTTCCCTTTGTCTGCTCTTTATCTCCCCCAGTCTGGTGTTGTTGTTGTCTTTGAATTGTCTTTATCTCCCCCTTTTTGACATCAGCAACATTAATTCCAAGAGATTCAGAAACAGAACAAATGATATTCATCAGAACTGCTTGATTTTCCATAATTGTGACTTGGTTATCTTCAAGTGATTGAAGTCTTGTTTGCATAGCAATTTGAGAATTCTGAATATCTTTCAAAACATCAGAATGAACTTCAGTGTTGGAAGTGCTTCTAGTGTCTTCAGAATCAGAATCAGAAAGAACTGTATCTTCAAGTCTTGTAGAAGAAGTTGCTTGAGTTGTATGATATTCAAGTAATAAAACCTGATTAGAAGTATCAACATCTTCATCTTTCTGATCTGGAGCTGAAACATGATCATCATCTCCTTCACCAGTATTCTGTGTACTAAAATCTTCAAATCCTGACTCCTCCTTAGAGTGATCAGAGACTGTAGATGTCTCAATTCTAGCTAATATTGGAAGTACATATAAAGGAACACTAGGATCATTAGGAACTTCATCTGGTACATATGTATCAAGAGATTGCTTTATCCTGGCACCTCTTCTGTTAATAATTCCTGCAAGCCTCTCCTTTTGCTTCTGAGCTTTAACTTCTGGCTTTGCATTGTGATGTGCTAGGTCATTCTTCTGATACATTTTGATGAATGAATAAGTACCAGCATCCATACCCTAATTTTCAGACCAAGATTCAGGAAAAACCTGATCCCAGAAATCAAATGATGGTTTTCTAATTTTCTCTCCCTCACTATGGAGTTGATCATCCATACCCTCATTCTCACTTTGAATTACTAAAGTCAACACTCTTTCTACCTCACCTTTTGCCTGGTCAGGAGCCAGCCTCTCAGTTTGTGGATCTAAGTCCATCTTTTCAAGTGTATCACTCAAATTTGGATAAGTGCTCTCATGACCTACAGAAAAATAGGGGCTAGAAGGAGTTTTCATACCTAAACTCACATGGAGAGAGGGTTCCTCATATGGCAAGGGGCTTGAGGTTTTCTCCAAGGAGTGAGCTGTTATAGTCTCTGAACCCATACAATCATCTTCTTTCCTTCCAGAGACTACAGGCTCCAGTATACCACTTTCAGGTTCTTTACTAGACTATGATGTCTTCAGTAATACTTCATTAGACACCATAGTTAGTACATCACCGTCTTTAAGTGTTGTTTGCTGAGACTCACCCTCAAGGTGGATAGACTCCGACTGAACAATGTTTGTTTGATCTTCAAGAAAACCAGTCAAAGTTATTCCTCCCATATCATAGGGTATCTCACTTGCATTCTCAGTCATCACAAAAGTCCTTTCAGCATTAGCTATCACAGTTCCTGAGTCATCATTCCTCTGACTAGATGGTTCTTGTGTCGCAGTGACTATGATCTGATCTTTCCTACTATTCACCACTGGTACAATAGTACTTTCTATTGACTGCTTCCCTCTATCTACTTCCTCCAGTTGTTCACCTTGAGCTGAGGCATCTTCAATAATGACATCTTTGTCAAATAAATATGCATGAAGTGATTGAAGTGCAACATGCTTTGAGAGTCCAAGTTTCTTGACTAATTGTCTTCTGACAGAAACATAGAAATACATCTTCATTAAGTCAAGTCTTTGATGTAGAAGTCCATATTCTTCAGGAAATGAAAGTCTAGGAACACTTTCACTTAGAAAATTTAGAACTGGCCTGGAAAGCTTCACTTTTAGAGAGATAAGTCCCATAGCCATTCTGTATGACAATGTAGTTTCCCATGAAGAATCAATATCCAGATCTCTCTTGTCAGATACTGACATAGATGTAGCTTGATGTGTAGAAACCAGCATAATGTTAGTTGGACTAGACTCTGTGTGTGTAGGTGACAATTGAATCTTTCTCCTTGTTCTCCTGGTATAGTGAGCAAAAGATTTATCCTGAGAAGACTCAAGAGGTGTAGACACAGAAGTGATCTTGGGATGAGATCTTTCTTCAATAGACACAGTCTTTTGAGAGACAGTATCCAGTAACTGTTTTCCTTTTTTAAGTACTACAGCCTTTTGGGAGACTGCAGCCTGGCTGTGGCTAGGTTTTACATCTCTTTGTGTTAACAGAGAAAGTTGAATTGCAGCCTTCAATTCTGCTCTCTCAGCAAGAGTTAAATCATCATCATCTTCACTAGAATTACTACTACTTGACACAACAAATCTTCTCTTCCTTACAACCGATGTCTTTTGAGAAACACCAGAGGTTGGTTTCTTTGAAACAATAGGTTGTGGATCAAAATTTGGTTCTTGAATTGTTTCAGAGAATATAATATTTTGGGCTACTTGGGTAGACACAGGTGGGTTCTCCTCCAATTGAGATTCCTGAGTCATTTCACCACAAAAGAAAGAAGAATTGTAGAGAATTGCAGGTATTTCATCTAGATTCTTTTCATTGTCCTTCTTTATAATGTCAGAGAAAATTCTCTTTTGCTGTACATAAGAAGAAACACAATGTTCCCTACCAAATCTAGCTTGAACATCAGGAATAAAATGGTTAATAAACAATTGCATAAATCTATGATAATAAACCATTTTCCTGCTTTGATCTCTTAACCCAAGTTTAATACTTATCTGACTTAAGATAATGTGACCAATGTTAATTACTCTGTCATAAAGCAAACTATAAGCAATATGTGATGTAACAGAAGTAATTTGCTGAAAAGAACTACATTTTCCAGTAAAACATTTAGCAATTTGATCAAAGAAGAAAGACCATTCCTTTCTAAGAAAAGACCTATTCAACTGCCTCATGTTGTCTAGAGGTCCACTATAACCTAATTTAGACAACATAGTTCTCACATTATCATCAGATGGTTCATTTGCACAATTATCAGTAACAGATAAGCGAAGTACTGAATTAACAACAGATTCAGTAATATCAAATGAATCTTGTCCTAAGTGAAGAACAATCTTACCTGATTGACTCTGAGTAGAATCAATTACCTCAGCATTCTCCCAAGCTTGTGAAACATCTGCTTGTTTAATTTGTGGAGATGCTGTCAATGCATAACTTAATGGTCCATTCACCAGAAAGTCCATGATTGGATGAAAATCAGTTAATACTCCTTCCTTGTTGGTGATAGCTGCTACATGATTGTTCATCATAAAATCAAAGTCACCAAACTTGAAAGCTACTGACTTAGGTAATCTTCTCTGAGTCGCCATTTTTTATCTGAAAAGAACTTGGAAAAATTCTTGAAATGGATTAGTGATTTTGAAAACTAGAGAGTGTTTTTGCTTTAAAGAATGTAAAATTAGAGAAAGCAATTACACGATTAGAGTTTCAAAACAAATATATTTCACAAATCTTTCAGACCACTATCCCACGTTGACACGTAGATTGACAGATGTCAGTCCCTGAAAAAATGCGGTTATCCATGATTTTTGGAAAATAAAATCCAAAATTGATTTTCATGAAATAAATCAGGGTATAAATAATCAATACTGATCAGCTTCCTTTTCCTGTTGTCACCTCCATCAAAATAATCACTAAAAACCATGTGATTTAAAAATAATAATAATTCTCAAATCCTGATGGTCACACTTGAAATCCTGATCAATATCATCCTGATTCCAGAGACTTAATATGGAGTTTCCACGTGGCATTTTTCTTTTATCTGAAAAAGAAATAAACAATTAATCTGAACAAAAATCAATTGATTAGATATATTCAACATTTCTTGAAAACAAGAAATACAGTCACACGCAATAATTAACATCTGACTTCATTAAAACTTCCAAGTGACTGTTCAGCTTCTCACATCTTTCTATAAAAGAAACAGACGCCTTATGCCATTCTCCATAAACCTTTCAATTTCTTTTCTTCTCACCAATGATTCTCAAACCAAAGTTCCATTCAAACCCATTCTTTAGATTCTTCACAGTCGATGAACATCCTGTTCTTGATCATCTCTTTGAAAAGATGACTCTTCTCATCGAACTAATCATGGATGGATTAGTTTCAGATAATATCCAGAGGTTTCTCCTAGAACATCCATCTGTTGGATACAATCTTCCCCTAACCTCCTCAAAACTTGAGGATGAAGAATTTGGTCGAGAGTCTGAGGTTGATCTTGATGGAGATGCTATTCATTTAAGTTAGCTACTCTCATTCAAGTCGCCCAGACAAGGAATCCAAGAGTAGACGAAGCTATTCAATCCCTTGATGAATTTCTTGAGATGCTCCTTGTCCTATACCTCAGAATTCATTTCATTAGACAAGTATAGAATTATCAGTAGAAGTTAGACAAAAAGATGTTGTATTTCATTTCCATATATGTAATGCTTTCAATTAATGAAAATACAATTTCTTGTTATCTACTTGTCTTTTAATTATTGAATGATGTATAAATTATCAGTATGCAAATATTAAAACTTGCTGGCATAGACTTAACACATCACAGAACTAGATTAATACACAAAGTAAACGTCATGATCTGAAACAATCTTCACAATCCTAATACTGACACAATACTGATGATGTCAGCATCCTGATAACAAATCTAATCCTGATGATTATTAACAAGTCTATCATACTGAAATTTATCAAGGCAAAGTGTTATAGCTAAAGCATTTAACAATCAAATATAGATCCTGACAAGACTATCAAGTCTATAAGCTAAAAACAACATACCTTGCTACTTTTGCAGATGTTAAAGATCTAGAAATTTAACATTCCTAACTCACTTACTAATCTACTGAATGTAGTCTCATCAAGTGGTTTAGTTAGAATATCTGCAAGCTGTTTGTCAGTAGGAACAAAATGAAGTTCCACAGTACCATTCTCAATATGTTCTCTAATAAAATGATACCTGACATCAATGTGCTTATTCCTTGAATGTTGAACTGGATTTTCTGCAATTTTAATAGCACTAGTATTATCACAAAACATAGGAATATTACTAAGTGTCATACCATAATCCAGCAACTGATTTCTTATCCAAAGGAGTTGTGCACAACAACTGCCTGCTGCTATGTACTCAGCTTCTGCAGTTGAGGTTGAAACAGATTGTTGCTTCTTGCTTGCCCAAGAAATCAATCTATTTCCCAAAAATTGACATGTACCTGTAGTGCTTTTCCTGTCTATCTTACACCCTGCATAATCAGAGTCTGAATAGCCAATTAGAAAGAAATCAGATTCTCTAGGGTACCACAAACCAAGATTTGGAGTTCCTTTGAGATATCTAAAAATTCTCTTCACAGCAATTAAATGAGATTCCTTAGGATCACTTTGGAATCTAGCACATAAACAGGTAGAAAACATTATATCTGGCTTACTTGCAGTTAGATATAACAATGAGCCTATCATGCCTCTATAACTAGTATTATCCACACTCTTTCCCTTAGGATCTGAGTCTAGTTTAGTGGCTGTTGCCATGGGTGTTTTTGCAACTGCACAATCTTGAAAGTCAAACCTTCTTAAAAGATCTTTGATATACTTTGACTGATTAATAAAATACCAGTCTCAGTCTGTTTGACCTGCAAGCCTAAGAAATAATTTAATTCACCCATCATGCTCATCTGATACTTAGACTGCATAAGCTTGCTAAACTTAGCACACAACTTTTCATTAGTAGAACCAAAAATAATATCATCAACAGAAACTTAAACTAAAAGCAATTCACCTTTTATCTTTCTAAAGAATAGAGTTTTGTCAATTGTACCTCTTGTGAAGCCATTTTCAAGAAGAAATTTAGACAAAGTCTCATACCATGCTCTTGGTGCCTGCTTTAGTCCATAGAGTGCCTTGTCAAGTTTGTAGACATGATTTGGAAACTTTGGATCAACAAATCCAGGTGGCTGTTCCACATACACTTCCTCATCAAGTTTGCCATTTAGAAAAGCACTCTTTACATCCATCTGATATACCTTGAATTTTGAATGAGCTGCAAATGCAAGAAACATTCTGATTGCTTCCAATCTTGCTACCGGTGCAAAGGTCTCATCATAATCAATGCCTTCTTCCTGAGAATAACCCTTAGCCACCAATCTTGCTTTGTTTCTTACAATCATACCAGATTCATCTAGCTTGTTTCTGAAAACCCATCTTGCACCAACAATAGATCTATCTTTAGGTGTTGGTACCAGTTTCCAGACTTTGTTTCTTTCAAACTCATTTAACTCCTCCTGCATTGCTATTACCCAATTAGGATCCTGTAAGGCTTCTTCAACCTTCTTAGGTTCATTCTTTGAGAGAAAGCAACTATACAATCATTCATTTCGAATTGATCTTCTAGTTCGAACACCACTATTTGGATCACCAATAATCAAATCTTCAGTATGATCCTTGGTCCATTTTCTAACAGGTGGTAGATTGACTCTGCTAGTCTCTCCCCCTAAGTTAGTGGTATCTCTTGTAGAAGAATTCTCTCTGCCTTCAATAACTCCCCTTTGATCAGTAGAATCAGTAGATTCCATATTGCTGCTAGTTACTGATCTTCCTTCAGTAGACTCTGAAAGATCAGTTCCTGATGGAGTAGACTCTGAAAAGTCAATTCCTGATGGAGTAGACTCTGAATAGCTAGTCTGCTCCTGATGATCTCTGTGTTCTCTTTGATTTATTTGCTCCCCCTCAACAGTAGTATTCCTTTGAGAAGCAATAGAAATTTCTTCTGGAGAACCTTCATCATCACTGGAGAGTATCTCAGAATTCTTCAGATTTTCAAATTCCAATTTGTCATGGCTTTCATCAGTTTGCAGAATTCCAAATTTCTTATCATCAAATGCAACATGAATTGATTCTATAACAATGTGAGTTCTGAGATTATAAACTTTGAAGGCCTTAGATGCTGAATCCTAAAAAAAATTGCATCCGATTTGGCTTCAAATTTTCCAAGTTGTTCTGGATGAACTTTTAGGACATAGCATTTGCATCCAAAGATGTGAAAATATTTCACACTTGGTTTCTTTCCTTTGATCATCTCATAGGGAGTTTTTCCATGACTATTTACCAAGGTACAGTTTTGAGTGAAACATGCAGTGTTAATAGCTTCTGCCCAAAAGTAGGTTGGAAGTTTTGCATCTGCAAGCATGGTTCTTGCTGCCTCTATGAGAGTCCTGTTCTTTCTTTCCACTACACCATTCTGCTGAGGTGTACCAGGTGCAGAAAACTGTTGAGTGATTCCATTGTCTGCACAAAACCCCTCCATTGTAGAATTCTTGAATTCTGTACCATTGTCACTCCTAAGTACTTTAACTTTGTACTCAGAGTTATTCTGAATATTCTTTACAAGTTCAATGATTTGCTGAGGAGCTTCATCCTTCTTGTGTAGAAAGAACACTCATGTAAACCGTGTGAAATCATCCACTATCACTAGAGCATATCTTTTCTTGCTGATAGACATAATGTTTACTGGACCAAACAGATCAAGATGTAGCATGTGAAATGGTTCAGTAATCGAATTTTCTGTCTTGCTCTTGAAAGTGGTTCTTCTTTGCTTTCCAAGCTGACATGCATCACAAAGTCCATCTTGCACATAATTTGCCTGAGGTAGGCCTCTCACCAGATTGTGCTTAACAAGTTGATTAAGCTTCTTGAAATTAAGATGTGAGAGCTTCTTGTGCCAATTCCAGCTTTCATCACTTGTTGCTTTGATGTAGAGACATCTAACAATTCCTTTAGATGTATCACTTAAGCTGGCTTCATATATGTTACCATGTCTTTGACCAGTTAGAACAATGTCTCCATTCTGCATATTCAAGATTTTGCATCCTTCTTTGTCAAAGATTGATTTGTAACCTTTATCACCCAGTTGACTTATGCTTAAAAGAGTATGTTTCAAGCCTTCAACCAGTGCTACATTTTCTATGATGACATTCCCAAAAACAATTGAGCCATATCCCAGAGTTTCTCCTTTGTTGCCATCTCCAAAAGATATTACTGGGCCAGCTCTCCTTTCAAACTTTGTAAGCAGGGACTTCTTTCCAGTCATATGTCCAGAGCATCCACTGTTCAAGATAATTGAATGCTTCTTTCCTGTGCCATGCAAACAAAAAGTAACTAGTTAGAATTTTTTAGGACCCAACTTTGATTGGATCCTTTCTTACTAGATTTAGAAACAACAGGCTTTGAGAATTTTGCTTTTACTTTACCTGTTGCAGAGTCAACCTTAGACTCTGATTTCACAAACTATTTGTGACTAGGAGTTTCAGATTTCAAAGAATAATAGTCATAATACAGTTCATGATATTCTCTACACATGTAAATGGAATGAAGTAAACTACCACAATGATAACAAGCTTTTTGTGGTTGGTATTGAATTTTCTGAGTCTTGGGGAATCTGGACTCAGTTTTCCAAGAAGGTTTTTGATTGCAGTCTAGGGCCAAATTGTAATAACCCGGATTTTTCAAGAAATGATTTATTATTATTTCAATAATAATATTGTTTTCCTAAAATGAGGAGGAATTTTTTTTATTTTATTTAATTATTTAATTATTTTCGGTTAAGTGGAACCGGGACCCTTTTAAAAATTTTATGGACCGAGTAGATATCTCGAGTCAATAAATTATTTGGATAAAGACTTAATTTTGGAATGTGAAATTATTCAATAAAGATTTTATTTTAAATTATTGAATAATTTAGGGATTTTAAAATCCTTAGAAAATGTTTATTTTAATTATTTGAGGATTTGTAGAAATTACTCGATTAATATATAAAACCAATAATTTGAGGTTTTACTAAAATAATAGTGTTTGTAGTATTTTTATAAAGCCCTGTAAATTGTGAATTATGAATCACAATTATTATTTTTATGAATTGTTTTTATAAATTATTAATATTTGTAAAATGCATATCAATTTAGAAAATTGAGATTTAATTCCAATTCTTTCTCCAAAAGTCTTTAAAAATATTATAGTATTTAATTATGCTAGAAATTTTATTTTTACAAATTAGAGTTTTAACTCTAAATATTATTTAGAGTATGTAGTGATTAATTGTATTGTTTTAATTGTTATTGGGCTTGGGCCCATTAGGGTTAAACAAAACACAACACCCAACACATATTATACACACACGATACACACACAAACACGCACAGAGGAGCCGCACAAATCAGATCGGGGGGGAGGGGGAAAGAAATCAGCGGGGAGGAAGAGAGAAATGCATTGGGGGTTTGTATGTATAGATATATGTGTGTATGTATAGCGTGTGTTTAGTGTGTGGGTGATGGTGTTTGCGAGGATGAGCAGCAGTGGGAGGCGTCGGATGGCAGGAGGCGCGGCGTCGGACCTGCAGCAGCGGCGACGGACGTCCGGCGGGGGCTAGTGGCGGCGTGGCTGCGCAGGGAGGTGGCCGGTGGCCTGGCAGTGATGAGTTGCAGCGCAGGAGAGGGAGAGAGAGAGAGAGAGAGAGAGAGAGAGGAAGGAGAGAGATTTTGGGGAAAAATGGATTTTTCCGACGAATCGAAGCGGAAATCGAAATGGTATAATTTCGTGTCTACCTATTCAATTTCCGTATTTTAAATTATTTAATTGTTTTAAATTAGTTAGTTGTAAATTATGAGATGTATGTGTTAATTTTGATAATTAGTGTATATTGAATTTGGAGAAAATGGTTGTGATTTAATTAGTTAAATTGTGAGTATATAGCTTAATTGTAGTAGTTTAATTATTAAATTTAATTTGTGAGTTAATGTGTTAATTTTAGTAGTTAGATTAATTTCCGAGATTTAATTCGGAAGGTATGTTTGTAATTATAATTGTTGAGTTTAATTATGAGTCCGATTAAAGGTTCGTATAACGCCCTAGAAAATTTCGAATTTCGAATTATTTATTTAATATAGATTATGAATTTTATTATGTGAGTATTGTTGTAAAAATTGAAACGTATGTGAAATTTTTTTTTTCTTATGTGCTTATATGATGAGTTGGATAAGTGGTGAAGGTCTGTATATTTTTATTTGTATTTTTGAGGATTTCAGTATATTTAAATCATGTATTTTTGATCCTCTGTAAATTTTATAAAATTATCGGAGGGCTTAAAAATCATGAAATCTTTTATAATATTATCTTTGTAGAATTATTTAGTTTTAAAAATTTTTGGGAGAATTAATTTGGGTGTGTAAGTGTTTTAAATTGATTTTATGAGTTATATTGCATTTAGCGCATCAAAACTTGTAAAATTCATATTAAATTCGTTCTTGATCATAAAAATATTTTGAAAAAATGGGGAGATAGCTATTTTTATTTTCAACATTTTAAAAATGACTTTGTGATTTTTCTTAAATACTACCCATTTATTTCTATTTTACCCAGCTGATTTTATTGTTGTTAAATAGAAATTTTATTAACAAATATCAAAATAACTTCATTTCTTTAAAACCAAAATCAGTTTTTCCCGGATAATATCATCGATCTCTTATCCCTGCTCTCTCTCATTTTCTCTCGAAGTTTCTCTATGGTTCTTCTCTCCCTATCCTATCTCTCTCAAATTTCTCTTATAGCTCTCTCTCTCTCTCTCTCTCATTTTCAATTTAAACCTCTGTTCCTGATGACCATACTAGCGAAATCGCGAGTTGTTGTCACAAGAGTCTTCCTCTCTCGTTCTCTGTTCAATTTTGAGGTCGATTCTAGCATCTGCAAGATTTAGAATTCGGATGTTGGGAGAAGGGTTCGAGTTTGGGTTTTGTTGCTGAGGTTAATTTATGTTTATGTCAAGTTGATTGTTTGTGATGGAATGGGGTGTTTGTATTTAAATTATGTGTGTGTATTGCCAAATCTGTATGTCTGTGATAGAGGTAATTCAAGTATTTTAGAATGGTTTGATAGTAGTTAGAATGATTTATAATTATGGTAAAGATTGTAATGATTTCTTTCGTTCTATTTCCTCTTTAGTTCTTATGTACAAGGTGATTTTAATTGTTGTGTGTTAAGCTGAGGAAAGGAATGAATTATGGTGGTGTTGGAGGTCGTATGAGTATCAAGAAGGGAGAGGCCGAGACAGGGGTGTAGATTGAAGGAGATGGAGTAAAAAAAAAAAGAAGGGGAAGGGAACTTATATGTGTGCTTGACTGTTTGGTCCAGGTGTGTGTGTTCGAGGGTACTTGTGCAAGCATTTATGTGACAGCCCCAAATCCGGGGTCATGAATCTGGGCCATCACGAACCAACTTCCATTCAAAATCAATATCTCTTGGGTTTTTTTTTTTTTTTAATTAATACTTATGCAATTGACCCCACAGTAATACACACACACACACACACCAGTCATATGCTCAGAGAACAACATTCACCATAATAAAAGTTTAAAGTTAAACAGTTATTACAAACCCAGAATCATACTTAAGTACATTGTTGAGTGATGCTTCTACAAGAAGCATTTCAACAACCAAATTTATTTCAACCTTACACACTTACACACTTCATATACATAAGACCACTAAACCCCTTGCGCTGGTCATCTACCTCGGGGATTGATGCTAACGAGCTCTCAGAAGGTCGCCTTTCCCTTACCCTCTTGCGGGGCGTTCTGCGTATTATTGGCATACCTAGCTGTATATAGATAAGTAGCAAGAGTGAGCTATAATAGCTCAGCAAGATAATATTGTAAACTGGAATTTAAAATGTACCCAAGTATACATGTATATACATATGTAAGCAGTAACCAAATTATAAACTTTAAGGAAGAATAAAACTCTTATTTAATAATACATCATCCACTTACTTTTATAAGAAAGAAATCTAGAATAATACAGTATCAGTTTCTCTTCTTAAATAATATAACAATCAATATAATCTTTCAGTGTAATATTTCAGGATAATATGAATACTTACTTAAATCTCTTACTATCATCATCTCATTTCCTTCTTATGTAACAATTTTTA
Source organism: Kitagawia praeruptora (assembly GCA_037693485.1). Lineage (NCBI taxonomy): Eukaryota > Viridiplantae > Streptophyta > Magnoliopsida > Apiales > Apiaceae > Kitagawia > Kitagawia praeruptora. Next base: position 120,410,604 of record CM075352.1, read on the forward strand.
TAAATTAATATAAAATCAGTTTCTCTTCATCTATAACAATAATTCCACCTTTCATATCATTTTCCCTTTCCAGTATACCAATCTGACTTTATCATTTATTCTTTATTCACATATTGTAGGGGTTTTCACTGTTGCCGAATACGTGAGGCTCGATGATCAGTCGCCCTCCGTATCCGTCCCTTTTTACTACCGGTAGACGGAGGTAGGTCTGCCACCATCCCCCAGGAGGAAGGTCTACCACTACATCCTCCTTCGGCAACTCTTGGGCCGAAATGAAACATTAAGTGCTGGACTGTGCAACTTCCACACAGCCTCTTACGCTTATTAAGTGCTGGACTGTGCAACTTCCACACGGCCTCTTACGCTTATTAAGTGCTGGACTGTGCAACTTCCACACGGCCTCTTACGCTTACTGTTGTAAATTCCCCTTTTTATAAGATTATTATTCAATTTATCAACACCATTTCACATTTCCATTCCCGTATATCACTTCCATTCTCGCACATTATTTCTATAAAATATATGTATATAACATACACTAAAAAGAATGTTTATAATATAGCATTATAAACCATAATACCCTAGATAACAACTGATACCATTCTCTTTCATATCTCTTTTACCCTAGAGCATATTCGCTCCATTCGTAATCATCTCTATATTCATATTTCAGAAAACATATACATCTCTCTTTAACTTCCCACAATCAAGAGAATATATTCTTTGCAATATAGCAACAAAAGCATCACATATACATAAATATATTCCATGATATCATTATTATTCCGAAGATAAATAATTTTTAAAGTAGGGATAGAAGAATCTTGCCTCGGTTTCTGTATCCTGACAGTAAGGCTGGTTCCTCCTCCGGAATTTCTATAAACACAAAAGGACCGTTATTAGAATACCACATCTCTTACTCACTACCCTCTTGTATAACAAAACCCTTTACACTTCAACATATGTATAACGTATTATTATTACCCCAAAGGTTCAAGGACTTAACCATTTATAAGCTCAATCGAAGTTTCAGGGGTTTTCGCCATTTTCCCTAACGACCATACTTAACTGTAAAAATTCTCAGAAAATATGAATTTCGAATTTTAATGTAAGGTCAACTGTAAAGGGTCCTCTGACCACCCTACTACATTATCCCAAAATTTCGTGGCTTATAAAAATGTCTAAGTATGGTAACTTTAGCCTCAAAGTTGATACAATTACATTTTCTCGGTTATCGAACACCTTTCACTAAAACTGACTTTTCTCCTAAACCGTTCATCAGATTTTAACGCACCTTATATCGAAACGATCTATGAACCAAGCTCTATCATTTCATGGTCAATTGGTAACCTAAGCAGTGAGGTACCGTACGAATACATGGGTCACAAAACAGGGCAGATTTCGTTCTAACGAAAATCGGACATTATAACGGCTATATTTTCGTACTTTCCAAAATCAAACTCCTCCAAAATCAATCATCAAACACAATAATCTTCACCTACACCATGTGGTCTTCATTACCAGCCATGGTTACAATCCCAAACTCCTTCCAAAATCAACTTTAATCACTTACAAACACTTATAACATCATAAACATAACCTTTATACCACTTAATCACTAAACATAACAATATCCATCATAAACACAAAAGGGCAAGCATGATTATACCTTCTTGAAGCTTTTATAACTCTTAAAAATCCTTGATAAACCTTGGGCACTCCTTAAACAACCTTAGATTAACTTAAATCAACTAAAGGAATCATAAAAACCAAGTTAGTTTCTTGAAACCACTATTCATCACTATTCATCAAGCAACTTTCATGAATTTATTACCTTGGCAAATGATGTTAGATGGCTATGAAACTTGGTGGGTATCTCTTTCTAGTCTCCAAGAACCTCCATGATTTTTCTCTTGATTTGTTATTGGCTAGAACTTGGGTTTTGGATTTTATTTTCTCCTTTTTTCTTGAAAATTCGAATGGAAGAAGATGATGGAAGGGGAGAGATTTTTGTGCTTGCTTTGATCTTATCTTGACTTAATTACTTGTTAATCTAGAGTCTTGTGGAAGCTTGGAAGATATTTTGTGTTTAAAACCTTGCAAAGTTACTAATTTACCCTTAAAAACAAGTTAATGACTAATGACACCACTTTGATAATCCAATAACCTCTTTTCTTGTTTTCCTAAGTAAAATGCCAATCACATTGGTAGATAATAATGTGGTATGTATCCTTGTTATATCCCTAATCTTGGTTGCTTAATCTCCATATCCGTCTAATTGTGGTTCGTTTCGAATGTACCTCATTATCTCAGTGGTTTTGAAATCATTTAACAATCCAAATTCCATTGGTATTCTCTTAACTTAATAATCCCCTGGCTCAAATCTAAATTCACTAATCCCTCAATATATAATTCTTATAATGTTTCCATGCTCCTTAATGTCCAATAGAAGCTTATTCGAAATCAAAATCCTCAAAATCCATGTTTCAGGAATTTCTGAAATCTAACGTCATTTTGAGTCACTTATTTTCATTGTACAACACTAATATGGTTTCTGTTTATTCATTTTCCATTTCCTTTATAGAGTACCTATATACCATTTCTCTAAATCCTCGAAATTTACTATTCATGTGACCACTGTAGCATTACTGAAGTTAGGGTTATTACATCCTTCCCCCCTTAAAAGGATTCCGTCCCGGAATCACGTCAAAAATGTCCATAGATACCTTTTCATTTACACCTTATAACTTCTATATCACTTTCTCCATCTTTTTTCCTTCATACTATCTCTATCTTGTTTGCGCAAAATTACACCAACATAAACTTGCTTGTCATTCATCGACATTCCTCTTTTAATTATGGGTATCGGCCACCACATTGGCCTCTCCTGAATGGTAGTGTATCTCACTTATGGTTTATCCCTATGTTGATCTCTATCATGACATAAAATATACATATTTCGCTCTTATTATATCTTGTCTCTGTAAAATCTTCCAGAAACCCAACTAGAATAAGATTCTTTGAAACAATTGTAAGAAAATATTACCTATAATATATATTTCCTGTTCGTATATAAACAAGCCTGTGGTTTACCCCCAAAATACTATTATTCTCCTTTTCATAGAATTTCTAACCCCTAACAGATATTGATTTTCCTTATCTAGATTATCAACCTATCTATACCATTCATTGACCACATTGATTCCTAACCAAACATTTACACTAAAAATTTAAATACTAGAAAAATGTTCACCTGTATCTGCATCCGGCTTTCTCAATGCCTCTCCTAAAGTCATATTGTACACCCTGGCAATAGGTCTATTTGAAGCAGTCATACTTTGTCCTGGTGCGGACGACTCACCGGAACGGCAATCTCTGGCAAAGTGTCCTAATTTCCCACACTGGTAACACTTCATTTCACTCTTATCGACTAATGGACACTTGTCTAGAAAATGCCCCTTTTGTCCACACTTAAAGCAAGTTATTCCTAACACTCTACACACTCCTGAATGCTTCTTACCACACGTGTTACAATCTGGCAATGGTGGTCGCGATTGATTGGACTGAAAGGTTCCTGCGGATCTACCACCCTGATTCACCGTCTCACTGGTAGTCTTATTATTCCCTGACTTTCCAAACTGGGGTTTTTGTCCTTTACCAAATTTATTAAAGTAGCTTCCCTCACTTGAACCTCCTTTTGGACCCTCAAATTTTCTTTTCTTGTTCTCTCGACCTAATTGGTTTTGTTCACTCTCGGCCTCGATAATAGATGCCTTCTGAACCACCGCAGCATAATCAGTCAACTCAAATGGTGCCACTCTAGTACGTAGCCATGGTTTCAATCCTTGTTGAAACCTCTTCGCTCGTTGCTCTTCAGTACGCACGAATTCTGGAACAAACCTAGACAGTTCGGTAAATTTCGTTTCATACTCAGCCACTGTTAGATTTTCCTGCTTTAGCTCCAAAAATTTTATTTCCATCTGGTTCTCTAAGTACCTAGGGGAATATTTGTCTAGAAACACCCTAGTGAAACGCTCCCAGGTTATCACTCCCGCTCCTTCGAGATTTTTCTTAGCTTCCCACCAATAATTTGCCTCTCCCTTTAGGAGATAGGCTGCAAAGATTGTCTTCTGATCTTCCTCTACCCTCAGTATCTCAAAAGCCTTCTCCATCTCTTTCAGCCATGCCCTGGCTGCTACTGGGTTAGTGGTTCCCTCAAATTCTGGGGGTTTTAGTGACTTAAAAGCACGAAAAGAGTTAGCTGCCTGGTTGGGAAGAACAGGTGGTTGTTGCGGATTCTGTGGATTAGCTAAATTCTGCCTCAAAAGTTCCATAAATTGGTTAAAAGGGTCACCACCCTGATTTCCCTGTTGGCCAGTTGATTCATCTTCTTCTTCCTCATGGTCTTGTTCATTATGAGCGTTTTCACCCTGCCTATTATGACTTCCTTCCTCTCTCTCATTTTCCCTTGCATTCGCTCTATTATTACGCTTAGGCGGCATGATTCTGTATATAACAATATTCTTCATTAATCACCCAAATTTAAGGTACAACATTCATCATTCCCATATACATCATTCTCATATACACAATTATATCACTAGTTAACTCATTTATATACCATAATATTCTCGACTCAACTTTAGCAATTAAGCGTATCACCTTTAGCACAATAACCTTTTCATTTAAGTCAATCACCTTATATACATCAATATCCTTGAATCTCAACATTTAATATCAAAATACAATAGAATTTAGACAGAATACACAAACTTCATTAATTATCCCCACTTCCTTTGTTTATCCTTATTCTAACTTTTCCTCAAAATATACCTTACTCTCAATAGTAAATCTTAATTATACCTTAAAATTCCTCATATTCTTTTATCTTACTAATCCTCAATTATACCCCTTTCTTCTCACGAAATTTCCTTCCTCTTTTATAGCGAAACGCTTCTAGCTCTAATTATCTCTTTTTGAAATTTCCCTCGAAATCTCGAGTTTCCTCGTATAATCACGTATACCCTAAACCTTGCTTCCATTATCCCATCCATTACTGAAATCTTCTATATTTGAAACAATTGATAGAATTTAAGAGACCTTAAATTTAAACGAACCCAGATATAAGCAAGGGTCCCACAATAATTTATAAAATTAAGAGTTTTAAATAACTTTTATTTGAAACAAAAGGATATTTGAGAAATCAATATGATGGAAGAACCCGTACGTCACACAAGTGAGGGCGTCCCCTCCGACTTTCTATCACACAGACAGATTGTCCCCGTGTATACATATAGGGCTATTCCTCTTAGTTGGAGTAAGAAATATAGAGGTAAATTTAAATCACAATGATAAACACCATTTTTCGAAAATAATCTTAGAGTAATATTTTGACTAAGATAGATTAAATACAATTTTGAAACACCTTCCAAAGGTACCAAAATATTTTGAAAAGATACCGACCCTTAATGAATAAGAGGTGCCAGATCACAACTGAATTTACCCACCAGTAGAGGAAAATTTGAAACTCAATAACATAATTTAGCAGGGATTTAGAAAATTTAAGAATAGGTACCGTTAATAGCCTCTGCCCAATTTAAAATCCCAAATAATGGAAGGTTTTCCTCAAATACCATATATATCTAAGTCTGCGTACTCTCCAAAATTTCTTAAATTTGGCACTTATCCTTTAGCCTTAAACTATCGTCTTATATTCCCAGTTATCGTCATTTACCTAGTCTTGACTTGGCTCGATACTTTCTGCCTTTATCCATAATAGAACACAACCCTCTAATCGATATACTTACGTAATATTGATCGTCTTAGCCTGACACTGCTCCGGTATCAAGGACCCTTCAAATTATACTTCTAAATTGTATATTCTAACATACCACACATACTCACAATATTTTCTAACGTACACTTCCTGTTACCTCAATTATTCCCTTTTCTCATATCAGTCCCATGTGCTACATAAACTTGACACTTTTGGCATAATAACCTTTATTAGCAATAATCTATAAAATTATAATTACGACTTAGAATAAACGCTTCGTTCGATAAACCCCCCTCGAACTCGATGTGAGTTCACAATTGCTATTATTACTGATATATTTATTATTATCACTCTTGTTCCTGAGCATTATGACTCTTAGCTCTGATACCAAACTGTGACAGCCCCAAATCCGGGGTAATGAATCTGGGCCATCACGAACCAACTTCCATTCAAAATCAATATCTCTTGGGTTTTTTTTTTTTTTTTTTAATTAATACTTATGCAATTGACCCCACAGTAATACACACACACACACACCAGTCATATGCTCAGAGAACAACATTCACCATAATAAAAGTTTAAAGTTAAACAGTTATTACAAACCCAGAATCATACTTAAGTACATTGTTGAGTGATGCTTCTACAAGAAGCATTTCAACAACCAAATTTATTTCAACCTTACACACTTACACACTTCATATACATAAGACCACTAAACCCCTTGCGCTGGTCATCTACCTCGGGGATTGATGCTAACGAGCTCTCAGAAGGTCGCCTTTCCCTTACCCTCTTGCGGGGCGTTCTGCGTATTATTGGCATACCTAGCTGTATATAGATAAGTAGCAAGAGTGAGCTATAATAGCTCAGCAAGATAATATTGTAAACTGGAATTTAAAATGTACCCAAGTATACATGTATATACATATGTAAGCAGTAACCAAATTATAAACTTTAAGGAAGAATAAAACTCTTATTTAATAATACATCATCCACTTACTTTTATAAGAAAGAAATCTAGAATAATACAGTATCAGTTTCTCTTCTTAAATAATATAACAATCAATATAATCTTTCAGTGTAATATTTCAGGATAATATGAATACTTACTTAAATCTCTTACTATCATCATCTCATTTCCTTCTTATGTAACAATTTTTATAAATTAATATAAAATCAGTTTCTCTTCATCTATAACAATAATTCCACCTTTCATATCATTTTCCCTTTCCAGTATACCAATCTGACTTTATCATTTATTCTTTATTCACATATTGTAGGGGTTTTCACTGTTGCCGAATACGTGAGGCTCGATGATCAGTCGCCCTCCGTATCCGTCCCTTTTTACTACCGGTAGACGGATGTAGGTCTGCCACCATCCCCCAGGAGGAAGGTCTACCACTACATCCTCCTTCGGCAACTCTTGGGCCGAAATGAAACATTAAGTGCTGGACTGTGCAACTTCCACACAGCCTCTTACGCTTATTAAGTGCTGGACTGTGCAACTTCCACACGGCCTCTTACGCTTATTAAGTGCTGGACTGTGCAACTTCCACACGGCCTCTTACGCTTACTGTTGTAAATTCCCCTTTTTATAAGATTATTATTCAATTTATCAACACCATTTCACATTTCCATTCCCGTATATCACTTCCATTCTCGCACATTATTTCTATAAAATATATGTATATAACATACACTAAAAAGAATGTTTATAATATAGCATTATAAACCATATTACCCTAGATAACAACTGATACCATTCTCTTTCATATCTCTTTTACCCTAGAGCATATTCGCTCCATTCGTAATCATCTCTATATTCATATTTCAGAAAACATATACATCTCTCTTTAACTTCCCACAATCAAGAGAATATATTCTTTGCAATATAGCAACAAAAGCATCACATATACATAAATATATTCCATGATATCATTATTATTCCGAAGATAAATAATTTTTAAAGTAGGGATAGAAGAATCTTGCCTCGGTTTCTGTATCCTGACAGTAAGGCTGGTTCCTCCTCCGGAATTTCTATAAACACAAAAGGACCGTTATTAGAATACCACATCTCTTACTCACTACCCTCTTGTATAACAAAACCCTTTACACTTCAACATATGTATAACGTATTATTATTACCCCAAAGGTTCAAGGACTTAACCATTTATAAGCTCAATCGAAGTTTCAGGGGTTTTCGCCATTTTCCCTAACGACCATACTTAACTGTAAAAATTCTCAGAAAATATGGATTTCGAATTTTAATGTAAGGTCAACTGTCAAGGGTCCTCTGACCACCCTACTACATTATCCCAAAATTTCGTGGCTTATAAAAATGTCTAAGTATGGTAACTTTAGCCTCAAAGTTGATACAATTACATTTTCTCGGTTATCGAACACCTTTCACTAAAACTGACTTTTCTCCTAAACCGTTCATCAGATTTTAACGCACCTTATATCGAAACGATCTATGAACCAAGCTCTATCATTTCATGGTCAATTGGTAACCTAAGCAGTGAGGTACCGTACGAATACAGGGGTCACAAAACAGGGCAGATTTCGTTCTAACGAAAATCGGACATTATAACGGCTATATTTTCGTACTTTCCAAAATCAAACTCCTCCAAAATCAATCATCAAACACAATAATCATCACCTACACCATGTGGTCTTCATTACCAGCCATGGTTACAATCCCAAACTCCTTCCAAAATCAACTTTAATCACTTACAAACACTTATAACATCATAAACATAACCTTTATACCACTTAATCACTAAACATAACAATATCCATCATAAACACAAAAGGGCAAGCATGATTATACCTTCTTGAAGCTTTTATAACTCTTAAAAATCCTTGATAAACCTTGGGCACTCCTTAAACAACCTTAGATTAACTTGAATCAACTAAAGGAATCATAAAAACCAAGTTAGTTTCTTGAAACCACTATTCATCACTATTCATCAAGCAACTTTCATGAATTTATTACCTTGGCAAATGATGTTAGATGGCTATGAAACTTGGTGGGTATCTCTTTCTAGTCTCCAAGAACCTCCATGATTTTTCTCTTGATTTGTTATTGGCTAGAACTTGGGTTTTGGATTTTATTTTCTCCTTTTTTCTTGAAAATTCGAATGGAAGAAGATGATGGAAGGGGAGAGATTTTTGTGCTTGCTTTGATCTTATCTTGACTTAATTACTTGTTAATCTAGAGTCTTGTGGAAGCTTGGAAGATATTTTGTGTTTAAAACCTTGCAAAGTTACTAATTTACCCTTAAAAACAAGTTAATGACTAATGACACCACTTTGATAATCCAATAACCTCTTTTCTTGTTTTTCTAAGTAAAATGCCAATCACATTGGTAGATAATAATGTGGTATGTATCCTTGTTATATCCCTAATCTTGGTTGCTTAATCTCCATATCCGTCTAATTGTGGTTCGTTTCGAATGTACCTCATTATCTCAGTGGTTTTGAAATCATTTAACAATCCAAATTCCATTGGTATTCTCTTAACTTAATAATCCCCTGGCTCAAATCTAAATTCACTAATCCCTCAATATATAATTCTTATAATGTTTCCATGCTCCTTAATGTCCAATAGAAGCTTATTCGAAATCAAAATCCTCAAAATCCATGTTTCAGGAATTTCTGAAATCTAACGTCATTTTGAGTCACTTATTTTCATTGTACAACACTAATATGGTTTCTGTTTATTCATTTTCCATTTCCTTTATAGAGTACCTATATACCATTTCTCTAAATCCTCGAAATTTACTATTCATGTGACCACTGTAGCATTACTGAAGTTAGGGTTATTACAATTTATGTGAGGTATGGGGTGTTTCAGAGCAATGGAGGCAAAATTGTCGAATGGGGATGGCTAGAGGAGGGTGAAAAGAATTTATGCGAGTATATGAGTCTTATGTATGAGCAGCTTCATATATTTGGGTTTGGCGAGAAGAACAGAGGGGGGAGTATAGGAGGTAAGAGAATCATGGCAGCAGTATTCCTGGTGGGTGCGTGGGTTGTTAGTGCAGAACAAGAAAAGGGGGGGGGGGGATTGAGAGATGTTGAGTAAGAGAGAAAGGGTTGTGTAGGTATAGATGTGTCTTGGTAGAGGTGGTATTGTGAGTAGATTCTATGGCTGTGTGACTCTATTTTCGGTTATGTGTGGTATAACCGTGAGGGTGTGTGTGTCCTGGCATTGAGATGGAAAAGAGGGAGGCAGGTAAGGGTTGAGATGTCAAGAGACATTAAGGGTATGAGGGAAGAGAGTAAAGTAGTATATGAGATAAGATGATGAAGGATGTAGTAATGGTGAGTGTACGGTGGTAGTTAAGTATGGCTGCTAAAATGTAAAATGTGATGCAACTTAGTTGACTTAGTAAAATTCTAGTTATATATATGGTGGTAATTATTTGGTCAAGGTATATGTGTTAAAATTTGAGATTTATATGTTCAGTGGTAAGTCAAAATAAGCAAGTATGTATCTTGTATGGTTAGTACTTAGTAGTGGCATATCATGTGTGTATAAGAGGTATCATTTGGGTATTAGCCAGTGATGTCGAAAAACTAGAATTATCGATAAATTTTAACTCATAAATGCGTAAAGTGTTGTTCGATGTTGTAGTTGGTTATTAAATTAAATGCTAAAGTCGTAGCCGAGTATATGTACCGGAGAAATTCTATTGTTTGGTTGGATCGGTTATACTCCGATAGGTAGTGTAACGATGTTAAGTATACGGATTGTCAAAAGTGTGTCAGGTTTGTATATTAAAAGAAATTATGATAATTGTAAGGTGTTAAGTTAATTGTAAAACAAAGGATTTCTTGATTTCCTGTTTGAGTTGGTTATATTTTGACAAGTTAGTCTATATTTTAAAGAAGGTGCTGTTCAATTCTCGATAGAATTATTTCGTAAGTTATATATTAAATTGATGAGCAGTATTTGTAAATAGATATAATACAAGTGTTATGAGGTATAAGCGTAAGATAATATTATGTGCTAAGTGTTATGTGTTTAATGTGATTAATACTTGTCCTGTATGTTAAAGATATAAAGCGTTATAGGACGCGTTTGGGTAGAATAGAGATAGACGATTAAGGTTACAAGTATACTGAAGTAATACTTTACCTTTTTATAGGTACGAATGGGAGGATGACTAAGAGCCAGCGCAAATGTAAATGGAATCTTGAGGAATGGAAAGATTATTGGAATTGATGTGTGTGCGTGTAGAGACTGACAAGTGATAAAGGAAAGACGAATGTCTGACCGAGTAAAGACCAAGAGCAGTGTATGGTTAAAGATAAGCAGAGGGATAAGTAATGAAGCAGACGAGTATATGAAGTAAGGGCTGATATGAGTATGAGTCGAGGACCCATGGTAGGATCAGGAACTCCGTAAATCGAGGCAAGTGTTTTGCTCTTCACTTATCTTTCAAGTGATACAGTTCAATTTCTTGTTGTATTATATGATGAGTGCAAAGAATATTTAGAAAATGTTTATTTCCCCACCCTCAGTCCAACTATGGAATTTTAACGAACCTCACCAATATCTTTTCTATACAATGCCATTTCTTTATTTCCTCCGATTAAGTTAAGAAATTTGTTGAATAGAGAAGAAACCAGATTTCAATTTTTTTTTATAAATAACTGTTAACGAAATTCCCGATTTTAGCATAATTTACCCAAGTGACCTTAACTTGTTTCTTCAAATTATATCGAATATTGTTTCAGCAGTACTTTATCATACAACCCTACCTCTGTAGATACATCATGTTGTGTTGATTTACTTTCCCTGTTGAGTTCAAGTCAATTCATTTATGCTGAATCATATTCCTTTAATCGTATTCATTTGATTATACGTATATTGAACCTGAATTAGTACTTCTCATTTGAAAATGGAATTTCCCTTGTCTAATCTGCTGTGGTCATAATTCGATGTATTTGTATCGATATTGTTGATACCCTTTGAGATTGTTCTTTAATTATAACCTCAATTCTTGGGTCGAACTCGTTGACACCTATTTATATTGTTGTTCTTCATTTACACCCCAATTATTTCTATTGAAATTTTTGATACCTGTTGTTACTAATTATTCATTTACACTCATTTATCGTATCGAACTTGTCGATACCTGTTGTTGCTATTGTTTATTCATTTACACCCCACTTGTTGTATCGAACTCGTCGATACCCTTTTTGAGATTAGTATTCCTTAATTATTACCCAATTGTTGTGTCGAACTTGTCGACACTTGTTGATCTTGAATCCTTCATTGAATTCGGGATTATGAGTTATTGTTCTGGAACGTGAGTTTTCCAGATTGTTTGATTGACAGAGGTTGTCGATTGTTCCGACACCTAGTGCGTTGGATATAGAATTGGAATGTTTTTAAAATAGATGTCCCTTCGGGGAGACCATATTATGGTCAACGGATGTCCCTTCGGGGAGACCAGTTTAATGGTCAGATGTTAAGGCCAATGTGTGCCGTGGATCCATTAAAGGACATTGCTGTGTGCGTTTGTCCGGGGTTATTGCATGACTGATCAGCAGCCTAACCTTGATGTTGTTTTTATAAAAATATATAAAAATCCAATTCTAATCTATAAATTGAGTATCCAGTGGGACATTGATCCTTTTTGCTGAACCATGAACTTTCAAGTATTATTGTCGAATGGCTATCATTTGACCTTTGGTTTTTGAGTATCATTCTTGAATTGTGAAAGTCTGATTCCTTGAAGTCTCCAATGTTGATTCTAGTTGAACGAAACTTTTTCCGTTCTAGTTCCTGTTGCACCTCAGTAATGGTGAAGTATTAGCCCTCGTGGCAATTTAAAAGTAATATCACAGATTCTTTCACAGTATGAGTTGAAATTCTCTTGTTATCAGTTTCGATATTGAAATTGTTATCACTTTATACACTTGCTGAGCATTGTTGGCTCACTCTTGCTTTTGTTTGTTTATCTCAGTTAATAGTGGATTTAAGTAAATCTAGTAGCGGACAGTGAGTATTGATCTCCGGGCAGCGAGAAGAGGCAGTCGAGTTATAGATTTCGTTGGACAGTGAATTGGGATTTGTTGAGGTGGGATATCTAGTTAGATAGTGATCTTGTTAATTCACAGAAATTGTAAAACATTATATTCTGAGGTTGGATTGTAATATTAATTTTGATAGTTTGTTTCATACCATAACCTGTGAGCGGTCTTGGTTAGTCAGAGTTAGATTTCTTTATAAATTTTGTTATTATTATGCATATGAGCAGGTTTGGTTATAGTTGGATTGGTTTGTTGACTTGGACAGGTGGTTAGTCCTAATTATGAATACATCATGTCAAAATTTTCAAAAATTCTCCCGTAAAAATGTTTAAATTATTATAAAAGGTATGTATTATTATTGTTGGATAGAGGGGGCGTTACAAGCTGGTATCAGAGCTACAGGTTATGGTCACTGAAACAGATTAGGAGAGTTAGGGTACGAGTATAAGCTAGAAGTCGAGTAGAACGGTTTAGGATAAGGATCGCGTTAGGATACTTCGACAAGCGTCGCGACGTTAATCGGTCTTTCGGCATATCGCGCGAGTAGAAGTTCGAATCGTTTACGGATCGAGCTATTAGCAAAGCATAGAATCTGAAGCTGCTTAAGCTAAGTAAACCGCTGGAGTTATCAGTTCGGGAGACGTTATCTCGAGATTTTCGCGTAGAATTTAGGACATCCTACGCGATTAGTTTCGATGTAAACGTTTCGGAGATAGTACGAGAAGGTTAAGAATGCGAAGTGAGAAGCGATTATTAGCAAGAACTGGAAGTTAAGCGTAGTTGTGCACCCCTAATTATTGATTCGTTCAAAGTCTTTATTTGAAGAAATTCCCTATTCTTTCTTTAAAGTGTCGTAAATTAATTCCCGGTTGGCATCGTAGCTGAGGCATTCATTGCGCAGTGACGGTTCAAAAATCGAGAATGAATTGAGATCTTCTTATTTATTCAACTCATTATTGTCAGGCCGGTTTGGCAGCTAAGTATAGTAGTGCTTAGTCGACAAGAGTGAGACTGAATAATTAGGAATTTCTTAAATGTTTGCCTAATCAGTAGTTGATGCTACATTTGAAAAGTCTAATACCCATCAATTGATGATAAGTTTTGTACATCAAATTTATTCGAATTCAATTCCATTCTTTTAGAAATATTTATACTTCCAGATGATACTTGATCCATCTTTGCAGAAAGATTTTTGAAACTCTTGAATCCTTTCTATTTTCGTGAATACTTGATTTTCTCTGTTCCAGCTGAGATGAACAACCTATGCAGATAGGGGATTCAGGGACATCTTATCTTTGTGATAGAAGTCCAGTGGGACGCCATTGATTGTGTTTGTCATGAAAGTACTAAAGACTGGCCATCTTTATGTACTATGGTGGTTAACCAAGTGACAAATGCAACCTGAAAATAGTTCAAAGATCATATTGATCTCTCGGTTGAATTCCTTTCTAAAAGTTTTGTCAAACAAACTCAGTATATATTCATATTGATACCCCATTCATTTCGTTGACCTCCTTTGTCGGAGATTTGTTGATTTAAAAATTTCTAATGATAACGAGATACGAAGTTAGACGCGACGACGTCTTAAGTGATGTAACTACAAAGGTACTGAAGAAGAACTGGTTATGTAAGTTCAAGAATTTGGTGGTTAAGACGGATGTGTTATGTCAAGTGGGAATAAGTACTGATTCAAGGAATCATGAACATGAGTTGAGACTAATAAGAAGTGAATAACGGAAAAGAGCAGTAAATAAGAGCACATTATCGCAGATATAGTAAAAGGGCGAAAAGAGAATAATAATGAAGGTGTTGGTATAAGACATTCAATGTTAGAGAAGGATTGTTTTAGACCTCTATTGTAAGGTAGAGGTAGTAAATGGAAAGGTTGGTAAGGAATTATCAAGGGTTAAGACTGAATGAGGGATAAGGTGAATATGTGGAGTAAATGACTTATGCAAAGCCAGTGTGAGAAGTCATGGTTAACGAAGGTGGTAGAAAGTTAACCGGGATGAAGTAGAATGTCAGTAAGGTGGAAGGCAGAGAAATCAGAAAGTTTCCAAAAGTGACTAAATAAGACATGCAGAATTTAGTTAAGAAAAGAAAGTGGAATTTCGAAGATGTGGAGTTAAAAGGGAAAAGGCATCGTAATTGCCTATAGAAAGAGAAATAGTAGAAATTAACGAGAGCCCATGATCAGAAAATAAGATTTCGGGAGTAAAATCCCTAGAGATTTTATTGAGAGAAATGTGGAAAGTTGTGGTTGTAACCAGAAGGGCAGTATGATGAAAAGTAGTAAAGTCAGAAGTCAAAGTAATGTGTGATGAGTTTGGAAAGATGGAAATTATGTCAGAAATAGTATCATATTAATCTTAGTGAAATTACGAAAGGAGTAATAAGACTACTGTTATATTTATCAAAGAATTGAGAAATTCAAGACGATTATAAAGGAAGTTGTCAGGAAATGGATTGTGAGGACTATATAAAGAGTCAAATTCGAGGACTCGCCAAATATGCAAAGTTATGATTTGGAAGGAACTCTGAGGATGCAAGATAGTGAAGTCGTAAGCAAGTTTTAAATATGTTGTACCATAGGGAATTAGGTCGAAGCCAAGGTCATGGTTTGCTAATTGATAAAAAAAAAAATTAATTCAAAAATATTTTGGTTCAAAAGGCTTTTTGATTAAAACCCTATTATTTTAAATGTTTTCTCTTAAAATGATTTTTCTAAAATATCTTTCAAAAAGATTTTCAGTTGATTCAAATGGTTTTTAAATTGTTTTAAATCAACAAAATATTGAGGTTTTTTTTTTTTTTTTTTATGTTTTAGCAAACCAATGTTGTAAGAAGGTAGAAATTGAGCATTAAACGAATGATGGTTGGCGCGAATGCCATGCTGTAAGAGTTGATCGTATTGTTCGCGTTCAAATTGCGATTGGGAATAGATGATATAAGGTTAGTTCCAGGATAGGTACTCAGTGAAACAATGAGATGAAGGATGGATAGAAGTTTCCGATTATTCCCTTCTCAAGTAACGTTGCACGTGAAAGAGGAGTAAGAATGATCGGGGAATTTCTTGATGTTCCTTTTCTCAAAGTTTTAACTGAGGAAGATTTTGTTTTAAGATATATCAATAAGCGATGATGCGTATTAAGTTGTATATGCGTGTTGATAAAGCGAGAGCTTGTTGAGAAATTGTTAAAGAATTGTATGATGATTGGTATCAAGTGAAGTTGTGATCTCAGGAACTGTTCTGGTATAGAGTGGAGTCACAGTCAAGATGACCGGTATATTAGCTGTTAAAAGCTGCAAATAATCGAGGCTGTGTCCTCCAAAGATTCGGCAAACCAGAATTTTATAAGAAAGAGAGTCCATTTGTTAATTGAATTATGCTTGATGTGTTTATAAGGGCGTACACATTTGGTTATAGAATTCGATGGCAAGGAGGTGACGGAAAGTGGACGGAATGATGATAAGTTTCCAAACTGGGTACTCGGTAAGAATATGGGATTAAAGACAAGAATAAACTTTTGATTATTCCCTTCTCGATCGACATAGTACTTGAAAGCGGAATGGAAGCGATCAGAGAATTTCTGGAGATTCTTTCTCGAAGTTCTATTTAAAATCGTGTGGTTATAAGTAAAGCGTGGGAATGATACCAAGAGTAGATCGTGGTAAACTTAGGCAAAATGCACGGCAGTATTATTGCGAAAGATTTGCGTGGTAGTATAATTTTGACGCAGACTAAAGTCCATTATGCGAAATAGTTATATTGATTGTCGGGGAAAGATATTCGTTCCCGTGAGTTAAGCGTCTAAAGTTGAAAAGACTCGGAAGTCAAAATTTAAGGTTATTTCGGAATTGGAGGGCTCGCAGAATGAGCTTTATTAAAGTTTGAGTTGATCTGATGAAATCCTAGAGGTTGAAAAATACAACCTGGGAGTGGAAGTAGGATGCAGTGTCCTTAGTGTTGATTCTGAGGACAGAATCCTATTAAGGGGGGAAGGATATAACGCCCTAGAAAATTTCGAATTTAGAATTATTTATTTAATATAGATTATGAATTTTATTATGTGAGTAATGTTGTAAAAATTGAAACGTATGTGAAATTTTTTTTTCTTATGTGCTTATATGATGAGTTGGATAAGTGGTGAAGGTCTGTATATTTTTATTTGTATTTTTGAGGATTTCAGTATATTTAAATCATGTATTTTTGATCCTCTGTAAATTTTATAAAATTATCGGAGGGCTTAAAAATCATGAAATCTTTTGTAATATTATCTTTGTAGAATTATTTAGTTTTAAAAATTTTTGGGAGAATTAATTTGGGTGTGTAAGTGTTTTAAATTGATTTTATGAGTTATATTGCATTTAGCGCATCAAAACTTGTAAAATTCATATTAAATTCGTTCTTGATCATAAAAATATTTTGAAAATATGGGGAGATAGCTATTTTTATTTTCAACATTTTAAAAATGACTTTGTGATTTTTCTTAAATACTACCCATTTATTTCTATTTTACCCAGCTGATTTTATTGTTGTTAAATAGAAATTTTATTAACAAATATCAAAATAACTTCATTTCTTTAAAACCAAAATCAGTTTTTCCCGGATAATATCATCGATCTCTTATCCCTGCTCTCTCTCATTTTCTCTCGAAGTTTCTCTATGGTTCTTCTCTCCCTATCCTATCTCTCTCAAATTTCTCTTATAGCTCTCTCTCTCTCTCATTTTCAATTTAAACCTCTGTTCCTGATGACCATACTAGCGAAATCGCGAGTTGTTGTCACAAGAGTCTTCCTCTCTCGTTCTCTGTTCAATTTTGAGGTCGATTCTAGCATCTGCAAGATTTAGAATTCGGATGTTGGGAGAAGGGTTCGAGTTTGGGTTTTGTTGCTGAGGTTAATTTATGTTTATGTCAAGTTGATTGTTTGTGATGGAATGGGGTGTTTGTATTTAAATTATGTGTGTGTATTGCCAAATCTGTATGTGTGTGATAGAGGTAATTCAAGTATTTTAGAATGGTTTGATAGTAGTTAGAATGATTTATAATTATGGTAAAGATTGTAATGATTTCTTTCGTTCTATTTCCTCTTTAGTTCTTATGTACAAGGTGATTTTAATTGTTGTGTGTTAAGCTGAGGAAAGGAATGAATTATGGTGGTGTTGGAGGTCGTATGAGTATCAAGAAGGGAGAGGCCGAGACAGGGGTGTAGATTGAAGGAGATGGAGTAAAAAAAAAAAGAAGGGGAAGGGAACTTATATGCGTGCTTGACTGTTTGGTCCAGGTGTGTGTGTTCGAGGGTACTTGTGCAAGCATTTATGTGAGGTATGGGGTGTTTCAGAGCAATGGAGGCAAAATTGTCGAATGGGGATGGCTAGAGGAGGGTGAAAAGAATTTATGCGAGTATATGAGTCTTATGTATGAGCAGCTTCATATATTTGGGTTTGGCGAGAAGAACAGAGGGGGGAGTATAGGAGGTAAGAGAATCATGGCAGCAGTATTCCTGGTGGGTGCGTGGGTTGTTATTGCAGAACAAGAAAAGGGGGGGGGGATTGAGAGATGTTGAGTAAGAGAGAAAGGGTTGTGTAGGTATAGATGTGTCTTGGTAGAGGTGGTATTGTGAGTAGATTCTATGGCTGTGTGACTCTATTTTCGGTTATGTGTGGTATAACCGTGAGGGTGTGTGTGTCCTGGTATTGAGATGGAAAAGAGGGAGGCAGGTAAGGGTTGAGATGTCAAGAGACATTAAGGGTATGAGGGAAGAGAG
Source organism: Kitagawia praeruptora (assembly GCA_037693485.1). Classification (NCBI taxonomy): domain Eukaryota; kingdom Viridiplantae; phylum Streptophyta; class Magnoliopsida; order Apiales; family Apiaceae; genus Kitagawia; species Kitagawia praeruptora. The sequence goes on from CM075352.1 coordinate 120,429,193, forward strand.
TAAAGTAGTATATGAGATAAGATGATGAAGGATGTAGTAATGGTGAGTGTACGGTGGTAGTTAAGTATGGCTGCTAAAATGTAAAATGTGATGCAACTTAGTTGACTTAGTAAAATTCTAGTTATATATATGGTGGTAATTATTTGGTCAAGGTATATGTGTTAAAATTTGAGATTTATATGTTCAGTGGTAAGTCAAAATAAGCAAGTATGTATCTTGTATGGTTAGTACTCAGTAGTGGCATATCATGTGTGTATAAGAGGTATCATTTGGGTATTAGCCAGTGATGTCGAAAAACTAGAATTATCGATAAATTTTAACTCATAAATGCGTAAAGTGTTGTTCGATGTTGTAGTTGGTTATTAAATTAAATGCTAAAGTCGTAGCCGAGTATATGTACTGGAGAAATTCTATTGTTTGGTTGGATCGGTTATACTCCGATAGGTAGTGTAACGATGTTAAGTATACGGATTGTCAAAAGTGTGTCAGGTTTGTATATTAAAAGAAATTATGATAATTGTAAGGTGTTAAGTTAATTGTAAAACAAAGGATTTCTTGATTTCCTGTTTGAGTTGGTTATATTTTGACAAGTTAGTCTATATTTTAAAGAAGGTGCTGTTCAATTCTCGATAGAATTATATCGTAAGTTATATAGTAAATTGATGAGCAGTATTTGTAAATAGATATAATACAAGTGTTATGAGGTATAAGCGTAAGATAATATTATGTGCTAAGTGTTATGTGTTTAATGTGATTAATACTTGTCCTGTATGTTAAAGATATAAAGCGTTATAGGACGCGTTTGGGTAGAATAGAGATAGACGATTAAGGTTACAAGTATACTGAAGTAATACTTTACCTTTTTATAGGTACGAATGGGAGGATGACTAAGAGCCAGCGCAAATGTAAATGGAATCTTGAGGAATGGAAAGATTATTGGAATTGATGTGTGTGCGTGTAGAGACTGACAAGTGATAAAGGAAAGACGAATGTATGACCGAGTAAAGACCAAGAGCAGTGTATGGTTAAAGATAAGCAGAGGGATAAGTAATGAAGCAGACGAGTATATGAAGTAAGGGCTGATATGAGTATGAGTCGAGGACCCATGGTAGGATCAGGAACTCCGTAAATCGAGGCAAGTGTTTTGCTCTTCACTTATCTTTCAAGTGATACAGTTCAATTTCTTGTTGTATTATATGATGAGTGCAAAGAATATTTAGAAAATGTTTATTTCCCCACCCTCAGTCCAACTATGGAATTTTAACGAACCTCACCAATATCTTTTCTATACAATGCCATTTCTTTATTTCCTCCGATTAAGTTAAGAAATTTGTTGAATAGAGAAGAAACCAGATTTCAAATTTTTTTTATAAATAACTGTTAACGAAATTCCCGATTTTAGCATAATTTACCCAAGTGACCTTAACTTGTTTCTTCAAATTATATCGAATATTGTTTCAGCAGTACTTTATCATACAACCCTACCTCTGTAGATACATCATGTTGTGTTGATTTACTTTCCCTGTTGAGTTCAAGTCAATTCATTTATGCTGAATCATATTCCTTTAATCGTATTCATTTGATTATACGTATATTGAACCTGAATTAGTACTTCTCATTTGAAAATGGAATTTCCCTTGTCTAATCTGCTGTGGTCATAATTCGATGTATTTGTATCAATATTGTTGATACCCTTTGAGATTGTTCTTTAATTATAACCTCAATTCTTGGGTCGAACTCGTTGACACCTATTTATATTGTTGTTCTTCATTTACACCCAAATTATTTCTATTGAAATTTTTGATACCTGTTGTTACTAATTATTCATTTACACTCATTTATCGTATCGAACTTGTCGATACCTGTTGTTGCTATTGTTTATTCATTTACACCCCACTTGTTGTATCGAACTCGTCGATACCCTTTTTGAGATTAGTATTCCTTAATTATTACCCAATTGTTGTGTCGAACTTGTCGACACTTGTTGATCTTGAATCCTTCATTGAATTCGGGATTATGAGTTATTGTTCTGGAACGTGAGTTTTCCAGATTGTTTGATTGACAGAGGTTGTCGATTGTTCCGACACCTAGTGCGTTGGATATAGAATTGGAATGTTTTTAAAATAGATGTCCCTTCGGGGAGACCATATTATGGTCAACGGATGTCCCTTCGGGGAGACCAGTTTAATGGTCAGATGTTAAGGCCAATGTGTGTCGTGGATCCATTAAAGGACATTGCTGTGTGCGTTTGTCCGGGGTTAGTGCATGACTGATCAGCAGCCTAACCTTGATGTTGTTTTTATAAAAATATATAAAAATCCAATTCTAATCTATAAATTGAGTATCCAGTGGGACATTGATCCTTTTTGCTGAACCATGAACTTTCAAGTATTATTGTCGAATGGCTATCATTTGACCTTTGGTTTTTGAGTATCATTCTTGAATTGTGAAAGTCTGATTCCTTGAAGTCTCCAATGTTGATTCTAGTTGAACGAAACTTTTTCCGTTCTAGTTCCTGTTGCACCTCAGTAATGGTGAAGTATTAGCCCTCGTGGCAATTTAAAAGTAATATCACAGATTCTTTCACAGTATGAGTTGAAATTCTCTTGTTATCAGTTTCGATATTGAAATTGTTATCACTTTATACACTTGCTGAGCATTGTTGGCTCACTCTTGCTTTTGTTTGTTTATCTCAGTTAATAGTGGATTTAAGTAAATCTAGTAGCGGACAGTGAGTATTGATCTCCGGGCAGCGAGAAGAGGCAGTCGAGTTATAGATTTCGTTGGACAGTGAATTGGGATTTGTTGAGGTGGGATATCTAGTTAGATAGTGATCTTGTTAATTCACAGAAATTGTAAAACATTATATTCTGAGGTTGGATTGTAATATTAATTTTGATAGTTTGTTTCATACCATAACCTGTGAGCGGTCTTGGTTAGTCAGAGTTAGATTTCTTTATAAATTTTGTTATTATTATGCATATGAGCAGGTTTGGTTATAGTTGGATTGGTTTGTTGACTTGGACAGGTGGTTAGTCCTAATTATGAATACATCATGTCAAAATTTTCAAAAATTCTCCCGTAAAACTGTTTAAATTATTATAAAAGGTATGTATTATTATTGTTGGATAGAGGGGGCGTTACAGTTCGGGTTAGTGATTGTTAATTGTTAAATTGCTAATTGTTAATTGTTAGTGAGTAATTATTAATTGTCGGATAATATATTCGGGTTAGTTGTCAAGTAATTGTTAAGTGCTAATTGCTAATTGTTAGTTTCCAATTGAAATTGTTAATTGCTAAGTGTTAAGTGCTAATTGTTATCTCCATGTAATGTAGTCATAAGAGTTGGATAACTTGTAAATGTTTATGTGCTAGATGTTATAAATTGAGTTATAGTATATCTTGATAGTGTAAGTGCCAACTACGTGGTGTTGGCTTAAATGTGGATAAACTTAGTTTACTTTCCTTAAATGTTGAGGTGCCGCATGTCTGGGCGGGTACTTTTCCTTATGTGCTAGTTGCCGCATGTCTGGGCGGGTACTTTTCCTTATGTGCTAGTTGCCGCATGTCTGGGCGGGTACTTTTCCTTATGTGCTAGTTGCCGCATGTCTGGGCGGGTACTTTTCTTACTTGTTTACTTTGCTGCAAGTTGAGGCAGCTTTATTTTTATTTAAAACAGGGTTGAAATGTTTTGATTGGCATGGAGGGGCTGTGCCCATAGTCCGATAAACGAATACTACATGCCGAAATTTTTTAAAAATCCCCTGCATTTTAATTTATTTAACTTATTTGATTTCAAGGGTTTAAAGGTATGATTTGGGTGTTAACTGTTTATGTGTATATGTGTTAAGTGAATTAATTCGAGGGTAATTGTTGTCTCGAGGATTTATGTGCTAAGTGATTTAATTCAAGGATTTATGTGTTTCGAGGATTAATTGTGTTTTGAGGATTAGCTATTAATCAAGTTTTGTCGTAGAAGGTCAATGGTATTATAAATGTATAGGTTAAGTGAAGTTGACTAAATGGTGGTATAGGGTTATGATATGTTGGTACTAGGAAATGTTCACTTTATATAAGGGGACTCTTCCCGTGTTGTTTGCTATTACTAAATGTCTTATGTGCATTAAGTGGTATTAGAGTAGTCAACTATAGGGAGGACACCTATAGTTTGACTTTATGATTATTTAGTGATAATCCCGAGTTGTGTCTACTCGATATACGAGGTAGGACTGACACGCACTCATAACTATTTCAGTACCATTAGGGCATAATCGAGTTGGAATGACGTGCATCAAAAAGGGATGATCGAGGCGCCGTATAAAGAAAGGTAAGCTACCTCCAGGGAATTGCTTGGACGAAGTGCGAAAGGTTTATTCGCGATTTCTGCTTTCTGCTAAGGACCAGAGGCAAGTTTATTTACACATACTCTATCGTTCAGAGTATACCTATTTTGAATTATATAAAATGTGCGGAAAAAGGTTTTCAATCCCTAATTGCGAGTTTTTAATCTTGTGCTCCTCCCTCCAAATCATTTTATTCTTGACTTTGCTAGCGATATTAAATTCTTCTCGTGCAATAATCAAAACCCATGACTTATAATATTGTCGATGGGCGGTGACATTCTTATGGTTCTACATCTCGACTTATATGTTGTATATTTATAAACTTTTGTAATGTGGTAGAGGACTATATATTATGAGGTATATATAGATACATATACGTATATATGGAACTACATGGTAAAGGCTCCAAGGGTAGAGCGTGTATTGAGTTATCGAACTTAGCCCGCGTGTCGGGGTTATTTGTATCGTATGTTTTCGAAAACCCTGGCAAAGCTTTTAAAAAGAATTTCGCAATAATTAACCTAAAGGCAACATCACTAATAAACCAGTGTTTAATTAATTAATAGATGCTCCTGAAAGCATTTACTAATTGAATAAACCTCATTCGCCTAATTAAATTTATTTAATTAGATGAATATCATTTTCAAAACGCTTTCTTAAAATCACTTTGTCCCGGAGAAATAATAAAACAATTTAATGGAGTGATTCTATCTAGTATGTTATTTATCGGAGATAGTTTATTTTCAATACGGATTAAAGATATTCCAATGGTTATAAATTGGTTACTTTCAGCTTAAAACAGCTAGATTGAAATCGATATATGTTATTTGAATGCTTAATTAATTCGATGAATATTAATTATAATATTCATTAAGAAACAAAAAAAAAAGAGGAAGAAGAAGAAGGATTTTCATGCTTATTAATTATTTCTTATTGACCGAGAGTCAGTAGTAGTTATTTGATAAAGTGGCTAAAGTTTGGAGACTGCTGGAGAGATTGTGTCTTGATTTTGATTAGAAACATTCCAAGAGTTGTATTTGTGTGTTTTGAGGTTATTAAATATTCCAGTATTAATAGTAAATATTATTTGAATATTACTTAATAAATGAATATTAATTTGAGTATTCTTTTAAAAAGGGATTATTGAATATTTATTATTTGTTACATAGTAGTCAAATATTTATTAAATACTCTAAGTGTTTTGAAGGTTATAAAACACTATTTAAAGGTTGTCTAAGGACTTTCATAGTCATTTTAAATATTATATTTTGAATCCATCTAGGTAAGTTACTTTTCAAGAACTTATATATATATGGAATTACCCTGTTGTGGTTCAAGCCTTATGCGTACCATTTTCCATGTGTGATCACAAAACCCTGTGTCGAGATTGATATCGGTACAAGTGTATGTCTATACTTGAACTCTTTTGAACTCCAAACATTTTCGAAAACCCCCGGTCAGGTTTTACTCTCTTGCTCGTTTTTCAAGAAATTATCGGTCGACTGAAGTCGAACTTCAACTACTCAAGTTTTCTATCAAAATGATTTTGACAAGAAAAGAAAAAGGGGACTCTGGCTGGTGTGGGAATCGTTGACGAACGATTCCCGGGATGTGTAAGCGGCCGTGAGCCAGGCGGTCCATCAATTATTATTCCGGCCCAGGTGTTGCCGAAGGATGATTACGGATGTAGTTTTCATCGAGGGTGATTACGGATGTAGTTTTCACTCGGGGATAGTTACGGATGTAGTTTCTATCCTTCTACCGGTAGAGAAGACCCGCGGATTATTGGACTTGGATGTGGCGACTGATCATCGTCAATCCTTGTCAGGTTTTTATGTTTTCTTTAAGTCCCATCCTCCACTTTGGAAAAATACTCAAACACTACTTCTTAGGCCTAAGTGCCAAGTAGCCGATAGTGTTGTTTTCAATTTTGAAAGATGATGAATTCATGCAGTATCTAGAACTGCAAGATTATTCTAACAATAATGGCACGTGCTTGTGCACTTTTGCAATTATTCAAAAGATGAAAGATGGTTCATCGGTTATTGATGTTAAGTCCCAAATGTTTTGCTTCAAGATCTTTGACTCTCTTCCTATCAGTTATTTCTGAGTTTAGACTTATCAAGTGGTTAAAGAACTTATACCCGGTACATGATGTCGATCTGTAAGGTGTTTGATGGATATGACATACTTATATGTATATGCTTTCAGATTGAGAAATATTAAAGATTAAACCTTCTAATGGTTGGTTTGTATATGATGATAAGCAATTGTCTTAGCAGAATATTGAACTGCGTATTTTGAAAAGCTTTCTAAAAGATTAGCAATACGGTAGTGTACACTATTTCGCTAAGATATGAGGATTACTATGGTTATTATAAACTTATCTGCTCATTGGATGTTGCGTTAGACGTCATATTTTCTTTATTGAAGTTTCATTGTTGTAAATATTTCGAATTGATATTAAGTATCGTTATATTTCGAAAACTCCATGTGTATATTGATATATATTGTTGTGCTCTATTAATACTTGCTGGGCAATTCTTTCGCTCATACTTGCTTGTTTTAAATATTAACCTTTCAGAGGAAGGTAGATGATTGAGGCTTATCTGCATGGCTCAGGAGAAGCAGGCAGTGAGCCCTTGTGAAGATCATAGATAGCTGGAGTAAGTTATATATAAGTGTATTGATGTGTAATATGTATATATCACTTTGTACAGGATAGTACTAGTTGATGGTGTACTTCCCAACGAAGCTATGCTAGTAGTATAAGATTTGTAAGACATAGTGCGATGTAATAGAATGGATGTAATAAAGATGTAAAGATTTTAGTTCTTGTTTCTAGCCCTATGACCTAAAAGATGCTTGGTGGTTGGGGTCGCAGAGTTACATTTCAGTTTTAATGATTACAGATGGTTTAATGTTGTTAAACAGGTAATTTGATGTTAAGGATTTCCGCGTGACGACCAAATCCCTGACCCCGGATTTGGGGCGTTACATAAATGGTATCAGAGCCGAGGTTATAGTAAACTAGAAACGAGAGTGAGTAGGAGTGTGTATAGTTATGTGAGAATGTCAGAACTCATATAGAGTTCTTGTTGGACTATTGGATATAGTACCAATGATTAAGTTAAGATTAGAAGGCTTTGCCGAGGAATATGTGGAGATAGACATCACTTCTTGTGGTGATGAACGTCTGCTAAAGAATTCTTAGGGATAAGTATTGGTCGGCAGGGGCATAAATTGCCCGAGACCTAAGATTAAGATAATTTTAGGGGTTCATGGATGAAGTTATGTATTCCCCGAATGATAGGAAATTTCAATATGATGATGAAGGATGGAAAGCTGGCATCCAGTATTATGACAATGATGAGTTGAGATAGTATCCGTACTGTTAAAATTCCAAAAAGGGAAGTAAAACAAGATCCCTATGAAAGAGTATCAGCCGAAGTCGCGGATATTTAAACCTTCTCGAGTTTAAGAGAGCTTAAGGTAATATTATGAATGGATTGGTGGTTAGACACCGATTATCTCAAAAATTATAGAAGTAAAAAGGGTGAAGATGAGATTGATCAATAAAGATGAAATGTTTTAAGAATCAAGACGGACCGAGAAAGTCTGAGAGAGACTAGTACGAAGGTTGTTATGCCAAAAAGTGATAAGCTTAAGTTGCACACGGAATTGTCATGAGGACAGGAACATGTGGTATAAATACGGTTATAATGGTGACTGGATCTAAGTATGTATTTCCAGCAATGTTCCAGAATATCGCCCATTCGACACGTGGAATTCGTCGTTGCTAGGGGCGACACCGGTATCGAAGTCTTCTCAAAGAATAGAACGCTTGCGTGAGATGCTTGCGCCGAGTCGAATAGAACTCCTTAATATCGTAAAATGCCGATGGTTGAATCTCTAGCGACTATTACGAGTCGACGATGACGTCGGTTATCGAGCACCTTAGGGTGTGCGTGGAAAAGAAGAGCACTACAATCGAACAATTATCCGTCAGAGGAGCCGACATGAAAGGCATCCGTGGAGACCTTGGCATTACCCTCCCCAATTATGAATCAATTTGATTACTTCCCCAGTCTGAATTATTTGATATCTCCCCATTTGCAACTTATGTTTATTATCTCCCCAATGTGAATTATTTGACACATCCCCGTGCATAAATTATTTTGATTACCTCCCTAATCTATGACCTATCTTGACATCTCTCCAAGAGAGAATTTTGATAAAGAATATACTCCCTCTTCGAAGTTGTTTTATAATACTCATGTTAAACCATATTGGTTTCAATTTTGCTAGAAGCTGTCATTATACCTACTTTCAGATTTATGAGGCCCTATCGATTGATGATATTTAAATTCCCACTTTTCTTCAAATATTGGATAATCCTGTGGTGCTATAGCACCACTTGCTTGTTGTATACCAGTATCTTTCTGGTTATCCTTTTCCTTGGAAATTGCACCTTGGAATCTGATCAATTTTAATCCAGGGTGTCCACTTGAGAATTATTTGTCGAAAGACGATAATTATTATCTTCACTTCGAATTTCTTTCATACTTCTCAGCTTCTACTGAGACGAACAACCCTATACTTATAGGGGACACAAGGGCTATCTGTCTGTGTGATAGAAGTCTGACGGGACGCCGTCACTTGTGAGTTGTGAAATACAAGAAGGCTAACTACCTTTAGTAATGTCTCAACTGAGACACGCAACGTGAGTTCTCTTGATCATATTGATCTCTCGGTAAATTCCCTTATCTCAAATAAGGTTGACTTTAACACTCATAACCTTAGGATCACCAGTGTGTAACAATTGCCTTGATATGACAGTTGTCTTTTCAAAGGTCCCTGATTCTTATTACCTCTAATGAATTTCAAGGGGATGCCAACCAGGTCGGCCAAGTCATAAATTTTCTGATCAAAAACTGGATTCGAACGGAATCGCCAAGAGCAAGAGCGAATCCCAAGGCGAATAGAATATCAGTGACGTATCAATAGAATCAGTTAATTCTTTCACTCAATGATATTATGTTAATGGAATTAGTGCATTCTCTCTCTCAAGAATGTTATGTGAATAGAATCAGTGAACTCTCTCTCAAGGATAGTATGATAATGGAAAGTTGGTCAAGATATATGTATGAAAGGGATAATGTGGTAAGACTCCAATGATAACTGTGTCAAATAGAGATCTTATGGTTGGATTGAGGTTTTGGAGAAGTTGTTTACGAAGAGACACTATCTCCTGTTTTGCAGAATAAGTGTTGATGATAAAAGAGTTAAGGAATCCCAGTAGTGGCCTTAGCTGATTCCGTGGACGGAATCCTTTTAAGGAGGGTAGACTGTAATAACCCGGATTTTTCAAGAAATGATTTATTATTATTTCAATAATAATATTGTTTTCCTAAAATGAGGAGGAATTTTTTTTTTTATTTAATTATTTAATTATTTTCGGTAAAGTGGAACCGGGACCCTTTTAAAAATTTTATGGACCGAGTAGATATCTCGAGTCAATAAATTATTTGGAAAAAGACTTAATTTTGGAATGTGAAATTATTCAGTAAAGATTTTATTTTAAATAATTGAATAATTTAGGGATTTTAAAATCCTTAGAAAATGTTTATTTTAATTATTTGAGGATTTGTAGAAATTACTCGATTAATATATAAAACCAATAATTTGAGGTTTTACTAAAACAATAGTGTTTGTAGACCTAAGCACATCATCCTCAGAATAACCTAGACCTACTGTGTCTGATTGAAAAACCTCTTGAGTGTCTTTTCCAGAATGTGTCCAAGTTTTAATAATGTGCTTTGCATCCTCCAATTCAGATTCTAGTTGCTTATACTTACCTAGCAACTCCTGTTCTATAAACACAACATCATCTCTCTCTTTCTGAATTTTATTCATGTTTTCAAGTTGTTCCTCAACAAGTTTATTTCTTTCTTTGAGTTGAGAGCACTCATTCTTGATTCTCTCATTTTCTAAAGTCTGATCCCTATAACTGATATGTAATGCTTTAAGATAAATTCTCAATTCAATTATATTATCAGTATTATAAGCATAGGTAGTTGGAGGTACCTTTAGTTCAGAATCTTCATTCTGAGTAGAGGCCATGAGTGCATAGTTCACCTCCTCATCTAAATCTGAGGTGTCTGCCCAGTCTCTGCCTTTGGTGTATAGTGCCTTTTCAGTTTTACCCTTTTTGCACTCAGGAGCATAGTGACCCCTAAATGCATATCAATTTAGAAAATTGAGATTTAATTCCAATTCTTTCTCCAAAAGTCTTTAAAAATATTATAGTATTTAATTATGCTAGAAATTTTATTTTTACAAATTAGAGTTTTAACTCTAAATATTATTTAGAGTATGTAGTGATTAATTGTATTGTTTTAATTGTTATTGGGCTTGGGCCCATTAGGGTTAAACAAAACACAACACCCATCACATATTATACACACACGATACACACACAAACACGCACAGAGGAGCCGCACAAATCAGATCGGGGGGGATGGGGAAAGAAATCAGCGGGGAGGAAGAGAGAAATGCATTGGGGGTTTGTATGTATAGATATATGTGTGTATGTATAGCGTGTGTTTAGTGTGTGGGTGATGGTGTTCGCGAGGATGAGCAGCAGTGGGAGGCGTCGGATGGCAGGAGGCGTGGCGTCGGACCTGCAGTAGCGGCGACGGACGTCCGGCGGGGGCTAGTGGCGGCATGGCTGCGCATGGAGGTGGCCGGTGGCCTGGCAGTGACGAGTTGCAGCGCATGAGAGGGAGAGAGAGAGAGAGAGAGAGAGAGAGAGAGAGAGAGAGAGAGAGAGAGAGGAAGGAGAGAGATTTTGGGGAAAAATGGATTTTTCCGACGAATCGAAGCGGAAATTGAAATGGTATAATTTCGTGTCTACCTATTTAATTTCCGTATTTTAAATTATTTAATTGTTTTAAATTAGTTAGTTGTAAATTATGAGATGTATGTGTTAATTTTGATAATTAGTGTATATTGAATTTGGAGAAAATGGTTGTGATTTAATTAGTTAAATTGTGAGTATATAGCTTAATTGTAGTAGTTTAATTATTAAATTTAATTTGTGAGTTAATGTGTTAATTTTAGTAGTTAGATTAATTTCCGAGATTTAATTCGGAAGGTATGTTTGTAATTATAATTGTTGAGTTTAATTATGAGTCCGATTAAAGGTTCGGGTTAGTGATTGTTAATTGTTAAATTGCTAATTGTTAATTGTTAGTGAGTAATTATTAATTGTCGGATAATATATTCGGGTTAGTTGTCAAGTAATTGTTAAGTGTTAATTGCTAATTGTTAGTTTCCAATTGAAATTGTTAATTGCTAAGTGTTAAGTGCTAATTGTTATCTCCATGTAATGTAGTCATAAGAGTTGGATAACTTGTAAATGTTTATGTGCTAGATGTTATAAATCGAGTTATAGTATATGTTGATAGTGTAAGTGCCAACTACGTGGTGTTGGCTTAAATGTGGATAAACTTAGTTTACTTTCCTTAAATGTTGAGGTGCCGCATGTCTAGGCGGGTACTTTTCCTTATGTGCTAGTTGCCGCATGTCTGGGCGGGTACTTTTCCTTATGTGCTAGTTGCCGCATGTCTGGGCGGGTACTTTTCCTTATGTGCTAGTTGCCGCATGTCTGGGCGGGTACTTTTCTTACTTGTTTACTTTGCTGCAAGTTGAGGCAGCTTTATTTTTATTTAAAACAGGGTTGAAATGTTTTGATTGGCATGGAGGGGCTGTGCCCATAGTCCGATAAACGAATACTACATGCCGAAATTTTCTAAAAATCCCCTGCATTTTAATTTATTTAACTTATTTGATTTCAAGGGTTTAAAGGTATGATTTGGGTGTTAACTGTTTATGTGTATATGTGTTAAGTGAATTAATTCGAGGGTAATTGTTGTCTCGAGGATTTATGTGCTAAGTGATTTAATTCAAGGATTTATGTGTTTCGAGGATTAATTGTGTTTTGAGGATTAGCTATTAATCAAGTTTTGTCGTAGAAGGTCAATGGTATTATAAATGTATAGGTTAAGTGAAGTTGACTAAATGGTGGTATAGGGTTATGATATGTTGGTACTAGGAAATGTTCACTTTATATAAGGGGACTCTTCCCGTGTTGTTTGCTATTACTAAATGTCTTATGTGCATTAAGTGGTATTAGAGTAGTCAACTATAGGGAGGACACCTATAGTTTGACTTTATGATTATTTAGTGATAATCCCGAGTTGTGTCTACTCGATATACGAGGTAGGACTGACACGCACTCATAACTATTTCAGTACCATTAGGGCATAATCGAGTTGGAATGACATGCATCAAAAAGGGAAGATCGAGGCGCCGTATAAAGAAAGGTAAGCTACCTCCAGGGAATTGCTTGGACGAAGTGCGAAAGGTTTATTCGCGGTTTCTGCTTTCTGCTAAGGACCAGAGGCAAGTTTATTTACACATACTCTATCGTTCACAGTATACCTATTTTGAATTATATAAAATGTGCGGAAAAAGGTTTTCAATCCTTAATTGCGAGTTTTTAATCTTGTGCTCCTCCCTCCAAATCATTTTATTCTTGACTTTGCTAGCGATATTAAATTCTTCTCGTGCAATAATCAAAACCCATGACTTATAATATTGTCGATGGGCGGTGACATTCTTATGGTTCTACATCTCGATTTATATGTTGTATATTTATAAACTTTTGTAATGTGGTAGAGGACTACATATTATGAGGTATATATAGATACATATACGTATATATGGAACTACGTGGTAAAGGCTCCAAGGGTAGAGCGTGTATTGAGTTATGGAACTTAGCCCGCGTGTCGGGGTTATTTGTATCGTATGTTTTCGAAAACCCGGGCAAAGCTTTTAAAAAGAATTTCGCAATAATTAACCTAAAGGCAACATCACCAATAAACCAGTGTTTATTTAATTAATAGATGCTCCTGAAAGCATTTACTAATTAAATAAACCTCATTCGCCTAATTAAATTTATTTAATTAGATGAATATCATTTTCAAAACGCTTTCTTAAAATCACTTTGTCCCGGAGAAATAATAAAACAATTTAATGGAGTGATTCTATCTAGTATGTTATTTATCGGAGATAGTTTATTTTCAATACGGATTAAAGATATTCCAATGGTTATAAATTGGTTACTTTCAGCTTAAAACAACTAGATTGATATCGATATATGTTATTTGAATGCTTAATTAATTCGATGAATATTAATTATAATATTCATTAAGAAACAAAAAAAAAGAGGAAGAAGAAGAAGGATTTTCATGCTTATTAATTATTTCTTATTGACCGAGAGTCAGTAGTAGTTATTTGATAAAGTGGCTAAAGTTTGGAGACTGCTGGAGAGATTGTGTCTTGATTTTGATTAGAAACATTCCAAGAGTTGTATTTGGGTGTTTTGAGGTTATTAAATATTCCAGTATTAATAGTAAATATTATTTGAATATTACTTAATAAATGAATATTAATTTGAGTATTCTTTTAAAAAGGGATTATTGAATATTTATTATTTGTTACATAGTAGTCAAATATTTATTAAATACTCTAAGTGTTTTGAAGGTTATAAAACACTATTTAAAGGTTGTCTAAGGACTTTCATAGTCATTTTAAATATTATATTTTGAATCCATCTAGGTAAGTTACTTTTCAAGAACTTATATATATATGGAATTACCCTGTTGTGGTTCAAGCCTTATGCGTACCATTTTCCATGTGTGATCACAAAACCCTGTGTCGAGATTGATATCGGTACAAGTGTATGTCTATACTTGAACTCTTTTGAACTCAAAACATTTTCGAAAACCCCCGGTCAGGTTTTACTCTCTTGCTCGTTTTTCAAGAAATTATCGGTCGACTGAAGTCGAACTTCAACTACTCAAGTTTTCTATCAAAATGATTTTGACAAGAAAAGAAAAAGGGGACTCTGGCAGGTGTGGGAATCGTTGACGAACGATTCCCGGGATGTGTAAGCGGCCGTGAGCCAGGAGGTCCATCAATTATTATTCCGGCCCAGGTGTTGCCGAAGGATGATTACGGATGTAGTTTTCATCGAGGGTGATTACGGATGTAGTTTTCACTCGGGGATAGTTACGGATGTAGTTTCTATCCTTCTACCGGTAGAGAAGACCCGCGGATTATTGGACTTGGATGTGGCGACTGATCATCGTCAATCCTTGTCAGGTTTTTATGTTTTCTTTAGGTCCCATCCTCCACTTTGGAAAAATACTCAAACACTGCTTCTTAGGCCTAAGTGCCAAGTAGCCGATAGTGTTGTTTTCAATTTTGAAAGATGATGAATTCATGCAGTATCTAGAACTGCAAGATTATTCTAACAATAATGGCACGTGATTGTGCACTTTTGCAATTATTCAAAAGATGAAAGATGGTTCATCGGTTATTGATGTTAAGTCCCAAATGTTTTGCTTCAAGAGCTTTGACTCTCTTCCTATCAGTTATTTCTGAGTTTAGACTTATCAAGTGGTTAAAGAACTTATACCCGGTACATGATGTCGATCTGTAAGGTGTTTGATGGATATGACATACTTATATGTATATGCTTTCAGATTGAGAAATACTAAAGATTAAACCTTCTAATGGTTGGTTTGTATATGATGATAAGCAACTGTCTTAGCAGAATATTGAACTGCGTATTTTGAAAAGCTTTCTAAAAGATTAGCAATACGGTAGTGTACACTATTTCGATAAGATATGAGGATTACTATGGTTATTATAAACTTATCTGCTCATTGGATGTTGCGTTAGACGTCATATTTTCTTTATTGAAGTTTCATTGTTGTAAATATTTCGAATTGATATTAAGTATCGTTATATTTCGAAAACTCCATGTGTATATTGATATATATTGTTGTGCTCTATTAATACTTGCTGGGCAATTCTTTCGCTCATACTTGCTTGTTTTAAATATTAACCTTTCAGAGGAAGGTAGATGATTGAGGCTTATCTGGAGTAAGTTATATATAATTGTATTGATGTGTAATATGTATATATCACTTTGTACAGGATAGTACTAGTTGCTGGTGTACTTACCAACGAAGCTATACTAGTAGTATAAGATTTGTAAGACATAGTGCGATGTAATAGAATGGATGTAATAAAGATGTAAAGATTTTAGTTCTTGTTTCTAGCCCTATGACCTAAAAGATGCTTGGTGGTTGGGGTCGTAGAGTTACATTTCAGTTTTAATGATTACAGATGGTTTAATGTTGTTAAACAGGTAATTTGATGTTAAGGATTTCCGCGTGACGACCAAATCCCTGACCCCGGATTTGGGGCGTTACATAAATGATTATGATTTCCACACTTATAGCATTTTTTCCTAGGTGCATCAGGTACATTCTTGTAATTATTCTCTTTGTTAATACCTTCTTTTCCATTCCTATTTCTTTTGATCTTGCTAGACTCTGAAAGACCATCTAATCTCTGTTTCAACTGAGACTTAGACAGAAACCCTATGTTTACATTCTTAGGTTTCTCTAACACTTTCTCATCTAAATTACTATTGTTAATCCTTTTGTGTACAACAGGGGTACCTTTTGAATCAATAAATTTAACATGATTAGGTTCAGAAACAATTTTATTACCTTCAGATTTAGATGTGCTAGCTTCTATTTTACTATCATTATTGACAATAGCTACTTTTTCTTCTTGTCTAGCTTTATCAAAACCTAAACCATTAACTTTACCACGAATTCCAATTTCAATGATTTCTTGTGTCTTTTTACCAGAAATGTTAATGGTCTTAATCACATCTCTCTCTTCCTCTAGTTCTTTTCTGACATAGTCATAAGCCTCAAGAATAACACTATAATCATGCTTAGCTTTATCAGAACTTAACTTGTATTCTTCCATTTGAATTAACTCAGATTCAAGAAAATTATTTCTATCAACTAATTTATCATTCTTAACCTTAAGTTCATCTTTTTCACAAGTAAGAATTCTAAAATTAGTTATAAGATTCTTAAACTCAGCATGGATAGTTCTAATTTCATCAGAATTTAAGCTATCAAATGAATCAAGAGAGTGAAGTGATACCTTAACAGAGGATGGAGAAGTTTTCTTTGGAGATCCAGGTTTGTCTGAACCATTTGCCATGAATGCAATGTTGTCATAATCCAATTCATCTTCAGAATCACTGGAATCAGCCCAATCCTTCTGTGTGACCATTAGTGCATTACCCTTTCCTGAATTCCTAGGTTTCTTACACTCACTAGCAAAGTGTCCAAGCTCGTTGTAATTAAAACACTTGATCTTGGCTTTATCAAGCTTGACAATTGTACTTTTGCCTTTGTCACTCTTCTTCTCCTCCTTCTTTTGAACAGGTCCTTTGCTAAATCTTCTCCTGTTGAATCTTCCTTTCTTGAAGGCTTTAGCAAACATAGCAAAGAGTTCCTGCATTTCAGATTCAGAATCATTGTTGTCAGAGTTCATATCAGTAGTCTCTGACTCAGAACTTTCTTTGCTTTTCTTCTTCCTTGAATTCTTTACAGCAATCTCTTCATGCTGTTTTTCAGGAAGCTTCTTTACTTCAGATTGAGCAGTAAGTGCAATAGTCTTCATCTTTCCTTCACTCCTGCTCTTCTTCTGCTGCTTGTCAAGTTCATAAGCTCTCAATTTTCCATATACTACCTCTAATGAAATCTCATCCAGATCATTAGCTTCCTCAATCGCACATATCTTCTCATTGTAGAAATCAGGCAAAGCTTTCATGAACTTTGCATTCATATCCTCCAAGTCATAATATTTTCCATGCATGGCCATCTCATTGATGAGTTTTGTAAACCTATCAAAGGTATCAGTAAGTGACTCACCAGACTTGGATTCAAAGTACTCATACTGTTGTATAAGTAATGTCCTCATATTCTTCCTGACAGGCTTAGTTCCTTCACAGTGAACCTTAAGATTGTCCCATGTATCCTTAGTAGTTTTACAAGAGAGAACATAGTTAGTGAGAATAGAATCAAGACTGTTGAATAATATGTTTCTCACTTTAGCATCTTTAAGAACATTCTCCTTGTCCTTATCTGACCATTCAGATTTTGGCTTCTCTGCTGTATGTTCTGGAACAACCACACCATCAACAGTTGCTTGTCCAACGACCTTTGTTGGAACAAAAGGTCCATCTCTGATTCTGTCAAGATAATCAGGATCTGTTGCTTCCAGATGATGCAACATCTTTACTTCCCATAGAGTATATTCATTTCTCTTGAGCATAGGAATCTTAGTATTCCCATCCTTGTAACCAGACATGATTGCAGATCTTTATGATTATTCGAAATCAACCTGCTCTGATACCAATTGTTAACTCGAATAACTTGTAGAAGGGGGGGTTGAATACAAGTTATATAATCGTGTCTGATTTTTGATTGATTATATGAACAAGAATAAACGAATGAATCAAACTCTGTTTGTATTAATAAAAACTCTACCAAAGGTGTATAATACCTTTAGCCGCTGCTGACAATAAAAATTTCTCTCTGTTTGCACTCTCGTATACTTACGATTACAAACCTCACGAACACCTTTTACAATGATATAGAGAGAGTATTTATAATGCTACCTATCAACTAATAACAGAAAGATATAATCTATACATGACAATGTTCTGCCTTCTAGTCGATAGTTTCCTTCAATAGAAAACTCTTTCCTTCATAATATCTTCTTGTTTGTTCCTCAAACAACGATCCTGTTTTATAGCACTTGCCAATTTCTGTAGCATCCACAATGACATCATCAGTAACACGACTGATATCAGGATTTCATCTTGCATCAGTATCTGATCATCATCAGTATTAGACCGTTATCAGGATTTGCTCTTTGTTCCTGACATGTAGTCTCCGATACACTGTTCATTCCTGACTAAACTGTACAGATAACTGTTTTACACATAAATCCTATATATAGTGCTAAATCCTTTATAAGATCAGGATTACAAGAAGTATAATGTGTAAATTCTATTCTTAACATCACAACTTATGAATTATTCCTAACAAACTTGATACCAAGAATCACACTAGCCTATCCCATATCCTTCATTTCAAAATGCCTTTTCAAGAACCTTTTTGTCTCGTTAATAATCTCAATATTGGTTCCAAACAACAAAATATCATCCACATACAGGCACACAATAATACATTCATTTCCTTTAACCATGTAATAGCACTAGTACAAAAACTACCATATGCGTCTCCCCATTTGCGTCTGTTACAAGTGGAACAGTCGCATAAGGTAGTTTTATGCGTCTGTCCTACATTAAACAGACGTATATACTGGAAATAGGTATGTTTATACGTTTGTTGTACTTAAACAGATGTATAAGGTAGTTTTATACGACTGTCGGAGAATCATTTGCTTCTGTTATATTTCAACGGATGTATAAAATTCAACTATATGCATCTGTTATATTGCAACAAACATATAAAGTTCAATTGTATGCGTCTGATTTTTTGAAATAGACGTATAAGGTGATTATTTTTTTTAAAATATACTGTATGTAAATATCCAGCGGCCCAATTATCTGTATGTGCAGACCTAATTACAAACCTCTTCAGTTACAAACACCTCCTCTTCTCAAGATTTAAATTCATTCCACCCTCACACCGTCCCTTTGGAGTTGCAATGAAAACCATAGCCGCCCTGTTCAATTTTTCGACCAAAATCCATCGTCGTTTACCCTGTTCTTCATCAAATCGTCATTGTAGCATCACATACACTACATCCCTAATCCGTTTCTTCAAATAAAACTAACTCAAAAAGCCTAAAATCGATTCAAGTTTTGTAAATAAAAGTATTCGGGTCTCTTGAGTAATAATGGTGTATTGATGGTTATCTTAAGGAATTGATTATGTCTCGGAGTTCAAAGCTTTATCAAGGACGTGTTCGGATTGTATGATGGCTTTGACGATGTTTACGGCGATTCTTGGTGTGAATCAGAGGGTCAACCTTCGATATATCGATTGGAACCCTAACATGGCCGCAACTAGGTCAGAATTGGTGAGTTAACCCAAAGACCCAGTTTAAATTTGTCCTTGATTGTAAATTTCTTTGATTCGATTATATAATTTTTATGTTAGCCATAGTTATCCAATGATTTACTCATTCTTGGTAGTTGTGGTTTATTGTCCGTATAGTACATGTCACTTTTTTTATCACAATAACAATTAACACACTTTTGAATTCAAGTCTGTATAGATGTCATTTCTTTCTTCAGCGAGTTCAAGTCCAAGAAACCGTGAACGCTCCTATTCTCCTCCCAGGTAATAATCTGAGTTTTAATTCTTATGTATCATACTGCATTGTTTGAAGATCAATTTGCTATTGTTATGAAATTACTGGTAGAAGCATATTTCAGATTATTGTCCTTATGTTTATATTTTTGCATTAAATACATTTTAACTATCAAATGAAACTGTTTTCAATGTTACTTCAATTTCAGAAGTTTGCTATTAGTTCAGGAGCGATTAATATTTGTGAAATACCTGTGTACATGTACACCCCACATTACCAGTTGTGTTCCATTTTCTTCGTAATCTATGATATAAGTGGTTGTATTCTATACTAGCTTTTTAACTTAAATATTTTGTACAACACAAGATTTTATTGGTATCCACCAAGAACCGGAGCAAATGGGAAGAAATCATTGCTTCCTAAACATAAACAAGATGTGATGAATTAGATAATACGTTGACTAGTTTATGGGATTATGGGAATGCTATGCGTGACATTTGTTATCAGAATAATGGATTCATTATTATTTCTGCTTTTTTTGCTAAATTATAATTACCATTCCTGCTTGTTTATATGAAATATGCCTTCTTTAATGAATCTGCATGATTCTCCTTTTGTTAGCTTGTTGCATCCGATATATTCTCTCATCATAATTTCTAGTTCTAAATATTTGCATATTCTGCAATAATAAAGCTACAGGAGAATTCACATGTTGCAAGTTACAACTAATAGTTTGCTATCATGCATATCAGGGCATAGGCAATTCAGCCCAAACTCACTTTTTTATTTTATTTTGGTAGTCGTTTCTTGAATTCTGTATTTGTCGAAGTTAAATTCCCAGTAACAATTAGGTTCATGAGAGCGTAAAATCTATTTATAACTTAAATTTGTCTAGCATCTCCACGGCGAAAATACTGATATTTGATCCAGCAGCTTTCAGGGATATTTGATCCAGCAGCTTTCAGGTGAATTATCCAAAGAAGAAACAGTTCCTTTCAGTTCCATCTCTTTCCCAATCAATTGAGTAGGAGTCTCAAATAATTGAACTAGGCAGGCTTCTGTATATGTATAGTATAAATATTTTGCATTCTAAAAATGATCCGAGCATACATATTTTGGTTCTTAGACATACATCAGTTCACTTCACAAACTGAGCCTACGGTATGTTACACTACCAGGGTCCCTGGTAAAAAGCCAATTTGTAGATCCTGCTTCTTTGGAAGTTAACGTTTCTTAGTAGAAACAATTCATTCCACTAGCAGGATACAAATAGGTGGTACGATTGTTAAGTCGGTTTCAGTAGAAACAATGTTTAGTATTCTGTCAGGTTCTGATTAATAGAAACAAGTGGTATTATGTTTGTGGTCTGAGTATAACATAATGATTAGGGCATAGGCAATTCAGCTAATTTTTTTGGCTTAGTGAGGAGTGGATCATTGACTTGCAATTAGCATCGAGTAAAGAAGCTCTTAGTTGTAAAAATGAACTCACTTGTGATTTGTGAATACCATTATGTAGCGTCAATTATTTCATTTTCTTTCCTCTTCAGAAATGCCATTAAAGGCTTTTAGTGGGATTAATAATCAATCTGCGCACTAGCAAATGTTTGTCTATAAGTATGTAATTTCATTTATATTTATTTCTTTTAACTTTTTTGTAGACTGATTCTATGCCATCTTTCTAGTAATGCAATTTTAAGATACTAATTCTAAATAAACTAGAAAATGATAAAAAATAATTAAAACAAAAATCACTATTTTACGAAGAAGCCATATTTGATGCAATGATTATGCGTTTATTTTTTTTAAGCAAATATGTTGTCGAATAAAAATATCTAAATATATAGCCTCGTGATTTTGTAATGAATGTAAATCTCTCGTCAAAGAGGAGATTGAGTATGAGGTGTTAAATGCTGAAGTTGAATCCTTAAAGGTAATGCTGGTTTTTAATCACTGTATTATTTCTGCATCTCTTACCATCTGTTCAGCATGTGTGCACATATTGTGTACTTGGTATCATCATTTGTGAAATAGTGTCTTACAACTTTCCCATTTACTGTACTTTGTCGTTAATTTAATATCTAGTGCAACATCACGAGTGTCCTGAAGAATCCTTATATCTTGTCACGTTGGTATCATATGAAATCTGCGATCCTTGTACACAGACATTATTGCAATTCATCACACCTTCATTTTTACAGGCATTATTGCAATCTGAAAGAGAGAGAGAGCTGATGATTTTGAAAGAGAGTATGCAACAGCTATGGATTCAAGTGAAGAAAAGCGTCAAAAGTTTACCTTTAGTGTTTATATTTGGAAAGTTCTTATTCTTTATCAAAGTGCAAAATGAATATGTCCGATCTGATGAATTCGCTTATGGTTCTTACCACCGAATGTGGAGTTCTTTAGCCATAAATTTGGTTAGCAAACTTCTATTGATCTTTTCGTAAGTTCTTTATTTTCTCTCTTTATTTACAACCAGTTATCCACTTGTTATTAAAAAGTAAATTTCAAAGTGATCTTCAAGTAAATAACTCATGTGGATCCCTTTCTAAAAATCCATTGATACTAAAGGGTCTGCTCACCAGCTGTGTTGATAATTTAAGGCAGGACAAGACAAACATTTTCCAGGGAGAAGGATAGCTCTTTACTAACAGAAAACCTGATTATATCCTTGGAGAAGGATAGCTCTTTGTCATAATTTTTTTCGACACAATTCTATAATTTTGTGCAGAAAACTGTACTTGAAAAAGCAACTGCAAGTTCAAATTATTCTAATATTATTACTTTTCTTTACTTTGCTGGCTCTTATTTATACATATTAAGGACGCTTGGAATTAATGTTAGAGGATTGCTTCATTTCCCTTCTATTTTTACATAACAAGATCCTTTACCTTTCGTGGCACAGATGTGGTGTTGGATGATTTTCTTGTTGCAGAGGACGCGCTAGCACATTCTGACCTTAAATCTACTCCTTCGATATCTGGGAGGGCCTCAATTAGAAATATAGGTAGCTCCATTTCTTCTGGTAGCTCTAGGTAAATATTGGTGTACATCTAGTTCTCGACTTCATTACATTTTCATATGACCATTTGCTTACTTCATATTTTATTTCTGTAATTAACTTGGTTACTTTTCGTATTTTAAGTTATGTGATTAGGTTATAAGGTATCTAAATATGATATGGACGTTAAGCTGAACTGCTGCTTAGTTTTTGCAATCAAGACTGTTAAATTTTTTGAATGAACTCATAGTGCAGACATTTCATTTTCCCCTGGTTAAAAGCTTGCAGCAACTGGAAGTAATAAACAGGCTAGAAAGCAAAGATAAATATGAAAACTCACAGGAAGAGGTCGTTCGAAGAGGTCGTTTGAGAGAATTCTTCAGATTCGCCAACATATGTGGTGCAATGACTGTAATAGACATGTGTGATTTGAGTTTGGCCAATTATAACGTAAATAGGATGTTTGTATTGTATGATAATAGTGGCATTGTACTTGGTATGGATTTGAGATTTTAAATCAATGGAAATTTGTTTTTTATTTTTATTTTTAGTGTAATACTCAGTTTAATTTGTCAAGCTTCTTATGTATTTATTTTTACAAGCTTGCATTTGTTGTTGAGTGCCAATTAGAGATATACTTTTTTTTTTTTACATTTGGTGTTTGAATAGACGCATATTCAGATTATCCTATGCTAAGTGAAAATATAGGATAATACATTCAAGTTATTGGTATGGACAGGTACAGTTGAAAATTAATACAAAATAAATATTAAAAAAAAAAGACTTTTTGCGTCTGTTCTAGCAGAACAGGCATATCATGCATTATTATATACTTCTGTTCTCAGACTTTATACGTCTGTTATAGACAGATGTAAAAATATTTTATTCGTCTGTTAACAGAAAGCAGACGCAAAAGATAAAACTTTTTGCATCCGTTCTCATGTTTTATGCGTCTGTTGTTAATTGTTGCAAAAACACTTTATACGTCTGTTGTTACAAAAACCCGACGCAAAAGTTAAACTTTTTGCGTCAGTTTTCCTGTTATATGCGTCATTTATTGACAAACGCAATAGACTATATGCGTCTGTTTCCCAACAGACGCATATACTTTTAGCTGATACTACTCCTCCATACGCATCTGTTGTGAACAGTTGCATATCACCCTTTTTGACAGACGCGTAAAGCAGTTTTTGTACTAGTGTAGACACACTTGTCACTTTCATTAACTATAAATTCTGATTCTAAAACAGTTTCATCAAACTTTTTATGCCAGTCTCTTGGAGCTTGTTTTAAGCCATATATAGACTTGATTAACTTACATACTTTCCTTTCATTTCCAGAGGCAACAAATCCCTCAGGCTGATCCATATAAATCTCTTCTTCAAGTTCACCATGAAGAAAAGCCGTCTTTACATCCATTTGATGGATGATAAGACCATGTACAGAAGCCAATGCTATAAGCATTCGAATTGTTGTCATTCTAGCAACTGGAGAGTATGTGTCAAAGTAATCAATGCCTTCCTTTTGCTTAAAGCCCTTAGCTACCAGCCTAGCCTTATACTTATCTATTGAGCCATCAGGATTCATCTTCCTTTTGAAGACCCATTTACATCCTATAGTAGAACACCCAGGAGGTAGATCAACCAACTCCCATGTTCCGTTAGAAACAATAGAGTCAACTTCACTTTTTACAGCACCTTTCCAGTACCTAGATTCTGAAGAATCCATGGCCTTTCGAAAAGTTAAAGGTTCATCCTCGATATTGTAAGTGATAAAGACACTTCCAAAATCCTTGACTACCTTAGAACGCTTACTCCTTCTAGGTTCCTCTACTTCATCAGGAGTAGAGCTACTATCAGGATCTGCCCCCACATTTGTCATCATTTCCACATGATCAGGAATGGACCTTGATGTGTGAGTGGGATCATCATCAGGAATATCCTGAGGTATACCAGTCTTCATAGGGAACACATTATCAAAGAATGTTGCATCACGAAATTCAACTATGGAATTAGCCACTATTCCATCTATGTCAAATTTTAACACTAAAAATCTCGTAGCTTTAGTGGTTTCCCTATAGCCCAGAAAGATGCAATCAACAGTTTTAGGTCCTAGTTTCTTTCTCTTGTGTTCAGGGACAAGTACCTTTGCAAGGCACCCCCACACACGAAGATATTTTAAACTAGTCCTTTTCTCTGTCCATAATTCATAAGGTGTTTTGTCCATGTGTTTCAGAGGAACTCTATTCAGAATATGGCAAGCCGTATTCAGAGATTGTCCCCACATGTACTTAGGCAACCCTGAATTAATCAACATACTATTGATCATATCCTTAAAGGTTCTGTTCTTTTGTTCTGCCACCCCATTAGACTCAGGTGTGTATGGTGGAGTTACCTCATGAACTATACCATTGCTCTTGCAAAATTCATTAAACGAGTTACTCGTATACTCACCACCACTAATCTGATCTCAAACGTTTAAGTACTTTACCAGTTTGTGTTTCAGCTTCAGTTTTGAACATAATGAATTTATCTAGTGCTTCATCTTTATGTTTAAGCAAATGAACATAACAGTATCTACTACAATCATCTATAAAAGTAATGTAATACCTATTATGTTCCTTGGTCAAAACACCACCAAATTCACATATGTTAGTGTGCACTAAATCTAACACATTCGAATCCCTAACCACATTATGAAAGGGTTTTCTAGTTTGTTTAGCAGTCACACATACTTGACATTTAGATTTCTTATCAATGGCATGTTTTGGAATCAACTCTAAGTTCATCATATTCTTTAGAGCACCAAAATTCAAGTGACCAAGACGTGCGTGCCACAAATCAGATGATTCAACACAACTAACAGAAGGAGCAACATTATTATTAATAAAACTGCCCAAAACAGGCTCAACATTTATTAAAAATAATCCATCAGACAAGTAACCTTTGCCAAAAAATACACCAGTATTTGTAATAACTACTTTATTACATTTCAAAGAAACTTCAAAACCATTCTTAACTAAACAACTTCCACTTATTATATTTCTACGAATATCAGGAACATGGTGCACTCTAGTGATGGATAGAACACGCCCAGAAGCGAACTTCAGGTCCACGTTTCCTATTCCAAGTACTTGAGCTATACTCGCATTCCCCATCGTCATAGTCATTCCATGAGTCTGTTGATAAGATACAAATAGAGTAATATCAGTACAAATATGTACATTAGCTCAAGTATCAATCAACCATTCATGAGACGAATAAGTGGAAAGAAGTACAGGGTTGTATGTTACATACCCGTTGTCAGTTTCAGAAGCAATAGCCTCACCAACAACCATGTTAATCGTAGGCCCACCAGTGGTACCAAGCATAGTGTTAGCTTGTGCTCCCACATCAAGTTTCTTAGTTTTCTTTTCAGGACAGTCCTTGCTCCAATGACCAACCTGTCCACAAGACCAACATGGTTTGTTTGCCTTTGGTTTCTTAGCCTTGTTCTTGTCCTTAGATTTAGTGTTTTCCTTCTTAGTGACAGACTTTCTTTTCTGTCCTACAGTCACTACATTCACCTTCGAACTCCCAGCATGTTCAGTAGGCATCACATGTCCTTGATTGGACTTGTGTTGCTCCTGCACAGAGATGTCCAACATCAAGTTTGTCCAGGTGATCTCTCCTTTCTGTCTTTTCAGGGAGAGTGCAAACTCTTCCCAAGACTTAGGGAGCTTTTCAATCAAAGACATAGCCTGAAACTTTTTAGGAAGGTCCATACCAGACTCCTTTGAAAATGCACACCTAGAGGGGGGTGAATAGGTGTAAATGGCTAACTATATTTAACTAATTCTGATTTTAAAAATTACCAGAAACAACTTACTGATTTCATTTTATGCAGAGACAAATGGTATGCTGAATGCACAGATAACAAGTACAGTAAAGTGCAGAAACAGTAAGCTAAATGCAAGCAGTAAGTAAAGAGCAGAAAATAAAAAACACAGAGACTTTTAGCCAGGTTCGACCCCTAACCCCTATGGTCTACGTCCTGGTCTCTTACCAACTTGGTAAGAGAATATATTATTGATCACTGAAATAAAACCAATTACAAGATACAATAATATATCTCCCTTAATACCAAGCTGTTGACAAATGGCGTGCTGAACTCCTGTTTCTGAACTTGCTCTCTAAGCTATACTTCCCAAGTATACTTCTCTAGCAACGATCACCAAACCCTAGTTCCCAAGCCTACTTGTCCAACAACTAAACCTTACAAATCGAACAATACAATCAATAGATGAATACAACTGAAACTATGAACTCTCTAAGATATAGCACGTATGAATATATTAAGAGCTCGAGAGAATCAAAAGATATAGCAATGAAAAATCGAGTTGTTTGTAATATTATGTGCTTGAAAGTTTTTCTCTGGATTGTTAGAAATGAATGAACACAAGAATCAGGTTTATAAAGCTTCACACCAATGTTCAGAAAATCAATCACCAATTATTCGAACGATTTGAAATCAATTTCCAACGTTCAATTGGTTAGAGATTTTACAAACGTTCTTGTGAACGTTAGACAGAAGGTTTGAGAGAAAGAGATCGATGAAAACTTAACCTTCTGATTTGTATAGATATAAAAATGTGTATAGGAGATTTTGAAGAAAGAAAATCTTTTAAATAAGGAAACTCCTATAAGTTTTATAAAATAATTTAAAGAAATATATTTGAAAAGATTTGAGCTCTAGATTATATTGTGTACGTATTATATGATAAAGAATCCTCACAATATATTTCCTGAAATAAATCCATGAGAATTTGTCTTGATATTTATCTTCAGGATTTTTGGCAGTTTGCAAATGGCTTGCTGTTTGTGTCTGTCAGTGCAAATGGCTTGCCAAACTGTCTCTGTTGTAACACCAAATGGCTTGCTGTTTATATATTCTCTGTAAACAATTAGTAGACTTAATATACCCTGCAAAACCAAGTTAGTACAACCATAACACAATGTTTTATATCAAACTACAAGCAAATAGCTTGCTGAATGTGATCATCAAAACCATAGGAGTATCAATCTCCCCCTTTTTGATGATTACACAATATTTAGGAGAAATAAGAACTCCCCCTAAATCCCTGCATATTAGTACATTTTGATATAAAATAGATTCAAGATAAACAAGCATAATCAATCATATCCACATCGAATATCTTGACCAAACAAGCAATTAAGTTCTCCTAAATTTCTCCCCCTTAATCCATAAGAAAACCATCAAAAAGACTATTAGTCCAGGTCTGGTATAAGCATAGAGAATTAACATTTTAACAGTTAAATCAAGATAATGGCATATAAACAATTCAGATACAAATGGTAAGACAACGTTACCCATTCTGTGCTTGTCAACTTGCTGACTACACAGTACACATGCCAAGCTCCATTCGTATGGCTGCAAATCTTTCTTCAGCTAATGGCTTTATGAATATATCTGCTAGTTGAACTTCAGTTGAGACAAATATCAACTCAATCTTCCCTTTTGCTGCATTATCTCTCAAGAAATGATGACGAACGTCGATATGCTTTGTTCTTGAGTGATTCACAGGATTCTTTGAGATATTGATAGCACTCGTGTTGTCACAATATATTGGAATCTTGCCACACTTGATATTAAAATCCCTTAGAGTTTGAATCATCCATAAAATTTGAGAACAACAGCTACCAGCTGCTAAATATTCTCCTTCGGCCGTTGATAGAGCAACAGAAGCTTGCTTTTTGCTTTGCCATGAAACCAAGCTTTGTCCAAGAAATGTACAAACACCACTTGTATTCTTTCTATTAGTTTGAGACCCTGCATAATCTGCATCACTATACCCCACGAGATCAAAAGTATTTGTGATAGGATAGAACAAACCAAGATTGATAGTACCACTTAAATATTTAAAAATCCTTTTAACTGCATTTAAGTGAGACTCTTTAGGGTTGGATTGAAACCTTGCACAAACACAAACACTATACATGATATCAGGTCTTGAGGCTGTTAAATATAATAGACTTCCAATCATACCTCTATACCTTTTGACATCCACATCCTTACCATTCTCATCTGCAAACAGCTTGCTGTTTTGAGTCATAGGAGTTGTTTTTGCTTTGACATCTTCAAAACCAAATCTTTTGAGCAGATTCTTTGTATACTTGGATTGATGCACATAAATACCATCATTGGTTTGCTTGATTTGGACACCCAAGAAATAGTTGAGTTCCCCCATCATGCTCATGTCAAATTCATTGTACATGCACTTAGAAAACCACTCACACATAGATTCATTAGTAGAACCGAATACAATATCATCCACATATATTTGTACAACAAGAATATCTTTACCATTTTGCTTTGTAAATAATGTTGGATCGATATTACCTCGAGTAAATCCTGTTGCCCAGTAAATAACAATTGTAGAAGGGGGGTTGAATACAATTGTATAAGATTTTCGACTTAAACAGAAATAACACAAGTATGAATCAATAACAACTTTATTAATTCTGATATAAAACTGTTACAAAACTCTATTAAGAAATTCTTATGTTCTTAAGAGCTGCTAGGTTACAAGATAACTCGTGTAAGCGATTACTCTAATGTAAAACCTAAACTGTGTTTATATAGCATACACAGTTACACTATCAATTACAAGATATTCTAAATCAATTACATATATCTCTGAATGCATATCTTGTATGATAGCTGCATTCCTATAATTTAGGAACCGACATATCAATCTTCCTTGATCTCTGGCCTGATGAGAATCTTCACGAAATACTGACCAGCTTCTAGTCCTGATAATAATCCAATACTGACGTTGTATTACTGATGACGTCAGCATCAGTATCTGATCAGTAATGCTCAGATCCTTATCATCACTTGAATCAATATCTAACAATCTCCCCCAATTTGTTCTTTGTGAAATAAAGCACAAATTCCTTGATTCAAAGATGTCAAAAACTCAAAACAAAATACCTTCTAAAATTCATCAGGAACAGTTTCAGAAATTCTTTGATAAAACAGATTCATCTTCAAGAAGTCAGATATAAATTCTTCTTCCTTGCTTTCAAGAATTTGAATCAGTTTCTTCTTCAGATTTTTGAGTCCTTCGTCTTCCTCATTAATCTGATAGATAGCTGCCCTGAGATTCTGAATTGAGCTTCTTGGAAGATCTAAATCACCTAGCAACACATAAGCAATCTCCTTCCCATCTGGATTAAGAGACAATTGTTCCATGCCTAGATACTCTTCTCTAACAACAGTACCTTTCTTCATTTCAACCTCTATGCCTCTTAAATTTAAGTACATAGGAATATAATTGCCATCATACCTCGTTCCTCCATCCATAAATCTCTGTCTGATTGTCCTGTAAATCATGACAAACCAATTGTAGTAGACTTCTCTTTCTTTAACATTGATTCTTTTACTTCTGAGCAGGTACAGAACATATTTCAGCTCTTTGGCAGATTTGCACAACAACTCATGAATAGCAATCTTCTTTACACTTCTGTCTTTCATGAAGTACAACATCTTTTCTATTTTCTTAGCACCAGCATGACAATCAGCAATGATAGCAACAGCTTCAAGTTTCCAGAGATGATTAACAGTTAACTCATCACCAATCTTGTCAACTAGAGCATATTGATCAGTTTGTACAATAAAAACAACCTGTGCATTATTATACCCAATACCTCCTCTTGTTCCAGGTACCAATCCCTTCAAACCAGATTGCATACTTACCCACTTTGGTGGATTTTCAGCAACAAATACAGTAGACTTTGATTTAACAATCAATAAAGATTCATTAATCAAAGAAGATTCTGTTATCAGTCCTGCAGACTTGAAAACAACTGGTTTCCTATAATCATACTCACTCTTCTCCTTTTTCTTGCTCTTCTTTTTCTCATCTGTTGGATAATATTGCTGATGTTCAGGAACATATTTACTTTTATCATACCATAACTTCCTGTTAGATTTATGAACATTCTTCAAGTAATCTCTGGTTGCTATCCTTTCTGTTTCTCTTGCTTTAGCTCTGATTTCACTTTCTCTTTCAAATCTCCTGAAGTTTTCTTGCTCATACTTCAGTGTATCTTCAATAACTTCCATATTGTGAAATTCAACCACAACCTTAAGAATCATAATCTTAAGTTCTTTTAAAATTTCAGCTTCTTCAAATTCAGAGACAAAATCAGGAACTGAACCAAAAACTAACTTCTCATTAGATACAGTAGCTTGATCAGCAACCTTGATCTTTCTTTTTAAAGGCAATATCTCCTCTTCAATTTCTTCAGGAGCATTGAATCTATTATTTGGAGTCAGTACAAGAGATAGTGGAGTTTTCTTCTTTTCATTCTCAGAAATATCTTTTAATTTGATTCCACTAGATCTTGTTTGCCTTGTACTTGATTGAGCAGGTAATCTTCCTCTACTTCTGTATCTTCCTCCTCTGCCTCTTCCTCTTCTTGCAGCAGGAGCTTCATTTTGTCTTGCAATCTCTTCAAGAATCTTGTTCTGTTCTTTTAAGAACTCATCAGTAGTCATGTTTGGATTCTCTCCAGTAGTTAAGATAAGTGCCTTCTCAGCATGATACTGTTGAACTCTTTTGTCTTTATGAAACAGTTTAAGAACACGACCATCACCAGTGTCAAGTTCATGAAACAGATTAGCAACATCTTCATCCTGTTCCACATACACATCATCCTCGGGAATGGTTGACAGAGTTTGACCAGGTGTCACGAATTGTTCTTCTTTTGGATTCTGAGATTGTACCATTGTTGTCACTGTCTTCTTACCAGATTTAGAAACATGAGTTGACTGCCTAGTTTGAGTATTAGATTGAATTCTCTTTGTTACTAAAGCAGCATCAGAGGTTTCAACTTTTTGTGACTTAGCACCACCATCATTTCCAGAATTATCATCATCCTTTTGTACAACTTGATTAGGTGAGCATTTTGTTTTGATTGTCTTCTCCCCCTTTTTGACATCGGCATCTTCTTCAATGAAGAAAGACAAGATAAGCTGGAGTGTTTCATCAATATTATCAACTTTCGATTCCAAGACAGTCATTCTGGAATCCATCTTCTTTTCAAGTGCTTTAACATCATCAGCAAGAAGACGTGCTTGAGAAGTAGTAGCAGATATAGAAACAGATGTTTGAATACCCGCTTGAAATTTATCAGTAACATCCTTCATAGAATCAATCTCACTCTTCAATCCCTTTGCTAGAAGAGCATTAGTCTTGAGAAGAGCCTTAAGTTCAGGAGTAGGCATCCTCGTGGCAATATGACCAGAATGGAAAAGAGCATTTTGAAAATTCATCTCAGCATTCGGCTGATTCCATTTAGTATCCCATTCATATCTCCTTGCAACTTGAGTATCAGGAGGAAGTATTGAACTGTACTCCCCTCTGAACTCTTCTTGAGTAACGAGCTGCATGTATCTACTCGAAGACCCATAAGTAGATAGTAGACTGGCTTTTATTGCTGCCTGCATTTGAATTACTTCAGGATTATCAGGATCATCATCTGAATTTGAACCAGATTTATTTGTTGGAATCCTGTCATCAACATTCTCATCAGAATGCATAACACCTTTTAATTTTAATTCACCAGTAGATGCAGCTGGTGAATCCTGATGACCTGCAGACAGAATAGTAACATTTCCTACATCTCTCATTTCTTTTAAAGTGATCCCATCACTTCTCACAATGTTACCTAAGTTAATGTCAATAGTAACTGCTACCTCACTAGAAGTTAACAACTTCTCACTCTATTCTACCTCTCCTTTTGCCAGTTCAGGTGACTGCTTCTCATCACTCTTCTTTTTCTCTAAATGTTCACTCTCATTCTCACGAGAAAGGCTCTGGCTCATTAAATGTGAAGAAATAAGAGGTGGCTGAGAAGAGTGGTCTGAAGTCATACAAATAGAGGTATCCCTTATATCAGGTCTATCTGTAATCATACTATCAGTAGTAAAGGAAGTAGAGATAGAGATGTTACCTGACGAAGTAGTTAAAGAATCCATTGGCCTTGCAGAAATTGGCTCAATAAACAATGGAATAAGTGGATCAGTAGTACTTACATCAGGATTGACCACTGCAACTAAAGCATGACTTGCATTAGTATTAGCTACTGATGGTTCTTGTGTAGTCTGAGGTTGTGAAGCTTTTTCAACACTTTGAGTCAAAGGTTCTTGTGTGCTTCCCTCAAATGCAGTATCAGCGATCACTTCATCACATTCAGCAATGTGCAAATCATGAGCAGCTTTATCTGCCAGACTTCTAGCTAGTTCAAATTCAATTTCAGAAGCCCCTTGAGCATTGTCAGGAAACTCCCCTGCTGATGTGATTTTGCCAGCATCTTCACTTTGAGAAGATGGTTCTTGTGGGGCTGGAATATTCTTGTCTTCACCTTCCCTTTGAGAAAGTGGTTCTTGTGGGACTATTCCTTCAGAAATGTCTGCACCCACACTTTGAGTAGGTGGTTCTTGTGTGACTGGATCTACAATAGCTGCTGAACTCCTTTAAAGTTCAGGTTCTTGTGGGCTTGATCCTTTCAGAGGTGACATAGTAGTTCTCTGTTTCTTTTGTCTATGAAAGACATTTGCTTCAGCAGTTTTCTTTTCAAGTGGTGAAGGTTTGAAACCCAACTGAGCAGCAATAGCATTTACTTGATCAACAGACACCTCAATAATTCTTCTCTTCGGAGATGCAGTTGCTGGAGAGTAAGAGATCTCAACAGTCTTCACAGGTGAATTATCAGGAGTAGAGACGTCAGGATTGACAGTAGTGTCAGGAACTGATGATCCATCTTGATTAGTAGATATATCAGGATTACTCTCCATAGCATCAGTAAGATTCTGTAATTCTGTAGGAACAACAAATTTGCCTTTGTTGATTAATCTTCTTCTTTTCTTCGGCTTTTCAGAAACAGCCACTTCTCTAGTATCAACAACATCAATCTCCTTTTTCTTCATCAAAACTGATATAGGCATTGTGTCATCATCAGAATCAGAATCAGCTCTTTGACTAACTTTCCTCTTTACTCCTGTTTCGCTATTCAGACCAGATGTTCCCAGAACCCCTTGTTCACCCCCTTGTAACTTCATTTGAGAGTGAGTTGGAGTGGAGAAATCCTTTGATCCTGATTGCCTCTCAGACACATCAGATCTAGCTAATTCCTTTGGTTTTACAACTGATGCCTTTTGTGAGACACCAGAGGTGGTTGACTGTTTAGAAGAGTGTTTAGGTTGTGTGCTTGTGTCTGGAATAGGATGTGTAAGGTCCTGTCCCATAGCACCAGTTGTTGAGCCATATTGAATAGGCATTCTCTTTCTTAAAAGAGACAATACTTCATCAGGAATGTATGGAGTTCCATCAAACTTATTTGCCTTATCAGAATTGATTAGACTCTTTATATTGTTTTCTGAGATTTTACATATGGGCAAAATTGTATCATTCTCAAAAACAGCATGAGGACATAAGTGAGAGAATATTAATTGAAAAAATCTAAGAAAGCAAACATAACCACATTTATCTGCTTTTCTTTCACTTAATGCCTTTAATATAAAAGACCCATAATCAAATGAGAGATCATGAATTAGAGAATACCCAATTTTGGCTGAACCTGTGGGTAAAGCATCAAAGTTTGACACTTTATTCAAGAAGCATCTGCTGATAGTGTCGAAAAAGAAATTCCATTCCTTCTTAAGCTTTGTTATGTAGAGCTCTCCAAACTTCTTTGGTGCTCCATTGTAACCCAAACTTACAACATACTCAAGAAGTCTTGAATCAGAAACTTTGAAAACCGGCTTACCAATGATTGATGGTAAATGTAGAGCTTCAGTGACAATCTCAGGAGTCACATAGTATGTAACATTTTTATACTCAAAGCTCATTTGAGGCTTTTCTGATGGAAGTCCTTTCCCAAAGACACTTGTGTTCCAAACCTGCATTACAGACTGAAAAGATATCTTGGCAGGTTGGGTTAGAGCATAATTTATTGGACTTGAGGCCAAAACGTCCTGAATAATGTGGAAATCATTGGGCAAGTCCTGATGATCTAGAACTGCAGTGAAGTTATTTGTGTTAAAAGTAACTCCATTGATTACGACCTTGCTGTTGATGAAAGATAATTTCTCCATTGAAATTTCAAACACAAGAGTTGCTCTAAATTTGAAATTAGGGTTTGAGAGAGCAGAGATGGAGAGATGATGTTTTACTGATGGTTTTGAGAATAATAAATCAATTAGAAAACTAAATTAATACTTGGACAATTCTAATGATTTCTCAAAAACAGGTGTCAGTAAATTATTCGTTTATACTGGAGTAATGGACCAAATTACGTGAGAGAGTGGTGATGATTGCACGCGTCACGACTTACCATATGTAACTATATGTACTGATTGAGTGAAACACACGCGCTCGTATTATTTGAGAAATAAGATTGTGATTAATATAAAACATGGTAATTTGTTTTAAATAAAGAAATTTAAAACATCACAATCAAAAAATACCTGGTACTTACACCAGAAATATGAATCGTTTCATATACTTGTCCCACCCTTCTCTATTTAATCTTAGGGACTTGTCCACTTACTTCCTTAACTCTTCATTCTCTCCTGAAAAAAAATAAGAAAACCCTTCACAGCAAAATTTTACAACAATGTCGAACCTTACCATCAAAGAGAAGAATCTCCATCTCTTAGAGAAAAGAGACAATTTTAGCTATACTCGTGAAGAGTTTGATACTTTCGACTGGGAAAGACAACTTGAGACTCTCTGGTTGCAGATGGATGCAGGTCTCGAGGAAATCGAGAAGGAAAAACCTACAAAAGTGATTGACATCGATGCTGCCCTTCAAGCAACATTAGCATGGCTTTCATCTAAGTCATCCTCATCCAACTCCGTCAACCATTGTTAATGAATATGTCACCAAAAATAACCTTATCCCTGTCAACCTCCACCCATACAAAGTGGCAAAGATGGGATCTGGGATGGCTACTAACAATGGAGTGGATTGGATTTTTATTTCCTGTTGAATAGATTAGTAGATAGAGAACAAGAAGATGTAATCTTTTAATGTAATCTTTTTCTTATTATCAGTGAAAAATTCAGTTTCTCTATTCTATTCAATGTTTTCCTGATTTATCATGTTATCTGAGAAACAAATATGAGGACTAATTAAAGTGATCACATTATCAGGAGTTCAATAACATTAATCATAGCTTGAATCAGGAAATTGAAATAAAACGAAAACAGTTAGATTCTGAACATAATACTGATGATCGAACCGTCGTATCAGGATTCGACGTTGACCACTGTCAGGATTTACTTTCCATCAGTATTTACAAGTCGTCAGAATCTGATGACTTCTTTCTCTCAAGTACTCTCATAGTTTACCATTCCAAGTTCATTCACCAACTTTGTAAAAGTAGTTTCAGGTAGTGGCTTGGTGAATATATCAGCTAACTGTTGATCAGTAGGAACAAAATGAAGTTCAATTGTCCCTTCCAGTACTTGTTCTCTTATGAAGTGATACCTGATACTGATGTGCTTTGTAAGAGAATGTTGAACTGGATTTCCTGTCATGGCAATAGCACTTTGGTTATCACAATAAATATGTATTTTTGAAAATGACAAACCATAGTCCATTAGCTGATTTCTAATCCACATGATCTGAGCACAACAGCTTCCAGCAGCAATGTACTAAGCTTCTGCAGTTGATGTAGAGATAGACTTTTGCTTTTTACTAAACCAAGAAACTAGTCTTCCTCCAAGAAATTGACAACTGCCTGAAGTACTTTTCCTGTCTATTTTGCATCCTGCAAAGTCAACATCTGAGTAACCACATAAACTAAAGTCTAATTCTCTAGCATACCAAAGGCCAAGAGAAGAAGTGCCCTTAAGATATCTGAAAATCATTTTCACTTCAATGAGATGTGGTTCCTTGGGATTTGCTTGAAATCTTGCACATAGACAGGTTGCATACATGATATCTGGTCTGCTAGCAGTTAGATATAAGAGTGAGCCAATCATCCCTCTGTAGTTGGTTACATCTACCTCTGTTCCTTGATCAGGATCAAGCTTTGTAGCTGTAGCTATAGGAGTTGAAGCTGTAGAGCTATCTTGCATATTAAACCTTTTCAACAAATTCTTTGTGTACTTTGACTGATTGATAAAAATCCCATCATCAGTCTGTTTAACTTGCAAACCTAAGAAATAGCTCATTTCTCCCATCAAGATCATTTGATATCTAGACTGTATTAGCTTTGAATACTTCTCACACAGCTTAGAGTTAGTTGACCCAAAAATGATATCATCAACATATATTTGAACTAACAGCAAATCCTTACCATGATTCAAATAAAACAAGGTTTTGTCAATTGTAACTCTATTGAATCCACTTTCTAGTAAGAATTGAGCTAGGGTTTCATACCAGGCTCTCGGAGCTTGCTTTAGTCCATAAAGTGCTTTATCCAGTCTATAGACAAGATCTGGATATTTGGGATCAATGAAGCCAGGAGGTTGCTCAACATATACCTCCTCTTCCAATTCTCCATTGAGGAATGCACTTTTTACATCCATCTCTAATACTTTGAACTTCTTGTGGGCTGCATATGCCAGAAAAATTCTGATGGCCTCTAGTCTTGCAACAGGAGCAAAAGTCTCATCATAATCTATTCCTTCCTGTTGAGAATACCCCTTTGCTATTAGTCTTGCTTTGTTCCTCACAATTGTGCCATCTGAATCTGTCTTGTTTCTGAATACCCACTTTGTACCCACAATAGACCTACCCTTTGGCCTTGGTACTAGTTTCCAGACTTCATTTCTTTCAAACTCATTCATTTCTTCTTGCATAGCTGTTACCCAATCAGCATCCTTAAGTGCATCTTCAACTTTCTTAGGCTCCTCCTTTGACAGAAAGTTATTATTTAAACATTCATTCTGAGTTGCACTTCTTGTCTTAACACCTGCTTCAGGATTCCCAATAATTAAATCAGGAGTATGGCTTTTAGTCCATTTCCTTGCTAATGGTAAGTCATTTCTTGAACTGGATGCTCCCCCTGGATTGGTGTTACCTTCAAAAGAACTAGAATTGCTAGAAGCTCCCCCTGAGATAGTGCTATCTCTTCCTGATATACTGTCAGGATTGTCACTTGAATCTGTTTCTGATGAGTCTCTACTTGATGTTGGAGTTGTTTCAGTACTGGTGATGTCTTGCTCTTGCTCCCCCTCAACATTTGCATTATTTGAGTCATCATCAGTAACTGGTGTTCGATCAGGAATTGATCGATCGTCAGGATCTGACAGAGTATCAGTATCTGACATGACTTCATCAGAATTCTTGGTAGCTTCATTTACAAAGATCAAACTATCATGAGAGTCTTCTGTTATCACTGTTATCCTTTTATCATCAAAAGATACATTAATAGACTCCATGACTGTCTTTGTTCTTAGATTATAGATTTTAAAGGCTCTTGTTGTTGGATAGCCAATAAAGATTCCCTCATCAGCTTTAGTCTCAAATTTTCCTAACTGTTCAGGATGAGGTCTTAGAACAAAGCACTTGCAGCCAAACACATGTAAATGCTTCAAACTTGGTTTCTTTTCCTTGATCATCTGATAAGGAGTTACACCATGTCTGTTGATTAAGGTGATGTTCTGAGTGTAGCATGCTATGTTGACTGCTTCTGCCCAGAAATATGTAGGTAGTTTAGCTTCCTCCATCATAGTTCTTCCAGCTTCAATAAGAGTTCTGTTTTTCCTTTCAACTACTCCATTTTGCTGAGGTGTGCCTGGAGCAGAGAATTGTTGAACTATTCCTTTGTATTTGCAGAAATCTTCCGTTGCTGAATTCTTGAATTCAGTCCCATTATCACTTCTCAAGATCTTGACTTTGTATTTTGTGCCAGTTTCAATGAGCCTCACATGATTCAGCAGTATTTCAGCAGTTTCATCTTTTCTGTGCAGAAAACAAACCCAGGTAAATCTAGTATATTCATCAACAATGACTAGAGTATACCTTTTCTTACTGATGGACATAATATTCACTGGTCCAAACAAGTCAAGGTGAAGCATGTGATATTGTTCATTAATTGAGGATTCAGATTTACTCTTGAATGATGTCCTTCTCTGTTTAGCCTTCTGACAAGCATCACAGAGTCCATCAGGAGTATACAGTGCCTTTGGTAATCCTCTTACCAAGTCTTTCTTAACCAACTCATTTATATTGTTGAAGTTGAGATGAGAAAGCTTCTTATGCCAATTCCAAATTTCATCTACAGAAGCTTTACTGATGAGGCATGTAGTTGGATTATCAGTATTGGTGTGAATGTTGGCTTCATAAATGTTACCATGTCTTTGACCAGTTAATGCAACCTTCCCTGAAGATTTGCTGATAACTTCAAAATGAGTATCGTTGAAATTGACATGATAACCTCTGTCTGTGATTTGACTAACACTTAACAGATTGTGCTTGAGTCCTTTCACCAGAGCTACTTTTTCAATGATGACATTTCCAATTACAATACTGCCATATCCCAAAGTTTGTCCAATGGTGCCATCTCCATAAGACACAGTTGGGCCAGCCTTCTCCTCAAATTCTGATAGCAAGGTTTTGTCTCCAGTCATGTGCACAGAGCATCCACTATCCATGACTAACACATTTTTCTTTTTACCCTGCAATCAGAATCACAAAGAACTCAGTTAGAATTCTTAAGAACCCACACTTGTTGGGTTCTCTTTTCATGCAACTTAACATTTTTAGCAGCAAAAGATTTTCTTGTAAAGACACCTTCATCAGGATTAAGTCCATCAGAATTAATCTTTTTCTTAACAGATGCATGCTTAGTGTTCAAGTTCTTTGTTTTTCCAAAATTTGCACTTTTATTGAACTTAGGCAAAGGCTCATAATAATTATAGTACAAATTATGGTATTCTTCACATGTATAAATAGAATGCCATTCACTGCCACAATGGAAACAAGGATTCTGTGGTTTATAAAATACTGATTTATTCCTAATTCAGACTTAGGAACTACAGTAGCCTTCTTTTTACTCCTCCTGCAATCAATAGCAAGATGATTAGAGTTACCACAGTTAAAGCATACTTTTCTTGGTGCATTTGGAATATACTTATAATTATTCTCCTTGTTTATTCCAACTTTACCATTCCTGTTCCTTTTGACAGTTGGAACTCTCTTCCTATCTGTTGCATCACAGATTCTATCCCTTAATTGTTTCTTAGACAGAAGACCTACATTCTTGTTTTTGACAGTCCTAGTCTCAGAATGATGTGTAGAAGTGGATCCCTTTTCTGAAGTAGATTTCGGATTTTCTGGATACACATAATTAACAGGTTTTAATTTGGTTTTCGTACTGTCTGTGACATATCTATAGGTTTTTGGATTTGTTGAGTCATCAACTATAACGACCTAGAAAAAAAAAATT
This sequence comes from Kitagawia praeruptora, assembly GCA_037693485.1. Taxonomy (NCBI): domain Eukaryota; kingdom Viridiplantae; phylum Streptophyta; class Magnoliopsida; order Apiales; family Apiaceae; genus Kitagawia; species Kitagawia praeruptora. The sequence continues at coordinate 120,469,302 of CM075352.1, forward strand.
GCGTAATTAAAATTTCTTATTTAATATTAAATGTGAAATTATATGATGTGAATATTTTTGAGAAGGTCAATTGTATGTGATATGGTGTTCATATGTTTATACAATGATTTATGTGTGTTGTGTAAGTCCGTTTGGTGTATTTGTATTTTGATGATTAAAATGTATTAAAATCATGAATTATTGATCTTCTGAGATTTTTATAAAATCATCGGAGTAGTTAAAAATCACGAAATTTTTATGTTATCCTCTTTGTAATATTAATTAGTTTTTAAAATTTTTGGAAGAATTATTTTGGGTGTTTTAGTATTTTAAAATGATTTTATGAGTTTCATTGCATTTACATGATCAAAACTTGTAAAATTCGTATTTAATTCATTTTTATCCTAAAAATATTTTAAAAATATGTGGATGTTCCTAATTTTATATTATTTATTTTAAAAATGAAAAGATTAATTTTTCATAAATTTTTCATTTAAATTCGATTTATAAAAGCTGTTAGAGATTTTTTAGCATGGTAAATTACGTAAGTGCCCCTCCTTTATCTTAATCAAAACCCCAGGCCCCTTTGTTCTTCTTCAATACACTTTGTTACTGGTGTTCTAGAGAGTTCAACTCTCTTTTATTCCTCAAAATCTCTCCCCTCAATCTCTCTCGGTCTTTCCAGAATTCTCGAGCTCTCTTCCCTCTTTTCCTCTTCCCGTGTATGTGTGATTCGTGTGTATATATACTGCGTGTGTTCTGGGTGTACGAGTGCGGGTTTGCGCGATTGGGTGCGAACTATGGGCGGTGATTTTTGTTGGGTGACAACCTGTGTATGCAGAGGTGTGTATGGTGCTGGGTGGGGGTATGTGTCGCAGTTGGTGCTGAGTTTTGGGTGTCAAATTAGAGAGCTCTGTTGTCTTCCTAATCGATTAGTGTGGTGACCAAATATGGTGTGTGTGTGAACTGTGACCGTGAGCGTGTGTGTGCTTGCGTTTGTGAGTTAATCAGTTGAGGTTCGTGTGTGGGTGAATTGACGAGTTGGGTGTGGGTTCATAGTGATTCAATCGAATCTATTCCCCTCCCCTGTGTTGTTTTTACCGGGTAGCTGGGTGTGTATGTGGATTGGGTATGTATGTGCTGGTTGTCTTCCCCTGTTTGTTACTGCTGGCTGTGTGTGTACGGTGTGTTTGTATGTTGGTTCGAATTGGGGCTTAATCGTTGCTCAGTTCAAAGTTGAGGGTGTGGGTGACTGTACTTGTGTAGCAGCGTGTAAGTATATCGCAGGTGTGTGTAAGACGTGGTGTGAATTTGAGAGGGTGTAGGTGTTGGTAAAGCCGAGAGTTGGGAAAAGTAATAAGAAGAGGATTGTAGCTGTTTGGGGGATTATGGGTAGCATATGAAGGGTGATTGAAGTGAAGTAAAAGATGAAGGTAGAGGTGTGTTCGTGAGGGGAGGCATGTATGAGGAGACAGGGGAGGTAGGAGAAGATGTTTGTGTCATGTGTTGTAAGTAAGTGTTGTAGGTGTAGGGTAAGGCACCGAGAGATAAAGAGTGGGTGCAGGGCTGGTGAATTGGGTGTGCTTGTGTGTGTCTTGAGATTTTGTTGAGATGAGGAGACAAGAGATGCGGGGGGGTGGCGAAGATGTTGTAGGTGAGTGTAGTTAGTGCAGAGCCAGAAAGTCGAGAGATGGAGATGAAATAAAAAAGTTGGAGATGGATAAAAAGGGCATGATGTACTCTGTATTACAATTGTATGTGTGAACTGATTTGGTGTTGGTAAGTGCCACCTTCAATGAGCTGGTAATTGGAAAGTAGTACTTGTATGTGGTTATGTTACTTTAGAATATTTTTGGGTTTGGTAATCAAGTTTTGAGATATTAATGGGGATAAGTAAATTTGATTTGCAAGCAATGGTTTAGATTTCAATCAACTATAATGAACTAACGATTTTATCCTAGATTGATTAAAGTACTATCTTGGTTTGGGTCACGGTTACATGATGTCTACGTGGTTTTGAAATTTATAAAAGTTGGGGCGATGCTGTGTGGGATAATTGTTAGGGGGGAATTACTGAATATTGAATTAGTTATTGGATACATATGTGATTGAAAAGTATTGGATAGAATGGTTGAGTCGGCTGTATTTCGACGGATAGTGTAATGATACAAAGGAGATGCTGTCGAAATTACTTTAATAGCATATGTGATTCTAAAGGTTATTTCAGTAAGACAATCTTTTATATTCTATATGCGCATTGTCAGTGATAATTATTATGTGATAATATGTGTTAAGCGGAACAGGTCTCGTTTAGGTAGAGTAGAGTTAAAGAGTAAAGATATTAGTATACTGAAACGCACTTTACCTTTAAATAGGTACGAGTAGGAGACCCGACCACGAGCAATGTACGGGTAAATGGAATTTCGAGCAGGGAAATACTTATCAAAGTCGACGAGTGTATTGGCATAAAGATTGACGAATTATGAAGGAAAGATAGAAGTAATAGAGGTTGACGTGAAGTGAGTAACGGATCGAGATGTTGGAAGTGGAACTTCGTATATTAAGGAAAGTGTTCTCGCTCCTCACTTATTGTTCAAGTGATGCAATTCTGTTCTATTTATATATCAATGTGTCGGTCAAATTATGGTTACAAAGTGACGTCCTTCTCAAATGATGTGCAAATGTGTATAATTCTACCTATAGCTCAAGTGCAAATTTTCATATGATCTTACAAAGACCCTTTTTTCTTCAAAGATATTTTAAATCATGGTATGTTATTGGATTCCTCAGTAGAGTCCCTTTTCTTTTATTTTCTTCGAAAACATTTAAGGACCTTTCTAAACAGAGGAAATCCAAGATTTTAATTCTTATAAAAGTCTTTTGGCATAATTCCTGATTTTTGACATATTTTTACCCGATGGACCCTCTTTAAGGGACGTTTTCTTCAAACTGATTTACGATTAATTATCCTGAACTTATCTTACAAATGTTCATTTTGAACCACTTAACTTACCCAATTTAGTCCAAACTTTTCTAGATGTTGGAGAAATTTATTAAATGATTAGCACTTGACTATATCCTTGTTTTGTCGTATATCCTCAGTTGTTGTTAATCATGTTGCTAGTAAATTCTTCTGACAATTTATTTAATGATGTTATGACCCCAATTATTCGTATCGAACTTGTCGATACCTTTTTAGATTGTTGTTCTTCATTTATTACCCATTTCTCATGTCGAACTCGCCGACTCCTGTTGATTATGAATTTTGCATTGACTCTCGAAATTTGAATTATTCTGGAACGTGAGTTTCCAAGTTAGTTGATATGGCAAGGGTTGTCGATTGTTCCGACCCCTGGTGCGTTCGTTATATAATTGGAATTCCTTATACTGGGTTGATCTGTTATCAGTGAGTTTAAGGATGTGGTTGTGAGTCTCCAGTTTGTTGTTGTGTTAAGGGTGGTCGATTGTTCCGACACCTAATGCGTTGGATTTAGAATTGGAATGTTTTTTTTGATGTCCCTTCGGGGAGACCATAATATGGTCAACAGATGTCCCTTCGGGGAGACCATATTAATGGTCAGCAGATGTCCCTTCGGGGAGACCAGATTCGTGGTCAGATGTTAAGGCCAATGTGTGTCGTGGATCCATTAAAGGACATTGTTGTGTGCGTTTGTCCGGGGTTAGTGCGTGACTGATCAGCAGCCTAACCTTATTGTTTTTAAAATATATAAAAATCCAATTCTAATCTATACATTGAGGTTGAGTTGCTTCTAAGCCTGAATTCCTTGAAGCCTATTATGATTATCATTAATTATCAGAACTTTCATCAGTTCTCATTGTTGATGCATTTTATTCTAGCGGAGCCTGTTGTTTCATCTTGGAGTTTTGATATTTAATTTCTTCAGCTGATTTCTTTCATACCATATAATGATTATTCTTGATGTTCAGAACCTATATTGTTCTTGATATTGCTATCACTGTTTACACTTGCTGAGCATTGTTGGCTCACTCTTGCTTGTTGTTTATTTTTCTTCAGTTAATAGAGAAGATTAGTGGACATTGTGGTCAGTGATTTTTCCTGCTCTAGCAGCGAGAGGTGACGTTCGAGACGTTGTTGATTTCGTCGGGTAGTGGTTTTGGAAATTGTCAAGGTTGGTTAACTAGTTTGACAGTGGACTTAATTTGTTATAAGATTGTATAATAATTTTATTCAGAGGTTGGATTGTAAAATGTAATTTAATAGTCGTTTCATACCATAACCTGTATGCGGTCTTGGATCAGGGGTGTTGTATTATTTATATTTGGCTTATGTCCAGGTTTATGTTGTGTTGATTGTGGTTAGTGGCCCCAAATTTGTACCCCGGATTATGGGATGTCACATCAACTATAACTCTTCCTGGATTAGATGAAACAACCTTTTTTTTGTCCTTTTTCTCATTCTCTGGCTTATAACCTAGACACTCTTTCCAGTTTTTATCAGTAATAATTTCATGAGTTTTTGTTCCAGAATGTGTCCAAGTTCTGAGTTTTTCATTTGCCTCTTTAAGTTGCATTTCAAGTTCATTACATTTAAACTCTGTTTCAAGTTTCATGTGTTTAGCATTATCACATTCTGCTTGAACTTCCTGCAAGAAAATTAACTCTGCTTCTAGATGATCATTTCTCTTAACAACCTCTGTCATTTGTGATTTTATTCTAGTATTTTCAAGATATTGACTCCTAAAACTAATATGCAGAGATTTTATTCTCTGATTTTAAAAAGAGACATTATTAGTATCAAAATCAAACAAAATTTCAGATACCTTATTTTCACCAGCAGAAGTCTCATCAGTTTTAGCCATCAAAGCATAATTCACTTTCTCTTCTTCAGAGTCAGATGATGAGTCCATCCAATCCTTGCTTGAAGAAATGAGAGCTTTGGTTTTGGTCTTCTTGCACTCAGTTGCAAAGTGACCCATTCCATGACAGTTATAGCATCTGATTTTTGACTTGTCAAATTTGCTGCTTTTATCTTCTTTCTTCTTGTACCTGTCTTTGTCAGCATTGAAGGTTCTCTTCTGAAATTTCCCTTGCTTCCTAGCCTTTCTGAACTTCATCTTCTTGATGCCCTTGACTATCATAGCAACCATTTCCATTATATCAGAATCAGTAGAGTCATCATCAGTATCAGGATTAGATTCAGTATTAGTATCTGATGATGAGTCATCAGTAATTGACTCTACCACTCTACTCTTTCTATTAGAAACTTCCTCAGCTTTCCCTTTGATTTTGATTGAACATTCAAAGCAACAGATTTTGCTTTGACATTCTTCTTGTTCTTCCTCTGTTGAACCTCAAGATCATGGGTTCTTAACATCCCATAGACTTCATCAAGAGACAGCATCTTCAAATCATATTGATGCTTTATGATTGAAGCTTGAGTATCCCACTCCTCAGTAAGAGCTCTGAGAAACTTGGTGTTTGAGTCCTCTAGTGATAGATTGTTCAGTAATGTCAAAAATCTATCATACATATCAGTAAGGCTTTCATCAGATTTAGCATCAAACTGCTCATACTCCTAAATCAACAGAGCCCTTCTGTTTCTTTTGATAGATTCAGTACCTTGGCATTGGGTTTCCAAAGTATCCCAAATTTCCTTTGCAGTCCTGCATGATATTACCCTGTTTGACATGACATTATCAAGTCTGTTATGCAAAATATTTTTTACCTTTGCATCTTTGAGTACTTGAGTCTTTTCCTCTGTCGTCTGCTCACTCTTTGCCTTAATGACATAGTGTTCAGCAACAGTCTCTGTTCTTGCAACTAGTCTTGTTGGAAGAAATGGTCCATTATTGATCCTATCAAGATAGTCAGGATCAGTTGCCTCCAGATACATCATCATTTTCACTTTCCATGTTGGATACTCAGTTTTCTTGAGAATTGGAATTTTGATGCTTTCATACTTGCTTGTCGACATCTTAAGATCGTTTCTGATTAATATTAATCAGTTTGCTCTGATACCAATTGTTGCCCAGTAAATAACAACTGTAGAAGGGGGTTGAATACAATTGTATAAGATTTTCGACTTAAACAGAAATAACACAAGTATGAATCAATAACAACTTTATTAATTCTGATATAAAACTGTTACAAAACTCTCTTAAGAAATTCTTATGTTCTTAAGAGCTGCTAGGTTACAAGATAACTCGTGTAAGTGATTACTCTAATGTAAAACCTAAACTGTGTTTATATAGCATACACAGTTATACTTTAAATTACAAGATATTCTAAATCAATTACATATATCTCTGAATGCATATCTTGTACGATAGCTGCATTCCTATAATTTAGGAACCGACATATCAATCTTCCTTGATCTTTGGCCTGATGAGAATCTTCACGAAATACTGACCAGCTTCTAGTCCTAATAATAATCCAATACTGACGTTGTATTACTGATGACGTCAGCATCAGTATCTGATCAGTAATGCTCAGATCCTGATCATCACTTGAATCAATATCTAACATTTTTGAGAAGAAACTTACTAAGCCTCTCATACCACGCTCTAGGAGCCTGCCTTAAACCATATAATGCCTTCTTGAGCTTGTAAACATAATCATGAAACTTCTCATGTTCGAATCCAGGAGGCTGTTTGACATAGACTTCCTCATTCAGCACGCCATTTAGAAATGCACTTTTCACGTCCATTTGATATAACTTGAATTTCTTGTAGCATGCTGTTGTGGAATAAAAACTAGGTTTAAATTATTGCGGCTAGGGTTTGTGTATTTAAGGCTAGGGTTCGTGAGCTTCGTGCTTTTATGGCTGCTTCTGCGTTCAAGACTAACGGTCCTCACAGAATGCCTACGTATCTCTGTATTAGAGAATCAAGCCAAGAAAACGTAGTTCTGAGATGAGGGGTCAGACCCTTTATATAGGCTAAGAAACCCTAAAATCGTAGTAGGGTTAGGTGACTTGGTGGGCAAGTCACCGCCTCAAGGAAGGTTCTAGACTCCTTCCTTGTAGGAGTCAGTTTCCATGTTGGAATATGTATCTTGGAGACTAAGTCAGGCAAGAATAATATCCTTATTTGACTCTTACTTGCTGGGCTGTTTATTACCCCTAATATTAATTACGAAATTAATATTATAGTTAGGGTTTGGGCCCATCTGGTGGGCCCCATGTTTGGACCATTCTAGGTCTAATTAATGCCACATTAAATGTGTCTTAGGGCTTACTTTTAGCCCATATCATTTGCCCCCCAACTTCTAGGAAAACTGATCAGGTTTTCCTTGAAGTTATAACGGCCTTATTCGAGACTTGGGTCAGGGTTTATTGCTCTTACGCGAGTATTTTCAACAATATCATCTTGATGTAAAGCGTGGAGCGACCGACGCATTTACAATGACGTTGAACGACACTAAACGGTGTTAAATGGCACTAGACAGCGCTAATAAGCCTTAAACAACGTTTAAACAGCGTTAAACAATGTTAAATGGCATAAAATGGCACTAACGGCACTAATCGGTGCTAAACAGTGCTAACCGGCACTAATCAGTGCTTAAACAGCACTAAACGGTGCTAATTGGCACTAAACTGTGCTAATCTCAATCTCTTTTCATCATTAACAATCATCCAAGATTTGCTGAAAAAGTCGAGATTTAGGTTTAAAAGTTCACTGAAAAAGTAGGGATCCAGGACCAAGAACTGAACCTGGACCGGGGGGATCCAGGTTCAGAAGCTGGTCGGCTGGACCCCCTGAAAATGGGCTGGTCGGCCAAAAGCTGGTCGGCTGAGACCTGGTCGGCCAGAAGCTGGTCGGCTGGCCCTCCTCCAGGGGAGCTGGTCGGCCAGAAGCTGGTCTTCCGGGACTTGGTTGGCTGAAATTCCTCTTCTAGGGCTAACTAGTCAATAATTGGCCTAAAAAACTTGAACTTAGACTCCTTCTTGATTTCAATAGAGAGTGTGGATCTAGGATCAGAAACCATCCATGGTCCTAAGGATCCATAGTCTTGACCTTGATTACGAATCGTCAGTATGGTCGCTTGTGACTTCATGGCCAACTTTGGCCTTCATGACTCATCTTGGCCTTCATGGCTAACCTTGGCCTCTCTTTAACATTGATAATCATCTGATATTCGCTGAAAAAGTCGAGAACCATGTCCAAAATCATTTGCTGAAAAGGTAGGGATCCAGGTTCAGAAGCTGGTCGGCTGAACCCCTCCAAAATAGGTTGGTCGGCCGGGACCTGGTCTTCCGGGACCTGGTCGGCTGACCCTCCTTAAAATAGGTTGGTCGGCCGGGACCTGGTCTTCCGGGACCTGGTCGGCTGACCCTCCTTAAAATAGGTTGGTCGGCCGGGACCTGGTCTTCCGGGACCTGGTCGGCTGACCCTCCTTAAAATAGGTTGGTCGGCCGGGACCTGGTCTTCCGGGACCTGGTCGGCTGACCCTCCTTAAAATAGGTTGGTCGGCCGGGACCTGGTCTTCCGGGACCTGGTCGGCTGAGGCCCCTTGTGCGTCGCGGTCGATTGCTTCTTGGCTAGCTAGTTAACCCAGACGTGAAAATCATTCATGATCTTGAGGATCAAAGACTTTGATCTGAATCTCAAACCATCATCTTGGCCACTCATGACTTTGTTATCTTCAGGATCAAGGAACTTGACCTTGATCTTGGATCGTCAGTTTGGTCACTCGTGACTTCCGACGATATTATTCAAACATCAGCTATTTCTTCTTTGGCATATTTGAATTTTAACGATCCTTTCTGTATAAAACGAGCAATTTCTGTCCTTTTTTCATCTTTAAACGATAGATGACCTGTAGACGCGAACCAGACTGAACTTCAACCTTTTACAGCAGGTCATACTTCTTTTATAAAAGAAGTGTGGTAGCTTTCATTTCATTCACTTCTTCACTTCTGGGTTTTCAAATTCTTAAGCTCTCTAGCCTTCAAGTTTCAAGATCAAGTTCCAGCTTTGTAATCAAGATGTCAGAAGGTAACCGGCCAGTGGCTCCCCCTGTATCCATGATGGAAGCCATGGCAAAGAGGAGTAAGATGAGGACAGCTAAAGGTAAGGAAGAAATCAAACCTTCTTCATTCGTTGATCGTAAATTTGAATCCTTACTAGATCTTCTTAATATTATGAGGGACACATTCCCGAACTGTGCTAGTTTAGATGCTTTTAGCAGTCCCAGTAAGTTAAACGAAAAAGTTGTCCAGAAAATAAAGGACTCATATCACTTTCCGAGTGCTATCAAAGTTCGTCTCGCAAAACCATCAGACAGGACCTGTAACTGGCACCCCGAGAGGCTTTGCGTCCACTGGGGTGCTCTGGATGCTGGGTTCAGATTCCCCGTTGATAACTTCATCATAAGATTGCTGGCAGAGTATCAGATTCATCCCTGTCAGTTGTATCCCAACTCTTGGAGATATATCTCTATATTTTTAATAAGATGTCGTCAATTGGAGATTCACCCGACTACTACATTATTTCGAAGTATCTTCATAGCCAGTAACTCTTCCGACCAAAAGAAAGGATGGGTCAATCTCAAGCACAGGGCCAAAATTCCACACATGGTGAACCCTTATTCTTTACCAGATTCCCAACATTTCTGGGAGAGAGAGTTTGTAATTCTTGAATGGAAAGGCGGTGATTGGGGTAACTTCTTCGTCAAGAGATTCGGAGTTGTGCAAGATAGTAAACACTTCATTTGCGACCTTGATGATTCGGAGTTACAGGATCGAGATTGGCTTCTGGCCGATGATGGCAGTACCCATTATAAAATGTTTCTGAATGAAAAGAACCTTATCGAAGCTAGCCTTAGCTTTCTTTCCGTTGAGGGTAATTTCCTTACTTAAGCTTCTTATGAACTCTGTTTGTTCTTATATCTGTGTTTTCTCTTTGTGTTTCAGCTGCGGAGGAGATTGACAGCCGTCCTCAGAATCAGCCGTCTGTGACTCAAAGAATGAAGAAAAAAGCTGAGGAGCTTTTGAATCCCGCTAAGCCTCGGATTCCCAACTTCTTGGAAGGTTGCTCTCAAGGCGGGAAAAGATCCCGTGGAAGTATCAGAACCCCCTTTATGCCATCCTGGGGTATATGCGAACAAGACTCGGTTTCTGGGAGTCCTGAACTATCCCTAGATTGGTCGAAGCTTTCTGTTACCCCTCCTGATAGACTGTCCTTACTTGCTGGGGACAAAATGAATGAGAATCAACTTCTGGGCTCCCAAGCCTTGTATCAGGTAAGATACTTTTCCTACCGATTCTGGTATGATTTACCTCTTTCACATTCCTTATGCTTTGTGAACTTTGGTTGTAGGCTAATGCCTTCTTCCAAGCTGTCTGTACCCAAGGCCTGGCTTTCAGGGATGAGAATATATCCTTGAAGACTGACTCAGCTAGGTTCCAGGAAGAGATTGACGACCTGCATTCTCAGGTTACCCATGCCGAAGCGGATGCCTTATCCTCCCGAAAGCAACTTGCCTCCTTGGCTCAAAAGAAGATGAATGATGCTAATAAATTGATTAAGGCATATCATAAATCTGAAGAGTTTCTAAAGTTCTTTGATGATCATGATGATGAGGTACGTCCTTACAACATGTCTGTTGGTTGGGACAAGGCAATCAGTGCTGTAAGTAGTAAACATCCCTCAGTGGTTATCCCCTCTGATTTTCCTTGCCCTTTCTGGACTGCGGGTGACGAGGACCGTGCAACCCTTGCCTCTGGATCGGGAACCAAGATTGTTCCCCAAGCATCAGGTTCAGGCTCTAAAGGTAGCCGTAGATCCTCGGGATCCAGGAGGCGTCCTCCAGCTGCTAGCCAAGACTCAAGTTCTTCGGGATCCCGTGGAAAGAAGCCCCCGCCTGCCAGGAAAGTTGGAGTTGTTCGACAACCGATCCCAGGCAAGAGGGTGATCCGTAACGAAGACAGTTCGACTTCATCCTCCGGGGAGGAGGAAGCCGAAGATGTGGAGACTACTACTCAACCTATGGCGGTTGTTGGTCAAGCTGAGGAAGAAACTTCAGGTGAAGAGTCCGGCGAGGAAGAAGATTCAGATGAGGAGGAGTCGGGCGAGGAGAGCAGCGAGGAAGAATCCCCAGCTAAGTAGGATGGGTTCCCTTATGGCCTTGCATGGCCCTTATCTAGCCGTTTGTGGCTTTATTTTATCATCTTTCAATTAATGTCCTTCGGGACTTAACTTTTATTCGTGTGTTGTAGCTTAACTTAAACCATGGCCCCTCGGGGCGTTTTATTTATGCATCTGTTTCCTTTATTCATATGCTTATTTACTTTCAGTACTTGATCTTTCCAGACTTGCACTCAACAGGTGCTTGGTACATAAACAAAACATAGAATCATAGAATGGAAAACAGATTTGCATTGATATCTTGAAAGAGGGTTCAGCCCTTACATTGATACTATGGTCCTACTCGGGGTACTAGTCCCTGGAATGGTTTCATCGAACCTTATTTCTACTTTTATTTATAAATAGCTAAAAGCCAAGTCCTTATTAGGAAGGCTTATACATAATAAATCTTCAAGTTCAGAGCATGCCAAGTCCGGGGCACTTCATTCCCATCTAAGGTCTCCAACTTGTATGATCCTCGTCCTAGCGTCCTTCTGACTCGATATGGTCCTTCCCAGTTGGGGGCTAATTTCCCTTTCTGGCCAACTCCAGAAGCTTCAATCTTCCTGAGAACCAAGTCACCTTGCTGAAAGAACCTCTCCCTAACCCTGTGGTTGTAATAGAAAGACGCTTTCTTTTGATGCTCCGCATTTCTGGCGTTTGCCTCATCTCTAACTTCATCAATCAGATCTAGAGCGAGCCTCATGCCTTCTTCATTAGCTTCAGGTTCATATGCCTCAACTCGAGGTGATGCTTGCATGATTTCCAGCGGCACAACAGCCTCAGCTCCATAAGCTAGCAAAAACGGGGTTGCTCCGGTAGTTACTTTACAAGTAGTGCGATAAGCCCAGAGTATAGGTAGCAGCTCATCCACCCAAGTGTTTCTTGAGCGCTCGACCCTTTTCTTTAGTCCATCCAGGATAATTCGATTGGCCACCTCGGCCTGCCCATTCGCTTGCGGATGTGCCACAGAGGTAAAACGAAGCTCAATAGCATTTTCCTCACAATACTTCTTGAATTCCTCATTGTTAAATTGTGTCCCATTATCTGTCACAAGAATTCGCGGGATTCCATATCTACAAATTATGTTCTCCCAAAAGAACTGGGAAACTTGTTTGGTGGTTATCTTGGCTAAAGGTTTAGCCTCAATCCACTTGGTGAAGTAGTCAATGGCGACTATCAGAAACTTCCTCTGTGCCGAAGCCATAGGGAAAGGACCTAATATGTCCATTCCCCACATTGCAAACGGGATGGGAGAATTGATCGAAGTTAACATCTCAGGCGGCTGCCTTACAATTGGAGCGTGCTTTTGACATCTGTCACACTTCTTGACATAGTCCTGGGCATCCGCCAACATCTCTGGCCAATAGAATCCCAGGCGGGTAATCTTGTGAGCTAGGGCTCTGCCCCCCAGGTGCTGCCCACAGATCCCTCCATGAACTTCCTCCAATGCTTCTCTTGCCTCTTGGGGCCTTAGGCACTTCAAGTACGGGACGACAAACGATCTCTTGTATAAGATGCCTTCAATCAAGGCATATCTCAATGCTCTTACTGACAATTTTCGTGCCTCCAAGGCATTGTCTGGAAGCCATCCAGCTTCTAGGTGAGCTTTAATAGGATCTATCCAACAGCTTCCCACATCGATAGGTGCTACCAACTTAGAGTTGATGGTCGGGGCCTTCAAGACCTGGAAGTAAACACTACCTGCATAGTTCTCAATTTCAGAAGAAGCAAATTTAGACAAGGCATCGGCCTTAGCGTTCTCCTCTCTCGGAATGTGTTCCACATAGCATTCTTCAAACTGAGTCATAACAGCCTTCACGACTCTTAGGTATTTTGCCATAGTCTCATCCTTGGCTTCAAACTCGCCATTCACTTGGGAGACCACCAGTCTCGAATCTCCACATACTTTGAGATTCTTGACCCTCATGATTCTGGCCAAGCCTAATCCGGCTATCAGGGCTTCATACTCAGCTTCATTGTTGGTCGTTGGAAAGTCCAACTTCAAAGCGTACTCAACTGTGAACCCATCGGGGCTTTGCAGAACTAAACCTGCACCACTAGATTTTGTTTTTGATGCTCCATCAAAATAGAGCACCCAATATTCCTTCTGTCCAGTTATAAGTTCTTCACCTTTATCCTCGTTCTCAGGGGTGGTTATCATCTCCTGCCCCCCGACTTCTTGGTTGTCAATAGTGCATTCAACCACGAAGTCAGCCAATGCCTGAGCCTTGATGGCTGTCCGAGGCTTATACTTGATATCAAACTCTCCAAGTTCTATAGCCCATTTGATCAATCTTCCACTTGCTTTCGGACTGTGCAATATGCTTCTCAACTGTTGGTCTGTCAAGACTTCGATTTTGTGAGCCTGGAAGTACGGTCTCAATTTCCTTGAAGCAGTGATTAATGCCAATGCAAACTTTTCAATGGAAGAGTAATTCAATTCCGCCCCATGCAACACCTTACTCACATAGTAGATGGGTTTCTGAACTTTCTTTTCTTCTTTGACTAGAACAGCACTCAATGCTTGTTCGGATACCGCCAGGTATAGGTAGAGAATCTCTCCAGGATTAGGTTTGGCCAACAACGGGGCTTCAGCCATGTATTTCTTCAATTGTTCAAAGGCCTCCTGGCTCTCGGTGGTCCACTCAAAATTTTTCACCTTTTTTAATGCCTGAAAGAAAGGCAAGCATTTGTCACCAGACTTGGAGATGAACCTTCCTAAGGCCGCAACCCGGCCAGTTAATTTCTGTACATCTCGTATTGAGCGGGGTGACTCCATGTCCAGAATAGCCTTAATCTTGTCCGGGTTGGCCTCTATGCCTCTCTTGGAAACCATCAGCCCCAAAAATTTTCCCGATCCAACACCAAAAGCACACTTTGCTGGATTTAGCATCATCTTATGGTGCCTTAGCACTTCAAATGCCTCTCTGAGGTGCCCTATATGATCTGCCTTGAGTAGGCTCTTGACTAACATGTCATCAACATAGACCTCCATGGTTTTTCCAATCAGATGGGCGAATATCTTATTCACCAATCGTTGGTAGGTAGCTCCTGCATTCTTTAGACCAAAAGCCATAACAAGATAGCAGAAAACACCAAAGTCGGTTATGAAAGATACCTTAGGAATGTCGTCCTTGTGCATCTTAATCTGATTGTATCCGCTGAAACCATCCATGAAACTTAACATCTCGTGTCCAGCTGTAGCATCTATTAGGGTGTCAATCCTTGGTAGAGGGAAACAATCCTTTGGGCATGCATCGTTCAAATCTGTGAAGTCGATGCACATTCTCCATTTTCCATTCGCTTTCTTGACCATGACGGGATTAGCCAACCATTCAGGGAACTGAATCTCCTCAATGAACCCAGCTTCCAAAAGCTTATCAACTTCTTGCTTAATGGCCTCTTGCCTTTCAGGAGCAAAATTCCTCTTTTTCTGCTTTATTTTCTTCCGTTCAGGATCGACGTTCAACCTATGAGTTATAAGTTGGGGGTCAATCCCTGGCATGTCTGCTGCTGTCCAAGCAAACACATCGCTATTCTCTTGCAAGAACGCTATCAATTCGCCCTTCAGGGGTTCCCTCAGAGATGCTCCTATGTATGTAACCTTCTCCGGGTCGCTCAGCTTTAGAGGGACGGGTATTAAATCCTCTGCTGGCTTTCCTCGCTGTTCATCATCACTACGGACATCCATGTCTTCAATTGGGAGTACCTGCCCCCCGACTCCATCAGCTCTTAGGGCGGACACATAACAACTTCTTGCCATCTTCTGGTCGCCTTTCTGTTCTCCAACCCCGTTTCGGGTTGGAAACTTAATCTTCATGTGATATGTTGAGGCAACAGCTTTGAACGCATGAAGTCCAGTCCTTCCCAGGATTGCGTTATAAGTCGAGGCTGCCTTAATTACCAGAAAGTTTAGCATTTGAGTAGCTTCCTTAGGTTCCTGCCCGATTGTCATGGGTAACTGGATAGTACCCTCGACCTTGGACTCAACCCCATTGAACCCATAAATAGGTATGTTAGTCGGAGTTAGCTGAGAATCGGCATATCCCATCTTCACAAACGCATCATGAAACAGAATGTCAACAGAAGCTCCATTGTCTATCAAGACTCGTTTTACCTCCGAGTTCCCAATCACAGGGGTTATAACTAATGGGTCATCATGGGGGAATTTCACCCCTTCCAGATCAGAGTCATCAAAACCAATCACGGTTTCTGTTTTAGCACGCTTCGGGGCCTCTCCCACAATATGCATCACTTCCCTTGCGTATGCCTTTCGAGAATTGCGGGTTGTACCGGCCGCTGTTGGGCCTCCCCAGATCATGTTGATAACTGGCCCTCGGGGCTGCGTGTTGCGGTCACGATCGTTATCCCTCCTGTCATTGTTTCTCCTGTTGTAATCCCCTCTTTGGGTTCCATGATCTCCACCCTTTGTGAAATTGTTCAGCTTTCCTTTACGGATCAAGAATTCAATCTCGTCCTTCAACTGTCTGCAATCATCCGTGTCATGTCCTACATCTCGGTGGAACCTACAGTACTGATCCTTATTCCTCTTTGCGGGGTCTCCCCTGAGTGGCTTCGGCCATCGGAAGTCTTTATCCTTCTCAATTTCCAACAAGATTTGACTTCTGGGGGCATTCAACCTTGCATAGTCAGAGAACCTTGGTCCCAAGTTCTTTTTTGGTGGCGAATCAGAGTCCTTGCTAGTTCGGGGATACTTGTCCCTAGCATCGTACTCCTGCCCTTGCTTACGCTTTTTTGTATCACTGTTTCCCTGACCATTGCCTAATGTGACCTCCTTCTTCGTGCTATCCTCGGCCTTGATGTACTTATCAGCCCTTCGTTGGAGATCAACCATATTCTCCGGGGGATGTTTTGCCAACGATCTCTTAAAGTATAAGTCGGTGGTACCATGCTCCAAGGCTACCATTGCAACCTTATTGTCCAGATCAGTGATGTTCAGAGTCTCCTTGGTGAACCTCTTAAGGTAGTCTCTCAGACTTTCGCTCTTCCCTTGTACCACATACATAAGAGATGCAGAGCTTTTCTCATGCGTTCTTCCGCTGATAAACTGACTAATGAAGGCAGCACTCAACTCCTTAAAGGAACCAATCGAGTTTGCAGGAAGCCGACTATACCATCTTTGAGCCATGCCTGACAAAGTTTGAGGGAAAGCCCTGCACTTCAAAGCGTCGCTTGCAGGCTGCAACAGCAGTGCGTTTGAGAACGTTCTAACGTGGTTGGCAGGATCACCCATTCCATCATAAGCTTTGATTGTTGGCATCTTAAACTTCTTTGAGATATGAGCATTCATCACGTCTTCAGTAAACGGAGGTGTGGGATCATCAGGGTCCCCAAGTGGTATCAGATCCTTAGGGTTGCTTTTAGGGGTTTCCACCCTTGTAGTTCTTTCAGGTGGGACGGTAGTCCTTCTTTGCCTCCTTAGAGGTCTCTCCAGATCTATGAAGGGAATCGGTCCTGACGTGGGAGGTGGCAAAGTCAGATTTGATCTGGCTTGCTCCCTGGCCATATCTTCCTTTAACTTTAAGATCTCGGCTTCATAAGCCTTAATCCTCTCAGCAACTGTTGAAGTGAGTCCATCATGGATAGTTCGAGTTCTCCCCATAGGCTCTTTACTTGCACGTCGCCTCCTTGGGGCTTCATCACGCTCGTAATCATCGTCAGAAGATGATTCATCTGAATAAGGACCAGAAAAATCGCGATAATCTCGATCTCGAATATACAGGGCATGCCCACTCGGTCCAGCTCCGTAATTGGACATCCCATATGTTGGATTAGTGCTTATGGGGAGATCCGTAGTATGGATCTGAACCCCTCGTGTAAGGTTGTTGGGACCTACAATCAGAGAAGAAACCCCCGTCTGAGGGGGGTTAGTCCCTGGAACTGTGTGGATGATCGAAGGTAGCGTACTCTCAACATGGGTAGTCGTCCCTAAGGGTTGAGAAACTTGGTACGAAACGATAGTTCCGGATGCCGGAGGTACTTGCTCAGATGTCGGAAGTACTTGTTCAGTAAGGGGCGGAGCAGAGCTAAGAGGTAGGGCCTCGGTAGCGATTGGCTCTGTAGTGCCTGGAGCAGTTCTTCGTGTTTGAACCATGGTTGATGTCTTCGTCCCACAGACGGCGCCAAATGTTGTGGAATAAAAACTAGGTTTAAATTATTGCGGCTAGGGTTTGTGTATTTAAGGCTAGGGTTCGTGAGCTTCGTGCTTTTATGGCTGCTTCTGCGTTCAAGACTAACGGTCCTCACAGAATGCCTACGTATCTCTGTATTAGAGAATCAAGCCAAGAAAACGTAGTTCTGAGATGAGGGGTCAGACCCTTTATATAGGCTGAGAAACCCTAAAATCGTAGTAGGGTTAGGTGACTTGGTGGGCAAGTCACCGCCTCAAGGAAGGTTCTAGACTCCTTCCTTGTAGGAGTCAGTTTCCATGTTGGAATATGTATCTTGGAGACTAAGTCAGGCAAGAATAATATCCTTATTTGACTCTTACTTGCTGGGCTGTTTATTACCCCTAATATTAATTACGAAATTAATATTATAGTTAGGGTTTGGGCCCATCTGGTGGGCCCCATGTTTGGACCATTCTAGGTCTAATTAATGCCACATTAAATGTGTCTTAGGGCTTACTTTTAGCCCATATCACATGCATAAGCAATAAGCATTCTGATTGATTCTAAACGAGCAACAGGTGCATATGTTTCATCAAAATCAATTCCTTCTTGTTGATTATAGCCTTGAGCCACGAGCCTTGCCTTATTTCGAGTGACTGTTCCAAACTCATCCACTTTGTTCTTGAGCACCCATTTGGTTCCTATGATTGAAGCATCTTCTGGTGGTTTTACAAGTTCCCAAACATCACATCTCTCGAATTGATTAAGTTCCTCTTGCATTGCCATGATCCAATTTTCATCTTCGAATGCTTCCTTGAAATCTTTGGGTTCTTCTTGAGCTAAAAAGGCAGCTTAAGTACAAAAGTTTGCTTTTCCTCTCCTTGTTGTGATTCCATCTGAGATATTTCCAATGACAAGTTCTGGAGGATGATTCTTTACTGTCCTTGTAGCCTTTGGTAAAGAATGTTGAGCAATTTCTTCATGTGAAGTGAATCTGACCACTTCAGCTTGCTGATTTGGAGTTTCAGCTTGCTGTTTTCCATTCTCAGTAGTGTTGTTGGCTTGCTGACTTCCAGTTTCAGCAGAATTGTTGGCTTGCTGATTTCCAGTAACTTGAGGTTGTATGTTATCAGTTTCACCTGCAAATTCTTCCTCATCTCTTGGCAGATCATTATTAGGTTCTTGAAAAGTAACATCAATAGATTCTTCAACTATATGTTTATTTAAGTTATAAACTCTATAAGCTCTACTAGTTAAAGAATAGCCAAGAAAAATAGCTTCATAAGATTTAGCATCGAATTTACCATCATTATCAATTGTCTTGAGCACAAAACACTTTGAGCCAAATATTTTGAAGTAACTAATGTTTGGCTTCTTTTTCCTCAACAACTCATACGGAGTTTTGTTCAAAATAGGCCTGATTATGACTCTGTTCAACACATAGCACGCTGTATTCACTGCTTCTGCCCAAAAACTTCTAGGCAGCTTGCTTTCTTGCAATAGAGTCCTTGCTGTTTCTTGTAGTGACCTGTTCTTCCTTTCTACCACTCTGTTTTGCTGTGGAGTCCTTGGTGCTGAAAATTCATGTGTAATTCCTCTTTTTTCACAATAATCAATGAAGCCTTTGTTGAGAAATTCACCTCCTCTATCACTCCTTATACCTACAAGTCTTGTATTCAACTTGTTCTCAAGTAATTTGATTAGCTTCTTAAACTCATCAAAATCACAATCTTTAGTACGAAGAAATAATAACCATGTAAATCTAGAATAATCATCTACAATCACAAAACCATATTGTATACCTCCAATACTCTTGTAAGCTTCTGGACCAAATAAGTCCAAATGCAGAAGCTCTAAGGGTTTAGAAGTATATACCATTTTCTTTGATTTATGAGTACATCGAAGCTATTTTCCCAATTGGCAAGCTGAACATACTTCTGTTTTGACATACTTTAGCTTGGGCAGCCCTCTCACTAGTTTCTTGCTTGATAACTTTCTGAGCAAATCCATGTGTGCATGTCCCAATCTTCTATTCTGGTCCATTCTGGTAAGCTGTTTGTCGCCTGACTGGTCCATTATGGTAAGCTGTTTTCACTTTATGATTTACTTGAACCACACAATGTTTTTCCAGATGACCTTTTGTACCACATTTGTTGCATGTCTTCCAGGGCATAGCATAGTCATAGGGTATGCCATTCCTTCCATCATATTTGAGCACCTTATCTTTCTTGTTGAAGTTTAGACCAACACCTTCTATGACCAAAGGTACATTTGCCTTCTTCATCATTGTTTTTAAAATGTCTTCACCTTGAACAAAAGTTTTCATGCCCTTCTTGAGATCTTTAACTTCTGTTTCTAGGAGGGTGATCACTTCAGCTTGCTGTTTGATGAGTTCAGCTTGCTGAACTCTCTTTTCAGCAGTTTTTGAGGATTCGGCTTGACTAGATTCCTTCATTTTGTATGATTCCAATGCTTTAGCTTTAGTTTTGACATCAGACCTTAGCTCTTTGATTTCTTCGGTCAAGGTCTTGTTTCTCTTTTTAAGTAACTTGACATTAGCCTCTAAATGTCTGTTCTTAGTATTTAGTTCCTTGATATCTGTAGCTTTACTAAATGAAGTTGAATCCCATTCTTCCATTTTTGGCAACAGATCTTTTACCATTTTGGATAAAATAGGCATTCTTATCAGTCAGCTTGCTGATTTCAGCCTTTAGTGCCATGTGTTCTTCAATTGTAACACTATTTTGTTCCTGCATGGTTAGTGAATCTAACAAAGTATCATCTGAAGAAATATAATCATTAAAAGAGTTTACCTCACTCTGATCCTCTTCAGAATCAGTTTCAGCATACACTCCTTCTAAATTTCCAAGAACAGATTCTTCTTCCATTCCAACAAGTGCTAAGTTCACCATCTCTTCACTTGAGTCATTACTGGAATCTGAATCATCATCACTCCAAGTCAGTAGAGCCTTTGATTTCTTCTTGTCCTTGAAAATAGTAGGCTGTTTTGACTTTAGTTTGTAGCAGTTCCTTTTATAATGCCCTGGCTTGCCACATTCGAAACAAGTTTCCTCCTTAGAGTCTTTTGAGCCTTTCTTGTTGTTGTAGAACCCACCTCTTTCCCTTTTCATCATATTTTTCTTTTTTATCAGCCTCTTGATCTTCTTTGAAATAAGTGCAAGTTCCTCATCTGAATTAGATTCACCATCAGAGTCAATTGGCTTGCTATTTTTAGAATGGAGAGCCATATTCTTCATCTTTTCTGTTGGTGCTTTAACACTTGAACTTCCCACCTGATTTCCATTTATCTTGCTTTCAAATTGCTCTAGCTCAGCAAATACAGCCAAGTGATCCATAGTATCAATAAGTGGTGAGGATTCCAAGGCAGTAACTTTGGCTTCGTAGATAAATGGTACTGCACTTAAGACCTTCATATTGATTTCATCTTGTGGTATAGATTTTCCAAGCCTCTTCAGTGAGTTAATAGTAACTTGAAACCGTGCTTGACTATCCTTGATAGTTTCACCTTCGTTAAGCTTGAAGTTTCCAAAGTCATTCATTAGCTTGCTAAGTTTCACCTTCTTTAGAGATTTCGAACCTTCATGATAAGTCTCCAAAGCATCCCACATTTCTTTTGCTGATTTGAGTGAAGATACTTTATCATATTCAGCCTGGTTCAAACCATTCATAAGAGAACTCCTTGCCTTTCCATTGTAGCCAAGTTTGATTAATTCATCCGGAGTGAGATCATCAACATCCTTTGGCTTGCCATCCTTGTCAAGAAAGACATATGGACCTTTTTGCACAACTTTCAGAACTAATGGATCTCTGGATAATTGAGTTTCCATGCTGCTTTTCCACCAGTGGTAGTTGTGTGTGCCATGAAGAAGTGGAGGCCTAAAATCAGATTTTCCTTCGGGATAGTTTTCAGCCATTATGATCGAATACTTTCCTGTTACAGAATTGTTAGTATACCAAAGCTCTGATACCAAATGAAAATGCACACCTAGAGGGGGGTGAATAGGTGTAAATGACTAACTATATTTAACTAAGTCTGATTTTAAAAATTACCAGAAACAGCTTACTGATTTCGTTTGATGCAGAGACAAATGGTATGCTGAATGCACAAATAACAAGTACAGTAAAGTGCAGAAATAGTAAGCTAAATGCAAGCAGTAAGTAAAGAGCAGAAAATAAAGAACACAGAGACTTTTAGCCAGGTTCGACCCCTAACCCGTATGGTCTATGTCCTGGTCTCTTACCAACTTGGTAAGAGAATATATTATTGATCACTGAAATAAAACCAATTACAATATACAATAATATATCCCCCTTAATACCCAGCTGTTGACAAATGGCGTGCTGAACTCCTGTTTCTGAACTTGCTCTCTAAGCTATACTTCCAAAGTATACTTCTCTAGCAACGATCACCAAACCATAGTTCCCAAGCCTACTTGTCCAACAACTAAACCTTACAAATCGAACAATACAATTAATAGATGAATACAACTCAAACTATGAACTCTCTAAGATATAGCACGTATGAATATATTAAGAGCTCGAGAGAATCAAAAGATATAGCAATGAAAAATCGAGTTGTTTGTAATCTTGTGTGCTTGAAAGTTTTTCTCTAGATTGTTAGAAACGAATGAACACAAGAATCAGGTTTATAAAGCTTCACACCAACGTTCAGAAAATCAATCACCAATTATTCGAACGATTTGAAATCAATTTCCAACGTTCAATTGGTTAGAGATTTTACAAACGTTCTTGTGAACGTTAGACAGAAGGTTTAAGAGAAAGAGATCGATGAAAACTTAACCTTCTGATTTGTATAGATATAAAAACGTGTATAGGAGATTTTGAAGAAAGAAAATCTTTTAAATAAGGAAACTCCTATAAATTTTATAAAATAATTTAAAAAAATATATTTGAAAAGATTTGAGCTCTAGAATATATTGTGTACGTATTACATAATAAATAATCCTCACAATATATTTCCTGAAATAAATCCATGAGAATTTGTCTTGATATTTATCTTCAGGATTTCTGGCAGTTTGCAAATGGCTTGCTGTTTGTGTCTGTCAGTGCAAATGGCTTGCCAAACTATCTCTGTTGTAACACCAAATGGCTTGCTGTTTATATATTCTCTGTAAACAATTAGTAGACTTAATATACCCGGCAAAACCAAGTTAGTACAACCATAACACAATGTTTTATATCAAACTACAAGCAAATAGCTTGCTGAATGTGATCATCAAAACCATATGAGTATCATCCTTCAAAGCATGCACCAACATCTCAAACTCATGCACCTGCTCAGTCATGGATTTCATATCCACCAGTTTAAAGTCAAGGAACCTAGCCACAGAATACTTTTCCAACCCTTGCGAGTCAGTATTATGTGTCTGATCAAGCTTCTCCCATAAGAGCTTAGCAGTGTAGGAGTCAGATGAATAAACATCAATTAGAGTGTTCGATAAAGCTGCTAGAATTTCAGCCCTAGCCACCCCATCCTTTTCTTCCCACATGGTATAAGCCTTAACAGTTTCAGCTTTCTCCTTAACCACAACTGGTTTCTCATACTGCACCACCGGCCATAGACCCTTTACCGTTAGCCACAGTTTCATCTTTTTCTGCCAACGAGAAAAACCAACACCCCCACCGAATTTATCAGGCATACCTGACAAATCGATAGGTCGTGGGAAACGGTACGTAGTCCAATCAATGGTGGGTATAGTAACACCAGACCCAGAGCTAGTCTCAAGAACGGGAGTTTCAGTTTCGTTAACCATCTTGTTAATTAACAATATATAACACAAATATTCTCTTCAAGATTGTTGGGTATATTACACTAAACAACGCAACAATGAGGCAGTGATATATATATTAAAACAAGAACAGGCAATTAACCAATTAACAAAACAAATCACGAAGGCAAAACAAGAGCATAATCAGTAACTGTAATTAACAAGAAAAGTAATATCACTTATCTCTCACAGTAGCTTAAGCCAAGACAACAAGAGAGAAAGAACACAGCTGATTCACCAAGCCCTTCAAGAAGACTTGGCTGTTCTTGAAGAGAATATTGCCCCACTTACGTTGTGATTGGGTTGCATCAATATCACTTCCAGGATAAAACAGCACCGATCAAAGGGTTCACAAATACACCAGTAATCAACAGCGACCAGCACCTCAGTTCGCCTAAGAACTATGTATTTCTCCTATATGTATCGTGAGAGAGCAGAGAAAGAAGAAAACGAATCGTGTTTCTATCCTTAGGACGTATCTCTTCACCTTAACGTTTATTTACTTCTGTATTTTATATATAATACCAAAAATAAACGTAACTGATACTCCATAAAAGGAAAGTAAATATTCTGATTTAATTTCATTAACTGCATCATGATTTATTTTCAGTTACATAAGTATCAGGATTTAGTCATCAGTAATATCAGAATTTAGTGTCCGTTAGGATCAGGATTTAGTACTCATCAGGAACTGATACCCATCAGGATTTAGCCCATCAGTAATTGATGTCTGACCAAGTCCATCAGGATTTAGCCCATCAGTAATTGATGTCTGACCAAGTCCATCAGGATTTTCTCCAAGTACTGATCCAAATTTCCATCAGGATTTATTTCAAATACTGATCCAAATTTCCAGTACTGTTGCAACAAATAAATCTGAAACCTGTTAAAATAAACCAATAATCAATTCTTCTTTCAACTCAATTTATTTATGGATTCCACTAAAGAAATGTCTTAGATCCAAACATGAAAGTTTAAGTCCTCATTACAAGGAACAACCTTCACTTGTTAGTTTCCGGAAATGACATCAAGAACATATTATAAATATGCCTCAAACTTTCCATTTTCTAACACTCATCCTTATCCAATACTCCTCCTTGTAATAATATCTCATAAAGTAGCTTTATTAAAGGTAGCGTGGTCATGGATGATGCAAATTAAAGGGACAAGTGTTGTGTTTGTATGGTAAGATGAGAAGATTAGGCTAAGTGCTTAGTTTGCTTCTAAGTGTGCTAGTTACTCATGTAACTACTTAGTTACTAGATATTATCCACTTGCACATGCATGCATCTTGATCCTCTACTTGTTTCTTTGTCCGGTTATTGCTCAATTCATTAATCGTTCGGAGGAATATCTCAAGGATTTCTAGTTAGGGTTTTACCAGAAACCTTCTTAATATTTACACTACCATTTCTATCTTTCTTTATAATCTTCGAATTTAAATTCCTCAAATATTTTTCTTAAATCCTTCAGTGTCCAGGAGAAATCTCGGAGAAAATAAAAGTGCTATTTTTTAGAATTCGATAGCTTTTACATACATTTATTTTCCCCTCGGATCAATAATAGGAACTCAGAAATCCATTCCGGGTACTCCTATATAGTGTCGTCTCATAATATTCTCATTTCCACCAAAACACTATTCACAACTTATTCTCTTTTTAATCCTTGTATTCAGAAGATATCCTTGTGCTTCCTCGAGCGTTCCTTAACTCTTTTACGACACCTCCAGACTTATAACAGATATCGATCTAGATGACATGAGAATATCTATTCTTTTCTAAGAAACCTTATCTCAACTTTCTAGGAGATAGATTATTCTAATCTAAATTGTCAACTCATTGCATTCTTCATGACATATAAACATTGGAATCTATATCCATTCATTAGAACTGTTAATACCTTGTAGTCGGAATCATTGTTCCTCCTTTTATTAATACTTAATAAAAAGTTTTAATTCTACCGAAAATTTGGGTTCTTACAATCTCCCCTCCTTAAAAGGATTCCGTCCCGGAATCAGGTAGAAGACAATTGGGTACTTGTTGGTTATTTCACTTTCCAGTTCCCCGGTTAATCCTTAATCAATCCCAGCCTTTTACAGCACCTCTCACTAGTGCTACAATATACCCTTTATCGTTTCTATCAATCTTTCCAGTCGGGGTTATGCTCTTACCCAGTCATATACTATTACTCTTATTGGTATCTGCAGTGACTTCGGTACCACTATCGCGTTGTGAATTCGGAGATAACCTCACTCGTAATTATGCATTTCCTGATCGCTTTAATCTTCGCAATCTCGATCAATATATAGAATTAGAATTTTTCATGATTATAGAAACGAAAAAAAAAACAAAGAATTATAGAAATTTTTCATGATTGTCAAATATCATACTTAGAATTTACCTCTGAACTATAGAGGTTTATCGGAGAAGAAAGTAATCGCATTCGAATTAAATACTATTTTAGCGTAATTTGACGTGTCAACATATCCTCGCTGCTCTGCCTATCATTCTATGGCCCTATTCTCTTGTTCGATCTTAGCATCACTCACTTTTGGAAAATCCTTCAACCTCTCAGGTTAAATCTTGGATTTCTCGTTCGATACCATTGTTATTGGCAATCCACAACACTGGCTCTTTCATATTCATAATACTAACACTATCAGGTTGTCATCCCGAGAGTTCGTTAGAAAACCCATTCTTAACATTCCTTGCTTCACATTTCATAATTATCTCCCAGTCTTTTCTTCATCAATCACATCCTGCTTATCATTTGATTCTCATTCACTTCTGTTATTTAACTCCACCGTCATCTTATTATCGAGACACCCGTCACCTTTACTCAATAACGTCACACTTTTGGGGTTAAACTTTCCTTTGTTCAACCATCTAGATTCCCACTTTCTCGATCCATGAGTCTCTTTATTACTCGATCAATATATTCCAAATTTCCTCAAATTCTCCCAACTTAAAGAGGTTAATCTTTATGTCATTTATGCTTTCAATTTCAGCTTTCCATTGTGACCAATACTTACAATGTCAATCTCATACTTTTATTACCTCATTGCTGGGGTTTCTCAGGAGTCCGCATATCTACTCCCTTATTGATTCCTTAACTCTTTATTCATTTCTATCAATCACTTGGTTTCTATTTCTACTATAATCACTCTGTGAACCATCATAGCCTAATCATTTATTTTAAATACCACGTCGTTCCAAAATTAAACCATCCGAAATAAACCTTGACAACTTCTCTAACTTAGACCCGATATGATCTATTCCTGCCAAACCCGCCTCTTAGCATTATGAATCTCCAACCTCATATTCTCTATCTTGTTTGCGTAGAAATACACCAACATAAACTTGCTTGTCATTCATCAACATGCCATTTATCTAATCAATAGCAGCACTATCTTTATCTTTGCGTTGTTGTCACATTTCTTAGAAAAATTGCCACTACATTAATGTAGTCCTTTGCTGAATCACCATCGTTTGTCGTTTACGTAGCGCTTTAATAGTCATTCATACGGGTTCCCTAATTGTCAGATCAAAATCCTCTAGGAAGACAAAATAATCACTATTTCCTATCCATGAGGAACACTTCCTGAACTTGACGTAGATAATACATGAAGCAAACAAAATCGCAGCTATGACAGGTCGATGAAATTATTAATCTTATATCTTCAATATAAGACTGGAAGCTTAACGGTTCACTTAATCAATTTCGAATCATGGTCGTGGTTTACCTCAAATAGGATCTCCTAATGCAGGTAATATGCTTAAGACGACATCAGGAATCAAATGTTTACTTAAACTATTCTTATGGTCGACTCTTGCACCAATATCAGAAGGAATGTAAATCCTCCACCACATTATGACCTTCAAGGTCCTTCTCAATATCATTCTATTTCTTTGGTATGAGCATTAATAATTACTCCTTTATACTTAAAGTGTCGGCCACCTCATTGGCCTTTCCTGATAATAATAATTTCTTGCAATCCATGTTTTCTGGGTCTATTCCAACTTAAATTTCTCTACCTCGTTCCCATCACTGTGGGGTGAAAGTATTCTTCCTTAGATTCTGCTTAAGGAGAAAAATATACTTCAGTCTTTTTCCATAAGTCATTGCTTCCACCTTTCGGTGTGAACTTATCACAGTTACTCCCAATCATACCTAAGATATTTCTTTACTTAATCCCTTCTTGTTTTAGGATAATCTCAACCTTTATTGGTTCAATCCATACCTCCTCATGGTTTCGCATACGCCTCATCTAGCATTATTATTAATATACATCCCTTACCAAACTTCCAATTCGAAGTTCAGAATATTACCTTTTTCCTTATAAGGTTAGTTAGATATAATTGATGTGATTTAATATCAGTGTTTAAGTGTTACAGGGAAACAGAGTTTAACTTGTTAATGAAAGCAATCGTAGCAGAGTTTGAGTATACGCTGACAGATGGGAAGCGCAAACACTGCTGACTGGAAGCGCAACAGAGTTTGTTAAACTCTGTCTAGCGGGAGCGTTTGTAGGTCAACAGAGATTAAAGATTAATTCAAGATAAACATGGAAGCAATATCTTTGAAGATTGGATAGCTGTCAAAGAGATTGAGTTGACTTAGAAGACGTGTAGCAATCGTAATTGATATCAATTGTATAGCTTAATTATAGGAGAATCAATTAACGATTGTACGTAGTTGTATATCTTATAAATACAGTTAGGTTAACCCTAGAAGAGTATCCATCGTGTACGAATATCATTCATTGTAACCTAAGCAGCTCTCTATGATATTTACATCACTGAGAGAGGAATTATTAATTCCAAACATTTTTTAAGTACAAAATGTGTGTTATTGTTATTCTCTCATACAGTACTTGATTATATATTGTGTATTTGGCCTAACAATTGGTATCAGAGACAATCTGTTACTTTATTACAGTTTAAGATCCAAACACAATAGTAATCAATGGCAGAGATTCCTCCTCCATCAGGTTCTTATAAAGCTCCTACTACTGTTAGTCGGTATGAGACAATTAGGGTTCCTATACTTAGGCCAGCAGAGTATGCAATCTGGAAGGTGAAAATGACCATGTTTCTGGAGGCTACAGATCCAGAATATCTTGACAGAATTTACGAAGGTCCTCATAAACCTACAAAGTTATCTGCTGCTGTTGCTGGTGAGGAATCAAAAGTGATTCCAAAGGAAAAGAAAGATCTAACTGCTGAGGATCTTTCATCCATTGCTAAGGATGCAAAAGTAAGGCATTTACTTCACAGTGCTTTAGACAATGTTATGTCTAACAAGGTGATTAATTGCATAACTACAAAAGAAATTTGGGATGCACTTGAGGTTAGGTGTCAGGGAACTGCTGCTATCAAGAAGAATAGAAGGAACATACTCACACAGGAGTATGACCATTTTGAGGCAAAGTCTGAAGAAACCATGACAGAAACATTTGACAGATTCTGTAAACTGCTCAATGATCTATCATTGGTTAACAAAGAATATGATCTAGAAGACTCAAATCTCAACTTCTTTCTCTACCTGAAAAGTGGGATGTGAAAACAACCACTATAAGAGATAACTATGATCTTGCTGATACTGAGATTGATGAAATCTATGGACTGCTCAAGACTCATTAATTAGAAATGGAGCAGAGAAACAGAAGATCAAGCAAGAAGTTGAAGTCTGTTGCTCTCGAGGTTGAAGAGAAACCATCAAGGAAAGGCTTTAGTCATTCATTCTGAAAGTGAATCATCAAACTCTGATGATGATTCAAACACTTCTGATTTATCTGACTCTGAGGACGATGAAGAAGAAATGAGAAAAATGGCTGTTTTGATGGTAAAAACCTTCAAGAAGATGGGTTTCAAGAACTTCAAGAAGGGAAAAAGGTTTTCTAAAGATTCAAATGACAGAAAGAGTTTCAGAAACTTTGAGAGAAGAAATACCAAATCTGGGAAGAAAGACAAGTCTGAGATTCAATGCTATAAGTGTAAGGAGATGGGTCACTATGCTCCTGAGTGCAAGAAGGGTAAAACTGAAAAGACACTCTATACAAAAGGCAGAGACTGGGCAAACACTTCAGACTCAGATGAAGAAGTTAACTATGCACTCATGGCTTCTACTCAGAATGAAGATTCTGAACTCAAGGTACCACCAACTACCTATGCTTATAATACTGATAATATAACTGAATTGAGAATTTATCTTAAAGCATTACATATCAGTTATAGGGATCATACTTTAGAGAATGAGAGAATCAAGAATGAGTGTTTTCAACTTAAAGAGAGAAACAAACTTGTTGAAGAAAAACTTGAAAACATGCAAAAAATTCAGAAAGAAAGAGATGATGCTGTTTTTATAGAACAGGAGTTGCTAGGTAAGTATAAGCAACTAGAATCTGAACTGGAGGATGCTAATCACATTATTAAAACTTGGACTGATTCTGGAAAAGATACTCATGAGGTTTTTCAAGCTGACACTGTTGGTTTAGGGTACTGTGAGGAAGATGAGCTTACATTTCTAAATCTTGTGAAAGTTAGGCAAGCTCTTCCAACTAGAAAATTTGTTCATGGTACAGTTAAAACTGAACATGGAGCTGTTAAAAGTGAACCAGTAAAAACCTGTGCAAAACAGGTTAACATTGGTTCAATGACAGATAAACAACTTAAGCAAAAGCTTAAAGAGATAAAATATGTCAACAAACAGAAAATGCCTAGGAAAAATAGAAATGGAAAGATAGGCATTACATCAGGAAATAGGCCAATGCTTGCTACATTTGCACCTAGAAAAACTTGTCATAACTGTGGTAGTACTAATCATCTTGCTAGTTTTTGCAGGAAGAACAAAGACATTAATTCCTTACCCTCCAAATCTAGAGTGAAAAAGAATAATGTCAAACCTAGACCACAAACTCTGTGCAAACATTGTGGAAGTACTTGGCACTCAATTTATACTTGCAAGAATTATCATGCTATTTATCATAATTACTATGAACTGAAACCTAATTTGAAATGGGTTAAAGTTAATTCTGCAAGTGCTAAGACTGAAAATGTTAGTTTAAACTCTGATAATGACAAATCCGCTGCAAAAGCTAACAGATTCAATAAAGCAAAAGGATCCAAGCAAGTCTGGATCCATAAAACTAACAATCAGTGATTGTTTATGATTGCAGGGCACCAGGGAAAGTACCCTAGTCATGGACAGTGGATGTTCAGGACACATGACTGAAAATAAAGCTCTGCTATCAGAGTATGTGGAGAAGGCTGGCCTAAAAGTTTCCTATGGAGATGGCAACATAGGACATACTCTGGGATATGGCAATATTAATCTTGGAAGTGTCATCATCACAAATGTAGCTCTGGTTCCAGGACTCAAGCATGATCTGCTATCTGTGAGTCAAATCTGTGACAGAGGATATCATTCAGATTTTCAGCCTGAATACTGTCAAGTAATCAGTAAATATACAGGGAAAGTTGCTTTAGTTGGAAACAGACACAATAATATCTATGAAATAAAATTGTCAACAAACTCTGATGGCAAAGCAGTGTGTCTGTCAACAAGGATGTCAAGTGAAGAGAGTTGGAAGTGGCATAAGAAACTCTCTCATTTAAATCTAAACAACATCAATGAGCTGATAAAGAATGATCTTGTGAGAGGACTTCCAAAGTCCTTGTTAAATGCAGATGGCCTGTGTGATTCATGCCAAAAGGCCAAATAGAGAAAGGCTTCCTTCAAAAGCAAGTCTGAGTCTTCAATTGTTGATCCTTAGCATCTACTACATGTTGATCTTTTTGGACCAGTGAATGTTATGTCTCTTGGAAAGAAGAAATATGCTCGAGTCATTGTTGATGAATACACCAGATACACTTGGGTGTACTTTCTAGCAAAGAAGGATGAAACTACATTAACTCTGACAGAACATATAATGCAGCTGGACAAAGGGTCAAAGAATGAAGTGAAGATTATCAGAAGTGACAATGGAACTGAATTCAGGAATTCAACAATGGAAGAATTTTGCAAGAACAAAGGAATTAAACAAGAGTTTTCTGCACCTAGCACTCCACAACAGAATGGTGTAGTTGAAAGGAAGAACAGAACTTTGATAGAAGCTGCCAGAACTATGCTTGATGAAGCAAAGTTACCAAGTTATTTCTGGGCAGAAGCTGTTCAATCTGCTTGTTTGACTCAGAATGTCACTCTGATCAATAAGCATGGAAAAACACCATATGAAATGGTGAGAGAAAAGAAGCCAAACCTGAAATATTTTCATATTTTTGGGTGCAAATGCTTTGTGCTGAAAACTCATCCTGAACAGTTGACCAAATTTGACCTCAAGGCAGATGAAGGAATTTTTGTTGGCTATCCACTGTCAACTAAGGCATTCAGAGTGTATAATCTGAGAACCAAAGTGATCATGGAATCAATTCATGTGTCATTTGATGACAAGAAAATAACTGGACTTGAAGATGTGAATTAACATGATCAACTGCACTTTGAAAATGAAGATTTATTCTTTGATGAAGTAAACTCTGATAAGGCTGATCTGATAAACTCCATTGAGCTAAACTCTGAGCCTCTACTGGTAAATACTGTTAGGAATAATTCATAAGTTGTGATGTTAAGAATAGAATTTACACATTATACTTCTTGTAATCCTGATCTTATAAAGGATTTAGCACTGTATATAGGTTTTATGTGTAAAACAGTTATCTGTATAGTTTAGTCAGGAATGAACAGTGTATCGGAGACTACATGTCAGGAACAGAGAGCAAATCCTGATGACGGTCCAATACTGATGGTTGATCAGATACTGATGCAGTGTGCAGATCCTGATATCAGTCGTGTTACTGATGATGTCATTATGGATGCTATAGAAACTGGCAAGTGCTATAAAACAGGATCGTTGTTTGAAGAACAAGCAAGAAGACATTATGAAGGAAAGAGTTTTCTATTGAAGGAAACTATCGACTAGAAGGCAGAACATTGTCATGTATAGATTATATCTTTATGTTATTAGTTGATAGGTAGCATTATAAATACTCTCTCAATATCATTGTATAGAGCGTGTGCGGTGAGACGAAGTTGTGAGTTCGTGTGCGTAGCTCTGTATAAGGTTTGTATTCGAGAGTTCGAAACAAACAGAGAGATATTTGTATTGTCAGCAGCTGCTAAAGGTATTTTACACCTTTGGTAGAGTTTGTATTTGATCTTATTAATACAAACAGAGTTTGATTCATTCGTTTATTCTTGTTCTTATAATCAAGCAAAAATCAGACACGATTATATAACTTGTATTCAACCCCCCCTTCTACAAGTTATTCGAGTTAACAATTGGTATCAGAGAAGGTTGATTTCGAGTAATCATAAAGATCTGCAATCATGTCTGGTTACAAGGATGGGAATACTAATATCCCTATGCTCAAGAGAAACGAATATACTCTATGGGAAGTAAAGATGTTGCATCATCTGGAAGCAACAGATCCTGATTATCTTGACAGAATCAGAGATGGACCTTTTATTCCAACAAAGGTCGTTGCACAAGCAACTATTGATGGTGTGGTTGTTCCAGAACATACAGCAGAGAAGCCAAAATCTGAATGGTCAGATAAGGACAAGGAGAATGCTCTCAAAGATGCTAAAGTGAGAAACATATTATTCAATAGTCTTGATTCTGTTCTCACTAACTATGTTCTCTCTTGTAAAACTGCTAAGGATATATGGGACAATCTTAAGGTTCACTGTGAAGGAACTAAGCCTGTCAGGAAGAATATGAGGACATTACTTATACAACAGTATGAGTACTTTGAATCCAAGTCTGGTGAGTCACTTACTGATACCTTTGATAGGTTTACAAAACTCATCAATGAGATGGCCATACATGGTAAATATTATGACTTGGAGGATATGAATACAAAGTTCATGAAAGCTTTGCCTGATTTCTACAATGAGAAGATATCTGCGATTGAGGAAGCTAATGATCTGGATGAGATTTCATTAGAGGCAGTATATGGAAAATTGAGAGCTTATGAACTTGACAAGCAGCAGAAGAAGAGCAGGAGTGAAGGAAAGATGAAGACTATTGCACTTACTGCTCAATCTGAAGTAAAGAAGCTTCCTGAAGAACAGCATGAAGAGATTGCTGTAAAGAATTCGAGGAAGAAGAAAAGCAAAGAAAGTTCTGAGTCAGAGACTACTGATATGGACTCTGACAACAATGATTCTGAATCTGAGATGCAAGAACTCTTTGCTATGTTTGCTAAAGCTTTCAAGAACGGAAGATTCAACAGAAGAAGATTTAGCAAAGGACCTTTTCAAAAGAAGGATGAGAAGAAGAGTGACAAGAGCAAAAGTACAATTGTCAAGCTTGATAAGGCCAAGATCAAGTGCTTTAACTGCAGCGAGCTTGGACACTTTGCTAGTGAGTGTAAGAAGCCTAGGAATTCAGGAAAGGGTAATGCACTTTATCATCATCTCTTCACTTTATCATTTATGTAAGTTCACCATCTCTTCACTTGAGTCATTACTGGAATCTGAATCATCATCACTCCAAGTCAGTAGAGCCTTTGATTTCTTCTTGTCCTTGAAAATAGTAGGCTGTTTTGACTTTAGTTTGTAGCAGTTCCTTTTATAATGCCCTGGCTTGCCACATTCGAAACAAGTTTCCTCCTTAGAGTCTTTTGAGCCTTTCTTGTTGTTGTGGAACCCACCTCTTTCCCTTTTCATCATATTTTTCTTTTTTATCAGCCTCTTGATCTTCTTTGAAATAAGTGCAAGTTCCTCATCTGAATTAGATTCACCATCAGAGTCAATTGGCTTGCTATTTTTAGAATGGAGAGCCATATTCTTCATCTTTTCTGTTGGTGCTTTAACACTTGAACTTCCCACCTGATTTCCATTTATCTTGCTTTCAAATTGCTCTAGCTCAGCAAATACAGCCAAGTGATCCATAGTATCAATAAGTGGTGAGGATTCCAAGGCAGTAACTTTGGCTACGTAGATAAATGGTACTGCACTTAAGACCTTCATATTGATTTCATCTTGTGGTATAGATTTTCCAAGCCTCTTCAGTGAGTTAATAGTAACTTGAAACCGTGCTTGACTATCCTTGATAGTTTCACCTTCATTAAGCTTGAAGTTTCCAAAGTCATTCATTAGCTTGCTAAGTTTCACCTTCTTTAGAGATTTCGAACCTTCATGATAAGTCTCCAAAGCATCCCACATTTCTTTTGCTGATTTGAGTGAAGATACTTTATCATATTCAGCCTGGTTCAAACCATTCATAAGAGAACTCCTTGCCTTTCCATTGTAGCCAAGTTTGATTAATTCATCCGGAGTGAGATCATCAACATCCTTTGGCTTGACATCCTTGTCAAGAAAGACATATGGACCTTTTTGCACAACTTTCAGAACTAATGGATCTCTGGATAATTGAGTTTCCATGCTGCTTTTCCACCAGTGGTAGTTGTGTGTGCCATGAAGAAGTGGAGGCCTAAAATCAGATTTTCCTTCGGGATAGTTTTCAGCCATTATGATCGAATACTTTCCTGTTACAGAATTGTTAGTATACCAAAGCTCTGATACCAAATGAAAATGCACACCTAGAGGGGGGTGAATAGGTGTAAATGACTAACAATATTTAACTAAGTCTGATTTTAAAAATTACCAGAAACAGCTTACTGATTTCGTTTGATGCAGAGACAAATGGTATGCTGAATGCACAAATAACAAGTACAGTAAAGTGCAGAAATAGTAAGCTAAATGCAAGCAGTAAGTAAAGAGCAGAAAATAAAGAACACAGAGACTTTTAGCCAGGTTCGACCCCTAACCCGTATGGTCTATGTCCTGGTCTCTTACCAACTTGGTAAGAGAATATATTATTGATCACTGAAATAAAACCAATTACAATATACAATAATATATCCCCCTTAATACCCAGCTGTTGACAAATGGCGTGCTGAACTCCTGTTTCTGAACTTGCTCTCTAAGCTATACTTCCAAAGTATACTTCTCTAGCAACGATCACCAAACCATAGTTCCCAAGCCTACTTGTCCAACAACTAAACCTTACAAATCGAACAATACAATTAACAGATGAATACAACTCAAACTATGAACTCTCTAAGATATAGCACGTATGAATATATTAAGAGCTCGAGAGAATCAAAAGATATAGCAATGAAAAATCGAGTTGTTTGTAATCTTGTGTGCTTGAAAGTTTTTCTCTAGATTGTTAGAAACGAATGAACACAAGAATCAGGTTTATAAAGCTTCACACCAACGTTCAGAAAATCAATCACCAATTATTCGAACGATTTGAAATCAATTTCCAACGTTCAATTGGTTAGAGATTTTACAAACGTTCTTGTGAACGTTAGACAGAAGGTTTAAGAGAAAGAGATCGATGAAAACTTAACCTTCTGATTTGTATAGATATAAAAACGTGTATAGGAGATTTTGAAGAAAGAAAATCTTTTAAATAAGGAAACTCCTATAAATTTTATAAAATAATTTAAAAATATATATTTGAAAAGATTTGAGCTCTAGAATATATTGTGTACGTATTACATAATAAATAATCCTCACAATATGTTTCCTGAAATAAATCCATGAGAATTTGTCTTGATATTTATCTTCAGGATTTCTGGCAGTTTGCAAATGGCTTGCTGTTTGTGTCTGTCAGTGCAAATGGCTTGCCAAACTATCTCTGTTGTAACACCAAATGGCTTGCTGTTTATATATTCTCTGTAAACAATTAGTAGACTTAATATACCCGGCAAAACCAAGTTAGTACAACCATAACACAATGTTTTATATCAAACTACAAGCAAATAGCTTGCTGAATGTGATCATCAAAACCATATGAGTATCATCCTTCAAAGCATGCACCAACATCTCAAACTCATGCACCTGCCCAGTCATGGATTTCATATCCACCAGTTTAAAGTCAAGGAACCTAGCCACAGAATACTTTTCCAACCCTTGCGAGTCAGTATTATGTGTCTGATCAAGCTTCTCCCATAAGAGCTTAGCAGTGTAGGAGTCAGATGAATAAACATCAATTAGAGTGTTCGATAAAGCTGCTAGAATTTCAGCCCTAGCCACCCCATCCTTTTCTTCCCACATGGTATAAGCCTTAACAGTTTCAGCTTTCTCCTTAACCACAACTGGTTTCTCATACTGCACCACCGGCCATAGACCCTTTACCGTTAGCCACAGTTTCATCTTTTTCTGCCAACGAGAAAAACCAACACCCCCACCGAATTTATCAGGCATACCTGACAAATCGATAGGTCATGGGAAACGGTACGTAGTCCAATCAATGGTGGGTATAGTAACACCAGACCCAGAGCTAGTCTCAAGAACGGGAGTTTCAGTTTCGTTAACCATCTTGTTAATTAACAATATATAACACAAATATTCTCTTCAAGATTGTTGGGTATATTACACTAAACAACGCAACAATGAGGCAGTGATATATATATTAAAACAAGAACAGGCAATTAACCAATTAACAAAACAAATCACGAAGGCAAAACAAGAGTATAATCAGTAACTGTAATTAACAAGAAAAGTAATATCACTTATCTCTCACAGTAGCTTAAGCCAAGACAACAAGAGAGAAAGAACACAGCTGATTCACCAAGCCCTTCAAGAAGACTTGGCTGTTCTTGAAGAGAATATTGCCCCACTTACGTTGTGATTGGGTTGCATCAATATCACTTCCAGGATAAAACAGCACCGATCAAAGGGTTCACAAATACACCAGTAATCAACAGCGACCAGCACCTCAGTTCGCCTAAGAACTATGTATTTCTCCTATATGTATCGTGAGAGAGCAGAGAAAGAAGAAAACGAATCGTGTTTCTATCCTTAGGACGTATCTCTTCACCTTAACGTTTATTTACTTCTGTATTTTATATATAATACCAAAAATAAACGTAACTGATACTCCATAAAAGGAAAGTAAATATTCTGATTTAATTTCATTAACTGCATCATGATTTATTTTCAGTTACATAAGTATCAGGATTTAGTCATCAGTAATATCAGAATTTAGTGTCCGTTAGGATCAGGATTTAGTACTCATCAGGAACTGATACCCATCAGGATTTAGCCCATCAGTAATTGATGTCTGACCAAGTCCATCAGGATTTAGCCCATCAGTAATTGATGTCTGACCAAGTCCATCAGGATTTTCTCCAAGTACTGATCCAAATTTCCATCAGGATTTATTTCAAATACTGATCCAAATTTCCAGTACTGTTGCAACAAATAAATCTGAAACCTGTTAAAATAAACCAATAATCAATTCTTCTTTCAACTCAATTTATTTATGGATTCCACTAAAGAAATGTCTTAGATCCAAACATGAAAGTTTAAGTCCTCATTACAAGGAACAACCTTCACTTGTTAGTTTCCGGAAATGACATCAAGAACATATTATAAATATGCCTCAAACTTTCCATTTTCTAACACTCATCCTTATCCAATACTCCTCCTTGTAATAATATCTCATAAAGTAGCTTTATTAAAGGTAGCGTGGTCATGGATGATGCAAATTAAAGGGACAAGTGTTGTGTTTATATGGTAAGATGAGAAGATTAGGCTAAGTGCTTAGTTTGCTTCTAAGTGTGCTAGTTACTCATGTAACTACTTAGTTACTAGATATTATCCACTTGCACATGCATGCATCTTGATCCTCTACTTGTTTCTTTGTCCGGTTATTGCTCAATTCATTAATCGTTCGGAGGAATATCTCAAGGATTTCTAGTTAGGGTTTTACCAGAAACCTTCTTAATATTTACACTACCATTTCTATCTTTCTTTATAATCTTCGAATTTAAATTCCTCAAATATTTTTCTTAAATCCTTCAGTGTCCAGGAGAAATCTCGGAGAAAATAAAAGTGCTATTTTTTAGAATTCGACAGCTTTTACATACATTTATTTTCCCCTCGGATCAATAATAGGAACTCAGAAATCCATTCCGGGTACTCCTATATAGTGTCGTCTCATAATATTCTCATTTCCACCAAAACACTATTCACAACTTATTCTCTTTTTAATCCTTGTATTCAGAAGATATCCTTGTGCTTCCTCGAGCGTTCCTTAACTCTTTTACGACACCTCCAGACTTATAACAGATATCGATCTAGATGACATGAGAATATCTATTCTTTTCTAAGAAACCTTATCTCAACTTTCTAGGAGATAGATTATTCTAATCTAAATTGTCAACTCATTGCATTCTTCATGACATATAAACATTGGAATCTATATCCATTCATTAGAACTGTTAATACCTTGTAGTCGGAATCATTGTTCCTCCTTTTATTAATACTTAATAAAAAGTTTTAATTCTACCGAAAATTTGGGTTCTTACAATCTCCCCTCCTTAAAAGGATTCCGTCCCGGAATCAGGTAGAAGACAATTGGGTACTTGTTGGTTATTTCACTTTCCAGTTCCCCGGTTAATCCTTAATCAATCCCAGCCTTTTACAGCACCTCTCACTAGTGCTACAATATACCCTTTATCGTTTCTATCAATCTTTCCAGTCGGGGTTATGCTCTTACCCAGTCATATACTATTACTCTTACTGGTATCTGCAGTGACTTCGGTACCACTATCGCGTTGTGAATTCGGAGATAACCTCACTCGTAATTACGCATTTCCTGATCGCTTTAATCTTCGCAATCTCGATCAATATATAGAATTAGAATTTTTCAAGATTATAGAAACGAAAAAAAAAACAAAGAATTATAGAAATTTTTCATGATTGTCAAATATCATACTTAGAATTTACCTCTGAACTATAGAGGTTTATCGGAGAAGAAAGTAATCGCATTCGAATTAAATACTATTTTAGCGTAATTTGACGTGTCAACATATCCTCGCTGCTCTGCCTATCATTCTATGGCCCTATTCTCTTGTTCGATCTTAGCATCACTCACTTTTGGAAAATCCTTCAACCTCTCAGGTTAAATCTTGGATTTCTCGTTCGATACCATTGTTATTGGCAATCCACAACACTGGCTCTTTCATATTCATAATACTAACACTATCAGGTTGTCATCCCGAGAGTTCGTTAGAAAACCCATTCTTAACATTCCTTGCTTCACATTTCATAATTATCTCCCAGTCTTTTCTTCATCAATCACATCCTGCTTATCATTTGATTCTCATTCACTTCTGTTATTTAACTCCACCGTCATCTTATTATCGAGACACCCGTCACCTTTACTCAATAACGTCACACTTTTGGGGTTAAACTTTCCTTTGTTCAACCATCTAGATTCCCACTTTCTCGATCCATGAGTCTCTTCATTACTCGATCAATATATTCCAAATTTCCTCAAATTCTCCCAACTTAAAGAGGTTAATCTTTATGTCATTTATGCTTTCAATTTCAGCTTTCCATTGTGACCAATACTTACAATGTCAATCTCATACTTTTATTACCTCATTGCTGGGGTTTCTCAGGAGTCCGCATATCTACTCCCTTATTGATTCCTTAACTCTTTATTCATTTCTATCAATCACTTGGTTTCTATTTCTACTATAATCACTCTGTGAACCATCATAGCCTAATCATTTATTTTAAATACCACGTCGTTCCAAAATTAAACCATCCGAAATAAACCTTGACAACTTCTCTAACTTAGACCCGATATGATCTATTCCTGCCAAACCCGCCTCTTAGCATTATGAATCTCCAACCTCATATTCTCTATCTTGTTTGCGTAGAAATACACCAACATAAACTTGCTTGTCATTCATCAACATGCCATTTATCTAATCAATAGCAGCACTATCTTTATCTTTGCGTTGTTGTCACATTTCTTAGAAAAATTGCCACTACATTAATGTAGTCCTTTGCTGAATCACCATCGTTTGTCGTTTACGTAGCGCTTTAATAGTCATTCATACGGGTTCCCTAATTGTCAGATCAAAATCCTCTAGGAAGACAAAATAATCACTATTTCCTATCCATGAGGAACACTTCCTGAACTTGACGTAGATAATACATGAAGCAAACAAAATCGCAGCTATGACAGGTCGATGAAATTATTAATCTTATATCTTCAATATAAGACTGGAAGCTTAACGGTTCACTTAATCAATTTCGAATCATGGTCGTGGTTTACCTCAAATAGGATCTCCTAATGCAGGTAATATGCTTAAGACGACATCAGGAATCAAATGTTTACTTAAACTATTCTTATGGTCGACTCTTGCACCAATATCAGAAGGAATGTAAATCCTCCACCACATTATGACCTTCAAGGTCCTTCTCAATATCATTCTATTTCTTTGGTATGAGCATTAATAATTACTCCTTTATACTTAAAGTGTCGGCCACCTCATTGGCCTTTCCTGATAATAATAATTTCTTGCAATCCATGTTTTCTGGGTCTATTCCAACTTAAATTTCTCTACCTCGTTCCCATCACTGTGGGGTGAAAGTATTCTTCCTTAGATTCTGCTTAAGGAGAAAAATATACTTCAGTCTTTTTCCATAAGTCATTGCTTCCACCTTTCGGTGTGAACTTATCACAGTTACTCCCAATCATACCTAAGATATTTCTTTACTTAATCCCTTCTTGTTTTAGGATAATCTCAACCTTTATTGGTTCAATCCATACCTCCTCATGGTTTCGCATACGC
Source organism: Kitagawia praeruptora (assembly GCA_037693485.1). NCBI lineage: Eukaryota > Viridiplantae > Streptophyta > Magnoliopsida > Apiales > Apiaceae > Kitagawia > Kitagawia praeruptora. Next base: position 120,510,002 of record CM075352.1, read on the forward strand.
CTCATCTAGCATTATTATTAATATACATCCCTTACCAAACTTCCAATTCGAAGTTCAGAATATTACCTTTTTCCTTATAAGGTTAGTTAGATATAATTGATGTGATTTAATATCAGTGTTTAAGTGTTACAGGGAAACAGAGTTTAACTTGTTAATGAAAGCAATCGTAGCAGAGTTTGAGTATACGCTGACAGATGGGAAGCGCAAACACTGCTGACTGGAAGCGCAACAGAGTTTGTTAAACTCTGTCTAGCGGGAGCGTTTGTAGGTCAACAGAGATTAAAGATTAATTCAAGATAAACATGGAAGCAATATCTTTGAAGATTGGATAGCTGTCAAAGAGATTGAGTTGACTTAGAAGACGTGTAGCAATCGTAATTGATATCAATTGTATAGCTTAATTATAGGAGAATCAATTAACGATTATACGTAGTTGTATATCTTATAAATACAGTTAGGTTAACCCTAGAAGAGTATCCATCGTGTACGAATATCATTCATTGTAACCTAAGCAGCTCTCTGTGATATTTACATCACTGAGAGAGGAATTATTAATTCCAAACATTTTTTAAGTACAAAATGTGTGTTATTGTTATTCTCTCATACAGTACTTGATTATATATTGTGTATTTGGCCTAACAATTGGTATCAGAGACAATCTGTTACTTTATTACAGTTTAAGATCCAAACACAATAGTAATCAATGGCAGAGATTCCTCTTCCATCAGGTTCTTATAAAGCTCCTACTACTGTTAGTCGGTATGAGACAATTAGGGTTCCTATACTTAGGCCAGCAGAGTATGCAATCTGGAAGGTGAAAATGACCATGTTTCTGGAGGCTACAGATCCAGAATATCTTGACAGAATTTACGAAGGTCCTCATAAACCTACAAAGTTATCTGCTGCTGTTGCTGGTGAGGAATCAAAAGTGATTCCAAAGGAAAAGAAAGATCTAACTGCTGAGGATCTTTCATCCATTGCTAAGGATGCAAAAGTAAGGCATTTACTTCACAGTGCTTTAGACAATGTTATGTCTAACAAGGTGATTAATTGCATAACTACAAAAGAAATTTGGGATGCACTTGAGGTTAGGTGTCAGGGAACTGCTGCTATCAAGAAGAATAGAAGGAACATACTCACACAGGAGTATGACCATTTTGAGGCAAAGTCTGAAGAAACCATGACAGAAACATTTGACAGATTCTGTAAACTGCTCAATGATCTATCATTGGTTAACAAAGAATATGATCTAGAAGACTCAAATCTCAACTTCTTTCTCTACCTGAAAAGTGGGATGTGAAAACAACCACTATAAGAGATAACTATGATCTTGCTGATACTGAGATTGATGAAATCTATGGACTGCTCAAGACTCATTAATTAGAAATGGAGCAGAGAAACAGAAGATCAAGCAAGAAGTTGAAGTCTGTTGCTCTCGAGGTTGAAGAGAAACCATCAAGGAAAGGCTTTAGTCATTCATTCTGAAAGTGAATCATCAAACTCTGATGATGATTCAAACACTTCTGATTTATCTGACTCTGAGGACGATGAAGAAGAAATGAGAAAAATGGCTGTTTTGATGGTAAAAACCTTCAAGAAGATGGGTTTCAAGAACTTCAAGAAGGGAAAAAGGTTTTCTAAAGATTCAAATGACAGAAAGAGTTTCAGAAACTTTGAGAGAAGAAATACCAAATCTGGGAAGAAAGACAAGTCTGAGATTCAATGCTATAAGTGTAAGGAGATGGGTCACTATGCTCCTGAGTGCAAGAAGGGTAAAACTGAAAAGACACTCTATACAAAAGGCAGAGACTGGGCAAACACTTCAGACTCAGATGAAGAAGTTAACTATGCACTCATGGCTTCTACTCAGAATGAAGATTCTGAACTCAAGGTACCACCAACTACCTATGCTTATAATACTGATAATATAACTGAATTGAGAATTTATCTTAAAGCATTACATATCAGTTATAGGGATCATACTTTAGAGAATGAGAGAATCAAGAATGAGTGTTTTCAACTTAAAGAGAGAAACAAACTTGTTGAAGAAAAACTTGAAAACATGCAAAAAATTCAGAAAGAAAGAGATGATGCTGTTTTTATAGAACAGGAGTTGCTAGGTAAGTATAAGCAACTAGAATCTGAACTGGAGGATGCTAATCACATTATTAAAACTTTGAATGATTCTGGAAAAGATACTCATGAGGTTTTTCAAGCTGACACTGTTGGTTTAGGGTACTGTGAGGAAGATGAGCTTACATTTCTAAATCTTGTGAAAGTTAGGCAAGCTCTTCCAACTAGAAAATTTGTTCATGGTACAGTTAAAACTAAACATGGAGCTGTTAAAAGTGAACCAGTAAAAACCTGTGCAAAACAGGTTAACATTGGTTCAATGACAGATAAACAACTTAAGCAAAAGCTTAAAGAGATAAAATATGTCAACAAACAGAAAATGCCTAGGAAAAATAGAAATGGAAAGATAGGCATTACATCAGGAAATAGGCCAATGCTTGCTACATTTGCACATAGAAAAACTTGTCATAACTGTGGTAGTACTAATCATCTTGCTAGTTTTTGCAGGAAGAACAAAGACATTAATTCCTTACCCTCCAAATCTAGAGTGAAAAAGAATAATGTCAAACCTAGACCACAAACTCTGTGCAAACATTGTGGAAGTACTTGGCACTCAATTTATACTTGCAAGAATTATCATGCTATTTATCATAATTACTATGAACTGAAACCTAATTTGAAATGGGTTAAAGTTAATTCTGCAAGTGCTAAGACTGAAAATGTTAGTTTAAACTCTGATAATGACAAATCCGCTGCAAAAGCTAACAGATTCAATAAAGCAAAAGGATCCAAGCAAGTCTGGATCCATAAAACTAACAATCAGTGATTGTTTATGATTGCAGGGCACCAGGGAAAGTACCCTAGTCATGGACAGTGGATGTTCAGGACACATGACTGAAAATAAAGCTCTGCTATCAGAGTATGTGGAGAAGGCTGGCCTAAAAGTTTCCTATGGAGATTGCAACATAGGACATACTCTGGGATATGGCAATATTAATCTTGGAAGTGTCATCATCACAAATGTAGCTCTGGTTCCAGGACTCAAGCATGATCTGCTATCTGTGAGTCAAATCTGTGACAGAGGATATCATTCAGATTTTCAGCCTGAATACTGTCAAGTAATCAGTAAATATACAGGGAAAGTTGCTTTAGTTGGAAACAGACACAATAATATCTATGAAATAAAATTGTCAACAAACTCTGATGGCAAAGCAGTGTGTCTGTCAACAAGGATGTCAAGTGAAGAGAGTTGGAAGTGGCATAAGAAACTCTCTCATTTAAATCTAAACAACATCAATGAGCTGATAAAGAATGATCTTGTGAGAGGACTTCCAAAGTCCTTGTTAAATGCAGATGGCCTGTGTGATTCATGCCAAAAGGCCAAATAGAGAAAGACTTCCTTCAAAAGCAAGTCTGAGTCTTCAATTGTTGATCCTTAGCATCTACTACATGTTGATCTTTTTGGACCAGTGAATGTTATGTCTCTTGGAAAGAAGAAATATGCTCGAGTCATTGTTGATGAATACACCAGATACACTTGGGTGTACTTTCTAGCAAAGAAGGATGAAACTACATTAACTCTGACAGAACATATAATGCAGCTGGACAAAGGGTCAAAGAATGTAGTGAAGATTATCAGAAGTGACAATGGAACTGAATTCAGGAATTCAACAATGGAAGAATTTTGCAAGAACAAAGGAATTAAACAAGAGTTTTCTGCACCTAGCACTCCACAACAGAATGGTGTAGTTGAAAGGAAGAACAGAACTTTGATAGAAGCTGCCAGAACTATGCTTGATGAAGCAAAGTTACCAAGTTATTTCTGGGCAGAAGCTGTTCAATCTGCTTGTTTGACTCAGAATGTCACTCTGATCAATAAGCATGGAAAAACACCATATGAAATGGTGAGAGAAAAGAAGCCAAACCTGAAATATTTTCATATTTTTGGGTGCAAATGCTTTGTGTTGAAAACTCATCCTGAACAGTTGACCAAATTTGACCTCAAGGCAGATGAAGGAATTTTTGTTGGCTATCCACTGTCAACTAAGGCATTCAGAGTGTATAATCTGAGAACCAAAGTGATCATGGAATCAATTCATGTGTCATTTGATGACAAGAAAATAACTGGACTTGAAGATGTGAATTAACATGATCAACTGCACTTTGAAAATGAAGATTTATTCTTTGATGAAGTAAACTCTGATAAGGCTGATCTGATAAACTCCATTGAGCTAAACTCTGAGCCTCTACTGGTAAATACTGTTAGGAATAATTCATAAGTTGTGATGTTAAGAATAGAATTTACACATTATACTTCTTGTAATCCTGATCTTATAAAGGATTTAGCACTGTATATAGGTTTTATGTGTAAAACAGTTATCTGTATAGTTTAGTCAGGAATGAACAGTGTATTGGAGACTACATGTCAGGAACAGAGAGCAAATCCTGATGACGGTCCAATACTGATGGTTGATCAGATACTGATGCAGTGTGCAGATCCTGATATCAGTCGTGTTACTGATGATGTCATTATGGATGCTACAGAAACTGGCAAGTGCTATAAAACAGGATCGTTGTTTGAAGAACAAGCAAGAAGACATTATGAAGGAAAGAGTTTTCTATTGAAGGAAACTATCGACTAGAAGGCAGAACATTGTCATGTATAGATTATATCTTTCTGTTATTAGTTGATAGGTAGCATTATAAATACTCTCTCAATATCATTGTATAGAGCGTGTGCGGTGAGACGAAGTTGTGAGTTCGTGTGCGTAGCTCTGTATAAGGTTTGTATTCGAGAGTTCGAAACAAACAGAGAGATATTTGTATTGTCAGCAGCTGCTAAAGGTATTGTACACCTTTGGTAGAGTTTGTATTTGATCTTATTAATACAAACAGAGTTTGATTCATTCGTTTATTCTTGTTCTTATAATCAAGCAAAAATCAGACACGATTATATAACTTGTATTCAACCCCCCCTTCTACAAGTTATTCGAGTTAACAATTGGTATCAGAGAAGGTTGATTTCGAGTAATCATAAAGATCTGCAATCATGTCTGGTTACAAGGATGGGAATACTAAAATCCCTATGCTCAAGAGAAACGAATATACTCTATGGGAAGTAAAGATGTTGCATCATCTGGAAGCAACAGATCCTGATTATCTTGACAGAATCAGAGATGGACCTTTTATTCCAACAAAGGTCGTTGCACAAGCAACTGTTGATGGTGTGGTTGTTCTAGAACATACAGCAGAGAAGCCAAAATCTGAATGGTCAGATAAGGACAAGGAGAATGCTCTCAAAGATGCTAAAGTGAGAAACATATTATTCAATAGTCTTGATTCTGTTCTCACTAACTATGTTCTCTCTTGTAAAATTGCTAAGGATATATGGGACAATCTTAAGGTTCACTGTGAAGGAACTAAGCCTGTCAGGAAGAATATGAGGACATTACTTATACAACAGTATGAGTACTTTGAATCCAAGTCTGGTGAGTCACTTACTGATACCTTTGATAGGTTTACAAAACTCATCAATGAGATGGCCATACATGGTAAATATTATGACTTGGAGGATATGAATACAAAGTTCATGAAAGCTTTGCCTGATTTCTACAATGAGAAGATATCTGCGATTGAGGAAGCTAATGATCTGGATGAGATTTCATTAGAGGCAGTATATGGAAAATTGAGAGCTTATGAACTTGACAAGCAGCAGAAGAAGAGCAGGAGTGAAGGAAAGATGAAGACTATTGCACTTACTGCTCAATCTGAAGTAAAGAAGCTTCCTGAAGAACAGCATGAAGAGATTGCTGTAAAGAATTCGAGGAAGAAGAAAAGCAAAGAAAGTTCTGAGTTAGAGACTACTGATATGGACTCTGACAACAATGATTCTGAATCTGAGATGCAAGAACTCTTTGCTATGTTTGCTAAAGCTTTCAAGAAAGGAAGATTCAACAGAAGAAGATTTAGCAAAGGACCTTTTCAAAAGAAGGATGAGAAGAAGAGTGACAAGAGCAAAAGTACAATTGTCAAGCTTGATAAGGCCAAGATCAAGTGCTTTAACTGCAGCGAGCTTGGACACTTTGCTAGTGAGTGTAAGAAGCCTAGGAATTCAGGAAAGGGTAATGCACTTATGGTCACACAGAAGGATTGGGCTGATTCCAGTGACTCTGAAGATGAATTGGATTATGAAAACATTGCATTGATGGCCAATAGTTCAGACAAACCTGGATCTCCAAAGAAAACTTCTCCATCTTCTGTTAAGGTATCACTTCACTCTCTTGATTCATTTGATAGCTTAAATTCTGATGAAATTAGATCTATCCATGCTGAGTTTAAGAATCTTATGACTAATTTTAGAATTCTTACTTGTGAAAGAGATGAACTTAAGGTTAAGAATGATAAATTAGTTGATAGAAATAATTTTCTTGAATCTGAATTAATTCAAATGGAAGAATACAAGTTGAGTTCTGATAAAGCTAAGCATGATTGTAGTGTAATTCTTGAGGCTTATGACTATGTCAGAAAAGAACTAGAAGAAGAGAGAGATGTGATTAAGACCATTAACAATTCCAGTAAGAAGACAATAGAAATCTTTGAGAGTGGAATTCGTGGTAAGGTTAATGGTTTAGGTTTTGATAAGGCTAGACAAGAAGAAAAAGTAGCTATTGTCAATGATGATAGTAAGGTAGAAGCTAACACATCTAAATCTGAAGGTAAGAAAATTGTTTCTAAACCTAATCATGTTAAATTTGTTGATTCAAAAGGTACCCCTGTTGTACACAAGAGAATTAACAATAGTTATTCAGATGAGAAAGTGTTAGAGAAACCTAAGAATGTAAACATAGGGTTTCTGTCTAAGTCTCAGTTGAAACAGAGATTAGATGGTCTTTCAGAGTCTAGCAAGATCAAGAGAAATAGGAATGGAAAAGAAGGTATTAACAAAGAGAATAATTACAAGAATGTACCTGATGCACCTAGAAAAAAATGCTATAAGTGTGGAAATCATAATCATTTGGCCCTAGACTGCAATAAAAAACCTTCTTGGAAAACTGAGTCCAGATTCCCCAAGACTCAGAAAATTCAATACCAACCACAAAAAGCTTGTTATCATTGTGGTAGTTTACTTCATTCCATTTACATGTGTAGAGAATATCATGAACTGTATTATGACTATTATTCTTTGAAATCTGAAACTCCTAGTCACAAACAGCTTTTGAGATCAGAGTCTAAAGTTGACTCTGCAACAAGTAAAATAAATGCAAAATCTTCAAAGTCTGTTGTCTCTAAATCTAGTAAGAAAGGATCCAATCAAAGTTGGGTCCTAAAAAATTCTAACTAGTTACTTTTTGTTTGCAGGGCATAGGAAAGAAGCATTCAATTATCTTGGACAGTGGATGCTCTGGACATATGACTGGAAAGAAGTCGCTGCTTACAAAGTTTGAGAGGAAAGCTGGCCCAGTAATATCTTTTGGAGATGGCAACAAAGGAGAAACTCTGGGATATGGCTCAATTATTTTGGGGAATGTCATCATAGAAAATGTAGCACTGGTTGAAGGCTTGAAACATACTCTTTTAAGTATAAGTCAACTGGGTGATAAAGGTTACAAATCAATCTTTGACAGAGAAGGATGCAAAGTCTTGAATATGCAGAATGGAGACATTGTTCTAACTGGTCAAAGGCATGGTAACATATATGAAGCCAGCTTAAGTGATACATCTAAAGGAATTGTTAGATGTCTCTACAGCAAAGCAACAAATGATGAAAGCTGGAATTGGCACAAGAAGCTCTCACATCTTAATTTCAAGAAGCTTAATCAACTTGTTAAACACAATTTGGTGAGAGGCCTACCTCAGGCGAATTTTTTGCAAGATGGACTTTGTGATGCATGTCAGTTTGGAAAGCAAAGAAGAACCACTTTCAAGAGCAAGACTGAAAATTCAATTACTGAACCATTTCACATGCTACATCTTGATCTGTTTGGTCCAGTAAACATTATGTCTATCAGCAAGAAAAGATATGCTCTAGTTATGGTGGATGATTTCACAAGGTTCACATGGGTGTTCTTTCTACACAAAAAGGATGAAGCTCCTCAGCAAATCATTGAACTCATCAAGAATATTCATAATAACTCTGAGTACAAAGTCAAAGTACTTAGGAGTGACAATGGTACAGAATTCAAGAATTCTACAATGGAGGGGTTTTGTGCAGACAATGGAATCACTCAACAGTTTTCTGCACCTGGTACACCTCAACAAAATGGTGTAGTGGAAAGAAAGAACAGGACTCTCATAGAGGCAGCAAGAACCATGCTTGCAGATGCAAAACTTCCAACCTACTTTTGGGCAGAAGCTATTAACACTGCATGTTTCACTCAGAACTGTACCTTGGTAAATAGTCATGGAAAAACTCCCTATGAGATGATCAAAGGAAAGAAACCAAGTGTGAAATATTTTCACATCTTTGGATGCAAATGCTATGTCCTAAAAGTTCATCCAGAACAACTTGGAAAATTTGAAGCCAAATCGGATGAAGCAATTTTTCTAGGATATTCAGCATCTAAGGCCTTCAAAGTTTATAATCTCAGAACTCACATTGTTATGGAATCAATTCATGTTGCATTTGATGATAAGAAATTTGGAATTTTGCAAACTGATGAAAGCCATGACAAATTGGAATTTGAAAATCTGAAGAATTCTGAGATACTCTCAAGTGATGATGAAGGTTCTCCAGAAGAAATTTCTATTGCTTCTCAAAGGAATGCTACTGTTGAGGGGGAGCAAATAAATCAGAGAGAACACAGTGATCATCAGGAGCAGACTAGTCTTTCAGAATCTATTCCATCAGGAATTGATGTTTCAGAGTCTACTCCATCAGGAACTGACCTTTCAGAGTCTACTGAGGAAAGATCAGTAACTAGCAGCAATATGGAATCTACTGATTCTATTGATCAAAGGAGAGTTTTTGAAGGTAGAGAGAATTCTTCTACAAGAGATACCACTAACTTAGGGGGAGAGACTAGCAGAGTTGATTTACCACCTGTTAGAAAATGGACAAAGGATCATACTGAAGATTTGATAATTGGTGATCCAAATAGTGGTGTTCGAACTAGAAGATCAATTCAAAATGAATGCTTGTATAGTTGCTTTCTCTCAAAGAATGAACCTAAGAAGGTTGAAGAAGCCTTACAGGATCCTGATTGGGTAATTGCAATGCAGGAGGAGTTAAATGAGTTTGAGAGAAACAAAGTTTGGAAACTGGTACCAAGACCTAAAGATAGATCTATTGTTGGTGCAAGATGGGTTTTCAGAAACAAGCTAGATGAATCTGGTATGATTGTAAGAAACAAAGCAAGACTGGTGGCCAAAGGTTATTCTCAGGAAGAAGGCATTGATTATGATGAGACCTTTGCACCTGTAGCAAGATTGGAAGCAATCAGAATGTTTCTTGCATTTGCAGCTCATTCAAAATTCAAGGTATACCAGATGGATGTAAAGAGTGCTTTTTTAAATGGCAAACTTGATGAAGAAGTGTATGTAGAACAGCCACCTGGATTTGTTGATCCAAAGTTTCCAAATCATGTCTACAAACTTGACAAGGCACTCTATGGACTAAAGCAGGCACCAAGAGCATGGTATGAGACTTTGTCTAAATTTCTTCTTGAAAATGGCTTCACAAGAGGTACAATTGACAAAACTCTATTCTTTAGAAAGATAAAAGGTGAATTGCTTTTAGTTCAAGTTTATGTTGATGATATTATTTTTGGTTCTACTAATGAAAAGTTGTGTGCTAAGTTTAGCAAGCTTATGCAGTCTAAGTATCAGATGAGCATGATGGGTGAACTAAATTATTTCTTAGGCTTGCAGGTCAAACAGACTGAGACTGGTATTTTCATTAATCAGTCAAAGTATATCAAAGATCTTTTAAGAAGGTTTGACTTTCAAGACTGTGCAGTTGCAAAAACACCCATGGCAACAGCCACTAAACTAGACTCTGATCCTAAGGGGAAGAGTGTGGATAACACTAGTTATAGAGGCATGATAGGCTCATTGTTATATCTAACTGCAAGTAGGCCAGATATAATGTTTTCTACCTGTTTATGTGCTAGATTCCAAAGTAATCCTAAGGAATCTCATTTAATTGCTGTGAAGAGAATCTTTAGATATCTCAAAGGAACTCCAAATCTTGGTTTGTGGTATCCTAGAGAATCTGATTTCTTTCTAATTGGCTATTCAGACTCTGATTATGCAGGGTGTAAGATAGACAGGAAAAGCACTACAGGTACATGTCAATTTTTGGGAAATAGATTGATTTCTTGGGCAAGCAAGAAGCAACAATCTGTTTCAACCTCAACTGCAGAAGCTGAGTACATAGCAGCAGGCAGTTGTTGTGCACAGCTCCTTTGGATAAGAAATCAGTTGCTGGATTATGGTATGACACTTAGTAATATTCCTATGTTTTGTGATAATACTAGTGCTATTAAAATTGCAGAAAATCCAGTTCAACATTCAAGGACTAAGCACATTGATGTCAGGTATCATTTTATTAGAGAACATATTGAGAATGGTACTGTGGAACTTCATTTTGTTCCTACTGACAAACAGCTTGCAGATATTCTAACTAAACCACTTGATGAGACTACATTCAGTAGACTAGTAAGTGAGTTAGGAATGTCAAATTTTTAGATCTTTAACATCTGCAAAAGTAGCAAGGTATGTTGTTCTTAGCTTATAGACTTGATATTCCTATCAGGATCTATATTTGATTGTTAAATGCTTTAGCTATAACACATTGCCTTGATAAATTTCAGTATGATAGACTTGTTAATAATCATCAGGATTAGATTTGTTATCAGGATGCTGACGTCATCAGTATTGTGTCAGTATCAGGATTATGAAAATTGTTTCAGATCCTGACGTTTACTTTGTGTAGTAATCTGATTCTGTGATGTGTTAAGTCTATGCTAGCAAGTTTTGATATTTGCATACTGATAATTTATACATCATTCAGAAATCAAAAGACAAGCAGATAACAAGAAATTGTATTTTCATTAATAAAAATCATTACATGGAAATGAAATACAACATCTTTTTGTCTAAATTTCTATTCTATACTTGTCTATTGATATGAACTCTGAGAAACAGGACAAGGAGCATCTCAAGAAATCCATCAGGGGATGAAAGCCTCGTTTGCTCTTGGATTCCTTGTCTGGGCGACTTGAATGAGAGCAGCTAACTTAAATGAATAGCATCTCCATCAAGATCAACCTCAGACTCTCGGCCAAATTCTTCATCCTCAAGTTTTGAGGAGGTTAGGGGAAGATTGTATCCAACAGATGGATGTTCTAGGAGAAACCTCTGGATATTATCGAAAACCAATCCATTCATGATTAGTTCGATGAGAAGAGTCGTTTGTTCAAAGAGATGATCAAGAACAGGATGTTCATCGACCAAGAAAAATCTGAAAAATGGGTTTGAAGGGATTTTTGGTTTGAGAAGCATTGTTGAGAAGAAAAGAAATTGAAAGGTTATGGAGAATGGCACAAGGCGTTTGGTTCTTTTAAAGGAAAACGTGAGAAGCTGAGCAGTCACTTGGAAGTCTTAATGAAGTCAAATGCTAATTATTGCATGAGACTGTATTTCTTGTTTCAAGAAAAATTGAAAATATCTAACCAATTGATTTTCTGTTCAGATTAATTGTTTATTTTCTTTTTCAGATAAAAGAAAGATGCCACGTGGAAAACTCCATATTAAGTCTCTGATGATATTGATCAGGATTTCATGAGTGATCATCAGGATTTGAAAATTATATTTTTAAATCAAATTGCATTTTGTGATTATTTTGATGAGAGGTCATCAGGAAAAGGAAGCTGATCAGTATTACTTATTTATACCCTGATTTATTTCATGAAAATCAATTTTGGATTTTATTTTCCAAAAATCGTGGGTAACCGCATTTTTCAGGGACTGACACCTGTCAATTTACGTGTCAACGTGGGATAGTGGTCTGAAAGATTTGTGAAATATATTTGTTTTGAAACTCTAATTGTGTAATTGCTTTCTCTAATCTTACATTCTCTAAAGCAAAAATCACTCTTGAGTTTTCAAAATCACTAATCCATTTCAAGAATTTTTCAAGGTTCTTTTCAGATCAAGAATGGCAGCTCAGAGAAGATTACCTAAATCAGTAGCCTTCAAGTTTGGTGACTTTGATTTTATGACAAACAATCATGTTGCAGCTATCACCAATAAGGAAGGAGTGTCATCTGATTTTCATCCAATCATGGACTTTCTGGCGTATGGACCATTAAGTTATGCATTGACAGCATCTCCACAGATTAATCAAGTAGCTGTTTCACAAGCTTGGGAGAATGCTGAGGTAATTGATTCTACTCAGAGTCAATCAGGTAAGATTGTTCTACATTTAGGACAAGATTCATTTGACATTACTGAATCTGTTGTTAGTTCAGTACTTTGCTTACCTGTTACTGATAGTTATGAGAATGTACCATCTGATGATAATATAAGAACTATGTTGTCTGAATTAGGTTATAGTGGACCTCTAGATAACATGAGCCAGTTGAATAGGTCTTTTCTTAGAAAGGAATGGTCTTTTTACTTTGATCAAATTGCTAAATGTTTTACTGGCAAATGTAGTTCTTTTCAACAAATTACTTCTGTTACATCACATATTGCTTATAGTTTGCTTTATGACAGAGTAATTAACATTGGTCATATTATCTTAAGTCAGATGAGTATTAAACTTGGGTTAAGAGATCAAAACAGGAAAATGGTTTATTATCATAGATTTATGCAATTGTTTATTAACCATTTTATTCCTGATGTTGAAGCTAGATTTGGTAGGGAACATTGTGTTTCTTCTTATGAACAGCAAAAGAGAATTTTCTCTGATATTACAAAGAAGGACAATGAAAAGAATCTAGATGAAATACCTGCAATTCATTATCCACATCATTTTCAGGTAATTCTTAAAACTCATCTTCCTACTCTCTACAATTCTTCTTTCTTTTGTGGTGAAATGGCTCATGAATCTCAATTGGAGGAGAACCCACCTGTGTCTACCCAAGTAACCGAAAACATCATAGTCTCTGAAACAATTCAAGAACCAAATTTTGATCCACAGCCTATTGTTTCAAAGAAACCAACCTCTGGTGTTTCTCAAAAGACATCAGTTGTAAGGAAGAGAAGATTTGTTGTGTCAAGTAGTAGTAGTAATTCTAGTGAAGATGATGATGATTTAACTCTTGCAGAGAGAGCAGAATTGAAGGCTGCAATTCAACTTTCTGTGTTAGTACAAAGAGATGAAAAACCTAGTCACAGCCAGGCTGCAGTCTCACAAAAGGCTGTAGTTCTTAAAAAGGGAAAACAGTTACTGGATACTGTCTCTCAAAAGACTGTGTCTATTGAACAAAGATCTCATCCCAAGATCACTTCTGTGTCTACACCTCTTGAGTCTTCTCAGGATAAATCTTTTGCTCACTATATCAGGAGAACAAGGAGAAAGATTCAATTGTCACCTACACACACAGAGTCTAGTCCAACTAATATCATGCAGGTTTCTAAAAATCAAGCTACATCTATGTCAGTATTTGACAAGAGAGATCTGGATATTGATTCTTCATGGGAAACTACATTATCATACAGACTGGCTATGGGACTAATTTCTCTCAAAGTGAAGTTGTCAAGGCCTGTTCTAGATTTTTTGGTTGAAAGAGTACCAAAACTTTTATTTCCAGATGAATATGGACTTCTACATCAAAGACTTGACTTAATGAAGATGTATTTCTATGTATCTGTCAGAAGACAATTAGTCAAGAAATTTGGACTCTCGAAGCATGTTGCACTTCAATCACTTCATGCATATTTATTTGACAAGGATGTAATTATTGAAGATGCTTCAGCTCAAGGTGAACAACTGGAGGAAGTAGATAGAGAGAAGCAGTCAACAGAAGATACTATTGCACCAGTGGTGAGTAGTAGGAAAGATCAGATCACGGTCACTGCAATACAAGAACCATCTAGTCAGAGGAAGGATGACTCAGGAGCTGTGATAGCTGATGTTGAAAGGTCTTCTGTGATGACTAAGAATGCAAGTGAGATACCCTATGATATGGGAGGAATGACTTTGGTTGATTTTTCTGAAGATCAAACAAATTTTGTTCAGTCAGAGTCTATCCACCTTGAGGGTGTGTCTCAGCAAACAACACTTAAAGACGGTGATGTACTAACTATGATGTCTAATGAAGTATTACTGAAGACATCAGAGTCTAGTAAAGAACCTGAAAGTGGTATACTGGAGCCTGTAGTTTCTGAAAGGAAAGAAGATGATTGTATGGATTCAGAGACTATAGCAGCTCACTCCTTGGAGAAAACCTCAAGCCACATGCCATATGAGGAACCCTCTCTCCATGTGAGTTCAGGTATAAAAACTCCTTCTAAACTCTATTTTTCTGTAGGTCATGAGAGCACTTATCCAAATTTGAGTGATACACTTGAAAAGATGGATATTGATCCACAATTTGAGCGGCTGGCTCCTGACCAGGCAAAAGGTGAGGTAGAAAGAGTGTTGACTTTAGTAAGTCAAAGTGAGAATGAGGGTATGGATGATCAACTCCATAGTGAGGGAGAGAAAATTAGGAAACCATCATTTGATTTCTGGGATCAGGTTTTTCCTGAATCTTGGTCTGAAAATTTGGGTATGGATGCTGGTACTTATTCATTCATCAAAATGTATCAGAAGAATGACCTAGCACATCACAATGCAAAGCCAGAAGTTAAAGCTCAGAAGCAAAAGGAGAGGCTTACAGGAATCATTAACAGAAGAGGTGCCAGGATAAAGCAATCTCTTGATACATATGTACCAGATGAAGATCCTAATGATCCTAGTGTTCCTTTGTATGTACTTCCAATATCAGCTAGAATTGAGACATCAACAGTCTCTGATCACTCTAAGGAGGAGTCAGGATTTGAAGATGTTAGTACACAGAATACTGGTGAAGGAGATGATGATCATGTTTCAGTTCCAGAACAGAAAGATGAAGACGTTGTTACTTCTAATCAGGTTTTATTACTTGAATATCATACAACTCAAGCAACTTCTTCTACAAGACTTGAAGATAAAGTTCTTTCTGATTCTGATACTGAAGATACTAGAAGCACTTCCAATATTGAAGTTCATTCTGATGTTTTCAAAGATATTCAGAATTCTCAAATTGCTATTCAAACAAGACTTCAATCACTTGAAGATAACCAAGTCACAATTATGGAAAATCAAGCAGTTCTTATGAATCTCATTTGTTCTGTTTCTGAATCTCTTGGAATAAATGTTGTTGATGTCAAAAAGGGGGAGATAAAGACAATTCAAAGACAACAACAACACTACCAGACTGAAGGAGATAAAGCTAAAGCTGGGGGAGATAAAGATCAGACAAATGGTAGTAAAAAGAAGAACCAGGAGTGACAGTGGTGAATCTCAGCTAGGAAGTGGTAAGGAAGAGCAGCATTAATAGTTAAAATTCTTTCTTCTAAGTACTGGATAAATGTCTACATCTGAGAAGGAGGTACTTAACTTCATAATTCTACATTCATAAATTCTATTCTGGTTGTATTGTTATATGTTTTGACATCCACAACTTAGATTTATGCTTCAGATTGTAAAGCATAAATAGGGGGAGATTGTTAGGAATAATTCATAAGTTGTGATGTTAAGAATAGAATTTACACATTATACTTCTTGTAATCCTGATCTTATAAAGGATTTAGCACTGTATATAGGTTTTATGTGTAAAACAGTTATCTGTATAATTTAGTCAGGAATGAACAGTGTATCGGAGACTACATGTCAGGAACAGAGAGCAAATCCTGATGACGGTCCAATACTGATGGTTGATCAGATACTGATGCAGTGTGCAGATCCTGATATCAGTCGTGTTACTGATGATGTCATTATGGATGCTACAGAAACTGGCAAGTGCTATAAAACAGGATCGTTGTTTGAAGAACAAGCAAGAAGACATTATGAAGGAAAGAGTTTTCTATTGAAGGAAACTATCGACTAGAAGGCAGAACATTGTCATGTATAGATTATATCTTTCTGTTATTAGTTGATAGGTAGCATTATAAATACTCTCTCAATATCATTGTATAGAGCGTGTGCGGTGAGACGAAGTTGTGAGTTCGTGTGCGTAGCTCTGTATAAGGTTTGTATTCGAGAGTTCGAAACAAACAGAGAGATATTTGTATTGTCAGCAGCTGCTAAAGGTATTGTACACCTTTGGTAGAGTTTGTATTTGATCTTATTAATACAAACAGAGTTTGATTCATTCGTTTATTCTTGTTCTTATAATCAAGCAAAAATCAGACACGATTATATAACTTGTATTCAACCCCCCCTTCTACAAGTTATTCGAGTTAACAAATACTGAAGAGACTTTCCAGCCAGAAACAAGAGAAGAACCAGTTGAGGGGGAGCATGAAGAATCACATCATAGTGATAACTCAAATTCTGATAGTGACTCAGCTGAAAAATCTGAATCAATCTCTGACAACTCAAACTCTGATAGTCCAAACACTGACAGTTCAAACTCTGAGCAGTCACATTCAGGGGGAGCCTCAGAGAATGAAGAAAGACACAAAGGAAATCAGGAGAACATGGATCGAGGGGGAGAATCAAACTCTGAGAGAGGTATAATTGATAAAACCTTGTTTTATTTCAAATCTGGGAGTGACTTGCTTTTAGTTCAGATATATGTTGATGACATAATTTTTGGATCTACTAATGATAAACTCTGTAAGAAGTTTGCCAAGCTCATGCAGTCTAGGTATCAAATGAGCATGATGGGAGAGCTTAGTTATTTTCTAGGCTTGCAGGTGAAGCAAACAGATGATGGTATCTTTATCAATCAAGCAAAATATACCAGAAATCTTCTCAAGAAATTTGGCATGCTTGACTGTTCATCTACAACAACTCTCATGGCAACTGCAACCAAATTGGACAAAGATACAGGGTCACCAGTAGATATGACAAGCTACAGAGGAATGATTGGCTCTTATGACAGCCCCAAATCCGGGGTCATAAATCCGGGCCATCACGGACCAATTTCCATTCAATATCAATATCTCTTGAGTTTTTTTTTTACAATTAATACTTATGCCATTGACCCCGCAATAATAAACACACACACACACCAGTCATATGCTCAGAGAACAACATTTACCATAATAAAATTAAGAGTTGAACAGTTATTACAAACCAGGATCATACTTAAGTACATTGTTGAATGACACTTCGACATGAAGCGTTCCAACAATCAAAAGTTTATTACATTCTTACACCCTTAATTATACATAAGCTCTCAGAACCCGTCTGCCTCTACACTACCTCAGGAATCGATGCTAGCGTGCTCTCAGAAGGTCGCCTTTCCCCTACCCTCTTGCGGGGCGTTCTGCGAAGTATTGGCATTCCTAGCTGTATATAGATAAATAGCAAGAATGAGCCAAAATAGCTCAGCAAGATAATTTCTATCTACTAACATCAAAGGAATATAAACCTTTGTATATATATAATAAACAAAAGCAACTTCAGTTATTATGGAAGAATTTTATTTCTATTCAATATGTATATACACTTTCCAATTATCCTTGTACGTAAGAAATATATAGTATCATTCCATCAGTCTCGCTTCTAACATCATATAATATCAGTCCTCTTCTTGAATGCTATAACCATCAATATACCATTTCAGTGTAATCTTTCAAGAAAATATAAAAACTTGAACAAATCTCTCGCTATAATCTTCTCATTTCCGTCTTATGCAACAATCATATAAATTAATATAAAATCAGTTTCTCTTCATTTGTAACAATAATTCCATCATTCCATATCACTTTTCTGTTTTCAGTTATAGAAATCTGAAAACCATTTTCAATTCTTTCTTTCAAGTTTTGGGGATCTCTGCTGGCGCCAGATACGTAGGACGATGATCAGTCGCCTGACCGTATCCGCTCTCTGTTTACTACTAGTAGAAGGGATGATCCCTACCTGGTAATCAACCCTGGAGGAAGGCTACCTGCTACATCCTCCCTTTGCATCTTCATGCCGAAATAAAATATTGGATGTTGGACTGTGCCACGACCACACAGCCTCTTACGCTTACTGTTGCAATCCCCCTTTTTCAAATCATCAAATACCATTTCACATTTTCCATTTCCATTCACATTTCCATTCACATTTCCTTTCACATATATCATTTCCATTTCCATTTATCATCACCTTTAAAAATTATATATGTCATAATACTTTGATTATGACTCAGACATTTCCTCTATATTCAATGAAATCAATATGCTTTTATATACGTAGAGTATTCCATTTATCTCAAAAGTATTAAATACCATTCAATAATATTTATTAAATCACAATACTTAGAAAGAATATAATATTATAAATCATATAACCCTAAATAATAACTGATACCATTCCTTTATATATCTTTAGATAACAACTGATACCATTCCTTTATATATCTTTAGATAACAACTGATACCATTCCTTTATATTCCCTTAATCATAAGGCATGTTCACTTCATGCATAATCATCTCTATGTATATTCATATCCATCTCATACTCATACTCATATCCATATTCATATCATACTCATATACCTTCCCTTTTTTACATCAATAATCAAGGAAAACCATTTCTTAACAATATAGTAACAATAGCATCACATATATATATATTTCATGAAATCAAGTTTCTTTGAAGATAATAATTTCCAAGTAGGGATAGAAAAGATCTTGCCTCGATCTCTGTATCCTGGCAGTATGGCTCGTGGCTCTTCCGGAATTTCTATAAACACAAAAGGACCGTCGTTAGAATACCACATCTCTTACTCGCTACACTCTTGTATAACATTACCCTTGACACTTTAATATATGTCCAACGTACCACTATTACCCCAAAGGTTCAAGAACTTAACCATTCATAACCTTAATCGAAGTTTCAGGGGTTTTCACCATTTCCCCTAACGATCACACTTTAATGTAAAAATTCTCAGAAAATATGGATTTTGAATTTTACCACAAGGTCAACTGGTAACAACCCTTTAACTACACTACTAAAATATCCCAAAATTTTATAATTTTTAACAGTGTTTAAGTATGTCAACTATAACCTCAAAGTTGCCACAATTTCGTTTTCTCGGTTTCTGAACCACTTTCACTAAAACTGATTTTTCTCCTAAACCGTACATCAGATTTTAACGCACTTTATATCAAAACGATCTATGAACTAAGCTCTATCATCTCATGGTCACTTGGGGGTCTGGACAGTAACCTACCGTACGGGTACAGGGTTCAAAACAGGGCAGTTTCTTGGTCTAACGAAAATCGGACATTATGACGGCTATAATTCGGACATTCCAAAAACCATTCCATCACAACCAAGCCATATAATCATCCACCACTCCATACACATCAATATTACATCCTCATAATCCATATAATCAGTGGTGAGGCCTCAATACCATCACCCAACAATCAATCAAAATTTATGCTAGCTAACATCACAATAATCACTTTTAACCACACATCATCCATTAACATCACTAAAACTCACATAATAAAAAGGGATTAGGGTTTATACCTTCCTTGAAGCTTTAACAACACTTAACAAAGGCTTGTAGTCCTTGAGAAGCCTTGATATAGCCTTATAACACCTTAAACTAACAAGAAACATCGAGAACATACTTAGAATTTTCGGAGTTTCCAAAAACCCAGATGAAAGAACATGAAAAACGAGCCCCTTAACTTGGTTTTATGGAAGAACCTTGTGAAATAAGAGTTGTAGATTATCTCATGGGCTTTCTAAAACGCTATAGCACGAAAATTTTGGCTGAGAAACGAAGGCGTTATGCTCGTTTTACTGATCTGCTGTTGTTTTGGCCGAATTTGCAAGAAATGGAGGGGGAGAAGATTTTTCTGTTTGGTTGATCTTATCTTGGCTTTCTCTTGTAAATTCTAGAGTCTTGTAGAGTTATGTGGATAATTACCTTGGTTAATGACTAAGTTACCCTTTAAAAAGGTGTTAGTGGAAAGTGATGTCATTGATGATCTCTTAATCTCTTTTCTTGTTTTTTTTTCTTCTAAGTATTATGCTAATTCTCTTGGTAATTAATAATATGGTAGGTATCCTTGTTAATTTATAAATTTTGGTTGTTTGGTTTCCATACTCGTCTAATTGTGATTCTTTTCGAGTATACCTCATTATCTCAGTGGTTTTCGAAATCATTTACAAATCCAATTTCCCTTGGTATTCTCTTAACTTATTAATCCCTTGGTTTAACCTAAATCTTCTAATTCCTCAATATATGATTCCTTTAATATTTCCATGCTCCTTAATATCCAATAGATGCTTATTCGAAATCAAAATCTTCAAAATCCATATTCAGGAATTTCTGGAATCTATCGCCATTTCGAGTCACTTATTTTCAATGTACAACACTAATATGGTTTTTGTCTATTCATTTTTCGTTTCCATTATGGAGTACTTATATACCATTTCCCTAAATTCTCGAAATTTACTATTTATGTGATTACTGTAGCTTTGCTAAAGTTAGGGTTATTACATCCTTCCCCCCTTAAAAGGATTCCGTCCCGGAATCACGTTGAAAATGTCCATAGATACCTTTTTCATCCACATCCTCTAACTTCTATACCACTTTCTCCATCCTTTTTCCTTCATAGTATCTCTATCTTGTTTGCGCAAAAATACACCAACATAAACTTGCTTGTCATTCATCAACATTCCTCTTTTGGATTTGGGTATCGGCCACCAGATTGGCCTCCCCTGAATGGTAGTGTATCTCACTTATGGTTTATCCCTATGTTGATCTCTATCATGACATAAAATATACACACTTCGATCTTATTATATATTGTCTCTGTAAAATCTTCCGGAAATCCGACTAGAATAAGATTCCTTGAAACAATTGTAAGAAAATACTATCTATAATATATATTTCCTGTTCGTATCTAATCAAGTTTGTGCTTTTCTCAAAATACTTATTCTCCGTTGCATAGAATTTCCTGGCCCCTAATAGATACTGATTTTCCTTATCTAGATTGTCAACCTACCTACACCATTCATTGACCAAGTCGATCCCTAACCAAACATTTATACTTACAAGGGTAAATAATTAAAGAAAATATTTCACCTGCATCTGTATCCGGCTTTTTCAACGCTTCTCCTAAGGTCATATTGTACACTCTGGCAGTAGGTCTATTTGATGCAGTCATACTTTGTCCCGGCGTAGATGACCCACCGGAATGGCAATCTCTAGCAAAGTGCCCTAGTTTCCCACATTGATAACACTTGATATCAATCTTGTCAGTTGATGTGCACTGGTTATAATAGTGTCCTTTCTGTCCGCACTTAAAGCAAGTTATTTCCGACCTCCTACACACTCCCGTATGCTTTATACCACACTTGCTACAATCTGGTAATGGTGGTCGTGGTTGATTGGACTGAAACGTTCCTGAGGTTTTACCACCTTGATTCACAGTCTCACTAACAGCCTTATTACTCCCCGACCTTCCCACAAACGGGGATTTTTGTCCTTTACCAAACTTGCTAAAGTAACTCCCTTCACTTGAACCTCCTTTCTGACCCTCAAATTTCCTTTTCTTATTCTCCCGACCTATTTAAGTCTGTTCACTCTCGGCCTCAATAATAGATGCCTTTTTGAACTACCGCAGCATAATCAGTTAACTCAAACGGTGCCACTCTCATCCGTAGCCATGGTTTCAATCCTTGTTGGAACCTTTTCGCTCGTTGTTCCTCAGTACGCACAAATTCTGGAACAAACCTAGACAATTCAGTAAATTTAGTCTCATACTCAGCCACTGATAGATTATCCTGCTTTAATTCCAGAAATTTCATCTCCATTTGGTTTTCCAGATACCTAGGGGAGTACTTTTCTAAAAACACCCTAGTGAAACGTTCCCAGGTTATCACTCCCGCTCCTTCTAGGTTCTTCTTAGCTTCCCACCAATAATTTGCCTCTCCCTTTAAGAGATAGGCTGCAAAGATTGTTTTCTGATCCTCCTCTATCCTCAATATCTCAAAAGCTTTTTCCATCTCTTTTAACCAGGCTCTGGCTACTACTGGGTTAACAGTTCCCTCAAACTCTGGGGGTTTCAATGACTTAAAGGCACGAAAGGAGTTAGCTGTCTGATTAGGAAGAACAGGTGGTGGTTGAGGGTTCTGTGGATTAGCTAAATTCTGCCTTAGTAAGTCCATAAATTGGTTTAAGGGATCACCCCCTTGGTTTCCTTGTTGGCCAGTTGATTCATCTTCTTCTTCTTCATGATTTTGTTCATTATGAGCGTTTTCACCCTGCCTATTATGACTTCCTTCCTCTCTCTCATTTTCCCTTGCATTCGCTCTATTATAACGCTTAGGCGGCATGATTCTGTATATAGTAATATTCTTTATTAATTACCCAAATTCAGGGTACAATATACATCATTCCCATATACATCATTCTCATATACACAATTATATCACTAGTTAACTCATTTATATACCATAATATTCTCAACTCAACTTTAGCAATTAAGCGTATCACCTTTAGCACAATAACCTTTTCATTTAAGTCAATCACCTTATATACATCAATATCCTTGAATCTCAACATTTAATATTAAAATACAATAGAATTTAGGCAGAATACACAAACTTCATTAACTATCCCCACTTTCTTTGTTTATCCTTATTCTGACTTTTCCCTCAAAATTCACCTTACTCTCAATAGTAACTCTCAATTATACCTTAAAATTCCTCATATTATTTTATCTTACTAATCATCAAATATACCCATTTCTTTTCACGAACTTCATTCCTCTTGTATATCGGAACACTTCTAACTCTAATTATCTCTTATTGAAATTTCCCTTGAAATCTCGAGTTTCTTCGTATAATCACGTATACTCTAAACTTTGATTCCATTTTTCCATCCATTAAGGAAATCTTCTATATTCGAAACAATTGATAGAATTCAAGAAACTTTGAATTGAAACGGACCCAGAAACAAGCAAATGTCCCACAACAATTTATAAGATTAAGAGTTTTAAATAGCTCTTGTTCGAAACAAAAGAATATTTTGGGAAATCAATATGATGGAAAACCCGTACGTAACACAAGTGAGGGCGTCCCCTCCGACTTTCTATCACACAGACAGATCGTCCTTGTGTATACATATAGGGGTGTTCCTCTTAGTTGGAATAAGAAGTATAAAGAAAATATTTAATCACGATGATAAATACCCTTTTCCAAAAATAATCTTAGGGAAATATTTTGACTAAAATAGATAGAATAAAATTTTGAAATACATTCCAAAGGTACCAGAAAGTTTTGAAAAGATACCGGCCCCTTTTGAATAAGAGATGATAGATCACCCTGGAATTACTCACGAGGTTATCTAACGTACACTTCCCAATACATATTAGTGTTGTACATTGAAAATAAGTGACTCGAAATGGCGATAGATTCCAGAAATTCCTGAATATAGATTTTGAAGATTTTGATTTCGAATAAGCATCTATTGGATATTAAGGAGCATGGAAATATTAAAGGAATCATATATTGAGGAATTAGAAGATTTAGGTTAAACCAAGGGATTAATAAGTTAAGAGAATACCAAGGGAAATTGGATTTGTAAATGATTTCGAAAACCACTGAGATAATGAGGTACACTCGAAACGAATCACAATTAGACGAGTATGGAAACCAAACAACCAAGATTTATAAATTAACAAGGATACCTACCATATTATTAATTACCAAGAGAATTAGCATAATACTTAGAAGAAAAAAAAACAAGAAAAGAGATTAAGAGATCATCAATGACATCACTTTCCACTAACACCTTTTTAAGGGGTAACTTAGGCATTAACCAAGGTAATTATCCACATAACTCTACAAGACTCTAGAATTTACAAGAGAAAGCCAAGATAAGATCAACCAAACACAAAAATCTTCTCCCCCTCCATTTCTTGCAAATTCGGCCAAAACAACAACAGATCAGTAAAACGAGCATAACTCCTTCGTTTCTCAGCCAAATTTTTCGTTCTATAGCGTTTTAGAAAGCCCATGAGTTAATCTACAACTCTTATTTCACAAGGTTCTTCCATAAAAGCAAGGTAAGGTGCTCGTTTTTCATGTTCTTTCAGCTGGGTTTTTGGAAACTCCGAAAATTCTAAGTATGTTCTTGATGTTTCTTGTTAGTTTAAGGTGTTATAAGGCTATATCAAGGCTTCTCAAGGACTACAAGCCTTTGTTAAGTGTTGTTAAAGCTTCAAGGAAGGTATAAACCCTAACCCCTTTTTATTATGTAAGTTTTAGTGATGTTAATGGATGATGTGTGGTTAAAAGTGATTATTGTGATGTTAGCTAGCATAAATTTTGATTGATTGTTGGGTGATGGTATTGAGGCCTCACCACTGATTATATGGATTATGAGGATGTAATATTGATGTGTATGGAGTGGTGGATGATTATATGGCTTGGTTGTGATGGAATGGTTTTTGGAATGTCCGAATTATAGCCGTCATAATGTCCGATTTTCGTTAGACCAAGAAACTGCCCTGTTTTGGACCCTGTACCCGTACGGTAGGTTACTGTCCAGACCCACAAGTGACCATGAGATGATAGAGCTTAGTTCATAGATCGTTTTGATATAAAGTGCGTTAAAATCTGATGTACAGTTTAGGAGAAAAGTCAGTTTTAGTGAAAGTGGTTCAGAAACCGAGAAAACGCAATTGTGGCAACTTTGAGGTTATAGTTGACATACTTAAACACTGTTAAAAATTATAAAATTTTGGGATATTTTAGTAATGTAGTCAAAGGGTTGTTACCAGTTGACCTTGTGGTAAAATTCGAAATCCATATTTTCTGAGAATTTTTACAGTAAAGTGTGATCATTAGGGAAAATGGTGAAAACCCCTGAAACTTCGATTAAGGTTATGAATGGTTAAGTTCTTGAACCTTTGGGGTAATAGTGGTACGTTGGACATATATTAAAGTGTCAAGGGTAATGTTATACAAGAGTGTAGCGAGTAAGAGATGTGGTATTCTAACGACGGTCCTTTTGTGTTTATAGAAATTCCGGAAGAGCCACGAGCCATACTGCCAGGATACAGAGATCGAGGCAAGATCTTTTCTATCCCTACTTGGAAATTATTATCTTCAAAGAAACTTGATTTCATGAAATATATATATGTGATGCTATTGTTACTATATTGTTAAGAAATGGTTTTCCTTGATTATTGATGTAAAAAAAGGGAAGGTATATGAGTATGATATTAATATGGATATGAGTATGAGTATGAGATGGATATGAATATACATAGAGATTATTATGCATGAAGTGAACATGCCTTATGATTAAGGGAATATAAAGGAATGGTATCATTTGTTATCTAAAGATATATAAAGGAATGGTATCAGTTGTTATCTAAAGATATAGAAAGGAATGGTATCAGTTATTATTTAGGGTTATATGATTTATAATATTATATTCTTTCTAAGTATTGTGATTTAATAAATATTATTGAATGGTATTTAATACTTTTGAGATAAATGGAATACTCTACGTATATAAAAGCATATTGATTTCATTGAATACAGAGGAAATGTCTGAGTCATAATCAAAGTATTATGACATATATAATTTTTAAAGGTGATGATAAATGGAAATGGAAATGATATATGTGAAAGGAAATGTGAATGGAAATGTGAATGGAAATGGAAAATGTGAAATGGTATTTGATGATTTGAAAAAGGGGGATTGCAACAGTAAGCGTAAGAGGCTGTGTGGTAGTGGCACAGTCCAGCATCCAATATTTTATTTCGGCACGAAAATGCCAAGGGAGGATGTAGCAGGTAGCCTTCCTCCAGGGTTGATTACCAGGTAGGGATCATCCCTTCTACTAGTAGTAAACAGAGAGCGGATACGGTCAGGCGACTGATCATCGTCCTACGTATCTGGCGCCAGCAGAGATCCCCAAAACTTGAAAGAAAGAATTAAAAATAGTTTTCAGATTTCTATAACTGAAAACAGAAAAGTGATATGGAATGATGGAATTATTGTTACAAATGAAGAGAAACTGATTTTATATTAATTTAAATGATTGTTGCATAAGACGGAAATGAGAAGATTATAGCGAGAGATTTGTTCAAGTTTTTATATTATCTTGAAAGATTACACTGAAATGGTATATTGATGGTTATAGCATTCAAGAAGAGGGACTGATATTATATGATGTTAGAAGCGAGACTGATGGAATGATACTATATATTTCTTACATACAAGGATAATTGGAAAGTGTATATACATATTGAATAGAAATAAAATTCTTCCATAATAACTGAAGTTACTTTTGTCTATTATATATATACAACGGTTTATTTTCCTTTGATGTTAGTAGATAGAAATTATCTTGCTGAGCTATTTTGGCTCATTCTTGCTACTTATCTATATACAGCTAGGAATGCCAATACTTCGCAGAACGCCCCGCAAGAGGGTAGGGGAAAGGCGACCTTCTGAGAGCACGCTAGCATCGATTCCTGAGGTAGTGTAGAGGCAGACGGGTTCTGAGAGCTTATGTATAATTAAGGGTGTAAGAATGTAATAAACTTTTGATTGTTGGAACGCTTCATGTCGAAGTGTCATTCAACAATGTACTTAAGTATGATCCTGGTTTGTAATAACTGTTCAACTCTTAATTTTATTATGGTAAATGTTGTTCTCTGAGCATATGACTGGTGTGTGTGTGTGTTTATTATTGCGGGGTCAATGGCATAAGTATTAATTGTAAAAAAAAAAAACTCAAGAGATATTGATATTGAATGGAAATTGGTCCGTGATGGCCCGGATTTATGACCCCGGATTTGGGGCTGTCACAGTTTGGTATCAGAGCTTAGAGTCATATTGCTCAGGAACAAGAGTGATAGTAATATATACACATATAGGTATATAGGTAATGATATAAAGTATGAACTCACATCGAGTTCAAGGGGGGTTTATCGAACGAAGCGTTTATTCTAAGTGATGATTATAATTTTATAGATTATTACTAATAAAGGTTATTATGCCAAAAGTGTTAAGTTTATGTAGCATACGAGATCGATATGAGAAAGGGAATACTTGGTGTTAAGTTTATGAATTGATTATTGTCTGGATGAAAACACCAATGAAGAAATATGTATGAAGCATGATTCTCAGTAATCAAATCATGACTCTTTCTAAGTCACTGTGATCTAATCAGAACTTGTGTAGTAAGTTAACACAGCATGATACTGTTTCATATTTATAGCATCTCTTAGTTTATTTAGTCCTAAACTCTGAGTCTATGAATACTGTGTGCATTGCCTCTCATAAATAACTTCTGATATTGATGAACTCTAAACTTTGATTAGTGACACTCTGTTTCCAAAACATATACATGGTTCTTGATGATTCCTTGTTAGTACTTGTGAAAATTATAGAACTTGAGATGTGTCATTGTTTAGTTTGGTGAGTACAAATTCATGTCTGCACCCTGTGAGAATTTGAGCCAAGTAAGTGATTGATACATTTTATATCAATCAGATTTTATTGATGTGTGATGTTCATCAGTGAGTATGTTGCTCTAGAACTTGTTTTAAACCATTTTGAGACTGCATGATATGTGTGTGCATGAAAATGATAAAGGCACTAGGATTTACCATCTTTCTCCAAACACTGTTCATAAATTCCACCCTTAGTAAACCCCTTTGAGCCATAATAACTGCTTCGTTTAAATTCTGATATATCAAGAGCAGTTATATTCATTTGTATATTGAAGAGCAAACAGGTAAGAGTTTCTCTACAAAAGAAAGTTTACTCAGTGAATATATATACATAAAAAAAATGTATATATGCTGATCATCTTGTACAAATATGTACTAACACTGCAACTGAACACTTTGCTCTATTAAATTGTTCAGTTAGCCATTTATTCATTTAATCTATCTCTTCTCACCTGTTTGATTTTACTAAATTACAACCCTGAATAAAGTCCTTTTGATTTGTGCATACATGTACTCAAAGTAGTGTAGATTTGGTGGACATTCAAGCATATGGTAGTATCTGCTTTTACTGATTGAACTTGAGTGTAAACACTTCACCTAAACACTTGTGTGCTTTGAAAGTTTATGAGTTTATCAAATCCCTGGCATGTTACTCACTGAATGATGCTTTGATATCTATCTCATGATATTTTGTCTATAAAGACTGTGTGCTTACTTGGATAATCATGGACATCAAGGGAATAGGTGTACTCAGATTTCTGTATTTAAGTTACTACGGAGTTTAGCTTTCATCACATAATCAGTGTTTAATATGAGAGTTTGTTCATTCGGTGTTTATTGATTTACTTTATGGATTTTATGAAATATTAGATGCTCTAAAAATTGATTTGGTAACCTCTGCTTCACACACACAAATATTCACAACTGTGCAATTTTTGAAAGGGTTTCAGTGATAAAGTTGGAAAATTGACAAACGCTGTGGATGGTGTTTAGTACTCTAAGGTAAATTTTCATTAGGATGATTTGAAAATTTTGGAGTAAATAGAGTGTTTGACAACTGTTAATGAGAGTAAATGTGTTAAAGTGTCTTGGTAATGTGATAATTGCTATTTTACTGCGCGTGATTAATTGATCCGTTGGATGCATGACACGTGTCCCACTCACCCATTATTGTGTCTCAGTTACACATTAATCTAGGAACTGTTGCGTGTTTTAATGCACAAACGATTGGATTTTTGTTTCTTAATTACAACTCTAATCACTTTTGTGTATCACGATTCATTTTTACTCTTATCTACACATCCACTCATATTCACTTTACTAAATCACACAGTTCCTTCGTGTTATTCACTTGGGTACTTTCACAAAACTTTTCCTACATACCATTTTCACTGCCATTTTCTGCTCTATTCTTGATTTAATGGCTTCTAAACCTTTTACTGCTGTTGGTCTTCGATTTGTTCGTAACAACTTTGCAGCCCCACTACACAATGAACGTGTACCAGAAGCGTTTCATCTTATGCAGAACTTTCTCCGCGACTCTGAGATTGGGCAAGCTTTGATTGAACCTCCTATTCTATCTGCATATCAGATTGCCACTTTCTGGCAAAACTCAAAGTATGTAGATGAAGGAGAGAATGGGACTCCGTCTATAATCTTTACTCATGATGAACAAGAGTTTGTGATTACTCCACAAACTGTTAGAGAGAACATGGATTTCGACACACATACCTCATATGCTGTTGTTTCTGAGAAAAATCTGTGGGAAATGCTAACAGAAATTGGTTACATGGATTCTCTTGCAAAGCTAGGCAGTGTCAAACGGCCAAATCTCAGAAAGGAATGGAATTTTTTCTTTGACTGCATTACAAGAACATTCCAGAAGAAAGTCACCAACTGGGATGCCATTCCTATCGACAGTCTGCAAATTGGGTATTCTCTACTCTATGGCAGTAATTTTGATTTTGGTCGTTATGTATTAATGAATTTCGGTGATAAACTATCAGAGTCTACTACAGTATACTTTGCTAGATTTTGTCAACTATTATTCAATGCTTGTGTATCTGGGTTAGATATTGATGAAGCTGATGTGATTCATCCTTTTAAAGTCAATAAGAGAATATTCTCTGATATGACTAATAAGGATGTTGGTAAAGAGAACCTACCTGCCCTCGTTTTGCCACTTGCCTTGCAGAACTTTCTCAACCAACCCCAAGATCCATAATCACCACAAAATGACCCACAACAAACACAACCACAACAAATGCCTGAACCATTGGCCACTGACCATACTGAAACCATACACTCTAAACCTATCCCATCACCTGAAACTTCACAGGCACCTCTAAACTCTGCATCACATTCTCAACCTTCATTTCCCACACAACCAGAAATCATACCAGTCCCTTCTACTCAACCTCAACCACAATCTAAACCAAAAAGGCAAAAGCATACTGCCCTTAATACAAGGCATTCCAAGGCTAAACAGACATCTCCTGGAGCTGTTTATACCAGAAGAGTCATCAAAAGGGAATATAGGCCTTCATCACCATTAGCTGATGACAAATCTACTGAAGAAGAAGAGGTAGTTGAAGTGTCTCAAGCAAAGAGAAGAAAGTTGTTACTTGCAGAATCTGATGAAGAGCAAGTTGCTGAAGCTCCAAAGGACATCTCTAAGGAGACTCCTATTGTTGAGACAGAGATTGTCACTGAACCCGTACTAACAGAGAATGAACTTCAAGCAGAAACTGGATTTCAAGCAGATGAGCCAGTCATTGCTCCTATGGAAGATTTTGCTGAAAATTTTCGGAAATTCTCTATTGAAGATGAAATTCTAATTCCAACAACCATGGCTGCTACAAACTCTATTGACACTGGTGTTGCAGATCAACCTACTGTGGTGTTAGAAGAAACAGAGGTTGCATCTCACACTGAGTTCATTTCTGATGCACATCAAGGCTCAGAACATGGTGAGGAAATTACTCAAGCACAGGTTGCTTATCAAGAACAAATTGCCGTTGATGTAGAAGAACAGGTTACTCAAGTAGAACCTGCTACAGATCATAATGAAGAAGCTGCCTCAGTTGCAGATGATTCTAATTCTTCTGAATCAGTGAGTGTTGCACCTGTCAATGATCAAGTTCAAACTGATGGACAGAAAACAGGGGAGAAACCAGACTTTGCTGGACCTTCTGTAAGAGAAATTGATGATAATTATCTGGCAAAGCAAAGTGCAGATTGGTACAAAGCAGACTGCATCTTTCCTACTGGAAGAGCAGCTACTTTTCTTAAGGAAAATTCTAAAACGATTTCAAATCCTGATATTCTAACTTGTCTCCAAGGAACAGTGATTCAGGTTAAGACTTTGAATCACAGGTTTGATGATAATCACAAAGCACTTATTGATCTGAGAACTGAAGTTACTACTCATGAGGAGAAATCTCACAGAGCCAATTCCAAGCTGTTTCAACAATTTTCTAAAGCCCAGGAGACCCTCACTGAGAGATTGAGTAAAGTTGAACAGAATCAAATTTTGCTAACTGAAAAGGTTGACTCTATCGCCAACTCTCTTGAGTTAATAACCTCTATTCTAATTCCAGATGGTGATGATGTCAAAAAGGGGGAGAGAATTGCTAGAACTAAGTGCAAGAAGTCTCAAACTCTGTCAAAGAGGGATCATCTGGATGATGAAGGTACAAATCCATAGAAGAGGTTAAGGAAGAATGATGCTATAAATCCACAATTTGGAAGGTCTACAAGATCAACAAGATCAAGCTCAGCAACAACAAATACAAATATTCAGAGTACTTCAAGACAAAAGGATTTGTCATTCTCTGACAATCCAAAAATAGATGAAGAGCTGGCTGCTAAGATTTTTCTTGAAGAAAATCCAAAGGGTGCTACACTTGAAGATGTTCATGCTGAAGAGAAGCTCTTACAAGAAGAACATGTGAAGGCATTGAAGTCTGGAAAAGGATAGAAGATTGCTAAAGCTTCAAGGCCTGTAGAGAAAGGAATTATGTTCAGAGAAAATGTGGTTGGCATTCAGGAAGAAGAAGAAGAAGAAGGAAAATTGATAAGAAAATCTTCTCTTAATGCTAAGTTGAAGCTGAAAGGAATAATGGGTGAAGAAGACAAAGGCAAAAAGGTAGACATAACCTCTGTTGCTACACAAGTTGTGAGTGAATCTCTACCAGTACAAAGCAAACTCTTACCTGGGTTCTCTAGACCTAAGATTCCAATTCCAGCACAAACAGAAGAGATTGGTAGTTATCAACATAGCATAGCTTGTTCAGGAAAGCCTCTTGGAAAGTATACTTCTAGTTTTGGTTCAAAAAAAGACTTAAAATTCAGTAATAGTCCAAGAGATCCCTCAACACTCATTTCTCCTGGTTCTGGTATGATTCAAGAGAATCTGGATAAACTGGAGTCAGTTCAACTAGTTCATCAGAAGAGTTTAGATATTCACTTCTTGTTGTACTTCATGGAAGATGGAATAGTGTATAGGGTGAATGAAGATGTTATCAAGCTCAAACTGTTTGAAGAACTTCAGTATGTTCTGTATATATTCAGGGTCAGAAATCAACGAACAGCACTCATTGCTAAGTCAATAAGAGAATATATGCAGAGAGCCAAAGCTTTTACTGGATCAAAGACTACTGAAGAGTATGTGCCTAAGTACAGAGATTATCGAGGGAAACCGATTGAAATACAGAAGAACAGTGCTAAATTGAAGACTGATCTTGGTGTAACAGTTCTGGATTTCAATTCAGAATCCAAACAGGTATATTTCATCAAACTGGGAAATGATATGAGGAAGAACAAAATTTACTCTCTAAGAGCTGCAATTTATCAGACTGGAGATAATGATCCTCAGTTGAGAGAAATCAAGCAAATTATGCAGAGAGAGCTGGAAAATGCAGAAAGAAGATTACTCATTGACTACCTGAGAACAACACCAGATCTTGAGGAGGTTAGGTAGAAAGAGTTTGTAAGTAATTCTAATTTTCTGTAAATTTTGTTAAGTTAAGATCAAACTCTGCTTAAATGTTAAACACTGTGATTATATTAAATTGTTTTGACATCATCAATTACTGTGAACTTGTACATTTTTACTAATGAACAAGTTGGGGGAGATTGTTAGATATAATTGATTTGATTTAATATCAGTGTTTAAGTGTTACAGGGAAACATAGTTTAACTTTTTAATGAAAGCAGTCGTAGCAGAGTTTGAGTATACGCTGACAGATGGGAAGCGCAAACACTGCTGACTGGAAGCGTAACAGAGTTTGTTAAACTCTGTCTAGCGGGAGCGTCTGTAGGTCAACAGAGATTAAAGATTAATTCAAGATAAACATGGAAGCAATATCTTTGAAGATTGGATAGCTGTCAAAGAGATTGAGTTGACTTAGAAGACGTGTAGCAATCGTAAAAGATATCAATTGTATAGCTTAATTATAGGAGAATCAATTAACGATTGTACGTAGCTGTATATCTTATAAATACAGTTAGGTTAACCCTAGAAGGGTATCCATCGTGTACGAATATCATTCATTGTAACCTAAGCAGCTCTCTGTGATATTTACATCACTGAGAGAGGAATTATTAATTCCAAACAGTTTTTAAGTACAAAAACGTGTGTTATTGTTATTCTCTCATACAGTACTTGATTATATATTGTGTATTTGGCCTAACAAGGTTTCTTAGGTCATCCTCATCATTCCTCCTGTATTTTCTGGGTACAGGGTATATCAAACATCATTAATCAATTCTATAACAATCTGTCTATGTACTTTTCGAAACTTCTTTAAATAAATCCTTAAAGGTTGTTATTACCTTGGTTGATTCAACTTATATCATCTGAATTTCACCCTGTCTTTATTAGGGGTAATGCCATCCTTTGTGAATTCCCCGGGTTCATCTTAATTTATGGATATTCTATTCCCCAATTCTATTTTCAAGGAATACTTACATCCTAAAATTGGCAATCAAATCATATATCCTTAATAAGGGTCTCTCTTCAATCATTCTCATCTTGATAATCTATAGGTAGCTTAATGCTAACCTCTTCCTTCAAATGAATGTCAGTCTACATGACCTTCCAAAAGACAACATACGTCTATCTATTTTTCTTACAGGACTTGGTAATGGTAGCAAGGATGTTCTGGAAGATATTGGTCGTGTTTAACGTGAATCTCTTAGTACCTATCACTCCTCCTAAGGACAATAAGTTCCAGATAACAATGATGCATCATACTGCACCATCTCTGACAATCTTTACCACCTTCATTGGTCACCATCATCAATCTTAATACATCTATGCTACTTATAAAATCCCATCGTCATGTATCTCAATTCACTTTATATCAAAGTCCTCGTGGTTGGCGCTTGGTTAGAAGCACCCCGCTTTGTCTGTTCATTGCTGGTTTGGTCACTTGATAATCCTTTGTGACTTGGCCCCAACTAGCCACACTAAAATATGTGAATTTAGGGGTTAGTGTTAACTCGAATAAATAAATGAATAAACCAAACTGTTTGTATTAATAAGATCAAATACAAACTCTACCAAAGGTGTACAAATACCTTTAGTAGCTGTTGACAATACAAATCTCTCTCTGTTTGTACTCTCGTATACTTACGATTACAAACCTCACGAACGAACACTTTTTATAGTGATATATAGAGAGTATTTATAATGCTACCTATCAACTAATAACAGAAAGATAATCTATACATGACAATGTTCTTCCGTCTAGTTGATAGTTTACATCAATAAAAAATTCTTTCCTTCATGATATCTTCTTGCTTGTTCTTTAAAACAACGATCCTGTTTTATAGCACTTGCCAGTTTCTGTAGTCCCATAATGACATCATCAGTAGCACGACTAATATCATAGCATCCGTATGACATCATTAGTATCATGACTGATATCAGGATTCCATCTTGCATCAGGATCTGACCATCCATCAGTATTTGATCAGTATTTGACTTGTCGTATCAGGATCTGCTCTCAGTTCCTGAAATGTAGTCCTTGATGCTCTATTCCTGACTTAACTCTATAGATTACTGTTAGGTCCAAATGTGTTGTAGAGGGGGGGTGAATACAACTTTTCGATTATGAGTAGCAATAAATACGATGCAATAAATGAACACACAGATTCAAGGAATATATTTCTTTTATATATAACTTGAAAAGGTTGCTACAACATTCATTACAAAGTATAACAGAAGTTGAGAGAGAAGTAAATGATTCTAAGCTCTGTGAATACTCTCTCTCTTTTGCTTGTGTTTTTCTCAATATTGCTCACTAACTAAAACATTACACAAGTGCTTCTATTTATACTACATGTAATCTATGACCTGTAGTCTTCAAAGACTAAGATGTACGTGGCCCAATGATGTCCACATAAATCTTGTCTTATCTTGAAAGCTTGGAAATCTGCCAATCAGAAGATGCCATGTGTCATGTTGAAGCTGCACTCTAAGTAGAACTTCTACTTGAGAATTTCCACTTAGCCATCTCGAAATCCTAAGTAGAACTTCTACTTGAGAATTTCGACTTAGCCATCTAGAACATTTCTTACTTAGAAAATATTCTGGTCTTCAACTTGAAACTTCAATGCACATCTTGAGCTTGTGATATTTTCATATCTTCTTTGTTCTTCTACAAGCTCTTGAACATGGATCTTTATTACTGACATAAACTTGCTATCAATGTCCTGACACTTGATGCACTGGTCTGGTTCATAAGTGACTAGTCTTGATAGTGTTTCTGCTTCTTGAATAAATTACCATATTCACTTAGTAACTTGGCTTTCCAATATTTGCTTTCCTTCTTGTTCACTTGAAATCAATTGGTCTTGTTGATACTGATAGTTATGATCTTGAATCTCGAATTCTCAAATCACTGAGGCCTGAACAACTTTGACTTGAACTTCTCTCAATGATTTCTTCTTGGCTTGATCATAGTTAACATGTTCAATTGTATCAATTACCTTGTCTTCATTTAGTGTTGATTCCTTGTGACTTCTTGTTCTTGATTGTCTTCTGGTTAAGTATCTTTTCGTTTAATTGAGTTACATTAGTTATAGTGTTACAAGTTAATACACTCTGCCTTTCAATCTCCCCCAATTTGATTGTCTAACAATGACATTCAAATTAATGAAGGATAACTCAACTAAACAAGAGACGAGAAAAGATAATTAACATTACAGTCTTGAAAAATATACAATTTACAAGTACATGAAAACAATACAAAGAACTTAAACTAGAAACAGAATTCGAACCTCGAATTAAAGATCATTTGAATGATTCCTATCACCTGGATTATTTCATATCTTTTAGTCAAACTTATATCACCTTATTGGATTCATTCTAAGATGAATTTTCCTCAAGTGAGTTAAAGCAACCGAAAGACATGAAGTTTTTCCAACTTCAAGTTCACACCACTCTGACCTTTAACCCTAATTCCGTTTCCTTTTCCTAGCTTCAGCAGCTTGATCTTTTTCTTCTTTCTGCCTTTTGCGCTTCTCCTCCTGCTGCTTTTGTTTCTTATATACTGGATCACGAAGTTGCGTCCACCTAGTATTCAACAAACTTACTGCTTCCATCTCTAGAGGGTTCCTGGGTTCTGGGTAAGGATGTTTGAAAAGCCTTCTGAGTTTGTCCACCTCCTGAGTAGTTCTGATCTCTGGAATTTCCTCAAATTTCTTCATGATAAGCCGAGGTTTCCTATGAGTTTTATCAGATTTAAACTGACAGTAGATCATTTTGGGATAGCCTATGACACGGTTAGTATTGTGGACACTAGCCGCATCTCGCTCCAATCGCTTCATTTCCACTACTACATCAGATAGGTAACTCACGAGTCTCTGCTTTTCTGTCACATACTTAACTTCCACATCTTCCCATTTGAACACATATAACACTTTCTCTAGAAATGCAGCATCTTGAGTCTGCTTCAGCCAGTCTCTACTCATATGCAAGAGTGTTTGCTTCTGGTCTGCATCTATGAATACTAAGGCATCAGCTGCATTATCAGCAAAAGAATGTATCCAGTATACGCTGTCTCTTCCTGGAACACCAACTGCCTCCCTTATCTCTCCTTGTTCCAGTTCTCCAGTAGGAAGATTCAGAGCTTCATCAACGTTCTTCATTGCTTGAAGAATATTCCAATTCCTCTCTATCAGCTCTGGTTCAATCTTCACATTATCAAGAGGGTTCAGAGCAATGACATCACACTTCCACACCTCATTGCTCTTCTTTAGTATGACACTTTCAATGGTCTTCACTGAATTATCTTTAAGCACAGAAGCGAATCCCTTACCCATCATCTGCCTACAGACGGCCTTAAGAGATTCCACTGAAAGTTCCATTAATTCCTTTTCCTCCAGGCTCACCCTCTTCAACTTACTGTCAACCACCATCCGGACAACATTTGGATATGCTGAGAATTCTGGACCCTTGTCCTCTGCTAGCCGCATTAACTGATCCCTATACAGAATGCTTAGATTCTCAGAATGAGAGTATTGAATTTTTGTTGCTAGCAAGAACAACTCTGATGCAGATCTTCTCGTCATGAATTGATCATCTACATACATGAAAGACATCGGGGCTCCTTCTGTGAAAGACAAAACAACCTGCCACTCCTTTTGCGATGAATTGTATCCAACCCTGACTTTAGAAATTAATCTCTTTAAAGCATTTATGTAGTCAGCCGCCATTGGATTCTGCAAATTTAGTTGGTAGAACAGATCATCTGCTTCCTTGTTATGCTCTCCTTTTGTACATGGTCCCATCAATATCTTTCTTGCGTCATCCCACTTCTTCCCTATCCTTCTATTGTCCAGATCGATTTGAGGATCAGCTAGCCTTGCAAGCTCATAATCGTACTGCTTTCCTTGTAGCTCCGCTTTCTTTTCCTGAAACGCAGCACGACCTTGCATTTGCTTCATTTTAAAGAACTCAGCTTGATCCAAGGCTAACTGTTGAGCTTCAAGGGTTTCCTCATCGACAGTAATTTCTTCAGGCAATCCGAAAGACATTCCAGCACCTCCACCTTGATCCTTCAATGATCTCTTTATAGCATGTTTCAACGGTGCGTCTTCCATATCGGAATCTGAGTCAAGTACCTCCTGTACTTTTTCTTGATGACTCAGATCAACGAATGGCTCATCTGGCTCAATCGCTATTGCCTTACCCTTTTTCCTTCTTAGAGCCTCTTCATCAATGGACGGCTCAACTTCCATTTCTTTTACAAGATCAGCATGTTCTTGAATTTCTTCGATTTGAACTCCCTGCTGTCTCGTCTCCTTTAAACTCTCCCCCTTAGGTGAGTTATCCTGAACTCCACCCTGGTCTCCAGATCCACCAGCTGTATCAAAATCTTCAAACCCAGAACCATAGGGTCCTGCTCCACTAGCACCACCTGTACCAGCATCTGGGGGAGGTTGTTGCGGCGCGAAACATTCCGGGGGCACAAAACTTCTGATTGCGTACATAACTCTGCTTATTTCCACAGCCAGATTATCCATTGTAAACTCCATTGCTCCCATCCTGTCATTCAGGGTGTTTCCCAAGACACCAGCAGCATGGCCCATGTCATTTACTTGATTTTTCAAATCAGTAAAAGCTGAAGCTTGAAGTGCCATTCGTGCTGCGTAGTCGTCAAGTGCCCTTTGATTATCTCCAACATTCATCCCTAACTGCCCCATTGACTGCCCAAACTCCTTCATTTGATTTTCCATAGAAGACATACGAGATTCAAGATTTTCAGAACTAAGGGACGGTGTTTGGTTTAGGTGACCTCGCTCTAATACTCGTTCTGTTGGTATTTGGCGCTCGGTTTCGGGCCTTAAAAATGAAGGTCCCTCTCTCCCTAACCTCTCACACACACTCCCTGTCTCACGCTCGTGTATGTCTTCAATAATTGATCCAAAACATGAAGCAGTACCTGCAGAAACTTGATAAGAAATAAAATTTGCAGTTACGGGATCAATTGCTGTTTGTTCCTGAGTTGGAATCTCAGGCTGAGAGGCTACAAAGTGTTCTTGTACGACATCAGAACCGATCCTCTTTGTAGCATCAGTACGTACCGGTGAAGGTACGGCTGAAGTTTTTAAAGCTTCATGTCCTCTTGAAGCAACAGTATCTTTAAGAGGTACATATTCATCACCAAAATCAAAATCCCTATGTGCAGATTGTTCATGGGGTGAACCACTCTCGTGAGGTGGAGTGGTTGCGTGTGACACTCTAGGGTTTGACTGAGGTTTAGAAGTAGCAGCATGAGAAGTTTTGGCTTTCTTTCGAATAAGTTGCTGCTCTTCGGGTTCACTCTCCTCATCATTTCCTACATCTGTATGTGCTGGCTGTTTGGATTCCGGTGACTTGGGTGATAAGGAATTAGAAATATAGCTCTCACCCTGGGATAGATCCTGCGGGCTAGCAGTCTCTTGGGTCTGGGAATCAGAAACATAGGGAGAGGAATGAGTAGAGTGTCGAGAGAGATTACCTGATTCATTACCTTGTTCGTCTCCGCTTTGTTCATCAGGAATCGCTTCAAATGCCTCAGCATGAGCAGACCGATTTTGAGCATGTGATGAAGCTTGTGAGAAGTCCATCAAGGTAGTAACTCCCTCATCATATGTAAGCCACATTTGTAAGGTATCAGGAATAGACATCGGTTTTCCATGATGTTTATCCTGATTTTCAACTGTTGAAAGTGACTTAGTGCCCATCCCTAGCGGTGCAGATGATGAACCACTGGCAAAACTCCGTCTAACTGCAAGAGCATCCTTCGGTACTAAACCATTTATCAGCATCTGTAGGAACCGAGGAAACCAGCAGACAACATCTGTGGTGTTGAGATCTCTGCTCGCAGGAGATCCCATCACAGCCACTATCTCAGAGAGAACTATTCGTCCATAATTTATATCCAGCTCTCTTGCTAGGGCAATTCCGAGGTTTTGCATGGGAATGGAAATTTGATGGTAATCGCTTTCTCGTGCCCTAAAACATCTTGTGATGGCCTCGAAAAAGTAATTCCATTCCACATGAAGAAATTGTTTTTGGATGTTTCCAGTGATCCGGCCAGTCGGAGGATAACACCCTATCTCTTCAAAGAATTTGAGGCGATCTGCAGCTGTAGGTTCTGGATCATAAGCATCTTTAACAGGGAATCCAAGAACCTTGTTGACATTTTGTTCAGTCACCACATATTCCTGACCCGCTAAGGTAAACCTGAAACCAAAGGGGGTTGATTTGCTCCCAAAAGAAACCGCACTAGTCCATAATTGCTGTAAAGCATCATGCACTAGTGTAGGTTTAGCCGTAAAAGCAGTGCTAGCTTTGGAATACAAATTTAGAAATCGTATCCAAGACTTAAAGCGCGGGAGTTGATCACCAATTTCCGTAGAAATATTATAAAAATTGTTTTTGGCAAGTGAAAATTGGTGAGCCATTTTAATTAAAAGTTTTTCTTGAAAAAGATGTGAAATTTCAATTTTAATTTCTGAAAAACAATTAATTTATAATAAACAGTTTTATCCCTTTTAATTTAACAAGAACAGCAATAGTCCCTTTTTCAGAAAAATTAAACTACGGGATTAAAACAATGAATTTTAGAAGAAACCGTTAAATCCCTTTTAATTAATCAAGAACACAAAAGTTCCTTTTTGAGAAATCAAACTACGGGATGCAATTAACAGTTGATGGAAGGCAAATTTCAAGGCAATGATTAACTCTCCACTAACAGTGAAATACTTGTGTGAAAACGTGTATGAACAGATCTGTGTACTTTTGTGTGTATATACGTGTGTATATATCGATGAAGATGAACAGATACACAATCACAGAAAGTAATGATGACACACAAGTGATAGCAGTCAAAAATTGGGCATTAATTCGTTGTCCGTAAGAGATTTGTCACAAAAATCACGAATCAGTGATTGAATGTATGAAATCGCCTGTATATATGGTGCGGCTGTAAAACTCAATTAGGTAAAAGTGAAATGAAATCATCGAGTTAAAGATGTATATATAGACATTACTGTGAAATGACTACATTGTCCCTGTTAAAAATCATGAAAACTTTAAGTACACACAGGGAGAACTCTATCTCGAAGTCTTATCTCGAAGTCTATCTCGAACTTTTTTTTAAGTCGAACTTCGAGATAGAGTTCGAGATAGCTGTAACTCGAAAAACTTGAACCATTGACCATGTAAGACCATGTAAACAGCACACACTACCAACATTACTAGGGAAATCTATCTCGAAATTCAAGTAGAAATTCGAGATAGACTTCGAGTTAGGAGATAACTCGAAATAAATCCCCTTAACACAACTGAGCTCTATCTCGAACTTCAAGTCGAAATTCGAGATAAAGTTCGAGATAGGTGTCAACTCGAACTTTTAGCACTTAGCCAAAATCAGCAATAAAATCTATCTCGAAATTCGAGATAAAGTTCGAGTTAGCAGACAACTCGAAATTATTCTCAGTTTATTTCAAAATATCCCCAATACTGGAAACCACATCTCAATTTCGAGATGAAGTTCGAGATAGACTTTATCTCGAATATTTTGAAAAATAAATAAATAGGCACTCTGGTAACTCTAAGTCGAACTCTAAGTCGAATTTCGAGTTGAATTTCGAGATAGAGTCTAACTCGAAATTCTTCCCAGACTTAGAATTTTCAAAACTTCACACTGGAAGCTCAAATCGAAATTCAAGTCGAATTTCTAGATGAGTTTCGAGATAGACACTAACTCGAAATTTTGAAGATACTTAGATTAATTTGACAATTTTTCTTTGAAAAACTCAACAATTAATTTTGTCAAATTAATGTAAATATCAATTCAAGGATTTTAATATATGACATAATTAAAACATTCCTTGATAATTCTAAGGCCTCTAATTACATGAAAAACACAGGTAAATTCATCTAAAAATCATGCAAAATTTAGAATATTATGAATTTAACTCCCCCTATGTTCATGCAATCTAACAAGCATAAATTCACAGATTTGTGCTATAAAAGACACTTAAAACACACTGAATTCATGCAAAATCACACTATATGCATCCTATAATAATCATTAATTAGGCATTTTAAAGTCTAAACACATAATGATTAAATATCTTGCATATACCAACATAACCATGGATTTTACAGATAGAAGGCTTTACTAACTTGTGTTAAGCATTCCCAATTCACCAACCAACCTATTGAATGTTACTTCATCAAGAGGTTTGGTGAATATATCTGCAATTTGTTGCATTGTGGGCACAAAATGTAGCTCCACAGTCCCCTCCTCGACATGTTCTCTTATGAAGTGATACCTGATGTCGATGTGCTTTGTTCTTGAGTGATCTACAGGATTGTTGGTTATGGCAATGGCACTTGTGTTGTCACACATGATTGGAATTTTCTTGTGCTCCATGCCATAATCCTTCAATTGGTTCCTCATCCACAGTATTTGAGATACACAGCTTCCAGCAGCAATGTACTCAGCTTCAGCAGTAGAAGTAGATACTGTATGTTGCTTTTTACTTTGCCAGGACACCAATCTTCTGCCAAGAAATTGACAAGCACCAGATGTGCTTTTCCTATCAATCCTGCAACCTGCATAATCTGAATCCGTATAGCCAATTAGATTAAAACCTGTATCTCTTGGGTACCAAATTCCTAGATTTGGTGTGCCCTTGAGATACCTAAAAATTCTTTTGACGGCTATGAGATGTGATTCTCTAGGATCCGCTTGGAACCTTGCACATAAACAAGTCGCGAACATTATATCGGGTCTACTTGCAGTTAAATAGAGAAGTGAGCCAATCATACCTCGATAGCTTGTGATGTCAACTGATTTACCTGATTTGTCTTCATCAAGCTTCGTGGCTGTTGCCATGGGAGTCTTGGCTGCTGATGCATCTTCTAGATTATACTTCTTGAGTAAATCTCTGACGTACTTGGATTGACAGATAAAGATACCATCTTTTCTCTGACTGATCTGTAATCCAAGGAAGAAGGACAGCTCTCCCATCATGCTCATCTCGTATTTGTCTTGCATTAGCTTAGCAAATTTCTCGCACAAGCGCTCATTCGATGACCCAAAGATAATATCGTCCACATATACTTGAACAAGTATTAGATCATTCTTCACATTCTTATAGAACAATGTTTTGTCAATTACTCCCCTAGTAAAACCACTTTCAATTAAGAATACAGATAGGGTTTCATACCAACATCTTGGGGATTGCCTGAGGCCATAGACTGATTTGAAGAGAAGGTACACAAAATCTTCAAGTTCTGGATCAATGAAGCCAGGCGGCTGTTCCAGATACACTTCTTCTTCTAACTCTCCGTTCAGGAAGGCACTTTTCACATCCATCTGGAAAACCTTGAAGTTCTTATGTGCTGCAAATGCCAAAAACATCCTGACTGCCTCAAGTCTTGCAACTGGTGCATAGGTCTCATCATAATCAATTCCTTCTCGCTGAGAATAACCTTTTGCAACCAAACGAGCCTTGTTTCGTGTTACAAGTCCGTTTTCATCCATTTTATTTCTGAATACCCACCTTGCTCCAATTACTGATTTGTTCTTTGGTCGGGGTACCAGCTTCCAAACTTTCTGCCTTTCAAACTGATTGAGTTCCTCTTGCATTGCAATCACCCAATCAGCATCACCAAGAGCTTCTTCTATTTCTTTAGGTTCAAGCTTGGATAAGAACCCAGAAAATAAGCAAATATTAGCCAGGTCAGCTCTTGTATTTCTTCTAGTAGACACACCAGCATCTGGATCACCAATAATTAATTCAAACGGATGGTCTCTATTCCATACTCGTTCTCTTGGAAATTGTCTTGATGATTCAGCATGACTTTCTGAATTGTGGTGCTGACTACTTTGAATACTTTCACTAACTCCCCCTGAGTTAGTGCCAGCTCCTACAGAACTAGAGTCAACTCGATTCGAGCCTTGAACAGTAGTCCTTGAGCTGCTATTTACTCCCCCTGAGTTGTTGCCGGTCCGTACTGAAGAAGTCTCTCCTGATCTTGTAGAATTAGCTTGTTCACTAGACTCAGGTTCTTCACGTACACTTGGAACATTTAATGGGACAACCAACTCAGGTTCATCTTCAAGATCTTCTAAGTCCAGATTCTGAAATTTTAGGGACTCAGGTTCACTAGAATCTCTTGAAATTGATGAGAGTTTGGTATCGTCGAATCTGACGTTGTAGCTTTCAGTCACTTTTCGATCATTCACTAAGAACACCCTATAAGCTGCTACCACATCTGTGGAGTAACCAACAAAGATTCCTTCACGAGCTTTTGCTGCAAACTTGCCTAGATTTTCATCATCTATAAGTACATAGCATTTTGCTCCGAA
Organism: Kitagawia praeruptora; assembly: GCA_037693485.1. NCBI lineage: Eukaryota > Viridiplantae > Streptophyta > Magnoliopsida > Apiales > Apiaceae > Kitagawia > Kitagawia praeruptora. The sequence continues at coordinate 120,554,088 of CM075352.1, forward strand.
TACATGAAAATATTTGATTGTTGGTCTTCTGCCGTTCATTAGCTCACATGGTGTCTTTTCTTTATCTTTTATGATCAAGGATCGATTTTGAGTGTAACACACGGTACTCACTGCTTCTGCCCAGAAATACAGAGGAAGTTTCGAATCGTACAACAAAGTTCTTGCTGCTTCAACCAATGTTCTATTCTTCCTTTTAACTACTCCATTTTGCTGTGGAGTTCTCGGGGCTGAGTACTGACGACGTATTCCTTTAGATACACAGAAGTCATTTAGCACTGCGTTTTTGAATTCAGTGCCATTGTCTGATCTAATCGTCTTCACAGTAAGTGTTGAAACATTCTCAATTTGAGTGATGTGATCAATGATTAAGAAAGGTACTTCGTCTTTCGTCATTGCGAACAATACCCATGTATACTTGGAGAAGTCATCCACGATTACCAATGCATATCTTTTCCTAGACAAAGATAGGACATTCACTGGGCCAAACAAATCCATATGAAGAAGTTGCAGAGGCTCAGTGATACTTGAAATTTCCTTGCTTTTATGCGAGGCTCGCTTCGACTTTCCCATTTCACAGGCTTCACAGAGTCCTTTCGGAGCGAACTCCATTTGAGGTAGATCTCTCACCAATTCTCGCCTCGCGAGAGCATTCATCGTTTTGAAGTTTAAGTGAGATAACTTTTTGTGCCATAACCAGCTTTCATCATCCGAAGCTTTGCTGTAGAAACAGGTGACTTCATTCTGATTTGCTGAATCCATGTCTGCAACAAAAAGATCTGCCTTTCGAACTCCTCTCAAAGCCAGTTTGCCTTCCTTGATGTGAGTGATTGATACACCTTTCTTGTTGAAGACAATTTCGTAACCTTTGTCACAGAATTGACTGATACTCAACAAATTGTGCTTTAATCCCTCAACATAGGAAATATCTTCAATGATGACATTGCCAGTTTTCAGTTTGCCATATCCCTTTGTCACACCTCTGCTGTCATCTCCAAAGGTAACATAAGGGCCAGCTTTCATAACCAACTCTGTAAGCAGGGACTTGTCTCCAGTCATATGCCTCGATGCTCCACTGTCTAGCACCCATATAACTTTATTTCTCTTTTGCTTAATGCCCTGCAATGACAGATTGGTTAGACTTTCTTCGGAACCCAACTTTGATTGGGCCCGGCTTTTCGATAAGATTGATAATCAACAGATTTAACAACAGGAGATGCACTTTTCTTAACATAACTAGAGCTTTCGACTTCCTCCTTTCCTTTCTCAGACTTGACATATTTATCAGTCCTAGGAGAAGGTTTGTCACTCCTAACTTTAGGAGGACTGACAGTCTTAGCTCTCCCAAACTTCTTTTTGATGTTTGAACTAGCAGCAGTATTTGAGCATGACTGGCTAGATGCATTCATTAAATTCACAAAAGTTTGCATGACGTTAAAAGTGCATGGCATACAATTAGGTTGACCACACTGTGCATGATTCTGATGCAGATTATTCATAGTGTGTGTGGTAGGCATGGCATGTGTAGCAGTGCATGCATAAGAAAGATGTTCAGTAGATTTACAGTGATAACATGCTTTCTTTATTCGTTCAGCCTTAACCTCTTTTATGCCTTTCTTCCCTTGTTGTTTAACAGCCTTAGCTCCTATTCCTAGTCTAGATTCATCACTAGGGAAATTGATTTTAACTTGTTTAATAGGAGTTATAGGTTGTGCTTTCTGACGATCTTCCATCTCTATCTCATATCTAGCTATCAATTCAGTCTCTTCTTCTTCTATTCTAGGAACAAGGTGTTTGTAGATGGGTTTGACAGAAGGTTTAAAGATGCTAGGAATATCATTTTTAAGGTCACTGGAACTAGTGTCTATAGGTCTCTTCCCATCTTTCTTAGAAAGATTAGAATAATCAAGTCCTACACCTACTCCAGTTATCTTCTTAAACACATCATTATCTACATACACTTTACTAGCAGCTAGTTTGTAAGCTTCACATTTAGTTTCTAACTCAGCTAGTTTGTTCCTTAAACATGATTCTATTTCTGCCTTAAGGACGAGCTTGTGTTCCAAAGATTTAATAAAATCTCTTAGAGAAGTATCTACAGTGCAAGCAGCTTCTAACTCTTCCACTTTTGCCTCAAGCATTCTGCTTTTGGCGACAAGTGTTTTCTGTTCCTTTTGAGAAGTGTCTAGGCTTTTGCACAACATGTAGATCTCTTCGCTAAGAGCCCCGTTCTGTTCCTTATAATCATCAATAGACATTTCTACTTTAAGGGTTAGAACTGGTACCTCTGGTTCCTCTGATGTCTCAGCCATGAGCGCAAAGTTTGCTACATGAGTAACCTCTTCCTCATCTGAATCATCCCAAGCTCTTCCTTCTGTTACTACTAAAGCTCTTTTACCATGTTTTTCTTTCATCAGCGATTCATACTTGCTTTTGAGGGCTTCAAATGTCTCTTTTGGATAAGTCTGTTTAGGCTTTTTGCAGTCCGAGGCAAAGTGTCCAGGTTCTCCACAGTTATAGCATTTGAACTTCATTTTGAAATCCAAAGGAGATTTGTAGCTGGTACTCTTGCCTTTACCTTGGTAGCCTGACGAACTACCTCCACCCTTAGCAGCCCGATAATAAGATGAAGAATTTCTCTGTGGTCGGTTGCTCTTTCTGAATCTCATGTTGCTGAACTTCCTTGCCATGTATGCCACGACACTATCGTCCATGTTGTCCAGCTCTTCTTGGGTGAAGTAGTCATCATCACTGTTGGATGCGCACTCGTCATCATTATCAACTTGATGTGGTGCAGATGATGATTTAGGCTTTGCTGCAACCATTGCCTTCTTAGACTCTTCCTCATCAGCAACTAATCCTGATGATGTTTCTTTTCCCTTTGAATCATTGTCCCATGCTTGATCTTGAAGAGTTTCCAGCTCATAGGTCTTCAGAATTCCATAATATTCTTCCAGAGAAGTTGTATGCAAATCTCTGGTTTCTCTGATTGCGTAGACTCTATGTTCAATGCTCTTTGGCTGGTTCCTCAAATATCTTGTATTGGTTTCAACCATGGGGAGAGTAACACCTCTCAGACTCAAATCCAATACCAACTGACTGAATCGTAGATAGACATCTGTTATGCTCTCTCCTTTTCGTATTCTAAAGGTGTCATACTCCATCTTGAGTATAAGTGTCTTGTTGCTTCTGACCTCTGCAGATCCTTCCATGACAACTTCTATCTTGTCCCAAATCTTCTTTGCTGTATTCAAACCCTTGACTATGTTGAACATTTCATGATCGAGAGATTCCATCAAGGTTTGTCTTACAGAAGTGTCATAAGCTATTTGCTCCTTGTCAGCATCCGTAAAGTCCGCTGCCTTTTTAGGCTCAGACCGAGCAGGTATAACCTCCTCTCCTTCCGTACGCTCAGGAATAGCTTTCATTGGAACAAATTTACCCTTTTCAAGGACTTCCAGATACTCAGGGTTAATAGTCTCTAAGTAGAGTCTCATTCTGAAAACCCATTCTTCATAGTGATCTCGGTTGAACATTGGGATCTTGAAAGAATTTTTAGGAGCCATTTCAAATCTTGTCACTAAAAGATTCTAAGTACCCAAGACTAGGCTATGTAGAATATCTATGTAGAACTTCTGCCAAGTCGAAATTTCTCTAAGTAGAAATTTTTTGCTCAAGTCGAAATTTCTCTTAAGTAGAAATTGTCCAAGTCGAAATTCACCAAGTAGAAATTGTCCAAGTCGAAATTCTATGTAGAAAATCTCAAGTAGAAATTCTATGTAGAACTTTTGTCCTTAGAATAATTTTCTTCTGCAGATTACTTTAATATTGAATAAACAATATCACCACTAAAACACCCTTTTTGACTTTTGATTACTTTACACGCCGAAAGTGACTAACCCACCTGCAAAGCACTGAGTACACTTTCTTTTGCTTTCGGCTAAGAAATAATAATCAAATCAAAAGTACCAAAAACACCTTTTTGACTATAATTTCTTTGAAAAGGAAATTGAAAAGTTGCTGGGTTATATTCTTTGATAAGAACAGATGATGAACACTCAAGAACACCAAATATTAATGAACCCAGATTAATTCACAAAAATTAATTAAAATACACCCAAGCCAAATAATCACACCTGGAGTATTTAAATAATTTTTCCCGGATGAGTTTTCACTGGAAATGAATTAAAGCTCACTTTTCGAAAAAATGAAAAGTAGATCTAGAAAATGAAAACTCACGATTCTTCTACCAAACACAAGGATCTATGTTTTGTATGTTAAACATCCGCTCTGATACCAATTGTTAGGTCCAAATGTGTTGTAGAGGGGGGGTGAATACAACTTTTCGATTATGAGTAGCAATAAATACGATGCAATAAATGAACACACAGATTCAAGGAATATATTTCTTTTATATATAACTTGAAAAGGTTGCTACAACATTCATTACAAAGTATAACAGAAGTTGAGAGAGAAGTAAATGATTCTAAGCTCTGTGAATACTCTCTCTCTTTTGCTTGTGTTTTTCTCAATATTGCTCACTAACTAAAACATTACACAAGTGCTTCTATTTATACTACATGTAATCTATGACCTGTAGTCTTCAAAGACTAAGATGTACGTGGCCCAATGATGTCCACATAAATCTTGTCTTATCTTGAAAGCTTGGAAATCTGCCAATCAGAAGATGCCATGTGTCATGTTGAAGCTGCACTCTAAGTAGAACTTCTACTTGAGAATTTCCACTTAGCCATCTCGAAATCCTAAGTAGAACTTCTACTTGAGAATTTCGACTTAGCCATCTAGAACATTTCTTACTTAGAAAATATTCTGGTCTTCAACTTGAAACTTCAATGCACATCTTGAGCTTGTGATATTTTCATATCTTCTTTGTTCTTCTACAAGCTCTTGAACATGGATCTTTATTACTGACATAAACTTGCTATCAATGTCCTGACACTTGATGCACTGGTCTGGTTCATAAGTGACTAGTCTTGATAGTGTTTCTGCTTCTTGAATAAATTACCATATTCACTTAGTAACTTGGCTTTCCAATATTTGCTTTCCTTCTTGTTCACTTGAAATCAATTGGTCTTGTTGATACTGATAGTTATGATCTTGAATCTCGAATTCTCAAATCACTGAGGCCTGAACAACTTTGACTTGAACTTCTCTCAATGATTTCTTCTTGGCTTGATCATAGTTAACATGTTCAATTGTATCAATTACCTTGTCTTCATTTAGTGTTGATTCCTTGTGACTTCTTGTTCTTGATTGTCTTCTGGTTAAGTATCTTTTCGTTTAATTGAGTTACATTAGTTATAGTGTTACAAGTTAATACACTCTGCCTTTCAATTACTGTCTAACACATATATCCTATACAAAGTGCTAAATCCTTTATAGAATCAGGATATACAAGAAGTATTTGCAAATTATATTCTTAACATCACAACTTATGAATTATTCCTAACAGTTAGCTCATAGCATTACTTTTCTAACAATTGCCGGCATAGTGCCTTCTTATTTGATACCTTTTAATCTTTTCAACATTTTACTCCATACAAGTCTCAATCGACTTCCCGGTACCGTCTCTGGTCACTTTTCCTTTACTTTTATCATTTTCAACTACTCTTATCAATTCCATGTGCCACATAAGCTTAACACTTCTGGCATAACAGCCTTTTCATTTAAGTCAATGCCGAAATTTCTCAGTCCGGTTTGTTTCTTAATTACATTTCCCTTGTCCATTCAAACCTTTAGTCCTTTGTTGGTGTGGTTGGCCTTCCTCCATTTGAAATTGCCTTTAACTCGGCGAGGTCAACCAACACTCCTTCACTATTGATCGTGTAACTGAACTTCATTTTGCCAGACTCATACTTCGAGATCTTGGCAAACACTTGCTCTTCCAGATTTTATCTAAAAGCATTCTTAATTACCTTTTAACCACTGTTCGCCTTATTTGATCCTTTTATTATTCAGGGTCGGATTAACTTAAGGTACTACTATAATCCATTCAAGGAAAAGAAAGAATTTAATGTTCCTCTAAATCACTTGCATCTAGTGTTCCTGATTCACCATTTTAATGAGTCGAAATAAACCTATACTTAGTCCTTGACAATAGTCTTGTTATGGGTTTATCTTTGACTCACTGGTCATTTCATCTTGTAGGTTCTGAGATCATTGTCTCGCTTACTACTTCCTTATGTAGCTTTATCCACTCAGGCCATCACTTCCCACCATCTTTACTTTCTAAGCTGGTCCATTCATAGAATGGACATCTCTCTAAATAAAACCACCTCATCAATCTCGAATTGGTTTCTTAAATTATAACCTATGAAATCTGTCTTCTCATGGAGAGTTATTATTGACAATATTCATACTTAAGCCATTTATCAAATGATCATATGGCACTTATTGCCTTTATCTCAATTGCTCCTAGAGACTCTGCTCCCCGTCCTATATCGAGGTCTTTGATAATCATGCATCATTCTAACTCTTTTCTCATTAATCTGAAAGTGTAATATCTGGGAATTTCGTACTCTATAAATAATATTATTTGGCATTAAAATATTATTGTGTGCCATAATTGATGAGTCATTACATGTTTGTATGATTGTGAATATGTGTTACGTGTCTAACTGCTAGATGTGTTGACGTGAAATTTTATTAAAATTCTGTATAGCTTTTAAATGTTAAAACATGATTTTATTTGCGCTTAAACATTTTTATAAAATTTTTGGAGTTAGTAAAAATCATGAAATTTCTTGTTTTATTATCTTCATGTATTTAAAGACTTTTTAAAAATAAAAGTTTAATTTATTTTCGCATTTAAATATTTTACAAGGACTTTTCCAATTATTTTCCTTTTTAAAATATTAAAACTTGTAAAATTCAAATCTTTTCATAAAATGATTTAAAAAATGTTTTAAAAATATATTGAGGAAGAGAATTCCATATTTTATTTTATGTGTCAATAAATTATTTTTGGATCCAAAATATCTTGTAAATAGAATTATTTTTACAAGCCTTTTATTTAATTAAAAGATGTATCATTAAAATGTGATTTAATTAGATGTGTGTGTGTGTAGGCTTGGACAAAACCCTCCCCTCCCCCATTTTATTTCATTCGGCCGAGACACACCCCCCCCACTGACTTCATCTTTTTCTCTCAAAAACTCTCACAACCTCCATTGATTCTCAAGCTTTAATCACGGTAATTCCTCCATTAAAACCTCACACTATTATACACAAAAACACTCCTCTTGTCATCCTCTACAAACCCATGGTTTTAAATTTCAATTTCTTTACTTTTCCAATTTAGGGTTTTTCGAAAATCAAAGAATCAAGGTAAGTTTGTGGGTGTTGATGATTGGGTATACTCCCTGGAAGAGACCCACGAATTTTCGGGCTCTCCGGAGGACCCCAAACCTTCGGCCATGAATGAAAGTGAGCCGAAGGGTTGCATGCAAGTGTTAATTTTATGATTTTACATGATTAGTAGGTGATATGTGATTGCATGTGAGTTTTTATAACTTTTTATGTTGATTTTGATGATGGGTTTGAGTTTTTATAAGATTTCAAGTTGTGGGTATGCTTGTTTTGTTAGTTGATGATTGTTAGTAGGTGTAAAATTAAAAGGGTTAGTGATTTTGATGATTTAATGTTATGAACTTTGATGGGTTAAGTTTATAATTTGATTTTGATTGTAAAATTTATAAGTAACATTGGTGGGTATGTGAGATTATGGTTTTGTGAATTGATATGCATGTAAGTCATTGTGTAAGTATTGTGTGAGGGTTTGTGTGTGATTGTTGGTGAAGAAAGGGAGAGGCCGAGAGAGAGATTGGTGGAGGAGGGAGAGAAACCGAGAGGGAGGAAGAGAGAAGGAGAGAGGGAGAAGCCGAGAGAGATAGAGAGGGAGAGAGAGAGGCCGAGAGGCCGAGAGAGAGAGGAGGAGAAGAGAGATTGTGGGAGTTGTGTGAATTATTGTGAGTTACTTGCTTGAATTGTTTAAGTGCTAATTGATTAAATTGTTACATGAATTAATTGGTTGCATGATTGAATTGCTATGTGAATTTGAGTTATGAATTGCTTAATGAGTCGTCGTGAGATAGTAGGATAGCCTAGGATTGCTTGGTGATTGTAGTAGTCGATTGATGATGGAGTTGTAGTCATTGGAGGTGCATTGTGTTGTTTTGTGATTGATTGAGACCGATTATATTCGGTATGGTTTGACGACTATACAAAGGAGATGCCGCCGAAATTTCTAAAAATATAATAAGTGATTTCCAAAACCCTAAAGGCACATCTCCAATGTTAAGTCGTAGAATCATTATAGTACTATACCATACTACATTGTATGTTAAGTGAATTACGTGCTAAGTGACTTACATGACTTATGTGTTTACATGTATATATGTATATGTATAACATGGTTATATCGATGGGGCGTTAGCATTATTAGGATTGCTTTGTGATATGTAAACAAAAGAGGGGAAAATAAGATATTGTTTATTATTATTATAGGTCCGAGTAGGAGGCCTGGCAAGGAGCCGATTGAGGAGGACGCTATCTAGTTTGAACTCGTGATTTAAGGCAAGTGTACTATCTTACCTTGTTGATACCATATATTGAATGCCATGAGATATCGAATTGCTAGATTGTCACAAATTAGTACCTTATTCTTTCCAACCTTAATATTGTCGTATACCTTGTGATTTATTCATATCCTTTGAACTTGAACTTGACTTGTCTTGTTAATCATGACCACATTGCTTGGAAACCTTTTCGTATTTTCTTGAATTCTTGAACCCTTGAATCAACTATATAAATATCGTCTTGTTTGATGAATTCTTTTCTACCTTAAAACACTGATTACTTCTTGACTTATTTTCTTGGTTTAACCAAAGTACTCTAAACAGAATCCCAACTTCTAAGAATCCGAATTGATTAACTTTCTTCTTTTGACCTTGTCATTTATTCGAAATTGAGAATCATATTCTTGTTGATTAACCACTTGATATAACATTGATAATCTTGTTTCTTTGAGATGAATTGAAATTGATAAACATTGTTTAACCTAAATGGAATTGGATGGAATGTTACTTTGACCGAGGCGCCGGTCCAAATCATGTTACTATTATAGGCTAATGTGTGCCTGGGATCCCCTTATATTTGATGAACACCGTATTGGATATGCGGGTTCGGAGCTCTGTCGTGGGCTGATCACCCAGCGTTGCTCGTAGCGTCTTATCAGATATTCCAATTCCTTCTCATTTAATTTGATATTGATTCAGTTGATACAGTTCATTTGCAGATTTTTATATCTTGCTTTACAGTTGAATTATTTTGCCAATCTTATATTGTTGTTTATGCACTTGCTGAGCAATTGGCTCAATGATATTATTTTCCTTAACCTTTCAGTGAAACTCGAAGATGGTAAGGACTCTTGAGACTGCGCGTAAGAATTGTGGTGGTTCAGGTGTAGCCTATAGGAGGCAGTTCCAGGTAGAAGGGAGTGACGATCTGATGGATCTTGTTTTGCTAGACTTTTGACTTAGACTGTAATCTTTTGACTTAGAATAAATTGTGGTCTGTAATAAATAATTGGTTTTGAATTGGTAGTTATATTGTTTCAAACTCTTACCTGTTGGCGATCTAGGCGTGGGATTGGTAATGTCTAATTAATTAATATGCATGCTTTACCATTATCTAGTTAATTTTGATTAAGGGATTTGGGGCCGTCACAGGTTTGGTATCAGAGCCACAGGTTTGAGTCACTGAACAATATAGGTTTAGGTAACAAGATAGATCACATTTTCAATAATCACTTAGGATTAAAATAGAAACTCACTTAGAATATAAATAGTATGATATTTATAAAAGAATAGGATTGATTGACCCCTATTATCGAGAGTGTTTAAGTAGTATGCTTCTAAGTTTTATCTTACGCTTATATATATATATATATATATATATATATATATATATATATATATATATATATATATATTATATTATTATTGGCAGCGACAGATGGCACCAGGACCTTCAGCTCCACCTCCGGCCGAGATAGTAGATACTGTACCTTTGCCCGTCTATCAGGAGTTGCTTAGGGAGTGTGATCATCTTTATGGTGAGAACGCTCAGCTTCAGAGGAGAGTTGATGCATTGTATAGTGATGATGGGGATATACCCGAGGATCATGTCCCGACTCTTGCATCCAGGCTTCAGTCACTCATCGAGACGGCTAACGAGAGGCTTCGCGCTATGGTACCTCATCGAGATTGGGAGAGTTATGCGATGGTGCAGATGATGGTGGACGAGCTTCAGCGTGTGATCAGCCATTTGATGGATGACTAGTTTTATGTTTTGGGTTTTATGAGATGGCTTATAGTATAGCCATATGATTATCAGACTTGTGTTAGACTTTATCGTACTTTCAGTTTCGGTTTTCGAACTTAATGTTGGTTGGTATTTTGAACTGTTGGATTTGGGTTATCGATGGATGTCATCAGTACCGTTATCGTTATTATTATTATTGTTTCCTTTTTATCGTATAATTTGGCCGCGTGAGATTGTTTAAATTTTAGGTTGTACCATGTCATATTAGAACTGTTAGACCATATTGTGTCATGTTGCGGTTAGATGTATGTTTGTGGATAAATAGATGCTTGTTTAATATTCAGAAAGATGCCTCCAAGAAGGAGCAATACTAGAGCTAATCAAAATAGGGATCAAGATGATCAGAATAGAGATGATAATCAAGGCAATATGGATATGGCCCAGCTTTTGGGACTTTTGCAACAGCAGACGACTACGTTGGCTCAGCAGCAGCAGCTACTTCAGTAACAACATCAACAATTGCAACAGCAACAAGGACAGCAACAACCAGCCCAACTTGTGGTAACTTTTAAATCTTTTCAGGCTGTGAAACCCCCAGATTTCCAAGGAACAAAAGATCCAGTTGAAGCCCAGATATGGCTTAATGAAATGGAGAAGGCCTTTGCATTGGTGAAGGTTAGTGATGAGCAGAAGGTAGAATTTGCTAGTTATTTTCTTAAGGGTGAATCTAATTATTGGTGGGAGTCGGCTAAGGCATTGGAAGCAGCAGAAGTGATTCAGTGGGATAGGTTTAAAAGGATTTTTCTGGAGAAGTATTTTCCTAGGTATATGCAGAATCAGATTGAGTTAAAGTTCTTTAATCTTAAGCAGGAAAATATGAGTGTTGATGAATATGAGAAGAAGTTTACAGAGTTAGCAAGGTTTGTAGGAGATTATGTGGATACGGATGAGAAGAGAGCAAAGAGGTTTCAACAAGGATTGAAGCCATGGTTAAGAAGCAGAGTTGCAGCTTTTGAGATCAACTCGTATGCAGAAGTGGTTCAGAAGGCAATGATAATAGAAGGTGAGAGTGATCAGAATCAGAAGGAAAGGGGCAATTTAAAGAGAAAAGTGGAAACAAACGAAAGGAATCAGGATCAAGGAAAGTCAACAAATCAGATGGATAGAAAGCCCGGATTTCAGAACCAGGGAAGAAATTTTAAAAGGAATGTGCCCAGAAACAAGAACTTAGAAACCCTTCCTCAGAACCCCAATCAACCAAGATTTCCCCGACCCTCAATACCAGAGTGCAAGGCATGTTCTAAGAGGCATACCGGAGCGTGTGTGAAGGCAGATATTGTTTGTTTTAAGTGTAACCAGAAAGGTCATTATGCTAACGAGTGCAGGAATTCGAAATCGAGTGTAACTTGTTACAAGTGTGGGAAGGTAGGACACATGGCTAGGGAGTGCAGATCGCCTGTTCCAAACAACAACTTGATGAGATTGACTACCTCTACCCCAGTGAACCAAATGGCAACATCTCAGATTCAAACTTAGATTCTAAATCCACCTGTACTTCAGCAAGTTCCAGCCCTTCAAGCTCCAAGTTATCAAGCTTCAGCCTATCCAATTCATGCCCGGACCTTCAACATGAACATGAACGATGCAGTGAGAAGTTCGGATGTAGTGGCAGGTACGCTTTTCGTGAACGCCATTAGTGCAAAAGTGTTAATTGATTCGGGTGCTACTAGATCGTTTGTTGCTAAAGATTTTGTGATTAAGTTGTAGTGTGATACTCGTATGTTAAGAGAAGCTTTGAATATTGTGTTAGCTAATCAGGATCAGATACCAATAGATAGGGTATGTTCACCTTGTGCAGCAGAGATTTCAGGTTATCTTTTTCCCGTCACCTTGATACCTTTTCAATTAGGAGATTTTGACATAATTTTAGGAATGGATTGGCTTGCCGAGTATGATGCGCATATCGATTGTAAGAGTAAGAGAGTGTCGTTGAGATCTCCAGAAGGCGATAGAGTTATCTTTAAGGGGCGTAGGCAGACTAGTACGTTTCTTACCATGATGCAAACCAAGAGATTGTTAAGGAAAGGATGTGAGGCTTATCTTGCTTATGTGATAGATAAGAGTCGAGAAGGAGTGGAGTTAGAGGATATTCCTGTAGTTAATGAGTTTCCCGATGTTTTTCCCGAAGAACTACCCGGATTACCTCCAGATCGTCAGATCGAGTTCGCGATTGACTTAGCACCAGGGACAGAACCTATTTCCAAGGCTCCATACAGAATGGCACCATCCGAAATGAAGGAACTCGCCAATCAGCTTCAGGATTTATTGAATAAAGGAGTTATAAGACCAAGTGTATCACCCTGGGGAGCGCCAGTATTGTTCGTGAAGAAGAAAGATGGAAGTATGAGACTTTGTATCGACTATCGAGAGTTGAATAAATTGACTATCAAGAATAGATACCCATTACCAAGGATCGATGATTTGTTTGATCAGTTGAAAGGAGCGTCATGTTTTTCGAAGATAGATCTAAGGTCAGGATATCACCAGCAGCATTTATGGATTTGATGAACCGAGTGTTTAAGAGGTTTTTGGATAAGTTTGTGATAGTCTTCATTGACGATATTTTGATATACTCTAAATCAGAAGCAGAACATGCAGAGCATTTAAGGATAGCATTGGAGATATTGAGAAAGGAGAAGTTATATGCCAAGTTTTCCAAGTGTGAGTTTTGGTTGAAGGAAGTCCAATTTTTGGGACATATTATGAGTAAGGAAGGAATTCGAGTCGACCCAGCAAAGATTGAAGCAGTTATGAATTGGGAAAGACCAAGGACACCAACAGAAGTAAGAAGTTTTATGGGACTAGCAGGATATTATCGCAGATTTGTTAAGGATTTTTCTAAGATTGCTGTACCATTGACCAAGTTGACACGGAAGAATGAAAAGTTTGAATGGACTGATAAGTGTGAAAAGAATTTTCAAGAGCTTAAGCAAAGATTGGTAACTGCTCCAGTGTTAGCATTACCGGATGATAAAGGAGAGTTTGTAATCTACAGCGATGCTTCGCATAAGGGTTTAGGGTGTGTGTTGATGCAGCATGGAAAGGTGATTGCGTATGCTTCAAGGCAACTGAAACCTCATGAACAGAGATACCCTACCCATGACCTCGAGCTAGCAGCAATAGTGTTTGCATTGAAATTGTGGAGACATTATCTTTATGGTGAGAAGTGTGAGATATTCACGGATCATAAGAGCCTTAAGTATATTTTTACTCAGAAGGAACTCAACATGAGACAGAGAAGATGGTTAGAGCTGATAAAGGATTATGATTGTACCATTAGTTATCACCCGGGAAAGGCGAATGTCGTAGCTGATGCGCTAAGCAGGAAGGAAAGATTGAATACGTTGACAATGACTCAAGAATTGTTTAGAGAATTCGAGAAGTTAGAGATTGAAGTTTGTGCAACAGAGATTCCAGCAGAACAAGTCTATACCATGACATTTCAACCAGTATTATTGGACAAAATTCGGAAATGCCAAGAAGAAATGATGAATCAGAGATTGAATGAATTGACCGGAGAAGAAATTTGTACGCAGAAAGATAACCAAGGTATTTTAAGATTTTCCTCAAGGATATGGATTCCTGATGTGAAAGAGTTGAAAGAAGAGTTGTTGTGTGATGCCCATAGTTCTAAGTTTTCATTACATCCTGGAAGCACGAAAATGTATCAAGATTTGAAGAAGAACTTTTGGTGGCCAGACATGAAAAGAGAAATTGCAGAATGGGTAAGTCGTTGTTATACATGCCAAAGAGTGAAAGCAGAACATCAAAGACCAAGTGGATTAATTCAACCATTGGAGATACCTGAGTGGAAGTGGGAGCACATTGCAATGGATTTTGTAGTAGGTCTACCAAGATCGAAGGCTAATCATGATGCGATTTGGGTTATAGTTGATCGATTGACGAAATCAGCTCATTTCTTGCCGATTAACGAAAGATTTTCGCTAGACAAGTTGGTGCATTTGTACTTGAAGGAGATTGTGACTCGTCATGGAGTTCCAGTATCTATAGTATCTGACAGAGATCCACGTTTTAACTCAAGATTTTGGAGACAGTTTCAAGAACATCTCGGAACGCAACTCAGAATGAGTACTGCTTATCATCCTCAGACAGATGGTCAGAGTGAAAGAACGATTCAGACTATTGAAGACATGCTTAGAGTTTGTGCAATAGATTTTAAAGGCAATTGGGACGAGCATCTACCTTTGGTGGAATTCTCTTACAACAACAGCTATCATGCTAGTATTGGGATGCCTCCGTATGAAGCTCTCTATGGAAGGAAGTGTAGATCTCCTGTGTGTTGGGAAGAAGTTGGTGAGCGAAAGATAGTCGGACCAGAATTGATTCAGCAGACGAAAGAGACAGTGGAACTAATTCAGAAAAGATTGCGAGCTGCTCAAGACAGACAGAGAAAGTATGCGGATCCAGCAAGAAAGAAAGTAGATTTCGAAGTAGGTGATCCAGTGTTGTTAAAAGTTTCGCCATGGAAAGGATTAACCAGATTTGGGAAGAAAGGAAAATTGAGTCCAAGATTTGTAGGACCTTTTGAGATTCTGCGACGCGTAGGCAAAGTAGCTTATGAATTAGCTTTACCGCCTCAGATGCAACATATTCATAATGTTTTTCATGTATCGATGCTTAAGAAGTTTCATCCTGACACTAAGTGTGTAATAGAGTATGAGCCAGTAGAAATTCAGCCAGATTTGTATTATGTAGAGCGGCCGATCAGAATAGAAGATCGCCGAGAGAAAGTGCTTAGAAATAAATCAGTTGCGTTAGTTAAAGTTTTGTGGAGGAATCCTAAGGTTGAAGAGTCAACCTGGGAGTTAGAAAGTGATATGTTAGAACAGTACCCTCATTTGTTTACATAGCTGATTCTGGGGACAGAATCCTTTTAAGGGGGGAAGGATGTAATATCTGGGAATTTCGTACTCTATAAATAATATTATTTGGCATTAAAATATTATTGTGTGCCATAATTGATGAGTCATTACATGTTTGTATGATTGTGAATATGTGTTACGTGTCTAACTGCTAGATGTGTTGACGTGAAATTTTATTAAAATTCTGTATAGCTTTTAAATGTTAAAACATGATTTTATTTGCGCTTAAACATTTTTATAAAAATTTTGGAGTTAGTAAAAATCATGAAATTTCTTGTTTTATTATCTTCATGTATTTAAAGACTTTTTAAAAATAAAAGTTTAATTTATTTTCGAATTTAAATATTTTACAAGGATTTTTCCAATTATTTTCCTTTTTAAAATATTAAAACTTGTAAAATTCAAATCTTTTCATAAAATGATTTTAAAAATGTTTTAAAAATATATTGAGGAAGAGAATTCCATATTTTAATTTTATGTGTCAATAAATTATTTTTGGATCCAAAATATCTTGTAAATAGAATTATTTTTACTAGCCTTTTATTTAATTAAAAGATGTATCATTAAAATGTGATTTAATTAGATGTGTGTGTGTGTAGGCTTGGACAAAACCCTCCCCTCCCCCATTTTATTTCATTCGGCCGAGACACACCCCCCCACTGACTTCATCTTTTTCTCTCAAAAACTCTCACAACCTCTATTGATTCTCAAGCTTTAATCAAGGTAATTCCTCCATTAAAACCTCACACTATTATACACAAAAACACTCCTCTTGTCATCGTCTACAAACCCATGGTTTTAAATTTCAATTTCTTTACTTTTCCAATTTAGGGTTTTTCGAAAATCAAAGAATCAAGGTAAGTTTGTGGGTGTTGATGATTGGGTATACTCCCTGGAAGAGACCCACGAATTTTCGGGCTCTCCGGAGGACCCCAAACCTTCGGCCATGAATGAAAGTGAGCCGAAGGGTTGCATGCAAGTGTTAATTTTATGATTTTACATGATTAGTAGGTGATATGTGATTGCATGTGAGTTTTTATAACTTTTTATGTTGATTTTGATGATGGGTTTGAGTTTTTATAAGATTTCAAGTTGTGGGTATGCTTGTTTTGTTAGTTGATGATTGTTAGTAGGTGTAAAATTAAAAGGGTTAGTGATTTTGATGATTTAATGTTATGAACTTTGATGGGTTAAGTTTATAATTTGATTTTGATTGTAAAATTTATAAGTAACATTGGTGGGTATGTGAGATTATGGTTTTGTGAATTGATATGCATGTAAGTCATTGTGTAAGTATTGTGTGAGGGTTTGTGTGTGATTGTTGGTGAAGAAAGGGAGAGGCCGAGAGAGAGATTGGTGGAGGAGGGAGAGAAACCGAGAGGGAGGAAGAGAGAAGGAGGGAGGGAGAAGCCGAGAGAGATAGAGAGGGAGAGAGAGAGGCCGAGAGGCCGAGAGAGAGAGGAGGAGAAGAGAGATTGTGGGAGTTGTGTGAATTATTTTGAGTTACTTGCTTGAATTGTTTAAGTGCTAATTGATTAAATTGTTACATGAATTAATTGGTTGCATGATTGAATTGCTATGTGAATTTGAGTTATGAATTGCTTAATGAGTCGTCGTGAGATAGTAGGATAGCCTAGGATTGCTTGGTGATTGTAGTAGTCGATTGATGATGGAGTTGTAGTCATTGGAGGTGCATTGTGTTGTTTTGTGATTGATTGAGACCGATTATATTCGGTATGGTTTGACGACTATACAAAGGAGATGCCGCCGAAATTTCTAAAAATATAATAAGTGATTTCCAAAACCCTAAAGGCACATCTCCAATGTTAAGTCGTAGAATCATTATAGTACTATACCATACTACATTGTATGTTAAGTGAATTACGTGCTAAGTGACTTACATGACTTATGTGTTTACATGTATATATGTGTGACAGCCCCAAATCCGGGGTCATGAATCTGGGCCATCACGGACCAACTTCCATTCAAAATCAATATCTCTTGGGTTTTTTTTTTTGTAATTAATATTTATGCAATTGACCCCACAGTAATACACACACACACACCAGTCATATGCTCAGAGAACAACATTCACCATAATAAAAGTTTAAAGTTAAACAGTTATTACAAACCCAGAATCATACTTAAGTACATTGTTGAGTGACGCTTCTACAAGAAGCATTTCAACAACCAAATTTATTACAACCTTACACACTTACACACTTAATATACATAAAACCACTAAACCCCTTGCGCTTGCCATCTACCTCCGGAATCGATGCTAACGTGCCCTCAGAAGTTCACCTTTCCCTTACCCTTTTACGGGGCGTTCTGCGTAGTATTGGCATACCTAGCTGTATATAGATAAGTAGCAAGTGTGAGCTATAATAGCTCAGCAAGATATTATTATAACTAGAGTTTAAAAATGTGACCAAGTATACATGTATATACATATGTAAATGGTAAGCACTTATAGACTTTAAGGAAGAATCAAAATTCTTATTTAATAATACATCATCCACTTACTATTATAAGAAAGAAATCTAGAATAATACAGTATCAGTTTCTCTTCTTAAATATAACAATCAATATAATCTTTCAGTGTAATATCTCAGGATAATATGAATACTTACTTAAATCTCTTACTATCATCATCTCATTTCCTTCTTATGTAACAATTTTTATAAATTAATATAAAATCAGTTTCTCTTCATCTATAATAATAATTCCATCTTTCATATCATTTTCCCTTTCTAGTATACCAATCTGACTTTATCATTTATTCTTTATTCACATATTGTAGGGGTTTTCACTGTTGCCGAATACGTGAGGCTCGATGATCAGTCGCCCTCCGTATCCGTCCCTTTTTACTACCGGTAGACGGAGGTAGGTCTGCCACCATCCCCCAGGAGGAAGGTCTACCACTACATCCTCCTTCGGCAACTCTTGGGCCGAAATGAAACATTAAGTGCTGGACTGTGCAACTTCCACACGGCCTCTTACGCTTATTAAGTGCTGGACTGTGCAACTTCCACACGGCCTCTTACGCTTATTAAGTGCTGGACTGTGCAACTTCCACACGGCCTCTTACGCTTACTGTTGTAAATTCCCCTTTTTATAAGATCATCATTCAATTTATCAACACCATTTCACATTTCCATTCCCGTATATCACTTTCATTCTCGCACATTATTTCTATAAAATATATGTATATAACATACACTAAAAAGAATGTTTATAATATAGCATTATAAACCATATAACCCTAGATAACAACTGATACCATTCCTTTATATATCTTTAGATAACAACTGATACCATTCCTTTATATATCTCTATATAACAACTGATACCATTCCTTCATATTCCATTAATCATAAGGCATGTTCACTTCATGCATAACCATCTCTATGTATATTCATATCCATCTCATACTCATACTCATATCCATATTCATATCATACTCATATACCTTCCCTTTTTGCATCGATAATCAAGGAAAACCATTTCTTAACAATATAGTAACAATAGTATCATATATATATATTTCATGAAATAAAGTTTCTTTGAAGATAAATAACTTCCAAGTAGGGATAGAAAAGATCTTGCCTTGGTTTCTGTATCCTGATAGTATAGCTGGTCCCTCCTCCGGAATTTCTATAAACACAAAAGGACCGTCATTAGAATACCACATCTCTTACTCACTACCCTCTCGTATAACAAAACCCTTTACACTTCAACATATGTTTAACGTATTATTATTACCCCAAAGGTTCAAGGACTTAACCATTTATAAGCTCAAACGAAGTTTCAGTGGTTTTCACCATTTCCCCTAACGACCACACTTAACTGTAAAAATTCTCAGAAAATATGGACTTCGAATTTTAATGCAAGGTCAACTGTCAAGGGTCCTCTGACCACCCTACTATATTATCCCAAAATTTCGTGACTTATAAAAATGTCTAAGTATGGTAACTTTAGCCTCAAAGTTGATACAATTTCGTTTTCTCGGTTTTCGAATGCCTTTCACTAAAACTGACTTTTCTCCTAAACCGTACGTCAGATTTTAATGCACCTTATATCGAAACGATCTATGAACCAAGCTCTATCTCATCATGGTCAATTGGTGCTCTAAACAGGAACCTACCGTATGCCTCTGTTGTTCCAAAACAGGGCAGATTTCGTTCTAACGAAAATCGGACATTATAACGGCTATATTTTCGTACTTTCCAAAATCAAACTCCTCCAAATCAATCATCCACCTTATACACCATCACCTACACCATGTGGTCATCTTACCAACCATGGTTACAAGCACATACTCCTTCCAAAATCAACTTTAATCACTTACAAACACTTATAACATCATAATCATAACATTTATACCACTTAATCACTAAACACAACCATATCCATCATAAATATAAAAGGGTAAGCATGATTATACCTTCTTGAAGCTTTGATAACCCTTAACAATCCTTGATAAACCTTGGGCACTCCTTAAACAACCTTAGATTAACTTGAATCAACTAAAGAAACCATGAAAACAAAGTTAACAATTCGGAATTACTATTCATCAGCTGAAAGAACATGAAAAACGACCCCTTTACCTTGCTTTTCTGGAAAACTCTTGTGAAATACGACTTGTAGGTTATCTCATGGGCTTTCTAAAAAGCTATAGAACGCAAAATTTGGCTGAGAAACGAAGAAGTTATGCTCATTTTACTGGGCTGTTCTTGTTTTGGCCGAAATTTGATGATAATGGATGGGGGAGAGTTTCTTGCTTTTGTTTTGATCTTATCTCATCTTAATCTTGCTTAATCTAGAGTGTTATGGAGCTTGGAAAGATATTTTGTGGTTAACACCTTGCAAAGTTACTAATTTACCCTTAAAAACAAGTTAATGACTAATGACACCACTTTGATAATCCAATAACCTCTTTTCTTGTTTTCCTAAGTAAAATGCCAATCACAATGGTAGATAATAATGTGGTATGTATCCTTGTTATATCGCTAATCTTGGTTGCTTAATCTCCATATCCGTCTAATTGTGGTTCGTCTCGAATATAGCTCATTATCTCAGTGGTTCTGAAATCATTTAACAATCCAAATTCCATTGGTATTCTCTTAAGTTAATAATCCCTTGGTTAAATCTAAATTCACTAATTCCTCAATATATAATTCTTATAATGTTTCCATGCTCCTTAATGTCCAATAGAAGCTTATTCGAAATCAAAATCCTCAAAAATCCATATTTAGGAATTTCTGAAATCCATCGTCATTTCGAGTCACTTAATTTCAATGTACAACACTAATATGGTTTCTGTTCATTCCTTTTCCGTTTCCATTATGGAATACTTATATACCCTTTCTCTAAATCCTCGAAATTTACTATTCATGTGATCACTGTAGCTTTGTTAAAGTTAGGGTTATTACATCCTTCCCCCCTTAAAAGGATTCCGTCTCGGAATCACGTCAGAAATGTCCATAGATACCTTTTCATCTACACCTTATAACTTCTATACCACTTTCTCCATCCTTTTTCCTTCATAATATCTCTATCTTGTTTGCGCAAAATTACACCAACATAAACTTGCTTGTCATTCATCAACATCCCTCTTTTAGTTATGGGTATCAGCCACCACATTGGCCTTTTCTGACTGGTAGTGTATCTCACTTATGGTTTATCCCTATGTTGATCTCTATCATGACATAAAATATACATACTTCGCTCTTATTATATCTTGTCTCTGTAAAATCTTCCAGAAATCCGATTAGAATAAGATTCTTTGAAACAATTGTAAAAAAATACTACCTATAATATATATTTCCTGTTCGTATCTAAACAAGTCTATGGTTTACCCCCAAAAATATCATTACTCTCTTTTTCATAGAATTTCTAACCCCTAACAGATACTGATTTTCCTTATCTAGATTGTCAACCTACATATACCATTCATTGACCACATTTATTTCTTAACCAAACATTTACACTAAAGATTTAAATACTAAAAAAATGTTCACCTGCATCTGTATTCAGCTTTTTCAATGCTTCTCCTAAAGTTATGTTGTACACTCTGGCAGTAGGTTTATTTGAAACAGTCATACTTTGTCCCGGCGCAGATGACCCACCGGAACGGCAATCTCTAGCAAAGTGTCCTAGTATCCCACATTGATAACACTTGATATCAATCTTGTCAGTTGATTTGCACTGGTTAATATAGTGTCCTTTCTGTCCGCACTTAAAACAAGTTATTCTTAACACACTACACACTCCTGTATGCTTTCTACCACACGTATTGCACTCTGGTAATGGTGTTCGAGATTGATTAGACTGAAAGGTTCCTGTGGATCTACCACCCTGATTCACCGTCTCACTAACAGTCTTGTTATTCCCTGTCTTTCCCACAAACTGAGATTTTTGTCCCTTACCAACCTTGTTAAAGTAACTTCCTTCGCTTGAACCTCTTTTCTGACCCTCACATCTCATTTTCTTACTTTCTCGCCCCATCTGATTTTGTTCGTTATGAGCATTTTCATTCTGTCTATTTCGACTTCCTTCATCTCTCTCATTTTCTCTTGCATTCGTTCTATTATTACGCTTAGGCGGCATAACAATATTCTTCGTTAATCACCCACAATTAGGGTACAATATACATCATTTCCATATATGCACAACTATATCATTAGTTAACTTATTTATGCATCCCAGTATTTTTAACTCCACACAAGTAATATTTAATTATAATACAACTTTGACAAATAAGCTTAGTACCTTTAGCACAATAACCTTTTCATTTAAGTCAATCACCTTATATACATCAATATCCTTGAATCTCAACATTTAATATCAAAATACAATAGAATTTAGAGAGAATACACAAACTTCATTAATTATCCCCACTTCCTTTGTTTATCCTTATTCTAACTTTTCCCTCAAAATACACCTTACTCTCAATAGTAAATCTCAATTATACCTTAAAATTCCTAATATTCTTTTATCTCAATAATCCTCAAATATACCCATTTCTTCTCACGAAATTCCTTCCTCTTTTATATCAAAACGCTTCTAACTCTAATTATCTCTTATTGAAATTTCCCTTTGAATCTCCAGTTCCCTTGTATAATCACGTATATATACTCTAAACATTGCTTCCCTTATCCCATCCATTACTGAAACCTTCTATATTCAAAACAATTGATAGAATTCAAGAGACCTTAAATTTAAACGAACCCAGATATAAGCAAGGGTCCCACAACAATTTATAACATTAAGAGTTTTAAATAACCTTTATTCGAAACAAAAGAATATTTGAGAAATCAATATGATGGAAGAACCCGTACGTCACACAAGTGAGGGCGTCCCCTCCGACTTTCTATCACACAGACAGATCGTCCTTGTGTATACATATTGGGTTGTTTCTCTTAGTTGAAGTAAGAAATATAGAGGGAAATTTAAATCACGATGATAAATACCATCTTTCGAAAATAATCTTAGAGGAATATTTTGACTAAGATAGATCGAATAGAATTTTGAAATACATTCCAGAGGTACCAGAAAATTTTGAAAAGATACCGACCCTTAATGAATAAGAGGTGCCAGATCACAACTGGATTTACCCACCAATAGAGGAAAATTTGAAACTCAATAACATAATTTAGCAGGGATTTAGAAAATTTAAGAATAGGTACCGTTAATAGTCTCTGCCCAATTTAAAATCCCAAATAATGGAAGGTTTTCCTCAAATACCATATATATCTAAGTCTGCGTACTCTCCAAAATTTCTTAAATTTGACACTTATCCTTTAGCCTTAAACTATCGTCTTATATTCCCAGTTATCGTCATTTACCTAGTCTTGACTTGGCTCGATACTTTCTGCCTTTATCCATAATAGAACACAACCCTCTAATCGATATACTTACGTAATATTGATCGTCTTAGCCTGACACTGCTCCGGTATCAAGGACCCTTCAAATTATACTTCTAAATTGTATATTCTAACATACCACACATACTCACAATATTTTCTAACGTACACTTCCTGTTACCTCAATTATTCCCTTTTCTCATATCAGTCCCATGTGCTACATAAACTTGACACTTTTGGCATAATAACATTTATTAGCAATAATCTATAAAATCATAATCACTACTTAGAATAAACGCTTCGTTCGATAAACCCCCCTTGAACTCGATGGAAGTTCACAATTTTATATTATAACTAATACATTTATTATTATCACTCTTGTTCCTGAGCATTATGACTCTTAGCTCTGATACCAAACTGTGACAGCCCCAAATCCGGGGTCATGAATCTGGGCCATCACGGACCAACTTCCATTCAAAATCAATATCTCTTGGGTTTTTTTTTTTGTAATTAATATTTATGCAATTGACCCCACAGTAATACACACACACACACCAGTCATATGCTCAGAGAACAACATTCACCATAATAAAAGTTTAAAGTTAAACAGTTATTACAAACCTAGAATCATACTTAAGTACATTGTTGAGTGACGCTTCTACAAGAAGCATTTCAACAACCAAATTTATTACAACCTTACACACTTACACACTTAATATACATAAAACCACTAAACCCCTTGCGCTTGCCATCTACCTCCGGAATCGATGCTAACGTGCCCTCAGAAGTTCACCTTTCCCTTACCCTTTTACGGGGCGTTCTGCGTAGTATTGGCATACCTAGCTGTATATAGATAAGTAACAAGTGTGAGCTATAATAGCTCAGCAAGATATTATTATAACTAGAGTTTAAAAATGTGACCAAGTATACATGTATATACATATGTAAATGGTAAGCACTTATAGACTTTAAGGAAGAATCAAAATTCTTATTTAATAATACATCATCCACTTACTATTATAAGAAAGAAATCTAGAATAATACAGTATCAGTTTCTCTTCTTAAATATAACAATCAATATAATCTTTCAGTGTAATATCTCAGGATAATATGAATACTTACTTAAATCTCTTACTATCATCATCTCATTTCCTTCTTATGTAACAATTTTTATAAATTAATATAAAATCAGTTTCTCTTCATCTATAATAATAATTCCATCTTTCATATCATTTTCCCTTTCTAGTATACCAATCTGACTTTATCATTTATTCTTTATTCACATATTGTAGGGGTTTTCACTGTTGCCGAATACGTGAGGCTCGATGATCAGTCGCCCTCCGTATCCGTCCCTTTTTACTACCGGTAGACGGAGGTAGGTCTGCCACCATCCCCCAGGAGGAAGGTCTACCACTACATCCTCCTTCGGCAACTCTTGGGCCGAAATGAAACATTAAGTGCTGGACTGTGCAACTTCCACACGGCCTCTTACGCTTATTAAGTGCTGGACTGTGCAACTTCCACACGGCCTCTTACGCTTATTAAGTGCTGGACTGTGCAACTTCCACATGGCCTCTTACGCTTATTAAGTGCTGGACTGTGCAACTTCCACACGGCCTCTTACGCTTACTGTTGTAAATTCCCCTTTTTATAAGATCATCATTCAATTTATCAACACCATTTCACATTTCCATTCCCGTATATCACTTTCATTCTCGCACATTATTTCTATAAAATATATGTATATAACATACACTAAAAAGAATGTTTATAATATAGCATTATAAACCATATAACCCTAGATAACAACTGATACCATTCCTTTATATATCTTTAGATAACAACTGATACCATTCCTTTATATATCTCTATATAACAACTGATACCATTCCTTCATATTCCATTAATCATAAGGCATGTTCACTTCATGCATAACCATCTCTATGTATATTCATATCCATCTCATACTCATACTCATATCCATATTCATATCATACTCATATACCTTCCCTTTTTGCATCGATAATCAAGGAAAACCATTTCTTAACAATATAGTAACAATAGTATCATATATATATATTTCATGAAATAAAGTTTCTTTGAAGATAAATAACTTCCAAGTAGGGATAGAAAAGATCTTGCCTTGGTTTCTGTATCCTGATAGTATAGCTGGTCCCTCCTCCGGAATTTCTATAAACACAAAAGGACCGTCATTATAATACCACATCTCTTACTCACTACCCTCTCGTATAACAAAACCCTTTACACTTCAACATATGTTTAACGTATTATTATTACCCCAAAGGTTCAAGGACTTAACCATTTATAAGCTCAAACGAAGTTTCAGTGGTTTTCACCATTTCCCCTAACGACCACACTTAACTGTAAAAATTCTCAGAAAATATGGACTTCGAATTTTAATGCAAGGTCAACTGTCAAGGGTCCTCTGACCACCCTACTATATTATCCCAAAATTTCGTGACTTATAAAAATGTCTAAGTATGGTAACTTTAGCCTCAAAGTTGATACAATTTCGTTTTCTCGGTTTTCGAATGCCTTTCACTAAAACTGACTTTTCTCCTAAACCGTACGTCAGATTTTAATGCACCTTATATCGAAACGATCTATGAACCAAGCTCTATCTCATCATGGTCAATTGGTGCTCTAAACAGGAACCTACCGTATGCCTCTGTTGTTCCAAAACAGGGCAGATTTCGTTCTAACGAAAATCGGACATTATAACGGCTATATTTTCGTACTTTCCAAAATCAAACTCCTCCAAATCAATCATCCACCTTATACACCATCACCTACACCATGTGGTCATCTTACCAACCATGGTTACAAGCACATACTCCTTCCAAAATCAACTTTAATCACTTACAAACACTTATAACATCATAATCATAACATTTATACCACTTAATCACTAAACACAACCATATCCATCATAAATATAAAAGGGTAAGCATGATTATACCTTCTTGAAGCTTTGATAACCCTTAACAATCCTTGATAAACCTTGGGCACTCCTTAAACAACCTTAGATTAACTTGAATCAACTAAAGAAACCATGAAAACAAAGTTAACAATTCGGAATTACTATTCATCAGCTGAAAGAACATGAAAAACGACCCCTTTACCTTGCTTTTCTGGAAAACTCTTGTGAAATACGACTTGTAGGTTATCTCATGGGCTTTCTAAAAAGCTATAGAACGCAAAATTTGGCTGAGAAACGAAGAAGTTATGCTCATTTTACTGGGCTGTTCTTGTTTTGGCCGAAATTTGATGATAATGGATGGGGGAGAGTTTCTTGCTTTTGTTTTGATCTTATCTCATCTTAATCTTGCTTAATCTAGAGTGTTATGGAGCTTGGAAAGATATTTTGTGGTTAACACCTTGCAAAGTTACTAATTTACCCTTAAAAACAAGTTAATGACTAATGACACCACTTTGATAATCCAATAACCTCTTTTCTTGTTTTCCTAAGTAAAATGCCAATCACAATGGTAGATAATAATGTGGTATGTATCCTTGTTATATCGCTAATCTTGGTTGCTTAATCTCCATATCCGTCTAATTGTGGTTCGTCTCGAATATAGCTCATTATCTCAGTGGTTCTGAAATCATTTAACAATCCAAATTCCATTGGTATTCTCTTAAGTTAATAATCCCTTGGTTAAATCTAAATTCACTAATTCCTCAATATATAATTCTTATAATGTTTCCATGCTCCTTAATGTCCAATAGAAGCTTATTCGAAATCAAAATCCTCAAAAATCCATATTTAGGAATTTCTGAAATCCATCGTCATTTCGAGTCACTTAATTTCAATGTACAACACTAATATGGTTTCTGTTCATTCCTTTTCCGTTTCCATTATGGAATACTTATATACCCTTTCTCTAAATCCTCGAAATTTACTATTCATGTGATCACTGTAGCTTTGTTAAAGTTAGGGTTATTACAATATGTATGTGTATAACATGGTTATATCGATGGGGCGTTAGCATTATTAGGATTGCTTTGTGATATGTAAACAAAAGAGGGGAAAATAAGATATTGTTTATTATTATTATAGGTCCGAGTAGGAGGCCTGGCAAGGAGCCGATTGAGGAGGACGCTATCTAGTTTGAACTCGTGATTTAAGGCAAGTGTACTATCTTACCTTGTTGATACCATATATTGAATGCCATGAGATATCGAATTGCTAGATTGTCACAAATTAGTACCTTATTCTTTCCAACCTTAATATTGTCGTATACCTTGTGATTTATTCATATCCTTTGAACTTGAACTTGACTTGTCTTGTTAATCATGACCACATTGCTTGGAAACCTTTTCGTATTTTCTTGAATTCTTGAACCCTTGAATCAACTATATAAATATCGTCTTGTTTGATGAATTCTTTTCTACCTTAAAACACTGATTACTTCTTGACTTATTTTCTTGGTTTAACCAAAGTACTCTAAACAGAATCCCAACTTCTAAGAATCCGAATTGATTAACTTTTTTCTTTTGACCTTGTCATTTATTCGAAATTGAGAATCATATTCTTGTTGATTAACCACTTGATATAACATTGATAATCTTGTTTCTTTGAGATGAATTGAAATTGATAAACATTGTTTAACCTAAATGGAATTGGATGGAATGTTACTTTGACCGAGGCGCCGGTCCAAATCATGTTACTATTATAGGCCAATGTGTGCCTGGGATCCCCTTATATTTGATGAACACCGTATTGGATATGCGGGTTCGGAGCTCTGTCGTGGGCTGATCACCCAGCGTTGCTCGTAGCGTCTTATCAGATATTCCAATTCCTTCTCATTTAATTTGATATTGATTCAGTTGATACAGTTCATTTGCAGATTTTTATATCTTGCTTTACAGTTGAATTATTTTGCCAATCTTATATTGTTGTTTATGCACTTGCTGAGCAATTGGCTCAATGATATTATTTTCCTTAACCTTTCAGTGAAACTCGAAGATGGTAAGGACTCTTGAGACTGCGCGTAAGAATTGTGGTGGTTCAGGTGTAGCCTATAGGAGGCAGTTCCAGGTAGAAGGGAGTGACGATCTGATGGATCTTGTTTTGCTAGACTTTTGACTTAGACTGTAATCTTTTGACTTAGACTAAATTGTGGTCTGTAATAAATAATTGGTTTTGAATTGGTAGTTATATTGTTTCAAAATCTTACCTGTTGGCGATCTAGGCGTGGGATTGGTAATGTCTAATTAATTAATATGCATGCTTTACCATTATCTAGTTAATTTTGATTAAGGGATTTGGGGCCGTCACAGAAAGTCTCTAAGGATCTTTATCTATCCCAATATAAGACTTCACGTAACTCCTCAAATCCATCTTACTTGCTGGTACTTCAGTCGGTAGTCCAGCTATGAATCAAATATATTTCTTTAATTCCCTTAATAATATCTCAGATCTTGATGCTCACTTCTCTGAGCACTATCCCTTAACTCTTATAGTCTCTCTAGCTGCAGCCCTCATTTCCTCAAGGGTAAGCTTCTTATCCTTAGCAAGATTCCCCTCCTCTACTGGAACCTCCTCCGGGTTCTCAGTGAGGTACTCTGTCGAATCCACAATCCGACCGCTAGCAAATAAAGCATCACCATGCTGCTGCTCGTACGCCTCAAGGTCTGTCGCCTTACAAGTCGACACGAGAACGAGCTAAGTTACTATCATGATACTTAAGAGTTCCCATAAGGGTTTTATATGTCAGTACTACATTAAGTAGTCCGACTATGAACTTGGCAAGAGTTCTTATTATCTTAGTGAATTTATTGTTTTAACGTCGCCTCATCTCTTGGGTTTATAATGTATGCTCTGATACCATTTCTGTAACACCCCCAGATCCGGGGTCAGGGATCTGGTCGTTACGGTCTAAATTTCCTTCCACAAAACCAACATAAATTAAAGTACAACCTTGTGACCCAAAACAACAACACAAAATACACCCGTTATAGTCCTAGAGATGAAATCAGAGTAATTACCCAATATTATTAATCGCAAGATTGAGTTCTTACAACCAAAAAGGTTTACAATTAACCATTACATACTCTTTGCCATCCATTTGTATATGCCATATAATAAATACATTTGATACTCAAATGCTAACAACTAGCCTACTAGTAGCTGCCTCTTCAGCAATAGTAGCTATGACCTCAGCGGTTATTCCTCTGACGACTGTCACCTACTTACGCTGAGTACGCCTTGCACAGGCCATCTGATCTAGCAGTTGTTGTGATATAGATAAATAAAGCAAGGGTGAGCAATAGCCCACCAAAAAGAATATAACTGAATAGTAATAATATATAACAGTTCAAAATATCTTTGATAACATATGCCATGCATTAACGAACATAGTACCAGTATAAGGTAAATGATGAAGTTACAAGGTAACTCAACACATAACTTCTGTAGAAATATCTGTTGTGCAAGGTATAAGCGAGATATCATCATATGTCACCAAAGAGGGGAATTGCTAGAAATATTGCAATCCCAGTTTTGAACATTTCTCAAACTCCTGTCAACCTGAAAGAATTCTCTTCGATACGTGTTGCGGGGGGTGTGCCCGTCAACCTGAAAGAAGTCTCTTCGATACGTGTTGTAGGAAATTCCCAATTTGGGAGATGAACTAATACTGGAGTTATCACGCGACAGCTATCCCACTCTCCGATGATCAGTCGAAGATGGTACAGCCCAATATAGTTTACTACCGGTAGAAGGAAGAACTGACGGATTTACTTGACTACCGCCCTTAATGGTAACTCCCTGGCCAACGGTTGGGCCTTGTGATGGACCACGCGACTCGGCCTCTGACACACGACTCCTAGTTCGAATAAATCCATAACTCTGAAACGTAAAGTTCGTCATCCTTTCCCCCATGTGTAACACTTGTTGATTAGGCTCCACAAAGTAGTCGTATCTAATTGGAAAAGAAAATTCACCAATATTCCCAAAGCTATTGCTTTTTAATGGATATTAACTTGTTCCATCAATCTTTCCCCTCGAACGATGAGGTGGTAACACAAAGATTAAATTGATAAAAAGCAACCAAGTTGCGAGTGAAATGAATTATTCCAAAAGATTAATGACTCCGAAAAGTAAAGCTCATCCCCCTTCTTCCCCAAGTATGATACTTGTTGATAGGACTCCACAAAGTAGTCGTATTTAAGTGGAAAAAAGGAAAATTCGCCAATATTTCCCAAGCTACTGCTTGCTAATGAATATAAACTTGTTCCATCAATCTTACCCCTCGAGTTTTGAGGAGGTAACCAAAAAGGCTCATATCGATGTTTGAAAGAATCAAGATATGAGTGACAAGATAGCTTAGCAAGTATATGACCGGGTAGTCAAATAAAAAACAGCTCTCAAGTGAGGTCCCCTTATATGTTTTTGGAAGTTTGAGCGAGTATTTAAATCTTCTTATAGGATAGATTTAAATAAAAATAGAGTTTTGGGGACCTCCCCTTGATAAAATAGTCATAAAAAGACTCTGAAATATCTTACATAGTATCTGAAGGTGAAAGATAATTTTTGAATAATATAAATTATTATAAAAGAATTTAAAAGAATTTAAATAAATATTCCTAGAATATTTATTAAATCATTAATAATTAAGGAATATTATTAAATCATAATATTGCTCGTAAGTAATCCTCGAATGAATATATAGAATTGAATATTCAAAATAATATCCATTAAATAAATAAACTCAGATAAATATTTAAAATAATATTCACTAAATAAATCAAACCTTAAATGAATATTTTAAAATAATATTCATTTAATAAATAATATTCGAATAATATTTTTTTGGTAATCAAAACTTTAAAGGAATATTCGAAGTGATATTCCTTAAGTAAATAGAACTTCTACTTAATATTTTAAAATAATATTCCTCAAGTAATTAAAACCTTAAATGGATATTCGAAAGTAATATTCATTTAACAAATAAAATTCCAATGAATATCAAAGTAATTATTCATTAATTAATCAAACTCTAAATGAATATTCGAAAATAATATTCATCTAATATTTCTCGACTGAGATAATATTCAAATAACATTCCTCGAAAGATTTCCAAGTAATTAATACTTTATGGAAATATAAATAATGTTTATTATTAACATTCCTCAAAATGAATAATAATCTGTCGCTGGAATCCCTCCGGGTTTCCACGACTATATCTATAACTCAAAATAACGACTCCCGGTCTACGTTTAAAGAATGAATATCATATGCCCTTCACTAAGGGTCTTAACAAAACAATCCGGCTTATAACTAATAATTCATATATAGTCTATAAGCCAATATCAATTCAGGGAACAAGTATTACAATATTAACTTGAAAGTAGGCATGCGTGCTATGGCATATGTTTAACAACAATCATATATATTATCACAACAATAATTCTAAGGTATTGGAAACTTGCCTAGTAATCCTATAGGAGTAGTGTGCCTCGGGTCAATCCGGTGATCTATAAATAGCCACAATAACCGAGGTTAATCACTTAACACTTCAAAGGCTACGTATGCACTTTACTTTTGCTAAAACACGTTTTCAAATTAGCTCGCTAGGTATTCCCTTACATAACTCTTATTAACACCGTTATGATCCGACACTTGCTCGTTATTAAAGCATGTCATTTCACTTATTCTTGGTAGGCACTTAAGTCATATAAGTCCTAGTGTCGGTCGTTTACAAGCAAAGATTACACCTCAAGATTTATTATCTGTTTTCTCAGCGATTTACCAAAGTTATAACCAAGTGTACGTTAAGGGTTTTGTTCGCGCTTAACCTTGATTCGAACATTTTTATAAAATCGAAAAACGATCCGTTTGACATGAGGTTTTTTCCCACACCTTCCTTATGATCTCTAATATTTAATTAACAAGATTGGCCACTGAATTACTTGTTTTACAGGGGTTCAATTTCAATTACGAACTCGCACTTACGGTTCTGAACAACTTTTAAGATTTTGACCATAACTCCTAAATCGTAAGTCCGTTTGTTTCGATTCTCACGCCAAAATGATCTATGACTCGAGATCTACAAGGGTAGGTCATAAACTTATCAAGACCAGTGAATTAATGTGTAAGAACTCAAATATTTGGTAAAATTAAAACTTTTTATTATATAATGATGTAAGAATAAATAGTGGTTACAACTTCGATGTAACAGTTGTTCTTCTGAATAAATGGAATGGATTGAGATTCAAATATTTATATGCCATGAAGAATGCTAGTGGTTGAAAGCATAGATAAGAATAATCGATCTCCTAGGAAAATAAGATATGGTAATTCCAAATGGAGGAATTATTCTCATGTCATCCAGATCAATATCTGTTATAAGTACAGTGGTTCCGTAAAAAAGGGTTAAGGAACGCTCGAAAGAGGACAAGGACATTTTTATTAATATAAGGAATAAAATATAATAAGTAGTGAATACTGTTTTTGATGGAAATGAGAATATTATTAGACGACGCTATATAGAAGTGTTCGGAGCGGATTTATGAGTTCGTATCGATGATCAGTGAACGAAATAAGTGTATGTAAACGATATCAGATTCAGAAAAATAACACTTTT
The DNA here is from genome assembly GCA_037693485.1 of Kitagawia praeruptora. Classification (NCBI taxonomy): domain Eukaryota; kingdom Viridiplantae; phylum Streptophyta; class Magnoliopsida; order Apiales; family Apiaceae; genus Kitagawia; species Kitagawia praeruptora. Next base: position 120,586,851 of record CM075352.1, read on the forward strand.
ATATTCTCCGAGATTTCCCTGGACACTGAAGGATTTATTTAAGAGATTTAAGGAATTTAAATTCAAGGATATTAAAGGAGGATTAAGGATATTAGTATATGTATTAAGAAGGTTTCCGGTAAAACCTTAACGAGAAATATTTCAGATGTTCCTCCGAATGATTATTGAAATTGAGTAATAAATGGAAAAAGGAGCAAGCAGAGATCTAGGTGCATGCATGTTCAAGTAGGAAATATCTAGTAACCAAGCTAGTTAAGCAAGTAACTAGAACACTTGGAAACAAACCAAGTTACTTTGTGCTAATGACATCACTTCACCACAAAACACCAACACTTGTCTCTTTGATGACTCAAGCAAGATGAGGTAATCACTTTAATAAAGCAAGTGGCTAGATATTATCTCAAGACATTGCAATAATTCATTTTGATGAGACTAAAGTAAGAGAGCAAGCAAAACCACTCCATTTCTCTCCATTTTGTGAAACTGCCAAGTAGCACCAAGCTCAAGAAAAAAATTTATATCTCCATTTATATCCATGATAAAATCACCAACTTTTTACCACAGCCTCTCCACTCTATGGGCAACATTTGCTCAAAGTTTCATAGCAATCCAAGTAGTATAGCCTAGGCAAATCACCTCCCCAAGTTGAAGAAGCAAATTGACAGAATTCGTAACAGCTTCTGTACTGATTTTCAAACGGCCATATCTCCTTCATTACTCAATGGAATTTGGTGTTCTTTAGCTTGTTGGAAAGATGTTAAGATGCTCTACAACTCTCCGTTAGAAGCCTTGTCCAAAAATGTAACACCCCCAGATCCGGGGTCCGGGATCCGATCGTTACGATCTTATTTTCCATGTTTGATACTTAACTTGAATCCACAATAAATAAATCATATGCTGTGACCCCACAATAATAACCACTCACACACACACAGTTATGAGCCCAGAGATGAAATTGAAATAAGTCTCACATTACGGTTCCACGAATATAAGTTATTACAGACCAAAAGGATAACATCATAAGTTTAAGAGTTTGCCGTTGATTAACATTATTGATACATATAATTAAACTGGTAACCCAAAGGCTGCTGATCTATGCTACCTCAGCAATGGCAGCGATGATATCAGCGGGTAGTCCTGTGGGGCGGGTAACCTGCTTGCGTCGAGTGTGCCTGACGCGAGCCATGTGACCTAGCTGTTGTTGTGACATTGTAATAAGCAAGGGTGAGCAATAGCCCACCAATAATAATATAACTGTACAGTGATATGTATAACAGTTCAAAGATATATTTTGAAACCACATTCCATGCATTAGAGAAAATATTGCCAGTTCAATATAAAGGATGAAGTTACAAGGTAACTCAACAGGTATATATTTCGTGGAAGCATGTGTTATGCCAAAATAAGCAAGATAGCATCATTTTCATAAAAATAGGAACTTGCAAGAAAGATATTGCAATTCCGGTTTGAAGTACTTTTCAACTCTGCCAACTAAGATGATGTTGCAGAAAATTTCCAACATTGAGTGATGAACTAATACTGGAGTTTGACGCGCCAGGAGACATAGCATTTACACGATGATCAGTCGTATGTTATGCTCCCCCACCTCTTGTTTACTACATGTAGAAGGAAACACCGAAGGATTTACTTGTCTACCGCCCTCTGGAACCCCCTCGGCCAACGGTTGGGCCATTTTGCTGGACCGGTGCCACTTGGTCACTTACGCATCTCCTAGTTCATTTCACATCCATAACATTGAAACATAAAGTTCTTCTCCCTTTCCCCAAGTATAATACTTGTTGATAAGACTCCACAAAGTAGTCGTATCTAATTGGAAAGGAAAATTCACCAATATTTCCCAAGCTACCGCTTGTTAATGGATACCAACTTATTCCAACATTCTTACCCCTCGAATAATGAGTGGGTATACACAATTCCATGAATAATAGCAACCAAGTTGCGAGTGAAACGAATAATTCATGACTGGGCAGTCACAAGACAAATAACATTCCTCAAGTAAGGTTCCCTTACAATAGAATCACAGGAAGAAGGGAATTACTGAGAACCTTCCTTGATATAATAATAATAATAGTAATAAGATTCTAAATTAATTTATATAATATTCAAAGGTCGATGATATTATGTGAATGAAGCAAATCATTTTTGAAATGAGTTAGAAGAATTAAATAAATATTCCAAGAATATTTATTAAGTCACAGATATCGGAAAAGTGTTGCTCAGAATAATCTTTGAATAAATATTCAGAATAATATTCATTGAACAAATAATGAATATTAAAATTAATAATTATATTTAGTGATGAAATAATCATCAAATGGATATTTGAAATAATATTCACTGAATCAATAATGAATATTATACTTAAGAATGATACTCATTGATGAAATAATGATCGACTGAATATTTGAGACAATATTTATTGAACAAACAATGAATATTCAACTCAGTAATATTTATAGAAGAAATGATTATCGAAGGAATATTTGAAATTATGTTCAATAATTGAATCGACTTTAAATGAATGTCGAAGATAATATTCATCGTCTCAAGGGAATATTTTGAATAATATTTGTCGAATAACTGGAGTTCGAATCAATGTTCAACTAATATTTATAAAATAAATAGAGAGTGAACGAATATTCGAAATAATATTCATTTGAATATATAAGGCTCGAATGAATATTAAAATAATATTCATTAAATAAATAACTCGAATGAATATTCGAAAATAATATCTATTGAGTAAATAAGAATGAATATTCTTTAAGTTAATAACTTAACTGAGGGTTCGAAATAATATTCGAATAATAAATCGACTTTAAATGAATATTAAAGATAATGTTCATCGAATAAATATCTGATGAATAATCCGGATAATATTTATCAAATAATCTCAAAGGAATATTCCAATAATATTCGCCAGATAATAAATGAAAAATATTTACTTAAATAATTTCCTCTGAAAATAATATCAATATATCAAGAAATAACGACTCCCGGTCTATAATCAAAGAATGAGATTTAACTGCCCTTCGCTTAAGGGTCTTAGTGATATCCGGCTTATAACTGATATATTAACTATCTAGCTTATAAGCCAACAATAATTCGAGGAACAAGTATATCAATATGACTTTAAAAGTAGGCATGCATGCTATGGCATATGTATAACAGAAAGCATATATATGTATTCACAACAACAGCCTTTTAAAAAGGGTTTGAAACTTACCTGGGAATCGAGTACGGGTAGGGGTAGTGGTAGCGTGTCCCGGGTCAGCCTGATGATCTATAAATAACCAAGGCATTCGGGATTAATCACTTAACACCTCTCAAAAGGTTAAGTATAAACTTAACTTAAATCGAAATACGTTTTCAAGTCGTTTCGTTATACCCCTCTAATTCACTCTTATTATTGCTTTTATTATCCGACACGTGTTCGTTAATAAAGCATGTCATTACCCTTACATATGGTAAGTATTTGATTTGTAAAAGTTTTAAAGTCGAAAGATTATACCTCGAGATTTATCGATCGTTTTCTAAGTGGTTTACCGTAGTTATAACCAAGTATACTCTTTAGGGGTACTTTCGCACTTAACCTTGATTCGAACATTTTTATAAAATCGAAAAACGATCTTTTTAATACGAAGTCTTCTCTCACACCATCCTTATGATCTCTAATATTTAATTACCAAGATTCGCCACTGCGATACTTATTTTACATGGTTCAATTTCAATTACGAATTCGCATTCTCGGTTTCGAACCCCTTATATTCGATCGGCCATAACTCCTATACCGTAAGTCCATTTTATGCGATCTTTATATCAAAACGAAGCTTGTAACATGATCTATCTAACCATGGCAGAATATGAAATTGGACAGTGAGTTTTATTAACTGTCAAGATCGGATTTCAAGATTAAACGAAAATCGGGCATTACGACGGCTATAAATCGAACGTTCTAATAATCGTAACACCAAAACCAAGCCACACCGGGCACCAATACAACTTATACACATGATTCTCATCTCAAAAAGTTCAATAACACAATATTATACCAACATAATCATCCACTCTTAAATCCATTAGATCTACTACATAATCATGTTTATAACATCACTAACATGCTACTAACACTTAAATCTATCAAGAACATGCATAAACTCAAAGTAGACCTAGGGTTTCAAGATCATTATACCTTCTTGAGAGTGTGATCTAGCCTTACAAAGCTTTTTTTGGTCCTTGCCTAGCCTTAATGAACCTTAGATCAACCAAAGAAACAAGAAAAATCAAATTAGTTCTTGAAAAGCACTATTCATCATCATCTTTGATGATTTTTTTTGAAAATGGAAAAAGAAGAGATTGAAGCTAGGATTTTTAGGAGATCATTTATTTGAAATGTAAGTCTCACCATAAAAGTTTGGAGATCAAAAAAGGAGTGGAAGATGGAATTTGGATCTTGAATTTATGGAAAAGCCGAATGGTGCTTCTTGGGAGAGTTTTGTGTTCTTTGCTTGGTTGATGTGATGATAATGCATAAAGTGAAATGTTTGTTGATAATATCTCATCTTGGAGTTGCTTTATTAAAGGTGTGATGCATTGGGTGATGTATTTGATCAAGTGGACAAGTTGCATGCAAGTGAAATATCTTGCATCTTGGTTGGATTTGCTAAGTACTTGGTTGATCACTTGATTCTAGTTACTCTTGTAACTATATTGGTTACTAGATCTTTTCTAGTGGTTTGTGCATGACTCTTGCTCCCTCTGATTGTTTCTTTGTCCGTTTATTGCTTAATTCGTTGATCGTTCGAGGGAATAACTCATTCATTTCTAGTTAGGGTTTCACCGAAAACCTTCTTAATATTCATAATACTATTCTTCATCTTTCTTAATACTTCTCGAATTTAATTTCCTTAAATCCCTTTTATAAACCCTTCAGTCTTGCAGTGTCCAGGGAATTCTCGGAGAAAATAAAAGTGCTATTTTTCTGAATCCGACAGCTTTTACATCACTTATTTTCCTCCTGGATCACTAATACGAACTCAGAAATCCGTTCCGAATACCGGATATAGCATTACTATAACAATATTCCAAATTCCACCAAAATCACTATTCATCACTTATTTTTATTTAATTCCTATAAATAGGAAAATGAGCCTGGTTTACCCTCGAGAGTGTTCCTTAACCTTTTTACGGAACCGCTGGACTTATAATAGATATTGATTTGGATGACACAAGAATAATCTTTCTTGGAATAATTTAACTTATATCCTTAAGAGATAGATCATTCTTATCTATGCTGTCAACCAAAAGTATTCTTCATGACATATAAATATTTGAACCCACATCCCTTCTATTTATTTATTAGAACAACCGTTACATCGTAGTCATAACCACTATTCGTTCTTATATCATTACATAGTAAAAGTTTTAATTCTATCAAAAATCTGGGTTCTTACAGTCTCCCCTCCTTAAAAGGATTCCGTCCCGGAATCAGTTTGAAAACAAATGGGGGTACTTTTCCATCATTGCACTTTCTAGTTCCCAGGTTGATTCTTCTACGTTGTGGTTCTGCCACAAAACTCTGACAAGCTTGATGACCTTGTTTCGGAGCACTTGATCTTTTCTGTCTATGATTTCCACAGGTTGCTCTACTTACGTCAAGTCTGGTTGCATATCCACGTGCTCATATTCCACTATGTGCCTGGCATCTGGGTTGTACTTCCTCAGCATTGAGACATGGAACACATTGTGCACTTGCTGCAGGTTCGGGGGCAATGCCAGTTCATAAGCTAGCTCCCCAATTCGTGTTAAAATCTCAAATGGGCCAATATATCTAGGGCTCAGCTTCCCTTTCTTTCCAAACCTCATTAATCCTTTCCAAGGAGACACCTTCAGGAACACTAGGTCTCCCACTTCATATTCCTTTCCTTTCCGAGCTAAGTCGGCATATTTCTTTTGTCGATCCTGGGCTGCTACCAGCCGTCCTCTGATTAGATCTACTGCATCTTTTGTCCGTTGGACCATCTCAGGTCCGAGCATCTTTCGCTCTCCGTCTTCATCCCAATATAGAGGAGATCGGCATTTCCTTCCATAAAGGGCCTCGTAAGGCGGCATCCCTATGCTTGAATGGAAACTATTGTTGTAAGAAAATTCAATCAATGGCAAGTGATCATCCCAATTTCCTTTAAAGTCTATAGCACAGACTCTCAACATATCTTCTAGTGTCTGGATGGTCCTTTCACTTTGCCCGTTTGTCTGGGGATGGTAGGCTGTTCTCATGGTTAGCCTGGTTCCTACACATTCTTGGAAGCTCCTCCAAAATCTGGAGTTGAATCGAGGATCTCGATCGGATACTATGGCGACTGGAACTCCATGTCGCGCCACTATCTCTTTTAAGTAGATATCTACCAGCCTGTCGACCGTGTACCTTTCGTTGATCGGTAGAAAGTGAGCTGACTTTGTTAGTCGATTGTTGTGGAATAAAAACTAGGTTATTAGGTTGCGGCTAGGGTTTGATGTATTTAATGCTAGGGTGTGTGAGCTTCGTGCTTTAATGGCTGCTTCTGCGTTCGAGACTTAAACGGTCCTCACAGAATGCCTACGTATCTCTGTATTAAGAGAATCAAGCCAATAAAACGTAGTTCTAGGTTGAGGGGTCTGACCCTTTATATAGGCTGAGAAGCCTCAGAATTAGGGTAGGGTTAGGAGACTTGGCGGGCAAGTCAGCCTTGAGGAAGGTTCTAGACTCCTTCCTTGTATGAGTCTGTTTCCTTGTATGACTGTGTGGCTTAGAGGCTACTCTTTGTGGAGATAATGTCCTTATCTGACTTGTATCTCTCAGCTGTTAATTATCCCTAAATATTAATTACGAAATTAATATTATAACTGGGGTTTGGGCCCATCTGGTGGGCCCCACGTTTGGACCATTCTAGGTCTAATTAATGCCACATTAAATGTGTCTTTAGGGCTTGTTTTTTGCCCATATCATTTGCCCCCCAACTTCTAGGAAAACTGATCATGTTTTCCTTGAAGTTATAACGGTCTTTTCTGAGACTTGGGTCAGGGTTTATTGCTCGTACGCGAGTATCTTCAACAATATCATCTTAATGCAAAGCGTGGAGCGACCGACGCATTTACGATGATGTTAAATGGCACTAGACAGCGCTAATCAGCCTTAAACGATGTTTAAACAATGTTAAACAATGTTAAATGGCATAAAACGACACTAAACGGCGTTCAACGGCACTAAACGGTGCTTAAATGTAAAATTTTTCCATGTTTCTGGAATTTTTTAAGCTTTCCTCTTTTTTATTTCTCTTTTTTTTTTCAGCTCAATTTCGAGCTCAGTTTCGAGCTCAATCTTCGAGCTCAAATTGTCCCAGGTCGTGGCTTTTTTCGAGCTCGTTTAGTTCATTTTCGACCTGAGCTTTTCGAGCTCATCTAGTACAATTTCGAGCTCAATGGACGAGCTCAAACAGTCCCAGGTCGTAGCCTTTTGACCTATTTTTCAAGTCTTTTTCGACCTGGAATGAACGAACTCAAATAATGTTAAAACGACCTCAAAATAAATACCAGGTCGTGAAGAATTTCCCTCTTTTCTAGCTCATTTTCGAGCTCAGACTAACGATCTTAATTCTAAGGAATATCGACCTCAAATGGGTTTCAAGTCGTATGGATTTTTCGTGAATTTCTGTTCTTTTTTGACCTCAAATTTACGACCTAGCCATAGCATATTTTCGACCTCAAAATGGGTTTTTACTTGACTTTTCTGGTCGTTTGATTGAGCTCGGAAATGTACTACAAAGTGAGGTCGTTGGTTTCGACCTCAGTCAACTTTGTTGGGGACTCTTGTTTGGTTTTGGGCCTTAGGCTCATGAGAATTTGGGACCTCTCCTCGTGGGCCCTAATTACATGTTTGGGCTTTCCTTTATTGGAACCCTAGTTGACCTTGACTTGGGCCTTAACAGGCCTGGTGCTGTTTGGGCTTTTTAGAGCCCACTTTGTATTAATGGCCCACAAAGGTTTCAAATGGGTTACAACCGGTTGATATTCACTTTAACCGGTTGATATTCACCCTTAACCGGTTGGGATGCTTTATATTTTTGCCTATATAAAGGTCAAGGCTTTCACTTTCATTTCACCACAAAAGTTTCTAAAAAACTCTCTCAAAAGTTCCAAATTTCTTTAAGAAATTTTCTCTGAGTTTGATCATCTTTCTTTGAAGATTCAAAGGCCTCCTTCAAATTTCCTGGCGATTTTTCTTCCAATCTTTGAAGATTTGAAGATTGCTCAAGAATTTCTGGGAATTTTTCTATAAATTTTCCAGTTGCTATTGAAGATTCGAAGAACACTCAAGGTACTTCCCAGAATTTCTAGTTTTTATAGTTTGAAGAGTACCCTTTTTCTTGGTTTTTTTCTTCAATTCCTTGGAAGATTTGAAGATTGTTCTAAAAATTCCTTCGTTCTTTGCAGATTTCCTTTGATCATCAAAATTTTTCTTTGAAGATTTGAAGAAATGGCTGAAGATCGTGCTACTCAACGTTTCCAGAAACTGCAAGTGGCCTCAAAAAGAGGTATCATCATTCGTTCTTCCTTCATGAGTTTACAGGATATGATTTTAAATCGTAAAGAAGATTTTCCATCCCTGTCACACCTTGATTCTTTTAATCATAGCAACATTTTCCATGACGTAGAAAAAATCACTGACTATAATAGGATGTATAAAATAGAATCACCCTATAGGCTTATCCCAGCTGAGCCTGGGGATCGATCTTGCCATTGGCGCCCCAATGCACTTTGTATTTACAGGGGTGCCATTGTTGCAGGGGTTCGATTCCCTTTTCATGAGTTTATCCCTAGGCTTTTAGCAGATGTAGGAGTTAACCTTTGTCAACTTCCTCCCAATTCTTGGAGGGTGATCAACTGTTTTCTGGTTCTCTGCCTTAAAAACAAATTCCCTCTTTCTGTAGCTCTTTTTAGGAAAATTTTTCAATTTAAAAATTCTGCTGAATCTACCCCGGGTTGGGTTTACATTAGTCACCGTTCTTCTACTCCTCCAATCTTTCACCCCCAATCTATTCCTGACTCCAACCCAAAGTGGAAGAAGGAGTTCATGTACTTGATATGGGAAGGTGGAGATTGGGGCAATGTTTTTCGTAGTACCTTTGGTAAGGTCGTAGATGGAAGTGCCAGTGATATTGAGCTGAATGAGGAAGAGACCTTTGCCTACCAGGAGCTCATCAAAGATAATTATTCTACTATGGCTTGGGATCTCCTGAATGAGTTCCAGCTTAAAACTTTGGGACTTTCCCGAGTGGGCAATAAGGGTAATTTCCTTTCTTTTTGCATTCCTTTATTTGAATATGATTGTCTCATACCCATTATTTGTCTTTTGTTTTGTAATTGCAGCTGCAGCTTTTATCAACAAGACTAATGAGCCAGAACATGGGGACACTGCTAGGTTGAAAAGGGCTCGTTCAGGGAAAGATCCTCGAGCCCCTACAGCCACGGATGCCTACTTGAGGCCCCATGTAGCTGATGTTGAGGAGGTAGATGGCTCTTCCAAGAGTGCTTGGCGTCCTAACTGGGGTATTAGGAAGAAGGACTCCATTGTTGGAGACTACAGGCATGCTATGGACTGGTCCTATCACTCCATAACCCCTGGTGACTTCAAGGATTATGTATCTGGCTCCACTCTTGAAGGAGCTGAAAGTGCTGGTGCTCAGGCCTTTGCTGCTGTAAGCTCCTTACTATTCATTCTCTTGTATACTTGTTTTATTATTTGAGTCGTGGTTTTAACTTTGTCTTTTGTAGGCTAATGCCAACTTCCAGGGGGCCATATTCCAGGCTAAGACTTGGCGTTCCAACTATGAGACTTACAAGGCTAAGTATGATGACTCCCAGGATGAACTGGGCTCTGTCAAGGCTACCTTAGCGAGGAGGGAGAAGGAGCTTCTAGAGTCTCAGGCTGAAAATGTCACTCTCAGGAAGGACAAGGACGACCTGATTGATGACTACCTTTCCTCCCAGGAGTATGTGGGCTTCATGGAGAAGCATGACGACTCTCTGTTCCCTTACCAGTTTACTCAGGGATGGGACAGAGCTCTTGCTGAGGTTACTAGGAGATTTCCTGGTACCCTCAATGTTTCGGACTTCCCTAGCCCCCATGCTCCTATGGCCTTGGCAGTGCAGGATACCCAGGAGGAGGACCAGGAGGATGATGAGAGGATCCTGGAGCCAGATTCCTCTGCTCATCTTGGCACAGCTGGAGAGGATGAGCATACTGGAGATGCTTAGTAGTTGATATCTTTATCCATCTATTTATGTACTCTGCCTTTGGGCATGACTTTGCACTCTTGTTAACTTATTTTGAGATAGTCGTTTATGTATTCTGCCTTCGGGCATAACTTCTAAATTCGTAATTTATTGTCCTTGATGCTTCTCAACTTATTCATATTCGCATGTGTAGTCTAGCATTTTGTGCATATATTTCAATAAGTAAGGTTCATATCTTATGCGAAAATGTAGGATAGTCTTATTAATATGAAGAAATGGGCACAACCCTTACATAGATACTCTATTTCCAATATCTCAAGTTTTAAAAACTTGGAATGGTTTCATCGACCTTATTTCTATTTCTATTACATAAGCAAAAAGCTAGGTCCTTTTCAGGAGAGCTTAAACATAGTAAACCTTGAGGTTCAATGCATGCCAAGTCCGGGGCACCTCAACCCCGTCCAAGGTTTCCAGTTTGTAAGATCCTCGTCCTAGCGTCTTCTTGACTCGATACGACCCTTCCCAGTTCGGGGCTAGCTTTCCCTTCTGTCCAACTCCAGAAGCCTCGATCTTCCTAAGAACCAAGTCACCTTGTTGAAAGAACCTCTCCTTAACCCTGTGGTTGTAGTAGAAAGATGCTTTCTTTTGATGCTCCGCATTTCTGGCATTTGCCTCGTCCCTGACTTCATCAATCAAATCTAAGGCGAGCCTCATACCTTCTTCATTAGTCTCTGGTTCGAATGCTTCAATTCTAGGTGATGCATGCATGACTTCTAGTGGTACAACTGCCTCGGCTCCATAAGCTAATAGGAAAGGAGTTTCCCCAGTTGTTACTTTGCAAGTAGTACGATATGCCCAAAGTATAGGCAATAATTCATCCACCCAAGTATTTCTCGATCGTTCGACCCTCTTCTTAAGTCCATCAAGAATAATCCGATTGGCTACCTCAGCCTGTCCATTAGCTTGCGGGTGAGCTACCGAAGTAAAACGAAGCTCGATAGCATTTTCCTCACAGTACTTTCTGAACTCTTCATTGTTGAATTGTGTCCCATTATCTGTCACAAGGATTCGGGGAATTCCATACCTGCAGATTATGTTCTCCCAAAAGAACTGGGAAACTTGCTTGGTGGTTATCTTGGCTAAAGGCTTAGCCTCAATCCATTTAGTGAAGTAATCAATGGCGACAATCAGAAATTTCCTTTGTGCTGAAGCCATGGGGAAAGGACCAAGAATGTCCATCCCCCACATTGCAAATGGAATGGGAGAGCTGATTGAGGTTAACCTCTCAGGCGGCTGTCTTACAACAGGGGCGTGTTTCTGACATCTGTCACACTTCTTGACATAATCCTGGGCATCTGCTAACATCTCCGGCCAATAGAATCCTAGGCGGGTAATCTTGTGAGCTAGGTCTCTGCCCCCCAAGTGCTGCCCACAGATCCCTTCATGAACTTCCTCCAATGCTTCTCTTGCCTCTTGGGGCCTTAAGCACTTCAAGTACGGGATGACAAATGATCTCTTGTATAAGATGCCTTCAATCAAGGCATATCTCAATGCTCTCACTGACAATTTTCGTGCCTCCAAGGCATCATTAGGGAGCCATCCGGTTTCTAGATGAGCTTTAATAGGATCTATCCAACAGCTTCCAACATCGATAGGTGCTACCAACTTAGAATTGATGGTCGGGGCCTTCAAGACCTGGAAGTAAACACTACCTGCATAATTCTCTATTTCAGAAGAAGCGAACTTAGAGAGGGCATCGGCCTTAACGTTCTCTTCCCTAGGAATGTGCTCCAAATAACACTCCTCAAACTGAGTCATAACAGCTTTCACGACTCTGAGGTATTTTGCCATAGTTTCATCCTTGGCCTCAAACTCACCATTCACTTGCGAGACTACCAGTCTTGAATCTCCACACACTTTGAGGTTTTTGACTCTCATAACTCTGGCCAGTCCCAATCCAGCTATTAATGCTTCATACTCAGCTTCATTGTTGGTTGTAGGAAAGTCCAACTTTAAAGCGTATTCAACTGTGAACCCATCGGGGCTTTGCAAAACCAAACCTGCACCACTAGATTTTGTTTTTGATGCTCCATCAAAATAGAGCACCCAATACTCTTTCTGATCAGGTACAAGTTCTTCATCCTTACTCTCAACTCCAGGGGTGGTTACTATCTCCTGCCCCCCGACTTCTTGGTTGCCAATGGTACATTCCACCAAGAAGTCAGCTAATGCCTGAGCCTTGATGGCTGTCCGAGGCTTATATGCAATGTCAAATTCTCCGAGTTCGATTGCCCACTTAATTAGCCTTCCACTAACCTTAGGGCTGTGCAAGATACTTCTCAACTGCTGGTCCGTCAGGACTTCAATCTTGTGTGACTGAAAATAAGGTCGTAGTTTCCTTGAAGCTGTTACCAATGCTAAAGCAAACTTCTCAATGGTAGAATAGTTCAACTCAGCTCCATGTAACACCTTACTTACGTAGTAGATGGGTTTCTGAACCTTATTCTCTTCCTTTATGAGGACGGCACTCAATGCTTGCTCGGATACCGCCAGGTTTAGATAAAGAGTCTCTCCAATGTTAGGCTTAGCCAACAGCGGGGCTTCGGCCATATATTTCTTCAATTGTTCAAAGGCCTCTTGGCTTTCAGGTGTCCATTCAAAATTCTTTACCTTCTTTAATGTTTGAAAGAAAGGTAAACACTTATCACCCGATTTGGAGATAAACCTTCCTAAGGCTGCCACTCGGCCGGTCAACTTCTGCACATCTCTTACAGAACGTGGTGGTTCCATGTCTAAAATCGCTTTGATCTTGTCAGGATTGGCCTCAATGCCTCTCTTTGAAACCATCAGCCCTAAAAACTTTCCAGATCCAACGCCAAAGGCACACTTAGCGGGATTCAACATCATCTTATGGTGCCTCAGCACTTCAAATGCCTCTTCGAGGTGCTTAATATGATCAGCCTTGAGTAGGCTCTTGACTAACATGTCATCAACATACACCTCCATGGTTTTTCCAATCAGATGGGCAAATATCTTGTTCACCAAGCGTTGGTAAGTAGCTCCTGCATTCTTTAGACCAAATGCCATAACAAGATAACAGAAGACACCAAAGTCAGTTATGAAAGATACCTTAGGGATGTCATCTTTGTGCATCTTAATCTGATTATAGCCGCTGAATCCATCCATGAAGCTTAACATCTCATGTCCAGCTGTGGCATCTATCAACATGTCAATCCTTGGCATGGGGAAACAATCTTTTGGACATGCATCATTCAGGTCAGTGAAGTCTATACACATCCTCCACTTCCCATTCGCTTTTTTGACCATCACAGGGTTTGCTAACCACTCGGGAAACTGAATCTCTTCAATGAAACCAGCTTCCAAGAGCTTATCCACTTCTTGCTTAATGGCCTCTTGCCTCTCCGGGGCAAAGTTTCTCTTTTTCTGCTTTATTGTCTTCCTCTTGGGGTCAACATTCAACTTATGAGTTATAAGTTGGGGGTCAATCCCTGGCATATCAGCTGCTGTCCAAGCGAACACGTCGCTATTCTTTTGTAAGAATTCTATCAACTTGCCCTTCAATGGTTCTTTCAGAGATGGTCCAACATAAGTAACTTTTTTAGGATCATTCGGCTCTAGGGGTATGGGAATCAAATCCTCTGCTGGCTTCCCTCTATGCTCTTCATCGTCACGGACATCCATGTCTTCAATTGGAAGGACCTACCCCCCGACTCCATCGGCCCTCAAAGCGGCTACATAGCAACTTCTTGCCATCTTCTGATCACCCTTTTGTTCTCCGACACCATTCCGTGTCGGGAACTTAATCTTCATATGATAGGAAGAGGCCACAGCCTTAAACGCATGTAATCCAGTCCTTCCAAGGATTGCGTTGTATGTTGAAGCTGCCTTAATCACCAAGAAATTCAGCATCTGAGTCGCCTCCTTAGGCTCCTGCCCAATAGTCATGGGCAACTGAATAGTCCCTTCAACGTTGGACTCCACTCCATTAAATCCGTATATAGGCATGTTTACAGGGGTCAACTGAGAGTCGTTGTATCCCATCTTCACAAACGCATCATGAAACAAAATATCCACAGAAGCTCCATTGTCTATCAAGACTCGTTTTACTTCTGAATTTCCAATCACAGGAGTTATGACCAGTGGGTCATCATGGGGGAACTTCACCCCTTCCAAGTCTGAATCATCGAAACCAATTACCATCTCAGTTTTGGCACGCTTCGGGGCTTCTCCCACAATGTGCATTACTTCTCTTGCGTATGCCTTTCGAGAGTTTCGAGTTGTACCGGCCGCTGTCGGGCCTCCCCAGATCATGTTGATAACTGGCCCTCGGGGCTGCGTGCTACGATCACGATCATTATCCCTTCTGTCATTGTTTCTCCTGTTGTAATCCCCTCTTTGGGTTCCATGATCTCCACCCTTTGTGAAATTGTTTAGCTTTCCTTTACGGATCAAGAATTCAATCTCGTCCGTCAACTGTCTGCAATCATCCGTGTCATGTCCTACATCTCGGTGGAACCTACAGTACTGATCCTTATTCCTCTTTGCGGGGTCTCCCCTGAGTGGCTTCGGCCATCGGAAGTCCTTATCCTTCTCAATTTCCAACAAGATTTGACTTCTAGGAGCATTCAACCTTGCATAGTCAGAGAACCTTGGTCCCAAGTTCTTTTTTGGTGGCGAATCAGAGTCTTTGCTAGTTCGGGGATACTTGTCCCTAGCATCGTACTCCTGCCCTTGCTTACGCTTTTTTGTATCATTGTTTCCCTGACCATTGCCTAATGTGACTTCCTACTTCGTGCTATCCTCGGCCTTGATGTACTTATCAGCCCTTCGTTGGAGATCAGCCATATTCTCCGGTGGATGCTTTGCCAATGATCTCTTAAAGTATAGGTCGGTGGTACCATGCTCCAAGGCTACCATTGCAACCTTATTGTCTAGATTAGTGATGTTCAGAGTTTCCTTGGTGAACCTCTTAAGATAGTCTCTCAGACTTTCGTTCTTCCCTTGTACCACATACATACGAGATGTAGAGCTTTTCTCATGCGTTCTTCCGCTGATAAATTGACTAATGAAAGCAGCACTCAACTCCTTAAAGGAACCAATCGAGTTTGCAGGAAGCCGACTATACCATCTTTGAGCCATGCCTGACAAAGTTTGAGGGAAAGCCCTACACTTCAAAGCGTCGCTTGCAGGCTGCAACAGCAGTGCGTTTGAAAACGTTCTAACGTGGTTTGCAGGATCACCCATTCCATCATAAGCTTTGATTGTTGGCATCTTAAACTTCTTTGAGATACGAGCATTCATCACGTCCTCAGTAAACGGAGGTGTGGGATCATCAGGGTCCCCAAGTGGCATCAGATCCTTGGGGTTGCTTTTAGGTTTTTCCACCCTTGTAGTTCTTTCAGGTGGGACGGTAGTCCTTCTTTGCCTCCTTGGAGGCCTCTCCAGATCTATGAAAGGAATCGGTCCTGACGTGGGAGGTGGCAAAGTCTGATTTGATCTGGCTTGCTCCCTGGCCATATCTTCCTTTAACTTTAAGATCTCGGCTTCATAAGCCTTAATCCTCTCAGCAGTTGTTGAAGGGAGTCCATCATGGATAGTTCGAGTTCTCCCCATAGGCTCTTTACTTGCACGTCGCCTCCTCGGAGCTTCATCACGCTCGTAATCATCGCCAGAAGATGATTCATCTGAATAAGGACCAGAAAAATCGCGATAATCTCGATCTCGAATATATAGGGCATGTCCACTTGGTCCAGCTCCGTAATTGGGCATCCCATACATTGGATTGGTGCTTATGGGGAGATCCGTAGTGTGGATCTGAACCCCTCGTGTAGGGTTGTTGGGGTCTACAATCAGGGAAGAAATCCCCATCTGAGGGGGGTTAGTCCCTGGAACTGTGTGGACGATCGGAGGTAGCGTACTCTCAACATGGGTAGTCGTCCCTAGGGGTTGAGAAACTTGGTACGGAACGATAGTCCCGGATGCCGGAGGTACTTGCTCAGATGTCGGAAGTACTTGTTCAGTAAGGGGCGGAGCAGAGCTAAGAGGTAGAGCCTCAGTGGCAATTGGCTCTGTAGTGCTTGGTGCAGTTCTTCGTGTTTGAACAATGGTTGATGTCTTCTTCCCACAGACGGCGCCAAATGTTGTGGAATAAAAACTAGGTTATTAGGTTGCGGCTAGGGTTTGATGTATTTAATGCTAGGGTGTGTGAGCTTCGTGCTTTAATGGCTGCTTCTGCGTTCGAGACTTAAACGGTCCTCACAGAATGCCTACGTATCTCTGTATTAAGAGAATCAAGCCAATAAAACGTAGTTCTAGGTTGAGGGGTCTGACCCTTTATATAGGCTGAGAAGCCTCAGAATTAGGGTAGGGTTAGGAGACTTGGCGGGCAAGTCAGCCTTGAGGAAGGTTCTAGACTCCTTCCTTGTAGGAGTCTGTTTCCTTGTATGACTGTGTGGCTTGGAGGCTACTCTTTGTAGAGATAATGTCCTTATCTGACTTGTATCTCTCAGCTGTTAATTATCCCTAAATATTAATTACGAAATTAATATTATAACTGGGGTTTGGGCCCATCTGGTGGGCCCCACGTTTGGACCATTCTAGGTCTAATTAATGCCACATTAAATGTGTCTTTAGGGCTTGTTTTTAGCCCATATCATCGATCTATAATCACCCATATGGCGTCATGGTTTGCTTTGGTCCTTGGCAAACCTACTACGAAGTCCATAGCTATATGTTCCCATTTCCATTCGGGAATCTCTATAAGAACCCAGATTTTTCGGTAGAATTAAAACTTTTCTTATTAAGAATAAGTATATACGTGAATAGTGTTTGTCATGCGTAAATAGTGATTTTGGTGGATGAATAGTGATTTTGAGGATTAAGAAAAAATTTCATGTCATCTATGTACGAGACATAAGATGGATACTCTGAAGTCATATTAGTGATCTACAGAGCAAATAAGTGTATGCAAAGACGATCAGAATTCAGAAATTCCAATTTGTATTTTGGTGTAATATTTGACCAGACGGTGAATTATATATTACTATATTCAAGAAATGAGATATTAAATATGAGGAATTGAGGATTTAATATTTTGGAATTTTATTATATTTAATTTGAGGATTTAGAACGAAAACCACTGAGATAGTGGAATGAACGTTCTAGAAACCGTTGAGACTTTATAACGAGATTAAACGATTAAGCGAACGAATCATGAATTAAGGATATCGTATATCAAGAGTCCAAGGAAGGATTTATTAATGAGATTTAAAGGATATTAAATCCAAGAATAATAAAGGAGGATTAATAATGGTAGTGTAAATATTAATAAGGTTTCCGGTAAAACCTTAACAAGAAATATTTGAGATATTCTTTCGAACGATTAGCGAAATTGAGCAGTAATCGGACAAAAGAGCAAGCAGAGATCAAGATGCATGCATGTGCTAGTAGAAATATCTAGTAACCAAGTGGTTACATGAGAAACCAATGCACTTAGTAATTTAAACCTGGTACTTAGCATAATAGATATTTTTCAACCAAGCTTCCACATCAAGCCATACAAATGCATCATCCCTTGCATCATCACTTTATTAAAGTAGCTTTTGGCCAAGATATTATCTTACTCCCATCACAATAATTCATTTCTAGAAAACCAAGCAAGAGAACAAAAGCAAAACAACTCCATTCTCTCCATTCTTACAAGCTGTCCAGCGGAACATCATCAAAGAAGAAAATTATTATCTCCATTTCTATCCATGATAAAATCACCAAATTTGAACCACAACCTCTCCACTCCATGGACAATATTGGCTCCAAATTTCATAGAAATCCAAGTAGTATAGCCTAGGAAAATCACCTCCCTAAGTTGAAGAAGCAAACTGTCCAGAATATTGATAGTTTCTGTAACGATTTTTGAACGAACGTATCTCCTTCAATACTCCATGAAATTTCGTGTTCTTTAGCTTGTTGGAAAGCTGGTTAGATGCTCTACAACTCTACTTTAGAAGCCTCGTTCAGAAAAGGTCGGTAAGGGCCTCGTGTTTCATGTTCTTTCAACTGAGTACTAACAGATCCGAAAAACTCTAATCATGTTCTTGTTGATTCTTGTTAGTTTAAGATTGTAAAGGCTATACAAGGACTAGATCAAGCTTATTAAGGCTAGCACACTCTCCAAAGAAGGTATAAACTTTGAAACCCTAGCTCTTGTTTTGAGATTGAAGCATGTTCTTGAGTGATTTAAGCTTAGTTATGTTGTTAGTATATTATAAGCATGATTATGTACTGATTTCTTGATTTAAGAATTATGATGAATATGAGGATGAAGTAGATGTTCTTGGACAGTTGAGGATGTATAATATGTGTATAAATTGTATGGATGCCCGGTATGGCTTGGTTTGATGATTACGATTTTTGGAACGTCCGATATATAGCCGTCGTAATGCCGAATTTTCGTTAACACTTAGAAACCGAGCATGACAGTTAATATAATTTCCTGACCTTGGTAATATAATGACATTTCCTTATAGATCTCGATCCGTAGATCATTTTGGAAAACTAATCGAAACATTCTGACTTACGGTTTAGGAAAAATGGCCGATTTACTAAAAGTGGTTCGAAACCGTAAATGCGAGTTCGTAATTAAAATTGGATTCCCTTAACATAGTTAATTCAGTTGCGAATCGAGGTTATTAAATACTAGAGATAAAAAGGAAGGTGTGAGAAGAAACCACATGTCAAATGGATCGTTTTTCGATTTTATAAAAAAGTTCGAATCAAGGTTAAGTGCGAAGGAACCCCTTAGAGGAGCACTTGGTTATAACTTTGAGAACCACTTAGTAAAACGAGCGAACAAGATCCAATTGCTAAAACGAATCTTCGACCTAAGTATTTGTTGATTAACACCTAGTACGAGTCTAAAGCAAGCTAGTAATACCATAGTTGTGTCTCGCTTATGTGTTTAAGCGTTGATATACAAATAGAGTATCCAAGGGATTAACCGAATGTTTTCTTTGACCTTGTCTAGATTGTTTGACATTGTCACGTGCCCTACTACTTCTCGAATACCAGGCAAGTGTTCTAAACCATACTTTGTAGTATTGGTTCTATATTCCTGTTTTGCCATGTATAGAGTTACACAGTTTTGCAGTTATTGCTTATATTGCCATGTATATATAGTTGGCCTTCTGATTCACTTATAAGATTTGAGATGAATAGTTGTGAACCGGTGGATCTTGTAGCTCTAAGTATAAGAGCATAATTATTGTGTTCGACTCTAGATCGGGAGTCGGTATTTTGATATATATAAATAGTCGTGGAGACCCGGAGGGATTCCAGCGGCAAAGTACTATGTATTCTGAGGAATGTTAATTAGTATCATTATTATATTTTCAACAAGTATTTATTACTTGGTAAAGATTCGAGGATTGTTATTTGAGCATTATCTCCTTTGAGAAATATTAATCGAATATTATTTCATTTAAGAGTATTATTAAATACTTTACGATATACGATGCAAGGTATATGCATAGTTGTCTTGACTTGATATGTTGTCGTAATTGAATTGTGACTTTGATAAGATGACTTATAGACTAGATGAGATCTAGTATCTATAAGCCAGGATTATGATAGCCCTTAGCATAGGGCATATGTTTCTGAATATTTTGTTACGAACCGCGAGGCGGTGTATCATATACGATTTGAGATTATTTTCTGAGTATTATTTATCGAGTAAATAATATTCGAGGATTATATTTACGTGGAGAATATCATTTCAAATATTTATTTAAAGTATGATTTCATATCATCTATTATTTATTTATTAATGAATATTATTTTGAATATTCATTTCAAGGCTTTTCCAATTATTATTTGATGATCAATTACTTAATGGATATTCTCCCCAATACTCAGTTAAAGGTTTTTCCTATTATCATTTGGAGGATTACTCAGGTAGTGAATATTATTTTCAATATTCACTTTGAGATTTGAGTATAATTACTTTGATAAATGTTATTATTCAAATATCTTGATTTTAATAAATATTATTGTAAATATATAATTCAAGTTTAATTTCTTCTATTCTATGATTCATTATTAAATGAATATTATTTTGAATATTCATTTAAAGGTCTTTCTTATTATCCTTTAAGGATTGTTTAGTTATTGAATATTATTTTCAAGATTCCTTTAGATTGGATCATAATTCTTTTGTTAAACTATATCCGTCAGATATTTTGATTTAATAAATATTATTTGGATATTTATTAAATGCTTTCAATATAAATGGAATAGTTTATGTATATAAATGCATATTTGACTTCAATAATAATGAAGTATATTATGAGTTTTATTAAAGATATCTTGTATATCTCTGACTTCTGGATTTTCTATAAATTATGTTGAGAGCCTATCGTATTTTGCCTAACAAGGATTTTCAGAAAAATATCATAAGTATACTATTTAGGTCCCCCTGATTGCAAATCAACTTCTGGCCGTAATGGCGTCGTTTTCCTTCAAAATTGGGGAACCTTACTTGAGGAATTCGATTTTTATTTGACTTTTGGGTCATGAGATATTGTGGTTGAACTAATTCCAATCCAAGTATTATGAGTCATGGTGACTCTGGTTACTTCCTCAATACTCGAGGAGTAAATTCCTGGAACAAGTTTATATCCATTAACAAGCAGCAGCTTGGGAAATATTGGTGAATTTTTCCTTTCCAATTAGATACGACTACTTCGTGGAGTCTAATCAACGAGTATTATACTTGGGGAAAGGAGGATGAGCTTTACGTTTCAGAATCATGGATTTTACTCGAACTAGGAGTCGTGTAAGAGGCCGAGTCGCGCCGGTCCATCCCATTGGCCCAACCGTTGGCCGGGGAGATCCAGAAGGGCGGTAGACAATTAAATCCGTCGGTTCTTCCTTCTACCGGTAGTAAATCTAATTTGAGCTATACATGCTGCGACTGATCATCGTAGATGGAATAGCGAGCGCGGTGAATACTCCAGTATTAGTTCATCATCCAATTGTGGATATTTCTGCAACATGTACTGAAAGGTTTGCCGGTCATGTTGGCAGGGTTTTAAAAGTGTGAAAACTGATGTTACAATAACCTTCCTTATAACTTCATCTTTTAAGCTATATGCTGATATTCTGCTTATGGTTGATATAGCAGACATGATTTTTTGAAAAGGTTATTGGTGTGCTTTGAAACCTCATCCTTTTATAAAATGCAAGAAATGTTCATATTGCGATAAAGATTACAGATATATCATGAAAGATGATATTTATATATTGATTTTCTGCTTATCTTCTTTTCATAGCAGATATTTTGACGGAAAGGTCATTATTGTGATTATGAACTTATCATGTTCATTTACTGATTATTTTAATCATTATACTTTCCCTATTGAGGTTTCTTGGATACAGATATTTTATTAATGATATTAAGTATCCGTGGTATTATGAAAACCCCATGTATATGATGGGAGATTTTTGTGAACTCTAGTAACCATTTGCTGAGCAATTATTTCGCTCATACTTGTTTGTTTTTATATATATTAGCCTTTCAGAAAGAGGTAATCGGATGAGGATTATCTGCATAAGCTCGGAAGAAGCAGGCAGACTACCCTTATGAAGAAGACAGAATCCAGAACATCTATAGCTGAAGTAAGTTACATATGGTTTTATTAATGTGTAATATATATATCACATTGTATAGAGTAGAACTAGTTGCTGGTATACTTTTCAACGAAGCTATACTAGCGGGATAAGATTTGTTCAATGTAATTTGATTCAATGGATGTAATGAAGTGATTCATGTAAATATTTTAGTTCTTGTTTCTAGCCCTATAACCTATAAGATGCTTGGTAGTTGGGGTCTCAATGATGTACTTCAGTTATTCAATGATTACAGATGGATTAATGTTATTAAACAGGTAAATTGTTAATAAGGATTTCTGCGTGACGACCAAATCCCTGACCCCGGATTTGGGGGTGTTACAATCTCCAAGGGGTGTAGAAGTCTGTTGGGCCTCTGGTGCTCTGCTTTCACCTTCTGGCAGGTTAAGCATTTACTTACCCACTCTACAACGTCCTTTTTCATGTTGGTCCACCAATAGTACTCTTTCAAATCCCTATACATCTTGGTGCTACCGGGGTACACTGAGTACCTTGAGTTGTGTGCCTCATATAAAATTTCAGCCTTGAGTTCCTGATAATTTGGGACCCATATCATCCACATGTATCTCATGATCCCGTCTTTATCTTTTTCACACTTGATTTCTTCCCCAGTCATTAACTCCTCGGTCGAGTTCTTTTCTGCTTCTATCATTTGCTCTTGGCATAGCCTAATCTTTTCCAACAATGGGGGCTGGATTCGAATTTCCATCAACTTTTCTTGACTTTCTTCAGGCATCTTAATCTCAATTTTCAACTTCTCAAAGTCCTTTACCAATTCTTCCTCTGTAGTTATCATCTTGAGCTTCTCCTTCCGACTAAGGGCGTCAGCCACCACATTGGCTTTGCCCGGGTGATAACGAATCTCACAGTCGTAATCCTTGATTAGCTCTAGCCATCTCCTCTGGCGTATGTTAAGCTCTTTTTGCGTAAAAATGTACTTAAGGCTTTTATGGTCAGTGTAAATCTCACAATTTTCCCCATACAAGTAATGCCTCCAAATTTTTAAGGCAAAAGCGATTGCTACTAATTCTATATCATGGGTGGGGTATCGGATCTCGTAATCCTTTAATTGCCTTGACGCATACGCTATGACCTTACCGTGCTGCATAAGCACGCATCCCAATCCTTTATGTGAAGCATCGCTATAAATCACAAAATCTTCTTTTCCATCAGGCAACGCCAACACTGGGGCCGTTACCAACCTCTTCTTCAGCTCTTGAAAACCCTTCTCGCATTTTTCAGTCCATTCAAATTTCTCAGTTTTACGGGTAAGTCGATTTAATGGAGCTGCAATCTTTGCAAAATCTTGGACAAATCGTCTATAATATCCTGCTAACCCTATGAAACTCCTTACCTCTGTTGAAGTGGTTGGTCGTTCCCAATTTGAAACTGCCTCTATCTTGGAGGGGTCAACTAGCACTCCTTCTCTGTTGATTACGTGCCCTAAAAATTGCACCTCATTTTTCCAGAACTCACACTTTGAGAATTTGGCATATAATTGCTCCTTCCGGAGCGTCTCTAAGGTTATCCTCAAATGTTCAGCGTGTTCTTCCTCTGTCTTTGAGTAGATCAAAATATCATCAATAAAGACTATAACAAACTGGTCCAAATATTCCTTGAACACTCTAATCATTAAATCCATGAAAGCTGCTGGGGCATTAGTTAATCCAAATGACATCACCAAGAATTCATAACGCCCATACCTAGTACAGAAGGCAGTCTTTGGAATATCTTCAGGTTTAATCTTCAGTTGGTGATATCCGGTTCTCAAGTCAATCTTGGAGAAATACACAGCTCCCCTTAGCTGGTCAAACAAGTCATCAATTTTGGGTAACGGGTACTTGTTCTTTATGGTTAGCTTGTTCAACTCCCGATAGTCGATGTATAACCTCATACTCCCGTCCTTTTTTTTGACGAACAACACCGGTGTGCCCCAAGGCGACACGCTGGATCTTATCATACCCTTATCCAACATTTCCTGTAATTGCTTTGCTAGTTCTTTCATTTCCACTGGCGCCAATCGGTACGGGGCCTTGGAAACTGGCGCCGTCCCCGGGGCTAATTCGATAGCAAACTCAATTACTCTATCTGGTGGTAGTCCAGGAGGATCTTGAGGAAATACGTCTTCAAATTCGTTAACTACCGGAATATCTTGTATATTGGGCGCCTCTTTCTGGGTGTCTATAACGTAAGCCAAATAAGCTTCGTTCCCTTTTCGTAGCAGTCTCTTGGTCTGTGCCATGGTCAGAATGGTCTGGGTCTATCGTAGCCCCTTAAACACTATTTCCTTCTTCCTTGGGGTTTTCAACTTAACCCTTTTACCCTTACAATCTATCTGCGCATGATTCCGAGACAACCAGTCCATTCCCAGAATAACATCGAATTCCCCTAACTTGAAAGGGATCAAGTCAACATAGAAGGATCGTCCTCCTATTTCTATTTTGCAATCGGGGTGGATCTGATTAACTGGGACGACTTCCTGATTAGCTATCTCTACTTGCACAGACTCCCTTAGCGGTTGAGTTTTAAGTTTTAATTTATGCGCAAAATCTCTAGATATAAAAGACTTAGTTGCTCCAGAATCAAACAAAACATTTGCATTGACTGAATTGAGGGAAAATGTACCTACTATCACATCCGTGTCTCTCACGGCATCTTGCACTATCATGTTAAAAGTTCTAACAGTTGGTGGCCTATTGGAGGCAACTTTACTTGCCCCTGAGGCTGCTGGTTTGTTCATTGGGAAATCCTTCCTCATGTGCCCTGGACGTCCGCACTGGAAACATGTATTGTTCTTACTAGCAGTAGGATTAACCGCGGTACACCTGTTGAAGTAGTGACCCACTCGTCCACACTTATAATAGACGGACTGCTTCTGATTGCATACTCCAGGGTGCCTTTTCCCACAAGTTGTGCATGCTGGTAGTGGAGGTTTGGAAAAGTGAGAACGGGACATTCCTAACTGCTGGCCGCCCTGGCTCACAGTTGCACTCACAGATGGTTTAAACCCAACAATCCTCCCAGGTGGGGATACTGCTCCTCGGTTGAACCTATTCGGGGGTCTTCCTCATGCGGAACCTCCGCCCATACTGGCATGCTTTCTCTTTAATCCCCCTTTCTCTCTTTCTCTCTGTGCCTGATCACTACCTGCTTCCACAATGGTCGCCTTTTGCACCAAGGTGGCATAATCAGTAATCTCTAAAACTGCCACTCTGTTCTGAATCCACTGTTTCAGCCCTTGCTGAAACCTGCTAGCTTTCTTTTCTTCAGTGTCCACAAACTCTGGTACAAATCGTGATAACTCAGTAAACTTGGCTTCATAATCATCCACTGTTATATTGTTCTGCTTCAGTTCCAAAAACTTAAGTTCCATCTGGGTTTTCATGAACCTCGGAATGTACTTCTCAAGAAACAACTGTTTAAACCTATCCCAGGTTACTATAGCATCTGTCACCATATTCTTCTTGGCTTCCCACCAATAATTGGCCTCACCTTTTAGCAGGTAGGTAGCAAAAACAGTCTTCTGGGCCTCATCAATACTTAGAATCTCGAAAGATTTCTCCATTTCCGTGACCCAGGCCATAGCCTCTACAGGATCAGCCGACCCGTGAAACTCTGGGGGTTTGAGGGACTTGAAGGCTCGGAAAGAAGTGGCCACATTGGTATTGTTTCCTTGGGGTGGTTGGGGATATTGGTTCAAATTCTGCCTAAGCAGATCCATAAATTGTCCCATGGGGTTTCTGCCCTGGTTCTCCCGATGCTGTTCAACTTCAGTTTCCCCTTCTTCTACTTCCTCTTCGAACTCCGCAGTATAAAAGGTTTCATCCCCCATCCCATACTGGGAATCCTCTTATTCATTGTAATCCTGGTCCTGTTCCTCATTATACTCAAGGTTTTCCTCAGGTTGATTGTGACTTTCTTGGTCAGTAGATTCATGGGGGTTAGCCCTAGTACTCATTCTTCTCGGAGGCATTTTACTGAAAATTTGGAGAATATACATTAGGTTTATTTACCTAATTTAGAGGGTTTCTCCTCACGATATCGATGCATAATTGGATTTAGGATCCCACAGTTCTATATATCATGGCAGATTTTAATCGAACGCAGTATATGCAAATATAATAGAACAAGCTAATGAATTGCGTCGTAGAGGTACTGAAGTGACTGAAAAGGGAAATAAATATATACCAGGTACCAAATGGTACAATATCCGACATACAACAACAATTTTAAAAAGAACAACCATCCGAATAATAACTAGTCAAAAGTGAAATAAGCTGTCTATCTGTCTAGTCTGCAACAGGGAACTACATGCTGAAACTATCCCTACCAAAAATCGGCGCTACTATGCCGTACAAGACTAGACAACTAGACCAATTCATCACTATCACTGCAGTCAGCCACGATGGTGGACCAAAAATTGAACCCTCCTCATAGCAAGGCGAAATATCTCCTCTGCATTAGCCCTGGATACCATTCCGTGACCATCACTGGGTAACTGTCGCACCCTTATACGAGCCCTAAGCCCTATGCCGGTCACCTGCCTGTACATCTCTCTAGCCCTGGAACGTCCTCTGCCCTGGTTCTCCAACCGAGCCTCCCTCTCTACCGCTAGCTCTCTGCGGGACTCTGCTAATCGGGCCTCAGCTATGGCCAGATCTATAGTCAATCGGTTCACCAAGAAGCGATGCACTTCCACAGGTATCCCCTCAAGTGGAATATGGGGCGGAGTAGAGGGATCTGCCGGCTGTGCGGCCTCAGCCTACTGTGGCTCTGGGGTCATATCAGTATCCCCTTCCATCCCTCTAACATCAGGTACACGCTGGTCCTCCTCAGAGTCCTCCTCATCAATATCCTCAGTAACTATCTCAGTACCCTCTCTTTCCTGGACCTCCTCCGGGTCCCCCTCCTCCTCAGACTAAATAACATCTGTATCAGCATCAACCTGGACCTCAGGGTCCTCCTGGGCAGCCATGTCGCTCGCCTACACAAGACGAACTTATATTACTATCATGATACTTAAAAGTTCCCATAAGGGTTTTAGGTGAACTTGGCAAGAGTTCTTATTATATTAATGAATTTATTATTATACAGCGTCGCCTTATCTCTTGGGATATATAACTCTCTCTCTGATACCATTTCTGTAACACCCCCAGATCCGGGGTCCGGGATCGGGTCGTTACGATCTTATTTTCCATGTTTGATACTTAACTTGAATCCACAATAAATAAATCACATGCTGTGACCCCACAATAATAACCACTCACACACACACAGTTATAGTCCCAAAGATGAAATTGAAATAAGTCTCACATTACGGTTCCACGAATATAAGTTATTACAAACCAAAATGATAACATCATAAGTTTAAGAGTTTGCCATTGATTAACATTATTGATACATATAATTAAACTGGTAACCCAAAGGCTGCTGATCTATGCTACCTCACCAATGGCAGCGATGATATCAGTGGGTAGTCCTGTGGGGCGGGTAACCTGCTTGCGTTGAGTGTGCCTGACGCGAGCCGTGTGACCTAGCTGTTGTTGTGACATAGTAATAAGCAAGGGTGAGCAATAGCCCACCAA
Source organism: Kitagawia praeruptora (assembly GCA_037693485.1). NCBI lineage: Eukaryota > Viridiplantae > Streptophyta > Magnoliopsida > Apiales > Apiaceae > Kitagawia > Kitagawia praeruptora. Next base: position 120,614,432 of record CM075352.1, read on the forward strand.
TAATAATATAACTGTACAGTGATATGTGTAACAGTTCAAAGATATATTTTGAAACCATATGCCATGCATTAGAGAAAATATTGCCAGTTCAATATAAAGGATGAAGTTACAAGGTAACTCAATAGGTATATATTTCGTGGAAGCATGTGCTATGCCAAAATAAGCAAGATAACATCATTTTCATAAAAATAGGAACTTGCAAGAAAGATATTGCAATTCCGGTTTGAAATACTTTTCAACTCTGCCAACTAAGATGATGTTGGAGAAAATTTCCAACATTGAGTGATGAACTAATACTGGAGTTTGACGCGCCGGGAGACATAGCATTTACACGATGATCAGTCGTATGTTATGCTCCCCCACCTCTTGTTTACTACATGTAGAAGGAAGCACCGAAGGATTTACTTGTCTACCGCCCTCTGGAACCCCCTCGGCCAACGGTTGGGCCATTTTGCTGGACCGGCGCCGGTGGGTCACTTACGCATCTCCTAGTTCATTTCACATCCATAACTTTGAAACATAAAGTTCTTCTCCCTTTCCCCAAGTATAATACTTGTTGATAAGACTCCACAAAGTAGTCGTATCTAATTGGAAAGGAAAATTCACCAATATTTCCCAAGCTACCGCTTGTTAATGGATACCAACTTGTTCCAACATTCTTACCCCTCGAATAATGAGTGGGTATACATAATTCCATGAATAATAGCAACCAAGTTGCGAGTGAAACGAATAATTCATGACCGGGCAGTCACAAGACAAATAACATTCCTCAAGTAAGGTTCCCTTACAATAGAATTGCAGGAAGAAGGGAATTACTGAGAACCTTCCTTGATATAGTAATAATAATAATAAGATTCTAAATTAATTTATATAATATTCAAAGGTCGATGATATTATGTGAATGAAGCAAATCATTTTTGAAACGAGTTAGAAGAATTAAATAAATATTCCAAGAATATTTATTAAGTCACAGATATCGGAAAAGTATTGCTCGGAATAATCTTGAATAAATATTCAGAATAATATTCATTGAACAAATAATGAATATTCAAATTAATAATGATATTTAGTGATGAAATAATCATCAAATGGATATTTGAAATAATATTCACTGAATCAATAATGAATATTATACTTAAGAATGATACTCATTGATGAAATAATGATCGACTGAATATTTGAGACAATATTTATTGAACAAACAATGAATATTCAACTCAGTAATATTTATTGAAGAAATGATTATCGAAGGAATATTTGAAATTATGTTCAATAATTGAATCGACTTTAAATGAATGTCGAAGATAATATTCATCGTCTCAAGGGAATATTTTGAATAATATTTGTCGAATAACTGGAGTTCGAATCAATGTTCAACTAATATTTATAAAATAAATAGAGATTGAATGAATATTCGAAATAATATTCATTTGAATATATAAGGCTCGAATGAATATTAAAATAATATTCATTAAATAAATAACTCGAATGAATATTCAAAAATAATATCTATTGAGTAAATAAGAACGAATATTCTTTAAGTTAATAACTTAACTGAGGGTTCGAAATAATATTCGAATAATAAATCGACTTTAGATGAATATTAAAGATAAAGTTCATCGAATAAATATCTGATGAATAATCCGGATAATATTTATCAAATAATCTCAAAGGAATATTCCAATAATATTTGCCAGATAATAAATGGAAAATATTTACTTAAATATTTTCCTCTGAAAATAATATCAATATATCAAGAAATAACGACTCCCGATCTATAATCAAAGAAGGAGATTTAACTGCCCTTCGCTTAAGGGTCTTAGTGATATCCGGCTTATAACTGATATATTAACTATCTAGCTTATAAGCCAACAATAATTCCAGGAACAAGTAGATCAATATGACTTTAAAAGTAGGCATGCATGCTATGGCATATGTATAACAGAAAGCATATATATGTATTCACAACAACAGCCTTTTAAAAAGGGTTTGAAACTTGCCTGGGAATCGAGTACGGGTAGGGGTAGTGGTAGCGTGTCCCGGGTCAGCCTGATGATCTATAAATAGCCAAAGAATTCGGGATTAATCACTTAACAACTTTCAAAAGGTTAAGTATAAACTTAACTTAAATCGAAGTACGTTTTCAAGTCGTTTCGTTATACCCCTCTAATTCACTCTTATTATTGCTTTTATTATCCGACACTTGTTCGTTAATAAAGCATGTCATTACCCTTACATATGGTAAGTATTTGATTTGTAAAAGTTTTAAAGTCGAAAGATTATACCTCGAGATTTATCGATCGTTTTCTAAGTGGTTTACCGTAGTTATAACCAAGTATACTCTTTAGGGGTACTTTCGTACTTAACCTTGATTCGAACATTTTAATGAAATCAAAAACGATCTTTTTAATACGAGGTCTTCTCTGACACCATCCTTATGATCTCTAATATTTAATTACCAAGATTCGCCACTGTGATACTTATTTTACACGGTTCAATTTCAATTACGAATTCGCATTCTCGGTTTCGAACCCCTTATATTCGATCGGCCATAACTCCTAAACCGTAAGTCCATTTTATGCGATCTTTATATCAAAACGAAGCTTTTAACATTATCTAGCTAACCATGGCAGAATATGAAACTGGACAGTGAGTTTTATTAACTGTCAAGATCGGATTTCAAGATTAAACGAAAATCGGGCATTACGACGGCTATAAATCGAACGTTCTAATAATCGTAACACCAAAACCAAGCCACACCGGGCACCAATACAACTTCTACACATGATTCTCATCTCAACAAGTTCAATAACACAATATTATACCAACATAATCATCCTCTCTTAAATCCATTAGATCTACTACATAATCATGTTTATAACATCACTAACATGCTACTAACACTTAAATCTATCAAGAACATGCATAAACTCAAAGTAGACCTAGGGTTTCAAGATCATTATACCTTCTTGAGAGTGTGATCTAGCCTTACAAAGCTTTTTTTGGTCCTTGCCTAGCCTTAATGAACCTTAGATCAACCAAAGAAACAAGAAAAATCAAATTAGTTCTTGAAAAGCACTATTCATCATCATCTTTGATGATTTTTTTTAAAATGGAAAAAGAAGAGATTGAAGCTAGGATTTTTAGGAGATCATTTATTTGAAATGTAAGTCTCACCATAAAAGTTTGGAGATCAAACAAGGAGTGTAAGATGGAATTTGGATCTTGAATTTATGGAAAAGTCAAATGGTGCTTCTTGGGAGAGTTTTGTGTTCTTTGCTTGGTTGATGTGATGATAATGCATAAAGTGAAATGTTTGTTGATAATATCTCATCTTGGAGTTGCTTTATTAAAGGTGTGATGCATTGGGTGATGTATTTGATCAAGTGGACAAGTTGCATGCAAGTGAAATATCTTGCATCTTGGTTGGATTTGCTAAGTACTTGGTTGATCACTTGATTCTAGTTACTCTTGTAACTATATTGGTTACTAGATCTTTTCTAGTGGCTTGTGCATGACTCTTGCTCCCTCTGCTTGTTTCTTTGTCCGTTTATTGCTTAATTCGTTGATCGTTCGAGGGAATAACTCATTCGTTTCTAGTTAGGGTTTCACCGAAAACCTTCTTAATATTTATAATACTATTCTTCATCTTTCTTAATACTTCTCGAATTTAATTTCCTTAAATCCCTTTTATAAACCCTTCAGCCTTGCAGTGTCCAGGGAATTCTCGGAGAAAATAAAAGTGATATTTTTCTGAATCCGACAGCTTTTACATACACTTATTTTCCTCCTGGATCACTAATATGAACTCAGAAATCCGTTCCAAATACCGGATATAGCATTATTATAATAATATTCCAAATTCCACCAAAATCACTATTCATCACTTGTTAGGAATAATTCATGAGTTGTGATGTTAAGAATAGAATTTTACTTATACTTCTTGTATATCCTGATTTTATAAAGGATTTAGCACTTTGTATAGGAAATATGTGTTAGACAGTTATCTGTAAAGTTTAGTCAGGAATGAACAGTGCATCAAGTACTACATGTCAGGAACTGAGATTGAATCCTGATATGTTAAGTCAAATACTGATCAAGTACTGATAGGATGGTCAGATCCTGATGTAAGAGGGAATCCTGATATCAGTCGTGTTACTGATGATGTCATTATGGATGCTACAGAAACTGGCAAGTGCTATAAAACAGGATCTTTGTTTGAAGAACAAGCAAGAAGATATTATGAAGGGAAGAATTTTCTATTGATGGAAACTATCAACTGGACGGCAGAACATTGTCATGTATAGATTATCCTTCCGTAATTAGTTGATTGGAAGCATTATAAATACTCTCTCTATATCATTGTAAAAAGAGTCGAACAAGTGTAAGTCGTAAGTTCGTGTGCATAGCTCTGTATAACGTTTGTATTCGAGAGTTCAAAACAAACAGAGAGAAATTTATTTTGTCAGCAGCTGCTAAAGGTATTTGTACACCTTTGGTAGAGTTTGTATTTGATCTTATTAATACAAACAGTGTTTGATTCATTCGTTTATTCTTGTTCATATAACCAAGCAAAAATCAGACACGATTATATAACTTGTATTCAACCCCCCCTTCTACAAGTTATTAGAGTTAACAATTGGTATCAGAGTAGGCTGATTTCGAATAATCATAAAGATCTGCAATCATGTCTGGTTACAAGGATGGGAATACTAAGATTCCCATGCTCAAGAGAAACGAATATACTCTATGGGAAGTAAAGATGTTGCATCATCTGGAAGCAACAGATCCTGATTATCTTGACAGAATCAGAGATGGACCTTTTGTTCCAACAAAGGTCGTTGGATAAGCAACTGTTGATGGTGTGGTTGTTCCAGAACATACAGTAGAGAAGCCAAAATCTGAATGGTCAGATAAGGACAAGGAGAATGTTCTTAAAGATGCTAAAGTGAGAAACATATTATTCAACAGTCTTGATTCTGTTCTCACTAACTATGTTCTCTCTTGTAAAACTGCTAAGGATATATGGGATAATCTTAAGGTTCACTGTGAAGGAACTAAGCCTGTCAGGAAGAATATGAGGACACTACTTATACAACAGTATGAGTACTTTGAATCCAAGTCTGGTGAGTCACTTACTGTTAGGAATAATTCATAAGTTGTGATGTTAAGAATAGAATTTACACATTATACTTCTTGTAATCCTGATCTTATAAAGGATTTAGCACTGTATATAGGATTTATGTGTAAGACAGTTATCTGTATAGTTTAGTCAGGAATGAACAAGTGTATCGGAGACTACATGTCAGGAACAAAGGGCAAATCCTGATGACGGTCCAATACTGATGGTTGATCAGATACTGATGCAGTGTACAGATCCTGATATCAGTCGTGTTACTGATGATGTCATTATGGATGCTACAGAAACTGACAAGTGCTATAAAACAGGATCGTTGTTTGAAGAACAAGCAAGAAGATATTATGAAGGAAAGAGTTTTCTATTGAAGGAAACTATTGACTAGAAGGCAGAACATTGTCATGTATAGATTATATCTTTCTGTTATTAGTTGATAGGTAGCATTATAAATACTCTCTCAATATCATTGTAAAGAGCGAGTGAATCGAACAAGTGAATGTGCGTAGCTCTGTATAAGGTTTGTATTCGAGAGTTCAAAACAAACAGAGAGAGATTTGTATTGTCAGCAGCTGCTAAAGGTATTGTACACCTTTGGTAGAGTTTGTATTTGATCTTATTAATACAAACAAGAGTTTGATTCATTCGTTTATTCTTGTTCATATAATCAAGCAAAAAATCAGACACGATTATATAACTTGTATTCAACCCCCCCTTCTACAAGTTATTCGAGTTAACAATTGGTATCAGAGCAGGTTGATTTCGAGTAATCATAAAGATCTGCAATCATGTCTGGTTACAAGGATGGGAATACTAAAATTCCTATGCTCAAGAGAAACGAATATACTCTATGGGAAGTAAAGATGTTGCATCATCTGGAAGCAACAGATCCTGATTATCTTGACAGAATCAGAGATGGACCTTTTGTTCCAACAAAGGTCATTGGACAAGCAACAGTTGATGGTGTGGTTGTTCCAGAACATACAGCAGAGAAGCCAAAATCTGAATGGTCAGATAAGGACAAGGAGAATGTTCTCAAAGATGCTAAAGTGAGAAACATATTATTCAACAGTCTTGATTCTGTTCTCACTAACTATGTTCTCTCTTGTAAAACTGCTAAGGATATATGGGACAATCTTAAAGTTCACTGTGAAGGAACTAAGCCTGTCAGGAAGAATATGAGGACATTACTTATACAACAGTATGAGTACTTTGAATCCAAGTCTGGTGAGTCACTTACTGATACCTTTGATAGGTTTACAAAACTCATCAATGAGATGGCCATGCATGGTAAATATTATGACTTGGAGGATATGAATACAAAGTTCATGAAAGCTTTGCCTGATTTCTACAATGAGAAGATATCTGCGATCGAGGAAGCTAATGATCTGGATGAAATTTCATTAGAGGCAATATATGGAAAATTGAGAGCTTATGAACTTGACAAGCAGCAGAAGAAGAGCAGGAATGAAGGAAAGATGAAGACTATTGCACTTACTGCTCAATCTGAAGTCAAGAAGCTTCCTGAAGAACAACATGAAGAGATTGCTGTAAAGAATTCAAGGAAGAAGAAAAGCAAAGAAAGTTCTGAGTTAGAGACTACTGATATGGACTCTGACAATAATGATTCTGAATCTGATATGCAAGAACTATTTGCTATATTTGCTAAAGCTTTCAAGAAAGGAAGATTCAACAGGAGAAGATTTAGCAAAGGACCTTTTCAAAAGAAGGAGGAGAAGAAGAGTGACAAAAGCAAAAGTACAATTGTCAAGCTTGATAAGGCCAAGATCAAATGCTTTAACTGCAGCGAGCTTGGACACTTTGCTAGTGAGTGTAAGAAGCCTAGGAATTCAGGAAAGGGTAATGCACTTATGGTCACACAGAAGGATTGGGCTGATTCCAGTGACTCTGAAGATGAATTGGATTATGACAACATTGCATTGATGGCCAATAGTTCAGACAAACCTGGATCTCCAAAGAAAACTTCTCCATCCTCTGTTAAGGTATCACTTCACTCTCTTGATTCATTTGATAGCTTAAATTCTAATGAAATTAGATCTATCCATGCTGAGTTTAAGAATCTTATGACTAATTTTAGAATTCTTACTTGTGAAAGAGATGAACTTAAGGTTAAGAATGATAAATTAGTTGATAGAAATAATTTTCTTGAATCTAAATTAATTCAAATGGAAGAATACAAGTTAAGTTCTGATAAAGCTAAGCATGATTATAGTGTTATTCTTGAGGCTTATGACTATGTCTGAAAAGAACTAGAAGAAGAGAGAGATGTGATTAAGACCATTAACAATTCCAGTAAGAAGACAATAGAAATCTTTGAGAGTGGAATTCATGGTAAGGTTAATGGTTTAGGTTTTGATAAGGCTAGATAAGAAGAAAAAGTAGCTATTGTCAATGATGATAGTAAGGTAGAAGCTAACACATCTAAATCTGAAGGTAAGAAAATTGTTTCTGAACCTAATCATGTTAAATTTGTTGATTCAAAAGGTACCCCTGTTGTACACAAAAGGATTAACAATAGTAATTCAGATGAGAAAGTGTTAGAGAAACCTAAGAATGTAAACATAGGGTTTCTGTCTAAGTCTCAGTTGAAACAGAGATTAGATGGTCTTTCAGAGTCTAGCAAGATCAAGAGAAATAGGAATGGAAAAGAAGGTATTAACAAAGAGAATAATTACAAGAATGTACCTGATGCACCTAGGAAAAAATGCTATAAGTGTGGAAATCATAATCATTTGGCCCTAGACTGCAATCAAAAACCTTCTTGGAAAACTTAGTCCAGATTCCCCAAGACTCAGAAAATTCAATACCAGCCACAAAAAGCTTGTTATCATTGTGGTAGTCTACTTCATTCCATTTACATGTGTAGAGAATATCATGAACTGTATTATGACTATTATTCTTTGAAATCTGAAACTCCTAGTCACAAACAGTTTGTGAAATTAGAGTCTAAAGTTGACTCTGCAACAGGTAAAATAAAAGCAAAATTTTCAAAGCCTGTTGTCTCTAAATCTAGTAAGAAAGGATCCAATCAAAGTTGGGTCCTAAAAAATTCTAACTAGTTACTTTTTGTTTGCAGGGCACAGGAAAGAAGCATTCAATTATCTTGGACAGTGGATGCTCTGGACATATGACTGGAAAGAAGTCCCTGCTTACAAAGTTTGAGAGGAAAGCTGGCCCAGTAATATCTTTTGGAGATGGCAACAAAGGAGAAACTCTGGGATATGGCTCAATTATTTTGGGGAATGTCATCATAGAAAATGTAGCACTGGTTGAAGGCTTGAAACATACTCTTTTAAGCATAAGTCAACTGGGTGATAAAGGTTACAAATCAATCTTTGACAGAGAAGGATGCAAAATCTTGAATATGCAGAATGGAGACATTGTTCTAACTGGTCAAAGACATGGTAACATATATGAAGCCAGCTTAAGTGATACATCTAAAGGAATTGTTAGATGTCTCTACAGCAAAGCAACAAGTGATGAAAGCTGGAATTGGCACAAGAAGCTCTCACATCTTAATTTCAAGAAGCTTAATCAACTTGTTAAACACAATTTGGTGAGAGGCCTACCACAGGCAAATTTTGTGCAAGATGGACTTTGTGATGCATGTCAGCTTGGAAAGCAAAGAAGAACCACTTTCAAGAGCAAGACTGAAAATTCAATTACTGAACCATTTCACATGCTACATCTTGATCTGTTTGGTCCAGTAAACATTATGTCTATCAGCAAGAAAAGATATGCTCTAGTTATGGTGGATGATTTCACAAGGTTCACATGGGTGTTCTTTCTACACAAGAAGGATGAAGCTCCTCAGCAAATCATTGAACTCATCAAGAATATCCATAATAACTCTGAGTACAAAGTCAAAGTACTTAGGAGTGACAATGGAACAGAATTCAAGAATTCTACAATGGAGGGGTTTTGTGCAGACAATGTAATCATTCAACAGTTTTCTGCACCTGGTACACCTCAACAGAATGGTGTAGTGGAAATAAAGAACAGGACTCTCATAGAGGCAGCAAGAACCATGCTTGCAGATGCAAAACTTCCAACCTACTTTTGGGCAGAAGCTATTAACACTACATGTTTCACTCAGAACTGTACCTTGGTCAATAGACATGGAAAAACTCCCTATGAGATGATCAAAGGAAAGAAACCAAGTGTGAAATATTTTCACATCTTTGGATGCAAATGCTATGTCCTAAAAGTTCATCCAAAACAACTTGGAAAATTTGAAGCCAAATCGGATGAAGCAATTTTTCTAGGATATTCAGCATCTAAGGCCTTCAAAGTTTATAATCTCAGAACTCACATTGTTATGGAATCAATTCATGTTGCATTTGATGATAAGAAATTTGGAATTTTGCAAACTGATGAAAGCCATGACAAATTGGAATTTGAAAATCTGAAGAATTCTGAGATACTCTCAAGTGATGATGAAGGTTCTCCAGAAGGAATTTCTATTGCTTCTCAAAGGAATGCTACTGTTGAGGGGGAGCAAATAAATCAAAGAGAACACAGTGATCATCAGGAGCAGACTAGTCTTTCAGAGTCTACTCCATCAGGAACTGACCTTTCAGAGTCTATTGAGGAAAGATCAGTAACTAGCAGCAATATGGAATCTACTGATTCTATTGATCAAAGGAGAGTTTTTGAAGGTAGAGAGAATTCTTCTACAAGGGATACCACTAACTTAGGGGGAGAGACTAGCAGAGTTAATCTACCACCTGTTAGAAAATGGACAAAGGATCATACTGAAGATTTGATAATTGGTGATCCAAATAGTGGTGTTCGAACTAGAAGATCAATTCAAAATGAATGCTTGTATAGTTGCTTTCTCTCAAAGAATGAACCTAAGAAGGTTGAAGAAGCCTTACAGGATCCTGATTGGGTAGTTGCAATGCAAGAGGAGTTAAATGAGTTTGAGAGAAACAAAGTCTGGAAACTGGTACCAAGAACTAAAGATAGATCTATTGTTGGTGCAAGATGGGTTTTCAGAAACAAGCTAGATGAATCTGGTATGATTGTAAGAAACAAAGCAAGACTGGTGGCCAAGGGTTATTCTCAGGAAGAAGGCATTGATTATGATGAGACATTTGCACCTGTAGCAAGATTGGAAGCAATCAGAATGTTTCTTGCATTTGCAGCTCATTCAAAATTCAAGGTATACCAGATGGATGTAAAGAGTGTTTTTCTAAATGGCAAACTTGATGAAGAAGTGTATGTAGAACAGCCACCTGGATTTGTTGATCCAAAGTTTCCAAATCATGTCTACAAACTTGACAAGGCACTCCATGGACTAAAGCAGGCACCAAGAGCATGACAGGAAAAGCACTACAGGTACATGTCAATTCTTGGGAAATAGATTGATTTCTTGGGCAAGCAAGAAACAACAATCTGTTTCAACCTCAACTGCAGAAGCTGAGTACATAGCAGCAGGCAGTTGTTGTGCACAGCTCCTTTGGATAAGAAATCAGTTGCTGGATTATGGTATGACACTTAGTAATATTCCTATGTTTTGTGATAATACTATTGCTATTAAAATTGCAGAAAATCCAGTTCAACATTCAAGGACTAAGCACATTGATGTCAGGTATCATTTTATTAGAGAACATATTGAGAATGGTACTGTGGAACTTCATTTTGTTCCTACTGACAAACAGCTTGCAGATATTCTAACTAAACCACTTGATGAGACTACATTCAGTAGACTAGTTAGTGAGTTAGGAATGTTAAATTTTTAAATCTGTAACATCTGCAAAAGTAGCAAGGTATGTTGTTCTTAGCTTATAGACTTGATATTCCTGTCAGGATCTATATTTGATTGTTAAATGCTTTAGCTATAACACTTTGCCTTGATAAATTTCAGTATGATAGACTTGTTAATAATCATCAGGATTAGATTTGTTATCAGAATGCTGACGTCATCAGTATTGTGTCAGTATCAGGATTATGAAAATTGTTTCAGATCCTGACGTTTACTTTGTGTAGTAATCTGATTCTGTGATGTGTTAAGTCTATGCCAGCAAGTTTTGATATTTGCATACTGATAATTTATACATCATTCAAAAATCAAAAGACAAGTAGATAACAAGAAACTGTATTTTCATTAATAGAAATCATTACATGGAAATGAAATACAACATCTTTTTGTCAAAATTTCTATTGATAATTCTGTACTTGTCTATTGATATGAACTCTGAGGTACAGGACAAGGAGCATCTCAAGAAATCCATCAGGGGATGAAAGCCTCGTTTGCTCTTGGATTCCTTGTCTGGGCGACTTGAATGAGAGCAGCTAACTTAAATGTATAGCATCCCCATCAAGATCAACCTCAGACTCTCGGCCAAATTCTTCATCCTCAAGTTTTGAGGAGGTTAGGGGAAGATTGTATCCAACAGATGGATGTTCTAGGAGAAACCTCTGGATATTATCGAAAACCAATCCATTTATGATTAGTTCGATGAGAAGAGTCATTTGTTCAAAGAGATGATCAAGAACAGGATGTTCATCGATCGAGAAAGATCTGAAAAATGGGTTTGAAAAGAATTTTGGTTTGAGAACCATTGTTGAGAAGAAAAGAAATTGAAAGGTTATGGAGAATGGCATAAGGCGTCTGGTTCTTTTAAAGAAAGACGTGAGAAGCTGAGCAGTCACTTGGAAGTTTTAATGAAGTCAAATGCTAATTATTGCATGTGACTGTGTTTCTTGTTTTCAAGAAATATTGAAAATATCTAACCAATTGATTTTCTGTTCAGATTAATTGTTTATTTTCTTTTTCAGATAAAAGAAAAATGCCACGTGGAAAACTCCATATTAAGTCTCTGATGATATTGATCAGGATTTCATGTGTGACCATCAGGATTTGAAAATTATATTTTTAAATCACATTGCATTTTGTGATTTTTTTGATGAGAGGTCATCAGGAAAAGGAAGCTGATCAGTATTGCTTATTTATACCCTGATTTATTTCATGAAAATCAATTTTGGATTTTATTTTCCAAAAATCGTGGGTAACCGCATTTTTCAGGGACTGACACCTGTCAATCTACGTGTCAACGTGGGATAGTGGTCTGAAAGATTTGTGAAATATATTTGTTTTGAAACTCTAATCGTGTAATTGCTTTCTCTAATTTTACATTCTCTAAAGCAAAAATCACTCTTGAGTTTTCAAAATCACTAATCCATTTCAAGAATTTTTCAAGTTTCTTTTCAGATCAAAAATGGCAGCTCAGAGAAGATTACCTAAATCAGTAGCCTTCAAGTTTGGTGACTTTGATTTTATGACAAACAATCATGTTGCAGCTATCACCAACAAGGAAGGAGTGTCATCTGATTTTCATCCAATCATGGACTTTCTGGCGTATGGACCATTAAGTTATGCATTGACAGCATCTCCACAGATTAATCAAATAGCTATTTCACAAGCTTGGAAGAATGCTGAGGTAATTGATTCTACTCAGAGTCAATCAGCAAAAGAGAATTTTCTCTGACATTACAAAGAAGGACAATGAAAAGAATCTAGATGAAATACCTGCAATTCATTATCCACATTATTTTCAGGTAATTCTTAAAACTCATCTTCCTACTTTCTATAATTCTTCTTTCTTTTGTGGTGAAATGGCTCAGGAATCTCAATTGGAGGAGAACCCACCTGTGTCTACCCAAGTAGCCCAAAACATTATAGTCTCTGAAACAATTCAAGAACCAAATTTTGATCCACAGCCTATTGTTTCAAAGAAACCAACCTCTGGTGTTTCTCAAAAGACATCAGTTGTAAGGAAGAGAAGATTTGTTGTGTCAAGTAGTAGTAGTAATTCTAGTGAAGATGATGATGATTTAACTCTTGCTGAGAGAGCAGAATTAAAGGCTGCAATTCAACTTTCTTTGTTAGCACAAAGAGATGAAAAACCTAGTCACAGCCAGGCTGCAGTCTCTCAAAAGGCTGTAGTTCATAAAAAGGGAAAACAGTTACTAGATACTTACTCTCAAAAGACTGTGTCTATTGAACAAAGATCTCATCCCAAGATCACTTCTGTGTCTACACCTCTTGAGTCTTCTCAGGATAAATCTTTTGCTCACTATATCAGGAGAACATGCAAGGAGAAAGATTCAATTGTCACCTACACACACAGAGTCTAGTCCAACTAATATCATGCAGGTTTCTACAAATCAAGCTACATCTATGTCAGTATTTGACAAGAGAGATCTGGATATTGATTCTTCATGGGAAACTACATTATCATACAGACTGGCTATGGGACTAATTTCTCTCAAAGTGAAGTTGTCAAGGCCTGTTCTAGATTTTCTGGTTGAAAGAGTACCAAAACTTTTATTTCCAGATGAATATGGACTTCTACATCAAAGACTTGACTTAATGAAGATGTATTTCTATGTGTCTGTCAGAAGACAATTAGTCAAGAAATTTGGACTCTCGAAGCATGGTGCACTTCAATCACTTCATGCATATTTATTTGACAAGGATGTAATTATTGAAGATGCTTCAGCTCAAGGTGAACAACTGGAGGAAGTAGATAGAGGAATGCAGTCAACAGAAGATACTATTGCACCAGTGGTGAATAGTAGGAAAGATCAGATCATAGTCACTGTAACACAAGAACCATCTAGTCAGAGGAAGGATGACTCAGGAGCTGTGATAGCTGATGTTGAAAGGACTTCTGTGATGACTGAGAATGCAAGTGAGATACCCTATGATATGGGAGGAATGACTTTGGTTGATTTTTCTGAAGATCAAACAAATTTTGTTCAGTCAGAGTCTATCCACCTTGAGGGTGTGTCTCAGCAAACAACACTTAAAGACGGTGATGTACTAACTATGGTGTCTAATGAAGTATTACTGAAGACATCAGAGTCTAGTAAAGAACCTGAAAGTGGTATACTGGAGCCTGTAGTTTCTGAAAGGAAAGAAGATGATTGTAAGGATTCAGAGACTATAGCAGCTCACTCCTTGGAGAAAACCTCAAGCCACATGCCAAATGAGGAACCCTCTCTCCATGTGAGTTCAGGTATAAAAACTCCTTCTAAACTCTATTTTTCTGTAGGTCATGAGAGCACTTATCTAAATTTGAGTGATACACTTGAAAAGATGGACTTATATCCACAATTTGAGCGGCTGGCTCCTGACCAGGCAAAAGGTGAGGTAGAAAGAGTGTTGACTTTAGTAAGTCAAAGTGAGAATGAGGATATGGATGATCAACTCCATAGTGAGGGAGAGAAAATTAGGAAACCATCATTTGATTTCTGGGATCAGGTTTTTCCTGAATCTTGGTCTGAAAATTTGGGTATGGATGTTGGTACTTATTCATTCATCAAAATGTATCAGAAGAATGACCTAGCACATCACAATGCAAAGCCAGAAGTTAAAGCTCAGAAGCAAAAGAAGAGGCTTGCAGGAATTATTAACAGAAGAGGTGCCAGGATAAAGCAATCTCTTGATACATATGTACCAGATGAAGATCCTAATGATCCTAGTGTTCCTTTGTATGTACTTCCAATATCAGCTCGAATTGAGACATCTACAGTCTCTGATCACTCTAAGGAGGAGTCAGAATTTGAAGATGTTAGTACACAGAATACTGGTGAAGGAGATGATGATCATGTTTCAGTTCCAGAACAGAAAGATGAAGATGTTGATACTTCTAATCAGGTTTTATTACTTGAATATCATACAACTCAAGCAACTTCTTCTACAAGACTTGAAGATACAGTTCTTTCTGATTCTGATACTAGAGATACTAGAAGCACTTCCAACATTGAAGTTCATTCTAATGTTTTGAAAGATATTCAGAATTCTCAAATTGATATTCAAACAAGACTTCAATCACTTGAAGATAATCAAGTCACAATTATGGAAAATCAAGCAGTTCTTATGAATCTCATTTGTTCTGTTTCTGAATCTCTTGGAATTAATGTTGCTGATGTCAAAAAGGGGGAGATAAAGACAATTCAAAGACAACAACACCACCAGGCTGAGGATGATAAAGCTGGGGGAGATAAAGATCAGACAGAGGGTAGTAAAAAGAAGAACAACAACACCACCAGACTGAGGATGATAAAGCTGGGGGAGATAAAGATCAGACAAAGGGTAGTAAAAAGAAGAACTAGCAGGAGTGACAGTGGTGAATCTCAGCTAGGAAGTGGTAAAGGAAGAGCAGCATTAATAGTTAAAATTCTTTCTTCTAAGTACTAGATAAACGTCTACATCTGAGAAGGAGGTACTTAAAAACTTCATAATTCTACATTAATAAATTCTATTCTGGTTGTATTGTTATATGTTTTGACATCTACAACTTAGATTTATGCTTCAGATTGTAAAGCATAAATAGGGGGAGATTGTTAGGAATAATTCATAAGTTGTGATGTTAAGAATAGAATTTACACATTATACTTCTTGTAATCCTGATCTTATAAAGGATTTAGCACTGTATATAGGATTTATGTGTAAGACAGTTATCTGTATAGTTTAGTCAGGAATGAACAGTGTATCGGAGACTACATGTCAGGAACAAAGGGCAAATTCTGATGACGGTCCAATACTGATGGTTGATCAGATACTGATGCAGTGTACAGATCCTGATATCAGTCGTGTTACTGATGATGTCATTATGGATGCTACAGAAACTGACAAGTGCTATAAAACAGGATCGTTGTTTGAAAAACAAGCAAGAAGATATTATGAAGGAAAGAGTTTTCTATTGAAGGAAACTATCGACTAGAAGGCAGAACATTGTCATGTATAGATTATATCTTTCTGTTATTAGTTGATAGGTAGCATTATAAATTCTCTCTCAATATCATTGTAAAGAGCGAGTGAATCGAACAAGTGAATGTGCGTAGCTCTGTATAAGGTTTGTATTCGAGAGTTCGAAACAAACAGAGAGAGATTTGTATTGTCAGCATCTGCTAAAGGTATTGTACACCTTTGGTAGGGTTTGTATTTGATCTTATTAATACAAACAAGAGTTTGATTCATTCGTTTATTCTTGTTCATATAATCAAGCAAAAAATCAGACACGATTATATAACTTGTATTCAACCCCCCCTTCTACAAGTTATTCGAGTTAACAATTGGTATCAGAGCAGGTTGTTTTCGAGTAATCATAAAGATCTGCAATCATGTCTGGTTACAAGGATGGGAATACTAAAATTCCTATGCTCAAGAGAAACGAATATACTCTATGGGAAGTAAAGATGTTGCATCATCTGGAAGCAACAGATCCTGATTATCTTGACAGAATCAGAGATGGACCTTTTGTTCCAACAAAGGTCATTGGACAAGCAACAGTTGATGGTGTGGTTGTTCCAGAACATACAGCAGAGAAGCCAAAATCTGAATGGTCAGATAAGGACAAGGAGAATGTTCTCAAAGATGCTAAAGTGAGAAACATATTATTCAACAGTCTTGATTCTGTTCTCACTAAATATGTTCTCTCTTGTAAAACTGCTAAGGATATATGGGACAATCTTAAAGTTCACTGTGAAGGAACTAAGCCTGTCAGGAAGAATATGAGGACATTACTTATACAACAGTATGAGTACTTTGAATCCAAGTCTGGTGAGTCACTTACTGATACCTTTGA
This sequence comes from Kitagawia praeruptora, assembly GCA_037693485.1. NCBI lineage: Eukaryota > Viridiplantae > Streptophyta > Magnoliopsida > Apiales > Apiaceae > Kitagawia > Kitagawia praeruptora. The sequence continues at coordinate 120,631,187 of CM075352.1, forward strand.
TAGGTTTACAAAACTCATCAATGAGATGGCCATGCATGGTAAATATTATGACTTGGAGGATATGAATACAAAGTTCATGAAAGCTTTGCCTGATTTCTACAATGAGAAGATATCTGCGATCGAGGAAGCTAATGATCTGGATGAAATTTCATTAGAGGCAGTATATGGAAAATTGAGAGCTTATGAACTTGACAAGCAGCAGAAGAAGAGCAGGAATGAAGGAAAGATGAAGACTATTGCACTTACTGCTCAATCTGAAGTCAAGAAGCTTCCTGAAGAACAGCATGAAGAGATTGTTGTAAAGAATTCAAGGAAGAAGAAAAGCAAAGAAAGTTCTGAGTCAGAGACTACTGATATGGACTCTGACAATAATGATTCTGAATCTGATATGCAAGAACTCTTTGCTATGTTTGCTAAAGCCTTCAATAAAGGAAGATTCAACAGGAGAAGATTTAGCAAAGGACCTTTTCAAAAGAAGGAGGAGAAGAAGAGTGACAAAGGCAAAGGTACAATTGTCAAGCTTGATAAGGCCAAGATCAAGTGCTTTAATGCAGCGAGCTTGGACACTTTGCTAGCGAGTGTAAGAAGCCTATGAATTCAGGAAAGGGTAATGCACTTATGGTCACACAGAAGGATTGGGCTGATTCCAGTGATTCTGAAGATGAATTGGATTATGACAACATTGCACTGATGGCAAATGTTTCAGATAAACCTGGATCTCCAAAGAAAACTTTTTCATCCTCTGTCAAGGTATCACTTCACTCTCTTGATTCATTTGATAACTTAAATTCTGATGAAATTAGATCTATCCATGCTGAGTGTAAGAATCTTATGACTAATTTTAGAATTCTTACTTGTGAAAGAGATGAACTTAAGGTTAAGAATGATAAATTAGTTGATAGAAATAATTTTCTTGAATCTGAGTTAATTCAAATGGAAGAATACAAGTTAAGTTCTGATAAAGCTAAGCATGATTATGGTGTTATTCTTGAGGCTTATGACTATGTCAGAAAAGAACTAGAGGAAGAGAGAGATGTGATTAAGACCATTAACATTTCTGGTAAAAAGACACAAGAAATCATTGAAAATGGAATTCGTGGTAAGGTTAATGGTTTAGGGTTTGATTAGGCTAGACAGGAAGAAAAAGTAGCCATTGTCAATGATGATAGTAAAGTAGAAGCTAGCACATCTAAATCTGAAGGTAAGAAAATTGTTTCTGAACTTAATCATGTTAAATTTGTTGATTCAAAAGGTACCCCTGTTGTACACAAAAGGATTAATAATAGTAATTCAGATGAGAAAGTGTTAGAGAAACCTAAGAATGTAAACATAGGGTTTCTGTCTAAGTCTCAGTTGAAACAGAGATTAGATGGTCTTTCAGAGTCTAGCAAGATCAAGAGAAATAGGAATGGAAAGGAAGGTATTAACAAAGAGAATAATTACAAGAATGTACCTGATGCACCTAGGAAAAAATGCTATAAGTGTGGAAATAATAATCATTTGGCCCTAGACTACAATCAAAAACCTTCTTGGAAAACTGAGTCCAGGAAATTCAATACCAACCACAAAAATTTTGTTATCATTGTGGTAGTTTACTTCATTCCATTTACATGTGTAGAGAATATCATGAACTGTATTATGACTATTATTCTTTGAAATATGAAACTCCTAGTCACAAACAGTTTATGAAATCAGAGTCTAAAGTTGACTCTACAACAGGTAAAGTAAAGGCAAAATTCTCAAAGCCTGTTGTTTCAAAATCTAGTAAGAAAGGATCCAATCAAAGTTGGGTCCTAAAATATTCTAACCATTTACTTTTTGTTTGCAGGGCACAGGAAAGAAGCATTCAATTATATTGGACAGTGGATGCTCTGGACATATGACTGGAAAGAAGTCCCTGCTTACAAAGTTTGAGAGGAAATCTGGCCCAGTAATATCTTTTGGAGATGGTAACAAAGGAGAAACTCTGGGATATGGCTCAATTGTTTTGGGGAATGTCATCATAGAAAATGTAGCACTGGTTGAAGGCTTGAAACATACTCTTTTAAGCATAAGTCAACTGGGTGATAAAGGTTACAAATCAATCTTTGACAGAGAAGGATGCAAAATCTTGAATATGCAAAATGGAGACATTGTTCTAACTGGTCAAAGACATGGTAACATATATGAAGCCAGCTTAAGTGATACATCTAAAGGAAGTGTTAAATGTCTCTACAGCAAAGCAACAAGTGATGAAAGCTGGAATTGGCACAAGAAGCTCTCACATCTTAACTTCAAGAAGCTTAATCAACTTGTTAAGCACAATCTGGTGAGAGGCCTACCTCAGGCAAATTATGTGCAAGATGGACTTTGTGATGCATGTCAGCTTGGAAAGCAAAGAAGAACCACTTTCAAGAGCAAGACTGGGAATTCAATTACTGAACCTTTTCACATGCTACATCTTGATCTGTTTGGTCCAGTAAACATTATGTCTATCATCAAGAAAAGATTTGCTCTAGTGATAGTGGATGATTTCACAAGGTTCACATGGGTGTTCTTTCTACACAAGAAGGATGAAGCTCCTCAGCAAATCATTGAACTTGTCAAGAATATTCAGAATAACTCTGAGTACAAAGTCAAAGTACTTAGGAGTGACAATGGTACAGAATTCAAGAATTCTACAATGGAGGAGTTTTGTGCAGACAATGGAATCACTCAACAGTTTTCTGCACCTGGTACACCTCAGCAGAATGGTGTAGTAGAAAGAAAGAACAGGACTCTCATAGAGGCAGCAAGAACCATGCTTGCAGATGCAAAACTTCCAACCTACTTTTGGGCAGAGGCTATTAACACTGCATGTTTCACTCAAAACTGTACCTTGGTAAATAGTCATGGAAACACTCCCTATGAGATGATCAAAGGAAAGAAACCAAGTGTGAAATACTTTCACATCTTTGGATGCAAATGCTATGTCCTAAAAGTTCATCCAGAACAACTTGGAAAATTTGAAGCCAAATCGGATGAAGCAATATTTCTAGGATATTCAGCATCTAAGGCCTTCAAAGTTTATAATCTCAGAACTCACATTGTTATGGAATCAATTCATGTTGCATTTGATGATAAGAAATTTAGAATTCTGCAAACTGATGAAAGTCATGACAAATTGGAATTTGAAAATCTGAAGAATTCTGAGATACTCTCCAGTGATGATGAAGGTTCTCCAGAAGAAATTTCTATTGCTTCTCAAAGGAATGCTACTGTTGAGGGGGAGCAAATAAATCAAAGAGAACACAGTGATCATCAGGAGCAGACTAGCTATTCAGAGTCTACTCCATCAGGAACTGATCTTTCAGAGTCTACTGAGGAAAGATCAGTAACTAGCAGCAATATGGAATCTACTGATTCTATTGATCAAAGGGGAGTTATTGAAGGCAGAGAGAATTCTTCTACAAGAGATACCACTAACTTAGGGGGAGAATCTAGCAGAGTCAACCTACCACCTGTTAGAAAATGGATAAAGGATCATACTGAAGATTTGATTATTGGTGATCCAAATAGTGGTGTTCGAACTAGAAGATCAATTCAAAATGAATGCTTGTATAGTTGTTTTCTCTCAAAGAATGAACCTAAGAAGGTTGAAGAAGCCTTACAGGATCCTGATTGGGTAATTGCAATGCATGAGGAGTTAAATGAGTTTGAGAGAAACAAAGTCTGGAAACTGGTACCAAGACCTAAAGATAGATCTATTGTTGGTGCAAGATGGGTTTTCAGAAACAAGCTAGATGAATCTGGTATGATTGTAAGAAACAAAGCTAGACTGGTGGCCAAGGGTTACTCTCAGGAAGAAGGCATTGATTATGATGAAACCTTTGCACCTGTAGCAATATTGGAAGCAATCAGGATGTTTCTTGCATTTACAGCTCATTCAAAATTCAAGGTTTACCAGATGGATGTAAAGAGTGCTTTTCTAAATGGAAAGCTTGATGAGGAAGTGTATGTGGAACAGCCACCTGGATTTGTTGATCCAAAATTTCCAAATCATGTCTACAAACTTGACAAGGCACTCTATGGACTAAAGCAGGCACCAAGAGCATGGTATGAGACTTTGTCTAAATTTCTTCTTGAAAATGGCTTCACAAGAGGTACAATTGACAAAACTCTATTCTTTAGAAAGATAAAAGGTGAATTGCTTTTAGTTCAAGTTTATGTTGATGATATTATTTTTGGTTCTACTAATGAAAAGTTGTGTGCTAAGTTTAGCAAGCTTATGCAGTCTAAGTATCAGATGAGCATGATGGGTAAATTAAATTATTTCTTAGGCTTGCAGGTCAAACAGACTGAGACTGGTATTTCATTAATCAGTCAAAGTATATCAAAGATCTTTTAAGAAGGTTTGACTTTCAAGACTGTGCAGTTGCAAAAACACCCATGGCAACAGCCACTAAACTAGACTCTGATCCTAAGGGAAAGAGTGTGGTTAATACTAGCTATAGAGGCATGATAGGCTCATTGTTATATCTAACTACAAGTAGACCAGATATAATGTTTTCTACCTGTTTATGTGCTAGATTCCAAAGTGATCCTAAGGAATCTCATTTAATTGCTGTGAAGAGAATTTTTAGATATCTCAAAGGAACTCCAAATCTTGGTTTGTGGTACCGTAGAGAATCTAATTTCTTCCTAATTGGCTATTCAGACTCTAATTATGCAGGGTGTAAGATAGACAGGAAAAGCACTACAGGTACATGTCAATTCTTGGGAAATAGATTGATTTCTTGGGCAAGCAAGAAACAACAATCTGTTTCAACCTCAACTGCAGAAGCTGAGTACATAGCAGCAAGCAGTTGTTGTGCACAGCTCCTTTGGATAAGAAATCAGTTGATGGATTATGGTATGACACTTAGTAATATTCCTATGTTTTGTGATAATACTAGTGCTATCAAAATTGCAGAAAATCCAGTTCAACATTCAAGGACTAAGCACATTGATGTCAGGTATCATTTTATTAGAGAACATATTGAGAATAGTACTATGGAACTTCATTTTGTTCCTACTGACAAACATCTTGCAGATATTCTAACTAAACCACTTGATGAGACTACATTTAGTAGATTAGTAAGTGAGTTAGGAATGTTAAATTTCTAGATCTTTAACATCTGCAATAGTAGCAAGGTATGTTGTTTTTAGCTTATAGACTCGATATTCTTGTCAGGATCTATATTTGATTGTTAAATGCTTTAGCTATAACACTTTGCCTTGATAAATTTCAGTATGATAGACTTGTTAATAAACATTAGGATTAGATTTGTATCAGGATGCTGACGTCATCAGTATTGTGTCAGTATCAGGATTGTGAAAATTGTTTCAGATCCTGACGTTTACTTTGTGTAGTAATCTAATTCTGTGATGTGTTAAGTCTATGCCAGCAAGTTTTAATATTAGCATACTGATAATTTATACATCATTCAATAATCAAAAGACAAGTAGATAATAAGAAATTGTATTTTCATTAATTGAAAGCATTACATACATGGAAATGAAATACAACATCTTTTTGTCTAACTTCTACTGATAATCCTATACTTGTCTAATGAAATGAATTCTGAGATACAGGACAAGGAGCATCTCAAGAAATCCATCAGGGGATTTGAACAACCTCGTCTATTCTTGGATTCCTTGTCTGGGCGACTTGAATGAGAGTAGCTAACTTAAATGAATAGCATCTCCATCAAGATCAACCTCAGACTCTCGGCCAAATTCTTCATCCTCAAGTTTTTAGGAGGTCAGGGGAAGATTGTATCCAACAGATGGATATTCTAGGAGAAACCTTTGGATATTATCTGAAACTACTTCATTCATGACTGGTTCGATGAGAAAAGTTGTCTCTTCAAAGAGATGATCAAGAACAGGATGTTCATCGATTGTGAAAAACCTAAATAATGGGTTTGAATGGAGTTTTGGTTTGAGAATCATTGTTGAGAAGAAAAGAAATTGAAAGGTTTATGGAGAATGGCATAAGACGTCTATTTCTTTTATAGAAAGGCGTGAGAAGCTTAACAGTCACTTGGAATTTTCAATGAAATCAGATGCTAATTATCGCGTGTGACTGTATTTCTTGTATTTTCAAGAAATGTCGAATATATCTAACCAATTGATTTTGTTCAGATTAATTGTTTATTTCTTTTTCAGATAAAAGAAAAATTCCACGGTGAAACTCCATATTTAAGTCTCTGGAATCAGGATGATATTGATCAGTATTTCAAGTATGACCATCAGGATTTGAAAATTATTATTTTTTAAATCACATTGCATTTTGTGATTATTTTGATGGGAGGTCAACAGGAAAAGGAAGCTGATCAGTATTGATTTTTATCTTGATAATACCCTGATTTATTTCATGAAAATCAATTTTGGATTTTATTTTCCAAAAATCGTGAATAACCGCACTTTTCAGGGACCGATACCTGTCAATCTACGTGTCGACGTGGGATAGTGGTCTGAAAGATTTGTGAAATATATTTGTTTTGAAACTCTAATCGTGTAATTGCTTTCTCTAATTTCACATTCTCTAAAGCAAAAACACTCTCGAGTTTTCAAAATCACTAATCAATTTGAAGATTTTTCAAGTTCTTTTTAGATCAAAATAAATGGCAGCTCAGAGAAGATTACCTAAATCAGTAGCTTTCAAGTTTGGTGACTTTGATTTTATGACAAACAATCATGTAGCAGCTATCACCAACAAGGAAGGAGTATTAACTGATTTTCATCCAATCATGGACTTTCTGGCATATGGACCATTAAGTTATGCATTGACAACATCTCCACAGATTAATCAAGTAGCTGTTACACAAGCTTGGGAGAATGCTGAGGTAATTGATTCTACTCAGAGTTAATCAGGTAAGATTGTTCTACATTTAGGACAAGATTCTTTTGATATTACTGAATCTGTTGTTAATTCAGTACTTCACTTACCCGTTAGTTTGAATTATGAGAATGTACCATCTGATGATGATGTTAGAACTATGTTATCTGCATTAGGTTATAATGGACCTTTAGATAACATGAGCCAGTTAAGAAGATCTTATCTTAGGAAAGAGTGGTCTTTCTTCTTTGATCAATTAGCTAAATGCTTTACTGGTAAATGTAGTTCTTTTGATCAAATTACTTTTGTTATTTCACATATTGCTTACAGTTTGCTTTATGACAGAGTAGTTAACATTGGTCACATTATTTTAAGTCAGATGTGTATTAAACTTGGGTTAAGAGATCAAAACAGGAAAATGGTTTATTATCATAGATTTATACAACTGTTTATTAACCATTTTATTCCTGATGTTGAAGCTAGATTTGGTAGAGAACATTGTGTTTCTTCTTATGTACAGCAAAAGAGAATTTTCTCTGACATTACAAAGAAGGACAATGAAAAGAATCTAGATGAAATACCTGCAATTCATTATCCACATCATGTTCAGGTAATTCTTAAAACTCATCTTCCTACTCTCTACAATTCTTCTTTCTTTTGTGGTGAAATGGCTCAGGAATCTCATTTGGATGAGAACCCACCTGTGTCTACCCAATTAGCCCAAAACATTATAGTCTCTGAAACAATTCAAGAACAAAGTTTTAATCCACATCCTATTGTTTCAAAGAAACCAACCTCTGGTGTTTCTCAAAAGACATCAGTTGTAAGGAAGAGAAGATTTGTTGTGTCAAGTAGTAGTAGTAGTTCTAGTGAAGATGATGATAATATATCTCTTGCTGAGAGAGAAGAATTGAAGGTTGCAATTTGACTTTCTAAGCTAGGACAAAGAGATGAAGCACCTAGTCACAGCCAGGCTGCAGTTTCTCAAAAGACTGTAGTACTTAAAAAGGGAAAACAGTTACTGGATACTATCTCTCAAAAGACTGTGTCTATTGAAAAAGGATCTCATTCCAAGATCAATTCTGTGTCTACACCTCTTGAGTCTTCTCAGGATAAATCTTTTGCTCACTATACCAAGAGAACAAGGAGAAAGATTCAATTGTCACCTACACACACATAGTCTAGTCCAACTAATATCATGCAGGTCTCTACAAATGAAGCTACAATCAAGTTAGCAAATGACTATAGAGATCTAGATATTGATTCTTCATGGGAAACTACATTATCATACAGACTGGCTATGGGACTATTTTCTCTCAAAGTGAAGTTGTCAAGGCCTGTTCTAGATTTTTCGGTTAAAAGAGTACCAAAACTTTTATTTCTAGATGAATATGGACTTCTACATTAAAGACTTGACTTAATGAAGATGTATTTCTATGTATCTGTCAGAAGACAATTAGTCATGAAATTTGGACTCTCGAAGCATGTTGCACTTCAATCACTACATACATATTTATTTGACAAGGATGTCATTATTGAAGATGCTTCAGCTCAAGGTGAACAACTGGAGGAAGTAGATAGTGGAATGTAGTCAACAGAAGATACTATTACACTAGTGGTGGATAGTAGGAAAAATTAGATCACGGTCACTGTAACACAAGAACCATCTAGTCAGAGGTTGGATGACTTAGGAGATGTGATAGCTGATGTTGAAAGGTCTTCTGTGATGACTAAATTTCAAGTGAGAAACCCTATGATATGGGAGGAATAACTTTGACTGGTTTTCTTGAAGATCAAACAAACATTGTTCAGTCATAGTCTATCCACCTTGAGGGTGTGTCTCAGCAAACAACACTTAAAGACTGTGACATACTAACTAGGGTGTCTAATGAAGTATTACTGAAGACATCATAGTCTAGTAAAGAACCTAAAAGTGGTATACTGGAGCATGTAGTCTCTGGAAGGAAAGAAGATGATTGTAAGGGTTCAGAGTCTATAGCAGATCACTCCTTGGAGAAAACCTCAAGCCCCTTGCCATGTGAGGAACCCTCTCTCCATGTGAGTTCAGGTATAAAAACTTCTTCTAAACTATATTTTTCTGTAGGTCATGAGAGCACTTATCCAAATTTGAGTGATACACTTGAAAAGATGGATATTGATCCACAATCAGAGCGGCTGGCTCCTGACCAGGCAAAAGGAGAGGTAGAAAGAGTGTTGACTTTAGATAGTCAAAGTGAGAATGAGGGTATGGATGATCAACTCCATAGTGAGGGAGAGAAAATTAGGAAACCACCATCGTTTGATTTCTGGGATCAGGTTTTTCCTGAATCTTGGTCTAATAATCTTGGTATGGATGCTGGTACTTATTCTTTTATCAAAATGTATGAGAAGAATGACTTAGCAAAGCACAACTCAAAGCCAGAAGTTAAAGCTCAGAAGCAAAAAGAAAGGCTTGCAGGAATTATCAACAGAAGAGGTGAAAGGCTAAGACAAACTTCTACATTATCAGTACTAGAAGATACTTCTAATGATCCAAGTATTCCTTTGTTTGTACTTCCAATATCAGCAAGAATTGAGACATCAACAGTATCTGATCAATCTAAGGAGGAGTCAGGATTTCTAGATGTTAGTACACAGAATACTGGTGAAGGACAAGATGATCATATTGCAGCTTCAGATCAGAAAGATGAAGATGTTTGTAGCTCTAATCGAGTTTTATTACTTGAATATCATTCTACACATGCAACTTCTTCTACAAGACTTGAATCTGAAGATATTCCAAACACTTCCAACATTGAAGTTAATTCTGAAGTTCTACAAGATATTCAGAAATCTCAAGTTGAAATTCAATCAAGACTTCAAACACTTGAAGATAACCAAGTCACTATTATGGAAAATCAAGCAGTTCTGATGAATCTCATTTGTTCTGTTACTGAATCTCTTGGAATTAATGTTGCTGATGTCAAAAAGGGGGAGATAAAGACAATTCAAAGACAACAAAAACAACAGACTGGGGATAAAAGAAGAACTGGGGGAGTTAAAAATTGTGACAGAGGTGAATCTCATCATGGGAGTGGTAAAGGAAAATAATCATCAAATAGTTGAATTCTTTCGTCTAAGTACTGGATACTATGTCTATATCTGAAAGAGGAGGTACTTAACTTCATGATTTTTGAATTCATAAATTCTATTCCGATTGTATTGTTATATGTTTTGACATCAACAACTCAAATTTATGCTTCAGATTTTAAAGCATAAATAGGGGGAGATTGTTAGGAATAATTCATGAGTTGTGATGTTAAGAATAGAATTTTACTTATACTTCTTGTATATCCTGATTTTATAAAGGATTTAGCACTTTGTATAGGAAATATGTGTTAGACAGTTATCTGTAAAGTTTAGTCAGGAATGAACAGTGCATCAAGTACTACATGTCAGGAACTGAGATTGAATCCTGATATGTTAAGTCAAATACTGATCAAGTACTGATAGGATGGTCAGATCCTGATGTAAGAAGGAATCCTGATATCAGTCGTGTTACTGATGATGTCATTATGGATGCTACAGAAACTGGCAAGTGCTGTAAAACAGGATCATTGTTTGAAGAACAAGCAAGAAGATATTATGAAGGGAAGAATTTTCTATTGATGGAAACTATCAACTGGACGGCAGAACATTGTCATGTATAGATTATCCTTCTGTAATTAGTTGATAGGAAAGCATTACAAATACTCTCTCTATATCATTGTAAAAAGAGTCGAACAAGTGTAAGTCGTAAGTTCGTGTGCGTAGCTCTGTATAAGGTTTGTATTCGAGAGTTCGAAACAAACAGAGAGAAATTTATTTTGTCAGCAGCTGCTAAAGGTATTTGTACACCTTTGGTAGAGTTTGTATTTGATCTTATTAATACAAACAGAGTTTGATTCATTCGTTTATTCTTGTTCATATAACCAAGCAAAAATCAGACACGATTATATAACTTGTATTCAACCCCCCCCTTCTACAAGTTATTCGAGTTAACATCACTTATTTTTATTTAATTCCTATAAATAGGAAAATGAGCCTGGTTTACCCTCGAGTGTTCCTTAACCTTTTTACGGAACCGCTAGACTTATAATCGATATTGATTTGGATGACACAAGAATAATCTTTCTTGGAATAATATAACTTATATCCTTAGGAGATAGATCATTCTTATCTATGTTGTCAACCAAATGTATTCTTCATGACATATAAATATTTGAACCCACATCCCTTCTATTTATTTATTGGAACAACCGTTATATCGTAGTCGTAACCACTATTCGTTCTTACATCATTACATAGTAAAAGTTTTAATTCTATAAAAAATCTGGGTTCTTACAAAAAAACCTCGGTAAGACCCTCGTTTTTCATGATCTTTCCACTGAGTTATAGCAGATCCGAAAATCACTAATTATGTTCTTGATGATTCTTGCTAGTTTAAGGTTGTAAGGAGTTCTAAGAACTAGATCAAGGCTTCTTAGACTCATATACACCCCAAGGAAGGTATAACCCTCTTGAAACCCTAGATCATACTTTGAATTTTGTGATTGTTTTTAGTGATCTTAGATGCGATATGATTATAATGATGATATAAGCATGATTGTGTAGTAGATTTAATTGATTTAAGAGATATGATGTGTATGGTGGTGAGATTAGTTGTGATATGGACTGATTATGGTGCATGTATGCCCGGTGTGGCTTGGTTGATGTTTGATCGTGAATTAAAAATTTGGAAACGTCCGATTTATAGCGGTCTTAATGCCCGATTTTTGTTAACCTCTAGAAAACTGTGCATAACAGTTAGGATAATTTTCTGGTCTTGAGGAATAAATGACATGTCCTTGTAGATCTCGAGCCATAGATCGTTTTGGCGTGAGAATCGAAACATTCTGACTTACGGTTTAGGAGATATGAGTAAATTACTAAAAGTGGTTCGGAACCATAAGTGCGAGTTCGTAACTGAAATTGAATCCCCTAAAATTGAAAACGTGATTCGACTTAAGTGGGTTTATACTTAGCCTTTTAAAAAAAAGTGTTAAGTGATTAATCACAATTATTTTGATTGTTTATAGATCACCGAGCAGACCCCGGGGCACACTACCTCTAACCACACCCGATTACCAGACAAGTTTCAAATTCCCTTTTTAAAGGTTGTTGTTGTGATAATATGTATATATGTTTTCTGTTTACATATGTCATTACATGCATGCCTACTTTCAAGTTATATTGATACACTTGTTCCCTGAATTATTGTTGGCTTATAAGCTAGATAGTGAATAATCAGTTATAAGTCGGATATTACCAAGACCCTTAGAGAAGGGCATACGAATCTCATTATTAGATTATAGACTAGGAGTTAGTATTTCTTGATATATCAAGATTATTTTCATAAGGAAATATTTGAGTAAATACTTCCCATCAATTATCTGATGAATATTATTCGAATATTCCTTTAAGATCAATCATGAATATTATTTTGAATATTCATTTGAACCTTATATAAGTTATAAATATTATTTTGAACATTGATTCGAACTCAAGTTATTTAATAAATATTATTTTAAATATTCACTTGAGCTTTCTTTAGACAATAAATATTACCTTCAATATTCAATTAAAGTCGATTCAATTATTGAATATTACTTCGAATATTCCTTCGAGAGTTATTCCTTCGCTAAATATTGTTAAGTTAAATATTCATTACTTATTCAATGAATATCATCTCACTTATCCATCTGATAATTAATTCTTCAATAAATATTATTATTACTTTGAATATTCACTATTTGTTCAGTGAATATTATTTCGAATATTCGTTCGGGATTTATTTAATTGATAAGTATTATGATTAATTTGAATATTCACTATTTATTCAGTGAATATTATTTCGAATACTCATTCGAGACATATTTATTTGTTAAGTATTACTAATTTGGGCATTCACTATTTATTCAGTGAATATGATTTTGCATATTCATTCGAGATAAGTATTATATATTAAGTTAAATATTCATTAGTTATTTAATGAATATCATTTATGGATATTTATTCGAGTATGATTCCGAGTAATTTCTATATTAAGATTATTTCTTCAAAATTTTTGACTTAATAAATATTCTTTGGAATATTTATTTAATTCTTCTGACTCATTTAGAAATGATTTATCTCCTCCGGATATTACCTTCGACCTTCGAGTATGATGTAAATTCCTCTGAGCCTATTTAATATTATTATATCAAGGAAGGTTCTAAAAACTCTATTCTTCGTACAATCCTGTCTCTCAAATAATAAGGGAACCTTACTTGAGAAATGTTATTTATCTTGTGACTGCCCGGTCATAAACTATTCGTTTCACTCGCAACTTGACTGCTATTATCCATGGAATTGTGTGTACCCACTCATTATTCGAGGGGTAAGAATGTTGGAACAAGTTGGTATCCATTAACAAGCAGCAGCTTGGGAAATATAGGTGAATTTTCCTTTCCAACTAGATACGACTACTTTGTGGAGTCTTATCAACAAGTATCATACTTGGGGAAAGGGGGACGAACTTTACGTTTCAAAGTGATGGATGTTAAACGAACTAGGAGCTGCGTAAGTGGCCGAGTGGCGCCGGTCCAGCAATGGCCCAACCGTTGGCCAGGAGTTCCAGAGGGCGGGCAATTCGTCGGAGCTACCTTCTACATGTAGAGAACGACTGATGATATGCATGACATACGACTGATCATCGTAAACGTTATGGCATCTGGTGCGACAATGCTCCCGTATTAGTTCACATTTTAGTTGGAAATTTTCTGCAACACTATTTGTATTGACAGAGTGAAAAAGATGTTTAAACTGGAATTGCACCCTCTTTCCTGCAATTTCCTCTTTTGTGATAAATGTCGATATCTTACTCATATCTTTGCAAAACAAATATGTCTACAGAATTATATTTTGAGTTACCTTGTAACTTCATCTTATACCTGATATTGGTACTATGTTCGTTAATGCATGACATATGGTTTTCAAAGATATTTTGAAATGTTATATATTATCACTGTTCAATTATATTGTTGGTGGGCTACTGCTCACCTTTGCTTTATTTATCTATATCACAACAACAGCTAGATCTGATGGTCGCGCAAGTCGCAATCGGTGCAAGCAAGTTATAACTGTAAAAAGGTTAAACCGCGGAGGTCATAGCTACCAGTGTTGAAGAGTAAGCTATGGTAGGCTAGTGGTTAGCATTTGAGTATCCAATGTATTTATTATATGACTCATATATATGGATGGCAAAGAGTAAATAGAATTTCATTGTAATTCTTTGGGTTGTAAGAACTCAAACTTGTGATTAATAATATTGATGGTACTCTGATTTCATCTCTGGGACTATAACGAGTGTGTTATATTATTGTTTTGGGTCACAAGGTTGTAATTTAAATTATTTTGGTTTTGTGGATGGAAATTGAGACCGTAACGAACAGATCCCTGACCTCGGATCTTGGGGTGTTACAGAAATGGTATCAGAGCGTTACGTTATAAATCCCAGAGATGATGCGACGTTAAAACGATAAATTCACTAAGATAATAAGAACTCTTGCCAAGTTCATAGTCGGACTACTTAGTGTAGTACTGACATATAAAACCCGTATGGGAACTCTTAAGTATCATGATAGTAACTAGCTCGTTCTTGTATCGACTGGAAAGCCGATAGACCTTGAGGCATTCGAGCAGCAGCACGATGATGCTTTATTATATGCTCACGATCGGATGGTGGATTCGATAGAGTACCCCACTAAGGACCTGGAAGAGGTTCCAGCAGAGGAGGAGAATCCTAGTAAAGATAAGAAAGTTTACCTTTGAGGAAATGAGGGCTGCATCCAGAGAGACTATAAGAGTTAAGGTATAGTGCTAAGAGAAGTGAGCGCAAAGAGCTGAGATATTACTAAAATAACTAAAGAGGCATATTGGATTCAGAGCTGGACTACCGGATAAAGTACCAGCAAATAAAACGGATTTGAGGAATTACTTGAGGTCTTATATGGGGTTAGATATGAATCCTTAGAGACTTCCCGATTGAAGGAAAAAAAAAAGATTAAGAATGAAGCATGATTATCAAGGACATCGATATATGTCGGGAAGCAGAGTCCCAGGAACAATTGAGATAGAGGCAAGAAGTGTCATATCATTTGATAAATGGGTTAAGCTTGAATATTGTCAATATTAATTCGCCATGAGAAGGCAGATTTCATAGGTTATAATTTATGAAACCAAATTGAGATTGATAAGGTGGTTTTATTCAGTAAGGTGTCCATTTTATGAAGGGATCATCTTAGAAAGTATAGATAGTGGAAAGTGATGGTCTGAATGGATAAAGTTAGATAAGGAAGTAGTAAGCGAGACAATGATCTCGGAACCTACCAGGGGAAAAGACCTGTAAGTCAATGATAAACTCGTAACGAGGTTATTGTCAGAGACTAAGTATATGGTAATTTTAACTCAGTGGAATGATGAACCAGAAACATTGGGTGCATGTGATTCAGAGGAAGAATAAATTCTTTCTTTTCCTTGAACGGACTATAGTAGTTACATTAGTTACTCCGACGCGGAACCATAAATGGATCGAACAATACGATCAGCGGTTAAGAGATAATGGAAAATATTTTAAAGATGAGACCTAAAGGAGCAAGTGTCTGCCAAGTTCTCCGAGTGTGAATTCTGGAAATGAAGTTCCGTTATTAGGATATACGATCAATAGTGAGTAGTGTTGGTGGACCTCGCCGATTTAAAGGTAGTATCAATTGGTAAAAGTCAACCACACCAATACAGGACTAAGAAGTCGAATAGGCAGAAAAATGGGAGAAAATCTTCCTACAGCTAAAGATGAAATTGGTGACGACCCAATGCTGGCATCGCCTAAATGGAAGAAGGGGAATTTTTCAATATTTTATGATGCATCCCATACAGGGTTAGGCACGGTGCTTAGGCAGCACGATAGTCGTGCAATTTCGAATATATTTGGACAACACGGTTCACCAGATTCAGATGGCCTTGGTAGTGCCAATTTTGTCGAACGACTAACTTTAACGGTAGTGTTCCTTCTGAAACTAGTTGTTAGGTAGACTGGTATTCGGTAGTATCGACTATTAGGACGAATATGTATTGGGAAGGTGTGGCATGTTTTAATTTGAAGCTTTTGATTTCCCTTCTAGGGGAGGTATATATATTTGGTTTCTTTCCAATGGTTAAATTCCCAACTTTATATCAAGCATTTCATTATTATAACTGTTTATGGTTCCACCCGCTTGGATGTTCCTAGAAATATCCTTTGGGTTTCGAAATGGATCTTCTTAGTGTTACCAGTGGGTGGATAGAGTGACTGAAATTTCCCTAATTCTGGAAAGGAATTCGACGAATTGTGGCAAACCTTGTCTTTCTGATTATCGGAATACATCACTGAAGAGAGTGGAAACTGGAGCGAACCCTATGGATTGGGTAAGGTAGCCGTTATACGGGCTGGTAGACAGACCCCGATTATTACGATTGATTATAGAGACAAAATTATGAAGTTGAGATTGGACGGAAAAAGGGAAATGTAATTAAGAAATAAGCCGGACTAAGAAATTCCGGGATTGACTTAAATGAAAAGGCTGTTATACCAAGAGTGTACACTTTTGTGGCACATGGAATTAATAAGAATAGTTGAAAAGATAAAAGTAAAGGAAAGGTGACTGGAGACGGTACAGAGAAGTCAATTGAGACTTATATGGAGTAAAGTTTTGAAAAGATCAAAAGGTATCAAAGAAGAAGGCACTATGCCGGCAATTGCTAGAAAAGTAATGCTATTAGCCAACCCCTAAACTCACATATTTTAGTGTGGCCAGTGGAGGCCAAGTCACAAAGGATTATCAAATGACTAGACCAGTAGTGAAAGGACAAAACGGGGTTGCTTCTAACCAACCGCAAGAACTTTTGATAAAAATGAATTGGGGCACATGATGATGGATTTTATAAATATCATGGATGTATTAGAACTGAGGATGGTGACCAATAAAGGTTATAAAGGTTGTCAGAGATAGTGCAATGTGATTCATAAATGTTATCTGAAGCTTAGTGTCCTCAAGAAGAGCAATAGGTACTAAGAGATTCACGATAAAGACGACCAATATCTTCCAGAACATCCTTGCTATCATTACCAAGTTCTGTATGAAAGAGCAGATAGACATATGTTGTCTTTTGGAAGGTCATGTAGACCGACATTCGTTTGAAAGAAAAGGTTAGCATTAAGCTACCTATAGATTACTAAGATAAGAATGATTGAAAACAGACCCTTATTAAGGATACATGATGTAATATCTGGGAATTTCGTACTCTATAAATAATATTATTTGGCATTAAAATATTATTGTGTGCCATAATTGATGAGTCATTACATGTTTGTATGATTGTGAATATGTGTTACGTGTCTAACTGCTAGATGTGTTGACGTGAAATTTTATTAAAATTCTGTATAGCTTTTAAATGTTAAAACATGATTTTATTTGCGCTTAAACATTTTTATAAAATTTTTGGAGTTAGTAAAAATCATGAAATTTCTTGTTTTATTATCTTCATGTATTTAAAGACTTTTTAAAAATAAAAGTTTAATTTATTTTCGCATTTAAATATTTTACAAGGATTTTTCCAATTATTTTCCTTTTTAAAATATTAAAACTTGTAAAATTCAAATCTTTTCATAAAATGATTTTAAAAATGTTTTAAAAATATATTGAGGAAGAGAATTCCATATTTTAATTTTATGTGTCAATAAAATATTTTTGGATCCAAAATATCTTGTAAATAGAATTATTTTTACAAGCCTTTTATTTAATTAAAAGATGTATCATTAAAATGTGATTTAATTAGATGTGTGTGTGTGTAGGCTTGGACAAAACCCTCCCCTCCCCCATTTTATTTCATTCGGCCGAGACACACCCCCCCCACTGACTTCATCTTTTTCTCTCAAAAACTCTCACAACCTCCATTGATTCTCAAGCTTTAATCAAGGTAATTCCTCCATTAAAACCTCACACTATTATACACAAAAACACTCCTCTTGTCATCCTCTACAAACCCATGGTTTTAAATTTCAATTTCTTTACTTTTCCAATTTAGGGTTTTTCGAAAATCAAAGAATCAAGGTAAGTTTGTGGGTGTTGATGATTGGGTATACTCCCTGGAAGAGACCCACGAATTTTCGGGCTCTCCGGAGGACCCCAAACCTTCGGCCATGAATGAAAGTGAGCCGAAGGGTTGCATGCAAGTGTTAATTTTATGATTTTACATGATTAGTAGGTGATATGTGATTGCATGTGAGTTTTTATAACTTTTTATGTTGATTTTGATGATGTGTTTGAGTTTTTATAAGATTTCAAGTTGTGGGTATGCTGGTTTTGTTAGTTGATGATTGTTAGTAGGTGTAAAATTAAAAGGGTTAGTGATTTTGATGATTTAATGTTATGAACTTTGATGGGTTAAGTTTATAATTTGATTTTGATTGTAAAATTTATAAGTAACATTGGTGGGTATGTGAGATTATGGTTTTGTGAATTGATATGCATGTAAGTCATTGTGTAAGTATTGTGTGAGGGTTTGTGTGTGATTGTTGGTGAAGAAAGGGAGAGGCCGAGAGAGAGATTGGTGGAGGAGGGAGAGAAACCGAGAGGGAGGAAGAGAGAAGGAGGGAGGGAGAAGCCGAGAGAGATAGAGAGGGAGAGAGAGAGGCCGAGAGGCCGAGAGAGAGAGGAGGAGAAGAGAGATTGTGGGAGTTGTGTGAATTATTGTGAGTTACTTGCTTGAATTGTTTAAGTGCTAATTGATTAAATTGTTACATGAATTAATTGGTTGCATGATTGAATTGCTATGTGAATTTGAGTTATGAATTGCTTAATGAGTCGTCGTGAGATAGTAGGATAGCCTAGGATTGCTTGGTGATTGTAGTAGTCGATTGATGATGGAGTTGTAGTCATTGGAGGTGCATTGTGTTGTTTTGTGATTGATTGAGACCGATTATATTCGGTATGGTTTGACGACTATACAAAGGAGATGCCGCCGAAATTTCTAAAAATATAATAAGTGATTTCCAAAACCCTAAAGGCACATCTCCAATGTTAAGTCGTAGAATCATTATAGTACTATACCATACTACATTGTATGTTAAGTGAATTACGTGCTAAGTGACTTACATGACTTATGTGTTTACATGTATATATGTATGTGTATAACATGGTTATATCGATGGGGCGTTAGCATTATTAGGATTGCTTTGTGATATGTAAACAAAAGAGGGGAAAATAAGATATTGTTTATTATTATTATAGGTCCGAGTAGGAGGCCTGGCAAGGAGCCGATTGAGGAGGACGCTATCTAGTTTGAACTCGTGATTTAAGGCAAGTGTACTATCTTACCTTGTTGATACCATATATTGAATGCCATGAGATATCGAATTGCTAGATTGTCACAAATTAGTACCTTATTCTTTCCAACCTTAATATTGTCGTATACCTTGTGATTTATTCATATCCTTTGAACTTGAACTTGACTTGTCTTGTTAATCATGACCACATTGCTTGGAAACCTTTTCGTATTTTCTTGAATTCTTGAACCCTTGAATCAACTATATAAATATCGTCTTGTTTGATGAATTCTTTTCTACCTTAAAACACTGATTACTTCTTGACTTATTTTCTTGGTTTAACCAAAGTACTCTAAACAGAATCCCAACTTCTAAGAATCCGAATTGATTAACTTTCTTCTTTTGACCTTGTCATTTATTCGAAATTGAGAATCATATTCTTGTTGATTAACCACTTGATATAACATTGATAATCTTGTTTCTTTGAGATGAATTGAAATTGATAAACATTGTTTAACCTAAATGGAATTGGATGGAATGTTACTTTGACCGAGGCGCCGGTCCAAATCATGTTACTATTATAGGCCAATGTGTGCCTGGGATCCCCTTATATTTGATGAACACCGTATTGGATATGCGGGTTCGGAGCTCTGTCGTGGGCTGATCACCCAGCGTTGCTCGTAGCGTCTTATCAGATATTCCAATTCCTTCTCATTTAATTTGATATTGATTCAGTTGATACAGTTCATTTGCAGATTTTTATATCTTGCTTTACAGTTGAATTATTTTGCCAATCTTATATTGTTGTTTTTGCACTTGCTGAGCAATTGGCTCAATGATATTATTTTCCTTAACCTTTCAGTGAAACTCGAAGATGGTAAGGACTCTTGAGACTGCGCGTAAGAATTGTGGTGGTTCAGGTGTAGCCTATAAGAGGCAGTTCCAGGTAGAAGGGAGTGACGATCTGATGGATCTTGTTTTGCTAGACTTTTGACTTAGACTGTAATCTTTTGACTTAGAATAAATTGTGGTCTGTAATAAATAATTGGTTTTGAATTGGTAGTTATATTGTTTCAAACTCTTACCTGTTGGCGATCTAGGCGTGGGATTGGTAATGTCTAATTAATTAATATGCATGCTTTACCATTATCTAGTTAATTTTGATTAAGGGATTTGGGGCCGTCACACATGATTTGACTGCCAATTTCAGGATAATGTAAGTATTCCTTGAAAATAGAATTGAGGGTAGAACATCCATAAATTAAGACGAACCTGGGGATGCACAAAGGATAGCATCACTGTGACAGCCCCAAATCCGGGGTCAGGAATCCAGGCCGTCACGGACCAATTTCCATTTACTAACAATATCTCTTGATTTTTTTTATTACTATTTAATATCCACACAAATGACCCCACACTAATATCATCACACACACCAGTCATATGCTCAGAGAACAACATCCACAATATTAAAAGTTTAGAGTTAAGAAGTTATTACAAACCCAGAATCTTACTAAGTGCGTTGTTGAATAGTTAAGGGTATTTTTCCTCCCAATTTCACTCATTTCAACCACACGCAAGATT
Source organism: Kitagawia praeruptora (assembly GCA_037693485.1). Lineage (NCBI taxonomy): Eukaryota > Viridiplantae > Streptophyta > Magnoliopsida > Apiales > Apiaceae > Kitagawia > Kitagawia praeruptora. The sequence goes on from CM075352.1 coordinate 120,652,012, forward strand.
TTTGAGATTCTTTATACGAGTTTATGCTTTCTTGCATATTTCTAGTGTTGTCTATGTGAGTTTTCTGGCACTTTAGATGTAGTATCAACTTTTTTTTATTGATTAGAGATGATTATATAATTGAGACCTTATTGGGTAATAACCATTACTAGCTTACTTGTGTTTCCGATATGAGATACCTGTATTCCTGGCCACTAACGGGATTACACTTTGGGAATCAAGCGTCTTGTAGTATTGAAGTCAATTGATGTGTTCTTTTGGAATGTAATTTAGTATCCTAGGCTATGTGCTCTTGCTGTTTTCTAGTTTGAGCTATCTTCCTTGACAAAGCTTCTGTGATTCTGTGTAGAATTTTTGCGGTTTTTAAGTACTTGTTATCATTGTTTGTGCACAGAAAGTGAACCCTCCATCACCATTCGAAGTTGTGAAAGGGTCTCTTCAAAATTATGGGCCGGTTTTGACAAGGACTTTTGGAAATGAGGAAATCAATCTTTCTGTGATGCGGTTGACCAACATTATTCCTGATGCTGAGGATGATGAGGAAGATGGAATGAACCAATTATTTCTTCATGTTGATGTGTCTAAGCCAGGGCAGAGCGAGTCTTTACTTTTCCTTTGTGGACTGTATCCTGATGCAGTAGGGATTCACTCAATTTCGATGAGGGCCAAGAGCAAAGATACGGGTTTTCTTCAAACTCCCTTAAACACAAGAAGACTTTAAATACCCTTAACTTTGGCTCACCAATCTCCTCTCCCTATACTAAAACATAAACTTTTATTAGTAATAATCTATAAAATTATAATCACTACTTAAAATAAACGCTTGGTTCGATAAACCACCCTTGAACTCGATGTGAGTTCACAATTTATATTATTACTGATATATTTATTATTATCACTCTTGTTCCTGAGCATTATGACTCTAAGCTCTGATACCATCTGTGATAGCCCCAAATCCGGGGTCAGGAATCCAGGCCGTCACGGACCAATTTCCATTTACTAACAATATCTCTTGATTTTTTTATTACTATTTAATATCCACACAAATGACCCCACACTAATATCATCACACACACCAGTCATATGCTCAGAGAACAACATCCACAATATTAAAAGTTTAGAGTTAAGAAGTTATTACAAACCCAGAATCTTACTAAGTGCGTTGTTGAATAATACTTTTACATGAAGCATTTCAACAACCAAAAGTTTATTACAGAACTTACACACTTAATGTACATAAGTCTACCAGTACCCAACCGTCCGATAGCTACCTCGGGAATCGTTGCCAACACTCTCTCAAAAGTTCGTCTTTCCCATACCCTCTTGCGGGTTGTAGTGCGGAGTATCGGCATACCTAGCTGTTGTATACATAATAGCAAGAATGAGCTAAAATGGCTCAGCAAGATAATTTCTATCAACTAACATCAAAGGAAAATAATCATCATATATATATATATATATATTAACAAACAATTTTCAGTTATTATGGAAGGAAGTTTTATTTCCGTTCAAGACATATAATTTTCAATTATCTTTGTACGAAAAGAAATATTATAATCTCAGTCTCTCTTCTAATATCATATAATATCAGTTCCTTTTCTTAATTTCTATAACACTCAAAATACCATCTCAGTGTACTCTTCCAAGATAATATGAAACCTGAACAAATCTTTCACTATCACCTTCTCATTTCCTTCTTATGCAACAATTATATAAATTAATATAAAATCAGTTTCTCTTCATCTATAACAGTAATTCCATCTTTCCATATCATTTTTCTGTTTTCAGTATAAAAATCTGAAAACCATTTTTTCCAATTCTTTCCTTTATAGAAAACGTTGGGGATTTCCACTGTTGCCGAATACGTAAGGACGATGATCAGTCGCCCTCCGTACACGTCCCTTTTTACTACCGGTAGACGGAGGTAGGTTCTCCACCATCCCCCAGGAGGAAGGTCCACCACTACATCCTCCCTCGGCACTCTTGGGCCGGAATAAATATTGGATGTTGGACTGTGCCACTACCACACAGCCTCTTACGCTTTTTGTTTCAATCCCCCTTTTTCAAATCATTTTTCCATTATCAAATACCATTTCACATTTTCCATTTCCATTCACATATATCATTTCCATTTCCATTTATCATCACCTTTAAAATTATATATGTCATAATACTTTGTTTATGACTCAGACATCTCCTCTGTATTCAATGAAATCAATATGCTTTTATATACATAAAGTGTTCCATTTATTTTAGAAATATTAAATAATACTCACTAATATCTATCACAACATTTAGAAAGAATATTTTTAACATAATATTATAAATCATATAACTCTAGATAACAACCGATACCATTCTTCATATAACTCTAGATAACAACTGATACCATTCTTCATATAACTCTAGATAACAACTCATACCATTCTACATATAACTCTGGATAACAATTGATACCATTCTTCATATAACTCTAGATAACAACTGATACCATTCTCTTTCACCTCTCTTTACCATAAAGCATATTCGCTCCATTCATAATCATATCCACATTCATATTTCATAATTTATATCCATTTCTCTTTAATTCCAATATCAGGGAAATAATTATTAGCAATATAGCAAACATAGAATAACATATATATTCCATGAAATCATTTACTTTGAAAATAAAATAGTTTTCAAAGGTAAGGATATAAGAAATCTTGCCTCGATCTCTGTATCCTGGAAGTATGGCTCGTGGCTCTCCCGAAATTTCTATAAACACAAAAAGGACCGTCGTTAGAATACTACATCCCTTTCTCACTTCACCTTTATATAACTACACCCTTAATGCTTACTATGTGAATAACATGCTATTATAACCCAAGTGTTCCAAGAACCTAACCATTTTAGGTTAAATCAAGGTTTTCTATGTTTGTTCACCATTTCCCTTGACAACCACACTTGACTATAAAAATTCTCAGAAAATAAAGATTTCGAATTTTACTACAAGGTCAACTGGTAATGAAACTTTGACTACCTTACTACAATTTTCCAAAAATATATAATTTTTAAAAGTGTTTAAGTATGGTAGTTATAGCCTCAAAGTTGGTACAACTACGTTTTCTCGACTATCGAACGTCTTTCACTAAAACTGACTTTTCTCCTAAACCGTTCATCAGATTTTAACGCACTTTATATCAAAATGATCTATGAACTATGCTCTATCTCATCATGGTCACTTAGGGGTCTGGAAAGTAAGGTACCGTACGGGTATAGTGTCTAAAAACAGGGCAGTTTCTGATTCTAACGAAAATCGGACATTATAACGACTATATTTTCATACTTTCCAAAATCCAACTCTCCAAATCAATCATCCACCTTATACACCATCACCTACACCATGTGGTCATCTTACCAACCATGGTTACAAGCACATACTCCTTCCATATTCAACTTTAATCACTTACAAACACATATATCATCATGAATAATCACTTATCATAACCTTAATCACTAAACTTTCTATAATCCATCATATATTCAAAGTAATACTAAAGGGTCTTGAGATTTATACCTTCTTGAAGCTTTAACAACCCTTATCAAGCCTTGGGATATGCTTAATCAACCTTATACTAGCTTGGATCAAATAAAGAAACCATAAAAACAAAGTTAGTTTCCAAGGGTTACTATTCATCATCACTTTTGTAAAAATCATAACAAATCGAAAAATACGAGTTTGGCTCTCAAAGTTTTAGCAAATCTTGTCCTCTGCATAAGCTTTGATTTGAGCTATAGATAACCAAAAACAAAGCTTCCTAGATATGGTTTTGAGCTCCATCTTTTCGCTGGACAGAAACTGGACAGGTTTGGTTCTCCCACTATGAGCATGGATTTGACTAGGCTATACTATTTGGATTGCTATGAAATTTGGAGCGAATCATGCCCATGGAGTGCAGAGGTTGTGGTTAAAACTTGGTGATTTTATCATGGATAGAAATGGAGATATGAATTTTTCTTTGAGTTGTGTTCTTGTTTGGCAGATTGGAGAGCTTTGTGTTTATCTTGCTTCATTCCCTTTACAAACGTTTTTCACCTTTTATCTATCATATATATCAGTTGTGTAGTCTTATAATAAAAGTCTTTGAAGTCCACCAATGACAAAGAGCCAATTGTTGATCATCTAAACACCTTATCATGAAAAATGCTACTTAGTACTCAAGTTTGACAAGTTTACTCCTCTTCCACTTTGGTTTTAATGTTTGCACCAATGGGATTCCTTCCCTTACACTCTAATATCACTTAATATCAGCTCCATACTTGGGTTGGGCCGAATTTGGGCTTTTGGTTTGGGTTTTGTACAAAGTTCTCTCGTCATCTGATTCATCGAACGATTTCTACGATCGTCTCAGTGGTTTTTCTCTTGTAAATCTCTTAAATATATTTTATCCTTTCCCACATCATATATTAATGTGTTAGGGTGATTCTAATCCTCAAGTAGGTATTAGATCCAATATCCTTGGTATATTCTCTTTTTCTCAGAAGTTGCTCTCCTGGTTATCTCTCGGGTTCTCAAGCATTCTCAAACTCGTTTAACAATCTAAATTCCCTTGGCATTTCTTGACTTGATCACTCCTTGGTTTAACCTAATTTCACTATTTCCTCAAGATATAAACCCTTTAACATTTCTATACTCCTTAATATCAGATTCAATGGAGTCTCAATCGAAATCGAAAATCCTTAAAGTCCATATTCAGGAATTTCTGAAATCCATCGTCATTTCGAGTCACTTATTTTCATAGTAAATCACTAATATGGTTTCCATTTATTCATTTTCTGTTTCAAGTATAGAGTACCTACATACCATTTCTCTAAATCCTCAAAATTTACTGTTCATGTGATCACTGTAGCATTGCTAAAGTTAGGGTTATTACAGTCTTCCCCCTTAAAAGGATTCCGTCCCGGAATCATGTTGAAAATGTCCATAGATACCTTTTTCATCCACACCTTCTAACTTCTACACCACTTTCTCTATCCTTTTTTTTTCCTTCATAATTCATAATATCTCTATTTTGTTTGCGCAAAAATACACCAACATAAACTTGCTTGTCATTCATCAACATGCCATTTAGCTTTTCAATAGCAGTACTTTCACTATCTTTTTCTTGCAAATCTCATCCTGTATTCAGTCATTCTATCTTATCTCATCTCTCCTTCCTCTTTTGCTTAAGGGTATCGGCCACCACATTGGCCTTCCCTGAATGGTAGTGTATCTCACTATTGTTTAACTATGTTTTGATCTCTATCATGACGTAAAATATTAATACTCCAACATTTGTATATATCACCTCTGTAAAATTTTCCAGAAAATAAGTTATAATAATATTCCTTGAAACAATTGTAAGAAAATATTTTCTATAATATATATTTCATGTTCATACTTATACAAACATATACTTTCCTTTCATCCTTGAAAAATATTCTCGCGCTTTCCCCAATACTCTTAATCTCCTTTATATATTGTTCTTTGACTCTTAACAGATATTGATTTGGATGACACGAGAATAACTCACTTTCTTATAGATAGATTATTCTTATCTATATTATCAGTCCATTTACACCATTCATTGACTTAGTCGATCCCTAACCAAACATTTACACTTAAGAGGTTAAATTAGAGCGTACCTGCAATTTCCTCCGGATACCTTATCCCAGATGTCTATTGTTCACTATACGCTCTTTACATCTTGCTGATCCACCTTAGTTCCTTCATGATATACTATCTATTCCACCTCTGAAATTTCCCTTTATTATTCTCATCAAAATCTTTACCTCAAGTTTTACTCATTCACACCTTTTGGATTAATCCTTTGAATACTTAACATCTTTAATCTCTCTCTGCTACTTAGGTTATTAGTCACAATATTGACCTTCCCCCACTAAAAGTTATTGCACCTCGAATCCTTCATTAATTATCCCCACTTCCTTTGTTTATCCTTATTCTGACTCTATCCTCAAAATACACTTTACTTTCAATAGTAAATCTCAATTATGCCTTAAAATTCCTCATTTTCTTTTCTCTTACTAATCATCAAATATTCCCATTTCTTCTCACGAAATTCCTTTCTCTCTTATATTGAAACGCTTCTAGCTCTAATTATCTCTTATTGAAATTTTCCTTGGAATCTCAAGTTCCCTTTTATAATCACGTATACTCTAAACCTTGCTTCCATTATCCCATCCATTAATGAAATCTTCTATATTCGAAACAATTTATAGAATTTAAGAAACTTTGAATTGAAACGAACCCAGAAACAAGCAAGGGTCCCACAATAATTTATAAGATTAAGAGTTTTAAATAGCTCTTATTCGAAACAAAAGAATATTTGGGAAATCAATATGATAGAAGAACCCGTACGTCACACAAGTGAGGGCGTCCCCTCCGACTTTCTATCACACAGACAGATCTTCCTTGTGTATACATATAGGGCTGTTCCTCTTAGTTGGAGTAAGAAATATAGAGGGAAATTTAAATCACAATGATAAATACCATCTTCCGAAAATAATTTAGAGAAATATTTTGACTAAAATAGATAAAATACAATTTTGAAACACATTGCAAGGGTACCAAAATGTTTTGAAAAGATACCGGCCCTTAATAAATAATTACCCACTAGTGGAGGAAAATTTGAAACTCAATAATATAATTTAGCAGGGCTTTAGGAGCTTGAAAATAGGTACTGTTAATAGCCTCTGCCTAATTAAAAATCCCAATAATGGAAGGCTTTCCTCCAATACTATTTATATCTTAGACTGCGTACTCTCCAAAATTTCTTAAATTTGGCACTCACCATGAAGCCTCAACATATCGTCTGCTATTCCCAATTATCTTCATTTACCTAGTCGTGACTTGGCTCGATACTCTCTGCCTTTATCCATAATAGAACACAACCTTCTAATCGATATACTTACGTAATATTGATCGTCTTGGCCTAACATTGCTCTAGTATCAAGGACCCATCAACTATACTTCTAAATTGTATAATCTAACATACCATGTATACTCACGAGGTTATCTAACGTACACTTCTCAATACATCAAGTATCCCCTTTCTCATATCGATCCCGTGTACTATATAAACTTAACACTTTTGGCATAATAACCTTTTCATTTAAGTCAATCTCGAAATGTCTCGGTCTGTCTTGGTCCTGTATATATTGGCTTTACCGACCAACCTCAGTTTCACCCTTTCATCTCCACAAACAATCAGTGTCTATTCACCGATCCACTTACAATATTTCTTCAAACTCCCTTAAGCACAAGAAGACTTTAAATACCCTTAACTTTGGCTCACCAATCTCCTCTCCCTATAATAAAACATAAACTTTTATTAGTAATAATCTATAAAATTATAATCACTACTTAGAATAAACGCTTGGTTCGATAAACCACCCTTGAACTCGATGTGAGTTCACAATTTATATTATTACTGATATATTTATTATTATCACTCTTGTTCCTGAGCATTATGACTCTAAGCTCTGATACCATCTGTGATAGCCCCAAATCTGGGGTCAGGAATCCAGGCCGTCACAGACCAATTTCCATTTAGTAACAATATCTCTTGATTTTTTTTATTACTATTTAATATCCACACAAATGACCCCACACTAATATCATCACACACACCAGTCATATGCTCAGAGAACAACATCCACAATATTAAAAGTTTAGAGTTAAGAAGTTATTACAAACCCAGAATCTTACTAAGTGCGTTGTTGAATAATACTTTTACATGAAGCATTTCAACAACCAAAAGTTTATTACAGAACTTACACACTTAATGTACATAAGTCTACCAGTACCCAACCGTCCGATAGCTACCTCGGGAATCGTTGCCAACACTCTCTCAAAAGTTCGTCTTTCCCATACCCTCTTGCGGGGTGTAGTGCGGAGTATCGGTATACCTAGCTGTTGTATACATAATAGCAATAATGAGCTAAAATAGCTCAGCAAGATAATTTCTATCAACTAACATCAAAGGAAAATAATCATCATATATATATATATATATATATATATATTAACAAATAATTTTCAGTTATTATGGAAGGAAGTTTTATTTCCGTTCAAGACATATACTTTTCAATTATCTTTGTACGAAAAGAAATATTATAATCTCAGTCTCTCTTCTAATATCATATAATATCAGTTCCTTTTCTTAATTTCTATAACACTCAAAATACCATCTCAGTGTACTCTTCCAAGATAATATGAAACCTGAACAAATCTTTCACTATCACCTTCTCATTTCCTTCTTATGCAACAATTATATAAATTAATATAAAATCAGTTTCTCTTCATCTATAACAGTAATTCCATCTTTCAGTTTTCAGTATAAAAATCTGAAAACCATTTTTTCCAATTCTTTCCTTTATAGAAAACGTTGGGGATTTCCACTGTTGCCGAATACGTAAGGACGATGATCAGTCGCCCTCCGTACCCGTCCCTTTTTACTACCGGTAGACGGAGGTAGGTTCTCCACCATCCCCCAGGAGGAAGGTCCACCACTACATCCTCCCTCGGCACTCTTGGGCCGGAATAAATATTGGATGCTGGACTGTGCCACTACCACACAGCCTCTTACGCTTTTTGTTGCAATCCCCCTTTTTCAAATCATTTTTCCATTATCAAATACCATTTCACATTTTCCATTTCCATTCACATTTCCATTCACATATATCATTTCCATTTCCATTTATCATCACCTTTAAAATTATATATGTCATAATACTTTGTTTATGACTCAGACATCTCCTCTGTATTCAATGAAATCAATATGCTTTTATATACATAAAGTGTTCCATTTATTTTAGAAATATTAAATAATACTCACTAATATCTATCACAACATTTAGAAAGAATATTTTTAACATAATATTATAAATCATATAACTCTAGATAACAACTGATACCATTCTTCATATAACTCTAGATAACAACTGATACCATTCTTCATATAACTCTAGATAACAACTAATACCATTCTTCATATAACTCTAGATAACAACTGATACCATTCTTCATATAACTCTAGATAACAACTGATACCATTCTCTTTCACCTCTCTTTACCATAAAGCATATTCGCTCCATTCATAATCATATCCACATTCATATTTCATAATTTATATCCATTTCTCTTTAATTCCAATATCAGGGAAATAATTATTAGCAATATAGCAAACATAGAATAACATATATATTCCATGAAATCATTTACTTTGAAAATAAAATAGTTTTCCAAGGTAAGGATATAAGAAATCTTGCCTCGATCTCTGTATCCTGGAAGTATGGCTCGTGGCTCTCCCGAAATTTCTATAAACAAAAAAAGGACCGTCGTTAGAATACTACATTCCTTTCTCACTTTACCTTTATATAACTACACCCTTAATGCTTACTATGTGAATAACATGCTATTATAACCCAAGTGTTCCAAGAACCTAACCATTTTAGGTTAAATCAAGGTTTTCTATGTTTGTTCACCATTTCCCTTAACAACCACACTTGACTATAAAAATTCTCAGAAAATAAAGATTTCGAATTTTACTACAAGGTCAACTGGTAATGAAACTTTGACTACCTTACTACAATTTTACAAAAATTTATAATTTTTAAAAGTGTTTAAGTATGGTAGTTATAGCCTCAAAGTTGGTACAACTACGTTTTCTCGACTATCGAACGTCTTTCACTAAAACTGACTTTTCTCCTAAACCGTTCATCAGATTTTAACGTACTTTATATCAAAATGATCTATGAACTATGCTCTATCTCATCATGGTCACTTAGGGGTCTGGAAAGTAAGGTACCGTACGGGTATAGTGTCTAAAAACAGGGCAGTTTCTGATTCTAACGAAAATCGGACATTATAACGACTATATTTTCATACTTTCCAAAATCCAACTCTCCAAATCAATCATCCACCTTATACACCATCACCTACACCATGTGGTCATCTTACCAACCATGGTTAAAAGCACATACTCCTTCCATATTCAACTTTAATCACTTACAAACACATATATCATCATGAATAATCACTTATCATAACCTTAATCACTAAACTTTCTATAATCCATCATATATTCAAAGTAATACTAAAGGGTCTTGAGATTTATACCTTCTTGAAGCTTTAACAACCCTTATCAAGCCTTGGGATATGCTTAATCAACCTTATACTAGCTTGGATCAAATAAAGAAACCATAAAAACAAAGTTAGTTTCTAAGGGTTACTATTCATCATCACTTTTGTAAAAATCATAACAAATCCAAAAATAAGAGTTTGGCTCTCAAATTTTTACCCCATCTTGGCCTCTGCATAAGCTTTGATTTGAGATATAGATCACCAAAAACAAAGCTTCCTAGATATGGTTTTGAGCTCCATCTTTTCGCTGGACAGAAACTGGACAGGTTTGGTTCTCCCACTTTGAACATGGATTTGATTAGGCTATACTATTTGGATTGCTATGAAATTTGGAACGAATCATGCACATGGAGTGGAGAGGTTTTGGTTAAAAGTTGGTGATTTTATCATGGATATAAATGGAGATATGAATTTTTCTTTGAGTTGTGTTCTTGTTTGGCAGATTGGAGAGCTTTGTGTTTATCTTGCTTCTTTCCCTTTACAAACGTTTTTCACCTTTTATCTATCATATATATCAGTTGTGTAGTCTTATAATAAAAGTCTTTGAAGTCCACCAATGACAAAGAGCCAATTGTTGATCATCTAAACACCTTATCATGAAAAATGCTACTTAGTACTCAAGTTTGACAAGTTTACTCCTCTTCCACTTTGGTTTTAATGTTTGCACCAATGGGATTCCTTCCCTTACACTCTAATATCACTTAATATCAGCTCCATACTTGGGTTGGGCCGAATTTGGGCTTTTGGTTTGGGTTTTGTACAAAGTTCTCTCGTCATCTGATTCATCGAACGATTTCTGCGATCGTCTCAGTGGTTTTTCTCTTGTAAATCTCTTAAATATATTTTATCCTTTCCCACATCATATATTAATGTGTTAGGGTGATTCTAATCCTCAAGTAGGTATTAGATCCAATATCCTTGGTATATTCTCTTTTTCTCAGAAGTTGCTCTCCTGGTTATCTCTCGGGTTCTCAAGCATTCTCAAACTCGTTTAACAATCTAAATTCCCTTGGCATTTCTTGACTTGATCACTCCTTGGTTTAACCTAATTTCACTATTTCCTCAAGATATAAACCCTTTAACATTTCTATACTCCTTAATATCAGATTCAATAGAGTCTCAATCGAAATCGAAAATCCTTAAAGTCCATATTCAGGAATTTCTGAAATCCATCGTCATTTCGAGTCACTTATTTTCATAGTACATCACTAAAATGGTTTCCATTTATTCATTTTCTGTTTCAAGTATAGAGTACCTACATACCATTTCTCTAAATCCTCAAAATTTACTGTTCATGTGATCACTGTAGCATTGCTAAAGTTAGGGTTATTACAATCATCCCTAATAAAGACATTGTGAATTTAGATGATATAAGTTGAATTGACCAAGGTATCAATAACCTGTAAGGATTTGTGGAAAGGAGTCTCGAAAAGTACACAGACAGAATTGTTATAGAATTGATTAATGATGTTTGATATACCCTGTACCCAGAAGATACAGGAGGAGTGATGAGGATGACCTAAGAAACCTTATAAGGGAAGAGGTAACATTCCGAACTTCAAAAGGGAAGTTTGGTGAGGAATGTATGACATAGTAACAATAAGGCCAGATGAAGCATGTGTGAAACCATGAGAAAGTATTTATAGAATTGATTAATGATGTTTGATATACCCTGTACCCAGAAGATACAGGAGGAGTGATGAGGATGACCTAAGAAACCTTAGAAGGGAAGAGGTAACATTCCGAACTTCAAAAGGGAAGTTTGGTGAGGAATGTATGACATAGTAACAATAAGGCCAGATGAAGCATGTGTGAAACCATGAGAAAGTATGGATTGAACCAATAAGGTTGAGATTATACTAAAATAAGAAAAGACTAAGATAAGAAATATCCTAGGTATGATTGGGAGTAACCGTGATAAAGTCCACACGGAAAGGTGGAAGCAATGACTTATGAAAAAAGAATGATATATATTTTCTCTTCTTCAGCAGAGTCTAAGGAAGAATACTTTCAACCAGCAGTGATGGGAACGTGGTAGAAAAATTGAAGTTGGAATAGGCCCAGAAAACATTGATTACAAGGAATTATTATTATCAGGAAATGCCAATAAGGTGGCCGACACTTTAAGTATAAATGAGTAATTATAGATGCTCTAACCGAAGAAAGAGAATGATATTGAGAAGGACCTTGAAAGTCATAGTGTGGGAGAGGAATTTACGTTCCCTCTGATGATTGTGCAAGAATCAACCATAAGAATAGTTTAAGTAAATACTCGATTCCTGATTTTGTCTTTAGCTCATTACCGACATTAGGAGGTTCTGCGACAGGCCAGACCAAATTCCCCAAGAGACTCGCATTTCTTTTGGAAAGAGAGAGGAGAGAATAGATAATAATGGATGATTGAATACAGAAGATAGATTGGTACTGATATTGATAAGCTAATTGGAATGATGATGAATGACAACAAGTTTATGTTGGTGTATTTCTGTGCAAACAAGATAGAGAATATGAGGTTGGCAAGTGATTAAGCAAACCGCTAAGATTCTAGTCTTCTACTGGAGATATATGATTAATAATCTCCTCAACCTGTCATAGCTGCGATACTTGAAGCTCTTCTGCGATTTTATCTGCTTCATGTAATATCTACATTAAGTTCAGGAAGCATTCCTTATGGATAAGGAATAGTGATGATTTTGTCTTCCTAGAGGATCTTGATCTGACAATTATGAAACCCGTAAGATTAGTTATTAAAGCACTTCGTAAACAACTGTGGCAATGTCAGGACTGAATCGAAGTTAGAATAATCGTCCAGGTTTATTTCAAATTGTTTAATTTTGGAACAACGTGATAATTGGAATAAATGATTAGACTATGATGGTTCGTAGAGTGATTATAGTAGAAATGGGAACCAAGCGACTAATAGAAATGAATATAGAGTTAAGGATCAATAAGGGAGTTAGATATGCGGACTCCCGAGAAGCCCTGGTAATGAAGCAAGAAAGATATGGAATTGAAATGGCAGCGTTATTGGCCAAAACGGAGAGTTAGAATTTGAAGCATAAATGACATACAAATTGACCCCTTTAAGTTGGGGGAAGTCGAGGATATTTGGAATAGATTGATTGAGTAATAAAGAGACTCATGGAATGAGAAAGTGAAAATCTAGATGGTTGAACAAAGGAAAGTTTGACCCCAATCATGTGACACGTATTGAATAAAGGTGACGAGTGTCTCAACAATGAGATGACGGTGGAGTTCAACAATAGAAGTAAATAAGAATCAGATAATAAGAAGAATGTGATTGATAAAGAAACGATTGGGAGATATCTATGAAATGTGAAGCAAGAAATGTTATTAATGGGCTTTCTAGCAAACTCATGGGATGACCACCTAATAGTATTAATAATGCCAAGCGAGGAAATCTATGATTTAACCGGAGAAGTTGAAAGATGTTTCAAAAGCAAGTGGTGTTAAGATTAAACAAGGTATAGGTCCATAGAATGATGGACCGAGCATCGAGGATATGTTGATAAACATCTATAGCTCAGAGGAAAAATCTAAGTATGATATTTTTGCAATCATGAAATTTTCTATAATTTCTGGAATTCTTTTCTTTTCTTCTCTCTTACTCATATTCTTTTTGAATTGAGAAGAACAACCCTTTAAGGAGGGGAGGTACTACTATGTGACTCTCTGTCTGTGTGATAGAAGTCTAAGTGTAATGCCATTAAGTGTTTAATCGTTTGTCAAGTACTAAAGGCTGGCCCCCTTCTGTACTAACTATGCAATATGACAAATGTTCATTGATCATAGCGATCTCTCAATAGATTCTTCTAATTCTATATATTGATCGAGATTGTGAAGATTAAAGCGATCAGAAAATGCATAATTACGAGTGAGGTTATCTCCGAATTCGCAACGCGATAGTGATACCGAAGTCACTGCAGATACCAATAAGGAAAATAGTATATGACTGGGTAAGAGCATAACCCGGATAGTGTGTTGTACGAAAAGTAGCAAAGATTAATAAAAAAGGATAAAGGATGTATTGTAGCACTAGTAAGATGTGCTGAAAAAGGATTGGAATGCTTAAGGATCGACCGGGGAACTGAAAAGTGAAATAACCAACAAGTACCCCATTTGTCTTCTACCTGATTCCGGGACGGAATCCTTTTAAGGAGGGGAGACTGTAAGAACCCAAATTTTTGGTAGAATTAAAACTTTTTATTATATAATGATGTAAGAATAAATAGTGGTTACAACTTCGATGTAACAGTTGTTCTTCTGAATAAATGGAATGAATTGAGATTCAAATATTTATATCCCATGAAGAATGCTAATGGTTGACAGCATAGATAAGAATAATCGATCTCCTAAGAAAATAAGATATGGTAATTCCAAATGGAGGAATTATTCTCAGGTCATCCAGATCAATATTTGTTATAAGTCCAGTGGTTCCGTAAAAAAGTGTTAAGGAACGCTCGAAAGAGGACAAGGACATTTTTATTAATATAAGGAATAAAAGATAATAAGTAGTGAATAGTGTTTTTGATGGAAAGGAGAATATTATTAGATAACGCTATATAGAAGTGTTCGGAGCGGATTTCTGAGTTCGTATCGATGATCAGTGAACGAAATAAGTGTATGTAAATGATATCAGATTCAGAAAAATAGAACTTTATTTTCTCCGAGATTTCCCTGGACTTAAGGATTTATTTAAGAGATTTAAGGAATTTAAATTCAAGGATATTAAAGGAGGATTAAGGATACTAGTATATGTATTAAGATGGTTTCCGGTAAAACCTTAACGAGAAATATTTGAGATGTTCCTCCGAACGATTATTGAAATTGAGTAATAAACGGACAAAGGAGCAAGCAGAGATCTAGGTGCATGCATGTGCAAGTAGGAAATATCTAGTAACCAAGCTAATTAAGCAAGTTACTAGCACACTTGGAAACAAACCAAGTTACTTAGTGCTAATGACATCACTTCACCACAAAACACCAACACTTGTCTCTTTGATGACTCAAGCAAGATGAGGTAATCACTTAAAAAAGCAAGTGGCTAGATATTATTCAAGACATTGCAATAATTCATTTGGATGAGACTAAAGTAAGAGAGCAAGCAAAACCACTCCATTTCTCTCCATTTTGTGAAACTGCCCAGCAGCACTAAGCTCAAGAAGAAAATTTATATCTCGATTTTTATCCATGATAAAATCACCAAATGTTTACCACAGCCTCTCCACTCTATGGGCAACACTCGCTCAAAGTTTCATAGCAATCCAAGTAGTATAGCCTAGGCAAATCACCTCCCCAAGTTGAAGAAGCAAATTAACAGAATTCGTAACAGCTTCTGTACTGATTTTCAAACGGCCATATCTCCTTCATTACCCAATGGAATTTGGTGTTCTTTAGCTTGTTGGAAAGCTGTTAAGATTCTCTACAACTCTCCGTTAGAAGCCTTGTCCAGAAAACCTCGGTAAGGCCCTCATTTTTCATGATCTTTCCACTGAGTTATAGCAGATTTAAGGTTGTAAGGAGTTCTTAGAACTAGATCAAGGCTTTTTAGACTCATATACACCCCAAGGAAGGTATAACTCTCTTGAAACCCTAGATCATACTTTGAGTTTTGTGATTGTTCTTAGTGATCTTAGATGCGATATGATTATAATGATGATATAAGCATGATTGTGTAGTAGATTTAATTGATTTAAGAGATATGATGTGTATGGTGGTGAGATCAGTTGTGATATGGACTGATTATGGTGCATGTATGCCCGGTGTGGCTTGGTTGATGTTTATCGTGAATTAAAAATTTGGAAACGTCCGATTTATAGCCATCGTAATGCTCAATTTCTGTTAACCTATAGAAAACCGTGCATAACAGTTAGGATAATTTTCTGGTCTTGATGAATAAATGAGATGTCCTTGTAGATCTCGAGCCATAGATCGTTTTGGCATGAGAATCGAAACATTCTGACTTACGGTTTAGGAGATATGATTAAATTACTAAAAGTGGTTTGGAAACGTAAGTGCGAGTTCGTAACTGAAATTGAATCCCCTAAACATGAGTAATCCGTTTACAAATCTTCGTAATTAAATATTAGAGATAATAAGGAAGGTGTGAGAGAAGACCTCATGTCGAAAGAATCGTTTTCTGATTTTATAAAAAATGTTCGAATCGAGGGAAAGCACGAACGAACCCCTTAAAAAGTACGATTGGTTATAACTTTGGAAAATCACATAGAAAACGAGCGATAAAACTCGAGGTATAATCTTGGTTCATAAACGACTGACCTTGGAACTTATATGACTTAAGTGCCTACCAAGCGTAAGTATAATGACATGCCTTAATAATGGGCAAATGTCGGACGGTATCGGTGATAAAAAGAGTTACACCAAGGGGTGCATAACGAGATAACTTGAAAACGTGATTCGACTTAAGTGGGTTTATACTTAGCCTTTTAAAAAAAAAGTGTTAAGTGATTAATCATAAATATTCTGATTATTTATAGATCACCGAGCAGACCCCGGGGCACACTACCTCTTACCACACCTGATTACCAGGCAAGTTTCAAATTCCCCTTTTAAAGGCTGTTGTTGTGATAATATGTATATATATTTTCTGTTTACATATGTCATTGCATGCATGCCTACTTTCAAGTTATATTGATACACTTGTTCCTTGAATTATTGTTGGCTTATAAGCTAGATAGTGAATAATCAGTTATAAGCCGGATATTACTAAGACCCTTAGAGAAGGGCATATGAATCTCATTCTTTGATTATAGACTGGGAGTTAGTATTTCTTGATATATCGAGATTATTTTCATAAGGAAATATTTGAGTAAATACTTCCCATCAATTATCTGATGAATATTATTCGAATATTCCTTTGAGATCAATCATGAATATTATTTTGAATATTCATTTGAACCTTATATAAGTTATAAATATTATTTTGAACGTTGATTCGAACTCAAGTTATTTAATAAATATTATTTTAAATATTCACTCGAGCTTTCTTTAGACAATAAATATTACCTTCAATATTCAATTAAAGTCGATTCAATTATTGAATATTACTTCGAATATTCCTTCGAGAGTTATTCCTTCGCTAAATATTGTTAAGTTAAATATTCATTACTTATTCAATGAATATCATCTCACTTATCCATCTGATAATTAATTCTTCAATAAATATTATTATTACTTTGAATATTCACTATTTGTTCAGTGAATATTATTTCGAATATTCGTTCGGGCTTTATTTAATTGATAAGTATTATGATTAATTTGAATATTCACTATTTATTCAGTGAATATTATTTCGAATACTCATTCGAGACATATTTATTTGTTAAGTATTACTAATTTGGGCATTCACTATTTATTCAGTGAATATGATTTCGCATATTCATTCGAGATAAGTATTATATATTAAGTTAAATATTCATTAGTTATTTAATGAATATCATTTGTGGATATTTATTCGAGGATGATTCCGAGTAATTTTTATATTAAGATTATTTCTTCAATATTTTTGACTTAATAAATATTCTTTGGAATATTTATTTAATTCTTCTCACTCATTCAGAAATGATTTATCTCCTCCGGATATTACCCTCGACCTTCGAGTATGATGTAAATTCCTCTGAGCCTATTTAATATTATTATATCAAGGAAGGTTCTAAAAACTATATTCTTCGGTCAATCCTGTCTCTCAAATAATAAGGGAACCTTACTTCAGAAATGTTATTTATCTTGTTACTGCCCGGTCATAAACTATTTTGTTAGATATAGTTGATGTGAATTTAATCAGTGTTTAAGTGTTACAGTGAATAATCAGAGTTTAGCTGGAAGCGATCAGAGTTTAGTTAAACACTGACGTATGGAAACTCGACAGAGTTTGTTAAACTCTGTCTGAGAGGAGCGTCCACAGGTCAACAGTGATTGAAGAATAATTGAAGATAATTATGGAAGCAATATCTTTGAAGATTTGATAGGTATCAAAGAGATTGTGTTGACTAAGGAGACATGTAGCAATCGTGATTGATATCAATTGTATAGCTAATTTATAGGAGTATCAATTTAACGATTGTACAGTAGCTGTATGTTTTATAAATACAGTTAGGTTAACCCTAGAAGGGTGTCGAACAACGAAATATCATTTATTGTAACCTAAGCAGCTCTCTGTGATAGTTTACATCACTGAGAGAGGAATTATTAATTCCAAACAGTTTTTAATTGTTAAAATGTGTGTTCTTGTTAATCTCTCATACAAATCTTGATTATATTTGTGTATTCGGCCTAACAAGTGGTATCAGATCCAATCTGTTACTTAATACAGTTTAAGATCCACACACAAAACTATAATCAATGGCAGAGATTCCTCCTCCAATAGGTCTAGGTTCTGAGAAGGCTCCTACTACTGTGAGTCGTTATGAGACTATTAGGGTTCCTATTCTGAGACCAGCAGATTATGCTATCTGGAAGGTAAAGATGACTATGTTTCTGGAAGCTACAGATCCAGAATATATTGACAGAATTTATAAAGGTCCTCATAAACCTACCAAGCTATCTGCTGCTATTGCTGGTCAAGAGGCTAAAACAGTTCCAAAAGAAAAGAAAGATCTGACTCCTGAGGAAATTTCATCTATTGCTAAGGATGCAAAGGTTATGCATCTACTTCATAGTGCTTTAGATAATGTCATGTCAAATAAAGTGATTAACTGCACTACTGCAAAAGAAATCTGGGATGCTCTTGAAGTTAGGTGTCAAGGAACTGCTGCTATCAAGAAGAATAGAAGGAACATACTCACACAGGAGTATGAGCACTTTGAGACAAAGTCTGAAGAAACCATGACAGAAACATTTGACAGATTCTGTAAACTAATCAATGATTTGTCATTGGTAAATAAAGAGTATGATCTAGAAGATTCAAATCTCAAATTTCTTCTTGCTCTACCTGAAAAGTGGGATGTGAAAACAACCACTATTAGAGACAATTATGATCTTGCTGATACTGAGATTGATGAAATCTATGGGTTGCTCAAAACTCAAGAATTGGAAATGGACACTACACCATAGATTGGCTATTGCAACGTTCACCGGAAAAATTTCTCAAAAATCGTTGCTATTTAGTGATAAGTTTTGACAAATTTATAAATATTGTAACGTTTTTTAAAATTGTTACAATTGTATTTAATTCTTGCAAAAGTTGAGTTATATTGCAACGAATATAAGTAAACGTTACCATTACTTTCAAATTTTTTAGGACAATTTTAGCGGGCTTGTTAAAAAATAAACGGGCTTCCAATTTTCTTTGCCCGGCTATCTAAAACACTAAAACAGGGGCTTGACATTTGCCTAAAATAAAAACAGAACACCAACACAATATAACAGCGAGAGAGAGAGAGGCAAGGCGAGAGAGACAAGGAGAGAGAACTCAAAACTCAAGCTCGAAGGTTCAAGATCGAAGAACAGTTAAACTAGAACCCTGAAGCTCGAAACATGTATCTTCTTTCCCCAAATCAATTTTAAAATATGCTTTTAGATGAATTTTGCGTGTATCAGTTAGGGTTCAATTGTTAATTTGTGCTTGTACTTTTTTTTTTGAAATAATTTGTGCTTGTACTTAAATCAATTTGTAGGGTTATTTTTTATTCGTTTATGTTAAATAAGCTTTTACATTGTGATTTTGTTAATATAAAATTAGGGATTCCAATTAAATTTGTTAATTAAGGGTCTTAAATTGTAATTTTGTTGTTAGTTTGTGTTTGTATCTTGCTGTAATTTTAAATGTTTTTGCCGGTCCCCTTGGGTTTGTAATTTTATGTTAGTTTGTGTTTAAATTTTTCTTGTAGTTTGTGTTATGTTTTGTATTAATTGTGTTTGTATTTTTTTCTTTTTTAAATTGGAATTTTGTTTATATGCCTTATGTTGTAGCTCAAATGATATAATATTTGGTCCTGATTTCCCTCAATCATTGTACTGCCATCTCCTGTGTGGATTGATTAATCGCTACGATATTTAAAGCATCCTACTGAAGTAATTAGATGATTGCAATATAAAGCTAACACTTGCAATATAAATTTTATACCTGTTTTTGAATTTTTTACGATTCTCTTACTGGAAACAAACCCATGTGATATTAGCAGATGAGATGGGACTTGGTAAGTGTTCGCGTGGAGTTGTTTTGTACTTCCTTGAGGCTTGTACTGATTTTGTTTATGTTTATGCAGGGAAAATGATACAAAGTATTGCATTCTTAGCTTTTCTTTTTGAGGAAAATATATCTCCGCATATAGTAGTGGCACCCCTATCTACACTGCGGAACTGGGAACGTGAATTTGCCACATGGGCTCCCCAAATGAGTATTGTATTTGTGCAAGCAAGCAAAAACACCCTTATCTTGCTATTAATTTTCTGTTTTGCACTGATTATTCCTTTTTTATTTGCAGAACCATTTGGATGAACACATTATTGCAGAAAAGCCATTTGCATATGTAGAAGTTCTTGGTAAATGTGAAGTACTTGCTCTCAATCTTTTCTCTGTCAAATTATTGCAGTTCGGAAGTCTAGAGGAGTTTCAAGAGGAGATTAAGGATATCAAACAAGAAGAGCAGATATCAAAGCTTCACAAAATGTTGGCACCTCAAGAGGAGATTAAGGATATCAAAGAAGAAGGGCACTTATTAACTTTCCCAAATATGGTTTCTGTTATTGGTGTAATGTTTAATTAGTATATGTTCCAGTTGTACCAAATGTCTATGTTTTGATGCTACATTTTTTCCCATTGCTGATTCCTGATGACTTTAAATATATGGCGTATCTTGCAATATGTGCAGCCTCTGAAGACTTTTTGGAACTTACTAAAAGTGCACTATTAGCGGCTTTAGAAGGTTATTGGTTTATATGATGTGCATTTTGAAGGACCCCACCATGGTTCAGTTCGAATGATGAAAAGCCATCTAATGGAAAACAGAGATCAGGTATAACCATTTAGGAATAAGTAAAGTTGTTCATCCTGTATTTTCTTAAAGTACTTAGTTTAATGTCTTGCTCCTGATTATTAATCAGGGAAATCTTCTAAATTGAATCTGAAAAGGGTTGGAGCTTATATACACTGGTCAGAAAATATATGGCAGGGATGCACTAGATATTGGTATGTTTTACATTCAGATTTTTATTTTAGTTGCAGATGCATCATGATCCTAAGTTGTTGTAATAAATAAAATGATTTTCAAGCCTTATTAATCATTGTGTACCTGCTGGCGAAGCTCACTTAAAGGCTCTTGAAGTCGCTCAAGCTATTAGACAGAAGGTACAGGCCTAGAACTACAACACATGATATTTAGTACTTCCAAAGATCCTGGCATGCATGAATATTTCACTGGAAGAATTAGATGAGTTTTTTTAGTGGCTAATATTGGATGACCAGCTTGCTAACTTACATTGGCTTTCATTTACAGAAACCAATAGTTCCTGCAGATCTTTATAAAGCTGTGCGTGATTCACAACTTATAGGAATGTCAGGTTACACAAAAGAGGTACTCTTTTTAATTATTGAACATTTCTTTCCTTTTATTGTACGTTAAATATAGATGTATGTCAGGCCGCTTGACTTTTATAACAATTTTTTTTACTGCATAAGTAGTTTCTGCTATTGCTGATGGCCTAAAGACCTGGGAGTTGCTGAAAGGAAGGCCACAAAATGTAGACCATATACTGAGAAGTGGAGCTGCCATCTATCTCTAGATTTTCTCTGCTTACGTTGATCGCAGAGCATGTTGTTTGTAAAAATATTCCTGTAATAAGTAAGAAGATGAGGGCGATGAAGATGATGAGAATGGAGAAGAAGTGGATGCAGATGGAGAAGAAGCTACCACATGATAATCATATGTTTAAATTATACGTTAGTAGTTGGCTTGCTTTATCATTTTTGTCTAATTAGTAGTGCAATCAAGTGTATGCGGCTTAGTCGGTTTGTTAACTAATTAAGTGTAATGATGCTACTTTTGAACTATTGGTAATTAGTAGTTTCTATGAAATGATATTGATGTTTGGTTTTGCTTGGATTTGTGGCTTTTTATGCCTTGCTAGTTCTATTTTCAAGGGGAATCATTCATTTTCATTTTTATAAATTGTTGCAATTGAGTCCAAATATGTTGCAAATAAACATTATAATAGCTATAAAATTATTGCAATAAGGGTATAAACTGTTGCAATTAGTCTAACAAATTCATTGCAATTGGACTAATTTTTGTTGCCTTAAAGTGATTTGCTTGCCAACCATTTGCTACTGCAATGATTTTTAAATGTTGCTAAAGTCTATAAAATGTTGCTACATGCTTTTATTGCAATGATTTTTAAATGTTGCTATATGGTACTCAAATCGTTGCTAAATCGATCTATTGCAGTGGGGGCAAATGCAACGCTGAATTTTTTCACATTCGTTGCAATAGAGTCTACTGCAACGAATATTGGCCTTAAGGCAATGTATTTGTGGTGTTGCAATATGTGATCTATGGTGTAGTGGGAATAGAGAAACAGAAGATCAAGCAAGAAGGCAAAGTCTGTTGCTCTTAAGGTTGAAGAGAAACCTGTGAAGAAAGAAGCATCAAGGAAGAAAGCTAAGGGAAAAGCTTTAGCTATATATTCTGAAAGTGAGTTATCAGATTCTGATGTTGACTCAAACACTGATGAATCATCTGATTCTAAGGATGATGAAGAGATGAGAAAAATGGCTGTCTTGATGGTGAAGACTTTCAAGAAGATGGGTTTCAAGAACTTTAAGAAGGGAAACAGGTTCTCTAGAGATTCAACTTCAGACAGGAAGAGTTTCAGAAAGTCTGAGAGAAAGGAGACTAAATCTGGGAAGAAAGATAAGTCTGAGATTCAATGCTACAAGTGTAAGGGGATGGGTCACTATGCTCCTGAGTGCAAGAAGGGTAAAACTGAAAAGGCACTCATCACAAAAGGTAGAGATTGGGCAGACACTTCAGACTCAGATGAGGAAGTCAACTATGCTCTCATGGCTTCTATTGAAAATGAATCAGAAGAGTCTGAAAACAAGGTACCCTTAACTACTTATGCTTATAATACTGATAATATATCTGAATTGAGAATTTATCTTAAAGCATTGCATATCAGTTATAGGGATCAGACTTTAGAGAATGAGAGAATCAAATCTGAGAATTCTGAACTTAAAGAGAGAAATAAAGTTGTTGAAGAAAAACTTGAAAGCATGCAAATGGTTCAGAAAGAAAGAGATGATGCTGTTTATCTAGAACAGGAGTTGCTATGCAAATATAAGCAACTAGAATCTGAATTGGAGAAGACAAAACACATCATTAAAACTTGGATTGATTCTGGAAAAGACACTAATGAGGTTTTTCAGTCAGACATAGTTGGTTTAGGTTACTGTGAGGGAGATGAACTTAGGTTTCAAAATCAAATCAAAATTAAAACTCATCTTCCTACTAAAAAATTTGTTCGTGGAGTAAATGAACCTAAGTCTGAAGCTGAAAAAGGAACTGTTAAGAAAGAACCAGTAAAAACTAGTGTTAAACAGGTTAATATTGGTTTAATGACAGATAAACAACTCAAGCATATGCTTAAGGAGTTAAAATCTGTTAAGAAACAGAAAGTATCTAGAAAGAACAAAAATGGTAAAGTAGGCATTTCTCGAGGTAATTATCCAATGCTTGCTACATTTGCTCCAAGAAAGACATGTCATAACTGTGGTAGCACTAACCATCTTGCTAGCTTTTGCAGGAAGAATAAAAATATTAATTCTTTACCTTCAAAGTCTGAAGTAAAGAAAGATAATGTTAGAGCTAGACCATAGACTTTATGCAAACATTGTGGAAGTACTTGGCATTCTATTTATACTTGCAGGGATTATCATGCTATTTATCATAATTACTATGAACTTAAACCCAATTTGAAATGGATTAAGGTTAATTCTGCAAGTGTAAACTATGAAAGTGTTAGCTTAAACTCTGATAATGTGAATTCCGCTGCAAAAGCTAACAAAGTTAAGAAAGCCAAAGGATCCAAGCAAGTCTGGATCCTTAAAACTGACCTTCAGTAAATGTTTATGATTGCAGGGCATCAGGGTGAGTACCCTAGTCGTGGACAGTGGATGTTCAGGACACATGACTGGAAATAAAGCCCTGCTATCAGAGTATGTGGAGAAGGATGGCCCAAAAGTTTCCTATGGATATGGCAACGTAGGACATACTCTGGGATATGGCAGTATCAATCTTAGAAGTGTCATAATCACAAATGTAGCTCTGGTTCCAGGACTCAAGCATGATCTGCTATATGTGAGTCAAATCTGTGACAGAGGATATCATGTAGATTTTCAGCCTGAATATTATGAAATCATCAGTAAATCTATAGGGAAAGTTGTTCTAGTTGGAAACAGGCACAATAATATCTATAAAATAAAGTTGTCAACAAACTCTGATGGCAAAGCAGTGTGCCTGTCAACAAGAATGTCCAGTGAAGAGAGTTGGAAGTGGCATAAGAAACTCTTTGGACCAGTGAATGTAATGTCAATTGGAAGAAAGAAATATGCTTTAGTCATTGTTGATGAACACACCAGATATACATGGGTGTATTTTTTAGCAAAGAAGGATGAAACAGCATTAACTCTGATGGAGCATGTAAAGCTACTGGACAAAGAATCAAAACACAAAGTCAAGATAATTAGGAGTGATAATGGAACTGAATTCAGAAATGCAACAATGGAAGAATTCTGTAAAAACAGAGGAGTGAAGCAAGAGTTTTCTGCACCTGGTACAATACCACAGCAAAATGGTGTAGTTGAAAGAAAGAACAGAACCTTGATAGAAGCTGCCAGAACTATGCTTGAAGAAGCAAAATTGCCAACCTATTTCTGGGTAGAAGCTGTTCAAACTGCTTGTTTTACTCAGAATGTAACTCTGATCAACAAGCATGGAAAAACACCATATGAGATGGTGAGGGAAAAGAAGCCAAACCTAAAATATTTTCATATTTTTGGGTGAAAGTGTTTTGTGCTGAAAACTCATCCTGAACAGTTGACAAAATTTGATCTAAAAGCTGATGAAGGAATTTTTGTTGGCTATCCACTGTCAACTAAGGCATTCAGAGTTTATAATCTGAGAACCAAGGTGATCATGGAGTCAATACATGTGTCATTTGATGACAAGAAAATAACTGGACTTGAAGATTTAGATGAACATGATCAACTGCACTTTGAAAATGAAGACTTAAACTCTGATGAAGTAAACTCTGATGATGCTGAACTGACAAACTCTGTTGAGTTAAACTCTGAACCTTTACTGGGAAATACTGAAGAAACTTCTCAGCCACATTCAAGGGAAGAACCAGTTGAGGGGGAACATGAAGAATCACTACAAAGTGATGACTCAAATTCTGAAAGTGAGTCAGCTAAAAAATCTGGATCAAACTCTGATGACTTAAACTCTAAAAGTCCAAAATCTTGCAGTTTAAACTCTGAGCAGTCAAATTCAGGGGGAGCCTCAGAGAATGAAGAAAGGAAACAGAAAATCAGGAGAACATGGATCGAGGGGGAGGATCAAACACTGAGAGAAGTCATTTGCCTTCAGCTAGGAAATGGACAAAATCTCATACACCTAATTTGATTATTGGTGATCCAGATGCAAAAGTAAGGACAAGGAGTGCAACAACAAATGAATGTCTGTTTCATGCTTTCTTGTCACAATCTGAACCAAAGAAAGTAGAAGAAGCTCTTCAAGATGCTGACTGGATAACAGCAATGCAGGAGGAGATAAATGAATTTGAGAGAAATGAAGTTTGGACCCTTGTACCAAGACCAACGAATAGATCTATTGTTGGTACTAAATGGGTTTTCAGAAATAAAACTGATAGTGAAGGGGTTGTTACAAGAAACAAGGCCAGGCTTGTGGCAAAAGGCTATTCACAGCAGGAAGGAATAGACTATAATGAAACTTTTGCTCTAGTTGCAAGATTAGAGGCAATAAGAATGTTTTTAGCATATGCCTCTCATAAGAAATTCAAGGTATTTTAGATGGATGTGAAAAGTGCCTTTCTGAATGGGAAACTTGAAGAAGAAGTGTTTGTTGAACAACCACCAGGATTTGTGGACCTCAAATATCCAGATTATGTCTACAGGCTTAATAAGGCACTCTATGGACTTAAGCAGGCACCAAGAGCATGGTATGAAACTCTGGCTCAATTTCTTCTAGAAAGTGGGTTTCAGAGGTACAATTGATAAAACCCTGTTCTACTTCAAATCTGGTAGTGACTTGCTTTTAGTTCAAATATATGTTGATGACATAATTTTTGGGTCTACTAATGATAAACTCTGTACAAAGTTTGCCAAACTAATGCAGTCCAGGTATCAAATGAGATGATGGGAGAGCTTAGTTATTTTCTAGGCCTACAGGTGAAGCAAACATATGATGGGATTTTCATAAATCCAGGGGCTCCCATGTCAACAGCAACAAAGTTGGACAAAGATACAGGGGCTTCAGTAGATATGACAAGTTACAGAGGCATGATAGGGTCTCTTCTTTATCTGACAGCAAGTAGGCCTGATATCATGTATGCAACCTGTCTATGTGCAAGGTTTCAGGCAGACCCCAGAGAACCACATCTCATAGCTGTGAAAAGGATTTTTAAATATCTCAAGGGCACCATTACTTTAGGGCTGTGGTATCCCAGAGAATCAGATTTCAAGCTTCTTGGTTACTCCGATGCAGACTTTGCAGGCTGTAAGATAGACAGAAAAAGCACCAGTGGAAGTTGTCAATTTCTGGGTGACAGACTAGTTTCTTGGTACAGCAAGAAACAGAAATTAATTTCTACATCTACAGCTGAGGTAGAGTATATTGTAGCTGGTAGCTGTTGTGCACAGATTCTATGGATGAAGAATCAATTGCTGGATTATGGATTGAGGTACAATAAGATTCCTATTTACTGAGATAATCGAAGTGTTATTGCTATGACAGGTAATCCAGTAGAACATATAATGACCAAGCACATTAGCATAAGGTATCACTTTATCAGAGAACATGTAGAGGAAGGAAACATTGAGTTTCATTTTTCGTCTACAGACCAACAACTAGCAGATATCTTCACCAAGCCATTGAGTGAAGCTATATTTACAAGGCTGGTAAATGAACTTGGAATGGTCTCTGGTTTTGACTAGAGATACTGGTTAGACTCAAAATTTTACTTGTGTAATGTATTACTTATGTTTGTGTGATGTGTTAACTGCTATGTGAACTCTGTTTTTAAACTCTGTTATGCAAACTCTGTTCGTATACTACTAAACTCTGTTAGCATGTTCTGTCGGTCAAACACTATTAACATGTTGAATAAACTCTGATAAACTCTGATAATGTTATCGTCTGATATGATCACCGATGAAGAAAACAGTATGAAGCATGATTCTCAGTTATTAATCATGAATCTTTCTAAGTGATTTGTGATCTAATCTTAGACTGTGCAGACATTTAACACAAGCATGATACTATTTCATATTTATAGCATCTCTTAGTTTATCAATCCTAAACTCTAAGTCTGTTATTACTGTATGCATTGCCTCTCATGAATAACTTCTGATGTTGATGACTTCTAAACTCTGTTTGGTTAGATGTTGTAGTTAGTAAACTCCCGAAGAAGTTGTATATAGGATGTTAGAATTTCTTTCTGATTGTGTTGTATCTAGGAAGAACCAGGAACTTGCTGGTAATAGTAAGGGCTAAAACTCTCTAATTTTTGGTGACTAATCAAAGATCAGGAAGAACCAGGAACTTATCACAAGATAAGGGCTAAAATTCTCTAATTTTTGGTGACTAGTCAAAGACTAGGATGACCCAGGAACTTATCAAAAGATAAGGGCTAAAATTCTAGGATTTTTGGTGACTGGTCATAGGAAGACCAAGGAACTTATCAAAATGATAAGGGCTAAAATTATAGGATTTTTGGTGACTAGTTACAACTTCTGTTAAAAAAAAATTTGCATTAATTTTTTTTGTCAATTTTTATTTAGCTGGGGGTATAAGTTATTTCAGAGTTTTTGTATATAAATTTCCTACAGAGTTTAGCATTCATCAAACATTCAGTGTTTACTATGAGAGTTTGTAGATCCAGTGTTTACTGATTTATTTTTATGGATTTTATGAAATATTAGATGCTCTAAAAATTGGATTAGTAAACTCTGCTATACACATACATATATTCACACATGTGTAGTTTTTGAAAGGATTACAGTAATGACGTTGGAGAATTGACAAACGCTGATGGATTTTGTCTAATACTCTAAGGTGTATTTTATTTCAGATGATTTCAAATTTAGAGTATAAAGAGTTTTTGACAGCTGTTAATGAGTGTAGGTGTGTTAAAGTCTGTCAGTAATGAGAGAGAAATCGCAGCGGTAATTATTGCTATATTTACTGCGCGTGCTTAGTTGTTTCATTGCATGTATGCCACGTGTCCCACTCACCCACTAATGTGTCCCACTCACACATTCAACAAGAAACTGTTGCGTGTTTTACTACAAAAACATTGGAGTTTTATTTTTTAATTATAATTCTAATCATTTTGCTTAAACGTTTCACTTTTACCCATACCTACTCACAGTTACTTTTCACACAACTACATAGTTCTATTGTTTATTCACTTGGGCGTTTTTACAAACACTTTTCATACAAACCATTTTTCACTGCTTTCTATTGATTAAATCTGTTTTAATGGCGACAAAATCTTTTACGGTTCAAGGGCTTTTGTTTGTGCCTAATAGCTATGCAGTCCCACTAAATACTGAGAAGGTTCCAGAAGCGTTTCACTTGATTCAGACATTCTTGCGAGATTCAGAAATTGGTCAAGCACTGGTTGAACTATTAACACTTTCTGGCACACAGATTGCTTCTTTCTGGACAAACTGTACTTATGATGATGGAGGAGAGAATGGGACTCTTTCAATCGTATTCACTCATGAAGAGACAGAGTATGTGATTACTCCTACTACAGTTAGAGACACTCTGGGCTTTGATACACATACTTCCTAGTTGGTGATGCTCAGTTGCGAGAGATGTTGCAAGCGATTGGCTATACAGAGTCTCTTGAAAGACTTGGTAATGTGAAACGACCAAAGTTGAGGAAACAGTGGAATTTTTTCTTTGACTGCATTACAAGAGCGTTTGGGAAGAAAGTTACAAACTGGGACGCTATTCCTACTGATAGTCTGCAAATTGGGTATTCTCTTCTTTATGGCAGTAATTTTGATTTTGGTAGACATGTGTTAATGAACATAGGTGATAGGTTGTAAGAGTCTACTACTGTATCTTTTGCTAGATTATGTCAATTGCTATTTACTTCTTGTGTACCTGGTATTGTTATTGCTGAGGGTGATGTTATTCAACCTTTTAAAGTCAATAAGAGAATATTATCTGATATGACTAACAAGGATGCTAGCAAGGAGCACTTACCTGATTTCTTCATGCCTCTTGCTTTACAAAACTTCCTACATCAACCCCAAGAACCTCAACCACAAGAACCACAAGAACCACAACAGCAACCATCTACAAACACTGATCAAAATCCAACCACTTCACTCATTTCAACTGAACCACCAAACAAAAACACTGAATCTCAACCACCTCAATCACAAACTCAACCTCACATTCAACCTCAACCTGACCAACAACCATCTAAACCTAAACGTGGAGGTAGAACAAAGCATCCTGCTCATAATTCAAGGCATAGCTCTGCTAGAGCTAAGAGGGCCAGAAAAGAGAAAAAGGAAAGGGCAAACAGGTCTCCATCACCTTCAATTGTTGATGTTGATGAAGAGTCAACCTCTGATGCAGAAGAGGTAATAGTTGAGGTGTAGACTTATAAAAGAAGAAAGTTGATAATTGCTGAATCTGATGAAGAGATGAATGATGAAGCTCCAGAGGTAATTCCTACAGAGATACTTGCTGTTGAGATACATACTACAGAAGATGAAGCTGTGAAAACACCTATGGATGAGGACAACAGAGGACACTCTTTTTGAAAGGCTGGGTAAGGATGAAGAAAATCATACTATACTGTCTGATAAGATTGATTCCATTGCTACCTCCTTGGAGCTAATTACATCAATTCTAATCCCTGATGATGTCAAAAAAGGGGAGAGATATGCTAAGTCTAAGTGCAGGCAGTCTCAAACTCTGACTTAGAAGGATGATGCTAGAGATGGAGGAGGAAGAGGTCAGAAGAGTTTAAGATCAAGGGCTGTTGATAAGAGTTTACAAGCTAGCAGCAATTCTAAGTCAAAGTCTGATGGAATAAACACTGATACTCAGGGTACTTCAAACACCAAGAGTTTGGTATTTACTGAAAATCCACAGACTGATGAAGAGTTGGCTACTAGACTATTCATTGAAGAGAATGAAGAAGGAGTCACACTTGCAGACATTCAAGCTGAGGAGAAAAATCTTCAAGAAGAGCATCAGAAAGCTTTGAAGTCTGGTAAAATCCAGAGGAATGTAAAAGCTGCTAGGCCTGTTCTTAAATGCATTATCATCAAAGAAAATGTTGGTACTAATCAAAGGATACAAGTGTCCAGAAAACCAACAGAAGCAGAAGCTAAATTGAAGATGAAGGGTAAGGTTGTTGAGGAGGAAAAAGTGTCAAAGAAAGAAAGTACAACCTCTGTTGCTACACATGTTGTACAGAAGAAAGAAAATACAACCTCTGTTGATACACAAGTTGCATTGATACCTCTATCTAATCAGATGAAATCAGTGTTTGGAAAACCTACACTTCATGATCCAAATCAGATGACTAGACGGACTAGTGATTTTCTATATAGTAGAGGATTAACAAGAAAAATTGGTAGAGATAAATCTGATCTAGGCTCTCACAGAGAAAATAGGATGTATACTGGTCCTAGAGATCCTTCATCGTTGGCTGTTCCAGGTCTTGGTGTTCCTCAAGAGAATTTAGACAGACTGGAGTCAGTACAGTTGGTTCATCAAAAGAGTTTGGAGGAGGATTTTCTATTGTACTTCATGGCTGATGGAACAGTGTATAAAATTGGTGAGTTTGATCTTGATATGAAGTATTATGAAGAATTGGAGTATGTTTTATACATCTTCAAAGTGAAAAATCAAAGAACTCATCGAGCTGCAAATGTGCTAAGAAATAAGATGCTGCATAATATGGCATGCAGAGGTGTAAAATACACAGGTGCATATGTTCCGAAGTACAGAAATTATCAAGGAAAGATTGTAGAAATGAAGAAGAATAGTGCTAAGTTGAAGATAGATATTGGTATAACTGTTTTGGACTTTAATTCAGAATCAGGAAAAGCACAATTCATCAGACTGGGTAATGAGATGAGAAGAAACAAAATCTATTCTCTGAGATCTGCTATCTATCAAATTAGTGAAGAGGATCCTAAGCTAAAAGAGATTAAAGAGATTATGCAGATGGAACTTGAGAATGCAGAAAGAAGGTTTCTGATTGATTATCTCAGAACAACACCAGATGTTGAGGAGATTAGATGAATGATGCTATGTAAGAATTTCTTGTTTTCTGTAGATTTTGTTAAGTAGTAATTTAAACTCTTACTGTATAATAAACATTGTATTTGTCTTACTGTTTTGACATCATCAATTACTGTAAACTTGTGCATTTTTTTAATGAACAAGTTGGGGGAGATTGTTTAGATATAATTGAGGTGAATTTAATCAGTGTTTAAGTGTTACAGTGAATAATCAGAGTTTAGCTGGAAGCGGTCAGGGTTTAGTTAAACACTAACGTATGGAAACTCGAAAGAGTTTGTTAAACTCTGTCTGAGAGGAGCGTCTACAGGTCAACAGTGATTGAAGAATAATTGAAGATAATTATGGAAGCAATATCTTTGAAGATTGGATAGCTGTCAAAGAGATTGTGTTGACTAAGGAGACGTGTAGCAATCATGATTGATATCAATTGTATAGCTAATTTATAGGAGTATCAATTTAACGATTGTACAGTAGTTGTATGTTTTATAAATACTATTAGGTTAACCCTAGAAGGGTGTCGAACAACGAAATATCATTTATTGTAACATAAGCAGCTCTCTGTGATAGTTTACATCACTGAGAGAGGAATTATTAATTCCAAACAGTTTTAATTGTTAAAACGTGTGTTCTTATTAATCTCTCATACAAATCTTGATTATATTTGTGTATTCGGACTAACATATTCGTTTCACTCGCAACTTGACTGCTATTATCCATGGAATTGTGTGTACCCACTCATTATTCGAGGGGCAAGAATGTTGGAACAAGTTGGTATCCATTAACAAGCAGCAGCTTGGGAAATATTGGTGAATTTTCCTTTCCAACTAGATACGACTACTTTGTGGAGTCTTATCAACAAGTATCATACTTGGGGAAAGGGGGACGAACTTTACGTTTCAAAGTGATGGATGTTAAGCGAACTAGGAGCTGCGTAAGTGGCCGAGTGGCCGGTCCAGCAATGGCCCAACCGTTGGCCAGGAGTTCCAGAGAGCGGGCGATCCGTCGGAGCTACCTTCTACATGTAGAGAGCGACTGATGAGATGCATGACATACGACTGATCATCGTAAACGTTAGGGCATCTGGTGCGGCAATGCTCCCGTATTAGTTCACATTTTAGTTGTAAATTTTCTGCAACACTATTTGTGTTGACAGAGTGAAAAAGATGTTTAAACTGGAATTGCACCCTCTTTCCTACAATTTCCTCTTTTGTGATAAATGTCGATATCTTGCTCATATCTTTGCAAAAGAAATATGTCTACAGAATTATATTTTGAGTTACCTTGTAACTTCATCGTATAACTGATATTGGTACTATGTTCGTTAATGCATGGCATATGGTTTTCAAAGATATTTTGAACTGTTATATATTATCATTGTTCAATTATATTGTTGGTGGGCTATTGCTCACCCTTGCTTTATTTATCTATATCACAACAACAGCTAGATCTGATGGCCGCGCAAGTTATAACTGTTAGAAGGTTAAACCGCGGAGGTCATAACTACTAGTGCTGGAGAGTAAGCTATGGGTAGGCTAGTGGTTAGCATTTGAGTATCCAATGTATTTATTATATGACTCATATAAATGGATGGCAAAGAGTAAGTAGAATTTCATTGTAATTCTTTGGGTTGTAAGAACTCAAACTTGTGATTTATAATATTGATGGTTACTCTGATTTCATCTCTGGGACTATAACGGGTGTGTAATATTATTGTTTTGGGTCACAAGGTTGTAATTTAAATTATTTTGGTTTTGTGGATGGAAATTGAGATCGTAACGAACAGATCCCTGACCCCGGATCTGGGGGTGTTACATAATGCTACTGTGATGCACGAATTCTAAGGGTTATCGAAACAAGGAAACAAGTTAGTGATTTCGAAGTTACTATTCACCTCCTTAAAGAACCGAAAGAACGAAGGCCTTACACTGCGTTTCTGGGTAAGACTCTTGAAAAAGAGTTGTAGAGAATCTTAATACCTTTCCAACAAGCTAAATAACACCAAATTTAATTGAGAAATGAAGGAGATATGGCCGTTTGCAAATCAGTACAGAAAGAATCAGGACAGTTTGGTTGCTTCAACTTGGGGAAGGGATTTGACTAGGCTACACTCCTTTGTTGGCCATGAAATTTTGAACGAATGTTACCCAAGGAGTGGAGAACTATGGTTAAAATTTGGTGATTTTGGAATGGGTAGAAGTGGAGATATGAATTTTTCTTTGAGCTGTGTTCTTGTTTGGCAGTTTTGAAGAAACGGAGAGAATTGGAGTTTCATTGCTTTGCTTTGATCTCATCCTTATCCAATACTCATCCTTGTAATAATATCTCATAAAGTAGCTTTATTAAAGGTGGTGTGGTCATGGATGATGCAAATTAAAAGGACAAGTGTTGTGTTTGTATGGTAAGATAAGAAGATTAGGCTAAGTGCTTAGTTTGCTTCTAAGTGTGCTAGTTACTCATGTAACTACTTAGTTACTAGATATTATCCACTTGCACATGCATGCATCTTGATCCTCTACTTGTTTCTTTGTCCGGTTATTGCTCAATTCATTAATCGTTCGGAGGAATATCTCAAGGATTTCTAGTTAGGGTTTTTCCAGAAACCTTCTTAATTTTTACACTACCATTTCTATCTTTCTTTATAATCTTCGAATTTAAATTCCTTAAATATTTTTCTTAAATCCTTAAATCCTTCAGTGTCCAGGGGAAATCTCGGAGAAAATAAAAGTGCTATTTTTCAGAATTCGACAGCTTTTACATACACTTATTTTCCCCTCGGATCACTAATACGAGCTCAGAAATCCATTTCGGGTACTCCTATATAGTGTCGTCTCATAATATTCTCATTTCCACCAAAAACACTATTCACAACTTATTCTCTTTTTAATCCTTGTATTCAGAAGATATCCTTGTGCTTCCTCGAGCGTTCTTTAACTCTTTTACGACACCTCCGGACTTATAACAGATATCGACATGGATGACATGAGAATATCTATTCTTTCTAAGAAACCCTATCTCAACTTTCTAGGAGATAAATTATTCTAATCTAAGTTGTCAACCCATTGCATTCTTCATGACATATAAACATTGGAATCTATATCCATTCAACATCCATTCATTAGAACTGTTAATACCTTGTAGTCGGAATCATTGTTCCTCATTTTATCAATACTTCATAAAAAAATTTAATTCTACCAAAAATTTAGGTTCTTACAACAATCAAGTTTTTTCTGGATTTGATGTGCAACTTTTTATAGTGGCTCGTTTCATCATAGATGGTCGTGTAGAGTTTCCTGCAATGCAGGAGACACTGGCAGCTCTCTGGAAACCAGGGAAGGGTGTGTACATGAAGAAGTTAGAAGCAAATTTATTCTTATTTCAGTTCTATCATGAAGTCGATGTTAAGAGAGTTCTTGAAGGAAGCCCATACTCATTCAATAAAAAGGCACTTGTCATGGCACGTATGAAAGAAGGCGATAATCTCAGATGCATAGATCTGAATACCATGGAGCTATGGGTGCAGATACACGACCTTAAGGCAGGCTTCATATCCGAGAATATCATCAGAGAAGTAGACAACTATATTGGAAAGTTTATGGAGTCCTGTTCTACTAGTTTTAAGAGGGTTTGGAGAGATTATATGCGTGTTCGAGTAGCCATTGATCTGTTAAAACCCTTGAAGCGTCGTATGAAGATCAGGAAATCAGGTGACGAATGGTTTTGGATTAATTTCAAATACGAGAACGTGCCTACATTTTGTTTTATT
The DNA here is from genome assembly GCA_037693485.1 of Kitagawia praeruptora. Lineage (NCBI taxonomy): Eukaryota > Viridiplantae > Streptophyta > Magnoliopsida > Apiales > Apiaceae > Kitagawia > Kitagawia praeruptora. The sequence continues at coordinate 120,687,521 of CM075352.1, forward strand.
TGTGGGTTGCTAGGCCATTCAGAAAGGTTCTGCAGTCGATTGTTCAATACCCCTGAGCATGAAATTGTCAAACCATAAGGAGCCTGGGTGCGCATTTAAACCCATTGGTGCCAAATGGTTGCCAAATGTTTGCGTAACAGCATTGAGGAGAATGATCAGAAGTTAGAAACAGGTGGAGAATGGAACAAGGGCACGACGGAGAAGGACAATCAATATCCAAATTTTACTCCCCAAAATGTGCAAGCTTTTACTGATAGAGTTGATCTTGGAGGAAACAAATTTCAAAATACAAATAAAGGCGCGATATCTGGGATAGGAATTAATCACAGCATGGACACGTCAGGGCATAACAAATCAAAGGAGTTTCTGATTATAGATTCAAAAAAACGGAGAACAGACAGTGGATTGGGCTCAAATAATAACTTGGGCCTAAATACAGAAGTGGCAATGGAGTCAGAAGAGGAAGATAATATGAATGTAGAATCAATTGGCCCAAAAAATTACACGGATCCAAAAAACGTAATAGAGGCGAGTGCTCGGAAGAGTGCTCGCCTAACCAAATGAGTGTCATAAGCTGGAATTGCCATGGGCTTGGGACCCATGGGCTTTTCAATTCCTTAAGGAGATAATACTCCAAAAGAAACCCAACTTCGTTTTTTGAAGCGAGATTTTATGCAAGGAGAATAAGGTGGAAGCAATGAGAAGAACTATAAATTTTGAAGGGAGTTTGGTTGTAGAGACCCACGGTCATAGCGGAGGTATTGCTTTCTTATGTCGGTATAATAAAGAAGTGCAGTAGTGATAAATGGATTTTATATCCACTTGGAACGCTTCGAATCGGCTTAAATTGGTGACTTGACCTCAGGTATGTCATGTTTTTGATTCGTTTTAGTGAGTTTGTGCAGGGTTACTAACTTGAGATTGGAAGATATAAATTGCATATTTTATGGTGGATTTGAGTTCAAGAAGTGAAGTATGACAACTTGCAAAAGAAACGAAGGAAAAATGAGATAAAACGAAGAAAAACAGCAAAAATCAGCTTTTGGCAGAAGCCATGGGTGCTGCGGCGCGTGGTGCAGGAGCTACGGCACGGAAATGGTTGCAGACGGCGCTACAGCGCGGAAATGGGCGCTGCGGCGCGGGTCCTATTCTGCCAAAATTGCTAATTTACTGTTTGGACCATATCTTGAGTTCTACAAGTCCGTTTTGGACGATCTTATAGTCCTCGCGAAGATAACGGAATCCTCTTTCATTCTAAAGGGATCCAGATGTCCAGATGCAAATGGAACGGCCCATAAATACTGAAGAAAAGTTAGTTATGAATTTTCCTTCAAAACAGAATCAGTTTAGGAAACGTATTTTGTGCCGAACTACAGAAATTCTATTTTAATTCTGTTTTAGTAGTTTCTTGTTGGATAAGACTCCCGTGGCCTATATAAACACATCCTATCATCATAATTCGAACAACTACTCACCATAACACAGAGAGAGCCGAGAGACGGAGATTCAGACTTGGAGAAGGATTCCAATGCTCGTGATAAGCAACATAGATCTAGATCTACTTTTTATTTTTTCAATTAGGCGAACTCTTGGATGTTTTTGGATTTGTTTTCTTAAATCTATTACTATAGAACTATTGCTTTTATTCAGACTTCATTTATTATCGTGGTTTCATCAGATCTCATGATGACGAGCGGTTCAATTATGAACTAATCGTTGTCATGGGATTCTAAGGGATTTATCTATGTAGTTTAGTAGTTTGTTTGCTTTAAAAATTTGTGTGTGATGAATTATTGATATCCTTTTATGGTTGTGCTTATTCTTCTTGGATGCGTAGCTAACATCTAAGTTGTTTGTTAATCTCTTGTGAAGCGAGACTGGATCTTGAGGTTTAGAACTTGCCATGCTAGCATAGGATTATGTATGTTTTGACATCATGATTTGTAGAGTAATTTGAACTATCTTATGCTGCCCTACGTGATCTTTATGGACAACTTGTTCTTCAACCGTTATGTTTTCAAATCTTATAGAGATATAGGGTCTAAACATAATTGGTGTCTACCCATCTTCTATCTCTTTTGTGGATGTGTGAGTAGTTTGGTATTCGTATACTCAGAGGTAGCCTATACTTGTTTCGTGTTGTCTGATTAGATATCATAACCATCACATACTTTGATTAAAGGCATTTACTCTAAGAGAAGTATTTAATGAAGTTAGGATCCCATGTTTTCTCTTGCATAAATAATTCGATTTAAATTCACGTTAGTTAATTAATTCTTAGTTTGTTCATCTACTTCTTAGTTAATTTTAGTTAATCAAAACCCAAATTTGTTAATTGTCTTAGCAGTGAGTAAAAGCCATACATTGTTGCATAGGTGCATTAACTGAATTGAAACCTAAACCAGATCTTTGTGGGAACGAACTTGACTTATTCATATATTACTTGTGACCGCGTACGCTTGCGTGATTTAATGCAAACAAGTTTTTTTGCGCCACTACCGGGGATCATCAGTTTTTTATTTTTAGTTTATATGCTTGTCATCAGTGGTCATTAGAGTTCACTGACTCAGATTGTTTCTTACATAGTTGTTTATTTCTTGGTGTTTCAGGTACTTGATAGTGTATGCGAACACGTTCTCAAACTTGTAAACTGGAAGAAGAACTTGCAGCAGCTAAAGATATGGGAGAAATAGTAGGAGCACCAGCAACAACTAAGGCTTTGAAGGATTATTCTCAGCCAAAGATCAATGACATCCAATCTAGCATTTTCAGGCCATCCATTGCAGCTAATACTTTTGAGATCAAGCCTAGCACAATACGGATGGTGCAAAATTTGGTTCAGTTTGGGGGTGCTCCTACGGAAGATCCTAATATGCACATCCGAGATTTTATCAAGATCTGCGACACTTTCAAGTTCAATGGTGTGTCAGAAGATGCTGTCAAATTGAGACTTTTCCCATACTCGTTGAGGGATAAAGCTAAGGGTTGGTTACACTCTCTACCAGCCGGTTACATTACTACATGAGAGGATCTTGCTCAGAAATTTCTTACTAAATTCTTTCTCATGGCTAAAACAGCAGCAATCAGGAACGCTCTTACTCAGTTTGCACATAAGTCGGGAGAATCTTTGTGTGAAGCTTGGGAACACTCTAAGGAAATGCTTAGAAAGTGTCCTTGTCATGGAATGCCTGATTGGATGGTGATCAATGGTTTTTATAATTGGTTGGGAGCACAATCAAAACCTTTGCTGGATGCAACATCAGGTGGAGCTTTGTGGGCAAAGAGCTAGGAGGAGGCTTATGAGCTAATTGAGACGATGGCTGCTAATGAATATCAGAATCCAACTCAGAGACTATCTCAAGGGAAAGTAGCAGGAATTCTGGAAGTTGATGTAGCTACAGCCGTAGCAGCTCAGTTGAAGGCTTTGACTATGAAGGTGGAGTCTCTGACTAACTATGTAGTTCAACAGGTGGCTAGTGTTTGTGAGCTTTGTGCGGGTGCACATGAGACGAATCAATGTGCCATATCTAGTGAGTCGGCACAGTTTGTGAGCAATTTTCAGAGACCGCAGTAACCAGCTCTAGCCACCTATTATCCAAGCAACAGAAATCCTCCGAATTACAGTTGGAGCAATTATCAGGGTGACATGCTACCATTCCAGCAATAAAATCAGCGGTTTCAAGGTCAAGAATATGGAGCAAAGCCTTACAATCCTCAGAATTTTCAGCAGTAGCAGAACCAAATTTTTCAACAGCAACAAGGGCATAATTTTCACCAACAGTATGCACCTAGGCAATCTCAACCTCCGAGTTTTTAGCAACAGCATTCACATGCAGGTTCTGTGCATTCCACTTCTGAAAAATCAGAACTAGAGGAGTTGAGATTGATCTGCAAAAGTCAAGTTGTCTCACTCAAGACCTTGGAAAATCAGATTGGGCAAATTGCTACTGCTTTGCTAAATAGGCCGTAAGGAACTCTTCCTAGTGACACCGAGCCAAATCCAAAAAGTGAGCGAAAGGAGACTTGCAATGCATTAATGTTAAGAAGTGGTAAGGAGATTGTGGGGAACTCAAAGAAAGCTGATGAAGATGTTAAAAAGGAATTTTAGTCTAATGAAGAGCCTCAAGAGTTGGTACATGAGAATCCAGAAAAGATGAATCAGCTAAAGCACCACCTCCACAAAAGCATGTCTATCCGCCTCCTCCATATTGTAATATCTGGGAATTTCGTACTCTATAAATTACATTATTTGGCATTAAAAATTTTATTATGTGCTTAATTGATGGGTCATTACTTGTTTTGTGATTGTGAATATGTGTTATGTGTCTAACTGCTAGATGTGTTGATGTGAATTGATATCAAATTTTCATAGCTTTTAAATATTAAAATATGATTTTTATTTGCTTAAACATTTTTATAAAATTCTTGGAGTTAGTAAAAATCATGAAATTTCTTGTTTTATTATCCTTATGTATTTAAAGACTTTTTAAAAATAAAAGTTTAATTTATTTTTGAATTAAAATATTTTACAAGGATTTTTCTATTTATTATTCTTTTTAAAATATTAAAACTTGTAAAATCCAAATCTTTTCACAAAATGATTTTAAAAATGTTTTAAAAATATATCGAGGAAGCGAATGGCATATTTTAATTTTTTGTGTCAATAAATTATTTTTGGATCCAAAATATCTTATAATTAGGATTTAATTGTTAAGTCTTTTATTTAATTAAAAGATGTATCATTAAAATGTGATTAAATTACATGTGTGTGTGTGTGTGTAGGCTAGACAAAAACCCTCCCCTTCCCATTTTTTTTTCATTCGGCCGAGACAACCCCCCCCCCCCCCCCCCGTGTCTTCTTCTCTCTCAAATCCCTCTATATTCTCTCAAGCCTCCATTGATTCTCAAGCTCAAGTATCAAGGTATTTCTCCATTAAAACCCCACACTATTATATATAAAATTACTCCTCTCTTCATCCTCTACAACCCCTTGTCTTTTAATTTCGGTTTCCATCACTTTTCAAACTAGGGTTTTCGAAAAGCAAGCTTCAAAGGTAAGTTTTGTGGGTGTTGATGATTGGGTATACTCCTTGGTAGAGACCCACGAATTTTCGGGCTCTCCGGAGAACCCCAAACCTTCGGCCATGATCGAAAGTGAGCCGAACGGTTGCATGCAAGTGTTAATTCATTGATTTTATGAGATTACTACGTGATATGTGATTGCATGTTAGTGTTTACAAGTTTTTAAGTTAAGTTTGTTGATGGGTTTGAGTTTTTATGAGATTACAAGGTGTGGGTATGGATGTTTTGTGAATTGATGTTTGTTAGTAAGTGTAAATTGAAAAGGGTTTGTGATTTTGATGATTGTATGTTATGAAATTTGATGGGTTAGTGTTATAATTTGATTTTTAAGTAAAATTTCAAGTTAGTGATAATGGGATTGTTGAAATATTGAATTGTGAATCAAAATTTGGTGTAAGTATTGTGTAAGTCTTTGTGAGGATTTTGTGTGGGTGTTGGGTGTTGAAGAGAGGGAGGCCGAGAGAGAGAGATTGGAGAGGGAGAGAGACCGAGAGGGAGAAGAAGAGAGAGGGAGAGGGAGAAGCCGAGAGAGAGTGAGAGAAAGAGAGAGGGAGAGGCCGAGAGTGAGAGAGAGAGAGAGAGAGGGGCCGAGAGGCCGAGAGAGAGAGAAGAGAAAAAGAGAGAGATTGTAGTGAGTTGTGTGAATTCTTGGGAGTTAGTTGCTTGAGTCTTATGTGAATTACTTGATTTAATTGTTGCATGAATTAAATTGTTTACATGATTAATTGGTATGTGAATTTGAATATTGGATTGTAAGTAAGTCATCTTGGAGTTAGTAAGTTGATTGTGAATTGTGGTTAGTAGTGGTGGGTTGTTGATGGAGTTGTAGGCATTGGGAGTGTATGGTAATTGCCTTGTGTTGTTTGAGCCGGTTATAATCCGGTATGGTTGACGACTACGAAGGAGATGCCGCCGAAATTTCTAAAAAAAATATATAAGTATGATTTTCAAAACTCTAAGGCACATCTCCAATGTTAAGTCGTAGTGTCATTGTGAAAATGCACCCTAGAAGGGGGTTGAGTAGGTGTAAATGGCTAACTATATATAACTAAAACCGATTTTAAAAATTACCAGAAACAGCTTACTGATTTCGTTTTATGCAGAGACAGATGGTAAGCTGAATGCAAACAGTAAGCAAAATACAAGCAGAAAATAAAGAGCAGAAAATAAATAACACAGAGACTTTTAGCCAGGTTCGACCCCTAACCCCTATGGTCCACGTCCTGGTCCCTTACCAACCTGGTAAGAGAATATAATATTGATCAACGAAATAAACCAATTACAAGATACAATAATATATCTCCCTTAATCCCAGCTGCTGACAAATGGCTTGCTGAACACCTGTTTCTGAACCTGCTCTCTAAGCTATACTTCCCAAGTATACTTCTCTAGCAACGTTCACCAAACCCTTGTTCCTTAGCCAATATGCCCAGCAACTCAACCTTACCAATCCTGCTGACAAATAGCTTGCTGTTTGCTGTGCTGAACCAACTCTCTAAGCAATACTTCCAAAGTATCCTTCTCTAGTCTAGTTCAACCCACCCAAACCTGTAAGCCAAACTTGTACAGCAACTATTCAATACAAATTGAACAATACAATGTTTGAATCAATACAACTCAACCTAATGAACTCTCTAAGATATAGCACGTATATGATATATTAAGAGCTCGAGAGAATCGAATGAATATAGCAATGAAAAACTGAGTTGTGTATTCTTTGTGTGCTTCTCTGATTGATTCAAAACGAATTAAGCACAAGAGCAACCTTATAAAGCTTCACAAACAACGTTCTAAATTCAATCAATCAATTTCAAACGTTTAGAAATCAATTTCTAACGTTCAATTGGTTAGAGAGATTTTGCAACGTTCTTGTGACCGTTTGACAGAGGGTTTAGAAGAAAGAGATCGATAAAAACTTTAACCTCTGATTTGTATAGATATAAAACGTGTATAGGAGATTTTGAAGAAAGAAAATCTTTTAAATAAGGAAACTCCTATAAGTTTTATAGAATGATTTTAAAGAAAGATATTTGGAAAAGATTTGAGCTCTAGAATATATTGTGTACGTAATATATAATAAAGAATCCTCACAATATATTTCCTGAATAAAATCCATGAGAATTTGTCTTGATAAATATCTTCAGGATTTCTGCCAGTTGCGAATGGCTTGCTGTTTGAGTTTGCCAGTTGTGAATGGCTGCTGTTTGAGTCTGTCAGTGTGAAATGGCTTGCTGGACTGACTCTGTTGTAGCACCAGATAGCTTGCTGTTTGTATATTCTCCATTCTGTGCTGTCAGCTTGCTGTTTTGGTTCTGTCAAGTTCAAATCAGCTTGCTGCTTTGGTTCTGGCGAGCTGAACAGATAGATAGCTTTAAATCTTTGCCTTTCCATATCATCAACCAAGATACCTGAGAGTATATTTATACATAGAAAACACATATATATGCATATGATACATCAAGTGATTCAATCATATAATGGTAAGCTAAATATAGTAAAACTAGTACAAGATAGGCAATCAGCTTGCTGTATATAACATCAAAATCCACTAGGGTAACAATCTCCCCCTTTTTGATGATTATATACCAATATGTGATTGAGCTAAAAGCTCCCCCTTAATCATTGATCAATACTTCCTGCAAAACAAGATTAGATAGATAAACATGAAGTATTAAGATACAACCTTTGTATTCATCATCAAAACATCACAGTAACATTCTCCCCCTTTTTGATGATGACATACTTGAATACATCAGAGAGACTATGTTGCTCCCCCTAAAACAATGCTCCCCCTGATTAACATAATATCTCATCATATAATCAGGTTAGCACAATTCATCATATGCAATAAGATATAAATACGACTCATCCCTGCATGAAACATTAGTTGATAAATCCAACATATAACATTATATCCTCATGTATTCATGTTCTTCTCCCCCTATGACATCATCAGAAAAGGGTCAAGAAGATAAGCATATAAGAATAAAACATGTGGTAAAGCATTTAACAAGCATGAGGCTAGTTATAATTATAAAGTTGAATAAATCAAACCAGCATGCTGAAAACACATTTCCAGAATATTCATCGATAGCAATTGTTCTTCTGGACTGGAAAATGTCTTGCTGATTAGACAATATACATTCCAACTGATCATAATAGTATTCTTCTTTCTTGTTTCCTGCATAATACAATACATATACATATATTTGTCCCATCTATGTACTAGAGGAATCTCGTTAGTACCATAAAAATAGTATAATCATATTCAAATAAATGTACGAGGACAAATAACATACTTACTACTTGAGTACCCAAATTTTATTGGATCCACCATGGTTTGTTGATAGGACATAAAGAACATGTAGATCAGATTTCTTGATCCACTGTTGTATCACTTTTGGTGCTTGATTTGTAGTCCTTTGTGTTCTTCCAGACTGATAATGGTAAGTTGTTTGTCTTCTGCCAGAAGCATTCTGGTATGCTGATTGCTGTCTGACTGGTCCATTCTGGTATGCTGTTTTCTGTCTGATTGATCCATTCTGGTATGCTGTTTTCGTCTTATGATATACTTGAACCACACAATTCTTTTCCAGATGTCCTTTTCTACCACATTTGTTGCATGTCTTCCAAGGCATAGCATAATCATAGGGTATGCCATTCCTTCCATCATATTTGAGCACTTTATCTTTCTTGTTGAAGTTTAGACCAACACCTTCTCTGACCAAAGGTACATTTGCCTTCTTCATCATTGTTTTTAAAGTGTCTTCACCTTGAACAAAAGTTTCCATGCCCTTCTTGAGATCTTTAACTTCTGTTTCTGGGAGAGTGATCACTTCAGCTTGCTGTTTGATGAGTTCAGCTTGCTGAACTCTCTTTTCAACAGTTTTTGAGGATTCGGCTTGACTAGATTCCATCATCTTGTATGATTCTAATGCTTTGTCTTTCATTTTAACATCAGATCTAAGCTCTTTGATTTCTTCGGTCAAGGTCTTGTTTCTTCTTTCAAGCAACTTGATATTAGCCTCTAAATGGCTATTCTTGACATTTAGCTCCCTGATCTCTGTAGCTTTGCCTAATGAAGTTGAATCCCATTCTTCAATTTTTGGCAACAAATCTTCAATCATTTTGGATAGATAGGCGTTCTTATCAGTTAGCTTGCTGATTTCAGCCTTTAGTGCCAAATGTTCTTCAATGGTTACACTTTTTGATTCCTGCATTGTTAGTGATCCCATAATAATATTTTCAGAAGATTTCCAGGAGTGAAAAGAGTTTACCTCACTAGAATCTGATTCTGAATTAGACACATCACTATCTACAAGAACTTCTTTCGTGTTGCCTATATCATCAATGCCAACAAATGCAGAGTTTATTATCTCTTCACTTGATACTTCACCAAAAATAGATTTTTCATCATTCCAAGTCAATGGAGCCTTTGACTTCCTTTTATCTTTCAAATCAGCACGCTGTTTTGTTGTTGTAGCTTTATAATGCATTTTTAAGGTATCCCATATGTCTTTTGCAGTGCTACATGAGGAGACCATGTCATAATCTGTCTCTGAAAGACCACATATTAATGTATACTTTGCTCTTCCATTATAGCTTGATTTTATCAATTCTGATTCTGAGAGTTCGTCAATGTCTTTTGGCTTGCCGTCTTTGTCAAGAAAATTGAATGGACCCTTTTTAACGACTCTCCATTCAATTGCATCATCTCTGTTAAGAATCACCTTCATTCTCTGTTTCCAAGCATCATAATTTTCAATCCCATTGAGAAGTGGTGGCATCTCTAAATAATCTCCTTCTACATAAGCGGGTGCCATAGGATCTGTACTTTCCTGTTACAGAAATGTGAGTACACCAAAGCTCTGATACCAAATGAAAATGCACCCTAGAAGGGGGTTGAGTAGGTGTAAATGGCTAACTATATATAACTAAAACCGATTTTAAAAATTACCAGAAATAGCTTACTGATTTCGTTTTATGCAGAGACAGATGGTAAGCTGAATGCAAACAGTAAGCAAAATACAAGCAGAAAATAAAGAGCAGAAAATAAATAACACAGAGACTTTTAGCCAGGTTCGACCCCTAACCCCTATGGTCTACGTCCTGGTCCCTTACCAACCCGGTAAGAGAATATATTATTGATCAACGAAATAAACCAATTACAAGATACAATAATATATCTCCCTTAATCCCAGCTGCTGACAAATGGCTTGCTGAACACCTGTTTCTGAACCTGCTCTCTAAGCTATACTTCCCAAGTATACTTCTCTAGCAACGTTCACCAAACCCTTGTTCCTTAGCCAATATGCCCAGCAACTCAACCTTACCAATCCTGCTGACAAATAGCTTGCTGTTTGCTGTGCTGAACCAACTCTCTAAGCAATACTTCCAAAGTATCCTTCTCTAGTCTAGTTCAACCCACCCAAACCTGTAAGCCAAACTTGTACAGCAACTATTCAATACAAATTGAACAATACAATGTTTGAATCAATACAACTCAACCTAATGAACTCTCTAAGATATAGCACGTATATGATATATTAAGAGCTTGAGAGAATCGAATGAATATAGCAATGAAAAAGTTAGTTGTGTATTCTTTGTGTGCTTCTCTGATTGATTCAAAACGAATTAAGCACAAGAGCAACCTTATAAAGCTTCACAAACAACGTTCTAAAATCAATCAATCAATTTCAAACGTTTAGAAATCAATTTCTAACGTTCAATTGGTTAGAGAGATTTTGCAACGTTCTTGTGACCGTTTGACAGAGGGTTTAGAAGAAAGAGATCGATAAAAACTTTAACCTCTGATTTGTATAGATATAAAACGCGTATAGGAGATTTTGAAGAAAGAAAATCTTTTAAATAAGGAAACTCCTATAAGTTTTATAGAATGATTTTAAAGAAAGATATTTGGAAAAGATTTGAGCTCTAGAATATATTGTGTACGTAATATATAATAAAGAATCCTCACAATATATTTCCTGAATAAAATCCATGAGAATTTGTCTTGATAAATATCTTCAGGATTTCTGCCAGTTGCGAATGGCTTGTTGTTTGAGTCTGCCAGTTGTGAATGGCTGCTGTTTGAGTCTGTCAGTGTGAAATGGCTTGCTGGACTGACTCTGTTGTAGCACCAGATAGCTTGCTGTTTGTATATTCTCCATTCTGTGCTGTCAGCTTGCTGTTTTGGTTCTGTCAAGTTCAAATCAGCTTGCTGCTTTGGTTCTGGCGAGCTGAACAGATAGATAGCTTTAAATCTTTACCTTTCCATATCATCAACCAAGATACCTGAGAGTACACTTATACATAGCAAACACATATATATGCATATGATACATCAAGTGATTCAATCATATAATGGTAAGCTAAATATAGTAAAACTAGTACAAGATAGGCAATCAGCTTGCTGTATATAACATCAAAATCCACTAGGGTAACAATCTCCCCCTTTTTGATGATTATATACCAATATGTGATTGAGCTAAAAGCTCCCCCTTAATCATTGATCAATACTTCCTGCAAAACAAGATTAGATAGATAAACATGAAGTATTAAGATACAACCTTTGTATTCATCATCAAAACATCACGGTAACACATTGTAGTATGCATATGTTATACTACCTTACGTGCTATGTGCCTTGTGTGACTTACATGTATATAAAGTATATGTGTATATAGTTATAAAGATATCGATGGGGCGTTAGCATTATTAGGATTGTCTTGTGGTATGTAAACTAATGAGGGGAAAATAAGATATTGTTTATTATTATTATAGGTCCGAGTAGGAGGCCTGGCAAGGAGCCAATCGAAGAGGACGCTATCTAGTGCAAACTCGTGATTTAAGGCAAGTGTACTATCCTACCTTGTTGTTACCATATGATGAATGCCATGAGATATTGAATTGTTAGTTTGTCACAAACTAGTTCTTTCCGACCTCATTATTGTCATATACCTTGTGATTGATTTCATACCCCTTGAACTTGACTTGACTTGCTAATCGATAATCATATTTTTTTTGGAAAACCTTTTCATAACCTTATCGAATTCTTGAATTCTTGAACCAACTACTTAAACATCTTCTTGTACTTGAACTCGTTCTATCTAAAAACAATTGTTGATTCTTGATTAACCTTTCGTGATTAACTTTTCTTGAATTAACCTTTCTTGACTTAACCAAGTTATACTAAACAGAATCCCAACTTTCAAGAATCCGAAATGATTGATTTCTTCACTTTGCCTTGTCATCTATTCGAAATCTGAAAATCATTCAATTGAAATCCGAGAATCCTATTCATGCTTATTAGCAGCTTGATATGACATTGATATTCTTGATTCTTTGAGATGAATTGAATTTGAAAGACTTTTATTTGACCTTAATGGAATTGGATGGAATGTTACTTTGACCGAGGCGCCGGTCCAAATTATATTATTATTATAGGCCAATGTGTGCCTGGGATCCCCTCATATTTGATGAACACCGTATTGGATATGTGGGTTCGGAGCTCTGTCGTGGGCTGATCACCCAGCTTTGCTCGTAGCGTCTTATCAGATATTCCAATTCCTACTCAGTCTATTTTGACATTGATTTAGTTGATACCTTTCATTTGCAGATTTATATATCTTGCTTTACAGTTGATTATTTTTCCAGTCTTATATTGTTGGTTTATGCACTTGCAAAGCAATTGGCTCAATGATTTTATTTTCCTTAACCTTTCAGTGAAACTCGAAGATGGTAAGACTTTTGAGACTGCGCGTAAGAATTGTGGTGGTTCAGGTGTAGCCTATAGGAGGCAGTTCCAGGTAGAAGGGAGTGGCGATCTGATGGATCTTATTTTGCTAGAACTTTGAACTTAGTCTGTAATCTTTTGAACTTAGATTAATTTGTGGTTTGTAATGATAATTGTTTTTGAATTGGTAGTTTATATTGTTTCAAACTCTTACCTATTGGCGATCTAGGCGTGGGATTGGTAATGTCTAATTAATTAATATGCATGCTTTACCATTATCTAGTTAATTTTGATTAAGGGATTTGGGGCCGTCACAGGTTTGGTATCAGAGCCACAGGTTTGAGTCACTGAACAATATAGGTTTAGGTAACAAGATAGATCACATTTTTAATAATCACTTAGGATTAAAGTAGAAACTCACTTAGAATAAATATTAAGGTATTTATAAAAGAATAGGGTTGATTGACCCCTATTATCGAGAGTGTTTAAGTAGGATGCTTCTAAGTTATATCTGACGCTTTATATATATATATATATATATATATATATATATATATATATATATATTATTATTGGCAGCGACAGCGGGCACCAGGACCTTCAGCTCCACCCCTGCAGATCTTCCAGCTACCGTACCCTTGTTTGTTTATCAGGAGTTGCTTAGGGAGTGTGATCACCTTTATGGTGAGAGTACTCAGCTTCAGAAGAGGCTAGATGTGCTGTTCGATGCTGAGGGTGAGATACGCGAGAACCATGACGGAACCCTTACCTCTAGACTTCAGGTACTTACCCAGATGGCTAACGAGCGACTTCGTGAGATGGCACCTCATAGCGATTGGGATAGTCATACGATGGTTCAGATGATGGTGGATGAGCTCCAGCGCGTGATCAACAAGTTGCAAGAGGACTAGTTTTATGCTTTGGGTTTTATGCGATGGTGTATAGTATAGCCATTTTATTATCAGACATATGTTGCTAGACTTTATCGTACTTTCAGTTTCGGCTCTCGAACTTTATGTTGGTTGGATTTTGAACTTTCGGATTTTGGGATATCGATGGATGTCATCGGTATTGTTATCGTTTATTATTATCGTTTCCCTTATCGTATTATTCGGCCACGTGAGATTGTTTAAATTTTAAGTCGTACTTATGCCATAATAGAATTGTTAGACTATATCATGCCATGTTGCGGATAGATGTATGCTTGTGGATAAATAGATGATTGTTTAATATTCAGAAAGATGCCTCCAAGAAGGAGTAATACTAGAGCTAATCAGAATAGGAATCAAGATGATCAGAATAGAGATGATAATCAAGGTAATCAAGGCAATATGGATATGGCCCAACTTTTGGGACTTTTGGAATAGCAGACGACTACTTTGGCTCAGCAGCAGCAGTTACTTCACCAACAACATCAGCAGTTACAACAACAACAAGGATAGCAACAACCAGCTCAACTTGCGGTAACTTTTAAATCTTTTCATGCTGTGAAACCCCCAGATTTTTAAGGAACAAAAGATCCAGTTGAATCCCATATATGGTTTAAGGAAATGGAGAAGGCCTTCGCACTGGTGAAGGTTAGTGATGAGAAGAAGGTAGAGTTTGCTAGCTATTTTCTTAAAGGTGAATCTAATTATTGGTGGGAGTCGGCTAAGGCCCTAGAAGCAACAGAAGTGATTCCGTGGGATAGATTTAAAAGGATTTTTCTGGAGAAGTATTTTCCTAGATATATGCAGAATCAGATGGAGTTAAAGTTCTTTAATCTTAAGCAGGAGAATATGAGTATTGATGAATATGAGAAGAAGTTTACAGAATTAGCAAGGTTTGTAGGAGATTATGTGGATACAGATGAGAAGAGAGCGAAGAGGTTTCAACAGGGATTGAAACCATGGTTAAGGAGCAGAGTTGCAGCTTTTGAGATAAACTCGTATGCAGAAGTGGTTTAGAAGGCAATGATAATAGAAGGTGAGAGTGATCAGAATCAGAAGGAAATGGGCAACCTAAAGAGGAAAGTGGAAGCGATAGAAAGGAATCAGGATCAAGGAAAGTCAACAAATCAGATGGATAGAAAGCCCGGATTTCAGAACCAGGGAAGAATTTTAAAAGGAATGTACCCAGAAACAGAAATTCAGAAACCCTTCCTCAGAACCCCAATCAACCAAGATTTCCCCGACCCTCTATACCAGAGTGCAAGGCATGTTCTAAGAGGCATACCGGAGCGTGTGTGAAAGCAGATATTGTTTGTTTCAAGTGTAATCAGAAAGGTCATTATGCTAACGAGTGCCGGAATTTGAAATCGAGTGTGACTTGTTACAAGTGTGGTAAAGTAGGACATATGGCTCGAGAGTGCAGATCGCCTGTTCCAAACAACAACTTGATAAGATTGATTACCTCTACCCCAGTGAACCAAGTGGCAACATCTTAGATTCCAACTCAGATTCTAAGTCCACCTGTACTTCAGCAAGTTCCAGCCCTTCAAGCTCCAAGTTATCAAGCTTCAGCCTATCCAATTCATGCCCGGACCTTCAACATGAACATGAACGATGCAGTGAAAAGCTCGGATGTAGTGGCAGGTACGCTTTTCGTGAACGCCATTAGTGCAAAATTGTTAATTGATTCGGGTGCTACTAGATCGTTTATTTCTAAAGATTTTGTGAATAAGTTGAAGTGTGATACTCGTATGTTAAGTGAAGCTTTGAATATTGTGTTAGCTAATCAGGATCAGATACCAGTAGATCAAGTATGTTCACCTTGTGTAGTAGAGATTTCAGGATATCTTTTTCCCGTCACCCTGATACCTTTTCAACTAGGAGATTTTGACATAATTTTAGGAATGGATTGGCTTGCCGAGTATGATGCGCATATCGACTGTAAGAGTAAGAGAGTTACCTTGAGATCTCTAGAAGGCGATAGAGTAATCTTTAAGGGGCGTAAGCAGGCTAGTACGTTTCTTACCATGATGCAAACCAAGAGATTGTTAAGGAAAGGATGTGAGGCTTATCTTGCTTATGTAATAGACAAGAGTCGAGAAAGAGTGAAATTAGAGGACATTCCCGTAGTCAATGAGTTTCCAGATGTTTTTCCCGAAGAACTACCCGGATTACCTCCAGATCGTCAGATTGAATTCGCGATTGATTTAGCACCAGGGACTGAACCTATTTCCAAAGCTCCATACAAAATGGCACCGTCCGAAATGAAGGAACTCGCCAGTCAGCTTCAGGATTTATTGAACAAAGGAGTTATAAGACCAAGTGTATAACCCTGGGGAGCGCCAGTATTGTTTGTGAAGAATAAAGATGTAAGTATGAGACTTTGTATTGATTATTGAGAGTTGAATAAGTTGACTATCAAGAATAGATACCCGTTACCGAGGATCGATGATTTGTTTGACCAGTTGAAAGGAGCGACATGTTTTTCGAAGATAGATCTAATGTCAGGATATCACCAGCTGAAAATCAAGCCAGAGGATATACCGAAGACTGCTTTTCGAACGAGGTATGGTCACTACGAATTTTTGGTTATGGCTTTTGGATTAACGAACGCACCAGCAGCATTTATGGATTTGATGAACCGAGTGTTTAAGAAATTATTTGATAAGTTTGTGATAGTCTTTATCGACGATATTTTAATATACTCAAAGACGGAATCAGAACATGGAGAGCATTTAAGGATATCATTGGAGATATTGAGAAAGGAGAAGTTGTATGCCAAGTTTTCCAAGTGTGAGTTTTGGTTGAAGGAAGTCCAATTTTTGGGACATATTGTGAGTAAGGAAGGAATTCGAGTTGACCCAACAAAGATTGAAGCAGTTGTGAATTGGGAAAGACCAAGGACACCGACAGAAGTAAGAAGTTTTATGGGACTAGCAGGATATTATCGCAGATTTGTTAAGGATTTTTCTAAGATTACGGTACCATTGACTAAGTTGACACGGAAGAATGAAAAGTTTGAATGGACTGATAAGTGTGAAAAGAATTTTCAAGAACTTAAGCAAAGATTGGTAACTGCTCCAGTGTTAGCATTACCAGATGATAAAGGAGAATTTGTAATCTATAGTGATGCTTCGCATAAGGGTTTAGGGTGTGTGTTGATGCAGCATGGAAAAGTGATTGCGTACGCTTTAAGGCAACTGAAAGCTCATGAACAGAGATACCCTACCCATGACCTCGAGTTAGCAGCGATTGTGTTTGCATTGAAACTGTGGAGACATTATCTTTATGGTGAGAAGTGTGAGATATTTACGGATCACAAGAGCCTAAAGTACATTTTTACTCAAAAGGAACTCAACATGAGACAAAGAAGATGGTTAGAGCTGATAAAGGATTATGATTGTACCATTAGTTATCACCCAGGGAAGGCGAATGTCGTAGCTGATGCGCTAAGCAGGAAATAAAGATTGAATACGTTGACAATGACTCAAGAATTGTTTAGAGAGTTTGAGAAGTTAGAGATTGAAGTTTATGCAACAGAGATGCCAGCAGAGCAAGTCTACACCATGACATTTCAACCAGCATTATTGGACAAAATTCGGAAATTCCAAGAAGAAGTGATGAATCAAAGATTGAATGAGTTGACCGGAGAAGAAATTTGCACACAGAAAGATAAACAAGGTATTTTAAGATTTTCCTCAAGGATATGGATTCCTGATGTGAAGGAGTTGAAAGAAGAATTGTTGTGTGATGCCCATAGTTCTAAGTTTTCATTACATCCTGGAAGCACGAAAATGTATCAAGATTTAAAGAAGAACTTTTGGTGGCCAGACATGAAAAGAGAAATTGCTGAGTGGGTAAGTCGTTGTTATACATGCCAAAGAGTGAAAGCAGAACATCAAAGACCAAGTGGATTGATTCAACCATTAGAGATACCTGAGTGGAAGTGGGAGCACATTGCGATGGATTTTGTAGTAGGTCTACCAAGATCGAAGGCTAATCACGATGCGATTTGGGTTATAGTTGATCGATTGACGAAATCAGCTCATTTCTTGCCGATTAACGAAAGGTTTTCGCTAGACAAGTTGGTGCATTTGTATTTGAAAGAGATTGTGACTCGTCATGGAGTTCCAGTATCTATAGTATCTGATAGAGATCCCCGTTTTAACTCAAGATTTGGAGACAGTTTCAAGAACATCTCGGGACGCAACTCAATATGAGCACTGCTTATCATCCTCAAACAGATGGTCAGAGCGAAAGAACGATTCAGACAATTGAAGACATGCTTAGAGTTTGTGCAATAGATTTTAAAGGCAATTATGACGAGCATCTACCGTTGGTGGAATTTTCTTACAACAACAACTATCACGCTAGTATTGGAATGCCCCCATATGAAGCTCTCTATGGAAGGAAGTGTAGATCTCCTGTGTGTTGGGAAGAAGTTGGTGAGCGAAAGATAGTAGGACCAGAATTGATTCAGCAGACGAAAGAGACAGTGGAACTAATTCAGAAGAGATTACGAACTGCTCAAGACAGGCAGAGAAAGTATGCAGATCCAGCAAGAAAGAAAGTAGATTTCGAAGTAGGAGATCCAGTATTGTTAAAAGTTTCGCCATGGAAAGGATTAACCAGGTTTGGGAAGAAAGGAAAGTTGATTCCAAGATTTGTAGGACCTTTTGAGATTTTGCGACGCGTGGGCAGAGTAGCTTATGAATTAGCTTTACCGCCTCAGATACAGCATATTCATAATGTTTTTCATGTATCGATGCTTAAGAAGTTTTATCCTGACACTAAGTGTGTGATAGAGTATGAGCCTGTAGAAATTCAACCAGATTTGTATTATGTAGAGCGTCCGATCAGAATAGAAGATCGTAGAGAGAAAGTGCTTAGAAATAAATCAGTTGCGTTAGTTAAAGTTTTGTGGAGGAATCCTAGGGTTGAAGAGTCAACCTGGGAGTTAGAAAGTGATATGTTAGAGCAGTACCCTCATTTGTTTACATAGCTGATTCTGGGGACAGAATCCTTTTAAGGGGGGAAGGATGTAATATCTGGGAATTTCGTACTCTATAAATTATATTATTTGGCATTCAAAATATTATTATGTGCTTAATTGATGGGTCATTACTTGTTTTGTGATTGTGAATATGTGTTATGTGTCTAACTGCTAGATGTGTTGATGTGAATTGATATCAAATTTTCATAGCTTTTAAATATTAAAATATGATTTTTATTTGCTTAAACATTTTTATAAAATTCTTGGAGTTAGTAAAAATCATGAAATCTCTTGTTTTATTATCCTTATGTATTTAAAGACTTTTTAAAAATAAAAGTTTAATTTATTTTTGAATTAAAATATTTTACAAGGATTTTTCTATTTATTATTCTTTTTAAAATATTAAAACTTGTAAAATCCAAATCTTTTCACAAAATGATTTTAAAAATGTTTTAAAAATATATCGAGGAAGAGAATGGCATATTTTAATTTTATTTGTCAATAAATTATTTTTGGATCCAAAATATCTTATAATTAGGATTTAATTGTTAAGTCTTTTATTTAATTAAAAGATGTATCATTAAAATGTGATTAAATTACATGTGTGTGTGTAGGCTAGACAAAAACCCTCCCCTTCCCATTTTTTTTTCATTCGGCCGAGACAACCCCCCCCCCTCGTGTCTTCTTCTCTCTCAAATCCCTCTATATTCTCTCAAGCCTCCATTGATTCTCAAGCTCAAGTATCAAGGTATTTCTCCATTAAAACCCCACACTATTATATATAAAATTACTCCTCTCTTCATCCTCTACAACCCCTTGTCTTTTAATTTCGGTTTCCATCACTTTTCAAACTAGGGT
Organism: Kitagawia praeruptora; assembly: GCA_037693485.1. NCBI lineage: Eukaryota > Viridiplantae > Streptophyta > Magnoliopsida > Apiales > Apiaceae > Kitagawia > Kitagawia praeruptora. The sequence continues at coordinate 120,707,118 of CM075352.1, forward strand.
TTTCGAAAATCAAGCTTCAAAGGTAAGTTTTGTGGGTGTTGATGATTGGGTATACTCCTTGGTAGAGACCCACGAATTTTCGGGCTCTCCGGAGAACCCCAAACCTTCGGCCATGATCGAAAGTGAGCCGAAGGGTTGCATGCAAGTGTTAATTCATTGATTTTATGAGATTACTATGTGATATGTGATTGCATGTTAGTGTTTACAAGTTTTTAAGTTATGTTTGTTGATGGGTTTGAGTTTTTATGAGATTACAAGGTGTGGGTATGGATGTTTTATGAATTGATGTTTGTTAGTAAGTGTAAATTGAAAAGGGTTTGTTATGTTGATGATTATATGTTATGAAATTTGATGGGTTAGTGTTATAATTTGATTTTTAAGTAAAATTTCAAGTTAGTGATAATGGGATTGTTGAAATATTGAATTGTGAATCAAAATTGGGTGTAAGTATTGTGTAAGTCTTTGTGAGGATTTTGTGTGGGTGTTGGGTGTTGAAGAGAGGGAGGCCGAGAGAGAGAGATTGGAGAGGGAGAGAGACGGAGAGGGAGAAGAGAAGAGAGAGAGAGGGAGAAGCCGAGAGAGAGTGAGAGAAAGAGAGAGGGAGAGGCCGAGAGTGAGAGAGAGAGAGAGAGAGGCCGAGAGAGAGAGAAGAGAAAAAGAGAGAGATTGTAGTGAGTTGTGTGAATTCTTGGGAGTTAGTTGCTTGAGTCTTATGTGAATTACTTGATTTAATTGTAGCATGAATTAAATTTTTTACATGATTAATTGGTATGTGAATTTAAATATTGGATTGTAAGTAAGTCATCTTGGAGTTAGTAAGTTGATTGTGAATTGTGGTTAGTAGTGGTGGGTTGTTGATGGAGTTGTAGGCATTGGGAGTGTATGGTAATTGCCTTGTGTTGTTTGAGCCGGTTATAATCCGGTATGGTTGACGACTATACAAAGGAGATGCCGCCGAAATTTCTAAAAAAAATATATAAGTATGATTTTCAAAACTCTAAGGCACATCTCCAATGTTAAGTCGTAGTGTCATTATAGTATGCATATGTTATACTACCTTACGTGCTATGTGCCTTGTGTGACTTACATGTATATAAAGTATATGTGTATATAGTTATAAAGATATCGATGGGGCGTTAGCATTATTAGGATTGTCTTGTGGTATGTAAACTAATGAGGGGAAAATAAGATATTGTTTATTATTATTATAGGTCCGAGTAGGAGGCCTGGCAAGGAGCCAATCGAAGAGGACGCTATCTAGTGCAAACTCGTGATTTAAGGCAAGTGTACTATCCTACCTTGTTGTTACCATATGATGAATGCCATGAGATATTGAATTGTTAGTTTGTCACAAACTAGTTCTTTCCGACCTCATTATTGTCATATACCTTGTGATTGATTTCATACCCCTTGAACTTGACTTGACTTGCTAATCGATAATCATATTTTTTTTGGAAAACCTTTTCATAACCTTATCGAATTCTTGAATTCTTGAACCAACTACTTAAACATCTTCTTGTACTTGAACTCGTTCTATCTAAAAACAATTGTTGATTCTTGATTAACCTTTCGTGATTAACTTTTCTTGAATTAACCTTTCTTGACTTAACCAAGTTATACTAAACAGAATCCCAACTTTCAAGAATCCGAAATGATTGATTTCTTCACTTTGCCTTGTCATCTATTCGAAATCTGAAAATCATTCAATTGAAATCCGAGAATCCTATTCATGCTTATTAGCAGCTTGATATGACATTGATATTCTTGATTCTTTGAGATGAATTGAATTTGAAAGACTTTTATTTGACCTTAATGGAATTGGATGGAATGTTACTTTGACCGAGGCGCCGGTCCAAATTATATTATTATTATAGGCCAATGTGTGCCTGGGATCCCCTCATATTTGATGAACACCGTATTGGATATGTGGGTTCGGAGCTCTGTCGTGGGCTGATCACCCAGCTTTGCTCGTAGCGTCTTATCAGATATTCCAATTCCTACTCAGTCTATTTTGACATTGATTTAGTTGATACCTTTCATTTGCAGATTTATATATCTTGCTTTACAGTTGATTATTTTTCCAGTCTTATATTGTTGGTTTATGCACTTGCTGAGCAATTGGCTCAATGATTTTATTTTCCTTAACCTTTCAGTGAAACTCGAAGATGGTAAGACTTTTGAGACTGCGCGTAAGAATTGTGGTGGTTCAGGTGTAGCCTATAGGAGGCAGTTCCAGGTAGAAGGGAGTGGCGATCTGATGGATCTTATTTTGCTAGAACTTTGAACTTAGTCTGTAATCTTTTGAACTTAGATTAATTTGTGGTTTGTAATGATAATTGTTTTTGAATTGGTAGTTTATATTGTTTCAAACTCTTACCTATTGGCGATCTAGGCGTGGGATTGGTAATGTCTAATTAATTAATATGCATGCTTTACCATTATCTAGTTAATTTTGATTAAGGGATTTGGGGCCGTCACACATATCCTCGGTGATTGCAGAAAAGTCAAGAAAAGCAATTTCAGAAATTTTTGGACGTCTTCAAGAAATTGTCCATTAATATTCCTTTTGCGGAAGCTTTAGAAAAGATGCCGAGCTATGCTAAGTTCATGAAGGGGATTTTATTAAGGAAGTTGAAGCTCGATGAATTAGAGACCGTTGCTTTGACGGAGGAGTGCAGTGCTATTCTGCAACAAAAGTTGCCTCCTAAACTTAAAGATTCGGGAAGTTTCACCATCCTATGCACCATCGGCAACTTATCTTTCGACAAGTGTTTATGTGATTTGGGAGCTAGCATTAATCTGATACCATTGTCTATCTTTAAGCAACTTGGTCTACCTGATCCGAAACCTACAAATATCTCGTTACAGCTGGCTGATTGGTCGATCACATATCCTAGAGGTATAGTGGAGGATGTCTTGGTAAAGATGGAAGAGTTTATCTTTCCTGCTGATTTTGTCATTCTAGACTTTGAGGAAGATAAGAAGATTCCCATCATCTTGGGAAGGCCATTCCTAGCTACCGACCGAACTTTGATTGATGTGCAGAAAGGGGAGCTAACTATGCGGGTGCAAGATGATAAGGCCACCTTTAATGTGTTTGCTCCTACGAAGATTTCAGATGATCCAGAAGTGTGCTTTTCTATGGAATCCCTTGCGTTGTCTTTCCAAGAAGAAAAAGGTGATTTGAAATTAGATGCAGTGCCTAGTGTTCCAAATTTTTCAGAGAATTCTGAGTCATTTAAGATGCTCGAGGAAATTGATGCTGATAAACCTTCCATACAAGATCTCTTGAATGTAAAGCTCGGAAAACTTCCACTGCATTTGAGGTATGTCCTTTTGAATGATGAGTTAGTGATTTTTTAAGAGGGTCATGATAATTTGTTAAGAAGGTGAATAGTTGATGATGAGGTAGAAGAGTGTTCTGTTCAGTCGGCTGGGAGGGATAAATACCTTAGAGGTGTGAGGAAGAAAAAGAAGGCGAAGAAGTCGACGGGTGGAAAAATCAAGATGGAGAGTGACAGAAAAGTTGTGTTGGGAGTAAGAAAACAAGATGTCAACATTTGTATGAATGGTCTTTCTGTTGAGGATGGTTCGGTTATTCTTTTGAAACCGCCGTGAAGTGAGGAAGCAACGTCCAGCTAAATGACATCAACTACAGCGCTTCGTATGAGGCAACCCATGTGTTTCGGTAGTTTTTCGTTGTTAAAAAAAATGATGAACAGTGTGGAGCAACCCTATCTCTACTTCAAAACTTTCACCCCATTCAAGCTTTCAAGGACTCTCTAATTCAAGTTTGGGGGCTTCAAGGTGCGAGTTTCCTTTGGCCAGTTTTTGGAGCTCGTTCTGTTATCCACCACCAGATGTACCACCCGAGGAGGGTGACCCTGCCGATGATTAGGTATCTCTGCTATCCCTTGTATTACCTTCAATGGGGACATTGAATATTTCAAGTTTCGGGGTGGTTTGGGGGATAAGTAGTTTTAATTGATTTTTTGTTCATGTAGATTGCATATTACATGTTTAGTGGTAATTCATTCATTTTTTGTTTGTATTATTGCATGTTTGTTTCATATAGGACATTTTCTATTGTGTTTTTATACCATGTGAGTCCATGATAGTTGCATTCAGAGCATGCATATTTCATGATCCCTTAGGATGAGCTAATTCTGATTGGTAGGTCAATGTCTAATTGAGTGTGGTAATGATGAATAGAGGGTTGATTTATAGTTCTTATGAAATTGACTTCCATGCTTTAGAAACAAAATTTTTACACAGCCTCATCGTTTGCTTTTGGGCTAGGTTGAGGTCATGCTTGTTTGGTTGTTTTGAGATTTAATCACTTGTTTATATCTAGAATGGCCTTTATTCCCTTGATGGCGTAGGAGCAATAAAGTATAAGTTTCGGGGAAACCAGGGATTTCATGCTAGCTGCTAATAAAAGTTAGTGTCAAAAGGCTAGTAGCCGCTCATATTTATGAGTAGTCTAGGGTTGGATGAGATGGAGCAAAACGCACTCATTCCAAGTTAGTTGTGTGTGAAAAATAAAAAGAAAAAAAAATCAGAAAAAGAAAAAAAAAAGTGTTATGTGAATTGTTTAAATTGTTAAATGCAGAATTAACCAGGGTGAGCTCTTTAATACTCGAGCAATTAAGTTCTAGGGGACTTTGTGCCTAGTGACCTGAGGCTTTTAAAGTTTGGGATCCGCTAACCTAACGCTCGCTACATGGGTATTATTGTATAAGCCTTTAGGGGTCTCATCCATTGCACGGTTAAATAAGCATGCGTTGTTGTGTATAGTATTATGTGTCATTGTTACTAGTAATAAAGCATGAAATCCTGTTTAACTCGAATGATGATGGAGGTGTTTCTAGGTTATGAAGTGTCTAGTGTTCATTCTATTTATAAACCTGTGATTGTCTTGGCAAAGAAGTATGATTTTGATCTAGTGTTCGGAGTATATCTGATTGGCATCGCACACACGCACGTTTCTGTTCATGTATTGTTAGTATACGGGGACTTAGTCGAGCTCTATTTGGATTTAGTTGCATTCTTTGAGATATTTGCTTGCTAATTGGTTTTGGTTAGTTCGAGGGGATCGTTGTAATTTCATATTAGTTGCATTCAGGCATTGCATTAGTTCTTGTCGAGTCTATTTATGCTTGAAGACAAGCATTGGTTTAAGTTTGGGGGTGTGATAAGTGGATTTTATATCCACTTGGAACGCTTCGAATCGGCTTAAATTGGTGACTTGACCTCATGTATGTCATGTTTTTGATTCGTATTAGTGATTTTGTGCAGGGCTACTAACTTGAGGTTGGAAGATATAAATTGTAAATTTTATGGTGGATTTGAGTTCAAGAAGTGAAGTATGACAACTTGCAAAAGAAACGAAGGAAAAAGGAGTTAAAACGAAGAAAAATAGCAAAAATCAGCTTCCGGCAGAAGCCATGGGTGCTGCGGCGCATGGTGCGGGCGCTACGGCGCGGAAATGGCTGCAGACGAGCGCTACGGCACAGAAATGGGTGCTACGGTGCGGGTCCTATTCTACCAGAATTGCTGATTCACTGTTTGGCCAATATCTTGAGTTTTACAAGTCCGTTTTGGACGATCTTACAGTCCACGCGAAGATAACGGAATTCTCTTTCATTATAAAGTGATCCAAATGTCCAAATACAAGTGGAACGGCCCAGAAATACTGGAGAAAAGTCAGTTATGAATTTTCCTTCAAAACAGAATCAGTTTATGAAACGTATTTTGTGCCGAACTGCAGAAATTCTATTTTAATTTTGTTTTGGTAGTTTCTTGCTGAATAAGACTCCCGTGGCCTATATAAACACATCATATCATCATAATTCGAACAACTACTCCCCATAACACAGAGAGAGAGCCGAGAGACGGAGATTCAGACTTGGAGAAGGATTCCAACGCTTGTGACAAGCAACGGAGATCTAGATCTACTTTTTGTTTTTTCTATTAGGTGAACTCTTGGATGTTTTTGGATTTGTTTTCTTAACTCTATTACTCTAGCACTATTGTTTTTATTCAGACTTCGTTTATTATCATGGTTCATCAGATCCCATGATGACGAGCAGTTCGATTATGAACTAATCGTTGTCATGGGATTCTAATGTATTTATCTATGTAGTTTAGTAGCTTGTTTGCTTTAAAGATTTGTGTGTGATGAATTGTTGATATCCTTGTATGGTTGTGCTTATTCTTCTTGGATTCGTAGCTAACATCTAAGTTGTTTGTTAATCTCTTGTGAAGCGAGAGTGGATCTTGAGGTTTTGAGTAGTTTATTATTCGTATACTGAGAGGTAGCCTATACTTGTTTCGTGTTGTCTGATCAGATATCATAACCATCACATACTTTGATTAAAAGCATCAACTCTAAGCAAAGTATTTAATGAAGTTAGGATCCCATGTTTTCTCTTGCATAAATAATTCGATTTAAATTCACGTTTGTTAATTAATTCTTAGTTTGTTCATCTGCTTCTTATTTAATTTTAGTTAATCAAAACCCAAATTTGTTAATTGTCTTAGCAGTGAGTAAAAACCATATATTGTTGCATAGGTGCATTAACTGAATTGAAACCTAAACCAGATCACTGTGGGAACGAACTTGACTTATTCATATATTACTTGTGACCGCGTACGCTTGCATGATTTAGTGCAAACAAGTAGCAATAGGATAAGGGGATCATTTTCGTTTAATAGGCGTCTACGGGGAGCCCAACAGATCAACGCGAGAAGAAACTTGGGATTTAATTCAAAGATTAGCAATAGAAAGCAACATACCTTTGGTGTTTAATAGGTGATATGAACAACGTTTTAACTCAAGAGGACAAGAGGGGTGGAAGACCTTATCCACAGTGGTTGCTGCAAGGTTTTAATTTGGACGATTGTGAGTCAATAGACATGAACCTGAATGGCTATCCCTTCACTTGGTAAAGGGGTTACGGCATTGAAAATTGGATTGAAGTTCGTCTAGATAGAGCCCTTGTCACAGAAAGTTTTTTAAACCTCTTCATGGAGGCCAAACTCACTAATCTTGAAGTTTCAACATCTGATCATTGTCCGATTTTTTGGAACCAGATAAATTACCCATGTGCATCTTATAAAAAGGTTTCATTTCGAAAATGTTTGGTTATGAGAACCAATGTGTAGACATCTTATTGAAGATGTATGGCCTATTGGCACTCAAAAAACATTCTATGAAAAGATTGTCCAGTGCTCGGAGATACTGTCGGAATGGGGAAATGAGATAACCGAGAGTTTTAGATATCGTATTAATCAAAGCAAACATATCTTGAAGACTTTGAAGGGAAGAAGGGACATAAATTCTATTGCTTTGGTTCAAGTAGAAAAAGTAAAACTCTCAGAGGTCTATGCTCAGCAAAAGGTTTTCTGGAGGCAACGATCGAAGCAATTATGTCTTCGAGAAGGAGATAACAATAACAAGTACTTTCATGCTACAGCAAGAAGCATGTGTAAGGTAAATCAAATGACTTCGTTGTTAAATAATGCAGGTCATAAGGTCGAATGGGGAACTAGATTGGAAGAAACAATGATCAACTATTTTTATACTCTTTTTTCGGCCTCTAACACAGAATGGAGTGAAGTATTGCTTGTGTTCAAACAAAAGTTTCCCAACAACAAAATGAGATGCTCCTTACTCCAATTGAAGATGACGAAGTAAAAAAACCTCTCTTTCATATGCACCCGGACAAATCACCTGGTCCAGATGGTATGATGCCAGGGTTTTATCAAATGTTTTGGAGCATTATAAGTAGCGTCATTGTGGCTATAGTCAAGAAATTTTTTATAGATGGCACGATCGATAAGCACCAATATTACATTGATTTCTAAGAAGAAAAACCCTCAAGTTATGACTGATCTTCGCCCTCTATCATTGTGTAACATGGTATACAAAATTATCTCTAAAGTTCTTGCTAACAAATTAAAGCAAGTTCTTGATTTGATTATCTCTAACACAAAAAGTACCTTCATTCCTGAGCGTTTGTTTACAGACAATATCGTGGTAGCATATGAGGTAATGCACTATATGAAGGGAAAGACGAGGGGCAAGGATGGCTTTAAAACTCGACATGAGTACAACCTATGATCGAGTGGAATGGGGTTTTCTTGAAGTTGTTATGTACAAAATGGGCTTTGATAGAAAATTAATAAAACTCTTCATGGCTTGAATTTCTTCTATTAGTTATCAGATAACACATGCAGAGAGGACTTTCGGTTCAGTTGTTCCAAGTAGAGGGCTACACCAAGGTGATCCGTTATCTTCGTACCTTTTTCTAAATTGTATGGAGGAATTCACTACCCTACTTCATGATTATGAGATAAGGCAGTTGATAAAAGCCATCAGAGTAGCTCGAAATGCCCCTCCTGTTAGTCACATGTTCTTTGCAGACAATTCTTACATATTCTGTAAAGCTACTATGGAGTGTGCAGATCATGTTATAAGAATGCTTAAAGTTTATGAGAATGCTTCAGGCCAGCAAATAAATGAGACTAAATCATCAGTCATTTTTAGTAGTAATACTACTACTTCTCTAAAATCTGACTTGTGTCGAAAACTGCATTTTCAAGAAACAAGAGATCAATGCCTTTATCTTGGTCTTCCAATTGGTGTTGGTAGAAAAAAGACTGAGAATTTTGGCTTTCTGAAAAATAAACTCCAAGAAAGAGTTCAAGGTTGGGACAAGAATGTTTTCTCGTAGGGTGGAAAAGAGATTTTGCTAAAAACAGTCGTCCAAGCATTACCAAATTACGATATGAGCGTCTTTTTACTCCCTCTTGAAACTTGTAGGGACCTGGAAAGATTGATGTGCCAGTTCTGGTGGAGAACGAGCCCTAATAAAGATAAATCTATCCATTGGATGAGTTGGGCAAATATGTGCAGGAAAAAATCCTCTGTGGACTGGGTTTTCGTAATATTCATGAATTCAATGTGTCTTTACTAGGGAAGCAAGCATGTCGGCTCCTAACTTGCTCTGACAAGCTTGTCAGTAGAGTCTTCAAGGCCAGGTATTATCCAACTGATTCACTCCTTAGTGCTAAACTTTGTAGAAACCCAAGCTACGTTTGGCGTAGCATTATGGAAGCTCAAAATTTGGTTAAGTAGGGAGTAGCTTGTCGAATTGGTTCTGGTAGTACTATTAGTGTGATGAATGAGCCATGGATCCCAGATCTTGACGATCCATACATTCATACCCGAAGTGATGTTTTGATAAATCAGCGAGTTTCTTCCCTAATGCTGCCAGGTGAGAAACAATGGGATGTTGATCTTATTTCAGACATATTCGAAGAGCATGATGTTAATCTAATTCTCTCTATTCCTTTGAGCAATACAGAGCAGGATACTTGGTATTGGAAGTGTGAGAAGATGGGTAACTACTCAGTGAAGTCTCATACTCTTTAATCCAAGAAAATAAGGAGGTGACTCACACTGATGACAACTCCTGTTTTTGGAGACAAATATGGAATCTTAAAATACCACCGAAAGTAAAACACTTTGTGTGGCATGTTATAACAAGTTGTCTACCAACAAAAGAAAGTCTTAGTCGTAAAAAAGTTGCAGTTAATAACTTGTTCCTTGTTTGCAATGAGGAAACTGAGACAACTTTGCATATCTTGGTGTCATGCCTGTGTGCAGAGGCCTGCTGGTAAATTGTAGCAATGCCAACAATTATAGATTTCGTTTCTTCCTTCACTGAATGGTTATTTAAAATCTTTCAACAGCGTAAAAAATATGAGATATCTATAATAGTCATGATCTGATGGATGTTATGGAAAAGCAGGAATGATTTGGTTTGGGATCAGCATAGTTTGGAGGCCTCAGATATAGTGGAATCAGCAAAATATGTCCTTAACCAGTGGAGGAGTGTTCAAGATAGATCCTTCGATAACGTTTTGGGATATATGTCCCAAGACGATGGACATGAACACTGGAAACTTCCAACGGTAGATAGAGTTAAGGTGAATACTGATGCAACTATGTTTGAATCTTCAACATGCTACAGCCATGCCTTTGTGGTTCAAAATCACAGTGGAGAACTAGTGGAAGCAAGGTCAACATGTCGGCAATGAAGCATTACACCTGAGCTAGCAGAGGCGATAGGCATCCGTGAAGCCCTGTGCTGGATTAAGGAAAGTAAACAGCCTGATGTCGCAGTAGAGTCTGATTGCCTTCAAGTTGTTCAAGCCATTCATAGTTCCATCTCTACTAGGTCTTATTTAGGGAGAGTTGTTGAGGAATGTAGACACTTGTTGGTTGAGTTAAAGCCTCAAAATGTTTTTATTAGATTTGTAAAATGATCCGCGAATAGGGTATCTCATTACTTAGCGAGATATTCATGTTCTATAGCCGATCGTGTGTGGAAGATGGGAGATATCCATCCAGAATTGTATACTGCACTCTTGAATGACTTGAGTAATATATAAGATGCAGTTTTTCTTTGTGGCAAAAAAAAAACATGAAAGTGAAAAAGGAACCCGAATCTCTGGTAACTTTTCCTGTTTTAATACTTACCAATTTTTGATATACAGAATCTTTTTAAATATTTTTTTAACATACAAAATATTTTATAATATGAAGTAATATTATATAATTTTTTAGGAAAATTACCTGAGATATATTTCAGTTTCCTTAATCTCAACATAAAATACATACTTTAAAAAATTATTTATAGTTGCTTATATCATATTATGAATGTGTAAACATATTTACATTGTAGATTAAAAATAACCAATGTGAAGAATGGATTTAAATTTATGAATTTTAATTTATATAATAAAATAAATGAACTTTGATTTCTTTTTAAAGCAAATTCTTATTTAAATCGTACAAAAAATTAGGGGTGTTTCAGATCGAATCAGTTTGGTTTTGGACGAACCAAACCGCATATAGCAATTTTTTAAAAACTAGCTTATAGCCCGTGCAAAGCTCGAGTTACTTTTATTTTTTTTAATTTACTTATAATTTAGTATATATAATATTATAAACATTACTTTTAATATGTTGGGAGAATTCAAAATTTAGACCTTTGTATATAAATAATTTTTAATATTAAATCTAAATTAATATGATGTTGGTGGGAATCGAACCTTCAACCTTTCTACATAACATAATCTAGTATTAATTTTATATTAAAATGTTGTTAGCGAGATTCGAACCTTAGACCGCCAACTTTTAGTATTATTGTATCTAACGGTCATGATCTATTTGAGTTGAAAATCTAACGATTGTGAATGGGGGATAAGTGGATAACCAAAAATGAGGAATCAAAATATATAAGGGGTAACCAAACTACAAATTATACCCCCTTCACTTATTATAGTATAGTATAGATTTCAACCACAACCGCATTTGCGGTTGCGATTAACCACATCAAATCCAACCACGAAAGTGCTATTGATGCGGTTCAACCACCTATTACAAATATCAAAATAAATTAAAAGTATAAATTTAAAATATTATAAATTAGACACATAATAGATTCAAATTATCAATTTTCAAATATAACTAAAGATTTATAAGTTAAGAACAAGTATTACACAAATACAAACATAACAATAAGATGTTTAATCAAAATTTTGTCCACTTCCAATAATCCAAAAGTAGCGCCAAAGTTTAAACATGAAAACGGGGTGCGCAAGAAGCACATAAATTAGTACAATTATTCACTAGAATTTTAGTAAGATGCAACAAATAGGGGGCGCTACCAATCTTATGGTATTATATATATACATATGTGGAGTTGGTCAAGAGAAAACTTTTTTTTGGAGAAAACTTAAGGTACGTCCTTTGTGGTTCTTTGATTTAATATCAATCTGACGATTGAAATGATTTCACTATTATTACCTATTATGGTTGAATGGATATATAACAAAATCATTTTAATTATCAATTTTTCAAATTATTTCCTTAAATACCAACCTAAGAAATAAATACATGTTTTAAATTATTTCCTTCAATTAGCTATTGACTTTTACCTCCTAAATTCAACAAAATCATCATTATTTAATTTATTAAACATCAAAAATCTTCATTGTGTAATTCATGATATGTCCAGTTAAGGAAATAATCAAGATTTTATTAAGTGTTTTAATAAAAAAAATACATTATTTTAAATTCTAATTCACCCTTCGCTGACATTATATTAATCATAAAAGATTAAATAAAATTAACATTTATTTAACAAATAACTTATATAAGATTTTTATAAGTTATTAGTTAAATAAATTAGAATTTAATTTACATTATTATTAAACAATAATAAGATTCTATAATGTGTTCTATTAAATATTTCATTAATTATTTTAAAAATTAAATTTAACTTAAATTTATTAAGATTCAACTAAGTGTTCTACTAAGATACTAAGATATATAGTAAGATTCTACTGAGTGTTTTATAGTAAGATATTTTTTATGTGTTATACTAAATGTTCAGATTCACTCACGTGTTTTTTTAAGATTCTGTTAAATGTTCCACAAATGTTATATAAATTATTATTTAAATAAAATTTAATTTAATATATGTTATTACAAAACAATAATAAGTTTCTACTGTTGAGTATTGAACACAAAAAAGAATACAGAGGGTGGGGGGTGAATGGATTCTTGAACTTTTCTTGTTCTTGAATATGTTAGATGTATGTAGCTGGATATGTGTTGTGTGTTTGCAGAGATATAATTGCGGATAATGAACAACAAAGGATACAATATCACTTTAATATAATATTTTATTAGATAAAGATTTACTACAACATGTGAATATAAATGGTAGTATTCTCAGCTTCGTTTTTCTAAGAGAGATATATATCTTAAATGTGTATGTGAAAAACTTGTTAGCTAAAGAAGTGAGGTTGTATTCTTATAGAACATGAATACAACCTACTTACTACAAATAAGGTTACAGGATAAATTACTTTCTAGTATGTCTATCCTATTTGAGTAAGCATCCAAACGGCTACAGGTTTGACTTCTTGAAGTTCTGTTCAAATCCACTTCTTTAGCTCTTTGTCTCTTGTACATCTCTCTAAGCTTCTTTGTAGCCTTTCCAAAGTACCTTACAGTTTGTGGTCCATAAAGTGCTTTTGCTTGTTGCAGGTTTCTGACTTATACAATTTCTCCAGTATTTTGTCTCCAAGAATGTATTTGAGAAGTGACTCAGTGATTGATTCGAGAACTAGAATTGACTTGATCGATAACTCTTGGTTCTCGAATACTGTATAATTATCATATTGAATCGCTTCTCGAATTAGTCTTTTTTCCAGGAATCCTTGAGTTGTCGAATAGAAAACTTGACTTATCGAATCCCTGAAATGTCGAATAGATTTCTGAGTCCTTGAGATATCGAATGAAACTTTGACTTGTTGACTCTTAGGGAACTTGAATACCACTTTGACTTGTTGACTTCTTGAGTTCTCGAATAGAGTATTAGACATGTCGAATCTCTGAGTTATCGAATGACACTTTGACTTGTTTACTTTCAGAGATGTCGAACAGTGTCTTTACAGATATCGTATCCTTGACTTGTCGAATGCTAAACTTCTCGAATAGAACAAAACACTTCTCGAATTGGTACTTACGCAAATCTTCATTCTCCAAAATCTAATTGTGTTTATTTTGACAGTCTTGATCTTCAAGCTTGAGGCATGATCCTTGGATCTTCTTTCAGGCTTTATTCTTTGACTTTTAAGTACAATTACACAACTAGAATTTGATGCCTATTACAAGTACTAAACAAGTAGAAACTCTACAACTAGAGGTTCCTTCAGTTAAGAGGTCATGTAAGTAATGCAAAGCATTCCAAACAATTAGTGTGACAGCCCCAGATCCGGGGTCAGGAATCCGGGCCATCATACTCCAATTTCCATTTATTAACAATATCTCTTGATCTTTTTTTTATTACTATTTAATACTCACACAAATGACCCCAAACTAATATCATCACACACACCAGTCATATGCTCAGGGAACAACATCCATTAATGATAGCAGTTAAAGATAAACTATTATTACAATCCCAGAATACCATCTATTACACCCATTTATAAGTATATACTACCTTGAGAACAGGTGTCGATACTTTCTCATAAGGTAGACTTCCCCTTTACCCTCTTCCGGGTTGTACTGCGTTTCAGCACCTGATCTAGCTGTTATATAAATAAATAGCAAGAGTGAGCTATAATAGCTCAGCAAGATAAATTTTTGTAACCTAGCATCAATGAAAGTATATATATATATATATATATATATATATATATTAATAAACAGAAAACCCATCATAATCCTTAAGAAAAGAATAAATTTTTACTTATCAAAAACACCATCAATTTTTCTTTATAAGAAAAGAAATATAGAACAATATAATATCAGTTTCTCTTCTAATATAATATAATATCAGTTTCTCTTCTATAACAAGATAATAATCCATACATCATCTCAGTATAATATCTCAAGATAATATAACATTTGAAATAAATCTCTCAATATAATCTTTCCATTTCCTTATACAACAATTATATAAAAATAATATAAAATTAGTTTATCTTTAATCCATAAAAACAATTGCATAATTTCATACCATTTTTTCCTTTTTCAATATGCCAATCTGAAACCATTATCAATTTTTCTTTTAAAAGTTTTGGGGATATCCGCTAGCGCCAGATACGTTAGGACGATGATCAGTCGCCTACGTACCTGCTCCTTGTTTACTACTAGTAGAAGGAATGTCAAACATCCCTGGAGGAAGGTTCTCCACTACATCCTCCTGGAGGAAGGTTCTCCACTACATCCTCCATCGGCAACACATGGGCCGGAATAAAATAACGACTGCTGGACTGTGCCGCACAAAGCCTCTTACGCTTTCTGTTGCAATCCCCTTTTTTGTCAAATCATTATTCCATTTATAAAACACCATTGCACATTTTCCATTTTTCCGTTTCCATTTCCATTCACATTTCCATTCACATATATCATTTCCATTTCCATTTATAATCACCTTTAAAAATATATATATATCATAATACTTTGATTATGACTCAGACATCTCCTCTGTATTCAATGAAATCAAATACGCTCTTATATACATAAAATATTCCATCTATTTTAAAAGTATTAAATAATCAAATAATATTTATTAAATCACAATTATTTAAAAAGAAACTTTTTAACATATTATTATAAACATATAACTCTAGATAACAACTGATACCATTCTTTCATATCCCTTTAAAACATAAAGTATATTCGCTCTATCCATATCCATAATCCATATTCAAAAATCTCAGTAAACAGGGAATATATCCCTAATCATCTCATCATTTAAGATTCATTTATTATCCATCAAAACCATTTCCTTTGAACATAAACAGTTTATCAAAATAAGGATAAAAGAAATCTTGCTCCCTTTAATCCATATCCACACTCATATTCATATACATCTCCCTTTAATTTCCAAAATCAGGAAAATAAATTTTTAAAAATATAATAATAATAGAATCACATATATATTCCATGAAATCTTTTTTCTTTGAAGATAAATAATTTTTCAAAGTAAAGATAGAAGAAATCTTGCCTCGATCTCTAAGTCCCAAAAGGAATGATCCGGTGTTCGTCTCGAATTTCTATAAACACGAAAAGAATCATCGTTAGAATACTACATCCTTACTCACTTTACTTTTATATAACAATACCCTTGACATTTAATATATGATTAACATATTATTAATAACCCAAGAGTTCCAAGAACCTAACCATTTTAAACTCAATCAAAGTTTGAGTGTTTTTCACCATTTCCCTTAACAACCACACTCGACTGTAAAAACTCTCAAAAACTTTAAATTTCGAATTTTCACCCAAGGTCAGTGGGTAATGCTTCTCTGATCACCCTAATATATCCTCCCAAAATTTCATAATTTTTAAGAATGTCTAAGTATGTCAATTATAGCCTGAAAGTTGACACAATTGCATTTTCTCGGTTTCCGAACGACTTTCACTAAAACTCACTTTTCTCCTAAACCGTTCATCAGATTTTGACGTACTTTATATTAAACCGATCTATAAACTAAGATCTATCTTCTCATGGTAAGTCGACACACCCTACTGACCATTACCATTCGTGACCTCTGCCCAAATACAAGGTAGTTTTAGTTTTAACGAAAATTGGACATTATAACGACTATATTCTTAACAATTCCCAAATCATCACTCCTCCCAATCCATCATCCAACACCTATATTATTCCCTACACCATGTGGTCATCATACCAGCCATGGTTACAAGCACAACTCACTTCTATACTCAATCAAATCACTTATAAACACATATATCATCATGATTTCATACTTTATACAACTTTAACTACTTAACCAACCATAATCCATCATCAACTCAAAGTAATACTAAGGGTTCTTGAGCTTTATACCTTCTTTGTAGAGTGAAAAACACTTAAAAAACCTTGGATAGTCCTTAAACAACCTTAAAGTAGCTTGGATCAACTAAAGAAATCATAAAACCAAAAGTTAGTTCTTGAAGGTTACTATTCATCCATCACTTTGTAAAAATCATAGAAAATCGAAAATTAAGATTTTGGCTCTCAACTATTTACCACATCTTGAACTCATCATAAGCTTTGATTTTAGCTATAGATCACCAAAAACAAAGCTTCCTAGCTATGGTTTTGATCCCGTTTTTCCCACTGGACAGAAACTGGACAGATTTGTTTCCCCAACTTTGAGCATGAATTTGACTAGGCTATACTACTTTGTTGGCCATGAAATTTAGAAAGAATCTTCCCCATAGAGTGGAGAATCTATGGTTAAAATTTAGGGATTCTTAGAGCTTTAGATCTTGGGTTATGAATTTTGCTCTCAAAGCTATTCCTGCTGGGCAGTTTGTGTGGAATGGTGTGTTTCTTGCTTTTTCTTCACTTTTGATCCAATATTGACTTATCCAACTTTGATCTAATGATATTTACAAGATAAGATCATATGTATGGCTGTGTTGGATCCTTGGTTCCTGTGCAAGAAGTATCGAAGAAGCTTGGTTTGATATTTATTTGGTTTTCTTTTGTTTGTTTTTACCACATTATCCTTGCCCTTTCATAATTCTTCGACTCTTGCACTTGCCCCTTGGCTTTCACCATAAGTCACTTAATTAAATCAATAAATCAACTCCTTGTTTTGTATTTGGCCGAAGTTTGGGCTTCGTTCAAAGTTCTCTCGTCATTTGATTCATCGATTGATTTCTGCGATCGTCTTAGTGGTTTCTCCTTTGTAAATTCCTTGGATATATAATATCCTCTCCCACATCATATATTAGCGTGTTAGGGTGATTCTAATCCTCAAGTAGGTATTAGATCCAATATCCTTAGTATATTCTCTTTTTCTCATATGTTGCTCTCCCGGTTATCTCTCGGGTTCTCAAGCATTCTCAAACTCGTTTAACAATCTAAATTCCCTTGGCATTTCCTTGACTTGATCACTCCTCGGTTTAACCTAATTTCACTATTTCCTCAAGATATAAACCCTTTAACATTTCTATACTCCTTAATATCACATTCAATAGAGTCTCAATCGAAATCAAAAATCATTAAAGTCCATATTCAGGAATTTCTGAAATCCATTATCATTTTGAGTCACTCATTTTCGTAGTACAACATCAATATGGTTCCTGATTATTCATTTTACATTTCAAATCTATGGTACTTACATACCATTTCCCTAAATCCTCAAAATTACTATTCATTTAGGCACTGTAGCATTCTAAAAGTTAGAGTTATTACAGTCTTCCCCCCTTAAAAGGATTCCGTCCCGGAATCACGTTGAAAATATCGATAATTACCTTTCCCACATAACACCTTCAAATTCTCACATTACTTCCTCCATCTTTTATTTCTTCCATAAACATCCCTATCTTGTTTGTATAGAAATACACTAACATACACTTGCTTGTCATTCATCAACATGCCATTTAGCTTATCAATAGCAGTACTTTCACTATCTTTTCTTTATTAACCCTCTCCTGCATTCCGTCATTCTATATTATCTCATCTCTCCTTCCTCTTTTGACTAAGGGTATCGGCCACCACATTGGCCTCCCATGAATGGTAGTGTATCTCACTATGGTTTGTCTATATTTTGATCTCTATCATGACATTAATATTAACACCTCAATATTCCTATATCTCATCTCTGTAAAATTTTCTAGAAATAATTTCTACTATTATTCCTTGAAATTGTAAGAAAATATTACCTATAATATATATTTCCTGTTCGTACCTAAACAAGAATGTACTTTTCCTTTATCCTTGAAAAATATATTCTCACACTTTCTCTCATACTCTTAATCTCCTTTCTATAGAGTTCTCTAACCCTTAACAGATATTGATTTGGATGACACGAGAATAATTCACTTTCTTATATCACCATAGTTTACTTTCTCATAGATAGATTATTCTTATCTATATTATCAGTCCATTTACACCATTCATTGCTTAATCGATCCCTAACCAAACATTTACTCTTAAGAGGTTAAATTAGAGCGTATCCTCCGGATACCTTATCCCATATGTCTATTGTTCACTATACGCTCTTTACATCTTGCTGACCCACCTTAGTTCCTTCATGATATACTATCTATTCCACCTATGAAATTTTCCTTTATTATTCTCATCAAAATCTTTACCTCAAGTTTCACTTATTCACACCTTTAGGATTAATCCTTTGAATAATTAACATCTTTAATTTCTCTCTGCTATCCTTAAAATACACTTTAGTCTCAATAGTAAATCTCAATTATGCCTTAAAATTCCTCATATTCTTTTCTCTTACTAATCATCAAATATACCCATTTATTCTCACGAAATTTCTTCCTCTCTTATATTGAAACACTTCTAGCTCTAATTATATCTTATTGAAGTTTCCCTTGGAATCTCCAGTTCCCTTGTATAATCACGTATACTCTAAACCTTGCTTCCATTATCCCATCCATTAATGAAATCTTCTATATTCGAAACAATTTATAGAATTTAAGAAACTTTGAATTGAAACGAACTCAGAAATAAGCAAGGGTTCCACAACAATTTATAAAATTAAGAGTTTTAAATAACTTTTATTTGAAACAAAAGGAGATATGAGAAATCAATAAAATGGAAGAACCCGTATGTCACACAAAGGAGGGCGTCCCCTCCGACTTTCAATCACACAGACAGATCGTCCTTGTGTATACATATAGGGTTGTTCCTCTTAGTTGGAGTAAGAAATATAAAGAAAATTTAAATCATGATGATATATACCACCTTTTGAAAATAATCTTAGAGAAATATTTTGACTGAGATAGATCGAATAAAATTTTGAAATACATTCCAAAGGTACCAGAAAGTTTTGAAAAGATACCGACCCTTTTTGAATAAGGGTGATAGATCACCCTGGAATTACTCACCAGTGGAGGAAAATTTGAAACTCAATAATATAATTTGGCAGGGCTTTAGGAAATTTTGAAAATAGGTATCGTTAATAGACTCTGCCCAATTGCAAAACCCAATAATGGAAGATTTTCCTCAAATACCATTTATTTCTCTTATCAATCACGTATGCTACATAAGCTTAACACTTTTAGCATAATAACCTTTTCATTTAAGTCAATCTCATAATTTCTCAGTCTATCTTGGTCCTTAAGGTATATTTTGGCTTTACCGACAAATCTCAGTTTCACCATTTCATCTCCGCAATCAATTGAAACAATCAGTGTCTATTCACCAATCCACTTACAATATTACTTCAAACTCCCTTCAGCTCAAGAAGATTTAATACCCTTAACATCATATTGAAATTTCCTATAATTTGGGAAGTACATAACTATTTCCATGAATCCCCTAAAATCACCTTAACTTCATGTCTCGGGCAATCTATGCCCTTACCAACCAATACTTGTCTCTGAGGATTCTTTACTAAACATCCATACCCACAAGAATCGTGGTCTATCTTAACATATCCCTCAACATCGCATTTCAATCTTAACTGAACCCTTGGTACTATATCCAAAATCCAACACGAACTCTACATGAGTTCTGACGTTCTCACATAACTATACACACTCCTACTCACTCCCGTTCCTGAGCAATATGACTCTAAGCTCTGATACCAAACTGTGACAACCCCAGATCCGGGGTCAGGAATACGGGCCATCATACTCCAATTTCCATTTATTAACAATATCTCTTGATCTTTTTTTATTACTATTTAATACTCACACAAATGACCCCACACTAATATCATCACACACACCAGTCATATGCTCAGAGAACAACATCCATTAATGATAGCAGTTAAAGATAAACTATTATTACAATCCCAGAATACCATCTATTACACCCATATATAAGTATATACTAACTTGAGAACAGGTGTCGATACTTTCTCATAAGGTAGACTTCCCCTTTACCCTCTTCCGGGTTGTACTGCGACGTTTCAACACCTGATCTAGCTGTTATATAAATAAATAGCAAGAGTGAGCTATAATAGCTCAGCAAGATAAATTTTTGTAACCTAGCATCAATGAAAGTATATATATATATATATATATATATATATATATATATATATATATATATATTAATAAACAGAAAAGCCATCATAATCCTTAAGAAAAGAATTAATTCTTACTTATCAAATACACCATCAATTTTTCTTTATAAGAAAAGAAATATAGAACAATATAATTTCAGTTTCTCTTCTAATATAATATAATATCAGTTTCTCTTCTATAACAAGATAATAATCCATACATCATCTCAGTATAATATCTCAAGATTATAAAACATTTGAAATAAATCTCTCAATATAATCTTTCCATTTCCTTTTATGCAACAATTATATAAAAATAATATAAAATCAGTTTCTCTTCAATCCATAAAAACAATTCCATAATTTCATACCAGTTTTCCTTTTTCAGTATGCCAATTTGAAACCATTATCAGTTCTTCTTTTAAAAGTTTTGGGGATATCCGCTAGCGCCAGATACGTTAGGACGATGATCAGTCGCCTACGTACCTGCTCCTTGTTTACTACTAGTAGAAGGAATGTCAAACATCCCTGGAGGAAGGTTCTCCACTACATCCTCCATCGGCAACACATGGGCCGGAATAAAATAATGATTGCTGGACTGTGCCGCACACAACCTCTTACACTTTCTGTTGCAATCCCCCTTTTTGTCAAATCATTATTCCATTTATAAAACACCATTCCACATTTTCATTTTTCCGTTTCCATTTCCATTCACATATATCATTTCCATTTCCATTTATCATCACCTTTAAAAATATATATATGTCATAATACTTTGATTATGACTCAGATATCTCCTCTGTATTCAATGAAATCAAATACGCTCTTATATACATAAAATATTCCATCTATTTTAAAAGTATTAAATAATAATCAAATAATATTTATTAAATCACAATTATTTAAAAAGAAAATTATTAACATAATATTATAAACATATAACTCTAGATAACAACTGATACCATTCTTTCATATCCCTTTAAAACATAAAGTATATTCGCTCTATCCATATCCATAATCCATATTCAAAAATCTCAGTAAGCAGGGAATATATACCTAATCATCTCATCATATAAGATTCATATATTATCCACCAAAACCATTTCCTTTGAACATAAACAGTTTATCAAAATAAGGATAAAAGAAATCTTGCTCCCTTTAATCCATATCCATATCCATACTCATATTCATATACATCTCTCTTTAATTTCCAAAATCAGGAAAACAAATTTTTAAAAATATAATAATAATAGAATCACATATATATTCCATGAAATCTTTTTTCTTTGAAGATAAATAATTTTTCAAAGTAAAGATAGAAGAAATATTGCCTCGATCTCTAAGTCCCAAAAGGAATGATCCGGTGTTCGTCTCGAGTTTCTATAAACACGAAAAGAATCATCGTTAGAATACTACATCATTTACTCACTTTACCTTTATATAACAATACCCTTGACACTTAATATATGATTAACATATTATTAATAACCCAAGAGTTCCAAGAACCTAACCATTTTAAACTCAATCAAAGTTTGAGTGTTTTTCACCATTTCCCTTAACAACCACACTCGATTGTAAAAATTCTCAAAACATATAAATTTTGAATTTTCACCCAAGGTCAGTGGGTAATGCTTCTCTGATCACCCTTCTATATCCTCCCAAAATTTCATAATTTTTAAGAATGTCTAAGTATGTCAATTATAGCCTCAAAGTTGACACAATTGCATTTTCTTGGTTTCCGAACGACTTTCACTAAAACTCACTTTTCTCCTAAACCGTTCATCATATTTTGACGTACTTTATATCAAAACGATCTATAAACTAAGCTCTATCTTCTCATGGTCAGTTGAAACACCCTACTGACCATTACCATTTCGTGACCTCTGCCGAAATACAAGGAAGTTTTATTTTTAACGAAAATCGAACATTATAACGGCTATATTCTTAACAATTCCCAAATCATCACTCCTCCCAATCCATCATCCAACACCTATATTATTCCCTACACAATGTGGTCATCATACCAGCCATGGTTACAAGCACAACTCACTTCCACACTCAATCAAATCACTTATAAACACATATATCATCATGATTTCATACTTTATACAACTTTAACTACTTAACCAACCATAATCCATCATCAACTCAAAGTAATACTAAGGGTTCTTGAGCTTTATACCTTCTTTGTAGAGTGAACAACACTTAATAAGCCTTGGATAGTCCTTAAACAACCTTAAAGTAGCTTGGATCAACTAAAGAAATCATAAAACCAAAAGTTAGTTCTTGAAGGTTACTATTCATCCATCACTTTGTAAAACTCATAGAAAATCGAAAAATAAGAGTTTGGCTCTCAAATTTTTACCAAATCTTGGCCTCTTCATAAGCTTTGATTTGAGCTAGAGATCACCGAAAACAAAGCTTCCTAGCTATGGTTTTGATCCCATTTTTCCCACTGGATAGATTTGTTTCCCCAACTTTGAGCATGGATTTGACTAGGCTATACAACTTTGTTGGCCATGAAATTTTGAATAAAAATTCCCCATAGAGTGGATACGCTATGGTTAAAATTTGGTGATTTTTAGAGCTTTAGATCTTGGGTTATGAATTTTTCTCTCAAAGCTATTCCTGCTGGGCAGTTTGTGTGGAATGGTGTGTTTCTTGCTTTTTCTTCACTTTTGATCCAATATTGACTTATCCAACTTTGATCTAATGATATTTACAAGATAAGATCATATGTATGGCTGTGTTGGATCCTTGGTTCTTGTGCAAGAAGTATCTAAGAACCTTGGTTTGATATTTGTTTGGTTTTCTTTTGTTTGTTTTTACCACATTATCCTTGCCCTTTCATAATTCTTCAACTCTTGCCCTTCCTATAACGCCCTAGAAAATCGCGTATTGTTAATTATTTATTTTATATTAAATATGTACTATATTATGTGAATATTATTGAGAAGGTGGAATATATGTGACATCATGTTTACATGTTTATATGATGAATTATGTGTGCCGTGTAAGTACGTGTATTTTTATTTGTATTTTTGATGATTTAAATCTATTTAAATAAGCATTATTGATCTTCTGGGAATTTTATAAAATCGTTGGAGTTGATAAAAATCATGAAATTGTTGAAATATTATCTTTATGATATTATTTAGTTTTTAAAATTATTGGGAGAATTATTTTGGATGTTTAGGTATTTTAAAATGATTTTAAGATTTGTATTGCATTTAAAGTGAGAAAACTTGTAAAATTCGTATTTAATTCATTTTTTATCCTAAAAATATTTTGAAAATATGGGGATGTTTTTAATTTCATAAGATTTATTTTAGGATTTTTAAATTTATTTTTATACTAATATCCTATTTAATTTCGATTTTAAAATGGGTTAAATCGGTTTTTTTATTATAATTAATTATCAGCTGGTGTGAAATTACTTAATTGCCCCTGACTTTAATTGATAAGAGGCAGCCACTTTCCCCTTCTTCTCGAGAGTTCTCGGTTGTTCCTCTGTTTTTTTTTTCATTTCTTTCCCCCAAATTACTCTCTCAAAACATCTCTTTGATAATCTCTCTTGTTTCTCTCTCAATCTCTCCTTGCTCCCTTCCGTGGGTTTTTCTTTCCGTTTAATTCCCTCGGCTCTATTCTGTTCAGCGCTTGCGGGTACCAGTAAAAGGCCAATTTAGAGCCAGTGTATGTAAACGTGGAAATTCTGAGGAACGAGTTATTCATCGAAGTAGACGAGTGTGTGCATGTAGAAGCTGACTAGTGATAAGGAAAGATGAATGGATAACCGAGTACAAAGCCAGAAAATAAGAAATAGAGATTGATGCACAAAGAAAGTAAAGAGTTGAGATATTGGAATTGGAAACTTCATGTATTGAGGCAAGTTTACTATACCTCACTTATTGTTCAAGTGATGTGAAATCTTCTGTGTTTATTTGTTCTTTCGTTATCCTTTCTTGCAAGCAATTACAATCTTCATATTTATTCTAATAATGTGAGCTTATTCTGTTGATTTTACTATATTTCTTTCAAACCATTTTTGCTAGTGCATACACCTTTCATTTTTATTCTAGTGACATTATTCTTCTATTAATATACAAACACTCATTATCAAATTATTCTGTCATTGTTTATGTTCCTCACCTATTGTTCAGGTGTTGAATTCTTTTAAAATTAATTTATTTCAATATTCCTCATCTTTACTAATATTTTTCAAAGTATGTTTTCTTTCAAATTCATGTAAACAAATTCGAGGTTTATACTGTTATTGAGGCATCTGTTGCTCAATGACGGTTAAAGCCAAGAATGAATTGAGATCTTCTTAATTATTCAAACTCATTATTGTCATGTCGGTTTGGCAGCTGAAGCCTATGAGTGCTTAGCTGACAAGAGTGAGACCTTGGGTAATTGAGAATTTCTTAAATCTTCATTTTAAATTATTCAAATATTTTATGTAACTTCGAATTTTGACATGAAAAGTTTATCAGTTAGTAACCTTTGAAATAAATGGTTATAGCTTGTTTAGTACTCAAATCTTTTGTTGAACTTCAGATCACTTTATTTCTTGATTTCCTTATAAATTGTTGTTCAATTCTAGAACCTGAATAATTGCTCTGTTCCTTAATTAATTAATGTTTCCTTGCTGATATGTGATTTTGTTTTGCTGAGCTATACCCTACTTAGTTAAATCTTATTGCTTTGTTGTATTTAATTCCTTATATCAATTGTTTCTTTGATCCCTAATCTTCTAATGTTGCTCCCTAAAATGGTTTATTAATTAAAAATGTTTTAAAAATTCCTTAAAATGGGCTGATATGTTATCAGTGAGTATAAAGGACTCAAAAGTGAAAGGTAAAGATTTGTTGTGGGGGAATTATGTTAAAATGTTTTTCACGGATTCCTTCAGATTGGAGGCGTAAGAGGCCGGGTGACGCCGGTCTAGCAAGTTTTATTTTTGTGTTGTAGTTCTGGTTGGACAAGTCCAGCACCTTTAAAGGCCAATGTGTTGCCTAATTGGGAACCCAATTTTACGTCCAGACGGACCGAGTGTCCAGGCTGGGGACTTTACATGGCTGATCACCCGTATTGTCCATAGTCGTGGAAAAACTCCAATCAACCGAAATGATTTTAAAAAGGTTTTATGAAAAATATGTTTTAATGATGGAATTGTTTTAAGAAAAAGAAGGTTTTCATTAAAGTTATGGTTTGAAGAAAATGGAAAGTTTAATCCTATGATGGAAGTTGAATTAGTCCCTTGAGTTAAATTGATCATTGATATTGTTCATCAATGATTTATCAAGATATTGTTGTTTCACTATATTGTTAACTTGCTAAGCGTTCTTTGGCTCATTCTTGCTTTGTTTTACCTAACCTTTTGCAGTTAGGTTTAAGGATGATCTACTACATTTATCCCTGCAAATGAGAGCGATGAAGCATTCTATACAGGGTAGATTTCGGAGCCAGAGCGGGTAAGAACAAATTGGGAAGGTTAGATGGTATAGTGAATTGTATTCAGAGCACTGATAGAAGTTGGAAATAATTTGTATTAATTAGATTCTTGTTTCATACCAGAACTTGGAATCGATCCTCGGTGATGAATCGTTGGTGTATTAAATTTATATACAGGTGGATAGTCCGATTTACGAATATTTCATGTCGAAATTTTCTAAAATTCCCCTGTATCAAAGTCTATTTTATTATAAAAAAATATATTTTCAGTATTGGGAAGTCAGGGCGTTACAGGTTGGTATCAGAGCGACATGTTATGGTCACTAAAATAGGTTAGGATGATTAAGTATACATATTTAAGTGGGTCATTAGATAGAATGATTTAGGATAAGATTCGCCTTAGGTTATTAGGACAACGGTTGCGACGTTAGTTAGTATTTCGACATATCGCGCGAGCCCAAAATTCGATTCATTCGAAGGTACGACTTTGAACGAGGTAGTTGATTCGGGCCGCCTACGTTAAATAGACGACCGGAGTTACCAACTTGGAGGATGCTACGTGTAGACCTTCGTGTATGTTCTAGAATTTCCTTTGCGACTTTAGTTACCCCGTGAACGACATAGAAAGTGCGAAAGGTCGGTAAACAAGATGCGAAATGTGATTACTGGCATGGGTTGGAGGAATGGCGTGGTAATTCATTACTAGCCGTTGATTTCATTTAATTTATTGGTTAAGGAGATTTAACCTTTCTTTCTGTTTCTTCTTATATTTATAATACCCCATCACCTTTGATAATCAACTATATTTTCAATTGATGAAGAATTTTTCAAATTCATTTATAAACACATTTCTATTTTTCAAAGATACCTCTATTTTTCAAGGGATCACTTGAACATGATGCATATAAATTATTGAGACCCTTGAATTCTTTCTAATTTCCCCCGAATAATTGTTATTCCTTATTCAACATTGTATATCTATAAACTTTTTGAAACTTTTGAACTCTCTTTATTTCTCTTTGAATACTTAACCTTATTTATTCTGACTGGGATGAACAACCCTATGTATATAGGGGTATGTGATAGAAGTCTGGTGGGACGCCACTGATTGTGTTTGTCATAAAAGTACAGAAGGTTGGCCCCCTTCTTGTGCTATGGTGGTTGACCTAACTGACAAATGGAACCTGAAATTAGTTCAATGGTCATATCGATCTCTCAGTTAAATTCTATTATAAAATCCTTTTTTTTTAAACAAAACTCATCTTTTATTCATAAATATTGACACCTGTCTATTTTGTTAATTCCTTTTGCTATAAACCCTTATGATTCTTAAAGTTACCAGTGATGGAAATGAGTAAATATGGAGACAATGACATTCTAAGTGGTCCGAGTTACAATTATGTCGACGAAGAATCGGTTAATCAAGTTGGAAGAACTGATGTTAAAACTGGAATTGAAGTTTTGGATAAAGGAGTGAAGTGATTGTGTCGGAGTTAACAACTTATGTAGACATAGTTCGAAGAACCATGAATATTAAGAGTAAAAGAGATTTGACCAAGACGAAATGAGACGATAGGAAAAGGAAGACAGAGAACCAGCAAATTTTTGAAATTGGATAACAGAAAACAAGAAGTTCAGAAGATAACAATGCAGGACCTAGGAGACTTAAAATCAGGAACGCGGAACAAGATCGCCACCGATAGAATACGAATTAGCAGCGACGTTAAGACCTCCAATGTTAGAAGGAAGGAATTCGAGAGGAAGCATACTGGAGTTGTACTATCCTAAATATGGAAAGCTAGGAGAGTAAGCGGAATGAATGGTGTGGTAATGAATGATAGAGTTAGAGGCCAGAATTGGTACGCCATGAGCGCGGGAAGATAAGAGGTTTTCTCGAGGATTTCATCATGTCAGTTTCAACGAATACTACGATAAGAACAGCGGGACCTTCTCCTATTAATCACTCAGGAGCTAAAGGAATCGAAAAGGCTACAAATGACGTTATTAAATGTGGATATGATTACTGTTAGGAAAATATTTAGGATCGAATCGATTGACTGATTACGAGGTGCAAGCAAGGTATAAGGATAAGTAAGCGAAGTTATGATTTCCAAGGAATGTAGAAGTTGTGTTTCGAAGCCGCAAACGGACAAAGGAGTTTTAAAGATCGCGCAGACCAAGAGATTATTACGAAAAGATTCTAAAGTTTATCGTATGCACATGGGAAGGAGACAATTAAATTGGAGCAGATTTTAGTGGTTAATAACTTTTGGATGTATGTATGGATGAATTACTAAGATTGTCAGCAGACAGGGATATAAATTCGGTTACTTAGTTACTACCAGATATGTAATCAAGTTCAAAGATTTAATATCAGAAGACATCACAAGATATTTGAGGATATAGGAAGGATATGCATATGATTTCTAAATACGAGCTTTGGAATTGGAAGAAGTAAAATTTTCAGGATATGACGAAAGGATCGAAGTGAATGACGTGATGATGAGGTAGTAATGAAGCGGGAAAGGCCTAATACGCCAGCAGAGATTGGAAACTTTGAGGAACCAGCTAGGAATGATCGAAGGTTGTCAAAGATTTTACCAAGATGAGTTGATTGAAGCAGAATGTGAAAGAGTGGACTGTAGAAGAATGGAATCGTTCAAGGAAATAAAGGTGGACGTGTATCTTATTTAAGTTATTCGGTTATTAATAAAAGTTGGAGTTCTAATGTACAGAGTTTGAATTGAGGATTTGTATAGTATGTAGAATAATGTTTTGGAAGTCGATTTCTCGGGAATTGGATATAGTAAAGTTTAAATAAGTATGTTAAGATAGGTGTTGATTTTAATAGATACTAGAGTTGTTAGAGCTTACTTAGACTGAAAGTTTAGTTTGTGAATGGTATTGGAGGGGTGTGACCCCGAGATAGTTTGTGTTCCAAATAAGATATATATGTGTTAAGGTAAATGGTGCCCCAACAAAACAATGGGATTAAGGATGGATAGAAGTTTTCCAGTTATTCCCTTCGCGAGTAACATTGTACGTTGAAAGTGGAGTAAGAATGATTGGGGGATTTCTTGATATTCTTTTTCTCAAACTTTTACTTGAGGCGGTATGGTTATGGGTAGGAGCATGGAATCAGTATCAATTGTTTTAGTCACGTGGAATTCGTTTTAAAGATTTAATTATTTACTTGTTTACTTCAAGTTAAGGGAGATTTCTGCGCTTATATAGTTGCTGCAGGTCAAGGCCGGTTTTGTTTTATATGAATGAATGGAGGCGTTGTGTACAGGCATAGTCCATTATACGAATAGGTCATGTCCGACATTCGGTAGAACAGGATCGTCAAGTACGAGTGATCAGTGTCTAGAATTAACTAGACATGTAAACCAAGTGATTAAGTTTATGTTGGAATTTGTGGGCTTACAGGACGAGCCTAGCGAGATATGAATTAATATAAAGGAAATTCTAGAATGAAAGAAATGACTTGGAAATTTAAAGAGAGATGTTTGAGAATACCGTCGTATGTTTTCTTACGGTCGATTCTGAGGACAGAATCCTATTAAGGGGGAAGGATATAACGCCCTAGAAAATCGCGTATTGTTAATTATTTATTTTATATTAAATGTGTACTATATTATGTGAATATTATTGAGAAGGTGGAATATATGTGACATCATGTTTACATGTTTATATGATGAATTATGTGTGCCGTTTAAGTACGTGTATTTTTATTTGTATTTTTGATGATTTAAATCTATTTAAATAAGCATTATTGATCTTCTGGGAATTTTATAAAATCGTTGGAGTTGATGAAAATCATGAAATTGTTGAAATATTATCTTTATGATATTATTTAGTTTTTAAAATTATTGGAAGAATTATTTTGGATGTTTAGGTATTTTAAAATGATTTTAAGATTTGTATTGCATTTAAAGTGACAAAACTTGTAAAATTCGTATTTAATTCATTTTTTATCCTAAAAATATTTTGAAAATATGGGGATGTTGCTAATTTCATAAGATTTATTTTAGGATTTTTAAATTTATTTTTCTACTAATATCCTATTTAATTTCGATTTTAAAATGGGTTAAATCAGTTTTTTTTATTATAATTAATTATCAGCTGGTGTGAAATTACTTAATTACCCCTGACTTTAATTGATAAGAGGCAGCCACTTTCCCCTTCTTCTCGAGAGTTCTCGGTTGTTCCTCTGTTTTTTTTCATTTCATTCCCCCAAATTACTCCATCAAAAGATCTCTTTGATAATCTCTCTTGTTTCTCTCTCAATCCCTCCTTTCTCCCT
The DNA here is from genome assembly GCA_037693485.1 of Kitagawia praeruptora. Classification (NCBI taxonomy): domain Eukaryota; kingdom Viridiplantae; phylum Streptophyta; class Magnoliopsida; order Apiales; family Apiaceae; genus Kitagawia; species Kitagawia praeruptora. Next base: position 120,737,470 of record CM075352.1, read on the forward strand.
TCCGTGGGTTTTTCTTTCCGTTTAATTCCCTCGGCTCTGTTCTGTTCAGCGCTTGCGGGTACCAGTAAAAGGCCGATTTAGAGCCAGTGTATGTAAAGGTGGAAATTCTGAGGAACGAGTTATTCATCGAAGTAGACGAGTGTGTGCATGTAGAAGCTGACTAGTGATAAGGAAAGAGGAATGGATAACCGAGTACAAAGCCAGCAAATAAGAAATAGAGATTGATGCACAAAGAAATTAAAGAGTTGAGATATTGGAATTGGAAATTTCATGTATTGAAGCAAGTTTATTATACCTTACTTATTGTTCAAGTGATGTGAAACCTTCTGTGTTTATTTGTTCTTTCGTTATCCTTTCTTGCAAGCAATTACAATCTTCATATTTATTCTAATAACGTGAGCCTGTTCTGTTGATTTTACGATATTTCTTTCAAACCATTTTTGCTAGTGCATACACCTTTCATTTTTATTCTAGTGACATTATTCTTCTATTAATTTACAAACACTCATTCTCAAATTATTCTGTCATTGTTTATGTTCCTCACCTATTGTTCAGGTGTTGAATTCTTTTAAAATTAATTTATTTCAATATTCCTCATCTTTAATAATATTTTTCAATGTATGTTTTCTTTCAAATTCATGTAAACAAATTCGAGGTTTATACTGTTATTGAGGCATGTGTTGCTCAATGACGGTTAAAGCCAAGAATGAATTGAGATCTTCTTAATTATTCAAACTCATTATTGTCATGTCGGTTTGGCAGCTGAAACCTATGAGTGCTTAGCTGACAAGAGTGAGACCTTGGGTAATTGAGAATTTCTTAAATCTTCATTTTAAATTATTCAAATCTTTTATGTAAGTTCGAATTTTGACATGAAAATTTTATCAGTTAGTAACCTTTGAAATAAATGGTTATAGCTTGTTTAGTACTCAAATCTTTTGTTGAACTTCAGATCACTTTATTCCTTGATTTCCTTATAAATTGCTGTTCAATTCTAGAACCTGAATAATTGCTCTGTTCCTTAATTAATTGATGTTTCCTTGCTGATATGTGATTTTGTTTTGCTGAGCTATACCCTACTTAGTTATCTTATTGCTTTGTTGTCTTTAATTCCTTATATCAATTGCTTCCTTGATCCCTAATCTTCTAATGTTGCTCCCTAAAATGGTTTAATTAATTTAAAATGTTTTAAAAATTCCTTAAACTGGGCTGATCTGTTATCAGTGAGTAAAAAGGACTTAAAAGTTAAAGGTTTTAAAAATTTGATGTGGGGGAATTCCGTTAAAATGTTTTTCACGGATTCCTTCAGATTGGAGGCGTAAGAGGCCGGGTGACGCTGGTCCAGCAAGTTTTATTTTTGTGCTGTAGTTGTAGTGGGACCAGTCCAGAACCTTTAAAGGCCAATGTGTTGCCTAATTGGGAACCCAATTTTATGTCCAGACGGACCGAGTGTCCGGGCTGGGGACTTTACGTGGCTGATCACCCGTATTGTCCATAGTCGTGGAAAAACTCCAATCAACCGAAATGATTTTAAAAAGGTTTTATGAATAATATGTTTTAATGATGGAATGGTTTTAAGAAAAAGAAGGTTTTCATGAAAGTTATGGTTTGAAGAAAATGGAAAGTTTAATCCTATGATGGAAGTTGAATTGGTCCCTTGAGTTAAATTGATCATTGATATTGTTCATCAATGATTTATCGAGATATTGTAGTTTCACTATATTGTTAACTTGCTGAGCGTTCTTTGGCTCATTCTTGATTTGTTTTACCTAACCCTTTGCAGTTAGGTTTAAGGATGATCTACTACATTTATCCCTGCAAATGAGAGCGATGAGACATTCTATACAGGGTAGATTTCGGAGCCAGAGCGGGTAAGAACAAATTGGGATTGAGATACAGGTTAGATGGTATAGTAAATTGTATTCAGAGCAGTGATAGAAGTTGGAAATAATTTGTATTAATTAGATTCTTGTTTCATACCATAACCTGGAATCGATCCTCGGTGAGGAATCGTTGGTGTATTAAATTTATATACAGGTGGATAGTCCGATTTACGAATATTTCATGTCGAAATTTTCTAAAATTCCCCTGTATCAAAGTCTATTTTATTATAAAAAAAATATATTTTCAGTATTGGGAAGTCAGGGCATTACACTTGCCCTTTGGCTTTCACCATAAGCCATTTAATTAAATCAATAAATCAACTCCTTGTTTTGTATTGGGCCGCAGTTTGGGCTTCGTTCAAAGTTCTCTCGTCATTTAATTCATCGATTGATTTCTGCAATCGTCTCAGTGGTTTCTCCTTTGTAAATTCCTTGGATATATAATATCCTCTCCCACATCATATAATAGTGTGTTAGGGTGATTCTAATCCTCAAGTAGGTATTAGATCCAATATCCTTAGTGTATTCTCTTTTTCTCAGAAGTTGCTCTCCCGGTTATCTCTCGGGTTCTCAAGCATTCTCAAGCAGAATAGAGTCCTTGAAATCTTCAAGTACTGGCTTCAGAATGTTTGCAGGATAGTGATTGAGTAGATTCATTCTTATATTGACATGATCTCCATTTCTTCTCCTATACTTCACCATATAGGGGTTGAGCTGAACTCTACACAATCCTTTTGCCCTTAGCCTTTCTGCTTCAACTTCCAGCCCATCAAATTCCTTCTCCCTTTCTAGCCATTTCTCAAAGCACCCCTTCTTTATCTTCTCAGCATGATCTCTCTTCATCTTTACAAAATCAATCAACTCCAGCTTCCATACTCTCTCTACTTTGTCTTCAGATTCCAACAATGCAATGATTCTTTCTATCACATATAACTTGCCCCAATTTTGACATCCCCTTGTTTGAATTACTTCTGTCTTCCACCAATGTATTTGATTTCAAGGTAGTCATCAATAATGTCTTCCATCAGTGTATTTGATTTCAAGGTAGTCATCAATAATTGCAGCATAGTAGATTCTTTGAGCTCTTAGAAATTGCAGTTGGTCTTCATCAAAGTCTTCATCAAGTGGTTGGAGCTTTAATCCTGGAATGATTGTTAGGGCTCTTGATTTAGATGGCTTCACTCTTCTTGTAGCTTGTTTGAATTTGATCTTTTTCACTTGATTCCTTGGTAGAAGCTTGTGACCTTTGCTTGTAGACCATTGTAGTATACCATTAGCAGTTTGCTTTTGGAAACATCCAGATGGTTTCTTGAGTTGAATGTCCTTCTCTTCTTGAGGTAGCAAAACAGTTGCAAAAGCCATAGATGTGGATTTTGGTAGGTCATTACTAGTAGTATTCACCCTAGACTTAGAGTCTTGTGTTGTGGTGAGATTCTTTTAGCAATGCCTAAGGCTTGCTGTTTTCCACTCTTCCTCTCATAGACTTTGCCTTGGTCATTATCATCCTTCTTGTCCTTGTTGTCCTTCTTCTTTTTCTTGTCTTCATCACCCTTATCACTCCTGTGATGTCTTCTTCTCCCATCACTCTTGTCTTCATCTTTATCATCTTTATTCCTCCTCTCTTTGGCCATCTCTGGGACAGAGCCAGTTGCTATGAAAGTTCTGAGAATATGCAATGCTTCCAATTCTTCAGCAATTCTTATCCCACTATTCTTTTGCAGTTGCTCAATGATTTCAATTATAAGTCTGTGGTTTTTCATAGTGAGATCCTTGGGAATGACAAGCTGATTGACATCTTCTATCTTTGTACCAGACTGATAGAGAATGGTTCTTGGATTAATGCCCACTTCAAGCAATCTGGCTTGTTGACCATTCCTAAGTTCAGAGTATAAGCACTTGTTGTTTTCTCCCTTCTTCTCAATTAGCTCCAGGATAGCATCAATCTCTGTGTCATAATCTCCTTGAGAAAGATTTGATTTAGCTTTCTTTGTATCACTGTCAGATATTTCATTTGATCTTTAAGGCTCCTTCTATACAGCAATGTATTGATAGTGTTAGTGCCCTATAGACAATGTAATTGTGCTTCTAGGATAGACTATTTTGTTATTCAGTGATTATGTTATATCGATTATTCAACAATAATTTATTATGTCTTTATTTACTGCGATATGAATATTAGAACAATAAATGTCCTTGGAATATGTAACATGTATTCTATATCTTTAAGTATGTGACTTAAAAATGAGATTATAAGAATAGTGTTAATATTCCTAAATATCCATAATCGAGCATTATTAATATGGGATAATTATAATGCATAAAGATTAGTATGTTTGTTGATTGATGACCACATCTCATTGGTCATAGGTATAGTGATACTAAATTCAAGAACATAGGTGCATGTAATGTTTTACATGGCACTGGGTTGACCCACAGTGAGTTTCTACATGTTGATAATGTCATTAGAAAGACTCACAGTGATAATGGTGTAATGATCCTTAGACTTGAGATCATTATATTTCTGTACGAGGATTAATATACTTTGACTACATTAAAAGTTACCTTTGACCGGGTGATGATAAAAATGTACATCGGGTATATTATGAGACGTATGAGAAATATGAATGATAGATAAAGGATTTAACCCTCCTATTATTAGGAGAGATATTATTGGCCTCTTGATTGAGTGAGACTATGAAAATGCATGGCCATGCTCAAATATTGATTTGTTTTTAATAGTCTACTCATTGATCAAGGAAACCCGGATTAAACATTGATGAGGATGACTAATTACATGCCTCGAGTTTATTCTATAATATATGGTTAAAGGGATTATATTACATGGAAACATTAATCACGAAAGGTTTAATTGGATCACCAATTATTATTACTTGGGTAGCAATGATGTATTACTAGATTCCGCTCATTGTTTATAATTTTATTATTGGATATTAAAATTATTGCCAACGTAATAATAACCTAAAGGGTTACACAATAAGAACGTTTAAAAGGAGTTTTAATTTAAATTTTGAATTTAAATTAATTAATGATAAAATTCGAAATTGGTTATTTAATTAATTAAGTTGGACTTAGTTAATTAGATTTCGAATTTAAATCATTAAAACCCAAATCAATTCGGTTTTAGTAGAAGCCCAAACCGATTAGGGTTAAGCCCAGCTCATTCTCTCTTATAAATATATAAAGATGTATTAGTTTAGGGTTAGACTTTGCCAAATTCGTTTTTAGCAAAAACACTAACAGCTATACATCAATAGAGGTTAGAAAGAGAGATCGAGATAGAGGACAGATTACGGCTAGTACCAACTCCGGAGATTGCGGAGACAATCGTGCGTTCGTGTGGACTGATTAGCGAAGCAGATCTCACGAAGAGGGCTGTGTGGTTATCGTTCTTGGACCTCCATCTGTCAATCGAATCGGAAAGCTATTAAAAGGTACAGATTCTGTTCTCCATAATCAGCATATCTTATACACGGATCCTAGGGTTAGGTTTCGGTTTTTATTGTTTATTATCGTTTTTCCGTTGCGCTTGTTGCCCCGAAACCTATCAATGGTATCAGAGCTACGTGTATAAGAGGTTGATTTGGTTACGTGTTTACTGTATTTTACGAGTATGCATGTTTGATGAATCTGCCATGATACAGTTATGTTATATGTGTGATATAATGAATCTGTATAATCAGATATGATGATGCTAGCATGTTTAGAATCTTCCATGTCTCATATGTATGCTGTTTGGTTTGTATGATGATATAAACTGTCGGATGGATGCAAACGGATACGATCTGTTTACTGGGATTAGGGTTACGTGTATGCTGATACATGTTTCTGGTAACTGGAATTAAGGTCGCATGTATATTGATATATGCTTCTGGAATTGTATTCTGATACATGATTTTCATGAATTTTGATACGTGATTTTGCGAAAATTTCCATGGAATTAAGGTCGATCCGCGTGTTTAGGGCTTGTGACAAATTTGGGCTTGTGACATATGCTTTATTCATGTGATATATTATGATATGATAATATGATTGATGATGTTCTTAAGTGTTAATTAAGCATGGTGATTGGTTATGGCCTTGAGACCCATAGGTTAGTGGTTTTTTATTATTATGGTTTGGTTTTATAAATACGACTTGCATGTCGTTTTCTTGGTGCTTTGTAATTGTTCATCTCGAATGTAACTCGAGTTCTTATGTAAGTACATTAGTATAGTTATGTTTTATATTCTATGCAATAAGAAGATCATTGGAAGCATTCAATGAAGGATCAATGGAGATGAAGGTTGTTGACACAAAGAAGACATGTATTTATGAAGACCAACTATGTAATAATTTAGTTTTATAAACCACCATAGATTGACCTAGATTTTTCCATTAGCTTGTAAAGATCATATAGGATTGGGCCATAACCAAACACGATTTTACATTCATGCACTTTACATATGATGATATGTATGCGTAGTGATAGATATGCATGCTTAATTAGATTAAGTAGAATGTATGTATGTATTAGATACATCACCCATGCCATGCCTGCTTAAATAAGATAAAATCTGTAACGGCTCGATATTTTAAAATTTATTATAACGACTATGAGATTTCTGTGTCTGTGAAGCACAGAATTAAATACGAATTTTCAATTATTTCGACATGGGGAGATTTTGTCAAAAATGGGTCATACCTGTAAGGAAGTTGGATATTAAGTGAGGCCGCTTGTGACTCCTCCAACAACCTGGAAATCAAACCATTGGTGAATATTGATTTGAAGTAGTTAATTCAAGGAAAAATTGGGAATCTCTTTATGATGGGATCATGGTCGTTTTAAACAAACCCCTAACTACATATTAAGTTTAAGATGCCTTCCAAATAAGAAACATTCGTCAAGACCTAGATCGACAAAGGGTAGGTGCGCCAAAGCGGAGTACCCTTGTTTATCGTGGTAAGGCGCGATCGAGTAAGTTAGTGATACTCAATTGTTAGACCTTTGGGTTCGACTTAACTAAGTGACCACAATAGGATTGTGAACTTAGAGGCATAGAGTTTGGTAAGATTTACTGGATGAATAGGAACAAATGCTGTTATGTGAACAAATGTTGTTCTACCAAACTATCCAAGAATTATATATGATATAATTGACAAATGTTGCTCACTAGAAAGGTTTAGAGAAACTTTTCGAATTGATAGGTAGGGCTATTAATTTGATAAAAATAGTGGGAGATATATATTATGAATATATATGAATAATCACTTGAACATAATTTAACAATTCCGTAGACTAATTATTTTATGCATTTTTAACATTGTAGATATTCGAAATGGCAAACAACACAAACAACACTTTCTCTGTGCGATCAGTCCTTGAGAAGGACAAGTTGAAAGGATCAAACTTCCTTGACTGGTCTAGGAATTTGAGAATTGTTCTCATGCAGGAAAAAAAATCTTATGTGATTGATATTCCTCCACCGGCAGCCCCTGCTACCAATGCCACTGTTGCTCAGCAAAATGCTTATCAGAAGCATATTGATGATGCGACTGATGTGGCTTGTCTTATGCTTGCCACTATGGATGCTGAGCTTCAGAACCAGCATTTTGATATGAATGCTTATACTATGTTTGAACATCTTTCGACGATGTTTTAATCACAGGCTCGTGTGGAAAAGTTCAACACGAGCAAGGCACTATTTTCGTGCAAGCAGGGCAACGGACCAGTCGGACCACATGTTCTAAAGATGATAGGGTATTGTGATTACCTTGCTCGTTTGGGTTTCCCACTTCAGCGAGAGGCTCAAGTCGATATAATCTTGCAATCTTTGAACAGCGACTATACTCAGTTCATTATGACTTTTAATATGACTGAGCAAGATAAGACTCCTATGGAATTATTGGCCATGCTGAGGACCACTGAAGCAAATATGGTCAAGGCACCTGAGAAAGCTCCCATAATGATGGTGGGCAAGAAAGGTGCTAAGGGAAAGGGGAAATGGAAGGGCAAGAAAAAGGTTGCATCAAAAGCTCTTGCTCCTTCCAAGCCCTCTTTCAAAAAGGCTGGAAAGTCGAAGGGAGATGTCGCGAAGGCTGACAAGGGTGATTGTCACCACTGCAAGAAGCCGGGTCATTGGAAGAGAAACTGTCCAGATTACTTGGATGGTCTAAAGAAACTGAAGGCTGTTCAGATTTCCGATTCAGGTATTTATGTTATAGAAGTCAATTTATCTACTTCTACATCATGGGTATTAGATTCTGGATGTGGTTCTCACATTTTTGTTAATGTGCAGGAACTTCGAAGTAGTAGAGCATTGGCGAAGGGAGAATTTGACCTACGCATTGGCAATGGAGCAAAGGTTGCTGCTTTGGATGTAGGGACTTATCATTTATCATTGCCCACAGGGCTCATTTTAGAACTTGAGAACTGTTTTTACGTGCCTGCGATTTGCAGAAACATTATTTCCGTTTCTTGTTTAGACAAGATTGGTTTTTCTTTCTTAATTCAGAACAATAGTTGTTCCTTTTCATTGAATAATGTTACCTATGGGGTTGCACGTTTGTTTAATGGTTTATATGTTCTTGATCTTGATACTCCTATCTATAACATAAATAACAAACATCTTAAAACAAATGACTCAAATCATACATACCTCTGGCACTGTCGTTTAGGCCATATAAATGAGAATCTCATTTCCAAGTTACATAAGGATGGATACTTGGACAAGTTTGATTTCGAATCATACGAGGAATGTGAACCATGTCTCATTGGAAAAATGACTAAAGCTCCTTTTACCGGTCAAGGTGAGAGGGCCACCAAACGATTGGAACTGATACATAGTGATGTATGTGGTCCAATGCGTACGATGGCAAGAGGTGGCTATTACTATTTCATAACCTTTACTGATGATTTTAGTAGATACGGATATGTGTATCTTTTGAAGAACAAATCCGAATCGTTTGAAAAATTCAAAGAGTATAAGGCTGCAGTAGAGAAGCAAAAGAGCGAAAGTATTAAAACTCTACGATCTGATCGTGGGGGAGAATACTTAAGCTTAGAATTTAAGAATTTCTTAAAGGAGTGTGGTATCGTATCACAACTCACTCCTCCTGGAACACCACAATGGAATGGGGTGTCTGAAAGGAGAAATTGTACCTTGTTGGACATGGTGCGATCGATGATGAGTCATGCGGATCTTCCAATTAGTTTCTGGGGTTATGCCCTAGAGACGGCTGCACAAACACTAAACCGAGTTCCTTCAAAATCGCTTCAAAAGACACCATATGAGTTATGGACTGAAAAACGTAATAGCATTTCATTTATGAAAGTTTGGGGATGTGAAGCGTTTGTGAAACGTTTGATCTCTGATAAGCTAGGACCGAAATCAGACAAATGTAATTTTGTAGGATACCCGTTGGAAACTAAAGGGTATTATTTCTATAAACCTTCTGAGAACAAAGTATTTGTTGCTCGAACGGCTGTATTTCTAGAGAGAGAACTGCTTTCTAAGAAAAACAGTGGGAGGACAATAGATCTCGATGAGGATCGAGAACTACAAGATATTGTTGAACCAGAGTTGGAACATGAGCAGAATGAGACTCAAGATGTTGAGAACAATACTGCTCAAGAAACACAGGTCGTTCGTAGATCAAGTAGGATTCGACATGAAGCCAGAGAGATATTATGGATTTCTCCTAACTCAAGGTGGCGATGTGATGCTTGTAGATAATGATGAGCCTCTCACCTACAAGGATGCTATGAATAGTCCAGATTCTGAGAGATGGCTGGAAGCCATGAAATCTGAGATGGATTCCATGTATGAAAACAAAGTATGGACTTTGGTTGCACCACCTGATGGGGTTAAACCCATAGAGTGCAAGTGGGTTTTCAAGAAGAAAACTGACATGGATGGAAATTTACAGACCTACAAAGCAAGACTGGTGGCGAAAGGTTTCAAGCAAATTCATGGTATTGACTATGATGAAACTTTCTCACCGGTAGCTATGGTCAAGTCCATCAGGATTTTGCTTGCGATAGCGGCTTATTATGACTATGAAATCTGGCAAATGGATGTCAAGACTGCCTTCTTAAATGGAAGCTTAGAAGAGGATGTGTACATGACACAACCTGAGGGTTTTGTTGATCCAAAGTTTGCTAGAATGGTTTGTAAGTTGCTACGATCTATTTATGGATTGAAGCAGGCCTCAAGGAGGTGGAACATCCGTTTTGATGAAACAGTCAAAGATTTTGGCTTCATACAAAATGGGGATGAACCGTGTGTTAACAAGAAGATTAGTGGGAGCCATGTGGCATTCCTAGTATTATATGTGGATGACATATTACTAATAGGGAATGACATTCCTTCTCTACAGGCTGTGAAGACTTGGTTGGGAAAAAGTTTCTCGATGAAAGACTTAGGCGATGCTACCTATATCTTAGGGATCAGGATCTATAGAGATAGATCTAAAAGATTAATCGGCCTAAGTCAGAGTACATACATTGACAAAGTATTGCATCGTTTTGGAATGCAAGAGGCAAAGAGGGGCTTTGTCCCGGTGTCTCATGGGATAGTGATCTCAAAAGAAAACTGTCCTAAATCATTAGATGATAAGGACCGTATGAGTAAAGTACCATATGCTTCGGCAATTGGTTCTATAATGTATGCGATGATATGTACTCGTCCTGATTTCTCGTATGCTTTAAGCATGAAGAGCAGGTACCAGTCAAATCCAGGTGAGGGTCACTGGACAGCTGTCAAAAATATTCTTAAGTACCTTAAACGGACTAAAGATTCGTTCTTGATATATGGAGGAGATGAGAAGTTGGTTGTAAAAGGTTACACTGATGCTAGTTTCCAGACAGATAGGGATGATTCTGTGTCCCAGTCTGGATTCGTGTTTTGTCTAAATGGAGGTGCTATAAGCTGGAAAAGTTCGAAGCAAGAGACAGTAGCTGATTCTACAATGGAAGCTGAGTATATTGCTGCCAGTGAAGCAGCCAAAGATGCTGTTTGGATTCGGAAATTAATTTCGGGACTTGGTGTGGTTCCGTCGATCGCAGATCCAGTTGATCTGTATTGCGATAACAATGGAGCTATTGCGCAGGCAAAGGAACCAAGGTCCCATTCCAAAGCAAAGCATATACTTAGGAGATATCACCTTCTTCGAGAGATAAACGAGAGAGGAGATATACATATATGTAAAGTGCATACTAATGATAATGTTGCGGACCCACTGACCAAAGCTTTGTCGCAGTAGAAGCACGAAGGTCACACTAGTTCCATGGGTAATAGATACATGGGTGATTGGCTCTAGTGCAAGTGGGAGATTGATAGTGTTAGTGCCCTAGAGACAATGTAATTGTGCTTCTAGGATAGACTATTTTGTTATTCAGTGATTATGTTATATCGATTATTCAACAATAATTTATTATGTCTTTATTTACCGCGATATAAACATTAGAACAATAAATGTCCTTGGAATATGTATAATGTATTCTATATCTTTAAGTATGTGACTTAAAAATGAGATTATAAGAATAGTGTTAATATTCCTAAATATCCCTAATCGAGCATTATTAATATGGGACAATTATAATGCATAAAGATTAGCATGTTTGTTGACTGATGACCACATCTCATTGGTCATAGGTATAGTGATACTAAAGTCAAGAACATAGGTGCATGTAATATTTTACATGGCACTGGGTTGACCCACAGTGAGTTTCTACATGTTGATAATGTCATTTGAAAGACTCATAGTGATAATGGTGTAATGATCCTTAGACTTGAGATCATTATATTTCTGTACGAGGATTAATAAACTTTGACTACATTAAAAGTTACCTTTGACCGGGTGATGATAAAAATGTACATCGGGTATATTATGAGACGTATGAGAAATATGAATGATAGATAAAGGATTTAACCCTCCTATTATTAGGAGAGATATTATTGGCCTCTTGATTGAGTGAGACTATGAAAATGCATGGCCATGCTCAAATATTGATTTGTTTTTAATAGTCTACTCATTGATCAAGGAAACCGGGATTAAACATTGATGAGGATGACTAATTACATGCCTCGAGTTTATTCTATAATATATGGTTAAAGGGATTATATTACACGGAAACATTAATCACGAAAGGTTTAATTGGATCACCAATTATTATTACTTGGGTAGCAATGATGTATTACTAGATGTCGCTCATTGTTTAAAATTTTATTATTGGATATTAAAATTATTGCCAACATAATAATAACCTAAAGGGTGACACAATAAGAACGTTTAAAAGGAGTTTTAATTTAAATTTTGAATTTAAATTAATTGATGATAAAATTCGAAATTGGTTATTTAATTAATTAAGTTGGACTTAGTTAATTAGATTTTGAATTTAAATCATTAAAACCCAAATCAGTTCGGTTTTAGTAGAAGCCCAAACCGATTAGGGTTAAGCCCAACTCATTCTCTCTTATAAATACATAAAGATGTATTAGTTTAGGGTTAGACTTTGCCAAATTCGTTTTTAGCAAAAACCCTAACAGCTCTACATCAAGAGAGGTTAGAAAGAGAGATCGAGATAGAGGGCAGATTACGGCTAGTACCAACTCCGGAGATTGCGGAGACAATCGTGCGTTCGTGTGGACTGATTAGTGAAGCAGATCTTACGAAGAGGGCTGTGTGGTGATCGTTCTTGGACCTCCATCTGTCAACCGAATCGGAAAGCTTTTAAAAGGTACAGATTCTGTTCTCCATAATCAGCATATCTTATACACGGATCCTAGGGTTAGGTTTCGGTTTTTATTGTTTATTATCGTTTTTCCATTGCGCTTGTTGCCCCGAAACCTATCATGTATCTCCTCCAACCTTTGCCTTTGAGGCTTGCAGAAACTTCAAGAAAGCATCATCATGGTAAATCTCTGAGTTTGCTACTTCTATCAGCTTGGCCTCTGTAACCACATCCAATTCAACTAGTTGATCTTCTTTATTTCTGGAGGTTTTGGCTCGATTAGTTGGGGCACTTGGCATGGAGCCTCCTACCACTGTAGTAGTGATAGTTTGCCTTTGGCCACTTGGAGTAGTGATATGCATAGGTGGTAGAGTAACAACTGGCAGAGAAGATGGAGGCTCATCAACTTTGGCTTTCCCTTTGCCTTGCACATGAGTTGTAGATTTTGAAGTTCTTTGATGACCACCCTCAGAAATGGTTATGCCCTTCTCCTTAGGTCTCTCCTCTTTAGGTTTCTGTCCCTTAGGTTTTGAGTTCCTTAGAGTCCTCTTCTCCCCCTTAGGCTTGTTGCCAGGCACAGAGGCTTTGGTAGGGGCCTTTGGGTTGGAAGAGGTGGGATTGACAGATTCATCAGGCAGAGGGAGCCCCATGTGCTTCATCATAGCAGACAGCATCAGTTGTTGAAGAAGAAGAACATTAGCTGTGGTGGTTGCTAGAGTGTCCAACTGTGTAGTGAGGGTTGCAACTGTGTCTCTAAGATGAGCATTTGACTGTTTGAGTGAACTTACTTCCTTTTCAAGAGAATCCACCTTGGTGAACAACTAAGAAGCTTTAAAACCAGGTAGTGATTGTTCCTTGAGTCTCTTCACCTCAAACCTAGTAATATCATGAAGAGGGACTTCAATCACCAACTTGTCACCATACTGATTTGCAAAGAGAGTCCTGAGAACTGCATTGGCATCAGTTGTCTGATCTGAGAGCTTTTCCATCTGAATAGCCATATTCTTGACAGCACCTTGAAGTAATATCAGTGAATTGTCCATTGTAGTGCAGGTGGCTTTGCATCCTTGAATGTCCTTGATGACAGAGTTGAGTGAAGGGAACTTGGAGTCAAAATCTCTTTTGATTTCATTTACTTCCTTGACTGTGGCTGCACACACTTCATTGATTTCTGTCTTAAGGCCCTTGTCAAGATAGTGTAAAGCTTTCAAGATTCCCATGTAGGTGTCATTCATTGCTTCAAACACATCACTAGGGGTTAGGGATTTGGCATCTGGCTCTAGTGATGCGATGTGCTCTTCTCTAAGAAATTGAAGACCTTCTGAGAGAGCAATGTCATAAGAACCTTGCAGCCAAGCATCCACATTACCATCTCTTTCAGCCTCATCTGCTATTTTCTCCTTTTGACTCTTCCACATATTCTTTATGATAGAGCAAAATGGCTTCATACTGTGGATTTGGCATGTTGGAGGTGACAAAGTGTTGAGCAATTTTTACAAACTCAGGAATTTGATCCACAACTAAGCTTTGAAGTGCTTCAACCGTCAATTGTGGTGGAGCAGATTCTGATCCTGAAGCACTCTCATGTTACACAGGCTTCAGCCATTGATTTATAAAGTCAGAGCTTGAGCTAGGCAAGCTAGACTCCTCAGTTATAGATGCAACTTCTGTAACCGAATGGAATGACTCTACTACTGTTGTCTGGGTGAGTTACAACAGTAGTTGACATAGGCACAGAGTCTCTAGTGAAAACTAGTGGCACCTCTGTGTTTTTTATGGTGTCATTAGGAGATGCCCCAGCATGCATTCCCTCACCATCTAAATGTTGCTCCTGGGTGGTGAACAAAGTGTCATGCACTAAGTCACTTGAGTCCTTTGGCTCACTAAGAGAAGATAATTCTTGGTGATCAATGCTTTGCTCTTCAATTGCTTGAATTGCAGGCTCCAAAGAAATTTCAGTGATAGATTCTGGAAGAGGAGTGTCTTTTAGAATGGATTTTGGCAACCCCCCCGAGAGATAGAGGGAATTTCAAATGTGATGTGCTCTCCACTAAGTGTTGTGCCAGCCTTATCATTCCCATGTGCCGAATTATTACAGATAGGTGCATTGGGGAGGATGCTTGATTCTATAGATGCACCCTATTGAGAGGATACATCTAGTGAGCTGTGTGCCCATGATTTTACAACCTCAGCCATTTGTGTGACTGAAAAGGTGGTTTTAGATTTCTTTTTCCTCTTTGGCCTTAGTAAGGGTGACTCAGGTTCCCCACTTTCTAAGCCTAATTCAGCATTCAATTCTGCTTCTGTTAACATTTCCAAGGGTTCAAAGGCTATCTCCCTTCTCTTCTTTTTACTAACATCACCCTGTTGAGAGGATGATGTAGGTGGCTCTGTGTTTGGTATATTGTTTGGTTGTGGGGGTTGGTAATTAGCAGGCCCTCGGTTAGCATTTTTTCAACTTGCTTGGTATGACGCCCTCCTGACCAGGGCCCAGATCGGAGGGTCACTACCACACATCTAGATGCATACAATCTAATATAAGAATATAAATACAACATGCTGACTGGCCCCTACACTACTATCCAAGATCTTTCACAGGTAATGGTATTAAACAAGCAAGCCATCATCTAACTAAATCATTATTACAAACCTGAATTCAGAATATTATTATTACAAACCCAAGTTCTCAAAAGTACTACTACCGGTTCTCATAACTAACTTAAGATCTCCTCACTGAGCTGTTATTGCATCTATCTCGGGAGCTATCTGGAAAGGAATCAAATCAGGTCCACGATAAATGCGCTTCCTCGTAGTTTGCATAGTACGGACCATGATTCTTATTTTACTGTCAAAAGGTTAGACAAAGAATAATAACGAGCCAATGCTCAGCAAGTAACTAAGATCTCAACTGAACAACATAATATGATATTTCAAAGGATGATAGTAAATCAAGATATAGCATGGTTGTCTGAAGGTGATAACAAGGATCCTGATATGGCATTTGACATAAAATTTACCGATAGCAGGATAGCAATATATATACTTTAAAAACTGTAAAGCAATTGACATTCCAAAAGGTAAACCAATTTCATTTTCTCATTAATTAAAGTAATCATCAATTTAAGAAAAACTGATTGGAGTTTTTATTTCACCTAACAGACAATACGGGTGATCAGCCCAAAAAGACCTCATACCTGACACAAAGTCCCTTTGGACATCAATTCCTTTCATTAGGATAGCTTGGGTTCCCAATAGGCAACACATTGGCCTGTAAAGGTGTCGAACTGGAGAGACCGGAACTACACAATAATACACCTCGAAAATTGACGGAACCGGCATTACCCATTTGTTCCGTCTCTCCAATCGTCAGGAATCCGTAGAAACCATTTTGATGGAGTCCCTAATAATTTATATAAAAAGAAGGTTTCATTTTAAAATCATTCCACTTTATAAACTCTTTTTATTTTCGTAAAACACTTCAACTCTTAATCTTTCCAAAATCCTTACCTCGAAGTACTTTCGACTCTCTGATAACAAATCAGCCAGTCTAGGTAGTTTTAAGAAATTAACTCATTTTGGTTTGCAATGATAAAAGTCAAAGGGTTTGACTAGGTTTTCTGACGTTAAAGGATCAAGGATACAAGTCTGGATCAAGAAGATATAGACTGAAGGCATCAAGGCAATTGATCAGGATTTCAAGTTTTAAGAATAAGATTAAAGGTATTTTAAGTTCTTGAACCAACAGTTAGGTCATAAAGAGTTTCATCAGTTTCAAGGTCAACATGGGTTTGACTGACAACGGACATAGGTTATTTAAAATTGTGGTTTATCCATCAATCAATTAAATTCGACTCTGGAAAGCAGTATGAAATATATGGTCAAGAAGCAATTAAAAAGAATCAGGCTACATAAGCTTTGTATTCAACATGGTATAAGATAGGCACGCTCAACAGGATATATCAATGAGGAGTAGAAACTGCAAGTAAAGACAGAGTTACTTGCCTCCGGTAGAATGCAACAGCTACAGCTCAGTCTACTTGTACTCAACCTTAGCTTTCCCTTTATTGCTAGGGCCTACGTCCTTCGTATCTACATAAACCATAATCACTACTTTAGAATACTATACCACTTAATTGTCTCATCTTAATCTACCCAAACGATTCCTATATCGCATCAATACTTAGCATATAACATACGTACCTGACATCACATTATAACCACCTCGTAAATAGATAATCACTTAAGCACGTAACATATAGAACATGCAACTCACATAAGCCACTTAGCACTTAGCAGATACGCATAACTCGTAACCAATCATGCTATTTAATTATATACTTGACTTTATATATTTTTACGAAAATCGGACAGAGCCTCCTTTATAATATGGACTATCCTGTCGGAAAACATCCGACTCCAACTCACAATCAAGTACCTACGATGGATTTAAAATCCACCTACACTCCCAATGGATGTATAATCATAAAACAATTCAAGATTATACTACTTATCGCTTACATCATGCTTCTAACATAATCCGAAATCAATACTAAACATTTGTATTATTTAATTGTCAAAACCACACAATTCATTCTTAAAATCTAAAGTTCGAATCTTAACTCACTACATCCAAAAATTAACACATGAAATCATTTTAAATTTCGAATTTACACCTTAAATTAATCAATAAGCATAAATCAAAATTATAATTTCCATAGCAAACCGAATAATTCATATTTATAAAAAAATATCGAATTAATCTATATGATTCGAAAGATTTCTACATGTAGCCTATAAACTTTGAAAATCATCTCAGAAAATTCATATCAAATCATTTCGTAACAATATCGAATAAATATCAAGAATTTAACGACACATATATATCGAATTTAAATTATTAAAATTCGAAAATCAATAAAATCAACATATAATCAACATGCATCATCAAATCGAAGTTAATAATGTTAATTAGACTCAGAAAAGTTCATCACCGCCTCCCGCCAGCTCACCGGAGTTCACCGTCGGAGGTGGTAGCAGTCGGGGGTGCCAAAAACCTTCGGGTTTTCCTTCCACGACCACTGCCTTTACGTATAAAGCATCAAACACGACTGAACTCGCGCAATCACACCCAAACAATTCGAAAAAAGCAAGAACCCGAAATGGGTTTCTAATTCATCGTCATAAAATTGACATGAATTCATAGTATTGTATAAAGGGGTGGAAGCCGAGCAAAACTACGGTCTCCGATCAAAATATTGAGCTGAGAATCGATGGTAACAGAAGAGAGAGTAAGTACCGAGAGGAGAGAGAACATAGAGATTAACAGAGAGAGATTTTCAGTCGAGTGAATGAAGAAGGAGGAAGAGACTATGTCTCTTAATTTTCAAAACAAGGGGCATTTATGTCATTTCACAAATGCTATTTTATAATTCTGAAAAACTGATTTTAAACCACCATTAAATCGACATAAAATAGGAAATGGGGAGAAAAGATTTCGTAAAAGTTTTTAAAATAAAGATCATAAAATTAGAAGCATCCCCATATTTTTAAAATAGTATTTGGATCAAAAATGAATTTTATACGAATTTTCGAAATAAAGGCTCTTTAATAGAATTAACGCTTTTTAAATCATTTTAAAATACTAAAACACACAATTAAATATCCACACTAATTTTCTTAACTCCACAATATCACAAGTTTGATAATGTAAAAGATTTCATGATTTAAATCAACTTCAATAATTTTATATGAATTTTAAAAGATTAAAAATGCACTTTTAAAATACTTTTAATGCTTCAAAAATATAAATAAAATTCCACGAGCATATAGGACATATACCAATCATCATATAATCACATAATCATGTTTTCACACATATCTAGACTTCATCGAAATATTCTCATCATATATTCTACATATTTTCACATTTAGAAATTAAATAAGCATTTAAATATCGGGAAATATTCTAGGTCGTTATACTTGGGCCCAACTAACTCATATTTAGAGGCAAATATTGGCATGCTATAGGGGTAAGACTCAAATAGCCTCTGTATATGAGGGGTTATTACAAGTCTAACATCCATGTCATTCCTAGTATCCAAATTGCCAAAAATAAGTTTGGTCATGGACTTGGGGTAGCCTATTCTAGTTTTATCTAAACCAGGTAAATCAGCCAAATTCTTATGTAAATAATTAAGTACAGACTGAATGAATCTGGGAAAGAAAATATCATTACCTCTCTTGGTTGTGTTCTTACCAAGTTTTCCATAGAGCACCTGCATTATGAGCTTTCCAACATCTATCCTTCTATCAAAGGCCAAGAGGTACCATATCTGTTGAACATGCGCACTCAATTTGTAACAACCCGACTTTTCGGATCGTTAACTAATAGACAAATATCATAATAAAATCTAAATTATATTTAATCGATATAGAAAATAACTGAAATCCTGATAAATATCAATGTTTTAATTTTCAAAGTGAAAATACTGAAAAAGTCTGAAAACAAAATCTAATAAGTCCTCAAATTTATTTAAACAACTATATAAGACTTTAGCTAAAGGCTGGTTGGCATCACTAATCTCAACCTCGTTTACCCCTGATTACCTGCGGAAGGAAAACAATACGAGTGAGCCAAAATGCCCAGTACGAATATAATATAAAAATAAAATATGGTCTCAAATATCCAAATGAAATGTGTCTTACCGACACAGAATTTTCAAAACAAGTCCAAATGTAAAATAAGCAAGATAGCCAACCAGAATAAAATATTGATTGAAGCAGAACAAATATAAGGCTGAATCAAGTAAGGTATGTATCCATAAGGGTCTCTTATACAAATATGTACTCGCACAAAGCGAAGTACAAAACAGAGAATTCTTCCCCGGTAATACACGAGAAGAAAACACATGAAATGCACAAAGCATTTCTACAAAACAGAGAATCCTTCTTCGGTAATCCAGAAGAAGAAAACACACATTAACGATCATGATCTATACACAATCTCATACCCCAGAGACGTGCTCGTATACTCACAGCACCGATACGAGTAAGTGCCGAGTTCACCAGACACTCCGCACTCCATGAACTCGTCTATGATTTAACCACATAGATAGGTCTAAGAGCCTAACAAATAGGTTTCAAAAATATTGCCAGACTCATTGCACATAACAAAATAAACAAAGCAATGTCACAATAAATTAGCGAAACGAAACAAATCAAATATATATGAGCTGGCAATAAAGATTCCAACAATAAGGAAGACGAAACGAAAACAAGAATGTGCATTAAAAAGTACACACAGAATACAAGGGTCACAATTTTATAAAATTGAATCGACAATAAATATAACGAGTAAAGAATAAAATTTTATAATGAGAAAGAGAGCAAATAACTCGTATCAAGGAGAGTACAAAAAGATGACAATTTATAAATTTGACTCAACAATATATTTAATGAATATTTCTGATTTAAATGAAAATAGAAAAAAATAAGAAATTCGTACCTGAAAAGCAGCTAATAAATCAGTGATAACAATAACCGAAAATCTGCTAACACCTCACAACTATATTTCTTTATTGGGATCTAAAATTCAAATTAACTAACTTGGATCAGTATCGAAAAGTATGTCAAACAATATAAGGTCAAATCCTAATTCTTATAATAATTGGCCGAATAAAATATGAGAGAAAAGGATCCAAATATCACATTTTCAACCCAAATGGTTGCAAATATCACAACTCAAAAAAATGGTTCCAAATATCACTCCAAAACACATTCTAAAATGGCGTTCTGTTTTTTTTTTGAAAACGCTGTTGCGTGTAGCGTGTTCATTTTTTTTTAATTTTTTTCATTGAAAACGCTATTCTAATTTGCGTTTTGGTCATTGAAAACGCCACATGAAGTGGTGTTTCCACCACAACACCATTTGATGTTGCGTTTTGGTCATTCAAAACCTAACTTCAATTAGCGTTTTGCTAGTTTGTTTTAAAACAAAAAAAAAAAACTGTTAACGCTATATTAAGTAGCGTTTCCTCTCCTTTCAGGGCCCAAAACGCTACACGCATTAGCGTTTTTTTAAAAAAAAAGAAAAAAAATCAAAACGCTACACGCAACTTTGTTTTGAAGTGATATTTGCAACCATCTTTTCAGATTGTGATATTTGTAACCATTTTCTTTCAAATTGTGATATTTTGAACCAACACCCAAAATATGATTGTAATTGATATCGTGCCTATAAAACCACACCCTTACATTAGCTAATAATCAATTTAACAGGACATATTTAATTGAAATACAAATTGACTAGAATACACAATGTTGAACATACAGTAAATACAGTGATTTATTTAATAATCAAGTATTAACATACTTATAATTGTGTCATTTATTTAATCTATTATTATAACCCTTAATAAATGCAAGATTAAGTAGTAGCAATACAGTGATGGGTACCGACACACATGTTCATACAAGCTGCTATCAAATTCACAAGTCATATAATTATGTATTAATTAATCTATTTAATAAGCAAGTCATGAATGCCTTTATCAATTAATTATATATACATGCTCGTGTGTATATAAGAATTGAGAAAAATAAAACTTGATTACCAAAATCATTAACTATTATTAATTAGTGCATGCATTTAAATATAAGTAATGAAACAAGATGATCCAGTGACATACATAGCATATGACACAGGCCTATATGCTAGAGTTACATAAAGTTTCACAAAAACTTTCACAAAATGGTAGTTGTCTCAATTTGATTGGTTATAATTCAATGGGCCCCCTGCATTCACATTAATATCAACCAATAAAAACATGAATAAGTGGAATCCAACTCATTATGTAAATCTTTCTGTGCATATTTTCTGTGCACCTAGCACTACTATATTTCTATTACTATATATTAAATTTCAACACAAGAGCAAAGTTTGCCATTTTAATGCCTGTGAAGTTACGTTTTTACCCCTATAATTTCAAAAATTACAAAAATGCCATTATTTAATAATTATATGAAAAGTAATGAAATTATGTTGATGTTTGGATTCGAACCCCTGACCTTCTTCTCTCAAACTCATGTCATAACCAACTGTGCTACACTTAATTTTGAGATTTATTTAAAAATCCTATAAGATAAACCACATATTCTCTTCTTGTCTCTACCTCTTTTATATTTATTTTGGACTAAATAAAATATTGATTTATATTATTTCAAGAATATTGGATAGATAAAATTACAAAAAATATTCTAATCAATTGGGTATACTCTACAATTCTCTTTTGCCATTTTAGATAATTGATATAAAAATAAAATTTAGATTATGCATAATGTAACCGAGTACAAAAAAAAGATTTATTTACATGCGTCTCCGTGTAAATTTTAAATTCTTTAAATAAAAAATAAGATTTGGTTTTAAGAAATACGTAAAATTTAGTTATCAAATCATACATAATTAATAATTGCATCACATAAATTTTAGGTATATAAAAATTTAAATACATGAGTTATATTAGGGGGCTTTGGTCGATCAACTATTTAGATTTTCAATGATTTTAATATATGATTGGTCTAAAAACATAAATATTTAAATATACACAAAAAATAATTTAATTATGTTAAAAAAATGAGGACTCTAAAAATATGGTCTATCGTATATATATAAAAAAATATAATTAACATTCAAATTAAATAAAAAAAGATTTGAATTTTTAAATCATAAATATTACAAAACTATAATAATTATTTACGATGATCAATTAGACTATAACTCGACTATAAATTATTGTACATATGAATTTTTATATAGTATGACAAATTGATCAATATAATATTATACATGGTTGAGTTATAACACATACTTAGATCGTATACGATAAAATAAAAAAAATGATTTTAGATTTCATAAACATGCACGGGTCATTAAGGTCATTTAATCATATTTAATATCGACTGAGATATTTAGAAAATTTTAAAATTGAATTAAAAAATAATTCAAAATATAATATAAAAAATTGTTATGCAAAATTTAAAAAATAACTATGAAAACATTAAACAAATTGAAATATTATCGATTATCATATTTTTTTTTTGCTAAGAAAATATAACTTTTCTCATTAATTAGAACAAAACACATCCGGGACAGAACCCCAACTCGAAATACAACCAGGTTGAAAAACAAATAAACAAGCTAACACAATTAGATGATTTGTTTCCTGGTCGTTTAACAAACAGAATTTAAACATTATTAAAGCTAAAAATGAAATTAAAGACATCCCAATCAATCCAAATTGCACCGACATCCCTGAATACAGTAGTAACACAATTGACCTTAACACATAAGAACCATTGGTAGTCCAGTGTTCAAAAATCCCAATTGCATAAACTGGGATTGGAGAAACTGCATCCCAGTTATCTACTTGCCGGGTACCAGCTATAGACATGTCGTAAGTGAAATCCCCGAAGGATGAACGATCTTCTATTATGAAAATGTGAGGTCTTGCAATAATCGCCATCACCCCAGCCTCGAATCGGCCTTTCCATATCTCCCAAGACACCAATTGAATGATTATCAAAATACCAAAATAACAAAACAAAACTCCCAAGACGTACTAAACCATACGAAACACAAATCACTGCCAAATAAGAGACATAAAACATCGAAAAAATGGATGCAAGAATCAAAAATCTCACCCAAAAATGAAGATTATTGAAAATTATTGAAGGGAAAAACAAAAAGAAAATAAGAGAAAGGAGAAAATGGGTCTTCTACGATGGCTATGGTTATTTAGATTGAGTGTATGTACGTAAGAAGTAGAGGGGAGAGGAGGCGACGAGTGAGGAAAGAGATGGGAGAGAGAGGGGGTCGACTCTCATTAGGTTTAAAATCTCAAAATACTTATCGATTATCATATTTTTAATTACAAAATTATTTGAATATATATACATTTTTGGAAAAATAATTAGTTCAATACCCGTGCCTTGCACGGGCTTTTACGCTAGTTTATGTTAATATACCAAATAAGAGTTAATATATATGGATCATGGTGAAACTAAACTTACAAAATAGTGGATCACGAACCAAAATCAAATTTAACATCACACATACACTTTATTGTAATTTAGATATGAACTCTTTGTATACTATAGTTATTTTTTTATTATTATAAGGTGATCAATAGAATAAAACAGGTGACAAACACAATTCATTAATATGATTAGAACATTCAATCCTAACACACATATCAGTTCATATAAATTTGCATAGGCTATCTAGCAATCTTTTAATCCATATTAACACTTTCCACACAATTAAATAAATAACCCTTAAAGCTACATGCACGTACAACGGTTCGTTAAATAAATATATAAATTAATTACAAAGATACACAAAGACCACAAGAGACATATATGAAAAATTATAACTATTCGGAACCACACATTCCAATTAATTGTTACCTGCGCCTATGACGGAATCGGGGCCTCTCTCTCTCTTGAATGCAGACGACCTCACCTCTCTCAGATGCTTGCAAAGTGTATATATATATATTACTAGCGTTTTGGGTCTATAAAGTATAACCATATATAGCTAGTAGACTACAGACCTAATTTGAAAACAATTATTGAAGTCCATGAATTTTACGTGATCTCCTAAGCCCATACATGCAACTTTGCTGACCCGGTTATAAAAATTTATTCAGAATACATGTCCAAACTAAAATACAATTTAAATATTATGTAATTTAAATAAATTATATAATAATATTAACCTAATTTTAAATAATTAATATGCAAATAAATAAAAATAATATGGGATATATTACACAATTGGTCATAGATGGACTTCCTTCCACTGAATTCTTGCAGGAGTGTGGCAAACACATAGCTCCACTCTCTCCTTAGATGCGCCCTTTTCAGGTTACCAACCTTGATAGTATATGAGTACCTTATCAGTTCAAAGAACTCCACCAGTTGACCATCTGTTACTAGATCGTTATATTCAGTCTGGTGAAGACCCAACGCCTTGCTCATGTCCTCAGAGGTGATGTTGAACTCTTTACCCAGAACCTTTGCAGTTTATAACATAGCCCAGACTGCCATCTCCAAGAGCAAAGGTTTCAGTAATTGCAGTGCTCCAAAACTGTTCTAGAATGTTTAGATACAGAGTTGGGTTGGCAGTAAGTGCTCCTTTGATATATGATTCAGACATCCATTTCACAAAGCACTTGTAGTTAGCATTTGAGGCTTCGACATCACTTGAGAGAGCGATGAAGTTGGTGTTGAATTTCATGGTTGCCATTGATATAGAGAAAAGAGATAAGAGAATTAAGGTTGAAGAAGAAATTTAGCTTTTGAAGTTAGGGTTTTCAGGGGTTTTGGAACTTTAGATGCTTGAGAAATCGAATGAAATGAATCGAATAGATGTAGAATTGTATTAGTATAAAGTACTTGAATTGTGGATTAGATATATGTTTTGTATCGACAAGTCAGGCATTCGAGAAGTAGAAATCAACTATTTGATAAGTCGAGAAAGGCTTATTCGATAACTTAAGCAGGTTGTAACTCACAGTTGGCAGTTATCTAACTTAGAGATAATTCTAAATTAAATAAAATATGTTTTTATGAGTGATTTAAAATTTTGAATAAAAATCCAAAAATGGTAAAGATTGAACGAGAATTCAGCCTTTTCAAATGATTCGAGAACTCAAATACAGTATTCAAGAACTCAATTACCATATTCGAGAAGTCAATCATACCACTATTAGATATCTCTAAAAGGCTCTATTCGAGAACTCGAGAGTGCTCCAAAGAGATTTGTTAGGGAAGTCGAATAATGAATCATTAGAGAATTCTGACTTATCGAAATATTCTTTTCACTCATAAAATTCAATTTTCACTATCTTTTAAAAATTCACCAGACATATTCAATGAAGAATATTCTAACAAATTAAATAGTGATTTTCTCAAAATTTCATAGAAATTTCAAGTTGACATAATATGATTTTTCAACATATGCAACAGATTTGAAATATTTATGAATCATATTTCAGCCAACATTTACTTCAAAAATATTGAGAATTTAGATAAAGTAAGTGTTTACTGCTGCAACAATCTAGTTAATATTTTCACTTAGCCATATTCTGAAGAATTCAGCATTCCAATCTCACTAACCAACCTTGTGAATGTGCCTTCATCCAATGGCTTAGTGAATATATCAGCTAACTATTTATCTGTAGAGACATAATGAAACTCAATGGTTCCATTAGTCGCATGCTCCCTAATGAAATGATATCTGATGTCAATGTGTTTTGTCTTAGAATGATTGACAGAATTGGCAACTATAGAGATTGCACTTGTGTTATCACACATGATTGGAATTCTTTCGAACATAAGTCTATAATCTCTAAGTTGATTTCTAATCCAAAGCACTTGAGTACAGTAACTTCCAGCAGCTATGTATTTAGCCTCAGCTGTGGAAGTTGACACAGATTGTTGTTTCTTGGTGTACCAAGAGACTAACCTTTGTCCAAGAACCTGGTAGCTACCTGAGGTGTTTTTCCTATCCAATCTGCATCCAGCATAATCAGCATCAGAATAACCAACCAGACTAAACCCTGTGTCCTTAGGATACCATAAACCCAAGTTTGGAGTGCCTTTCAAATATCTAAAGACCCTCTTTATAGCAATCAAATGTGACTCTTTTGGATTTGATTGAAACCTTGCA
Organism: Kitagawia praeruptora; assembly: GCA_037693485.1. Taxonomy (NCBI): domain Eukaryota; kingdom Viridiplantae; phylum Streptophyta; class Magnoliopsida; order Apiales; family Apiaceae; genus Kitagawia; species Kitagawia praeruptora. Next base: position 120,763,814 of record CM075352.1, read on the forward strand.
CATAGACATGTGGCAAACATGATGTCTGGCCTACTTGTAGTGAGATAGAGTAGAGAACCAACCATGCCTCTGTAAACTGAGATATCTACTTTCTTGCCTTTAGCATCTTCATCCAATTTGGTGGCAGTGGCCATGGGTGTCTTTGCAGGTGAGCAGTCTTCTAAGTCAAACTTCTTCAACAAATCCTTGATGTACTTGGTTTGACTGATAAAGATACCATCCTTTCTTTGACTAACTTGCAACCCAAGAAATAATGTCAACTCTCCCATCATGCTCATCTCATATATGCTCTGCATGAGCTTAGAGAATTTCTCACACAGCTTCTCATTTGTAGAGCTAAATATGATATCATCCACATAGATCTGAACTAGGATAATATCATTACCATGCTTCTTGTAAAATAGTGTCTTGTCCAATGTGCATCTAGTGAATTGATTTTCAAGAAGAAATTGTGATAAAGTATCATACCATGCCCTTGGAGCCTGCTTAAGTCCATACAATGCCTTATGCAATATGTAGACAAATTCTGGGAAATGTGGATCCTCAAAGCCAGGTGGTTGTTGCACATAAACTTCTTCATCCAACTCTCCATTCAGAAATGCATTATTGACACCCATTTGATAGACTTTAAAATTTGAATGAGCATCAAATGCTAAGAATATTCTGATGGCTTCCAATCTAGCAACATGGGCAAATGTCTCATCGTAATCAATGCCTTCATGTTGAGAGTGTCCTTTTGCACCCAACCTTGCTTTTTTTCTTACTATTACACCATCTTCATCCATCTTGTTCTTCAGAACCCATTTTGTTCCAACAATGAAATGTTCTTTGGTGCATGCACAAGTTCCCATACTTTGTTTCTTTCAAATTGATTCAGCTCCTCTTGCATAGCAATAATCCAATATGGATCCAACAGTGCATTATCAAGTTTCTTAGGCTCAATTTGAGATAGAAAGTAACCACAGAGACACTCATTTTGAGTTGCTCTCCTAGTTCTCACTCCTGCACTTGGATATCCAATAATTTGCTCTGCAGTGTGTGATCTATCCCATTTCCTTTAATGCTCAGTTTGATTTTTCAACCTTGATGTTGCTTCATCATCCAAAACATGATCATTTTCATTTCCTCCTCCTGTGAAGTTGCCACTATTCATAAGTGTGTCTTGGATGCTTGTCTCTTCACTGTTGATTGACAAAAATTCTTCTCTACTTCATCATTCACTTGAGTTTATTGAACTATAGTTTCAACTTCAGTTTCAATCTCTTCATTAGAATCATTTAGATTTTCAAACTTTAATGGATCTCTATCCTCAACATTGGCTTCTTCTAATCCAGGTAGTTTGCTGTCATCAAATGTCACATCTATGTTTTCCATAACTTTCTTTTGACTGATGACATAAACTTTTTATGCAATTCTCTCCATAGAATAGCCAAGAAAAATTCCTTCAAAAGCCTTTGCATCAAACTTCCCAACATATTCTGAATTGTTTCTCAACACAAAGCATTTGCTTCCAAAAGTATAAACATACTTTAGAGTAGGATTCTTTCCAGTCATCAAATTGTAAGGTGTCTTTCCAGTGTTTTTATTGATAAGGGTTCTGTCTGGATATAACATGCAGTGCTCACAGCCTCAGCCCAAAAACATGTTGGCATCTTTGCATCAAGCAACATTGTTTTAGCAGCCTCGATTAGAGTTATATTCTTTCTCTCAACTACTCCCATTTGTTGTGGAGTCCTTGGAACTGAGAATTGTTGAGAAATGCCATTCTCTTTGCAAAATGCTTCAAGTAAGGCATTTCTGAACTGTGTTCCATTATCACTTCTCAATGCAATCAAACTTACATTGTTGGCCTCACTGATTACTTGTGGAGCCTCATCCTTTGATACCAGAAATTCCACCCATGTATACCTAGTGTAGTCATTAACCATCACCAGAGCATACTTCTTTCTTGAGAGTGACATAATATTGGCAGGCCCAAACAAATCCATATGAATTAGCTATAGGGGCTTGTTATTGATGTCATTGTCTTTGACTTGTAGCTTGACCTTTTCATTTTTCCTTTTTGACAAGCCTCACACACTCCTTCTTGACAGAATTCAAGTGTGGGCATGCCTCTTACTAACTCTCTTTTGACCAGGGAATTAATGGCCTTGAAGTTCAAGTGTGACAACTTCTTGTGCCATAACCAACAATCTTTATTTGATGCTTTTGAGTAGAAGCAGCAAACTTTGTCCTTATTTGCAGAGTCCATATTGGCCACAAATAGGCTTCCCTTCCTTACTCCAGATAGAGAAAATTCACCAGTATTCTTGTGGGTGATCAAACATTCATCTTTGTCAAAATTTACCTTGAATCCTCTATCAGTAAACTGACCAACACTTAGCAAATTATGCTTGAGTCCCTTGACTAGTGCTACATCTTCAATGATGACATTACCAACTTTTAACTTGCAATATCCCAATGTGTTACCCATGCTGTCATCTCCAAAATCAACCATTAGGCTAGCCTTCTCCTCATACTGTGATAGCAGGGCCATATCACCAGTCATGTGATTTGAGCATCCACTGTCCAAAATCCACATGACCTTCTTTTCAATTTCTTTGCCATGCAAACACAAAGGTATTACTTCTTCTTTGGTACCCAAACATGTTTGGGTCCACTTGGCTTAGAAACAGATTTATCATAAACAGCATGCTTAATCACTTTCTTAGGACTAGTCTTCTTGTCACGACAAGAAGTCTTAGAAACTGAGTTCTCAGACTTAGGTGAGAGATGTACCTTCCTAACTCTAGGAGGACTTGAAGACTCTGGCCTTGTGTAGTGAGTGTGAATGTTGTGACTGATGCAACCATCCATGAATTATCTTCTCAAATTAAAATAGCTAGTCATAACATTCATACTGCATGACATATAGTCAAGTTTATCACAGAAAGGTGAGTCTCTATGTCTTAAAGGCACAAAGCAATCATAAAATGGCTTAGCTACACTACCTGTTGGTTACTTATAAGCATGAGTTAAGTGATTAGTGCTAAAACAATTTTGACAAACTTTCCTAGGGGCATTTTGTAAGAACCCAGATTTTTGGTAGAATTAAAACTTTTTCTTATGTAATAATATAAGAAGTGAATGGTGGTTATGACTGCAATGTAACGAATGTCTATTAAATGAATGGGATGGATTTAAATTCAAATATTTATATGTCATGAAGAATACTTTTGGTTGACAGCATAGATAAGAATGATCTATCTCCTAAGGATATAAGTACATTATTCCAAGAAAGATTATTCTTGTGTCATTTAAATCAATATCTGTTATTATTATATATAAGGAATAAAAGGAATAATGAAGTGTGAATAGTGATTTTGGTGGATATGGGTATATTATTGGACGACGCCATATAGAAGTATCCAGAACGGATTTTCGAGTTCGTATTCATGATCCAGGGGCAAGATAAGTGTATGTAAACGATATCGGATTCAGAAAAATAGCACTTTCATTTTCTCCGAGATTTCCCTGGACACTGCAAGCCTTAAGGAATTATTAAAGGGATTTAAGGAATTTAAATTTGAGAAGTATTAAGAAAGATGGAGAATAGTATTATAAATATTAAGAAGGTTTTTGGTAAAACCCTAACTAGAAACGAATGAGTTATTCCTCCGAACAAGCAAGGAAATTGAGTAATAACCGGACAAAGAAACGAACAATTAACCAAGAAACGAACAAGTGCAATTGGTGGAAAAAGGAGAAACCTAAGTGACATGTTTGTAAGTGAACTACAAGCTAGGTGGTATAAGTGCACTTTTGCAAAAATGGACTTGTTTAATATGGAGCCAACACATGGTCCAATAAGAAGCCAACAAGTGGCACCTATAGATGAGTGACAACACATTAAGAAGAGATGCATCCATTATATAGCAAGTGTAAGGCATTATTAACACAAAAACACAAAAACAAAACCACCACCACCAAGCTTTAAAAGCTCTCGGCCTTGCTCTCTTCAAGAAGGAGACCTCCACTTCCAACCACCCATTCACTTCAATCTTGAGCTTAAATCAAAGCTAGTATCAAGTAGAAGGTAAATCCAAGAGATCATCATCAACCAATATGTTTAACTAGATCAAAACCATGATCAAAGTTCTTGATGAATAGTGTTCTTATGAACTAACTTTTCTTTTCTTGATTTCTTTGGATAGATCAAGCTATATTAAGGACTAACCAAGGTTTACTAAGTTCATTCATACATCAAGGAAGGTATACAACTCTTGAAAACCTAGCTCTTAGTTAAGTTTTGGTATTTTAGATGAGTTATATGGATTTAATGCATGTTTAGGACCTTAAGTTTATGCATGGGCTTTGTTAAATGTTAAATTAGTCTAGATGAACGGAAAGACATTGCTTGGTCTTAGTTCATGGATAAATAATATGTATGTGTTGTTTGGAGTGTAAACCATGATCATTGGATGGTTTGAATTTTGGAAAACGTGTAAACATAGCCGTCGTAATGCCGGAAATTCGTTAACCCTTGAAATCCGTGCATATCAGTAGCATTAACTCAATGTTAGGCTTCGTTTTCTGCCATGATAAGCTAGATTATGTTATAAGCTTCGTTTTGATATAAAGTTCGTATGAAACGGATATACGGTTTAGGAGATATGGCCGATTTAATAAAAGTGGTTCGAAACCGTAAACGAAAGTTCGTAACTGTATTTAAACCCCCTTAACTCGAGTAATGCAGTGGTGAATAATGATAATTAAATAATAGAGATAAAAATGAAGGTGTGGGAAAAGACCGCATGACGGATAGATCGTTTTGCAATTTTATAAAAATGTTTGAATCAAGGTTAAACGCGAACGAGCCCCTAGAAGCATGCTTGATTATGACTTTGGATAATAACTTAGAAAACGGGCGATAAAACTCGTAGTACAATCTTGATTCATAAATGATCGATCTTAAAACTTACATGGCCTGTATGTATTAAGTGTGGGTGAAATGACGGGTTATAATAGCGAACGTATGTCGAACCGCATCGGTGATAAAAAGAGTTACACTAAGAGGTGTATAACGAGATAATTCGAAAACGTGTTTCGACTTAAGTGAAGTCTATATTTAATCTTGTAAAGTGTTAAGTGATTAATCCCGAATGCCTTGGCTATTTATAGATCATCAGGCTGATCCGGGACACGCTACCACTACCCTTACCCGCACTCGATTTCCAGGCAAGTTTCAAATCCTTTTAATAGGCTGTTGTTGTGAATACATTTATATGCTTTCTGTTATACATATGTCATAGCATGCATGCCTACTTTCAAAGTCTTATCGATATACTTGTTCCCTGAATTATTGTTGGCTTATGAGCTAGATAGTTATTATATCAGTTATAAGCCGGAAATTTCTAAGACCCTTAAACGAAGGGCATCTGAACCTCATTCCTTGATTATAGACCGGGAGTCGTTATTTCTTGATATATTGACATTATTTTCAGAGGAAAATAATTAAGTAAATATTTCCCATTTATTATCTGGCGAATATTATTGAGATATTCCTTTGAGATTGTTTGGTAAATATTATTCGGGTTATTCATCAGATAGTTATTTATTCTATGAATATTATTTTAATATTCATCTAAAGTCGATTTAATATTCGAATATTATTTCGAACTCTCGGTTAAGTTATTTACTTAGAGAATATTCATTCTTATTTCTTCAATGAATATTATTTTTGAATATTCATTCGAGTTTATTTATTTAATGAATATTTTTTTAATATTCATTCGAGCCTTATCTATTTAAATAAATATTATTCCGAATATCCATTCAACCTTTATTTATTTTATAAATATTAGCTGAACATTGATTCGAACTCCAGTTCTTCGATAAATATTAATTCGAATATTCCCTTGAGACGATGAATATTATCTTCGACATTCATTTAAAGTCGATTCAATTATTGAATATAATTTCAGACATTCATTCGATAATCAATTCTTCTATAAATATTATTAAGTTGAATATGCATTATTTATTCAATGAATATTGTCTCAAATATTCAGTCGATAATTATCTCATCAATAAGTATCATTCTTAAGTTGAATATTCATTATTGATCCAATGAATATTATCTCAAATATCCATTTGATGATTATTTGATCAATAAAATTATTATTAATTTGAATATTCATTATTCGTTCAATGAATATTATTCTGAATATTTATTCAAAGATTATTTCGAGCAACACTTTTCCAATATCTGTGACTTAATAAATATTCTTGGAATATTTATTTAATTCTTCTAACTCGTTTCAAAAAATGATTTACTTCATTCACATAGTATCATCGACCTTCGGATATTATATAAATTATTTCAGAGTCTTATTATTATTATTATTATTATTATTATTATTATTATTATTATTATTATTATTATTATATTATCAAGGAAGGTTCTCAGTAATTCCATTCTTCCTTCGATTCAAATATAAGGGAACCTGACTTGAGGAATGTTATTTATCTTGTGACTGCCCGGTCATAAATTATTCGTTTCACTCGCAACTTGGTTGCTATTATTCATGGAATCTTGTGTAGCCTCTCATCATTCGAGGGGTGGAATAGTTGGAACAAGTTGGTATCCATTAACAAGCCTCGGCTTGGGAAATATTGGTGAATTTTCCTTTCCAACTAGATACGACTACCTTATGGAGTCCTATCAACAAGTGCTATACTTGGGGAAAGGGGGACGAACTTTACATTTCAAAGTTATGGATGTTAATTGAACTAGGAGACGCGTAAGTGGCCGAGTGGCGCCGGTCCAGCAATGGCCCAACCGTTGGCCGGGGGGTTCCAGAGGGCGGGCGATCCGTCGGTACTTCCTTCTACATGTAGAGAACAAATGATGGGGAGCATGACATGCGACTGATCATCGTAGATGTTGTGGCTCCTGGCGCGGCAAGCTCCCGTATTAGTTCATCACCCAAATTTGAAGAATATTCTGTAACATTACCATTGTGGGTAATGCTGAAAAGTGTTTGAACTGGGATTGCAGCATTCTTCCTGCAAGTTCCCCTATCATGAAAAATTGATGATCTGGCTTATCTTTGACATAGCAGATATTCCCACAAAATATAAATATGTTTTGAGTTACCTTGTAACTTCATCCTTTATATTGAGCTGGCACTATTTTCAGTAATGCATGGCATATGGTTTCAAAATATATTTTTTGAACTGTCATATATACATACCTATGCAGTTATATTATTGTTGGTGGGCTATTGCTCACCCTTGCTTATTATTATGTCACAACAACAGCTAGGTCACATGGCTCGCGTAAGGCGCACTCGGCGCAAGCAGGTTACCCGTCCCACAGGACTCCCTGCTGATATTGTTGCTGCCATTGCTGAGGTAGCACAGATAGTCAGCTTTTGCTTCCAGTTTAATTATATGTATCAATAATGTAAATCAACGGCAAGAACCTTAAACTTATGATGTTACCCTTTTGGATTGTAATAATTTTTATTCGTAATCCTTAATGTGAGACTTATTTCAATTTCATCTCTGGGACTATAATTGTGTGTGTGTGTGAGTGGATTATTTTGGGGTCACAGCATGTGAATTATTTATTGTGGATTCAAGTAAAGTATCAATCATGGAAAATAAGACCGTAACGACCCGATCCCGGACCCCGGATCTGGGGGTGTTACACATTTGGCACATAAGCATAATTGTTATTCCTATTTATCCCTAGCTTGTCATTCTTGTTATGTTTCTTATTATCCATTTTCTTCTCAGATTCATATTTCCCAGCTGAAACAAACTTCACAAACTTCTCAGGTCTAGGTCTACCTCCTACTAGCTCCTTGGCTTTGACTTGATACTCTCACTCTTAGAGGATGATAGTTGTTCACTAGATTGTGCCTCATCCTCATCATTCAACATTTGCTTAATAAGTAAGTCATCCTCATCAATTTCAAATGTTGGTTCTTTAAAAATTGGAGACTCGGTCTTTTTCAAAATGTGAGGCACTCCCTCCTGAACAACTATGTCATCTTCAATGACAGTATAGCCTTTCCTCTGTTTAAGAGTGACATAGTCAAGTCCAATGGCAGCCTTGGGTTTAGCTTGGTTTCTCTCATGGTAGGACTCCAATAGACTAGAGGAGTTCTTAAAGGTTTTCAGTTTGAATTCATTTTTAGCTAGTTCATCCCTAAGAGCCTTCTCAACCTGACTAGCACGTAGAACCTTATTCTGTAGATATTCAACTTCTTTCTTAAGGTTATCTACTTGCATAGCAGTTACCTCAAGTTCCTCATTCTTCTTGTTTAATAATTCATTTCTAGTAGTGTAGCAATCTCTTCATTAGCAGCAGTCATACTAGTATGAATATTAAACATTTCAATAGACAGTTGTTCAACCATGCATTTATATTCAGAAACAGACATATCTATGGTAGTGAGAGATGGTAACTGAGAGTCAGATGAAGATGGTTCATCCTAATTGGAATCAGCCATCAAGGCATAGTTGAAAAATTCTTGCTCTTCTCCATCCCTATCAGAGTCATCCCAACACTTCCCTTCCGCTATGTAGGCCTTGCCTTGTGTTTGCTTTTTCAGAAGGGCCTCATACTTAGCTTCAAGCTCTAGAAACTCCTTATCCTTCTTTTTAGGCTTCTTGCATTCACTGGAAATTTTCTGGCCATGAAAGCATATGAAGTATTTCCCATGCCACCTAGCTCTTCAAGAGTACAGAACTCTTCTTCTTCCTTCTCCTCAACATGTTCAGTCACTTCACCTTCATTTTCTTCATCATCCACTATTTCCTCTATCCTCAACTAACTTGTAGATGCTTCTAGGTCTTGAACAGATTTACTGACAATCAAGGCACATGATGTGTTTATCATTCTACCTTGGTTGGCTTGGATAGCCCTCTTCTGAAGCAACTCAAGCTCATGAGTTTTAGAAACACCATAGAGTACATCATATGTTACTTTGTTTAGATCTCTTTCCCTTAGAGAAATGACCCTCTGCTCTAGGTGGTTTGGAGAGGATAGTAGAAACTTCATGTTCAACTCCTTAGTGATGTAAACCTTGCCATTCATCTGTAACTCAGTCACCAACTTGTGAAATCTCTCAAACATGTCAGTAATGCTTTCCTTGGTCTGTGCCACGAAAGCTTCATACTGTGTGACCAGTATCTATTTCTTGTTCTCTCTAACCTCCACACAACACCTCAATATGATCCCACATCTCCTTTGCTATTTTGCAAGAGGCTATGTTAGCAAACATTGATAGCTCCATAGAATCTATGATCAGCAACATGAGAAGCTCCATTTGGATGGTTCTTTAGCCACATAGGATCTTGGAATGGTTACTATTCCAACAGTCTTTTCACGAATCTCCTGTTGTGGAACAAATGGAACATTCTTGAGAATCTCAGGATATAGAGGGTTAGCTGCTTTGATGAACAACAACATTTTAATCTTCCAGAGGTTGTAATTCTCTTTGTCGAACTTAGTGACCTTCACCGTTATTGTAGTCTTTGGTATATTCATGATCGTTTTCTGTTTTTGAATAAACAGCCTGCTCTGATACCACTTGTTGAGTATTGAACACACAAAAGAATACAGAAGGGGGGGGTGAATGGATTCTTGAACTTTTCTTGTTCTTGAATCTGTTTGATGTATGTAGCTGGAATGTGTTGTGTGTGTGCAGAGATATAAGTGCGGATAATGAACAACACATGACACAATATCACTTTAATCTAATATTTTATTAGATAAAGATTTGTTACAACCTGTGAATACAAATGTTAATATTCTCAGCTTCATTTTTCTCGGTGAGATGTATATCTTAAATGTGTATGTGAAAAACTTGTTAGCTAAAGAAGTGAGGTTGTATTCTTATAGAACTTGAATACAACCTACTTACTACAAATAAGGTTACAGGATAAATTACTTTCTAGTATGTCTATCCTATTTGAGTAAGCATCCAAACGGCTACAGGTTTGACTTCTTGAAGTTCTGTTCAGATCCACTTCTTTAGCTCTTTGTCTCTTGTACATCTCTCTAAGCTTCTTTGTAGGCTTTCCAAAGTACCTTACAGTTTGTGGTCCATAAAGTACTTTGGCTTGTTGCAGGTTTCTGACTTGTACAATTTCTCCAGTATTTTGTCTCCAAGAAGTGACTTAGTGATTGATTCGAGAACTAGAATTGACTTGATCGATAACTCTAAGTTCTCGAATACTGTATAATTATCATATTGAATCACTTCTCGAATTAGTCTTTTTTCCAGGAATCCTTGAGTTGTCGAATAGAACACTTGACTTGTCGAATCCCTGAGATGTCGAATAGCTTTCTGAGTCCTTGAGATATCGAATGAAACTTTGACTTGTTGACTCTTAGAGAACTCGAATACCACTTTGTCTTGTTGACTTCTTGAGTTTTCGAATAGAGTATTAGACATGTCGAATCTCTGAGTTATCGAATGACACTTTGACTTGTTGACTTTCAGAGATGTCGAACAGTGTCTTTACAGATATCGAATCCTTGACTTGTCGAATGCTATACTTCTCGAATAGAACAAAATACTTCTCGAATTGGTACTTAGGCAAATCTTCATTCTCCAAAATCTAACTATGTTTATTTTGATAGTCTTGATCTTCAAGCTTGAGGCATGATCCTTGGATCTTCTTTCAAGCATTATTCTCTGACTTTTAAGTACAATTACACAACTAGAATTTGATGCATATTACAAGTACTAAACAAGTAGAAACTCTACAACTAGAGGTTCCCTCAGTTAAGAGGTCATGTAAGTAATGCAAAACATTACAAACAATTAGGCTTGTTATTAGATGTATACAGGCATGTCTCTGTGACTAACATCTACCATGCGTTCTATTGAGTGTTTCACTAATTAATTTAATTTAAAATTAAATAATAATCAGATAAAAATTTATTAAGATTCAACTATTCAACATGTTTTCTTGTAAGATTCTTTTAAATGTTTCGCTTTTTAAATTTTTAATTAGATTCTCTTAAGTGTTTTTTATGTGTTCTTCCAAGATTCATTCAAGTGTTTTTTAAGATTTTATTAAGTGTTCCACATTTTTTATATAAATTATTTGTTAAATAAAAATTAATGTAATTTATATTATTATAAAACAATAATAAGATTCGACCATGTGTTCTATCGAGCGTTTCATTTATTATTTTAAAATAAAATCTAATTTAAATTTATTAAAATTCAACAAAGTGTTCTACTAAGATATTAAGATTCTACTGAGTGTCTAACAATAAGATATTTTTCCCAGGTGTTCTGCTAAGTTCTATTAAATATTTTCATATGTGTTCAACTAATTCTCAAAATTTTCTACTAGATTCTACAAAGTAATATATATATATTTTCATATATATATATATATATATATATATATATATATATATTCATATATATATATATATATATAATATTTTAAGTAACTTGATTCTACTAATTATTCTCGTATGTGTTCTGTTAAGGTTCTATTATGTATTAATTACAAGATCTAACGAGTGTTCAAGTAAATATGCTATTTAACAATTAGAATGAAATTCGATATTACTCATTTTATAAATATATAATAAGATTTTACTAAGTAATTTATGGACTAATCTCGCAAATACTGAGATTCTATTAAATGTTCGAGTAGGTGTTCCATGGACTAGAATTATTAACTAGAGTTATATAGTAAAATAATATAAGTAATAATCAAGTTAACTTAGGTGACTATAGAATCTTAAATTAATTAGTTCAATCAGTCATATTTAACAAAATCTCAATCTTTAATGATTGTTTTAATTTTGGTACATTATAGATTACTTAAATTTTGAAACATAATCAAAATATAAATAGACGATTGAGATGGGTCCTCTAAGTTTTCTACCTAAACTAGTTTTTTCTTGATCTCTACTCGGCAAGTGTTCAAATGAGAACCACCTCTTAAAATAATAACTTAGTCCCCAAAGCAAATCACCAAAATCCAGTAAAATCACCAAATCGTTAAAATTAATAAAATAAAAAAAATCATGTCACTGCTTACATCAGCATGATGATGTCACTACTGACAGCAGCATGCTAGCGTGGTAGAAATTTTCCCGCCAAAATTTTTTCCCACCAAAACTTTTTTCCCGAAAAAAAATAAGAAATTTTTTTGAGCACGTTTTTTCCCACCAAAAAAATGTTGCTTTGCCAAGTTTTCCCGTCAAAAAATGGCAATCCTCAAATCACTTAGACTAGCATTTTTCCTAAACACAATAGTTAACCTTTAGGGTTCAAATGTTCCAATTTGAGTTTTAGAAATATTCAGAATGACGAATAAACTTTATATGGACTTAGGGTTTAGGGTTGTTTAAAACCCTAAACCTTAACTTATCATGATTTTTAAATAATTGAGGCTCGCCCCCGATTTTTTAAAAATTAGGCCGCCGGACTTAGTAAAAAAAAAACAATTAGAATTTTAAAATTTTCCCGCCAAAAATTTATTGATTTGACAAAATTTCCTACCAAAAATTTGGTGATTTGGAAAATTTTTCTAGCCAAATTTTTTTACCACCCACCAAATAAAAAATGCCCAAAAAAAATTGTTGGGCTCGCTGCCACTAGGGGTGTATTCGAGTCGAGTCCAGTTCGAGCTTTTTTTTCGAGTTCAAGCTTTTTTTATTTCGAGTCGGTCGAGCCTAAAATTTATCGAGCCCGAAATTTGTATTCGAACTCGACTCATTTACTATACGAGTCGAGTTTGAGCTATTATCGAGCTTTCGAGCTTATCGAGTTTTTAACCGACCTTTCGAGCTTATCTAGTTTTTAAACGAGTTTCGAGCTTTTATGCAAGTTCTTTCCCACCAGGATTCAGAGATAGTTGCTCTTGATAAAATATCACTTCTTTAACAGCTAAACCCCTTTGCATTTCAACTTCTTGTCCTATTGTATTCAAATACATGGGAGTATAATACACCATAAATAGCCTATGGTAACATAAAAAAAATGTTACAGCAGGTATATTATATGTTACCTTAGGCCCATAAAGTAGCTAAGGTAACATTTTTCTGGTGATAGCTCTCAGCATGTTGCCTTAGGTGTCTAAGGTAACATTTTTGATCCCTAAGGTAACATGCAATTTTATGTTACCATAGCTTGCTATAGTAACAAAAGTGAGGGCTGTGGCAACTTAATATATATGTTACCTTAGAGGCCTAGATTTGTTTTTAAAATAGTGGGGCCCATTGTGTTTGACATAATGCAACAATTTTTTTTGTTACATTAGCTTTTATATAGCAACATTTCCATTATCTAAGGTAACTACTTTTCCAGAAAAATTTAACAAAACTACGCACAAATATTATGCATCCCAAATTAAACCTGCTGTTCATTTCCAAATCCAACACATTACATAATCCAAAACAGGTCACCAGCCACTACATAATCCACCAACTAGTTGATTCCAGTTCACCAATACATTACACAATCAACATACTAAATCTCCCAAACATCCTAATCCACCAGTTACATGATAATAAATTGCAAAAGACCTACGACCAAGTTGCTTCTGTGGCGGAATGATCTGTGCAAAGTGAGAATCATTGGTGTTTGGGATCGGATGATTCATTATACAAATAGCACAAGCAACCTTTCAAACTTTCTTCACCTGTTCCAAAACATCTATCTGATCAGCTCTCTAAATTTTGAATGTACTTAAAGAGGTATCAATGGTTTCTTCATAGTTTAACCAGTTTCCTAATTTTATGTCGAAGTTGCTCCGACTTGACAAATAATTTATTAAACTTTCTGAGGTTACCTTGTCAGGTAAGTAAGATGGATCACAAACAACTCCTTTCTTGCATTTAGCAGTTTCTCCTTTAGAATTCATCCCGACTGGCTTTCCGTTATCAAATTCTACCTGTAAACATTGTACATAAATTACATTCAGTATCTTCTCATATGGTTTGTACAACACAGATCATACAGTAATCACATGGTTAGATTTAACTAATTGATATGCAGTACTCAGAATATTAACTTTAATGTAGAGGGCCAACTACCAGCTTTAACCTATGCCTTTCAGGTACTGATGCAACATGAAGTATAAAACTGAGTAGTTGAATGCATAAAGTTGTATACCAGTGAGCAATTTAACTTATGTTAATTAAGACGAGATGAAGCTCCAGCGTGCAATTAATTATAGATAATAGAGGTGTGAAGTACTGAGATTTTCTATAAGAGGCAACACATTCGGCAATTAAACCAAAGTAGAAAACGTTGGATTTTTAAGACTTTGATGGATATACTAGGGATGGAAAAGTCATCCATGGAATAGATTCAGATGATGTTTCTCATATCTGTATGCGACACAATATTATCAGAAATGACATATAAAGTGGAATTCAACAGTACAAGATATACTATGAAAACACAATATTATTTAAATCAAATACGTTTTTAGATTTTACCTTGCACTCTGGCTTGTTGAGCATGTAGATTTCACCTCGAGTACCAGTGTTAAATACCCACATTTCTTGTTAGGGTATGCAGAATTTCTATATAATAAAAAAATTCCTAGTCCGATACTCGGACACCTTTCTAAGTTGAACATTTGGAACAAAATCCGAATAATATTGCAACTAATCAAGAATAGGAACAAGACATAGTTCCTTGATACCAAATGCTTTAATATATTAGAGAATCTTTATTTAAATGTTAGAAAGATTTGTATGGTAGTACTTTGTTGCAGGGCCTGAAATTAAATTTTCTAAGAGGCTGTCTTGATGGCTCAACTTATAACTTAAGTAGCAAATTAATGAAATATCTGCATATGTAATTCAAATAACATCCCATGTCATTTAGCCAAACTGATTCTTAAATATAATTCTATCAAGACAAAAGACCGAGAAGCCAAGTAAAACAAGATATAGTTTCCACCTTCATTCTCTTTACAAAATCCATTGTTGGGTGCTCCAAATACTTATCATCGTTGAAAAGTGCCAAAGCATGTCCTATAAAGTCAATGGTATTATCTTCAAGGCCATATTTTCTGCAACAAAAAAAAGAGTAAGCCAAAACTTATATCAAATACCAGAAAGAGGCAAATCACATGTGCTGTAGAATGATTAAAAGTTCTTTACAACTAAGAGTTTGGAAGAATTATATACTCCGTATATATCAGAATTCCAATGACAGAAACACATTTCATAATTTTATCTAATAAAATCTAAAAAGGGTCCTAAGTTTGCAAGAAGGCATTAAGTTTTGCTTGATTATTTGGTCAGGAAACTTATATGCTAAGAGATTGAAAACATACTCAATAAGTTCGCATGCTGTAATTTTCTATGACCAAATGGTACTGATATATAAAATAATAGTTTGTTAAGGAAATGTTTTGTGCAACCTTGTAAACCCGAAAATAATCAGCAACGGCTGCTCTTTGTTCATTATTTAACCTATATAACAGTGGCAAAAACCGAAAAAATGAGAAGTCAAAAATTAAATAAAACCAAAAGTTCAAAGAAAATGAATCCAAGTAATGTTTACCTTCTTGCTTTTTCATCACAAACCTAACAGTGGACACCACGTCAGCTACTAAAAACCTAAATAATATGGTTAAATCCAAAATCATCTGCATAACAGGAGATGAAGGCGTAAGGGTAAGTATGTAATTAATGCATTATATCTAAAAAAGTACACATAAACATACCCGAGAACCCTTATGAAAAGGCTTCATTTATCTCATAATAATCAACCTCAGAGACCTGCAAACCTGATTTCTGCACCAATTACTACTTAAGTTTAAAATTTTAAAAATCCAACTTGGTGTAAAAATTTAAAAATCCAACTTGCTATATGCCAAGTTACATGTTTTTTTATGAAAAAATAAGGGCAATGCTACGTACATTAGGACCTTCGCCAGATTTTGTTGATAAGGGAGGTCTGTCAATGGTTACAACCCAACACACAAAAATGGAGAATAAAATCTCTTTTCTTGAGAAATTAGATGCTAAGGATCGACCCAAGCAGTTTGGAAACATGGTGAGTTAATCAGCATCTGAACAGGAGCATCCAAATTATATTTAAGATGTCAACAATGAGCCTATTAAGTTTATATAACCAATTAACCACAATGATAAAGTCCCAAAGCTCGAGCAGCTTAGTCTGCTACCTTATCAACCTAAATTAAATAAATCAATAGTACTGACTCTACTGTCCAAATAAAAGTTTGACAGGAACAAATTACATACTCTGAAAGAAAAAGTGTATGACAATATGCTGCATCGACTTCACGCTAGCCACATTTTCCTGATGAAATGTAAATAAAATTAGCACTACATACTCACTACTACATCAAAAATAGTGTATAAGAAAATGTTAAACTAAATCAAGCACACATATTGTTTGCAAAAAATAAAACAGGCATGTCCGGGTATAAAACAATCAAACAAACCAAGCACATTCCTATCTAGTCTATTCTACAGACCAAGCAACAACTAAGGACTTTAAAAAAGAACCTTCAATTTCAAATACTACAGAATAGTGAGAGGACTGGAGAATGAATAGCTCGACTCCATTTGTACTTAAAAACCCTAAAATTAACTAGCAGAATAATCGACCAAAATTAAACACATAAAATTAATTCAAGGAGATGAAGTTTGAAATACCTTTAATTCGTAACAATAGACACTGGATTTAAAATCAAGTACAAAACTCAAAGCTCAAACCGAAGAAAAGCCTAAATCCACTGAGTTCAAATCCCTGAAATGCAAAACCCAAATTGAAGAAGCCCCGAAACCAAAGACAGAGATCGATTAGTTGACATTTAAGTGAAAAAATAGAATCAATTGAACTTAATATTAAAAACCCCTAATTCGAAGAAGCCCTGCTTTGAAGACCAAAGTCTCGAGCGAAACCCTCAAACCAAAGTCTCGACCAAAATCTCAAAATCAATTAAGAAGTTGAATTACGTATGAGTTTGAGGAAGCCCAGATATTGATAGTTGGGGAGAGAGTTTTACGAGTGAGAGAGAGAGAGAGAGAGAGAAATAAAGAGAGAGACGGAGGGGTTAGAATAAAAAAGAGTGAATGAGATCTTTCGTTAAAGTGCACGCGGGAGAATGAAATTTTTGGGCGGTATAGTTTACCTCTCTAACATTACATTGGAATGCGTGCCATTTTATAGTATTATCAATGTATTTATAAATTTTTTTATATTTATTATAAATTTATATATTTCTGTTATTTAAAATTAATAAAAAAGAATCGTAGGAAGAACTGTGTGCGGGAGATGATTCTTATCGGGATATAATTGAAAACGTTTATAATTCTATAGATCATGTAATTTTTTATTTTTTAAAAATTATATAAAATTTAAATGAATTTGGAATTTTTAACACGATTTTTTAATTTTTTAAAATTATTTTTTTGTTTATAATTTTTTTCAATTGTTATTCTTAAAAAGGTGTTAACAATTTTTTGTTGGCGTTAACCAACCAACCAACTAACCAAATATATCTTGTTTTGCTTAGAATAGTATAATATAGATTATTCCAAAATATTTAGGAATTTTTATTTTTTAAAAAAATGTACAATTAAAATAATATAATAAATATAAATTGAAAAAATTAATAAATAAACACTCTTAATATTTAAATATAGTAACTCATTTTTATGGAAAATAAAAATGAATTAATTTAAAGGTAAATGTGATATTTAAATAATTAAATAATTTTTTGGTTAAAAAAAATTCAAAATTGAGTTTATTAATGATCTAAGGGAACATATCATGTATGTTGCTAACATCCAACACTTTAAAGCTAAGGTAACATCATGTTTGTGGCTAAGGTAACACAAAAAACAAAATGTTATATTAGGTCCAAAGTAAAATGCTAAGGTAACATATTCTAGCAACATCCATGAAAAAGATGTTCCGATAGCCCATCTATGGCGTAGTGTAAATTGATAACTGAGCTGCAAATTCATGGGAAGTTCTATGATAGAGAAGAGATTAACATCAAATTTCTGCTAACTCTCCTTGAGCATCTTGAGCACAAAGTCACAGCCATAAGAGAAGGAAGAAACTTGAATAATGTTTCTCTTGAAACTTTGTATGGTGTGCTCAAGTCATACGAACTCGAACTCTTTCAAAAGAGAGCTATTCAAACTGGAGCCAAAGGAAAGATGGCAAACATGTCTGGAGCCCTTGTAGCTCATGAACCACAAGTAGCTTGTCCAAGTGAACCATCACAAAGTTCACAACCAACACAAGTGCCATCCTTGAAGATTGAAGAGGTGTTGGATGACAAGGAGAAGGTGGTTCTGCAGCTGAAAGATGTTGAAGATGAAGACTTCTATATAATAGAAGAGATTGAAAGCATGGATAATCCGACCATGGCTTATATGGCTAAGAGATTCAAGAATATTAGATTCAGAAGAGATAAGTCATATAAGCCACAGGGTCAAACATCTAAGTTCAACAAGGGGAGTTTTTCAAAAGTTGCTGGTGGTGCCACAAGAGGTGGATACAAGACAGGGATGGTGGATAGGTCGAAGTTCAGGTGTTACAACTGCAATGAGCTAGGTCATTTTGCTACTGAGTGCAGAAGACCAAAACAGAATCAAAAGTTTGAAAAAGGATCTGGAAATCAGTTTAAGAAGAATCAAGGAAGAGCCTATGTGGCTGAAGGAAAATGGTGGGATGATTCTGATGAAGAGGAAGAAGAAGAGTTTGTAAACTTAGCCCTCATGGCTAAATCTGATGATGAAGCATCATGTTCCTCAAGTAAGGTACCATCTCTCGTTTTACTTGATATGTCTAAAATTGAGTATAAGCAAACCATTGAAGATTTAAGTGCTGAGGTGTTTAACATTCATGTTAGTTTATCTGCTGCTCATGAAGAAATTGCTAAGTTAACTAAACAGAATGAAACACTCAAATCTGAAAATGAAATGCTTTTGCTTAAAACCAGTCCACTGGATTCGTTAGCTCAAGAGAATGCTAGATTGAAGAATGATATTGTCTGTGCTAAAGAGATAGAAGAATTTCTCAGAAATCAAATTGCTGAAAATGAGTTTAAACTCAAAGCCTTTAGAAACTCTTCTAAGTTAGTTCAGGAATATCATGAGAATCACACTGAGAATCAGAAGGTAGAAATACGTTTCAAATATGGTAGGAGGCCTGGAACCAATGGCTCATCTCAACATTTAACACATGTTTGTAAGAAACCCAATCAAAACAAGGTTAATGCAACCAATGTTAGTGACTTATATAGAACCCCCATTATGTAAAGAGAAATGAATGTCTGCAATAACATTGACTGTATGCCATACAAAATCATTGTCATGAGTACTTGTTTTAATCTGCCTATTATGTCTACTGAAAAATGTTCCTATATGCAAACTGCTGAGACTTTTAAGCCTGCCTATGTTGGTAAAAAGGCAGCTTCCACTAAGAGAAAGACTAAGTCTAACTCTAGAACTAAGTGGACAGCAAAAGAACTCAAACAGGAGGATTCTAGTGCTGATTCAAATGTGAAACAGAATGATATGAATGATAATGCTGTAACTGCAGGATCCAACAGAGTTTGGGTACCAGATGCAAATTAAAATCATCTGTTTTGCAGGGCAAGAAGTAGAAACAAGTCATGTGGATCATCGACAGTGGATGTTCCAGACACATGACAGATGATAAAGCCTTGCTATCACATTATGTTGAGAAAGCCAGCCCAATCATAATCTTTGGAGACAACAGCAAAGGTTACACTATGGGATATGGCTGTTTGGAAATTGGAAATATTATCATTGAAGATATTGCTCTTGTAGATGGATTGAAGCACAACCTACTCAATGTCAGCCAATTCAGTGACAGGGGATTCAAGGTTGATTTTGATATGATGGTTTTTAATTTCTATCACAAGAAGGATGGAAGCCTTTCCTTGAAGGGAGTCAGAAAAGGAAGCTTGGTTGTTGCAGACTTGAATTCTGCTAAGAAAGACAATATTTACTGTTTCTATAGTAAATGATCAATTGGTGAAAGCATGCTTTGGCACAAGAAGCTCTCCCATCTCAATTTCAAGAATATTTCTGATGAAGAAGGAATTGATGAGAGGACTACCTCAACAGGAATTCTATCAAGAAGGACTGTGCGAGGATTGTCCAATGGGTAAATTGAAAAGATCAGTGCACAATTCGAAGCAAGTGAATACCACAACTGAGCCACTCAATTTAATTTATATGGATTTGTTTGGCCCAGTAAATGTTCAATCTCTTGTCAGAAAGAGATATGCCCTGGTAATGGTGGATGATTACTCAAGGTACACTTGGGTGAAGTTTTTGAAGTCCAAGGATAAAGCTGCTCAAGAAATCATTGATCACATAAGAGTTCTTGATAGAACCCCAAATGCAGCAGTTCAATATCTAAGAAGTGACAATGGTACTGAGTTCAGAAATGCCACACTAGGAAGCTTCTGCAAAAAAGAAGGCATTGTCCAACAATTCTCCACTGCCAGGACACCACAACAATATGGAGTTGTAGAAAGGAAAAATAGAACTCTCATTGAAGCTGCGAGAACTATGTTGAATGATTCTAAATTACCAACATATTTCTGGGCAGAAGCTATCAACACAGCTTGCTACACACAGAATAGAACCTTGATCAATAAGACTCGTGGAAATACTCCTTACTATCTGTTAACTGGAAAGAAACCTACTGTCAAGTATTTTCATGTATTTCGGAGTAATTGTTTCATGTTGATTGACAACCGTGAAAGAAAAGGAAAGTTTGATGCTAAAGCTTATGAAGGCATTTTCATGGGATATGGATTAGAAAGGACTGCTTACAGAGTCTACATCATTGATCACAAAGTCATTGAATAGAGTATGAATGTCACATTTGATGAAACCAAGTTCCCGGGATTGCAAGAGGATGGTCAAATGGAGCCTCTTAGATTTGAAAATCAAGGATACTTGGAAGAAGAAGAAATTGTTGTTGAAGAACCTACTTGTACTCAGACTATTGAGTTTGAAGGAAATGTTGTCAACACCAATGATGCTACCCAAACTCCAGCTCAATCTCAAACTATAATAGCTAATCATCAGAATGAGAATGACTCTGGAGATATTGAAGAGCATGAAGGTGAAAACATCACTGGTGGAGAATCAACCCCTCAAAGAGGAGCTGAACAAGCAAATCAAGAAAGAAGCTTGCCTAGAACTACCAAGCGGAACAGAGATCACACCAGCAATCTAATCATTGGTGATCCCACTATTGGTATAGGGATAAGGAGAAATGTTTCTGCTGATAGCATGTTCTCTTGTTTCCTATCTATTCAAGAAGAGCTCAACCAATTTGAGAGAAACAATGTATGGAAGCTGGTTCCTAGACAAAAAGGGAAGTCAGTTGTTGACACAAAATGGGTTTTCAGAATCAAGTTGGATGAAAGTGGAAATGTGATAATGAACAAGGCAAGGCTAGTAGCTAAAGGTTACTATCAACAAGAAGGGATAGATTATGATGAGACATTTGCACCTGTTGCCAGACATGAAGCTATCAGAATCTTTCTAGCCTATGTTGCACACTATAACTTCAAAGTGTTCCAAATGGATGTCAAAAGTGCCTTTCTCAATGGAGAGCTAGAGGAAGAAGTGTATGTTGAACAGCCACCTGGATTTAAAGATGCTAAATTGTTTGACTTTGTCTACAAGCTGTTCAAAGCACTTTATGGATTGAAGCAAGCCCACAAAGCTTGGTATGAAACTCTCTCTACTTTTCTTATCGAGAATCAATTTACAAGAGGTGTAGTGGATATGACATTGTTCTACAAGCACCATGGCAAGGACATCATTTTGGTTCAGATTTATGTTGATGAGATAATCCTTCGTTCGACAAATGAGAAGCTGTGTGAGAAGTTTTCTTATGAGAAACAAATATGAGATGAGCATAATGGGAGAACTATCATTTTTCTAGGTCTACAAATTTATCAAAAGGATGATGGTATCTTCATTTGTCAAGAAAAATATGTCAAGGAACTTCTCAAAAAGTTCAACTTGGAAGATGCATCACTTGCCAAGACACCTATCTCTACTACAACCAAACTGGATTTGGATCCTAAATGAAAGAAAGTGGACTCAAGCACTTACAAAGGCATGGTGGGATCTTTGCAATATCTAACTGCTAGCATACCAGACATCATGTTTGCTACATGTCTTTGTGCGAGGTTTCAGGATGATCCAAAAGAGTCACACTTGATTGCAATCAAAAGAATCTTTAGATATCTCAAGGGCACTCCAAGCTTAGGCCTTTGGTATCCTAAAGATACTGGATTTGAACTGATAGGATATTCTGATTCAGACTATGCTGGATGCAAGATTGACAGAAAAAGAACAGCAGGAACCTGTCAATTTCTTGGTGGAAGATTAGTGTCAAGGTTTAGCAAGAAGAAGCATTCTGTATTTACTTCAACTGCAGAGGCTGAATACATTGCAACTGGAAGTTGCTGTGCTCAAATTCTTTGGATGAAGAATCAATTATTGGATTATGGTTTAGAGTTGTCCAATATCCATATTTATTGTGATAACACTAGTGCCATAGCCATCTCCGACAATCCAGTTCAACACTCTAGGACCAAGCACATTGATATCATACATCATTTCATTAGAGAGCATGTTGAAAAGGGAACTGTGAAGTTGGTTTATGTCCCAATAGAAAAGCAACTTGCAGATATCTTCACGAAGCCACTGGATGAAGCAACCTTCAATAGGTTGGTAAGTGATTTTGGAATGCTAAATCTGGTATGTTAACTTACTCGTTTTTACATTTTCAATGTGGTTAAATTGCAGCTTGTGACGGTAGCTTTCAATGTTACTGTCATGAGAAGTTACTATCTTATGTGCTACTTGTTTGTTGACAGCATGTCTGCTATGCCTATTTTAACTTATGTAATGAGTAGTCACGTGACATTAACTTAATTTACACGCGTGCCAATGATAATTAGTCGTGTCATTTGAAATGACCCCGGGTATTTGTCAGTCCTTTTCTTTTAAAGTTAAATACTTTATTAAAAGGAAGCGTGTGGGAAACTGTAGCGTCTCTTAATTTGTTATAAATAAGAATGAGGCCAAACCCTTATTTCTCATTACACACTTAAGAGACTCTAGAGAAAATGAGCAAGAGGAAAGCTTCGGAAATGTCATCTTCAGAGAACCCCAACTCTTCCAAAGCCGAAGATGTGCCAAAGAAGCCGGAGGAGGCTACACCTGCTACTGACGAGGATCCAATGGATCTATGGCTAGATGAGCTTCAGGCTTATCTTGACATGCTGGGGGTCTCCGATGAGAAGGAGATCGAGAAAGTTGTGGAAGGGCTGCTCCTAGAGGCTTTTCCAAACTTAAAAGAATATTTAGTTCTTAAGAACTTTTATGTATTATTTTAAGTTTTTTTTAATGAAAAGTTTCTTTCACCTTCCTAGTATTCTTGCATGTCTCATTTACTCTTATCTCCAATCCTAGTTATCTGTTGGATAATGCATGTGTGTATGTGTGTGTATGTCTATGTGGATGTGTGCTTGTTTAACAAATATGCGCTTAAATCGATTAAAATACTAATTGGTAATTTTACTTTTAATGAATAGGCAAAATCGATTAAAATTCATAACACAAATTATTTTTGCACAAGTTGCTGTCAATAAGTGAAGATGTTGTCACGATGTGCCTTGACATCAAGTTCCTTATCAACAAAGGAAAAAGTTTCTATCATGAAATTTAAAGGAGATTGTATAAGTTGCTTAATGGTGACAGCATGTTCTTGCGCCAATGTTAATGTCAAGCAAAACCTGATGGTCACCCCCTCAAATTACTAATGAATTTGTTACAGCGCACAGGTTACTGTCAAGTTAGTGGACCGATTTAATTAGGATATTACCTCCACGATTTATAGCCACTAAAAGTAACCACCCACGACACCGCGTGACTGATTAATGGGCTAAGACATTGCTATTTTCTCTTCTTCAGTAAAACATTTGCTATTTTCATATAACCAACTATCAAACACACAAACACATAACTTTCAACAGAACCTTTCTCTCTCAAAAGCTAAAATCTCTCTCCCAAAACTTGAAGCAAAAATGACACCCAAACAATCCTCTTCTCAAATAAACTTTGCTAGTATTCTCATTGCTGGAGATGCTGGTGAAGGTTTCAAAGGACTTGTATCCTTTATAAACAAGTCCTATCTAGGTCATGCTATAACCTCTACTCCATCTTTGAACCTAGAAAGACTTGAACAATTTTGGAACACTACCTATGTTCCAGGAGGTGCAGGTTCAAAATCAAAGGAGTTACCTGCATTCTGTCTATCAAGGGCATCAACGAAGCTTTCGGAACTGGACTGCAAGCAAAAGAATCATACAAGGAACTTGCAAATGATGAAACATTAAAGAAGTTTTTCTTGAAAATTGGGTATTCTGGTCCTGTTCTTGAAGAGGGTACATCAAAATTATACTCAACTGGTGAAATGGATAGAAAGTACTTAAGGAAAGAATGGAGCATGATTCTTGATGTCATGGTGAAGGTTTTCTCAACTAAAACCATTGGGTGGAATGGTATTCCCTCCTACATCAAGAAACTCACTCACTCTCTGGTCCATGGATACAAAGTGGATGTTGGAAAGCTGCTTATGAGTCAACTAAAGTCAGCTCTAAGCAAGAAGGTACATAGATATCCTCGCTTTCTAACTATGTATATAAATTCTTTATGTGGTGTTGATGATAATGCATCTCTCACAATGGAATGCAATGTTTTGAAAAGAAATACACGCACAACACTAAATTCATAGAATTTAAATGCATATATTCCACTCTATTTTACCAAGCACATGGTTGATCAAGAGCCTCATCTTGATTTTGACTTAGCCTCTGGGTATGTTATTTTCTCCCTTGAGAATGAAGCTGAATTAGACCCAAATTCAGTTAACCCACATTCTATTTCATTCATTCCAATCAGACCTTCCAGACAACCTAAGACCACAAAAATAGCCCAGCAAGAATCCAAGAAAAGACCCTTGGAAACTGGTGTTGGTGGTAGTTCTGAGAATGTTAAGGGAGAAACTGCACTTGATACAGCAAATAAGGATGTTAGTAAAAGTGAACCCACAGTGGTTCCTCTTGAGCCTAAGAAGAAGAGAGCTAAGAGGGGCAAAGCCACTATCAGCCACCCCACATTCTCACAAAAGATTGTGGAGGATAAAAGGGAATTAAACACATCCCTAGGTGGTTCTTCTCAACAAGACGTATCTATTGAAACTGGTCTGTCTCCCAAGGCAATCTGTAAAGAGTCTACACAACCTCATGTACTCACTCATCAGGAGCCTACACTTGCAGAAATGTACACGGAGTTAGGGCACAGTGAGGGTCATGAAACTTCTACTCTTGATGTTCCACAAGTTGCCCCTATGGAACAGCCCAAATTCTTCTTTATATCATCACCTTCTTTATTTTCTAATCTATCAATTGTTTCTTCTCAACAACCTAGAGAGGGGACAGTCCCAACCCTTCAGGATTTGATCATCCATCTCTAATCATGGATGAGCCCCCATCAAGTGGTCCGAAAGAACCCATTTCTCAAAGTGAAATGGACACCACTCCCTCAAACACTAAGCAAGATCAATGTGGCAATCTGCCAGAAAATGAAATAGCCAACATCTTGGTCGAACTCCAAAAAGCAACTGACCCAAGGGAAGTTGTTGTCACAGCCTCAGATGCTGTCAAAGATACCACAAAAGTTGTTGTCAACCACCCTGTGGACAGTAACATTTTGGGTAAAGATGTTGTCACCTCTACACAGCTTGATCAAGATTCAGTAACTATTGAAGCTGCTTCCGATGATGATCAAGTGACTATCTCTACTTTAAAGGTATAATCTAAACTTTCTACTTCTTCAACTAAAATACATGTAAGTACTGCTCATACCCATGCATCTAGGATGAGTGGGGGAGAGAAAAGAAAAAGAGAGATAAAAGAAAAAAGAGGTAAGCATAAAAATGAGAGGCGGCCAAATGAGCGGCAAAAGGAGAGGGACTTGAGCATGTCCAGAGTGAAATTGAGGGAACCCCATACAAAAAGGCACTAGGCCTTGAGAGTCATTCTGTGAGGAGTGATGAGATCACTCAGAAAAACAATTAGAGTGTGAGACACCCCATACCCTCCTTGCCCCAGTCTTTTCCTTTATCATCAAAAAGGTTAAGGTCTGGTGGTCCTTCTAAACAAGCTGAATCAAGGTTGAAATCCCTTGAGGGCAGATGTGCAACCATGGAAGCCAAACTTGATGCTCTGTCCACCATGGTAGCTACTAGTTTTGCTGAAATTCAACAAACTCTGCTATCATTTTCTGCTTCTCTTAGTGCTATCAACTTAACTAAGGGGGAGAAAGTGATAACTCAGAATAAAGACAAAGTGGTAGATCAGAATGCAGCAAAGCTGGTAGAGAAGGAGAAACAAGGTGGAGTACAAGCAAGGGGGAGTCAAGAAGTGAGGGGGGGTAGTGGGAGCAAGTGCAAATTGATCATGATGGAGAAATGAGTGAGGGGGAGCAAGAGGAAGAAAAAAGAAACTTTGGTGAAGAACTGAAGGCAACTGGAGATGGTGATTTGATTGAAAGTCAAATGGATGGTGAGGCAGTGTTGTTATCTAAAGAAGCGTTGGAGCAATTAAAGGAGACTCAAAAGTCTGAAAGAATAGTACTGCCACCTCTGAAAATCAATGAGCCAAACCCTGAAGAAACTGAAGCTCCATTCCAATAATTGTTAAAAGAATGGAGAGAAAAGGAAAATCAAAATGCTTTGGGTAAAGGCAAAGGGAAAATGCCTGAGTATGTGAACATGACTACTGGAACTATCTGGTCAGATGGTAGTGAATATAGCCCTGAAAATGCAGAACTGATGATGGTTGAGTACATGGAGAGTACTTTGAACAACAAAGATGAAGAGTTCATTAAGTTGGTGGATGAAACAATTGGTGAAGCAGGGGGAGATTTTACAAAATTGGCATCAACACTGAAAGGCAAAGTAATAAGTATCTTTGTGAGAGTTAATTTTACAAAGTTTTCAGGCTAGAGTACTCCAAGTCCTTGGAACATTTGTGGTAAAAAATTCAATAGCCTTCAGTGACAGTCTGTTAGCATAAAGTGAGAGGATGGTTAAAGACAAACTCCCTGAGGTGATTCAAAATCCCTATGGTGTGTGCTACAGAAAGGTCACAAAAATAGGAGCAAGAAGACTACATTTTCTACCATTGGACAAAGTTTTAGAACTAAGCACTGAGTTAGTCATGACAGTGCTGAAGAAAATTCTCAAATCCAGAATCACCAGTGACAAAGTTAAAGCTGTCAAAGACATTCACAAGCTATTGGCAAAAAGAGATGAGAATATTAGCTCAATCATAAAGAAGCTGATCTCTGATGCCAATGCCAAAAGAGGTGAGAAAGGTGGAAGCTGCACCTATGATGATACTTTGGATAATGATGAGGATGACATTGGAGGAAGTGGTGGACCTGGAGAAAACAAGAGTTATAGAAGAGAAGCATCTGAGAATGTTGAAATACAAACTCAGAAGGATGCTACCCAAGAAGAGCAAGAAACTCCCAGTATTGAAAAGAAAGATGTTGTCAATGATGAAGAGGAGTTAGAAATTCTTGAAGCCTTGGAGGCAAGTATCTTGAGATTGGTAGTTGAATGCTTCAATATAGGAAAAGATACTGTCAACAAGGATATTGTAAAAAAAGGCGAGAGACACTCAAGTGAAAGATGTTGTCAAAGAGGACATTGTCAAAAGCCAAGACAAAGAAGTTGTCAAGGATGCTATCACGAAAGATGCTGTTAAGAATAAAGATGAAGAAACTATCAAAGTACGAAGGCTTGTTAAGAACTTTACGTCGAACAGAACCAAGACTAGAGCACAAGCCTGGCGTGCAATCAAAAACAAAGGAAAGGCAGTCGCAACAGCAAAGAAAAAGAAGCATGGAGCAGCCTTGATAGTCCGAAGCCCATTGGTAGAAGAAAGGTAAATAGTTTTGAACTATTGAAAAGAAAGATCGATGGGTTTATCACATCTGTCTCAGTGGAATTGGACCCAGTTAGTAAGAATGTATCCAAGTATGTTCTTAAAAGCTGTGGAACTAAAGTCATAGATGTGGAACCAGACTTCACTATGGAGACAGAATCACATGTGATAGGCAGATTGGACATTTCGTTCAAATCTGTAAAGGTGAGGAGAAGAATTGATTTCTTCATTCCGGAAAGGATGATTACTCTCATGGAAACAGACTGTAATAACCCAGATTTTTGGTAGAATTAAAACTTTTCTTATTATGATTAAGTGCATTAGTGAATAATGATTTCAACGAGCCGTGGTTGTGATGAATGGATATTACTTTGGATAATGATCCCGATATATATGTGTATTTTCAGAATAGAGTAATTCAATGGTTGTGGACATAGATAAGAATAATCTATCGTCCAGGAAATGAACTAATGAACCCTAGGGGGAGATGAGAAATGAGTTAGTGTGACAACCATAATTTCTGGATTTGAGAGAAGTTTTCACTTTTTGATGAATAGTACTTTTTATACGTGAGTAGTAATTTGTATGGATGAATAATGATTTTGTAAGTTGGAAAACTTTTCATGTCATCCTATGTACGGGACGTGGTATGGATGTTTCGAAGTCATATTAGGAATCCACGGAGGAAATGAGTGTATGTAAAGACGATCGGAATTCAGAAATTCCAATTTTAATTCAGGCGTAATATTTGACCGAGTAGGGAATTATATATCAGTGTTATCAAGAAATGAGATATTAAATTTGAGAAATTGAGGATTTAATATTTTGGAATTTTATTATAATTGATTTGAGAATTTAAGACGAAAACCACTGAGACAGTGAAACGAGCGTTTTAGAAACCGCTAAGCTTTATAACGAGATAAAGCGAATAAATTATGGAATTGGGATTGAGTTCATAAAAAGATTAAATATCCTACATGATCATCAAGAAAATTATATCAAGTGGATTAAATGATTTAATCAAGGATTAAATCAAACCAATTTAGAAGTTAAGTGATTTAAATCACTTAAATCAAACAAGAAACAAAACAAATATCTGCCAAGCTTATCTAAGACTCTTTGCTCAAGCCCCAAGGGGATCAACACAGCCACACACATCTGATAATATCAAGATATTATGTCCATAAAGTGGTTTTACAAGTCAAGATGGGTGTGAAGGAAAGAAGAGATCAAGAACAACCAAGTTCTCCAAAACTGCCCACCATGAACCAAGTTCTCCATACTTAAATCACCAAAATTTAACCATAGCTTCTCCATTCCATGGGTAACATTCGTTCAAAATTTCATGGCCAACAAAGGAGTGTAGCCTAGTCAAATACCTCCCCCAAGTTGAAGAAACCAAACTGCCCTGTTCTTGACAGTTTCTGCCCCGATTTTCAAACGGCCATATCTCCTCCATTTATCAATGAAATCATGTTTTCCTTAACTTGTTGGAAAGGTATTGAGATTCTCTACAACTCTTCTTCAGGAGCCTCGTCCAGAAAAGCAAGGTAAGGCCCTCATTTTTGTAGTTCTTTGAAGAGGTGAATAGTAACTCCGAAATTATTAAGTTGTATTCTTGTTTTGATGATCAAGATTTAGCTTACTAAGGACTTTCTAAGGTTTATTGGAGGATTGTCAAGTTTTGTTAGTGTTATTAGAGCATCAAGGAAGGTATAAACCTCAAGCTTACTTTGTTATATTATGAGTTATATGCTAAGTTTTAAGATGGTTTCAAGATGTGTTCATGTTAGTGTACTTAGAGATTGTTTGGCC
Source organism: Kitagawia praeruptora (assembly GCA_037693485.1). Classification (NCBI taxonomy): domain Eukaryota; kingdom Viridiplantae; phylum Streptophyta; class Magnoliopsida; order Apiales; family Apiaceae; genus Kitagawia; species Kitagawia praeruptora. Next base: position 120,793,685 of record CM075352.1, read on the forward strand.
TTGTTTTAATATGAAAAATGGTGGGTGTTGGATTGTAGCCACACCACTGACTTTAGAGACATGCGTAGGTTGTTTGTTGAGGTTATGGATGTATGGTATGCCCGGTGTGGCTTGGTTATGTTGTGACAAAGTGGAAACGTCCGAGTAATAGCCGTCATAATGGCGAAATTTTGTTAACCCCAGAGACCATAGGACTATTTTGAGACTCACCACTGCCTATGGTTATAAAGATATGATTGTCTAGTTTGTTTTTCCGAAAGAATCGAGTTAAAAGAGTTTACGGTTTAGGAGTTATGCTAGTTTTAGTGAAAGTGGTTCAAAGGATTTTATCGCAGAAATGTAACTACTTTGATGCTAAGTTCCAGACCCTTAATAGTCGAATTAGAATGTGAAATTTGGTGATAAAATGTGAAAGACAGTTGGAAAGGTGTGTGCGAAGATTTCAAGTTAAAGGATTATTTTCTGATTTTATAAAAATGCTTAAGCCAAGGTTGCGCAATCGAAAACCCCTAGGAACGTGACTTAGAAATCAACTTTATAAGTGATTAAGTATAACTTGAATTCGAGGACCGGTTTCGAACCAAACTTATGAATTAAGTATTTGTCGACTAACATGTACTTAGTATGAGCCTAAAGCGAGCTAGTAATAGGGATGGGAATCGGGTCGGATAGGCTCGGATATGGCAATATCCATATACATACCCGAAAATTTATCCAATACCCGAATCCGATCCGAACCCGAAAAATACCCGAAAATTGAAATCCAAATCGGATCCAACGGATTTCGGATCGATTCGGATATACCCGAAACCCGAAAATGATGTATAGTTTTATTTATTTTTTTGATATTTTAAATCTATTTTTTAACATCAATATAACTTCAAAGATATAACTTCAAATGAAAACGAGATGTGTTGACGGGGAAGATGATTCGGAGGAGTGGTGGGTGTGGGGGGAGAGATAGACACAAAGTATGTGTCTATAGGTGTATCGAAAGATGGGTTGCTTGGGGTTGAGGTTGGGAAGCTGAGGAAGCGGTGGGTGGTGTTTTTGTTGTGGTTGGGAAGGGTGGTCATCGGCGGTGAAGGGGTGTGTCGGAAGGGGGAAGAGGTTGTTTGTGTTTTGTTTGGAAGTCACAAGAGACGGCCTCACAAAAAAAAAGGCAAACCAATCTTTGTTGTGTGTTAGTGTGTATGTATATATCTAAATGGTTTTAAACCCTAATAGGCCAAAGGCACTATGGCCTTATTAGAGCCCAATATGTATAATATGTATTTATAATATACATTTATATATAATTTATAAATTATAAAATATAATAAATAAAATTCTGGTATTTTTCGGATTTCGGGTTCGGGTCGGGTTTTGATCGGGTTTCGGGTTTCGGATCGGGTTTCGGCTCGGTATACATGAAATCCATATCCATATCCAAAATCTTTCGGGTTTAAAATTTAAATCCATATCCAAATCCAAAAAATCGGGTTCAGATCGGATAAAAAATCGGATTTCGAATCGGGTATCTGTCGGATCGGATTTTTTTCCCTTCCCTAGCTAGTAATGCCTTGGTTGTGTTTCGCTTGTGTCTTTAATCGTTGATTTATAAGTGGATTATCCAGGGGATTAATCGTACGTTTTCTTTGACTTTCTCTAGATTATCCGACATCGTCGCGAACCCCTAACACTTCTCAAGCATCATGCAAGTTTTGTAAATCTATACTTTGAAGTATTGATTATATAATACTGCTTTTGCCATGTATATTGTTATACAGTTTTGCGATATCTTATTTCTGTTGAAATAGAATTTGACCTTGGGATTATATACGATCTTTTGAGTTAAGTATTTATGAACCGGTATACCTTGTAGCTCTAGTTATAAGAGCGTATTCATTGTTTTCGACTCTAAACCGGGAGTCGGTATTTTCTGATATAGAGTTAGTCGTGGAAACCCGGAGGGATTCCAACAGCAGATTATTATTTATTTTGAGGAATGTGATTTATAAACATTAATTATATGTCCATAAAGTATTAATAACTTTGAAACCATTCGAGGATTGTTATTTAAATATGATATCATTCGAGGAATTGTTTTTGCTTACTATATCTTTCGAGGAATGTTGTTTGAGTAGTATCTCAGTCGAGGAATGTTTTATTTAATTAATGGACATTAATTTAAATATTTATGAGATAATAAATATTCCTTGAATATTTATTTAATTCTTTTAACTAAGCTTTAAAATATATTACTTCGTTCAAGTATTATCTTCGATCTTCGAATTATATGTGCATTATTTTTTAGCCTTATAATGATTATTTTTATCAAGCAAGGTTCTCAAAACTCTATTCTTTATTCCAAATTTATCTTCCACATTATAAGGGAAGCTTACTTGAGGGATGTTATATATTTTGTTTGACTACTCGGCATACATCTTTTGAAACTATTATTTTATTCGCAACTTGATTGCCATTCATCAATTGAATCATTTGTTACTTCCTTATTATTCGAGGGGTAAGTTTATGGGAACAAGTCGAGATCCATTAACAAGCATCAGCTTGGGAAATATTGGTGAATTTTCCTTTCCAACTAGATACGACTACTTTGTGGAGTCCTATCAACAAGCATTATACTTGGGGAAAGGGGGACGAACTTTACGTTTCAGAGTCATGGATTATTCGAACTAGGAGTATTTGTGTAAGAGGGTGTGGGATAATCCATCATTAAAACTGGTATAAGAGGTTGTGGGACAGTCCATCCTGGAAATAGGGTCCGAGTGGTGCCGGTCCCAACTATGCAAAACCGTTGGCTAGGGAGATCCGGCGTATGGTGGTGTCCATATGTTCTTCCTTCTACATGTAGAGAAACAAATTTTGAGATGCACAACCTGTGATTGATCATCGTAAGGTGGTGTCATCTGGCGCGACATACTCCAGTATTAGTTCATCATCCAAATTTATTTATTTTCTGCAATATGTATTGAAGAGATGTATCAATCATGTTGGCAGGGTTTGGAAAATGTTCAAAACTAAAAGTTACATTGAATCACCTTGTAACTTCATCTTTTATCTTCTATTTGATGACTCTGTTGATACCTTACATAACAGGAGTTGTGATAAGGAGGTTGTTTATATTGAATCACCTTATAACTTTATCTTTTAACTTATATGTTGATATTCTGCTTATACTTTATATAGCAAATATTTTTACAGAAAGGTTATATTGAATTACCATGTAACTTCATCTTTTATATTATACTAGAACCACTACACCATAAACGACCTACGACCACATCTAGAGCATATGTTGCCTTTGGATATGTTGCCTTTGTCATGCATGTTTTTGGCTATTACAACATTATCATTTTAATGTTGCCTTAGGTAGCAAAAATATGTTGGCATAGAATAAAAGTGTTGTGATGTTGCTGTAGGTATCAAATTATGTTGCCATAATTTTGTAATGAACAAAATGTTACATTTTCTACTAAAAATAAAAGTTTAACGTTTTTTCACATGGAAATTAATTTATATGGATAAAAATAATCAAGAAGTTTTTGTAAAAATTAAGAATATTTCAGTAAAAGTGAATATTTCAATAAAAATGTTAAAACATTTTAATATGAATAATTTTATTTTTATATTCATTAAATCTTATTAAACAAAATTTTTAAAATGATTTTTTTCAAAATATATTTTAATATATCACTAAAATAAAAATATTTTTATATATAATTAAAAATATTTGAATCAAATTATGTCAAAGGAATCATTTAGCAAAAAAAATGAATTGAAATTTAATGAAAAAAAATTCCTAAATAAATAAAAAAATAAGATAAAGTTAGTAAAAAAAATTGAAAATCTGGCCTAAAAATTGGTGAGCGGCAAAAATACCGCCCAACCAATTTTAGACCCGCTAAGTTTTCAGACACGAATAATTTTGAAACAATGACATAAATACCACAATTTTAACAATTTTGTACGAAAATAACGAATTTGGGGAGGTGTGGCCAAAACTACCCATGAGTTACGCATTGGGCAATGGGGTAATATAAAAAAAAATTCTTCTATTACCCAACATTCAGATGCGTAATAAATTTAAAAATTTAATCTATTACCCCTTTGGAGAATGCGTAATATCTATTACACATTCTCCAAATGCGTAATAGGCGCCGCCAGGGAACCTATTACCCCTTTTTTAAATGCGTAACTAATATAGAACCTATTACCCTCATCTCAAATGCGTAATAGATCGGTATTTTTGGCCACCATCATCATTTTGTGATATTCTTGTAATGACACTGTACTATTTGTGGTATTTATGTCCAAAGCCCAAGTTCATACAAATAATTTCTCTGCTCTCGCTCTTTCTCGTCTGTCTCTGGTCTCTTCTCTCTCCGCTCACACAGTTCACTTTCCTCTCTCATGTCTTTCTCTCCTCTCTCTCTTCTCTCTCACATTCTGTGTTATATTTAAACTTTCATATTCTTTGGTCTCACATCTATCAATTGGTTCAATTAGTTCTATTCGGGACTTTAATTCACTAATTTGGGGCTTTTTTATGTTCTCATGATTAATTTCAAGTTAGGGATTTAGATGGCAGGTCAATTTGGGGCTTGATTATTGGGTTCAATTTGGGACTTTGAAATTAATGTTTCAATGGTGTTCGATTTGGGGGCTCGATTTTAAGGTATTTCCATATCTTATGTTTTCGAAGTATTTGGACTTATGTTTTGTGAGTACGTTTTATGTGCAGGTTACTACAAGTGACGGGTATATTTTGAGTCACGGTTCAGAATTTCAATTATATATCAGTAGATTTCATGGGACCTTGTTTATGTATAAACACTACGCCATAAACGCACAAATGCAACGCCATGTTTATTGTTGCTTTAGGCCAAAAAAGCATTGCGTTAGACCAAATGCAACACCAGGGGGCGTTGCATCCGCCACCGTCCTGTTAGACCCCCTAAGACAACGCTTTTTGGCATCTAAAGCAACATCAATAAGCGTTGCATCTGACATATAATGCAACACCAGAGCATTCAAATGCAACACCAAAAGGGCGTTGCATTTGACATTAGATAAAATTACAATTCCACGTCACTAAGTGGGTCCCACTAGCTTGCCACATCATCAATGGGTCCAGCTGGCATGCCATGTCAGCAACAGTCCAGTTGGCATGCCACGTCAGCAACAGTCCAGTTGGCATGCCACGGCAGCATGTTGGGGCCCACTTGCCATGTCAGCATGTGGGGCCCACGTGCCATGTCAGCGATGGGGCCATGCCACGTCAGTAGTGGGTCCCACGTGCCACATCAGCATGTGGGCATCAGCATGTGGGGGCCCACATGCCACGTTAGCAGTGGGTCCCACGTGCCACATCAGCACAAGGGCCCATAACCATGTAATGCAACGCTTTTATTTGCTTTTTAAAACACTATAATCTTATCAAATGCAACACTATATTTACCAAATGCAACACTAAAATATCTAATGCAACACTAAAAATATCAAATGCAACGCTTTAATTAAAATTTATGCAATATTCTGTTTATTACATAAAGAAACCCATCAAAATACATTCAAAGGCATTCAAAGCCATGCAAAACATTCAACCAGCCACCAAATAGTTACAATCATCCACGCCAACATCATACAAATACCTAATAAAACCATTACAAATACATCCAAAAGGAATCCAACATAATTCTAAACTAACAAAGCACATACGATTAAGTCTAAATTTTAAAAGTACGAAATGACCCTATTTATGTATTAGGGCCAATCAACTTCTCTTTGCTTCTCGTTCGCTTCAACAAGTGAGCATGAGACACTAGCACAAAATGAGCTACCTCTAGACTTGTTGGCATAACACAAGGGCAACCAAGAATGTGAGTTTTGAAAATATCTCCATATCTGCAAACCAATTACAAATGATTAATTTAAGGAAAGTTCCACCACCTCTTCGATGTTGCAAATATATTGATGCAACAGAAGAATAATACAGTTAGGACTAAAACCATTTTTTCTTCATCGCAAACAGAACATTAGGATTATCAGAGTACATCTAGAAAAGTACTAGTTAGAACTTGAAGTAATCACGCCATATCAATTCAAACAGAACCCTGTAAAGCATTAAACAACATTTATTTACAAACTTTTAGTACGGCCAAACTTCCAGAGTGACTGAAAGAAAAGCAAAAGATGGATATGTAAATATTGGGACTGGAATTAAATCTAAATCTTAGAATTGAGAGATTCTGTTCACGAAATGGATGGACTGCTCCATAATTTAGAAAGAGATGTGCATTTTCCTTTATATATTTACAACATGTTGGAAGCGTAGTTTTAACAAAAGAGTAAAACTCACTTTTAAACATAAAGAAAATAAACTGAGAGGGATATTGGGATACCAGTAGGTGGAATCATTTGAACGTCTCTCCTTTTCATGTCTCTTTACCTTTAATTAAAATATTAACGGTTAAAGACATGATCAGTATCTTTCATTAGCCCAAGTAATACAGTAAATGCAATGGACATAATTATATAGCTTACCTCTTCATATATAATGCGAGGGGAAATGCTTCCGGAAGCTAACCAAGGAGAAAACTTTGTGGAGTAGTCAGGTCCCAACATCCCATTCCGGATCTCTTTATATATCCGTAGAAAATTCTGGATAAATTGTTATGCTAATAGAATTTAAACACCAACTTTGTAACAAACTACCTATCTTTCATAATTTTCTCATATTGATATCTTTGCAGCATGTCATTTTAACTGACTAATGTCACAGGGACAGAAAGTGTACTTGCCTTCTTCCAGAAATATTCATGTATCCTTGTCAGGGCAGCAGTTTCATCCCCAACAAACCTCATTCCTTTTCTGATCTGCATAATTGGAATGATATTCATGTCAAGTGAATATGTAATAGTAATTGAACTTGTTTTATCTTATGCACTTCTTACACAAAAATTTAAGCTACCTTCTCTTCATGGCTGCCCAGTTCACTAATTGCAGGAACACGTCCCCAGTCCTCAATGTCAGGTGGGGGAGCTAGTGACGTTGAGATCAGGCATATGAACGAGGGGACACCAAATTATGAGATAACTATACCTTACAAAACTGAGTATAAACGTCTGGTAAATTGCTACAATCACATGGGTCCAAGGTGCATACAAAAAAATAGATAATTGGCCAATTATATTTGGGACATAGCATGTACTATATCAAGCCACACACAAATCAAGTTGGACCTTTTTTTTTATCTCTGCTCAAGTTAGCTAATACCTAACATTATAAGTGATGTCAGACTAATCTTAATCACCAAATAGTTTATGTCAAATTTGTTCAAATGTATCAAAAGATGTAACGACCGGGAAAATTTCGTGTATTTTATTATGTGAAAATATGTTTTTAGTTGATTTTATTGTGTTTCAGTTTATTTTTAATGCATTTAAACGTGTTACGATTTTTATTAAATAGGGAAATGATCCCATACGTGTTATGTGACTTCTGTGTAGCTTAGATAATTTTATTCCATTTTTCTGTAATTTTTATATTTTTAGAATACAATTATTTCGCGTTTTAATTTTCGGATCCAGCCCCTATACTGAATCTGAAGCCTTGTTTTTGATAAAATTATTTTTATATAATGATAGGATATTTAAAGATGCATTATTTTGTAATTTTTGTAATATTCATAATTTTTGGAAAATTTTGGCATATATATTATATTTGTTTAAAAATAAAAATTTTACATTTTTATCCCATAAAAATTATTTTTAAGGCTTAACAATTTTAATTAGGGGTTAAAAATATTTTTGGGGTATTAATTTTGATTTAATATAAATAGCAGCTGATTTTATTTAATTAATCAAAATAATCAAAAAATCAGATTTTTTGATTTTTATTTTCTGTAAAATCTGGAAAAATAGTTCTTGGTGTTCTTGAGGATTAATCGGGCTTTTGACAGTGATTCCGGCATCCAAATCGTTCATGTGGGTAACCAAACTGAAGCTCTTGATCTCTACTACATGTTTATGTGTGTTTTAACATCATAAATTGCTTGAATCGGAAATTTATAATTTTGGTTTAATATTCGAATTTTCTCGAATTTATTGTGAATCATACAGTGATTTGTTGTTGATATGGTTAGTATCTATAGATTGTATATAATCTCAGGAGCATCATGATAATTTTTGTTTGATTTTTAGTATCTTAAAACTCGAAATCGAATTTTGTGGGGGTGAGAATAATTTTCAATTTTCCGGATTGATTGTTGATTGTTTGATGATTTTGATGATTGATATAAGTCATTGAACTCCTAAGCTTCGTTTTGGAATATAGAACGTATGATTTGGTGTCCGATTTAGAGTTCGTCGGTTTTGATTTTGAAGGTCGCCGGATTATTTCGGTTTTGGCCGGATTTTTGGTTTGGTTAATTCTGGAAATGAATGAATGGTATGGTTGTGTTTGGGGGATGATTTGGAACGATTTTAAGCTTAAAAACGTAACAAATGGTACGTTTTGGTAGTTACCGGAGTGTGGCCGGAAATCAGTCGCCGACGTGAATAGTATTTTGGGGGGGGGTGTTCTGTAAGTCTTCCAGGAGGAAGACGATGTTGATTTTAAAAAAAAAAATATTATTACTTTTATTTACTTTATTTATTTTTATTTACTTTTATTTACTTTTAATTACTTTATAATCTTGAATTTAATTATAAATTTCAGAAATTTTATTTTCTGAAAATGTTTTATAAATCTAGAATTTATTTCTGAATTTTATTTTAATTATTTCTTTATTTATTTGTTTTTAATTCAAAAATAATTAAGAATTAAATTCTTTTAATTATGTTAATTAATCTCAAATAATGATTTAATTAATTTGATTATCTAATAAATGTAATTATTTATTAGATAATTTTATTAATTAATTATTACTTGATTCTAATTAATTTATTTAGGATTATTAACTGATTTTCTGTTTAAAAGTGATTTAAAATGAAATAAAATTGTTTTAAATCCTAAAAATAATCCGGGAACGGTAAAAATAGTTTTAAAATTCTAAATTTATTTATAAACCCGGATTTGATAATTATAAAAATATTTTGGTGATCCAATAATTACCAGAGGGTTTATTAATAATCCTTTTTGATTCGGGAAGGGTTATTTAAATCTTTTAAAATTCTTTTAATTATTTTAAAAATACTTTTAAACATGATAATAATAATTTGAGTGCTCCTTTGTCTGTAAGTCGTATCTGCTACGTGATTATGTGTGTGCATGCTCTATACATGTTATTAATTGTGTTAAATATTTACTCGGCAGCGATACAACGTACGGGTAGACACTAAAACCGAGGTTTGATTTGTATTTGGTCTTATGCCTACCTAGCTAGATGTTAAAATAGCATGTTTTAATGTAGAAGTGGGAGAAACCCTAGCTAGTGGGCAGAGTTACCTGCAGTATTCGTAGAAGTGAGGAAACCTTAGCCAGCGAGCATAGCTTACCAGTCACATATTCAGGCAAGTATTTTCCCCTTGATCATCTTATACACTGTTTATTTTATGTTCATTGATTCATATCATGATGAATAGCTATTGTTCAGAGCTATTTGTGATTCTTAAATATTTTTGTGCGAACACAGTTGCTCGATATTGTACCCTTGATGTGGGGAATTGTTTAAGATAAACTCTTCATATCCTTATTATAGTATTAAATAATAAGGATGTGAACTGTATGTGAAACTAAGCATTTCCTGTTGAATTCGGAAATTGCTCTATTGGATTGGAAAATGGTAAAGCGTAGGAGGCCACGTTGAGTAGTTGGTCCAGCTATATTTAAGGAGGATATGGTAACCATTCCATCTTCCTATAGGCTAACATTACTTGCCTATTTTGGTACCCTCAAGAAATCCGAATTATAACACGGGTGCCGTAACGTACCGGTGATTATAAAGGGTCTCATTGCTTATGAACCTGATCAGGGGGCAATGGTGTTTTGTGTTTCAGTTTTATATCCAATCCATAACGCCCGAATGGCTATTATATATTGTGAATTGGCAGATGATTCATTTTTATGGCATGCCAAATGATTTCAGTTATGGTTTTAATTATATCACAGTTGTTGTTTCAGTTTGCTCTATAAACTGTTTTACATTTCAGTTCGTATCATGCAGCACTTATCCTGTTTTATTATAAAATTGTTTATATATACTTGCTGGGCATTTCTTTGGCTCACTCTTGTTTTCACAAAACCTTTCCAGAGGAGCAGTATGTTTCCGACCAGCCGTTCGGACCATATTAGAGAGGGGCAGAGTGGCCGTGTGTCTGCACCCCAGACCTTACAGGTATTCGCGGGTTACTGTTGGCGCTAGTTAGAATTTTAAATAAAATGGGATGTAATAATAAAACGTTACTAGACTGGATTTAGGTTGAGTTTATTTATGGTTTGTAATAAGTGAGTATGTTACTTTTGGGCTGTAACTGCTTAGTTTCATACAATAACCTGTTTGCGATCTTTGGTTTGCGGGGTCAGTTGCGCATTCTGATTTATTTTATTAGTTGTGATTGGTTGGTGACCCCCGGATCTAGACCCCGGATTTGGAGGGTGTCACAGTTGGCATCAGAGCTGACAGGTTATAGTCACTGAAATAAGCAGAGATATAGCCCATGAATAATTAGGGAGATCACATGAGATAGGATTACGTTCTTACGGTACACGTTGCGTTTGACTTTAGTCTAAGCCTAAGTCGTGAGATGATTTGTGATATTATGTTACTGGGTTACGCAGGTTCCTGTTATGGTGACTACGCCGACTCCGGTGATTGCACCTCAGCCTATGCCATGCCTAGAGCCAGTTACGCTACCACTATTTCCACCAGTGGACTTGCCATATACCACCGCTCTTATGGATCCAGACCAACCAGTGATGGGGTTAGATTACTGGATGGGTTGGGAGTGTCCGATGGGGCTACTTGATCCTATACCACCAGTTCCCGTTCCGGTGTTGATTCCTGATCAGCAGCAGGGGATCGAGGCGCTACCTGCTGTGCCTGAGTTGCATCGATCTGGTGCACTGGCAGCTATGGTAGGATTCTTTATGCCAGCAGAGTTCACGGATCATTCCGATCCTACTGTACAGGGTCCTTATGTACCTCTTCCACCAGTCATACCTTGGCACCAGATGCCACCAGGAGAGGAGCGAGTGCAGGCATTGATAGAGGAGGTTACAGGTGGAGCGGAGGCCCAGTCTAGCGGCCATATTGGTGCACCACGCACCGTTCCATTGAGTGAGTACCGTGAGCTTTGGGAGGCATTCGACTTTGTGAGAGGGCAGAATGTGGAGCTGCGTAGGATGGGAGATCATCGTATCACAGACTCCGAGCTTCGACATAACCTCCGAGAGATGATAGCAGCCGGTTCCTATGAGGTGGAGGCGATGTTGCTGGGTGAGTCATCAGGTACTGTTGATTATCGTCGGGCATACCACATCCTCCAGAGGATGTTGTCGGATCTTCAGGAGATGGTAGGGCCCAGCTGGGACTAGATGTTGTGGGACAGAGCCCTGGGAGAAGCATATGCTACCTGTGTTTGTTTGGTTTCGGTTGTCTGTAAGATATTGTGTGTGTACTAATAGTAGTTTATTGGTAGAATAAGTCGGGAATTTTGTCGTGTATAACTGACAGTCTAGTTGGTATGGTAGGGTAACCGTGATATGGTGTTAGATAACCTGACTAGTAGTCATGTATAATTATGAGTGTGCAATTATATATTAGTAGTACTTTTGTAGTGATACGACTATCGATTCCCTCCAGCATGCACTTATTTATTTTTCAGCATTCAAGTGAATTAGTGATTGGGTGACATGAGTTGATAAATATTCTTGATTCATGTTTCTTTTCAATGAGTATCTATCAAAAACATGTTTATTCAATTACTAAGGAACTTGTGTGTTTCCTCTACCAGATTATGGATAATCAGCAACCAAATGGTAATCACGCGGGAAACACGAATAATAATCAGAACTTTGGGGAGCAGGGCAATATCAATATGATGCAGCAAATGTTGGAACTATTCCGGCAACAGACCGAGAATCTCACTCGCCAGTAGCAGCAGCCACCGGCACCCCAAGCAGTAACATTTAAAACTTTTCAGTCAGTTAAACCCCCAGAGTTCCAGGGGTCAGCGGACCCAGTAGAGGCTCGAGCATGGTTAAAAGAAATAGAGAAAGCTCTTGCACTTGTGAATGTAGAAGAGAATAAAAAGACCGAGTTTGTGAGTTACTTTCTGAAAGGGGAAGCGAACTACTGGTGGGAAGCTAGGAAGGCTTTGGAAGGAGTAGGGGTAACCCCATGGGAAAGATTTAAAGAGTTGTTTCTGGAAAAGTATTATCCCCGCTTTATGCAGAATCAGATGGAGATTAAATTTTTGGAATTAAAACAAGAAGGCAATGCCACTGAGTATGAGGCAAAGTTTACAGAGTTAGCCAGGTTTGTTCCAGACTTGGTGGATACTGAAGAGAAGCGGGCAAGGAGATTTCAGCAGGGTTTGAAGCCGTGGCTCCGTAGCCGGGTAGCTGCTTTTGAGTTAACCACCTATTCGTCTGTGGTCCAGAAGGCACTGATTATTGAAGGAGAGAGTGAGAGCTCCAACAAAGAAAGGGAAGGCAAAAAGAGGAAATTTAATAATCAATCAGGAAGTTCGTTCCAGGGGAGAGTGCAAAATAACTTTAGTTACAGACCGGCATTCCAGCCGAGAGGCAATGGGAGACCCGGAAACGGAATCCAAAATCTTGGTAATCAAGGGAATCGATTTCCGAATATCAATCAACAGCAAGGAAATCGGTTTCCGAGCAACAATCAATCGCAAGGAGGTCGATTTGCGAACAACAATCAACAACGAGGGATGCGACCACCCCTACCAGCATGTGGAATTTGTGGAAGGAATCATGAAGGTCCATGCAATCTGCATAACATAGTATGCTTTCGGTGTGGCAAGAAAGGGCATTACGCCAGTAAGTGCAATGCACCAATAGCTAGTTGGACTGGGTGTCAGAAATGTGGGAACAAAGGGCATCTCACTAAGGATTGCACGATCAACCTTAATCCGGGAAACCAGAATAAAGCTACAGGGACAAATAATGCGGGACAGCCAAGGGCTCGGGTTTTCAATATGACTATGACCGATGCAGAGCAGAACTCTGATGTTATTGCAGGTACACTTTCCATAAACTCTACTAATGCCAAAGTACTTATTGATTCAGGAGCTACTAAATCTTTTATTTCGGAAGAGTTTGCGAGTAAGCTAGAATGTGAATGTCAATTATTAAGCGAAGCTCTAGTAATAGAGATAGCTAATCAGGATCGTATACCCGTTAAGCAAATATATCCAGCTTGTGAGATCGAAATATCCGGGCAACATTTTTATGCCAACTTGATTCCTTTCAAGTTGGGGGAATTTGAGGTTATACTAGGGATGGATTGGTTGACAAAGTATAATGCCCAGATTGATTGTAAAAAGAAGGAGTTAAAATTGAAGCTAGACGGGGATATAGACGTGGTGTTTTACGGGCAGAAACAAGCAAAGAAACTCTTGACCATGATGCGAGCTAAACGATTGTTGCGACATGGATGCGAAGCATACTTAGCTTATGTAATGGATACTGATAAGGAAGTGCCACAGATAGAACATATTCCGGTAGTGAATGAATTTTTGGACGTCTTTCCTGAAGAATTACCAGGCCTACCTCCAGACAGAGAAATTGAGTTTGCTATTGATTTGGCACCAGGTACTGAGCCAATATCGAAAGCTCCGTACAGAATGGCACCAGTGGAAATGAAGGAATTGGCCAAGCAATTGCAGGAACTACTAGACAAAGGGGTGATTAAACCCAGCGTATCACCATGGGGCGCACCAGTATTGTTTGTGAAAAAGAAGGACGGAAGCATGCGACTTTGTATTGACTACCGGGAGCTAAACAAGCTGACGATTAAAAACAAGTACCCACTACCGAGGATTGATGACTTGTTTGACCAGTTAAAGGGCGCAGTATGGTTTTCTAAAATCGACTTGCGATCGGGATATCACCAGTTGAAGATCAAGGCAGTCGATATTCCTAAGACAGCATTCCGCACGAGATATGGGCATTACGAGTTTTTAGTTATGCCCTTTGGGCTGACTAATGCACCAGCCGCTTTCATGGATATGATGAACAGAGTTTTCAAGAAATATCTGGATAAATTCGTGATTGTTTTCATAGATGATATCTTGATATACTCCAAGTCAGAGGAGGAACATGCAGAGCACTTGAGAACAGCTTTAGAGATTCTGCGGAAAGAGAAGCTATATGCCAAATTTTCGAAATGCGAGTTTTGGTTAAGGGAGGTACAATTCTTGGGGCACGTTGTCACCAACGAAGGAATTAAAGTGGATCCAGCTAAGATCGAAGCCATTATGAATTGGGAGCAACCAAGAACACCAACCGAAGTCCGAAGTTTTCTGGGATTAGCTGGATATTACAGGAGGTTTGTTAAGGATTTTGCTAAAATAGCGGCATCTTTAACTAAACTCACCCGGAAGAATGAGAAATTTGAATGGAACGAGAAGTGCGAGCAAAGTTTCCAGGAATTAAAGAAGCGATTGATAACCGCACCAGTGTTAGTTCTACCCAACGAAAGTGGAAACTTTGTAATTTTCAGTGATGCATCTCAGAAGGGATTAGGGTGTGTGTTAATGCAGGACGGCAAGGTAATTGCTTACGCATCCAGGCAACTCAAGATTCACGAACGAAAGTATCCTACGCATGATCTGGAATTGGCAGCAATTGTTTTTGCACTAAAACTTTGGAGGCATTATTTATACGGAGAGAAGTGTGAAATCTTCACGGATCACAAAAGCTTGAAATATATTTTCACTCAGAAGGAGCTAAACATGAGACAACGACGGTGGTTGGAGTTGATCAAGGACTATGATTGTACCATTAGCTATCATCCAGGCAAGGCCAACGTAGTGGCAGATGCACTAAGCCGGAAGGAAAGGTTAAATCTCTTAACCTCCTCCGAGGAGTTACTCAAGGAATTCGAGAAATTGGAGATAGAGGTCCATACATCAGAAGCAGCCAGTGAAGTATTGTATGCCATGACCTTTCAGCCAGTATTATTAGAAAAGATCCGTAGATGTCAAGAACATGTAATGGAGCAAGACAAAGCAAAATTAACTGGAGAAGAAATCAGGAGTCAAAAGGATGATAAAGGAATTCTAAGATTTTCTTCACGTATATGGGTACCTAATGTCGTGGAACTGAAGGATGAAATCTTGCGTGACGCCCATAACTCCAGGTATTCTATTCACCCTGGTAGTACCAAGATGTATAGAGATTTGAAGCAATATTTTTGGTTGCCCGATATGAAGAAAGAAATTGCAGAATACGTCAGCAAATGCTATACCTGTCAGAGAGTTAAAGCCGAGCATCAAAGGCCAAGTGGATTGCTACAACCTTTGGAAATTCCAGAATGGAAATGGGAGCATCTTGCAATGGATTTTGTAGTAGGACTTCCGAAGACTCAATCGAACCATGATGCAATCTGGGTAATCATTGATCGGTTGACCAAATCAGCACATTTCCTTCCAATCAACGAAAGATTTTCGCTAGAGAAACTGGTTCAACTATATTTGAAAGAGATCGTAGTACGACACGGAGTTCCTGTATCTATAGTATCTGATCGAGATCCTCGTTTCAATTCAAGATTCTGGAGGCAATTTCAAGAAAGTTTAGGAACCAAACTAAATATGAGTACGGCATATCATCCTCAAACGGACGGGCAAAGCGAGAGGACAATCCAGACCATAGAAGATATGTTAAGGGTGTGTGTTCTGGATTTTAAAGGTAACTGGGATGAGCACTTACCATTGGTGGAGTTCTCGTACAACAATAGCTATCATGCCAGCATTGGAATGCCACCATATGAAGCTCTTTACGGGAGAAGATGTAGATCTCCGGTGTACTGGGAAGAAGTAGGAGAACGCACAATCTTGGGTCCAGAATTACTGCAACAGACGAAAGAAAAGATCGGATTAATACAGAAAAGATTAATCGCTGCTCAAGATCGACAGAAGAAATATGCAGATCAAAGCAGGAAGGACCAGAATTTTGAAGTCGGAGAATTGGTATTGCTGAAAGTATCGCCATGGAAAGCCGTAACTAGATTTGGGAAAAGAGGTAAACTCAAACCAAGATATGTGGGACCGTTCGAGATACTGAAGAAGGTAGGGAAGCTTGCTTATGAATTAGCTTTGCCGCCACACATGCAGAACATCCATAACGTATTCCATATATCAATGCTGAGAAAGTACAATCCTGATCCCATGCACGCGATAGAATATGAACCTGTAGATATTCAACCTGACTTATCTTTTGTTGAGCGACCAGTTGAGATATTAGATCATAAGAATAAGGTATTAAGGAATAAGACAATACCTCTAGTTAGGGTATTATGGAGGAATCCCTTGGTTGAGGAATCAACATGGGAAGTAGAAAGTGAAATGCGAGCTCAGTATCCGCACTTATTTTCTTAAGTGGGATTCTGGGGGCAGAATCCTTATAAGGGGGGAAGGATGTAACGACCGGGAAAATTTCGTGTATTTTATTATGTTAAAATATGTTTTTAGTTGATTTTATTGTGTTTCAGTTTATTTTTAATGCATTTAAATGCGTTACGATTTTTATTAAATAGGGAAATGATCCCATACGTGTTATGTGACTTCTGTGTAGCTTAGATAATTTTATTCCATTTTTCTGTAATTTTTATATTTTTAGAATACAATTATTTCGCGTTTTAATTTTCGGATCCAGCCCCTATACTGAATCTGAAGCCTTGTTTTTGATAAAATTATTTTTATATAATGATAGGATATTTAAAGATGCATTATTTTGTAATTTTTGTAATATTCATAATTTTTGGGAAATTTTGGCATATATATTATATTTGTTTAAAAATAAAAATTTTACATTTTTATCCCATAAAAATTATTTTTAAGGCTTAATAATTTTAATTAGGGGTTAAAAATATTTTTGGGGTATTAATTTTGATTTAATATAAATAGCAGCTGATTTTATTTAATTAATCAAAATAATCAAAAAATCAGATTTTTTGATTTTTATTTTCTGTAAAATCTGGAAAAATAGTTCTTGGTGTTCTTAAGGATTAATCGGGCTTTTGACAGTGATTCCGGCATCCAAATCGTTCATGTGGGTAACCAAACTGAAGCTCTTGATCTCTACTACATGTTTATGTGTGTTTTAACATCATAAATTGCTTGAATCGAAAATTTATAATTTTAGTTTAATATTCGAATTTTCTCGAATTTATTGTGAATCATACAGTGATTTGTTGTTGATATGGTTAGTATCTATAGATTGTATATAATCTCAGGAGCATCATGATAATTTTTGTTTGATTTTTAGTATCTTAAAACTCGAAATCGAATTTTGTGGGGGTGAGAATAATTTTCAATTTTCCGGATTGATTGTTGATTGTTTGATGATTTTGATGATTGATATAAGTCATTGAACTCCTAAGCTTCGTTTTGGTATATAGAACGTATGATTTGGTGTCCGATTTAGAGTTCGTCGGTTTTGATTTTGAAGGTCGCCGGATTATTTCGGTTTTGGCCGGATTTTTGGTTTGGTTAATTCTGGAAATGAATGAATGGTATGGTTGTGTTTGGGAGATGATTTGGAACGATTTTAAGCTTAAAAACGTAACAAATGGTACGTTTTGGTAGTTGCCGGAGTGTGGCCGGAAATCAGTCGCCGGCGTGAATAGTATTTTTGGGGGGGGGGGGGGTGTTCTGTAAGTCTTCCAGGAGGAAGACGATGTTGATTTTTTTTAAAAAAATATTATTACTTTTATTTACTTTATTTACTTTATTTAATTTTATTTACTTTTAATTACTTTTATTTACTTTTAATTACTTTATAATCTTGAATTTAATTATAAATTTCAGAAATTTTATTTTCTGAAAATGTTTTATAAATCTAGAATTTATTTCTGAATTTTGTTTTATTTATTTCTTTATTTATTTGTTTTTAATTCAAAAATAATTAAGAATTAAATTCTTTTAATTATGTTAATTAATCTCAAATAATGATTTAATTAATTTGATTATCTAATAGATGTAATTATTTATTAGATAATTTTATTAATTAATTATTACTTGATTCTAATTAATTTATTTATGATTATTAACTGATTTTCTGTTTAAAAGTGATTTAAAATGAAATAAAATTGTTTTAAATCCTAAAAATAATCCGGGAACGGTAAAAATAGTTTTAAAATTCTAAATTTATTTATAAACCCGGATTTGATAATTATAAAAATATTTTGGTGATCCAATAATTACCAGAGGGTTTATTAATAATCCTTTTTGATTCGGGAAGGGTTATTTAAATCTTTTAAAATTCTTTTAATTATTTTAAAAATACTTTTAAACATGATAATAATAATTTGAGTGCTCCTTTGTCTGTAAGTCGTATCTGCTACGTGATTATGTGTGTGCATGCTCTATACATGTTATTAATTGTGTTAAATATTTACTCGGCAGCGATACAACGTACGGGTAGACACTAAAACCGAGGTTTGATTTGTATTTGGTCTTATGCCTACCTAGCTAGATGTTAAAATAGCATGTTTTAATGTAGAAGTGGGAGAAACCCTAGCTAGTGGGCAGAGTTACCTGCAGTATTCGTAGAAGTGAGGAAACCTTAGCCAGCGAGCATAGCTTACCAGTCACATATTCAGGCAAGTATTTTCCCCTTGATCATCTTATACACTGTTTATTTTATGTTCATTGATTCATATCATGATGAATAGCTATTGTTCAGAGCTATTTGTGATTCTTAAATATTTTTGTGCGAACACAGTTGCTCGATATTGTACCCTTGATGTGGGGAATTGTTTTTATGATAAACTCTTCATATCCTTATTATAGTATTAAATAATAAGGATGTGAACTGTATGTGAAACTAAGCATTTCCTGTTGAATTCGGAAATTGCTCTATTGGATTGGAAAATGGTAAAGCGTAGGAGGCCACGTTGAGTAGTTGGTCCAGCTATATTTAAGGAGGATATGGTAACCATTCCATCTTCCTATAGGCTAACATTACTTGCCTATTTTGGTACCCTCAAGAAATCCGAATTATAACACGGGTGCCGTAACGTACCGGTGATTATAAAGGGTCCCATTGCTTATGAACCTGATCAGGGGGCAATGGTGTTTTGTGTTTCAGTTTTATATCCAATCCATAACGCCCGAATGGCTATTATATATTGTGAATTGGCAGATGATTCATTTTTATGGCATGCCAAATGATTTCAGTTATGGTTTTAATTATATCAAAGTTGTTGTTTCAGTTTGCTCTATAAACTGTTTTACATTTCAGTTCGTATCATGCAGCACTTATCCTGTTTTATTATAAAATTGTTTATATATACTTGCTGGGCATTTCTTTGGCTCACTCTTGTTTTCACAAAACCTTTCCAGAGGAGCAGTATGTTTCCCACCAGCCGTTCGGACCATATTAGAGAGGGGCAGAGTGGCCGTGTGTCTGCACCCCAGACCTTACAGGTATTCGCGGGTTACTGTTGGCGCTAGTTAGAATTTTAAATAAAATGGGATGTAATAATAAAACGTTACTAGACTGGATTTAGGTTGAGTTTATTTATGGTTTGTAATAAGTGAGTATGTTACTTTTGGGCTGTAACTGCTTAGTTTCATACAATAACCTGTTTGCGATCTTTGGTTTGCGGGGTCAGTTGCGCATTCTGATTTATTTTATTAGTTGTGATTGGTTGGTGACCCCCGGATCTAGACCCCGGATTTGGAGGGTGTCACAAAAGATGCATCCAACAAAAATAAACTCACATGTTATCGATGTTACATAAATGAACAAAACGTCTTATGGTCTTAGTTGGCTAAAAGTCACAAAGGTAAGAAACGAGACATAGGGAACACTACCTAACCAACAACTATAGCAATAAAAGCACCTTACCTTCCGAAGTTGGGGTACTTTCATTTGGTTTCTCCAATGGCAAGGAGCCTCAAATTGACTTGTTGGAGCCACCAACTGAATCTTCTTTGGATGGCAAGACCTGGGGAATCTGAAACCAACTTTGTACCTATTTAAAACCCACAAAAACAGAAGTTATGAACTGAACATACAAAGTCTTGTACATAGCAAAATAAGTGCATACAAACATTAAAAGAACCTCAGTCCACTTCAAAGTAGGTTTCCCAGCTCGACCCTTCGAGGAGCTTCCAAGTTATAAAAACAACATAAACAAATAATTAAGTTAACACTCACCCTGGAGGCACTACAAGATATTTAATTTTTACCTACTAATAATTTACTTACCAATAATTATTGGTAGATAAAAGTTACTCCATATTTACTTACTAATGCATGATTGTAAAAACAAATTGTACTTACAAGTCAAACTGGATGCATTATCATGCGTAGGATACTCTAACATGTAGTTAGTGTCGTGTGGCATGTCCAAGGGCTTGTCACTTATCCTATATGTCAACAATTATCAATAAATTGTTACTGTTTCCTTTACTGCACTTCCTTTTTAGCCACATTTTTCTTTTTATCGTCGATCCACATGTTCTTATTGAAGTATATACTAGTACATTACTTTTTTTTATCACAACTACGTTATTTTTATTTACATACGACACCATATGTTAATTTTATTTTTCAAGTTTAATCTTAATATCTGCACTTTTTATTATAATATCTAAAACACATAAAAAATTACTAAATTTTTATATACTTTTAACAAAGTATTAATATAATAATCTACAACACATTTAATTGACTTCTAACTAATAAATTAAATTTGTATTTTATATTAACATGTATTCACATATACTAAGATATTACTATTATAAAGAAAAACTCTACTATATAATGCACACACGAAGATATATATAAAAGGGATACAATTTTTTAAGAACGAAAAAAAGCAATATAATTATAATTAAAGAATAAATCCTAATTTTTTTAAATATGTGTAGCTAAATCTCTTTCTCTACTATCCATTACCTACCACTTACTACCAATATCTTAATGGTAAGTAAAACTCTTTTTCTACGAATAAAATATATTTGCCTACATTTGCAATATGTAGGTAAAAATCAAATTTCTTGTAGTGAGGATACAACAAAATAATCATATATACATTCCATATTATACATATGCAAATAATCAATTAAATACACATAATCATTTCATAAAACAGTAAAAAAACACAAATCAAGCACTAAAAAATCAGCATCAATTCCACAACAAACAAACAAATTAAGATCTGATATACAAAACTAGTACAACACACACACACAGCAGGACTATCACAAGGGAATAAAGATTAAGATATTGAATAAATTAAAAGTGCATATTTAATTAATGTTTTCCATATAAAAACAGCTGAAATCTAAGTACTAATAGTAACACGTGTGTGTAGAGGAGAGTCCAATATATCTTACAATTAATACTTAAATAAGTTCAATATCTAGAAGAATGCTACCACATGCATTATTTGGCAACATAAAAT
This sequence comes from Kitagawia praeruptora, assembly GCA_037693485.1. NCBI lineage: Eukaryota > Viridiplantae > Streptophyta > Magnoliopsida > Apiales > Apiaceae > Kitagawia > Kitagawia praeruptora. Next base: position 120,815,289 of record CM075352.1, read on the forward strand.
AAGTAGTTTAGTCTTTGCTTGTACATTACCAATAGCTTCAAAGTGCAAGAATATCTGGGATTGGGGGAGGGGACGCAGAGAAGGGGGAGGGGGGGTACTAGATAAGGATTTCTTACTTGAGTTATCAGTGTAGTACAAGACCCAGCAGCAGCAGCTATAAGTAGGTTAGCTTTGGTACCAATGTATTTGGTGTTAGTGTAGGTGCCCTAGAGGCAATACATTGTTTCTCGATTAAACCTTATGTCATTTGATTATTAAATAAATGTATTTATTATGACTCTATTTACTGCGATATTTGTTAGCATAATAAATGTCCTTAGAATAATGATACACATTATATAGTTTAAGTTTACAACTTGAATTTGAGATTATATAATATATCATATTCTTAAAGGTCCCTAGTCGAGTATTATTACGAAGGACAATAATAATACATAAATAGACTAGTATGTATTTGACTGATAACCACATCTCATTGGTTATAGGTATGGAGATACTAAAGTCAATACATAGGTACATGTAGGGTACATGGTACTGGACAGACCCACCGTGAGATTCTTCATGTTAATTAAGTCATAAGAAAGACTCACAGTGATAATGGTGTAATGATCCTTTGACTTGAGATCATTATATTTCTATACGAGGATAATATACTTTGACTACATTAAAAGTTACCTTTGACCGGGTGATGATAAAAGTGGACATCGGGTATATTGTGAATCGTATGAGAAATATGAATGATAGATAAAGGATTTAACCCTCCTATCAGATAGGAGAGATATTATTGGCCTCTTGATTGAGTGAGACTATAAAATGCATGGTCGTGCTCAAATAATGATTTGTCTTAATAGTCTACTCATGTATCAAGTAAACCCGGATTAAATTATGAAGAGGATGACTAAATACATGCCTCGAGTTTAATCTATAATATTTGGTTAAAGGGATTATATTACACGGAAACATTATATCACGAAAGGTTTAATTGGATCACCAATTATTATTATTACTTGGGTAGCAATGATGTATTACTAGATGCCACTCATTGTTTATAATTTTATTATTGGATATTAAATTTATTGCCAACGTAATAATAACCTAAAGGGTTACACAATAAGAACGTTTTAAAAGGAGTTCTAATTTAAATATTAGATTTAAATTAAATAATTAAAATTCGAAATTGATTATGGAATCAGATTTCGTTTTTAATTAAATGATTATAAATTCGAAATTGGATAAATAATTAATTGAGTTGGACTTAGTTAATTAAATGTTATTTCGAATTTAATTCATTAAAAACCCAAATCAGTTTTGTTTTAATTGTAGCCCAAGCTGATTAGGGTTAGGCCCATCTTTCTCCCTATAAATACATAAAGATGTATTGGTTAGGGTAACACTTTTGCAAAAATCGTTTTTCTTAAAAACCCTAGCTGCTCTATTCTTTGAGAGGCTAGAGAGAGAGAGAGAGGCTGATTTTGGCTAGTACCTGCTCCTTGGATCGTTGGACGATCGAACGTTCGTGTGGACGATTTAGAGACGCGGATCTTGCATCAAGGGTTACGTGGTGATCACAATCTAGGACCTCCATTTGTCAACCGAATTCGTAAAGCTTCGTAAAGGTACTGATTATAATCACCATAATCAGCATGTCTTATACATGGATCCTATGATTAGGGTTTCGGATTTTTATTGTTTTTACGACTGTTTTCGTTGCGTTTATGCCCCGAAAACCCTTCAATGGTATCAGAGCTACGTGTATAAGAGGTTGGTTTGGTTACGTGTTTACTGTATTATTACGAGTATGCATGTTTGATGAATCTGCCATGATACAGTTATGTTATATGTGTGATATAATGAATCTGTATATTCTGATATGATGATGCTAACATGTTTAGAATCTGCCATGACTCATATGTATGTGATCTGTTAATGATATGTATGCTGCTTGGTTTGTATGATGATATAAACTGTCGGATGGATGTTATTGGATATGATCCGTATACAGGAATTAGGGTTATGTGTATGCTGATACATGTTTTATGGTAACTGGAATTAAGGTCGCATGTATACTGATATATGCTTCTGGAATCGAATTCTGGTAAGGATTTGCTTGTATTTTGATACGTAATATTGCAAAATTTTCCGCCATCAGGGCTTGTGACAAATTTGGGCTTGTGACATATGCTTTATACATGTGATATATTTTGATATGATGTTCTTAAGTGTTAATTGAGCATGGTGATTGGTTATGGCCTTAAGACCCATAGGTTAGTGGTTTTTATTATTGTGGTTTGGTTTTATAAATACGACTTGCATGTCGTTTTCTTGGTGCTTTGTAATTGTTCATCTCGAATGTAACTCGAGTTCTTATGTAAGTACATTAGTGTAGTTATGTTTTATATTCTATGTAATAAGAAGATCATTGGAAGCATGCAATGAAGGATCAATGGAGATGAAGGTTGATGACACAAAGAAGACATGTATTTATGAAGACCAACTATGTAATAATTTAGTCTTATTAAACCACCATAGATTGACCTAGATTTTTCCATTAGCTTGGAAAGATCATATAGGATTGGGCCATAACCAAGCACGATTTTACATTCATGCACTTTACATATGATGATATGTATGCGTAATGATAGATATGCATGCTTAATTAGATTAAGTAGAATGTATGTATGTATTAGATACATCACCCATGCCATGCCTGCTTAAATAAGATAAAATCTGTAACGACTCGAGATTTTAAAATTTACAATAACGACTATGAGATTTCTGTATTTAATGAAATACGGAATTAAATACGAATTTTCAATTATTTCGATATGGGGAGATTTTGTCAAAAACGGGTCATACCTGTAAGGAAGTTGGATATTAAGTGAGGCCGCTTGTGACTCCTCCAACAACCTGGAATTCAAACCATTGGTGAATATTGATTTGAAGTATTTAATTCAAGGAAAAATTGGGAATCTTTTTATGATGGGATCATGGTCGTTTTAAATAAACCCCTAACAGAATATTAAGTTTAAGATGCCTTCCAAATGGGAAACACTCGCCAAGACCTAGATCGACAAAGGGTAGGTGCGCCAAAGCGGAGTACCCTCGTTTATCGTGGTAAGGCGCGATCGAGTAAGTTAGTGATACTCAAATGTTAGACCTTTGGGTTTGACTTAACTAAGTGACCACAATAGGATTGTGAACTTAGAGGCATAGAGTTTGGTAAGATTTACTGGATGAATAGGAACAAATGTTGTTCTACCAAACTATCCAAGAGTTATATATATGATATAATTGACAAATGTTGTCTACCTAAATAATCATTTTAAGGAGAAAAGCCAAAGCTGACCTTAAAAGGGATGAAATATGGATCTTGGCTCACTAGAAAGGTTTAGAGAAACTTTTCCGAATTGATAGGTAGGGCTATTAATTTGATAAAATAGTGGGAGATATATATTATGAATATATATGAATAATCACTTGAACATAATTTTAACAATTCCGTAGACTAATTATTTTATGCATTTTAACATTGTAGATATTCGAAATGGCAAACAACACAAACAACACTTTCTCTGTGCGATCAGTCCTTGAGAAGGACAAGCTTACAGGATCAAACTTCCTTGACTGGTCTAGGAATTTGAGAATTGTTCTCATGCAGGAAAAGAAATCTTATGTGATTGATATTCCTCCACCGGCAGCCCCTGCTGCTAATGCCACTCAAGATCAACGAAATGCTTATCAGAAGCATATTGATGATGCTACTGATGTGGCTTGTCTTATGCTTGCTACTATGGATGCTGAGCTTCAGAAGCAGCATTTTGATATGAATGCTTATACTATGTTTGAACATCTTTCGACGATGTTTCAATCACAGGCTCGTGTGCAAAAGTTCAACACAAGCAAAGCACTCTTCTCGTGCAAGCAGGGCAACGGACCAGTCGGACCACATGTTCTAAAGATGATCGGGTATTGTGATTACCTTTCTCGTTTGGGTTTCCCGCTTCAGCGAGATGCTCAAGTCGATATAATCTTGCAATCTTTGAACAGCGACTATACTCAGTTCATTATGACTTTTAATATGACTGAGCAAGATAAGACTCCTATGGAATTGTTGGCCATGCTGAGGACCACTGAAGCAAATATGGTCAAGGCACCTGAGAAAGCTCCCATAATGATGGTGGGCAAGAAAGGTGCTAAGGGAAAAGGGAAATGGAAGGGCAAGAAAAAGGTAGCATCAAAAGATCTTGGTCCTTCTAAGCCCTCTTTCAAAAAGGCTAAAAAGCCGAAAGGAGATGTCGTACAGGCTGACAAAGGTGAATGTCACTACTGCAAGAAGCCTGGTCACTGGAAGAGAAACTGTCCTGTTTACTTGGAGGATCTGAAGAAGAAGAAGGTTGCGCAAGCTTCTACTTCAGGTATTTATGTTATAGAAGTCAATCTGTCTATTTCTACATCTTGGGTATTGGATACTGGATGTGCTTCTCACATTTGTATAAATGTGCAGGAACTGCAGAGAAGTAGGACTTTGGCTAAGGGAGAAGTTGACCTACGCGTTGGCAATGGAGCAAAGGTTGCTGCTTTAGCTGTAGGGACTTATCATTTATCGTTGCCCACAGGGCTTATTTTAGAACTTGAGAACTGTTTTTACGTGCCTGCGATTTGCAGAAACATTATTTCCGTTTCTTGTTTGGACAAGATTGGTTTTTCTTTCTTAATTCAGAACAATAGTTGTTCCTTTTCATTGAATAATGTTACCTATGGGGTTGCACGTTTGTTTAATGGTTTATATGTTCTTGATCTTGATACTTCTGTCTATAACATAAATAACAAACGTCTTAAAACAAATGACTCAAATCATACATACCTCTGGCACTGTCGTTTAGGCCATATAAATGAGAATCGCATTTCCAAGTTACATAAGGATGGATACTTGGACAAGTTTGATTTCGAATCATACGAGGAATGTGAACCATGTCTCATTGGCAAAATGACTAAACCTCCTTTTACCGGTCAAGGTGAAAGGGCCACCAAACGATTGGAACTGATACATAGTGATGTATGTGGTCCAATGCGTACGATGGCAAGAGGTGGCTATTACTATTTCATAACCTTTACTGATGATTTTAGTAGATACGGATATGTGTATCTTTTGAAGAACAAATCTGAATCGTTTGAAAAATTCAAAGAGTACAAGGCTGAAGTAGAGAAGCAAAAGAGCGAAAGTATTAAAACTCTACGATCTGATCGTGGGGGAGAATACTTAAGCTTAGAATTTAAGAATTTCTTAAAGGAGTGTGGTATCGTATCACAACTCACTCCTCCTGGAACACCACAATGGAATGGGGTGTCTGAAAGGAGAAATCGTACCTTGTTGGACATGGTGCGATCGATGATGAGTCATGCGGATCTTCCAATTAGTTTCTGGGGTTATGCCCTAGAGACGGCTGCACAAACACTAAACTGTGTTCCTTCAAAATCGGTTCAAAAGACACCATTTGAGTTATGGACTGAAAAACGTAATAGCGTTTCATTTATGAAAGTTTGGGGATGTGAAGCGTTTGTGAAATGTTTGATCTCTGATAAGCTAGGACCGATATCAGACAAATGTAATTTTGTAGGATACCCATTGGAAACTAAAGGGTATTATTTCTATAAACCTTCTGAGAACAAAGTGTTTGTTGCTCGAACGGCTGTATTTCTAGAGAGAGAACTGCTTTCTAAGAAAAACAGTGGGAGGACAATAGATCTCGATGAAGATCGAGAACTACAAGATGTTGTTGAACCAGAGTTGGAACATGAGCAGAATGAGACTCAAGATGTTGAGAACAATACTGCTCAAGAAACACAGGTCGTTCGTAGATCAAGTAGGATTCGCCATGAGCCAGAGAGATATTATGGATTTCTCCTGACTCAAAGTGGCGATGTGATGCTTGTAGATAATGATGAGCCTCTCACCTACAAGGATGCTATGAATAGTCCAGATTCTGAGAGATGGCTGGAAGCCATGAAATCTGAGATGGATTCCATGTATGAAAACAAAGTATGGACTTTGGTTGCACCACCTGATGGGGTTAAACCCATAGAATGCAAGTGGGTTTTCAAGAAGAAAACTGACATGGATGGAAATTTACAGACCTACAAAGCAAGACTGGTGGCGAAAGGCTTCAAGCAAATTCATGGTATAGACTATGATGAAACTTTCTCACCGGTAGCTATGGTCAAATCCATCAGGATTTTGCTTGCGATAGCGGCTTATTATGACTATGAAATCTGGCAAATGGATGTCAAGACTGCTTTCTTAAATGGAAGCTTAGAAGAGGATGTGTACATGACACAACCTGAGGGTTTTGTCGATCCAAAGTTTGCTAGAATGGTTTGTAAGTTGCTACGATCTATTTATGGATTGAAGCAGGCCTCAAGGAGGTGGAACATCCGTTTTGATGAAACAGTCAAAGAGTTTGGCTTCAAACAAAATGAGGATGAGCCGTGTGTTTACAAGAAGGTTAGTGGGAGCCATGTGGCATTCCTAGTGTTATATGTGGATGACATATTACTAATAGGGAATGACATTCCTTCTCTACAGGCTGTGAAGACTTGGTTGGGAAAAAGTTTCTCGATGAAAGACTTAGGCGATGCTACCTATATCTTAGGAATCAGGATCTATAGAGATAGATCTAAAAGATTAATCGGCCTAAGTCAGAGTACATATATTGACAAAATATTGCATCGTTTTGGAATGCAAGAGGCAAAGAGGGGCTTTGTCCCGGTGTCTCATGGGATAGTGATCTCAAAGGAAAACTGTCCTAAATCATCAGATGATAAGGACCGTATGAGTAAAGTACCATATGCTTCGGCAATTGGTTCTATAATGTATGCGATGATATGTACTCGTCCTGATGTCTCGTATGCTTTAAGCATGACGAGCAGGTACCAGTCAAATCCTGGTGAGGGTCACTGGACAGCTGTCAAGAATATTCTTAAGTATCTTAAACGGACTAAAGATTCGTTCTTGATATACGGAGGAGATGAGAAGCTGGCTGTAAAAGGTTACACTGATGCTAGTTTCCAGACAGATAGGGATGATTCTGTGTCCCAGTCTGGATTCGTGTTTTGTCTAAATGGAGGTGCTGTAAGCTGGAAAAGTTCGAAGCAAGAGACAGTAGCTGATTCTACAATGGAAGCTGAGTATATTGCTGCCAGTGAAGCAGCCAAAGAGGCTGTTTGGATTCGAAAATTTATTTCGGGACTTGGTGTGGTTCCGTCGATCGCAGATCCAGTTGATCTGTATTGCGATAACAATGGAGCTATTGCGCAGGCAAAGGAACCGAGGTCCCATTCCAAAGCAAAGCATATACTTAGGAGATATCACCTTCTTCGAGAGATAAACGAGAGAGGAGATATACATATATGTAAAGTGCATACTAATGATAATGTTGCGGACCCACTGACCAAAGCTTTATCGCAGCAGAAGCACGAAGGTCACACTAGTTCCATGGGTATTAGATACATAAGCGATTGGCTCTAGTGCAAGTGGGAGATTGTTAGTGTAGGTGCCCTAGAGGCAATACATTGTTTCTCGAATAAACCTTATGTCATTTGATTATTAAATAAATGTATTTATTATGACTCTATTTACTGCGATATTTGTTAGCATAATAAATGTCCTTAGAATAATGATACACATTATATAGTTTAAGTTTACAACTTGAATTTGAGATTATATAATATATCATATTCTTAAAGGTCCCTAGTCGAGTATTATTACGAAGGACAATAATTATACATAAATAGACTAGTATGTATTTGACTGATAACCACATCTCATTGGTTATAGGTATGGAGATACTAAAGTCAATACATAGGTACATGTAGGGTACATGGTACTGGACAGACCCACCGTGAGATTCTTCATGTTAATTAAGTCATAAGAAAGACTCACAGTGATAATGGTGTAATGATCCTTTGACTTGAGATCATTATATTTCTATACGAGGATAATATACTTTGACTACATTAAAAGTTACCTTTGACCGGGTGATGATAAAAGTGGACATCGGGTATATTGTGAATCGTATGAGAAATATGAATGATAGATAAAGGATTTAACCCTCCTATCAGATAGGAGAGATATTATTGGCCTCTTGATTGAGTGAGACTATAAAATGCATGGCCGTGCTCAAATAATGATTTGTCTTAATAGTCTACTCATGTATCAAGTAAACCCGGATTAAATTATGAAGAGGATGACTAAATACATGCCTCGAGTTTAATCTATAATATTTGGTTAAAGGGATTATATTACACGGAAACATTATATCACGAAAGGTTTAATTGGATCACCAATTATTATTATTACTTGGGTAGCAATGATGTATTACTAGATGCCACTCATTGTTTATAATTTTATTATTGGATATTAAAATTATTGCCAACGTAATAATAACCTAAAGGGTTACACAATAAGAACGTTTTAAAAGGAGTTCTAATTTAAATATTAGATTTAAATTAAATAATTAAAATTCGAAATTGATTATGGAATCAGATTTCGTTTTTAATTAAATGATTATAAATTCGAAATTGGATAAGTAATTAATTGAGTTGGACTTAGTTAATTAAATGTTATTTCGAATTTAATTCATTAAAAACCCAAATCAGTTTTGTTTTAATTGTAGCCCAAGCTGATTAGGGTTAGGCCCATCTTTCTCCCTATAAATACATAAAGATGTATTGGTTAGGGTAACACTTTTGCAAAAATCATTTTTCTTAAAAACCCTAGCTGCTCTATTCTTTGAGAGGCTAGAGAGAGAGAGAGAGGCTAGTACCTGCTCCTTGGATCGTTGGACGATCGAACGTTCGTGTGTACGATTTAGAGACGCGGATCTTGCATCAAGGGTTGCGTGGTGATCACAATCTAGGACCTCCATTTGTCAACCGAATTCGTAAAGCTTCGTAAAGGTACTGATTCTAATCACCATAATCAGCATGTCTTATACATGGATCCTATGATTAGGGTTTCGGATTTTTATTGTTTTTACGACTGTTTTCGCTGCGTTTATGCCCCGAAACCCTTCATTTGGAACAACTCTTTTTCAGATATAATTTTTTGAAATAACTATATCCAGAGAAATACACAAAATGTGCAATGAATGATTGCAAGTTTTTAGTTCCAAGCCCCAGATACAACGAAAGAACCTTACGATTTGATATTGCTTCTACAAGAACATCAGAAAGGTTCCTGCACAAAACAGAGCAAGAAAATTTATAATGATGACAATATTTTTTATGGGTTTAATCCAAAAACACCACATGTTGTGAAAGTCTAGCCTATAATACCACAATTGAGAAATAGGGCCCAAAACATCACACGTAAATAATTATGTCTTGTTAGCGTATCAGGTCTTGCACATTGTGAATGTGTGATCCTTAAAAAGTATTAGGTATCCGCACAAACAGTCACACATTATTGTTAGGCTTCCTAAACTTCTAATATTTTGGACTTTTCTTCATATTTGATTTATGCATAAACACATACCTACAAAATAAGATAAATCCAAAATAAGAAAAAATAAATGCGGATTTCTGTTATATTATTTTAATCATATAAATCACACCCACCGGCCCATTTTTGCATTTTACAAAACTTGATCCCTCTCCGTATAGCAATGCCCCTTTGGTGCTGGTTTAGATAATTGAATAACGAATATGCAAAAGTTACATTTTGCAAAAATTGCACACTATCATTGAAGAGTTTTAACATCCGAAAAACTGAAACTTGATAATAAAGGGAAACAAATTAGCAGCCTTTCTAAAGTTACCAAACTACTCCACTTCTTGTACTAATTCATACTAAGATTCTAAGAACTAATATAAACATGACCCTACAACTAACCCATCTCAAAGTACATAAAAATACAACATGAATAATATATAAATTAAACCAAAAACACATGAAATGAACAAAAAAACTTAAGCAGGATCAAAATAATTAAGAGATATGAGAGAGAGAGAGAGAGAGAGGGAGAGGGAGAGGGAGATAGAGAGAGAGAGAGATAGAGAGAGAGAGAGAGAGAGAGAGAGGGAGATAGATAGATAGAGAGAGTGTATTACATGAAAATCAAAGAAGAAATCTCTAAATCACCCAAATCGTTGAACTCAAATTAATCAAAGCTTGAACTCGATTGAAACCAAAACTGAAGTTGAAACCCTAATTGGAGCCCATTGCAGGTTGAACCCCTAAATTAAGAAAACCCCTAAATCAAACAACAAATTGAACCACTAATCGAACCCCTAAAGAGAGAGAGTGTTATGGATTTACTAATTGAACCCCTAAATCGTTGATTTAGTAATTGTTTTCATCTTCCGTATTATGAATTTTGAGAGAGAGAGTGTTTTTGATAGGAGAGAGTATTAGGTTAAGAGAGACGAAGAGGGAGAGATAAAGAGACCGAGAGGGATTTTGTGCGGGTTAAAAAACTTGAGCGGTCCTTTTGATTTTTCATCTCCCGCTCAGCCATCACTCTGTCCACTTCACACCCATATATATAATTTTCACATCAAAATTATAAAAAATATATATTACTTTTATTTTATATATTCAATTTTTAAAACGTAAAAATATATAAAGGTAATATTACAAAAGATTTCATGATTTTTAATAACTCCAATTATTTATAAAATTCCCAGAAGATCCATAATGCATATTTTAAATAGATTTAATCAATAAAATGCAATTAAAAGGAAAGTCATCTTTGACCGGTTTGACCGTTATAAAACCAAACCAAATACATATAGCAAATTTTTTAAAAATTTACCACTTCACTAAAACCGTTATATCTTGCCATTCGTATGATTAGAACGTCGAAAAAATAGTTAAAAAAAATAGATTCATCAATCACGACAAGACTAGTTAAAAGGAAAGTCTACTTTGATCGGTTTGGCCGTTATAAAACCAAACCAAATACATCTATGAAATTTTTAAAAAAATTACAACATCACTAAAATCGTTATATCTTGACATCCGTACGTTTGGAACGTCGAAAATTTAATTTAAAAAATAGAATCTTCATTTTGGGAAGACTCTAGTTAAAAGGAAGGTTTACTTTGACCAGTTTGACCGTTATCAAACCAAACCAAATACATCTCGCAAATTTTTTAAAAATTTACCATATCACTAAAATCGTTATATCTTGTCATCCGTACGATTGGAACGCCGAAAAATAATTTAAAAAAATCGATTCATCATTCGGGACAAGACTAGTTAAAAGGAAAGTCTACTTTGACCGGTTTGACCGGTATAAAACCAAACCAAATACATCTATGAAATTTTTTAAAAAATTACCACATCTCTAAAATCGTTATATCTTGACATCCGTACATTTGGAACGTCGAAAATTTAATTTAAAAAAATAGAATCTTCATTCGGGAAGAGACCAGTTAAAAGGAAAGTCTACTTTGACCGGTTTGACCGTTATAAAACCAAACAAAGTACACCTAGCAAATTTTTCGAAAATTTACCAATTCACTAAAATCGTTATATCTCGACATCCGTACGATTGGAACGTCGAAAAAAGAATTTAAAAAAATAGTTTCATCATTCCGGTAAGAGAAGTATCTAATGCAACGCTTTTAAAGGCAAATGCAACACCTTTTTCACCTAATGCAAAGCTTTTGCCACGTCAGAAATTGTGGGCCCCACACTTGCCACGTCAGTATCTGTGGGCCTCCTACCACGTCACCCTGATAGGCCCCACATTGACACGTCACCCAGGTGGGTCTCACAACTGCCACGTAAGCATTTTTTAAAAATTCAAAAATAGCTAATGCAACGCTTTTAAAGGCAAATGCAACGCTACTGCCACTTCAGTCAATGCCACGTCAGCAAATGTGGGCCCCACATATGCCACGTCAGCAATTGTGGGCCCCACACTTGCCACGTCAGCATCTATGGGCCTCTACCCCGTCACCCTGGTGCACCTCACACTGTCACGTCACCCTGGTGGGTCCCACAACTGCCACGTCAACATTTATTAAAAATTCAAAAATATCTAATGCAACGCTTTTAAACAGTAAATGCAACACCTCTTTCGCCTAATGCAATGCTTCTTCCACATTAGCCCATGACACGTCAACAAATGTGGGTCCCACATTTTCCACGTCAGCAATTGTGTGCCCCACACTTGCCACATCAGCAAATGCCACGTCAGCACGTATGGACCCCACTGCTGCCACATTAGCATTTTTTAAAATTAAAAAAAATCTAATGCAACACCTGTTGTTAGTGTTGCATTATGTGAAATACCGTGGATCAAATGCAACACTAAATTATATGTAATGCAACCCAGTTCAAGTTCTGTTTCGTTAGAGCCAAAATTTCATACCTAACGAAACACTTTCACTAAAACACTTTCTAAAAGCGTTGCATATGAGCATTCATATCTCCACTTCTATCCATACTTAAATCACCAAATTTTAACCATAGCTTCTCCATTCCATGGGTAACATTCGTTCAAAATTTCATGGCCAACAAAGGAGTGTAGCCTAGTCAAATACCTCCCCCAAGTTGAAGAAACCAAACTGCCCTGTTCTTGAAAGTTTCTGCCCCGATTTTCAAACGGCCATATCTCCCCCATTTCTCAATGAAATCATGTTTTCCTTAACTTTTCGGAAAGGTATTGAGATGCTCTACAACTCTTCTTCAGGAGCCTTGTCCAGAAAAGCAAGGTAAGACCCTCGTTTTTGTAGTTCTTTGAAGAGGTAAATAGTAACTCCGAAATTATTAAGTTGTATTCTTGTTTTGATGATCAAGATTTAGCTTCCCAAGGACTGTCTAAGGCTTATTGGAGGATCATCAAGTTTTGTTAGTATTATTAGAGCATCAAGGAAGGTATAAACCTCAAGCTTACTTTGTTATATTATGAGTTATATGCTAAGTTTTAAGATGGTTTCAAGATGTGTTCATGTTAGTGTACTTAGAGATTGTTTGGCCTTGTTTTAATATGAAAAATTGTGGGTGTTGGATTGTAGCCACACCACTAACTTTAGAGACATGCGTAGGTCATTTGTTGAGGTTATGGATGTATGGTATGCCCGGTGTGGCTTGGTTATGTTGTGATAAAGTGGAAACATCCGAGTTATAGCCGTCATAATGGCGAAATTTTGTTAACCCCCGAGACCATAGGACTATTTTGAGACTCACCATTGCCTATGGTTATAAAGATATGATTGTCTAGTTTGTTTTGCCAAAAGAATCGAGTTAAAATAGTTTACGGTTTAAGAGTTATGCTAGTTTTAGTTAAAGTGGTTCAAAGGATTTTATCGCAGAAATGTAACTACTATGATGCTAAGTTCCAGACCCTTAATAGTCGAATTAGAATGTGAAATTTGGTGATAAAATGTAAAAGACAGTTGGAAAGGTGTGTGCGAAGGTTTCAAGTTAAAAGATTATTTTCCGATTTTATAAAAATGCTTAAGCCAAGGTTGCGCAATCGAAAACCCCTAGGAACGTGACTTAGAAATCAACTTTATAAGTGATTAAGTATAACTTGAATTCGAGGACCGGTTTCGAACCAAACTTATGACTTAAGTATTTGTCGACTAACATGGACTTAGTATGAGCCTAAAGCGAGCTAGTAATAGGGATGGGAATAGGGTCGGATAGGCTCGGATATGGCAATATCCATATACATACCCGAAAATTTATCCAATACCTGAATCCGATCCGAACCCGAAAAATACCCGAAAATTGAAATCCAAATCCGATCCAACGGATTTCGGATCGGATTCGGATATACCCGAAACCCGAAAATGATATATAGTTTTATTTATTTTTTTGCTAATTTAAATCTATTTTTTAACATCAATATTCAATTCTTGATTCATTTACGAATCAAGCACATATATAACTTCAAATCAAAACGAGATGTGTTGACGGGGAAGATTATTCAGAGCAGTGGTGGGTGGGGGGGAGAGATAGACACAAAGTGTGTGTCTATAGGTGTATCGAAATATGGGTTGCTTGGGGTTGGGGTTGGGAAGCTGAGGAAGCGGTGGGTGGTGTTTTTGTTGTGGTTGGGAAGGGTGGTCATCGGCGATGAAGGGGTGTGTCGGAAGGGGGAAGAGGTTGTTTGTGTTTTGTTTGGAAGTCACAAGAGACGGCCGCACAAAAAAAAAAAGGCAAACCAATCTTTGTTGTGTGTTAGTGTGTATGTATATATCTAAATGGTTTTAAACCCTAATGGGCCTAAGGCACTATGGCCTTATTAGAGCCCAATATGTATAATATTTATTTATAATATACATTTATATATAATATATAAATTATAAAATATAATAAATAAAATTCGGGTATTTTTTGGGTTTCGGGTTCGGGTCAGGTTTTGATCAGGTTTCGGGTTTCGGATCGGGTTTCGGCTCGGTATACATGAAATCCATATCCATATCCTAAATCTTTCGGGTTTAAAATTTAAATCCATATCCAAATCCAAAAAATCGGGTTCGGATCGGATAAAAAATCGGATTTCGAATCGGGTATCCGTCAGATCGGACTTTTTTCCCATCCCTAGCTAGTAATGCCTTGGTTGTGTTTCGCTTGTGTCTTTAAGCGTTGGTTTATAATTGGATTATCCAGGGGATTAATCGTACGTTTTCTTTGACTTTCTCTAGATTGTCCGACATCGTCGCGAACCCCTAACACTTCTCAAGCATCATGCAAGTTTTGTAAATCTATACTTTGAAGTATTGATTATAACTTCTTTTACCATGTATATTGTTATACAGTTTTGCGATATCTTATTTCTGTTGAAATAGAATTTGACCTTGGGATTATATACCATCTTTTGAGTTAAGTATTTATGAACCGGTATAACTTGTAGCTCTAGTTATAAGAGCGTATTCATTGTTTTCGACTCTAAACCGGGAGTTGGTATTTTCTGATATAGAGTTAGTCGTGGAAACCCGGAGGGATTCCAACAGCAGATTATTATTTATTTTGAGGAATGTTATTTATAAACATTAATTATATGTCCATAAAGTATTAATTACTTGGAAACCATTCGAGGATTGTTATTTGAATATGATATCATTCGAGGAATTGTTTTTGCTTACTATATCTTTCGAGGAATGTTATTTTAGTAGTATCTCAGTCGAGAAATACTAAATGAATATTATTTCCGTTAAATATGCAATTGGAAGGCATAACTGTTTTCGAAAGTATATTGTGATACTTGATTACGATTTGGTAATTGGCTTATAAGCTAGATATGAGATATATTGGTTATAAGCCGGATACTGCTAAGACCCTTAGTGAAGGGCATATGAATCTCATTCTTCAAATATAGATCGGGAGTCAGTATTTTTTAATATGTTGTAATTATTTTCTGATGAAAATATTTAAGTAAATATTTTTCCATTGTTTCTTTAATGAATATTATATTGAATATTCATTTGGGCTTTATTCATTTAATGAATATTCATTTGGGTTTATTTAATAAATATTATTTTGAATATTCATTTGAGTTTTATTTATTTAATGAATATTATTCTGAATATTCATTTAAGGTTTTATTTAATTAATGGACATTAACTTAAATATTTATGAGATAATAAATATTCCTTGAATATTTATTTAATTCTTTTAACTATGCTTTAAAATATATTACTTCGTTCAAGTATTATCTTCGATCTTCGAATTATATATACATTATTTTTTAGCCTTATAATGATTATTTTTATCAAGCAAGGTTCTCAAAACTCTATTCTTTATTCCAAATTTATCTTCCACATTATAAGGGAAGCTTACTTGAGGGATGTTATATATTTTGTTTGACTACCCGGCATACATCTTTTGAAACTATTATTTTATTCGCAACTTGATTGCCATTCATCAATTGAATCATTTATACTTCCTTATTATTCGAGGGGTAAGTTTATGGGAACAAGTCAAGATCCATTAACAAGCATCAGGTTGGGAAATATTGGTGAATTTTTCTTTCCAACTAGATACGACTAATTTGTGGAGTCCTATCAACAAGTATTATACTTGGGGAAATGGGGACGAACTTTACGTTTCAGAGTCATGGATTATTCGAACTAGGAGTATTTGTGTAAGAGGCTGTGGGATAATCCATCATTAAAACTGGTATAAGAGGCTGTGGGAGAGTCCATCCTGGAAATAGGGTCCGAGTGGCGCCGGTCCCAACTATGCAAAACCGTTGGCTAGGGAGATCCGGCGTATGGTGGTGTCCATATGTTCTTCCTTCTACATGTAGAGAAACAAATTTTGAGATGCACAACCTGCGACTGATCATCTTAAGGTGGTGTCATCTGGCTCGACATACTCCAATATTAGTTCATCTTCCAAATTTATTTATTTTCTGCAATATGTATTGAAGAGATGTATCAATCATGTTGGCAGGGTTTGGAAAATGTTCAAAACTAAAAGTTACATTGAATCACCTTGTAACTTAATCTTTTATCTTCTATTTGATGACTCTGTTGATACCTTACATAACAGGAGTTGTGATAAGGAGGTTGTTTATATTGAATCACCTTATAACTTTATCTTTTAAGTTATATGTTGATATTCTGCTTATACTTTATATAGCGAATATTTTTACGAAAAGGTTATATTGAATTACCTTGTAACTTCATCTTTTATATTATACTAGAACCACTACACCATAAAAGACCTACGACCACATCTAGAGCCTATGTTGCCTTTGGATATGTTGCATTTGCCATGCATGTTTTTGGCTATTACAACATTATCATTTTAATGTTGCATTAGGTAGCAAAAATATGTTGGCATAGAATAAAAGTGTTGTGATGTTGCTGTAGGTATCAAATTATGTTGCCATAATTTTGTAATGAACAAAATGTTACATTTTCTACTAAAAATAAAAGTTTAACGTTTTTTCACATGGAAATTAATTTATATGGATAAAAATAATCAAGAAGTTTTTATAAAAATTAAGAATATTTCAGTAAAAGTGAATAATTCAATAAAAATGTTAAAACATTTTAAGATGAATAATTTTATTTTTATATTCATTAAATCTTATTAAACAAAATTTTTAAAATGATTTTTTTCAAAATATATTTTAATATATCACTAAAATAAAAATATTTTTATATATAATTAAAAATATTTGAATCAAATTATGTCAAAGGAATCATTTAGAAAAAAAATTGAATTGATATTTAATGAAAAAAAATTGCTAAATAAATAAATAAATAATAAAAAGTAAAATTAGTAAAAAAAAATTGAAAATCTGGCCTAAAAATTGGTGAGCGGCAAAAATACCGCCCAACCAATTTTAGACCCGCTAAGTTTTCAGACACAAATAATTTCGAAACAATGACATAAATACCACAATTTTAACAATTTTGTACGAAAATAACGAATTTGGGGATGTGTGGCCAAAACTACCCATGAGTGACGCATTGGGCAAGGGGGTAATATAAAAAAAAATTCTTCTATTACCCAACATTCAGATGCGTAATAAATATAAAATTTTAATCTATTACCCCTTTGGAGAATGCGTAATATCTATTACACATTCTCCAAATGCGTATGCGTAACTAATATAAAACCTATTACCCTAATCTCAAATGCGTAATAGATCGGTATTTTTGGCCACCATCATCATTTTGTGATATTCTTGTAATGACACGGTACAATTTGTGGTATTTATGTCCAAAGCCCAAGTTCATACAAATAATTTCTCTGCTCTCGCTCTTTCTCGTCTGTCTCTGGTCTCTTCTCTCTCCGCTCACACAGTTCACTTTCATCTCTCATGTCTTTCTCTCCTTTCTCTCTTCTCTCTCACATTCTGTGTTATATTTAAAATTTCATATTCTTTGGTCTCACATCTATCAATTGGTTCAATTAGTTCTATTTGGGACTTTAATTCACTAATTTGGGGCTTTTTTTATGTTCTCAGGATTAATTTCAAGTTAGGGCTTTAGATGGCAGGTCAATTTGGGGCTTGATCATTGGGTTCAATTTGGGACTTTGAAATTAAGGTTTTAATGGTGTTCGATTTGGGGGCTCGATTTTAAGGTATTTCCATATCTTATGTTTTCGAAGTATTTGGACTTATGTTTTGTGAGTACATTTTATGTGCAGGTTACTACAAGTGACGGGTATATTTTGAGTCACGGTTCAGAATTTCAATTATATATCAGCAGATTTCATGGGACCTTGTTTATGTATAAAGAATATTGGGTTCATGGTCATCTTCAGTAACCACGCGAGATTGTAAAGTTTTCTAGTGTTCTGTAATCACTAGTTAGTGCATATTGAAGTTGTATTTGTTGTTTCCCGTGCCATATGTATCAAACGAATGACCATATTGGGTTTGCTATCAAGATAATGCTATTGCTGTGTATATTGTGACTCTGAAGCAAGCTCCTGGTGCTGTTTACAATGCTGAGTTTGTAGTAAAGACTAAACCTTTAAAGCAAGATGGGAAAGTAAATAGACTGGACAAGCCATTGCCCAAGTACAATTTTATTTTATTTATTGATTTTGTTCGAATAGTATTTCTACCAAAATTTTTTTTGGATAATCATCACTTTAGTAATCTGAGTTATTGTTCAATGCCCTATGTGTTACTGTAGTGCTAGTTTTGTTAGGCCTTGTAATAACCTATTAACATGTGACATGTACTTAATAGCATAAGTAGTATGTGCTTGAGTAGTTAAATCTTGATATTTTGCATTATATTTTCTGCTACTTTAGTTTCTGAAAGAATTTTTTTGTATTGAAGGTTGGTTTGTGATAATTAGTTGTCTATCATAATATCAGCTGAATAGTTCTATGGCAATTTTTTTGTAGTGGATTTGTAGCTTGGTTCCTTTGGCATGTTCTTTCTGGATGGAGTTGCAGCATGTATCTATATTATGTAATTCATTTAAATGCTACAACTATGTGATATGGTCACGAAGTAGTTAAACAATGTTCGCCTACCTCGCCCTGAATATTTATATATATTTCGAAATCATGATCTTAATATAATTATAAATTTGATTCAGCAAATTAAGAAAAAGTCATGGCTATTGACAGGATTTTTGGGATTGGACATGGGATGCTTTGGTAGCTCATGACTTACCAGCCACAATCGATTTTGTGTTTCAACAAACTGGGCAGAAACTTCAATATGTAGGCCACTTTTTGGTAAGATTATCTAATTTATCACTAGTAGTAGCTGTCTCATATAGTCAGTTGCCAGATGTGATTTGTTGTTGAGTTAAACTTGATACACATGAATAATAGAGTGGATGATACGTTTAAACTTGGACAGGGAACTTTAGACGAAATGAGAGTATTACTTTTCAGTTTACATTTTTCAACAAGCTCAGTGATCAGACGAGATGTTTTTAAATGATACAATGTACTGTGGTATGGGTTCTGCTTAATTAACTATTCAGAATCCTTCAATTCTGCAGATAATGCAATCTAATAATAATGTTTGGACTTGGTAGTCTTTACTTTTGTGTGTATTGCAGCTTAACCGTGACACCTGGGCAAATGAAGCTGTTGCCCAAACTATCATTTTAAATTTCATCTTCTGGCAGGTTTGTATTGTGCTTTTGTAGCACAATATTTTTTTGGTATTTGTACATATTGTTTCAATGTTATATTCGAAAGGTCTGGTTATGTTCAGAATTATCTGTACTAGTATAAATCACCAAACCTTGTGAATCTGCGTTATGTATCTGTGCTGATATAGTGTATTCAATTAAGATAATTATGAAGTTATATTACCTGCTTAGGAAGTGCCAAAGAGAGTAAGCAAGTAGTGCTCTTGCTGCCGAGGTTTGTACTGAGACCCAACTTCTAGACACTAATAAAATGAGGAAAAATGCTTCATTAACATTCACCACTAAGGAGGGTTTGTCTGGAATGGATATGTTCATTTTGTATATTCATAATTTACTTTCCTTTTTCCTGTATGATTTATCTCATCCAAGTATATGATTGTAGGTAAATGATGATATAAAGGACGATAGTAAGGTCTGTTCGTACTAAAAATTGGATTCAAGTCCTACAGTTCTTGTTGTTGACCCTGTTACAAGACAAAAAATGCGATCATGGAAGGGAATGATTCAACCAGAGACCTTGCTCGAGGTACATACTTTACAAATCATGTAGATGTTTATAGGACTATAGGGGGACTTGTGCCATGGTACCGACATTTTTTAAATAAACTAGAGGTGGATTTTGGGGTAGTGAAATGGCATTTGGCCCAATGAGACATCTTCCCTCCTTTGTAAGAGGATAACGGTTCCGGTTCTTTTCAGATACATGTAAAAGGGTGCGAGTGTGGGGTGTGAGTTCATTACTTGCGAAAATGGAAAAAGAAAGGTGGATCTAAAATATAAAATATAGGTAGACCTCTGGATAAGAAATTTATATATAAAATTTGAAGTAAAGATTTTGTCGAGTATACCCTTATTCTAACTGGCATCCTCTTCTATTTCTTGTGCATTTCATTTGGGTTGATTTTCTTTCAGTAAATCTTTCTTACAATAGCCAACATGCATTGCTGTTGTTTCTATGAGAAAATAGTTCCTAACATGCTCAAGTATTTCTCTTTTGCCCTTCGGAATGAATATTAAATAATGATAAGGTTGCTACTCAGCCCAAGCATTGCTGCTTGCTAGCATGTAAACTTGTTTTCTCAGTTTTTTATTGAAGGAAAGTCAACAATAAAGTTTACTCTTCGATGCAATGCAGATGATAAATTAGAAAACCCAAGTTATACATGAGTATGAATCTGGAAAAGCTATACCAAACCAGCAGATAATCGCCAAGATGGAGAGGGCTCTTGGTCCAAAATTGCAAGGAAACAAGTAATTCAGGCATTAAGTTAGGATGGATTGCCTTTGTGGTAAACTCTAAATCCTTTTGGATCTTAAGAAGTGGCGGAATGTACAAACTTAACTTTTCCCCAGTTTTGCCTTATGTACTTAGTAAGATTGTAGTTTATGTATTTTTGGCACCAGCTCTTATGTCTTTTGCTCTGAATTTTGGTTGTTGGTTATGATTGTATTGAATCTGGTATGGATTATTATTATTGTAAAGTTGATTGTGTTGATTTGGTTATTTAGGGAATGAATATTTTCGTATTTATGATTTTTTGTTGGAAATAGAAAAGTGTTGCCATTGATGCTATAAAGTGATGGCAAAAAGGAAAAATCATGTTAAGAAATGTTGCTAAAAAATGTTGCTATGGGCAAAATTTGTGTTGGCATAAAAGTGGGGCCCACTGGTGGGACCCACTTTTTTTGCAAAATGTTTAACCCAAGGGCAACATAATATCATGTTGCTAAAAACTAAAAATATTGTTGCCATAGCTAGTCTACGCCAACAGAAAAGCTGATGTTGCCATAGAGAATTAGAATGTTGCCTTTGACCCCAAAGGCAATGGCAAAAATAGCAACACCAGCAAAATGTTGCCTTAGGGGTTTTTTGGGCCTACGGCAACATATTTTGGGCATACGACAACACTTTTTCGGTGTTGCCGTAGGCATTTTATGGTGTAGTGAACTTTGTTCAAAGTATGAATAATAAAAGTTTGCAGAGATATTATGAAAATGATATTTGAAGTACTTCAATGGTACTGTTTTTGAATATATTCCAACAAGGAGATACTTGACAATTATTGTCTTATACCCGCTTTATTCAGGGTTTAAATTAAAGGCAGAATTATGCCATACCTTCATTACCTTGCTGAGCTATCACTCACTCTTGCTATTGTTTTATATATATTATATAGCAGTAAAGCATGATGCCAATGGGACGGCACACACCCCGTAAGGCATTTCCATAATCAGTTTCTAGCAGGGATCCCGAGAGTAGTACGAACCAGTCGAATCAAGCGGCAGCTTTTTGTATTCATCCTATGTATAGTTATGAATGGTATGAGAGGATTGTGAGCATCAGAAGGCTAGGTTGGTAATGTAACATTATTTAGAAGTTGTATTAGTGATAGACTGAAAAGACATTTGGGTATTGTAATAAAACTTATTTATTCCGCAGTTATTGTATTGTGTCGATTCTGAGACTCCAACTTGTGTATGTGTGTGTGATATATATTGTGGGGTCAAAAGCAGTTGAATTGTGTACATTGCAAGTAATACAGGTAAGGCAATGAGTAAATGGATCGTGACTACTCAAAATCCCTGACCCCGGATTTGGGGGTGTTACAGAAATAGTATCAGAGCGTCAGGTTATAGTCCTCAGAAACGATTGGAGATCGAGTCTTACAATACCCTTAAGAATGATGACAATAACTAAGAGTTCAAATCAAGTTCGTAGTCGGGTTAGAGGACATGACCCTGACTGTTTGAGATGAAGCCGAGAGGGGACTTCTTCTGGGAAACCATACTTAGGACTTCATGGGTAGTAACCTCGATTCATATGAGTTATAGTTGGATGGGATTCTGAGATACCAGACCCCGAGGCCTTCGAGTAGGCATTTGATGATGCGCTCCTTGAGATGGACGGAGACCCGATAAAGGAGGATCCATAGGAGGATCTAGAGGAGGACCCATGGTGGGTCAAGGGAAGAATCTTGTAGAGAACGTGTCGATTGATAAAGATGTGGTGTGTTACTTGAGGTCTTATAGAAGGACCAGACAAATCTTCAAATGACAAATAAGTGACGAGACGAGAGTTTAGAATCATTTATGATTCATCAAGAGATGTGACGAAGAGAATGGAGTAGAGTCTCCCAAGCAGAAGAGGTAGAGGTAGTATAGCCAGTATCAGTGGATTGATTCGACTTGAACGAAACATGTTACTCGTAGTCGGTTATAGTTACCCATAAGGAAGCGGCATACATAAGAACCAAGATGTTCAGATTTTCACTTACGATTAAGGGTACTTAGTTGCCTAGAATAGTGGATAAATAGATTGATCAATTTCCCTGATTTTGGAAAGAATTCAGCAAATTTTGGCAAACCTTGTCTTTTTGATTATCAGAGAATGTCACCGAAGAGAATGGAGACTAGAGCGAACACTGTGGATTGGTTAAGATAGCCGCTATATGGGTTGGTAGACATATCTTGATTGCTATAATTGATTGTAGAGATAAAATGATGAAGTTGAGATTGGATGGTAAAGGCGAAATATACTTAAGGACCAAGATAGACTGAGAAATTTCGGGATTGAATTAAATGAAAAGGCTATTATGCCAAAAGTGTTAAGCTTATGTGGCACACAGGATTGATACGAGAAAAGGAATGTTTGGTATGAAGACGGTTATAATAGTAATTGGATTTAAGCATGTAGTTTCTAACGATCTTCCGGAGTACCGCCTATTCGAAACATGGGATTCGTCTTTGCTATGGGCGACACCGGTATCAAAGTTTTCTTATAAAATAGAACGCTTGCTTGAGATGCTTGTGCCTAGTCGAGTAGAACTCCCTGCGATTGCAAATGTCAATGGTTGAATCCTTAGCGACTATTATGAGTCGGCAGTGACGTAAGTATCAAGCACCTTAGGGTGTGTATGGAGAAGAAAATGCTTGTGCCTAGTCGACATAAAGGGCATCCGTAGAGACCTTGGCAAAACCTCCCCAAACTATACTCTATCTTGGCATCTCCTTAGAGAGAATTTTGATAAAAGATATACTCCCTCTTCGAAGTTGTTTTATAACACTTGTGTTAAACCATGTTCAGTTTTAATTGTGCCAGAGGCTGTCACGATACCTACTTTCAGGTTCTTGAAGCCCTGTCAAATTACGTTATTCCAGCTTTCACTTTTCTTCAAATAACAAATAATCTTATGCTGATACAGCACCACTTGTTGGTTAAATACCAGTATCTTTCTGCCTATCCTTTCCTTTAAAAATCGCACCTTTGGAACCTGTTCACTTTTAATCCAGGGTGTTCATTTGAGAATTATTTGTCAAAAGATGATAATTATTAACTCGACTTTGAATTGCTTTAATATTTCTCTACCCCACTGAGACGAACAACCATATTCTTATAGGGGCCACAAGGACTAACTATCTGTGTGATAGAAGTCAAAATTCGCTGATAGGAATTAGATTCGCAACGAAATCGCCTATGACAAAAGCGAATCCCTAAGACGAATAGAATATCGGTGACATATCAATGAATTAGTTTTATAACGCCCTAGAAAATATGGTATTTGTTATAATTATTATTTAATATTAAATGTGGATTATAGGGTGTGAATTTTTTTTTTTTAGATAAAATACATGTGACATCATGTTTACATGTTTATATGGTGATGTATGTGTAACGTGCTAGTCTGTGTGTTTTTATTTGAATTTCTATGATTAAAATCTATTTAAATTATGCATTATTTATCTTCGAAATTTTTTACAAAATCATTGGAGTTGATGAAAATTAAGAAATCTTTTGTAATATTATCTTTGTATAATTAATTAGTTTTTAAAATTATTGGTTGAATTATTTTAGGTGTTTAAATATTATAAAATGATTTTAAGAGTTTAATTGTATTTAAAGGATCATTATTTGTAAAATTTCATATTTAATTCACTTTTGATTCTAAAAATATTTTAAAAATATGTGGGTGTTTTTAATTACATATTTTTTATTTTAAAGTGTTAAAGTTTAATATTTCACCAATTTTTTCAATTAATTTCGATTTTAAGAGTGATTTAATTAATTTTTATTTGGTTATTTTCAACAAAATGTAATTACAAATTTATTTCCTTCTCTTTTAATCCTCAAAACATAGCCACCGGTTTCTACATTTCTCTGGAAGCATCTGTGCCCTCTCTCTAATTCAGTCAATCTCTCTCCCTTACATCTCTCTCTCTCCCTCTTAATCTCTCCCTTCCGTTCTCCCCATTTAAAAAGTGTGTCTGTGTGTGTGGCCATGTATATACGCGTTACTGTCTGTGTGGGTGTGCTCAATCAGGTGGGTGTTTAGAAATGGAGGTGTGGTGTGAGTATAATCGACTGGTTACATTTATAATCGGGGCATTTTCGTTGATAAGCTTCAATCCCAGTGATCTTGATGATTCATCGGCCTTGTGTGATTCTTGTTGCTAATAATTCATCATCTCCTCAGTTCACCACAACGACTGTGTTGGTGGGTATGTGTATGGTCGAGTAATGGTGTCAAAGATTTGGGTGTTTCAGTTGGGTCAGTGGAATGATGCTGGTGACTGTGTAATCCAGTGTATGTGTGTTTGAAAACAGCGGTGTGTGTGTAAATCAGTCAGTGTGTGTGTGTATGTATTAGCGATGTGGGTGTGTAATCGTGTATGGGTGCTTGGTGATTTAGCTGCAAACCCCGTATGGATCATTCCCCTCCCCTGTTCTCTTTTACCCGATTGTGTGTGTGCATATAGGTTGCTGCCAAGCTGTGTTTGTGTGATTTTGTGTGTACGCTAAGTGATTGTGGGTGTGCGTATTGAGGTTGTCCGTACTGTGGTGTCGAGACTTTAAGAGTGTTGATGTCTTAATTCAGAAGCGGCCGGGTTGATAGAAGGAGCTGTGGATTGTGGTAGTGCTGTAATGGTGAGCGAGTATAGGAGGCAGAGGAGGTTAGTATGTCCGCAGGTGTTGATGGGGCAAAGCAGAGAAGGATGAAAAAGTTTAGGGGCGGGGAAGAGAAGGTCGATGTAAGTGTTGTGCAGTTGGCCGAGAATGGAAAGAAAGTAAAGGAGGAGATTGATGAGGGTATATTTGTTGTGTTGGTGTGTTGATGTTTGTTTCCTGTGATATTGATATTGGGTAGTGTTGGATTTGGGAATGAGAATAATAGTAAGCAAGGGGCCGAGAGGTAAAGAAGAGGTAGAAAGAATGAGGGAAAGGAGAAAAGAAATACGAGAAACAATGATGAAAGGTGTAGTAATGGTGGTGTTGTTAAGTTATTGTTGCTTGTAAGTTATTGTTGCTTGTAGGTAAAATGTGGTATAATTTGGTTGATTTAGTAGAATTCTAATTGTTAGCAATTGGTTAATTAAGGTATATGTGTTGAAAAATTGATTTATATAGTCAGTGTAAGTAATCATAAGCAAGTATATAGTTGGCATGGTCAGTGGCATATTACATGTATTAGTGTTGTCTTTTGGTTGATCGCCAGTGATGTTAAAGACTAGAATTATGTATAAATTGTAACTCGTGAATTTGTAAAGTGTTGTTGGATATTGTGAATGGTTATTAGGTTAACTGTTAAAGCTGTAGTCGAGTATATATACAGGAAAAATTATAGTGTTTGCTTGAGTCGGTTGTATTCCGACGGGTAAGTTTATATTATAAAGAAGATGTTGTCCAATTTTTTCTCACAATTATTTTCTACTTCTTATAGTAATTAGACAAGAGCTATTTATGAACCAATGTGCTATGTGGATTATAGGATATAAAAGTAAGTTAATATTATGTGCTAAGTGTTACATGATATATATATTACTATTTCGAGAATATGATCTGTATGAGCTATATGTGATATAATTGTAAAGCGTATTAGGACGCGTTTGGGTAGAAAAGAGTTAGACGGTTACGGTTATAAGCGTACTGAAGTAGTACTTTATTTTGATATAGTTACCAGTAAAAGGCTGATTTATAGCCAGTGTATGTAAAGGTGGAGATTTTGTGGAACGAGTTATTCATCGAAGTAGACTAGTGTGTGCATATAGATGCTGACAAGTGATAAAGGAAAGATGGATGTGTGACCGAATAAGGGCCAACGTGTACAGAAATAGAATAAATAGAATTGATTATTCTCCTCACTTATGGTTCAGGTGTTTATTTCTTTTAAAGATTATTTTATATAAATATTCCCCATTTTTATTGATATTTCTCAAGGAATGTTTTCTTCAAATTGTTGTAAATTAATTTGAGGTTTAGATTGTCGTTGAAGCATGTGTTGTCAGGGACGGTTTAAATCGAGAATAATTGAGATCTTTTTAATTATTCAAACTCATTATTGTCAGGCCGGTTCTGGCAGCTAAAGCCTATGGGTGCTTAGCCGACAAGAGTGAGACTTTGTGTAATTGAGAATTTCTTCAATCTTCTTTTGAACTTCAGATTTTCTCTAATCCATGATTCCTTATAAATTGCTATTGATGTTAAAAAAAATCTTGACAATTGCTTTGATCCTTAAATAATAATGTTCCCCTGTTGAAATATGTTTCTGCTTTGTCGAATGATAAGTGGATTTTTATCCACTTGGATCGCTTCATTTTGGCTTAAATTGACTGCTTGTATCTCAAGTATTCGTGTGTTTTAATGTGTTTTTGTGGAGATTGTGCAGGACATTGTTCTATGTAGGTGTGGAGTTTTCAAAGATTATATAGTGCTTTTAGAGTCAAAGGATCAAGTGTCAGAAGTTGCAGTTAAATTCAGCAAAAGAAATCAGCTAGAACACGAAGACAATTTTGCTGGTGGAAAGTCAGGCGCGGGCGCGCTGACTTTGTGTTGTTCTGAGCGCGGGCGCGAGGGCAGCTGTTCCAGAAAACTTATGCGCGCGGGCGTGCTTGTTATGTATAGTAATTGCGCGCGGCCGCGCCCATGCGGCAGATTTTCCAGAAACTTTCCTGTAATTCAATCTAAAATAGGAAATTGTTGTGATTTCTTCTCCTAATCATTATGGAAGATGTTTGGACTGCCAGAAGCTTCCAGAATCAGTTATAAACATGGTAATTGCAATTCTAATCCATTCAAGAACGGAAATTGTCGGAATTCTATTCTAATTCAAAGACGGTAATTACTTGAAAAAGGAGACACTTGGGACTATAAATACACACCTTGGGGACATCAAAAAAATAATCTACAAACCAGAGTTCAGTCCAATTCGTTCATAGCACGAGATCGAGAAGCCAAGGCGAGGATTGTGACGACAAGAAGATCTATACTTAGTTTTCTTGGATTCCTTTGTTTAGGCGTATCTTTTGGATGCTTGTTTCATTCACGGATTTGTTCTCTAAACCTTGTTATATTATTGATTATTGATTTATTCATCTTTGTTATCTTGTTCATTATCATGTTTTCATCAAATCCCATGGTGACGAAATGTTCAATTATGAACTAATCGTTGTCGTGGGATCCTAGCGGATTTATCTATGTAGCTTAGTAGTTTGCATGCCTTAAAGATTTATGTGTGGTGAATTCTTGATATCCTCGTATGGTTGTGTTTCATGTATTTAGATGCATAGCTAACATCTAATTTGTTAATCTCTTGTTAAACGAGAGTGGATCTTGAGATTTAGAACTTGCCATGCTAGCATAGGATAGGTTGATGTTTTAACATCATGATTTGTGGCGTAAATAGAGATATTATGCTACCCTATGTGATCTAAGTGGATAACTTGTGCTTAAACCTTTATGTTTTCAAATTCTATAGAGATATAGGGTCTAAACATAATAGGTGTCTATTCATCTTCTATCTCTTTTGTGGATGTATGCGTAGTTTGGTACTACACTACTAGAAATTTGTTAATAGACATCACGCCTTTAGCATCGGTCAGTAATGCCACCGATGTCTATGTGTTTTAAGACATCGTTTAAAATAAAACCGATGTCTTTGAGTTTTAAGACATCGCTTTACAGAAGAACCGATGTCTAAAATAAGCTAAAAAAAATGAAAAATTCCCGCGCCCACCCCCAATATAGTTTCCCCCTTAGAATATTTTCCCCAATTTGTTAAAATGTTTCCCCCCCTTAGACGATTTTTTGTTCCCCCCAAATATTAAACATGTTGTACTAGTCAAACACACTCTCTCAGAAAAAACATAAAAAACATAAAATCATAACACAAAAAATCACTCTCTCTCTCTCTCGTCACTCACCACTCTCCTCTCAAGAACCCTAAATCTCACAGCTGGCCTCTCTCTCTCTCTCTCTCTCTCTCTCTCTCTCTCTCTCTCTCTCTCTCCCTGTCTCTCTATCTCTCTCTCTCGCTCGATCTGTGTGTCTCTCTCTCAAAGCTGATTGGACTTGCTCTTGCATTCAACTTGATTTCTACAAAGCTCGATTTGGGTAAGTTTTCACTGAGCTCGAATTAGCTTGCATTGAACTCGAACTATCTTGAATTGAACCATTTGTTCAATTTAGTACTAATTTGGGGATTTTTAAACTTGAAACCCTATTTTTTTTTATTTGTGGATTTTAATTGGTGATTGGATAAGTGTTTTTCTTTCTTTTAATTTGGGGATTTATAAACTCAAAACCCTAATTTTAATTAGTTTGTTTTTTTATTGAATGTTTATTTATTTTGTGAATTGAATTTTCATTTGTTCATTTTAATTGACTATCCTGCATGTGTTTGTAGCTTAATTAAATGATTGTCCTGCATGTGTTTGTAGCTTAAATAAGTGACTGTCCTGCATGTGTTTGAATTAATATTGAATTTGGTTGCTTAATTGACTCGATCTGTTGTGTTTGTAACTTGACTGTCCTATATATGTTCATTCTAATTGGTACTTTACAATCAATTAAAATGTTAACAATTAAATAAGGTAGGTCATATACACATAATTATCAATGTAATAATATTATCGATTCGATTTATTGATATTTTTAGTGACATATCAGGTAAGTTGAAATGGATAAGTCATGGATTAGAGAAGATAGAGATTCTTTACAGTACGAAATAGGTGTCGAAAAGTTCTTAATATTTGCTGAAGAAAATGCTAAAAATCCTAAGAAGATTCCTTGCCCCTGTGGACGCTGCGTTAATTTTAAAAAGTTTCCGGTGAAAATAATTAGAGGGCATCTATATGAATCAGGTTTTAGTTTAGGGTATGTTGAGTGGATTTGGCACGGAGAACAGTCTTCTAGGAGTAGTAAATCATCTGTTGGTAGTAGTACTCCTGTTTCGAAGCCGATACCTGCTTCGGAAACAGCTAATGTGTGTGAAGCAGCTTATAATAAGGGTGATTACGACGATGATTCACACGAGTTTAAAATGTTTGTAGCTGATGTAGAACAACCTCTGTTTGAGGGAAGTGAGTGCACTAAGCTAGAGTCGGTCTTAAAATTACACAATTGGAAATCTAGGTTTGGCGTTAGCGATACCGCATTTACTGATTTACTTGAAAATGTAGGCTCTCTCCTTCCTAAAGATCATACGTTGCCACCGAGTTCATATGAAGCAAAGAAAACTTTAGCTAATTTAGGACTTGAGTATATCAAATACCATGCATGTTCGAATGATTGCGTGTTATATAGAGGTATCCATGAGCAGGCTTTAGAGTGTCCTAAATGTCGTTTGTCTCGCTGGAAGGTTGGGAAGGATGGTAAAGAGAGGGTTAATATACCAGCTAAGGTCATGTGGTATTTTCCAATAATCCCCAGATTTAAACGAATGTTTAAATCTGCTTCTACCGCTGAGTTAATGACTTGGCATGCACGTAATCAAAGTACAGATGGCCACATGCGTCATCCAGCTGATTCACCTTCCTGGAAAAATTTAGATTATAGATGGCCTGAGTTTGGTAGTGAAGCAAGAAATATCCGTTTAGCATTATCGGCCGATGGCATTAACCCGCACACCAATGGCCTAAGCAATAGGTACAGTTGTTGGCCGGTTGTATTAGTAACATATAATCTTCCTCCATGGTTATGCATGAAGAGGAAGTTTATGATGTTAACAACGTTAGTTTCTGGCCCGAACGAGCCTGGTAATAATATTGATGTTTATCTACAGCCACTTACTGATGATTTGAAGAAACTGTGGGAAGAAGGTGAACCAAATGTGTACGATGCACATACCAAGTCTTATTTTACTTTAAGGGCGGCTTTGATGTGGACAATAAATGACTTCCCCGCTTATGGGAATTTGTCAGGCTGCATCAACAAGGGTTATAAGGCCTTTCCAATCTGCGGTGATGATACCGTAGCTAAATATTTAAGTCATAGTAGGAAAATGTGTTACCAAGGGCATCGTAGATATTTACATGAATATCATCCTTATAGGAGGCAAAAGGCAGCCTTTAATGGACAACAAGAGTTTGGGTGCGCACCTGCACCGCTTAGTGGAGAAGAAGTGCTAAAGCAACAGAATGAACTTAAGTTTAATTTCGGGAAGGGGGGAAGTCAAAGAAAGTGGAATCTGCATGGAAGAAGAAATCAATTTTTTTTGAGTTAGAATATTGGAAGTTTCACTATGTTCGTCATTGTCTTGATGTTATGCATATCGAGAAGAACATGTGCGATAGTTTGATTGGGACACTACTTAATATGAAGTTTAAGACTAAAGACAGTTCTGCCTCTCGTCTTGATATGGTTGACATGGGTGTAAGGGTTGATTTAGCTCCTAAAGTAGGCGATAAGAAAACCTACTTACCTCCTGCAGCTTATACCTTGTCCAAGGCAGAAAAAAGAAAAATGTTGTTGTCATTGTCAAATATGAAACTTCCATATGGACATGCATCAAACATTAAAAACTGCGTATCAATGAGCGATATGAAGATGTATGGGCTGAAGTCCCATGATTGTCATATCCTCCTCCAACAATTACTTCCCGTGTCCATTCGTTCTGTGCTTCCAAAAAATGTTAGGGTTAGTATAATAAGATTGTGCTTCTTCTTCAACTCTTTGTGTAAGAAAGTTGTAGATGTGTCGAAACTGAATAAACTGCAATCAGATGTGATTTTGACCTTGTGTGAGTTGGAAAAAATATTTCCACCATCATTCTTCGATGTTATGCTCCATCTCACAGTCCACTTGGTTAGGGAATTACGTTTATGTGGACCGGTTTTTTATAGATGGATGTATCCATTTGAACGGTTCAATAAAGTGTTAAAAAGTTATGTACGAAACCGCTTTTATCCGGAAGGCTGTATAGCCGAAAGTTATCTCAAAGAAGAATCAATAGAATTCTGCACGGAATTTGTTAGTGACAGTGGCTCAACTACTGGTCTTCGGAAGGATGATGGCAAGCTTTCCGGTCCATTATCTGTTGCGACAATGAAGGCAGTGGAAGAAAACGAACGAGATGAGGCTCATCTTCATGTTCTTCTTAACAACCCTGAAGTGGAACCATATGTTACGTAAGTAAAATGTAAAAGTGTCTTGATTCCTGCTCTAGTCATTCCATATGTAATTATTCTTATATAATGTACTTGCTTTCAGGATGCACAAGGAGTATCTGGAAGGAGTTTATCGAGGGAAAAAAAAGAGTGCTCAATGGCTGTTGGGAGAGCACAATCGACTCTTTGCTGATTGGTTTGAAAAAAAGGTCAGTTTACATTCTTCTCATATTTTATTGTTGTTTTGTATATTTTATAAGTCTTTAATTAGAGTTTACTTTAATTGTGTTACAACTATGTGTGCAGGTAAGTATTGAATTGATGGAGAATCGTGGAGCTGTTTCCGAAACGATACGATGGTTGGCAGGCAAACCATCATTTTCAGTTTTGACATTTGAAAGTTATCTAGTTGATGGGGTTCGATACTACACCAATGAGCGAGATAATGCAAGGGTTGTTCAGAATAGTGGGGTGTCATTAGTTGCTAGGACAGTCCAAGTCTCTAGCGCCAAGGATTTAAATCCCGTGGAGAGTGACATGACATTTTATGGGATAATCGAAAAAATATGGGAGCTAGATTACCATGCTTTCAAGGCACCTTTGTTTTTGTGTAAATGGGCAGCAAATGATAAGGTCAAGATTGATGAACTTGGTTTCACACTTGTTGACTTTAGTCGACAAGGCCATAAAAAGGACAAATACGTGTCTGTTGACCAAGTCAAACAAGTTTTTTATGTTGAAGATCCAGTTGATGCAAACTGGTCTGTTGTGTTAACATCGACGATAAGAGAGAATAGTGAGGTGTACTACGATGATGATCTAGGAGACACCATCTCACATCCCCCATTCTGCTCTGACATCCCTATATGTGATTCCACTAATGATGATGAAGCCACTGTTAGCAACATAAGACAAAATATTAAGGGGATGTGGGTGAAAAATTGATAAATATGTTGTATAGTACTACTATTCTCTAATTATAATAGTTTCTCTATGACATTAATATTATCTTTCTGTGAGCCATGTTTCTGTATGAGAATATTAATGCCATTTTTAATTCAATTTGCAAATTTTATTGTGACTGGCTACTTAATTACTTTTGTTGAACTTTGCAGATTGAGGAAATACGAGAGAAATGGCAGCAAAGAAGCAAAAAAAATCATCACCAAAAAAGGGTACTGTCAGCTCTGGTGCAACCAAACCACTGCAGATAGAGGACAAAGCACATGTATCAGAAGCTCAAGGCTCAGACTCAGCACATGCATCAGAAGCTCCAAAGTCTGACTCAGCTGGGCAACCCACATCTACTACTGACAGTTTACAAACGAAATCTGGAGGTAAGCGAGGTGTATGTGCCATGTACAAAGTGATTGTGAGGAAAGCACGTGGTAAGAAGTTTAAAGTTTCATGCAATGAGTTGGGAGCTCCTACTGGGAGTGCTAGGCCAAAATTGCAGTCATATGTTGGATACGCGGCTAGGTCAATGATCCCCATCGACATTCCAAGCTGGCCACATGTGGATCCTGAGTTAAAATCAAAACTTTGGCAAGATATTCAGGTAAACTTTGGCTAGTCTATAATTTTTGTAAATTTGTGTTGAGATAGTGTTTAATTATGTATTTTTTTGTTGTGACTGTTAATCATGAATTTTTGTATGTTGCGTGTTCTTCAGGATACATTCAAAGTTAAAGCACGATCTCGGGACTATATCCTAAAGTCTGCTGGCGTTAAATGGAGACAATTTAAGACTAGCTTAACAAGAAAGTATGTTCTACCATTTGTTGGACAAAAAAAGAAATTGAATAGGCCGCCAAAGGAATATGAGTTTGTTGGTAAGTCAACCTGGAAACAATTTGTTGCACAGAGGATTGATCCTAATTGGAAGGTATATAAATGTGATTTTATAATTTATATTTTCTTTTATTATGAATTCTGTACTTTAATTATTTTTATTTTAGAATTTAAGACCGATTGTGATGATTAATGAATAGTAATGAATTTGGATGTAGGAAATTCATGAAAAACAAAGCTACAGAGTTGGTAAACGGAAATATCCGTATCGCATGTCAAGAAAGGGCTACATCGGTTTAAAGGAGGAAGAAGTAATAAGAACATATTCAATTTTGTAATCTTAAAATTTTTGTTGTCATTTTCTTAATATGTTGCTTTATTTTTAACAGATTAAAAAGGGGAAGTTGCAACCCGGAGAAAATCCTGATAGGGCAATTTTCTGGAAGAAGGCTCGAAAGGGAAAGAACGAGGCGGAGCCAGAGGACCCTGAATTGGCTGAAGTGTTCCAAACAATTGTAAGTCTTCTGTCATATGGTAGTTAATTTTAATTATTCTATTTTCAAGAACATGGTTCTTTTGTTGACTATATTCATGTCATTATGTAGGATACCTTATTGGAGGCACAGGAAAAGGATGAATTTCACCCATCTGGAAGTGAAGATGTACTCAGTACGGCATTGCAAACTCCTGAGCATTCAGGAAGGGTTAGGGGAGTTGGAGGGTTCGTAACTCCAAAACAATTCTTCAATTTATCAAATGAGAAAAAGATACGAATCACAAGGGCAGAGTTGATGGCCCGTGATCGAAAAATGGCGGAGAAGATGCAGACTCTAGAGTCGGAGCTTGCAACATTGAAGGCATTAATGGTTAATGGCCAAGCCAATCATGGTTCGCCAATATTTTCTGACAAAGCAAGTGTTGAACAAGCGACTGTACTAGAACAGAAGACAAAACCAACTGCTGCAAAAGGATTGGTGTTGGATGGGGATGTTGAAGATTGTGTTGCTATGGAGAATCCTCCGCCTCCGCCTCCTAAAAATCTGGTAAAACTATATATATATATATATATATACAGTCTAATTGAAAACATATTTCTAATATAACTGGATTTTGACTTTTATCTATCTTAATTCTAGGCTGGTAAAAAATGTGAGCTTGCAGTGGACCACATACACAACAAGGTTGCTTTCGGTGTTGCTTTTCCCCGTGAAGGAAATTTCTGTGATTTAATACATGGAAAGGCTATGCCGCCTGGATGCTTACGCGTCTCGGTTGACGGTTTTATCAAAGAAGAGGCAGTAGTTCCGGTTCCAGTAGTTGGTGAAATCGAGACTGTCCTACAAGCTGTTGGGTCTCATGTAGCATGGCCCGAGAAATTGATCAGCTACCCTGGTGCTGTGGTATGATTTACCATAAAAAATAATTACATTTTATTTTCCATGCATGCATGATCAGTACCAATATATATATATGGTTTTATTATCTGTAGATTAAGAAAAAGGAATCAGTACCAATTAACAACAAGGGTGAGCTACAGAAGTTGAAGGTCCTCTTTACTGAAGAAAGCCAACTCCAAAAGTACCGAAGGGATTTAATTTATTGTTTAAACATGCAACCTGCTGGATGAAACCCTATGGGATCTCATTACAATTATCATGTGATAAAGATGTGTTTGGATGCGATAGTAAAATCATTTATCTGTTACATGAATATTATAGCATTATTGGAGTTCAAGATGATTGGCCAGGCTGCTATCTCAGCTTATATGCTGTAAGTTACATTTTTTTGTTCTCTGATTATTGAAGGTTCCATATGCATTAATAATGTTAATATTTTTTTGTAGGAACTTGCATTTAAAGTTGCGTGGTACTGATGAATCAGACACTTTTGCTTTTGTTGATCCGGGATTGACATATAAACTCAATGATGAGTTTGAAAGTAACATTGTAAAACGACTCAAGGAGGGTAATGTTGATCGCATTTTCTTTTTGCCACATAATCACAAGTAAGTGCAATCTTTATATAACTCTGCGGTACTTGCATCTAATTTGCTTAATTAATTTAAATTTGGTATTTTTTTTCTCAATTGAAAACAGTGTGCATTGGATTTTAGCTATACTTTGGCACGATGAAATTTACATACTTAATCCATTGCCACATCCGACACAATTTTCAGCACTAGAAAAAGCTTTACAAAGGTAACATTTAATTTACTGTTAGATCATTTTGATAAATGGTGAAGTATTCTCGGGTTTTGACATGGAGTACTTTTTTTTGTGCAGTGCAGTGAGAAGTTTCAATTGTGAAACTGGCAGGGGCAACAAGATGCCGAAAGTAAAACATCTCACTGTAAGTATTTTTGCATCTCATTTTGAAACTTGTAAAACTAGTAGGGGCAACAAGTGCATAATAGTGGTTTATTTTCCATGTCCTGCCTCATGTGTATTTTTTTACTCAAATAGGGAAGTCCTAAACAACCAGGTGGTATTGAATGTGGCTACGTTGTTATGCGTTACATGAAAGAGATTATTGAGGATGCGGATTTGTCTTTTTCCACGAAGGTAAACTTTGATGTACTGTCTATTTTTGCCATTGAAATGTCAGAATATTGTGTTTGCGTTAAATGATTAGTTTTGCTATTTGGTGCATTTTTTAATGGCTGAACAAGACTCGAAGGTCTTACACTGAGGCTGATCGAGCTGGTTGAGGTGCGTATTGAGGCTCTCGGGTTCATCCAAGAGCGTGTTTGACGTTGCTTTTGACTAGAGTTTTATTGTCGGATGATGTTGGTTTAAAAATTTCTAGGAATATGTTGGTTGTTTTTGTGGATAATATTGATGTAGTAATCAGCTTCTATTTCGGATTAAGGTATTGTAGACAATATTGTTTGGTTTCGCTAGCTAGCTTTTGGTATGAATGTTTTGCAACAGTTTGGAGTATGGTTGTTTGAGCCATTGCATTGTATGAATGTTTGGTATATATATGAATGGCTATTTATGTTTATTTGGACATCTCTATTGATCAGTTTTTAAATTTCTTCTGTTTGTTACAATAGCAAAAAAACATCAGTTTTAAATGTAGAACATATATAAAAGCGATGTCTAACAGAAACACACATGTCACAAATGTTGCCAGAAATCGATGTCTAATACTAACTTAAATATCGAATAAGTATAAAAACAGATGACTAATATATTATTCCACACCGGTTACCACAAATAAAACCGATGTCTAAGGACATATTTAACATCGTCCAAAACCGATGTCTAATACCACTTTCTTCATCAGTTGCGATAAAATAAACCGATGTCTAAACCATACTTAGACATCATTTTACTTCTAAATAATGATGTATATGTTGGTTTGTGAGTTGTGCACAACATGTTTATTTGCATCTAGCACCTGTAATAGTACGGTAGAAATGTCATGTTCATGCAATTTATGCAAAACTATTAGATATAAACATCATTTTTTGGTTTAAAATCGATGTGTAATAGCTTCCTGGACATCAGTTAAAAACCGATGTCTATGACATAATACAATAGACATCACCGACAAAGACATCAGTATGGTTTTTTAATAGACATCGGCCAGAAACCGATGTCTATGAGCTTTTTTCTAGTAGTGCTAGTATACCGAGAGATAACTTTTACTTGTTTCATGTTATTCGATCAGATATCAAAACTATCGCATGTATTGATTAAAGGCTGCAACTTTAAGTGAAGTAGATAATGAAACTAGGATTCCATGTTTTTCTCATAAAAGTAATTCGACCTCTATTCTCATTAGTTAATTTACGTCTTAGTTTTATAAATTCCATCTTAATTTATTTAGATAATTAAAAATCCCAATTTGTTATTTGTCTTAGCAGTGAATTAAAACCATACATTGTTGCATAGGTACTAAACTGAATTAAAAACCAAGATCTCTATGGGAACGAACTTGACTCATATCTGTATTACTTGTGACCGCGTGCACTTGCATGATTTTGTGTTAACAAATTTTTGGCGCCGCTGCCGGGGATCATCGGTGTTTTATTTTAGCTTATGTGTTTGTCAATAGTGGTCGTTAGCGTTCACTGACTCGGATTTCTTATTTAGTTTGTTTGTTTCGTGTAAGAACCCAAAATTTCGGTAGAATTAAAACTTTTCCTATTATGATGAAGTGCATCAATGAATAGTGATTTTAAGGATTAAGAAAATTTTTCATGCCACCTATGTACGAGACGTAGTGTGGATATTCCGAAGTTATACTAGTAATCTACGGAGTAAATAAGTGTATGTAAATGCGATCGGAATTCAGAAATTCCAAATTCTATTTTCGTGTAATATTTGACCGAGCAGTGAATTATATATCAGTAATATCAAGAAATGAGATATTTAATTTGAGGAATTGAGGAGTTAATATTTTGGAATTTTATTATAAGTGATTTGAGAATTTGGAACGAAAACCACTGAGTAAGTGAAACAAACGTTCTAGAAACCGCTGAGATATTAAAACGAGATTAAGCGATTAAGTGAACGGATCATGGATTAAGGATTATACCATGGTGGAGTAATAAAGTGCAACGTATGAGTTGTAACATATTAATTTTATTCAAGAAACGACGAAGAAATCAAAGCGGTGTAAACGAAAAACAAATAAAGGGACTAAAGTACAAGAAACAAAACCTAGGGACTTGGTTGCAAATGGAATGGATAAGGGAAATCCAAGGGAACCAATGAGAGGTTGACAACACTAAAGGAGAAGATGCATCCAAGT
The DNA here is from genome assembly GCA_037693485.1 of Kitagawia praeruptora. NCBI lineage: Eukaryota > Viridiplantae > Streptophyta > Magnoliopsida > Apiales > Apiaceae > Kitagawia > Kitagawia praeruptora. Next base: position 120,853,821 of record CM075352.1, read on the forward strand.
TAAAAAGCTATTATACATGTATTATTACACAAAACAAAACAAAACACCAAGAACACTCCATTTGGCCAACCAAGATAGCAGCTCACTAAAACGGGCCTAGAGACTTCATTACTCAATGAAAATTTCTGTTCTTTATATGGTTAGAAAGCTGTGAAGACGCTCTACAACTTTCATTCAGGAGCCTTGACCAGGAAACGAGTGCAACGGCTTCGTTTTGGCTGATCTTTGGGGCGTGTTTTTCCAGTCAGGAAACTCACTTCCATGTTCTTGATTTCTTTGGTGAGATTGAAGATGGTGAGCATAGAGTAAGGCTTCCCCAAGGTTAACCAAGCTTTTTTGAGATTGTAAGAACATCAAGAAGGTATAAAAACCCTAACCCCTCTTGGCCATGTAGTAATTGTGATGTTTAATGTTAGATCCATGGTTATTAGTGTGAATCTTGGACATATAAGTTATGGATGATGTAGATCTTGAGTTTTGATGTTGTGATTGTGATTTTTATGATTGTGGATAGTATATGTATGTCCATGAGTGTTATAAAGCATGAAATAAGTGAATTAGGTATTGGTTGTGTTGTGGAATTGAGAAAATTGGTTGATCTAAGTGGTACATGCTTGCTGAGTTTTTCCAGGAACATTGACCTGTCTTGTAACATGGTTTTGAACTCCCAAATATTGTCCCCTGAGGTCCTACCATATATTGTTGGAAATATAATTGAATGTAGTTTCTGGAAATATAAGGTTCATAACTAGGTGATGTATATATTTTGAGTTATGACCAGAAGAGTGAGGAGTGGTTCTGAAATCCGGACTGCACTATATGGTCTGTTTGTGAACTGTCTTTGGACCCCCAAACTTTCTGCAAACATTGTGAAAAATTGAGGTTAGCTAGGTATTACAGTAAGGAAGGCTGTCCAAAAAGAATCTGATTAAAACTCGAATTTTTCAATTTTATAAAAATGTTAGAGCGAGGTGTGCGCAAGTGAAAAACCACTTAGGGGATTAGTTTAAAGTAGTTTTAAGAATATTCACTTGAGTTTCGAGTTCGAGGAATAGATTTGAGTCGAATGGGTAACGAAAGTGATAATATGATGACATGGTCATATGAGAGGGTTAGTGGTCACAAGTGGAGTCGTTAAGTTGGTCTTACGATTTTTAAAACCTTATGATTAAGTAGCGTTGTTAAGATACTAACGTACAAATATTGATTATGTATAGATTTCCATTCCACTTCGCGAGCCGACCACCCCAACCTCACCAAGGCAAGTTTTCCATCCCTAAGTATTTAATTTCAAAAGATTATATTCTTGATTTTATCTATGCAAGTTTACTTTTCAAAACTTATATATAAGGATTTTCACTATTGTGTTTATAGCTTCCAAACGTATTATATGCTTATGCTTTACGAGTTATATTGAAGTTTGAGATATATGCATATGTGTTTGTACACCCTTGAACTTAGAATAAAAGTGTTTTCTTCGGACAACGACTCTAGCAATAGAGGTCGTAGCGGTCCAAATATACTATTGACCGGGGAGCGGTATATTATTGTATCGTAATTGAATTACGAAAACCCGAAGGGTCATTCGGGAAGTATCGTATACTTAAGTATTTATTATTTTCTTAAAAATTAGTATAAATACAAAAAAAATATTTATCTTGGATTAAAAGCTTATTTTAATTAAATAATTATTTTATTAACTGTTTATATTAAATCTCAAAATAGTATTTATTAATTATCGTTCATTATTTTAAAGGCAAAACTAATCCAAGATACCTTTAGCGTTTTCAAACTCGAATTCTTTCGAACCCAAAACATTTTCGAAAACCCCCGGTCAGGTTTTGCTTCTGTTACGTTTTTCAAGAATTATCGGTCGACTGAGGTCGAACTTCAACTACTCGAATTTTCTATCAAATTGATTTTTGAAAAGAAAAGAAAAAGGGGACTCTGGCAGGTGTGGGAATCGTTGACGAACGATTCTCGGGATGTGTAAGCGGCCGTGAGCCAGGCGGTCCATCAATTATTATTCCGGCCCAGGTGTTGCCGAAGGATGATTACGGATGTAGTTTTCATCGAGGGTGATTACGGATGTAGTTTTCACCCGAGGATAGTTACGGATGTAGTTTCTATCCTTCTACCGGTAGAGAAGACCCACGGATTGTTGGACTTGGTTGTGGCGACTGATCATCGTCAATCCTTGTCAGGTTTTTATGTTTTCTTCCAGTCCCATCCTCCACTTTGGAAAAATACTCAAACACTGCTTCTTGGGCCTAAGTGCCAAGTTGCCGATAGTGTGGTTTTGATAAGAAAAATATTGACATCGTGCAGTATCTAGAACTGCAAGATTTTCTATAAAGATTGGCACGTGTTAGTGCACTGTTACAATTATTCCAAAGAATGAAATATTTTTGAATGAGAAACCTTCTAAGCTAATGGAAGGAAAGAGGTTTTGCAATAATGTATTCCCTGTACAGTATGTTAACCGTAGAGTGTTTTGCCGAAAATGATATACTAATATGTATATATTTTCAAACCTGAGATATATTGAAATGGGAACCTTATAAAGGTTTCATATGTTATTCTTAAAGCTCCTAAGCGAGTATAAATGTTTTATTTAAACTCGGACATATATATTGTCGAATTATGTTTTGAAATCTGAGATATATACCCATACAGTTGGGAACGTTTTCGAAATAAACCACATTATTATTTTTCAAAATGGCGAACTTGCTGAGCATTATGTAGCTCATTCTTGCTTTATAAAAACTTTTCAGAAAGAGAAGAATTTGGTTAGTTAACTCCATACCAGCAGAAGAGGAGTAGAAGATTTATCCCGAGATGACTTAGTTCTGGATAAATAATACAGAGTAAGTCTGATAGGTTTTCAACTGTAATAGTAAGACTCGTCTTCAAGTGTAGTTGTATAAGTGGAAGTGCGTAAGATTCTGGATTATACAGATGAATTGTAATATTTAGTGTTACTTTTGGTTATCGTTTCTGAGGCTCTAACTTGTATGTGCGTAAGATTGAGGTCTGGATGTATGTATTGTTGAGTTGTAAAGTTAATACAGGTATGATATGGTTGGATGGTGATGTGACGACCTGAATCTTTGACCTCGGATTTGGGGGCGTCACAGAAATGAGGTCTACAATACATATATACGTAGTCCCTGATAACATCTTTATCAAAGGATCCCACTCTAGACCCATTGGTCTTTTCTTTTGGTAGACTCTGAGATCACTGAGAGACCTCTTTGATCTGTTCCCAGGGGGAACTGGCCACTCGTGATTCTTGTCAGAAGGCATGAAGTAGGACCCTATGGACTTAGCAGGTGTCCCCGGAATGATGTGAAGCTTGGTCTTCAAGATAAAGCACGAAGATGATAGATATATTTGTGAAACCCTAAATCGATAATTGACTCTAAGATGAAGATTGAGAGACGCACTAGTTGGTGTCTTGTATTACGAAGACGAAGAGATGGAGTTACCCTCATAGTGGTGATAATGAGATGCACGAATGATTATTAACTTATTTTGGTAACTACCGGCTGGTGCACTACTTCATTTTAAACTTTTCATTAACCATGTTACCTCGATTAGTTTATATCAGGTAATCCTTCTAGCTTTCTACTTCAAACTTGTGGAATAACCACCAGTGATATACTTTCTCTAAACCGGGACTCATCCAAAGTATCTTATTTGATCCCCGAGTATTCTATTTGAAGTTTATAATTATTTCGTTCTGCTCAGGACTATTTACACTTCCTTTCAATTATCCAAGGAATGTTCAACAATTGTTTCCTTAATTAATCAATGAATATTCCTAAACGAATATTGATATTTGACTACTTCTTTCATACTTGCACTCTTCAGTCAAGCCCATAAATATTTATCAACTTGTTTAGAACAGGGATGATCTAACATCCAGATATTCCTCATGAATCCTTTCTTCTATTCAAAATGAGATTGTGCGTCGTATATTGAAATCATAGTAAGGATATCATTTTGATACTAGTATTCTGAATTTCATTCTACTGTAAGATCTGATAAAGCATGTGTACGGAGGCACCCTTGGGTGGACCGTTTCACTGATAAGTAATATTTGATGAGAGGTTATCGATTGTTCCGATACCTAGAACATTCTCTTCATATTTTATAGTTTTCTTTTTTTCAAACTTAATAACTTCTTATTTCCATTCGTTGTCCGAGTAGCCTAAAGTTTCTTCAGTGGCTACGATGTTGAAATTCCGTTCTAGCCAATTGAAACTGGCTAGTCGATATGTCAATATGAATGACTAGTTGATTGTTCTAACTAGTCAAAATTGTAATGTTGTGAAGAACACCTAGCTAATTGTCCTAGCTAGTGGTGATGTCTCAAACAGGCGAACTAGCAAATTTTGTCTAGCTAGTTGCTAGTGTTTCTTGAAAAAGACTAGTTATTGTTTCACTGGTCCAACTCCCAATTTAATTCATTCAGCAATTCCGCAATGCATTTTGCATGTGGTAAAGTATGATGATGAAAGTTTTGACGAATGACTTGATTGAGACCTAGTGAGGTCGTCCACTCAACTTGAATTCTACCCATCTTTGTATCAGACTTTATGTCACTTGAATATTCTGTTCTTTCATTCATATAATGAAGATTCATTTGAAACTATAGATTACTTGAATGATAAACTGCTTCATTTTTATTGTCACATAGTAAAATTTCTTTCGATCGGTTGACCTTTATCAATGGGACTTTTTAGATCCTCTATTTTTCAAGAGGAAAAGTATTCCCCAGATGTAAGAATTGTATAAAGACCGTCTTTTTGACTTTTGTATCCAACAATCATTGCCCTCGTGCAACATTCTCTATGAGATCACATTACCAAATTTTTAGGACATGAAGGAATAAACCTTGTTGTATTCTTTTTGTCCATCCTTACATCTCCGAAAATCGAGACTCCTAGTATTTGGAACCATCAACATTCTTGGAACATCCAATGTGGAATTCTTATTAAAATTATCTATTGGACCTTGTTATTTTAAAACCATTCCTTTCAAAAGTGATTACTCTAAGGTGAACGGGAGGTACAATTGTGAACCGTTGGACCAATATGAGATCAAAAACCAAATATTGTAATTGTGCAGCCAGAGCGTTATGCCGAGTAATTATTAAAGTAGAAATAACATGTCGGGGCATACCACAAGACCTTTAATATTAGTGTGAGGAAAGTTATAGGAAATGATGAGGTGGTTGGGAGTACGTTCCTACCAACCGTTGTCAGGATGTTATAGTAATGAATTCTGGAGTTACCAAGCCTTTTCCTGATCCAAGAAATTCAAATCGATTGCGATGTAAGACATATCCTTAGAGGAAACTAACATGGAAGTGAGATGGACAAGAAAGGAAGAAATATCGTGGCAAGAATGTGAAGCTTTACTTAGCTAAAAGGGATTGATGCACATAGCGAGACATAAAGTTTAAAAGGCCCTTAATAGCAAATGGATGCATGGATATATCCCAATGATCCTTCGAGATTACCACCTAATCAAGTTTATTGGGAATTGCAGCAGCATACAGGCCTCAGGCTGATTGGTGCCAGTTGTGAAAGAGGACGAGCGCATGACATCTTACCTATACCATCGAGAACTAAAACCCTTATCGGAAATGGAGGAATTGTTGACTAGTTAAAGTGCGTAGTTGTTTTTCAAAGATAAGGTTAAAGAGAAGGTTTCACCAACTCCAGATCGACCTCTGTACTGCACCAAAGTCGGCATTTCACATTAATGTAAACATTATAAATTCTGGTAGTATCATGTGGATTGACTAGTGAGTCAGAAGCCCTTATGGGTTAATAAATAAAGTTTTAAGAATGATATGAGAGATTAGTAACAACCTCGTTGTTAGCTATACTTTTTAATGAGAAGAGGACTTTGAGAATCACGATGATGCGTCTTTCAAGAGTTTAAGAGGTGTGCTGATGCAGTAGAAAGGGGATGATAGCCTATACTTCTAAACAACATAAAGGTTACGGGATGGGATATACTAACCGTGAGTCTGGGATTAGTCATGATGGCGTTCACGCATAAAACTGAGACGTTAACTTTATGAGAAAAGTGTGAAAGTTTTCCACAAGTGCCATAAGTATATCTTCATATTAGAACTAAACATAAGAAAGAGAAGGTGACGAAAGGGAGCAGGGAGTATAATGGAGAAATTTTTTATTTCCCAGGAAAGGCCAGTGTGGTGGCCGATACCTATAGAGGGGATTATTCAAAATTGGAATTCAGTCAGTATTGACCAAGAAAATTGAGTATATACAATAAAGAATAATGTTAAAGGAAAATGACTAAATTATGGGGAAGGACAAAGATGTACAGAGAATTAAGAGAATGCTTGGCAAACGGATATGAAGAATTGTATTGGCAAGCTATTAAGTACAAACACAACATGTCAAAAACAAAATGATAGAGATCTAGTGGATCAATTCCGCCCGTAGAAAATCTTGAACGTGGACAGAATTATAATGAATTTCATGAGTAGGTCGCCGAAGACCGAGCCAAGAGATGGCCCTAGTTGATTTATAATTGCTGGACCAAGTGATTTACCTACGAGAGACTTTCCATTTAGAAGATTATCGATTTATATACGGAAGAGATGGTGGTGCAATATAAAACTTCTGCAGTGATTACGTCAGATAGAGACTTAAGGTTAGACTTCGAATATTGAAGGTGCTTTCAAGTATAATTAATAAAGAGATTGAGCGTATGTACTAATTTGATCTGTGGCTGATGGACAGGGAAGAAGAATTGTCCAGACGATCGAATTTATAATTAGTGTCGTGCCTCAGATTTCACGGGGCAGTCGAGAATAAAAAGTTATCCATGAAACGAATGTTGTTATCACGATCGGCACCATGCGGACGTAAGGACGTCTCTTGTAAAGCGTACTACGAAAGAAGAAGTTTCGCTTTTCTTGCGTTACGAAGAAGTCAATGAACGAGGGATATAGTAGCTAAACTGGTTCGACGTATACCGAAGACTATATAGTATCCATAGCAAGTGGTAACGACTGACGGGAGGCAACACATGCGTGCTAATCAAGCCAAGGAAAATGAGGAATACCATGCGTATTGACGTTGTCTCAGATTATAGAACACGACCACAAAGTATTCACGGCCCAACGATACAAGGACTCAACACGGATACTATGAACAAGGTAGAAGAGGAACGTATAAGTAGTGGGATAGAAATTTTCATTCATAGAACAACCGATAAGGAATACAGGTCGAGGAGAGCATGCGTTGAGAAGCAACATTAAAGCGTTGGTGAGACTGCAATAGCCCTAATTTTCGTGAATATTCGAACCTGGATGAAAATTAATTTTATGGGTGGATGAGAAACTTTTGCAATCACGATATGTACGAATTATTAAATGAAGATTTCGAATTGATATTACGCCTTTACGGTGCAGACGAGTGTATGTAAAAGTCATTAGTTTTTACGAAACCCATTATTTCGAATGGTCAAATTTTATGAGATATCAAAGGAGTATGAGGTGGGAGACTTTGTGATGATAAAGGTATCCCCCTGAAAAGGATTGATGCGGTTTGGTAAGAAAGGGAAGCTAAGTCTGAGGTTTATTGGACCTTTTTAGATTTTGAGGCGTATTGGGAAGTTAGCCTGCGAGTTAGCCTTGCCCCAAGCTTGCAGCAAATTCCTAATGTGTTTCATATGTCTACGACCCTACCACACCGACTATCAGCATGTGATAGAGTACAACCAAGTGGACCTATGACCCGACTTGACCTATGTGGAGCAACCCGTGGAAATCATGGATAGAGAAGAACAAGTGCTGAGGAACAAGGTTTTCAAACTAATAAGGAATTGTGAGAAAATCAAGATGTGGAAGAATCCACCTGGAAGTTGAAAGAGTGAATCAAAGAAGGAGTAACCTCAGTGATTCCTAAACTGATTCCGGGACGGAATCCTTTTAAGGAGGGGAGACTGTAAGAACCCAAAATTTCGGTAGAATTAAAACTTTTCCTATTATGATGAAGTGCATCAATGAATAGTGATTTTAAGGATTAAGAAAAATTTTCATGCCACCTATGTACGAGACGTAGTGTGGATATTCCGAAGTTATACTAGTAATCTACGGAGTAAATAAGTGTATGTAAATGCGATCGGAATTCAGAAATTCCAAATTCTATTTTCGTGTAATATTTGACCGAGCAGTGAATTATATATCAGTAATATCAAGAAATGAGATATTTAATTTGAGGAATTGAGGAGTTAATATTTTGGAATTTTATTATAAGTGATTTGAGAATTTGGAACGAAAACCACTGAGGAAGTGAAACAAACGTTCTAGAAACCGCTGAGATATTAAAACGAGATTAAGCGATTAAGTGAACGGATCATGGATTAAGGATTATACCATGGTTGAGTAATAAAGTGCAACGTATGAGTTATAACATATTAATTTTATTCAAGAAACGACAAAGAAATCAAAGCGGTGTAAACGAAAAACAAATAAAGGGACTAAAGTACAAGAAACAAAACCTAGGGACTTGGTTGCAAATGGAATGGATAAGGGAAATCCAAGGGAACCAATGAGAGGTTGACAACACTAAAGGAGAAGATGCATCCAAGTTAAAAAGCTATTATACATGTATTATTACACAAAACAAAACAAAACACCAAGAACACTCCATTTGGCCAACCAAGATAGCAGCTCACTAAAACGGGCCTAGAGACTTCATTACTCAATGACATTTTTTGTTCTTTATATGGTTAGAAAGCTGTGAAGACGCTCTACAACTTTCATTCAGGAGCCTCGACCAGGAAACGAGTGCAACGGCTTCGTTTTGGCTGATCTTTGGGGCGTGTTTTTCCAGTCAGGAAACTCACTTCCATGTTCTTGATTTCTTTGGTGAGATTGAAGATGGTGAGCATAGAGTAAGGCTTCCCCAAGGTTAACCAAGCTTTTTTGAGATTGTAAGAACATCAAGAAGGTATAAAAACCCTAACCCCTCTTGGCCATGTAGTAATTGTGATGTTTAATGTTAGATCCATGGTTATTAGTGTGAATCTTGGACATATAAGTTATGGATGATGTAGATCTTGAGTTTTGATGTTGTGATTGTGATTTTTATGATTGTGGATAGTATATGTATGTCCATGAGTGTTATAAAGCATGAAATAAGTGAATTAGGTATTGGTTGTGTTGTGGAATTGAGAAAATTGGTTGATCTAAGTGGTACATGCTTGCTGAGTTTTTCCAGGAACATTGACCTGTCTTGTAACATGGTTTTGAACTCCCAAATATTGTCCCCTGAGGTCCTACCATATATTGTTGGAAATATAATTGAATGTAGTTTCTGGAAATATAAGGTTCATAACTAGGTGATGTATATATTTTGAGTTATGACCAGAAGAGTGAGGAGTGGTTCTGAAATCCGGACTGCACTATATGGTCTGTTTGTGAACTGTCTTTGGACCCCCAAACTTTCTGCAAACATTGTGAAAAATTGAGGTTAGCTAGGTATTACAGTAAGGAAGGCTGTCCAAAAAGAATCTGATTAAAACTCGAATTTTTCAATTTTATAAAAATGTTAGAGCGAGGTGTGCGCAAGTGAAAAACCACTTAGGGGATTAGTTTAAAGTAGTTTTAAGAATATTCACTTGAGTTTCGAGTTCGAGGAATAGATTTGAGTCGAATGGGTAACGAAAGTGATAATATGATGACATGGTCATATGAGAGGGTTAGTGGTCACAAGTGGAGTCGTTAAGTTGGTCTTACGATTTTTAAAACCTTATGATTAAGTAGCGTTGTTAAGATACTAACGTACAAATATTGATTATGTATAGATTTCCATTCCACTTCGCGAGCCGATCACCCCAACCTCACCAAGGCAAGTTTTCCATCCCTAAGTATTTAATTTCAAAAGATTATATTCTTGATTTTATCTATGCAAGTTTACTTTTCAAAACTTATATATAAGGATTTTCACTATTGTGTTTATAGCTTCCAAACGTATTATATGCTTATGCTTTACGAGTTATGTTGAAGTTTGAGATATATGCATATGTGTTTGTACACCCTTGAACTTAGAATAAAAGTGTTTTCTTCGGACAACGACTCTAGCAATAGAGGTCGTAGCGGTCCAAATATACTATTGACGGGGGAACGGTATATTATTGTATCGTAATTGAATTACGAAAACCCGAATGGTCATTCGGGAAGTATCGTATACTTAAGTATTTATTATTTTCTTAAAAATTAGTATAAATACAAAAAAAATATTTATCTTGGATTAAAAGCTTATTTTAATTAAATAATTATTTTATTAACTGTTTATATTAAATCTCAAAATAGTATTTATTAATTATCGTTCATTATTTTAAAGACAAAACTAATCCAAGATACCTTTAGCGTTTTCAAACTCGAATTCTTTCGAACCCAAAACATTTTCGAAAACCCCCGGTCAGGTTTTGCTTCTGTTACGTTTTTCAAGAATTATCGGTCGACTGAGGTCGAACTTCAACTACTCGAATTTTCTATCAAATTGATTTTTGAAAAGAAAAGAAAAAGGGGACTCTGGAAGGTGTGGGAATCGTTGACGAACGATTCTCGGGATGTGTAAGCGGCCGTGAGCCAGGCGGTCCATCAATTATTATTCCGGCCCAGGTGTTGCCGAAGGATGATTACGGATGTAGTTTTCATCGAGGGTGATTACGGATGTAGTTTTCACCCGAGGATAGTTACGGATGTAGTTTCTATCCTTCTACCGGTAGAGAAGACCCACGGATTGTTGGACTTGGTTGTGGCGACTGATCATCGTCAATCCTTGTCAGGTTTTTATGTTTTCTTCCAGTCCCATCCTCCACTTTGGAAAAATACTCAAACACTGCTTCTTGGGCCTAAGTGCCAAGTTGCCGATAGTGTGGTTTTGATAAGAAAAATATTGACATCGTGCAGTATCTAGAACTACAAGATTTTCTATAAAGATTGGCACGTGTTAGTGCACTCTTGCAATTATTCCAAAGAATGAAATGTTTTTGAATGAGAAACCTTCTAAGCTAATGGAAGGAAAGAGGTTTTGCAATAATGTATTCCCTGTACAGTATGTTAACCGTAGAGTGTTTTGCCGAAAATGATATACTAATATGTATATATTTTCAAACCTGAGATATATTGAAATGGGAACCTTATAAAGGTTTCATATGTTATTCTTAAAGCTCCTTAGCGAGTATAAATGTTTTATTTAAACTCGGACATATATATTGTCGAATTATGTTTTGAAATCTGAGATATATACCCATACAGTTGGGAACGTTTTCGAAATAAACCACATTATTATTTTTCAAAATGGCGAACTTGCTGAGCATTATGTAGCTCATTCTTGCTTTATAAAAACTTTTCAGAAAGAGAAGAATTTGGTCAGTTAACTCCGTACCAGCAGAAGAGGAGTAGAAGATTTATCCCGAGATGACTTAGTTCCGGATAAATAATACAGAGTAAGTCTGATAGGTTTTCAACTGTAATAGTAAGACTCGTCTTCAAGTGTAGTTGTATAAGTGGAAGTGCGTAAGATTCTGGATTGTACAGATGAATTGTAATATTTAGTGTTACTTTTGGTTATCGTTTCTGAGGCTCTAACTTGTATGTGCGTAAGATTGAGGTCTGGATGTATGTATTGTTGAGTTGTAAAGTTAATACAGGTATGATATGGTTGGATGGTGATGTGACGACCTGAATCTTTGACCTCCGATTTGGGGGCGTCACATTTCGTGGTGTTTCAGGTACTTAAGTTTGTATGCGAACACGCTTACAAGCTCGTTTAGAAGAACTGGTAGAAGACGATCTTGTAGAGAATAAAGAGAATAAGAAAGAGGAATCTGAAACTAAAGTAGCAATGGCAGATGCAGCAACATCTAAGGCTTTGAAGGAGTATTCTCAGCCGAAAATCAATGATATCCAGTCTAGTATTATCAGGCCGGCCATCACGGCTAATAACTTCGAAATCAAACCGGGCACTATTCAGATGCTACAGAATTCGGTTCAGTTTAGGGGTTCTTCTACGGAGGATCCTAACATGCATATTCGGGACTTTATCGAGATCTTTGATACTTTCAAGTTCAATGGTGTTTCGGATGATGTTATCAAGTTGAGACTTTTCCCATTTTCTCTGAAGGATAAGGGTAATGGCTGGTTACACTCTCTGCCACCTGGTTCCATTACTACATGGGAGGATCTTGCTCAGAAGTTTCTTACTAAATTCTTCCCTATGGCAAAAACTGCAGCAATAAGGAACCAGCTAACTCAATTTCAGCAGCAATCTAGAGAATCTTTGTGTGAGGCTTGGGAACGATACAAGGAGATGCTTCATAGGTGTCCACATCATGGTATGCCTGATTGGATGGTTATCAATAGTTTTTACAATGGGTTGGGAGCACAGTCTAGAATCAGGTGGAGCTCTATGGGCTAAGAACTACGATGAAGCTTATGATCTTATTGAGACGATGGCTGCCAATGAATATCAGAATCCAACCCGGAGGCTTTCTCAAGGCAAGGTAGCAGGTATTTTTGAATTGGATGCAGCTTCAGCTATTGCAGCTCAGTTGAAAGCTTTGACTATGAAGGTGGATTCTCTTGCAAATTATGGAGTTCAGCAGGTGGCTAGTGTTTGTGAGCTATGTGCGGGCGCACATGAGACGAATAAGTGTGCTATCTCTTCTGAATCGACACAGTTCGTGAGTAACTTTCAGAGACCTGCTGCACCAGTTCCAACCACCTATCATTCAAACAACAGGAATCATCCCAACTTCAGCTGGAGCAACAATCAAGCTGCTCAACAATCTTATCAGCAGTAGTTTCAGGGACAGCAAGCAAAGCCATTCAATCAAGGCTATCAATAGCTTTATGGTCCAAGACCATCATATCAACCTCCGGGATTTCAACAGCAACAACCCCAGGCTCATGCGGGGCAATCATCTAATGAAAAATCAGAAATGGATGAGTTGAGGATGATGATGAAGAACCTACAAGCTTCTCAAAAGACCTTGGAAAACCAGATGGGACATATTGCAAGTGTTTTACTTAGTAGGCCACAAGGAACTCTTCCTAGCGATACGGAGGCAAATCCAGGCAGAAGGGAGGTCCATGAGCAGGTTAAGGCAGTGACTTTTAGATCGGGAAAGGTTACAACAGATCCAAAATCAGCAACTAAGGAAGATGAAGAAGGGCAGAATCAGCAACTTGGAAAATCAGCAGTGCTCGGAATTGAAAAATCTGACTTGGTAATTGAGCCGCTAGATGGTGAGAAGATCAAGAAACCTGTTGAAAAGTCTACTCTGGAGCAATTTTCAAAGAATAATCAGATCTATCCGCCTCCTCCATTTCCTCGACGCGTGCAGAAAAGTCCAGAAATACAGTTTCAGAAGTTTATGGATGTCTTCAAGAAACTGTCCATTAACATTCCTTTTGTTGAAGCATTGGAGCAGATGCCGAGATATGCAAAGTTCATGAAGGATATTTTGTCACGGAAGAGAAGGTTGGAAGATTTTGAAACAGTGGCTTTGACGGAGGAGTGTAGTGTTGTTCTGCAACAGAAGTTGCCACCTAAATTGAAAGATCCGGGAAGTTTCACCATTCCATGCACCATTGGGAAGTTGTCTTTTGACAAATGCTTATGTGATTTGGGAGCTATTATTAATCTCATGCCCTTGTCTGTTTTCAAGCAACTTGGTCTACTGGAGTTGAAGCCAACCAACATATCTTTGCAGTTGGCTGATAGATCGATAACTTATCCGAGGGGTATAGTAGAGGATGTCTTGGTGAAGGTTGATAAGCTCATATTTCCTGCTGATTTTGTTACTTAGATTTTGAAGAAGATAAGAAGATTCCCATAATTTTGGGAAGACCATTTTTGCTACGGGTCGTACTTTGATCGATGTGCAAAAAGGAGAGCTTACAATGAGGGTACAAGATCAGAATGTTACTTTTAATGTGTTCAAGGCCATGAAATTTCCGACAGAGGATGAAGAGTGTTGCAGTGTCGAAATGGTTGATACGGGTTAGAGAAAGAAGTTTGATCATTTGTTGAGCGAAAAGTCGGACACACACATGCTTAAGCATCACATTAGTGATTCCATTGATAGTTCTTCAGTTCGAGATCTCTCGTATGTCAAGCTCGGAAAACTTCCATCTTATTTGAGGTATGACCTTCTGAATGATGAGTTAGTGATTTTTGAAGAGGGTCACGATAATGTGTTAAGAAGGTGGATAATTGATGATGCGGTAGAAGAGTGTGTGGTTCAGTCAACTGTGAAGCATAAACACCTTAGAGGGGTAAGAAAGAAAAAGAAGACGAAGAAGTCAATTGGAGGAAGAGGCAAAGTGAAGTTTGATTTAGAAAAGATGTGGGAAGATAACAAGAAGGTTGTCAAACAATGGATGAATGGTACTTTTGCTAAGGACAAGTCGAATGTGATCTTCGAGCCACCATGATTTGAATCATAATTGTCCGGCTAAATGACGTTAACGACAGCGCTTCGTGGGAGGCAACCCATGTGTTTCGGTATTTTTAGGTATGTTTCCTACTATCCCTTGTATTTACTTCCATTCAATGCGGACATTGAATCTTTTAAGTTTGGGGGTGGTTTGGGGATAAGTAGTTTGTAAGTAGTTAATTATGTCATTATGTTCATGTAGGATATCATGCTTTGCATATTAGTCGTAATTCATGCATGTATGTTCATGTTATTTATGTGTGTTTCATATAGGACATTCTGTTTTTATTTTCGTATACCATGTGAGTCAATTTTAGTTGCATTTTAGTTGCATTTTCATGGCATGCATTTTTCATGATCCCTTAGGACGAGCTGATTCTAATTGATAGGTAGGTGTTTAATTTAGTGTGATAATGATGAGTAGAGGGATAATTTATAGTTCCTAGGAATTGACTTGCATGTTACGGGAACAAAATTAATTACACAGTCTCATTGGGTGCTTTTGGGCTAGGTTAGGGTCATGCCTGTTGGATGTTTTGAGATTTAATCACTTGTTTATATTTAGAATTTTCGTTATTCCCTTGATGGCGTAGGAGCACTAAAGTCTAAGTTTGGGGGAAAACAAGAATTTCAGGCTAGTTGTTAATAATTGTTAAATAATGGCTATGTGTCAAATGGCTAGTAGTCGGCTCATATTTCTATGAGTAGTCTAGGATTGGAAATGAGAATTCTCATTCCAGATTGCCTGAAAAAAAAATTCAGAAAAAAAGAAAAAAAAAGAGTCAAAAGTTTCAATTGTTAAATGCAAAATTAACTAGAGTAAGCTCTTTAATACTCGAGTAATTAAGTCTGAGGGGACTTAGTCCTAGTAACCTAAAACCCTTGTGGTTTCGGATTGATGACCTAACGCTCGCTACATGGGTATTATTGTATAAGCCTTTTGGGGTCTCATTCATTGCACGGTTAAATAAGCATGTGTATTGTATATAGTGTCTTAGTTTAGTAATAAAGCATGAGTTTCTGTCTACCTTGGATAAGGGTGGATGTGTTCCTAGGTTATGAAGTGTCTACGGTTTATTCTAGTTATAAGCCTGTGATTGTCTTGACGAAAAGCATGTATGATTTTTGACCTAGTTTTAGGAGTATTTCTGATGAGCATCGCACACACGCACGTTCCTGTCATGTACTGTTAGTATATGGGGACTTAGTTTTGCTCTATTTGGATTTAGTTGCATTCTTTGAGATATTTGCTTGTTAGTTGGTTTTGGTGAGTTTGAAGGGGATCTTGCATTTTTCATATTAGTTGCATTCATGCATTGCATTGCATTAAGTTAAATGGATTTTGTGGGTGCATTCGCTATAGGCCCTCACGAGACCTTATTCGTCCACTAGGGCTGCCTAGGGGTTTAAAGGGCTTGGTGCATATGCCAAATGCAACCGTGATCACCTACGGAAGTGGTACTAGTTAGGTGTATATAGTTCTTTTATGTTTATGCTTGAGGACAAGCATCGATTTAAGTTTGGGGGTGTGATAAGTGGATTTTTATCCACTTGGATCGCTTCATTTTGGCTTAAATTGACCGCTTGTATCTCAAGTATTCATGTGTTTTAATGTGTTTTTGTGGAGATTGTGCAGGACATTGTTCTATGTAAGTGTGGAGTTTTCAAAGATTATACAGTGCTTTTAGAGTCAAAGGATCAAGTGTCAGAAGTTGCAGTTAAATTCGGCAAAAGAAATCAGCTAGAACACGAAGACAATTCTGCTGGTGGCAAGTCAGGCGCGGGCGCGCTGACTTTGTGTTATTCTGAGCGCGGGCACGAGGGCAGGTGTTCCAGAAAACTTATGCGTGCGGGTGCGCTTGTTATGTATAGTAATTGCGCGAGGCCACGCCCATGCGACAGATTTTCCAAAAACTTTCTTGTAATTCAATCTAAAATAGGAAATTGTTGTGATTTCTTCTCCTAATCATTATGGAAGATGTTTGGACGGCCAGAAGCTTCCAGAATCAGTTCTAAACATGGGAATTGCAATTCTAATCCATTCAAGAACGGAAATTGTCGGAATTCTATTCTAATTAAAAGACGGTAATTACTTGGAAAAGGAGACACTTGGGGCTATAAATACACACCTTGGGGACATCAAAATAATAATCTACACACCAGAGTTCAGTCCAATTCGTTCATAGCACGAGATCGAGAAGCCAAGGCGAGGATTGTGACGACAATAAGATCTAGACTTAGTTTTCTTGGATTCCTTTGTTTAGGCGTATCTTTTGGATGCTTGTTTCATTCACGGATTTGTTCTCTAAACCTTGTTATATTATTGATTTATTTATCTTTGTTATCTTGTTCATTATCATGTTTTCATCAAATCCCATGGTGACGAAAGGTTCAATTATGAACTAATCGTTGTCGTGGGATCCTAGCGGATTTATCTATGTAGCTTAGTAGTTTGCATGCCTTAAAGATTTATGTGTGGTGAATTCTTGATATCCTCGTATGGTTGTGTTTTATGTATTTAGATGCGTAGCTAACATCTAATTTGTTAATCTCTTGCTAAACGAGAGTGGATCTTGAGATTTAGAACTTGTCATGCTAGCATAGGATAGGTTGATGTTTTAACATCATGATTTGTGGCGTAAATAGAGATATTATGCTACCCTATGTGATCTAAGTGGATAACTTGTGCTTAAACCTTTATGTTTTCAAATTCTATAGAGATTTAGGGTCTAAACATAATAGGTGTCTATTTATCTTCTATCTCTTTTGTGGATGTATGTGTCGTTTGGTACTAGTATACCGAGAGGTAACTTTTACTTGTTTCGTGTTATTCGATCAGATATCAAAACCATCGCATGTATTGATTAAAGGCTGCAACTTTAAGTGAAGTAGATAATGAAACTAGGATTCCATGTTTATTCTCATAAAAGTAATTCGACCTCTATTCTCATTAGTTAATTTACGTCTTAGTTTTATAAATTACATCTTAGTTTAATTTAGATAATTAAAAATCCCAATTTGTTATTTGTCGTAGTAGTGAATTAAAACCATACATTGTTGCATAGGTACTAAACTGAATTAAAAACCAAGATCTCTGTGGGAACGAACTTGACTCATATCTGTATTACTTGTGACCACGTGCACTTGCGTGATTTTGTGTTAACAAGTTTTTGGCGCCGCTGCCGGGGATCATCGGTGTTTTATTTTAGCTTATGTGTTTGTCAATAGTGGTCGTTAGCGTTCACTGACTCGGATTTCTTATTTAGTTTATTTGTTTCGTGGTGTTTCAGGTATTTAAGTTTGTATGCGAACACGCTTACAAGCTCGTTTAGAAGAACTGGTAGAAGACGATCTTGTAGAGAATAAAGAGAATAAGAAAGAGGAATCTGAAACTAAAGTAGCAATGGCAGATGCAGCAGCTAAGGCTTTGAAGGAGTATTCTCAGCCGAAAATCAATGATATCCAGTCTAGTATTATCAGGCCGGCCATCACGGCTAATAACTTCGAAATCAAACCGGGCACTATTCAGATGCTACAGAATTCGGTTCAGTTTGGGGGTACTTCTACGGAGGATCCTAACATGCATATTCGGGACTTTATCGAGATCTGTGATACTTTCAAGTTCAATGGTGTTTCGGATGATTCTATCAAGTTGAGACTTTTCCCATTTTCTCTGAAGGATAAGGGCAATGGCTGGTTACACTCTCTGCCACCTGGTTCCATTACTACATGGGAGGATCTTGCTCAGAAGTTTCTTACTAAATTCTTCCCTATGGCGAAAACTGCAGCAATAAGGAACCAGCTAACTCAATTTCAGCAGCAATCTAGAGAATCTTTGTGTGAGGCTTGGGAACGATACAAGGAGATGCTTCATAGGTGTCCACATCATGGTATGCCTGATTGGATGGTTATCAATAGTTTTTACAATGGGTTGGGAGCACAGTCTAGACCTATGCTAGATTCAACATCAGGTGGAGCTCTACGAGCTAAGAATTACGATGAAGCTTATGATCTTATTAAGACGATGGCTGCCAATGAATATTAGAATCCAACCCAGAGGCTTTCTCAAGGCAAGGTAGCAGGTATTTTTGAAGTGGATGCAGCTTCAGCTATTGCAGCTCAGTTGAAGGCTTTGACTATGAAGGTGGATTCTCTTGCAAATTATGGAGTTCAGCAGGTGGCTAGTGTTTGTGAGCTATGTGCGGGCGCACATGAGACGAATCAGTGTGCTATCTCTTTTGAATCGGCACAGTTCGTGAGTAACTTTCAGAGACCTGCTGCACCAGTTCCAACCACCTATCATTCAAACAACAGGAATCATCCCAACTTCAGCTGGAGCAACAATCAAGCTGCTCAACAATCTTATCAGCAGTAGTTTCAGGGACAGCAAGCAAAGCCATTCAATCAAGGCTATCAATAGCTTTATGCTCCAAGACCATCATATCAACCTCCGGGATTTCAACAGCAACAACCCCAGGCTCATGCGGGGCAATCATCTAATGAAAAATCAGAAATGGATGAGTTGAGGATGATGATGAAGAACCTGCAAGCTTCTCAAAAGACCTTGGAAAACCAGATGGGACAGATTGCAAGTGTTTTACTTAGTAGGCCACAAGGAACTCTTCCTAGCGATACGGGGCTAATCCAGGCAGAAGGGAGGTCCATGAGCAGGTTAAGGCAGTGACTTTGAGATCGGGAAAGGTTACAACAGATCCAAAATCAGCAACTAAGGAAGATGAAGAAGGGCAGAATCAGCAACTTGGAAAATCAGCAGTGCTCGGAATTGAAAAATCTGACTTGGTAATTGAGCCGCTAGATGGTGAGAAGATCAAGAAACCTGTTGAAAAGTCTACTCTGGAGCAATTTTCAAAGAATAATCAGATCTATTCGCCTCCTCCATTTCCTCGACGCGTGCAGAAAAGTCCAGAAATACAGTTTCAGAAGTTTATGGATGTCTTCAAGAAACTGTCCATTAACATTCCTTTTGTTGAAGCATTGGAGCAGATGCCGAGATATGCAAAGTTCATGAAGGATATTTTGTCACGGAAGAGAAGGTTGGAAGATTTTGAAACAATGGCTTTTACGGAGGAGTGTAGTGTTGTTCTGCAACAGAAGTTGCCACCTAAATTGAAAGATCCAGGAAGTTTCACCATTCCATGCACCATTGGGAAGTTGTCTTTTGACAAATGCTTATGTGATTTGGGAGCTATTATTAATCTCATGCCCTTGTCTGTTTTCAAGCAACTTGGTCTACTGGAGTTGAAGCCAACCAACATATCTTTGCAGTTGGCTGATAGATCGATAACTTATCCGAGGGGTATAGTAGAGGATGTCTTGGTGAAGGTTGATAAGCTCATATTTCCTGCTGATTTTGTTACTTAGATTTTGAAGAAGATAAGAAGTTTCCCATAATTTTGGGAAGACCATTCTTAGCTACGGGTCGTACTTTGATCGATGTGTAAAAAGGAGAGCTTACAATGAGGGTACAAGATCAGAATGTTAATTTTAATTTGTTCAAGGCCATGAAATTTCCGACAGAGGATGAAGAGTGTTGTAGTGTGGAAATGGTTGATACGGGTCGAAGAAAGAAGTTTGATCAGTTGTTGAGTGAAAAGTCGGACACACACATGCTTAAGCATCACATTAGTCATTCCATTGACAGTTCTTCAGTTTGAGATCTCTCGAATGTCAAGCTCGGAAAACTTCCATCTCATTTGAGGTATGTCCTTCTGAATAATGAGTTAGTGATTTTTGAAGAGGGTCACGATAATGTGTTAAGAAGGTGGATAGTTGATGATGCGGTAGAAGAGTGTGTGGTTCAGTCAACTGTGATGCATAAACACCTTAGAGGGGTAAGAAAGAAAAAGAAGACGAAGAAGTCAATTAGAGGAAGAGGCAAAGTGAAGTTTGATTTAGAAAAGATGTGGGAAGATAACAAGAAGGTTGTCAAACAATGGATGAATGGTACTTTTGCTAAGGACAAGTCGAATGTGATCTTCGAGCCACCATGATTTGAATCATAATTGTCCGGCTAAATGACGTTAACGACAGCACTTCGTGGGAGGCAACCCATGTGTTTCGGTATTTTTAGGTATGTTTCCTACTATCCCTTGTATTTACTTCCATTCAATGCGGACATTGAATCTTTTATGTTTGGGGGTGGTTTGGGGATAAGTAGTTTGTAAGTAGTTAATTATGTCATTATGTTCATGTAGGATATCATGCTTTGCATATTAGTCGTAATTCATGCATGTATGTTAGTGTTATTTATGTGTGTTTCATATAGGACATTCTATTTTTATTTTCGTATACCATGTGAGTCCATTTTAGTTGCATTTCAGTTGCATTTTCATGGCATGCATTTTTTATGATCCCTTAGGACGAGCTGATTCTAATTGATAGGTAGGTATTTAATTTAGTGTGATAATGATAAGTAGAGGGCTAATTTGTAGTTCCTAGGAATTGACTTGCATGTTACGGGAACAAAATTAATTACACAGTCTCAATGGGTGCTTTTGGGCTAGGTTAGGGTCATGCATGTTGGATGTTTTGAGATTTAATCACTTGTTTATATTTAGAATTTTCGTTATTCCCTTGATGGCGTAGGAGCACTAAAGTCTAAGTTTGGGGGAAAACAAGAATATCTTGCTAGTTGTTAATAATTGTTAAATAATGGCCATGTGTCAAATGGCTAGTAGTCGGCTCATATTTCTATGAGTAGTCTAGGATTGGAAATGAGAATTCTCATTCCAGATTGCATGAAAAAAAAAATTCAGAAAAAAAGAAAAAAAAAGTCAAAAGTTTCAATTGTTAAATGCAAAATTAACTAGAGTGAGCTCTTTAATACTCGAGTAATTAAGTCTGAGGGGACTTAGTCCTAGTAACCTAAAACCCTTGTGGTTTGGGATTGCTGACCTAACGCTCGCTACATGGGTATTATTGTATAAGCCTTTTGGGGTCTCATTCATTGCACGGTTAAATAAGCATGCATATTGTATATAGTGTCTTAGTTTAGTAATAAAGCATGAGTTTCCCAAAATTTTGGGAAGACCATTCTTAGCTATGGGTCGTACTTTGATCGATGTGCAAAAAGGAGAGCTTACAATGAGAGTACAAGATCAGAATGTTACTTTTAATTTGTTCAAGGCCATGAAATTTCTGACAGATGATAAAGAGTGTTGCAGTGTGGAAATGGTTGATACGGGTCATAGAAAGAAGTTTGATCAGTTGTTGAGCGAAAAGTCGGACACACACATGCTTAAGCATCACATTAGTGATTCCATTGACAGTTCTTCAGTTCGAGATCTCTCGAATGTCAAGCTCGGAAAACTTCCATCTCATTTGAGGTATGTCCTTCTGAATGATGAGTTAGTGATTTTTGAAGAGGGTCACGACAATGTGTTAATAAGGTGGATAGTTGATGATGCGGTAGAAGAGTGTGTGGTTCAGTCAACTGTGAAGCATAAACACTTTAGAGGGGTAAGAAAGAAAAAGAAGACGAAGAAGTCAATTGAAGGAAGAGGCAAAGTGAAGTTTGATTTAGAAAAGATGTGGGAAGATAGCAAGAAGGTTGTCAAACAATGGATGAATGGTACTTTTGCTAAGGACAAGTCAAATGTGATCTTCGAGCCACCATGATTTGAATCATAATTGTCTGGCTAAATGACGTTAACGACAGCGCTTCGTGGGAGGCAACCCATGTGTTTCGGTATTTTTAGGTATGTTTCCTACTATCCCTTGTATTTACTTCCATTCAAGGCGGACATTGATTCTTTTAAATTTGGGGGTGGTTTGGGGATAAGTAGTTAATTATGTCATTA
Organism: Kitagawia praeruptora; assembly: GCA_037693485.1. Classification (NCBI taxonomy): domain Eukaryota; kingdom Viridiplantae; phylum Streptophyta; class Magnoliopsida; order Apiales; family Apiaceae; genus Kitagawia; species Kitagawia praeruptora. The sequence continues at coordinate 120,876,143 of CM075352.1, forward strand.
TGTTCATGTTGGATATCATGCTTTGCATATTAGTCGTAATTCATGCATGTATGTTCGTGTTATTTATGTGTGTTTCATATAGGACATTCTGTTTTTATTTTCGTATACCATGTGAGTCCATTTTAGTTGCATTTTAGTTGCATTTTCATGGCATGCATTTTTCATGATCCCTTAGGACGAGCTGATTCTAATTGATAGGTAGGTGTTTAATTTAGTGTGATAATGATGAGTGAAGGGCTAATTTATAGTTCCTAGGAATTGACTTGCATGTTACGGGAACAAAATTAATTACACAGTCTCATTGGGTGCTTTTGGGCTAGGTTAGGGTCATGCCTGTTGGATGTTTTGAGATTTAATCACTTGTTTATATTTAGAATTTTCGTTATTCCCTTGATGGCGTATGAGCACTAAAGTCTAAGTTTGGGGGAAAACAGGAATTTCAGGCTATTTGTTAATAATTGTTAAATAATGGCTAAGTGTCAAATGGCTAGTAGCCGGCTCATATTTCTATGAGTAGTCTAGGATTGGAAATGAGAATTCTCATTCCAGATTGCACGAAAAAAAATTTCAGAAAAAAAGAAAAAAAAAGTCAAAAGTTTCAATTGTTAAATGCAAAATTAACTAGAGTGAGCTCTTTAATACTCGAGTAATTAAGTCTGAGGGGACTTAGTCCTAGTAACCTAAAACCCTTGTGGTTTGGGATTGCTGACCTAACGCTCGCTACATGGGTATTATTGTATAGCCTTTTGGGGTCTCATTCATTGCACGGTTAAATAAGCATGCGTATTGTATATAGTGTCTTAGTTTAGTAAAAAAGCATGAGTTTCTGTCTACCTTGGATAAGGGTGGAGGTGTTCCTAGGTTATGAAGTGTCTACGATTTATTCTAGTTATAAGCCTATGATTGTCTTGACGAAAAGCATGTATGATTTTTGACCTAGTTTTAGGAGTATTTCTGATGAGCATCGCACACACGCATGTTCCTGTCATGTATTGTTAGTATATGGGGACTTGGTCGAGCTCTATTTGGATTTAGTTGCATTCTTTGAGATATTTGCTTGTTAGTTGGTTTTGGTGAGTCTGAAGGGGATCTTGCATTTTTCATATTAGTTGCATTCATGCATTGCATTGCATTAGGTTAAATGGATTTTGTGGGTGCATTCGCTATAGGCCCTCACGAGACCTTATTCGTCCACTAGGGCTGCCTAGGGGTTTAAAGGGCTTGGTGCATATGCCAAATGCAACCGTGATCACCTACGGAAGTGGTACTAGTTAGTTGTATATAGTTTTTTATGTTTATGCTTGAGGACAAGCATTGATTTAAGTTTGGGGGTGTGATAAGTGGATTTTTATCCACTTGGATCGCTTCATTTTGGTTTAAATTGACCGCTTGTATCTCAAGTATTCGTGTGTTTTAATGTGCTTTTGTGGAGATTGTGCAGGACATTGTTCTATGTAGGTGTGGAGTTTTCAAAGATTATATAGTGCTTTTAGAGTCAAAGGATCAAGTGTCAAAAGTTGCAGTTAAATTCGGCAAAAGAAATCAGCTAGAACACGAAGACAATTTTTCTGGTGGCAAGTCAGGCGCGGGCACGCTGACTTTGTGTTGTTCTGAGCGCGGGCACGAGGGTAGGTTTTCCAGAAAACTTATGCGCGCGGGTGCGCTTGTTATGTATAGTAATTGCGCGAGGCCGCGCCCATGCGGCCGATTTTCCAGAAACTTTCCTGTAATTCAATCTAAAATAGGAAATTGTTGTGATTTCTTCTTCTCCTAATCATTATGGAAGATGTTTGGAAGGCCAGAAGCTTCCAGAATCAGGTCTAAACATGGGAATTGAAATTCTAATCCATTCAAGAACGAAAATTGTTGGAATTCTATTCTTATTCAAAGACGGTAATTACTTGGAAAAGGAGACACTTGGGGCTATAAATACATACCTTGGGGGACATCATAATAATAATCTACACACCAGAGTTCAGTCCAATTCGTTCATATCACGAGATCGAGAAGCCAAGGCGAGGATTGTGACGACAAGAAGATCTAGACTTAGTTTTCTTGGATTCCTTTGTTTAGGCGTATCTTTTGGATGCTTGTTTCATTCACGGATTTGTTCTCTAAACCTTGTTATATTATTGATTTATACATCTTTGTTATCTTGTTCATTATCATGTTTTCATCAAATCCCATGGTGACGAAAGGTTCAATTATGAACTAATCGTTGTCGTGGGATCCTAGCGGATTTATCTATGTAGCTTAGTAGTTTGCATGCCTTAAAGATTTATGTGTGGTGAATTCTTGATATCCTCGTATGGTTGTGTTTCATGTATTAAGATGCGTAGCTAACATCTAATTTGTTAATCTCTTGCTAAACGAGAGTGAATCTTGAGATTTAGAACTTGCCATGCTAGCATAAGATAGGTTGATGTTTTAACATCATGATTTGTGGCGTAAACAGAGATATTATGCTACCCTATGTGATCTAAGTGGATAACTTGTGCTTAAACCTTTATGTTTTCAAATTCTACAGAGATATAGGGTCTAAACATAATAGGTGTCTATTCATCTTCTATCTCTTTTGTGGATGTATGCGTAGTTTGGTACTAGTATACCGAGAGGTAACTTTTACTTGTTTCGTGTTATTCGATCAGATATCAAAACCATCGCATGTATTAATTAAAGGCTGCAACTCTAAGTGAAGTAGATAATGAAACTCGGATTCCATGTTTATTCTCATAAAAGTAATTCGACTTCTATTCTCATTAGTTAATTTACGTCTTAGTTTTATAAATTGCATCTTAGTTTAATTTAGATAATTAAAAATCCCAATTTGTTATTTGTCTTAGCAGTGAATTAAAACCATACATTGTTGCATAGGTACTAAACTGAATTAAAAACCAAGATCTCTGTGGGAACCAACTTGACTTATATCTGTATTACTTGTGACCACGTGCACTTGCGTGATTTTGTGTTAACATCGAACCATATCATGCTTAGTTTAATCTTATTGCTTATTGTTTATGATTCCTTATATCAATTGCTTCCCTAACTCTTAATCTTTTATTGTTACTCATTAAAATGGCTTAATGATTTAAAGATGTTTTTAAAAATTCCTTATACTGGGCTAATCTGTTATCAGTGAGTTTAAGGACTCAAAAATGAAATGTTTTAAATTATTAATAACGGTTATAGTGTTGGAGAAGCGTAAGAGGCTAGGGTGGTCCTAGTCCAGCACTTTTATTTAGCGTAAGAGGCTAGGGTGGTCCTAGTCCAGCATTAAAGGCCAATGTGTTGCCTAATTGGGAACCCAATTTTAAAAGAAGGGGGACTTTACGTGGCTAATCACCCGTATTGTCCGTAAACAGGAGAATAATACAATCAATTTAAATGTTTTTAAAAAGTTTTATGAAAAGTATGTTTTAATGATGGAATGGTTTTAAAGAAAGGAATGTTTTGATAAGATGTATATGCTTCAAGGTAAATGGTTATTAGTTTCGAAATTGTACTCAGTAAAATAATGGGATTAAGGATGGATGAAAGTTTCCCAGTTATTCCCTTCTCGAGTAAAATTGTACGTGAAAGGGGAGTAAAAATGATTGGGGAATTCCTTGATATTCTTTTTCTCAAAGTTTTATCTGAGGCTGTATAGTTGAAGAAAATGGAAAAGTTTTACTCTATGATTGAAATGGAATGATCTCTTGAGATAATGTATTCATTGATATTGTTCATCAATGAATTATCGTAATGTCATTGTTTCACTATATTATTAACTTGCTGAGCGTTCTTTGGCTCACTCTTGCTTTGTTTTACCTAACCCTTTGCAGTTAGGATTAAGGATGATCTAATGCATTTATCCCTGCGAATGAGAGCGATGAGGCATTCTATACAGGATAGATTTCAGAGCTAGAGCGGGTAAGTACAGATTGGGATTATGTTACGAATTAGATGGTATAGTAATTTTGTATTCGTAGCAGAAATAGAAGTTGTAATAATTTGTATAATTTAGAATCTTGTTTCATACCATAACCTGGAATCGATCCTCTGTGAGGAATCGTTGGTATATTAAGTTTTATTTGCGATTGTGAATTGGAATTTGGTTTGAGTTGGAATACAGGTGGATAGTCCCATTTACGAATAATTCATGTCGAAATTTTCTAAAATTCCCCTGTATCAAAGTCCATTTTATTATAAAAAGTGTATTTTCAGTATTTGAAGTTGGGGTGTTACAAGTTTATTTTCTCTCTCAAGGATATTATGATAGTGGAAAGTTGGTTAATCGATATATGTGGAAGGAATAGCGACGTGTCGTGAAACTCCAATGGTAAAGGTATCCGATAGAAACCCCCAAAATTCTATCTAACCACTGACCCAGTGGAGGCCAGAGTTTGGCTGGAAGAGATGGTGTTGTGACTTGTGAGAGATTCAGTGTGTTGTTTTAGAGAAATGTTTTCTGGAAAATATGAAGATCCAGATGGAAGTAAAAAATTTCTAGAGTTAAAACAAGGAACCATGAATGTGGCAGAATATGAGGCCAAGTTTTGTGAGTTGTCAAGGTTTGTTCTGGAGTTGTAAATACAAATGTAAAGGAAACCCGTAGGTTTCAACCAGGGATGAAACGATTGATCCAGAATCGCGTGGCAATGTTGGAATTAACAGATTAGGTTACATTAGTGCAAAAAGGCATCGATTGTGGAAAACTTGGAGACAAAGCTAAGGAATGTCCATCTATGGGACCAGCTATACCAATGGATAAGAGGGCTACCCCCAGCAGACAACTCGTTACCAGGACCTTCAAATAAGATTTAACCTAAAAGGTTGAAGGATTTCCAAAAGTGAGTGATGCTAAGATCGAACAAGAGAATAGGTCCATAAAATGATGGACAGAGCAACTAGGATATGTTGACACGTGAGATTACGATAAAGTAGTATTCGATACGATTATGATTATTTTCTTCTCTAATGAACCTCTATAGCTCAGAGGTAAATTCTAAGTATGATATTTGACAATCATGAAAAATTTCTATAATTCTTTGAAATTCTTTTCTTTTCTTCTCTCTTATTTATCTTCTTCTAAATTGAGAAGAACAACCCTTTAAGGAGGGGATGTACTTCTACGTGACTACCTGTATATGTGATAGGAGTCTAAGTGGAATACCATAACTTGTCTAAATTGCTTGTCAAGTACTAAAGGCTGGCCACCTTCTGTACTAACTATGCAATAGGACAAATGTTTATTGATCATAGTGATCTCTCAATAAATTCTTCTAATTCTATATATTGATCGAGATTGCGAAGATTAAAGCGATCAGGAAATGCATAATTACGAGTGAGGTTATCTCCAAAATTCGCAGCACGATAGTGATACCAAAAGTCACTACCGATACCAATAAGGAAAATAGTATATGACTGAGTAAGAGCATAACCCTGATAGTGTGTTGTACGAAAAGTAGCAGGGATTAATGAAAAAGGATAAAGGATGTATTGTAGCACTAGTAAGATGTGCTGAAAAAGGATTGGGATTGATTAGGAAACTAAAAAGTGAAATAACCAACAAGTACCCAATTGTCTTCTACCTAATTCTGGGACGGAATCCTTTTAAGGAGGAGAGACTGTAAGAACCCCAAATTTCGGTAGAATTAAAACTTTTATTAAGTGTTGAGAAAAGAAGGAACAATGATTCCAACTCCAAGGTAGTAACAGTTCTAATGAATGAGTGTTGAATGGATATAGATTCCAAGGTTTATATGTTAGGAAGAATGCAACGGGTTGACCACCTAGATTAGAATAATCTATCTCCTAGAAAGATAAGATATGGAAATTCCAAGTAGAGGAAATATTCACATGTCATCCAAATCGATATATGTTATTAGTCCAGTGGTTCCGTGAAAGGGTAAAGGAATGCCCGAAAGAGAACAAGGACATTTTTATAAATATAAGGAATAAAGATGGAATAAATAATGAATAGTGTTTTTGGTGGAAATAAGAATATTATTGGACGACACTATATTGAAGTATTCAGAACGGATTTCTGAGTTCGTATTCATGATCTAGGAGCGAGATAAGTGTATGTAAACGATATCGGATTCAGAAAAATAGCACTTTTATTTTCTCCGAGATTTCCCTGGATACTGAAGGATTTAAGGATTTATTAAGAGGAATTAAGGAATTTAAATTCAAGAATTATAAAGGAGGATTGAGAAAGATAGTATTAATATTGAGAAGGTTTCCGGTAAAACCCTAACTAGAAACGATTGAGTTATTTCTCCGAACGATCTACGAATTGAACAATAAACGGACAAAGAAACAAGCAGGGGATCAAGATACAAGCATGTGCTATTGGATAACATCAAGTAACTAAGTAGTTACCAAGGTAACTAGCATACTTAGAAACTAATCAAGTAACTAAGCTTACAACATGCACCATTCCACAAAAACACAACATGTGTCCTTCAAAAAGACATCATCCATGACTCACCACTTTATTAAAGTGGATTTATCCCAAGATATTATTTTGGCATGACAATAATGCAAGATTAGATGTAAGCAAGACCAAGCAAACTTCAATTCTCTCCATTTGTACAAACTGCCCAGCAAGAACACTCATGAGAAGAAAATTGATATCTCCATTTCTATCCATGATAAAATCACCAACATTTAACCAAAGCCTGTCCACTACATGGGCAATATTCGCTTCAAATTTCATAGCAATCCAAGTAGTATAGCCTAGGCAAATCACCTCCCCAAGTGAAGAAACCAAACAGCCAGAATTCGTAACAGCTTCTGTACTGATTTTAAAACGGTCATATCTCCTTCGTTTCTCAATGGAATTTGGTGTTCTTTAGCTTGTTGGAAATCTGGTTAGATTCTCTACAACTCTCCTTTAGAAGCCTTGTCCAGAAGACCTCGGTAAGGCCCTCGTTTTTCATGTTCTTGCAACTGGGTTTGAGCAGATCCGAAAACCTCTAATTATATTCTTGATGATTCTTGTTAGTTTAAGGTTGTTAAGAAGTTCTAAGGACTAATAAAGGTTTATTAAGGCTTACCCACACTCCAAGGAAGGTAATCATCTCTTGAAACCCTAGCTTTTACTTTAAGGTTTGGTGGTTTTAGATGATATATGATGATGCTGTTAGTACAAGCATGTTTATGAGATTATGTAGTAGTTTTAGTAGTTATAAAACCATGATTCAAATTATGGATATGAGAGATGTTCTTGGACTGTTAAAGATGATTATTATGTGTGTAAGATTGATGGTATGCCCGGTGTGGCTTGGTTGTGTTGAAATAAATTTGGAAATGTCCGATTTATAGCCGTCGTAATGCCGAAATTTCATTAACCTCAAGCAATCGTGTTTGACAGAAGCTATAACCCACTGTTTAGCTTTGTGTTCTTCCATGAGAAGCTAGAATATGTTATAACCTTCGTTTTGATATAACGATCGTATGAAATGGACTTACAGTTTAAGAGTTATGATTAAATTCGTAAAAGTGGTTCTAACCTATAAACAAAAGCTCGTAACTGAAATTGGATTCCTTTAAAACTACGAAATCAGTGGAGAATCTTGATAATTAAATATTAGAGGTAAAAAGGAAGGTGCGAGAGAAAACCACATGTCGAACGGATCGTTTTCCGATTTTATAAAAATGTTCGAATCGAGGTTAAACGAACGAACCCCTTAAAAGTATGACTTTGGTTATAACTTAGAAAACGGACGATTAAACTCGAGGTGTAATCTTGATTCGTAAACGACCGACCTTAGAATTTATACGACTTAAGTATATACCAAGTGTAAGTATGACGACGTGTCTTAGTAGTGAACGAATGACGGGCCATAGCGATAATAAAGAGAGTTGCACTAAAGGGTGTTTAACGAGATAACTCGAAAACGTGTTTCGACTTAAGTTAAGTTATACTTAGCCTTTTTAAAAAGTGTTAAGTGATTGACCTCAGTTATTGTGACTATTTATAGATCCCCGGATTGAAACGAGGCACACTACCCCTACAGGATTGCCAGGCAAGTTTCCAATACTTGGAATTGTTGTTGTGATAATATATATGATGATTGTTGTATATATATGCCATAGCATGCATGCCTACTTTCAAGTCTATCGATATACTTGTTCCCTGAATTGATATTGGCTTATAGACTAGATATGAATTATCAGTTATAAGCAGGATTGTTTTTTTTAAGACCCTTAGTGAAGGGCGTATGATATTCATTCTTTAAATATAGACCGGGAGTCGGTATTTTGTACTATAGAGATAGTCGTGGAAACCCGGAGGGATTCCAGCGACAGATTATTATTCATTTTGAGGAATGTTATTATTAAACATTATTTATATTTCCATAAAGTATCAATTACTTGGAAATCTTTTGAGGAATGTTATTTGAGTATTATCTCAGTCGAGAAATATTAGGTGAATATTATTTTTGAATATTCACTTAGAGTTTGATTATTTAATGAATAATTACCTTGATATTCATTAGAATTTTTACTTATTAAATGAATATTACTTTCGAATATTCATTTAAGGTTTTATGTAATTGTCGGATATTATTTTAAATTATTCATTCGAAGTTCTATTTACTTAAGGAATATTACCTCGAATATTCCTTTAAAGTTGTGATTACTAAAAGAATATTATTTAGATATTCATTTAGAATAATAATTTATTGAATGAATATTATTTTTCAAATATTCATTTAAGGTTTGATGTATTTAGTGAATATTATTTAAAATATTTATTTGAGTTTATTTATTTAATGAATATTATTTTGAATATTCATTTAAGAAGAGATTTATTTAGTAAACAATTCTATATATTCATTCGAGGATTACTTACGAGCAATAGTATGATTCAATAATATTCCTGAATTATTATTGATTTAATAAATATGGTTGGTAAATTCTTCTAAATTCTTTTATAATGATTTATATTATTCAAAGATTATCTTTCACCTTCAGATATTATGTAAAATATTTCGGAGTCTTTTATGACGATTTTATCAAGGGGAGGTTCTCAAAACTCTATTTTCATTTAAATCTCTCTTAGAAGAAGATTTAAATACTCGCTCAAACTTCTAAAAACATATAAGGGGACCTCACTTGAGAGCTGTTAAGTATTTGACTGCCCGGTCATATACTTACTAAACTATCTTGTCCCTCACATCTTGATTCTTTCAAGCATCGATATGAGTTTTCTGGTGTACCCACTCATCATTCGAGGGGTAAGAACGTTGGAACAAGTTGGTATCCATTAACAAGCATCGGCTTGGGAAATATGGGTGAATTTTCCTTTCCAACTAGATACGACTACTTTGTGGAGTCTTATCAACAAGTATTATACTTGGGGAAAGGGGGACGAACTTTACGTTTCAAAGTTATGGATGTTAAATGAACTAGGAGATGCGTAAGTGATCCAGTGCCGCCGGTCCAGCAAATGGCCCACTTATTGGCCGAGGGGGTTCCAGAGGGCGGTAGACAAGTAAATCCGTCGGTGCTTCCTTCTACATGTAGAGAACAGGAGTTGGGGAGCATAACATGCGACTGATTATCGTGTAAATGTTATGTCTCCTGGTGCGTCAATGCTCTAGTATTAGTTCATCTTTCAATGTTGGAAATTTTCTGCAACACTATCTATGTTGGCAGGGTTAAAAAGTGCTTGAAACTGGAATTGCAATATTTTCCTGCAAGTTCCTCTTCCATGATAATGATGTTATCTTGCTTATCTTTGGCATAGCGGATATTCCCATAGAAAATACAATTTGAGTTACCTTGTAACTTCATCATTTACATTATACTGGCACTATCTTCGTAAATGCATGGCATATGGCTTCAACGATATTGTTGACTGGTTATATATATATATATATATATATTATTGTTCAGTCATAAATAGTTTTTGGTGGGCTATCGCTCACCCTTGCTTTATGTATTATATCACAACAACAGCTAGATCAGATGGCCCACACAAGGCGCATTCAGCGTAAGCAGGTGTCAACCGTCAGAGGATTACCGTTGAGGTTATAACTACCATTGCTGAAGAGGAAGCTATTGGTAGGCTAGTTGTTAGCCTTTGAGTATCAAAGGTATTTATTATATGACATAAACAAATGGATGGCAAAGAGTATGTAATGGTAAAATTGTAATTCTTTGGGTTGTAAGAACTCAAACTTGTGATTAATAATATTGATGGTTACTCTGATTTCATCTCTGAGACTATAACGGGTGTGTTTTATGTTGTTGTTTTGGGTCACAAGGTTGTAATTTAAATTATGTTGGTTTTGTGGATGGATATTGAGACCGTAACAACCAGATCCCTGACCCCTGATCTGGGGGTGTTACAGGTTTGCTGATTTCTTCGTTTTAACTCCTTTTTCCTTCGTTTCTTTTGCAAATTGTCATTCTTCACTTCTTGAACTCAAATCCACCATAAAATATGCAATTTATGTCTTCCAACCTTAAGTTAGCAACCCTGCACAAATTTCACTAAAACGAATCAAAAACACGACATACTTGAGGCCAAGTTAATCAATTTAAGCCGATACGAAGCGCTCCAAGTGGATATAAAATCCACTTAACAATGAACATCCCATGACATTACCACACATGTCTTTGTCTAAAGTGAGAGAGTCGATCAAGATAAGTTGTGAGTAGTCATCCAAGGCTACTTTCTCCTTTTCGGATTCTGTGTACTCTGAAGGCCTCTTAGCAACCTAGTGGGCTGAAATGACTTCATCATTTACAGTAGCAGCAGCTACTACCTTCGGAGGAATGAAGGGCCATTCTCAAGGATTCCCATGTACAGTGGATGGGCAACTTTGATAAATAACAAGATCTTTCTTTTCCAAAAGTTGTAGTTCTCTTTATCAAAGACTGGAATCTTAATACCACTTGACTTCTGAACACTCGTCATGATCTCAGATTTGTATATCAATCTGTTGCTTTGATACCAGTTGTTGGTCCCAGAGTATTGTAGAAGGGGGGGTTGAATGCAATACTGATAAAATCCAATCTTTAAAACAACAACGATAATAAAGATTACAAGTTATCAGTAGTAATATGCAAACGTAAGTGAATCAAGATTTTTCATAAAATAAATGTTTTATTTATCTTGTGAAAGTGGTGCTACGACCTAGAGAAAATATTTCTCTAGCTTCGGTTTCTTGAGAGATACAAGATTGTTTCGTTGTCGAAGCTCTACAAAAAGAATTAGAGACATGTATCTAAGTAGTCTAAGATACTCTATTGTCACTATCACATGGATTGTAGAGCTGCTGTCGTTTTCAAGTGGTAGCTCTTTACAATTTGCACATCTATGTGACTTTCCTGTCAAAGGAATATTCAGTGGTTGACAGTATGAGCTCCCTCCAATGTTGCTGTCGGAACTCCAGACTTGCTGTGAAGTGTGACAATGTTTCTGTCTGGTGCTTCAGCCAATGTTGCTGTAAGATGTAGCTTTTGTCGTGACTTGCAACATTTTTCTTCTTGTAATCTTATTGTCAAGATTATGACGTACAGTAACTCTTATTCTTGCTGTCTTCTAGATGTATCCCTTGAGGCTTGAACAAATGTATGAACTTCTTCTAAGACATACAATTATTACACGACATCAATTATTTGATTACAAGAACATAATCTGGCTGTGACAGTATGTTCTAATTAGTAAAAACTAAGTAGAGGGAAATATAGTTAAGTTGTCTCTATGCTATCACTCATAAATCCCAACAGTATTGTTGTATTTATATTGGTTGGGATTGTGTTGATGTGGAATTGTTGTTAGACTTAGATTAGTTAGGCTTAGATTGTGTTGATGTGGTATTGATGTTAGACTTAGATTGTGTTAGATGTAGTTGAAACGGGTCTTAATATGTATGGAAAGCAGTAAAAACAGACTGCTTATTGCAGTTTATTTTGCAGTATGTTTTTACTGGGTAGAAGAAAAAACAAGCAGACCTTTAAAAAACAAAACCTAGCCGCAAGGAGTCATTGCGGAGGCCGCAAGAACTCATTGCGAAAGCATATTTTTTTTTTTTAGATTTCCTTTCCAGTTTTTCGAATACTTAGAAAAAAGTATTTAAATATAAATATTTTAAGTTAAATATTTTATGAATGTTTTTCGAATTTTTAAGGAATTTCAAATAAATATTTATGCAATATTTATAAATAAATATTTTAAAATTTTATTACTTTAAAAAAATTGAAATATTAGTGGAATTCGTTTCTCATTCATATAAGAATGCTTAAAGGAACTAACAGATGTGGCATTCCTGGCCGAGTATGTTATTTCGAATCAAAACTTCGTAATTAAGCGTGCTTGAGCTAGAGCAATCTAAGATGAGTGACCCCCTGGGAAGTTGCTTTTTCCAAATTTTTTGTTTTTTAAGTTTCCTCAAAAAAATTAGCTAATAATTTTTTCCAAAATGTAAAAAAAGGATTTTCTATTTTATTGGGATATTTGGATTAAAATATAATTTAATTATTTTTTACAAATTTTAAAATGAATATTTGGAAATAGAGATAAATTAATCATTTTTTCCGAATTCAAAATTTTAAATATTGAAGAAGATAGTTTTTTCATTTTTTTTCAAATTTTAAGTTAATTATTACAAATAAAATATAATTTTACGATTTTTTCCGAATTTACAAAGAAATATTTGGAATATATATGTTTATTATTTTCACTAGTGGAGGTACGCTACTCTACCTGACGCCTTTGTGACGTCATGCTGAGGTAGGCGGCCGCATTGAGACATTGCGGCATGTAAGGTCTGCCGCATTAATTCAATGCGGATGGCATTTTTTTTTAATTTTTCACGGTTTTCAATTTTTTCAAATTACCTTCCCAAGATTCAAATGTTATTTTCAAGTTACATTAAATTTTATTTTAAGTTTACAGCCCCTTTCCGGTTTCTCCAATATTTGGAAAAAATTATTTAAATATAAATATTTTAAGTTAAATATTTTAGGAATTTTAAATTACATATTTGGAAAAAATTATTTTTTTTCATTTTTCTCTAATTTGAAAGTAAATATTTTGAATAAAATATAATTTTATCATTTTTCGGATTTTAAATGCAATATTTTTAAATAAATATTTTAAAATATTATTAATTTAAAAATATTGAAACATTATTACTTTAGTAACCATTCATATAAGAATGGTTAATAAAACTAACAGATGTGGCATTCCTGGCCGAGTGTATTATTTCGAATCGAAACTCCGTATTTAAGTGTGCTTGGGCTAGAGCAATCTAAGATGGGTGATCCCTAGGAAGTTGTTAGTCATAGAGGCATGCCTGAGTACATCTAATAACAAGCCTAATTGTTTGTAATGCTTTGCATTACTTACATGACCTCTTAACTGAGGGAACCTCTAGATGTAGAGTTTCTACTTGTTTAGTACTTGTAATATGCATCAAATTCTAGTTGTGTAACTGTACTTAAAAGTCAGAGAATAATGCTTGAAAGAAGATCCAAGGATCATGGCTCAAGCTTGAAGATAAAGAGGATCAAATAATCAGAGTTGGAATTTGGAGAATGAGGATTTGCCTAAGTACCAATTCGAGAAGTGTTTTGCTCTATTCGAGAAGTCTAGCATTTGACAAGTCAAGGATTCGATATCCATAAAAACACTATTCGAGTTCTCTGAAAGTCAACAAGTCAAAGTGTCATTCGACAACTCAGAGATTCGACATGTCTAATACTCTATTCGAGAACTCAAGAAGTCAACAAGTCAAAGCATCATTCGAGTTCTCTATGAATCAACAAGTCAAAGTTCCATTCGATATCTCAAGGAGTCAGAATGCTATTCGACATCTCAGGGATTCGACAAGTCAAGTGTTCTATTCGACAACTCAAGGATTCCTGGAGAAAAGACTAAATCGAGAAGTGATTCAATATGATAATTATACAGTATTCGAGAACTCAGAGTTATCGATCAAGTCAATTCTAGTTCTCGAATCAATCACTCAGTTACTTCTCGAATACAATCTTGGAGACAAAATATTGGAGAAATTATACAAGTCAGAAACCTACAACAAGCCAAAGCACATTATCGACCACAAACGTACTTTGGAAATCCTACAAAGAAGCTTGGAGAGATGTACAAGAGACAAAAAGCTAAAGAAGTGGATTTGAACAGAGCTTTACAAAGTCACATCTGTAGCTGTTTAAATGCTTACTCAAAAAAGATAGACACACTAGAAAGAAAATTTGTTTAGCTACTTTATTTGTAGTAAGTAGGTTGTATTCACGTTCTATAAGGATACAACCTCAGTTCTCGAGGAGTTAAGTTTTTCACATACATTGCAAAGTATATCTCTCTGAGTAAAACGAAGTTAAGAATACTATCATTTATATTCAAAGATTGTTGCAAATCTTTATCTAATAAAATATTAGATTAAAGTGATATCGTGTCTTGTGTTGCTCATTGTTTACATTCATATTTCTGCACACACATAACATATATCTTGTTACATACTCCAAACAGATTCAAGAACAAGAAAAGTTCAAGAATCCATTCACCCCCCCTCTATATTCTTTTGTGTGTTCAATACTCAACAAGTGGTATCAGAGTAGGTTGTTTATTCAAAAACAGAAAACGATCATGAATACACCAAAGATTACAGGAACGGTGAAGGTCCCTAAGTTTGAAAAAGAGCACTACAACCTCTGGAAGATCAAAATGCAGTTGTTCATCAAAGCTGTTAATCCTCTATATCCTGAGATATTGAAGAATGGACCCTTTGTTCCACAACAGGAGATTCCTGAGAAGACTGTTGGAACTGTAACCATTCCAAGATCCTATGTGGCTAAAGAACCATCTAAATGAACAGAGACAGAAAAGGAGATGGTTGCCCTTGACATTCATCTCATGTTGTTGATCATAGATTCTATGGAGATGTCAATGTTTGTTAACATTGCCTCTTGCAAAACAGCAAAGGAGATGTGGGATCACATTGAGGTATAATGTGAAGGAACAGAGGAGGTCAAAGAGAACAAGAAATAGATACTGGTCACACAGTATGAAGCTTTCATGGCACAGTCCAAGAAAAGCATTACTGACATGTTTAAAAGATTTCAAAAGTTGGTGACAAGGTTTACAGTACTAAGGAGTTGAACATGAAGTTTCTTTTATCTTCTCCAAACCACCTAGAGCAGAGGGTCATTTCTCTAAGAGAAAGAGATTTGAACAAAGTCACATATGATATGCTCTATGGGGTTTTAAAGACTCATGAGCTTGAGTTACTTCAGAAGAGGGCTATCCAAGCCATCCAAGGCAGAATGATAAACACATCATGTGCCTTGATTTTTAGCAAATCTGTTCAAGACCTAGAAGCATCTACAAGTTAGCTGAGGATAGAAGAGATAGTAGATGATGAAGAAAATGAAGGTGAAGTGACTGAACCTGTTGAGGAGAAGGAAGAAGAAGAGTTCTATACTCTTGAAGAGCGAGATGGAATGGAAAACACCTCATATGCTTTCATGGCCAGAAAGTTTCCAAACATCAGATTCAAGAGGAACCAACCCTTCAAATCTAGACCCCAAAACCATTCATTCAACAAGAGCAAGGCACCTATGAAAGAAACAAGAATAAATTCAAAACCAGCCATGTAGATAGGTCATCTGTAAGGTGTTATAGATGCAATGACCTAGGGCATTTTGCCAGTGAATGCAAGAAGCCAAAAAAGAAGGATAAGGAGTTTCTAGAGCTTGAAGCTAAGTATGAGGCCCTTCTGAAAAAGCAAACACAAGGCAAGGCCTATATAGCTGAAGGGAAGTGTTGGGATGACTCTGATAGTGATGGAGAAGAGCAAGAATTTTGCAACTATGCCTTGATGGCTGATTCCAAGGATGAACAATCTTCATCTGACTCTTAGGTACCATCTCTCACTACCATAGATATGTATGTCTTTGAATATAAATGCATGGTTGAACAACTGTCTATTGAAATGTTCAATATCCATACTAGTATGACTGCTGCTAATGAAGAGATTGCTAAACTGTCTACTAGAAATGAACTGTTAAACAAGAAGAATGAGGAACTTGAGCTAACTGCTATGCAAGTAGATAACCTTAAGAAAGAAGTTGAATATCTACAGAATAAGGTTCTATGTGCTAGTCAGGTTGAGAAGGCTCTTAGGGATGAACTAGCTGAAAATGAATTCAAACTGAAAACCTTTAAGAACTCATCTAGTCTATTGCAGTCCTACCATGAGAAAAACCAAGCTAAACCCAAGGCTACCATTGAACTTGACTATGGGACTCTTAAACAGAGGAAAGGCTATGTTGTCATTGAAGATTACATAGTTGTTCAGAAGGAAGTGCCTCACATTTTGAAAAAGACTAAGTCTCCAATTTTTAAAGAACCAACATTTGAAATTGATGAGGGTGCCTTACTCATTAAGCAAATGTTGAATGATGAGGATGAGGCACAGTCTAGTGAACAACCAGCATCCTCTAAGGGTAAGAGTGTCAAGGCAAAAGCCAAGAAGCCTATAGGAGGTAGACCTAGACCTGAGAAGTTTGTTTCAGCGGGGAAAAATGAACTTGAAAAGAAAGTGGCTAATAAGAAACAAAACAGGAATGGCAAGCTAGGGATAAACAAGAATAACAATTATGCTTTTGTGCCAAATGCCCCTAGGAAAGTGTGTCAAAACTGTTTTAGAACTAATCACTTAACTTATGCATGCCAGAAACCAACTGGTAGTGTAGCTAAGCCTTTCTATGATTGCTCTATGCCTTTAAGAAATAGAGATTCACCTTTTTGTGATAAACTTGACTGTATGCCATGCAATATGAATGTTATGACTAGTTGTTTTAATTTGAGAAGGGAAATCATGGATGGTTGCATCAATCAGAACACTCACTCAAACTACACAAGGCCAAAGTCTTCAAGTCCTCCTAGAGCTAGGAAGGTACCACTGTCACCTAAGTCTGAGAACTCAGTTTCTAAGACTTCTAACAGTGATAAGAAGACTAGTCCTAAGAAAGTTGATAAGCATGCTATTTTTTATAATTCTGTTTCTAAGCCAAGTGGACCCAAACTTGTTTCGGTACCAAAGGAGAAGTAATACCTTTGTGTTTGCAGGGCAAAGAAAATGAAAAGAGGGTCATGTGGATTTTGGATAGTGGATGCTCAAATCACATGACTGGTGATATGGCCCAGCTATCACAATTTGAGGAGAAGACTAGCCCAATGGTTGCTTTTGGAGATGACAGCATGGGTAAAACATTGAGATATGGCAAGTTAGAAGTTGGTAATGTCATCATTGAAGATGTAGCACTAGTCAAGGGTCTCAAGCATAATCTGCTGAGTGTTGGTCAGTTTACTGACAAAGGATTCAAAGTGAATTTTGACAAGGATGAATGTTTGATCACCCACAAGAAGACTGGTGACTTTGCTCTATCTGGAGTAAGAAAAGGAAGCCTGTTTGTAGCCAATATGGACTCTGCAAACAAGGACAAAGTTTGTTGCTTCTACTCAAAAGCATCAAATGAGGATTATTGGCTATGGCACAAGAAGTTATCACACCTGAACTTCAAGGCCATTAATTCCCTAGTCAAAAGAGAGTTAGTGAGAGGGATGCCCACACTTGAATTCTGTCAAGAAGGAGTGTGTGAGGCTTTCCAAAAGGGAAAGATGAAAAGGTCAAGCCACAAGTCAAAGACAATGACATCAATCACCAAGCCCCTGCAATTAATTCATATGGATTTGTTTGGGCCTGTCAATATTATGTCAGTCTCAAGAAAGAAGTATGCCCTAGTGATGGTTGATGACTACACAAGGTATACATGGGTGGAATTTCTAGCATCAAAGGATGAGGCTCCACAAGTAATCATTGAGCACATAAAGAAAGTTGATAAGGAAGCAAAAGCCAATAATGCAAGTGTGATTGCATTGAGAAGTGATAATGGAATAGAGTTTAGAAATGCCTTACTTGAAGCATTCTGCAAAGAGAATGGCATTTCTCAACAATTCTCAGCTCCAAGGACTCCACAACAAAATGGAGTAGTTGAGAGAAAGAATAGAACTCTAATTGAGGCTGCTAGAACAATGTTGCTTGATGCAAAGATGCCTACATGTTTTTGGGCTGAGGCTGTGAGCACTGCATGCTATATCCAGAACAGAACCTTCATCAACAAAAACACTGGAAAGACACCTTACAATTTGATGACTGGAAAGAAGCCTACTCTAAACTATGTTCGTACTTTTAGAAGCAAATGTTTTGTGTTGAAAGACAATTCTTAATATGTTGGAAAGTTTTATGCAAAGGCATTTGAAGGAATTTTTCTTGGCTATTCTATGGAGAGAATTGCATACAAAGTTTATGTCATCAGTCAAAAGAAAGTTATGGAAATCACAGATGTGACATTTGATGACAGCAAACTACCTGGATTAGAAGAAGCTAATGATGAAGATAGAGATCCTTTAAAGTTTGAAAATCTAGATGATTCTGATGAAGAGTTTGAAACTGAAGTTGAAACTTTAGTTCAACAAACTCAAATGAATGATGAAGCAAGAGAAGAATCTGTGCCAATCAATAGTGAAGAGACAAGCATCCAAGACACACCTGTGAATAGTGGCAACTTCACAGGGGAAGGAAATGAAAATGATCATGACCTGGATGATGAAGCAACATCAAGGTTGAGAAATCAAACTGAGCATTCAAGGAAATGGGATAGATCACACACTGCAGAGCAAATCATTGGAGATCCAAATGCGGGAGTAAGAACTAGGAGAGCAACTCAAAATTAGTGTCTCTATGGTTTCTTTCTATCTCAGATTGAGCCTAAGAAACTTGATGATGCACTGTTGGATCCAGATTGGATTATTGTTATGCAAGAGGAGCTGAATCAATTTGAAAGAAACAAAGTATGGGAACTTGTGCTTGCACCAAAGAACAGAACCATTGTTAGAACAAAATGGGTTCTGAAGAATAAGATGGATGAAGATGGTATAATAGTAAGAAACAAATCAAGGTTGGTTGCTAAAGGATACTCTCAACAGGAAGGCATTGATTATGATGAGACATTTGCCCCTGTTATAACGCCCTAGAAAATTTCGAATTTAGAATTATTTATTTAATATAAATTATAAATTATATGATGTGAATATTGTTGCAAAGGTGAAATGTATGTGAGATGGTGTTTATGTGATTATGTGATGATTTGTGTAAGACGTGTAGGTCGGTATATGTTAATTGTATTTTTAAGGAACTAAAAATATTTAAATCATGAATTTTTGATCCTCTGCCAATTTAATAAAATTATCGGAGGGATTAAAAATCATGAAATCTTTTGAATATTTATTTTATGTATTTATTGAGTTTTTAAAATTTTTGGGTGAATTAATTTGGGTGTTGTAGCATTTTAAAATGATTTTAAGAGTTTTATTGCATTTAAAGGATATTATCTTGCAAAATTCATATTTAATTCATTTCTGATCCTAAAACTATTTTAAAAATATTTGGGCATCCCTAATTTTGTATTCTTCATTTTAAAAATATAAAGTTTAATTTTCACAAATTTGTTTCCTTCTTGATGTAATTTTAAATTATTAAAAGTTGTTATTGATTTTTTAAAATATTGTTTTCAGCTTTGTAAAATCCTAATCTTTGCCCAGCTGTTTTTATTTGTTAAACCAGAGCTGTCCAGATTCTTCTCAAGGTCTCTCATTCAAAATCTTTTGAGCTCTCTATAATCTCTCGATCTCCAGTTCTCTCTCTCTTTTCTAATTACTCCCTCCCTCTAAATCTCGTGTGTGTGTTATGTGGTTCGTGTATATATATCTGTGTGTGTACCTCTTCTCCCCTGTGACCTGTAAGTTGCGTACGTGTGTAATTGCAGAGCCATGGGGGTGAGTGTGTGAGTCCTGGTGTACGTGTGTGTAGCTGATGTCCGTGTGTGCAAACTACTATGGTGTGGTCGAAATGGGGGGGTGTTGTGGAATGAGTTAATGCTTGTGTACTTGTTGTAGTAATTAAAATAGCTAAGAGAGGTTGGGTAGGGATGTAGTAGTAGTTGAAATGGCAGGAGGTGATGTATGCATTGCAGGGGAGTTTGTTCGAGAGGCTATTCAAGGGATGAACCAAGTCAGTGTTTAGTGGGTGTCCGTGAGGTGTATGGGTGTATGTGGTTGTGATGTTGGGGCAGAGAGAGAGAGAGAGAGATGGTGGAGATGTTTCGTGGTGGTCACCGGAAAGAGGTATAAATTTTTATTTTATTTATTTGTATTTTATTTATTTAATTTATTTTACGATGTAATTATTTAATTTGCATCCTAGATTAAATTATGTTAATTGTTGTAATTTGAGTAGATTTAATTTTGATATGATTGATTTAATTTTCGTAATTAGCCTAATGTTGTAAAGTATGAATATTGTTGCATTTCTGAAACTAATTCGGAAAGCATATTTGTAAGTTATGATTGTGGGGATTAATTGGGAGTTCGGGATATGTTTGGATTAGTATTCATTAATTGTTAATTATTATTTGCTAATTGTAATTGTCGGAATTACTTTTGTGGTCTCATTAATATCGAGCTTAGTGGTTGTTAGTGAGTAATTACTAATTGTCGGATAATATGTGGAGTTGTATGGTTTTACTAGTTGTAAATGGTTTATATGTGCTAAATGTAGTAATCGAGTCATATTATCTGTTAAATGCTTTACCTGTCAAATCCTTGGTGGTGAGTTGTATGTGTGGTCCAAATGATTTTGATTAAGTATCGTATAGTCGATTAAACTGTATATTTGTGTAAATATTAGGTGGTGATTTCTGAAGCGTACCATTGGCCTTGGAGGCTGTATGGTTGCCTTGATTTGGTTTTGATTGAAATAGGGGGGCTGTGACCCCGAGATAGTTCAAATTACAAAAAGGTTATTTCTAAATTTTTATATAATATTATGAATTCATTTATGGGTTATATAGTTTTCAAATGTGGTTTATAGCAAAGATTAATTGTTAGATTCATTTTATGTTATGTGTTTATCTGCGAGGAGTTGCAATGAGATCGCAAGTCCTAAATGTCAATATTTTAGGACTTGTGTAATTCTCTTCAACTAGTTCCTCGGGCTTACGAATATCCATGATTAACTATCACGAGTATAATTAATATACTTAAGTGATGTGATCATTGATATAGCGTAAGTAATAGTTAGTGCTAGGGGTTGTTCCCTAGGGCTTACGAACATCAATGATTGATTGTCACGTGTATCATTAAAATGCGTGAGAAATACGATCATTGGTGTAGCGTAAGTAGTAGTGTTAATGTAAATTATTATGTGCTAGGTGCCGCATGTCTAGGCGGTACTTTTCTTACTTGTTTATTTTTATGTTGCTGCAAGTTGAGGCAGCTTTATTTTTGCTAAAACAGGGTTAAATTGTTTATGATTGATATTGAGGGTCTGTGCCCATAGTCCGATAAACGAATACCTCATGCCGAAATTTTCTAAAAATCCCCTGCAAATCTATTTAAAACCTATTTAACTTATTTTATTTCAATGCTTGAAGGTGTGTCATGATTACTAAGAGTTAAGTATATGTATCAGTGATTTATTTCGAGAATATATCGTGGTTTTAAATATTAAGTGATTGTGTTGTTTTGAAATGGTTATGTGATGTGTTTATGTGACTTGGTTGATTATAGTAAGACTATTATGTGAATATGAATGAATATGTCTATATGTATTGTATGTGTAAGCGTTATAGGACGCGCATGGGTAGAATAGATCAAACTATAAAGTTTTGCTTAAGTTAATACTGAAATAGCATTTGACCTTGTAAAGGTACGAATAAGAGACCTGGTCAAGATCATTGCGTGGGTAGATGGAAACACGAACAGAAAGGCAAGTATGAAAGCCGACGGGTAAATTGACATGAAAGTGGATGAGTTACGAAGTAGAAAAGGGAAGTAAGGCCAAATAAAAGGATAACAAGTGAAGGTTAGGAAACTGAGTCATGGATCGATGTGAGATCGAGAACTCCGTGAATCGAGGCAAGTGTTTGTTCTTCACTTATCTTTCAAGTGATGCAATCCATTCATTTTTGTCGTATAAGATAGTTTGGTCAAATGTATTTAGAAAATGAGATGTGAAAATGTTTATGTTCCCCACCCATAGAACAAATACCAAATTTTCAAGGGATCTTACAAATAACATTTTTCGCAAAATACTTTACTCGTGCTATGTCATTGGATCCCTCAATGGAATGCCATTTCTTTTATTTTCCTTAAAAAATGTTTGAGGGATTTTCTAAATGGAGAGAATCCAAGTTTTAAATCCCCATAAATACCGTCAATGGAATTCTTGATTTTTAGCATATTCTCACCAATGTATTCCCTTTTTGAAAATGTTTTCCCTAAACTGAACCGCTATTACTCACCCTGAAATTATTTCACAAATAATTGTTTTCAAACTACTTTATCCACTTATGTCGTCTCAAACCATTCAACGTGTCGTAAAAATTTTATTAAACGTACTGAACTTGAATTATGCCCCTGCTCTAATTAAAAATTTTACCTGTTGAAAAACTTGTTGCACTTTATATCTCTTATTGTTGACCAATTTGATTCACACTTAATCGAGCTATTGATGTTATGTCCCCAATTACTTATATCTATCTTGTTGTTACGGATTCAAAGTAGTGTTCTCTATATTCTCCACCCTACTTCATACCGAACTTGTCGGTATTTACTTAAGATCTTGATTATCTAGTTATTCCCTATGTTGTATCGAACTTGTCGATACTAAACGATGATGTCATTTCTTATCAACTCCTAATTTTGAGTTGTTAACTTGGAACGTGAGTTTCCAGGGTGTTTGGCGAGTTAAGGTGGTCGATTGTTCCGACACCTAGTGTGGATGATTTGGAATTGGAAATGTTTTTAAAAATGTGGACCGTGAAGGTCAGAATGTTTTTTAAATATGGGCCGTGAGGGTCAGATTGTTGTTTTTAATATGTGGACCGTGAAGGTCGGACCGTGAAGGTCAGAAATAATTAAGGCCAATGTGTGCCATGGATCCAATTAAGGACAGTGTTGTGAGAGCTTGTCCGGGGTTAGTGCTGACTGATCAGCAGCCTAACCTTAATGATTTTTTTAAAATAAATAAAAATTCCAATTCAAATCTATATTGTCAGATTAAAATGTTCAATTCTTGACTTCTTGAAAGTCTGTTTTTAATAATACCTTGATATCAGAATTCTTGTCAGTTCTATCTCTTGATGTACCTTATGAATAGTGAGTTATTGGCCTCGTGGAAATGAAAAGTTGATAAAATAGATTCCCTCATAAAATTAAATGAGATGAAACCCTGTTGCTTATCAAATTGTCGTCGTTATTGAAATTGTCATCACTATATACACTTGCTGAGCATTGTTGGCTCACTCTTGCTTCTGTTTATTTTCTCCAGTTATTAGAGATAATCAGAGGAATTAGAGGTCAGTGGGTATTGCTCTATAGGTCGCGGGAGGAGACGTTCGAGTTATGGGCTTTTCAAAGAATGGAATGGGAATTGTTAAGGTTGGATATGTAGTTAGACAATGATGTTGTATATTCATAAGAAAATGGTATAACATTTTTATTTTGAGGTTGGATTGTAATAATTCAATTTGATAGTTTGTTTCATACCATAACCTGTATGAGATCTTGGTTAAGGGGTTTTTATCATTTTATATCCAGGGTTGTATTATATTGGTTGTGGTCAGTAGCCCCATATCTGTACCCCGGATTTTGGGATGCTACACCTGTTGCTAGATTGGAAGCCATCAGAATCTTCTTGGCATTTGCTGCTCATTCAAACTTTAAAGTTTATCAAATGGATGTCAAGAGTGCATTTCTAAATGGAGAGCTGGAAGAAGAAGTTTATGTGCAACAACCACCTGGCTTTGAGGATCCACATTTTCCAGAATTTGTCTACAGATTGCTTAAGGTATTGTATGGACTTAAGCAGGCTCCAAGGGCATGGTATGATACTTTATCACAATTTCTTCTGGAAAATCAATTCACTAGAGGCACATTGGACAAGACACTGTTTTATAAGAAACATGGTAATGATATTATCCTAGTTCAGATCTATGTGGATGATATCATATTTGGCTCTACAAATGAGAAGTTGTGTGAGAAATTCTCTAAGCTCATGCAGAGCATATATGAGATGAGTATGATGGGAGAGTTGACATTCTTTCTTAGGTTACAAGTTAGTCAAAGGAAGGATGATATCTTTATCAGTAAAACCAAGTACATCAAGGATTTATTAAAGAAGTTTGACTTAGAAGACTGCTCACCTGAAAAGACTCCCATGGCCACTGCCACTAAATTGGATGAAGATGCTAAAGGCAAGAAAGTAGATATCTCAGTCTACAGAGGCATGGTTGGTTCTCTACTCTATCTCACTGCAAGTAGACCAGACATCATGTTTGCTACATGCTTGTGTGCAAGGTTTCAATCAAATCCAAAAGAGTCACATTTGATTGCCATAAAGAGGATTTCTAGATATTTGAAGGGCACTCCAAACTTGGGTTTATGGTATCCTAAGGACATAGGGTTCAATCTGGTTGGTTATTCTGATGCTGATTATGCTGGATGCAGAGTGGATAGGAAAAGCACCTCAGGTAGCTCCCAGTTTCTTGGACAAAGGTTAGTCTTTTGGTACATCAAGAAACAACAATTTGTGTCAACTTCCACAGATGAGGCTGAATACATAGCTGCTGGAAGTTATGTGCTCAAGTGCTTTGGATTAGAAATCAACTTAGAGATTATGGACTTGTGTTGGAAAGAATTCCAATCATGTATGACAACACAAGTGCAATCTATATAGTTGCCAATCCTGTCAATCATTCTAGGACAAAGCACATTGACATCAGATATCATTTCATTAGAGAACATGCAACTAATGGAACCATTGAGTTGCATAATGTCTCTACAGATAAACAATTAGCTTATATATTCACTAAGCCATTGGATGAAGCCACCTTCACAAGGTTGGTTAGTGAAAATATCAACTAGATTGTTGCAGCAGTAAACACTTACTTTATCTAAATTCTCAATATTTTTGAAGAAAGTGTTGGCTGAAATATGATTTATAAATATTTCAAAATTGTTGCATATGTTGAAAAATCATATTATGTCAACTTGAAATTTCTATGAAATTTTGAGAAAATCACTATTTAATTTGTTAGAATATTCTTCATAGAATATGTCTGGTGAATTTTAAAAAGATAGTGAAAATTAAATTTTTATGAGTAAAAAGAATATTTCGATAAGTCAGACTTCTCTAATAACTGCTCGACATCTCTAACAAGTCTCCTTGGAGCATTCTCGAGTTCTCGAATAGAGTCTTTTAGAGATATCGAATGGAGGCATCCTTGACTTCTCGAATATGGTAATTGAGTTCTCTAATGACTGTGTTTGAGTTCTCGAATCATTTGAAAAGGCTGAATTCTCGCTGAATTTGAACCGATTTTGGATTTTTGTCTAAAATTTTAATTCACTCATAGAAACATACTTTATTTAATTTAGAATTATTTCTAAGTTAGATAACTTCCAGTTGTGAGTTACAACATGCTTGAGTTATCGAATAAGCCTTTCTTGACTTATCGAATAGTTGATTTCTACTTCTCGAATGCCTGACTTGTCGATACAAAACATATATATAATCGACAATTCAAGTACTTCATACTTATACAATTCTACATCTATTCGTTTCATTTCATTCGATTTCTCAAGCATCTAAAGTTCCAGAACCTCTGAAAACCCTAACTTCAAAAGCTAAATTTCTTCTTTAAAATTCATTCTCTTCTTACTCACTATACAACAATGGCAAACACCCAACTCACCATACCAACACAAACCAATTTCATCGCAATAACTAATGATGTGGAAGCACCAAATGCAAATTTTAAATGCTTTGTTCGATGAATGTTTGAGTCATACATCAAGGATGCACTTTCAGCCAACCCAACTCTCACTACGCCACATATGGCCTACGACTACGCTTTTTTCAGTGTTACGGGCAAAAGTATTGGCATAAATGCCTTAAAACTGGTCTATGGTAACACTTTTTTTTTATGTTACAATTGATAGTAACCGGTGTTACCATAGCCATAAATCGGTATCTATGGTAACACCAAAATCGGTGTTACCGTTGATCTTTAAAAAAAGTGTTACCAAAAGTGGAAAAAAAAATATGCGAACTTGTATTTGGGCGGCATCTCAATTTTTTGTCCAAAAAATTGAGCGATTAATTCCAAATAAATCACTAACCCGCCTCTTAAATAACCCACCACTCTCAAAGTAACCTGATTCTCTCACTCAATTAATTAGGTTAGGCGAGTCATACATGATATGTTACCTTAGATCATAAATAAACTCAAATTTTATTTTTTTAACAATTTTTTTAATTATTTAAAAATCATATTTACCTTCAAAATATTTCATTTTTATCGAAAGTAAGAGTTTATCAATCGAATGAGTTTTTATTTTTAAATATCAAGGTATTTAATTGTTACTATTTTTAAGTTCTATATATTTATTAAATGTAAAATGGATATTTGAAAAAACAAAATCGGAACATCTTTTTCATGGATGTTGCTAGATTATATTTAAGAATATTTATTTATTATTTTTTCAAGTTGTATTTATTTATTAAATTTAAAATGAAAAATTCTAAAAAAATCAAAAATTAATAATTGTATTTATAATAAAATTGAATGCACGCTTTTGTCAAAAAAATAAAAAAAATTGAATGCACACTGTTTGGTGAAATTTGTAAGCGGCAAAAACCAGTCGCCTTAACTAAAAATAAAATTTTAGTCTTAACATTCTTACTCCACTACTAGAAAAACTAGATTAGACATCACACCTTTTTTATCAGTTTAAAAAACCACTGATGTTAAAAACGTTTTTAACATCAATTATTTTAAAAGCGATGTTAAACAGCTTTCTGGACATCGTTTACTAAAATAATCGATGTCTTAATGATTATTTAAAAAATAAAAAAACACGCAGCTAATTTTCCACCCATTTCTCATAAAACATTTCCCCCTTACAAAAATTTCATTCCCCGCCTACTAACATTTCCCCCTTAAAAAAATTTCATTCCCCCGCCTATACTAACATTTCCCCTACACTACTACAATTTTGAACTTGGGAGACACCGCTTGCATAGCGCTTTTTTAGAAGTGTTATGTAAGTGGGTCTTTTACATAGCGTTTTTGTCAAAAACGCTATGCAAGTAATTATGTAAGTGAATAAAATAAATAGAAATAAAAATAAAAATTAGTTAGATAGCGCTTTTTCAACAAACGCTATGGTAGATTAAATTTATATAACGTTTCTTATTTATTTTTTAAATAAGAAGCTACCGTATTTTAAGTACTTCTTATTTATTTTTTATTCATTATTGAACTCTAATAAACGTATTTTTAGCATTTTTTTAATTATATATTGAAACAATCGTTAGAATCACTCCTAAGTTAACCATTTTACCAATCAATCGCTCTGTTCTCTCACAGTCGCTCTGTTCATCTTCATCGCTCACACAATCGTTGTTTCGTTCAATTGCTGGGAATCGTTGTTTCACACTATTCTCTAATCGTGACTTCAATCGATTTTATCTTCAATCGCGACTTCTAGGGTTTCGTTTGGGAATCGCCTGCTACTTCTCTCCCACTATTTTCTCTCACTACAATCGGTTTGTTTATCTCTCCCACTGTTCTCTATCACTCTACAATCGATTTGTTCTTCTCACTGGATTTAATTTTAGGGGTTTAATTTTAGGTATTTTCATTTAATTAGTTTTCGCTTTAAATTAATTTGAGGTTTCAATTTTGTAGCTGCTTCAAAGTTTGGTGTGGGGTTTGGCTTCTCAATTCACAAGATTAAAAGGTATGTTGTGGGGTTTAGTTCATATATGTTTTTTTGGTGATAAATGGGTTCTGATGTATTACTTTTTTGTATATAATTTTAGTCCGAAGATTGCTAAGGTGTTTATCTCGAAACGGAGCTACTAATCAACCACTGAGTTGGGTTTTCTATTATTTTATCGACTTCTCTACAATTTCAGTTTCTCGGCTTATCTAAAATCTAAGGTACTACAAATATAACCCTGTCCTCGGGATAATATAATGTTTGATTAAGATTGAGCATGCTGAAGATAACTTTAGTGTTAATTGATTTGATTTATTGTAATTTGATTTGTATGTGTGCATATATTTTGAAAGCCCCTGTTCTTAGTTGGTTACCAATGAAATGGTTGAGCAGCAGATTAAAATTAGGAAGATTTGAAACTTCTGAGTAAGTTACATATACAAAAAATTATGAGTACCGATTGAGTTTTATGTAGCCAGTCAAGTGTATTACCATGTCATAAGAGGTATAAGGTGAATGTGCTTATTTGTATAATAAAGTCAAACATGATATAATTTGATAAGTTGGTTTCCTTTGTAATCTTGTGACACAATGTAATAAAATCCACCTCTCTCCCTCTCTGCGACATAATTTTTATGGTAATTAAATCCTTGAGTAGTATATTTTAAATAATAGTGTCAAATATTTAGAAGTTACATAGTTGTAGAAATATGTTTAGGTCTTGCCCTTCTTTTAATCAGTTTCCTAGTTGTATAGTTATTGCCTTGTTGATCATAGGTGTCGCAACTTCATCTGCGTGTCATCATATCCTCAAAATCGTTCTCATCACTGTGGTTAATTATCCCCTCCCCATGTTCATCAATATACTA
Source organism: Kitagawia praeruptora (assembly GCA_037693485.1). NCBI lineage: Eukaryota > Viridiplantae > Streptophyta > Magnoliopsida > Apiales > Apiaceae > Kitagawia > Kitagawia praeruptora. The sequence continues at coordinate 120,904,883 of CM075352.1, forward strand.
ATTCGCCTTAAGTTCCAAATCACTTGAACTCATCAGACTGAGACATAGACCCAGCAGAAACATACTACAGCAGTATAATATTGCAGTTGCTATGGCAATCAGTGGTGGGTTGATACGCCTATTCTTCTGGATGCTGGTAAGGTAATGCTGTTTTTATAATCTTTTATGATGTTGTATGGTGTTAATTGAGTGCATTTTGTTTATTAGCAAGAAAAGCGAGCATAACAATCACTAATAGTCATAAATCAAGAGTGAGATGTTTAAAATAGAGAAGGTATATAACAGAAAAGTAGAAATTGTCATGCTTTTTTAGTCTGTGAAGACCATGTAAAGCACTAATTGCATGCTTGACTGATAGCCGACATTATTTTTCTTTGATTATGGTCAATTCCAATAGTCTAGATTCTCGTAGTTTCACATTTCAGCTGAGGTTCGAATCCTCGACCTCCACTGACAGACAACAATGACCTGGTGTATCATTGTATAAGTAACTTTTAATTTTACATTGACGTTCATTGTACACCACATTTTGTTGCCATCCCAACAATGACTGTTCTTGATTGTTTGTCAGTTCTTGATTGCTTGATTATTCTATGATAATGGAGTGAGTTGACCCTATATATGGTTTAATGATGAAACATTATGTTCAATATATAAAATTGTCCTACAAAAAATTTTGAGGACTTCCTAAAATATAGGGTCAAGTTTATTTTACAACTATATACGGCCATTTTTTACTGGTTTATTTGTTTTTTTTCTCTTTTCTTTGGTGTTTATTGAACAACATTTTATAATGACTTGCTCTGTTTATGAGCTGCAGACAAAACACTCTGGAGCAGGGGCGGCCATCGAATATGCAGTAGTTCATCTAAAGGTGAATACAATTTTTTATCTTGTGGTACCATACTTTATTCTTTTTAGCCTTGTTTGTTGATCTTTGAACCAAGCAAAGGTAGATTTGGTGGTTTGAGTTGATAACAAATTATAGACTATAGTGGATGAAGGGGCATGCAGCAAGTTGAGAAGTCTTTCATGTTACTTCATGTGCTTTTGTACATCAAGCCGGAAAATGTTGACACTCGTGGCATCTTTTGTGGTGTTATTTCTGATTGTTTATCTTACTAGGTAATAAAATTGATAAAGTAAGCTTGCTTGTCACTTAGAACTATGTTAGTATGTTAAATGAGTCTATTGGTGTGTGTCTATAAATTTTATGCAATTGCGTTTATCTGCTGGTAATCTCTGGTGACCATTGTATTTTTGGTAAACTCCTTGAAATTTTAAAAATACTGAGAAAAGATCGAACTCAATGTAGTATGCTTCAGAGGCCTTTTCCAAATTGAATATTAATTGTAGTATTGCAGAAAGTCTTGCACGTTATAGTGTTGTTGCGGACGCTACCAGAAAGCTTTCAGTTCCTATTCGTGGGTATGTTCCATTTGTCCTACTAAACATAATTAACCATTGCGTTGTCATATTTTTTGCTTCTATTAGCAAAGTGAAGACGATTCTAATATGTTTCAGAGTAAAAAAAAATCATGTCCATAACCTTCAAAGGTCTTTGCTCAAAAACTCTTTCTGATTTCGTAACAGGACAACATCATCATGTGTAAGGGTGTTAGATTTTAAATTATAAGCTGGACTTCTGTTTATTTCGGAACTAACTACGTATTAAAATAGTAGTTAATTGGTGTATGCTACGTTTATTCTATGATGGTATCTCTAACAACATAGGCTACCTCTACTATTTTAACAGATCATGCTCCATTCAAACTGTTGTGTTATACTGTTATATGCTAAATTTTTTTATTTTTTTATTTTTTTTTTTTGAAACCCTGTTATATGCTAAATAGAGTCTAATATGCGCATTTTACACTCATGAAATACTTTATTTATTATTGATATTATTTAATTGTAATGTTATTAGATTGATTAGCATGTTTCTGATTGTATTGTTCTTGATGATTGCCATAAAACTTTTTGATCTTGTAGATGACTGAACTGGCCGATATTGCTCGATGTGCGTCAAATACACCTCTAGAAGATGATTTGAGGGTTACTTGTCTGGAGGATTTGAGGGTTGTAATTGACCACAAAAAGTTTGACTCCCTTACTGTCGAGACGTTTGGAGCCGGGATAGAGAAGTTGATTAGGTGAGTTGCTCTTCCTTGTAGTTATTTAAGTCGCCATATCAAACTGTATGAAATTAGAATTCTTTAAATCCTCCCTCTGGATGACTGTAATGTGACATTGCCTCTTTGTTGAATTTTTTAACTTGTTTTCTTTTTGCTTGTTCTTAAAACTCCCCAACATTGATTTTTGAAACTCCTCAACATTGATTTTCCTGCATGCGAGAGGATAGAACAAGGATTCTTTTCTAACTGGTAAGCACTGCCCTTTATGTACAAGCGTACCTTTTTTAAAAAGTGATATGTTGATTCATAGGATTGACTTTGCTATGTTCCCCTTGTATTCTCAGGAACTCACATGGTCAAGACATCTTCATTTTCGAAACTTGAAATCAATCGTAGTGTACCATGGAGATGACAATGTCGGAGTAATTTCAGCAATTTTTGTTATATGTAGTTATTTTGGATGGGATTTTATGTATTGGAATGACTTTTGAACAACCTTTATGTATTAGAATGTTTGATAATATTTTGAATGGGAAACTTTATTTTTTAATGTCATATGTTTCCTTTCTTTATTAAAATGTTGGTATAGACCTGCAAAAATGTAGCCATTGGCTCTAAAGTGTTAATCATCATGTGTTGGTAAAAAATAGCAAAGTGTTGGCAAAAAGGATAAAAATGTTTAATAAACAAGTGTAGGTATAGGACTAAAGAAGTGTTGGCATAGGTCTACACCAACACTTTTAAAAGTGTTATTACAAAGATAATGGTGTAGGCATAGATCTATACCAACATCTTATAAAGTGTAGCCACAGATCAGAAAGGTGTTGGCATAGGGGTCTAAGCCTACACTTTTCTCCCATGTTACAAAAATATGAAAAAGTGTTAGCATAGACCCCTATGGTAGCACCCAATTTTGTAACACTCCCAAATTTGGTCAAAGTGTAGCCGTAGGTGGTTTTAGTGTCTGTATCTAGACTTACTAGAACAATTTTGGAGGACTGCTACTGTGGAAGTCATCGCTCTTGAGAATGCTATAACCTCATATGTAGTCTACTGCAAGATTCAATGCAAGGATATCACTATCACCACAGCAGACATGAATAAAGCACTGGACTTACAACAAGAGGTGTATGGCCCACTGGCCACAAATGCAGATTTAGAAGATTTCTTTGATTTTATCAACTACTCAGATAAAATCAAACTTGGAAATTTGAATAGGAAGTTCTTGAGGAAAGAATGGAGCTATGTCTTTGCCACTCTTCTTCAAGTCTTCACAGCAAGGAAGTCTAGCTTTGATCAAGTGAGTGCACCTGCACAGCAAATATGATATGCTTTGGCCTATGGGAGAAAGATAGATGTTGGGCAGATCATACTATAGGAGCTGTATGGGAGACTTGGTAAGAACTCCGCCAAGAGAGGTACTGAAATTTTCTTTCCTCGATTTATTCAATCTGCACTTAATTTTGTAAATGATAAATTGATTGAATTGCCTGGAATAAATAAGACTAGAATAGGCTACCCTAGATCCATGACCAAACTCATTTTTGGTAACTTGGAGACTAAGAATGATGTGGATGTAAGACTCAAAATAACTCCCCATATGGAGAGTTTATTTAGGACTTACCCCCACAACATGCCAACATTTGCCTCCAAATCTGAGTTAGCCAGGCCCAAGCAAGTAAAACAAAATGCTAACCCAGGGCCTGCTAACCAACCCCCTCAACCAAACACTCTACCAAACACAGAGCCACCTGCATCATCCTCTCAACAGGGTGGTGTTAGTAAAAAGGAGAAGAAGAAGAGGAAACAGATTGAATCTGAGCCCTTGAATATCTTGACAGAAGTAGTATTGGCTGCAGAATTAGGTTTAGAAAGTGAGGAAACTGAGTCACCCTTACAGAGACCAAAGAAGAAGAAATCCAAAGCCACCTTTTCAGTCACACAAATGGCTGAAGTTGTAAAATCAGGGGCAAATAGCTCACTAGTTGTATCCTCTCAACAGGGTGCATCTATAGATTCAAGCATCCTCCCCAATGCACCTACCTGTACTGAGTCAGCACAAGGGAGTGATAAGGCTGGCACTACACTGAGTGGAGAGCGCATCACATTTGAAACTCCCTCTATCTCTTAGGGGGAGTTGCCAAGTTCACATCTACAAGACACTTCTCTTCCAGAATCTAACAATGAAATTTCTTTGGAGCCTGCAACTCAAGCAATTGAGGAGCAATGCATTGATCACCAAGAATTTTCTTCTCTTGGTGAGCCAATCGACTCAAGTGACTTAGTGCATTACACTTTGCTCACCACCAAGGAACCACATTTAGATGGTGAGGGAATGCAAGTTGGGCATATCCTATAATGACACCATCAAAAACACAGAGGTTCCACTAGTTTTTACTAGAGACTCTGTGCCTATGTCAACTACTGGTGTAACTCATCCCACTTCTGTGGAGACACCAGTAGTAGAGTCATTCCATCCGGTTACTGAAGTTGCATCTGTAACTGAGGAATCTAGCTTGCCTAGCTCTAGCTCTGACTTTATGTCACAATGGATGAAGCCTGTGCAACTTGACAGTGCTTCAGGATCAGGGCCTGTTCCACCACAATTGACGGTTGAAGCACTCCAAAGCGTAGTTGTGGATGAGATTCCTGAGTTTGTCAAGATTGCACAACATCTAGTTACCTCAAATATACCAAATCCAGAATATGAAGCTTTTCTCTTGTGTCATAAAGAAGATGTGGAGGCTCAAAGGGAGAAAATTGCAAATGAGGTTGAGAGAGATGGCAATGTAGATGCCTGGCTTCAAGGGAAATATGATATTACTCTCAATGAAGACCTCCAATATCTGAGAGAGGAATACATCACTTCACTGGATTCTGATGCCAAATCTCTGACTCCTGGTGAAGTGTATGAAGCCATGAATGATTCTTACAAGGGATTCCTCAAGGCAACTCATTATCTTGGCAAAGGTGTTAAAACAGAAGTCAACAAAGTGTGTGATGAAACAGCCAAGGCAGTGAGTGACATCAAAAGAGAATTTGCTGCCAAGTTCCTTACTCTAGATCATGTCCTCAAAACCATACAAGACTGCAAATCTACCTGCACCAAGATGGACAATGGTTTGGTTTTGCTTCATGGCACTATCAATAATCTAGCAACTCAGTTTCAAAATCTATCTGGTCAGACAACTGATGTCAATGCCATGCTGAGGACTCTTTTTGCAAATCAATATGGAGATAAGCTGGTGACTGAAGTTGCTATGCATGAAATGACCAAATTTGAGGTGCTGATACTCAAGGAACAATCACTGTCTGGTTTTAAATCTACTGAGTTATTCACCAAGGTGGATGCTCTAGATAAAGAAGTGACCTCCCTCAAACAGTCAAATGCTCATCTTACAGACACAGTTGCAACCCTCACTGCACAGTTGGACACTCAAGCTACCACCACAGCTGATGTTCTTCTACACCAACAACTAATGCTGTCTGCTATGATGAAGCACATGGGGCTTTCTCTCCCTGATGAATCTACCAACCTCCCCTCTTGCAACCCAAGGGCAAATACTACAGCCTCTGTGCCTGACAACAAGCCTAAGGGGGAAAAGAGGACCTTAAGGAACTCAAAACCTAAGGGGGAGAAGCCTAAGGAGGAGAAACCTAAAGAGAAAGGCATTACAATAACTGAGGGTGGTCATCAAAGAACTTCCAAATCTACTCATGTTCTAGGCAAAGGAAAAGCCAAAGTTGATGAACCTCCAACTACTCTGCCAGTTGTCACTTATCCACCTGTGCACATCACTACTCCAAGTGGCCAACAGCAAACCATCACTTCTACTGTAGTTGTAGGGAGTACGACATCTGACAAACCTTCATCCTCCAAGATTGTAAATGCCAAACCTGTAGAAGTAAAGGTAGTTACTGAGGCCAAACTACAAGAAGTTGAAAAGTCTAATGTCTACCATGATGATGCATTTTTGGAGTTTCTGAAAGTCTCTAGAGAACAGGCTGGTGACACTCAACTTTATCTGAGGAGTTTGAAGGAGCAAATTGACTACCTCACTGTCACTACGCCATAGATGACATACAGTAACACCACGACTGTGATACCTTAGACCCTAAATTCTGTTACCAAAGGCCAAAAAAAGGCTAAGGTAACACCTTAGCCGTGTTAGTTTTGTTCTATGTAACCTTTGGAGTCTAAGGCAACACTTCGACACACCTAAGCTAACATAGCCAAATTCGTTACCACAGACCTATACACTAACACACTAAGCAATTCTATAGCAACACCAAATCTATGTTACCTTAGATGTTATAATTTTGAAAAATTATTAATTAATTATGTGGGCCCCACATATGGGCCCCACCAAAGTCTTTTTTTTAATTTTATTTATTTAAGCATGTCAATACTAGCCAGTGACAAATATATATACAATACCTCTATATCCAAACTTTAATGCAATCTTGTCAAAGTAAATACAAATATTAAATAACTTGAAAATTTTGAGTATTACATTGGTCAAAACAAAGTTACATACATAATCAAAAAATCAACAATTTGTTGTCTTCAAGAAATTTGTGTTTGCCGGATGGAGTAGCATCTGTCAAATTTCGCGAAATGTTCCTCCAGTCTCCTTTGCCATGCTTTCGAAGTCCGATAAAAAACTGGCTATAGTGGTATCATCAAACAAACAGTAGTAAAATTAGAATAAATATATGATGGAGAGTGTATATATTTGTAAAATTCTTTAAATGAACTGAGTTGTGGAAGTGAAAACAGACCAGCTTCAATATTACTAATGTGCAAGTTATTGATTCTCTCCAAAAGTTCCTTCATGTAATCTATTGTGTCTCCAAGTATTGATGTCCTGTCCATCTATTACAATTTTAGAGTAAAACATCAAAAAGATTAGCAAATTTAGAGGCCATACAGAATCACAAAAAATAGCTAAAAAGATCTCATAACCAAACTTTAAAGTTCAAGATTTTCATGTGATTAATTCTTGAATACACGCAAAATCACTTATTATACAGACATGAAATGTCTAGATTTTTCATCAATTTCTGGAACAAACACACTTACTTAGTCTCATAAGCCAAACTTGAAATGCCAAGATTTTTCATCAAATTTTTGAAAAAAACAAATCACGCAGACACAAAGAAAAAGGTACCTTGCTAATCATAGGAACAACAGATCTGAGCATCGAAAGCCTGTCATTAAGTCGTTTCCTTCGCCTTCTTTCAGCCATTAGATTCTTCGATGGCTGTCCTTCCAATTTCTTGGCTTTACTCCTTTTTCCCATGGCAACACCCATGTCAAAACTAGGGACTTCAGGGGATTGGTGTAGGAATCCCAAGGCTCACTTCTTAAAGTTAACAACTCTTCCAAGAAATCATGACCATTATATTCCATTTCTAACATAACTCACACACACTCTTGCTCTTTTTGCTCTCTCTTTCTTACTTTGTGTTTAGCTTGGATGCTATTTGATACTGTGTTGATTGGACCTTCATCTGTTGAAAATCCTATAGAGAATGGACCAAGATCACATTACTAGTAAAAGTAACAGACCAAAATACTAATAAAACACCGCAACCCATTTACGATTAACTGCGCAGCAATAAAAGTTTAGACTAATTGAAAATGGTAATAAAAACATGTAAAGAAGTAAACTTCTGATTGATTGTAGTGCCTTCTTATGCTCTGCCACATCTGAGAGAATTCAGAAATTACCTCGGTTGTCGACAAGCTCTGCCCACAAGCCACCAGCCCCAGCATGGTTAATTTCCTGCAGAATAAGCATATCAGAATTCATCTTCCAAGATTAGCTATGTGTTGGCAATCTTCGCATACATATAATTTTTTAACGATAATCAGCAAATTCATGTTAAAAACAGTAGCAAATTTGTCAAGTGTGGACTTGATCAAATCTATGCTTCAATATATTTATGCATTTAGCAAGAGTAGCATTACTGCTTGTTAGAAAAACTCACCTCAAAGACCTTCCTAATTTGTACAGCTGCAATCCCAACACCTCATGTTGCACCAAGAACAAGCAATACCTACAATTTTATTGTGAGTTAAAATTTAAATGTACACATACAAGTAAACTCATTATGTTTGATATTAAATTTTCCATACATAAACACTTAATGACCATTTAGTTGCAAATCAGATAATAAAATGGTTTTGACATAGATAAATTATTATATCATGATGTGCAAGGCCAGGGACTTCCCATTCTTAAATTGCAATCAGCTAACTTTAGCTTTTCATCATCAGACCTAGTTGATCTAGATATTCCTTTAGTTTCTGGCACTACCCACATTCTACCAACAACTACAAGTTAATATGTCATGCATAAACAAGCAGCTTGGCATCACGAAAGTTAACACAGAAGCAACAAAACATTCCTATCAAATATCTCAGTCAGAAATCGGAAACAAACCCCTCCTCAATGTCTACTCTTTAAGAACATCAAAGTCTAGTGACTCTAGTCATTTAAAATGTTTCAAAATAATAGATCAAAGAGTTTAGGTCATCTAGCATGGAGTACAATTACACACTGCAGGAAGTTACAATTCAATTACCCAATTTATAACCATTTACCCCACCTTTTAAATACTTACAAAATTATGCAGTAATGCCTAACACTTAACACTTACACAAAAAAACACAATTATGAGTGTACCACTCAAAGATAATAACTAAAAACCCTAAAGAAACAAGAATGTTATATTCAAACTTATACAAGTATATTTCCACGTAAAAGGTAAGGGAATAAAAAGAAATTCCAACTATCCTCACATTGGTTTGATCTATCCTAAATATCTCATATCTCTACAGAGTACCTATCGGAGCAATAACTTGATCAAGATTCAGTTTTGGAAACTCCACCAACATACTAAAACTCAAAACAAACTAGGCAAACTGGATGGTATCTGTAAAGAATTATAATTCCATAACTAAACATTAAAAAGACATGACAACAAACCCCTTTTAAATACAAACATCCAATTCCACCTCAACAACTCAACACCGACACACTCACACACAAACAAACCAAAAGACAAGAATCAAGAAAATTACCCCACTATTAATAACAACACCCGTAACAACCGGAACAAGTGCAGCATAAGTCAACCAAGCCTCCCTCTTCTTTGTCATTAAATACGCAAACACGGCAAATCCAAGGCCCAAATCCACTGAAATCCAAAGCCCTGAAATCGAAAAGAAATAATAATTAGCTAAAGCCCTAATTAAGTGAAGAAATCAAATCAATTAAACCCAACATGAAGAACCCCTAATTTAAAAAAGCCCTAATTTGAAAAAGCTCCAATTTGAAGAAATCAAACCCTCAAACCGAAGTCATATTCAATTGAGAAGCCCTTATTTGAACCAAAAATGTACTAATTGAAGAAAAATAAAGAAGAACGAGTGTGAGAGGGAGTTGAGAATGAGAGAGAGAGGCAGCTAGATAGGCAGCGAGAGAGAGAGAGAAATGAGAGTTGAAAATTCACTTTTTTGTTTTAAGTCACAATTTTCAAAGAGCGCCAATTTTGGCTGCTCTAAATTTCACCGATAACTGTGCCTATTATCATTTACACATTTTCACTTACAATCAAATTTTTTTATTTTATTTTGAAAGAATTTTTGTATTTTTTTTTTAAAATTACATTTTAAATTTAATAAAAGAAAGAGAATCTGAAAAAATATTAATAAATATCTAAATTTTTATAAATAGTAACTCACTAATTTGATAAACTCTTAATTTTCATAAAAACGAATTAATTTCATGGTAAATGTAATTTTTAAATAATTATTCAATTTTTATTTTATAAATTAAATGTTACATATTATATTACATATTATATTAATTTTTTTTATTTTTTTAAAAATTTATTACATATTTTTTTTAATATGTTGAATATTATATTATAATTATTGAATCGATTATTTCAGTTTTTTTGTTCTTACAATCTATTCCGGAATCTATTATTTATATTAGCTTTTACAAGTTGTTATTTTCTCCAATAATTTTATTAATGTATTTAATCAAATTTTAATAATTTTTTAGTATTACTTTATTGTAAATAAAATTATTAAAAAATATATTGGTATTGTAAAAATATAAATAAGTCAATTAATTGATAGAATATTATTTTATAATAATAAATTGAATGGCTTGATTAAAATTATTGAATTTCAAAATTTAATAATTATTAAATCGTTGATTATGAATAAAATTCAAAAATATGTTAATTATAATCTAAGGTAACACAGTCCATGGTGTTACTAAGTTTAACAACTTCCACAGCTATGGTAACATACCTTTAAGGATATGGTAACACCAAAACTAGAGCGTTGTAGTAGGTCCAAAATTTCATATCTATGGTAACACTCAAGAAGGTAACACCCCCCTAAGTGTTGTAGAAAGCCATCTATGGCGTAGTGTGGTGTCTAAGAGAGTTGACAGTGTGTGGTTCAAAGAGATAGTGATGGTGGCAAGGTCCAAGATATGGCATCTAACCTACAAGACTGTTCAGGCCCTAAAATTCTCTGAGATAAATGAGTTGATCAACTTGATTGAGAAGAGGAATGAGAATAAGAACAACAAGAGTCTATATGATGACCTGAGGAATGAGCAACCCTCAAGACTGCCTGAAGTGATTACAAATACTAGAACTATCATCTATCAATTTGGAACAAGAATTGATGAGATCAAGCAACTGGTCATCCCCAAGCATCTTATTCCTCAGAACCATAGTCTCATCATTGCCATCATTGAAAAACTAACTAAAAATCAAGGAGTAAAGACTGCTGAAGATTTGGAAGCACTAAATATTCTCAAAACTTTCATTGCAACTGGCATTGTTGCCAAAATCAGTAGGAATAAGGATGATGAAGATGAAGACAAGAGTGATGGGAGGAGAAGTCATCACAGGAGTGATAAGGGTGATGAAGATAATAAGAAGAAGAAAGATAGTAAGGACAAGAAAGGTAATGATGACCAAGGCAAGGTCTATGAGAGGAAAAGTGGAAAATAGCAAGCCTTAGGCATTGCTAACTGTAATCTCACCATAACACAAGACTCTGAGTCTAGGGTGAATACAGTTAGTAGTGACCTACCAAAATCTACACCCATGGCCTCTACAATTGTTTTGCCACCTCAAGAAGAGAAGAAGATACAAATCAAGAAACCATCTGTATGTTTCCAAAAGCAAACTGCTAATGGTACATTACAATGGTCTACAAGCAAAGGTCACAAGTTTCTGCAAGGCAACCATGTAAAGAAGATTAATTTCAAGCAAGCTGCAAGAAGAATGAACTTACCCAAGTCAAAGGCCCTAACTATCTATCCAGTACTGAAACTCCAACCACTAGATGAAGACCAACTGCAATTCCTAAGAGCTCAAAGAATCTACTATGCTGCCATTGTGGATGACTGTCTTGAAATCAAATATACTGATGGAAGGGAGAAGAAATTCAAACAAGGGCAGTGTTAAAATTGGGGCAAGTTGTATGACATAGAAAGGATTATTGCACTGTTGGCTGCTAATGACAAAGAGGAAAGGGTATGGAAGCTGGAGTTAGCTGATTTTGTAAAGATGAAGAGAGATCATGCAGAGAAAATCAGAAAAGGGTGTCTTGAGAAATGGTTAAAGAGGGAGAGGGAAATTGACAGAATGGAGATTGAAGTAAAAAAGTTAAGGGCTAAGGGATTGTGTAGAGTTCAACTCAACCCCCATATGGTGAAGTATAGGAGGAGAAATGAAGATCATGTCAATATAAGAATGAACCTACTCAATCACTACCCTGTCAACATTCTGAAACTAGTGCTTGAAGATTTCAAAAATTCTTTTCTGCTTGAAGAGCTGGATGCTATGGCAGAAATCGTAAGAGCTATGGATGAGAATGCAAGGAAAGAAAAGGAAAGAAAATTGAACACATATGATGATCTACAAGCCAGAGCTATGGAGAAAGAATCAAATGAAAATGGCTAGTATTTCACCATATTGTGTAAGATTACTCACCTTGTAGTTCTAATCATGTTCTTAATCAAATTTCATACATGTACTTTTCAAGTCTTATCTTTATGTATGTTAGGTTTGTTATCGGACATGAAATTGTGACTAAGGGTCTTACTCACAATTTGGGGGAGATTGTTAGTGACAGAGGCATGCCTGAGTACATCTATAAAAAGCCTAATTGTTTGTAATGCTTTGCATTACTTACATGACCTCTTAACTGAGGGAACCTCTAGATGTAGAGTTTCTACTTGTTTAGTACTTGTAATAGGCATCAAATTCTAGTTGTGTAACTGTACTTAAAAGTCAGAGAATAATGCTTGAAAGAAGATCCAAGGATCATGCCTCAGGCTTGAAGATAAAGACTATCAAATAATCACAATTGGAATTTGGAGAATGAGGATTTGCCTAAGTACCAATTCGAGAAGTGTTTTGCTCTATTCGAGAAGTCTAGCATTCGACAAGTCAAGGATTCGACATCCATAAAAACACTATTCGAGTTCACTGAAAGTCAATAAGTCAAAGTGTCATTCGACAACTCAGAGATTCGACATGTCTAATACTCTATTCGAGAACTCAAGAAGTCAACAAGTCAAATCATCATTCGAGTTCTCTAGGAGTCAACAAGTCAAAGTTTCATTCGATATCTCAAGGACTCAGAATGCTATTCGACATCTCAGGGATTCGACAAGTCAAGTGTTCTATTCGACAACTCAAGGATTCCTGGAGAAAAGACTAATTCGAGAAGTGATTCATTATGATAATTATACAGTATTCGAGAACTCGGAGTTATCGATCACGTCAATTCTAGTTCTCGAATCAATCACTCAGTTACTTCTCGAATACAATCTTGGAGACAAAATACTGGAGAAATTGTACAATTCAGAAACCTGCAACAATCCAAACCACTTTATAGACCACAATCTGTAACGTACTTTGGAAATCCTACAAAGAAGCTTGGAGAGATGTATAAGAGACAAAGAGCTAAAGAAGTGGATCTGAACAGAGCTTTACAAAGTCAAATCTGTAGTCGTTTGGATGCTTACTCAAAAAGGATAGACACACTAGAAAGAAAATTTGTTTAGCTACCTTATTTGTAGTAAGTAGGTTGTATTCATGTTCTATAAGGATACAGCCTCACTTCTCGAGGAGTTAAGTTTTTCACATACATTGAAAAGTATATCTCTCTGAGAAAAACGAAACTGAGAATACTATCATTTGTATTCACATATTGTAGCAAATCTTTATCTAATAAATATTAGATTAAAATGATATCGTGTCTTGTGTTGCTCATTGTTTACATTCATATTTCCGCACACACATAACACATATCTTGTTACATACTCCAAACAGATTCAATAACAAGAAAAGTTCAAGAATCCATTCACCTCCCCCCCCCCCCTCTGTATTCTTTTGGGTGTTCAATACTCAACAGAAGTAGCTTTTTCCAATTTTTTTTTAAGTTTGCTCAAAAATATTAGCTAGTAATTTTTTTCAAAATGTAAAAAAAGGATTTTCTGTTTTCCTGGGATATTTGGATTAAAATATAATTTAATTATTTTTTATGAATTTTAAATTGAACATTTTGAAAAGGAGATAAATTAATCGTTTTTTCCAAATTTAAAATTTTAAATACTGAAGAAGATAGTTTTTTCATTTTTTTCCAATTTTAAGTTAAATATTACAAATAAAATATAATTTTACGATTTTTTCTGAATTTGCAATGAAATATTTGGAACATATTGGTTTATTATTTTCACTGGTAGAGGTACGCTACTCTACCTGACGCATGTGTGATGTCATGCTGAGGTAGGCGGCCGCATTGAGACATTGCGGTAGGTAATGTTTGCCGCATTAAGTCATTGCGGATGGCATTTTTTTTTTTAGTTTTTCACAGTTTTCAATTTTTTCAAATTACCTTCCCAAGATTCAAATGTTATTTTCAAGCTACATTAAATTTTATTTTGAATTTACAACCCCTTTCCTGTTTCTCCAATATTTGGAAAAAATTATTTAAATATAAATATTTTAAGTTAAATATTTTAAATATTTGAAATATTTTAGGAATTTTAAACTACATATTTGGAAAAAATTATTATTTTCATTTTTCTCGAATTTGAAAGTAAATATTTTGAATAAAATATAATTCTATCATTTTTTTCGAATAAAATATTATTACTTTAAAAAATATCATAAAGAACAATAAAGTACACCGTCATAAAACTTTATTTTTCATAAAAAATGATTTTTTTATGATAAAAATCTTAAATTTGAACAAAAATTAAACTTAACGTATCGAATCTAACGTAGAATCTCATCTAAATTTAAAAATCAAACGTTACATAGAATTCACTATAGAATCTTATATATATTTTTGTAACAATAAAATTATGTGTAATCATGTTATATTTGATCATAATTTTTTGTTAGATTCTATTTTTATTCATTAAACATCATTTTTGAAGTGAAAATCATTGCTCCATGAAGAACACCCTTATATAAAAAATAATAAAGAACATCGTAGAATCTTACATAAAATCGCATTTTGATTCTAATTTTCACGTCTAAAATGATGTTTTATGAATGAATATAGATTCTAACAAAAAATTAGGATCAAATATAACATGATTACACATAATTTTATTGTTAAAAGTATATATGTATGATTCCATAGTAGATTCTATGTAACATTTGATTATGAAATTTAGATGAGATTTTACGTTAGATTCGATATGTTAAGTTTTATTGTTGCTAAAATTTATGATTCTTATCATAACAAATCAATTTTTATGAAAAATAAAGTTTTATGATGGTGTTCTTTATTGTTCTTTATATAAGTTGTTCTTTCTAGAATGCAACTCATAATATATATATATATATATATATATTTCGGAACACCTCAAATTGAAGTGTTGAGAATTCAACTCTTTTAACTACATTCACACCCTCCACCGATCCTCGAGAATCCAACCCTTCTTTTATTATCATCCTCCGAAACAATGTTTACGAATCCGAACCCAATCTGAATCCCAACCCAGCCCTTCTGACCCAACCCCCAATCCCAACAAAACATTTATCTCTTGTATTTCTCGAATGAGTGAGTACACCGAGAAATGATTCTTTTTATCACAATTTAAAATTAAAATGACCAAAATATCACTATTCAGAAAAATTGTCCTTACTATCACAACAATACTGTTATGGAATAAAAACTAGGTTATACAATTGCGGTTAGGGTTTGTGTGTATTTAATGCTAAGGGAGGTTGAGCTTCGAGCTTTAATGGTTGTTTCCGTGTATCGAGACTAACAGGTCCTCATAGAGTGCCTACGTATCTCGTATCGAGAATCAAGCCAAAAACGTAGTTCTAGGTGATGGTGCCCTCGAGGCTATGGAGGCGAGAGCTCACCTAGGACGCAGTGGCTTGCATGTCCTTATTCGAGGATTAATCCAAAACGTTATTGACGCATTGAGTTCTACCCAAAAACGTTGTGGATGAGAATGAGGGGTCAGGCCCTTATATAGGCTGAGAAGCCCTAGAATTATGGTAGGATTCGGATACTTGGTGGGCAAGCCACCGCCTTGAGGAAGGTTCTAGACTCCTTCCTTGTAGGAGTCTGTTTCCTTGTATGACTGTATGCCTTGGAGGCTACTCTTTATAGAGATAATATCCTTATTTGACTTGTATTTCCCAGCTGTTAATTACCCCTTAATATTAATTACGAAATTAATATTTAATTAGGGTTTTGGGCCCTCTTAATGGGTTTCATACTTGGACCGAGCTAGGTCTAATTAATGCAACATTAATTGTGTTTTTAGGTCTTATTTTTAGCCCATATCATTTGCCCCCCAACTTCTAGGAAAACTGATCAGGTTTTCGTAGAAGTTATATTTTCCTTAATCGAGACTCGGGGTCGTTTTTATCCCTTACCTGGGACTTCTTATTTTTCCTACCCTTATACGGGGATTTTGGTTTACACTAGTGTTTCACATATATCGCCTTATTGTAAAGTGTGGAGCGACCTACGCATTTACGACGATTGGCCTTATTCGAGGCTTTAAGTTGTGTTTGCTTTTATCAATTTCGGCACTTTCATAGGGCTTTTATGCGTTATTAGCATAAATTATTGCTCAATTTGTCAAGAAAATATTTCTATAATTTTTCTCATACTTTTTTGTACCTTTCGTAATATTTGAGGAATTTTTGTATACCCACAGGTACTTTCCTTAATTATTTCTAATAATTTAGGAATTTTTATGTACCCACAAGTATTTTTCTTAATTATTCCTAATAATTTAGGAATTTTTATGTACCAACAGGTATTTTTTGTATTTTTTCCTAATAATTTAGGAATTTTTTATGTACCAACAGGTATTTTTCTAAATTGTTCCTAATAATTTAGGAATTTTTATGTACCCACAGGTATTTTCCGTATTTTTTCCTAATAATTTAGGAATTTTTTATGTACTAACAGGTATTTTTCTAAATTTTTCCTAATAATTTAGGAATTTTTATGTACCCACAGGTATTTTCCGTATTTTTTCCTAATAATTTAAGAATTTTTTATGTACCAACAGGTATTTTTCTAAATTTTTTCCTAATAATTTATGAATTTTTATGTACCAACGTGTATTTTTCTAAATTATTCCTAATAATTTAGGAATTTTCATGTACCCACAGGTATTGTTTTTTAATTATTCCTAATAATTTAGGAATTTTAATGTACCAACAGGTATTTTTCTTAATTATTCCTAATAATTTAGGAATTTTTATGTACCCACAGGTATTATTCTTTATAATTTAAGAATTTTTATGTATCCACAGGTATTTTCCTTAATTTTTTGTGTCATCGGACAATTTTCTGAAAACATTTTCGATTATTTAAATCGAAAATATTAAATGTGTGCAAACATGCATGTTATAGGGACTAATCCGTAATTTTGCAGGAATTTTTTGTCAACTCATAAAGTTCAGGGGCATTTCTGTCAATTTATCAACTTCAATGCTTCTTTTGTTGAATGTGCAGAACAAGGATGACCAAATAGCACTTTTGCCAAAAATAATAACCTGGTCGACGACCAGGTTTGTGGTCGAAACAAGGGCCGTTTTTTCTTCTGGTCGAAGCCATTTTCGAGGAGGATCCTGGTCTTCTTCGACCAGGATTTTGGTCGAATGTTTTTTTTTCGTCTCTTTTTTTTTTCGATCAAAGCTGATCGAAATAAGGCCTCTTTTGGCTGCTAGTCGAAGCTTTTTTCGATCAGAATTTTGGTCTTTTTCGACCAGGATTTTGGTCGAATGATATTTTTTTTTTGAATATTATTATTCAATAATAATATTTTTTTGTCCGAATCTCGAATAATTTTGATCCCCAAATCGGAGGTGTCCCACTCGGATAAAATTCCATTCGAATAAAGTCCGACCCGGATTTTATTATTATTATTTTTAATAATAATAATAATAATTTTTGTATATTATTATAAATAATAATATATTTTTAATTTTGGAGGGGTCCTCAGCCCTAATACTTTTGTAAACTCAACATAACTCGGGGTACTAAACTACACTTTTTGCCATTTTCTAAGTACTCCACGCGCCTGCTGCATTCCTTCGACGAGGTCTGATCGAATTTAGCGTCAAATATGTTGCTGGTCGAAAAGATTCTCAAGCAGAAATCCTGCTCGATTCGAGTAGGATTGTGGTCGAACATAATTTTTTTTTTTTTGCTTCTCATCATTTTTTTTAATATTATTAATCAATAATAATATTTCCTTTGTCCGAATCTCGGATAATTTCGATCCCCAAATCGGAGGTGTCCCACTCGGATAAAATTTCACTCGAATAAAATCCGACCCGGATTTTATTATTATTATTTTTAATAATAATAATAATAATTTTTGTAATTTTAGAGGGGTCCTCAGCCCTATTATTTTCGTAATTTAAGATCATATTTTTGACCTCATTGCCTCCCAAATCTTTGAAATTCGTCCCAAATTGAGGTCATTCATGACTCTAGGCACATAAAAATTTTCATTATATAGCCCTTTTTTTGTACGAGGATTTATGGTATTTTAGATTATGATTTTCGATCAGGAATGCTGACCCTTAGATCAGGATTTTCGATTAGGAATGTTGACCCTTACATCAGGATTCTGATCGAAATAAGGGTCTTCCCAGCTTCTTGGTCGAAAGAATTTTCGATCCTGACCCTTAGGTCAAGATTTTCGATCAGGGATGCTGACCCCTAGATCAGGATTTTCGATCAAGAATGTTGACCCTTACATCAGGATTCTGATCGAAATAAGGGCCTTCTCAGCTTCTTGGTCGAAAGGATTTTCGATCAGGAATCCTGACCCTTAGGTCAGGATTTTCGATCAGGAATGCTGACCCTCATATCAGGATTCTGATCGAAATAAGGGCTTTCCCAGCTTCTTGGTCGAAAGGATTTTCGATCAGGAATCCTGATCCCTCCGACCAGGATTCTGATCGAAATAAGGGCCTTTATTTGGATGACGTGTGGCCTCTCCGAGCCTTTAGCTCCTTACATCTAGCTTCCGTGCCTTCATGGCATCGTTTGGCAACCATCCATTCTCAAGGTGTGCCCTGATAGGATCTATTCAGCATTCTCCTATTCCGACAGGAGCAATGAGCTTAGAATCAGTTGTAAGGGTTCTCGGTGTTGGGACAATCAGATCGTGGCCCTGCAATTTTTTATACAAATAAATTAACGAATACAAATACAAAAGTCACCTTGTTAACGGTTGATTCCACGCTCTTCTATTGTATTCCCAAATTCCCTTGAGCGAAGTGTGGCCTCCGTCTTCTCAAGTTAACCTCTCTTCTTGCTCCTAGGTGGCTACAATATTTTTCTAGACCAACCCTAGCAAGAAGAGAATAAGAATATATATAGGGCTACAATAGGGATCATGGATAATTAGGTTAGGCCTTCTAATTACATCTTGGGCCTAGCCCAATGTAATTAAATATTAATTCAATCCACTAAAGAATTAATATTTGCACTACCTTTCCTAATACCGCAACTTAATTATTTAATTGGGTTCCAATATTATTTGCTTATTAAATTCCCCATGTTTAAAATAGCGCATGCCCATTAATTAAATAAATTACTGATAATTCATTTAATTAATATCTTTTATCCTTGATCATCCACTCAACCTTTATTTAATTATGCCGGAATAAATTCCACCTGCAGGGTTTCACATAATTAAATCTTTTTGAGCTTTCAAGGGGACATCATTAACCCGAATATTATCAGGACATGGATTCCTTCAATAAATAATATCCACCATATATATTATTCCATCACCCAAAATATAATGAAATAAATCAAAAGAATTATTTCATATATAAATCAAAGCATGTAAATAATATACACGTGTCAATTACTATATCCGGATTAAGAACCTAAGCATTAATAATAACATAGAATCTTAGTTCTCCTTCTTAATCAGTATAAGGGAACAATTCTAAATTTGATCCTGTTCAATATACACAAAGTATACTAGTATTATTTATTAGTCAATATAAACTAATCTAAATAATACTACAGCCATACCAGTGGATTGTCCAACACCACCTGTGCTGTGAACCTTATTATATTATATAAACCGTATTAACAATCTAATATTATGTATCCCATTTGATACTAGATTCTCCACAATATATAATATTAGATAGCATGTAAACATTTAAATGATTCTCAATAAAACCGGGCCAGAAATAAATGTATATACTTAAAATAAATATTTTCAGTATACACTAACAATCTCCCACTTATACTCAAAATATTCTATGAGTATATCAGTGTTTATTTAATCCACTATTACATTGAAAACTATGTGCCCATCCATCTGACTCCTATCGCTTCCACATGCCTGTTAAAAACCTTGGCTGGCAAGCTCTTTGTGAAAGGATCTGCCCGATTGTCTTCTGATGATATGTAATCCACAACTATGTCTCCTCGCTTTACGATTCCTCGTATGAGATGATACTTACGTTAAATTTTTTTAGCTGCTTTGTGGTCTCGTGGTTCTTTTGAATTTGCCACAGCACCAGTGTTGTCACAATACACTGTCAGACTCCTAGGCAAATTAGGTACCACATCTAAGTCCAAAAGGAAGTTCCTGAACCATACAGCCTCCTTTGCAGCCTCAGAGGCCGCCACGTACTCGGCTTCCATAGTAGAGTCTGCAATGCATTTCTGCTTTACACTCCTCCATATAACGGCTCCACCTCCCAAAGTAAAAACATATCCCGAGGTTGATTTCCTCTTATCTCTATCTGATTGGAAATCTGAATCAGTATATCCCAAAGGAAATAGATCTGAGGCCTTGTAAATTAACATATACTCCTTAGTCCTTCGCAGGTACTTGAGTATAGTTTTTACTGCACTCCAATGTTCCTGACCTGGGTTCGACTGATATCTACTAACCATGCCTACAGCAAAGCAGATGTCAGGCCTCGTACATAACATAGCATACATTAAGCTTCCACATGCCGAAGCATAAGGAACTGCTTTCATGCTCTCTATATCCTTAGGTGTCGAAGGACACTGCTCCTTGGATAGAACAACTCCATGTTTAAAAGGTAGAAAACCTTTCTTAGAGTTCTGCATGTTAAAACGAGCTAATACTTCATCAATGTAGGGCTCTTAAGATAAATCCAACATCCTTTTCTATGCCGCTTCACCTAAGTCCTTCATTTCAAATTGTTTGAACAACCATGCCTTTACTGATGACAACATCTTAACATTGTTTCCAATGAGTAAAATGTCATCTACATATAGTACTAGAAAAACCACTGCATTACCCTCACTTCTCTTATACACGCATGACTCGCTTGGACTTTGATCAAATCCATATAACTGGACTGCCTGATCAAAACAAATATTCCAGTCCCTAGAAGCTTGTTAAAGTCCATAAATAGACCTCTTAAGTTTACAAACCAGATGCTCTTGGACTTCTTTAATGAATCCTTTTGGTTGTTGCATATAGATGGTTTCCTCAAGATTTCCATTAAGGAAAGCTGTCTTGACATCCATTTGCCAAATCTCGTAATCGAGATGAGCTGTTATAGATAAAAGAATCCGGATCGACTTAAGCATAACAACTGGCGAAAAGGTTTCCTCATAATCGATTCCTTCTTTCTGAGTATACCCTTTCGCAACAAGTCGTGCTTTCCAGGCTTTCACCTTTTTGTCAGATCCTCTTTTCTTCTTGTAGATCCACATACTTCCAATGGGTTTTATACCTTTGGGTGGTTCCACAAGCTCCCAAACTTGATTGGAATACATAGATTCCATCTCAGATTCCATTGCCTTTTGCCAAAGATTTGCATCTTTATCTAGAGTTGCCTGTTCGTATGTCCTGGGATCCTCATCATGTTCACCAGAGACCAAGTCTGAAGACTCTCCCAAAAACATGAATCTTTCAGGTTGTCGAAGAACCCTCCCACTACGACGAGGCACTGGTGCGGTACTGGTGTCAAGTTGTGCATTTTCTTGTGGTTGTTCTACTTGTACTATTGGCACTTGGGGATTATCTGTCCCTCCCACTAATTCCTCTAAAACAACACTACTCATGGGTTTGTGGTTCATTATATAGTCTTCCTCTAAGAATCTGGCATTGGTGCTAACAATGACATCTCGATCCCTAGGACTATAAAATGAATAACCTTTCGTCCCCATGGGATAGCCTACAAACAGCCTTACTTCTGTGCGAGATTCTAGCTTAGTCGCGTTATTGTTAAGCACATGTGCTGGACAACCCCAAATCCGAATATGTCTTAGACTTGGTTTGCTACCAGTCCACAATTCTATTGGAGTCTTGGGAACCGACTTAGAAGGTACCAAGTTCAGAAGGTAAGCCGCTGTTTCTATAGCATATCCCCAGAACTACTTAGGCAAATCTGAATAACTCATCATTGATCTAACACTCTCCAAAAGAGTCCGATTCCTTCTCTCTGCTACACCATTCTGCTGAGGTGTGCCAGGTGCAGACAACTGGGATGTAATCCCATTTTCTGATAAATAATCCCTAAATTCTCCAAGCAAGTATTCGCCACCACGATCTGATCGTAGTGACTTGATACATTTTCCAAGATGTCGTTTCTCCGCACTTGCTTTGTACTCTTTGAATTTTTCAAAGCACTCAGACTTGCGGCGCAACAAATAAATGTATCCATATCTAGAATAATCATCAATGAAAGTGACAAAATACTCATAACCTCCTCTTGCTTGGATACTCATAGGACCACATAAATCAGTATGAACCAATTCTAATACTTCTTTGGCTCTATTCCCCTTTGCTTTAAAAGGCCTGTTAGTCATCTTACCTTCCAAGCAAGATTCACAAACTGGAAATGGCTCCACTGCCAACAAGCCTAATGGCCCATCTACTACCAGTCTTTGAATCCTCCTCAAGTTAATATGACCTAATCTTAAGTGCCAAAGATATGTTTGGTTCAATTCGGAAGGTTTCTTTCTTTTGTTTGAGCTAGAAAGAATATTATTAGATTCCTTTTGTTGCAGCATTGGTTGGATAGGATTAATAATATATAAATTGTCTTGCAATGTACCAGAACATATAACTCGTTTATTCATCATAATAGAAATATTACGATCCAAACAAACATTATAACCATCAATGGCAAGTTTAGAAACTGAAATCAAATTCCTTCTAAACGAAGGTACATAAAGACAATTGTTCAAAACCAAAATCTTATCATCACCGAAAGCTAAAGTAATTATTCCAACTGCAACTACTGCTACTTTCGTAGCATCTCCCATGAACACATATATCTCGCCATCTCTAAGCATTCTGGTTTGCTGGAACCCCTGCATAGAGTTACAAACATGGTCAGTGGCTCATGTATCTACACACCAAGTGCTCGTAGATATAGCCGCTATATATGTTTCTGTAACTAGAGAAAGAGACATACCAGTATTGTTTGTCTTCTTAGGAAGAGGACAATCCTGTTTCCAGTGACCTGACTGCTTGCACCTGAAGCACTTGTCATTAGGCTTTTTCACAGCACCTTGAACTCCCACTGCATTAGCAACCTTTCCAGCTTTCTGTGTTTGAACCTTTTTCTTCTTCTTACCTTTCGGCTTAGAGGAAGAAGCTTTCTCAGCCACATTCACTTGAACATTCTGCTTAAAGAGTCCTTCAGCTGCCTGAAGTTCTGTCAGAAGTTCCGCGAGACTATACATCCTTTTGTTCATGGTGTAATTCAAGCGGAACTGCTCAAAACTTTTGGGTAGACTCATAAGGATGATATCGATCTGGGTTTCCCCATCAATATCAGCACCAAGGATCTCCATCTCATTCAGATGAGACATCATCCTGAGAACATGATCCCTTACAGGTGTTCCTTCAGCCATCTGAGTGTTCATTAAAGCCTTCATTGCTACTTGCCTAGCAGCCTTATTCTGTTCCCCAAAAAGTTCCTTGAGATTAAAGAGCATATCTGAAGCTGTGGGCATAGCCTGATGCTGATGCTGCAAAACACCCGACATTGCTGCCAGAATGTAACATCGTGACATCTCATCAGCCTTAATCCACCGCTTATAATACTCCTTCTCACTTTCAGGAGCATCTTCAGCAGGCTGATCTGGCTTGGGTTCATAAGTACAAAATTTGTACTCCTCAGCAGTCAACACCATGTCCAAATTACGTTTCCATTCAATATATTTTGGTCCAGTAAGTTTGTTATCCTTAAGTATGGTGAATAGTGGATTAAAGCCCATAATGATCTAATCCTGAGAATCATACATGTAACACATAATCAGAGAGTTTCACAAATCTTAAAACCTATTGGTTTCCTCTAACAATTAATTTAAAATTAATGCACTAATATTTAAACACCATAAGTATCTGGTACGCCACGATGGGTGACATATATACCACTTAAATTCGTTTAAATATTACTTCGGTCCTATTACTAAATAATACGCCACGTTAGGGTGGACTATATATTATTTTTCATAGCTAAGTGTATACCATTATTAAATCTTAAATTAATAAGACCAGATGCCACCATTAAATATTTCAAATCAATAATCGATAATAGGATAATTCCCAGATCGGGGGGAGCATTGTCAAGAGGCGTCACTTAAGACCCCTTTCTAGACAGAATCATCCTATCTCTCAATATCAAAAATCTATATTCAATCATTGGTACCATTCTAATTAATCGAATTCTATGAAACTTGGTACGCCACGATGGGTGGCATGTATACCTTTCAATATTCGTAATTAATTTAGGAAGTTTGTCCTAGTAATATCCATAACACTATCTGACACCATAAATCATATGCCACGTTAGGGTGGACAATATATAATTTATATTCGTCTTAGTGTTAAATTACATACAAACAATAATGGAGACCGTGGGATTTAATTCCTAATTAATTCCCTCACCCACTTAGAATTTTTATTAAAATTGAGGAATTTTTTAAAATTTAAATGGGGCCTATGTCATTACAATTATGTCTAACATGCATTCAAAATACACACATAATTTAACAACATATAACATTTAATTAAAACAATAAATAAAAAATTATGTCCATGTCATCCTAATTATGTTAAACATGCAATTAAAAATTACACACATAATTAACAACACACATAATAATTATTTATAGCAATAATTAAAAAATAAAAATTAAACAGCGGAATTAAAAAAATATAAAACTCCACTATTATGGCCTCCGAAATAAATTTCTGCAGCTCCCTGTTCCGAATATTTGTTGGCCACTTCGAACAAACTTTGCTGGCCGCGTCTTTGTCATTAATGTAATTTATCGCGCGTGTTCGCCACGCCCTGGATACACTGCAAGCCGATACATGTGCGCCTTGAGCACTAAAACAAGACCAGCAGGAATGACCCACTAGCAACAACAATAATCACCTCGGAATTTAACAGAAGCCCGCAGCAGTCCAGTCAGAGTATTGCAGCGGAACAAAAAACAACTCCGGAATTGATTTTTAGCGGTACACAATTGTTACAATATACCGGGATTTTGTAAAATCCATCAAACAATTACATAAAAAATAGATCTAAAACAAAATTAATTTTGTAAATCTATTCTAACACGATCAACCCTCGTGTAAATTACAATCACGATAAACCACGTGGAAACCAAACAAAAATTAACCACGATTAAACCACGTGGGATCCAAACACATAATTATAAAAACATGGCCATAATAGTGGATAACAACCTGCAAAACAAAATATACAAGCCTACCACTATATACATGCATATATAATTATGACATGGACATCGTATCAAAAATCGCATAACCATAGAACCTAGCTCTTGATGCCAATTGTTGGGACAATCAGATCGTGGCCCTGCGATTTTTGATACAAATAAATTAACGAATACAAATACAAAAGTCACCTTGTTAACGGTTGATTCCACGCTCTTCTATTGTATTCCCAAATTCCCTTGAGCGAAGTGTGGCCTCCGTCTTCTCAAGTTAACCTCTCTTCTTGCTCCTAGGTGGCTACAATATTTTTCTAGACCAACCCTAGCAAGAAGAGAATAAGAATATATATAGGGCTACAATAGGGATCATGGATAATTAGGTTAGGCCTTCTAATTACATCTTGGGCCTAGCCCAATGTAATTAAATATTAATTCAATCCACTAAAGAATTAATATTTGCACTACCTTTCCTAATACCGCAACTTAATTATTTAATTGGGTTCCAATATTATTTGCTTATTAAATTCCCCATGTTTAAAATAGCGCATGCCCATTAATTAAATAAATTACTGATAATTCATTTAATTAATATCTTTTATCCTTGATCATCCACTCAACCTTTATTTAATTATGCCGGAATAAATTCCACCTGCAGGGTTTCACATAATTAAATCTTTTTGAGCTTTCAAGGGGACATCATTAACCCGAATATTATCAGGACATGGATTCCTTCAATAAATAATATCCACCATATATATTATTCCATCACCCAAAATATAATGAAATAAATCAAAAGAATTATTTCATATATAAATCAAAGCATGTAAATAATATACACGTGTCAATTACTATATCCGGATTAAGAACCTAAGCATTAATAATAACATAGAATCTTAGTTCTCCTTCTTAATCAGTATAAGGGAACAATTCTAAATTTGATCCTGTTCAATATACACAAAGTATACTAGTATTATTTATTAGTCAATATAAACTAATCTAAATAATACTACAGCCATACCAGTGGATTGTCCAACACCACCTGTGCTGTGAACCTTATTATATTATATAAACCGTATTAACAATCTAATATTATGTATCCCATTTGATACTAGATTCTCCACAATATATAATATTAGATAGCATGTAAACATTTAAATGATTCTCAATAAAATCGGGCCAGAAATAAATGTATATACTTAAAATAAATATTTTCAGTATACACTAACACTCGGAACTTGGAAGTAGACGCTCCCAGAATGGGTCTCGACCCTTGAATTGAGATAAGGCATCGACCTTTGTATTCTCCTCCCTTGGGATATACTTGGCATTCATCTAACTAGGCTATCTCAGCTTTCACAATCCTCGAGTACTTGGCCATATTCTTTTCTCTAGCCTCAAACTCTCCATTGACTTGTGAGACTACCATCTTTGAGTCTCCACGGACTTTCAAGTTCTTCACCCTCAGGGCTCTTGTCAATCTAAGACTGGCTATTAGAGCTTCATACTCCACCTCATTGTAGGTTGTTTGGAAGTCCAACTTCAAGGCATACTCAAGTATGAACCCATCGGGGCTTTGCAGAACTAAACGTGCACCACTGGTTTTTGTTTTTGATGCCCCATCAAAATAGAGCTTTTTGTTTTTGATGCCCCATCAAAATAGAGCATCCAATACTCCTTCTTCCCTTCCAGGGGTTTCTCACCTTGCTGACCTTCCTGGTCTATTACCTCCTGCCCCCCGACTTCTTGGTTATCAATTGTATATTCAACCACGAAGTCAGCTAGAGCCTGGGCTTTGATGGCCGTCCTAGGCTTGTACTTAACATCGAATTCTCCTAGTTCGATTTCCCCCTTGATGTACATACCACTGGTTTTCGGGTAGTGGATTATGTTCCTTTATGGTTGGTCCATCAGGACTTCAATTTTTTGTGCATGGAAGTATGGTCGTAGCTTCCTTGATACTGCTTCTAATGCCAAAACAAATTGTTAGCTGAGTAATTCAACTCAGCTCCATGCAATACCTTGCTTACATAGTAGATAGGTTTCTGAACCTTGCTCCTCTCCTTTATGAGGACGATACTCAATGCTTGCTCAGAGATTACCAAAGATAAATACAAGGTTCCAAAGTTAGTTATCAGACCTTCCTGGTTTTCTTGGAATCCTTTACCTTGATCAAGGATGCCCCTGGATTCCTTGATCCTCGGTTGAGATTCAAGGTTTGTTGTTAGCCTTTCATGGCTTAAGTGGCCACATGTGGCCTAATTGTTCATCTTATCTTACATCCAAGGTCCTTTATGGACTTTAAAAACTTATTTGGTTGTGCTGTAACCTAACTCTTGACCCTTCGGGGCTTTGGAAGACTAGGCCTGCACCTCTTGATATTGTTTTTTATGCTCCATCAAAATAGAGCTATGGTCAGATATAGGCTCGTCATTCTTGTTCTGAAACTTACTTCCTTCTCGAGGTACTATCTCCTGCCCCCCGATTTCTTGGTTGCCAATGGTACATTCAACCACGAAGTAAGTTAACGCCTTAGCCTCAATGGTTGTCCTCTGATGGCCCTTCTTGGTGTTCCTTACCTCTGCGGACATCCATGTCTTCAATCGGAAGGACATGCCCCCCCCCCCGAATCCATCAGGCCTTAACGAGGCTACATAACAGCTTCGTGCCATCTTTTGATCACCTTTATGTTCTCCAACACCATTCCTGGTTGGGAACTTGATCTTCGTATGATAAGTTGAGGCAACATCCTTGAATGCATGAAGTTCAGTCCTTCCGAGGATAGCGTTGCACGTTGAAGCCGCCTTGATTACCAAGAAGTTCAACATCTGAGTGGCCTCCTTGGCCTCATGTCCAATAGTTACAGGCAACTGAATAGTCCCTAAAACTTTGGATTCTACTCCATTAAATCCATATATAGGCATGTGATTGAGGGTCAACTGAGAATCAGTGTATCCCATCTTCACAAACGCATCATGAAACAGAATGTCAACGGAAGCACCATTGTCTATCAAGACTAGCTTCACCTCTGAGTTTCCAATCAAAGGAGTTATTACCAACGGGTCATCATGGGGGAACTTCACCCCTTCCAAGTTTGAATAATCGAATCTGATTTCTACCTCAGTTCTTTCAAGCTTCGGTGTTTCTCCAACAATGTGCATTACCTCTCTAGCATAAGCCTTTTGAGAGCTCTTGGTTGTCCCAGCCGCTATCGGGCCTCCCGAAATCATATGGATACTGGCCCTCGGGGCTGTGGGTTGTGATCTTGATCGTCATCCCTTTTATAATCTCTAATTTGATTACCACGATCTTCACCCTTAGTGAAGTGGCTCAGTTTCCCTCTACGGATCAAAAACTTGATCTCCTCTTTGAGTTGCTTGCAATCGTCAGTGTCATGTCCCACATCTCTGTGGAATATGCAATATTGATTCTTGTTTCTTTTTGCGGGATCACCCCTGAGTGGCTTCGGCCATAGGAAATCCTTATCATTCTCAATGTCCAACAAGATTCGACTCCTAAGAGTATTCAACCTTACATACTCAGTGAACCTTGGTGCTTGGTTGTTCGTAGGGGGAGAGTTAGAGTCTTTGCTAGTTCGGGGATACTTGTCCCTAGCATCGCCCTTCTCTTATTGGAGTTGTCATTGTTCCAATTGCTAATGTCAGATGTATCTTTCCTCATGCTGTCTTCACCCTTAATATACTTGCTTGCTCTCGGATGGAGCTCAGTTATGTCCTCTAGGGGCTGCTTGGCTAACGACATCTTAAAATAAATGTTGGTCGTTATATGCTATAAGGCCACCATGGCTATCTTGTCCTCTAGATCAAAGATACCCAATGTCTCCTTGGTGAATCTCTTGATGTAATCCCTCAAGTTTTCACTCTTCCCTTGCACTACGTTCATAAGAGAGGCAGAGCTTTTCTCGTGGATTCCCCCACTAATGAACTGGCTGATGAAAGCATTGCTTAGCCCTTCAAAAGAGCAGATAGAGTTTGGGGGAAGACGGCTATACCAACGCTGAGCCATCCCGGCTAAGGTCTGAGAAGACGCCCTACACTTAAGAGCGTCACTTACTGGTTGTAGAAGAAGTGCATTTGAAAATGTTCTCACGTGATTAGCGGGATCACCCGTTCCATCATAAGCCTTTATAGTAGGCATCTTAAACTTCCTAGATATGTGAGCATTCATCACCTCCTCAGTAAACGGGGCTGTGAGATCATCAGGATCTCCGAGTGGCATCAGATCCTTGGGGTTACGCCTTGGGGTTTCCACCCTTGTTGTTTTACCAGTTGAGGCATCAACCCTTTTCTGTCTCCTTGATGACCTCTCCAAGTTTATAATGGGAATCCTCCCTGTGGTCAGAGGGGGTTAAGTGTGATTCAATCTAGCTTGTTCCCTCGCTATATCTTCCTTCAACTTTAAGATCTCGGCCTCATAAGCCTTGATCCTTTTAGCAGTTTTCAAAGGGGGTCCATCATGGATGGTTTGAGTCCTCCTTTGAGGCTCTCTACTAGCACGTCACCTCCTCGGAGCTTCATCGCGATCATCATAATCATATGACGAATCATTAGTATAAGGGCTAGAGTACCCGTCATATTCTCGATCTTGAATCTGCAAGGCATGACCACTTGGTCTTGCACCTTGAGTAGCTGAAGGGTAGTTAGACAGACCATACCTCGGGTTAGTATTCAAGGGGAGATCCGTAGTGTGGATCTGTACCCCTGGTGGTGGATTGTTCGGATCAAAGAGAGGGGAGACCACCTTCTGGAAAGGGTTGGTTCCTTGTCCTGCCCGATCGATCAGAGGTAATGTACTCTCAGCATGGGGGATCCCCCCTGGTTGTTGAGAAACTTGGGATTGGGTGATGACAGCTGATGCTGGGGGAGCCTGTTGGATGATCGCCCCTGATGCTGGGGGTGCCTATTGGATGATCGCCCCTGATGCTGGGGGTGCCTATTGGATTACCGCCCCTGATGCTGGGGGAGCCTGTTGGGTGACGCGTGAAGCAGAGCTGAGAGGTACGGCCTCAGTTACAACTGGTGTTGTTCTTCGTGTTTGAACCATGGTTGATGTTGTTTTCCCACAGACGGCGCCAAATATTGTGGAATAAAAACTAGGTTATCGAATTGCGGTTAGGGTTTTTGTGTATTAATTGCTAAGGGAGATTGAGCTTCGAGCTTTAATGACTGTTTCCGTGTATCGAGACTAACCGGTCCTCACAGAGTGCCTACGTATCTCGTATCGAGAATCAAGCCAAAAACGTAGTTCTAGGTGATGGTGCCCTCGAGGCTATGGAGGCGAGAACTCACCTAGGACGCAGTGGCTTGCATGTCCTTATTCGAGGATTAAGCCAAAACGTTATTGACGCATAGAGTTCTACCCAAAAACGTTGTGGATGAGAATGAGGGGTAAGACCCTTATATAGGCTGAGAAGCCCTAGAATTATGGTAGGATTCGGATACTTGGTGGGCAAGCCACTGCCTTGAGGAAGGTTCTAGACTCCTTCCTTGTAGGAGTCTGTTTCCTTGTATGACTGTATGCCTTGGAGGCTACTCTTTATAGAGATAATATCCTTATTTGACTTGTATTTCCCAACTGTTAATTACCCCTTAATATTAATTACGAAATTAATATTTAATTAGGGTTTTGGGCCCTCTTAATGGGCTTCATACTTGGACCGAGCTAGGTCTAACTAATGCAAAATTAATTGTGTCTTTAGGGCTTATTTTTAGCCCATATCAAATACGCAATTTAAACATGCGTTTATAAAAAAAACTAAAATTCGATGTGTTCCTTGTTGGGCCTGTGAAGTTTACAATAGAAACGCATTTGGATGATGCGTGAGTACATTAAAGACGCATATAAATAGTGTGTTAGGATCATTCACGCATTTTCAAGATGCGTTTTCAATTTTATTTTATTTTTGAAAAAATATATTTTGTTTTAAATTTAAAAATTTATAAAAAAATGTATATTAAAGATGCGTTTTCAAAAAACGCTAGAAAATAAAGCATTTTTGCGTGATACAAAGGACCATTTTTTGAAATTTTAATATTTTGGACCATTTTTGTTCAATTTGTAATAAAAAGGGCCAACATCCCCATCACGAAGTACACCCCGAATTGGCTTTTTTAATTCAACCTCATAGTCATTTAACTGCGCCATATGTTGGTTCCAACGGTTTTGGCCTTTGGCCCCTCGTTTTTTATGTTATATTTGAAAGGCAAAGAAGAAAGGAAAACTACTAATTAGTTGTCCTAATCTCATAGTAGGCTAGCTGCACAGGGGTGCCAATACAATTGAAAATACAATTGAAAGATCAGTATCAATGCAAGTACTTTTTTAGCACATCCTGAACAAGCTCGCCACAGTGTGCTTCAGCACTCAAATGTTTTTGTATGTTTCTAGAGTCAAGGGAGAAGAAATAGGTTGAATATGCTCCTTTATCTGGACTTGTAAAAAAAACCCCAATAACTGGCCTAAACTAATTGCCAGGGTATCATACCCTATGGATTACGAAAGAACGAAAAAGTAAAAGTCACCGAGATGGCATTCTGACCAACCTCTTCAATAGTGTACTCCAACACACGATAGAGTCTATGTCTGTGTAGTAGCAGCCATCTCTCGTAGCATTGGTCTCGATAAACCCCAATTAACCGTAAGTCAGGCCCCTTCGCCTCTCGGAAGCGAGAAAACGAGCAGCAAGCTGAAAAAAAAAAAGCCCTGCCCGATTCATGGATCTCTCGGTTCGAGAAATCAAAATAAGAGGATCGAACCATCTCTTCTAACTCTTTTTAAAATTGGCACCACTTTGTAAATAAATAACGAAAACAGAATATAATGTTATGTGGCTTATCTATAGGGTTAAATGGCAGTTAGGTCACTCAACTGACTGGAAACTTTCAGTTTGGTCATCCAATTCAAAAAACTTTTAATCAGGTCACTTAACAAATAAAAACTTTCAGTCTGGTCACTTAACAAATAAAAACACATTAAATGACTTGATTTTAACGTGTTTAATGACCTGACTAAAAGTTTTTAACGTGTTTAATGACCTGATTGAAAATTTTTATTTGTTAAGTGACCTGATTAAAAACTTTTTGAGTTGGATGATCCAACTGAAAGTTTTGAGTCAGTTGAGTGACCTAACTGCCATTTAACCCCTTATCTATATGCTGGATTAATTAAAAGTTTCTGTTACAACCAGTGTTTCAATTCTTATAAAATCAACGGAAACTGCTAACATACAGACTTACATGATGTATCAAATCTAGTAAGTTGATGATGCCAATACTAATTGAGGAGAATAACTTCACACAACCCCGATAAGTTTAAAACATCTGCTGGTTATACTACAGGAACTAAATACACCAAATACTCTTTGGCTGATCTACTTCCATTTCATTCGCTAATATATAACTGTCTCTTGACGCATAATGTGTGTCATCTTCCACACTCTTATAAACCAGACAAATTTGTGAATCGGGCTGCTGCATGTCCTCTTTGAATGTGGCAGTTACATAAAGTATAATGTCCATGTCATCGTAGGATCTTTTAATATTGTCAGCATGCCGGGATTTCTTCCATCTTGCCAGCCCCATGGTATCATCAGCCGACTGAAATTGTGCCCCTCGTAATCTTATCAGGAGTTTCTTAAATTCTGCTGCATCAATTGGTTGGCCATTATAAGAGACTTTCACGCCTTTCAAAATTATTAAACCTTCTAAACACAAGGAAACAATATCTTGATCAGCAGGGAATACTTTCAGGATAGTCCAAAAGGGCTCAATACATCTACTCCTCAAGTCTCTGTCCGTACAAAGAAAATGATGCATCAAATTTTGAATATATAGATAGAAGGATGTTACAATATGAATATATGTAAAAGGATTAACACTAGAACATACTCAATCCGATCAGGGCCAACACCATGTATTGCATTTGAAATTGCCCAAGCTGCCTCCTTTTTTACATCAAGCAGCTTATAATTTTCCACAACCCCGCAGAGACACTCAATCAACCCAGAATCAATTACAGCCTATCGAACTCAATCAAAAAGATTAAATAGATGCTATTAAGTATATGTCCATGCACAGATTATGGACATAATTGGGACTTGAAAAAAATTCAAAAAGTAAAATAATGTTTTAAACTGCATAAAATGTATCAATTTACATGCAATCAGAATAATTTGTATTTTTTGCAATAAATTAATAAATTCAACACTAACCATTATATGATTTTCTTTTCCAGCGGTTATGTTTGAAATTATCCAGCAAGCACTCTCCACAAAATCCCTTTCTTCAAAACATAACACATGCCCAAGGATCTGCAGTGCATCCTTCTTTACAATTATAACCTAGAAAGCAAAAGGTTAAAAGGATAGATCACAGAACACACCATAACTATGGTGGAAATCAAACAGCATCCAAATTCCAAACACAAGCTAAAAGGAACAAGAAATGGGAACCGACAAAAAAAAACACAAATTCTTTTATTGACATATTGTCCTGTTACATCCACAGTCTTTGGAGAATGAGAACCAACTACATAGCATCTTTAGTAGAAAATCAAGCACAGTACACCTTTATTTCTATCTTACACACAACAGCCCACAGCACGAGGAAGTTTAGCTGGATTTATTTTTGACTTTAAATATAAATGCTTTCTTCGGTTCCCAAGAAAAATCATGCATTTAGGATTTTGTTGTAAGAATAAGCAATTATTTTGCCAAAAAAGTGTAGGCAATCAACCTCATAAAAAGTGGACCCAAACACAGTAACAACTTACTGGCCAAAAGAAAATAGAAAGCAAAAGTATGTAACAAATCAGCACTATGCTGACCAGCTTAAATAGGTATAGCCTTCTTATTTACCAAGAAAGAATAGATGTAGCATCTTCATTCAAAGTCAGTTTGCATTCTTCAGCATTACATCCTGAATAAAAATATTTCTCAAATCATTCCAAGACTGATATCTAAACCCTTGCATTCTTTTTGATATTTATATTACGATTTAAGTTTACTGATTGACTTTTGGGAGGTAGCGGTGGGGGTATCCAGAAGGGCTTTTAATAAAATTAAAAGTGAAGAGCATTATATGTACCAGCACTTTGGCAGTCAAAGTTGACACATTTGCAATACTCGCATACTACAGGTTAAAAAGTATCATTACTTATACAGTTATACTGAATTCTATTTTTTGTTAAAATATGACGTATCATATATTCTTCCCCACCCCATGGGTATTTTCGCCTACATATTTTTAAACTTACTTTGACAGTCACATAATTACAATAAACTAAGTGGCATTCTTGCATATATATATCCTACCTTGAATTAACATAAATACCCCAGTATTTTGTGCTACAAAAGGTTTTAACCATCCATGAGGTCATCATGTCAACCCTTTCTCCCTATAAAAAGAATAATTAGTTAATTTTATATGATATTTTATACAATGGCAAAAGACTCTTTTGCCCTGATGTTAAGCAATATTTGAAGTTTTAAACTTTTGGATAGAACCTATAACTATAACAGGAAGTGATGTTTGCTACTCCAAAAAGTGCCACTCAGGAAAACTGATACAGTAAAATAAGTACATTGAAAGCTTTTGCAATCTAGAATCCCTGTGCTATAACTTCCAAAACTTCTAAGGGAATAGTGAATTGGTTTTCAATATTTATTGTGCCATTTTATCAGACAATTCTGCAAACTGCAAAATCAAAATAAAAACCTTCAACCGAACAGTTCCTATAGGCTACATTCCTTTTTCCTTGAACAAAAGTACTGACTTTAAACAAAGAGGTAAAAAAATTCATGAAGTTACAATTCATCAATGGCACACATCAATACATCTAAACTACTCCCTCTGTCCCCCTTGGTTCTTTACCTTGGGGGACGTAATTCTGGCACGGATTTTAAGGTGCAATTTGTGGATAGTTTCATAACTTATTTTTTAAATTTTCTTTTTGTGTATAAAAATAGAATTGTTCTATTTTTATACAAAAAAAGAAAATTTAAAAAATAAGTTATGGAACTATACTTTTTAGGAGCCTTAAAATGCGTGTCGAACAGTGAAAAAAAACTGTAAAGAAATGGGAGGGACAGAGGGAGTATAATATAACATCTGAATGAAAAATATTTTGTGATCACTTATTAGTTTTTGGTTACCATGTATTAATATATGGGAAAATAGTTTCTAAAACTCACTATAGAGAACTTCTTAACTGGTTCACCATAAATACTTAAGTTATCGTTTTTAGTACTTGTCAATACGATATTATAAATTTCATTCTATCTGAAATAGGGGAGTATCATTTTTATAACAATACTTGCTTTATTTTGTAAGTTTAATAATATAGATTTGTTATTGTATTCAGCTCACAAATTCATTATTGCAAGGCACGATAATGGTTGAATTTTTTTTCCCTATTTTTGTATAATCTTCACATGCATCCTTCATCGTTCAAAAAATAACAAATTTATTTACTTTTACGCTCGCACTAATAAAAACCTTTCCAGTGAATTCTAGAAACTCCAAGCCCATATAAATGTATAGGACACGCTAATAGATGGTCTTTGTATTATGAACTTCAAAAAAAAATCAGTGTATTATACATGTTAATATTACAATATTCTTTATATGGTAATTCCTAATTAAGACTGATTGACATAATATTATTCTTTGAATGTTAAATCTATTTAGAATTCAACCCAATCCTAGATATTAGTCAGCTTATATAAAATATGTGTTAAAACTTAAAACATAGAGTTAAGTTAGAAGTATAGGCTATCCATAATATTATAACATTAAAAAAATGGATTTTCTCATATTGATGGATATTTAAATTTAATACGTATATATATATAGGCTAAAGTTCATATCTAAGGGGAACCGAGAACTTAATCTCAAATAGACTAGTTTCTCAACTATTAAGGTTCAATTACACGGACTGTTTTCTTTTGGAATTGTGCACATTCAGAACTGTTGCTTGTCCGTTGGGGGCATCGAAACGGATAAACATCTGGATTGTGCGTATAGCCAGTGGGTTTTGAAGGGTCTGCCTTGCTTAATGTCTCTATAGTAGCTTCTTCTTGGGTTGATCTTCTGCAGTCTTGGAGCTCTACTGATAGCCCTCCCCGTCAAGCCTTAGCTTTGCTTGCGGCTCAGGTTTTTGCCTATCATATATGGCGGGAGAGACGCTCGTGCTCACGATGGGGGCTGTTTTGGCCCTGCTAAGCTGCTAGATGGAATCCTCATTGACTTCAAAGCTAGACTGAGTAGCTCTAGATGGTTTACTACCTTGGACTGTATAGATGAATTTCATAGCTACTTAGTTGCTTAATGGGTCTTACCCACCGTTTTTGTTTCTTTCTATTCTCTATCTTCCTTTGTAGATTAATTAGAGATAGTCCCATCTATGGCTTGTCATAGAGCAAGGGTCAACCCCTCTATATTCTCTCTTTTTTAATATATTTATGCAACTTAGCTATTAAAAAAAATAAGATTATCTAGGTATCCACTTTAGTTGCTTCACTGCACAAGATTGATAAATGTTAGTGATGGATAAGAAACAAGCTGATCAATTAGTTTCTAAAAAGTCATAGTAAAGAACATATTAGAAAATATATGTTCAAGGACATTGTAGATAAAATACTAATATTACTCAACATACTAATAATTATGGTTCCCCAAGTTTCCATCTAACGGACTTCCCATTAAAACCGAACCTTGTCTATATTACAATATTTTATTATTTTAATATTATTTTAATAGTATATTACATTTAATTATATCCTAAATATGGACATTTTAATACTTAGAAGGGTATTAGTTTGATATGTCCCAAATTAACAAGTCAATTATAAATATGTCCCTTTTTATTGAATAATTATAAATATGTCCCATGATTAAATTTAACTCACATATAACTTATATACATATAATTATAAATATATTTATACTAAATTAGACTACAATACCCTTCTTTTTCCCTCCCTATCCTGCTCCTGCCCCTGGCCCCGCAGGGGCACTTCAACCTGCAACTCCCTACCAAACCTGCTGACAGACAATAAACTCAGCTACATGAAACTCTGTATTTTTTAATAACGTAATTAAATTCTAGATGGCCAAAGACATACAAGTTTTGTTGCTACTATACTTTAAAAAAAATCATAATTTCAGCATCAGAAAGAGGGACTCAGTCTTAATCATAGTAAATCACTTACAAAATCCCTCATGTCACCATTGTCATACATACCGTCTTTTACCGATTTTCAATACATATATGTTATGTACATTTTATGTGCATGAATGATGAGTATCTATATGGCACTTAATGTTATATTGTTTGTTACTGTTATCAGTACTTACTAAGCATTTGTGAAAACGTAACATATTATAATTATTAATAAGAGGATAAAATTGTCTTTTAAGAATGTGTGGTTAGTTATTTAATCATGGTTACAACAAAAAATAGGACAAATAAGAAAAATGGGATATATTTATAATAACAAATAAAAATAGGACATAATTATAAATGACACTTTAAAATGGGACATATTATAAAAAAAAACCCTACTTAGAATCCTAGTACACTATAATTACCTATCTCAATTTCATCACTGCTCAAACTTTCATTCGTTACACCTATAACAGATTTCATTTAAAATTACAAGGCATTATTTATATTTAATCTCCCTAACATAATAATATTACCTTTTTATCTAATTAAATGTTAAATTTTGTTATAACATTAACTATTATACAATTTCAAAATGTTGTTTAATATTCGATAAGATGGTTAATCAATGATACGTTCCTAAACATAATTTCCTAAAACATGTAATTATATCCTTTCTTGTAAATTCAGTATAAATCCTAATTGTAAACAAAAGAAACTATCTTTCTTAATTTTGCTTGTGTTCATGTCATTCTCCTTTTTTGGACAAAAATCAACCTCAAATTCTTGTAAAGGGATATTATCATGCAAGAACACAAGGGCATGAATTTGAGGTATCTCTTAGTATAAGAACATAATATAAGATCATGGTAAGACCTACCTATAACAATTAAAAGTTTCAGATGAGCTGGTTACTTAACATGGTATCAGAGCTCTGGTTGGCGGGAGACTCAAGTTTGACTCCCTACCACCCCAACATTCTCAATATTTAATATGGACACGAAGGCAAATTTATTTCCCAAAGATGGGTGCTCGTGATCCACTCTTCGAACCAAAAATAGGCTTTCGAGTGAATGGGAGTGTTAAATATAATATAAGATCTTGGTAAGACCTTCCTCTAACACCTATTAGTTGGTTTCTTAACACTTAGTCTTGGTGCAAGAAATAAGAGAAACAGATTCCTAGGAACTCAACATGAAAAGCAATATATTTTTCCACTACCCATTGTACTTCAATATTTAAACCTTTAAGACTTCTTATACACTTTGTAACTTCTCATTTATTTTTCATAATTTGAAAATCTACACCTATATGTTTTTTTCCCAAGCATTTGGCGACATGCGCCTAGTTTCTTCAACATGCAATCAGTAATATTCGAACTAAAGTGATTGTATGGCATGAGCCTAGTTTCTTCAACATGCAATCAGTAATATTCGAAC
Source organism: Kitagawia praeruptora (assembly GCA_037693485.1). NCBI lineage: Eukaryota > Viridiplantae > Streptophyta > Magnoliopsida > Apiales > Apiaceae > Kitagawia > Kitagawia praeruptora. The sequence goes on from CM075352.1 coordinate 120,943,900, forward strand.
TAAAGTGATTGTATGGCAATTCTTTTGCATCTCATGGTTGATAAAAGGCAATGGCACCAAAGCCACGTTGCCATCGCAATAAGGCATTCATCACAGAATATATTTCATTTTTTCTTCTCAATTCAATTCTTATATGTTGCCCATTAAAGTATCTCCAATGGAGGCACCCTTTAGGGGTTCCAAACGTTGCCAACTTATTAAAAACAATAATGTTTTATTTCACTTTATCCCTCCTACCTCCAACAATTGGTACCCCGTACAATGTGCTTAAATGGTTCCCACTTAATTAAATAAGACAAATAAAGAAAAGAAAACCCAAATAAACCAAAGTGGGTATGAGCGATATATACTTTTAATACAAGGATTTGTGTTTTATCCAATTTGAGGAGGCGCCAAGAGGGTGCCCAAAGTTGACAACTTCTCTTGTTATCCTTTTGGGCACTCTTGCAGCCTCCAATAGGTAGGCACCCAAGAGTGTCATGCCACAAAGATGTTAGTACCCCACAAAGATGTTAGTACCCTTCTTGGCACCCCTATTGGAGATGCTCTCATGTAGATGTTGGCACCCATCTTGGCACCTTCTTGGCATCCCTATTGAAGATGTTCTCATAGGTAAAAAATTTGTAGTTCATCAACAATTAATGTGGTATAATAATATACTTGAATATCACGTGTTAATGACCAACATAAAGTGATTCTCCAAGAACTCGGATTTATCTTCTAGATAACACATATCATCCATCAATTTCAGAATTTCAGATTTTATACATAGACATCAAGATGCGAATGAAAGTGAACATAAAAGACAACTGTTATACATGTTATTAACCAGTAATGTGTAATTAGTGTACTGGAACACTAATAAATCCAATGTAGGATTGTAGGTTCTAGGGTATTAAGCTTATTTGTATCAGGAACTGCTTGCTCCTGAATAGTTATTTGATTATTTTTGGTGTTTTTTGTATGTTAATTGATAGGGAATGTAGAAATAGGAGAGGAACAGATAGATATAGCAGATTTTGAAATAAAAACAGAGATTAGGCAGAATTAGAGAGGAATCAGAGAAATTGTGACAGTTAAGAGATAAATCTTAGGTAAGAACTAAGAAGATAGCCAGAGATAGAAACAGTAGAGAGATGGGAGGGAGAAGTTGGTGGAACAAAGTCCCATTTCATATTTCATCAATTCATAATGCATAATAGAAAATACAACTGATCGATCTATTTACAGACTCTACTAACTTGTAACTACTTCTGAAAAGACATAAATGACCCTGCCACAATACTCACTATTTATTACTTAATATCTTACTACTGGTAACGACTAATACTAATATATGCCAGTCTTGACAATATGTGATAAGCCTAATTAGTTATGGGTCTTTTCCCATCATGATGGATATTTTTGTCTGCCAAAATCTCCCTCGATTTCAAAATAATAGTCTTTACACAACTTTCGGATAAACCCGATTACTTACGAACCTCTATTGGTTCGTTAATATTTATTTCGTTCATGGTCCTACATTACATTTATTCAAATATTGTTGTAACTAAAACATGAATCCTGAAAGTCAGATGTACATAAAATCAAAAATTGTTGCTGATGAGTAATATGTGGAATGGCATGGATATAATCTGCAAGTAGCTATGTTGCATGGACTAGCGTACAGAGTCTAAAAAACAACCCTGATCCGAGTGCAATGATGTCGGACAAACGTGAGAATTATAACCTTCGATGACTGAAACGCAAAACAATCTTTATGGAATGAAAGCGAGAATTTCATAAATCTGTATGTATACTAAACAAAAGGTAACTAATAATGAATAACCTCTTCAACATAACAAATAAGACAATAAAAACCATATATGATTGGGCGAGTTCGGGCAAAAACTAATAATCTAAATTAACATCATAATAAATACTTATATAGCAATACCCCACCTATGAACTACTCCCTCAGGCCCATATTATGCAACTCGTTTGAATTATGCACAGACATAAAGAAATTTTTAAAAAAAAATTGTTCCGGGAATAGTTTACTCTCATTTAGTTTGTTGGTCTAGAAAATTCAAATATGTGCGCAAATAAGAAAGATAAAGAGAGTGAAAAATAGCATTTATTATAGAGTAAATTGCACTTTGGTGGCTTGTACTTTAATTTTTTTGCACTTAGATGGCCAACTTTTAAAAGTGAATACTTTGATGGCTGTAGTTTAATTTTTTTGCACTTAGATGACCAACTTTTCAAAGTGAACACTTTGATGACTTACCTTTTTGTTATTTAGCACTTTGGTGACCAAAATAGCGTCAAAATAAAAAAAACTTGGTCATCAAAGTGTTAAACAAAAAAAAGGTAAGTCATCAACGTGTTCACTTTTAAAAGTTGGTCATCTAAGTACAAAAAAATTAAACTACAGCCATCAAAGTGTTCACTTTTAAAAGTTGGCCATCTAAGTGCAAAAAAATTAAAGTATAAGCCACCAAAGTGCAATTTACTCTTTATTATATTCTAGGAAACATAAATTAAGTACAGGAACTCTCAGTTTGTTTTCAAATAAGGGTATAGAAGGAAAGTAATGTATATAGAAGGTAACATGAACACAATTTTGGGACAAATTAAAATGGGAAGACAGACAAATAATATGGAACAGAGAGAGTAATTAATTTCTCTACACTAAATATAATCATACTATTAAATAATAATATAAAATTCTCATTTATTTAACTTGAGTTCCCACTTCCCTTCAGTCCGACTGGATAATTTTAACAATTGATGAGATGCGACCTTCATATTATTTTGGACAGATTTAAGGACACATCATAGCTTTTGATGAACAAGTATCTGGTGCATTCATAAGTGACTAGTCCCTGTTGTTTCACTACTGCACTCAAATTGCAATAGAACAAAAAAGCTGGTAGTCTTGGAAGTTATACTGGAGAAAACAAGGGTAACTGGACCTCACCTTTTTAATTTTTGGGTCATTTAAATAAATAAAATATGACCAGTGTGAATAAAGTTGACAAAGATAGCATCTTTTAGGAGAAAAAATATACTGAAATAATAATATAGAAAGGACCTATAATAGAACCGTGGAGTCAGAAGCATCACTTATCCTGAAGAAGTTATTTATTTTCTAATACTATTTAATTTATATTGAGATTTTTTGAATACAATGTAATAACTGCCAGAGCTAGACACCCACACATTGAGCTTCTAATATGTGATATAGTTATTAAAAACTAAATGGTTAACAATACAATATTATATTCAGTTACTTAAACATACCTCTATATCATCATCACTACCCCATCTCACTATAGTTCCCAGTGTTGTAAGCGCAACAACGGCATTGACACATAAATCCGGATAATTATAGAACCTGCTAAACATAGAGAATGAAAAACCAAAACTTGCGACTTGCCGCAAAGATAAAATGAACAAAATCCGCTTACTTGATAATCTCAATCAGGCGATCAATTAGAGGTTCATAATCTTTTTTTTCAATCACCATCTCTTCTCTTCCATCACAAAGGTATAAGAGTCCCAAGCATCCATAAGGCGGAATTTCTGAACTTGTATAATTAAAAAACTTCAAGAGAGAATCATAAACCATTTTGAACTGCCAATGTTTTAGAAATAGTTAATAATAAGGAATTACAGATAGGTTCACAAGGAAATTGGAATAGGGTCCTGGCAAATAACCTTTGCAGATGGGAGCATGGGATATACTTGACAAACAACTGCCAAGGTCTGACTGACGCCATATATAACATCAGTAACGGTTGAGCCATCAATGAGAAGACTTAAAGGTTCCAAAACTACTTCAAGGGTTTCACTGAATTGAGGTTTAGGGACTATTACAGCCAGAGTGCGCAATAACCACATGGCCTAAAAATTTAAAAGGTACTTTTAAATAACCTTACTAACAAAATTTGCAGAGATAACAAAATCAAGAATAAGCAAGTAAGTTCCCTTAAATTGCTTACCTGCACCTTTACCTTGCAATCTTGAGAGCATACAAGGTTCACCAAAGTTGAATCTTTGATACTTTCTATTATCCATTGATTGTTAATTGTATAATTTAAAAAAGTTTGGAGGATGATTATGGCTTGAGACTGTAAGAAAATTAAAAGATAAAATGAGAAGATGCGGAGTAGTTCCATAGTAATAAATCCAATTTAAAAATGCATTCATCAACAGGGTAAACCTGGATCTGCGGGTATTCCGTATACTCGAGAAACTGAACAAAGTGTTTAAGAAGATCGTGGTTTACTTGATGAATCAGCCTCGGATCTGTTGACATTTCAGAAATATAATACCACTTTAATAGTATAATCAATCAAAAGAACAAGGAAAAATGTAAAAAGCATTTTACCTGTGGAAACCATTTCAGCCAGGTCTCTGGTGTGCTTTTGAATATCCTCCGACTGCTTCAAATTTATCGCTCTCTTGATTTCATTAGTTAGCGCAAGGATTCCTTCTTTCTGTAATATTATTTATTTATATTTTTAAAAAAAAACAAAGAAATAAACTTGTGTTTCTTTTCAACTACAATTCACCATAGCATCGTCCAAGTATATATGTTACTACTTTAATTTAAAAAGAGCCTAACCTAGTTAGTAATTTTAAGAAATCATTGCAGTAGAGATAGAGCATGGAATCTAGAATACTAGCTAATTGACAAATATTGACCTGGAAGTCGACGGTAAATTCGAGATATTGGGAAATGGTGTCTGGGTCGGTAACAATATGAGTAGATAACAAAAACTCCTCCTCCCGGGTATAAATTTGGTCACGTAAAAACCTCATTTTCTCCGGCCTCAGACCTCTTCTTTTCCTCTCAAAACTCTGCTTTTCTGGTTCTTGTTCTTGTCGAGATCTTTTTAACCCCCTGCTGTTCAACACAAAGAAGCCTTTGTCTGTGTCTATTTCCATAGATTCAACCATCTGTAAACATAATTATAATCCAATTAAGTACATACATAAACCCTAAGGTTCAACATCATATCACCAATACATTAATAAAATCAATATCGAAATTGAAAGAAAACACACATACAATTCAATACAGTAACTTAATCCGATTTTGTGTCTTTCTATTTACTTCCGCAAGTTCGGGAAATATCAAATATCCATTGGGTTTTATATCAAACTACCCGCTCCCTTAGTCAAAAATTATCGTTTAACCCACCGTTCTCATCGGGTCTCATTTAAACCATTAAACTAAGAAAATATATCATTTGTCCCCTGCATTCAAAAAAATTAATACAATTTATGGTGGTCTAAGTGATATACAGGTGGGGCAAATGATATATTTTCTTAATTTAGTGGTTTAAATGAGACTCCGATGAGAACGGTGGGTTAAAGATAATTTTTGACGAAGGGAGTGGCCAGTTTGATATAAAACCCAATATCTATTTGGTTCGATTACGCGATTGGATAGTAGGATTGAGCCGGTTTGGTTTATGTTATGGAAAATGATAGGTACCCCAAATTTTTTCCCAAATTACACATGTCATTATCTTAATGGTTATAATTACAATGGGTCCGCCAGGGCCATATAAATCTCACCAATTAAAATTCTCCATGCATCCAATTCATCAATGCCACATCATTTTTGGGAGCATTTTTTTGCTACCAATTTGGGGTACCTAGCATTACTCGTTATATGCTATCTTACAACCCCCCGTGCCTGCTTTTCATTGGATAAAAAACCTTTATATGACCATTGTTATGCCCGAATCTGGGCACAAGCTCTAAATAGGCCCAATGGACTACACTAGGGGTCCATCTCTCTTAATGAGCTCGAGTATCTCTTAATGGGCTCAAATATTGAAGAAGGATCAACAAGCCATGAGGCCCGATTAGGGATCGCCTCACCTCTATCTCATAAATCTCTTGAAGACGATATTTCACCCCAAGGGTCACCTCACTATGACCTCCTGCTAATACTCAAGACACCCTCTCATGCCAATAATAAAGGAAAAGGGGCCTCACGCTAGGCCTCCAAGGGATCTCACGCTAGGCCTCCAAGGGATCTCACGCTAGGCCTCCAAAGGGTCTCACACTAGGCCTCCAAGGGTCTCATTCTAGACCTCTAGGCGTCTCATGCTAGCCCGACCTCGGGGTCGCATCTACCGGGATCGCACCCCGGGGTCGCATCTATAGGGATCGCCTCTCGTATGACTCCCGTCAAGGGATCGACTTGCTACTATCTCCCTTCAAGGGATCGCTTCGCACTATCATCACATCTACAGGCTAAACGAGATCGCTATCTCACTCTCTACTAGAAGGCTCATAGCTAGACCCCTCGAGGTCATATGAGTATCTATACATGCACTTGGGTCCGCTTCGCATGACTAGGCCCCTCGAGGTCGCATGCTAGGCCCTTGCTACTTCTCTACTAACCTCGCTTGAGAGGCCTCGATTCTAGACCATGCGAGACCATCGGTTTCCTTCTTTGGGCCATGGATCATGGATAGAGTTAATGACTCATTGCCACATCAGCCATAAAACGAGTGGGCTTGGGCTATGACTTATCTTCTAAAACCCTAGCCCGTCTAGGTAACTTCTTCTCCAAGAACTACGTACGGCTTGATCCCTATAAATAGGGTACGTAGGCACCTTGTTATGGATGATTAACAGCTCACCCCTGAAATATCAACAAACAAGATAAGCCACAAAGAATCTCCAATCTCCTTCCGTGTTCTTCGTGTTCTTAGCAAAATATCCGTATTTTGCTCCTTGATTCCAGCAACCTCCAAAACATTGTTATACCAATTTCTCCCTATAACATTTGGCGCTAGAAGGAGAGGATAGTCATTGGTTTGGGAGAAGCGATGACTAACTCGAACTAGAAGAACGGAGAGACCCCGGGGTAGCATATGACCCCCTATGAGCGAGGCCTCACCTAGCGTTGCGAGGCCACACCTAGCGTAGCGAAACTAAGGCAAGGATCATGGTTCTAGGTGACTCCCATCTCCTTGTTGAGATCGTGAGCGGTCCTATCGTCGTGATGACAGACCCCCATCTCCTCGTTGAGATCGTGAGCGGTCCTATCGTCATGATGACAGACCCCCTTCTCCTCGATGAGATCGCGAGCGGTCCCATCGTCGTGACGATCAACCCTCATCTCCTCGTCGAAATCGTGAAGCCCAAAAATGACGTAGCTAATGAGGCCCCTATATGGTGTGGATATCAAGATAGTGAGATGCTTCTTCGCGAGATGCCTCTATGTGAGATGCCTCTTCTTGAGATGCCTCTACATGAGATGCCTCTATATGAAATTTCTTCTTTGTGGAATACCTCTATGTCGAGGAGAGGGGGGACGCCCCCGATCCTCGCCGAAGAGAGGGGGGACGCCCCCGACTCTTGGCGGCTGATATGGGCTGAAAATAAGCCCTAATGACACATTTAATGTGGCATTAATTAAGCCTAGAATGGTCCAAACGTGGGGCCCACCAGATGGGCCCAAACCCTAATTATAATATTAATTTCGTAATTAATATTAAGGGTAATAAAACATCTCAGCAAATCAGAGTCAAACAAGAATATGACTCTTGCCTGACTTAGCCTCCAAGGCACATACTTCAACATGGAAACTGATTCCTACAAGGAAGGGGTCTAGAACCTTCCTCAAGGCGGTGGCTTGCCCACCAAGTCACCTAATTCTACTACGATTCTAGGGCTTCTCAGCCTATAAAAGGGCCTGACCCCTCAATCTCAGAACTACGTTTTTGGCTTGATTCTCAATACGAGATACGTAGGCACTCTGTGAGGACCGATTAGTCTCGAACACGGAAACAGCCATTGAAGCAAGAAGCTCCCGAACCCTAGCATTAATTACAAATTCGTGACCTAGATTTTAATCCACAACATTTGGCGCCGTCTGTGGGAAGACAACATCAACCATGGTGACCACACGAAGAACACCACCAACCTCTACTGAGGCCTTGCCTCTAAGCTCTGCTTCGCCTGCTACTGAGCAGGTACCCCCAACAACAGGGGCGATCACTCAAACTCAAGTTTCTCAACCTCCAGGGACGAATCCCCATGCTGAGAGAACGTTACCTGTGGTCGTCCATCCAAGTCAAGAAATCAGCCCTCTTCAGATGGTGGTTTCTCCTCTGGTTGATCCCAATCGCCCGTTACCACCAGGGGTACAGATCCATACTACGGATCTCCCCATGAATACCAACCCGATGTACGATCTGCCTAACTACCCTCCAATTACTCAAGGTCCTGGACCTAGTGGCTACGCCTTGTAGATCCGAGATCGAGAGTATGTTGACTACTCTGGCCCCTATATTAATGATTCATCGTCTGATGATGATAGTGATGAAGCCCCGAGGAGGCGTTGTGCTAGCAGAGAACCAAGAAGAAGAACACAAACCATCCATGATGGACCTCCTTTGACAACCGCTGAGAGGATCAAGGCTTATGAGGCCGAGATCTTAAGGTTGAAGGACGATATTGCGAGAGAACAAGCTAGGTTAAATCAGACTCAACCTCCTCCAACATCAGGACCGATTCCCATTATAGACTTAGAGAGGTCCTCAAGAAGGCAGAGAAGGGCCGACTCCCCAACTGGAAGAACAACAAGGGTGGAAACCCCCAAGAGCAACCCCAAGGATCTGATGCCACTTGGGGATCCTGATGATCCCACACCCCCGTTTACTGAGGAGGTGATGAATGCTCGTATCTCAAAAAAGTTTAAGATGCCAACAATTAAGGCTTATGATGGAACGGGTGATCCCGCAAACCACATTAGGACATTCTCAAACGCACTGCTACTACAGCCTGCAAGTGACGCCTTAAAGTGTAGGGCGTACCCTCAAACCCTGTCGGGCATGGCTCAAAGATGGTATAGTCATTTGCCTGCTAACTCGATTGGCTCCTTTAAGGAGTTAAGTGCTGCTTTCGTTAGTCAGTTTATCAGCGGAAGAGTTCATGAGAAAAGTTCTGCATCCCTCATGTATGTGGTACAGGGGAAGAATGAAAATTTGAGAGATTACCTTAAGAGGTTCACTAAGGAGACGTTGAACATCACTGATCTGGAGAATAAGGTGGCCATGGTAGCCCTGGAACACAGAACTACTGATCTGTTCTTTAAAAGGTCATTGGCGAAGCATCCTCCTGAAACCATGGCCGAACTCCAACGAAGGGCTGACAAGTATATCAAAGCTGAGGACAGTATGAAGAAGGAAGCCACGGGGGGCAATGGAAGAGGTAACAACGACTCCAAGAAGTGAAAGCAAGACCATGAGTATGATGCTAGGGACAAGCATCCCCGGACTAGCGAGGACTCCGACTATGCCCCTAAGAAGAACCAAGGACCAAGGTTCACTAAGTATGCAAGGTTGAATACTCCTAGGAGTCGAATCTTGTTGGACTTTGAGAAGGATAGGGATTTCCGATGACCGAAGCCACTCAGGGGTGATCCCGAAAAGAGAAATAAGAATCAGTATTGCAGATTCCACAGAGATGTGGGGCATGACACTGATGATTGCAAACAACTCAAAGATGAAATCGAGTTTTTAATCCGTAGAGGGAAATTAAGCCACTTCACTAAGGGTGAAGATCGTGTTAATCAAATTAGAGATTATAATAGAAGGGATGATGATCAAGATCGCAACCCACAACCCCGAGGGCCAGTAATCAACATGATCTCAGGAGGCCCGACTGCGGCCAGCACAACAAGGAATTCTCGGAAGGCTTATGCCAGAGAAGTGATACACATCGTGGGAGAGGCCCCGAAGCAGGCTAGTACTGAAATCGCAATTGGCTTTGATGATTCTGATCTTGAAAGGGTGAAGTTCCCCCATGACGACCCGTTGGTCATAACTCCTGTAATTGGAAACTCAGAAGTGAAGCGAGTCTTGATAGATAATGGAGCTTCCGTTGACATTCTATTTCATGATGCATTTGTGAAGATGGGTTACAATGATTCTCAGTTGACCCCCAATAACATACCTATATATGGATTTAATGGAGTAGGATCTAAAATTGAAGGGACTATTCAATTGCCTGTGACTATTGGACAGGAGCCCAAGAAGGCCATTCAGATGTTGAACTTCCTGGTAATCAAGGCGGTTTCAACGTACAACGCTATCCTCGGAAGGACTGGACTTCATGCATTCAAGGCTGTTGCCTCAACTTATCATATGAAGATCAAGTTCCCAACCAGGAATGGTGTTGGAGAACATAAAGGCGATCAAAAGATGGCACGAAGTTGTTATGTAGCCGCGTTAAGGCCTGACGGAGTCGGGGGGCAGGTCCTTCCGATTGAAGACATGGATGTCCGCAGTAATAAGGAACACCGAGAAGGGCTAGCAGAGGACGTCACACAGAAGCCTCGGACGGCCATTGAGGCTAAGGCGTTAACTGACTTCGTGGTTGAATGTACCATTGACAACCAAGAAGTCGGGGGGCAGGAGGTAGTACCCCAAGCAGGAAGTGAACTTCAGAATAAGAAGGTGGAGACCATAAGGAGTGGTGGGTGCTCTATTTTGATGGAGCATCTAAAACAAAATCTGGTGCAGGCCTAGTCTTGCAAAGCCCCGATGGGCTCAAGTTATCCTAGTAGGACTTAGCTTCATAGGACTTAGCTTCATATTTATCTAGTAGAAGTAGAAATAAGGTTCATTGAAACTATTGCAGAGCATGTTGCTCCGAGTAGGATAGTAGTACTCTTTGTAAGGGTTGAACCCATTTCAAGTTATTAATGCAAGTTTGATTTCCATTCATTGATGGTGTGATTTTATTTATGTGTCAAGCACCTGATGAGTGCAAGTCAAGGATGACCGAGTACCGAAGATAAAAAATACACGGATGGAAAACAAACAAATGCATACCCCGAAGGGTCAAGAGTTAGGTTACAGCAAGATCAAGTAAAAGTTTAAGTCCGTGAAGGACCCTGGATAAAAGACAAGCAGATAAAAGCCACACGCAACAATCAAAGCCATGGAAGGCCGAGGATGTTAAGGACTGACTACTCTTCAATATTTCTTAAGTACTTGGGTTGAGAATCCAAGGATGAAGACTAACAGAGAACATGCATTATTAAGGGTCCTTGAACAGGGATTAAGAAGTTCAAGCAAGTTCTCGTCTTAGAAGTTTAAAAGGCAAGAAGCCCATGGGATTGCATTTATCAAAATCTAAATCGAGGAATCAACCCCGAATCCTAGGTTGAGAAACACAGGTTATTAGCCATGAAGGCTAAGATTAGCCATGAAGGCCAAGATTAGTTATGAAGGCCAAAATTGAGGGGGTCATGTACTCCAATTAAGATCCAAAGGTTGAAACTTGAAAACCAACATGTAATTTTGGATTCTCGATCCAGAACGCCGACGTTGAATATCTGAACACCAGCGTTCAACACTTGAATATTAACCCTGAAATGAAGATTGAAAACCTCCTAGGGAAGGTTCAAGACCTCGTGGGGCTGATCAGAGACCCCGTGGCCTTGGACCGGTAGCTCTGATAGATATTTCAGTGATTTAAAACACCCTTGAGATTGAAAACCCTTGATTTCAAACATTGACGTTCAACCTTCGAACATTGACGTTCAACACTCAAGGCCGAACGCATGCCAGCCGAGAGGCCACCTGAGAGAGGCATTTGAAGTGTTGAGACACCACAAGATGATGTTGAATCCAGCCAAGTGTGCTTTCGGCATTGGATCAGGAAAGTTTTTGGGTCTGATGGTTTAAAAAAGAGGCATAGAGGCCAACCCTAATAAGATCAAAGCAATTATGGACATGGAACCACCCCGCTCTATTCGAGATGTACAGAAGCTAAATAGCCGATTTGCAGCCCTAGGGAGATTCATCTCCAAGTCTGGTGACAAGTGCTTGCCTTTCTTTCAAGCATTGAAGAAAGTAAAAAATTTTAAGTGGACTCTTGAGAGCCAAGAGGCCTTTGAATAGCTGAAGAAGTACATGGCTGAAGCCCCGTTGTTGGCCAAACCTAGTCCCGGAGAGACTCTTTATCTATACTTGGCAGTATCTGAACAAGCATTGAGTGCCGTCCTCATTCGAGAAGAGAATAAGGTTCAGAAACCTATTTACTATGTGAGCAAGGTCTTGCACGGAGCTGAGTTGAATCACTCTACCATTGAGAAGTTTGCTCTGGCATTGGTAACTGCCTCGAGAAAGCTACGACCGCACTTCTAGGCGCACAAGATTGAAGTCCTGACGGACCAGCAATTGAGGAACATATTGCATAGCCCGAAGGCCAGTGGAAGGCTGATCAAGTGGGCAATTAAGCTTGGAGAATTTGACATCATGTATAAGCCTCGAACAGCCATCAAGGCTCAGGCACTGGCGGACTTCGTGGTCGAATGTGCCATTCGCAACCAAGAAGTCGGGGGGCAGGAGACAGTAACCACCACTGGAAGAAAGGATAAAGATGAGGAGCTTATACCTGATCAGAAGGAATATTGGGTGCTCTATTTTGATGGAGCATCAAAATAGAGGAGCTTATACCTGATCAGAAGGAATATTGGGTGCTCTATTTTGATGGAGCATCAAAAACAAAATCTAGTGGTGCAGTTTTGGTCTTGCAAAGCCCCGATGGGTTCACAGTTGAGTATGTTTTGAAGTTGGACTTCCCAACAACCAGCAACGAAGCTGAGTATAAAGCCTTAATAGCCGGATTGGGCTTGGTTAGAATCATGAGAGTCAAGAATCCCAAACTACGGCAAAGTACTTGAGAGTAGTGAAGGCCGTGATGACTCAGTTTGATGAATGGTATGAGAAGCACATTCCGAGAGAACAGAACGTTAAGGCTGATGCCCAATCTAAGTTTACTTCTTCTGAGATAGAGAACTACGTAGGAAGTGTTTACTTTCAGGTCTTGAAGGCCCCGTCTATTATTTCGAAATTGGTAGCACCAGTTGATGTAAGCTGAAGGATAGACCCTCTTAAAGCTCATCTTGAAACTGGTTGGCCCCCTGATAATGCCTTGAAGGCACAGAAACTGTTAGTGAGAGTGTTGAGATAAGAGGTCTTTTGTCATTCCATACTTAAAATCTTGAATCTCAAATCCTAACAGAAAATTTTAGCCTTGATGGCCAAAAAGGAAGTCTGCCTCCAATTGAGTTTGTCGTTTGAGTGTAAGGACTTGAATCAAGAGCCGTCAATCGAATCCAAACCAAAGTAAGTACCTGTGAGCATAAGAAGAAGGTTGGAAACCTAGAATCAAGATAAAGGGTTGACAACCAGCCAAGGCATACCAGACTTGAAGTCAAGTGCTGAGTGGCAAGGGAACTTCTTGAAAGATCAACCGAGAAGCAAGACCTCCACCATATGTAGCAAGGGGCAAGAACTAAGGGACTTCATCATTTTTACATCTTAGAATAAGAGTTAAGGGTTGATGATAACCAACAACCATGAATGAATTCAAGGTTTAAAACCAAGGATTCAACAAGCGAGTTAAGGCCCGGAAGGCCACGAAAGTTATGAAAGCCAATTTGAAGTGAAGGATTTAAGCGAAGATATAGCAACAAGCTGTATCAAAGCACTCATCTAAGCTTAAGGAGATAATTACGTTTAAGGAAGATAAATCACTATCGATTAGCCTCGCTAACAAAGAGATGAATTATGCTCTGAAAGGAGGTATACAACATCCAAAACTCGAAGACGTGATTCAAGAACGAGACTCCAGGCATTACGAAAAGCTCCGAGAGGCACGACAAAGCGACCATGGAGCACCTGTCAGGCAACCAGGATCTCCTGGCAGCCGACCAGGTGCCATGAAGAAGGTCTGGCCGACCAGGATCTCCTGGCGGCCGACCAGGTGCCATGGAGAAGGTCTGGCTGACCAGGATCTCCTGGCAGCCGACCAGGTGCCACGGAGGGGCTCCAGCCGACCTCCTGGCACCTCCCGTCAGTTGGTTGGTGTTATGCAAAATTCACGCAAGCGCACGTTGTCACAAGTAATATATGATTAAATCAAGTTCGTTCCCACAGAGATCTAGAATGGTGTTCAATTCAATTAATATGCCTATGCAACAATGTATGGTTTTAATCCACTGCTAAGACAAATAACAAATTGGATTTTTATTAACTACTAAATTAATTATCAAACTAAAGATTAACTAATTAAAGAGATTTAAGTCGAATTACTAATATAAGAATAAAACATGGAATCCTAGTTTCATCATCTACTTCACTTAGAGTTGCAGCCTTTAATTAAAACATGCGATGGTTTTGATATCTGATCGGATAACACGAAAAGAGTAAAAGTTACCTCTCGGTATACTAGTACCAATCTACACATACATCCACAAAAGAGATAGAAGATGAATAGGCACCTATTATGTTTAGACCCTATATCTCTATAGAATTTGAAAACATAAAGGTTGAAGCACAAGTTATCCACTTAGATCACATAGGGTAGCATAATATCTCTATTCATGCCACAAATCATGATGATTACATCAACCTATCCTATGCTAGCATGGCAAGTTCTAAATCTCAAGATCCACTCTCGTTTAGCAAGAGATTAACATATTAGATGTTCGCAACGCACCTAAATTCAATAAGCACAACCATACAAGGATATCAAGAATTCACCACACATAAATCTTTAAGGCATATAAACTACTAAGCTACATAGATAAATCCACTAGGATCCCATGACAACGATTAGCCCATAATTGAACCGTTCATCGTCATGGGATTTGATGAGAACATGATATAAAATAAGATATGAAAGAAAGAAGTAATAATATTAAAATTAAGAGTTGAGAAAACAAATCTATAATCCAACGTATACAAAAGATGAAGTAGATCTAGATCCTTGCTTGTCACGAGCGTTGAACCCTTCTCTCCTTTTCTCTCTTGCAGATCTTAGCTGGTTACAATAATAATGCTATGATAATCTGTATATATCTATTACAATGGTAGGATGTGTTTAAATAGGCTCTAAAAGTCTTGCCCAGCAAGAAAATACCCAAAATAGAGTTAAAACAAAATTTCTGCAAAAGACGTTTCCTAAACTGATTCTGTTTTTAAGGAAAATTCGTGGCTGACTTTTCTTCAGTTTTTCTGGAACGTTCCAAACGTAATTGGACCTCTGGACCACCTTAGAATGATAGAAAATCTCGTTATCTTCGCGTGGACTGCTTACGGGCTGAAAACAGACTTATAGAACTCAAGATATGGCCCAAACAGTGTAGACTGCGCAACCCTTCTTAAAAATCCGAATTTTAATCAATTAATTCCCAAAAAATAATAGAAGCATCCACCTTAGTCAACCTTCTCGTAAATCTGCACAACTAAGCAAAACACATCAAAACTACCAGAAACTTGAATCCAAGACAATCAATTTAAGCCGATTTAGAATGTTCCAAGTAGATATAAAATCCACTTATCACACCCCCAAACTTAAACCGATGCTTGTCCTCAAGCATTAACAATTACAACTAACTAACTAGTACCACTTCCGTAGGTGATCACGGTTGCATTTGGCATATGCAACAAGCCCTTTAAACCCCTAGGCAGCCCTAGTGGACGAGTAAGGTCTCGTGAGGGCCTATAGCGAATGTACCCACAAAATCCATTTAACCTAATGCAATGCAATGCATGAATGCAACTACTCTGCAAATGCAATTAATCTAATCTACCATACCTTCAAATCCTCTCATGCCATATCAACTTAAGAATCAAAGTAAATACGCAATGTCTTGGTGTCGAAAGTGCAAGTATTCACATAGTCTACTCAATGAACATGCATAAGTTCTCACAAGCCCATGTCATGTGTAAGAATAAGTTAGTAAACATGCTAAGCCTACAAGAGTACATCTTTGAGACAGCACTCGGGATCTCATACGCAAGAACAAGCAAACACTCACAATCCACTCACAAAAGAATATTCACTCAAGAACAAGGGTAAGTGTATCACTCAATTCCAACAAAATCATAAGCATGCTTGACATTTGGTATCAATCTAACTCTTAACACAACATACATCAATGACGATAATCAAAAGGTCTTTAATTGGGTTGTAACGGGGCTAGGGACAAGGTATGTCAAATAAGCCAAAACAGGTGAAGTGTCAAAAGCTAGTAAGTACCATAATAAATCACACACAACACCCTATTTCCCCCCCACATAATTTTACTATTACAAACACTCGACTAGTCGACTGAAATAGGATCGCAACAAATACAAACATACAACACCCTATTTCCCCCCCACATAATTTTACTATTACAAACACTCGACTAGTCGACTGAAATAGGATCACAACAAATACAAACATGCTCTCATAATATATATATATTTTTCTTTGTTTTTTTTTTCCTTTTTTTTTTCTTCTTTTTTTTTTCTCTTTTTTTTTTCCAGAGCTAAATAGAACACAAACAATAATATAATCAATAACAATGATCCAATGAATTTATTACATATGTCGACTATCAAGTAAACACCCAAACCCAATTTCCAATATTTTTCCCAAAAGTATGACCAACCATAAACCCCTCCTTGCACACCTTATTACTCCCTTAAGCACTCTACTAGCCTTTGACAATGTGGGTTCAAATTAATGTAAGGCCAATACAAGAAAAAAAAGTCTCGGCAAGTAATTTTGTATGTCACCGAAAAAATAGGATTAAGCTCAACGGGTTAACTAATTGATCATGTAAATATGGTGTGGTAATATGGGAAAATATGCGGTTATTCCTAAATGCCTTTATCATTTTAATCGTCAAATAATGTCATGCGTTTCAAGAAAGACCTCAAACAACTGCTAGCAATGCAAACAATCCGTGGACACTCAAGCAAACGAATAAGATTGCAACAAATATGCAATAAGGCTCAAAATCTCACTTGGTGGAAAAACATACTCAATCCCAAGCAACATCTCTCTAACGCACCAACTTGTATTCAAAGCATGCAAACTAAATCATCTTGCACATATTCATGTCCTTCTAATCACTTACAACATTCAATAAGTCTACTAGCTTCAACTTACTAGTGTATGTGTGTGCACAAGAACAAAGCACATCACTTCTCAATCAAAAGCGTCAACAACACAAAATTCCTATCAAGCATGGGTGCAAATGCAAACTATTATGAACTCACATGATATACAAACATAAAAAAAAACAGAATGTCCTATATGAAACAAACGTAGATAACACAAACAATAATGCATAATTTACTACTACTAATATGCAAAGCATGACATCCTACATGAACAAATAATACAACAACTACTAATCCCTCAAACCACCCCCAAACTTGAAATATTCAATGTCCGCATTGAATGGAAGTAAATACAAGGGATAGCAGAAACATACCTACTCGTCCTCCTCTTCGGAGGAATCAGAATCTGGCGGTGGATATTGCGTACGAGCTCCATAGACTGGCCACCTCGCCTGAATACCTGCATCTCTCAAAGCTGTAGCCATATCTTGAGCATACTCCCTGTTACAAGCATATATAGCATCCATCCGCCTATACAAACGCCTAAAGTGAGCCTCCAAAACTCTTGGTACTTCCGAACCCTGTGGCTGAGCGCCCGCTCCAGGACCACTAGCATCAACATCATCAACAATATAACCAAGACCCCTCGGATCTGGAACCCCACCTTGCCAGTCAGGCATTCGATCAATCGACACATCAGTAATGGAAGGCAAAGGTGACTGCAACTCCTCATCCACACCCCAGATAACACCACTTTCCTTACATAAACCAGCTATAACAGAAGCATGGGGCATCGATGATAGCGCATGAGACTTTAAAAACCGTAGAATATTCTGATGAACAATATAGGCTACATCAATGTACTTCCCATTTAGAATGCCCCAAAGAAGAATCAATCTATCAACTGTGACCTCACCTATATGAGAAGTAGGCATAATATTCGCACAAAGGAATGCATACCATGCACGTGCAAATTTATTCATAGCAGAAGACAGAAAATTAACCGGCGCATTGGTTCCCACTTTATACTTCCAAACCGTACCATGAACACATAACTCACGAACAATTGCCTCCAAATCCACATCCTTACTAGTCTTCCTTGCCCAATCTTCATCCCCTACAAGCTTCGGTGGTTGTCCCAAAATTGCACGAATAGCATCAACACTATACCCCACCTGTTTACCTCGAACCACACACACCTCATCCGGCTCACCCTTAGCATTAGCATAAAACTCCCTAACAATATTCACCGGAACTGGAGCAGGTGCCTTACAAATCTCTCCCCAACGTAACTCACAAATAACATCAACCAACCCATAATGACGAGTTGGTAAAAACCCCCTTTCTTTCGCCACCGACTTTGACAACAACCGATTATACTCAACCTCTGCATCCGGAGAAGAAAATCTCTCCACCCTCATAGCACCACCCCTCATTCGCTTAGGCGCCATAATAATCAAAACCCCACTCAACAATAGCACCACCACCAACCACCAAGAAATATCCCACCAAAAACCACCAAACCAAATCACACCAAAAATACCCACGTAACAAGAATAATACAAAAACCCCAATTTACAAGAACACAAATTCGTAATAAAATAAAATAGAGAAAAGAATTCCCACTACGAATCAAAGAGGTGAACTCGTACTAATTTTCCCCCAAACTTGAATTTTTAAGAGATGTAGAGGAGGAAGATAATGAATTGGGTGTGTATGTATGGGTATATATAGGCCATGGAGTGATAGGATGAATATAAGAATTTTAATGTGAAAAGGAAAAAATTTGGGTGGAATTTGGAATTTGATATAGGATAGAAAAAATATTTAATGGATAAAAGAAAAAGATTTTGAAAAGAAATAGGAATTTGAAATTTTTTAGGAGAGATGAGGGGTTTTGGAATTAAAATAGGAAAAGATTTAGGGAAGAGATGGGGATATAAAAAGATTTTGGGGTGAAAGAATTTATTTTATAATATACACAAACACTACAAACCTGCGACAACAGTGACAGGAGCCTTGAAAATTTTTTCTGAAAAATTCTGTTCCACGCGCAAGTTGCGCAGGTTGAGTGCAACCTGCTCCTGTTCCAGACACGCATCCGCTACTTGCGCCTCCGGGCCGCAAGTTTCCCTACTTCCAGAAACGCAACTGCAAGTTGCGTTACAGAGGCGCAACTTGCCTTCCTTCCAGAAACGCAGGGGCTACCTGCGTTACAGCCCCGCAATTTGCCTAGAATTTTTTTTTTTTTCCTATATTAATGCATGGGTTGCCTCCCACGAAGCGCTCGTTTAATGTCATTAGCTTGACATTCTTCCGAAAAATCACGAACGAGATAAAACAGCGGCAACCTTCTCACGGTTTACCATACCACCACAATAAGGCTTAAGTCTATGTCCATTCACCTTGAAAGAATCATCAATAGAACCTCTAAATATCTCCACTGCTCCACTAGGAAATACTTCCTTGACTGTAAACGGACCCGACCACTTTGATTTGAGCTTACCCGGAAAAAGTTTGAGACGAGAATTATAAAGCAACACTTGTTGACCTGACACAAATGACTTATGCACCAACTTCTTATCGTGCCACCTCTTAACCTTCTCCTTGTACATTTTCGCATTCTCATAAGCCTGTTCACGAAATTCTTCAAGCTCATTTAACTGAAGTAGACGTTTCTCACCCGCAGCCGAAATATCCAAATTCAATTTCTTCAACGCCCAATAGGCCTTGTGCTCTAGCTCGGCAGGCAAATGACATGCCTTACCAAACACCAACTGATAAGGAGACATACCTAGGGGTGTCTTGTAAGCAGTTCTGTACGCCCACACAGCTTCGTCTAACTTCAATGACCAATCCTAACGAGATGGATTCACCACTTTCTCAAGAATTCTTTTGATTTCACGATTCGAAACCTCCGCTTGACCATTAGTTTGAGGATGATAAGCAGTGGCAACACGATGCGTCACATTATACTTTGCCATCAATGCAGTAAATTGACGATTACAGAAGTGTGTCCCCTCATCACTGATTATAGCTCGTGGAGTTCCAAAACGTGTGAAAATCTGCTTGTGAAGAAAATTCAGCACTACCTTAGCATCATTGGTCGGTAAGGCTTTCACCTCAACCCATTTAGATACGTAATCCACAGCTAGCAAGATATACTGATTGTTGCAAGACGAAACAAACGGCCCCATGAAATCAATTCCCCACACATCAAAGATCTCAACTTCAAGAATAGTATTCAGAGGCATCTCATTCCTCCTAGAGATATGACCAACCCTTTGACATCGATCACAACTCATGACGAACCTATGAGAATCTTTAAACAGAGTCGGCCAATAGAATCCCGCTTGAAGTACTTTCTGAGCTGTTTTATCACCACCATAATGGCCTCCATATGTGGTAGAATGACAATCATGCAAAATACTTTCCGTCTCACTGTAAGGAATGCACCTTCTCAAAATCTGATCCACACCAAGCTTGAACAAGAATGGCTCGTCCCAACGGTACCACTTCACATCATGTAAGAACTTCTTCTTTTGAGCATAAGAGAATTCCGGAGGGATGACATTACTGACAAGATAGTTCACATAATCTGCAAACCATGGCTCTTCACCTTGCACCCCAAAAAGTTGCTCATCTGGAAAAGATTCATTAATAAGAGATTTAGCATGTGAATCCTTACCTTGGTCCTCCAAACGTGAAAGATGATCAGCTACTTGATTTTCCGTGCCCTTTCTATCCTTGATCTCCACATCAAATTCTTGCAAAAGAAGTACCCAACGAATAAATCTAGGCTTCGAATCCTTCTTCGACATGAGATATCGAATAGCAGCATGATCCGTGTACACAATCACCTTCGTACCAAGCAAATAAGATCTGAATTTCTCGAAAGCATAGACAACTGCTAGCAACTCCTTCTCCGTAGTGGTGTAGTTAAGTTGTGCATCATTGAGGGTTTTACTAGCATAGTAAACCACATGAAAAATTTTATCCTTCCTTTGCCCAAGCACAGCTCCAATAGCATAGTCACTAGCATCACACATTAGCTCAAACGGTTCCTCCCAATTAGGTGCAATAATAACAGGTGTAGTGGTCAGCTTCTTCTTCAAGAGCTCAAAAGCCGCAAGGCACTCATTATCAAACTTGAAAGGAACATCCTTCTCCAACAGGTTGCACAAAGGTTTAGAGATTTTTGAGAAGTCTTGAATGAATCGCCGATAGAATCCCGCATGACCAAGCAAACTGCGAATTCCTTTAATAGAGATAGGTGGAGGAAGATTTTCAATTGTCTCCACCTTAGCCCTATCCACTTCAAGCCCCTTGCTAGATACCTTGTGCCCAAGAATAATTCCTTCTTGCACTATAAAGTGACACTTCTCCCAATTAAGAACCAAATTAGTCTCCACACAACGTTTCAATACCAAGCCAAGATTATGTAAGCACTCGTCATATGAAGTACCAAAAACTGAGAAGTCATCCATAAAAACCTCCACATTAGTGCCAATCATATCTGAGAAAATAGCCATCATACACCTTTGAAAAGTAGCAGGAGCACTACAAAGTCCAAAAGAAACTCGACGAAAAGCAAAAGTGCCAAAAGGACATGTGAATGTGGTCTTCTCTTGATCTTCCGGAGCAATGCAAATCTGATTATAACCAGAATAACCATCAAGCAAACAATAATATTCGTGTCCAGCCAACCTGTCTAACATCTGATCAATGAATGGAAGAGGAAAGTGGTCTTTTCTCGTAGCTTTGTTGAGCTTCCGATAGTCCATGCAAACTCTCCACCCCGTGACTGTCCGAGTAGGGATGAGCTCATTCTTCTCATTAGCAACAACTGTCATGCCTCCTTTCTTTGGCACACATTGAACCGGACTCACCCAAGAACTGTCTGAGATAGGATAGATAATACCAGCATCTAACCACTTTAGAATTTCCTTCTTCACTACCTCTTTCATAATAGGATTGAGTCTTCTTTGATGTTCAACAGTAGGCTTAGCTCCTTCCTCTAGCAGAATTTTATGCATGCAATAAGAAGGGCTGATTCCCTTGATATCTGCTATAGTCCAACCAATTGCTGACTTGAACTCCCTCAAAATATGCAAGAGCTTTTCTTCCTCGATATCTGATAGATTAGAAGAAATAATAACAGGTAATGTAGAGGTATCACCAAGAAAAGCATACCTCAAGTGATTAGGCAAAGGTTTGAGTTCAAGAGTAGGAGCCTCCTCAATAGATGGTTTAAGACGGACTTGTGACTTTTCCAGCTCCTTTAAACCAAGAGACTCGAAAGGCAAGTCAAATTTTCTATTCCACATATTGGCATTCAACATCTGAATTAGCATCACTTCATCTTCATCTTTCACCTCAGAGTTCCCACTCAATGCTTTTTCCAAAGAATCTGTTAGCAACAAATGATCAAGATCCTTGGCTACCACGGAATCAACCAAATCAACATTGAAACATTCTTCTTCATCAGATGGAAGCTTCATAGCATTGAACACATTAAAGGTGACATTCTGATTTTGTACCCTCATGGTGAGCTCTCCTTTCTGCACATCGATCAAAGTACTACCCGTAGCTAGGAATGGCCTTCCCAAGATTATGGGAATCTTCTTATCTTCCTCGAAATCCAAGATAACAAAATCAGCAGGGAAGATGAGTTTATCAACTTTCACCAAGACATCCTCCACTATGCCTCTAGGATAAGTAATTGAATGATCGGCCAATTGTAACGAGATGTTAGTTGGCTTCGGATCCGGTAGACCAAGTTGCAAGAAAACTGACAAGGGCATGAGATTGATGCTAGCTCCCAAGTCACACAAGCACTTCTCAAAGAATAGATTACCAATAGTGCATGGAATAGTAAAACTACCCGGATCCTTTAGCTTTGGAGGCAACTTCTGTTGCAGAACGGCACTACACTCTTCCGTTAAGGCAACGGTCTCTAATGCATCAAGCTTCAACTTACGAGAGAGAATTCCCTTCATGAACTTGGCATAGCTTGGCATCTCTTCAAGAGCTTCCGCAAAAGGTATGTTAATATGCAACTTCTTGAACACCTCTAGGAACTTAGCAAACTTTTTATCTAAATTCTGCTTCTGGAGTCTTCTAGGATATGGAGGAGGAGGATAGATCTGAGTAGACTGATCCACTGAAGCTTTAACAGGTTCCTTGCTCTTCTCTTTATCACCATCTAGCTCATCCGCTACTAAGTCAGATTTTTCAAATTCAGGCATTGCAGATTTTTCCACTTGCTGATTCTGCACTTCTTCATCTTCTTTAGCGGTTGATTTAGGATCTGATGTAACCTTTCCCGATCTCAAAGTTACGGCCTTCACCTGCTCCTTGAAATCCCTCCTACCTGGATTTGCTTCTGTATCACTGGGAAGAGTTCCTTGTGGCCTACTACCTAAAGCACTTGCAATCTGTCCTATCTGAGTTTCCAAGAGCTTCTGACCAGCTTGTAGGTTCTTTAATGCTATCCACATCTCATCAGATTTATCATTAGATGATTGCCCCGCATGAGTCTGAGGTTGTTGCTGCTGAAATCCCGGAGGTTGATATGGTGCCCTATAAGGTTGTTGATAGCCCTGATTGTATGGCTTCGCTTGCTGATAAGACTGTTGAGTATTCTGATTGTTGCTCCAACTGAAGTTAGGATGATTCCGATTGTTGGGATGATAAGTGGCTGGAACTGGTGCAGCATGTCTTTGGAAATTACTCACGAACTGTGCTGATTCGGAAGAGATAGCACACTGATTCGTCTCATGTGCGCCCGCACATAACTCACAAACACTAGCCACCTGCTGAACTCCATAATTAGCAAGAGAATCCACCTTCATAGCAAGAGCCTTCAACTGAGCCGTAATCATTGAAGCTGTATCTACTTCCAAAACTCCTGCTACCTTGCCTTGAGAAAGCCTCTGGGTTGGATTCTGATATTCATTAGCAGTCATCATCTCTATAAGATCATAAGCTTCATCATAACTCTTCGCCCAAAGAGCTCCACCTGATGCTGCATCTAGTAAAGGCCTAGACTATGCTCCCAACCCATTGTAGAAACCATTAATAACCATCCAATCAGGCATGCCATGATGAGGACACTTCCTTAGCATCTCCTTGTAGCGTTCCCAAGCCTCACATAATGACTCACCAGATTGCTATTGAAATTGAGTCAACTGGTTCCTTATTGCTGCAGTTTTCGCCATAGGGAAGAATTTAGTAAGGAACTTCTGAGCAAGATCTTCCCATGTAGTAATGGAACCAGGTGGCAAAGAGTGTAGCCAGCTCTTAGCCTTATCCCTCAGAGAGAATGGGAAAAGCCTCAACCTGATAGCATCATCCGTCACACCATTACACTTGAAAGTGTCGCAGATTTCGATAAAGTCCCGAACATGCATGTTAGGATCCTCCGTAGAAGCTCCCCCAAACTGGACTGAATTCTGCACCATCTGAATTGTGCCCGGCTTGATCTCAAAGTTGTTCGCTGCAATAGCTGGTCTAACAATGCTAGACTGAATATCATTGAGTTTCGGCTGAGAATAGTCCTTCAAAGCCTTAGCTGCTGCTGCATCTGCCATTGCTACTGTAGTTTCAAATTCCTCTTCCTTATTCTCTATATTCTCTACATGACCGTCTTCTGCCAGTTTTTGTAAACGAGCTTGCGAACGTGTTTGCATACAAACTCAAGCACCTGAAACACCACGAAACAAACAAACTAAATAAGAATCCAAGTCAGTGAACGCTAACGACCACTGATGACAAGCACATAAACTAAAATAAAAACACCGATGATCCCCGGCAGCGGCGCCAAAAACTTGTTATGCAAAATTCACGCAAGCGCACGTTGTCACAAGTAATATATGATTAAATCAAGTTCGTTCCCACAGAGATCTAGAATGGTGTTCAATTCAATTAATATGCCTATGCAACAATGTATGGTTTTAATCCACTGCTAAGACAAATAACAAATTGGATTTTTATTAACTACTAAATTAATTATCAAACTAAAGATTAACTATTTAAAGAGATTTAAGTCGAATTACTAATATAAGAATAAAACATGGAATCCTAGTTTCATCATCTACTTCACTTAGAGTTGCAGCCTTTAATTAAAACATGCGATGGTTTTGATATCTGATCGGATAACACGAAAAGAGTAAAAGTTACCTCTCGGTATACTAGTACCAATCTACACATACATCCACAAAAGAGATAGAAGATGAATAGGCACCTATTATGTTTAGACCCTATATCTCTATAGAATTTGAAAACATAAAGGTTGAAGCACAAGTTATCCACTTAGATCACATAGGGTAGCATAATATCTCTATTCATGCCACAAATCATGATGATTACATCAACCTATCCTATGCTAGCATGGCAAGTTCTAAATCTCAAGATCCACTCTCGTTTAGCAAGAGATTAACATATTAGATGTTCGCGACACACCTAAATTCAATAAGCACAACCATACAAGGATATCAAGAATTCACCACACATAAATCTTTAAGGCATATAAACTACTAAGCTACATAGATAAATCCACTAGGATCCCATGACAACGATTAGCCCATAATTGAACCGTTCATCGTCATGGGATTTGATGAGAACATGATATAAAATAAGATATGAAAGAAAGAAGTAATAATATTAAAATTAAGAGTTGAGAAAACAAATCTATAATCCAACGTATACAAAAGATGAAGTAGATCTAGATCCTTGCTTGTCACGAGCGTTGAACCCTTCTCTCCTTTTCTCTCTTGCAGA
The DNA here is from genome assembly GCA_037693485.1 of Kitagawia praeruptora. Classification (NCBI taxonomy): domain Eukaryota; kingdom Viridiplantae; phylum Streptophyta; class Magnoliopsida; order Apiales; family Apiaceae; genus Kitagawia; species Kitagawia praeruptora. Next base: position 120,969,612 of record CM075352.1, read on the forward strand.
TCTTAGCTGGTTACAATAATAATGCTATGATAATCTGTATATATCTATTACAATGGTAGGATGTGTTTAAATAGGCTCTAAAAGTCTTGCCCAGCAAGAAAATACCCAAAATAGAGTTAAAACAAAATTTCTGCAAAAGACGTTTCCTAAACTGATTCTGTTTTTAAGGAAAATTCGTGGCTGACTTTTCTTCAGTTTTTCTGGAACGTTCCAAACGTAATTGGACCTCTGGACCACCTTAGAATGATAGAAAATCTCGTTATCTTCGCGTGGACTGCTTACGGGCTGAAAACAGACTTATAGAACTCAAGATATGGCCCAAACAGTGTAGACTGCGCAACCCTTCTTAAAAATCCGAATTTTAATCAATTAATTCCCAAAAAATAATGGAAGCATCCACCTTAGTCAACCTTCTCGTAAATCTGCACAACTAAGCAAAACACATCAAAACTACCAGAAACTTGAATCCAAGACAATCAATTTAAGCCGATTTAGAATGTTCCAAGTAGATATAAAATCCACTTATCAGTTGGATGGTTTGATGGTTCTATTGAAGGTTTCTTACTTTCTGAAACGAATATCGACCTCCAACTAAACATCGTTCAAGCATCGATTAGCACTGTGTAGTGCCGTCTTATGCCATTCAACGTCGTTTAACATTGATTGAAACGTCGTTTAAGCACTCCCAGGCAACTTGGAGCACCTGGCAAGCGAACAAGGAGCACTTGGCAGGCAACCAGGATCTCCTGGCAGCCGACCAGGTGCCACAGAGAGGGTCTGGCCGACCAGGATCTCCTGGCAGCCGACCAGGATCTCCCGGCAGCCGACCAGGATCTCCTGGCAGCCGACCAGGATCTCCTGGCAGCCGACCAGGAGCACCTGGCAGCCGACCAGGAGCCACGGAGAGGCTCCAGCTGACTTCCCGGCACCCATCTTGGCACCTCCCGTCGTTTGATTGGATCGTTTGATGGTTCTGTTGAAGGTTTCTTACTTTCCGTGACAAACATCGACCTTCAACTTAGCACCGTACAGAGTCGAATTAGCACCATGTAGTGCCGTTTTATGCCATTTAACGTCGTTTAACAAACATTGAAACGTCGTTTAAGCATCGTTTGACATTATTAAAGTCAACATGGATCTCCCGTCAATCTGCCGGTGAACAAGGAGCACCTGGCAGCTGATAAGTGGATTTTATATCCACTTGGAACATTCTATATCGGCTTAAATTGATTGTTTTGGACTCAAGTTTGTGTAGTTTTGATGTGTTTTGTGTAGTTGTGCAGGTTTGCAAGAATATCTAAGCTTTTGTCGTTTTTGGAGATTTAATTGATTAAAATTCGGATTTTCCGGGAAGGTTGCGCAGCTTATACTGTTTTGGCCATATCTGGAGTTCTAGAAGTCCGTTTTCAGCGATCTTACTGCCCACGCGAAGCTTGAGAGATTTTCTACAACCTGGGATAGGAAACAAGTGCAAGAAATATGCTGAATTAAATTGCGCACGTGATCTTGTTAAAGAAGGCTGGGAATTTACTGTTTTGCCCTTTTTCTAATTCTAATTGTATTCTGGGCAGTTTTGGGTACCTTCTTTAAATCCTAATTGTAATAGAAGGCAATTTCTTGCTAGGCAAGATTTGTAGAGCCTATATAAACATATCCTACCATTGTAAATCATAACAATTCATAGCTTTTAATCGTATCAAGGTACTTTCGATCTTCAATTCTTTCTTCAATATTATGTTTTCATTCATTATCATTATTATTTTGTTTTCTTCTTTAATTATGTGTAACTAAATCTTTAATCTGAGGATTGGGTAGTACTCCTTGGTATTCATGTGTGTTTAATTATCTGTGATTTTCTTGCTTTGCTGATCTGTTATTGAGGGCTTAACACAATTAGGGGAGTCATGAACCTTTGATTGGATTTTAGAGATTGTAATAACTTGGAAGAGGAGTTGCAATTTTAGTACATGATTTAACAGACATAACTCAAATATTTGATTGGAAGATTAATAGGAGAGTTGTGAGACTTATAATTCTTGGAGCTTAATAGTTTATGATTGTCTTTGATTGTATCACGGAAGTGACAATTAGGGTATAGTTGTAGACATTATATTGTATCTTGGAAGAGAACATTATAACCTTAGAAGAATTGTTTTCAGCAGAGTAAGAACGTAGACATCACATAGATATAACACCCCCAAACTTAAACCGATGCTTGTCCTCAAGCATAAATAATTACAACTAACTAACTAACTAGTACCACTTCCGTAGGTGATCACGGTTGCATTTGGCATATGCAACAAGCCCTTTAAACCCCTAGGCAGCCCTAGTGGACGAGTAAGGTCTCGTGAGGGCCTATAGCGAATGTACCCACAAAATCCATTTAACCTAATGCAATGCAATGCATGAATGCAACTAATATGAAGAATGCAAATAATCTAGTACTAATATCCTACCATACCTTCAGATCCTCTCATGCCATATCAACTTAAGAATCAAAGTAAATACGCAATGTCTTGGTGTCGAAAGTGCAAGTATTCACATAGTCTACTCAATGAACATGCATAAGTTCTCACAAGTCCATGTCAAGTGTAAGAATAAGTTAGTAAACATGCTAAGCCTACAAGAGCACATCTTTGAGACAAAACTCGGGATCTCATACGCAAAAACAAGCAAACACTCACAATCCACTCACAAAAGAATATTCACTCAAGAACAAGGGTAAGTGTATCACTCAATTCCAACAAAATCATAAACATGCTTGACATTTGGTATCAATCTAACTCTTAACACAACATACATCAATGACGATAATCAAAAGGTCTTTAATTGGGTTGTAACGGGGGATAGGGACAAGGTATGTCAAATAAGCCAAAACAGGTGAAGTGTCAAAAGCTAATAAATACCATACTGAACCATTCACAACACCCTATTTCCTCCCACATAAATTTTACTAAGAACACTCGACTAGTCGACTAAAGTAGGATCACAACAAACACAAACATGCTCTCATAATATTTTTTCTCTTTTTTTTTTTTCTTTTTTTCTCTTTTTTTTTTCGAGAGCTAAATAAAACAATAATATAAACAATAACAATGATCCCACAATTTATTACATATGCCGACTATCAAGTAAACAAACCCAATTTCAATATTTCCCCCAAAAGTATGACCAACAATAAACCCCTCCTTGCACACCTTATTACTCCCTTAAGCACTATACTAGCCTTTGACAATTTGGGTTCAAATTAATGTAAGGCCAATACAAGAAAAAGGTCTAGGCAAGTAATGTGGTATGTCACCGAAAGAATAGGATTAAGCTCAATGGGTTAACTAATTGATCATGTAAACATGGTGTGGTAATATGGGAAAATATGCGGTTATTCCTAATTGCCTTTATCATTTTAATCATCAAATAATGTCATGCGTTTCAAGAAAGACCTCAAACAACTGCTAGCAATGCAAACAATCCGTGGACACTCAAGCAAACGAATAAATTGCAAATTAGCAATAAGCAATAAGGCTCAAAATCTCACTTGGTGGAAAAACATACTCAATCCCAAGCAAAAATCTCTCTAACGCACCGACTTGTATTCAAAGCATGCAAACTAAATCAACTTGCACATATTCATGTCCTTCTAATTACTTACAACATTCAATAAGTCTACTAGCTTCAACTTACTAGTGTATGTGTGTGCACAAGAACAAAGCATATCACTTCTCAATCAAAAGCGTCAACAACACAAAATTCCTATCAAGCATGGGTGCAAATGCAAACTACTATGAACTCACATGAATACAAAAAAAAAACAGAATGTCCTATATGAAACAAACGTAGATAACACAAACATAAATGAATAATTACTACTACTAATATGCAAAGCATGAAATCCTATATGAAAAAATAATACAACAACAACTTGCTAATCCCTCAAACCACCCCCAAACTTAAAATATTCAATGTCCGCATTGAATGGAAGTAATACAAGGGATAGCGGAAAACATACCTAATCGTCCTCCTCCTCGGATGAATCATGCGGGAGACGAAAATTTCAGAACACCAGCACCACCTCTCCCACGAGTAGGAGCAAAAAGAATCAATACCCAACTCACAAGAAGCTCCACCAATAATTACTAAGCAATATCACACCAAACATAGCCCAAATTCCAAGAATAATACAAAATCCCAATTTACAAGAACACAAATTCGTAATAAAAATAAGATTAGAGAAAAGATTTACCCAATACGAATCGAAGAGGTGAACTTGCAATTAATTCCTCTTTAGAATTGAATTTTTAGAGATTTAAAAAAAATAGAAGAGGAATTGGATTTGTATGTATAGGTGGGTATATATATTTGGGGGAAAAATAATAATAATAAAAATAAAAATAAATAAAATAAAATATGAAATAGAAGATGGATTGGGAATAATTTGGAATTAATATGGGACTATAATTAGGATTTTAGGTGAAGAAAATAATTAGAAAAGAGATAGGAATTGATTTAGGAGATGAATAATATTTAATATATATATATATATATATATATAACACATAACATTCATGGACAAACTTACCTGGACAGAAGATTTGTGAGATGCGGCGCACATCTGGCGCACACGCGCGGGAGGCTACTGCATAGTCTGGGCGCACCTGCGCTGGAGGAGGCATGATGCGCAGGCGCCATCGGCGTGTCTGGGCGCTTCTGCGCGGCTGGCTGGCGCATGATGCGCTGGCGCATTCTGAACATCTTTTTTTTTTTGAATGAAAAAGTAAAAATCCTTTGCTACACCAAGGTACAAAAATGCTTGGGTTGCCTCCCAAGAAGCGCTTCTTTAACGTCAATAGCTTGACGTTACTTCCTCAACTCATGGTGGTTTCAAAAGAATAACTGAACCATCTTCAACAGACAAACCATTCATACGAACGTTGACATCCGGTTTGCTTGATTTCCATAAATCTCTTCCATCAGATTTCAACTTGATTTTAATACCCAACAGCCAAATTTTCTTCTTTTTCTTCTTCACACCTCTAAGATGCTTCTCCGACTCAACCGGCTGAACAAAAATTTCTTCTTCCTTATCATCGGTTTTCCACCTTCGCAACACGTTATCATGCCCCTCTTCAAAATCACTAGCTCATTATTCAAAAGGACATACCTCAAATTAGCAGGTAGAGGTTTAAGTTCCACCTGTGATGCCTCTGAAAGTGTAAAAACCATCTCAACTTCTGTGTCTCGAACAACAATTTCTTCTTCTTCTACTAGATCATCTAACACCCGTTCTGCTCCCAAGAAATGTTCATTTTCGAGCTGCACAATTTCATCAACTATGTCAACAGTGAAACAAGTTGCTCCAAAAGGAGGCATCTTCATTACTTTGTTCAGATCAAATTCCACTTTGTCCTCTCCAACATTCAATGTCAATTTTCCAGCTTTAACATCAATTGTAGTGCCAGCAGCCAACCAAGGAGCACTTGTCAGCCAACCACTTGTCAGCCAACCTTGGATCAAAAGATTCAAGCATAGTTCAAGAGCAAGCCACTCAATCAACATTCCAAAATGGTGATTGAAAAGTTCAAAGTAATTCTATTTAAGATCAGGCAAGCGTAAAACCCTTGAAAGGAGTTAGAAGCTACCTCATGGAAGGTCTGAGACCCATAACAATCAACTAAGGATCTTCTTGAAGCCTTGGCCGAGTGAGGGTGATGATCAGGTTTTAAGGATGATGTTCGAAACGTGATGTTCAATCAAGAACCAACCAACCAATCTCCCGAGGAGGCCATTGGCCGATTGAGGTTGATGATCGAGTCCTGAGCTTGATTATCAAGTCTTAAAGTTGATGTTCATAGCCTCACCTTGATGTTTGAAAGGTGAAAACGAAGCCGGAGCTTAGGCCGGGGCAAAAGCCGAAACCGGACCTTTCAACGTTGTTTGGGCCATATCTTGAGCTCCGGGTATCAGATTTGGACGATCTTACAGTTCACGCAAAGCTCATGGAGTTTTATACCACCTTGGAAGGTCCCTAGCCGACCAGGACCTCCTGGCAGCCGACCAGCTGCCCAGGAAGGGGTCTGGCCGACCAGCTCTCTTGTCAGCCGACCTCACACTGTTTGGGTCATATCTTGAGCTTCGGGTATCAGATTTGGGCGATCTTACAGCCCACGCGAAGGTCACAGAGTTTTCTACAATCTTGGAAGGTTCCAGCTAACAGGGAGCACCCCCTGGCCGACCAGGATCTCCTGGAAGCCGACTAGGAGCACCTGGCAGCCGACCAGGTGTCATAGAGGGGGTCTGGCAGCCGACCAGGATCTCCTGGCAGCCGACCAGGATCTCCTTGAAGCCGACCAGGATCTCCTGGCAGCCGACCAGGAGCACCTGGAAGCTGACCAGGACCCTTGTCGGCTGACTAGCTGCCCGGAAGAGGCTGCAGTTGTCCAGAATCTCCTCCGATTAGCACAGATAAGTGCCGATAAGCACCGATTAAGTGCCGATAAGCACCGTTAGTGCCGATAAGCACCGATTAAGTGCCGATTAGCACTTAATGCTTGCTCAGAGATTACCAAAGATAAATACAAGGTTCCAAAGTTAGTTATCAGACCTTCCTGGTTTTCTTGGAATCCTTTACCTTGATCAAGGATGCCCCTGGATTCCTTGATCCTCGGTTGAGATTCAAGGTTTGTTGTTAGCCTTTCATGGCTTAAGTGGCCACATGTGGCCTAATTGTTCATCTTATCTTACATCCAAGGTCCTTTATGGACTTTAAAAACTTATTTGGTTGTGCTGTAACCTAACTCTTGACCCTTCGGGGCTTTGGAAGACTAGGCCTGCACCTCTTGATATTGTTTTTTATGCTCCATCAAAATAGAGCTATGGTCAGATATAGGCTCGTCATTCTTGTTCTGAAACTTACTTCCTTCTCGAGGTACTATCTCCTGCCCCCCGATTTCTTGGTTGCCAATGGTACATTCAACCACGAAGTAAGTTAACGCCTTAGCCTCAATGGTTGTCCTCTGATGGCCCTTCTTGGTGTTCCTTACCTCTGCGGACATCCATGTCTTCAATCGGAAGGACATGCCCCCCCCCCGAATCCATCAGGCCTTAACGAGGCTACATAACAGCTTCGTGCCATCTTTTGATCACCTTTATGTTCTCCAACACCATTCCTGGTTGGGAACTTGATCTTCGTATGATAAGTTGAGGCAACATCCTTGAATGCATGAAGTTCAGTCCTTCCGAGGATAGCGTTGTACGTTGAAGCCGCCTTGATTACCAAGAAGTTCAACATCTGAGTGGCCTCCTTGGCCTCATGTCCAATAGTTACAGGCAACTGAATAGTCCCTAAAACTTTGGATTCTACTCCATTAAATCCATATATAGGCATGTGATTGAGGGTCAACTGAGAATCAGTGTATCCCATCTTCACAAACGCATCATGAAACAGAATGTCAACGGAAGCACCATTGTCTATCAAGACTAGCTTCACCTCTGAGTTTCCAATCAAAGGAGTTATTACCAACGGGTCATCATGGGGGAACTTCACCCCTTCCAAGTTTGAATAATCGAATCTGATTTCTACCTCAGTTCTTTCAAGCTTCGGTGTTTCTCCAACAATGTGCATTACCTCTCTAGCATAAGCCTTTTGAGAGCTCTTGGTTGTCCCAGCCGCTATCGGGCCTCCCGAAATCATATGGATACTGGCCCTCGGGGCTGTGGGTTGTGATCTTGATCGTCATCCCTTTTATAATCTCTAATTTGATTACCACGATCTTCACCCTTAGTGAAGTGGCTCAGTTTCCCTCTACGGATCAAAAACTTGATCTCCTCTTTGAGTTGCTTGCAATCGTCAGTGTCATGTCCCACATCTCTGTGGAATATGCAATATTGATTCTTGTTTCTTTTTGCGGGATCACCCCTGAGTGGCTTCGGCCATAGGAAATCCTTATCATTCTCAATGTCCAACAAGATTCGACTCCTAAGAGTATTCAACCTTACATACTCAGTGAACCTTGGTGCTTGGTTGTTCGTAGGGGGAGAGTTAGAGTCTTTGCTAGTTCGGGGATACTTGTCCCTAGCATCGCCCTTCTCTTATTGGAGTTGTCATTGTTCCAATTGCTAATGTCAGATGTATCTTTCCTCATGCTGTCTTCACCCTTAATATACTTGCTTGCTCTCGGATGGAGCTCAGTTATGTCCTCTAGGGGCTGCTTGGCTAACGACATCTTAAAATAAATGTTGGTCGTTATATGCTATAAGGCCACCATGGCTATCTTGTCCTCTAGATCAAAGATACCCAATGTCTCCTTGGTGAATCTCTTGATGTAATCCCTCAAGTTTTCACTCTTCCCTTGCACTACGTTCATAAGAGAGGCAGAGCTTTTCTCGTGGATTCCCCCACTAATGAACTGGCTGATGAAAGCATTGCTTAGCCCTTCAAAAGAGCAGATAGAGTTTGGGGGAAGACGGCTATACCAACGCTGAGCCATCCCGGCTAAGGTCTGAGAAGACGCCCTACACTTAAGAGCGTCACTTACTGGTTGTAGAAGAAGTGCATTTGAAAATGTTCTCACGTGATTAGCGGGATCACCCGTTCCATCATAAGCCTTTATAGTAGGCATCTTAAACTTCCTAGATATGTGAGCATTCATCACCTCCTCAGTAAACGGGGCTGTGAGATCATCAGGATCTCCGAGTGGCATCAGATCCTTGGGGTTACGCCTTGGGGTTTCCACCCTTGTTGTTTTACCAGTTGAGGCATCAACCCTTTTCTGTCTCCTTGATGACCTCTCCAAGTTTATAATGGGAATCCTCCCTGTGGTCAGAGGGGGTTAAGTGTGATTCAATCTAGCTTGTTCCCTCGCTATATCTTCCTTCAACTTTAAGATCTCGGCCTCATAAGCCTTGATCCTTTTAGCAGTTTTCAAAGGGGGTCCATCATGGATGGTTTGAGTCCTCCTTTGAGGCTCTCTACTAGCACGTCGCCTCCTCGGAGCTTCATCGCGATCATCATAATCATATGACGAATCATTAGTATAAGGGCTAGAGTACCCGTCATATTCTCGATCTTGAATCTGCAAGGCATGACCACTTGGTCTTGCACCTTGAGTAGCTGAAGGGTAGTTAGACAGACCATACCTCGGGTTAGTATTCAAGGGGAGATCCGTAGTGTGGATCTGTACCCCTGGTGGTGGATTGTTCGGATCAAAGAGAGGGGAGACCACCTTCTGGAAAGGGTTGGTTCCTTGTCCTGCCCGATCGATCAGAGGTAATGTACTCTCAGCATGGGGGATCCCCCCTGGTTGTTGAGAAACTTGGGATTGGGTGATGACAGCTGATGCTGGGGGAGCCTGTTGGATGATCGCCCCTGATGCTGGGGGTGCCTATTGGATGATCGCCCCTGATGCTGGGGGTGCCTATTGGATTACCGCCCCTGATGCTGGGGGAGCCTGTTGGGTGACGCGTGAAGCAGAGCTGAGAGGTACGGCCTCAGTTACAACTGGTGTTGTTCTTCGTGTTTGAACCATGGTTGATGTTGTTTTCCCACAGACGGCGCCAAATATTGTGGAATAAAAACTAGGTTATCGAATTGCGGTTAGGGTTTTTGTGTATTAATTGCTAAGGGAGATTGAGCTTCGAGCTTTAATGGCTGTTTCCGTGTATCGAGACTAACCGGTCCTCACAGAGTGCCTACGTATCTCGTATCGAGAATCAAGCCAAAAACGTAGTTCTAGGTGATGGTGCCCTCGAGGCTATGGAGGCGAGAACTCACCTAGGACGCAGTGGCTTGCATGTCCTTATTCGAGGATTAAGCCAAAACGTTATTGACGCCTAGAGTTCTACCCAAAAACGTTGTGGATGAGAATGAGGGGTAAGACCCTTATATAGGCTGAGAAGCCCTAGAATTATGGTAGGATTCGGATACTTGGTGGGCAAGCCACTGCCTTGAGGAAGGTTCTAGACTCCTTCCTTGTAGGAGTCTGTTTCCTTGTATGACTGTATGCCTTGGAGGCTACTCTTTATAGAGATAATATCCTTATTTGACTTGTATTTCCCAACTGTTAATTACCCCTTAATATTAATTACGAAATTAATATTTAATTAGGGTTTTGGGCCCTCTTAATGGGCTTCATACTTGGACCGAGCTAGGTCTAACTAATGCAACATTAATTGTGTCTTTAGGGCTTATTTTTAGCCCATATCAAATACGCAATTTAAACATGCGTTTATAAAAAAAACTAAAATTCGATGTGTTCCTTGTTGGGCCTGTGAAGTTTACAATAGAAACGCATTTGGATGATGCGTGAGTACATTAAAGACGCATATAAATAGGGTGTTAGGATCATTCACGCATTTTCAAGATGCGTTTTCAATTTTATTTTATTTTTGAAAAAATATTTTTTGTTTTAAATTTAAAAATTTATAAAAAAATGTATATTAAAGATGCGTTTTCAAAAAACGCTAGAAAATAAAGCATTTTTGCGTGATACAAAGGACCATTTTTTGAAATTTTAATATTTTGGACCATTTTTGTTCAATTTGTAATAAAAAGGGCCAACATCCCCATCACGAAGTACACCCCGAATTGGCTTTTTTAATTCAACCTCATAGTCATTTAACTGCGCCATATGTTGGTTCCAACGGTTTTGGCCTTTGGCCCCTCGTTTTTTATGTTATATTTGAAAGGCAAAGAAGAAAGGAAAACTACTAATTAGTTGTCCTAATCTCATAGTAGGCTAGCTGCACAGGGGTGCCAATACAATTGAAAATACAATTGAAAGATCAGTATCAATGCAAGTACTTTTTTAGCACATCCTGAACAAGCTCGCCACAGTGTGCTTCAGCACTCAAATGTTTTTGTATGTTTCTAGAGTCAAGGGAGAAGAAATAGGTTGAATATGCTCCTTTATCTGGACTTGTAAAAAAAACCCCAATAACTGGCCTAAACTAATTGCCAGGGTATCATACCCTATGGATTACGAAAGAACGAAAAAGTAAGTCACCGAGATGGCATTCTGACCAACCTCTTCAATAGTGTACTCCAACACACGATAGAGTCTATGTCTGTGTAGTAGCAGCCATCTCTCGTAGCATTGGTCTCGATAAACCCCAATTAACCGTAAGTCAGGCCCCTTCGCCTCTCGGAAGCGAGAAAACGAGCAGCAAGCTGAAAAAAAAAAGCCCTGCCCGATTCATGGATCTCTCGGTTCGAGAAATCAAAATAAGAGGATCGAACCATCTCTTCTAACTCTTTTTAAAATTGGCACCACTTTGTAAATAAATAACGAAAACAGAATATAATGTTATGTGGCTTATCTATAGGGTTAAATGGCAGTTAGGTCACTCAACTGACTGGAAACTTTCAGTTTGGTCATCCAATTCAAAAAACTTTTAATCAGGTCACTTAACAAATAAAAACTTTCAGTCTGGTCACTTAACAAATAAAAACACATTAAATGACTTGATTTTAACGTGTTTAATGACCTGACTAAAAGTTTTTAACGTGTTTAATGACCTGATTGAAAATTTTTATTTGTTAAGTGACCTGATTAAAAACTTTTTGAGTTGGATGATCCAACTGAAAGTTTTGAGTCAGTTGAGTGACCTAACTGCCATTTAACCCCTTATCTATATGCTGGATTAATTAAAAGTTTCTGTTACAACCAGTGTTTCAATTCTTATAAAATCAACGGAAACTGCTAACATACAGACTTACATGATGTATCAAATCTAGTAAGTTGATGATGCCAATACTAATTGAGGAGAATAACTTCACACAACCCCGATAAGTTTAAAACATCTGCTGGTTATACTACAGGAACTAAATACACCAAATACTCTTTGGCTGATCTACTTCCATTTCATTCGCTAATATATAACTGTCTCTTGACGCATAATGTGTGTCATCTTCCACACTCTTATAAACCAGACAAATTTGTGAATCGGGCTGCTGCATGTCCTCTTTGAATGTGGCAGTTACATAAAGTATAATGTCCATGTCATCGTAGGATCTTTTAATATTGTCAGCATGCCGGGATTTCTTCCATCTTGCCAGCCCCATGGTATCATCAGCCGACTGAAATTGTGCCCCTCGTAATCTTATCAGGAGTTTCTTAAATTCTGCTGCATCAATTGGTTGGCCATTATAAGAGACTTTCACGCCTTTCAAAATTATTAAACCTTCTAAACACAAGGAAACAATATCTTGATCAGCAGGGAATACTTTCAGGATAGTCCAAAAGGGCTCAATACATCTACTCCTCAAGTCTCTGTCCGTACAAAGAAAATGATGCATCAAATTTTGAATATATAGATAGAAGGATGTTACAATATGAATATATGTAAAAGGATTAACACTAGAACATACTCAATCCGATCAGGGCCAACACCATGTATTGCATTTGAAATTGCCCAAGCTGCCTCCTTTTTTACATCAAGCAGCTTATAATTTTCCACAACCCCGCAGAGACACTCAATCAACCCAGAATCAATTACAGCCTATCGAACTCAATCAAAAAGATTAAATAGATGCTATTAAGTATATGTCCATGCACAGATTATGGACATAATTGGGACTTGAAAAAAATTCAAAAAGTAAAATAATGTTTTAAACCGCATAAAATGTATCAATTTACATGCAATCAGAATAATTTGTATTTTTTGCAATAAATTAATAAATTCAACACTAACCATTATATGATTTTCTTTTCCAGCGGTTATGTTTGAAATTATCCAGCAAGCACTCTCCACAAAATCCCTTTCTTCAAAACATAACACATGCCCAAGGATCTGCAGTGCATCCTTCTTTACAATTATAACCTAGAAAGCAAAAGGTTAAAAGGATAGATCACAGAACACACCATAACTATGGTGGAAATCAAACAGCATCCAAATTCCAAACACAAGCTAAAAGGAACAAGAAATGGGAACCGACAAAAAAAAACACAAATTCTTTTATTGACATATTGTCCTGTTACATCCACAGTCTTTGGAGAATGAGAACCAACTACATAGCATCTTTAGTAGAAAATCAAGCACAGTACACCTTTATTTCTATCTTACACACAACAGCCCACAGCACGAGGAAGTTTAGCTGGATTTATTTTTGACTTTAAATATAAATGCTTTCTTCGGTTCCCAAGAAAAATCATGCATTTAGGATTTTGTTGTAAGAATAAGCAATTATTTTGCCAAAAAAGTGTAGGCAATCAACCTCATAAAAAGTGGACCCAAACACAGTAACAACTTACTGGCCAAAAGAAAATAGAAAGCAAAAGTATGTAACAAATCAGCACTATGCTGACCAGCTTAAATAGGTATAGCCTTCTTATTTACCAAGAAAGAATAGATGTAGCATCTTCATTCAAAGTCAGTTTGCATTCTTCAGCATTACATCCTGAATAAAAATATTTCTCAAATCATTCCAAGACTGATATCTAAACCCTTGCATTCTTTTTGATATTTATATTACGATTTAAGTTTACTGATTGACTTTTGGGAGGTAGCGGTGGGGGTATCCAGAAGGGCTTTTAATAAAATTAAAAGTGAAGAGCATTATATGTACCAGCACTTTGGCAGTCAAAGTTGACACATTTGCAATACTCGCATACTACAGGTTAAAAAGTATCATTACTTATACAGTTATACTGAATTCTATTTTTTGTTAAAATATGACGTATCATATATTCTTCCCCACCCCATGGGTATTTTCGCCTACATATTTTTAAACTTACTTTGACAGTCACATAATTACAATAAACTAAGTGGCATTCTTGCATATATATATCCTACCTTGAATTAACATAAATACCCCAGTATTTTGTGCTACAAAAGGTTTTAACCATCCATGAGGTCATCATGTCAACCCTTTCTCCCTATAAAAAGAATAATTAGTTAATTTTATATGATATTTTATACAATGGCAAAAGACTCTTTTGCCCTGATGTTAAGCAATATTTGAAGTTTTAAACTTTTGGATAGAACCTATAACTATAACAGGAAGTGATGTTTGCTACTCCAAAAAGTGCCACTCAGGAAAACTGATACAGTAAAATAAGTACATTGAAAGCTTTTGCAATCTAGAATCCCTGTGCTATAACTTCCAAAACTTCTAAGGGAATAGTGAATTGGTTTTCAATATTTATTGTGCCATTTTATCAGACAATTCTGCAAACTGCAAAATCAAAATAAAAACCTTCAACCGAACAGTTCCTATAGGCTACATTCCTTTTTCCTTGAACAAAAGTACTGACTTTAAACAAAGAGGTAAAAAAATTCATGAAGTTACAATTCATCAATGGCACACATCAATACATCTAAACTACTCCCTCTGTCCCCCTTGGTTCTTTACCTTGGGGGACATAATTCTGGCACGGATTTTAAGGTGCAATTTGTGGATAGTTTCATAACTTATTTTTTAAATTTTCTTTTTGTGTATAAAAATAGAATTGTTCTATTTTTATACAAAAAAAGAAAATTTAAAAAATAAGTTATGGAACTATACTTTTTAGGAGCCTTAAAATGCGTGTCGAACAGTGAAAAAAAACTGTAAAGAAATGGGAGGGACAGAGGGAGTATAATATAACATCTGAATGAAAAATATTTTGTGATCACTTATTAGTTTTTGGTTACCATGTATTAATATATGGGAAAATAGTTTCTAAAACTCACTATAGAGAACTTCTTAACTGGTTCACCATAAATACTTAAGTTATCGTTTTTAGTACTTGTCAATACGATATTATAAATTTCATTCTATCTGAAATAGGGGAGTATCATTTTTATAACAATACTTGCTTTATTTTGTAAGTTTAATAATATAGATTTGTTATTGTATTCAGCTCACAAATTCATTATTGCAAGGCACGATAATGGTTGAATTTTTTTTCCCTATTTTTGTATAATCTTCACATGCATCCTTCATCGTTCAAAAAATAACAAATTTATTTACTTTTACGCTCGCACTAATAAAAACCTTTCCAGTGAATTCTAGAAACTCCAAGCCCATATAAATGTATAGGACACGCTAATAGATGGTCTTTGTATTATGAACTTCAAAAAAAAATCAGTGTATTATACATGTTAATATTACAATATTCTTTATATGGTAATTCCTAATTAAGACTGATTGACATAATATTATTCTTTGAATGTTAAATCTATTTAGAATTCAACCCAATCCTAGATATTAGTCAGCTTATATAAAATATGTGTTAAAACTTAAAACATAGAGTTAAGTTAGAAGTATAGGCTATCCATAATATTATAACATTAAAAAAATGGATTTTCTCATATTGATGGATATTTAAATTTAATACGTATATATATATAGGCTAAAGTTCATATCTAAGGGGAACCGAGAACTTAATCTCAAATAGACTAGTTTCTCAACTATTAAGGTTCAATTACACGGACTGTTTTCTTTTGGAATTGTGCACATTCAGAACTGTTGCTTGTCCGTTGGGGGCATCGAAACGGATAAACATCTGGATTGTGCGTATAGCCAGTGGGTTTTGAAGGGTCTGCCTTGCTTAATGTCTCTATAGTAGCTTCTTCTTGGGTTGATCTTCTGCAGTCTTGGAGCTCTACTGATAGCCCTCCCCGTCAAGCCTTAGCTTTGCTTGCGGCTCAGGTTTTTGCCTATCATATATGGCGGGAGAGACGCTCGTGCTCACGATGGGGGCTGTTTTGGCCCTGCTAAGCTGCTAGATGGAATCCTCATTGACTTCAAAGCTAGACTGAGTAGCTCTAGATGGTTTACTACCTTGGACTGTATAGATGAATTTCATAGCTACTTAGTTGCTTAATGGGTCTTACCCACCGTTTTTGTTTCTTTCTATTCTCTATCTTCCTTTGTAGATTAATTAGAGATAGTCCCATCTATGGCTTGTCATAGAGCAAGGGTCAACCCCTCTATATTCTCTCTTTTTTAATATATTTATGCAACTTAGCTATTAAAAAAAATAAGATTATCTAGGTATCCACTTTAGTCGCTTCACTGCACAAGATTGATAAATGTTAGTGATGGATAAGAAACAAGCTGATCAATTAGTTTCTAAAAAGTCATAGTAAAGAACATATTAGAAAATATATGTTCAAGGACATTGTAGATAAAATACTAATATTACTCAACATACTAATAATTATGGTTCCCCAAGTTTCCATCTAACGGACTTCCCATTAAAACCGAACCTTGTCTATATTACAATATTTTATTATTTTAATATTATTTTAATAGTATATTACATTTAATTATATCCTAAATATGGACATTTTAATACTTAGAAGGGTATTAGTTTGATATGTCCCAAATTAACAAGTCAATTATAAATATGTCCCTTTTTATTGAATAATTATAAATATGTCCCATGATTAAATTTAACTCACATATAACTTATATACATATAATTATAAATATATTTATACTAAATTAGACTACAATACCCTTCTTTTTCCCTCCCTATCCTGCTCCTGCCCCTGGCCCCGCAGGGGCACTTCAACCTGCAACTCCCTACCAAACCTGCTGACAGACAATAAACTCAGCTACATGAAACTCTGTATTTTTTAATAACGTAATTAAATTCTAGATGGCCAAAGACATACAAGTTTTGTTGCTACTATACTTTAAAAAAAATCATAATTTCAGCATCAGAAAGAGGGACTCAGTCTTAATCATAGTAAATCACTTACAAAATCCCTCATGTCACCATTGTCATACATACCGTCTTTTACCGATTTTCAATACATATATGTTATGTACATTTTATGTGCATGAATGATGAGTATCTATATGGCACTTAATGTTATATTGTTTGTTACTGTTATCAGTACTTACTAAGCATTTGTGAAAACGTAACATATTATAATTATTAATAAGAGGATAAAATTGTCTTTTAAGAATGTGTGGTTAGTTATTTAATCATGGTTACAACAAAAAATAGGACAAATAAGAAAAATGGGATATATTTATAATAACAAATAAAAATAGGACATAATTATAAATGACACTTTAAAATGGGACATATTATAAAAAAAAACCCTACTTAGAATCCTAGTACACTATAATTACCTATCTCAATTTCATCACTGCTCAAACTTTCATTCGTTACACCTATAACAGATTTCATTTAAAATTACAAGGCATTATTTATATTTAATCTCCCTAACATAATAATATTACCTTTTTATCTAATTAAATGTTAAATTTTGTTATAACATTAACTATTATACAATTTCAAAATGTTGTTTAATATTCGATAAGATGGTTAATCAATGATACGTTCCTAAACATAATTTCCTAAAACATGTAATTATATCCTTTCTTGTAAATTCAGTATAAATCCTAATTGTAAACAAGAGAAACTATCTTTCTTAATTTTGCTTGTGTTCATGTCATTCTCCTTTTTTGGACAAAAATCAACCTCAAATTCTTGTAAAGGGATATTATCATGCAAGAACACAAGGGCATGAATTTGAGGTATCTCTTAGTATAAGAACATAATATAAGATCATGGTAAGACCTACCTATAACAATTAAAAGTTTCAGATGAGCTGGTTACTTAACATGGTATCAGAGCTCTGGTTGGCGGGAGACTCAAGTTTGACTCCCTACCACCCCAACATTCTCAATATTTAATATGGACACGAAGGCAAATTTATTTCCCAAAGATGGGTGCTCGTGATCCACTCTTCGAACCAAAAATAGGCTTTCGAGTGAATGGGAGTGTTAAATATAATATAAGATCTTGGTAAGACCTTCCTCTAACACCTATTAGTTGGTTTCTTAACACTTAGTCTTGGTGCAAGAAATAAGAGAAACAGATTCCTAGGAACTCAACATGAAAAGCAATATATTTTTCCACTACCCATTGTACTTCAATATTTAAACCTTTAAGACTTCTTATACACTTTGTAACTTCTCATTTATTTTTCATAATTTGAAAATCTACACCTATATGTTTTTTTCCCAAGCATTTGGCGACATGCGCCTAGTTTCTTCAACATGCAATCAGTAATATTCGAACTAAAGTGATTGTATGGCATGAGCCTAGTTTCTTCGACATGCAATCAGTAATATTCGAACTAAAGTGATTGTATGGCAATTCTTTTGCATCTCATGGTTGATAAAAGGCAATGGCACCAAAGCCACGTTGCCATCGCAATAAGGCATTCATCACAGAATATATTTCATTTTTTCTTCTCAATTCAATTCTTATATGTTGCCCATTAAAGTATCTCCAATGGAGGCACCCTTTAGGGGTTCCAAACGTTGCCAACTTATTAAAAACAATAATGTTTTATTTCACTTTATCCCTCCTACCTCCAACAATTGGCACCCCGTACAATGTGCTTAAATGGTTCCCACTTAATTAAATAAGACAAATAAAGAAAAGAAAACCCAAATAAACCAAAGTGGGTATGAGCGATATATACTTTTAATACAAGGATTTGTGTTTTATCCAATTTGAGGAGGCGCCAAGAGGGTGCCCAAAGTTGACAACTTCTCTTGTTATCCTTTTGGGCACTCTTGCAGCCTCCAATAGGTAGGCACCCAAGAGTGTCATGCCACAAAGATGTTAGTACCCCACAAAGATGTTAGTACCCTTCTTGGCACCCCTATTGGAGATGCTCTCATGTAGATGTTGGCACCCATCTTGGCACCTTCTTGGCATCCCTATTGAAGATGTTCTCATAGGTAAAAAATTTGTAGTTCATCAACAATTCATGTGGTATAATAATATACTTGAATATCACGTGTTAATGACCAACATAAAGTGATTCTCCAAGAACTCGGATTTATCTTCTAGATAACACATATCATCCATCAATTTCAGAATTTCAGATTTTATACATAGACATCAAGATGCGAATGAAAGTGAACATAAAAGACAACTGTTATACATGTTATTAACCAGTAATGTGTAATTAGTGTACTGGAACACTAATAAATCCAATGTAGGATTGTAGGTTCTAGGGTATTAAGCTTATTTGTATCAGGAACTGCTTGCTCCTGAATAGTTATTTGATTATTTTTGGTGTTTTTTGTATGTTAATTGATAGGGAATGTAGAAATAGGAGAGGAACAGATAGATATAGCAGATTTTGAAATAAAAACAGAGATTAGGCAGAATTAGAGAGGAATCAGAGAAATTGTGACAGTTAAGAGATAAATCTTAGGTAAGAACTAAGAAGATAGCCAGAGATAGAAACAGTAGAGAGATGGGAGGGAGAAGTTGGTGGAACAAAGTCCCATTTCATATTTCATCAATTCATAATGCATAATAGAAAATACAACTGATCGATCTATTTACAGACTCTACTAACTTGTAACTACTTCTGAAAAGACATAAATGACCCTGCCACAATACTCACTATTTATTACTTAATATCTTACTACTGGTAACGACTAATACTAATATATGCCAGTCTTGACAATATGTGATAAGCCTAATTAGTTATGGGTCTTTTCCCATCATGATGGATATTTTTGTCTGCCAAAATCTCCCTCGATTTCAAAATAATAGTCTTTACACAACTTTCGGATAAACCCGATTACTTACGAACCTCTATTGGTTCGTTAATATTTATTTCGTTCATGGTCCTACATTACATTTATTCAAATATTGTTGTAACTAAAACATGAATCCTGAAAGTCAGATGTACATAAAATCAAAAATTGTTGCTGATGAGTAATATGTGGAATGGCATGGATATAATCTGCAAGTAGCTATGTTGCATGGACTAGCGTACAGAGTCTAAAAAACAACCCTGATCCGAGTGCAATGATGTCGGACAAACGTGAGAATTATAACCTTCGATGACTGAAACGCAAAACAATCTTTATGGAATGAAAGCGAGAATTTCATAAATCTGTATGTATACTAAACAAAAGGTAACTAATAATGAATAACCTCTTCAACATAACAAATAAGACAATAAAAACCATATATGATTGGGCGAGTTCGGGCAAAAACTAATAATCTAAATTAACATCATAATAAATACTTATATAGCAATACCCCACCTATGAACTACTCCCTCAGGCCCATATTATGCAACTCGTTTGAATTATGCACAGACATAAAGAAATTTTTTAAAAAAAATTGTTCCGGGAATAGTTTACTCTCATTTAGTTTGTTGGTCTAGAAAATTCAAATATGTGTGCAAATAAGAAAGATAAAGAGAGTGAAAAATAGCATTTATTATAGAGTAAATTGCACTTTGGTGGCTTGTACTTTAATTTTTTTGCACTTAGATGGCCAACTTTTAAAAGTGAATACTTTGATGGCTGTAGTTTAATTTTTTTGCACTTAGATGACCAACTTTTCAAAGTGAACACTTTGATGACTTACCTTTTTGTTATTTAGCACTTTGGTGACCAAAATAGCGTCAAAATAAAAAAAACTTGGTCATCAAAGTGTTAAACAAAAAAAAGGTAAGTCATCAACGTGTTCACTTTTAAAAGTTGGTCATCTAAGTACAAAAAAATTAAACTACAGCCATCAAAGTGTTCACTTTTAAAAGTTGGCCATCTAAGTGCAAAAAAATTAAAGTATAAGCCACCAAAGTGCAATTTACTCTTTATTATATTCTAGGAAACATAAATTAAGTACAGGAACTCTCAGTTTGTTTTCAAATAAGGGTATAGAAGGAAAGTAATGTATATAGAAGGTAACATGAACACAATTTTGGGACAAATTAAAATGGGAAGACAGACAAATAATATGGAACAGAGAGAGTAATTAATTTCTCTACACTAAATATAATCATACTATTAAATAATAATATAAAATTCTCATTTATTTAACTTGAGTTCCCACTTCCCTTCAGTCCGACTGGATAATTTTAACAATTGATGAGATGCGACCTTCATATTATTTTGGACAGATTTAAGGACACATCATAGCTTTTGATGAACAAGTATCTGGTGCATTCATAGGTGACTAGTCCCTGTTGTTTCACTACTGCACTCAAATTGCAATAGAACAAAAAAGCTGGTAGTCTTGGAAGTTATACTGGAGAAAACAAGGGTAACTGGACCTCACCTTTTTAATTTTTGGGTCATTTAAATAAATAAAATATGACCAGTGTGAATAAAGTTGACAAAGATAGCATCTTTTAGGAGAAAAAATATACTGAAATAATAATATAGAAAGGACCTATAATAGAACCGTGGAGTCAGAAGCATCACTTATCCTGAAGAAGTTATTTATTTTCTAATACTATTTAATTTATATTGAGATTTTTTGAATACAATGTAATAACTGCCAGAGCTAGACACCCACACATTGAGCTTCTAATATGTGATATAGTTATTAAAAACTAAATGGTTAACAATACAATATTATATTCAGTTACTTAAACATACCTCTATATCATCATCACTACCCCATCTCACTATAGTTCCCAGTGTTGTAAGCGCAACAACGGCATTGACACATAAATCCGGATAATTATAGAACCTGCTAAACATAGAGAATGAAAAACCAAAACTTGCGACTTGCCGCAAAGATAAAATGAACAAAATCCGCTTACTTGATAATCTCAATCAGGCGATCAATTAGAGGTTCATAATCTTTTTTTTCAATCACCATCTCTTCTCTTCCATCACAAAGGTATAAGAGTCCCAAGCATCCATAAGGCGGAATTTCTGAACTTGTATAATTAAAAAACTTCAAGAGAGAATCATAAACCATTTTGAACTGCCAATGTTTTAGAAATAGTTAATAATAAGGAATTACAGATAGGTTCACAAGGAAATTGGAATAGGGTCCTGGCAAATAACCTTTGCAGATGGGAGCATGGGATATACTTGACAAACAACTGCCAAGGTCTGACTGACGCCATATATAACATCAGTAACGGTTGAGCCATC
Organism: Kitagawia praeruptora; assembly: GCA_037693485.1. NCBI lineage: Eukaryota > Viridiplantae > Streptophyta > Magnoliopsida > Apiales > Apiaceae > Kitagawia > Kitagawia praeruptora. The sequence continues at coordinate 120,991,480 of CM075352.1, forward strand.
AATGAGAAGACTTAAAGGTTCCAAAACTACTTCAAGGGTTTCACTGAATTGAGGTTTAGGGACTATTACAGCCAGAGTGCGCAATAACCACATGGCCTAAAAATTTAAAAGGTACTTTTAAATAACCTTACTAACAAAATTTGCAGAGATAACAAAATCAAGAATAAGCAAGTAAGTTCCCTTAAATTGCTTACCTGCACCTTTACCTTGCAATCTTGAGAGCATACAAGGTTCACCAAAGTTGAATCTTTGATACTTTCTATTATCCATTGATTGTTAATTGTATAATTTAAAAAAGTTTGGAGGATGATTATGGCTTGAGACTGTAAGAAAATTAAAAGATAAAATGAGAAGATGCGGAGTAGTTCCATAGTAATAAATCCAATTTAAAAATGCATTCATCAACAGGGTAAACCTGGATCTGCGGGTATTCCGTATACTCGAGAAACTGAACAAAGTGTTTAAGAAGATCGTGGTTTACTTGATGAATCAGCCTCGGATCTGTTGACATTTCAGAAATATAATACCACTTTAATAGTATAATCAATCAAAAGAACAAGGAAAAATGTAAAAAGCATTTTACCTGTGGAAACCATTTCAGCCAGGTCTCTGGTGTGCTTTTGAATATCCTCCGACTGCTTCAAATTTATCGCTCTCTTGATTTCATTAGTTAGCGCAAGGATTCCTTCTTTCTGTAATATTATTTATTTATATTTTTTAAAAAAAACAAAGAAATAAACTTGTGTTTCTTTTCAACTACAATTCACCATAGCATCGTCCAAGTATATATGTTACTACTTTAATTTAAAAAGAGCCTAACCTAGTTAGTAATTTTAAGAAATCATTGCAGTAGAGATAGAGCATGGAATCTAGAATACTAGCTAATTGACAAATATTGACCTGGAAGTCGACGGTAAATTCGAGATATTGGGAAATGGTGTCTGGGTCGGTAACAATATGAGTAGATAACAAAAACTCCTCCTCCCGGGTATAAATTTGGTCACGTAAAAACCTCATTTTCTCCGGCCTCAGACCTCTTCTTTTCCTCTCAAAACTCTGCTTTTCTGGTTCTTGTTCTTGTCGAGATCTTTTTAACCCCCTGCTGTTCAACACAAAGAAGCCTTTGTCTGTGTCTATTTCCATAGATTCAACCATCTGTAAACATAATTATAATCCAATTAAGTACATACATAAACCCTAAGGTTCAACATCATATCACCAATACATTAATAAAATCAATATCGAAATTGAAAGAAAACACACATACAATTCAATACAGTAACTTAATCCGATTTTGTGTCTTTCTATTTACTTCCGCAAGTTCGGGAAATATCAAATATCCATCGGGTTTTATATCAAACTACCCGCTCCCTTAGTCAAAAATTATCGTTTAACCCACCGTTCTCATCGGGTCTCATTTAAACCATTAAACTAAGAAAATATATCATTTGTCCCCTGCATTCAAAAAAATTAATACAATTTATGGTGGTCTAAGTGATATACAGGTGGGGCAAATGATATATTTTCTTAATTTAGTGGTTTAAATGAGACTCCGATGAGAACGGTGGGTTAAAGGATAATTTTTGACGAAGGGAGTGGCCAGTTTGATATAAAACCCAATATCTATTTGGTTCGATTACGCGATTGGATAGTAGGATTGAGCCGGTTTGGTTTATGTTATGGAAAATGATAGGTACCCCAAATTTTTTCCCAAATTACACATGTCATTATCTTAATGGTTATAATTACAATGGGTCCGCCAGGGCCATATAAATCTCACCAATTAAAATTCTCCATGCATCCAATTCAACAATGCCACATCATTTTTGGGAGCATTTTTTTGCTACCAATTTGGGGTACCTAGCATTACTCGTTATATGCTATCTTACAACCCCCCGTGCCTGCTTTTCATTGGATAAAAAACCTTTATATGACCATTGTTATGCCCGAATCTGGGCACAAGCTCTAAATAGGCCCAATGGACTACACTAGGGGTCCATCTCTCTTAATGAGCTCGAGTATCTCTTAATGGGCTCAAATATTGAAGTAGGATCAACAAGCCATGAGGCCCGATTAGGGATCGCCTCACCTCTATCTCATAAATCTCTTGAAGACGATATTTCACCCCAAGGGTCACCTCACTATGACCTCCTGCTAATACTCAAGACACCCTCTCATGCCAATAATAAAGGAAAAGGGGCCTCACGCTAGGCCTCCAAGGGATCTCACGCTAGGCCTCCAAGGGATCTCACGCTAGGCCTCCAAAGGGTCTCACACTAGGCCTCCAAGGGTCTCATTCTAGACCTCTAGGCGTCTCATGCTAGCCCGACCTCGGGGTCGCATCTACCGGGATCGCACCCCGGGGTCGCATCTATAGGGATCGGCTCTCGTATGACTCACGTCAAGGGATCGACTTGCTACTATCTCCCTTCAAGGGATCGCTTCGCACTATCATCACATCTACAGGCTAAACGAGATCGCTATCTCACTCTCTACTAGAAGGCTCATAGCTAGACCCCTCGAGGTCATATGAGTATCTATACATGCACTTGGGTCCGCTTCGCATGACTAGGCCCCTCGAGGTCGCATGCTAGGCCCTTGCTACTTCTCTACTAACCTCGCTTGAGAGGCCTCGATTCTAGACCATGCGAGACCATCGGTTTCCTTCTTTGGGCCATGGATCATGGATAGAGTTAATGACTCATTGCCACGTCAGCCATAAAACGAGTGGGCTTGGGCTATGACTTATCTTCTAAAACCCTAGCCCGTCTAGGTAACTTCTTCTCCAAGAACTACGTACGGCTTGATCCCTATAAATAGGGTACGTAGGCACCTTGTTATGGATGATTAACAGCTCACCCCTGAAATATCAACAAACAAGATAAGCCACAAAGAATCTCCAATCTCCTTCCGTGTTCTTCGTGTTCTTATCAAAATATCCGTATTTTGCTCCTTGATTCCAGCAACCTCCAAAACATTGTTATACCAATTTCTCCCTATAACATTTGGCGCTAGAAGGAGAGGATAGTCATTGGTTTGGGAGAAGCGATGACTAACTCGAACTAGAAGAACGGAGAGACCCCGGGGTAGCATATGACCCCCTATGAGCGAGGCCTCACCTAGCGTTGCGAGGCCACACCTAGCGTAGCGAAACTAAGGCAAGGATCATGGTTCTAGGTGACTCCCATCTCCTTGTTGAGATCGTGAGCGGTCCTATCGTCGTGATGACAGACCCCCATCTCCTCGTTGAGATCGTGAGCGGTCCTATCGTCATGATGACAGACCCCCTTCTCCTCGATGAGATCGCGAGCGGTCCCATCGTCGTGACGATCGACCCTCATCTCCTCGTCGAAATCGTGAAGCCCAAAAATGACGTAGCTAATGAGGCCCCTATATGGTGTGGATATCAAGATAGTGAGATGCTTCTTCGCGAGATGCCTCTATGTGAGATGCCTCTTCTTGAGATGCCTCTACATGAGATGCCTCTATATGAAATTTCTTCTTTGTGGAATACCTCTATGTCGAGGAGAGGGGGGACGCCCCCGATCCTCGCCGAAGAGAGGGGGGACGCCCCCGACTCTTGGCGGCTGATATGGGCTGAAAATAAGCCCTAATGACACATTTAATGTGGCATTAATTAAGCCTAGAATGGTCCAAACGTGGGGCCCACCAGATGGGCCCAAACCCTAATTATAATATTAATTTCGTAATTAATATTAAGGGTAATAAAACATCTCAGCAAATCAGAGTCAAACAAGAATATGACTCTTGCCTGACTTAGCCTCCAAGGCACATACTTCAACATGGAAACTGATTCCTACAAGGAAGGGGTCTAGAACCTTCCTCAAGGCGGTGGCTTGCCCACCAAGTCACCTAATTCTACTACGATTCTAGGGCTTCTCAGCCTATAAAAGGGCCTGACCCCTCAATCTCAGAACTACGTTTTTGGCTTGATTCTCAATACGAGATACGTAGGCACTCTGTGAGGACCGATTAGTCTCGAACACGGAAACAACCATTGAAGCAAGAAGCTCCCGAACCCTAGCATTAATTACAAATTCGTGACCTAGATTTTAATCCACAACATTTGGCGCCGTCTGTGGGAAGACAACATCAACCATGGTGACCACACGAAGAACACCACCAACCTCTACTGAGGCCTTGCCTCTAAGCTCTGCTTCGCCTGCTACTGAGCAGGTACCCCCAACAACAGGGGCGATCACTCAAACTCAAGTTTCTCAACCTCCAGGGACGAATCCCCATGCTGAGAGAACGTTACCTGTGGTCGTCCATCCAAGTCAAGAAATCAGCCCTCTTCAGATGGTGGTTTCTCCTCTGGTTGATCCCAATCGCCCGTTACCACCAGGGGTACAGATCCATACTACGGATCTCCCCATGAATACCAACCCGATGTACGATCTGCCTAACTACCCTCCAATTACTCAAGGTCCTGGACCTAGTGGCTACGCCTTGTAGATCCGAGATCGAGAGTATGTTGACTACTCTGGCCCCTATATTAATGATTCATCGTCTGATGATGATAGTGATGAAGCCCCGAGGAGGCGTTGTGCTAGCAGAGAACCAAGAAGAAGAACACAAACCATCCATGATGGACCTCCTTTGACAACCGCTGAGAGGATCAAGGCTTATGAGGCCGAGATCTTAAGGTTGAAGGACGATATTGCGAGAGAACAAGCTAGGTTAAATCAGACTCAACCTCCTCCAACATCAGGACCGATTCCCATTATAGACTTAGAGAGGTCCTCAAGAAGGCAGAGAAGGGCCGACTCCCCAACTGGAAGAACAACAAGGGTGGAAACCCCCAAGAGCAACCCCAAGGATCTGATGCCACTTGGGGATCCTGATGATCCCACACCCCCGTTTACTGAGGAGGTGATGAATGCTCGTATCTCAAAAAAGTTTAAGATGCCAACAATTAAGGCTTATGATGGAACGGGTGATCCCGCAAACCACATTAGGACATTCTCAAACGCACTGCTACTACAGCCTGCAAGTGACGCCTTAAAGTGTAGGGCGTACCCTCAAACCCTGTCGGGCATGGCTCAAAGATGGTATAGTCATTTGCCTGCTAACTCGATTGGCTCCTTTAAGGAGTTAAGTGCTGCTTTCGTTAGTCAGTTTATCAGCGGAAGAGTTCATGAGAAAAGTTCTGCATCCCTCATGTATGTGGTACAGGGGAAGAATGAAAATTTGAGAGATTACCTTAAGAGGTTCACTAAGGAGACGTTGAACATCACTGATCTGGAGAATAAGGTGGCCATGGTAGCCCTGGAACACAGAACTACTGATCTGTTCTTTAAAAGGTCATTGGCGAAGCATCCTCCTGAAACCATGGCCGAACTCCAACGAAGGGCTGACAAGTATATCAAAGCTGAGGACAGTATGAAGAAGGAAGCCACGGGGGGCAATGGAAGAGGTAACAACGACTCCAAGAAGTGAAAGCAAGACCATGAGTATGATGCTAGGGACAAGCATCCCCGGACTAGCGAGGACTCCGACTATGCCCCTAAGAAGAACCAAGGACCAAGGTTCACTAAGTATGCAAGGTTGAATACTCCTAGGAGTCGAATCTTGTTGGACTTTGAGAAGGATAGGGATTTCCGATGACCGAAGCCACTCAGGGGTGATCCCGAAAAGAGAAATAAGAATCAGTATTGCAGATTCCACAGAGATGTGGGGCATGACACTGATGATTGCAAACAACTCAAAGATGAAATCGAGTTTTTAATCCGTAGAGGGAAATTAAGCCACTTCACTAAGGGTGAAGATCGTGTTAATCAAATTAGAGATTATAATAGAAGGGATGATGATCAAGATCGCAACCCACAACCCCGAGGGCCAGTAATCAACATGATCTCAGGAGGCCCGACTGCGGCCAGCACAACAAGGAATTCTCGGAAGGCTTATGCCAGAGAAGTGATACACATCGTGGGAGAGGCCCCGAAGCAGGCTAGTACTGAAATCGCAATTGGCTTTGATGATTCTGATCTTGAAAGGGTGAAGTTCCCCCATGACGACCCGTTGGTCATAACTCCTGTAATTGGAAACTCAGAAGTGAAGCGAGTCTTGATAGATAATGGAGCTTCCGTTGACATTCTATTTCATGATGCATTTGTGAAGATGGGTTACAATGATTCTCAGTTGACCCCCAATAACATACCTATATATGGATTTAATGGAGTAGGATCTAAAATTGAAGGGACTATTCAATTGCCTGTGACTATTGGACAGGAGCCCAAGAAGGCCATTCAGATGTTGAACTTCCTGGTAATCAAGGCGGTTTCAACGTACAACGCTATCCTCGGAAGGACTGGACTTCATGCATTCAAGGCTGTTGCCTCAACTTATCATATGAAGATCAAGTTCCCAACCAGGAATGGTGTTGGAGAACATAAAGGCGATCAAAAGATGGCACGAAGTTGTTATGTAGCCGCGTTAAGGCCTGACGGAGTCGGGGGGCAGGTCCTTCCGATTGAAGACATGGATGTCCGCAGTAATAAGGAACACCGAGAAGGGCTAGCAGAGGACGTCACACAGAAGCCTCGGACGGCCATTGAGGCTAAGGCGTTAACTGACTTCGTGGTTGAATGTACCATTGACAACCAAGAAGTCGGGGGGCAGGAGGTAGTACCCCAAGCAGGAAGTGAACTTCAGAATAAGAAGGTGGAGACCATAAGGAGTGGTGGGTGCTCTATTTTGATGGAGCATCTAAAACAAAATCTGGTGCAGGCCTAGTCTTGCAAAGCCCCGATGGGCTCAAGTTATCCTAGTAGGACTTAGCTTCATAGGACTTAGCTTCATATTTATCTAGTAGAAGTAGAAATAAGGTTCATTGAAACTATTGCAGAGCATGTTGCTCCGAGTAGGATAGTAGTACTCTTTGTAAGGGTTGAACCCATTTCAAGTTATTAATGCAAGTTTGATTTCCATTCATTGATGGTGTGATTTTATTTATGTGTCAAGCACCTGATGAGTGCAAGTCAAGGATGACCGAGTACCGAAGATAAAAAATACACGGATGGAAAACAAACAAATGCATACCCCGAAGGGTCAAGAGTTAGGTTACAGCAAGATCAAGTAAAAGTTTAAGTCCGTGAAGGACCCTGGATAAAAGACAAGCAGATAAAAGCCACACGCAACAATCAAAGCCATGGAAGGCCGAGGATGTTAAGGACTGACTACTCTTCAATATTTCTTAAGTACTTGGGTTGAGAATCCAAGGATGAAGACTAACAGAGAACATGCATTATTAAGGGTCCTTGAACAGGGATTTAGAAGTTCAAGCAAGTTCTCGTCTTAGAAGTTTAAAAGGCAAGAAGCCCATGGGATTGCATTTATCAAAATCTAAATCGAGGAATCAACCCCGAATCCTAGGTTGAGAAACACAGGTTATTAGCCATGAAGGCTAAGATTAGCCATGAAGGCCAAGATTAGTTATGAAGGCCAAAATTGAGGGGGTCATGTACTCCAATTAAGATCCAAAGGTTGAAACTTGAAAACCAACATGTAATTTTGGATTCTCGATCCAGAACGCCGACGTTGAATATCTGAACACCAGCGTTCAACACTTGAATATTAACCCTGAAATGAAGATTGAAAACCTCCTAGGGAAGGTTCAAGACCTCGTGGGGCTGATCAGAGACCCCGTGGCCTTGGACCGGTAGCTCTGATAGATATTTCAGTGATTTAAAACACCCTTGAGATTGAAAACCCTTGATTTCAAACATTGACGTTCAACCTTCGAACATTGACGTTCAACACTCAAGGCCGAACGCATGCCAGCCGAGAGGCCACCTGAGAGAGGCATTTGAAGTGTTGAGACACCACAAGATGATGTTGAATCCAGCCAAGTGTGCTTTCGGCATTGGATCAGGAAAGTTTTTGGGTCTGATGGTTTAAAAAAGAGGCATAGAGGCCAACCCTAATAAGATCAAAGCAATTATGGACATGGAACCACCCCGCTCTATTCGAGATGTACAGAAGCTAAATAGCCGATTTGCAGCCCTAGGGAGATTCATCTCCAAGTCTGGTGACAAGTGCTTGCCTTTCTTTCAAGCATTGAAGAAAGTAAAAAATTTTAAGTGGACTCTTGAGAGCCAAGAGGCCTTTGAATAGCTGAAGAAGTACATGGCTGAAGCCCCGTTGTTGGCCAAACCTAGTCCCGGAGAGACTCTTTATCTATACTTGGCAGTATCTGAACAAGCATTGAGTGCCGTCCTCATTCGAGAAGAGAATAAGGTTCAGAAACCTATTTACTATGTGAGCAAGGTCTTGCACGGAGCTGAGTTGAATCACTCTACCATTGAGAAGTTTGCTCTGGCATTGGTAACTGCCTCGAGAAAGCTACGACCGCACTTCCAGGCGCACAAGATTGAAGTCCTGACGGACCAGCAATTGAGGAACATATTGCATAGCCCGAAGGCCAGTGGAAGGCTGATCAAGTGGGCAATTAAGCTTGGAGAATTTGACATCATGTATAAGCCTCGAACAGCCATCAAGGCTCAGGCACTGGCGGACTTCGTGGTCGAATGTGCCATTCGCAACCAAGAAGTCGGGGGGCAGGAGACAGTAACCACCACTGGAAGAAAGGATAAAGATGAGGAGCTTATACCTGATCAGAAGGAATATTGGGTGCTCTATTTTGATGGAGCATCAAAATAGAGGAGCTTATACCTGATCAGAAGGAATATTGGGTGCTCTATTTTGATGGAGCATCAAAAACAAAATCTAGTGGTGCAGTTTTGGTCTTGCAAAGCCCCGATGGGTTCACAGTTGAGTATGTTTTGAAGTTGGACTTCCCAACAACCAGCAACGAAGCTGAGTATAAAGCCTTAATAGCCGGATTGGGCTTGGTTAGAATCATGAGAGTCAAGAATCCCAAACTACGGCAAAGTACTTGAGAGTAGTGAAGGCCGTGATGACTCAGTTTGATGAATGGTATGAGAAGCACATTCCGAGAGAACAGAACGTTAAGGCTGATGCCCAATCTAAGTTTACTTCTTCTGAGATAGAGAACTACGTAGGAAGTGTTTACTTTCAGGTCTTGAAGGCCCCGTCTATTATTTCGAAATTGGTAGCACCAGTTGATGTAAGCTGAAGGATAGACCCTCTTAAAGCTCATCTTGAAACTGGTTGGCCCCCTGATAATGCCTTGAAGGCACAGAAACTGTTAGTGAGAGTGTTGAGATAAGAGGTCTTTTGTCATTCCATACTTAAAATCTTGAATCTCAAATCCTAACAGAAAATTTTAGCCTTGATGGCCAAAAAGGAAGTCTGCCTCCAATTGAGTTTGTCGTTTGAGTGTAAGGACTTGAATCAAGAGCCGTCAATCGAATCCAAACCAAAGTAAGTACCTGTGAGCATAAGAAGAAGGTTGGAAACCTAGCATCAAGATAAAGGGTTGACAACCAGCCAAGGCATACCAGACTTGAAGTCAAGTGCTGAGTGGCAAGGGAACTTCTTGAAAGATCAACCGAGAAGCAAGACCTCCACCATATGTAGCAAGGGGCAAGAACTAAGGGACTTCATCATTTTTACATCTTAGAATAAGAGTTAAGGGTTGATGATAACCAACAACCATGAATGAATTCAAGGTTTAAAACCAAGGATTCAACAAGCGAGTTAAGGCCCGGAAGGCCACGAAAGTTATGAAAGCCAATTTGAAGTGAAGGATTTAAGCGAAGATATAGCAACAAGCTGTATCAAAGCACTCATCTAAGCTTAAGGAGATAATTACGTTTAAGGAAGATAAATCACTATCGATTAGCCTCGCTAACAAAGAGATTAATTATGCTCTGAAAGGAGGTATACAACATCCAAAACTCGAAGACGTGATTCAAGAACGAGACTCCAGGCATTACGAAAAGCTCCGAGAGGCACGACAAAGCGACCATGGAGCACCTGTCAGGCAACCAGGATCTCCTGGCAGCCGACCAGGTGCCATGAAGAAGGTCTGGCCGACCAGGATCTCCTGGCGGCCGACCAGGTGCCATGGAGAAGGTCTGGCTGACCAGGATCTCCTGGCAGCCGACCAGGTGCCACGGAGGGGCTCCAGCCGACCTCCTGGCACCTCCCGTCAGTTGGTTGGTGTTATGCAAAATTCACGCAAGCGCACGTTGTCACAAGTAATATATGATTAAATCAAGTTCGTTCCCACAGAGATCTAGAATGGTGTTCAATTCAATTAATATGCCTATGCAACAATGTATGGTTTTAATCCACTGCTAAGACAAATAACAAATTGGATTTTTATTAACTACTAAATTAATTATCAAACTAAAGATTAACTAATTAAAGAGATTTAAGTCGAATTACTAATATAAGAATAAAACATGGAATCCTAGTTTCATCATCTACTTCACTTAGAGTTGCAGCCTTTAATTAAAACATGCGATGGTTTTGATATCTGATCGGATAACACGAAAAGAGTAAAAGTTACCTCTCGGTATACTAGTACCAATCTACACATACATCCACAAAAGAGATAGAAGATGAATAGGCACCTATTATGTTTAGACCCTATATCTCTATAGAATTTGAAAACATAAAGGTTGAAGCACAAGTTATCCACTTAGATCACATAGGGTAGCATAATATCTCTATTCATGCCACAAATCATGATGATTACATCAACCTATCCTATGCTAGCATGGCAAGTTCTAAATCTCAAGATCCACTCTCGTTTAGCAAGAGATTAACATATTAGATGTTCGCGACGCACCTAAATTCAATAAGCACAACCATACAAGGATATCAAGAATTCACCACACATAAATCTTTAAGGCATATAAACTACTAAGCTACATAGATAAATCCACTAGGATCCCATGACAACGATTAGCCCATAATTGAACCGTTCATCGTCATGGGATTTGATGAGAACATGATATAAAATAAGATATGAAAGAAAGAAGTAATAATATTAAAATTAAGAGTTGAGAAAACAAATCTATAATCCAACGTATACAAAAGATGAAGTAGATCTAGATCCTTGCTTGTCACGAGCGTTGAACCCTTCTCTCCTTTTCTCTCTTGCAGATCTTAGCTGGTTACAATAATAATGCTATGATAATCTGTATATATCTATTACAATGGTAGGATGTGTTTAAATAGGCTCTAAAAGTCTTGCCCAGCAAGAAAATACCCAAAATAGAGTTAAAACAAAATTTCTGCAAAAGACGTTTCCTAAACTGATTCTGTTTTTAAGGAAAATTCGTGGCTGACTTTTCTTCAGTTTTTCTGGAACGTTCCAAACGTAATTGGACCTCTGGACCACCTTAGAATGATAGAAAATCTCGTTATCTTCGCGTGGACTGCTTACGGGCTGAAAACAGACTTATAGAACTCAAGATATGGCCCAAACAGTGTAGACTGCGCAACCCTTCTTAAAAATCCGAATTTTAATCAATTAATTCCCAAAAAATAATAGAAGCATCCACCTTAGTCAACCTTCTCGTAAATCTGCACAACTAAGCAAAACACATCAAAACTACCAGAAACTTGAATCCAAGACAATCAATTTAAGCCGATTTAGAATGTTCCAAGTAGATATAAAATCCACTTATCACACCCCCAAACTTAAACCGATGCTTGTCCTCAAGCATTAACAATTACAACTAACTAACTAGTACCACTTCCGTAGGTGATCACGGTTGCATTTGGCATATGCAACAAGCCCTTTAAACCCCTAGGCAGCCCTAGTGGACGAGTAAGGTCTCGTGAGGGCCTATAGCGAATGTACCCACAAAATCCATTTAACCTAATGCAATGCAATGCATGAATGCAACTACTATGCAAATGCAATTAATCTAATCTACCATACCTTCAAATCCTCTCATGCCATATCAACTTAAGAATCAAAGTAAATACGCAATGTCTTGGTGTCGAAAGTGCAAGTATTCACATAGTCTACTCAATGAACATGCATAAGTTCTCACAAGCCCATGTCAAGTGTAAGAATAAGTTAGTAAACATGCTAAGCCTACAAGAGTACATCTTTGAGACAGCACTCGGGATCTCATACGCAAGAACAAGCAAACACTCACAATCCACTCACAAAAGAATATTCACTCAAGAACAAGGGTAAGTGTATCACTCAATTCCAACAAAATCATAAGCATGCTTGACATTTGGTATCAATCTAACTCTTAACACAACATACATCAATGACGATAATCAAAAGGTCTTTAATTGGGTTGTAACGGGGCTAGGGACAAGGTATGTCAAATAAGCCAAAACAGGTGAAGTGTCAAAAGCTAGTAAGTACCATAATAAATCACACACAACACCCTATTTCCCCCCACATAATTTTACTATTACAAACACTCGACTAGTCGACTGAAATAGGATCGCAACAAATACAAACATACAACACCCTATTTCCCCCCCCACATAATTTTACTATTACAAACACTCGACTAGTCGACTGAAATAGGATCACAACAAATACAAACATGCTCTCATAATATATATATATATATATTTTTCTTTGTTTTTTTTTTCCTTTTTTTTTTCTTCTTTTTTTTTTTCTCTTTTTTTTTTCCAGAGCTAAATAGAACACAAACAATAATATAATCAATAACAATGATCCAATGAATTTATTACATATGTCGACTATCAAGTAAACACCCAAACCCAATTTCCAATATTTTTCCCAAAAGTATGACCAACCATAAACCCCTCCTTGCACACCTTATTACTCCCTTAAGCACTCTACTAGCCTTTGACAATGTGGGTTCAAATTAATGTAAGGCCAATACAAGAAAAAAAAGTCTCGGCAAGTAATTTGGTATGTCACCGAAAAAATAGGATTAAGCTCAACGGGTTAACTAATTGATCATGTAAATATGGTGTGGTAATATGGGAAAATATGCGGTTATTCCTAAATGCCTTTATCATTTTAATCGTCAAATAATGTCATGCGTTTCAAGAAAGACCTCAAACAACTGCTAGCAATGCAAACAATCCGTGGACACTCAAGCAAACGAATAAGATTGCAACAAATATGCAATAAGGCTCAAAATCTCACTTGGTGGAAAAACATACTCAATCCCAAGCAACATCTCTCTAACGCACCAACTTGTATTCAAAGCATGCAAACTAAATCATCTTGCACATATTCATGTCCTTCTAATCACTTACAACATTCAATAAGTCTACTAGCTTCAACTTACTAGTGTATGTGTGTGCACAAGAACAAAGCACATCACTTCTCAATCAAAAGCGTCAACAACACAAAATTCCTATCAAGCATGGGTGCAAATGCAAACTATTATGAACTCACATGATATACAAACATAAAAAAAAAACAGAATGTCCTATATGAAACAAACGTAGATAACACAAACAATAATGCATAATTTACTACTACTAATATGCAAAGCATGACATCCTACATGAACAAATAATACAACAACTACTAATCCCTCAAACCACCCCCAAACTTGAAATATTCAATGTCCGCATTGAATGGAAGTAAATACAAGGGATAGCAGAAACATACCTACTCGTCCTCCTCTTCGGAGGAATCAGAATCTGGCGGTGGATATTGCGTACGAGCTCCATAGACTGGCCACCTCGCCTGAATACCTGCATCTCTCAAAGCTGTAGCCATATCTTGAGCATACTCCCTGTTACAAGCATATATAGCATCCATCCGCCTATACAAACGCCTAAAGTGAGCCTCCAAAACTCTTGGTACTTCCGAACCCTGTGGCTGAGCGCCCGCTCCAGGACCACTAGCATCAACATCATCAACAATATAACCAAGACCCCTCGGATCTGGAACCCCACCTTGCCAGTCAGGCATTCGATCAATCGACACATCAGTAATGGAAGGCAAAGGTGACTGCAACTCCTCATCCACACCCCAGATAACACCACTTTCCTTACATAAACCAGCTATAACAGAAGCATGGGGCATCGATGATAGCGCATGAGACTTTAAAAACCGTAGAATATTCTGATGAACAATATAGGCTACATCAATGTACTTCCCATTTAGAATGCCCCAAAGAAGAATCAATCTATCAACTGTGACCTCACCTATATGAGAAGTAGGCATAATATTCGCACAAAGGAATGCATACCATGCACGTGCAAATTTATTCATAGCAGAAGACAGAAAATTAACCGGCGCATTGGTTCCCACTTTATACTTCCAAACCGTACCAGGAACACATAACTCACGAACAATTGCCTCCAAATCCACATCCTTACTAGTCTTCCTTGCCCAATCTTCATCCCCTACAAGCTTCGGTGGTTGTCCCAAAATTGCACGAATAGCATCAACACTATACCCCACCTGTTTACCTCGAACCACACACACCTCATCCGGCTCACCCTTAGCATTAGCATAAAACTCCCTAACAATATTCACCGGAACTGGAGCAGGTGCCTTACAAATCTCTCCCCAACGTAACTCACAAATAACATCAACCAACCCATAATGACGAGTTGGTAAAAACCCCCTTTCTTTCGCCACCGACTTTGACAACAACCGATTATACTCAACCTCTGCATCCGGAGAAGAAAATCTCTCCACCCTCATAGCACCACCCCTCATTCGCTTAGGCGCCATAATAATCAAAACCCCACTCAACAATAGCACCACCACCAACCACCAAGAAATATCCCACCAAAAACCACCAAACCAAATCACACCAAAAATACCCACGTAACAAGAATAATACAAAAACCCCAATTTACAAGAACACAAATTCGTAATAAAATAAAATAGAGAAAAGAATTCCCACTACGAATCAAAGAGGTGAACTCGTACTAATTTTCCCCCAAACTTGAATTTTTAAGAGATGTAGAGGAGGAAGATAATGAATTGGGTGTGTATGTATGGGTATATATAGGCCATGGAGTGATAGGATGAATATAAGAATTTTAATGTGAAAAGGAAAAAATTTGGGTGGAATTTGGAATTTGATATAGGATAGAAAAAATATTTAATGGATAAAAGAAAAAGATTTTGAAAAGAAATAGGAATTTGAAATTTTTTAGGAGAGATGAGGGGTTTTGGAATTAAAATAGGAAAAGATTTAGGGAAGAGATGGGGATATAAAAAGATTTTGGGGTGAAAGAATTTATTTTATAATATACACAAACACTACAAACCTGCGACAACAGTGACAGGAGCCTTGAAAATTTTTTCTGAAAAATTCTGTTCCACGCGCAAGTTGCGCAGGTTGAGTGCAACCTGCTCCTGTTCCAGACACGCATCCGCTACTTGCGCCTCCGGGCCGCAAGTTGCCCTACTTCCAGAAACGCAACTGCAAGTTGCGTTACAGAGGCGCAACTTGCCTTCCTTCCAGAAACGCAGGGGCTACCTGCGTTACAGCCCCGCAATTTGCCTAGAATTTTTTTTTTTTCCTATATTAATGCATGGGTTGCCTCCCACGAAGCGCTCGTTTAATGTCATTAGCTTGACATTCTTCCGAAAAATCACGAACGAGATAAAACAGCGGCAACCTTCTCACGGTTTACCATACCACCACAATAAGGCTTAAGTCTATGTCCATTCACCTTGAAAGAATCATCAATAGAACCTCTAAATATCTCCACTGCTCCACTAGGAAATACTTCCTTGACTGTAAACGGACCCGACCACTTTGATTTGAGCTTACCCGGAAAAAGTTTGAGACGAGAATTATAAAGCAACACTTGTTGACCTGACACAAATGACTTATGCACCAACTTCTTATCGTGCCACCTCTTAACCTTCTCCTTGTACATTTTCGCATTCTCATAAGCCTGTTCACGAAATTCTTCAAGCTCATTTAACTGAAGTAGACGTTTCTCACCCGCAGCCGAAATATCCAAATTCAATTTCTTCAACGCCCAATAGGCCTTGTGCTCTAGCTCGGCAGGCAAATGACATGCCTTACCAAACACCAACTGATAAGGAGACATACCTAGGGGTGTCTTGTAAGCAGTTCTGTACGCCCACACAGCTTCGTCTAACTTCAATGACCAATCCTTACGAGATGGATTCACCACTTTCTCAAGAATTCTTTTGATTTCACGATTCGAAACCTCCGCTTGACCATTAGTTTGAGGATGATAAGCAGTGGCAACACGATGCGTCACATTATACTTTGCCATCAATGCAGTAAATTGACGATTACAGAAGTGTGTCCCCTCATCACTGATTATAGCTCGTGGAGTTCCAAAACGTGTGAAAATCTGCTTGTGAAGAAAATTCAGCACTACCTTAGCATCATTGGTCGGTAAGGCTTTCACCTCAACCCATTTAGATACGTAATCCACAGCTAGCAAGATATACTGATTGTTGCAAGACGAAACAAACGGCCCCATGAAATCAATTCCCCACACATCAAAGATCTCAACTTCAAGAATAGTATTCAGAGGCATCTCATTCCTCCTAGAGATATGACCAACCCTTTGACATCGATCACAACTCATGACGAACCTATGAGAATCTTTAAACAGAGTCGGCCAATAGAATCCCGCTTGAAGTACTTTCTGAGCTGTTTTATCACCACCATAATGGCCTCCATATGTGGTAGAATGACAATCATGCAAAATACTTTCCGTCTCACTGTAAGGAATGCACCTTCTCAAAATCTGATCCACACCAAGCTTGAACAAGAATGGCTCGTCCCAACGGTACCACTTCACATCATGTAAGAACTTCTTCTTTTGAGCATAAGAGAATTCCGGAGGGATGACATTACTGACAAGATAGTTCACATAATCTGCAAACCATGGCTCTTCACCTTGCACCCCAAAAAGTTGCTCATCTGGAAAAGATTCATTAATAAGAGATTTAGCATGTGAATCCTTACCTTGGTCCTCCAAACGTGAAAGATGATCAGCTACTTGATTTTCCGTGCCCTTTCTATCCTTGATCTCCACATCAAATTCTTGCAAAAGAAGTACCCAACGAATAAATCTAGGCTTCGAATCCTTCTTCGACATGAGATATCGAATAGCAGCATGATCCGTGTACACAATCACCTTCGTACCAAGCAAATAAGATCTGAATTTCTCGAAAGCATAGACAACTGCTAGCAACTCCTTCTCCGTAGTGGTGTAGTTAAGTTGTGCATCATTGAGGGTTTTACTAGCATAGTAAACCACATGAAAAATTTTATCCTTCCTTTGCCCAAGCACAGCTCCAATAGCATAGTCACTAGCATCACACATTAGCTCAAACGGTTCCTCCCAATTAGGTGCAATAATAACAGGTGTAGTGGTCAGCTTCTTCTTCAAGAGCTCAAAAGCCGCAAGGCACTCATTATCAAACTTGAAAGGAACATCCTTCTCCAACAGGTTGCACAAAGGTTTAGAGATTTTTGAGAAGTCTTGAATGAATCGCCGATAGAATCCCGCATGACCAAGCAAACTGCGAATTCCTTTAATAGAGATAGGTGGAGGAAGATTTTCAATTGTCTCCACCTTAGCCCTATCCACTTCAAGCCCCTTGCTAGATACCTTGTGCCCAAGAATAATTCCTTCTTGCACTATAAAGTGACACTTCTCCCAATTAAGAACCAAATTAGTCTCCACACAACGTTTCAATACCAAGCCAAGATTATGTAAGCACTCGTCATATGAAGTACCAAAAACTGAGAAGTCATCCATAAAAACCTCCACATTAGTGCCAATCATATCTGAGAAAATAGCCATCATACACCTTTGAAAAGTAGCAGGAGCACCACAAAGTCCAAAAGAAACTCGACGAAAAGCAAAAGTGCCAAAAGGACATGTGAATGTGGTCTTCTCTTGATCTTCCGGAGCAATGCAAATCTGATTATAACCAGAATAACCATCAAGCAAACAATAATATTCGTGTCCAGCCAACCTGTCTAACATCTGATCAATGAATGGAAGAGGAAAGTGGTCTTTTCTCGTAGCTTTGTTGAGCTTCCGATAGTCCATGCAAACTCTCCACCCCGTGACTGTCCGAGTAGGGATGAGCTCATTCTTCTCATTAGCAACAACTGTCATGCCTCCTTTCTTTGGCACACATTGAACCGGACTCACCCAAGAACTGTCTGAGATAGGATAGATAATACCAGCATCTAACCACTTTAGAATTTCCTTCTTCACTACCTCTTTCATAATAGGATTGAGTCTTCTTTGATGTTCAACAGTAGGCTTAGCTCCTTCCTCTAGCAGAATTTTATGCATGCAATAAGAAGGGCTGATTCCCTTGATATCTGCTATAGTCCAACCAATTGCTGACTTGAACTCCCTCAAAATATGCAAGAGCTTTTCTTCCTCGATATCTGATAGATTAGAAGAAATAATAACAGGTAATGTAGAGGTATCACCAAGAAAAGCATACCTCAAGTGATTAGGCAAAGGTTTGAGTTCAAGAGTAGGAGCCTCCTCAATAGATGGTTTAAGACGGACTTGTGACTTTTCCAGCTCCTTTAAACCAAGAGACTCGAAAGGCAAGTCAAATTTTCTATTCCACATATTGGCATTCAACATCTGAATTAGCATCACTTCATCTTCATCTTTCACCTCAGAGTTCCCACTCAATGCTTTTTCCAAAGAATCTGTTAGCAACAAATGATCAAGATCCTTGGCTACCACGGAATCAACCAAATCAACATTGAAACATTCTTCTTCATCAGATGGAAGCTTCATAGCATTGAACACATTAAAGGTGACATTCTGATTTTGTACCCTCATGGTGAGCTCTCCTTTCTGCACATCGATCAAAGTACTACCCGTAGCTAGGAATGGCCTTCCCAAGATTATGGGAATCTTCTTATCTTCCTCGAAATCCAAGATAACAAAATCAGCAGGGAAGATGAGTTTATCAACTTTCACCAAGACATCCTCCACTATGCCTCTAGGATAAGTAATTGAATGATCGGCCAATTGTAACGAGATGTTAGTTGGCTTCGGATCCGGTAGACCAAGTTGCAAGAAAACTGACAAGGGCATGAGATTGATGCTAGCTCCCAAGTCACACAAGCACTTCTCAAAGAATAGATTACCAATAGTGCATGGAATAGTAAAACTACCCGGATCCTTTAGCTTTGGAGGCAACTTCTGTTGCAGAACGGCACTACACTCTTCCGTTAAGGCAACGGTCTCTAATGCATCAAGCTTCAACTTACGAGAGAGAATTCCCTTCATGAACTTGGCATAGCTTGGCATCTCTTCAAGAGCTTCCGCAAAAGGTATGTTAATATGCAACTTCTTGAACACCTCTAGGAACTTAGCAAACTTTTTATCTAAATTCTGCTTCTGGAGTCTTCTAGGATATGGAGGAGGAGGATAGATCTGAGTAGACTGATCCACTGAAGCTTTAACAGGTTCCTTGCTCTTCTCTTTATCACCATCTAGCTCATCCGCTACTAAGTCAGATTTTTCAAATTCAGGCATTGCAGATTTTTCCACTTGCTGATTCTGCACTTCTTCATCTTCTTTAGCGGTTGATTTAGGATCTGATGTAACCTTTCCCGATCTCAAAGTTACGGCCTTCACCTGCTCCTTGAAATCCCTCCTACCTGGATTTGCTTCTGTATCACTGGGAAGAGTTCCTTGTGGCCTACTACCTAAAGCACTTGCAATCTGTCCTATCTGAGTTTCCAAGAGCTTCTGACCAGCTTGTAGGTTCTTTAATGTTATCCACATCTCATCAGATTTATCATTAGATGATTGCCCCGCATGAGTCTGAGGTTGTTGCTGCTGAAATCCCGGAGGTTGATATGGTGCCCTATAAGGTTGTTGATAGCCCTGATTGTATGGCTTCGCTTGCTGATAAGACTGTTGAGTATTCTGATTGTTGCTCCAACTGAAGTTAGGATGATTCCGATTGTTGGGATGATAAGTGGCTGGAACTGGTGCAGCATGTCTTTGGAAATTACTCACGAACTGTGCTGATTCGGAAGAGATAGCACACTGATTCGTCTCATGTGCGCCCGCACATAACTCACAAACACTAGCCACCTGCTGAACTCCATAATTAGCAAGAGAATCCACCTTCATAGCAAGAGCCTTCAACTGAGCCGTAATCATTGAAGCTGTATCTACTTCCAAAACTCCTGCTACCTTGCCTTGAGAAAGCCTCTGGGTTGGATTCTGATATTCATTAGCAGCCATCATCTCTATAAGATCATAAGCTTCATCATAACTCTTCGCCCAAAGAGCTCCACCTGATGCTGCATCTAGTAAAGGCCTAGACTATGCTCCCAACCCATTGTAGAAACCATTAATAACCATCCAATCAGGCATGCCATGATGAGGACACTTCCTTAGCATCTCCTTGTAGCGTTCCCAAGCCTCACATAATGACTCACCAGATTGCTATTGAAATTGAGTCAACTGGTTCCTTATTGCTGCAGTTTTCGCCATAGGGAAGAATTTAGTAAGGAACTTCTGAGCAAGATCTTCCCATGTAGTAATGGAACCAGGTGGCAAAGAGTGTAGCCAGCTCTTAGCCTTATCCCTCAGAGAGAATGGGAAAAGCCTCAACCTGATAGCATCATCCGTCACACCATTACACTTGAAAGTGTCGCAGATTTCGATAAAGTCCCGAACATGCATGTTAGGATCCTCCGTAGAAGCTCCCCCAAACTGGACTGAATTCTGCACCATCTGAATTGTGCCCGGCTTGATCTCAAAGTTGTTCGCTGCAATAGCTGGTCTAACAATGCTAGACTGAATATCATTGAGTTTCGGCTGAGAATAGTCCTTCAAAGCCTTAGCTGCTGCTGCATCTGCCATTGCTACTGTAGTTTCAAATTCCTCTTCCTTATTCTCTATATTCTCTACATGACCGTCTTCTGCCAGTTTTTGTAAACGAGCTTGCGAACGTGTTTGCATACAAACTCAAGCACCTGAAACACCACGAAACAAACAAACTAAATAAGAATCCAAGTCAGTGAACGCTAACGACCACTGATGACAAGCACATAAACTAAAATAAAAACACCGATGATCCCCGGCAGCGGCGCCAAAAACTTGTTATGCAAAATTCACGCAAGCGCACGTTGTCACAAGTAATATATGATTAAATCAAGTTCGTTCCCACAGAGATCTAGAATGGTGTTCAATTCAATTAATATGCCTATGCAACAATGTATGGTTTTAATCCACTGCTAAGACAAATAACAAATTGGATTTTTATTAACTACTAAATTAATTATCAAACTAAAGATTAACTATTTAAAGAGATTTAAGTCGAATTACTAATATAAGAATAAAACATGGAATCCTAGTTTCATCATCTACTTCACTTAGAGTTGCAGCCTTTAATTAAAACATGCGATGGTTTTGATATCTGATCGGATAACACGAAAAGAGTAAAAGTTACCTCTCGGTATACTAGTACCAATCTACACATACATCCACAAAAGAGATAGAAGATGAATAGGCACCTATTATGTTTAGACCCTATATCTCTATAGAATTTGAAAACATAAAGGTTGAAGCACAAGTTATCCACTTAGATCACATAGGGTAGCATAATATCTCTATTCATGCCACAAATCATGATGATTACATCAACCTATCCTATGCTAGCATGGCAAGTTCTAAATCTCAAGATCCACTCTCGTTTAGCAAGAGATTAACATATTAGATGTTCGCGACGCACCTAAATTCAATAAGCACAACCATACAAGGATATCAAGAATTCACCACACATAAATCTTTAAGGCATATAAACTACTAAGCTACATAGATAAATCCACTAGGATCCCATGACAACGATTAGCCCATAATTGAACCGTTCATCGTCATGGGATTTGATGAGAACATGATATAAAATAAGATATGAAAGAAAGAAGTAATAATATTAAAATTAAGAGTTGAGAAAACAAATCTATAATCCAACGTATACAAAAGATGAAGTAGATCTAGATCCTTGCTTGTCACGAGCGTTGAACCCTTCTCTCCTTTTCTCTCTTGCAGATCTTAGCTGGTTACAATAATAATGCTATGATAATCTGTATATATCTATTACAATGGTAGGATGTGTTTAAATAGGCTCTAAAAGTCTTGCCCAGCAAGAAAATACCCAAAATAGAGTTAAAACAAAATTTCTGCAAAAGACGTTTCCTAAACTGATTCTGTTTTTAAGGAAAATTCGTGGCTGACTTTTCTTCAGTTTTTCTGGAACGTTCCAAACGTAATTGGACCTCTGGACCACCTTAGAATGATAGAAAATCTCGTTATCTTCGCGTGGACTGCTTACGGGCTGAAAACAGACTTATAGAACTCAAGATATGGCCCAAACAGTGTAGACTGCGCAACCCTTCTTAAAAATCCGAATTTTAATCAATTAATTCCCAAAAAATAATGGAAGCATCCACCTTAGTCAACCTTCTCGTAAATCTGCACAACTAAGCAAAACACATCAAAACTACCAGAAACTTGAATCCAAGACAATCAATTTAAGCCGATTTAGAATGTTCCAAGTAGATATAAAATCCACTTATCAGTTGGATGGTTTGATGGTTCTATTGAAGGTTTCTTACTTTCTGAAACGAATATCGACCTCCAACTAAACATCGTTCAAGCATCGATTAGCACTGTGTAGTGCCGTCTTATGCCATTCAACGTCGTTTAACATTGATTGAAACGTCGTTTAAGCACTCCCAGGCAACTTGGAGCACCTGGCAAGCGAACAAGGAGCACTTGGCAGGCAACCAGGATCTCCTGGCAGCCGACCAGGTGCCACAGAGAGGGTCTGGCCGACCAGGATCTCCTGGCAGCCGACCAGGATCTCCTGGCAGCCGACCAGGATCTCCCGGCAGCCGACCAGGATCTCCTGGCAGCCGACCAGGATCTCCTGGCAGCCGACCAGGAGCACCTGGCAGCCGACCAGGAGCCACGGAGAGGCTCCAGCTGACTTCCCGGCACCCATCTTGGCACCTCCCGTCGTTTGATTGGATCGTTTGATGGTTCTGTTGAAGGTTTCTTACTTTCCGTGACAAACATCGACCTTCAACTTAGCACCGTACAGAGTCGAATTAGCACCATGTAGTGCCGTTTTATGCCATTTAACGTCGTTTAACAAACATTGAAACGTCGTTTAAGCATCGTTTGACATTATTAAAGTCAACATGGATCTCCCGTCAATCTGCCGGTGAACAAGGAGCACCTGGCAGCTGATAAGTGGATTTTATATCCACTTGGAACATTCTATATCGGCTTAAATTGATTGTTTTGGACTTAAGTTTGTGTAGTTTTGATGTGTTTTGTGTAGTTGTGCAGGTTTGCAAGAATATCTAAGCTTTTGTCGTTTTTGGAGATTTAATTGATTAAAATTCGGATTTTCCGGGAAGGTTGCGCAGCTTATACTGTTTTGGCCATATCTGGAGTTCTAGAAGTCCGTTTTCAGCGATCTTACTGCCCACGCGAAGCTTGAGAGATTTTCTACAACCTGGGATAGGAAACAAGTGCAAGAAATATGCTGAATTAAATTGCGCACGTGATCTTGTTAAAGAAGGCTGGGAATTTACTGTTTTGCCCTTTTTCTAATTCTAATTGTATTCTGGGCAGTTTTGGGTACCTTCTTTAAATCCTAATTGTAATAGAAGGCAATTTCTTGCTAGGCAAGATTTGTAGAGCCTATATAAACATATCCTACCATTGTAAATCATAACAATTCATAGCTTTTAATCGTATCAAGGTACTTTCGATCTTCAATTCTTTCTTCAATATTATGTTTTCATTCATTATCATTATTATTTTGTTTTCTTCTTTAATTATGTGTAACTAAATCTTTAATCTGAGGATTGGGTAGTACTCCTTGGTATTCATGTGTGTTTAATTATCTGTGATTTTCTTGCTTTGCTGATCTGTTATTGAGGGCTTAACACAATTAGGGGAGTCATGAACCTTTGATTGGATTTTAGAGATTGTAATAACTTGGAAGAGGAGTTGCAATTTTAGTACATGATTTAACAGACATAACTCAAATATTTGATTGGAAGATTAATAGGAGAGTTGTGAGACTTATAATTCTTGGAGCTTAATAGTTTATGATTGTCTTTGATTGTATCACGGAAGTGACAATTAGGGTATAGTTGTAGACATTATATTGTATCTTGGAAGAGAACATTATAACCTTAGAAGAATTGTTTTCAGCAGAGTAAGAACGTAGACATCACATAGATATAACACCCCCAAACTTAAACCGATGCTTGTCCTCAAGCATAAACAATTACAACTAACTAACTAACTAGTACCACTTCCGTAGGTGATCACGGTTGCATTTGGCATATGCAACAAGCCCTTTAAACCCCTAGGCAGCCCTAGTGGACGAGTAAGGTCTCGTGAGGGCCTATAGCGAATGTACCCACAAAATCCATTTAACCTAATGCAATGCAATGCATGAATGCAACTAATATGAAGAATGCAAATAATCTAGTACTAATATCCTACCATACCTTCAGATCCTCTCATGCCATATCAACTTAAGAATCAAAGTAAATACGCAATGTCTTGGTGTCGAAAGTGCAAGTATTCACATAGTCTACTCAATGAACATGCATAAGTTCTCACAAGTCCATGTCAAGTGTAAGAATAAGTTAGTAAACATGCTAAGCCTACAAGAGCACATCTTTGAGACAAAACTCGGGATCTCATACGCAAAAACAAGCAAACACTCACAATCCACTCACAAAAGAATATTCACTCAAGAACAAGGGTAAGTGTATCACTCAATTCCAACAAAATCATAAACATGCTTGACATTTGGTATCAATCTAACTCTTAACACAACATACATCAATGACGATAATCAAAAGGTCTTTAATTGGGTTGTAACGGGGGATAGGGACAAGGTATGTCAAATAAGCCAAAACAGGTGAAGTGTCAAAAGCTAATAAATACCATACTGAACCATTCACAACACCCTATTTCCTCCCACATAAATTTTACTAAGAACACTCGACTAGTCGACTAAAGTAGGATCACAACAAACACAAACATGCTCTCATAATATTTTTTCTCTTTTTTTTTCTTTTTTTCTCTTTTTTTTTTCGAGAGCTAAATAAAACAATAATATAAACAATAACAATGATCCCACAATTTATTACATATGCCGACTATCAAGTAAACAAACCCAATTTCAATATTTCCCCCAAAAGTATGACCAACAATAAACCCCTCCTTGCACACCTTATTACTCCCTTAAGCACTATACTAGCCTTTGACAATTTGGGTTCAAATTAATGTAAGGCCAATACAAGAAAAAGGTCTAGGCAAGTAATGTGGTATGTCACCGAAAGAATAGGATTAAGCTCAATGGGTTAACTAATTGATCATGTAAACATGGTGTGGTAATATGGGAAAATATGCGGTTATTCCTAATTGCCTTTATCATTTTAATCATCAAATAATGTCATGCGTTTCAAGAAAGACCTCAAACAACTGCTAGCAATGCAAACAATCCGTGGACACTCAAGCAAACGAATAAATTGCAAATTAACAATAAGCAATAAGGCTCAAAATCTCACTTGGTGGAAAAACATACTCAATCCCAAGCAAAAATCTCTCTAACGCACCGACTTGTATTCAAAGCATGCAAACTAAATCAACTTGCACATATTCATGTCCTTCTAATTACTTACAACATTCAATAAGTCTACTAGCTTCAACTTACTAGTGTATGTGTGTGCACAAGAACAAAGCATATCACTTCTCAATCAAAAGCGTCAACAACACAAAATTCCTATCAAGCATGGGTGCAAATGCAAACTACTATGAACTCACATGAATACAAAAAAAAACAGAATGTCCTATATGAAACAAACGTAGATAACACAAACATAAATGAATAATTACTACTACTAATATGCAAAGCATGAAATCCTATATGAAAAAATAATACAACAACAACTTGCTAATCCCTCAAACCACCCCCAAACTTAAAATATTCAATGTCCGCATTGAATGGAAGTAATACAAGGGATAGCGGAAAACATACCTAATCGTCCTCCTCCTCGGATGAATCATGCGGGAGACGAAAATTTCAGAACACCAGCACCACCTCTCCCACGAGTAGGAGCAAAAAGAATCAATACCCAACTCACAAGAAGCTCCACCAATAATTACTAAGCAATATCACACCAAACATAGCCCAAATTCCAAGAATAATACAAAATCCCAATTTACAAGAACACAAATTCGTAATAAAAATAAGATTAGAGAAAAGATTTACCCAATACGAATCGAAGAGGTGAACTTGCAATTAATTCCTCTTTAGAATTGAATTTTTAGAGATTTAAAAAAAATAGAAGAGGAATTGGATTTGTATGTATAGGTGGGTATATATATTTGGGGGAAAAATAATAATAATAAAAATAAAAATAAATAAAATAAAATATGAAATAGAAGATGGATTGGGAATAATTTGGAATTAATATGGGACTATAATTAGGATTTTAGGTGAAGAAAATAATTAGAAAAGAGATAGGAATTGATTTAGGAGATGAATAATATTTAATATATATATATATATATAACACATAACATTCATGGACAAACTTACCTGGACAGAAGATTTGTGAGATGCGGCGCACATCTGGCGCACACGCGCGGGAGGCTACTGCATAGTCTGGGCGCACCTGCGCTGGAGGAGGCATGATGCGCAGGCGCCATCGGCGTGTCTGGGCGCTTCTGCGCGGCTGGCTGGCGCATGATGCGCTGGCGCATTCTGAACATCTTTTTTTTTTTTTTTTGAATGAAAAAGTAAAAATCCTTTGCTACACCAAGGTACAAAAATGCTTTGGTTGCCTCCCAAGAAGCGCTTCTTTAACGTCAATAGCTTGACGTTACTTCCTCAACTCATGGTGGTTTCAAAAGAATAACTGAACCATCTTCAACAGACAAACCATTCATACGAACGTTGACATCCGGTTTGCTTGATTTCCATAAATCTCTTCCATCATATTTCAACTTGATTTTAATACCCAACAGCCAAATTTTCTTCTTTTTCTTCTTCACACCTCTAAGATGCTTCTCCGACTCAACCGGCTGAACAAAAATTTCTTCTTCCTTATCATCGGTTTTCCACCTTCGCAACTCGTTATCATGCCCCTCTTCAAAATCACTAGCTCATTATTCAAAAGGACATACCTCAAATTAGCAGGTAGAGGTTTAAGTTCCACCTGTGATGCCTCTGAAAGTGTAAAAACCATCTCAACTTCTGTGTCTCGAACAACAATTTCTTCTTCTTCTACTAGATCATCTAACACCCGTTCTGCTCCCAAGAAATGTTCATTTTCGAGCTGCACAATTTCATCAACTATGTCAACAGTGAAACAAGTTGCTCCAAAAGGAGGCATCTTCATTACTTTGTTCAGATCAAATTCCACTTTGTCCTCTCCAACATTCAATGTCAATTTTCCAGCTTTAACATCAATTGTAGTGCCAGCAGCCAACCAAGGAGCACTTGTCAGCCAACCACTGGTCAGCCAACCTTGGATCAAAAGATTCAAGCATAGTTCAAGAGCAAGCCACTCAATCAACATTCCAAAATGGTGATTGAAAAGTTCAAAGTAATTCTATTTAAGATCAGGCAAGCGTAAAACCCTTGAAAGGAGTTAGAAGCTACCTCATGGAAGGTCTGAGACCCATAACAATCAACTAAGGATCTTCTTGAAGCCTTGGCCGAGTGAGGGTGATGATCAGGTTTTAAGGATGATGTTCGAAACGTGATGTTCAATCAAGAACCAACCAACCAATCTCCCGAGGAGGCCATTGGCCGATTGAGGTTGATGATCGAGTCCTGAGCTTGATTATCAAGTCTTAAAGTTGATGTTCATAGCCTCACCTTGATGTTTGAAAGGTGAAAACGAAGCCGGAGCTTAGGCCGGGGCAAAAGCCGAAACCGGACCTTTCAACGTTGTTTGGGCCATATCTTGAGCTCCGGGTATCAGATTTGGACGATCTTACAGTTCACGCAAAGCTCATGGAGTTTTATACCACCTTGGAAGGTCCCTAGCCGACCAGGACCTCCTGGCAGCCGACCAGCTGCCCAGGAAGGGGTCTGGCCGACCAGCTCTCTTGTCAGCCGACCTCACACTGTTTGGGTCATATCTTGAGCTTCGGGTATCAGATTTGGGCGATCTTACAGCCCACGCGAAGGTCACAGAGTTTTCTACAATCTTGGAAGGTTCCAGCTAACAAGGAGCACCCCCTGGCCGACCAGGATCTCCTGGCAGCCGACTAGGAGCACCTGGCAGCCGACCAGGTGTCATAGAGGGGGTTTGGCAGCCGACCAGGATCTCCTGGCAGCCGACCAGGATCTCCTTGAAGCCGACCAGGATCTCCTGGCAGCCGACCAGGAGCACCTGGAAGCTGACCAGGACCCTTGTCGGCTGACTAGCTGCCCGGAAGAGGCTGCAGTTGTCCAGAATCTCCTCCGATTAGCACAGATAAGTGCCGATAAGCACCGATTAAGTGCCGATAAGCACCGTTAGTGCCGATTAAGTGCCGATTAGCACCGTTAGTGCCGATAGCACCGTTATTGCCGATAAGCACCGATTAAGTGCAGATTAGCACCGTTAGTGCCGATAGCACCGTTAGTGCCGATAAGCACCGATTAAGTGCCGATTAGCACAGTTAGTGCCGATAAGCACCGATTAAGTGCCGATTAGCACCGTTAGTGCCGATAGCACCGTTAGTGCCGATAGCACCGTTAGTGCCGATAAGCACCGATTAAGTGCCGATTAGCACCGTTAGTGCCGATAGCACCATTAGTGTCGATAGCACCGTTAGTGCCGATAAGCACCGATTAAGTGCCGATTAGCACCGTTAGTACCGATTAGCACCGTTAGTGCCAATAGCACCAGTAATGTCGTTAACACCGATAGTGACTTCTAGCACCGTTCAGTGTCGTTTAATGCCGGTTGGCGTCACTTAAACGTTGTTTAAGTGTCGTTTAAAGCTAGTTAGTATCGTTAGTGCCATCTTATGCCATTTAACATCGTTTAACATTGTTTAAACGTTGTTTAAGGCTGATTAGCGCTGTGTAGTGCCATTTAACACTGACCAGTGTCGTTCAACATCGTCGTAAATGCGTTGGTCGCTCCACGCTTTACGTTAAGATGATATTATTGAAAATACTCATGTAAGAGCAATAGTGTTGCCCAGTAAATAACAATTGTAGAAGGGGGGTTGAATACAATTGTATAAGATTTTCGATTTAAAACAAATAACACAAGTATGAATCAATAACAGGTTTATTAATTCTGATATAAAACTGTTACAAAACTCTCTTAAGAAATTCTTATGTTCTTAAGAGCTGCTAGGTTACAAGATCAATCGTGTAAGCGAATTACTTAATGTAAAACCTAAATTGTGTTTATATAGAATACACAGTTACACTATTAATTACAAGATATTCTAAATCAATTACATATATCTCTGAATGCATATCTTGTATGATAGCTGCATTCCTACAAATTAGGAACCGACATATCAATCTTCCTTGATCTCTGGTCTGATGAGAATCTTCATGAAATACTGACCAGCTTCTAATCCTGATGATAGTCCAATGCTGACGTTGTATTACTGATGACGTCAGCATCAGTATCTGATCAGTAATGCCCAGATCCTGATCACTTGAATCAATATCTAACAATCTCCCCCAATTTGTTCTTTATAAAACAAAGCACAAATTCCTTGATTCAAGATGTCAAAAACTCAAAACAAAATACCTTCTAAAAATCATCAGGGACAGTTTCAGAAATTCTTTGATAAAACAGATTCAATCTCAAGAATTCAGATAACAACTCTTCTTCCTTGCTTTCAAGAACTTGAATCAGTTTCTTCTTCGGATTTTTGAGTTCTTCATCTTCCTCATTAATCTGATAGATAGCTGCCCTGAGATTCTGAATTGAGCTTCTTGGAAGATCTAAATCACCTAGCAACACATAAGCAATTTCCTTCCCATCTGGATTTAGAGACAGTTGTTCCATGCCTAGATACACTTCTTTAACAGCTTTACCTTTCTTCATTTCAACCTCTATATCTCTTAAATTTAAGTACATGGGAATATAATTGCCATCATACCTCGTTCCTCCATCCATGAATCTCTGCCTAATTTTCCTGTAAATCATGACACACCAATTGTGATAAACTTCTCTTTCATTAACATTTATTCTTTTACTTCTGAGAAGATACAGAACATATTTCAGCTCTTTTGCAGATTTACACAACAATTCATGAATAGGAATCTTCTTCACACTTCCACCTTTCATGAAGTACACCATCTTTTCTATTTTCTTTGCATCAGCATGACAATCAGCAATGATAGCAACAGCTTCAAGTTTCCATAGATGATCTATAGTTAACTCATCCCCAATCTTGTTGATAAGTGGATTTTATATCTACTTGAAACATTCCAAGTCGGCTTAAATTGATTGCTTTGGTCTCAAGTTCGTGGTAGTTTTGATGTGTTTTGTGTAATTGTGCAGGGTTGAAGAAATATCGATTAAAGGTGTAGTTTCCGTCGTTTTTGGAGCGTTTTGTGGAGTTGATTGATGATATGGAATGAAGAATGGTGGCTAATATCAACTCCTAAGAAGTATACAAGTCATTTAAAATGAAAGACGGAAGCTCATGCAAAAGGAACGGGAAGAAAAGGCGAAAAAAGCTAAGAAAAATCAGTTTTCGCAGAACGGGACCAAACCGGGGGCTCCCAGCCTTGTTTCCAGCACTCCAGCCTTGTTTGGGCAGATTGGGCCGGCGCTTCAGGTGCCCAAACGGCGCATCAGGCGCTGCGGGATGCTGGTGGTGCGCGGGAGAAAAATCAACCAGAATTTCTGATTTTGTTTTGGCCATATCTTGAGTTCTAGAAGTCCGTTTGAGGCCCGTAAGCTGTCCACGCGAAGATAACGAGATTCTCTATCATTCTAAAGTGGTCCAGAGGCCCAATTGCAGCTGGAACGTTCCAGAAAATCTGAAGAAAAGACAGCTGCGAATTTCCCTTTAAATCAGAATCAGTTTAGGAAACGTACTTCTATTATAATTCTGATTTGGTATTTTCTTGTTGGGCAAGATGTCTAGAGCCTATATAAACACATCCAACCCTTGTAATAGATTATTAGATCATTATCATCATTAGGAGTAGAACCATTACATATCAATTCCTTAGATTTATTTGTATATTTTCATACTTTGTTTTTATCATGGTTTCATCAGATCCCATGATGACGAGAGGTTCGATTATGAACTAATCGTTGTCATGGGATTCTAACGGATTTATTTATGGAGCTTTAGTATCTTGATGCTTTATAGATCTGTGTGTGATGTATATCTGATATCCTCGTATGGTTGTGTTTAATGTATTTAGATGCGTAGCTAACATCTAATTTGTTAATCTCTTGCGAAACGAGAGTGGATCTTGAGATTTAGAACTTGCCATGCTAGCATAGGTTCATGATTGTTTATCAACATGATTCGTAGTATGAGATGAGAATACTTATATTGCCCTATGTGATCATTATGGATAACTTGTTCTTCAACCGTTATGTTTTCAAATTCTATAGACATATAGGGTCTAAGCATAATTGGTGTCTATTCATCTTCTATCTCTTTTGTGGATGTATGTTTAGTTTGGTATACGTATGCTGACAGGTAGCGTGTACTTGTTTCGTGTTATCCGATCAGATATCATAACCATTGCATATAGAGATTAAAGGCGTCAGATCTAAGTAAAGTATTTAATGAAGTTAGGATTCCATGGTTTTTCTTGCAGACGTAATTAGATTTTAATTCTTGTTAGTTAGTTAATTCTTAGTTTTGTTAATTTGTGTCTTAGTTAATTTAGTTTATAAAACCCATTATTGTTAATTGTCTTAGCAGTGCATAATAACCATACATTGTTGCATAGGTACAATACTGAATTAAAACCATAACCAGATCTCTGTGGGAACGAACTTGACTTATATCTATATTACTTGTGACCACGTACGCTTGCGTGATTTTGTGTTAACAAGTTTTTGGCGCCGCTGCCGGGGATCATCGGTGTTTTATTTTTGGTTTATGTGCTTGTCAATAGTGGTCGTTAGCGTTCACTGACTCGGATTTCTTTTTCTCATCTATTCTTGTTGTTCGTTGGTGTTTCAGGTACTTGTCAGAGAGTGTTGACATTGAAGATGGATTTTCTAGCTTACTATGGAGTTCAGCAGGTGGCTAGTGTTTGTGAGCTATGTGCGGGCGCACATGAGACGTATCAGTGCTGGAGCAACCAAGGTGGTATTCAACAGCCTCAACAATGTGAGCGGTGTTTTGGCGTTCATGATCCCTCACAATATTATTACTACGGAGGAGTTGATCCATATGTCACTTATGAGGAGCAACCATATTTTCAATACCATTCTCAACAGTACCAGCAAGATGTTCCAAATATGTCATATGTCTTTGGTAGTGAAGAGTTTCAACATCAGCAACCTACTCCTACTTTTCAGTCAGATGATGATTTGAAGGAGATTAGGAAGGAGATTAGGATGCTTGCAGAGAATAATGAGAAGCTTATCAAATCTATGGGGACATTAGCTGCTCAAGTTTTGAGAGTCTTGGAACAAGAGAATCAACAATTCATGCTAGAGGCAAATCCAGAAAATAGTGGTGACTTGGAGCAAGGTACTGCATGCTTAATTGAGGAAGACAAATTCCAAGAGGAGGAAGAGTGTAAGTCGCTCGGCTTGGCTGATCTCTGGGATTCTAAGGTGCTGATTGATGAGGTTGTTTTATGGTCAAATCTTGAGGATAGTGCAATTGAGTCTTTTCTTGAGGAAGACAAATTCCAAGGTGAGGTGAGCATTCGCAAGCCATGTGAGGAATTTGATCATGTTAGAATGGTGGATGATTTGGAAAGGGCACTATTTGGGACAGACACTGATGAGCTGCACAAATTTCGAGAAGTGGTATGTGCGTACCAAGAGGCTGAAGAACATGGGAAAGATGCAGGTCTTCTACTTGTCTCAGAGTTTAAAGATGGAGGTAGCGCATTAGAGCCAATGGAGGAAGTTCTCTTTGAGGAACCAAAGGCTTCAGAAACTTACATTTACCCTCCTCCATTATATTCAAGCGAAGGCCGCGAGTGTGTGTTGTTCTAAAAATTGACAGATTTTGGGTCAACAGATGAAAGCATTGGAATAGGATATAGCTGTTATATGAATAGGCCAAGCGAGGAGAAGTGGCAGAAAGTGTGTCACCGTGATGACGATGAAGTCTCACGAAGAGAGGACCAGGCAAATTATTATCATCCTTAATGGAGGCTGGAAGACGTCAAGCTATTGACGTTAAAGAAGCGCTTCGTGGGAGGCAACCCACGCTTTTCGGCATTTTTATTTAGGTATGTTTTCTACTATTCCTTGTATTACTTTCCATTCAATGCGGACATTGAATATTTTAAGTTTGGGGGTGGTTTGAGGGAGTAGTTGTTGTTGTATTATGTGTTCATGTAGGATTTCATGCTTTGCATATTAGTAGTGTAAATTATGCATTTATGTTCATGTTATCTACGTTTGTTTCATATAGGACATTCTGTTTTTATGTTCGTATTTCATGTGAGTTCATAATAGTTTGCATTTGCACTCATGCTTGATAGGAATTTTGTGTTGTTGACGCTTTTGATTGAGAAGTGATATGCTTTGTTCTTGTGCACACACATACACTAGTAAGTTGAAGCTAGTAGACTTATTGAATGTTGTAAGTGATTAGAAGGACATGAATATGTGCAAGATGATTTAGTTTGCATGCTTTGAATACAAGTCGGTGCGTTAGAGAGATTTTTTGCTTGGGATTGAGTATGTTTTTCCACCAAGTGAGCTTTTGAGCCTTATTGCATTTGTTGCAATTTATTCGTTTGCTTGAGTGTCCACGGATTGTTTGCATTGCTAGCAGTTGTTTGAGGTCTTTCTTGAAACGCATGACATTATTTGACGATTAAAATGATAAAGGCATTTAGGAATAACCGCATATTTTCCCATATTACCACACCATATTTACATGATCAATTAGTTAACCCGTTGAGCTTAATCCTATTTTTTCGGTGACATACCACATTACTTGCCTAGACCTTTTTCTTGTATTGGCCTTACATTAATTTGAACCCATATTGTCAAAGGCTAGTAGAGTGCTTAAGGGAGTAATAAGGTGTGCAAGGAGGGGTTATTGTTGGTCATAATTTTGGGGAAAAATATTGAGATTGAGTTTGGTTGTTTACTTGATAGTTGGCATATGTAATAAATTCATGGGATCATTGTTATTGTTTATATTATTGTTTGTGTTATATTTAGCTCTCGAAAAAAAAAGAGAAAAAAAAAAGAAAAAAAAAAGAAAAAATATGAAAAAAAATATATATATTATGAGAGCATGTTTGTATTGTTGTGATCCTACTTTAGTCGACTAGTCGAGAGTTTTTTTGGAAGAAAAAGAATAAATTATGTGGGGGGAAAATAGGGTGTTGTGTATGATTTATTATGGTACTTATTAGCTTTTGACACTTCACCTGTTTTGGCTTATTTGACATACCTTGTCCCTAGCCCCGTTACAACCCAAATAAAGACCTTTTGATTATCGTCATTGATGTATGTTGTGTTAAGAGTTAGATTGATACCAAATGTCAAGCATGTTTATGATTTTGTTGGAATTGAGTGATACACTTACCCTTGTTCTTGAGTGAAAATTCTTTTGTGAGTGGATTGTGAGTGTTTGCTTGTTTTTGCGTATGAGATCCCGAGTTTTGTCTCAAAGATGTACTTTTGTAGGCTTAGCATGTTTACTAACTTATTCTTACACTTGACATGGGCTTGTGAGAACTTATGCATGTTCATTGAGTAGACTATGTGAATACTTGCACTTTCGACACCAAGACATTGCGTATTTGCTTTGATTCTTAAGTTGATATGGCATGAGAGGATTTGAAGGTATAGTAGATTAGATTAATTGCATTTGCATATTAGTTGCACTCATGCATTGCATTGCATTGTATTTTGTGGGTACATTCGCTATAGGCCCTCACGAGACCTTACTCGTCCACTAGGGCTACCTAGGGGTTTAAAGGGCTTGTTGCATATGCCAAATGCAACCGTGATCACCTACGGAAGTGGTACTAGTTAGTTAGTTAGTTGTAATTGTTTATGCTTGAGGACAAGCATCGGTTTAAGTTTGGGGGTGTGATAAGTGGATTTTATATCTACTTGAAACATTCCAAGTCGGCTTAAATTGATTGCTTTGGTCTCAAGTTCGTGGTAGTTTTGATGTGTTTTGTGTAATTGTGCAGGGTTGAAGAAATATCGATTAAAGGTGTAGTTTCCGTCGTTTTTGGAGCGTTTTGTGGAGTTGATTGATGATATGGAATGAAGAATGGTGGCTAATATCAACTCCTAAGAAGTATACAAGTCATTAAGAATGAAATACGGAAGCTCATGCAAAAGGAACGGGAAGAAAAGGCGAAAAAAGCTAAGAAAAATCAGTTTTCGCAGAACGGGACCAAACCGGGGGCTCCCAGCCTTGTTTCCAGCGCTCCAGCCTTGTTTGGGCAGATTGGGCCGGCGCTTCAGGCGCCCAAACGGCGCATCAGGCGCTGCGGGGTGCTGGTGGTGCGCGGGGGAAAAATCAGCCAGAATTTCTGATTTTGTTTTGGCCATATCTTGAGTTCTAGAAGTCCGTTTGAGGCCCGTAAGCTGTCCACGCGAAGATAACGAGATTCTCTATCATTCTAAAGTGGTCCAGAGGCCCAATTGCAGCTGGAACGTTCCAGAAAATCTGAAGAAAAGACAGCTGCGAATTTCCCTTTAAATCAGAATCAGTTTAGGAAACGTACTTCTATTATAATTCTGATTTGGTATTTTCTTGTTGGGCAAGATGTCTAGAGCCTATATAAACACATCCAACCCTTGTAATAGATTATTAGATCATTATCATCATTAGGAGTAGAACCATTACATATCAATTCCTTAGATTTATTTGTATATTTTCATACTTTGTTTTTATCATGGTTTCATCAGATCCCATGATGACGAGAGGTTCGATTATGAACTAATCGTTGTCATGGGATTCTAACGGATTTATTTATGGAGCTTTAGTATCTTGATGCTTTATAGATCTGTGTGTGATGTATATCCGATATCCTCGTATGGTTGTGTTTAATGTATTTAGATGCGTAGGTAACATCTAATTTGTTAATCTCTTGCGAAACGAGAGTGGATCTTGAGATTTAGAACTTGCCATGCTAGCATAGGTTTATGATTGTTTATCAACATGATTCGTAGTATGAGATGAGAATACTTATATTGCCCTATTAGATCATTATGGATAACTTGTTCTTCAACCGTTATGTTTTCAAATTCTATAGACATATAGGGTCTAAGCATAATTGGTGTCTATTCATCTTCTATCTCTTTTGTGGATGTATGTTTAGTTTGGTATACGTATGCTGACAGGTAGCGTGTACTTGTTTCGTGTTATCCGATCAGATATCATAACCATTGCATATAGAGATTAAAGGCGTCAGATCTAAGCAAAGTATTTAATGAAGTTAGGATTCCATGGTTTTTCTTGCAGACGTAATTAGATTTTAATTCTTGTTAGTTAGTTAATTCTTAGTTTTGTTAATTTGTGTCTTAGTTAATTTAGTTTATAAAACCCATTATTGTTAATTGTCTTAGCAGTGCATAATAACCATACATTGTTGCATAGGTACAATACTGAATTAAAACCATAACCAGATCTCTGTGGGAACGAACTTGACTTATATCTATATTACTTGTGACCACGTACGCTTGCGTGATTTTGTGTTAACACTTGTCAACTAGAGCATGTTGATCAGTTTGTGCAATGAAAATAACCAGTGTATGACTATACCCAATTCCTCCTCTTGTGCCAGGTTCCCATCCTCTCAAACCAGATTGCATACTCACCCATTTTGGTGGACTTTCAGCAATAAATGTAGTAGACTCT
Source organism: Kitagawia praeruptora (assembly GCA_037693485.1). Taxonomy (NCBI): domain Eukaryota; kingdom Viridiplantae; phylum Streptophyta; class Magnoliopsida; order Apiales; family Apiaceae; genus Kitagawia; species Kitagawia praeruptora. The sequence goes on from CM075352.1 coordinate 121,028,422, forward strand.
GATTTAACAATCAGTAATTCATTGATTAAAGAAGACTCTGTTATCAGTCCAGCTGATTTGAAAACAACTGGTTTCCTATAATCAACCTTATCCTCCTCCTTTTTCTTACTCTTCTTCTTCTCATTTATTGGATAATCCTGCTGATGTTCAGGAACAGATCTATCTTTATCATACCATAACTTCCTGTCTGATCTATGAACATTTCTTAAGTAATCTCTGGTTGTTATCTTTTCTGCTTCTCTGGCTTTAGCTCTGATTTCACTTTCTCTTTCAAATCTTCTGAAGTTTTCTTGTTCATACTCCAGTGTATCTTCAAAAACTTCCATATTGTGAAATTCAACCACAACCTTAAGAATCATAATCTTAAGTTCTTTTAAAATTTCAGCCTCTTCAGAATCAGAAACAACATCAGGAATTGAACCAACGACTGACTTCTCATTAAATGCAGTAGATTGAACAGCTACCTTACTCTTTCTTTTCAAAGGCAATATCTCCTCTTCAATTTCTTCAGGAGCATTGAATCTGTTGTCTGGAGTTGATTCAAGAGATAGTGGAGTTTTCTTCTTTTCATTTTCAGAGACATCTTTCAATTTGATTCCACTAGATCTTGTTTGCCTTGTACTTGTTTGAGCAGATAATCTACCTCTACTTCTGTATCTTCCTCCTCTGCCTCTTCCTCTTCTTGCAGTAGGAGCTTCATTTTGCTTTGCAATCTCTTCAAATATCCTGTTCTGTTCTTCTAAGAACTCATCGGTAGTCATGTTTGGATTTTCTCCAGTAGATAAAATAAGTGCTTTCTCAGCATGATACTGTTGAACTCTTTTGTCTTTATGAAATAGTTTAAGAACACGACCATCCCCAGTGTCAAGTTCATGAAACAGATTAGTAGCATCTTCATCCTGTTCTACATACACATCATCCTCAGGAATGATTGACAAAGTTTGACCAGGTGTCATAAACTGTTCTTCTTTTGGATTTTGAGATTGCATCATTGTTGTCACTGTCTTCTTTCCAGATCTAGAAATGTGAGTTGACTGCTTAGTTTGAGTATTAGTTCTCTTTGTTACCAAAGCAGCATCAGAGGTTTCAACTTTATGATGTGACTTAGCACCACCATCATTTCCAGAATTATCATCATCCTTTTGTACAACTGGATTAGGTGAGCATTTTGTTTTGACTATCTTCTCCCCCTTTTTGACATCAGTATCTTCCTCAATGAAGAAGGACAATATAAGCTTGAGGGTTTCATCAATAGTATCAACTTTTGATTCCAAGACAGTCATTCTAGTATCCATTTTCTTGTCAAGTGCTTTAATATCATCAGCAAGAAGGCGTGCTTGAGAAGCAGTAGCAGATATAGAAACAGATGTTTGAATACCCGCTTGAAATTTATCAGTTACAGCCTTCATAGAGTCAATCTCACTCTTCAATCCCTTTGCTAGAAGAGCATTTGTTTTGAGAAGAGCCTTGAGTTCAGGAGTTGGCATCCTCGTGGCAATATGACCAGAATGAAAAAGAGCATTTTTAAAATTTATCTCAGCAGTCGGTACATTCCATTCAGTATCCCATTCATATCCCCTTGCAGCTCGAGTATCAGGAGGAAGAATTGAACTGTACTCCCCACTGAATTCTTCTTGAGTTATTGACTGCATGTATCTACTTGAAGACCCATAAGTAGATTGAAGACTTGCTTTTATAGCTGCCTGCATTTGCTTTGTTTCAAGATCAGCATGATCATCATCATCATCATCATCATCATCTGAGCCACCACCAGCCTCAGGAAGTTTATTTTCAACATTGTCATCAGGAAGCATAACACCTTTCATTTTCAAAACACCAGTAGATACAGCTGGTGAATCCTGATGCCCTGCAGACAGATTAGTAACATTTCCTAAATCTCTCTTTTCTTTTAAAGTGATCTCATCACTTCTCACAATGTTACCTAAGTTACTTTCAATAGCAACTTCTACCTCACTAGAAGTTAATAACTTCTCACTCTTTTCTACCTCTCCTTTTGCCAGTTCAGGAGACTGCCTCTCATCACTCTTCTTTTTCTCTAAATGTTCACTCTCAATCTCACAAGAAAGGTTCTGGCTCATTAAATGTGAAGAAATAAGAGGTGGCTGAGAAGAGTAGTCTGAAGTCATACAAATAGAGGTATCCCTTTTATCAGGTCTATCTGTAATCATACTATTAGTAGTAAAGGAAGTAGAGAAAGAGATGTTACCTGATGAAGTAGTTAAAGAATCCATTGGCCTTGCTGAAATTGGCTCAATAAGCAATGGAATTAGTGTATCAGTAGTACTTACATCAGGATTGACCACTGCAACTATAGCATGACTTGCATCAGTATTTGCTACTGATGGTTCTTGTGTAGCCGGAGGTTTTGAAGCTTCTTCAACACTTTGAGTCAAAGGTTCTTGTGTGCTTCCCTCAAATGCAGTGTCAGCAATCACTTCATCACATTCAGTAATGTGCAAATCATGAGCAGCTTTATCTGCCAGACTTCTAGCAAGTTCAATTTCAATTTCAGAAGCCCCTTGAGCATTATCAGGAAACTCCCCTGCTGATGTGATTTTGCCAGCATCTTCACTTTGAGAAGATGGTTCTTGTGGGGCAGGAATATTCTTGTCTTCACCTTCCCTTTGAGAAGATGGTTCTTGTGTGACTATTCCTTCAGAAATGTCTGCACCTACACTTTGAGTAGGTGGTTCTTGTGTGACTGGACCTGCAATAGCTTCTGAACTCCTTTGAAGTTCAGGTTTTTGTGGGCTAGATCCTCTCAGAGATGACATAGTAGTCCTCTGTTTCTTCTGTCTGTGAAAGACGTTTGCTTCAGCAGCTTTTACTTCAAGTGGTGAAGGTTTAACACCCAGCTGAGCAGCAATAGCATTTACTTGATCGACAGACATCTCAATAATTCTTCTCTTTGGAGATGCAGATGCTGGAGAATCAGAAATCTCAACAGTCTTCATAGGTGAATTATCAGGAGTAGAGATGTCAGGATTAGCAGTAGCGTCAGGAACTGATGATTCATCCTGATTAACAACATCAGGATTGTCTTCCATAGCATCAGTAAGATTCAGAAATTCTGTGTGATCAACAAATTTGCCTTTCCTGATTAATCTTCTTCTTTTCTTTGGCATTTCAGAGACAGCCACTTCTCTTGTATCAACAACATCAATCTCCTTCTTCTTCAGCAAGACTGATATAGGCATTGTGTCATCATCTAAATCAGAATCAGAAATAGCTCCTTGATCAATTTTCCTCTTCACTCCTGTTTCTTTATTCAGACCAGATGTTTCAAGAACCCTTTGTTCACCCCCTTGTAACTTCATTTGAGAGTGAGTTGGAGTGGAGAAATCCTTTGATCCTGATTGCCTCTTGGACACATCAGATCTAGCTGATTTCTTTGATTTTACAACTGATGCCTTTTGTGAGACACCAGAGGTGGTTGACTGTTTAGATAAGTGTTTAGGTTGTGTGCTTGTGTCAGGAATAGGATGTGTAAGGTCCTGTCCCATAGCACCAGTTGCGGGGCCATATTGAATAGGCATTCTCTTTCTTAAAAGAGACCATACTTCGTGAGGAATGTATGGAGTTCCATCAAACTTATTTGCCTTATCAGAATTGATTAGACTCTTTATATTGTTTTCTGAGATTTTACAAATGGGCAAAATTGTATCATTCTCAAAAACAGCATGAGGACATAAGTGAGAGAAAATTAATTGGAAAAATCTAAGAAAGCAAACATAACCACATTTATCTACTTTTCTTTCACTTAATGCCTTTAGTATAAAAGAACCATAATCAAATGAGAGATCATGAATTAGAGAGTACCCAATTTTGGTTGAACCTGTGGGTAAGGCATCAAAGTTTGACACTTTATTCAAGAAACATCTGCTGATAGTGTCAAAGAAGAAATTCCATTCCTTCTTGAGCTTTGTCCTGTAGAGCTCTCCAAACTTCTTTGGCGTACCATTGTAACCCAAGCTTACAACATACTCAAGAAGTTTTGAATCAGGAACTTTGAATACAGGCTTACCAATGATTGATGGTAAGTGTAGGGCTTCAGTGACAATCTCAGGTGTCACATAGTATGTAACATTGTCATATTCAAAGCTCATCTGAGGCTTTTCTGATGAAAGACCTTTCCCAAAAACACTTGTGTTCCAAACCTGCATAACAGACTTAAAAGATATCTTTGCAGGTTGGGTTAGAGCATAATTGATTGGGCTTGAGGCCAAAAAGTCCTGAATAATGTGGAAATCATTGGGCAAGTCCTGATGATCTAGAACTGCAGTGAAGTTATTAGTATTAAAAGTAACTCCATTGATTACCACCTTGCTGTTCATGAAAGATAAATTCTCCATTGGAATTTCAAACACAAAAGATGTGTTAATTTTGAAATTAGGGTTTGGGAGTGCAAAGACAGAGAGAGACGATGCTTTACTGATAGTTTGAGAATAATAAATCAATTAGTAAACTAAATTGATATTGGACAATACTTGTAAGTTCTCAAAAACAGGTGTCAGTAAATCATTCGTTTATGCTGAAGTAATGGACCAAATTACGTGAGAGAGTGGTGAGGATTACACGCGTCACGACTTACATCTGTAACTGTATGTAGTAGTCGAGTGAACACACGCGCTCGAGTTATTCGAGAAATAAAATTGTGACTAAAATAAAACAAGGTAATTTTGTTTTAAATAAAGAAATTTAAAACATCACAATTGAATATACCTGGTACTTGCACCAGTAATATGAATCGTTTCATATTCTTGTACCACCCTTCTCTATTTAACCTTAAAGACTTGTCCACTTACTTCATTAACCCTTCATTCTCTCCTGAAAGAAAAGTAAGACAAACCCTTCACAACAAAAATTTTAACAATGTCGAACCTTACCATCAAAGAGAAAAACCTCCATCTCTTAGAGAAAAGAGATATATTCAGTTATACTCGTGAAGAGTTTGATGCTTTCGACTGGGAAAGACAACCGGAGACTCTCTGGTTGCAGATGGATGCAGGTCTCGAAGAAATCGAGAAGGAAAAACCTGCAAAAGTGATTGACATCGATGCTGCCCTCCAAACAGCATTCGCATGACTTTCATCTAAGGCATCCTCATCCAACTCCATCAACCATTGTTAATGAATATGTCACCAAAAATAACCTTATCCCTGTCAACTTCCACCCAAACAAAGTGGCAAAGATGGGATCTGGGATGGCTATTAACAATGGAGTGGATTGGTCTTTTATTTCCTGTTGAATAGATTAGTAGATAGAGAACACAAAAGATGTAATCTTTGAATGTAATCTCTTTCTTATTATAAATGAAAATTTTAGTTTCTCTATTCTATTCAATGTTTTCCTGATTTATCATGTTATCTTAGAATCAATATGAGGACTAATTAAAGTGATCACATTATCAGGAATTCAATACATTAATCATAGCTTGAATCAGGAAATTGAGATAAAACGAAGACAGTTAGATTCTGAACAAAATACTGATGATCGAATCGTTGCATCAAGATTCGACGTTGACCACTGTCAGGATTGACTTTCCATCAGTATTTGCAAGTTGTCAGTATCTGATAACTTCTTTCTCTCAGGAACTGCCATAGTTTACCATTCCAAGTTCATTCACCAACTTTGTAAAAGTAGCCTCAGGTAGTGGCTTGGTGAATATATCAGCTAATTGTTGATCAGTAGGAACAAAATGAAGTTCAATTGTTCCTTCCAGTACTTGTTCTCTTATGAAGTGATACCTGATGCTGATGTGCTTTGTAAGAGAATGTTGAACTGGATTTCCTGTCATAGCAATAGCACTTTGGTTATCACAATAAATAGGTATTTTTGAAAATGACAAACCATAGTCCATTAGCTGATTTCTCATCCACATGATCTGAGCACAACAGCTTCCAGCAGCAATGTACTCAGCTTCTACAGTTGATGTGGAGATAGACTTTTGCTTTTTACTAAACCAAGAAACTAGTCTTCCTCCAAGAAACTGACAACTGCCTGAAGTACTTTTCCTGTCTATTTTGCATCCTGCAAAATCAGCATCTGAATAACCACATAAACTAAAGTCTGATTCTCTAGCATACCAAAGGCCAAGAGAAGAAGTGCCCTTTAGATATCTAAAAATCCTTTTCACTGCAATGAGATGTGGTTCCTTAGGATTTGCTTGAAATCTTGCACATAGACAGGTTGCATACATGATATCTGGTCTGCTAGCAGTTAGATATAAGAGTGAACCAATCATTCCTCTGTAGTTGGTTACATCCACCTCAGTTCTTTGATCAGGATCAAGCTTTGTAGCTGTAGCTATAGGAGTTGAAGCTGTAGAGCTGTCTTGCATGTTAAACCTTTTTAGTAAATTCTTTGTGTACTTTGACTGATTGATAAAAATCCCATCATCAGTCTGTTTAACTTGCAGACCTAAGAAATAGCTCATTTCTCCCATCATGCTCATTTGATATCTAGACTGCATTAGCTTTGAAAACTTCTCACACAGCTTAGTGTTAGTTGACCCAAAAATGATATCATCAACATATATTTGAACTAACAGCAAATCCTTACCATGATTCAAATAAAACAAGGTTTTATCAATTGTACCTCTATTGAATCCACTTTCCAGTAAGAATTGAGCTAGGGTTTCATACCAGGCTCTTGGAGCTTGCTTTAGTCCATAAAGTGCTTTATCCAGTCTATAGACATGATCTGGATGTTTGGGATCAATGAATCCAGGAGGTTGCTCAACATATACCTCCTCTTCCAGTTCTCCATTGAGAAATGCACTTTTTACGTCCATCTGGAATACTTTGAATTTCTTGTGGGCTGCATATGCTAGAAAAATTCTGATGGCCTCTAGTCTTGCAACAAGAGCAAAAGTCTCATCATAATTTATTCCTTCCTGTTGAGAATACCCCTTTGCTACTAGTATTGCTTTATTCCTCACAATTGTGCCATCTGAATCAGTCTTGTTTCTAAATACCCACTTTGTACCCACAATAGACCTTCCCTTAGGCCTTGGTACAAGTTTCCAGACTTCATTTCTTTCAAATTCATTCAGTTCTTCTTGCATAGCTGTCACCCAATCAGCATCCTTAAGTGCATCTTCAACTTTCTTAGGTTCCTCCTTTGACAGAAAGTTATTATATAAACATTCATTTTGAGTTGCACTTCTTGTCTTAACACCTGCTTCAGGATTCCCAATGATTAAATCAGGAGTATGACTTTTAGTCCATTTCCTTGCTGATGGTAAGTCATTTCTTGAACTGGATGCTCCCCCTGGATTGGTGTTTTCTTCAAAAGAACTGGAATTGCTAGAAGCTCCCCCTGAGATAGTGCTATCTCCTTCTGATATACTGTCATGATTGTCACTTGAATCTGTTTCTGATGAGTCTCTACTTGATGTTTGAGTTGTATCTGTACTGATGATGTCTCCCTCTTGCTCCCCCTCAACATTTGCATTATTTGAGTCATCATCAGTAATAGGTGTTCGATCAGGAATTGATCGATCGTCAGGATCTGACAGAATATCAGTATCTGACGTGACTTCATCAGAATTGTTGGTAGCTTCATTTGCAAAAGTCAAACTGTCATGAGAGTCTTCTTTTATTCCTGTTAGCTTTCTATCATCAAAAGATACATTAATAGACTCCATGACTGTCTTTGTTCTGAGATTATAGACTTTAAAGGCTCTTGTTGTTGGATAGCCAATAAAGATGGCCTCATCAGCTTTTGTCTCAAATTTTCCTAGCTGTTCTGGATGAGGTCTTAGAACAAAGCACTTGCAGCCAAACACATGTAAATGCTTCAAACTTGGCTTCTTTTCCTTAATCATCTGATAAGGAGTTACACCATGTCTGTTGATTAGAGTAATGTTTTGAGTGTAGCATGCTGTGTTGACTGCTTCTGCCCAGAAATATGTAGGTAGTTTAGCTTCCTCCAACATAGTTCTGCCAGCTTCAATAAGAGTTCTGTTCTTTCTTTCAACTACTCCATTTTGCTGAGGTGTGCCAGGAGCAGAGAATTGTTGAACTATTCCTTTGTATTTGCAGAACTCTTCCATTGCTGAATTCTTGAATTCAGTCCCATTATCACTTCTCAGAATCTTGACTTTGTATTCCGTGCCAGTTTCAATAAATCTTACATGGTCCAGCAGTATTTCAGCAGTTTCATCTTTTCTGTGAAGAAAATAAACCCATGTAAATCTAGTATACTCATCAACAATGACTAGAGTATACCTTTTCTTACTGATGGACATAATGTTCACTGGTCCAAACAAGTCAAGGTGAAGCATGTGATATGGTTCCTCAATTGAGGATTCAGATTTACTCTTGAATGATGTCCTTCTCTGTTTAGCCTTCTGACAAGCATCACAGAGTCCATCAGGAGTATATAGAGCCTTTGGTAATCTTCTTACTAAGTCTTTCTTAACCAACTCATTTATATTGTTGAAGTTGAGATGAGAAAGCTTCTTATGCCAATTCCAACTTTCATCTACAGACGCTTTACTGATGAGACATGTAGTTGGATTTTCAGTTTTATTGTGAATGTTGGCTTCATAAATGTTACCATGTCTTTGACCTGTTAATGCAACCTTTCCTGAAGATTTGCTGATAACTTCAAAATGAGTATCATTAAAATTGACACGATAACCTCTGTCTGTGATTTGACTAACACTTAACAGATTGTGCTTGAGTCCTTTCACCAGAGCTACTTTCTCAATGATGACATTTCCAATTACAATGCTGCCATATCCCAAAGTTTGTCCAATGTTGCCATCTCCATAAGACACAGTTGGGCCAGCCTTCTCCTCAAATTCTGATAGCAAGGTTTTGTCTCCAGTCATGTGCACAGAGCATCCACTATCCATGACTAACACATTTTTCTTTTTACCCTGCAATCAGAATCACAAAGAACTTAGTTAGAACTTTTAAGAACCCACACTTGTTGGGTTCTCTTTTCATGCAATTTAACATTTTTAGCAGCAGAAGATTTTCTTGTAAAGACACCTTCATCAGGATTAACTCCATCAGAATTAGTCTTTTTCTTAACAGATGCATGATTAGTATTCAAGTTCTTTGTTTTTTCAAAATTTGCACTTTTATTGAACTTAGGCAAAGGCTCATAATAATTATAGTACAAATTATGGTATTCTTCATATGTATAAATAGAATGCCATTTACTACCACAATGGAAACAAGGATTCTGTGGTTTATAGAATACTGATTTATTCCTAATGTCAGACTTAGGAACTACAGTTGGCTTCTTTTTACTCCTCCCGCAATCAATAGCAAGATGATTAGAATTACCACAGTTAAAGCATACTTTTCTCGGTGCATTTGGAATATACTTATAATTATTCTCCTTGTTTATTCCAACTTTACCATTCCTGTTCCTTTTGACAGTTGGAACTCTCTTCCTATCTGTTACATCACAGATTCTATCCCTTAATTGTTTCTTGGACAAAAGACCTACATTTTTGTTTTTGACAGTTTTAGACTCAGAATGATGTGTAGAAGTAGATCCCTTTTCTGAAGTAGATTTGGGAATTTCTGGATACACATAATTAACCGGTTTTAATTTTGGTTTTAGTACTGTCTGTAACATATCTGTAGGTTTTTGGATTTGTTGAGTCATCAACTATAACTCTTCCAGGATTAGATGAAACAACCTTTCCTTTGTCCTTTTTCTCATTTTCTGGCTTATAACCTAGACATTCTTTCCAGTTTTTATCAGTAATAATTTCATGAGTTTTTGTACCAGAATGTGTCCAGGTTCTGAGTTTTTCATTTGCATCTTTAAGTTGCATTTCAAGTTCATTACATTTAAACTCTGTTTCAAGTTTCATGTGTTTAGCATTATCACATTCTGCTTGAACTTCATGCAAGAAAATTAACTCAGCTTCTAGATGATCATTTCTCTTAACAACCTCTGCCATTTCAGATTTTATTCTAGTATTTTCAAGAGATTGACTCCTAAAACTAATATGCAGAGATTTTAAGAAATATCTTAGCTCAGAGACATTATTAGTATCAAAATCAAACAAAACTTCATATACCTTATTTTCACCAGCAGAAGTCTCATCAGTTTTAGCCATCAAAGCATAATTCACTTTTTCTTCTTCAGAGTCAGATGATGAGTCCATCCAATCCTTGCTTGAAGAAATGAGAGCTTTTGTTTTGGTCTTCTTGCACTCAGTTGCAAAATGACCCATTCCATCACAGTTATAGCATCTGATTTTTGACTTGTCAAATTTGCTGCTTTTGCCTTCTTTCTTCTTGTACCTGTCTTTGTCAGCATTGAAGGTTTTCTTTTGGAATTTCCCTTGCTTCCTAGCCTTTCTGAACTTCATCTTTTTGAAGCCCTTGACTATCATAGCAACCATTTCCATCATATCAGAATCAGTCTCAGTATCAGTATCTGATGATGAGTCATCAGGAATTGACTCTTCCACTCTACTCTTTCTGTAAGAAACCTCCTCAGCTTTTCCCTTTGATTTTGATTCAACATTCAAAGCAATAGCTTTTGCTTTGACATTTTTCTTGTTCTTCCTCTGTTGAACCTCAAGATCATGGGTTCTTAGCATCCCATAGACTTCATCAAGAGACAGCATCTTCAAATCATATTGATGCCTTATGATTGAAGCTTGAGTATCCCACTCCTCAGTTAAAGCTCTGAGAAACTTGGTATTTTAATCCTCTGGATCATACTCTTTGCCAACCAGTGATAGATTGTTCAGTAAAGTCAAGAATCTATCATATATATCAGTAAGGCTTTCATCAGATTTAGCATCGAATTGCTCATACTCCTGAATCAACAGAGCCCTTCTGTTTCTTTTGATAGATTCAGTACCTTGACATTGAGTTTCCAAAGTATCCCAAATTTCCTTTGCAGTCTTGCATGCTATTACCCTGTTAGACATGACATTATCAAGACTGTTATGCAAAATATTTTTTACCTTTGCATCTTTGAGTACCTGAGCCTTTTCCTCTGTCGTCCACTCACTCTTTGCCTTAATGACATAGTGTTCAGCAACAGTCTCTGTTCTTGCAACTAGTCTTGTTGGAAGAAATGGTCCATCATTGATCCTGTCAAGATAGTCAGGATCAGTTGCTTCCAGATACATCATCATTTTCACTTTCCAGGTTGGATACTCAGTCTTCTTGAGAATTGGAATTTTAATGCTTTCATACTTGCTTGTCGACATCTTAAGATCGTTTCTGATTAATATTAATCAGTTTTGCTCTGATACCAATTGTTGCCCAGTAAATAACAATTGTAGAAGGGGGGTTGAATACAATTGTATAAGATTTTCGATTTAAAACAAATAACACAAGTATGAATCAATAACAGCTTTATTAATTCTGATATAAAACTGTTACAAAACTCTCTTAAGAAATTCTTATGTTCTTAAGAGCTGCTAGGTTACAAGATCAATCGTGTAAGCGAATTACTTAATGTAAAACCTAAACTGTGTTTATATAGAATACACAGTTACACTATTAATTACAAGATATTCTAAATCAATTACATATATCTCTGAATGCATATCTTGTATGATAGATACATTCCTACAAATTAGGAACCGACATATCAATCTTCCTTGATCTCTGGTCTGATGAGAATCTTCATGAAATACTGACCAGCTTCTAATCCTGATGATAGTCCAATGCTGACGTTGTATTACTGATGACGTCAGCATCAATATCTGATCAGTAATGCCCAGATCCTGATCACTTGAATCAATATCTAACAAATAGACCCTGACCCAAGTCTCGAATAAGGCCGTTATAACTTCAAGGAAAACCTGATCAGTTTTCCTAGAAGTTGGGGGGCAAATGATATGGGCTGAAAATAAGCCCTAATGACACATTTAATGTGGCATTAATTAAGCCTAGAATGGTCCAAACGTGGGGCCCACCAGATGGCCCAAACCCTAATTATAATATTAATTTCGTAATTAATTTTAAGGGTAATAAAACAGCTCAGCAAATCAGAGTCAAACAAGAATATGACTCTTGCCTGACTTAGCCTCCAAGGCACATACTTCAACATAGAAACTAATTCCTACAAGGAAGGGGTCTATAACCTTCCTCAAGGCGGTGGCTTGCCCACCAAGTCACCTAATTCTACTACGATTCTAGGGCTTCTCAGCCTATAAAAGGGCCTGACCCCTCAATCTCAGAACTACGTTTTTGGCTTGATTCTCAATACGAGATACGTAGGCACTCTGTGAGGACCGATTAGTCTCGAACACGGAAACAACCATTGAAGCAAGATGCTCCCGAACCCTAGCATTAATTACAAATTCGTGACCTAGATTTTAATCCATAACAGCGGCAATGATGAGGTCCTCGACTATCTCAAGATACTGGGAAGAGCAAGCAACAAATAACGAGGCTGAGTACGAGGCTCTAATCATTGGCCTTTAAGCTCACACTAGAGATGAAGAGAGAGAAGCCAAAGTATTTGAAAATCAAAATGAGCTCAAAACCTCAATATCTGCATTCTCATTTAATAGAGGGAAGCCTGTTATGACATTGAAGAAACCAAAGGCCCCGGGATAGCATGATGAGGCCAAAGGCCCCTGTATAGCATGACGAGGCCAAGTGCCCCGGGATAGCGATGATGAGGCCAAGTGCCCCGGGATAGCGATGATGAGGCCAAGTGCCCCGGTATAGCGTGATGAGGCCAAAGGCCCCGGAATAGCGTGACGAGGCCAAGTGCCCCGGGATAGCGTGACGAGGCCAAGTGCCCCGGGATAACGTGATGAGGCCAAATGCCCCAGGATAGCAATAATGAGGCCAAGTGCCCCAGGATAGCGTGATGAGGCAAAAGCCCCGGGATAGCATGACGAGGCCAAGTGCCCCGGGATAGCGATGATGAGGCCAAGTGCCCTGGGATAGTGTGATGAGGCCAAGGGCCTCGGGATAGCATGACGAGGCCAAGGGCCTCGGGATAGCATGACGAGGCTAAGGGCCCCGGGATAGCGTTGATGAGGCCAAGTGCCTTGGCACAACAATGAAGAGTACAAGTGCTCTGGGATAGCGTTGAAAAAGTCAAGTATGCTTGTAGCGGGATCACACCTAATTCTCTTCATTACAAATGGTGTCAACCTCTAATAATACAAGAAGGATGCTGAAACATGTTGATTCCTCATCACATCTATAATGATAATGAGGACTCGGGAGGTAGTGGCATTACATAAACACCTCTTCCAACAAGACATTTAAAAAATTACAAGTCCAGCCTCTAGCAACGTGACATCTTGTGATGCGAGGCCTCTCGGCCCATAGGCATGATCGATAAGTCTATACTATGTAGAACTATCTCAACTCATATGCTAAGGTCAATCTTTCAGCGATCAGGATCATTTGAAGACCCCATCAGCTATCCTAAAACACTTGGAAAAATTTAATAGATATGGAGAGGCGTTATGGAGGAATCTATACATGCTAAAATAATGCAACATAAGTCCCTTGTGCAAGCAGATTCGAGGCCTATGGTACTTTGCAATATTATAAACATCAAATAAAGGAGAATCAATAAAGCAATGCAAGCAAATCCAGGTTCAAGGAGCATCCATAAGTAAAAGAAATTAAGTCTACAAGTGCGAGGCAAATAAAGGGAGTGCCCGCATCTCCACTGAGTCTAGCAGATAAAGGCATAAAAGGAAATCATGGGGATCTATTTGTCGCTTCCTCATTCATCTCCATCTTGAGGTTATCAGCAAACTTCCCAGTTTCTTCGCCCAACCGGTACCAATCAAATTCATCAATCTCTTCTACAATCTACATACAAAGCACGCATCTAATTATGAAACAGGAGGAGGCCTCTCAAAATATGATGCTGCGAGGAGGAGGCCTCTCAACATATGATGCTGCGAGGAAGAGGCCTCTCAAAATATGAGGCTGCGAGGAGGAGGCCTCTCAACATATGAGGTTGCGAGGAGGAGGCCTCTCAAAATATGAGGCTGCGAGGAGGAAGCCTCCCAACATATGAGGCTGCGAAGAGGAGGCCTCTCAAAATATGAGGTTGCGAGGAGGAGGCCTCTCAACATATGATGCTGCGAGGAGGAGGCCTCTTAAAATATGAGGCTGCGAGGAGGAGGCCTCTCAAAATATGAGGCTGCGAGAAGGAGGCCTCTCAACATATGAGGCTGCGAGGAGGAGGCCTCTCAAAATATGAGGCTGCGAGGAGGAGGCCTCACAACATATGAGGCTACGAGGAGGAGGCCTCTCAAAATATGAGACCGCGAGGAGGAGGCCTCTCAAAATATGAGGATGCAAGGAGGAGGCCTCTCAATATATGAGGCTGCGAGGAGGAGGCCTCTCAAAATATGAGGCTGCGAGGAGGAGGCCTCTCAACATATGAGGCTGCGAGGAGGAGGCCTCTCAACATATGAGTCTGCGAGGCGGAGGCCTCTCAACATATGAGGCTGCGAGGAGGAGGCCTATCAAAATATGAAGCTGTGAGGAAGAGGCCTCTCAACATATGAGGCTGCGAGGATGAGGCCTCTCAACATATGAGGCTGCGAGGAGGAGGCCTCTCAACATATGAGGCTGCAAGGAGTCCTCTCAACTTATGAGGAGTCCTCAACATAAAGGGAGTCTTCTCATCATATAAGGAGTCCTCTCATCATATTCTAAGAAGAACTTGAAGACCATATTGCGCTTGGAAGGACCCTTCGAGGTCACCATCACTCACACATACTTGGTTTCGCATCAATTGGAAGACATCACTTGATTCCACATTGCATTCATAATGACAACATGGAATCGGGGGGTAGTTGTTGTGCCCGAATCTGGGCACAAGCTCTAAATAGGACCAATGGACTATACTAGGGGTCCATCTCTCTTAATGGGCTCGAGTATCTCTTAATGGGCTCAAATATTGAAGAAGGATCAACAAGCCATGAGGCCCGATTAGGGATCGCCTCACCTCTATCTCATAAATCTCTTGAAGACGATATTTCACCCCAAGGGTCACCTCACTATGACCTCCTGCTAATACTCAAGATGCCCTCTCATGCCAATAATAAAGGAAAAGGGGCCTCACGCTAGGCCTCCAAGGGATCTCACGCTAGGCCTCCAAGGGATCTCACGCTAGGCCTCCAAATGGTCTCATACTAGGCCTCCAAGGGTCTCATTCTAGACCTCTAGGCGTCTCATGCTAGCCCGACCTCGGGGTCGCATCTACCAGGACCGCACCCCGGGGTCGCATCTACAGGGATCGCCTCTCGTATGACTTCCGTCAAGGGATCGCCTTGCTACTATCTCCCTTCAAGGGATCACTTCGCACTATCATCACATCTACAGGCTAAACGAGATCGCTATCTCACTCTCTACTAGAAGGCTCATAGCCAGACCCCTCGAGGTCATATGAGTATCTATACATGCACTTGGGTCCGCTTCGCATGACTAGGCCCCTCGAGGTCGCATGCTAGGCCCTTGCTACTTCTCTACTAACCTCGCTTGAGAGGCCTCGATTCTAGACCATGCGAGACCATCGGTTTCCTTCTTTGGGCCATGGATCATGGATAGAGTTAATGACTCATTGCCACGTCAGCCATAAAACGAGTGGGCTTGGGCTATGACTTATCTTCTAAAACCCTAGTCCGTCTAGGTAACTTCTTCTCCAAGAACTACGTACGGCTTAATCCCTATAAATAGGGCACGTAGGCACCTTGTTATGGATGATTAACAGCTCACCCCTGAAATATCAACAAACAAGATCAGCCACAAACAATCTCCAATCTCCTTCCGTGTTCTTCGTGTTCTTAGCAAAATAACCGTATTTTGCTCCGTGATTCCAGCAACCTCCAAAATATTGTTAAACCAATTTCTCCCTATAACACTAACAGCTTGACATAGATAAACAATGTTTAACACAAAACCCATTCCTCAAAAAAAAGTTCTGAACCACCTAAAATAAAATCTACCCCAACTTCTTTCCCTTCAACCCAGATTCTCGGCGAAAATTCATGACAATTTCTGATTGAAATACAATAGACACGCATATACACGCACATACACATACACACACACACACACACACATCTCATGTATATAACAATTACAACCATTCTAATTGAGTATCAACACAGAAAAGAAAAAGAATGGTGAGTAGCACATATATTCCGAATGTGTTTATGAGTTAACTCGGAATTATAGTAAGAGTAAATAGGAAATTTTGATTGAGTAAACTTTTGTAGTGAATAACGCGAAGGAGGTGATGTTTGTATGCAAACCTGAAGTATAAAAGAGATCTTGTCGAACTTTATTTTAGTATTGGGTTAAATGGCAGTTAGGTCACTCAACTGATTGGAAACTTTCAATTGGGTCATCCAACTCAAAAAACTTTCAATCAGGTCACTTAACAAATAAAAACTTTCAGTCTGGTCACTTAACAAATAAAAACACGTTAAATGACTTGATTTGAACGTGTTTAACGACCTGATTTTAACGTGTTTAATGACCTGACTGAAAGTTTTTAACGTGTTTAATGACCTGATTGAAAGTTTTTATTTGTTAAGTGACCTGATTGAAAACTTTTTGAGTTGGGTGATCCAACTGAAAGTTTCCAGTCAGTTGAGTGACCTAAATGCCATTTAACCCTTTTAAGTATTTTGGCTTTATATGTTCATGTAGAGTTGTTCGAGATAGTTTTTTTAATGGCTTGGTGGAAGGAAGATTGTTGGTGATTGAAGAGATGAAACGATCTTTTTTGAATTTCAAATTCTTCTTTTTTCTCCCATCTGTTCTGATTGTTTGTTGTCTCTAATCTCCATTCTTGATTTTAATTTGGGTTAGCTTGATAAGATTTTGAATTAGAAAGTAATTGTATAGATAAGTATGTTAATTCTATATTTATATTGAATTCGAAAGTAATTGTATAGATAAGTATGTATAATTGTATATTTATATGGTCTGCCAATATTTATGTATTGAATGGGTCGGGTTAGGTCAGACTTGACACACGGACATGCCATGTAAGATTTCCGTCCATTCCTTTATTGTGTACGTTAACGATAGTTATCCAAATGCAAGTTTTCATTACTTTAATGAGTTGACTACAAGTTTTTTCAGTTCAATTACTCAGTTGCAAGTTGGGGCTAAGTTCAGTTATGATTAAGCCATTTAACCCTAAATTAATAACATATAAAAATAAAAAAAAATATATAATTAGATTATTAGAAAAGGAGCCGTGCGTTGCACAAGTTATAAGCTAGTAAATGAAAAAAAGATTAAGATTTAAAATATTTGTTTTATATTTTTTATATCTAAATAAAAAATTAAGATTTTAAAATAAAAAACTGATTTTTTTTTTCACGGCCCAATTCTAAGTTTATTTTTTGTTCAATACAGCAGTTGCAAGTTTTAATTAATATAGTAATGTAAATGCAAGTTACGGATAAGTTCAGTTATGTAAGTTGCAAATTTAGTTTTTATTTTGTGCGGTTACCTAAATGCATGTTTTAATTTATTGAGTTATGTAATTACAAGGTTTTTGAGTTCAGTTACCCAATTGTAATTTGAAGATCAATTTGATTATGAATTTGCCTGTTTACCCTTTTTACAACCATGGTTGTTGTTGGAGGAATTTCGTAACAACACGAAATTGGAGGGATGTTGGAATAATAGAGCTAAATTATGTATATGTGGCTGTTTTAGGGGATTGGGGTTTATGAAAAAAGAGGGGGCTGGACTTGGCAGGTGTCTCGATTTGTCTCGTGTATCGGTCGCCATATGTCAAGATGCCTACGTACGTATGTTTATATAGGATCAAGCCCACGTAGTTCTGTGAAATTGATTTGTTTCTATCCCTTAGATACTTTAGGGATAAACTTCATTAATCTGGGTGATTACTGATTTTATCTGATTTAATCTTATCGTTGTGATATCTTCCTGATTTGAAGAATATCGTTTGGATATATTTTCTGTTATTGATTGATTGAGATTGATTCTTTCCTCGTTTCAGAGAGAGGATAAAACTTAGCGATTAAGTAACAATTATTAATCTGAATTAATAATTAATATGTTAGGCCGAATACACAATATATAATCAAGTGCTGTATGAGAGAATAACAAGAACACACGTTTTAGTACTTAAAAACTATTTGGAATTAATAATTCCTCTCTTAGTGATGTAAACTATCACAGAGAGCTGCTTAGGTTACAATGAATGATATTCGTTCACAATGATTACCCTTCTAGGGTTAACCTAACTGTATTTATAAGATATACAGCTTCGTACAATCGTTAATTGATTCTCCTATAATTAAGCTATACAATTGATATCAATTACGATTGCTACACGTCTTCTAAGTCAACTCAATCTCTTTGACAGCTATCCAATCTTCAAAGATATTGCTTCCATGTTTATCTTGAATTAATCTTTAATCTCTGTTGACCTACAGACGTTTTCGCTAGACAGAGTTTAACAAACTCTGTTGCGCTTCCAATCAGCAGTGTTTGCGCTCCCATCTGTCAGCGTTTTCGCTTCCATCTGTCAGCGTATACTCAAACTCTGCTGCGACTGCTTTCATTAACAAGTTAAACTCTGTTTCCCTGTAACACTTAAACACTGATATTAAATCACATCAATTATATCTAACAATCTCCCCCAACTTGTTCATTAGTAAAAATGTACAAGTTCACAGTAATTGATGATGTCAAAACAGTCTAATATAATCACAGTGTTTAACATTTAAGCAGAGTTTAATCTTGACTTAAAAAAATTTACAGAAAATCAGAATTACTTACAAACTCTTTCTACCTAACCTCCTCAAGATCTGGTGTTGTTCTAAGGTAGTCAATGAGTAATCTTCTTTCTGCATACTCCAGCTCTCTCTGCATAACTTGCTTGATTTCTCTCAACTGAGGATCATTATCTCCAGTCTGATAGATTGCAGCTCTTAGAGAGTAGATTTTGTTCTTCCACATATTGTTGAGTATTGAATACGATAAAAGAATACAGAGGGGGGGTGAATGGATTCTTGAACTTTTCTTTGGCTAGAGTCTATGTAGCAAATAAGTGTTTGTGTGTGTAGAAGTGAAGGTGCAGATAAAAAACAACACAAGACACAGTATCACTTTAATCTAATGTATTATTAGATAAAGGTTGCTACAATCTGTGAATACAAATGATAGTATTCTCAGCTTCGTTTTTCTCAGAGAGATACAGCTTGTAGTGTATGAAAAACTTGACTCACAAAGTTACAAAGTTCTAATGACTAAGGAAGTGCTTATAGAACATGGATACAACCTACTTACTCCAAATAAGGTAGCTGAACAAATTAATTTCTAGTCTGTCTATCCTTTTTGAGTAAGCGTCCAAACGGTTACAAATTTGACTTTGTAAAGCCTGTTCAGATCCACTTCTTTAGCCCCTTGTCTCTTCTATATCTCTCCAAGCTTCCTTGTAGGCTTTCCAGAGCACGTTACAGATTGTGGTCCATAAAGTGCATTGGCTTGTTGCAGGTTTCTGACTTGAACAATTTCTTCAGTACTTTGTCTCCAAGAATGTATTCGAGAAGTGACTAAGTAGTTGATTTGAGAAATAGAATTGACTTGATTGATAAATCTGAGTTCTCGAACACTGTTATATTGGCATATCGAATTACTTCTCGACTAGCTCTTTTCTTCAGGATTCCTTGAGTTGTCGAATAGAACACTTGACTTGTCGAATCCTTGAGATATCAAATAGCTTTCTGAGTCCTGAGATATCGAATGGAACTCTGACTTGTTGACTCCTTGAGAACTCGAATACCACTTTGACTTGTTGACTTCCTGAGTTCTCGAATAGAGTACATAGACATATCGAATCTCTGAGATATCGAATGAGATATCGAACAGTGTATTCAGAGATATCGAATAGTGTCTTGAGATATCGAATCCCTGACTTCTCGAATGCTGGACTTATCGAATAGACAAATATACTTCTCGAATTGGTACTTAGGCAAATTCTTCATTTCTTCAAATCCCAACTGTGATTATTTGACAGTCTTTATCTTCTTGCTTGAGGCATGAACCTTGGAACGTCTTTCAAGCATTATTCTAGACTCTATAAGTACAATTACACAACTAGGATTTGATGCCTACTACAAGTACAATACAAACAGAAACTCCACAACTAGAGGTTCCCTCAGTTAAGAGGTCATGTAAGTAATGCAAAGCACTACAAACAATTAGGCTTGTTATTAGATGTATACAGGCATGCCTCTGTAACTAACAATCTCCCCCAAATTGTGAGTGAGACCCTTAGTCACAATTTCATGTCTGATAACAAGCCTAACATACATAAAGATAAAACTTTAACAGTACATGTATGTAGATTGATTGAAGAAGGTACACAGAAGTGTTCTTACAAGTTATGAGAACCTACTAGCCATATCCTTTTGGATTCATCTCTTGAGCTTTGGCTTACAGATTCTCATTTTTCATCTTCTCTTCAGCTTCTTTGGCTTTCTTCTTTGCATTTTCCTCCATGGCAAGAATAATGTCTTCCATTGCAGTGAGTTCTTCAATTAGAGGGGAGCCTGATAAATCCTTAAGTACTTCATTCAGTTGTTTCTCAGAATAGGAACTGATGTAGTCCATTCTAATCTTTACATTTCTACCATATTTCTTGTACTCAATGATGTAAGGATTAAACTTGACTCTACACAGACCCATAGCTCTCAATTCATCAGCCTTAGTTTCCATTGCAGCAAACTCCTCCTCCCTTTTCTTTAGTAGCTCCTCACTGTTCTTTCTCATTTCTGCCTGGTGATCTCTCTTCATTTTGACAAAGTTAATTAGCTCCAGCTTCCATACCCTTTCCACTCTGTCTTCAGAATCCAACATTGCAATTATTCTTTCTATGTCATATAGCCTGCCCCAGTGCTGACATGTTCCTTGTCTGAATTTCTTCTGTCTTCCATCAGTATATTTTATTTCAAGAAAGTCATCAACAATGGCAACATGATAGATTCTTTGAGCCCATATGAACTGCAGTTGGTCTTCATCATAGATTTCATCCAAAGGTGGTAGGTTCAATCCTGGAATTATTGTCAGTGCCTTTGACTTCGATATCTTCACCCTTCTTGCAGCATGCTTAAATTTACTCCTCCTTGAATGATTGCTAGGCAGAAACTTATGACCCTTGTTGGTAGACCATAGTAGTATTCCATTAGCAGTTTGCTTTCTAAAACATACACATGGTTTCTTGACTTGAATCTTCTTCTCTTCTTGATGTGGCAAAACAGTTGCAGAAGCCATCGAATCATATTTTGGTAGGTCATTACTAACAGTATTCACCCTAGACTCAGAGTCTTGTGTTGTGGTGAGGTTACTGCTAGCAATGTCTAAGGCTTGCTGTTTTCCAATTTTCCTCTCATAGACTTTTCCTTGGTCATCACCATCTTTCTTATTCTTGTCATCCTTCTTCTTCTTCTCATCTTCATCACCCTTATCTCTCCTGTGATGTCTCCTCCTCCCATCACTTTTGTCTTCAGAGTCATCATCCTTATTTCTCCTAGGTTAAGCCCTCTCTGGAGTTTCACCAGTTGCTATAAAAGATCTGAGAATGTGCAGTGCTTCAATTTCTTCAGCATTTCTGGTTCCAACCTTCTTCTGTAGTTGATCAATGATAGCAATGACCAGTCTGTGATTTCGAGAAGTGAGATCATGGGGAATGACCAATTGCTTGATGTCTTCAATTTTGGTGCCAGACTGATAAATGATTGTCCATGGCTTCTTGATCACTTCTGGCAGCCTTGAAGGTTGGCCATTCCTCAAATCATCAAACAGACTTCTGTTGTTCTCATTTCTCTTCTCAATAAGCTCAAGTATGGCATCTATCTCTGAGTGTTTTAGGGCTTGTAGAGTCTTGTATGTTAGATGCCATATCTTTGATTTAGATATCATCACTATCTCCTTGAACCATAGATTATTGACTTTCTTGGGGATGACAGTGATGTAGTCAATCTGCTCCTTCAACTCCCTCAGATAGAACTGAGTGTCACCAGCCTGTTCCCTTGTGGCTTTCAGAAACTCCAAGAAGGCTTTATCATGATAAACATTTGAGTTAGCAACTTCTTGTAGCTTGGCCTCAGGAATTTACTTTGACTTCTATAGGCTTGGCACTTTCAGATATGGAGGATGGAGGTTTGTCAGATGGCATACTCCCTGCAACCACTGTGGTTGTGATAGATTGCTTCTGGCCACCAGGAGTAATGACATGCACAGTTGGTAGAGTAACAACTGGCAGTGAGGTAGGAGGCTCATCAACCTTTGTTTTTCCTTTGCCTGGCACATGAGTTGGAGATTTATTTGCCCTTTGGTGATCACCCTCTCTTAACTTTATCCCTTTTTCCTTGGGTTTCTCCCCATTAGTATTTGAATTCCTTGTCCTCTTCTCCCCCTTAGGCTTGTTGTCAGGAATAGAGGCTTTAGAAGTGACCTTTGGGGTGGAAGATTCTTCAGGGAGAGAAAGACCCATATGCTTCATCATAGCAGCCAACATAGATTGTTGATGCAGAAGAACATCAGCTGTGGTAGTTGCTTGAGTGTCCAACTGATCATTGAGAAGTGCAACCTTGTCTGTAAGATGAGCATTGGACTTAGTGACAATAGCCACCTCCTTTTCAAGAGTATCCACTTTAGTGAATAGCTCATGTGCCCTGAAACCAGAGAGTGATTGATCCTTGAGTCTCTGGACTTCATACGGTCATGTCATGAACAGGGACCTCAGTTACCAGCTTATCCCCATATTGATTCTTGAACAGTGTTCTCAGCATGGCATTTGAGTCTGTGGTTTGATCAGACAGAGATTGAAACTTATGCCCCAGCCCTGTGACAGTATCCTTGAGAAGGGCCAAGCCATTGTCCATTTTGATACAGCTAGACTTGCAGGCTAGAATTTCCTTGACCATAGTTTCCAGTTGATGGAATTTGGAATCAAAAACCCTTTTTAGCTCATGCACCTCCTTGGTTGTGGCTGTACCTGTGACTTCTGTCTTTAGACCCTTGCCAAGGTAGTGTGCAGCCTTGAGAATTCCCTTGTAACTGTCATTGACTGCTTCATACATAGCACTAGGGGTGAGAGAATTGGCATTGGACCCTAGTGAAGTGATGTACTCTTCTCTGAGGTACTGTAGGCCTTCTGAGAGAGGAATATCATACTTTCCTTGAAGCTAGACATCTATATTGCCTTCTCTCTCAGACTCATCCACAATTTTGGCCTGTTGTTGCTCCACATCCTCTTTATGGCACAGGAGAATAGCTTCATAGTCAGGATTTGGTAGGTTGGCAGTGAGGAGGTGCTGTGCAATCTTTGTGAACTCAGGAATCTGATCCACAATTAAGCTTTGAAGTGCTTCAACCGTCAATTATTGTGGAACAGACCCTGATCCTGAAGCACTGTCATGGTGCACAGGCTTCAGCCATTGTGACATAAAGTCAGAGCTAGAGTTAGGCAAGCTAGACTCCTCAGTTACAGATGCAACTTCTGTAACCGGATGGATTGACTCTACTACTGGTGTCTCCACAGAAGTGGGATGAGTTACACCAGCAGTTGACACAGGCACAGAGTCTCTAGTGAAAACTAGTGGAACCTCTGTGTTTGTGATGGTGTCATTAGGAGATGCCCCAGCATGCATTCCCTCACCATCTAAATGTGGGTCCTGGGTGGTGAATAGGGTGTCATGCACCAAGTCACTTGAGTTCATTGGCTCATCAAGAGAAAAGAATTCTTGATGATCAATGCCTTGCTCCTCAATTGCTTGAGTTGCAGGCTGCAAAGAAATATGAGATGAAGATTCTGGAAGAGTAGTGTGTTGTAGAGTAGATTTAGGCAACTCCCCCTGAAAGATAGAGGGAGTTTCAAGTATGATATGCTCTCCACTCAGTGTAGTGCCAGCCTTATCACTCCCATGTGCTGACTCAATACAAGAAGGTGCATTGGGGAGGATGCTTGATTCTATAGATGCACCCTGTTGAGAGGACACATCTAGTGAGCTGTTTGCCCCTGATTTTACAACTTCAGCAATTTGTGTGACTGAAGAGGTGGTCTTAGTTTTCTTCTTCTTCTTTGGCCTTAGTAAGGGTGACTCTGGTTCCTCACTTTCTAGACCTAGTTCAACAGCTAATGCTGCTTCAGATAAAATATTTAAGGGTGTAGACATTACTTCCTTTCTCTTCTTTTTACTAACATCACTCTTTTGAGAGGATGATGCAGTTGGTTCAGTAATTGGTAAAGTGTTTGGTTGAGAGGGTTGGTTAGCTAGCCCTGGGTTAGCATTTTGTTCTACTTGCTGGGGCTTAGCTAACTCAGACTTAGAGGCATATTTTGGCATGTCGTGGGGGTAAGTTCTAAACAGACTCTCCATATAGGGAGTTATGTTAAGTCTTACATCCACATCATTCCTAGTCTCCAAATTACCAAAAATGAGTCTGGTCACGGATTTATGATAGCCTATTCTATTTTTATTCATCCCATCTAATTCAATCAATTTATCATCTAAGAAATTAAGGACAGATTGAATAAAACGAGGGAAGAAAATTTCATTACCTCTCTTGGCTGAATTCTTACCAAGTCTCCCATACAGCTCCTGCAGAATGATGAGACCAACATCTATCTTCTTTCCATAAGCTAAGGCATAGCCTATTTGCTGTGCAGGAGTACTGATTTGGTCATAGCTAGATTTTTTTGCAATGAAGACTTGAAGAAGTGTAGCAAACACGTAACTCAATTCCTTCCTCAAATGCTTCCTGTTCAAGTGCCTAAGACTGATTCTGTCTGCATATTTGATGAAATCAAAGAAGTCTTCCAATTCAGCATTTGTAGCAAGTGGGTCATACACCTCTCCTTTGGTACCCATCCCAAGTGCCTCATTCATATCCTCTGTGGTGATAGTGAGATTTTTGTCTTGAATCTTGCAGTAGATGATGTACGAGGATATTGCAGAGTCAAGAGGCACCACCTCCACTGTAGCAGACTGCCAAAACTGTTCTAGAATGTCGAGATATAGAGTTGGGTTAACAGATAGAGCATTCTTGATGTACGATTCAGACATCCACTTCACAAAGCACTTGAAATTGGCGTTAGGTGCTTCAACATCACTAGTTAGAGCAATGAAATTGGTGTTGAACTTTACTGTTGCCATTTGTGTGTGAGAGAGAGAAGAAATCGAAGGTTAAAGAAGAAATTTAGCTTTTGCAGTTAGGGTTTCAGAGGTTTTGGGAGTTTGGATGCTTGAGAAATCGAATGAAATGAATCGAATAGATGTGAAGTTGTAAAAGTATGAAGTACTTGAATTGTCGATTAGATGTATGTTCTGTATCGACAAGTCAGGCATTCGAGAAGTAGAAAACAACTATTCGAGAAGTCAAGAAAGGCTTATTCGATAACTCAAGCAGGTTGTAGCTCACAGCTGGCAGTTATCTAACTTAGAAATAAATCTAAATTAGGTAAAATATGTTTTTATGAGTAATTCTGAATTCTGAATAAAAATCCAAAATCGGTTAAAATTCAGCGAGAAATCATCCTTTTCAAATGATTCGAGAACTCAAATATAGTATTCGAGAACTCAGTCAATCGAGAACTAAAACACTATATTCGAGAAGTCAAGGAAACCTCTATTCGAGAACTCTAAAAGACTCTATTCAAGAACTCGAGAGTGCTCTAAAGAGACTTGTTAGAGATGTCGAATAGTGAATCACTTGAGAAGTCTGACTTGTCGAATTATACTCATAGAAACTCAATTTTCACTATCTTTTCAAAATTTACCAGCCATATTCATTCACGAATATTCTAGCAAATTAAACAGTGATTTTCTCAAAATTTCATAGAAATTTCAAGTTAACAAGAGAATATGATTTTCCAAATATGCAACAGATTTGAAATATTTATAAATCATATTTCAGCCAACACTTACTCCAAAAATATTAAGAATTTAGATAAAGTAAGTGTTTACTGCTGCAATAATCTAGATGATGTATTCACTTAGCCAGAATCTGAAGAATTCAGCATTCCAATCTCACTAACCAACCTTGTGAAGGTGGCTTCATCTAATGGCTTAGTGAATATATCAACTAGTTGTTTGTCTGTAGAAACATAATGCAACTCAATGGTTCCATTAGTTGTATGTTCCCTTATGAAATGATATCTGATGTCAATGTACTTTGTCCTAGAGTGATTGACAGGATTGGCAACTATAGAGATTGCACTTGTGTTGTCACACATGATTGGAATTCTTTCCAACACAAGTCCATAATCTCTAAGTTGATTTCTAATCCAAAGCACTTGAGCACAGCAACTTCCAGCAGCTATGTATTCAGCCTCAGCTATAGAAGTTGACACAGATTGTTGTTTCTTGCTATACCAAGAGACTAACCTTTGTCCAAGAAACTGGCAGCTACCTGAGGTGCTTTTCCTATCCACTCTGCATCCAGCATAATCAGCATCAGAATAACCAACCAGATTGAACCCTTTGTCCTTAGGATACCATAGTTCCAAGTTTGGAGTGCCCTTCAGATATCTAAAGATCCTTTTTATAGCAACCAAATGTGATTCTTTTGGATTTGATTGAAACCTTGCACACAAGCATGTAGCAAACATGATGTCTGGCCTACTTGCAGTGAGATAGAGTAGAGAACCAACCATGCCTCTGTAGACTGAGATATCTACCTTCTTGTCTTTAGCATCTTCATCGAATTTAGTGGCAGTGGCCATGAGTGTCTTTGCAGGTGAGCAAACTTCCAAGTCAAACATCTTCAATAAATCCTTGATATACTTGGTCTGACTGATAAAGATACCATCCTTCCTTTGACTGACTTGCAACCCAAGAAAGAATGTCAACTCTCCCATCATACTCATCTCATATCTGCTCTGCATGAGTTTAGAAAATTTCTCACACAGCTTCTCATTTGTAGAACCAAAAATGATATCATCCACATAGATCTGAACTAAGATAAGATCATCACCATGCTTCTTGTAAAACAATGTCTTATCCAGTGTGCCTCTAGTGAATTGATTCTCAAGAAGAAATTGTGATAAAGTATCATACCATGCTCTTGGAGCCTGCTTAAGTCCATACAATGCCTTAAGCAATCTATAGACAAATTCTGGGAAGTGTGGATCCTCAAAACTAGGTGGTTGTTGCACATAAACTTCTTCTTCCAACTCTCCATTCAGAAATGCACTTTTGACATCCATTTGATGTACTTTAAAGTTTGAATGAGCAGCAAATGCCAAGAATATTCTGATGGCTTCCAATCTAGCAACAGGAGAAAATGTCTCATCATAATCAATGCCTTCCTGTTGACAGTATCCTTTTGCAACCAACCTTGCTTTGTTCCTTATAATTACACCATCTTCATCCATCTTATTCTTTAGAAACCATTTTGTTCCAACAATGGTTCTGTTCTTTGGTGCAGGCACAAGTTCCCATACTTTGTTCCTTTCAAATTGATTCAGCTCCTCTTGCATAGCAATAATCCAATCTGGATCCAACAGTGCATCATCAAGTTTCTTAAGCTCAACTTGTGATAGAAAACAACAATAGAGGCACTCATTCTGAGTTGCTCTCCTAGTCCTTACTCCTGCATTAGGATCTCCAATGATTTGCTCTGCAGTGTGTGATCTATCCCATTTCCATGAGTGCTCAGCCTGATTTCTCATTCTTGATGTTGCTTCATCATCCACATCATGGTCATTCTCATTTCCCCCCCTGTGAAGTTGCCACTACTCATAGGTGTGTCTTGGATGCTTGTTTCTTCACTATTGATTGGCACAAATTCTTCTCTTGTATCATCATTCACTTGAGTTTGTTGAACTCGAGTTTCAACTTCAGTTTTAGTCTCTTCATCAGAATCATCTAGATTATCAAACTTCAATGGATCTTTATCTTCATCATTGGCTTCTTCTAGTCCAGGTAGTTTGCTGTCATCAAATGTCACATCTGTGCTTTCCATAACTTTCTTTTGACTGATGACATAAACCTTGTATGCAATTCTTTCCATAGAGTAGCCAAGAAAAATTCCTTCAAATGCTTTTGCATCAAATTTTCCAACATATTCAGAATTATCCTTCAATACAAAGCATTTGCTTCCAAAAGTATGAACATACTTTAGAGTGGGCTTCTTTCCAGTCATCAAATTATAAGTGTCTTTCCAGTGTTTTTGTTGATGAGGGTTCTGTTCTGGATATAGCATGCAGTGCTTACAGCCTTAGCCCAAAAACATGTAGGCACTTTTGCATCAAGTAACATTGTTCTAGCAGCTTCAATTAGAGTTTTATTCTTCCTCTCAACAACTCCATTTTGTTGTGGAGTCCTTGGAGCTGAGAATTGCTGAGAAATACCATTCTCTTTACAGAATGCTTCAAGTATGGCATTTCTGAACTCTGTTCCATTATCACTTCTCAGTGCAATCACACTTGCATTGTTGGCCTTTTCTTCCTTGTCAACTTTCTTTATATGCTCAATGATTACTTGTGGAGCCTCATCTTTTGATGCCAGAAATTCCACCCATGTATACCTTGTAAAATCATCAACCATCACCAAGGCATACTTCTTTCTTCCTAGTGACATAATATTGACAGGCCCAAACAAATCCATATGAATGAGTTGTAGGGGCTTGGTTATAGATGTCACTGTCTTTGTCTTATGGCTTGATCTTTTCATCTTTCCTTTTTGACAAGCCTCACACACTCCTTCTTGACAGAATTCAAGTGTGGGCATGCCTCTCACTAACTCTCTCTTGACTAGAGAATTAATGGCTTTGAAGTTCAGGTGTGATAGTTTCTTGTGCCACAGCCAACAATCTTCATTTGATGCTTTTGAGTAGAAGCAACAAATTTTGTCCTTGTTTGCAGAATCCATATTACCTACAAACAGGCTTCCCTTCCTTACTCCAGATAGAGCAAAATCACCAGTCTTCCTGTGGGTGATCAAACATTCATCTTTGTCAAAATCCACCTTGAATCCCCTATCAGTAAACTGACCAACACTTAGCAGATTATGCTTGAGCCCCTTGACTAGTGCTACATCTTCAATGATGACATTACCAACTTTCAACTTGCCATATCCCAATGTGTTACCCATGCTGTCATCTCCAAAAGCAACCATTGGGCCAACCTTTTCCTCATACTGGACCAGTCATATGATTTGAGCATCCACTGTCCAAAATCCACATGACCTTCTTTTCACTTTCTTTGCCCTGCAAACACAAAGGTATTACTTTTCCTTTGGTACCCAAACAAGTTTGGGTCCATGTGACTTAGAAACAGTTTTATCATAAACAACATGCTTGTCAACTTTCTTGGCATTAGTCTTCTTGTCACTGTTAGAAGTCTTGGAACCTGAGGTTTCAGACTTAGGTGACAAAGGTACCTTCCTAGCTTTAGGAGGACTCGAAGACTTTGACCTGGTGTAGTGTGTGTGAGAATTGTGACTGATACAACCATCAATGAATTGCCTTCTCAGATTGAAACAACTAGTCATAACATTCATATTGCATGGCATATAGTCAAATTTATCACAAAATGGTGCATCTCTATGTCTTAGAGGCACAGAACAATCATAGAAAGGTTTGGACACACTACAACAGGTTTCTTGCATGCATGAGTTAAATGATTGGTACTGAAACAGTTCTGACAAGTTTTCCTAGGGACATTAGGCATATAAGCATAGTTGTTATCCTTGTTAATCCCTAACTTGCCATTTCTGTTCTGTTTCTTCTTAGTCACTTTCTTTTCTGATTCACTATTCCCAGCTGAAACAAACTTAACAAACTTCTTAAGTCTTGGCCTATCAACTACTGGCTCCTTGGCTTTTGACTTGACACTCTCACTCTTGGAAGATGCTTGTTGTTCATTTGATTGTGCCTCATCCTCATCATTCAACATTTGTTTGATGAGTAAGGCATCCTCATCAATTTCAAATGTTGGTTCCTTAAAAATTGGATTTTCAGTCTTTTTCAAAATGTGAGGCACTTCCTCGTGAACAACTGTGTCATCTTCAATGACAGCATAGCCTTTTCTCTGTTTAAGAGTGTCATAATCAAGTCCAATAGCAGCCTTGGGTTTTGCTTCAATTTTCTCACAGTAGGATTTCACCAGACCAGATGATTTCTTGAAAGTTTTTAGTTTGAATTCATTTTCAGCTAATTCATCCCTAAGAGCCTTTTCAACCTGACTAGCACACAAAACCTTATTCTGCAGATATTCAACTTCTTTCTTAAGGTTTTCTACTTGCATAGCAGTTAGCTCAAGTTCCTCATTCTTTTTGGTTAACATTTCATTTCTAGTAGACAGTTTAGCAATCTCTTCATTAGCAGCAGTCATACTAGTATGAATGTTAAACATTTCAACAAATAGTTGTTTAATCATGCATTTATACTCTGAAACAGACATGTCTATAGTAGTGAGAGATGGTACCTGAGGGTCTGATGGAGATGTGTCATCCTTGGAATTGGCCATCAAGGCATAATTGCAGAATTCTTACTCCTCTCCATCATTGTCAGAATCATCCCAACACTTCCCTTCAGCCATGTAGGCCTTACCTTGTGTCTTCTTTTTCAGAAGGGCCTCATACTTAGCTTCAAGCTCAAGATAATCTCTATCCTTCTTTTTAGGCTTCTTGCATTCACTGGCAAAATGCCCTAGGTCATTGCATCTATAGCACCTTACAGATGACCTATCCACATGGCTGGTTTTAAACTTATTCTTGTTTGGTTTCACAGGTGCCTTGCTTTTGTTGAATGAATGGTTTTGGGTTTTGGGTTTGAAGGGTTGATTCCTTTTGAATCTGATGTTTGGAAATTTTCTGGCCATGAAAGCATATGAAGTGTTTTCCATCCCATCTAGTTCTTCAAGAGTGTAAAACTCTTCTTCCTCCTTCTCCTCAACAGGTTCACTTACCTCAGGTTCAGTTTCTTCCTCTTCTACTACCTCTTCTATCCTTAACTGGCTTGTGGATGCTTAGGTCTTGAATAGATTTGTTGACAATCAAGGCACATGATGTGTTTACCATTCTGCCTTGATTGGCTTGGATAGCCCTTTTCTGAAGCAACTCAAGCTCATGAGTTTTTAAAACCCCATAGAGCACATCATATGAACTTTGTTTAAATCTCTTTCCCTTAGAGAAATGACCCTTTGCTCTAGATGGTTTGGTGAGGATAGCAGAAACTTCATGTTTAACTCCTTGGTACTGTAAACCTACCATTCATCTGCAACTCAGTAACTAGCTTGTGAAATATCTCAAACATCTCAGTAATACTTTCCTTGGGCTGTGCCAGGAAAGCTTCATACTATGTGACCAGTATCTGTTTCTTGTTTTCCTTAACCTCATCAGTTCCTTCACACAACACCTCAATGTGATCCCACATTTCTTTCGCAGATGTACATGATGCAATGTTTGCAAACATTGACATGTCCATGGAATCAATGATAAGCAACATGAGGTGGCTGTCAAGAGCAACCTTCTCCCTTTCTGATTCTGTCCATTTTGATGGATCCTTGGCCTCATAAGATCTTGGGATAGTTGTGGTTCCAACAGTCTTCTCTGGTATCTCTTGTTGTGGAACAAAAGGACCATTCTTAAGAATCTCAGGATACAAAGGATGAAAGGCTTTGATGAACAACATCATTTTTATCTTCCAGAGGTTGAAGTTATCTTTGTCAAACTTAGGGACTTTCACCATTCCGGTAGTCTTTGGTGTATTCGAACTCATGATCGTTTTTCTGTTTTTGAATAAACAGCCCGCTCTGATACCACTTGTTGAGTATTGAATACGAAAAAAGAATACAGAGGGGGGGGGGGTTAATGGATTCTTGAACTTTTCTTTGGCTAGAGTCTATGTAGCAAATAAGTGTTTGTGTGTGCAGAAGTGAAGGTGCAGATAAAGAACAACACAAGACATAGTATCACTTTAATCTAATGTATTATTAGATAAAGGTTGCTACAATCTGTGAATACAAATGATAGTATTCTCAGCTTCGTTTTTCTCAGAGAGATACAGCTTGTAGTGTATGAAAAACTTGACTCACAAAGTTACAAAGTTCTAATGACTAAGGAAGTGAGGCTGTATCCTTATAGAACATGGATACAACCTACTTACTCCAAATAAGGTAGCTGAACAAATTACTTTCTAGTATGTCTATCCTTTTTGAGTAAGCGTCCAAACGGTTACAGATTTGACTTTGTAAAGCCTGTTCAGATCCACTTCTTTAGCCCCTTGTCTCTTCTATATCTCTCCAAGCTTCCTTGTAGGCTTTCCAAAGCACGTTACAGATTTTGGTCCATAAAGTGCATTGGCTTGTTGCAGGTTTCTGACTTGTACAATTTCTTCAGTACTTTGTCTCCAAGAATGTATTCGAGAAGTGACTAAGTAGTTGATTCGAGAACTAGAATTGACTTGATCGATAACTTTGAGTTCTCGAACACTGTTATATTGACATATCGAATTACTTCTCGACTAGCTCTTTTCTTCAGGATTCCTTGAGTTGTCGAATAGAACACTTGACTTGTCGAATCCTTGAGATATCGAATAGCTTTCTGAGTCCTTGAGATATCGAATGGAACTTTGACTTGTTGACTCCTTGAGAACTCGAATATCACTTTGACTTGTTGACTTCCTGAGTTCTCGAATAGAGTACATAGACATATCGAATCTCTGAGATATCGAATGAGATATCGAACAGTGTATTCAGAGATATCGAATAGTGTCTTGAGATATCGAATCCCTGACTTCTCGAATGCTAGACTTATCGAATAGACAAATATACTTCTCGAATTGGTACTTAGGCAAATTCTTCATTTCTTCAAATCCCAACTGTGATTATTTGATAGTCTTTATCTTCTTGCTTGAGGCATGAACCTTGGAACTTCTTTCAAGCATTATTCTAGACTCTATAAGTACAGTTACACAACTAGGATTTGATGCCTACTACAAGTACAATACAAACAAAAACGCCACAACTAGAGGTTCCCTCAGTTAAGAGGTCATGTAAGTAATGCAAAGCATTACAAACAATTAGGCTTGTTATTAGATGTATACAGGCATGCCTCTGTAACTAACACATATCATTTCCCAGCTTGATGCAATATGCCTTTTTAGATTCTAAATTGAAATCCAGAACTGTTACACCAAGATCAGTCTTCAATCTAGCACTGTTCTTCTGCATTTCAATCAGTTTACCTTGATAATTTCTGTACTTAGGCACATACTCTTCAGCAGTCTTCGATCCAGTAAAAACTTTGGCTTTATGCATATATTCTCTTATAGAATTAGCAATGAGTGTTGTTCGTCGATTTCTGACCCTGAATATATACAAAACATACAGAAGTTCTTCAAATAGTTTGAGCTTGATAGCATCTTCATTCACCCTATATACTGTTCCATCTTCCATGAAGTACAACAAGAAGTGAATATCTAAACTCTTCTGATGAACCAGTTGAACTGACTCCAGTTTGTCCAAATTCTCTTGAATCATTACCAGAACAAGGAGAAATGAGTGATGAGTGATGAGGGATCTCTGATACCAATTCCCGCAGATTTTGTTCAGAAACAACAGCATATGAGGTGTGAGTGTCGAAATCCATAGTATCTCTTATAGTTTGTGGAGTAATCACAAACTTTTGTTCATCATGAGTGAAAATTATGGACGGAGTCCCATTCTCTCCTCCATCCACATATTTTGAGTTCTGCCAGAAAGTGGCAATCTGAGATGTAGATAGAATAGAGGGTTCAGTCAAAGCTTGCCCAATTTTGG
Organism: Kitagawia praeruptora; assembly: GCA_037693485.1. NCBI lineage: Eukaryota > Viridiplantae > Streptophyta > Magnoliopsida > Apiales > Apiaceae > Kitagawia > Kitagawia praeruptora. Next base: position 121,062,193 of record CM075352.1, read on the forward strand.
AGTCGCGGAGAAAGTTTTGCATAAGATGAAACGCTTCTGGTACACGTTCATTGTGGAGTGGGGCTGCAAAGTTGTTAGGAACAAATCGAAGACCAACAACAGTAAAAGGTTTAGAAGCCATTAAATCAAGAATTGAGCAGAAAATGACAGTGAAATTGGTATGTTCAAAAGGTGTTTGTGAAAATGCCCAAGTGAATAACACAAAGTAACTGTGTGGTTTAGTAAAGTGAATATGAGTGGATGTGTAGATGAGAGTAAAAATGAATCGTGATACACAAAAGTGATTAGAGTTAAAAAAAAATCAAAACCCAATCGTTTGTGCATTAAAACACTCAACCATTCCTAGAGTAATGTGTGAGTGGGACACAATAATGGGTGAGTGGAACACATGTCATGCATCCAGCGGATCAATTAATCACGCGTAGTAAAATAGCAATTATCACCGCTGTCTTCACTTCCCTATTACCAAGACACTTTAACACATTTACACTCATTAACAGTTGTCAAACACTCTATTTACTCCAAAATTTTCAAATTATCTCAATGAAAATTTACCTTAGAGTACTGAACACCATTCAACAGCGTTTGTCAATTTTCCAACTTTATCACTGAAACCCTTTCAAAAATTGCACAGTTGTGAATATGTGTGTGTGTGTAGCAGAGGTTACCAAATCAATTTTTAGAGCATCTAATATTTCATAAAATCCATAAAGTAAATCAATAAACACTGAATGCACAAACTCTCATATTAAACACTGATTATTCGATGAAAGCTAAACTCTGTAGTAACTTAAATACAGAAATCTGAATACACCTATTCCCTTTGATGTCCATGATTATCCAAGTAAGCACATAGTCTTTATAGACAAAAAGATCAAGAGATAGATATCAAAGCATCATTCAGTGAGTAACATGCCAGGGATTTGATAAACTCACAAACTCTAAAGGCACACAAGTGTTTAGGTGAAGTGTTTACACTCAAGTTCAATCAGTAAAAGCAGATGCTACCATATGCTTGATTGTCCACCAAATCTACACTACTTTGAGTACATGTATGCACAAATCAAAAGGACTTTATTCAAGGTTGAAATTTGGTAATATCAAACAGGTGAGAAGTGAGAAAATAATTGAATAAATGGCTAACTGAACAAGTTAATAGAGCAAAGTGTTCAGTTGCACTGTTAGTACATATTTGTACAAGATGATCAGCATATATACTTTTTTTTTATGTATATATATCCACTAAATAAACTTTCCATTGTAGAGAAACTCTCACCTGTTTGCTCTTCAATTTTCAAACGAATATAACTGCTCTTGATATATCAGAATTTAAAAGAAGCAGTTAATATGGCTCAAAGGGGTTCACTAAGGGTGTAATTTATGAACTGTGTTTGGAGAAATATGGTAAATCCTAGTGCCTTTATCATTTTCATGCACACACATATCATGCAGTCTCAAAATGGTTTAAAACAAGTTCTAGAGCAACATACTCACTGATGAACATCACACAACAATAAAATTTGAATGATATAAAATGTATCAATCACTTATTTGGCTCGAATTCTCACAGGGTGCAGACATGAATTGGGACTCACCAAAATTAATAATGACCCATCTCAAGTTTTATAATTTTCACAAGTACAAACAAGGAATCATCAAGAACCATGTATATGTCTTGGGAACAGAGTGTCACTATCAGAGTTTAGAGTTCATCAATATCAGAAGTTATTCATGAAAGGCAATGCACACAGTATTTATAGACTCAGAGTTTAGGACCAAATAAACTAAGAGATGCTATAAATATGAAACAGTATCATGCTGTGTTAACTTACTGCACAAGTTCTGATTAGATCACAGTGAAACAGAAAGAATCATGAATTGATTACTGAGAATCATGCTTCATACATATTTCTTCATTGGTGTTTTCATCCAGACAATAATCAATTCAGAATTCACAGAGTTTATCAAACATGTTAACAGAGTATTACATACAAACATGCTGACAGAGCTTAACAGTGTTTAAACAAAAACATGTTAACAGAGTATGCATAACAGAGTTTAATCAACAGAGTTCACATAGCACTTAACAATTCACAGAAAAATGAGCAACACATTACACAAGTAAAATTTTGAGTCTAACCAATATCTCTAGTCAAAACCAGAGATCATTCCTAGTTCATTGACCAGTCTTGTAAATGTAGCTTCACTCAATGGCTTTATGAAGATATCTGCAAGTTGTTGTTCTGTAGACATAAAATGGAGCTCAATATTGCCTTCCTCTACATGCTCTCTGATAAAGTGATACCTAATGCTGATGTGCTTGGTCATTGAGTATTGTACTGGATTACCTGTCATAGCAATAACACTTTGATTATCACAGAAAATAAGTATTTTGCTATACCTCAATCCATAATCCAGCAGTTGATTCTTCATCCATAGAATCTGTGCACAACAGCTACCAGCAGCAATATACTCTGCTTCAGCTGTAGATGTGGATATTGATTTCTGTTTCTTGCTGTACCAAGAAACAAGTCTATCACCAAGAAATTGACAACTTCCACTGGTGCTTTTTCTGTCAATCTTACAACCTGCAAAGTCTGCATCAGAGTAGCCAAGTAGGTTGAAATCTGATTCTCTTGGATACCACAGCCCTAAGGTTATAGTGCCCTTGAGGTACTTAAAAATCCTCTTTACAGCTATTAGATGTGGTTCTCTTGGATCTGCCTGAAATCTTGCACACAGACATGTTGCATACATGATATCAGGTCTACTTACTGTTAGATAGAGAAGAGAGCCAATCATTCCTCTGTAGCTTGTCATATCTACTGGTGACCCTGTATCTTTGTCCAATTTGGTTGCAGTTGCCATAGGAGTTGTTGTAGATGAACAGTCAAGCATGCCAAATTTATTGAGAAGATTTCTGGTATATTTTGCTTGATTGATAAAGATACCATCATCTGTTTGCTTCACCTGTAAGCCTAGAAAATAACTAAGCTCTCCCATCATGCTCATTTGATACCTGGACTGCATGAGCTTGGCAAACTTCTTACAGAGTTTATCATTAGTAGATCCAAAAATAATGTCATCAACATATATCTGAACTAAAAGCAAGTCACATCCTGATTTGAAATAAAAGAGAGTTTTATCAATTGTACATCTGTTGAACCCACTTTCTAAGAGAAATTGAGCCATAGTTTCAAACCATGCTCTTGGTGCCTGCTTAAGTCCATAGAGTGCCTTGTCTAGCCTGTAGACATGGTCTGGATATTTTGGATCTACAAAACCAGGTGGTTGTTTAACAAACACTTCTTCTTCAAGTTTTCCATTCAGAAAAGAACTTTTCACATCCATCTGAAAAACCTTGAATTTCTTGTGAGAAGCATAAGCAAGATACATCCTTATTGCCTCCAACCTTGCAACTGGAGCAAAAGTTTCATCATAATCTATCCCCTCTTGCTGTGAATAGCCTTTTGCCACAAGTCTGGCTTTGTTTCTTGTAACAACCCCTTCACTATCAGTTTTGTTTCTGAACACCCACTTAGTACCAACAATAGACCGATTCTTGGGTCTTGGTACAAGTGTCCAAACTTTATTTCTCTCAAATTCATTTAACTCTTCTTACATTGCTGTTATCCAGTCAGCATCTTTAAGAGCTTCTTCAACCTTCTTTGGCTCATTTTGTGACAAGAATGCATGAAACAGACATTCATTTGTTGTTGCACTTCTTGTCCTAACTCTTGCATCTGGATCACCAATAATTAGATCAGGAGTGTGAGATTTGGTCCATTTCCTAGATGAAGGCAAATGACTTCTCTCAGAGTTTGATCCTCCCCCTCGATCCATGTTCTCCTGATTTCCTTGGTGTTGTTAGTAGTATTTTTATGTGTTCGTTCGCAGGGAAGGACTGAATGTAATATCAAGTTCAAGTTTCTTATCTCTCACAATTTAGAAGTGTAGAAGAATGTTTGGTTTGTTTATAAACTAAATTAAACTAATTATAAATCGAGAATAAAATATATGAGGAAAACAATCCAAGAACTGGGGTTCTTCACTTGGTTTCAATGCACATTCAATATCTATGTGACATCTATGTTCTTACTCTGCTGAAAACAATTCTTCTAATGTTATAATGGTCTCTTCCAAGATACAATATAATGTCTACAACTACACCCTAATTGTCACTTCCGTGATACAATCAAAGACAATCATAAACTATTAAGCACCAAGAATTATAAGTCTCACAACTCTCCTATTAATCTTCCAATCAAATATTCGAGTTATGTCTGTTAAATCATGTACTAAAATTGCAACTCCTCTTCCAAGTTATTACAATCCCTAAAATCCAATCAAAGGTTCATGACTCCCCTAATTGTGTTAAGCTCTCAATAACAGATCAGCAAAGCAAGAAAATCAAAGATAATTAAACACACATGAATACCAAGGAATACTACCCAATCCTTAGATTAGAGAATTAGTTACATATAATTAAATTAACAAAACAAGAATTAATAGAAGAAACCATAATTAGAAGAACATAGAAAAGAAACCTTTAATCTTCAATGAAAATAATTGTTCTCCAGAAAAATCCCTAAAAGCTGTGTACAAATTGTATCTCTCTAACGAACCACGTTTTTCCCATCCCTAGATGTGTTTATATAGATACTCCTAGTCTTGCCCAACAACCAATTGCCTTCTATTACAACTATAATTTAAAGAAGGTACCAAAACTGCCCAGAATACAATTAGAATTAGAAAAAGGGCAAAACAGTAAATTCATGGTCTTCTTTTATAAGAACACGTGCGCGACTTCATTCAGCACGTCCCTTGCACTTGTTTCCTAACCCAGGTTGTAGAAAATCTCTCAAGCTTCGCGTGGGCAGTAAGATCGCTGAAAACGGACTTCTAGAACTCTAGATATGGCCAAAACAGTGTAGACTGCGCAACCTTCCCGGAAAATCCGAATTTTAATCAATTAAATCTCCAAAAACGACAGAAGCATTGATATTCTTGCAAACCTGCACAACTACACAAAACACATCAAAACTACACAAACTTGAGTCCAAAACAATCAATTTAAGCCGATTTAGAATGCTCCAAGTGGATATAAAATCCACTTATCAAACACCCCCAAACTTAAACCGATGCTTGTCCTCAAGCATAAACAATTATAACTAACTAACTAACTAACTAGTACCACTTCCGTAGGTGATCACGGTTGCATTTGGCATATGCAACAAGCCCTTTAAACCCCTAGGCAGCCCTAGTGGACGAGTAAGGTCTCGTGAGGGCCTATAGCGAATGTACCCACAAAATCCATTTAACCTAATGCAATGCAATGCATGAATGCAACTAAATGAAAATGCAAAGATCCCCTTCAAACTTACCAAAACCAACTAACAAGCAAATATCTCAAAGAATGCAAATAAATCCAAGCAGAGCTCGACTAAGTCCCCGTATACTAACAATACATGAACAGAAACGTGCGTGTGTGCGATGCTCATCAGAAATACTCCCAACACTAGGTCAAAAATCATACATATTCTTCGCCAAGACAATCACAGGTTTATAAATAGAATAGACTGTAGACACTTCATAACTTAGAAACACCTCCATCCTCATTCAAGTTAGCCAGGAATTCATGCTTTATTACTACACTACGACACAGAATACCACAAACAACACGCATGCTTATTTAACCGTGCAATGAATGAGACCCCAAAAGGCTTATACAATAATACCCATGAAGCGAGTGTTAGGTCAGCAATCCCAAACCACAAGGCTTTAGGTTACTAGGACTAAGTCCCCTCAGACTTAATTACTCGAGTATTACAGAGCTCACTCTGGTTAATTCTGCATTAAACAATTAAACTATTGACTCTTTTTTTTTCTTTTTTTTTCATGCAATCTGGAATGAGAATTCTCAATTCCAACCCTAGACTACTCATATAAATATGAGCTAGCTACTAGCCATTTGACACCTAGCCATTATTCAACAAATATTAACAACTAGCATGAAATCCCTGGTTTCCCCCAAACTTAGACTTTAGTGCTCCTACGCCATCAAGGGAATAACGAAAATTCTAAATATAATCAAGTGATTAAATCTCAAAACTCCAAACAAGCATGACCTCAACCTAGCCTAAAAGCAAACAATGAGACTGTGTAAAAGTTTTGTTCCCGCAATATGCAAGTCAATTCCTAGGAACTATAAATCAGCCCTCTACTCATCATCACCACACTCAATTAAAACATCTACCTATCAATCAGAATCAGCTCGTCCTAAGGAATCATGAAATATGCATGCCATGAAAATGTAACTAAATGAAAACTCACATGGTATACGAAAAGAAAGACAGAATGTCCTATATGAAACAAACGTAGATAACACAACATATATGCATGATTTACTACTAATAATATGCAAAGCATGAAATCCTACATGAACACATAATACAACAACAACTACTAATCCCTCAAACCACCCCCAAACTTAAAATATTCAATGTCCGCATTGAATGGAAGTAAATACAAGGGATAGCAGAAAACATACCTACTCGTCCTCGTCCTCAAATGAATCTGGCGGAGGATACCGCGTACAAGCTCCATAGACTGGCCACCTTGCCTGAATACTACAAAACCCCCAATTGACAAGAACACAAATTCGTAATAAAAATAAGATTAGAGAAAAAGATTTACCCAATACGAATCAAAGAGGTGAACTTGCAATTAATTCCTCTTTAGAATTGAATTTTTAGAGATTTAAATAAATAAAAGAGGAATTGGAATTTTATGGATAGGTGGGTATATAATAATAATAATAATAATAATAATAATAAATAATAATAATAATAAATATAATAATAATAATAAATAATAATAATAATAATAATAAATAATAAATATGAATAATAATAATAATAATAATAATAATAAATATGAATTAGAATAGAAATAGGTTTAGAATATTGAAGAAAAGATGGGGGGTTTTGGAATTGAAATAGGAAAAGAATTAGGGAAAAGATGGGAGTATAAAAAGAATTTGGGGTGAAAGAATTTTTTTATATATATATATAATAGCAATCACACGGACATAACAAGGAACAGACGTTGAAATTTTTTTTTACTGATCAGGGAAGCACGCGCAAGCTGCCCACGTGAGGGGCAAACTGCCCTGAGACCAGATGCGCCACTGCAACTTGCGCGTCAGGGGGGCAAGTTGCTTCCAGTACAGATGCGCAGGCGCAACTTGCGCGTTAGGGGTGCAGTCTGCCGCCAGAACAGAAACGCAGCAGCAAGTTGCGTTACAGACCTGCAATTTGCTCAAAATTCGATTTTTTTTTTCAAACTAATGCGTGGGTTGCCTCCCACGAAGCGCTTCTTTAACGTCAATAGCTTGACGTATTTGCACATAAAATCTCCAGTGAGGAGAAAAATCAAATAGATTCACATATTTACGAATTAGTAATAAAATTATGATGTGCATATATGCCTTAGATCCATTGAAAGGTACGAAAACTTTCAAGAACCTATCATGCTCAAGAGACTTGGAAACATCAAAATAGCTAGAAAAGTCATCAGAATAATCATTATAAGTACGACTCATATACTCCTCCCAAATCGGATCCTTATACTCTAAAGCAAGAATTTCAACTTCCTCAATCTTAACTTCCTTCTCTTTTATAATTGGACACTCATCAATTTTAATCTCGTCTACCAATGTATTAAGCTCAAAATTTTCTAGATTTGGTAGAATTTCAATTGCATCCAAATTATCATTAATGCGCATGGGACAATTATCAACTACACAAGTAGACTCATCAGACACAACATTATCATCAATTGCTAAACAAGAATCATGGCATAGAGGAAAATTGACACAAGGAGGAGTTCGATAACAACCATCATGCCACACTGCTCGAACTTCCCAAATAAAATTATTTAGTTTAGCATTCTCCTCGTACCAAGCTATTGAATCACATGGAATATCATTATCACTAGCAATCTCTAAAGTTGGTTCATTAAAAACTCCCAAAGAAAGTAAGGGAGGATTAGACTGAGTTCCTTGAATCATTTTATTGAGCGCAATCTCCCAATCAGCAGGTAAAGAAGGATTAGACTGAGTTAAACTCGTATCAACATCATTACACATATATGGATAAACATCATCATGATATTGATTTTCAAACGAATATGAATAATCATTGCTAGAGGCATATGGAGCATAAAATGAGTTCTCAGAATAGAACGAATTCACCTGATATGCATTACAATCCTCATAAGAATTGAATTGTGGGTAAGGATTGAAGTCTTGATATCGTTCCTGACTGTTGTAGAAATTCTGAGCATTGTTCCAACCAAAGTTGTACTCCATCTAGTCTCTCTCCTCAAAACCTGTTTAAGTTGTCTACCTCAAAGAACCTGTAGACACACCAAAGAAAGAAATACAAAAAGAAAGAAAAGAAAAATATATACAAAGATAAAATCCAAACTACAAGAAACATTTAACTCAAACTCAACATCACTGCCTTCCCCGGCAGCGGCGCCAATTTGTTAGTAGTATTTTTATGTGTTCGTTCGCAGGGAAGGACTGAATGTAATATCAAGTTCAAGTTTCTTATCTCTCATAATTTAGAAGTGTAGAAGAATGTTTGGTTTGTTTATAAACTAAATTAAACTAATTATAAATCGAGAATAAAATATATGAGGAAAACAATCCAAGAACTGGGGTTCTTCACTTGGTTTCAATGCACATTCAATATCTATGTGACATCTATGTTCTTACTCTGCTGAAAACAATTCTTCTAAGGTTATAATGTTCTCTTCCAAGATACAATATAATGTCTACAACTACACCCTAATTGTCACTTCTGTGATACAATCAAAGACAATCATAAACTATTAAGCACCAAGAATTATAAGTCTCACAACTCTCCTATTAATCTTCCAATCAAATATTCGAGTTATGTCTGTTAAATCATGTACTAAAATTGCAACTCCTCTTCCAAGTTATTACAATCCCTAAAATCCAATCAAAGGTTCATGACTCCCCTAATTGTGTTAAGCTCTCAATAACAGATCAGCAAAGCAAGAAAATCACAGATAATTAAACACACATGAATACCAAGGAATACTACCCAATCCTCAGATTAGAGAATTAGTTACACATTATTAAATTAACAAAACAAGAATTAATAGAAGAAACCATAATTAGAAGAACATAGAAAAGAAACCTTTAATCTTCAATCTTCAATGAAAATAATTGTTCTCCAGAAAAATCCCTAAAAGCTGTGTACAAATTGTATCTCTCTAACGAACCACGTTTTTCCCATCCCTAGATGTGTTTATATAGATACTCCTAGTCTTGCCCAACAACCAATTGCCTTCTATTACAATTATAATTTAAAGAAGGTACCAAAACTGCCCAGAATATAATTAGAATTAGAAAAAGGGCAAAACAGTAAATTCATGGCCTTCTTTTATAAGAATACGTGCGCGACTTCATTCAGCACGTCCCTTGCACTTGTTTCCTATCCCAGGTTGTAGAAAATCTCTCAAGCTTCGCGTGGGCAGTAAGATCGCTGAAAACGGACTTCTAGAACTCCAGATATGGCCAAAACAGTGTAGACTGCGCAACCTTCCCGGAAAATCCGAATTTTAATCAATTAAATCTCCAAAAACGACAGAAGCATTGATATTCTTGAAAACCTGCACAACTACACAAAACACATCAAAACTACACAAACTTGAGTCTAAAACAATTAATTTAAGCCGATTTAGAATGCTCCAAGGGGATATAAAATCCACTTATCAGGTGTCTTTCTTCATTCTCTGAGGCTCCCCCTGAATGTGACTGCTCAGAGTTTAAGTTGTCAGATTTTGAACCAACAGAATTTGAATCATCAGAGATTGATCCAGATTTTTCATGTGATTCACTTTCAGAATGTGAATCATCAGAGTTTTGTTCCTCATACTCCCCCTCAACTGGTTCTCTCCTTTATTCTGGTTGAACAATTTCTTCTGTGTTTAACAGTAGAGGTTCAGAGTTTGTATCAACAGAGTCTGTTGGAATTGTTCCGTCAGAGTTTATTTCGTCAGAGATTAGATCTTCATTTTCAAAATGTAGTTGATCATGGTCATTGACATCTTCAAGTCCAGTTATTTTCTTATCATCAAAAGACACATGAATAGATTCCATGATCACCTTTGTTCTCAGATTATAAACTCTGAATGCCTTAGTTGACACTGGATAACCAACAAAAATTCCTTCATCTGCCTTTAGGTCAAATTTGGTCAACTATTCAGGATGAGTCTTCAACACAAAGCATTTGCACCCAAAAATATGAAAATATTTCAGGTTAGGCTTCTTCTTTTTCACCATCTCATATGGTGTTTTCCCATGTCTGTTGATCAGAGTAGAATTTTGAGTAAAACAGGCAGTTTGAATTGCTTCTGCCCAGAAATAGGTTGGCAATTTTGCTTCTTCAAGCATGGTTCTGGCAGCTTCTATCAAAGTTATGTTCTTCCTTTCAACTACACCATTCTGTTGTGGAGTGCCAGGTGTAGAAAACTCTTGTTTAATTCCTTTGTTCTTGCAAAATTCTTCCATTGTTGAATTCCTGAATTCAGTTCCATTGTCACTTCTGATAAACTTCACTTGATTCTTTGACCCTTTGTCCAGCTGCATTATATGTTCTGTCAAAGTTAATGCAGTTTCATCCTTCTTTGCTAGAAAGTACACCCAAGTGTATCTGGTGTATACATCAACAATGACTAGAGCATATTTCTTCTTTCCAAGAGACATAACATTCACTGGTCCAAAAAGATCAATATGTAAAAGATGATAAGGATCAACAATTGAAGACTCAGACTTGCTTTTGAAGGAAGCCTTTTTCTGTTTGGCCTTTTGACATGAATTACACAGGCCATCTGCATTTAACAAGGACTTTTGAAGTCCTCTCACAAGATCATTCTTTATCAGCTCATTGATGTTGTTTAGATTTAAATGAGAGAGTTTCTTATGCCACTTCCAACTCTCTTCATTGGACATCCTTGTTGACAGACACACTGCTTTGCCATCGGAGTTTGTTGACAATTTTATTTCATAGATGTTATTGTGTCTGTTTCCAACTAGAGCAACTTTCCCTGTAGACTTACTGATGACTTGACAGTATTCAGGCTGAAAATCTACATGATATCCTCTGTCACAGATTTGACTCACAGATAGAAGATCATGCTTGAGTCCTGGAACCAGAGCTACATTTGTGATGATGACACTTCCAAGATTAATATTGCCATATCCCAGAGTATGTCATATGTTGCCATCTCCATAGGAAACTTTTGGGCCAGCCTTCTCCACATACTCTGATAGCAGGGCTTTATTTCCAGTCATGTGTCCTGAACATCCACTGTCCACGACTAGGGTACTTTCCCTGGTGCCCTGCAATCACAAATAATCACTGATTGTTAGTTTTAAGGATCCAGACTTGCTTGGATCCTTTTGCTTTATTGAATCTGTTAGCTTTTGCAGCGGATTTGTCATTATCGGAGTTTAAACTAACATTTTCAGTCTTTGCACCTGCAGAATTAACTTTAACCCATTTCAAATTAGGTTTTAGTTCATAGTAATTATGATAAATAGCATGATAATTCTTGCAAGTATAAATTGAGTGCCAAGTACTTCCACAATGTTTGCATAGAGATTGTGGTCTAGGTTTGACATTATTCTTTTTCACTCCTGATTTGGAGGGTAAAGAATTAATGTCTTTGTTTTTCCTGCAGAAACTAGCAAGATGATTAGTACTACCACAGTTATGACAAGTTTTTCTAGCTGCAAATGTAGCAAGCATTGGCTTATTTCCTGATGTAATGCTTACCTTTCCATTTCTGTTTTTCCTAGGAATTTTCTGTTTGTTGACAGATTTTATCTCTTTAAGCTTTTGCTTAAGTTGTTTATCTGTCATTGAACCAATGTTAACCTGTTTTGCACAGGTTTTTACTGGTTCACTTTTAACAGCTCCATGTTAAGTTTTAACTGTACCATGAACAAATTTTCTAGTTGGAAGAGTTTGCCTAACTTTCACATGATTTAGAAATCTAAGCTCATCTTCCTCACAGTACCCTAAACCAACAGTGTCAGCTTGAAAAACCTCATGAGTGTCTTTTCCAGAATCAGTCCAAGTTTTAATAATGTGATTTGCATCCTCCAATTCAGATTCTAGTTGCTTATACTTACCTAGCAACTCTTGTTCTAGAAAAACAGCATCATCTCTTTCTTTCTGAATTTTTTGCATGTTTTCAAGTTTTTCTTCAACAAGTTTGTTTATCTCTTTAAGTTGAGAACACTCATTCTTGATTCTCTCATTCTCTAAAGTCTGATCCCTATAACTGATATGTAATGCTTTAAGATAAATTCTTAATTTAGTTATATTATCAGTATTATAAGCATAGGTAGTTGGGGGTACCTTGAGTTCAGAATCTTCATTCTGAGTAGAAGCCATGAGTGCATAGTTAACTTCCTCATCTGAGTTTGAAGTGTCTGCCCAGTCTCTGCCTTTTGTATAGAGTGCCTTTTCAGTTTTACCCTTCTTGCACTCAGGAGCATAGTGACCCATCTCCTTACACTTGTAGCATTGAATCTTAGACTTATCTTTCTTCCTAGATTTGGAGTCCTTTTTCTCAGATTTGCTGAAATTCTTCCTGTCAGACTTTGAATAATTCTTGGAGAATCTCTTTCCCTTCTTGAAGTTCTTGAATCCCATCTTCTTGAAGGTCTTTACCATCAATGCAGCCATTTGCATCATCTCTTCATCATCTTCAGAATCAGATGTTCCATCTGTGTTTGTGTCAACATCAGAGTTTGATGACTCACTTTTTGAATGAATGACTAAGGCTTTTCCTTTTGCCTTCTTCCTTGATGGTTTCTCTTCAACCTTGAGAGCAACAGACTTCAACTTCTTGCTTGATCTCCTGTTTCTCTGCTCCATTTCCAATTCATGAGTCTTGAGCAGTCCATAGATTTCATCAATCTCAGTATCAGCAAGATCATAGTTATCTCTTATATTGGTTGTTTTCACATCCCACTTTTCAGGTAGAGAAAGAAGAAACTTGAGATTTGAGTCTTCTAGATCATATTCTTTGTTAACCAAGGATAGATCATTGAGCAGATTACAGAATCTGTTAAATGTTTATGTCATGGTTTCTTCAGACTTTGCCTCAAAATGCTCATACTCCTATGTGAGTATGTTCCTTCTATTTTTCTTGATAGCAGCAGTTCCCTTACACCTAACCTCAAGTGCATCCCAAATTTTATTTGAGCAATAGATGAAAGATCCTCAGCAGTTAGATCTTTCTTTTCCTTTGGAATCACTTTGATTCCTCACCAGCAACAACAGCAGTTAACTTTGTAGGTTTATGAGGACCTTCATAAATTCTGTCAAGATATTCTGGATCTGTAGCCTCCAGAAACATGGTCATTTTCACCTTCCAGATTGCATACTCTGCTGGCTTAAGTATAGGAACCCTAATTGTCTCATACCTACTAACAGTAGTAGGAGCTTTCTCAGAACCTGATGGAGGAGGAATCTCTGCCATTGATTACTATTGTGTTTGGATCTTAAATTGTAATAAAGTAATAGATTAGCTCTGATACCAATTGTTAGGCCGAATACACAATATATAATCAAGTACTGTATGAGAGAATAACAAGAACACACGTTTTAGTACTTAAAAACTGTTTGGAATTAATAATTCATCTCTCAGTGATGTAAACTATCACAGAGAGCTGCTTAGGTTACAATCAATGATATTCGTTCACAATGATTACCCTTCTAGGGTTAACCTAACTGTATTTATAAGATATACAGCTTCGTACAATCGTTAATTGATTCTCCTATAATTAAGCTATACAATTGATATCAATTACGATTGCTACACGTCTTCTAAGTCAACTCAATCTCTTTGACAACTATCCAATCTTCAAAGATATTTCTTCCATGTTTATCTTGAATTAATCTTTAATCTCTGTTGACCTACAGACGTTTTCGCTAGACAGAGTTTAACAAACTCTATTGCGCTTCCAGTCAGCAGTGTTTGCGCTCCCATCTGTCAGCGTTTGCGCTTCCATCTGTCAGCGTATACTCAAACTCTGCTGTGACTGCTTTCATTAACAAGTTAAACTCTGTTTCCCTGTAACACTTAAACACTGATATTAAATCACATCAATTATATCTAACATAATAAATATTAGAAATTTGGGAGATTATTAGACATGCCAAAATTATGGCATAACAACTAGCCCCCAGTTCTTCAGTGTAGCTTGCTGCAGTGGAGAACTAAAAATTCTTCAAGCTTCCAAATTTCTTCAATCACTGAAACAGCTGAAAATAGATGATTAGAAAAATACTTAAAGCACCACTGTGCTCGTTAGGCGTATGCGGATGCAAGAGTGATAGCATGCGATGACCAGTGTAAGATATACGTTTACCAAGGTTTTTAAATGTGCGAGCATAAATAATATTTTTGAAATCCATTGCGATCCTTGTTGTCTAGTTAGGACCTTGGCGCTTGTATATATCTCGAACTGGCATACACGCTTTTCAAGTGTCTGATGCAACCACATAAGGATGTGTCTTCGTTTGTGAGATGTAGATGTAGTTCTGGCGAACTAGTTTGCATAGGGATGCCTCCACCCATTCGATATAGAGAGATCTCATGGGCCTTCAATAAAGATAGTTTGCATAGGGATGCCTCCACCCATTCGATATAGCGATATCTCATGGGCCTTCAATAATCCAGAGGGTGCTGCACTTTACTAGGCATGTTGCATTGCGAGATTTATAGCTTGTCCAGGCTACCCTACTTGACAATTTAGTTCGCAAGTTTGAAAATATTTTTGACATATATGCACTATCGCGACGATATATGAAAAATCTTTTGCAAATCTAAACGCAATAATAAATATGCTCTTTTAAGAATGTCGCGATATTTATTTTTTTCGAAAATAATGCTCCTTTTTGTAAAAAAAATCTTTTACAAAATTATGCGTCTCGTATATGTATTTTTTCCTTTGAAACATGCAGCTCATACGGGATTGTAAAATAAATCCACAATCAATCAGCATAAATATCCGCAATTCATCAACATAAATATCTCGTACGATATTTTCCAAATCGCAATAATTTTACAAGCATAAAAATATATAGCTCGCACGAATTTTTTGAATAATAAATATTTTTCTTGAAAAATATTTAAAAACATGATAATTATGCATGCATGGCATAACAAATTAATATTAGCAATAAACTGAAATTGCAGAAAATATTTAATAAGAATAAGAGGACTTATCTTTTTATTTACGAGCCGAATTATTGATTGACAAATCATGCAATTGCTTATTGCTGTCACCGATGAGTCCATCTTTTCTTTTCTTTTTGTTGACTTCACACGGGTCCCACCATATGTGTACAAAGGAATTGCCATGTTTGTTCTTCCTTTTTTTTTTTTAACTCCACAGGCTCGTGCTTTGTCCATCTCTATGCCTTTTTTTTATTTTCTCTTTTTGTTTTTCTGAATCCATCCCGCTGCTAGTTCCAAAATTTCTTTTATTGATTTGGTGCACTTTTTTTTCCCGATAAGACCTCTGCCATGCCTGTTTGTATTTTTTTTTCTTTTTCGCTGCTGCTTTGCTTCGTTCCTGTCTATGTTACATGTTGTTTGCTCCTTCGTTGTGTTTTCTTTGAATCTTCCATTAGGGCCCGCCATATGTGTCCATCAGTGCTTTGATTTTGTAGTTGCTATTACCCGGTTCTTCGTGCCTTGATCAAACGCCTCCTGCCACAATTTTTTATTTGCTTTTGTTGCATCTCCATCCAGTGCGCTTGTGTGCCTCAGTAGTAATTTTGTTATTATTTTTTTTTTCTTCTCTGGTTGTACATTAACCATTTCCTTGTTGTCGTGCCCCACTTTAAAATCACAACCGCTGTGTGTCAATAAAAACCCAAAACCCCGTGATTAAATATAATTATTCGTCTCCACGAATAATAAAATAGCCCTCCTTCTAGCGCCAAATGTTGTTGGAGGAATTTCGTAACAACACGAAATTGGAGGGATGCTGGAATAATATAGCTAAATTAAGTGTATGTGGCTGTTTTAAGGGATTGGGGTTTATGAAAAAAGAGGGGGCTGGACTTGGCAGGTGTCTCGATTTGTCTAGTGTATCGGTCGCCATATGCCAAGATGCCTAGGTACCTATGTTTATATAGGATCAAGCCCACGTAGTTCTGTGAAATTGATTTGTGTCTTTCCCTTAGAGACTTTAGGGATAAACTTCGTTAATCTGGGTGATTACTGATTTTATCTGATTTAATCTTATCGTTGTGATATCTTCCTGATTTGAAGAATATCGTTTGGATATATTTTCTGTTATTGATTGATTGAGATTAATTCTTTCCTCGTTTCAGAGAGAGGATAAAACTTAGCGATTAAGTAACAATTATTAATCTGAATTAATAATTAATAAATATTAGAAATTTGGGAGATTATTATACATGCCAAAATTATGGCATAACAGTTAGCATCCGATTTGGACACACATGATATTTGATTTGGACATACATGGCAGCTGATGTGGACTATTCTAAAGGAAGTCTGTTAAAAGTCAACTAAATTTAACGGACGTGCAAGTTGTTATGAGTTTAGTCACCTGACTACAAGTTTGTATTAGTTTAATTAGGTGAATGCAAGCTTTTTCAGTTCAGTTATTGATATGGGCTAAAAGTAAGCCCTAAAGACATCATTAATATTGCATTAATTAGACCTAGTTTGGTCCAAAGTTAAAGCCCATTAATGAGGCCAGAAACCCTTGAATGGATATTAATTTCGTAGCTGTAAAGTCAGCCAAAAATAAGACTTCGAATTTGAGTTAACAAGGAAACCAAATTACATTAGGAGTAGCCTTCAAGGCATGTATCTCCAATACTTATCTTCTTATCTCTTGGAAGACTCTAGAATTGGGCCAAAGCTCTGACTTGCCCACCAAGTATCCTAATTCTACCATAATTCTAGGGTTTTTATCACCTATATAAGGACCTGCTCCTTCACACCTAGAACTACGTTTTTTGGCTTGATTCTCTAAGTACAGAGATACGTAGGCATTCTGTGAGGACCGTTTAGTCTCGAACGCAGAAGCAGCCATTAAAGCACGAAGCTCCCGAACCCTAACCGTCATAATCATAACCTAGTTTTTATTCCACAACATTTGGCGCCGTCTGTGGGAAACAAACATCAACCATGGTTAACACACGAAGGACACCAGCAATTACAGAGCCAATCGCAACCGAGGCTCTACCTCTTAGCTCTGCTCCGCCCCTCAGAGAACAAGTACCTCCAACATCCGGGACTATCATTCCGTATCAAGTTTCTCAACCCCTAGGGACGACTTCCCATGTTGAGAGTACGCTACCTCCGATCGTCCACACAAATCCAGGGACTAACCCCCTCCAGGTGGGGATTTCTTCCTTGATTGTAGATCCCAACAACCCTCCACAAGGGGTTCAGATCCACACTACGGATCTCCCCATAAGCACCAATCCGATGTACGGGCTGCCTAACTACCCTCCTACCCAAGGAGCTGGATCAAGTGGTCATGCCCTGTATATTCGAGATCGAGATTATCACGATTTTTCTGGTCCTTATACGGATGAGTCATCTTCTGACGATGATTACGAGCGTGATGAAGCTCCAAGGAGGCGACGTGCAAGTAAAGAACCTCGAGGAAGAATTCAAACTACTCACGATGGACTCCCTTCAACAACTACTGAGAAGATTAAGGCTTATGAAGCCGAGATCTTAAGATTAAAGGAAGATATGGCCAGAGAACAAGCCAGATCAAATCAGACTTTACCCCCTCCAACATCAGGACCGATTCCCTTTATAGATCTGGAGAGGCCCCCAAGAAGGCAAAGAAGGGCTACCGCCCCAACTGGAAGAACAACGAGGGTGGAAACCCCCAAGAGCAACCCCAAGGATCTGATGCCACTTGGGGATCCTGATGATCCCACACCCCCGTTTACTGAGGAGGTGATGAATGCTCGTATCTCAAAGAAGTTTAAGATGCCAACAATTAAAGCTTATGATGGAATGGATGATCCTGCAAACCACGTTAGAACATTCTCAAATGCTCTGCTGTTGCAGCCTGCAAGTGACGCTTTGAAATGTAGGGAATTCCCTCAAACTTTATCAGGTATGGCTCAAAGATGGTATAGTTGGCTTCCTGCAAACTCGATTAGTTCCTTTAAGGAGTTGAGTGCTGCTTTCATTAGTCAGTTTATCAGCGGAAGAATGTATGAGAAAAGTTCTATATCTCTTATGTATGTGGTACAAGGGAAGAACGAAAGTCTGAGAGACTATCTTAAGAGGTTCACCAAGGAGACTCTGAACATCACTGATCTGGACAATAAGGTTGCAATGGTAGCCTTGGAGCATGGTACCACCGACCTATACTTTAAGAGATCATTGACAAAGCATCCCCCTGAGAATATGGCTGATCTCCAGCGAAGGGCTGATAAGTACATCAAGGCCGAGGATAGCACGAAGAAGGAAGTCACATTAGGCAAAGGTCGGGGGAACAATGATACAAAAAAGTGCAAGCAAGAGCAGGAGTACGATGCTAGGGACAAGTATCCCCGAACTAGCAAAGACTCTGATTCGCCACCAAAAAAGAGCTTGGGACCGAGGTTTTCTGACTATGCAAGGTTAAATGCTCCTAGAAGTCAAATCTTGTTGGAGATCGAGAAGGATAAGGACTTTCGATGGCCGAAGCCACTCAGGGGAGACCCTGCAAAGAGAAACAAGGATCAATATTGTCGGTTCCACCGAGATGTGGGGCATGATACAGATGATTGTAGGCAGTTAAAGGATGAGATCGAATTCTTGATCCGCAAAGGAAAACTGAGTAACTTCACCAAGGGTGAAGATCGTGGAACCCAAAGAAGGGACTACGATAGGAAAAACAATGACAGAAGGGATAATGATCGTGACCGTAACACACAGCCCCGAGGGCCAGTTATCAACATGATCTGGGGAGGCCCGACAGCGGCCGGTACAACTCAAAACTCTCGAAAGGCATACGCCAGGGAGGTGATGCACATCGTGGAAGAGGCCCCGAAGCGTGCTAGAACTGAAATCGTAATTGGTTTTGATGATTCTGATCTTGAAGGGGTGAAATTCCCCCATGATGACCCGTTAGTTATAACCCCTGTGATTGGGAACTCGGAGGTAAAGCGAGTCTTGATAGACAATGGAGCTTCTGTTGACATTCTGTTTCATGATGCTTTTGTGAAGATGGGATATACCGTTTCTCAGCAGACCCCGACCAACATGCCCATCTACGGATTCAATGGAGTTGAGTCCAAGGTGGAGGGTACTATCCAGTTACCCATGACAATCGGGCAGGAACCTAAGGAAGCTACTCAAATGTTGAATTTTCTGGTAATTAAGGCAGCCTCGACTTATAACGCAATCCTGGGAAGGACTGGGCTTCATGCGTTCAAGGCTGTTGCCTCCACATATCACATGAAGATTAAGTTTCCAACCCGAAATGGGGTCGGAGAACAAAAAGGCGACCAGAAGATGGCAAGAAGTTGTTATGTATCTGCCCTAAGAGCTGATGGAGTCGGGGGGCAGGTACTCCCGATTGAAGACATGGATGTCCGTAGTGATGATGAACACCGAGGGAAGCCAGCAGAGGATTTAATCCCCATCCTTCTGGAGCTGGGCGACCCAGAAAAGGTTACATACATAGGAGCATCTCTGAAAGAACCCCTGAAAGGCGAATTGACAGCGTTCTTGCAAGAGAATAGCGATGTGTTTGCTTGGACAGCAGCGGATATGCCAGGAATTGACCCCCAACTTATAACTCATAGGTTGAACGTCGATCCTGAACGGAAGAAAATAAAGCAGAAAAAGAGGAATTTTGCTCCTGAAAGGCAAGAGGCCATTAAGCAAGAAGTTGACAAACTATTGGAAGCTGGATTTGTTGAAGAAATTCAATTCCCCGAATGGTTAGCTAACCCTGTGATGGTCAAGAAGGCAAATGGAAAGTGGAGGATGTGTATAGACTTCAATGATTTAAATGATGCATGCCCAAAGGATTGTTTCCCTCTACCAAGGATTGACACCCTAATAGATGCCACAGCTGGACACGAGATGTTGAGTTTCATGGATGGATTCAGTGGTTACAATCAAATTAAGATGCACAAGGATGACATCCCAAAGGTATCTTTCATTACTAATTTTGGTGTTTTCTGTTATCTTGTTATGGCTTTTGGTCTCAAGAATGCAGGAGCTACTTATCAACGATTGGTGAATAAGATATTCGCTCATCTAATTGGAAAAACCATGGAGGTCTATGTTGATGACATGTTAGTCAAGAGCCTACTTAAGGCTGACCATATTGAGCACCTCAAAGAGGCATTCGAAGTGCTAAGGCACCACAAGATGATGTTGAATCGAACCAAGTGTGCTTTTGGTGTTGGATCAGGAAATTTTTTTGGATTGATGGTCTCGAAGAGAGGCATAGAGGCCAACCCTGATAAGATCAAAGAAATTCTGGATATGGAGCCACCCCGCTCAATATGAGATGTACAGAAATTAACTGGCCGAGTTACGGCTTTAGGGAGATTCATCTCCAAGTCCGGTGATAAGTGTCTGCCTTTCTTCCAAACATTGAAGAAGGTAAAAAAATTTGAGTGGACCACAGAGAGCCAAGAGGCCATTGAGCAGCTGAAGAAATACATGGCTGAAGCCCCGTTGTTGGCTAAACCTAGTCCTGGGGAGACTCTTTATCTGTACCTGGCGGTATCTGAACAAGCATTGAGTGCTGTCTTTGTTCGAGAAGAGAAGAAGGTTCAGAAACCCATATACTATGTAAGCAAGGTGTTGCATGGGGCGGAGTTGAATTACTCTCCCATTGAGAAGTTTGCCTTGGCATTAGTTACTGCCTCAAGGAAATTGCGACCATATTTCCAGGCCCATAAGATCGAAGTCTTGACCGACCAGCAGTTGAGAAGCATCTTGCACAGCCCGAAAGCAAGTGGAAGATTGATCAAATGGGAAATTGAGCTCGGAGAATTTGACATTACATGCAAGCCTCGGACAGCCATTAAGGCTCAGGCATTGGCTGACTTCGTGGTTGAATGCACCATTAACAACCAAGAAGTCGGGGGGCAAGAGATAATACCCAACCAAGGAAGTGGGAATAAAGATGAAGAACTTGTACCTGATCTGAAGGAGTACTGGGTGCTCTATTTTGATGGAGCATCAAAAACAAAATCCAGTGGTGCAGGTTTAGTTTTGCAAAGCCCCGATGGGTTCACAGTTGAATATGCTTTGAAGTTAGACTTTCCGACAACCAAGAATGAAGCTGAGTATGAAGCCTTGATAGCCGGTTTAGGCTTAGCCAGAATCATGAGAGTCAAAAATCTCAAAGTTTGTGGAGATTCAAGATTGGTAGTCTCGCAAGTGAATGGAGAGTTTGAGGCCAAGGATGAAACTATGGCAAAATACCTCAGAGTCGTGAAAGCTGTTATGACTCAGTTTGAGGAGTGCTATGTGGAGCACATTCCTAGGGAAGAGAACGTTAAGGCCGATGCCCTCTCTAAGTTCGCTACTTCTGAGATAGAGAATTATGCAGGAAGTGTTTACTTCCAGGTCTTGAAGGCCCCGACCGTCAACTCTAAATTGTTAGCACCAATCGATGTCAGAAGCTGTTGGATAGATCCTATTAAAGCTCATCTGGAAACTGGATGGCTCCCTGACAATGCCTTGGAGGCACGAAAACTGTCAGTGAGAGCATTGAGGTATGCCTTGATCGAAGGCATCCTTTACAAAAGGTCGTTTGTCATCCCATACTTGAAGTGTTTAAGGCCCCAGGAGGCGAAAGAAGCATTGGAGGAAGTTCATGGAGGTATCTGTGGGCAGCACTTGGGGGGCAGAGCCTTAGCTCACAAGATAACTCGTTTGGGATTTTATTGGCCAGAGATGTTGGCTGATGCTCAGGATTATGTTAAAAGGTGTGATAGATGCCAGAAGCATGCTCCAATTGTAAGGCAGCCACCTGAGAGGTTAACATCAATTAACTCTCCTATTCCGTTTGCAATGTGGGGAATGGACATACTCGGTCCTTTCCCTGTAGCTTCAGCGCAAAGGAAGTTCTTGATAGTGGCCATCGACTACTTCACCAAGTGGATTGAGGCTAAACCTTTAGCCAAGATAACCACCAAACAGGTTTCCCATTTCTTTTGGGAAAACATAATTTGCAGGTATGGAATTCCCCGAATCCTTGTGACAGATAATGGAACACAATTTAATAATGAAGAGTTTAGGAAGTACTGTGAGGAAAATACCATCGAGCTTCGTTTTACCTCAGTAGCACACCCCCAAGCTAATGGACAGGCTGAGGTAGCCAATCGGATTATCCTTGATGGACTAAAGAAGAGAGTTGAACGTTCAAGGAATACTTGGGTAGATGAGTTACTGCCAATACTTTGGGCGTATCGCACTACTTGCAAAGTAACAACTGGAGAAACCCCTTTCTTACTGGCTTATGGAGCTGAGGCAGTGGTGCCCTTAGAAATTATGCATGCCTCGCCTCGAGTTGAAGCATATGAACCAGAAAGTAATGAAGAAGGTATGAGGTTGGCTCTTGATCTGATTGACGAAGTCAGGGATGAAGCAAATGCTAGAAATGCAGAGCACCAGAAAAGGGCGTCCTTCCATTACAACCAAAGGGTTAAAGAGAGGTTCTTTCGACAAGGCGACTTGGTCCTAAGGAAGATAGAAGCCTCAGGAGTTGGCCAAAAAGGGAAGCTATCTCCAAACTGGGAAGGACCATATCGAGTCAGAAAGGTGCTAGGGCGAGGATCTTACAAGTTGGAAACCTTGGACGGGGTTGAGGTGCCCCGAACTTGGCATGCAGTGAACCTCAAGACTTACTATGTTTAAAGACTTGGTCTTTTACCTATTAAGAATAGAAATAAGGTTCGAATGAAACCATAGCCGAGCATGTTGCTCCTGGTAGGAGATTTATGTAAGGGCTGAGCCCATTTTATCTTTGACAGCTTAATGAAGTTTGTTTTGCTTTCTCTCTGAATTACTTCTTTTGTTTTGTTATTATAAACACGTAAAATAAATGAGGAATTAATTCATGAGTTTCGTACAAGCCAAGGGGCGTAAGTACCTGAAGAACTCTAAAGCTTAACAGACAGTAAGCAAAAGGCAAGAAAGTAAAAGCTAAAAGGAAACTTACTATACGAATAGTTAAGTTAAAGAGTCGCATAAATAAAAGCCCGAAGGCTATTTGAGTTACAAAAACTAAGAGTTTAAGCAAAAGATAAGCAGTTGGAAGCCAAGGAAGTTAGATGCATAAATAGATATGGTTAAAACCCCAAAGGGTAAAAATTCAGGACGGATATTACAAAAGCAAGCCATGCAAGGCAGTCTAATCATCTAGGTTATCAATATAGTCATCTCCAGTCTTCTCAGGGGAAAGAAGTTTTTTAGGGGAGGCATCTGTTTCTTCCGCAGTAGGGGATGAAGGTGGATCCTGAGTAGGCTGAGAGTCCTCCATAGGAACAGTCTCTGCGGTTACCTTTTGAGTAGCAGCAGAAAGTCCTGGAAAAGTACGAACAGGAAACCTCTCCAAGGTTACTCCCTCTATTTTTCCACTCAGCTCGGTAATGATCTCTTCCTAGCAATCCTTAAAGGTAGTAAGGAAGTTAGCATCATAGTCATCATTTAAAATATCTTCGAACTCCTTCGAAGCTTTAAAGTCAGCAATGATATGGTCTCTGTTCTGCTGCGCCTCCAACTGCAGCCTTCGGTTCTTCTCCTTCTCTTCAGCCAGCTCTTTCTCCACATCTTTGAAACGAGAAAAGTTTGCTTCAGAGGCAGCAAAATATCTGTCCCTATCTCTCTCTGCAATGGTCTTCTCGGCACGCATATTCTTCAGATTATGGACAGCGGCCTGAAGATAAGCGTTCATCTGCAAAAAAAAATGTTAAAGTAAAATTAGCAAATGAAATAACAGCTAAGGCAGAAGATTTAAAGGTAAGGGTATACCGAAGCAACAGCTTGAGACCCCAGGAGCTCAATCTGTAGATCATCAGAAGATTCAACAGTGTGAGCCCTGTCTCGTGGAGTGATTACACTCCTAGACCATTCAGCTGCGGCCCTTGAGTCACCCACGGCAGTGTCCCTATTGCACAAACCCCATCCCACAGTGAAAGGGGTGAGGTCTTCCTCCACAGGGACAGGTTTCTTTTGAAGGAAGGTAGGAACCTGCTCTGTAACAGGGGTGGAGCTCTCGGTTCTAGACCTTTTGGTCCTTTGTCTTTCCACTACAACCCCGGTAGCAGAAGCTTCCTCTCTTTTCTTGAAAATGACATCCAAAGCAGCCCTACCTGCGAGAGCAAATTGATATATTGAAGAAAATGATAAACAGTCGAAAGATTGAAAAAGAATACAAAAGAAAAGTGTTAAAATTACCATCTGGGCCTAAGTCACTAAGTCCGCAGGCTTGAAGAGAGCCCTCGGAAAGTAAATCCGCGCAGTGATGCAGATTATCGCTGGTCAACATGGCTATGGCAGCCTCTTCATCCACACCAAGTTTTAAACTTTTCATAGACCCATCTTCGGCCTTACAAAAATTGGGCCTAAAAAAGTCATCCCAATTACCACCATCCCAGAAAACATAAAACCATTCCTTTTTCCAATTAGGAAAGGAATCAGGGTTGGAATCAGAAATAAAACAAGAACGGTTTAGAGTTCGAGTTTGAATTTTAACCCAGCCCGAGTTGTTTGGAGTATTGACGAATTTGAACAGATAACGAAAAACAGAGACATTGGGCTCAAGCCCATGCCTCTTGCATTGGACCATAAAACAATGAATAAAACGCCATCCGTTGGGCATGAGTTGAGTTGGGCAGACCCTAGCTTCAGCTAAAAGTCGACAAACAAAGGTAGGAGGCGGAAGTCTAAAACCGCCATAAAAAGCTTCTTTGTAAACCCTAATAGCCCCGGGTTTCGGATGACAAGACCTTTCATTTATGGCTGGAGCGACGGCCCTATAAGGCCCATGAATACCGAATAGTCTGGCATAAACATCTATCTTACTTTGTTTATACTTAGATTTATATTGATAAGCATCTAAGTGGAGTAAGTTGGGAAACGATTGACCAAACTCATTTAAAAGATCTACAAGAGAAAAAACTTGAGCATGGACAAGAGATTTTTTACCCCGAGAAGCTGCCCTTGGAGCGACGGTGGAGGTGGTCTGAGCTAGTTGAGATTGACTGGAGGAGCTTGAATTCGCCATGGATGTTCTCCGATTTAAGGTTTGAACCCAGAAAAGCTTCAAGAAATAACCAAGAAGGATGAAGATTCAACGATCTTCAAACGGAAACTGGGAAATACCGTGATGGTTGGAACGCCGGGAATCGCCTCACGGTTGAACCCTAGCAGAACTTTTAGAAATGTACGAGAGAGAATTCTTGCAGAGTAACTTTGAGAAAATGAAGCATGAAAAAATGAAAAATATACTTGCCCTTTTATAAAGTTCCCAGTCGGTCACTCAACCGGCCATAGAAAGTACATGGGCTATAAACAAGTGGTTGGGCCTTTAAAAAGGCGGGAAGCCCACGAAGTTCAAAATTTAAGCGTAATTCTGCTGGATTCTAGAGAGTTCTATAGCAAAATAAAGGATTTACGAAAATAATCAGTTAAAAGAATTTAAAATAAGGCTAGGAGCCCCAGAAAAATAATCCACGCTCAGGAGACCAAACGTCCTCAACGTTGGTTTTTAAGAAGCTTCCTTGGCGGGGGTACCCACGCCTAAGTCAAAGTAAGACGTAAAAAGTGAGAAATAACCCACGCCCAGGAGACCAAATCTCCTCGCCGTTGGGTTACAAGAGGCTTCCTTGGCAGGCATACCAACGCCAAGAGTGAGCTAACACATGGAGGAGAAGAAAGAACCCACGCTCAGGAGGCTAATTCTCCTTGACGTCGGTTTTTAAGACATCTCCTAGGCGGGGGCACCCACGCCAAAGTGAGATTAACAAGCAAGGAGCATTAAAGAACCCACGCCCAGAAGGTTAAAACCCCTAGGCGTTGGTTGTCCAGGCACCTCCTAGGCGGGGCTACCAATGCCCAGACTGACCTTAGAGATTCGAAGGCATGGGATAACCTACGCCCAGAAAGGGTCCCTTAGGCGGGGGTATCGACGCCCAGGAGGCCATTTTTGGGAAATTTCTTAAAAATGGTGGAAATGGTCAAGGGTCTGTAGGAAATTTTTGGAAGTGTATTTAAGATGGTTATAAATTGGAAATTAAATTCCAAAAATTCCAGAAAAATAAAAAAATAATTTTATGCCTGAGGCACGATTAAATATTTTTGATTAATAAGTCAAAAATAAAGAAAAGTACCTGTGAGTACAATAAAGATCCTAAAAAAAAATTAGGATAAATATGAAAAAATTCAAGGAGTTTTATAAATCCTTAAAAAAAGATAAGGAAAAATTCTATAACTAAGTTATTGAATAAATCCTTAGCCTCGAACAAGGCACATCGTCGTAAACGTGTAGGTCGCTCTACACTTTACATCAAGACGATACATGTGAAACACTAGTGTACAAACAGAAACCCTGACCCAAGTCTCGTAAAGGCAATTAAAACTTCAAGGAAAACCTGATCAGTTTTCCTAGAAGTTGGGGGGCAAATGATATGGGCTAAAAGTAAGCCCTAAAGACATCATTAATATTGCATTAATTAGACCTAGTTTGGTCCAAAGTTAAAGCCCATTAATGAGGCCAGAAACCCTTGAATGGATATTAATTTCGTAGCTGTAAAGTCAGCCAAAAATAAGACTTCGAATTTGAGTTAACAAGGAAACCAAATTACATTAGGAGTAGCCTTCAAGGCATGTATCTCCAATACTTATCTTCTTATCTCTTGGAAGACTCTAGAATTGGGCCAAAGCTCTGACTTGCCCACCAAGTATCCTAATTCTACCCTAATTCTAGGGTTTTCATCACCTATATAAGGACCTGCTCCTTCACACCTAGAACTACGTTTTTTGGCTTGATTCTCTAAGTACAGAGATACGTAGGCATTCTGTGAGGACCGTTTAGTCTCGAACGCAGAAGCAGCCATTAAAGCACGAAGCTCCCGAACCCTAACCGTCATAATCATAACCTAGTTTTTATTCCACAACATTTATCCAATTGTAAGTTAAGGCTGAGTTCAATTATGATAAAGCCATTTAACCCTATTAATTTACATATCAAATTGTTGGTAAAAAAATTATATATATATATATATATATATATATAGTTTCACTCCATGAATAAAACCTTATATAAAGAACACCTCATTTTTTTATTGCACTATGCACTAAGTCGGGGGTCTGCACGGAAACAGCCTCCCTATTTTCAGGATAGGGGCAGGGTCTGCGTACAATCTACCCTCCCCAGATCCCGTTTTAAATGAGATATACTTAGTATGTTTGGTTTGGTCATGACACCAATACAAAAAGTTGTTATTTTTTACCCTCTATCCATCCAGAAAAAAAAATAATGTTCATGGTGGCGTCATGATGACGTCAACAGTGAAGTCATCATGAACAGTTTTTTTTTGCTAGAAGGATAGAGGGTAAAAAAATAATAACTTTTTGTATTGGGTGCCCCTGGCGGGGCCATTGGATCTATTAGATCTAAGGTGTTCTTTATTGTTCTTTATATAAGGATGTTCTTTATGGAGCAATGGCCTATATATATATATATATATATATATATATATATATATATAGGCCATTGCTCCATAAAGAACACCCTTATATAAAGAACAATAAAGAACACTATAAAGTCATTTATTCCAATAGATCCATTGGCCCCGCCAGGGGTACCCAATACAAAAAGTTCTTATTTTTTTACAATTTATCCATCCAGCAAAAAAAAATTATTGTTCATGATGACGTCATCATGAACAGTAACTTTTTCTTTTCTTTTTTTTTCGCTGGATAGATAGAGTATAAAAAAAATAAGAACTTTTTGTATTGGGTGGCCCCGCCAGGGGCATTGGATCTATTAGATCTAAGGTGTTCTTTATTGTTCTTTATATAAGGTGTTCTTCATGGAGTCCAACTATATATATATAGTCTTGTTCTAATAGAAACTAACTTAGAATAGAAACTAGAAACTAAACATAAATTTATTTAGCGGGGCCCTTAAAATAAATGAAATATAATTTATTTAGTGTAGGTTTCTAGTTTCTAGTTTCTATTCTATGGTTGGTTTCCATTTGAACGCAAGCCTATATATATATATATATATATAAGATTTTTTTTTTTGCTAAATATATATATAAGATTTTACACATTCAATTTAATATTTGTGCTCTATCTAGAATTCTTAAAATTTGATTTAGACAATTTTATAGGCCACATGAAATTAACAAAATATTCATTAATTTAGTGATAACTTAACAATTATTTTCTAATTAAAATTAGGCTTAATGACCTTTTGGCCCTTCAAGTTTGCACAGTTATACCCGTAAAGCCCTACAGTTTTAAAGCGTTCCTTTTCGCCCCTCCAACTTCAGAAATGTACCTTTTAGTCACAAAACCGTCGCCATTTTGACACAAAACCGTCATCTTTTAGAACGAATAGACGACGGTTTATGGCAAAAAGGTACTCCCTCTGTCCCCCTTGGTTCTTTACCTTGGGGGACGTAATTCTGGCACGGATTTTAAGGTGCAATTTGCGGATAGTTTCATAACTTATTTTTTAAATTTTCTTTTTTTGTATAAAAATAGAATTGTTCTATTTTTATACAAAAAAAGAAAATTTAAAAAATAAGTTATGCAACTATACTTTTTAGCAGCCTTAAAATGCGTGTCGAGCAGTGAAAAAGAAATGTAAAGAAATGGGAGGGACAGAGGGAGTACATTTCTGAAGTTGGAGGGGCGAAAGGGAACGCTTTAAAATTGTAGGGCTTTATGAGTATAAATGTGCAAACTTGAAGGGCCAA
Source organism: Kitagawia praeruptora (assembly GCA_037693485.1). Lineage (NCBI taxonomy): Eukaryota > Viridiplantae > Streptophyta > Magnoliopsida > Apiales > Apiaceae > Kitagawia > Kitagawia praeruptora. Next base: position 121,091,268 of record CM075352.1, read on the forward strand.
AAGGTCATTAAGCCTTAAAATTATGCAGAAACAAAAAAGGGAAGAAATTGACCATTTTTTTACGTTGAAAATCTATTCGATTTTTGAAATTTACTTATTTTTCGTTTGGATTATCAAAATACCCTTCTTATTATGGATAAATCCCTTTTACGCTTATTATATATAAGGATATAATAAAAAATTTGAATTTTCTTATAAAATTCATATTTAGTTTTTTATTTTAAAATCTTATTTGTTTATATATAAAAACTATAAAACAAATATTTTAAATCTTAATCTTTGTTTAATTTATAAAAAAAATGAATTTTCTTAAAAATTTCATATTCACTTTTTTATTTCAAAATCTTAATTTTTTATAAATAAAAACTATAAAACAAATATTTTAAATCTTAATCTTTTTTTAATTTTATAAAAAATTCGAATTTTCTTAAAATAAAGAAATGAACTGAATCTCGGTCTCTCTCCTCTCTAAATCAGTTTATTTTGCTTATTCTCAGTCTCAATTTTGTTCAATTTCCCCGTTGGCCATTACAAGTTTACTTTTATTCAGTTGCCAAGTTGCAAGTTTACTTTTGTTTAGTGCCCCAATTACAAGTTTTAATTACTTGAATTATGTAAATGCAAGATTTTTGAGTTGAATTACCCAGTTGCAAATTGAGGTTAGTTTGATTACGAATTTGCCTATTTACCCATTATAAAAATGGGTAATCGGTATAAAACGGTTGAGATATAGAATTAAGATTAATCGGGTAATCGGGGATTAATCGAAAGGATTAATCGGAGTATTAATCGGATATAATAATAATATTTAATATATTATTCTAATTTACAATTAAACATATCATTTTAAATAAATTCACAAAATTAATCGGATTTCAAAAATCGAATCGGTTAGTTACCTTACAAAGGATTAATAGGGGATTAATCGACTAATTCGGGGATTTTTTGAACCATGTATATGACCACTATTTTTAATAGTTAATTGGGATAATTAATGTTTGTAATTGTTTATAAAAATATAATATTTTCAATTAATATTAAATATGTTTTAATTATAAAGATACTCGATTAATTATCATTAATTATATTGAGAAGTGGATTATATATCCACTTGGAGCGCTTCGTATCGGTTTAAATTGATTAACTTGGCATCAAGTATGTCGTGTTTTTTATTCGTTTTAGTGAGATTGTGCAGGGTTGCTAACTTAAGGTTGGAAGACATAAATTGCATATTTCATGGTGGAATTGAGTTCAAGAAGTGAAGAATGACCACTTGCAAAAGAAACAAAGGAAAAAGGAGTTAAAACGAAGAAATCAGCAAAAATCAGCAAACCGGCAGAACCCGCGCAAGGAGGGCGCGCGGGCGCGCGAGAGGCTTTCCGGGCGCGCGGGCACGCGGTAGTGGTGCGCTGGTGCGCGGTTGGCTACGGCCGAAAATCCTGATTTACTGTTTGGGTCATATCTTGAGTTCTACAAGTCCGTTTTGGACGATCTTACAGTCCACGCGAAGATAACGGAATTCTCTTTCATTCTAAAGTGGTCCAGAGGTCCAAATACAATTGGAGTGGCCCAGAAATACTGAAGAAAAACCAGTTACGAATTTTCCTTCAAAACAGAATCAGTTTAGGAAATGTATTTTGTGCCGAACTGCAGAAATTCTATTTTAAGTCTGTTTTGAGGAATTTCTTGCTGGACAAGACATGGGGGCTATATAAACACATGTAGACAATAGAGAGAAGACGTTTTTTATCAGAGGGAGACGATAGAGACTTGGAGAAGGATTCGCAACGCTCGTGACAAGCAACGGAGATCTAGATCGACTTCATCTTTTCTATTCTTCTATGCTCGTTTTGGATTTGTTTTCTAAACTCTATTACTCTAGCATTATTATTATTATTCAGACTTTGTTTATTATCATGGTTTCATCAGATCCCATGATGACGAGCGGTTCGATTATGAACTAATCGTTGTCATGGGATTCTAACGGATTTATTTATGGAGTTTTAGTAGTTTGATGCTTTAAAGATCTATGTGTGATGAATTCTTGATATCCTCGTATGGTTGTGCTTAATGTTTTAGAAGCATAGCTAACATCTAGATTGTTAATCTCTTGTGAAGCGAGAGTGGATCTTAAGATTTAGAACTTGCCATGCTAGCATATGATAAGTTGATGTATGTTTGACATCATGATTTGTAGCGTAATATGAACTATCTTATGCTGCCCTATGTGATCTTAACGGACAACTTGTTCTTCAACCGTTATGTTTTCAAATCTTATAGAGATATAGGGTCTAAGCATAATTGGTGTCTATTTATCTTCTATCTCTTTTGTGGATGTATGAGTAGTTTGGTATTCGTATATTGAGAAGTAGCCTATACTTGTTTCATGTTATCTGATCAGATATCATAACCATTGCATATAGTGATTAAAGGCGTCAGATCTAAACGAAGTATTTAATGAAGTTAGGATCCCATGTTTTCTCTCGCATAAGTAATTCGATTCCAATTATCGTTAGTTAATTAATACTTAGTTTGTTAAATTGCTTTTTAGTTAATTTAGTTAATCAAAACCCAAATTTGTTAATTGTATTAGTAGTGAATAAAAACCATACATTGTTGCATAGGTGCATTAATTGAATTGAAACCTAAACTAGATCTCTGTGGGAACGAACTCAACTTTATTCTATATTACTTGTGACCACGCACGCTTGCGTGAATTAGTGCAAACATATATTATTTCATTATTTATTACTTAGAATAAAAGAATGAAAAGTATCGAAAACCAAAATTTTCAATGCTCAAAATATATTGCTTGATAATTCATTTCTTAGTTTTGGTATTTGATAATCTGTTTTTCAGGTTATATTCGTATATAGGTTCGCATATGATCCATCCATCTTTTATTATAAAAATTTTGTAACGGTCTGAATATTATTTATGTGAATTACTGGATGGATGTTATATATTTAAAATATCTTATTCCAGTTTGGTGTGTTATCTGATTTACATATGGTGAATTATGTGATTACTAGCTTATAACCCGTGCAATGCACGGTACTTTTTTTAATATTTTTAATTATATTAATTATATTATCGAACAATTTTATTTAATATTGATATTTATTAAGATTTATTTTAAATTTGATTTTTATCAGATAATTGTGACCTTATATTGAAGAAAATAAAAAATTCTTAAATTTGAAAAAAAAACCAAATTTGAGTGTGAATATTAAAAAATATATTATTTATTAGACTTTATACTATTAATTTGCTGATGTTACTATATTTTGAGTTATAAAAATCAGATTTAGATGATTTTACAAAATTCAATAAATTATCTTTAATTTAGTGATAGTTTAACAATTATTATTCAACTGAAACTACTCGAAAATTGAAGAGAAAAGAAAGTTACAAAATTTTACATTGAGAATTCAATTCAATTTAAAAAACCTACTTATATTTGGTTTAGATTATTAAAATTTATTTTTTCGTATTTGAATATAAACATGTTATCAATCAAATAAACATACTTACTAATATTAGATCCAATTTCTATTCAATTTACAAGACCTATTTATATTTGGTTTAGATTAATAAATTTACTTTTTGGTATTTGAATATAATTCTACTATCAATCAAATAAACTTTTTAACATTTGATCTAACAGATCACATCTATCTAATTTAAGATCCAAGTGTTCATACTTTTTTTAAGTTCTAAATTCGTAATTATAGTTTCTCTCCGTATTCTAAGTGTTTCTATTTGATAGCTGTTGAAGATATTAGTACAGCTAATAGTAATAACAAAATATCAATTATTTCCACGTCAGCAAATATAGAGCTAGCAGAGTAGTTAGTTAGTTAGTTTGTTACTTTCCCACCAGTTTTAAGTTTGTATATATGTAAAGCTAGAGACATTATAGCACTCTCTTTTTTAGTGAATGTGAATATGAGTTTTACAGTTTACAAAAATAACATGGTATCAGAGCTTGCAGAGCTCATTTTAATGGCGTTCTGATATAACAAAGCCGTTCGTTCTCTCCGATCATCAGACGTTCAGACGTTCATTCTTTCCGATCATCTATTTCGAGGTGTAATATCTTCCGATTTCTGAAATATACTTAAAAATATGTATATTTTACTTGTTCCTGATCTTGTTGATTGTTGTTTCTTGCTTAAATCGTTGTTTCTGTGGATTCTATTGATCGATTTACTGTTGATTCTGTAAATTTCTGCATTTGTGTCGATTTCTTCAATCTGTTTCGATTTATCATCGATATATTGTTCGTATTCTTCATCATAATTCTTAGTTGATCATCTGATACACAAATTTGCTGTGTTATTTCTGCAGAATTTGTTTGATCATAATCTGTTTGATTAATTGTCTAATCTAATCTCATTGATCAAATCTCCATTACGATCAAATTTTTCCTAAAAATTTCGTTAGCAATGGCTTCACAAACTCAAACAAATCAGTCTCAAACAAATCTAGATCCTTCTAGTATCTACTACATTCATCCATCTGATGTTTTGACAACTCAATTGGTGTCTGTTAAGTTCAATGGACATGGTTATCACAACTGGAAACGTTCTATAATGCTCACATTATCTGCTAAGAATAAACTAGGGTTTGTTGATGGTACTATTGTGATTCCAGTCTCTACTTCTATAGAGTACAAGTATTGGGATAGATGTAACAGCTTAGTTATATCTTGGTTATTTTTAACCTTGATGAGAGCATTGCCAAAAGTGTGTTATTTATGCACACAACAAAAGAAATCTGGGAAGACTTGGATGAAAGGTTTGGATATGCTTCTATAACACATATTTATTCTTTTGAGCAACAGTTCTAGAGATTAATCAGGGACAAGATTCAGTTTCTGAATTTTTTACTAAAATCAAAACCATTTGGGACAGTCTTAATGATGCTAATCCACTTCCTTACTGCACTTGTGATTTGACTCAGAGGATCCATAATAGACAGCATTTTAATAGTAAAGGAAGTGGTTCATTCCAGGAAACTGGAACTAGATATTTTAAGCAGAACAATTCTGGTTATGGGAACAATTCTGGTGTTACGAAGCCCTTTAAGGCTGCTTCTAACTATTTTTGCACTCATTGCAATATCTCAGGACACAGCATTGAATGATGCTTCAAGATTCATGGATATCCTCCTAGATTTAAAGCTAAAAACAACATGAAAGTTGCAGCTATGGCTCAACAAGTTACAACTGAAGATCAGACTCTGAATGCTGAAAAAGAAACTTATATTGTTACAACTTCTCAGTATAATCAACTCATGAATTTGCTTCACCAAGGTTCTGACACTAATACTACTGGTGCACCTGGAAAACATGCTACTTTGTTGGTAGGTATTGTGTGTCTCTCTACTTCATTTAATAATGAATGGTTGGTTGATAGTGGTTCAACAGATCACATTTGTCCTGAACTTAGTCAGTTTTAGTCTTATGAACCAGTCACAGGCACTGATAATTTTATCACTATACCAGATGGAAGAAGAGTAAAAATATTACATATTGGGACAATCCAGATTAATGCTGATATTACTTTGCAGAAAGTATTACATGTACCAGAATTTCATTTCAGATTGATATCTGTTACCAAACTATGTGAAGATTTACATTGTCAAATCACATTTACTAATGAATGCTGTTTTATTCAGGGCCTTTCTCAGAACAGGCCACATATTCTTCCTGGTAACATTTCCAATGGCTTATACAATTTAAAAGATAGAGTAAACAAATGTTTACCTTTCAAGTCATGTAATGCTGATGTTCTCAACACTGAACAAGAATTAAAGCTATGGCATCTGAGAATGGGACATTTACCTCTGCAACAACTTAAACTTCTTCTACCTATGCAATTCAGTAAAACTTCTATGGATTCAATCATTTGTCAAGTATGTCATGTTGCCAAACAAACTAGAAAATCTTTTCCAGTTAGTTCTATTAAGTCTACTACTGCTTTTCAATTGTTGCACATTGAAGTATGAGAGCCGTACAAGACCAAATCTCTTTCTGGTTGTACTCAATTCCTGACAATTGTAGATGATTTCACTAGGTTTACTTGGGTACATTTGATCAAATTTAAGTCTGAGATTGCTTCTGTGTTGGAAAATTTTCTTCATTATGTTGATGTGCAGTTTAAAGCTAATGTGCAGTATATAAGATCTAACAATGCTTTCGAACTTAGTGAAGGTCCTATTAAATAACTTTATTTTAGAAGATGAATCATTCATCAAACTTCTTGTGCTTATACTCCACAACAAAATGGTGTTATGGAGAGAAAGCATAGACATCTCTTAGAGACAACTAGATCTTTATCTTTGCAAGCAAAATAACCAAATAAATTCTGGGGAGAATGTATACTCTGTGCAACATATCTGCTCAACAGAATGCCTCTTAAATCCATTGATTTCGACACTCCATTCTTTAAACTCTTTAATTACTCCTCACCACTTGATCATCTTAAGATTTTTGGTTCTTTATGCTACATATCCACTCCTAAAGTGAATAGGTCAAAATGGACCTAGAGTTGTTGCTTGTATATTTTTGGGATATAATCATACTCAAAAAGGGTACAAGGTCTATGATTTACAACATAATACATTGGTTGTTTCAAGAGATGTAGTTTTCCATGAAGGGGTTTTTCCTTACAAGTTGTTCTCTGACAATAATACATCTAAATCTCAATTTCTAGATGAGATTTTTATTCCACATCTACCACAACAATGTGTATCAGATATTGAAGTTGAAGATACTTCTCATACTGATAACATTGTTCACTATTCTAATTCCAATTCTGATTTCAATTTGAATTCTTCCAGTGAACATACTGATTCTTCAAGTGAACATACTGGTCAATCTTCATCTCTCTTAGATCTTAGTGATCCTTCTACCGTTTGACCATCTTTAAATCCTACTATTTCCAGACAATCAAATAGGGTAAAATAGCCTCCTACTTACTTAAAGGATTATCAATGTCATTTCAATCATAAAGAGTCCAAAAATTCTCAAACATCTCACTAGTGTAATATTGTTGATAATTCTTCTCTACCTAGTTCACATCATGCTTAATTATCAGTACAATCTGTTATCAATGAACCTAAAAACTTCAAAGAAGCTGCTACACAACCTTTGTCGCAAGAGGCAATGCAAAAAGAATTAAAAGCTCTAGAAGAGAATCAGACATGGGAATTAGTTTCTTTGCCAAAAGGAAAGAAAACAATTGAATGCAAATGGGTATACAAAATTAAAATTAATGCAGATGGTTCACTAGAAATGTGTAAAGCCAGGCTTATTGCCAAAGGATATACTCAGTAGCATGGAATAGATTATGAGGAGACCTTTTCTCCTGTAGTTAAAATGAGTACTGTTAGATCCATAATTGCATTAGTTTCCTCAAAAAAATGGGATTTATGTCAATTAGATGTGAATAATGCATTTTTGCATGGGGATTTATTTAAGGAAGAATACATGACAGTTCCTGAAGGTGTACCAAATCCTGATAACTTGCTGTGTAGATTGATCAAATCTTTGTATGGTTTAAAACAAGCCTCAAGTCAATGGTTTGCAAAACTTAGAGAATAGTTAATTAGCATGGGGTTTGTTCAGTAAAAGAATGATTACAACTTGTTTATCCATAAATCTGGTTCAGATATTACAATTTTAGCTATTTATGTTGATGACGTTATTATCACAGGTAGTAATGTTGGTCATATACAGTAAGTCAAGGCGCATCTCAACACTATATTTAGTATCAAGGATCTTTGCTTGTTGCATTTCTTTTTAGGAATTGAAATTTCCTATTTGCCTGAAGGGATAGTTTTGAGTCAGCAGAAGTTTATTAAAGAATTACTAGGGTTGTGTGATTTTGATATGTCTAAGAAAGCAAGTTGAATTTTTTAACTCACACAAGACCAGACTTGTGTTATGCAGTACAAACTTTAAGTCAGTATATGCATAGACCAAGAACTTCTCATCTTGAGGCTCTTCAGCATACTTTAAGATATGTTTATCATACTACTGGACAAGGCATTCTTCTTAAAGCTACTGAACAGTTGACTTTTCAAGCATTTTCTGATTCAGACAGGGCATCTTGTCAAGATTCTAAGAGGTCAGTCACAGGGTATATTTTACTTATTGGTAAATCTCCCATTTATTAGAAGTCAAAGAAGCAATCTGTTGTTTCTAGATCAAGCTCAGAAACAGAATATCGAGCTATGGTAGCTGTAGCTTCTGAAGTAACCTGGACAGTTAGACTTTTACAGGAATTACGTGTTACTGATCTTACACCTATTACACTCCACTGTGACAATCAGTCTGTTTTTTACATTGCAAAGAATCCAGTTTTCCATGATGGGACTAAGCATATAGAAGTTGATTGTCATTTCTCCAGAGATAAGGTTTTGGAAGGATTGATTCAGCTTACATATCTTCCTACTTCTAATCAGCTTGCTGACATTCTTACCAAAACAGTGCCCTCTCCTCAACTTCAGTTACTTTCTTCCAAGTTATGTGTATATGATCAGTCTCATATCACTCCTAACTTGAGGGGGGGCTGTTGAAGATATTAGTACAGCTAATAGTAATAATAAAATATCAATTATATCCATGTCAGCAAATACTAGCAGAGTAGTTAGTTTGTTAGTTTCCCGCCAGTTTTAATTTTGTATATATGAAAAGCTAGAGACATTGTATCACTCTCTTCTTTAGTGAATGTGAATATGAGTTTTACAGTTTACAAAAATAACATTGTTAAATCATATCATTGAATTAAATATACTTTTAGGAGCTTTACGTGAGTCGTAAAATCATGCGAACCTGATTTTTAGATCTCAAGATAGTACAAATATAATATGAACAATTTTATATTAATAAAAAAATTCAATTCTAATACTACCTCTTTTAACAGATATCCTTTTCAAATAGTAATTTTTTTTGTTATATGATATATCTTAATTGTCTATCTTTATGATATAATTTTGATCATTTATTTTAAAAATATTAGATCAACGTTTGAGATTAATTATTTTGACGGTACTGTACCATGTTTTGGATAAGATCCCATTACGTTTATTATATATAAGAATATTGAAAAACCAACACCTAGAGGGGGGGGGAATAGGTGTTTATGGATAACAATGGTTATTTATGACCTGTTTGAAATTTTACTAGAAACAGCTTGCTGTTTGTGATAACGCAGTTTACAAATGGCAAGCTGTTTGTAACTAAAATGCAGTGCAGTATGAAATATGCAGTAAACTAAATATGACACAAGATCTTTTAGCCAGGTTCGACCCCTAAACCCCTTATTGAGAATATATTATTGATCAACTATAAAACCAATTACAAGATATTATTGATCAACTGTAAAACCGATTACAAGATCCAACAATATATCTCCCTTACACCCTGCTGCTTACAAATGGCTTGCTGTTTGCTGTGCTGAACTAACTCTCTAAGCAATACTTCCCAAGTATCCTTCTCTAGCCTAGTTCGACCCACCCAAAACCTTAAGCCAACCTTGTACATCAACAATTCAATACAACTTGAACAATACAAAGATTTGAATAAATTACAACTCAACCAATGAACCCTCTGAATGTATATATGCATGTATATATGGGTTTGAAAGGTTTAATAAGATTTTGCAATGAAGGCTTTTGAAGTTGTGTAGGTAATCTTGTTTCTGCACTTGATGGATAATAAAAACTGAAGATATTCAGTTCTTAAATAGGTAAACAAGAGTATTTGAAAATTGGCTTGAAATGGTTCCAACGGTATGAAATGAAACCGTTAGAGATGATGAGTTGTTTAAGCAAAAGGGAGGAGCTTGATGTTCTACAAACTCAGAAGAGATAGAGCGTTTATAGAGTCAAAAACACGGAGAGAATATTTGCTATGATGAGTCCCATGTGTTGTCTTTGAGTGGAGGATTAAAATAAGATAAAGTAGATCTTACATTCCTTATTTTAAGTCAAGGAATATGTTTGTCTCCCAATATGTATAGAATATGAGTGTTGGCATGTTAAACAATATTCAGAGGGCCCTTACACGTTTCTAACATCATTCACATTTGATACTCTTTGAAGAACCGAAACTTTCTGTAATTCTGCTAGACGCAGTTAGCATGCTGTTTGTCAAAATGGCATGCTGTTTGTCCATGAAATTTGCTTGCTGTTTGAGCCTTTTCCCTTTCATATCATCAACCAAGTTTCCTGAGAGCATAGATATGTCTAGTTGATTTTTATCTATAGGAATTCTGAACAGTTGGAAATGGCTTGCTGTTTGCATATTGACTGTGTGCAAATGGCTTGCCAAACTGTCACTGTTGTAGCACCAATTGGCTTGCTATTTGTATATTCTGATTAAACAATCAGTAGGCTAAATTTCCCTGCAAAACCAAGTTAGTACAACATAGAAATCGCATGATGTTTTATATCAAACAACAAGCAATCAGCTTGCTGAATGTGATCATCAAAACCATAGGAGTATCAATCTCCCCCTTTTTGATGATTACACAATATTTAGGAGAATATAATTACTCCCCCTAAATCCCTGCATATTAAACAATTTTTACATAAACCAAACTCATATCTCATGTGACAGCCCCAAATCCGGGGTCAAAAATCTGGGCCATCACGGACCAATTTCCATTCAATATCAATATCCCTTGGGTCTTTTTTTTTATAACAATTAATACACATGCAATTGACCCCGCAATAATACACACACACACACCAGTCATATGCTCAGAGAACAACAACCATCATACTAAAAGTTTAGACTTAACAGTTATTACAAACCCAGAATCACACTTAAGTACATTGTTGAATAACACTTCGACATGAAGCGTTCCAACAATCAAAAGTTTATTACATTCTTACACAATTTATTATACATAAGGCTCTCAGAACCCGTCTGCCTCCACACTACCTCAGGTATCGATGCTAACGTGCCCTCAGAAGGTCGCCTTTCCCCTACCCTCTTGCGGGGTGTTCTGCGTAGAATCGGCATACCTAGCTGTGTATACATAAGTAGCAAGAATGAGCTAAAATAGCTCAGCAAGATAATTTCTATCTACTAACATCAAAGGAAAATAAACCATTATATATATATAATAGACAAAAGCAAACTTCAGTTATTATGGAAAGAATTGTATTTCCATTCAATATTTATATACACTTTCATATTATCCTTGTACGAAAGAAATATACAGTATTATAATCTCAGTCTCACTTCTAATATCATATAATAATCTGGAAAATAATTATAGACTTTGAGAAAAATGACATTCATATTTAATAATACATCATCCACTTTCTATTATAAGAAAAGAAAGGTACAACAACATAATATCAATTGCTCTCCTGTATTCAGATAATAATTCACACTTCTTATCAATATATTATCTCAAGATAACATAAAAATTTGAACTATATCTCTCATTATAATCCTTCCATTTCCTTTTTACACAACAATTTTATACCATTATATAAAATCAGTTTCTCTTCTTGAATGCTATAACCATCAATATACCATTTCAGTGTAATCTTTCAAGATAATATAAAAACTTGGACAAATCTCTCGCTATAATCTTCTCATTTCCTTCTTATGCAACAATCATATAAATTAATATAAAATCAGTTTCTCTTTGTTTGTAACAATAATTCCATCATTTCATATCACTTTTCTGTTTTCAGTTATAGAAATCTGAAAACCATTTTCAATTCTTTCTTTCAAGTTTTGGGGATATCTGTTGGCGCCAGATACGTAGGACGATGATCAGTCGCCTGACCGTATCCGCTCTCTGTTTACTACTCGTAGAAGGGATGATCCCTACCTGGTAATCAACCCTGGAGGAAGGCTACCTGCTACATCCTCCCTTGGCATCTTCGTGCCGAAATAAAATATTTGATGCTGGACTGTGCCACTACCACACAGCCTCTTACGCTTACTGTTGCAATCCCCCTTTTCCAAATCATCAAATACCATTTCACATTTTCCATTTCCATTCACATTTCCATTCACATTTCCCTTCACATACATCATTTCCATTTCCATTTATCATCACCTTTAAAATTTATATATGTCATAATACTTTGATTATGACTCAGACATCTCCTCTGTATTCAATGAAATCAATATGCTTTTATATACGTAGAGTATTACATTTATCTCAAAAGTATTAAATACCCTTCAATAATATTTATCAAATCACAATACTTAGAAAGAATATAATATTATAAATCATATAACCCTAGATAATAACTGATTCCATTCCTTTATATATCTTTAGATAACAACTGATACCATTCCTTTATATATCTTTAGATAACAACTGATACCATTCCTTTATATATAACTCTATATAACGACTGATACCATTCCTTCATGTTCCCTTAATCATAAGGCATGTTCACTTCATGCATAATCATCTCTATGTAAATTCATATCCATCTCATACTCATACTCATATCCATATTCATATACCTTCCCTTTTTACATCAATAATCAAGGAAACCATTTCTTAACAATATAGTAACAATAGCATCACATATATATATTTCATGAAATCAAGTTTCTTTGAAGATAAATAACTTCCAAGTAGGGATAGAAAAGATCTTGCCTGGATCTCTAAAGCGAGTAGGTAGGATCCTGAGTTCGTCTCCCGTCTCTATAGGAACGAAAGGATCACCGTTAGTACATATCCCACTTAATCACCTAATCTCTACAAAATAACACCCTTGACACATATTATATGCTTAACATAGTTTTTATGCACCAAAAGTTTACATGAACTTAACCATTTCTAAACTCGATCTAAGTTTTAGTGTATTCCACCATTTCCCTTAATAACCACACTCGACTGTAAAATTTCTCATAAATTCTCAAATTCGAATTTTAATGCTAGGTCAGTGGGGTTTTAATTTCTGTTCAACCTAATATATTATCCCAAAATTTTATAACATTTAAAAACTTATAGGTATGGTAACTATAGCCCCAAAGTTAACACAATTACGGTTTCTCGACTTTCGAACGTCTTTCACTAAAACTGACTTTTCTTCTAAACCGTTCATCAGATTTTAACGCACTTTATATCAAAACGATCTATGAAACAAGATCTATCATCTCATGGTCAGTTGGTGTTCTAAACAGGAACCTACCGTATGCCTCTGTTGTTCCAAAACATGGCAGTTTCTTGGTTAAACGAAAATCGGACATTATAACCGCTGTATTTTCATACTTTCCATAAATCCAACTCCTCCAAATCAATTATCAAACACAATAATCATCACCTACACCATGTGGTCTTCATTACCAGCCATGGGTACAAGCCCAAACACTTCCATATTCAACTTTAATCACTTACAAACACTTATAACATCATAATCATAACATTTATACCACTTAATCACTAAACCAACCATAAATCATCATAACCTCAAGATAATACTAAGGTTTCATGAACTCCATACCTTCCTTGAAGCTTTAACAACACTTAATAATCCTTGGCTAGTCCTTAAACAACCTTAAAGTAGCTTGGATAGTCTAAAGAAACCATAAAACACAAGTTAATTCTTAGAGTTACTAAACTGCAGCTGAAAGAAGATGAAAAACGAGGTCCTTACCTTGGTTTTCTGGATAAGGTTCCTAAAGAAGAGTTGTAGGGCATCTCAATACCTTTCCAAAAAGCTAAAGAACACGAAATTCGGCTGAGAAACGAAGGAGTTATGGCTGTTTTTCTGGACTGCTACTGTTTTGGCCGAATTTCCAAGAAATGGAGGGGGAGAGATTTTGCTCTTGATTTTTGATCTTATCTTCCTTAATCTTGATTATTCTAGCTTGTATTGGAAGCCTTGGAAGATATTTATGGTTTAAGCCTAGCAAAAGTACTAATTTACCCTTAAAACAAGTGTTAATGGATGGTGATGTCATCTTGATGATCTAATAATCTCTTTTCTTGTTTTTCTAAGTATTATGATAATAATCTTGGATAATAATAATGTGGTATGTATCCTTGTTACATTACTAATCTTGGTTGTTTGGTCTTTATACTCGTCTACTTGTGATTTGTTTCGAATGTACCTCTTTATCTTTGTGGTTTTGAAATCATTTAACAATCCAAATTCCATTGGTATTCTCTTAACTTCATAACCCCCTGGTTAAATCTAAATTCACTAATCCATCAATCTATAATTCTTATAATATTTCCATGCTCCTTAATATCCAATAGAAGCTTATTGGAAATCAAAATCCTCAAAATCCATATTCAGGAATTTCTGGAATCTATCGCCATTTCAAGTCTCTTATTTCCAATGTACAACACTAATATGGTTTCTGTTTATTCATTTCCCGTTTGCATTATGGAGTACTTATATACCATTTCTCTAAATCCTCGGAATTTACTATTCATGTGATCACTGTAGCTTTACTAAAGTTAGGGTTATTACATTCTTCCCCCCTTAAAAGGATTCCGTCCCGGAATCACGTCGGAAATGTCCATAGATACCTTTTCATCTACACCTTATAACTTCTATCCCACTTTCTCTATCCTTTTTTTTACTTCATAATATCTCTATCTTGTTTGCGTAAAAATACACCAACATAAACTTGCTTGTCATTCATCAACATTCCTCTTTTGGTTATGGGTATCGGCCACCACATTGGCCTCCCCTGAATGGTAGTGTATCTCACTATGGTTTATCTGTATTTTGATCTCTATCATGACATAAAAGATGAACACTTCAATCTTATTATATCTTGTATCTGTAAAATCCTCCAGAAATTTGACTACAAAATTATTCCTTGAAACAATTGTAAGAAAATACCACCTATAATATATATTTCCTGTTCGTATCTAAACAAGTCTGTGGTTTCCCCCAAAATACTATTACTTTCTCTTTCTGGATGGACATATCTTACCTCCAACTCAGATAGATCATTCTTATCTATTTTGTTAACTTATGTACACCATTCATTGACCACATTGATTCTTACCCAAACATTTACACTAAAAATTTAAATACTAAAAGAAAATGTTCACCTGCATCTGTATCCGGCTTTTCCAATGCTTCCCCTAAGGTCAGATTGTACACTCTGGCACTAGGTCTATTTGAAGCAGTCATACTTTGTCCCGGTGCAGATGACCCACCGGAACGGCAATCTCTAGCAAGGTGTCCTAATTTTCCACATTGATAACACTTGACGTCATTCTTAGGGTTCGCATCAACTGTTGGGCACCTGTCAGAGTAGTGCCCCTTCTGTCCACATTTATAACAAGTTACTTCCAATCGTCTACACGCTCCTGTATGCTTTCTACCACACGTATTGCACTCTGGTAATGGTGGTCTTGATTGATTAGACTGAAAGGTTCCTGAGGATTTACCACCTTGATTCACAGTCTCACTAACAGCCTTGTTACCCCCTGACTTTCCCATAAACTTAGATTTTTGTCCTTTACTGAACCTGCTAAAATAACTTCCTTCACTTGTACCTCCTTTCTGACTCTAAAATTTCCTTTTCTTATTCTCTCGACCTATTTGAGTCTGTTCACTCTCGGCCTCAATAATAAATGCCTTTTGAACTACCGCATCATACTCAGTCAACTCAAACGGTGCCACTCTCGTCCGTAGCCATGGTTTCAATCCTTGTTGGAACCTTTTTGCTCGTTGTTCCTCGGTACGCAAAAATTATGGAACAAACCTAGATAGTTCAGTAAACTTAGTTTCATATTCCGCCACTGTTAGGTTATCCTGTTTTAACTCCAAAAATTTCATTTCCATTTGATTTTCCAGGTACCTAGGGGAGTACTTTTCTAAGAACACCCTAGTAAAACGCTCTCAGGTTATCAATCCCGCTCCTTCTAGATTCTTCTTAGCTTCCCACCAATAATTTGCCTCTCCCTTTAAGAGATAGGCTGCAAAAACTTTTTTCTGATCCTCCTCTATCCTCAATATCTCAAAAGCTTTCTCCATCTCTTTTAACCAAGCTCTGGCTACTACTGGGTTAGCAGTTCCCTCAAACTCTGAGGGTTTTAATGACTTAAAAGCACGAAAGGAATTAGCTGCCTGATTAGGAAGAACAGGTGGTTGTTGAGGATCCTGTGGATTAGCTAAATTCTGCCTCAATAGTTCCATAAATTGGTTAAAGGGATTACCACCCTGATTTCCTTGTTGTTCAGTTGATTCATCTTCCTCTTCCTCATGATTTTGTTTATTATGAGCATTTTCATTCTGTCTATTTCGACTTCCTTCATCTCTCTCATTTTCCCTTGCATTCGTTCTATTATTACGCTTAGGCGGCATGATTCTGTATATATCAATATTCTTCATTAATCACCCAAATTTAGGGTATAATATACATCATTCCCATATACATCATTCTCATATACACAATTATATCACTAGTTAACTCATTTATATACCATAATATTCTCAACTCAACTTTAGCAATTAAGCGTATCACCTTTAGCATAATAACCTTTTCATTTAAGTCAATTACCTTATATACATCAATATCCTTGAATTTCAACATTTAATATCAAAATACAATAGAATTTAGACAGAATACACAAACTTCATTAACTATCCCCACTTTCTTTGTTTATCCTTATTCTGACTTTTCCCTCAAAATACACCTTACTCTCAATAGTAAATCTCAATTATACCTTAAAATTCCTCATATTCTTTTATCTCACTAGTCCTCAAATATACCCATTTCTTCTCACGAAATTCCTTTCTCTTTTATATCGAAACGCTTCTAGCTCTAATTATCTCTTATTGAAATTTCCCTTGAAATTTCGAGTTTCCTCGTATAATCACGTATACTCTAAACCTTGCTTCCATTATCCCATCCATTACTGAAATCTTCTATATTCGAAACAATTGATAGAATTCAAGAAACTTTGAATTGAAACGGACCCAGAAACAAGCAAGTGTCCCACAACAATTTATAAGATTAAGAGTTTTAAATAACCTTTATTCGAAACAAAAGAATATTTGAGAAATCAATATGATGGAAGAACCCGTATGTCACACAAGTGAGGGCGTCCCCTCCGACTTTCAATCACACAGACAGATCGTCCTTGTGTATACATATAGGATTGTTCCTCTCAGTTGGAATAAGAAGGATAGAGGGAAATTTAAATCACAATGATAAATACCATCTTCCGAAAATAATCTTAGAGGAATATTTTGACTAATACAATTTTGAAACACATTTCAAGGATACCAAAAAGTTTTGAAAAGATACCGGCCCCTTTTTGAATAAGAGATGATAGGTCACCCTGGAATTACTCACGAGGTTATCTAACGTACACTTCTCGATACATCAAGTATTCCCTTTCTCATATCGATCTCGTGTACTACATAAACTTAACACCTTTGGCATAATAACACCTTTATTAGCAATAATCTATAAAATTATAATCACTACTTAGAATAAATGCTTCGTTCGATAAACCCCCCCTTGAACTCGATGTGAGTTCACAATTTCTATTATTACTGATATATTTATTATTATCACTATTGTTCCTGAGCATTATGACTCTTAGCTCTGATACCAAACTGTGACAGCCCAAATCCGGGGTCATAAATCTGGGCCATCACGGACCAATTTCCATTCAATATCAATATCCCTTGGGTCTTTTTTTTATAACAATTAATACACATGCAATTGACCCCGCAATAATACACACACACACCAGTCATATGCTCAGAGAACAACAACCATCATACTAAAAGTTTAGACTTAACAGTTATTACAAACCCAGAATCACACTTAAGTACATTGTTGAATAACACTTCGACATGAAGCGTTCCAACAATCAAAAGTTTATTACATTCTTACACAATTTATTATACATAAGGCTCTCAGAACTCGTCTGCCTCCACACTACCTCAGGTATCGATGCTAACGTGCCCTCAGAAGGTCGCCTTTCCCCTACCCTCTTGCGGGGTGTTCTGCGTAGAATCGGCATACCTAGCTGTGTATACATAAGTAGCAAGAATGAGCTAAAATAGCTCAGCAAGATAATTTCTATCTACTAACATCAAAGGAAAATAAACCATTATATATATATATAATAGACAAAAGCAAACTTCAGTTATTATGGAAAGAATTGTATTTCCATTCAATATTTATATACACTTTCATATTATCCTTGTACGAAAGAAATATATAGTATTATAATCTCAGTCTCACTTCTAATATCATATAATAATCTGGAAAATAATTATAGACTTTGAGAAAAATGACATTCATATTTAATAATACATCATCCACTTTCTATTATAAGAAAAGAAAGGTACAACAACATAATATCAATTGCTCTCCTGTATTCAGATAATAATTCACACTTCTTATCAATATATTATCTCAAGATAACATAAAAATTTGAACTATATCTCTCATTATAATCCTTCCATTTCCTTTTTACACAACAATTTTATACCATTATATAAAATCAGTTTCTCTTCTTGAATGCTATAACCATCAATATACCATTTCAGTGTAATCTTTCAAGATAATATAAAAACTTGGACAAATCTCTCGCTATAATCTTCTCATTTTCTTCTTATGCAACAATCATATAAATTAATATAAAATCAGTTTCTCTTTGTTTGTAATAATAATTCCATCATTTCATATCACTTTTCTGTTTTCAGTTATAGAAATCTGAAAACCATTTTCAATTCTTTCTTTCAAGTTTTGGGGATATCTGTTGGCGCCAGATACGTAGGACGATGATCAGTCGCCTGACCGTATCCGCTCTCTGTTTACTACTAGTAGAAGGGATGATCCCTACCTGGTAATCAACCCTGGAGGAAGGCTACCTGCTACATCCTCCCTTGGCATCTTCGTGCCGAAATAAAATATTGGATGCTGGACTGTGCCACTACCACACAGCCTCTTACGCTTACTGTTGCAATCCCCCTTTTCCAAATCATTAAATACCATTTCACATTTTCCATTTCCATTCACAATTCCCTTCACATACATCATTTCCATTTCCATTTATCATCACCTTTAAAATTTATATATGTCATAATACTTTGATTATGACTCAGACATCTCCTCTGTATTCAATGAAATCAATATGCTTTTATATACGTAGAGTATTACATTTATCTCAAAAGTATTAAATACCATTCAATAATATTTATCAAATCACAATACTTAGAAAGAATATAATATTATAAATCATATAACCCTAGATAATAACTGATTCCATTCCTTTATATATCTTTAGATAACAACTGATACCATTCCTTTATATATCTTTAGATAACAACTGATACCATTCCTTTATATATAACTCTATATAACGACTGATACCATTCCTTCATATTCCCTTAATCATAAGGCATGTTCACTTCATGCATAATCATCTCTATGTAAATTCATATCCATCTCATACTCATACTCATATCCATATTCATATACCTTCCCTTTTTACATCAATAATCAAGGAAAACCATTTCTTAACAATATAGTAACAATAGCATCACATATATATATTTCATGAAATCAAGTTTCTTTGAAGATAAATAACTTCCAAGTAGGGATAGAAAAGATCTTGCCTGGATCTCTAAAGCGAGTAGGTAGGATCCTGAGTTCGTCTCCCGTCTCTATAGGAACGAAAGGATCACCGTTAGTACATATCCCACTTAATCACCTAATCTCTACAAAATAACACCCTTGACACATATTATATGATTAACATAGTTTTTATGCACCAAAAGTTTACATGAACTTAACCATTTCTAAACTCGATCTAAGTTTTAGTGTATTCCACCATTTCCCTTAATAACCACACTCGACTGTAAAATTTCTCATAAATTCTAAAATTCGAATTTTAATGCTAGGTCAGTGGGGTTTTAATCTCTGTTCAACCTAATATATTATCCCAAAATTTCATAACATTTAAAAACGTATAGGTATGGTAACTATAGCCCCAAAGTTAACACAATTATGGTTTCTCGACTTTCGAACGTCTTTCACTAAAACTGACTTTTCTCCTAAACCGTTCATCAGATTTTAACGCACTTTATATCAAAACGATCTATGAACCAAGATCTATCATCTCATGGTCAGTTGGTGTTCTAAACAGGAACCTACCGTATTCCTCTGTTGTTCCAAAACAGGGCAGTTTCTTGGTTAAACGAAAATCGGACATTATAACCGATGTGTTTTCATACTTTTCATAAATCCAACTCCTCCAAATCAATTATCAAACACAATAATCATCACCTACACCATGTGGTATTCATTACCAGCCATGGTTACAAGCCCAAACACTTCCATATTCAACTTTAATCACTTACAAACACTTATAACATCATAATCATAACATTTATACCACTTAATCACTAAACCAACCATAAATCATCATAACCTCAAGATAATACTAAGGGTTCATGAACTCCATACCTTCCTTGAAGCTTTAACAACACTTAATAATCCTTGTCTAGTCCTTAAACAACCTTAAAGTAGCTTGGATAGTCTAAAGAAACCATAAAACACAAGTTAATTCTTAGAGTTACTAAACTGCAGCTCAAAGAAGATGAAAAACGAGGTCCTTACCTTGGTTTTCTGGACAAGGTTCCTAAATAAGAGTTGTAGGGCATCTCAATACCTTTCCAAAAAGATAAAGAACACGAAATTCGGCTGAGAAACGAAGGAGTTATGGCTGTTTTTCTGGACTGCTACTGTTTTGGCCGAATTTGCAAGAAATGGAGGGGGAGAGATTTTGCTCTTGATTTTTGATCTTATCTTCCTTAATCTTGATTATTCTAGCTTGTCTTGGAAGCCTTGGAAGGTATTTTTGGTTTAAGCCTAGCAAAAGTACTAATTTACCCTTAAAACAAGTGTTAATGGATGGTGATGTCATCTTGATGATCTAATAATCTCTTTTCTTGTTTTTCTAAGTATTATGATAATAATTTTGGATAATAATAATGTGGTATGTATCCTTGTTATATTACTAATCTTGGTTGTTTGGTCTTCATACTCGTCTACTTGTGATTCGTTTCGAATGTACCTCTTTATCTCTGTGGTTTTGAAATCATTTAACAATCCAAATTTCATTGGTATTCTCTTAACTTCATAATCCCCTGGTTAAATCCTTCATAATCCCCTGGTTAAATCTAAATTCACTAATCCATCAATCTATAATTCTTATAATATTTCCATGCTCCTTAATATCCAATAGAAGCTTATTGGAAATCAAAATCCTCAAAATCCATATTCAGGAATTTCTGGAATCTATCGTCATTTCAAGTCTCTTATTTCCAATGTACAACACTAATATGGTTTCTGTTTATTCATTTCCCGTTTCCATTATGGAGTACTTATATACCATTTCTCTAAATCCTCGGAATTTACTATTCATGTGATCACTGTAGCTTTACTAAAGTTAGGGTTATTACATCTCACTTAGATACTTGCCATCAAGAATAAGATAAGCTAGCATAATTAAACAATTCCGAATAGAATAACTTGCAAAAACAAGTTCTCCCCCTTAATCCATCAAAAAGAAAAACATTAGTTCAGGTCTGGAATAAGCATACAGAAATAAAAATAAGTCATGATAATGGCATATAAAGAGTTTAGATACAAATGGTAAGCCAATGTTACCCAGCCCGTGCATGTCAGCTTGCTGACTACACAGTACACATGCCAAGCTCTCTTCGTATGGCTGAAAATCTTTCTTCAGCTAATGGCTTTGTGAAGATATCTGCTAGTTGAACTTTAGTTGAGACAAATACCAACTCAATCTTTCCTTTTGCAACATTATCTCTCAAGAAATGATGATGAACGTCAATATGCTTTGTTCTTGAGTGATTCACAGGATTCTTTGAAATATTTATAGCGCTAGTGTTGTCACAATAGATTGGAATCTTGCCACACTTGATATCAAAGTCCCTTAGTGTGTGAATCATCCACAAAATCTGAGAACAACAGCTACCAGCTGCTAGATATTCTCCTTCGGCTGTGGATAAAGCAATAGAAGCTTGCTTTTTGCATTGCCATGAAACCAAACTTTGTCCAAGGAATGCACAAACACCACTTGTACTCTTTCTATCAGTTTGAGACCCTGCATAATCTGCATCACTATACCCAACAAGATCAAAAGTATTTGTGATAGGATCGAACAAACCAAGATTAATAGTACCACTTAAGTATCTAAATATTCTTTTAACCGCATTTAAGTGTGACTCTTTAGGATTGGATTGAAACCTTGCACAAACACATACACTATACATGATATCAGGTCTTGAGGCAGTTAAATATAATAAACTTCCAATCATACCTCTATACCTTTTGACATCCACATCCTTACCATTTTCGTCTGCAATCAGCTTGCTATTTTGAGTCATAGGAGTTGTTTTCGCTTTTACATCCTCATATATAAATATTTTTAGCAGATTCTTTGTATACTTGGATTGATGTACAAAAATACAATCATTGGTTTGATTGATTTGGAGACCCAAGAAATAATTGAGTTCCCCCATCATGCTCATGTCAAATTCATTGTGCATGCACTTAGAAAACCACTCACACATAGATTCATTAGTAGATCCAAATATAATATCATCCACATATATTTGTACAACAAGAATATCTTTACCATTTTGTTTTGTAAATAATGTGGGATCGATGTTACCTCGAATGAATCCATTTTTGAGCAGAAACTTACTAAGCCTTTCATACCATGCTCTAGGGGCCTGCCTTAAACCATATATTGCCTTCTTGAGCTTGTAAACATAGTCATGAAACTTCTCATGTTCGAATCCAGTAGGCTGTTTGACGTAGACTTCCTCATTCAGCATGCCATTTAGAAAAGCGCTCTTTACGACCATTTGATATAACTTGAATTTCTTGTAGCATGCATAAGCAAGAAGCATTCTGATTGATTCCAAACGAGCAACAGGAGCATATGTTTGATCAAAATCAATTCCTTCTTGTTGATTATAGCCTTGAGCCACATGCCTTGCCATGTTTCGAGTTACGGTTCCAAACTCATCCATGATAAGTGGATTTTATATCCACTTGGAGCGTTCCATATTGGCTTAAATTGATTGACTTGGTCTCAAGTTTGTTGTATTTTTGATGTGTTTTGTGTAGTTGTGCAGGGTTGTAGCTATCGGTTAGTGTTGGTGTTTCTAATCGATATTAGAGTGGAATTAAGCATTGGAATGAAGATTGGAAACTTGTGTTATGCTATCAAGGAGTTACATGTGTCATGGTATTGAAGATGTTAGCTAATGCAAAAGAAACGGAGGAAAAAGGAGCAATTTGTGTAAAATTCGGATTTTCTGGGTAGGTTGCACAGTCTTCACTGTGATGGCCATATCTGGAGTTCTAGAAGTCCGTTTTCAACGATCTTACTGTCCACGCGAAGCCTGGGAGATTTTCTACAATCTTGGACAGAAAGCATGGCGTGCTGCGGCCTGGGAAGGGCGCTGCAGCGCAGGAACCCTTCTGGAAATTCGAAATATTGTCCTGAAAATCCTGATTTATTGTTTGGGCCATATCTTGAGTTCTACAAGTCTGTTTTGGACGATCTTATAGTCCACGCGTAGATAACGGAATTCTCTTTCATTCTAAAGTGGTCCAGATATCCAATTACAAATGGAACGGTCCAGAAATACTGAAGAAAAGTCAGCTACGAATTTTCCTTAAAAACATAATCAGTTTAGGAAACGTATTTTGCAGAAATTCAATTTTTACTCTATTTTGGGTATTTTCTTGCTGGGAAAGAATTATACAGCCTATATAAACACATCCAACCCTTGTAATTTGTATCATTAGGAATAGAACCATTACATATCAACTACTTTGGTTTGTTTGTATCTTTTCATACTTTGTTTTTATCATGGTTTCATCAGATCCCATGATGACGAGAGGTTCAATTATGAACTAATCGTTGTCATGGGATTCTAACGGATTTATTTATGGAGCTTTAGTATCTTGATGTTTTACAGATCTGTGTGTGATGTATATCTGATATCCTCGTATGGTTGTGCTTTATGAATTTAGATGCGTAACTAACATGTAATTTGTTAATCTCTTATGAAGCGAGAGTGGATCTTGAGATTTAGAACTTGCCATGCTAGCATAGGATAGGTTGATGTTTTAACATCATGATTTGTGGCGTAAATAGAGATATTATGCTGCCCTATGTGATCTTAATAGACAACTTGTTCTTCAACCGTTATGTTTTCAAATCTTATAGAGATATAGGGTCTAAGCATAATTGGTGTCTATTCATCTTCTATCTCTTTTGTGGATGTATGTTTAGTTTGGTATTCGTATACTGAGAAGTAGCGTATACTTGTTTCGTGTTGTCTGATCAGATATCATAACCATTGCATATAGTGATTAAAGGCGTCAGATCTAAGCAAAGTATTTAATGAAGTTAGGATTCAATGGTTTATCTTGCAGAAGTAATTTGATTTAAATTCTCGTTAGTTAGTTAATTCTTAGTTTGTTAATTTGCTTTTTAGTTAGATTTAGTTAATTAAAACCCAATTTGTTATTTGTCTTAGCAGTGAATTAAAACCATACATTGTTGCATAGGTACAATACTGAATTAAAATCCAGATCTCTGTGGGAACGAACTTGACTTCTATCTGTATTACTTGTGACCACGTACGCTTGCGTGATTTTGTGCAAACAAGTTTTTGGCGCCGCTGCCGGGGATCATCGGTGTTTTATTTTTAGTTTATGTGCTTGTCAATAGTGGCCGTTAGCGTTCATTGACTCGGATTTCTTACTTAGTTTGTTTGTTCGTGGTGTTTCAGGTACTTAAATTTGTATGCGAACACGCTTACAAGCTCGTTTAGAAGCACTGGCGGAAGACGATCTTGTAGAGACCATAGAGAATAAGAAAGAGGAATCTGAAGCTACAGTAGCAATGGCAGATGCAGCAACAGCTAAGGCTTTGAAGGAGTATTCTCAGCCGAAGATCAATGATATCCAGTCTAGCATTATCAGGCCGGCCATCACGACTAATACTTTCGAGATCAAGCTGGGCACTATTCAGATGCTACAGAATTCGGTTCAGTTTGGGGGTGCTCCTACGGAGGATCCTAACATGCATATTCGGGACTTTATCGAGATTTGTGATACTTTCAAGTTCAATGGTGTTTCGGATGATGCTATCAAGTTGAGGCTTTTCCCATTCTCTTTGAAGGATAAGGCCAAGGGCTGGTTACACTCTCTACCACCTGGTTCCATTACTACATAGGAGGATCTTGCTCAGAAGTTTCTTACTAAATTCTTCCCTATGGCGAAGACTGCAGCATTGAGGAACCAGCTAGCCCAATTTCAGTAGCAATCTGGAGAATCTTTGTGTGGGGCTTGGGAATGATACAAGGAAATGCTTCGTAGGTGTCCACATCATGGTATGCCTGACTGGATGGTGATCAATAGTTTCTATAATGGGTTGGGAGCACAATCTAGACCTATGCTAGATGCAGCATCAGGAGGAGCTCTTTGGGCTAAGAGCTATGATGAAGCTTATGATCTTATTGAGATTATGGCTGCCAATGAATATCAGAATCCAACCCAAAGGCTTTCTCAAGGCAAGGTAGCAGGTTTGTTTGAGGTGGATATAGCTTCAGCTATTGCAGCTCAGTTGAAGGCTTTGACTACGAAGGTGGATTCTCTTGCAATTATGGAGTACAACAAGTGGCTAGTGTTTGTGAGCTATGTGCGGGGGCACATGAGACGAATTAGTGTGCTATCTCTCCTGAATCAGCACAGTTCATGAGTAATTTTCAGAGACCTGCTGCACCAGTTCCAGCTACTTATCATCCTAGTAATCGGAATCATCCCAATTTCAGCTGGAGTAACAACCAAAGTGCACAACAACCTTATCAGCAAGCAAAACCATTCAATCAAGGTTATCAGCAGCCTTATGCTCCAAGGGCATCATATCAACCTCCGGGATTTCAGCAACAACAGCCCTAGGCTCATGCGGGGCAATCTTCTAATGAAAAATCAGAGATGGATGATTTGAGGATGATGGTGAAGAATCTGCAAGCTTCTCAAAAGATTTTGGAGAGCCAGATTGGACAGATTCAAGCGCTTTATTTAGTAGGCCACAAGGAACTCTTCCTAGCGATACGGAGACTAATCCAGGTAGAAGGGAAAGCAAAGAACAGGTCAATGCAGTTACTTTGAGATCTGGAAAAGTCACGAGTGATCCTAAATCAGCAACTGAAGAAGATGAAGATGTTCAGAATCAGCAGGTTGAAAAATCTGCAGTGCCAGTAATTGAGAAATCTAATTTAGTGGCTGATCAGCTTGATGGTGAGAAGAGCAAGAAACCTGTTGAAAAGTCTACTCTGGAGCAATCTTCGAAGAATAATCAGATCTATCCGCCTCCTCCATTTCCTGGACGCTTGCAGAAAAGTCAGGAGAAATAGTTTCAGAAATTTATGGATGTCTTCAAGAAATTGTCCATTAACATTCCTTTTGTTGAAGCATTGGAGCAGAAAAGTCAAGAAAAACAGTTTCAGAAAGTTCATGAAAGATATTTTGTCACGGAAGAGAAGGTTGGAAGAATTCGAAACAGTGGCATTGATAGAGGAGTGTAGTGCTGTTCTGCAACAGAAGTTGCCACCTAAACTTAAAGATCCAGGAAGTTTCACTATTCTATGCACTATTGGCAATCTTTCATTCAGCAAGTGTTTGTGTGATTTGGGAGCTAGCATTAATCTTATGCCCTTGTCTGTTTTCAAGCAACTTGGTCTACCGGAGCCGAAGCCAACTAACATCTCTTTGCAGTTGGCTGATAGGTCGATTACTTATCCGAGGGGTATAGTGGAGGATGTTTTGGTGAAGGTTGATAAGCTCATCTTCCCAGCTGATTTTTTTATCTTAGATTTCGAAGAAGACAAGAAAATTCTCATAATCTTGGGAAGGCCTTTCTGAAAGAGTTTGTCCTAAAATCCAATCATGTATGATGATTTAGGAAGAACTTTCTTGTACTCTTATTTGATTTCATTAATATTAATAAAAGACTTATTTGTTTTTATTACGGGCCTTATCTATTTAAAGTGTTTTAAATAAGATATTCCATGGTTTAAAGTAAAGCTTCTAGAATTATAATGAGATTATAATAGTGAGATCTAGAAGATGATAACTCTAGACCTAAACAGTTCCTCATCATAGGATAACTAATTGGAAGTTAGTGAATCCGCAAAGATTGGTAATGCTATGCTTGCTCCTTTCAGGAGGATGTCTGTTCTCATAGGCATTTGTGTGGTGACAATATAGCTAGTATGTAGGTGCTTATTAGGGAATAAGTTCACTGAACATGACTCGATAAGTTGAACAACTAATGGAGTTTACTCACGTGTCGATAGTTGAGCGCTAGAGAGTTGCTGGTATTGGTACACATAGATGTATGTGGATAGATGTCTGCGCAAGCCATGGCAGGATTTTAATACTTCGTGACTTTCATTGATAATTGATCTAGATTCAGATATATGTATTTGATGAAATACAAATCTGAAGCTTTGAAAAGTTCAAAGATTACAGTTATGAAGTAGAGAAACAAACCAAACATAGTATTAGAGCTCTTCGATCAGAATGAGGATATGAATACTTGAGTTGTGTGTTTCTAGATTATCTCAAAGAAAATAGTATAGTCTCCCAGTGGACTCATCCGGACACTCCATAGTTGAGTGGAGTATCTGAAAGGAGAAATTGAACTTTGTTAGACATGGTTCGATCCACGATGAGCTATGCAGATCTTCCAGTATCACTTTAGGGGTATGAATTGGAAACCTCGACATATTTACTGAATAAGGTGTCTTCCAAATCTGTTCCTCAAACTCCATATGAGATATGGAAAGAAAGGAAACCGAGTCTTAAACACGTTAAGATTTGGGGATGTCCGGCTTATGTCAAGAAAGTTGACCCTGATAAGCTGGAATCTCGATCCGTAAAATGTAGGTTTGTGGGATATCCTTAAGAGATTTTAGGGTATCACTTTTACACCGATCATAGGGTGTTTCTCTCCAGCCATGCTACCTTCTTAGAAAAATAGTTTATCCTTGAAGGGAACAGTGGGAGAAAGATTGAACTTAAAGAAGTTCATGAAACACAAACTACTAAGGTTCAAAAGGAAACTCCTGTTCAAACTAAACAACCTTATATGACATAGTGTCGACTCTGAGATATGACATAGTGCCATGAAATCCGAAATGGATTCTATGTATGCCAACCAAGTATGGACCTTGGTTGAAGCACCTGAGGACGTTAGACTTATTAGGTGCTAAAGAGTATACAAGAGAAAGATTGAAGTAGATGGCCAGATGGAGACCTATAAGGCCAGGCTCATGGCAAAAGAATTCAGACAAAGGCAAGGGATTGACTTTGATGAAACTTTTTGCCTGTAGCCCTACTCAAATCAATTCGGATTTTGCTTGCGATCCATATATGGATTGAAGCAAGCTTCTCGTAGATGGAACATCCATTTTGATGAGACAATCAAAGAGTTTGATTTTATCAAAAAACATAGATGAACCATGTGTCTACAAGAAGGTTAGTGGGAGCACGGTAACATTTCTTGTGTTGTATGTGGATGACATACTTCTATAGGAAATGACATACCGCTGCTGCAATCAGTCAAAGTGTGGCTATCAAAGAACTTCACTATGAAGGACTTGGGAGAAGCATCCTACATTCTCGGTATGAAGATCTATAGAGATAGATCTAGAAGAATTATAGGTCTTACCCAAGGTACATATATCGAGAAAGTGCTTAAAAGTTTTAGCATGAAAACTCCACGATAGGTCTCATACCGATGAGCCATGGAGTATCCCTTTCCGAGAAGATGTCTCCTGAGACACTTGAGGAAAGAGAGCGTATGAGTACGATTCCTTATGCTTCAGCAATAGGATCTATCATGTACGAGATGTTATGTACTAGGCCTGATGTTGCTTATTCAATTAGTGTGACAAGCAGATATCAGTCCAATCCAGGTGAAGACCGCTGGAAAGTAGTTAAGAACATCCTTAAGTACTTGCGAAGGACTAAGGATATTTTTCTTGTTTTTGGTGGATCTGAGTTGAAAATAGAGGGTTATACTGACTCTAGTTTTCAATCAGAAAGTGATGATAGCAAATCCATGTTAGGGTACGTGTCTACTCTTAAGGGTGGAGCGATTAGTTGGAAGAGTTCTAAACAGCCTATACGGTTGACTCAACAGCGGAAGCAGAGTTTATAGATGCAAGTGACGCTGCAAAACTGTTTTGTGGCGCTTTCTTTTGATTAGGGAGATCATTGAAAGTACAGATGTCAACATTGAGAGAGTTGACACACATAACAACATAGCAGACCCACTCACTAAGCCTCTATCTCAGATTCACTTCGATCGTCATAATGAGTGAATGGGTATTAGATACCAGAGTGATTGGCTTTAGTTCAAGTGGGAGATTGAAAGAGTTTGTCCTAAAATCCAATCATGTATGATGATTTAGGAAGAACTTTCTTGTACTCTTATTTGATTTCATTAATATTAATAAAAGACTTATTTGTTTTTATTACGGGCCTTATCTATTTAAAGTGTTTTAAATAAGATATTCCATGGTTTAAAGTAAAGCTTATAGAATTATAATGAGATTATAATAGTGAGATCTAGAAGATGATAACTCTAGACCTAAACAGTTCCTGATCATAGGATAACTAATTGGAAGTTAGTGAATCCGCAAAGATTGGTACATGCTATGCTTGCTCCTTTCAGGAGGATGTCTATTCTCATAGGCATTTGTGTGGTGACATTATAGCTAGTATGTAGGTGCTTATTAGGGAATAAGTTCAATGAACATGACTCGATAAGTTGAACAACTAATGGAGTTTACTCATGTGGCATCCCATAATCCGGGGTACAGATTTTGGGGCCACTAACCACAATCATCAAAATATAAACCTTGATATTTACATAAAATAATAATAAAATACCCCTGATCCAAGACCGCATACAGGTTATGGTATGAAACAACTATCAAATTACATTATTACAATCAACCTCAGAATAAAATTGTTATACAATCTTTTAACAATAAGTCCACTGTCAAACTAGTTTACCACCCTTGACAAATTCCAAAACCACTACCCGCCAAAATCAACAACACCAACGTCAACTCTCGCTGTTGGATCAAGAAACTCATCAACCATGAGGTCCACTAATCTCCTCTATTAACTGAAGAAAAATAAACAACAAGCAAGAGTGAGCCAATAATGCTCAGCAAGTGTAAACAGTGATAGCAATATTAAGGACAATATACGTTCTGATCATCAAGAATAATCATCATAGGGTATGAAAGAAATCAGCTGAAGAAATTAAATATTGCAACTCCAAGATGAGCCAACAGAATTCTGCTAGAATAAAACGCATCAATAATGAGAACTGATAAAAGTTTTGATAGCAAAATATAATTGAAATAGGCTTCAAGAGAATCCGAAGACAATCAACTCAATCTCAATGTATAGATTAGAATTGGATTTTTATATATATAAAAAAAACAATAAGGTTAGGCTGCTGATCAGTCACGCACTAACCCCGGACAAACGCACACAGCAATGTCCTTAAATGGATCCATGGCACACATTGGCCTTAACTTCTGACCATTAATATGGTCTCCCCGAAGGGACATCTGTTGACCATTAATATGGTCTCCCCGAAGGGACATCTGTTTTAAAAACATTCCAATTCTATATCCAACGCAATAGGTGTCGGAACAATCGACATCCTCTATCAACCAAACAATCTGGAAAACTCACATTCCAGCACAACAACTCAACTAGTGGAATGAAAAGAGAATCAACATTTCTATCCTCGATATCGACAAGTTCGATATATAAATGGGGTGAAAATTAAAAATAGCATCAAGACTAGATGTCGACGAGATCAACAATAAATGGGGTAATAATAGATAAAAAAACCACAACAATAATAGATGTCAACGCGATCGATAATAAATGGGGTGGAGAATATAAAGAACAATATTTTGAATAAACATAGACAAGATAGATATGAATAATTGGGGATATATCGTCATTAATCTAATTAAAGAGAAAAATCGACGTGGGCATCAATAAAAAATATAAATCGCAACAAGATTATTAGCAATTGAAATTCAAGTTAGAGCAGGGACACAATCCAGCACTACGCATTTAATAAAATCTTTCAACACATGATAAGGTTTGAATCAACATAAGCGAGTAAAATAGTTTAAACGTCTATTTGAAAAAAATAATTACAGGATGATCAATTGCAAATTAATTTAAAGAAACATTTTCAAGAAGGGGTTTACTGGAGAAATTATGCTAAAAATCAGGAATTTTAGTTTAAAGAAACATTTTTCAAGAAGGGGTTCACTGGAGAAATTATGCTAAAAATCAGGAATTTCATTAACTGGTATTTATGGGGATTTAAAACTTGATTCTCTCTATTTTGAAAATCCCTTAAACATTTTTCAAGAAAAATAAAAGATATGTCGTTCCACTGAGAAGCCCACTAACATTCCATGTATAAAATGATATGCGGAAAAAGGCTATTGGTAAGTTTCTTTGAAAACTTGGTATTTGAAATCAAGGGTAGGGAAAATAAATGTTTTCACGCTATTTGAGGAAATACATCATTGTCTAAATATACTTGACCACATCATATCATATAACAAAGAAATTGAATTGCATCACTTGACTGATAAGTGAATAGCAAAACACTTGCCTCGATTCGCGGAGTTCTCGACCTTAACAATGATCCACAACTCAGTTTCACGACAATTCCTTACTTGCTAGCCTTTTATTTGGCCCTACTTCCATTTCTACTTCGTAACTCACCAACTTCCATGTCAATACACCCGTCGGCTTTGATACTTGTCCTTTTGTTCGTCTTTCCATTTACCCGCGCACTACTATTGGTCGGATCTCCTACTCGTACCTATAAAAGGTAAAGTGCTGCTTTAGTACCAAACCATCCAAAACCTTATTGATTACTCTATTCTACCCATACGCTCCCTAGCTCGTGTAAACACAATAACATTTAGCGTATAGACATATCAATTATACTAACATATGCAAGTAGTTCACATAAGTACCTTTCATATAACCACACACATATGCAACAAAACATATTCCCTTCTTACACCTTATGTATACTTAACCTTAACATCTTAACCAAACTGAAAGCAAGTACTCACTAACTCAAACCATTCTTGAGTTCACATTATGATCACCCCACATTTACATCTTTTAAAATGAATCCAAACAATGTTTTAATTACATTACTGAGATCCTCACTTGACAAGTTTATTTACCTTATAACCCACTAACAATCACTATCTGGTACATTATCCAAACACACACTGTCAAATAGAATTCCATTTTAACTATGCATTCCTTTCCATTTAGTACTAATGTCGAGCCATCCTTAAGTGTATATATTCCAATCTTATGTTCTGTCATTACTAAACAACCCAACAATTTACCTTTCATTCACCACGCTCTATCTGATTCTAAATATCAATCATTTATATTCTAATCTCGAACCAAACCAATTATTCTTTTATTTCTCCCCTGCCTCCCCTTCTCTTTCGAACAGTACAACACCCCATCAACACAAGACCATAACCACTAATAAATCACACCAACAATACAATTTATCCATACATGCATCCTGTATATCCATAAATTCACAGCCCCTCAAATTATTAACCAACCAAAACTATGAACCCAACAATTTGTTTATCTCAGAACCTTATATAAACATACACACACATACTGACAGCGTCATCAACTACACAACCTGCAACAACCGTACTTACCCACACAACTAAAAGAAAACAGAGAACTAGCGGATAGCAAGACTCGACCGAACTATCTCCTCTCTTGACCTTTACCCAACACAAGACACCAACACATATTGTTTACAAACCCACACTTAACATTTCAACTCCTTGCCTACCCATTTCTGCTCCCACCAGCACACAATGTCACCCATACACATACCCTGCAAAACACGAACACACTCACCTAGCAACGCTCCCAAAACACCCAAACACCCATTTGAAATCGTAACTAACAGCAACTTCAGCCGAATTACCCAGCCACACCAAACTCCAAACAACGAATCAGGCACACCCACCCCTCGACAGCAAACACATAAACTCGGTTATACACACACCCGCTCACTATTGAATCACAGCATAGTCACAACGCAGCAGCACAAAAACAGAGGGGGGGAGGAAAATCACCTCACTCAGCTCCAATTTCGAACCCACCCACACACAGTAATATATACACACTTTATTTATATATAGGAACATTACCCACACCTATCACAATACACACGAAGCCATAGCTTCTGCAACACCCACAATCGAAGCTCCTACTCGCAACTCCATAACCTCACACGGCTACACAGCCTACATACCCTCACATCTCGATTCACGCCTAAAACTCGCACCTCTCAACAGATACACACAGCACGAACACACAGTAACACGCATACCCAGCAAAATTGACGGCCAGAACATGGGAGAGGTCGCGAAAGTATAACGAGGGAGAGATATATGGGAGAGACGAGGGATTGAAAGAGATTTGAGAGGGAGAGAGATTTAATTGAGAAAGATTTCTTTGGGAGAGAGATATGTCAAAGAGAAGCATCGAGAGTAATCTGGGAATGAAAGAAGTGGCTGCCACTTAACAGATAAGGCAGGGGCAGTTTCGTCCATTCAAATTTAACTCACATTAAAATCAAAACAAATTTAGAAAATGGGTGAAAATTAAATTTTTAAAATTTTAAAATGTAGAGTACAAAATTACAAACACCCACATATTTTTAAAATAATTTTGGGATCAAGAATGAATTAAATATGAATTTTACAAGTTTTGATTCTTTAAATGCAATTTAACTCGTAAAATCGTTTTAAAATACTTACACACCCAAATTAATTCTCCCAATAATTTTAAAAACTCACTAGCTTCATAAAGAAGATAACACAAAAGATTTAGGAATTTATAAGTACTCCGATGATTTTATAAAATTTTCAGAAGATCAATAACGTATGATTTAAATACCTTTAAATTCTCAAAATACAAATAAAAATACACAGACCCACACGGCTCAAATAAATCATTATTTCATTTTTTTTTACATATCACCACGACATCCCACATAATAAACACATAGAGGGATTTTTTTTTTTCAACCACTATCGCACACATCCTCATAAACCAATTAACACTTAGCGCATTGACTCATCAAACCGGAATAAAATAATTTAAAATATTTTATCCAATTTACGAAAAATGGTAATTTAATAAATTTAATAATCATGGTTCTTACAACTCACGTGTCGATAGTTGTTCACTAAGTGATAGTTGTACAAGTGTCCTTAGACTTGAGATCGTTAGAGTAATCTTGTATATAATGAACTATGCTTTGGTTTAGTCCTTAGTCTCAAGGACATCCATTAGGTCTATTCTAGGCATAGGGATTTGTGTATGGAGATAGTTAACGGTCAATAAAGGATCTACCCCTTACAGTAAAGGAAGAGAATATCCTATGCTATTCTTTTGATGCTAGTTCCGGAATCTCTGGCCAGAGTGTATGAAATTAGAAAGGAGTTTCTAATTTGCATTAATATGAACTTTGCATTATGAATAAGAAATCATATGATTAAATTTGATAGGCTTGACACGAGATCCATGCCTTGTATTTAATCGGGATATTGTAGGGTGGAAGGAATTGATTGTACGGTAACTAGTCACAGACAGGTTCTTGGTATTCTAAGCAGTGAATTCATATTATCCGAATAGTCGCGATATGTTGAGAAGCATGACTCACGATGTAGAATAAATATAATTATTATGTTAATTATATTTAATGAATTTTAGTATTCATATAAATAATAAATAAAAGGTTTATTATTATTTATTTCTACTACCGCCTTAATATTGAACCTACAGGATCACACCATAAAAAGATTAATTTATTGATGAAGGTATTTTGAGAGAGCAAGTTGTTTTAATAATGATTAAAATTGTTTTAATTATTATTTAACATTTTATAAGATAAAGTGTAGGATTTATATATTAATATATAATGATATATTAATTATGAAAACCCTACATGAGCCCTATAAATAGAATGAGATGAGAATGAGTTTACATACTTTTGGTTTTTGTGAAAAACCTAGTTGCCTCCCTCATCTTCTTCATCTCTCTCTCTCTCTCTCAAACCTCCATTTTTATAAAAGCTTAGTTTTATAAAAAGCTTCGTCGAAGAATTAATCTTGGTGGATACCGGTAAAGTGCTTCACACTCTGAGGAGCAACTGCTAAAACACCATTTTGTAAAGCTTCGATTTTCAAGGTATGGTTACGATTCCCTCCGCTCTCTTGATTTTATATGTTTTTCTATATGTGCGATACATGGATTTTACGGAATAATTGTTATATCGCGCTTCCGCTCGTCCGTAAATTCCTTCACTTTCCTAGCTACGGGTCGTACTTTGATCGATGTGCAGAAAGGAGAGCTTACAATGAGGGTGCAAGATCAGAATGTCACCTTTAATGTGTTCAAGGCCATGAAATTTCCAACCGAGGATGAAGAGTGTTGCAGTGTGGAAATAGTTGATACGGGTTAGAGACAGAAGTTTGATCAGTTGCCGAGCGAGAAATCGGACAGTTCTTTAGTTCGAGATCTCTCGAGTGTTAAGTTTGGGAAACTTCCACCACATTTGAGGTATGTCCTTTTGAATAATGAGCTAGTGATTTTTGAAGAGAGGCATGATAACGTGTTGCGAAGGTGGAAAGCATATGATAAGAAAGAAGAAATTTTTGTTCAGCCGGTTGAGTCGGAGAAGCACCTTAGAGGTGTGAAGAAGAAAAAGAAGAAGATTTGGCCGTTGGGCAGTAAAATCAGGTTGAAATCTGATGAAAGAGATTTGTGGAAAGCAAGCAAACAAGATGTCAACGTTCGTATGAATGGTCTTTCTGTTGAGAACGGTTCGGTTATTCTTTTGAAACCGCCATGAGTTGAGGAAGTAACGTCAAGCTATTGACGTTAAAGAATCCCTTGGTGGGAGGCAACCCACGCATTAGTGTAGGAAGAAAAAAAATAAAATTTGAGTGGTGTTTTCCAAAAAAAAAAAAAGTACAAAAATTTTCAGCTATCAACAGATTGTATCCTAGGCCGCAGCGCCAATATCAAAGACGCAACGCCACTCTTCTACTGTCCAGGGGGAATTTGCCGGTTGTGAGTTGTGTTAAAAAAAACAATTGCAACAGACGAGTTCACGCGCTATAGCGTACAAGCCACGCCAAGTCGAGGCCAATTCACTGTCCAGAGTTAAATTGTTGTCCAGGTACGTGTATATATATGTGTTTTTATATATTAAATAATCATTATCTCCCAATTCAATTCCAACCCCTTTTCTAATTATTTTCTCCACCTAAAATCCTAATTCTAGTCTTATATTAATTTCAAATTATTACCAATCCATCTCCTATTTCAAATTTTATTTATTTTATTTTATTTTATTATTTTATTTTTTCTCAAATCAATATACCTAGACACACAAATCCTACCCATTCCAATTAATTTCAAGGCTTCAAGATTCAGGTTTGGGGGATTTTTAATTGCAAGTTTCACCTCTCCAGTTCGTATTTGGGGTATATTTCTTCCTTTTATTTGGATATTACAAATTGTGTTCTTGCATTATTAGGGTTGTGTGTTCTTGCTTATTTTGGGGTATTTGTGAATTCGATTTTTTTTGTGAATTTTGGTGAATTTTGTGAGTTGGGTATTGATTCTTATGGCTCCTAAGCGTGGGAGAGGTGGTGCTAGTGTTGTGAAATTTTCGTCTCCCGCATGATTCATTCGAGGATGAGGACTTGCAGGTATGTTTTCTACTATCCCTCGTATTTACTTCCATTCAATGCGGACATTGAATATTTTAAGTTTGGGGGTGGTTTGGGGGATTAGTAGTTGTTGTATTATTCGTTCATGTAGGATTTCATGTTTTGCATATTAGTAGTAATAAATTATGCATTTATGTTCGTGTTATCTGAGTTTGTTTCATATAGGACATTCTATTTTTTTGTTAGTATATCATGTGAGTTCATAGTAGTTTGCATTTGCACCCATGCTTGATAGGAATTTTGTGTTGTTGACGCTTTTGATTGAGAAGTGATATGCTTTGTTCTTGTGCACACACATACACTAGTAAGTTGAAGCTAGTAGACTTATTGAATGTTGTAAGTGATTAGAAGGACATGAATATGTGCAAGATGATTTAATTTGCATGCTTTGAATACAAGTAGGTACGTTAGAGAGATTTTTGCTTGGGATTGAGTATGTTTTTCCACCAAGTGAGTTTTGAGCCTTATTGCATATTTGCAATTTATTCGTTTGCTTGAGTGTCCACGGATTGTTTGCATTGCTAGCAGTTGTTTGAGGTCTTTCTTGAAACGCATGACATTATTTGACGATTAAAATGATAAAGGCATTTAGGAATAACCGCATATTTTCCCATATTACCACACCATATTTACATGATCAATTAGTTAACCCGTTGAGCTTAATCCTATTTTTCGGTGACATACCACATTACTTGCCTAGACCTTGTCAAAGGCTAGTAGAGTGTTTAAGGGAGTAATAAGGAGTGCAAGGAGGGGTTTATTGTTGGTCTAACTTTTGGGGGAAATATTGAAAATTGGGTTTGTTTATTTGATAGTCGGCATATGTAATAAATTCATGGGATTATTGTTATTGTTTATATTATTGTTTTATCTAGCTCTCGGGAAAAAAAAAAGAAAAAAAGAAAAAAGAAGGAGAAAAAAAAGAAAAAAAGAGAAAAAAAAGAGAAAAAAAAAGAAAAAGAAAAGAAAAAGAAAGAAAAAAATATATATTATGAGAGTATATTTGTGTTTGTGGTGAACCTATTTAAGTCGACTTGTCGATTGTTTTTGTTGGAAGAAAAATAGAAAAATTATGTGGGGGGGGGGAATAGGGTGTTGTGTATGATTTATTATGGTACTTACTAGCTTTTGACACTTCACCTGTTTTGTCTTATTTGACATACCTTGTCCCTAGCCCCGTTACAACCCAAATAAAGACCTTTTGATTATCGTCATTGATGTATGTTGTGTTAAGAGTTAGATTGATACCAAATGTCAATCATGCTTATGATTTTTGTTGGAGTTGAGTGATACACTTACCCTTTTTATTGAGTGAAAATTCTTTTGTGAGTGGATTGTGAGTGTTTGCTTGTTTTTGCGTATGAGATCCCGAGTTTTGTCTCAAAGATGTACTCTTGTAGGCTTAGCATGTTTACTAACTTATTCTTACATTTGACATGGGCTTGTGAGAACTTATGCATGTTCATTGAGTAGACTATGTGAATACTTGCACTTTCGACACCAAGACATTGCGTATTTACTTTGATTCTTAAGTTGATATGGCATGAGAGGATTTGAAGGTATGGTAGGATATTAGTACTAGATTATTTGCATTTTCATTTAGTTGTATTCATGCATTGCATTGCATTGGATTTTGTGGGTACATTCTCTATAGGCCCTCACGAGACCTTACTCGTCCACTAGGGCTGCCTAGGGGTTTAAAGGGCTTGTTGCATTTTCCAAATGCAACCGTGATCACCTACGGAAGTGGTACTAGTTAGTTAGTTAGTGTTAGTTGTTTATGCTTGAGGACAAGCATCGGTTTAAGTTTGGGGGTGTGATAAGTGGATTGTATATCCACTTGAAGCGTTCCATATCGGCTTAAATTGATTGACTTGGTCTCAAGTTTGTTGTATTTTTGATGTGTTTTGTGTAGTTGTGCAGGGTTGTAGCTATCGGTTAGTGTTAGTGTTTCTAATCGATATTAGAGTGGAATTAAGCATTGGAATGAAGATTGGACACTTGTGTTGTGCTATCAAGGAGTTACATGTGTCATGGTATTTAAGATGTTAGCTAATGCAAAAGAAACGGAGGAAAAAGGAGCAATTTGTGTAAAATTCGGATTTTCTGGGTAGGTTGCGCAGTCTTCACTGTTTTGGCCATATCTGGAGTTCTAGAAGTCCGTTTTCAGCGATCTTACTGTCCACGCGAAGCCTGGGAGATTTTCTATAATCTTGGACAGAACACATGGCGCGATGCGGCCTGGAAAGGGCGCTGCAGCGCGGGAACCCTTCTGGAAATTCGAAATTTTGTCCTGAAAATCTTGATTTACTGTTTGGGCCATATCTTGAGTTCTACAAGTCTGTTTTGGACGATCTTACAGTCCACGCGAAGATAACGGAATTCTCTTTCATTCTAAAGTGGTCCAGATGTCCAATTACAACTGGAACGGTCCAGAAATACTGAAGAAAAGTCTGCTACGAATTTTCCTTAAAAACAGAATCAGTTTAGGAAACGTATTTTGCAGAAATTCTATTTTAACTCTATTTTGGGTATTTTCTTGCTGGAAAAGAATTATAGAGCCTATATAAACACATCCAACCCTTGTAATTTGTATCATTAGGAGTAGAACCATTACATATCAATTACTTAGGTTTATTTGTATCTTTTCATACTTTGTTTTTATCATGGTTTCATCAGATCCCATGATGACGAGAGGTTCAATTATGAACTAATCGTTGTCATGGGATTCTAACGTATTTATTTATGGAGCTTTAGTATCTTGATGTTTTACAGATCTGTGTATGATGTATATCTGATATCCTCGTATGGTTGTGCTTTATGAATTTAGATGCGTAGCTAACATCTAATTTGTTAATCTCTTGTGAAGCGAGAGTGGATCTTGAGATTTAGAACTTGTCATGCTAGCATAGGACAGGTTGATGTTTTAACATCATGATTTGTGGCGTAAATAGAGATATTATGCTGCCCTATGTGATCTTAATAGACAACTTGTTCTTCAACCGTTATGTTTTCAAATCTTATAGAGATATAGGGTCTAAGCATAATTGGTGTCTATTCATCTTCTATCTCTTTTGTGGATGTATGTTTAGTTTGGTATTCGTATACTGAGAAGTAGCGTATACTTGTTTCGTGTTGTCTGATCAGATATCATAACCATTGCATATAGTGATTAAAGGCGTCAGATCTAAGCAAAGTGTTTAATGAAGTTAGGATTCCATGGTTTATCTTGCAGAAGTAATTTGATTTAAATTCTCGTTAGTTAGTTAATTCTTAGTTTGTTAATTTGCTTTTTAGTTAGATTTAGTTAATTAAAACCCAATTTGTTATTTGTCTTAGCAGTGAATTAAAACCATACATTGTTGCATAGGTACAATACTGAATTAAAAACCACATCTCTGTGGAACGAACTTGACTTCTATCTGTATTACTTGTGACCACGTACGCTTGCATGATTTTGTGTAAACAATCCACTTTGTTCTTGAACACCCATTTGGTTCCAATGATATAAGCATCTTCTGGTGGCTTTACAAGTTCCTAAACATCACACCTCTCAAATTGGTTGAGTTCTTCTTGCTTGGCCATGATCTAATTTTCATCTTCTAATGCTTCCTTGACATTTTTGGGTTCTTCTTGAGCTAGAAAGGCAGCATAAGCACAAAAGTTTGCCTTTCCTCTCCTTGTAGTGATTCCATCAGTAATATCACCAATGACCAACTCTAGGGGATGATTCTTGACCGTCCTCGTTGACCTCGGTAAAGAATGTTGAGCTATTTCTTCATGATTTGTCTTTCTCATCTTTGCCGGTGGTAAAATATCTTCTCCATCATAGAGGGGTAGTTTCTCAGTAGCCCTTGAACCTCTAGGACCTTCCAAAGTCATTTTTGTCATTTTGGAAATTGCATCTTCCACTTCAGCTTGCTGAATTGAACTTCCAGCTTGCTGATTGTCAATGTCTGCATCCTTCTTGGCTTGCTGGCTTTTAGTTTCAGCTTCGACTTCAGCTTGCTGATTTAAACTTCCAGCTTGCTGATTTAAACTTCTAGATTGCTGATTGTCTGAATCTGCATCCTTCCTGGCTTGCTGACTTTCAGTTTCAGCAGTGTGATCAGCTTGCTGATTTGATCTTCCAGCTTGCTGATTGATAGTAACTTGAGGTTGCATACTTTCTCTTTCACCTACAAATTCTTCCTCATCTCTTGGTAGATCATTGTTAGGTTCTTGAAAAGTAACATCAATAGATTCTTCAACAATATGTTTATTAACATTATAAACTCTATAAGCCCTACTTGTTAAAGAGTAACCAAGAAATATAGCTTCATAAGATTTAGCATCAAATTTACCATCTTTACCAATTGTCTTGAGCACAAAACACTTAGAACCAAAAATCTTGAAGTAACTGATATTTGGCTTATTGTTCTTCAACAATTGATATGGAGTTTTGTCCAAAATAGGCCTGATTATAACTCGATTCAACAAATAGCATGTTGTATTCACAGCTTCGGCCCAAAAACTTCTAGGCAACTTTCTTTCTTGCAATAGAGTCCTTGCTGTTTCTTGAAGTGACCTATTCTTTCTTTCCACCACTCCATTTTGTTGTGGAGTCCTTGGAGCAGAAAATTCATGGGAGATTCCTCTTTTTTCACAATATGCAATAAAGTCCTTATTGATAAATTCTCCTCCTCTATCACTTTTTATACCAACAAGTCTTGTATCAAGCTTGTTCTCAAGTAATTTAATCAGCTTCTTAAACTCATTAAAAGCACAATCTTTAGTACGAAGAAACAATACCCAAGTAAATCTAGAATAATCATCTACAATTACAAAACCATATTGTTTACCTTCAATGCTCTTATAAGATTCTGGACCAAATAAGTCCAAATGCAAAAGCTCTAAGGGTTTAGAAGTAGATACCATATTCTTTGCTTTGTGTGTACTTCTAATCTATTTGCCCAATTGGCATGCTGAACATACTTCAACCTTAGAATATTTCAGTTTTTGTAGTCCTCTGACCAGATTCTTGCTTGATAGTTTATTAAGCAAGTCCATGTGTGCATGTCCCATCCTTCTATGCCATATATATGGATCATTGTCGATTGCAGCCAAACATCATGTTGTTTCCTGCATTTCGAAGTCTAATACATATGTATTTCCTTCCCTTCTAGCAACTAGGGGGATTTTGTTAGCACCAATGGTAATAACAGATTTATCTATGCCAAACTTAACAAAATGTCCATCATAAAATAATTGAGTGACACTAAGTAAATTATATGAAAGACCTTTGACATATTGAACTTTATCGATCGAAATATTACTATTACCAATAGAACCAATACCAAGGATTCAAAGAGTCTTGCTATTACCAATTGTAACTCTTCCACCTTTCTTCATTTTGAGGCTTA
Organism: Kitagawia praeruptora; assembly: GCA_037693485.1. Lineage (NCBI taxonomy): Eukaryota > Viridiplantae > Streptophyta > Magnoliopsida > Apiales > Apiaceae > Kitagawia > Kitagawia praeruptora. The sequence continues at coordinate 121,133,642 of CM075352.1, forward strand.
TGAACTGAGACTTGTCTCCACACATATGTCTAGTGCATCCGCTATCCAAAATCCATTGTTTTGACTTCACTTTAGCGGCAAGACATATCTACAAAACAAACACATACCAACTTAATGTTTTGGTACCCATATAGGTTTGGGTCCAAATTGGTTAGTAGCAATAGTATATAAAACATTTAAATCAGATTTCTTGATCCACATTTGGACCACTTTTGGGGACTGATTTTGCTTTCTGCTACTCTGTTGGTAAGCTATTTGCCTTATGTCAGAAGAGTTCTGGTATGCTGTTTGTCGCTTGAATGGTCTATTCTGGTAAGCTGTTTTCCCTTTATGATTGACTTGAACCACACAATGTTTTTCCAGATGGCCTTTTCCACCACACTTATTGCATATCTTCCAAGGCATGGCATAATTGTATGGTATGCCTTTTCTTCCATCATATTTGAATGCACTAGGCTTCTTGTTTAAATTCATGCCAATTTCTTCTCTGACTAAATGGACATTTGCCTTCTTCATTATTGTCTTTAAGCTGTCTTCTCCTTGAAAAAAGGTTTCCATCCCTTTCTGAAGGTCTTTGACCTCTTTTTCCAGAAGAGAGATCAGTTCAGCTTGCTGTTTGATGAGTTCAGCTTGCTGGATTCTCTTTTCAGCAGATTTTGAAGACTCAGCTTGACTAGATTCTTTCAATTTGTGTGATTCCAATGCTTTATCTTTCGTTTTAACATCAGATCTCAGCTCTTTGATTTCTTTCATCCGCTCTTTGAGTTCCTCCATCAAAGTCTTGTTTCATTTTTCGGGTAATTTGATATTAGCCTCTAAATGACTATTCTTAGCATTTAGTTCCTTGATTTCTGTAGCTTTGCCTAATGAAGTTGAATCCCATTCTTCCATTTTTGGCAACAAATCTTTTACCATTTTGGATAGATAGGCATTCTTATCAGTCAGCTTGCTGATTTCAGCCTTTAGTGCCATATGTTCTTCAATGGTAACACTATTTTGTTCCTGCATGGTTAGTGATTCTAAAAAAGTATCAGTAGAAGGTAAATCAGAATTAATTGAGTTTACCTCACTTGCATCATCTTCTGATTCGGAATCATCACTATCCACATAAGCATCTTTTATGGATCCTTGTGAACTATCTTCATCATTCAGACCTACAAGAGCCAAATTCACCATGTCTTTACTTGAGTCATTACTGGAATCTGAGTAATTATCACTCCAAGTCTGTTGAGCTTTTAATCTCGTCTTGTCCTTGAAAGCAGCAAGCTGTTTTGATTTCAGCTTGTAGCAATTTCTCTTGTAATGACCTTTCTCTCTTTTTATTCTGTTCTTCTTCTCAATTAGTTTCTGGATTTTCCTTGAGATGACAGCAAGTTCTTCATCATCATATTCTGTTAGTTTGCTATTTCCAGAATGAGCAGCCATATTCTTCATTTTTAGATTGTTAGCCATTTTGATCGAATACTTTTCCTGTCACAGAAATATTAGTATACCAACGCTCTGATACCAATTGAAAAAACCAACACCTAGAGGGGGGGGAATAGGTGTTTATGGATAACAATGGTTATTTATGACCTATTTGAAATTTTACTAGAAACAGCTTGCTATTTGTGATAACGCAGTTTACAAATGGCAAGCTGTTTGTAACTAAAATGCAGTGCAGTATGAAATATACAGTAAACTAAAATGACACAAGATCTTTTAGCCAGGTTCGACCCCTAAACCCCTATGGTCTACGTCCTGGTCCCTTACCAAACTTGGTAAGAGAATATATTATTGATCAACTATAAAACCGATTACAAGATCCAACAATATATCTCCCTTACACCCTGTTGCTTACAAATGGCTTGCTGTTTGCTGTGCTGAACTAACTCTCTAAGCAATACTTCCCAAGTATCCTTCTCTAGCCTAGTTCGACCCACCCAAAACCTTAAGCCAACCTTGTACAGCAACAATTCAATACAACTTGAACAATACAAAGATTTGAATAAATTACAACTAAACCAATGAACCCTCTGACTGTATATATGTGTGTATATATGGGTTTGAAAGGTTTAATAAGATTTTACAATGAAGGCTTTTGAAGTTGTTTCTGCACCTGATGGATAATAAAAACTGAAGATATTCAGTTCTTAAATAGGTAAACAAGAGTATTTGAAAATTGGCTTGAAATGGTTCCAATGGTATGAAATGAAACCGTTAGAAATGATGAGTTGTTTAAGCAAAAGAGAGGATCTTGATGTTCTGCAAACTCAGAGGAGATGGAGCGTGTATAGAGTCAAAAACATGGAGAGAATATTTGCTATGATGAGTCCCATGTGTTGTCTTTGAGTGGAGGATTAAAATAAGATAAAGTAGATCTTACTTTCCTTATTTTAAGTCAAAGAATATGTTTGTCTCCCAATATGTATAGAATATGAGTGTTGGCATGTTAAACAATATTCAGAGGGCCCTTACACGTTTCTAACATCATTCACATTTGATACTCTTTGAAGAACCGAAACTTTCTGTAATTCTGCCAGACGCAGTCAGCATGCTGTTTGTCAAAATGGCATGCTGTTTGTCCATGCAATTTGCTTGCCGTTTGAGTCTTTGCCCTTTCATATCATCAACCAAGTTTCCTGAGAGCATAGATATGTCTAGTTGATATTTATCTACAGGAATTCTGAACAGTCGGAAATGGCTTGCTGTTTTCATATTGACTGTGTGCAAATGGCTTGCCAAACTGTCACTGTTGTAGCACCAATTGGCTTGCTATTTGTATATTCTGATTAAACAATCAGTAGGCTAAATTTCCCTGCAAAACCAAGTTAGTACAACATAGAAATCGCATGATGTTTTATATCAACCAACAAGCAATCAGCTTGCTGAATGTGATCATCAAAACCATAGGAGTATTCCGCCCCGCCCCGCGTGGTTTAAATTTTTTATGGTGCGGTCGTGGTTTGCATTTTAACCAAACCGCGCGGCACGGTTTGTGGTTTGGGATTCATTCTCGCGGTTCAAACCGCACCGTACCGTATATTAGCTTGATTAATATATTCATATATATATATATATATATATATTAGTAGGGATCTAGAGAAAACCCCTTTAAAAGGAGAACTTAGAAAACTAAATTAAAATATAGCACATATGGTATTCAAACTGATCGTTGGGAGATGGAGAAAAATGTGGTGAAATTAGATTTTAAAAAAATATCACCGATTGACGGGAAAAATCAAATTAAAAACGGAGAGGATTAGGTGGGATTGTGTGTGTGAGGGTGTATTTGATTAGTGTGTGGGTGCCCCTGGCGGGGCCATTGATTATAATACATCCAATGGTTAGGATTAGTACCTTAGTTTTCTTCAAAAAAAGAGTTCTCTTTTGATCATTTGCCTATATATATATATATATATATATATATATGATTTTTTTGCCTTGGTCCATTTGTTACTTATGTGTAATTTTTGGGCCAACCCACTCACTTCTTCTTTCCTCTTTGGCATGGTCCATTTATTAAGTATTACTTATGTGTAACTTATATTTCATTTTGGTTTAGAACTTTATTATTATTAATTTTATTATTTTTAAGATACTATATTATCAAAATTTGAAATAGGTAAACCGCCCGCACCGCACAGCACCGCCCGCATTTTCCGTTGTATGGTTTATGTGGTTTTAATTTTACGTGGTGCGGTCGCGGTTGGAAATTTGTTCAAACCGCATGCGCGGTTTGGTTTGTGGTTTGAGGAAAAAACCGCACCGCCCGCAGCGCGAACACCCCTATCTCTCGCTCCCCCTTCTCTCTCTCGCTCCCCTTCCTCTCTCTCGTTCCCATTGTTAGTGTATATTGAAAATATTTATTTGAAGTATATACATTTATTTTTGGCCCTGTTTTATTGAGACTCATTTGAATGTTTACATGTTGTCTGATATTATATATTGTGGACAATCTAGTATCAAATGTTTTCTGATAGAACTTCAGGCAGCTAAAGGACTCTTTAAGTAGAATGTTCAAGTGAATGTGGCTGAGAAAGCTTCTTCCTCTAAGCCGAAAGGCCAAAAGAAGAAGAAAAACACTCAGACACAGAAAGCTGGAAAGGTTGCTAATGCAGTGGGAGTTCAAGGTGTTGTGAAAAAGCCTAAGGGCAAGTGCTTCAGGTGCAAGCAGTCAAGTCACTGAAAACAGAATTGTCCTCTTCCTAAGAAGACAAACAATACTGGTATGTCTCTTTCTCTAGGTACAGAAACATATATAGCGGCTATATCTATGAGCACTTAGTGTGTAGATACAGGAGCCACTAACCATGTTTGTAACTCTATGCAGGGGTTCCAGCAAACCAGAATGCTTAGAGATGGCGAGATATATGTGTTCATGGGAGATGCTACGAAAGTAGCAGTAGTTGCAGTTGGAATAATTATTTTATCTTTTGGCGATGATAGGATTTTGGTTTTGAACAATTGTCTTTATGTACCTTCGTTTAGAAGGAATTTGATTTCGGTTTCTAAACTTGCTATGGATGGTTATAATGTTTGTTTGGATCGTAATGTTTCTATTATGATGAATAAACGAGTTATATGTTCTGGTACATTGAAAGACAATTTATATATTATTAATCCTGTCCAACCAATGCTGCAACAAAAGGAAACTAATAACATTCTTTCTAGCTCGAATAAAAGAAATAAACCTTCTTAATTGAACCAAACATATCTTTGGCACTTAAGATTAGGTCATATTAACTTGAGGAGGATTCAAAGACTGGTAGTAGATGGGCCATTAGGCTCGTTGGCAGTGGAGCCATTTCCAGTTTGTGAATCCTGCTTGAAAGGTAAGATGACTAATAGACCTTTTAAAGGAAAGGGGAATAGAGCCAAAGAAGTATTAGAATTGGTTCATACTAATTTATGTGGACCTATGAGTATCTAAGCAAGAGGAGGTTATGAGTATTTTGTCACTTTCATTGACGATTATTCTAGATATGGGTACAATTATTTGTTGTGCCATAAGTCTGAGTGCTTTGAAAAATTCAAAGAGTACAAATCAAGTGCGGAGAAGCGACATCTTGGAAAATGTATCAAGTCACTACGATCAGATCGTGGTGGCGAATACTTTCTTGGAGAATTTAGGAAATATTTATCAAAAAATGGGATTACATTCCAGTTGTCTGCACCTGGCACACCTCAGCAGAGTGATGTAGCGGAGAGAAAGAATCGGAATCTTTTAGAGAGTGTTAGATCGATGATGAGTTATTCAGATTTACCTAAGTCGTTCTGGGATATGCTATAGAAACAGCGGCTTACCTTCTGAACTTGGTACCTTCTAAGTCGGTTCCCAAGACTCCAATAGAATTGTGGACTGGTAGCAAACCAAGTCTAAGACATATTCAGATTTGGGGTTGTCCAGCACATGTGCTGAATAAGAACGCGACCTAACTAGAATCTCGTATAGAAGTAAGGTTGTTTTTAGGCTATCCCATGGGAACGAAAGGTTATTCATTTTATAGTCCTAGGGATCGAGATGTCATTGTTAGCACCAATGCTAGATTCTTAGATGAAGACTATATTATGAATCATAAACCCATGAGTAGTATCGTTTTAGAGGAATTAGTGGGAAGGACAGATAATCCCCAAGTGCCGATAGTAAAAGTAGAACAACCACAAGAAAATGCACAACTTGACACTAGTACTGCACCAGTGCCTCGTCGTAGTGGGAAGGTTGTTCGACAACCTGAAAAATTCATGTTTTTGGGAGAGTCCTCGGACTTGGTCTTTGGTGAACATGATGAGGATCCCAGGACATGCGAAGAGGCAATTCTAGATAAAGATGCAGATCTTTGGCAAAAAGGCAATGGAATCTGAGATGGAATCTATGTATTCCAATCAAGTTTGGGAGCTCGTGGAATCACCCAAAGGTGTAAAACCCGTTGGATGTATGTGGATCTATAAGAAGAAAAGAGGATCTGACAAAAAGGTGAAAGCCTAGAAAGCACGACTTGTTACGAAAGGGTATACTCAGAAAGAAGGGATCGATTATGAGGAAACCTTTTTGCCGGTTGCTATGATTAAGTCGATCCGGATTCTTTTATCTATAGCAGCTCATCTCGATTATGAGATTTGGCAAATGGATGTCAAGATAGCTTTCCTTAATGGAAGTCTTGAGGAAACCATCTATATGCAACAACCAAAAGGATTCATTAAGGAAGGCCAAGAGCATTTGGTTTTTAAGCTTAAGTGGTCTATTTATGGACTAAAACAAGCTTCTAGGGACTGGAATATTTGTTTTGATCAGGCAGTCCAGTCATATGCATTTGATCAAATTCCAAGCAAATCATGCGTGTATAAGAGAAGTGAGGGTAATGTAGTGGTTTTTGTACTATATGTAGATGACATTTTACTCATTGGAAACAATGTTAAGATGTTGTCATCATTAAAGGCATGGTTGTTCAAACAATTTGACATGAAGGACTTAGGTGAAGCGGCATACATCCTTGGGATCAAAGTAATAAGCGATCGCAAGAAAAGGATGTTGGCTTTATCTCAATAGCCTTACATTGATGAAGTATTAGCTCATTTTAACATGGAAGACTCCAAGAAAGGTTTTCTACCTTTTAAGCATGGAGTTGCTCTTTCTAAAAAGTAGTGTCCTTCGACACCTAAGGATATAGAGAGCATGAAAGCAGTTCATTATGCTTCGCCATGTAGAAGTTTAATGTATGCTATGTTATGTACGAGACCTGACATCTGCTTTTCTGTAGCCATGGTTAGTAGATATCAGTCGAAACCAGGTCAGGAACATTGGAGTGCAGTAAAAACTATACTCAAGTACCTGAGAAGGACTAATGAGTATATGTTAATTTACAAGGCCTCAGATCTATTTCCTTTGGGATATACTGATTCAGATTTTCCACTAGATAGGGATAAGAGGAAATCAACCTCGGGATATGTTTTTACTTTAGGAGGTGGAGCCATTATATGGAGGAGTGTAAAGCAAAAATGCATTGCAGACTCCACCATGGAAGCCGAATATGTGGCGGCCTTTGAGGCTGCCAAGGAGGCTGTATGGTTTAGGAACTTCCTTTTTGACTTGGATGTGGTACCTAATTTGCCTAGGAGCTTGACAGTGTATTGTGATAACACTGGTGCTGTGGCAAATTCGAAGGAACCGCGAGACCACAAAGCAGCTAATCATATCGAATGTAAGTATCATCTCATACGTGGAATCGTAGATCGAGGAGATATAGTTGTGGCTCACATATCATCAGAAGACAATCGGGCATATCCTTTCATGAAGAGCTTGCCAGACAAGGCTTTTGACAGGCATGTGGAAGCGATAGGAGTCAGATGGATGGACACATAGTTTTCTGTGTAATAGTGGATTAAATAAACACTGATATACTCATAGAATATTTTGAGTATAAGTGAGAGATTGTTAGTGTATACTGAAAATATTTATTTGAAGTATACGCATTTATTTCTAGCCCAGTTTTATTGAGAATCATTTGAATGTTTACATATTGTATGATATTATATATTGTGGACAATCTAGTATCAAATGGGATACAGAATATTAGATTGTTAAATACGGTTTATATAATATAATAAGGTTCACAACACAGGTGGTGTGACGCCCTCCCGACCAGGGGCCTAGATCGGAGGGTCACTGACACACATCTAGATGCATACAACCTAATATAACAATATAAATATAACATGCTTACTGGCCCCTACATACTATCCAAGATCCATCACAGGTAATGGTTTGAAACAAGCAAGCCATCATCTAACTAAGTTATATTTATTACAAACCTGAATTCAAAATATATTATTACAACCCAAGTTCTCAAAGTACTACTGCCAGTTCTCACAGCTAACTTAAGATCTCCTCACTGAGCTGTTATTGCATCTACCTCGGGAGCTACGTGGAAATGAACCAAGTCGGGTTCATGAAAGGTGCGCTTCCTCGCTGTGACAGCCCCAAATCCGGGGTCATGAATTTGGGCCATCACGAACCAACTTCCATTCAAAATCAATATCTCCTGGGTTTTTTTTTTTTTTTTTTAATAATTAATAATTATGCAATTGACCCCACAGTAATACACACACACACCAGTCATATGCTCAGAGAACAACATTCACCATAATAAGAGTTTAGAATTAAAAAGTTATTACAACCCAGAATCATACTTAAGTACATTGTTGAGTGATGCTTCTACAAGAAGCATTTCAACAACCAAATTTATTACAATCTTTCAAACTTACACACTTAATATACATAAGCCCACTAAACCCCTTGCGATGGTCATCTACCTCGGGGATTGATGCTAACGAGCTCTCAGAAGGTCGCCTTTCCCTTACCCTCTTGCGGGGCGTTCTGCGTAGTATGGGCATACCTAGCTGTATATAGATAAGTAGCAAGAATGAGCTATAATAGCTCAGCAAGATAATATTGAAAACTAGAATTTAAAATGTAACCAAGTATACATGTATATACATATGTAAGCAGTAACCAAATTATAAACGTTAAGGAAGAATAAAACTCTTATTTAATAATACATCATCCACTTACTATTATAAGAAAGAATTCTAGGATAATACAGTATCAGTTTCTCTTCTTAAACAATGTAATAATCAATATACCCTTTCAGTGTAATATTTTAAAATAATATTAATAATTAAATAAATCTCTCACTATCATCTTCTCATTTCCTTCCTATACAGTAATTTTATAAATTAATATAAAATCAGTTTCTCTTCATCTATAACAATAATTTCATCGTCTCATATCACTTTTCTGTTTTCAGTTATAGAAATCTGAAAACCATTTTCAATTCTTTCTTTCAAGTTTTGGGGATATATACTGGCGCCAGATACGTAGGACGATGATCAGTCGCCTGACCGTATCCGCTCTCTGTTTACTACTAGTAGAAGGAATGAAGGCCACCTACTAACATCATCCCTGGAGGAAGGCCACCTGCTAACATCCTCCTGGAGGAAGGCCACCTTCTAACATCCTCCCTTGGCATCTTCGTGCCGAATCATGAATGTTAGACTATGTCGCACACAGCCCTGACATAGCCTTTTATGCACGTTTATTACTAATCCCCCTTTTTATAAGATCATTATTCAATTTATCAACACCATTTCACATTTCTATTCTCGCACATTATTTCTATAAAATATATGTACATATCATACACTAAAAGAATGTTTATAATATAGCATTATAAACCATATAACCCTAGATAACAACTGATACCATTCTCTTTCATATCTCTTTTACCTTAGAGCATATTCGCTCCATTTGTAATCATCTCTATATTCATATTTCAGAAAACATATCCATCTCTCTTTAACTTCCCACAATCAAGAGAATATATTCTTTGCAATATAGCAACAAAAGCATCACATATACATAAATATATTCCATGATATCATTATTATTCCGAAGATAAATAATTTTTAAAGTAGGGATAGAAGGATCTTGCCTCGATTTCTGTATCCTGACAGTAGGGCTGGTTCCTCCTCCGGAATTTCTATAAACACAAAAGGACCGTCATTAGAATATCACATCTCTTACTCACTACCCTCTCGTATAACAACACCCTTTACACTTCAATGTATGTTTAACGTATTATTATTACCCCAAAGGTTCAAGGACTTAACCATTTATAAGCTCAATTGAAGTTTCAGGGGTTTTCACCATTTTCCCTAACGACCACACTTAACTGTAAAAATTCTCAGAAAATATGGATTTCGAATTTTAATGTAACGTCAACTGTCAAGGGTCCTCTGACTACCCTACTACACTATTCCAAAATTTCGTGGCTTGTAAGACTGTCTAACTATGGTAACTGTAACCTAAAAGTTGATACAATTACGTTTTCTCGGTTATCGAACGTCTTTCACTAAAACTGACTTTTCTCCTAAACCGTTCATCAGATTTTAACGCACCTTATATCAAAACGATCTATGAACTAAGCTCTATCATTTCATGGTCACTAAGTGTGCTGGACAGTAACCTACCGTACTGCATTGTTGTCCAAAAACATGGCAGTTTGTTGTTCTAACGAAAATCGGACATTATAACGGCTATATTTTCATACTTTCCAAAATCAAACCCCTCCAAATCAATCATCCACCTTATACACCATCACATATACCATGTGGTCATCATACCAACCATGGATTTCCAAGTCCACAACACAATTTCCATACCACTCAAACACATATAAACAACTATAACAATAAGATTACATGATTTAGTACTACTTATCTTAGCAACCAACTAAAATCATCAAAACCCAAAGGATTCAAGCTAGGGTTTCAAGCTAATCATCAACTTTAAAGAGTATACTAACATGAATAACCTCACCAAGCTCTTATACTACCTTGGTATAGTCTAGATCATGCAAAGAAATCAAGAAAACAAGGTTAACACTTAGAAAACACTATTCATCATCAACTTTGGAGATTTTATTACCTTGCCAAATGATGTTAGTTTGCTATGAAACTTTGTGCTAGTCTTGATCTATCCTCCAAGATGCTCCATGATTTTTCTCTTGGTTTAATCTTGAAGAGAATTAGGGTTTTGGATTTTATTTTCTTGTTTTTCTTTCTTATTGCCGAAAGTTGTAAAGGAAATGGGGGAGAGAGTTCTTTTGGTTTCTTTTATCTAATCTTGTGTTAATCTTGTAAGTTTTAGCTTATCTTAGAAGCTTGGAAGATATTTTGGTGATTAACCATGTTAAAAGACTAATTCACCCTTAAAACTAATTAGTGGAAAGTGATATCATCAAGATGATCTCATAATCCTTTTTCTTGATTTTCTTTTCTAATTATAATGCTAGTACTCTTGGTAATTATAATGGGGTATGTATCCTTGTTATATAATAAATCTTGGTTGCTTAATCTCCATATTCGTCTAATTGTGGTTCGTTACGAATGTACCTCATTATCTCAGTGGTTTTGAAACCATTTAACAATCCAATTTCCTTTGGTATTCTCTTAACTTAATAATCCCTAGGTTAAATCTAATTTCACATATTCCTCAAAGTATTCGCCCTTTTCATATTCCATACTCTTTAATATACAATACACTTATGTCCCATTGAAATCAAACAAATTTAAAAATCTATACTCAGATTTTCTAAAATCCGACATCATTTCGAGTCACTCATTTTTATAGTGCTATACTAATATGGTTTCCGATTATTCATTTTCTGTATCAATTATAAGGTACTTACATACCTTTTCTCTAAATCCTCAAAATTTACTATTCACGTGACCACTGTAGCATTACTGAAGTTAGGGTTATTACACTTGCGGTTTGCATAGTACGGACCATGATGCTTATTTTTACTGTCAAAAGGTTAGACACAGAATAATAATGAGCCAACACTCAGCAAGTAACTAAAATCTCAACTGAGCAACATAATATAGTATTTCGAAAGGTGACAGTAAATTAAAGTATAGCATGGTTGTCTGACAGGAATAGCAATATATAAACTTCAAAGTTGTGTGAAACAAAAGATATTTCCAATGGTAAACCAATTCCATTTTTCTAATTTAAATAAAGGAATCATAAATTTAAGAAAACTGATTGGAGTTTTATTTCACCTTAACAGACAATACGGGTGATCAGCCCATAAAGTCCCCATACCGGACACAAAGTCCCTTTGGGACATCAATTCCTTTCATTAGGATAACTTGGGTTCCCAAGAGGCAACACATTGGCCTATAAAGGTGTCGAATTGGACAGACCAGAACTACACAAATAATACACCTCAAAAACTGACAGAACCGGCATTACCCGTTGTTCCGTATCTCCAATCGTCAGGAATCCGTAAAAACCATTTAGACGGAGTTCCTATTATAACTTATAAAACTTTTCATTTTAAAATCATTCCAATTTATAAAACTTAATTTATCTTTATAAAACATTTCGACTCTTAACCTTTCCAAAAATCCTTACCTCGAAGTACTTTCGACTCTCTGATAACAGATCAGCCCAGTCTAGGTATCTCCAAGGTAGTTTTAAGAAAACAACTCATTTTGATTTGCAATGATGAAAGTCAAAGGGTTTGACTAGGGTTTCTGATATTAAAGGATTCAAGATACAAGTCTGGATCAAGATGATATAGACTCAGGGTATCAATGCAATTGATCAGGATTTCCAAGTTTCGAGGTTAACATGGGTTATTTAAAATAGGGTTTATCCGTCAACCAATTTAGTTTGACTTTAGAAAATAGTATGGCATATATAGTCAAGAAGCAATTAAAAACAATCAGGCTATAAAGGATTTTGGGTTCAACATGGCATAAGATAGGCATGCTCACAAGATATATCAATAAGAAATAGAAACTACAAGTAAAGACAGAGTTACTTGCCTCCGGTAGAATGCAACAGCTTAACAGCTCAGCCTACTGAAACTCAACCTTTGCTTTCCCCTTATTGCTAGGGCCTACGTCCTTCGTATCTACATAAACCATAATTACTACTTTAGTACACTATACCACTTAATCGTCTCATCTTAATCTACCAAAACGATATTCCTATATCGTATCAATACTTAGCACATATCATACGTACCTGATATTACATTTTAACCACCTCGTAAACAGATAATCATTTAAGCACGTAACGTATAGAACATGCAATCATATGTAAGTCACCTATACATTTAGCAAATAGACATAGCTTGTAAACACTCATGCTTTTTAATAACCATTTCTCTTTTTTATATTTTTACGAAAATTGGGCAGAGTCTCCTTTATAATATAGACTATTCATCAGAAAATATCCGGCTCCAATACATAATCGAGTACCTACGATGGATTTAAAATCCACCTACAAAACCAAAGTTATACTAACAGTTCTTATCTATCGATAATTAACAATTTAACTTATTCTCGAATAAAAATCACTAAAATCATATTTCATAAATCATTGAAATCACATAATCCGAATAATATACTATACATATAAATTCGAGTTTAAATATATGAAAATCCGAAAAATTATTCATGCAGCTCATATGGTTCGAATAATTCAGAAATAACTATGTAATCATGTACCAATCTCGAGCAATTAACAGACAATTTAATCGAATCAATTCATTCAAATTAATCACAAAATTCGAATAGAAATCATCAAGAATTCAACATACTAACTCGTAAATCATGCATGCAAGTATTAAATCGTGACAAACAGAAATTGTAAAGATTTTCATAGGCCTCAAATCATCATCGGCCACCACCGGTTCACCCGAGTTCATCACCGGTGGCGGTGGAAGTTCGGGGGTACCCTTATTGGGCCTCCAACCTCGAAATTTCCTCTGATTAATTCATTAAATTCAAAGATATGATTTGATAATCATCCAACTGCAAGAATCAGTAGACAACTAGCATAAATCCTCATATATAGTCATATATATACGCGAACAAACATATACACGCACTGCAAACATATATATGTATAACAACGATCGAAACCCAACTCAACACCGACATGTTTTAGTGTGAAACAGGGACTAAAATCATGGTTACTGATTATTAGGCAAAAATCGTAACAATCAAGATCAACCGAAGCAAAAACCCAAAGTGGGTTTCGAAGTTTCCACATAAAAACAACATGCAACAGCAGTACAAGATATAGGACTGAAAAAGGAACAAGAATTTGGCTTTAGATCGGAAAACCGAGCAAAATCAACCGGAAAAAGGAAGAGAGAAGTTACCAACGGAGAGAGAGAGAGAGAAGAGAGACTCGAGAGAGTTGTTAGAGAGAAAGTAAGGAACACAAATGAGAGAGATAGACTGGCGGTGGTGTTGTTGAAATGACAGGGGCATAAATACCATTTCACATCTCTTAATTACTTTTCTGAAAAACCATTCTTTAACCCTTTATTAAATCGAAATAAAATAACAGAATGGGATGAAAATATTTTTAGAAAATTTTAAAATAAAGTTCTTAAAATTAGAAGCATCCCCATATTTTCAGAATAATATTTGGATCAAAAATGAATTTTATATGAATTTTAGAAGTAAAGGCTCTTTAATAGAAATAATGCTTTTTAAATCATTTTAAAATACCAAATCACATAATTAAATATTCACTCTAATTTTTATAACTCAACAATATTATAAAGATGATAATAAAAAAGACCTCATGATTAACATTGTAAAGCATAATGTAATGTAATATGTAATAGAGGACATATATAACTCAACTAGGATAAAAGATAAATAATATTAACTTTATACAGGGATCGTGAAATTTGAAGAACTAGCACCGACAAGGATCAAGTCGTTGAAAGAAGTTCATTAACATGATCAAGCCTCAGTGACAGAATAAGATGTACAGATGATTCAGTTGAAGGGCCAAAAGATTCCATGTATTTATATATAATTTGAAGATACTGCCACAAGCTAATCAATTGGAATGTAACGAATGTGTGAAGATCAAGATCAGTGCTAGTCACTTGTGAAGTAGACCAATGCACTAAGTGTCAGCACATACGAGAAGGATCAACACATTAATTCACAGAAAGAATTACCAAAGCCTATTGACGATCAAGGACATAAATAATATCTCAAGATATTGTCAAAAATTAATTTACTCTGAAAATTAACTAAGTAACAGATTAATTAATTATTTATAATAAATAATTAAATTAATCTGGTACTTGAACTATTTTCTGAGATGAATTAATTCAGCAGAATATTTGAAACAGAAGAGAGAAGCCTAAAAGAAGCAGCCAAAAATAGTAATACTATGCAAGGTTACTATGCAAGATTACTATGGGCGGTTACTATGCAGGTACTGTGCAAATAGTGGTTACTATGCAAATAGTGATTATTGTGCAAATAGTGGTTAATGTGCAAATAGTGATTACTGTGCAAATAGTGGTACTGTGCAAATAGTGGTTGCTGTTTAAATAGTGGCTGGTGGGGCCCACGTGAAAAGAAAATTTAATAGTGGTACTATTCAAAAAGTGGCTGGTGGGGCCCACTGGAGTTGTTGAAATAGTATAGCATAGTGACTTTCTAAAACCTATAAATAGGCCTGTTGTATTTCATTTCAAAACACACCTCAACACACGACTTTCTCTTCTCTCTCTTTTATCTTCTCTGTGTAAAGCTGCTAGACAGTCCATCTAGTAGGAAAGCCGGCTTACCCGCTTTCAGGAAGTGTCGGGTAGAAGGTCCTCGTGCCTAAACTATCCTATGAGTGTTTGATTTTGTAGCTGATCCATAGGATTAGATTGTGTAACAAACCTCCGGGTTTTATCTATTAAAAGATATTTTCCAAACAGTTGTGTTATTTCGATTCAGTATTTTTGATCTCATATCTACATCAAAAATCGAAATATTTTTTAAATAACGTATTCAACCCCCCTTCTACGTTATTCCGGACCTAACAATTGGTATCAGAGCCACTCTGTTATTATACAACAGTTAAGATCCAAAAAGCTATACAATCATGACAGAGAATTTCAGAAAAGCTGAGGGAAAGGAAGACAGATCTGGGAAAGTGGACAAGTCCAAGATCAAATGCTATAATTGTGGTGAGAGACATTTTGCACCTGAGTGCAAGAAAGCCAAAGCTGATAAAGGTCAAGCTTACATCACAAAGAAGAAGGACTGGGCTTACACTTCGGACTCTGAAGATAAGGTGAACTATGCCTTGATGGCAAATGCTGATAGTATCTCTGAAGCTACTGAGACCAAGGTACCTCACTCTACTCTAGCTTTTGATACTACTGATATATCTGAGTTAAGACTCTTTCTTAAAAACTTGCATGTTAGCTACAGAGATCAGACTTTAGAAAATGAAAAAATAAAATCTGAAAGTCTAGACCTTAGAAAGAGAAACGACTATCTAGAATTAGAATTAGTCCAGATGTTAAAAATTCAGAAAGAGAGAGATGAAGCTATTATTGTTAAAACTGAATTATTGAAAAAGCATGCTTATCTTGAATCTGAACTTGCTAAAGAAAGAAACATTATTAAAACTTGGACTAACTCTGGTAAAACTACTCAGATTATCATAGAGAATGATTGTTGGAAAGAAGGTCTAGGTTACACTGATAAAAAGAAAACTGCCAACCTAGAAGCTGAGACCTCTAAACCTGTATTTACTGAAAGGGCTACAAAACCCAAAATTAATCTTGTGAGGTTTGTACCAAAATCTGACAAACCAAAATAGGATGAAGTCAAATCAGTAAATATTGAATTAATGTCTCAGAAACAGCTTAAACACAAGCTGAAGAAGATAAAAGGAGTGAACAATGTAAAAAAACCTAGGAAAAATAGAAATGGAATGGTAGGCATCAATAAAAGCAATAACTCTATGCCTATTCCCAATGCTCCTAGGAAGAAATGTCACAACTGTGGAAATCCTAACCATCTTGCTACTTTTTGCAAGAAGAATAAAAATATAAACTCTATACCTTCTAAGTCAGGAGTTAAGAGTGGTTCAGTTAGGTTTAAGCCACTGAATCCATGTTTTCAGTGTGGCAGTATTTGGCATTCTATTTATACATGCAAAGAGTATCATAATTTGTATTATGAGTATTATGAACTTAAACCCTCTTTGAATAAATTCAAGATTGATTCTACATGTATAAATTATGATAAAAAGAATGTTAGCACAAACTCTGATAAGACTTCTGCTGCAAAAGCTAACAAACTTAATAAGGCCAAAGGATCCAAGCAAGTCTGGGTCCTTAAAACTAATCATTAATGGTTTTTGTGATTGCAGGGTAACATGAAAAATATCCTTGTTCTGGACAGTGGATGCTAAGGACACATGACTGGAAATAAAGCCCTGCTATCAGAATTTGAGAAGAAAGCTAGCCCATGTGTTTCTTATGGAGATGGCAACATAGGAAGGACTCTGGGATATGGCAATATCAATCTTGGGAATGTCATCATTGAAACTATAGCTCTAGTCTCAGGACTCAAACATAATCTACTAAGTGTGAGTCAAATCTGTGACAGAGGTTATCATGTGGATTTCTTTGAAGAACACTGTGAAGTTATAAGCAAATCTACAGGCAAAGTTGTTCTGAAGGGATACAGGCATGGTAACATTTATGCAACCGAGCTTTCAACAAACTCTAATGGCTCTACAATCTGTCTACTAAGTAGAGCATCAATTGAAGAAAGCTGGGAGTGGCACAAGAGACTTTCTCATCTGAATTTCAACAGCATTAATGAGCTAGTGAAGAAAGATCTTGTGAGAGGATTGCCCAAATCAGTTTTTACTCCAGATGGCCTATATGACTCATGTCAAAAGGCAAAACAAAGGAAAACTTCATTCAAAAGTAAGACTGAATCCTCAATTCTTGAGCCATATCATTTATTGCATGTTGATTTATTTGGTCCAGTAAATATAATGTCTATTGGAAAGAAAAGATATGCTTTGGTTATTGTTGATGAATACACCAGATATACATGGGTGTATTTCATGCACAAGAAAGAAGAAACTGCATCAATCTTAATAGAGCATGTCACACAATTGGACAAAGGATCTAAGCATACAGTGAAAATCATAAGGAGTGATAATGGCACCGAGTTCAAGAATGTAGCCATGGAAGAGTTTCGTAAAGAAAATGGAATAAAGCAAGAATTCTTTGCACTTGGAACTCCACAACAAAATGGAGTAGTAGAGAGAAAAAACAGGACTCTCATAGAAGATGCAAGGACCATGCTTGATGAAGCAAAGTTGCCAACTTACTTCTGGGCTGAAGTTGTGCAAGCTGCTTGTTTCACACAGAATGCTACACTCATAAACAAGCATGGTAAAACACCATATGAGATGGTGAAAAATAAGAAGCCGAACCTGAATTACTTTCATGTGTTTGGATGTAAATGTTTTGTTCTTAAGACTCATCCAGAACAGCTTTCCAAATTTTATTTAAAAGCTGATGAAGGAATCTTTGTTGGATACCCACTATCGACAAAAGCATTCAGAGTCTATAATCTGAGAACAAAAGTGGTCATGGAATCTATCCATGTGTCTTTTGATGATAAAAAGATAACAGGACTTGAAGATTTTGATGAACATGACCAGCTGAGATTTGAGAATGAAGAAACAAATGTTGATCTACAAAATTCTGATACTCTTTCAGACTATACTGTTAAATCTATACAAGTCGATCAAATAACAGCACATGTTGAGGGGGAGCAAGTAAATGATGAAAATGAACCCCAATCAAGTGAAGAAACATCAAAGAATGCATCTACTACTAATGATTCATTAAACTCTGATTCATCAAACTCTGAAAGCAATAGCTCAGGGGGAGCAAACAATGATTTTGGATCTACAAGTCACCACACTCAACATAATTATGAACTTGGGGAATCATCAAGATCAAATCTGCCGAGACAAAGGGTATTGAGTAGAGCGCATCCCTTTGAACAGATCATTGGTGAACCAGGCACGGGTGTAAAGACTATAAGAGCAACATAGAATTAATGCAATTTTGCAGGATTTTTATCTCAAATTGAACCTAAAAAGGTTGATGAAGCTCTAGATGATCCAGATTGGGTAACTTCAATGCAGGAAGAACTCAATCAGTTCGAAAGGCAAAAAGTTTGGAAGCTGGTGCCAAGACCAAAAGATAAATCTGTAATTGGCACTAGATGGGTGTTTAGGAATAAACTAGATGAAAATGGTATTGTTACGAGGAACAAGGCTCGATTGGTAGCAAAGGGTTACTCTCAAGAAGAGGGAATTGATTATGATGAAAACTATGCTCCAGTTGCAAGGCTTGAAGCAATCAGGATGTTCTTAGCATTTGCTGCACACTCCAACTTTAAGATTTTTCAGATGGATATGAAGAGTGCATTTTTGAACGGAGATCTAGAGGAAGAAGTCTATGTTGAATAACCCCCTGGGTTCGAAGACAAGGAATTTGAAGGTTTTGTGTACTTTCTCTTCAAAGCTCTCTATGGTCTCAAGCAAGCCCCTCGAACATGAGATTTGCTAAGCTAATGCAGAGTAAGTACGAGATGAGCATGATGTGTGAGTTGTCCTTCTTCCTTGGACTTCAAGTTGTTAAGAAGCCTGATGGTATTTTCATCTGCCAGTCAAAATACATAAAGGATCTTCTAAAGAAGTATGGGATGGAAGAAGTAGCTACTGCCAAGACCCCGATGCCAACTGCAGTCAAGCTTGATCAAGACAAATCTGGTATGTCAGTTGACATCACGAAGTATCGAGGTATGATCGGCTCTCTCTTGTACTTAACTGCTAGTAGACCAGATATTATGTCCGCAACTTGTTTATGTGCTAGATTCCAGGCTAACCCTAAAGAGCCACATCTTATAGCTGTTAAACGTATTTTTAGATACCTTAAGGGAACCCCCAGTCTTGGGATTTGGTACCCTAAAGGAACAGGTTTTGACCTAGTTCTTTATATAGATTCTAACTTCGCAGGTTGTAAGATTGATCGGAAAAGTACTTCTGGAAGCTGTCAGTTTCTAGGAAGAAGGTTGGTATCTTGGTACAGCAAGAAGTAACACTCAGTATCTACCTCGACAGCCGAAGCAGAAAACATTGCGGCAAGTAGTTGTTGTACTCAGATCCTGTGGATGAGGAATCAACTTCAGGACTATGGACTCATGTTGGACAAAATTCCATTTCTATGTGACAACACGAGTGCCATTGCCATTTCCAACAATCCAGTTCAACATACCAGGACTAAGCACATTGATATCAGGTATCATTTCTTATGAGAGCATATCATAAATGGAACTGTGGTATTATATTTTGTTCCCACAGATCAACAAATTGGAGACATCTTTACTAAACCACTGGATGAATCCACTTTCTCCAGGTTAGTTGGTGAACTTGGGATGTTAAATCTGTCTAATTAATTTTGGATAATCAATAACTGCAATTTGTTATAAGTTCACATGTATTTTAAATGTCCATATGTTTAGAACTTGTGAATTTATTTGCATCCAGTCCTCATATTATAGTTATCTCTATATTAATTACCACGCTTATAAATGCTATATTTTATGGTAATTAGTTAGTAAATAATTGAGTTAATTGTAGCATAATTAAATAAATATTTTATTGACATATATCAATTAATGATATTTTGTTAATTTTATGTCTATTTAATTGTGAGTTTATCTGATTATTGTGGATTAATTCTTGATTTACTGTGTGATTATTTTTAAATCCATAATAATTAGAAGTATTAAATATGTGTATGTGTATAGGCTGATAGGTTTCGGCGATAAGATGTTTTTCGGCCGACAGGTTTCGGCGATAAGATGTTTTTTCGGCTAATTAGGGTGTTAGGTGAGAAATTATTAAGCAGTGTTAGTTTTTCAAACATAACCTATCACTATTACACCTAACCCACTAAACCTTGAAACCTTATAAATGATGAGTTTTTGTTTGTGTTTAACATCATCATTTTTCAGATATGCAGAGCATATACACACAATTGCTGAATATTTCGAGCTTTGATCGGAAATATCTCTCAATCTAGCTGTGGTTTTTAGATCGAATTTCATATTCTTGCTTTATACATCATCCTTTATAAAAACTAACCCTTGTTTTTGAGTTTCCTCAAAGTTTTGAAAATGGCATTGCAGGGAAGCTTTTTAATTGCTAAAGTTAATCATGTTTCCATTCAGCAAATCGAAACCATTCAGGATGAGCAATTTCAGGCTTGGACACAATTTTTGAATGAACATTCATTAATTCGCTATGCTTTAGTTACACAAGTGTAGCTTAACCATGATGGATTGCGTGAACTATATTGCAGTACGGTTAACACTTTTGGACAGGACGGGTGTGCAATCACATATCGACTATTTGGTAGGTCGATTACGGTCACTGAACGAGATGTTAATCGAATTCTTCATTTTCCTATAGAAAATCTCGTTTCTGATCCTACACCTGAACAGATTGAAATGTTCTTTCGTTTTATAAGGTACCAAGATGGCAATTTCAATACTGGTAATCTTTCTAGAACGTTTCTAACCCAGTACTGGAATTTCTTCTTTCACACTCTTAACCATGTTTTTTCCTCAGATAGAACAAATCATGATCGAATACCTGAATTTATTCAAATAATAGGGTATGCGGTCGCCAATAATTTGAGGATTAATTTTGGAAAAATAGTGCTTGGTCAAATCATTTTAAAAATGAAACGCTTGGGAACATGAGATGTTCAAACTCAAAATGTCAAATGTCTATATCCAAGGTTTCTACAGCTAATATTAAATGATTTTTTGAATGATGAAGACAGGGTACGCTTGGAAAATGGTCAGAAGGTGGAATGTTCTTCCATGAAGACGAATGTAATTAATTACATAAGCAAAAAGAAATATACGGATGTGCCTACAGTCCTAACTGAATATCTAAAGACTGTCCCACTTCCGTTGTTACCAAGACTAGTGAGAGCAGGTATACGACAAGGTAATATTTCAATCCCTGCTATTCCAACCTCTGTATTCCCTATTGTGTCACAGGAAATACAGTTTCTACAGCCCCTAGTGGCCATCATACCCGACCAAGAGCAGGAAATCCCACTGACTCTAACACAGGTCGAAGAGCACATTCTACAAATGCAAACATAAACACAACAAACTCCTACACCTCAATTGTCACTTAAACGACCAGGTATTCACATTATTGAGGGAGATATTGCCTCAGCAGCACCACATAAGGAGTTAGTTACATTAGCCGCTCTACCTTATTCTAAACGGAGTAAACCCAATGAACCTGAGGTAACGACAACTGTTAGTGAAACAATTCTTTCTTATCCAATGAGTGCAAATGTAAATGAGGTTGAATTGACGGGAGCAACTATCTTGAGTTCCATTTCACGGAACATAAGAGTGGTTGATGATCTTTCTAAAGATCAAATGCCTTCACAGGCATCCGAGGTGGAATTACCTACCTCAATAACTGCTGGTGAATCTTCCATTTTACGGAAAGTTCCATCGGTAGGAGGTTCTTTTATGAACCAAGTGTCTTCACAAACGTACGAGGGAAACTTAGGTTTTGTGCCATTTAATCGATTCAAGTTTAACCTCCCAGAGGGAAAATCTCTGGATCTCTTTCGAGATTTACCACTTTTTACCAGTGGTCGGCAACTCGCTTCACGCGAGGACGGAAGCTCATGAACTTTCATTGCACCATCCGTGACCTCTGAAAAAGGGGCTAGGATGATTTCATTTGCAGGTACACATATCGGTGGAAGCTCTGGAGGAGAGTTGAGGGAAACACGAACAGAACATGTAAGTGTCACCCAAACCACTAAACCGAGTGAATATAGAGTGTTGAGTGAAACACCTGCAGAACGTACGAGTGAGAAACCTACTCAACCACATGCACCTGTAACCAGAAAGGAATACAGCAGACTCCTTACACAGGTCCAAACAATGGAGAAAGAGTTACAAAATATCTGTAAGTCCATTGCAGAAATAAAAAATTTGCAACTTATTCAACATGATGTATTCCAGGTTCAATTGAATTCCATGGCATCCCAGTTTAGTCATGCAATTCATTCCTTGGGGAAGACAGCTTCGTCTAATTTACCAACTCCACATCCTACTACTCTTGAGGATAACCCAACTGAGGGGGAGAAGGTAGATGACCAAGAAAAATCTACTAGGCGTAAGGGCAAGGAAAAGGTTGTTGACACGGAATTAACTTTATTTTGGGAAAGGAAAAGCTAATGGGAGTATTAGTGCGATGTGGAAAGCAAACAAGGCAAACTTCAAGATATGTTCAGTCTAGAGGAACAATTTGTCTTGTACTTGTTTAAATTTTAGAAATCTGGAAAGTGTATATATGATCCAGAATGCGCTTTAATATTATTTATCTTTGTATTTCATTTTTGTTTTTGTATCAGTTGAGTTATCCTCTGGGAATTTGCTTATCAAACCCTAACAATAAAATAGGGGGAGATTGTAAAGCATAATGTAATGTAATATGTAATAGAGGACATATATAACTCAACTAGGATAAAAGATAAATAATATTAACTTTATACAGGGATCATGAAATTTGAAGAACAGGCACCGACAAGGATCAATTCGCTGAAAGAAGTTCATTAACATGATCAAGCCTCAGTGACAGAATAAGATGTACAGATGATTCAGTTGAAGGGCCAAAAGATTCCATGTATTTATATATAATTTAAAGATACTGCTGCAGGCTAATCAATTGGAATGTAACGAAGGTGTGAAGATCAAGATCAGTGCTAGTCACTTGTGAACCAGACCAGTGCACTAAGTGTCAGCACATACGAGAAGGATCAGCACATTAATTCACAGAAAGAATTACCAAAGCCTATTGACGATCAAGGACAAACATAATATCTCAAGGTATTGTCAAAAATTAATTTACTCTAAAAATTAACTAAGTAACTGTTATATATTATGTTGAATGACTCATTTACTTACTTGTAACCTTTGCATTTACTTTATTCCTTTTGCTTTAATGTTAGCACTTGTAACTTGTATTGTTCATCCTATATAAAGACAACGTATAAGTCTAATATCATATACGAAAAACAAGTTACATAAATATGAAATGAGTTTCTCTCTTCCTTTGATTATTTACTCTCTCATAAGTTTTCTGTCATTACATAATTATTTTTGTATAACACGTTATCAGCACGAACAGGTGGCATTTACTCATATTGAAAAGGTATCATATCTTTCTTACATTTACAAGTACTCAAACAAGGTATAGTAAAAAAAAACACAAACAAATCTTTTCACGGATCATAATTGGATTGTTGTGATCTATATTTAAATTATAAGTGTATATATTGTTAGCGTCGCTTGCTAATGCTTTTGTAAAGAAAAACTTAAGTTTGTAAGGTATTGTTTATAGTATCTCTCAAATATATTATTACATATAAAATTAGTATTCAAAAAGAAGAAATATTTTCCCATAATCAGATATAGACATGAACTTGATTTTACTAATCTTATAAGTTGTAGTGACAATTTATAGAAATCATATTTCATTATATTATTTATTTTATTAATTAAAATTTATTTATGTATCTAAATATAGATGTGTAATTATTACTATATATATATATATATATATGTCATTAATGTAAAATAAATAAATTATAAATAGATCCTTCTTAATACATTTAAAAGCGGGGTATGTTATTTTTCCTCTTCATTAATACTGCTTTAGTTATTAGCAAGTGTTAAATTGGATATTTATACATACTGTCATATAAGTTTCTTTATGCATGTAATTTGTAATAACCGTGGACTTTATTAATAATTTTAGTGTCGAGCCTCTCCGAATAAAGATTTGGCAAATTCGATTTTTTTTTGATTTTATGAATGCGTACAAATATTTCTTTATTTTAGGACACTGCGATATGTTACCAATCATTATTGCGATGATTATAGTAATTTATTATTATTGTTATTATTATTATTATTATTATTGTGATTAGTGCTACCGAATTTGTGTTATATTTATATCATATTTTATTTATTTCAACAACATTTACAATTAGAACCTAGTGGCCCATTAGATTACAAGTTGGTGACAAGTATGCATAATATGAAATTAATTGGATTAAAAGGACTTCAAACCCAAGAGAGTTATAGCCCACTAAGAGCCCAATAGAAAATAAATATATCTAGGATTATGTGAGCCAAAAACAAAGAAAAAGAACCCACTTGTATTTTCTCTCTCGGCAAAGGAGATCAAACACACTACTCACCATATTATTTTTCCTCTCCACCATTTTTACTAAGCTATAAACCACCAAAATCCACCCATATAATTACTTGATCATACATGCAATTAGAGAACCGGATTGCTTATTAAATTCTCTACATATCGATATATAAATATTAGAAGTTTTGAGATTTTGAATTTTCGATCAAGCTTTTTAAAACCCAATTTTTCACAAGGGTATGAACTTATGCCTTAAAATCTTTTTGTCTCATGTTTATATGTGTTTGTTTTGTATTATGCTTGGAACCTCCATTCCTTTTTATTAGGGTTTATAATAATTAAATTAGGGTTTTGTAAATGTGATTATTGTGATGAATTTTTAATTGAATTTAAGTGATTTGGGTTGCTATGGGCTGAAATTGTAATTTGAGGGGTGGATTGAGGTTGCATGTTGATTCGGGAGCCACCACCGCGGCGGTAGAGGTGACCGGCGGTGGTGGGTGTTGTCGGTAAACGAGGTAGGAGGGTGGGCGGTTTGTGCGAAAAGAGAGAGACGGAGGAAGATGGAGGCATGGAGACGACGGTGAGAAGGTTCGAGAGAGAGGGGAGAGATCGAGAAGGTGAGAGCGAGAGATCGAGGGGTAGAGAGATTGTGGCAGACATTGGGAAAGAGGATGGAATCGAAGAGAGAGATAGAGCGAGAGAGAGAGAGAGAGAGAGAGAGAGAGAGAGAGAGAGAGAGAGAGAGTGTGGATAGAGAGAGAGAGATGAGGTGGGTGGCGGAGCCGCCGGCGCCGCTCCGGCGACCGGGCGGTGACCCCCGAGGGTGGTGGTGGTGCCAATTAAACTTATCATTTACAATTATAATTAGTTTTGTTAATTATAATTCATTTAAAAGAATAAAGGAGGAGTATAAAAATGGGAATATTCAATTTTTGAGTGAATAAAACGGAATTTGGACTTATTAGTGGAATATAAAAAAAGAGGAAATTAAAAATTGTGATACTAATAAAATTACAATTTTGAGAGAATTATGAACATAGAATTATGTTGATAAATTATATTTTTGTAAAAAAAAAGTGGGAATAATGGTTATGGATTTAAATTGAATAAAAATGGATTCTTGGATTATTTTATTTTGAGAATAAAATAGAGATTAATATCATGGTTTCTCTAAAAATGGATTTGATTAAATTAGAGAGTTTTAGGTAAATTATAGAGACTTGATACGAGATAATTCAATTTAGAAGTATGTTTTGATTAATTAATGGTTAGCAATTACTTAGAAATAATTAGAGACCTTTTTAGTGAGAAAAATCCCTTAAGAATAATAAAGCGAGATCTCCACGTATAACTTTATTTCGATTAATACGATATCATAAGACACGATTTATTAAAATGTATTAGGGAAACGAGTAGAGCCTCCACTCTAAGAAATATATTATTTTGTGAATAACGCGTTAATGAGATTTTAAGGAGACGAGAATATTTCAACTTATATTCTTCGAAATTTCTTGATTTTCAATGACATGATTACCGAATTATTTTGACACTACGTGATTAAATTCTTACCCGATTACTGAAATTATTTTGATAATTATTATAGAGATTCCCTTTCTGAGAATTGAGACTTTTGCTCGCGGTTAGCACTCTTTTATTTATTTGGTAGCATTTAGCGTCGAGACAGAGGCAAGTTCATTCCTACCCTAACTCTCGGAAACTTTGTATATCTGTTCGTATTATTTCAATTCTTGATTATTTTCGAGCTATCAATTATAAGATTTATTTGCCGCTCTTTATGATGCAATAATTTCTTTTGAGCATTATTTCTCGTTAAATATTACGATACTGTTAATTTAGTTTACTTGCGAATTATACTCCCTATAAGCGTAGAGATAAGTTCGTTGCTATCGGGTCGATCTCATTAATTTGAGACGACTATTATTTTGATTCAGTGAAACTAATCTCATTCGTTCGAGATAGTTAAATTCATTCTTCTAAATCGGATTTATTGTACAAATTCGACAATATTTATTGATTATCTTTTAGTTGGTTCATTGTTCGAATCAACCAATAGGAGTGTACTATTTAAATCGTTAGAGTTTTACTCATTGATCAAGTGAAAAATACTCTATTTAACGTTCATCAATTTTGAGTATTATAATCATTCGAGTGGTACTATTTGTTCATTACGACTCATTATATTTCTTTTTAAGACTATTCTCATTATTTCGAGATAGTTGCCTTTCTTGTCAAGTGTTGGCACTTTGTTCGTGTTGAAAGAGTTTGTCCTAAAATCCAATCATGTATGATGATTTAGGAAGAACTTTCTTGTACTCTTATTTGATTTCATTAATATTAATGAAAGACTTATTTGTTTTTATTACGGGCTTTATCTATTTAAAGTGTCTTAAATAAGATGTTCCATAGTTTAAGTAAAGCTTCTAGAATTATAATGAGATTTTAATAGTGAGATCTAGAAGATGATAACTCTAGACTTAAACAGTTCCCGATCATAGGATAACTAATCAGAAGTTAGTGAATCCGCAAAGATTGGTACATACTATGCTTGCTCCTTTTAGGAGGATGTCTATTCTCATAGGCATTTGTGTGGCGACACTATAGCTAGTATGTAGGTGCTTATTAGGGAATAAGTTCACTGCACATGACTCGATAAGTTGAACAACTAATGGAGTTTACTCACGTGTCGATAGTTGTTCACTGGGTGATAGTTTTACAAGTGTCCTTAGACTTGAGATCGTTAGAGTAATCTTGTATATAATGAACTGTGCTTTGGTTTAGTCCTTAGTCTCAAGGACATCCATTAGGTCTAT
This sequence comes from Kitagawia praeruptora, assembly GCA_037693485.1. Taxonomy (NCBI): domain Eukaryota; kingdom Viridiplantae; phylum Streptophyta; class Magnoliopsida; order Apiales; family Apiaceae; genus Kitagawia; species Kitagawia praeruptora. Next base: position 121,161,155 of record CM075352.1, read on the forward strand.
TCTGGGCATAGGGATTTGTGTATGGAGATAGTTAACGGTCAATAAAGGATCTACCCCTTCCAGTAAGGAAGTGAATATCCTATGTTATTCTTAGTATGCGAGTTCTGGAATCTCTGGCCAGAGTGTATGAAATTAGAAAGGAATTTCTAATTTGCATTAATATGAACTTTGCATTATGAATAAGAAATCATATGATTAAATTTGATAGGCTTGACATGAGTTCCATGCCTTGTATTTAATCGGGATATTGTAGGGTAGAAGGAATTGATTGTACGGTAACTAGTCACTGACAGGTTCTTGGTATTCTAAGCAGTGAATTCATATTATCCGGATAGTCGCGATATGTTGAGAAGCATCACTCACGATGTAGAATAAATATAATTAATCAGTTAATTATATTTAATGAATTTTAGAATTCATATAAATAATAAATAAAAAGTTTATTATTATTTATTTCTACTACCGGCTTAATAATGAACCTACAGGGTCACACCATAAAAAGATTAATTTATTGATGAAGGTATTTTGAGAGAGCAAGTTGTTTTTAATAATGATTAAAATAGTTTTAATTATTATTTAAACATTTTATAAGATAAAGTGTGGGATTTATATGTAATAATATATATGATATATTAATTATATAAAAACCTACTTGAGCCCTATATAAAGAAAGAGATGAGAACATGTTTAGTATGCAAAGTGGTTTTGTGAAAACCTAGTTGCCACCACTCCATCTTCTTCATCTCTCTCTCTCTCAAAAGGATTAAAACTCCATTTTTATAAAAGCTAAGTTTTATAAAAAGCTTCATCGAAGATTATTCTTGGTGGATACCGGTAGAGTGCTTCACACTCTGAGAAGCAACTGCTAGCAACCATAGATTATAAAGCTTCGATTTTTCAAGGTAATGTTTCGATTCCTCCGCTATTTCTGTTTTATATGATTTTCTATATGTGCGATACACGTTTTTTACGGAAATAATTGTTATTTGCGCTTCCGCTCGTCCGTAAATTCCTTCAATGGCATCAGAGCTAGGTTCTGCATGTAGAGATTCACATAAAAAATTTCAGATTTTTTTATGCATGTATGGATTTATTATGATTTTTGCAAGTTTATTTGGATTTAATTTTGAATTAATTCAAAATAATATTTGCATGAAGTTTTGACCATTGATCTGGGTTCTATAAGTGTTATGGATCGTCTAGATATTTTTTCATAATTTTGTGATGTGTAGATTATTTGTTATGAATTTTTGAAAATTGTTTTGATTAAAATTCATAAAATAATCATGCATGTGAATATTATGAAATTAAAATTTTGCACAAGGAACCCCTACTGATTTGATATTTCTGCTGCTGATGATTTTCAGAAATCATGTCCTTATGATTTTTTATTAATTTATTAATTAATTGTTAATTAATTTATTAATATTAAAATTATAAAGATAATAGTAAAAGTTATTAGAGTAGTTAAGTTACTAGTTAATTTTATCAATAAGAGACAACAGTTACAAAAGACAAAGCACTGGCGTTAGTCTCATCTGTCAACCAACGGTCGACTGATAATAAAAAAAAAAAACAAAAACTGCTGTCACTTGCTATCTCGCGCGTCTGGTACAAACTCAGGGGAGGGGTGTCACGCATTTGGGAAATGCGTGACAGGGCTATTTCGCATTACGTGCATGCGTTACAAAGTTAAACGGCTTTTAACTGTTGTAACGCATATCGTAAATGCGTTACAGCTTTCTGTCCACATTAAATTTGATTTTCTGGGAGTTTCGTAACTCCGTTTTGGGCGTGCAATATATCGTTGGATTCGTATTTCCGATACGGATCTAATGGATTGGTCAAATATTTTTTATATAATATTTTTGAAATATTTATATTACCGGAAGTGTTTTAAAGCATATTTTAATTGTTTTAAATTGCTTTTAAATGCTATGATAAATCCATACATCATTATATCAATGTGTGACATGATATTGCTTGCTTGCTTACTTATTTATTTATGTTTACATATGAGGTATATGCCTAAGTTTACCATGCGATGATAGATTTAGGTGAACTTAAATCAAAATAAGGCGTGCGCTAGAAAATCTAGAAATAGGAATCGTTTCTTGCCTTAATAATAATATTATGAATACGATCATGAGATTCTTGTGTTTGCGAAACACGTAATTAAATATGAATTTTCAATATTGAGAGAAAGGATGATTCTGTCAAAAACAGATTTCGATCTGTAAGAAAGGGGTATTAAGTGACGCCTCTTGACAATGCTCCCCCCGATCTGGGAATCATCCGATTATCGATTATTGATTTGAAATATTTAATTGAAGAAAAGAATCTCTTTATAATATGATTATGATTGTTAAATAATATTAGTTAATTAATAATGGCTGATAATTATTTATTTATGAAATAAATAATTAGTTAGCAATTTTATTAATTGATTAAATGAGATTTAATTTATTATAAAATAATTAAGATGTGATCTTAATATTATTAATTATTTATTTAATTTATGAAATTATTTCAAGGGAGACATTAATTTTCTAAAGAGTTTAGAAATAGAATTAATGATTAAAAGAGTTTTAATTATTAGTTAATAACAGAAAAATTATTTTCTAAATGGTTTAGAAATAATTTAAATGATTAAAATAGTTTTAATTATTAATTAATTGGTTAGTAATTATGATACTTTATAGAAAAATTTAGTTGAATTTTTTGTCTATAAATATATATAATTATAAACCTTTTAATAAAATCCCTCTTAATTATATCAAGTAGTAATTGGCCATTACACAACGGGCTTGTGTCGGTCATAGCCTTCCAACATGGTAGAAAGTAGTCTCATTTTTAAATCATTGTCGTTTCGTGCTACAGCCGAGGGCTTTGATTTCGAAATTAGAAATACTTGTCTATTACATAGAGATGTGTACAATGAATTAGAATCTAATGGTCGTTACGTGCTACAGCCGTGGGCCGTTGGAGACTGATTCAATTGTACGGAATGTTGGGTTAGACTTGACTTAGAATATTGAGTTTGTCGTGCCACAACCGTGACTCAATTATTCAAGAGGCTAAAGTTTTATTAGGGAATAACATGAGATGTAATTGACAAGAGTTCTCTGCCTATTGAACATCACATGGCGTTTCGTGCCACAGCCGGTGTTGTGTAATGGAATGTAGGATCCCTATTCCCACTAGCATTTTGAATGCTTATTTATTCACTTAGGGGGTTGTATAAATTAGATAAACTAGTGGGAGCCACTTATGAATAAAGACCCGATTCATATAGTGTTTTTAAAATGAAATTGAATATTTGCTAAGTGTTGTTATGTGTTTATCATTTACAGATTTACTATATACACTATGTCTGCTGCACTATCACTCCAGAGCATACTAGATGCTCACAAATTGATTGGTCCGAATTTTGCTGACTGGCTTCGAAACTTGAGAATTGTTCTCAGGGTTGAGAAGCTGGAATATGTGCTTGACTCACCTAAGCCTGCTGAACCTGCTGACGATGCACATAATGATGAACATGTTGTGTATCGTAAGTGGATAGATGATGCTAATGTTGCTTAATGTATCATGCTAGCTTCCATGAACGTTGAGCTACAGAAGCAACATGAGCTTATGGATGCTCACACTATCCTAGAGCATCTAAAAGAGTTGTATGATGTGGCAGGGAGGATAGCTCGATATGAGATATCGAATGAGCTGTTCCGCTGTAGGATGCCAGAGGGATCATCTGTGAATGACCATGTACTTAAGATGATCAATTTGATTGAACGTCTTGGACAACTTGGTTTTGTCATGGATGGGGAGCTAAGCCAAGACTTAGTCTTGCAATCGCTCCCGGATTCGTTTTCGCAGTTTGTTGTGAACTTTCACATGAATAAGTTGGACGTCAGCCTGGCTGAAATCCACAACATGCTGAAGACTGCGGAATCGAACTTTCCCTCCAAGAAGAGTTCTGTTCTTCTAATTGGTGAAGGTTCCAATCCTAAGAAAAGGAAGAAGAACCCTCCCAAGAAGAAGAAAGTAGGTGAGAGACAGCCGGTTCCACCAAAAGCTGAAGACCCCAAGAGCAAAGTTGTTTGCTTTCACTGTAACAAGGTGGGGCACTGGAAGAGGAACTACAAGGTTTACCTTGCAGAGTTGAAAAAGAAGAAGGGTAGTGAGACTACCGCTTCTGATTCAGGTATGTTCATGATTGAATTGAATATGTCATTAGATCAAATTTCTACTTGGGTATTAGATACCGCCTGTGGTTTTCACATTTACAATTCGTTGCAGGGACTAAGGAGAAGTAGGACTCTTGAGGAAGAGGAGGTGATTCTACGGATGGATAATGGAGCAAGAGTTGCTGCTGAAGCTGTAGGATCATTTGATTTACATATGCCTACGGGCAAGACTATTGTTTTAAATAATTGTTATTTTGTTCCCTCGATTGTGAGGAATATTATTTCTATTCCCATGTTAGACTTGGCTGGATTTTCGTTTGTTATTCAGAATAATAAATGTTCAATTCTGAAGAGATAACGTTCTTTATCGTAGTGGTATTTTAAATAATGGTCTGTATGTATGTGACGTAGAACATAATTTACTACAAATTGAACATACTAATAAAAGGAGAAATCGAACTTTGTTAGACATGGTTCGATTCATGATGAGCTATGCAGATCTTCCTGTATCACTTCGGGGTTATGCATTGGAAACCTCAACATATTTACCGAATAAGGTGCTTTCCAAATCTGTTCCTTAAACTCCATATGAGATATGGAAAGAAAGGAAACTGAGTCTTAAACACGTTAAGATTTGGGGATGTCCGGCTTATGTCAAGAAAGTTGACCCTGATAAGCTGGAATCTTGATCCGTAAAATGTAGGTTTGTGGGATATCCTAAAGAGACTTTAGGGTATTACTTCTACACCGATCATAGGGTTTTTGTCTCCAGACATGCTACCTTCTTAGAAAAATAGTTTATACTTGAAGGGAACAGTGGGAGCAAAATATAACTTAATGAAGTTCAAGAAGCACAAACTACTACGGTTCAAGAGGAAACACCTGTTCAGACTAAACAACCTTATGTGGCATTGTGTTGACTCAGAGAAATGGCAGAGTGCCATGAAATCCGAAATGGATTCTATGTATGCCAACCAAGTATGGACCTTGGTTGAAGTACCAGGAGATGTGAAGCTTATTGGGTGCAAATGGGTATACAAGAGAAAGATTGGAGTAGATGGCTAGGTGGAGACCTACAAGGCTAGGCTCATGGCAAAATGATTCAGACAAAGTCAAAGGATTGACTTTGATGAAACTTTTTGCATGTAGCCCTACTCAAATCAATTTGGATTTTGCTTGCGATCCATATATGGATTGAAGCAAGCTTCTCGTAGATGGAACATCTATTTTGATGAGACAATCAAAGAGTTTGATTTTATCAAAAACATAGATGAACCATGTGTTTACAAGAAGGTTAGTGGGAGCACGGTAACATTTCTTGTGTTGTATGTGGATGACATACTTCTTATAGTAAATGATATATCGATGCTACAATCAGTCAAAGTGTGGCTATCGAAGAACTTCACTATGAAGGACTTGGAAGAAGCATCCTACATTCTCGGTATGGAGATCTATAGAGATAGATCTAGAAGAATGATAGGTCTTACCCAGGGTACATACATCGAGAAAGTGCTTAAAAGGTTTAGCATGGAAAACTCCAAGAGAGGTCTCATACCGATGAGCCATGGAGTATCCTTTTCCGAGAAGATGTCTCCTAAGACACCTGAGGAAAGAGAGCGTATGAGTAAGATTCCTTATGCTTCAGCAATAGGATCTATCATGTACGCGATGTTATGTACTAGGCCTGATGTTGCTTATTCAATTAGTGTGACAAGCTGATATCAGTCCGATCCAGGTGAAGACCACTGGAAAGCAGTTAAGAACATCCTTAAGTACTTGCGAAGTACTAAGGATATTTTTCTTATTTTTGGTGGATCTGAGTTGAAAATAGAGGGTTATACTGACTCTAGTTTTCAATCAGAAAATGATGATAGCAAATCCAAGTTAGGGTACGTGTTTACCTTGAAGGGTGGAGCGATTAGTTGGAAGAGTTCCAAACAGCCTACAACGGCTGACTCAACAGCGGAAGCAGAGTTTATAGATGCAAGTGACGCTGTAAAACTATTTTGTGGCGCTTTCTTTTGATTAGGGAGATCATTGAAAGTAGAGATGTCAACATTGAGAGAGTTGACACACATAACAACATAGCAGACCCACTCACTAAGCAGCAATCTCATATTCACTTCGATCGTCATAATGAGTGAATGGGTATTAGATACCAGAGTGATTGGCTTTAGTACTAGTGGGAGATTGAAAGAGTTTGTCCTAAAATCCAATCATGTATGATGATTTAGGAAGAACTTTCTTGTACTCTTATTTGATTTCATTAATATTAATGAAAGACTTATTTGTTTTTATTACGGGCTTTATCTATTTAAAGTGTCTTAAATAAGATGTTCCATAGTTTAAGTAAAGCTTCTAGAATTATAATGAGATTGTAATAGTGAGATCTAGAAGATGATAACTCTAGACTTAAACAGTTCCCGATCATAGGATAACTAATCGGAAGTTCGTGAATCCGCAAAGATTGGTACATACTATGCTTGCTCCTTTTAGGAGGATGTCTATTCTCATAGGCATTTGTGTGGCGACACTATAGCTAGTATGTAGGTGCTTATTAGGGAATAAGTTCACTGAACATGACTCGATAAGTTGAACAACTAATGGAGTTTACTCACGTGTCGATAGTTGTTCACTGGGTGATAGTTTTACAAGTGTCCTTAGACTTGAGATCGTTAGAGTAATCTTGTATATAATGAACTGTGCTTTGGTTTAGTCCTTAGTCTCAAGGACATCCATTAGGTCTATTCTGGGCATAGGGATTTGTGTATGGAGATAGTTAACGGTCAATAAAGGATCTACCCCTTCCAGTAAGGAAGTGAATATCCTATGTTATTCTTAGTATGCGAGTTCTGGAATCTCTGGCCAGAGTGTATGAAATTAGAAAGGAATTTCTAATTTGCATTAATATGAACTTTGCATTATGAATAAGAAATCATATGATTAAATTTGATAGGCTTGACACGAGTTCCATGCCTTTTATTTAATCGGGATATTGTAGGGTAGAAGGAATTGATTGTACGGTAACTAGTCACTGATAGGTTCTTGGTATTCTAAGCAATGAATTCATATTATCCGGATAGTCGCGATATGTTGAGAAGCATCACTCACGATGTAGAATAAATATAATTAATCAGTTAATTATATTTAATGAATTTTAGAATTCATATAAATAATAAATAAAAAGTTTATTATTATTTATTTCTACTACCGGCTTAATATTGAACCTACAGGGTCACACCATAAAAAGATTAATTTATTGATGAAGGTATTTTGAGAGAGCAAGTTGTTTTTAATAATGATTAAAATAGTTTTAATTGTTATTTAAACATTTTATAAGATAAAGTGTGGGATTTATATATAATAATATATATGATATATTGATTATATAAAAACCTACTTGAGCCCTATGTAAAGAAAGAGATGAGAACATGTTTAGTATGCAAAGTGGTTTTGTGAAAACCTAGTTGCCACCACTCCATCTTCTTCATCTCTCTCTCTCAAAAGGATTAAAACTCCATTTTTATAAAAGATAAGTTTTATAAAAAGCTTCATCGAAGATTATTCTTGGTGGATACCGGTAGAGTGCTTCACACTCTGAGAAGCAACTGTGAGCAACCATAGATTATAAAGCTTTGATTTTTCAAGGTAAGGTTTCGATTCCTCCGCTATTTCTGTTTTATATGATTTTCTATATGTGCGATACACGGTTTTTACGGAAATAATTGTTATTTTCGCTTCCTCCCGTCCGTAAATTCCTTCACGTGTCAACCAATTAAAATATTTTTATTGACAGTTTACATCAATCCATTGTTCGGATTGGTGATACATTGAGTAAAACTGGCAGTCCGCCAGATCAATTAAATATTTTCCTGTGAAGTTTATCTCAAAATGTCAGTTCATTAAATGTTCGGGAATTCTGTATTCTACTGGACAATTTTGGGAAAGAGGCCCATTATAGAGAAAGAGAGACTCGTGAACCTTTTTAAGGTTACGAGAATATTTAGGCACTATGATGTCAGGGTTGATATAATCACCCACTATGATGCTAGCATTCATACTATATATTATATTTGTTGATATCGTATTTTAGCCGTGATCGGGCGAAGTGCGGTGTCATTGGAGGACTGTATTCCCGGTCGGGTAGTTGATCGCCCCGCCGAGATACCGAAAGGATGGAAGACCAGTTATTCAATTATCTTGAGTCATCAGAGCTTCACCAAATGAGTCTTTTGAGTATCTATTTTCGAGATGAGTCTTTTGAGTATCTATTTTCGAGATGAGTCTTTTGAGTACCTATTTTCGAGATGAGTCTTGAGTCAAAGTGTCAGATTTCTGATATGCATTTTCATTAAATTTAGAGTATTTCTTTCGATAAATCTTATTATATTTATATACCGAGCAAGGAGAGAATTTATTGAGCACCATAGTTGCTCACTCTTGCTTTACAACATTTGTTCAGCTGTCAAGAAAGAAAGATGTGAGACGTCCAACCAAGGATCCAGAGGCAAGGGGAAAAGCTCCAGGCTATGCTGACAAGGACTAGAATGACCAGCTGGAACCCTTTTTGCTTTTCTACCTTTATAGACTTCTACAAGATATTATTCGGAGATGTAATAATCATATTGTAATAAAGTGTGAGACCGATCTTGGATCTGTGGAGTGGGACTGTTCCGCTACGTTGTAATAAATTTTTGCTTATTATTGAGCTAACGTGTGCTGCAGGATATCGAGACAATGTGACGACCCGGGTCCCCGGTCAGGGCGGACTTGGGGGCGTTACAACGTTGGTATCAGAGCATTAGTTATATTTTTATGAAACGTACGCGTCTAGGAATATAACACGACGTGAGAGTTTAGAGATACATTACGATATTGAGATTTTAGCACTAAGTGCTTTACACCTATATATATTTATATACATATCTAGTCGATTAGAATCTGGTTGTGACCGAAACTCTTCGAACTTTTTTAGATGTCTACTTCAGGACCAGATGATTTCCGCTCAGTTAGAGATAGATCTCCTACACCTTGTCCGCACGGACCCCTAGTTACCAATTAATTTTAGATAGGATGCCTAAGTCTCTATTATCATTAAGATCGAATGATACCCTACAGAGTTTCCATATATTGTAGATGTTGTCAATACCTTTAACAGAGTCAGAGTTGGACAGCGCGAGGTACGTGCACCAGAGATGAACTTAAAGAGAAATGCAACTTTGTGTTCCAATTTTGAGGCTAAACTCTTAAACGATTTTGTGACCGACATTGGTTTTTCTAAAGATTTAATTAATCAAGGTCGAAATAGTTATCTATGATAATGTGTTTTTCGTACATCCTTTCTTAGAGATTTTCTTCCCTGACGAGCTACCGAAGTATGCAAGTGTTGCTTTTTTTCAAGAATCGATACTTGTTCCTAAGAGCTTATTTGGTGCTGGAAAATTGTTCTTTAAATGACTTCCTTAGCAATGATTATCAATAATTTGTACCATTCGAATTTACTCAGGCAATTTAATTCTATCCTGTTTGAAAAGGACCTATATTGCGTAGAGGTTGATTACCCAGCATTACGTACATTCATAAATACAAACCCTTTCATATCCCTTCATATATGTGACACCCTTTATGATACTGAGATGAACAACCCTACATATATAGGGGAAGACTATCTGTCTTTGTGATAGAGGTCTGGTGGGACGCCACCAGTTGTGCTATTGTTTGTCATGAGAGTACTAAAGGCTGGCCACCTTAGGTACTATGGTAATTATGCTAGTGACATGCAATGTACGAATGTTCGCTGATCATATTGATCTCTCAGTTAATCCTTTTACAAAAGATTCCCACTAGCAAGAGTTGATCATACCTATGTTATTGCTTCACATTATTATATTCTAAGTTATCTTTTTTAAAGTTCTAATTAAACCTGAAATGATTAGTACTTCGAAATTTCAAGAGTGTATACTGGAATTTAGGAGTGATGAAACTTCTCTTTCGAAAATAGGAATTTCAGCAAATCATGTTTGAGTACTGATCAGAAATAGACCATCGCGCTAGTGCTCCTGTGTAGATCTTCAAAACTCATAAATAGTGTTTCGTAGTCTTGTATTGAAGTTCTATGAATATGAGTTGAATAAGGAGCAAATGTTGAAACCAATTCTTTCAAAATGAGAAATGAAGCAAGGTCACTTACGGTATGTGTTAGATGATGGAAGAGTAATAATTTACATTTTCCTATCTTTTAGTTTAACTATACTAGTTAAAGGATGACGTCACTTTTGGAAGTATGGAAATTTATTGTATGAGAATTTTTATAGGATCTTGAGTTTTTTTTTTATATTGGAACTCATCGAAGATACTATGAATTAGTTTGGATTGACCTTTACCCAACAAATTAAAAGTCGAGTATTGCTATGAATGTTAATCAGATATCAATGTGGTTGATAACTACATAGTATTAGTATTTTCATTGGAATTATGACATCAAGATTTACTATATGGAATTGAATGGGAGGTGATACGCACAAGGTATAGACAAAGGTATTTAGAGTCATATCTAGTGAAATCATTTAAGAACTCAATGTGACTTATTCTATATATACATACCTAACACCTATTTCATTGCCTCCATATAACTTGTTGGTGATTCTTCCAACAATTAAATCATGTCTTGTCGGGTTTTGAAAGTTTAACCCTGAGTATGACAATAATTTTACCTATTTAAACATACCTGTCCGTTGGTACAATGTTTTAGAGAGATGTCGTTGATGTGAAATATTTGAATAACCACTCAGCCTAGATCTGAGGAAACCCTAAGTGAGAATACCTTAAGATCATGAACTAGACGTAGTTATAATTTAAACCAAAACTAAGGGTGATTCCTTGAAACTATTCTCTAATTTTCTAAAAAAAACTACGAGAAAAAATTCATCTTATTATTGAGAAACTCAATGACCATTGATTCCGAAGAAAAAATAGCATGGTTGAGAGAAATAGAGAAGATTCTTGAGATTGTTCGTGTTGAATATGATAGGAAGACCATCGTTACTATGAATATATTGAAGAATGAATTAAAGTATTAGTGAAAGGTAAATGAGAATTATTAATGCACAATGATAGTGTTGTGAGCTAAAAATAGTAAGGGGTACTTTGCTAAGTATTCAGACAATCGTACGAGGATCAAGTTCCTTAAGATTGAAGTAAAAAAGGAAATATTAGTTATAGTATTCGAAACTAAGTGAACTGGACTCTCTATATTTGTCATGACATGAAGATACCAATGAGACTGTAGCTAAATATTCTTATAAGGATTACAAGCATAAGTTAAACTAAGCCACTATTTAAGAAGATATTTATTACACCCCATCAGTTTAGAGAGTGGTAATAGAGATAAATGAGAGAGAATTATATCCCAAGGATTATAATGGTAATGAGAATGAAATTAAGAATATTTTTGGTAATAAAAGGATTGACGTTAGAATGTGACAAAGAAGCTGCTGGAATAAAGGATGTTAAATATAATTGATATAATTACTAATCAGTGTTTAAGTGATACAGTGTTAAAACAAAGTTTAAGTTGGAAGCAGTCAGAGTTTGAATAAACGCTGACGGATGGAAGCGCAAACGCTGATTACTGGAAGAGCAACAGAGTTTCTTAAACTCTGTTTGGCGGAAGCATCAATAAGTCAAACAGTATCTGAAGATTAATTGAAGATAAACATGGAAGCAATATCTTTGAAGATTGGATAGCTATCAAAGAGATTGAGTTGACTTAGAAGACGTGTAGCAATCGTAATTGATATCAATTGTATAGCTTAATTGTAGGAGTATCAATTTACGATTATATAGCAGTTGTATATTTTATAAATGAAGTTAGGTTAACCCTAGAAGGGTATCGAACATTGAAATATTGATTCATTGTAACCTAAGCAGCTCTCTGTGATATTTTACATCACTGAGAGAGGAATTATTAATTCCAAATAGTTTTTATTTAGAAAACGTGTGTTCTTGTTAATCTCTCATACAGTACTTGATTATATCTTGTGTATTCGACCTAACAAGTGGTATCAGAGCCAATCTGTTACTTTATTACAGTTTAAGATCCAAACACAATAATAATCAATGGCAGAGATTCCTCCTCCATCAGGTTCTGAGAAGGCTCCTATAATTGTGAGTCGTTATGAAACTATTAGGGTTCCTATTCTTAGGCCATCAGAATATGCAATCTGGAAGGTTAAGATGACTATGTTTTTGGAGGCTACAGATCCAGAATATCTAGACAGGATTTAAAAAGGTCCTCATATGCCTACCAAGTTATCTGTTGCTACTGCTGGACAAGAGGCTAAAACAGTTCCAATGGAGAAGAAAGATATGACTCCTGAAGATCTTTCATCTTTTGCAAAGGATGCAAAGGTTAGGCATCTACTTCATAGTGCCTTAGACAATGTTATGTCTAACAAAGTGATTAATTGCACCACTGCAAAAGAGATCTGGGATGCTCTTGAGGTTAGATGTCAAGGAACTGCTGCTATCAAGAAGAATAGAAGAAACATACTCACACAGGAGTATGAGCACTTTGAGGCTAAATCTGAAGAGACCATGACATAAACATTTGACAGATTCTGTAAACTGCTCAATGATTTGTCATTGGTAAACAAAGAATATGATCTAGAAGACTCAAATCTCAAGTTTCTTCTTTCTCTACCTGAAAAGTGGGATGTGAAAACAACCACCATAAGAGACAACTATGATCTTGCTGATACTCAGATTGATGAAATCTATGGGCTGCTCAAAACTCATGAATTAGAAATGGAGCAGAGAAACAGAAGATCAAGTAAGAAGTTAAAGTCTGTTGCTCTTAAGGTTGAGGAGAAACCTATGAAGAAGAAAGCTAAAGGAAAGGCTTTAGTCATTCATTCTGAAAGTGAATCATCAAACTCTGATGATGATTCAAACACCTCTGAATCATCTGACTCTGAGGATGATGAAGAGGAAATGAAGAAGATGGCTGTTAACACAAAATCACGCAAGCGTACGTGGTCACAAGTAATATAGATAGAAGTCAAGTTCGTTCCCACAGAGATCTGGTTATATATGGTTTTAATTCAGTGGATGTACCTATACAACAATGTATGATTATTATTCACTGCTAAGACAATTAACAAATTGGGTTTAGATTAACTAAGATTAACTAAAAACAAATTAAAAAACTAAGAATTAACTAACTAACTAGAATTTAAATCAAATTACTTTTGCAAGAGAAAACATGGAATCCTAACTTCATTAAATACTTCGCTTAGATCTGACGCCTTTAATCACTATATGCAATGGTTATGATATCTGATCGGATAACACGAAACAAGTATACGCTACTTCTCACTATACGAATACCAAACTAAACATACATCCAGAAAAGAGATAGAAGATGAGTAGACACCTATCATGTTTAGACCCTATATCTCTATAGAATTTGAAAACATAACGGTTGAAGAACAAGTTATCCATATTGATCACATAGGGCAGCATAATATCTCTATTTACGCCACAAATCATGATGTTAAAACATCAACCTATCCTATGGTAGCATGGAAAGTTCTAAATCTCAAGATCCACTCTCGCTTCACAAGAGATTAACAAATTAGATGTTCATGACGCATCTATCAATTAAGCATAGCCATACAAGGATATCAATTATACACCACACACAGATCTTTAAAGCATCAAGATACTAAAGCTCCATAAATAAATCCGTTAGAATCCCATGATAACGATTAGTTCATAATCGAACCTCTCGTCATCATGGGATTTGATGAAACCATGATAAAAACAAAGTATGAAAATATACAAATAAACCTAAGTAATTGATATGTAATCGTTCTACTCCTAATGATACAAATTACAAAGGTTGGATGTGTTTATATAGGCTCTATAATTCTTGCCCAACAAGAAAATACCCAAAATAGAGTTAAAATAGAATTTCTGCAAAATACGTTTCCTAAACTGATTCTGTTTTTAAGGAAAATTCGTAGCTGACTTTTTTTCAGTATTTCTGGACTGTTCCAGTAGTAATTGGACATCTGGACCACTTTAGAATGATAGAGAATCTCGTTATCTTCGCGTGGACTGCTTACGGGCCTCAAACGGAGTTGTAGAACTCAAGATATGACCCAAACAATAAATCAGAATTTTTCCAACGGTCGCGCGCGTGCAACCTGCGCCCATCAGTCTGTTTGTCGCGCTGCCTGCGCCCACCACGCGCAGCCTGCGCGTGGCATACCTGTCCAAGATTGTAGAAAATCTCCCAAGCTTCGCGTGGGCAGTAAGATCGCTGAAAACGGACTTCTAGAACTCCAGATATGTCCAAAACAGTGTAGACTGCGCAACCGTCTCAGAAATCCGAATTTTAATCAATTTATTCTCCAAAAATGATAGAAGCATCAACCTTAATCAACATTCTCGTAAATCTGCACAACTAAACAAAACACATCAAAACCACCACAAACTTGAGTCCAAGACAATCAATTTAAGCCGATATGGAACGCTCCAAGTGGATATAAACTCCACTTATCACACCCCCAAACTTAAATGGATGCTTGTCCTCAAGCATAAACAATTACAACTAACTAACTAACTAGTACCACTTCCGTAGGTGATCACGGTTGCATTTGGCATATGCAACAAGCCCTTTAAACCCCTAGGCAGCCCTAGTGGACGAGTAAGGTCTCGTGACGGCCTATAGCGAATGTACCCACAAAATCCAATGCAATGCAATGCATGAATGCAACTAAATGAAAATGTAAATAATCTAGTACTAATATCCTACCATACCTTCAAATCATCTCATGCCATATCAACTTAAGAATCAAAGCAAATACGCAATGTCTTGGTGTCGAAAGTGCAAGTATTCACATAGTCTACTCAATGAACATGCATAAGTTCTCACAAGTCCATGTCAAATGTAAGAATAAGTTAGTAATCATGCTAAGCCTACAAGAGTACATCTTTGAGACAAAACTCGGGATCTCATACGCAAAAACAAGCAAACACTCACAATCCACTCACAAAAGAATACTCTCTCAAGAACAAGGGTAAGTGTATCACTCAATTCCAACAAAATCATAAGCATGCTTGACATTTGGTATCAATCAACTCTTAACACAACATACATCAATGACGATAATCAAAAGGTCTTTATTTGGGTTGTAACGGGGCTAGGGACAAGGTATGTCAAATAAGCCAAATCAGGTGAAGTGTCAAAAGCTAGTAAGTACCATAATAAAACATACACAACACCCTATTTCCCCCACATAATCTATTATTCTTCCAACAAAAACACTCGAATAGTCGACTTAAGTAGGATCACCACAAACACAAATATGCTCTCATAATATTTTCCTTTTTATTAATTTTAGGAATGCGTACAAATATTTCTTTATTTTAGGACACTGCGATATCTTTCCAATCATTATTGCGATGATTATAGTAATTTATTATTATTGTTATTATTATTATTATTGTGATTAGTGCTACCGAAATTTGTGTTATATTTATATCATATTTTATTTATTTCAACAACATTTACAATTAGAACCTAGTGGCCCATTAAATTACAAGTTGGTGACAAGTATGCATAATAGGAAATTAATTGGATTAAAATGACTTCAAACCCAAGAGAGTTATAGCCCACTAAGAGCCCAATAGAAAATATATATATCTAGGATTATGTGAGCCAAAAACAAAGAAAAAGAACCCACTTGTATTTTCTCTCTCGGCAAAGGAGATCAAACACACCACTCACCATATTATTTTTCCTCTCCACCATTTTTACTAAGCTATAAACCACCAAAATCCACCCATATAATTACTTGATCATACATGAAATTAGAGAACCAGATTGCTTATTAAATTCTCTACATATCGATATATAAATATTAGAAGTTTCGAGATTTTGATTTTTCGATCAAGCTTTTTAAAATCCAATTTTTCACAAGGGTATGAACTTATGCCTTAAAATCTTTTTGTCTCATGTTTATATGTGTTTTTTTTGTATTATGCTTGAAACCCCCATTCCTTTTTATTAGGGTTTATAATAATTAAATTAGGGTTTTGTAAATGTGATTATTGTGATGAATTTTTAATTGAATTTAAGTGATTTGGGTTGCTATGGGCTGAAATTGTAATTTGAGGGGTGGATTAAGGTTGCATGTTGATTCGGGAGCCACCACCGCGGCGGTAGAGGTGACCGGCGGTGGTGGGTGTTGTCGGAAAACGAGGCAGGAGGGTGGGGGGTTTGTGCGAAAAGAGAGAGACGTAGGAAGATGGAGGCAGGGAGAGAGGGAGACGACGGTGAGAAGGTTCGAGAGAGATGGGAGAGATCGAGAAGGTGAGAGCGAGAGATCGAGGGGTAGAGAGATTGTGGCAGAGATTGGGAAAGAGGATGGAATCAAAGAGAGAGAGAGAGAGAGAGAGAGAGGGGGGGGGGGAGTGCGGATAGAGAGTGAGATGATGGTGGGTGGCGGAGCCACCGGCGCCGCTCCGGCGACCGGGCGGTGACCCCCGAGGGTCGTGGTGGTGCCAATTAAACTTATCATTTACAATTATAATTAGTTTTGTTAATTATAATTCATTTAAAAGAATAAAGGAGGAGTATTAAAATGGGAATATTCAATTTTTGAGTGAATAAAATGGAATTTGGACTTATTAGTGGAATATAAAAAAAGAGGAAATTAAAAATTGTGATACTAATAAAATTAGAATTTTGAGAGAATTATGAACATAGAATTATGTTGATAAATTATATTTTTGTAAGAAAAAAAAAAGTGGGAATAATGGTTATGGATTTAAATTGAATAAAAATGGATTCTTGGATTATTTTATTTTGAGAATAAAATAGAGATTAATATCATGGTTTCTATAAAAATGGATTTGATTAAATTAGAGAGTTTTAGATAAATTATACAGACTTGATACGAGATAATTTAATTTAGAAGTATGTTTTGATTAATTAATGGTTAGCAATTACTTAGAAATAGTTAGAGACCTTCTTAGTGAGAAAATTCCCTTAAGAATAATAAAGCGAGATTTCCACGTATAACTTTATTTCGATTAATACGATATCATAAGACACGATTTATTAAAATGTATTAGGGAAACGAGTAGAGCCTCCACTCTAAGAAATATATTATTTTGTGAATAATGCGTTAATGAGATTTTAAGGAGACGAGAATATTTCAACTTATATTCTTCAAAATTTCTTGATTTTCAATGACATGATTACCGAATTATTTTGACACTACGTGATTAAATTCTTACCCAATTACTGAAATTATTTTGATAATTATTATAGAGATTCCCTTTCCGAGAATTGAGACTTTTGCTCGCGGTTAGCACTCTTTTATTTATTTGGTAATATTTAGCGTCGAGACAGAGGCAAGTTCATTCCTACCCTAACTCTCGGAAACTTTGTATTTCTGTTCGTATTATTTCAATTCTTGATTATTTTCGAGCTATCAATTATGAGATTTATTTGCCGCTCTTTATGATGCAATAATTTCTTTTGAGCATTATTTCTCGTTAAATATTACGATACTGTTAATTTAGTTTACTTGCGAATTATACTCCCTATAAGCGTAGAGATAAGTTCGTTGCTTTGGGGTCGATCTCATTAATTCGAGACGACTATTATTCTGATTCAGTGAAACTAATCTCATTCGTTCGAGATAGTTAAATTCATTCTTCTCAATCGGATTTATTTTACAAATTCGACAATATTTATTGATTATCTTTTAGTTGGTTCATTGTTCGAATCAACCAATAGGAGTGTACTATTTAAATCGTTAGAGTTTTACTCATTGATCAAGTGAAAAATACTCTATTTAACGTTCATCAATTTTGAGTATTATAATCATTCGAGTGGTACTATTTGTTCAGTACGACTCATTATATTTCTTTTTAAGAATATTCTCATTATTTCGAGATAGTTGCCTTTCTTGTCAAGTGCTGGCACTTTGTTCGTGTCAACCAATTAAAATATGTTTATTGAGAGTTTACATCAATCCATTGTTCGGATTGGTGGTACATTGAGTAAAACTGGTAGTCCGCCAGATCAATTAAATATTTTCCTATGAAGTTTATCTCAAAATGTCAGTTCAATAAATGTTCGGGAATTCTGTATTCTACTGGTCAATTTTGGGAAAGAGGCCCATTATAGAGAAAGAGAGACTCGTGAACCGTTTTAAGGTTACGAGAATATTTAGGCACTATGATGCCAGGGTTGATATAATCACCCACTATGATGCTAGCATTCATACTATATATTATATTTGTTGATATCGTATTGTAGCCGTGATCGGGCGAAATGCGGTGTCATTGGAGGATGGTATTCCCGGTCGGATAGTTGATCGCCCCGTCGAGATACCGAAAGGATGGAAGACCAGTTATTCAATTATCTTGAGTCATCAGAGCTTCACCAAATGAGTCTTTTGAGTATCTATTTTCGAGATGAGTCTTTTGAGTATCTATTTTCGAGATGAGTCTTTTGAGTACCTATTTTCGAGATGAGTCTTGAGTCAAAGTGTCAGATTTCTGATATCCATTTTCATTTAAATTTAGAGTATTTCTTTCGATAAATCTTATTATATTTATATACCGAGCAAGGAGAGAATTTGCTGAGCACCATAGTTGCTCACTCTTGCTTTACAACATTTGTTCAGCTGTCAAGAAAGAAAGATGTGAGACGTCCAACCAAGGATCCAGAGGCAAGGGGAAAAGCTCCAGGCTATGTTGACAAGGACTAGAATGACCAGCTGGAACCCTTTTTGCTTTTCTACCTTTACAGACTTTTACAAGATATTATTCGGAGATGTAATAATCATATTGTAATAAAGTGTGAGACCGATCTTGGATCTGTGGAGTGGGACTGTTCCGCTCCGTTGTAATAAATTTTTGCTTATTATTGAGCTAACGTGTGCTGCAGGATATCGAGACAATGTGACGACCCGGGTCCCCGGTCAGGGCGGACTTGGGGGCGTTACATAATTAATTAAAATTGCACTCTTTTTAACAATTCTTTTACTATGCCTTTATAAGTTGGTTGTTATGTGTTGTTATTATTATTTATTTATTAGAGTTCATTCATGTCTAGTTCTCATATTTATGTAATCTGTTAATGTTGTTATATTAATTGTCAAACACATGCAGATTTTACGATTAGCCATTCATTTATGTTTAACCATTATATTTTATAAAGGTTAAATCTCAAAGTGGTCACTGAACTGAAGGCCATATATCATTTTACTCACTCAAGTTATCGGGGACTCATATGCATCACTAAAGTCGCGAGTAATGACAACGCCGTTAGTTTGAGTTGTTGACTGACGGAAAACGTTAGGGTTAAGTATCAAAGTGGTCACTAAAGTGAAAGCCATATATCAAAATCTTCACTCTAGTTATCAGGGTCTCTATTTCATCATTCGTCATTTTATTTTTTTCATATATGAAAGAATTACTTAAATTTCAGAGATTTGTTCGTAATTTAAAATTATATTTGTGAACTCATAACAACTTCTAGCAGTTAAAATTAATAAAATGGGTTTATTTAAAAAAATTAATAAAGTGAGAATTTTTGAAAACTAATCGGATACCCATACACTTATTTTTAGAGTATATTAATAATATTTTTTTACGAATGAAATTACGAGCTTGTAAACAATCGTATCCCTTAGATATCTATCCTTGGATAACAATAATAATATTAACAACACTCAAAAAAATAATTTACAGGCATGCAAAATGAGAATTTTCGAAAACTAACCAAAGACTACTAATATTATATTTTTACTCTTGCTGTCATCTCGTCAGCATATTTCATCCATTTTTTTAACTTGAGTGATACTACTTTTATATTTTATCACATTTTTTTAATAATTCGAATGCATATTTATAATAAAAGCTAGATTCGAATTCATTAATTATTTACTTTATTTTATACAACACAATAATGTGCATAAATTAGTTTAAATTTTGAATTATAAATAAATATGTGTATTTTGAATAATAAATAAAATGAATCTTTGTATTTTGAATTATAAATCTTTAAAAAAAATTGAATTATATTTAATTCTACTCTAGAAATATATTTATGTTAGAATAATATGTGTAACCCGTTAATTAGAATAAAGTAGGTCCATTAAAATGATTTTAAAATAAAAAATAGACCAGATTTAAAATGCACGTGTTGTGAACAACAACTCCACTTCAGTGATCATTTTGATTCATAAAGGCACTTTGAACAGTAACCCTAACCTTTTCCGTCAGTCAACAAGTCAAACTAACGGCGTTGTCATTACTCACAATTTTAGTGATGCATATGAGTCCCCAATAACTTGAGTGAGTAAAATGATATATGACATTCACTTCAGTGACCACTTTGAGACTTAACCCTATTTTATAATCATGTTCTTTTATGCATAGCTAATTGTCTCATAATTAAATGACTTTATATTATCACCTTTTATATGCATCTGAATTTCATTTTTATTATCTTATATTTTAGCAATTGCAAATGTCGAATCTTACCAAGCTCGAGTTTAACGCTCTTGATATCATGGGTAATAATTATTTGACATGGATTCTTGATGCTGAAATCTATATATATTATAATGACCGGAGATCGGAAAGTTACCAGAAACGTTTAAGGTATTTTTCTTGAATTTGCCATTTTTTTTATTTTTTTTATTAAATTTTTTCCTTGCATTAAATAGCTCTTAATGGCATATTAATTAATCATTAATTATATCTAATAAATATGTATTAAATTTATTTTATTTATTTAAGAAATTATAAAACATTATTTTGAGCATTGTAATTATTATTTTAGTATTAAGTATTAATTACATATATAATTAAGTTTATTTTTATGTAAAATGACGACTAAAAATTGTTTACATTGCATAATTTTTTATTTCCTATCGAATACCACTCCAATTTCTTTTCGGACAATTGTAGTATAGATGATCCTTAACTTTTCAAGCAATCTTTATCATTAGTGATTATGGAAATCGTAATAAATTATAGAAGCATGCATGTAATAAAAATAACACGGGTTATGACCAAACTGATTAAACTGAAAAAAAAATACATTTTTATCGGTATACTAAATCGATAAAAAAGTTATATACCTGTTGTTCAATATATTATGTCGAAATAAATTAATATTCTAATTAAATAAATTCTTATACTACAATTGAACATGTATGTTATGAGAGGGGCATCGGCTTTAAAAAGTGTTATTATATATAATATTTATAACTTTTGAACATAAAGATTACGTTTGTATTATAATTACTACTTTTTATGTTTATGATATTTTTGAGATTATAAAATTTTTAGATATATAAAGAGAATATCTTCAAACTTATAATTTATGTAAATTATTTTGAATCAAATTTTTAAAAAAAATTCTGAAGAGACCAATCAATTTTTAAAAATAATAAAAATTAATTCATCTGTTTTCAATATTTTACAATAAAAATTTGTGAACCGCGCGAAACACGAATAAGTTTCAATATCAATATCATGCTTCAATATATATTATAATAGCAGGAGACAGGAGTGGCTTGCACTCCGAAGCTTCAAAATATTTTTCTTGAATTTTCATATTTTTGATTTTTTATTAAAACAAATTTCTTGCATTTAATTAATTATTAATTATACCTATTAAATATATATTAAATACACTTTATTTCATATTTAATATAAAAGTTAAACAATTTTATTTGAACATTATTTTTATTATTATTTTGTTATAAAATATTAATGATTTATATAAAAATACTATTATTTTAAGGTAAAACAATAAAATAAAATTATTTTTATCGTCAATTCTAATCATTATCCAATATCATTGGAATTTTTTTGGTAATAATTAATAGATGATTTTAATTTTTAGATAAATTCGTAATCAATTATCGTGAGAATCATGATGAGATACATAAGTATAAATATTTTTCGATTAATATCCATAATTTAAATAAAAGTAATATCGTAGAATTTACTTTTATACATGAACAAATTACACATGGGGTGTGACCAACTCGATTAAATTGAATCAAGTTAACCCTTTTTTTGTCGATTAAATCAATAAAAAAATTAACCTTTCGTTATTTGATTATTTTGTATTGGAAAATTTAATATTCTAATTAAACACATTCTTATACTATTACTAATCAATTAATCATGCATGTATGTTATGAGACGGGAGATGGTGTTTAAAATTGTTAATTAGTTATATTTAATATTTACAAATTTTTATTATAGGAATTATGTTGACATTGTAGTTTGGTATGGAAAAAAGTAAGAGATCTTTAAGGAGTTGATATTTGCTATTTTAAACAAATTCTCACTTTCTGAGCATTAAGTAAAGTTGTTATAAAATGAGCATGTACAAATTTATTATAAAATTTAATAAAAGAATATTAGAATATGTGAGTATCACTTTGAACGTGTGTCCATAAATTTAATTTTAATGTTACAACAAAACCGTTCTTATAAAAAGCTCAGAAAAATTAATTAAAAGTAGAGAAACGGGTGTCGGATCACTCCAAAAACATGAAGCATGACTTACAATATGCATTTGAATTCCGCCTTTTTCGTCATAAAACTAAATATATCCATAAGTGAAGTCAATCACACCTCTCATCACATTTACATTATACTTCTTTTCATCATATAATCAAATTTACTAACAAATTAATTTAATAACAAATTAAGCAATCACGTCTTTTATGATGTCACCAACAATAGAAAAGATTCACAAATGTTATTTTTACTTATTCAATGTCAAACTTTGCAAATGTTTGTCAATATTGGATTTCAAAAGCATTTTTTATGCGACAAAATAGGTTCGTCAATATCTTCAAAATTATTACTATTAATATTAATATTCAAGAGTTTAATCGAAACATGTTTTTTTTTCACCTAATTCTTTTCTCTTTATTTTTTAAACATTCAAATTTAATTACATTTCACACAATTTTTAATTTATCATATCAACTTTCAAATAATAAAATTTAACAAAACAATAATATTATGTGTATAATTTTTAAAAATATTTTCATTCCGCGCGTAGCGCGGCTTTGTTACTTAGTTCATCTTAATGCTATGGGTCTTGGAGACACCATAAAAGAAGGAAATGAAAAATCTGAACAAGAAAAGGCAAAAGCCATGATATTCCTTCGTCACCATCTTCACGAAGGTTTAAAAACTGAATATTTGACTGTTAAGGATCCATCAACTCTATGGAAGGATCTAAAAGATAGATATGACCATCAGAATACATTGATACTTCCTAAGGCTCGTTATGATTGGTTGCACTTGCGTTTGCAAGATTTTAAAAGTGTAAGCGAGTATAATTCTGCAATGTTTAAGATTACTTCTCAACTGAAATTATGCGGTGAAAATATATCTGATAAAGATATGTTGGAAAAAACTTATTCCACTTTCCATGCCAATAATGTGCTCCTGCAACAGCAATATCGTGAAAGAGGCTTTAAAAAATACTCTGAACTTATTTCATGCCTACTTCTTGCTTAACAAAATAATGAGCTTTTGATGAAAAACCATCAAACACGTCCAACTGGCTCTACACCATTCCCTGAAGCGAATGTTGTGACTAGTAATGATTATGGGAAAAATAAGCAGTTTGGACGTGGGCGAGGGCATAAGCGTGGATTTGGACGTGGTCGTGGATATACTCATAGACGTGATTTTGGGCATGGTCGTGGTAAGAATCACCAAAATTTCTCAACTTTTAAAAAGAAGCCTCACTACCAGAAGTGGACAAAAAATGAGGAGAAGCCTAGGGAAATTACAATGGTTAAAAGGGTTGAAAGTACTTGCCACCGTTGTGGAATGAAAGGTCATTGGAGTCGTACCTGTCGTACCTCTAAACATCTTGTTGACCTTTATCAGGCCTCTTTGAAAAATGTTGAAACTAATTTTTCCGAAAAAAATGATCATTTGGGTATTGCGCATCTTGAAACACACCTTGGAAGTGGTGGTCAAGCTGATCCTTCGGGCCTTACTCATATGGAAGTAGGTGACTTTTTTGAGGATGGGAATATGGCGATAAACAAATCTGGTGGTGGCTATAATTAAGCCATTTATTTACTGTTTTACTCAATAAGATTTTAAATATCTCTGTTTAACTTTAATAATTGTCATAACTATTGCATAATATGTAATGTCTTTAATAAATAAAATGTTTACGATGTTATATTTCTAATATTTATTTATTTATTTTTTCTTGCGAAGAATTATGGCCAGTAGTCTCTCATCATATGCTACAAAAGATGAGGAATCGCTTTGTTTGGCGGATAGTGTAACTACGCATACAATTCTTAAAAATCAAAAATATTTTTTGTATCTCACACTGGCTAAAGCTAATGTGAATACAATATCTGGTGCATCAGATCTTATTGAAGGCTCTGGAAGAGCAAATATAGTGTTACCAAATGGAACACAATTTATCGTTAATGATGCAATGTTTTCCACCAGATCAGAAAGAAACCTTTTGAGTTTTAAGGATATACGTCGAAATGGTTATCATAAGACGGGAAATGAAAATGACAAAGAATATTTATATGTTACATCAATTATCTATGGGAGAAAGCAAATAATGGAAAAGCTCCCATCATATAAATATGGATTATATTATACCTTCATAAATCCAGTTGAATCATATTTGGTGAGAAACCAAAAATCAGTAGACCTTACAAATTTTATTATATGGCATGATCGTTTAGGCCATCTGGGTTCAACAATGATGCAAAGAATTATACAAAATTCAAATGGACATCTTCTAAAGAACAAAATTATTCCATTATCCAAAGATTTTTCATGTGCTGCTTGTTTTCAAGGAAAATTGATAACAAGACCATCTCCTGTAAAAGTTGAAATCAAATGTCCAAAGTTTTTGGAACGTATACAAGGAGATATATGTGGACCTATTAGCCCATCAAGTGGGCCATTTCAGTACTTCATGGTACTTATTGATGTATCGACACGTTGGTCGCATGTTTGTTTGCTATCCACTCGTAATGTTGCATTTGCAAGACTCCTTGCTCAAATAATTCGATTAAGGGCACAATTCCAGATCATACAATTAAGTAAATTCGAATGGATAATGCAGGAGAATTCACATCCCAATCTTTTAAAGATTATTGTATGTCGATTGGGATCACAATAGAACATCCTGTTGCTCACACACACACTCAAAATGGCCTAGCTGAATCTCTAATTTAGAGGCTAAAATTGATTGCTAGGCCTTTACTTATGAAGACGAATTTACCAAATTCTGCTTGGGGGCATGCAATATTACATGCTACATCACTCGTTCGTTTAAGACTGACTGCCTATCATAAATATTCCCCATTGCAGCTTGTACATGGTCAAGAACCAAAAATTTCTCATTTAAAAATTTTTGGGTGTGCAGTTTATGTTCCGATATCTCCTCCCCAACGAACAAAAATGGGACCCTAAAGAAGGTTAGGGGTATACGTTGGGTTTGACTCTCCCTCAATTATAAAATATTTGGAGCCAATGACTGGTGATTTATTTAAGGCAAGATATGTTGACTGTCAGTTTGATGAGACAGTTTTTCCTGCATCAGGGGGAGATAAGTCAAAATTTAAAAAGGAAGAAAGACAGGAAGTTTTGTGGAATGCAGCATCTCTATTCATTATGATCCTCGCACAAATCAATGTGAACTTGAAGTTCAAAAGATTATCCACCTACAAGAGGTTGCAAATTCATTGCCCGATTCATTTACTGATGTCAAAACAGTGACGAAGTCACATATATCGGCTATCAATGTTCCTTGTAAAATAAAAGTTCCTAATGAAGAAAATAAAGTCATGCTATCAAATGAGTCTAATGCTCAGCAAAAGCGTGGTAGACCTATTGGATCTAAGGATAAAAATCCAAGAAAATCAAGGAAATTTGATAAGCATGTTGATACATCAAATGACATCATTTCAAAAGAAATAGATTTGATCAATGAAGAGACGTCTTCAAAAGATGATCAAACACCTGAAATATATTGAGGACAATGAAGAGATCGCAATAAATTATATCATTTCAAGAAAAAGGTGGAATAGAAAAGAAATTGTCATGGATAAAATATTTGCATATGCAGCTGCACTTGACATCGGAAGAAATCGAGGATCATGAACCTAGATCGATTGATGAATGTAAAAGAAGAAATGATTGGCCAAAATGGAAAGATGCTATTGAGGCAGAATTGAAATCACTTGAAAACATGCAGGTGTAAAACCCGTTGGTTATAGATGGGTGTTTGTGCGAAAAAGAAATGAGAAAAATGAAGTTGTGAGATATAAGGCACTACGCCATAGATGGCCTATAGCAACCTTTTGGCATGGGTGTTACCACTATGGATGTTACCATAGCTATGAAAATTTTGACCTATCGCAACCTTTTGATTGTGGTGTTACCATAGGCACAAAAGTATGTTACTTTAGTTATAAAAGGTGTTACATTTGGCTAACACCATGAGGTGTGTTACCATAGAGTATTCATTAACAAATTTTTTATTTAATTTAAAATTAATGATTTAATAATTATTTGACTTTAAAAATAATTAATTTTAACAAAATCATTGAAATAATCAGTTTAAAACGTAATATTCCATCAAATAATTAAGTAATTGATTTTTCATAAATATTACATTTTGTTTATAAATTTCACATAAAAAAGGTTTTAAAATAAATTAATATCCAAACATTATTAAATTTTAACTAAATTCATTAAAAAATTTAATAAAGAAAACTAAATTTTGTATAAATTGTGAATTATTACAAAATCATGAAAATAATATATTTAACAATTATATTTTAATTCCAAGAAATTAAAATAAATTATTTAGCAAAAAAATAAATTTATAATATTTAGAAAATAAAAAAGGAGAGTACAATTCTGAGCGGCAAACTGAAAACAGTGAGCAGGCAAACTGAAAAAAGAGAGCGGCAAACAAAAATTAGAATTGGGGAAAAATTAGAGTTAGTACACTTCACTATCATTTTCTCTCAAACACTTTCAATTCACTTCACGTTCATTTCTCTCAAACACTTCTCTCGCCTCTCACAAGCAATTTAGGGTTCAATTAGGGTTCAAGCAGGTTCAATCAAAGTTTGGTTCCACGATTCAATTAGGGTTCGAGCTGGGTTTGACCTCTACGATTCATGGGCGCTGTATGTATCTCTCTCGCTCTCGCCCTCGCCCCCCCTCTCTCTCCCTCTCCCTCTCTCTCTCTCGCCCCCTCTCCCCCCTCTCTCTCCCTCTCCCTCTCCCTCTCTCTTCCTCATGTATGCGTTTGTATAAATTTCAATGTATGATACTTGTAAGAAAAATTGTTTAATTTTAACTATGTTTAGTGTTCATACATAATAATGCAAGGAGAGGAATTGGATATCTTTCTGGGAGAGCTAAGTTCTCTGTTTAATTTTATGGGCTTAAAACTTTGTAATTTAAGTTTTTATGATATTTCCAGCTTATATATTCAGTATGTCTATACACACACATCACTTCTGGGACTTGTTAGATAAGAAAAATAAGGAAAGAAAATTATAAATGCCCCCCAATATATATGAACTTGCTGACTGAACTTATTTGCATCGTGATTAATCATTATTTCTTTTCAGCTACAGTTTCTTTCACTATTGAATTCAGATTCTGCATTTAACTGTGAGATTATAAGGGACTGCTATGAAGCTTTTGCATTGTATTGCTTTGAGAGATATCTAATAGCCTGCTTAGGTATGTACATGATAACACTTGTCATGGCCTCTTCTTTATTCAACTTTGTTACTGTTTTGTGTAGAGCTAAATCAGCATATCCCCTTCAATATAGTGTGCTCTCTGGCACATGGTTCTAAAGTTATAGATATGTTAATAGCTTACAACTTAAAAATTACTTTTACATAAAAGTCATTAACAAACTTTAGGTAACAAATAACTTTTAAAAAAATGTAACCTTTTTACCAATTATTATACCCAAATCGGTGGCTGGTTGATATGATATTAGTTGGTGTCAGAGATGGACCCTGGGACATGATGAAGGACTTTGATGATAATATTCCAGTTCGAGCTTTTGATAATTTTCCAGTAAGTGATGCTGACTTTATAAATAATTTTATCGATGTCAGTTGTCACTCTCTTCGTGTTGTATATTGGTGTTTCTAGTGCTCGAGTTGAATGGCATCGCAATCTTCTATTTTAGTTTTTGAATTTTACTTGCTGGTGTTGGTGGTTTGTGTTGCAGGCAAACATCCCTGCTGCTTATCTAAGTGGCAATATGGAGTGGACTGAGCAACAGGAAATTCTTAGAGAGCTTTGTCTCGATAATTGTAGATACAAGCTGTTGTATGTCACCCCAGAGAAAGTAGCCAAGTAATTGCCTATCCCCTTTGACATTCACCCCATAGAATCATTATTGTAATCAACACTAGATTGAGGATCCACAAAACATGCATTTTTGAAGACTGATATAACAGTATAAAGAGCAGCTTTTTGTACTCATCGACTTTGTTAAAAAAGATACATCATTTAAAGATCTGTAGTGTTGCTAGGTGATTAATATACAAAATAAATTAATTTGACTGTCGGTAGTTACATTGTACTATGACTTACTTCTTTAACATGGTTGTTTAGTCATGATAACTAAATGAACTAGTTAGATGAATACTGTAATGTGGACAAGCTGACTTCTCACACTATGATATTGCGTGCTATATGATTGTGATAAATTGAACATTGATTTCAGGAGTGATGTTCTACTGCGACACTTGGAAAATCTATATTCTTGTCAATTACTTGCTAGGATTGTAATTGATGAAGCTCATTGTGTGAGCCAGTGGGGGCATGACTTTAGACCAGATTATCAGGTTATGCTTTGTGGATCTTTCAAATTTCTGTAACTGACTTATTTTTTGTTTTGGTCAACTTTAATTAGTTTAAGCCATATTACAGGGTCTTGGTATCTTAAAGCAAAAGTTCCCAGAAACACCGGTGTTGGCTTTAACTGCTATAGCCACGTCAAGTGTCAAGGAGGATGTTGCGCAGGCTCTTGGTCTTGTTGATTGCATAATTTTCCGTCAAAGTTTCAATCGCCCAAATTTACAGTAAGCTCCCTATCTAATGTCTATGATGCTAAAAGTTGCACGGACGTAAAACTTTACAATGTTGCAGGTACTCTGTAATGCCCAAGACAAAAAAATGCGTGGAAGATATTGACAGCTTCATTTAACAAAATCATCGTGATGATTGCGGAATAATTTATTGTCTTTCAGAAATGGACTGTGAGAAAGTTGCTAAAAAATTGAAGGTTTACTCTTTGTAATTCACTTTGTTTTTTTGTTCAGTCTTCTCATAGGGTCATGAAAATAATGTAAAGATATGCTAATTAATTGGTCAATTTTGAGAACTATTAGTATGCCAATATGTGTCCTCCAAAAGTAACAGAAATAATAACGATTATTAGTCATAATTTTGTAGTTGAATTATGAAGTAGCTGCTGTTTTTCCTGCAAAAGTTTGTCATTCTTTCTTAAAAAGGTTTCCTTTTTTTTTTTTATTTGGTTCATGTAAAACAATGATTTTCTACTCAACCTGTTATGAGGCACTGCCAATCTTCTACAGATCTAGCTATTGACTATTCAATCCGTTCAAAAGATTTCTTTCTACACAAAGTTTTGAAAGAGATAGAAGATCTAATTAGTGGCTTTCCCAAACACCTTAAGGTTTTGGAAAGTTGGTCACTAACATCGAAGAACCCCTTTATTAAATTTAATTTGATAGTAATTTTTAGAAGTGAAAATCCTTTTCCCTAGACACTAGTAACTTGCTGGTTCTAATCTCTACAGTCTACACGCAGGGATCAACGATAATGCTTTTAGGATATCTCAAAATAATTAGGATATTGAAATGGTTTTAGAAGGATATGAACTAATAGCTTGCTTTTATAGCCTGATGACTTTTTCTTATCCTGATTATATGAAATATTTTAATGTCTTCTGAATATGGATATAAGGTGTATGTTCTTGCTGAGAATATAAATTGCTTTAACAGCATGTACATTTTTTAAGAGTATGGGCACAAGGCAGCATTTTACCACGGTGGTGTGGATCCTTCTGAACGGGCATATGTTCAGGAACAATTGAGCAAAGATGAAATCAATATAATATGCGCAACAGTGGCATTTCGAATGGGTATCAAATATTAATCCAAGCCGAGGGCGTGGAGTCTCTTTCAGAAGATGAACTTCGTGAAGATTGTCGAGAACGAGGCATGCTTGGAATACATTCAGTGGAAGAAATGCGTCAACAGGTTTTTGAGAAAAAATTAAAGCTGCATTTTCTTCATTTGACCAGCTGCACTGCTTATTTATTGTTATATATTGCATATGAGGACAATTAGTATTCAGAGCCATTAAATTAGGGCTGTCTAGTTGCAAGGTCCAGATTTAGCAGCCAAGGTTGTGTATGTCAAGTTAATCAATGCCTGGGTACATTTTAAACGAATTTTAGTTATGCATCTCTTGTTAAAATGACACTTATAAATTGTTCCATCTGTTTATAAGTGAGTAGTTTCATTTCTCTATGTTTCTGTGTTTTGGTATGTTGTGCAGATTGCAATTTCAGCCTCCAACACGGGTGGTGCTTGGGAAAATGTCACGAAGTATATTGACACAACATGTACAGTGGAACCTCCAACTGATTCTCCTAAGCAAGTTACCAGCTGCTGTGCAACCATTAACATATAGTTTAGAGATTTACCATGTTATTAGCTCTAGTACTTGTATGTTTTAAATTTTGTTCATTAGCTAGTGTTGGTAGATATTTTTGGATGACTTGGTTGGTTTTGTACTAGATGATGTTATTGAAATAATGTAATTAAATTGGTTCTTGATTTCTTTTAATGGAAAATGTAATATTTAAATGTCATAAATTTTTTGTTATTAAAATTAGTTATAAATGATTTTAATTATGTAACACTCAATGTGTTACAATTGGTAAAAAAGGGTGTTACAATAGATTGTGGATCCCACCTAGATGTGGGCCCCACAGTTGTCCATGTGTAAAATTATATCCTCTATTGTAACACACAAACTATGTTGTTGTAGAGTGTTTAAGATGTTTCTATAGAGGTCTTTAGTAACCACATTTGCTATGTTACCTTAGGTTGTGTTTTGATGTTACCTTAGATATCTATAGTTACTGCTGAGAACCTAACACAGCTGAAGTGTTACTATAGCCCTATTTTGGCCTATGGTAACTTCAAACAGGGGTCTATGGTAACACAGTTTGGGGGTTGCTATAAGCAATCTATGGCGTAGTGAGGCGCGCCTTGTTGCACAAGGTTTTTCACAATGACCGGGAATTAATTATGAATAGACTTATTCACCGGTAATGGATGCAACAACATTTAGATTTTTACTCAGTCTATCAGTTTTAGAAGGTCTTCGAATGAATTTAATGGATGTTGTGACTGCTTACTTATATGGGTCAATTGATAATGATATTTACATGAAAATCCTTGAAGGATTAAAAATGCCTAAAGCAAGTTGTTCACAACCTCGAGAAGTGTACTCTATTAAATTACGAAGATCTTTGTACGGATTGAAACAATCGGGTCGGATGTGGTATAATCGCCTTAGTGAATATCTTTAACATAAGGGTATGTTAACAATGCGATATGTCCATGTGTCTTTATTAAAAGAACAAAAAGGGGATTTGATATCATCGCGGTTTATGTTGACGATTTAAACATCATCGGGACTCCTATTGAACTTGATGAAACAATTGAATATCTAAAGAAGGAATTTGAAATGAAAGATTTGGGTGAAACAAAACTTTGCCTTGGTCTTCAAGTTGAACATTTATCAAAAGGTATCTTTGTTCATCAAGCATCATATACTGAAAAAATCTTGAAGCGATTCATCATGGATAAATCATATCCAGTGAGTTCACCCATGGTTGTTCGTTCACTTGAAAAGAAAAAGGATCCATTTCGTCCTAAAGAATAAGGTGAAGAGCTTCTTGGTCCCGAAGTACCTTATCTCAGTGCCATTGGCGCACTAATGTATCTTTCTAATTGTACACGTCCTGATATTGCATTTTCAGTTAATTTGTTGGCAAGGCATAGTTCTGCTCCAACTCAAAGACATTGGACCGGTGTGAAACAAGTTTTAAGATATCTTCGCGGAACAATGGACATGGGTTTATTTTATTCTAAAGAATCAAAAACAGAATTAATTAGATACGATGATGCTGGATATCGATCTGATCCGCACAAAGGAAGATCTCAAACAGGTTACATATTTACATATGGTGACACTGCAATATCTTGGCGCTCCACAAAACAGACTCTAGCAGCAACTTCTTCAAACCATGCTGAGTTATTGGCCCTTCATGAAGCAAGTCGAGAATGTGTATGGCTAAGATCTCTTGTCCATCATATTCGAGAATCATGCGATCTTTTTATTAACAAAGAAAGTCCAACTATCTTGTATGAAGATAATGAGGCTTGTATCACGCAGACAAGAGAAGGCTACATCAAAGGAGATAGGACGAAACACATTGACCCAAAATTTTTCTTTACTCATGAACTTCAACAAAGAAGAGAGATTGATGTTTTTCAAATTCAATCATGTGAGAATCCAGCGGATTTATTTACTAAAGCGCTTCCTACAACTTCTTTTGAAAAATTAGTACACAAGATTGGGATGCGTAGATTTCGAGATATATAATAACCTTGATAGTCATGTTGCAATGAGGGGGAGATACATTTAATATTTGTACAACGCATGTACTCGTTTTCCTTCACTAGGGTTTTTCCCACTAGGTTTTTCCTAGTAAGGTTTTAACGAGGCATGATGTTAGTACGAGTCATCCAAGGGGGAGTGTTATATATTATGTTGAATGACTCATTTACTTACTTGTAACCTTTGCATTTACTTTATTCCTTTAGCTTTAATGTTAGCACTTGTAACTTGTATTGTTCATCCTATATAAAGCCAAAGTATAAGTCTAATATCATATACGAAAAACATGTTACATAAATATGAAATGAGTTTCTCTCTTCTTTTGATTATTTACTCTCTCATAAGTTTTCTTTCATTACATAATTATTATTATTGTATAACAGTAATAGATTAATTAATTATTTATAATAAATAATTAAATTAACCTGGTACTTGAAATATTTTCTGAGATGAATTAATTCAGCGGAATATTTGAAACAGAAGAGAGAAGCCTAAAAAAAGCAGCCAAAAATAGTAATACTACACAAGGTTACTATGCAAGATTACTATGCGCGATTACTATGCAGGTACTGTGCAAATAGTGGTTACTGTGCAAATAGTGGTACTGTGCAAATAGTGGTTACTGTGCAAATAATGATTACTGTGCAAATAGTGGTACTGTGCAAATAGTGGTTGCTGTTTAAATAGTGGATGGTGGGGCCCACGTGAAAAGAAAATTTCAGCAGACACGTTTTGGTAGGTGATGAATAGTGGTACTATTCAAAAAGTGGCTGGTGGGGCCCACGGGAGTTGTTGAAATAGTATAGCATAGTGACTTCTAAAACCTATAAATAGGCCTGTTGGATTTCATTTCAAAACACACCTCAACACACAACTTTCTCTTCTCTCTCTTCTATCTTCTCTGTGTAAAGGTGCTAGACAGTCCATCTAGTAGGAAAGCCGGCTTAGCCCGCTTTCAGGAAGTGTCGGGTAGAAGGTCCTCGTGCCTAAACTGTCCTAGGAGTGTTTTATTTTGTAGTTGATCCATAGGATTAGATTGTGTAACAAACCTCCGGGTTTTATTTATTAAAAGATATTTCCCATACAGTTGTGTTATTTCGATTCAGTATTTTTGATCTCATATCCACATCAAAAATCGAAATATTTTTTAAATAACGTATTCAACCTCCCTTCTACATTATTCCAGACCTAACAAAAATCAACTCCAATGATTTTATATGAATTTTAAAAGATTAAAATGCAGTTTAAAAATACTTTTAATGCTCCAAAAATGCAGATAAAATCCCACGAGCATATACGACATATACCAAACATCATATAATAACATAATTATGTTTCCACACATAACTTGACTTCATAAAAAAGTACTCATCATATATTTCACATAACTTCCACATTTAATAATTAATTAAATATTTAAATATCGCAAAAATTTCTAGGTCGTTATAGGTGGTGTTGGACAATCCACTAGTATGGCTGTAGTATTATTTAGATTAGTTTATATTGACTAATAAATAATACTAGTATACATTGTGTATATTGAACAAGATCAAATTTAGAATTGTTCCCTTATATTGACTAAGAAGGAGAACTAACCTTCTATGTTATTATTAATGCTTAGGTTCTTAATCCCGATATAGTAATTGACACGTGTATATTATTTACATGCTTTAATTTATATATGAAGTAATTCTTTTGAATTGTATCATTATATTTTGGGTGATGGAATTATATACATGGTGAATATTATTTATAAAAGGAATCCAAGTCCTGATAATATTCGGGTTAATGATGTCCCCTTGAAAGCTCAAAAAGATTTAATTATGTGAAACCCTGCAGGTGGATTTATTCCGGCATAATTAAATAAAGGTTGAGTGGATGATCAAGGATAAAAGATATTAATAAAATGAATTATCAGTAATTTATGTAATTAATGGACATGCGATATTTTAAACATGGAGAATTTAATAAGCAAATAATAAAGGAGCCGATTTAATTAATTAAATAAATTACCGGAATTAGGTGGGTGGTGCAATATTAATTATTTAGTGGAGTTAATTAATATTAATGATAAAGGGCTTGGCCCAAGTTATCATTAGAAGGCCGGCCTAATTTACTCCTTGATCCCTATTGCAGCCTATAAATACTCATTATGCCTCCAAGAATAAGGGTTATGAATTCTAGAGCTTGGAGGCCAAACCTTGGAGGATCGAAGACCACACTTCGTTCAAGGGAGTAAGGGAATACAAAAGAAGATCGTGGATTTGAATCGCTTGCACCGTAGCGATTAAGGTAAATCTTCTAAACCCCCTTTGTAATCAATAAACTAGTTAAACACATATCACTATGATCCAAAGAGACCAACACCCGTCTCTCTCTCCATCCATCTATCTCGCTCCCCTTTTTCTCTCTCCATCTCTCTCTCTTTCTCGATTTTCTCATACTAGATTACTTCAATTAATCCCATCTCTCTCTATCTCTCTCTATCTCTCTCTCTCTTTCTCTCTCTCTCTCTCTCTCTTAAGTTTCATTAATCCCATCTCTCTCTCTCTCTATCACTGTTTGATGCTTGATTACTTGTTGGGATATTATAACTTATATATTTTTAAACTAGACAGTGTACCAGTAGTAGTCAAGGTTCTGCAAGACCTGTAGATATAGTAATGACTTCACTGTCATGATATAACCTCTTTGCCTACAAAGTGGCATTCGAATAGATTTAGCAATTAAATTGTTGGTTTTGGAACTTGTAAGAAATTACATACTAAGCCCAAATCATCTAGCTGGTTGTGTTCATGTTGGATTGGTCTTTGTGAAAGATCATGTTGGATTGGTTATGCAAAAATCTAATTTCCCTATGTGTATATTCTGAGAAAATTATCGACAGGGATATACATGTCATTCAATCTACATCTTAAGAAAGAACCTAATGAATTAATGTCCTGTTTACATTTCGGGATTGTTTTACAGGATTGTTTAACCTGTTTTTTTAATAGGACTTTCTTCAATGTGCTAGGAGTTTGGTAGATTAAAGTCATCGAGTTGTCAAAGGTAGAGCAGTCAATGTATGGGACGGAGGCCCAAAATGTTTGCCAACTGCATATTCCTGTTTTTTTATTAGATGTTGCGAAGAAGACCTTGTTATTTGGTTTTAGAAGTTTAAAACTATGTACTTTTGGTTTTGGATGTTTAGAAAATGTACACGTTATGGATGTTTACTATTTGGATTTGGTTGATTTTAATGTTTATGATTTCCTGGAGATCTTGTTGCAGTTTTTGTTAGTTTCTGCAATTTTTTTTATATTTTTCGGAGTTTTAGGAATGCAGAGATGCACTTTTTATATTCTGTAGATTTTTGTGAATTTTTAGAGTGTTGCAGATTTATATAATGTCTGATGCATCTGTGTGCAGACTAGTTTTATTAAAATTTTCTCCGTTTTAGTCATGGAAAACAAGGTTTTAATCAGCGTTTAGAAACAGGGCTGCAAACTTAGCTTTAGATTTTATAACACCCCCAAATCTGGGGTCAGGGATTTGGAGTAGTCACGATCCATTTACTCCTTGCCTTACCTGTATTACTTGCAATGTACACAATTCGACTGCTTGTGACCCCACAATATATATCTCACACACACACAGAGGTTAGATGTTAGGCAGAATACACAAAATATAATCAAATACTGTATGAGAGATCAACAAGAACAAACTTTTAACAATTAAAAATTGTTTGGAATTAATAATTCCTCTCTCAGTGATGTAAAATATCACAGAGAGCTGCTTAGGTTACAATGAATGAATATTTCAATGTTCGATACCCTTCTAGGGTTAACCTAACTGTATTTATAAAACATACAGCTACTGTACAATCATGAATTGATACTCCTATAATTAAGCTATACAATTGATATCAATCACGATTGCTACACATCTTCTAAGTCAACTCAATCTCTTTGATAGCTATTCAATCTCCAAAGATATTGCTTCCATATTTATCTTCAATCACTGTTGACTTATAGATGCTTCTGTCAAACAGAATTTAACAAACTCTGTTGCTTCCACAAATCAGCATTTGCGCTTCCATCCGTCAGTGTTTAATCAAACTCTGATCTCTTCCAGCTTAAACTCTGCTTTAACACTGTATCACTTAAACACTGATTAGTAATTACATCAATTATATTTAACAATCTCCCCCAACTTATTCATTAGTAAAAATGCACAAGTTAATGATAATTGATGATGTCAAAACAAAATAGACAAATGCAGTGTTGAACAAGTAATCAGAGTTTAAACTACTTACTTAAACAAAATCTACAGAAAAACAAGAAATTCTTAAAGAGCATCTTTTATCAAATTGCCTCAAGATCTGGTGTCGTTCTGAGATAATCTATCAGCAACCTTCTCTCAGCATTTTCAAGTTCTCTCTGCATTATCTCCTTGATTTCCCTTAACTCAGGATCACTCTCATCAGTCTGATAGATAGCAGATCTCAGATCATAAATTTTGTTTCTTCTCATATCATTTCCCAGTCTGATAAATTTCACTTCCTCTGATTGTGAGTTGAAATCAAGAACTGTGACACCCAGATCAGTTTTCAACTTTGTAGTACCTTTCTTCATTTCAATAAGATTTCCATTCCAATCTCTGTACTTAGGAACATATCTGCTGTTGTATTTCATGCCTCTAGTTACCAAGTTATGAAGCATCTTCTGTCTAAGCACATTTGCAACTGACTCAGTTCTTCGATTCCTCACTTTGAAAAGATATAGAACATGTTCTAATTCTTCCCAGTACTTCAAATCAAGATCAAACTCACCAATCTTGTATACTATTCCATCAGACATAAAATATAAGAGAAAATCTTTTTCTAAACTCTTCTGATAGACCAACTGTACTGACTCCAGTCTGTCTAAGCTTTTTTGAGTTACACCATGACCTGGAATAGCCAGTGAGGAAGGATCTCTAGGACCAGTTTGTTGCCTTGAATCTTTATGTGAGCCCAGACTAGCTTTATTTCTTCCAATCTTTCCTGTTAAACCTTTTCCATCAGAAAAATCCATAGGACCTCCAGTCTCCGGAGTTTGTTCAAAAACTGAGGTTTTTCCAAAAACTGATTGTAATGTAGAAGATAAAGAGTTCTGCACAACTCGTGTAGCAACAGAGGTTGTGTTTTCTTTCTTCTGTACAACTTGTGTAGTAACAGAGGTTGTCTTGACTTCTTAGAATCTCTTTCTTCTTCCACAGCTTTACCTTTCAGTTTCAACTTAACTTCTGTTTCTATTGGCTTTCTGGATACTTGCATCCTCTGATCAGCACCAATATTCTCTTCAATCGTAATGCCTTTAAGAACAGGCTTAGCAGCTTTTACATTTTTCTTCAACTTGCCAGACTTCAAATCCTTCTTATGTTCTGCTTGTAAACTCTTTTTCTCAGCTTGAATGTCTGCAAGAGTAACTCCCTCTTCATTTTCTTCAAGGAACAACTTAACAGCCAATTCCTCATCAATCTGTGGATTTGAAGATAAAACCAAACTCTGAGTTTTGGAAGTACCCTGAATATCAGTGTTTACAGCATCAGACTTTGATTTAGAAGTGTTGCCAGTTTGGAAACTCTTATCAGTTGCCCTTGACCTTAGATTCCTCTAACTTCTTGCTCCTCCATCTCCTGCATCATCCTTCTGAGTCAGAGTTTGAGACTGCCTGTATTTAGTCTTAGCATATCTCTCCCCCTTTTTGGCATCATCAGGAATCAGAATTGAAGTAATTAGCTCCAAGGAGGTAGCAATAGAATCAACTTTTCCAGAAAAGACATTTTGATTTTGTTCAATTTTGTTCAGTCTATCAAACATTTCAGCTTGAGCTTTAGAAAATTTTGAAATTTTGAGTTTAGTATCAAACTCCAGAGTCATATCTTTAGCTTTCAGGTCAGTTGTCAGATCAGTAACTGCCTTCTGACAATCATCAAGTCTGATATCCAGTGTTTTGACATGCACCACTGTGGCCTTCAAACAAGAAAGAATGTCTGGATTTGAAATTGCGATAGCAGCTTGTTTCACAAACTTCGCTGCTCTCTCTCTAGGAAATATACAATCCTCCTTATGCCAGTTTTCAGAAAATTTAGCAAAGAATTCTACTTCAACTTCATGTGATATAGAAGGCTGAGTGAAAGGTGTATGCTTTGCATCAGTTTGCACAGGAGCACTTTGAAAAGAATCAGAGTCTCCATTTTCTTCAGCTTCAACTTCAACATTAGCATCTGGAACTGAATAAGTGTGAAGCACCTCAGCATTCTCTGCAACACTATCAATGTTTATAACAGGCTCAGCTGTATGCAGTTCAACATTCTCTGTAACAGCTTCTACAGTCTCTTCAACACATTCAGTATTCTCTACAAACTCAACAACTACCTCTGCAACGTCTTCAACATGCTCAGCAGGTTGCTCTTCAGACTCAACAGTCTTATCAACAGCTTCAGCCAGAGTATCAGAGATTACATCCTTAGTTGCCGTTTCAACTTCTTCACCATGTTCAGAACCCTGGTGAGCATCAGAGAATGTATCAGTGTGAGAAGCCACTGTTTCATCAAGAAGTACAGTAGGCTGATCAACTGCACCAGTTTCTTCAGAGTGAACAGGAAGAGAGGAAGTAGGAATATCAACAGGATCAGAAAATGGCATGATAGGATTAGCAAAATCATCCAAAGAAAGAAAACCATCTCTGTTGTCCTCATCCAATGGCATATGTATTGGTGATTGCACAACCTCTTCTTCAGTGTTTATCTCAACAGCAGGTATTTCTGTAGAAGGAACCTCTGGAGCTTCAATATTCATCTCTTCATCAGAATCAGAGATTACCAATTTCCTTAACTTCCTTTTTTTGTAGGTTTGCACCTCAACAGCTACCTCTTCTTCATCAGAAGATGACTCTTCTTCAATAACAGAGGATGATGGAGACCTATTAGCTCTCTCCTTCTTCTCTTTTCTGGCCCTCTTAGCCCTTGCCAAGCTATGCCTGGAATTGTGATCAGTGTTTAGAGAAGGTTGTTCAGGCTGTTGAGGTTCTTGTGGTTGATTTATAAAGTTCTGTAAAGCAAGAGGGTAAACCAGAGCAGGAACATCCTTGTTAACATCCTTATTTATCAAGTTAGAGAAAATTCTCTTATTGACCTTAAATGGCCGAATCACATCAGCAATTTCAACATTTGGCACACAAGCAATAAACAGCATTTGACAGAATCTAGCAAAATACACAGTTCTAGATGCTGACAACCTATCACCTAAGTTCATCAACACAAGTCTTCCAAAATCAAAATTACTACCATAGAGAAGAGAATACCCGATTTGAAGACTATCAATAGGAATTACATCCCAGTTGGTGACTTTGTTCCCAAAAGCCCTTGTAATACAGTCGAAGAAGAAACTCCATTTTTTTCTCAACTGTGGCCTTTTCACTGATCCAAGTCTAGCCAAAGACCCTGAATATCCAATCTGCTACAGCATCTCTCGAAGATTCTTTTCAGAAACAGCAGCATACGAAGTATGAATGTCAAAGTCCATGGTTTCTCTGACTATATCTGGAGTGATAACATAGTCAGTTTCGTCATACGTGAAAATAATAGATGGAGTCCCATTCTCTCCACCATCATCATAAATAGAGTTTTGCCAAAAGGAGGCAATTTGTGATTCAGACAGCGTTTGGGGTTCAACCAAAGCTTTACCAATCTCTGAATCGCGTAAGAAACTCTGCATCAAATGAAAAGCATCTAGAGCGTTTTCATTGTTTAAAGGAGCTGCATAATTGTTAGAAACAAACAAGAGACCAAGAGTATTGAAAGGTTTGGTTGCCATTAGAACAATATGAGAAGAAATACGAAGAAAATGATATGAGTGAAATATGTTTGATGAAATTTTCAAGTGAAAAATAGAATATGATGTAACTGTGAGTAAAAAAAATGAGTGAGTGAATGTGTATGAGTGAATATGAAGAGAAAAGTTAAACTCAAACATTTTAGCAGTAAAACACGCAACCAGTTACCATGTGTAGTGGGACACGATCATTGAAAAATGTGTGATTGGGACAAGTGTCACATAATTAACGAAATAGACGTGCATGATCAGTAATTACAACCAACATTACTGCTACTTTCTCTCTCTAATTACTAACACAATTAAACACTTTGACACTTATCAACAGCTGTCAAAAACTCATTTTACCCTAAATTTGAAATCATCTGAAATAAAATATACCTTAGAGTATTTAGACAAAATCAATCAGCGTTTGTCAATTCTCCAACTTTGTTAATGTACCCTTTCAAAAACTGCACAGATGTGAATATTTGTGTGTGGATAGCAGAGTTTACAGATCCAATTTTTAGAGCATCTAATATTTCATAATATCCAGAACTCTATAGTAGCCTATATACAGAACTCTGTTTTAATCTATTTCCCTTGATGTCCAGAATATTCCAAGTAAGCACATAGTCTATAAAGACAAAAATATCAAGAAATAAATATCAATGCATCATTCAGTGATTACCATGCCATGAATACAAGAACTCACAGATCTCTCAAGTCACACAAGTGTTTAAGTGAAGTGTTTACACTCAAGTTCAATCAGTAAAAGCAGATGCTACCATATACTTGGTTGTCCACCAAATTTACACTACTTTGAATACATGTATGCACAAATCAAAAGGACTTTGTTCAGGGTTGTAATGTGGTTAAACAAAATAAAATGAAAAGAAAAAAAAATTGATAACTGAACAGTATTAATAGAGCAAAGTGTCCAGTTGTACTGCAAATACATAACTGTATATGATAATCAGTATATATACCCTTTTTTTTCTTTTTTTTATCCACTAAATGAACTTTCCTTTACAAATAAATTCCCAACAATTTGCACATCAATCCCCAAATAAAATCAGACTGTTCTTGAACAATCAGAGTTTAAAAAAAATAAAATAAAAAGGCTCAAAGGGGTTCACTAAGGGTTTGAAAATTTATTGACAGTGTTTGGTTAAATGTGGTAAATCCTAGTGCCTTTATCATTTTCTGTTAGATATAATTGATGTGATTTAATGTCAGTGTTTAAGTGTTACAGGTAAAAGAGTTTAACTTGTTATTGAAAGCAGTCGTAGCAGAGTTTGAACATACGCTGATAGCTGGAAGCGCAAACGCTGACAGAAGAAAGCGTAAACACTGCTAACTGAACACAAGGAAGCGCAAACACTGCTGGCTAGGAGAGCAACAGAGTTTGCTAAAGTCTGTCTACTGGAAGCGTCTACAAGTCAACAGAGTTTGAAGATTAATTCAAGATTAAGATGGAAGCAATATCTTTGAAGATTGGATAGATGTCAAAGAGATTGAGTTGACTTAGAAGACGTGTAGCAATCGTAATTGATATCAATTGTATAGCTTAATTTTAGGAGAATCAATTAATGATTGTATGTAGCTGTATATCTTATAAATACAGTTAGGTTAACCCTAGAAGGGTATCCATCGTGAACGAATATCATTCATTGTAACCTAAGCAGCTCTCTATGATATTTTACATCACTGAGGGAGGAATTATTAATTCCAAACAGTTTTAAGTGCTGAAACGTGTATTCTTGTTATTTACTCATACAGTACTTGATTATATATTGTGTATTCG
Organism: Kitagawia praeruptora; assembly: GCA_037693485.1. Lineage (NCBI taxonomy): Eukaryota > Viridiplantae > Streptophyta > Magnoliopsida > Apiales > Apiaceae > Kitagawia > Kitagawia praeruptora. Next base: position 121,203,819 of record CM075352.1, read on the forward strand.
ACCTAACAAGTGGTATCAGAGACAATCTGTTACTTTATTACAGTTAAAGATCCAAAACACAATAGTAATCAATGGCAGAGATTCCTCCTCCATCAGGTTCTGATAAAGCACCTACTACTGTTAGTAGGTATGAAACGATTAGGGTTCCAATACTCAAGCCATCAGAATATGCAATCTGGAAAGTAAAGATGACCATGTTTCTGGAAGCCACAGATCCAGAATATCTTGATAGAATTTATGAAGGTCCTCATAAACCTACAAAGTTAACTGATGCTGCTGCTGGTGAGGAATCAAAGGTGGTTCCTAAGGAAAAGAAAGATCTAACTGCTGAGGATCTTTCATCTATTGCTAAGGATGCCAAGGTAAGGCACTTACTTCACAGTGCTCTTGACAATGTTATGTCTAACAAAGTGATTAACTGCACAACCGCAAAGGAAATTTGGGATGCACTTGAGGTTAGATGTCAAGGAACTGCTGCAATTAAGAAGAATAGGAGGAACATACTCACACAGGAGTATGAGCATTTTGAGGCAAAGTCTGAAGAAACCATGACAGAAACATTTGACAGATTCTGTAAACTGCTCAATGATCTATCATTGGTTAACAAAGAATATGATCTGGAAGACTCGAATCTCAAGTTTCTTCTCTCTCTTCCTGAAAAGTGGGATGTGAAAGCAACCACTATAAGAGACAACTATGATCTTGCTGATACTGAGATTGATGAAATCTATGGACTTCTCAAGACTCGAATTGGAAATGGAGCAGAGAAATAGAATTTCAAGCAGGAAGTCAAAGTTTTTTGCTCTGAAAGTTGAAGAAAAATCTTCAAAGAAAGAAGCATCAAGGAAGAAGGCAAAAGGAAAAGCCTTGGTCATCCATTCAGAAAGTGAGTCATCAAACACTGATGTTGACTCAAACGCAGATGGATCATCTGATTCTGAAGATGATGAAGAGATGATGCAAATGGCTGCATTGATGGTAAAGACCTTCAAGAAGATGGGATTCAAGAACTTCAAGAAGGGAAAGAGATTCTCCAAGGATTACTCAAAGTCTGACAAGAAAAATTTTAGAAAATCTGAGGGAAAGGACTTCAAATCTGGTAAGAAAGATAAGTCTGAGATTCAATGCTACAAGTGTAAGGAGATGGGTCACTATGCTCCTGAGTGCAAAAAGGGTAAAACTGAAAAGGCACTCTACACCAAAGGCAGAGACTGGGCAGACAGCTCAGATTCAGATGAGGAGGTGAACTATGCACTCATGGCTTCTACTCAGAATGAAGATTCTGAACTAAAGGTACCTCCAACTACCTATGCTTATAAATTAAAATACTGATAATATAACTGAATTGAGAATTTATCTTAAAGCATTACATATCAGTTATAGGGATCAGACTTTAGAAAATGAGAGAATCAAGAATGAGTGCTCTCAACTCAAAGAAAGAAATAAACTTGTTGAGGAACAACTTGAAAACATGAATAAAATTCAGAAAGAGAGAGATGATGCTGTGTTTATAGAACAGGAGTTGCTAGGTAAGTATAAGCAACTAGAATCTGAATTGGAGGATGCAAAGCACATTATTAAAACTTGGACACACTCTGGAAAAGACACTCAAGAGGTTTTTCAATCAGACACAGTAGGTCTAGGTTATTCTGAGGATGATGTGCTTAGGTTTCAGAATACAGTCAAGATTAGACCACCTCTTTCTTCTAAGAAATTTGGAACATTTGTTCATGGTACTGTTAAAACTGAACATGGAGCTGTTGATCATGAGCCAGTAAAAACCTGTGTCAAACAGGTTAATATTGGTTCAATGACAGATAAACAACTTAAGCATAAGCTTAAAGAAATAAAATCTGTCAACAAACAGAGAATGCCTAGGAAAAACAGAAATGGAAAGGTAGGCATAACATCAGGAATTAAGCCAATGCTTGCTACATTTGCACCTAGAAAAACTTGTCATAATTGTGGTAGCACTAATCATCTTGCTAGTTTTTGCAGGAAGAACAAAGACATTAATTCTTTACCCTCCAAATCTGGAGTGAAAAAGGATAATGTCAAACCAAGACCACAAGCTCTGTGCAAACATTGTGGAAGTAGTTGGCACTCAATTTATACTTGCAAGAATTATCATGCTATTTATCATAATTATTATGAACTGAAACCTAATTTGAAATGGGTTAAAGTTGATTCTGCAAGTACTAAGAATGAAAATGTTAGTTTAAACTCTGATAATGACAAATCCGCTGCAAAAACTAACAGATTCAATAAAGCAAAAGGATCCAAGCAAGTCTGGATCCTTAAAACTAACAATCAGTGATTGTTTGTGATTGCAGGGCACCAGGGAAAGTACCCTAGTCGTGGACAGTGGATGTTCAGGACACATGACTGGAAATAAAACCCTGCTATTAGAGTATGAGGAGAAGGCTGGCCCAAAAATTTCCTATGGAGATGGCAACATAGGACAGACTCTGGGATATGGAAATATTAATCTTGGAAGTGTCATCATCACAAATGTAGCTCTGGTTCCAGGACTCAAGCATGATCTGCTTTCTGTGAGTCAAATCTGTGACAGAGGATATCATGTAGATTTTCAGCCTGAATATTGTCAAGTCATCAGTAAATCTACAGGGAAAGTTGCTCTAGTTGGAAACAGAAACAATAACATCTATGAAATAAAATTGTCAACAAACTCTGATGGCAAAGCAGTGTGTCTGTCAACAAGAATGTCCAGTGAAGAGAGTTGGAAGTGGCACAAGAAACTCTCTCATTTGAACCTGAACAACATCAATGAGCTAATAAAGAATGATCTTGTAAGAGGACTACCAAAGTCTTTGTTGAATGTAGAAGGCCTGTGTGATTCTTGTCAAAAGGCCAAACAGAGAAAAGCCTCTTTCAAAAGCAAATCTGAGTCTTCAATTGTTGATCCTTATCATCTTCTACATGTTGATCTTTTTGGACCAGTTAATGTTATGTCTCTTGGAAAGAAGAAATATGCTCTAGTCATTGTTGATGAATACACCAGGTACACATGGGTGTATTTTTTAGCAAAGAAGGATGAAACTGCATTAACACTGGCAGAACATATATTGCAACTGGACAAAGGGTCAAAGAATCAAGTGAAGATTATCAGAAGTGACAATGGAACTGAATTTAGGAATTCAACAATGGAAGAATTTTGCAAGAACAAAGGAATTAAACAAGAGTTTTCTGCACCTGGCACTCCACAACAAAATGGTGTAGTTGAAAGGAAGAACAGAACTTTGATAGAAGCTGCCAGAACTATGCTTGATGAAGCAAAATTACCAACCTATTTCTGGGCAGAAGCTGTTCAAACAGCTTGTTTCACTCAGAATGCCACTCTGATAAATAAGCATGGAAAAACACCATATGAAATGGTGAGAAAAAAGAAGCCAAACCTGAAATATTTTCATATTTTTGGGTGCAAATGCTTTGTGCTGAAAACTCATCCTGAACAGTTGACCAAATTTGATTTGAAGGCAGATGAAGGAATTTTTGTTGGCTATCCACTGTCAACTAAAGCATTCAGAGTTTATAATCTGAGAACTAGAGTGATCATGGAATCTATTCATGTGTCTTTTGATGACAAGAAAATAACTGGACTTGAAGATGTAGATGAACATGATCAATTGCACTTCGAAAATGAAGATTTAATCTCTGATGAACTAAACTCTGATGAGTCTGATCTGTCAAAATCTGAACCTCTACTGGTAAATACTGAAGAGACTTTTCAGCCAGAAACAAGAGAAGAACCAGTTGAGGGGGAGCATGAAGAAACTCATCAAAGTGATAACTCAAATTCTGATAATGACTCAGCTGAAAATTCTGAATCAAACTCTGGTGACTCAAACTCTGAAAGTCAAAAATCTAACAGTTCACACACTGAGCAGTCACATTCAGGGGGAGCCTCAGAGAATGAAGAAAGATATCAAGAAAATCAGGAGAACATGGATCGAGGGGGAGGATCCAACTTTGAAAGAAGTCAATTGCCTTCAGCTAGGAAATGGACCAAATCTCACACACCTGATTTAATCATTGGTGATCCAGATGTAAGAGTAAGGACAAGAAGTGCAACAACAAATGAATGTCTGTTTCATGCATTCTTGTCACAAAATGAACCAAAGAAAGTTGAAGAAGCTCTTAAAGATGCTGACTGGATAACAGCAATGCAAGAAGAGTTAAATGAATTTGAAAGAAATGAAGTGTGGACACTAGTACCAAGACCAAAGAACAGGTCTATTGTTGGTACTAAGTGGGTTTTTAGAAACAAAACTGACAGTGAAGGGGTTGTTACAAGAAACAAAGCCAGACTTGTGGCAAAAGGCTATTCACAGCAAGAGGGGATAGATTATGATGAGACTTTTGCACCAGTTGCCAGATTGGAGGCAATAAGGATGTTTCTTGCTTATGCTTCTCACAAGAAATTCAAGGTTTTTCAAATGGATGTGAAAAGTGCTTTTCTAAATGGAAAACTTGAAGAAGAAGTGTTTGTTGAACAACCATCTGGTTTTGTAGATCCAAAATATCCTGACCATGTCTACAGGCTAGACAAGGCACTTTATGGACTTAAGCGGGCACCGAGAGCATGGTATGAAACCCTAGCTCAGTTTCTTTTAGAAAGTGGATTCAACAGAGGTACAATTGATAAAACTCTGTTTTATTTCAAATCTGGAAGTGACTTACTTTTAGTTCAGATATATGTTGATGATATCATTTTTGGATCTACTAATGATAAACTCTGTAAGAAGTTTGCCAAGCTCATGCAGTCCAGATATCAAATGAGTATGATGGGAGAGCTAAGTTATTTTCTAGGCTTACAGGTGAAGCAAACAGATGATGGAATTTTTATCAATCAAGCAAAATATACCAGAAATCTTCTCAAGAAATTTGGCATGCTTGACTGTTCATCTGCAACAACTCTCATGGCAACTGCAACTAAATTGGACAAAGATACAGGGTCATCAGTAGATATGACAAGTTACAGAGGAATGATTGGCTCTCTTCTCTATCTAACAGCATGTAGACCTGATATCATGTATGCAACATGTCTGTGTGCAAGGTTTCAGGCAGATCCAAGAGAACCACATTTAACAGCTGTGAAGAGGATTTTCAAGTATCTCAAGGGAACTGTAACTTTAGGGCTGTGGTACCCAAGAGAATCAGATTTCAAACTACTTGGTTACTCTGATGCAGACTTTGCAGGCTGTAAGATTGACAGAAAAAGCACAAGTGGAAGTTGTCAATTTCTTGGTGACAGACTTGTTTCTTGGTACAGCAAGAAACAGAAATCAATATCCACATCTACAGCTGAAGCAGAGTATATTGCTGCTGGTAGCTGCTGTGCACAGATTCTATGGATGAAGAATCAACTGCTGGATTATGGATTGAGGTATAGCAAAATACCTATTTTCTGTGATAACCAGACTGCTATTGCAATGACAGGTAATCCAATACAACACTCAATGACCAAGCACATCAGCAAAAGGTATCACTTTATCAGAGAGCATGTAGAGGAAGGCAACATTGAGCTTCACTTTGTGTCTACAGATCAACAACTTGCAGATGTCTTCACCAAGCCTTTGAGTGAAGCAGCATTTACAAGGCTGGTCAATGAACTAGGAATGGTCTCTGGTTTTGACTAAACATGTTGGTTAGACTCAAAATTTTCTCATAAAATGTTGCTCATATTTCTGTGAATTGTTAAGTGTTATGTGAACCTTGTTGTTTAAACTCTGTTATGCAGACTCTGTTCACATGTTTCTGATCTCACACTGTTAAACTCTGTCAGCATGTTTGTCTGTCATACTTTGTTAATATGTTTGATAAACTCTGTGAATTCTGAATTGATTTTTGTTTGAATGAAAACACCAATGAAGAAAAATGTATGAAGCATGATTCTCAGTGAATAAATCAAGATTCTTTCTGAGTCACTGTGATCTAATCAGAAATTGTGCAGTAAGTTAACACAGCATGATACTGTTTCATATTTAGAGCATCTCTTAGTTTATTTGGTCCTAAACTCTGAATCTATGAATACTGTGTGAATTGCCTCTCATGAATAACTTCTGATATTGATGATCTCTAAACTCTGATCAGTAACACTCTATTTCAAAGACATACATAGTTCTTGATGATTCCTTGTTTGTACTTGTGAAAATTTTAAAACTTGAGATGTGTCATTGTTTAGTTTGGTGAGAAACAATTCATGTCTGCACCCTGTGAGATTTTGAGCCAAATAAGTGATTGATACATTTTATATCAATCAGATTTTATTGATGTGTGATGTTCATCGGTGAGTATGTTGCTCTAGAACTTGTATTAAATCATTTTGAGACTACATGATATGTGTGTGCATGAAAATGATAAAGGCACTAGGATTTACCATCTTTCTTCAAACACTGTTCATAAATACCACCCTTAGTAAACCCCTTTGAGCCTAATTAACTACTCATTTTTCTTAAACTCTGACGTATTAAGAGCAGTTATATTATTTTGGAAAATCAAATGCAAGCAGGTGAGTGTTTCTCAAGAAAAAGGAAAGTTTACTCAGTATATATATAAAAAAAAGGGTATATATATACTGATCATCTTGTACAAATATGTACTAACAGTGTGACTGAACACTTTGGTCTGTTAAATTGTTCAGTCTGAAATTCATTCATTTTTAAAAAAAAAAACATCTCTTCTCACCTGTTTGAACTTACTAAATTATAACCCTGAATAAAGTCCTTTTGATTTGTGCATATATGTAATCAAAGTAGTGTAGATTTGGTGGAAATTCAAGCCTATGGAAGTATCTGCTTTTACTGATTGAATTTGAGAGAAAACACTTCATCTAAACACTTGTGTGCTTTGAGAGTTTGTGAGGAAATCCTTGACATGTAACTCACTGAATGATGCTTTGATGCCTATCTCCTGATCTTTTTGTCTATAATGACTGTGTGCTTACTTGGATAATCATGAACATCAATGGGAATAGGGTTATTCAGATTTCTGTATTTAAGGAACTAAAGAGTTTAGCATTCATCACATACTCCGTGTTTAATATGAGAGTTTGTGCATTCAGTGTTTATTGATTTGATTTATGGATTTTATGAAATATTAGATGCTATAAAAATTGATTTGGTAACCTCTGCTACACACACACAAAATATTCACGACTGTGCATTTCTGAAAGAGTTTTAGTGATAAAGTTTGAAAATTTGATAAACACTGATGGATTGTGTTCCGTACTCTAAGGTAAATTTTCATTAAGGTAATTTGAAAATTTTGGAGTAAATAGAGTGTTTGACAACTGTTAATGAGTGTATTTTGTGGTAAAGTGTCTTGATAATAGGAAAGACAGCAGTAATAATGGCTTTTACTGCACGTGATTAAGTGATTCGCTGCATGTTTGACACGTGTCCCACTTTCACCCACTCACTTATCATTATGTACCACTTTCACACTATTCTAGGAACAGTTGCGTGTCTTCAATGTAAAAACGATTGAGTTTTATTTTTTTTACTACTCAATTCACTTTTTGTTCCTATCACTTCACATCCACTCATATTTACTTTACCACAAACACAGTCCTCCTTTATTTTTCACTTTGACATTTTCACAAACACCTTTCTTACAAATCACTTTCACAGTCAATTTTTGCTTATTTCTTGATCTAATGGCATCAAAACCTTTTACTTCGTTTGGTCTTCGTTTTGTGCCTAACAATTTTGCAGCTCTACTTGAGAACGACCGTGCTCCTGAAGCGTTTCACCTTATGCAAAATTTTCTTCGTGACTCTGAGATTGGGCAAGCGTTGATTGAATCTGCTATTCTATCTGCCTCTCAGATTGTCACTTTCTGGCAAAACTCAAGGTATATAGATGGAGGAGAGAATGGGACTCCGTCTATCATCTTCACTCATGATGAACAAGAGTTTGTGATAACTCCACAAACTGTTCGAGAGACCTTGGACTTCGACACACACACATCGTATGCTATTGTTTCTGAACAGAATCTAAGAGAAATGTTAACAGAGATTGGGTACATAGGATCTCTTGCAAAGCTGGGCAGTGTGAGAAGGCCGAATCTTAGAAAGGAATGGAATTTCTTCTTCGACTGTATCACCAGGACGTTCCAGAAGAAAGTCACCAACTGGGATGCCATTCCAATGGATAGTCTGCAAATTGGGTATTCTCTACTCTATGGCAGTAATTTTGATTATGGTCGATATGTGCTAATGAACTTAGGTGATAAATTGTCAGAGTCTAGTACAGTCTACTTTGCTAGATTTTGTCAGCTTTTGTTCAATGCTTGTGTACCTGGGTTAGAAGTTGATGCAGCTGATGTGATTCAACCTTTTAGAGTCAATAAGAGAATATTCTCTGATATGACTAATAAAGATGTTGGTAAAGATTTACCTGCTTTTGTTTTGCCACTTGCCTTGCAGAACTTTCTCAACCAACCACAAGATTCCCAATCACCACAACATGAACCACACCAAACACAACAACCAGAAACACAAAATATGCCTGAACCTTTAGCCACTGACCACACTGAAACCATACACTCTCATCCATTACCATCACCTGAACCAACACCAACAAACACTGTACCTACTACATCACCACACACACAACCTGAACCAATAGACCCTGAGCCAACAAACCCTGTCACTACTACTCAACCTCAACCAACATCTAAACCAAAAAGGAAGAAGCATACTGCCCTCAACACAAAACATTCAAAGGCTAAACAGACATCTCCTAGAGCTGTTTATACCAGAAGAATCATTAAAAGGGCAAATAGGACTTCATCACCAGTAGTTGAGGAAAGTTCTAGTGAAGAAGAAGAAATGATTGAAGTGCCTCAAGCAAAGAGAAGAAGGCTGATTCTTACTGATTCTGATGATGAGCATGTTGTTGAGGCTCAAGAGAAAATTTCTCATGATATTCCTACTGGTGAGAAAGAGGTTATCATAGAACCTACTATAGCAGAATCAGGTTTCAAGATTGCTGAACCAGAACTTGCTAAGGTTCAAGATAATGAAGATGTTAGATATGCATTGCCTACAATGGAAGAGTTTGCTGAAACTCCATTTTCTTTTGACAATGAAGCATCTACTCCAACACCCATGGTGGTTACAAACTCTGTTGATACTGGTGTTACAGATGGGCCTACTGTTGTCCTGGAAGACATTGAGGTTGCATCACACACAGAATTAAACTCTGATGCACATCATGTTTTTGATCATGGTGAGGAGATTGATTAACCAGAGAAAGTTATTTCTAAAGAGCATATTCAAGATGATAAAGGAAAACAGGTTGTTCAAGAACCAGTTACTGCTCAAGATGAGGACATTGCTTCAGTAGCACCTACTGATGTTTCTGTCAGTGATTCTTTTGAAGAAAGGAGTACAGAAGCTCATAAAAACCAATTTCAATCTGATGGTCAGAAAATAGGAGAAAAACCAGATTTTGCTGGACCTTCTACTAATGAAATTGATGATAATTACTTGACACAGCAAACTGCAGATTGGTAAAGTCAGATTGTATTTTTCCTCCTGGTAGAGCAGCTACCTTTCTCAAGGTAAATTCTTCAAAGATTTCAAATCCTGATATTTTCACTTGTCTGCAAGGAACAGTGATTCAGATCAAGTCCTTGAATCACAGATTTGATGAAAATCAGAAGGCAATTGTTGATCTTAGAACAGAGGTTGCTACTCATGAGGAGAAATCTCAACGAGCTAATTCTAAGATTTTTCAACAATTCTCCAAAGCTCAAGAGAATCTTAATGACAGATTGAGCAAAGTTGAACAGAATCAGCTTTTGCTGACTGAGAAGGTGGATTTTATTGCAAACTCTCTTGAGTTAATCACCTCTATTCTGATTCCAGATGGTGATGATGTCAAAAAGGGGGAGAGACTTGCTAAAACTAAGTGTAAGCAAACTCAAACTCTGTTAAAGAAGGGTCATCTGGATGAAGAAGGTGCAAATGCTGATAAGGGATTAAGAAGTGCAAATCCAAGATATGGACATGGAAGGTCTACAAGGTCAAAGCAAAATGTGGTGGCAGATACAAATCTTCAGAGTACTTCTACTTCAAAGAAAAAGGATTTGTCATTCACTGACAATCCACAAACAGATGAAGAGTTGGCTGCTAAGATCTTTCGTGAAGAAAATGCTGAGGCTACACTTGAGGACATACAAGCTGAAGAAAAGCTGTTGCAAAAAGAGCATTTAAAAGCACTAAAGTCCAAGAAAGGGAAGAAGACTGTCAGAGCTTCAAAGCCTGCAATGAAAGGGATTGAAATCAAAGAGAAATTATCTGGTATTCAAGAAGAAGAAGAAGAAGATGATGATGATGAAGGAAAGTTGATAAAAAAGTCTTCTCTTGATGCCAAGTTAAAGCTAAAAGGGGTAATGGGTGAAGAGAGCAAAGGCAAAATGATAGTTACAACCTCTGTTGCCACACAAGTTGTACAGACTCAAAGCAAACCTTTACCTGGGTTTTCAAGGCCAAAGATTCCAGTGCAAGCACGAACAGGAGTGACTGGTGGGTATCAACATAATGTTGCTTGTTCAGGAAAGCCACCAGGCAGGAATACTTCTGGCTTAGGTTCAAGAAGAGATTTGAGAGTTAGTAACAGTCCAAGAGATCCCTCTGCACTTGTCTCTCTTGGTTCTGGTATTACTCAAGAAAATCTAGACAAGTTGGAATCAGTTCAGCTAGTTCATCAAAGGAGCTTAGATATTCACTTTCTGTTATACTTTATGACAGATGGATCAGTGTATAGAGTGAATGAAGAAGCAATCAAGCTAAAGTTATTTGAAGAACTTCAGTATGTTCTGCATATATTCAGAGTCAGAAACCGACAAACACAGCTTATTGCTAATTCTATAAGGGAATATATGCAGAGAGCCAAAGTCATTATAGGATCGAAGACTACTGAAAAGCATGTTCCTAAATACAGAGATTGGAATGGAAATCTTGTAGAGATGAAGAAAGGAACTGCTAAATTAAAGACTGATCTGGGGGTTACAGTTCTTGATTTTAATTCTCAATCAGAGGAAGTCAAATTCATCAGACTGGGTAATCAGATGAGAAGAAATACAATCTATGATCTAAGAGCTGCTATCTTTCAAACTGATGAGAATGATCCAGAATTAAGAGAGATCAAGGAAGCTATGCAGATTGAACTTGAAAATGCTGAGAGAAGATTGTTGATTGACTATCTCAGAACAACTCCAGATCTTGAGGAGGTTAGGTAGACAGAATTTGTAAGTAATTTGAATTTTCTGTAAATTTTGTTAAGTCAAAATTAAACTCTGATTATATGCTAAACACTGTGTTTTTATTTGATTGTTTTGACATCATCAATTACTGTGAACTTGTACATTTTTCTAATGAACAAGTTGGGGGAGATTGTTAGATATAATTGATGTGATTTAATGTTACTGTTTAAGTGTTACAGGTAAAAGAGTTTAACTTGTTATTGAAAGCAGTCGTAGCAGAGTTTGAACATACGCTGATAGCTGGAAGCGCAAACGCTGACAAAAGAAAGCGTAAACACTGCTAGCTGAACACAAGGAAGCGCAAACACTGCTGGCTAGGAGAGCAACAGAGTTTGCTAAAGTCTGTCTACTGGAAGCGTCTACAAGTCAACAGAGTTTGAAGATTAATTCAAGATTAAGATGGAAGCAATATTTTTGAAGATTGGATAGCTGTCAAAGAGATTGAGTTGACTTAGAAAATGTGTAGCAATCGTAATTGATATCAATTGTATAGCTTAATTTTAGGAGAATCAATTAACGATTGTACGTAGCTGTATATCTTATAAATACAGTTAGGTTAACCCTAGAAGGGTATCCATCGTGAACGAATATCATTCATTGTAACCTAAGCAACTCTCTATGATATTTTACATCACTGAGAGAGGAATTATTAATTCCAAACAGTTTTAAGTGCTGAAACGTGTATTCTTGTTATTTACTCATACAGTACTTGATTATATATTGTGTATTCGACCTAACATTTTCATGCACACACATACCATGTAATCTCAAAATGGTTTAAAACAAGTTCTAGAGCAACATACTTACTGATGAACAGCACACAGCAATAAAATTTGATTGATATAAAATGTATCAATCACTGATAGGCTCAAAATCTCACAGGGTGTAAGCATGCTTCAGTACTCACCAAAATTAACAGAGACATATCTCAGGTTTATAAATTTTTACAAGCACAAACAAGGAATTATCAAGTACCATGTGAATTTCTTTGGGAACATAATATCACTAAAAGAGTTTAGGAGTCATCATTATTAGAAATTATTCATGAGAGGCAATGCACACAATATTTACAGACTCAGAGTTTTGGATTAATGAACTAAGAGATGCTATAAATATGAAACAGTATCAAGCTTGTGTTGAATTTCTGTACAGTCTAAGATTAGATCACAGAAAACTCAGAAAGATTCATGATTAAAAACTGAAAATCATGCTTCATACATTTTCTTCATTGGTGAGTATCTCAGATAATAACATTATCAGAATTAATCAGAGTTTATCCAGCATGTTAACAGTGTTTAACTGACAAAACATGCTAACAGAGTTTGACAGTCAAAGAACAGAGTTTACATAGCAGAGTTTAAAAACTGAGTTCACATAGCATTTAACACATCACAAAAACATAAGTAATGCATTACATAAGTGAAATTTGAGTCTAACCAGTATCTCTAGTCAAAACTAGAGACCATTCCAAGTTCATTTACCAGCCTTGTAAATATAGCTTCACTCAATGGCTTGGTGAAGATGTCTGCAAGCTGTTGGTCAATAGACACAAAATGAAGCTCAATGTTTCCTTCCTCTACATGTTCTCTGATAAAGTGATACCTTATGCTGATGTGCTTGGTCATTGAATGTTGTACTGGATTACCTGTCATAGCAATAGCACTTTGATTATCATAGTAAATAGGAATCTTACTGTACCTCAATCCATAATCCAGCAACTGATTCTTCATCCATAGAATCTGTGCACAACAGCTACCAGCAGCAATATACTCTACCTCAGCTGTAGATGTAGAAATTGATTTCTGTTTCTTACTGTACCAAGAAATCAGTCTGTCACCCAGAAATTGACAACTTCCACTGGTGCTCTTTCTATCTATCTTACAGCCTGCAAAGTCTACATCAGAGTAACCAAGTAGCTTGAAATCTGATTCTCTGGGAAACCATAGACCTAAAGTAATGGTGCCCTTGAGATATTTAAAAATTCTTTTCACAACTGTGAGATGTGGTTCTCTGGGATCAGCTTGAAACCTTGCATAGAGACAAGTTGCATACATGATATCAGGTCTACTTGCTGTCAGATAAAGAAGAGACCCTATCATGCCTCTGTAGTTTGTCATATCTATTGATGCTCCTGTATCCTTATCCAATTTAGTTGCAGTTGCCATGGGAGTTGATGCAGATGAGCAATCAAGCATACCAAATTTCTTAAGAAGATTCCTGGTATATTTTGCTTGATTTATGAAAATCCCATCATCTTTTTGCTTCACCTGTAGGCCTAGAAAATAACTAAGCTCTCCCATCATACTCATTTGATACCTGGACTGCATTAGCTTAGCAAACTTTGTACAGAGTTTATCATTAGTAGACCCAAAAATTACATCAACATATATTTGAACCAAAAGCAGATCACTACTAGATTTAAAGTAGAACAGAGTTTTATTAATTGTACCTCTGTGAAACCCACTTTCTAGAAGAAATTGAGCTAGTGTCTCATACCATGCTCTTGGTGCCTGCTTAAGTCCATAAAGTGCTTTATCAAGCCTGTAGACATAATCTGGATATTTGGGGTCCACAAATCCTGGTGGTTGTTCAACAAACACTTCTTCTTCAAGTTTCCCATTCAGAAAGGCACTTTTCACATCCATCTGAAATACCTTGAATTTCTTATGAGAGGCATATGCTAGAAACATCCTTATTGCCTCCAACCTTGCAACTAGAGCAAAAGTCTCATCATAATTTATTCCTTCCTGCTGTGAATAGCCTTTTGCCACAAGTCTGGCTTTGTTTCTTGTAACAACCCCCTCACTATCAGTTTTGTTTCTAAAAACCCACTTAGTACCAACAACAGACCTATTCTTTGGTCTTGGTACAAGTGTCCAAACTTCATTTCTTTCAAATTCATTCAACTCCTTCTGCATTGCTGTTATCCAGTCAGCATCTTGAAGAGCTTCTTCAATCTTCTTGGGCTCAGTTTGTGACAAGAATGCATGAAACAGACATTCATTTGTTGTTGCACTTCTTGTCCTTACTCTTGCATCTGGATCACCAATAATCAAATCAGGTGTGTGAGATTTGGTCCATTTCCTAGCTTAAGGCAAATGACTTCTCTCAGAGTTTGATCCTCCCCCTCGATCCATATTCTCCAGATTTTCTTGATGTCTTTCTTCATTCTCTGAGGCTCCCCCTGAATGTGACTGCTCAGAGTTTGAACTATCAGATTTTGAACTTCCAGAGTTTGAGTCATCAGAATTTGATCCAGATTTTTCAGATGATTCACTATCAGATTTTGAGTCATCACTTTGAAGTGATTCTTCATGCTTCCCCTCAACTGGTTCTTCTCTAGTATGTGGTTGAAAAGTTTCTTCAGTATTTACCAGTAGAAGTTCAGAGTTTAGCTCAACAGAGTTTGTAAGATCAGCTCCATCAGAGTTTACTTCATCAGAGAATAATTCTTCATTTTAAAAATGCAGTTGATCATGTTTATCTACATCTTCAAGTCCAGTTATTTTCTTGTCATCAAATGACACATGTATAGACTCCATGATCACTTTGGTTCTCAGATTATAAACTCTGAATGCTTTGGTTGACAGTGGATAGCCAACAAAAATTCCTTCATTAGCTTTTAATTCAAATTTTATCAACTGTTCAGGATGAGTTTTCAGCACAAAGCACTTGCACCCAAAAATATGAAAATATTTCAGGTTTGGTTTCTTTTCCCTCACCATTTCATATGATATTTTTCCATGCTTGTTGATCAGAGTGGCATTCTGAGTAAAACAGGCAGTTTGTACAGCTTCTGCCTAGAAATAGGTTGGAAACTTTGTTTCATCAAGCATAGTTCTGGCAGCTTCTATTAAGGTTCTGTTCTTTCTTTCAACTACACCATTTTGCTATGGTGTTCCAGGTGCAGAAAACTCTTGCTTCACTCCTCTGTCTTTGCAGAATTCTTCCATTGTTGCATTTCTGAATTCAGTTCCATTATCACTTCTGATAATCTTGACTTTGTGTTTTGATCCTTTGTCCAGTTGCTTTACATGCTCCATCAGAGTTAATGGAGTCTCATCCTTCTTTGCTAGAAAATACACCCATGTATATCTGGTGTGTTCATCAACAATGACTAAAGCATATTTTTTTCTTCCAATAGACATCACATTTACTGGACCAAAAAGATCAACATGTAGAAGATGATAAGTATCAACAATTGAAGATTCTGACTTGCTCTTGAAAGATGACTTCCTTTGTTTGGCCTTTTGACAGGAATCACATAGGCCATCAACATTTAATAAGGATTTTGGGAGCCCTCTAACAAGATTCTTTCTAATCAGCTCATTGATGTTTTTCAGATTCAAATGAGAGAGTTTCTTATGCCATTTCCAACTCTCTTCACTGGACATTCTTGTTGATAGACACACTGCTTTGCCAACAGAGTTTGTTGACAACTTTATCTCACAAATGTTATTATGCCTGTGTCCAACTAGAACAACTTTCTCTGTAGATTTACTGATGATTTCACAGTATTCAGGCTGAAAATCTACATGATATCCTCTGTCACAGATTTGACTCACAGATAGCAGATCATGCTTGAGTCCTGGAAACCAGAGCTACATTTGTGATGATGACACTTCCAAGATTGATATTGCCATATCCCAGAGTATGTCCTATGTTGCCATCTCCATAGGAAACTTTTGGGTCAGCCTTCTCCACATACTCTGATAGCGGGGCTTTATTTCCAGTCATGTGTCCTGAACATCCACTGTCCATGACTAGGGTACTTTCCCTGGTGCCCTGCAATCACAAACAATTACTGAGGATTAGTTTTAAGGATCCAAACTTGCTTGGATCCTTTGGCTTTCTTAACTTTGTTAGCTTTTGCAGCGGAATGCATATTATCAGAATTTAAGCTAACTTTATCAGTGTTTACACTTGCAGAATTAACTCTAACCCATTTCAAATTTGGCTTGGGTTCATAGTAATTATGATAAATAGTATGATAATCTTTGCAAGTAAAAATAGAATGCCAAGTACTTCCACAGTGTTTGCATAAAGTCTGTGGTCTAGTTCTAACATTTTCTTTCTTTACTCCAGAATTGGAAGGTAAAGAATTAACGTCTTTATTTTTCCTACAAAAGCTAGCAAGATGGTTAGTACTACCACAGTTATGACATGTCTTTCTAGGAGCAAAAGAAGCAAGAATTGGATATTTACCCTGAGAAATGCCTACTTTACCATTTCTATTCTTTCTATACATTTTCTGTTTCTCAGCAGATTTTAACTCCTTTAACTTATGCTTGAGTTGTTTATCTGTCATTAAACCAATATTAACCTGCTTAACACTGGTTTTTGCTGGTTCTCTTTTAACAGCTTGTTTTTCACCTTCAAACCTAGGTTCTCTTACTCCATTAACAAATTTTCCAAATTTCTTAGGTGGGATTGGTGGTCTAATCTTGATTTTATTCTGAAACCTAAGTTCATCTTCCTCAGAATAACCTAGACCAACAGTGTTAGATTGAAAAACCTCTTGAGTGTCTTTTCCAGAATTAGTCCAAGTTTTAATTATGTGATTTGCCTTTTCCAACGCAGATTCTAGTTGCTTATATTTTCCTAGCAAATCATGTTCTAGATAGACAGCATCATCTCTTTCTTTCTGAACTTGTTGCATGTTTTCAAGTTTTTCTTCAATAATTTTATTTCTCTCTTTAAGTTCAGAATTCTCAGACTTTATTCTCTCATTTTCTAAAGTCTGATCCCTATAACTAATATGCAATGCCTTAAGATAAATTCTCAATTCAGTTATATTATCAGTATTATAGGCATAGGTAGTAAGGGGTACCTTGTTTTCAGAGGTTTCAGAATCTGTCTCAATAGAAGCCATGAGAGCATAGTTGATTTCCTCATCTGAATCTGAAGTGTCTGCCCAATCTCTGCCTTTTGTGATAAGTGCCTTTCCAGTTTTACCCTTCTTGCATTCAGGAGCATAGTGACCCATCTCCTTACACTTGTAGCATTGAATCTCAGACTTGTCTTTCTTCCCAGATTTGGTATCCTTTCTCTCAGACCTCCTGAAACTCTTTCTGTCTTCATTTGAATCTCTAGAAAACCTTTTTCCCTTCTTGAAGTTCTTGAAACCCATTTTCTTGAAAGTCTTCACCACTAATACAGCCATTTTCCTCATTTCTTCTTCATCATCCTCAGAGTCAGATGAATCAGAATTGTTTGAATCACCATCAGAGTTTGATGATTCACTTTCAGAATGAATGACTAAAGCCTTTCCTTTAGTTTTCTTCTTCAATGGTTTCTCTTCAACCTTAAGAGCAACAGACTTTAACTTCTTGCTTGATCTCCTGTTTCTCTGCTCCATTTCCAATTCATGAGTTTTGAGCAGTCCATCGATTTCATCAATCTCAGTATCAGCAAGATCATAGTTATCTCTAATAGTGGTTGTTTTCACATCCCACTTTTCAGGTAGAGAAAGAAAAAACTTGAGATTTGAGTCTTCTAGATCATACTCTTTGTTAACCAATGATAGATCATTGAGCAGTTTACAGAATCTGTCATGTCAAATGTTTCTGTCATGGTTTCTTCAGATTTAAACTCAAAGTGCTCATACTCTTGAGTGAGTATGTTTCTTCTATTCTTTTTTATAGCACCTGTTCCTTGACACCTAACTTCAAGTGCATCCCAGATTTCTTTTGCAGTAGTGCAGTTAATAACCTTATTAGACATAACATTGTCTAAAGCACTATGAAGTAGATGCCTAACTTTTGCATCCTTAGCAATAAATGATAAATCTTTAGGAGTCATGTCCTTCTTCTCCTTTGGAACAGTTTTTGCTTCTTGACCAGCAGTTGCAACAGATAGCTTTGTAGGTTTATGAGAGCCTTCATAAATCCTGTCAAGATATTATGGATCTGTAGCTTCCAGAAACATAGTCATTTTTACCTTCCAGATTGCATATTCTGATGGTCTTAGAATAGGAACCCTAATTGTTTCATAACGACTCACAGTTGTAGGAGCCTTCTCAGAACCTTATGGAGGAGGAATCTCTGCCATTGATTATTGTGTGTTAGGATCTTAAACTGTAATAAAGTAACAGATTGGCTCTGATACCACTTGTTAGGCCGAGTACACAAAATATAATCAAATACTGTATGAGAGATCAACAAGAACACACTTTTAACAATTAAAAATTGTTTGGAATTAATAATTCCTCTCTCAGTGATGTAAAATATCACAGAGAGCTGCTTAGGTTACAATGAATGAATATTTCAATGTTCGATACCCTTCTAGGGTTAACCTAACTGTATTTATAAAACATACAGCTACTATACAATCATGAATTGATACTCCTATAATTAAGCTATACAATTGATATCAATCACGATTGCTACACATCTTCTAAGTTAACTCAATCTCTTTGATAGCTATACAATCTCCAAAGATATTGCTTCCATATTTATCTTCAACCACTGTTGACTTGTAGATGCTTCTGTCAAATAGAATTTAACAAACTCTGTTGCTTCCACAAATTAGCGTTTGCGCTTCCATCCGTCAGCGTTTAATCAAACTCTGATTGCTTCCAGCTTAAACTCTGATTTAACACTGTATCACTTAAACACTGATTATTAATTACATCAATTATATTTAACATTAGAGTCTCAAAAACGACACAATACAACAACTGCGGAATAAATAATTTTTATTACAATACCCAAATGTCTTTTGAATTTGTCACTAATACAACTTCTAAGTAATGTTACATTACCAACTTATCCTTCTGATGCTCACAATCCTCTCATACCATTCATACCTATACATAGGATGAATACCAAAAGCTGCCGCCTGATTCGACTGGTTCGTACTACTCTCGGGATCACTGCTCCAAACTGTTTATGGAAACGCTTTACGGGGTATGTGCTGTCCCATTGGCATCCTGCTTCGCTGCTATATAATATATATAAAACAATAGCAAGAGTGAGCGATAGCTCAGCAAGGTAATGAAAGTGTGGCATAATTCTGCTTTTAATTTAAACCAGGAATAAAGCGGGTATAAGACAATAATTGTCAAAATATCTTTTTATCGAAAGTATTTCCTTATCGGAATATATTCAAAAACAGTACCACTGGGTAATTCAAAGATCATTTTCATAATATCTCTGCAAACTTTTGATATTCATACTATGAACAAAGTTCAAGTATAATATAAAAGATAAAGTTACAAGGTAATTCAATATAACCTTTCAGCAAAATATATGCTATATAAAATATAAGCATAATATCAACATATAACTTAAAAGATGAAGTTATAAGGTGATTCCATATCAACAACCTCCTTATCACAACTCATGTTATGTAAGGTATCAACAAAGTCATAAAATATAAGATAAAAGATGAAGTTACAAGGTAAGTAAAGGTACTTTTTGTTCAGAACAGTTTTCAAACTTTGTCATCACGAGTGATACTTCATGTTGCAGAAAATAAATAGATTTGCATGATGAACTAATACTGGAGTATGTCGCGCCAAATGACACCACCTTACGATGATCAGTCGCAGGTTGTACATCTCAAAATTTGTTTCTCTACATGTAGAATGAAGAAGATATGGACACCACCATACGCCAGATCTTCCTAGCCATCTTTGGGCTTAGACGGGACCGGCACCACTCGGACCCTATTTCCAGGATGGACTGTCCCACAGCCTCTTATACCAGTTTCAATGATGGACTGTCCCACAGCCTCTTATACATTACACAAATACTCCTGGTTCGAGTAATTCCATGACTCTGAAACGTAAAGTTCGTCCGCCTTTCCCCAAGTATAATACTTGTTGATAAGACTCCACAAAGTAGTCGTATCTAGTTGGAAAGGAAAATTCACCAATATTTCCCAAGTTGTTTCTTGTTAATGGATATCGACTTGTTCCAATAATCTTACCCCTCGAATGATGAGGATGTAACAAAAAGACTCAATTTGATGAATAGCAGCCAAGTTGCGGGTGAAAAGAATAGTTTTAAAAAGATTTATGACCGGGCAGTCAAACAAAATAAATAACATTTCTCAAGTAAGGTTCCCTTAAATTTTGGAAGTTTTGAGCGAGCATTTAAATCTTCCTATAAGATAGATTTAAATGGAAAATAGAGTTTTGAGAACCTCCCCTTGCTAAAATAATCATAATAAAGCTCAGAAATATTTTACATAATGTTTGAAGGTCAAAGATAATTTTTGAATAAGATAAATCATTTTTAAAATTAATTTAAAACAATTAATAAATATTCAAAGAATATTTATTCAATCACAAATATTTAAAGAATATTTTTAATTCAAAAATATATCTCAAAATTAATCCTCGAATGAATATATAAAAATATTCGTTAACTAAATAATTCCTTGAATTAATATTCCAAAAAAAATAATTCAAATCCTTAAATGAACATTCAAAATAATATTCAATAAATAATTCCAACCTTTAAATGACTATTCAAAATAAAATTCATTTAATAAATAAAACTCGAAATGAATATTCGACATAATATTCATTAAAGAAATAAGGAAAAACATTTATCTAATATTTTCCTCAGAAAGTAATCACAGGATATACAGAAATTGCGACTCCCGGTCTATATTTAAAGAATGAAAATCATACGCCCTTCACTAAGGGCCTTTGCAAAACCCGGCTTATAACTAATATCTCATATCTAGCTTATAAGTCAATTACCAAATCGTAATCAAGTATCACAATATACTTTCGAAAACAGTTATGCCTTCCAATAGCATATTTAACAGAAATAATATTCATATAGTATTGCTCGATTGAGATAATACTCAATTAACATTCCTCGAACGATATAGTAAGCAAATACAATTTCTCGAATGATATCATATTCAAATAACAATCCTCGAATGGTTTCCAAGTAATTAATAATTTATGGAAATATAATTATATTTATAAATAACATTCCCCAAAATAAATAATACTCTGCCGCTGGAATCCCTCCGGATTTCCACGACTATCTCTATATCACAAAATACCGACTCGCGGTTTAGAGTTGAAAACAATGACTATGCTCTTATATCTAGAGCTACAAGGTATACCGGTTTATTACTACTTAACTCAAAAGATCGTATGTAATCCAAAGGTCAAAATTCTATTTCAACAGGAAATAAGATTATCGCAAAACTGTATAACAATATACATGGCAAATGCAGTATACAATAATATTTCTAAAGTATAGGTTTTGAAAACTTTCCCGATGCTCAAGAAGTGATAGGGGCTCGTGACGATGTCGGACAATCTAGACAAAGTCAAAAACATATGGTTAATTCCCTAGACGATCCACTTATAACTCAATGCTTAAACACGTAAGCGAATCACAATCAAAGCACTTAGTGACTTAATCTAGACTCATACTAAGTCCATGTTACTCGTCAAATACTTAAGTCGTAAGTTTGGTTGAAGTTATGCTACACCACTTATAAAATTGGTTTCTAAGTCACGTTCTTATGGGTTTTCACTTGCGCAGCCTCGGCTTATGCATTTTTATAAAATCGGAAAATAATCCTTTTGACTCGAAACCTTCCGATATACCTTGCTCACTATCCTTAGCATTTTATCACAAAAATTCCATTTTAGTTCAACTATTAAGGACCTTA
This sequence comes from Kitagawia praeruptora, assembly GCA_037693485.1. Taxonomy (NCBI): domain Eukaryota; kingdom Viridiplantae; phylum Streptophyta; class Magnoliopsida; order Apiales; family Apiaceae; genus Kitagawia; species Kitagawia praeruptora. The sequence goes on from CM075352.1 coordinate 121,225,761, forward strand.
AGCTTAGCATCAAAGTGGTTACAATTCTGCGATAAAACTTCCGAACCTCTTTCACTAAAACTAGCATAACTCTTAAACCGTAAATTCTTTTAACTTGATTCTTTCGGTAAAACAAACTAGACAACCATATATTTATAACCATAGGCAGTGGTGAATCTAGAAATGGTTTTATGTTCTCGGACCTTAACTATATTTAGGGGTTAACGAAATTTCGCCATTACGACGGCTATAACTTGAACGTTTTCATTTTTTCACAACATAACCAAGCCACACCGGGCATATCATACATCCACAACCTCATCAAACAACATTCATACTCTTCTAAGATCAGTGGTGTGGCTACAATCCAACACCCACCATTTTTCATATTTTACAAAATTAACTAACCACTAAAACACTTAAACATGATCTCTTAAGCATATAACATCAAAACAATCATCAAAACTCAAATGAACTCAAAGGGTGGGTTAGGTTTTACCTTCCTTGACACTCTAGGAACACTAGCAGAGCTTGTCACACCTTGGTATGGTCTTGGATAGTTTCAACAAAGCCTAAAAGCTATGAACAAAACATGAAACAATCTTAAAACACTATTCATCATCACTTTTGTAAAAATCATAGAAAATTGAAAAATAAGAGTTTCGCTCTCAAATATTTACCACATCTTGGCCTCTTCATAAGATTTGTTTTAAGCTATAGCTCATCAAATTTGAATCTTGGTAGCTATGGTTTTGAACCCATTTTTCCTGCTGGACCGAAACTGTGAAGGATTAGGCAGGTTCGGTTCTTCAACTTGAGGAAGCGATTTGACTAGGCTAAACTCCTTTGTTGGCTATGAAATTTTGAAAGTGTGTTCTCCATACAATGAGGCGGCTATGGTTAAAATTTGGTGATTTTTGAAACTCTAGATCTTGAGATATGAAATTTTCTTTGAGTTGTGTTCTTGTTTGGCAGATTGGAGAGCTTTGTGGTTATCTTGCTTCTTTGCCTTAAAAAACGTTTTTCTCCTTGTATCCATCTGATAAGTGGAGTTATATCCACTTGGAGCGTTCCATATCGGCTTAAATTGATTGTCTTGAACTCAAGTTTGTGGTGGTTTTGATGTGTTTTTTTTAGTTGTGCAGATTTACAAGAATGTTGATTAAGGTTGATGCTTCTACTGTTTTAGGAGAATAGATTGATTAAAATTCGGATTTCTGAGACGATTGCGTAGTCTACACTGTTTTGGACATATCTGGAGTTCTAGAAGTCCGTTTTCAGCGATCTTACTGCCCACGCGAAGCTTGGGAGATTTTCTATAATATGGGAAAGGTGTTGCACGAGCAGGTTGCGCGTGGTGGGCGAAGGTTGCGCGAAGAACAGACTGATCGGCGCAGGTTGCACGCGCGCGGTGCTGAAAAATTACAGTTTTTACTATTTTGGCCATATCTTGAGTTCTACAACTCCGTTTGAGGCCCATAAGCAGTTCACGCGAAGCTAACGAGATTCTCTATCATTCTAAAGTGGTCCAGAGGTCCAATTACGATTGGAACGTTCCAGAATATCTGAAGAAAAGTCAGCCACGAATTTTCCTTAAAAACAGACTCAGTTTAGAAAACGTATTTTGCAGAAATTCTATTATAATTCTGTTTTGGTATTTTCTTGCTGGGCAAGACTTCAGGAGGCTATATAAACACATCTTGGGACACATTATTAAGGATGTAATATTAGATCAGATAATATAGTTTAGAGTAGATTAGTATTATTAGTTGAAGATGTAGAGAAACACCATGACTCTTCTTTTGGGTGACAACATTGAAGTTTGAAGGTTTTGTTCTCTTAATATTTTCTTTATTCTTATTAGTTTAATTATGTTTTCTTTTTTTACTAGTTGTTTTACTTGTTTAATTATTAGCGAGTAGTTATTTCTAGGGCTTAAAGGAAAGCCATGTTTGCACTAATATTGGCATGATTTTCATAGTGGTTTGATTGGTTATGGTTAATTCAGATTGATATGTTTTAATCATTAATTTGTGTAATTGGCCAATATCATGGATTAATTATATGCAAATAGGGGTATGGATCGAGAGATTTACTTACTAGAGGCACACATATGATTAGCAGAATTGAATTTGAGTGCGGAAGCATCATTGGATTTCTGAGAGCGTTAATTCTTGGAAGAGATTAACTTGACTCTAATTACCTGATTGATTGAATTACTAAGAGTGGTTAATTGTGTTGAATGTTTCGAGAGTGTTAATGCTTGAAATAGATTAACATACTCTAGTTATAGGATCACATTGATTGCTTTAGCTTAAGAGCCAATTGTGTAAGCATGGTGGACCTGATTGCCCTAGGTTTTAAATAATTTGTTTATCATCTGTTTAATTAGTGTTAATTTAGTTTAATTAGATAATTAATAATTTCACATATTCGTCTGACCCTTGAAACAATTAACGATAACTGAAAAGGAATTAGTAGAACCTGTCTCCTTGTGGATTCGACCCGCTTGCCATTTGTACTAGCAATAGACACTGTGCGCTTGCGGTTAGGTATAATTTGACATATCAAGTTTTTGGCGCCGCTGCCGGGGAGACAACGAGTTTCTATTGATTTTAATTTAGTTGTTTAGATTGTTTCCATTGTCTCGTTGGAACTTTAGTTCCAATTGAGACAAATTTTACTACGTTTCTTGGCTTTGTTGAGTGTTTACAGGTTACTATGGGTGAAGTTGATACTTTAGCACTACTCTCTTCCATGTTGGAGGCACGCACTCAAGAAATTGCCTCATTCAACCCTACAGAGCCCACTATGCGTCCAATGAGTATCAATGAGATGTCACAAGTGGCCCCTAAAACTTACAACTTCTGTCAAATTTGCGGTGTGCAGGGTCACTTTGGTTTTGAATGCTCTTACAATGTCTATAATTCTCAGAGTGCTCAGTTGGGACAAATGAATTCTTTTGAAGAAGGATATGGGTACAATCAGTATTCAAACACTTTTGATCAAGAATGCGTGAATCAACCAGATTTCTACTACCAGGACAATGGTGCTCAAAATTTTTCATATCATAATCAGCAACAGTTTGAGCAACAATATTATCAGTCATATGAGCAGCCGCCACAGCAAGAATATCAATATCCTCCTCTACAAGAAGATCTACATGTTTCTCAACCCAGCGTAGATGTGCAAGCTGATCAGACAATTGAGATGTGGGATATCTTGAATAAATTGCTAAAGAGTTCTAAAGAACAAGCCGAGAAGATCAAAGAATTAGAAACTCAAAGTTTGGCGATTGAATCTCAAATTGCACAGTTGGCTAACTCTTCTACTATAGTGCAGCTCGACTATTTACCATCATCATCTATCCGATCCGAAGAGGAACTGATTGCTATCAATCTCACAAGCGATCAGGAATATGATAGTTTCTCCATGTATGTTGATGATGAGGCCATTGATAAAGAGAAGGAGCATGCCACCGATGACGAGATCAATGATGTTGTTGCTACTGAGAACAATGTGACTGATGATGAGGCTACAAAGGAAAGCAATACAGAGATGGTTGTTGTTTCTCTTCCACAACCTGTGCCTAAGCTACCATGTATTGATAAATTTGCTCTCGATCTAGCCTCTACTTACAAGGCTTCTTTGCACAAGAACACTTATTTCAAGGTTGATGTGATGACAAATATTGTCCAAGATGATATTTCTCAAATTCTGGTTGAGGATCCATACAAAGTGGCTCCTACGTTTCAAGCTCGAGAAGAGGGAGAAGATGGAAGTGTCTTATTAGCCAATGATGTGATAAGCCAAGATGTCCGAATGAATCCAGTGAAAGTGAGGAGTGAAGAAAAGCCACCACCAGAGCCTCCACCTTATGTCAAGGGAGTTCAATATTTTCGTGGTGTCGAATTTTATCGCTGTTTTATCACAAAGTTTTCCAAAACTACACAAGCACTCTCTCTATTGCTTATTAATGACATATTTTATTTTAGTGATGCTTGTTTGGAGACTTTCTGCAGGATAAAGACAACCACTAACACTCTTGATACTTTTTGTGGTGGCGAGTTTATGATCGAGAAAGTGGATATTACGCCTTTACCGGAGTAATTTTGAGGAGGTCAAGCTATTGACGTTAAAGAAGCGCTTTGTGGGAGGCAATCCATGTGTTTCGATGATTAAGTATGTTTCCTATTATCCCTCCTATTTACTTTCATTCAATGCGGACATTGAATATTTTAAGTTTGGGGGTGGTTTGGGGGATTAGTAGTTGTTGTATTATGTGTTCATGTAGGATTTCATGTTTTGCATATTAGTAGTATTAAATTATGCATGATTGTTTTGTTTGTGTTATCTACGTTTGTTTCATATAGGTCATTCTGTTTTTTTTGTTCGTATATCATGTGAGTTCATAATAGTTTGCATTTGCACCCATGCTTGATAGGAATTTTGTGTTGTTGATGCTTTTGATTGAGAAGTGATATGCTTTGTTCTTGTGCACACACATACACTAGTAAGTTGAAGCTAGTAGACTTATTGAATGTTGTAAGTAATTAGAAGGATATGAATATGTGCAAGTTGATTTAGTTTGCATGCTTTGAATACAAGTCGGTGCATTAGAGAGATTTTTGCTTGGGATTGAGTATGTTTTTCCACCAAGTGAGATTTTGAGCCATACTGCATATTTTTTGCAATTTATTCGTTTGCTTGAGTGTCCACGGATTGTTTGCATTGCTAGCAGTTGTTTGAGGTCTTTCTTGAAATGCATGACATTATTTGACGATTAAAATGATAAAGGCATTTAGGAGTAACCGCATATTTTCCCATATTTCCACACCATATTAACATGATCAATTAGTTACCCATTGAGCTTAATCTTATTCTTTCGGTGACATACCACATTACTTGCCTATATCTTTTTCTTGTATTGGCCTTACATTAACTTGAACCCAATTATCAAAGGCTAGTATAGTGCTTAAGGGAGTAATAAGGTGTGCAAGGAGGGGTTTATTGTTGGTCGTACTTTTGGGGGAAATATTGAAATTGGGTTTGTTTACTTGATAGTCGGCATATATAATAAATTGTGGGATCATTGTTATTGTTTTATTTTAGCTCTCGGAAAAAAATGAGAAAAAAAAAAGAAGAGAAAAAAAGGAAAAAAAAAAAAAGAAAAAAAATATATTATGAGAGCATGTTTGTGTTTGTTGTGATCCTACTTTAGTCGACTAGTCGAGTGTTCTTAGTAAAATTTATGTGGGGGGAACATAGTGTTGTGTATGATTTATTATGGTGCTTACTAGCTTTTGACACTTCACCTGTTTTGGATTATTTGACATACCTTGTCCCTAGCCCCCGTTACAACCCAAATAAAGACCTTTTGATTATTGTCATTGATGTATGTTATGTTAAGAGTTAGATTGATACCAAATGTCAAGCATGTTTATGATTTTGTTGGAATTGAGTGATACACTTACCCTTGTTCTTGAGTGAATATTCTTTTGTGAGTGGATTGTGAGTGTTTGCTTATTTTTGCGTATGAGATCCCGAGTTTTGTCTCAAAGATGTACTCTTGTAGGCTTAGCATGTTTACTAACTTATTATTACACTTGATATGGACTTCTGAGAACTTATGCATGTTCATTGAGTAGACTATGTGAATACTTGCACTTTCGACACCAAGACATTGCGTATTTACTTTGATTCTTAAGTTGATATGGCATGAGAGGATTTGAAGGTATGGTAGGATATTAGTACTAGATTATTTGCATTTTCATATTAGCTGCATTCATGCATTGCATTATATTAGGTTACATGGATTTTGTGGGTACATTCACTATAGGCCCTCACGAGACCTTACTCGTCCACTAGGGCTGCCTAGGGGTTTAAAGGGCTTGTTGCATATGCCAAATGCAACCGTGATCAACTACGGAAGTGGTACTAGTTAGTTAGTTAGTTGTAATTGTTTATGCTTGAGGACAAGCATCGGATTAAGTTTGGGGGTGTGATAAGTGGAGTTATATCCACTTGGAGCGTTCCATATCGGCTTAAATTGATTGTCTTGAACTCAAGTTTGTGGTGGTTTTGATGTGTTTTGTTTAGTTGTGCAGATTTACAAGAATGTTGATTATGGTTGATGCTTCTATTGTTTTTGGAGAATAAATTGATTAAAATTCGGATTTCTGAGACGGTTGCGCAGTCTACACTGTTTTGGACATATCTGGAGTTCTAGAAGTCCGTTTTCAGCGATCTTACTGCCCACGCGAAGCTTGGGAGATTTTCTATAATATGGGAAAGGTGTTGCATGAGCAGGTTGCGCGTGGTGGGCGAAGGTTGCGCGAAGAACAGACTGATCGGCGCAGGTTGCACGCGCGCGGTGCTGAAAAATTACAGTTTTTACTATTTTGGCCATATCTTGAGTTCTACAACTCCGTTTGAGGCCCATAAGCAGTTCACGCGAAGCTAACGAGATTCTCTATCATTCTAAAGTGGTCCAGAGGTCCAATTACGATTGGAACGTTCCAGAATATCTGAAGAAAAGTCAGCCACGAATTTTCCTTAAAAACAGACTCAGTTTAGAAAACGTATTTTGCAGAAATTCTATTATAATTCTGTTTTGGTATTTTCTTGCTGGGCAAGACTTCAGGAGGCTATATAAACACATCTTGGGACACATTATTAAGGATGTAATATTAGATCAGATAATATAGTTTAGAGTAGATTAGTATTATTAGTTGGAGATGTAGAGAAACACCATGACTCTTCTTTTGGGTGACAACATTGAAGTTTGAAGGTTTTGTTCTCTTAATATTTTCTTTATTCTTATTAGTTTAATTATGTTTTCTTGTTTTACTAGTTGTTTTACTTGTTTAATTATTAGCGAGTAGTTATTTCTAGGGCTTAAAGGAAAGCCATGTTTGCACTAATATTGGCATGATTTTCATAGTGGTTTGATTGGTTATGGTTAATTCAGATTGATATGTTTTAATCATTAATTTGTGTAATTGGCCAATATCATGGATTAATTATATGCAAATAGGGGTATGGATCGAGAGATTTACTTACTAGAGGCACACATATGATTAGCAGAATTGAATTTGAGTGCGGAAGCATCATTGGATTTCTGAGAGCGTTAATTCTTGGAAGAGATTAACTTGACTCTAATTACCTGATTGATTGAATTACTAAAAGTGGTTAATTGTGTTGAATGTTTCGAGAGTGTTAATGCTTGAAATAGATTAACATACTCTAGTTATAGGATCACATTGATTGCTTTAGCTTAAGAGCCAATTGTGTAAGCATGGTGGACCTGATTGCCCTAGGTTTTAAATAATTTGTTTATCATCTGTTTAATTAGTGTTAATTTAGTTTAATTAGTTAATTAATAATTTCACATATTCGTCTGACCCTTGAAACAATTAGCGATAACTGAAAAGGAATTAGTTGAACCTGTCTCCTTGTGGATTCGACCCGCTTGCCATTTGTACTAGCAATAGACACCGTGCGCTTGCGGTTAGGTATAATTTGACATATCACTATCCTATATATCAGTTGTGTAGTCTTATAGTAAGAGTCTTTGAAGTCTACCAATGAGAATAGGCCAATTGTTGATCATCCAAATGCCTTGCCATGATGAAATGCAAGTTAGTACTTAAGTTTGGCATGTTTACTCCTCTTCCACTTGGGTTCTATAGTTTGCACCAATGGGATTCCTTCCCTTACACACCAATATCACTTAATATCAGCTCCTTGCTTGGGTTGGGCTGAATTTGGGCTTCTCCCCATGTCCCTACTCCCTAGGCTTTTGTTTGGGCTTCGTTCAAAGTTCTTTCGTCATTTGATTCATCGATTGATTTCTGTAATCGTCTCAATGGTTTCTCCTTTGTAAATTCCTTGGATATATATTATCCTCTCCCACATTGTATTTTAAGGTGTTGGTGTAGTTCTAATCCTCAAACAAGTATTTAATCCAATATCCTTGGTATATTCTCTTTATCTAAGAATTTGTTCTCCCGGTTTCTCAAGCGTTCTCAAACTAGTTTGCATTCTCTTTGCTCTAGGATTATATTCTCAATCCTCTTTCCCTCTCATAATATATCCTCCCTTGGACTTCTAATATTTAGTATCCTTAACCTATGATTCGTTTGCTTGATCGGTTAATCTCGTTATAAAGTCTCAGCGGTTTCTAGAACGTTCGTTTCACTATCTCAGTAGTTTTCGTTCTAAATTCTCAAATCAAATATAATAAAATTCCAAAATATTAAATCCTCAATTCCTCAAATTTAGTATCTCATTTCTTGATAATACTAATATATAATTCACTGCCCGGTCAAATATTACACCGAAATGAGAATTGGAATTTCTGAATTCCGATCATCATTGCATACACTTATTTACTGCGCAGATCATTAATATGACTTCGGAATATCCACACTACGTCTCATACATAGGTGGCATGAAAAATTTCTTAACCCTCAAAATCACTATTCATCCACCAAAATCACTATTCACTGATGCACTTCATCATAATAAGAAAAGTTTTAATTCTATCGAAAATTCGGGTTATTACAGATTTTAAATAGCTTCAGATTTTATTTTTCAATAAAAAACAAAGAATCTGTTAATTTTCTTAAAACAAATAATCAGTTAATTTTATATTATTTTACACTTGATTAATGTTAAGAAATTTTTTTTATTGAAATTGTTATTTAATCAAAATTATGTAAAACCATATAAGCTTAGTCGGAAATATATAATTTTTTTAAAATTAAGAAAAAAAATTATTATCATTTTTCATTTCATTCCGATAAAAAAATTGATAAGTGAACATGAGAATGGAATAATCATTCCTTTCCTTCCTCATTTCTTTCTTTTATGCATTTCATTCCAGCACCATTCCATTCATGCGAAGTGAACACAGCCTAAAACTACGGAGACATGTAGGTAGGCTAAATATAAATACATAACGGCAAACGGTCTGGTGCAAACGTATGCACCAGATTGTTTATGGAACATACGGTTCCAGAGCCGTTGGATCGTTGATCCAACGGCTCTGATTTAAAAAAAAAAAAATCATCGTACCGCAACAAGTTTCCGCGGTACGGGGCAATTACCAAAATGCCCCCCTGTTTTCACATCAAAAATCTACTGTTCACCGTACCGCAGAAAGTTTCTGCGGTACGTGAACAGTAGGGGCATTTTGGTAATTGCTCGTACCGCGGAAACTTGTTGCGGTACGATGAAATTTTTTTTTTAAATCAGAGACGTTGGATCGTTGATCCAACGGCTCTGGAACCGTATGTTCCATAAACAGTCTGGTGCATACGTTTGCACCAGACCGGACCCATACATAACAGCACATTTGTTAGAATGCATACTGCTTGGTGAATTAGAATGACGTTGGGGTTTAAAATTTTATAGAATTTTATAACGGTTATGATGCCTATTAAAGCTTAAAATTGTATAATATTAAACAGGTGCTTGGTTCCGTTATTAATTATTATTGATTTTAATTCAATGTTTATTGTTTAGTGAATTAAATGTTTTTGGATGTTTAATTTGATTGATTCGGAACAAATCTTTGTTATTATCTTTAGAGTTACAAATAAAAGATTTAAAATTGTTATTAGTGAGCATTAAACCCTTGACCTATGGTAGTATTCTTTTATTATCCTTTTTACTCTTATTATATACTAGCCTATAATCCGTGCGATGCACGGTTGCTTGTAAATTTTTTAATTATATTTTATTATTAAGGTTTTAAGTTGTATATATATTTTTATTAATAAAATAATTTATAATTTTATAATCCCATGTATATAAATATTATTAAAATTATTTATTTTGAATTATTATAGTTGTATTTTGAATTATTATATTTGTGTATGCTGTGCATATTAATATTAATACATATTATTTAGGCTATGTGTGTTTTTTTTTTTGAATTTTATTAATAATAGAGATTTAACCAAACCAAAGAGTGACCAAAAAAAGAGTACAAAAAAGAGTGACAAAAAAAGAGTACCAAACCAAATATACCATGTTTTGCTTATATTTTGAATTATTATAGTTGTATTTTGAATTATTATATTTGTGTATATGGTGCATATTAATATTAATACATATTATTTAGGTTATATGTGTTTTTTTTAATTTTATTAATAATAGAGATTTAACCAAACCAAAGAGTGACCAAAAAAAGAGTACCAAAAAAGAGTGACCAAAAAAAGAGTACCAAACCAAATATACCCTGTTTTGCTTATATTTTGAATTATTATAGTTTTATTTTGAATTATTATATTTGTGTATGTGGTGCATATTAATATTAATACATATTATTTAGGTTATGTGTGTTTTTTTTTTAAATTTTATTAATAATAGAGATTTAACCAAACCAAAGAGTGACCAAAAAAAGAGTACCAAAAAAGAGTGACAAAAAAAAGAGTACCAAACCAAATATACCCTGTTTTGCTTATAATAGTATAGTATAGAATAGGATATAATGCGGATTATCTGAGTCATTACGTGGTTATCTGAATTACCTGCTTTAATTGTATTAATTTTTTAGTCGAATTTATTTTATTAAATTAGATTGGACTTATAAAAATTTGAGTTATTAGTTATCTAGTATTAATATGTGAAGCATCGTCTAGTATATTCTTAAGTATTTTAATATATTTAAATTTGTTTTTTATCGATAATACCGCTTTTGGATTATTATGAAATTTTAGAGCCCTAATTTACATGCTATTTGTCAAGTTTTTATTTTATTAAATTTACAAAAATGTCCGAAAATTTTATACTTTTGCATTTTTATTAGTTGTAGATTATTTAAAATTTTACAAATGATTACTATTAATTATTGTGAAAATTTTTAATGTTAATTTTACCCGCTTAAATATTTCTAGGATCGATATTCCGGGCTTAGAGCATCTCCAACGGTATTGGCTAAAAATGATTGGCTAAATTACATAAAATATTAATTATGTAAAATTTGTCGAACCTGTAAGACATTGTGCTCCGATGGTATTGGCTATAATGATTTGTTATATTTTAAAAACAGTATGTTATTAATATTTTAAGTTGTTATTAATGGAATATATTATTTTAATATATAAATAAGTGATGTGTCAATTCACTACAGGTCTCTAGAGTTCGACAAGAGATTATCTATAATTATAGACAAGGATTTTTTTCCCATTGGAGTGGCTAATTTTTTACATATTATGTATAAGTTTTATTTTTAGAAAGTCACGTAGACTTTTAGCTAAGGACTGTGGTTGGAGATGCTCTTACAGTAGATTTTTATCAACTTGATCTCGTGTGTCTTGAAATTACTGTTCTCTATCTAAACACCTCAATAATTTCCCCTACTTATTTTTCTTTACCCTGTATCCATTACTACCTCTTCCTCTTGTCTCTTTCAACACTACTAGAAAAACTGCCTTAGACATCGCTTATTAGCTAATGTCTTTTGAAAATGCAAGCGATGTCTTCGCATGCGATGTAAAAATTAGGGGTCTTAGACATCGCTTTTTAGCCGATGTTTATAAGCCTTTAAGACATCATTTCCTTAAAAGATCTGATGTCTATTATGTACTTTAACATCGGTTCTTTACTAGGTGACTGATATGTTTGTTTGCTTTTGACATCAGTCCATTAGTTCTTTTGTGTAAAATGTCTTCTTTGTTTATATTTTACATTAGTTCTTTTGTTTGTAATGTGATGTTAGTTTTCTTTTTGTAATTCTTAAATCCCCTGTTTCAATGAAATGCCCAAAAACCAAACATTCATCCAAAAACTAAATTACCATACCAAAACTAAAGAACCAAACCAATGTCGCAAAACTAAACATTCATTAATTTACCAAGATTCCAACTACATCATCCACCAATCCAAACAAACTACATAAATCAAAACCAACTACTAAACATATTTCCAAACTACATAATTCATCCCAAACTTCTCTGCACGTTCCAGGAGGCGTGATTTGACTGAATTAAAGTCCTCATATTCCAGAGCTGAAGTTCTTGTAACATAGCACATGAATAAATCACAGCCAGCTGTCAAAGAGATCGAGTTTGTGTCCTATGCCTGTAATACATAAAGATGTATTTGAAGAAGTAACAACTAGTGATATGTTCTGTAAAAGAACTACAAATTATTATATCTTGACAAACAATTCACTACAAATAATACTATAGCCAGTGCATGACATAAAGAAATTAACTCTGTATTGTCATTCTCAAACATTATACACACACAATTAAACAAATATAATTAATGTACTAACTTGCAACTAAATCTTATGTCACAGGTCATATAATATTACCCAGTTGCTATAATTTATAAGTAATAGACGAATAAATAATAATGTAGTATTTACTTAAAGTCATGCATGCAATTAATTAACAAGACCATAAAAGAAGGGTGTGTCTTGGCTGCCAAGTCTTCCCACCATGCATGTTTCTTGCTCAATTCAGCAGGAACAAACCATTAGGTTTATAATTTTCAACTAAGATATAATAATTTTTATCCTTCTGCCATGTGATGCAAGAGATGACAACATCTCAAATTCAGCAAACCCTCTAGCATGGAATATTAATAGTGTAACAACTACAATTAACTAGTTTAGTGGTTACATAATCTCTAAGTACTTTTTAGGAACCCTTAATAATTTTGAAACCTTTTTTTAACTAAATTACAATCATAGATTATCTGATACTACATGATAATTAGCTTGAAAGTTGAAAGCGATTGAGGGGACTATATACTAATCAACGTGATTAGCACATGTATCCTAATTAATCTTAACCATATAATTTACTACATCTAGACATAGGCCCTCAGTTAGCCCTTAGGTTGGGGTTGGGGATCATGTGCCTATAATTGTGGGTTGCTGGTGTGCCATTCGTTGTAGAAATAGAAGAGTCACAAGTTATCACATCTATTCATTTTAATTTGTACAACATTGTTTTAGTTGTATTTCACAGACATATATCCATCTGTATACAGTATATACATATTTAATTCATGACGACCTAGAGCCCTTCTAGTCCTATGTCATTGCTTGTTTTTATACAGAACAAACACGAAGCAAATTGTCAAGGACATAAAATAATACGATTCTGAAGATTAACTGCTTTGCCTCGCTAACTTTGTTGGCTGGCTAGCTAGATTAATAGATCACATTGCTATTTTTTTTTCAACTTTCAATTAACAGGAACTCAAAATGCATAGCAGAAGTCGATACGATCAATTAGCGAGGCAATTGCAGGGGATACGAATACGAATACCTTGAGGGAATCAGAAGCAGTTTTAAGCTCAATCTCCAGCTCCGTCATAGTAGTAGGCTCACTGGAACTAATAAATTCTAAAGCAATTAGCTAGCCATCCTTCGGATGATTGATCCACGCCCTCGTAGTTTGACGATGATGTATCTTCTGATGATCATAACAGTTGTAACTTTAGATTCTAAAACAACATATAACGTAGCAACCTAAAAAGATATAAAGATCAGAACAGGAAAACAAACTGCAAAACTTCTACAGTTCTTCTCAACTCATTCTCATCGAGGAAACATGACAGAATCACTTTTAAGACAAGGTGATACAGTTACATGGAGGAACTCTGTCGAGGTCTCCTCTGTAATCGATATGAGTCTGCAAAAAAACATAAATTAAAAAGAACAAATTTAAGTTATTAATATCGTAGAATAGACCATCTATATTTACGGGCAATAAAAGCCCGAGAGGCAAACTGAAGAACTCATGCAATTGGTGTACAAAATTACCCAATAGGGTTGTTTGCGTCCCTAAGAGAATGTTGAGAGGTAACCGCAGACTCACAACTTAAATCAGTAATCTCGATGGCACCTACATCAATTTTAAGACAAAATTTATTTACTTAAACGTATAAAATAGGAAATTTAACTAAAATCCCAAATCAAAACCGACTAAAAATCACAAATGTTTTATAATAAAAAAACACACACCCAAGAAAAAAAAATTAACAAAACAATTTCATAACTCAACACATATATTGCCACAAGACAGCATTAAATAGACCACATAAATATAAAAATTAATCTAGCAAAAAAGCAAAAATCTAACTGACATTTATCTAGCAGAGCATAATCTAAGCATACATCTAATATACATTTAACAGAGCATAATCTCGCTAAAATTTAAACATTAAGCTCTAAAGTACATGTGCATTCTGATTAGGAGCTTCAATTGGCATGTACGTTCTGACAAGTTTAGTACACACATAAATTCAATATGCATTCTGAAGCAATTACACACATAAATGCAAAAGCAACAAGTTTAGTACAATATACAATATAAATTAGGCAACAACCCATACAATCCAGAATACAAATATAAACAATTAAATTTAAATTAATATAAACAAGAGAGCAATTACCCAAACAAGAGAGCAATTAACACAAATAAAATTAGGGTTTTAATTTAAAAAAAACCCCCAAATTAAAATTAATCCCAAGTAATTCGAGATTACATACACATTCAAGCTTAGCCACTTACCAAATCAACCATGCGAGCTTTAAATAATGAGCAAAAATCGAGCTTCGAAGATTCCGGTTGTATAGCTTCGAGATTCCGGTTACGAGATTTGGAGATTTCGGTTATAAGCTTCGAGTGTGAGCCTTCAAGCTGTGAGATCCCAGATCTGTGAGTATCACGAGAACGAGAGAGAGCTGTGAGAGATTTAGGGTTCTGAGAGAGAGAGAGAGAGAGTTGAGTCGGGAGAGAGAGATGCGAGATTTTGTTTTTATGTTTTTATGTTTTTATGATTTTGATTTTGTCTGAAAATTGATAAGGGGGAGGGGGAGGGGGAAATTGATTTTGTGTAATTGCTAGGAGGGGGAACAAAAATTGGCTAAGGCGGGCTAATAATTTTGTGTAGGGGAAAACAAATTATTATAAGGGAAAAATTTGAGGGGCGCGTGAATTATATTTAAAAGTGGTTTAGACATCACTTCCTTAACTAATTGATGTTCCGTGAGTTTCATTTTTTTAAAAGAAGGGATTAGACATCGCTTTCCTTATTGACTGATGTAAAGTTTCTAAAAAAGACATCACTTTTTTAACAAGTGATGTAAAAAACTGTTTTAACATCAGTGGTTTTTCCGACTGATGTCTAATGTGCGATGTCTTTTGTTGTTTTTCTAGTAGTGCAATCTCTCTCAGAATCTCTCCAGACACACATAACCACCGTTGCTTCAACACACATACACGCTTACATATACACGCACACACCATGTCACCTGGGTTTGGGGATTGAAGCACATAGTTAAGCCACAACTTTGAAGCTTCCTGTTGAAGGAATTTACGGACAAGCGGAAGCGTGATATAACATTTATTCCGTAATATCCATGTATCGCACATATAGAAAAGCATATAAAATCAAGAGAGCGAAGGAATCGTAACCATACCTTGAAAATCGAAGCTTTATAAAATTGGTTTGCTAGTAGTTGCTTCTCAGAGTGTGAAGCACTCTACCGGTATCCACCAAGAAGAATCCTCTTCGATGAAGTTTTTTATAAAACCAAGCTTTTATAAAAATGGAGTTTTTGGGAGAGAGAGAGATGAAGAAGATGGAGGCTACCTCTAGCTACTAGGGTTTCACAAAACCACAATCCCCTAATTTTCTTCTCATCTCTTTCGATTTATAGGGCTCACCTAGGGTTTAAAATAATTAATATATCAATATATATTATTATATTAAACCCCACATTTTATCTTATAAAATGTTTAAATAATAATTAAAACTATTTTAATCATTATTATTTTTCTAAACTCTTTAGAAAACAATTTGGTCTCCCAAAATACCTTCATCAATAAATCATTCTTTTTATGGTGTGACCCTGTAGGTTCAGTATTAAGCCGGTAGTAGAAATAAATAATAATAAACTTTTATTTATTATTTATATGAATTCTAATAATTCATTAAACATAATTAACTGATTAATTATATTTTTTCTACATCGTGAGTGATGCTTCTCAACATATCGCGACTATCTGGATAATATGAATTCACTGCTTAGAATACCAAGAACCTGTCAGTGACTAGTTACCGTACAATCAATTCCTTCTATCCTACAATATCCCGATTAAATACAATGCATGGAACTCGTGTCAAGCCTATCAAATTTAATCATATGATTTCTTATTCATAATGCAAAGTTCATATTAATGCAAATTAGAAACTCCTTTCTAATTTCATTCACTCTGGCCAGAGGTTCCAGAACTCGCATACTAAGAATAACATAGGATATTCACTTCCTTACTGGAAGGGGTAGATCCTTTATTGACCATTAACTATCTCCATACACAAATCCCTATGCCCAGAATAGACCTAATGGATGTCCTTGAGACTAAGGACTAAACCAAAGCACGGTTCATTATATACAAGATTACTCTAACGATCTCAAGTCTAAGGACACTTGTACAACTATCACTCAGTGAACAACTATATCGACATGTGAGTAAACTCCATTAGTTGTTCAACTTATCGAGTCATGTTCAGTGAACTTATTCCCTAATAAGCACCTACATACTAGCTATAGTGTCACCACACAAATGCCTATGAGAACAGACATCCTCCTGAAAGGAGCAAGCATAGTATGTACCAATCTTTGCGGATTCACTAACTTCCGATTAGTTATCCTATGATCAGGAACTTTTTAAGTCTAGAGTTATTATCTTCTAGATCTCACTATTATAATCTCATTATAATTCTAGAAGCTTTACTTTAAACCATGGAACATCTTATTTAAAACACTTTAAATAGATAAGGCCCGTAATAAAAACAAATAAGTCTTTTATTAATATTAATGAAATCAAATAAGAGTATAAGAAAGTTCTTCCTAAATCATCATACATGATTGGATTCTAGGACAAACTCTTTCAATCTCCCACTTGTACTAAAGCCAATCACTCCGGTATCTAATACCCATTCACTCATTATGACGATCGAAGTGAAACTGAGATAGCGGCTTAGTGAGTGGGCCTGTTATGTTGTTATGTGTGTCAACTCTCTCAATGTTGACATCTCTACTTTCAATGGTTTCCCTAATCAAAAGAAAGCGCCACAAAACAGTTTTGCAGCATCTATAAACTCTGTTTCTGCTGTTGAGTCAACCGTTGTAGGCTGTTTGGAACCCTTCCAACTAGACGCTCCACCCTTCAGAGTAAACACGTACCCTAACATGGATTTGATCACTTTCTGATTGAAAACTAGAGTCAGTATAACCCTCTATTTTCAACTCAGATCCACCAAAAACAAGAAAAATATCCTTAGTCCTTCACAAGTACTTAAGGATGTTCTTCACTGCTTTCCAGCGATCTTCACCTGGATCGGACTTATATCTGCTCATCACAATAATTGAATAAGCAACATCAGGCCTAGTACATAACATCACGTACATGATAGATCCTATTGCTGAAGCATAAGGAATCTTACTCATACGCTCTTTTTCCTCAGGTGTCTTAGGAGACATCTTCTCGGAAAGGGATACTCCATGGCTCATCGGTATGAGACCTCTCTTGGAGTATTCCATGCTAAACCTTTTAAGCACTTTCTCGATGTATGTACCCTGGGTAAGACCTATCATTCTTCTAGATCTATCTCTATAGATCTTCATACCGAGAATGTAGGATGCTTCTCCCAAGTCCTTCACAGTGAAGTTCTTTGATAGCCACACTTTGACTGATTGCAGCATCGGTACGTCATTTCCTATGAGAAGTATGTCAACCACATACAATACAAGAAATGTTAACGCACTCCCACTAACCTTCTTGCCGACACATGGTTCATCTGTGTTCTTGATAAAATCAAACTCTTTGATTTTCTCATTAAAATAGATGTTCCATCTATGAGAAGCTTGCTTCAATCCATATATGGATCACAAGCAAAATCAGAATTGATTTGAATAGGGCTTCATGCAAAAAGTTTCATCAAAGTCAATTACTTGCCTTTGTCTAAATCCTTTTGCCACAAGCCTGGCCTTATAGGTCTCCACCTGGCCATATACTCCAATCTTTCTCTTGTATACCCTTTAGCACCCAATAAGTCTAACATCCTCAGGTGCTTTAACCAAGGTCCATACTTGGTTGGCATACATAGAATCCATTTCGGATTTCATGGAACTCTGCCATTTCTCTGAGTCAACACTATGCCACATAAGGTTGTTTAGTTTAAACAAGTGTTTCCTCTTGAACCGTAGTAGTTTGTGTTTCATGAACTTCTTTAAGTTCAATCTTGCTCCCACTGTTCCCTTCAAGGATAAACTATTTTTCTAAGAAGGTAGCATGTCTGGAGACAAACACCCTATGATCGGTGTAAAAGTAATACCCTAAAATCTCTTTAGGATATCCTACAAACCTACAATTTACGGATCGAGATTCCAGCTTATCAGGGTCAACTTTCTTTGATATAAGCTGGACATCCCCAAATCTTAACGTGTTTAAGACTCGGTTTCCTTTTTTCCATATCTCATATGGAGTTTGAGGAACAGATTTGGAAGGCACCTTATTCAGTAAATATGTTGAGGTTTCCAATGCATAACCCCAAAGTGATACTGGAAGATTTGCATAGCTCATCATGGATCGAACCATGTCTAACAAAGTTCGATTTCTCCTTTTATTAGTATGTTCAATTTGTAGTAAATTATGCTCTACGTAACATACATACAGACCATTATTTAAAATACCACTACCATAACGAACATTATCTTTAAGAATTGAACATTTATTATTCTGAATAACAAACAAAAATCCAGTAGAAATAATATTCCTCACAATCGAGGGAACAAAATAACAATTATTTAAAAACAATAGTCTTGCCCGTAGAATCACCTCCATTTCCCATCCGTAGAATCACCTCCTCTTCCTCAAGAGTTCTACTTCTCCTTAGCCCCTGCAACGAATTGCAAATGTGAGAGCCACAGGCGGTATCTAATACCCAAGTAGAAATTTGACTTAATGACATATTCACTTCAATCATGAACATACCTGAATCAGAAGCGGCAATCTCACTACCCTTCTTCTTCTTCAATTCTGTAAGGTAAACCTTACAGTTCCTCTTCCAGTGCCCCACCTCATTACAGTGGAAGCAAACAGTTTTGCTCTGGAGTCTTCAGCTTTTGGTGGAACCGGCTTCTCACCTACTTTCTTCTTCTTGGGAGGGTTCTTCTTCCTTTTCTTAGGATTGGAACCTTCACCAATTAAAAGAACAGAATTGTTCTTAGAGGGAAAATTACATGGAGTTCAGCTAGACTAATATAAATATACTAAAGTTTGATTAAAATAATTTTATTGTATTAAAGAAAAAATCAAGATTCCATTTTTAACTCAAAGTTTTATATTACTCCATAATTAAATAATCTTTTTAAATTTATATTTCATATCATACAAATATTTATTATATTAATATCCTTGGTTATGGGATATGTTAACTATGACACACATATTAACTACTGATATGTTAACTATGATGCACATATTAACTACTAAATCCCAACTTTTATCCTTGCAGAAAAAATAATCTAAACTTCCATGGGTAAAGACTAATGAATAATGACGGTTAAATTTGATTTATGACTACTATAATCTTGTAATTTTTGAGTGACTTATTTGTTATTAAATATTATCATTTTATGAGAGAGTTAAAGAAATGAAATACGAGGGTGGATAACTTTTTTTAATAAAATAATTTATAATGTATTAATAATTTTTTAATATTTCTAATTACACAATATCCTATATTTTGGTTTTTGATTCATATATAAATCATAAAATAACATATATTTCATTAAAGTTAAATTGTTCACATATTATATTTTAATATTGGGGGACTTAAATTGAAAGGAAATAGAGTTTCAGAAAGTGTAAATTTTTCAGTAGACACCAAAATATTTATTTTTTTTAAACTCAACCAATGTATTTCGCCAATATGATATTCAAAAATCATACATATTATATCAAATATTTTATTGTACTAATAAAACTTTATCAAAATATTTTAAACTAATTAAATTTAGACCAGTTATAATAATTTAAAAATTTTCTCATATAAATCTTTTAACCAATGATATTTAAACTAACCAATGATATTTAAACTAACCATGCTACAGGATTAAGTAGTAGTAATAATAATAATAATAATAATAATAATAATAATAATAATAATAATAATAATAATAATAATAATAATTATAATAATAATAATGATAATAATAATAATAATAATAATAATAATAATAATAATAATAATAATAATAATAATAATAATAATAATAATAATAATAATAATAATAATAATAACAGTAATACCTGAATCTACCCCACCAAAGTTAACATGTAGTTAACCCAACAAAAAACCATGAATTATCTTAGAAGGTTTTCCTTCTTTAAGATTTCATCCTACTTTACAATTCATGTTTACTTAACTTTTTTTAATTTAAATACAAAATTATTTTATTTAACATATCCATATATACAAAATTTTCAAATCATAAAATATTTAGTAAAAAATTATTATTTTAATTTTAAATCAATCACACTACAATATTATATAATTTAAAATAATTTTTATAATTAAACATTTACTAATCAACCACTTTTTTAATATAAAGCACAATTATATTATTATATATCATAAACTGATTTTCATAATATATATGCGTGTTGGCAAGAGAGTAAGAATAACAATCGTGTGTTAACGGTCTCTCTATCTATCTAAGGGTATTATTGCAATTTAAATTTAAAAAAATGGTAAATATGCAATAAATTGGGTAAGATGGTATTTTTGCAAAAATAAAATATAAGTACAGTACTTTTGACAAATTCTTTATAATTTATTAAATTTTCAAGATAAACATTTTTATTAATTGAGAAAAAGAAAGAAATTCACACAACAAAAACAATAGATATCCAATCTCTAATTTCTTATTTTACCAACAAAAATTTGATGAGTGACAATAGAGTGAAAGTAAATAAAGCATCCTTAAGAATGCCTCAAAAAATCTTTAAAAAAATCTTAAAAAAGATTATAGTAATTTCGTAATATTTTCAATTAATTTGGCTTAGGTAAATATACTTTATATAACTTGATTCCAAATTAAACTAAATATTTCACTTTAATTATAAATCGTAAACTTTATTTAAATAAGAGAAAATTTAAGTAATATAACTTGATAAAAATACAAAATTTTATTTATATTAGCAATTTGTAAAAAATATAGTTAAACAATTATTTTGTATATTTATATCAAATATAATAAATCATTTAGCAAAAAAAGAACTCAAACCAAAAAAAAAACCAATCAATTGAATGTTTTATTATTCACAATAATTTAAAAAATTATCAAATTTTTTTTCAAATACTTATTTCTCAATAATTTAAATTTTTCCTAGAACGACATTAAAAAGTTTTTATATAACAATGTCAAGTAACATTTTGATGTACTATATAAATAAATAACTAAATCAAGTTAATGAGCATCATTTCATTCAGAATTTAAATAATTAAATCAAGTATAAAAAGATTTATGTACAATAAATTATATGAAGATCATTATAATTATATAAAGAATGTAGAATTGTTGCACCGTTTAATATTTATACTTGGTAGAAGTACTCAATTTATTTTCTAAAAATTTATTTCTCAATAATTTAATTTATTCATGATACAATTTTCCTTTAAGATAATAACTATTTTTCATGCCGATGTCGAATAACGTTATCGTACATAACAATATTAACTTATATTGAGGGAATAATTATCAAAATTGTATGAATTAAATTTTTACTATACTTTATTGGATGACATTTCAATTAAAACTTAATGAATTAAATAAAAATATACGAATTTTATATTTAATAAAATTAATGAAGATTATTGAATATAGATATTGATTACTCATAATTTAGAGTTTTATATTGATAAACGAATATGATCGGGTAATTTCTTTTTCTTTTTTTAAAATTTATAGCAATAATTGAAAGTAATTATATATAATTCATTTTTAGTCCAATTATAATTTTAAATTTCATATTTTAAAATGCGAGACGACGCGTCGCGAGACGACGCGTCGCGAGACGACGTCGAGCAACTATATAATTACATTGAGTTATATACGTTGACTTTATGTACGAAATCGAACCCTTGACAAAAAAATACTTTCGTTTACATATACCTGAAACATAAAAAGCTCTACAAAACATTTAATAAAATTTTTTATATAAAAAAACTTAAAATATTCTTATAACTTTTAATAATATTATTTTTTTAATTAAATTTATCAATTTTTCATCGCCAAGTGCGGGCTAAAATCCCTAGTGTATTAATGAAAGTGTGAAAGATTATAAGAAAAAAAAAGTACTTGCATGAGCAATAACGCTGTCGTATTAGTATAAATGTATCAATATAGCACAAGCACAATTAAATATATTAACTTTTCGATTAAAGATTACTTCACAGTTGAATTACAAACTGCAACATTACAAGACGATCATTCAGAAGAACATGAATCAATAAATAATGGATACAATTTTCCCTAGTTACCCCACGAATGCCACCAGCTATATTAATCCTCACCAGGAAACATAAATTTACATCTGGTTTGGACGAAGTAAGTTAACATCAGCTGTAGACTTCTCCATTATCAAGCCTACAGCTTGATTTTTTTCCTTCATTTTTGCAGAAATTAACCTGTTCAATACTGCAACATGAGCATGGTTTATGAAATTTTAGAGGTATATCGCAATCCATTACTATCAACTATTTCAACACAGTTTGCTGCAAAGACTAACTAAATTTATCACATTAAGCCATATGTCTATGATGTTTGAACTATAAGAAATCAAGATATCTCCCTACCTCATCCAAAAGGGGAGTTGCATTGTTTTTCAAGTTTACGTATCACTTCAACTCGCATCCCAAACCATTCATCAATCCAAGCAAAACAATTCCGATGACTTCCATGAAAAAGTGCTCTCTCACCCTGTAGCAGGTGTACACAATATTTATTTAGCAAAAAAAAAAAAAAAAAGTAGTCCACACATTTGATTAACAAATATTGTCCATCAATAAAAAAGAATATACTTCAGAAACAACAGAACTTCTAGTTCAACATAGGATCAAAACAAGAGTTCGTGACTAGCCAAACATCAGACTTCATAAGCCATAAATCCTCGATCAGTTATAATTATATTAGAACTCCACTTATGCTGGAAATAGATTACAAGTTCCGAAGTTGATTTTAAAGGTAAAGTGTGGTTGATTTTTTTCAAAGACGACAAAATAGAATGTAATGGCTACTTATATGATGTCAAGAAATATTTTTTTATTTTCTATTTTTTTGACCGCCACTATGCTGAAATTCAAAAACATGGATCACTCAAGGTGATCAGTTCTTTAGCATCAGTACCGCAATAAAAGCTTGCTCTAGCTGACTTCCAAATCCCCAGTATGGAGCATCTACCGTGACCAACTTGTATGCGGTCATAACTGGCTTACAGCTCTCCTAAAAGGACAAACAAAATGTCAAGACAGAATGTAACAAAATGCATGGCAATGATGAAAGAAAAGTTAATCTTGAAATTTAACAATTATGTGGAAACCTATTACATAACAAATTCATGAACCATTTACATGACATCAACACATTTAAGTTGCACTGCACAGAAGTCATGTTCCAGAGTTTCATACTAAACTAATAAAAACATATTTGACAATACTTAGGCTCTGTTTGGGATTCCTGTTAAAAATTGATGTACTGTTAGAAAAAGTACTGCTAGAAAAAGTATTGTTATGAAAAGCTGACGACTATTTGGTAATTTATTTTGTATGTGCATATTTTGATGTAAAAATATATAAAAAATTGATTTTGGTTAGTTTTGATGGTGAAATCAGCAGTTGTTTCCTGCATAACTGCATAAGCTGGAAAACAGCTTTTTTAAAAAACATGGGGACCTGTTTTGTCTAAAAAAAGCTTTTAGGCCAAAAGCACCTTTCAGAAAAGCAACTTTTAAATTTTACCAAACAATTTTTTAGTTGTTTTTCGGCAAAAAGCTGTTGTCTACAACAGCAATGCCAAACACACCCTAAGACTCAGAGTGACTAAACTGTCAAATATTGTGTTCTAAATGTCAGCTACAGTAAGTCTACGATCTACAGTGCTAATAGTGATGTAATAGCTTACGTATATTGTTAAGAGTTAGGCAGATTATAGTCTATAAATAGACTCCTTCATCTCTTGTAATAAATAACACAGAATATAATACAGAATTATTGTTCCTTCTGTTGTTCATTCCTTAGCATAACTAGGGTCTTATTTCTAACATGGTATCAGAGAGGGTTTGAGTGATTAATCTCTGCAAAAGCTTGTGTTCTTCAAGAAGAACAAGCTTCCAACCAGTGGTTCAATCAAGAAATTGGGAAATTAAAGTGTTCAAATCCAAGATATAAACATACCACAGTATAGTGCACTACCAAAGGAGCTCCCAGAATTTTTCCGATCTGAAAAACACCGCCACACGCGCCCTCACGCGCCGCACCACGCGCGGCAGACGCCGTCCACGCTCGCCACGCGCCGGCGCGTGGGGCCTCTTCCCGACGTTTTCCGGCGAAGTTGCTGAAGGCATTCTTGTTCGCCCCGTCCTTCCGATTCCAACAGTGGTATCATTTTTCAGTTCTGTGAAGTTTTATTTTTCTGGTAAAAAATTGTATGTATATATACGTATATACATGTGTTTTTTCTGGGAAAAAAAAACAAGCACGGGGAACTTAATTGCAACTGATGTTTACTGGGAAAACAAAGAGACAGATGATGAAGAAAGAAGGGTGGAGAAGAGAGAAAAAGAGACAGAAGAAGAGAAAGAGGGAGAGCAAAAGAATAAAAAAGTGTAAGGAAAAAAGGGGTGGAGTCGTGGAGATGCTAAAAAAAGATGCTAAAGCAAAAGAAAGCAAAACAAAAAATGCTTACACAGAAAGAAGCTGTAAGGGTGGAGATAAAAAAAGCAAAAGAAGAAAAAGCAAAATCATTGCCAAAAAAAAGGAGCAGACAACAAAAAAAAGAGGGTCAGGAAAAAAAAAAGGCAAAAGCATCTAAAAAAGGAAGATGCTAAAGAAAAAAAATTGCTGTCGACCACAACGGGTAGCAGTAAAAAAAAAAATTTAAAATGAAAGGATAAAAAAGTGATTTTATGATTTTAGATCCGATAAAAAAAAAAATTTACATTTATTTTCTTAAGGGAAAGTAGTGTCGATATTAAAAAAAATCGGGATCTTTTAAAAATGTATCACTTTGATTTTAAGAGTTTGCCCCGGTTATAGATTTAATTGTGTAGTATTCAAGTAGTTGTTGATATTACGGTATCTCTCAAATTTTTTACGATGCTACAAATTAAATAGTTCAGGGGGCGTTATTCCAAAGGAGCAGAAGAAGTAGTTATATATTCAGACAACACAGTTCACTGCCACAGATGAAAAAGCAAGCAGCAGAAGTAGTGTATATACAGATGTACACACAGTTCACTGCCCTGACGACAAAGCAGCAGAAGTAGTAGTATGTATACAGACATACACACAGTTCACTGCTATATCTTGTTAATACCGAGTGATCACAAAGTCGAGTCTCGGTTTCTTAAAAATCAGTTCAAGGACTGATTGGTGGTCATCCACCGTTGTGCTGAAAAGCAGCACTTTTTTATGTTTTTGAACATGGCCTAAAATGTACTGCGTGGTCGCGAAGTCGAGTCCCGGTATACCCAAAATTCTCAGATAATCAATCCCAAGATGAGTAAATCTCAAGATGGGTCAATCCTAAGATGGGTCTTCAATCCCAAGATGGGTCTGGTTGGACGCTAAGGTTATGCTTAAGGGCTCCTAGTGTTCCACTCTTCAATCCCAAGATAGGTCTTTCATCCCAAGATGGGATTTCGAGTGAGGGGGCGTGTCAAATATTGTGTTCTAAATGTCAGCTACAGTAAATCTACGATCTACAGTGCTAATAGTGATGTAATAGCTTACGTATATTGTTAAGAGTTAGGCAGATTATAGTCTATAAATAGACTCCTTCATCTCTTGTAATAAATAACACAGAATATAATACAGAATTATTGTTCCTTCTGTTGTTCATTCCTTAGCATAGCTAGGGTCTTATTTCTAACATAAACCAAACTGAGGTAAAACATGGCTTTGGGCCAATGGAAAATGGTTGTTGGAACCACTACTGCAACAAATTGTTCATAAAACATTAATGTAGTGCATAAAATGGTAGTACAAGCTAGATAGAACCGTTTGTAGTGGCAATATTTAATAGATATACATAATATGCACAATGTACGAGAACATGAATACATACACACTCTAAGAACACACCTATATGGATATATAAATTGGTTTAAAGACACCCATTCCGATCTCTTGTTTTAGAAATGACAAGTTGATCTCATAACATCTGAGTGACCAGTCAGTTAGAGAAATGCTATCTGCTGATAGACTAAGTTTACAATTTGACTATGCTAAATGAAACCAGTGAACTGCTTAAGGATAAAGACTTGAATGACTAGTATCTTATCCAAGGAATCTAATAATAAATCTTATATGTATATATAAGTGCATGCATGTCTATCATCTTTTCAACAGCTACAGATAAGTTTTGAGCACAAGAATCTAACCTGCCATCCTTCTAAGAGCGGACCACGACCAGTCCTTTCTGACTGGAATTTAGTCATGTCAATATTGTTGCTCCCAACGATGTAACTCCAATAGTCAGTTGCATCAGAAGCAATATCAATAATTTCCACCTGTCTGGAAGCCAGCTGCTCCTTGTTTAGACCATGCACCTAAATAGCAAATTAATTACCTTAGTAGTGTTTTTTTGTTTATGGTTAGACCTCAGATGGTAACCTGCTTTATAAAGACTTGTAGAACGTATATTTCAAATTACAAGTTCAGAATCTTACATTTTCTGAGTTCCCATTGTCGGCTTTATGGATAGTCTCTATGGTTAGACTAAACTTAGAAAAGTAGGGACACTACAATCAAGAAAAAAAGAAGCAGAACTTGAGAGAAAGGAAGATGTATAAAGAATAGATTGTTCCCTTCAGAGCAAATTAAACATTATTCAAAGAACAAAGATATTACTTATTTAGCAAAAAAAAACATATTACTACCTTGATCACTGTGTAAGGTGTCCGATGAGATGCAGAAACAATAAAATAAATCAGTTAGAATCCAGAATATATTGTATATATTGATTTTTTATAAGAAGCGTGAACAAAGAAAAACAATTTAAACCTGTTTTGCATTTTGGGTATGCATTCCAGGCTTCCTCTTGAAGCACAAGAGCATCTAGTGGTGCAAAAGTTGTAAGCCAAGTAGGAGCTTTGCTGCAAAATGTAGAAACTGTGAATTAGAGGTTGGTTTGGAAAATCCAGAAGGTGCTAAGGTGGCATGTGCCTTTTCTTCTTCAATGTAGCAAGGACAACATCATAGGTAAGGTCAAAGGTAGGGCTGTCAATGGATCAAGAATCCGATCCGATCCGATCCGATCCAATCCAATCCAAAATTAGCGGGTATGGATCCTTCAAAAAAATATCCGATCCGATAAGGATCCGATCCGATAAGGAGCTGGTATGGATTTAGCATGATCCGATCCGTTAACGATCGGATCCGAATATATTTATATATTAAATATTTTTTATATTTTTTATATATAATATATAATATATTTATATATAATATAAAAAATATATCTACATATCTATACTATATTATATATATATAATATACGTTACATTTATTATTTATATGTATTATATAATATATAATATATTATATTTAATATTTAGTATATATTATAAATATTTTATTTATCATATATAATATAAAATTTATAAAAAAAAATAAATAGACTTTTCGATTAAGATCTAAAAATTTGAATACAAGTCAAAGTACTAATCAAAATACTAGTTGGCCGTTAAATTACCAAATCAAATGAATTTATTTTTTTCTAGAATTTTGGTAATAACATTAAAAATGATGGATCTTGACATCCGTATGGTTGGATCGTCGAAAAATATTTTGAAAAAAATCGAAACACGAATCAGGGACTAAACCATATTAGGGTACTAGTCAAAGTACTAGTTGACCGTTAAATTACTAAATCAAATGAATTTATTTTTTCTAAAATATTGGCAATAACATTAAAAAAGATAGATGTTGACATTCGTACGGTTGGATCGTCGAGAAATATTTTTAAAAAATCGAAACACGAATCAGGACGAAACCATGTTTAGGGGTACTAGTCAAAGTACTAGTTGACCGTTAAATTACTAAATCAAACGAATTTATTTTTTTCTAAAATATTGGCAATAACATTAAAAATGATAGATGTTGACATCGTACGGTTGGATCGTCAAGAAATATTTTGAAAAAAATCGAAACACGAATCAAGGACGAAACCATGTTAGGGATACTAGTCAAAGTACTAGACTACTAGTTGATCGTTAAATTACCAAATCAAATGAATTTATTTTTTTCTGAAATTTTGGCAATAACATTAAAAATGATGGATTTTGACATCGGTACGGTTGGATCGTCGAGAAATATTTTAAAAAATATCGAAACCCTTTAGGGTTGGGTTTAGGGTTTTAAATAGATAAAAAATTTCCAGAAAAAATATTTTAAAATAGATACTAAAAAAATTTTGTCAAAAAAATATTTCTTTAATTAAACAGATCGGACCTCTGATCCGAAAACCCGAAACCCGAACGGATTGAGTATGGATCGGACTAGAAAATATCCTCCCCTGATCCGATCCGATCCGAACCCGAAAAATCTTAATGGATTCGGATATGGATTTATGATAATCCGATCCGAATCCGACCCGTTGACAGGCCTAGTCAAAGGTAGTTGTTATTCATTCTAAAGAGTAATCATAAAATCAGATCGTATATTACTCATCCCTGTAAGATTAACAAAAAAATAATGCCAAAAAAAGATCAACTATCACCACAATGAAGGGAACCAAATTAAACAACTGAAGTTGGATTTTTTCTTTGCTCTCTTACAAAGCAAGTACTATCAGTTCCTCCATTGAAAACATGTTATAGCTACTGTATTTCATCTGATAGTTTCAACATCTGAGCACTTTACATTGGAAGGGTATGTTTTATACTTCATCTGAAAGCAGAAATATATTAGAGGAATAACGGCTGGAGTGAATCTAACATACACGTATAGAACAACTATAAGACAGGATAATACTGACTAAGTTTTCCTTTTTAGCTAACCAAAGGATAATTTTACAAAATATTTAATCACTAACTAGCATAAATACGCGACTAAATAGATTTATGTGCTCTCTCAGACTATTTCGATAAAGGCGGTAAAATGAAATAGTACAATTTTGTATACGACTGCTTTCCCTCTTCCATTCACAAAATTATAGCAAAAATCAATACCACTAATTTTGGTATATATCCTTCATCCCATTCATATCCTTCACAAACCCTGTGGTGAAAAAAATAAATTAAACTTATTTCTTCACTCTTACCTCCTTAAATTTTTCTCTTCTAACTAATAGCGTGTTTCCACATTTTCAATTTATTTCCCCTATTATTCCATTCCTTCCAACCAATAGAGCATTACCTCAACTCTGAGAAAAGAGACATTATTTGAGTTCTACTGCATAACCTCTCTACAGAAGAAGCGTGATTTCCTTCTCTATAACCATAATATCTTGTTCTACCACTATTATTAACTATTGTAAGATCATACTAAACCAGACCTAAACTCTTAACCAAGTACAATCAACGTTTTATTGCAACTACTGAGTGTGCATTTATCAAACATATTAGTAACTCATTATCACATGACTCTCATACATGTATCAAGTAATCAAACACGCACAAATATACACACAAGATACTGGATTAACGGAAATCCAACTTTTGGTTCAGTTATTTCAGATGTTAAATAGTGACGGTCGCGTAAAAATTACCTCTGCAACCTGTAAATCTTTGAAGTATATCTGCCCTTTCCAAAGACATCATCTTCAAATGGTGTATTCTCCAAAACATCCACACCTTCGGTATTTGTCATAGTCTGCTTCTGCATTTTCATGACCATGTACATCTGAGCTACTTGATACTGCAAATACAATATTCCCATTAGCAAGTAAACATTCATTTATGAACTCTCAAGTACATATAAATTCAGTTGACTTGATAAATACCTCTTCCAATGACAAAGGCATGACAATTCGACTTTGGAGGCACACCAATTCAACAAATCAATGGTCAAGGAAATTCACATAATTAAATTTATCTAATCTTGACACAAGACAACTCATAAATTTCATTTAAACATTAACTATAAAACCTGAAAACTTAAAAATAGAGACAAACAATAAAGATATACCGTAAAAAAAACAGCATAAACATTGTTAATATCAACATTCAACTACCAAAAACAATAAAAATCAAAACTTGATAAGAGATAAAAAGATCCCAAGATAAATTTTACAAAGAAAGAAGTCAAATGGGTGGGTAACAAAAAAGGATACAATTCCTTGAGCTGAACCATGATGATATTATATATGTAAATAACAATGAAGGAAGCAACTTTCTTGAAACTTTCAAAACAAAAGAAGTCGATGGGTGTTTAAGAAATATGATCAAGCGTAGTTTGTGTGTATGTATTATTAATTACTTATAAACAAGGAAGGGAGAGGGTTTGTGAAAGCCAAACAAGGAGAATGAATAAGTTTAAAGGGGGAGAATATTCCAGAGCAATTTGGTTATATCAACCGTTGTAATGAACTGTTTAACCAGAATAATAAACTAATCATGTATTTGAATACAACAAAGATAGAGTGTCATTGTAAGCCTTGTTTTGTTGAATAAGCGCGTTGGCTATGAAAATCTTTTGGGTCATGAATGGGACTTTTGAGTTGGAAGTCGGCCATCAACAGTCTCAATATATTGACCACCCTTTAATGAACGAATCATCTTAAAATTACTTTTTTATGAATTGATAAATTTTAATTAATTAATTTTTTTTGTATATATGGAAGTTCATTATTACTTCTTCCGTTCCACCTATTTTTTTACAGTTTTTTTTACTATTTTTTACTACTTGTCACACATTTTAAAGTTCCTAAAAAGTATAGTTTCATAACTTATTTTTAATTTTTTTTATAAAAATTTAACATACCTTTTTTTATATAAAAAAATAGAATTGAAAAATAAGTTATGGAACAATCCTTAAAATTCACATTAAAATGTGTGCCACGTTTCCGTCCCCAAATGATAACAATTGGCTGAGATTAAGGGAGTATTAATGAAAATAAATTAATCAAAAAGTATTAATTAAATTTTTATTATATGTCCTTAAGAACTTGTTGTGGAACAAAAAGTAGGGTATATGTATTGTGTATTTAATGCTAGGGTTTGTGGAAGCTTCGAGCTTTAATGGCTGATCAAGTGTTTCGTGACCTAATTCGGGTCCTCACAAGATGCCTACGTATCTTGCAATTATCAAGAATCAAGCCAAAAAACGTAGTTCTGTATGTGAAGGAGCAGGTCCTTATATAGGTATTGAGAACCCTGGAATTAGGGTCGAATTGGGTATCTTGATGGGTAAGATACCACTTAGGCCCAATTCTAGATCCTTCCGGGAGGAAGGAGGATAAGACTTACAGCTGTATTCCTTGGAGACCACTCCAAGGATGATTTGGTTACCTTTTAGACCCAATAACGTAGTCTCTTAGTAGGCTGATTGTACAGCTACGAATTTATTATCATTATTAAAGTTTTGGACCTCACGATTGGGCTTTGACCTTGGATCAACTTAGGTTCATTTAATGCAACATTAAATGTATTTTTAAGGCTTACTTTCAGCCCATATCATTGCCCCCCAACTTCTAAGAAAACTGATCAGGTTTTCATTGAAGTTAAGAAGTCTATGTACACTAGTGTTTCACATGTATCGTCTTGAATGCAAAGTGTGGAACGACCTAAACATTTGCGACGACTTGCCTTATTCGAGGCTAAACAAATATATTTACAAAGAAGTTACAAGTAACGTCCTTGTATTTTTCTAATACTCACGAGTATTTTCCATCATTTATCTGTTGACATATCAATTATCCCACAATTGTGCAAAGAAAATTTTTTCTTAAAAAATAATCAGCGAAAAACCTCCACAAGATTCGACCAGGATTCCTGGTCGAATTTTCGATCAGGATCCTGGTCGACATATGGCCCTTTTGTCATCCTGGTCGATGGCACTTCGACCAGGATTCCTGGTCGACATTTCGATCAGGATCCTGGTCGAAGAAATGCCATTTTGTCACTCTGGTCGATGGCATTTCGACCAAGATTCCTGGTCGACATTTCGATCAGGATCCTGGTCGAATAAATGCACTTTTGTCACTCTGGTCGATGGCATTTTGACTAAGATTCCTGGTCGACATTTCGATCAGGATCCTGGTCGAATAAATGCACTTTTGTCACTCTGGTCGATGGCATTTCGACCAAGATTCCTGGTCGACATTCCGATCAGGATCCTTGTCGAATAAATGCACTTTTGTCACTCTGGTCGATGGCATTTCGACCAAGATTCCTGGTCGACATTTCGATCAGGATCCTGGTCGAATAAATGCACTTTGGACACTCTGGTCTAGCTCATTTCGACCAAGATTCCCGGTCGATATTTCGATCAGGATCCTGGTCGAATAAATGCAATTTGGACACTCTGGTCTAGCTCATTTCGACCAAGATTCCTGGTCGACACTTCGATCAGGATCCTGGTCGAATAAATGCAATTTGGACACTCTGGTCGATGGCATTTCGACCAAGATTCCTGGTCGACATTTCGATCAGGATCCTGGTCGAATAAATGCACTTTGGACACTCTGGTCTAGCTTATTTCGACCAAGATTCCTGGTCGACATTTCGATCAGGATCCTGGTCGAATAAATGCACTTTGGACACTCTGGTCTAGCTCATTTCGACCAAGATTCCTGGTCGACATTTCGATCAGGATGCTGGTCGAATAAATGCAATTTGGACACTCTGGTCTAGCTCATTTCGACCAAGATTCCTGGTCGACATTTCGATCAAGATCCTGGTCGAATAAATGCAATTTGGACACAAATTGGGCCTACTAATCTTTTTGGGCCTTATTGGCTTTTATCTGTTAGCCTAGTGATACCAGTAAAATTATGGCTGCAATACTGGGCCTATTGGGCCTATCCCATTTTCTTTTAAATTAATCCATATTCCCTTTTATTTACTTCGAGACTTTCCAGATCCTTCTTGTTATTGGGCCTATGGGCCTCAATGGGCCTTAACCGGCTATCACAGGTTCCTTGGAATTTCAACCGGCTATTAGCCAGTTGCCAAATCCCTATAAAAGAGTAGAGTGAGATACATTTCTCACTTCACTCTAACACACTCTACTTTCCTCTAAAATTTTTCTTAGTTATTTCTCTCAAATTAAGGCGATTCCCGGCGATTTTTTCCGGCAATTCCACCGTTCTCAGGCGACTTTCTTGTTAGGAATATGTTGTAGTTGATGATAACTTAACATTCAAGCAAAATTGTATAAGTCAAGTTTTGTAACTGTCAACGGATAAGACCTTATAACTCTATTCGTTGACAGGTAGCTCATCAACGGATGAGGTTTTGTAGCATATTGCAATATCTCTATTTATCAGTTGATAGTGTTTTTATTCAGAGTCATGTTGACCATCAATGGATAGGCAGAATAGGGTAGCCAATTGTAAATAAGCTATGCTATGTAATTCTGTCTAAGTGAAAATGTATCAACGGATGAGAACAGGGCTCTATCAACGGATACAACTCAAATCTACTCGATCAACGGATACAGCTCAAACTACCATCAACGGATAAGTTGGCACAACATCAACGGATAATCATTGTCACTTTATCCCATGCTAGCTGGGAATTAGCAGTTGATAAGGACAGGTTTGACTGACAGATCACATGGGTTGATAGTAGGTATAAAAAGCAATATGGCAGCCATACTTTGGAAACAAAGAAGAAAGAAGCATTCCATTTACACAGTACATACAAGAAAGGTGCAGGGGACATATCTGTTCACAAGGACAACCTTTCGGCTACATGTGGATTTGGAGTGGAGTAGCAAGTCAACTTGAATTAGATTAATATTATCTTATTCCTGTAGCACTTGTAAACTTGGGATATATATAACCAAGTGTAGCAACTCTTTAGATTGTAAGAAAACATACATATTTGCTTAGGGTTTCTTGAATATCTTTAGAAGCAAAGAGTTGTAAACACAGAAGCTGTGTACATTTGTATCACAGGGTTTTCTTCGAATAAAAGTCTCAGGTGGTACATTTAACCACCTGATTTTTATGTGGTTGTGAACTATTTCTATTCAGCAATTATTTCTTTATAAGATTTCTGTGGTTTTTATCAGAAATTTTATAACTATCAAGAATTGTATTCAACCCCCCCCCCCTTCTACAATTATACAAGTGTGTAATCTGGGAATAACAATTGGTATCAGAGCAAGCTTCTAATATATTTGAAGTTTAAAGATCAACACACTTCCAACATGTCTAAGAAGGATTATGGAGTGAAGATACCGGTTCTTGATAGGGAAAATTATTTTCACTGGAAAGTAAAAATGCGTCTACATCTCATGTCTATTGATGTAGGTTTTGTAGATTGCATTGAGAAGGGTCCTCATGTTCCAATGAAGGCTGCTTCAAGAGTTGGTCTTGCTGCAGATGCACCAGACACGTACATCCCAAAACCTGTTTCTGAGTGGAGCACTGAGGATGTTGCAGAAGTTCACAAAGATAAAAAGACCATGAATATTCTGTTTAATGGCTTAGAAACAGACATGGTTGACAATGTTATCAACTGTACTACCGCCAAGGAAGTATGGGACATTGTTCAAACCCTTTGTGAAGGTACAGAACAGGTAAAGGAAAATAAGATGCAACTACTGATCCAACAGTATGAGCACTTCCATTTTAAGAATGGAGAGACATTGAATGATACATTTAGTAGATTTCAAAAGCTACTGAATGGCTTGAAACTGTATGGAAGAATCTACCAAGTGAAAGATTCTAATCTTAAATTTCTGAGATCACTGCCCAAAGAGTGGAAGCCTATGACTGCTTCTCTAAGGAACACTCAAGAGTACAAGTCATTTACTCTTGAAAGGCTCTATGGAACTTTAAAGACATATGAACTAGAAATGGAGCAGGATGAAGAAATTGAGAAGGCCCAAAAGAAAAGTGGGTCAGTTGCACTTGTTGCCAACTTGGAGCAGAAGGAGGAAAAGAGGACTGAAGCTGCTAAATCTACACCAAACAGGGAGGTTTGTGAAGGTAGAACAGAATCAAGCAAAGGCAAGGAAAAGGTGTCTGAAGAAATGAGTGTCCTACAGCAGGATGAATTGGATGAGATAGATGAGCATTTAACCTTTCTATCTAGGAGATTCTCTAAGCTAAAATTCAGAAGAAACTCTGGGGTGGCCAAGCCATTTAACAAGGATTTTTCTACAAGCAATTATGTGGATAAATCGAAAATTAAATGCTACAATTGTGGTATTGCTGGTCACATGATAAGTGAATGCAGGAAGCCTAGATCTGAGAACAAGGGAAAGTCAACTGAAACTGTTGACTACAAGAAGAAATATTTTGATCTTCTCAGACAGAAAGGAAAGGCATTCATGACCCAAGAGTATGACTGGGCTGCTGATGGAAATCATTCTGATGATGATGCTGAGTTTGTCAACCTTGCATTAATGGCTGATTCTGAGCAGGAAGCAAGTTCAGCTAGCAATCAGGTATATTCTACTAATCTCTCTGAGCTCACCAAAGAGGAATGCAATAGTGTTATAGATGAAATGTCTACTGAACTATATCACTTGAGTGTTACTCTTAAATCACTTACTAAAGAGAACAATAGGATTAAAGAAACTAATCAGTTCTTAAGTGATAGAAATGCAGTTCTAGAAGTTCAATTTCTAGAATTTGAGAAAATGAGAGTTGATTGCAATGATGCTAAAAATGAACTTGAAGCTGTGTTAAAAAGAGAATTGATCTTAAGAAACCAGCTTGAAAAAGAACAAGGGATAATTGCTAAATTTCAAAGTTGTAGGAATATTTCTCAAAACATAATTGAAGTCCAGGGAATAGAATCATTTGTAAGGGATACCTGGACTCAGAAAAAAAGGAGCTAGAACCTTGCCTTGAGGATCTAGAGACTATTTGTGAATCAACGGATAGTGATCATCCGTTGACAGATGAACCATCAACGGATGAGAGGTATCCGTCGACTAACAAAAAGTCTGTTAGTAAGAAGGAACTCAAGAGACTGAATAATCAGTATGGTCCAGTAGCCAAGAACTTTGTTTCTGGTGAAAGTAGCCAAGCCAAATCAAGTGAGAAGGCTAGGGCAGGTGATTTACCCAACAAAAAGGCTGTTGGTAAGTCAGTTAATGAAAAGGTAGAGACTGAGGGTAAAAAGAAAAAGAACAGAAATGGTAAGATAGGCATTAACAAGAAAAATAATTATTCTCCTGACAAGTTTGCTCATAGGAAAACTTGTGGTAATTGCAATAGTGTCAATCATCTATCTTCTAATTGCAAGTCTGTTAAAAGGACTCCTGTTCATGTACCTCAATCTATGCCAAGTATGCCTGCAATGCCTGTTATGCCTGGTTTGTATCAGAATGCTAGTTTTTCAAATCCTTATGTAAACATGCCATATGTGCCTAATCCTTATTTTCAATCTGTGAATATGCCACAAATGTCATGGAGCATCCCCAGCATGGATAATATGTATGCCAATTTTTCACAAATGCATGCATCAAATATTTATGCAAATGAGCATCTGTCTAAACCTATCACTCAAGTATCTACACCCAAAGTGAAGATTGCCAAGAGTGTAAAACCAAAGGCTAACAAGAAAGGACCCAAGGAAACTTGGGTACCAAAATCAACTTGATTTGTATTTTTGGATTGTGTGCAGGGAAATAAGAGGAATCTATGGTACCTAGACAGTGGGTGTTCTAGGCATATGACAGGAGATTCAACCCTGCTCACAGAGTTCAAGGAGGAAGCTGGCCCTAGGATTACCTTTGGAGATGACAGCAAAGGATATACTAAGGGATATGGCTTGATAACAAAGGACAATGTCATCATTGAAGAAGTAGCTTTAGTTGAAGGTTTGAAGCACAATTTGCTGAGTGTAAGTCAGATTTGTGACAAAGACTATGAAGTAAAGTTCACTAAAGAAGCCTGTGTTGTTTCTACCAAGGAAAACAACAATGTGGTTCTGACAGGCTTTAGAAAAGGAAATGTTTACATAGCTGACTTCAACTCAGTATGCTCAGAATCCATTACTTGTCTCTTCAGCAAAGCAAGCAAGGATGAGAGTTGGCTATGGCATAAAAAGCTGTCTCATTTGAATTTTAAAGTAATGAATGATTTGGTAAGAAAGGATCTTGCTAGAGGAATCCCTCAATTGGAGTTCATCAAAGATGGACTGTGTGATGCCTGCCAATTAGGGAAACAAAAGAAATCATCCTTCAAGAGCAAGACAGAGTCATCTATTGTTAAGCCCCTTCAATTGCTGCATATGGACTTATTTGGTCCAGTAAATGTCATGTCCATTTCAAAGAAGAAATACTGCCTGGTGATTGTGGATGATTTTTCTAAGTTTACATGGACCTTCTTCCTGCACTCCAAAGATTGTGCAAGTGAAATCGTCATCAATCATCTCAGACTAGTAAACAATGGTTCTGAAGTAAAAGTACAAAGAATCAGGAGTGACAATGGCACTGAATTCAAAAATTCCACAATGAATATTTTTTGTGAAGAGAATGGAATTGTCCATGAGTTTTCTGCTGCTAGAACACCTCAACAAAATGGGGTTGTTGAAAGGAAAAACAGAACTCTCATTGAAGCAGCTAGAACAATGTTAAGTGAATCAAGATTGCCAACATATTTCTGGGCTGAAGCTGTCAGCACTGCCTGCTTCACTCAGAATATTTCCTTGATCAATCAAGCTAGAGGAATGACTCCTTACCACTTATTCACCAACAAGAAACCAACATTAGCTTTTCTCCATGTCTTTGGATGTAAGTGTTTTGTGCTAAGGAATCATGGAGATAACTTGGGCAAATTTGAAGTAAAGGCAGATGAAGCTATCTTTGTTGGATATGCAGCAGGGAAAGCCTATAGAGTCTACAATCTAAGAACCAACATTGTTATGGAATCTGTACATGTTGTGTTTGATGATCAAAAGATTCTAGGTCTGAATGATGAAGGCTTCCATGAAAAGTTGAGATTTGAAAATGAGGTAGAAGGAAGAATGTACATTGATGATGATGAGGATAATGAAGATCATGACCTTGGAAATTCACCTAGAGTTGTTGGTCTAACTAGAAGTGATGCTAACACTGGAAATGAAGCATCCGTTGACAGTCATACTAGATCATCAGATGCATTCGTTGACAGACATTCTCATGTATCCGTCGACAGGCAAAATGGAGCATCCGTTGATAGACAAAATGATGCATCTGTTGACAGTCAACTTCATAATTCCTCAAGGACAACAAACTCAGGGGGAGTTTCTCAAAGTCAAAACTCAATATCCAATCAACAAGATCATGCTCACGTAGAAGAAGCAACCTCATCTAGATCAAACCTTCCACCTTCAAGAAAATGGACCAGAGATCATCCTTTTGAGTTAATCATTGGTGACTCAAACTCAAGAGTCCAAACTAGGAGAGCCACACAAGAAGAATGCCTATACAGTAGTTTCCTGTCTCAAGAGGAACCTAAGAAAGTGGAGGATGCTCTTCTAGATCCAGATTGGGTCTTAGCAATGCAAGAAGAGCTAAACCAATTTGAGAGAAATAAAGTATGGAAGCTTGTGCCCAAACCTGATGATAGAGGTATTATAGGTACCAAATGGGTTCTCAAGAATAAGACTGATGAAAATGGCATAATTGTGAGGAATAAAGCTAGATTAGTGGCAAAGGGCTATTCTCAAGAAGAAGGAATAGATTTTGATGAAACTTTTGCTCCAGTGGCAAGACTTGAGGCCATCAGAATTTTCCTAGCCTATGCAGCACATGCCAACTTCAAAGTCTATCAGATGGATGTTAAAAGTGCCTTTCTAAATGGGGAACTGGAAGAAGAGGTATATGTCCATCAACCTCTTGGCTTTGAAGATCCAGAATTTCCAGATTATGTATATCTTCTCTTGAAAGCACTTTATGGTTTGAAGCAAGCACCAAGAGCCTGGTATGACACTTTATCTCAATTTCTTTTGGAGAATCACTTCACTAGAGGTACAGTAGATAAAACTTTATTTCATAGAAATGTCAATGGTTCTTCAATACTTGTTCAAATCTATGTAGATGATATTATTTTTGGGTCTACAGATGAGAAGCTTTGCAAAAGGTTTGCCAAACTTATGCAAAGTAGGTATGAAATGAGCATGATGGGTGAATTAACTTACTTTCTTGGTTTACAAGTAAAGCAAGTTAATAAGGAATTTTCATTAGTCAAACAAAATATATTTATGATCTCTTAAAGAAATTTGACTTAATGGATTGTGCCTCTGCAAAAACACCTATGGCCACTGCAACTAAGCTTGAGCTGAATACTAAGGAAAAATCTGTGGACATCTCAAGTTATAGAGGCATGGTAGGCTCACTTCTATATCTAACAGCTAGTAGACCTGATATAATGTTTTCCACATGTCTTTGTGCTAGATTTCAAGCTGACCCTAGAGAGTCTCACTTGATTGCTATTAAGAGAATTTTCAGGTATCTCAAAGGAACACCAAACCTTGGCATTTGGTGCCCAAGAGATTCTGGCTTTGATCTAATTGGCTATTCAGATGTAGACTATGCAGGTTGAAGAATTGATAGGAAAAGTACTATAGGCTCCTGTCAGTTTCTAGGGAATATGCTTGTATCATGGTTCAGTAAGAAACAGAACTCAGTCTCCACTTCTACAGCCGAAGCTGAGTACATTGCAGCTGGAAGTTGTTGTGCACAGATTCTTTGGATGAAAAATCAACTTATTGACTATGGTCTAAAAGTTGAGAAGATTCCAATTTTCTGTGACAACACTAGTGCTATTGCCATCACAGAAAATCCAGTGCAACATTCGAGAACCAAGCATATTGACATCAAATACCACTTCATCAGAGAGCATGTGATGAATGGTACAGTAGAAATGCACTTTGTGCCAAGTGAAATGCAGCTTGCAGATATCTTCACCAAGCCTCTTGATGAATCTTCATTCACAAGGTTGGTAGGTGAACTAGGTATGCTTAATTTCTCATAATTCCTAGTGGTATCTAATAATACTGTGTTGCAGCTAGAAATGTGTTTTGATTTACTTGAGAATTAAAAACTCTCAGAATAACTCTTAGCAGAAATTTTGTTTAAGGCAAAATTTGCTTATCAACGGATATCCTTTTATCCGTTGGTAGTATAAACAAATTACTAGATTTTCGTATGTCAACGGATAACAGGTTGTCCACGTCGTCGATGGATAAACTGTTTTCTCAACCGTCCAATCTTTATCCGTTGATATACATATTTCTTTTTATAACCGTTGGTAAACGTGTATAATTAGTCACGGCTGTACTTCTTTTCTTTTCATTTATTATCTGACAGTTACTTTTGTCCAATGGGGTAATTACTTTTAATTATTTCATTTTTAATTCTTGGAAAATATAAAAGGCTGTTTTGTGTCCTCACATTTCACCTTTATTCATTTTCAAGAGTCTCATTAGTTAACTGCATCTTCTTCACTAAATCTCTCTCTACAACAAAAGCTCAAACACTTCAATGGCGCCTATTGTTAAGATGATGTCTTCCACCGGGTTTACCTATGAGAAGAACAATTTCGCGGCCTTTGTTGATACTGTGAACGCTCCAGAAGCATATCACACCATGATGAATTTCGTGAAGAAATGCAAACTGTCATATGCTATGACTGCCACCACTCCTCTAATCCATGAAGTTATTGAAGAGGTGTGGGCATCTGCTGAGTACAATGGCACAGACGGTACACTTGGTTTTTCTTTAAAGGGTAAAAATTATGTAGTTAATTCTGATGTGTTAATTGCTTGTTTGAAACTGCCTGAGAATAACTGTCTGAAGGAACCCAGTAATGCTGAAATTGTTACCATGCTTAATTCCATAAATTATACCCTTAGTACTGAGAACTTAGGGAAAATTGTTAGGAAAGGTATGGTTAAGGAATGGAGTTATCTTTGTGATGCCTTCATTAAAACTTTTTCTGGCAAGATTAGTAACTTTGATGCTGTTACCAACTCCATGCTAGTTATGCTATGTATGCTTTTGACTGATAAATTCTATAATTTTGGCACACTAGTCATGTATGAGATAGCAGCTAAATTAGGTAAAAAGGAAACTAGGAGCAAGAATGTTTATTTTGCTAGATTTTTAATGCTCCTAGCACTGCATGTATCTGAGAATGAGCTATCCATTGCTAACCCGGATAGCAAGTTCAATTGTTTTGTTCAGGAGAAGAGAGTCTTAAGTGATTTGATTCGAATGAACCTAAATGGAGAAGTACAATTGGTATATCTACCAATTGTTCAGGTAACTATTTCCAACCCTGAAACTCCTATCTCCAACCCCCAAATTTCTTTGCCTTCTAGTGTCACAATGGAGTCTGTGGCTGTGACCAAACAGGCTCCTACCAAAGTGACCAAATCCAAAGTTCCTAAACCACAATCTAAAAGACAAACCTCAGGTGTCTCTCAAAAGGCATCTGTTGCAAAAACTACCAAAACTCTTGAGGGGAGTGTGAAGGTGGTAGTGAGTGGTGAGGGACAGGGTGAACATCAAAGAAGCCCTAAGGATAAGGAAGGTGAGGCAGGTGCAACCAACATTTCAGTCTCTCAAAAGACTGTTAATGAAACTACAAGCCAAATTCTAGTTACATCCTCTCAACAGGGTGTGACTACTAAGTTAAGTTCCATTCCAGGAACACAGCACAAAAGGGCAAGGAACACAGATAGCTCTCACTCAAAAACCTATGGTAGAAGAGTAAAATCCAAAACCATTGGGGAATCACAGGGTGCACACACTGTACAGCAAACTGTACCTTCTCAAATTCAGTTTGATGTGACTTCAATAAATGTGGAGTCACAGCCCCTTGATCTTAACCTTCAAATCGATACACATTTTGATCCACCATCACCAACTCCATCTCTGGATGTGGATATGATATCTACATCAATTCCTGATTCTCCATCTTTAAAATTCATGGAGAAGCCCCACTCAACAATTGGTGGTCATCATCTTTTAGATGATTTGTTGGGCCATCAATCTTCCATTCCTGAATTCACAACACTATTTGTGGCCTCTTCCTTAAAATCAATTACCACAGATTCAGTGTTGGTTTTCACTTCAACGGATACTCGTTTACCTTCATCAACGGATATCCTTCATCCGTTGACAAGTGTTTCTCCATCAACGGATATATCTTCCACTAATTATCCGTTGACAGCAACAACTACTACACCAACGGATACACCTTATCCGTTGACAACTCTCTCTACCACTGCAAAATGTGACATTCCTATGTCAACTGTGGAGGAGTTTGTAGTAATTGAAACACTTTTAGGAATGAGGGAAGGGAGTGAGAGGCTGCCTTGTGAGCAGGCAAAAGGAGAGAAAATCAATGAGAGGCTGACCATTTCTTCCGGTCAGGCAAAAGGAGAGCTAGAGAGTTCCACCTTAGTAGGTGAAGGTGAGGGTGTGAGAGGTGTGAGCCAGGGGGAGCCCCTGATGCAAGAAAAGAGATATGAGAGGAGAGAAGGGACTACAGAAGAAATAAGGCAGGAAGAATCAACCACTGCAAGTGAGTTAATGGAGGTTAATGAAGCTTCCAAAGAGATGGAATTTAGACAAGAATATCAGTCAGTTATTGACTCCATCTCTTTGGATCCTGAAACCTTTACTCATCCTGTTTCTTCCTATCAAATCATGGCACAACAGGGCAATGTGGAGGCAGAGGAGGCAATGCACCTAGTGCATACCTCAGAATCTCTTCAAAGAGCAAAAGAAGCTTTACAAACCCTGTCTCCAAGTGCTGGAAGTGAAGAGTTTGGTAGTGATGACAGTCAAAGTTCGGATGGTGAAGGCATAAATGAGGATGAAACTCCAGGATGGATGTTTTCCAATGCCACTGAACTTGGGCATCTCAATGTGGAAATAATGAAGCAATATCAATCTGCTAAGGCTGAGCACCAAACTGCAGAACCACAGAGAAAGACTGTTCTTGAGCAAGTAATGGCCTCTCTGAAATTACAAAAGATGCAATCTGTTATTGAAAGAACACAACAAGAGGAGGTCCAGTCTGCAATTAGAGACATGAAAATAGCACTAGATGCCAGGATTGAGGCACTAGCTCCTACTACCACTCAGAAGGTGCTTTCTAGCAAACTTCTCAAAGAAGATAGCCTGGCTAAGTCTGTTCAGCTTCTTTCCTCAAGAGTGGATAGTATGGAATCTCAATTGCACACCATCATTGCCAATCAATCAAAACAAACTCAACTACTGGAAATGCTACTTGCAGCTTCAATCCCAACCCTTGATGCTAACAAAAAGGGGG
Organism: Kitagawia praeruptora; assembly: GCA_037693485.1. Classification (NCBI taxonomy): domain Eukaryota; kingdom Viridiplantae; phylum Streptophyta; class Magnoliopsida; order Apiales; family Apiaceae; genus Kitagawia; species Kitagawia praeruptora. The sequence goes on from CM075352.1 coordinate 121,269,454, forward strand.
AGAAAATGGGAACAAGCACAGAAGAGGCTGCAACATCTACTGGCCAATTTCAAGCTACCAGTAGTGAGATAGCACAGATTGAGGGGGAGCAACAGCCAATTGTAGTGGTCAATCCAACAGAGTTTGAGATAAAGGCTTCCCCTGTGAAGAAACAAGTGGCTTTGCCTGAGATTCAAAGCTTAGAAGACATCTCAGATGGTGAAAGGCAAGCCAGGATAGAAGCTTTGGAAAAGATCAACAAGGAGGCTAATGAAAGAATTCTAAGGACAGAGAGGATGATCAATGAATCAATTGCATCATCTCTGTTCCTTAATGCTCAATCTTCTGCTCCAACAATATCAACCACAATCATGAAGGTGCTCACTCCAATGGTTGTGGCTCCTACATTCTATGATGCTGAGCCATCATTTGTCAAAGAATTTGAACCAGCTATCAAAGCCAGAGCCTACTCACCACCAAAGGAAAATAGGAAGAACAAGCTTCAATTGGACTACCCATTTCCCAAGAATGATGAAGAAAAGCTAATGGGAAAAACAATCATGGAGTTCAAAGTTCAGACAAATAAGAGTGTAAGAGATTGGATGGCTGTAATCATAAGGAATGGAAAAGTATTAAATATATCCAACAGTCATCCTAGATTTGTGGAAGCTAAAAGAGAAGAAGTCTCCAGAATCCAAAGGGAAGCCCATCCAAGTGCAGAAAATCAACATGAAAACTCAGAAGAGAAGCAAGCCAGGCTAGCTCAAGAGTTAATGGATGAGGTAGAGGTTGAAATGAAGGAACCTGAGGAAGTTCCCAAAATCAAACCTAGAAGAAGGAAAGCTAAAACCAAGAGGGTTCTTTCTCCAGAACCCCCTCCAGAAAAAGAAACAATTGGTTCACCAGTACCTATGTCTGCAACAGTAATCGACCCAACTATAAACTTCCATGGTGACCCCATAAGGCCTAAAGAGGAACCAGTGAATTTTGATTCAATTGAAGTCCATTCATTCTTGCTAAATCCAAAACAGAAGAAAAGGGCTCCAAAGAAGCAACTTTCAAAGGGACCAGTTCAAGTTGCTAGGGTACCTGCTATTGTCAAACAACCAATCTTGGAAAACAAAGAAGACTTTATCTATCAGGCAGAAATTGAAGAATACTCTGGCATGAATCTATATTTGGATGAATTGTCAGAAGTAAGAGGAATTGACAAGTACAAGAATCAGCCTGAGAGATTAGTGTTTGTCTACAAGGGAGGAAGTCAGAGGACATGGCCACTAAAGAAGGTTCTTGGAGAAAATTATCATACACTGACCAGAGTGTTCTCAGCATTCAAGAGACACACAGGGTTCTCTGAGATAGCCAGAAGGGAGATAATCAGCAGAAAAGAGGAAATAAGGAGAGAATGGAACTCACCCTCAAGTCTACCTAAGAAAATGAAGATCCCTTATAATGGACAGAAAATCCACATTCAACCCTTTTGGATGATGGAGTTCAGGGATGATGAGGGCACTAGGAGATTCTTCAGGTTAGAAGACCAATTGTCAAAGGCTAGTTCTGACTACCTGAGATGGTTACAACTAAAGCTAAATCCAAAAGTTGTTGAAGAAGATACCTTCTATAGGCAACTTCAAGTGCAAATTGAGTCCAACTCTGCCAAGGAAGGAAAGTCAAGGGTGCAGCCAACCAGAGAAAGGAAACCTCATTAATCTGCTCAATCTAAAGGAGCACATCTCTGATAAGTTTCTTAAAGCTTTCTGTTTTCAATTTTTGCAGCTTAATACAATGTTTGCATACTGTAGTGTGTATATATCTTTAGGAATGTTTTGTTATCATCAAGGTTCTGAATTTATGCTTTATTGCCATCAAGTATAAATTAGGGGAGATTGTTAGGAATATGTTGTAGTTGATGATAACTTAACATTCAAGCAAAATTGTATAAGTCAAGTTTTGTAACCATCAATGGATAGGCAGAATAGGGTAGCCAATTGTAAATAAGCTATGCTATGTAATTCTGTCTAAGTGAAAATGTATCAACGGATGAGAACAGGGCTCTATCAACGGATACAACTCAAATCTACTCGATCAACGGATACAGCTCAAACTACCATCAACGGATAAGTTGGCACAACATCAACGGATAATCATTGTCACTTTATCCCATGCTAGCTGGGAATTAGCAGTTGATAAGGACAGGTTTGACTGACAGATCACATGGGTTGATAGTAGGTATAAAAACCAATATGGCAGCCATACTTTGGAAACAAAGAAGAAAGAAGCATTCCATTTACACAGTACATACAAGAAAGGTGCAGGGGACATATCTGTTCACAAGGACAACCTTTCGGCTACATGTGGATTTGGAGTGGAGTAGCAAGTCAACTTGAATTAGATTAATATTATCTTATTCCTGTAGCACTTGTAAACTTGGGATATATATAACCAAGTGTAGCAACTCTTTAGATTGTAAGAAAACATACATATTTGCTTAGGGTTTCTTGAATATCTTTAGAAGCAAAGAGTTGTAAACACAGAAGCTGTGTACATTTGTATCACAGGGTTTTCTTCGAATAAAAGTCTCAGGTGGTACATTTAACCACCTGATTTTTATGTGGTTGTGAACTATTTCTATTCAGCAATTATTTCTTTATAAGATTTCTGTGGTTTTTATCAGAAATTTTATAACTATCAAGAATTGTATTCAACCCCCCCCTTCTACAATTATAAAAGTGTGTAATCTGGGAATAACATTTCTGTCGGTTTCTGGGTTTCTTTGAAGATTTTTTGGGATTTTGTTGCATCTTCATCTCTTTTATTAAGGTTTCTGGGCTTTAAGCATTCATACTTTGAAGATTAATGGCGGACAAATCAGCACAGTGCCTTTTGAAGATGAATTCTGCTTCGAAAAGAGGTAACGATATCGAAATTCGTTCTTCTTATATGAGTTTAACTGAAATGATCAACATGCGCGGAGATGATTATCCTTCATTAGCTGATTTAGATGCTTATAACTGTTGTAACAAATTTCATGATGAGGATGTAATTAAAAATTACAACAAAACATATGAAATTAAAACTCCATATAGACTTGTTAAGGTTGGGCCTGGCGACGGGCCTTGTCATTGGAGGCCCAACGGGCTCTGTGTATTTAGAGACGCCCTTATAGCTGGGCTTAGGTTCCCTTTTCATGAATTTATCCCTAAACTTCTGGCCGATGTTCAAGTCAGTCCATGTCAACTTCCTCCCAATGCCTGGCGATCCATTTTGTGTTTCATGGTTTTGTGCCTTAGGAAAAAATTCCCACTTTTTGTTCCTTTATTTAGAAAAATATTTCAATTCTATAATAGCTCTTCCGTTCAACCGGGGTGGGTCTACGTTAGACAACGTCCCAAAATTCCACACATTTTTAATGGTCATTCGATTGTCGATAACAACCCTAAGTGGAAAGAAGAATTTATGTACTTAGTCTGGAAAGTGGGTGATTGGGGCACCCTTTTCCGAAGTTCTTTTGGTAAGGTGGCCGATGGCAACCCCAACAAAATAGTTCTCAACTCTGAGGAGCAAGTGGCTTACGACGAGCTAACTAAAGACAATGGTGAAACTGTGTGTTGGGACCTCATCAATGAGGAGTCTCTTAGGGCCGTTGGCCTTTCTGCTGTTTCTGACTTAGGTAATTTCCCTCCTTTGTGAGTTTACTTTGTTTCTAGATAAGCTTATATCAACGTTTTAATTTATTGTTGTGTGTAGCTGTTATGAAAATCATGCGAGAAATGGATCCTGGTGAGGAGGAAACTACTCGTATGAGAAGAGCGAAGAGGGCCCTTGACACAAGGGGCAAGTCTAGCGAGCCATCTTTTTTGCGTCCACACAAAGTGCAGAAGAAAGATTTGGTCACTGTTGATGAGGAAGATGGGCCAGAATAAGTGAACGTCCAATCGACAGTGTATAGGCCTCCATGGGGCTTTAGGAAGATGGACTCTGTGGTTGGCTCTACAAAGCATTCAATGGATTGCTCATTGAACTCAATCACTCCTGTCGACTACAAGGATTTCGTGACGGGTGGAAACATGCTGGAAAATGAGCATCTGGGCTCCCAGGCTCTGGCCTCTGTATGTTTTTCTTTTCGAATCCATCTTTTTCTCGACCTATCTTTGTTTGATGTTATACTTTCTATTGACTTAACCCCCTTGCAGGCCAACGTTCACTTTCAGGGGATGGTTCACCAGGCTAAATCCTGGCAAAACAAGGCAAAGTCTTTTGAGACTAAGTATCAGAAAGAGAAACTTAGAGTTGGAGAAACTAAAGAGAAGTTGAAAGGGAAAGTAGAAGAGTTGGAGGCGGCCCAGGCTGAGGTGGTGCACTTACGGGCCAAGAAAGAAGACCTCATTGATGAGTACATGGACTCGCAGGATTTTCAAGCTTTGATGGAGAAGCACGATGCGGTGCTCTATCCTGTCCAGTACACCGATGGTTGGGACGAAGCCTTAAAGGCGGTGCTTAAAAAACACCCGGGATTATTTACTCTCAAAGACTTCCCTAGCCCACACCCTCCTCCTGTTCTCCCTGCAGAGGAAGATGAGGATGAGGACGAGGTTCTAGGTGACGGAGAGAGGATTCTTGATCCTCAAGCTACCCCTCTACAGAGAGACTCCGACACCACTCATACTTCTCCTTCTCGTACTGGCGGCGGCTCCAAGGTTCAGGAAGAAGATGAGGAGTCTGCTTCATCCCGAGCTCCTGGGACTTAGACTTTTTTATGTTGGCCTTGCGTGGCATTTGCTTCTATAATTTTATCGCTTTGGTTTTGTAACTTTTAACTTATGGCCCCCGGGCTTTATTTATTTATGCATTTTCAATCTTCCTGTTTCTACTTGTTTTGTCATTTGTATTTGGCCTTTATCAGCTTGCAATTTGGTTATGCATTGATACATATCAGACATGAAGTATAAACACAAGGAACATTGAAAATCATACTGCATAATCTCTTAAAAAGAAAATCCTGAATTGGGTTCAACCCTTACATAAATACTCTACTTCCTACTCGGAGTTCAAAAGACTCTGAAATGGTTTCATCGACCTTATTTCTACTTTTCTAATAAATATAAGCCATGTCCTATTTAGGACAATTAAACATAATAAACTTTGAGATTCGATGCATGCCAAGTACGAGGCACCTCGTTTCCTTCCAAAGTCTCTAGCTTGTATGATCCACGACCTAATGTTCCTTTGACACGATACGGACCTTCCCAGTTTGGTGCCATCTTTCCTTTCTGTCCAACTCCGGATGCTTCAATCTTTCTGAGTACTAGATCTCCCTGACGGAAGAACCTTTCTTTCACCCTCAGGGTGTAATAGAAGGAGGCCTTCTTCTGATGTTCAGCATTTCTAGCATGGGCTTCATCCCTTACTTCGTCAATCAAGTCAAGAGCTAACCTCATTCCTTCTTCATTAGCGTCAGGCTCAAAGGCCTCCACTCGAGGAGATGTATGCATGATTTCTACGGGGACAACGGCCTCAGCTCCGTAAGCCAACATGAATGGAGTTGCCCCAGTGGTTACCTTGCAAGTGGTACGATATGCCCAAAGTATGGGCAACAATTCATCCACCCAAGTATTTCGGGAACGTTCCACCCTTTTCTTGAGTCCATCAAGGATGATCCGATTGGCGACCTCAGCTTGCCCATTAGCCTGAGGGTGGGCAACTGAATTGAACCGAAGCTCGATTCCGTTCTCATCACAATAATCCTTAAATTCTTTGTTGTTGAATTGTAAGCCATTGTTTGTAACTAGGATCCGTGGTATTCCATACCTGCAGATGACATTCTCCCAGAAGAACTGCATAACTTGCTTGGTTGTGATCTTAGCCAAAGGTTTGGCCTCAATCCACTTCGTGAAGTAATCAATAGCTACAATCAGGAATTTTCTTTGAGCTGTGGCCATTGGAAATGGCCCAAGTATATCCATCCCCCACATAGCAAAATGAATGGGGGAACTGACGGACGTCAACATCTCTGGTGGTTGCCTAACCACTGGTGCATGTTTCTGGCACCGATCGCACTTTTTCACATATTCCTTGGCATCAGCCATCATCTCAGGCCAATAAAATCCGAGTCTAACTATCTTGTGAGCTAGGGCCCTGCCCCCCAAGTGTTGCCCACAGATTCCTTCATGGACTTCTTCTAATGCTGACTTAGCTTCTTCGGGCCTTAGGCACTTCAGGTACGGAATCACAAAGGATTTCTTATAGAGGATCCCTTCAATCAGAGCATACCTCAATGCCCTTACTGATAATCTTCGTGCCTCCATGGCATTAGTCGGGAGCCAACCGGTCTCAATATGCATTTTGATCGGGTCTATCCAACATTCTCTAGTTCCAATAGGTGCTACCAGCTTTGAATCAATAGTGGGGGCTCTTAGAACTTGGAAATAGACACTACCAGAATAATTCTCTATCTTGGAAGAGGCAAACTTAGATAAGGCATCGGCCTTGACGTTTTCCTCCCTAGGAATGTGCTCGACGTAACATTCATCGAACTGGGTCATTACAACCTTGACAACCCTCAAGTACTTAATCATTGTCTCATCTTTTTCCTCAAACTCTCCATTGACTTGGGCCACAACTAGCCTTGAATCTCCACAAACTTTTAGATTTTTGACCCTTAATGCTCCTGCCAAACCGAGCCCGGCTATCAGAGCCTCATATTCTGCCTCATTATAGGTTGTTGGAAAGTCTAGCTTCAGGGCATATTCAATGGTGAATCCATCGGGACTTTGTAGGACCAGGCCTGCACCATTTGTTTTTGTTTTTGACGCTCCATCAAAATAGAGCATCCAGAATTCCTTCTCTTCTATCACAGGTTCCTTGTCTTCCCTATTGCCTTCCTGAGGTATCTCCTGCCCCCCGACTTCTTGGTTGTCAATGGTACATTCAGCCACGAAGTCAGCAAGTGCCTGAGCTTTTATGGCCGTCCTCGGCTTGTACTTGATATCAAATTCTCCCAACTCAATTGCCCATTTAATAAGCCTACCACTGGCTTTAGGGCTGTGTAGGATGTTCCTCAATGGCTGCCCTGTAAGGACTTCAATCTTGTGTGCCTGAAAGTAGGGACGTAGTTTCCTTGAGGCAGTCACCAATGCTAAGGCAAACTTTTCAATGGTAGAATAGTTCAACTCTGCTCCATGTAGTACTTTGCTCACATAGTATACGGGTTTTTGAATTTTGTCTTCCTCTTTTACTAGCACCGCGCTCACAGCTTGAGCCGAAATGGCTAAGTAAAGATAGAGGATTTCTCCCATACTTGGCTTGGCCAACAGCGGGGCTTCGGCCATATACTTCTTCACCTGATCAAAGGCCTCTTGACTTTCTTCTTTCCATTCAAAATTTTTTACTTTCTTCAAGGTTTTAAAGAACGGCAAAGGCTTTGATCTTATCAGGATTAGCCTCAATTCCTCGTTTTGAGACCATAACACCCAAGAACTTCCCTGACTCGACACCAAAGGCACATTTGGCTGGGTTCAGCATCATCTTGTGGTGTCTCAACACTTCAAATACCCCACGGAGGTGCTCAATGTGATCGGCTTTGTACAGGCTTTTCACCAGCATATCATCTACATAAACTTCCATAGTTTTTCCAATGAGATGAGAGAAAATCTTGTTTACCAACCTCTGATAAGTAGCTCCTGCATTTTTCAATCCAAAGGCCATGACCAGGTAACAGTACACACCAAATTCAGTGATGAATGATACCTTAGGAACATCATCCTTATGCATCTTGATTTGGTTGTAGCCGCTAAAACCATCCATGAAGCTTAGCATCTCGTGCCCAGCCGTGGCATCTATCAACATATCAATCCTTGGTAAGGGAAAGCAGTCCTTTGGGCATGCATCGTTCAGATCAGTGAAATCTTTACACATTCTCCACTTTCCATTGGCTTTTTTGACCATTACAGGATTGGCCAACCATTCCGGGAATTGGATTTCTTCAATGAACCCTGCCTCTAGGAGCTTGTCAACCTCCTGTTTAATGGCTTCTTGTCTCTCAGGTGCAAAATTTCTCTTCTTTTATTTCACCGCCTTCCTGTCTGGATCCACGTTCAGGTTGTGTGTTATCAGTTGGGGATCTATCCCTGGCATATCAGCTGCTGTCCATGCAAAGACATCGCTATTGTTCTGCAAGAAGGTGATCAACTCACTTTTCAACGGGTCTTTCAGAGTTGCCCCAATGTAAGTAACCTTTTCAGGATCTTCTAACTCCAAAGGTATGGAAACCAAGTCTTCCGCCGGTTTTCCTCTCCGTTCTTCGTCCTCACGAACATCCATATCCTCAATAGGGAGGACTTGCCCCCCCAGTTCCATCTGGCCTCAGTGCAGCCACATAGCAACTCCTTGCCATCTTCTGGTCCCCTTTCTCTTCTTCAACACCATTTCTGGTTGGGAACTTAACCTTCAGATGATAGGTAGAAGCAACTGCCTTAAAAGCATGAAGTCCCGTTCTTCCTAGGATAGCATTGTAGGTGGACGTGGCTTTAATAACCAAAAAATTTAACATCTGAGTGGCCTCCCGTGGCTCCTGCCCTATGGTCATGGGCAACTGAATGGTTCCTTCAACTTTAGACTCTACTCCGTTACCATATATAGGCATGTTCGAGGGCGTCAACTGAGACTCGGTGTATCCCATCTTCAAAAAGGCATCATGGAACAGAATGTCCACTGAAGCTCCATTATCTATCAAGACTCTCTTCACTTGGGAGTTGCCGATCACTGGGGAGATTACCAATGGGTCATCATGGGGGAATTTCACCCCTTCAAGGTCCGAGTCATCGAATCCAATTGAGACCTCTCTCTTTGCACGCTTTGGTGCTTCTCCAACAATGTGCATCACTTCTCGCGCATACGCCTTTCTGGAATTCCTACTTGTCCCGGCCGCTGTTGGGCCACCAAAAATCAAGTTTATTACCGGCCCCCGGGGCTGTGGGTTGCGATTGAGATCATCATTCTTCCTATCATAATCTCGCCTCGGGTTTCCTTGATTCCCATCTTTGCAAAACTTACTCAACTTTCCTCTCCGGATTAGAAACTCAATCTCATCCTTCAATTGCCTACAATCGTCAGTGTCGTGCCCCACATCTTTGTGGAATCGGCAATATTGATTCTTATTTCTTTTCTCAGGATCGGTCCTTAGTGGCTTCGGCCATCTCACATCTCTGTCCTTCTCTATGTCCATCAGGATTTGGCTCCTTGGTGCATTCAATCTTGAATATTCAGTAAATCTTTGTCCTGGATTCCCCCTTTTAGGAGCCGAATCTGAATCCTTGCCCGTACGCGGGTACTTGTCTTTGGCATCATATTCCTGATCCGACTTCCTCTTCCTAAAATCATTGTTATTCCCTCCATTACCTGCTGTGGCCTCCTTCTTTATGCTATCCTCTGCCTTGATATACTTATCAGCCCTTCGTTGAAGCTCGGCCATATTCTCGGGAGGATGCTTAGCCAATGACCTTTTAAAGTATAGGTCGGTGGTACCATGCTCCAAAGCTACCATTGCAACCTTATTGTCCAGATCAATGATGTTCAAAGTCTCCTTGGTGAACCTCTTAAGATAGTCTCTCAGACTTTCGTTCTTCCCTTGTACCACATACATAAGGGATGCAGAACTTTTCGCATGCACTCTTCCGCTGATAAACTGACTAACGAAAGCAGCACTCAACTCCTTAAAGGAACCAATTGAGTTTGCAGGCAGCCGACTATACCATCTTTGAGCCATACCTGACAGAGTTTGAGGGAATGCCCTACACTTCAAAGCATCACTTACAGGCTGCAACAGCAGAGCGTTTGAGAATGTCCTAACGTGGTTTGCGGGATCACCCGTTCTATCATAAGCTTTAATTGTCGGTATCTTAAACTTCTTTGAGATACGAGCATTCATCACCTCCTCAGTAAACCGGGGCGTGGGATCATCAAGATCCCCAAGTGGCATCAGATCCTTAGGGTTGCTCTTGGGGGTTTCCACCCTCGTTGTTTTACCAGTTGGGGCATCAGCCCTTCTTTGCCTTCTTGACGGCCTCTCCAAGTCTATAAAGGGAATCGATCCTGATGTTGGAGGAGGTTGAGTCTGATTTGACCTGGCTTGTTCTCTTGCCATATCTTCCTTTAATCTTAAGATCTCGGCTTCATAAGCCTTAATCCTCTCAACAGTTGTCGAAGGGAGTTCATCGTGAGTAGTTCGAGTTCTTCTTCGAGGTTCGTTACTTGCACGTCACCTCCTTGGAGCTTCATCACGATCGTAATCGTTGTCAGAGGATGAATCATCCGTATAAGGACCAGAAAAATCGCGATAATCTCGATCTCGGACATGCAGGGCATGACCACTTGATCCAGCTCCTTGAGTAGGAGGGTAGTTGGGCAGCCCATACATTGGGTTGGTATTCACGGGGAGATCCGTAGTGTGGATCTGGACCCCTTGTGGAGGGTTGTTGGGATCTACAATCAAGGGAGAAACCACCATCTGAAAGGGATTAGTCCCTGGATTTTTGTGGACGATCGGAGGTAACGTACTCTCAACATGGGAGGTCATCCCTAGGGGTTGAGAAACTTGAAGCGAAACAATCGCTCCGGTCGTTGGGGGCACCGGATCTGTTGCTGGTGGAGCGGAGCTGAGTGGAATAGGATCAGTAGTTGCTGGTGTTGTTCTTCGTGTAGTTACCATGGTTGATGTCTCCTTCCAACAGACGACGCCAAATGTTTTGGAACAAAAATTAGGGTATATGTATTGTGTATTTAATGCTAGGGTTTGTGGAAGCTTCGAGCTTTAATGGCTGATCAAGTGTTTCGTGGCCTAATTCGGGTCCTCACAAGACGCCTACGTATCTTGCAATTATCAAGAATCAAGCCAAAAAGTGTAGTTCTGTATGTGAAGGAGCATGTCCTTATATAGGTATTGAGAACCCTGGAATTAGGGTCGAATTGGGTATTTTGATGGGTAAGATACCACTTAGGCCCAATTCTAGATCCTTCCGGGAGGAAGGAGGATAAGACTTACAGCTGTATTCCTTGGAGACCACTCCAAGGATGATTTGGTTACCTTTTAGACCCAATAACGGAGTCTCTTAGTAGGCTGATTGTACAGCTATGAATTTATTATCATTATTAAAGTTTTGGGCCTCACGATTGGGCTTTGACTTTGGATCAACTTAGGTTCATTTAATGCAACATTATATGTATTTTTAAGGCTTACTTTCAGCTCATATCAGCACTAAATCCTTTTTTTAATTTATGTACTCACAACTACAAAAATTAAAATTGTTAAAAATATTGATTGTGTTTCTGTGTAATGCTTTTGTATTTCGAAAAAATTATTTGCAATAAGACCAATGAGCTCTAATTTATGTTGGAGTGATTTTGCCCTATTGCAAGGCTTAGAGCATCTACAAGAGGCTCTCTATTCTACCTCTTAACTCAAAAAATGAGGAAAAAGAATGAAAGTGTTGCTCCAAGAGACTCTTAGTGACTCTTAAAAACACTAGGAGCTAAATAAGCGGGGTTGATGGTCGCCATTTAGGGATGGCAATTTGTACCGACCCGATGGATACCCGATCCGTTTTGATTCGAATGGGTCCAACCGAACCCGAATTTTTCAGGTTTGGATTTGGTTTTGGGTTTGATTTTTAAACCCGAATCATTTTCGGGTCGGGTTTGGGTTTTGCCAATACCGACCCGAAAACCCGAAACCCGTATCAAACCCGATCCGAACCCGAACCCGACCCGAAACCCGAATTAATATATATTTTTATTTCTATTATTTTATACATAATATTTAACATTTAATATATATTATCTATTATTATATATATTTATTTAATATTTAATTTGTAATGAAAATTAAAATATTTTATGTATTTATGTTTTATATTATTTTTAATATAAAAAAATTATTATTTATTTATTTTTTTGGATTTCGGGTCGGGTTTCGGGTACCTGAAACCCGTTTAGTATCCAACAGATTCGGGTTCAGGTTTATAGTTTCGGGTATTTTCGGGTTCGGGTTCGGGTTCGGTCAAAAGAATCGGGTTCGGGTTTGGCAAAACCCGACCCGCCCGACCCGATTGCCATCCCTATCGCCATTCGACACATACTAGTGGTTCCGCTTCTTACAGGACAGTTGCAGCTCATGCGGTAGGTTTTACAATCCTCTATTGACATAATTCTCATTTAATTTCTTAAAAAGGATATTTTGTGCTCTAAATTTTTCTATTTTTTTCCAGAAATGCAGTATGTTAGTTACAGAGGCATGCCTGTATACATCTAATAACAAGCCTAATTGTTTGTAATGCTTTGCATTACTTACATGACCTCTTAACTGAGGGAACCTCTAGTTGTAGAGTTTCTGTTTGTATTGTACTTGTAGTAGGCATCAAATCCTAGTTGTGTAACTGTACTTATAGAGTCTAGAATAATGCTTGAAAGAAGTTCCAAGGTTCATGCTTCAAGCAAGAAGATAAAGACTGTCAAATAATCAAAGTTGGGATTTGAAGAAATGAAGAATTTGCCTAAGTACCAATTTGAGAAGTATATTTGTCTATTCGATAAGTCCAGCATTCGAGAAGTCAGGGATTCGATATCTCAAGACACTATTCGATATCTCTGAATACACTGTTCGATATCTCATTCGATATCTCAGAGATTCGATATGTCTATGTACTCTATTCGAGAACTCAGGAGGTCAACAAGTCAAAGTAGTATTCGAGTTCTCAAGGAGTCAACAAGTCAAAGTTCCATTCGATATCTCAAGGACTCAAAAAGCTATTCGATATCTCAAGGATTCGACAAGTCAAGTGTTCTATTCGACAACTCAAGGAATCCTGAAGAAAAGAGCTATTCGAGAAGTAATTCGATATGTCAATATAACAGTGTTCGAGAACTCAGAGTTATCGATCAAGTCAATTCAAGTTCTCGAATCACCTACTTAGTCACTTCTCGAATACATTCTTGGAGACAAAATACTGAAGAAATTGTACAAGTCAGAAACCTGCAACAAGCCAATGCACTTTATGGACCACAATCTGTAATGTGCTCTGGAAAGCCTACAAGGAAGCTTGGAGAGTTATAGAAGAGACAAGGGGCTAAAGAAGTGGATCTGAACAGGCTTTACAAAGTCAAATCTGTAACCGTTTGGATGCTTACTCAAAAAGGATAGACAGACTAGAAAGATATTTGTTCAGCTACCTTATTGGGAGTAAGTAGGTTGTATCCATGTTCTATAAGGATACAGCCTCAGTTCCTTAGTCATCAACTTTGTAACTTTGTGAGTCAAGTTTTTCATACACTACAAGCTGTATCTCTCTGAGAAAAACGAAGCTGAGAATACTATCATTTGTATTCACTGATTGTAGCAACCTTTATCTAATAATACATTAGATTAAAGTGATACTGTGTCTTGTGTTGTTCTTTATCTGCACCTTCACTTCTGCACACACAAGCACTTATTTGCTACATAGACTCTAGCCAAAGAAAAGTATAAGAATCCATTCACCCCCCCCTCTGTATTCTTTTATCGTATTCAATACTCAACACAGTATAAGCGTGACCCTACTACCGATGAGATATTTTACTTAACACACACCAGACGTGTGAAGAAGAAGAATGTGATTGGCGAGGCCGGAGAGAATGACATTGATGACGAGGATGATGAGGATGTCGAAATTGTATGGATTGACAAAAAAGCCAGCAAATCTATGTGAGTTTTATTTTATCATTTTCAGAATATTCATTTAGTTTGGTTGGATAAGTTTTCTGATTTTTCTTTATTAGCAAATCTGTACCATTTGTCGACTTGTTTGGTTGGATTCTAATTGGGAAATTGTAATTGTAGTAAAATTTACTAGGTATAAATCCATAAATGTTTATAAACTTTGCACATCTCTATAGTATACAACACCATTCACAGTGTGAAGTCTATATATGTTAATTAGCTGATAGCGTCCCTGTGGTAAAAAGTGGTTTTCTTTCCTTATTATGGTATTTCGGTCCAATTATTTTCAAATGTTGTATTTTGGTATAACTTCTTTAAAATATGGTATTTTGGTCACATTTATGTTCTTGTTCATATAGTTGTTTTTTCTAAAGAATGCCATGTTTAGGTTAATATTATGAGAAACATTTTGTGCCAGGATGTGAAGTAGTAGTGTACAATCGATCACTATGGTTTGTGAAGTTCTGTTCTGCAGAATATGACAAGTATAAATATTTGTTGATGATTTTAGAATGTTGGTTTGTTATTTGTCCTTGTTATAGCAAACTGTAGTAGCACCAGTTATTGTTGCATGTTTTTACTATTGAGCAGTTTTTGTTGTATACACAGGAAACTTTTCTACAACTTCGGGAGCAGCAGGAGAAATCTGGGAAGCCTGTGGATAGAAATGCTCTATTTCTTGAGGCAGTTGGAGGGCCTGACAAGAAGAACTGGGTATATGGAGTTGGTTCGTCACAAAGCCTCTTCTATCAGTCGCCTACAATCATGCCTTTCACTCCATTTTCTACCACCGAAGAAGAAAATCAATTGTTGAAGGACCAATTAATTAAGATGAACGATCGGATGAAGGAAGTGGAAAAGCAATTAGCCATGGTTATGGAGGCTACATCACTCAGAGTCGAACGAGAACCCCTTGATTTAGATGATCAAGATGATTACAATTAGTATTTAGTTTAGCAAGTTTTCTATATGCACTTTGACTAAGAACTGAATGTATTGGTTTAGTACTTTATTAGGGTATGTGGGATGCCAGGAAGTTTTTGTTGATACATGAGTGCTGATGCTCATGCTTTCACTTGGAACTCTTAACCCCTATTTTATTATCTACGATATTGGTATTATATAAAAAAGACTTTTGTTTTCTTTTGTAGTCTAATTATCTTTTGTTTGCTGGTATTGATATAAAAAATGTAAATATTGGTAGATTTTTGCATCTATTATCTATTGGGGTGTTTCTAAATTTAACAACGGATTATCAACGGAATATCATTAGCAAATGGTTGTTAAAACTACCAACGGATTATCTGTTATAAAATTGTTACTAATAATATCAACGGATTAGCCGTTGGCAATCTGTTAGTAAATATAACAACGGAAGTTTCATGGGCATTTGGTTACTAATAATACCAACAGAATATCCGTTACCATTTGGTTAATAAAAATACTAACAGAATATCCGTTGCGAGTCGGTTGGGTTATGGTTGTTTGTAAAAAACAGGAATTCCGTTACTAGTTTGTTGGCATTCCGTTGTTAAGTTTAGTAACGGAAATAAATCCATTGTTAGAGACTTCCCAACGATGTTTATACCAACAGATTATTTCCGTTGGTATTTCGTTGGCATCATGTTTTACCAACGGATTTCCTTCCTATGCCAACGGATATTTCTGTTAGCAAAATAGGATATTCTTGTAGACCATTCAGCATGATATGAGCACCGAATTTAATCTCAGGCTTACTAGTCTTCTCTATTTCCTTGTCGGCGTCCGTGTAGAAGTCAACATGCAACTTGCAAGAACTCAGTCACTATGTCTCTGGGGTGGTTGTAATCGTCCAGGCCCTCATCTTTAAATAAATATTGCCAACCATTATCAAAATCCAAAGACAAGATTACGCCTCGCAGTTTATCAGTAGTATTACCCTGTACACCTCTGCTAGCTCCTAAAAAAACACAATTTTCGAACACATATAAGAGGGCCTGATGAATTACCAAACTTTTATAAAAATATTAGTAACATCATTGTTTAAAATAAAGCGTATGTCAACATATATTCATGATTAAGTCAATTATTCACTAAATATTTATAGAATGTCATGATCTATGTAAAAATTCATATATGAATAGTCACATAACTTAAGCAAAAACTAATATATATTGTGTAGAAAACTCTTAACTGAAATCAAAGCTTAAAGATAGAAACGAGGATTGAATATGGAGTACAGAGTAGTTTTAATACATACCATGAGTCCCACTCTAGGGAGACTCATATTATAAAGAGAATTGGAGAGAACCAATCTTAACCATCCAATTATTTAATGGAAAAACTGTAATTTAGTTTAAAAGTCAGGATATTTTATAAATTAAATAAAAAACCGAAATACACGCCGACCACGCCTCAAGCTTTCTCTGCAAACAATAACACACACACTATACACACAAATTCAACGAAAAAACAACCAGAAATATCTTCAAATTCAGATCCAGGTTCATCTTCAAACTGAGTTTTGCTCGTCAATTACAGAACCAAAAGGTAATGATTCTACATTTATTTTTTTTGACTTGAATTCATAATTTAACTAGTTTTTTTTTTGTTATTTCTTCAGGTTAATCTCAATCGATTAGAGAAAAGTAGAGATTAAGATGTTCCCGTGGAGAATAGGTACTATTAGGTGATTTTGTTTTTAAAAATGCATATTCATGTTTAACTTGATGTGATTCTATAGGTATTTGTTGATGTTAGTCAATTTTTCTTGCTTATAACTTTGATTCTGTTGTTGAATGCGAGCTTATAGTTAATTTTATGTGTAACTACATCTGTTATAAAAAAATTTCTGTAATAGAACCAGTTTTGTAAAATTCTGGTTCTAAACTAGATTCATGTATGAATTTATTTTTTTGCCAAAATTTTGTTTATAAATTAAGGTCTCGTAATAGAATCACTTTTGTAAAGTTCTGGTTCTAGAGTGGATTCATGTATGATTTTATTTTTTCCCCAAAATTTTGTTTCGAAATTAAGGCTCTGTAATAGAACCAAGAAATTTGAAGTTGAGCTTGAACAATAGAACTAATTTAGTTCTTTATTAGCTAGTTGATGTTAAGGGATTTAGTGTATAAATCATAAGGTATAATTTGTGGTTCTGTAATAGAAACGAAAGTAAAACTGTATTTTTATAATAGGGGCATGTATAATTTTATCTTTGCAAAATTTGGTTTTAAATTAAGGTTCTGTAATAGAAACAAATTTTTTAACAATATATACGCCCATTTATAGTTTTGATTTTGTATACTAAGCTACCTTGTCCTTCTCTACTTATACAACTTTGCGTGTTTGTGTGTCATGATTTTAATGTCATCTTTTCTTGCTTAAATTTTGATTCTGTAGTAGAATGCTGATATAATAGCTAAATGAAACTTATTCGCTAATTATTACATAGTAGACTTGTAGTTTCTAATAGAACCAAAGTTTACTAGGTTTGACACTTAAATCTTGTTTATAGCTTCATCTATATTTTGAGGTCTGAAATTTGGTTCTACAGTAGAACAACTATTTGTAAATTTTAATTTTTGTGTATATTTGTACATTTGGTTCTGATCTAATGTGTTCTAATATGGAATCATTAGGTGATCCAGTGTAGTTTGAGGTGCAAATCAATCTAAGTTTCTTTTGGTCCCACGTAATTCAGCATACAAATCAAATTCAATTTACTTTACTAATGATTCTAAGACTTATTTAATTGATTCTACAACAATTTTTACTTATACAACAAAACTTGTGCATATAGAGGTTGATTATATAATAGAATCAATTTTTATTTTTAGCTATTGAGGTGTCTTCTATAGTAGAATCGATATTTATATTTTGAGCCTATGAGCTCATGTATTAGAATCATACTTATGAGTTTCTGGCATATGAGTCACATTCTATGGAGACCCACTTTATATGGAGTACCATGGAGATCCATAATCTAACCATTAAAATAACTAACGGTCTGGATTAAAAGAATAAAAAAATTAAAAACAGCATGCACAACACACACACTTAGTGAGATAGATCGAGAGCCAGAATAGCGAGAGAGAAGGAGAGACTATCTCGAAGCCGAATTATCGCGAGTATCATTTTCGGAAAAGGTAATTTTTGATTAATATACTTGTGTATGTATATATGCAATATTAATTTCTGGTTCTACATCTATAATTTCAACTTTGTTTAGATCTGATTCTACGTATATTAGGTTGTTTCTAAGATTGAATCAATTTCGTATATCCGATTATACATGGATATTAGGTTGTTTATAAGTTTGAATTAATTTCATAGATTGGATAACCTAAATTTTTGATGTTGTGCTTTGAAATTTTGTTTCTGGTTTTATAATAGAACCTAAATTTTTGATTAATTTGTAAAATTGTGGTTCTAAAGTGGAAGCCTTAAGGTAGTTTTATGAAATTAGTTTTAGTATATTAAATTAAGATATAAATTGTAGTTCTGAAATAGAACCGGTTTTGTTAAATTCTGGTTCTAGAGTAGAGTTATGTATAATTTTGTCCTGATTTATAAAAAAATTTAAATTTTGGTTATGTAAAATTTTGGTTTTGTTATGGTATGCACTGACTTGGCCAAGGCCGGTTGCTTTATTGTGGCAGCTGCTCGGCGTGCTGATCGTCTTAAGTCTTTATACAATGAAATCAATGGAATTTCTACTACTACTCGAGCCGTTTGAGCTGGATGTCACTGCCAGTCGATTAGTTATCGAAGCGGCTGCACAAAAAGCATGGGCCATCTTTGGACATATTGATGTTTTGATCAACAATGGTGGAATTAAAGGTACCATCTTTGTTACCGTGCCCTCATCGCTGGATTTACAAATGATAATACTTTGAATAATACTTTTAAGTATTACCATCTTTGTTTAAATGATTAGTTAAATTTGGATAATACTTTGAGGCCAAATATCTACTCAAGTGTGTTTAATATTTCTAAAAAATTCTTATTAACTTTTAAGTAATTGACGTACTAGTTAAATCATTCAGTCCATACCATAACATTAATAAACTAACAAGTATCATTATGTTTGTATAAAAAAAACAAGTATCATTATGTCAAGTCGATATATTAGCAAATCGATATTTTGAAAATCATATTTGTAATTTGAGTGGTTTATATTTTTTACATTAATGTTTGAACTTGTATGTTCCTTCGATTTTAAATGAGGCTGTTGATGCTGATTGGCACAGGAATGATAAATTTTACACCCTCACTGCTTCCTATATGCACACAGTAAGCATGTTGACCAACACAGCTGTTGGTGCTGAGGTTACTCATAGATTCTCAAGCAACAAAAACACACTTACAATCGGTACGCAGCACGCATTGTACCGATTACGGAATAGCAATTGCTTTGATCCAGCACGCATGATGCCCGAAGTCCCTCGTTACTATTTCCGGTGAAGTGGATACCAGGTTCAGTGAGAAGAGTGCCAAGGTTGGGATTGCTCTGGCCCTCAAGCTATGAAATCTTTTCTAAGACAAGTGAGGTTGCAGTCTTGTTTTTGCATAACTCAGAGCTAGCAAATAGATTTAGTGTTCTTTTTTGGACAGTACTAAGCTATTTGTTTTGTAGAATTCTTGTTCTATTAATGTGGTAGTATTGGTTCCAGTGCACCTGGTGAGCGTGGAATTAAACAATAATTTTAAGTTGGTGACACAAACCAATGTTCTCAGTTCTTATTGTGAGTTCTATGATTTCTACTATATGTGTGTGTGCTTGCGATTGTGTTATTAATGTGTGCTGCTCGAGACTTCTATTTGTTTTTTACATCATATCTTGTGCATCCCACAATGCTGAGGAAGGTTCAGGATTCTGTCAGTGTAGATAACATGTTGATGATATGGGCAGGCTGTTATTAAGCTAGAAACTATACTGATGATTTTCTTTCTTCGTGGAAATAAGCCCCGAGGGATGAGGGTACATGAATATAATTTCAGCATAGTAAAGTATGTGTTACGACTAGATTCTGCCGGATAACGGTTCGGTCGGACCTGTAGAAGAAGAATGCAAGGGTTTGGCCCCCTGATTCACCTCTGGTATGAGAATAAGTCATTCGGTTCTTTGTAAGTAATTCGAATGTAGAGAGTCTGTGTTTGTTGTGTGTGTAATTGTGTATGATAACTCGAACCTGATTCCAACTTAACTCCTCTGTTTTGGTAGTTACTGAAGGAAGAGCCAACTGCCCAGTCGTGTCCCACGTTCTCAGGAAGTGTAACCACACGACCGTTGCCAATGGATAGACCGGATGAAAGGTGGGCTTCATATTCAGATCCAAAGCGTTGGGCCTTCGGTTCAGCCCATTAAAGGGATAGGCCTCCAACATGTCCCTGGGCTTCGTTCGGAGTTATCCTCAGGATGGAGGCCAAAGCCTAGGCCCATCTTCAGAATCCACTCTCCAGACGCCTTCTTCGGATAAGGATGGCGATGGACAAGGTCGAGACGCTTCTTAGAAAGTCGTGTCCCTTTATGATTGACAACTATCCACTCTCGAGATACGCGCCTCCATCACAGCCGTTAAAATTGAAGCATCTCTTTGTCCAAACATCACATCTTTTATACTTAAACCTCCAAAATCTTTTCATTTTCATTTTCTACTTTCATCACACCGTTTCGAACTCAGAGCAAAAACCTTCCATTCAAAGTCTTCCAGAGAACCGTCGACGATCATTGGGGCTGTGATTTCATTTCCAGAAGTTCCTAATCCTCCTGTCTCGCTTGAAGATCACATTCAGAAAATCTACCCTCAAGAACTTCATCTTCTCCACGAACTCCGGAAAAGTAAGACTCTCTGCTTTCTTTCTTTACAATTTCGTCATTTTCTTATGTGTCGCTCTGTATGTATATATGTATGTTTTCTGTATATGCAAATAAAATGCTCCAATATCTTTGTTTAGAACGTAAATAGATTTGTACCAATTTTTGGGATTAACACACCATATCCAGAGCTTTTATCCTTTCATTTTCGGAATTCTAAGACCGTCGAGATGCTTTTCTAGGTTTGACTCTCCTTTGGGGACTTTCAAATCCAATGAACATCCTTCGGTCTGTCCCATTCCTTTATTTGTAACTTTTAGTTGATCCTGCATTAGAATCTAAAAGATACCTCTGACCGATCCTGGCCCGCTGTACTCGGCCCCTTCCCTCTTTTAATTTCTCCTCTTGGTTCTATCCGAGTACATGGCTAACGTCTCTTCATTTCCAAATGCAGGGACATGGATCGGTCATCAGAAGAGGCTGGGCCTTTGGCTCCTTCCCCCTTCGGCAACGCCGCCTTTTATCCCGCGGCGAACATGCGCTCAAAACTATTCGAGGAAAACTTAAGTGACTTACATCAGAAATATGGCATCGACAGGATGTTGTGGCATATCTATGTTGCTGACCGACGAGACCGTGTGTATTACAACCCAAAGGTCACACAGGGTCATGGAGACGTGGCCACAGGCATCTCTGAGAATGCCTTTAAGTGCGGCTTTCAGTTGTCGATGCTGCCTCTTCTGAAGAGGCTAATGAAGAACATGGGGATCGCCCTCGGTCAGTTGGACCCCAACTCTTTCATCCATATAAATTGCTTTCAAGCCCGCTATCTTGAAGCTAAGATCAGACCGAGGCCGTCTCTTTTCTGGTGCCATTATGAATTTTGAAGGAACCCAAAGAGCTACGGGTTTTACTCCATCGCCCGAAGGTCAAATCGGTCGGACTGGGCTCAAACCAACTCGAGTAACAAGAATACCCACGATAAATGGTTCTTCCTGTCGGGAGACCATATAGCTAAATTCGCCACGTGGAAAGAGGTCGATCCAACAAATGTTGAGTTGCCTTCGATCCCAGGGGCGGACGAAAATGACTACAAGATCCTTTGTGATTAGGACATAGATAAAGTACCTTTAACTGTAAGTTGGGATCAAGCTTGGCTGGTTAAGCTTTGGGGTAGTGGTAGCTTTTCTTCTTTTTGTACTTTATCTTTCCTTGCTGTTACTTTTACTTCGGTCATCCTTGAGTTTTGACTTTACTTGTTCTTGTGCAGTGTCTTCTCTGGATGATATTGTCAAGCGTCGCCAGCAGAAGAAGGCCCTGGCAGAGGCGAATGCTACTTCTTCAGCTTTGGCTGAAAAATCTGCTACGATTTCCGAGGCGGCGAACGAGGATGCGGAGGTGACTCCTGTAGCTTCGCCTTCACGGGAGTTGACCATTACTAAAGGTAGGCCTTTGTCAGAGAAGCGGATGAGGACCCGCTCAGACGACACCGTCGTTCGAACCTACACCCCCCAGTGGGGCGTTCTGGACAACGATGGCCTCATCAGTCCGGCTCCTTCATCTGCTAGGGATTTAGTTCCCGATCTTTGCAGGGTTCTTATTCTTCCGGCCGACCGGACCGAGTATGCCAAGGTGGAAGATCTGGCAGCCTGTACTGAAATGCTGTCACACCTTGCTATGGTGAGCTTCTCTTCTCTTCTCTTTAAGTTATTTTTTTTCCCTTCGGGCATTTTTTAACATTGTCCTTGGTTTATTTCCAGGTTGTCGCTTGGGCTGCGGTGGTGACCAACCGAATGGAAGGCATACAAGCTAAGATGAAGGATGTGAACCAGCTGGAAAGTAGGGCTGTGAAAGTTGAAGAGGGCCTTAGGACTTCTACCGCCGAGCTGGAGCGGGTTGCCAGCAATCAACTGCCTTGGCGACTGAACGGGACGAACTCAAAAGGCTTCTAGATAGCTCAAAAGCAAAAGTTTCCCGGAGGAACGACCAACTGAAGGCCTGTCACAGAGCTCTCCGAAAGAACAAGAAAATGCTTGAGCTTACTGAGGACAGAGTCTTTCAGAGGGGCTATGACTTTGTCGTCCGGAAAGCTAACACCGCTGGGCTCGACCACACCCTCCTGTTGGATGAAGGAATGTCCGATCCGGTTGTCTGTGAGGACGATGATGCACCCTTGGTTGTTTCCTCGGGTGAAGATGAAGACCTTGTTTCAGACTGAATTTGTCATTGTAATTTTTATTTGGAAACAATGTCATTTTGATGGCCTTCGGGCTTGTATTGTTTAACTTTGCCTTCGGGCTTGATATTGTTTTAACTCTGCCTTCAGGCTTGATATTTTCGCCTTCGGGCGCTTTCAGTTAACCTTAGCATAATTGCCTATAATCGTTTGTGCATCTTTGGTCACTTCATTTTGCCTTAGCATAATTTCTATTTTTTGCATCTTCGGTCACTTCATTCTGCCTTAGCATAATTTCTATTTTATGCATCTTCGGTTATTTCATTTTGCCTTAGCATAATTTCTATTTTATGCATCTTCTGTCATTTCATTTTGCCTTAGCATAATTTCTATTTTATGCATCTTCGGTCATTTCATTTTGCCTTAGCATAATTTCTATTTTATGCATCTTCTGTCATTTCATTTTGCCTTAGCATAATTTCTATTTTATGCATCTTTGGCTTCTGCCTAGCATAATTGCATTTAATTCCATGCATTTTTAGCTTCAGCCTAACATGTTGTGCGTCTTCTATCGTAACCTAGTTGTCCCCCAGTATTTAAGGGGTTTTGTAAATAATTAAGGTCTCAGTCGGTCGGCTGAAAAATATTTCCTCCGGGCCTTAATTAATGTCAAAGTAACTTAAAAAGTAAGACATTTTTGTAAGGGTCCAAATTTCATTCGGTCGGCCCCAAATTTGGATTCGTCAAGCGTTTTGTAACTTAAATCGTAAGGTACTTGAACGCTAAAAATAAGCTAGAGGGCACGTGTTTTATTCGGTCGGCCCCAAATATGGGTCTGTTAAGCTTAATATTGTGTACTTAACCTTTTGGCTACAAATGTACTTAGCTTAATAACGGCAGATAAAAAATGAAGCAAACAATCTTTCATTAATCATGCAACAACTCTTACATAGTTATGATTACAGATTGATGCTAAGTTAGGGAATTAAGAATAAACTTGCATGAATCCAAGTACTGAAGTAAAAAGCAATAAAATGCGTCCAGTAAGCTTATTGGTAAAAACGGCGAAGGCGAGTGGCATGCCAAGTGTTTTTAATTGGGTTGCCGTCCGAATGAGCCAATTTGTAGGTGTCTGGCCGAACCACCTCAATCACCACATAAGGACCTTCCCAGTTCGGCATAAGCTTTCCTTGCTTGGTCGGCATAGATGTTGCCAACTCCCGTAGAACCAAATCACCTACTTGGAAAGTCCTCTTTTTAACTCCAGAATCGTAGTACTGTGCCGCTTGAAGCTGGTACCTTAGGTTTCTTTGATGAGCTGCTTCCCTTTCTTCCTCTAGTAGGTCAACGTTCGCCCGGAGTCCGAATTCATTTGTCTCCACATTAAACACTTGTGTTCGGTAAGAATCTAAGCCAACTTCAACTGGTAGAAGAGCATCTGTTCCAAAGGCCAATTTGAAGGGCGTTTCCCCGGTTGAAGATCTTGTAGTTGTTCGGTAAGCCCAAAGGACCCAAAGTAACTCCTCAGCCCAAAGACCCTTGGCTTCTCCCAGCCTTTTCTTGATTCCATCGAAGATAATTTTATTGGCCGCTTCGATCGCCCCGTTTCCTTGGGGATGCTCGACTGAACTAAACTTCTGCCTGATTCCGAACTAAGCTAGAAACTTTCTAAACTTACTTCCAATGAACTGAGTTCCATTGTCTGATACACATACCATGGGAATGCCAAACCTTAAGATTACTTGCTCTAGCATAGGGATGAGCATTCGTCCCGGCCCGCCCGATCCCGATCCGATCCCCGCACCGAACAAGGCGGGGATTCGGGGATTTTTTCGGGTACGGGCCGGGGAGCGGGGACAATTTTTAGAAAAAATCAGGGAGCGGGCCGGGGCCGGGTTTTTATGTGTCCCCGGCCTGATCCCCGACCCCGTCCTGATTTTCACTACCCGACTCGATTTCACCACATTATATATATATATATATATATATATATATATATATATATATTTATATTTATATATTAATAATCATATATTAATATAAACGAATTTCCAATACTTCATATTGGAAATTTTATGAAAACAAAATGATATTTTAATTTCGTATGTTTGTCTTTCTAATAAATAACTTCATTTCCATTTTATTTATAATTGTTTCTTTAAGTAATAATTTTTTATCTTAATTTAGTACATTTGAGCTCATTAATTAATGTTTAAAATTATTTAATATTATTTTTTGTTTTAAATAAAATTCCCCGATTCCCCGCGGGGATCCCCGTTACCCGTTTGGGCCGGGAACGGGGAATGAAAAATAATCCCCGACGGGGATCGGGCCGGGGACGGGGATCGGGTTTGAATTCGGGGATGGGGGCGGGGATAGCACTCCCCGACCCCGAAGTGCCCCGACGCCCATCCCTACTCTAGCATGAACTTCTTTGCTGCTTCTTCGGTAATCGCTGAAAGTGGTTTAGCTTCTATCCACTTGGTCATGTAGTCGATCGCCACGATGCAATACTTTGCTTATTTAGTACTCGTAGGTAGGATCCCAACGATATCGACCGCCCACATAGCAAATGGAATCGGACTAAGGACTGAAGACATCTCTTCGGGTGGTTGCTTCGGTATCGTGCTGAATAGCTGGCACTGTTTGCACTTCTTGGAATATTCAGATGCATCTTCCTTTATTTTCATCCAGAAAAACCCTTTCCTGAGAATCTTGAAGGATAAAGATCTTCCTGCCAAATGCTCTCCATAAATGCCCTCGTGAACCGTCTCGAGGGCTAACTGTTGTTCCTCTTTGTCTAAACATCTAAGCAGTGGTTGACTTGCCGACCTTCTGAACAAACGGCCCCCGGCCAAAGTATAATTCACCGACCGATGCCTCACCTTCTGTGCTTCCTTTTGGTCAAGTGGTAAAGTACCCTTCTCCAAGAATGTCCTGATGGGAGTCATCCAATTGACCCCTTGGTGAATTTCCATAAACTTCTTTTTGTCTATCGAAGGCGTCTTCACTTCGGTCAGATAGATGGACCCATTCAGGTTTTGGGTTTTTGCCGAAGCTAGCCTTGAAAGAGCGTCTTCCCGACTGTTGTTCTCTCTAGCTATTTGAGTTAATTCAAAAGATTCAAACATCAAAGATTGCTCGCGTACCTTAAGGGCGTAGGCCTTTGTTCTGGGATCTTTTTGCCCATACTCCCCTGAGAACTGTTTCACTACCAACATCGAATCACTGAACGCCATGAGATGCTTAACTTCCAAGTTCTTCGCCAGGTCCAATCCTGCTAGTAGGGCCTCATATTCGGCTTCATTGTTCGTTAAAGGAAAAATGAACCTGATAGCCTGACAGATTTCGAAACCCTCTGGACTTGTTAGAATTAGCCCAGCTCCACACTTTTCTTTGGCGACCGAACCATCGACAAAAAGCTTCCACTTTCCCGGTGTCCGAATCAATTGCTCTTCGGGGGCTAGATCCTTCGGTCCCGAGAATGAACATTCAACAATAAAATCTGCAAGTGCATGGGCTTTGATCGAAGTTCTCGGTGTATACTCCAGGTCGTGCTCCCCCAGTTCGATCGCCCAAGCCACCACTCTGCTCGATGCTTCTGGTCTTTGCAAAATTTTCTTCAAAGGTTGATCTGTTACTACCTTGATCGTCCTTCCTTGGAAATAATGCCTCAACTTTCTGGCGGCCATTACCAACCCATAGGCAAGCTTTTCTGCGTTCGGATATCTAGTTTCTGCATCTTTGAGAATATGAGAAACATAGAACACCGGATGCTAGTTCCCTTTATGCTCCTTGACCAACACGGCTCCAAGTGTTCGGTCGTTCACGGCTAAGTATAGCTGCAAAGTTTCTTTCGGATCAGGCCTCATTAAAAGTGGGGTTTTCACTAAGTATTCCTTAACTTCCTCAAATGCTTTCTGGCAATTCGGTCCCCACTCAAAATTCTTTGACCCTCGAAGTACTTCGAAGAATGGTAATGCCTTTTCGGCCGATCTGGAAATGAACCTCCTCAGGGCTGCTAACCGTCCGGTCAGCTTTTGAATGTCCCTGATCATCTTTGGTGCTTCCATGTCGATTACTGCTTTGATCTTTTCTGGGTTTGCCTCAATCCCTCGGGCACTGACCATGTATTCCAGAAACTTTCCGCTGTTTACTCCGAACGTACACTTGTTCGGGTTGATCCTCATATTGTTCTTCCTAAGTGTTTCGAAACACTCCCTCAAGTCTTCGGCATGGTCCCTGAAAAGGGATTTAACAATCATGTCATCAACATAACATTCCATATTCTGACCGATCTGGGCCTTGAACACCTTGTTGATCATCTTCTGAAATGTTGCCCCGGTGTTCTTCAGACCGAAGGGCATCTTGATATAGGCATAAGTGTCGTTCGGTGTGATGAATGTTGTCTTTAGCACGTCCTCGACATTCATGGCTATCTGGTGGTATCCCGAGAAGGCATCCAAAAAACTGAGTATTTGATGCCCCGAAGTTGCATCTATCAGCTGGTCAATATTCGGTAGAGGATAGTGATCCTTTGGACAATGCTTGTTTAAGTCTGTATAATCTACACACATCCTCCACTTGCCATTTGACTTTTTAACCACGACCACGTTCGCCAACCAGTCGGGATAGTCCATTTCTTCGATGAACTTCGCCTCTAGAAATTTTTCCACTTCAACTTGAATTACTTTTTGCCTTTCCATGGCGAAATTTCTCTTCTTCTGTCTCACAGGCTTGGCTTGGGGAGCCACATTCAGGCAGTGTTTAGCTACCAAAGGATCCAGCCCTGGCATATCTTCGGGATTCCACGCGAACACATCATGGAACTCCCTAATGACTTTGATATCCTTCTCTTTTAACTCTGGTTCCATGTTTTTTCCGATATGGATCATCTTTCCAGACTAACCCACGTACAATTTGACTTCTTCAGTTTCAGCAGCTGGCTCGGCAATCGGGCTCGACAGGTCGGCCCCAAATTTCTCCAACTCTATATTCAACAATTGATGACTGCCTCCAGCGTCATTCTCATTTCTTTTTCCCACTTCGGTCATCTCTACATCCTTTTCCTTTTCTAGATCTTCCAATATAATAATTCGGGCAGCCTTCTGGTCGCCTCTCATCTCTCCGACCCCATTCTCGGTCGGGAACTTTAACTTTAGGTGGGGAATGGATGACACAGCCTGGAAAAGAGACAAGGTTGGCCTCCCCAAGATACCGTTATACGGGTTGTCCACCCGAACGACATAGAACTTTGCTTCTTTGACAACAGTATACGGAGCCTTCCCCAACAGAATGTTCAGCGTGATCATGCCTTCGATCGATACTGGTTGATTGCCGAAGCCATATAGTGGTGCTTCATGGCACGGCTCCAGCTGTTCACCACCCAAATTCATCTTGCAGTATGTTCGGTGATACAGTATGTTGACCGAACTTCCTTCATTGACCACCACTCTCTAAATCTTGTTTTCCCCGATGACGGGGTTTATGACAAGAGGATCTTCGTGCGGCCATATCACATCTTCAAAGTCATCTTCTGTGAATGATATCAGAAGTGGTTGCTTGGCTGCACTTAACTGGTAGAGGCTATAGATTTGCCTGGCATACATTTTTTGGGCTATTTTGCTGTCCCGATCGAGTATGGTTCCTTCGAATATTGTTCTGACTTCACCCCGATATTTCTCTGAACCTTCGGCATCTCTGGTGTCTCTCTTCTTTTCCTTGTCATCCAGCTTGTCTCTCAGATCCCCAACAAACTTGGTTAATTCTCCTTCTTTTGTCATTTTCTCGATCAACTTCTTCAGGTGGAAACATTCATCGGTGTTGTGACCTTTATCCCGATGATAGTCACAATACTTGTTCTCATTCCTTCTGTTTTCAGGGGTCTTTAGCCTGGCCAGTCGAACAAACCCAGGCTTACCCTTTATCTCGTGGAGAATCTTCGAGATAGGTGTGTTAAGTGGTGTGAACACAGTACTATCTCTATCTCTTCTTCGTTCAGCCCCCTTATCAGGCCTAGTATCATTCAATCTACTTTTAACATCCCCCCGACCCCTTCGATCATCCCTCCTATCGAGACTTCTATCATATCTATCATTCTTCTTATTCTCCTTATACCCCCCCCCCCCCCGATTCATTCTAACTTTCTTCTAATAGCCTCACCCCTCAGATAAATATCATTCAAAGATTTAGGAGGCATATCGTAAAGAGAAGATCGAAGCTTCTTACCTTTATCCAGGTTGGTAACCATTCCAGCTTCTTCTTTAAACCTTGCCAAGTAGTCACCCAATACCTCGTTCGACCCCTGCCTACAGTGGATCATGGCTTTGGTGTCTTTCTCTCTTCGGCACAAGTGGGAGTAGTGCCTCAAGAATTTCCTCTTTATCTGCACATATGAGCCAATTGACCTAGATCTTAATGACCTGTACCACATGGACGCATTCCCCTTGTGGTATGTCTTGAACATCTTGCAGAGCATCACATCATAGTGCCCCATACCAGTCATAAGTGATTCATACTTCTCACAATGGTCATCGGGGTCACCCTTTCCATTAAATTCATTCATCTTTGGAAACTGCCTCCCCGGAGGTGGTCTAAACTATTCGATATCCTCGGTCACCACTGGCTCGTGGCTGACCTTTCTTTCCCCAAACATGGCCTTCTCGATCCTTCGGATACGGTCGTCCGTATGTGGACCTTCTTCCTCCGAATCAGAGGAATACACCACCTTCGGCCAGGTTCTCCTAGAGTTTGATTCAGAGTCCCCTAACTCATCTTCATCATTCCTAGTCCTCGGCCTCTTATCCCTTCGATCTTCTAACTCCGGGTCTTCAGCTTCTAGAGCCTCGCGGAGTGCTCTCTCTTGCAACTCGATCTCCTCCCTCTGGAGCTTCAAGGCTTCCATCCTCAAATGATCGGCCTCCCTCTTCTTGGCCAGACGTTCGGCCTCCCTACTGCTCCTTTCTTTCTCAATTTCTTTTCGTTTCCCCTTGGCCTTTTATTCCTCTTGACATTTCAGGAGCATCTCCCGTTGTTCTTCGGGAGACGGTATATCCCCTTCTTCATCAAAAGTCAGGATCCTTGGGGTAATGGGAGGAGTGGTGCGATTGTTTCCATCCACGGTGCTATCATCAGCTATTGGTATCTTGGTTTCATTCGTCATGGTTGATTGTAGATCTCAACACAAACGTATCTCTACATTCCCACAGACGGCGCCAAATGTTACGACTGGATTCTGCCGGATAACAGTTCGGTCAGACCTGCAGAAGAAGAATGCGAGGGTTTGGCCCCCCGATTCACCTCCGGTGTGAGAATAACCAGTCGGTTCTTTGTAAGTAATTCGAACGTAGAGAGTTTGTGTTTGTTGTGTGTGTAATTGTGTATGATAACTCGAACCTGATTCCAACTTAACTCCTCTATTTTGATAGTTACCGAAGGAAGAGCCAACTACCCAGTCGTGTCCCACGTTCTCAGGAAGTGTAACCACACGACCGTTGCTAATGGATAGACCGGACGAAAGGTGGGCTTCTATTCAGATCCAAAGCATTGGGCCTTCGGTTTAGCCCATTAAAGGGATGGGCCTCCAACAGTATGCGAGAAATCCTGAAGGGGAACATGATATTTGGACATGGGAAGAGGACATAGGCAAGATTATTGCCAGATCTTTGGACCTTGATTTGTTCTATCTGTATTGTTTCCACGTACTGATACAAACTATTGTCAACAAGAGCACTATTATTTGCTTTATAATATAATATAAAAGGTCTATTAACGTATCTAGGATTCTTATTCTTGCGAGATTATCTTTTATCTTAGACAAATCAAGGAAGATCAACTTTAATTATAAACAAATCGAGCAAATATGGAAAACGAATCTCCTGATCGACAGAAGGATTTGTTTTGTCAAATGCTTGTTGGTGATAATTTGGTAAACTAATGGGTAAAACATTGTGGACTCTAAAATGATAATGGATAGATACAAAGAGGTAATTTTTTCAGACAAAATAAATTTACTTCAGTGAACTTCAATTCCTCTTCCATTACAATCTCTAAATCTAGCATCAACATCTTCACGCGTTCCTCCAATTCTTTGCAAATGGGCCGTCAAAATATATCTTATAACTAAGAAAGAAAAATAGTACATTACAAGTAGGGGACAAGAAATAGATACCCCCAATCAAGTGCTACCTATGCTTTACCCTGTGGTTTTGGTGATGGAAATTGTTGATGATAGGGAGATGCATGAGAACCGTTAGGTATTGAGAGGCTCCTTGGATGCTGCTGGCCATTTCTTGAAAATGATCCGGCCGGTGTTCGAATGCCATTTGACCCATTTCTAGTATTTAGGCTCGATCCAGTTCGGTCAGCTTGAACAGTCTGAAAGTAGTATGATGAGCTGGCCATGTCTTTTAGGTTTGGTAGAGGCTTCATGATTTCAACAACTTCACTCATAAGAGGCCTGACTTTTGTGTCCCGGCTAAGGCACCGAGCAGCCAAATGTGCAGCTTTTATGCACCTTTTATCGAAAAATGACCTTCAAGGCAAGGGTCGATTAACTTGTAAAATCTTCTTTTTTTCTCCTAAATGAGGCCGTGCCTATTCTACAAGATTATGTTCGCCATTTGGGCGGTTCTTGTCCATTGATCTTCTACCGGTCAGAATTTCAAGTAGAACCACCCCAAAGCTGTAGTCATCACTTCTGGATGTGAGATGTCCTAAATGAAAGAAAAAAGAATCTTATCAGTGAAAGGAGGTACTCTTGTGGAATCCAGATTATAGTCTGTATACCGCATGCAGATGTTACCAGTATATGTTACTCAACAATTTGTAAAAATTCCTGTGTAAGTTAAGAATAGACCTTTAAAGAGAAATAAGTTGCAAATGTTATAAACATTTGAAGTCAATTAATCAATTACTAGAAACACATATCTGACGAGTAATTCACTACTATCTTATATCTACATCTGATTTAACATATATGTGCTGAACATTTTCAGGAAATTATTAATCTACAATCCACAACATAATAAAATTTTGACGAGTGATATATGTTGTTAAATATGTTGAAAGGTCATCGTAGGGGAATATTACGTTGCCAATGTAGTTGTTTAAGGAAAATTAAGATATACAACAGTATCAGGCTATCAACAAATAGTGTATTTAAAAGGTAAAAGGCACAAGTAAAATGGGAAAACAAGGATAGACTAGATTAAAATGAAATACAGGAATGACAAATTTTTGTAGTGCATACCAAAGTTAGAGCATTTGGCAAAGGGCTTTTCTCTCTTTTGGTAACATAGCTTACATTGACTTTAAAAAAAACTGGGATGAGACACTATGATATGAGTAGCACTAGTACTAAACTGAGCTTCGTCACTTGGACATGGGGCACACAAAAATATACTCGAGGATTGAGTAGCACTAGTAACTGAGCTTCGTCAGTTGGACATGGGGTACAAAAAAATATACTCGAGGAAAATAAAGACCTATAAGTTCTGCATTCTTTAACTATTACGAGCAGATACAAAAAAAATTCTAACAATTACTCTTTTTCCACAACCCAATAAAATGAAGGCAAGTGAGCTAGCAAGAAAGTTTAGTCTATGTTGTGTGACCCTAAGAGCATCTCCAATAGAGGATGCCAACATAGTTTCTAACTTCTACCACATCATCATATATATTACTTTTTATTTTTTCTCTCTTCCATCTCATTGTTGGCAACTTTTGTTACAAATCTACTCTAATAGTTGGCAACTTTAAAAGTTATAAATGTGGTCCCATACATAAATTTTATATTATCTTATAAATACATTTAAAATATGGGATATATAAAAAGGATAAAGTTAAATACATTTTTGGGGAGTTGTATGTGTTTTAACTAAATGGGGAAGTTGCCAACTTTTGGCAACTTTGGTTGGCAACTTGTTGGCAACATTGATACTCCAATAGGTGGGCAACCAAGGGTGGCATGCCACATAGGACTTGGCAACCTCTTGGCAACCCCTATTGGAGATGCTCTAACTAACCACAGGTCGCTCATCAATTGCTACAATGGTCAAATGACACTTAGCTATAATGGTCAAATGACACTTACCTGTCATCATATACTCTAGAGCTACATAACCATATGTCCCCATCACACGGGTAGATACATGTGTTTTATCTCCCTCTGGACCATCTTTCACAAGACCAAAGTCAGAAAGCTTAGCATTGTATTCCTATATTGATGAGGATCATTAGAATACTGATAATTTTGAAGCCAAGTAAAAATGGGCAAGTATGTGTATGTGGCACCTACTGCATCTAGTAGAATGTTTGAGGTTTTGAAATCTCGATAGATAACTGTCTTTGTTGCCTCTTCATGAAGAAATGCAAGACCTTTTGCAGCACCAAGAGCAATTTTCATTCTGATAGGCCATGAAAGAGGCAACGCTCCTACACAATAGTTAAGGTACTTTAAGAGAAAGCATAACAGAGCATTCAATATGAGAAGAAAATAGGTGATATCAGACGCCTTAAACTTTAAGCCAGTAATCAAAACTTTAAATTTTCAATAGTAGTAAGAAATATTATATAAAATATAATACAAGTAAAGATAACCTACTCCGAAAGAGGTGGTTTTCTTAGCTTCCTCGGGCCATGAATTCATATACTAGCAGCCGTTGATCATCTTCAATGCAGTAATCAATTAGCTTCACCAAGTTTGGATGAATGAGGTCACCAAGAAAATTTACTTCAGCCTGCCATATAAGATGACAAACAATATTTGTTATTTCTAGGTTATGTTAAAACAAAATCTCTGGAGGCAAAAGCAGGAGAAAAGGTACATGTCGGAGACAAGGTCAAGCAAGTAAGCAATTAATTTCATAAAATTCATGTTGCTAACAGCCTGATAGGAATTGAATTGACCAACAAGATCAGCACTTGCAACACCAATACACAGCTTCTCACTTTCCAGTTCAGGTAAAGTAGGGTAGACTTAGGATCATTGTATCTTGTATTGTTGTAAATAAACTGCCAAACGATGATACTCTTAGGATTGTCTAAAAGCATGTGATGACACATTTGGTATTCTTAATTTAAAATGATGCCAGTGTAACCCTTGACAATTCTACCATCCATACTTGGCTTGTGTTTCAGCTTTGGTAAGAAATCATTTGGCTCTCCTCTCTGCGAGCTCCATCTCCTTTGGTCTCATATCAAAATACAGAGTACCAATCTGATGCTTCCTCTTGTGCAACTTTGAAGGCTTCCCTTTTGCAGAAACAGGCTACACGATAAAAGAATAATCAACTTTTAAGTTTTTTTTATTGTTCTGATCCTATAATATTTTGGTTCTGCAGTTGAACTGATATCAATATCACACTATTATACAACAAAACTACTAATTAAAGATATTTATTATTTTGATTGAATAGCAGAACCAAGTTGCATACATTGTCGCTTTGTAACTATTCCCGATTCTAGAGTGGAACCAAAACCTATAGATCAAAATTGCATTACAAGTCTACTCATTTAAAGATATCGAATATTATGATTCTATAATAGAACTAAATAAAATACATAATTTTAAAAAAGGATGTTTTTGATCATAACCTCCTCCAACAGAAATCATTTGGTTCCACGGTAGAACCAAAACTATAAAACAGAACCACTTTACAAAATTACATATTTGAGAATGGAGTATATTGTTTTGGTTTTATGGTTCTATAATAGAACCAAGAAAACTACATGATTCGTACTGTAAATAACAAGATTATTATTCAATGTAAAATACATACAATTAAACAACAAACACCTACATCTAACCATAAATTACAAATAAAAAACTTAAAAACAACACAAATTGTTTATAAATTGAACCTGAGAAGGACTGGAGGTCAACATAATCACAGATTTGAGCTTGATTTGAGGAACAATCGGCTTGTTTCGAAGAACACGGAACTTGATTTGTCGAAGACGCCATCCTAGATTAATTGTAATTACATGGAAAGAGTTAGAGAAAGAGTATGAGAGATATGTGGGAGGGATTGAGAGAGAGAGACTATGAGAGAGAGGAACGTGCGAGAGTGAGATCAGAGAGAGATCGGCGAGAGAGATTTTAGAGAGGGATGATTTAAGAGAGAGAAAGTTATGACCTTTAACCAACCATATAATTTCTGTTTGTATTTTTTTTTATTTTGAATTATCATAAGCCGTTGGATTTGATTTAGATCTAATGGTTGAGATTAATGGAGAGTGTTCTCTATGGTTCTCCATATAAAATGGTTCTTCATGGAATAATGGCCTACATACCATAGAGTTTAGAAGCCTTGCGCTACAACCCTCTTGCCTCCTTTATAATGCACCAAAATTGAAGACTGAGCATAAATCGAATTGAAATCTGAAAAGTCATTGGGCCTGTTTCGCTACCACAATATAAGCCATGTAACTTATGGCTTATATTTCAAGTTATGAAGTGTGTTTGTGTACCCAACTTATTATATGTTAAAGTTTGTAACGACGTACTTTTTCCCAACTTATTTTTTATTACAAAATTTTTTTACTTGTTTAATATTTTACATTTTTACATTTGTATTTATAAATATCATATGTATGTATTGAGATTATTATATTAAATGATTATTTTTTTAATCTAATTTAATAAATATTTCACCAACTTATAAGTTCATT
The DNA here is from genome assembly GCA_037693485.1 of Kitagawia praeruptora. Classification (NCBI taxonomy): domain Eukaryota; kingdom Viridiplantae; phylum Streptophyta; class Magnoliopsida; order Apiales; family Apiaceae; genus Kitagawia; species Kitagawia praeruptora. The sequence goes on from CM075352.1 coordinate 121,304,827, forward strand.
TATCCAAACACTTGTATAATTTATAAGAATTCTTCTTACTTATCACTTATATGAAGCTTTTTCATTTAAATTGTAAGTTACATATTTTAAAATACCCCAAACACCCACATTATACTAAAGAAAATTTGATTATTTTAAAATTGTGCCACTAGATTACTGAACCGAAATTTTAGTTTCAATTTGATTTTGAATTTTGGAGTCCACCGCACCATAAGCTCCAACACTTCATTAGACACAGAATCGCTAAACTCCCTTATTCTACCTTTAAAAATTATATCCTTATTATATCCTATTATATCCTACTAGCATAAAAGCCCGTGTAAGGCACGTGCCGGTAGCTTAAATATATTTATAAATCAAATTATGTTAATGTCACTAGTTAAGTATGTGCAAGTTTATAATTTGAAATTTGATACGAGTAATACTGATAGCAATAATAACATTTTTTTTAATTTGTTGTGGATCATAGAATATGATTGGAGTATTCGGTGGGTGCTTTCTACTTAAGATGACTTTTCAGAACACTTAAAATTCTAACCATTGGTTCTTTGAAAATGGTGCATCCCTTTAGCAAATTTATAACCATTTTTAAGGTAAAATCTAAATATCCTTCAAACTATTCCATTCCGAAAGTGTAAGTTCTGGTCTTGATTTTAATAACAATCCTTTGAAACTCTTCCCAGGCCTTGTTCTTTGAGTTCTTAAAGCTCTTTTTCTAACTTTTCCCTCTCTTTTCTTCTAATCTCTTGATATTTAAGAATTCATTGTCTTTGTTTCTTTATCGACATCTATTTATCTTTCAAGATATCAGAATATTTAATTATGAATAATTGACTTAACAGATCTACCTTGCGTAACAAACTTATCATTCTTTTGACCTATGTGGTTGAGAATTGATGAATTACGTCTCGATAGATATTTTTCGTGCTTCCAACATCATGAGCTAAAATTATTCATGTCTCATTTCCCTATACTTTGACATTGAATTCATTATTATACTTTGTCAAATGTTATATACAATTTATTCCAATATATTATTGTAAAATATCCTTATAATTCAACTATTTATTTCATGCAAGTATTTAGCCAATAATTGATAACTCATAATTCCATCTTATAAATAAACCACATATTCTATGTAATTATTTATAAATAATGGTTATGTTATCCAAGCTTATTTGTATATTATATATTTTGGATAATTTTCTTACTATTCATACTTTTGTTAATATGTACTATTCATATATATTAGTTGTTTCTAGTTTCACTAACAGTAGTTAATATAGTTTAATTCATATAAAAATGTCATACCAAAATTAGTTACAAACAATTATGCGCTCCATTTATGATATTGTTAACAAAAGTAAATAATTTATCACAAAAGAATAATTATAGGCCTACATCTACACTATACTATTAAACCGAAACATTAAAAGTTTCGTAGCCGGTCGGTACTCTGGTCAGGCTTGATTAACATATTCTTAAGTAAAAAAAATAATAAATACTTGGATCGAACTTAATTAACATATTCTTAAACCCAAAATAAATCTATACAATACTTGAGAGAATATAAAAAGTTTGATACTTGGACTTATTAGGGCTAAGTTAGAATCCTATTTTAACAAGACTGATATAATTATACTAAAAATCCATTCTAACTAAACATCTTGGACATATTGGGGCTAAAATTAAAATTCTATTTGAACATGACTAATTATTTTAATCACAACATATATAACTATTTTATTTAATTAAAACACAAACACAAATCTAAATCTAATATAATTAAAATAAAATATTACAACACAAGTAGTATGATAACCAATATTAAAAATCACCCGTGCAATGCACGCGTTCTAAGCTAGTATGATTATAAAGAGAATCAATGCACACAAGTATTCATGCAAATAATATGTGAAGCTTAATTGAAACACTTGTTTTATCTTAAATAAATTGTAAAATAAAATATTGAATAAAATATATAAATAAATAAATATTTATGTATGTAGTTGATGAATTTTAGTATTAACTCGAATGATCACATAATCATGGGCTTAGTTAAGCGGTTTAATTAGTTAAGCGGGAATAATCGATTAGGCGGCGATTAATCGGCCTTAGGCGGTATTAGACGCGAATAATCGGTCAAATTTTAAAAAAAATAGTCAAATTAAGAATAAAACTTTAAAAAATATAATTTTAATATAAAAAATATACTTTACACATGAAAGGGTAAATTCACTCATCATATTTAATAATAAAATGAAGATATTTATATTTTTTATATAAAATATATTTTTAAATATTAAAATTAAATTATATAAAAATAATATTTTAATACATCCGATTAATGTTCCGATTCATCATTCCGATTAATCGCCACCTAGCCGAATAATCGCTAGAAGGTAGACTCACCGTCTAGACCCGCCTAACGATTTTTTAAAACAATGGAGGCACAACAAAAATTTATTAATAAAATATTAAAATTTAATATAACCAATAATGGGATGATAATATTTTTGTACAAATGTAATGATAAAAGCAATTAATTGACAAAAAGGTTTTACTTAAAATCAGGGTTGTAAAAATCGGTAACTCGGGCCGAGTACTCGGCCGAGTACTCGTTTTGGACCCCTAAACCGATCCGAGTAGTGACTAATTGGACCAAAAACCGGTTTTTGCTATAACTCGGTCAAGACTCGGGTTGACTCCGAGTAATCGGGGTAAAACTCGGGTTTGAGTAAATAAATTTTTCTTTGTTAAGTACTAAAATATAATTTTTATTGCTCAACTTATAGACTATAGTTATAATCTAGATTCGGCCCAAATAAAAATCCTCTCTCTCAAAGATTCTATACATACACTTATATCACGTTTTAATATTATTAGTAATATTAATATTATTACTTGGACACATGTACACTAAAATTAGAATAAATATTATTAGTAATATTAATATTATTACTAATATTATTACTTGTTAGCAGGGTTGTAATAATATTATTAGTAATATTAATATTATTGTAAAGTTTTAAGTTTAACACATGTACAGTAAAATTAGAATAAATCTATACTATTATATAAAAGCCGAAACATTAAAAGTTTGGTTAGTTGGTCGGTTGGTCGGTACGGTACCGGTTGATTTTACTTATTTACCCTTACTTAATTAAAGATCTACTAACTAATCAATTTCCTTCTTGAGTTTAAACATATTATCTTTTCTATTTTTGAAGAACTAACTTATTTCATAAAATACAATATCCTTTTATATTTTATTTAACTAAAATTTCTCCTTATTAATCAATTTCCTTTTTCAGTTTAGACATATTACCTTTTCTACTAATTAATAAATTTCCTTCTTGAGATTAAACAAATTATCTTTTCTCTTTTTCAAAAACTAAAAATAAAATTTTATATCCCTTTATATTTTATCTAACTAAAATTTCTATTTTATTAATCAATTTCCTTTTTCAAGTTACACATATTATCTTTTCTATTTTTCAATAACTAAGCAATTTCCTTTTTCAAGTAAAATAGAATAATCTTTCACATTTTATTTAACTAAAATATCTCTTTTTTAAAAAATAGTACGAGCAGTTTTGTTTAATAAAATAACATAATTATATTATAATTACTATTAACTAATCAATTAGCTTTTCAATAACCCTCCTCAATTTTCAATAACTAAACACTTTCCTTTTTCAATAACTAAATACTTTCCTTTTTCAAGTAAATTAGAATATCTTTTACATTTTATGCAACTAAAATGTCTCATTTTTACAAACACTACAAACAATTATATTTAATAAAATAACATAATTATATTATAATTACTATTAACTAATCAATTAGCTTTTTCAATCAAAACACGTTAACTTTTTTTTTTCTCTAACTAAAATCTTTCTTTTTCCAATTATATCTTGGACATTTACCTTTTTCTTTTTAAGCCAAAATACGTTACCTAAACCTCATTTTTTCCAAGTATATCACAGACATTTCTATTCAATAAAAATAAATAATAATATTATAATACTAATAATTAACCGATTAGCTTTTCAACTAAAATTTATCATCTTTTTTAGTTTTTTCTAATTAAATTCACTTTTTTGTAGAAATATAACGGGTACCATTAATTTCTCCTTTTATAAAAACTTTGAGCAATTTATTTAGTAAAATGACATAATTTAATTATAATTACTATAAACTAATCAATTTCCTTTTTCACCTATAACATATTACTTTTTTATTTTCTCTAACTACATCCTCTGTTTTTATAATCATATTACGGGCATTCTATTTAGTAAAGTGAAGTAATAATTTTATAATCTATACTATTATATAAAAGCCGAAACATTAAAAGTTTGGTTAGTCGGTCGATTGGTCGGTACGGTACCTATTGATTTTACTTATTTACCCTTACCTTATTAAAGATCTACTAACTAATCAATTTCCTTTTTGAGTTTAAACATATTATCTTTTCTATTTTTCAAGAACTAACTCATTTCATAAAATACAATATCCTTTTATATTTTATTTAACTAAAATTTCTCCTTTATTAATCAATTTCCTTTTTCAGTTTAGACATATTACCTTTTCTACTAATTAATAAATTTTCTTCTTGAGGTTAAACAAATTATCTTTTCTCTTTTCCAAAAACTAAATAATTTCCTTTTTCTGATAATATATTATATCCTTTTATATTTTATCTAACTAAAATTTCTATTTTATTAATCAATTTCCTTTTTCAAGTTAGAAATATTATCTTTTCTATTTTTCATTAACTAAGCAATTTCCTTTTTCAAGTAAAATAGAATAATCTTTCACATTTTCTTTAACTAAAACATCTCTTTTTTTTAAAAAATAGTACGAGCAGTTTTGTTTAATAAAATAACATAATTATATTATAATTATTATTAACTAATCAATTACCTTTTTCACCCAAAACACGTTACCTTTTCTTTTTTCTCTAATTAACATCTCTCTTTTTCCAATTATATCATGAACGATTACCTTTTTCAACCAAAACACGGTACCTTTTTTCTTTTCTCTTATTAAAATCTCTCTTTTTCCAATTATATCACAGATGTTTCTATTTAATAAAATAAAATAATAATATTATAATAGTAATAATTAACCGATTACCTTTTCAGCTAAAACGTATCATCTTTTCTATTTTTTGTAATTAAACTCCCTTTTTTTTAGAAATATCACGGGCAACATTAATTTCTCATTTTCTAAAAACTATGAGCAATTTTATTTAGTAAAATGACATAATTAATTTATAATTATATAAGCTAATCAATTACCTTTTTCACATAAATCATGTCATTTTTTTTATTTTCACGTTACCTTTCTATTTTCTCTAACTAAAATCTCTCTTTTTCCAATTCTATCAAGGGAGGTTTTATTTATAATAATAAATTAATAATATTTTAATATTAATAATTAACCGATTACCTTTTTCAACTAAAACGTATCATTTTCTCTATATATTTTTTAACTAAAATCTTTCTTTTAATAGAAATATCACGGACAATATTAATTTCTCCTTTTTCTAAAAATATTTCGTGCAATTGTATTTAGTAAATAAGGTAATTAAATTATAATTGCTATAAACTAATCAATTATATTTTTCAACTATAACATGTTTCCTTTTTAATTTTCTCTAACTAAATCCTATCTTTTTCTAATCATATCACATGCATTCTATTTAATAAAAATAATAATATTATAATTACCAATAATTAATCGATTACCTTTTTCAACTAAAACCTATTATCTTTTCTATATTTTCTAACTAAAATCCTTCCATTTCTAGAAATATCACGGATAAAATTTGTATAATTATTATTAAATCATCTCATATAATAATGTAAGCTTCCAAAATTCATCTTTTAAAAAATTAATTTAAATAAATGAAAAAAATTATATAATATTAAAATAAAAAAATCCGTGCATCGCACGGGTTTTAAGCTAGTACATATAAATTATGAGGAAAAAAAAAGTTAAAAAACAATATCCGATTAGTAGTCCGAGTACTCATTCCGAGTACTCGCCGAGTTTCCGATTACTCATTTTTCTGGACCAAAACCGAGTTGGTCCGATTTCCGATTTTTACAACCTTGCTTAAAATTCGATTTGAAAACTCGGGCACCTGCAAGTGGTGGTCGGCCGGTTGTTCTTTATAGATAGAAAGGAGCTATTCATTACAGTGAGGTTCAACAACTGTACGAATACTATCATCCGTAACAAAAAATCAATAGCTTTACAATCAGGTGTATTTGAGATTTTGTAAATGTAGTAGCTAAATCTATACTATATTATAAAAGACGAAATATTGAAAGTTTTGGTATGGTATGGTATGGTACTTACCTTATTTCATTATTTTACTTTATTATTATTAGTTATTTTACTTACTTATTAAAAAACAAAACATAATCTTTTCTCAAAATATCACACGCAACTCTTCCCAACACTTCCCCTAAATAACAACTAACCAACTACTTTATTTAGCTATTACATTTTCTAACTTTTTTAACTAAAATCTATTTTTTCCAAAAACATGATCATTCTAATTAATGAAATAACAAATATATTATAATTACTTATAACTTACTGATTACCTTTTCCAACTAAAAGATAATATCTTTTCTATATTTTCTAACTAAAATATCTCATTTTCTTCTAAATAATAACTAAACAATTATCTTTTCACCATACTTACCTTATTTAATTATTTTACTTTATTACCATTAATTATTTTACTTACTTAATAAAAAACAAAACACAATCTTTTCTCAACAGCTTTCCCACAACTTCCCCTAAATAATAACTAACCAACTACCTTTTTTCAGCTATTAGTTTTTCTTACTTTTCTAACTAAAATCTATTTTTCCAAAAGCTCTCCCAACACTTCCCCTAAATAATAACTAACCAACTACCTTTTTCAGCTATTACCTTTTCTAACTTTTCTAACTAAAATCTATTTTTTCCAAAAACTTGATCGTTCTAATTGAAATAACTAATATATTATATGGGTCTTGCTCAGGTGAGAACCCCATGTTATTGTGAGAACTGAGAACCAATCTAAATCCTTCATTTTTAATATACATGTTTAATCTTGACCACAAGTTTTTCATCATCCCTGTTGTACCTCACCCACACAAAAACACGTGCATACCCTTGTTCCCCTCCGTTTAGTTTCGATCAACAATGTTACTCACCGCCACCGGAGGCCACCCACCCCACCCCACCCCACCCCACCCCACCCAGTCGCCATCGTCGCCGCCATTAATCACTACCGGAAAACAAAAAAATCACCACCGAAATATAAATCCGATCTCCGATCTGTTCCTTCAATTTTTAGTGATTTTTTGTAATTCGGTGGTGAATTAAACGGCGGAGTGTGTATATGTGGTAAAAGTTTTCTGGTGGCAGTGGGACTGGAGGTGCGGTCGGGGGATCCGAGGGTTCGAATAAGGAGAGAGGGTAGTTAGTCGACGACGGTGGTGTGTGTGAACCGGAGGAACCGGTTTGAATTAGAGGATCTAAAGATGAGCTGAGGACGTTGACCTTCTGGAGGGGTGAGTTAATGACAGTGGTGTTCTTTTTTTGTTTTACAATGGTGTGTTTTTGTGATTACTTGTTGATTTGTGTAGAATGTGGTGCTTTTTGGGCTTCCGGTGGTGATTTTTGGTGGTGGCCGGAGGTGGTGGCGGAGATGGGGTGGTTTTGGGTGCGGTGATTTTCGTTTTTTGGTGGTGTTTTTTGTTGGTGGTGGTGGCAGTGCGGCGGTCGGAGGTGGCGGAGTGCGGTGATTTTTTGTTACATGTGGTGATTTTTGTTGATGGTGACCGGAGGTGGCGGCGGCAGTGTGGTGATTTTCTGTTTATCGGCGGTGATTTTTGGGTTGGCCGGAATTGGTCGTCGGAGATGGTGACCGGAGTGGGGAAGAAGATGATGGTAGAAGATGATGTTGAATTAAATGAATAATAAAAATATAAAATTTTAAATATTAAATGTGGGGCTGGGACTTAATTTAAATATAAAAAATAAGTGGCTAGGATTAGATCTCATATCTCACCATAATAGGTGGTTCTCACTAGAGCAAGACCCTATATATAATTACTAGTAACTAACTGATTAACTTTCCAGCTAAAAGGTAATATCTTTTCTATATTTTCTAACTAAAATACCTCATTTTCTTTTGAATAATAACTAAACAATTATCTTTTTTAGCTATTACCTTTTCTACCGTTACCTTTTCTAACTATAATCTCTTCTTTCCAAAAATATGATCATTTTAATTAATGAAATAAACTAATAATATTATAATTTCTAATAACTAACTGATTATTTTTTCCAGCTAAAAGATAATATCTTTTCTAACTAAAATATCTCATTTTCTCCTAAATAATAACTAACCAATTACCTTTTTCAGCTATTACCTTTTCTAACTTTTCTAATTAAAATCTTTTCTTTCCAAAAATATAGTCGTTCTAATTAATGAAATAAACTAATAATATTATATTTACTAATAGCTAACTAATTACCTTTTTCCAACTTAGAGGTAATATTTTTTTTTTTATTTTTTTAACTGAAATATCTCATTTTCAGACTAGATTTTTTTTACTTAATTATCCTTAGTTAAATCTATACTATATTATAGTAACCGAAATATTAAAAGTTTGGTCGGTCGATATGGTACCTATTAATTTTACCTAATCACCCTTACCTAATTACATATAAAATTCATTCTAATAACTAATCAATTTCCTTTTTCAGATTAACCACATTACATTTTCTCTTTTTCAAAAACTAATTAATTTCCCTTTTAAGGTACGAGTACCTTTTTCATTTAAAACGTATTATCTTTTCTATATTTTCTAACTAAAATCCTTCTTTTTCTAGAAATATCACGGGCAACTTTAATTTCTCCTTTTCTAAAAACACTATAAACAATTTTATTTAGTTGATATGGGTTAAAAATAAGCCCTAAAGACATATTTAATGTGGCATTAATTAGGCCCAATATGGTCAAAACGTGGGGCCCATTATATGGGCCCAAACCCAATTTATAATATTAATTTCGTAATTAATATTAAGGGTAATAACCAGCTTAGCGATAAGAGTCGGATAAGAATATTACTCCCGCCTGACTTAGCCTCCAAGGCACCTACTTCAACAAGGAAACTGATTCCTACAAGGAAGGAGTCTAGAACCTTCCTCAAGGCGGTGACTTGCCCACCAAGTCACCTAATTCTACCACGATTCTAGGGCTTATCAACCTATATAAAGGGTCTGACCCCTCATCCTCAAAACTACGTTTTTTGGCTTGATTCTCAATAACGAGATACGTAGGCACTCTGTGAGGACCGATTAGTCTCGAACACGGAAACAACCATTAAAGCATGAAGCTCCCGAACCCTAGCATTATATACAATTCGTAACCTAGTTTTTATTCCACAACATTAGTTAAATAACATAATCAAATTATAATTACTATAAATTAATCAATTACCCTTTTTTTACCTAAAACATGTTACCTTTCTAATATTATCTAACTAAGATCTCTCTTTTTCCAATTATATCACGGACGATTCTATTTAATAAAATAAAATAATAATTTTATAATTACTAATAATTAATCGATTATACTTTTTAATTAAAACCTACCATCTTTTCTATATTTTATAACTAAAATCTCTCTTTTTCTAGAAATATCATGGATAACATTTATATAATTATTATCAAATCATCTCATTTAAAAATTTAAGCCTCCGAAAGATTTTGATTTATTTATAGATGAAAGATTCGAAATCGTTTTCTATTTTGAATATGTTATATTTCAATTAAAAAAATCTCTTATTCAATTTATAAAAGGTTTCAATTTTCTTCTCTAAAAAATACGACATAAAGAAGGAAGTTTTAATTTTATTATTTAAAATAGAGGAGCTCTAGAAAATTAGATAAATATGATTCGAGCGATCTGAGAGCTCCTACGGGTTCTCCTTTATAATAGATTGCTGAATCTGTAAGATGTTGTGCTCCAATAGTATATTGGTTATAATATTATTTGGTATATTGTAAATATATTATGTTATTATTATTTCAGTTTGTTATAGTAGAATATATTTTTATAAGGTAATAGATCATATAAAATCTTCAGACCTCTAGAGCTTGGCCAAATATAGTCAACGAAAAAAGATTTTCTAAATTTTTTGCTAAGAGTAATGTCTCATTGGAGTGCATTTTTTTTTACATAATCTCTATAAATTTTATTTATGATATTACATATATGATTTTATTTAAGAGGTCTTTTCCACTAGAGATACTCTTAGAGAATCTTCAATGTCAATAGTTATAATAATTGGTTAAAAATTTACATTAGAAATAGTTAAAATTTTACATAAAGGAAATAAATAAAACTCCAATAGCCTTAACTAAAAATAACAATTATTTATAATTTTTGTTAAGGACGATCTTCGACAAATATAGCCAATGAACTATGATTAAATATAATTTTTGCTAAGAAAAATTATGCATTGAAGTAGATTTTTTTTATATATTATCTATATCATGTCAGCTAATGTGCCAATTAGAGCATCTCCAACGGTATTGGCTAAGTTGATTGGCTAAATTTCAAAAAAAATAATAGTTGGCTAAATTTACTCAAAGTGTTTTGCTCCAATAGGTATTGGCTATAATGGTTGGCTATATTTCAAAAAAGGTATTATTATTATTATTATTATTATCATTAGAAAGAAAATCGACGGAAAATGACATGACATTTACTACAGATCTATATAGCTTCAATAAATATGGCCAATATTGAAAAAATATAGAGGATTGGCTAAAATTTTAGACAAGGGGAATGCTCCATTGGAATGATGCATTTTTAACATATTGTGTATAATTTTCAATTTTAGTAAGTTATTTAAAATTTTAGCTAAGGAGGTTGCCCAATTGGAGATGCTCTTAGGATATTATTGCTAAGGACTTACTGTGTATAACAAGAAAGTGAAATATATTATCTAGATGCAAGGTGAACAGTTCACTATTTATCAATAATATTAATTTTAATTTTTATCTTTAAGAAAAATTAAGTCTAATACTCCTTAAATTTAAGAGAAATTACCTAAAAAATAAAATTTTTAAGTTTTTTATTTTTTGAAATTTTATTTTTTTCTAAAAATATTTACAAAGGTACCGTTTACAACCAAAAGCAACTAAGTTTAAATTGTTTCTACGTTTTCCTGAAAAAATAATTGAAATTGATTTTGGTAAGAATGATAACAATGATAAGAATAATTACATCCTTTTACATAATAAGCGTAAAAGGGATCTTATTCATAATTTTGGTTTGGTCTCTGTACCGCCAAAATAATCTCAACCGTATAATCTAATATTTTTAAAAATAGACGATCAAGATTATATCATATTAAAAAGAAAATTTTAATCTAAAAAGAATGTAATTGAAAAGGTTATTTCAAAAAATATATCTAATCTAAAAAAGAAAATTATAATCTAAAAAATGATATAATTAAAAAAGGTTGTATTAAAATTGATTTTTATTTATTTATTATATTAAAGAAAATTCATATTTATATTTGGGCTCTATCTTGAGATCTAGAAATCAGATTTAGTTGATTTATAGTCCATGCGAAACTCATAAAATTATCTTTAGTTTTTTGATGCTTTAATAGTTATTATCCAAATGAAAACACTCAAAATCTCACGAGAAAATACAATAATGAATTTTTGCATTAATGTTATTAATTGTAGAAGATCTACACTACAAGAAAAATAGCTTCAGAGACCGCTTTTCAACCGTTGTCTGTCAGAGAAGTTTCCCGTTGACTATTGAGCCGCCGTCTATGGTGCTGTCACACACCAGTATTCCACTGGTGTATAGATGCTATCAGTACAACAGGAAATAAAACCTTTGTATGAGATACTTGACACAACGGAATTCTCCCGTTAAAAAAATTTGACACAAATGTTTATAAACCGTTGTACTAGTAGTATCTATACAACGTTGAGATACTAGTGTCCGATAGTATCAAAGACGGCGGCTCAATAGACAACACACAACACTTGAAAAGTGATGTCTGACTTGCTTCTGCTGTAGTGGGTTTGAACAACGGTTTGTTATTTTATTGGTGTTGTGCCAAAGCAAATTAATAACGGTTATTTGAATGAAAAAAATGTTGTATGAAGCTCTACTATCATTGTTTTATTACATTTATGCACCAAAATAAAAAAAATGAATATATCATTAACAAAAGAATCCATTATTTACACCATTCTTACATCAATGAGCAAAGTCAAAATGACTACTATAATCAAGCCTATACCAAACAAAATCTAGACAGTCTACAACATAAATTAAGCAAACATATAACTATATTAATCCGCTGCATCTTGAACAGTGCCAATGGACTGAGCACTTTCTCGCAAAGCTTCTCGATCAAATCTGCTGCATCTTGAACAGTGGCAATGGACTGAGCACTTTCTTCTTCAACGCTAATCCCAAATTCCTCCTCTAGTCCCACGCTTCTCCACTGTCTCAGGCTTAGCCTGCTCAAAGACATATGGCATTGTTAGTCCAAATCTTACTAGCACGGTACGTAAGTTACAAGTGGTAAATCTCTGAAGAGGCAGAAAACTAACACAAAGAAAGAGTTATATAAGAAACATACAACACTTGACACTCTGAAGCGAAGTGGTGCATTGCGCAGCTTGAGTGGCCCAAAGGACTTTGCTTTGACAGGAAGTGAAACTAAACCATGGGCAAGTCCCTGCAACAATGCAACAGAAACAATTCTGTTAACAATACAAACTACGATAACATCTCTTACCAGCTAGACAGATAAAAAACAATTAAAACATAAACATATAATATACTAAAAGTGATAAGGTCATCCTTCCCCATTTCAAATTACTAATTAGATACTCCCTCCGTCCCTTAATGTTTTTCCTGTTTTGACTGGACACGTTTGCCAACGCACACTTTTGATCGTTAATATCTTGAATTTCGTATTAGTATTAAATATAAAAACTTCACTGTATTAAAGTACTCATAAATACGAATCCAACAAGATCACTCATGATTATATTTGATCTTATAGATTAGACATAAATTAGTAATTTGTCTCATGTTATGAACAATCCCGATATATGAAATAAGAGAAACAATAAGAGACAGAGGGAGTAGTAATTCACCACATACCTGGTTTTAAAGAGTCTGACAAACCAAATTCTATGGCCTTTAATGGTGAATCCTCTTTTGGTGATTTAAAAAGAAAATTCTGGAAGAAATTTCAAGAGGGACGGTTTCGAGTAAACAATGGAAGCAACACAAATAGCAATAGTTACTGCAAAAATCGAATACACTTGAATCGTGCGTACCTCTGGTTTCATGTCACGGTGCACCAACTCTTTAGATGACACTCAACTGCAACTTTTAGCATTTGCCTCACAGCTTGGGCAGCTTTTAATAATGGAATAACAGCTGTCTTTTTTTATTAGAGGAATAAAATGGCAAGTTCTATAACCATAATCGTTCATATAAAAAAAACACTAATAATGGAAGAACTGCAGACTGTTGATTCCACATTTGTACCAAGATGATATATTACTTACTCATTTCAAAGTATTCTATCCACCAATTCTCCACCTTCATACAACTTAAAGTGAAACAAAGCAGAATGTAGTCAAATTATGGAGAACCCATACGACTGACATAATTATAAGAAAAAACTTCAGAAGGAGGGATGCCTAATTTAATTTTAAGAAATATGTGGCAGACAGATAGATTGAGAAGGCTTACAGATATTGTACTTGCTCCAAGTACTACAACCTTTTATTCTCCTGAAACTTCAGTAGTAGGTGGCAGGGCCAATTGTTTCTTCACAATCTCGCACACCTTCTCCACTGTCTTGGGCTTAGCCTGCTCAAAGACCCAGTGTGTACTCTGGACAGCAGTGTAGTACTTGTTTTGTGGTAATGCAACTTTCAGCTCTGGTGCAGCAAAGACAAAAGGAATCACTTAACAATTATAAAACAAAAAAGAAGGGTGAAATGAGAGAGGGATGGAGAGAGTGGTGAAATGATACAAACCAAGATGATTGGCACAGATCTTAGGGATTGGCGCATAACCAAATGGACTTTCCCAGTAGGCTTGTTGTCAGGCACAAAGGCTGTAGGAGTGACCTTTGGGTTTGAAGATTCTTCAGGTAGAGGGAGACCCATGTGCTTCATCATTGCAGACAACATTGATTGTTGATGCAGAAGAACATCAGTTGTGGTGGTGGCTTGAGTGTTCAACTGCTCAGTTAGTGTGGCTACATTGTTTATAAGATGAGCATTAAACTTTGTGAGAGAGGCTACCTATTTTTCAAGAGCATCTACCTTAGTGAACAATTCAGTAGATTTGAAGCCAGATAGGGATTGTTCCTTAAGTCTCTGCACTTCAAACCTAGTCATATCATGCACTGGGACTTCAGTAATCGGCTTATCTCCATACTTGTTTGCAAAAAGAGTCCTGAGCATGGCATTTGCTTCAGTTGTCTAATCAGTTAGATTTTGAAATTTGTGCCCCAGACCTGTGACAACATCTTTTAGAATAGCTAAACCATTGTCCATCTTGGTGCAAGTAGACTTGCATGCTAGAATGTCCTTGATTATAGTCTCCAATTGAGGGAATTTGGCATCAAAAGTCCTCTTTATCTCATGCACCTCTTTAGTTGTGGCTGTATACACTTCATGAACTTCTGTTTTTAGACCCTTGCCAAGGTAGTGTGTAGCATTGAGAATGCCCTTGTAGATGTAATTCACTGCTTCATACACATCACTAGGGGTGAGAGATTTGGCATTGGACCCTAGTGAAGTGATGTACTCTTCTCTGATGTACTGGAGGCCTTCTGAGAGAGAAATGTCAAATTGTCCTTGTAGCCAGGCATCCACATTGCCATCTCTTTCAGTATCATCTATTATCTTTGCCTTTTGCATCTCCACATCATCTCTGTGGCATAAGAGAATAGCTTCATAGTCTAGATTTGGCATGTTTGCAGTGAGAAGATTCTGAGCAATCTTTGTGAACTCAGGGATCTGATCCACAATTAAGCTTTGAAGTGCTTCAACCATCAATTGAGGTGGAACAGACCCTGATCCTGAAGCACTGTCATGTTGCACAGGCTTCAGCCATTGAGACATGAAGTTAGAGCTAGAGCTAGGCAAGCTAGACTCCTCAGTTACAGATGCAACTTCTGTAACCGGATGGATTGACTCTACTACTATTGTCTCCACAGGAGTGGGATGAGTTACAACAGTAGTTGACACAGGCATAGAGTCTCTAGTAAAAACTAGTGAATCCTCTGTGTTTGTGATGGTGTCATCAGGATATGCCCTAGCTAGCATTCCCTCACCATCTGAATGTGGGTTCTGGGTGGTGAGCAAAGTGTCATGCACTAAGTCACTTGAGTCCATCGGCTCACCAAGGGAAAAGGATTCTTGGTGATCAATGCCTTGCTCTTCAATTTCTTGAATTACAGGCTCTAAAGAAATTTGAGATGTAGATTCTGGAAGAGAAGTGTCTTTTAGAATGGATTTTGGCAACTCCCCCTGAGAAATAGAGGGAGTTTCAAATGTGATGTGCTCTCCACTCAGTGTTGTGCCAGCCTTATCACTCCCATGTGCTGACTCTTTACAGATAGGTGCATTGGGGAGGATGCTTGATTCTATAGATGCACCATGTTGAGAGGATACATCTAGTGAACTGTGTGCCCCTGATTTTATAACTTCAGCCATTTGTGTGACTGAAGAGGTAGTTTTATATTTCTTTTTCTTCTGTGGCCTTAGTAAGGGTGACTTAGGTTTCTCACTTTCTATGCCTAATTCAACAGCCAGTGTTGCTTCTGATAAGATGGTTAAAGGTGCAGAAGCAACCTGTTTTCTCTTCTTCTCCTTTTGACTAACATCACCCTGTTGAGAGGATGATGTAGGTTGCTCTGTGTTTGGTAGAGTGTTTGGTTGAGAGCGTTGGTTAGTAGGCCTTGGGTTAGCATTGTGTTCTACTTGCTTGGGCTGTGCTAACTGAGATTTGGAATCAAATGTTGGCATGTTGTGGGGGTAAGTCCTAAACAAACCCTCCATATGGGGAGTTATATTAAGTCTTTCATCCATATCATTCCTAGTCTCCAAATTACCAAAAATGAGTTTGGTCATGGATTTAGGATAGCCTATTCTATTTTTATCTATCCCAGGTAATTCAATCAATTTAACATCTTTAAAATTAAGTACATATTGAATAAAGCGAGGGAAGAAGATATCAGTCACTCTCTTGGTTGAGTTCTTACCAAGTCTCCCATACAGCTCCTGCATAATCAGTTGACCAACATTGATCTTTTTCCCATAAGCTAAGGCATAGCCTATTTGCTGAGCAGGTGCACTAATCTGATCAAAGCTTGACTTCCTAGCTGTGAAGACTTGAAGAATGATGGCAAAGACATAACTCCATTCCTTCCTCAAGAACTTTCTATTCAAGTGCCCAAGTTTGATTTCATCTGAGTAGTTGATAAAATCGAAGAAGTCCTCCAATTCACCATTTGTGGCTTGGTCATCATACACTTCCTGTTGTAAGCCCAGTGCTTGATTCATATCTTCAGTGGTGATAGTGATTTCCTCGTCCTGAATCTTGCAGTAGATTATATATGATGTTATTGCGCTTTCTAGGGCCACAACTTCCACAGTAGCAGGTCTCCAAAACTATTCCAGGAGGTCTAGATACAGAGTTGGGTTGGCTGAAAGTGCATCCTTGATGTATGACTCAGACATCCATCGAACAAAACATTTGAAGTTTGTATTCGGAGCTTCGACATCACTTGAGATAGCAATGAAGTTAGTGTTGAATTTCACAGTTGCTATTGATACAGAGATTAGAGAGAAGAGAACGAAGGTTGAAGAAGAAATTTAGCTTTTGAGATTAGGGTTTACAGGGGTTTTGGGAGTTTAGATGCTTGAGAAATCGAGTGAAATGAATCGAATAGAGGTAGAATTGTATAAGTATGAAGTACTTGAATTGTCGATTAGATATATGTTTTGTATCGACAAGTCAAGCATTCGAGAAGTAGAAAACAACTATTCGAGAACTCAAGAAAGGCTTAATCGATATCTCAAGCAGGTTGAAAACTCACAGCTGGCAGTTATGTTAGGAATAATTCATGAGTTGTGATGTTAAGAATAGAATTTTACTTATGCTTCTTGTATATCCTGATCTTATAAAGGATTTAGCACTTTGTATAGGAAATATGTGTTAGACAGTAATCTGTAGAATTTAAGTCAGGAATGAACAGTGCATCGAGTACTACATGTCAAGAACTGAGATTGAATCCTGATATGTCAAGTCAAATACTGATCAAGTACTGATGAGATGGTCAGATCCTGATGCAAGAAGGAATCCTGATATCAGTCGTGTTACTGATGATGTCATTATGGATGCTACAGAAACTGGCAAGTGCTATAAAACAGGATCTTTGTTTGAGGAACAAGCAAGAAGATTTTATGAAGGAAAGAATTTTCTATTGATGGAAACTATCAACTAGACGGCAGAACATTGTAATGTATAGATTATCTTTCTGTGATTAGTTGATAGGTAGCATTATAAATACTCTCTCTATATCATTGTAAAAAGAGGACGTGAGTTCGAGTTGTGAGTTTTGTATGCGTAGCTCTGTATAAGGTTTGTATTCGAGAGTTCGAAATAAACAGAGAGAGAGAGAGAGAGATTTATTATGTCAGCAGCTGCTAAAGGTATTTGTACACCTTTGGTAGAGTTTGTATTTGATCTTATTAATACAAACAGTTTGATTCATTCGTTTATTCTTGTTTATCTAATCAAGCAAAAATCAGACACGGTTATATAACTTGTATTCAACCCCCCTTATACAAGTTATTCGAGTTAACAATTGGTATCAGAGCAGGTTGATTTCGAATAATCATAAAGATCTGCAATCATGTCTGGTTACAAGGATGGGAATACTAAGATTCCTATGCTCAAGAGAAACGAATATACTCTATGGGAAGTAAAGATGTTGCATCATCTGGAAGTAACAGATCCTGATTATCTTGACAGAATCAGAGATGGACCTTTTGTTCCAACAAAGGTTGTTGGACAAGCAACTGTTGATGGTCAAGTTGTTCCAGAACATACAACAGAGAAGCCAAAATCTGAGTGGTCAGATAAGGACAAGGAGAATGTTCTTAAAGATGCTAAAGTGAGAAACATATTATTCAACAGTCTTCATTCTGTTCTCACTAACTATGTTCTCTCTTGTAAAACTTCTAAGGATATATGGGACAATCTTAAGGTTCACTGTGAAGGAACTAATCCTGTCAGGAAGAATATGATGACAGTACTTATACAACAGTATGAGTACTTTGAATCCAAGTCTGGTGAGTCACTTATTGATACCTTTGATAGGTTTACAAAACTCATAAATGAGATGGCCATGCATGGTAAATATTATGACTTGGAGGATATGAATACTAAGTTCATGAAAGCCTTGCCTGATTTCTACAATGAAAAGATATCTGCAATTGATGAAGCTAATGATTTGGATGAGATATCATTAGAGGCAGTGTATGGAAAACTGAGGGCTTATGAACTTGACAAGCAGCAGAAGAAGAGCAGGAGTGAAGGAAAGATAAAAACTGTTGCACTCACTGCTCAATCTGAATCAAATCAAAGAAGCTTCCAGAGGAACAGCATGATGAGCCTGCTATAAAGAACTCAAGGAAGAAGAAAAGCAAAGAAAGTTCTGAGTCAGAGACTATTGATATAGACTCTAACAACAGTGATTCTGAATCAGAGATGCATGAACTTTTTGCTATGTTTGCTAAAGCTTTCAAGAAAGGAAGATTCAACAGGAGAAGATTTAGCAAAGGACCTTTTCAAAAGAAGGAGGAAAAGAAGAGTGACAAAGGCAAAAGCACAATTGTCAAGCTTGATAAGGCCAAGATTAAGTGCTTTAACTGCAGCGAGCTTGGACATTTTGCTAGTGAGTGTAAGAAGCCTAGGAATTCAGGAAAGGGTAATGCACTTATGGTCACACAGAAGGATTGGGCTGATTCCAGTGATTCTGAAGATGAATTGGATTATGACAACATGGCACTGATGGCAAATGTTTCAGACAAACCTGGATCTCCAAAGAAAACTTCTCCATCCTTTGTTAAGGGCACAGGAAAGAAGCATTCAATTATCTTGGACAGTGGATGCTCTGGACATATGACTGGAAAGAAGTCCCTGCTTACAAAATTTGAGAGGAAAGCTGGCCCAGTAATATCTTTTGGAGATGGCAACAAAGGAGAAACTCTGGGATATGGCTCAATTGTTTTGGGGAATGTCATCATAGAAAATGTAGCACTGGTTGGAGGCTTGAAACATACTCTTTTAAGCATAAGTCAACTGGGTGATAAAGGTTATCAATCAATCTTTGACAGAGAAGGATGCAAAATCTTGAATATGCAAAATGGAGACATTGTTCTAACTGGTCAAAGACATGGTAACATATATGAAGCCAGCTTAAGTGATACATCTAAAGGAATTGTTAGATGTCTCTACAGCAAAGCAACAAGTGATGAAAGCTGGAATTGGCACAAGAAACTCTCACATCTCAACTTCAAGAAGCTTAATCAACTTGTTAAGCATAATTTAGTGAGAGGCCTACCTCAGGCAAATTTTGTGCAAGATGGACTTTGTGATGCCTGTCAGCTTGGAAAACAGAGAAGAACCACTTTCAAGAGCAAGACTGCAAATTCAATTACTGAACCATTTCACATGCTACATCTTGATCGGTTTGGTCCAGTAAACATTATGTCTATCAGCAAGAAAAGATATGCTCTAGTGATAGTGGATGATTTCACAAGGTTTACATGGGTGTTCTTTCTACACAAAAAGGATGAAGCTCCTCAGCAAATCATTGAACTTGTCAAGATTATTCAGAATAACTCTGAGTACAAAGTAAAAGTACTTAGGAGTGACAATGGTACAGAATTCAAGAATTCTACAATGGAGGATTTTTATGTAGACAATGGAATCACTCAACAGTTTTCTGCACCTGGTACACCTCAGCAAAATGGTGTAGTGGAAAGAAAGAACATGACTCTCATAGAGGCAGCAAGAACCATGCTTGCAGATGCAAAACTTCCTACCTATTTTTGGGCAGAAGCTATTAACACTACATGTTTCACTCAAAACTGTACCTTGGTAAATAGTCATGGAAAAACTCCCTATGAGATGATCAAAGGAAAGAAACCAAGTGTGAAATACTTTCACATCCTTGGATGCAAATGCTATGTCCTAAAAGTTCATCTAGAACAACTTGGAAAATTTGAAGCCAAATCGGATGAAGCAATCTTTCTAGGATATTCAGCATCTAAGGCCTTCAAAGTTTATAATCTCAGAACTCACATTGTTATGGAATCAATTCGTTGCATTTGATGATAAGAAATTTGGAATTATGCAAACTGATGAGAGCCATGACAAATTGGAATTTGAAAATCTGAAGAATTCTGAGATACTCTCTAGTGATGATGAAGGTTCTCTAGAAGGAATTTCTATTGCTTCTCAAAGGAATGCTACTGTTGAGGGGGAGCAAATGAATCAAGGAGAACACAGTGATCATCAGGAGCAGACTAGCTATTCGGAGTCTACTCCATCAGGAACTGATCTTTCAGAGTCTACTGAGGAAAGATTAGTAACTAGCAGCAGAGTGGAATTTACTGATTCTACTGATCAAGGGGGAGTTTTTGAAGGCAGAGAGATTTCTTCTACAAGAGATACCACTAACTTAGGGGGAGAATCTAGCAGAGGCAATCTACCACCTGTTAGAAAATGGACAAAGGATCATACTGAAGATTTGATTATTGGTGATCCAAATAGTGGTGTTCGAACTAGAAGATCAATTCAAAATGAATGCTTGTATAGTTGCTTTCTCTCAAAGAATGAACCTAAGAAGGTTGAAGAAGCCTTACAGGATCCTGATTGGGTAATTGCAATGCAGGAGGAGTTAAATGAGTTTGAGAGAAACAAAGTCTGAAAACTGGTACCAAGACCCAAAGATAGATCAATTGTTGGTGCAAAATGGGTTTTCAGAAACAAGCAAATGAATCTGGTATGATTGTAAGAAACAAAGCAAGACTGGTGGCCAAGGGTTATTCTCAGGAAGAAGGAATTGACTATGATGAGACCTTTGCACCTGTAGCAAGATTGGAAGCAATCAGGATGTTTCTTGCATTTGCAGCTCATTCAAAATTCAAGGTATACCAGATGGATGTAAAGAGTGCTTTTCTAAATGGCAATCTTGATGAGGAAGTGTATGTGGAGCAGCCACCTGGATTTATTGATCCAAAATTTCCAAATCATGTCTACAAACTTGACAAGGCACTTTATGGACTAAAGCAGGCACCAAGAGCATGGTATGAGCCTTTGTCTAAATTTCTTCTTGAAAATAGCTTCACAAGAGGTACAATTGACAAGACTCTATTCTTTAGAAAAATAAAAGGTGAATTGCTTTTAGTTCAAGTTTATGTTGATGATATCATATTTGGCTCTACTAATGAAAAGTTGTGTGCTAAGTTTAGCAAGCTTATGCAGTCTAAGTATCAGATGAGCATGATGGGTGAATTAAATTATTTCTTAGGCTTGCAGGTCAAACAGACTGAGACTGGTATTTTCATTAATCAGTCAAAGTATATCAAAGATCTTTTAAGAAGATTTGACTTTCAAGACTGTGCAGTAGCAAAAACACCTATGGCGACAGCCACTAAACTAGACTCTGATCCTAAGGTAAAGAGTGTGGATAATACTAGTTATAGAGGCATGATAGGCTCATTGTTATATTTAACTGCAAGTAGATAAGATATAATGTTTTCTACCTATTTATGTGCTAGATTCCAAAGTGATCCTAAGGAATCTCATTTAATTGTTGTGAAGAGAATTTTTAGATATCTCAAAGGAACTCCAAATCTTGGTTTGTGGTATCCTAGAGAATCTGACTTCTCCCTAATTGGCTATTCAGACTCTGATTATGCAGGGTATAAAATACACATGAAAAGCACTACAGGTACATGTCAATTCTTGGGAAACGGATTGATTTCTTGGGCAAGCAAGAAGCAACAATCTGTCTCAACCTCAACTGCAGAAGCTGAGTACATAGCAGCAGACAGTTGTTGTGCACAACTCATTTGGATAAGAAATCAGTTGATGGATTATGGTATGACACTTAGTAATATTCCTATGTTTTGTAATAATACTAGTGCTATCAAAATTGCAGAAAATCCAGTTCAACATTCAAGGACTAAGCACATTGATGTCAGGTATCATTTTATTAGGGAACGTATTGAGTTGTACTGTGGAACTTTATTTTGTTCCTACTGACAAACAACTTGCAGATATTCTAGCTAACCACTTGATGAGACTACATTCAGTAGATTAGTAAGTGAGTTAGGAATGTTAAATTTCTAGATCTTTAACATCTGCAAAAGTAGCAAGGTATGTTGTTTTCAGCTTATAGACTTGATATTCTTGTCAGGATCTATATTTGATTGTTAAATGCTTTAGATATAACACTTTGCCTTGATAAATTTCAGTATGATAGACTTGTTAATAATTATCAGGATTAGAATTGTTATCAGGATGCTGACATCATCAGTATTGTGTCAGTATCAGGATTGTAAAAATTGTTTCAGATTCTGACGTTTACTTTGTGTAGTAATCTAATTCTGAGTTTTGTTAAGTCTATGCCAGCAAGTTTTAATATGTGCATACTGATAATTTATACCATTGGTCAGATCATTCAATAAACAGGGAACAACAGACAAGTAGATAATAAAAAATTGTATTTTCATTAATTGAAAGCATTACATACATGGAAATGAAATACAAATATCTTTTTGTCTAATTTCTACTGATAATCATATTCTTGTCTAAAGTTGTTGTTGTTCTTAGTCTTCAAAGATCTACTTCAGGACAAGGAGCATCTCAAGAGTCACTTGATGATTACTCCTGGATTCCTTGTCTGGGCGACTTAAATGAGAGTAGTTGACTTGAATGTATAGCATCCCCATCAAGATCAACCTCAGACTCTCGGCCAAATTCTTCATCCTCAAGTTTTGAAGAGGTTAGAGGGTGATTGTATCCAATAGATGGATGTTCTAAGAGAAGGTTCCGGACATTATATGGATCTACTCCAACCATGTCTAAAATGATGAGAAAAGTCATCTCTTCAAAGAGACGAATATTGAATCTTTGGTGTTTATCATCTGTGAGAAATTGAAAGATTGGGTTGAAGGTCATTGTGTTTTGTGGAAGCTCTGTGTTTACAGAGAGGTTTTGTGTGTTTTTGGAGTTAGGAAAGGCAAAAGACATCAAGGGTTTATAAATGAAAGAGTGAGAAGCTGAACAGTCATTTTAAAGATTCAATGTATCGGCGTATACATCTATGCATATGACTGGTTCTTTCATATTTCCAAGATATTTTTGACAATCTAACAAGATTTTTTGTTTAGATTATTGATGTTCTTTTCAGGTTAAATTCTAAAATTACCACGTGGAACTCCATTTAATCTTTGGAATCAGGATGATAGTGATCAGGAAAACGAAAGTGATTTCATCAGGATTGATGATTATTTTTATTATTTTTAATCACATTCAGAGTTGTGATTATCTTGGTGAAAAAGATCACATCAAAAAATGAAGCTGATCAGTATTGATTTTTATTTTGATTTTACCCTGATTTATTTAATTGAAATCAATTTTGGATTTTATTTTCCAAAAATCGTGGGTAAACTGCATTTTTTTTCAGGGACTGACACCTGTCAACCTACGTGTCAACGTGGGTTAGTGGGTCTGAAGGATTTTTGAATATATCTTTATTTTGAGACTCTGATTGTTTATTGCTAACTTCTAATTCGTATTTCCTAAGGCAAAAACATTCATTCAAGTTCTCAAAATCGCTAATCAATTTCAAGATTTCTCAAGTTCATTTCAGATCAAAAATGGCAGCTCAAAGAAGTCTACCTAAATCAGTAACTTTCAAGTTTGGTGACTTTGATTTTATGACTAACAATTATGTAGCAGCTATCACCAACAAGGAAGGGGTGTCATTTGATGTTCACCCGATTATGGACTTTTTGGTGAATGGACCATTAAGTTATGCATTGTCAGCATCTCCAGAAATAAATCAAGCTGCTGTTTCACAAGCTTGGGAGAATGCTGAGGTAATTGATTCTACTCAGAGTCAATCAGGTAAGATTGTTCTACACTTAGGACAAGATACTTATGACATTACTGAATCTGTTGTTAATTCAGTACTTCACTTACCTGTTATTGATAATTATGCAAGTGAACCATCTGATGATGATGTAAGAACTATGTTGTCTGCATTAGGTTATAGTGGACCTCTAGACAACATGAGCCAGTTAAATAGGTCTTTTCTTAGGAAGGAATGGTCTTTCTGCTTTGATCAAATTGCTAAATGTTTTACTGGCAAATGTAGTTCTTTTCAGCAAATTACTTCTGTTACATCACATATTGCTTATAGTTTGCTTTATGACAGAGTAATTAACATTGGTCACATTATCTTAAGTCAGATGTGTATTAAACTTGGGTCAAGAGATCAAAAGAGGAAAATGGTTTATTATCATAGATTTATGCAAATGTTTATTAACCATTTTATTCCTGATGTTGAAGCTAGATTTGGTAGAGAACATTGTGTTTCTTCTTATGTACAGCAAAAGAGAATTTTCTCTGACATTACAAAGAAGGACAATGAAAAGAATCTAGATGAAATACCTGCAATTCATTATCCACATCATGTTCAGGTAATTCTTAAAACTCATCTTCCTACTCTCTACAATTCTTCTTTCTTTTGTGGTGAAATGGCTCAGGAATCTCATTTAGAGGAGAACCCACCTGTGTCTAACCAAGTAGCCCAAAACATTATAGTCTCTGAAACAATTCAAGAACAAAGTTTTAATCCACAGCCTGTTGTTTCAAAGAAACCAACCTCTGGTGTTTCTCAAAAGACATCAGTTGTAAGGAAGAGAAGATTTGTTGTGTCAAGTAGTAGTAGTAGTTCTAGTGAAGATGATGATAATATATCTCTTGCTGAGAGAGAAGAATTGAAGGCTGCAATTCAACTCTCTAAGCTAGGACAAAGAGATGAAGTACCTAGTCACAGCCAGGCTGCAGTCTCTCAAAAGAATGTAGTACTTAAAAAGGGAAAACAGTTACTGGATATTGTCTCTCAAAAGACTGTGTTTATTGAAAAAGGATCTCATACCAAGATCATTTCTGTGTCTACACCTCTTGAGTCTTCTCGGGATAAATCTTTTGCTCACTATACTAGGAGAACAAGGAGAAAGATTCATTTGTCACCTACACACAAAGAGTCTAGTCCAACTAATATCATGCAGGTCTCTATAAATGAAGCTACAATCAAGTCAGCAAATGACAATAAAGATCTGGATATTGATTCTTTATGGGAAACTACATTATCATACAGACTGGCTATGGGAGTTATTTCTATCAAAGTGAAGCTATCCAAGCCTGTTCTAGATTTTCTAATTGAAAGAGTACCAAAACTTTTATTTCCAGAAGAGTATGGACTTCTACATCAAAGACTTGACTTAATGAAGATGTATTTCTATGTATCTATCAGAAGACAGTTAGTCAAGAAATTTGGACTCTCGAAGCATGTTGCACTTCAATCACTTCATGCATACTTATTTGACAAGGATGTCATTATTGAATATGCTTCAGCTCAAGGTGAACAACAGGAGGAAGTAGGTAGAGGAATGCAGTCAACAGAAGATACTATTGCACCAGTGGTGGATAGTAGGACAGATCAGATCACAGTCACTGCAACACAAGAACCATCTAGTCAGAGGTTGGATGACCTATGAGCTGTGATAGCTGATGTTGAAAGGTCTTCTGTGATGACTGAAATTGCAAGTGAGAAACCCTATGATATGGGAGGAATGACTTTGATTGATTTTTCTGAAGATCAAACAAATATTGTTCAGTCAGAGTCTATCTACCTTGAGGGTGTGTCTCAGCAAACAACACTTAAAGACGGTGACATACTAACTATGGTGTCTAATGAAGTATTACTGAAGACATCAGCATCTAGTAGAGAACCTGAAAGTGGTATACCGGAGCCTGTAGTCTCTGGAAAGAAAGTAGATGTTTGTAAGGGTTCAGAGACTATAGCAGCTCACTCCTTGGAGAAAACCTCAAGCCCCTTGCCAAATGAGGAACCCTCTCTCCATTAGAGTTCAGGTATAAAAACTTCTTCTAAACTCTATTTTTCTGTAGGTCATGAGAGCACTTATCCAAATTTGAGTGATACACTTGAAAAGATGGATATTGATCCACAATCAGAGAGGCTGGCTCCTGACCAGGCAAAAAGAGAGGTAGAAAGAGTGTTGACTTTAGATAGTCAAAGTGAGGATGAGGGTATGGATGATCAACTCCATAGTGAGGGAGAGAAAATTAGGAAACCACCATCATTTGATTTCTGGGATCAGGTTTTTCCTGAATCTTGGTCTGACAAACTTGGTATGGATGCTGGTACTTATTCTTTTATTAAGATGTATGAGAAGAATGAATTAGCAAAGCACAATGCAAAGCCAGAAGTTAAAGCTCAGAAGCAAAAAGAAAGGCTTGCAGGAATTATCAACAGAAGATGTGAAAGGCTAAGATAAACTTCTACACCACCAGTACCAGAAGATATTCCTAATGATCCTAGTATTCCTTTGTTCGTACTACCAATATCAACCAGAATTGAGACATCAACAGTATCTGATCAATTAAAGGAGTCAGGATTTGTAGATGTTAGTACACAGAATACTGGTGAAGGACAAGATGATCATATTGAAGCTTCAGATCATAAAGATGAAGATGTTTGTAACTCTAATCGAGTTTTATTACTTGAATATCATTCTATACAGGCAACTTCTTCTACAAGACTTGAATCTGAAGATATTCCAAACACTTCCAACATTGAAGTAAATTCTGATATTTTACAAGACATTCAGAAATCTCAAGTTGAAATTAAATCAAGACTTTAAACACTTGAAGATAACCAAGTCACTATTATTGAAAATCAAGCAGTTCTGATGAATCTCATTTGTTCTGTTACTGAATCTCTTGGAATTAATGTTGTTGATGTCAAAAAGGGGGAGATAAAAACAGTTAAAAGTCAACAGACTGGGGAGGAGATAAACAGACTGGGAGAGATAAAAGAAGAACTAAGGATGACAGAGGTGAATCTTATCAGGGAAGTGGTAAAGGAAGAGAAGCATCAAATAGTTGAATTCTTTCTTCTAAGTACTGGATACTATGTCTATATCTGAAGAGGGAGGTACTTAACTTCATGATTTTTGAATTCATAAATTCTATTCTGATTTTATTGTTATATGTTTTGACATCAACAACTCAGATTTATGCTTTAGGTTTTAAAGCATAAATAGGGGAGATTGTTAGGAATAATTCATGAGTTGTGATGTTAAGAATAGAATTTTACTTATACTTCTTGTATATCCTGATTTTATAAAGGATTTAGCACTTTGTATAGGAGATATGTGTTAGACAGTAATCTGTAGAATTTAAGTTAGGAATGAACAGTGCATCGAGTACTACATGTCAAGAACTGAGATTGAATCCTGATATGTCAAGTCAAATACTGATCAAGTACTGATGAGATGGCCAGATCCTGATGCAAGAAGGAATCCTGATATCAGTCGTGTTACTGATGATGTCATTATGGATGCTACAGAAACTGGCAAGTGCTATAAAACATGATCTTTGTTTGAGGAACAAGCAAGAAGATTTTATGAAGGAAAGAATTTTCTATTGATGGAAACTATCAACTGGACGGCAGAACATTGTAATGTATAGATTATCTTTCTGTGATTAGTTGATAGGTAGCATTATAAATACTCTCTCTATATCATTGTAAAAAGAGGACGTGAGTTCGAGTTGTGAGTTTTGTATGCGTAGCTCTGTATAAGGTTTGTATTCGAGAGTTCGAAATAAACAGAGAGAGAGAGAGAGAGATTTATTATGTCAGCAGCTGCTAAAGGTATTTGTACACCTTTGGTAGAGTTTGTATTTGATCTTATTAATACAAACAGTTTGATTCATTCGTTTATTCTTGTTTATCTAATCAAGCAAAAATCAGACACGATTATATAACTTGTATTCAACCCCCCCTTCTAGAAGTTATTCGAGTTAACAAGTTATCTAACTTAGAATAAATTCTAAATTAGGTAAAATATGTTTTTATGAGTGATT
This sequence comes from Kitagawia praeruptora, assembly GCA_037693485.1. Lineage (NCBI taxonomy): Eukaryota > Viridiplantae > Streptophyta > Magnoliopsida > Apiales > Apiaceae > Kitagawia > Kitagawia praeruptora. Next base: position 121,333,181 of record CM075352.1, read on the forward strand.
TAAGAATTCTGAATAAAAATCCAAAAACTGTTAAGATTCAGCGAGAATTCAGCCTTTTCAAATGATTCGAGAACTCAAACATAGTATTCGAGAACTCAGTTATTAGAGAACTCAATTACCATATTCGAGAAGTCAAGGATACCTCTATTCGATATCTCTAAAAGACTCTATTCGAGAACTCGAGAGTGCTCTAATGAGGCTTGTTAGAGATGTCGAACAGTGAACCATTCGAGAAGTTTGACTTATCGAAATATACTCATCACTCACAAAAATCAATTTTCACTATCTTTTAAAATTTACCAGTCATATTCAATGAAGAATATTCTAGCAAATTAAACAGTGATTTTCTCAAAATTTCATCGAAATTTCAAGTTGACAAAATATGATTTTCCAACATATGCAACAGATTTGAAATATTTATAAATCATATTTCAGCCAACACTTACTCCAAAAATATTGAGAATTTAGATAAAGTAAGTGTTTACTACTGCAACAATCTAGATGATATATTCACTTAGCCGGAATCTGAAGAATTCAGCATTCCAATCTCACTAATCAACCTTGTGAAGGTGGCTTCATCTAATGGCTTAGTGAATATGTCAGCTAGTTGTTTATCTGTAGAGATATAATGCAACTCAATGGTTCCATTAGTTGCATGTTCTCTAATGAAATGATATCTGATGTCAATGTGCTTTGTTCTAGAATGATTGACAGGATTGTATAGAGATTGCACTTGTGTTGTCACATATGATTGGAATTCTTTCCAACACAAGTCCATAATCTCTAAGTTGATTTCTAATCCAAAGCACTTGAGCACAGCAACTTCCAGCAGCTATGTATTCAGCCTCAGATGTAGAAGTTGACACAGATTGTTGTTTCTTGCTATACCAAGAGACTAACCTTTGTCCAAGAAAATGGCAGCTACCTGAGGTGCTTTTCTTATCCACTCTACATCCAGCATAATCAGCATCAGAATAACCAACCAGATTGAACCCTGTGTCCTTAGGATACCATAGACCTAAGTTTGGAGTGCCCTTCAGATATCTAAAGATCCTTTTTATGGCAATCAAATGTGATTCTTTTGGATTTGATTGAAACCTTGCACACAAGCATATAGCAAACATGATGTCTGGCCTATTTGCAGTGAGGTAGAGTAGAGAACCAACCATGCCTCTGTAGACTGAGATATCTACTCTCTTGCCTTTAGCATCTTCATCCAATTTAATGGCAGTGGCCATGGGTGTCTTTGCAGGTGAGCAGTCTTCTAAGTCAAACTTCTTCAATAAATCCTTGATGTACTTGGTTTGACTGATAAAGATACCATCTTTCCTTTGACTGACTTGCAACCCAAGAAAGAATGTCAACTCTCCCATCATACTCATCTCATATGTGCTCTGCATGAGTTTAGAGAATTTCTCACACAGCTTCTCATTTGTAGAGCCAAATATAATATCATCCACATAGATCTCAACTAGGATAATATCATCACCATGTTTCTTGTAAAACAGTGTCTTGTCCAATGTGCCTCTAGTGAATTGATTTTCAAGGAGAAATTGTGATAAAGTGTCATACCATGCCCTTGGAGCCTGCTTAAGTCCATACAATGCCTTAAGAAATCTGTAGAAAAATTCTGGAAAATGTGGATCCTCAAAGCCAGGTGGTTGTTGCACATAAACTTCTTCTTCCAACTCTCCATTCAGAAATGCACTCTTGACATCCATTTGATAAACTTTGAAGTTTGAATGAGCAGCAAATGCCAAGAATATTCTGATGGCTTCCAACCTAGCAAAAGGGGCAAATGTCTCATCATAATCAATGCCTTTCTGTTGAGAATATCCTTTTGCAACCAACCTTGCTTTGTTTCTTACTATTACACCATCTTCATCCATCTTATTCTTCAGAACCCATTTTGTTCCAACAATGGTTCTATTCTTTGGTTCAGGCACAAGTTCCCATACTTTGTTTCTTTCAAATTGATTCAGCTCCTCTTGCATGGCAATAATCCAATCTGGATCCAACAGTGCATCATCAAGTTTCTTAGGCTCAATCTGAGATAAAAAACAGCCATAGAGGCACTCATTTTGAGTTGCTCTCCTAGTCCTTACTCCTGCATTTGGATCTCCAATAATTTGCTCTGCAGTGTGTGATATATCCCATTTCCTTGAGTGCTCAGCCTGATTTCTCATTCTTGATGTTGCTTCATCATCCAAGTCATGATCATTCTCATTTCCTCCCCCTGTGAGGTTGCCACTATTCACAGGTGTGTCTTGGATGCTTGTTTCTCCACTATTGATTGGCACAAATTCTTCTCTTGTATCATCATTCACTTGAGTTTGTTGAACTTGAGTTTTGAACTCCAGTTTCAATCTCTTCATCAGAATCATCTAGATTATCAAAATTCAGTGGATCTTTATCTTCATCATTGGCTTCTTTTAATCCAGGTAGTTTGCTGTCATCAAATGTCACATCTGTGCTTTCCATAATTTTTTTTTGACTGATGACATAAACTTTAATAACCCAAACTTTAGAAATGCTATAGTGATTAAATGAATAGTAAATTTTGAGGATTTAAGGAAATAGTATGTAGGTATCCTATAATTAAAATAGAAAATGAATAATCAGAAACCATATTAGTGTTGTATTATGAAAATGAGTGACTCGAAACGATGACGGATTTCAGAAATTCCTGATTATAGATTTTATGATGTTTGATTTCAATTGAGCACTATTGTATTGGATATTAAAGAGTATGGAATATAAAAAGGATGTATACTTTGAGGAACATGTGAAATTAGGTTAAACCAGGGGATTATTAAGTCAAGGGAATGCCAGAGGAATTGAGGATTTAATATTTTTGGAATTTTATTTGATTTGAGAATTTAGAATGAAAACTACTGAGACTTTATAACGAGATTTAGCGATCAAGCAAACGAATCATGAGTTAAGGATATTAAATATTAGAAGTCCATGGGAGGATATTTTATGAGAGAAAGAGGATTTAGAATATAATCATATAGTAAAGAGAATGCAAACGAGTTAGTGAGCGAGTTAGAGAACGCTTGAGAAACCGGGAGAGCAATTTCTGAGATAAAGAGAATATACAAAGGATATTGGATTTAATATCTATTTGAGGTTTAGAACCACCCTAACACATTAAGATATAATGTGGGAGAGTATTATATATCCAAGAGATTTACAAAAAGAGATAAACCACTGAGACGATCACAGAATTCAATCGGTGAGTCAAACGACTAAAGAACTTTGCATAAAGCCCAATCAAAAAACGCTAAGAGCTTGGTAAAGGCCCAATTCTTGGCCCAACCACAAGACAAGGAGTGTATATGAAGATATTTGAGAGTAGAAGCCCCTTGGTGCAATAATAAAATGAAAGGAAGGACTTGGATGCAATAACCATTAAGCTAAGGACTATCTTGCAATTATGGATGGATAAAGATCATCTAAATGAACCAATAAGGAGATGACAACACACCAAGCGAAGATGAGGATGAATAAAGAGATAGATACATGTATTATTCAAGAAAGAAAACAAAAGCATCACCACCACCACCAAGAAAAACACCATTTCTCTCATTCTCACAAAACTGTCCAGCAGAACCAAGCTCAAGAAGAAACATCATATCTCCATTTCTATCCATGATAAAATCACCAAATTTTAACCACAACCTCTCCACTCCATGGGCAATATTCGCTCCAAATTTCATAGCAATCCAAGTAGTGTAGCCTAGGCAAATCACCTCCCAAGTTGATGAAGCAAACTGTCCAGATTGTTGACAGTTTCTGGGATGATTTTAAACGGCCATATCTCCTTCATTACTCAATGGGGAATTTTGTGTTCTTTATATGGTTGGAAATATGGTAAGCTGCTCTACAACTTTCCTTTAGAAGCCTCGCCCAGAAAACCTAGGTAAGGCCCTCGTTTTTAATGATATTTCCACTAAGTTATAGCAAATCCGAAATCATTAATTATGTTCTTGATGATTCTTGCTAGTTTAACGTTGTATCAAGGTGTATCAAGGACTACAAACCTATAGTAACAGTGTTAAAGCTTCAAAGAAGGTATAAACATCCTTACCCCTTTTGAGTTTATGATGGATTATGGTTAGTTTAGTGGATAAGTTTGTATAAGTCATGAAACTATTATTATATGTGTGTTATAAGTTGAGTTGATTGAATATGGAAGTTGTATGTGCTTGTAACCATGGTTGGTATGATGACCACATGGTGTAGGGATTGGTATATGTGTTGGATGAATGGATTTGGAGGAGTTATAATATGGAAAGTGAGGAAATATAGCCGTTATAATGCCCGATTTTCGTTAACCATAGAGTTGCCCTGTTTTGAGATAGAGATCCCAAACCATTAAAGTCAGTAGGAGGTACCAACTGGTCATGAGAGGATAGAGCTTGATTCATAGATCGTTTTTATATAAAGTACTTCAAAATCTGATGAACGGTTTAGGAGATATCAAAGTTTTAATAAAAGTTACGCGAAATCATTGTTCATCAACTAACCTTCTGTGAACAGCAAATTCGGACAGACTTTCTGTGGTTTTGGGAAAAATACTTTACATGGTTTTGTTCTAAATGTTTCCTAGATCGTGCACACGAAAACAGTGCATCAATTGAGTTAACGGTTAACGAGTTATGAACGGTTTAGTGAAAGTGGTTCAGAAACCGAGAAAATGCAATTGTGTCAACTTTGAGGCTATAATTACCATACTTAAACATTTTTATATATTATGAAATTTTGGGATATTGTAGTAGGGTGGTCAGAGAGCTATTATCAGTTGACCTTGGGTCAAAATTCGAAATTTATATTTTATGAGAATTTTCACAGTCGAGAGTGGTTGTTAAGAAAATGGTGTAAATCGCTAAAACTTTGATCGAGTCTAAAAATGATTAAGTTCTTGGAACTTTTGGTCTATAAATAGTTTGTTAAAGATATTATATGTCAAGGGTATTACTATATAAGGGTTAGGTGGTTAAGTGGAATATATTCTGATGGTGATCCTTTTCGTTTCTATAAATACTCGAGACGAACACCGGATCATTCCTCTTGGGACTTAGAGATCGAGGCAAGATTTCTTCTATCTTTACTTTGAAAAATTATTTATTTTCAAAGAAAAATGATTTCATGGAATATATATGTGATTCTATTATTATTATTATTATTATTATTATTATTATTATTATTATTATATTGTTAAGAATTTGTTTTCCTGATTTTGGAAATTAAAGGGAGATGTATATGAATATGAGTGTGGATATGGATTAAAGGGAGCAAGATTTCTTTTATCCTTATTTTGATAAACTGTTTATGTTTAAAGAAAAGTGGTTTTGCTAGATAATACATAGATCCTATATCATTATATGGTTAGGGATATATTCCCTGTTTGTTGAGATTATTTAATATGGATATGGATTATGGATATGGATATGAATGGAGCTAATATGCTTTATGGTATAAAGAGATATGAAAGAGAATGGTATCAGTTGTTATCTAAGGTTATATGGTTTAAGATATTATGTTAAAGATAATCTTTGAACATTTGTGATTTAATAAATATTATTTGATTATTATTTAATACTTTTAAAATAGATGGAATATTTTATGTATATAAGAGCGTATTTGATTTTATTGAATACAGAGGAGATGTCTGAGTCATAATCAAAGTATTATGACATATATATTTTTAAAGGTGATGATAAATGGAAATGGAAATGATATATGTGAATGGAAATGGAAATGATATATGAGAATGGAAATGATATGTGTGAATGATATATGGAAATGGAAATGGAAAAATGGAAAATATGGAATGATGTTTTATAAATGGAATAACGATTTGAAAAATAGGATTGCAACAGTAAGCGTAAGAGGCTGTGTAGGAGTGGCACAGTCCGGAATTGCAATAGAAAGCGTAAGAGGCTGTGTGCGGCACGGTCCAGCACTTAATATTTATTACGGCCCAAGAGTTGCCGAAGGAGGATGTAGCAGGTAGCCTTCCTCCAGGGTTAATGACAAGGTGGGATCATCCCTTCTACTAGTAGTAAACAAAGAGCAGATACGGTCAGGCGACTGATCATCGTCCTACGTATCTGGCGCTAGCAGAATCCCCAAAGTATTTAAAGAAAGAATTGAAAATGGTTACAGTTTTATATACTGAAAAAGAAAAAATGGCATGAAAATTATGGAATTATTTTTATGGCTAGAAGAGAACTGATTTTATATTAATTTTGTATAAAAGGAAATGAAAGGATTATATTGAAAGTTTTTACTCAAATTTTATATTATCTTGAGATATTATACTGAGATGGTGTATTTATTATTATATTATTTAGAAGAAAAACTGATATTATATTATTCTAGATTTCTTTTCTTATAAAGATAAATAGATGGTGTATTTAATAATTAAGAATTAATTCTTTTCTTGATATATGATGAGTTTTCCATTTATTTATCTATATATATATATATATATATTTATATATATGTTTTAATTTTGATTTCTGGTTTATAAAATTTATCTTGCTGAGCTATTATAGCTCACTCTTGCTATTTATTTATATAACAGCTAGATCAGGTGCCGAAACGTCGCAGTACAACCCGGAAGAGGGTAAAGGGGAAGTCCATCTTATGAGAAAGTATCGACATCTGTTCTCAAGGTAGTATATACTTATATATGGGTATAATAGATGGTATTCTGGGATTGTAACAAAAGTTTATCTTTAACTGTTATCATTAATTGATGTTGTTCTCTGAGCATATGACTGGTGTGTGTGATGATATTAGTGTGGGGTCATTTATGTGAGTATTAAATGGTATTAATAATATTAATAAAAAAAGATCAAAGAGATATTGCTAATAAATGGAAATTGGACCGTGATGGCCCGGATTCCTGACCCCGGATCTGGGGCTGTCACATAAACTTTGTATGTAATTCTTTCCATAGAATAGCCAAGAAAATTCCTCAAATGCCTTTGTATCAAACTTTCCAACATATTCTGAATTATCCTTCAATACAAAGCATTTGCTTCCAAAAGTATGAACATACTTTAGAGTATGCTTCTTTCCAGTCATCAAATTGTAAGGTGTCTTTCCAGTGTTTTTGTTGATGAGGGTTCTATTCTGGATATAGCATGCAGTGCTCACAGCCTCAGCCCAAAAACATGTAGGCATCTTTGCATCAAGCAACATTGTCCTAGCAGCCTCAATTAGAGTTCTATTCTTTCTCTCAACAACTCCATTTTGTTTGTGGAGTCCTTGAAGCTGAGAATTGCTGAGAAATTCCATTCTCTTTGCAGAATGTTTCAAGTATAGCATTTCTGAACTCTGTTCCATTATCACTTCTCAAAACAATCACACTTGCATTGTTGGCCTTTGCTTCCTTGTCAACTTTCTTTATGTGCTCAATGATTACTTGTGGAGCCTCATCTTTTGATGTTAGAAATTCCACCCATGTATACCTTGTAAAGTCATCAACCATCACCAAGGCATACTTCTTTCTTCCTAGTGACATAATATTGACAGGCCCAAACAAATCCATATAAATGAGTTGCAGGGGCTTGGTTATTGATGTCACTGTCTTTGACTTGTGGCTTGATCTTTTCATCTTTCCTTTTTGACAAGCCTCACACACTCCTTCTTGACAGAATTCAAGTGTGGGCATGCCTCTCACTAACTCTCTTTTGACTAGAGAATTAATGGCTTTGAAGTTCAAGTGTGATAACCTCTTGTGCCACAGCCAACAATCTTCATTTGAAGCTTTTGAGTAGAAGCAACAAATTTTGTCCTTGTTTGTAGAGTCCATATTGGCTACAAACAGGCTTCCTTTCCTTACTCCAGATAGAGTAAAATCACCAGTCTTCTTGTGGGTGATCAAACATTCATCTTTGTCAAAATCCACTTTGAATCCTCTATCAGTAAACTGACCAACACTTAGCAGATTATGCTTGAGTCCCTTGACTAGTGCTACATCTTCAATGATGACATTACCAACTTTCAATTTGCCATATCCCAATGTGTTACCCATGCTGTCATCTCCAAAAGCAACCATTGGGACAGCCTTCTCCTCATACTGTGATAGCAGGGCCATATCACCAATCATGTGATTTGAGCATCCACTGTCCAAAATCCACATGACCTTCTTTTCACTTTCTTTGCCCTGCAAACACAAAGGTAATACTTCTCCTTTGGTACCCAAACAAGTTTGGGTCCATGTGACTTAGAAACAGTTTTATCAAAAACAACATGCTTATCAACTTTCTTGGTGTTAGTCTTCTTGTCACTGTTAGAAGTCTTAGAACCTGACATAGGTACCTTCCTAACTCTAGGAGTACTTGAAGACTTTGACCTTGTGTAGTGTGTGTGAGAATTGTGACTGATACAACCATCAATAAATTGCCTTCTCAAGTTGAAACAACTAGTCATAACATTCATATTTCATGGCATACAGTCAAATTTATCACAAAATGGAGCATCTCTATGTCTTAAAGGCACAGAACAATCATAGAAAGGTTTGGGCACACTGCCAACAGGTTTCTTGCATGCATGAGTTAAATGATTGGTACTGAAACAATTCTGACAAGTTTTCCTAGGGGCATTGGGCATATAAGCATAGTTGTTATCCTTGTTAATCCCTAGCTTGCCATTTCTGTTCTGTTTCTTCTTAGCTACTTTCTTCTCAGATTCATTCTTCCCAGCTGATACAAACTTAACAAACTTCTTAGGTCTATACCTATCACCTACTGGCTCATTGGCTTTTGGCTTGACACTCTCACTCTTAGAGGATGCTTGTTGTTCACTGGATTGTGCCTCATCCTCATTATTCAACATTTGATTGATGAGTAAGGCATCCTCATCAATTTCAAATGTTGATTCTTGAAAAATTGGAGTCTCAACCTTTTTCAAAATGTGAGGCACTTCCTCTTGAACAACCATGTCATCTTCAATGACAGCATAGCCTTTCCTCTGTTTAAGAGTGCCATAGTCAAGTCCAATAGCAGCCTTGGGTTTAGCTTGAATTTTCTCACAATAGGATTGCACTAGACCAGATGATTTCTTAAAGGCTTTCAGTTTGAATTCATTTTCAGCTAGTTCATCCCTAAGAGCTTTTTCAATTTGACTAGCACATAGAACCTTATTCTGAAGATATTCAACTTCTTTCTTAAGGTTTTCTACTTGCATAGCAATTAGCTCAAGTTCCTTATTCTTTTTTATTAACATTTCATTTCTAGCCAGACAGTTTAGCAATTTCCTCATTAGCAACGGTCATACTAGTATGAATATTAAACATTTCAACAGATAATTGTTCAATCATGCATTTGTACTTAGAAACAGACATGTCTATGGTAGTGAGAGATGGTACCTGAGAGTTTGATGAAGATGTGTCATCCTTGGAATTGGCCATCAAGGCATAGTTGCAAAATTCTTGATCTTCTCCATCACTATCAGAATCATCCGAATACTTCCCTTCAGCTATGTAGGCCTTACCTTGTGTCTGCTTTTTCAGAAGGGCCTCATACTTACCTTCAAGCTCTAGAAACTCTTTATCCTTATTTTTAGGCTTCTTGCATTCACTGGCAAAATGCCCTAGGTCATTGCATCTATAACACCTTACAGATGACCTATCCACATGGCTGGTTTTAAATTTATTCTTGTTTGCTTTCACATGTGCCTTGCTCTTGTTGAATGAATGGTTTTGGGTTTTAGATTTGAAGGGTTGGTTCCTCTTGAATCTGATGTTTGGAAATTTTCTTACCATGAAAGCATATGAAGTGTTTTCCATTCCATCTAGTTCTTCAAGAGTATAGAACTCTTCTTCCTCCTTCTCCTCAACAGGTTCACTTGCCTCAGCTTCAGTTTCTTCATCATCTACTATCTCCTCTATCTTTAGCTGGCTTGTAGATGCTTCTAGGTCTTGAATAGATTTGTTGACAATCAAGGCACATGATGTGTTTATCATTCTGTCTTGGTTGGCTTGGATAGCCCTTTTCTGAAGAAACTCAAGTTCATGAGTCTTTAATACCCCATAGAGCACATCATAAGTGATTTTGTTCAAATCTCTTTCCCTTAGAGAAATGACCCTCTGCTCTAGGTGATTTGGAGAAGACAATAGAAACTTCATATTCAACTTCTTGGTGCTGTAAACCTTCCCATTCATCTGCAACTCAGTAACTAGCTTGTGAAATCTCTCAAACATCTCAGTGATGCTTTCCTTGGGTTGTGCCATGAAAGCTTCATATTGTATGACCAATATCTGTTTCTTATTTTCTTTGACCTCATCAGTCCCTTCACATAACACCTCAATGTGATCCCAAATTTCTTTGGCAGATGTACACGATGCAATGTTTGCAAACATTGACATATCCATAGAATCAATAATTAGCAATATGAGGTGACTGTCAAGAGCAACCATCTCCTTTTCTGATTCTGTCCATTTGGATGGTTCCTTGGCCACATAAGATCTTGGAATAGTTATGGTTCCAACAGTCTTCTCAGGTATTTCTTGTTGTGGAACAAAGGGACCATTCTTGAGAATCTCAGGATACAAAGGATGAGAGGCTTTGATGAACAACATCATTTTTATCTTCTAGAGGTTGTAATTTTCTTTGTCAAACTTAGGGACTTTCACCGTTCCTGTGGTCTTTGGTGTATTCGAACTCATGATCATTTTTCTGTTTTTGAATAAACAGCCCGCTCTGATACCAATTGTTGAGTATTGAATACAGCAAAAGAATACAAAGGGGGGGTGAATGGATTCTTGAACTTTTCTTGTTCTTGAATCTGTGTAGCAGATAAGTGTTTGTGTGTGCAAATTTGTAGGTACGGATAAAGAATAACACAAGACACAATATCACTTTAATCTAATATATTATTAGATAAAGGTTGCTACAATCTGTGAATACAATAGTATTCTCAGCTTCATTTTTCTCAGAGAGATATATCTTTCAGTGTGTATGAAAAACTTAATCAACTAAAGAAGTGAGATTGTATTCTTATAGAACACGAATACAACTCAGTTACTACAAATAAGGTTACAGGATAAATTACTTTCTTGTATGTTTATCCTTTTTGAGTAAGCATCCAAACGGCTACAGATTTGACTTTGCAAAGTTCTGTTCAGATCCACTTCTTTAGCTCTTTGTCTCTTCTATATCTCTCCAAGCTTCCTTGTAGGCTTTCCAGAGCACGTTACAGATTGTGGTCCATAAAGTGCATTGGCTTGTTGCAGGTTTCAGACTTGTACAATTTCTTCAGTATTTTGTCTCCAAGAATGTATTCGAGAAGTGGCTAAGTGATTGATTCGAGAACTAGGATTAGATAACTCTGAGTTCTCGAATACTGTATGATTGACATATCGAATTACTTCTCGAATAACACTTTTCTCCAAGGTTCCTTGAGTTGTCGAATAGAACACTTGACTTGTCGAATCCCTGAGATATCAAATAGCTTTCTGAGTCCTTGAGATATCGAATGGAACTTTGACCTGTTGACTCTTTGAGAACTCGAATACCACTTTGACTTGTTGACTTCTTGAGTTCTCGAATAGAGTATTGAGACATGTCGAATCTCTGAGATATCGAACAGTTCATTCAGAGATATCGAACAGTGTCTTCTTAGATATCGAATCTCTGACTTCTCGAACGCTAGACTTCTCGAATAGACAAAAGTACTTCTCGAATTGGTACTTAGGCAAATTCTTCATTTCTTCAAATCCAAACTGTGATTATTTAACAGTCATTATCTTCTTGCTTGAGGCATGAACCTTGGAACTTCTTTCAAGCATTATTCTTGACTATATAAGTACAGTTACACAACTAGGATTTGATGCCATTGCAAGTACAAAACAAATAGAAACTCTACAACTAGAGGTTCCCTCAGTTAAGAGGTCATGTAAGTAATGCAAAGCATTACAGACAATTAAACTTGTTATTAGATGTAAACAGGCATGCCTCTGTGATTAACAATATGTCTCCAAGACTAGAAGCTTAGCAGTTCACTTAATCACTTTCCGAACTTCGTTAATTCTTTTCATAAGGATACTTTTCCAAGTCAGGGTGAAAGCATTCTCCCTCGAACTCTGCTGAATAAGAGAAAACATGTACCAGTCTTTTTCCATAAGTCATTGCTTCCACCTTTTTGTGCAAGCTCTATCACGGTTACTCCCAATCATTCCTAGGTTATTTCTTATTTTAGGATAATCTCAACCTTCATTGGCTCAATCCGTACCTCCTCATGGTTTTTGCACACGCCTTATCTGGCATTATTATTAACATACATTCCTTACCAAACTTCCCTTTTGAAGTTCAGAATATTACCTTTTTCCTTATAAGGTTTCTTAGGTCATCCTCATCATTCCTCCTGTATTTTCTGGGTACAGGTACACCAAAACATCATTAATCATACCTATAACAATTCTGTCTATGCACTTTTCGAGACTCCCCCTCACTTCTTGGCTCCCCCTCACCTGTAGCTCACCTTGTTTCTCCTTCTCTACCAGGTTTGCTTTATTCTGATCTACCACCTTCTCCTTATTCTGATCTACCACTTTTTCCCCCTTAGTTGAGATGGCAGCACCAAGGGTAGCAGAGAATGATAGAAGAGTTTATTGAATCTCAACAAAACCAGTAGCTACCATAGTGGACAGAGCATCAAGTTTAGCTTCCATGGATGCACATCTGCCCTCAAGGGATTTCAACCTTGATTCAGCTTGTTTAGAAGGACCACCAGTTCTCAATCTTTTTTATGGGAAAGAAAGAGACTAGGGCAAGGAGGATATAGGGTTTCTCACACTCTCATTGTTTTTCTGAGTGATCTCATCCCTCCTCACAAAATGACTCACAAGGCCTAGTGCCTTTGTGTGTGGGGTTCCCTCAATTTCACTCTGGACATGCTCAAGTCCCTCACCTTTTGCCAGCTCGTTTGGCTGCCTCTCATTTTTATGCTCACCTCTCTTTTCTTTTATCTCTCTTTTTCTTTTCACTCCCTCACGCATCCTAGATGTATGGGTATGAACAGTACTTGCATGCATTTTAGTTGAAGAAGTAGAAAGTTTAGATTTTACCTTTATAGCAGAGATAGTTATTTGATCATCATCAGAAGCATCTTCAACAGTTACTGAATCTTGATCAAGCTGTGTAGAGGTGACAGCATCTTTACCCAAAATGTTACTATCCACAGGATGGTTGACAACAACTTTTATGGTGTCTTTTACAGCAGCTGAGGCTGTGACAACAACTTCCTGAAGGTCAGTTGCTTTTTGGAGTTCGACCAAGATTGGCTGTTTCATTTTCTGGCAGAGTACCATCTTGATCTAGCTCAGTGTTTGAGGGAGTGGTATCCATTTCGCTTTGAGAAATGGGTTCTTGTGGACCACTTGATGGGGGCTCATCCATGACTTGAGATGGATGATCAAAACCTGAAGGGTTGGGATTGTCCCCCTCTCTAGGTTGTTGAGAAGAAACAATTGATGGATTAGAGAATAAAGAAGATGATGGTATAGAAGAGATTTTTTACTGTTCCACAGGGGCAATTTGTGGAACATCAAGAGTAGAAGTTTCATTACCCTCACTGTGCCCTAACTCTGTGTGCATTTCTGCAAGTGTAGGCTCCTCATGAGTGAGTACATGAGGTTGTGTTGACTCTTTACAGGATGCCTTGGGAGACAAGCCAGTTTAAATAGATACTTCTTGTTGAGAAGAAACACCTAGGGATGTGTTTGATTCCCTTTTATCCTCCACAGCCTTTTGTGAGACTATAGGGTGGCTGACAGTGGTTTGGCCCCTCTTAGCTCTCTTCTTCTTAAGCTCAAGAGGAACCACTGTGGGTTCACTTATACTAAAATCCTTATTTGCTGCATCTAGTGCAGTTTCTCCCTCAACATTCTCAAAACTACTACCAACACCAGTTTCTAAGGATCTTTTCTTGGATTCTTGCAGAGTTGTTTTTGCGGTCTTTGGTTGTCTAGAGGATCTGATAGGAATGTATTGAGTAGAATGTGGGTTAACTAAATTTGGGTCTAATTCAGCTTCATTCTCAAGGGAGAAGATAACATACCCTGAGGGCAGAATCAAGATTAGGCTCTTGATCAGCCATGTGCTTGGTGAAACAGAGTGGAATATGAGAATTTGAATTTTGTGAATTGAGTGATGTGTGTGTATTTCTTTTCAAAACATTGCACTCCATTGTAAAAGATGCATTATCATCAATACCACATAATGAATTCAAACACATTGTAAGAAAGCGAGGATAGACATGTACCTTTCTACTCAGAGCTGACTTGAGTTGACTCATAAGTAGCTTTCCTACATCCACTTTGTATCCATGGACTAGAGAGTGAGTGAGCTTCTTGATATTGGAGGGAATTCCATTCCAGCCGGTGGTTTTGGTTGAGAAAACCTTCACCATGACATCAAAAACCATGCTCCATTCTTTTCTCAGATGCTTTCTATCCATTTTACCAGTTGAGTACCATTTTGATGTACCCTCTTCAAGAACAGGACCAGAATACCCAATTTTCAAGAAAAACTTCTTTAGGGTTTCATCACTTGCAAGTTTCTTGTATGATTCTTTAGCTTGCAGTCCAGTTCCCAAAGCTTCGTTGATGCCTTTTATTGTGAGAGTGCCGGTAACTCCTTTGATTGTGCAATTTATGGTGTCATTACCTGCACCTCCTGGAACATGAGCAGTGTTCCAGAATTCTTCAAGTCTTTCTAGGTTCAAAGATGGTGTAGATGTTATAGCATGACCCAGATAGGACTTGTTGATAAAGGATACGAGTCCTTTAAAACCTTCACCAGCATCTCCAGGAGTGAGAATACCAGCAATTTTGTTTGAGAAGAGGATTGTTTGGGTGCCATTTCTTGATTTGAACTTTGGAGAGAGATTTTTGCTTTTGAGAGAGAGAGGTTCTGTTAAGAGTTATGTGTTTGTGTGTTTGATAGTTGCTTACATGAGAATAGCAAGTGTTTTACTGAGAAAGGGGAAAGTAGCAATGTCTTAGCCCATTAATCAGTCACGTGGTGTCGTGGGTAGTTACTTTTTAGTGGCTGTAAATCGTGGAGGTAAAATCCCAATTAAACCGGTCCACTAATCTTGACAGTAACCTGTGCACTGTAACACATTCATTAGTAATTTTGAGAGGATGACATCAGGTTTTGCTTGACAGTAACATCGTCGCAAGAACATACTGTCATCATTAAGCAATTTATACAATTTCCTTTAAATTTCATGACAGAGACTTTTTCCATTGTGTCGTCTAAGAAACTTGCTGTCAAGGCACATCATGACAGCATCTTCACTTATTGACAGCAACTTGAGTGGAAATAATTTGTGTCATGAATTTTAATCGACTTTGCCTATTGCTTAAGCGAAAATTACTAATTAGCATTTTAATCAATTTAAGCAAATATATGTTAAGCAGGCACACATCCACAAACATCCATACACACAAACAAATAAACATGTAACCATTCACAGATAGCTAAGAGTATAAAGAGAAGAACAACATGCAAAACACTGGGAAGGTGAAACGATGAACTTTTAATTAAAAAAAACTTAAAACAATATAAAATAGTTCTTAAGAACTGAACATAATTTCTTATTAAGATCTTCAAGAGCTTCCACCAGCAACTGCTCAACGACTTTCTCTATCTCCTTCTCCTCTATGATCCCTTTTGCATCCAGATAAGCTTGAAGCTTATCAAAAAATGGATCAAGGGGATGGTCAGCAGCAACCACCTCCTGTGGTTTCGGCACCACTTCTCCTGCAGTTGGCACCTTGGATGTAGACATCTCTTCAGCCTTCTTCTTGCTCATAGTTATCTCCAGAGTTTCTTAGTGTGTTAAGTGAGAACTAAGGGTTTGGCCTCGGTCTTATTTATAACACATTAAGTGACTCTACAGCTTCCAACTGCTTCTTTTTAATATAGTAATTAAATTTTAAATTAAAAAGACTGACAAATACACGGGGTCATTTCAAATGACGTGAATACTTATCACTAGCACGCGTATGGTTTAAGTTAATGTCACGTGACTACTCATTACATAAGTTAAAACAGGCATGTGATTTGAATTTAGCATAGTCATAGTAAACATGTTGTCAAATAAACTTAAATAAACAAGTAGCACATAAGACAGTAACTTCTCATGACAGTAACATTGAAAGCTACGGTCACAAGCTGCGATTTAACCACCTTGAAAATGTAAAAACTAGTAAGTTAACATACAAGATTTAGCATTCCCAATTCACTTACCAACCTGTTGAAGGTTGCTTCATCTAGTGGCTTCGTGAAAATATCTGCAAGTTGCTTTTCTATTGGAACATAAACCAGCTTCACAGTTCCCTTTTCAACATGCTCTCTTAGGAAATGATGTCTGATATCAATGTGCTTTGTCCTGGAGTGTTGAACCGGATTATCTGAGATGGCTATGGCACTAGTGTTATCACAATAAATAGGAATATTGGACAACTCTAAACCATAATCCATTAGTTGATTTTTTCATCCAAAGAATTTGAGCACAGCAACTTCCAGGTGCAATGTATTCAGCTTCTGCAGTTGAAGTAGATACAAAATGCTGCTTCTTGCTAAACCATGACACTAATCTTCCACCAAGAAATTGACAGCGTCCTGTTATGCTTTTTCTGTCAATCTTTCATCCAGCATAGTCTGAATCCGAATAACCAATCAAATCAAATCCAGTATCTTTAGGATACTAAAGGCCTAAGTTTGGAGTGCCTTTGAGATATCTAAAGATCCTCTTGATTGCTACTAAGTGTGATTCTTTTGGATCAGCTTGAAACCTTGCATAGAGACATGTAGCAAACATAATATCTGGTCTGCTAGCAGTTAGATACAGCAACGATCCCACCATGCCTCTGTAGGTACTAGAATCCACTTTCTTTCCTTTAGGATCCAAATCCAGTTTGGTTGTAGTAGAGATAGGTGTCTTGGCAGGTGATGCATCTTCCATGTTGAACTTTTTGAGAAGTTCTTTGACATATTTCGATTGCCTTATGAAGATGTCATCATCCTTTTGATGAATTTGTAGACCTAGGAAAAATGTCAGTTCTCCCATCATGCTCATCTCATATTTGCTCTTCATAAGAGATGAAAACTTTTCTCACAGCTTCTCATTTGTAGAACCAAAGATTATGTCATTAACATAAATCTGAACCAGAATGATGTCCTTGCCATGGTGCTTATGGAACAGTGTCTTATCCACCACACCTCTTGTGAATTGATTCTCAATGAGAAAAGTAGAGAGAGTTTCATACCAAGCTCTGGGGGCTTGCTTCAATCCATATAGTGCTTTGAACAGCTTGTAGACAAAGTCATACAACTCAGCATCCTCAAATCCAGGTGGTTGTTCAACATACACTTCCTCTTCTAATTCTCCATTAAGAAAGGCACTTTTGACATCCATTTGGAACACCTTGAAGTTATAGTGTGCAACATAGGGTAAGAATATCCGAATAGCTTCAAGTCTTGTAACAGGTGCATATGTTTCATCATAATCGATCCCTTCCTGTTGACAGTAACCTTTAGCTACTAGCCTTGCCTTGTTTCTTGTCACATTTCCACTTTCATAAATGACTTTGTGATCAATGACATAGACTTTGTAGGCAGTCCTTTCTAATCCATATCCCATGAAAATGCCTTCATAAGATTTAGCATCAAACTTTCATTTCCTTTCATGGTTGTCAATCATCATGAAACACTTACTCCCAAATACATGAAAATATTTGACAGTAGGTTTCTTTCCTGTTAACAGATAGTAAGGAGTGTTTCCATGAGTCTTGCTGATCAAGGTTCTGTTCTGTGTGTAGCAAGCTGTGTTAATAGCTTCTGCCCAGAAATATGTAGGTAATTTAGAATCATTCAACATAGTTCTTGCAACTTCAATGAAAGTTCTGTTCTTCCTTTCTACAACTCCATTTTGTTGTGGTGTCCTGGCAGTGGAGAATTGTTGGACAATGCCTTCTTCCTTGCAGAAGTTTCCTAATGTGGCATTTCTGAACTCAGTACCATTGTTACTCCTTAGATATTGAACTTGATCATTAGGGGTTCTTTCAAGAACTCTTATGTGATCAATGATTTCTTGAGCAACTTCATCCTTTGTCTCTAAAAACTTCACCCAAGTATACCTCGAGTAGACATCCACCATTACCAGGGCATATCTCTTTCTTGCAAGAGATTGAACATTTACTGGACCAAACAAATCCATATGAATTAATTTGAATGGCTCAGTGTTGGCATTCACTTGCTTTGACTTGTGCACATATCTTTGTCAATTTACCCATTTGACAATCCTCACATAGTCCTTCTTGACAGAATTCCTGTTGAGGTAGTCCTCTCACCAAATCTTTCTTCATCAGAATATTCATATTCTTGAAATTGAGATGGGAGAGCTTCTTGTGCCAAAGCATGCTTTCACCAACTGATGTTTTACTATAAAAACAGTAAGCCTTGTCTTTCTTCACAGAGTTTAAGTCTGCAACAAACAAGCTTTCTTTCCTGACTCTTTCAAGGAGAGGCTTCCATCCTTTTTGTGATAGATATTACAAACCATCATATCAAAATCAACCTTAAATCCCCTGTCACTGAATTGGCTGACACTGAGTAGGTTGTGCTTCAATCTATCTACAAGAGCAATATCTTCAATGACAACATTTCCAATTTCTAAACAGCCATATCCCACAGTGTAACCTTTGCTATTGTCTCCAAAAGTTATGATTGGGTCGGCTTTCTCCACAAAATGTGATAGCAGGGCTATATCACCAGTCATGTGCCTGGAACATCCACTATCGATGATCCACATGACTTGCTTCTACTTCTTACCCTGCAAAATAGATTATTTTAATTTGCATCTGGTACCCAAACTCTGTTGGGTCCTGCAGTTACAGCATCATTGTTTATATCATTCTGCTTAACATTTAAATCAACACTAGAATCCTCATGTTGACTTCTTTTTCTGTCCACTTAGTTCTAGAGTTAGACTTGGTCTTTCTCTTAGTGGAAGCTGCCTTTTTACCAACATAGGCAGGCGTAGAAGTCACAGCAGTTTCCATATAGGAACATCTTTCAGTAGACAGAATAGGCAAATTGAAACAAGTACTCATAACAACAATTTTGCATGGCATACAGTCAATGTTATTACAGACATCCATATTTCTTTGCATAATTGGGGTTCTATGTAAGTTACCACTAACATTGGTCGCATTAACCTTGTCCTGTTTGGGGGTCTTACAAACAAATGTTAAATGTTGAAATGATCCACAAATATTGCAAAGCTTCCTAGGGGCATCCTTAACATAACTATATCCATTCTTCTTGTCAATTCCTAACTTGCCATTCCTATTCTTAGGCTTGTAGACATTTACCTTGAAAGTATGTTCTGAAGTTGCTGTCGAGCTACCTTTGACAGTATCTTTCTTTTCCTCTGTCTTGACAGCAGGTTTGAAAGTTGTTGTCTTGGGTTCTCTCTTGACAGTATCTTTTGAAGTTTCTGTCTCATCCTTGTTGTCAGCTACTTTAGAACATTCTGTCTGATTGCTTGGTAGAGTTTCTGTCACGGGAGACTTGACAGTATCTTTTCCTTCACTCAGTGTGCTGTCAATGCACTCATCTTCATCAAGTAGCTCTTGTTTGATGAACAAAGAGGTTTCATCAAAATTAGCTTGAAGATTTTTGAAAATGGGTTTGTAAACTCTTTTGAGAATATGAGGTTTGACAGCATCACTATCATCAAGAGCAATTGCCTTTCCATGCCTTCTACCATACTCAAAACCTATTCATACCTTGTAATTCTCAGTGTGATTATCATGATATTCCTGGACTAACTTAGAAGAGTTTCTAAATGCTTTGAGTTTAAACTCATTTTCTGTAATTTGATTCCTAAGAAATTCTTCTATTTCCTTAGCACAGACAATATCATTTTTCAATCTAGCATTCTCCTGAGCTAATGAATCTAGTGGACTGGTTCTAAGCAATAACATTTCATTTTTCAGATTTGAGAGTTTCATTCTGTTTAGTTAACTTAGCAATTTCTTCGTGAGCAACAGATAAACTAACATGAATGTTAAACATCTTAGCACTTAAATCTTCAATGGTATGCTTATACTCAGTTTTAGACATATCAAGTAAAACGAGAGATGGTACCTGGTTAGATGAACTTGAAGCTTCTTCATCAGATTTAGCCATAAGGGCAGGGGTTTACAAACTCTTCTTCTTCTTCTTCATCTTCAGAATCATCCCAACATTTTCCTTCAGCCACATAGGCTCTTCCTTGATTCCTCTTAAACTGATTTCCAGATCCTTTTCCCTGATTCTGTTTTGGTCTTCTACACTCATTAGCAAAATGACCTAGCTCATTGCAGTTGTAACACCTGAACTTCGACCTATCCACCATCCCGGTCTTGTATCCTCCTCTTGTGGCACCACCAGTGGCTTTTGAAAAACTTCCCTTGTTGAACTTAAATGATTGACCCTGTGGCTTGTATGACTTGTCCCTTCTGAACTTGATATTCTTGAATCTCTTAGCCATATAAGCCATGGTTGGATTATCCATGCTTTCAATCTCTTCTACTGTGTAGAAGTCTTCATCTTCAACATCTTTGAGCTGCAGAACCACCTTTTCCTCATCATCCAACACATCTTCAATCTTCAAAGATGGCATCTGTGTTGGTTGTGAACTTTGTGATGGTTCACTTGGACAAGCTACTTGTGGTTCATGAGCTACAAGGGCTCCTGACATGTTTGCTACCTTTCCTTTGGTTCCAGTTTGAATAGCTCTCTTTTGAAAGAGTTCGAGTTCATATGATTTGAGCACACCATAAAGCGTTTCAAGAGAAACATCATTCAAGTTTCTTCCTTCTCTTATGGTTGTGACCTTGTGCTCAAGATGCTCAGGGAGAGTGAGCGGAAATTTGATGTTAATCTCCTCTCTATCATAGAACTTTCCATGAATTTGTTACTCAACTATTAGCTTACTGAACCTCTCAAACATGTGTGTAAGTTCTTCGCCTGGTTTAGCCATAAAGGCTTCATATTGTGATACAAGGATTTGCCTTTGATTTTCTCGGACCTCTTCACTTCCTTCACACAACAGCTCTATCTTACTCCACATCTCTTTTACAGATGAACATCCCATAACATTACCACACATGGCTTTGTCTAATGTAAGAGAATCGAGTAAGATAAGTTGTAAGTAGTCATCTAAGGCTACTTTCTCCTTTTCGGTCTTTGTGTACTCTAAAGGCTTCTTAGCAACCCAGTGGGCTGGAATGACTTCGTCATTTATAGTAGCAGCAACTACTTCCTTCTGAGGTATGAAGGGGCCGTTCTCAAGGATTCCCATGTACAGTGGATGGGCAGCTTTGATAAATAACAAGATATTTCTTTTCTAGAAATTGTAGTTCTCTTTATCAAAGACTGGAATCTTGATACCACTTGACTTCTGAACACTCGTCATGATCTTCAGATTTGTATATCAATCTGGATGCTCTGATACCAGTTGTTGGTCCTGGAGTATTGCAGAAGGGGGGGTTGAATGCAATATTGATAAAATTCAATCTTTAAAACAACAACAATGATAAAGATTATAAGTTATCAGTAGATGTATGCAAACAAAAGTGAAACAAGATTTCTCACAAAATAAGTGTTTTATTTATCTTGTGCGAAGTGTTGCTACAACCTAGAGAAAATGTTTCTCCAGCTTCGTTGTCTTAAGAGATACAAGATTGCTTCGTGTATATGTGTGTACATAGAAAAGAATCTGAGATGTGTATCTAAGTAGACTAAGATACTCTTTTGTCTCTATCACATGGGGTGTTGAGCTGATGTCGTTTTCAAGTGGCAGCTTACTACAATTTGCACACCCATGTGACTTTCCTAAATTGCTATACAGACAGGGTAAACCTTACAAGTAAAGCAACCTAGATTCTTTCTATTTCTAGTTGATACAATTCTAGTAGATGTGGATATAACATACACCTCGAATTGACCAGCCTTGTATTGTTATCTCTCAACCTTCTGTCGTAGTCTTTGCAGGTCTTCTATAAACGATTGTGTGTTGCAGCAAATCTGTTTCTTGAACATATAACCTGTCACGGGCCTTGATTGAGAAAAGTACTCAAATCAAATAATTCAGTGTGACATTAACCTTAACCACCGAGTCTGATATCAAAGGAATATTCAGTAGTTGACAGTACGAGGTCCCGCCAATGTTGCTATCGGAACTCCAGACTTGCTATCAAGTGTGAGAATGTCTGTCCCATGCTTCAGCCAATGTTGTTGTCAGATATAGCTTTGTCGTGACTTTGCAACATTTGTCTTCTTGTAACCTTACTGTCAAGAACATGATAGTAACTTTTATTCTTGCTGTCTTCTGGATATATTCCTTGAGGCTTGAACAAATGCATGAACTTCTCCCAAGACATACAATTATTACATGACAACAATTATTCGATTACAAGAACATACTCTGGCTGTGACAGTATGTTCAACTTAGTAAAAACTAAGTACAGGGAAATATAGTTAAGTTGTCTTTATGCTATCGTCCATAAATCCCAACATTATATAATATAGTAGTTTAATATTTCAACTCTCGGTCTAAAATCATAAGGTGCAATTTAAATAAATATACTATTATTGAATTAAAAGTTTTAAAAATTGAAAAATATTTACCACATTACTCTAAATACACTTTAAAAATTAACTTTAAACTAATTATCTTTAAGATTTTACTTATCGATTTTTTTAGTTATGAAACAATTAAATGGGACAAACAAATTCACCTGACAATATATTTGAATTATTCAAAATACTAAATATACACTTTAATAGTATTAGACACTATTTGGTGTATAAATTATCACGTTACTGAATTAATGAAAATATTGTTATTGAATATTAATAATATGTGGAAACCCTGTAGGGTATCATCCAATCTTAATAATAATGGAAACTTAGGCATCTTATCTTAAATTAATTGAGAACTAGGGGTCCGTGCGGACAAGGTGCTGGAGATCTATCTCTGACTGAATGAAAACCAACCGGTCCTGAAGCCGACATCTACAAAAGTACAAAGAGTTTCGGTCACAACCAGGTTCTAGTCGACTAGATATGCATATAAATACATATGAGGGTGTAAAGCACTTTAGTTCTAAAATCTCAATATCGTAATATATCTATAAAATCTCACGTAGTGTTATATTCCTAGGCTCGTACGCTTCCTAAAGATATAACTAACGCTCTGATACCAATGCTGTGACGTCCCAAGATCTGCCCTGTCCGGGGACCCGGGTCGCCACATCTGTCTCAGCATCCTGCAACACACGTTAGCTCAATAATAATAAAATATTTATTACAACGGAGCATAGCAGTCCCACTCCGCAGATCCAAGATCGGTCTCGCACATTATTACAATACGATTTATTACATCTCTGAATAATATCTTACACATGTCTATAAAGTAGAAAAGATAACAGGTTCTAGCTGGTCATTCTAGTCCTTGTCACCATAGCCCGGAGCTTTCTCTTTCCCCTTGTGCCTCTGACTGGATGACTCACCTATTTCCTTCTTGACAGCTGAACAAATGTTGTAAAGCAAGAATGAGCAACTATAGTGCTCAACAAGTTCTCTCCTTGCTCGGTATATAAATATAATAAGATTTACCGAAAGAAATCCTCGAAATTTTAATGAACAAACGGATATTAGTAATCTGACATTTGACTCAAGACTCGTCTCGAAAATAGCATACTCGAAACACTTATTTGGTGTAACTCTGATGACTCATGAGAAATGAATAACTGGTCTTCCATCCTCTTGGTATCTCGGCGGGGCGATCAACTATCCGACCGGGAATACCGTCCTCCTATGACACCGCACTTCGCCCGATCACGGCTACAATACGATATCAACAAAATATAATATGAATGCTAGCATCATAATGGATTATTATTGTTTACACTAAAACACGCAAGCGTACGTGGTCACAAGTAATATATAAGGTTAAGTCCAAATTCGTTCCCACAGGGATCTGGTTATGGTTTTAATTCAGTAAACGTACCTATGCAACAGTGTATGATCTTAATTCACTGCTAAGACAATTAATAAATTAAGGTTTTAACTAACTAAATTAAACTAAGAAGCAAATTAACAAAACTACGAATTAACTAACTAACAAGAATTGAAATCTAATTACTTCTGCAAGATAAACCATGGAATCCTAACTTCATTAAATACTTTGCTTAGATCTGACGCCTTTAATCACTATATGCAATGGTTATGATATCTGATCGAATAACACGAAACAAGTATACGCTACTTCTCAGTATACGAATACCAAACTAAACATACATCCACAAAAGAGATAGAAGATGAATAGACACCAATTATGCTTAGACCCTATATGTCTATAGAATTTGAAAACATAACGGTTGAAGAGCAAGTTATCAATAAAGATCACACAGGGCAGTATAAGTATTTTCATCTCACACCACGAATCATATTGATAAACAATTATGAACCTATGCTAGCATGGCAAGTTCTAAATCTCAAGATCCACTTTCACTTCACAAGAGATTAACAAATTAGATGTTCATGACACATCTATCAATTAAGCATAACCATACGAGGATATCAGATATACATCACACACAGATCTTTAAAGCAATCAAGATACTAAAACTCCATAAATAAATCCGTTAGAATCCCATGACAACGATCAGTTCATAATCGAACCTCTCGTCATCATGGGATCTGATGAAACCATGATAAAAACAAAGTATGAAAATATACAAATAAACCTAAGTAATTGATATGTAATGGTTCTACTCCTAATGATGATGATAAATTACAAGGGTTGGATGTGTTTATATAGGCTCTAGACATCTTGCCCAACAAGAAAATACCAAATCAGAATTATAATAGAAGTACGTTTCCTAAACTGATTCTGATTTAAAGGGAAATTCGTAGCTGTCTTTTCTTCAGATTTTCTGTAATGTTCCAGCTGCAATTGGGCCTCTTGACCAACTTAGAATGATAGAGAATCTCGTTATCTTCGCGTGGACAGCTTATGGGCCTCAAACGGACTTCTAGAACTCAAGATATGGCCAAAACAAAATCAGAAATTCTCGCTGATTTTTCACCCGCGCACCACCAGCATCCCGCAGCGCCTGATGCGCCATATGGGCACCTGAAGCGCCGGGCCAATCTGCCCAAACTCGGCTGGAGCGCTGGAAACAAGGCTGGAGCGCCCGGTTTGGTCCCGTTCTGCGAAAACTGATTTTTCTTAGCTTTTTTCGCCTTTTCTTCCCGTTCCTTTTGCATGAGCTTCCGTCTTTCATTCTTAATGACTTGTATACTTCTTAGGAGTTGATATTAGCCACCATTCTTCATTCCATATCATCAATCAACTCCACAAAATGCTCCAAAAACGACGGAAACTACACCTTTAATCGATATTTCTTCAACCCTGCACAATTACAGAAAACACATCAAAACTACCACAAACTTGAGGCCAAAGCAATCAATTTAAGCCGACTTGGAATGTTTCAAGTGGATATAAGATCCACTTATCACACCCCCAAACTTAAACCGATGCTTGTCCTCAAGCATAAACAATTACAACTAACTAACTAACTAGTACCACTTCCGTAGGTGATCACGGTTGCAATTGGCATATGCAACAAGCCCTTTAAACCCCTAGGCAGCCCTAGTGGACGAGTAAGGTCTCGTGAGGGCCTATAGCGAAGGTACCCACAAAATCCATTTAACCTAATGCAATGCAATGCATGAATGCAACTAATATGAAAATGCAAATGATCTAGTACTAATATCCTACCATACCGTCAAATCATCTCATGCCATATCAACTTAAGAATCAAAGTAAATACGCAATGTCTTGGTGTCGAAAGTGCAAGTATTCACATAGTCTACTCAACGAACATGCATAATTTCTCAAAAGCCCATGTCAAGTGTAAGAATAAGTTAGTAAACATGCTAAGTCTACAAGAGTACATCTTTGAGACAAAACTCGGGATCTCATACGCAAAAACAAGTAAACACTCACAATCCACTCACAAAAGAATATTCACTCAAGAACAAGGGTAAGTGTATCACTCAATTCCAACAAAATCATAAACATGCTTGACATTTGATATCAATCTAACTCTTAACACAACATACATCAATGACGATAATCAAAAGGTCTTTATTTGGGTTGTAACGGGGCTAGGGACAAGGTATGTCAAATAAGCCAAAACATGTGAAGTGTCAAAAGCTAGTAAGTACCATAATAAATCATACACAACACCCTATTTCCCCCCCCCCACAAAATAATTTTTACTAAAACAAACACTCGACTGAAATAGGATCACAACAAACACAAACATGCACTCATAATATATTTTTTTTTCTTTTTTTTTTCTTTTTTTTCAAGAGCTAAATATAACACAAACAATAATATAAACAATAACAATGATCCCATGAATTTATTACACATGTCGACTATCAAGTAACAACAAAACCCAATATTCAATATTTCCCCCAAAAGTACGACCAACAATAAACCCCTCATTGCACACCTTATTACTCCCTTAAACACTCTACTAGCCTTTGACAATGTGGGTTCAAATTAATGTACGGCCAATACAAGAAAAAGTTCTAGGCAAGTAATGTGGTATGTCACCGAAAAAATAGGATTAAGCTCAACGGGTTAACTAATTGATCATGTAAACATGGTGTGGTAATATGGGAAAATATGCGGTTATCCTAATGCCTTTATCATTTTAATCGTCAAATAATGTCATGCGTTTCAAGAAAGACCTCAAACAACTGCTAGCAATGCAAACAATCCGTGGACACTCAACCAAACGAATAAGATTGCAACAATGGCTCAAAAGCTCACTTGGCGGGAAAACATACTCAATCCCAAGAAAAAATCTCTCTAATGCACCTACTTGTATTCAAAGCATGCAAACTAAATCATCTTGCACATATTCATGTCCTTCTAATCACTTACAACATTCAATAAGTCTACTAGCTTCAACTTACTAGTGTATGTGTGTGCACAAGAACAAAGCATATCACTTCTCAATCAAAAGCATCAATAACACAAAATTCCTATCAAGCATGGGTGCAAATGCAAACTATTATGAACTCACATGATATACGAACAAAAAAATAGAATGTCCTATATGAACAAACGTAGATATCACGAACATAAATACATAATTTACTACTACTAATATGCAAAACATGAAATCCTACATGAACACAATGACTAACAATCACATATATATACACTACTTATCCCTCAAACCACCCCCAAACTTGAAAAATTCAATGTCCTCATTGAATGGAAGTAAATACGAGGGAAAGTAGAAAACATACCAGTATACAACAATGCTTGGGTTGCCTCCCAAGAAGCGCTTCTTTAACGTCAATAGCTTGACTTTACTTCCAAGCCTCCACTAAGGATGATAATAGTTGGCCTGGTCCTCTCTTCGCAATACTTCATCGTCATCACGGCGGCACACCTTCTACCCCTTCTTCTCGCTTGGCCTATTCGTATAACAATTCTGTCTTATTCCAATGTCTTCATCTGTTGACCCAAAATCTGTCAATTTGTAGAACAACACACACTCGCGGGCTTCCCTTGAATATAATAGAGGAGGGTAAATGTAAATTGCTGAAGCCTTTGGTTCCTCAAAGAGAACTTCCTCCATTGGCTCTAATGCGCTACCTCCATCTTTATACTCTGAGACAAGTAGAAGACCTGCATCTTTTCCATGTTCATCAGCCTCTTGGTTCGCACATACCAATTCTTGAAATTTGCGTAGCTCATCAGTGTCCTCTTGGTACGCACATAACAATTCTTGAAATTTGTGTAGCTCATCAATGTCTGTCTCAAATTGTGCCCTTTCCAAATTATCCACCTCACTAGCTTGATCAAATTCCTCACATGGCTTGTGAACACTCACCTCCTCTTGGAATTTGTCTTCTTCAATTATGCATGCAGTACCTTGCTCCAAGTCATCGTTGTTTTCAGGAATTGCTTCTGGTATGAATTGTTGTTTCTCTTGTTCCAAGGCTCTCACAGCTCGAGCAACTAGTATCTCCAAAGATTTGAGAGACTCCTCATTACTCTTCACAAGCATCCTAATCTCCTCCCTAGTAGGAACTTCATCTGACTGAAAAGTAGGAATAGGTTGCTGATGTTGAAACTCTTCACTTCCACAGAAATATGACATATCTGGAACATCTTGCTGGTACTATTGAGGATGGTATGGAAAATATGGTTGTTCCTCATAACTAACATATAGATCAACTCCTTCGTAGTAACAATATTGTGATGGATCATGAACGCCCAAACACCGCTCACATTGATAAGGCATGGATGTACTCAAATATGCCCACCATGGCAACTCCTGACCTGCCATCTTCAAACACTTAAGTACCTGAAACACACCGAACTAAACAAAATAGATAAGAAAAACAAATCTGAGTCAGTGAACTCTAACGACCACTATTGACAAGCACATAAACTAAAAATAAAACACCGATGATCCCCGGCAGCGGCGCCAAAAACTTGTTTACACTAAAACACGCAAGCGTACGTGGTCACAAGTAATATATAAGGTTAAGTCCAAATTCGTTCCCACAGGGATCTGGTTATGGTTTTAATTCAGTAAACGCACCTATGCAACAGTGTATGATCTTAATTCACTGCTAAGACAATTAATAAATTAAGGTTTTAACTAACTAAATTAAACTAAGAAGCAAATTAACAAAACTACGAATTAACTAACTAACAAGAATTGAAATCTAATTACTTCTGCAAGATAAACCATGGAATCCTAACTTCATTAAATACTTTGCTTAGATCTGACGCCTTTAATCACTATATGCAATGGTTATGATATCTGATCGAATAACACGAAACAAGTATACGCTACTTCTCAGTATACGAATACCAAACTAAACATACATCCACAAAAGAGATAGAAGATGAATAGACACCAATTATGCTTAGACCCTATATGTCTATAGAATTTGAAAACATAACGGTTGAAGAGCAAGTTATTCATAAAGATCACACAGGGCAGTATAAGTATTTTCATCTCACACCACGAATCATATTGATAAACAATTATGAACCTATGCTAGCATGGCAAGTTCTAAATCTCAAGATCCGCTTTCACTTCACAAGAGATTAACAAATTAGATGTTCATGACGTATCTATCAATTAAGCATAACCATACAAGGATATCAGATATACATCACACACAGATCTTTAAAGCAATCAAGATACTAAAACTCCATAAATAAATCCGTTAGAATCCCATGACAACGATCAGTTCATAATCGAACCTCTCGTCATCATGGGATCTGATGAAACCATGATAAAAACAAAGTATGAAAATATACAAATAAACCTAAGTAATTGATATGTAATGGTTCTACTCCTAATGATGATGATAAATTACAAGGGTTGGATGTGTTTATATAGGCTCTAGACATCTTTCCCAACAAGAAAATACCAAATCAGAATTATAATAGAAGTATGTTTCCTAAACTGATTCTGATTTAAAGGGAAATTCGTAGCTGTCTTTTCTTCAGATTTTCTGGAATGTTCCAGCTGAAATTTGGCCTCTTGACCAACTTAGAATGATAGAGAATCTCGTTATCTTCGCGTGGACAGCTTACGGGCCTCAAACGGACTTCCACTACTAGAAAAACTGGAATAGACATCGGGCCTTTAACATCGGTTGGAAAAACCACCAATGTCAAAGGTAATTTTAACATCAGTTTTTAAAAAAGCGATGTTAATTGCTTTCTCAGACATCATACCTTAAAACAACCGATGTCTTTTTTAATTTTTGAAAAATTCAAAATACACGGCTTAGTTTCCCCCTTTTGAAATAAAACATAATTCCCCCCACCGAATTTTTTTTAGCCCGCGGCCCGCCTCTCCCCAAATATTATTTGCCCCCAAATTGATTTACCTCTATCTCACAACCTAACCTGACTTTATCTCTCTCTCCCCCTCCCCTCTCTAACCCTCATCTTTTCCCATCTCTATCGCTACTCTCTCTTCTCACATCTCACTCGCTCAATTCTCTCTCATATCTCTTAGAACCCTAAATCAAAACTCGAACATTTCTTCTCATATCACTCTCTAATCGGTGGAAAAGTAATGAACCCTAAATCGGTGGAAGCTCAAGTACCCTAAATCGGCATAGGAGAAGCTCAAGAACCCTAAATTGGCATAGGAGAAGCTCAAGAACCCTTAATCGGTGAAAGGGAAGCTTAAACCGATCATTCTCTCTAATTACTAGCTCGAATTTGTAAGTGGGTTTTCAATTTTTTGTTAAAATTTCAGTTTTTATGTTTTAATTAGGTTTTCTTTTTATAGATTGGGTGGATTTTTGATTTGGTCATCTACAAAGTAAGTTATTGTTATGTGTTTGTGTTATATATATGTGTGTGTGTGTGTATTTTTGTATAGCATATATGATAACCGAAAGGATAATGATTATTATTATGCAATGTGTATGTGGGCGGTCTCTGTCCTCTAACTATAGCAATTTAGGTGGGAGATTAATATTCCTGGAGAGATGCTCAGTATTAACAATAAGGTTTCCTCTTACTACAGCTTTTACTATCTCTTTAGGTAGAGTCAACTAGAGTTCTTTATTGTCGGTTGGGGCTAATCCCTAAATTTTCTTGTTTTGATGAAAATATAACTATGCTTCATACAGGTTGTTTATGTAATTTGATTTCGGGTGAATTGAGAAAATTATTGCTTTGCAAAAGTGACCCATTCTTGCCAGACATGCACATTGGGAATGCAAGTCAGCAAGTTCTAGAGTACCTTCACAAAATTGATAGTTATCAGTTGGCTTTCAAGTACGTATTTGATTTGATGTATTATATTATTCATTCACTGGCAGAATTGAATATATTCAAGGGGTCGCAATTATAATTTCTTTCGGTAGGTGGAACCTAGATGGCCGGATTCGTCAACAAAGTTCAACAGGAATTTATTTGTTTTTATAGCTTATAATGTAATTTACCTTTGCTCTTTCAGGTTATCTTATGTTTAGTAATTTTTATCTGTCTTGGACAAGTAAGGACACACTATGACATGATTATATATTTATGTAGTTCTACTGAAATGCAAACAGAAAAACTGATATAGAGATTTTGTTTTTCAGAAAATAATTTCATATTAACTAGTGCTGCTCGCCTGCTCCTGCAGATTGTAAAAGGTATAACAAACGGGAAAGCCACTATATTCATGTCTGCAGAAATTATTTGCATTGATAAATATCAGAGTTATACTTATGCTTTTTAGATTTTTTTTTGTTTTTTATGGGACTTGAGGCGACTTGGTTGTTGAAGTGTCTGCAGGAAAGATATAAGCATGTTTGGGAATTATATTCACATTTCACCTATTTAAATTGCAAAAGGGCACTCACTTATTTACAGTCAACTTTATCCGTTCGAAGGCCTTATTAACTACACGTCTGGGATCATACACCATGTCCAGCTTATAGGTATGTTTTAGTAGCTGAAATGATATGTTAATTTTACTGGTTAGTAACAATGGCAATCGGTTTTCAATTCTAGTTCAACTGTTTAGTTAAATGTTGGATATTGGGCATTTTGACAATGCTGCAGGTTGCCAAATGCTAGTAAAATGCTGGGATATTAGGTAGAAAAATGCTCTGCTAGTTCAACTTTTACTATATGTTTCATAATTTTAGCTATATTTTCATGAAGGATTGATGCAAAACACAAGATTGAAAACTTAGAACATTTCTTAATGCCAATTTACAAAAACACAAAAATTCAGTCCTACAACTCTCCATAGCACTTAGATATGTTCTTATTATGCAGATACCACTCTTTAGTGTCAAGTTGTCAATATATTTCCTTATTATAATGTTAAAGAAGAACAATGTACTTATAGAGTTTTGAGTTATAGTGCTTGGCTTGTACTATGTAAATCAATGCCAAATACATTAATGTTGCTAAAGTGACACGGTCTCTCAATTAAAGTTGCAACTAAAATCATGTATCTCATCTTTTGTGCTTAAATTGTGATTTTCTGCATATTGTTCGATGTACATATATTCAACTTGATAAAATTTGTCCATTTTCGTGTAGGGTTGCACCCTGATACAATTAACAAACTTTACTATTTCTCCTAAATAGGTGATGGATCAGGAAGCAGTATGGCGTCCAACTTACGTCTTATGATTTGGCAAGAAAGAGTTCGACCAACTGCACAAAGAAGACCTGATTTCTAACATTAAATTGCAGAAGTAGCTAGTACTTTCGTTTTGTCCTTTTGGTAGTGTAGTAGGAATGAGCTTTTGATTTGATAATGTAGTATTGGTTTTGCCGTTATTGTATATTGAATACATTTGTTTGGAAATATATAACTTGATTTTGGTTATTTATATTTGATTGTCTTGGTTTGTTTATGGTATTTGTGTGTTTAGAACAAGCAATGTTCAAATTGTACTACTTCAATATTATTTCAAAGACATTAGTTTCTTTAAGAAACTGATTTTAAAGGTTGTGTTAAACATCGTTTATTTAATCTGCTGATGTCTAAGCTAGTATTAAACATTAGTTCTTCTATAAAAACTGATGTTAAACAACAGGAAAGACATCAGTTTATTTAAGAGAACCGTTGTGTATATTCATCTTTGACATCGGCTAAAAACCGATGTCTAAAGTTTGGACCTTTCTCTACACACGCATAGACATCGCCCAGAATTTTTTTTTACAACGGCTAAAAACCGATGTCTATTGACATATTTGTAGTAGTGTTCTAGAACTCAAGATATGGCCAAAACAAAATCAGAAATTCTGGCTGATTTTTCACCCGCGCACCACCAGCATCCCGCAGCGCCTGATGCACCATATGGGCGCCTGAAGCGCCGGGCCAATCTGACCAAACTCGGCTGGAGCGCTGGAAACAAGGCTGGAGCGCCCAGTTTGGTCCCGTTCTGCGAAAACTGATTTTTCTTAGCTTTTTTTGCCTTTTCTTCCCGTTCCTTTTGCATGAGCTTCCGTCTTTCATTCTTAATGACTTGTATACTTCTTAGGAGTTGATATTAGCCACCATTCTTCATTCCATATCATCAATCAACTCCACAAAACGCTCCAAAAACGACGTAAACTACACCTTTAATCGATATTTCTTCAACCCTGCACAATTACACAAAACACATCAAAACTACCACAAACTTGAGGCCAAAGCAATCAATTTAAGCCGACTTGGAATGTTTCAAGTGGATATAAGATCCACTTATCAATTATATCAACCCTGGCATCATAGTGCCTAAAATATTCTCGTATCCTTAGAACGGTTCACGAGTCTCTCTTTCTCTATAATGAGCCTCTTTCCCAAAATTGACCAGTAGAATACAGAATTCCCGAACATTTAATGAACTGATATTTTGAGATAAACTTCACAGGAAAAATATTTGATTGATCTGGCGGACTTCCAGTTTTACTCAAATGTGCCACCAATCCGAACAATGGATTGATGTAACTCTCAATAATAATATTTTACTGGTTGACACGAACAAAGTGCCATCCTTCGACAATAAAGGCAACTATCTCGAGATAATGAGAATAGTTCTTAAAATGAAATATAATGAGTCGTACTAAACAAATAGTACCACTCGAATATTTATAATACTCACAATTGATTAACATTAAATAGAATGCTTTTCACTTAATTAATGTGTGAAACTCTAACGATTCTACTTTTTATAACTCCTAGTGGTTGATTCGAAAGATGAACCAACTAATAGATTATCAATAAATATTGTTGAATTTGTACAATAAATTCGACTGAAAAGAATGAATTTAACTATCACGAACAAATGAGATTAGTTTCACTGAATCAAAATAATAGTCATCTCAAGTTAATGAGATCGACCCGATAACAAAGAAATTGTTTTTACGCTTATAGGGAATAAAATTCGCAAGTAAATTAATCTTAACAGTAACTTAATATTTAACGAGAAAATAATGCTCAAAAGAAATTATTGCATCATAAGGAACAACAATTAAATCTCATAATTGATAGCTCGAAAATAAATAAGGAATGAAATAATACGAACAGAAATACAAAATTTCCGAGAGTTAGGGTAGGAATGAACTTGCCTCTGTCTCGACGCTAAAAGTACCGAATAAATAAAAGCGTTACTTGCGAGCGAAAATCTCTATTCTCAGAAAGAATCTCTATAATAAATTATCAAAATGATTTTAGTACTCGGGTAAGAATTAAATCACGAAATGTCAAATTAACTCGGTAATCATGATCTCGATAATCAAGTAACTCCCGAAATATAATTTAAAAATACTCAAAACCTTAAAATCTTACTAACGCATCATTCTCGAATTATTAGATTTAAAATGGAGGCTCTACTCGCCTTTCCTATTAATTTTAATAGGTCGGGTTTTATAACATTATGTAAATCCAATAAAATTACATGTGAAAGTCTCGCTCTATATATTCGTAAGGGAAATTTATAAGGTCTCTATTTATTCCTAAAGAAGCAACACTACTTGATTTATTGAACAACACATCTTGAATAATTTAAATAATGAGGGTTGTACAAAATCACCAATAATTATCTATATCTCTCATTTTATAACCAAATTCTCAAATTTAATAAATTACTTAACTCGCATTTCTAAATTAATTTTGGCTCGCATCAATTCTCTATAATTCTTAAATTTGTCAAAAATTCTCTAACTCAATTAAGTCCTTTTTAAAGGAACAAAAATTTTACTAATTATTTATTCTCAAACAAATAATCCAAGAATCAATTTTTTATCCAAATTCAAAATCCTTAATTATTATTCTCTCTTTTTAGAAAAGTAATCTATTGAAAGAAGTTCCTAATTTTATTAATTCCGTTAATTTATAATTTCCCTTCTATTTTAATAAATCAAGTAACTTTTTCTCCCTTTAAGAAAATCAATTAAAAAAAAGGGTGATGGCCCAAAATAATCACCTGGAAAACTGGATGGCCCTTTTTACTGACGGGACACGGTACATCGTGTACCGTGATAGGGGGTGTGTTGCGGAGATGCGTGTTCCGTAACAGGGCATGATACGGAGCTCCGTGTTCCGTAACAGGGCATGATACGGTGGACGGTATCCCGTGACAGTGCTGCGCACCCATCTAACACGGTGCACAGTCCACCGTATCATGCTAACACGGAGGACGCAACTCCGTATCATGCATAATACGGAGGACGGTGTTCCGCAACACCCTAACACGGAGGACGATTCTCCGTATCCCGTCGGTATTTCGGGCCATTTTTTTCAAAATCAGTATTTTGGGCAAAAACTTGTGAAAAATAGGCATTTTGGTCATTTTCTCTAAAAAAAATTCCCAATTCGATATTATTATCACATTTAAAGAGACATCCCAATTTTATTGCTACAATTTACAAAACTCTCATTTAAATCAAGCTACTCTAATTTGTAAGTCCCTTTATTATTTTTTAAAAAATAGATTTTCAAAACAAATTCTTCATTTATTGCCCAACTCCATATTTTATCTTTTTTTTTCATTTTTATAATATTTATTCTAAAATTAATACATTTCTAATTTAACCACTTAAATGCCTAAATCACAATTTTAATCACACCACCATCTACAACCGGTAGCCACCGATTGGACACCGCCACGGCGCCGGCGGTGACCACCGCCACCCTCCCTTCGTCGACGTCTCTCTCTCTCTCTCTCACTCTCTCTCTCTTTCTCTCTGCGTCTTACTCTCTCCTTTCTCTCTCACAATCTCCCCCTCGATCTCTCTCACCATCAATTACCCCCCCTCTCTCTTTTCGCGCACTTCGGTGAACAATCACCACAGCCGACCACCGTCGTCGTCGCGGTGGTGACCCCTCTCTCTTCCATCACCGACATGCAACAACACCACCCCCAAAAGTTTCAAATCCTAACCCTCAATTAAATCCTCTCCCAAATTAATACCATAAATCATAAAAATTCACCTTATGCAAATCAAAAATATTTTACACCTAAATCAATCATCAAATAAAACCCTAATTTATAAATTATAAAAACCACAATTTCACACAATCAAATTAATCACATAGTTTAGAAAAAAGTTTTAAAACTCAAGATCATACCCTTTTTGAAAAATCACTTTTAAAGCTTTGATCTTAGAAATCACTTTCTCCAAAACCTCTTAGATATGGGTATCAATTTAAAGGGTTTTTAAAAAGCTACACAAATATGTAATTGCATGTATGATCAAACTACTATTATAGTAGATATAGGATTTTGAAGATGGTGTTTTAATGGTGGAGAGAGAATTATATGGTGAGTGGTGTTTCTGTGTGTTAGCGGAGAAGAAAAAAGGGAGACAATGGTCTCTTTTCTTTTCACTCATATATACATACTAGCCATTTGGGTTCTTAATGGGCCACTAAAATCATTTGGGCTCCAACCATGCAACCCATTCAACAATTAATCCAAAACAATTTCCATTAAATAATGATTTCCTAAGGTAATAGCAATAATAATAATAATAATAAATATAATAAGTATAGTAGCAATAATTTGTAAGGCATAATAATGCACTAAAATAAATAAATATTTGTACGCATCCCTGAAATTATTAAAATTTAATGTACAAAATTTATTCTAAGAGAGCTCGACATTAATAAGAATATTATAAAATTCATGGTTGTTACAAAAACGACATACAACATCTACAAAAATAATCAAAAATTTCAAATTCTATTATAAATTACTATTTTTTTATAGAATTATAGGTAACTAATTCATCAATAAAAGGTCATACAACATCTACAAAAATAATCATGATTGGTCAAACACATATTAAAATATATGTATCAAGGTTTCTTTAATCCAAACTACAATCGTTGATCAGATCTTAAATTGTGGTACATCACTCGCTTATATCAATAAAATTTATAGCCTTTTTAGCGAAATAATCCAACAAATTATTGTAATCGTGAGGAAAATAAATATATGATTTGTTAAAACGTATTCAAACAACCGACCATAACTACGATTCTGTATCAACCAAATCAATGAACCAATATAACAAAATCCTATAGTTCTAAGATTCTGAATGCCAAAAATAAAAGAACCCACTCCTACAAAAAGAAAGGACAAAATCCAATATATAGAAAGACAAAATCTATTGACAGTGTATGAGACCATCAATAAAAATATATATTTTATTGAAAAATAAAGTAAACTCAAAGAAAAGAAACGGAAGTTCACAAGGACAAAGTACAAAATTCAATATATCAATAGATAAAACCCACCAGCGGGGTACAACAGGGTACTAGACTCTCAATAAAGAGAGATTTTTGTATAAAAATAAAACAAAATCAGGGAAAACAATTAGGGGGCTTATCATCAACGATGCAACCCCTAAACTTTAGTTTAGCATTTTTTGGGAGAGGATGAGAGAGAGAAACAGTTACATCCTTCGTTATAAAAATTACTATTATTGATAACTAGATAGGTCAATATATAATTATATATTGTTCTAATAAATGTGCCCTTTTTTAATTTTGTATTCTTGAATTAAATTAATAGTATTTAATTCCCATATCATGATCTAAGGATAGATATATCGAATTCGCTTGGTTGGTTGATAATGTTTATTTTTAACATCAACAAAACTTTAAATATAGGTAAAAAAAACTTAATAACTTGGTAGATGGATTCTAAACAAAGATATTTGTTAGGTTTCTTTTGTGTAAACAAAACAAATGTATCGGATTTCAGATCGGATATCGGTTCGGTACAACTGAAATCCAAATTCTAATTGAAACTATTTCGGGTTTATAATTTAATTCCAAACGTGAATCCAAAAATTCGGGTTCGGTATATCCAGATTTTTGGGTTTTAGATCAAGTACCGTTTGATCGAATTAATTTACAACCCCTATTTATGGGCAAAAGTAAACTATTATTTAAATACTATATTCTAATAGGAAAAAAAAAACCTTCAAACTCCCAAAGTGAATATACACATTTTAAGTTTTCATTAAAAACAAGTTGAGGGCAAACACCATAAACTCTAACAGGCATATCTTACTCTAAAAATGGGATATATTGGATATGTTTGGTTGATTGATAATGTTTATTTTCCTATAGTAAATAATTTACTAATAGGGTGAAGGGAGCCTAAAGTTAACTTTAGGGGAATTCGCTAAAGTTAACCATTAAAATCAGGACACAGCATCCTAATCACTATTGTCCCTGAGGGACCCTTATAAATAAAAAATAATCATAATCAAATAGGTTTAAAGGTTAACTTTAGGAAATTCTCCTAAAATTAAGTTTAGGAACCTTTTTCTCTTACTAATAAAAGAACATACAATTTATAAAAATGATATTGAATTAACAAAAACGTATGAAACTAGATTAGAAGAAAATTTTCTTTGTCGTAACTACGTTCTTTTAATGGTCTTACACAGTAAAAATCCTTTCTCACATTGCTGAAACATGTAACCTTTTTTTGAGAGACACTCTAATGACTTATAGCGGTCGTGAGAAATAAGTGTTTATGAATTTTCAATATGTATTCGGAAATTGATCTCAACCCATACAAATATTTTGACGAAACTAATATGATGAAATTCTGGAAACCCTGCACATTTAAATTTACCAAATTTCCAAAAGAACAAAACTTAAAATATGGGTAAAAAAACTTATGAACTTGGTAGAAAGATTCCGAAAAATGAGAAAAATCAAATGAAAAATAAAATTAAGAAAATACAGTAAAGAGGGGTTTAGAACGTTTCAACCAGGGATGTAGATGTTATGATAATCGCTTGATAATATTAATATTATTGCATTTGGTATAAAATGGCGAAAACGTAATTCTATACTTAAATTAATTATATTCACATGAAATTATCTTTTTTCCTAAGTAATGATTAAAATAATATGTTTATATTAATTAATTAATTAATTTTACCATTCGGTGCGTAACACGTGTAGAACGCTAGTAATATATACACATGGAATCCTACATGTTGATTCCTACATGGTTACGATAGTTCCATTCACAAGAATTCATTAAGATGTCAAGAAGGCGTCTATTCTAAGTATAAAGAAAAAAAATTACGTATATATTTAGTTGGTGTAACTCCTTGATTAACACCTTCCCAAAAAGATTTTAACAACTTCCTAAAAGAACTAATTAAAAAAAAGCATAAAATAAAAATTGTTATAGTAATCTCAAAATATCTACACATTGAGTTGAGCCCA
Source organism: Kitagawia praeruptora (assembly GCA_037693485.1). Taxonomy (NCBI): domain Eukaryota; kingdom Viridiplantae; phylum Streptophyta; class Magnoliopsida; order Apiales; family Apiaceae; genus Kitagawia; species Kitagawia praeruptora. The sequence continues at coordinate 121,372,533 of CM075352.1, forward strand.
TGTACCGAAATAATTGAAATATACAAATAAAATTATTTAATTTTTATTTATATAAATACTTTAATTTATATTATTATACTATTATAAGCAAACATGAGTATATTTGGTTGGTTAACACTTTCCCAAAATAATCTTAGCACTTTTCTTAAAAAATCAATTTAAAATTAAAAAATATTAAGTAGTATAATAATATATACACATTGAATCCTACACGACTACGACTACGAGTTCCATTCACAAGGATTCATTAAGATGTCAAGAAGGAGTCTATTCCAAGTATAAAGAATAAATTTTAAAAAAAAATACTTACATAATAATCTATCTTATATTGGCCATTATTACTAGGGAGACATGATATATATTTGGTTAATGTGATTCCTTGATTAACACCTTCCTAAGAAGATTTTAACAATTTCCTAAAAGAACCAATTCAAAAATAAAATGAGCGTAAAATAAAAAATGTATCTACACGTTGAGTTGAGCCCATGTATCGAAATATTTGAAAGATACAAATAAAATTATTTAATTATTATTTATATAAATACTTTAATTCACAAAAATTTAATCATCACATAATTCAAATTGTATCAAGTGTATCATATATACATATATGTATAATTTGTTTTAAAAAATAAAAACATTAAAATTTGAAAGTCGATCAATCGATAATGTATTTCTTTTTGGTACTTGGACTTTATTACTTAATTGTTGCTACTTTATTTAGCAAAAAAAAATTATTGCTATTTTGATCCAAAATAAAATTTAACACATCTTTAAAACCTATTTATTTAAATTATTTAAGCAATTTATATATTAAAATTTACTATAATGATTCTAAGTATTTATTTTACAGACATATTTTTTTACTAAAATACAAATTTTAATAAATTTTCAACACCTGATTATTTTAATATACCTACATTATTAGATTTAATTATTATGTAAATCAATTATATTTGGAATATTTATAGCAAATATTAATAGAGAAAAATATGAAAAAAATAATACAAAATGATAAATAATGTAAAAGTAATTCCGTGCATCGCACGGGTTATAGGCTAGTACGTTTATAATAAGGAAACATGAGTATAATGTTTGGTATTTTGGTTCAACGGTTCAACCATATAATGAATAATGACAATTAAATTTTTAGTACATAAATAAGAACCGTTAAATCTAATGATACAGTGTATTATATATTCGAATTACAATACTCAAGATCTAAGGATCAAATTTTTATCCATACAATTTTATTAAAACTGAAATATTGAAAGTTTGTTGATTTGGTTTCTGTACAGTTATCGTGATTATTAAAATTAAATAATAATATTATAGTTAACAATAACTAATTAATTTTCTTTTTTATGTAAAACAAGTTACCTTTTTTTAATAACTAATCAGTTTTCCTTTTTAGGTAAAAAGCAAAATCTTTTATATTTTATCTAACTAAATTTTTTTTCTCCTTTTTAAAAACATTACGGGTAATTCTATCTAATAAAATTAACTAATAATCTTATAATTACTAAAAACTATACTAATACCTACACTACGGGTGATTCTATCTAATAAAATTAAATAATAATCTTATAATTACTAATACCCCTAACCAATAACCTTTCACAACTAAAACATGTTTTCTTTTCTATTTTTTCTAACTAAAACTACTTATGTTCCAATAATATCACTTGCATTACGGAATGTCCTCACATGATTGACAGGATTTCCTGTTCCATCATATGCATTTATGGTAGGCATCTTAAACTTCCGAGAGATATGCGCATTCATCACCTCCACAGTGAATGAAGGGGTTGGATCATCAGGATGTCCTAATTGCATCAGGTCTTTGGGATATGCCCTTAGAATCTTAGTCCTGGTAGTTTCGTTTCTAGGATCCTTAGTCCTCCTTTCTTTCTTTCCTTGGTGGCCTCTCCAAGTCGACAATGGGAATCTCTCCTATCCTCAGAGGGGGCGATTCTGCCTTTGTTGCTCCATTGCTATGTCGTCCTTCAACTTTTGAATCTCGGCTTCATGAGTTTTGATTCTCTCCAAGGTAGTCATGGGCGGCCCATCGTGGGTTCTCCGGGAACGCCTACCGCGCTCCCTCCTTGCGCGTCGCCTCCTTGGGGCTTCATCTCTATCCTCTTCCTCTAAGGATGAATCCTTAGAATAGGGGCATGAGTAATCGTGGTACACCTGGCCTTGGTCAGGCCCTAAGCCCCTAATGTACAAAGGGTGGTATGACTCATGTATTTGAAGGACATGACCACTTGGTCCAGAGTCTCCTTGGTATGGGGGATAGTTAGGTAACCCATACACCGAATTCGTACTTGCAGGAATCACGGTGGTAGAGATCTAGGCTCCAAGGGGAAAAGAACCGCCTTCGAGGGGGAAACTATCATCTGAAGGGGATTCATCCCTTGGCTAGAGGGATTCGTCACAAGGGGTAACGATCCCTGAGTTTGAGCTTCAGTCCATTGGGGATTCGTCCCTTGGGGCTGAGTAGTAAGAGGTTAGGAGCCCGCTCCTAGGGGCACTTGCTTTGTGACTGGGGGTGTGGTAGTGCTGGTGGTGGTTTCAGAAGGTATTGATGTTCTCCATGTGGTAACCATGGTTGATGTTGTCTTCCCACAGACGACACCAAATGTTGTTGACTAAAAACTAGGTATATTTATTACGTATTGACTGCTAGGATTTGAGTTCTTCGAGCTTTAATGGCTGATCAAGTGTTTCGTGACTTAACTCGCGTCCTCACAAGATGCCTATGTATCTTGCAATTTCAAAGAATCAAGTCAAAAAATGTAGTTCTGAGGGGTCAGACCCTTTATATAGGCATTAGGTGCCTTGGATTTAGAGTAGGGTTTGGAGACTTGGTGGACAAGTCGCCTACTTTTAGTGGAATTCTGGATCCTTTCATGAGGAAGATCGATTCCTATTGGACTTGGGTGTGTTGGGGCTACTTCTTAAAAGATTTGGTTCCCTTTTGGACTCAATATTGGAGTCTAAAGATGAGCTGAATCATTAATTACGAATTTAAAATTTAATTATTGTTTTGGGCCTCATTAATAGACTTTACCCTTTGACCAATCTTGGTCTATTTAATGTTATATTAAATATGTCTTTAGGGCTTATTTTCAGCCTATATTGTAACGCCCCGACTTCCCAATATTGAAAATATATTTTTTTAATAATAAAATAGACTTTGATACAGGGGAATTTTAGAAATTTTTCGACATGAAGTATTCGTAAATCGGACTATCCACCTGTAATTCAACCCAACCAAAATTCCAATCTAACAAGTACAATTAAAACTTAATACACTAACGATTCCTCACCGAGGATCGATTCCAGGTTATGGTATGAAACAAGAATCTAAACTATACAAATTATTACAACTTCTATCTCTGATCCAAATACAAACCTCTATATCGCTTAATCAATAGCGCAAATCCAAATAGTATATGCCCGCGCTGGCTCTGTAACTAACCTTTGAAAAATGCACCATCGCTCTCGTTTGAATTTATAATGCGCAGATATCCAATTCCTTAATCCTAACTAAAAGGGAAGGTAAAACAAAGCAAGAGTGAGGCAACAATGCTTAGCAAGTATATAGTATAGTGAAACAACAATATTTCAACATTTCATTGATGAACAATATCAATGATTAATTATCTCAAGAGAATATTCAATTTCCATCATAGAGAAAAAGTTTTCCATTTACTACAAACCATCACTGCCTCAGATAAAACTTTGAGAAAAAGAATATCAAGAAATTCCCCCAATCATTCTTACTCCACTTTCACGTACAATGTTACTCGCGAAGGGAATAACTGAGAAACTTCTATCCATCCTTAATCTCATTGTTTTACTGAGTTCCAAAATTTTAATCAAGATAGAAACAACTAACTCTAATATCCACAATTTGGAAACTAATGACCATTTTCCTCTAAACATATATATCTTATCAAAACATTCATTTCTTTAAAACCCTTTCATCTTTGAAACATACCTTTCATAAAACCTTTTTAAACATTTAAGTTGATTGGAGTTTTTCCCTTAACAACAAACAATACGGGTGATCAGCCACGTAAAGTCCCCATACCGGACACGAAGTCCCTCAGGACCTTGAAATTAGGTTCCCAATTAGGCAACACATTGGCCTTTAATTTGCTGGACTAGGACCACCCTAGCCTCTTACGCTAAATAAAAGTGCTGGACTAGGACCACCCTAGCCTCTTACGCTCTCCAATCTATAAACCTTTAAAACATTTCACTTTCCAGTCCTTATACTCACTGATAACAGATCAGCCCAGTATAAGGAATTTTTAAAAAAACATCTTTAATTAATTAAACCATTTTAGGGAGCAACATTAAAAGATTAAAGATTAGGGAAACATTCGATAGAAGAGATTATAACAAGGCAATACGATTATCTAAAGATGGTAGGGTTCAGCAAGATGGAATCATATATCAACAAGAAAACATGAATCAATAAAATAACGGAGCAATTATTAAGATACAAGAATTTGAACAGCAATTATAAAGAAATCGGAGAATACAGAGAATTCGAAGTTCAACAGAAGATTTAAGTTACTGCACTGATTATAATCACTCATTTCAAAGATTATCAATTTATGAAATTCCGTTGCAAAGTTTGAACTAACATGAAAGATTCGAATAGTTTAAAATGAATATTTAGGAAATTCTCAATTACTTAAGGTCTCACTCTTGTCAGCTAAGCACTCATAGGCTTCAGCTGCCAAAACCGGCATGACAATAATGAGTTTAAATAATTAAGAAGATCTCAATTCATTCTTGGCTTTAACCGTCAATGAGCAACACATGCCTCAACAACAATATAAACCTCGAATTAGTTTACATAAATTTGAAAAAAAACTTTCTTCAAAGAATATTAATAAAGACGAGGAATATTAATCTAAAATGATTTTAGAAGAAATCAACACCTGAACAATAGGTGAGGAAATAAACAATGACAGAATAATTTAGAATGATTGTTTGTAAATTAAGGGAAAAAAAATATCATTGGGAATAAAATAAAAGGTATAGACATTAGCCAAATAGTTTGAAAGGAATATCGTATAATTAACCGAACAGGTTCACATTATTCAGAATAAAGAAGAGTATAATTGCTTGCAAGAAGGAATATCGAAAGAACAATTAATAACACAGAAGGTTTCACATCACTTGAACAATAAGTGAGGTATAGTAAACTTGCCTCAATACACGTGGTTTCCTATTCCAACATCTTGATTCGTTATTTGCTTGTCGTTAGTCTCTACTTCACTCTTGCATATGCTTGGCTATCCATTCATCTTTCCTCTATAATTTGTCTGTCACTCTGCTATCATACTCGTCAACTCCGATGAATACCTCCTTTCTCAAAATTTCATCCTTACTTACTGGCTCTTATAGGCCTCCTATTGGTACCTATATACAGGTAAGGTACTACTTCAGTACACAAGCAGCCAAAACCCTACTGTAAATTACAGTCTACCCATACGTTCCCTAGTTCATGTAAACAGAATAACATAAAATACGTTTATTAATACTAGATAAGTCAAGTAAACACATAACACATACTGTCACTTAACAATCATCCTTTTCAGTGCACAAGTAGGATATATAAATATTTGCTCTTATTGAAATACTTTAAAGATCATATATAATTTTAACAAAATCTCGACATCATCTCCCTTGTATTATTACACTACCTGTCGGAATACAACCGACCCAAAACAATTTTTCACAACATATATAACTACGCTTTTGTTTACATGTCCGAGCACCAATACACAACACCCTGCGTAATATATTATCAATACCAATCACCATTTGTAAACTCGTACTTAAAACATATATTCAATTATAACCCCAAATTTTTTCGAACTAAAACCCAAAAATTATTTCAATAAATCTAAAACCACACACAAATAATACTTACTAATTACCAACCTTTTCTGACTAACATTTCAAGTATAAAAATTAGATATATCAATCCCCAATTTTGAACATTAACTCATAAAAAAACCAATCCGAAATCCATCCACAAATTCTGAACTCCTCTTAACACTCTTACTTCTTTTGTCTAAATCCATCTCTTGGTTCTGCACTAAGAACATACACAAGAACACCCACACACCTGATTACTCCACATTCCAACCTGTCTCCTTCGACTTCTGGCCATAAACATGCACACTGCCACATTACTACTCCCTCAACCATAATATATACAACCACGCATAGCACTCCAGTCCCCATCTACCTCTACGCTCTCCACAACCCTTGTTCCTCCCTCCTCTTTTACTCACCATCCTTCAATATCTTCCGGCCCTCTCTCTAATTTGCACCAAAACACACATCGATGAACACATACACGAACACACAAAATCCGCAGTCACACCCACCCCGGCAACTCCTGCCTCTCCTTCACTACTGGTCTCCTTGCTCTGCTTCTACCAGACCCCCAAACGTTCTGTATAAGCACCCTCACTACAGGGCACACTGTAACCTTTCCTCCATCAACATAGCAACACACATACATTATATATGTATATACACACTACTATACTACATCCACTCATGAACCCTCCTTCTATCCCCTCTTAACATTACCTCTGTTTCCTCTGAACACCAACACCTTCATCGACCCCCCCTGACTCCCTTGCAGACGAATTTTACCGCCTTCACTTTCCCTTAGCACCACTAACACCCGCACATACACACATACAACCCTTAATTACACATGCACACACAGTCGTATATGCCATATACATACAAATTAATTCGCGAACTGCAGGGAAAGAGGGAGACACAGCTTAACCACACACCCAGTCGTCGAATTTACACACACACACCTGTATAAATATAAACACACAACAACAGAGGATAGAAGGAAGAGAGATTGAGGTTAATTCGAAGCCATCAACGAGAGGACCAGTGTCTAACTAAAGCTTACACAATAGAAAAATGACTGAATTTGTGAGGGAGAGGTCGAGATTTTTGGAGAGATCAGAGATTGAGAGAAAGGTTGAGAGAGATTGAGAACCTTCGAGAGGTTTAGAGAGATTGTCACGAGACTTAGCAGCTGGGTTTCTAATTAGGGAAAAATTTAGGGATTCAAGGGAATATAAGGGAAAGGTAGGGTAATATTTACCAAATTCGAAAAATAAATAAATCTGAATTCTCTTTGAAAATAGAAATTAATTGAATAATATTTGAGAAAATCATGAGTTTATTTTTAAAATGTAGAGAATGAAATTAGTTATCTTCCCATGTTTTTAAAATATTTTTAGGATCGAAAACGAATTAAATTTGGATTTTACAAGATTAAATCAATAAAACATAAATTAATTCATAAAATCATTTTAAAATCCTTAAAAATCAAAATAATTCCATCTAATATTTTTAAAACTCAAATAAACTAATAAAGTTAATAACACAAAATATTTCATGATTTTACCCTAATCCCGATGATTTTATAAAAAAATTCGAAGATCGATAATGAGTAATTTAAATAGATTATAATCACCAAAAATACAAATAAAAATATACGCACTTATCCGGTACACATAAATCCCCATATAAACATATAAAGATGATGTCACATATATTTCACCTCAAAAAAATCACACTATATAATCCACATTTAACATATAATAATAGTATTTATAATTACAAATTTTCTAAGGCGTTATATCCTTCCCCCCTTAAAAGGATTCTGTCCTCAGAATCAACCATAAGAAAGCATTTGATGGTATTCTCAGATATTTCTCTTTCAATTTCCAAGTCATTTATTTCATTCTAGAATTCCTTTATATCCATTCATATCTCGCTAGGCTCGTCCTGTAAACTCGAAATTCCAGCATAAACTTAAACCTTTGGTTTACATATCTCGTTAATTCTATATACGTATCACTCGTACGTGACTATCCTTTTCTATTGAAAATCGGACATGACTTATTCGTATAATGGACTATGTCCTGTACACAACACCTCAGTTACCAACCCAATCATCCATAAAAATTCGCATATATATATATATATATATATATATAATATTAAAACGAAACATGCCTTGACTTGCATCAAACATATAATTAAATAAATAAGTCTTTAAAACAAAATCCACGCAACTAAAACGATTGATACAACTTCCACGCTCCTATTCATAACCATACTTAATAGCGTCATTTGTAGCCTTCTCGAAACCTCTAGCTCCTGAGCGATTCATAGGGGAGGGTCTTGTGGCTCTCATCGACGTTGTAGTATTCGTTGGAACTGAGATGATTCATTCTTTGACAAAACGTCTTATCTTCTCGCTTATGGCGTACCACTTCTAGCTTCTAACTCTGCGTTCACTACCACACCATTTTTTCCGCTTACTTTCCTAGCTTTCCATATTTAGCGTAGTACAACTCCAGTATGCTTCCTCTTGAATTACTTCCTTCTGACAATGGAGGTCTTATCGTCGCTGCTAATTCATATTCTATCGGTGGCTATCTTGTCCCGCGTTCCTAGTTTTAAGTGTCCTAGATCCTGTACTGTTTTCCACCGAACCTCATTTTTTTTTACCAATTCTGAAAATTTCCCGGTTCTCTATCTTCCTTTTTCCGACCGCCTCATCCTGTCTTGTTCAAATATCTTTTACTCTTAATATTCATGATCCTCCGAAATATATTCGCATAAGTCATTAACTCCCACACAATCACCTTACTTTCGATCTTAACAAAACTATAATTTCATGTTCTTGTCATCTACTCCTTAACCATACTCAGTTCTCCACATTATCGAATCTTGTACGTGTGTTATCAATCCAATGCATAATCTGACTTGATATTTGATCTCTACTTTAACCTCAATTCTCAAACATGCTCATCCAATTCTCACTCGACGTAAATGTAGCTTGGACCACTCAAAATTTCATCGTCTCCATCTTTACTACTTTTAATCATTGTTAACTTTAGGAATCATAAAGGTTTATAACAAAAAGGGAATCAATAAAACAAACAGGTGTTAACATGTATGAATATAAGATGAGTTTTGATTGAAAAAAGATTTAATCGAGAGATCAATACGATCATTGAACTATTTTCAGGTTGCATTTGTCACTTAGGTCAACCGCCATAGTACAAAAAGGTGGCCAACCTTTAGTACTTTCATGACAAACACAATTAGTGGCACCCCACCAGACTTCTATCACATAGATAAGATGTCCCTGAATCCCCTACATACATAGGGTTGTTCATCCCAGTTTGGATAAAAAAAAAGTTAAGTATTCAGGGAGAAACAAAAAGAATTCAAAAGTTTCAGAAGTTTATATATATAATGTTGAATAAGGAATAACAAATATTCGGGAAAAACTAGAAAGAATTCAAGGGTCTTAATAATTTATATGCATCATGTTGAATCAAGTGATCCCCTGAAAAATAGAGGTATCTTTAAAAAATAGAAATGTGTTTAAATGAATTTGAAAGATTCGTCATCAATTGAAACATAGTTGATTATCAAAGATGATGGGGTATTATCCAGATAAGAAGAAACAGAAAGAAAGGTTAGATCTCCTTAATCAATAAATTAAAAGAAATCAACGGCTAGTATTGAATAACCATGTCCTTACTCCATCACATGCCAGAAATCACATTTCGCATCTTGTTCACCATCCTTTCGCACTTTCTATGTCGTCCACGGGGTAACTAAAGTCGCAAAGGAAATTCTAGAACATGCACAAAGGTCTAAACGTAGCATCCTCCAAGCTGGTAACTCCGATCATCTATTTAACGTAGACGGCACCGAATCAACTACCTCGTCCAAAGTCGTACCTTCAAATAAATCGAATTCTGGCTCGCGCGATATGTCGAAATACTAACTAACGTCGCAACCGTTGTCCTAATAACCTAAGGCGAATCTTATCCTAAATCGTTCTATCTAACGTCCCACTTAAATACGTATACTTAATCATCCTAACTTGTTTCAGTGACCATAACCTGTCGCTCTGATACCAACCTGTAACGCCCCGACTTCCCAATATTGAAAATATATATTTTTTTTTATAATAAAATAGACTTTGATACAGGGGAATTTTAGAAATTTTTTGACATGAAGTATTCGTAAATCGGACTATCCACCTGTAATTCAACCCAACCAAAATTCCAATCTAACAAGTACAATTAAAACTTAATACACTAACGATTCCTCACCGAGGATCAATTCTAGGTTATGGTATGAAACAAGAATCTAAACTATACAAATTATTACAACTTCTATCTCTGATCCAAATACAAACCTCTATATCGCTTAATCAATAGCGTAAATCCAAATAGTATATGCCCGCGCTGGCTCTGTAACTAACCTTTGAAAAATGCACCATCGCTCTTTTTTGAATTTATAATGCGCAGATATCTAATTCCTTAATGTTAGGAATAATTCATAAGTTTTGATGTTAAGAATAGAATTTACACATTATACTTCTTGTAATCCTGATCTTATAAAGGATTTAGCACTTTATATAGGATTTATGTGTAAGACAGTTATCTGTACAGTTTAGTCAGGAATGAACAGTGTATCGGAGACTACATGTCAGGAACAAAGGGCAAATCCTGATGACGGTCTAATACTGATGATGATCAGATACTGATGCAAGATGAAATCCTGATATCAGTCATGTTATTGATGATGTCATTATGGATGCTACAGAAACAGGCAAGTGCTATAAAACAGGATCGTTGTTTGAAGAACAAGCAAGAAGATATTATGAAGGAAAGAGTTTTCTATTGATGGAAACTATCGACTAGAAGGCAGAACATTGTCATGTATAGATTATATTTTTCTGTTATTAGTTGATAGGTAGCATTATAAATACTCTCTCAATATCATTGTAAAGAAGAAGTGTGTTGTAAGCGAATGTGCGTAGCTCTGTATAAGGTTTGTATTCGAGAGTTCGAAACAAACAGAGAGAGAGATTTGTATTGTCAGCAGCTGCTAAAGGTATTTGTACACCTTTGGTAGAGTTTATATTTGATCTTATTAATACAAACAGAGTTTGATTCATTCATTTATTCTTGTTCATATAATCAAGCAAAAATCAGACACGATTATATAACTTGTATTCAACCCCCCCCCCTTCTACAAGTTATTCGAGTTAACAATTGGTATCAGAGCGGGTTGATTTCGAATAATCATAAAGATCTGCAATCATGTCTGGTTACAAGGATGGGAATACTAAGATTCCTATGCTCAAGAGAAACGAATATACTCTATGGGAAGTAAAGATATTGCATCATCTGGAAGCAACAGATCCTGATTATCTTGACAGAATCAGAGATGGACCTTTTGTTCCAACAAAAGTCGTTGGACAAGCAATTGTTGATGGTGTGGTTGTTCCAGAACATACAACAGAGAAGCCAAAATCTGAATGGTCAGATAAGGACAAGGAGAATGTTCTTAAAGATGCTAAAGTGAGAAACATATTATTCAACAGTCTTGATTCTGTTCTCACTAACTATGTTCTCTCTTGTAAAACTGCTAAGGATATATGGGACAATCTTAAGGTTCACTGTGAAGGAACTAAGCCTGTCAGGAAGAATATGAGGACATTACTCAACAGTATGAGTACTTTGAATCCAAGTCTGGTGAGTCACTTACTGATACCTTTGATAGGTTTACAAAACTCATCAATGAGATGGCCATGCATGGTAAATATTATGACTTGAAGGATATGAATACAAAGTTCATGAAAGCTTTGCCTGATTTCTACAATGAGAAGATATCTGCGATTGAGGAAGCTAATGATCTGGATGAGATTTCATTAGAGGCAGTATATGGAAAATTGAGAGCTTATGAACTTGACAAGCAGCAGAAGAAGAGCAGGAGTGAAGGAAAGATGAAGACTATTGCACTTACTGCTCAATCTGAAGTTAAGAAGCTTCTTGAAGAACAGCATGAAGAGATTGCTGTAAAGAATTCAAGGAAGAAGAAAAGCAAAGAAAGTTCTGAGTCAGAGACTACTGATATGGACTCTGACAACAATGATTCTGAATCTGAGATGCAGGAACTCTTTGCTATGTTTGCTAAAGCTTTCAAGAAAGGAAGATTCAACAGGAAAAGATTTAGTAAAGGACATTTTCAAAAGAAGGAGGAGAAGAAGAGTGACAAAGGCAAAAGTACAATTGTCAAGCTTGATAAGGCCAAGATTAAGTGCTTTAACTGCAGCGAGCTTGGACACTTTGCTAGTGAGTGTAAGAAGCCTAGAAATTCAGGAAAGGGTAATGCACTTATGGTCACACAGAAGGATTGGGCTGATTCCAGTGATTCTGAAGATGAATTGGATTATGACAACATTGCATTGATGGCAAATAGTTCAGACAAACCTGGATCTCCAAAGAAAATTTCTCCATCCTCTGGTAAGGTATCACTTCACTCTCTTGATTCATTTGATAGCTTAAATTCTGATGAAATTATATCTATCCATGCTGAGTTTAAGAATCTTATGACTAATTTTAGAATTCTTACTTGTGAAAGAGATGAACTTAAGGTTAAGAATGATAAATTAGTTGATAGAAATAACTTTCTTGAATCTGAGTTAATTCAAATGGAAGAATACAAGTTAAGTTCTGATAAAGCTAAGCATGATTATAGTGTTATTCTTGAGGCTTATGACTATGTCAGAAAAGAACTAGAAGAAGAGAGAGATGTGATTAAGACCATTAACAATTCCAGTAAGAAGACTATAGAAACTTTGAAAGTGGAATTCGTGGTAAGGTTAATGGTTTAGGTTTTGATAACGCTAGACAAGAAGAAAAAGTAGCTATTGTCAATGATGATAGTAAGGTAGAAGCTAACACATCTAAATCTGAAGGTAAGAAAATTGTTTCTGAACCTAATCATGTTAAATTTGTTGATTCAAAAGGTACCCCTGTTGTACACAAAAGGATTAACAATAGTTATTCAGATGAGAAAGTGTTAGAGAAACCTAAGAATGTAAACATAGGGTTTCTGTCTAAGTCTCAGTTGAAATAGAGATTAGATGGTCTTTCAGAGTCTAGCAAGATCAAAAGAAATAGGAATGGAAAAGAAGGTGTTAACAAAGAGAATAATTACAAGAATGTACCTGATGCACCTAGGAAAAAATGCTATAAGTGTGGAAATCATAATCATTTGGCCCTAGACTGCAATCAAAAACCTTCTTGGAAAACTGAGTCCAGATTCCCCAAGACTCAGAAAATTCAATACCAACCACAAAAAGCTTGTTATCATTGTGGTAGTTTACTTCATTCCATTTACATGTGTAGAGAATATCATGAACTGTATTATGACTATTATTCCTTAAAATCTGAAACTCCTAGTCACAAATAGTTTATGAGATCAGAGTCTAAGGTTGACTCTGTAACAGGTAAAATAAAAGCAAAATCTTCAAAGCCTGTCGTTTCTAAATCTAGTAAGAAAGGATCCAATCAAAGTTGGGTCCGAAAAAATTCTAACTAGTTACTTTTTTGTTTGCAGGGCACAGGAAAGAAGCATTCAATTATCTTGGACAGTGGATGCTCTGGACATATGACTGGAAAGAAGTCCCTGCTTACAAAGTTTGAGAGGAAAGCTGGCCCAGTAATATCTTTTGGAGATGGCAATAAAGGAGAAACTCTGGGATATGGCTCAATTGTTTTGGGGAATGTCATCATAGAAAATGTAGCACTGGTTGAAGGCTTGAAACATAAGTCAACTGGGTGATAAATGTTACAAATCAATCTTTGACAGAGAAGGATGCAAAATCTTGAATATGAAGAATGGAGACATTGTTCTAACTGGTCAAAGACATGGTAACATATATGAAGCCAGCTTAAGTGATACATCTAAAGGAATTGTTAGATGTCTCTACAGCAAAGCAACAAGTGATGAAAGCTGGAATTGGCACAAGAAGCTCTCACATCTTAATTTCAAGAAGCTTAATCAACTTGTTAAGCACAATTTGGTGAGAGGCCTACCACAAGCAAATTTTGTGCAAGATGGACTTTGTGATGCATGTCAGCTTGGAAAGCAAAGAAGAACCACTTTCAAGAGCAAGACTGAAAATTCAATTACTGAACCATTTCACATGCTACATCTTGATCTGTTTGGTCCAGTAAACATTATGTCTATCAGCAAAAAAAGATATGCTCTAGTAATAGTGGATGATTTCACAAGTTTCACATGGGTGTTCTTTCTACACAAGAAGGATGAAGCTCCTCAGCAAATCATTGAACTCATCAAGAATATTAAGAATAACTCTGAGTACAAAGTTAAAGTACTTAGGAGTGACAATGGTACAGAATTCAAGAATTCTACAATGGAGGGGTTTTGTGCAGACAATGGAATCACTCAAAAGTTTTCTGCACATGGTACACCTCAACAGAATGGTGTAGTGGAAAGAAAGAACAGGACTCTCATAGAGGCAGCAAGAACCATGCTTGCAGATGCAAAACTTCCAACCTACTTTTGGGCAGAAGCTATTAACACTGCATGTTTTACTCAAAACTGTACCTTGGTAAATAGTCATGGAAAAACTCCCTATGAGATGATCAAAGGAAAGAAACCAAGTGTGAAATACTTTCACATCTTCGGATGCAAATGCTATGTCCTAAAAGTTCATCCAGAACAACTTGGAAAATTTGAAGCCAAATTGGATGAAGCAATTTTTCTAGGATATTCAGCATCTAAGGCCTTCAAAGTTTATAATCTCAGAACTCACATTGTTATGGAATCAATTCATGTTGCATTTGATGATAAGAAATTTGGAATTCTGCAAACTGATGAAAGCCATGACAAATTGGAATTTGAAAATCTAAAGAATTCTGAGATACTCTCCAGTGATGATGAAGGTTCTCCAGAAGGAATTTCTATTGCTTCTCAAAGGAATGCTACTGTTGAGGGGGAGCAAATAAATCAAAGAGAACACAGTGATCATCAGGAGCAGACTAGCCTTTCAGAGTCTACTCCATCAGGAATTGATGTTTCAGAGTCTATTCCATCAGGAACTGATCTTTCAGAGTCTACTGAGGAAAGATCAGTAACTAGCAGCAATATGGAATCTACTGATTCTATTGATCAAAAGAGAGTTTTTGAAGGTAGAGAGAATTCTTCTAAAAGAGATACCACTAACTTAGGGGGAGAGACTAGCAGAGTTAATCTACCACCTGTTAGAAAATGGACAAAGGATCATACTGAAGATTTGATTATTGGTGATCCAAATAGTGGTGTTCGAACTAGAAGATCAATTCAAAATGAATGCTTGTATAGTTGCTTTCTCTCAAAGAATAAACCTAAGAAGGTTGAAGAAGCCTTACAGGATCCTGATTGGGTAATTGCAATGCAGGAGGAGTTAAATGAGTTTGAGAGAAACAAAGTATGGAAACTGGTACCAAGACCTAAAGATAGATCTATTGTTGGTGCAAGATGGGTTTTCAAAAACAAGCTAGATGAATCTGGTATGATTGTAAGAAACAAAGCAAGACTGGTAGCCAAGGGTTATTCTCAGGAAGAAGGCATTGGTTATGATGAGACCTTTGCACCTGTAGCAAGATTGGAAGCAATCAGAATGTTTCTTGCATTTGCAGCTCATTCAAAATTCAAAGTATACCAGATGGATGTAAAGAGTGCTTTTCTAAATGGCAAACTTGATGAGGAAGTGTATGTGGAACAGCCACCTGGATTTGTTGATCCAAAGTTTCCAAATCATGTCTACAAACTTGACAAGGCACTCTATGGACTAAAGCAGGCACCAAGAGCATGGTATGAGACTTTGTCTAAATTTCTTCTTGAAAATGGCTTCACAAGAGGTACAATTGACAAAACTCTATTCTTTAGAAAGATAAAAAGTGAATTGCTTTTAGTTCAAGTTTATGTTGATGATATTATTTTTGGTTCTACTAATGAAAAGTTGTGTGCTAAGTTTAGCAAGCTTATGCAGTCTAAGTATCAGATGAGCATGATGGGTGAATTAAATTATTTCTTAGGCTTGCAGGTCAAACAGACTGAGACTGGTATTTTCATTAATCAGTCAAAGTATATCAAAGATCTTTTAAGAAGGTTTGACTTTCAAGACTGTGCAGTTGCAAAAACACCCATGGCAACAGCCACTAAACTAGACTCTGATCCTAAAGGGAAGAGTGTGGATAATACTAGTTATAGAGGCATGATAGGCTCATTGTTATATCTAACTGCAAGTAGGCCAGATATAATGTTTTCTACCTGTTTATGTGCTAGATTCCAAAGTGATCCTAAGGAATCTCATTTAATTGCTGTGAAGAGAATTTTTAGATATCTCAAAGGAACTCCAAATCTTGGTTTGTGGTATCCTAGAGAATCTGATTTCTTTCTAGTTGGCTATTCAGACTCTGATTATGCGGGGTGTAAGATAGACAGGAAAAGCACTATAGGTACATGTCAATTCTTGGGAAATAGATTGATTTCTTGGGCAAGCAAGAAGCAACAATCTGTTTCAACCTCAACTGCAGAAGCTGAGTACATAGCAGCAAGCAGGTGTTGTGCACAACTCCTTTGGATAAGAAATCAGTTGATGGATTATGGTATGACATTTAGTAATATTCCTATGTTTTGTGATAATACTAGTGCTATTAAAATTGCAGAAAATCCAGTTCAACATTCAAGGACTAAGCACATTGATGTCAGGTATCATTTTATTAGAGAACATATTGAGAATGGTACTGTGGAACTTCATTTTGTTCCTACTGACAAACAGCTTGCAGATATTCTAACTAAACCACTTGATGAGACTACATTCAGTAGACTAGTAAGTGAGTTAGGAATGTTAAATTTTTAGATCTTTAACATCTGCAAAAGTAGCAAGGTATGTTGTTCTTAGCTTATAGACTTGATATTCTTGTCAGGATCTATATTTGATTGTTAAATGCTTTAGCTATAACACTTTGCCTTGATAAATTTCAGTATGATAGACTTGTTAATAATCATCAGGATTAGATTTGTTATCAGGATGCTGACGTCATCAGTATTGTGTAAGTATCAGGATTATGAAAATTGTTTCAGATCCTGACTTTTACTTTGTGTAGTAATCTAATTCTGTGATGTGTTAAGTCTATACCAGCAAGTTTTAATATTTGCATACTGATAATTTATACATCATTCAGTAATCAAAAGATAAGTAGATAACAAGAAATTGTATTTTCATTAATTGAAATAATTACATACATGGAAATGAAATACAACATCTTTTTGTCTAATTTCTACTGATAATTCTATACTTGTCTATTGATATGAATTCTGAGGTACAGGACAAGGAGCATCTCAAGAAATCCATCAGGGGATTTGAACAGCTTCGTCTGCTCTTGGATTCCTTGTCTGAGCGACTTGAATGAGAGCAGCTAACTTAAATGAATAGCATCTCCATCAAGATCAACCTCAGACTCTCGACCAAATTCTTCATCCTCAAGAACAGGATGTTCATCGACCGAGAAAGATCTAAAGAATGGGTTTGAATGGAATTTTGGTTTGAGGAGCATTGTTGAGAAGAAAAGAGATTGAAAGGTTTATGGAGAATGGCATAAGGCGTCTGTTTCTTTTAAAGAAAGACGTGAGAAGCTGAACAGTCATTTGGAAGTTTTAATGAAGTCAAATGCTAATTATTGCGTGTGACTGTATTTCTTGTTTTCAAGAAATATTGAATATATCTAACCAATTGATTTTTGTTCAGATTAATTGTTTATTTCTTTTTCAGATAAAAGAAAAATGCCATGTGGAAACTCCATATTAAGTCTCTGGAATCAGGATGATATTGATCAGGATTTCATGTGTGACCATCAGGATTTGAGAATTATTATATTTTTAAATCACATTGAATTTTGTGATTATTTTGATAAGAGGTCAACAGGAAAAGGAAGCTGATCAGTATTGATTATTTATACCCTGATTTATTTCATGAAAATCAATTTTGGATTTTATTTTCCAAAAATCGTGGGTAACCGCATTTTTCAGGGACTGACACCTGTCAATCTACGTGTCAACGTGGGATAGTGGTCATTTCAAGAATTTTTCAAGTTCTTTTCAGATTAAAAAATGGCAGCTCAGAGAAGATTACCTAAATCAGTAGCCTTCAAGTTTGGTGACTTTGATTTTATGACAAACAATCATGCAGCAGCTATCACCAACAAGGAAGGAGTGTCATCTGATTTTCATCCAATCATGGACTTTCTGGCGTATGGACCATTAAGTTATGCATTGACAGCATCTCCACAAATTAATCAAGTAGCTGTTTCACAAGCTTGGGAGAATGCTGAGGTAATTGATTCTACTCAGAGTCAATCAGGTAAGATTGTTCTACATTTAGGACAAGATTCATTTGACATTAGTGAATCTGTTGTTAATTCAGTACTTTGCTTACCTGTTACTGATAGTTATGCAAGTGAACCATCTGATGATAATATAAGAACTATGTTGTCTGAATTAGGTTATAGTGGACCTCTAGACAACATGAGCCAGTTGAATAGGTCTTTTCTTAGAAAGGAATGGTCTTTTTACTTTGATCAAATTGCTAAATGTTTTACTGGTAAATGTAGTTCTTTTCAGCAAATTACTTCTGTTACATCACATATTGCTTATAGTTTGCTTTATGACAGAGTAATTAACATTGGTCATATTATCTTAAGTCAGATGAGTATTAAACTTGGGTTAAGAGATCAAAACAGGAAAATGGTTTATTATCATAGATTTATGCAAATGTTTATTAACCATTTTATTCCTGATGTTGAAGCTAGTTTTGGTAGGGAACATTGTGTTTCTTCTTATGAACAGCAAAAGAGAATTTTCTCTGACATTACAAAGAATGACAATGAAAAGAATCTAGATGAAATACCTGCAATTCATTATCCACATCATGTTCAGGTAACTCTTAAAACTCATCTTCCTACTCTCTACAATTCTTCTTTCTTTTGTGGTGAAATGGCTCAGGAATCTCAATTGGAGGAGAATTCACCTATGTCTACCCAAGTAGCCCAAAACATTATAGTCTCTGAAACAATTCAAGAACCAAATTTTGATCCACAGCCTATTGTTTCAAAGAAACCAACCTCTGGTGTTTCTCAAAAGACATCAGTTGTTAGGAAGAGAAGATTTGTTGTGTCAAGTAGTAGTAATTCTAGTGAAGAAGATGATGATGATTTAACTCTTGCTGAGAGAGCAGAATTGAAGGCTGCAATTCAACTTTCTCTGTTAGCACAAAGAGATAAAAAAACCTAGCCACAGCCAGGCTGCAGTCTCCCAAAAGGCTGTAGTTCTTAAAAAGGGAAAACAGTTACTGGATACTGTCTCTCAAAAGACTGTGTCTATTGAACAAAGATCTCATCCCAAGATCACTTCTGTGTCTACTCCTCTTGAGTCTTCTCAGGATAAATCTTTTGCTCACTATACCAGGAGAACAAGGAGAAAGATTCAATTGTCACCTACACACACAAAGTCTAGTCCAACTAATATCATGCAGGTCTCTACAAATGAAGCTACAATCAAGTCAGCAAATGACCATAGAGATCTGGATATTGATTCTTCATGGGAAACTACATTATCATACAGACTGGCTATGGGACTAATTTCTCTCAAAGTGAAGTTGTCAAGGCCTGTTCTAGATTTTCTGGTTGAAAGAGTCCCAAAACTTTTATTTCCAAATGAATATGGACTTCTACATCAAAGACTTGACTTAATGAAGATGTATTTCTATGTATCTGTCAGAAGACAATTAGTCAAGAAATTTAGACTCTCGAAGCATGTTGCACTTCAATCACTTCATGCATATTTATTTGACAAGGATGTCATTATTGAAGATGCTTTAGCTCAAGGTGAACAACTGGAGGAAGTAGATAAAGAGAAGCAGTCAACAGAAGATACTATTGCACCAGTGGTGAATAGTAGGAAAGATCAGATCACAGTCACTGCAACACAAGAACCATCTAGTCAGAGGTTGGATGACTCAGGAGCTGTGATAGCTGATGTTGAAAGGACTTCTGTGATGACTGAGAATGCAAGTGAGATACCCTATGATATGGGAGGAATGACTTTGGTTGATTTTTCTGAAGATCAAACAAATTTTGTTCAGTCAGAGTCTATCCACCTTGAGGGTGAGTCTCAGCAAACAACACTTAAAGACGGTGATGTACTAACTATGGTGTCTAATGAAGTATTACTGAAGACATCAGAGTCTAGTAAAGAACCTGAAAGTGGTATACTGGAGCCTGTAGTTTCTGAAAGGAAAGAAGATGATTGTAAGGGTTCAGAGACTATAGCAGCTCACTCCTTGGAGAAAACCTCAAGCCACATGCCACATGAGGAACCCTCTCTCCATGTGAGTTCAGGTATAAAAACTCCTTCTAAACCCTATTTTTCTGTAGGTCATGAGAGCACTTATCTAAATTTGAGTGATACACTTGAAAAGATGGACTTAGATCCACAAATTGAGCGCTTGACCAGGCAAAAGGTGAGGTAGAAAGAGTGTTGACTTTAGTAAGTCAAAGTGAGAATGAGGGTATGGATGATCAACTCCATAGTGAGGAAGAGAAAATTAGGAAACCATCATTTGATTTCTGGGATCAGGTTTTTCCTGAATCTTGGTCTGAAAATTTGGATATTGATGCTGGTACTTATTCATTCATCAAAATGTATCAGAAGAATGACCTAGCACATCACAATGCAAAGCTAGAAGTTAAAGCTCAGAAGCAAAAGGAGAGGCTTGCAGGAATCATTAACAGAAGAGGTGCTAGGATAAAGTAATCTCTTGATACATATGTACCAGATGAAGTTCCTAATGATCCTAGTGTTCCTTTGTATGTACTTCCAATATCAGCTAGAATTGAGACATCTACAGTCTTTGATCACTCTAAGGAGGAGTCAGGATTTGAAGATGTTAGTACACAGAATACTGGTGAAGGAGATAATGATCATGTTTCAGTTCCAGATCAGAAAGATGAAGATGTTGATACTTCTAATCAGGTTTTATTACTTGAATATCATACAACTCAAGCAACTTCTTCTACAAGACTTGAAGATACAGTTCTTTCTGATTCTGATATTGAAGATACTAGAAGCACTTCCAACATTGAAGTTCATTCTGATGTTTTGAAAGATATTCAGAATTCTCAAATTGCTATGCAAACAAGACTTCAATCACTTGAAGATAACCAAGTCACAATTATGGAAAATCAAGCAGTTCTTATGAATCTCATTTGTTCTGTTTCTGAGTCTCTTGGAATTAATGTTGCTGATGTCAAAAAGGGGGAGATAAAGACAATTCAAAGACAACAACAACAACACCACCAGACTGAGAGAGATAAAGATGTGGGAGATAAAGAGCATACAAAGGGAAGTAAAAAGAAGAACAAGGAGTGACAGTGGTGAATCTCAGCTAGGAAGTGGTAAAGGAAGAGCAGCATTAATAGTTAAAATTCTTTCTTCTAAGTACTAGATAAATGTCTACATCTGGGAAGGAGGTACTTAACTTCATAATTCTACATTCATAAATTCTATTCTGGTTGTATTGTTATATGTTTTGACATCCACAACTTGGATTTATGCTTCAGATTTTAAAGCATAAATAGGGGGAGATTGTTAGGAATAATTCATAAGTTGTGATGTTAAGAATAGAATTTACACATTATACTTCTTGTAATCCTGATCTTATAAAGGATTTAGCACTTTATATAGGATTTATGTGTAAGACAGTTATCTGTACAGTTTAGTCAGGAATGAACAGTGTATCAGAGACTACATGTCAGGAACAAAGGGCAAATCCTGATGACGGTCTAATACTGATGATGATCAGATACTGATGCAAGATGAAATCCTGATATCAGTCGTGTTACTGATGATGTCATTATGGATGCTACAGAAACTGGCAAGTGCTATAAAACAGGATCGTTGTTTGAAGAACAAGCAAGAAGATATTATGAAGGAAAGAGTTTTCTATTGATGGAAACTATCGACTAGAAGGCAGAACATTGTCATGTATAGATTATATTTTTCTGTTATTAGTTGATAGGTAGCATTATAAATACTCTCTCAATATCATTGTAAAGAAGAAGAGTGTTGTAAGCGAATGTGCGTAGCTCTGTATAAGGTTTGTATTCGAGAGTTTGAAACAAACAGAGAGAGAGAGATTTGTATTGTCAGCAGCTGCTAAAGGTATTTGTACACCTTTGGTAGAGTTTGTAATTGATCTTATTAATACAAACAGAGTTTGATTCATTCGTTTATTCTTGTTCATATAATCAAGCAAAAATCAGACACGATTATATAACTTGTATTCAACCCCCCCTTCTACAAGTTATTCGAGTTAACAATTAACCCTAACTGAAAGGGAAGGTAAAACAAAGTAAGAGTGAGCCAACAATGCTCAGCAAGTATATAGTATAGTGAAACAACAATATTTCAACATTTCATTGATGAACAATATCAATGATTAATTATCTCAAGAGAATATTCAATTTCCATCATAAAGAAAAAAATTTCCATTTACTACAAACCATCACTGCCTCAGATAAAACTTTGAGAAAAAGAATATCAAGAAATTCCCCCAATCATTCTTACTCCACTTTCACGTACAATGTTACTCGCGAAGGGAATAACTGAGAAACTTCTATCCATCCTTAATCTCATTGTTTTACTGAGTTCCAAAATTTTAATCAAGATAGAAACAACTAACTCTAATATCCACAATTTGGAAACTAATGACCATTTTCCTCTAAACATATATATCTTATCAAAACATTCATTTCTTTAAAACCCTTTCATCTTTGAAACATACCTTTCATAAAACCTTTTTAAACATTTAAGTTGATTGGAGTTTTTCCCTTAACAACAGACAATACGGGTGATCAGCCACGTAAAGTCCCTATACCGGACACGAAGTCCCTCTAGACCTTGAAATTAGGTTCCCAATTAGGCAACACATTGGCCTTTAATTTGCTGGGCTAGGACCACCTTAGCCTCTTACACTAAATAAAAGTGCTGGACTAGGACCACCGTAGCCTCTTACGCTCTCCAATCTATAAACCTTTAAAACATTTCACTTTCCAGTCCTTATACTCACTGATAACAGATCAGCCCAGTATAAGGAATTTTTTAAAAAAAACATCTTTAATTAATTAAACCGTTTTAGGGAGCAACATTAAAAGATTAAAGATCAGGGAAGCATTCGATAGAAGAGATTAAAACAAGGCAATACGATTATCTAAAGATGGTAGGGTTCAGCAAGATGGAATCATATATCAACAAGAAAACATTAATCAATAAAATAACGGAGCAATTATTAAGATACAAGAATTTGAACAGCAATTATAAAGAAATCGGATAATACAGAGAATTCGAAGTTCAACAGAAGATTTAAGTTACTACACTGATTATAACCACTCATTTCAAAGATTATCAATTTATGAAATTCCGTTGCAAAGTTTGAACTAACATGAAAGATTCGAATAGTTTAAAACGAAGATTTAAGAAATTCTCAATTACTTAAGGTCTCACTCTTGTCAACTAAGCACTCATAGGCTTCAGCTGCCAAAACCGACATGACAATAATGAGTTTAAATAATTAAGAAGATCTCAATTCATTCTTGGCTAGTTGGCTTTAACCGTCACTGAGCAACACATGCCTCAACAACAGTATAAACCTCGAATTAGTTTACATAAATTTGAAAAAAAAACCTTCTTTAAAGAATATTTATAAAGACGAGGAATATTAATATAAAATGATTTTAGAAGAAATCAACACCTGAACAATAGGTGAGGAAATAAACAATGACAGAATAATTTGAGAATGATTGTTTGTAAATTAATGGAAGAAAAATATCACTGGGACTAAAATAAAAGGTATAGACATTAGCCAAATAGTTTGAAAGGAATATCGTATAATTAACCGAACAGGTTCACATTATTCAGAATAAAGAAGAGTATAATTGCTTGCAAGAAGGAATATCGAAAGAACAATTAATAACACAGAAGGTTTCACATCACTTGAACAATAAGTGAGTTATAGTAAACTTGCCTCAATACACGTGGTTTCCTATTCCAACATCTTGATTCGTTATTTGCTTGTCGTTAGTCTCTACTTCACTCTTGCATATGCTTGGCTATCCATTCATCTTTCCTCTATAATTTGTCTGTCACTCTGCTATCATACTCGTCAACTCCGATGAATACCTCCTTTCTCAAAATTTCATCCTTACTTACTGGCTCTTATCGGCCTCCTATTGGTACCTATATACAGGTAAGGTACTACTTCAGTACACAAGCAGCCAAAACCCTATTGTAAATTACAGTCTACCCATACGTTCCCTAGTTCAGGTAAACAGAATAACATAAAATACGTTTAGTAATACTAGATAAGTCAAGTAAACACATAACACATACTGTCACTTAACAATCATCCTTTTCAGTGCACAAGTAAGATATATAAATATTGCTCTTATTGAAATACTTTAAAGATCATATATAATTTTAACAAAATCTCGACATCATCTCCCTTGTATTATTACACTACCTGTCGGAATACAACCGACCCAAAACAATTTTTCACAACATATATAACTACGCTTTTGTTTACATATCTGAGCACCAATACACAACACCCTGCGTAATATATTATCAATACCAATCACCATTTGTAAACTCGTACTTAAAACATATATTCAATTATAACCCCAAAATTTTTCGAACTAAAACCCAAAAATTATTTCAATAAATCTAAAACCACACATAAATAATACTTACTAATTACCAACCTTTTCTGACTAACATTTCAAGTATAAAAATTAGATATATCAATCCCCAATTTTGAACATTAACTCATAAAAAAACCAATCCGAAATCCATCCACAAATTCTGAACTCCTCTTAACACTCTTACTTCTTTTGTCTCAATCCATCTCCTGGTTCTGCACTAAGAACATACACAGGAACACCCACACACCCGATTACTCCACATTCCAACCTGTCTCCTTCGACTTCTGGCCATAAACATGCACACTGCCACATTACTACTCCCTCAATCATAATATATACAACCACGCACAGCACATCAGTCCCCATCTACCTCTACGCTCTCCACAACCCTTGTTCCTCCCTCATCTTTTACTCACCATCCTTCAATATCTTCCGGCCTTCTCTCTAATTTGCACCAAAACACACACCGATGAACACATACACGAACACACAAAATCCGCAGTCACACCCACCCCGGCAACTCCTGCCTCTCCTTCACTACTGGTCTCCTTGCTCTGCTTCTACCAGACCCCCAAACGTTCTGTATAAGCACCCTCACTACAGGGCACACTGCAACCTTTCCTCCATCAAAACAGCAACACACATACATTATATATGTATACACACACTACTATACTACATCCACTCCTGAACCCTTCCTTCTATCCCCTCTTAACATTACCTCTGTTTCCTCTGAACACCAACACCTTCATCGACCCCCCTGACTCCCTTGCAGACGAATTCTACCGCCTTCACTTTCCCTTAGCACCACTAACACCCGCACACACACATATACAACCCTTAATTACACATGCACACACAGTCGTATACGCCATATACATACAAATTAATTCGCGAACTGCAGGGAAAGAGGAAGACACAGCTTAACCGCACACCCAGTCGTCGAATTTACACACACATACCTGTATAAATATAAACACACAACAATAGAGGTTAGAAGGAAGAGAGATTGAGGTTAATTCGAAGCCATCAACGAGAGGACCAGTGTCTAACTGAAGCTTACACATCAGAGAAATGACTGAATTTGTGAGGGAGAGGTCGAGATGTTTGGAGAGATCAGAGATTGAGAGAAAGGTTGAGAGAGATTGAGAACCTTCGAGAGGTTTAGAGAGATTGTCACGAGACTTAGCAGCTGGGTTTCTAATTAGGGAAAAATTTAGGGATTCAAGGGAATATAAGGGAAAGGTAGGGTAATATTTACCAAATTCGAAAAATAAATAAATCTGAATTCTCTTTGAAAATAGAAATTAATTGAATAATATTTGAGAAAAATCATGAGTTTATTTTTAAAATGTAGAGAACGAAATTAGTTATCTTCCCATGTTTTTAAAATATTTTTAGGATCGAAAATGAATTAAATTTGGATTTTAAAAGATTAAATCAATAAAACATAAATCAATTCATAAAATCATTTTAAAATCCTTAAAAATCAAAATAATTCCATCTAATATTTTTAAAACTCAAATAAACTAATAAAGTTAATAACACAAAATATTTCATGATTTTACCTAATCCCGATGATTTTATAAAAAAATTCGAAGATCGATAATGAGTAATTTAAATAGATTATAATCACCAAAAATACAAATAAAAATATACGCACTTATCCGGTACACATAAATCACCATATAAACATGTAAAGATGATGTCACATATATTTCACTTTTAAAAAAAATCACACTATATAATCCACATTTAACATTTAATAATAGTATTTATAATTACAAATTTTCTAATGAGTTATACATATCATAATTGATTATCTTTTTAGCTAAAACCTAATATATTTTGGGTGAAGCGAGCCTAAAGTTAACTTTAGAGAATTCCCTAAAGTTAACCATTAAAATCAAGACACATCATCTCAATCATTAATGCCCCTGTGGGGTCATTATAAATAAAAAATAAAAATAATTAAAATCACATAGTTTTAAAGGTTAACTTTAGGAAATTCTCTTAAAATTAACTTTAGGAACTTTTTCTCATATATTTTCTATATTTTATAACTAAATATTTCATTTACAAACTTTTTTTTCTTACTTAATTATTTATTATTGGTAAAAACATGTTACCTTTTTTATATTCTTAATAATTATATAATTTAATTTTAGGTAAAATACATTATCTTTTATATTCTAAAAATACTATGGGCAATTAAATTTAATAAAATAAAATAATATAATTATGATTACTAATAACTAACAAATTACATTTTATATTTTTCACTTACTAAAACATCTTTTTTTCCATATTATCATTAAATTATATTTAATAAAAATGTAATATATATATATATATATAATTATTATCAAATTATATCATTTAAAAATTTAGTTTACAAAATTCATATCATAAAAAATTCATTTACATTGTTAAAAAAATATATAATATTAAAATAAATCAATGCGATCACCGGTTTTAAGCTAATATGTAAAATATATTAGGTGCACTAACTTGAATTATAGAGGCACAAATAAAGACTGACAGTTGGTTGAGGCTAAAGGACAGAAGTTCCGAATAAATTATATTAGTGATAGGAATACCGCACGCGCTAATGGATGGCCATATATGACAGCCTGTTACGCATCTGGTAGGGGAGTAACAAGTATTACACATCTAGTATGGGAGTAATACATGTATTTCAGTTTTATATATATTTAAAATATCCATTTACGTATTTTTTAAATGAGTAATAATACATATTACTCATTTCTGGGATGGGTAATAGCTTATTACTTATTCTCCAGATGGGTAATAGTATTTTTTATATAAATATATATTTGCAAATATTATTAAAAAAGTTATAATCAAATGTTCAATTCAGGGTGTATTTGGGATTGCTGTTGCAGACAGCAACAACAACTTATTTCTGAAAAGCGACTGATGAAGTGTTTGGTAAAATTTAAAAGCTGTTTTTCTGAAAAGTGCTTTTGGCCTAAAAGCTGCTTTTAGAGAAAGCAGGCCCCCCATGCTTTTGAAAAAAACTATTTTTCAGTTTTTGCGGAAAGCAGTAGCTGATTTCAACATCAAACCTCATAAAAAAACATTATTTTTAATATATTTTTGCATCAAAACATGCACGTATAAAAAATATTACCAAACAGTCTTCAGTTTTTTACAACAGCACTTTTTTTACCAGCACTTTTTCTAAAAGCACAGCAATTTTTAACAGCAATCTCAAACAGAGCCTCAAATTGTGTTTTTTTAACTATTCCCGATTTTTAAAAAATCATGATAAATTAGGATTTTGGGTCGTTCTGAATATTTTTAAAACCCAAAATGGAAATTTTGAACCCCAAAATTTAATTGTTTAACCTCTAAATTTAATTAAAATTGTGTTTTTTAAATTTAAAAATTTTAATTAAAAAATTGGATTCGAAAAATCAGGATAAGTTAGGGTTTAGGATCTAGGGTTGTAAACAACCGTAAACCCCAAACCCTAAATCCTAAGTTCGTATAAGATTTATTTGTCATTCTATATATTTTTAAAACCAAAATGGAAAAGTTGAACCCCAAAAGTTAATTGTTGAACCCGTAAGGGAATACAGATAAATCTAAAAAATTTTATATTTTTAAATCCCAAATATTGGAACCAATTGAACCCCGAATGAAAATTATTTAATCCTAAATATTAAGCTATTACGCATTTCATGTTTGGGTATTAAGGTGTTACGCATTTAACATATGAATAATTATTTTATTTATTTTTGTTACCCACACGAAGCATGCGTAATAGGAGGTGATTTGTTTTTTTTTTGTTATGCATTCTGTATATACGTAACAAGAGTTAAGTGGTTACCAAATGCGTAATAAAGTGGTAATATTGAACAGATAAATGCGGGATGTGCTATTTTGATAACTGAAATGGTTATTAGTCGGTAAAATTGTCATTTTTTCGTTGGTTGGCGCATCCTAAACCGGATTTGAGTGGGCATAAGAAACCCAATTGAATAAATACCGACACGTCCGGTGAACAAAATGGGTTAATACGGTCAGCTGAGCTCGCTGGGTCAATCAAAGCCACCACCGCGTATCAATTCTTCAATCCAGCAGGTACAATTCTTCCGATCCTAACTTTGTTCACCGACTTCAATTTTATTATTAATTAATTGTGTATTGTATAAGCTGATTTGTGATTCAAACATGATGATGATAATTCTCTTAATTTTGACTTTTTTTCTGGCCTTTTCAGATTTAATTTAAGTTACATACATACATAAATTTGTTCTTGCAGCTGGGATATTCAGATGGATTTGGCTGCTAATTGCAAGGTAATTTTTTTTTTTTAAAAAAAATTGTTTTTAAGCTTGCATCGAATATTTCAATGATACGTGCAGCTGGAGTTTGTTAGTGTTGTTTATTTAGTTGTTGAAATTCGCAGGGATGAAACCGCCCCCTTCCCCCCAATTGAAATGACCTACTTAGCATAATTATACTTCTTATTGGAGAGAGCGTAATATTTAAGTGATTCATACTTACTTTAAGAGATTATCGTTTTTGTTGTTTTTTGTGGGCAGAGGTGTGCTAGTTGGATCGTGTTGTTAACTTTCCTGGTTTTTTTTGGGGGTGGGGGGTTTAAGAGGTATTTCAATGTGATCTTTTTCTCCTTTTCACATTTCTGGGGCAATTCTGGGGTGGAATCCAATAAATTTATAGTGTGCTTCTTTTATCTCCCCGTTTTATGGTATTTAGTTACTTCTTTGCTTCTACGGGCTTCATATTACTGCCGATGGGGTTTCATAATCCCCATCGTAAAACTGTGTATTAGATAAAGTTTTCAGCTTTTAGCAGTTGATGAATTTTTTATCTGTAAATAGAATTTTTTTAAATTGGCCAGTATTTTTTTTTGGCCAACTGCAATATACTCCCTCCGTCCCAGTGGGATCTTTACATCCTAGCTGGGCACGGAGGACAAAACAAGCATATAATAGTGGTTATAAAGTGGGTGTAATATTGTTAAAATAAATGAAGTAGTGGGTGTAATAGTGATTTTATTGTTAAAATAAGTGAAGTAGTGGGTGTAATAGTGTAAAGTATTGTTAAAATAAGTGAAGTAGTGGGTGTAATAGTGTTAAAACTTACTATTTTGGGAATGTAAAGAAATGAATGGGACGGCCCAAAATAGTAACTGTAAAGAATCCATTGGGACGGAGGGAGTATGTTTTAAGCTTTTTCATACGTGTCTTGTGTATCAAATTTCCTTTCTTTTGTTTTGACTGATATTGAGATAATTGTACTCTGCTACAGGACAAATTGGCATATTTCCGGATAAAGGAGCTCAAGGATGTCCTTACACAACTTGGTCTCTCCAAGCAAGGAAAGAAGCAGGTACGGTGTTGAGTTGCTTTTTTTTTGTTTTTTGTTTTTTGTTTTTTTTTTTTTGTTTTTGGATCTCTGTTTTTGTATTGATTATGCAATATCAACTTGTCCTGTGAATTGATGCTGTCAATATATTTAAAGCATCCCCTCTTTCCTTGGTTGCTTTTAGACGTGGACATCTAAATTGAACAAACACGCATTCCTTGACTCTGTATCTGTTGTGAATTTAATACATATCCATGCAATGGAATAGTAGGATTTGGAGTACGCTTCAAAAAAGAGGCAGGATTATGACTTTACGAGTAGGATTTGGCTAACAAATAAATTGAAATTTTCTGTCGCTCAAAAGCAACTTCAGTAGGAATCTTTATATTTGCAATCACATACATATGATATTGCATTGTGAGCTGCATCATTTTGTTCTTCACAGGCTCAGAGCTCAAAACTACTTGTTCAATTCAAGTAAAACATAAATTTGTATTTTGTTGTAAACTATGGACTATGGAGTACTCCTGTCAGAAATTGATAGTTTTGAGTTTTATGTGTATTTTTGCAGCTTTCTGTAGATGTAAGTGAGAAATAGTGTAGATATAGCAGAATAAAAGAGAGATATAGCAGAATAACAGAGCGAGAAGATTAGAGATAGAAGCAAAGAGATTAAGATCAGAGATATAGAGAAAATGTGGAGAGAGAACAGAATTCAGTTCAAAACTTGCAGGGGAAAGATATGTTTTTTTTAAGAAAGAGAAGCAATAGAGAGAGTGTGGTGGAAATGTATTCCATGTTCATATATTTCAAATTATAACTGCAATTGTCAAATTCAACTCCTATTTAGTAATACCACTCTGAATATGTAACTTAGTGAATAGCATAATACCCTTGAACTAATGTTCCTATATATCCACTACTAATGCTACTACCCTGCATCTTATTAATACTCCTATACTGAGTTCCTGTCTTCCTGACAACTCCTTGATGCTCAAACCTGGGTTATTAGTTATACAGATGACCAGGAAAGCCTCTCGCTTAGTGGTAGTTGTAATTCAGCTCTGAGACTGCCCATACATGTTAATGTATCTTCTGAATTACCATGTTTGCTCAAGTGCTCCCGTTTTGGTATTATATACTTGTTTGGAGCCTTTCTTCAGCAATCTTAAATTGTAAGGGCTAAAATAGTCCTGATAATGGCCATTAGTCAATTCTGAAGCTTGTTTGTACATGTTTTCATAGTGTACATGTACAGCATTCCCCACATTGGACAAGAGTCCACGGACATTTTGAGTGATTTACTCTGTAATGACTATTGACAGCTCATTCCACAAGTTATTTGCAGTAAATTTTACCCGCTATCTTTAATACGCAGTTCTCCACTTCTCCACTGTGATGTCGAGGCCCATTTTTTTCTGTCTACTTGATGCCACACACTTTAAACATTTGGTTTCTGGTAACCAATACATTGCAATAAATGAGATTTATTCATTGTTCATAAAATTTCCTTTAGTGATTATTTACAAAATATAAGCTGCTCTGAAGGCTCGGAGTGATGCGCCCCTATGTCGGACGTGTATTTTGTTTTTTAATGTCAGTTGCTATTTGTAGAGGGTAATTCTCTATTGTCGATCGAGTGATGCGTGAAGAGGTTGACTGTCATACTGGGAGGGAAAGAAGGTCATGTGAGCTTTGGGTAAGTGCTGGACAGAGGGACTTCGACACTAAAGTTAATACGGCGTAGGAGATAAATAGAAAGTAGTAAAACAATATAAATGACTGAATATTTGACACTTAGCTTTTGTCGAATGGTTGAGAGCCCTTTGTTGGCAGCAGCTGTGGTGGCAGGCAAAAATGTTTAGCAGCAGGGAGCGTCGGAGCGTAGTTAGGAAGTCTATAAAGAAATTTGGGTCAAAATTTTGGGAAGTGAAATGTATTGAATGTGCCAAGTCCCTACAAAGTGAGGCCAGGCCCTTTGTTTATTGGGGTTGGCATAACATTATTTCCTAACTCGTGATATTTGTATCCCCATTTAAGGTCTTTCAGCTTGTTCATGTTGAGTGGTCTCCTTAAAAGTAGGAGACTAGGTTGGTAGGGTAACCAACTCGTTGAATTAATATTCGGTGCCTGAAAATACCAACCTTCAGTTTGAACCAGATATTCTTGGGATGAAGTAATCAAGTAAAATTCTTTAATATATTGTACATGTTAATTTCAAGCTCACCATCGTCAAAACTCTTACCTGCAGTTATGTATTTCTTATCAGCTGCAACCTGATATCTTAATATATGTTTGTATATATATTAAATTTGTATATTTGTGTTTAAGGTGGGTGGGTGTGTATGTATAAATTGTAACATGTAGTCTCTGATTGTGCGTTTGCCCCCCTCCTTTTCTGCAGGACCTTGTTGATCGGATATTAGCCATTTTGTCTGATGATCAAGGTATGAATGCTCTTTGATCATTTACCAATCAGGATTTGCTGGTCTTCACTCTTGCTTTACTAATTCATTATTACCGTTTATTACGGATAGATACCACTGCATGTTATGAATTCACTTGTGCCAAATTGAGATTATAATTTGAGAGTTTTTACCGGGATATTCAGAATTTAAGGTTTTTTTACTTTGCTTCTTTATTGAATGCGTGTACTTATTTTCCCAATTAATATTTTGCTGTGAATAGTTTCTGGAATGTGGGCAAAGAAAAATGCTGTCAGGAAGGAAGAGGTAGCTAAACTTGTAGATGATACTTACAGGTGTGTATGTGGTCCATAATGTGTTGCACTAAACCATAGGTCCGTGATTTCTCCCTTTTTTTGTTATCTCACATCTTTGTAAATTTTTCCCCTCCCCCCTCCAGAAAAATGCAGGTATCTGGGGCAACAAATGACTTAGCATCAAAAGGGCAGGGTGTGTCTGACAGCAGTAATATAAAATTTAAAGAAGAACCCGAACTTGAACTCTCTCATAAGATGGATAAGGTTCGATGCTTATGTGGAAGTTCATTACAGGCTGATTCAATGATTAAGGTAATGTAAAGTCGTAAACACCTTTTAATATCTCATTAGAGTTTATTTCCCTTCCCTTCCCAGTATGTATATTTTTTTTCTCAATCTGTCATCACTCTTATTAGTTCATACTTCATATCATTTTTAGAATCGAAAATATTGTTGAAGTCAAGTCAGCTTGCTGCACTTTACACAGAAGTGCTTGTCGGAATTACTTTCTGTTTGCCTCCCTGAAAATTAGGCAAGTAGATACTTTTCCATCCTGCCCGTCTCTGCATAAAACTCTTCACACTGCATATGGTTGCCCTTAGACTGTTCCTGAATACATAATGTAACAGAATCGGTCAGCATTCTGCAAATTATGAAAAAGAGAGATTGCTGAATCTGCTATATGCATACCCTACCGGGACTAACACGCATGTTTCTATCATTCATACTGCACCATAAAATAGTATCACTATAACAGATATCTTAATTGCTGATGACAAGTAGCTCAATTCATCATGCCAAAACTGACCCTTAGAATGTTAGTGTCTTTACACCACTATGGACCCATATGTAATATTTATTAATGATGAAGGTGCAGCGGATTTCATTAAAAATCTCCCAGCTTTGCGCTCTGTATTACAGGAAGATACATTTATTAATTCAGCTTCAAACTAATCAGCCTTCATCGTCTACGCATATATCAATATGCTGTTGCATGCAACATGCTTATGCTTTGTGTGTTTTAGTGTTATTTAGTAACTTTACTAGATAAAAAAGAAAGGAAAAAAAGGGAAAAACGAAGGTGGTATATAGCAGTACATATGCTTGCTCTATGTGTGTTTCGACTGGTGATATAAAGTTTTGGAATTGTTGCCAGGTTTTGCTAGGTTGGTAAGCAACTAAGCATAGGCAGATCTACACAGGCTAACATTCGGAATATGTTGTATATTTTTTTGAAATTCAGAAATTGTTCATGTAAGAATATTCTCGAGATTCATGAGATTACTTGTAAATTATAGAACTATATTATTTATGAGGGTTAACTAGGCTAGGTAACTCTTAGTCCCGTATGCTGAGGTGGTTAAATTTAGGGGGTAATATGCTTCATAAATATGAATTCTTTTCGTAGGAATTAAGTGCATCAGTTTCTTTTTTTTTATAAATATAATTGATAGTCTATTTACTAAAATATTATGACAGTATAAGAAAACCCAGGCTGGCTGGATTCATGAGGAAATAATACTAAACAGCCAGCTCAGTTGCCCTGTGTTGTGAATAACCTACGTATAAGAGAGGGAGTGTACTGGAATGTTCCACATTCTGCAGAAAGTATTGGATGTCAAGACAATGCTCTAAGTTTGAGCAACATGTTCAACTTTTACTGCTGTCAGCCTGTCATTCATGTTGATTGTAATTTTTAGTTACTTTTGGTGCAGTGTGAAGATTCTAGATGCAATGTGTGGCAGCACATTGGCTGTGTCCTTATTCCAGATAAAGTTACAGAAGGTGTTATACCAGCCCCTCCAGATGTTTTCTACTGTGAACTCTGTAGACTTAATCGTGCAGACCCGTAAGTATATCTTATTTTTCATATTAAAACCTTTTGCGGTGTTGTGTGCATTTTGTGCTTCCACATGCTTCTTTATTTTGGGCCTGTTTTGTGGTCAACTTTTTTTGTGTGGATAACATTGATGTTTTTTTAACCTTATAACCATAGATTATGATTTAACTTTTCCATTTTTTTTCATTCACTGTATTAATTATTATGCAGTCTGTGCGATCTCTGTGAGTCTGTGAACTTATGCTTCTCTTGAGCATTATGGTGTCAGATTTTGGTTATATCTGCCTACAGTTATTTATTGTAGATTTCAGCTTTTACTAGATAGTTGCACATTTTTTTGCTGCATACCGGTGGCCTTTTAGTTTTGGCTAGTCTATAGCTTAGTGGTTAGCCCATTAGGGTACATGGTTATGCAATCTCCTTGTACATGTTCATAAATTCCATAGAGTAGGTTTTAACTGCCTGTCCTATTCCATCGTATAGAATGCCCCCCCCCCCCTATATATCTGTATGAATACAGGTGCACTTGCTTTGATGCATGCCTGTGTGTCTCCTGCTTGCATTGCTTTTATCTACGTCCACATTCTCTCAAATAGGAATTTATGTGAAATATTGTGCAATGAGTCTCTTCTATGATTTAAAAATTCTGAGTTGTCACTTTGGAATGTCTCTTCTATTATTTATAAAATTGCATGCCTCTGTTGACATTGGCAGCTATCTGATTGCTGTACAGGGGTGTATTTAGGAAGGGCATGGAGAGACATGCCCCCCCTTGATAATTTTTATCTTCTTTTTTCACTATTATATATTTAACAAAAATATAGAGACCTCCGCCACCTCGAAAAAATTGGAAACTTTCAAGAATAATCATCTAAAGATTATTCGGTGTGTTCCCCGTGAAAAGTAGTCTTGGATTAGCTCGTAGGTGTACCCATGTATACCTATAGTAATTAAGAAACCTTGTAGCTACTTTTTTGCACCTGCATTTATGTGTGCTTCGGATTTCTTTCCCTGTTGCATCAGCTATTATTTTCGTTTCTTGAATTATTTGCAGCTTCTTGGTGACAATGGCACATTCTTTATATCCTGTGAAGTTGAGTATTGCAAATCGTCCAACGGATGGGTCAGTGAATATATGTTTTTTTTCTTTACTTAACCTTTATTGTCACTTCTTTTAGTAGATTCTATCAGTCGTGTCTTGCTAGTAGTGCTAGATTAATATCATGTTCACATATTGATGATATTGGTTTAATTTAAGAAAGTAAGGTGTGAAGTAGATATGATTTCGATAATAGTGTGTGAAGATTTTGATAATATAATGATCAACTTCAATGAATCATATATTTGAATATCATGAACTGTGTATATATCTATTGTCCGATCACGCATACAAATGTAACTCAGCCAGTCAGCCGACAGTATATTCTTCATATTTCATCTGTGAAGTTGTCTGTGTTTTGCATAGGGTTCAATTTGATTGTCATTTAGCTATTCTCTAAGAAAAGTATTTTTAGGTTTTTTTTTTGTTGTAGACGATCAGGGTTTAACTTGCTTGTTTCATATTCTTAATTTTTTTTTTTATTTCGTTGGAAATTGTTTCTGTTCATATATTGTTAGCTAATTAGCTTCCATGCTACAGAATCAATGTTTCCAGTCAGTAGCTTATCCTATAAAAGGTTGTGGAGCTTAATGCTATACTTGTCTTTAATGGTCTTGCTTATGTATTTGAGGATACATCTTTAAAGCAATTATATCCATATCCTTATAAATAATAAGCGCAAGGGGGATCTTATCCAATATTTTTGTAGTACGATCGTCAACCAAAAGAGTATGGTCTGTTGGATTTTAAAACAGATTGATGTGAACCGTTAGATCTAATATTAAAAAGTTTATTTGATTGATAGTAGGATTATATTCAAATACTAAAGCAAATTTAATAAGCTGAACCAAAAATAAGCAGGTCTTCTAAATTGAATAAAATTAGATCTAATATTAGAAAGTAAATTTATTTGACTGATAGTAGGATTATATTCAAATACGAAAAAGTAAATTTAATTGATTTTAACCAAATATAAGTAGATTTTCCAAATTTAATAGAATTCTTAAATGTAAAAATTTGTAACTTTCTTTTCTCTTCAATTTTCAGTAGTTTCAGTTGGATAATAATTGTTAAACCAATCATTAAACTAAAGGTGATTTCTAGTTTTGGTCTGTATTTGGTTTTTAGAACTGAAGATAGTGTAAAAATAGCAAACTAACCGTGTGAATTTAATAAATACTCCCTCCGTCCCACTCAAACTGGCTTGTTTGACTTTTTTTGGTCAAACTGACCAAACTTTGACTGACTTTTAACATTTATTTATTTATTTTTTTTATTTAAAAAAAATAACATTTTTATAAATCTAAAAAATGTAGGTTATAGTAAATGATCTATATTTTCTTATCATATTTTTTTCATTAACTATATTTAACATATAATATACATAATTTAAGTTGCAAAATTGGTCAATTTGACCAAGAAAAGTCAAACAAGCCACTTTGAGTGGGACAGAGGGAGTAGTACTTTTTGATATATTTATACTCAATGTTGGTTATTTTTTCTCTAAGTCTTTCAAATTTAAGAGTTCTTTATTTTTTTAATAAATTATTAAAATTTATCTGATAAAATCAAATTCAACATAAATAAGTATTAATAATTATAATTATAAATAGTAAGAAAACTTTATTTGATCATATAAATTATGTAATTATAAATATTAAAAAGAGCCGTGCATTGCACGGGTTATTAGCTACTATAATATAACTTCTAGATTTCACTTGTACTCCCGAGCTTTGAAATTTGGTTGTTTGAAAACATCTCCCCCATGAAACTCCTTTCAGTTCATCTTATCTGCATTGATTCACTCCCTTTTTTTGGGCTTTGGTTAGTGGAATAGAACCGCAGTACATTAGGCACATAGTTTGTTAATATGCAACATATTTAGTGGGATGGCAGGGCTATTAGCTTTTGCCTGTTCTATCTATTTTGCTAAAAAACTTGTCTTAACCAACAAAAGAAATTTGTATGCACTAATGGTTGTTGTATGTTTGCATAATTGTGTTACAGAGGTAGAATTCATTCGCTTCTTGTGCATTTAACTTTGACTTCAGTTGCACTTAATTAAGTTGTTTGCAGAACCAATCCAGTACAGAGTATTGAGAAAACATTTCAACTCACTAGAGCCGACAAGGACCTGTTGGCTAAGCCGGAGTATGATGTTCAGGTTTGCTTGAGTAACATTAGTTATGTTCATAGGACCTAGTTTTTCTTTGAAGATTAAAATTGTTGCCAACTATAGTTTGTACCAATTTGTAGGCGTGGTGTATGCTCCTTAATGACAAGGTTTCCTTTAGGCTACAATGGCCACAATATGCAGACCTTCAAGTCAATGGTGCGTGTTTCAACTTCTGTAACGTTTGGTTTTCCTTTTTTTTTGGGGGGGGGGGGGTGGCTTACTATAAGCTCGGGATTGTTGTATTATCTTGTTCTCTTTTTAAAAAGTGATATATCTCCAATTTCTAGCTTATTTAGTAACGATTACATGGGTCCTGCATTCATGTAATTAGGGACTCAATATAGCTGCGGACAGTGACGGAGCCAGAAAGATTTTCCAGGGGGGTCTAACTTATGTATACTAATTGGAACAAAAGTAATATTTCATAAATTTTAGGGAAATTCTCAATGGTACGCCTATAGTTTTGGCTTTTCCAAATGGTACGCCAAATAGTTTTGGTTTCTGAATGGTACCCTTGTACTATTATACCATTCTCTACGATACCCTTCCCGTCAACCCCCGTTAAACAAACGTTTAATTACCCCATAAACAGTATGAAAATTCTCAATGGTACACCTATAGTTTTGGCTTTTCTAAATGGTATGCCAATTAGTTTTGGCTTCTGAATGGTACCCTTATATTTTATTTTAATAAATCTATTATATATCATAGGCTCAGTCCCTCCGAATCTCACTCCAAACCTAACTCCAAATTAATTCATAGACCCGAAACCTAATTAAATATTAATTTCGTAATTAATATTGGGGTAATAAACAGCTCAGCAATAAGAATCAAATATATAATAAAATATAAGGGTATCACTCAGAAGTCAAAACTATTTGGCATACCATTTGGAAAAGCCAAAACTAGAGGCGTACCATTGAGAATTTCCCTTATTTTTTAAAGTTAATTGTTGATTAAATAAACGTTTGTTTAACGGGGATTGACGGGAGGGGTACCGTAAAGAATGGTATAATAGTACAAGGGTACCATTCAGAAGCCAAAACTATTTGGCGTACCATTTGGAAAAACCAAATCTAGAGGCGTACCATTTAGAATTTCCCTAAATTTTATGATACCATTAGCAAAAGTTCGCAAGTTTTATAGCAGAATAGGTACAATACATAATAATAAAGCAAGTACCTTTCTCTAATGTGTGCGTAAGCGTGGCAAATCAGCCCTTCTAGTCCTCATATTCTGGAAATGCTGAAGTATCACTTCATTATCGATACCCATGAAGAGCTCTTTTTCAATATAGCAGACCAAACAGTCAGTGAGGAACTCATCCCCCATCTTATTCCGTAAATTCGACTTGATGATATTCATTGCAGAAAAAGCTCGTTCCACCGTAGCGGTTGCAACCGGCAAAATAAGAATTAACTCAATCAAATGATACACCAGTGGAAAACTTTTTTGATAACCCACTTCAACCATTTTCTTTGCAAGATCACCAATATTTTGTAATTTTGAAAATGTTTCATTCATTCGCATTTCAGAAACCCACATCTTTAATTCATCTTTCAGCTCCATTTGGTCAGATTGTGAAAACTCTTCTGGATATAATTCTGCTAGTCGGAGTACCCTTGAGAGACTGAAACTTGCAAATCCATTTCTTGGGTCAAGACATGCTATACACATAAGAAGTTCAGTGCTTGATTCTGAGAAACGGTTGTCCATCTCTTGACTAACACGATCAATGACCTGATAAAATATTACTACTCTGAAATGATAGTCATATGTAGTAGCATGCTTAGAACGAATGCGGCCTGGCACATTATCTTCCATATTGGGAATGACAATATTATTTTCTAAACTGAAAGTAGAAACCTCTTCAAATAGCTCATCCCATCCATTTTCTCGTAAGTTTTGCAGCTGCCTTTTGACATTTGCAACCAAATTCATTGCTTCAATGATATTCTGATCTTTCTGTTGCAAGAATTGTGACAACGAATTTGTTACACCTAGAACTAGTTTCATCAAATGCGCAATAAAAACAAACTCAAAATTTTCCATTTTGTCGAGCAAACCAACTACTTTTCCTTTACTTTTCCTTTCACTCCCATCTTCATATATATTTGTTAACACTTCGATCACAGATGACCACATAGAAAGAAGACGTATTATGGTTTTATAATGCGAACCCCAACGTGTGTCACCTGGCCGAGCTAAACTACTCTCCTGATTCAACCCTCTTCCAGTATTAATTTGACCATTTTCTATTAGCTCAACCATAGTTTCATGCTGTTTTTGCCTAAGTTCATCTCTTCTTTTACAAGAAGCACCAACTACATTAGTGACCATAGACATATAATCAAAAAAATCACTTATAAACTGATTTCCTTCCGCTACAGCAACCACAACTAACTGGAGCTGATGGGCAAAACAATGAACGTACCTTGCATACGGATTTTCATTTAAAATTAAAGTCTTTAAACCATTAAGCTCTCCCCGCATATTTGATGCTCCGTCGTATCCTTGACCTCTGATTTTTGACATCGATAATCCATGTTTAGAAAAGAAATTCTCAATGGAACTTCTCAAAGAAAGTGCTGTGGTATCTTTAACATGGACAACTCCGACAAACCGTTCCAAAACCTCCCCACTATTATTTAAGTACCTTATAACAACAGCCATCTGTTCTTTAACAGAATTATCGCGAGCCTCATCAAGTAATAAAGAAAAATGTTTACCTCCAATGTCACTGATTATAGCTTTCGTTGTCTCAGATGCACAAGCACTGACAATCTCTTTTTGAATTTCCGGAGAGGTCATCTGATGATTTGCAGGTGCATTTTCCCTTATGACTTTTGCAATTTCAGGATTACGCAAACCATACCAAG
The DNA here is from genome assembly GCA_037693485.1 of Kitagawia praeruptora. Taxonomy (NCBI): domain Eukaryota; kingdom Viridiplantae; phylum Streptophyta; class Magnoliopsida; order Apiales; family Apiaceae; genus Kitagawia; species Kitagawia praeruptora. Next base: position 121,413,332 of record CM075352.1, read on the forward strand.
CAAGTATCTCCAAAAAATTACCCCTGCGGTTTGACATAGCTGATTCGTCATTCCCACGAAAAGCTAATCCTAATCCTAAAAGCAATCGAGCAACATCCATGCTTGCAGTTAAACGCATACGATAGGCAGCTCCTATTATCTCATTTCCCAGCGACAATTTTCTTGTAACACTTTGCCTCTGATCTGTGAAACCAAAATAAAGTACCCGAGCATTATTATGTATGCTTCCTTCCTTTCCAACATGATCTTTAAATTTTTCTGTTGCTTTTTTCCAATTTCGAAATCCCTTTTTAGTAAATGCTTGCTCTCCAGCTCTTTTTACTCCGAAAAGATAACACCAAAAACAAAAGGCAGCATCTTTCAAAACACTATACTCTAACCATTCATGATTGTTAAACCAACTAATCTGGAAGGACCTTGATCTGTCACCACTTTCAGTTTCCGGAAAAATGTAAGAAATCGGTCTACAAGGTCCCATTTGCACATACTTTCTCCTTATATCGTCTCTTATCCTCGGGTCATATTCATTAATATCTTTGCGACGACCTGGATCACTGACTATTTCATCATTAGGTGGTATCGTACTATCAATTCTCTGTCTTTTTTCACTTGATTCACCAGAAACTGGAGCAAAATATCTATCCATTTTTTACTAACAGCAAGGCAGCCTGGTACATGTAAAAATTTAAGAGAAATCAAACAAAAGAACTGTGGAAAGCAACTACACAATTTTTGTGAAATATGATATGTCCCAAAATTCTACTAAACAAAATATGTTTGGATTTAACAATTAGCTATATTAAACATCATCTAGATAACTACGAAAGCAATCAAAAGAATATATCACTCTAAAAAGCAATTTAGATATGACTGAATCTAAAAAAAGATTGTCAATTGATGTGGGTAAATTAGGGTTCTAAAATAAGATGTACCTATTGCCCAAAACTCCAAAAGCTTTAATCCACTGATGACTGAATCCTCCTTAATCGTTATACTTGATAGAATTGGGCTATGTTACTCGGACTCTTCATTTTACCTTGGAGTACCGGTGTCGGACACTCGACACTCGGACATGGACACTCGGACTTGGACACTTATATTAAGCTAAAAACATGTACATTTTTGAAAATGTTGCCGAGTCTGATACTTGGACACGTACCCATGTCGGACACTTATAGACGAGTCCGAGTAACATAGGAATTGGGTGAATTGATGAAGTATGTTTGGAAATAGTCGTGTGTAGTTGCTGTGTGTAGTCGTCGATTCTGGCCACTGAGTGTGAGTAATGAGAGAGGGTAAAGCCCAAAGAATAATTGTAAAATGGTTAAATGGGTAATATCAATTTTGGGTCTTTTAGAATTAGAACAAAACGACACCGTGTCTATTTAGAAAAAGCCCCAAACAGAACATACCTTGTCAATATTTAAAAATTTTTTTTTTTTTTTTTTGAAATTCAAAAGCTAGGAGGGGCCAGGGACCCCCCTGGACCCCCCTCCCTCCGTCACTGGCTGCGGAAGTTGTTTTCGTATTTTCTCTTGCGGTGGCTTATGTTTAGCAAATTCGTGAACGGCCTTCTTTTTTCATTATCTATGTCCACATACCTATTTCTTCTTTCTTGAAGCCATTTTTCTTCTAACAGGTGTGCCTGTGCGAGCAATTAATAGGCCTGGTTCACAATTGTTAGGGGCCAATGGTCGCGATGATGGTCCTGTTGTAAGTTTGCCACCTTTATGTATTGTAGATTATTTAGGGTTTATAATATTTTTATTCATATAAAGTAGAATCTAGACAGTTTTTTCCGTGATCGTGTTCTTTCTTGTTGCAGACGAGTTATATGGGAGTTGAATTTGTGTAATCACTGAAATAAATTTCCCATTTAGTAGTTTTGTGCTAGTAATTTTCTATGATCTTTTCATAATGTTCATACTAACTTCTTGTTTTGTCAGATTACACCTTGTACCAGAGATGGGATGAATAAAATCTCCTTAACAGGATGTGATGCTAGGGTCTTCTGTCTGGGGGTCAGAATCATAAAGAGGCGTACAGTTCAACAGGTAGGTCCATATCTTTCGTGATTTTTTTGTATATACAGCTATTAGTAGTCCTTTTTTGGCCACTTGGGTTATTGGCATCTGAAGTTTGGATCGTCATAGTAGCTGCTTCTCATGTTATTTAAAAATATTTCAACTTACGATGCTGCTATTGTACCTCCAATATATCTTGTTGCCCGATGCTTTTTAGTATTCTGTGTGCACAATTCCCATTCTCTTATCATGTAGCTTACTCTGTTTCCCCCCTTCATTTTGTGTGTGTCTCGGTTTGGGAGGGGGCAGATAGATCAAATGTAAGCTATTTTATTAAAAATATGATAATATTACCATTTACCACCCAGTAACTAGTGTTGTCGATTCTGATGTCAGTGAAGCGCCATGCGAACATATAAATTTAGAATGTTAGATCCTCTATGGACTCTTGTAATTATTTTTCCATTTTTGGACATTCTGTAGTGGGTAGACACGGGTTTTTCTTTTTGCAGTTTCACATTTGTCTGTCTTGTTTCATTATCCAACGTTTTTAATTTTGTTCTTTAGATTTTGAACCTGATTCCAAAGGAATCTGATGGTGAGATCTTTGAAGATGCTCTCGCGCGTGTGTGTCGATGTGTTGGTGGTGGAGCTGCCACTGAGAATGCTGACAGTGACAGTGATCTGGAGGTGGTTGCAGATTCCATTCCAGTTAGTCTACGTTGTCCAGTAAGTAGAAAGTTCATTTCTGACTCGTTTTTTCATATATTAATTAGTGTCCAGTAAGTAGCAAATACGTTTCTGATACATTGTTACATCTATGGATTTCTGTACTGAATTTTTGTAACAAGCGGCATAGCAGAAGTATCACTTCATTGGTTGCCCTGAGAAATTGAGAAGAGCTTACTGCCTTTCAACTCGGTGCAATTTAATCAAAGAGTAAAGATAACAGTAATCAACTGAATTACTGTAATGATAATATACCTGATAAAACTTCTCATCTCAATTACACAACTTAAAATTAATATTACAATGGACATTCGAGATGTCCACTCTCTTCTCAACGAATAGAAAAATAAACTGAATTACTAATTGCTTCCCCCCCCCCCTTTCTTCCCCCTTTTCCCTTCACACGTTTTTACTGCTGTGAGGTGATATGACCAATATACCCTTGGGCTTTCGTCTTGCATATCACATATGTTTTCTTTTCATAATTGGGCTGGGCTGGTGCGTGATTGAAACATTCTGATGATGTTCCCTTCTCGGTTTTCTTGTAAAATTTTATAGAAACTTCTTTTCATTTTTGTTCTTATCCTGTGTTTTCTGTTTAGTGCCAGTGTTGTATCACTTTTTTGCAACTTTTATTAAATTTGTTAGAGCTTAGAAGTAAATTTTGCAATTTAATTGGTTGGAAGTAGATATGTTCGAATAGATGGACCAATTTATGTCAACTGTCAAGGATTGTAAAATAGTCAACCTGATATTACATTATGATTCGGAAGATAGTAGTGTTCAGGTTGCCAGAAATTTACCTAAGTAGATGGTAAATTAATACAATAAACTTCTTATATTAAAATCAGTTTGCAATAATTATTTGATATGCAACATATGATGTTTGCAGATGAGTGGCTCAAGGATGAAGGTTGCTGGGAGATTTAAACCTTGTGTACATATGGGATGCTTTGATCTTGACGTATTTGTTGAAATGAATCAACGGTCTCGGAAGGCATGATTTTCCCCCCCTGTTTAGCACTTTAATATTGTTTTTCTCATAGTCAGTGGTGTGCTTACATGTTTTTTTTTCTGCAGTGGCAATGCCCAATTTGTCTTAAAAACTACTCACTGGAGAATGTTATTATCGACCCATATTTTAATCGAATTACATCGAAGGTAATATCCTTTAATGCATAATCATCAATGTATTGTCTCATGCTTCAATCATTTTAAAATATGAATTCTTATAGTGATGCTTTGTTGCTATATGAAGATGCGGAGTTGTGGAGAAGATGTAACTGAGATAGAGGTGAAGCTTGATGGTTCTTGGCGTGTGAAGGCAGAAAATGATCGTAGGGTTCTTGGGGATCTTACCCAGTGGCATTTGCCTAATGGCACTCTCTGTGTACGCACAGATGGGGAAGCTATATCTAAGGCAGATACTGTTAAGCAGGTCAAACAAGAATGTTTTTCCGAAGGTCATACTGGCTTGAAACTTGGAATCAAGAAGAACGGGAATGGGGTCTGGGAAGTCAGCAAACCTGGTGATTACTCTGGCAACAGACCTCGTGAGAATCATGAACACCGTTTACGTAATGGTATTCCTATAAACAGCAGTGCTACTGGTAGTGGTAGGGATGGTGATGATCCCAGTGTCAATCAGGATGGTGGTGTTAACATCGATTCAGTTTCTCCCAACATTGAGACAGTATATAATTTTCCGGACCCAGTTCCTTCTGCACCAGGAGGGGATGCTGAAGTTATTGTTTTGAGTGATTCTGATGAAGATAATGAGCTCCTTATATCTTCTGGTCCCGCGTACAGAAGTAATGAGTCAAATGCGGGCAGAGTTTCATATGAGGTTACCCTACCAGAAATTTCAACTACTTATCCTGAAGATCCTTCCCTTGGAGCCGGAGGGAGTTCATGCCTGGGCTTGTTTGGTTCCAATGGAGAAGAGTTTGGACCACCTTTATGGTCTTTAGCTTCTAGCAGCCAGGGAGGCCCTGGATTTCAGTTTTTTGGTTCTGATGCAGATCCTTTAGTTGATATGCAGCATGGTTCCCTTAATTGTCCTCCTTCAATAAATGGTTACAATCTACCAGGAGAGACTGCCCTGGGTCCTACCACTCTTGTTCCCAGTTCTTCAGGTCACCTCTCTACAGCTGATATAAATGATGGAATGGCTGATAATCCCATTGCATTTGATGGAGAAGATCCGTCACTTCAGTTATTTCTTCCTACCAGGCCTTCTGATGCAGCAATTCAGAATAATGTAAGAGACCAACCAGATGTGTCAAATAACATCTGTCTTGAAGATTGGACTTCTCTCACCCTTGGGGGTTGTGGCAGTGGGGGCCACGAAGAGCCTGGAGGTGTAAATGAAATAAATCCAAGACAGCAGCAGTTACCCTTCGAAGAAAGTGCTTTGGATTCATTGGCTGACACCGGTATGTACCTGTTTAATCTTCTGTTATTTCTATTTATTCTAGGGGGTTTATAATCTTGAATAAATTATGTGCAATCTATGTGGCAGCTATTTGTAGTGCCAATCTAACTACTCTTGTCATGTCAACTTCGAGTGACGCTAACATTGAGTGATGTCAGTTTGGAGCAGACATCTGATTGATTAAGTATTAGACTAGTGTGCGAAGGGATTAAAGCGATGCCCCTTCATTGCGCCATATGTATCTTTGGCCTCGAAACACCACCACTGATCTTTTTTGTCCAGTTCTATCTAGAATGTATCTAGAAAAGGGGCAAAACCTAATTAAGATCAATGGGAGACGCTTGTTGTCCATTTGAGTATACTGGATCTAACTAGACCAGACAATTTGGTACCTGACTTGAACATGATACTGAAAATTGTGTTTGGGTTCTCCAAATTACGTGTTTAGTCTCATATTTTGGGTATACGAAAATATTTGGGTTCGTGCAACTGATTCCTGTTACACTGAAGTGCATGCTTTAATATGTGTCTAATGCCTATTTTTTTTTTCATCTGGCTCTGCAGCTTCATTGCTTCTTGGTATGAATGACAATAGATCTAATAATCATTCCGTGAATGGTAATGGGCCTTCCAAGACAAATCGGGAAAGATCGCAAAGCCCGTTCTTGTTTCCTCGTAAACGTCGTTCTGTAAGACCTAGACTTTATCTATCCATTGACTCAGATTCTGAGTGAGGAGTTGGTCCTAGAATGATTGTATATTGTAGAGAGACAAACGGAGTCATTTCCAAGTACACTCTAGGTTTGATTGACAAACTACCTCCTCTTAACTCGAAGATGTGATCCACCTATATTTGCTGCACCAGTCTTGGACTTGTAATTTTGGCCTACAGACAAATTTTTCTCAGAGTCAACGAGATCGGAGACGCAGAAAGGTGTTCTGGTTGAATCTGCCCAGCAAAGTTGGGTGGAAATTGGAATTACATATATTGGTGAGCTTTAAGCTGTTTTCGTCAATTCCAGATGTTTACTGTCGTCTCATTTATGTTGCATAATACAATCATTACTTATTTCTCTTTAATATATTTGTGTTCTTGATCTGCAGGCGTGGCTTGCTGGGGTCTCCTGATTGCTAATTGCATGTAGATACTGGAATACATAGGCTGCTGGAATATAGGGGGTGTCTTAGAGTGTAAATTCTTTTATAGAACTTTTGAATTTTGAATTGTTTGTTGTATTACCAAGTTGTTCCATAATGAATTAGCAAAAAGAAAAAGTTCTTCCATAATGTAGGTCATATGTATTGGAATTTGAGTACTAAAGTGTCTAGATTAATTTTCTATTTAATAAATATAACTCACAGATCCTGTCGTTGGAATAGTGATATCTTTATTAAATTTTTAGCATTTATTAAGGGAGTTATGCACAACTTAATTTGATAGAGAAAAGGCCCCCAAATTTAATTAGTGCACACCCAAAATTGATCGACCAAAATGTCCTTGCTTTGTTTTTTGATGACATGTTTTCTTCATTATATTTTAATCAATTAAAATATTGTTGAAAAAATTATTATATTGTTTAGTTTCACTTTTCATTTTTACGTTGATTGAAAAATATATATATAGAAGTTATTATAGGAATAATTATGTTATACTAGTTTATAATCCGTGCATTGCATGATTAATTTTTTAATTTACATCAGCATGATGACGTGGCAGTGGAGGGTACAATTTTGCGGAAAAAAATTTGGGAAATTTTCCAAATTACCAATTTTTTGGCGGGGAAATTTGCCAAATCACCAATTTTTTTGCGGAAAATTTTGTAAGTAACCATTCTTTGGCGGGAAAATTTTTCAAATCACTATTATTTGGTATGAAATTTTTAAATTCAAATTTTGTTTTTTACTAAGTCCGGCGGTTTGATTTTTAAAAAATCGGGGCTAGCCCCGATTTTTTAAAAATCAAGGGTCTAGGGTTCATGAAACAACCCTAAATCTTAAGTTCGTATACAGTTTATTCGTCACTCAGAATATTTCTCGAACCCAACATGAAACTGTTGTGTTTAGGGAAAACACTAATCCAAGTGATTTGAGGATCACCACTTTTTGACGGGAAAACCTGCCAAATCACCATTTTTTTGGTAGAAAAGAAAGCGCCCAAATTTTTTTTTTTGTTTTTGCGAAAATTTTTTTGGCGAGAAAAACTTTTGGCAGGATAATTTCTGGCATGTCATCATGCTGATGTCAACAGTGACGTTATCATGCTGCTGTAAGCACTAACTTGAGTTTTTTTTTTTTACTAATTTTAACGATTTGGTGATTCTGTTGAATTTTGGTGATATGCTTTGGGGATTAAGTTCTCATTTTAAGAGTGGTTCTCATTTGAGCACTTTGCATATATATATATATATATAGGGTCTTACTCAGATAGAAACCAAATTAAAATAGAAATTAGAAACTAAACCACGTTATCATGCTGCTGTAAGCACTAACTTGAGTTTTTTTTTTTTTTTTTTTTTACTAATTTTAACGATTCGGTGATTCTGCTGATGTTAGAAATGATTGATGAGAACAGTGTTTGGAAGCTATAGTGACAAAACAGAGTTTAGCTGGAAGCAGTCAGAGTTTAGTTAAACACTGACTGGAAGCGCAACAGAGGTTGTTAAACTCTGTAGCGGTATTGTCTGAAGAGTCAACAGTGTTTAAAGGTTGATGCAAGATAAGTATGGAAGCAATATCTTTGAAGATTGGAAAGCTGTCAAAGAGATTGAGTTGACTTGGAAGACTGGAGCAATCGTGATTGATATCAATTGTATAGCTTGATTATAGGAGAATCAGTTACTGATTGTACGAAGCTGTATGTTCTATAAATACAGTTAGGTTAACCCTAGAAGGGTAATCGAACATTGAGAAATTTATTGATTGTAACCTAAGCAGCTCTCTGTGATATTTACATCACTGAGAGAGGAATTGTTAATTCCAAACAGTTTTTAATTGTTAAACAGTGTGTTCTTGTTAAGTTACTCATACAGTATTTGATTGCTTATTGTGTATTCGACCTAACAAGTGGTATCAGAGCCAAATCTGTTACTTTATTACAGTTAAAGATCCAAACACAATAGTAATCAATGGCAGAGATACCTCCACCATCTGAGAAAGCCCCTACTACTGTTAGTAGGTATGAAACAATAAGGGTTCCAATACTTAGGCCATCAGAGTATGCAATCTGGAAGGTAAAAATGACCATGTTTCTGGAAGCCACAGATCCAGAATACCTTGATAGAATTTATGAAGGTCCTCACAAACCTACAAAGTTATCTGCTGCTGCTGCTGGTGAGGAATCAAAGGTCATTCCAAAAGAAAAGAAAGATCTAACTGCTGAGGATCTTTCATCTATTGCAAAGGATGCAAAAGTGAGACATTTACTTCACAGTGCATTAGACAATGTTATGTCTAATAAAGTGATTAACTGCACAACAGCAAAGGAAATATGGGATGCACTTGAGGTTAGGTGTCAAGGAACTCCTGCAATCAAGAAAAACAGAAGAAACATACTCACTCAGGAGTATGAGCACTTTGAGGCAAAGTCTGATGAAACCATGACAGAAACATTTGACAGATTCTGTAAACTGCTCAATGATTTGTCATTGGTTAACAAAGAGTATGATTTAGAAGACTCAAATCTCAAGTTTCTTCTTTCTCTACCTGAAAAGTGGGATGTGAAAACAACCACTATAAGAGATAATTATGAACTTGGTGAAACAGAGATTGATGAAATTTATGGGCTGCTCAAAACTCATGAATTGGAATTGGAGCAGAGAAACAAAAGATCTAGTAGAAAGTCAAAGTCTGTTGCTCTTAAGGTTGAGGAGAAACCATCAAAGAAGGAGGCATCAAGGAGAAAGGCAAAAGGGAAAGCCTTAGTCATACATTCAGAGAATGAGTCATCAAACACTGATGTTGACTCAAACACAGATGAATCATCTGATTCTGAAGATGATGAGGAGATGATGCAAATGGCTGCATTGATGGTAAAGACCTTCAAGAAGATGGGATACAAGAACTTCAAGAAGGGAAAGAGATTCTCCAGGGACTACTCAAAGTCTGACAAGAAGAATTTCAAGAAATCTGAGGGAAAGGACTTCAAATCTGGTAAGAAAGATAAGTCTGATATTCAATGCTACAAGTGTAAGGAGATGGGTCACTATGCTCCTGAGTGCAAAAAGGGTAAAACTGAAAAGGCACTCTACACCAAAGGTAGAGATTGGGCAGACACTTCAGATTCAGATGAGGAAGTCAACTATGCTCTCATGGCTACTACTCAGACTGAAAATGATGATCTCAAGGTACCCTCAACTACCTATGCTTATAACACTGATAATATAACTGAATTGAGAATCTATCTTAAAGCATTGCATATCAGTTATAGGGATCAGACTTTAGAAAATGAGAGGATAAAGACTGAGTGCTCTCAACTCAAAGAAAGAAATAAACTTGTTGAGGAACAGCTAGAGAACATGAATAAAATTCAAAAAGAGAGAGATGATGCAGTGTTTATTGAACAGGAGTTGCTAGGTAAGTATAAGCAACTAGAATCTGAATTGGAGGATACTAAACACATCATTAAAACTTGGACACACTCTGGTAAAGACACTCAAGAAGTGTTTCAGTCAGACACAATAGGTCTAGGTTACTCTGAGGGAGATGAACTTAGATTTGAAAATCAGGTAAAAGTTAGACCACATCGTTCATCTGAAGGTAATGTTATGGGAACAGGTGGACCTAAGACTGAAGCACAGAAAAAGGCTGTTAAAGAGTCATATGCTAAAACTTTTGTTAAAGAGGCTAACATTGGTTTAATGACAGATAAACAACTCAAGCATAAGCTTAAGGAGATAAAATCTGTCAACAAACAGAGATTGCCTAAGAAAAACAAAAATGGAAAGGTAGGCATAACATCAGGAATTAAGCCAATGCTTGCTTCATTAGCTCCTAGAAAAACATGCTTTAATTGTGGTAGCACTAATCATCTTGCTAGTTTCTGCAGTAAGAATAAGAACATTAATTCTTTACCCTCTAAAACTGCAGTAAAGAGTGATTATGTGAGAACAAGACCACAGACTTTATGTAAACACTGTGGAAGTACATGGCATTCTATTTACACTTGCAGAGATTATCATGCTATTTACTATAATTACTATGAACCCAAACCAAATTTGAAATGGGTTAAAGTAAACTCTGCAAATGTAAACTCTGAAAAAGTTAGCTTAAACTCTGATAATGTGAATTCCGCTGCAAAAGCTAACAGAATTAAGAAAGCCAAAGGATCCAAGCAAGTCTGGATCCTTAAAACTAATAATCAGTGATTGTTTGTGATTGCAGGGCAACAGGGTTAGTACCCTAGTTGTGGACAGTGGATGTTCAGGACACATGACAGGAAATAAAGCCCTGCTATCAGAGTTTGAGGAGAAGGCTGGCCCAGAAGTTTCCTATGGAGATGGCAACATAGGACATACACTGGGATATGGCAATATTAATCTTGGAAATGTCATCATCACAAATGTAGCTCTGGTTCCAGGACTCAAGCATGATCTGCTATCTGTGAGTCAAATCTGTGACAGAGGATATCATGTAGATTTTCAACCTGAATATTGTCAAGTGATCAGCAAATCTACAGGGAAAGTTGCTCTAGTTGGAAACAGACACAATAACATATATGAAATTAAACTGTCAACAAACTCTGATGGCAAAGCAGTGTGTCTGTCAACAAGAATGTCCAGTGAGGAGAGTTGGAAGTGGCACAAGAAACTCTCTCATTTGAACCTGAACAACATCAATGAGCTAATAAAGAATGATCTTGTGAGAGGTTTACCAAAGTCCTTGTTGAATGTAGAAGGACTGTGTGATTCTTGTCAAAAGGCTAAACAGAGAAAAGCCTCCTTCAAAAGCAAATCTGAGTCTTCAATTGTTGATCCTTATCATCTACTACATGTTGATCTTTTTGGTCCAGTGAATGTGATGTCTCTTGGAAAGAAGAAATATGCTCTAGTCATTGTTGATGAATATACCAGGTACACATGGGTATATTTTCTTGCAAAGAAGGATGAAACTGCATTAACACTGACAGAACATATATTACAACTGGAAAAAGGGTCAGAAAATCAAGTGAAGATAATCAGAAGTGACAATGGAACTGAGTTCAGGAATTCATCAATGGAAGAATTTTGCAAGAGTAAAGGGATAAAACAAGAGTTTTCTGCACCTGGCACTCCACAACAAAATGGTGTAGTGGAGAGGAAGAACAGAACCTTGATAGAAGCTGCCAGAACCATGCTAGATGAAGCAAAGTTGCCAACATATTTCTGGGCAGAAGCAGTTCAAACTGCTTGTTTTACTCAAAGTGCAACACTGATCAACAAGCATGGTAAAACACCATATGAAATGGTGAAGAAGAAGAAGCCAAATCTAAAATATTTTTATATTTTTGGATGCAAATGCTTTGTGTTGAAGACTCATCCTGAACAGTTGACCAAATTTCACCTAAAGGCAGATGAAGGAATTTTTGTTGGCTATCCACTGTCAACTAAGGCATTCAGAGTTTATAATATGAGAACCAGAGTGATCATGGAATCAATTCATGTATCATTTGATGACAAGAAAATAACTGGACTTGAAGAAGTAAATGAACATGATCAACTGCACTTTGAAAATGAAGATTTATTCTCTGAAAAAGTAAACTCTGATCAGACTGATTTGACAAACTCTGTTGATCTAAACTCTGAACCTCTACTGGTAAATACTGAAGAAACTCTTCAATCAGAAACAAGGGAAGAACCAGTTGAGGGGGAGCATGAAGAATCACATCAAAGTGATAATTCAAACACTGAAAGTGACTCAGTTGATGATTCTGAATCAAACTCTGTTGATTCAAACTCTGTTGATAATTCTGAGAAGTCACATTCAGGGGGAGCATCAGAAAATGAAGAAAGGCACCAAGAAAATCAGGAGAGCATGGATCAAGGGGGAGGATCACATGATGACAGAAGCAATCTGCCTTCTGCAAGAAAATGGACTAAATCTCACACACCTGATTTGATTATTGGTGATCCAGATGCAAAAGTAAGGACAAGAAGTGCAACAACAAATGAATGTCTGTTTCATGCATTCTTGTCACAAACTGAGCCAAAGAAAGTGGAAGAAGCTCTTAAAGATGCTGACTGGATAACAGCAATGCAAGAAGAGCTAAATGAATTTGAAAGAAATGAAGTGTGGACACTTGTACCAAGGCCCAAGAACAGATCCATTGTTGGTACTAAATGGGTTTTCAGGAATAAAACTGACAGTGAGGGTGTTATCACAAGGAACAAGGCAAGACTGGTTGCAGAAGGCTACTCACAACAAGAAGGAATAGACTATGATGAAACATTTGCTCCAGTGGCAAGATTGGAGGCAATCAGAATCTTTCTTGCATATGCCTCTCACATGAAATTCAAAGTGTTTCAGATGGATGTAAAAAGTGCATTTTTGAATGGAAAACTTGAAGAAGAAGTGTTTGTGGAACAACCACCAGGTTTTGTAGATCCAAAATATCCAGACTATGTCTACAGATTAGACAAGGCACTCTATGGACTTAAGCAGGCACCAAGGGCATGGTATGAAACCCTTGCCAAATTTCTACTAGAAAGTGGATTTAACAGAGGTACTATTGACAAAACTCTGTTTTACTTCCAAACTGGTAGTGACTTGCTTTTAGTTCAGATATATGTAGATGACATCATTTTTGGATCTACTAATGATAAACTCTGTAAGAAATTTGCCAAACTCATGCAGTCAAGATATCAAATGAGTATGATGGGAGAGCTTAGTTATTTTCTAGGCCTACAGGTGAAGCAAACAGATGATGGAATTTTTATAAATCAAGCAAAATATACCAGAAACCTTCTCAAGAAATTTGGTATGCTTGATTGTTCATCTGCAACAACTCCCATGGCAACTGCAACAAAATTGGACAAAGATGCAGGGTCATCAGTAGATATGACAAGTTACAGAGGAATGATTGGTTCTTTACTCTATTTGACAGCTAGCAAACCTGATATCATGTATGCAACTTGTTTGTGTGCAAGATTCCAGGCAGATCCAAGAGAACCACATTTAACAGCAGTAAAGAGGATATTTAAGTACCTCAAGGGCACTATAACTTTGGGGCTGTGGTATCCAAGAGAATCAGAGTTTAAACTTCTTGGTTACTCTGATGCAGACTTTGCTGGATGTAAGATAGACAAAAAAAGCACCAGTGGAAGTTGTCAATTTCTGGGTGACAGACTTGTTTCCTGGTACAGCAAGAAACAGAAGTCAATATCTACATCTACAGCTGAAGCAGAGTATATTGCTGCTGGTAGCTGCTGTGCACAGATTTTATGGATGAAGAATCAACTGCTGGATTATGGATTAAGGTATACCAAGATACCTATTTACTGTGATAATCAAAGTGCTATTGCAATGACAGGTAATCCAGTACAACATTCAATGACAAAGCACATCAGCATAAGGTATCACTTCATCAGAGAGCATGTAGAGGAAGGAAACATTGAGCTTCACTTTGTGTCTACAGAACAACAACTTGCAGATATCTTCACCAAGCCATTGAGTGAAGCTACATTTACAAGACTGGTCAATGAACTAGGAATGGTCTCTAGTTTTGACTAGAGATGTTGGTTAGACTCAAAAACTTATTGCTCATGTTTTCTGTAAATTGTTGAGTGCTATGTGAACCTTAGTATTAAACTCTGTTATGCATGCTTATGTTTAAACCTTGTTAAACTCTGTCAGCATGTCTGTCTGTTAAACACTGTTAATATGTTGGATACACTCAGTGAATTCAGAATTGATTATTGTCTGAATGAAAACACCAATGAAGAAAAATGTATGAAGCATGATTCTCAGTAAATAACTCATGATTCTTTCTGAGTCACTGTAATCTAATCAGACTTTGTGCAGTAAATCAACACAGCATGATACTGTTTCATATTTATAGCATCTCTTAGTTTATTCAGTCCTAAACTCTGAGTCTATGAATATTGTGTGCATTGCCTCTCATAAATAATTTTGGTTATTGATGAACTCTAAACTCTGATTAGTGACATTCTGTTTCCAAAGGGATGGTTCTTGATGATTCCTTGTTTGTACTTGTGAAAATCATAAAACTTGAGATGGGTCATTGATTAGTTTGGTGAGTTCAGATTCATGTCTACACCCTGTGAGACTTTGAGCCAAATCAGTGATTGATACATTTTCTATCAATCAGTATTTATTGTTGTGTGATATTCATCAGGAAGTATGTTTCTCTAGAACTTGTATTAAACCATTTTGAGACTACATGATATGTGTGTGCATGAAAATGATAAAGGCAATAGGATTCACCATTTCTTCAAACACTGTTCAAAATTCTTTTGAACTTTGATTCAAACACTGTATAAACACTGTTCATAATTTCCATCCTTAGTAAATCTCCTTGAGCCTTATTAACTGCTCATTTTTCTTATACTCAGAAGTGTTAAGAGCAGTTATATTTTTTTTTTCTCAAGCAGATGAGTGTTTCTCAAGAAAAGAAAAGTTTACTCAGTATATATGCTAAATTAAAAAAAAAATATAAAAATAAAAAAAAATAATAAAAAAAAGGGTATATATACTGATCTTGTACAAATATGTACTAACATTGTGACTGAACACTTTGTTCTATTAAAATGTTCAGCTTGAATTCACTCATGAATAAAACATCTCTTTTCATCTGTTTGATCTTACTCCATTTAAACCCTGAATAAAGTCCTTTTGATTGGTGCATACATGTATTCAAAGTAGTGTAGAATTGGTGGACATTCAAGCATATGGTAGATTCTGCTATTTCTGATTGAATGTGAGTGTAAACACTTCACCTAAACACATGTGTGTTTGAGAGTTTTGTGAGATTATCCAGTTCATGACTGTTATTCACTGAATGATACTCTGATTTCTATCTCTTGATCTTTTTGTCTTCAAAGACTGTGTGCTTAATTGGATAATCATGGACATCAAAGGGAATAGAAGTTTTCAGATTTCTGTATTACAGTAACTACAGAGTTTAGCATTCATCAAACAATCAGTGTTTAATATGAGAGTTTGTGCATTCAGTGTTTATTGATTTTTGTTATGGATTTTATGAAATATTAGATGCTCTAAAAATTGATTTTAGTAAACTCTGCTTCACACACACTGATATTCACAACTGTGCAATTTTTTGAAAGGGTTTTAATGATAAAGTTGGAAAATTGATAAACACTGTTGAGTTGTGTTAAGTACTCTAAGGTACAGTTTCATTTAGATGATTTGATTATTGTGGAGTAATTGGGGTAGTTGACAACTGTTAATTAGTGTAAGTGTAGTGATTATAGGAATGACAGCGGTAATTATTAAGTGATCCATTGGTTGTTTGACACGTGTCCCATGATAGTGTCCCACTCACACATCACTCTACAACAGTTGCGCGCTTTTACTAAATAAACGATTGAGTTTTAATTTTACTCTAATCGTCTTTAGTCTCTCACTCCATATCGATTCACATTCACCCACTCACAGTTACTTGCTTATTCATTCACTTTCAAAATTCTCATATACTCTTCTTCACATTTTGGTAAACATTTACCGTACATCTTCTTTCTAAATCTCTTCGTATTGTATCTTACTAATGGCAACTAAAGCGTTTGATGCAGCAGGGTTAGTTTTTCTTCCTAGCAACTATGCGGCACCACTGGAGAATGCAAATGCTCCAGAGGCGTTTCATTTGTTCCAAAATTTCTTGAAAGATTCTGAAATAGGGAAGGCTTTAACTGCACCACCAACATTATCTGCATCACAAATTGCTGCTTTCTGGACAAACTCTGTATATGATGATGGAGAAGAGTCTGGCACTCCCACAATCACTTTCACTCATGATGAATCAGAGTATATCATTACTCCAACTACTGTTAGGGATGCTTTGGATTTTGAGACACACACTTCTTACAGTGTTGTTGGTCATGATCGCTTGAGGACAATGTTGGAGCAAATTGGATGTGCAGGAAACTTGAATAAGATAGGGTCTTTGAGAAGGCCAAGTTTGAGAAAGGAATGGAGTTTCTTTTTCGATTGCATCACAAGAGCTTTTGGAAAGAAGACAACAAACTGGGATGCACTTCCTCTTGACACTCTCCAAATTGGTCATGCTCTATTATATGGAGGTAATTTTGATTTTGGTAGACTAGTGCTAATGAACTTGGGAGAACGTTTGTCTGAGACTACTACTGTCTATTTTGCTCGTTTTTGTCAATTGCTATTTACTGCATGTGTGCCTAACATTCCAATTGATGAAGCTGATGTGATTCAGCCTTTTCAAGTTGCTAAAAGAATGTTTTCTGATTTGACAAACAAAGATGTTACTAAACAGCAAATACCAGATATGTTTATGCCTTTAGCCTTACAGAACTATGTAAACCAACCACAAGACCCTCAATCACCACAACAAATGCCTGAACCAATAGACACCATAAACTCTGAACCAACACCCACAACACCCACAACCACAACCACTGTACCTACTACATCTCATCAACCACAACCAGAAACCTTAAACTCTTCACCCATAAACTCTCCAATAATAAACTCTCCACCATTAAACACTGAAATCTTAAACACTGAAACTTTAAACTCTGAGCCAGCACCTACTGAAACAGCCAAAACCAAGCCAAAGAGAAAGAAACACACTGCTCTAAACACTAAACACTCAAAGGCTAAAAAGACATTACCTGGAGCTGTTTATACTAGAAGAATGAAGCAACATGCAAACAGACCTTCACTTTCACCAACTAAAGAGAGCTCAAGTGAAGATGAAGAGGAGATTGTAGTGCCTTCAATCAAGAAGAGGAGATTAATTCTTTCTGATTCAGATGAAGAGAATGTTGTTGAAGCTCCACAGGTGGTTTCATAGCAAACACCTACTGTTGAGGTTACAGTGAATGTTGAAATACCTGCAGAGGTTGAAATGCCTACAGAGGATATTGTGGCTGACAAAGTTGAAATACCTGCAGAGGTTGAAATGCCTGCAGAAGATACTGTTAATGTTGAAATACCTACAGAGGATAAAATGCCTGTAGAAGAGGATCACAGAGATGGTTTTTCACCAGTGCATGATGTTCTTGATTCAATTCTTGATCCTATCTCACCTGTTGATCATGTTGAAGCTCCTGGTGTAGTTGATGAGCCTGCAGTAAATGTTCCTGAAGCTGCAGCATCACACACAGAGCTGGTATCTACTGCTTCTCCTATTGCAGACAAAGGTGATGAAGTTGATCAGGCAACTAAGATAATTTCTGAATCTATGTCTGTTGAAGCTACAAAGGCAAACTCTGTTGCAGAGCCTGTGCAACATGAGGTGACTATTGAAAAGGTTGCAGAAGTTGTTGAAGAAACTGTGGCTGACACAGCTCAGCACAGTGGTTCTTTAAAAGATGCTCAAGCTAAAGATGCAAGTGCTGAAGATGAATCTGACAGTAGTGCAAACTCTGATTCTTTTGTGAGTGCACCAGCACAGACAGATAATAAGCATACACCTTTTGATCAGCCTTGTCCATCTCATGCAGTTGAAGTAGAGCATCTTGCTAAATCTGCTGAAAATTGGTATAAACAAGACTGTATTTTTCCAAAAGGGAGAGCAGCTGAGTTTGTTAAGCAAACTGCAAAGCAAATTTCAAATCCAGAGATTTTATCCTGTTTAAAGGCAACTGTGGTACAAGTCAAGACTCTGGAAGGAAATTTTGCTGAAACAAAACAAGAGATTGCTTCTTTAAAGACTGCGATACAGTCAAGAGAATTGAAGATGGAAAGAGAGTCCAAAATAAAAGTTGTTCAGCTGTCTAAAGTTCAAGACACTCTCTTTGCCAGGCTAGGAAAAGTTGAAGAAAATCAAACTGCTCTGTTTTCTAAGGTTGAGTCTATTGCTAACTCTTTGGAGCTCATTACATCAATACTCATTCCTGATGATGTCAAAAAGGGGGAGAGAGTTGCTAAGTCTAAATGCAAAGTTTCTCAAACTCTGACTCAAAAGGATGATGCTGGAGATGGAGGGGCAAGTGATAAGAGTAAGATCTTAAACTCTGAAAGGCAAACTCTGAGATCTGGCAAATCTTTTAAATCACAGTCTGTTGGAATAAACACTGAAACTCAAGGTACTTCAAAGACCAAGAGTTTGGAATTAATATCAAATCCAAAGACTGATGAGGAGTTAGCTGTTAAGCTTTTCATGGAAGAGAATGCAGAAGGAGTTACTTTAGAAGATGCTAAAGCTGAAGAGAAGAGTTTACAAGAAAAGCATTTGAAAGCTCTAAAGTCTGAAAAAGCAAAGAAGAATGTGAAAGTTGCTAAAGCTGCAAAGCCTGTTCTTAAAGGCATTCAAATCAAAGAACCAGTTGGTACAAATCAAAGAATGCAAGTATTTAGAAAACCAACAGATGCAGAAGCTAAGCAAAAGCTGAAAAGTATTGTTACAACCTCTGTTGATACACATGTTGTACAGAAAAATGAAGACACAACCTCTGTTGCTGCACAAGTTGTGACCACACCATTATTGTCTTCTCAGTTGAAATCAACATTTAAGAAAGGTGCTCCTCATGACTCAAGACTAGAAGCTACAATTCCAATGGATTTTACTGATGGTAGAGCTTTATCTGGTAAAGTTGGATACAATAAAGAAGGCATAGGCTCACACAGAGATAAAAGGCAATATGTTGGTCCTAGAGATCCTTCTTCACTGTCTGTTCCAGGTCGTGGTGTCACTCAAGAGAGTTTAGACAAACTGGAATCAGTACAGCTTGTATATCAGAAGAGTCTAGAGAAGGATTTCTTGCTATATTTCATGGCTGATGGAACAGTATTTAAAGTTTCTAAAAAGGATATTGAATTAAAATACGGGGAAGAACTTGAATATGTCCTGTATATTTTCAGAGTGAGAAATCAAAGAGCTCAGTCAGTTGCAAATGTGCTCAGACAAAGAATGATTCAGAACCTTGCAAGAAGACAAATGAAAATCAACAGTAAGTATGTTCCTAAATACAGAGATTGGGATGGCAATATGATAGAAATGGAGAAAGGGACTACAAAACTGAAGACTGATCTTGGAGTTACTGTTCTGGATTTCAATGTAAAGTCTGAAGAAGTGAAGTACATAAGGCTGGGAAATGAAATGAGAAGAAACAAAATCTACGATCTTAGACCTGCTATCTATCAAACTGATGAGAATGATCCTCAGTTGAGAGAAATCAAGGAAGCTATGCAGATAGAGCTTGAAAATGCTGAAAGAAGGTTGCTTATAGACTATCTTAGAACAATGCCTGATCTTCAAGAGATTAGAAATTAAAGTCTGTAAGAATTTTTCTTATTTTCTGTAGAATTTGTAAGTAATAGCTTAAACTCTGTTTGTATGTTAAACACTGTAAAATTTTGTATTTGTTTTGACATCATCATTTACTGTAAACTTGTACATTTTTGCTAATGGACAAGTTGGGGGAGATTGTTAGAAATGATTGATGAGAACAGTGTTTGGAAGCTATAGTGACAAAACAGAGTTTAGCTGGAAGCAGTCAGAGTTTAGTTAAACACTGACTGGAAGCGCAACAGAGGTTGTTAAACTCTGTAGCGGTATTGTCTGAAGAGTCAACAGTGTTTAAAGGTTGATGCAAGATAAGTATGGAAGCAATATCTTTGAAGATTGGAAAGCTGTCAAAGAGATTGAGTTGACTTGGAAGACTGGAGCAATCGTGATTGATATCAATTGTATAGCTTGATTATAGGAGAATCAGTTACTGATTGTACGAAGCTGTATGTTCTATAAATACAGTTAGGTTAACCCTAGAAGGGTAATCGAACATTGAGAAATTCATTGAATGTAACCTAAGCAGCTCTCTGTGATATTTACATCACTGAGAGAGGAATTGTTAATTCCAAACAGTTTTTAATTGTTAAACAGTGTGTTCTTGTTAAGTTACTCATACAGTATTTGATTGCTTATTGTGTATTCGACCTAACAGCTGAATTTTGGTGATATGCTTTGGGGATTAAGTTCTCATTTTAAGAGTGGTTCTCATTTGAGCACTTTGTATATATATATATATATATATATATAGGGTCTTACTCAGATAGAAACCAAATTAAAATAGAAATTAGAAACTAAACCATAATCTAATATTTAAAGCTAATCTAATGACCAAACTAGGGGATCCCAATACAAAAAGTTTATAATATTCTAGGCTCCATTCAGTTAAAAAAAAATAATAAAAATTATTGTTCACTGCTAACGTGCCTGTGACGTCAGCGTGAACAGTTTTTTTTTTTTTTTTTTTTTTGCTGGATGGAGCCAATAATTTAAAACACTTTTTGTGAAGATGCCCCTGGCGGGGCCATTAGAATAAATGAAATATAATTTATTTAGTGTTGGTTTCTAGTTTCTATTATAAGGGAGATTTCTATTTGATCACTAGCATATATATATATATATAGGGTTGGACTCCATAGCAAACACCTTATATAACAAACAATAAAGAACACCTCATATTTAATAGATCCATTGCCCCTGGCGGGGCCACCCAATACAAAAAGTTCTTATTTTTTTACCCTCTATCCATCCATCATCTCAAAAAAAAAAAAAATTTAAAAGTTACTGTTCATGATGATGACGTCATCAGTGACGTCATCATGAACAGTAATTTTTTTTTTTTTAAGTTTTTTTTTTGCTGGCTTGATAGAGGGTAAAAAAATAATAACTTTTTGTATTGGGTGCCCCTGGCGGGGCCAAAGGATCTAATAGATCTAAGGTGTTCTTTGTTGTTTGTTATATAAGAGTGTTCTGTATGGAGCAAAGGCATATATATATATATATATAGAGGGCTTCTCTATGGGGAACCAAATATTTGGGTAACTTAGTAACTCCATTAGACACCATAGATTATCATTAGAAATGAACGGACATGATTGATTAAAAAACTGATGATTGCAGATATCACGGGCAGTTACTCTTGCTGGAATGTATGACAAAAAACACACGCAAAATTGATAATCAATCATCCTACTTGAAGTACAGTACACACCTATCTTTAAAAAAAATACAGCACCCATGACAATACAGAACATACATGAATAATTATACAGAACATACAATTTAAAAATAAATATAACCACTGAACATAAAATAAAATAAGTATATATGCACATCAAAAAGTTTAAAAAAATAGCGCACAAATTTACAGAACACATTGAAAAACTTTTAAAAAATACAGAACACATGATTCACAAATTATATTTTAGAAAAATAAGTGACTTTTTAGTTGTATTTCATTGTGTTCTCTCATCATAATTTTTTATTTTATATTTAAAGTTGAGTTTATAGAATACAAATAACAAGTCATGTATTTATAAATTCTAAATTATATTATATCTAAATACAGAACATAAAAAAATTATAAAAATTGACAAGAAAATAAACTACATAATAAATAAAATAGAAAATAAAAAAGTTTTATATCCGTCACAGCATGTCAACTTGACGTTGTGCTCTGTCAAAAGAAAAGAACGTGGGTTTTCCATATTCCATCCAGCCATTCAATTATTTGTCATCTAAGGGTTTATATTTAGTTACCAAGTTACTCAATTTTTTAAGTTCCTAAATGAACCAAGACCTATATATATATATATATATATATATATATATATATATATATATATATATATATATATATATATATATATATATATATATATGGCTAGCGTTCAAATAGAAACTAAAGTTAGAATAGAAACTAGAAACCAACACTAAATAAATTATATTTCATTCATTCTAAATAAATTATATTTAATTCTAATGACCAAACTAAATAAGTTTGGTCATTAGATTAGCTTCAATTTTTTATTTGTTTTTAGTTTATAGTTTCTATTCTAATTTAGTTTATATTAGAACAATAACCTATATATATATAGTTGCACTCTAGGAAGAACATCTTATATAAAAAACAATAAAGAACAACATCATAATACTTTATTTTTCATAAAAAATGATTTGTTACGATAAAAATCACAAATTATAACAACAATTAAGCTTAACATATCAAATAACATAGAATCTCATCTAAATTTAAAAATCAAATGTTACATAGAATCCAGTATATAATCTGATAGGTCCCGAATGTGGATAAAAGAAGCTAGGAGGGGGGGGGGGTTTGAATAGCTTATTACCTTTTTAAAATTTGAGCTTGGCATTTTTAAATTTTCTTTCTCTTTTAAAATTAATTACTTATAAATAAGTAATGTAAAGTGCGGAAAATAAAAGAGAGAAATGAGACACAATCGATTTATCCTGGTTCACGATGCCGATTCCCCTAACGGATTCGAACACCCCTACTCCAGTCCCCGAGCTCCTCCCCGGACTCGGGATTTCGTCCACTATAAGTAAAACTCCTTATAGCAGGTGGAGAAACTTTTACAAAATTACAACTATATATTTATCTTGAAGCGTAACTCCCCGTTACCTTCTCAAAATATAAGCTACCACGCTCTATATATTTATCTTGGAGCGTAACTCCCCGCTACCTCCTTGATATGGGATAAAAGTAAGCCCTAAAGACACATTTAATGTGGCATTAATTAGACCCAGCATGGTCCAAACGTGGGGCCCACCAACAAGGTCCAAACCCTATTTTTAATATTAATTTCGTAATTAATATTATGGGTATTAAACAGCTCAGAAATAAGAGTCAAATAAGGATATTACTCCTGCCTGACTTAGCCTCCAAGACATCTACTTCAACATGGAAACAGACTCCTACAAGGAATGAGTCTAGAACCTTCCTCAAGGCGGTGGCTTGCCCACCAAGTATCCAAATCCTACCATAATTCTAAGGCTTCTCAGCCTATATAAAGGGCCTGACCCCTCATTCTCAGAACTACGTTTTGGCTTAATCCTCGTATAAGGACATGCAAGCCACTGCGTCCTAGGTGAGCTCTCGCCTCCATAGCCTCGAGGGCACCATCACCTAGAACTACGTCTTGGCTTAATCCTCGAATAAGGACATACAAGCCATTACGTCCTTGGTGTGCCCTCGTAGCCATAACCCCGAGGGCGAACACCAAGAACTACGTTAGCTTGATTCTCTAGCAATACAGAGATACGTAGGCATCTTGTGAGGACCGATCAGTCTCGAACGCAAGAACAACCATTAAAGCATGAAGCTCACGAACCCTGGTATTAATTATACAAACCCTAGCGCAATTTAACAACCTAGTTTTTATTCCACAACATTTGGCGCCGTCTGTGGGAAGAAGACATCAACCATGGTTCAAACACGAAGGACACCAACAATTACCGAGCCTCTGCCACTCAGTTCTGCACCGCCCACTACGGATCCGGTGTCCCCAATGACCGAGGCGATTGTTCAACATCAAGTTTCTCAATCTCTAGGGACAACTTCCCATGTTGAGAGTACGTTACCTTTGATCGTCCACACAAATAAAGGGACCAATCCTCTTCAAATGGTGATTTCTCCCTTGGTTGTCGACCCTAACAACCTCCCACATGGGGTCCAGATCCTTACTACGGATCTTCCCGTGAACACCAACCCAATGTATGGGCTGCCTAACTACCCTCCTACTCAAGGAGCTGGATCAAGTGGTCATGCCTTGCAGATCCGAGATTGAGAGTATCGTGACTACTCTGGTCCCTACACTGATGAGTCGTCCTCTGATGATGATGATCGTGATGAAGCCCCGAGGAGGTGACGTGCTAGCAGAGAACCTCGAAGGAGGCGTCAAACCATCCATGATGGACCCCCTTTGACAGCTGCTGAGTGAATCAAGGCTCATGAGGCCGAGATTTTAAGGATAAAAGAAGATATTGCTAGAGAACAAGCTAGGTTGGATCAGACTGAACCTCCTCCAACCTCAGGACCGATTCCCATCATAGACTTAGAAAGGTCTTCAAGAAGGCAGAGAATGACTGATGCCCCAACTGGAAGAACAACAAGGGTGGAAACCCCCAGGGGCAACCTCAAGGATCTGATGCCACTTGGAGATCCTGATGATCCTACACCCCCGTTTACCGAGGAGGTGATGAATGCTCACGTCTCCAGGAAGTTCAAGATGCCGACAATCAAGGCTTATGATGGAACGGGTGATCCCGCGAATCATGTTAGGATGTTCTCAAACGCACTGCTGTTGCAGCCCGCGAGTGACGCCTTGAAGTGTAGGGCGTTCCCTCAAACTCTATCGGGCATGGCTCAAAGATGGTATAGCCGCCTACCTGCGAATTCAATTGGCTCTTTTAAGGAGCTGAGCGCCGCATTTGTTAGCCAATTCATCAGCGGGAGAGTTCATGAAAAAAGCTCCGCATCTCTCATGTACGTGGTGCAAGAGAAGAATGAAAATTTAAGAGATTACCTCAAGAGGTTCACTAAGGAGACATTGAACATCACTGACTTGGAAAACAAGGTGGCCATGGTAGCCTTGGAACACGGAACCACTGATGAATTCTTTAAAAGGTCATTGGCAAAGCATCCTCCTCAAAACATGGCCGAACTCCAACAAAGGGCTGATAAGTACATCAAGGCTGAGGATAGCATGAAGAAAGAAGCCATGGGAGGTAATGGCAAAGGTAACAACGACTCCAAAAAGTGAAAGCAAGACCAGGAGTATGATGCTAGGGACAAGTATCCCCGAACTAGCGAGGACTCCGACTATGCCCCTAAGAAGAACCAAGGACCGAGGTTCACCGAGTATGCAAGGTTGAATACTCCTAGGAGTCGAATCTTGTTGGACATTGAGAAGGATAAGGATTTCTGATGGCCGAAGCCACTCAGGGGTGATCCCGCAAAGATAAACAAGAATCAGTATTGCAGATTCCACAGAGATGTGGGGCATGACACTGATGATTGCAAGCAACTCAAAGATGAGATCGAGTTTTTGATTCGTAGAGGAAAACTGAGCCACTTCACTAAGGGTGACAACCGTGGTAATCAGAGAAGAGAGTATGATCAGAGGGATGACGATCAAGATCGCAACCCACAGCCCCGAGGGCCAGTAATCAACATGATCTCAGGAGGCCCGACTGCGGCCGGCACAACAAGGAATTCACGGAAGGCTTATACTAGAGAAGTGATGCACATCGTGGGAGAGGCCCCGAAGCATGCAAAAACTGAAGTAGTGGTTGGTTTTGATGACTCAGACTTGGAAGGGGTGAAGTTCCCCCATGACGACCCCTTGGTCATAACTTTTGTGATTGGAAACTCAGAGGTGAAGCGAGTCTTGATAGACAATGGAGCTTCCGTTGACATTCTATTTCATGATGCATTTGTGAAGATGGGGTACAGTGATTCTCAGTTGACCCCCAATAACATGCCTATATATGGATTTAGTGGAGTAGAATCCAAAGTTGAAGGGACTATTCAGTTGCCTGTAACTATTGGACAGGAGCCCAAGGAGGCCACTCAGATGTTGAACTTCCTGGTAATCAAGGCGGTTTCAACGTACAACTCTATCCTCGGATGACTGGACTTCATGCATTCAAGGCTGTCGCCTCAACTTATCATATGAAGATCAAGTTCCCGACCAGGAATGGTGTTGGAGAACAGAAGGGCGACTAGAAGATGGCAAGAAGTTGTTATGTATCCGAATTGAGAGCTGATGGAGTCGGGGGCAGGTACTTCTGATTGAAGACATGGATGTCCGTAGTGATGATGAACACCGAGGGAAGCCGACAGAGGATTTGGTCCCCATACCTATAGAGCTGGGTGACCCTCAGAAAGTTACTTATATAGGAGCTTCACTGAAGAAACCCTTGAAGGGCAAGTTGACAACATTCTTACAAGAGAACAATGATGTGTTTGCTTGGACTGCAGCTAATATGCTAGGAATTGATCCCCAACTCATAACTCACAAGTTGAATGCTGATCCTAAACAGAAAACAATAGAACAGAAGAGGAGGAATTTTGCTCCTGAAAGGCAAGAGGCCATTAAGCAAGAAGTTGACAAGCTCTTGGAGGCTGGGTTTATTGAAGAGATTCAGTTTCCCGAATGGTTGGATAACCCTGTGATGGTCAAGAAAGCAAATGGGAAGTGGAGGATGTGTATAGACTTCACTGATTTGAATGACGCTTGTCCGAAGGATTGTTTTCCTCTGCCAAGGATTGATACGTTGATAGATGCCATAGCTGGACATGATATGCTGAGCTTCATGGATGGATTCGGTGGCTATAATCAGATTAAAATGCACAAGGATGACATCCCAAAAGGTATCTTTCATAACTGACTTTGGTCTTTTCTGTTATCTTGCCATGGCTTTTGGTCTAAAGAATGCAGGAGCTATTTACCTACGATTGGTGAATAAGATATTCGCCCATCTGATTGGAAAAACCATGGAGGTCTATGTTGGTCAAGAGCCTATTTACGGCAGACCACATTAAGCACCTTTGAGAGGCATTCGAAGTGCTGAGGCACCACAATATGATGTTGAATCCTGCCAAGTGTGCTTTTGGCATTGGATCAGGAAAGTTTCTGGGTCTGATGGTTTCAAAAAGAGGCAAAGAGGCCAATCCTGATAAGATCAAAGCAATTTTGGACATGGAACCATCCCGCTCTATACAAGATGTACAGAAGTTAACGGGCCGAGTTGCAACCCTAGGGACATTTATCTCCAAGTGTGGTGACAAATGCTTGCCTTTCTTTCAGGCATTGAAGAAGGTGAAAAATTTTGAGTGGACTTCTGAGAGCCAAGAAGCCTTTGAACAGCTAAAAAAGTACATGGTTGAAGCCCCGTTGTTGGCCAAACCTAGTCCTGGGGAGACTCTTTATCTATACTTGGCGGTATCTGAACAAGCAATGAGTGTCGTCCTCATTCGAGAAGAGAAAAAGGTTCAGAAACCCATTTACTACGTGAGCAAGGTGTTGCATGGGGCTGAGTTGAATTACTCTCCCATTGAGAAGTTTGCTTTGGCATTGATAACAGCCTCGAGGAAGCTACGACCGTACTTTCGGGCATACAAGATTGAGGTCCTGACAGACCAGCAGTTGAGGAACATGTTGCATAGCCCGAAGGCCAGTGGAAGGTTAATTAAGTGGGCGATCGAACTTGGAGAATTTGACATCGCATATAAGCCTCGAACAGCCGTAAAGGCTCAGGCATTGGCTGACTTCGTGATTGAATGTACAATTGGCAACCAAGAAGTCGGGGGGCAGGAGGTAGTACCCAACCAAGAAGGTGAGAATAAAGATGAAGAACTTGCACCTGATCTGAAGGAGTATTGGGTGCTCTATTTTGATGGAGCATCAAAAACAAAATCTAGTGGTACAGGTTTAGTCTTGCAAAGCCCCGATGGGTTCACAGTTGAGTATGCTTTAAAGTTGGACTTTCCGACAACCAACAACGAAGCTGAGTATGAAGCCTTGATAGCCGGGTTGGGCTTGGCCAGAATCATGAGGGTCAAGAATATCAAAGTTTGTGGGGATTCAAGACTAGTAGTATCTTAAGTGAATGGTGAATTTGAAGTCAAGGATGAAACTATGGCAAAGTATTTGAGAATTGTGAAAGCTGTTATGACTCGGTTTGATAAGTGCTATGAGGAGCACATTTCGAGAGAAGAAAACGTTAAGGTCGATGCCCAATCTAAGTTTATCTCTTCTGAGAATTATGCGGAAAGTTTTTACTTCCAGGTCCTGAAGACCCCACCATCAATTCGAAATTGGTAGCACCAGTTGATGTAAGCTGAATGATAGACCCTCTTAAAGCTCATCTTGGGACTGGTTGGCCCCATGATAATGCCTTGAAGGCACATAAACTGTTAGTGAGAGTGTTGAGATAAGAGGTCTTTTGTCATTCCATACTTAAAATCTTGAATCTCAAATCCCGACACAAAATTTTAGCCTTGATGGCCAAAAAGACTGTCAGCCTCCAATTGAGTTTGTCGTTTGAGTTTAAGGACTCGAATCAAGAGTCGTCAGTCAAGTTGAAACCTAAGCAAGGTTATATGAGCATAAGAAGAAGGTTGGAAACCTAGAATCAAGCTAAAGGGTTGAGAACCAACAAAGGTACACCAGGCCTGAGGTCAAGCGCTAAGGAGCAAGTGAACTACCTGAACGATCAACCGAGAAGGAAGACCTCCTCCATGAGAAACAAGGAGGAGGCAAGAACTAAAGAACTTTATGACAAGGATGAGAGTCAAGGGTTGATGATAACCTTAAGACCAAGGATTAACAAACAAGCTAATAAGAAAGGTTGATACCTCAGATTGGAAATTGAAAAATCAACTTGGGATCCTGGGTCTTTGATCCAGAACACCAACGTTGAACATGTGAACATCAACCTCGAATCCTAAGATGAGAAACACGAGATATTAGCCATGAAGGCCAAGATTAGCTATGAAGGCCAAACTTGAGGGCGTCATGAACCTCCAATCGAGATCCAAAGGTTGAAACTTCAAGTCAAAACAAAAGTCACGAATGACCAAATTAGTAGTTCAGCCTTGAGGTTTTGATATCAACGTACCAAAACTGATTTTCAATCCTGAGCCAACTAAGGACGACCAACCATCGTTAGCCAACCACCATTAGCCGACCATGGTCCGAGGGAGGTGTCAGCCGACCACGAATGGTCGACCATGGTCTGGGGGAGGCGTCAACCGACCTCGATTGGTTTTAGGTTCGGGTTCCATAGCTTTTCGGACCTCGATTGGTTTTAGGTCCTGGTTCCGTAGTTCCAACCACGAATGGCCGACCACAACACCCAAAGGGCTTCAGCCGACCACCATGAGCCGACCAAGGCACCCAAGGAGCCTCAGTCAACCATCAGCAGCCGAGCACGGCACCGAAGGAGCCTCGACCGACCACCGTCAGCTGACCACGGCACCCCAAGGAGCTTCAACCGACCTCCGTTGGCCGACCAGTTGCCAAGGGAGCCCTCAGCCGAGCAGCTGCTAGCCAAGTAGGAAGTAGCTGCCCAGGGAGCCCTTAGTCGAGCAGCTGTCAGCTGAGTAGCTACCCAAAGAGCCCCTAAGGTACCGTTTAATGTTGTTTAACATCGTTTAACATTGTTTAAACGTCGTTTAAGGCTTATTAGCACCGATTAGTGCCGTCAAGCACCGTTTAGTGCCGTCAAGCACCGTTTAGCGCCGTCTAGTGCCGTTTAGCACCGTCTAGTGCCGTTTAGCGCCCTTTAGTGCCGTTTAGCGCCGTTTAGTGCCGTTTAGCACCGTCTAATGCCGTTTAGCACCGTCTAGTGCCGTTTAGTGCCGTTTAGCACCGTTTAGTGCCGTTTAGCGCCGTTTTATGCCGTTCAATGCCGTTTAACATCGTTTAAACATCGTTAAGGCTGATTAATGCCGATTAGCATCGAATTAACATTGTCGTAAATGCGTCGGTCGCTCCACGCTTTACATCAGGACAATACTCGTGAAACACTAGTGTATAAAGATGAACCCTAACCCGAGTCTCGAAAAAGGCCGTTAAAACTTCAAGGAAAACCTGATCAGTTTTCCTAGAAGTTGGGGGGCAAATGATATGGGATAAAAGTAAGCCCTAAAGACACATTTAATGTGGCATTAATTAGACCCAACATGGTCCAAACGTGGGGCCCACCAACAAGGTCCAAACCCTATTTTTAATATTAATTTCGTAATTAATATTATGGGTATTAAACAGCTCAGCAATAAGAGTCAAATAAGGATATTACTCCTGCATGACTTAGCCTCCAAGACATCTACTTCAACATGGAAACAGACTCCTACAAGGAATGAGTCTAGAACCTTCCTCAAGGCGGTGGCTTGCCCACCAAGTATCCAAATCCTACCATAATTCTAAGGCTTCTCAGCCTATATGAAGGGCCTGACCCCTCATTCTCAGAACTACGTTTTGGCTTAATCCTCGTATAAGGACATGCAAGCCACTGCGTCCTAGATGAGCTCTCGCCTCCATAGCCTCGAGGGCACCATCACCTAGAACTACGTCTTGGCTTAATCCTCGAATAAGGACATACAAGCCATTACGTCCTTGGTGTGCCCTCGCAGCCATAGCCCCGAGGGCGAACACCAAGAACTACGTTAGCTTGATTCTCTAGCAATACAGAGATACGTAGGCATCTTGTGAGGACCGATCAGTCTCGAACGCAAGAACATCCATTAAAGCATGAAGCTCACGAACCCTGGTATTAATTACATACAAACCCTAGCGCAATTTAACAACCTAGTTTTTATTCCACAACACTCCTCAAAATATAGAGCAAACTACTAATTATTTATCTTGGAGTAACTCCCCGTTAACTCCTCAAAATAATTAGTAAACCACTAAAATATTTATCTTAGAGCGTAACTCCAAGTTACCTCTTCAAAATATTTTAGCAAACCCTACGTAGCCTTGATGCTACCTTTGTAGGTCTTGGATCTTAGGTCTTAGGTCTTGGGTCTTTCCTCCTCCTCACGGTGCGAAGACACCCATCTCCCCGTCGGCGTGTCTAAGACTTGAGTCTTAGAGCGAAGATCACCTCACTTCACTTCACCTCACTACAAAGATACAACAACAAGCTACAAACAATAGGTGAGAGATAAATATAATATAGACCGTGCAAAACTAGTATGTTACGGTACTAGCCACGGGGACGCTATTACGTGTTAAAACAATTGATTCATTATTAGTTAAAGTCGAGCGAGTCACGATGCCAATCGGACGAGCTACGGAACTTTATTGGTGTGTGCAAGAGTGCTTAATTATTCAACTCACAAGTGTGAGGACAAAATAGAAAATATCAACTCGCAAGTGCGAGGACCATTAAGAAAAACACTTAATTAATGTTAACGATTTGCGTAGTGCGGAAAATAGTAAATAACTGCACGGGATAAGTCACACGAGGGACTCGTCACACGAGCGGTGATGCAAGACAATAAATTAAACGTGCAACAATTATTCGTGAATGCAACACACACTACACACGCAATGTTAGATATTGATTCAAGTGATATCAGGATCTGGATTGTTACTGATCAAATACTGATGCTGACGTCATCAGTAATACAACGTCAGTATGAAGGTATCATCAGGATTAGAAGCTGGTCAGGATTTTGTGAAGATTCTCTTCAGACCAGTGATCAATGAAGATTGATATGTCGATTGCTAATTTTTAGGAAGACAGCTATCATACAAGATATGCATTCAGAGTAATATGTAATTGATTTAGAATATCTTGTGATTGATAGTGTAGCCGTGTATGTTATATAAACACAGTTTAGGTTTTACATAATTATAATTGCATACACGAGTTATATTGTACCCCAGCAGCTCTTAAGAACATAGGGATTTCTTAAGAGAGTTTGTAACAGTTTTATATCAGAATTAATAAAGCTGTTATTGATTCATACTTGTGTTATTTCTGTTTAAGTCGAAAATCTTCTACAATTGTTAATTACTGGGCAACAATTGGTATCAGAGCATACTGATTAATAGTAATTAGAAATGATCTTAAAATGTCGACAAGCAAGTACGAAAGCATTAAGATTCCCATTCTCAAGAAAACTGAGTATCCAACATGGAAGGTGAAGATGTTGATGTATCTGGAAGCTACACATCCTGACTATCTTGACAGGATCAATGATGGACCATTTCTTCCAACAAGATTAGTTGCAAGAACTGAGACTGTTGTTGAACACTATATCATCAAGGCAAAGAGTGAGTGGACTCCAGAAGAAAAGGCTCAAGTGCTCAAAGATGCAAAGGTAAAAAATATTTTGCATAACAGTCTTGATAATGTCATGTCAAATAGGGTAATAACATGCAAGACTGCAAAGGAAATTTGGGATACCTTGGAAACTCAATGCCAAGGTACTGAATCTATCAAAAGAAACAGAAGGGCTCTGTTGATTCAGGAGTATGAGCAGTTCGATGCTAAATCTGATGAAAGCCTTACTGATATGTATGATATATTTCTGACACTGCTGAACAATCTATCTTTAGTTGGCAAAGAGTATGATCCAGAGGATTCAAATACCAAGTTTTTAAGAGCTCTAACTGAAGAGTGGGATACTCAAGCTTCAATCATAAGGCATCAATTTGATCTGAAGATGATGTCTCTTGATGAAGTTTATGGGATGCTTAGAACCTATGATCTCGAGGTTCAACAAAGAAAGAATAAGAAAAATGTCAAGGCAAAATCTGTTGCTTTAAATGTTGAATCAAAATCAAAGGGAAAAGCTGAGGAGGTTTCTAGCAGAAAGAGTAGAGTTGTAGAGTCAATTCCTGATGACTCATCATCAGATACTGATGCTAAGTCTGATACTGATACTGATGATGACTCTACTGATTCTGATATGATGGAGATGGTTGCTATGATAGTCAAGGGCTTCAAGAAGATGAAGTTCAGAAAGGCTAGGAAGCAAGGTAAGTTCCAGAAGAAAACCTCAAATACTGATAAAGACAGGTACACGAAGAAAGAAGACAAAAACAGCAAATTTGACAAGTCAAAAGTCAGATGTTACAACTGTGATGGAATGGGTCACTTTGCAACTGAGTGCAAGAGGACCAAAACTAAAGCTCTCATCTCTTCAAGCAAGGATTGGATGGACTCATCATCTGACCCTGAAGAAGAGAAAGTGAATTATGCTTTGATGGCTAATACTGATGAGACTTCTGCTGCTGAAAATAAGGTATCTGAAACCTTGTTTGATTTTGATACGAATAATGTCTCTAAGTTAAGGTCATTTCTTAAGTCTCTGCATATCAGCTTTAGGAGTCAATCTCTTGAAAATACTAGAATAAAATCTCAAATGGCAGAGGTAACTAAAAGAAATGATCATTTAGAAGCTGAGTTAATTTTCTTGCAGGAAGTTCAAACGGAATGTGATAATGCTAAGCACATGAAACTTGAAATAGAGTTTAAATGTAATGAACTTGAAATGCAACTTAAGGATGCATATGAAAAACTCAGAACTTGCACACACTCTGGAACAAAAACTCATGAAATTATCTCAGATAAAAACTAGAAAGAGTGTCTAGGTTATAAGCCAGAGAATGAGAAAAAGAACAAGGAAAAAGTTGTTTCATCTAATCCAGGAAGAGTTGTTATTCATGACTCAACCAATTTAGAAAACCTATAGATATGTTACAGACAGAACAAAGACTAAATTAAATCCTGTGAATTATGTGTATCCAGAGAATCCCAAATCAATTACTGAAGAGGGATCCACTTCTGCACAAAATTCGAAATTAAAGTCTGTCCAAAACATGAATGTAGGTCTTTTGTCAAAGAAACAACTGGGAGATAGAATTTGTGAAGTTACAGATAAAAAGAGAGTTCCTACTGCTAAAAGAAACAGGAATGGTAAAGTTGGAATAAACAAAGAGAATAATTATAAGTATAATTTAAATGCACCAAGAAAGACATGTTTTAATTGTGGTAACTCTAATCATCTTGCTATTGACTGCAGGAGGAGTAAGAAGAAGACTATTGTAATTCCTAAGTCTGACATTAGGAATAGGACAATATTTTATAAACCACAAAATCCTTGTTTTCATTGTGGTAGTAAATGGCATTCTATTTATATGTGTGAAGAATATCATAATTTGTACTACAATCTGTATGAACCATTGCCAAAGTTCAATAAAAGTGCAAATTCTGTTAAAACAAAGAATGGGAATTTTAAGCATGCATCTGTTAACTCTGATGAAAACAAAATAAATTCTAAAGGAGGTAATCCTAAAGAAAATATTTTTGTTAAGAAAACTTCTGCTGCTAAAAATGTTAAATTGCATGCTAAAAGAACCCAATAAGTGTGGGTTCTTAAAAATTCTAACTGAGTTATTTGTGATTCTGATTGCAGGGTTAAAAGAAAAATGTGTTAGTCATGGACAGTGGATGCTCCGTGCACATGACAGGAAAAAAATCCCTGCTATCAGAATTTGAGGAGAGAGCTGGCCCAACTGTGTCTTATGGAGATAGCAACATTGGACAAACTTTGGGATATGGCAATATAATCATTGGGAATGTCATCATTGAAAAAGTAGCTCTGGTGAAGGGACTCAAACACAACCTTCTGAGTGTTAGTCAAATCACAGACAGAGGTTATCATGTCAACTTCTATGATACTCACTTTGAAGTGATTAGCAAGGCATCATGAAAAGTTGCTCTAACTGGTCAAAGGCATGGTAACATTTATGAAGCCAACATCTACACTGATACTGATGAACCCACTACATGTCTCATCAGTAAAGCATCAGTAGATGAAAGTTGGAATTGGCACAAGAAGTTTTCTCATCTCAATTTCAACAATATAAATGAGTTGGTAAAGAAAGACTTAGTAAGAGGATTACCAAAAGTACTGTATACTCCAGATGGACTTTGTGATGCTTGTCAGAAGGCTAAACAAAGAAGGACATCTTTTAAGAGTAAGACAGAATCCTCAATTGATGAACCATATCACATGCTTCATCTTGACTTATTTGGACCAATCAATATAATGTCCACCAGCAAGAAGAGGTACACTCTAGTTATTGTTGATGAATATACTAGATATACCTGGGTGTATTTTCTACATAGAAAAGATGAAACGACTGAAATACTACTGGACCATGTAAGACTGGAACAAAGTATAAAGTCAAGATTTTAAGAAGTGATAATGGAACTGAATTCAAGAATTCAGCAATGAAAAAGTTCTGCAAATACAAAGGAATAGTTCAACAATTCTCTGCTCCAGGCACACCCCAGCAAAATGGAATGGTTGAAAGAAAGAACATAACTCTTATTGAAGCTGGTAGAACTATGTTGGAGGAAGAAAAACTACCTACATATTTCTGGGCAGAAGCAGTCAACACAGCATGCTACACTCAGAACATTACACTGATCAACAGACATGGTGTAACTCCTTATCAGATGATCAAGGAAAAGAAGCCAAGTCTGAAGCATTTGCATGTATTTGGCCGTAAGTGCTTTGTTCTAAGACATCATCCTGAACAGCTTGGAAAATTTGAGACTAAAGCTGATGAGGGCATCTTTATTGGCTATCCATCATCAAGAGCCTTTAAAGTCTACAATCTAAGAACAAAGACAGTCATGGAGTCTATAAATGTATCTTTCGATGATAAGAAGATTACGGGAATTGCTAAAGACTTACATGATAGCTTGATTTTTGCAAATGAAGCTTCCAAGAATTCTGATGAAATCTTGTCAGATACTGATAATTCATCAAATCCTGACGATCCAGTTATTACTGATGAAACACAGATTATTGATGGGAATGCAAATGTTGAGCGGGAGCAACAACAAGAGACCATCAACACTGAATCAAATCAAACATCAGGAGGAGATTCATCAGAAACAGATTCAAGTGACAATTCTGACAGCAGATCAGAAACAGATAGCAATATCTCAGGGGGAGCTTCTAGCAACACTAGTTCTTTTGAAGATAACACCAATCCAGGGGGATCATTAAATTCAAGGAATAATCTACCACCAGCAAGGAAATGGACTAAAAGCCATACTCCTGATTTAATTATTGGGAATCCTGAAGTAGGTGTTAGAACCAGAAGTGCAACTCAAAATGAATGTCTTTATTATAGCTTTCTGTCAAAGGAGGAACCTAAGAAAGTTGAAGATGCACTCAAGGATGCTAATTGGGTTATGGCTATGAAAGAAAAACTAAATGAGTTTGAAAGAAATGAAGTCTGGAAACTAGTACCAAGGCCAAAAGGAAGGTCAATTGTAGGTACGAAGTGGGTGTTCAGAAACAAGATAGATTCAGATGACACCATTATTAGAAATAAAGCAAGACTAGTTGCAAAGGGATATTCTCAACAGGAAGGAATAGACTATGATGAGACATTTGCTCCTGTTGCAAGATTGGAAGCTATCAGAATCTTTCTGGCATATGCAGCCCATAAGAAATTTAAAGTTTTCCAGATGGATGTGAAAAGTGCTTTTCTCACTGGAGAATTAGAAGAGGAAGTCTATGTTGAACAACCTCCTGGCTTCGTTGATTCAAAACATCCAGATTATGTCTACAGAATGGATAAAGCACTTTATGGACTAAAGCAAGCTCCAAGAGCCTGGTATGAAACATTGGCTCAATTCTTACTGGAAAGTGGATTCAAAAGAGGTACAATTGATAAAACCTTATTTTATTTGAATCATGGTAAGGATTTGCTGTTAGTTCAAATTTATGTTGACGATATCATTTTTGGGTCAACTAACTCCAAATTATGTGAGAAGTTTTCAAAGCTAATGCAGTCTAGATATCAAATGAGCATGATGGGAGAGATGAGCTATTTCTTAGGTCTGCAAGTTAAACAGACTGATGATGGGATTTTTATCAATCAGTCAAAATACACAAAGAACCTCTTGAAGAAGTTTAACATGCAAGACAGCTCTACTGCATCAACTCCCATAGCTACAGCTACCAAGCTTGATCCTCATCAAGGTACTGAGGTAGATGTAACCGATTACAGAGGTATGATTGGCTCACTTTTGTATCTAACTGCTAGTAGACCAAATATCATGTATGCAACCTTTCTATGTGCAAGATTTCAGGCAAATCCCAGAGAGCCACATCTCATAGCAGTCAAAAGGATTTTCAGATACTTAAAAGGCACACCATCTCTTTGCCTTTGGTATGCTAGAGAATCTGATTTTAATTTATGTGGTTATTCAGATGCTGATTTTGCAGGCTGCAAAATAGACAGAAAAAGTACTTCGGGCAGTTGTCAGTTTCTTAGAGGAAGACTTGTTTCTTGGTTTAGTAAAAAGCAAAAGTCTATCTCTACATCAACTGCAGAAGCTGAGTACATTGCTGCTGGAAGCTGTTGTGCTCAGATTATGTGGATGAGAAATCAGCTAATGGACTATGGTTTGTCATATTCAAAAATACCTATTTATTGTGATAACCAAAGTGCTATTGCTATGACAGGAAATCCAGTACATCATTCTCTTACTAAGCATATCAGTATCAGATATCATTTTATAAGAGAGTAAGTGATGGAAGGGACAATTGAGTTACACTTTGTTCCTACTGATCAACAGCTAGCTGATATATTCACCAAGCCACTTCCTGAAGCTACGTTTACAAAGTTGGTGAATGAACTGGGAATGGTAAACTATGATAGTTTCTGAGAACAGAGAAAGTTCAAATACTGATACTCATCGAATCCTGATGCATTTCGAATCCTGATAAAAAGTCAATCCTGACTTCAGTCAAACATTGAATATTGATGCAACATCTCACTTATCAGTAATGTATTTTAGTACTTTTTTTATTGCTCTGTTTTCCTGATATACTTGTGACTATTGAACTTGTTAATAAGGTGATTACTTTAATTAGTTTTCATGTTTATTTCTTTGATTTAATTATTTGAAGAACAAGTTCAATGCAGAAAACAATGAATAAGATTAGAGAAACAAAATTTTTCATTGATAATAAGTAAGAAATTACATTCATAGATTACATCTTTTTGTTCTCTATCTACTAATCTATTCAACAGGGAAATAAAGTCCAAACCACTCCATTGTTAACAGCCATCCCAGATTCCATCTTTTCCACTTTGTTTGGGTGGAAATTGAAAGGGATAAGGTTATTTTTGGTGACATATTCATTAACAATGGTTGGAGGTGTTGGATGAGGATGCCTTAGAGGAAAGCCATGCTAATGTTGCCTGGAGAGCAACATCGATATCAATCACTTTTGCAGGTCTTTCTTTGTTGATTTCTTCAAGACCAGCATCCATCTGCAACCACAAAGTCTCAAGTTGTCTTTCCCAGTTGAAAGCATCAAACTCTTCATGAGTGTAACTGAAGATATCTCTCTTCTCGACGAGATGGAGATTCTTTTCTTTGATGTGAGGTTCGACATCTCTTTTGCTAAGATATTTTATGTGATGTTGATAACAAAATAGTTTTCCTAGAAGTTGGGGGGCAAATGATATGGGATAAAAGTAAGCCCTAAAGACACATTTAATGTGGCATTAATTAGACCCAACATGGTCCAAACGTGGGGCCCACCAACAAGGTCCAAACCCTATTTTTAATATTAATTTCGTAATTAATATTATGGGTATTAAACAGCTCAGCAATAAGAGTCAAATATGGATATTACTCCTGCATGACTTAGCCTCCAAGACATCTACTTCAACATGGAAACAGACTCCTACAAGGAATGAGTCTAGAACCTTCCTCAAGGCGGTGGCTTGCCCACCAAGTATCCAAATCCTACCATAATTCTAAGGCTTCTCAGCCTATATGAAGGGCCTGACCCCTCATTCTCAGAACTACGTTTTGGCTTAATCCTCGTATAAGGACATGCAAGCCACTGCGTCCTAGATGAGCTCTCGCCTCCATAGCCTCGAGGGCACCATCACCTAGAACTACGTCTTGG
This sequence comes from Kitagawia praeruptora, assembly GCA_037693485.1. Taxonomy (NCBI): domain Eukaryota; kingdom Viridiplantae; phylum Streptophyta; class Magnoliopsida; order Apiales; family Apiaceae; genus Kitagawia; species Kitagawia praeruptora. The sequence goes on from CM075352.1 coordinate 121,451,953, forward strand.
CTTAATCCTCGAATAAGGACATACAAGCCATTACGTCCTTGGTGTGCCCTCGCAGCCATAGCCCCGAGGGCGAACACCAAGAACTACGTTAGCTTGATTCTCTAGCAATACAGAGATACGTAGGCATCTTGTGAGGACCGATCAGTCTCGAACGCAAGAACATCCATTAAAGCATGAAGCTCACGAACCCTGGTATTAATTACATACAAACCCTAGCGCAATTTAACAACCTAGTTTTTATTCCACAACACTCCTCAAAATATAGAGCAAACTACTAATTATTTATCTTGGAGTAACTCCCCGTTAACTCCTCAAAATAATTAGTAAACCACTAAAATATTTATCTTAGAGCGTAACTCCAAGTTACCTCTTCAAAATATTTTAGCAAACCCTACGTAGCCTTGATGCTACCTTTGTAGGTCTTGGATCTTAGGTCTTGGGTCTTTCCTCCTCCTCACGGTGCGAAGACACCCATCTCCCCGTCGGCGTGTCTAAGACTTGAGTCTTAGAGCGAAGATCACCTCACTTCACTTCACCTCACTACAAAGATACAACAACAAGCTACAAACAAACAATAGGTGAGAGATAAATATAATATAGACCGTGCAAAACTAGTATGTTACGGTACTAGCCACGGGGACGCTATTACGTGTTAAAACAATTGATTCATTATTAGTTAAAGTCGAGCGAGTCACGATGCCAATCGGACGAGCTACGGAACTTTATTGGTGTGTGCAAGAGTGCTTAATTATTCAACTCACAAGTGTGAGGACAAAATAGAAAATATCAACTCGCAAGTGCGAGGACCATTAAGAAAAACACTTAATTAATGTTAACGATTTGCGTAGTGCGGAAAATAGTAAATAACTGCACGGGATAAGTCACACGAGGGACTCGTCACACGAGCGGTGATGCAAGACAATAAATTAAACGTGCAACAATTATTCGTGAATGCAACACACACTACACACGCAATGTTAGATATTGATTCAAGTGATATCAGGATCTGGATTGTTACTGATCAAATACTGATGCTGACGTCATCAGTAATACAACGTCAGTATGAAGGTATCATCAGGATTAGAAGCTGGTAAGGATTTTGTGAAGATTCTCTTTAGACCAGTGATCAATGAAGATTGATATGTCGGTTGCTAATTTTTAGGAAGACAGCTATCATACAAGATATGCATTCAGAGTAATATGTAATTGATTTAGAATATCTTGTGATTGATAGTGTAGCCGTGTATGTTATATAAACACAGTTTAGGTTTTACATAATTATAATTGAATACACGAGTTATATTGTACCCCAGCAGCTCTTAAGAACATAGGGATTTCTTAAGAGAGTTTGTAACAGTTTTATATCAGAATTAATAAAGCTGTTATTGATTCATACTTGTGTTATTTCTGTTTAAGTCGAAAATCTTCTACAATTGTTAATTACTGGGCAACAATTGGTATCAGAGCATACTGATTAATAGTAATTAGAAATGATCTTAAAATGTCGACAAGAAAGTACGAAAGCATTAAGATTCCCATTCTCAAGAAAACTGAGTATCCAACATGGAAGGTGAAGATGTTGATGTATCTGGAAGCTACACATCCTGACTATCTTGACAGGATCAATGATGGACCATTTCTTCCAACAAGATTAGTTGCAAGAACTGAGACTGTTGTTGAACACTATATCATCAAGGCAAAGAGTGAGTGGACTCCAGAAGAAAAGGCTCAAGTGCTCAAAGATGCAAAGGTAAAAAATATTTTGCATAACAGTCTTGATAATGTCATGTCAAATAGGGTAATAGCATGCAAGACTGCAACGGAAATTTGGGATACCTTGGAAACTCAATGCCAAGGTACTGAATCTATCAAAAGAAACAGAAGGGCTCTGTTGATTCAGGAGTATGAGCAGTTCGATGCTAAATCTGATGAAAGCCTTACTGATATGTATGATATATTTCTGACACTGCTGAACAATCTATCTTTAGTTGGCAAAGAGTATGATCCAGAGGATTCAAATACCAAGTTTTTAAGAGCTCTAACTGAGGAGTGGGATACTCAAGCTTCAATCATAAGGCATCAATTTGATCTGAAGATGATGTCTCTTGATGAAGTTTATGGGATGCTTAGAACCTATGATCTCGAGGTTCAACAAAGAAAGAATAAGAAAAATGTCAAGGCAAAATCTGTTGCTTTAAATGTTGAATCAAAATCAAAGGGAAAAGCTGAGGAGGTTTCTAGCAGAAAGAGTAGAGTTGTAGAGTCAATTCCTGATGACTCATCATCAGATACTGATGCTAAGTCTGATACTGATACTGATGATGACTCTACTGATTCTGATATGATGGAGATGGTTGCTATGATAGTCAAGGGCTTCAAGAAGATGAAGTTCAGAAAGGCTAGGAAGCAAGGTAAGTTCCAGAAGAAAACCTCAAATACTGATAAAGACAGGTACACGAAGAAAGAAGACAAAAACAGCAAATTTGACAAGTCAAAAGTCAGATGTTACAACTGTGATGGAATGGGTCACTTTGCAACTGAGTGCAAGAGGACCAAAACTAAAGCTCTCATCTCTTCAAGCAAGGATTGGATGGACTCATCATCTGACCCTGAAGAAGAGAAAGTGAATTATGCTTTGATGGCTAATACTGATGAGACTTCTGCTGCTGAAAATAAGGTATCTGAAACCTTGTTTGATTTTGATACGAATAATGTCTCTAAGTTAAGGTCATTTCTTAAGTCTCTGCATATCAGCTTTAGGAGTCAATCTCTTGAAAATACTAGAATAAAATCTCAAATGGCAGAGGTAACTAAAAGAAATGATCATTTAGAAGCTGAGTTAATTTTCTTGCAGGAAGTTCAAACGGAATGTGATAATGCTAAGCACATGAAACTTGAAATAGAGTTTAAATGTAATGAACTTGAAATGCAACTTAAGGATGCATATGAAAAACTCAGAACTTGCACACACTCTGGAACAAAAACTCATGAAATTATCTCAGATAAAAACTAGAAAGAGTGTCTAGGTTATAAGCCAGAGAATGAGAAAAAGAACAAGGAAAAAGTTGTTTCATCTAATCCAGGAAGAGTTGTTATTAATGACTCAACCAATTTAGAAAACCTATAGATATGTTACAGACAGAACAAAGACTAAATTAAAGCCTGTGAATTATGTGTATCCAGAGAATCCCAAATCAATTACTGAAGAGGGATCCACTTCTGCACAAAATTCGAAATTAAAGTCTGTCCAAAACATGAATGTAGGTCTTTTGTCAAAGAAACAACTGGGAGATAGAATTTGTGAAGTTACAGATAAAAAGAGAGTTCCTACTGCTAAAAGAAACAGGAATGGTAAAGTTGGAATAAACAAAGAGAATAATTATAAGTATAATTTAAATGCACCAAGAAAGACATGTTTTAATTGTGGTAACTCTAATCATCTTGCTATTGACTGCAGGAGGAGTAAGAAGAAGACTATTGTAATTCCTAAGTCTGACATTAGGAATAGGACAATATTTTATAAACCACAAAATCCTTGTTTTCATTGTGGTAGTAAATGGCATTCTATTTATATGTGTGAAGAATATCATAATTTGTACTACAATCTGTATGAACCATTGCCAAAGTTCAATAAAAGTGCAAATTCTGTTAAAACAAAGAATGAGAATTTTAAGCATGCATCTGTTAACTCTGATGAAAACAAAATAAATTCTAAAGGAGGTAATCCTAAAGAAAATATTTTTGTTAAGAAAACTTCTGCTGCTAAAAATGTTAAAATGCATGCTAAAAGAACCCAATAAGTGTGGGTTCTTAAAAATTCTAACTGAGTTATTTGTGATTCTGATTGCAGGGTTAAAAGAAAAATGTGTTAGTCATGGACAGTGGATGCTCCGTGCACATGACAGGAAAAAAATCCCTGCTATCAGAATTTGAGGAGAGAGCTGGCCCAACTGTGTCTTATGGAGATAGCAACATTGGACAAACTTTGGGATATGGCAATATAATCATTGGGAATGTCATCATTGAAAAAGTAGCTCTGGTGAAGGGACTCAAACACAACCTTCTGAGTGTTAGTCAAATCACAGACAGAGGTTATCATGTCAACTTCTATGATACTCACTTTGAAGTGATTAACAAGGCATCATGAAAAGTTGCTCTAACTGGTCAAAGGCATGGTAACATTTATGAAGCCAACATCTACACTGATACTGATGAACCCACTACATGTCTCATCAGTAAAGCATCAGTAGATGAAAGTTGGAATTGGCACAAGAAGTTTTCTCATCTCAATTTCAACAATATAAATGAGTTGGTAAAGAAAGACTTAGTAAGAGGATTACCAAAAGTACTGTATACTCCAGATGGACTTTGTGATGCTTGTCAGAAGGCTAAACAAAGAAGGACATCTTTTAAGAGTAAGACAGAATCCTCAATTGATGAACCATATCACATGCTTCATCTTGACTTATTTGGACCAATCAATATAATGTCCACCAGCAAGAAGAGGTACACTCTAGTTATTGTTGATGAATATACTAGATATACCTGGGTGTATTTTCTACATAGAAAAGATGAAACGACTGAAATACTACTGGACCATGTAAGACTCATTAAGACTGGAACAAAGTATAAAGTCAAGATTTTAAGAAGTGATAATGGAACTGAATTCAAGAATTCAGCAATGAAAAAGTTCTGCAAATACAAAGGAATAGTTCAACAATTCTCTGCTCCAGGCACACCCCAGCAAAATGGAATGGTTGAAAGAAAGAACATAACTCTTATTGAAGCTGGTAGAACTATGTTGGAGGAAGAAAAACTACCTACATATTTCTGGGCAGAAGCAGTCAACACAGCATGCTACACTCAGAACATTACACTGATCAACAGACATGGTGTAACTCCTTATCAGATGATCAAGGAAAAGAAGCCAAGTCTGAAGCATTTGCATGTATTTGGCCGTAAGTGCTTTGTTCTAAGACATCATCCTGAACAGCTTGGAAAATTTGAGACTAAAGCTGATGAGGGCATCTTTATTGGCTATCCATCATCAAGAGCCTTTAAAGTCTACAATCTAAGAACAAAGACAGTCATGGAGTCTATAAATGTATCTTTCGATGATAAGAAGATTACGGGAATTACTAAAGACTTACATGATAGCTTGATTTTTGCAAATGAAGCTTCCAAGAATTCTGATGAAATCTTGTCAGATACTGATAATTCATCAAATCCTGACGATCCAGTTATTACTGATGAAACACAGATTATTGATGGGAATGCAAATGTTGAGCGGGAGCAACAACAAGAGACCATCAACACTGAATCAAATCAAACATCAGGAGGAGATTCATCAGAAACAGATTCAAGTGACAATTCTGACAGCAGATCAGAAATAGATAGCAATATCTCAGGGGGAGCTTCTAGCAACACTAGTTCTTTTGAAGATAACACCAATCCAGGGGGAGCATTAAATTCAAGGAATAATCTACCACCAGCAAGGAAATGGACTAAAAGCCATACTCCTGATTTAATTATTGGGAATCCTGAAGTAGGTGTTAGAACCAGAAGTGCAACTCAAAATGAATGTCTTTATTATAGCTTTCTGTCAAAGGAGGAACCTAAGAAAGTTGAAGATGCACTCAAGGATGCTAATTGGGTTATGGCTATGAAAGAAAAACTAAATGAGTTTGAAAGAAATGAAGTCTGGAAACTAGTACCAAGGCCAAAAGGAAGGTCAATTGTAGGTACGAAGTGGGTGTTCAGAAACAAGATAGATTCAGATGACACCATTATTAGAAATAAAGCAAGACTAGTTGCAAAGGGATATTCTCAACAGGAAGGAATAGACTATGATGAGACATTTGCTCCTGTTGCAAGATTGGAAGCTATCAGAATCTTTCTGGCATATGCAGCCCATAAGAAATTTAAAGTTTTCCAGATGGATGTGAAAAGTGCTTTTCTCACTGGAGAATTAGAAGAGGAAGTCTATGTTGAACAACCTCCTGGCTTCGTTGATTCAAAACATCCAGATTATGTCTACAGAATGGATAAAGCACTTTATGGACTAAAGCAAGCTCCAAGAGCCTGGTATGAAACATTGGCTCAATTCTTACTGGAAAGTGGATTCAAAAGAGGTACAATTGATAAAACCTTATTTTATTTGAATCATGGTAAGGATTTGCTGTTAGTTCAAATTTATGTTGACGATATCATTTTTGGGTCAACTAACTCCAAATTATGTGAGAAGTTTTCAAAGCTAATGCAGTCTAGATATCAAATGAGCATGATGGGAGAGATGAGCTATTTCTTAGGTCTGCAAGTTAAACAGACTGATGATGGGATTTTTATCAATCAGTCAAAATACACAAAGAACCTCTTGAAGAAGTTTAACATGCAAGACAGCTCTACTGCATCAACTCCCATAGCTACAGCTACCAAGCTTGATCCTCATCAAGGTACTGAGGTAGATGTAACCGATTACAGAGGTATGATTGGCTCACTTTTGTATCTAACTGCTAGTAGACCAAATATCATGTATGCAACCTTTCTATGTGCAAGATTTCAGGCAAATCCCAGAGAGCCACATCTCATAGCAGTCAAAAGGATTTTCAGATACTTAAAAGGCACACCATCTCTTTGCCTTTGGTATGCTAGAGAATCTGATTTTAATTTATGTGGTTATTCAGATGCTGATTTTGCAGGCTGCAAAATAGACAGAAAAAGTACTTCAGGCAGTTGTCAGTTTCTTAGAGGAAGACTTGTTTCTTGGTTTAGTAAAAAGCAAAAGTCTATCTCTACATCAACTGCAGAAGCTGAGTACATTGCTGCTGGAAGCTGTTGTGCTCAGATTATGTGGATGAGAAATCAGCTAATGGACTATGGTTTGTCATATTCAAAAATACCTATTTATTGTGATAACCAAAGTGCTATTGCTATGACAGGAAATCCAGTACATCATTCTCTTACTAAGCATATCAGTATCAGATATCATTTTATAAGAGAGTAAGTGATGGAAGGGACAATTGAGTTACACTTTGTTCCTACTGATCAACAGCTAGCTGATATATTCACCAAGCCACTTCCTGAAGCTACGTTTACAAAGTTGGTGAATGAACTGGGAATGGTAAACTATGATAGTTTCTGAGAACAGAGAAAGTTCAAATACTGATACTCATCGAATCCTGATGCATTTCGAATCCTGATGAAAAGTCAATCCTGACTTCAGTCAAACATTGAATATTGATGCAACATCTCACTTATCAGTAATGTATTTTAGTACTTTTTTTATTGCTCTGTTTTCCTGATATACTTGTGACTATTGAACTTGTTAATAAGGTGATTACTTTAATTAGTTTTCATGTTTATTTCTTTGATTTAATTATTTGAAGAACAAGTTCAATGCAGAAAACAATGAATAAGATTAGAGAAACAAAATTTTTCATTGATAATAAGTAAGAAATTACATTCATAGATTACATCTTTTTGTTCTCTATCTACTAATCTATTCAACAGGGAAATAAAGTCCAAACCACTCCATTGTTAACAGCCATCCCAGATTCCATCTTTTCCACTTTGTTTGGATGGAAATTGAAAGGGATAAGGTTATTTTTGGTGACATATTCATTAACAATGGTTGGAGGTGTTGGATGAGGATGCCTTAGAGGAAAGCCATGCTAATGTTGCCTGGAGAGCAACATCGATATCAATCACTTTTGCAGGTCTTTCTTTGTTGATTTCTTCAAGACCAGCATCCATCTGCAACCACAAAGTCTCAAGTTGTCTTTCCCAGTTGAAAGCATCAAACTCTTCATGAGTGTAACTGAAGATATCTCTCTTCTCGACGAGATGGAGATTCTTTTCTTTGATGTGAGGTTCGACATCTCTTTTGCTAAGATATTTTATGAGAAGAGCTTTTGGTTTACAGGAGAGAAGAAGGGGTAAAAAGATAGTGGACAAGTCTCTAGACGTTAAATAGAGAAAGGAGTGGAACGAGAATATGAAACGCTTCATATTCTGGTGTTGGTACCAGGTATTTTTAGATTGTGATGTTTTAATTTCTTTAATTAAAACAAATTACCAAGTTTTTTTCTTTTCACAATCTTATTTCTCGAGAACTACGGGCGCGTGTGTTGTACTTATGTAAGTATATACTTACAATTTGGAAATCGTGTCGCGTGCAGTTATCACCACTCTTACACGTAATTTGGTCCATTAATTATGTGTGCACGAGTCGATTACTGACACCTGTCCTTGAGATATCATTAGTTATGTATAAAATCAATTTAGTTTTCTAAATTGATTCTTTTATTCTCAAAGTATCACTATTGTATCGTCTTTTCTACTTTGTGCAAACATAAACCCTAACTGCTAAAGAATACAAAATCTCTTCTTTCAACCACAATGGAGAATCAATTGTTTGCAAATAGTAAAGTTGTCGTCAATGGTGTTACTTTTTCACCTAATAATTTTGTTGCTATTCTTGATCATCAGGACTTGACGAATGATTTTCATATCATTCAAGATTTCTTGGCCTCAAGTCCAATTAACTATGCATTAACACAACCCTCCAAAGTTTCTTTTAAGAGTGTTATGCAGGTATGGTCAACAGCAGTTTTTGGTGAAGTTATGACAACAAAGAATCCGTACATGTCCTTTGAGTACAATGGTACTACTTATAAAGTGACTCCAGAGGTGATAGAGAAAGCTCTTCAACTACCATCTCTTAATGGCAAACAGGCAGAAAGTGTTTCTGATGCTACACTTCTTGATTTTGCAAAGAGTCTTGGAATCAAAGGACAACCAATGAAGTTTGGGGATTTATACAGAACAAAGCTTAAGAAGGAATGGAATTTCTTCTTTGATACTATCAGTCGCTGTTTTCTGAATAAAGTCTCTAACTTTGATGCATTGCCTTCAGCTTCAGTTGAAATTGGGTACTCTCTAATCCACTAAACTCCTTTTGATTATGGATTATTTCTTTTAAAAGCCTTTAATGCTAGAAAAATAGAAAAGTGTGGATATGTCTGTTTTATTAGATTCTTTCAATTGATATTCTCATATTTATGTCCCAATGTTGAATTTGAAAATGATGATAAATTGCCTATCTTTAAGATTTCTGAAAACAATATCAAATCCTTTGAGAAATCTGATAAGGTAAATAACTTGGAAGGCAATCCTATTATTCCTAATAAAGTCAGGCTTCTTTTGACAAAGAGAATGCCAACTTATTATGGATCTATCACAGATGGTCTTGGACCTATTCCAAGTGCTATGAGACAGGAAATTACCCATCCTGTCTCTGACCAAAGCACACAACCCAAACACTCTACCAAACAGTCATTCACCTCTTGTGTCTCACAAAAGGTATCAGTTGTAAAATCAAAGAAATTAGCTGGATCTGATGTGTTTGGAAGACAATCAGGATCAAAGAATTTCTCCACTCCAACCCACTCTCAAAAGAAGTCACAAGGGGGTGAACAAGGGGTCTTGGCTAAGGAGAAATCTGTGCTTAAAGTTGATCAATCTTTGATTGATATAGGGGTGTATAAGGAAACAGGAGAGAAGAGGAAATTCAGTTAGATAAATGATTTTGAGTCTGATTATGATTCTGATGATGACAAATAGCCTGTTTGGCTAACACTCCCTAAAGGAGTTTTGAATTTTAAGTAGGAAACGTCTGTTTGGCAAAGCCGGCTTAAAGCCCGCTTTAAATTAAAAAACTGCTTTAAGTCATAAGTTCCATTTAGGTACTTTTGACTTATGACCTATAACTTATGGAGTTTTTTTTTTCTTTTTTCACAATTCTTGTAAAGTTTAAATATTATGAATTTTAAATTTTTTTTAAGTCAAATTTCACTTTTAAGTCAAAATTATTAAACTCCCATTTAACTTTAAGTAAAATTACCCAAACACTTTCATTCAACTTAAAGTAAACAACTTCACTTTCTCCTTTAAATTAAAAATACCTCTATTTAGTCAAAAGTAACTTATTTTAAGAAATCCCAAACACCCTCAAAGTGCCTTTGTCAGTTTCTTTGAAGAAAAAGGAAGTTACTGCTATTGTTCCTAAAGAAATGGCTATTTCTGAAAAGCCAAAGAAGAGAAGGAGATTACTTAAAAAGAGCCAATACTTCATTTCTCTAGAGATATAGAATCTTGATGATGATATAGAGAATATTCTGAATTCGGTTGTATCATCAGTTCCTGACTCAACTACAAATCCTGATATCTCTACTCCTGATACTTCACCTGTAAATACTGTTGAAATTTCTGATTCTCCAGCACCTACATCTCCAAAAAGAAGGATAATTGAAATGTCTGTGGATGATGTGAACAAAATTGCTGCACAGCTTGGATTAAAGCCTGTCTCACTTCAACAGAAAGATGCTTCTAAAAGGGTTTTCACAGACAGAAGAAACAGAGGACTACTTCACCTCTGAAAGGATCTAGCCCACAAGAACCTGAACTTCAAAGTAGTTCAGCAGCTACTGCAGATCCAGTCACACAAGAACCATCCATTCAAAGTATGGATGCAGACATTACTGAAGGAATAGTCCCACAAGAACCACTTTCTCAAAGGAAAAGTGAAGACAAGAATATTCCTGCCCCACAAGAACCATATTCTCAAAGTGAAGATGCACGCAAAATCACATCAGCAAAGGAGTTTCCTGACACTGCTCAAGGGACTTCTGAAATTAAATTTGACTTATTTCAAAGTCTGGCAGATAAAGCTGTTCATGCCAAGCATATTGCTGAATGTGATGACATACTGAAGGACACTGCATATGAGGGAAGCACACAAGAACCTTTGACTCAAAGTGTTGAAGAAGCTTCATAAGCTCAGACTACACAAGAACCATCAGTACAAAATACTGATGCAAGTCATGCTTTAATTGCAGCTGTCAATCCTGATACAAGTACTACTGATCTAAATATTCCACTGCTTATCGATCTAATTTCTGCAAGGCCAATGGAATCTTTCACTACTTCATCAGGTAACACTTCTATCTCTACTTCTCTTAATACTGATAGTATGATTACAGATAGACCTGATACAAGGGACACCTCTATTTGTATGACTTCAGTCTACTCTCCCCAGCCACCTCTTATTTCTTTGAATTTGTTGAGCCAGAACCTTTCTAGTGAGACTGAGAGTAAACAATTAGAGAAAAAGAAGAGTGAAGAGAGGTAGTCTCCTGAACTGGAAAAAGGTGAGGTAGAAAAGAGTGAGAAGTTACAAACTTCTGGAGAGGTAGTAGTTACTATTGAAAGTAACTTAGGTCACATTGTGAGAAGTGATGAGATCACTTTAAAAGAAAAGAAAGATCTAGGAAATGTTTCTATTCCCATTGCAGGTCTTCAGGAACCAACAGTTCCATCTATTGTTGTTTTGAAATTGAAAGGAGTTATGAATCATGAAGATAATGTGAATGATAAACTTCATGAGGCTGATGATAGCTCAGATGATGATGATCATGATGATGATAATCCTGAGGCAATTCAAATACAGGCAGCTCTAAAAGCAAGTCTAGGATCTGCTCATAGATCTTCTTGTAGGTATATGCAGTCTGTTACTCAAGAAGAGTTCACAGGGGACTACAGTTCTAAACTTCCTGAACATACTCGAGCCATGAGGGGATATGAATGGGATACTGAATGGAATCAGCCAGATGCTGAGATGAACTTCAATAATGCTCTTTTTCATTCCATTCATATTGTCACTAGGATGTCTACTCCTGAGCTTAAGGCTCTTATCAAAACTAATACTCTTTTGGCAAAAGGATTGAAAGATGAAGTATAGACTATTAAGTTTGACAATGAAAAGTTTCATACTCGGTTTCTCAAGGATTATGCTGAGATTTCTACTACTTGCCAGCTTGATCGTTTAAGCACTTCTTTCACTACCAGGATGAATGTTGTGGAAAATAAAGTTGATACTTTTTCTTCTAAAGTTGACACTATTGATGAAACTCTCAAGCTTATTTTATCTTTCTTTATTGAGGAGGGTTCTGATGCCAAAAAGGGGGAGAAGGTAGTCAGCAAAACAAAATGCACACCTAATCCAGTTGTTAGAAAGGATGATGATACTTCTGGAAATGATGGTAGTGGTGGTCAGTTAAATGAAGCAGAAACCTCTGATGCTGCTTTGGTGGCAAAGAAAAGTACATCTCAAACCAAGCAGTCAACTCATGTTTCTGGATCTGGCAAGAGAACCGTGAGAACGTTGATACAATCTCAAGTCATGACAGAAGAACAATTTCAAGCGCCTGGTCTAAATCAGTCACTTTCGACAATTCATGAAGAAGGTGAAGATTTGCTTATTACTGATATAAAAGATGCTCCACATCTCTTCAAGAAGATAACTTCTAAGACATGTGTGAGTGAAATTGTTTATCATAATGATGGTATGATTTATGGTATGATTCCAAGAAAGTTTTTGAGGAGGAAATTCCCAGTGAACCAAAGCACAAGAATAAAGGAAGAAAATGGGAACATGTTGATGATATGAAATATACTGGACCAAGGATTTTCAAATCTACCGGATATTTTTACCACCTCCAATGACACCTGGTCTTCAGAAAGCTAAAGTTTCTGAATTTGACAAATCTCCACCAAAATGGACCAGGATGCAATCTGAACTGACAGGGTTGGTACCTTACACTAGAGGTGGTATTGGTTTTAGGGATGCTGAATTAGAATTTACAGCTCATACAGATCAACATTTTCTTGTTAAGAAATTTGGTGATGAACTGACTATTGATGATCTTTGGGAACTTGAATCTGTTGCAATTGTTGCTTGCATTGTGGAATCTAAGAAAGTCAAAAAGATGTTGTACTTCATGAAGGACAAGAGTGTTAAGAAGTTGTTTATTCATGATGTGTTGTGCAAGACAACAAAAGAACTGAAATATGTTCTTTATCTACTTGAAAACAGAGTAATTCCTGATACAGAAGCTAGTGTTTATCAAAACTGGTGTAATATGATCTTAAGTACAATCAGATTCAGATATCTAGATGGAGGATCAAGGTATGATGGTAATTATACTCCCATGTATATGAATACAGAAGGTCAAGAAGTAGAAATGCAAAGGGGTTCAGCTGTTAAAGAAGTAATTCTGATGCAAGAACAGTTGTCTTTAAATCCTGGTGAAAGAGATCTTGCATATTTACTGTTAGGAGAGTTGAATTTACCAAGAAGCTCAATTCAGAATCTTAGGGCTAGTATCTATCAGATTGACAAGAACAATGAAGAACTCAAGAGTCTGAAGAAAAGACTGATTCAGATTCTGGGAGAAAAGGAAGAGGAGTTACTTTCAAGTTTCTTGCAGATAAATAATTTCTTTGTGAGAATTTCTGAGACTAAGCCTGAAGATTACTTGTAGAATTTTGTTTTGAGTTTTTGACATCATTGAATCAAAGAATTTGTGCTTTATTTCATTAAGTACAAATTGGGGGAGATTGTTAGATATTGATTCAAGTGATATCAGGATCTGGATTGTTACTGATCAAATACTGATGCTGACGTCATCAGTAATACAACGTCAGTATGAAGGTATCATCAGGATTAGAAGCTGGTCAGGATTTCGTGAAGATTCTCTTCAGACCAGTGATCAATGAAGATTGATATGTCGGTTGCTAATTTTTAGGAAGACAGCTATCATACAAGATATGCATTCAGAGTAATATGTAATTGATTTAGAATATCTTGTGATTGATAGTGTAGCCGTGTATGTTATATAAACACAGTTTAGGTTTTACATAATTATAATTGCATACACGAGTTATCTTGTACCCCAGCAGCTCTTAAGAACATAGGGATTTCTTAAGAGAGTTTGTAACAGTTTTATATCAGAATTAATAAAGCTGTTAATGATTCATACTTGTGTTATTTCTGTTTAAGTCGAAAATCTTCTACAATTGTTAATTACTGGGCAACACGCAACACGCACAACACACACAACAAAAATTTAACTAGTTTATGACCTTTGGCTTTATCCGACGGCTTGGTTGCCTAAAGCAAAGAATTCTCAAATAAGAGGTATTTTCAAAGGATACGAACTAGGTTTCGGGACTAGTATGTGTAGATGTACACACACTAAACAAAAATTAACTAACTTATAACCACTTGAAGTCTAGAAAGAAATCAAGTAGAAAAAGCTAGGATCGAAGCCTAAAACACCACAAACTAATGGCCGAAATGAGCACCAAATGAAGGATATTCAAGGGCTTAACAAAGGTGACTCAAGACACAATAAAGACACTCTAAGGGGTTAACAAAGGTTTGGCCGAAGGTGTATGGAAGAGCAAGAATGACCCGAAAATCACCAAGAAATGCAACCAAAGCAAGGCCACCAAGATCAATCAGTGAAAGACAATTTAAGGGGGACACAAGGATCCTTAAACCTCTTTCAAAGCACTTCAAGAACCCACTTTAGTCGAGCTAAAGTTTTGTTTTCGAAGTGGTCTTGGATAGAATTGTTTTAGAGCAAGAAATGGTGATAAAAACACTACCCAATGAGCCGGATTTGAGCACCAAAAGAAAGGTATTCAAGGATGGATTAAAGGAACCTCAAAGAAACTTGAAAGAACACTTCAAGGGCTGGAAAAACCGAGCTAAAACACTGCCGAAGAAGGTGTGGCCGAGAGGTAGGTTTTGGGTGAAGAAATGAGCTAAAAACAAGCTTAAAAGATGGTATAAAAGATGAAGATCAAAACTTGTTTTTCTAGATATTTTTGAAGCAAATAAATTCTGGGATATGGTGATTATCTAGAGAGAAAATAGCAGCATTTCTTTGGCTCTTAGGCTTGGGAGAAATGGGTGGAAGGGCTTAGCTATTTATAGGCAAAAATGGTGGTTAAAGACTAAAGAATGGAGCAAGCAACCAATAAACAATTAAGCAAGAGTTATTACCCAACTTGGTCACCAAGTTACTTAAAATAATCAGATACACATGTTTTAATAATAATAATAAAATATAGGAAGCTTCTCTTGGTACGTAATTAGCCAATAAATACGATACTACGCGACAAATTCATTTCGTTTGATTTTCTTCAAAACAATTTGGAAAACTATGAGACCAATGCCAAAAGTTTTTAAATATTATATGAAAAATATGGTCAAAGTCGACCCATAAGTTTCCATATATTTGGATGACTTTTAGCGAACCCCAAAATAAAAACCGAAGCGATTTTAGGGGGTTTCGGAAAAATGTTCTCACAAAATCATGAAACTTTTTCTAAAATTCTTTTTAAATATTCTAGTGACATTACCAAAGTTTCAAGTAAAAATAACATGTGGAGGTATTTTATTCAAAAATATTCTGGTTAAAAACCCTTACGCGACGAAATAAAATACATTAGCCGTTTGTCGTAACTTGTCGACATTTTGGCTAAAGTTTTGACTTTAAATATATTCAAATATAATATTTCTCAAATAATAATGACCATGAAGTCCTCGGAATATTTATTTTGAATATTTTATGATTTTATCTATTAAAATGAAAATTGTTAGGGGTTCGGGATAAAATCTGTTTTTGACCTTTCGGCAAGTCAATAAATAAGGCACTTTTAAAAATAATCTTTTGGAAAATATATCAAATATATTCGAGGATAAAACATTTGAAATGAACACTGTTTCGAATAAAACTCTCATTTTTGGTACGTAAAATCAATGTTCGGGAATATATCGATATTTGTGCCAACTTGACTTTGCTTTTATAATGTACCATATAAAATCTAGACTAGGATATATCATAGCACGGATATACCTTATCAAAATCAAATGATTAGGTACGAGAAAACGTTTTTGTCAAATTGACTCGTTATTCGTTAATGTCACATCGAATAATCCTAGGGGAGGAATTACTATGTTAGCTAGTAACTTCCTAGACCTATTTTAATTTTCATTTTCGTACTTTGACCAAACACCAAAACCTAAAAGAAAAAGATTATATATATATTTGTAACAATAAAATTATCTGTAATCGTGTTATATTTGATCATAATTTTTTATAAGATTCTATTTTTATTCATAAAAAAACATTTTTGATGTAAAAATTAGAATCCAAAATCGATTTTATGTAAGAATTACTATGTTAGCTAGTAACTTCCTAGACCTAATTTAATTTTCATTTTCGTACTTTCACAAATCACCAAAACCTAAAAGAAAAAGACTGCCTGTCAATCTTCCCCTTTTTGGTATTTGTCAAAACTACTCACGAAAATTAAATATATGTGTGCACCTATATCTAGTGTATGCATGAAAAACGTTTTATTCATTTAAATGCCTATTTAAACACCTTCCCCTAAATTGATGAAAACTCTTTGTTCATTTTACACGAAAACACATAGGCATACATGCATATAAAAGCACACAATCATTTAAGCATACAAGTATATCACATAAAGATAATAATAATTAAGTATAAGTGATATACCTTTCCTCAATAAGTAGAATTCTGCAAAACAGATCTGTTAGAACACGTGTATAGATAAGCAATCAAAATAGAACAATATAAGTGATCTAGCTTATCTAGTACATTCCACTTATAGAAACAGAATCTACTTAGAATTTAGTAAACTTCCCTCTTTTGTATCATAGATACAAGTGCTTTCCACTTAGAAGAGTATATGTTGGTTTTTCGAAAAATTTGACTTCACCTTGCTATATGAACTCTTTTTCAAAATATTCGAACAAAAGATTTTAAATTTTTGAGCATGGTTCGAACTTTGAGTTTTGAAAATTTTTGAAAAATTTTGCAAGGGTCCATCCCTTTTTGTTCAAACCAAAACCTGTACCAACATATTTCTTCCCCTTTTTGTCTTCCCTTTTTTGTAAAATAACAATTATAAGCACACATATTGAATTTCATCTTCCCCTTTTTGATAAAAAAAATCAAAAAGTGAGAAAAATCAAATTCAAGGGAATTAAGGAGAGAGGGCGCATAAAAATCATGCAAACCATGCAATGCAAATAATGGGGTGGGGGTGAATTCTAAGCTATTACAATTATTTTCCACCGATCCACCTTATCTCTCCAAATAGTCCTACTTCATAGATCTTCACATTTTATGGACTATTTTTAAGAAATTACAGACCAATAAAATCCTAACCAAATTACATGTCTAAATCTCCCAAAATCAAGACATAAAGAAATTACAATGTTGTACTAAGCCTTGAGTTGAATTTACAGGTTGCTAAAGGCGGTGATCAGAGCTGAAAGTGATCAAGTCATGAGCTCGAAGCAATACACTGCTGTGTTAAAACTAGGACCTGTAATGTTAATTCTCAACAAAACAATATCAGCCAACCTTTTATCATACGAATTTAAAACAATGCAAGTGCAGAAGAGAGGTTGACAGAGCATATGATTTGTATCAGAGTTAAGGACAAGGTTTGTATCAGAGAAAGGTTTATGTATAGATCATAGTGTATGGTGTAAAATATGGTTCAGAGTATGACAGTTTGTATCAAAGCTCGAAGTGTTGACATAGGAAATCAGGGCTTGTTACTGTGTTAATGTATCAGAGCTTGAAAATATTCAAATGTGACTAGGGGATCAAGGCTTGAGGTTCATAGATTCGACCAAAGATTGAAACACTACACTACAAGAAAAACAGCTTCAGAGACCGCTTTTCAACCGTTGTCTGAAAGAGAAGTTTTCCGTTGACTATTGAGCCGCCGTCTTTGGTGCTGTCACACACCGGTTTTCCACTGATGTATAGATGCTGCCACACAACGGGGAATAAAACCTTTGTATGAGGTACTTGACACAACGGAATTCTCCCGTTAAAAAAATTTGACAGACCTATTTTTAAACCGTTGTACTAGTAATGTCTATACAACGGTGTATAACTGGTGTTTGATAGTACAACGGTGTATAACTGGTGTTTGATAGTATCAAAGACGGCGGCTCAATAGACAACACACGATAGACAACGGTTGAAATGTGCTGTCTGACTTGGTTCTGCTGTAGTTGGTTTGAACAACGGTTTGTTATTTCACTGGTGTTGTGCCAATGCAAATTAACAACGTTTTCTGACTGAGAAAGATATGAAGCTTTACTAGCATTGTTTTATTACATTTGGTACAAGGGTTTAGTTTTTAAATATACGTTGTTGTTAAGGACTCAGCACAACGGTTTGTGCTGTTTGTAATCTTGTTTTAATAGTTTTGGCACAACGGCTTGTGCTATTTGCAATCTTGTTTTAATAGTTTTGCAATCTTGCATCACACAAAGCCTTTCAAACACAATCAAACATTCCGAAACCTAAAAAACCAACCACAACATTTATACCAGATACAATGCCATTACCATCCAAAAACCAACAACCATAATATATATATATACACCAAGTACCATTCGATAACTACTACATCATTGACAATTCCATCCAAGGAACAAAAGATTCACAGTTTCCACTAGTTAACCTTAACAAAACCAAGATAAGTAGCAAACGTTCACAAAATAAACCTAAGTCGAATGACGCTTCATAAAAAATTTGGCAAAGTCCGTCTTTATCTCGTTGATGTCATCCGCACCGTAAGCCATGTCGCCTCTACGGATTCACTGAAACAAATAGATTTTTATAAGGCAAATGTGGTAGCAGTAAACACAAAGTTGTTTAACAGAAACCATTGCCAATGAAAATCTCACCTTGGCTGCAAAGCTGTTTGCACTAAATCACGCAAGCGTACGTAGTCACAAGTAATACAATTAAGTTCGTTCCACAGAGATCTTGGTTAAGTTTTACTCAGAAAATATGTCTATGCAATAATGTATGGTTTTAATTCACTGCTAAGAAAATAACAAATATGGGTTGATTAACTAAATTAAACTAAGATGCAAATTAATAACTAACAAATAACGAGAATTAAAATCGAATTACTTATATGAGAATAAACATGGAATCCTAGCTTCATTATCTACTTCACTTAGAGTTGCAGCCTTCGATTAAAACATGCGATGGGTTTGATATCTGATCGAACAACACGAAAAGAGTAAAAGTTACCTCTCGGTATACTAGTACCAATCTAAGCATACATCCACAAAAGATAGAAGATGAATAGTCACCTATTATGTTTAGACCCTATATCTCTATAGAATTTGAAAACATAAAGGTTGAAGCTCAAGTTATTCACTTAGATCACATAGGGTAGCATAATATCTCTATTCATGCCACAAATCATGATGATTACATCAACCTATCCTATGCTAGCATGGCAAGTTCTAAATCTCAAGATCCACTCTCGTTTAGCAAGAGATTAACAAATTAGATGTTCGCGACGCACCTAAATTCAATAAGCATAACCATACAAGGATATCAATAATTCACCACACATAAATCTCTAAGGCATGCAAACTACTAAGCTACATAGATAAATCCACTAGGACCCCACGATAACGATTAGTTCATAATCGAACCTTTCGTCACCATGGGATTTGATGAAAGCATGGTAGTAAACAAGATAAAGAAGATGATGAATAAATCAATAATAAAATAAGGTTTAGCGAACAAATCCGGAAAGGTAATGAGCATCCACAAGATACACCTAACAAAGGAATACAAGAAAACTATGTCTAGATCTTCTTGTTGTCACGATCCTCGCCTTGGCTTCTCTCCCTTCTTGCTCTGAACGAATTATGTGTGTAGGATGTGTAGATTGTTATTTTTCTGTGCCCCAAGGTGTGTATTTATAGCCCCCAAGTGCCTCCTTGACCAAGCGATTACCGTATTTGAAATAGGATAGAATTCCGGTAATTTTCCATCTTTAATTGTAATAGAATTGCAATTCCCTTATTTAAGTTGAATTCCAGAAGCTTCAAATCGTCCACAACAATTGCTATCTGAATTAGGAGAAGAAAACGGCAATTTCCTAATTAAAATACGATTCCAGGAACTTTCTGCCGTCCCCCGCGCGGCCGCGCGCAGCCAAAGCTACAGCCACCGCGCCCGCGCGCGCAACTCTGCCAGCCAATTCATCCCGCGCGCCCGCGCCCAGTTCCTTCTTCTCTCCGCGCGCCCGCGCCCAAGGCATGCTGACAGACTGCATTTTGCTGATTGCTTCTTCTGCTATTGATTGCAACTCCGCACTTGATCTTCTTGACACTACATATCATATATCACCTCCTAAAAGCAATATCCACACCTGGAATACATCCTGCACAATTTCTCACAAAACATATTAAAAAAACACAAATACTTGAGAACAAAGCTATCAATTTAAGTCGAAATAAGGCGTTCCAAGTGGATAAAAATCCACTTATCACACCCCCAAACTTAAACCGATGCTTGTCCTCAAGCATAAACAATAAAAATATATACAACTAGCTAGTACCACTTCCGTAGGTGATCACGGTTGCATTTGGCATATGCAACAAGCCCTTTAAACCCCTAGGCAGCCCTAGTGGACGAGTAAGGTCTCGTGAGGGCCTATAGCGAATGTACCCACAAAATCCATTTAACCTAATGCAATGCAATGCATGAATGCAACTAATATGAAAATGCAAGATCCCCTTCTAACTCACCAAAACCAACTAACAAGCAAATATCTCAACGAATGCAACAAATCCAAGCAGAGCTCGACTAAGTCCCCGTATACTAACAGTACATTACAGAAACGTGCGTGTGTGCAATGCTCATCAGAAATACCCCCAGAAATAGGTCAAAAATCATACATGCTTTCCGTCAAGACAATCAGAGGTTTATAACTAGAATAGACTGTAGACACTCCATAACCTAAGAACACCTCCACCCTTATCCAAGGTAGACAGAAACTCATGCTTTATTACTATGCTACGACACTACATATATAATACGCATGCTTATTTAACCGTGCAATGAATGAGACCCCAAAAGGCTTATACAATAATACCCATGTAGCGAGTGTTAGGTCAGCAGGATCCCAGACTATAAAAGCCTTAGGTCACTAGGACTAAGTCCCCTCAGACTTAATTACTCGAGTATTAAAGAGCTCACTCTGGTTAATTTTGCATTAATAAACAAAACTTGACTCTTTTTTTTTTTTTTTCTTTTTTTTTTTTTTTTTTTTTTTTTTTTTTTTGATTTTTTTTTTTTTTTTTTTTTTTTTTGATTTTTTTTTTTTTTTTTTTTTTTTTTTTCGCAATCTGGAATGAGCCTTTCTCATTTCCAACCCTAGACTACTCATATAAATATGAGCTGGCTACTAGCCAATTGACACCTAGCCTTTATTGACAAATATTAACAACTAGCATGAAATTCCTGTTTTCCCCCAAACTTAGACTTTAATGTTCTTACGCTATAAAGGGAATAACGAAAATTCTAAGAATAAACAAGTGATTAATCTCAAAACATCCAACATGCATGACTCCAACCTACCCCCAAAAGCACCCCAATGAGACTGTGTAAAAATGTTGTTCCTGAACATGCAAGTCAATTACCTAGGAACTATAAATCAGCCCTCTACTCATTATCATCACACTCACATCAACATCTACCTATCAATCAGAATCAGCTTATTTTAAGGGATCATGAAAAATGCATGCCATGCAAATGCAACTAAATGAAAACTCACATGGTGTACGAAAATAAAACAAAATGTCCTATATGAAACAAACATAGATAATACGAACATAAAATGCATGATCTACAACTAATATGCAAAACATGATATCCTAACATGAACACAATGAAACATATAATGAAACATATACAACATATACAATACTTTTCCCCCAAACCACCCCCAAACTTAAGATATTCAATGACCCCATTGAATGGAAGTAATTACGAGGGAAAGTAGAAACATACCTACGCCTCAGCGTCATCACCCTCCTCGGGTGGAGAATCTGGAGGTGGATAAATAGTGTCCGATCCAAAGACTGGCCACTCAACATGGGATCCACTAGCTCCAAAGGCAGAACTGAAAGCCTGAGTCAACCTCGCTGAAAACCGACTATGGCTCTCATACAATGCATCCATCCGCCTCATCATCCTCCTATCATGCGAAGCACTCGAGACAGCAACAGGAGCAACTGGAGGAGCGCCAGCAATCGCATAGCCCAGACCTCTAGGATGAGGAATGCCGCCAGGCCATTCCCCCAACTTCGACACATCGATAGGTCCAGCTGGCATCTGAATCGGCTCCTCAGACGACCATGTCACCCCAGCATTGGCACACATCCTCGTAACAATAGAGCCATAAGGAACTGACCCCGAAGACACCCTCAAGAAGCGCAGCATACTCTGATTAACCAAATATCCAACATCGATATAATGTCCATTCAGAATAGCCCATAAGAAGATAGCTCGCTCAACTGTCACCTCATGTGTATGTGTAGTAGGCAACAGATTCGCACAAATAAAAGAATTCCAAGCCCGAGCATATCTGTTCATCGAGGCAGATGGAAATGTAGCCTTCTCAGTTGACCCAACCTTCAACTTCCATGTCGTACCTGGCACACACAGACGTGCCACCACCTCATCTAAATCCACTTCGGACCTGGCCTTAAAAGTCCAGTCCTCCGCCCCAACAGGTCTATCCGGCAACCCAAGTAACAGCCGAATAGCACGAGCAGTGTAATCGATAGTAAACCCTCGGACAAGTGAATAACCATCCCTGTTCTCCCTGGCATTCGCATAGAATTCCCGAACTATAGTCAACGGGACAGCGGATGCAAGCTCACACAAACCCTGCCAACCCCTCTCCTCAATCATAGCCACCATCTCACCATCAGCAGCAACAGGCAACCATATCCTATCCTTCGCCACGGACCGAGTCAGCAACTTCACATACTCAGCCCTAGCCTCCTCAGAACGAAACTTCTCCATACCCTCGTCTCCTGAACTCGAATCAGAAACAGACAATGAACGACCACGGGAACTACTCCCAACAACCCTAGCTCTCTTTGGTGCCATAGTAATCAATAACAATCAGTAAATTCACACCACAACTGCCCAAAATTCGACCCAAAAAAATCTGCCCACAAATCTCACACAAAAACCCAAAATTTGCAAGAACTACAATTCGAAAATCAAATAACAAGAGTAGAGATTACCCAAATCGAATAGTAGAGGTAGAACTTGCCCAAATCAGTCCCCCAATCTCGAAAATTCGAAGCTCCTTGAAGTCCAATTAGGGTTTGAGAATTGATATGAATGGTGAATTTGTGTGTAGATATGTAAGGATGTGTGATATGAATGTGTATGGTATGATATGGAATGGAAAAGTGAGGTTTTATAAACTGATGGAGAGAGATTTGGGGTGTAAAAATCGAAGTAGAAGAGAAGAATTAGGGTTGGGGACTTAACTTAAATTGCCGAAAAAAACTGCTCCTGTCTCTCCAGATCTCCGCGCGGCCGCGCCCAGAATAGCCTAGGCTCCGCGCGCCCGCGCCCAGGTTTCCAGAAAAAATTTTTTTGTTTCTTTTTTTTTTTTTTTTTTTTTTTTTTTTTTAAAGAATAAAAATACTACCTACTGACTTCTACTAAAATGCCTGACATCATGGGTTGCCTCCCAAGAAGCGCTTGTTTTACGTCTTTAGCTTGACGTACTTCCAAAATCTCACAATTCTGACAAAACGGAGGCAACCTTCTCACGGTTCACCGTTCCTCCATAATAAGGCTTCAGTCGATGTCCATTTACTTTAAAAGCATCATTGATAGACCCTCTAAATATCTCCACCGCTCCATGTGGAAATACCTCCTTAACTGTAAACGGACCAGACCACTTTGACTTGAGCTTTCCCGGAAAAAGTTTAAGGCGAGAGTTGTACAGCAAAACTTGTTGACCCTGCACGACTTCCTTGTGCACCAACTTTCTATCATGCCACCTTTTAACCTTTTCCTTGTACATTTTTGCATTCTCATAAGCCTGCTCACGAAATTCCTCAAGCTCATTCAACTGAAGTAGACGCTTTTCACCCGCAGCTGAAATATCCAGATTTAACTTCTTCAATGCCCAAAAAGCCTTGTGCTCTAACTCAGCTGGTAAATGACAAGCCTTACCAAACACCAACTGATAAGGTGACATCCCAAGAGGTGTCTTGTATGCAGTTCTATAAGCCCAAACAGCTTCGTCTAACTTCAATGACCAATCCTTACGAGATGGATTCACCACTTTTTCCAGGATCCTTTTGATTTCACGATTCGAAACCTCCGCTTGACCATTAGTTTGGGGATGATAAGCAGTGGCAACACGATGCGTCACATTGTACTTTGCCATCATAGCAGTAAACTGACGATTACAGAAGTGTGTCCCCTCATCACTGATTATAGCTCTTGGAGTCCCAAAATGTGTAAAAATCTGCTTGTGAAGAAAATTCAGTACCACCTTAGCATCATTAGTTGGTAAAGCTTTCACCTCAACCCATTTAGACACATAATCCACAGCTAGCAAGATGTACTGATTATTGCAAGATGAAACAAACGGACCCATGAAATCAATCCCCCACACATCAAAGATCTCCACTTCCAGAATAGTATTCAAAGGCATCTCATTCCTCCTAGAAATATTACCAACTCGTTGACATCGATCACAACTCATCACAAAACGATGAGAATCCTTAAACAGAGTCGGCCAATAGAATCCCGCCTGAAGTACTTTCTGAGCTGTTTTATTACCACCATAATGACCTCCATATGTGGTAGAATGATAATCATGCAAAATACTCTCAGTCTCACTATAGGGAATGCACCTCCTCAAAATCTGATCTATACCAAGTTTGAACAGGAATGGCTCGTCCCAACGGTACCACTTCACATCATGTAAGAACTTCTTCCTTTGAGCATAAGAGAATTCTGGAGGGATGACATTACTAACAAGATAGTTCACATAATCTGCAAACCATGGCTCTTCACCTTGCACCCCAAAAAGTTGCTCATCCGGAAAAGATTCATTAATAAGAGACTTAGCATGTGAATCTTTACCTTGGTCCTCCAAACGAGAAAGATGATCAGCTACTTGATTTTCCGTGCCCTTCCTATCCTTGATCTCCACATCAAATTCTTGCAAGAGAAGCACCCAACGAATCAACCTAGGCTTAGAATCCTTCTTCGACATGAGATATCGAATAGCAGCATGATCCGTGTACACAATCACCTTAGTACCAAGCAAATAAGATCTGAATTTCTCAAAAGCATAGACAACTGCTAACAACTCCTTCTCCGTAGTGGTGTAGTTAAGCTGAGCCTCATTGAGGGTTTTACTAGCATAGTAAACCACATGAAAAATCTTATCCTTCCTTTGTCCAAGCACAGCACCAACAGCATAATCACTAGCATCACACATCAGCTCAAACGGCTCCTCCCAATTGGGTGCAGTAATGATAGGAGTAGTAGTTAGCTTCTTCTTCAACAGCTCAAAAGCCGCCAGACATTCAGCATCAAACTTGAAAGGAACATCCTTCTCTAACAAATTGCACAAAGGTTTAGAGATTTTTGAGAAGTCTTGAATGAATCGCCTATAGAATCCTGCATGACCAAGAAAACTGCGAATTCCTTTACTAGAAATAGGTGGAGGAAGATTCTCGATTGTCTCCACCTTGGCTCTATCCACTTCAAGTCCCTTGCTAGATACCTTGTGCCCAAGAATAATTCCTTCTTGTACCATAAAGTGACACTTCTCCCAATTAAGCACCAAATTGGTCTCTACACACCTCTTCAGAACCAAACCAAGATTATGCAAGCATTCATCATAAGATGTACCAAAAACTGAGAAGTCATCCATAAAAACTTCCACATTCGAGCCAATCATGTCTGAGAAAATAGCCATCATGCACCTTTGGAAAGTGGCAGGAGCACCACACAGTCCAAACGAAACTCGACGAAAAGCAAAAGTGCCAAAAGGACATGTGAATGTGGTCTTCTCTTGATCTTCCGGAGCAATGCAAATCTGATTATAGCCAGAGTAACCATCAAGCAAACAATAATACTCGTGACCAGCCAACCTGTCTAGCATCTGATCAATAAAAGGTAGAGGGAAGTGATCTTTTCTTGTGGCTTTGTTGAGCTTCCGATAATCCATGCAAACTCTCCACCCCGTGACTGTTCGAGTAGGGATGAGCTCATTCTTCTCGTTAGCAACAACTGTCATGCCTCCTTTCTTTGGCACACATTGGACCGGACTCACCCAAGAACTATCTGAGATAGGATAGATAATGCCAGCATCTAACCACTTTAGAATTTCCTTCTTCACCACCTCCTTCATAATTGGATTGAGTCTTCTTTGATGTTCAACAGTCGGCTTAGCTCCTTCTTCCAGCAGAATTTTATGCATGCAATACGAAGGGCTGATTCCCTTGATATCTGCTATAGTCCAACCTATTGCTGTTTTGAATTTCCTCAAAATACGCAAGAGCTTTTCTTCCTCGACATCTGACAGATTAGAAGAAATAATAACAGGTAGCGTAGAGGTATCACCGAGAAAAGCATACCTCAAGTGACTAGGCAAAGGTTTGAGTTCAAGAGTAGGAGCCTCCTCAATAGATGGTTTAAGACGGATTTGTGACTTTTCCAACTCCTTTAACCCAAGAGACTCGAATGGCATGTCAAATTTCCTCTTCCATGAATTTGCATTCAACATCTGAATTTGCATTACTTCATCCTCATCTTTCACCTCAGAGTTCCCACTCAATGCTTTTTCCAAAGAATCTGTTAGCAACAAATGATCAAGATCCTTGGCTACCATGGAATCAACCAAATCAACATTGAAACATTCTTCTTCATCAGACGGCAGCTTCATAGCATTGAATACATTAAAGGTGACATTCTGATTTTGTACCCTCATGGTGAGCTCTCCTTTCTGCACATCGATCAAGGTACTACCCGTAGCTAGGAATGGCCTCCCCAAGATTATGGGAATCCTCTTATCTTCCTCGAAATCCAATATAACAAAATCAGCAGGGAAGATGAGCTTATCAACTTTCACCAAGACATCTTCAACTATGCCTCTCGGATAGGTAATTGAACGATCAGCCAACTGCAACGAGATGTTAGTTGGCTTTGGATCCGGTAGACCCAATTGCATGAATACTGACAAGGGCATGAGATTGATGCTAGCTCCCAAGTCACACAAGCACTTCTCAAAGAATAGATTACCAATTGTGCATGGAATAGTAAAGCTACCCGGATCCTTTAGCTTTGGAGGCAATTTCTGTTGCAGAACCGCACTACACTCTTCCGTTAAGGCAACGGTCTCTAATGCATCGAGCTTCAACTTACGCGAGAGAATACCCTTCATGAACTTGGCATAGCTCGGCATCTCCTCAAGTGCTTCCGCAAAAGGTATGTTGATGTGCAACTTCTTGAACACTTCTAAGAACCTCGCAAATTTGTTATCCAAATTCTGCTTCTGGAGTCTTCTAGGATATGGAGGAGGAGGGTAGATCTGATTATTCTTAGTAGACAACTCCGGAGAAGCCTTATCAACAGATTCCTTGCTTTTCTCTTTCTCACCTTCCAGTTGATCAGCTACCAAGTCAGATTTTTCAATTTCGGGCAATGCAGAATTTCCGACTTGCTGATTCTGTACTTCTTCATCCTCATTAGTGGCTGATTTAGGACCTGATGTGACCCTTCCTGATCTCAAAGTTACGGCCTTCACCTGCTCCTTGAAGTCCCTCCTACCTGGATTTGCTTCCGTGTCACTAGGAAGAGTTCCTTGTGGCCTACTACCCAAGGCACTTGCAATCTGCCCTATCTGAGTTTCCAAGAGCTTCTGACCAGCTTGTAGGTTCTTCAATGCTATCCACATCTCATCAGATTTATCATTAGATGACTGCCCCACCTGAGTCTGAGGTTGTTGCTGTTGAAATCCTGGGGGTTGATATGGTGCCCTATAAGATTGCTGATAACCCTGATTATACGGCTTTGCTTGCTGATAAGATTGTTGATTATTCTGATTGTTGCTCCAGCTGAAGTTAGGATGATTCCTATTATTAGGATGATAAGTGGCTGGAACTGGTACAGCAGGTCTCTGGAAATTACTCACGAACTGTGCTGATTCAGAAGAGATAGCACATTGACTTGTCTCATGTGCGCCCGCACATAGCTCACAAACACTAGCCACCTGCTGAACTCCATAATTAGCAAGAGAATCCACCTTCATAGCAAGAGCCTTCAACTGAGCCGTAATCATTGAAGCTGTATCTACTTCCAAAACTCCTGCTACCTTGCCTTGAGAAAGTCTCTGGGTTGGATTTTGATATTCATTAGCAGCCATCATCTCAATAAGTTCATAAGCTTCATCATAACTCTTCGCCCACAGAGCTCCACCTGATGCTGCATCTAGCAAAGGTCTAGATTGTGCTCCCAACCCATTGTAGAATCCATTGATAACCATCCAATCAGGCATGCCATGATGAGGACACTTCCTTAACATCTCCTTGTAGCGTTCCCAAGCCTCACACAAGGACTCGCCAGATTGTTGTTGAAATTGAGTCAACTGGTTCCTTATTGCTGCAGTTTTTGCCATAGGAAAGAATTTAGTAAGGAACTTCTGAGCAAGATCTTCCCATGTAGTAATGGAACCAGGTGGTAGAGAGTGTAGCCAGCTCTTAGCCTTATCCCTCAGAGAGAATGGGAAAAGCCTCAACCTGATAGCATCATCCGTCACACCATTACACTTGAAAGTGTCGCAGATTTCAATAAAGTCCCGAACATGCATATTAGGATCCTCCGTAGAAGCACCCCCAAACTGGACCGAATTCTGCACCATCTGAATTGTGCCCGGCCTGATCTCAAAGTTGTTAGCTGCAATAGCTGGCCTAATAATGCTCGACTGAATGTCATTGAGTTTCGGCTGAGAATAGTCCTTCAAAGCCTTAGCTGCTGCTGCATCTGCCATTGCTACTGTAGTTTCAGTCTCCTCTTCCTTATTCTCTATATTCTCAACAAGATCGTCTTCTGCCAGTTTAAGTAATCGAGCTTGCGAACGTGTTTGCATACAAACTCAAGTACCTGAAACACCACGAAACAACAAATTAAGTAAGAATCCGAGTCAGTGAACGCTAACGACCACTATTGACAAACACATAAACTGAAATAAAAACACCGATGATCCCCGGCAGCGGCGCCAAAAACTTGTTTGCACTAAATCACGCAAGCGTACGTAGTCACAAGTAATACAATTAAGTTCGTTCCACAGAGATCTTGGTTAAGTTTTACTCAGAAAATATGTCTATGCAATAATGTATGGTTTTAATTCACTGCTAAGAAAATAACAAATATGGGTTGATTAACTAAATTAAACTAAGATGCAAATTAATAACTAACAAATAACGAGAATTAAAATCGAATTACTTATATGAGAATAAACATGGAATCCTAGCTTCATTATCTACTTCACTTAGAGTTGCAGCCTTCGATTAAAACATGCGATGGGTTTGATATCTGATCGAACAACACGAAAAGAGTAAAAGTTACCTCTCGGTATACTAGTACCAATCTAAGCATACATCCACAAAAGATAGAAGATGAATAGTCACCTATTATGTTTAGACCCTATATCTCTATAGAATTTGAAAACATAAAGGTTGAAGCTCAAGTTATTCACTTAGATCACATAGGGTAGCATAATATCTCTATTCATGCCACAAATCATGATGATTACATCAACCTATCCTATGCTAGCATGGCAAGTTCTAAATCTCAAGATCCACTCTCGTTTAGCAAGAGATTAACAAATTAGATGTTCGCGACGCACCTAAATTCAATAAGCATAACCATACAAGGATATCAATAATTCACCACACATAAATCTCTAAGGCATGCAAACTACTAAGCTACATAGATAAATCCACTAGGACCCCACGATAACGATTAGTTCATAATCGAACCTTTCGTCACCATGGGATTTGATGAAAGCATGGTAGTAAACAAGATAAAGAAGATGATGAATAAATCAATAATAAAATAAGGTTTAGCGAACAAATCCGGAAAGGTAATGAGCATCCACAAGATACACCTAACAAAGGAATACAAGAAAACTATGTCTAGATCTTCTTGTTGTCACGATCCTCGCCTTGGCTTCTCTCCCTTCTTGCTCTGAACGAATTATGTGTGTAGGATGTGTAGATTGTTATTTTTCTGTGCCCCAAGGTGTGTATTTATAGCCCCCAAGTGCCTCCTTGACCAAGCGATTACCGTATTTGAAATAGGATAGAATTCCGGTAATTTTCCATCTTTAATTGTAATAGAATTGCAATTCCCTTATTTAAGTTGAATTCCAGAAGCTTCAAATCGTCCACAACAATTGCTATCTGAATTAGGAGAAGAAAACGGCAATTTCCTAATTAAAATACGATTCCAGGAACTTTCTGCCGTCCCCCGCGCGGCCGCGCGCAGCCAAAGCTACAGCCACCGCGCCCGCGCGCGCAACTCTGCCAGCCAATTCATCCCGCGCGCCCGCGCCCAGTTCCTTCTTCTCTCCGCGCGCCCGCGCCCAAGGCATGCTGACAGACTGCATTTTGCTGATTGCTTCTTCTGCTATTGATTGCAACTCCGCACTTGATCTTCTTGACACTACATATCATATATCACCTCCTAAAAGCAATATCCACACCTGGAATACATCCTGCACAATTTCTCACAAAACATATTAAAAAAACACAAATACTTGAGAACAAAGCTATCAATTTAAGTCGAAATAAGGCGTTCCAAGTGGATAAAAATCCACTTATCAAAAGCCAAGCTCCTTGTCAAAACAGATTTCCTTCATGTAGCTCATGTCAAAGAGGCCACGGTCCCTGACCCCAGTCTGCAAAGGAACTCCCTGAAAATACAGTATGTGAAATTAAGTACACATTTTACTTCTTTTAACCGGAAATTACGAAATCAATTATTACCGCCATATTCTCCCATATAATTTTCTTCCTTGCAACCTTCTTCAGGCTCTCCTTGTACATCTTTATGGAACTATAACAAAATAGTATAAATCATTAAAAAATACATTTTCCCCTAAATTTTACTAAGTAAAGAGTAAATATAAGATTATAAAATTGGCTCACTTGTCAACAACCTCTACCATTCCCCACTAGCAATGTGATGTTTAAGAGGGTCCATGTGGTAGACTATCTCTGTCGTCAGAATAGCAACGGTCAATGACCAGTGATTCCTATGAAAGCATGAACAGATACGATATTATACAGTCAAATATTAGATTACAAATCACATTATTCAATTCAATCATAAAAAGTGAGAAGAGCTTACACATCATTATAAGGAATAAGGAAGTATTGCCCTTCCTTAGCATTCATAAATCGGATAGCAAGCGCACGCGACCTATCCCTTGCATTGTCACATCCAATGGCACCAACCACGCTGGGGTCCATAAAAGCTACCATATCGCACATTTTATTCTTCTTCACATTTTCATACGAGAAGCTGCATACAAATTGAAGCAATAGTTGGCAAATAGGAGATAAATAACAAAAAAATAGAAAAGCCTCTGTACTTGGAAACTTACTGAATAAAAATCTGGATGATAGATCCAGATATTTCACCTCCAGTGCACAAGGAATGTATATCTTGCAAATAAATCGCCTGTTTCTTTGTGACATAAAAGGCTTCTTCACTTAACTAAAAATAAACTGTCCTGTTATCGGCTAAGGCAGTCTTTGCCCATGTCCACAAATGTTTCAAAGCCGCTGGAAAATTCACACCCATCTCAACATGAAGCTCCTTCTCCTCGACCTCTTCTACTACACACTTCTTCATCTTATTCTTGTTGGCACGTTCTTTCGTTCTCTGAAAAGAGAAAACAAAAGCACGTAAAAACAAGGTAAAAACATGACAAATACATAAATAAAGCAAACTATCATTGCAAAAATCTTTTACCTTTTGACTACACAACAACAGGGTAGTGCTTGTGTTCCCCACCACTATCAGATTTCTCGGTCAAGCTATAAAAGAGCCTACTGCTTCTTGTACACTAAAAATTTCATCTCCTACCGGGAATGGGATCTTGGCATCACCTTGAATTGAATGAGTGATAGTCACTCTTGCATTTTCTTCCGCAAGCCGTACTCCATGAAGAGTCGGCACACATCCTTCAACAACCGGTACTTTAGTAATCTTCCCATGTGCTATAATGTTGGTCAATGTTCCACTTGCCAGTTGACAATCCACATTGTCAAAACCCTGCTATTTTTCAACACCACCCTTCGCATCGTCAACCTTAACTGCAGCCTCCACATGGTCATCCTTGGGTTCCTCATCATCCTTGATAATAACATTGACCTTAAAACGCCAGTCACCATCATTCTCATCATCAACCACATTTGAAGTTCCTTTAACAGCTTCATCAACATTCAACCTCTTCTTCACATTTTCATTCGCATCATTCTCATTCACCAAATGAGACACAACCTTTGAATCTGAGTAGCTTCCTTGTTCGGAATCATTGTTTGGACTACCCTTTGGACGTAGTCCAGTACCATTTGCCAATTTAAATTCTGCTCTGAGCTTTTCAATTTCAGCGGCCCAATGGGCGTCTCTCTCTTTAATTATTTTTGAAGTCTCCTCCGTAATATATCTTTTAATCGCCTCGCTTATTCTTTCATCAATGGCCCTTGTTTGTTTTCATCTAGGGAGATCAAAATACACAGACTGCTTCACGTGCCCCCCTGCCCACGTACTCTTCCTCCATGCTCAGGTTTACCAAGCGCCATTGTCAACACATCCTTCAAACCTTCTTCTTCCAATTTCCCTGCTCCAACTAGCTTCTTAATCTTCTCCTAAAAAATAAACACAAATTAGGAGTAGTTATTAATTAAATCAAATAACTTATGATGTATATTTCAATTGAAATATAAATCAATAACTTACTATTTCCTCAGCTTTTTCTTTAACTTTGTCATTCAAATAATTCCCTTCTTTGTCCTTCCTTGCATGGATCCAGGAATCTGATCGATCTACATCATCTTCCGGATGCTCTTCCAACTGCATGTAAATGTATTGGAGTCATATTGACGATTCAAAGATAAAAAATCATATTGAAGATACAAAGTCATAAAAGATTAAGTAAGACGTTTCTTTATAACTAACCCATTCATCTTCCATGTTGGCATAACCTTTTCGAGACATACGATGAGGATACTCATTCATCATGCCTCTTTTCACCTGATCCTCATGAATTTTTTGATGAAAAAAGCACCAACGGGGTTAAAACATTATAATGAGTAATTATTCTACGAAATAATTTTATGAACTGATAAAGCTAATCCTAAATTTACCATAAAATCGCTTCCCAAATGACCAGCCACAAATATGTCCCAGTCCAACTTTTCTATGAATGTATAGTCAGCTGGAGGAAACCTCAGCTTTTCTGGTTCATCCCGGAATGGAAAAACATAGTGTTTCATGAGCCGAGATTTAAACTCCCTCCACTTTGTACATGCAGAATTCCATATCAATTTCCTTGCTTGAGGGGGTACAATAAAAGCCATCTACATACATAAGAAACAAAATTGATGTTAATAAAATCAACAGATAAAATAATTAAGTGTGTGTGGAGGATTGAATTTTACCTGCACACATTCCCAAATTTTGTTCTTCGTATCCTCAGAAACTTGCTTCCAAGTATCAT
This sequence comes from Kitagawia praeruptora, assembly GCA_037693485.1. Taxonomy (NCBI): domain Eukaryota; kingdom Viridiplantae; phylum Streptophyta; class Magnoliopsida; order Apiales; family Apiaceae; genus Kitagawia; species Kitagawia praeruptora. The sequence continues at coordinate 121,485,514 of CM075352.1, forward strand.
GCCAAATCGAGGCTTTGGTCCTTGCTAAAACCCCCACATACGACTGCATCTCTTTTGCAGCATCACCATACGACTCTCCCTTTTTATTAAACAACACCACAAGCTTTTCCTTCTTTATCTTGCATTTCACAATTTTGTGCATCGTTGCATAACCACGTTTCAACAATTTTAATCCTTTATTGTTTTCAACTGGAGTAACTTTCTTTCTTTTCTTTGACAAATTCTTCTTCAAGTTCTCAGATATCGACTTCTTCTTCTCAGATACAGAGGAAGAACTCGATGGGCTCGTATTTGACTTCGATGGACTCGGTTTGTTCAATGACTTCGTTTGTCTTCTACAGCTCACCATTCTCAGTGCATTTTGAACTGTGTTGAATGACCGAGTTTTTCTCTTTGACCGAGTTCCAATTGCTGCCCTGGGAGACTGGATCTGTTTGTTAGAAGCCGCCATAATCTGCAACAGATCAAAAAATGTCAATAATTACACATATTCAAAAGAGGGTTTCATAAAAATAGATCCAAATCGAAAAGAGGGTTTCATAAAAATCCCCATAATCGAAACAGATGATGAACCCTAAATCAAAAACCCAAACAAAGAACAAAAAGAGTTCAAAAAATAAAAACCCAAGCAAAGAACTCATGTACATGATAAACCTAAATGAAATTGCGTACATGAAGAGTTTGATGAGCTTGGAATTTGTGATTTTGGACAAATTTGTGATTTTGGAATTTGAGATTTTAGAGTTTGGAGAGTTGGGATAGAGTTAATTGGATAGAGGTTAGAGTTAATTTGGATAGAGGTTGGAGTTAGATAGGAGTTAAATTGGAGTTTGAAATTTGGGGAAATAAAAATCGGGTAGTGCTTGTTTGGGAAGGGAATGGAATAAAACTTAAAATTTTGGGAAGGGGGGAATAATAAGGGGGGAACGAAATTTTAATTATTTCAAATCAATGGTTCAGATTCAACTGAACTCTAATCTAACGATCAGATTTATTTGAAATAAACTTTTTTAATTACCTCTGAATTTTATTTGTAAATTAATTTGGTTCAATGAATTTATATATTTGGTTAAAATTCAATGGTGTAGATAAAATTGTTGTCAATCTAATGATCTGAATTTGTTTGAAAAATTATTGTATAATTTGTTATAATAATTTTTGAAAAAAGGGAATTACGAGTGAAACCTTCGCATATGCTCTAAGACACCGGTTTATAAAAAAACACTGGTTTCACGTTATTCGTACAATGGTTATTTTTGCACACCGTTGTCTAACTTGTAATTTCAATCTACATAGCCTTTTTTATAGATTAAATCGAATAAAAATTGTGGTTATAGCGAAATATAACGATCGATGACATTAATTAAATGGCGCGTTTCGCTTTTGACTATGATAACACGTCTTCATGATGTCATATTGTTAAGTACAAGTACTTCTAACTCGTTTATGTACGTTTGCCATAAACATGCCTAACTTTAAAACTATATATGGATTGAATTGACGTTTTATACCGACACCAGCTAGCTAGAGTTCATGTAAACGAACCGAATTCTTCGTGAATAAGGTCGCCGAGATCGGCTCGTTAAGGACTCGATTCGATTTGGTTCGTTTACAACCCTAACATCAAGTAAATCCTAAACCTTAAACCTAAACCATAAACCCTAACCCTGAACCCTGAACCCTAACCCTGGACCCTAAAGCTTGAAATCAAATAAAGATATGATCAAAGCGAAGATATTCGAATCACTTGGCATTAAATGTCTATCATTACCGATTTTACATGTGTCAAAAAAATTATTATAGTATATTGTTACATTTTTTTGTTAGAAATTGTTATGTTAGAAGACAACGATTTAGTAGGAAAATACACGTGTGACAACGTTCATACAACTGTATAATTGTTAAACCGTTGTCCAAATAGTTGAGTAAATAATTTAGGCGAAAATGAAAATGAAATAATATTTGTAAGAACCCTAATTTTTGGTAATATTTTCTTTTATTTAATATCTTGTGACAATGTCAATATGGAACCTTTCTGGTCATCCCTGTTGATTAATAGAATTGATTGTCTGAGAAACTGTGTTGTTGCATTCACTATGTAAGATAAAAGGAAGATTGTGAAGGCAAGAGTCTTATTGTTAGTAAGATTTATAAAACTTGGGATTTGAGAATGATTAGAGTGTTAAAAGATTTATTAAGGATTATGACAAGGAATTATGGACATTCGAGGAATTTACACAATTAAGTACTTAAGGAATTATAGGGGAAATCTCTACGCGACAAAATATTATTACGAGAGATTAATTAAGATACGATACGAATTAAAGATTAAATGACAAACATTGGTGGAAGAATAATGATACAAGGAGTAGTATTGCATGCAAGTCCCATGCAACCAAGTGGTTAGAAATAAGCAAACTAGTTAACCAAATGGAAGAGGAATAGTAACTAGTTACATTGCTTTTCAAAAAGAGGAGACAAGAAGTACAAGGAGCCATACCATGCTAGTACCTTGCCTATACATACACATTATGTATCACCCAACACCTTTTAACACAATTATTCACCAAACAAACAAACACAAAAATCAAAAACACCAAAAGCTCTCCCCCCTTGGAAGAGAGCTCTCGGCCAAGCACCAAAAAGGAAGGAGAAAATTCTTCCTCCCCCATTTCCCATCACTCACAAGTCAAGACATAATTCCTAGGCCCTCACCATCATCTAAGCAAGGTATGTTAAGAGTTTCAAGCCATTTCATCCATCCAATTTCAAGATATTAATTATAATAGATATTGTGAATAGTAACCATGGTTGGTTTTTCTTTTAGATCTTAGATTGTAAGGGTTGTAGGAGACCATTCAAGGTGTTATTGAGTTTTGTAAGGCTTATCCAAGGCTCCTAGGTGCTCAAGAAGGTATTAAAAATCACAAACCCTTTTGGCCATGTAGTGTTTATGATGTTTGGTAGTAGATCCATGTATATATGTGTTAATCTTGGTTGTATAAGTAATGGATGACATGGATCTTGAGTTTTGATGTTGTGATTGTGATTTTTATGATTGTGGATAGTATATGTATCTCCATGAGTGTTATAAAGCATGAACTAAGTGAATTAGGTGTTGGTTGTGTTTTGGAATTGAGAAAATTGGTTGATCTTAGTGAATACATGCTTGCTGAGTTTTCCAGGAACATTGAGCTGCCTTGTAACATGGTTTTGAACCCTCAAATCTTGTCCCCTGAGGTCCTACCATATATTGTTGGAAAGATAATTGAATGTAGTTTCTTGAAATGTAAGGTTCATGACTAGGTGATGGATAGATTCTGAGTTATGGCCTGAGAAGTGGAATATGTTTCTGGAATCCGGACTGCACTAAATGGTCCCTTTGTGAACCTTGTTTAAACCCCTAAATATTTATGTAGGATCATGGAAAAATTGGAGAAGCTTGTAAATGCAGTGGTGAAGGATGCCCAAAAAGAATTTGATCAAAATATGTATTTTTCAATTTTATAAAAATGTTAGAGTAAAATCCGCGCAAGGGAAAAAGTCGTAAGTGGAGTGTAATTTAAGGGGGAATGGATATGATTCGGATGTGATAACCAAATTGAGTCAAATAAGTGACGAGCATAATCGAGTGATGGCATGGACCTATAGGAGGGCTAGAGAGTCATAGGACGGAGTCCTTAAGTTAGTATGTATTCTTTAAAACTTGTGATTAAGAGGTGTTGTTAAGGTACTAACGAGCGAATATTGATTATGTATAGATCTTCATTCCACGTCGCGAGCTCGACCACCCCAACCTCACCAAGGCAAGTTTTCCAACCCTAAGTATTTATTTTTAAAAGAATATATTCTTTATTTTACCTATGCAAGTTTACTTTTCAAAACTTATACATATACAAGGACTTTCACTGTTGTGTTTGTAGTTTTCAATTATATCAAATGTTATGTTTATCGAAGTATTGATGAAATTGAGATGTATAAGCACATATATGTTTGCACCCCTTGAACTTAGAATGAAATGTTTTCTTCGGACAACGACTCTAGCAATAGAGGTCGTAGCGGTCCATATATACTATTGACCGGGGAGCGGTATCTTATTATATCGTAATTAAATTGCGAAAAACCGAAGGGTCATTCGGGAAGTATCGTATACTCAAGTAATTATTTTTATATCTTCATAAATACTCAAAATACCTATCTTGGATTAAAAGCTTGTTTAATTAAATAATTATTTTATTAATTATTAATATTAAATTTTAAGATACCATTTATTAATTATTGATCATTATTTTAAAGACAAAGCTAATCCAAGATACCTTTAGCACATTCAAACTCAAACTCTTTCGAACTCAAAACATTTTCGAAAACCCCCGGTCAGGTTTACTTCTTGTACGATTTCAAGAATCATCGGTCGACTGATGTCGGACCTCAATCACTCAGTTTTCAATCAAAATCAAGTTTTCAAAAGAAAAAGAAAAAGGGACTCTGGCAGGTGTGGGAATCGTTGACGAACGATTCCCGGGATTTGTAAGCGGCCGTGAGCCAGGCGGTCCATCAATTATTATTCCGGCCCAGGTGTTGCCAAAGGATGATTACGGATGTAGTTTTCATCGAGGGTGATTACAGATGTAGTTTTCACTCGGGGATAGTTACGGATGTAGTTTCTATCCTTCTACCGGTAGAGAAGACCCGCAGATTGTTGGACTTGGTTGTGGCGACTGATCATCGTCAATCCTTGTCAGGTTTTTATGTTTTTTTCCATTCCCATCCTTCACTTTGTAAAAATACTCAAGCACTGCTTCTTGGGCCTAAGTGCCAAGTTGCCGATAGTGTAGTTTTTGATAAGAAAAATATTGACATCGTGCAGTATCTAGAACTGCAAGATTTCCTATAAAGATTGGCACGTGTTAGTGCACTCTTGAAATTATTTCAAAGAATGAAATGTTTTTGAATGAGAAACCTTCTAAGCTAATGGAAGGAAAGAGGTTTTGCAATAATGTATTCCCTGTACAGTTTGTTAACCGTACAGTGTTTTGCCGAAAATGATATACTAATATGTATATATTTTCAAACCAGAGATATATTGAAATGGGAACCTTACAAAGGATTCATATGTTATTCTTAAAGCTCCTTAGCGAGTATAAATGTTTTATTCAAACTCGGACATATATATTGTCGAATTATGTTTTGAAATCTGAGATATATACCCATACAGTTGGGAACGTTTTCGAAATAAACCACATTATTATTTTTCAAAATGGCGAACTTGCTGAGCATTATGTAGCTCATTCTTGCTTTATAAAAACTTTTCAGAAAGAGAAGAATTTGGTCAGTTAACTCCGTACCAGCAGAAGAGGAGTAGAAGATTTATCCCGAGATGACTTAGTTCCGGATAAATACTACAGAGTAGGTCTGATAGGTTTTCAACTGTAATAGTAAGACTCGTCTTCAAGTGTAGTTGTATAAGTGGAAGTGCGTAAGATTCTGGATTGTACAGATGAATTGTAATATTTAGCGTTACTTTTGATTATCGTTTCTGAGGCTCTAAATTGTATATGCGTAAGGTTGAGGTCTGGATGGATGTATTGTTGAGTTGTAAAGTTAATACAGGTATGATATGGTTGGATGGTGATGTGACGACCTGAATCTTTGACCTCGGATTTGGGGGCGTCACAGAAATGGTATCAGAGAGATAAGTTACAGTACTCAGAAATGAGAGTGTTGAGAGTTAAGTCTAAGTATAGGAGAATGACATAAGAGATCGTAGTAAACTTATTATTGGACTACCGGAAGAGGTACCGATGAGTAGAATGGACTGGAGTGTTTACTTGAGGTATTATACTAGGGTCGATAGAATCCTTAGAGGCCTTCAGAATGATGAGTTGAGAGTTGGGAGTCGTACCTGACTTATCAGATGTAACGATGTAGGAAGCAGAGTGAAACCTCAAGAGTAGTTGAGGAAGAGGCGATACTGCCAATATGATTGGATGACTTGGCTGGCATAAATTTTGTTGCCCGTAGTCCTTCAGAGTTTGCCTATAAGGAGGCGGCAATTTAAGAATCGATAAGTTTAGACTTCCTTACATAATTAAGGGTACTTAGTACTCGGAATAATGAAAGTCTTTTACTTTGGCTATAAGATCCAATTTTCGATAAGTAACGGGTTTACCTGAAAGGTGGTTACTATGCCGTTATGGATTTCATTACTCTTGATGGTGAATTTTACATGTGTTATACGAGAATGTTATCATAAGACGAGCGTGCTAGATAATTCCACGTATGATTCGGACGCTAGAGCATGGTAGTTCAACTTAGAGAACAAACAAGTGGGATTAACAAAGAGACTCAAGAAAAGTTGAATATGGTTGCAACGAGCGATACAGTGATCTCAGAGTCTACCAAAAGAAAAGACCAATGGGTCTAGAGTGGGATCCTTTGATAAAGATGTTATCAGGGACTACGTATATATGTATTGTAGACCTCAATATTTTTGGTATATGTTCACATGCACACACCCGCCACTGAACCTATTGACTGCACTGAGATCCCTGAGAGATCTCTTTGATCTGTTCCCAGGGGGAACTGGCCACTCGTGATTCTTGTCGGAAGGCATGAAGTAGGACCATATGGACTTAGCAGGTGTCCCCGGAATAATGTGAAGCTTGGTCTTCAAGATAAAGCACGAAAATGATAGATATATTTGTGAAACCCTAACTCGATAATTGACTCTAAGATGAAGATTGAGAGACGCACTAGTTGGTGTCTTGTATTACGAAGACGAAGAGATGGAGTTACCCTCATAGTGGTGATAATGAGATGCACGAATGATTATTAACTTATTTTGGTAACTACCGGCTGGTGCACTACTTCATTTTAAACTTTTCATTAACCATGTTACCTCGATTAGTTTATATCAGGTAATCCTTCTAGCTTTCTACTTCAAACTTGTGGAATAACCACCAGTGATATACTTTCTCTAAACCGGGACTCATCCAAAGTATCTTATTTGATCCCCGAGTATTCTATTTGAAGTTTATAATTATTTCATTCTGCTCAGGACTATTTACACTTCCTTTCAATTATCAAAGGAATGTTCAACAATTGTATCCTTAATTAATCAATGAATATTCCTAAACGAATATTGATATTTGACTACTTCTTTCATACTTGCACTCTTCAGTCGAGCCCATAAATATTTATCAACTTGTTGAGAACAGGGATGATCTAACATCCAGATATTCCTCATGAATCCTTTCTTCTATTCAAAATGATATTGTGCGTCGTACATTGAAATCATAGTAAGGATATCATTTTGATACTAGTATTCCGAATTTCATTCTACTGTAAGATCTGATAAAGCATGTGTACGGAGGCACCCTTGGGTGGACCGTTTCACTGATAAGTAATATTTGATGAGAGGTTATCGATTGTTCCGATACCTAGAACATTCTCTTCAGAATTTATAGTTTTCCTTTTCAAACTTAATAACTTCTTATTTCCATTCGTTGTTCGTGTAGCCTAAAGTTTCTTCAGTGGCTACGATGTTGACATTCCGTTCTAGCCCATTGAAACTGGCTAGTCGATATGTCAATACGAATGACTAGTTGATTGATTCTAACTATCCAAAATTGTACTGTGGTGAAAAACACCTAGCTAATTGTCCTAGCTGGTGGTGATGTCTCAAAATAGTGAACTAGCAAATTTTGTTTAGCCAGTTGCTAGTATTTTTGAAGAAGACTAGTTATTATTTCACTGGTCCAGCTCTCAATTTAATTTATTCAGCAATTCCGCCATGCATTTTGCCTATGGTAAAGCATGACGATGAAAGTTCGATGAATAACTTGATTGAGACCTAGTGAGGTCGCCCATTCGACTTGAACTCTTACCCATCTTCGTATCAGACTTTATGTCACTTGAATATTTTATTCTTTCATTCATACAATGAGAATTCATTTGAAACCATTGATTACTTGAATGACAAACTTTCATTCTTGAATTATCATGGAGTAGAATTGCTTTCTATTGGCTGACCTTCATCAATGCGACTTTAGATTTCCTCTTATTATTCAGGAGGAAAAGTATCCACCCGATGTAAGAATTATATAAAGACCGTCTTTGTGACCTTTGTATCCAACAATCATTGCCCTCGTGCAACATTTTCTATGATATCACATTACAGAATTATCAGGACATGAAGGAATAAACCTTGTTGTATTCTTTCTGTCCATCCTTACATCTCCGAAAATCGAGACTCCTAGTATTTGGAACCATCAACATTCTTGGAACATCCAATGTGGAATTCTTATTGAAATTAGCTACTGGACCTTGTTATTTTGAAACCATTCCTTTCAAAAGTGATTACTCTAAGGTGAATGGGAGGTACAATTGTGAACCGTTGCACCAATATGAGATCAAAAACCAAATGTTGTAATTGTGCAGCCAGAGCGTTATGCCGAGTGATTATTTACAGTAGGAATAACATGTCGGGGCATACCACAGGACCTTTAATATTAGTGTGAGGAAGGTTATAAGGAATGATGAGGTGGTTGGGAGTACGCTCCTACCAACCGTTGTCAGGATGTTATATTAATGAATTCTGGAGTTACCAAGCCTTTCCTGATCCAAGAAATGAAAATCGATTGTGATGTAAGACATATCCTTAGAGGGAACTAACATGGAAGTGAGATGGACAAGAAAGGAAGAAATGTCGTGGCAAGAATGTGAAGCTTTACTTAGCCTAAAGGGATTGACGCCTATTATGAAAGAGGATGATCGCATGATGTCTCACCTATAGCATCGAGAACTGATACCCTTATCAGAAATGGAGGAATTGTTGACTAGTTAACATGCGTAGTTGTTTTTCAAAGATAAGGTTGAAGAGAAGGTTTCACTAACTCAAGATCGACCTCGGTACTGCACCAAAGTCGGCATTTCACACTAATATAAACATTATAAATTTTGGTAGTATCATGTGGATTGACTAGTGAGTCAGAAGCCCTTGTGGGTTAATAAATAAAGTTTTAAGAATGATATGAGCGATTAGTAACAACCTCGTTGTTAGCTATACTTTATGATGAGAAGAGGACTTTGAGGGTCACGATGATGCGTCTTTCAAGAGTTAAGAGGTGTGCTGATGCAGTAGAAAGGGGATGATAGCCTATACTTCTAAACAACATAAAGGTTACGGGATAGGATATACTAACCGTGAGTCTGGGATTAGTCATGATGGCGTTCACGCATAAAACTGAGACGTTAACTTTATGAGAAAAGTGTGAAAGTTTTCCACAAGTGCCATAAGTATATCTTCATATTAGAACTAAACATAAGAAAGAGAAGGTGACGAAAGGGAGCATGGAGTATAATGGAGAAATTTGTTATTACCCAGGAAAGGCCAGTGTGGTGGCTGATACCTATAGAAGGGATTATTCGAAATTGGAATTCAGTCAGTATTGACCAAGAAAATAGAGTATATACAATAAAGAATAATGTTAGAGGAAAATGACTAAATTATGAGGAAGGACAAAGATGTATAGAGAATTAAGAGAATGTTGTGCAAACGGATATGAAGAATGGTATTGGCAAACTATTAAGTACAAACGCGACAGGTCAAAAGCAGAATGATAGAGATCTAATGGATTAATTCCGCCTGTAGAAAATCTTGAACGTGGATAGAATTATAATGAATTTCATAAGTAGGTCGCCGAAGACCGAGCCAAGTGATGGCCCTAGTTGATTTATAATTTGTGGACCAAGTGATTTACCTGCGAGAGACTTTTCATTTAGAAGATTATCGATTTATATACGGAAGAGATGGTGGTGCAATATAAAACTTCTGCAGTGATTACGTCAGATAGAGACTTAAGGTTAGACTTCGAATATTGAAGGTGCTTTCAAGTATAATTAATAAAGAGATTGAGCGTATGTATTAATTAGATCTGTGGCTGACAGACAGGGAAGAAGAATTGTCCAGACGATCGAATTTATAATTAGTGTCATGCCTTAGATTTCACGAGGCAGTCGAGAATAAAAACTTATCCATGAAATGAATGTTGTTATCACAATCGTCACCATGCGAATGTAAGGACGTCTCTTGTAAAGCGTACTACGAAAGAAGAAGTTTCGCTTTTCTTGCATTACGAAGAAGTCAATGAACGAGGGATATAGTAGCTGAACTGGTTCGACGTATACCGAAGACTATATAGTATCCATAGCAAGTGGTAACGACTGACGGGAGGCAACACATGCATGCTAATCAAGCCAAGGAAAATGACGAATACCGTGCGTATTGACGTTGTCTCAGGTTATAGAACACGACCACAAAGTATTCACGGCCCAACGATACAAGGACTCAACACGGATACTATGAACAAGGTAGAAGAGAAACGTATAAGTAGTGGGATAGAAATTTTCATTCATAGAACAACCGATAAGGAATACAGGTCGAGGAGAGCATGCGTTGAGAAGCAACATTAAAGCATTGGTGAGACTGCAATAGCCCTAATTTTCGTGAATATTCGAACCTGGATGAAAATTAATTTCATGGGTGGATGAGAAATTTTTGCAATCACGATATGTACGAATTATTAAATGAAGATTTCGAATTGATATTACGCCTTTACGGTGCAGATGAGGGTATGGAAAAGTCATTAGTTTTCTTTTTACGAAACCCATTATTTCGAATGGTCAAATTTTATGAGATATCAATGGAGTATGAGGTGGGAGACTTCGTGATGCTAAAGGTATCCCCCTGGAAAGGATTGATGAGATTTGGTAAGAATGGGAAGCTAAGCCCGAGATTTATTGGACCTTTTGAGATTTTTAGGCGTGTTGGAAAGTTAGCCTATGAACTGGCCTTGCCCTCGAGCTTGCAACAAGTGCATAATGTGTTTCATGTGTCCATGTTACGACCCTACCACACCGACTTCCGACATGTGATAGAACATGATCAAGTGGATCTGTAACCAGACTTAACATATGTGGAGCAACCCGTAGAAATCATGGATAGAAAAGAACAGGTGCTGAGGAACAAGGTTGTCAAACTAGTGAGAGTCTTGTGGAGGAACCAGAATGTCGAAGAATCAACATGGGAACTAGAAAGCGCAATGCGTGAAAAGCACCCCCAACTGTTTTCAACCTGATTTCGGGATGGAATCCTTTTAAGGAGGGGAGGCTGTAAGAACCCTAATTTTTGGTAATATTTTCTTTTATTTAATATCTTGTGACAATGTCAATATGGAACCTTTCTGGTCATCCCTGTTGATTAATAGAATTGATTGTCTGAGAAACTGTGTTGTTGCATTCACTATGTAAGATAAAAGGAAGATTGTGAAGGCAAGAGTCTTATTGTTAGTAAGATTTATAAAACTTGGGATTTGAGAATGATTAGAGTGTTAAAAGATTTATTAAGGATTATGACAAGGAATTATGGACATTCGAGGAATTTACACAATTAAGTACTTAAGGAATTATAGGGGAAATCTCTACGTGACAAAATATTATTACGAGAGATTAATTAAGATACGATACGAATTAAAGATTAAATGACAAACATTGGTGGAAGAATAATGATACAAGGAGTAGTATTGCATGCAAGTCCCATGCAACCAAGTGGTTAGAAATAAGCAAACTAGTTAACCAACTGGAAGAGGAATAGTAACTAGTTACATTGCTTTTCAAAAAGAGGAGACAAGAAGTACAAGGAGCCATACCATGCTAGTACCTTGCCTATACATACACATTATGTATCACCCAACACCTTTTAACACAATTATTCACCAAACAAACAAACACAAAAATCAAAAACACCAAAAGCGCTCCCCCCCTTGGAAGAGAGCTCTCGGCCAAGCACCAAAAAGGAAGGAGAAAATTCTTCCTCCCCCATTTCCCATCACTCACAAGTCAAGACATAATTCCTAGGCCCTCACCATCATCTAAGAAAGGTATGTTAAGAGTTTCAGGCCATTTCATCCATCCAATTTCAAGATATTAATTATAATAGATATTGTGAATAGTAACCATGGTTGGTTTTTCTTTTAGATCTTAGATTGTAAGGGTTGTAGGAGACCATTCAAGGTGTTATTGAGTTTTGTAAGGCTTATCCAAGGCTCCTAGGTGCTCAAGAAGGTATAAAAAATCACAAACCCTTTTGGCCATGTAGTGTTTATGATGTTTGGTAGTAGATCCATGTATATATGTGTTAATCTTGGTTGTATAAGTAATGGATGACATGGATCTTGAGTTTTGATGTTGTGATTGTGATTTTTATGATTGTGGATAGTATATATATCTCCATGAGTGTTATAAAGCATGAACTAAGTGAATTAGGTGTTGGTTGTGTTTTGGAATTGAGAAAATTGGTTGATCTAAGTGAATACATGCTTGCTGAGTTTTCCAGGAACATTGAGCTGCCTTGTAACATGGTTTTGAACCCTAAAATCTTGTCCCCTGATGTCCTACCATATATTTTTGGAAATATAATTGAATGTAGTTTCTGGAAATGTAAGGTTCATGACTAGGTGATGGATAGATTCTGAGTTATGGCCTGAGAAGTGGAATGTGTTTCTGGAATCCGGACTGCACTAAATGGTCCCCTTGTGAACCTTGTTTAAACCCCTAAATATTTATGTAGGATCATGGAAAAATTAGAGAAGCTAGTAAATGCAGTGGTGAAGGATGCCCAAAAAGAATTGGATCAAAATATGTATTTTTCAATTTTATAAAAATGTTAGAGTAAAATCCGCGCAAGGGAAAAAGTCGTAAGTGGAGTGTAATTTAAGGGGGAATGGATATGATTCGGATGTGATAACCAAATTGAGTCAAATAAGTGACGAGCATAATCGAGTGATGGCATGGACCTATAGGAGGGCTAGAGAGTCATAGGAAATGTTTTTAAAAGAAAAAGAAAAAGGGACTCTGGCAGGTGTGGGAATCGTTGACGAACGATTCCCGGGATGTGTAAGCGGCCGTGAGCCAGGCGGTCCATCAATTATTATTCCGGCCCAGGTGTTGCCAAAGGATGATTACGGATGTAGTTTTCATCGAGGGTGATTACGGATGTAGTTTTCACTCGGGGATAGTTACGGATGTAGTTTCTATCCTTCTACCGGTAGAGAAGACCCGCAGATTGTTGGACTTGGTTGTGGCGACTGATCATCGTCAATCCTTGTCAGGTTTTTATGTTTTCTTCCAGTCCCATCCTCCACTTTGGAAAAATACTCAAGCACTGCTTCTTGGGCCTAAGTGCCAAGTTGCCGATAGTGTAGTTTTTGATAAGAAAAATATTGACATCGTGCAGTATCTAGAACTGCAAGATTTCCTATAAAGATTGGCACGTGTTAGTGCACTCTTGCAATTATTTCAAAGAATGAAATGTTTTTGAATGAGAAACCTTCTAAGCTAATGGAAGGAAAGAGGTTTTGCAATAATGTATTCCCTGTACAGTATGTTAACCGTAGAGTGTTTTGCCGAAAATGATATACTAATATGTATATATTTTCAAAGCTGAGATATATTGAAATGGGAACCTTACAAAGGATTCATATGTTATTCTTAAAGCTCCTTAGCGAGTATAAATGTTTTATTCAAACTCGGACATATATATTGTCGAATTATGTTTTGAAATCTGAGATATATACCCATACAGTTGGGAACGTTTTCGAAATAAACCACATTATTATTTTTCAAAATGGCGAACTTGCTGAGCATTATGTAGCTCATTCTTGCTTTATAAAAACTTTTCAGAAAGAGAAGAATTTGGTCAGTTAACTCCATACCAGCAGAAGAGGAGTAGAAGATTTATCCCGAGATGACTTAGTTCCGGATAAATACTACAGAGTAAGTCTGATAGGTTTTCAACTGTAATAGTAAGACTCGTCTTCAAGTGTAGTTGTATAAGTGGAAGTGCGTAAGATTCTGGATTGTACAGATGAATTGTAATATTTAGCGTTACTTTTGATTATCGTTTCTGAGGCTATAACTTGTATGTGCGTAAGATTGAGGTCTGGATGGATGTATTGTTGAGTTGTAAAGTTAATACAGGTATGATATGGTTGGATGGTGATGTGACGACCTGAATCTTTGACCTCGGATTTGGGGGCGTCACAATATTTTTGGAAAAAACCAACGTTCCAGATTTAAGTGTTGTTAATCTAGCGGTCGGGAATTTCTGGATATTTAAGTTTGACCAATATTTAAAAAAAAAGTTTGACCAATAATAACTGAAATATTGAAATGTATCTTTGTTATGTTAGAAGACAACGGTAGAGTAGGAAAATACATGTGTGACATCGTTCATACAACTACTATTTCTATAAACCGTTGTCCAAATAGTGGAGTAAATAATTTAGGCGAGAATATAAAGAAAACTATATGGGGGAAAATGAAATAATATTTTTGGAAAAAAACAACGTTCTAGATTTAAGTGTTGTTAATCTAACGGTCAGGAATTTTTGGATATTTAAGAATAACTAATTCTTGGATATCTTTGTCTAAATGATATTTAAGGGTATTCTCCTTAGTCGATCTAAATGTCAGCCGCCTCTCATCAATTCAATTCTCTTCATCTCTTTTCTTTCATCAATTGTACTACTGGTATTGGGAGAATCAGGTAATGGATAGATCTTGAGATGGGCCTCTTTTCTTCAGCTCTTTTCTTTCATTAATTGTACTGGTATTGGGAGAACTAATCTCTTTTCTTCATCTCCTTTCTTTATATCGTTTCAGCTCTTCTCTTCATCTTTGTTCTTTCATCAATTGTACTGGTATTGGTTGTTTTTGCATATTGCTATACCTTTATTTGAGTAGCAAATGGATAGATCTTGGTTGACCACTGATAGACGATATATCAAGAAAATTTGAATTAGGAGTGGAAGAGTTCTTCATGTTTGCATTTGCGAATGGGTGTAATGAGAATAAAATTAGTTGTCCATGCTTAAGATGCGCTCATAGTAAATCGTGGAATGCTCAGACGGTTAGAGGTCATTTTTCAAAATGGTATTGATCCAACATATACGTCCTGGATATGGCACGAAGTGTCAAATTCAGTAGAGAGTGTTGGGGTTGGTGAAGATGGCACCTCAGAATCATCAGTTGATCAAACAGGAATGAGGCAGTCTGGTGTCGATGATGAGGATATTTCGTTAGATTCATCTGAATTTATTAACCATGTTCGAGGTGAAAATGAACCCCTTTATCCTGGATGCGAGAGTTACACTAGGCTGAGTGCTTTAGTCAAGTTGTATAATTTAAAAGCAAAGCATTGTATATCTGATAAATGCTTCTCTGATGTCCTTGTTTTGCTTGCGTCAATGCTTCCGGAAGGCAACAAAATGCCTTCTTCCTTCGGTGAAGCCAAGAAGAGTTTATGTGCTTTAGGCATGGATTACGAAAAAATACATGTGTGTCCGAATGATTGTCTCTTATATCATGGCGAGAGGGATGAAGATGATACGATTTTCCGGATATGCGGGGTCTCTAGATGGATGTTAAACAAGAAAGGAGAAGAACTAGAAGGGGTCCCTGCTAAGGTTCTATGGTATTTTCCTTTAATACCAAGGTTGAGAAATTTGTTCAATACACCTCAGATTGCAAAGGACATGACTTGGCATGACACTGAGCGACAAAAAGATGGTAAAATTAGACATCCTGCTGACGCAAAGACATGGAAGGATGTCGATGAAAGGTGGCCTGAGTTTGCTTCAGAGACTAGGAACCTTCAGTTAGCATTATCCTCCAATGGATTCAACCCTTTCCAAGGACCAGGGACTGACCACTCATGTTGGCCTGTTCTGCTATCAATTTACAACCTACCACCTTGGCTTTGTATGAAGAGAAAGTATATTATGTTAAGTTTGTTGATATCGGGACCAAATCAGCCGGGAAATGATATTGATGTGTTCCTTCAGCCACTTATAGAAGATCTACAAAAGTTGTGGCATGGGAAACAAGTCTACGACGCATATAAGAAAGAGTCATTCATACTTAGGGGAATTTTGTTGTGGACAATGACTATCCAGCCTTAGGCAACTTGTCCGGTAACATCGTTAAATGGTATAATGCTTGTGTTGTTTGCGTTGATCAAACAAAAGCTACCAGGTTGCCTAATTACAAAAAATACGGTGGTTATGAGGCATCGTAGGTGGTTGGCCCGTGACCATCCATATCGAAGGCATAAATCATCCTTTAATAACACCGTGGAGAAGTTGTCAGCTCCTATTCCTTTAACTGGGGAAGAGGTGTTTGAAAGGTTACAACCACTATGAGACCATGGTTATTGTGACAGCCCCAAATCCGGGGTCAGGAATCCAGGCCGTCACGGACCAATTTCCATTTATTTATATTCTTCTCTTGGCAGCTGGAATAAAATTTCATAATAAAACTCATACAATAGACCCCACACTTGATAATATTAATACACACCAATCATATGCTCAGAGAACAACATCCACAATATTAAAAGTTTAGAGTTAAACAGTTATTACAAACCCAGAATCTTATTAAGTACATTGTTGAATAATACTTCTGCAGGAAGCATCTCAACAACCAAAACTTTGTTACACAAGCTTACACACTTAATATACATAATTCTACCAGAACCCATCCGTAAAAAGGCTACCTCAGGAATAGGTGTCAGCGTTCTCTCAATAGGTCGTCTTTCCCTTGCCCTCTTGCGGGGTGTACGGCGGAGTATTGGCATGCGACCTAGCTATTGTATAAATAAATAGCAAGAGTGAGCTATAATAGCTCAGCAAGATAAATGTTATAAACTAGCATCAAAGGAAAAACATAATTATAACTGTAAAGAAATAGAAGACAAATCATAGTTATTATGAAAAGAATTTATTTTTATTCGTTAAATACTCCTTCCAAATATTTTTATACTAAAAGAAATATATAGCATTCTAGTATCAGTACTCTTGTAATATAATATAATATCAGTTTCTCTTCTTACTGTAAAACCATTCCATCATTTCATATCATTTTTCTTTTTCAGTACACAATTCTAAAAACCATTATCAATTCTTTTCGCCAGATACGTAGGACGATGATCAGTCGCCTGACCGTACCTGCTCTCTGTTTACTACTAGTAGAAGGGATGATCCTACCTGGTTATCAACCCTGGAGGAAGGCTACCTGCTACATCCTCCCTTGGCATCTTCGTGCCGAAAAATATTGAGTGTTGGACTGTGCCGCACACAGCCTCTTACGCTTTTTGTTGCAATCCCCCTTTTTGTCAATCAATATTCCATTTACCTCTCCATCCACATTTCCATTTACATTTCCATTTACATTTCCATTCACATTTATCAATTCCATCTCTCTTTATCATCACCTTTAATATATATATATATATATATATATATATATATATATATATATATATATATATATATATATATATATCATAATACTTTAGATATGACTCAGACATCTCCTCTGTATTCAATGAAATCCAGTACTCTTATATATATAAAATATTCCATCTACTTTTAAAAATAGTAGATAATAACCAAACAATACTTATTAAATCATAATATTTAAAAGAATAACATTATAAATCATATAACCTTAGATAACAACTGATACCATTCTTTCATATAACTCTAGATAACAACTGATACCATTCTTTCATATAACTCTAGATAACAACTGATACCATTCTTTCATATAACTCTTAATCATAAAGCATGTTCACTTTATGCATGATCATATCTATATTCATACTCATGATCCATAGTTCATATCCATCTCTCTTTAATTCCAAAAATCAGGGAATAAATTCATTAATAATATAGCAACAACAGAATCACATGTATATATTCCATGAGATCATTTTCTTCGAAGGTAAATAATTTTCCCAGTAAAGTTAGAAAAATCTTGCCTCGATCTCTGTGTCCTGAAGGTATGATCCTGAGTTCGTCTCCCGTCTCTATAGAAACGAAAGGATCACCGTTAGTATATATATCCCACTTAATCACCTAATCTTTATACAATAACACCCTTGACACATAACATATGTTTGACATAGCTTTTATGCACCCAAAAGTTCCAAGAACTTAACCCTTTTTAAACTTGAATAAAGTTTTAGTGTATTCCATCTTTTTCTTAACAACAGCACTCGACTGTAAAAATTCTTATAAATTATAGATTTCGAATTTTAATGTAAGGTCAACTGGAACTAGTTCTCTGACAACCCTACTACAATATCCGAAAATTTCGTAACTTTTAAAAATGTTTAAGTATGGTAATTCTAGCCTCAAAGTTGACACAATTACGTTTTCTCGGTTTTCGAACGTCTTTCACTAAAACTGACTTTTCTCCTAAACCGTTCATCAAATTTTAACGTACCTTATATCAAAACGATCTATGAACTAAGATCTATCATCTCATGGTCACTTGGTGCTCTGGACAAAACCTACCGTACGAATATGGGTGCCAAAAACAGGGCATCTTTTTGGTTTAACGAAAATCGGCATTATAACAGCTATATTTTCATACTTTCAAATTTTTTCACATCTCCAAACTCATCCTCCAACACATATATCAATCCATATACCATGTGGTAATCATAACAATCATGGATTTCAACACACAATACTTCCATAATCCATAAACACTTTTAAACACATATATAACCATGATTTCATCACTTATAACAACTTAACCACTAATACAACCAATATTCACCATAAACTCAAGAGGGGTGCGGATGTTATACCTTCTTTGAAGCTTTAACACTCTTAATATATGCTTGTAGTCCTTAATACACCTTGATACAACCTTAATACACCTTAATCTTTCAAAACAAAATATGAAATCCATATAAGTTACTATTCATCCTTCACTTTGTAAAAATCATAGAAAATTGAAAAATAAGAGTTTGGCTCTCAAATATTTACCACATCTTGGCCTCTGTATAAGATTTGATTTGAGCTATAGATCACTAAAAACAAAGCTTCCTAGATATGGTTTTGAGCCCTCTTTTTCCGCTGGACAGAAACTGGACAGGTTTTGTTCTCCCACTTTGAGCATGGATTTGACTAGGCTATACTACTTGGATTGTCATGAAATTTTGAGCGAATATTACCCATGGAGTGGAGAGGCTTGGGTTAAAATTTGGTGATTTTATCATGGATAGAAATGGAGATATGAATTTTTCTTTGAGTATTGTTTCTGCTGGACAGTTTGTGTCTCTATGTATTTTGCTTGCTTCTCTATGGATAATGATATGCATAATTTATGTATATCACCCATTTTGGATGCATCTAGACTTTAATGTGTTGTTAGCATGCTATTGGTCCAAGTGTTGCCAATCTACTTGTCCACTTGTTGGCTTTAAAACATGTTACTCCATTTTTGCCAAAGTGCAAAAATACCACTCATCTTGTAGTTGACTTGCTTGCATGCTACTTTGGTTTCCTTTAAATCAATTAAATCCACTTGCTACAACTTATATGTTGCACTCTATTGTAATAATGTGGCCAAATACCTCAAACAATTGTGGTGTCCAATTTCCTTTGCATTTTCTCTTTATCTCAGAAAATGTTCTCGCGGTTTCTCAAATGTTCTCTATTCCTTTTTCTCTAGGCTTTTATTCTTAATTCCATTCTCTTCTCATAATATATCCTCCCTTGGACTTTGAATATTTAATATCTTCAATTTATATTCCATGATTCGTTCGCTTTATCACCTAATCTTGTTATAAAGTTTCAGCAGTTTCTAGAACGCTCATTTCACTATCTCAGTGGTTTCTCCTTTGTAAGTTCTTTGGATAATATCCTCTCCCACATCATATATTAGTGTGTGAGGGTGATTCTAACCCTCAAGTAGGTATTAGATCCAATATCCTTGGTATATTCTCTTTTTCTCAGAAGTTGCTCTCCCGGTTATCTCTCGGGTTCTCAAGCATTCTCAAACTCGTTTAACAATCTAAATTCCCTTGGCATTTCCTTGACTTGACCACTCCTTGGTTTAACCTAATTTCACTATTTCCTCAAGATATAAACCCTTTAACATTTCTATACTCCTTAATATCACATTCAATAGAGTCTCAATCGAAATCGAAAATTCTTAAAGTCCATATTCAAGAATTTGTGAAATCCATTATCATTTTGAGTCACTTATTTTCTTAGTACAACGCTAATATGGTTTCTGATTATTCATTTTCTGTTTCACTTATATGGTACCTACATACCATTTCCCTAAATCCTCAAAATCAATAATCATTTAAGCACTGTAGCATTTCTAAAAGTTAGGGTTATTACAGTCTTCCCCCCTTAAAAGGATTCCGTCCCGGAATCACGTCAATGAATACCTTTCTCACATGGTGCTTCCAAATTCTCAAGTTGCTTCCTTTATCCTTTGGTTCTTCCATAACACTTTAACTCTTGAAATCATCTCATTCCTTAACACTTGTTCTTTACGATCATTAATTTTTACTAGCTTTTCCACCTAAGTTAGATTTGATGTTATATCCTCAATTTCATAATCATTCCTGAAAACCTTTGTTATTCCTAATACCACCAAAATTCCAATCACAAGGTCTCTCCATATATATCTTGCTTGTCATTCATCAACATGCCATTTAGCTTATCAATAACAGTCATTTCATTATCTTTTTCTTGCAAATCTCCTCCTATATTCATTCATTCTATCTTATCTCATTTCTCCTTCCTCTTTTGCCTAAGGGTATCGGCCACCACATTGGCCTTCCCTGAATGGTAGTCTATCTCACTATTATTTAACTATGTTTTGATCTCCATCATGACATAAAATATTAAAACTCCAACATTTGTATATATCACCTCTGTAAAATTTTCCAGAAAATAAGTTATAATAATATTCCTTGAAACAATTGTAAGAAAATATTATTTATAATATATATTTCCTGTTCGTACTTATACAAACATATACTTTCCTTTCATACTTGAAAAATATTCTCGCGCATTCCCCAATACTCTTAATCTCCTTTTTATAGAGTTCTCTGACTCTTAACAGATATTGATTTGGATGACACGAGAATAACTCACTTTCTTATATCACCATAGTTTACTTTCTCACAGATAGATTATTCTTATCTATATTATCAGTCCATTTACACCATTCATTGACTTAGTCGATCCCTAACCAAACATTTACACATAAGAGGTTAAATTAGAGCGAACCTGCAACTTCCTCCGGATACCTTATCCCATATGTCTATTGTTCACTATACGCTCTTTACATCTTGCTGACCCACCTTAGTTCCTTCATGATATACTATCTATTCCATGATACATGATAATTTTATGTACATTTTATAGTATGTTATCTCTCATTTATCCTTAGTTTGTAATAAATTTGTCCTTGATTAACATTGTTAGTAGCATTTTAATTTGGATTGGATGCTAAAATGATTTTTTATGTTTTTAAGATAATTATTGGAAGAAAAAAGAGGCCGATTGCACATCATCAAGAGACCGTAGATTAAACCTGGACGAACAATGAGGAAATAAAAATTGTCACAAAAATATGAAAAGTGATATATTCTTAAAGCGGAAATCCCGGTTGGAATTAATATAATTTTTGTTAAGCAAAAGGAGTCCGGTTCCAGGCCCTCAATAGACCACAGCTTAGGACTTAAGGATATATTTTTATTAATAAATATTTAATTTATTTAGAAAATTATATTTATAAATATCTAATAATATTAGATATTTATTTTTATTATTTCTGGATTTAATTAATTATTTAATAATTAAAGATTATAAGTTGTGCGGGTTAAAAAGCATTTCTACGGAGCCAGTTAAAAACCACGTGAATTGTTTTTTTCCACAAGAGAATATCAATTTGGTTTATGGCATATGAATTGTTTATGCTGTCAAACTTTCCTGCTCAAGCTGTCAGCCAGCTTTCCTAAATTCACACTCTCCATAACCGCGCGTGAGTCACACGCGCGCCAGAAAGAAGAAGAAAAATACCCGCGTGAAGCTCACTTCCCCTTCCTGCAGCTGGTCTTCACTTGCCAGTTCATGTGCAGAAGGTTTTGTTTATGAAAAAACAAATAAAAGAAATATTCAGTTATCAGTGTATTTTTAGTTCTGATGTGCTGGTTGCTTTCGGCCGAATTAATTATTGTAGATGGTGTGCTAATATTTGCTATAAATAGGTACGTAGTTCATAGGTTTAGGATGATCTCTGTACTGAATATTCAGTTATATTCCCTCTTGTTGTCATAAATTTTCTTTTGTAATTTTAGTTTTATTTTATTTTATACACTTTAATTTTCTGCAAATTCCATTTTGGTTGAAGATTGTGAGGGTATTGCTTGGAGTGCTCATTCATTTTATTGGAAACTATTTCGGGAGGATAAATTCTTCAAGTTGTACTTTCTTTACTCTAAACTCTTATAATTATGATTTTACCATTTATTGTATGCTTATTTTATTTATCTAGCATGAGTAACTAATTTCATAATCCGAGAATTAGGTAGTATTCGTTGGTGATATATGCTTGTTTAATAGTGATAATAATTCTCTACTTTTGCTAATCTATCATTGAGGACTTAACCCAATTAAGGGCATAGCTAACCTTTAATTGTATTCATATGTATTGTGATAAATTGGGAGATGAGTCATAATTCTTGTTCATGATTTGTAAGAACCCGGATTTTTGTACTATTGTAAAATGTCTCGAATGAATAGTAATTTCATTACTTTAGGAGAATGATCCCAACCACCACTTATGTACGATGAATATTTAAGATTTGAGTTCATATTATAATTCCTTAAGCGAAATAAGTGTATGTAAAAGTCGTCGGAATTCAAAGAATCCTAACGACCTACATTTCATGAGGTATCGATAAATAAGAGTACTATGACAAGCCCAAGAGTTATATAATTTGAAAATGACCATGCAACCAAAGTACTAGGATAAAGAAATTAGAATGTTGAACCAAAAACATTTTAAGGATTTTTGAAGATTAGCATGGAAATTAAGGAATAAATATTGTACCGGGAATACGCGAGAATAGTATGATGTAGAGTAAATAAATTAAATACATATATGCATACAATGAATTATAGTATCAAGTGGTGTATTATACCATTGGTTAGTGGAAGAGAATACAAGGAAGCTAATTGGCAATCAAGGAAGTCAAATTGGCAATTAAGGAGACAAGGTCCATTACCATTAGCAAAAGTAATTCACTACAATTATTATGTTATGGATAATTGATTTATTTGCTAAAGGACCAGCTGAGTTATGATAGAAGGCATTAAAATCATTTCAAACAAGTAGTAGCCAAGATTGAAACAAGCAAAACTCTCCATTTCTCTCCATTCTGTGCAACTGCCCAGCAGAACACTCTCAAGAAGAAAATTCATATCTCCATTTCTATCCATGATAAAATCACCAAATTTTTACCACAGCCTCTCCACTCCATGAGCAATATTCGTTCAAATTTTCAAAGCAATCCAAGTAGTATATCCTAGGCAAATCACCTCCCCAAGTTGAAGAAGCAAACTGCCCAAAATTCGTATCAGCTTCTGTACTGATTTTCAAACGGCCATATCTCCTTCATTACTCAATGAAATTTGGTGTTCTTTAGCTTGTTGGAAAGCTGTTAAGATCATCTACAACTCTCCTTTAGAAGTCTTGATCAGAAAACCTCGGTAAGGCCCTCGTTTTTCCAGTTCTTTCAAGAGTGGTGATGCTGACTACGAAAATTTTAAACTTGGTTGTTTAGGTCTTGAAGATTAAAGGTTGTTAAAGCTATCTAAGGTGTTTTTAAGGAAAGTCAAGCTTGGTTAAGGTTGTTAAGACTCCAAGGAAGGTAAAACACTCACACCCACCTTAAACCTTATGAGCTATAAGTTGATTTGAAAGGTTGATGCAAGTATGTACATGTTTAAGGGGATTGTGATGTTTTAAACTTTATAAGTATGTGAAAAATTTTGGATAGTGATAAATGGATGTTACCACTGATTTTATAGATCCTTGATGATGTTTATATGATCTTGATGGTGTGTGGTTGAATTAAGTGGTTAGATGGAGTTCATGGAATTTGGAAATGTTCGGTTTATAGTTGTTATAATGTCGAAATTTCATTAGATCATTTGAGCAGTAATACCGAATTCAACAAATGTTTTCTTGGTAAGTTTTTGGCCATAAACCAGTAGGAATTGTTTTGTAGTTTGTTTTGACACCAAGATCATGTGATTACGATTTACGGTTTATGAGATATGCTCGTTTTAGTGAAACCGGTTAAAACGGACGAATCGTTAAGAAGGACTGACTTTATCAAGTCAAACGAGCCCTTTAAAAATGGTCTGTGATTATGAAATTTTTACAGGGGTTAACTTAGTCAGTGGTTAAGTCCCTGTAAAAATTTGAAGACAAAAGGCTTAATTTTCGATTTTATAGAAATGTTTAAGTCAAGAATGCGCATGAGAACCCACTGCAGAAAGAAGCTATCTTTAGAGCAACAATTGAGATATTAAAAAGATGTTATTAATTATGAAATTTGGATGAAAAATCCTCTGGACAGTTAAGAAGAAGTGAGAAAAAGAATTTCATGAAAAAGTGTATTTTTCAATTTTATAGAATTTTTCGAATCGAAGTTGCGCAAGTGAAAAACTCTTTTAGGGGACGATACGAGACAAACTTTAGTTTCGTTGAAAATGACCTTTAACGAAAGTCGTTACGAGACCAATAATTACCCAAAAGTGGTTAAAGGATATCATGGACTTATAATAAGCTAAACGTGTAATAAGGATGTATGGTTACGAAGTTGTGTCTTTACGTGAATAGTCGATTTGATTGGATTGTTTAGCGAACTAACCGAACCTTATTGGTTGTTATAGATCATCGCACTATAGGCATAGCCCAGACTATTCCGACACGATCAGGCAAGTTTTCGAAACTTGTATTTCAAGTATTTACAAACTGTTGTTGTTGTGGTATAAATGCTATGAGCTGCTTGATAGTATTTTTGCGAATCAGCATATGGTGTATGGTTATTTACGGGGATTTACAAACCTGTTAAGTATGTACGTATGCATAGACTCTTATATATATGTATATAAATTGGGTATTTTCGGATTGAAAATTTCTTGAAGATATTAATAAATATTATTTGAATATTTATTAATAATTTGAATATTATTTTCTTATTGAGAATAGTCTGAAGGTTTATTTATTTAATAAATATTATTTAAATATTTATTAAATATTCTAAGCTGATTATTTATTTAATAAATATTATTTAAATATTTATTAAATATTCCAGGATGATTTAAAAATCATATTATTTATTTTAAAAGTTATTTAAAAACTTTAAAAAGTATTTTAAATATTTTCTGATCGTCGGAAAAGTATTTAAAAATAGGACGGGTTCCCATTTCTTCATGGACTATAGCTTCACTCATCGAAAAAGTATCGCTACTTCACTCAACTTATCAAAATTCGGGAACCCAAGGTTTTGGGAGCTAGTATTAATTATTTTCTCCCTTCGCTACCAACAAGAAATGCACCTTACCTAGTAAGGAGGGGCTCAGGTTTGACTAAACACTCAAAACTCCGACCAACTCCCAAGTTATGTTTGATGAGGCGATTCTTAGTAATCGAAATCTGTTGACTAAAGTCAACCCACACATCAGAGTTACTTCCTCAATTACTCATGGAAGTAAAGTTAGTAATGATTATTAAACCAGTCGTCAAGCTTTGTGCTTGGGGGAAACTGAATTAAATTCTGTTCCTACGATGCATAGAATTCTCTAAGGGATTGGAGGAAGAGGGGACATCGCCTTCGAGCGTAGTCCAAATGATAAGGCCCATATGCGGTCAGGGTGCAACCCGATAAGGGAACGTCGTCCTTCTACTAGTAGAGAAGCAGAGGCACGGTATATTGGCTGATCACCAGATATCGTGGAAGAGGCTCCAGCATAATCCCATTCTTCCAATTGGAATTGTACTGCAACACTGTAATGAAAGCCTAGGTGCTCAATTACCGATAGTGTTGACAGAATGATGAACTATTCAAAGTACTTCAGAAATTCTTCGTTATATTTCTGGATAAAGAATGAAAATGTTTATTGATGATACAATATCAGTATATGATATGTCATATGGTTTACGTTAACTAAAGTACATTGAAAACTATTATTATATGGCTGAGCTATATTGCTCACTCTTGCTTTTCTTTTATGTATACCACCACACAACAACAGATAAGCATGGCAAGAACAAGGCAGACCCCCCGCAAAAGCGTGCTAACCGGTCAGCAGTATAGGAGACTATTTACGAGGCAGGTGTCGAGGTCACACCCAGTAGCATTACCACAGGTGAGCAGACTAAGTTGGATAGGTCTACAGCTTAGGTTGGTTAGGTTTATTTACAAACATGACTTGTGTAAGCTTCTGAAAACCAAACCGTATTGTGGCTGTAGATGCCGTCTTAGATGGTAATCCTTTTAATTTGAACTTTTAAGATTATGACAATTTGGGTTTGTAATATCTATTTCAAGATGGTTGTAATAACTCAGTAACATTTTAATTTTGTCTCTGAGCCTATAATCGGTAAATGTTATGTTTGACTGAGGGGTCACAGCATGCTAAAAGGAAGATTGAGAGTAATGTTTATTAAAATGGGAATTAAGGATTTAGTGACAGCCTGGATCTCCGACCCCGGATCTAGGGGTGTTACAGAAATGGTATCAGAGAATTAGGTTATAATCTCATAGACGATAGGAAGGTTTAAGGACTCAAACCCTTACCGAAGCATTGTCGGGCTAATAGACATAGCCCTAACAACCTTAAGCTAATAAAGGGAACTATTTATCAGAACCTCAAGGATAGTAACATTTTTTTCCTTTTTGTGTAGACACCCGAGGATGTAGAGCTACCTGAGGGTTCCGAGCAGCGACACGATGATGCCCTTCTGAGAGCTGTAGATGAGCCTGATGTTGAGACAGAGACTGACCCTCAGCAGGAGGGAGAGAGAGAGAGATAGTCCAGGAGGAGGATCCCAGTGATGATGATCCTATGCCCATAGAGGACCCAGTGGACTCAGATGAGCCAGAGAGTGATCCAGAGGAGGATCTAGAGGAGGATCCAGAGGAGGATCCAGAGGAGGATCCAGAGGAGGATCCAGAGGAGGATCCAGAGGAGGATCCAGAAGAGGATCCAGAGGAGGATCCAGAGGAGGACCCCGTGGACGATGTTCCAGCTGACCCCGCACCCGGAGAGGAGCCTGAGGATGAGGAGGTGGTGTGGACTGATATTCCTATGCATTCCCCTCCCCTCAGAGAGGATTCATCCCCTATTGGATATCATTGGGACACAGATTTGGAGGGCGACTCTGAGGAGCCTATACCAGAGGATGCTGAAACTGAGGTTGCCCCGGAGAGCGAGCCGGTTAGTCCTCCCATACAGGTTGTTAGACCCACTGAGTACGATTGGATGGTGACCCGGATGACCACCGATCTGGTGGCAGCGGAGGCCCGAGTAGCGGAGCTGAGGTTCCAGCTAGCTGAGGAGAGACGAGCGAGACTATACTCCCAGGGGAGAGACTCTAGAGCTAGACGGATGAGGCGGGCAGTACTAAAGATTGAGAGGAGGGCTCACACCCGACTAAGAGCAGTTCCACGTTCCCGCCACAGCAGGAGGATTCGACGGAGTGATGCAGAGAGAGTCCTTTCGAGGACTATGCGTCGAGTTAGGGATGCGATACGCTTTCACACAGACTGATGGATGGTTGACCAGTTTAGTCTTCTAGTACAGGGGGATGTTGTAGTAGTTTTACTTTTGGTAGTGTTGTCAGTCACGTAGTATATTTCCTCTGGATAGGAAGACATGTTAGCTGGCTTTGGATGTACTTTTTATATATTTCAGTTTTAATGTTGTACTTGAAACTTTGACTCTCAGAAGTCACTAGCAGTATTATGACGTAAATTTCGTTCGATTTTAGCAAATGTTTCCGTTTAAATTGTTACATATATGATTCCATGATTGTTTGACAGCTATTTATAAGATGCATATATACCTTTAAAAGATTACACCTTCGAGGTGCCAATCATAGAAAACCAGATTAAGAAAAATGAGGAAACCCTAACAGAATTTTTATATACATGTATACTTTCAGAAAAATGCCACCAAGGAGAAACACAAGAACTCACCCTGCCGAGTCCGCCACTCATGGTAGTAACCAACACAGGGAAGAGGAACGCCGTCACCAAGAACAGGTGGATGAGGAAGATGAGTACAATGAGTTCGACGATGAGGATTATGAGGAAGAAGAAGAGGACCCAATGGAACAATTTATGCGCCTGATGAGGCAAAATCTGGAACGCCAGCCACGGCCACAACCACCACCCCGCGGACCCAACAATGCAGTAGCCAATGCCTTTAAGGCATTCAAGTCACTTAAACCCCCAGAATTCCATGGGACTGCAGACCCCGTTGAGGCCAGGGCCTGGTTGAAGGAAATGGAGAAGACCTTTGAGATTATGGGCACTGAGGAAGCCCAGAAAACCATCTTTGCTACATACCTGCTTAAGGGAGAGGCCAACTATTGGTGGGAGGCCAAGAAGAATATGGAACCAGCTGGAGTGGTTGCATGGGACAGATTCACAGAGTTATTCTTGGAAAAGTACTTTCCGAGATTTATGGAGACCCAGATGGAACTCAAGTTCCTAGAGCTTAAACAGGAGAATCTGACTGTAGCCGAATATGAGGCTAGGTTCACAGAGCTGTCAAGGTTCGTGCCAGAGTATGTAAACACTGAAATTAAGAAGGCAAGGAGGTTTCAACAAGGATTGAAACAGTGGATTCAGAACCGCATCGCGATGTTAGAAATTACGGATTACGCCACTCTAGTACAGAAGGCATCGATTGTAGTGGCAGGAAGTGAGCAGTCCCAGAAGGACAAGATCATGAAGAAAAGGAAGTTTGAAAGTCGAAGTAGTGGTGCTGCAAGTGGGAGTTTCTCCAACAAGTTTGTTAGAGGAACGGTGTCCCAGCCAGCCAAAAACACAGGGTTTAACAGAGCAGAAAGCAAGAGTGTTGGCCAAGGAGGTGGATCAACCAGGGCACCCATATCAGGACAGTCGCGCCCTCCCCTACCCAACTGTAAGACTTGTGGTAAGAAACATTCGGGGTTATGTCTCCAGGGTACGACGACATGTTTTAAGTGTGGACAGACCGGACACTATGCCAACAATTGCCCCCAGAGGAACTCACTCATGAAATGCTATCAGTGTGGAGGCACAGACCACTGGAAGAAAGACTGCCCTAAACTGAAACCGACAGGATCAAGGATGAGCGGTACTGCATCCAACCGACCACCCACCGCTAGGACTTTCAACATGACAGTGCAGGATGCAGTAAGGGATGAGGATGTCATCGCAGGTACCCTTTCCCTTAACACCTTGAGTGCAAATACTTTGTTTGATTCTGGAGCTACCAAATCTTTTATATCGCAAGATTTTGCATGTAAACTGAACTTGAAACCAGAAATGTTAAAGGATCGGCTAATGGTAGAGATAGCTAACCACGAAGTGGTTCCTGTAAGCCAGATATATCCTAACTGCGATATAGTAATAGGAGGTCACCACTTTCGGGCAGACCTAATTCCGTTTAAGTTAGGTGGATTCGATGTCATCTTAGGAATGGATTGGTTGGCAAGTAATGGTGCCCAGATTGATTGCAAGAGCAAGAAAGTTAGGATAAATGTGTCAGGAAAGAAAGAGGTCATATTCAAAGGACAGCGACAGATTCAAAAATTCTTGACTGTTGCTCAAGCCAAAAAGTTAGTACGAAATGGTAGCGAGACCTACTTAGCCTATGTAGTAGACACGAAGAGAAGAACACCTGAATTGAAGGACATTCCAGTTGTCAAGGAATTTAAAGATGTGTTTCCAGAAGACCTTCCTGGGTTACCACCCGATAGGGAAATCGAGTTTGCGATAGAATTAGCACCAGGAACCGCACCAGTTTCTAAAGCCCCCTATCGATTGGCCCCCGTTGAAATGAAAGAGCTAGCCACTCAGTTGCAAGAACTGTTGGACAAGGGCATGACAAGACCAAGTGTGTCCCCGTAGGGTGCCCCGGTGTTGTTTGTAAAGAAAAAGGATGGTAGCATGAGGCTATGTATAGACTACAGAGAGCTGAATAAGTTAACCATAAAAAACAAGTACCCCTTGCCTAGGATTGACGACCTTTTTGACCAACTCAAGGGAGCAGTTCACTTTTCGAAGATAGACTTGAGAACGGGGTACCATCAGTTAAAGATCAAACCGGAAGATATACCCAAGACTGCTTTTCGCACTAGGTACGGCCATTATGAGTTTCTAGTGATGTCCTTTGGACTGACAAACGCACCCGCGGCATTCATGGACTTGATGAACCGAGTATTCAAACAGTACCTAGACAAGTGCGTCATAGTTTTCATTGACGATATCTTGATTTATTCTCAGACTGAGGAAGAACATGCAGAACACTTGAGGATAGTCCTAGGAATCTTGAGGGAAGAAAAGTTGTATGCCAAATTTTCGAAATGCGAATTTTGGTTGAAAGAAGTGCAATTCTTAGGTCATGTGGTAAGTAGTGAAGGAGTACTGGTTGACCCTGCCAAAATAGAGGCAATATCAAAATGGGAAAGACCGACCACCCAGACCGAAGTAAGAAGTTTCGTGGGACTAGCCGGGTATTATAGGAGGTTTGTACAAGACTTTGCCAAGCTGGCAGCCCCATTGACCCGACTCACCAGAAAGACTGAAAAGTTTGTATGGAATGAGAAATGTGAAGAGAGCTTTCAAGAGCTAAAGAAAAGATTAATGACCGCCCCAGTGTTGGCACTGCCAGATGATAAGGGGGACTTTGTGATCTATAGTGATGCATCGCATAAAGGACTAGGTTGCGTGCTCATGCAACACGATAAGGTAATTGCATATGCTTCCCGACAATTGAAGGAGTATGAAATAAGGTACCCTACCCATGACTTAGAGCTAGCTGCAATAGTCTTCACGTTAAAGATATGGAGACACTATCTATATGGAGAAAAGTGTGAAATTTACACAGATCATAAAAGTCTCAAGTACATCTTTACCCAGAAAGAATTGAATATGAGACAGAGAAGATGGCTGGAATTAATCAAGGATTATGATTGTGAAATTCGTTATCATCCAGGAAAGGCAAATGTGGTGGCCGATGCCCTTAGTAGAAAGGAAAGGCTCAAGATGATGACTTCAACGGAAGAATTGATAAAAGAAATGGAGAAGCTAGAAATCGAAGTTAAGACATCGAGAAGTAGCCAAGAAGTGTTAATGGGAATTCAAATCCAGCCTCCGTTATTGGAAAAGATTCGAATGTGCCAAGAGCAAAAGATGGAAGAGGAAAAGAACTCGGAGGAAGAGATATTGACCGGGGAGGAAATTAAGTGCGAAAGAGATGCAGGAGGAATCATGAGATATGCAATGATAATTTGGGTCCCAAATGTTCAGGAACTAAAGGATGAAATCCTATATGAAGGACATAACTCAAGGTACTCTGTGCACCCAGGTACCACGAAGATGTATAGAGATTTGAAAGAATACTATTGGTGGCCCAACATGAAGAAGGATATGATAGAATGGGTGAATAGATGTTTGACCTGCCAACGGGTAAAGGCAGAACACCAGCGACCTAGTGGACTACTGCAACCCCTAGAGATTCCAGAATGGAAGTGGGAGCACCTAGCCATGGATTTTGTAGTAGGACTCCCAAGGACCAAGACTAACCACGATGCGATATGGGTAATCGTCGATAGGTTGACTAAGTCCGCCCACTTTCTCCCAATCAACGAGAGGTACACTGTCGATAAATTAGTAGATATATATATAAGAGAAATTGTGGTACGACATGGAGTTCCCGTGACCATTGTGTCCGATAGAGACCAAAGGTTTAACTCCAGGTTCTGGAGGAGCTTTCAAGACTGTGTGGGAACCAAGCTAAATATGAGTACTGCATACCACCCCCAGACTGACGGACAAAGTGAAAGAACAATTCAGACCTTAGAGGACATGCTGAGAGTGTGTGTTATGGATTTCAAAGGAAGTTGGGAAGAGCACTTACCATTGATTGAGTTTGCTTATAATAACAGTTATCACTCAAGTATCGGAATGCCCCCATATGAAGCCCTCTATGGCCGGAAATGTCGTTCTCCCTTATGTTGGGAAGAAGTTGGTGAGAGGAAGATATTAGGACCTGAATTGGTACAACAGACAAGAGATGTGATAGTTCTAATCAGGGGAAGACTGGCAGCAGCCCAAGACAGACAACGTAAGTATGCCGACTTAGCTCGAAAGGATAGAGAATATGAAGAAGGAGACATGGTGCTGCTAAAAGTATCTCCCTGGAAAGGACTGATGAGGTTTGGGAAGAAAGGAAAGTTGAGTCCGAGATACATCGGACCTTTCGAGATATTAAGGCGGATTGGACAAGTGGCTTACGAGTTAGCCTTACCTCCAAGTCTGCAGCAAGTACATAACGTTTTTCATGTGTCTATGCTGAGGAAGTACAATCGCAATGCCAAACATATAGTGGAACATGAGCATGTAGATTTACAGCCAGATTTGTCCTACGTCGAGCGCCCGGTGGAAATCATAGACCGGAAAGAGCAAGTACTCAGAAACAAGACCATCAGCTTGGTAAGAGTTTTGTGGACTAATCACAATGTCGAGGAATCAACCTGGGAATTGGAAAGCGCCATGCAAGAGAAGTACCCCCATCTGTTCTAGAAATGATTCCGGGACGGAATCCTTTTAAGGGGGGAAGGTTGTAAGAACCCGGATTTTTGTACTATTGTAAAATGTCTCGAATGAATAGTAATTTCATTACTTTAGGAGAATGATCCCAACCACCACTTATGTACGATGAATATTTAAGATTTGAGTTCATATTATAATTCCTTAAGCGAAATAAGTGTATGTAAAAGTCGTCGGAATTCAAAGAATCCTAACGACCTACATTTCATGAGGTATCGATAAATAAGAGTACTATGACAAGCCCAAGAGTTATATAATTTGAAAATGACCATGCAACCAAAGTACTAGGATAAAGAAATTAGAATGTTGAACCAAAAACATTTTAAGGATTTTTGAAGATTAGCATGGAAATTAAGGAATAAATATTGTACCGGGAATACGCGAGAATAGTATGATGTAGAGTAAATAAATTAAATACATATATGCATACAATGAATTATAGTATCAAGTGGTGTATTATACCATTGGTTAGTGGAAGAGAATACAAGGAAGCTAATTGGCAATCAAGGAAGTCAAATTGGCAATTAAGGAGACAAGGTCCATTACCATTAGCAAAAGTAATTCACTACAATTATTATGTTATGGGTAATTGATTTATTTGCTAAAGGACCAGCTGAGTTATGATAGAAGGCATTAAAATCATTTCAAACAAGTAGTAGCCAAGATTGAAACAAGCAAAACTCTCCATTTCTCTCCATTCTGTGCAACTGCCCAGCAGAACACTCTCAAGAAGAAAATTCATATCTCCATTTCTATCCATGATAAAATCACCAAATTTTTACCACAGCCTCTCCACTCCATGAGCAATATTCGTTCAAATTTTCAAAGCAATCCAAGTAGTATATCCTAGGCAAATCACCTCCCCAAGTTGAAGAAGCAAACTGCCCAAAATTCGTATCAGCTTCTGTACTGATTTTCAAACGGCCATATCTCCTTCATTACTCAATGAAATTTGGTGTTCTTTAGCTTGTTGGAAAGCTGTTAAGATCATCTACAACTCTCCTTTAGAAGTCTTGATCAGAAAACCTCGGTAAGGCCCTCGTTTTTCCAGTTCTTTCAAGAGTGGTGATGCTGACTACGAAAATTTTAAACTTGGTTGTTTAGGTCTTGAAGATTAAAGGTTGTTAAAGCTATCTAAGGTGTTTTTAAGGAAAGTCAAGCTTGGTTAAGGTTGTTAAGACTCCAAGGAAGGTAAAACACTCACACCCACCTTAAACCTTATGAGCTATAAGTTGATTTGAAAGGTTGATGCAAGTATGTACATGTTTAAGGGGATTGTGATGTTTTAAACTTTATAAGTATGTGAAAAATTTTGGATAGTGATAAATGGATGTTACCACTGATTTTATAGATCCTTGATGATGTTTATATGATCTTGATGGTGTGTGGTTGAATTAAGTGGTTAGATGGAGTTCATGGAATTTGGAAATGTTCGGTTTATAGTTGTTATAATGTCGAAATTTCATTAGATCATTTGAGCAGTAATACCGAATTCAACAAATGTTTTCTTGGTAAGTTTTTGGCCATAAACCAGTAGGAATTGTTTTGTAGTTTGTTTTGACACCAAGATCATGTGATTACGATTTACGGTTTATGAGATATGCTCGTTTTAGTGAAACCGGTTAAAACGGACGAATCGTTAAGAAGGACTGACTTTATCAAGTCAAACGAGCCCTTTAAAAATGGTCTGTGATTATGAAATTTTTACAGGGGTTAACTTAGTCAGTGGTTAAGTCCCTGTAAAAATTTGAAGACAAAAGGCTTAATTTTCGATTTTATAGAAATGTTTAAGTCAAGAATGCGCATGAGAACCCACTGCAGAAAGAAGCTATCTTTAGAGCAACAATTGAGATATTAAAAAGATGTTATTAATTATGAAATTTGGATGAAAAATCCTCTGGACAGTTAAGAAGAAGTGAGAAAAAGAATTTCATGAAAAAGTGTATTTTTCAATTTTATAGAATTTTTCGAATCGAAGTTGCGCAAGTGAAAAACTCTTTTAGGGGACGATACGAGACAAACTTTAGTTTCGTTGAAAATGACCTTTAACGAAAGTCGTTACGAGACCAATAATTACCCAAAAGTGGTTAAAGGATATCATGGACTTATAATAAGCTAAACGTGTAATAAGGATGTATGGTTACGAAGTTGTGTCTTTACGTGAATAGTCGATTTGATTGGATTGTTTAGCGAACTAACCGAACCTTATTGGTTGTTATAGATCATCGCACTATAGGCATAGCCCAGACTATTCCGACACGATCAGGCAAGTTTTCGAAACTTGTATTTCAAGTATTTACAAACTGTTGTTGTTGTGGTATAAATGCTATGAGCTGCTTGATAGTATTTTTGCGAATCAGCATATGGTGTATGGTTATTTACGGGGATTTACAAACCTGTTAAGTATGTACGTATGCATAGACTCTTATATATATGTATATAAATTGGGTATTTTCGGATTGAAAATTTCTTGAAGATATTAATAAATATTATTTGAATATTTATTAATAATTTGAATATTATTTTCTTATTGAGAATAGTCTGAAGGTTTATTTATTTAATAAATATTATTTAAATATTTATTAAATATTCTAAGCTGATTATTTATTTAATAAATATTATTTAAATATTTATTAAATATTCCAGGATGATTTAAAAATCATATTATTTATTTTAAAAGTTATTTAAAAACTTTAAAAAGTATTTTAAATATTTTCTGATCGTCGGAAAAGTATTTAAAAATAGGACGGGTTCCCATTTCTTCATGGACTATAGCTTCACTCATCGAAAAAGTATCGCTACTTCACTCAACTTATCAAAATTCGGGAACCCAAGGTTTTGGGAGCTAGTATTAATTATTTTCTCCCTTCGCTACCAACAAGAAATGCACCTTACCTAGTAAGGAGGGGCTAAGGTTTGACTAAACACTCAAAACTCCGACCAACTCCCAAGTTATGTTTGATGAGGCGATTCTTAGTAATCGAAATCTGTTGACTAAAGTCAACCCACACATCAGAGTTACTTCCTCAATTACTCATGGAAGTAAAGTTAGTAATGATTATTAAACCAGTCGTCAAGCTTTGTGCTTGGGGGAAACTGAATTAAATTCTGTTCCTACGATGCATAGAATTCTCTAAGGGATTGGAGGAAGAGGGGACATCGCCTTCGAGCGTAGTCCAAATGATAAGGCCCATATGCGGTCAGGGTGCAACCCGATAAGGGAACGTCGTCCTTCTACTAGTAGAGAAGCAGAGGCACGGTATATTGGCTGATCACCAGATATCGTGGAAGAGGCTCCAGCATAATCCCATTCTTCCAATTGGAATTGTACTGCAACACTGTAATGAAAGCCTAGGTGCTCAATTACCGATAGTGTTGACAGAATGATGAACTATTCAAAGTACTTCAGAAATTCTTCGTTATATTTCTGGATAAAGAATGAAAATGTTTATTGATGATACAATATCAGTATATGATATGTCATATGGTTTACGTTAACTAAAGTACTTTGAAAACTATTATTATATGGCTGAGCTATATTGCTCACTCTTGCTTTTCTTTTATGTATACCACCACACAACAACAGATAAGCATGGCAAGAACAAGGCAGACCCCCCGCAAAAGCGTGCTAACCGGTCAGCAGTATAGGAGACTATTTACGAGGCAGGTGTCGAGGTCACACCCAGTAGCATTACCACAGGTGAGCAGACTAAGTTGGATAGGTCTACAGCTTAGGTTGGTTAGGTTTATTTACAAATATGACTTGTGTAAGCTTCTGAAAACCAAACCGTATTGTGGCTGTAGATGCCGTCTTAGATGGTAATCCTTTTAATTTGAACTTTTAAGATTATGACAATTTGGGTTTGTAATATCTATTTCAAGATGGTTGTAATAACTCAGTAACATTTTAATTTTGTCTCTGAGCCTATAATCGGTAAATGTTATGTTTGACTGAGGGGTCACAGCATGCTAAAAGGAAGATTGAGAGTAATGTTTATTAAAATGGGAATTAAGGATTTAGTGACAGCCTGGATCTCCGACCCCGGATCTAGGGGTGTTACATGATTTGATAGACATAGTTTAATTATTGAATCGGGAGATTAATAAGAGGACTATGAAACTTATAATTCTTGGGTCTTAGTAATCTAAAATTGTATTTCGATTGATCATGGGAGTGACCTTTGAGATATGATTATAGACAATATTTTGTAACTTGGGAGAGAACATTATAAAGTATAGAAGAATTGTTTTTAGCAAAATATGAGAAAAATATATATCACATTAAAACAATATTATTGAACCAATTGAAGAACCCTAGTTCTCGGATTGTTTTTCCTCATAAATTAAATCTTAGTTTTATTTGTTCATAATTAGTTTATGCGAACACACCAATTATTTCTCATACTTCTAGATTATAAGGAATTAAAACTTGAACTTAAATTAATAGTCCTTCCCTGCGAACGAACCTATTCATAGAAAAATACTGTCAACAAATTGGCGCCGCTGTCGGGGAAGGCATCAATATTAAGTTTAGGTTAATTATTTCTTATATTTTAGATTTTATTTAGTTCAGTGTAAAAAAAAATTCAAAATCACAATAATTCGAGTGTGTAAATTTTCAGTACGTTTTTATTCATTTTTCAGTATTAATTCGAAACAATTACTTAGTTTCTCCCCTGTTTTCTCCAAAACCCAGTTCACTCCTACCTTCCTTTTCTACCTCTCTTCACCTCCGTTAACTCCCTTTTCAACTCGCGCCTCTCCCTCTTCCTACAACTCCGACTCAAACCATTTCCTCCGGCCACCCATCCTCAACCACTTCCGATTCTCCCACAACCGCGCCATCTCCACCGTACTACCATTCCCTTCGATCACCACATCTCTTTCGTTTCCTCCGACCTCAACACCATCTCTGCCCACAACAACCGTCTCACCTCCTCTCCTTTTCTCTTCGCGGAAAAACCACCTCACCCCGTTCCCCTCTATTCAATTTCGAAAACCCACTAGTTTCTTTCCCAATTTTTTTTTTAGTCGAGTTTTTGTTTTCGTTTTTACTTTGTTCTGTTCTTGTTTGGTTGGAGTTGTGTTTCGACTGTAAATCATTGTGTTTAGTCGTTGATGAGTTTTCGTTCTCTATTGAAATCGCTGAGTTCGAAATGGGTTTGGTGATTTCTACATAACCGAGTTTTGCCGAGTTAACCTGTTAATGTTCGAGTTTTATGTTGAGTTTTGTATGCGCTTTGTTGTAGTCGCTGCTGTTCGTTGTATTGCGGAGTTGCTATGCTGAGTTTTCTTCACTGAGTCGATTCATTCTCGTTGTGGTTAAAGTTACT
The DNA here is from genome assembly GCA_037693485.1 of Kitagawia praeruptora. NCBI lineage: Eukaryota > Viridiplantae > Streptophyta > Magnoliopsida > Apiales > Apiaceae > Kitagawia > Kitagawia praeruptora. The sequence continues at coordinate 121,523,623 of CM075352.1, forward strand.
GCGCGTTTTGATTGCTGTCGGAGCTCTGTTTCTTTTCTAAATTTTGGTTTTCTAAGTTGTACAGCTGAGTTGTTGTCTGAGTTTTTTTTTAGAATTGATTTGGTTGTGTTATTGGCAAGTCATATTTATAAACGGGTCATGTCGAATTTTCTGTAAATAAAATCAACTTTTAATTCTAATAGTGTACTTAAAAATTCAGTTTTTGTTAGTTTAAAGACAGATTAATTTAATTTAATTTTTTTTTAAGAAAATAAAAATAAATAAATAAAAATAAAATAAATCAAATACATAGTTATATACTCAAAGTGTTGTAACTCTATTGGTGTTTTCTTTTCAGGTGATATAACTCTTGTATACGACGTTCTACAAGTGTGGGAGATTTAAAATTTGATCCAGAAATTGAACGCACTTTACGAGCTTTAAGGCGAGAGACAGAGCAAAGGAAAGAAAGAACCAATATGGAGGAACCTGGAGATCATCAAATTGCTAATCCTACTGACCCACCAGTTGTTCTTGATGAGACCTCTATTTGGGATCATGAAACTCCCAATCCTGCGAATTGCATGTACAAGACTCCTCAAATTAGTGCAGCTCAATTCAACATTAATCCAAGCTTAATTCAGATGATCAGCAATCAAGCTTTTGAAGGAGATATTGAACTAGAGGACCCACACAGACATCTAGAGCGTTTCGTGCAGATGTGTGGCTCATTCAGAATCAATGGTGTTACGGGTGACAAGATTCGTCTCCATATGTTTCCCTACTCTATTAAGGGAAGAGCTTTGGAATGATTTCAACAACTTCCAGACACCACGGTTGCTACATGAGAGAGTCTTTCTACTGCATTCTTGTCCAAATATTATCCTTCTGACAAGACGCAACAATTGAGGACTATGATTATGAGTTTCAAAGCACAACCGGGTGAAGGTCTATATCAGGCATGGGAGAGATTTAAGGCATTATTGAGGAAGTGTCCACATCATGGTTTGCAAGATTGGCAGATCATTAGTACTTTTTATGGGACCATGAATGCAGATATTCATTTGAGTTTGGATGTGGCTGCTGGTGGAAATTTTAAGAAGGCACCAACTACACAGGCTAAAGCACTCCTTGAGGAATTGGCATATAATAATTATTCATGGGCACCTAGTGGGACAAGCTCAGCAAAAGCAGCACAAGATTCTGAGATGATCAACATGCTGGCTCTCAACTTAGATACTCTAACTCAGGAGATGCGAGGACAAAGGGCAAATATGAATGCTATTTCTTCACCTATGGAAGGGTATAATGATTATGGTGCTAGTCAAAACTCTTATGTGCAACAATTTCCAGAAGAAGCATCTTTTATTCAAGGAAGACAGCCGTGGCCTGTTCAGAATAACTCATACTACAATCCAAATCAAAGGCCAAACAACAATCTTTCTTACAGTAATAATCATGCGGCTAATCCTTCTTATTCATTTCCAAGGCAGAATCAACCTCCTGGTTTTCAGTCACGACCACCGTATCAAGCACAGCAGCAGTATCAACCTCCGCCAAAGAAAGAACCAGTTGATTGGGAGGTTGCACTAAATTAGATTATGCAAGGAACTTTTGGGGCATTGGCTAATATGGAATCAAGAATAGATCATATGGCATCATCTCAAAAGATGCTAGAAACACAGATTGGACAGATTGCCTCTAAAATGGGTGTTCGTGAGCAAGGTTCTCTTCCAAGTCAACCCGACCAGACTGGTAAGGAACAATGCAAATCAATTACTTTGAGGAGTGGAAAAGAGTTGCCCGACGTTGAGGTTCTTAAGCCTAAAGAGAGGTATGCTAGCGATGTTTGTGTTGATGTCGATACAATGCTTGTGCAGGGTAAGGATAAGAAGATTGAGCATATTTCACATACATTTTATGGAGTTATCACTACTATTTGGGAGTTGGATTATAACTACTTTAGGGTCCATATTTTTCGGTGTAATTGGGTAGATATGAACAAAGGGGTTAAGGTAGATGATTTAGGATATACAGTTGTTAATTTGCACAGATTGGGTTTTATCAACGACCCCTTTATGTTAGGAAAACATGTCAAGCAAGTTTGCTACATTGATGATCCTCTTGAAAAATTTTGGTCGGTTGTATTAAAATTACCTGACAAGTGCTATGACTAAAGTGATGACGAATATGAGGGATCCGTAGAAATAGAACTTGAGAATGAGCTAGATGACACAATGTTCCCAGCGGTTGACAATCTCGAGGAAGAAGACAGTAGTTACATGTGGGAGGAAAAAGAGATGATTCAGCTTCAATGATGCTTTAAATTTGTAGAATTGTTTCTTTGTATCTTCAAGTTTAACTCCATCCAAGGATGACCATAGTTTTAAATCAAGTAGTTTGAAATATATGTACAATGAATGGTTTGTTTTTCCCTAATTATTGTTGTTACATTGTAGGATAATTTAATTGTTGTTACATTTCTTTGTTTTGTTGTTACATTTTTATTTAGAGTTACTACCATTGGCTGTTTCATTATATCAAAGCAGAATGTACATGCATTGGTGCTTCTATTCAATGGTCAATTTCTATCTTCTTGTAAATACAAACTTTTACTAGAGACCATTGACTGCATTAACAAGTTACAACCACTTCTTATGCCTATTTAAACAGATGTGTTAATTAACAACAATCACCTTCATAACAAAATGGCATACGGGGTTAATGTAAAAGGTATGTTCAATAGGCAACATGTCAGCTGGTGTTGGTTGCATAATCACAAACCAAGGGAGGTGGGTGAGAGGGTTATGAGGCTGCATTGGCTTGGCTACACCCGAGACAGCAGAGCTTTGGGCAATCTATTATGGCTTAAAGATGGCTTGGAAGAGGAACAAGACCAATGTGGTTCTGTTCTCCGAGTGTGGGGGGGGGCAATCACTGCTATAAACAATCAGGATCCGGCATATCCAATGGCCATGCTTGTTGATATGATCAACATGCTTCTTGGGGAGAACTGGGCTGCGGACATCCAACACACACATGCAGATGCTAATGGAGGTGCGAATGCCATAGCAGCCTACTTCCTTGGTGAGGAGGGGGGGATCCATGAGATGGATGAGCCACCACAAGCCATCATCCACTGCATATAAGGAGTGAAGAAGCCATCAGCCACTGCATTGAAAGAGTGAAGAAGCCACCAGACACCACATGTAACTAGATGTTCATAATCTTGTAAATAATTTAATAATTATTTATCAATGAAGCAGTTTGTGTTTTCAATTGATTTCTAACTCTTGTTTTATTGTTGTTTACATGTTCATATTGTCCAAAACTAAAAACGAAATTAACAAAAACAGAGCATAGGATAAAATTAGATGGTAGCTCGGACATAATCTAAAATATAGAACAAAAGTGAAGATAATATATAGACATACAAGGATTCAAATACAACAACAAAACATTACGAAAAATAGAACCACGGGGCAAATAGGACCAAAATCATGCCAAGCCACTTCTTCAAGGACTTCTTCTCTGCCTCCATCATCATCAATTTGTCTTCATCTTCTCTAACCCTGCGCAATAGCCCCGAAATTATGTTACAACACCGAGGACAACTTGGTGGATCAACCCAACGGAAGAAATTACAACCATTGCTACCATACACACAACCCATGAACCTACGGCCAGCATTGTTGTTAGTCCACGAGGTCCGTTCGACAGCAGGCAACCCACAGGAACAGAGCAAACTGATCAGTCGTCAAGGGGAAACAAGAGAGAGATGTGAAAGAAATAAAGAAAGAGGGAGAGAAGTAGTGGAGGAAAATCAATCAGTAGGAGGGAAAGAAATGGAGGAAACAAAGTAATAAACAATAAAACTAATGGGAGTTATTTGTACAGCCTGGGCTGCTTCTATTTTCCAAAAAAAACTCTCATAAAATACGACAATGGCTTTCCCTAAAATCTGTTGTGTATATGCTTGCTTTCCAACACAAGTTTTTTAACACCACTGTGTAAAAATATTAACACAACGCGTGCATAAAACTATTATAACGCCCTAGAAAATATCGTATTTGTTATTAGTATTATTTAATTATTTAATATTAAATGTGAAATATATAGTGTGATTTTTTTTAGTTAAATATATGTGGCCTCATGTTTACGTGTTTATATGATGATGTATTTGTGAGATGTGGGTCCGTGAAATTTTATTTGAATTTTTGACGATTTAAATCTATTTAAATTACGCATTATTGATCTTTTGAGAATTTTATAAAATTATCAGAGTTATTAAAAATTATAAAATCTTTTATAATATTATCTTTGTATATTTATTTAGTTTTTAAAATTAGTGGGAGAATTATTTTTGGTGTTTACGTATTTTAAAATGATTTTAAGAGTTTTATTGTATTTAAAGGATTTTATCTTGTAAAATTCATATTTAATTCGTTTTTTATCCTAAAAATATTTTAAAAATATGGGGAGATAAATAATTTCATTTTCTATATTTTAAATTTTTGTTTGAGATTTTTTTCAATTGTTCTCTATTAATTTCCATTTTATAAAGTGATTTTCAGTTGTTTTAAATCAGAATTTAATTAGTAAATTACCTTTAATCTTTTCCCCAAATTCCCTTAAATGCCTAATTTCCCAATTTGTATAACCCAGGAGCTGTACCACTCTCTCAAAATCTCTCGAACACCCTCTTCAAAATCTCTCTCCCTCATCCTCTAAAATTCTCTCTTGAATATCAATCTCTCTCAGTTTCTCGCTGGTTAACCTCCCTCTCTACACTCCTGATTCTATCGGTTCAAAGTAAGCCTTATTTTTGTGTCTTCGATATCTCCTGTGGTATATCAGTTCTTTTCCCCTCTTCTCCCCTACGTGAAACAGTGTGTGCGTGTGTGTGTTCCGCTGCTGTGTGCGTGAGTTTGTATATATGAGCGTGTGTGTATGTATTACTGTGTGTATGTGGGTTCGAAGTTAGAGCTGAGTGAGGTGGTTTTTCCTCCTCCCCTGTTTCTTTTTTTTTGTGTGCTTGATACAACTGGGGTTCGATTTGTTGGGTTGTTTGAGGTTGGGTTTATAGGATGTGCCCGGGTCTTATTGTTGTGTGGTCGAGTAGATTGGAGATGGTTGTGTAGTTGGTGTTCGTGTGTGATGCAGTGTGTGTATAAGATTGAGTTTGTAGGTGCTGAATCGTGGGTATGTAATGAAGACGTAAGGGGTTCAGTCAAGCTGTTGTAGTGATGCTTTCTGCAACCTATTTGTGTCAAACCTGTAGTCGCGTGTTTGTGGTTGAACTGGTAAGCAGCAGGGCTGGTGTACATTGTTGGTTGCGAATCAAAAATCTTTCACCTCTGTTAATCTGTTGGGTGTGTGCGTGAATTGTTATAGTTGTGCAGCTGAGTGTGTTAAGGTGAGGAAATGAATGAATTATGGGGGTGTGTTGTTGGTTGTTGGGGGTCGTATGAGGATCAGGAGGGGAGATACCGAGACAGGGGTGAGACAGGGGTGTAGATTGAATGAGATGGAGTTAAGAGTCGAAAAATAAGGCGAAGGGAGCTTATGCGTGTAATTGGTCAGGTGCGTGTGTTCGTGGGAATATGGGTGCTCGTGCAAGCATTTATGTGAGCTATGGGGTATTCTGGAAATGTGAAGATCAGAGGAGGCAAGAGTGTCGAATGGGGAGGAGTATGTATGGTAATGGTAATGCCTATTGTTGTAATTAGTGTATTTACTAACTACTTGTATGTTTTAACTGTGTAACTAAGGGCCTGGCTTTGTTAAATTATTAAGCAGGTTAAATTGTAGTAATAATAACTGTAAGTTATAAAGTATAAGCTGGGATTAGTAATTGATATTGGAACGGTTTATGGTGATTGTGAATGATACGAGTATTTATGTATTAAGTTTATAGATTGTCAGAGATGTGTAAATGAAGTACATTAGTATGGGTTGGTATGATTATAAATGGTATTGAGTTAACTGTAAGGCAAAGGCTGTTTTGAATTCTGAATTGGATGATTTCATTTTAATTGGTTAGACGATATTATAAAGGAGGTGCTATCAAAATTTTGCTAGAATAGTTTGGTAATTTGCATAGTGATTCGATAGGAAATATTTGTAAATCGATATGAAATATGGATTAAATGGTATACGTGTAAGTTAATAAGACGTGTTAAGTGCTTATGTGATTTTGTGATTATTATACTAAAAGAAATATATAGCATTCTAATATCAACTTCTCTTCTAAAATAATTAAAAACCATTACATCTTCTCAGTATAATTTTTGAAGATAATATATCACCTGCACAAAATCTCTCAATATAATGTTTCTATTCTCCTTCTTATACAACAATTATATAAAAGTAATATAAAACCAGTTTCTCTTCTTATTGTAAAACGATCCCATCATTTCATACTATTTTCCTTTTTCAGTATGCAGACCTGAAACCATTATCAATTCTTCCTTTATAAATTTTGGGGATATCCGCTAGCGCCAGATACGTTAGGACGATGATCAGTCGCCTAAGTACCTGCTCCTTGTTTACTACTAGTAGAAGGAATGTCAAACATCCCTGGAGGAAGGTTCTCCACTACATCCTCCTGGAGGAAGGTTCTCCACTACATCCTCCATCGGCAACACATGATCGGAATAAAATAATGAGTGCTGGACTGTGCCGCACACAGCCTCTTACGCTTTATGTTGCAATCCCCCTTTTTGACAAAACATTATTCCATATATATGTAACACCATTTCGCATTCACCTTTCCATTCACATTTCTTTTCACATTTCTTTTCACATTTTGACTTTTCATTACCTTTAAAAATATATATATCATAATACTTTGATTATGACTCAAACATCTCCTCTGTATTCAATGAAATTAAATACGATCTTATATATATAAAATATTCCATCTACTTTTAAAATAGTAGATAATAATCAAATAATACTTATTAAATCTCAATATTTAAAAAGAATATTTTTAACATAATATTATAAATCATATAACCCTAGATAACAACTGATACCATTCTTTTATATAACTCTAGATAACAACTGATACCATTCTTTCATATTCTCTTCATCATAAGGCATGTTCACTTTATTCGTAATCATATCTATATATCCATAATCCATATTCATCTCACTTTAATTCCCAGAAAATTCAAGAAATAAATTATTAGCAATATAGCAATCATAGAATAGCATATAAATATTCCATGAAATCATTTTTCTTTGAGGATAAGTAGTTTTCCAAAGTAAGGATAGAAGAAATCTTGCCTCGATCTCTGTGTCCTGAAGGTATGATCCTGAGTTCGTCTCCCGTCTCTATAGAAATGAAAGGATCACCGTTAGTATATATATCCCTCCTAATCACCTAATCTTTATACAATAACACCCTTGACTCATAACATATGTTTGACATAACTTTTACGCACCAAAAGTTCCAAGAACTTAACCCTTTTTAAACTCAATTAAAGTTTTAGTGTATTCCATCTTTTTCTTAACAACCGCACTCGACTATAAAAATTCTTATAAATTATAGATTTCGAATTTTAATGTAGGGTCAACTGGAACTAGTTCTTTGACCACCCTACTCCAATATCCCATAATTTTGTAACATTTAAAAATGTATAGGTATGGTAATTATGGCCTCAAATTTGGCACAATTACGGTTTCTCGGTTTTCGAACGTCTTTCACTAAAACTGACTTTTCTCCTAAACCGTTCATCAGATTTTAACGCACCTTATATCAAAACAATCTATGAACCAAGATCTAGACTTTCATGATCAGTTGGTTCACTGGACAGGAACCTACCGTGTGAATATGGGTGCCAAAAACAGGGCATCTATTTGGTTTAACGAAAATCGGGCATTATAACGGCTATATTTTCATACTTTCCCAAAATCTCACTCCTCCAAATCCAACATCAAACACATATATCAACCCTACACCATGTGATCATCATACCAACCATGTTTACAAGCCCCAACACTCTTCCATATTAAATCAAAACACTTATAAACACATAAATCACCATGATCTTATCATTTACACCTCTTAATCACTAAACAAATCAATATCCATCATAAATATAAAAGGGCAAGAATATTTATACCTTCTTGAAGCTTTAACAACACTTAATAATCCTTGGTATATGCTTAATCATCCTTATACTAGCTTGGATCAACTAAAGAAACCATAAAAACAATGTTAGTTCTTGAAAACTACTATTCATCACTATTCATCCATCAACTTTGCTCAATTTATTACCTATGCAAATGATGTTGGATGGTTTTGAAACTTGGTGGGTAATCCTTTCTAACCTCTAAGAGTCTCCATGATATTTCCTTAGATTTGTAGTTGAAGAGAGCTAGGGTTTGTGTTTTTATTTTTCTTCTTTTTCTTGTTTTGGCCGAATAGAATGAAGATGGAGATGGGAGGAGATTTTTGTGTTTATTTGATCTTATCTTGGCTTAATCTTGCTAATTCTAGAGTGTCATGGAAGCTTTGGAGATATTTTGTGGTTAAACCCTAGCAAAAATACTAATTTACCCTTAAAATAAGTTAGTGGAATGTGATGTCATTCCGATGATCTCATAATCCCTTTTTCCTTGTTTTTCTAAGTATTATGCTAATACTTTTGGTAATTAATAATGTGGTATGTATCCTTGCTATATTACTAATCTTGATTGTTTGGTTTCCATACTCGTCTAGTTGTGATTAGTTTCGAATATACCTCATTATCTCAGTGGTTCTGAAACCATTTAACAATCCAAATTCCTTTGGTATTTCCTTAACTTAGTATTCCCTTAGTTTACCCTAATTCACTAATTCCTCCATATATAATTCCTTTAACATCTCCATGCTCCTTAATATCCAATAGAAGCTGGTTCAACATCAAAATCCTCAAAATCCTCAAAATCCACATTCGGGAATTTCTGAAATCTATCGTCATTTCGAGTCACTTATTTTCATTATACAACACTAATATGGTTTCTGTTTATTCATTTTCTGTTTTAATTATAGAGTAATTACATACCATTTCCCTAAATCCTCAAAATTTACTATTCATGTGATTATTGTAGCTTTGCTAAAGTTAGGGTTATTACAGAAAATCTTAATGAATCTGAGATGCTCTCCAGTGATGATGAAAGTTCTCAAATTGAAATTTCTAATGCTTGTCAGAGGAATGCAACTGTTGGGGGAGAGCAAATCAATCAAGGAGAACACAGTACTAGTCAGGAGCAGACTAATCATTCAAAGTCTTTTCCTTTGGGGACTAATTCTTCAGAAACTAAAGAAGAAAGTTCAAGTACTGGTAGCAGTATGGAGTCTACTGGTTCTACTGATCAAGGGGGAGCTTTTGAAGGAAATGAACACTCTTCTACAAGAGATACCACTAATTTAGGGGGAGAGTCTAGCAGGAGAAATCTACTACCTGTTAGAAAATGGACAAGGGATCATACTGAAGATTTGATAATTGGTGATCCAAATAGTGGTGTTCGAACTAGATAATCAATTCAGAATGAATGCTTGTACAATTGTTTTCTCTCAAATAATGAACCTAAGAAGGTTGAAGAAGCCTTACAGGATCCTGATTGGGTAATTGCAATGCAGGGAGAGTTAAATGAGTTTGAGAGGAACAAAGTTTGGAAATTAGTACCAAGACCTAAAGACAGATCTATTATTGGTGCAAAATGGGTTTTCATAAACAAGCTAGATGAATCTGGTATGATTGTAAGAAACAAAGCAAGACTGGTGGCTAAGGGATACTCTCAGGAGGAAGGAATTGACTATGATGAAACCTTTGCCCCTGTAGCAAGATTGGAAGCAATCATAATGTTTCTTGCATTTGCAGCTCACTCAAAGTTTAAAGTATACCAGAGGGATGTAAAGAGTGATTTTCTTAATGGCAAGTAATAGGTCCCGTATATGGGTTAGATAAGATAGAGGGGGGGTTGAATAGCTTATCACCTTTCAAAAATTTAGAGCTTTGCTTTTCAAAAATTCTTTCGCCTTTTTAAACTTCGTTACTTATAAGCAAGTAAATAAAGTGCAGAAAATAAAGAGCGAAAGAAAAAAGAGTAGCAGACGGTCGATTTTATCCTGGTTCACGATGCCCTCATCCCCTAATGGATTCGAACACCCCTACTCCAATCCCCGAGCTCCTCCCTGGACTCGAGATTTCTTCCACTATAAAGAAACTCCTTCATAGTAGGCGGAGAAGCTTTTACAACTCCTAGACCACTATTTATTTATCTTGGAGCAATACACACGCGTATCCTCCTCACAATAAATAGCAAATACCCACTACAAGAATTATCTTGGAGTGTAACTCCCCGTTACCTCCTCAAAGACTTGTAGTAACACTTTTACAAGACTATGTACTTCCACAACTTTGCAAGTCTTGGATCTTAGATCTTAGATCTTGGGTCTTCCCTTTTCTTCACGGTGCAAAGGCCACTAACTCCCCGTTAATGCGCCTAAGACTTGGGTCTTAGAACAAGAGTCACCTCACTTCACTTTACCTCACTGCAAAGATTAGAATACAAGTCTAACAAACAACCAATATATGAAAGAGATATATATTAAGTCCGTGCAAAACTAGTATGTTACGGTACTAGCCACGGGGACGCTATTACGTGTTAAAATAATTGATTCGTTATTAATTAAAGTCGAGCTCTTCACGTCGCCAAAAGGAAAAACTTCGTACTTTAGTGGTGTGTGCAAGTGGTGCTTAATTTATATTGTTGTGCCCAAAATCTCCATGGGCTAGATTTAGGCCCATTAGGCTTAAGGATCCAATCCGTATGATTAAAATTGGTTATGATTGAGGTCCCTTAAGTTAAATGAGGCTAAATAGCATGAGAAATGGATCTGGGCAGGTTCTGGTTCCCAAGAGACAGGTTCCCGAGAGACAGGTTCCTGCAGATAGCTTCCCGGGAGACAGGTTCCTGCAGACAGGTTCCTGAGAGACAGCTTCCTGTATGAGAGCAGATTTATGCCAGCAGAATTCTAATATGAATAAGCCTCCTATTCTTTAGGAGCAAGTCATGAACATCAACTCCTTATTGGAATGTATTTCTTGGGCGCAGATGATCTTTGAATACTTCTAATAGGACTAGAACTAGTAATGACACTCATAGCCGAACTAGAACTTGAGTTCTACTCGACTTAGGTCGCCTATTCGTGGCTGAATCTGGAGAAAAGGAGGGCCCCATGAATTAGGAACCTAGAATATTGCTGCCTAACCAGATTTCTAGTCTAAAAAGAACTACGTGAACTTGATCCCTATATATATAAGGGTACGTAGGCACCTTGAGAACATGTTTTACAAGCCTCGCAATACACCTACGAGATTCTTGAGAACACACGACACAAGCCTCAAGGGAACTCGCGAGATTCTTGTAAACGCTCTCGAGCTCAGTTCAACCCCCACAACAAACCTCCATTTTCCATAGATTAGTTGATCGTTAGCCTTTACAACTCACCATAAACCTCTCAAAAGTTGTTACGAAATCCACTCATCAACATTGGTGCTATAAGGAGGGGAGAGTTATCATCTTAAGAGTGGAAAGATGGCAGGCAGTTCTAATAGCGAAGCAACACAATCTGTAAAGAAAGAATCCCAATCAGAAGATCAAACCCCGAAAGCAAAGAAGATTACTCCTGCTGACTTTCTAGAGCATCTAAAGTCGATTGAAGAGAGGCTTACAACCCTTGAACAGACAACACAAAAGAAGAAGAAAAAGTCGAGGTTGACATCAAGGAAGAAGGGTGAAAAAGCTAAGATTAATCCCAGGCAGTTGGACGTTGATGAAGAAGAACATGAAGAAAAGGCTGAGGAAGAGATCGAAGACCCAAAGAATGATGCTGAAGGTAAAGAAGATGGTGAACCCAAGGATAAACAGCCTCCTGTTAAGAAAACTCGATTACAGATCTTGACAGGACTTAAGAGTAAGAAAACTACAAAATCAGGAGCATCTTCTCTGAAAAAGAAAAAAGTGAAGGAACCTTCAATCGTGATAATTAAAGATGATTCAAGTTCAGACGAGACCGCGAACGATTCGAGCATAGCAGATTCACAGGAAGTCGATGATAAAGATAAGGAAGCAAAGGACGGTGGAGCTAGTGATTTGAATGACGAAGACCTCAAGAAGATTCTAGTGAAACGCAACGATGAAAAGCAATCAACAACAGGTGCAATAACCTTATCTCCATTCACTTAGAAGGTTAGAAAATCCCCGTTACCTAAATCCTATCGTACGTCAAACGAGTTTAAATTTGATGGCACTACGGATCCTGTGGAGTATCTGGGTCGTTTCAATACCGAGATGGATGTTTATCAAGTTAAGGAGCCAACAAGGTGTAGATTATTGGCTGCAACCCTTTATGGTGGAGCTCATCAGTGGTTTAAGAGATTACCATTAGATTCTATAAATTCCTGGGAGAATATGGGGAAACTCTTCGTTACTCAGTTTAGAGCTTCCGTCGCTTTTTCACCCCCAACCAATACCTTGGCCAACATCAAGCAGAGAGTAGATGAGACCTTGACAGAGTACCTCAAACGTTTTAATGCAGAGGTTCCCAGAGTTAAGAAAGCTCGTGACGAGGTCATTATGAGCTTCCTGATTGCTGGAGTTAGAGGTGGTTCAGAATTTTGGAAGAAGTTACAAGTACGTGAACCTGGTACACTGGCTGATTTCTACAAATAAGCTGAACTATATAAATGTGTGGAAGAATCCTTGTTGAAGTTGAGGGAAACAGAAGATCTGGGAGATGAAGCTAGTCACAAAGGAAGCAAGTGAGAGAGGTCTCCAAGCCCGCAAGCATATGTTATTGTGGATCGAACTTCCTCCAAAAGAAGTAAAGCAAATTTGAAGACAAAGCGCGACAATTATACCTCTTTGGTCGCTCCAGTGGGCCATATCTTCACGGTTTATGGGAAAGAAGGAATATTTTCAAATCCCGCACCTTTACCTATAGGAGCAAGGAAAGATCTGAAGAAATATTGTGACTTCCATGAGGATAATTGCCATGATACTTCCGAATGTAGAGCACTGAAAGACCAAATTGAGGATTTGATTAAAGCTGGGAAGCTCATGGAATGGATAGCTCGAGGTGACCAGTAGTTGAAAGTTTTAGAGCTTCTTTAAAGTAGAGTTGAGAGACCTTTATTTATATATGTATTTCTTTCTTAGAACTGGGGGTAGTGCATGTATACCTCCCTAGCAAGAAACCTTATTTCTTTCAAGTAGTTTTCAATGAAATTATGAGTAAGTTCTTTTCCTTGTATTACGTCATACATGGGCCTATATTTAACTTGTAAAACAAGGAATGTAAGTCAGTGAGTTGTTAGAAATACCTCACGAGTAATCTCTTTAAGTATCTCTTGTTTCTTATAATGAGTTAGCTCGCGTAAGCTTAGAGGTGTTGTATTGGGATACTTGTATTAGATATAGAGGTTCATTCTCAGCGTGTTTCGTAAGAGGTTAAAGAAGAAAAAAGAAGACATGTTAAAGCTACAAGCAGGAATGATGTGAAGAAATTATAGTATCTATTCGAGTGTTAAAGAAAATTTGGCATAGTTGAAGGTTTTGATGAAGAGTAGCTGCAAGAATCTGTTATGAGCATCTTGAAGAAAATACATAGTACTCAACTTCATGGATGAATATTCAACGACTTATTAGAGATTATCGAAGAATTGTGAAGCTTCCCGGAGTTCGTTCTTCATCAAAGACAAGCTTCCCTGAAGAACTGGGGGGTAGTATAATTACTATAGCACATGGTACTTTGAAAATTGAGGATTTCAAAATTTTAAGAATATAGGTCAGGAACCTCACCATCAGGTCCAAGAAGCTCACGATTTGGTTCAGGAACCTCATGGCTAGGATGCAGTTTAGAAACCTCGTAGCTCATATTTGGTTCAGGAACTTTGAGGATTGATTTGGTTTAGTATCTTAAATAACAGCATGTTTGCATCATGAACACGTCAATGAGTTTTCGAATCTTAACGGAGGCTTCCACTTCACATATGATCAGTCTACAGAAAGATCCAGGTGATACCTCTCTTTTTATGCTCACATATTCGTAGAAAACCTCCCAGGCACGCGCAACAAACTCTTACTATACATAAAGCATGTTTAAACATCTATGCTATATATTGTGGTCTTATATGCGATAAAGTTATGATTATGTTTCTAGATGTTAGAATGCACATGTACCTAAAATATTACAGGTTCCTTGATATTTACCTGTAGCTTACAGGTTCCATGTATTTACCTTTAGTTAACAGGTTTTGTGTTACTCACCTGAAGCTCATAGGTAACAGCTTCCAGGTCTAGTTGCATTTACAGGTCCCGAGAGACAGGTTCCTGCAGATAGCTTCCTGGGAGACAGGTTCCTGCAGACAGGTTCCTGAGAGACAGCTTCCTGTACGAGAGCAGATTTATGCCAGCAGAATTCTAATATGAATAAGCCTCCTATTCTTTAGGAGCAAGTCATGAACATCAACTCCTTATTGGAATGTATTTCTTGGGCGCAGATGATCCTTGAATACTTCTAATAGGACTAGAACTAGTAAAGACACTCATAGCCGAACTAGAACTTGATTCTACTCGACTTAGGTCGCCTATTCGTGGTTGAATCTGGAGAAAAGGAGGTCCCCATGAATTAGGAACCTAGAATATTGCTGCCTAACCAGACTTCTAGTCTAAAAAGAACTACGTGAACTTGATCCCTATATATATAAGGGTACGTAGGCACCTTGAGAACATGTTTTACAAGCTTCGCAATACACCTACGAGATTCTTGAGAACACATGACACAAGCCTCAAGGGAACTCGAGAGATTCTTGTAAACGCTCTCGACCTCAGTTCAACCCCCACAATAAACCTCCATTTTACATAGATTAGTTGATCGTTAACCTTTACAACTCACCATAAAGCTCTCAAAAGTTGTTACGAAATCCACTCATCAGCATATATATATAGTAATAAATTCAACTCGCAAGTGCGAGGACCAAAGAAAAATATTCAACTCGCAAGTGCGAGGACGGAAAGAAAATGTTCAACTCGCAAGTGCGAGGACCAAAGAAAAATATGCAAGAAAATAAATTAAACATGCAATAATATATAATCGTGAATGCAAATTAATCTACACACAACACAAACTCACACGTACGGAAAAGTAACTCGCTTATCAATAGGATAAAACGAGGGCCGCTATTATGCGTTAAATTAGTGCGAGAAAGATAAACATGTAAAGAGCACACAAACAAACAAACAAACAAGCAATAAACAAGCAATAAAATATACAAATATATATACAATATATATATTCGGCCGAATATTAATCGGAATGGCCGAATGGTTTGAATTTGTTGTAAAAACAAATTCAAGTGGTCTTGATCCTTTAAGTCCTTTTAAATATATTTGAGCTCAAGATAAAGATTAAGGACTTGGTTGAACAAGAACTAAAAATAAACTTCTTTTGATTTAAATGTAACAAGTTTTAAACCACTTAAGGTTAAAACAAGTTTAGCACTTTTTAACCAAAAATCAAAAGATAGTTTAGTTTGGCCTTTTGACAAAGGACTTGGGGGAAGCTTAGGATAATCTTTTAAGTGCTTCCAAGAACTTACAAGTTCCAAAAATATACACTAAACGAATCAACTTCAAGAACAAGTGTATATAAGAGCAAAATGCAAGATTAAGTGAATATAAGCTAATATATAAAGAAAATGAACAACCAAACACAATATATTAGCTATATATTCGGTTATATATATAAGTATATATAAAAATATGAAACCAACTTATAACCCTTGAGATCTAGAGAGAAATCAAGAGAAAAGGCTAGTTACGAAGCTTTTACACACAAAAAATGCTCGTCGGAAAACTCGCCAGAAAATGGCCGGAATTTGAAGTTAAAGGGGGACTTTCTTGGGCTTAAAAGGTCACTTACATGCCTAAACAAGGCTTGGAAGGTGGAAAAACAAAGGTGACCAAAGGTGTGTGAAGTAGAGCAAGATTTATGAAGAAAAACAAGCCAAAATGATGAAATATCAAGGTTTAAAAATGGCTTCACTCAAGGCTACGTTTTTTGTTCTTTAAGTGCAGTAAGGAGAGTGTTTGGGGAGTGTTTTCTTCAGCATATAATTGGCTCTCAAAGCTTGGAAAAGAAGTGGGGGGTAAGAGCTTATTTATAGCCAAAAAATAAGCATTTTAGATTTATTTTAAATGGCAAAAGGCACATGTTGTAAAGGCAAGTGGCATGGAATACTCCTTTTGCGTCCCAGCTGTGCAACAATTCAAAAATGCATGGGAAAGAGTGCCCACACATTTTTACCATTTATAGAATGCACGAAAATCGAAAAATGCGCATACCGACAAGCCGAAATGGGTTTAATTGCAATAAATCGAAAAATCATTGAAAAATTATGAAATTTTAGGAATCCCCTAGAAATATGCCCAGAGGATTATGGTCAAAATTTCACCTTGAAATGAGTTGACCTTCTATGACCTTTAAGCAACCATTAAATCAATTACGTATCGATTTAAGGGGTCGCGGAAAAAAGTCATCCAAAATTTCCGAAACTTATTCTAAAATGTCCTATGGAGAAACTAAGGACATATCCCAGGTTTCAAGTCAAAAATATATGTACAAGTATTTTTAGGAATTTTTCGAATGCTAAAATGGCCTTCCGGAGCGACCGAAAAATTCATTTTTCTTTACCGACAACTAAGACAAAAGTTTTGACTTGAAAAATATTCAAACATAATATTCCTTATGAAATAATGACTATGAGGTCCAATGAACACTTGAGTTTGAATTTAAAAGATTTTATCCGGATAAATAAGGATTTGCTGGTATTTCGGAATAAAATCTGTTTTTGGTCTTTTGGCATGGTTTTTGGCAAGGCAATTTGATTATAAATATTAAACAAATATATCAAGAATATTTGAGAGTAAAATATTTAAAAACAACATTCTTTTAAATAATTTGGGCAATTTTGGTTCGTAAAAGCCGTGTTTGAAAATTCTCGATATTCGTGCCTTTAGCCGATGCCTAAATCTTTTCACATAAATAACATAGAATATAAAATACCATTAACTTGATATTTACATCCTAAGTAGAAGTCAAGAAAGTGTCGGAAAACATTTTTGGTTTAGGTTTGACCGTTTTGACTTGATACCGAAAAAAGTCGTCTCCGGGGGAGGATTCTAAGTGTAATCCTAAATCTAATTTAATTTCACTTTTATTTTGACAAATTCCAAAACCTAAATAGCGAAAGCACTGACTCCTTCAGCAAGCTTGATGAGGAAGTGTATGTGAAGCAACCACCTAGTTTTGTTGATCCAAAATTTCCAAATCATGTCTATAAACTTGACAAGGCACTCTATGGACTAAAGCAAGCACTAAGAGCATGGTATGAGACTTTGTCTAAATTTCTTCTTGAGAATGGCTTCACAAGAGGTATAATTGACAAAACTCTATTCTTTAGAAAGGTAAAGAGTGATTTGCTTTTAGTTCAAGTTTATGTTGATGACATCATATTTGGTTCTACTAATGAAAAGTTGTGTGATAAGTTTAGCAAGCTTATGCAGTCTAAGTATCAGATGAGCATGATGGGTGAACTAAATTTTTTAGGCTTGCAGGTCAAACAGACTAAAACTGGTATTTTCATTAATCAGTCAAAGTATATCAAAGATCTTTATAAAAAGGTTTGACTTTCAAGATTGTTCAGTTGCAAAAACACCCATGGAAACAGCCACTAAGCTAGACTCTGATCCTAAGGGAAAGAGTGTTGACAACACTAGCTATAGGGGCATGATAGGTTCACTATTATACTTAACTGCAAGTAGACCAGATATAATGTTTTCTACCTGTTTATGTGCTAGATTCCAAAGTGATCCCAAGGAATCTCACTTAATTGCTGTGAAGAGAATTTTTAGGTATCTCAAAGGAACTCCAAACCTTGGTTTGTGGTATCCTAGAGAATCTGATTTCTCCCTAATTGGCTCTTCAGACTCTGATTATGCATGGTGTAAAATAGACAGGAAAAGCGCTACAGGTACATGTCAATTCTTGGGAAACAGATTGATTTATTGGGCAAGCAAGAAGCAACAATCTGTCTCAACCTCAACTGCAGAAGCTGAGTATATTGTTGCAGGCAGTTGTTGTGCACAGCTCCTTTGGATAAGAAAGCATTTGATGGATTATGGTTTGACACATAGTAATATTCATATGTTTTGTGATAATACTAGTGCCATCAAAATTGTAGAGAATCCAGTTCAACATTCAAGGACTAAACACATTGATGTCAAGTATCATTTTATTAGAGAACATATTGAAAATGGTATTGTGGAACTGCATTTTGTTCCTACTGACAAACAGATTGAAGATATCCTAACCAAGCCACTTGATGAGTCTACCTTCATTAGGTTGGTTAGTGAGTTAGGAATGTTAAATTTCTAGATCTTTAACATCTACATAAGTAGCAAGGTATGTTGTTTACCTTATAGATTTGATATTCACATCAGTATCCTTAGGCAAGCTGAAAGCACTCTTTCCTTCAGTCTAATTGGAGGGCTAACGAGAAGATTCCATGGTAGGTTACTCTGAAGCTAATAACATTTTGCCTTGATAAATTGTAGTATGAGTATAACTGTCATTAAAAAACTAGACTCTGAAATTTTTCTTAGTCTCTCACTTAGTAATTTAGGTTCTGAATTACGTGGTTCTCTAGTTCTAATGATTGTTACATATTCTGATTGATTCAATATATTCATACTAACAATCTTCTTGTCAAATATACAGCAAATATATAAGATAGATAGAAAGAAAGGCTTGTATTTTCATTAATCAAATGATTTACATACATGGAAATGAAATACATTTTTCTTTTAGTCTAATAGTTGCTACTAATTCTATTCTTATCTAATGTTGTGGCCGCTTGAATCTTGTCTCTTTCATGAATCTTCCACGATTAATTTAAGGACAAGGAGATGCCAAAATCCATTCAGGGGATGCATTGAGTACATCTGCTCTTGAATTCCATCTCTGAGAAATTTCAAGTGGTAAGAACTGACTTGAATGAGAGCAGCTGACTCGTGGCATCTTAGAAATGAATTGCATCTCCATCAACATCAGCCCCAGGCTCTTCACCAAAATCTTCATCCTCAAGATGAGAAGAGATTAGAGGGAGATTTTGTTCAACTAGTAGATGTTCTAGAGGAGGATTTTCTACGTAACATGGATCGATTCCGACCATATCAAGTTCGATGAGAAAAGTCATCTCTTCAAAGAGATAGTCTATTTGCTCTTGCTCATCAAGATCATTGAACTTTTCAGAAGAGAGGAATCGAAATTTAGGGTTCATGTGAATATCTGGATTAGGCCATTGTGTTTAAATAATTCTTTGTGTTTACGGAGAAGTTTTGAGTGGTTTTAGAATGGAGAAAGGCAAAGAACATCATGATGTTATATAGAAAACTGTGAGAAGCTGGACATCCTTTTGAAGTATTCCAATGCAGCAATGAAATCATTACTTCGCGCGTGACTGAACTTCTCATATTTCAAAGACGTTTTCAAATCTAATCAAAATATTTTGCTTGGATTATTCGTGTTTTATTTTCAGGATAATATCTGACTTACCACGTATGCAACTCCATTTAGTCTCTGAATAAATTCAATTTAGACCCTAATTTTAATTAAAATCAATTTTGGATTTTATTTCCAAAAATCGTGGGTAATTACACTTTTTCAGGGACTGCCACCTGTCAATCTACGTGTGAACGTGGGTTAGTGGGTCTGAAATTTTTTTGAATATATCTTTATTTTGAGACTCTGATTGTTAATTGCTCTTCTTATATTTGAATTTTCCAAGGCAATAACATTCTCTCGAGCTCTCGAAATCAACTAATTTCTTTCAAGATTTCTTAAGTTCTTTCAGATCAAAATCAATGGCTGCTCAAAGAAGACTACCCAAATCAGTTGCTTTCAAGTTTGGTGACTTCGATTTTATGACAAACAACCATGTTGCTGCAATCACCAACAAAAAAGGGGTGTCAACTGATTTTCACCCAGTAATGGACTTTATGGCTATTGGACCTTTGCGTTATGCCTTGACAACATCTCCACAGATTAATCAAGCTGCTGTTTCACAATCTTGGGAGAATGCTGAGGTAGTTGATCCTGTTCAGGGTCAACCAGGTAAGATTGTTCTAAACCTAGGACAAGACTCTTTTGATATTACTGAATCTGTGATTAATTCAGTACTTCACTTACCTGTTAATGTGACTTATGTTAGTGAACCGTCTGATGATAATATTAGAACTATGTTATCTTAACTAGGATATAGTGGACCTTTAGATAACATGAGCCAGTTAAGAAGACCTTTTCTTAGGAAAGAATGGTCTTTCTTCTTTGATCAATTAACTAAATGCTTTACTGGTAAATGTAGTTCTTTTGAAAAAATTACTGCTGTTACTTCTCACATTGGATATAGTTTGCTTTATAACAGAGTAATTAACATTGGTCATATTCTATTGAATCAGATGTGTGACAGCCCCAAATCCGGGGTCAGGAATCCAGGCCGTCACGAACCAATTTCCATTTAATAACACTATACTCTTGGTAATTGAAATATAAATACGCAATGAAACTCTCACAATAGACCCCACACTTAATAATATTACACACCAGTCATATGCTCAGAGAACAATATCCACAATATCATAAGTTTAAAGTTAAACAGTTATTACAAACCCAGAATCCTACTTAAATGCATTGTTGAATATTACTTCGAGAGGAAGCATTTCAACAACCAAAAGTTTAGTTCTCAAACTTACACACTTAATACACATAAGTCTACCATTAACCATCTGCCTATCGGCTACCTCAAGGATAGGCGCCAGCACTCTCTCAAAAGGTCATCTTTCCCTTACCCTCTTGCGGGGTGTAGTGCGGAGTATCAGCATTCGACCTAGCTGTTATATACATAAGTAGCAAGAGTGAGCAATAATAGCTCAGCAAGATAAATTTTTTTGTAAACTAGCATCAATGAAAGTATATATATATCAATGAAAGTATATATATATATATATATTAATAAACAGAAAACCCATCATGATCCTTAAGAAAAGAATTAATTCTTACTTATTAAATACACCATCCATTTTTCTTCATAAGAAAAGAAATATAGAACAATATAATATCAGTTTCTCTTCTAATAAAATATAATATCAGTTTCTCTTCTATAACAAGATAATAATCAATACATCATCTCAGTATAATATCTCAAGATAATATAACATTTGAAATAAATCTCTCAATATAATCTTTCCATTTCCTTTTATACAACAATTATATAAAAATAATATAAAATCAGTTTCTCTTCAATTCATAAAAACAATTCCAAAATTTTCATACCATTTTTCTTTTTTTCCAATATGTCAATCTGAAACCATTATCAATTCTTCTTTTAAAAGTTTTGGGGATATCCGCTAGCGCCAGATACGTTAGGACGAGGATTAGTCGCCTAATCGTACCTGCTCCTTGTTTACTACTAGTAGAAGGAATGTCAAACATCCCTGGAGGAAGGTTCTCCACTACATCCTCCATCGGCAACACATGGGCCGGAATAAAATAATGAGTGCTTGACTGTGCCGCACACAGCCTCTTACGCTTTCTGTTGCAATCCCCCTTTTTGTCAAATCATTATTCCATTTATAAAACACCATTCCAAATTTTTCATTTTTCCGTTTCCATTTCCATTCATATTTCCATTCACATTTCCATTCACATACATCATTTCAATTTCCATTTATCATCACCTTTAAAAATATATATGTCATAATACTTTGATTATGACTCAGACATCTCCTCTGTATTCAATGAAATCAAATACGCTCTTATATACATAAAATATTCCATCTATTTTAAAAGTATTAAAAAATAATCAAATAATATTTATTAAATCACAATTATTTAAAAAGAATATTTTTAACATAATATTATAAACATATAACTCTAGATAACAAATGATACCATTCTTTCATATCCCTTTAAAACATAAAGTATATTCGCTCTATCCATATTCGTATTCATATCCATAATACATATTCAAATATCTCAGTAAACTGGGAATATATCCCTAATCATCTCATCATATAAGATTCATATATTATCCACCAAAACCATTTCCTTTGAACATAAACAATTTATCAAAATAAGGATAAAAGAAATCTTGCCTCGATCTCTATATCCCAGAGGTATGGCTCGTGGTTCGCCCCGAGTTTCTATAAACACGAAAAGGATCATCGTTAGAATATATTCCACTTAACCTCCTAACCTTTATATAGTAATACCCTTGACACATAATATATGTTTAACATAGCCTTTATGTACCAAAAGTTCCAAGAACTTAACCATTTTTAGACTCAATCAAAGTTTTAGCGATTTACACCATTTTCTTAACAACCACTCTCGACTGTGAAAATTCTCATAAAATATAAATTTCGAATGTTGACACAAGGTCAGTGGGGTTTGCCTCTATATTCGCCCTACTATATTGTCCCAAAATTTCATAATTTTTAAAGATGTTTAAGTATGGTAATTATAGCCTCAAAGTTGACACAATTGCATTTTCTCGGTTTCCGAACGACTTTCACTAAAACTCACTTTTCTCCTAAACCGTTCATCAGATTTTGACGTACTTTATATCAAAACGATCTATGAACCAAGATCTACCCTATCATGACCCTTGGATATGCTCTACTGATCTTGACAGATTCGGGATGCTCTGTTTTTAACAAGTAATTTATGTTTAAACGAGAATCGAGCATTATAACGGCTATACTTTCATACTTTCCAAATTTTTCACACCTCCAAACTCATCATCCAACACATATATCCATCCATACACCATGTGGTCATCATAACAGCCATGGATTTTAACACATAACACTTCCATAATCCATCAAAACACTTATAAACACTAATATAACCATGATTTCATACTTTACACTAACTTAATCCGAAAAGCAACCATAAACTCAAGATTCAAGATAGGGTTTCAAGTGGTATACCTTCCTTGGAATGAGTAAAAGCCTTAATACACCTTGTATAACCTTTATACCACCTTAGTATAGCTTAGATCCTCCAAAGAAATCAAGAAAATAAAGTTAGTTTCTAAGGGTTACTATTCATCATCACTTTTGTAAACATCGTAGAAAATTGAAAAATAAGAATTTGACTCTCAAATTTTTACCACATCTTGGCCTCTTCATAATCTTTGATTTGAGCTATAGATAACCAAAAACAAAGCTTCCTAGCTATGGTTTTGATCCCGTTTTTCCCACTGGACAGATTTGTTTCCCCAACTTTGAGCATGGATTTGACTAGGCTATACTACTTTGTTGACCATGAAATTCTGAACGACCGTTATACATGGAGTGGAGAAGATATGGTTAAAATTTGGTGATTTTATCATGTTAAGAAATGGAGATATGAATTTTTCTTTGTGCTTTGTTCTTGCTGGACAGTTTGGAGAGATTGATGTTTTGCTTGCTTTTTCTCTTGAATAATGACTTGAAAGGCTTGTTTCTATTCTTTACATCAGCTCCCTTATCTCTTAATTAAGTGGGTTTGAAGTCCACCAATGAGAAAGAGCCAATTGTTGGCCCCTTGTTACTGCTTATCCTTGAATTTTGCGAGAAAGACTTTAACTTTATGTAAATTGCATCCAACATCCTTTAAGTCTTATAATTCTTCTACTTTGGTACTTCCCTTCTTAATCCACTTAAAACAGCCCTTGAATGTGATTGGGCCAATGGTAAGGCCCATATCTTGTTATTGGTTTTATACTTGGGCCTTGTCCAAGAGTTTCTAGTTGTTGGATTCATCGAAGGATTTCTGTGATCGTCTCAGTGGTTTCTCCTTTGTAAATTCCTTGGATATATAATATCCTCTCCCACATCATATATTAGTGTGTTAAGGTGATTCTAATCCTCAAGTAGGTATTAGATCCAATATATTTGCTATATTCTCTTTTTCTCAGAAGTTGCTCTCCCGGTTATCTCTCGGGTTCTCAAGCATTCTCAAACTCGTTTAACAATCTAAATTCCCTTGGCATTTCCTTGACTTGATCACTCCTTGGTTTAACCTAATTTCTCTATTTCCTCAAGATATAAACCCTTTAACATTTCTATACTCCTTAATATCACATTCAGCAGAGTCTCAATCGAAATCGAAAATCCTTAAAGTCCATATTCAGGAATTTCTGAAATCCATTATCATTTTGAGTCACTCATTTTCATAGTACAACATTAATATGGTTCCTGATTATTCATTTTCCATTTCAAATCTAGGGTACTTACATACCATTTCCCTAAATCCTCAAAAGTACTATTCATTTAGGCACTATAGCATTCTAAAAGTTTGGGTTGTTACAGTCTTCCCCCCCTTAAAAGGATTCCGTCCCGGAATCACGTTGAAAATATCGATAATTACCTTTCCACATAACACCTTCAAATTCTTACATTACTTTCCTCCATCCTTTAGTTTTTCCTTAAACATCTCTATCTTGTTTGTACAGAAATACACCAACATAAACTTGCTTGTCATTCATCAACATGCCATTTAGCTTATCAATAGCAGTACTTTCACTATCTTTTCCTTACTAACCTTCTCCTGCATTCCGTCATTCTATATTATCTCATTTCTCCTTTCTCTTTTGCCTAAGGGTATCGGCCACCACATTGGCCTTCCCTGAATGGTAGTGTATCTCACTATTGTTTAACTATATTTTGATCTATATCATGACATAAAATATTAATACTCCAACATTTGTATATATATCATCTCTGTAAAATTTTCCAAAAAATAAGTTATAATATATTCCTTGAAACAATTGTAATAAAATATTATCTATAATATATATTTCCTATTCATACTTATACAAGCAGATACTCTTCCTTTATCCTTGAACAATGTTCTCCCTCCTTCCTTTAATCTCCTTTTTATAAAATCCTCTAACCCTTAACAGATATTGTTCGGGATGACATGAGAATAACTTCTTTTCTTAGAACATCATAACTTACTTCCTAAGAGATAGATTATTCTTATCTAATTTATCAACCTACTTACACCATTCATTTCTAGTCGATCCTTAACCAAACATTCACACTTAAGAATTTTAAATTAGAGCGTACCTGCAGTTACCTCCGGCTGCCCTATCTCGTTTCCTAAGGTCATCTTTTACACACTTGACACATGTAGTATTAGTCTTAGGATACTCAAACCATTTCACTCTCAATTAGTAGCATATTCTTGCGTGCTTTTATCCACAAATTCGGTCATCCAATAATAGAGGTCGCGTATATTCACCACTTGGCTATCCAACTCTCTATTACTTCCTGATGAACACTCTTGCCTTTTTATTAAAAATAACTTGGAAAATTACTAACAATTGTATTCCCCCTTATTATCACTCTATTTTGAATCTAGGGTTTTAACCCTTATTAATATCTCCTTACTCTTATTTCTCCCGTATTAACAAAGTATGAAGCATTTCTCCATAATTTTATAACTTTCACCCATAATTCTTCTCACGAAATTCCTTCCTCTCTTGTGTTGAAACGCTTCTAGCTCTAGTCATCTCTTAACGAAATTTCCCTTGGAATCTCAAGTTTCCTTGTATAATCATGT
Source organism: Kitagawia praeruptora (assembly GCA_037693485.1). NCBI lineage: Eukaryota > Viridiplantae > Streptophyta > Magnoliopsida > Apiales > Apiaceae > Kitagawia > Kitagawia praeruptora. Next base: position 121,549,328 of record CM075352.1, read on the forward strand.
ATACTCTAAACCTTGCTTCCATTATCCCAGTCATTAATGAAATCTTCTATATTCGAAACAATTGATAGAATTTTTTTAAAAAAAACTTTGATTTGAAACGAACCCAGAAATAAGCAAGAGTCCCACAACAATTCATAAGATTAAGAGTTTTAAATAACTTTTATTTGAAACAAAAGGATATTTGAGAAATCAATATTATGGAAGAACCCATATGTCGCACAAGGGAGGGCGTCCCCTCCTGACTTTCAATCACACAGACAGATCGTCCTTGTGTATATATATAGAGTTGTTCCTCTTAGTTGGAGTAAGAAATGTAAAGGAAAATTTAAATCAAGATGATATATACCACCTTTCGAAAATAATCTTAGAGAAATATTTTGACTAAGATAGATCGAATAAAATTTTGAAATACATTACAAAGGTACCAGAAAGTTTTGAAAAGATACAAGGCCTTTTTGAATAAGAGGTGATAGATCACCCTGGAATTACTCACCAGTGGAGAAAAATTAGAAACTCAATAATATAATTTGGCAGGGCTTTAGAAAATTTTGAAAATAGGTATCGTTAATAGCCTCTACCCAATTGCAAAACCCAATAATGGAAGGTTTTCCTCAAATACCATTTATTTCTCTTATCAATCCCGTATGCTACATAAGCTTAACATGTTTGGCATAATAGCCTTTTCATTTAAGTCAATCTCGAAATTTCTCAGTCTGTCTTGGTCTTTAAGGTATATCTTGGCTTTACCGACAAATCTCAGTTTCACCATTTCATCTCCACAATCAATTGAAACAATCAGTGTCTGTTCAACAATCCACTTACAATATTTCTTCAAACTCCCTTAAACACAAGAAGACTTTAAATACCCTTAACTTTGGCTCACCAATCTCCTCTCCCTATACTAAAACATAAACTTTTATTAGTAATAATCTATAAAATTATAATCACTACTTAGAATAAACGCTTCGTTTGATAAACCACCCTTGAACTCGATGTGAGTTCATATTTTATATAATTACATATATATCAATATGTGTATATTATTATCACTATTGTTCCTGAGCATTATTAAACCTGGCTCTGATACCAAACTGTGACAGCCCCAAATCCGGGGTCAGGAATCCAGGCCATCACGAACCAATTTCCATTTAATAACACTATACTCTTGGCAATTGAAATATAAATACGCAATGAAACTCTCACAATAGACCCCACACTTAATAATATTACACACCAGTCATATGCTCAGAGAACAATATCCACAATATCATAAGTTTAAAGTTAAAAAGTTATTACAAACCCAGAATCCTACTTAAATGCATTGTTGAATATTACTTCGAGAGGAAGCATTTCAACAACCAAAAGTTTAGTTCTCAAACTTACACACTTAATACACATAAGTCTACCATTAACCATCTACCTATCGGCTACCTCAGGGATAGGCGCCAGCACTCTCTCAAAAGGTCATCTTTCCCTTACCCTCTTGAGGGGTGTAGTGCGGAGTATCAGCATTCGACCTAGTTGTTATATACATAAGTAGCAAGAGTGAGCTATAATAGCTCATCAAGATAAAATTTTTTGTAAACTAGCATCAATGAAAGTATATATATATATATATATATTAATAAACAGAAAACCTATCATAATCCTTAAGAAAAGAATTAATTCTTACTTATTAAATACACCGTCCATTTTTCTTTATAAGAAAAGAAATATAGAACAATATAATATCAGTTTCTCTTCTAATAAAATATAATATCAGTTTCTCTTCTATAACAAGATAATAATCAATACATCATATCTGTATAATATCTCAAGATAATATAACATTTGAAATAAATCTCTCAATATAATCTTTCCATTTCCTTTATACAACAATTATATAAAAATAATATAAAATCAGTTTCTCTTCAATTCATAAAAACAATTCCAAAATTTTCATACCATTTTTCTTTTTTTCCAATATGTCAATCTGAAACCATTATCAATTCTTCTTTTAAAAGTTTTGGGGATATCCGCTAGCTCCAGATACGTTAGGACGATGATATGTCGCCTAATCGTACCTGCTCCTTGTTTACTACTAGTAGAAGGAATGTCAAACATCCCTGGAGAAAGGTTCTCCACTACATCCTCCTGGAGGAAGGTTCTCCACTACATCCTCCATCGGCAACACATGGACCGGAATAAAATAATGAGTGCTGGACTGTGCCACACACAGCCTCTTACGCTTTCAGTTGCAATCCCCCTTTTTGTCAAATCATTATTCCATTTATAAAACCACATTCCAAATTTTTCATTTTTCTATTTCCATTTCCATTCACATTTCCATTCACATACTTCATTTTCATTTCCATTTATCATCACCTTTAAAAATATATATGTCATAATACTTTAATTATGACTCAGACATCTCCTCTGTATTCAATGAAATCAAATACGCTCTTATATACATAAAATATTCCATCTATTTTAAAAGTATTAAAAAATAATCAAATAATATTTATTAAATCACAATTATTTAAAAAGAATATTTTTAACATAATATTATAAACATATAACTCTAGATAACAAATGATACCATTCTTTCATATCCCTTTAAAACATAAAGTATATTCGCTCTATCCATATTCGTATTCATATCCATAATCCATATTCAAAAATCTCAGTAAACAGGGAATGTATCCCTAATCATCTCATCATATAAGATTCATATATTATCCACCAAAACCATTTCCTTTGAACATAAACAATTTTATCAAAATAAAGATAAAAGAAATCTTGCCTCGATCTCTATATCCCAGAGGTATGGCTCGTGGTTCGCCCCGAGTTTCTATAAACACGAAAAGGATCATCGTTAGAATATATTCCACTTAACCTCCTAACCTTTATATAGTAATACCCTTGACACATAATATATGTTTAACATAGCCTTTATGTACCAAAAGTTCCAAGAACTTAACCATTTTTAGACTCAATCAAAGTTTTAGCGATTTACACCATTTTCTTAACAACCACTCTCGACTGTGAAAATTCTCATAAAATATAAATTTCGAATGTTGACACAAGGTCAGTGGGGTTTGCCTCTATATTCGCCCTACTATATTGTCCCAAAATTTCATAACTTTTAAAGATGTTTAAGTATGGTAATTATAGCCTCAAAGTTGACACAATTGCATTTTCTCGGTTTCCGAACGACTTTCACTAAAACTCACTTTTCTCCTAAACCGTTCATCAGATTTTGACGTACTTTATATCAAAACGATCTATGAACCAAGATCTACCCTATCATGACCCTTGGATATGCTCTACTGATCTTGACAGATTCGGGATGCTCTGTTTTTAACAAGTAATTTATGTTTAAACGAGAATCGAGCATTATAACGGCTATACTTTCATACTTTCCAAATTTTTCACACCTCCAAACTCATCATCCAACACATATATCCATCCATACACCATGTGGTCATCATACCAGCCATGGATTTCAACACATAACACTTCCATAATCCATCAAAACACTTATAAACACTAATATAACCATGATTTCATACTTTACACTAACTTAATCCGAAAAGCAACCATAAACTCAAGATTCAAGCTAGGGTTTCAAGTGGTATACCTTCCTTGGAATGAGTAAAAGCCTTAATACACCTTGTATAACCTTTATACCACCTTAGTATAGCTTAGATCCTCCAAAGAAATCAAGAAAATAAAGTTAGTTTCTAAGGGTTACTATTCATCATCACTTTTGTAAACATCGTAGAAAATTGAAAAATAAGAATTTGACTCTCAAATTTTTACCACATCTTGGCCTCTTCATAATCTTTGATTTGAGCTATAGATAACCAAAAACAAAGCTTCCTAGCTATGGTTTTGATCCCGTTTTTCCCACTGGACAGATTTGTTTCCCCAACTTTGAGCAAGGATTTGACTAGGCTATATTACTTTGTTGACCATGATATTTTGAACGACCCTTACACATGGAGTGGAGAAGATATGGTTAAAATTTGGTGATTTAATCATGGATAGAAATGGAGATATGAATTTTTCTTTGTGCTTTGTTCTTGCCGGGCAGTTTGGAGAGATTGATGTTTTGCTTGCTTTTTCTCTTGAATAATGACTTGAAAGGCTTGTTTCTATTCTTTACATCAGCTCCATTATCTCTTAATTAAGTGGGTTTGAAGTCCACCAATGAGAAAGAGCCAATTGTTGGCCCCTTGTTAATGCTTATCCTTGAATTTTGCAAGAAAGTCCTTAACTTTATGTAAATTGCATCCAACATCCTTTAAGTCTTATAATTCTTCTACATTGGTACTTCCCTTCTTAATCCACTTAAAATCAGCCCTTGAATGTGATTGGGCCAATGGTAAGTCTCATATCTTGTTATTGGTTTTATACTTGGGCCTTGTCCAAGAGTTTCTAGTTGTTGGATTCATCGAAGAATTTCTGTGATCGTCTCAGTGGTTTCTCCTTTGTAAATTCCTTGGATATATAATATCCTCTCCCACATCATATATTAGTGTGTTAGGGTGATTCTAATCCTCAAGTAGGTATTATATCCAATATCCTTGGTATATTCTCTTTTTCTCAGAAGTTGCTCTCCCGGTTATCTCTCGGGTTCTCAAGCATTCTCAAACTCGTTTAACAATCTAAATTCCCTTGGCATTTCCTTGACTTGATCACTCCTTGGTTTAACCTAATTTCACTATTCCTCAAGATATAAACCCTTTAACATTTCTATACTCCTTAATATCACATTCAACAGAGTCTCAATCGAAATCGAAAATCCTTAAAGTCCATATTCAGGAATTTCTGAAATCCATTATCATTTTGAGTCACTCATTTTCATAGTACAACATTAATATGGTTCCTGATTATTCATTTTCCATTTCAAATCTAGGGTACTTACATACCATTTCCCTAAATCCTCAAAATTACTATTCATTTAGGCACTATAGCATTCTAAAAGTTAGGGTTATTACAAGATGAGTATCAAACTTGGTCCAAATAAAAATGGAAGGAATATGGTTTATTATCATAGATTTATGCAGTTATTCATTAACCATTTTATTCCTAATGCCAATACCAGGTTTGGTAGAGAAAATTGTGTTCCTTCTTATATACAGCAAAAGAGAATTTTTTCTGATATTACAAAGAAGGATAGTGAAAAGAATTTAGATGAAATATCTTATATGCATTATCCACATCATGTTCAGGTACTTCTAAGAACTCATCTTCCAACTCTCTATAATTCTTCTTTCTTTGGTGGTGAAATGATTCAGGAACCTCAATTGGTGGAGGACCCTTTGTATCTTCCCAAGTAACCCAAACCATCACAGTCTCTGAAACAAATGTAGAATAAAATTTTGATCCACAACCTGTTGTTTCAAAGAAACCAACCTCTGGTGTTTCTCAAAAGGCACCAGTTGTAAGGAAGAGAAGATATTTAGTCACTACTAGTAGTTCTAGTGAAGATGATGATATACCTCTTGCTGAGAGAGAAGATTTGAAGGCTGCAATTCAACTCTCTAAGCTAGGAAAAAGAGGTGATGGACCTAGTCATAGCCAGGCTGCAGTCTCACAAAAGGCTGTAGTTCTTAAAAAGAGAAAACAGTTACTAGGTACAGTCTCTCAAAAGGTTGTGTCTATTGAAAAAATATCTCAACCCAAGATCACTACTAGGTCTGCACCTCTTGAGTCTTTTCAAGGTAAATCTGTTGCTCACTATACCAGGAGAACAAGGAGAAAGATTCATTTGTCACCTACACACAGAGAGTCTAGTCCAACTAATATTTTGCAGGTCTCTAAGAATCAAGCTACATCCAAGTCAGCAAGTGACAAAAGAGGCCTTGATATTAATTCTTCATGGGAAACCACATTGACATACAAACTGGCTATGCAAGTTATTGCTATCAAAGTGAAACTTTCCAGATCTGTTTTAGATTTTATGATTGACAGAGTTCCAAAACTCTCTTCTCCTGAAGAATATGGACTTCTATATCAAAGACTTGATCTTTTGAAGATGCATTTCTATCATTCAATCAGAGAAGAATTAAGGAAGAAATTTGGACTTTCTAAGCATGGTGCACTTCAATCACTTCATACATATTTGTTTCACAAATATTTCATTATTGAAGATGCTCTAGCTCAAGGTGAAGAAAAGGAGGTAGTAGATAGTGAAATATAGTCAACAGGAGATACTATTTCACCAGTGGTGGATAGTAGGATAGATCAGATCACAGTCACTGCAACACAAGAACCATCTAGTCAGAGGTTGGATGACTTAGGAACTGTGATGGCTGATGCTGAAAGGTCTTCTGTGATGACTGAAATTGCAAGTGAGATACCCTATGATATGGGAGGAATGACTTTGATTGATTTTCCTGAAGATTAAACAAATATTGTTCAGTAGAGTCTATCCACATTGAGGGTGCGTCTCAGCAAACAACACTTAAAGACGGTGACATACTAACTCTGGTGTCTAATGAAGTATTACTGAAGACATCAGAGTTTAGTGTAGACCCTGAAAGTGGTATACTGGAGCCTGTAGTCTTTGGAAAGACAATTGATGTTTGTGAGGGTTCAGAGACTATGGCAGCTCACTCCATGGAGAAAACCTCAAGCCCCTTGCCATATGAGGAACCCTCTCTCCATGTGAGTTCAGGTATAACAACTTCTCCTAACCCCTATTTTTCTGTAGGTCATGAGAGCACTTATCCAAATTTGAGTGATACACTTGAAAAAATGGACATAGATCCACAAACAGAGAGGCTAGCTCCTGACCAGGCAAAAGGAGAGGTAGAAAGAGCGTTGGCTTTAGTAAGCCAAAGTGAGAATGAGGGTGTGGATGATCAACTCCATAGTGAGGGAGAGAAAACTAGGAAAGAACCATCTTTTGATTTCTGGGATCAGAATTTTCTTTAATCTTGGTCTGAGAATCTTGGTATGGATGTTGGTACTTACTCTTTCATTAAGATGTATGAGAAACGGGACTTAGCCAAGCATAATTCGAAGCCTGAAGTTAAAGCTCAACAATATCAACAAAGGCTTGTGGATGCTATCAATCGAAGAGGAGATAGGCTAAGAGAGTCACTTTCTCAGGATGTGCAAGACAATTTACCTCATGATCCTAGTGTCCCTCTGAATGTGTTACCAATCTCAGCTAGGATTGAGACATTTGCAGAAGTTGATCACTCTATTGAGGAGTTAGAGTCTATAACTGTTAGCACACAGGATACTGGTAAAGGTCAGGATAATAGTTATGTTGGACATTTAGCAATAGTACCTTTTATTTCAGTTTCAGATATTCCAGTTGCAGCTGTAAGTCATTCTACTCAAGTACCTTTACTTGAATATCATTCTACATCTGTATTTCTTGATTCACAGACAACATCATCTACAAAGGTTACAGAACCTTCATTTGGTTATTTTTATCAAACGTGGCCTACTAATCTAGTAGATGCTTATGCTTTGGGTCTTGATTCTCTGAATTTCAGGTTTATTCAATGGCTTCAAGCTGATGACAGAGAACATGCTCTTAAGAAAGCCACACCTTTACGTCTTGATTTCCACAATCAAATTGATGATACTGTGTCTAGTCATTCTGAGGCTGACTCTGAAGAGAAGGAAACATTTACTTATTGGGATTAGGATTTTCCTCGTGAACTTGCTCAAGGTCCATTTATTACTGATCCTGGTTCTTTTACACTTATCAGACACATTGGTAAAATTGTGAGAACTAGAGCCAAGGACAAACTGGAATTCTTTAACAAGTATGGTATTTATCCAGATGAAGTTTTAGATCCTACAGCATTAGCTCATGCTAAAGGAATTGCTGAATTCAATTATACAAGTGAGCTTCTTGCTGATTTTCATCGAATTTCGGATGCTGTTCTTTCTTCTATGAACCGATCTATTCAAGGTCTTACTACTCATGTTGCATGTATTGATACCGCAATTCAAGCTACCAATGATTCTATGACATTTGTAACTTCCAACGTTGATACACATCTTTACAAGCACAAAACAATTCTTGAAGGTGTTCAGAAATCTCAAACAGATGTTAATCAAAGACTTCATGCATTGGAAGATAACCAGGTCACTATCATGGAAAATCAGGCTATCTTGATGAATCTTATTTGTTCTCTTGTTGAAACTCTTGGAAGCAGTGTTGTTGATGTCAAAAAGGGGGAGATAAAAACAATAAAGAGAAGACAAATAGGAATAGTCATCAGAGATACTTGCAAGGCTGATGCTACTAAAGATGAGACTGATAGGAGAGATAAGGGTGATGATGGTGGCTGTGGTGGTTCAAGTGTTGGGAGAGGAAAAGGTAAAGTAGGTACAGACACTGAAGCTGGTAGATCTGATCATTCAAGATCTAAAGAAAAGCAAGTTTCTAACCAGTCAGAGTCTGTGACAAAGAAAGCTAAAACTCTTCAAGTACCAGATACTGCATCAATTCTTCTACAGGAACAAGTTGTAAAAGATGTAGTGTCAGGGACCACTATAAATTTGAAGAATGTAGGATTAACATAGGAGGAGGTGATGAAATCACAAAATGTTCAATTTGCTACTTCTGGTGTTGGGAAGCAAGTTCATTCAACAACAAAGGAACCATCTTACTGGACTATGAATCAAAATCTACAATCTCTAATTCCTCGAGAAAGGACTGGGCTTGGTCATATTGAGATGAGTAAGAGTACCACAGATGTTGTAAAGCTAAAGGCTGATCCTCATTCACTCTTGGATAAGTTTGGTGAGAAGATGACTCAAAGACATCTTAATAAATTGATTTCTGCTCAGCTTGTTCAGAGAGTGAAGACATATCAAGAATATGATTCAAGAAGAGGAATGGTTGATTAAGAAGAAAATGAAGTTTTCCTTGTATACTTCTTATCTAATGGTAGAGTGAGATGGATGGATTTATCTACATTCTTATATCACAAGATGGAAGAGGAGTTAGCTTATGTTCGATTCTTGTTACACAAAAATGCTGAAGTTACTCAGAATTATAATGCATCACTTATGCGTTGGACTGGTGAAATTGATAAATTATTGAAGAGATTATATGGAGCAAAGAAGGAGATTGTACCACCTTTCAAGCTACATTATGTTGATCCTGATGTAAAAGACAAAGAGATTGAATATAAGTCATTAAAAATTAATGTTGATGATGGTGGATCATTTTTCTTTTATCAAGCTATGGAAGGGGAGTATGATTCTGTTTCTATTGAAAAACTTAAACACTTCAGATACAGTCCAGACAAGTTAAGAGCTCTGTATTATCAAATCATTACTGATAATAGTGATATGTTAGATCTGAAACAGAGTGTTGGTGAAGTCTTAGCCAAAACTGAAGATGCTTTGCTTGAAGAATTTCTCAGAGACAATTCACGGTTCAGAAGAACAAAGGCAGATTGAGTAATTGAGGTATTTGTGTGACTCAACTTCATGTAAATAATAGAGTTGTGTATATTCTATTCTAGTTGCATTGTTAGAGGTTTTGACATCAACAACTCAGATTAATGCTTCACTTTATAAAACATAAATAGGGGAGATTGTTAGGAATAAATTCATAAGTTGTGATGTGTAGAATAGAATAACATTACACTTCTTGTAATACCCTGATCTTATAAAGGGTTTAGCATTTGATTAAGAAGATATCAGTTATCCAAGAACTGCAGAACTGTGAACAGTACTTGATCAGAGACTGGAGTCACGGCCTATGAGTTTCCAGGGACTACGATAGACCCTGACTATGTTGAAGCTGCAGAATTGGAAAGTGATATACTTTAGGATCGTGTATTCAGAAGATAGAAAGAAGTGTGCATGAAGAAAAGAATCAGACTATTGGTGGAAACTATCAACTAGATGGTAGAAGATTACCATGTATAGATTGTTCTTTCTGTTATTAGTTGATAGCATTATAAATACTCTCTCTATATCATTGTATTATGTGTGAGATTTGTGATCATCGTTAGTATGCGAGTGAACAAACAGAGAGAGATTTGTATTGAGAGCAGCTGCTAAAGGTATTTGTACACCTTTGGTAGAGTTTGTATATATTTGATCTTATTAATACAAACAGTTTGATTTATTTTTTTTTCTTGTTTAATTAATCGAGCAAAAATCAGACACGATAACTTAACATGTATTCAACCCCCCTTCTACAAGTTATTCGAGTTAACAATCCCCTTCCCAAATTCTGTTATAATTTATTTTTCACTTTTTGGTTTTTATCAAAAAGGGGATGATGAATTATATATGTGTGTGATTAAATGTGTATGTGATATTTAGGGGAAACATGATTAGGAATTGTGAATATACACGTGTGATATGATTATACTCTAAGGGAAAATAAATTATGTGTGATTAAGTGAAGCATGATTATGTGACTATGTGCTATAGGTTTTCAAAGAAAACAAAACGGATCCTTGCAAATTTTTTGAAAATTTTTAAGGAAAAGATGATTTAATTTTTCAAAATGGTTTTCATAGCAAGGGAAAATTATTTTTCAAAATTTTAGGTCACATATTTGCTCACACAATGTATCACTTGTGCTTATTAGATCTTATTCTTTTTGTGATATACTTGTATATTTGTGTGCTTATGTGCATATATGCTTGTCTTACTTATCTTACAGCATATCTCATCTTTTTCATATAGCTTATCATGCATACACTAGATTAGTGGCACACACATATTTAATTTTCTGCAAGTTGTTTTGACAAATACCAAAAAGGGGAAGATTGTGAGACAGTCTTTTGGGTGGATTGTAAGACCGACTTTCGCTTGTAGGTTTTTGTGATTTGTCAAACATGAAAGTGAAAATTAAATTAGATTTAGGAAGTTACTAGACAACATAGTAAATCCCCACTTGGGTTTATTTGAAGTCACATAAACAAGTGACGAGTCAATCTAACAAAACCTCTTCTTGTACCAATCACTAATTTGGATAAAGAATGTCAATTAAATGACGTTTCCTAGTCTAAGTTATTTGTGATACATTTAAAGGCATAGTCTAGTTGGCACAAATATCGAAATTTCCTGAACACTGATTTTCCGAACCAAAAATAAGTATTTTATTCAAAAGCAGTGTTCATTTCAAATGTTTTATTCTCAAATATATTCGATATATTTTTCAAAGACTTATTTTCAAAATGCCTTGTTCAAAGACTTGTCGAAAGAATAAAAATAAATTTTATCCTAGAACCCCTAACAGATTTCATTTAAATTAGATAAAATTCTAAAAATATTCAAAATAAATATTCTGAGGACTTCATATTCATTATTATTTAAGTAATATTATATTTGAATATATTTCAAGTCAAAACTTTAGCCAAAGTATCGACAAGTTACGGTAAACGACTAATGTATTTTATTCAGTCGCGTAAGGACATTTAATCAAAATATTTTTGAATAAAATACCCCCACATGTTATTTTGACTTAAAACTTTGTATATGTCACTATAATTAAAAAGAACTTTAATTTAATTTCATGATTTTTGCATGACTTTTTTCCGGGACCCCTAAAATCGATACGTAATTGATTTTTTGGTCGCTTAAAAATCATAGATGGTCAACTCATTTCAAGGTGAAATTTTGACCATAATGCTATAGGAATATTTCTAGGGGATTCCCATGGTTTAATATTTTTTGAGTGATTTTTCGATTTATTTCTTAATTGTGGGTTTATCGCGTAGTTTCTGATTTTTCTGCTCAACCGAACCTTTAGAAGCTTCCCAAATATTTTATATTTGTTATTCCACACATGCTGATCTGCTGGAGGTTTCTAGGAAGGTGCCAAAAAGCTAATTTATGCATTTGATTCATTTATTAGTAGCTTGACACCTGTCTAAAGATCATTGGTCCTTAGAACCCTAGTTTTGGCTATAAATACCAAGCTAAACTCATTCATCTTCTCAAGCCTTCTTGTACCAAAGAATTGATGCTTGTTTCTCTCTATAAAATCATCAAGTTCAAGTAGCCAAGAGCCTTTAAAAATATTTGGATAACAAAGCTTTGCTCCTTCATTTTTCATCTCTTTAAGCTTTGTTTTTGGTCCAATATTTCTTACTCTATAAACACCACTCGGCCAACTTCTTTTTGGGCAGTCCTTTTTAATGTTTAAGGCAGTCCCCTTTATACTCTTTAATTTACATTTGAGTCACCAATTTATCCTCCTTGAATATTATTCTTTTGGTGCTCATTTGACCTTATTTTTGTGGTGTTTTGGCTCTTATTTTTGTTCATCTTGGCACTTTCAGAAAACTCACTTTAAGGCAGCCACTTGGTCGATTTCTTGTAGCCTTGTAAGTGCTGTTTCTCGAGCTTTTGAGTCACCTTTCTACTCTTCTTGGTTATATTCCTTTTGGTGCTCATTTCGGCTCATTTTGGTGGTGTTGTAAAGCTTGAAACTAGCTCGTATCTCTTGTAGTTCAATTCTCTCTTAATTAAAGAGGAGCTTGAGCCTTTGTATGGTCAAGAGTCATAAGCTAGTTAGTGGGTGTGTGCAAGATATATATTCGGCTCATAAGTGTTGAAATCTTTTGAATATATACTTGTGCTTAAGTAACCTTACATTTGACACTTATACACACTTGTTCTTGATTTATTCGTGTAGTGTGTATAGACAACTTGTAAGCTACTAAGAGGAGGTTCTTTTAAGAACTTATTAATCCCTTTTTAAGTCCTTCGTAACCTCTTGATTTATATTTGGTTATAAGGCAAAGAAGTATCTTTTGATTTGTGTTTAGCTTGCATAAACTAGTTTCTACCTTAAGTGGTTTAAACTTGTTACATCTTACATCAAAAGAAAGCTTCTTTTAGTGTAGGTTATATAAGTTCCTTAAACTTAGGGGGTGTTTGATAACCCTGAATGACCTCTTAATAGCCTGAAGCTCTTGTTCGGTCAGCATATTTATTTTGACATTTATTATGAAACACGCTTAACGAAATCAAACCAAGCTTATTCGGTAAGTGATGTGGTTCTGACTTTATGATTAAGTACCAACTCTTAATGAATGCTTTATTATTATTATCCTCTGTCGTCACTTTTTTTGTGAATGTGATCATTGAAATGCGGTCATTTGTAATTACATCATGTTCATCTAATTATACTATTTTCAATTATTAATAATTTACATTAAATTATTTTCAAATTTGATATTTATATTAATTTAATATTAAATTATATATTACCAATCATGTTTTCTAATTTAATATAAGAAATTTAAATTAAAAATATCTTATTTCATTTTTTTTCAATATTTTATTTTTTAAAAAAATATTATATAATTATCTTAATCAACATGTCATGACAATGTATTACCAAAATTATTAAGTTCGATTATTATTTTAATATATAGACTTATGAAATTATCATTGTGAAATAAATAATTATAAGGATGAAAGGTAACTTTAAAGTTATGCAAATGATACACTGGTCTGCCTCTGACTATGAAATAAAAATTAATAAGGATAGAAAGTATTGTTGCATGACCTTAACTTGTATGATAGTCAAGATTCGATTTTCCATTTAATTATTGAGAGAGGGACTTATCCCTTTAAGGATAATGGTGCTTGAACCGATGCAAATATTTGTAAAGTCTTGATCGGTAAAATTGTCGGTTTGCTACGTAAAGGCAATTGTGGTGTAGATTACATATGGTCTAAAACATATGTTGTTTGTCCGCCTGATCATAAATCATGTACTAAAGAAAAAGGATAAAAAGTAATTTTAAAGTCATTAAGATATTTTTACAAGAAATATTACCAAACAGTTTTTTCAATCAGCAATTTTTTCATTCAGATAATTTAATTCATTCAGTTCATTTAGTTAAATTAATGATTCAGTATTTTTGATTCAGTTTTATCAAACAACCCCTTAATTGTGTTTATTTCTTTAAGAATGATAGAGTAAATATTTATATGTATTTTATATGATTTTATTCCTCATATTAATTATATTTTGCATTTAGTTGGATTTTTTTTAAATAAATTTAATGTTTTATCGTAGGAAGCAATAAATCTTAAACTTGGACGGATTGGAGAATAAAGAGCTGAATTTGGAGATTTTTTTAGAGGAAATTCGAATTTGTTGGGCTGCACATGCAAATTTCACTGTTTGGGCCATATCTTGAGTTCTACAAGTCCGTTTTGGACGATCTAACAGCCCACACGAAGATAACAGAATTCTATTTCATTTTAAAGTGGTCCAGATGTCCCAATACAACTAGAATGGCCCAGAAGTACTGAAGAAAAGAAAGCTACGAATTTTCCTTGGAAAACAGAATCAGTTTAAGAATCGTATTTTTGTATTTTTTTTCCTAAAAAGCATTAAAATACCTTTTATTAGAGACACATAGATATATCAGATATTATTATTAGGTTTTACATATTATTACGTTCCTAGAGAAGAGAAGAGGAGGAGGTTGCTCGCAAGAGGAAAAAGTTTGGGGAAGAAGAGATTTCTGCGAATACAGATATTATCTTTTCTCTTTCATAATGTTTACATACTCTTGTGTATTGATTTTATTTGAGATGATGAACTAATTCTCTCTCTAGGCCTTTAATGGATTCTTTTGTTAATATATAAGTTATTTTCTATTCTCTGTTGTGACGCCCCCAAATCCGCCCTGTCCGGGGACCCGGGTCGTCACATGCATTGTCTCGATATCCTGCAACACACGTTAGCTCAATAATAATACAAGATATTTATTACAACGGCGCATAAGAGTCCCACTCCACAGATCCAAGGATCGGTCTCATACATTGTTACAATACGAATTCTTATATCTCATAATAACATCTTACATAAGTTCTTAAACATGGTAGAATAAGAGTTCCAACTGGGTGTTCTAATCTCTGTCAGCATAGCCCTGAGCTTTCTCCTTCCCATTAGATCTCTTGCTAGACGGCTCGCCTCTTTCCTTCTTGACAGCTGAATAAATGTTGTAAAGCAAGAATGAGCAACTATGGTGCTCAGCAAGTTCTCTCCTTGCTCGGTATATAAATATAATAAGATTTATCGAAAGAAATAATCGAAATTTAAATGAAAATCGGATATCAAAAATCTGACACTTTGACTCAAGACTCATCTCGAAAATATATACTCAAAAGACTCATTTGGTGAAATTATGATGACTCAAGATAATTGAATAACTGGTCTTCCATCCTTTCGGTATCTCGGCGGGGCGATCAACTATCCGATCGGGAATACCGTCCTCCAATGACACCGCACTTCGCCCGATCACGGCTACAATACGATATCAACGAATATAATATATGGTATGAATGCTAGCATCATAATGGGTGATTATATCAACCCTGGCATCATAGTGCCTAAATATTCTCGTGTCCTTAAAACGGTTCACGAGTCTCTCTTTCTCTATAATGGGCCTCTTTCCCAAAATTGACCAGTAGAATACAAAATTCCCGAACATTTCAAGAACTGATACTTTGAGATAAACTTCACAGGTAATGTTTAATTGATCTGGCGGACTGCCAGTTTTACTCAATGTATCACCAATCCGAACAATGGACTGATGTAACTCTCAATAAACATATTTAAATTGGCTGACACGAACAAAGTGCCAACCCTTGACAAGAAATGCAACTATCTCGAATTGATGAGAATAGTCTCAAAACAAAATATGATGAGTCGTATTGAACAAATAGTACCACTCGAATATTTGTAATACTCACAATTGATGAACGTTAAATAGAATGCTTTTACTTGATTAATGAATAAACCTTCTAACGATCCACGTTTTATAACTCTTATCGGTTAATTCGAAAGATGAATCAACTAAAAGATAATCAATAAATTAATGTTGAATTTGTACAATAAATTCAACCGAAAAGAATAAATTTAACTATCTCGAACGAATGAGATTAGTTTCACTGAATCAAAATAATAGTCGTCTCGAATTAATGAGATCGACCCGATAGCAACGAATTTGTCTCTACGTTTATAGGGAGTATAATTCGCAAGTAAACTACATTAACAGTATCGTAATGTTTAACGAGAAATAATGCTCAAAAGAAATTATTACATCAAAAAGGGTAACAGATAATTCTCATAATTGATAGCTCGAAAATAAATATGGAATAAAATAATATGACAGAAATACAAAGTTTCCGAGAGTTAGGGTAGGAATGAACTTGCCTCTGTCTCATTGTAAAACTCTACCGAATAATTAAAACGTTACCCGCGAGCAATTGTCTCAAGTCTTAGGAAGAAATTCTATAATAATTTATCAAAGTAATTTTAGTACTTGGGTAAGAAATTGATCACGTAATTCGGAAATCATGTCATTGATAATCAAATAATTTTCGAAAATATAATTTGGAATATTCTCGTAACTTTAAAATCTCACTACGCCTTATTCGCAAAATAATAATTTAAATGGAGGCTCTAATCGCTTTTCCTATTAAATTTTAGTACATCGGGTTCTATGCAACTCAAATACAATTGTTCGTGAAAATCTCGTTCTATTTATTCGTAACGAAAATATTTCAGTTTCAATTTAAAGGTCTCTAATTATTCCTAATAAGTAACACTATTTGATTTACTTTTAATGCACATCTCGAATATAAAAAAGGTATTGGCAAAATTCTCTCTAATTGTCTATGATTCTCAATCTATCAAGACTCTTTAATTTAAATAAATTCTCTTTTTAAGAAAACATCCCTATTTTATTATAAATTTAAAATAGGGCAAGAATTCATTTTTGAATCGAATTAAATCCATGATTTTATCCTCACTTTTAGAAAATGTAATTCTTTTTAAGAATAAATCCTAATTTTATCAATCTCACAAAATAATTTCTCTTCCATTCTCTTTTTTTTTTCTTTAATCACTCGGTTAAATAATTCAAGTGGCTTTTCTTAATCTTACAACCAAATTATTAGTCCATCTCTTTTCCCCCATTTTTAAGGTCAACTTAATTCCACTATATTCTTTAGTCAAGATAATCCCCACAATTTTACAAAATTACCAAAATTTTAATCTAATTAAAATATTCATTTTCACATTTCTTAATTAATTATAAAAATTATTACAATTTAATGAGTGAAAAATACCCCTAACCCACTATCTCTCCCATTCCCAGCCGTACCACCGCCGGCCGGCGGCCACCACCGGACCACCGCTCCCTCCGACGAACATCTCTCTCTCACTCGATCACTCGTCTCTCCGCCTGAATCTCTCCAATCTCTCCCTGTCTCTCTTTCGCTCATCTCTCTCTATTTGATCTCTTCTCTCTCTCTCTTTTTCTCTCTCTGCCCATCTCTCTCCCTCTCCGCCTCCATCTCTCTCCCACTGCCTCTCTCTCCCCGAGATCTCTCGATCTCCGCTCCCTTCTCGATCTCTCTCCCTTCCTATCTCTCGACCTCCCTCCATTTCTCTCAATCTCTTTCTCTCGCTACCTCCTGCATTACCTCTATCTCTTTCCCTCTCTTCGCACAACGACAACCACAACGCCACCATCGTTTCAACCAATGACACCACCCCTGCCACCGATTCATCCCACAAACACCACCGCCTCGGCGATGGTCGATCTCTCCCCTTTCCCCCGACAGGCAATCAACAATAACCCCAATACTAAAGCCCCTTTTATTATACCTCGCCTAATTGCTATGATCCAATCCATAAAACATAAATTGATCACAATTACAAGACTTCCCCTAATAATAAAATAGTACCACTATTTTATATAAAAACCACTAGTGCATAAATTGAGCATGTAAATCATAAAATAAGGAAAAGAAATAGGGATTTAAAAGCTTTGAAACTCATACCCTTTCGAAAAACCAAATTTTGATCTTTGATTACAACAAAAACTTCTCAAAACCCTTATGATATATATGTCCAATTGTAGAGATTAAAACTCTCTTTCTATCTATATAATTGCATGCAAGATCAAAGCTACCATCTAAGAGATATGTGATTTGTAAGCTTGGTTTGGAGAGAAAGAAAATGGTGAGGGTGTTTGTTTTTCTTTTGTCTCGGTGAAAATATAGGAGAGTATGTGATCATTCTCTTGATCTCACCCTAATATAACACAAGGAATTTTGGGCTTGATGGACTAGTGCAACATGATTGGGCTTGGGTCTATTTTAAGTACAAGGCTTACTACAAATATTTGGACTTATCTTAAATCAAACCCAATTATATGATTCTAATGCACATTTAAACATTTAATTAGCAAAGTAATGGGCCACTAAAATTCCTAGTTGTTTTAGTAGTGGGAAAAAGAATTGGTAATAATAATAATAAAAATAATAATAATAATAATAATAATAATATTAACTAAAAGAAAATAATCGCAAATAAATAAGAAAATCACTTCGCACTAAGTAATTATTAGAGTCTAGTAGCGCACTACAATAAAATAATATAAATATAAATATTCGCATGCATTCCTAATAATAATTAAAATAGAATTTTAAATCTTACGATAATATATTAAGAAAAAGAGACTCAACATATGACAAGAATTTTACGGTTATTACATCTGTTCTTGTGGTCGTATTAATTGTTTATATTGATTTGTGTTTAAAGCTTCTCAAAGATTGATCACCCTTGAGATTGAATCAGTAATTTAGGTGGACTTGGAAGAGAAAACCTAAGTTAAGACCCAATCAATATAACCTAGGATTAATATCTATATTAATTTGTGGTTAGGAGAGGAATATACCTAAACACCCTAGGTAGTCCAATTAAGGCGAAGCTTAATGCTGTTTATGGATTTAAATTCTACATAGGAATATGGGAGTTAATGTATAAATTAGAGTCACTTGAGATTCAGAAGGTCATTGTGAATACTTGATAGCCTTAGACTAGCAATTAGATCACGAGAATAGAGGTTAAGGAAAAAACTTGTTGAAGAACATTAGAGGAAGTTAAAGGCCTAGTTTTCATTCTCTTGGAATTTATTATTCGATTTTGTGTTATTTTAATTGTTTAGTGATAATTTAGTAAACACTCCACTTGATTTTTATTTAGACTTGAATTAAAACAAAAATAGTAAGTGGTAATTGACAGCTTATTAACAGTCCTCGTGGGAACGAACTTATTTACTACTTGTTGCGATACGTCCTCTTGCGTTAAGGTTGTAAAACCGATAACAAAGGACTTAACCAAGGCTAACCGAACTTGTTTCTTAACCGAAACTAAGTTCAAAACCATTCGGCCCTTTCTTGATTTATATTCGGCCGAAGGTTTCTTCATTTGTATATATATTGCTTGTTGCAATCACGTTTAATTTGTTGTCTTGCATTAGTTTAACGCATAGTAGCATCCCTCGCTTCGACGAGCTATATATATTCATACTCGGTCCTATCTTGGCCTAGGCTATAATAAAGTCATTTACAAGTGTATAACACTTGTATAATTTGAATTTAGTAGCTTGTTTAATAATTTACGAAATATTTTTCACTCGCTCTAACTCATTTGCTCTAACTCACAAGTAAATTGTAAATTTAATTTTATTTATATTCGGCAAAATCGAATATTTATACAAATTAATATACTTGACTTTTATTTATATTGACGTTGGTTATCTCGTTAATATTTATATTTGCTATCTTGATCTAGTTTTCATACTAGTTCATTTTGTATCGTCAAATTTAGAAGGGTTTTCAAGTCGTAGTGCTTGTATTATGTCCTTTGACATGAGGTGAAGTGAAGTGAGGTGATTCTCGCTCTAAGACCCAAGTCTTAGACATGCCGACGGGAAGTTGGGTGTCCTTGTACCGTGAGGAGGAGAAAAGACCCAAGATCTAAGACCTAAGATCCAAGATTGTTAAAGGGTATAGATCCTAAGTCTACGCAAAGGGTTTTACTTACATGATTGTGAGGAGGTGACGGGGAGTTACGCTCCAAGATAAACTCGTAAGAGTTTACTTGCATAGCATTTAAGGAGGTAGCAGGGAGTTACGCTCCAAGATAATCTTGCAAGGGGTAGCTATAGTATTTTGAGGAGGTTACGGGTAGTTAGGCTCTAAGATAAATACTTAGTGGTTGTAAAGGCTTCTCCGCCTACTATAAGGAGTATTTTACTTATAGTGGAAGAAATCTCGAGTTCGGGAGGAGCTCGGGGACTGGAGTAGAGGTGTTCGAATCCGTTAGGGGATTGCGGTATCGCGAACCAGGATAAATCGATCGTGTCATATTTCTCTCTTTTATTTTCCGCACTTTATATTGCTTAATTATAAGTAATTAATTTTAAAAAAGGAAGAAATTTTAAAAACGCCAAGCTCTAATTTTTAAAAGATAATAATCTATTCAACCCTCCTTTCTAGCTTATTGTACCCGCTTACGGGACCTATCATATTTTGTTTAAATAATTAACATAAACTTTTATATTTCAATATAATTACATTTTACAGTTCACAAATTATAATAATCATAATTAAGTTCATTATCAATATTTCTCCACAATTATAGCATTATCTAAATTAATAAAACTTTTAACTTAAAATTATACTATATTTATGGAATATAATGGATCTAAAATATATAAATATGGCAGTGCCATGAACTGTATACTAAGATTTACAATTTATTACATGTAAAATTAATGTCGATTTCAATGAAAATTATAAATTACTAGAATTTAGTGTAAAAAATTGTTACGTTACATACGAAATATGTTTACAATCCTAAACTTTAATTTAGACTGATTTTTAAAAAATTAGGGTTAGCCCCTGTTTTTTTTAAAAAATAGGGCATCGGACTTAATAAAAGAACACGATTTGAATTGACTATTTAATTTATAAATTTTTAAAATTATTTGCAAATACATATTTACCAAAAAAAACACATTTTGAACACAAAATTTTTTTTCAAGTTGCGTTTGGTAAAAAAATATATTAAAAATAAGCCACACACGCAAGTGCGTGACCATCTTACACGCCTGTCACTCTATCTGCAAGTACTGATTAATGCGTACTCACGAGTAGCCAAGAGTGAAGCCTTCGAGGGGCTGTACAAGCGCCTAGATTCCAAGGAAGGAGCGAACGCTATTTTCAAACTAGCTAAAGCTAGGGAGAGAAGGCAGCGCGACCTGGGTTCTGTCAAGTTTATTAAGGATGATGCAGGCCAAGTGTTAATTAACGAAGATGCCATTAAGGAGAGGTAAAGTGCGTATTTTCATAATCTTTTCAATGAGGCTAGGAGGAGTGGTGCCTCTATGGCTCTAGAGGTCCCTATTTCGTATATTCGCGATCACGGCCCATGTGAACGTATCAGCAAAGAGGAAGTCAAGGGCGCCCTTCAGAAGATGGCTAGAGGGAAGGCGGCGGGCTCAGACCAGATCCCTATCGAGGTGTGGCTTTGCCCTGGTGAGGTTGGCGTTGAATGGCTAGTTGATCTGTTCAATGTTCTACTCTCAGGTGCTAAGATGCCAGATGAATGGAGGAGCAGTATTATCGTCCCTTTTTTCAAGAATAAAGGCGACGCCCAGAACTGTAATAATTATCGGGGAATTAAATTACTCAGTCACACTATGAAACTTTGGGAGAGAGTGGTCGAATTTCGGATTAGAAGAGAGGTTGAAATCTCAGAGAACCAGTTTGGTTTTATGCCTGGGAGATCGACGACTGAGGCCATTCATCTTATCCGACGCCTTATGGAGAAGTTCAGAGAGCGTCGTAAAGACCTTCATATGGTTTTAATTGATCTTGAGAAGGCGTATGATAGCATACCTCGTGAAGCTATTTGGAAGAGCCTTGAGGAGAGGAGAGTGTCATCGGCGTATGTCAGGGCGATTCAAGACATGTACTCGCAAGCTAGGTCCTGCGTCCGGACCCCAGTTGGTGACGCACGCTTCTTCCCCGTTGAGACTGGGCTTCATCAAGGGTCGGCTCTTAGTCCTCTTCTTTTCGCCCTTATTTTAGATGTCATGTCGCGAGAGATTCAAGACGACGTCCCGTGGTGCATGCTCTTCGTCGATGATATCGTGCTAGTGGCGGAATCGAGGGGGGAGGTGAACGAGAAGTTGGAATTATGGAGATCCACATTGGAACCTCGAGGCTTGCGTGTGAGCAGGTCTAAAACCGAATATCTCTGGAGTAACTTCAGTGGTGAGGCCAACGAGGAAGGGGTGGAGGTTAGGATCGAGGATCATATCGTCCCTCGTACAGATAAGTTCAAGTATTTGGGTTCGATCATCCAGAAGGAAGGCGAGATTGAGGAAGATGTCACGCGTCGTATCAAGGCGGGGTGGCTAAGGTGGAGGGCAGCGTCAGGGGTGATGTGTGACAAGAAAGTCCCGTTAAAGTTGAAAGGGAAGTTCTATAGAGCGGCAATCCGCCTTGCGATGTTATATGGTTCAGAGTGTTGGGCGACGAAGAAAGCCCTCGAGAGCAAGTTGGACGCTGCAGAAATGAGGATGCTGCGGTGGTCCTATGGCCGAACGATGTTTGAAAGAATCCCTAACGCGGTTTTCAGGAACGAGTTGGAGGTGGCGCCTCTATCTGCGAAAGTAAGGGAAGGGAGGTTGAGGTGGTTCGGCCACGTCCGTAGAAGGTTTCCGGAAGCCCCGGTGAGGAGGGTCGAGAGTCTTGCGGTTGTTGGGGTGAGAAGGAGAGGCAGGCCGAGGAGGACATGGGAAGAGCAACTCAGGATGGATATGAAGGCCTTAAACTTGAATGAGACCTTGACCGCCGATAGGAGTTCTTGGAGGCGTCAGATTAGAGTCGTGGATTCTCTTCTAGGGAGCGGTTCTGTTGTTGAGAGCCTCAGAGTTGGGTTTTCTCGATTAGCGTTATCTTAGGAGTTTGGCTTTGCGTTTTCATTCTGTCTTTTCATTCTGTCTTTTGTTTTCTGGTTCTTGCGGATACAGGGAGCAGGACTTGAGGTTATTTCAGGAGAGGTGTTCCCGCTCAGGTAAGACTCATGAGGTCTAGGCCATGGGCTTAGGTATGGTTGACTACGTAAAACACACTGTGTTGTTGTGCACTAAGCCGGGGGTCTTCACGGAAACAGCCTCCCTACCGTAAAAAGTAGGGGTATGGTCTGCGTACATTTTACCCTCCCCAGACCCTGCTTTGAGCGGGATATACTGGGTATGTTTGGTTTGGTTTTTATATTAAGTTTATAGCAGTGTTGTGAAAAACGCAAATTGGACCTAAGCGGCGGGATGACCTTCTAGCACTTAAGCGATTAAGCGGACGTTTAAGTGGTTTAAAAAACGGATCATTAGTCGAATTAAAAATAATTACTCCCTCCATCCCATCCAATAGTTAACATTGACATTGGGGGACGGGGGTTCGACACGCATTTTAAGGTAGATTTTAATGGGGGTGTTTGGGGGAGCTTATTTTCCGGAATAAGTCAACTTATTTTAAGTTGAATGTTAGGATTCCTAACTTTCCAACTTATTTTCCAACTTATTTTTGCAACTTATTGAATCTCAAACATACATTAAATACTTGTACAAAAAAAAATTATCAAAATATTAAATTTTTACCCGAAAATAAGTTATAAGTTGAGACTTATAAGTGTGGCCAAACATGCTGAATGATAGTTCCATAACTTATTTTTGAAATTTTCTTTTTTTGTATAAAAATAAAAAATAGAACAAACCTATTTTTATACAGAAAAAGAAAATTTTAAAAATAAGTTATAGAACTATACTTTATAAGAGCCTTAAAATGCGTGCCACGTGAAAAAATTATGTTAAGAAATGGATGGGACGGAGGGAGTATATATTTATAGAAATAAATATAATATTAATTTTTTTAAAAAAAGCTAACATTCACATATAATATAACATATTATGATAAAAATTAAAACTAGTAATCTCTACCTTCACAAAGTCGTACTTAGACATAATGAACTTAGAAAATACAAACATCATAATTATCATAATACGAGATCTGAAAGATAAAAAGATAGATTGTAGCATTTTTTTCAGAAAGACGGAAACATAGCATTCTTTTACCATCCTTTAAATTTTTTTATAATTTTTATAATTTTATAATTTTTTTTAATTGACCCGCTTAATCCGTCTTTGACCCGCTTAATCCGTCTTTAACCCGCTTAAACCAAAAAATGCTTAAAACACCGATTTTGCTATAAGCTAGTCGTTTTACCTCCGATTCCGTTTAAGCGGCAGCTTAATGCGCTTTTCACAACACTGGTTTATAGAAGTTGTCCCACAAATTGTAACAAAGTCATATTTTAGTGGGCTAGTAGCCATATGTATTCGTAATATGTGTAGTCCCTGGTCACGCAAGAAGTATATGCGTATTCTAATTCATTAAACTAGTTAAAATAGTCCCTGGTCACGCAAGAAATATATGCGTCTTCTAATTCAGTAAACTAGTTAAAATAATAAAAAGTTCTGAAATACGTGTAGTACGTATGCTTATTGGTAAATACGCAAATGTTGAATGCGAGTCGAACAGGTACAATATTTGTCCGAATTAGTTAAAATAGTGTGCACGCATGTACCGAATGTGTATATCCTAACCATGCATTCCTATAATACGTAATCAATTGGTATTTTGGACACTATTCCGCGCCTCTAGATATTTTGGATTTTTTTTTGCCAAATTTAGAGCAGATTTCATTAATACTTTGAAAAAGATTCAATCGGGACAAACCCCCAACTGATCATGCAACCAGGTTGAAAAACAAACAAACAAACTAAATAATTAACCGTTTTGTTTCCGGATTGCTTAACTAATTGAATACAAATATTCTTAAAATTAAAAATGAAGATAACAGTTTCTCGAGCAATCCAACTTGCATCTCCCCTTAAAACAGTAGCTTCACAATTGACCCTCACATTAACTTCATGGATAGTGCAATGTTCAGAGGACTTACTTACAAAAACTAAGCTTAGATACCTCATGTTATGAACAAATATTTTTTGTGAGAGGTGAGCACATGCGATTTTCACCACCGTTTCAAACGCACCCCAGTTATCTACTTGCCGAACACCAGCTATAGACCTGCCGAAAGTGGTGTTGATGCGAGATATCCAGATCTCCCAATACACCACAAAATTCATTTTCAACACAACCAACACATCGCACAAAGCGAGACACATTGCACAAAGCGAGACAATCAAACACACAACTAATAACTCAAACATAACGAAACGAAAAAATCCAAAAATTCAAATATCTCGGAAATACACCAATTTTTAATATGATGTTAGACCAGAGATTTTGAATCCAAAACTGAATTTTATTATAAAATCCGAGCTCTTAACCTTAGTAGATCTGAAAACTAAAGTGAAGAAATTCAAATGGATTTTGCGAGTTTTGTGAAACAAATCTCGATTTTATTGAAAGAAAATTGAAAAAACAAGAGAAGAGGTGTTTGTGGGGATGGGGATGGGGATGGGGATGGGGATGGGGATATTGCGACTAGGGTTAGGGGAAAGAGATTAGATATTTTGGATTTCTAATATAAAAGAATTGGGCAAAATAATAATGGATTTAGAAATGATTTAACGATGATTATTTGAATGGTACCAAAAAAATTAAAAGTACGAATTTTATAATAATTATTCTATTCAATGAAAAAAACTTAATTATTTTTTGTTTAATAATTAACATACCCTTTTATATTTCAATATAATTACATTTTTCATTTTACAAATTATAATAATCATAATTATAATAATTGTAAAATCATAATTAATCTAGTAATTATTAATAAAATTAATAAAATTTTTACCTTAAATTATACTATATTTATGGAATATAATGGAACTAAAATATATAAATATGGCAGTGCCATGAACTGTATACTAAGATTTACGGAGTACAATTTTATGAAATATAAAATTAATATTTAGTGTTAAAATTTGTTACGTCACGTGTTAAATACAGTATGTTTTAGATAACGAAACCGGCCCCATCTACCCGAATACTCACATGCCAGTCCCGTTCTCCAAGATAGAAAAGATCATGATGTACATGATTTCCTATAATGTCATTATCAAACACCCGTGTTTGTCAGATTTATAACGTGGCTATAGTAGCTCCGAGCAATTTAAACAACTACTGTAAAAATTACTGGGTACAATAATTATATCTTTGGAATTTTTTTAGCTAACCCACCTTTTTCAAAAAATTATATTTCAGCTAACCCAC
This sequence comes from Kitagawia praeruptora, assembly GCA_037693485.1. Classification (NCBI taxonomy): domain Eukaryota; kingdom Viridiplantae; phylum Streptophyta; class Magnoliopsida; order Apiales; family Apiaceae; genus Kitagawia; species Kitagawia praeruptora. The sequence continues at coordinate 121,575,449 of CM075352.1, forward strand.
TTTTTTAGAAATTTATTGTTGATAATATTTTATAAAAAATGTATGATTTATTTATGCCCACATCATTTGAATTAGGCTTATTAATAATAGTAGCATTTTAAAAAATATGTACGATTCATTTACGTTCTTATCGTTGAAATAGACTTACTAATAATTATATTTCAGCTAACCCACTTTTTTAGAAATTTATTGTTGATAATATTTTAGAAAAAATGTATGATTTATTTATGCCCACATCATTTGAATTAGGCTTTTTAATAAGAGCTTTTTTCATAAATAAATAAGAAAAAGTAAATTTTTGCACATTTACTTTTCTTAAGAATAGCTATTTGCAATTTTACTAAACTATTTGCAATTTTACTATACTAAGTTTCAAAATTGCAAAAATACTACACCCCTCCCCCCATGTGCCCTCCATGTGCCCTGATTCACACGCCTGTGTACTTTTTTTTTTTTTTTTTTAAGATGGGATGCTATTTTGGTGGATTTGGATTTGAAAAAATGGAACATGAAATCAGAAAATTTGTTGCATGTTCAGTTGAAAGTGGTTGCCCCTGCGGGGCCATGCAACCCAAATCCACCAAAATAGCATCCCACCCTAAAAAAAAAAAAAAAAAAAAAAAGTACACAGACGTGTGAACTGTGAATTAGTTGGCACATGGAGGGCACATGGGGGGAGGGGTGTAGTATTTTTGCAATTTTGAAACTTAGTATAGTAAAATTGCAATTAATTGAAAGAGATAGTATATTTGCAAATTGAAACTTTAAACATAGTATTTTTGGTAAATATCCTTTTAATAATTGTATTTCTTTGAAAATTCTAACTGATCGAAAGGAAAAATGCTAAATAATCCAAATTATTATCCCAGGCAATCTCTCTAATCTGGTTATGTGCTTTGATCTAATTGATAATTTTCTTAATAAAATATGAAATTTCATATATATATATATATATATATATATATATATATATAATCCTACTCCAATAGAAACCAAATTAAAATAGAAACTAGAAACTAAACCATAATATAACATTTCAAGCTAATCTAATGACCAAACTAGGGGTACCCCAATACAAAAAACGTTTAAAATACTTGGCTCTATCCAACAAAAGAAAAAAAAATAGCATTGTTCACGTGATGACGTGGCAGTGGATTTCACTGGTTAACGGTGCTTCGCACCATCTTGTACGGCGCTTCGCGCCATTATCATTCTAAAGTTGTAAGGAATGACAATCAATGGTAAAGGCAATAGACGATTGACGGGTGTGTCGAGAGCCTTCGGCCCTCATGGCTACCTAACTCATCCGTGTACTGTCTTAAATGCTTCGCATTTCCACGGCAAGATTTATTTTATTTTTTTTTGTTGGATTGAGCCAATTATTTTAAGCATTTTTTGTGAAGGTACCCCTGGCGGGAACCTTAGAATAGATGAAATATAATTTATTTAATGTTAGTTTCTAGTTTCTATTTAAGAGTTGGTTTCTATGTGATACTTTGCCTATATATATATATATATATATATATATAGGCTAGCGTTCAAATAGAAACCAATCATATAATAGAAACTAGAAACCTACACTAAATAAATTATATTTCATTTATTTTAATGGCCCCGCTAGGGGCACCTTCACAAAAAACTTATAAAATTCTTGGCTCTATTCAACAAAAATATTAAAAAAAAATAAAAAAAAATTTAAAAAAAAATGTTACTGTTCACGTGCCACGTCATCACGTGAACAGTAACTTTTTTTAAATTTTTTTTTAATTTTTTCAATTTTTTTGATGAATAGAGCCAATAATTTTAAACGTTTTTTGTATTGGGGTACCCCTAATTTGGTCATTAGATTAGCTTGCAATATTTAATTTAGGTTTAGTTTCTAGTTTCTATTCTAAGTTAGTTTCTATTAGAACAAGACCCTATATATATATATATAGGGTTGGACTCCATAGCAAACACCTTATATAACAAACAATAAAGAACACCTCATATCTAATAGATCCATTGCCCCTGGCAGGGCCACCCAATACAAAAAGTTCTTATTTTTTTACATCTCAAAAAAAAAAAATTTAAAAATTAAAAAGTTACTGTTCATGACGATGACATCATCAGTGACGTCATCATGAACAGTAAAATTTATATTTATATTTTTTTTTCATTTTTTTTTTGCTGGCTTGATAGAGGGTAAAAAAAGAACAACTTTTTGTATTGGGTGCCCTTGGCGGGGCCAAAGGCTCTAATAGATCTAAGGTGTTCTTTGTTGTTTGTTATATAAGAGTGTTCTGTATGGAGCAAAGGCCTATATATATATATATAGGCCTTTGCTCCATAAAGAACACTCTTATATAAAGAACAATAAAGAACACTATAAAATCATTTATTCCAATAGATCCATTGGCCCCGCCAGGGGCACCCAATACAAAAAGTTCTTATTTTTTTAGGCTCTATCCATCTAGCAAAAAAAAAAAAAAATTGAAAATTTTACTGTTCATGATGACGTCATATTTCGCAAAAACATATTTCCGAATCAATATTTAGGAAAAAATATTTACTGATTTCCTATATGTTAGTGTGTTCATTATTTTTAGGTGGGGTGGGGTTTTATTGATTTCAGGTGGGTGGGTGGGTGAGTGGGTTGATGGTGGTGGTGTTTTTATTTTAGTGATTTTGGCGATGTATATTACTGATTTCAGGTCAGGTGGGGTGGTGGTGGTGGTGGTGGGGGCGGGGTGGTGGTGGTGTGGGAGTGTTTGTATTTTAGTGATTTTGGGGGGTGTGTTTTACTGATTTCAGGTGGGGTGGGGTGGTAGTGAGGGGGGTGGTTAGGTGGGGTGGGCGTAGGGTGGTGGTGTTGGTGGGGGGTGGGGGTGGGGGTAGGGTGGTGGTGTTGGTTTTATTTAACACATCCATATATTATATATTTTTTAATTTCAAAATTATTTATAATAAATTACTATTGTAAACTAAAATTAATATTCATTCTTCAAATTTCCTTATCAATCAAAAATAAAAAAAACATTACAAAGCTAATGAAAATATTGTAAGTGAATATTTCATACTTACCTTTTATACGATGGTTTATTTTATAGAACTTAAAAATGATTTGACTTTATTTTCTAAAAAATAGGACTTATAGAAGGAAATTTATAAATTAGAGGTTATACTTACCTTTTATATAATGATTTATTTTATACAACTTAAAAAAGGTTTTGACTTTCCTTTTATACAATGATTTATTTTATACAATTAAAAAAAGGTTTTGACTTTTTTTCTAAAAAATAAGACTTAAAGAAGGAAGTTTAATTATAAGTATTTAAAATTGAGGAGCTCTAGAAAATTAGAAAAATATGTGAATAAAAAAATTATGAATTATTTTAGGACCAATAAGAGGGCATTCCTAAATTTTAGACCAATCATATTATATTAAAAATTTTCCTTATTTACCATTCTTATCCTATTATACTAACCATGCTTAGTTAACAATTCTAATTTAAATATAATAATGACTTGATTTAACATATCCATATATTACATATTTTTTTTAATGTCAAATTTTTTTATAATAAATTAATATTTTAAATTAAATTCAATTAGGATTATACAACTATATAATATTAAGAGATTTTCGCAATAAGAATTTTCCACTGTTTTGATTTACAAATAATCGTAACTGCATTATTATGTATTAAGAATTAATTTTCATAAATGTATATAAGAGCCAAGTAGAATTTACCACTATAATTAAATTAATAATATCATTCTCATCCTAATAAATTTAAAATATATTTAATGCAAACAACCAAATACTAAACAAATTGACTTGACAATATATTTGAATTATTCAAAATACCAAATAGACTCTCAAATAGTATTAGAAATTATTTGGTGTATAAATTATCAATCCAAAAAATAAAATTCACTACGGAGTCAATAAAAATATTGTTACTGAATATAGGGGTGTTCGCGGGTCGGGTTGGCCGGGTTGATGACGTTTTTGCAACCCGACCTAATTAAATCGGTTTCAAAATTTTTACCCAACCCGTAAAAAATAATTTCATAACCCAACCCTACCAACTATATATCGATTTGGGTTGGGTTGGTTCGGTTTGAATGGGTTAAATAATTTTATAAAAAAAATTAAAGTATACAAAGTAAAGCTCATTTTGAGAACATAAGTAAAATTAAATTATGTGTAACCTAGGATTTTATTGTTAATATTTAATTTAATTATTGTTATAATTTTAGTAATGTAAATTACATCGGAAATCATATGCATACACGCCATATGTAATCATACATCTATAAATAAAATTATATTAAATTATAAAATAAAAAATAGATATTAGATCGGGTTGGGCTGGCCGAAAAAATATAAAACCCATACCCAACCCATTTAAATCGGTTTGAAAATTTTCTAACCCAATCAAGTATCGGGTTTTTTTTATCGGTTTGAACGGCCGAAAAAAGGGTCGGGTTGGGTCGGTTTGATCGGTTTGGTGAACCCATGAACAGCCCTAACTGAATATATTCATAACAAATTGGTCAACTTAGCGCAAAAATTCTAAAAATCGCTATTTTTAATAAATAATTAATTTATCATTGAAAGGCATACGCCATCTACACAAATAATCATTCAAATTTTCTTATAAATCACTATTTTTTATAGGCAAATAATTCATCAATAAAATGTCACAAAAATAACCAAGACTAGACAAACACATATTAAAATAGATCATATAAAGGTAACAAGGTTTCCTTCATCCAAACTACGATTGTTGATCAGATCTTAAATTGTGGTACATCCCTCACTTATATCACTGATATATATAGCCTTTCTGATGAGATAATCCAACAATTTATTCTAATCATGAGTAAAATACATATATGATTTGTAAGAATGTATTCGAACAACTGACCATAACTGTGATTCTATACTATCCAAATCAATGAACCAAATATAACAAAATCCTATAGATCTAAGATCCCGGATGCCAAAATAAAGGAATCTACTCTCACAAAGAGAAAGAACAAAACCAAATATATGGATAGACAAAATTCACTAATGGGGTACTAGACTCTCACTTAAAGATATATTTATTGAAAAACAAAGTAAAATCAAGAAAAAAAACGGGAGTTATCATTCACAAGGATAAAGTACAAAATCCAATATATCAATAGATAAAACACACCAACGTGGTACTAAACTCTCAATAAAGAGAGATATTTATTGAAAAACAAAGCAAGATTAAGGAAAACAATAAAAAGTGGGTTTATCATCAACCAAAACGCAGATGTCGGCCCCTAAACTTTAGTTTAATATTTTTTGGGTGAGGAGGAGAGAGAAATGGTTATAGCAATCGTTTAAAAATCACTATTATTGATAACTAGATAGATCGATACATATAAAAATATATATTGTTCTGGCCATTTTAATTTTGTATTTTGAATTCAAGTAATAGTATTCAATTCTCATATCCTAATTTAAGAGCAGACATCGTATTTACTTGGTTGGTTAATAATATTTATTTTAATATCAGCAAAATCTTAAATATAGGTAAAAAAAATTAATAACTTGGTAGATGGATTCTAAACAAGCAGATATATTTATTAACAATAAACAAAATTTAAAAGAACAGGAGGGCTTCATTTTTATGTACTCTACTTTAGTTTTTTTTTTTTATAGCATCTCAATGTTATTTTCAGTTATATAGTGTCATACTTAGATAACTTGGGCGGAGAGTAACATTACATGTAATTGTCATATTTTTCTAGAGGGTATCGCTCAGAAACTAGAAGTCCTTTGCGACAGATCGGGAGTCCCCTTGCCCGAGGGGCCCGCCAAAAATATAAGTGATACTCATTTTCAAATGTCTTATTTTAGGCGTAAGGATGACAACGGATTGGGCTTGATCCGAATTTTTTAAAACTCAAACCCATATTCAAATATTTTTGGGTTTTAAAAATAAATCCAATTTCAAATTCAAAACAAAATTCGTCGAATTTCGGATTAGATCTGATTTTTTTAAATCCAAAATTAGTAATAATATAGTCAGAATTAAAATAATTGCTACACGCAAACAATATTAATTATATTAATACAATAATTAAAAATTAAAATGATTAAATTAAGTAGTCAAATGTACATATTACACGAATTGGCATACTATGTAAAATTTATAATATGTTAAAAAATTAATTTTTTGTATACAACACACATGAAAAATGTATGTAAAATAAAAAAAAATTACTCCCTCCGTACCAACGATTTCTTAACATTTCAAAATAGGGTGACGTTTCAAAAATAAGTTATGGACAAAAATCCACCTTAAAATGCGTGCCAGAAAGTGACAAAAAAAGTGTTAAGAATTGGGTGGGACGGAGGGAGTACTTCTTAAATATATCATTAAATTTGATATTGAGAAATTGAATTTCTAATTACTAAATTAGTATTAACTATTTCTAATGAAATATTTGAATAAAAATAAATAAATAAATTATGTGACTTAAATCTAAAATATTACATAAAATAATTTCAAATTATAATATTATATTATTTATGTATCGGGTTTCGATAGTGGGTCGATTTTCGAAATTCAGATCGGATATCGGTTCGATACAACTTAAATCCAAAAGCAAATCGAAACTATTTCGAGTTTAAAATTTATATACAAACCTAAATCCAAAAATTCAGGTTCGATATATCCAAAATTTCGGGTATCAGACCGGTTACCATCAGATCGAATTAATTATCCTTCCTTTTTTATGGGTAAAAGAAAACTAATTTTTAATATACCATATTCTGATAGAAAAGAATAAAAAATTCAACATACAAACTCCAAAACTGAACATACACATTTTAAGTTGTCATTAAGAACAAGCTGATGACAATCACCATAAACTCTAACACTCTTATCTTACTCTAAGAACAGAATATATTGGATTTGGTTGGTTGATTGATAATGTTCAATTTTCTATAGTAAATCAATTCACTAATAAATGAACATAAAATTTGTAAAAATGATATTGAACAAACACATTGGAAACTAGATTAGATGGAAGTTTTCCTTTTTCATAACTACGTTTGTTAAATGGATCTTCCACAGTAGTGATCATTTCTCATATCACTGAAACATGCAACCTTTTTTTTAGAGATAATCTAATGATGTTTATGAATTTTTAATATTTATTTGAAAAATTGGTCACGACCCATGCAAATATTTTGAATGTATTAATATAATAAAAATTATAAAAATCCGCACTACTGCACATTTAACTATACCAAATTCCAAAAGAACAAAAATTGAAATATGGGTAAAAACTTATGAACTTAGTTAAAACTTAAAAGATTCTCAAAAATAAGAGAAATCAAATGAAAAATAAAATTAAGAAAGAACAATAAAGAGGGGCTTAGAATTTTTGAGTGGGGAAATGAATGTTATGATAATTGTTTGATAATATTGATATTAATGCAATTGGTATAAAGTGACGATAGTTTTATACTTAAATGGTACCATCACATTATTTACTCCTATCCATGGTACCCTCGTACATTTGGTTTTTACATATATAATATCCTTCTGTTAAGTAAAAAGTAATAGAATTGATTTCACACCATAAAACAAATTGTATATTTGAAATCTTTACGAAAAGTTATATAAAATAGACCCTTAAATCATGTAAAACAGAGTCAAAATGAGTGAGATATTTATTGTCAAAGTTTGGTTATGGAGTTTGAATATATCTCACTCATTTTAATTCCGTTTTACATGATTCAATAGTCTATTTCATGTATTTTTTTCGCAACGATTTCAAATATACAATTTGTTTTACAATTTGAAATCAATTCTATTACTTTGTACTTAACAGAAGGGTATTATATATGAAAAACCAAATATACGAGGGTACCATGGATAGGAGTAAATAATGTGATGGTACCATGTAGAAAAACCAAAACCACAATGGTACCATATAGAATTTCCCTTAATGAAATTATGTTTTTTTCCTAAATAATGATTAAAATAATATGTTTATAATAATTAATCAATAAATTTTACCATTCGGTGCGTAGCACGGGTAGAACGCTAGTAAAAGATAATAAAAGGATTATTTTATTTAAAGAGATTTATTAAGAAGTTATAATATTAAATTTAAAAATTAGAACAAAGTTAATGGAATATTTTTTTTATTTTAATGTTTTCTCCTAAACTTATAAATTAAAGAATAGCGTGATATTAAAATATCTTAAAAAATTATTCTTAAAAATTAATTAAGAAGAGGAATGATAGTTGATGGTGTCATGGTGGTTCGAAATATAATACAAAATTTATAAAATTTATAAATATTAAAGTACAGAACGTTAATGTTTAAAAAGCTAATAATTGCTTTATAATTTTTTAAGTTAACAATAGGTGATAAAAAAAATTTAAGATATAATAAAATTGAATAATTTTTATAAATTGAAATATGTTTTTTTTTTTGAAATAAAAATTGAAATATGTTTATGTAATTCAATTGGATCCGGATCATCCAATTTTCGATCTGATTTTAAGCGAATATGTAAATTCCAGATATCCTATTAAACCAGATTCAGAACCGAATTAGTTTTTTTTATAAGCCATAAATATTACAGATAAACTGAAGATACAAGTGTCTGAACAGCCCAGAGAAAGAGATACTCATCCCCCAGGCAAATGGAAAATTACAGGCACTAGAACATCCAGAACAAAGAACCTACATAACTAGATAGAGCTATAATGCTAAAAGCTGAGACAGCAAAAGACTAAGAAACTACATCACTGAATTGCCAGAACTGTGAAGAACGATTAACTGCTTAGGCGTAAGCCTCGTCAAACTTTGCCATCTCAATCAGCACCTCTTCAACATCCAAATTGTCGTTTGGGAAGTAAAACGGAGGAACCTGTTTATGTTGGAAATATTGACTAAAATACCAACATAGAGGCAGTTATATATCATATTTAACAAGCCAAGGCCAAACAAACAATTAACGAAACAAAACACGAAGGTATAACACATGCATATCAGTAACTGAAAGAACAAAGGAAAGACAGAAGACATACCAGTAGCCATAGCTATATCAGTATATCAAACAAGAATGAAAACAGCTAAGTCGTCAGGATTTGCAAGAAGTCCTGACTGTTCTTGAAGAGATAATTGCCCCCACTTACACTGTGTCAGGATGCTGGCAATATTCTTCCAGGATAAAACAGCTCCGAGTTATATGATCACAGCAACCAGATAACTCAACTTCGACTAGCACCTCAGTTCGCCGGAAAACCTTAGGTAAAAGAACTATAGCAGGAGGATAACAGAGAGTATAGAGAAAAGAAGAGAATGTAGGGTGTGGTCTGTATATTCAGTGTATTTACAATCAGTAGCTTAGCTTTCTATTTATAGGAGAGGCCAAACATAACTGATGCCACCCAATTAATATTGTAACTGCTGATTTACAATTAATATAGCAAAATGGCTGATTTAATAATATAAAACAGCTGATTTATATTAAATAAATCGTAACTGTTACACTATATTTGACCCATTCATGATTTCTAATTAATAGAATAAACGCTCAGACTCTGCTGTCAACAAGTCTCGACAGTATAACAAAACTAACTGTCATCAGGTGACAGCAAGTGTAATAACCGTAAATTTTCGAAATATATTTTTATTTTTGAGCCGAATTTTAGAGTCTCGTTTTAATAGTCAGCGAAAGAAAAACGAAATCTTTTTATTAAATATTTATATTAAATATTTCCATCATTATATTTGCCCCCCATTTTAATTTCTTTTTATTTATTAATTTCCACTTAATTAATAATGATTAGGCTTTATTGTCCACTAAACATTTCTGCAATGATTTTGTTTCCATGATTTTATCTTTTTAAGTTTTTTTAAACTGCATTATTGTTATGCATAATGATGATACAGTTGATTAGTTGATTCGTTTAGTATAAAATTCCTACAGCATCAATTGTAAGTCAAAGAGTAACAAACACAGAGTTAACTAAACCAAAACACAGCCTATCTATTCTCTAAAACAGAGAAGCTCGAGTGTATACATACACATACAAAAACAGAGAGCAACAAACCAGAATACTTACTTCCCTTTAAACCATAAACTCGAACTATATTATTTATACAAAACAGAGCACACAAACTAAGGTAGTTAGTTTTTCTTCTTTCCTTAATTTCCTGTTTTACCGAATTGTTTTCGTGGTGTGTTGTATTGTGTATGTATGTGTGCGTGTTTGGGAGAGAAAGAGAGAACGGAGAGAGTAGCCGGAGAGAGTGGAGGGAGATTAGGAATGGAGTTGGGGTTCGGTGGTGTAGAGACAGAGAGGGTTGAGAGACGATGAGAGAGGAAGAAGAGTGTGAAGGTTGATGTTGTATTGTGTGTGTGTGCGGGGAGATTGAAGTGGGTTGATTGGGTGTGGTTGTGAACCGAGAGAGAGGTGATGCAGAGAGGAGAGATTTAGAGAGATGGCTTAGAGGGAGAGGAGGTTGAGGACGAGAGAGATTGGTTGTGTTGTTGCTGTGTTGTGGGGATGATAGGAGGGGCGAAGTAGGGTGTAGAGGCGGAGAGAGTATGAGGCGAAGAGAGGAAATGGTGAGGGAGATTGTGGTTGATTTTTGCCGATGGGTTGGAGAGATTGTCGAGGGAGAGATGGAGGTTTGGAAGAGAGATTGTTGGGATTGATTGTTGGTTGTAGAGACAGTAGGAGAGATTGTTGATGTCGAGAGGGGGGAGGTCGAACGGGGAGAGAAGAGAGATTGTAGAGAGACAGGAGAAGGGGAGGTTGAACAGGTGGGTCCCACAGGTGGGCCCACGTTGCTGTAGGATATAGTATAATATTAACGTACCCAATTTAGGACCATACGTTTTAGTCGTGTTTTAATTAAATAGGATTCAATTGGCCCGTTAAAATTGGAACGTTATTAAATTTAGAAGATTAAATAGATTTATTAATAATGATTTATTTAAACAAAATAGTGATTGCTTTATTCATTAAATAGTAATATTTATTAATTAAATAAGTATTATTATGTGATTTTGAAAACAAATTAGAGATTTATTAATTTACAATAAAAAGGGTATATTTGTGAATAAATAGAATAAAATATGTTTCTTTTTGGAAAGCTGTTTTTAATATTTTCCGGTTTATTTTAAGTAACCGGATCGAGCCAGATTTAATTTAGAGATTAATATTTTATTAAATAAATTAGTGTTTGTGAGGTTTATTAAAAGTGGAATTCTTTGGTGGATTATTTTAAAAATGAGAATAAATCTTTTGGATTTAGATTGAATAAAAATGGATGTTTGAATTTTTCATTTTGAGTAAAAAGTTAGATTTCCAGATATTAAAATAGGATATATTCTCCAGATTTAATTCTTGTGTTCGAAGAGATGTTTAGTTATTCCGGAATTAATTTCCGTCATTTATTCGGGAGATTTTTATGAGATATTAAATTATTATTAATTCGGATCGAGAATATTTTATTCTGAAGAATCGCTCACGTATTTCTTGTTGCCATTTTTAGAGAATAATTCCCGAGACGTAAATCGACGCAAAGTTCACGGGTAGAGTATATTTTATCTACATTCATTTGCACTTCGACATCGAGGCAAGTTCATTCCTACCCTAACTTTTGGAAACTGTGAATTTCTGTTCGTATTATTTAATTCCTTAATTATTTTCGAGATATTATATGTTGAGATTTATCTGTTGCTCCGTATGATGCAATAATTTCTTTTGAGCATTATCTCTCGTTAAATATTATTATGCTGTTAATTTAGTTTATTTGAGAATTATAATCCCTATAAGCGTAAAAATAATTTAATTGTTATCGGGTCGATCTCATTAATTCGAGACGACTATTATTTTGATTCAGTGAAACTGATCTCATTCGTCTGAGATAGTTACATTCATTCTTTTCGATTGAATTTATTTTACAAATTCAACCGTTATTTATTGATTATCTTTTAGTTAGTTCCTCGTTCGAATTAACCGATAAGAGTTTAAAAATTATAATTGTTAGAGATTTTTATTCGTCGATCAAGTGAAAAATATTCTATTTAAACGTTCATCAATGTTGAGTATTATAATTATTGAGAAGTACTATTTGTTCAGTACGACTCCCAATTACTTCAATTTTAAGACTATTCTCATAATTTCGAGATAGTTGATTTTATTGTCAAGGTTTGGCATTTTGTTCGTGTCAACCGATAAATTATTATTATTGAGAATTTACATCAGTCTATTGTTCGGATTGGTGGAAAAATCAAGTCAGACTGGCAGTCCGCCAGATTTGTAAATATTTTCTGGAAGAATTATTTCAAGTTATCTGTACCCCAAATATTCGGGAATTCTGTATTCTACTGGTCAATTTTGGGCAAGAGGCCCCTTATAGACGTTTTACGAACCGAGAATAATTAGGCATTTGTTGCCTTGGTTGAATTGATAACCATTATGATGCTAGCATTCATACATATATATTATAGTTGATATCGTATTGTAGCCGTGATCGGGCGAAGTGCGGTGTCATTGGAGGCCGTTATTCTTGGTCGGTTAGTTGATCGCCCCACCGAGATACGGCGAGGAGGAAGACCAGTTCATTCTTAAATCATGAGTTATCAGAGTTATATCAAATGAGTTATCGAGTATTCTGTTTCGAGATGAGTAATGAGTCTTTTGAGTATTCTGTTTTGAGATGAGTTTTGAGTCTTTCGAGTTTGATATTTTCGAGATGAATTTGAGCCAAATCATATTGTGACATCCGATATTTTGAGCATTTATTTCGGTAAACCTTATTATATTTATATACCGAGCAAGAAGAGAACTTGCTGAGCACTATAGTTGCTCATTCTTGCTTTACAACATTTTTGTTCAGCTGTCAAGACGGAAAGAGGCGAGACGTCCAGCCAGGGCTATAGAGGCAAGGGGAAAGCACAAGGCTATGGCGACAATAATTAGAAGATCTAGATGAAGACTCTATATATCTACTTTCGAGATGTATCAAGTTGGATTGTAATATTTTGTGAAGACGATCTTGGACCTGCGGAGTGGGACATTTATGCTCCATTGTAATAAAGTTTGGTATTGCTATTGCGTTATTATATTGAGATAATGTGACGACCCGAGTCCCCGGTCAGGGTGGATTTGGGGGTGTTACAGTTTTGGTATCAGAGACATAGTTATATTTTTAGGAATCGTACGAGCCTAAGTATATATCGCGACGTGAGAATCAAGAGATTTAATACGATATTGAAATCTTTAGCACTTTACACCTTTAACTATATCTATTTACGTATCTAGTCAATTAGAACTTGTTTCTGAGCGAAACTATTTTCTTTTGTAGATACCTTCATCAGGACCTACCGATTTCTCACCTATGCGAAACAGAGCTCCTACATCCTACCCACTAGGACCTATAGATCCTAGCTCAGGGTCGGATAGTGACCCATCTGAGGAGTATATACTGATCGTCAACGATTCGGAGGACTCTTCTATCCAGATTCTTACACCTTCTCCTCCACACATAATAGACATGGTAGATTCTCCTGACGAGGTCATCGAGGTCATTGAGATAGCTGATTCTCCTATGTTGGTGATTGACTTAGAGGCTCCCATTCCAGAGACTGAGCAGCCAGCTCAGATTCCAGCTCCTATCGAGGCTTCAGAGACTACACCTATATATCGTCATGAGATGCTCAGAGCTGAGACCCCAGAGCCCGAGATGACTGATCAGGTTGATGAGGGCCAGCTTTCGTCCATCCGCACCGAGGCCATAACTAGCCTGTCTGCTCGAGTGCCCAGAGTTGATAGATGCACCGTAGCATCAGCTCTTGTTGAATTGTTGACTTCTTCCGTTCCTGTATATGTTTCAGCTCCTACAATCCCTACCGTACCGGACTACATGTTTCCACCAGTCAGTGATACTCCTGTATGTGACACTGCTCCTCCTGCACCTGCTATTCATGTTCCTGCTCCAGTAGTGATCCCATCTGCTCCACCTTTCCCAGTACAGTCAGTTGGTGGGCCTGTGCCGTCGATAGTGGATCGAGCGCCAGTACCTTGGGTTGTTCATGATCATCTTTATCAGCAGTTTCGTTGGGTGTGGCTTCGCTATGAGGAGGTTTTCACTACGAGAGATGCCATATTGCGACTGCTGCCGGTGGACCCTGCTGCAATTCATGGGGGAGGCAGCCTACTTATAAGGGATGTTGCTATGGAAATCGTACATCAGATTTCTATCTCTATTCTTACTGGACTGCGGACTAATATCGCAGCATTACCATTTTCCAGCACAGAAGCTGTTGATCGTGGAGCTATTACCGATGTGATTACCAGAGCCATCGAGGAGTTCCAGAGACGAGTTGAGGAGATGTTTGCGCGCTGAGACCGTTACCGATGACCCGAGTTCTGTTGGCGTCAGGGATAGACCCTCCCGTATAGGGTACTTATGTATTTTAGCTTGTATCAGTATGGTATAGGTAGGCCAACACCCAGTAGATTGTGTGGTGTTGACTTGTGTATCTAGCTGGCTAGCTTATATCAGATGTAGTCAATGAATGTACCTTATGGTACCATTCCGTTTTTATATGATATTTTCAGTATCTTTGCACCTTTATCTGTTATAGAACTGTGTTATATTAGAATGGCATATTAGTTTATTCTCCCATGTTACCCTGAAATAGTTAACAACTTCTTTTCTGATACTGCGACTTAAAAAGAGTTTTCGAGAACCAGAGATTAATAACAATTGAATTTTGAACTTATAAGGTTTTCCCGAGAACTGCCATTTAAATTGGGATAGATCCTTGCGAGTACCTGAAACCTTTTTAATAACTAAGAATAAGAGTAATCGTTTATAAAGAGACCAGAGAGAATCACGATTTTGAGTATGATTTATTTTGAGAAACTAGAAATTTGACCGAGTAATTTATGAATGCCTATCATAACTATACCAGCAATGGTGTCGTATAACTACTGAGACATAACATATCCTATTGCTTTCGTTTTATAGAAAAAGATGCCACCTAAGAGAGGAAGACCCGCGAGAAATCCCCGTCCTCAATCTGAAGAGAATCAAGATTTTGAGATTCCACCTCGAAACCCGGTCCAGAATCCAAACCCGGAACAAGAGCCCATTCAGAATCCCAATCCGATGAACCTACTTATGAACTATCTTCTCCAACATGCCCAGAACCTTCAGCCCCAGCAAAACCAACAGCCAGTGGGAGGAAATCCACCTCCAGCCCAACTGACGCAGGCTACCGTCAGTTTTAAATCATTCAAATCTCTGAATCCCCCTGAGTTTAAGGGTACTATCGATCCTGTTGAAGCAAGAATATGGTTACGTGAAATAGAAAAGACCTTTGAGATCGTAGGGGTAGAAGAAGAGAAGAAAACCATCTTTGCTGCTTACATGTTAAAAAGAGAAGCGAATTATTGGTGGGAGTCAAAGAGAGCAATGGAAGGGAACGTAGTCATACCCTGGACCAGGTTCACGCAGCTATTTTTAGAGAAATATTTTCCTAAGTACTTGGAGAGTCAAATGGAGGTCAAGTTTCTGGAACTCAAGCAAGACAATATGACTGTAGCTGAATATGAAGCCAGGTTTTCTGAACTCTCTAGGTTTGTGCCTTACCATGTGGATACTGATGAAAAGAGAGCTAAACGTTTTCAACTAGGGCTAAAGCCGTGGATCCAGAATCGAGTTGCGGTTCTAGAAATCACCAACTATGCTACTGTGGTTCAAAAAGCATCTATTGTGGAAAGTGGATCTGAGTTGTACTCGAAGGACAAGGATATGAAGAAAAGGAAGTTTCAGAATCGTGGAAATAATTTTGAGAGGAAACCGGAGGATCGGAATGGAAAGAGACCGTTTGTGAAGCGGGAAGACAGAAACAATGATACAAAGAGAACTGAGAATCAAGACACTAGGGGAAACAATCAGAAGTTCAAACCCCCTCAGGCAGCCAATCTAATTCAAGGAAGGCCACCGCTACCCGAATGCAAAATGTGTGGAAGGAAGCACCCAGGACCTTGTAATCTTGCCAGCATTGTTTGTTACAACTGTGGACAGAAAGGGCACTATTCTTCTCACTGCAAGGATAAGACCATTACTTGTTTCAATTGCGGGAAGAAAGGACATATTGCACGAGATTGCAAGTCACCACCAAAGGAGACAACTGCACCTAGACTCATGGCACCTCCCAGCAATAAACCAACTGCTCGTACTTTCAACATGACGGTGAGGGATGCTATTGCTGACAGTGATGTAATCGCAGGTACGCTTTTAGTCAATTCTGTAGATGCATGTGTTTTGTTTGATTCGGGAGCAACAAAATCTTTAATATCGGAGAAGTTTAGGAATAAATTGGATATTCAGTCTGTACCATTAGGGGAGACATTGATTATAGAAGTAGCAAATCAGGAAAAAGTCCCTGTAGATCAGATATGTCCAGATTGTGGCATCGAAATCCAAGGACAACGTTTCGAAGCAGACCTTCTTTCTTTTAATTTAAGGGAGTTTGATATAATTCTGGGAATGGATTGGTTAACATGTTATGATGCTCAAATCAATTGTCGGCGTAAGTGGGTTAGTTTAAAGGGACCCAATGGCAAAAGAATACAATTTCGCGGAAGGAAACCTACCCGTAATTTTCTGACTATGATTCAAGCGAAGAAACTACTAAGGAGTGGGTGTCAAGCCTACTTAGCTTATGTGGTTGACAACGAGAAGCAAGCCCCTGCCATTGATGAAATTCCTGTAGTGAATCAATTCGAAGATGTTTTTCCTGAAGAGTTACCTGGATTGCCGCCCGATAGAGAAATAGAATTCAATATCGATCTTGCCCCGGGAATTGCACCAATTTCCAAAGCACCATACCGAATGGCTCCAGTTGAGATGAAGGAGTTGGCTACCCAACTGCAAGAATTACTTGACAAAGGCGTAATTAGACCAAGTGTATCCCCGTGGGGAGCTCCAGTGCTGTTCGTGAAGAAGAAAGACGGATCCATGCGGCTATGTATTGATTATCGTGAGTTGAACAAGATGACTATCAAGAATAAGTACCCTCTACCTCGAATCGATGATCTGTTTGACCAACTTAAGGGAGCTATATGTTTTTCAAAGATTGATTTGAGATCCGGCTATCATCAGCTAAAGATCAAGCCTGAAGATATTCCTAAAACTGCCTTTAGGACTCGATATGGACATTACGAGTTCTTAGTCATGTCTTTTGGATTGACGAATGCGCCAGCTGCTTTTATGGACTTGATGAATCGTGTGTTCAAGAGGTACTTGGACAAATTTGTAATTGTATTTATTGATGACATCCTGATATACTCGAAGTCTCCTGAGGAACATGCTGAACACCTCCGTTTAGTACTGGAAGCGCTGAGAAACGAAAACCTATATGCGAAATTTTCAAAGTGTGAATTCTGGCTAAAAGAAGTTCAATTTTTGGGACACATCGTAAGCGGCGAAGGGATTTCTGTAGACCCCGCAAAGATAGAAGCCGTAGCAGATTGGGAGAGACCCAAGACTCCAACTGAAGTTAGAAGTTTTCTTGGATTGGCTGGATACTATCGAAGATTCGTGAAGGACTTCTCAAAGATAGCTACGCCATTGACTCAACTTACCAGAAAGATTGAAAAGTTTGAGTGGACCCCCAAATGCGAAGAAAGCTTTCAAGAATTGAAGAAGAGATTGACTACTGCACCGGTGTTGACCTTACCCGATGAGAAAGGCGATTTCATAATTTTCAGCGATGCTTCTCACAAGGGTTTAGGATGTGTTTTGATGCAACACGGAAAAGTAATAGCTTATGCCTCTCGACAACTGAAGGAGTATGAGTCCCGTTACCCTACTCACGATTTGGAACTTGCTGCTATTGTTTTTGCACTCAAGATTTGGAGACATTACCTTTATGGAGAGAAATGCGAGATTTACACGGATCACAAGAGCTTAAAGTATATATTCACGCAGAAGGAATTAAACATGAGACAGAGAAGATGGTTAGAATTGATCAAGGACTATGATTGCTCGATAAACTACCACCCAGGGAAGGCTAATGTTGTAGCTGATGCATTTAGAAAGGAGAGGCTAAACCTGTTGACAACCTCAGAAGAATTGGTTAGAGAATTTGAGAAAATGGAATTAGAAGTCAAGGTCCCAGTCCAAAACAATGAAAGAGTTTACAGCATTCAGATTCAACCGGAGTTACTCGAGAAGATTCGACGTTGTCAGGAACAAGTGATGGAAGACAGAAGATCAGAGTTGACCGGAGAAGAATTTCTAAGTTCAAAAGATGATAAGGGAATTAAGCGATTTGCATCAAGAATATGGATTCCTAATGTTACAGAGTTAAAGGAAGAAATTATGAGTGAAGCGCACAACTCGAGATATTCCATTCACCCAGGAAGCACAAAAATGTATCAAGACATCAAGTTGAATTATTGGTGGCCCAACATGAAAAGGGAGATTGCAGAATGGGTAAGTAAGTGTTTGACATGTCAGAAAGTGAAGGCAGAACATCAACGACCAAGTGGACTTCTACAACCTTTAGAGATACCCGAGTGGAAATGGGAGCATATTTCCATGGATTTTGTCGTAGGATTGCCCCGAACTAGAGCGAGCCACGATGCTATTTGGGTTATTGTCGACCGACTCACTAAGTCTGCGCATTTCCTAACAATTAGTGATAAGTATTCCGTTGAGAAATTGGTGAGAATATACCTAAAGGAGATTGTGGTTCGTCACGGAGTACCTGTTTCAATTGTATCTGATAGAGATGCCCGTTTTACTTCGCGATTTTGGAAAAGCTTTCAGGAATGTCTTGGCACGAAGTTAAATCTGAGTACTGCATATCATCCACAGACCGACGGACAAAGTGAAAGGACGATTCAAACAGTTGAAGATATGTTAAGAGCCTGTGCACTTGATTTTAAAGGAAGTTGGGATGAGCATTTGCCCCTAGTCGAGTTTGCTTACAACAATAGTTACCACTCGAGCATATGTATGGCACCTTATGAAGCTTTGTACGGAAGGAAGTGTAGATCACCGTTATATTGGGACGAAGTAGGAGAAAGAAAGATACTAGGACCAGAATTACTTCAACAAACTAAGCAAGCAACCGAAGTTATTCGAAAAAGGTTAGTTGCAGCTCAAGATCGACAGAGGAAGTATGCAAATCAAAAGAGAAAAGACAAAGCATTTGACGTGGGAGATAAAGTGATGTTGAAAGTTTCACCTTGGAAGGGAGTAATGAGATTCGGAAAGAAAGGCAAGTTAAGCCCCAGATATATAGGACCTTTTGAGATTCTTAAGAAGATAGGACCACTAGCTTATCAGTTGGCCCTACCTCCAGATCTTCAGCATATCCACGATGTGTTTCATATTTCTACGTTAAGAGAGTACCATTCTGATTTCAGGCATGTTATAACCTACGAGCCAGTGGAAATACGCCCTAATTTGACCTACGAAGAACAGCCTGTAGAGATCCTAGATTATAAAGTGCAAGAGTTAAGAACTAAGAAAGTAAATTTAGTGAAAGTACTTTGGAGAAACCACCAAGTTGAGGAAGCCACGTGGGAATTAGAAAGCGAAATGAGAAATAAATATCCGGAATTGTTTAGTGCATAGTTTTGATTCCGAGGACGGAATCCTATAAGGGGGGAAGACTATAATAACCGTAAATTTTCGAAATATATTTTTATTTTTCAGCCGAATTTTAGAGTCTTGTTTTAATAGTCAGCGGAAGAAAAACGAAATCTTTTTATTAAATATTTATATTAAATATTTCCATCATTATATTTGTCCCCCATTTTAATTTCTTTTTATTTATTAATTTCCACTTAATTAATAATGATTAGGCTTTATTGTCCACTAAACATTTCTGCAATGATTTTGTTTCCATGATTTTATCTTTTTAAGTTTTTTTAAACTGCATTATTGTTATGCATAATGAGGATACAGTTGATTAGTTGATTCGTTTAGTATAAAATTCCTACAGCATCAATTGTAAGTCAAAGAGTAACAAACACAAAGTTAACTAAACCAAAACACAGCCTATCTATTCTCTAAAACAGAGAAGCTCGAGTGTATACATACACATACAAAAACAGAGAGCAACAAACCAGAATACTTACTTCCCTTTAAACCATAAACTCGAACTATATTATTTATACAAAACAGAGCACACAAACTAAGGTAGTTAGTTTTTCTTCTTTCCTTAATTTCCTGTTTTACCGAATTGTTTTCGTGGTGTGTTGTATTGTGTATGTATGTGTGCGCGTTTGGGAGAGAAAGAGAGAACGGAGAGAGTAGCCGGAGAGAGTGGAGGGAGATTAGGAATGGAGTTGGGGTTCGGTGGTGTAGAGACAGAGAGGGTTGAGAGACGATGAGAGAGGAAGAAGAGTGTGGAGGTTGATGTTGTATTGTGTGTATGTGCGGGGAGATTGAAGTGGGTTGATTGGGTGTGGTTGTGAACCGAGAGAGAGGTGATGCAGAGAGGAGAGATTTAGAGAGATGGCTTAGAGGGAGAGGAGGTTGAGGACGAGAGAGATTGCGAGAGAGATTGGTTGTGTTGTTGCTGTGTTGTGGGGATGATAGGAGAGGCGGAGAGAGTATGAGGCGAAGAGAGGAAATGGCGAGGGAGATGAGGGAGATTGTGGTTGATTTTTGCCGATGGGTTGGAGAGATTGTCGAGGGAGAGATTGAGGTTTGGAAGAGAGATTGTTGGGATTGATTGTTGGTTGTAGAGACAGTAGGAGAGATTGTTGATGTCGAGAGGGGGGAGGTCGAACGGGGAGAGAAGAGAGATTGTAGGGAGACAGGGGAAGGGGAGGTTGAACAGGTGGGTCCCACAGGTGGGCCCACGTTGCTGTAGGATATAGTATAATATTAACGTACCCAATTTAGGACCATACGTTTTAGTCGTGTTTTAATTAAATAGGATTCAATTGGCCCGTTAAAATTGGAACGTTATTAAATTTAGAAGATTAAATAGATTTATTAATAATGATTTATTTAAACAAAACAGTGATTGCTTTATTCATTAAATAGTAATATTTATTAATTAAATAAGTATTATTATGTGATTTTGAAAACAAATTAGAGATTTATTAATTTACAATAAAAAGGGTATATTTGTGAATAAATAGAATAAAATATGTTTCTTTTTGGAAAGCTGTTTTTAATATTTTCCGATTTATTTTAAGTAACCGGATCGAGCCAGATTTAATTTAGAGATTAATATTTTATTAAATAAATTAGTGTTTGTGAGGTTTATTAAAAGTGGAATTCTTTGGTGGATTATTTTAAAAATGAGAATAAATCTTTTGGATTTAGATTGAATAAAAATGGATGTTTGAATTTTTCATTTTGAGTAAAAAGTTAGATTTCCAGATATTAAAATAGGATATATTCTCCAGATTTAATTCTTGTGTTCGAAGAGATGTTTAGTTATTCCGGAATTAATTTCCGTCATTTATTCGGGAGATTTTTATGAGATATTAAATTATTATTAATTCGGATCGAGAATATTTTATTCTGAAGAATCGCTCACGTATTTCTGGTTGCCATTTTTAGAGAATAATTCCCGAGACGTAAATCGACGCAAAGTTCACGGGTAGAGTATATTTTATCTACATTCATTTGCACTTCGACATCGAGGCAAGTTCATTCCTACCCTAACTTTTGGAAACTGTGAATTTCTGTTCGTATTATTTAATTCCTTAATTATTTTCGAGATATTATATGTTGAGATTTATCTGTTGCTCCGTATGATGCAATAATTTCTTTTGAGCATTATCTCTCGTTAAATATTATTATGCTGTTAATTTAGTTTATTTGAGAATTATAATCCCTATAAGCGTAAAAATAATTTAATTGTTATCGGGTCGATCTCATTAATTCGAGACGACTATTATTTTGATTCAGTGAAACTGATCTCATTCGTCTGAGATAGTTACATTCATTCTTTTCGATTGAATTTATTTTACAAATTCAACCGTTATTTATTGATTATCTTTTAGTTAGTTCCTCGTTCGAATTAACCGATAAGAGTTTAAAAATTATAATTGTTAGAGATTTTTATTCGTCGATCAAGTGAAAAATATTCTATTTAAACGTTCATCAATGTTGAGTATTATAATTATTGAGAAGTACTATTTGTTCAGTACGACTCCCAATTACTTCAATTTTAAGACTATTCTCATAATTTCGAGATAGTTGATTTTATTGTCAAGGTTTGGCATTTTGTTCGTGTCAACCGATAAATTATTATTATTGAGAATTTACATCAGTCTATTGTTCGGATTGGTGGAAAAATCAAGTCAGACTGGCAGTCCGCCAGATTTGTAAATATTTTCTGGAAGAATTATTTCAAGTTATCTGTACCCCAAATATTCGGGAATTCTGTATTCTACTGGTCAATTTTGGGCAAGAGGCCCCTTATAGACGTTTTACGAACCGAGAATAATTAGGCATTTGTTGCCTTGGTTGAATTGATAACCATTATGATGCTAGCATTCATACATATATATTATAGTTGATATCGTATTGTAGCCGTGATCGGGCGAAGTGCGGTGTCATTGGAGGCCGTTATTCTTGGTCGGTTAGTTGATCGCCCCACCGAGATACGGCGAGGAGGAAGACCAGTTCATTCTTAAATCATGAGTTATCAGAGTTATATCAAATGAGTTATCGAGTATTCTGTTTCGAGATGAGTAATGAGTCTTTTGAGTATTCTGTTTTGAGATGAGTTTTGAGTCTTTCGAGTTTGATATTTTCGAGATGAATTTGAGCCAAATCATATTGTGACATCCGATATTTTGAGCATTTATTTCGGTAAACCTTATTATATTTATATACCGAGCAAGAAGAGAACTTGCTGAGCACTATAGTTGCTCATTCTTGCTTTACAACATTTTTGTTCAGCTGTCAAGACGGAAAGAGGCGTGACGTCCAGCCAGGGCTATAGAGGCAAGGGGAAAGCACAAGGCTATGGCGACAATAATTAGAAGATCTAGATGAAGACTCTATATATCTACTTTTGTGAACTCTTGTAATATATTATTTCGAGATGTATCAAGTTGGATTGTAATATTTTGTGAAGACGATCTTGGACCTGCGGAGTGGGACATTTATGCTCCGTTGTAATAAAGTTTGGTATTGCTATTGCGTTATCATATTGAGATAATGTGACGACCCGAGTCCCCGGTCAGGGTGGATTTGGGGGTGTTACAGCAAGTTTACTTTCTGACAGCAAACTCAAGTAACTGTCATCAGGTGACAGTAAGTTTACTTCCTGACAGCAACCTTGTTTTTGACAGCATGTTTGTAATATTAAAATAAATCAATAATCCATGCAATAAAATTCCTCGCCCAGGTCGCCTCGCGTAAGCGAGACGCCGAGACATTCGCCCAAATTGCCCTTCGACCGAGCCGACCCGAGTCGAGTCGAGTCGAGTCGTGGCGTGGCGAGGCGGGCGGCGGCGGCGCGCGCGTGTGTGTGTGTGTGTGCGCGCGGGGAGCACACAGTAACACCATGCACCATCATACACCTTAGTAGTTGTACACTACCCATGTGTGTGATTCTATATAAAGCCAACAACCCCCTTTATTCATTTCAATGTGGGACAAATACACATTCTCATTTTCAAGCTCTTTCAAGCTACCCACTTCAACTCTATTTCTCTATGGATTTCACTAAGAAAATTACTTAGACCCATATATGAAAATTTAAGTCCTCATATCAAGGAACAATTTCCAATCGTTAAAATCCGGAATTAACATCAAGAACATAAAATACTTATGCTCTAAAAACTCCATTTTCTAACAATCCCCCACAAATCCATACAGAAATGCTTCAGGTTTTACATCATGACTTGTTTTTCAGAGTCGGTACCCTTCCGGGTTTGAACCCTCCTATGTCCCCTACTTCAATGATTACCGGATTCAGATGGAATGTTTCACCTTGAATCTTAATCCGTTTGGTGTAACCATGTTCCATAGACGACAAGTCAAAGGCTATGGTGCCAATCTACGGCTTTGAGACATTAATGGTCTTGTCTCGATCCTGTTCATCGAATGCTTCAAGGAATAACCCTTTCCTCTAATTGCGACCACACAATTACATTCGCTTAGCTGGGCATCTCCAGAGATGTACTGCTACCATCTCGTCGAATGACTTGACCCCATTCAGAGTTATCATAACTCTTGCTCACTAGCAGTGTCAGTACCTTCTAGATTTACAGGGGATAGACTCAGATACAACAGTATCATCTATGTAGCAAAGGTACTACCAATTCATCCTTACAGCTTGTTATTACCATATTGAATACACTTCGAGGGATCTCCTCTCATGTGTATTGGGTTCCCACTGATGATGAATTATGATGGGTTGACAGCCCCATCCCCAACCTTGTCTTAAGGACCACTGCAGGTTCCAGTCCTTTAGTTAAAGGATCAGCTATATTATTTTGAGTTCCTATGAACTCTACAGCAATAATCCTATCAGACACTAAACCCCTAATAGACTTTAGTCTAACTTGGATGTGCCTCTTTGTTTTAGCATTATACTTTTTACTGCTAATCTTGTCGATTGTTGTTTTACTATCACAATGAATAGTAAACGCAAGAAGCGGTCTGCTTACTACAGGTATCGTGGACATAAGTCCATGTAACCATTCAGCCTCCGTCCCCGTGGCATCAAGCGCACACAACTCAGCCTCAAATGTAGACCGAGTTACTATAGTCTGTTTGGTCGACTTCCAGGATATTGCTCCACCTGCTAAGGTGAACACGTATCCAGTCACTCCATTGGAACCAGACTTCTTAGCTATCCAACTTGCATCACTGTACCCTTCAAGCACACCAGAAAATCTCCTATAGTGTAAACTTAGGTACATTGTGCCTTTCAGATATCTAAGTACTCTATCAAGAGCATCCCAATGAGTTTTGTTTGGACAGCTTGTATATCTAGCCAACTTAGACACAGAGTATGAAATATCTGGTCTAGTACAGTTAGCAAGATACTGCAAACTCCCTATAATCTGAGAATACCTTAATTGAGACACAGGTACTCCTGAAGCATTCCTAACAAGGGCAACTTTAGGATCATAGGGTGTACTAGCGATTCTACACTGTGAATAACCATATTTCTCAAGTATATATTTTTCTATATAATGAGATTGCGATAAGGTTATCCCCTCAGCTGACTGTGTCAGCTTGAGACCAAGAATCGTACTAGCCTCACCCATATCCTTCATTTCAAAATGCCTTTTTAAGAAAGCTTTTGTCTCGTTAATTATCTCAAGATTGGTTCCAAACAATAGTATGTCATCTACATATAGGCACATGATGACACACTCATTACCTTTAACTTTGGTATAGACACACTTATCACTATCATTAATATCATAACTGAACGGCACTATAGTTTCATCAAACTTTTTATGCCAGTCCCTAGGAGCTTGTTTCAAGCCATAGATGGATTTGATCAACTTACATACTTTCCTTTCGTTACCAGATGCAACAAATCCCTCAGGCTGATCCATATAAATCTCTTCTTCAAGTTCACCATGAAGAAAAGCTGTCTTTACATCCATTTGATGGATGATAAGACCATGTACGGAAGCCAATGCTACAAGCATTTGGATCGTTGTCATTCTAGCTACTGGAGAGTATGTGTCAAAGTAATCAATGCCCTCCTTTTGCTTAAAACCCTTAGCTACCAGTCTAGCTTTGTACTTATCTATTGAGCCGTCAGGGTTCAACTTTCTTTTAAAGATCCATCTGCACCCGATAGTAGAACACCCAGGAGGGAGATCAACTAACTCCCATGTTCTGTTAAAAACAATAGAGTCAATTTCACTCTTTACAGCGCCCTTCCAGTGCCTAGACTCTGAAGAATTCATAGCTTGTCGGAAAGTTAAAGGTTCGTCCTCGACATTGTAAGTGATAAAATCACTTCCAAAATCCTTGACTACCTTTGCACGCTTACTCCTTCGTGGTTCCTCTACCTCCTTAGGAGTAGAGCTACTACTAGGTTCCACCCCCACATTTGTCATCTTTTCCACATGATCAGGAATAGAACTTGATGTGTGAGTAGGATCTTCATTAGAAGTATCTTGAGGCATACCAGTCTTCATAGGGTAAACATCCTCAAAGAATATAGCATCACGAAACTCAACTATCGTGTTTGCCACTATACCATCTATGTCAGATTTTAATACTAAAAATCTCATAGCTGTAGTGGTCTCAAGATAGCCTAGAAAGATACAATCAACAGTCTTCGGACCTAGTTTCTTTCTCTTGTGTTCAGGGACAAGTACCTTAGCAAGGCACCCACACACACGAAGATACTTAAGACTAGTCTTCTTGCTCTTCCATAACTCATAGGGTGTCTTATCCATATGTTTCAGAGGAACTCTATTCAGAATATAGCAAGCCGTATTCAGAGCTTCTCCCCACATGTATTTAGGCAACCCAGAATTAATAAGCATACTATTAATCATATCTTTAAATGTTCTGTTCTTTCGCTCAGCAACCCCATTAGACTCAGGTGTGTATGGAGGGGTAACTTCATGAACTATTCCATTGCTTGCACAAAATTCATTAAAGGAGTTACTCGTATACTCACCACCTCTATCAGATCTCAACCTTTTAAGTACCTTACTAGTTTGTTTTTCTACTTCAGTTTTATATATAATGAATTTACTAAGTGCTTCATCCTTATGTCTAAGTAAATAAACATAACAGTATCTACTACTATCACCTATAAAGGTAATGAAGTATCTAAAATGGTCCTTAGTCAACACACCACCAAATTCACAAATATCAGTGTGTACTAAATCTAACAAGTCTGAATCCCTAACAATATTATGAAAAGGTTTCCTTATTTGTTTAGCAGACACACATACTTGACATTTAGAATTCTTTTCTATATTGTGTTTTGGAATCAACTCTAAGTTCATCATATTTTTAAGAGCACCAAAATTTAAGTGACCAAGTCTAGCATGCCATAAAGTTGAAGATTCAACACAGTTAACAGAAGGAGTAATATTATTCAAAGCACCCAAAACGGGCTCAGCATTTATTACAAATAAACCATTTGACAAGTAACCCTTGCCAAAAAATGTACCAGTATGAATAAGAACTACTTTATTACACTTCAAAGAAACTTCAAAACCATTAGCCACTAAACGGCTACCACTTATTATATTTCTACGCATGTCAGGAACATGATGCACTCTCGTCAGGGATAGAACACGACCCGAAGGAAACTTCAAGTCCACGTTTCCTACTCTATGTACTTGAGCAGCACTTGCGTTCCCCATCGTCACTGTCAAGCTATGACTCTGTTGATAAGATACAAATAAACTAATGTCAACACAAATATGCACATTAGCTCCAGTATCAATCAACCATTCATTTGACAGATAAGTGGAAAATAATACAGGGTTGTAGGTAACATACCGGTCTTCGTTGGTTTCAGAAGCCAAAGCCTCACCAACAACCATGTTCGCTACAGGCCCACTTGAGGTTCCAAGCACAACATTCGCTTGAGCTACCCCCTCGGCTTTCTTGGCTTTCT
This sequence comes from Kitagawia praeruptora, assembly GCA_037693485.1. Lineage (NCBI taxonomy): Eukaryota > Viridiplantae > Streptophyta > Magnoliopsida > Apiales > Apiaceae > Kitagawia > Kitagawia praeruptora. Next base: position 121,603,074 of record CM075352.1, read on the forward strand.
TTGTAGGGCAGTCCTTACTCCAGTGCCCAACCTGCCCACAAGACTAACATGGTTTGTTTGCCTTTGGTTTCTTGGCCTTATCCTTGTCATTCTTAGGCTTATTACTATTACCCTTCTTAGAGATAGCCTTCCTTTTCTGTCCTACAGTTGCTACATTTACCTTCGAACTTCCATGCTCAGTTGGCATCACATGTCCCTGTTTGGACTTGTGTTGTTCTTGCACCGAGATGTCCAGCATAAGGTTGGTCCAGGTGATCTCTCCTTTCTGTCTTTTCAGGGAGAGAGAGAACTCTTCCCAAGATTTTGGAAGCTTTTCAATCACACTCATCACCTTAAACTTTTCGGGGAGGTCCATTCCAGACTGCTTCAAAGCATGCACTATCATCTCGAACTCATGCACTTGCTCAGTCATGGAATTATTGTCCACCAGCTTGAAATCAAAGAACCTAGCCACATAATACTTTGCCAGACCTTGTGAGTCAGTATTATGTGTCTGGTCCAGCTTCTCCCATAAGAGTTTTGCGGTGTAGGCATCAGAGGAGTACACATCAAACAATGTGTTGGTTAGAGCAGCCAGAATTGCTGCCCTAGCAACCCCATCCTTCTCAGCCCACTTCGCAAAACCCTTAACTGATTTAGCCTTCTCTTGATCTAGAACCGGCTTCTCATATTCCACGACAGGCCATAGACCCTTTACAGTCAACCACAATTTCATCCTTTTCTGCCAACGAGAAAAGCCAACGCCCCCATTGAATTTCTCAAGCAAGCCAGTCAATTCAACGGGTTGTGGAAAACTGTAAGTGGTCCAATCTATGACCCCAGCAGATGCAACCGAACTACCACTAGCAGGAATTTCACTCTCGTTAACCATTATGCTAAATACTATATAACTTATTATCTCTTTAAGAATGTTGGAAATATTGACTAAAATAGCAACATAGAGGCAGTTATATATCGTATTTAACAAGCCAAGGCCAAGCAAACAATTAACGAAACAAAACACGAAGGTATAACACATGCATATCAGTAACTTAAAGAACAAAGGAAAGACAGAAGACATACCAGTGGCCATAGCTATATCAGTATATCAAACAAGAATGAAAACAGCTGAGTCGTCAGGATTTGCAAGAAGTCCTGACTGTTCTTGAAGAGATAATTGCCCCCACTTACACTATGTCAGGATGCTGGCAATATTCTTCTAGGATAAAACAGCTCCGAGTTATATGATCACAGCAACCAGATAACTCAACTTCGACTAGCACCTCAGTTCGCCGGAAAACCTTAGGTAATAGAACTATAGCAGGAGGATAACAGAGAGTATAGAGAAAAGAAGAGAATGTAGGGTGTGGTCTGTATATTCAGTGTATTTACAATCAGTAGCTTAGCTCTCTATTTATAGGAGAGGCCAAACGTAAATGATGCCACCAAATTAATATTGTAACTGCTGATTTACAATTAATATAGCAAAACGGCTGATTTAATAATATAAAACGGCTGATTTATATTAAATAAATCGTAACTATTACACTATATTTAACCCATTCATGATTTCTAATTAATAGAATAAACGCTCAGACTCTGCTGTCAACAAGTCTCGACAGTATAACAAAACTAACTGTCATCAGGTGACAGCAAGTTTACTTTCTGATAGCAAACTCAAGTAACTGTCTGTGACAGTAAGTTTACTTCCTGACAGCAACCTTGTTTTTGACAACATGTTTATAATATTAAAATAAATCAATAATCCATGCAATAAAATTCCTCGCCCAGGTCGCCTCGCGTAAGCGAGACGCCGAGACATTCGCCCAAATCGCCCTTCGACCGAGCCGACCCGAGTCGTGACGTGTCGTGGTGTGGCGAGGCGGGCGGCGGCGGCGCGCGCGTGTGTGTGTGTGTGCGCGCGTGGAGCACACAGTAACACCATGCACCATCATACACCTTAGTAATTGTACACTACCCATGTGTGTGATTCTATATAAAGCCAACAACCCCCTTTATTCATTTCAATGTGGGACAAATACACATTCTCATTTTCAAGCTCTTTCAAGCTACCCACTTCAACTCTATTTCTATATGGATTTCACTAAGAAAATTACTTAGACCCATATATGAAAATTTAAGTCCTCATATCAAGGAACAATTTCCAATCGTTAAAATCCGGAATTAACATCAAGAACATAAAATACTTATGCTCTAAAAACTCCATTTTCTAACAGTTTAGAGGTACCTGCTTGGTACCTTATAACTTGTGTCAACAAATTCTCCTGTACCACCTGGGTGGAGTTATGTGCCCGTTCCAGTAGTTCATCCAGGGTACCTTGCACTGCATTGTTAAGGATATCCTTAACATAGATTCCTGGAAAAATTTATTTCTCAAGATCCACCACAGTTTTACCAAACTCTCCAGAGATTGCTTTGAGAGAGCCTTGATCTAATAAATGGTTAGCCGTTTGACTGAGAATACCATCCCTGCAAAACTCATATTCATCATACATTTTCGTTTTGCCTTTAGGGTCATATAGGAATTTTTCAACATCAAAATAATCATCGAAATTAGGCACATCACAGGGAATGGCAGGCTGGGAGAAAGTGACATTAAGAGAGATGCCACTGCTGGCAATGAACTCTTGATTAGGGACTATAGGATGGTCTCCCAGAATATCTAGATCAGGACCTGCCGGGTCAATCAGTACCTCGTCATTATTGATCAGAACAGTGTTAGTTTTTTAGTGATCTGAAAAATCGAATATTCGAACCGGACCAGATATTCGATTTTGCTCATTGCTACGCTTAATATATCCTTTTTATATATAATATGCGTAAGAGGTAAGAGGAATCTTATCCATAAATTTAGTCCCTTAATTTTGGTCATTGTACCACCAAAATAATCTCAGACGTTAAATCTAATATTTTTAAAAATAGACCATCAAGATTATATCATATTAAAAAGAAAATTATAATCTAAAAAGTGTATAATTAATAAAGGTTGTATTAGAATTGAATTTAAAAAATAAAATTATAATAGGTAATAGATAAAATTAAAAAAGGATACAATTGGATTTTATTTATTTATTTTTATTAACATTAAAAAAAGTTCATATTTACTATTTGAGCTCTATTTCGAGATTCTAGAAATCAGATTTGGATGATTTTACAACCGTCGCAAAACTCATAAAATCATCTTTAATTTAGTAATTATTTAACAATTAAATTCATACATAACACTGGACAAATTTATGTCAATTAATTGTAAAATTCTACCTGGACTTCATCATTTGCCCAATACGTACATCATGAGCATTTTAAAATCCTCAAGTGGAATTTCCTCTGGTCTATTTGCCAGCCCCTCCTCATCAGTTTCATAAGCCAGGTAATGATTCTTTTTTGTGCGACTCTTGTACCCTCTCCAAAAATCACGAATTGACTTGATACAATACTTTTTCAACTCATTAGGGATAATATACCATTGCTTAAATATAAATTAAACAAGAAAATGAATTAATAAATCTCTGCACTGTTTGACAAATTTCATTTAATTAAGTATAATTTATCTAATTAATGAAGTATCTTGACATAATTTCACATAGTTTTCTTCCAGCTACGAGGAATATCAGACCAAGTTTTATAAGTAAGTGACACGGATCTCCTTAGTGTTCTCAGAAAACTACCGAGTTCACATACATTTTGGTCATCATCAGAAATGGGTTAGAGCAGATCATTCATTGAAATGACAGGTCTTTTGTCAAGTGACCTGTTATGAACTCTCCATCTTAATTTTTCCCCCCAAGTCTTTTAGGAACTTGATCTATGATTATGAAATACATAAAATACCAACGAAAATGCCAGTCAAAAAATATCACAAATTCAAGTGGACTTTCTCTAATTAAACTTTTTAGATAATCTGAGGCTTCTTAAGGCAATAGTTAATTCACTCGGTCAGCTTACAAGTTTACTAGACCTTACTCAACCTGATAGTGTGTAGAGGTAAGATATTTATGTCTCTTTATTAACATTATTCTAGTTTGTCTATGCGGTGATTAAAACAAGACACCAGATTAACAAGGTGATTATACACTAGAATTTAAGTTAACAAAATTCTATGTCATCTATTTATTATTATTAATTCTTTAATTTAGTAAAATCATAAGTCATGCATAATGTAAGAATTCTATGTCATCTATTTCATAATATTTTTGTCCATTAATATGAATTAAATACCTTCAACTTCTTCATTTTCGATGTGAAACTCAGACAAGTCATTTTCCGTAACAGTGTTCCACTTCCATTTGCACCATCATTTCCAAAATTCTTCTTTTGGTAATTCCGCATTGCCAAATAAGCAATCATTGTTCCTATTCCTTCATTACTTGACAATTGAAGGGTACAAGTTAGTGCAGGTGCTTTAGGTGATGCAGGTACATCATTTGCTCCTTCTCAGTTGCATCCTCATTGGTTGCATTTAAAATATTGGCCCTTTAACGAATCGTTGGGCCAGTATTTAGATTTGTCTTCTCAGTTTTCTTGGTTCTCTAAAGTGTACATACAAGTAAAATCAAAATTTTGCATTTATGTTATAATTTGAGTATAAATATCGATTTTAGGATTACGATGTCACGAGTTTTACAAGGATAACGTTTAGTAGAATAATTTAAATTAAAATAAATTTTACAAGGATGACGTTTAGTAGAATAATTTAAATTAAAAATAAATATAATATTAATTTATAGTACCGTATCTGGAAATTGTAATTCTCCATTTCCACTATATAATATAACTAGCAGTTTTGCCCACTCCGCTGGGCTTGTTGATGCAAATGAATTGTTTTTTTTACAATTGTTATTTTCTTATCTCTCTTGATAATAACTCTAATCCTTGTTAAACCAATTTAAGGTAAACAAATATTGAAATGTCATTCTAAAATTACAGAAAGGTAAATTACAAAGCAAAGTTCGGAATAATACAAAGTTCGTAGGCCAAAGCCATTAATAGCGTCATTACAAAATAAACTTCACAGAAGACATAGTAGCAAAAGACAGATTACGGAAAACATCATTCCAGAACATCATTCGAATACTTAATGAAACAAAACAGAAAATATTCCGATGTATGTGAATCTAGACCATGTTCTATTTTTCTATGCATGAGACATAACAAAATATAAGAAGGATGACCTGATTTGAAGAACAGTTGAACCAAGCATCATAAGCAGAGCCATCACACCACAACAACTAAGAGATGATATAGTAGACTTGATACAAAAAACTGATACAAAAATCAATTACAGAAAATAGAAATTAAAATTATGAAGAATTAGGCTTTGGGTACATCTCCAAGTAGAGCAAGCATCAATGACTACTTCCACTTCCAGGACTACAAAAAAAGAATTGATGATGATATAATTCATCAAGACACATTAACTACTCATTACAAAGATTTGGCAAAAACAAAATTGCAGCAGCAGCAATTATAATATAGATAGATAAAAAGGTGGAGTATTAGTACATAACTAATCTTTCATATTTTCTCGCAAATGCACATGATGTCTGTATGATGCTCTGCAAAACTTTGCAAGAACCACATTGTGTGCCAAGGCATAAAAAAGCTCTGTCTATGCGACATTGTGTGCTACATAAGGAAAACGCATGGCAGAGATTAGATTACATACTATAGTACAGAGGATGCATGTTAGACAATCTAGGCATGTCGTAAAGCATAGAACACTTCTTTGTACACTACATTCTGCGTTATATTTGAAGAGCATTCACTTTCATCATCAATAAAGATCTTCAGACCTTGTGGAGATGCGACTTTACTTACGGCAACATAATATGCAAAGCATACTTAAATATTAATAGGAAAATGTTAACCACAGCCCTTAGGGCTATGGTTAAGGTGTTATGTGGTAGTTTTTAATTGGCTCAAGGTAATATTTAATCGCATATGTAAAAGCGACCACACGGTTAAATACTACACCAAAGTTTGCAACTCAGCAAGGCCATGACATTTACCTGCCATGACATTCTCCTTATCTACATAAACACTTAATCTTAATAATTACAAACAATGACTAACACTTAATAATTAAAAGGAATATCATCACATTCTACACTATTCATGCAATCATGCCAGATATACTGGATTCAATCTTAACACCAACATAACCATCTGATCCGAAAGTATATCACGTGCATCAAGTTTAATTATTATGACAGTCACCTAATATTATGCTGCTTATGCCTCTAAAAAACAAAAATACGTGTTCAATTACCGAGTAGAGAATAAATACACGAAAAGATACCTTGCGTTCCCCTATTCCAGGACATCGACCTAAATCTTCCATGAATGCATCCATAATATGAGAAAGAGACTACAAAAGAAGCAACTACTCTTTATTAGAATTTCAAGATATGAAAAGGGCAAAAGTCATATATTCAAAGTTTCAATATAAGAGGCACCCCAAATGTAGAAACAAGAGTAACCACATCTGTCTTGTTGACATGCCGGATACTTGTAACTTGTAAGAGCATGAGTCAACTACAATGCAAAAAATTCATTCCCATTAGGAATTTATAAGCATAGATAGTTCAAAGCTGCATTAAACCTTTAAACTACGAAGAAAGCTCCCTAGTTGACCCATATATAAATATTCAATGGCACATTTAATCAAACACTTGATGAATAAATATTCAATGGCACATTTAATCAAACAGTTTGCATACAATCATAGCCTATCAAAGAAATCAAATTGAAAAAGTTAAACAAAGATTAAATACAAATAAAATAAATATACCTTAAGTATGAATCAACAAAACACTTGTATTTATCAATCTTTCTTCTCATATTCATCAATCAATTCGTTTACAAAAATCAATCTGCAAATCAACCATAAACAAATTATAGTGTTAAAGCTAAGATAAAGGCTAACAAAAATAGATACAACTGGATTGAATAATTAGATTTGAACTAAACATGTAAGTACTTCAAATCTTTCAAAGTAAACATAAACCGTGTAGAAGGGGGAAAACCAATTGATTTTGAAATTTGGGACAATTTGAAATTTGGTAAAGTGGAATGAAGGCAACAGATTCTAGGATATAATCGTATAGGATGTAATAATATGAACCAAAGTAATGGTTTTAATTCATTAACCGTATAAGTCAATTAATTCAAATGGCAAATTTGTGCAAATACTTAAAATATGGAGGGATAGAATAGTAATTTTACACTGAAAAACACAACAGGCTTTATATATTATATAGATAAAATAAATATACCTTAAGTATGCATCAACAAAACACTTGTATTTATCAATCTTTCTTCTCATATTCATCAATCAATTCGTTTACAAAAATCAATCTGCAAATCAACCATAACCAAATTATAGTGTTAAAGCTAAGATAAAGGCTAACAAAAATAGATACAACTGGATTGGATAATTAGATTTGAACTAAACATGTAAGTACTTCAAATCTTTCAAAGTAAACATAAATCGTGGAGAAGGGGGAAAACCAATTGAATTTGAAATTTGGGACAATTTGAAATTTGGTAAAGTGGAATGATAGGATGTAATAATATGAACCAAAGTAATGGTTGTAATTCATTAACCGTATAAGTCAATTAATTCAAATGGCAAATTTGTGCAAATACTTAAAATACGGAGGGACAGAATAGTAAGTTTACACTGAAAAACACAACAGGCTTTATATATTGGGTGCCCGTCCATAGCCACCGTTGGTTGAAAATAGCCCACAGCCACCAAACTCGTACACTGTCGCAAGTCTTCATTGCGGCAGGAAAATTTAAAAAAAAAAAAAGGAAGCCGCAATGAATAGTTGCGGCATCGTTTTTAACTTAAAAATACTTTATTCCCTAGAGATAACACCAACATGACCACTACACCAAACAAAATTATTTGTAATTTACTTCAAAACAAAACAGTATTAAATATTATTTTATGTTTTTATACTTTTATTTTTATTATTTATTAAAATTAAAAAGAAATTGGTAAATTAATATATTATAAAATATAAAATTGTTTATAAAATTTGAATTATTACATAAAATTTTAAATAAATTATTATAGTTTTATAATTAATAAAAGTAATAAAAAATAATAAATCAATAAAGTTGTTAATTTGAAATATAGAAACAAGTAAAAAATATGAAATTACGTTTTCACCCTCAAAATAACTGCCACAATGAAACATAGCGGAAGAGGAAAAACATGGTAACTGCCGCAATGAAACATAGCGGAAGAGGAAAAACATGTTAACTGCTGCAATGAAACATAGCGGAAGAGGAAAAACATGCAATTACTATTTTACCCTTAAATCGTCTGCCGCAATGATACGATGCGGATACCAGCAGTACACAATCACCCATTGCGGTTTCCGCGACCCGAACTGAACCAAATTAACCATAGAGCTCGATTTCCAGGCGATTTCCAGCCGATTCCGAGCGATTTACACACACAGTTGAGAATGTCAGGCGATCTTCCTCCTCAAGGTATCTTCTAATTGACACTTACACACACGCACGTAGTTATACATACACACACGCACTACTATATACATTGCTACTCACAATTATATGTACATGGTTTGATTCATTTTTAACTGTGGGTGGTGTTTATTTGCTTCATTTTAGTTAAAATCATGAATTAATTCGAATTATTAGGGTTCATAGTTCGAATTTTACCTATTTTTGGTTTGAATTAGTTTGAAATTAGGGCTTTTACCCTCAATTGAGTTGAAATTAGGGTTCCTCATCTTTAATTAGGTTGAATTAGCTCGAAATGCCCAATTTAGAAATAGGTTTCGAATTATTATTCGAATTTTTATTAAAACTATGAATTAATTCGAATTATTAGGGTTTATAATTATGAAATTATAATTATAATTTTTTTTATGAGTTGTGGAAATTTTAATTCGAAATTTTGAAATATTAATTTGAATTTTTGAGTTTAAAATTCGAATTTATGAATTAATATGATTTATTAATTCGAATTTTGATTAATTAACATATTAGTACTGCATTTTATTTGAGAAATGATATTCATTGTTAATTTATTCTTGTTTTAAATATGTCTTAATGGAATGATAATTTTAGCCAATTTTGGTACATGTTTATGAAATGTGCCTTATTTTTTTGATCTTGCACATTGCAGATGCTATGGATATGCAGTGCAGGCCTCTCGATAGGTCCCTCTTGACCATGCAGGATGATCATATTAGCAGTCACATATGGCAGGGGGTGAGCGGGAGAAGTTGGATGTCCGCCAGTTGACAGCCAACCTCGACGATTGGGTATTTGATGACACCCAGGTTAGTTTGCTGTCAGACTGGGGTTTCCGAGCGTTTACTAACCCACGCTCGATTCCCCAGAACGACATCCGATTGATCACGGCGTTGGTGGAGAGGTTTAGGCCAGAGACCAACACCTTTAATTTCCCATTTGGTGAGATCACCATCACTCTAGAGAATGTTTACATGATATTGGGATTGCCTGTTCGTGGTCGTGCTGTTACTCATACGGAGCATTCCGCACCGCTTCCATATTGGCTAAGACGGTGGCATGATTTGAGGTTGACTGAGACCGAACGCAAAGATATGTATAAAAAAGGTTTGAATTTTAGTCCATAAATTCTAATTTCTTGCATTTTAGTCCTTAACATGTTTAATTCTTTCATGTTATACATTAAATTTTCATTTGTTTGCAATTTAGGAAGATAATTATCTAGTTATTGCATTTTAGTCCATAAATTTTAATTTCTTGCATTTTAGTCCTTAATTTGTTTAATTCTTGCATGTTATACATTAAATTATCATTTCTTTGTAATTTTTGAAGATAATTATCTAGTTATTGCATTTTAGTCCATAAATTCTAATTTCTTGCATTTTAGTCCTTAATTTTTTTAATTCTTGCATGTTATACATTAAATTATCATTTGTTTGCAATTTTGGAAGATAATTATCTAGTTATTGCATTTTAGTCTATAAATTCTAATTTCTTGCATTTTAGTCCTTAATTTGTTTAATTCTTGCATGTTATACATTAAATTATCATTTCTTTGCAATTTTGGAAGATAATTATCTAGTTATTGCATTTTAGTCCATAAATTCTAATTTCTTGCATTTTAGTCCTTAATTTTTTTAATTCTTGCATGTTATACATTAAATTATCATTTCTTTGCAATTTTGGAAGATAATTATCTAGTTATTGCATTTTAGTCTATAAATTCTAATTTCTTGCATTTTAGTCCTTAATTTGTTTAATTCTTGCATGTTATACATTAAATTATCATTTCTTTGCAATTTTGGAAGATAATTATCTAGTTATTGCATTTTAGTCCATAAATTCTAATTTCTTGCATTTTAGTCCTTAATTTGTTTAATTCTTGCATGTTATACATTAAATTATCATTTCTTTGCAATTTTGGAAGATAATTATCTAGTTATTGCATTTTAGTCCATAAATTCTAATTTCTTGCATTTTAGTCCTTAATTTGTTTAATTCTTGCATGTTATACATTAAATTATCATTTCTTTGCAATTTTGGAAGATAATTATCTAGTTATTGCATTTTAGTCCATAAATTCTAATTTCTTGCATTTCAGTCCTTAATTTGTTTAATTCTTGCATGTTATACATTAAATTATCATTTCTTTGCAATTTAGGTGGGGTGAAGCTTCATAGGTTGAGGGAAATGTATAAAAAGAAACCGGAGAAGCCTTCTCCCGAGTTTATCGAGCATGATGACCTTGTGTACACCCGGGCTTATCTTTTTTACATCATTGGGGGTGTGTTGTTTCCTTCATCGAATAGAGACACCGTGCATCCTAGGTACTTCTTGACTTCATTTCTCTCTCTAGTCCTTGCAATTTATGCTTAAATTTATCTTATTCTTGCATTTTATGCCTTAAATTTCACATTTCTTGCATGTTCATCCTTAATTTCTCCAATTATTGAATTCTTACCTTAATTTACATTTCCTGATTTTTTGTAGGTATTTACAGTTAATCCAGAATGCACATGAGATTAAGGAGTATGCCTGGGGAGCTGCGGTTTTGAGTTATTTGTTTAGGGGTTTGGCCAAGGCTGCTCATAAGGGTGCCAAAGCTATTAATGGGTGCACCATGCTTTTGCAGCTTTGGAGTTACGAGAGGTTGTTGCCTGGGGCACCTCTGTTAGCACCTCATATGGATTTTGTTTGGCCGAGGGCATTGGCTTGGGCTGAGCCGGTAGATGAGAGGAAGGTTAACCCCCAACACCATACAGGTCTTTATCGGGGGGACTTTGACAGCTTTCAGCTTGGTTGGCTGACATGGCAGCCTTATTAGAGATTTTATGACATTCAGGATGTTTCTGTGGACTATAATATCGATTTGATGGATGCTCACTATATGGCTCTCGGTCGTGTCCCTCTCATTTCTTTTGATATCGTTGAGTATGTCATGCCAGATAGAGTCTTGAGACAGTTTGGTATTCTACAGCATATCCCACAGGCCCCGGTTGCCATGACTTCACTGCGGACGGAGAGAGCATCTCGTTGGGTGCGGGACAATCATACAGTGACCTTGACAGATTACGTTGAGGAGTGGCATGCTTTTAATGATGGCATGATACCTATTGTCGAGGAGGGCAATTACGTGTCTATAGAGGAGTACATGTATTGGTACAGGCGCGTCAGTAAGCTAAGGATTGCTCCATTTGTGGCTGAGCATCGTGCTAAGATTGTGCCTCGTGACTGGTATCCCCAGCAGGACATGGCTGATGCGGTATGCATTTTATACCATTATTTTTCTAATTCTTGCATTTTAGACCTTTATTTCTCCAATTCATGCATTTTAGACATTTATTTGTATAATTCTGCATTTTAGACCTTTATTTATACTTTTGCACTTTAGACCTTCATTTATCTAATTCCTGCATCTAAATACTTCAATGCAGCTGGATTGTGGAATGAGGACATTACATACCATTTACGAGCGTGATCCCCCCGAGTGGTTCTTTGATATCATCACTGAGTTTTTGGCTCGTTATGATCGGATCAACACCGAGTGGAGGGGTGTTGGATTTATCAGACCTAGTTTTGATAGACCCTCTCATGCACATGATATGGATACTGACCCCAGCGGTCCTTCATCTTCGCATCAGCCTCCACTAGCCGTCTCTCAGAAACGTTTGCGTGAGGTAGTAATCTTTTGATACTTGTTATCTTTGAATGTAGTGGATTGAATATTTGTATGATTGTTGTATATTTTATTGTAGGTTGAGACTGTTGATTCTCATGCTTCACTTACGCACGATGCCACACCTCATGTCTCTTATAAACGTCCTCGTCAGGTAGTAATCCTTAATGCTAGGTTTAATTCGAGTCACTTAGGAGGAATTATATATATAACTATATGATCGGTTCGTTGACATATAATTGCAGGTTGAGACTACAGATGCTCTTGCTACACAGCCTACCCTGGAATCTGTCTCGCCTATAGTCCAAGTTGAGGTATCAATCCTTAACGCTTGGTTTAATGCAAGAATTATAGAATTTAATAAGGGTATAAAATGCATGATCAGTGTATCTTGTAGGTTGAGGCTACAGCAGCTGCTCCTCCTGTTACACAGACGACCCCGGTATCTAGCCCTCCTCCTTCACAGTCTACGCCGGTATCTATCCCCCTCATGCTCATATTAATCTCTCCTTACTGTAATTTCCTTCTTATATACCAACGTTTTATATGTTCTTAGTGTTTTTATCTCATTGTGGTTGCAGGTTAGCACTATTCCTACTGTGACAGAGCCTACCCCGGCATATGTCCCTCATCATGCTCAAATTGAGGTACGAATCTCTCCTATTTATGATTTTCTTCTTATATACCATTGATAATTGTAGTTGTAATTTTACTTTTGTTATCATAATTGTAGGCTCCAATACCATGTGAGTTGGCAGTGGATGGCAACAAGGTTGCCTATGGCATGGCTTACCCAGATGGAGGAGAAATGAGTAGGAAAATACATGGCAAGGCAATGCCTACTGGATGTCTGAGAGTGTCAGTGGATAGTGGGATCCAACTAGAAGCCTTGATTCCAGTTCCAGTACCTGGTGAGATGGAGACGGTCAAGCAAGCTGTTGGATCTCATGTCGCATGGCCCAAGGACTGGATCATACGTCGAAATACTGAGGTTTGTACTTCTATAAAAATAATATAAGGGTCTAAAATGCAAGAAATAGAGAAATAAGGGTCTAAAATGCAAGAAATAGAGAAATAAAGGTGTAAAATGCAAGAAATAGAGAAATAAAGCTCTAAAATGCAAATTTATAGAAATAAAGGTCTAAAATGCAAAATTATAGAAGTGAGGTTATAAAATGCAAGAAATAGAGAAATAAAGGTCTAAAATGCGATTTCCATTCTTATATACCAACTTTGAATATGTTATTCATGTTTTTATCACATTGTGGTTGCAGGTTAGCCCTCCTCCTTTACAGCCGATACAGGTTCAGACTACAGTTGAGACCACAGCAGCTGCTCCTCCTGTTACACAGCCGACCCCGGGATCTAGCACTCCTCCTTCACAGTCTGTCCCCCCTGATGCTCATATTGAGGTACTAATCTCTCCTATTTGTAATTTCCTTTCTTATATACCAACTTTGAATATGTTATTCATGTTTTTATCACATTGTGGTTGCAGGTTAGCCCTCCTCCTTCACAGCCGATACAGGTTCAGACTAAAGTTGAGACCACAGCAGCTGCTCCTCCTGTTACACAGCCGACCCCGGGATCTAGCCCTCCTCTTTCACAATCTGTCCTCCCTGATGCTCATATTGAGGTACTAATCTCTCCTATTTGTAATTTCCTTTCTTATATACCAACTTTGAATATGTTATTCATGTTTTTATCACATTGTGGTTGCAGGTTAGCCCTCCTCCTTCACAGCCGATACAGGTTCAGACTACAGTTGCTCCTTCTCCTTCTACACCCATGGTAACACCTTTATCAGACCGCCCCATTCCTCCTGGTGTCAACCTTGACGTAATAATCTTTAACTTTGAAATAACCTTGACGTATTGTATTTGAAATGTGTATATGATTTTTGTATCTTCATCGAATGGCAGGTTGAAACCACTACTCCTGGTTCAGAGTTTACCCCAGTGGCGGGTGGACTTGTGAAGTTTGGTAGTATCAGTGGTGTTATTCCTGATAAGTTAAGAGAAATGCTTGGGGTATGTATCTTGAATCATACATTCGTTTTGGCTTGCTATTTGCAGTATTTGCAAGGATGAAGAGGATAAATACAAGGATAAATAACCTTGGCATGTATTTGCAGTTGGACATTGAAGAGGATAAATACAAGGATGCGCAGAGGCGGCATGCTTATGTATCAGGTGATATGAGGAGGCCACTGAAAAATCGGAAAATCAACTGGATGTTTAAGCATTGGTGGGGTGAAAAGCATAATTTTATTAGGAGTGTTAGTGGGATGGTTATGGAGCTTGTTTGGCAAAATGTCCAATGCCTAAAACGCGATAAAGAAATAGAGTCGTCAGTTCTGGATGCATATTTTGAGCTGCTGAAGCTTAGGGAGAGTTCATATTTTCAGGATAAAGTGTTAGGCCGTCAATGCAAGAGGTTTTTCCTTGGCATGAGTTATTTCACGACCATTGCAGCTGGGCATTGCACCGACTTGGAGGTAAATCAATTCAAATTTCTTGCATTTTAGTCCTTAATTTGGTTAATTATTGCATTTCATAACTTATTATTTGGTTAATTAGTTAATTGTTGCATTTCATAACTTATTGCATATTATAGAATTATAAAATGCAAAATTATAGAAATAAAGGTCTAAAATGCAAGAAATAGATAAATAAAGGTCTAAAATGCAAGAAATAGAGAAATAAAGGTCTAAAATGCAAAATTATAGAAATAAGGTTATAAAATGCAAGAAATAGGGAAATAAAGGTCTAAAATGCAAGAAATAGAGAAATACGGTCTAAAATGCAAAAATAGAGAAATAAAGGTCTAAAATGCAAGAAAAAGAGAAATAAAGGTCTAAAATGCAAAATTATAGAAATAAAGGTCTAAAATGCAAGAAATAGAGAAATAAGGTCTAAAATGCAAGAATTAAAGAAATAAAGGTCTAAAATGCAAGAAATAGAGAAATAAAGGTCTAAAATGCAAAATTATAGAAATAAGGTTATAAAATGCAAGAAATAGGTAAATAAAGGTCTAAAATGCAAGAAATAGAGAAATAAGGTCTAAAATGCAAAAATAGAGAAATAAAGGTCTAAAATGCAAGAAATAGAGAAATAAAGGTCTAAAATGCAAAATTATAGAAATAAGGTTGTAAAATGCACGAAATAGGGAAATAAAGGTCTAAAATGCAAGAAATAGAGAAATAAAGGTCTAAAATGCAAAATTATAGAAATAAGGTTATAAAATGCAAGAAATAGGGAAATAAATGTCTAAAATGCAAGAAATAGAGAAATAAGGTCTAAAATGCAAAAATAGAGATATAAAGGTCTAAAATGCAAGAAATAGAGAAATAAAGGTCTAAAATGCAAAATTATAGAAATAAGGTTATAAAATGCAAGAAATAGGGAAATAAAGGTCTAAAATGCAAGAAATAGAGAAATAAAGGTCTAAAATGCAAAATTATAGAATTAAGGTTATAAAATGCAAGAAATAGGGAAATAAAGGTCTAAAATGCAAGAAATAGAGAAATAAGGTCTAAAATGCAAAATTAGAGAAATAAAGGTCTAAAATGCAAGAAATTGAGAAATAAAGGTCTAAAATGCAAAATTATAGAAATAAGGTTATAAAATGCAAGAAATAGGGAAATAAAGGTCTAAAATGCAAGAAATAGAGAAATAAAGGTCTAAAATGCAAAATTATAGAATAAGGTTATAAAATGCAAGAAATAGGGAAATAAAGGTCTAAAATGCAAGAAATAGAGAAATAAGGTCTAAAATGCAAAAATAGAGAAATAAAGGTCTAAAATGCAAGAAATAGAGAAATAAAGGTCTAAAATGCAAAATTATAGAAATAAAGGTCTAAAATGCAAGAAATAGATAAATAAAGGTCTAAAATGCAAGAATTAGAGAAATAAAGGTCTAAAATGCAAGAAATAGAGAAATAAAGGTCTAAAATGCAAAAATAGAGAAATAAAGGTCTAAAATGCAAAATTATAGAAATAAGGTTATAAAATGCAAGAAATAGGGAAATAAAGGTCTAAAATGCAAGAAATAGAGAAATAAGGTCTAAAATGCAAAAATAGAGAAATAAAGGTCTAAAATGCAAGAAATAGAGAAATAAAGGTCTAAAATGCAAAATTATAGAAATAAAGGTCTAAAATGCAAGAAATAGAGAAATAAGGTCTAAAATGCAAAATTATAAATATAAGGTTATAAAATGCAAGAAATATAGAATAATAGAAATTGCAAGAATTCTTGCATTTCATAACTTATTTTCTTTTTTTTGCAGATGAATCCAAATTGTAAAACTCCGGAGCGGTTGAAAGAGAAGGAAAATTTCTATACTACCTACCAAGACCAGTACTTTGGGCCACCAATAAACTTGTGTGATGTTGCTATGTTCCCCGTATGCACAGGTGGTCATTGGTTTTTTTTTGTTGTGGACCTTGAACGAATGAAATTGCTTTTAATTGATCCTCTCCGGGAGCATGGATCTTATTGTGACTTACGAAAGGTGTACGCCAAGGAGATTTATGTCATGGTAATCTTATGCAATGTTTTTTAAACCATTCTTCTTTCTTGAGGCAGTTACTAATTTTTTGTGGTAAATTTGTAGGAAAAATTATTGCCGTGCATGCTTCATTTCTTGGAACCTTTGAGATTTGCTGAAGACAGTTTCGTGGATGTGAAGTTCGTTACGGATCGACCGAAGCAACAAGGCGGCGCTGATTATGGCGTGCACGTTTGCAAGTATATGGATGCTATACTTGGCGGCATATCATTGAAAGATGCAATGTGGCACCCTGTACATGATGTTTTGACTTTCCGGTATCGCATAGCTTGGGAGCTTTTTAAAGGGGAAGCACGGAAAATGACTACTGCCGGGTTACAACAGAGGCAGCTGGGACTTTAGTTAATTTTGATCATGTTTATTTGATTGTATTATTATTTTGTTAATTTTGCTTTGAAAGTAGGTAGTTGTATTGTTGTATTTATATTGGTTGGGATTGGTTGATATGGTATTTTGCGTTGATGTGGTTAAAACAGGTTTTATAAAATGTAGATGGAAAGCAGTAAAAACAGATTCCTTATTGCAGCTTTTTTTGCTGTCTGTTTTTACTGGGTAGAAGAAAAAACAAGCAGACCATTTTAAAAAAAATTAAAACCTATCCGCAATGACTCCTTGCGGATAGGGTTTTTTCAATTAGATTTTTTTTCCAGTTTTTCGAATATTAGGAAAAACATATTTAAATTTGGGAAAAAAATAATTTTTAATTTATCTCAAGTTTTATATTTAACAATTGAAATAAATTGCAATTTTATCATTTCTCCAAATTTTAATATCAAGAAACAAAAAAAAAAAATTAATGTGTCTATCCGCAACGCCTCATTGCGGATAGCAGTAATTTATTATTATTATTTATTTCCTGATATTAAAAATCTAAAAAAATCATAAATTATATTTTATTCCTAATAATTAATTAAAAATTCGAGAAAAATGGAAAAAATTATTTTTCCCAATTTTTTAAACTAAAATTTGAAAGAAACGATTAATTTAAAATATAAATTTATGTTTTTTTCGAATTTTAAAGCAATAATTATAAATAAATAATTTAAAATATTATTACTTAAAAAAATATTGAAATATGAGCGGAATTCATTTCGCATTCATATACGACGGTTGCTTAAACTTTCAGATGTGGCATTCCTGGCCGAGTGGTTTGTTGTGAATTGAAACATCAAGGTTAAGCGTGCTTGGACTAGAGCAATTTAGGATGGGTGACCTCCTGGGAAGTTCCCTTTCTACATTTTTTATTTTTTTAAAGTTTGCTTAAAAAAATCCTCTCTTTTCCAAAATATTCAATTTGAAAATCATATATGAATGCTTAAATTTTATTTTAATCCAAATGTCCCAAGAAAAAATAATTTACCATTCAAAAAAATTATTATCTAATTTTTTTGAGCAAACTTAAAAAAATAAAAAATGGAAAAAGAGAACTTCCCAGGGGGTCACCCATCCTAAATTGCTCTAGCCCCAGAATTATTTTTTTCCCCAAAATTTATTTTAAAATTTAACATAAATGTTGAAAATATATATTTTTTTAATTGAATTGGAGATAATACAAAATATTTAGAATAAACATGAAAAGAAAATTTTAATTCATTAATAATAATTTTGGAGGGGGATAATAATTTTGGAGGGGGAAAAACATCAAAATACAATTTTTATTTAAAAAAATTTCTTCGGAGATTCGCCCTCCTTCTTCTCCCGTCTACGGATATTCATCTCCATGCCCGTACAATTTCCTCAAATAGGCATTCTCCATGTTAGCCTCATTCAAGGCTTCTCCGAGATCTTCGACTTTTACCTCTAAATCAACAACTTTATCTTCAAGAAGCTTGATTTCTCTCTTGGCTTCTACCAACTTTGCTTTAAACTAGCATTCTTCTCATTTTTAGAATCCATGATTTACTCTTTGTTGCTAGAGAGAAAAATGATAAGAAGATTAGAATATGAAATTTTAGGTTGAGGGTGTGAGTATTTATAGAGAAAAAATTATAAAGTAAAATTTTTCGAACATTGGAATTCAAAAAAAAAATTTAATGTAACTTGAAAATAACATTTGAATTTTTGGGAATGTAAGTTGAACATATGGAAGACTGTGTAAAACTGGTGGGTGCATCCTGCGGCAATGAGTCATTGCGGCATACCACAAGAGCATTACAACAGCATGACATCAGCTTGTCGTACGTATCCATCCGCAATGACTCCTCGCGGACAACAGCATGACATCAGCTTGTCGTACGTATCGAGCCGCAATGACTCCTCGCGGCGTACTACAATAGCATGACATCAGCTTGTCGTCAGTTAGAGGTGCGCAATAATATTACAATTTATTTCAAATATTAAAGAAAAATTAAAAAATATTTTTTTCCCAAATTTTATTTTAAAACTTGAACAAATTTGCATTTAAAAATCGGAAAAGGCATAAATTATATTTTATTCCTAATAATTAATTTAAAATTCGAGAAAAATGGGAATTTTTTTTAAGGTTGCTCAAAAAAATCATATAATAATTTTTTTGAATTATTAAATTATTTTTTCTTGGGACATTTGGATTAAAATAAAATTTAAGCATTCATATATGATTTTTAAATTGAATATTTTGGAAAAGAGAGGATTTTTTAAGCAAACTTTAAAAAAAATGTAAAAAGAGAACTTCCCAGTGGGTCACCCATCCTAAATTGCTCTAGCCCAAGCACGCTTAACCTCGATGTTTCGATTCGCAACAAATCACTCGGCCAGGAATGCCACATCTGAAAGTTTAAGCAACCGTTCATATATGAATGCGAAATGCATTTCGCTCATATTTCAATATTTTATTAAGTAATAATATTATTTATAATTATTGCTTTAAAATTCGAAAAAAACATAAATTTATATTTTAAATTAATCGTTTCTTTCGAATTTTAGTTTAAAAAATTGGGAAAAATAATTTTTTCCATTTTTCTCGAATTTTAAATTAATTATTAGGAATAAAATATAATTTATGCTTTTTTCGATTTTTAATATCAGGAAATAAATAATAATAAAAAATTACTGCTATCCGCAACGCCTCATTGCGGCAGAGAGGAGTCTAGTAGCTTTTCTCTCTCCTCTCCTGTTTTTCCCCTATAATATGGGAAAACAGGGGAGGAGAGAGAAAAGCTTACAGGGGAAAACAGGGGAGGAGAGAGAAAAGCTACTGGACTCCTCTCTGCCGCAATGAGGCGTTGCGGATAGACACATTATTTTTTTTTTTTGTTTCTTGATATTAAAATTTGGAAAAATGATAAAATTGCAATTTATTTCAATTGTTAAATATAAAATTCGAGATAAATTAAAAATTATTATTTTCCCAAATTTAAATATGTTTTTCCTAATATTCGAAAAATTGGAAAAAAATCTAATTGAAACTAGTACAAATGCATGGATTGCATATTAATACCTTACATTGAAAATTAAGATTATAATTAATAAAAATAGTTTCAAATATTACAGAATACAATTGAAACTAATTGCCAGGACAATTTCTTCTATCATGGTTTGCTCCTACCAACCCACATTTTCCGCACTTTCGTTGCTTGGTTGTTGAAGTTGACGTTTCAATACCACTTTTATATCTTGCCGCTTTCTTTCGTCCCTTAGTTTGTGACATTGGAGGATCGAATATCGGATCATGATCCCAATCTTCTTGAGGAAACGACTTGTTCATTTTTTCGGTCTTATCTTCTTGTGGAAAAGCAATTTCCACGTGACACCTCTCTCGCTCAATCAACTTCATCACGTAGTTGAAACGTGGGACGGAACAACTACCAACAGCGCCTAAATTTTGAAATGATTTGTACAATGCACTATACCTTGATGCTTGTGATTCACCAACATTACCAAGAATGGGAGGGGTATAAGGTAGAGGTCCGGCAATTTTGTTGCCATTTTTTGTCCACCTAGACATGATGTAATCATTCGGTATACGTATTTTTTGTTTCATGTCTAGGTAACGGATCATGTGTTTACAAATCATCCCGGAATGTTCAAATTGCATACAAACACATTCAATCTTTCCATCAATATGGGCCGTCAACCGATAGCTTCTTCTATGATCCTCCGGCACGGTAGACTTCTCAACTACGAACATTTTAAACAAATGACATCCACCTTTAGTTTTCGTCACGACATAAGATGTACTTTTTAGAAGCTCCTTTTGAAAATGCCTAAACATTTCTTTCGTGTAAATTTCGGATGCATGAATTTCCAAGGATGATTGCAATACTAGTCTCCTTTCCCTTTCTTCGCTCTCGTAGTCACTTTTAACCTCCCTTAGATATTGTGCCTCCAAAGCCTTTTGGGAATTCTCAATGAATTCTTTCAAACCGGTAGATGCTTGCACATATTCATCAAAAAATGAATTCATTGATTCGCTTCTAGAGGTAGTGGTCATACCGGCGGCAAAATGCGACTTTGTGTAAGCACGAATCCATTGATGTCTAATGCAATGCATTTCATTCAACCAAACATGATCCTCAAGTTTGTACTTCTTGACCAATTCCTCCCATCTACCTTCAAATTCTGTGGGTGACAACGACTTGTACACACATGCATTAAAATCCGTTTTGAATTCCGGATATTTGGTGTACAAACTAGATAACTTCTCGGGAAATTTACTACTTATATGCCATGTACAATATAAGTGATTTGTTTCGGGCATAACCGTGGCAATAGCATTTCCCAAAGCAATGTCTTGATCGGTAATTATTGTAGTGGGAGGTTTGTTGTCAACGGCTTCCAACCAAGTTTCTAAAACCCATTGATAAGAAGTCTCGGTCTCATCTCCATGAGTGCAAATCCAAACAAAATATTTTGGTAATGGTGGTTCACCTCCGTAATAGGTATGAAAGGCATACAATACCTATTCGTTCGATAAGTTGAGTCGAACGTCACCACATCACCAAAATTCTTGTAAGCGTTCATGCATCGAGGATCAACCCACACCAAACCTTTAACACGATTCTCGTTATCCACATCCACTCGATAGAAGAAATGACCGAACGCATTCTCTTGTTGTAACTTTCGTAACAAGACCAAGCCACACTCCGCATCACCGGAATCAAACACTCGGCGCCGAATATCCCGTATGACATTACGTACATCTTGATTAGAAAACCCTAAATTTTCAATGCCTCCACATGTCTCACCAAGATATTTCATCACTTTACTCGTCTCGATCCCCGATTTGTTAAACAACTCAATCAATGATCGGGTGATCGGATCGATGTTGCGCGATGTTTGAAAAAATTGTCGCTTATCCGGTGTTACCATGGAATGATTGTGTTTCAAATCAACCAAAGTTACCTTCCATTTGTTTACATTCACTAGGTGACAAACGTACATTCGAGCATGACAATTCGTTCGTGGATCTACATCCCTAATGCGTCGTTTTCCTTTATCAAGATAATCCGATTCCGGTGCTACTCTTCCACCCTTCTTACAAATAAACTAACGGGATGATGGATCATGACTCCGTTGATGTTTATGAGTATTCCTAATTATTATCTCGAATCCAACATTTCTACCATAATTTCTATAAAAACTTTCTGCCTCATCTAATGTATCGAAAATCATTCCAACACAAGGCACAACCTTATTAACATCCTCATCATCAATATTTTTTCCCATCCTAACATCCTCCTCATCATCAATTTTTTCCATCCTAATATCCTCATCTCCTTCACCATCATTTTTTCCCATCCCAAATTTCTCATCTTTTTCATCATCACCATCACTAATAATTATCTTGTTTTTACCCTTTCCATCACCATTTTTTTCCCCACCAACATCATCAACATTCATTCTATTTTTATGAACATTGTGATTCACTCTACGTTTATGAACACTACTATAATAATTAGCAATATCTACATCATCAATGAATAATTTACGAGAAACATGCTTTTTTTTAACGGGCGGCGTAACATAATCATCACCATTACGTTCACTAGATGAACTAGAAGAGCTAAATAAAAATGAAGCCATTGAATAGAGCACTAACCTTAATTTTGGATGAATTTTTGAGCTCCAAACCCTATATTTTCGTTGGTGTTTGAAAGAAAGGAAAGTGGAAAAAAGACAAATTCTGTAACCTTAAAGGAAACATTTCAATATTGCCGCAATTTTTCATTGCGGCAGGAAGCCTTAAATGTCAACTGCCGCAATGAAACATTGCTGCAGTTGGTTCATTTATTACTAACCATCAACCATAATTAATGTCTAAAATTTTTTCAAAGCCACAACCAAACATTGCGGCAGTAAAATCTACCGCAATGTCTCATTGCGGCAGTAATTTAACATTTTTTTTTTAAATCTTTAAATATGCAGCAAAATAATAAAACTTAAAAGTATCTTTAATAATGTATTATGGACATTTTTTTGCATGTTATGTAGTTTAAATAATGATGGAATGACATCTACATCTCAATCTTAGATACAACCGCACGTAAATCAATATATGTCTAATTTAGTGATATTCCCAATATTTCAAAAAATAATAAATTAATTTGGAAGGTAAAAGTCGTGGTCAACTATCGATTTGACCCGTACTCCTAAATTAGTTACTCTAATGTAAAAATCTCAAAAAATAAAAATTAGTGAATCTAATGTAAAATTAATCACAGAATTAATGAGTATTAATATTTGAAATTTTATGAATTTAAATTCGAATTTTATCTTATTTTTCTATTTTTAATTTAATTTTCACAAGAATACTGCCACAATGAAGGGTTGCGGACCCTTGTACTGCATTAAAAGGTTACGGACCCTTCTGCCAAGGTTGCGGACCCACCCGATGGCTGCTCCATCCACGGTGTGGTTGTGGACCAAAACTCTTAGATAGATACTCCCTCCGTCCCAACTAAATGTTTACATTTGGTTTGGGCACGGAGACCAAGGAAAAATATAAAGAAGGAGGAGAGAAGTAGGAAAAATGAGTAAAGTGGTGGGATCCATCACTATATAATGTATAAAATGAGTTAGTGGAGAAAATTAGTGGATGTAGTTGATTTTTATATTATAAAACTTTACTATTTTAGGAAAGTTTAGTTTAGAAATGTAAAGAATTGGATGGGACATCCCAAAAAGGAAAGTGTAAACAAATGGATGGGAGCGAGGGAGTATATTATATAGATAGATAATAGATACACACACAGAATACAAAGTTTTAAACACAGAAAATCCCAGCTTGTTGAATTTCCTTAAACGCAAAGAAAATATGCAGAGATTATTGGGAGCCACAAAATCGCTAGCAAGGCTGCAGCAACGTGCTCTGTTTTCGACTTGTATGCTCTTCGACGATACTCAAATTCAGGTCTATATGTATTTGTATCTATAATTTATATGAGTTTGTATTGTTTCTTTTTTCCTATATTTGTGTGTAAGTAGTCGATTAGAAGCTTGAAATGTTGTTGTGTTTGATAATTATATTACTTGTGATCATCTGTTTATAGTTGCTATGTGTTTTTAGTGTGTGAAATGTGTTATTTAATAAACTAATTCAAGATTTGAGGGGGTTTTATATTGTATTGTTGTTTTGATGTTAATTATGGTTGCTGTTGTGGCACGAAGATTGCGATGTTTTTTTTTTACGTATTTGCGGATATAGGTGATGGTAAAAAATCAGGTAGTTAAGATTTTGGTTTATTCAAGTTTAGGAAAATTATATGTCTGTCTGGTTCATTGTGTGTCTAGTTGATCGTCTATACCGAGAATATGTAGGAGGTGTTAGATAGTGTTGAGCTGGCCTAAGGCTAGATATAAACAAATTGACATTTGTTTATGTGTCAGCTACATGATTGTATGTTTCGTGACACCTAGTGTAGCTACTTTGCTGCGTACTTCTTCTTCACTATGATGTTTTCAATCAAGGCATTACTGATTACATACTTTAATAAAGTAGCAGGCTTGAATGATCAGATGCACAATATGAGTTAATAGACTTATCAATTATCTTCTTTGGTATTTCATTTGTATTGCTGTTGTCTTCTTTAGATATGTTAATAACCTATGACTATTTCATTATATTGGACCATGGCGCGTTGAACAATTACTTGCTTTAATGCCCTTGTGGATTTTTTTTTTTGATCATTATCGTCATCATTACTCCTTTTCTTTTGTTCAATATCATTATGATTTTGCTGCCAGCCCTGATTTATTTATTTTTGCTATGTTTACAGTTTAAGGAAAGCGTTGCACAGTTTGCTCAAGAAAATATAGCACCTCATGCATCGAAAATAGATAAAGCAAATTCTTTTCCAAAGGTTGTGCAGTGCAGCTATTTTGTAGTTTCAAAATTACTATTTGATAAAGATGTTGATGGTGTCTTATCTTGTCAGGAGGTCAACTTATGGAAACTAATGGGAGATTTTAATCTTCTTGGAATAACTGCTCCAGGTAAAATGCAGCTTTCTTTGTTTCCTTTGTGGTTCTCTTAAAATTTGTGTGTAAAAAAAACGAAATTTTGCAGACTAGTAACCCTATAATGGGCAGGAGACTTGATCCCAACACCTTATGAATATTATTGCTTATAAGAAACTTAAACTATCCTTTCCAGTGATATCTTAGCAACAAAACCGTTTTGAGGATTTTGTGTCATGTTACAAAAATTTGACATGCTTTTTGCTATTTGTCTTACGAGACTTGGCTTTTTGTGCTAATATGTTCGTTGTCACGTGCACTGGAAACATCTGCGAAGTTGAAAAAAATGTGGCAGACTATGTTAACAGTTCTTTCCAGTTCTTTAAAGGAACTTCAAAAACTTTTGTAATTGTTAATTTACACTATGTTCAAGTAATACTTAATTTATTGCTCTATACAGAGGATTATGGGGGACTTGGTCTTGGTTATTTGTATCATTGCATAGCAATGGAAGAAATTAGCCGAGCTTCTGGATCAGTGGGCCTTTCCTTTGGTGCACATACCAATCTGTGCATTAATCAATTGGTAGTGAACCTAATTAAGGCTTTAATGTTGGTTGGATGTTAACTATTATCTGGCATTGCTAACCAAAAGTTGATGCTTGTGCAGGTGAGGAATGGAAATGCTTCACAGAAGCAAAAATACTTGCCTAAGGTTTTATACTATCAGCATCTATACATCTTTCTCCTGATATCTTTTACTTTAATCTATAGCAGTTAGCAGATAGTTAATCTCCAAGTTCTTTTTATCTAGCACCTAATATATCTATTTTAAATTATTCAGTAAGCTTCTGCTGGATGATAAGGGTGTGTTGTTAGACCAGAAACTTCTTCGTTGTCAACTAAATTGTCATTTTCACTGCTAGAAAATAGCATGGATGTGACTTGTGAGATGCTCAGTTAGTAGACTTAAGTATTGTTTATTTTAATACATCATTTTCAGCTTGAGAAGATATTTTGATGACACTATGTTCTGTGATTATGGATGTGTCGTTGGTGCACTATAAGAAATATTCTTACAAGTTTAAAAACTAGATGTTACAAAGAATATAGGTTTAAAAACAAGTTGTTTCGAAGAATATAGGTTCAATTATTAACCTTTTTGGATGATAAACTGTAGATGTTTTCAGTTACCAATCTTTTTCCCAATGTCTTTGTACTCTATGTATATATATTCTTTAGAACCCTAATTCATTAACTCTGTTTGGTAAAGCTTATCAGCGGAGAGCATGTGGGAGCACTTGCAATGAGTGAACCTAATGGTAATCCATGTTGCTCTGTGGTTAACTAACACTGTTTTTATCAAGATTGCTCAAGTACTGTGGACCTAAATATTTAATTTTGTTAATCCAGCTGGTTCAGATGTTGTTAGCATGAAATGCAAAGCCGATAAGGTTGACGGGGGTTATATTTTGAATGGAAACAAAATGTGGTGCACCAATGGTCCAACTGCTCAGACCCTGGTATAATATCATGTCGAATATATTATATTTACTATGTTAAACTAAACACTGTTAGTTGATTTAATGTCTATCATTTGAACTGCATGCATATTGCCGACATGTTATAATTCAGGTATCACTATGTTTGTCTCTTCCAGACATTATAATTAGTCAAAATTTGTCTTTTGTATGTTTTTAGGTTGTGTACGCAAAAACAGATATTGCTGCTCGGTCGAAAGGAATTACAGCATTTATTATCGATAAGGGATTGCCTGGGTATTGCAGCTTCTGACCTAGCTAGCACAAAAAACTAATTACCTACTTTCTCATATACTAATTAATTTTTTTTTTATGCACTTCAAGCATTGTATAATATGTAGTTCACTCTTATCATTTTAGTTATACATTGACAGAAATACCTAACAATGATTTCTTCTTCCGTTATGTTTTTTGTTGCATATCAGTTACTGAACATGCAAAATATAATGATTTTATTTGAGCAACTAAATGATAATTTGTAGGAACACACAGGGTCTTGCTGTTTGAGGTTTTTTTTACAACCTTTAAGTTTTGGAATATGATAATTATAAATTCCTGTCACGCACTTTGCCACCTTGGGGGACTCATTACTTCAATTGAGATAATGATAATCATTTCATATTTTTAGTTAGAACTTTACTTTTTAGTTGGAACTTTAGGCGGTTCTCTAAAAAAGATAGCGAAAAAAATTATACCTAGAGTCGAGACTAAGAGGAATGTATAAACTAATGCTTCCATAGATTTGATCGTGGTTTACAATTATAGCTTCCATACCTGTTGTTTATTTTTATTTTTGATCATCCTCCTGGAAAGAGGAAGAGTAAAAAAAACAGCGATTCAAATCACGATTTCTCTGGTACCCTATAGATCTAGAAAGGAAAGAAAAATCAAATGACAAAAAGAAAGATAGAGTCGAAAGACACCAAAGCAATGGTGTATCAGACTGTCTGTCTTCTTGTAGTAGGATCTCCTAGTTTTTGGAATGCTCCAAATTCTACTTGAGCATCCAAATCTGGGTCAATACCAGCAAAAACATCTCTGAACAGGGTTCTAGCACCATGCCAAATATGTCCAAAGAAGAAGAGCAAAGCAAAAGAAGCATGTCCAAAAGTAAACCAACCCCTTGGACTGCTACGAAAAACACCATCGGATTTCAAAGTTGCACGATCTAATTCAAAAATTTCACCCAATTGAGCGCGTATAGCATATATTTTCACAGTAGCAGGATCACTATAACTGACTTCTTATGCTCAGAAGGGAAATGGTATTTCATTATGTTGCACCAGTGCTATTTTAGAATAGCTTCCTGTATGTAGACCTGGAACTTCAATAAAATGTGCAAACTGGTTATTATTGGTGTTCTATTACATGACTAATTTAAGCAATTATATAGTATTATATAATAGAAGGTCATGCAAACAGAGGCAGCCTTCCCCACACTCTGCAAATGTGGAAGCCTTGTGCACTGGGTACGACCTTTTATAATGATTAATGGACAATTATGGAATTGTAATTCACCTTTTCCCTTCTTGTTATGATGCAGATTTAGTACGGCACAGAAGTTGGACAAACTTGGGATGCGAGGTAGTGATACGTATGTACATGTAACCTTAGCAACCATTACCTGGATATCAATCTGTTTGCTTTGGAGACAGACTGATAAATGATTTCTTAACTAATTTGCAGATGTGAGCTTGTGTTTGAAAATTGTTTTGTCCCTGAAGAAAATGTTCTTGGGCAGGAAGGAAAAGGTATAACTGTTATTCTAAATTTAAAGTTATTGTTGCCTTTTTGTTTCACCAGAAACTTAAATAAATTATATGTGAAAGTTGAAAGAGAAATGAATATATTCTTTCATGATGGTGTATTTAGTTCTCCCATCCTTCAAAAGGTGAATAATCCAGTTTCAAGATTTTATAGTTCTGTTGTTGCTAAATTTGAAGATTGATTGTCATGCTGTCAGCTGTATATCTAGGACATTTGCTATAACCTATTAGTTAAAAGAGATTTGGAAAAATAAAATAAACCAGACTCTACACTGATTATAATAGGGTAAAACTCAAAGGGTCAAGGACTCAATAGAGTTTCTTGCTATTCTTTAAGAATGAAGTTCTCCGCACTTCTTGTCTACCTTGTAGGAAAGTTTAAGCTTAACATGCCGAAAGTTGTATTCAATTACAATATGAAGATCGTTTTTATTTTGAATAAAAATGTAATTTTAGGACTTATTTTGTGTTTCTGGGTTCCATTCTGGAGCTTCTGCCTTCCTCCTTGTCTAATATTAACTGTTCTGGGGTGTTTGGGGGGGGGGGGGGGTGATTTTTTTATCACAGTCAGTTTATATTATAGTTCGAAGTTTAGAATCTCACACCATGATCTTAGTTAATACTTTGCATTAATCGAAGCAGTGATTTTCTTTTTCAATCTTTATTTGTGTTTACAGTCGCTTTATATTATAGGTCGAAGTTTAGAATCTAACACCACAATCTTAGAAACTGTGATATTTAATGTCAATCTTTTGTTTTGGTTTGCATTTACTATATGAGTATATGTTCAAAGACTATTGAAACTTGTCAGCGGTGTAGTTTGCATATTTATACGGACAGTGTTTGATCTACTTGTTCATATACTTTATACTTGACCAGGAGACAAATCGTAATTATATTGTTTAATTAAATAATAATGATATTTAATTCCTGTAGCGTTTTTACTACAGGAGTTTATGTTATGATGTCTGGGCTAGATTTGGAGAGGCTAGTTCTGGCTGCTGGACCTGTTGGTCTCATGCAGGCATGCCTTGATATTGTTATTCCATATGTTCGTCAGCGAGAACAGTTTGGCAGCCCAATTGGACAGTTCCAGTTTATACAGGTTGCTTAACAATCTCTTTCAAATTGCAAGTTGTCTTTCTTCCATCATTTGTCACATGCTTATAGAAATGTATTTTTCTTGCAAAACACCCTTAATAACAGGGAAAAATTGCTGACATGTATACTTCCTTACAATCTTCAAGGTAAGGGAGCCTGATTAAATAATATTTATACCTATATATATTACATTTATACCTTTAATAACTTCGAGCTTTTTTGATTGTCGTTACATCATTTCAGATCATATGTTTATTCAGTGGCAAGGGACTGTGACAACGGAAGAGCGGATCCAAAGGTGCTCTTGACATATCAAACCTGTCTATATTATTTGATTGTCTACAACTCGCTGCCTGATGTTAATAATATGAGATGTTTACAGGATTGTGCTGGTGTAATACTCACAGCAGCTGAGAGAGCCACCCAAGTTGCGCTGCAGGTAAGTACAGGCAGATTTCTGATGTCATAATCTACTTAAATTATTGATCTTTTTGTATTCTTCTGATCTGTGTTACTTAGGTGTTAGATACATTTTTTATTTTATATCATACTAAGATATATTGAAATTTGCTAGTAAGTCTTGGCTTCTCTAAGATAGGTCAAGAGTTCGATTCCTGGCGGGTGCGTGTGTTTAACTATTAAAAGAAAAAAATGAAATTTTAAAAAATTCATTACCATATTGAAGTTTATTGGTCTCAACATGTAAACGCTTGTCAGTATTTAAATAATGTTAGGGATATCTTTGTCGAGTAAATTTTGTTCTCCAAAAATACATATCTGAATTTGGAACGAAGTGTGTGAGCGTCCAATGTAGATCCTAGCACTTCCTGCACTATTATTTTTCTTGGGGGTAGAAAGTATTGCAAATATGCTATTGTGAAATTAGCAGTTTCTTTTTTCTTTTAGAATTGATGACAGAAGGAAGGTGGTCTAATATTAAGTGGACTATAGAATGACTCGTGGATCATGGATAGGAGTATATAATATATCACTTACCAATTAGGATTGTGTTACAGGCCATTCAATGTTTAGGTGGCAATGGATATGTAAACGAGTATGATACTGGGCGTCTTCTTCGGGATGCCAAATTATATGAAATTGGAGCAGGAACGAGTGAGATCAGAAGAATGATTATTGGCCGTGAGTTGTTTAAAGAAAGTTGATGATGAAAAATTATAGTAATTACTACTTTAAGTTGCATAAGTTGCTTGTTGTAGCACACAGATTGTTATACTCGCACAATGAATATGAAAAAAGTTTCTTTGGGCCCTAACAAAAGAGGTGGGGAATATGCAACTTAGTGTTATAATACATGAAATTTTTCTTTGCTTAATATTTTTGTTTAGGCACTGATTTTGTTGGTTTTACAAATTGGTACCGTCTTTGTGCATCCTTTAGTTTACTGTTGATTTGAGGTGCCCATAGAATTCCCAATACGATTGCACATTGAATGACTAATTCAATTGTAGTAATTTGCATTGAGGTTTTAATTACAAAAAACTATTGCGAAATGAATGAATAAATTTTAGCCTATTATATAACTTCATTCGATGCGGTAGATATTTAGCAAAGATGGGCATTTGGTCCTGTGCCCTGAACTTTACACCTTTTGTTCTAATACCATTAAAATCCTTGGTTAAAAACAGGAGAGCTATTAAGAGCATCTCCAATATTAGGTTGCTAACATAGTTGTCAACTTCTAGCACATCATCATATATATTACTTT
Source organism: Kitagawia praeruptora (assembly GCA_037693485.1). Classification (NCBI taxonomy): domain Eukaryota; kingdom Viridiplantae; phylum Streptophyta; class Magnoliopsida; order Apiales; family Apiaceae; genus Kitagawia; species Kitagawia praeruptora. Next base: position 121,634,342 of record CM075352.1, read on the forward strand.
TGACCCCTTTGATGGCCGGTAGTTTAATTATTTTGCACGGAAATGGCTAAATTTTTATTTGTGCCAGAGTGATATCTAAATGTTGAATTTTAAGTCATTTTAGGGGCTCGGGCTCCGGCTCGGGCTCCCTCCCGTTAACTGCTCCGTTTAATCATAACAGTTGCAGGGGTAAAATAGGTATAATAAGGCTCTAATGGTAAAATGGGATAAAATGTATTTAAAGGATCAAAATTTTAAAAATCCGTATTTAATTCATTTTTTATCCTAAAAATATTTTTAAAATATGTGGGTGTCCATAATTTTGTACTCTATATTTTAAAAATGAAAATTTTAATTTTCCATTCATTTCCTATTTTATTACGATTTTTAGAAGTCATATAAATCGATTTTTTTTTTTTTGACGAAAGCAATTGTATTAACTTCAAACAACCAAATTACAGCCAGGACAAGTCCCTGAACTGATACTACAATCTGGAAAGAAACAAATAAACGAGCAAACCAAATAGCCGTTTATGTTTGCAGACTGTTTTACATTATGAATTTTAAAATTCTTCGAAATAAAAAAGATTAGAGTGACTTCTCGATCAATCCAACTTGCACCAGTCTTGAAACCAGTAATATTGCAAATGACCTTCACATACGCACCACCTGTAGCCCAATGTTCAGAAACACCCCAGCTATCTATATGCCGAAAACCAGCTAGAGACATGCCGAAAGTACCTCAGCTATCTATATGCCGAAAACCAGCTATAGACATGCTGAAAGTGAAAAATCTCATAAAATGAACAAATTTTAGTTGTGAAAAGTAAGCTTGCAATATCCGACACCAGCTCAAATCTAATGCACGCATTATAGATCTCACCCAAAACCACATAAATCTTTTTCAAAGGAGTCAGGAACAAAATCCATACAAGCAACAAAACATACATCAACAACCCAAAAGGGAAGACACATGTCAAAAGACGAGACGACAACCGAAATTCAACGACCTCGGAATAACACCAAATTTTGGAATGATGTTAAGGAGGAGAATTTGAACCTCAAAGTATTTTTTATTTTTGGAATCGGTCTCAAAACCAATATTTTTTCTTTCTGGGAAAATTTTTTCGAGAATTTTTTTCCCGAGAAAAATTTCTCGAGATTTTTTTCCCGAGAAAATTTTTTCGAGAATTTTTTTTCGGAGAAATATTCTCAAGAAATTTTTCCACTCGAGAAATTCTTTCCCCGAGGAAATTTTTTCCAGAATTTTTTTTCCGAAAAATTTTTTTCAGGCAAAATTTCTCGATATTTTTTCGGGAAAATTTTTTCCAGAAAATTTCCTCGAGAAATTATTTTTTTTCCAGAAATGTTTTTCGGGGAAATTTTCTCGAGAAATTTTTTCCCGGGAACATTTATCTGAGAAATTTTTTTTCGGGAAAATTTTCTCGAGAAATTTTTTTTAGTAAAATTTTCTCGAGAATTTTTTTTCGGGAAAAATTTTCTCGAGAAATATTTTCCCGGGAAATTTTTTTTCAGGAAATTTTCTCGAGAAATTTTTTTTTGGGAAAATTTTCTTGAGAAATTTTTTCCGAAAATGTTTTTCGGGAAATTTATTTTCTGGAAAATTTTCCCGAGAAAAATTTCTCGAAAATTTTTTCCCGTGAAAATTTTTTCGAGAAATTTCTTTTTAGGAAAATTTTTTCGAGAATTTTTTCCCGGGGAAGTTTTCTCCGTAATTTTTTCCTTTTCTAAAAATTTTTTTCTTGAAATTTTTTTCAAAATTTAAAATCCCTGAATTTGAAATTCTCGTACTTACCAAAGAAAGAATTTGGATTTGAAATCATGGATTTCAAATTTTGGAATTGAAATCATGGATTTCAAATGAAATTCAAGTTCCCAAACGCCACCTAAAATTAAATGGAGGTTTAATAATTTTGACTTAAAGTGAAATTTGACTTAAAAAAATTTTAAATTCATAATATTTGAACTTTACAAGAATTGTAAAAAAAATAGGAAAAAAAAACATCATAAGTCATAAGTTAAAAGTACCTAAATGCCTAAATGGAACTTCTGACTTAAAGCAATTTTTTAACTTAAAACGGGCTTAAAATCCATGTTGACAAACAGTTCAGAATCAACTTAAAGTCGGCAAAAAGCGGGGTTGCCCAAACGGGCTGGAAGATGGAGAAAGGGGCGGTGGTAATGGTGGTTAAGGGAGGTCGACTCTCGTATAATTGAGAGAGAAAAGAAGACTTTAAGCTCCGCAATTAGTTTCAGCATTTGTGAGATTACTACCCTTAACTCTTTTAAGCCTAAATCCCTAATTCCCAAATTTAGTACCCAGCTCCATTTTATCTCCTTCGTGTCTCTAGAAACCTCGAGCTCTCTCCTTGTCTCTTTCTCGCACAAAACAATCTCTCTTGCTTTAATCTCTCTCGATAGTCAATCTCTCCCTCTCTAATCTCTCACCATGAGTCCCTCTCTCTTCCTCTACACACGCTGTTCTCTCTCTCGGCTCCCTTGAGACTCGATACTGGTCCCCTTTGATGATGGTTGCTGCGTATTTAACCTCAGTCTCTTCCCTCTACTGTACTACGATTGAGTGTGGGTCGTGGTGTGTATATGAGGCGTGTGTGTGTATGTGGGTTCGAAGTTGGAGCTGAGTAATGTGATTTTTGCTCCTCCCCTGTTCTGGCTAGCGAAGTTGCTGTGTGTGCCTTGTGTGTGTTGTGGGTGTGTTCGATTGTGTGGGTGTGGGTTCGAATTGTATTGTGCTTAGCGTGGCTATGTGTTGATGGCTGGTGTATATAGTCAAGGGTATGCGAGTAACACCCTGCTCCCGAGTTTTAAAAAGGAACAAAAGCAAGTGAAAGTGAAAGCAAATAACAAAATTTTCACTCCTTTCTTGCTCCCGAGTTTTTTTTAGGGAAGGAAGCAAGTGATTTGGGATGAAAGTTTTATAAGTTTTCTTCCCAAAACTTTCACTCCAAAAGTGGGATGCAAGTGAAAACAAGTGAAAGTAAGTTATTTAAAAACATTTGAAATTACAAATATACCCTTATCATTTAAATGAAAACATTTTATATTTAAGGATTGAATTGTAACTTAACAATCATTTCCATACTTTCCTTCCGACTCTTCCAACTCGGGAGCATGTTAATGAAATCAATTTCACTCTACAATTTTTCAAACTCGGGAGCAAGTGAACGAAACATATTACTTTCCCTTTCACTTGCTTCCTCTTGCATTCATTTACTTTCGCTACTTAAAAAACTCGGGAGCAAGCCCTAAGTGTTGAAGTGCATATGTCCGAAGTGGGTGTGTGTTTGTGTATCCCTGTTTGTGTACAATGATAGTCGGAAGCTGTTGTAGTTGAGATGATTGCTGCGATGCTGTCTTACTATGTTACCGAGTGTGGTAAGTGAGGCTTGGATTTTCTTCCTTGCGTTACTCAGATTTTGACGACAAAAAAATACGGGCAAGAGTTTCACATTGCTAGGTCCAAGGCCTTAATAGGAACAGGCAGCATGATCAAGAACAGGGAAACAAAAAAAACACTAAATTATTCAAAAGATTAAAATTACTATTATGTTCATGCAAATAATTTTTAATCTAACGCCGTTAGTCCAAAAGTAACGGGAGGGAGGCGGAGCCCCAAAGTGATTCAAAAATCAAAATTTAGACATCACTCTTGCACAAATAAAAATTTAGTCATTTCCGTGCAAAAAAATTAAACTATAGGCCATCAAAGTGCAATTAAGTCATTACGTTTTTATTTCTTCTCTCCTCCATCTCATTGTTAGCAACTTTTGTTACAAATCTATTCCAATAGTTGGCAACTTTAAAAGTTGCCAATGTAGTCCCATAAATAAATTTTATATTATCTTATAATTACATTAAAAATATGGAAGATATAAAAAATGGTAAAGTTAAATACATTTTTGGTGAGTAGTATGTGTTTTAACTAAATGGGGAAGTTGCCAATTTTTGACAACTTTGGTTGGCAACTTATTGGCAACATTGATACTTTAATAGGTGGACAACCAAGGGTGCCATGCCACATAAGACTTTGCAACCTCTTGGCAACCCCAATAGCGATGCTCGCAAGTTAACATTAACAACACAAAACACGCTTCACAAATAATTCAGACAACATTGTAACATAGCTAATGGAGTATACAATCCCCAAAACGACAATTAAAAGTTTGATCTTTCTTCACTTTTCTGGCACATAAACTTTTAGATTATTTAAACAGATTGGATGCCGATTATCTGAGCTTCCTCAACAGCAGGTTCTTCCTTTTTTGCCTGGTCTTGGATTTTTCTACTTGTATCACTTGTAGCCCCTTCTCCACACCCCGAATTGACCTCATTTTCATTTGTTTTACCCTCCTTGAGCAAACCATAAGTACGAGAAACATTTATCCACTCCATCTCAGAAGACAGTAATTCATGTCTTGTCAAATACTTCTTTAGTTCAACACGAAGATTGCAAATAGGCTGAAACCATAATGGACAAAATGTAGGTAAATTATGTCATAAAACATTTAATGCAAGAAAACCATGATATAACTCACACAGAATCACCTAAGCATTTTCTATGTAGTTTCTGATGCAACTCCTTCAGATTCATTAGAAGTAAAGTTTCATGCTAAATCAACTTTTTTATCAAACAAATATAATAAATTATTATGCAGAAACATGTAAACTAGGAAAGTGTTGTGGTTAAGTGAAAACCTCTGCATTAGATTCATAAGCCAGCTGAAAGAAAGCGACTGATACAAAATGCTTCTCCAGAGTCTCTGCCTGTTTAATCTGAGTAAGCCAATAAGCCGCAGTCTCAAGCCTATCAAACCTACAAGTGCTGCATCTCTGTGCCGAAGTCTCAAGCCTATCAAACCTACAATTGCTGCATCTCTGTGCAGTGTAATACGGTGTGCCTGAAAGGCGAGTTGGCTTAGCCACGCAAGGCAATTTCAGCGGCGTTTTAGGCTCAGTCGAAGTCTTGACAACAATTTCTTCAGTATTTTCTAGGAAACAAACACTTTTCTTCTTTGGCTTTGTTCTGTTTTCTTCAGGGCTTTTCTTGGCAGGCTCAGTCACCACCGGAGATTTAGTAAGATTTACTGTTAATTGAGTTGATTTTGTGGACTTGGGTTGTGTTCGAGAAGCCCCAGATGAGGGTTTTGTTACTGGCTTTTGGGTTGTTAGATTTGAAGGGATATTTGGATTCCTAGCCTTGCCGAAGACTCGTGTTTGCCTAAAACACAGGATATTAAAACCAGTAAATTTCAACAAAATTAAAAGAAAAAACGAACATTTTGAGAACTATATGTAAATGACTTGTAAGAAGAAACTTTACTCAAACGCCATGAAGATTAGTAATAGAATTACACACGTACCTTTGTGTTGATAGATCCTTGGCATTGGGTTTTGACGTTGGTTCATTGATTTTCTTGTTGTATTTGGATTTCACACGCTGAGATTTTTTGGCTACACAGACACAAAGAGAGTGATCCATCAAAATTCAATGTACATGACAAGATATATGCACAAATCGTAAACTAACAAAATGAAGAAGGTTGGTTCGTACCTGGGAATGGAGTGGGATTAGCATCCATTGTTAAATTATTACTAGAGCTTTTTCCTAAAGAAATGAAATGAGAAAGTAATGAAATTCTCAAATGGTGGGTTTCATTTCATATTAAAAAATATTAAAGAGAGAAAAGGTGTTGGGTTTTTGAAATGAAGAATAGGCGGGAACAGTTTTTGGAGCCGCTCCTATGTGGACCCAACAGGCCAGATCAGTCAAACCACTTTTGAGTACAGTTTCTACTCAAGAATAGCCGGCTGGTAATATACAACATGGATTCTGATGGATTCTGTAATGCAATGTAGTTGGACTCTCATTCGATCCGAATCAATCATTTTTTCCACGGAGGTAAATCTATGTCTGGGATAGCAAGTTACAAATTATGTCTCGGTAGGAAATGTATTTCTATTAGTATGAAACTAGACCCGCGCTATGCACGTGATCTGAAACATTAACAAAAAAATTAAAATGGTTATAAATTTTTAATATGATTAGTACTTATTAATTTATTTATTCCTCTAAAAGTGATTAATACATATTACAAATGTTTTACCCTTACTTAAAAATTAAAAATTATACCTGTCAGCAATAGATTGATGGATACAAAATATTATTTCATTTATATTCATTTTGTCACACTTAAAATTAAGAAATGAGAAAAATTATATATATAAATTAATAAAAAAATTCCAAACAATAAAAAAAAACTTAAAAATTTAAACATATATAGGTGTTTTAAAAAATGGGGGAGAGAATGTCTAATTCAACATTACCCTAAACAACGACTTGCAACTCTCTTCTGATAGACGTAACTCACGATCATAAAAATTGAAAACACAAAAAGATGAATTTTCGAAATCTATCTTCAATCATCTTCATTAAATTCATTAAATATTAAAATTTGTGTATATTTGATTTAATTTATTAGATTTTAAATGAAATGAGATCCAAGAAGTTGTAGTAAAATGTAATTCTTACAATTTGATAATTGCTCAATATAAGTCCATGTACGTAACATTGCTCGATGTCGGCTCGCGGCGTCGTCTCGCATTTTATAATATGAAAATTAAAACTATAGTTGGACTAAAAAAGAATTATGAATAATTTCAATTATTGAGCTATATATTTAAGAAAATAAATTATCCGATCAAATTTTTTTATCGACATAAGACTCTAAATGATGAGTTTTCGACATCTATCTTCAATCATCTTCATTAAATTTATTAAATATAAAAATTTGTGTATGAATGATTTAATTCATTAAGTTTTAAGTGAAATGTGATCCAATAAGGTGTAGTAAATATATAATTCTTAAAATTTTATATTTTTTCACTCTATATAAGTCAATATAGTTATTTTGTTAAACAAAGTGAATATGATTATATAGTATAACGTTGCTCGAGGTTGCCTCACGGTGTCGTCAAGCATTTTATAATATTTAAAATAAAAATGTAGTTGGACTAAAAACAAATTATGAAGAATTTTAATTATCTAGCAATAAATTTATGAGTCTTAAAAATTATCCAATAATATTCTTTTATCAACATTAAACTCTAAACAATGAGTTTTCGACATTTATCTTTAATCATCTTCATTAAATTTTTAAATATTAAAGCTTATGTATGTTTGATTTAATTAATTAGGTTTTAAATGAAATGTGATCCAGGAAGGTGTAGTAAATAATTTCTAACTCAATATAAGTCAATGTAGTTATATAGTATAACGCTGCTCGACGTCGCCTCGCGGCACCGTATCACATTTTGTAATATGTAAATTAATATCATAGTCAAACTAAAAATCAATTATAATTTCAATTATTAAGCTATAAATTTAAGAAAAGAAATTATCCGATCATATTCTTTTATGGAGATAAACTTCAAATAATGAGTATTCAACATCTATCTTCAATCATCTTCATTAAATTTATTAAATATAAAATTTTGTGTATGTCTGATTTAATTAATTAAATTTTAAATGAAATGTAATCCAGTAAGGTGTAGTAAAAATATAATTCTTACAACATGATAATAATTCACTCAATATAAGTCAATGTAGTTAATTAGTATAACGTTATATAATGTATAGTATAAAGTATCTTCTCATAGACGCGGGAACTCACAATCATAAAAATTGAAAAAGGAATCGAAGAATATGTAGATAACTACCCCTCGGTTGAGTTGACAAACATCTGCTCAACAGTTTGAGTTCTCTCAAATGTTCAATACATTGCTTTAAAAGAAAAGGAGAATCTTGATGAGAAATGATTACTTTATATTTTGGTGATGCGCCGTGTAGTAAAATATAATTATAATTTAAATTCACTCAATATAGTTATATAGTATAACGTTACTCGAAGTCGCCTCACAGAGCCGTCTCGCTTTTCGTAATATGAAAATTATAATTATAATTGGATTAAAAATAAATTATGAATAATTTTAATTATTGAGCAATGAGTTTATGAAAAAAAATTATTCGATCATATTCCTTTATTGACATAAAACTCTAATCGATGAGTTTTCGACATCTATCTTCAATCATCTTCATTAAATATATTAAATATTAAAATTTGTGTATGTTTGATTTAATTACATAGGTTTTAAACGAAATGTGATCCAAGAAGGTGTAGTTAAATGTAATTCTTACAATTTGATAATTTTTCAATCAGTATAAGTCAATGTAGTTATATACTATAACGTTGCTCGACGTCGCCTCCCGGTGCCGTTTCGCGTTTTGTAATATAAAAATTGAAACCATAGTCGGACAAAAAATGAATTATGATTAATTTCAATTATTAAGCTATTTATTTATAGAAAAATATCCGATCATATTCTTTTATCGATATAAAACTCTAATAGTATTCAAGATCTATATTCAATCATCTTCATTAAATTAATTAAATATAAAAATTTGTGTATGTGTGATTTTATTCATTAATTTTTTAATGAAATGTGATCCAATAAGGTGTATTAAAAATATAATTTTTACAAATTGATAATTTTTCACTCAATATAAATAAATATAGTTATATAGTATAACGTTACTCAACGTTGTATCAAGACACCGTTTCATATTTTTTAATTTTTTTAAAGAAAATTTATATCATGAATAAATTAAATTATTGAGTAATAAATTTATAAAAATAAATTGATAACTTTGACCAAATGTAAAATATTAAATGGATTCTACATTCGTTTTATGAAGATCTTAATAAAATTTATTACATATTAATATTTGTGTACTTGATATAATTATTTAAGTTTTGGATGAAATGAGACCCAAAAACTTGTTTTGAAATATGATTATATACTATAAAATTTTCTCATGTGACTTCTTCGAGTAACTCTTCAAATTATTTATATTCATAATAATAATGTTTATCTAAATAAATTAGTTAATTTAAAAAAACTTACAAAAAGATGCAAAATAGGATTATGTATTTGTAATAAACAATATATTGATATCTACACACTTGTGCATAGATGCAGTTAGGATATATTACATAAATTTGTATTTTTGTACTTAAAAGATCTAGTCCTAAAATTATTAATTTTCTTGTATTACAAATAAATGTACTTTGAAGAAAGTCAAAATTCAATTATAATAATTTAATTTAATTTTTAATAATTTAATAAACAAAAAAGGTTTAATAAGGATGAGATTACAATAATATATGAAGGATATTTAAATTAAGTTTGACAATTAGTACTTTATTACTTGAATTTATGTATCGAGCATTATTGAAAAATAAATAATACTTTCATTATTATATTCTTTTTGTTAGCACCCTAAAATTTTGCTTTGATTTCAAAATGTGAAATGTATTTGTAGTAACATTAATTTAACAATGATTTTTTTAAAGTTAAAATTTATTAAAAAATATATCAGTTGATATGAGCTTATTTAATACATAAACTTATGTGCTAAATATGCACTGTGTTAAATTTAGGATATTTACCAAAAATACTAGTTTCAAATTTTCTATTTGTAAAAATACCATTTCTTTTAATTAATTGCAATTTTACTAAACTAAGTTTCAAAATTACAAAAATACTAGGCCAATTCCCCCTCCCTCCTTCCGAGGCCAACCCCCTCCCCCTCCTTCCCCCCTCCCCCTCCTTCCAGCCCACTGCCGACTCTCCCTCCTTCCAGCCCACTTTGACTTTTTTTTTTATTTTATTTTTAAGACGGGGGCTATTTTGGTGGATTTTGGTTTGCAACTCAATGCAAACACATTCAACTAAATGCAACCAAATGCAACTTTTTTTTAAAAGGTGGGGTGATTTTGGTGGTTTTGGGTTGCAAGGCCCCGCCAGGGGCAATAATCAACTTAATGCAACCATATTCAACCTCTTTTTTTAAAAAAAGGTAGGGTTAATTTTTTTATAAAAAAAATTAGTTTTGCTAAATGGAATCTAATCCTTTACTATATATCCAACGGTGTAAACTATAAATCTCAAGATAAAATTTGCTAACTTGTACTCACTTATTCTATAAATGTGCAGGGAGAATTGGAAGGGCAAGTTTCTGACGGGTTATGGACCCATGTGGTCACGATGACGTACTGACTCGTGCACTTGGGAATAAGGAGCATGGCGGACGCGTTAGAGGGGTTGGAGGAAGAGCAAAAATCAAGGTTGTATTTGGATAAAAAAAAAGCAATAAAAGTGGGGTCGTCTCTATGGATGAAATAGATACAATCAAACAAGAAATTACCACAAAAGTGAGGGAGGAGTGCCAAGAAATGATGAATGTCCAGCTTCAAGGGATATTTGTTCATTTAAAGCAGTTGGGTTTGCCACTTCCAGCTAATTTAGGGAATAAAGAGAAAGGTACACCATCAAATGAATTGGTTCGAAGTAGTTGTCAATCGGTGGACCAGCCAGAAATATTCTAAGATATCAAGGTAGTTTCGCTGCCATCTCTTTTACTATATATAAAATAAACGAATTTTGGGCACACATAATTTACATAGCTAGGAGTATTGTGCATTACTGCTCTTTGTAGCTGCTTATCATAGACTCATTAGATGTACACATAATTTAAAATGGAAATGATGCATAATGTAATAACATGTGCAGATGAAGGGAATCAGTAGTACTAAAAGAAATGTCTCATGTTCTCTCACCTGTTCCTGATCAATATTAGGCCAGTGCCATCACATTCTGTGAGCATAATTAGACCTTTATATCTAGAGCAATCACCAACACAGAATGTTTATATTCATTCACTAACATACCTAAAGGCTTATTGTCACATATTTTGTTGTTTTTTTAGGGCCGTATAATACATGCAATGTAACGCCCCGACTTCCCAATACTGAAAACATACTTTTTATAATAAAATAGACTTTGATACAGGGGAATTTTAAAAAATTTCGACATGAAGTATTCGTAAATCGGACTATCCACATGTATTTCAAACCAAACCAAATTCCAATTATCAATTACAAATGAAACTTAATACACCAACGATTCCCTACAGAGGATCGATTCCAGGTTATGGTATGAAACAAGAATCTAATTAGTACAAATTATTAAAACTTCTATCTCTGCTCTAATACAAATTACTATACCATCTAATTCGTAGCTCAATCCCAATCTGTGCTTACCCGCTCTAGCTCTGAAATCTATCCTGTATAGAATACCTCATCGCTCTCATTCGCAGGGATAAATGTAGTAGATCATCCTTAAACCTAACTGCAAAGGGTTAGGTAAAACAAAGAAAGAGTGAGCCAAAGAACGCTCAGCAAGTGCAAAGTATAGTGAAACAACAATATATCAATATTTCATTGATGAACAATATCAATGATCAATTTAACTCAAGGAACTAATTCAACTTCCATCATAGGATTAACTTTCCATTTTCTTCAAACCATAACTTTCATGAAAACCTTATTTTTCTTAAAACCATTCCATCATTAAAACATATTTTTCATAAAATGCTTTTTAAAATCATTTCGGTTGATTGGAGTTTTTTCACGACTACGGACAATACGGGTGATCAACCACGTAAAGTCCCCAGCCCGGACACTCGGTCCGTCTGGACATAAATTGGGTTCCCAATTAGGCAATACATTGGCCTTTAAAAGGTGCTGGACTGGTCCCACCAGAACTACAGCACAAAAATAAAACATGTTGGACCGACGTTACCCGGCCTCTTACGCTGCTCCAATCTGAAGGAATCCGTGGAAAACATTTTAACGGAATTCCCCCACATCAAATCTTTAAAACATTTCATTTTTAAGTCCTTTATACTCACTAATAACAGATCAACCCAGTATAAGGAATTTAAAAAAAAACATCTTTAATTAATTAAACCATTTTAGGGACCAATATTAAAAGATTAGGGATCAGGGAAGCAATTGATATAATGAATCATAAACGGCAATGCAATAAGATTTAACTAAACATGGTAGGGTTCAGCAAGATAGAATCATATATCAACAAGGAATCATGATAAATTAAATAACGGAACAATTATCAAGATTCTAGAAATGGAACAACAATTACAAAAAAAGCAGGGAATAAAGAAAATTTAAAGCTCAACAGAAGATTTAAGTTACTGCACTGGTTAAATCCACTCATTTCAAAGATTATCAATTGATAAAATTTTCATGGCAAAATCTGAATTTACATAAAAGATTTGAATAATTTAAAAGGAAGATTTAAGAAATTCTCAATTACTCAAATCTCACTCTTGTCAGCTAAGCACTCTTAGGCTTTAGCTGCCAAAACCGGAATGACAATAATAAGTTTGAATAATTAAGAAGATCTCAACTCATTCTCGATTTTAACCATCGCTGAGCAACACATGCCTCAACAACAGTATAAACCTTGAATTAATTTACGCCAATTTGAAGATAAATGTACTTTGAAAAATATTAGTATAGACGAGGAATATTGAAATAAAATAATTTTAAAAGAAATCAACACATGAACGATAGGTGAGGAAAATAAACAGTGACAGAATAATTTGAGAATGAATGCTTGTAAATTAATAGAAGAATAAAGTCACCGGCAATAAAAAAATGAAGAGTTTAGGCACTGGCAAAATGATTTGAAAGAAACATCGTTTAATTGACAAGACAAGTTCACATTATTTGAAAATGAAAATGAACGGTAAAGATGATTACAAGAAAGGAATTGAAAGGACGCATATATAATTAATAGAAACAGTTTCACATCACTTGAACAATAAGTGAGGGATAGTAAACTTGCCTTAATACATGAAGTTTCCAATTTCAACATCTCCATTCTTTACTCATTGTACATCAGTTTCTATTTCTTATCGGCTGGCTTTGTACTCGGTCATTCATTCCTCTTTCCTTATCACTAGTCACCTTCTACATGCACTGGCTTTAAATCGGCCTTTTATTGGTACCTATATCAAAATAAAGTACTTCTTTAGTATGCTTATAAACTTACTGTCTAACTCGTTCTACCCAAACGCACCCTATATCGCTTTACAACTTAACACATTTAGCACATAGTAAATACATTCTTGAAATAATAACCTAAAATCACAAAATCATATAAGCACTTAGCACATAACAATAATTTACTTTTCTGCTAGTTATCACATATATCATGTCTATTTACGAATACTTGATTTCAATTTACTATACTAATTACAAAATAATTCTAATAAATCTGGACAGCACCTCCTTTAAAATAATCTGTCAGAATACAACCGACCCAAACAAGCCGTCAAATAATTCCTTCTATTTAACCTTAACTCAATACAATGTACAACAATTATAACTCATTCCAATGTACACTATCTATAAGCTTCTGGCAATCCATATAGTACTTAATACTACTAATACATAGTTCATGGATCCAGTAACATACAATTCGACTCAAAATTATTTCGAATCCAAATAATCCTTCATAATTATGCCAGAGTCTAGTTATCCATTACTAACCATCAACAATTCCACTTTATTAATCTCTAGAAATCCATAACATTCAAAATAATAATAATAATTTAAATATCACATTACAAGTCCCTCATCAACACATACAACCTAATTTATACAAAATTAAAATTTGCGGATTAATCCACTGAACACCATTGTCCGACAATTATACATAACTGAACACCATTGTCCGACAATTATACATAACTGAGCTACTTATCCTCTAACAACCATTTGAGTATATATATATAGGGTTGAACTCCATAGCAAACACCTTATATAACAAACAATAAAGAACACCTCATATCTAATAGATCCATTGCCCCTGGCGGGGCCACCCAATACAAAAAGTTCTTATTTTTTTATCCTCTATTCATCCATCATCTCAAAAAAAAAATTAAAAATTACTGTTCATGACGATGACGTCATCAGTGACGTCATCATGAACAGTAAAATTTTTATTTTATATTTATTTTATTTTTTTTGCTGGCTTGATAGAGGGTAAAAAAATAACAACTTTTTGTATTGGATGCCCCTGGCGGGGCCAAAGGATCTAATAGATCTAAGGTGTTCTTTGTTGTTTGTTATATAAGAGTGTTCTGTATGGAGCAAAGGCCTATATATATATTATCAACTATCAATCATATAATTCAAAATTTAGTACTTAAAATTCGAAAATATGCATAAAATTCGATACTATGCCAATATAATCCATCTAGCAAGCAATTCAACACATAGGTTCAAGTATATAAACATCATAGGCTGCTGTTTAAATCTATGCCCTTCGAACAACACGGTACCAAGAGGTACCAAGATCTCACATAGCACATGCCCGTCCACCGGCTCACATCTCTTGAACACATACACTGCCTACTACCATCAATCCTTCCCTGCAACCTTACAATCACACATCCATTTTCAAACACAAACTAATACTATGCCGACAATACTCATGTGGTAAACCCGACTACAACATCCCTTTCCCTGCTCCATTTCTCTCCGACACACCCATATACCATATACTCCCCTGCTTCTTCCTCCTTCACCCTCAATCCCCTTTGCTCTGTTCCTGCCCTCGCCCACGCACACAGGCACGCCATAGCATCAACACAGAACAACAACACTACTAAACGAATTCAAGACAGTAAAAGCCCCATATTACGGAACCAAACTCATGGATACAAACACACAACACCTGCACAATTCAAACCCCCATACCATTACCACTCGCACAAGCCCAGAAGTTCACACATCGCAGTTCACATACATACCCACAAACATACGCAAGTTCCCAACAACCCCTTAGCCCAGCAAAGCCAGGGTCAACATCATTGTGTGCAATACTTAAATTCTACAAGAATCACACACACTGTAATTAACCCATACACACACACTTACACACTCTACTTCTTACGCACGCACCCACGCTGTAGCAGTAACGCAGAGACCACACACGCAGTTTGTTACACAAACACCACTGGTACCGGTTTGCAATGGAGGTGAGGAGAGTTTAATTCAAATCAAAAACGTTAGGAACGCCAGAGAACAGTGCTACATGAACTGGGGAAGAAAAGTCTCGAGAGAAATCGAGAGATTCGGGGAGAGTGTGTGTGAGATTGAGAGAGGAATGTGTGAGAAAGAGGGAGAGATTGAGAAGGTTTTAGAACAATCGAGAGACAACCCAACTGCTGGTAACAATTTAGAGAAATTAAGGATTTTAAATGATTTGGGGGAAATGGGTAAGAGCATTTTTGGACAATACATAACTTACATTTTAATAAAACAATTCATTAAAAAACTAAATAATTAGTATATTGAGGTGAGAATAATTTTTATATTTTTAAAATAAAGAGCATAAATCTAGGAACACATACGTACTTTTACAAGTTTTGATCCTATAAATGGAATATAATTCTTAAAATCATTCTAAAATACATAAACATCCAAAATAAATAACCCCATAATTTTAAAAACCAAAAAATTATACAAATACTCCGATGATTTTATAAAAATCTCAGAAGATTAGTACTGCATAATTTAAATAGATTTTTAATCATATAATTTTGAATAAAAATACACGGACACATATTTCACATGCACATCAGCATATAAACATGTAAACATGACGTCGCATACATTTAACCTTAAAAAAAATCACGCCATATAATCCACATCTAGTATTAAATAATAATATTTATAATTACGAATTTTTCTAAGGCGTTATATCCTTCCCCCTTAATAGGATTCTGTCCTCAGAATCAATCTTAAGAAAACGCAATGACGGTATTACTCAAACATTTATTTTTCAATTTCCAAGTCATTTCTTTCATTCTAGAATTCCTTTCAATTCAATTCACATCGATAGGCTCATCATGTTGGCCTTCAAATTCCAACATAACTTAAACCTTTGGTTTACATGCCTCGTTAATTCTAGATACCGATCACTCATACATGACGATCCTTTTCTACCGAAAATCAGACATGACCTATTCGTATAATGGACTATGCCCTGTACATAATGTCTTAAGTACTAATCCAATCATCCATAAACAACTCATTCATATACAATACTAAAATAAAACCTGCCTTGACTTGTATCAAACATATAAACAAAGAATCTGCCTTGACTTGCAGTAAATAGGTAAATAATTAAATCTTTAAAACGAAATATACGTGACTAAAACAATTATTACCACTTCCATGCTCCTACTCATAATTCAGATTGACCCAGATAAAACTTTGAGAAAAACAATATCAAGAAATCCCCCAATCATTATTACTCCCCTTTCAACGTACAATGTTACTCGAGGAGGGAATAACTGAGAAACTTCTATGCACCCTTAATCCCATTGTTTTACCGAGTAACCTTTTCGAAACCAATAATCATTTACCTTGAAACGTATATATCTTATTTACAATGCAAACTATCCCGGGGTCACTACCCCTCAATACCATTTAAAATCAAAATTTCAACCTAATTAAACTCCAACTCTAATATCCCTTAATATCAAAACTCGACTTCCGAACCATTACGTTACATATCTTACAAATCGATAAAATTTAAACTCTACACACGATAACTCCCATATTATCAATAACTCATTTCCTTGAACTATTTCATTCTCTACATTCATCAACTTCACCTTCTGTTTTCGTCAACTCCGCTTGGTACTTCCTACTTTCCTTTAACCATTCATTCGTAATAATCCAGAAATTTGGATCTTCCATCTATAACTTCCCAAATTATTTGAACATTTTCTTGAGCATTGTATGCCCATTTAATCTCTTCTGGTTCATCCTGTTGTACTTACACTTGAGCGGTTTTCGATCTCTTCATTGACTCCTAAAAGCTTTATCCACTTTTAT
Source organism: Kitagawia praeruptora (assembly GCA_037693485.1). Taxonomy (NCBI): domain Eukaryota; kingdom Viridiplantae; phylum Streptophyta; class Magnoliopsida; order Apiales; family Apiaceae; genus Kitagawia; species Kitagawia praeruptora. The sequence continues at coordinate 121,651,198 of CM075352.1, forward strand.
CCATTCGTTTCTTGATTTATAGTCTTTTTCACTGTTATAGCTATCTTGGTAAAATCTTTGGCAATCTAATAAAATTCCTGGCTGATCCCTCAAAACTTTTGATCTCTGCTGGCATCTTCGGCCTTTCCCGATTCATTACTGTTTCCTCTTCTCGTAGTTCACTTTGATTCTTTCGTCATATCCTGAAGATTATAATTCTTTCAATTCCAAAGCTCATACTTAAAAATCTTATGCATGTTCTTCTTATATCCTCAAATATCTTACTATGTCTTCCGATCTTAAATCCTCGAAACTGATTACATTCTTGGTTGTAATTAATTAATCAACTTTATATCTATGCCTGGTGATAATCTAGTTAATTCATCAAGTCACATATTCGAGAAATCTTGTGTAAGAACCCAAATTTTCGGTAGAATTAAAACTTTTATTATGTAATAATATAGGAGTGAATAGTGGTTATGACTGCGATGTAACGAATGCCTATTGAATGAATGAGATGGATTCAGATTCAAATATTTTTAGGTCATGAAGAATGCTTCTGGTTGACAGCATAGATAAGAATGATCTATCTCCTAGGGATATAAGATATATTATTCCAAGAAAGATTATTCTCGTGTCATCCAAATCAATATCTGTTATTAGTACAGTGGTTCCGTAAAAGGGTTAAGGAACGCCCGAAAGAGGACCAGGGCATTTTTAATAAATATAAGGAATAAAAGAAATAATAAAGTGTGAATAGTGATTTTGTTGGAGATGGGAATATTATTGGACGACGCTATATAGAAGTATTCAGAACGGATTTCTGAGTTCGTATTCATGATCCAGGAGGAAATTAAGTGTATGTAAAAGCTGTCGGATTCAGAAAAATAGCACTTTTATTTTCTCCGAGAATTCCCTGGACACTTCAAGACTTAAGGAATTATTAAAGGGATTTAAGGAAATTAAATTCGAGAAGTATTAAGAAAGATGGAGAATGCTATTATAAATATTAAGAAGGTTTTCGGTAAAACCCTAACTAGAAACGAATGAGTTATTCCCTCGAGCGATCAACGAATTAAGCAATAACCGGACAAAAGAGCAAGCAGAGGATCAAGGTGCATGCATGTGCAAGAGGATAAGACCAAGTAATTAAGTAGTTACAAGAGTAACTAGCAAGATTAGAAAAACAAACCAAGTACTTAGCTTCATTTCATCATCCAACCATTAAACACTAACACATGTCCACTTGATTACCTCATGCATGACCAAATCACTTTAATAAAGTGGCTTTAGGCTAGATATTATCTAAACACACCACAATAATGCAAGATTGGATCAAGAGAAGCAAAACAAATCCATCTCTCCATCTTTCTACAAACTGCCCAGCAGGAGCATCATGGAAAGAAAAATTCACATCTCCATTTCTAACCATGATAAAATCACCAAACTTTAACCCAAGCCTCTACACTCCATGGTCAATATTCGCTCAAAGTTTCATGGTAATCCAAGTAGTCTAGCCTAGTCAAATCCCCTCCCCAATTTGAAGCAACCAACCTGTCCAGATTCTGGACAGTTTCTGTAGCGATTTTCAAACAGCCATATCTCCTTCCTTATCCAATGAAATTTTGTTTTCTTTAGCTTTTTGGAAAGATGTTAAGATTCTCTACAACTCTCCTTTACAAATCTCATTCAGAAAAACATGGTAAGGCCCCCATTTTTGCAGTTCTTTGAACGGATGTATAGTAACCTTCAAGATCTAACTTTGCTTTCTTGGTTTCTTTTGGATGATCTAAGCTATTATAAAGCCACACGAGGACTATACAAGGCTTATTAAGTTGTTTTATACACCAAGGAAGGTAATCACCTCTTGAAACCCTAGGCCTTATTTTAAGATCTTGCATGTTCTTGATGATTTTTAGCATAGTCATGATATTAGTATGATTACAAGCATGATTATGGAGTTTGTTAGTGGATCTAAGTATGATTATGTTATGATGGTCAAGTAGATGATTTTGGACAGTTGGGGGATGAATAATATATGTATAAGTTGTATGGATGCCCGGTGTGGCTTGTGATTGATGTTGTGAATTTTAGAACGTTCGATTTATAGCCGTCGTAATGCCCGATTTTCGTTAAACCTTGAAAACCGTGAATCACAGTAGGCTTAACTCACTACATAGCTTAGTAATCTGCCTTGTTAAGATAGATTATGTTATAAGCTTCATTTTGATATAAAGTTCGTATGAAATGGACTTACGGTTTAGGAGTTATGATTAAATTCGTAAAAGTGGTTCGAAACCGTACACGGAAGTTCGTAACTGAAATTGGATTCCCTTAACACTACGAAATCAGTGGCGAATCTTGATAATTAAATAATACAGGTAAAAAGGAAGGTGTGGGAGAAAACCACACATCGAATAGATCGTTTTACGATTTTATAAAAATGTTCGAATCAAGGTTAAACGCGAACGAACCCCTAAAAGCATACTTAGTTATGACTTTGGTAAACGACTTAGAAAACGGGCGATAAAACTCGTAGCACAACCTTGATTCGTAAATGATCGATCTTAAAACTTATATGACTTAAGTATGTATCAAGTGTGGGTATGATGACATGGCATAATAGCGAACATATGTCGAACCGCATCGGTGATAAAAAGAGTTACACTAAGAGGTGTATAGCGAGATAATTCGAAAATGTGTTTCGACTTAAGTGAAGTTTATATTTAACCTTATAAAGTGTTAATTGATTAATTCTGAATACCTTGGCTATTTATAGATCACCAGGCTGACCCGGGACACGCTACCACTACCCCTACTCGCACTCGATTCCCAGGCAAGTTCAAATCCTTCTTTAAGGCTGTTGTTGTGAATATATATATGGTTTCTGTTATAGTACATATGCCATAGCATGCATGCCTACTTTCAAAGTCATATTGATATACTTGTTCCCTGAATTATTGTTGGCTTATAAGCTAGATAGTTATTATATCAGTTATAAGCCGGAAATTACTAAGACCCTTAAGCGAAGGGCAGTTGAATCTCATTCTTTGATTATAGACCGGGAGTCGTTATTTCTTGATATATTGATATTATTTTCAGGGGAAATATTTAAATAAATATTTTCCATTTATTATCTGGTAAATATTATTCGGAATATTCCTTGGAGATTATGTGATAAATATTATTCGGAATATTCAGCCGATATTTATTTATTCGATGAATACTATCTTTAATATTCATCTAAGGTCGATTTAATATTCGAATATTATTTCGAACCCTCATTTAAGTTATTTACTTAAAGAATATTCATTCTTAATTACTCAATAGATATTATTTTGAATATTCATTCGGGTTTATTTATTTAATGAACATTATGTTAATAATCATTCAAGCCTTATTTATTTAAATGAATATTATTTCGAATATTCATTCAATCTCTATTTATTTCATAAATATTAGTTGAGCATTGATTCGAACTCCAGTTACTCGATAAATATTATTTTAAATATTCCCTTGGGACGATGAACCTTATCTTCGACGTTCATTTAAAGTCGATTCAATTATTGAACCTTATTTCAAATATTCATTTGATAATCATTTCTTCTATAAACACTATTAATTGAATACTCATTGTTTATTCAATGAATATTGTCTCGAATATTCAATCGATAATTATTTCATCAATAAGTATCATCTTTAAGTTAAATATTCATTATTGATTCAATGAATATTATTTCAAATATCCACTTGACGATTATTTCATCAATAAATATTATGATCAGTTTGAATATTCATTATTCGTTCAATGAATATTATTCTAAATATTTATTCAAAGATTATTCCGAGAAACCCTTTTCCAATATCTGTGACTTAATAAATATTCTTGGAATATTTATAACTCGTTTCAAAAATGATTTATTTAATTCACATAGTATGATAGACCTTCGAACATTATATAAATTATTTTATAGTCTTATTATTATTGTTATATTATCAAGGAAGGTTCTCAAACTCTATTATTCGTTCAATCCTGTCTCACAAATAATAAGGGAACCTTACTTGAGAAATGTTATTTATCTCGTGACTGCCCGGTCATAAATTATTTGTTTCACTCACAACTTGGTTGCTATTATTCATGGAATTGTGTATACCCACTCATTATTCGAGGGGTAGGAATGTTGGAACAAGTTGGTATCCATTAACAAGCAGCAGCTTGGGAAATATTGGTGAATTTTCCTTTCCAATTAGATACGACTACTTTGTGGAGTCTCATCAACAAGTATTATACTTGGGGAAAGGGAGACGAACTTTACGTTTCAAAGTTATGGATGTGAAATGAACTAGGAGATGCGTAAGTGACCAAGTGGCGCCGGTCCAGCAAATGGCCCAACCGTTGGCCGAGGGGGTTCCAGAGGGCGGTAGACAAGTAAATCCGTCGGTGCTTCCTTCTACATGTAGTAAACAAGAGGTGGGGAGCATAACATGCGACTGATCATCGTGTAAATGCTATGTCTCCTGGCGCGTCAAACTCCAGTATTAGTTCATCACTCAATGTTGGAAATTTTCTGCAACATCATCATAGTTGGCAGAGTTGAAAAGTATTTCAAACTGGAATTACAATATCTTTCTTGCAAATTCTTATTTTTATGAACATGATGCTATCTTGCTTATTTTGGCATAGCATATGCTTCCACGAAATATATACCTGTTGAGTTACCTTGTAACTTCATCCTTTATATTAAATTGGCACTATTTTCGCTAATGCATGGCATATGATTTCAAAACATATCTTTGAACTGTCATATATATTACTGCACAGTTATATATTGTTGGTGGGCTATTGCTCACCCTTTCTTTATTTATCTATATCACAACAACAGCTAGACCAGATGACCGCGCAAGGCGCACTCAGCGTAAGCAGGTGTTAGCCGTCAGAGGATTAACCGCTTAGATCATAGCTACCATTGCTGAGGATGCAGCTTCTGGTAGGCTAGTTGTTAGCACTTGTACATCAAATGTATTTATAATATGGCTCATACCAATGGATGGCAAAGAGTATGTAATGGTAAAATTGTAATTCTTTGGGTTGTAAGAACTCAAACTTATGATTAATAATATTGATGGTTACTCTGATTTCATCTCTGGGACTATAACGGGTGTGTTTTATGCTGTTGTTTTGGGTCACAAGGTTGTAATTTAAATTATGTTGGTTTTATGGATGGATATTGAGACCGTAACGACCAGATCCCTGACCCTAGATCTGGGGGTGTTACATCTTGACCACTGAAATATGCTTCACTTTAATTATCTCCTTATTGATATCTCCCACATGTATAAAATAACCTTAAAATCTTATTATAACAACCTCTTAGTTTGCGTAACCATTAAAATTTCTTTATCCACTTTCGGCCTTGAAAGACAACTTACATATCTCTTGAAAATCATAATTTCACCTTCTTATCCTCACACCTTGCTTGTACATTATAGTTAACTATACAATCCAATCCTAACTCACACTCAGCTCCTTTACTACCATTACATTCATATTCTTCATATAGTCATTCATAATCATATTGAACTTCTAGTTTCTAATTCTGTCACTTCTTACCATACTGTTCTTTCTACTTACAATTACAGTTTTTCATATTAATCTTAATATAATTAAAGTAGGCTTCCTCTCAAGATTTTACCTTCTAATAAGGGTGGTCCTGCTAGTCTCAGTAATTCATATCCTGTGGGTGGCTATCTTGCCTCGTTATCCTAATTTTCAACCTCTTCTAGATCCTACATTCCTTTCTAGCCAAATCTCACATCCTCTATTAACACCATTCTTGAAAATTTCCTGGTTCCACTACTAGAAAAACCACCTACAACATCGGTTTTTGACCGATGTTAAAAGTGTTTCAGAACCGATGTCTTTGTCGGTGTAGATAAAGGGGGGGTCTTTAACATCGGTTCCTGACCGATGTCAAAGATGTCTATAGACATCGGTTCCCGAGAAGAAACTGATGTCTTTCCTACTATTTAACATCGGTTTTAATAGGAGAACTGATGTTTAATACCAGCTTAGACGTCAATTCAATAACTAAACGATGTTTAATACAACCTTTAACATCAGTTTTTGTTACAAAACCGATGTTTAATACTTGTATATGTATCACTGTAGCATCGATTTATTACTCAATGCTCGATAAATAATATACCAAAACCAGATAAATTATATACAAAAATAAAAAAACCGATATACCAAAAACAAATGTGCATTCAATCGGTCAACTACATTATCCAATTCATCAAATATCAAAACTAATTACATAATCCAAACCATCCAATATAAAACTACATTGATATAATATCTAAAATGAATAACATCTTCAAAGGGGTCATCATCTTTATTCTGTTCACTGGTGCTCACACCAATGCTTGGAACATCTCCAAATAGATCATCAACAATAGGAGTGACATGTGTAGTCAGAGCTTCACTGCTTTGATGCATTAGTGGACCATCTGAATCACCAGTATCTATTAAATCTGGCATCTGAAAGGCAGTTGCGTTAGCCGTCACTCGTTTTTCTGAATGACCGACTGTATTACCAGTTTGTTCTCCATCTAGAACACCTAAGACCTGTGCAAGAACAATTGTCTACATAAGAATGGCGCTCTTGATGATAATTATGTTTCAAAGTATATGTTTAATCAACGGGAAGACAAAGCCTAGAAATCTCTGCGTGCAACCTTGCTAATAGCAGACTAAAAAGGATCTTCAACACTCTCTGCAGTGTTGTCAAAATACCTGCAAGGCACAACTAGAGAAGCACTCAGCATACTCTTGGCAAGTGTCTTGAGATAATAGACAACGGACAAACTCATCTATTCTAATAAATTTCTTTAAAAAAATCTCCGAGTATCTGTTAGACAAAGGTTATCATGTAAGCCAAGAATTTGTGCTTTCTCAACGCATTTGTGTCTATAGAATTAGCAATAACAGATTCACTTATATTCAAAACTACAACAAGACAAAACCATGTACTCCAGATAGAACACAGATATGTAGACATCAGGAATCCGACATCAGAAAAAAGAAAAAGTGATGAACATATTGGAAGTTAGGGAAGAGAATATGCTACCCAGGGCACTCCTCACATGACAAGTATCTAGTCATCCAACAAACTCATAGTCAATTATATATCAATCGAACGCATTGAACAAGCTCATGCCATAAATTAAGAAAACTGTTACCTTGAACGTCCGAGAACAACACTATTCTCAGAGGATTTATTTGTTCCAGTACCGCTCTTACTCTTCTTGGAAACCTGAACCTTAATAATGTTAGCATAATTTCAAGGGAATATTTCTGGTAAAAGTTTTGTTTACTTAACAGGTACACAAAGCCTACAAAACAAGTTTTTCAACCATTAGTCCGTTATATCATTTTACCCAAATTAGAACAAGTAAGTAGGCAACCATTATCTATGGACATCTACAAAACAATAGTTAAAACTTAAATAAATCATTAAGACCAATTTGCTGGCTCTTTTGCCCTTCTAGGTGATAACTAATAAAATTACTTTTTTTGGATCAACTTACATTCGCTATCACAATTACTAATCCTTACCTGATATATAACAGAGAAACAAGGAGAATAAAAGTATAAACCAGGCGCACCTTGTTTGCTTTTTCCCTCAAAGAAGCCTGGGGTGATTCACAACATTTCACCACGACCTCCTTGTTGTCACTGAAATAAGATGCAACAACAGAAAAATTTTCATCCTCTTTTTTCCTCAATTAGATGCATAAAGTACACATACAGCTCTCACACGAACCTGAAACACGAACCTGTAACATGTTATCAGTACTGAAATATTATGTCACATATTAAATAACAATTGATATATACACACATATACACAGATATTTCTTTAAGGACTTTCATCAAACACTTAACAGAATTACTCAACCCTTACTTAAAACCCATCAAATACCCAAAAACAAAACCTGGGCATCCTTATTTACATAACCAACAACATCAAAACATAAAAAAATCAAAGATTTAACTGCCCCAAAAAATGAATTCAAGAACAATAAAACATATAATATTTTGAATCTATGAGGAGATGGTGTAAATTAGGATTTCAGATTGTTGGAGAGAGAGAGAGAGAGAGAGAGAGAGAGAGAGAGACGTGAGAAGGAGATGGTGAGAGATGGAAATATTTCCAACCCAATCGAACAATTTCCAACCCAATCAAAATAGTAAAGCTTAATTAGGGTTCATGCTTCTGATTTGTAAGTTAGGGTTTGATAGATGAGAGAGTGTTTGGGTAAATTAGGGTTTAAGATGTGAGAGAGATGAGACAGTCGAGAGAGATGAGACAGAGATGAGAGAGTTGCTTTGTGAAAGAAGGGGGAAACACGGGGGGGGGGGGACTATTTTGTTTAAGGGGGAAAATAAATTTTTTTGTTTAAAGGGGGAAAATTTTGGATAATAATAGGAAAATTGATATACGCATGTTTTTTAATTTTTTTTTAAATGGATAAAAGACAACAGCTATTTTATAAAGCGATGTCTAAAATATACTTTAACATCGCTAAAAAACTTTCTGATGATAAAAATACTTTTAACATCAGTGACATTTTCAACTGATGTTAAATGTATGATGTTATAGCTACCTTTTCTAGTAGTGTTCTCTGTCTTCCTTTTCTTACCATCTCATTCCATCTGCGTAAACTCACTCTTATTCTTAATTTTATAGATCCTCTGACTATACTCACATAAGTTTTAAATTCCACACAACCACTTTGCTTCCTTAATCAAAGCTTCAATTCTTGCTAAAATTCCTTAAAAATGAATCGTCCTACTCTACCTTCTCTTGCTCAAGTTATCTCGTTCCAGTTCTAAAACTTTTGTATCTTACAATTAGTGTCTAAACATCTAAAATCTCGTACTATTTCATCTACTACATCCACAATGAAATATGTAATAAACAAAGCTTCATCAAAAGTCTTTGCTCAACCTAACTATCACATACCAACTATATCCATTATTATTTGATTTTCGACCTTAATAAAATTAGTAATCCCGTGTCCTTGTTATATGCTCCTTGTCCATATTTAGTCCTCCATTTTATCGAATCTTGTTTGTATTTTGCCAATCCTCTACGTAATCTAACTTAATATTCAATCTCTGCTTTACCCTCAATTCTCAAACCTGCTCATCCAAATTTTCATTCGACGTAAATGTAGCTTACACCACTCAAGATTTTATCATCTCCATCTTTACTGCTCTCAATCATTGATAACTTTAGAAATCACAAGGGTTTATAACAAAAGAGATCAATAGAATAGAAAGGTATTAAAATGTATGAGTACAAGATGAGTTTTGTTTGATAAATTTTTTATAAAAGAATTTAACTGAGAGATCAATATGATCATTGAACTAATTTCAGGTTGCATTTGTCACTTAGGTCAACCGCCATAGTACAAGAAGGGGGCCAACCTTCTGTACTTTCATGACAAACACAATCAATGGCGTCCCACCGGACTTTTATCACATAGATATATTAGGAATAATTCATGAGTTGTGATGTTAAGAATAGAATTTTACTTATACTTCTTGTATATCCTGATCTTATAAAGGATTTAGCACTTTGTATAGGAAATATGTGTTAGACAGTTATCTGTAAAGTTTAGTCAGGAATGAACAGTGCATCGAGTACTACATGTCAGGAACTGAGATCGAATCCTGATACGTCAAGTCAAATACTGATCAAGTACTAATAGGATGGTTAGATCCTGATGTAAGATGAAATCCTGATATCAGTCGTGTTACTGATGATGTCATTATGGATGCTACAGAAACTGGCAAGTGCTATAAAACAGGATCTTTGTTTGAGGAACAAGCAAGAAGATATTATGAAGGGAAGAATTTTCTATTGATGGAAACTATCAACTGGACGGCAGAACATTGTCATGTATAGATTATCTTTCTGTTATTAGTTGATAGGTAGCATTATAAATACTCTCTCAATGTCATTGTAAAAATAGTTCGTTCGTGAGGTTTGTAATCGTAAGGATACGAGAGTGCAAACAGAGAGATTTGTATTGTCAGCAGCTGCTAAAGGTATTTGTACACCTTTGGTAGAGTTTGTATGTGATCTTATTAATACAAACAGAGTTTGATTCATTCGTTTATTCTTGTTCATATAACCAAGCAAAAATCAGACACGATTATATAACTTGTATTCAACCCCCCCTTCTACAAGTTATTCGAGTTAACAATTGGTATCAGAGCAGGTTGATTTCGAATAATCAAAAAGATCTGCAATCATGTCTGGTTACAAGGATGGGAATACTAAGATTCTTATGCTCAAGAGAAACGAATATACTCTATGGGAAAGATGTTGCATCATCTGGAAGCAACAGATCCTGATTATCTTGACAGAATCAGAGATGGACCTTTTATCCCAACGAAGGTTGTTGGACAAGCAACTGTTGATGGTCAAGTTGTTCCAGAACAAACAGCAGATAAGCCAAAATCTGAGTGGTCAGATAAGGATAAAGAGAATGTTCTTAAAGATGCTAAAGTGAGAAACATATTATTCAACAGTCTTGATTCTGTTCTCACTAACTATGTTCTCTCTTGTAAAACTGCTAAGGATATATGGGACAATCTTAAGGTTCACTGTGAAGAAACTAAGCATGTCAGGAAGAATATGAGGACATTACTTATACAACAGTATGAGTACTTTGAATCCAAGTCTGGTGAGTCACTTACTGATACCTTTGATAGGTTTACAAAACTCATCAATGAGATGGCCATGCATGGTAAATATTATGACTTGGAGGATATGAATACAAAGTTCATGAAAGCTTTGTCTGATTTCTACAATGAGAAGATATCTGCGATTAAGGAAGCTAATGATCTGGATGAAATATCATTAGAGGCAGTATATGGAAAACTTAGAGCTTAAGAACTTGACAAGCAACAGAAGAAGAGCAGGAGTGAAGGAAAGATGAAGACTGTTGCACTTACTGCTCAATCTGAATTAAAGAAGCTTTCGGAAGAACAGCATGAAGAGATTGCTGTAAAGAACTCAAGGAAGAAGAAAAGCAAAGAAAGTTCTGAGTCAGAGAATACTGATATGGACTCTGACAACAATGATTCTGAATCTGAGATGCAGGAACTCTTTGCTATGTTTGCTAAAGCTTTCAAGAAAGGAAGATTCAACAGGAGAAGATTTAGCAAAGGACCTTTTCAAAAGAAGGAGGAGAAGAAGAGTGACAAAGGCAAAGGTACAATTGTCAAGCTTGATAAGGCCAAGATCAAGTGCTTTAATTGCAGCGAGCTTGGACACTTTGCTAGTGAGTGTAAGAAGCCTAGGAATTCAGGAAAGGGTAATGCACTTATGGTCACACAGAAGGATTGGGCTGATTCTAGTGTTCTGAAGATGAATTGGATTATGACAACATTGCACTGATGGCAAATGTTTTAGACAAACCTGGATCTCCAAAGAAAACTTCTCCATCCTCTGTTAAGGTATCACTTCACTCCCTTGATTCATTTGATAACTTAAATTCTGATGAAATTAGATCTATCCATGCTGAGTTTAAGAATCTTATGACTAATTTTAGAATTCTTACTTGTGAAAAAGACGAACTTAAGGTTAAGAATGATAAATTAGTTGATAGAAATAATTTTCTTGAATCTGAGTTAATTCAGATGGAAAAATACAAGTTAAGTTCTGATAAAGCTAAGCATGATTATGGTGTTATTCTTGAGGCTTATGACTATGTTAGAAAAGAACTAGAGAAAGAGAGAGATGTGATTAAGACCATTAACATTTCTGGTAAAAAGACACAAGAAATCATCGAAAGTGGAATTCGTGGTAAAGTTAATGGTTTAGGTTTTGATAAGGCTAGACAAGAAGAAAAAGTAGCTATTGTCATTGATGATAGTAAAGTAGAAGCTAGCACATCTAAATCTGAAGGTAAGAAAATTGTTTCTGAACCTAATCATGTTAAATTTGTTGATTCAAAAGGTATCCCTGTTGTACACAAAAGGATTAACAATAGTAATTCAGATAAGAAAGTGTTAGAGAAACCTAAGAATGTAAACATAGGGTTTCTGTCTAAGTCTCAGTTGAAACAGAGATTAGATGGTCTTTCAGAGTCTAGCAAGATCAAAAGAAATAGGAATGGAAAAGAAGGTATTAACAAAGAGAATAATTACAAGAATGTACCTGATGCACCTAGGAAAAAATGCTATAAGTGTGGAAATCATAATCATTTGGCCCTAGACTGCAATCAAAAACCTTCTTGGAAAACTGAGTCCAGATTCCCCAAGACTCAGAAAATTCAATACCAACCACAAAAAGCTTGTTATCATTGTGGTAGTTTACTTCATTCCATTTACATGTGTAGAGAATATCATGAACTGTATTATGACTATTATTCTCTGAAATCTGAAACTCCTAGTCACAAACAGTTTGTGAAATCAGAGTCTAAAGTTGACTCTACAACAGGTAAAGTAAAGACAAAATTCTCAAAGCCTGTTGTTTCAAAATCTAGTAAGAAAGGATCCAATCAAAGTTGGGTCCTAAAAAATTCTAACTAGTTACTTTTTGTTTGCAGGGCACAGGAAAGAAGCATTCAATTATCTTGGACAGTGGATGCTCTGGACATATGATTGGAAAGAAGTCCCTGCTTACAAAGTTTGAGAGGAAAGCTGGCCCAGTAATATCTTTTGGAGATGGCAATAAAGGAGAAACTCTGGGATATGGCTCAATTGTTTTGGGGAATGTCATCATAGAAAATGTAGCATTGGTTGAAGGCTTGAAACATACTCTTTTAAGCATAAGTCAACTGGGTGATAAAGGTTACAAATCAATCTTTGACAGAGAAGGATGCAAAATCTTGAATATGCAGAATGGAGACATTGTTCTAACTGGTCAAAGACATGGTAACATATATGAAGCCAACTTAAGTAATTCATCTAAAGGAATTGTTAGATGTCTCTACAGCAAAGCAATAAACGATGAAAGTTGGAATTGGACAGTGGATGCTCTGGACATATGATTGGAAAGAAGTCCCTGCTTACAAAGTTTGAGAGGAAAGCTGGCCCAGTAATATCTTTTGGAGATGGCAATAAAGGAGAAACTCTGGGAAATGGCTAAATTGTTTTGGGGAATGTCATCATAGAAAATGTAGCATTGGTTGAAGGCTTGAAACATACTCTTTTAAGCATAAGTCAACTGGGTGATAAAGGTTACAAATCAATCTTTGACAGAGAAGGATGCAAAATCTTGAATATGCAGAATGGAGACATTGTTCTAACTGGTCAAAGATATGGTAACATATATGAAGCCAGCTTAAGTAATTCATCTAAAAGAATTGTTAGATGTCTCTACAGCAAAGCAACAAACGATGAAAGCTGGAATTGGCACAAGAAACTCTCACATCTCAACTTCAAGAAGCTTAATCAACTTGTTAAGCACAATTTGGTCAGAGGCCTACCTCAGGCAAATTATGTGCAAGATGGACTTTGTGATTCATGTCAGCTTGGAAAGCAAAGGAGAACCACTTTCAAGAGCAAGACTGAAAATTCAATTACTGAACCATTTCACATGCTACGTCTTGATCTGTTTGGTCCAATAAAAATTATGTCTATCAGCAAGAAAAGATTTGCTCTAGTGATAGTGGATGATTTCACAAGGTTCACATGGGTGTTCTTTCTACACAAGAAGGATGAAGCTCCTCAGCAAATCATTGAACTTGTCAAGAATATTCAGAATAACTCTGAGTACAAAGTCAAAGTACTTAGGAGTGACAATGGTACAGAATTCAAGAATTCTATAATGGAGGAGTATTGTGTAGACAATGGAATCACTCAACAGTTTTCTGCACCTGGTACACCTCAGCAGAATGGTGTAGTGGAAAGAAAGAACAGGACTCTCATAGAGGCAGCAAGAACCATGCTTGCAAATGCAAAACTTCCAACCTACTTTTGGGCAGAAGCTATTAACACTGCATGTTTCACTCAAAACTGTACCTTGGTAAATAGTCATGAAAAAACTCCCTATGAGATGATCAAAGGAAAGAAACCAAGTGTGAAATACTTTCACATCTTTGGATGCAAATGCTATGTCCTAAAAGTTCATCCAGAACAACTTGAAAAATTTGAATCCAAATCGGATGAAGCAATTTTTCTAGGATATTCAGCATCTAAGGCCTTCAAAGTTTATAATCTCAGAACTCACATTGTTATGGAATCAATTCATGTTGCATTTGATGATAAGAAATTTGATATTCTGCAAACTGATGAAAGCCATGACAAATTGGAATTTGAAAATCTGAAGAATTCTGAGATACTCTCCAGTGATGATGAAGGTTCTCTAGAAGGAATTTGTTAGGTCGAATACACAATATGTAATCAAGTATTGTATGAGTAATTAACAAGAACACAAGTTTTAACACTTAAAAACTGTTTGGAATTAATAATTCCTCTCTCAATGATGTAAAATATCAAAGAGAGCTTCTTAGGTTACAATCAATGATATTCTCTATGTTCGATACCCTTCTAGGGTTAACCTAACTGTATTTATAAAACATACAGCTTCGTACAATCAGCAATTGATTCTCCTATAATCAAGCTATACAATTGATATCAATCACGATTGCTACACGTCTTCTAAGTCAACTCAAATTCTTTGATAGCTATCCAATCTTCAAAGATATTGCTTCCATATTTATCTTGTATCAATCTTCAAACACTGTTGACTCTCAGATGCTTCCGCTACAGAGTTTAACAACCTCTGTTGCGCTTCCAGTCAGTGTTTAACTAAACTCTGACAGCTTCCAGTTAAACTCTGTTTTGTTACTTTAGCTTCCAAACACTGTTCTCATCAATCATTTCTAACAATCTCCCCCAACTTGTTCATTAGCAAGAATGTACAAGTTTACAGTAAATGATGATGTCAAAACAAATACAAAGTCTACAGTGTTTAACATACAAACAGAGTTTAAGCTATTACTTAACAATTTCTACAGAAAATAAGAAAATTCTTACAGACTTCAATTTCTAATCTCTTGAAGATCTGGCATTGTTCTGAGATAGTCTATAAGCAATCTTCTTTCAGCATTTTCAAGCTCTATCTGCATGGCTTCCTTGATTTCTCTCAACTGAGGATCATTCTCATCAGTTTGATAGATAGCAGCTTTGAGATCGTAGATTTTGTTTCTTCTCATTTCATTTCCCAACCTGATATATTTCACTTCCTCAGACTTCACATTAAAATCCAGAACAGTAATTCCAAGATCAGTCTTCAGCTTTGTAGTCCCCTTCACCATTTCTATCAGATTGCCATTCCAATCTCTGTACTTAGGAACATACTTGCTGTTGAATTTCATTTTTCTTCTTGCAAGATTTTGAATCATCTTTTGTCTGAGCACATTTGCAACTGACTGAGCTCTTTGATTTCTTACTCTGAAATGATACAGAACATATTCAAGTTCTTCCCAGTATTTTAATTCAATATCTTTCTCAGCAACCTTAAACACTGTTCCATCAGCCATGAAATATAGCAGGAAATCCTTCTCTAAACTCTTCTGATATACAAGCTGTACTGACTCTAGTCTATCTAAACTCTCTTGAGTGACACCACGACCTGGAACAGCTAGTGAAGAAGGATCTCTGGGACCAACATATTGTCTTTTGTCTCTATGTGAGCCTATACCTTCTTTGTTGTATCCAATTTTACCAGATAAGGCTCTACCATCAGTGAAATCCATTGAAACTATAGATGCTAGGTTTGGATCTTCAAGAACTCCTTTTCCAAACTTTAATTTCAACTCAGAAGACAATAGTGGTGTGGTCACAACTTGTGTAGCAACAAAGGTTGTGTCTTCATGCTTCTGTACAACATGTGTATCAACAGAGGTTGTAATAACATTCTTCAGCTTTTGCTTAGCTTCTGCATCTGTTGGTTTTCTGGACACTTGCATCCTTTGATCAGTACCAACTTGTTCTTTGATTTGAATGCCTTTAAGAACAGGCTTGGCAGATTTAACAACTTTCACACTCTTCTTCAACTTATCAGACTTTAAAGCTTTTAAATGCTTTTCTTGCAGACTCTTTTCTTCAGATTTAGCATCTTCTAGAGTAACTCCTTCTGCATTCTCTTCCATGAAAATCTTAACAGCTAACTCCTCATCAGTCTTTGGATCAGATATAAATTCCAAACTCTTGGTTTTTGAAGTACCTTGAGTTTCAGTGTTTATTCCAACAGACTGTGACTTAAGAGATTTGCCAAATCTCAGAGTTTGCCTTAATTCAGAGTTTAAGCCTTTATTCTTGTCACTTGCTCCTCCATCTCCAGCATCATTCTGTTTGATTAGAGTTTGAGAAATTTTGCATTTTGACTTAGCAACTCTCTCCCCCTTTTTGACATCATCAGGAATGAGTATAGATGTAATAAGCTCCAAGGAGGTAGCAATTGAATCAACCTTATCAAACAAGGCAGCCTGATTCTCTTCAACTTTTCCTAACCTGGCAAAGAGAGTATCTTGGACTTTAGAAAGCTGTGCAGCTTTGATTTTTGACTCTCTTTCCATTTTCATTTCTCTAGTTTGTATCTCAGTCTTTAAAGAAGCAATTTGTTGTTGTGTGTCAGCAAAACTTCCATCCAGAGTTTTGACTTGTACCATAGTTGCCTTTAAGCATGATAAAATCTCTGGATTTGAAATCTGTTTAGCAGTTTGCTTAATGAAATTAGCTGCTCTCCCTTTTGGAAAAATACAGTCTTCTTTATACCAGTTAGCAGCAAATTTAGCAAGGTGCTCTTCTTCAATTGCATGAGATGGACAAGGCTGATCAAAAGATGTATGTTTGTTATCAGTCTTTACTGGTGCACTCAGAGAAGAATAGAAGTTTGCACTATTTTCAGCTTCATCTTCAACACTTGCATCATCAGCTTGAGCATCTTTTAAAGAATCACTGTGCTGAGCATTGTCAGCCACAGTTTCTACAACAACTTCTGCAATTCTTTCAATATTTTCTGCATGTTGTTTAGACTCTGCAATAGAATCCTTAGTTGCTTGATCATCCTCATCACCTTTGTCAGGAATTTGATAAGCATCAGAGATTAGCTCTGTGTGATGCTACAGCTTCAGTGAGAATAACTGCAGGCTGATCAGCTACACCAGGTTCTTCAGAGTGAACAACAGGTGAGATAGGATCAGAGAATGGTTGAAATGAATCAAGAATATCATTCATTGGTGAAAAACCATCTCTGTGATCCTCTTCTGCAGGCATTTTATCCTCTGCAGGTACTTCAACATTTACAGCATCCTCTGCAGGCATTTCAACCTCTGCAGGTATTTTAAAATTGACAGGCACAGCATCCTCTGCAGGCATTTCAACCTCTGCAGGTATATCAACAGTCTCTGCAACCTGAACAGTAGGTGTTTGCTGTGAAACCACCTCTGGAGCTTCAAAAACTTGCTCATCATCAGATTCTGAAAGAATTAATCTCCTTCTCTTGGCTTGAGACACTGCAAGCACCTCTTCTTCTTCACTAGAGCTCTCCTTAGCTGGTGAAAGTGAAGGTCTGTTTGCCCTTTGAATCTTTCTTCTGGTATAAACAGCTCCAGGTAATGTCTGTTTAGCCTTTGAGTGTTTGGTGTTCTGTGCAGTGTGTATTTTTCTTTTTGGTTTGGATTTGGGTTGATGAGAAGGTACTGCCTCAGAGTTTATTAGTTCAGAGTTTATTGGTTCAGAGTTTATTGGTTCAGAGTTTATGTGATCAGATTGTGGTTGTTGAGTTGTAGTAGGTACAGTGGTTGTGGGTGTTGACTCAGATGCTGGTATAGGATGAGAGTGTGTGGTTTCAGTATGATCAGTGTTTAATGGTTCAGGCATTGATTGTGGTTCTGGTTGTTGTGGTGATGGTGTAGATTGTGAATCTTGAGGTTGGTTGACATAGTTTTGTAAGGCTAGTGGCATAAACATGGCAGTTATTTGCTGTTTAGTAACATCTTTATTTGTCAAGTCAGAGAACATTCTTTTAGCAACTTGAAAAGGCTGAATGACATCAGCTTCAGCAATCTTAAGATTAGGCACACAAGCATTGAACAGCATTTGACAAAATCGAGAAAAATAAATAGATGTTGTCTCTGACAAACGTTCTCCCAAATTCATTAGAACTAGTCTACCAAAATCAAAATTACCTCCATACAGTAAAGCATGACCAATTTGGAGACTGTCAAGAGGAAGTGCATCCCAATTTGTTGTCTTCTTTCCAAAAGCCCTTGTAATGCAATCGAAAAAGAAACTCCATTCCTTTCTCAAAAGTGGTCTTCTCAGAGATCCTAGTTTATTCAAATCTCTTGAACAGCCAATTTGCTGCAACATTGTCCGCAAGCGGTCGTGACCAACAACACTGTAAGAAGTGTGAGTCTCAAAATCCAGAGCATCCCTAACCGTAGTTGGAGTAATGATATACTCTGATTCATCATGAGTAAAAGTAATTGTTGGAGTGCCAGACTTTTCTCCATCATCATACACAGAGTTTGTCCAAAAGGTAGCAATTTGCGAAGCAGAGAGTTTTGATGGTGCAGTTAAAGCCTTCCCAATTTCTGAATCTTTCAAGAAATTTTGAAACAAATGAAACGCCTCTGGAGCGTTTTCATTCTCCAATGGAGCTGCATAATTGCTAGGAAGAAAAACTAACCCTGCTGCATCAAAAGCTTTGGTTGCCATTAGTGAGATATGATACGAAAATATTCAGAGAAAAGATGTGTATGGTAAGTGTTTATCAAAATGTGAAAGAGAGTGAACCAGAGGTTGGAAAGTAATTGTGTATGCACAGTAACTGTGAGTGGGTGAATATGAATCGATGTATAGTGAGAGAACACAAATGATTAGAGTAGTAATTAAAAACTCAATCGTTTATGTATTATAAGCACGCAACTGATTCTAGAGTAATGTGAAAGTGGGACACAATAATGGGACACGTGTCAAACAACCAGTGGATCACTTAATTGTTACCGCTGTCATTCCTATAATCACGACACTTTGACATATTTACACTAATTAACAGTTGTCAAATACCCCAATTACTCCAAAATTGTCAAATTATCTCAATGAAACTTTACCTTAGAGTACTTAACACAACTCGACAGTGTTTGTCAATTTTCCAACTTTATCACTAAAACCCTTTCAAAAATTGCACAGTTGTGAATATAATTGTGTGTGAAGCAGAGTTTACCAAAATCAATTTTTAGAGCATCTAATATTTCATAAAATCCATAACAGAAATTAATAAACACTGAATGCACAAACTCTCATAGTAAACACTGATTGTTTGATGAATGCTAAACTCTGTAGTTACTGCAATACAGAGATCTGAATACTTCTATTCCCTTTGATGTTCATGATTATCCAAGTAAGCACACAGTCTTTAAAGACAAAAAGATCAAGAGATAGAAATCAGAGCATCATTCAGTGAGTAACAGTCATGAACTTGATAAACTCACAAACTCTCAAAGCACACAAGTGTTTAGGTGAAGTGTTTACACTCACATTCAATCAGTAAAAGCAGATACTACCATATGCTTGAATGTCCACCAAATCTACACTACTTTGAGTACATATATGCACAAATCAAAAGGACTTTATTCAGGGTTGTAATGTAGTAAGATCAAACAGATGAGAAGAGATGTTTTAATCATGAGTGAATTTCAAACTGAACATTTTAATAGACCAAAGTGTTCAGTCACACTGTTAGTACATATTTGTACAAGATGATCAGTATATATACCCTTTTTTTTTTTTTGTTTTTTTTGTTTTGTTTTTTTTGTTTTTTGTTTTTTTTTCAACATATATACTGAGTAAACTTTTCTTTTCTTGAGAAACACTCACCTGCTTGCATTTGATTTTTCAAAAGAATGTAACTGCTCTTAATACCACAGAGTTTAAGAAAAATGAGCAGTTAATTAGGCTCAAAGGGGTGTACTAAGGGTGGAATTTATGAACAGTGTTTAAACAGTGTTCAAAAGAATTTTGAACAGTGTTTGAAGAAATGGTAAATCCTAGTGCCTTTATCATTTTCATGCACACACATATCATGTAGTCTCAAAATGGTTTAATACAAGTTCTAGAGAAACATACTTCCTGATGAACATCACACAACAATAAAAACTGATTGATAGAAAATATATCAATCACTGACTAGGCTCAAAATCTCACAGGGTGCAGACATGATTTTGAACTCACCAAACTAATCAATGACACATCTCAAGTTTTATAGTTTTTACAAGTACAAACAAGGAATCATCAAGAACCATGAACTACTTTGGGAACAGAATGTCACTTATCAGAGTTTAGAGTTCATCAATATCAGAAATTATTTATGAGAGGCAATGCACACAATATTCATAAACTCAGAGTTTAGGACTGAATAAACTAAGAGATGCTATAAATATGAAACAGTATCATGCTGTGTTGATTTACTGCACAAAATCTGATTAGATTACAGTGACTCAGAAAGAATCATGATTTAATTACTGAGAATCATGCTTCATACATTTTTCTTCATTGGTGTTTTCATTTAGACAATAATCAATCCTGATTTCTCAGAGTGTATCCAACATGTTAACAGTGTTTAGCAGACATACATGCTGATAGAGTTTAACAAAGTTTAAACATAAGCATGCATAACAGAGTGTAACACTAAAGTTCACATAGCACTTAACAATTTGCAGAAACATGAGCAATATATTATAAAAGTAAAATTTTGAGTCTAACCAACATCTCTAGTCAAAACTAGAGACCATTCCTAGTTCATTGACCAGTCTTGTAAATGTAGCTTCACTCAATGGCTTGGTGAAGACATCTGCAAGTTGTTGTTCTGTAGACACAAAGTGAAGCTCAATGTTGCCTTCCTCTACATGCTCTCTGATGAAGTGATACCTTATGCTGATGTGCTTTGTCATTGAGTGTTGTACTGGATTCCCTGTCATTGCAATAGCACTTTGATTATCACAGAAAATAGGTATCTTGGTATACCTCAATCCATAATCCAGCAGTTGATTCTTCATCCATAGAATCTGTGCACAGCAGCTACCAGTAGCAATATACTCTGCTTCAGCTGTAGATGTAGATATTGATTTCTGTTTCTTGCTGTACCAGGAAACAAGTCTATCACCCAAAAATTGACAACTTCCACTGGTGCTTTTTCTGTCAATCTTACAGCCTGCAAAGTCTGCATCAGAGTAGCCAAGTAGTTTAAACTCTGATTCTCTTGGATACCACAGCCCTAAAGTTATAGTGCCCTTGAGATACTTAAAAATCCTCTTTACTGCTGTTAAATGTGGTTCTCTTGGATCTGCTTGAAACCTTGCACACAAACAAGTAGCATACATGATATCAGGTCTACTTGCTGTTAAATAAAGTAGAGAACCAATCATTCCTCTGTAGCTTGTCATATCTACTGATGACCCTGCATCTTTTTCTAATTTTGTTGCAGTTGCCATAGGAGTTGTTGCAGATGAACAGTCAAGCATGCCAAATTTCTTGAGAAGATTTCTGGTATATTTTGCTTGATTGATAAAAATTCCATCATCTGTTTGCTTCACCTGTAAGCCTAGAAAATAGCTTAGCTCTCCCATCATACTCATTTGATATCTTGACTGCATGAGCTTGGCAAACTTCTTACAGAGTTTATCATTAGTAGATCCAAAAATGATGTCATCAACATATATTTGAACTAAGAGCAAGTCACTACCAGATTGAAAGTAAAACAGAGTTTTGTCAATAGTACCTCTGTGAAACCCACTTTCTAGTAGAAATTTAGCAAGAGTTTCATACCATGCTCTTGGTGCCTGCTTAAGTCCATAGAGTGCCTTGTCTAACCTGTAGACATGGTCTGGATATTTTGGATCTACAAATCCTGGTGGTTGTTCCACAAACACTTCTTCTTCAAGTTTTCCATTTAAAAATGCACTTTTCACATCCATCTGAAACACTTTGAATTTCTTATGAGAGGCATATGCTAGAAAGATTCCGATTGCCTCCAATCTTGCAACTGGAGCAAATGTTTCATCATAGTATATTCCTTCCTGCTGTGAATAGCCTTTTGCTACCAGTCTTGCTTTGTTCCTTGTGATAACACCATCACTGTCAGTTTTATTTCTGAAAACCCATTTAGTACCAACAATGGATCTGTTCTTGGGCCTTGGTACAAGGGTCCACACTTCATTTCTCTCAAATTCATTTAGCTCTTCTTGCATTGCTGTTATCCAGTCAGCATCTTTAAGAGCTTCTTCTACTTTCTTTGGCTCAGATTGTGACAAGAATGCATGAAACAGACATTCATTTGTTGTTGCACTTCTTGTCCTTACTCTTGCATCTGGATCACCAATAATCAAATCAGGTGTGTGTGACTTAGTCCATTTTCTTGCAGAAGGCAGATTGCTTCTGTCATCATGTGATCCTCCCCCTTGATCCATGCTCTCCTGATTTTCTTGGTGCCTTACTTCATTCTCTGATGCTCCCCCTGAGTGTGACTGCTCAGAATTTGAACTATCAGATTTTGAACTTCCAGAGTTTGAGTCATCAGAGTTTGATTCAGAATTTTCAACTGAGTCACTATCAGTAATTATCACTTTGATGTGATTCTTCATGCTCCCCCTCAACTGGTTCTTCCCTTGTTTCTGATTGAAGAGTCTCTTCAGTATTTACCAATAGAGGTTCAGAGTTTAGCTCAACAGAGTTTGTCAGATCAGACTTATCAGAGTTTACTTTATCAGAGAATAAATCTTCATTTTCAAAGTGCAGTTGATCATGTTTATTAACATCTTCAAGTCCAGTTATTTTCTTGTCATCAAATGACACATGAATTGATTCCATGATCACTTTGGTTCTCAGATTATAAACTCTGAATGCCTTAGTTGACAATTTTACTTCATAGATGTTATTGTGTCTGTTTCCAACTAGAGCAACTTTCCCTGTAGATTTGCTGATGACTTGACAATATTCAGGTTGAAAATCTACATGATATCCTCTGTCACAGATTTGACTCACAGATAGCAGATCATGCTTGAGTCCTGGAACCAGAGCTACATTTGTGATGATGACATTCCCAAGATTAATATTGCCATATCCCAGAGTATGTCTTATGTTGCCATCTCCATAGGAAACTTTTGGGCCAGCCTTCTCCACATACTCTGATAGCAGGGCTTTATTTCCAGTCATGTGTCCTGAACATCCACTGTCCATGACTAGGGTACTTTCCCTGATGCCCTGCAATCACAACCAATCACTGATTATTAGTTTTAAGGATCCAGACTTGCTTGGATCCTTTGGCTTTCTTAATTCTGTTAGCTTTTGCAGCGGAATTCACATTATCAGAGTTTAAGCTAACTTTTTCAGAGTTTACATTTGCAGAGTTTACTTTAACCCATTTCAAATTTGGTTTGGGTTCATAGTAATTATAGTAAATAGCATGATAATCTCTGCAAGTGTAAATAGAATGCCAAGTACTTCCACAGTGTTTGCATAAAGTCTCTGGTCTAGTTCTCACATAATCATTCTTTACTGCAGTTTTAGAGGGCAAAAAATTAATGTTCTTATTCTTACTGCAGAAACTAGCAAGATGATTAGTGCTACCACAATTAAAGCATGTTTTTCTAGGAGCTAGTGTAGCAAGCATTGGCTTAATTCCTGATGTTATGCCTACCTTTCCATTTTTGTTTTTCCTAGGCATTCTCTGTTTGTTGACAGATTTTATCTCTTTAAGCTTATGCTTGAGTTGTTTATCTGTCATTAAACCAATGTTAACCTCTTTAACAAAAGTCTTAGCATATGATTCTTTAACAGCCTTTTTCTCAGCTTCAGTCTTAGGTCCACCTGTTCCCATAACATTACCTTCAGATGAACGATGTGGTCTTACTTTTACCAAATTTTTAAATCTAAGTTCATCTCCCTCAGAGTAACCTAGACCTACTGTATCTGACTGAAACACTTCTTGAGTGTCTTTACCAGAGTGTGTCCAAGTTTTAATAATGTGTTTAGTATCCTCCAATTCAGATTCTAGTTGCTTATACTTACCTAGCAACTCCTGTTCAATAAACACAGCATCATCTCTCTCTTTCTGAATTTTATTCATGTTTTCAAGCTATTCCTCAACAAGTTTATTTCTATCTTTGAGTTGAGAGCACTCATTCTTTATCCTCTCATTTTCTAAAGTCTGATCCCTATAACTGATATGTAATGCTTTAAGATAAATTCTCAATTCAGTTATATTATCAGTATTATAAGCATAGGTAGTTGGGGGTACCTTTAGATCATCATCTTCATTCTGAGTAGTAGCCATGAGAGCATAGTTGACTTCCTCATCAAAATCTGAAGTGTCTGCCCAATCTCTGCCTTTTGTGTAGAGTGCCTTTTCAGTTTTACCCTTCTTGCACTCAGGAGCATAGTGACCCATCTCCTTACACTTGTAGCATTGAATCTCAGACTTGTCTTTCTTTCCTGATTTGGTATCCCTTCTATCAGACTTTCTGAAACTCTTCCTGTCAGAGTTTGAATCTTTCTTGGAAAATCTGTTTCCCTTCTTAAAGTTCCTGAAACCCATCTTCTTAAAAGTCTTTACCATCAAGACAGCCATTTGCTTCAACTTTTCTTCATCATCCTCAGAATTAGATAATGCATCAGAGTTTGAGTCATCATCAGAGTTTGATGACTCACTATCAGACTTTATGACTAAAGCTTTTCCCTTAGCTTTCTTCCTTGATGCTTCCTTCTTTAATGGTTTCTCCTCAACCTTAAGAGCAATAGATTTTGACTTTTTACTTGATCTTTTGTTTCTCTGCTCCAATTCCAATTCATAGGTTTTGAGCAGTCCATATATTTCATCAATCTCTGTTTCAGCAAGTTCATAGTTATCTCTTATAGTGGTTGTTTTCACATCCCACTTTTCAGGTAGAGAGAGAAGAAACTTGAGATTTGAGTCTTCTAAATCATACTCTTTGTTAACCAATGACAAATCATTGAGCAGTTTACAGAATCTGTCAAATGTTTCTGTCATGGTTTCATCAGACTTTGCCTCAAAATGCTCATACTCCTGAGTGAGTATGTTTCTTCTATTTTTCTTGATTGTAGGAGTTCCTTGACACCTAACCTCAAGTGCATCCCATATTTCCTTTGCAGTTGTGCAATTAATCAATTTATTAGACATAACATTGTCTAAAGCACTGTGAAGTAAATGCCTTACTTTTGCATCCTTTGCAATAGATGAAAGATCCTCAGCAGTTAGATCTTTCTTTTCTTTTGGAATCACCTTTGATTCCTCACCAGCAGCAGCAGCAGATAACTTTGTAGGTTTGTGAGGACCTTCATAAATTCTATCAAGATATTCTGGATCTGTAGCCTCCAGAAACATGGTCATCTTCACCTTCCAAATTGCATACTCTGATGGCCTAAGTATAGGAACCCTAATCGTTTCATACCTACTAACAGTAGTAGGTGCTTTCTCAGAACCTGATGGAGGAGGAATCTCTGCCATTGATTACTATTGTGTTTTGGATCTTTAACAGTAATAAAGTAACAGATTGGCTCTGATACCACTTGTTAGGTCGAATACACAATATGTAATCAAGTATTGTATGAGTAATTAACAAGAACACAAGTTTTAACACTTAAAAAAACTGTTTGGAATTAATAATTCCTCTCTCAATGATGTAAAATATCAAAGAGAGCTGCTTAGGTTACAATCAATGATATTCTCTATGTTCGATACCCTTCTAGGGTTAACCTAACTGTATTTATAAAACATACAGCTTCGTACAATCAGTAATTGATTCTCCTATAATCAAGCTATACAATTGATATCAATCACGATTGCTACACGTCTTCTAAGTCAACTCAAATTCTTTGATAGCTATCCAATCTTCAAAGATATTGCTTCCATATTTATCTTGTATCAATCTTCAAACACTGTTGACTCTCAGACGCTTCCGCTACAGAGTTTAACAACCTCTGTTGCGCTTCCAGTCAGTGTTTAACTAAACTCTGACAGCTTCCAGTTAAACTCTGTTTTGTTACTTTAGCTTCCAAACACTGTTCTCATCAATCATTTCTAACAGAATTTCTATTGCTTCTCAAAGGAATGCTACTGTTGAGGGGGAGCAAATAAATCAAAGAGAACACAGTGATCATCAAGAGCAGACTAGCTATTCAGAGTCTACTCCATCAGGAACTGACTTTTCAGAGTCTACTGAGGAAAGATCAGTAACTAGCAGCAATATGGAATCTACTGATTCTATTGATCAAAGGAGAGTTATTGAAGGCAGAGAGAATTCTTCTACAAGAGATACCACTAACTTAGGGGGAGAGACTAACAGAGTCAATCTACCACCTGTTAGAAAATGGACAAAGGATCATACTGAAGATTTGATTATTGGTGATCCAAATAGTGGTGTTCGAACTAGAAGGTCAATTCAAAATGAATGCGTGTATAGTTGCTTTCTCTCAAAGAATGAACCTAAGAAGGTTGAAGAAGCCTTACAGGATCCTGATTGGGTAATTGCAATGCAGGAGGAGTTAAATGAGTTTGAGAGAAACAAAGTCTGGAAACTGGTACAAAGACCTAAAGATAGATCTATTGTTGGTGCAAGATGGGTTTTCAGAAACAAGCTAGATGAATCTGGTATGATTATAAGAAACAAAGCAAGACTGGTGGCCAAGGGTTATTCTCAGGAAGAAGGCATTGATTATGATGAGACCTTTGCACCAGTAGCAAGATTGGAAGCAATCAGAATGTTTCTTGCATTTGCAGCTCATTCAAAATTCAAGGTATACCAGATGGATGTAAAGAGTGCTTTTCTAAATGGCAAACTTGATGAGGAAGTGTATGTGGAACAGCCACCTGGATTTGTTGATCCAAAATTTCCAAATCATGTCTACAAACTTGACAAGGCACTCTATGGACTAAAGCAGGCACCAAGAGCATGGTATGAGACTTTGTCTAAATTTCTTCTTGAAAATGGCTTCACAAGAGGTACAATTGACAAAACTCTATTCTTTAGAAAGATAAAAGGTGAATTGCTTTTAGTTCAAGTTTATGTTGATGATATTATTTTTGGTTCTACTAATGAAAAGTTGTGTGCTAAGTTTAGCAAGCTTATGCAGTCTAAGTATCAGATGAGCATGATGGGTGAACTAAATTATTTCTTAGGCTTGCAGGTCAAACAGACTGAGACTAGTATTTTCATTAATCAGTCAAAGTATATCAAAGATCTTTTAAGAAGGTTTGACTTTCAAGACTGTGCAGTTGCAAAAACACCCATGGCAACAGCCACTAAACTAGACTCTGATCCTAAGGGAAAGAGTGTGGATAATACTAGTTATAGAGGCATGATAGGCTCATTATTATATCTAACTGCAAGTAGACCAGATATAATGTTTTCTACCTGTTTATGTGCTAGATTCCAAAGTGATCCTAAGGAATCTCATTTAATTGCTGTGAAGAGAATTTTTAAATATCTCAAAGGAACTCCAAATCTTGGTTTATGGTACCCTAGAGAATCTGATTTCTTTCTAATTGGCTATTCAGACTCTGATTATGCAGGGTGTAAGATAGACAGGAAAAGCACTACAGGTACATGTCAATTCTTGGGAAATAGATTGATTTCTTGGGCAAGTAAGAAGCAACAATCTGTTTCAACCTCAACTGCAGAAGCTGAGTACATAGCAGCAGGCAGTTGTTGTGCACAACTCCTTTGGATAAGAAATCAGTTGATGGATTATGGTATGACACTTAGTAATATTCCTATGTTTTGTGATAATACTAGTGCTATTAAAATTGCAGAAAATCCAGTTCAACATTCAAGGACTAAGCACATTGATGTCAGGTATCATTTTATTAGAGAACATATTGAGAATGGTACTGTGGAACTTCATTTTGATCCTACTGACAAACAGCTTGCAGATATTCTAACTAAACCACTTGATGAGACTACATTCAGTAGATTAGTAAGTGAGTTAGGAATGTTAAATTTTTAGATCTTTAACATCTGCAAAAGTAGCAAGGTATGTTGTTTTTA
Organism: Kitagawia praeruptora; assembly: GCA_037693485.1. Classification (NCBI taxonomy): domain Eukaryota; kingdom Viridiplantae; phylum Streptophyta; class Magnoliopsida; order Apiales; family Apiaceae; genus Kitagawia; species Kitagawia praeruptora. Next base: position 121,679,275 of record CM075352.1, read on the forward strand.
TCTTATAGACTTGATATTCTTGTCAGGATCTATATTTGATTGTTAAATGCTTTAGCTATAACACTTTGCCTTGATAAATTTCAGTATGATAGACTTGTTAATAATCATCAGGATTAGATTTGTTATCAGGATGCTGACGTCATCAATATTGTATCAGGATTGTGAAAATTGTTTCAGATCCTGATGTTTACTTTGTGTAGTAATCTAATTTTGTGATGTGTTAAGTCTATGCCAGTAAGTTTTAATATTTGCATACTGATAATTTATACATCATTCAATAATCAAAAGACAAGTAGATAACAAGAAATTGTATTTTCATTAATTGAACGCATTACATACATGGAAATGAAATACAACATCTTTTTGTCTAACTTCTACTGATAATCCTATACTTGTCTAATGAAATGAATTCTGAGGTACAGGACAAGGAGCATCTAAAGAAATCCATCAGAGGATTTGAACAGCCTCTTCTGCTCTTGGATTCCTTGTCTGGGTGACTTGAATGAGAGTAGCTAACTTAAATGATAGCATCCCAATCAAGATCAACTAGGGATGGCAATGGGTCGGGTCGGGTCGGGTTTGGCCAAAACCAAACCCGAACTCGGTTAAATCCACCAAACCCGAACCCGAACCCGATTAAACCCAAAATTTTGAAACCAAACCCGACCCGGTTAAACCCGAACGGGTTTTCGGGTACCCGAAACCCGAAAAAAATAAATAAAAAATAAATATTTTTTATATTAAAAATAATATAAAACATAAATATATAAAATATTTTAATTTTTATTACATATTAAATATTAAATATATATAATAATAGATAATATATATTAAATATTAAATATTATGTATAAAATAATAGAAATAATAATATATATTAATTCGGGTTTCGGGTCGGGTTCGGGTTTGGAACGGGTTTTCGGGTCGGTTCGGGTCGGGTTTGGCCAAAACCCAAACCCGACCCGAAATTGATTCGGGTTTAAAAATCAAACCCAAACCCGAACCCAAACCCGAAAATTTCGGGTTCGGTTCGGGTTATTCGGGTCGAAACGGGTCGGGTATCCATCGGGTCGGTACAAATTGCCATCCCTAAGATCAACCTCAGACTCTCGGCCAAATTCTTCATCCTCAAGTTTTGAGGAGGTTAGGGGAAGATTGTATCCAACAGATGGATGTTCTAGGAGAAACCTCTGGATATTATCTGAAACTAATTCCTTCATGATTAGTTCGATGAGAAGAGTCGTCTTTTCAAAGAGATGATCAAGAACAGGATGTTCATCGACTGTGAAAAACCTAAAGAATGGGTTCGAATGGAGTTTTGGTTTGAGAAACATTGTTGAGAAGAAAAGAAATTGAAAGGTTTATGGAGAATGGTATAAGGCGTCTGTTTCTTTTATAGAAAGACGTGAGAAGCTGAACAGTCACTTGGAAGTTTTAATGAAGTCAGATGCTAATTATTGTGTGTGACTGTATTTCTTGTTTTCAAGAAATGTCGAATATATCTAACCAATTGATTTTGTTCAGATTAATTGTTTATTTCTTTTTCAGATAAAAGAAAAATGCCACGTGGAAACTCCATATTAAGTCTCTGGAATCAGGATGATATTGATCAGGATTCAAGTGTGACCATCAGGATTTGAGATTTATTATTATTTTTTTTAAAATCACATTGCTTTTTGTGATTATTTTGATGGAGGTCACAATAGGAAAATGAAGCTGATCAGTATTGATTTTTTTATCTTGATAATACCCTGATTTATTTCATGAAAATCAATTTTGGATTTTATTTTCCAAAAATCGTGGATAACCGCATTTTTCAGGGACTGACATCTGTCAATCTACGTGTCTACGTGGGATAGTGGTCTGAAAGATTTGTGAAATATATTTGTTTTGAAACTCTAATCGTGTAATTGTTTTCTCTAATTTCATATTCTCTAAAGTAAAAACACTCTCGAGTTTTCAAAATCACTAATCCATTTCAAGAATTTTTCAAGTTCTTTTCAGATCAAAAATGGCAGCTCAAAGAAGATTACCTAAATCAGTAGCCTTCAAGTTTGGTAACTTCGATTTTATGACAAACAATCATGTAGCAGCTATCACCAACAAGGAAGGAGTGTCATTCGATTTTCATCCAATCATGAACTTTCTGGCGTATGGACCATTAAGTTATGCATTGACAGCATCTCCATAAATTAATCAAGCAGCTGTTACACAAGCTTGGGAGAATGCTGAGGTAATTGATTCTACTCAGAGTCAATCAGGTAAGATTGTTCTACACTTAGGACAAGATTCTTTTGATATTACTGAATCTGTTGTTAATTCAGTACTTCACTTACCTGTTAGTTTGAATTATGAGAATGTACCATTCGATGATGATGTTAGAACTATGTTATCTGCATTAGGTTATAATGGACCTTTAGATAACATGAGCCAGTTAAGAAGATATTGTCTTAGGAAAGAATGGTCTTTCTTCTTTGATCAATTAGCTAAATGCTTTACTGGTAAATGTAGTTCTTTTGATCAACTTACTTCTGTCACTTTACATATTGCTTACAGTTTGCTTTATGACAGAGTAATTAACATTGATCACATTATCTTAAGTCAGATGTGTATTAAACTTGGGTTAAGAGATCAAAACAGGAAAATAGTTTATTATCATAGATTTATACAATTGTTTATTAACCATTTTATTCCTGATGTTGAAGCTAGATTTGGTAGAGAAAATTGTGTTTCTTCTTATGTACAACAAAAGAGAATTTTCTCTGACATTACAAAGAAGGACAATGAAAAGAATCTAGATGAAATACCTGCAATTCATTATCCACATCATGTTCAGGTAATTCTTAAAACTCATCTTCCTACTCTCTACAATTCTTCTTTCTTTTGTGGTGAAATGGCTCAGGAATCTCATTTGGAGGAGAACCCACATGTGTCTACCCAAGTAGCCCAAAACATTATAGTCTCTGAAACAATCAAAGAACAAAGTTTTAATCCACAGCCTATTGTTTCAAAGAAACTAACCTCTGGTGTTTCTCAAAAGACATCAGTTGTAAAGAAGAGAAGATTTGTTGTGTCAAGTAGTAGTAGTAGTTCTAGTGAAGATGATGATAATATATCTCTTGCTGAGAGAGAGGAATTGAAGGCTGCAATTCGACTTTCTAAGCTAGGACAAAGAGATGAAGAACCTAGTCACAACCATACTACAGTTTCTCAAAAGACTGTAGTACTTAAAAAGGGAAAACAGTTAATGGATACTGTCTCTCAAAAGACTGTGTCTATTGAAAAAGGATCTCATCCCAAGATCAATTCTGTGTCTACACCTCTTGAGTCTTCTCAGGATAAATCTTTTGCTCACTATACCAGGAGAACAAGGAGAAAGATTCAATTGTCACCTACACACACAGAGTCTAGTCCAACTAATATCATGCAGGTCTCTACAAATGAAGCTACAATCAAGTCAGCAAATGACCATAGAGATCTGGATATTGATTCTTCATGGGAAACTACATTATCATACAGACTGGCTATGGGACTAATTTCTCTCAAAGTGAAGTTGTCAAGGCCTGTTCTAGATTTTCTGGTTGAAAGAGTACCAAAACTTTTATTTCGAGATGAATATGGACTTATACATCAAAGACTTGACTTAATGAAAATGTATTTCTATGTATCTGTCAGAAGGCAATTAGTCAAGAAATTTGGACTCTCGAAGCATGTTGCACTTCAATCACTTCATGCATATTTATTTGACAAAGATGTCATTATTGAAGATGCTTCAGCTCAAGGTGAACAACAGGAGGAAGTAGATAGAGGAATGCAGTCAACAGAAGATACTATTGCACTAGAGGTGGATAGTAGGAAAGATCAGATCACAGTCACTGCAACACAAGAACCATCTAGTCAGAGGTTGGATGACTCAGGAGCTCTGATAGTTGATGTTGAAAGGTCTTCTGTGATGACTGAAATTGCAAGTGAGAAACCCTATGATATGGGAGGAATAACTTTGACTAATTTTCTTGAAGATCAAACAAATATTATTCAGTCAGAGTCTATCCACCTTGAGGGTGAGTCTCAGCAAACAACACTTAAAGACGGTGATGTACTAACTATGGTGTCTAATGAAGTATTACTGAAGACATCAGAGTCTAGTAAAGAACCTGAAAGTGGTATACTGGAGCCTGTAGTCTCTGGAAGGAAAGAAGATGATTGTAAGGGTTCAGAGATTATAGCAGCTCACTCCTTGGAGAAAACCTCAAGCCCCTTGCCAAATGAGGAACCCTCTCTCCATGTGAGTTTAGGTATAAAAACTTCTTTTAAACTCTATTTTTCTGTAGGTCATGAGAGCACTTATCCAAATTTGAGTGATACACTTGAAAAGATGGATATTGATCCACAATTAGAGCGGTTGGCTCCTGACCAGGCAAAAGGAGAGGTAGAAAGAGTGATGACTTTAGATAGTCAATGTGAGAATGAGGGTATGGATGACCAACTCCATAGTGAGGGAGAGAAAATTAGGAAACCACCATCGTTTGATTTCTAGGATCAGGTTTTTCCTGAATCTTGGTCTGATAATCTTGGTATGGATGCTGGTACTTATTCTTTTATCAAGATGTATGAGAAGAATGACTTAGCAAAGCACAATTCAAAGCCAGAAGTTAAAGCTCAGAAGCAGAAAGAAAGGCTTGCAGGAATTATAAACAGAAGAGGTGAAAGGCTAAGACAAACTTCTACAGCATCAGTACCAGAAGATATTTCTAATGATCCAAGTATTCCTTTGTTTGTACTACCAATATCAACCAGAATTGAGACATCAACAGTATTTGATCAATCTAAGAAGGTGTCAGGATTTGTAGATGTTAGTACACAGAATACTGGTGAAGGACAAGATGATCATATTGCAGCTTCAGATCAGAAAGATGAAGATGTTTGTAACTCTAATCGAGTTTTATTACTTGAATATCATTCTACACAGGCAATTTCTTCTACAAGACTTGAATCTGAAGATATTCCAAACACTTCCAACATTGAAGTTAATTCTGAAGTTCTACAAGACATTCAGAAATCTCAAGTTGAAATTCAATCAAGACTTCAAACACTTGAAGATAACCAAGTCACTATTATGGAAAATCAAGCAGTTCTGATGAATCTCATTTGTACTGTTGCTGAATCTCTTGGAATTAATGTTGTTGATGTCAAAAGGGGGAGATAAAGACATTTCAAAGACAACAACAACAACAGACTAAGGGAGATAAAAGAAGAACTGGTAGGGGAGATAAAGACAGTGACAGAGGTGAATCTCATCATGGAAGTGGTAAAGGAAAAGAAGCATCAAATAGTTGAATTCTTTCGTCTAAGTACTGGATACTATGTCTATATCTGAAAGAGGAGGTACTTAACTTCATGATTTTTGAATTCATAAATTCTATTCTGATTGCATTGTTATATGTTTTGACATCAACAACTCAGATTTATGCTTCAGATTTTAAAGCATAAATAGGGGGAGATTGTTAGGAATAATTCATGAGTTGTGATGTTAAGAATAGAATTTTACTTATACTTCTTGTATATCCTGATCTTATAAAGGATTTAGCACTTTGTATAGGAAATATGTGTTAGACATTTATCTGTAAAGTTTAGTCAGGAATGAACAGTGCATCGAGTACTACATGTCAGGAACTGAGATCGAATCCTGATACGTCAAGTCAAATACTGATCAAGTACTGATAGGATGGTTAGATCCTGATGTAAGATGAAATCCTGATATCAGTCGTGTTACTGATGATGTCATTATGGATGCTACAGAAACTGGCAAATGCTATAAAACAGGATCTTTGTTTGAGGAACAAGCAAGAAGATATTATGAAGGGAAGAATTTTCTATTGATGGAAACTATCAACTGGACGGCAGAACATTGTCATGTATAGATTATCTTTCTGTTATTAGTTGATAGGTAGCATTATAAATACTCTCTCTATGTCATTGTAAAAATAGTTCGTTCGTGAGGTTTGTAATCGTAAGGATACGAGAGTGCAAACAGAGAGATTTGTATTGTCAGCAGCTGCTAAAGGTATTTGTACACCTTTGGTAGAGTTTGTATTTGATCTTATTAATACAAACAGAGTTTGATTCATTCGTTTATTTTTGTTCATATAACCAAGAAAAAATCAGACACGATTATATAACTTGTATTCAACCCCCCCCCTTTTACAAGTTATTCGAGTTAACAAGATAAGATGTCCCTGAATCCCCTATATACATAGGGTTGTTCATCTTAGTCAGAGTAAATAAGGTTAAGTATTCAGGGAAAAATAGAAAAATTTCAAGAGTTTCAAAAGTTTATGAATTACATAACCCCTGGAAAATAGAGGTGTCTCTGGAAGAATAAGAATGTGTTTAAATGAATCCGAAAAAAATTCGTCATCAATTGAAATGTAGTTGATTATCAAAGGTGATGGGGTATTATCAAGATAAGAAAAACAAAAAGAAAGGTTGAATTCCCTTAATCAATAAATTAAATGAAATCAACGGCTAGTAATGAATAACCACGTCATTCCTCCAACCCATGCCAGTAATCGCATTTTGCATCTTCTTTACAATCCTTTCGCTCTTTCTATATCGCTCGCGAGGTAACTAAAGTCGCAAAAGAAACTCTAGAAGGTACACGAGGGTCTGCACGTAGCGTCTTCCCATCTGATAGCTCCGGTCGTCTATTTAGCGTGTGTTGTTCCGAATTATCTGCCTCATCCTAAATTGAGTCTTCGGATGAATCGAATTTTTGCTCACACGATATGTCGAAATACCAAATAACATCGCAACAGTCGTCCTAATATCCTAAGGCGGATCTTATCCTAAATCGTCCTATCTAACGTCCCACTTAAATACGTATACCTAATCATCCTAACTTGTTTCAGTGACCATAACTTGTTGCTCTGATACCAACCTGTAACGCCCCGACTTCCCAATACTGAAAACATACTTTTTATAATAAAATAGACTTTGATACAGGGGAATTTTTAGAAAATTTTGGCATGAAGTATTCGTAAATCGGACTATCCACCTGTATTTCGTAGCTCAATCTCAATCTATGCTTACCTACTCTACCTCCGAAATCAATCCTGTATAGAATACCTCATTGCTCTCATTCGTAGGGATAAATGTAGTAGATCATCCTTAAACCTAACTGCAAAGGGTCAGGTAAAACAAAGCAAGAGTGAGCCAAAGAACGCTCAATAAGTGCAAATTATAGTGAAACAACAATATATCAATATTTCATTGATGAACAATATCAATGATCAATTTAACTCAAGGAACTAATTCAACTTCCATCATAGGATTAACTTTCCATTTTCTTCAAATAATAACTTTCATGAAAACCTTATTTTTCTTAAAACCATTCCATCATTAAAACATATTTTTCATAAAACCCTTTTTAAAATCATTTCAGTTGATTGGAGTTTTTCACGACTACGGACAATACGGGTGATCAACCACGTAAAGTCCCCAGCCCGGACACTCGGTCCGTCTGGACATAAATTGGGTTCCCAATTAGGCAACACATTGGCCTTTAAAAGGTGCTGGACTGGTCCCACCAGAACTACAGCACAAAAATAAAACATGCTGGACCGGCGTCACCCGGCCTCTTATGCTGCTCCAATCTGAAGGAATCCGTGGAAAACATTTTAACGAAATTCCCCCACTTCAAACCTTTAAAACATTTCATTTTTAAGTCATTTATACTCACTAATAACAGATCAGCCCAGTATAAAGAATTTAAAAAAAACATCTTTAATTAATTAAACCATTTTAGGGAGCAATATTAAAAGATTAGGGATCAGGGAAGCAATTGATATAAGGAATCATAAACAGCAAGGCAATAAGATTTAACTAAACATGGTAGGGTTCAGCAAGATAGAATCATATATCAACAAGGAACCATGATAAATTAAATAACGGAGCAATTATCAAGATTATAGAAATGGAACAACAATTACAAAAAAAGCAGGGAATAAAGAAAATTTAAAGCTCAACAGAAGATTTAAGTTACTGCACTGGTTAAATCCACTCATTTCAAAGATTATCAATTGATAAAATTTTCATGGCAAAATCTGAATTTACATAAAAGATTTGAATAATTTAAAAGGAAGATTTAAGAAATTCTCAAATACTCAACTCTCACTCTTGTCGGCTAAGCACTCGTAGGCTTTAGCTACCAAAACCGGCATGACAATAATAAGTTTGAATAATTAAGAAGATCTCAACTCATTCTCGATTTTAACCGTCGCTGAGCAACACATGCCTCAACAACAGTATAAACCTTGAATTAATTTACGCCAATTTGAAGATAAATGTACTTTGAAAAATATTAGTATAGACGAGGAATATTGAAATAAAATAATTTTAAAAGAAATCAACACCTGAACGATAGGTGAGGAAAATAAACAGTGACAGAATAATTTGAGAATGAATGCTTGTAAATTAATAGAAGAATAAAATCACCGGTAATAAAAAAAGGAAGAGTTTAGGCACTGGCAAAATGATTTGAAAGAAACATCGTTTAATTGACAAGACAAGTTCACATTATTTGAAAATGAAAATGAACGGTACAGATGATTACAAAAAAGGAATTGAAAGGACGCATATATAAATAATAGAAACAGTTTCACATCACTTGAACGATAAGTGAGGGATAGTAAACTTGCCTCAATACATGAAGTTTCCAATTTCAACATCTCCATTCTTTACTCATTGTACATCAGTTTCTATTTCTTATCGGCTGGCTTTGTACTCGGTCATTCATTCCTCTTTCCTTATCACTAGTCACCTTCTACATGCACACACTCATCTACTTCGCTGAATAACTCGTTCCTCAGGATTTCCACCTTTACATACACTGGCTCTAAATCGGTCTTTTATTGGTACCTATATCAAAATAAAGTACTACTTTAGTACGCTTATAAACTTACTGTATAACTCATTCTACCCCAACGCACCTTATATCGCTTTACAACATAACACATATAGCACATAGTAATTACATTCTCGAAATAATAACCTAAAATCAAAAAATCATATAAGCACTTAACAATAATTTACTTTTCTGCTAGTTATCACATATATCATGTCTATTTACGAATACTTGATATCAATTTACTATACTAATTACAAAATAATTCTAATAAATCTGGACAGCACCTCCTTTAAAAAAATCTGTCAGAATACAACCGACCCAAACAAGCCTTCAAATAATTCCTTCTATTTAACCTTAACTCAATACAATGTCTGATTTCAAAAAAAAAACTCAATACAATGTACAACAATAATAACTCATTCCAATGTACACTATCTATAAGCTTCTGGAAATCCATATACTTAATACTACTAATACATAATTCATGGATCCAGTAACATACAATTCGACTCAAAATTATTTCGAATCCAAATAATCCTTCATAATTATGCCAGAGTCTAGTTATCCATTACTAACCATCAACAATTCCACTTTATTAATCTCTAGAAATCCATAACATTCAAAAAAATAATAATAATTTAAATATCACATTACAAGTCCCTCATCAACACATCTATACTATTATATAAAAGCCGAAACATTAAAAGTTTGGTTCAACGGTACCTATTGAATTTACCTAATTACCCTTACTCAATTACAGATCTATTAACTAATCAATTTCCTTTTTCAGGTTACGCATATTATCTTTTCTATTTTCAAGAACTAAATAATTTCCTTTTCCAAGTAAAATACAATATCTTTTATATTTTATCTAACTAAAATTTCTCATTTATTAATCAATTTCCTTTTTCAGTTTAAACATATAACCTTTTCTATTTTTCAATAACTAAATAATTTCCTTTTTCATTTAAAATAGAATATCTTTTACATTTTATCTAACTAAAATTTCTCCATTTTAAAAACACTACGAGCAATTTTGTTTTAAAAAAATAACTTAATTATATATAATTGCTATTAACTAATCAATTACCTTTTTTAGTCAAAACACGTTACCTTTTCTCTTTTCTCTAACTAAAATCTCTCTTTTTCCAATTATATTATAGATGGTTACCTTTTTCAGCAAAACACGTTACCTTTTTTCTTTCTTCTTACTAAAATCTTCATTTTTCTAATTATATTACAGGCGTTTCTATTTAATAAAAAAATAATAATATTATAATACTAATAATTAACCAATTACCATTTCAGCTAAAAAATAACATAATTATATATAATTATTATTAACTAATCAATTACCTTTTTCAGTGAAAACACGTTACCTTTTCTTTTTTCTCTAACTAAAATATCTCTTTTTCCAATTATATCATGGACGGTTACCTTTTTTCAGCAAAACACGTTACCTTTTTTCTTCATTCTTACTAAAACCTCGATTTTCCTAATTATATTACAGGCGTTTCTATTTAATACAAATAAAATAATAATATTATAATACTAATAATTAACCGATTACCTTTTCAGCTAATCTATACTATTATATAAAAGCCGAAACATTAAAAATTTGGTTCAACGGTACCTATTGAATTTACCTAATTACCCTTACTCAATTACAGATCTATTAACTAATCAATTTCCTTTTTCAGGTTACGCATATTATCTTTTCTATTTTCAAAAACTAAATAATTTCCTTTTCCAAGTAAAATACAATGTCTTTTATATTTTATCTAACTAAAGTTTCTCATTTATTAATCAATTTCCTTTTTCAGTTTAAACATATAACCTTTTCTATTTTTCAATAACTAAATAATTTCCTTTTTCATTTAAAATAGAATATCTTTTAAATTTTATCTAACTAAAATTTCTCCATTTTAAAAACACTACGAGCAATTTTGATTAAAAAAATAACTTAATTATATATAATTGCTACTAACTAATCAATTACCTTTTTTTAGTCAAAACACGTTACCTTTTCTGTTTTCTCTAACTAAAATCTCTCTTTTTCCAATTATATTATGGATGGTTACCTTTTTCAGCAAAACACGTTACCTTTTTTCTTTCTTCTTACTAAAATCTCCATTTTTCTAATTATATTAAAGGCGTTTCTATTTAATAAAAAAATAATTATATTATTGATATGGGTTAAAAATAAGCCCTAAAGACATATTTAATGTGGCTTTAATTAGGCCCAATATGGTCAAAACGTGGGGCCCATTAAATGGGCCCAAACCCTATTTATAATATTAATTTTGTAATTAATATTAAGGGTAATAACCAGCTCAACAATAAGAGTCAAATAAGGATATTACTCCTGCCTGACTTAGCCTCCAAGGCACCTACTTCAACAAGGAAACTGATTCCTACAAGGAAGGAGTCTAGAACCTTCCTCAAGGCGGTGACTTGCCCACCAAGTCACCTAATTCTACCACGATTCTAGGGCTTCTCAACCTATATAAAGGGTCTGACCCCTCATTCTCAGAACTACGTTTTTGGCTTGATCTTTGATACACATCAAAGTACGTAGGCATCTTGTGAAGGCAGATTCAGCCACGAGCACGAGAGCAGCCATTAAAGCACGAAGCTCACACACCCTAGCATTAAATACAGCAAATCCTAGCCGCAATATAATAACCTAGTTTTTATTCCACAACATTTGGCGTCGTCTGTGGGAATACTAACATCAACCATGGCGACCACGCAAAGAACACCACCAACTACTACTGAGGCTTTACCCCTCAGCTCTGCTCCGCCTTTCACCAAGCAGGTACCCCCAACAACAGGGGCGATCACTCAAACTCAGGTTTCTCACCCTCCAGGGACGAATCCCCATGCCGAGGGAACGTTACCCATGGTTGTCTACCCAAGTCAAGATGCCGACAATCAAGGCTTATGATGGAACGGGTGATCCCGCAAATCATGCTAGGACGTTCTCAAACGCACTGCTGTTGCAGCCTGCAAGTGACGCCTTGAAGTGTAGGGCGTTCCCTTAAACTCTGTCGGGCATGGCTCAAAGATGGTATAGCTGCCTACCTGCGAATTCAATTGGCTCTTTTAAGGAGCTGAGCACCTCTTTTGTTAGCCAGTTCATCAGTGGGAGAGTTCATGAAAAAAGTTCCGCATCTCTCATGTACGTGGTGCAAGGGAAGAATGAAAACTTGAGAGACTACCTCAAGAGGTTCACTAAGGAGACATTGAACATCAGTGACTTGGAAAACAAGGTGGCCATGGTAGCCTTGGAACATGGAACCACTGATGAATTTTTTAAAAGGTCATTGGCAAAGCATCCTCCTGAAAACATGGCCGAGCTTGAACGAAGAGCTGACAAGTATATCAAAGCTGAGGATAGCATGAAGAAAGAAGCCGTCAGAGGTAATGGCAAGGGTAACAACGACTCCAAGAAGGGAAAGCAAGACCATGAGTATGATGACCATGAGTATGATGATAGGGACAAGTATCCCCGAACTAGCGAGGACTCCGACTGTGCCCCTAAGAAAAAGCAAGGACCGAGGTTCACTGAGTATGCAAGGTTGAATACTCCTAGGAGTCCAATCTTGTTGGACATTGAGAATGATAAGGATTTTCGATGGCCGAAGCCACTCAGGGGTGATCCCGCAAAGAGAAAAAAGAATCAGTATTGCATATTCCACAGAGATGTGGGGCATGACACTGATGATTGCAAGCAACTCAAAGATGAGATCGAGTTTTTGATTCGTAGAGGGAAACTGAGCCACTTCACTAAGGGTGACGACTGTGGTAATCAGAGAAGAGAGTATGATAGGAGGGATGACGATCAAGATCGCAACCCACAGCCCCGAGGGCCAGTAATCAACATGATCTCAGGAGGCCCGACTGCGGCCGGCACAACAAGGAATTCTCGGAAGGCTTATACTAGAGAAGTAATGCACATCGTGGGAGAGTCCCCGAAGCGTGCAAAAACTGAAGTAGTGGTTGGTTTTGATGACTCAGACTTGGAAGGGGTGAAGTTCCCCAATGACGACCCGTTGGTCATAACTTCTGTGATTGGAAACTCAGAGGTGAAGCGAGTCTTGATAGACAATGGAGCTTCCGTTGACATTCTATTTCATGATGCATTTGTGAAGATGGGGTACAGTGATTCTCAGTTGAACCCCAATAACATGCCTATATATGGATTTAATGGAGTAGAATCCAAAGTTGAAGGGACTATTCAGTTGCCTGTAACTATTGGACAGGAGCCCAAGGAGGCCACTCAGATGTTGAACTTCCTGGTAATCAAGGCGGTTTCAACGTACAACGCTATCCTCGGAAGGACTGGACTTCATGCATTCAAGGTTATCGCCTCAACTTATCATATGAAGATCAAGTTCCCGACCAGGAATGGTGTTGGAGAACATAAAGGTGATCAAAAGATGTCACGAAGCTGTTATGTAGCCTCGTTAAGGCCTGATGGAGTCGGGGGGCAGGTCCTTCCGATTGAAGACATGGATGTCCGCAGTAGTAAGAAATGTTAGGAAAGGCCGTCAGAGGACATCACACAGAAGCCTCGGATAGCCATCGAGCCTAGGCGTTAACTGACTTCGTGGTTGAATGTACCATTGGCAACCAAGAAGTCGGGGGGCAGGAGGTAATACCCCAAGCAGGAAGTGAACCTCAGAATAATAAGGAGGAGACCAGAAGGAGTGGTGGGTGCTCTATTTTGATGGAGCATCAAAAACAAAATCTGGTGCAGGCCTAGTCTTGTAAAGCCCCGATGGGCTCAAGTTATCCTAGTAGAACTTAGCTTCTTATTTATCTAGTAGAAGTAGAAATAAGGTTCATTGAAACTATTGAAGAGCATGTTGCTCCAAGTAGGACGGTAGTACATTATGTAAGGGTTGAACCCATTTCAAGTTATTAATGCAAGTATGTTTTCCATTCATTTATTGTGTGATTTTATTTATGTGCCAAGCACCTGATGAGTGGAAGTTAAGGATGACCAAGTACCGAAAATAAAAGAATACACGAATGGAGAACAAGCAAATGCATAAATAACGACCCCGAAGGGTCAAGAGTTAGGTTACAGCACGACCAAATAAGAGTTTAAGTCCGTGAAGGACCCAGGTTAAAAGACGAGCAGATAAAAGCCACACGCAACAATCAAAGCCATGCAAGGCCGAAGATTGTAAGGACTAGCTACTCTTGAACTCGCAAATACTGCTTCCTCGAGGATGTTATCAATGCCAAAGAAAACTTCTCGATGGTTGAGTAATTCAACTCAGCTCCATACAACACCTTGCTAACATAGTAAATGGGTTTCTGAACCTTTTTCTCTTCTCGAATGAGGACGGCGCTTAGCGCTTGTTCGGATACTGCCAAGTATAGATAAAGAGTCTCCCCGGGACTAGGTTTGGCCAACAACGGGGCTTCTGCTATGTACCTCCTCAATTGCTCAAAGGTCTCTTGGCAGAAGTAGTTCACTCACAAATTTTCACTTTTTTCAATGCTTGAAAGAATGACAAGCATTGTCACCAGACTTGGAGATAAATCTCCCCAGGGTTGCAACTTGGCCGATTAACTTCTGTACATCTCGTATAGAATGGGGTGGTTCTATGTCCAAGATCGCTTTGATCTTATCAGGGTTGGCCTCTATGCCTCTCTTCGAAACCATTAATCCCAAAGATTTTCCTGATCCAATGCAAAAAGCACACTTGGCTGGGTTCAACATCATCTTGTGGTGCCTCAGCACTTCGAATGCCTCTCTGAGGTGCTTGATATGGTCTACCTTGAATAGGCTCTTGACTAACATGTCATCAACATAGACCTCCATGGTTTTCCCAATCAGAAGGGCGAATATCTTATTCACCAGTCGTTAATAAGTAGCGCCTACATTCTTTAGGACATCATTCTTGTGCATCTTAATCTGATTGTAGCTGCTGAACCCATCCGTGAAGCTCAACATCTCATGTCCAACTGTGGCAATTATCAACATGTCTATCCTTGGCCGGGGGAAACAGTCCTTCGGGCATGCATCATTCAACTCAGTGAAGTCTATGCACATCCTTCACTTCCCATTTGCCTTCTCGACCATCACAGACTCAGCCAACCATCCGGGGAACTGAATTTCTTCAATAAACCCAGCCTCTAAGAGCTTGTCAACTTCTTGCTTAATGACATCTTGCCTTTGAGGAGCAAAATTCCTCTTCTTCTATTTTATTGTCTTCCGTTCAGGATCGACATTCAACCAAAGGGTTATAAATTGGGGATTAATCCCTGGCATATCAGCCATTGTCCAAGCAAATACATCATTGTTCTCTATTGGTCTTCATCCTTGGATCCTCAATGAAGGTACTTAAGACATATCTGAAAGTTGTTATGACTCAGTTTGATGAGTGCTATGTGGAGCATATTCCAAGAAATGGGAACGTTATGGCCGATGCCCTGTCTAAATTCGCTTCTTCTGAGATAGAGAATTATGCAGGGAGTGGTTACTTCTAGGTCTTGAAGGCCCCGACCATCAACTCTAAGTTGGTAGCACCGATTGATGAAGGAAGTTGAAAGATAGACCCTATCAAAACTCATCTTGAGACTGGTTGGCTCCCTGATAATGCCTTGAAGACACAGAAACTTTTAGTGAGAAAGTGTTGAGATAAGAGATCCTTTGTCATTCCATACTTAAAATCTAAAATCTCAAATCTCGACACAAAAATTAAGCCTTAATGGCCAACAAGGCTGTCTGCCTCCAATCGAGTTTGTTGTTTGAGTTTAAGGGCTCGAATCAAGAGTCATTAGTCAAGTTGAAACCTAAGCAAGGTTATATGAGTATAAGAATAAGGTTGGAATCCTAGAGTCAAGATAGAGGAGTGACAACTAGCCAAGGCACACCAGACTTGAAGTCAAGTGCTGAGTGGCAAATGAACTTCTTGAACGATCAACCGAGAAGCAAGACCTCCACCACACGAAGTAAGGGGGGCAAGAACTAAAAAGCTTCACCACAAGATCCACATCTTAGAATGAGAATAAAGGGTTGGTTATAACCGACAACCATAAATGGATTCAAGGTTTAAAACCAAGAATTCAACAAGCGAGTTAAGCCCAGAAGGTCACGAAAGTTATGAAAGCCGATTTGAAGTCAAGGATGTTTGTTTGGTCATCGACTTTTAATAATGACATCCGACGATCGAATACTGACGTTGAGGTCCAAATATTGACGTTCGAATACTGACATTGAGGTCAAAATATCGACGTTCGAATATTGCCGTTGAAGTTTAAGGACCGAGAAAAGGCCGACCAAGCTTCGAGGGCCGGCCGATCGAGCTCCCGGAGAAGGCCTGCGGCCGACCGACCACTAGCCGACTAACCTCCCGGGGGAGCTTCGGTCGACTGATGGAGATCATCGGTACGAGATTTCAAGATTTGATGTCGAAGACGGCCGACCGAAACACGGCCGATTGAGGCAACGGAAGGCTCCGGCCGATTGACATTGATAGTCAGCACGAGGTTTCGCCCAGCTAACCGAGAACCGGCAGACCGGGCTCTAATGGAAGGCTCCGGCCGACCAACATCGGTCATCGCGTCGAGATTTTGCTTCGATCGATTGAAAAAATTCGACCGACCGGGTCATTGGCCGACCGGCTCTCCGGGAGAGCTTTGGCCGACTGACACCGATTGTCGGTGCGAGATCTTGTTCCAGCCGACTGACTCATCGGCCGACTGGCCTCCAGTGTACACCTCGGCCGACCAACATCGACCGTCGGTACGGGTTAAAAAAAAAAATTATTTTGCCCGACTAACCTCCTGGCTGACTGGCTTCCCGCGCGTACGTTGGCCGACCGACGTCGACTGTCGGTACGGGTTTTTGACTCGGCAGACTGGTAGCGATGCTCGAGTCGGGGTTGCGAAATTTTGTTTTTATTTTTCCGATTTGGTAATCAAAGAAAGTGAAAACTGAGTTTGAAATTAGTGCCGATTAGCACCGTTTAGTACCGATTGGCGCCGATTAATGTCGTTTAAGCACAGTTTAGTGCATGTTAGCACAGATTAGTGCCGGTTAGCACCGATTAGTGTCGTTTTATGTCGTTTAACGTCGTTTAACACCGTTTAAATGTCGTTTAAGGCTGTTTAGTGCGGTTTAGCACAGTTTAATGCTATTTTATGCCGTTTAACGTCGTTTAACACTATTTAAACGTCGTTTAAGGCTGTTTAGCACTGTTTAGTGTCGTTTATGGCCGTTGTAAATGCGTCGGTCGCTCCACGCTTTACATTAAGACAATATTTTTGAAAATGCTTGCATATGAGCAATAAACCCAGACCCGAGTCTCGAATATGGCCGTTAAAACTTCAAGGAAAACCAGATCAGTTTTCCTAGAAGTTGGGGGGCAAATGATATGGGTTAAAAATAAGCCCTAAAGACATATTTAATGTGGCTTTAATTAGGCCCAATATGGTCAAAACGTGGGGCCCATTAATGGGCCCAAACCCTATTTATAATATTAATTTCTTAATTAATATTAAGGGTAATAACCAGCTCAACAATAAGAGTCAAATAAGGATAATACTCCTGCCTGACTTAGCCTCCAAGGCACCTACTTCAACAAGGAAACTGATTCCTACAAGGAAGGAGTCTAAAACCTTCCTCAAGTTGGTGACTTGCCCACCAAGTCACCTAATTCTACCACGATTCTAGGGCTTCTCAGCCTATATAAAGGGTCTGACCCCTCATTCTCAGAATTACGTTTTTGGCTTGATCTTTGATACACATCAAAGTACGTAGGCATCTTGTGAAGGCAGATTCAGCCACGAGCACGAGAGCAGCCATTAAAGCACGAAGCTCACGCACCCTAGCATTAAATACAGCAAACCCTAGCCGCAATATAATAGCCTAGTTTTTATTCCACAACAATTATAATACTAATAATTAACCAATTACCATTTCAGCTAAAAAATAACATAATTATATATAATTATTATTAACTAATCAATTACCTTTTTCAGTCAAAACACGTTACCTTTTCTTTTTTCTCTAACTAAAATCTCTCTTTTTCCAATTATATCATGGACGGTTACCTTTTTTCAACAAAACACGTTATCTTTTTTCTTTATTCTTACTAAAACCTCCATTCTTCTAATTATATTACAGGCATTTCTATTTAATACAAATAAAATAATAATATTAAAATACTAATAATTAACCGATTACCTTTTCAGCTAAAATATATCATCTTTTCTATTTTTTCTAATTACATTCCCTTTTTTCTAGAAATATAACGGGTAACGTTTTTTTCTCATTTTCTAAAAACTATGAACAATTTTATTTCGTAAAATAACATAATTAAATTATAATTACTATAAACTAATCAATTACTTTTTCCCAAAAAATCATGCATGTTACCTTTCTATTTTCACTAACTAAATTTTTTTTAATTATATCACAGACGATTCTATTTAATAAAATAAATTAATAATATTATAATATTTTTAATTAATCGATTACCTTTTTCAGCTAAAACATATTTATCATCTTTTCTATATTTTCTAACTAAAATCCCTTTTATAATAGAAATACCACGGACAATATTATTTTCTCATTTTCTAAAAACAGTACGAGCAATTGTATTTAGTAAAATAACGTAATTCAATTATAATTACTATAAACAAATCAATTACCTTTTTCTCCTAAAACATATAATCTTTTTAATTTTCACTAACTAAATTCTCTATTTTTCTAATCAATCCACGGACATTCTATTTAATAAAATGAAGTAATCAATACTATTATACAAAAGCCGAAACATTAAAAGTTTTGGTACCTGTTTTTTGGTACTAAGTGAATTTACTTATTCACCCTTCATTAAAAAGAAAAATATATTCTATATTGGTAATTAGTTGATTGCCTTTTTCACATTTACTTTTAGTTGAAGATATTACCTTTTATAAACACCTAAAAACATCAATCGTATCATATCTTTCAATCATTAATATTTCCTTTGGAATTAAAACACGTTACCTTTTTGATTTATAAGGAAACATTAGAATTATTCTTCATTAAAAAAATATATTCGACATCCTTCATTAAAAAAATATATTCTATATTGGTAATTAGTTGATTGCCTTTTTCACATTTACTTTTAGTTGAAGATATTACCTTTTATAAACACCTAAAAACATCAATCGTATCATATCTTCCAATCATTAATATTTCATTTCGAATTAAAACACGTTACCTTTTTGATTTATAAGGAAACATTAGAATAATTCTTCATTAAAAAAAAATATTCGATATCTATATTATTAAAACACCTAAAATAAATAATGATATAAAATAATTAATGGTAATTAGTCGATTGTCTTTTTCATATTTGTGCCGAAACATTAAAAGTTTCGGTACCTGTTTTTTGGTACTAAGTGAATTTACTTATTCACCCTTCATTAAAAAGAAAAATATTCTATATTGGTAATTAGTCGATTGCCTTTTTCACATTTACTTTTAGTTGAAGATATTACATTTTATAAATACCTTAAAACATCAATCGTATCATATCTTCCAATTATTAATATTTCCTTTCGAATTAAAACATGTTACCTTTTTGATTTATAAGGAAACATTAGAATAATTCTTCATTAAAAAAATATATTCGATATCTATATTATTAAAACACCTAAAATAAATAACAATATAAAATAATTAATGGTAATTAGTCGATTGTCTTTTTCATATTTGTTTTAGTTGAAGATAATCATATCATATCTTCCAATCATTAAAATTTTCTTTCGAATAAAAACAGGTTACCTTTTTGATTTAAAACTAATCTTATCACACCATATTTTTCAATTATTTAATAAAATATATTTAAAAACCATATACGTTATTTATAATAAGGAAACATTAGTATAATTCGTAAACATGTGTATATTAAATTGTATTAAACAAAAATTAAAAAATTATTAAAAATAATAATTATATAAAAACATAATTGTAATATTAAATAAAATTTATAACATAATAAAAGAAACACCATATCAATAAATTTTATTTATAACATAATAAAATTTAATTATTATTTTATAAATTTATATTTTCCAATCAATAATATTTGCTCCTAATTTAAACACGTTAACTTTTAGTTGAAGATATTAACTTTTATAAACACCTAAAAACATCAATCGTATCATATCTTCCAATCATTAATATTTTCTTTCGAATTAAAACACGTTACCCTTTTGATTTATAAGGAAACATTAGTATAATTCTTCATTAAAAAAAATATTCGATATCGAGACTATTAAAACACCTAAAATCAATAATAACATAAAATAATTAATGGTAATTAGTCGATTGCCTTTTTCACATTTACTTTTAGTTGAAGATATTACATTTTATAAACACCTAAAAAAATCAATCGTATCATATCTTCCAATCATTAATATTTCCTTTCGAATTAAAACACGTTACCTTTTTTGATTTATAAGGAAACTTTAGAATAATTCTTCAGCAAAAAAAATATATTCGATATCTATATTATTAAAACACCTAAAATAAATAATAATATAAAATAATTAATGGTAATTAGTCGATTATTTTTTTCATATGTGTTTTAGTTGAAGATAATCGTATCATATCTTCCAATCATTAAAATTTTCTTTCGAATTAAAGCAGGTTACCTTTTTGATTTAAAACTAATCTTATCACACCCTTGATATGGGCTAAAAGTAAGCCCTAAAGACACATTTAATGTGGCATTAATTAAAACTAGAATGGTCCAAACGTGGGGCCCACCAGATGGGCCCAAACCCTAATTTTAATATTAATTTCGTAATTAATATTAAGGGTAGTAAAACAGCTCAGCAAATAAGAGTCAAACGAGAATATGATTCTTGCCTGACTTAGCCTCCAAGATACATATCTCAACATGGAAACTGATTCATACATGGAAGGAGACTAGAACCTTCTTCTAGTCGGTGACTTGCCCACTAAGTCACCTAACCCTACTACGATTTTAGGGCTTCTCAGCCTATATAAAGGGTCTGACCCCTCATTCTCAGAACTACGTCTTGGCTTGATTCTCAATAACGAGATACGTAGGCACTCTGTGAGGACCGATTAGTCTCGAACACGGAAACAGCCATTGAAGCAAGAAGCTCCCGAACCCTAGCATTAATTACAAACTCGTGACCTAGATTTTAATCCACAACATTTGGCACCGTCTGTGGGAAAGAGACATCAACCATGGTTCAAACACGAAGAACAGCACCAAGCACTACAGAGCCAATCATAACTGAGGCTCTACCTCTTAGCTCTGCTCCGCCTATCACTGAACAAGTACCTCCAACATCCGGGACTATCGTTCCGTATCAAGTTTCTCAACCCCTAGGGACGACTTCTCATGTTGAAAGTACGCTACCTCCGATCGTCCACACAAATCCAAGGACTAATCCCCTCTAGGTGGGGGTTTCTTCCTTGATTGTAGATCCCAACAACCCTCCACAAGGGGTTCAGATCCACACTACGGATCTCCCCATAAGCACCAATCTGATGTATGGGCTGCCTAACTACCCTCCTACCCAAGGAGCTAGATCAAGTGGTCATGCCCTGTATATCCGAGATCGAGATTATCGCGATTTTTCTGGTCCTTATACGGATGAGTCATCTTCTGACGATGATTACGAACGTGATGAAGCTCCAAGGAGGCGACATGCAAGTAAAGAACCTCGAGAAAGAACTCAAACTACTCACGATGGACTCCCTTCAACAACTACTGAGAGGATTAAGGCTTATGAAGCCGAGATCTTAAGATTAAAGGAAGATATGGCAAGAGAACAAGCCAGATCAAATCAGACTTTACCCCCTCCAACATCAGGACCCATTCCCTTTATAGACTTAGAGAGGCCTTCAAGAAGGCAAAGAAGGGCTGCCGCCCCAACTGGAAGAACAACGAGGGTGGAAACCCCCAAGAGCAACCCCAAGGATCTGATGCCACTTGGGGATCCTGATGATCCCACACCCCCATTTACTGAGGAGGTGATGAATGCTCGTATCTCAAAGAAGTTTGAGATGCCGACAATTAAATCTTATGATGGAATGGGTGATCCCGCAAACCACGTTAGAACATTCTCAAACGCTCTGCTGTTGCAGCCTGCAAGTGACGCTTTGAAGTCTAGGTCATTCCCTCAAACTCTATCAGGAATGGCTCAAAGATGGTATAGTCGGCTGCCTACAAACTCAATTGGTTCCTTTAAGGAGTTGAGTGCTGCTTTCGTTAGTCAGTTTATCAGCGGAAGAGCGCATGAGAAAAGTTCTACATCTCTTATGTATGTGGTACAAGGGAAGAACGAAAGTCTCAGAGACTATATATCTTAAGAGGTTCACCAAGGAGACTTTGAACATCACTGATCTGGACAATAAGGTTGCAATGGTAGCCTTGGAGCATGGTACCACCGACCTATACTTTAAGAGATCATTGGCAAAGCATCCTCCCGAGAATATGGCTGAGCTCCAGCGAAGGGCTGATAAGTACATCAAGGCCGAGGATAGCACGGAGAAGGAGGTCACAATAGGCAATGGTCGGGGTAACAATGATACAAAAAAGCGCAAGCAAGAACAGGAGTATGATGCTAAGGACAAGTATCCCCGAACTAGCAAAGACTCTGATTCGCCGCCAAAAAAGAGTCTGGGACCAAGGTTCTCTGACTATGCAAGGTTAAATGCTCTTAGATTTGGAGATCGAGAAAGATAAGGACTTCCGATGGCCGAAGCCACTCAGGGGAGACCCCGCAAAGAGAAACAAGGATCAATATTGTCGGTTCCACCGAGATGTGGGGCATGATACAGATGATTGTAGGCAGTTAAAGGATGAGATCGAATTCTTGATCCGCAAAGGAAAGCTAAGTAACTTCACCAAAGGTGAAGATCGTGGAACCCAAAGAAGGGACTACGATAGGAGAAATAATGATAGAAGGGATAATGATCGTGATCGTAATACACAGCCCCGAGGGCTAGTTATTAACATGATCTGGGGAGGCCCGACAGCGGCTGGTACGACTCGAAACTCTCGAAAGGCATACGCCAGGGAGGTAATGCACATTGTGGGAGAGGCCCCGAAGTGTGCTAGAACTGAAATCGTAATTGGTTTTGATGATTCTGATCTTGAAGGGGTGAAATTTCCCCATGATGACCCGTTAGTTATAACCCCTGTGATTGGGAACTCGGAAGTAAAGCGAGTCTTGATAGACAATGGAGCTTCTGTTGACATTCTGTTTCATGATGCTTTTGTGAAGATGGGATATACCGATTCTCAGCTGACCCCGACTAACATGTCCATCTACGGGTTCAATGGAGTTGAGTCCAAGGTGGAGGGTACTATCCAATTACCCATGACAATCGGGCAGGAACCTAAGGAAGCTACTCAAATGTTGAATTTTCTGGTAATTAAGGCGGCCTCAACTTATAACGCAATCCTGGGAAGTACTGGACTTCATGCGTTCAAGGCTGTTGCCTCAACATATCACATGAAGATTAAGTTTCCAACCCAAAATGGGGTCAGAGAACAAAAAGGCGACCAGAAGATGGCAAGAAGTTGTTATGTATCCGCCCTAAGAGCTGATGGAGTTGGGGGGCAGGTACTCCCGATTGAAGACATGGATGTTCGTGGTGATGATGAACACCGAGGGAAGCCAGCAGAGGATTTAATCCCCGTCCCTCTGGAGCTGGGCGACCCAGAGAAGGTTACATACATAGGAGCATCTCTGAAGGAACCCCTAAAGGGCGAGTTGACAGCATTCTTGCAAAAGAATAGCGATGTGTTTGCTTGGACAGCAGCGGATATGCCAGGAATTGACCCCCAACTTATAACTCATAGGTTGAACATCGATCCTGAACGGAAGAAGATAAAGCAGAAAAAGAGAAATTTTGCTCCTGAAAGGCAAGAGGCCATTAAGCAAGAAGTTGACAAGCTTTTGGAAGCCGGATTTATTGAGGAGATTCAGTTCCCTGAATGGTTGGCTAACCCCGTCATGGTCAAGAAAGCGAATGGAAAGTGGAGAATGTGTATCGACTTCACAGATTTAAATGACGCATGCCCTAAGGATTGTTTCCCTCTACCAAGGATTGACACCCTGATAGATGCCACAGCTGGACACGAGATGTTGAGTTTCATGGATGGTTTCAGTGGTTACAGTCAGATTAAGATGCACAAGGAAGACATCCCAAAGGTATCTTTCATTACTGATTTTGGTGTTTTCTGTTATCTTGTTATGGCTTTTGGTCTCAAGAATGCAGGAGCTACTTATCAACGATTGGTGAATAAGATATTCGTTCATCTAATTGGAAAAACCATGGAGGTCTATGTTGATGACATGTTAGTCAAGAGCCTACTCAAGGCTGACCAAATTAAGCACCTCAGAGAGGCATTCGAAGTGCTGAGGCACCACAAGATGATGTTGAATCCAGCCAAGTGTGCTTTTGGTGTTGGATCAGGAAAATTTTTGGGATTGATAGTCTCGAAGAGAGGCATAGAGGCCAACCCTGATAAGATCAAAGCAATCTTGGACATGGAACCACCACGCTCTATACGAGATGTACAGAAGCTAACTGGCCGAGTTGCGGCTCTAGGGAGATTCATCTCCAAGTCCGGTGACAAGTGTCTGCCTTTCTTCCAAACATTGAAGAAGGTGAAAAATTTTGAGTGGACCACAGAGAGCCAAGAGGCCTTTGAGCAGCTGAAGAAATACATGACTGAAGCCCCGTTGTTGGCTAAACCTAGTCCTGGGGAGACTCTTTATCTGTACCTGGCGGTATCTGAACAAGCATTGAGTGTTGTTCTTGTTTGAGAAGAGAAGAAGGTTCAGAAACCCATATACTATGTGAGCAATGTGTTGCATTGGGGCGGAGTTGAATTACTCTCCCATTGACAAGTTTGCCTTGACATTAATTACTGCCTCGAGGAAATTGCGACCGTATTTCCAGGCCCATAAGATCGAAGTCTTGACCGACCAACAGTTGAGAAGCATCTTGCACATCCCGAAAGCAAGTGGAAGATTGATCAAATGGGCAATTGAGCTCGGAGAATTTGACATAACGTACAGGCCTCGGACAGCCATCAAGGCTCAGGCATTGGATGACTTCGTGGTTGAATGTACCATTAGCAACCAAGAAGTCGGGGGGCAAGAGATAATACCCAACCAAGGAAGTGAGAATAAAGATGAAGAACTTGTACCTGATCTGAAGGAGTATTGGGTGCTCTATTTTGATGGAGCATCAAAAACAAAATTCAGTGGTGCAGGTTTAGTTTTGCAAAGCCCCGATGGGTTCACAGTTGAATATGCTTTGAAGTTGAACTTTCCGACAACCAACAATGAAGCTAAGTATGAAGCCTTGATAGCCGGTTTAGGCTTGGCCAGAATCATGAGAGTCAAGAATCTCAAAGTTTGTGGAGATTCAAGATTGGTAGTCTCGCAAGTGAATGGTGAGTTTGAGGCCAAGGATGAAACTATGGCAAAATACCTGAGAGTCGTGGAAGCTGTTATGAATTAGTTTGAGGAGTGCTATGTGGAGCACATTCCTAGGGAAGAGAACGTTAAGGCCGATGCCCTCTCTAAGTTCGCTTCTTCTGAGATAGAGAATTATGCAGGAAGTGTTTACTTCCAGGTCTTGAAGGCCCCGACCGTCAACTCTAAGTTGGTAGCACCGATCGATGTTGGAAGCTGTTGGATAGATCCCATTAAAGCTCATCTAGAAACCGGATGGCTCCCTGACAATGCCTTGGAGGCACGAAAACTGTCAGTGAGAGCATTGAGATATGCCTTGATTGAAGGCATCTTATACAAGAGATCGTTTGTCATTCCCTACTTGAAGTGCTTAAGGCCCCAAGAGGCAAGAGAAGCATTGGAGGAAGTTCATGAAGGGATATGTGGGCAGCACCTGGGGGGCAGGGCCTTGGCTCACAAAATAACTCGTCTGGGATTCTATTGGCCAGAGATGCTGGCCGATGCACAGAATTATGTCAAGAGGTGTGATAGATGCCAAAAGCACGCTCCGATTGTAAGGCAGCCGCCTGAGATGTTAACGTCAGTCAGTTCTCCCGTCCCGTTTGCAATGTGGGGGATGGACATCCTTGGTCCTTTCCCTATGGCTTCAGCACAGAGGAAGTTTTTGATAGCCCGCCATGCATTAGGATACAATTGGCAAGGATGAACCTGAAGCTCTGCTAGGAGCCTTATGATGAACTGATCGACAGGGAATCGCAGGCCTGCTTCAAGGGCGCCTTTGTAAACACATAGCCTCTCTGGGTGCCAATTACAAGCTCTATCAGCTAATCCAGCAAGGCGAACCTTGATCACATCCGGGAAGCCATATAGCTCCTTGATTTTGTTAACATCCTTCCTGTTAAACTTGCACGGGCTATGATATGCAGTTAATTCAGAGTTGTTGGGGAATGCATCCCTCATGGTACTCAACAAGTCATACAAAGAATCAAATCTACGATCAATATACGAAGGGGGATTTAGTCTAAGATTACCTCGCA
Source organism: Kitagawia praeruptora (assembly GCA_037693485.1). Lineage (NCBI taxonomy): Eukaryota > Viridiplantae > Streptophyta > Magnoliopsida > Apiales > Apiaceae > Kitagawia > Kitagawia praeruptora. The sequence goes on from CM075352.1 coordinate 121,705,708, forward strand.
ATGTCTTGGCCAAGGTTCTCTTGGACATCGCCTCCGACATAGAGAATGATGAAGCCGAAGCGCGGTTGCCATCTGCCATCTTGAAGCTCGAACTTGAAGCTAGAACTTGAAGCTTTAGAGCTTGAAAGCTTTAGAGAGAATTTTAGAAGTAAGAAGAAGTGAAGTGAATGAAATGAAGGCTCCCCCCATTCTTTTATAGAAGATGGGTGACCTCCTATATCAGGTTGAAACACAGCTCGGTTCGTGTTTGCAGGTCATCTATCATTTATGCATGAAAGAAAATGGAACTCATCTGCTATATCTGGCAAAAGTTATATCAGTTCGTATGATTCCGGGAAAGAAAAGAAGGATCTACACGGAGAAATAATAACTAGTTGTGCTAGGACACTCATCTAAGCTTAAGAAGCTGATTACGTTTAAGGAAGATAAAACACTATCAGTTAATCTTTGTTAATAAAGAGACTGATTATGCCCTGAAAGGGAGTATACAACATACGAATGTCAAGGACGTGATTCAAGAACAAGATTCTAAGCATTGCGAAAAGCTCTGAGTGGCACGACAAAGCAGCCAAGGGGCACCTGGTAGGCAACCAGGAGCACTGGCAGTCGACCAGGTGCCATGGGAGAGGTCTGGCCGACCAGGAGCACATGGCAGCTGACCAGGAGCACCTGGCAGCCAACCAGGTGCCACAGAGGAGCTTCATCCGACCTCCTGACACCTCCCGTCAGTTGGTTGAATCGTTTGATGGCTCTGTTGAAGGTTTTTCACTTTTCGGAACAAACATCGACCTCCAACTAAGTGTCGTTCAAGCATCGGTTAGCACCGTATAGTGTCGTCTTATGCCATTCAACATCGTTCAACGTAGATTGAAATGTCGCTCAAGCACTCCCGGGCAACCTGGAGCACCTGGCAGCCGACCAGGTGCCATGGGAAGGGTCCAGCCGACCAGGAGCACCTGGCAGCCGACCAGGAGCACCTGGTAGCCGACCAGGAGCACCTCGCAGCCGACCGGGTGCCACGAAGGGGGATCAGCTGATTTCCCGGCACCCATCTTGGCACCTCCCGTCAGTTGGTAGGATCGTTTGATGGTTTTGTTGAAGTTTTCTTACATTCCGGAACAAACATCGACCTTCAACTTAGCGCCGCATAGAGTCTATTAGCATCATGAAGTGCCATTTTATGTCATTTAACGTCGTTTAACAAACATTGAAACGTCGTTTAAACATCGTGTGGCATCATTAAAAGTCAACATGGGTCTCCCGTTAACTTGCCGACGACCAAGGCGCACTTGTCAGCCACCAAGGCGTACCTGTCAGCCACCAAGGCGCACCTGTCAGCCACCAAGGCGCACCTGTCAGCCACCAAGGAGCACTGGCAGCCGACCAGGTGCCATGGGAAGGGTCTGGCCGACCAGGAGCACCTGGCAACCGACCAGGAGCACCTGGCAGCTGACCAGGACCCTCGTCGGCTGGCTAGCTGCCTGGAAGAGGCTGCAATTGTCCCGAGTCTTCTCCGATAAGCACAGATTAGTGCCTGTTAGCACAAATTAGTGCCGTTTAGCGCTGTTTAGCACCGATTAGTGCCCTTAGTGCCATTTCATGCTATTTAACATTGTTTAACACTGTTTAAACGTTGTTTATGGCTGATTAAGCACTGTCTAGTGCCATTTAACACCGCTTAGTGTCGTTCAACATCATCGTAACTGCGTCGGTCGCTCCACGCTTTACATTAAGATGATATTGTTGAAAATACTCACGTAAGAGCAATAAACCCTGACCCAAGTCTCGAGTAAGGCCGTTATAACTTCAAGGAAAACCTGATCAATTTTCCTAGAAGTTGGGGGGCAAATGATATGGGCTAAAAGTAAGCCCTAAAGACACATTTAATGTGGCATTAATTAAACCTAGAATGGTCCAAATGTGGGGCCCACCAGATGGGCCCAAACCCTAATTATAATATTAATTTCGTAATTAATATTAAGGGTAGTAAAACAGCTCAGCAAATAAGAGTCAAACGAGAATATGATTCTTGCCTGACTTAGCCTCCAAGATACATATCTCAACATGGAAACTGATTCATACATGGAAGGAGACTAGAACCTTCTTCTAGTCGGTGACTTGCCCACCAAGTCACCTAACCCTACTACGATTTTAGGGCTTCTCAGCCTATATAAAGGGTCTGACCCCTCATTCTCAGAACTACGTCTTGGCTTGATTCTCAATAACGAGATACGTAGGCACTCTGTGAGGACCGATTAGTCTCGAACACGGAAACAGCCATTGAAGCAAGAAGCTCCCGAACCCTAGCATTAATTACAAACTCGTGACCTAGATTTTAATCCACAACAACCATATTTTTCAATTATTTAATAAAATATATTAAAAAACCATATACGTTATTTATAATAAGGAAACATTAGTATAATTCGTAAACATGTGTATATTAAATTGTATTAAACTAAAATTAAAAAATATTAAAAATAATAATTATATAAAAACATAATTGTAATATTAAATAAAATTTATAACATAATAAAAGAAACACAATATCAATAAATTTTATTTATAACATAATAAAATTTTATTATTATTTTATAAATTTATATTTTCCAATCAATAATATTTGCTCATAATTTAAACACGTTAACTTTTAGTTGAAGATATTTACTTTTATAAACACCTAAAAACATCAATCGTATCATATCTTCCAATCATTAATATTTTCTTTCGAATTAAAACACGTTACCTTTTTGATTTATAAGGAAACATTAGTATAATTCTTCATTAAAAAAAAATATTCGATATCGAGACTATTAAAACACCTAAAATCAATAATAACATAAAATAATTAATGGTAATTAGTCGATTGCCTTTTTCACATTTACTTTTAGTTGAAGATATTACATTTTATAAACACCTAAAAACATCAATCGTATCATATCTTCCAATCATTAATATTTTCTTTCGAATTAAAACACGTTAACTTTTTTGATTTATAAGGAAACATTAGAATAATTCTTCAGTAAAAAAAATATATTTGATATCTATATTATTAAAACACCTAAAATAAATAATAATATAAAATAATTAATGGTAATTAGTCGATTGTTTTTTTCATATTTGTTTTAGTTGAAGATAATCGTATCATATCTTCCAATCATTAAAATTTTCTTTCGAATTAAAACAGGTTAGCTTTTTGATTTAAAACTAATCTTATCACACCATATTTTTCAATTATTTAATAAAATATATTAAAAAACCATATACGTTATTTATAATAACGAAACATTAGTATAATTCGTAAACCTGAGTATATTAAATTGTATTAAATTAAAATTAAAAAATTATTAAAAATAATAATTATATAAAAACATAATTGTAATATTAAATAAAATTTATAAAATAATAAAAGAAACACCATATCAATAAATTTTATTTGTAACATAATAAATTTTTATTATTATTTAATAAATTTATATATTCCAATCAATAATATTTGTTCCTAATTTAAACACGTTAACTTTTAGTTGAAGATATTAACTTTTATAAACACCTAAAAACATCGATCGTATCATATCTTCCAATCATTAATATTTTCTTTCGAATTAAAACACGTTACCTTTTTTATTTATAAGGAAACATTAGTATAATTCTTCATTAAAAAAAATATTCGATATCGAGACTATTAAAACACCTAAAATCAACAATAACATAAAATTTTTAATGGTAATTAGTCGATTGCTTTTTTCACATTTACTTTTAGTTGAAGATATTACATTTTATAAACACCTAAAAACATCTATCGTATCATATCTTCCAATTATTAATATTTCCGTTCGAATTAAAACACGTTACCTTTTTTATTTAAAACTAATCTTTTCATACCATATTTTTCAATTATTTAATAAAATATATTAAAAAAACCATATACGTTATTTATAATAAGGAAACATGAGTATAATTCGTAGACATGAGTATATTAAATTAAAATTAAAAAATTATTAAAATTAATGATTATATAAAAACATAATTGTAATATTAAATAAAATTATAACATAATAAAAGAAACACCATATCAATAAATTTTATTTATAACAAAATAAAATTCTGTTATAATTTTATATTTTCCAATCAATAATATTTGTTCCTAATTTAAACACGTTAACTTTTAATTTAAAACATAATCTTGCAATAAGTATTATATACCCAAAAATATCATAACATATCTTCTAATCACTAACAAAATATAATAGAAATCCGTATACTACGAATAATGATTGTTGTGAGAAAATTCCGCAACAACACCCCGAGAGAATATCGCTGGAATAACCGAAGTGGGTGGAGATTTGTGGTGTTTTTGGGACTGAATTAGCAAGGTCACCGGACAACAATGGCAAAACTCCGGCCAAATATGTCCAGAATATGATCACCGAGGGTACACGTGCCTTACGCGTAGAGATGTGAATATCCGAACCCCCGTGCCAACTACCTACATATTCTATTTATAGGAATCAAGCCCCGATGTAGTTCTTTAGGTTATGGACTCCTTTCTTGATCAATAAGCCACGAAATTGATGTATTTTATCCTTCCTCCAATGCTGATCTTGAAGTGTTTGTGTAGAAATATGCCTTATCCTTGATTCAGCTAGCCACTTAGTAGAGTCCTACTCGAAGTATAACTCCTAAAGCCATCCATAAGATATATACTTATATTTATCCGAGTATATACATATATATTATGTATATAATGTTGTTATCACGTTTATAGTGATAGAATCCATCTAGAAGTCCATCTCTTGAGTCCATTTCCGTGCTCCTAAAGTATAGGAATAAGAGTCCTTGTCCAACTTTACTTATGTCAGACAGAGGTGGAGCTGTAAAGCACACCTACACCTGCGCAGCTTCCCTCAAACTCACACTTGTACAGCTTCCTCCAAAACAGCACCTCCACGACTACCTCCATAATCGTACCTCCACAGCGGAACTTCCAGAGCTTCCCTCAAACTTTCCACCTCCAGAGCTTCCCTCAAACTTTCCACCTCCACAACGGAACCTCTACAGCTAAACCTCAAATATTATTCAAACCACTCCAATTGGGCCCCCAAATATCCATGGGCCTGAAATTAAACCCATTACAAATTTTATGCACAACAACTACCCCCCGGTTCCTTGATGTCATGAAATGCGAAATGAACCAATACAAGAAGAGGCCCAATCCTTCCTCACATTCTCAGATAGACACATAGCTTCAACACTGTACTTCCAAGCTTACATGAGCTAACTCGGCGTAAGAAACAGGAAGCACAATGCTTTCGCATAGGTACCTCAATACGAATCCTTAAATGAAACCCTTCCGTATACCTTAGATCACGTACGACACTCCACCTCCAGTTATAAGCTTCCTCAGCTTCGTACCTAAACCTACCAGCTTCCAGCCTTTTTCCCTTGAAAACCATAATCCGATTCCTCGTGATGCTCTTTTTTCCTGCTAAATTGACCTTCGTGTAAGAATTCCTCGTGAGCCATGCCACGGAGCTTCCGTATGGAGCTCCTGCTGTTGCAAAGATACCTTAACATTCCAAACCTGAGCTACGACAATAACTAGAAACGATGATTAGTGGTTGGAGCTAAACAGCTCACCTATATAATGCATACAACTCATACACATAGAAAACATTCATGCAAGTATGAATGTAATGCCCCGACTTCCCAATACTGAAAATATACTTTTATAATAAAATAGACTTTGATACAGGGGAATTTTATAAAAATTTGGCAGGAAGTATTCGTAAATCGGACTATCCACCTGTAATTCAACCCAAACCAAATTCCAATTAAACAAATACAAATAAAACTTAATACACCAGCGATTCCCCACCGAGGATCGATTCCAGGTTATGGTATGAAACAAGAATCTAATCAATACAAATTACAACTTTTATCTCTGCTCTAATACAAATTATTATACCATCTAATTCGTAGCTCAAACCCAATTTGTTCTTACCCGCTCTAGCTCCGAAATCTATCCTTTATAGAATGCCTCATCGCTCTCATTCGCAGGGATAAATGTAGTAGATCATCCTTAAACCTAACTGCAAAGGGTTAGGTAAAACAAAGCAAGAGTGAGCCAAAGAACGCTCAGCAAGTTAATAATATAGTGAAACAACGATATTACAATAATTCATTGATGAACAATATCAATGAATACTTTACCTCAAAAGATCATTCCATTTCCATCATAGAGTAAGAATTTTCTAATTTTCTTCAACCATACTGCCTCAGATAAAACTTTGAGAAAAAGAATATCAAGAAATCCCCCAATCATTCTTACTCCACTTTCAACGTACAATGTTACTCGCGAAGGGAATAACTGGGAAACTTCTATTTATCCTTAACCTCATTGTCTTACTGAGTTCCCAATTTTGATCAAGATAGAAAACAACTAGCTCTAATATCCAAAATTTCGAAACTAATAATTATTTACCTTGAAACATATATATATCTCATCAACGAACCTTTCTTTCATCATTTTTCACTAAAACATTCTTTTTCTTAAAGCCATTCCATTTTTTTTAAACACACTTTTCATAAAACCTTTTTAAAACATTTAAGTTGACTGTATTGTTCTCCTGATTACGGACAATACGGGTGATCAGCCACGTAAAGTCCCCCTTTAAAATTGGGTTCCCAATTAGGCAACACATTGGCCTTTAATGCTGGACTAGGACAAGAAATCTGAATTTTTAATACGGGGTTTGAGTCACATGAAACAAATGAAAGGGGTGTAGACCCTAGAAAAATGATTTGGAAGAAAATATTATGAATAATAGAAACAGATTCACATCATTCAACATCAATATGAATAGTAGAAATACTTGCAAGAAGGAATTTGAAAGAACATATGAGCAATACAAGATATTTCACATCACTTGAACGATAAGTGAGGGATAGTATGACTTGCCTCAATACACAGGTTTCCATTTCCAATACTTTAACTCTTTATCGCTTTACATCCGTCTCTACTTCTTTACACATTGGCCTCTAATCGATCACACATCTGTCTTTCTTGTATAACTTGACAGCCGCTACTCGGGCACACTCGCCAGTACCGATGATTCTTTCACTCCTCAAGATTCCATTTGCACGTGCACTAGCTCTTAGCCGGCCTCCTAGTTGTACCTATATACAGGTAAAGTACTGCTTCGGTACGCTTATACTATAATCGTCTAATCTAGTTCTACCCAAACGCGTCCTATAACGCTTTACCTAGCATATACAACATGTATTATTAACTTACACTTAACACGTATATCATATCAATTTACAAATAATTCTTATCAAATTACTATAGGAATTACAAAATAATTCTAACAAAAATTGGACAACACCTCCTTTAAAATATGACCTAACCTGTCATAATAAAATCAACCAATTCAGCAATCACAACATCCTTTGCTTTACAATTACTCAATGCAATCTCATACCCATCACAGTTATACTATTATATAGTCTTTACAAACTTCAGACAATCCGCATCTCTAACAATCGACATATACATACATAAATACTTCACTTAAAGTACTCAGAATCACTTTAATATATTTACTAATAATCCAACAAATATAATTATCATTCTAACCAAAACATACCAGTCACTAATCACCTAAACACATTCGTTAGCTGTTACTAACAATTATCAACACGAATTAGTTAACACTTAACAATCTTTATAAGCTTCAAATTAATGTAATCTTTATAATTTAACAACTTTAGTAAATAATTCAACAAGGGTTCGACTGTAATAATTCGACATCATAAAAAGAACTCAGTTAAGTCACTATAACCATCACAAAGTCAGAACCGAAATCAAGCATCAAAAACTCAAACCCCACTTCGATTTTTTTTTCAAACTAAAATCTCGAAATATACAGGGGTAGTAACAATCATAGTCAGAATAGCAAGGGAACTTAGAGCAGTTCATAAAACCTTAATTCGAACACAGCACAACGATCAAAACCACTACCAGGACACCTACCTTCCACCCCCTTCTCTAACTCCTTCACCATTTCACACCATAAAATCCCCTACCATCACACAAACACCAAAGCTTATTGGTTATACTGCCGAATGCCTCCCCTGCTCTCCATTAATAGCTACAACATGGAACCCTCGAAACATACACAAACAGCATCAACTCCTTCCTTACCCCCTCATTTCATCCCCTACCTCTCAGCTTTTCACCATCCAGACGCAACCAACGCTCAACTGCTTAAACCCACCCACACAACACTGTTGATGCATAACCCAGCAGCAGCAGCAGCAGCCTCTACACGTCTCAATCATACATATACATTACAATATAAACACAAATTAAACCAAACACACACTCAGTTCATCCCTCAACTGGGCACCACAGAACACACGCGTATATACGCACACAACGCCGCACAGTACACACACAACCAGAGACAGTAGACACACGCCCAATGTTTACACACATACACAGCAATCAACAGTTGATGACCAAAACAGGGGAGGGGGAAAACTAGTAGCATAATCGAGCTTCAATCCCACTCACACCATCACATATATATACACACACGACGTGCAGTGACGCAACCACAATAACACACAACAACACCCACATACACGCAGCAATCACTCGCAGTAGGCAAAACAGAGGGGAGATGGAGAGATTCGGTTCGCAACAAGTATTCTTAATACAAGCTGAAATTGAAGCTTACAACAACGGAGAAGAGTCATCAGTAACGAGGGAGAGAAATTGATTTGAGAGAGATTTTATGTGGAGATTTTGAGAGAGATTACCACCGAGAGAGGGAGATAAAGACAGCGAGAGAACTCGAGAAAGTTCTCAACAGCAAAACTGAAATATTGAATTGGGGAAAACACTGTAATTTAGGACTTTTAAGAGCATTCACATCCCATTCCCCATCCTCATCCCCAAAACCTTACTAAAAATAGTAAATCCTTAAATAAAAATAGTAAATCCCCAAAATTATTAAAAATGTTCTACATCCCATTCCCCATTTTCCATCCCCATATCCCTACATTCCTTTTTATATTACTTCTTTCTCTCTCTTTTACTAAAATTTAAACTATCAAAACTCACCCACTACAATTAAATATATTTAAAAGAGGAGAGAGATGATTTGGGGTTCAAAATAGTAATCCCCAAATATGGGGATTCAAAACTTGTCCCCAAAATTAATCCCTAAAATGGGGAATGGGATGGAAGCCATTTTTTGCATAAAAGCTAAATATTTCCATAAATATTTGGGGATAGGGGATGGGATGTGAATGCTCTAAAGAAGTTAAGGGAATTTTTGGGAAATTTTATAAATGCTAAAATACAAACAAGAAAAATCACCTTAAATCAATTTCTAAAATCGAATAAATCACGATATTAATAGAAAAAAATAAATTTTAAAATTTTAACACATATTTTATACAATTACAAACATCTCTATATTTTAAAAATATTTTTGGGATAAAAAATGAATTAAATATGAATTTTACAAGTTTTGATCCTTTAAATACAATAAAACTCTTAAAACCATTTTAAAATACCAAAACACCCAAATTAATTCTCCCAATAATTTTAAAAACTAATAATTATACAAAGATAATATTACAAAAGATTTTATGATTTTTAACAACTCCGATGATTTTATAAAATTCTTAGAAGATCAATAATGCATGATATAAATAGATTTAACTCATCAAAAATACTAATAAAAATACACCGCACACATAAACCATTATATAAACATGTAAACACAATATCACACATATTCCACCTTTTCTACAATATTCACATAATGTAATCCACATTTAATATTAAATAGATATTTATAAATACGAAATTTTCTAGGGCGTTATATCCTTCCCCCCTTAATAGGATTCTGTCCTCAGAATCACTCTTAAGAAAACGTAATGACGATATCACTCAAACATTTTTCTTTCAATTTCCATGTCATTTCTTCTATACTAGAATTCCTTTATATCATTTCATATCTCGCTAGGCTCGTCTTGTAAGCCCGCAGATTCCAACATAAACTTAAACCCTTGGTTTACATGTCTCGTTAATTCTAGATACTGATCACTCGCACGTGACGATCCATTTTTTTTTACCAAAAATCGGACATGACCTAATCGTATAATGGACTATGTCCTGTACACAACGCCTCCAAAACGGACCAAATCATCCATAATAATTCATTCATATACGATACTAAAACAAAACCTGCCTTAACCTGCAGCAAACATATAAGCGAGGAAATTTCCCTTGACTTGAAGTAAACGGTTAAATAATTAAATCTTTAAAACGAATTCCACGCGACTAAAATAATTGATGCCACTTCCAAGCTTCTACTCATAACCAAACTTAATAGCGTCATTTATAGCCTTCTCGAAACCTCTAGCTCCTGAGTGATTCATAGGGGAGGGTCTTGTGGCTCTCATCGTAGTATTCGTTGGGACTAACATGATGCAATCCTCGACAAAACGTCTAATCTTCTCGCGCTTATGGCGTACCACTTCTGGCTTCTAACTCTATCGTTCACTACCACACCATTCTTTCCGCTTACTCTCCTAGCTTTCCATATTTACCGTAGTACAACTCCAATATACGTCCTCTGTGTTTATCGAATCTTGTATGTGCATTATCAATCCAATGAATAATCTAACTTGATATTCAATCCTTGCTTTAACGCCAATTCTCAAACCTGCTCATCCAGTTTCCATTCGACGCAAATGTAGCTTGAACCACTCAAAATTCTATCGTCTCCATCTTTACTGCTTTCAATCACTTATAACTTTAGGGATCATAAGGGTGTATAACGAAAGAAATCAATAAAATGGACAGGTGTTAGCATGCATGAATATAAGATGAGTTTTTTTTTTTTGCTTGAAAAAGGAATTTTTGTAAAAGGATTTAACCGAGAGATCAATATGATCATTGAACTAATTTCAGGTTGCATTTGTCACTTAGGTCAACCACCATAGCACAAGAAGGGGGCCAGCCTTCTGTACTTTCATGACAAACACAATCAGTGGCGTCCCACCAGACTTCTATCACATAGATAAGATGTCCCTGAATCCCCTATATACATAGGGTTGTTCATCCCAAACAGAATAAATAAGGTTAAGTATTTAGGGAAAAATGGAAGAATTTCAAGAGTTTCAAACGTTTATGAGTATAACATTGAATTAAATAACCTCTGGAAAATAGAGGTGTCTCTGAAAGAATATAAATGAGTGTAATCGAATCCGATATGCGAATTTCATCATCAATTGAGGTATAATCGATTATCAATAAGATCTGGTACCAACAAACAAGGAAGAATAGAAATAAAGGTTAAGTCTCTTTAGGAGATGAATAAGATCGATAACTAGTAGTGAACAGCCATGCCCTTACCTCCAACACATGTCAGTAATCGCATTTCACATCTTGTTTACAGCCTTTTCGCATTATCTATATCGTTCGTGGGGTAACTAAAGTCGTAAAAGAAATTCTAGAAGATACATAAAGGTCAATAGGTAGCATCCTCCAAGCTGGTAGCTCCGGTCATCTATTTAACTTAGGCGGCTCCGAATTAACTACCACGTCCAAAATCGAATCTTCGGGTCAATCGAACTCCTACTCGCGCGATGTCAAAATACTAAATAACGTTGCAACAGTCGTCCTAGTAACCTAAAGCGAACCTTATCCTAAATCGTTCTATCTAACGTCTAACCTAAATACGTATACCTAATAATCCTAACTTGTTTCAGTGACCATAACCTGTCGCTCTGATACCAACCTGTAATGCCCCGACTTCCCAATACTGAAAATATACTTTTATAATAAAATAGACTTTGATACAGGGGAATTTTATAAAAATTTGGCAGGAAGTATTCATAAATCGGACTATCCACCTGTAATTCAACCCAAACCAAATTCCAATTAAACAAATACAAATAAAATTTAAAACACCAACGATTCCCCACCGAGGATCGATTCCAGGTTATGGTATGAAATAAGAATCTAATCAATACAAATTACAACTTCTATCTCTGCTCTAATACAAATTATTATACCATCTAATTCGTAGCTCAAACCCAATTTGTTCTTACCCGCTCTTGTAACAACCGTGAATATTATTGATAAATTTCTTATGTCGAACTTTCTTAGAGTAAGTTTGGTAAATTAAATGTTATTAATAATTCTATTTTGAACCCTCTCCGAATAAGGTTGGTAAACTCGGTTCTTATTTAATTTTAGAAATGCGTATATTTATGTATTTAGTACCCAGCTGTCTTTTAGTGATTTCGAATTATTATTTTGAGGGTGATGAAGATCATTTTTTTTCTTTCTTTTTATGTGTATAATAGGAATTATAAATTTCTAAGATTATGTTAGTGATTTTGTGTTAGCAAATAAATAAGTAAGATCTAGTAAAGTTATAAATATTGAGTGGAATGTGTATTTGAGCCCATAAATTTTATATAGCCCACTAAAGGCCCAACAAGGCAAGGAGATGTATAAAATAGAAAATCAAAAGAGAAGACATCACATCCTCTCTTATTTCTCTCGGCAAACACACACACTCACACATTAACCTCCATTAAAACTCCACCTTTCAAAGCTCCAAGCTTCAAGGATTTGATCCGATTATTACATGCATTTAGAAATTTAGATAGCCCTCTTTATTCTCTACAAATTGATATATATATTTAGGGGGGTTCAAGAGTGGTTTTCAAAGCAAGCTAAAATTTGATTTATTTTCATAATAAGGGTATGATCTTATACCCTTAAAATTTTTTTAAATTTAATAATGCATTTGTGAACCTTGTTTTAAATTAGGGTTTTATAACTCTCAATTTGGGGTTTTTATGAATTTGTGTTACATATTGTTTTTGTATGTGAATTGATTGAATTGGGGGTTTATTGTTGAATTGGGGTGTGATCGGAGGGGTGTTGTCGATGCATGTCAGATCGGAGGCCACCACCGCGGTGCTAGCGGCGACCGACGGTGGTGGTGGGGGGGTTTTCTTACCGGAAGCGAAGAGCAGGGGAGGGGGGTGTTAATCGCGTAGGCGAGGGAGAGAAAGAGGGGAGAGTGGAGGGAGATTGAGAGAGACAGTGAGGTGGAGAGAAGGGGAGACGAGAGAGGGGAGAGATCGGAGATAGAGAGATGGCCGGAGAGAAAGAGAGATAGAGAGAGATGGCCGGAGAGAAAGAGAGATAGAGAGAGACAGTCGGAGGGAGAGAGAGAGAGACTGAGAGAGATGGCGAGAGAGGAGAGATCGGAGATGGAGGGAGAGACGCCGGAGAGAAAGAGGGAAAAGAGAGAGGGAGAGCGAAGAGATTCAGAGAGGGAGGTCGAGAGATTGAGAGAGAGAGAGAGAGAGAGAAGAGAGAGAGAGACGCGACTGTGGGGGTGGTGGCCGCCGGCGCCGCCATGGCGACCGGACGGCAGCCGCCCGTGGTGGTGGTGGTTGTGTTGTTGTAGTGTTATATTTTATTTTATTAGTGACTAATTAATTGTAATAATTGTGTAAAATTAGAGTAATTAAATATTTGATTGGATTAATTGGCAATAATCTTGATAGGAAAACAGTAATTAAATAATTAATTGTACATTAGTAGGATTAATTGTTAATTTAGATTGATATGAATAAAAGTGGAACAAAATATGAGATTTAAGTGTGATTTTGTTTCATTAAAAGAAAAAGAAAAAGAGATTTAACTTATAATAAAATTAGGATTGTTTTTAATAGAGTTACATTTTTCTAAAGTGAGAATAATAATAATTATGGGTTTGAAATTCGAATAAAATTGGATCCTTGGATTATTGTTTTGAGAATAAAATAGAGAGTAATAATATTGTTCCTCTAAAATGGACTTAATTAAATTAGATAATTTTAGAGACTTGTAGAGAACTCATAAGAGCTAATTAATTTGTGATTTAATTAGTTAATTAATTGTTAGCAAATAAATAGGACTAATTAGTGATCTTTTGTGTAAACCATAGAGACTTGAATACGAGCCATTTTAGATTAAAGTCACGAATTAAATAAATTACTTAAATTAGAGAATTTCGCTATTAAATGAGGATTTTAGATAGTTAGTGGCGATTTTATACAAAACCTTTTTATTGAGTTATGCGAGATATGTTGTCAAATAAATTAGTTGGTGCCATATATTTAGGAATAATTAGAGACCTTTAATTGAGAGAATTTTATTACGAATAATTGTATTTGTGTTGCACAGTGTATAAAACTCGAGATGTTAAATTAATAGGAAAAGCGAATAGAGCCTCCATTTAAATTATTAAAATGAGAATTAGGTGTCAATAAGATTTTAAAGTTGCGAGAATATCATAAATTTATATTTTCAATAATTATTTGATTATCAATGACATGATTACCGATTTATGTGATATTACGTGATTAATTTCTTACCCGAGTACTAAAATAGTTTTGATAATTATTATAGAGTTTCCCTTTTCGAGAATTGAGATTTTCGCTCGCGGGTAACGCTTTTATTTATTCGGTTCGTTTAACGTCGAGACAGAGGCAAGTTCATTCCTACCATAACTTTCGGAAATTGTGTATTTCTGTTCGTATTATTTCATTTCTTGATTATTTTCGAGATATCAATTTTGAGATTTATTTACCGCTCCTTATGATACAATAATTTCTTTTGAGCATTTTTTCTCGTTAAATATTATGATACTGTTAATTAAGTTTACTTGTGAATTATACTCCCTATAAGCATAGAGACCAATTCGTTGCTATCAGGTCGATCTCATTAATTCGAGACGGCTATTATTTTGATTCAGTAAAACTAATCTCATTCGTTCGAGATAGTTAAATTTATTCTTTTCAGTTGAATTTATTGTACAAATTCAACAATATTTATTGAGTATCTTTTAGTTAGTTCATCGTCCGAATCAACCGATAGGAGTATACTATTTAAATCGTTAGAGTTTTACTCATTGATCAAGTGAAAAATATTCTATTTAACGTTCATCAATTTTGAGTATTATAATCATTCGAGTGGTACTATTTGTTCAGTACGACTCATTATGTTTCATTTTAAGATTATTCTCATTGTTTCGAGATAGTCGCCTTTCTTGTCAAAGGTTGGCACTTTGTTCGTGTCAACCAATTAAAATATGTTTATTGAGAGTTTACATCGGTCCATTGTTCGGATTGGTGATACATCGAGTAAAACTGGCAGTCCGCCAGATCAATTAAATATTTCTCCTGTGAAGTTTATCTACAAAATGTCAGTTCATTAAATATTCGGGAATTCTGTATTCTACTGGTCAATTTTGGGAAAGAGGCCCATTTTAGAGAAAGAGAGACTCGTGAACCGTTTTAAGGACACGAGAATATTAGGCACTATGATGCCAGGGTTGATATAATCACCCACTATGATGCTAGCATTCATACTATTATTATATTCGTTGATATCGTATTGTAGCCGTGATCGGGCGAAGTGCGGTGTCATTGGAGGACGGTATTCCCGGTCGGATAGTTGATCGCCCCGCCGAGATACCGAAAGGATGGAAGACCAGTTATTCTTTTATCATGAGTCATCAGAGTTTCACAAAAAGAGTCATTTCGAGTATTTCTATTTTCGAGACGAGTCTTGAGTCAAAGTTTTCAGAGTTTGTTATCTTATCAGTTTTATTTAAACTCGAGTATTTTCTTTCGGTATATATTACTATATTTATGTACCGAGCCAGGAGAGAATTTGCTGAGCACCATAGTTGCTCACTCTTGCTTTACAACATTTGTTCAGCTGTCAAGATGGAGAAAGGCGAGACATCCAGCCAGAGAAACAAAGGCAAGGGAAAAGCTCCAGGCTATGCTGACAAGGACTAGAATGGCCAGCTGAAACCTTTTATCCTTTCTATCTTTATAGACTTTTGCAAGATATTTTCGGTGATGTAATAAGCGTTTTGTAATAAAGTGTGAATCCAATCTTGGATCTGTGGAGTGGGACTGTTCCACTCCGTTGTAATAAAGATTTTATTATTATCGAGCTAACGTGTGTTGCAGGATGCTGAGACCTGATGTGGCGACCCGGGTCCCCGGACAGGGCGGAATTGGGGGTGTCACAGCGTTGGTATCAGAGCGTTAGTTATATTTTAGGAATCGTATGAGCGAGCCTAGAATTATAAAGCGACGTAAGAGTTTAGAGATATATTGCGATGTTGAGATTTTAGCACGAAATGCTTTTCACCCTTATATAAGTATATCTATATAAGTATCTAATCGATTAGAACCTGTTGTGACCGAAGTTCCTTGTACTTTTGTAGATGACTACTCCAGGACTTGATGATTTCCGCTCAGCTAGAGACAGATCTCCGACACCTTACCCTCAGGGACCCCTAGATCCCAGCTCAGGTTCAGACAGTGACCCGTCTGAGGAGATTGTACCGATGGACAGCGACTCGGAGGACTCTTCTATCAGGATTCTTACACCTTCTCCACCTCATGTGATAGATTTGGTAGATTCTCCTGTGCCAGTGATTGACTTAGAGGCACCTACTCCAAAGATTGAGCAGCCGGCTCAGATTCCAGTGTCTACTATGACTGCAGAGACTACTCTTCTGTATACTCCCGAGATGTTCAGATTTGAGACCCCAGAGCTGATTACTTCTGAGCCGATTGATGAGGGCCAGCTTTTGCCCGTCCGTACTAAGACTTTACCCAGCTTATCTGCTCCAGTGTCTAGAGTGGATACCCCTACCAGAGTATCAGCTTTTGCTGATTTGTTTGCTACTCCAGTTCCAGTGTATGCTTCGACTCCGACAGTCCCTACTATACCTGACTACATGTTTCCACCTGTCAGTGTTACTCCTGCATGTGATACTGCACCATCTGCACCTACCATACCTGCACCTGTTTCTGCTCAGCCTCCAGTGGCTGCTACTACTGCTGCTATGCCACCTGCTCCTTCTGAGCATCCTGTTGTGGCCGGAGAGACGGTTCCATGGCATATCCATCACACCCTGTTCCAGCAGTACCATTGGTTGTGGTCTCGTTATGAGGAGATCTTTGCTACTAGGGATGGTATCCTTCGACTTTTGTCTGTTCCAGATCCTATTGCTGTGCATCATGGAGGTAGTCTGTTGGTGAGGGACGTACCCATGGAGATTGTGCATCAGATAGCCCTGACTGTGTTGACCGGGCTTCAGACTGACTTAGCTGCTTTGCCATCATCTAGTACCGAACAGATTGATCGTACCAGAGTTTCTACCTTGATCTCAGACATCATTGCAGAGTTCCATAGGAGGGTGGGTGAGATGTTTGCCCGTGACAGTTCGACTTGACTTGTTGCTGCTGTTGACGTAGCATAGTCTTTTTGGTTTCAGGGGATGTCATATATCTACGTTTGCGCATTCCCATCTTTTGGATAGCATGTATATTATAGCTAGTGGTGACCCGCTTTTTGTATGGCGTCATGATAGATCTTTCTGTATAGGGTGCTATATTATGTTGATCGATGTATCTGATGTAGTTGACTCTATACCCAGCTTGTTGGGTAGTTATCTTATTATCTTACCGTACTAGCATGACAGTAGATGTTCCACGATGTATTTATATTCTGATGATGGGTCTGTACTATTATGCCGTATGTATTCGGTATTATGACGTGGACTGTACCAGTATGGTACCTTGTGATATATATATTATGATCTGCTAGTAGTACTGATATCTTGTTTGTTGGTCTGTTATAGAACTGGATTATATTAGAAGAGCATGCTAGATTATTTCCTGATACTTCTGTTATAGTAAATTTCTTTTAGACACTGCGACTTAAAATGAGTTTCAAAAAAAAAAAGAGCTTTCGAAAACAAAGATTAAGACAACGATTGAGTTTTAGAACTTAAAGATTTTGTAAGAAGTACCAGTAAAACCTGAAATTAGTTTCTTTTTCACGAGTACCCTGAACCTTTTTATAATAAGGAAAAAGAGTAATTGTTTTATAAAGAGACAAGAGAAAGGACCATGATTTTGAGTATGGTTTATTTTTGAGAAACCAGAGGTTTTGACCAAGTAGATAATTTTGAATATCTGTGCCAGCAATGGTGTCCTATAATTGCATACCTGTGATATAACATACCATATTGTTTTCGCTCTTAGAGAAAAAGATGTCACCTAAAAGAGGAAGACCCCCAAGAAACCCTCGTCCTCAACCTGAAGAGAATCCAGAGAATGAGGTTCCACCTCGGAACCCAGTTCCTAACCCAGTTCCAAACCCGGAACCGGAACCCGCTCAGAATCCAAACCAGGATAATAACCCGATGAACCTGTTGTTGAACTTTCTTCTTCAGCATGCCCAGAACCCTCAGCCTCAGCAGAACCCTAACCCAGTGGGAGGAAATCCACCTCCAGCTCAGCTGACTCATGCCACAGTGACGTTCAAATCATTCAAATCTTTGAACCCACCTGAGTTTAAAGGTACCACTAACCCCGTGGAGGCCAGAATTTGGTTACGAGAAATAGAGAAGACTTTTGAAATTATGGGAGTGGAAGAGAATAAGAAGACAGTGTTTGCAGCGTACATGTTAAAAGGTGAAGCTAATTACTGGTGGGAAGCAAAGAGAACTTTGGAGGGTAATGCGGTCATTCCATGGACCCGATTCACGACCTTGTTTCTAGAGAGGTATTTTCCTAAGTATCTAGAGAACCAAATGGAGATCAAATTCTTAGAACTCAAGCAAGGAGCGATGACTGTTGCGGATTACGAAGCCAAGTTTACAGAACTCTCAAGGTTTGTACCCTATCATGTGGACACTGAGGAGAAGAGAGCCAAGCGTTTCCAGCAATGGCTGAAGCCCTGGATCCAGAATCGAGTTGCCGTATTTGAGATCACCAACTATGCAACATTAGTTCAGAAAGCGGCTATAGTGGAAAGTGGAAGTGAGTTGTACCCGAAGGATCGGGATGGTAAGAAGAGAAAGTTTCAGAGTGGTGGAAGCAGTTTTGTGAAGAGATCTGATAGTCGTAGTGACAAGAGGCCGTTTGTGAAGAGAGAGGATAGAAGCTCAGATGCTAGGAGAATTGGGAACCATGACACCAGAGGAAGCAATCAGAGGACCAAACCTCAGCAGACAGTGAACGTGATGCAAGGAAGACCACCATTACCAGAGTGTAAGACATGTGGGAGGAAACACCCTGGACCCTGCCAACAAGCTACTGTGAACTGCTACAACTGCGGACAGAAGGGTCATTATGCTTCCAGTTGCAAGGATAAATCTGTCACCTGCTTCAATTGTGGAAAGAAAGGTCACGTGTCCCGAGATTGCCGACAGCCTACTAAGGAAAAACCAGTGCTTAGACTCACAGCACCTCCCAGCAACAAGCCGACTACAAGAACTTTCAACATGATCGTGAAGGATGCTATTAATGACAGCGATGAGATTGCAGGTACGCTTCTAGTAAATTCTGAAGATGCATGTGTTCTAGTTGATTCTGGCGCTACCAGATCTTTTATTTCTGAGAACTTCATGAATAAGCTTGATATTGAGTCTGTACCCTTGGAGGGAATTCTGAGTATAGAAGTAGCGAATCAGGAAGTCATTCCAGTGAACCATTTGTGCCCGAACTGTGTTATAGAGATTCAAGGTAAACGTTTTGACGCAGACCTCATTCCTTTTAAGTTGGGGGAATTCGACGTAATCTTAGGGATGGATTGGTTAGCACGTTACGATGCCCAAATCGATTGTCGTCGGAAGAAGGTTAGCTTAAGTTGACCTAACGGTATGAGAATTCCGTTTCGCGGACGTAAACCGGCTAAAGATTTTTTGTCAATAATTCAAGCTAAGAGATTACTTCGGCAAGGATGTCAAGCCTATCTGGCTCATGTGATAGACACGAAGAAGCAAACCCCTACCATTGAGGAGATTCCTGTAGTCAACCAGTTTAAAGATGTTTTCCCCGATGACTTGCCCGGAATGCCACCAGACCGAGAGATAGAATTCACGATTGATCTAGCACCAGGAACCACACCTATCTCCAAAGCACCCTACAGAATGGCACCAGTGGAAATGAAGGAATTGGCAACACAACTGCAAGAGTTACTAGAAAAAGGTGTAATCCGACCTAGTGTATCCCCGTGGGGAGCTCCAGTTTTGTTCGTAAAGAAGAAGGACGGATCTATGCGGCTATGTATTGACTATCGCGAACTGAACAAGATGACTATCAAGAATAGGTACCCTCTGCCTAGAATCGACGACCTGTTTGATCAGCTTAAGGGAGCTATGCACTTTTCGAAGATTGATTTGAGATCCGGCTATCATCAATTGAAGATCAAGCCTGAGGATATTCCTAAGACTGCTTTTCGAACCCGATATGGACATTACGAGTTCCTAGTTATGTCTTTCGGATTGACGAATGCTCCAGCTGCTTTTATGGATCTAATGAATCGTGTGTTCAAGAAATACTTGGATAAGTTCGTGATTGTATTTATTGATGACATTCTCATTTACTCGAAGTCACCTGAAGATCATGCAGAACATCTCCGTCTAGTTTTGGAAGCACTAAGGAAGGAAAAGTTGTATGCAAAATTTTCAAAGTGCGAATTCTGGCTGAAAGAAGTTCAGTTTTTGGGTCATATTGTGAGCGGTGAAGGAATTTCTGTAGACCCCGCTAAGATAGAAGCCGTAGCAGATTGGGAGAGACCTAAGACTCCAACAGAGGTTAGAAGTTTCCTTGGACTGGCTGGTTATTATCGTAGATTCGTGAAAGATTTCTCAAAGATTGCTATGCCGCTGACTCGACTTACCAGGAAAAGTGAAAAGTTCGAATGGACGTCCAAATGTGAAGATAGCTTTCAAGAATTGAAGAAGAGACTGACGACTGCCCCAGTTTTGACCCTACCCGATGAAAAAGGCGATTTCGTAATTTTCAGCGACGCGTCTCACAAAGGTATAGGATGTGTATTGATGCAGCACGGGAAAGTAATAGCTTACGCTTCTCGTCAACTGAAGGAATATGAATCACGATACCCTACTCACGACTTGGAACTTGCTGCCATTGTTTTTGCACTCAAGATTTGGAGACACTATTTGTATGGAGAAAAATGTGAGATCTTCACAGACCACAAGAGCTTAAAGTACATATTCACCCAGAAGGAATTGAACATGAGACAGAGAAGATGGTTGGAATTGATCAAAGACTATGACTGCTCGATAAATTACCACCCAGGAAAACTAATGTTGTAGCTGATGCTTTAAGTAGAAATGAAAGACTCAATTTGTTGATGACCTCAGAAGAGTTAGTCAGAGAATTCGAGAAGATGGAGATAGAAGTCAAGGACCCAGTCCAAAACAATGAAAGAGTTTATACCATTCATTTTCAACCAGAGCTACTCGAGAAGATTCGCCGTTGTCAGGAACAAGTGATGGAAGAAAGAAGATCAGAGTTAACAGGGGAAGAATTTCTGAGTTCAAAGGATGATAAAGGGATTAAGCGATTTGCTTCGAGGATTTGGGTTCCTAATGTTACAGAATTGAAAGAAGAGATCATGAGTGAAGCGCATAATTCGAGATATTCCATTCACCCAGGAAGTAAAAAAATGTATCAAGACATCAAGCAGAATTATTGGTGGCCTAACATGAAGAGAGAAATTGCAGAATGGGTAAGCAAGTGTTTGACCTGTCAAAGAGTGAAAGCGGAACATCAACGACCCAGTGGATTACTCCAATCATTAGAGATTCCAGAATGGAAATGGGAGCATATCACCATGGATTTTGTAGTAGGTTTACCTCGAACCAAAGCGAATTACGATGCTATTTGGGTTATAGTTGATAGACTTATGAAGTCCGCGCATTTTCTGCCGATCAGTGAAAGGTACTCAGTGGAGAGACTGGTAGGTCTGTATTTGAAGGAAGTGGTAGTCCGTCATGGAGTGCCCGTGTCAATTGTGTCAGACAGAGATGCCCGTTTCACTTCTAGATTTTGGAAGAGTTTTCAAGAATGCCTTGGCACCAAGTTAAATTTGAGTACTGCCTATCATCCGCAGACAGACGGACAGAGCGAAAGGACAATTCAGACGATAGAGGATATGCTGCGAGCTTGCACCTTAGATTTCAAGGGAAGTTGGGATGATCATCTGCCACTAGTAGAGTTTGCTTACAATAATAGCTATCACTCCAGTACCGGTATGGCCCCTTATGAAGCTTTATATGGAAGGAAGTGCAGATCCCCGCTTTGTTGGGATGAAGTCGGTGAAGGAAGATTACTAGGGCCAAATATGGTCCATCAGACAAAGCAATCCGTAGAAACGATTCGGAAAAGATTAGTTGCTGCTCAGAACCGTCAGAGAAAATATGCAGATCTGAAGAGAAAGGATAAATCATTTGAGATAGGAGATAGAGTGTTACTGAAGATTTCCCCATGGAAAGGGGTGATGAGATTCGGGAAGAAAGGGAAACTGAGTCCCAGGTATATCGGACCATTTGAGATTCTTAAGAAGGTTGGAGCCGTGTCATATCAATTGGCCTTACCGCCAGATCTTCAACACGTACATAATGTATTCCACGTATCAATATTGAGAGCTTATCATCTGGATCATCGACACGTGTTAGAGTACGAACCTATCGACGTCAAAGCAGACCTGACCTACGTAGAGCAACCAGTGAACGTTGTGGATTTCAAAGTGCATGAGTTGTGGAACAAGAAAATAAATTTAGTAAAAGTGATTTGGAGAAATCGTCAAATTGAGGAATCCACTTGGGAGCTTGAGAGTGAAATGCGTAGTAAATACCCTGAGTTGTTTAACCATTAATGATGATCCCGAGGACGGAATCCTTTTAAGGGGGGGAGACTGTAACAACCGTGAATATTATTGATAAATTTCTTATGTCGAACTTTCGTAGAGTAAGTTTGGTAAATTAAATGTTATTAATAATTCTATTTTGAACCCTCTCCGAATAAGGTTGGTAAACTCGGTTCTTATTTAATTTTAGAAATGCGTATATTTATGTATTTAGTACCCCGCTGTCTTTTAGTGATTTCGAATTATTATTTTGAGGGTGATGAAGATCATTTTTTTTTCTTTCTTTTTATGTGTATAATAGGAATTATAAATTTCTAAGATTATGTTAGTGATTTTGTGTTAGCAAATAAATAAGTAAGATCTAGTAAAGTTATAAATATTGAGTGGAATGTGTATTTGAGCCCATAAATTTTATATAGCCCACTAAAGGCCCAACAAGGCAAGGAGATGTATAAAATAGAAAATCAAAAGAGAAGACATCACATCCTCTCTTATTTCTCTCGACAAACACACACACTCACACATTAACCTCCATTAAAACTCCACCTTTCAAAGCTCCAAGCTTCAAGGATTTGATCCGATTATTACATGCATTTAGAAATTTAGATAGCCCTCTTTATTCTCTACAAATTGATATATATATATATATATATATATATATATATATATATATATATATATATATATATATTTAGGGGGGTTCAAGAGTGGTTTTCAAAGCAAGCTAAAACTTGATTTATTTTCATAATAAGGGTATGATCTTATACCCTTAAAATCTTTTTAAATTTAATAATGCATTTGTGAACCTTGTTTTAAATTAGGGTTTTATAACTCTCAATTTGGGGTTTTTATGAATTTGTGTTACATATTGTTTTTGTATGTGAATTGATTGAATTGGGGGTTTATTGTTGAATTGGGGTGTGATCGGAGGGGTGTTGTCGATGCATGTCAGATTGGAGGCCACCACCGCGGTGCTAGCGGCGACCGACGGTGGTGGTGGTGGGGTTTTCTTGCCGGAAGCGAAGAGCAGGGGAGGGGGGTGTTAATCGCGTAGGCGAGGGAGAGAAAGAGGGGAGAGTGGAGGGAGATTGAGGGAGACAGTGAGGTGGAGAGAAGGGGAGACGAGAGAGGGGAGAGATCGGAGATAGAAAGAGATGGCCGGAGAGAAAGAGAGATAGAGAGAGACAGTCGGAGGGAGAGAGAGAGAGAGAGACTGAGAGAGATGGCGAGAGAGGAGAGATCGGAGATGGAGGGAGAGACGCCGGAGAGAAAGAGGGAAAAGAGAGAGGGAGAGCGAAGAGATTCAGAGAGGGAGGTCGAGAGATTGAGAGAGAGAGAGGGGGGGAGTGTGAGAGAGAGAGTGAGAGAGAGAAGAGAGAGAGAGACGCGGCTGTGGGGTGGTGGCCGCCGGCGCCGCCATGGCGACCGGACGGCAGCCGCCCGTGGTGGTGGTGGTTGTGTTGTTGTAGTGTTATATTTTATTTTATTAGTGACTAATTAATTGTAATAATTGTGTAAAATTAGAGTAATTAAATATTTGATTGGATTAATTGGCAATAATCTTGATAGGAAAACAGTAATTAAATAATTAATTGTACATTAGTAGGATTAATTGTTAATTTAGATTGATATGAATAAAAGTGGAACAAAATATGAGATTTAAGTGTGATTTTGTTTCATTAAAAGAAAAAGAAAAAGAGATTTAACTTATAATAAAATTAGGATTGTTTTTAATAGAGTTACATTTTTCTAAAGTGAGAATCTATATATATTATAATGCCTGGA
This sequence comes from Kitagawia praeruptora, assembly GCA_037693485.1. Lineage (NCBI taxonomy): Eukaryota > Viridiplantae > Streptophyta > Magnoliopsida > Apiales > Apiaceae > Kitagawia > Kitagawia praeruptora. The sequence goes on from CM075352.1 coordinate 121,730,297, forward strand.
AATCAGAAAGGCACCAGAACAGTTCAAGGTATTTTTCTTGAATTTTCGTTTTTTTATAATGCCTGGAGATCAGAAATGCACCAGAACAGTTCAAGGTATTTTTCTTGAATTTTCGTTTTTTTTGATTTTTTTAATTAAAATTCTTTTCTTGCATTAAATAGCTATTAATGATAATTTAATTAGTCATTAATTACACATATTAAACATATATTAAATTTACTATATTTAATTTGTTTAAAAATTAGCAAACTTTAGTTGAACATTATAGTTATTTTTTCAATATTAAATATTAATTATATATAGTTATGTTTATTTTTAGTTAAAATGACGAATAACAATTGTTTGTTTTGCGTTATTTTTTATTCCCTATTCAAGATCACTATAATTTCTTTTCGGATGATTATACGGTACACGACCTTAACTTCTCAAGCAATTTTTATTATCAATAATTGTGAAAATCGTAATAAATTATGGAAGTACAAGATATTTATTTAATATATGAAATTGTATACAAACAGTATAGATAGATTTTCAATTTTGCACATGAATAAATAATACATGAGTTATGATCAAATCGATTAAATTTAACAAATCCAGTCATTTATCGGAAGATAAAATTGATAAAAAAGCTATACACCCATTGTTTCGTTATATTGTGTTGAAATAATTTTTTATTGTAATTAAACAAATTCTTATACTATTATTGAATATGTATATTATGAGAGGGCTATTGGTTTTAAAAAAACATTATTAACCAACTTCTCAAATATCTGAAATTTGTAAACAAATCATGCGCATACACACATGAGTTATGACCAAACTAATTAAATTGAACAAACTCAATCATTTTATCGGAAGATTAAATTGATAAAAAAATTATATGCCCATTGTTTCATTATAATGTGTCAAAATAAATTAATATTCAAATTAAATAAATTCTTAAACTACTATTGAACACATATATTATGAGAGGGGTGTCGGTTTTAAAAAACGTTATTAAGTTATATTCAATATTTGTAACTTTTGATTGTAAATATTACGTTCATATTGTAATTTTTATTTTTATATGTTGGTGATGTTTTTAAGTTTATCAAAATTTTAGATATATATAATGAAAATATTTTTCCAATTAATAATTCATGTAAATTATTTTTAAATTAATTTTTAATAGAAAATTCATAAGAGACCAATCAATTTTTAAGAATAATAGAAATTAATTTATCTATTACAGTACTTTTATATAAAAATTTATTATAATATCAGGAAACTGGAGAGACTTGCACTCAGAAGCTTCAAAATATTTTTCTTGAATTTTCACATTTTTATTTTTTATTAAAATAATTTTCTTGCATTTAATTAATAATTAATTATACCTATCTATATATATTATAATGCCCGGAGATCAGAAATGCACCAGAACAGTTCAAGGTATTTTTCTTGAATTTTCTTTTTTTTTTGATTTTTTTTATTAAAATTCTTTTCTTGCATTAAATAGCTATTAATGATAATTTAATTAGTCATTAATTACACATATTAAACATATATTAAATTTACTATATTTAATTTGTTTAAAAATTAGCAAACTTTAGTTGAACATTATAGTTATTTTTTCAATATTAAATATTAATTATATATAGTTATGTTTATTTTTAGTTAAAATAACGAATAACAATTGTTTGTATTGCGTTATTTTTTATTCCCTATTCAAGATCACTATAATTTCTTTTCGGATGATTATACGGTACACGACCTTAACTTCTCAAGCAATTTTTATTATCAATAATTGTGAAAATCGTAATAAATTATGGAAGTACAAGATATTTATTTAATATCTGAAATTGTATACAAACAGTACAGTTAGATTTTCAATTTTGCACATGAATAAATAATACATGAGTTATGATCAAATCGATTAAATTTAACAAATCCAGTCATTTATCGGAAGATAAAATTGATAAAAAGCTATACACCCATTGTTTCGTTATATTGTGTTGAAATAATTTTTTATTGTAATTAAACGAATTCTTATACTATTATTGAATATGTATATTATGAGAGGGCTATCGGTTTTAAAAAACATTATTAACCAACTTCTCAAATATCTATCTATATATCTATATATATTATAATGCCTGGAGATCAGAAATGCACCAGAACAGTTCAAGGTATTTTTCTTGAATTTTGGTTTTTTTGATTTTTTTTTTAAAATTCTTTTCTTGCATTAAATAGCTATTAATGACATTTTAATTAGTCATTAATTACACCTATTAAACATATATTAAATTTACTATATTTAATTTGTTTAAAAATTAGCAAACTTTAGTTGAACATTATAGTTATTTTTTCAATATTAAATATTAATTATATATAGTTATGTTTATTTTTAGTTAAAATGACGAATAACAATTGTTTGTATTGCGTTATTTTTTATTCCCTATTCAAGATCACTATAATTTCTTTTCGGATGATTATACGGTACACGACCTTAACTTCTCAAGCAAATTTTATTATCAATAATTATGAAAATCGTAATAAATTATGGAAGTACAAGATATTTATTTAATATCTGGAATTGTATACAAACAGTACAGATAGATTTTCAATTTTGCACATGAATAAATAATACATGAGTTATAATCAAATTGATTAAATTTAACAAATCCAGTCATTTGTCGGAAGATAAAATTGATAAAAAAGCTATACACCCATTGTTTCGTTATATTGTGTTGAAATAATTTTTTATTGTAATTAAACAAATTCTTATACTATTATTGAATATGTATATTATGAGAGGGCTATCGGTTTTAAAAAACATTATTAACCAACTTCTCAAATATCTATATATATTATAATGCCTGGAGATCAGAAATGCACCAGAACAGTTCAAGGTATTTTTCTTGAATTTTCTTTTTTTTTTGATTTTTTTATTAAAATTCTTTTCTTGCATTAAATAGCTATTAATGATAATTTAATTAGTCTTTAATTACACATATTAAACATATATTAAATTTACTATATTTAATTTGTTTAAAAATTAGCAAACTTTAGTTGAACATTATAGTTATTTTTTCAATATTAAATATTAATTATATATAGTTATGTTTATTTTTAGTTAAAATAACGAATAATAATTGTTTGTATTGCGTTATTTTTTATTCCCTATTCAAGATCACTATAATTTCTTTTCGGATGATTATACGGTACACGACCTTAACTTCTCAAGCAATTTTTATTATCAATAATTGTGAAAATCGTAATAAATTATGGAAGAACAAGATATTTATTTAATATCTGAAATTGTATACAAACAGTACAGATAGATTTTCAATTTTGCACATGAATAAATAATACATGAGTTATGATCAAATCGATTAAATTTAACAAATCCAGTCATTTATCGGAAGATAAAATTGATAAAAAGCTATACACCCATTGTTTCGTTATATTGTGTTGAAATAATTTTTTATTGTAATTAAACGAATTCTTATACTATTATTGAATATGTATATTATGAGAGGGCTATCGGTTTTAAAAAACATTATTAACCAACTTCTCAAATATCTATATATATTCAGAATTGGTAGGTTAGCATTACAAAAGTTAACTGAGCTAGATAGAGAACTACTGTGCAAGGATTTTGATCTAGAGGAAATTGAAAGGGCTATAAAAGAAACAGACTCAACAAAAGCCCCTGGTCCGGATGGACTCAATGCAGGTGTTTTGAAAGCGGTGTGGGGATCTATCAAACACGATGTTCTGAGATTCTTTCAAAATTTTCATGCCACTGGTGCCATTCCGAGAGGTACTAATTCTTCATTTATTGCACTTATTCCAAAGAAGAGTGATGCAAGAAAGGTTACGGACTACCGTCCTATTAGTCTTATGAATGTGTCAATGAAGCTGCTAACTAAGGTGTTAGCAATCAGGCTTAAAAGGGTCATGAATTACCTTGTGTCCTCAAATCAATCGGCTTACATTCAGGGTCGTCAGATCTCTGATAGCATTCTGGTGGCAACTGAGGTTTGTTCTTCCTTACAAGCTAGCAAAAGCAAGGGACTGATCTTTAAAATAGATTTTGAAAAGGCTTTTGATAGTATTGATTGGAATTTCCTTTTTGATACTGTTGAAGCTATGAATTTTGATTCGAAATGGGTCTTGTGGTTAAAGTCCATCTTTAAGTCTTCCTCCATATCAGTACTTGTTAATGGCTCCCCGACAGATGAGTTCCATCCTAATCGTGGTCTCAGACAAGGAGACCCATTGTCTCCTCTCTTATTCAATTTGGTTGGAGAGGTACTTTCGGCATTGTTATCAAAGGCTAGATTGACTTATGTTTTCTCAGGTATTACACTTCCTAAGTGTGGCATGGAATTAACACATTTACAATATGCGGATGATGTAGTTCTTTTCTTAAAGAATGATGATGACTCTGTGAAAGGGGTAAAGTATGTACTCAAGTGCTTCGAATTGTTGTCTGGGCTGAAAATAAATTATCACAAGAGCGATCTTTTTGGTTATAGTGATGATGCAGCCACTTTGGAAAGGTGGGCATACTTTCTTGGGTGCAAGGTAGGACATGGCCCGATCAAGTATCTAGGCGCTACATTGGGGGCCTCTCCAAGTAAAATCTCGTACTGGGATCCTTTAATTCTTAGGGTCAAAAATAAGTTGAAGCAATGGGATTCAGAAGGTGTATCTATGGCTGGTAGAGTGATTCTGTTAAAAGCTTCAATAGATAGTATGCCCCTATATTGGTTCAATCTCTTCCGTATCCCAATGACTGTTCTAAATAATTTAGAAAAAATTAGAAGGCAGTTTCTATGGGGTCATACGGAGAAAGATGGTATTCTCTCAAAAAAAATCCATTCTTTGGGCTGGAATAAAATCTGCAATAGGAAAGAGATTGGTGGCTTAGGACTTTCATCTTTCAAGGACAAAAACTTATCTCTTCTAGCAAAGTGGTGGTGGAGATGTTACTCTGAAAGATCTAGTCTATGGAATAAGATTCTAGCTCAAAAGTATGGTCATGGGGTCAAATATGACATGGCATCTCTCACTCTCAATGCTTCTAGTTCTCCAGTGGTAAAGAGTTTTGTGAACATTAATCTAGTTACTGATATGGAAATTTTGTTAGCCAGACATAATTTTGAATGGAAAGTCCGAAATGGAGAGACAATTTTCTTCTGGGAAGATTGGTGGCATAATACTGGTCCACTCTTAACTATTTTCCCAACTCTATACAGAATCTCCAGTCTTAAACATTCAACAATCAGGTCTTTTATGGATCACTGGCGATCAAATTCAGGTAGTATTAATTCTTTATGGTCGAGAAATCTTCTCAACAGAGATTTGGAAAACATGAATCGACTTAGTAGCATTGTGAATTCTATAACCTTACAGCAGGGACAAGATCTTCTTATCTGGAAACCTGGGAAAGGAAAATTTTCAACAAAGCTTTTGTGTGACGCTTTGCAAAGGAATTCTAGCTTGGTCTCAAATCAGAACGTCATATGGGAGATTATCTGGAAGTCTAAACTACCTCCAAAAATTTCAATCTTCTTGTGGAAAATCCAATGGAAGGTACTTTCTACAAAGCAGTTCCTAAATTTGAGAATTCCCTCTATCACTCCTTTATGTGGTTGGTGTTCAATGGAGATTGAATCATTACATCATCTATTCTGGGAGTGTGACCTAGCAATTTGGGCTTGGGAGTATGTGGGTAAGTGGTGGAACGTATCGAGAACACTTGCATCTTTGAGAAGTTTCTCTCTTCGTTCCCTTTTCAAAATCCAAACTGGGGCTAAGGTTGTCAAAATTTGGAGATTGGTGGTGTCTGCCACATTATGGACGATTTGGTTGTCCAGAAACGAAGCTACTTTCTCTGGGATAAAAATTACAAGATCAACATTGGAGTTGTTAATCTTCTCTCGAGTTAATGCATGGGGGAAAGCGGCAAGTATTCTACCTTTTGGTTCTGATCCATTGTGGAAAGTTAATCCTCATGGAGTCATTGCAGTGTACTTCAATAAATTGGAGGAAAATTTCTGGAAGTACAAGTTTCTTGCCTCGAATTTGGTGTGTGCAGTAGATGGTGCATGGAGCCCAAACCCTCTAAATAACTACAGTGGTGGCATTGGAGGATCCATCTTTAATAATCAGGGACAAGTGATTTACACCTTCTCAGGTCCTTGCTATGCAAATAGTAGCCTAGAAGCTGAAATTCTAGCTATTTTGCATGCCGGTCAAGTTCTAAATGAAAAGAAGTTATTTTCTGGAAGAGTCAAGATTTGTTTGGATTCTATTGAAGCTATAAACTTCTTCAGGGATGATTGTGACTGGAAAATTAAATATAGCTTGGATTCCCTAGTTGATATGAATTCCTTTAGCTTAGACCTTGTGAAATTATCCTCTGCACTTTGTTATGTACAGAGAGAGTTGAATCTCAACGCAGATAATCTGGCAAAAAAAGGGTTGACAAGGCCTCTCCTTTCCAGTTTTTGGGATGGGTCTAAAATATTTTCCCCTTAATGAGGATTGCGGTTTCTAAGTGAGTTTTCATTTGGGCTGGTCATATTTGGTCTGAGTGTCAGTTTGTGAGCTTCGTTGGTTGTGCTTCAATATCTCAGAATCTTGTCATCCTGCTCAAACTTCTCAGAATCTTGTCATTGGTAGCATGGCTTTAGAACTTGCTTTATTAAAACGAGAGATGGGATTCGGTACACAACGCATCCTCCATTCCTTGGGATAGTGGTACAGAACAAACTTCCAGGGGACTCTTGGGCAAGTAACTGATTTTTCCAGGGAACAAACTTCCGAGTTTTGCATATTCAGATTTCTATCAGTTCTGCTGCTTTGTTCTTGATGCGGTGTTAGTTGAATTTAAATAGTTCAGGTGTTTTATCTCTTTGCAGTGGTGGTCTGTATTTGAGACTTTAAGGCTTGGCCTATATTCTAATATATTTCCTGTTTATCAAAAAAAAAGAGGGCTATCGGTTTTAAAAAACATTATTAACCAACTTCTCAAATATCTATCTATATATCTATATATATTATAATGCCTGGAGATCAGAAATGCACCAGAACAGTTCAAGGTATTTTTCTTGAATTTTGGTTTTTTTGATTTTTTTTTTTAAAATTCTTTTCTTGCATTAAATAGCTATTAATGACATTTTAATTAGTCATTAATTACACCTATTAAACATATATTAAATTTACTATATTTAATTTGTTTAAAAATTAGCAAACTTTAGTTGAACATTATAGTTATTTTTTCAATATTAAATATTAATTATATATAGTTATGTTTATTTTTAGTTAAAATGACGAATAACAATTGTTTGTATTGCGTTATTTTTTATTCCCTATTCAAGATCACTATAATTTCTTTTCGGATGATTATACGGTACACGACCTTAACTTCTCAAGCAAATTTTATTATCAATAATTATGAAAATCGTAATAAATTATGGAAGTACAAGATATTTATTTAATATCTGGAATTGTATACAAACAGTACAGATAGATTTTCAATTTTGCACATGAATAAATAATACATGAGTTAAAATCAAATTGATTAAATTTAACAAATCCAGTCATTTGTCGGAAGATAAAATTGATAAAAAAGATATACACCCATTGTTTCGTTATATTGTGTTGAAATAATTTTTTATTGTAATTAAACAAATTCTTATACTATTATTGAATATGTATATTATGAGAGGGCTATCGGTTTTAAAAAACATTATTAACCAACTTCTCAAATATCTATATATATTATAATGCCTGGAGATCAGAAATGCACCAGAACAGTTCAAGGTATTTTTCTTGAATTTTCGTTTTTTTTATTTTTTTTATTAAAATTCTTTTCTTGCATTAAATAGCTTTTAATGATAATTTAATTAGTCATTAATTACACATATTAAACATATGTTAAATTTACTATATTTAATTTGTTTAAAAATTAGCAAACTTTAGTTGAACATTATAGTTATTTTTTCAATATTAAATATTAATTATATATAGTTATGTTTATTTTTAGTTAAAATGACGAATAACAATTGTTTGTATTGCGTTATTTTTTATTCCCTATTCAAGATCACTATAATTTCTTTTCGGATGATTATACGGTACACGACCTTAACTTCTCAAGCAATTTTTATTATCAATAATTGTGAAAATCGTAATAAATTATGGAAGTACAAGATATTTATTTAATATATGGAATTGTATACAAACAGTATAGATAGATTTTCAATTTTGCACATGAATAAATAATACATGAGTTATGATCAAATCGATTAAATTTAACAAATCCAGTCATTTATCGGAAGAAAAAATTGATAAAAAAGCTATACACCCATTGTTTCGTTATATTGTGTTGAAATAATTTTTTATTGTAATTAAACAAATTCTTATACTATTATTGAATATGTATATTATGAGAGGGCTATTGGTTTTAAAAAACATTATTAACCAACTTCTCAAATATCTGAAATTTGTAAACAAATCATGCGCATACACACATGAGTTATGACCAAACTAATTAAATTGAACAAACTCAATCATTTTATCGGAAGATTAAATTGATAAAAAAATTATATGCCCATTGTTTCATTATAATGTGTCAAAATAAATTAATATTCAAATTAAATAAATTCTTAAACTACTATTGAACACATATATTATGAGAGGGGTGTCGGTTTTAAAAAACGTTATTAAGTTATATTCAATATTTGTAACTTTTGATTGTAAATATTACGTTCATATTGTAATTTTTATTTTTATATGTTGGTGATGTTTTTAAGTTTATCAAAATTTTAGATATATATAATGAAAATATTTTTCCAATTAATAATTCATGTAAATTATTTTTAAATTAATTTTTAATAGAAAATTCATAAGAGACCAATCAATTTTTAAGAATAATAGAAATTAATTTATCTATTACAGTACTTTTATATAAAAATTTATTATAATATCAGGAAACTGGAGAGACTTGCACTCAGAAGCTTCAAAATATTTTTCTTGAATTTTCACATTTTTATTTTTTATTAAAATAATTTTCTTGCATTTAATTAATAATTAATTATACCTATCTATATATATTATAATGCCCGGAGATCAGAAATGCACCAGAACAGTTCAAGGTATTTTTCTTGAATTTTCTTTTTTTTTGATTTTTTTTATTAAAATTCTTTTCTTGCATTAAATAGCTATTAATGATAATTTAATTAGTCATTAATTACACATATTAAACATATATTAAATTTACTATATTTAATTTGTTTAAAAATTAGCAAACTTTAGTTGAACATTATAGTTATTTTTTCAATATTGAATATTAATTATATATAGTTATGTTTATTTTTAGTTAAAATGACGAATAACAATTGTTTGTATTGCGTTATTTTTTATTCCCTATTCAAGATCACTATAATTTCTTTTCGGATGATTATACGGTACACGACCTTAACTTCTCAAGCAAATTTTATTATCAATAATTATGAAAATCGTAATAAATTATGGAAGTACAAGATATTTATTTAATATCTGGAATTGTATACAAACAGTACAGATAGATTTTCAATTTTGCACATGAATAAATAATACATGAGTTATAATCAAATTGATTAAATTTAACAAATCCAGTCATTTGTCGGAAGATAAAATTGATAAAAAAGCTATACACCCATTGTTTCGTTATATTGTGTTGAAATAATTTTTTATTGTAATTAAACAAATTCTTATACTATTATTGAATATGTATATTATGAGAGGGCTATCTGTTTTTAAAAACATTATTAACCAACTTCTCAAATATCTATATATATTATAATGCCTGGAGATCAGAAATGCACCAGAACAGTTCAAGGTATTTTTCTTGAATTTTCTTTTTTTTTTGATTTTTTTTATTAAAATTCTTTTCTTGCATTAAATAGCTATTAATGATAATTTAATTAGTCATTAATTACACATATTAAACATATATTAAATTTACTATATTTAATTTGTTTAAAAATTAGCAAACTTTAGTTGAACATTATAGTTATTTTTTCAATATTAAATATTAATTATATATAGTTGTGTTTATTTTTAGTTAAAATGACGAATAACAATTGTTTGTATTGCGTTATTTTTTATTCCCTATTCAAGATCACTATAATTTCTTTTCGGATGATTATATGGTACACGACCTTAACTTCTCAAGCAATTTTTATTATCAATAATTGTGAAAATCATAATAAATTATGGAAGTACAAGATATTTATTTAATATCTGAAATTGTATACAAACAGTACAGATAGATTTTCAATTTTGCACATGAATAAATAATACATGAGTTATGATCAAATCGATTAAATTTAACAAATCCAGTCATTTATTGGAAGATAAAATTGATAAAAAGCTATACACCCATTGTTTCGTTATATTGTGTTGAAATAATTTTTTATTGTAATTAAACAAATTCTTATACTATTATTGAATATGTATATTATGAGAGGGCTATCGGTTTTAAAAAACATTATTAACCAACTTCTCAAATATCTATCTATATATCTATATATATTATAATGCCTGGAGATCAGAAATGCACAAGAACAGTTCAAGGTATTTTTCTTGAATTTTCGTTTTTTTGATTTTTTTTAAAATTCTTTTCTTGCATTAAATAGCTATTAATGACATTTTAATTAGTCATTAATTACACCTATTAAACATATATTAAATTTACTATATTTAATTTGTTTAAAAATTAGCAAACTTTAGTTGAACATTATAGTTATTTTTTCAATATTAAATATTAATTATATATAGTTATGTTTATTTTTAGTTAAAATGACGAATAACAATTGTTTGTATTGCGTTATTTTTTATTCCCTATTCAAGATCACTATAATTTCTTTTCGGATGATTATACGGTACACGACCTTAACTTCTCAAGCAAATTTTATTATCAATAATTATGAAAATCGTAATAAATTATGGAAGTACAAGATATTTATTTAATATCTGGAATTGTATACAAACAGTACAGATAGATTTTCAATTTTGCACATGAATAAATAATACATGAGTTATAATCAAATTGATTAAATTTAGGGAATTTGACAAAAATACCAACTTTTTAAATGATTTTTGCAAAAATACCATCTTTCTAATTAAATTGCAATTATACCATCTTTTCAAAAAGAAAAAAGATTTATTGCAAAAATACCATCTTTCCAATTCCCCTCCACCCTTCCTCCCTCCTCCCTCCCTCTTCCCTCCCTCCCTCCTGCCTGCTTTCAGCGCCTGTTACTTTTTTTTTTTTTTTTTTAAGACGGGATGCTATTTGGGTTTCATGGCCCCGCCAGGGGCAATATGCAACTACATTCAACCACATTCAACTTAATGCAACCACATTCAACTCTTTAAGATTTTGGTGGATTTGGGTTGCAAGGTCCCGCCAGGGGCAATATTCAACCAAATGCAACCACATTCAACTTTTTTAAAGGTGGGTGATTTTGGTGGATTTGGGTTGCAAGGCCCCGCCAGGGGCAATATTCAACCAAATGCAACCACATTCAACTTTTTTAAAGGTGGGTGATTTTGGTGGATTTGGGTTGCAAGGCCCCGCTAGGGGCAATATTCAACCAAATGCAACCACATTCAACTTTTTTTAAAGGTGGGTGATTTTGGTGGATTTGGGTTGCAAGGCCCCGCCAGGGGCAATATTCAACCAAATGCAACCACATTCAACTTTTTTTAAAGGTGGGTGATTTTGGTGGATTTGGGTTGCAAGGCCCCGCCAGGGGCAATATTCAACCAAATGCAACCACATTAAAATTTAGTTGAATATGCCCCTGCGGGGCCTTGGAACCCAAAAGCAGTCCACCTTAATTTTGGTTGTTTTGGGTTGCAAGGCCCAGCAAGAGCATATTCAACTGAATTCAGTTACTGATTTCAAGTTCCATTTGTTAGTTGCATTTAGTTGAATGTGGTTGCATTAAGTTGAATATGCCCAGCGGGGCCATGCAACCCAAAATCATCCCACATTAAAAAAAAATGGTTTTGAAGTCTGTTGCAGTTGATGTGGTTGAATGTGGTTGAATGTGGTTGCATTCAGTTGCTGATTTCAAGTTCCATTTTTCAGTTGTCATTTTCGACCTCTTTTTTGAACTCTAATATATATATATATATATATTAGAGTTCAAAAAAGAGGTCGAAAATGACAATTGAACAATGGAACTTGAAATCAGAAATTTAGTTGTATTTAGTTGAATGTGGTTGCATTAAGTTGAATATTTCCCCTGCGGGGCCTTCCAACCCAAAATAGCACCCATCTTTAAAAAAAAAAAAAAAAAGGACACAAGTCGGCTGTCTTACCTGGTCAGGGGGAGAGATAAAGTGAGGGAGGAGGGGGGACCTAGTATTTTTGCAATTTTGAAACTTAGGTTGGTAATATTGCAAATAGCTATTCTTAAAGATAGTAAATTTGCAAAAATTTACTTTTTCCTATTTATTTATGAAAAAAGCCCTTAAATTTAACAAATCTAGTCATTTGTCGGAAGATAAAATTGATAAAAAAGCTATACACCCATTGTTTCGTTATATTGTGTTGAAATAATTTTTTATTGTAATTAAACAAATTCTTATACTATTATTGAATATGTATATTATGAGAGGGCTATCGGTTTTAAAAAACATTATTAACCAACTTCTCAAATATCTATATATATTATAATGCCTGGAGATCAGAAATGCACCAGAACAGTTCAAGGTATTTTTCTTGAATTTTCGTTTTTTTTGATTTTTTTTATTAAAATTCTTTTCTTGCATTAAATAGCTATTAATGATAATTTAATTAGTCATTAATTACACATATTAAACATATATTAAATTTACTATATTTAATTTGTTTAAAAATTAGCAAACTTTAGTTGAACATTATAGTTATTTTTTCAATATTAAATATTAATTATATATAGTTATGTTTATTTTTAGTTAAAATGACGAATAACAATTGTTTGTATTGCGTTATTTTTTATTCCCTATTCAAGATCACTATAATTTCTTTTCGGATGATTATACGGTACACGACCTTAACTTCTCAAGCAATTTTTATTATCAATATTGTGAAAATCGTAATAAATTATGGAAGTACAAGATATTTATTTAATATATGGAATTAAATACAAACAGTATAGATAGATTTTCAATTTTGCACATGAATAAATAATACATGAGTTATGATCAAATCGATTAAATTTAACAAATCCAGTCATTTATCGGAAGATAAAATTGATAAAAAAGCTATACACCCATTGTTTCGTTATATTGTGTTGAAATAATTTTTTATTGTAATTAAACAAATTCTTATACTATTATTGAATATGTATATTATGAGAGGGCTATTGGTTTTAAAAAACATTATTAACCAACTTCTCAAATATCTGAAATTTGTAAACAAATCATGCGCATACACACATGAGTTATGACCAAACTAATTAAATTGAACAAACTCAACCATTTTATCGGAAGATTAAATTGATAAAAAAATTATATGCCCATTGTTTCATTATAATGTGTCAAAATAAATTAATATTCAAATTAAATAAATTCTTAAACAACTATTGAACACATATATTATGAGAGGGGTGTCGGTTTTAAAAAACGTTATTAAGTTATATTCAATATTTGTAACTTTTGATTGTAAATATTACGTTCATATTGTAATTTTTATTTTTATATGTTGGTGATGTTTTTAAGTTTATCAAAATTTTAGATATATATAATGAAAATATTTTTCCAATTAATAATTCATGTAAATTATTTTTAAATTAATTTTTAATAGAAAATTCATAAGAGACCAATCAATTTTTAAGAATAATAGAAATTAATTTATCTATTACAGTACTTTTATATAAAAATTTATTATAATATCAGGAAACTGGAGAGACTTGCACTCAGAAGCTTCAAAATATTTTTCTTGAATTTTCACATTTTTATTTTTTATTAAAATAATTTTCTTGCATTTAATTGATAATTAATTATACCTATCTATATCTATACTATCATATAAAAGCCGAAACATTAAAAGTTTGGTTCAACGGTACCTATTGAATTTACCTAATTATCCTTACTCAATTACAGATCTATTAACTAATCAATTTCCTTTTTCAGGTTACGCATATTATCTTTTCTATTTTCAAGAACTAAATAATTTCCTTTTCCAAGTAAAATACAATATCTTTTATATTTTATCTAACTAAAATTTCTCATTTATTAATCAATTTCCTTTTTCAGTTTAAACATATAACCTTTTCTATTTTTCAATAACTAAATAATTTTTTTTTTGAATTTACCTAATTACCCTTACTCAATTACAGATCTATTAACTAATCAATTTCCCTTTTGAGGTTACGCATATTATTTTTTTCTATTTTCAAGAACTAAATAATTTCCTTTTCCAAGTAAAATACAATATCTTTTATATTTTATCTAACTAAAATTTCTCATTTATTAATCAATTCCCTTTTTCAGTTTAAACATATAACCTTTTCTATTTTTCAATAACTAAATAATTTCCTTTTTCATTTAAAATAGAATATCTTTTACATTTTATCTAACTAAAATTTCTCCTTTTTAAAAACACTACGAGCAATTTTGTTTAAAAAGTAACTTAATTATATATAATTGCTATTAACTAATCAATTACCTTTTTCAGTCAAAACACGTTACCTTTTCCCTTTTCTCTAACTAAAATCTCTCCTTTTCCAATTATATTATGGATGGTTACCCTTTTCAGCAAAACACATTACCTTTTTTCTTTCTTCTTACTAAAACCTCCATTTTTCTAATTATATTACATGCGTTTCTATTTAATAAAAAAATAATAATATTATATTACTAATAATTAACCAATTACCATTTCAGCTAAAAAAATAACATAATTATTAATCATTATTATTAACTAATCAATTACCTTTTTCAGTCAAAACACGTTACCTTTTCTCTTTTCTCTAACTAAAATCTCTTTTTTTTCCAATTATATCATGGACGGTTACCTTTTTTCAGCAAAACACGTTACCTTTTTTCTTTCTTCTTACTAAAACCTCCATTTTTCTAATTATATTACAGACGTTTCTATTTAATACAAATAAAATAATAATATTATAATAATAATAATTAACCGATTACCTTTTCAGCTAAAATATATCATCTTTTCTATTTTTTCTAATTACATTCCCTTTTTTTTCTAGAAATATAACGGGTAGCGTTAATTTCTCATTTTCTAAAAACTATGAACAATTTTACTTCGTAAAATAACATAATTAAATTATAATTACTATAAACTAATCAATTACTTTTTCCACATAAATCATGCACGTTACCTTTCTATTTTCTCTAACTATTTTTTTTAATTATATCACTGATGGTTCTATTTAATAAAATAAACTAATAATATTATAATATTTTTAATTAACTGATTACCTTTTTCACCTAAAACATATCATCTTTTCTATATTTTCTTACTAAAATCACTTTTATTATAGAAATACCACGGACAATATTATTTTCTCATTTTCTAAAAACATTACGAGCAATTGTATTTAGTAAAATAACGTAATTCGATTATAATTACTATAAACTAATCAATTACGTTTTTCACCTAGAACATATAATCTTTTTAATTTTCACTAACTAAATTCTCTATTTTCCTAATCATACGACGGACATTCTATTTAATAAAATGAAGTAATAATTTTATAATTACTAATAATTAATTCATTATTCTTTTTAACTAAAACCTATCATCTTTTCTATATTTTCTAACTAAATCCCTCCTTTTCTAGAAATAACACGAATAACATTTATATAATTATTATCAAATCATCTCATATAAAAAAGTAAGTCTCCAAAATTCATGTTTTAAAAAATTTAATTTTAATTAATGAATTTTTTTTATATAATATAAAAAAAATCCGTGCATCGCACGGGTTTTAGGCTAGTATATTATAATGCCCGGAGATCAGAAATGCACCAGAACAGTTCAAGGTATTTTTCTTGAATTTTCGTTTTTTTGATTTTTTTTATTAAAATTCTTTCCTTGCATTAAATAGCTATTAATGATAATTTAATTAGTCATTAATTACACATATTAAACATATATTAAATTTACTAAATTTAATTTGTTTAAAAATTAGCAAACTTTAGTTGAACATTATAGTTATTTTTTCAATATTAAATATTAATTATATATACTTATGTTTATTTTTAGTTAAAATGACGAATAACAATTGTTTGTATTGCGTTATTTTTTATTCCCTATTCAAGATCACTATAATTTTTTTCGGATGATTATACGGTACACGACCTTAACTTCTCAAGCAAATTTTATTATCAATAATTATGAAAATCGTAATAAATTATGGAAGTACAAGATATTTATTTAATATCTGGAATTGTATACAAACAGTACAGATAGATTTTCAATTTTGCACATGAATAAATAATACATGAGTTATAATCAAATTGATTAAATTTAACAAATCCAGTCATTTGTCGGAAGATAAAATTGATAAAAAAGCTATACACCCATTGTTTCGTTATATTGTGTTGAAATAATTTTTTATTGTAATTAAACAAATTCTTATACTATTATTGAATATGTATATTATGAGAGGGCTATCGGTTTTTAAAAACATTATTAACCAACTTCTCAAATATCTATATACATTTTAATGCATGGAGATCAGAAATGCACCAGAACAATTCAAGGTATTTTTCTTGAATTTTCGTTTTTTTTTATTTTTTTTATTAAAATTCTTTTCTTGCATTAAATAGCTATTAATGATAATTTAATTAGTCATTAATTACACATATTAAACATATATTAAATTTACTATATTTAATTTGTTTAAAAATTAGCAAACTTTAGTTGAACATTATAGTTATTTTTTCAATATTAAATATTAATTATATATAGTTATGTTTATTTTTAGTTAAAATGACGAATAACAATTGTTTGTATTGCGTTATTTTTTATTCCCTATTCAAGATCACTATATTTCTTTTCGGATGATTATACGGTACACGACCTTAACTTCTCAAGCAATTTTTATTATCAATAATTGTGAAAATCGTAATAAATTATGGAAGTACAAGATATTTATTTAATATATGAAATTGTATACAAACAGTATAGATAGATTTTCAATTTTGCACATGAATAAATAATACATGAGTTATGATCAAATCGATTAAATTTAACAAATCCAGTCATTTATCGGAAGATAAAATTGATAAAAAAGCTATACACCCATTGTTTCGTTATATTGTGTTGAAATAATTTTTTATTGTTATTAAACAAATTCTTATACTATTATTGAATATGTATATTATGAGAGCGCTATTGGTTTTAAAAAACATTATTAACCAACTTCTCAAATATCTGAAATTTGTAAACAAATCATGCGCATACACACATGAGTTATGACCAAACTAATTAAATTGAACAAACTCAACCATTTTATCGGAAGATTAAATTGATAAAAAAATTATATGCCCATTGTTTCATTATAATGTGTCAAAATAAATTAATATTCAAATTAAATAAATTCTTAAACTACTATTGAACACATATATTATGAGAGGGGTGTCGGTTTTAAAAAACGTTATTAAGTTATATTCAATATTTGTAACTTTTGATTGTAAATATTACGTTCATATTGTAATTTTTATTTTTATATGTTGGTGATGTTTTTAAGTTTATCAAAATTTTAGATATATATAATGAAAATATTTTTCTAATTAATAATTCATGTAAATTATTTTTAATAGAAAATTCATAAGAGACCAATCAATTTTTAAGAATAATAGAAATTAATTTATCTATTACAGTACTTTTATATAAAAATTTATTATAATATCAGGAAACTGGAGAGACTTGCACTCAGAAGCTTCAAAATATTTTTCTTGAATTTTCACATTTTTATTTTTTATTAAAATAATTTTCTTACATTTAATTAATAATTAATTATACCTATCTATATCTATACTATTATTTAAAAGCCGAAACATTAAAAGTTTGGTTCAACGTTACCTATTGAATTTACCTAATTATCCTTACTCAATTACAGATCTATTAACTAATCAATTTCCTTTTTCAGGTTACGCATATTATCTTTTCTATTTTCAAGAACTAAATAATTTCCTTTTCCAAGTAAAATACAATATCTTTTATATTTTATCTAACTAAAATTTCTCATTTATTAATCAATTTCCTTTTTCAGTTTAAACATATAACCTTTTCTATTTTTCAATAACTAAATAATTTTTTTTTTGAATTTACCTAATTACCCTTACTCAATTACAGATCTATTAACTAATCAATTTCCCTTTTCAGGTTACGCATATTATCTTTTCTATTTTCAAGAACTAAATAATTTCCTTTTCCAAGTAAAATACAATATCTTTTATATTTTATCTAACTAAAATTTCTCATTTATTAATCAATTTCCTTTTTCAGTTTAAACATATAACCTTTTCTATTTTTCAATAACTAAATAATTTCCTTTTTCATTTAAAATAGAATATCTTTTACATTTTATCTAACTAAAATTTCTCCTTTTTAAAAACACTACGAGCAATTTTGTTTAAAAAAGTAACTTAATTATATATAATTGCTATTAACTAATCAATTACCTTTTTCAGTCAAAACACGTTACCTTTTCTCTTTTCTCTAACTAAAATCTCTCCTTTTCCAATTATATTATGGATGGTTACCCTTTTCAGCAAAACACATTACCTTTTTTCTTTCTTCTTACTAAAACCTCCATTTTTCTAATTATATTACATGCGTTTCTATTTAATAAAAAAAATATTAATATTATAATACTAATAATTAACCAATTACCATTTCAGCTAAAAAATAACATAATTATTAATCATTATTATTAACTAATCAATTACCTTTTTCAGTCAAAACACGTTACCTTTTCTCTTTTCTCTAACTAAAATCTCTTTTTTTTCCAATTATATCATGGACGGTTACCTTTTTTCAGCAAAACACGTTACCTTTTTTCTTTCTTCTTACTAAAACCTCCATTTTTCTAATTATATTACAGACGTTTCTATTTAATACAAATAAAATAATAATATAATAATAATAATAATTAACCGATTAACTTTTCAGCTAAAATATATCATCTTTTCTATTTTTTCTAATTACATTCCCTTTTTTTCTAGAAATATAACGGGTAGCGTTAATTTCTCATTTTCTAAAAACTATGAACAATTT
Organism: Kitagawia praeruptora; assembly: GCA_037693485.1. Taxonomy (NCBI): domain Eukaryota; kingdom Viridiplantae; phylum Streptophyta; class Magnoliopsida; order Apiales; family Apiaceae; genus Kitagawia; species Kitagawia praeruptora. The sequence continues at coordinate 121,749,576 of CM075352.1, forward strand.
TACTTCGTAAAATAACATAATTAAATTATAATTACTATAAACTAATCAATTACTTTTTCCACATAAATCATGCACGTTACCTTTCTATTTTCTCTAACTATTTTTTTTTAATTATATCACTGATGGTTCTATTTAATAAAATAAACTAATAATATTATAATATTTTTAATTAACTGATTACCTTTTTCACCTAAAACATATCATCTTTTCTATATTTTCTTACTAAAATCACTTTTATTATAGAAATACCACGGACAATATTATTTTCTCATTTTCTAAAAACAACAAAAACAACAACAACAATTACGAGCAATTTTCTAAAAACATTACGAGCAATTGTATTTAGTAAAATAACGTAATTCAATTATAATTACTATAAACTAATCAATTACGTTTTTCACCTAGAACATATAATCTTTTTAATTTTCACTAACTAAATTCTCTATTTTTCTAATCATACGACGGACATTCTATTTAATAAAATGAAGTAATAATTTTATAATTACTAATAATTAATTGATTATTCTTTTTAACTAAAACCTATCATCTTTTCTATATTTTCTAACTAAATCCCTCCTTTTCTAGAAATATCACGAATAACATTTATATAATTATTATCAAATCATCTCATATAAAAAAGTAAGTCTCCAAAATTCATGTTTTAAAAAATTTAATTTTAATTAATGAATTTTTTTTATATAATATAAAAAAATCCGTGCATCGCACGTGTTTTAGACTAGTATATTATAATGCCCGGAGATCAGAAATGCACCAGAACAGTTCAAGGTATTTTTCTTGAATTTTCGTTTTTTTGATTTTTTTTATTAAAATTCTTTTCTTGCATTAAATAGCTATTAATGATAATTTAATTAGTCATTAATTACACATATTAAACATATATTAAATTTACTATATTTAATTTGTTTAAAAATTAGCAAACTTTAGTTGAACATTATAGTTATTTTTTAAATATTAAATATTAATTATATATAGTTATGTTTATTTTTAGTTAAAATGACGAATAACAATTGTTTGTATTGCGTTATTTTTTATTCCCTATTCAAGATCACTATAATTTCTTTTCGGATGATTATACGGTACACGACCTTAACTTCTCAAGCAAATTTTATTATCAATAATTATGAAAATCGTAATAAATTATGGAAGTACAAGATATTTATTTAATATCTGGAATTGTATACAAACAGTACAGATAGATTTTCAATTTTGCACATGAATAAATAATACATGAGTTATAATCAAATTGATTAAATTTAACAAATCCAGTCATTTGTCGAAAGATAAAATTGATAAAAAAGCTATACACCCATTGTTTCGTTATATTGTGTTGAAATAATTTTTTATTGTAATTAAACAAATTCTTATACTATTATTGAATATGTATATTATGAGAGGGATATCGGTTTTTAAAAACATTATTAACCAACTTCTCAAATATCTATATACATTATAATGCCTGGAGATCAGAAATGCACCAGAACAGTTCAAGGTATTTTTCTTGAATTTTCGTTTTTTTTTATTTTTTTTATTAAAATTCTTTTCTTGCATTAAATAGCTATTAATGATAATTTAATTAGTCATTAATTACACATATTAAACATATATTAAATTTACTATATTTAATTTGTTTAAAAATTAGCAAACTTTAGTTGAACATTATAGTTATTTTTTCAATATTAAATATTAATTATATATAGTTATATTTATTTTTAGTTAAAATGACGAATAACAATTGTTTGTATTGCGTTATTTTTTATTCCCTATTCAAGATCACTATAATTTCTTTTCGGATGATTATACGGTACACGACCTTAACTTCTCAAGTAAATTTTATTATCAATAATTATGAAAATCGTAATAAATTATGGAAGTACAAGATATTTATTTAATATCTGGAATTGTATACAAACAGTACAGATAGATTTTCAATTTTGCACATGAATAAATAATACATGAGTTATAATCAAATTGATTAAATTTAACAAATCCAGTCATTTATCGGAAGATAAAATTGATAAAAAAGCTATACACCCATTGTTTCGTTATATTGTGTTGAAATAATTTTTTATTGTAATTAAACAAATTCTTATACTATTTTTGAATATGTATATTATGAGAGGGCTATTGGTTTTAAAAAACATTATTAACCAACTTCTCAAATATCTGAAATTTGTAAACAAATCATGCGCATACACACATGAGTTATGACCAAACTAATTAAATTGAACAAACTCAACCATTTTATCGGAAGATTAAATTGATAAAAAAATTATATGCCCATTGTTTCATTATAATGTGTCAAAATAAATTAATATTCAAATTAAATAAATTCTTAAACTACTATTGAACACATATATTATGAGAGGGGTGTCGGTTTTAAAAAACGTTATTAAGTTATATTCAATATTTGTAACTTTTGATTGTAAATATTACGTTCATATTGTAATTTTTATTTTTATATGTTGGTGATGTTTTTAAGTTTATCAAAATTTTAGATATATATAATGAAAATATTTTTCCATTTAATAATTCATTTAAATTATTTTTAATAGAAAATTCATAAGAGACCAATCAATTTTTAAGAATAATAGAAATTAATTTATCTATTAAAGTACTTTTATATAAAAATTTATTATAATATCAGGAAACTGGAGAGACTTGCACTCAGAAGCTTCAAAATATTTTTCTTGAATTTTCACATTTTGATTTTTTATTAAAATAATTTTCTTGCATTTAATTAATTATACCTATCTATATCTATCTATTCTATTATATTAAACCCGAAACATTAAAAGTTTGGTTGGTTGGTTGGTTGGTTGGTACCTATTGATTTTACTTATTTACCCTTACTTAATTACAGATAAAATCTTTTTTTATATTTTATCTAACTAAATTTTTTTCTTTACTAATCAATTTCCTTTTTCAGGTTAAACATGTTACCTTTAAAATTTTTGCTTTGCTAATCAATTTCCTTTTTCAGATTAAACATGTTACCTTTTCTTTTCTTTTTAATAACTAAGCAGTTTCCTTTTTCAGGTAAAATATAATATCTTCTATATGTTATCTAACCAAAAAGCATATTATAATTACTATTAACTAATTAATTAATTTTTTCATTCAAATTATCTTTTTCGCTTTTCTCTAACTAAAATATCTCTTTTTCCAATTATATCACGGGTTACCATTTAAAAATCTTCTTTTATATTTTATTTAACTAACTAAATTTTTTTCTTTACTAATCAATTTCCTTTTTCAGGTTAAACATGTTACCTTTAAAATTTTTGCTTTGCTAATCAATTTCCTTTTTCAGGTTAAACAGGTTACCTTTTCTTTTCTTATTAATAACTAAGCAGTTTCCTTTTTCAGGTAAAATATAATATCTTCTATATGTTATCTAACTAAAAAACATATTATAATTACTATTAACTAATTAATTAATTTTTTCATTCAAATTATCTTTTCGCTTTTCTCTAACTGAAATATCTCTTTTTCCAATTATATCACGGGTTACCATTTAAAAATCTTCTTTTATATTTTATTTAACTAAAATTTAATCAATTTACTTTTTCAGGTTAAACATGTTACCTTTTTCTTTTCTTTTTAATAACTAAGCAGTTTCCTTTTTCAGGTAAAATATAATATATTATATATGTTATCTAACTAAAAAGCATATTATAATTACTATTAACTAATTAATTAATTTTTTCATTCAAATTATCTTTTCTCTAACTAAAATATCTCTTTTTCCAATTATATCACGGGTTACCATTTAAAAATAATCTTTTATATTTTATTTAATTAAAAATTTTAGTTTACTAATCAATCCACTTTTTCAAGTTAAACATGTTACCATTTTTTTTAATAACTAAGCAGTTTCCTTTTTCAGGTAAAATGTAATATCTTTTATATTTTATCTAATTAAAAAACAAATTATAATTACTGTTAACTAATAAATTAATTTTTTATATTTTCTCTTTTCTCTAACTAAATTATTTTTTTTCCAATTATATCACGGGTTACCTTATTCAGCCAAAACAAGTTACCTTTTTTATTTTCTCTAACTAAAACCTCTCTTTTTCAAATTATGATTCTATTTAATAAAAATAAAATCATAATATTATAATGTTATTAATTAACCGATTACCTTTTCAGCTAAAAATGTATCATCTTTTCTATTTTTTCTAATTAAATTCCTTTTTTAAAAAATATCATGGGTAACATTAATTTCTCATTTTCTAAAAATATTATCAGCAATTTTATTTTGTAAAATAACAATTAAATTATAATTACTATAAAGTATAAACTAATCAATTACCATTTTCACCTAAAGTATGTCACCTTTTAATTTTCACGTTACCTTTTTCTATTTTTTCAAACTAAAATTTCTCTTTTTCCAATTATATCATGGACGACTCTATTTAATAAAATTAAATAATAATATTATAATACTAATATTAACGATTATCCTTTTTAGCTAAAACGTATCATCTTTTTCTTATATTATCTAACTAAAATTCCTTTTTAGAAATATCATGAGCAACATTAATTTCTCCTTTTCTAAAAACATTACGAGCAATTTTATTTTGTAAAATAACATAATTAAATTATAATTACTGTAAATTAATGAATTACCCTTTTCACCTAAAATATATTACCTTTTTAATTTTCTCTAACTAAATCCTCTCTTTTTTCAATTATATCACGGGCATTCTATTTAATAAAACAAAATAATAATTTTATAATTACTAATAAATAACTTATTACCTTTTCAACTAAAACCTATCGCATTTTCTATATTTTTTTTTAACTAAAATCATTCCTTTTAAAGAAATATCATGGATAACATTTATATAATTATGATCATCATCTCATTTAAATATTTAAGCCTCCAAAATTCATATTTAAAAAAAGTTAATAATTTTTTTTTACAATATTAAAAAAATCCGTGCATCGCACGGGTTTTAAGCTAGTACTATTATATAAAAGCCGAAACATTAAAAGTTTGGTTCAACGGTACCTATTGAATTTACCTAATTATCCTTACTCAATTACAGATCTATTAACTAATCAATTTCCTTTTTCAGGTTACGCATATTATCTTTTCTATTTTCAAGAACTAAATAATTTCCTTTTCCAAGTAAAATACAATATCTTTTATATTTTATCTAACTAAAATTTCTTATTTATTAATCAATTTCCTTTTTCAGTTTAAACATATAACCTTTTCTATTTTTCAATAACTAAATAATTTTTTTTTTGAATTTATCTAATTACCCTTACTCAATTACAGATCTATTAACTAATCAATTTCCCTTTTCAGGTTACGCATATTATCTTTTCTATTTTCAAGAACTAAATAATTTCCTTTTCCAAGTAAAATACAATATCTTTTATATTTTATCTAACTAAAATTTCTCATTTATTAATCAATTTCCTTTTTCAGTTTAAACATATAACCTTTTCTATTTTTCAATAACTAAATAATTTCCTTTTTCATTTAAAATAGAATATCTTTTACATTTTATCTAACTAAAATTTCTCCTTTTTAAAAACACTACGAGCAATTTTGTTTAAAAAAGTAACTTAATTATATATAATTGCTATTAACTAATCAATTACCTTTTTCAGTCAAAACACGTTACCTTTTCTCTTTTCTCTAACTAAAATCTCTCCTTTTCCAATTATATTATGGATGGTTACCCTTTTCAGCAAAACACATTACCTTTTTTCTTTCTTCTTACTAAAACCTCCATTTTTCTAATTATATTACATGCGTTTCTATTTAATAAAAAAATAATAATATTATAATACTAATAATTAACCAATTACCATTTCAGCTAAAAAATAACATAATTATTAATCATTATTATTAACTAATCAATTACCTTTTTCAGTTAAAACACGTTACCTTTTCTCTAACTAAAATCTCTTTTTTTTTCCAATTATATCATGGACGGTTACCTTTTTTCAGCAAAACACGTTACCTTTTTTCTTTCTTCTTACTAAAACCTCCATTTTTCTAATTATATTACAGACGTTTCTATTTAATACAAATAAAATAATAATTTTATAATAATAATTATTAACCGATTACCTTTTCAGCTAAAATATATCATCTTTTCTATTTTTTCTAATTACCTTCCCTTTTTTTCTAGAAATATAACGGGTAGCGTTAATTTCTCATTTTCTAAAAACTATGAACAATTTTACTTCGTAAAATAACATAATTAAATTATAATTACTATAAACTAATCAATTACTTTTTCCACATAAATCATGCACGTTACCTTTCTATTTTCTCTAACTATTTTTTTTTTAATTATATCACTGATGGTTCTATTTAATAAAATAAACTAATAATATTATAATATTTTTAATTAACTGATTACCTTTTTTACCTAAAACATATCATCTTTTCTATATTTTCTTACTAAAATCACTTTTATTATAGAAATACCACGGACAATATTATTTTCTCATTTTCTAAAAACATTACGAGCAATTGTATTTAGTAAAATAACGTAATTCAATTATAATTACTATAAACTAATCAATTACGTTTTTCACCTAGAACATATCATCTTTTTAATTTTCACTAACTAAATTCTCTATTTTTCTAATCATACGACGGACATTCTATTTAATAAAATGAAGTAATAATTTTATAATTACTAATAATTAATTGATTATTCTTTTTAACTAAAACCTATCATCTTTTCTATATTTTCTAACTAAATCCCTCCTTTTCTAGAAATATCACGAATAACATTTATATAATTATTATCAAATCATCTCATATAAAAAAGTAAGTCTCCAAAATTCATGTTTTAAAAAATTTAATTTTAATTAATGATTTTTTTTTATATAATATAAAAAAAATCCGTGCATCGCACGGGTTTTAGGCTAGTATATTATAATGCCCGGAGATCAGAAATGCACCAGAACAGTTCAAGGTATTTTTCTTGAATTTTCGTTTTTTTTATTTTTTTTATTAAAATTCTTTTCTTGCATTAAATAGCTATTAATGATAATTTAATTAGTCATTAATTACACATATTAAACATATATTAAATTTACTATATTTAATTTGTTTAAAAATTAGCAAACTTTAGTTGAACATTATAGTTATTTTTTCAATATTAAATATTAATTATATATAGTTATGTTTATTTTTAGTTAAAATGACGAATAAAAATTGTTTGTATTGCGTTATTTTTTATTCCCTATTCAAGATCACTATAATTTCTTTTCGGATGATTATACGGTACACGACCTTAACTTCTCAAGCAAATTTTATTATCAATAATTATGAAAATCGTAATAAATTATGGAAGTACAAGATATTTATTTAATATCTGGAATTGTATACAAACAGTACAGATAGATTTTCAATTTTGCACATGAATAAATAATACATGATTTATAATCAAATTGATTAAATTTAACAAATCCAGTCATTTGTCGGAAGATAAAATTGATAAAAAAGCTATACACCCATTGTTTCGTTATATTGTGTTGAAATAATTTTTTATTGTAATTAAACAAATTCTTATACTATTATTGAATATGTATATTATGAGAGGGCTATTGGTTTTAAAAAACATTATTAACCAACTTCTCAAATATCTGAAATTTGTAAACAAATCATGCGCATACACACATGAGTTATGACCAAACTAATTAAATTGAACAAACTCAACCATTTTATCGGAAGATTAAATTGATAAAAAAATTATATGCCCATTGTTTCATTATAATGTGTCAAAATAAATTAATATTCAAATTAAATAAATTCTTAAACTACTATTGAACACATATATTATGAGAGGGGTGTCGGTTTTAAAAAACGTTATTAAATTATATTCAATATTTGTAACTTTTGATTGTAAATATTACGTTCATATTGTAATTTTTATTTTTATATGTTGGTGATGTTTTTAAGTTTATCAAAATTTTAGATATATATAATGAAAATATTTTTCCAATTAATAATTCATGTAAATTATTTTTAAATTAATTTCTAATAGAAAATTCATAAGAGACCAATCAATTTTTAAGAATAATAGAAATTAATTTATCTATTATAGTCATTTTATATAAAAATTTATTATAATATCAGGAAACTGGAGAGACTTGCACTCAGAAGCTTCAAAATATTTTTCTTGAATTTTCACATTTTTGTTTTTTATGAAAATAATTTTCTTGCATTTAATTAATAATTAATTATACCTATTTAATAAATATTAAACACACTTGATTTCCTATTTAATATAAAAGTTTAACAATTTTATTAGAACATTATTATTATTATTTTAATATTAATGATTTATATAAAAATACCATTATTTTAAGGTAAAACAAAAAATGAAATAATTTTTATCGTCATTTCTAATCCTTATTCAAAATCATTGCAATTTTTTTGGCAATAATTAATAGACGATGTTAACTTTTCGATTAATTCGTAATCAATGATCGTGAGAATCATGATAAGATACATAAGTATATATATTTTTCGATTAACATCCACAATTTAAATAAAAGTAATATCGTAGAATTTACATTTATCCCAGAACAAATTATACACGGAGTGTGACCAACTCGATTAAATTGAATCAAGTGGACCCATTTTTTCGTCAATTAAATCAATAAAAAAAATTACCCATTCGTTGTTTGATTATTTTGTGTTGGAAAAGTTAATATTCTAATTAAACACATTCTTATACTATTACTAATCAATTAATCATGCATGTATGTTATGAGATGGGAGACGGTGTTTAAAATCGTTAATTAGTTATATTTAATATTTACAAATTTTTATTATAGGAATTATGTTGACATTGTAGTTTGGTATGGAAAAAAGTAAAAGGTGTTTAAGGATTTGATTTTTGCTATTTTAAACAAATTCTCACTTTTTGAGCATTAAGTAAGGGTGTTATAAAACGAGCATCGACTTTAAAAACAATTATATGTACAAATTTATTATAAAATTTAATAAAAGAATATTAGAATATGTGAGTATCACTTTGATGTGTCCATGAATTTAATTTTAATGTTACAAACAAAACAGTTCTTATAAAATGCTCCACAATCTTTACGATCAAAGGTTATAAATATTAAATGTAACTCAATAACGTTTTTTAAAGTCGACACCCATATCAAAATATACATATTTAATAACAATGTATTCAAATAATAAAATTTAACAAACAATAATGTTATATGTATAGTTTTTAAAAATATTTTCGTGCCGTGCGTAGCGCGGCTTTATTACCTAGTAATAATAATTATGGGTTTGAAATTCGAATAAAATTGGATCCTTGGATTATTGTTTTGAGAATAAAATAGAGAGTAATAATATTGTTCCTCTAAAATGGACTTAATTAAATTAGATAATTTAAGAGACTTGTAGAGAACTCATAAGAGCTAATTAATTTGTGATTTAATTAGTTAATTAATTGTTAGCAAATAAATAGGACTAATTAGTGATCTTTTGTGTAAACCATAGAGACTTGAATACGAGCCATTTTAGATTAAAGTCACGAATTAAATATTTTACTTAAATTAGAGAATTTCGCTATTAAATGAGGATTTTAGATAGTTAGTGGCGATTTTATACAAAACCTTTTTATTGAGTTATGCGAGATATGTTGTCAAATAAATTAGTTGGTGCCATATATTTAGGAATAATTAGAGACCTTTAATTGAGAGAATTTTATTAGACAGTGTATAAAACTCGAGATGTTAAAATTAATAGGAAAAGCGAATAGAGCCTCCATTTAAATTATTAAAATGAGAATTAGGTGTCAATAAGATTTTAAAGTTGCGAGAATATCTTAAATTTATATTTTCAATAATTATTTGATTATCAATGACATGATTACCGATTTATGTGATATTACGTGATTAATTTCTTACCCGAGTACTAAAATAGTTTTGATAATTATTATAGAGTTTCCCTTTTCGAGATTTGAGATTTCCGCTCGCGGGTAACGCTTTTATTTATTCGGTTCGTTTAACGTCGAGACAGAGGCAAGTTCATTCCTACCATAACTCTCGGAAATTGTGTATTTCTGTTTGTATTATTTCATTTCTTGATTATTTTCGAGATATCAATTTTGAGATTTATTTACCGCTCCTTATGATACAATAATTTCTTTTGAGCATTATTTCTCGTTAAATATTATGATACTGTTAATTTAGTTTACTTGTGAATTATACTCCATATAAGCATAGAGACCAATTCGTTGCTATCAGGTCGATCTCATTAATTCGAGACGGCTATTATTTTGATTCAGTAAAACTAATCTCATTCGTTCGAGATAGTTAAATTTATTCTTTTCAGTTGAATTTATTGTACAAATTCAACAATATTTATTGAGTATCTTTTAGTTGGTTCATCGTCCGAATCAACCGATAGGAGTATACTATTTAAATCGTTAGAGTTTTACTCATTGATCAAGTGAAAAATATTCTATTTAACGTTCATCAATTTTGAGTATTATAATCATTCGAGTGGTACTATTTGTTCAATACGACTCATTATGTTTCATTTTAAGATTATTCTCATTGTTTCGAGATAGTCGCCTTTCTTGTCAAAGGTTGGCACTTTGTTCGTGTCAACCAATTAAAATATGTTTATTGAGAGTTTACATCGGTCCATTGTTCGGATTGGTGATACATCGAGTAAAACTGGCAGTCCGCCAGATCAATTAAATATTTCTCCTGTGAAGTTTATCTACAAAATGTCAGTTCATTAAATATTCGGGAATTCTGTATTCTACTGGTCAATTTTGGGAAAGAGGCCCATTTTAGAGAAAGAGAGACTCGTGAACCGTTTTAAGGACACGAGAATATTAGGCACTATGATGCCAGGGTTGATATAATCACCCACTATGATGCTAGCATTCATACTATTATTATATTCGTTGATATCGTATTGTAGCCGTGATCGGGCGAAGTGCGGTGTCATTGGAGGACGGTATTCCCGGTCGGATAGTTGATCGCCCCGCCGAGATACCGAAAGGATGGAAGACCAGTTATTCTTTTATCATGAGTCATCAGAGTTTCACAAAAAGAGTCATTTCGAGTATTTCTATTTTCGAGACGAGTCTTGAGTCAAAGTTTTCAGAGTTTGTTATCTTATCAGTTTTATTTAAACTCGAGTATTTTCTTTCGGTATATATTACTATATTTATGTACCGAGCCAGGAGAGAATTTGCTGAGCACCATAGTTGCTCACTCTTGCTTTACAACATTTGTTCAGCTGTCAAGATGGAGAAAGGCGAGACATCCAGCCAGAGAAACAAAGGCAAGGGAAAAGCTCCAGGCTATGCTGACAAGGACTAGAATGGCCAGCTGAAACCTTTTATCCTTTCGATCTTTATAGACTTTTGCAAGATATTTTCGGTGATGTAATAAGCGTTTTGTAATAAAGTGTGAATCCGATCTTGGATCTGTGGAGTGGGACTGTTCCGCTCCGTTGTAATAAAGATTTTATTATTATCGAGCTAACGTGTGTTGCAGGATGCTGAGACCTGATGTGGCGACCCGGGTCCCCGGACAGGGCGGAATTGGGGGCGTCACAGCTCTAGCTCCGAAATCTATCCTTTATAGAATGCCTCATCGCTCTCATTCGCAGGGATAAATCATAAATGTAGTAGATCATCCTTAAACCTAACTGCAAAGGGTTAGGTAAAACAAAGCAAGAGTGAGCCAAAGAACGCTCAGCAAGTTAATAATATAGTGAAACAACGATATTACAATAATTCATTGATGAACAATATCAATGAATACTTTACCTCAAAAGATCATTCTATTTCCATCATAGAGTAAGAATTTTCTAATTTTCTTCAACCATACTGCCTCAGATAAAACTTTGAGAAAAAGAATATCAAGAAATCCCCCAATCATTCTTACTCCACTTTCAACGTACAATGTTACTCGCGAAGGGAATAACTGGGAAACTTCTATTTATCCTTAACCTCATTGTCTTACTGAGTTCCCAATTTTGATCAAGATAGAAAACAACTAGCTCTAATATCCAAAATTTCGAAACTAATAATTATTTACCTTGAAACATATATATATCTCATCAACGAACCTTTCTTTCATCATTTTTCACTAAAACATTCTTTTTCTTAAAGCCATTCCATCTTTTTTAAACACACTTTTCATAAAACCTTTTTAAAACATTTAAGTTGACTGTATTGTTCTCCTGATTACGGACAATACGGGTGATCAGCCACGTAAAGTCCCCCTTTAAAATTGGGTTCCCAATTAGGCAACACATTGGCCTTTAATGCTGGACTAGGACCACCCTAGCCTCTTACGCTAAATAAAAAAAATGCTGGACTAGGACCACCCTAACCTCTTACGCCTCCAATCTGAAGGAATCTGTGGAAAACATTTTGACGGAATCCCCCACAATAATATACATAAAACCTTTAACACATTTTAAGTCCTTTATACTCACTGATAACAGATCAGCCCAGTATAAGGAATTTTAAAAACATCTTTAATTAATTAACTCATTTCCATTTGAAATTATAAAAGATTGAGGGCCAAGGAGGCATTCGATATAAGGAATTATAAACAGCAAGGCAATAAGATTAAACTAAACATGGTAGGGTTCAGCAAGACAAAATCGTATATCAACAAGGAAACATAAATCAATTAAATAACGGAGCAATTATTAAGATTCTAGAATTTGCACAGCAATTTATAAGGAATTCATGAAATAAAAGAATCTGAAGTTCAAATGAGAAATTAGATTACTGCCCTGGTTATAAATCAATGAAGAGTCATTATTTAATAAAGAACAAAACAAGGGTTATGGTTCTAGAGTTTAATTCAAGGTTTATGAAATCTAGTTTCGATGGTATGGTTTAAAGGAATAAGCATAAGGAAAAAGATTAAGATAAAGCAAGGCATAAATTTATAAGTCAAGGTTTATGATTTAACAAGAAACATGGTAAATAATAGGGTAATTATAAGGATAAGCAAGGTACAAGTGTTTCAATAATAATTTATAAGAAACAAATAGCTATAAAGGGTTCAACAATAATTAAAAAGGAATGACAATAAGGTATAATAATTTAGACAACAATTCGTAAGAAGTTCAAGAAATCTGAATTTTTAATACGGGGTTTGAGTCACATGAAACAAATGAAAGGGGTGTAGACCCTAGAAAAATGATTTGGAAGAAAATATTATGAATAATAGAAACAGATTCACATCATTCAACATCAATATGAATAGTAGAAATACTTGCAAGAAGGAATTTGAAAGAACATATGAACAATACAGGATATTTCACATCACTTGAACGATAAGTGAGGGATAGTATGACTTGCCTCAATACACAGGTTTCCATTTCCAATACTTTAACTCTTTATCGCTTTACATCCGTCTCTACTTCTTTACACATTGGCCTCTAATCGATCACACATCTGTCTTTCTTGTATAACTTGACAGCCGCTACTCGGGCACACTCGCCAGTACCGATGATTCTTTCACTCCTCAAGATTCCATTTGCACGTGCACTAGCTCTTAGCCGGCCTCCTAGTTGTACCTATATACAGGTAAAGTACTGCTTCGGTACGCTTATACTATAATCGTCTAATCTAGTTCTACCCAAACGCGTCCTATAACGCTTTACCTAGCATATACAACACGTATTATTAACTTACACTTAACACGTATATCATATCAATTTACAAATAATTCTTATCAAATTACTATAGGAATTACAAAATAATTCTAACAAAAATTGGACAACACCTCCTTTAAAATATGACCTAACCTGTCATAATAAAATCAACCAATTCAGCAATCACAACATCCTTTGCTTTACAATTACTCAATGCAATCTCATACCCATCACAGTTATACTATTATATAGTCTTTACAAACTTCAGACAATCCGCATCTCTAACATTCGACATATACATACATAAATACTTCACTTAAAGTACTCAGAATCACTTTAATATATTTACTAATAATCCAACAAATATAATTATCATTCTAACCAAAACATACTAGTCACTAATCACCTAAACACATTCGTTAGCTGTTAACAATTATCAACACGAATTAGTTAACACTTAACAATCTTTATAAGCTTCAAATTAATGTAATCTTTATAATTTAACAACTTTAGTAAATAATTCAACAAGGGTTCGACTGTAATAATTCGACATCATAAAAAGAACTCAGTTAAGTCACTATAACCATCACAAAGTCAGAACCGAAATCAAGCATCAAAAACTCAAACCCCACTTCGATTTTTTTTTTCAAACTTAAATCTTGAAATATACAGGGGTAGTAACAATCATAGTCAGAATAGCAAGGGAACTTAGAGCAGTTCATAAAACCTTAATTCGAACACAGCACAACGATCAAAACCACTACCAGGACACCCACCTTCCACCCCCTTCTCTAACTCCTTCACCATTTCACACCATAAAACCCCCTACCATCACAAAAACACTAAAGCTTATTAGTTATACTGCCGAATGCCTCCCCTGCTCTCCATTAATAGCTACAACATGGAACCCTCGAAACATACACAAACAGCATCAACTCCTTCCTTACCCCCTCATTTCATCCCCTACCTCTCAGCCTTTCACCATCCAGACGCAACCAACGCTCAACTGCTTAAACCCGCCCACACAACATTGTTGATGCATAACCCAGTAGCAGCAGCAGCCTCTACACGTCTCAATCATACATATACATTACAATATACACACAAATTAAACCAAACACACACTCAGTTCATCCCTCAACTGGGCACCACAGAACACATGCGTATATACGCACACAACGCCGCACAGTACACACACAACCAGAGACAGTAGACACACGCCCAATGTTTACACACATAAACAGCAATCAACAGTTGATGACCAAAACAGGGGAGGGGGAAAACTAGTAGCATAATCGAGCTTCAATCCCACTCACACCATCACATATATATACACACACGACGTGCAGTGACGCAACCACAATAACACACAACAACACCCACATACACGCAGCAATCACTCGCAGTAGGCAAAACAGAGGGGAGATGGAGAGATTCGGTTCGCAACAAGTATTCTTAATACAAGCTGAAATTGAAGCTTACAACAACGGAGAAGAGTCATCAGTAACGAGGGAGAGAAATTGATTTGAGAGAGATTTTATGTGGAGAGATTTTGAGAGAGATTACCACCGAGAGAGGGAGATAAAGACAGCGAGAGAACTCGAGAAAGTTCTCAACAGCAAAACTGAAATATCGAATTGGGGAAAACACTGTAATTTAGGACTTTTAAAGAAGTTTAGGGAATTTTTGGGAAATTTTATAAAGGGTGAAGGCACTATCTACACCAAAATGGGGAGACCGTGACCAGAATGCCCAGATCCAAAAATGCGGCCCTAAATGCTCACGGGACACGCTACTGGTGGTGGAGCATCTCCAGACACGCTACTGGGGGTGGAGTATTGTGCACACACGCTACCGTTAACAACGTATCTGGAAGACACGCGAACGTAGCATACAGCTACAGTAGATCGGATACGCATTTCCATCATGCGTATCAGGTGATACGCATGTTGGAACGACGTATCCGATGTCATCATCGTCTTCTGCAGAGCACAGCCGGGCGACTCGCCGGGCGATTTTTTGCCATATTTTCAATCGACTCGTTCTCCCACCTCAATCAATTTCCGTTTGAGTTCTATATATCAACAGAATCGTATCATCGTCCTCTACAAGCCTATGTTCTTAATTTGTCGATTCCAATCCCGGATTGCAAACACCTAAATCTAACCTAATCTCCGATTTTGTTTCCGATTTCATCAAATACACAAGTACGAGATATGATTTCAACAGATATAGATCTTAACATGATGAGCAAGTCCTGAGCATCGTGTTTCTGTGCTCATATTGATCGGATATTGAAAAATGAAGGTAAGGGAAGGGGGGGTGCGAAGTCGCCGGTGGGGGTCGGGGGAGAACAGCCATGGCCTTAGAAAATTTCTGTCAAAAATTTAGCTTGGGACATGCCATTGCCAGTGGCGTGTCCCGTGGGTAGTCAGGGCCAAGCATTTTGGAAAACGGTATTTCGGACCATTGCCTCCCAAAATGAGGCATTTTGGTCATTATCTCTTTTATAAATGCTAAAATACAAACAAGAAAAATCACCTTAAATCAATTTCTAAAATCGAATAAATCACGATATTAATAGAAAAAAATAAATTTTAAAATTTTAACACATATTTTATACAATTACAAACATCTCTATATTTTAAAAATATTTTTAGGATAAAAAATGAATTAAATATGAATTTTACAAGTTTTGATCCTTTAAATACAATAAAACTCTTAAAACCATTTTAAAATACCAAAACACCCAAATTAATTCTCCCAATAATTTTAAAAACTAAATAATTATACAAAGATAATATTACAAAAGATTTTATGATTTTTAACAACTCCGATGATTTTATAAAATTCTTAGAAGATCAATAATGCATGATATAAATAGAATTAACTCATCAAAAATACTAATAAAAATACACCGCACACATAAACCATTATATAAACATGTAAACACAATATCACACATATTCCACCTTTTCTACAATATTCATATAATGTAATCCACATTTAATATTAAATAAATATTTATAAATACGAAATTTTCTAGGGCGTTATAATGAATATGCAAATGATTTTTTATATAAATCTTTTGCTGCCTCTACAATCAAGCAGAACC
Organism: Kitagawia praeruptora; assembly: GCA_037693485.1. Lineage (NCBI taxonomy): Eukaryota > Viridiplantae > Streptophyta > Magnoliopsida > Apiales > Apiaceae > Kitagawia > Kitagawia praeruptora. The sequence goes on from CM075352.1 coordinate 121,766,360, forward strand.
TTGGCGAACACACTCTTCAAGACATAATGCCACAATTTTCAGAAATTTCCATGAACATATCACAATGGACCTCCAAAGATGTTGTTAAGTAGGTTGAGGACTTCTCCTATAATGCCCATAAATCGTGGGACTTTCCAGACCTTTCCCATAAACCTTGGGATCCTCCGAGCGTTGTAAGTTATTTCAAATATGTACCATAAGAGGGACCAAAGGAAAGCTGTGGAGACCTCCTGTAATAACCCTAACTTTAGCAATGCTACAGTGATCCCATGAATAGTAAAATTTGAGGATTTAAGGAAAAGATATGTAGGTACTCTATAATGGAAACAAAAAATGAGTGAACAGAAACCATATTAGTGATGTACTATGAAAATAAGTGACTCGAAATGATAACAGATTTCAGAAATTCCTGAATATGAATTTTTGAAGATTTTGAGTTCGAACGAGCTTCTATTTATTTGATAATAAGGAGCATAGAAATATTAAAGGATTTATATTTTGAGGAGTTAGTGAATTTAAGTTAAAACAAAAGATTATTAAGTCAAGTGAATGCCAAAGGAATTTGGATTTTTAAACGATTTCGAAACCACTTGGATAATGAGGTATATTCGAAACGAATCGCGATTGAACGAGTATGAAAAACCAAACGAATGAGATTAATATTATAGCAAGGATATATATACCACATTAGCACTACTAATATCATTAACATATTAATTAGAAATCAAAAACAAGATTTATGGTGCAAGCTACATGACATCACTTTCCACTAACATTTAAATCAAGGGCAACTTAGTAATTTCACATGAGGTTTATCCATAATCTTCATCCAAGGATCTATAGAATTCTAGAATCATCAAGATTTTTATTAGATAACATCAAATACCAAGAACAAATCTCTTCCCCTTCCATTTTATGCAATTCGGCCAAACAGTAACAACCGGCTTAGAACGGGCATATCTCCTTCGTTTCTCAGCCAAATTTTGTGTTCTATAGCTTTTTAGAAAGCCCATGAGATAATCTACATGCAACTCCTATTTCACAAGATTCTTCCAGAAAATCAAGGTAAGGGGCTCGTTTTTCATGTTCTTTCAGCTGCAGTATAGTAATTCCGGAAATCTCTAAACATGTTCTTGATGTTTCTTGTTAGTTAAGGTGTTACAAGGTTATATCAAGGCTTCTCAAGGACTACAAGCCTATAGTAAGAGTTTTAAAGCTTCAAAGAAGGTATAAACATCCTCACCACTTTTGAGTTTATGATGGATTATGGTTAGTTTAGTGATTAAGTGTATAATAAGCATGAAATCATGGTTATATGTATGTTTGTAAGTGATTAATTGAATATGGAGGTGGTATGGACTTGTAACCATGGCTGGTATGATGACCACATGGTGTAGGTGATGGTGTATAAGGTGGATGATTGATTTGGAGGAGTTTGATTTTGGAAAGTATGAAAATATAGCCGTTATAATATCCGATTTTCGTTAGAATCAGAAACTGCCCTGTTTTTGACCCTATACCCGTACGTTACCTTACTGTCCAGACTCCCAAGTGAACATGATGAGATATAGCTTGGTTTATAGATCGTTTTGATATAAAGTGCGTTAAAATCTGATGAACTGTTTAGGAGAAAAGTCAGTTTTAGTGAAAGACGTTCGGAAACCGAGAAACCGTAATTGTGTTACCTTTGAGGCTATAACTACCATACTTAGACATTTTTAAAAATTATAAAATTTTGGGATATGGTAGTAGGGTAGTCAAAGAGGCATTACCAGTTGGCCTTAGGGTAAAATTCGAAATCCATATTTTCTGAGAATTTTTACAGTTAAGTGTTGTCGTTAGGGGAAATGGTGAAAACCCCTGAAACTTCGATTGAGTTTATAAATGGTTAAGTTCTTGAACCTTTGGGGTAATAGTGATACGTTAAACATATATTAAAGTGTCAAGGGTAATGTTATACAAGAGTGTAGTGAGTAAGAGATGTGGTATTCTAACGACGGTCCTTTTGTGTTTATAGAAACTCCGGAAGAGCCACGAGCCATACCGTCAGGATACCGAAACCGAGGCAAGATCTTTTCTATCCCTACATGAAAATTATTTATCTTCAAAGAAACTTGATTTCATGGAATATATATATGTGATGCTATTGTTACTATATTGTTAAGAATTTGTTTTCCTTGATTATTGATATTAAAAGGAGAGGTATATGAAGATGTATATGAATATGGATATGAATATGAGATGGATATGGATATACATAGAGATGATTATGCATGAAGTGAACATGCCTTATGATTAAGAGAATATGAGAGAATGGTATCAGTTGTTATCTAGAGTAAATGAAAGAATGGTATCAGTTGTTACCTAGGGTTATGTGATTTATAATATTTTGCTAAAGATATTCTTTTTTTAATATTATGATTTAATAAGTATTATTTGATTATTATCTAACAGTTTAAAAGTAGATGGAACAATATATATATATATAAGGGAGTTGGATTTCAGTGAATACAGAAAAGATGTCTGAGTCATAATCAGAGTATTATGGCATAAGCTTTAAGAGTGATGACATGTGTGAATGTAAGTGGAAATGGAAATTGAAAGAAAAATGTGGAATGATGTTATAAGTGGAATAATGGTTATAAAAAGGAGGATGTAGCAGATAGAGCCTTCCTGTAGAATGTTATTACGGCCCAAGAGTTGCCGAAGGAGGATGTAGCAGTTAGAGCCTTCCTCCAGGAGGATGTAGCAGTTAGAGCCTTCCTCCAGGGATGATGTTAGCAGTAAGAGCCATCATTCCTTCTACCGGTAGTAAACAGAGAGCGGATACGGTCAGGCGACTGATCATCGTCCTACGTATCTGGCGCCAACAGATATCCCCAAAAAAAAACTTAAAAGGAAAGGATTGAAAAATGGTTTTCAGATTTCTATACTGAAAACATAAAAATGATATGAAAAGATGGAATTACTGTTAAAGATGAAGAGAAACTGATTTTATGTTAGATTATATAATCGTTGCATATGAAGGAAATGAGAAAAATAATAGCGAAAGATTTGTTCAAGTTTTCATATTATCCTAGAAAAGTACACTGAGATGGTATATTGATTGTTATAGCACTTAAGAAAAGGGAACTAATATTATATGATATTAGAGGAGAGACTGATGGAATAATACTATATATATATATATATATATATATTTATTTCGTACAAAGATAATTGAAAAATATATGTCTTGAACGAAAATAAAATTCCTTTCCATAATAACTGGAAATTGTTTTATTTAATATATATATATATATATATGTGTGTGTGTGTGTATGATGATTTATTTTCCTTTGATGCTAGTTGATAGAAGTTATCTTGCTGAGCTATTATAGCTCACTCTTGCTACTTATTTATATAACAGCTATGTATGCCGATACTACGCAGAACACCCCGCAAGAGGGTAGGGGAAGGCGACCTTATGAGAGCGCGCTGGCATCGATTCCTGAGGTAGCGTAGAGGCAAACGGGTCTTGGTAGCCTTATGTATAATTAAGTGTGCAAGCATGTAATAAACTTTTAATTGTTGAAATGCTTCATGTCGAAGTATTATTCATCAATGTATTTAAGTGTGAGCCTGGGTTGTAATAACTGTTAACTCTAAAATTTTAGTATGATGAATGTTGTTCTCTGAGCATATGACTGGTGTGTGTGTGTGTGTGTATTATTGCGGGGTAAATTGCATAAGTATTAATTTTTTTTAAAAAAAAAGACCCAAGGGATATTGATATTGAATGGAAATTGGTCCGTGACGGCCCGGATTCATGACCCCAAATTTGGGGCTGTCACAGTTTGGTATCAGAGCTTAGAGTCATATTGCTCAGGAACAAGAGTGATAGTAATATATACACATATAGGTATATAGGTAATGATATAAAGTATGAACTCACATCGAGTTCAAGGGGGGTTTATCGAACGAAGCGTTTATTCTAAGTAATGACAATAACTTTATAGATTATTGCTAATAAAGGTTATTATGCCAAAAGTGTTAAGTTTATGTAGCATACGAGATCGATATGAGAAAGGGAATACTTGATGTATTGGGAAGTGTACGTCGTGAGTAATTCTAGGGTGATCTATCATCTCTTATTCAAAAGGGGCCGGTATCTTTTCAAAACTTTCTGGTACCTTTGGAATGTGTTTCAAAATTTTATTTTATCTATTTTAGTCAAAATATTTCCCTAAGATTATTTTTGGGAAGATGGTATTTATCATCGTGATTAAAAATTTTCTTTACACTTCTTATTCCAACTAAGAGGAACAATCCTATATGTATACACAAGGACGATCTGTCTGTGTGATTGAAAGTCGGAGGGGACGCCCTCACTTGTGTGACGTACGGGTTCTTCCATCATATTGATTTCCCAAAATATTCTTTTGTTTCGAATAAGAGCTATTTAAAACTCTTAATCTTATGAATTGTGGTGGGACACTTGCTTGTTTCTGGGTCCGTTTCAATTCAAAGTTTCTTGAATTCTATCAATTGTTTCGAATATAGAAGATTTCTTTAATGGATGGAAAAATGGAAACAAAGTTTAGAGTATACGTGATTATACGAGGAAACTCGAGATTTCAAGGGAAATTTCAATAAGAGATAATTAGAGTTAGAAGCATTTCGATATAAAAGATGAAGGAATTTCGTGAGAAGAAATGGGTATATTTGATGATTAGTAAGATAAAAGAATATGAAGAATTTTAAGGTATAATTGAGATTTATTATTAAGAGTAAGGTGTATTTTGAGGAAAAAAGTCAGAATTAGGATAAACAAAGGAAGTGGGGATAATTAATGAAGTTTGTGTATTCTGTCTAAATTCTATCGTATTTTGATATTAAATGTTGAGATTCAAGAATATTGATGCATATAAGGTGATTGACTTAAATGAAAAGGTTACTGTGCCAAAGGTGATACACTTATTTGCTAAAGTTGAGTTGAGAATATTATGGTATATAAATGAGTTAAGTAATGATATAGTTGTGCATATATGGAAATGATGTATGTTGTACCCTAAATTTGGGTGATTAATGAAGAATATTGTTATATATAGAATCATGCCGCCTAAGCATAATAATAGAGCGAATGCAAGGGAAAATGAGAGAGAGGAAGGAAGTCATAATAGGCAAGGTGAAAACGGTCATAATGAACAAAATCATGAAGAAGAAGATGAATCAATTGGCCAACAAGGAAATCAGGGTGGTGACCCTTTTAACCAACTCATGGACCTATTAAGGCAGAATTTAGCTAATCCACAGAATCCTCAACAACCACCTGTTCTTCCCAATCAGGCAGCTAACTCTTTTCGTGCTTTTAAGTCATTAAAACCCCCAGAGTTTGAGGGAACTACTAACCCAGTAGTAGCCAAAGCCTGGTTAAAAGAGATGGAGAAAGCTTTTGAGATATTGAGGATCGAAGAGGATCAGAAAACAACCTTTGCAGCCTATCTCTTAAAGGGAGAGGCAAATTATTGGTGGAAAGCTAAGAAGAGCCTAGAAGGAGCGGGAGTGATAACCTGGGAGCGTTTGACTAGGGTGTTTTTAGAAAAGTACTCCCCTAGGTATCTGGAAAACCAAATGGAGATGAAATTTCTGGAATTAAAGCAGGATAATCTATCAGTGGCTGAGTATGAAACTAAATTTATTGAATTGTCTAGGTTTGTTCCAGAATTTGTGCGTACTGAGGAACAACGAGCAAAAAGGTTCCAACAAGGATTGAAACCATGGCTACGGATGAGAGTGGCACCGTTTGAGTTAACTGATTTTGCTGCGGTAGTTCAAAAGGCATCCATTATAGAAGCCGAGAGTGAACAAACTCAAATAGGTCGAGAGAATAAGAAAAGGAAATTTGAGGGTCAGAAAGGAGGTACAAGTGAAGGAAGTTACTTTAGCAGGTTCAGTAAAGGACAAAAATCTAAATTTGTGGGAAAGTCGGGGAGTAACAAGGCTACTAGTGAGACAGTAAATCAGGGTGGTAAATTCTCAGGAACATTTTAGTCCGATCAATCAAGACCACCATTACCAGAGTGCAATACGTGTGGTAGAAAGCATACAGGAGCATGTAGAGTGTTAGGAATAACTTGCTTTAAGTGTGGACAGAAAGGGCATTATCAGGACAGGTGTCCATCAGCTGATAAGAGTGATGTCAAGTGTTATCAATGTGGGAAACTAGGACACATTGCTAGAGATTGCCGTTCCGGTGGGTCATCTGCGCCGGGACAAAGTATGACTGCTTTAAATAAACCTACTGCCAGAGTGTACAATATGACCTTAGGGGAAGCATTGAAAAAGCCGGATACAGATGCAGGTGAACATTTTTATTTAACCTTCTAAGTGTAAATGTTTGGTTAGGAATCAATGTGGTCAATGAATGGTGTAAATAAGTTAACAAAATAGATAAGAATGATCTATCTGAGTTGGAAGTAAGATGTGCTGATCCAGAGAGAGAAAGTAATAGTATTTTGGGGTAAACCACAGACTGTTTAGATACGAACTGGAAATATATATTATAGGTAGTATTTTCTTACAATTGTTTCAAGGAATTTATTCTAGTCAGATTTCTGGAGGATTTTACAGAGATAGGATATAACAGGATTGAAGTGTTTATATTTTATGTCATGATAGAGATCAAAATACAGATAAACCATAGTGAGATACATTACCATTCAGGGGAGGCCAATGTGATGGCCGATACCCTTAGCTAAAAGAGGAATGAGAGATGAACTAATGTAGAATGACCGAGACAGGAAGAAATTGATAAAGGAAGAAATGAAGGAGACTGATATTGATAAGCTAAAGGACATGTTGATGAATGACAAGCAAATTTATGTTGGTGTATTTTTACGCAAACAAGATAAAGATATTACGAATGAAAAAAGGATGGAGAAAGTGGTGCCGAAGTTATAAGGTGTAGATAAAAAAAAGGTGAATATGGACAATTTCAACATGATTCCGGGACGGAATCCTTTTAAGGGGGGACGACTGTAATAACCCTAATTTTAGCAATGCTACAGTGATCCCATGAATAGTATAATTTGAGGATTTAGGGAAAAGATATGTAGGTACTCTATAATGGAAACAGAAAATGAGTGAACAGAAACCATATTAGTGATGTACTATGAAAATAAGTGACTCGAAATGATAACGGATTTCAGAAATTCCTGAATATGGATTTTTGAGGATTTTGAGTTCGAACGAGCTTCTATTTATTTGATAATAAGGAGCATAGAAATATTAAAGGATTTATATATTGAGGAGTTAGTGAATTTAAGTTAAAACAAAGGATTATTTGATACTCCTATGGTTTTGATGATCACATTTAGCAAGCTATTTGCTTGTAGTTTGATATAAAACATTGTGTTATGGTTGTACTAACTTGGTTTTGCAGGGTATATTAAGTTTACAGAGAATATATAAACAGCAAGCCATTTGGTGTTACAACAGAGACAGTTTGGCAAGCCATTTGCACTGACAGACACAAACAGCAAGCCATTTGCAAACTGCCAGAAATCCTGAAGATAAATATCAAGACAAATTCTCATGGATGTAATTCAGGAAATATATTGTGAGGACTCTTTATTATATAATACGTACACAATATATTCTAGAGCTCAAATCTTTTTAAATATCTTTCTTTAAATTATTTTATAAAACTTACAGGAGTTTCCTTATTTAAAAGATTTTCTTTCTTCAAAATCTCCTATATGTTTATATACATACGAACAGAAGGGATATGTTTTTCATCGATCTCTTTCTCTCAAACCCTCTGTCTAACGTTCACAAGAACGTTTGTAAAATCTCTAACCAATTGAACGTTGGAAATTGATTTCAAATCGTTCGAATAATTGGTGATTGATTTTCTGAACGTTGGTGTGAAGCTTTATAAACCTGAGTCTTGTGTTCATTCGTTGCCAAGAATCCAGAGAAAAACATTCAAGCATACAAGATTACAAACAACTCGGTTTTTCATTGCTATATTCTTTTGATTCTCTCGAGCTCTTAATATATATATACGTGCTATATCTTAGAGAGTTCATAGTTTGAGTTGTATTCATCTATTGATTGTATTGTTCGAATTGTAAGGTTTAGTTGTTGGACAAGTTGGCTTGGGAACTTGGGTTTGGTGATCGTTGCTAGAGAAGTATACTTGGGAAGTATAGCTTAGAGAGCAAGTTCAGAAACAGGAGTTCAGCACGCCATTTATCAACAGCTGGGTATTAAGGGAGATATATTATTGTATCTTGTAATTGGTTTTATTTCAGTGATCAATAATATATTCTCTTACCAAGTTGGTAAGGGACCAGGACGTAGACCATAGGGGTTAGGGGTCGAACCTGGCTAAAAGTCTTTGTGTTCTTTATTTTCTGCTCTTTACTTACTGTTTGCATTTAGCTTACTGTTTATGCACTTTACTGTACTTATTGTCTTTACATTCAGCATACTGTTTGCAATCAGCTTACCATTTGTCTCTGCATAAAACAAAATCAGTAAGCTGTTTCTGGTAATTTTTAAAATCAGACTTAGTTAAATTTAGTTAACCATTTACACCTATTCACCCCCCTCTAGGTGTGCATTTTCATTTGGTATCAGAGCTTTGGTATACTAACAATTCTGTAACAGGAAAGTATTCGATCATAATGGCTGAAAACTATCCCGAAGGAAAATCTGATTTTAGGCCTCCACTTCTTCATGTCACACACAACTACCACTGGTGGAAAAGCAGCATGGAAACTCACTTATCCAGAGATCCATTAGTTCTAAGAGTTGTGCAAAAAGGTCCATATGTCTTTCTTGACAAGGATGGCAAGCCAAAAGATGTTGATGGTCTCACTCCGGATGAATTAATCAAACTTGGCTACAATGGAATGGCAAGGAGTTCTCTAATGAATGGTTTGAACCAGGCTGAATATGATAAAGTATCTTCACTCAAATCAGCAAAAGAAATGTGGGATGCTTTGGAGACTTATCATGAAGGTTCGAAATCTCTAAAGAAGGTGAAACTTAGCAAGCTAATGAATGACTTTGGAAACTTCAAGCTTAATGAAGGTGAAACTATCAAGGATAGTCAAGCATGGTTTCAAGTTACTATTAACTCACTGAAGAGGCTTGGAAAATCTATACCACAAGATGAAATCAATATGAAGGTCTTAAGTGCAGTACCATTTATCTACGAAGCCAAAGTTACTGCCTTGGAATCCTCACCACTTATTGATACTATGGATCACTTGGCTGTATTTGTTGAGCTAGAGCAATTTGAAAGCAAGATAAATGGAAATCAGGTGGGAAGTTCAAGTGTTAAAGCTCCAACAGAAAAGATGAAGAATATGGCTCTCCATTCTAAAAACAGCAAGCCAATTGACTCTAATGGTAAATCTGATTCAGATGAGGAACTTGCACTTATTTCAAAGAAGATCAAGAGGCTGATAGAAAAGAAGAATAGGATGAAAAGGGAAAGAGGTGGCTACTACAACAACAAGAAAGGCTCAAAAGACTCTAAGGAGGAAACTTGTTTCGAATGTGGCAAGCCAGGTCATTATAAAAGGAACTGCTACAAACTGAAGTCAAAACAGCCTACTGTTTTCAAGGATAAGAAGAAATCAGAGGCTCTACTGACTTGGAGTGATGATGATTCAGATTCCAGTGATGACTCAAGTGAAGAAATGGTGAACTTAGCACTTGATGGAATTGAAGATGAATCTACTCACGGAAATTCAGAAGGAGTGTATGCTGAAACTGATTCTGAAGAGGATTCTAGTGAGGTAAACTCTTCTAATGATTACATTTCTTCAGATGATACATTGTTAGATTCACTAACCATGCAGGAACAAAATAATGTTACAATTGAAGAACACATGGCACTAAAGGCTGAAATCAGCAAGCTGACGGATAAGAATGCCTATTTATCCAAAATGGTAAAAGATCTGTTGCCAAAAATGGAAGAATGGGATTCAACTTCATTCAGTAAGGCTACAGAGATCAAGGAACTAAATACTAAGAACAGACATTTAGAGGCTACTGTCAAGTTACTTGAAAAGAGAAACAAGACCTTGACTGAAGAAATCAAAGAGCTAAGGTCTGATGTCAAAACTAAATCTAAAGCATTGGAATCATACAAAATGAAGGAATCTAGTCAAGCCGAATCCTCAAAAACTGCTGAAAAGAGAGTTCAACAAGCTGAACTCATCAAACAGCAAGCTGAAGTGATCACCCTCCTAGAAACAGAAGTTAAAGATCTCAAGAAGGGCATGGAAACTTTTGTTCAAGGTGAAGACACTTTAAAAACAATGATGAAGAAGGCAAATATACCTTTGGTCAGAGAAGGTGTTGGTCTAAACTTCAACAAGAAAGATAAGGTGCTCAAATATGATGGAAGGAATGGCATACCCTATGACTATGCTATGCCCTGGAAGACATGCAACAAATGTGGTACAAAAGGTCATCTGGAAAAACATTGTGTGGTTCAAGTAAATCATAAAGTGAAAACAGCTTACCAGAATGGACCAGTCAGGCGACAAACAGCTTACCAGAATGGACCAGACAGGAGATAAACAGCATACCAGAATGCAAATAGCAGGAGACAAACAGCATACCATAATTCAAATAGCAGGAGACAAACAGCTTACCAACAGAATGATCTGTCCGTAAAAGTGGTCCAAATGTGGATCAAGAAATCTGATTTAAATGCTTTATATATTCTTGCTACTAACCAACCTGGACCCAAACCTATATGGGTACCAAAACATTGAGGTATTTTTGTTTGTTTTGTAGATATGCCTTGCTGCTAAGGTCATGTCAAAGCAATGGATCTTGGACAGTGGATGCACAAGACATATGTGTGGAGACAAATCTCAGTTTATGAATCTCAAAATGAAAAAGGGTGAAAGAGTGACAATTGGGAATAGCAAAACTCTTCAAATCCTTGGTACTGGTTCTATTGGTAATAGTAATATTTCAATTGATAAAGTTCAATATGTCAAAGGTCTTTCTTATAATTTGCTGAGTGTTACTCAATTATTTGATGATGGACATCATGTTGAATTAGGCATTAATAAAGCTATTATTACTATTGGTACTAACAAAATCCCCCTAGTTGCTAGAAGGGAAGGAAATATATATGTATTGGACTTTGATATGCAGGAAACAGCATGCTGTTTGGCTGCAGTAGATAATGACCCATATATTTGGCATAGAAGATTGGGACATGCACACATGGATTTGCTCAGAAAGTTATCAAGCAAGAAACTAGTGAGAGGGCTGCCCAAGCTGAAGTATGTCAAAACAGAAGTATGTTCAGCTTGCCAGTTGGGAAAACAGCTTCGAAGTACTCACAAATCAAAGAAAATGGTATCTACTTCTAAACCCTTAGAGCTTCTGCATTTGGACTTATTTGGTCCAGAAGCTTACAAGAGTATTGGAGGTAAACAATATGGTTTTGTGATTGTAGATGATTATTCTAGATTTACATGGGTATTATTTCTTCGTACTAAAGATTGTGCTTTTGATGAGTTTAAGAAGCTAATCAAATTACTTGAGAACAAGTTGAATACAAGACTTGTAGGTATAAGGAGTGATAGAGGAGGTGAATTTCTCAACAAAGACTTCATTGCTTATTGTGAAAAAAGAGGAATTACACATGAATTTTCTGCACCAAGGACTCCACAGCAAAACGGAGTGGTAGAAAGGAAGAACAGGTCACTACAAGAAACAAAAAGGACTCTATTGCAAGAAAGCAAGCTGCCTAGAAGTTTTTGGGCAGAAGTAGTGAATACAGCGTGCTATGTGTTGAACAGAGTCATAATCAGGCCTATTTTGAACAAAACTCCGTATGAATTGTTGAGGAAAAAGAAGCCAAACATTAGTTACTTCAAAATCTTTGGCTCAAAGTGTTTTGTGCTCAAGAAAATTGATAATAATGGTAAATTCGATGCTAAATCTTATGAAGCTATTTTTCTTGGCTATTCTTTAACTAGTAGAGCATATAGAGTTTATAACTTAAATAAACATATAGTTGAAGAATCTATTGATGTTACTTTTCAAGAACCTAACAATGATCTGCTAAGAGATGAGGAAGAATTTGCAGGTGAAACTGATAACATACAACCTCAAGTAACTGGAAGTCAGCAAGCCAACAACACTACTAAGAATGGAAAACAGCAAGCTGGAACTCCAAATCAGCAAGCTGAAGTGGTCAGATTCACTTCACATGAAGAAATTGCTCAACATTCTCTACCAAAGGCTACAAGGACAGTAAAGAATCATCCTCCAGAACTTGTCATTGGAAATATCTCAGATGGAATCACAACAAGGAGAGGAAAAGCAAACTTTTGTGCTTATGCTGCCTTTTTAGCTCAAGAAGAACCCAAAAATATCAATGAAGCATTAGAAGATGAAAATTGGATCATGGCAATGCAAGAGGAACTCAACCAATTCGAGAGATGTGATGTTTGGGAACTTGTAAAGCCACCAGAAGATGCTTCTATCATAGGAACCAAATGGGTGTTCAAGAACAAAGTGGATGAATTTGGAACATTTACTCGAAATAAGGCAAGGCTCGTGGCTCAAGGCTATAATCAATAAGAAGGAATTGATTTTGAAGAAACATATGCACCTGTAGCTCGTTTAGAATCAATCAGAATGCTTCTTGCCTATGCATGCTACAAGAAATTCAAGTTATATCAAATGGACGTAAAAAGTGCATTCCTAACTGGCGTGCTGGATGAGGAAGTCTATGTCAAACAGCCTCCTGGATTCGAACATGAGAAGTTTCATGACTATGTTTACAAGCTCAAGAAGGCATTATATGGTTTAAGGCAGGCCCCTAGAGCATGGTATGAGAGGCTTAGTAAGTTTCTTCTCAAAAATGGATTCATTCGAGGTAATATCGATCCCACATTATTTACAAATCAAAATGGTAAAGATATTCTTGTTGTACAAATATATGTGGATGATATTGTATTTGGTGTTACTAATGAATCTATGTGTGAATGGTTTTCTAAGTGCATGTACAATGAATTTGACATGAGCATGATGGGGGAACTCAATTATTTCTTGGGTCTCCAAATCAAGCAAACCATTGATGGTATTTATGTGCATCAATCAAAGTATACAAAGAATCTGCTCAAAAGATTTGGTTATGAAGATGTCAAAGCAAAAACAACTCCTATGACTCAAAACAGCAAGCTGTTTGCAGATGAGAATGGTAAGGATGTGGATGTCAAAAGGTATAGAGGTATGATTGGAAGTTTATTATATTTAACTGCCTCAAGACCTGATATCATGTATAGTGTATGTGTTTGTGCAAGGTTTCAATCCAACCCTAAAGAGTCTCACTTAAATGCGGTTAAAAGAATTTTTAAATACTTAAGTGGTACTATCAATCTTGGTTTGTTCTATCCTATCACAAATACTTTTGATCTCGTGGGGTATAGTGATGCAGATTATGCAGGGTCTCAAACTGATAGAAAGAGTACAAGTGGTGTTTGTACATTTTTTGGACAAAGCTTGGTTTCATGGCAAAGCAAAAAGCAAGCTTCTGTTGCTCTGTCAACGGCCGAAGGAGAATATTTAGCAGCTGGTAGCTGTTGCTCTCAAATTTTATAGATGATTCAAACTCTAAGGGATTTTAATATCAAGTGTGGCAAGATTCCAATATATTGTGACAACACGAGTGCTATCAATATCTCCAAGAATCCTGTGAATCACTCAAGAACAAAGCATATCGACGTTCGTCATCATTTCTTGAGAGATAATGCAGCAAAAGGGAAGATTGAGTTGATATTTGTCTCAACTGAAGTTCAACTAGCAGATATTTTCACAAAGCCATTGGCTGAAGAAAGATTTGCAGCCATACGAATGGAGCTTGGCATGTGTATTGTGTAGTCAGCAAGCTGATAAGCACAGAATGGGTAACGTTGGCTTACCATTTGTATCTGAACAGTTTATATGCCATTACTATGATTTGATTTTTTTAATTTTATTTCTCTATGTTTATTCCAGACCTGGACTAATATTCTTTTTGTTGAATTTTTGATGGATTAAGGGGGAGAAATTTAGGAGAACCGTTTGGTCAAGATATTCGATTTGGATGTGATTGATTATGCTTGTTTATCTTGAATCTGTTTTATATCAAAATGTACTAATATGCAGGGATTTAGGGGGAGTTCTTATTTCTCCTAAATATTGTGTAATCATCAAAAAGGGGGAGATTGATACTCCTATGGTTTTGATGATCACATTTAGCAAGCTATTTGCTTGTAGTTTGATATAAAACATTGTGTTATGGTTGTACTAACTTGGTTTTGCAGGGTATATTAAGTTTACAGAGAATATATAAACAGCAAGCCATTTGGTGTTACAACAGAGACAGTTTGGCAAGCCATTTGCACTGACAGACACAAACAGCAAGCCATTTGCAAACTGCCAGAAATCCTGAAGATAAATATCAAGACAAATTCTCATGGATGTAATTCAGGAAATATATTGTGAGGACTCTTTATTATATAATACGTACACAATATATTCTAGAGCTCAAATCTTTTTAAATATCTTTCTTTAAATTATTTTATAAAACTTACAGGAGTTTCCTTATTTAAAAGATTTTCTTTCTTCAAAATCTCCTATACGCGTTTATATACATACGAACAGAAGGGATATGTTTTTCATCGATCTCTTTCTCTCAAACCCTCTGTCTAACGTTCACAAGAACGTTTGTAAAATCTCTAACCAATTGAACGTTGGAAATTGATTTCAAATCGTTCGAATAATTGGTGATTGATTTTCTGAACGTTGGTGTGAAGCTTTATAAACCTGAGTCTTGTGTTCATTCGTTGCCAAGAATCCAGAGAAAAACATTCAAGCACACAAGATTACAAACAACTCGGTTTTTCATTGCTATATTCTTTTGATTCTCTCGAGCTCTTAATATATATATATGTGCTATATCTTAGAGAGTTCATAGTTTGAGTTGTATTCATCTATTGATTGTATTGTTCGAATTGTAAGGTTTAGTTGTTGGACAAGTTGGCTTGGGAACTAGGGTTTGGTGATCGTTGCTAGAGAAGTATACTTGGGAAGTATAGCTTAGAGAGCAAGTTCAGAAACAGGAGTTCAGCACGCCATTTGTCAACAGCTGGGTATTAAGGGAGATAAATTATTGTATCTTGTAATTGGTTTTATTTCAGTGATCAATAATATATTCTCTTACCAAGTTGGTAAGGGACCAGGACGTAGACCATAGGGGTTAGGGGTCGAACCTGGCTAAAAGTCTTTGTGTTCTTTATTTTCTGCTCTTTACTTACTGTTTGCATTTAGCTTACTGTTTATGCACTGTACTGTACTTATTGTCTTTACATTCAGCATACTGTTTGCAATCAACTTACCATTTGTCTCTGCATAAAACAAAATCACTAAGCTGTTTCTGGTAATTTTTAAAATCAGACTTAGTTAAATTTAGTTAGCCATTTACACCTATTCACCCCCCTTTATTAAGCTGTTAAGGTGTTATAAGGTTATATCAAGGCTTCTCAAGGACTACAAGCCTATAGTAAGAGTGTTAAAGCTTCAAAGAAGGTATAAACATCCTCACCCCTTTTGAGTTTATGATGGATTATGATTAGTTTAGTGATTAAGTGTATATTAAGCATGAAATCATGGTTATATGTATGTTTGTACGTGATTAATTGAATATGGAGGTGGTATGGACTTGTAACCATGACTGGTATGATGACCACATGGTGTAGGTGATGGTGTATAAGGTGGATGATTGATTTGGAGGAGTTTGATTTTGGAAAGTATGAAAATATAGCCGTTATAATGTCCGATTTTCGTTAGAATCAGAAACTACCCTGCTTTTGGACCCTATACCCGTACGGTACCTTACTGTCCAGACTCCCAAGTGACCATGATGAGATAGATCTTGGTTCATAGATCGTTTTGATATAAAGTGCGTTAAAATCTGATGAACGGTTTAGGAGAAAAGTCAGTTTTAGTGAAAGACGTTCGGAAACCGAGAAACCGTAATCGTGTTACCTTTGAGGCTATAACTACCATACTTAGCCATTTTTAAAAATTATAAAATTTTGGGATATGGTAGTAGGGTAGTCAAAGAGGCATTACCAGTTGGCCTTAGGGTAAAATTCGAAATCCATATTTTCTGAGAATTTTTACAGTTAAGTGTGGTCATTAGGCGAAATGGTGAAAACCCCTGAAACTTCGATTGAGTTTATAAATGGTTAAGTTCTTGAACCTTTGGGGTAATAGTGATACGTTAAACATATATTAAAGTGTCAAGGGTAATGTTATACAAGAGTGTAGTGAGTAAGAGATGTGGTATTCTAACGACGGTCCTTTTGTGTTTATAGAAACTCCGGAAGAGCCACGAGCCATACCGTCAGGATACCGAAACCGAGGCAAGATCTTTTCTATCCCTACTTGGAAATTATTTATCTTCAAAGAAACTTGATTTCATGGAATATATATATGTGATGCTATTGTTACTATATTGTTAAGAATTTGTTTTCCTTGATTATTGATATTAAAAGGAGAGGTATATGAAGATGTATATGAATATGGATATGAATATGAGATGGATATGGATATACATAGAGATGATTATGCATGAAGTGAACCTGCCTTATGATTAAGAGAATATGAGAGAATGGTATCAGTTGTTATCTAGAGTAAATGAAAGAATGGTATCAGTTGTTATCTAGGGTTATGTGATTTATAATATTTTGCTAAAGATATTCTTTTTTTAATATTGTGATTTAATAAGTATTATTTGATTATTATCTAACATTTTAAAAGTAGATGGAACAATATATATATATAAGGGAGCTGGATTTCAGTGAATACAGAAAAGATGTCTGAGTCATAATCAGAGTATTATGGCATAAGCTTTAAGAGTGATGACATGTGTGAATTTAAGTGGAAATGGAAATTGAAAGAAAAATGTGGAATGATGTTATAAGTGGAATAATGGTTATAAAAGGAGGATGTAGCAGATAGAGCCTTCCTCCAGAATGTTATTACGGCCCAAGAGTTGCCGAAGGAGGATGTAGCAGTTAGAGCCTTCCTCCAGGGATGATGTTAGCAGTTAGAGCCATCATTCCTTCTACCGGTAGTAAACAGAGAGCGGATACGGTCAGGCGACTGATCATCGTCTTACGTATCTAGCGCCAGCAGTTATCCCCAAAAAAAAACTTAAATGGAAAGGATTGAAAAATGGTTTTGAGATTTCTATACTGAAAACAGAAAAATGATATGATAAGATGGAATTACTGTTACAGATGAAGAGAAATTGATTTTATGTTAAATTATATAATCGTTGCATAAGAAGGAAATGAGAAAAATAATAGCGAAAGATTTGTTCAAGTTTTCATATTATCCTAGGAAAGTACACTGAGATGGTATATTGATTGTTATAGCACTTAAGAAAAGGGAACTGATATTATATGATATTAGAGGAGAGACTGATGGAATAATACTATATATATATTTCTTTCGTACAAAGATAATTGAAAAATATATGTCTTGAACGAAAATAAAATTCCTTTCCATAATAACTGGAAATTGTTTTATTTAATATATATATATATATATATATATATATATATGATGATTTATTTTCCTTTGATGCTAGTTGATGGAAGTTATCTTGCTGAGCTATTATATCTCACTCTTTCTACTCATTTATATAACATCTTGGTATGCCGATACTATGCAGAACACCCCGCAAGAGGGTAGGGGGAAGGCGACCTTATCAGAGCGCGCTGGCATCGATTCCTGAGGTAGCGTAGAGGCAAACGGGTCTTGGTAGCCTTATGTATAATTAAGTGTGCAAGCATGTAATAAACTTTTAATTGTTGAAATGCTTCATGTCGAAGTATTATTCAGCAATGTATTTAAGTGTGAGCCGGGGTTGTAATAACTGTTAACTCTAAACTTTTAGTATGATGAATGTTGTTCTCTGAGCATATGACTGGTGTGTGTGTGTGTGTGTGTATTATTGCGGGGTCAATTGCATAAGTATTAATTAAAAAAAAAAGAGACCCAAGAGATATTGATATTGAATGGAAATTGGTCCGTGACGGCCCGGATTCATGACCCCGGATTTGGGGCTGTCACACCTCCTCAATTGCTGCTATGCCTTTCCAAGTGGTTACATTATGGGGCATATAGCGTGCCTAGGTACCTACCTGACAGCTTCAGCTAGGAACTTTGAAAACACCTTTTGAAAACCATGCATAATTTAGTAAATGTATATGGAATGATGACCTTTTCTTTATAAATCCATGCAAACTTACTTCCTTGAAATCATGAGATATGCACATTTAGATAATGATCCATTTGAAAAAATGAGGTTCGAATGATGTTTCTAGTTTAACGCTATGAAAAAATTCTTTATATACACATAAAACATGTATATCAATGAATATGTAAAAGCATTGAGAATAGAACTTATCTATTTCCTTGTAGTTCCGCTTTAGATCAGGTTCGGCCGCCGAACCTACTTGGTACTCCCTCTCTGCAAGCTCACGATGAGAACCTCTTTTCCAACCTGCCAGCTCTTTGACGAAAATCAGATGTACCCCCCGAGCCATTGGATTTCCCTTCAACATGATATGTAAAACCTTCTCCAACTTGAATCTTAAACTTGTTGAGAAGTTTAGAAGTTGTTGGCCCTTATAGAGATTCCAACAAGGACACCCCTGAGAGGCCACCTCCTCGAATGAGCAAAGAGGGCCTTAACGTTATTAGCTCAGCTGGGAGATGATGCCAGTCTATTAACCTGAGATAAGAACCTGAGATGTGGATTCATTCCAGAATTTCCAGCTACATCAGTTGCAACCATTAAAGGAACTATAGATGAGTCCTCCATAAGTTTTAGCCGTTATTGAGTCCTCCGTTGTTTTTATTCCAACTGCCTTATGTGGGCATAAACCTTGTAACTCAACTAGAGGTTCCCATCTTCAATACAAGAGATAAGACATACCAATCCGTGTTTATTCTATTTTGAAGTATTCCTGCACATTATTCCTATCGGTTGCCAGACCCTTTCCACCAACGTTTAGGATCATGATTCCCACTCAAACCTACTTCTGCTCCGTATTTCCATAAACCCAACACTTTGAGGTTACCCGTAATTCGAACTTCATATGAAAGTTATGTCCTTCTATCCAGCCGAAGCTCATATCCGATTTTATAAATCCGTACATCCGCACAAACAACAGCCTTCACCCAACATGTGTTCCAGCTTTCCTATAACCCTTCCTTATGAGCCATCGAACTTCCTTTCCATACAATATCCAAAAACCTTCTTCAGCTTGAATTCCAAATATATTAGCCAGATGTGAAGCAGCTGGTCAAAAACCTGTAGCTGCACCTTAACCTGAACCTCAATAAACCATAAGCGGTTATAGCTAAACCACACTTCCAAAACTTGGCCTTTTAAAATTTATGTAGTCATAACTCATATCGAAGCTCCACATGCCTTTAAACATCATTCCATTGACGTAAGGATTTTCCAAAAAAACATATATTCAATGACAAAAGAGCTTCCCTTCCCGACCGAGGGTTTGATAAGCTCATAGTACAATGCGAATTTCAATCCCTATTCCAATCCATATTCCAATCAATTACCATTCCACTGCCATTCCATGTGCCAATCCATATCCAACTTCTAATCCAGTCCAGCTTCCATTCCATTCCAGCTTCCAATCCAATCCAGCTTCCATTCCATTCCAGCTTTCAATCCAATCCAGCTTCCATTCCATATGCCAAGAGACTCCGCGAGCCTGGCTCCATCAAGGCACCTCGCGATCCTATAAGCATAGGAACATCGCGAGCCAGACTCCATTAAGGCACCTCGCGATCCTATAAGCATAGGAACTTCGCGAGCCAGACTCCATTAAGGCACCTCGCGATCCTATAAGCATAGGAACTTCGCGAGCCAGACTCCATTGAGGCACCTCGCGATCCTATAAGCATAGGTACTTCGCGAGCTAGTCTCCATAAGAGGTTCCTAAATACTCCCACTATCTTAAAGACCAAGTCCATACTCCCCATGGAGGTCCGTACTTAAAAGGTTCATACTTAAGAAGATCTTCCTAGCAAGTCCATACTCCCACTACCCTCCTAGTTATTTGACATATGACTAACGATAATAAAGAACGAGATCCAACCATTCAAACATTCAAGATTCACATATAAAACATTAACAAGAAAGCATTTTCACATAAACAAATAGCACACGAACAGATAAACATATAATCCACATAGATCATGTAAACATATAATCCACATAAGTCATGCAAATAAAATGACACATTTTAGTGACAGATCAAAACCTAAACCTAAGCGTGATAGTCGTACCTAATAAGCCTTTTTTACTTCTCCTAAGCCTAAAAAGGTCTACCGAATCCCTACCCAAAGGAGTCTACTGGTGAGGTTTCTCCAAATTCCAATATCCAAATCCGTCTAAGCCACACTTAAATATCGCGAGCTAGCGAAGATAAGGAAGCTCCACAAGAATGTGAACCTGGATCCTCTAAAATCTATAGATAAAACCAATGCACCTGCATATTGTAGATGAAACCAATGAACCTGCAACCAATAGGTAAATTCCTAATGAAACTGCAATCCGTAGCTAAAATCCAATGAAGCTGCACCTGCAGCTAAATCCAATCAACCTGCAACCAGCAGGTGAATACCAAAAAAGCTACCTACAACCAGCAGGTTAATACCAAAGAAGCTACCTGCAACCAGCAGGTTAATACCAAAGAAGCTACCTGTAACCAGTAGGTCCATACCAAATAAGCTACCTGTAACCAGCAGGTGAAAAGCAAAGAAGCTACCTGCAACCAGCAGGTAAAATCCGAAGAAGCTGCTCCAGCAGCTGAAACCAACTAACCTGCAACCAGCAGGTTAATACCAAGGAAGCTGCTCCCGCATCTGAAACCAATCAACCTGCAACTAGTAGGTGAATACCAAGGAAGCTACCTGCAACCAGCAGGTCAATACCAAAGAAGCTACCTGTAACCAGCAGGTGAATAGCAAAGAAGCTACCTGCAACCAGCAGGTAAAATTCAAAGAAGCTGCTCCAGCAGCTGAAACCAGCCAACCTGCAACCAGTAGGTTAATACCAAGGAAGCTGCTCCTGCAGCTGAAACCAATCAACCTGCAACCAGTAGGTTAATACCAAGGAAGCTACCTGCAACCAGCAGGTCAATACTAAAGAAGCTACCTGTAACCAGCAGGTCAATAGCAAAGAAGCTACCTGCAACCAGCAGGTAAAATTCGAAGAAGCTGCTCCAGCAGCTGAAACCAACCAACCTGCAACCAGCAGGTTAATACCAAGGAAGCTGCTCCTGCAGCTGAAACTAATCAACCTGCAACCAGTAGGTTAATACCAAGGAAGCTACCTGCAACCAGTAGGTCAATACCAAAGAAGCTACCTGTAACCAACAGGTGAATAGCAAAGAAGCTACCTGCAACCATGATAAGTGCATAATTTTGCATATTTTTATTGCCTATTTATTGCTTGAATTCGTATTTTAATAATTTATTTTGTTGCATTTCAGGAAATTTGAAGAAAAATAAAGAAATGGCAAAATAAAAGAATAAAGAGCAAGGAAGGGCCAAAAAGAGAAGAAAATGACCAAAATGCAAAAAGGAAAAAGAATTAGGAGTTTGGTGAAAAAGGGAAAGCTTAAGGAGTCCGGTTCCAGACCCTCAGTAGACCGCAGCTCGGAACATAAGAATTTAATTTTTGGTTATAAATATTTTATTTAAATTAGAAAATTATATTTATAAATATCTAATAATATTAGGTATTTATTTTTATAATTTCTGAATTAAATTAATTATTTATTAATTAAAGATTATAAGTTATGCGGGTTAAAAAGCATTTATACGGAGCCCTTTTAAATTAGGCACCGATTTTTGACAAATTGATTTAGCCATCTAGAAGTTGTCAAAGATGAAGGCTGTTAATTGCTATAAAAGAAGAGCTTACAGACAGAGAAAATACACCCCCGGGGAATAGCCCCTTAGAATAGATTAGGACCCTTAGATAATTAGCAGTTATAATTTTTCTTTGTAGCTCTTGTAAACATTTTCGGTTCATATGTTTCCTGCATTTAAATTGTTTACTCACTTGTTATAGCAGCTTAATAATACCTTTCCCCTGTGTTCTATTTATTCAAGGAAGCCCATCTTTGTTTTTCTTCAAACCACCAGCGCCATCTACCTCTCTCTGCACAACCCATCTCAAATCTCCCTCTTTTCTTTTCTTCTTCGATCAATACCCAACCCCTCTTCTTCCTCTTCTCGTCTATTTTGTTTGATTTCAACACCTCCTCTCCCTTCTGTTCTCCCTCGTCGTTACCCCCACACAACCCAGCCCCTTTTCTTCTTATTCATTTCGATTCACAGTTGGATACTGAGTTTTTATTTGGCGTAATGTTTGCAGTTTGTACCGTTACAGTTTTGTTTTGTGCTGTTTCGTTTTAAATTTAGCTGAATTGTTGAATCGAGTTTGGTGGCATCTGAGTCACTTTGTCTGAGTTTTGATTGTGTTTATGGTCGGATTTTGGTGGTACGATTTCAGTCGAGTTTCTGGTTTTCGACTGGGTTAATTGTGATTTCGCTGAGTTTGTGATGTCGAGTGTTGCCGCGAGTTGAGTATTTGTTTTTCACTGGGTTTTGTCTTAGCTGGTGTACGAGTTTTCCGAGTCTAAATGTCGAGTTCTTGAGTTGGCTGAGCTTCTTTGCCGAGTTCTTGTTTGTCTGTCCGGCTGGGTGTAAATCGTAGTATTGTTTGTGTCTCTGTTTTTCTGTTCATAGTCGAGTTTTGTGAGTCAATTGTCCGAGTAGTTGCTTTGTTATAATGTCCGAATTTTCTGAGTTTTTGCGATTTTTATGAGTTGTAGTTTTGTGCTGCGTTTCTTTCTGTTTCATTTTTGTTGAAAGTTACGAATGGTTGTATTCTCGTTTGCTGGGTATTGTTGTTTATGGCTATCTTAATTTTCGATACAATCATGTCAAATTTTTCCTACAAATTTCCTGTAAATAATTGTTGTTCAAATTTTAAATCACGTTTTTTTATATAAAAAAAATTTAGTTTTTTTTCTTTTCATTTTTATTTAATTAGTTTAAAATAAATTTTCTTTTCAGAATTAATTAGTATAGAATCCAATCAAAAATCAAATTTGTTCTAATTCGCCTAAGTTAGAAATTAAGGATCGCGAAAATAATAAGTCCCTGTAGAACGAATCTTAAATATTAAAACGATGATCGTGCGCTTGCGATATTAATTGTTTATTTTTGGCACATCAAGTTTTTGGCGCCGCTGCCGGGGACTAATTATTTTTCTCGCCTTAATTTTTAATTTTTCGGATTAGTTTTCTTCCACTTGCCTTATTTTTATTTTGTTTTTTTTAGGAAAGTTGGAAATTCGGGAATCTTCTCACGGAGCTTGGAATTAATCGGAAGTTTTGGAAACATGCTTCGGTAACCCGTATCTCACTCTTTTCGCTTTTTATTTTTAGAAAATCAAAAAAAAAAAATTCGAAAATAAAAAAAAATTGAAAATTGAAAAAAAATAAAAAAAAAAAATTAGTTGTAAATACATAATTGTTGCATCATGCATTTAATCACTTAGGAGCACATCATCTAGATTTTTATTTCTTTGTTTTTAATTTTTCGTACCTTATAAATTGTGGTGATTGCTGGAGGACCCAAAGGTACGTTAAATTCTTCTTTCTTTTAGATTAGGACACGTAGTGTAAGCATCCATATTTGTTTACCGCTTTTGTATATATCTCGTTGTTTGTTGCATTATTTGTAGCTTTAATAAAATTAATTTGACGTTTGCCCTAGGAATTTCGCGCTAAATTAGGAAGGTACCTAAGAAACGAAGTAATCATTAATTATTCCGACTCCTTGGTGTCTAGGCAAGCGAAAGCTTACCTGGCCAATTAGGATTTGGTGTCTAGGCTGGTGTTTAGCCTCTCGGCAATGCTTGCACCTACCTGGCCAAATCGGTTAGAATAAATTCTGATTTACCGAGTTTTTGGTGGTCCTTATAGTTAGGAGCAAGGTCTAGTTTATTAAGGAGCCCTAGGTATAGGATTTTTCTTTTAATTTTTCACCATTTCTTTGTGTGTTTGAATTTATTTTGTTTCGTTGTGCACTATATGTCCGATGAGTAATAATGCGATGTCACGGATGACCCCTGGAACTTACACATACTGTGAAATTTGTGGTATTTATGGTCACCTTGATTTTGAATGCTCTTACAATACTTACAATGCTTAATTCGGACAAGTGAATGATTATCAAGGAAGATACGAGTCCAATCCATACTTTAATGCATATAATCAAGATTGGACGGGTCAACCGAATTTTTCGTACACGGAAAATAATTTCCAGAATTTCTCATATCATGATCAACAAGTTCAACAATATCATCAGCAACAGTTTGAGCAACCATCATGGCATCAATATGAGTATCCTCCACCGCAAAATTTTCAGGATCATCAAACCAATGCAAATGCACTATCTGATCGATTATTGAGCGAGTCGTTGACACTTCTTATGCAAACTCAAAAGGATCAAGAGGAGTCCTTGAAAAATTTGAATGAGATAAACACTCGTAACAAGCTGATGGAATCTGAAATTGTGGAATGGGCTAGCTCTTTTACTGCGTGGCAACCCGACTCTACACCGCCACCATCTATACCACCAGAAGATGAAATGGATTCGATCATTCTTACAAGTGATCAAGAGGAAGATAGTTTTTCGGTGTGTGTTGATGATGTACATCTTGAAATAGAAGAGGAGCTTTCCACCGATGATAAGGTCAATGATTTTGTTATTGTTGAAGATGTTTTGAGTAAGGACGAGAATTTGTGCTTAAAGGTTGACATGATTCCAAAAATTGACTGAGAAGATTTTTCTCCAATTTTGCTTGATGATCCATTCCAAACAGCTCTTACCCTTCAATTCTCGGAAGAAGAAGATCCTGATAAGAATTCCGTATTCATTGACTTAAAAAGCCAAGAGGATCAAATAACTCCAGAGAAATTAAGGAAGGGAGAAGCACCACCACCAGAGCCTCCACCTTATGTCAAGGGAATTCGGCGTTTTCGAGGCTGTGAATTCTATCGTTGTTTTATCACCAAATTTTCCAAAACTACACATTTTCTTGATCAGTTATTAATTATTGATGTAGTAGCAAAAATTGCTAATGCTTGTTTGGAAATTTTGTGCAGAATTAAAACAACTGTTGATGCTCTGGATGTTATTCGTGGTAGTCTCGTGCCACATATTTTTGGTCTTTTTGGAGTGTCACTTCATGCCTCGACACTTCATGCTTATGCATTAGGGGAGTTTTCCAATTTTTTTTTTTATTCTTTTTTTTATTCTGTAATTTTTAGGATTTGTTGTGTTCTTCTTTTTTCTTTTATTTTCCTCTTTTATAGAATTTTTCATCGAGAAGTCATCCCCACTGATTTGATTTAATAAGTACCATGCAGATATTCTTGTCGTTGAAAACAGAAGGAGCATTGTGTGGCTCGAGGAGGACTTTGAAAAAAAAAAGTGAGAGTAGGGTTGGGGCTAAAAGAAGAAAAGCGGATAGCATAGCTTGTACTATATCACCTAACCGCTAATTTTTGAAACCTTATAATCATTGAGTTTCTGTCTGTGTTAATTCATCGTTTCAGATATACGGAGCGTATTCACACAAAATTGCTGAAAACTTCAACCTCCCAAAGAAGAAAATCTCAAAATCTAGCTGTCTGGAAAATGGCATTGCAGGGAAGCTTCTCGATTGCTAGAGTTAATCCTACTTCCATTCTGGAAATCAGCACCATCCGAGATGAGCAATTTAGAGCTTGGGCACAATTTCTGAATGAGCATTCAATCATTCGCTATGCTTTAGTTACACCAGTGCCGCTCAACTATGATGCCTTGCGTGAATTGTATTGCAGTGCGGTGAACACTTCTGGAAATGACGGGTTAGCAATCACCTATCAATTGTTTGGTAGGTCGATCAGGGTCACTGAACGAGATGTTAATCGAATTCTTCATTTTCCTATGGAAAATCTCATTTTTGATCCCACACCTGACCAGATCAAAAGGTTCTTTCGTCTGATAAGGTACCAAGATGGTAATTTCAATACTGGTAATCTCTCTAGATCATATCTAACCCAGTATTGGAATTTCTTCTTCCACATTCTTAACAATGTTTTTTCCTCCGAAAGAACAAATCTAGATCGAATATCTGAATTTATTCAAACAATAGGGTATTCGGTTGCCAATAATTTGAGGATTAATTTTGGTAAGATAGTGCTTGGTCAAATTATTTTGAAGATGAATCGACTAGGAACCAGGGATGTCCAGACTCAAAGGGTAAAATGTCTATACCCAAGATTTCAACAATTAATATTAAATGATTTTTTGAGTGATGCAGACAGGTTACGCTTGGACCATGGTAGAGATGTGGAATGTTCTTACATGAAGGCAAATGTAATTAATTACATAAGCAATAAGAACTATACGGATGTGCCTACAGTCCTAACGGAATATCTGAAGACTGTCCCACTTCCGTTGTTACCAAGATCAGTCAGAGCAGCACCACATATGGATTTTGCTACATCATCCGATCTACCTTATGCTAAACGGAGTAAACCTAGCGAACCCGAGACAGTCGAGGGAAACTTGGGTCTTGTGTCATTCAATCCATTCAAGTTCAACCTTCCAGGGAGAAAATCTCTTGATCTTTTTCCAGATTTACCACTCGTCACCAGTGGCAGGCATCTTGCTTCACGAGAGGTGGGAAGCTCCCGAACTTTCATTGCACCATCCGACAAAGGACCTAGGATGATTTCATTTGGAGATACACATCTCGGTGGAAGTTCTGGACAAGAACCGAGAAAAGCACCACCAGTACATGAGAGTGGGCAACAGACTCAACCACATGCACCTATAACCAGAGCGGGATACAACAGACTCCTTGCACGGGTCCAATCACTGGAGAACGAGTTGCCACATATCCGTGAGTCCATTGCGGAAATAAAACATTTGCAACTTAATCAGAATGATGTATTCCAGGCTCAATTGAGTTCCATGGCAGCCCAGTTTAGTCATGCAATTAATTCCTTGATGAAGACAGCTTCTTCTAATATCCCAACTCCACATCCAACTATTCAGGAGGATAACCCAACTGAGGGGGAGAAGGTGGATGAGCAAGAAGCTAAAAGGCGTAATAAAGGCAAGGAAAAGGTTGCTGACACGGATTTAAATTTATTCTGGGGAAGGAAAAGCTAAAGGGATTATTTGTGCTATGTGGAAAGCAAGAAAAACTTGAAGATATGTTCAGTCTAGAGGAACAATCATCTTGCTCATTTTCAGGGGAGTTTTCGTTCACTTTTTCATACCTCAGTTTTATTTGCATACATTGAGGACAATGCATGATTTAGGTATGGGGGAGAGTTCTTAGTATACATAAAAATTGAAAAAATCCAAAAAAATTGAAAAATTTTAAAATTAATTGCCTCGTCTCATAGTGTGTTAACAGGGATAGGTACACATCTTGTGAGCTTATTTTGCATGATTATTTGACATGTCATATCTCTGAAAGTTATTTGTTACTTGATGATTCCTTGTACGTGCTTGCGAAAATTTTAAAACTTGAGATGTGTCTTTGTCAAATTTAGTGAGTACTAAAACATGCTTTCACCTTGTGAGATCTTGAGCCTAATTTATGATTGGTACATTTTATATCGATCAAATTTTATTGTTGTGTGTAGTTCATCATTTTGTATGTTGCTCTAGAACTTGGTTTAAACCATTTTGAGATTACATGATATCTGTATGCATAAAAATGATAAAGGCACTAGGATTAACCGTATCTATCCAAACAGTACCCTTGAATCATATATCCTTAGTGAACCCCTTTGAGCTTTATATCCTTTATTTTTGTATCACCAATCTAAATTCTTGAGCCTACTTGTTTATTCTTCTCTTGATTTACTAGTAGAGCATTTTGATTCATTTGAGGGTTGGTGAGTGCATAGTGTGGGGATTTCTTTGTTAAGCTGTGAAAATTGGGTGGGAATATTGAAAAAAAAAAGAAAAAAAAGAGAAAAAGAAAGAGAAAAAAAAGAAGAAAAAAAAGGAAAAAGAAAAAAATAAAAATAAATAAAAGGTCAAGTAGAGTTGTGTTTATTGGTTTGTGCAATATGAAAATGGGAAAGTACATGGCAATATGTGCTTGGGGTTTAATGTTTGTGAGAGTCTGATCACCTTTTACATGATCGAAATTTCATGTTGAGTGTTTTAATTAGAAATGAACACTGTGCTCTATTAGTTTATCAAATTAGCCACTTATTAGATTTTTTCTTGATTCCCTACCCTTCACCTTAGCCACGTTACAACCTTTAACAAAGACCTTTTGATTTGTGCATGCATGTATACAAAGTAGTGGAGATTTGGTGGACAACCAAGCATATGGTAGCACATGACTTAACTGATTGAACTTTAGCGAATACACTTCACCTAAAACACTTGTGTGATTTGAGAGTAATGTGAGATTTTCTATCCATAGCATGTTGCTCATTGAATGCGGCATTGATATATATATTTCATGATCTTTTTGTCTATCTAGACTGTGTGCTTACTTGGATAGTCTTGTACATATGATGTGTAAGTTAACAGACTGTCAATATTGTGTGATTGAGGTTTACTTGTGTGGAGTACTATGATATGTTGCATACTTGAGACTTGGCAGGAAAAAAATAGATTTTATGGGTATATCTTCTGTAAACCCTTAGGAGACAGCACTCCTCCTGTAGAGATCGTCTATGGGTTTAACGGGTTGGTAAACCTAAAATTACCCGTGATTCCTACGACAGTGAGTATAGGTTTTTATTCTGCATTTTTCTTTTTGTTTTACTCGAGGACGAGCAAAAGATAGGTATGGGGGCATTTGATAAGTGCATAATTTTGCATATTTTTATTGCCTATTTATTGCTTGAATTCGTATTTTAATAATTTATTTTGTTGCATTTCAGGAAATTTGAAGAAAAATAAAGAAATGGCAAAATAAAAGAATAAAGAGCAAGGAAGGGCCAAAAAGAGAAGAAAATGACCAAAATGCAAAAAGGCAAAAGAATTAGGAGTTTGGTGAAAAAGGGAAAGCTTAAGGAGTCCGGTTCCAGACCCTCAGTAGACCGCAGCTCGGAACATAAGAATTTAATTTTTGGTTATAAATATTTTATTTAAATTAGAAAATTATATTTATAAATATCTAATAATATTAGGTATTTATTTTTATAATTTCTGAATTAAATTAATTATTTATTAATTAAAGATTATAAGTTATGCGGGTTAAAAAGCATTTATACGGAGCCCTTTTAAATTAGGCACCGATTTTTGACAAATTGATTTAGCCATCTAGAAGTTGTCAAAGATGAAGGCTGTTAATTGCTATAAAAGAAGAGCTTACAGACAGAGAAAATACACCCCCGGGGAATAGCCCCTTAGAATAGATTAGGACCCTTAGATAATTAGCAGTTATAATTTTTCTTTGTAGCTCTTGTAAACATTTTCGGTTCATATGTTTCCTGCATTTAAATTGTTTACTCACTTGTTATAGCAGCTTAATAATACCTTTCCCATGTGTTCTATTTATTCAAGGAAGCCCATCTTTGTTTTTCTTCAAACCACCAGCGCCATCTACCTCTCTCTGCACAACCCATCTCAAATCTCCCTCTTTTCTTTTCTTCTTCGATCAATACCCAACCCCTCTTCTTCCTCTTCTCGTCTATTTTGTTTGATTTCAACACCTCCTCTCCCTTCTGTTCTCCCTCGTCGTTACCCCCACACAACCCAGCCCCTTTTCTTCTTATTCATTTCGATTCACAGTTGGATACTGAGTTTTTATTTGGCGTAATGTTTGCAGTTTGTACCGTTACAGTTTTGTTTTGTGCTGTTTCGTTTTAAATTTAGCTGAATTGTTGAATCGAGTTTGGTGGCATCTGAGTCACTTTGTCTGAGTTTTGATTGTGTTTATGGTCGGATTTTGGTGGTACGATTTCAGTCGAGTTTCTGGTTTTCGACTGGGTTAATTGTGATTTCGCTGAGTTTGTGATGTCGAGTGTTGCCGCGAGTTGAGTATTTGTTTTTCACTGGGTTTTGTCTTAGCTGGTGTACGAGTTTTCCGAGTCTAAATGTCGAGTTCTTGAGTTGGCTGAGCTTCTTTGCCGAGTTCTTGTTTGTCTGTCCGGCTGGGTGTAAATCGTAGTATTGTTTGTGTCTCTGTTTTTCTGTTCATAGTCGAGTTTTGTGAGTCAATTGTCCGAGTAGTTGCTTTGTTATAATGTCCGAATTTTCTGAGTTTTTGCGATTTTTATGAGTTGTAGTTTTGTGCTGCGTTTCTTTCTGTTTCATTTTTGTTGAAAGTTACGAATGGTTGTATTCTCGTTTGCTGAGTATTGTTGTTTATGGCTATCTTAATTTTCGATACAATCATGTCAAATTTTTCCTACAAATTTCCTGTAAATAATTGTTGTTCAAATTTTAAATCACGTTTTTTTTATATAAAAAAAATTAGTTTTTATTCTTTTCATTTTTATTTAATTAGTTTAAAATAAATTTTCTTTTCAGAATTAATTAGTATAAAATCCAATCAAAAATCAAATTTGTTCTAATTCGCCTAAGTTAGAAATTAAGGATCGCGAAAATAATAAGTCCCTGTAGAACGAATCTTAAATATTAAAACGATGATCGTGCGCTTGCGATATTAATTGTTTATTTTTGGTACATCAAACCAGCAGGTAAAATCCGAAGAAGCTGCTCCAGCAGCTGAAACCAACCAACCTGCAACCAGCAGGTTAATACGAAGGAAGCTGCTCCTGCAACTGAAACCAATCAACCTGCAACCAGCAGGTGAAATCCGAAGAAGCTACTCCAGCAGCTGAAACCAACTTACAACCAGCTGGTTAATACCAAGGAAGCTGCTCATGCAGCTGAAGCCAATCAACCTGCAACCAGCAGGTGAAATCCGAAGAAGCTGCTCCAGCAGCTGAAACCAACCTACAACCAGCAGGTTAATACCAAGGAAGCTGCTCCTGTAGCTGAAACCAATCAACATGCAACCAGCAGGTGAAATTCGAAGAAGCTGCTCCTGCAACTAAAACCAATCAACCTGCAACCAGCAGGTTAATACCAAGGAAGCTGCTCCTGCAGCTAAAACCAATCAACCTGCAACCAGCACGTGAAATCCGAAGAAGTTGCTCCAGCAGCTGAAACCAACCTACAACCAGCAGGTTAATACCAAGGAAGCTGCTCCTGCAGCTGAAACCAATCAACCTCCATCCTTTTAACAAGAAAGCTACCAATGATAGTGCCTTGGGGGGAGCTACCTCTTGATAGATAACAATCTCCTTGTACGGTTCACCTTCAAAACTGAGATGAATATTTCACTCATGTGCCACCCAGGTTGCCTTTCGATCCTTCATATTTCATTAAGATTATTGACATCTACCAATTTTGAGATAGCGTCTTCAGTCCCACCTAATTTCCATTGCCTCAACATACAAAAGTCCAAATCTTCTCCAACCGAGATTCCAATGTCAGCTCTGTTATTTTCCTAGGCTTTCATAGTTTCTGGTGAATTTTCCCTTGAGAGGTTACTGCTTACATGCCTTTAACATAGATTTCCATTCTGCATTCGCCCGCGCCAGTTCCCTTAACAATTAAGAGGTCATGTGTACCTCCTTCTTTGTCCAATATCATCTTTTCCAAAATCTGATTGAGATTATTATAATCTACTCATTCTGCAATTCTTTCCATAAGGTATTCCCAATTTCCAGCTTCCAATATTTGAAAAGCTCATAGGAGGAGAACCTCTTTGTGAAACACCTTCCAACTTATCATGCCTTGTCATGCCAATGGGGCTTATAGTATGTGAACCTCCTCGAGATTCTTCATAATGAAGAATGCCATGGTTATATTTCTTGAAGCTTTCACGAACTGAGATGGTTTCTTTCCAGGAGCTTTCTCCTTTAACCTTATTGTTGGATCCTCTATCAGCTGATCACCTTAGAGGCTTCATAAGTTCCTCATGTTGTATTTTTCAGAATGTGCCACTCTCCTCTTTCAGTTTATAAGAGGTACCAGTTCGCCTTTAGCTTCCTCAATAGCCTTTTTTACTGGAGCTTTAGCATCATTTAAACCATAACTTGACACCTTTTGCTCGATGCTTTCAACTAGATATTTTGAGCTTCCACCTTCCACTATTGGTGAAGCTTCCGTTATGAGCACCCCTATAAGTTGCTTTCACCAACTTCTGTAGGTGCTGCCACATGACCAACCAAGAACTCCGCAAGGTTCCCTTGTACTTTTTTTTATCCTTAGTCATAACTTCCACATGGTGCGCATTGCCTTCATTATCCTTCATTAGAGTAGCCGTTTGCATAAATGCCATGGGTGGCACTACCCCCCGAAAAACTGGAACCTTCATCGTGAGGTTCCTCCATTAAGGCTACCTGATAACATGTTTTCTTCATTCTTCTACATTAAGAATCCTGTAATGAATTTTGTCATGGCATAAGGTGGATCCTTTAGAGAACCTCAACCAACTTTAGTAGCTTGTTGTACTGGAAGCTCCGAGCTCAACTGTCGAACCTCAAGTTGCGTGTTAAAACCGCCATGATTGACCCAGATTATTTCCTTTGCTCTTCCATCTTACAGTAATCTTCATATTTATCCAATACCTCCTTATAAGAATCAAGTCCCAACTTTGATGTCCTTGCATAATTCTACCTCTGTCAGGTGAAGGTGGAGCCAGTTGTATCTACTCCTTCACAGATGTACCTACACCTCTTCAGTTGCACCTTTCCAATCTCTAGGTATTTCTACATCCATATACCCAACAGGTTGAATAAACAGCTTCAACTGCATCCCTGGTTCATTGGTACCTCCTTGGTCAAGAGGTTCACATCCAGCTCCACCTTCCTTCCCATGCAGGTTCCCCTCCTTACTCTCCTTATGACCTGAATTTAACCATGAGAGCTTTGATGTGCAACTCAAAGATGTGGGGCATGACACTGATGATTCCAAGCAACTCAAAGATGAGATCGAGTTTTTGATTCGTAGAGGGAAACTGATCCACTTCACTAAGGGTGACGACCGTGGTAATCATAGAAGAGAGTATGATAGGAGGGATGACGATCAAGATCGCAACCAACAGCCCCGAGGGCCAGTAATCAACATGATCTCAGGAGGCCCGACTGCGGCCGACACAACAAGGAATTCTCGGAAGGCCTATACTAGAGAAGTGATGCACATCATGGGAGAGTCCCCGAAGCGTGCAAAAACTGAAGTAATGGTTGGTTTTGATGACTCAGACTTGGAAGGGGTGAAGTTCCCCCATGACGACCCGTTGGTCATAACTTCTGTGATTGGAAACTCAGAGGTGAAGCGAGTCTTGATAGACAATGGAGCTTCCGTTGACATTCTATTTCATGATGCATTTGTGAAGATGGGGTACAGTGATTCTCAGTTGACCCCCAATAACATGCATATATATGGATTTAATGGAGTAGAATCCAAAGTTGAAGGGACTATTCAGTTGCCTGTAACTATTGGACAGGAGCCCAAGGAGGCCACTCAGATGTTGAACTTCCTGCTAATCAAGGCGGTTTCAACGTACAACGCTATCCTCGGAAGGACTGGACTTCATGCATTCAAGGCTATCGCCTCAACTTATCATATGAAGATCAAGTTCCGGACCAGGAATGGTGTTGGAGAACATAAAGGTGATCAAAAGATGGCACGAAGCTGTTATGTAGCCTCGTTAAGGCCTGATGGAGTCGGGGGGCAGGTCCTTCCGATTGAAGACATGGATGTTCGCAGTAGTAAGAAATGTCAGGAAAGGCCGTCAGAGGACATCACACAGAAGCCTCAGACAGCCATCGAGCCTAAGCGTTAATTGACTTTGTAGTTGAATGTACCATTGGCAAACAAGAAGTCGGGGGGCAGGAGGTAATACCCCAAGCAGGAAGTGAACCTCAGAATAATAAGGAGGAGACCAGAAGGAGTGGTGGGTGCTCTATTTTGATGGAGCATCAAAAACAAAATCTGGTGCAGGCCTAGTCTTGTAAAGCCCCGATGGGCTCAAGTTATCCTAGTAGAACTTAGCTTCTTATTTATCTAGTAGAAGTAGAAATAAGGTTCATTGAAACTATTGAAGAGCATGTTGCTCCAAGTAGGGCAGTAGTACATTATGTAAGGTTGAACCCATTTCAAGTTATTAATGCAAGTTTGTTTTCCATTCATTTATTGTGTGATTTTATTTATGTGCCAAGCACCTGATGAGTGCAAGTTAAGGATGACCAAGTACCGAAAATAAAAGAATACACGAATGGAGAACAAGCAAATGCATAAATAACGACCCCGAAGGGTCAAGAGTTAGGTTACAGCATGACCAAATAAGAGTTTAAGTCCGTGAAGGACCCAGGTTAAAAGACGAGCAGATAAAAGCCACACACAACAATCAAAGCCATGCAAGGCCGAAGATTGTAAGGACTAGCTACTCTTCAATATGTCTTAAGTACCTTGATTGTGGATCCAAGGATGAAGACCAATAGAGAACAATGATGTATTTGCTTGGACAACGGCTGATATGCCAGGGATTGATCCCCAATTTATAACCCTTCGGTTGAATGTCGATCCTGAACGGAAGACAATAAAATAGAAGAAGAGGAATTTTGCTCCTCAAAGGCAAGATGTCATTAAGCAAGAAGTTGACAAGCTCTTAGAGGCTTGGTTTATTGAAGAAATTCAGTTCCCCTGATGGTTGGCTGAGTCTGTGATGGTCGAGAAGGCAAATGGGAAGTGAAGGACTGTTTCCCCCGGCCAAGGATAGACATGTTGATAATTGCCACAGTTGGACATGAGATGTTGAGCTTCACAGATGGGCTCAGCAGCTACAATCAGATTAAGATGCATAAGAATGACATCCCAAAGAATGCAGGCGCTACTTATTAACGACTGGTGAATAAGATATTCGCCCTTCTGATTGGGAAAACCATGGAGGTCTATGTTGATGACATGTTAGTCAAGAGCCTATTCAAGGTAGACCATATCAAGCACCTCAAAGAGGCATTCGAAGTGATGAGGCACCACAAGATGATGTTGAACCCAGCCAAGTGTGCTTTTTGCATTGGATCAGGAAAATCTTTGGGATTAATGGTTTCGAAGAGAGGCATAGAGGCCAACCCTGATAAGATCAAAGCGATCTTGGACATAGAACCACCTCGTTCTATACGAGATGTACAGAAGTTAACCGGCCAAGTTGGAGCCCTGGGGAGATTTATCTCCAAGTTTGGTGACAATGCTTGTCATTCTTTCAAGCATTGAAAAAAGTGAAAAATTGTGAGTGAACTACTTCTGCCAAGAGACCTTTGAGCAATTGAGGAGGTACATGGCAGAAGCCCCGTTGTTGGCCAAACCTAGTCCCGGGGAGACTCTTTATCTATACCTGGCGGTATCCGAACAAGCGCTAAGCGCCGTCCTCATTCGAGAAGAGAAAAAGGTTCAGAAACCCATTTACTATGTTAGCAAGGTGTTGCATGGAGCTGAGTTGAATTACTCAACCATCGAGAAGTTTGCTTTGGCATTGATAACAGCCTCGAGGAAGCAGTATTTGCGAGTTCTGAAAGTTGTTACGACTCAGTTTGATGAGTGCTATATGGAGCATATTCCAAGAAATGAGAACGTTATGGCCGATGCCCTGTCTAAATTCGCTTCTTCTGAGATAGAGAATTATGCAGGGAGTGGTTACTTCTAGGTCTTGAAGGCCCCGACCATCAACTCTAAGTTGGTAGCACCGATTGATGAAGGAAGTTGAAGGATAGACCCTATCAAAACTCATTTTGAGACTGGTTGGCTCCCTGATAATGCCTTGAAGACACATAAACTTTTAGTGAGAAAGTGTTGAGATAAGAGATCCTTTGTCATTCCATACTTAAAATCTTAAATCTCAAATCTCGACACAAAAATTAATCCTTGATGGCCAACAAGGCTGTCTGCCTCTAATCGAGTTTGTTGTTTGAGTTTAAGGGCTCGAATCAAGAGTCATTAATCAAGTTGAAACCTAAGCAAGGTTGGAATCCTAGAGTCAAGATAGAGGAGTGACAACTAGCCAAGGCACACCAGACTTGAAGTCAAGTGCTGAGTGGCAAATGAACTTCCTGAACGATCAACCGAGAAGCAAGACCTCCACCACACGAAGTAAGGGGGGCAAGAACTAAAAAGCTTCACCACAAGATCCACATCTTAGAATGAGAATGAAGGGTTGGTTATAACCGACAACCATAAATGGATTCAAGGTTTAAAACCAATAATTCAACAAGCGAGTTAAGGCCCAGAAGGTCACGAAAGTTATGAAAGCCAATTTGAAGTCAAGGATGTTTGTTTGGTCATCGACTTTTAATAATGACATCCGATGATCGAATACTGACGTTGAGGTCCAAATATCGACGTTCGAATACTGACATTGAGGTCAAAATATCGACGTTCGAATATTGACGTTGAAGTTCAATGACCGAGAAAAGGCCGACCAAGCTTCGAGGGCCGGCCGATCGAGCTCCTGAGAAGGCCTGCGACCGACCGACCACTGGCCGACTAACCTCCCGGGGGAGCTTCGGCCGACTAATGGAGATCATCGGTACAAGATTTCAAGATTTGATGTCGAAGACGGCCGACCGAAACACGGCCGATTGAGGCAACGGAAGGCTCCAGCCGACTGACATTGATAGTCAGCACGAGGTTTCGCCCAGCCGACCGAGAACCGGCAGACCGGGCTCTAATGGAAGGCTCTGGCCGACTAACATCGGTCATCGCGTCGAGATTTTGCTTCGATCGACTAGAAAAATTCGGCCGACCGGGTCATTGGCCGACCGGCTCTCCGGGAGAGCTTTGGCCGACTGACACCGATTGTCGGTGCGAGATCTTGTTCCAGCCGACTGACTCACCGGCCAACATCGACCGTCGGTACGGGTTAAAAAAAAAATTATTTTGCCCGACTAACCTCCTGGCCGACTGGCTTCCCGCGCGTGCGTTGGCCGACCGACGTCGACTGTCGGTACGGGTTTTTCACTCGGCAGACTGGTAGCGATGCTCGAGTCGGGGTTGCGAAATT
The DNA here is from genome assembly GCA_037693485.1 of Kitagawia praeruptora. Classification (NCBI taxonomy): domain Eukaryota; kingdom Viridiplantae; phylum Streptophyta; class Magnoliopsida; order Apiales; family Apiaceae; genus Kitagawia; species Kitagawia praeruptora. Next base: position 121,803,606 of record CM075352.1, read on the forward strand.
TTGTTTTTATTTTTCCGATTTGGTAATCAAAGAAAGTGAAAACTGAGTTTGAAATTAGTGCCGATTAGCACCGTTTAGTACCGATTAGCGTCGATTAGTGTCGTTTAAGCACAGTTTAGTGTCTGTTAGCACAGATTAGTGCCGATTAGCACCGATTAGTGTCGTTTTATGTCATTTAACGTCGTTTAACACCGTTTAAACGTCGTTTAAGGCTATTTAGCGCCGTTTAGCACAGTTTAGTGCCGTTTTATGCCGTTTAACGTCGTTTAACACTGTTTAAACGTCATTTAAGGCTGTTTAGCACTGTTTAGTGTCGTTTATGGCCGTTGTAAATGCGTCGGTCGCTCCACGCTTTACATTAAGACAATATTTTTGAAAATGCTTGCATATGAGCAATAAACCCAGACCTGAGTCTCGAATAAGGCCGTTAAAACTTCAAGGAAAACCTGATTAGTTTTCCTAGAAGTTGGGTGGCAAATGATATGAGTTAAAAATAAGCCCTAAAGACATATTTAATGTGGCTTTAATTAGGCCCAATATGGTCAAAACGTGGGGCCCATTAAATGGGCCCAAACCCTATTTATAATATTAATTTCGTAATTAATATTAAGGGTAATAACCAGCTCAACAATAAGAGTCAAATAAGGATATTACTCCTGCCTGACTTAGCCTCCAAGGCACCTACTTCAACAAGGAAACTGATTCCTACAAGGAAGGAGTCTAAAACCTTCCTCAAGGTGGTGACTTGCCAACCAAGTCACCTAATTCTACCACGATTCTAGGGCTTCTCAGCCTATATAAAGGGTCTGACCCCTCATTCTCAGAACTACGTTTTTGGCTTGATCTTTGATACACATCAAAGTACGTAGGCATCTTGTGAAGGCAGATTCAACCACGAGCACGAGAGCCGCCATTAAAGTACGAAGCTCACGCACCCTAGCATTAAATACAGCAAACCCTAGCCGCAATATAATAACCTAGTTTTTATTCCATAACAATTATAATACTAATAATTAACCAATTACCATTTCAGCTAAAAAATAACATAATTATATATAATTATTATTAACTAATCAATTACCTTTTTCAGTCAAGACACATTGCCTTTTCTTTTTTCTCTAACTAAAATCTCTCTTTTTCCAATTATATCATGGATGGTTACCTTTTTTCAGCAAAACACGTTATCTTTTTTCTTTATTATTACTAAAACCTCCATTCTTCTAATTATATTACAGGCATTTCTATTTAATACAAATAAAATAATAATATTATAATACTAATAGTTAACCGATTACCTTTTCAGCTAAAATATATCATCTTTTCTATTTTTTCTAATTACATTCCCTTTTTTTCTAAAAATATAACGGGTAGCGTTATTTTCTCATTTTCTAAAAACTATGAACAATTTTATTTCGTAAAATAACATAATTAAATTATAATTACTATAAACTAATCAATTACTTTTTCCACAAAAATCATGCATGTTACCTTTCTATTTTCACTAACTAAATTTTTTTTAATTATATCACAGACGATTCTATTTAATAAAATAAATTAATAATATTATAATATTTTTAATTAATCGATTACCTTTTTCAGCTAAAACATATTTATCATCTTTTTTATATTTTCTAACTAAAATCCCTTTTATAATAGAAATACCACGGACAATATTATTTTCTCATTTTCTAAAAACATTACGAGCAATTGTATTTAGTAAAATAACGTAATTCAATTATAATTATTATAAACAAATCAATTACCTTTTTCACCTAGAACACATAATCTTTTTCATTTTCACTAACTAAATTCTATATTTTTCTAATCAATCCACGGACATTCTATTTAATAAAATGAAGTAATCTATACTATTATATAAAAGCCGAAACATTAAAAGTTTTGGTACCTGTTTTTTGGTACTAAGTGAATTTACTTATTCACCCTTCATTAAAAGAAAAATATATTCTATATTGGTAATTAGTCGATTGCCTTTTTCACATTTACTTTTAGTTGAAGATATTACCTTTTATAAACACCTAAAAACATCAATCGTATCATATCTTCCAATCATTAATATTTTCTTTCGAATTAAAACACGTTACCTTTTTGATTTATAAGGAAACATTAGAATAATTCTTCATTAAAAAAAAATATTCGATATCTATATTATTAAAACACCTAAAATAAATAATGATATAAAATAATTAATGGTAATTAGTCGATTGTCTTTTTCATATTTGTGCCGAAACATTAAAAGTTTCGGTACCTGTTTTTTGGTACTAAGTGAATTTACTTATTCACCCTTCATTAAAAAGAAAAATATTCTATATTGGTAATTAGTCGATTGCCTTTTTCACATTTACTTTTAGTTGAAGATATTACATTTTATAAATACCTTAAAACATCAATCGTATCATATCTTCCAATTATTAATATTTCCTTTCGAATTAAAACATCTTTCCTTTTTGATTTATAAGGAAACATTAGAATAATTCTTCATTAAAAAAATATATTCGATATCTATATTATTAAAACACCTAAAATAAATAACAATATAAAATAATTAATGGTAATTAGTCGATTGTCTTTTTCATATTTGTTTTAGTTGAAGATAATCGTATCATATCTTCCAATCATTAAAATTTTCTTTCGAATTAAAACAGGTTAGTTTTATGATTTAAAACTAATCTTATCACACCATATTTTTCAATTATTTAATAAAACATATTAAAAAACCATATACGTTATTTATAGTTATTTATAATAAGGAAACATTAGTATAATTCGTAAACATGTGTATATTAAATTGTATTAAACTAAAATTAAAAAATTATTAAAAATAATAATTATATAAAAACATAATTGTAATATTAAATAAAATTTATAACATAATAAAAGAAACACCATATCAATAAATTTTATTTATAACATAATAAAATTTTATTATTATTTATAAATTTATATTTTCCAATCAATAATATTTGCTCCTAATTTATACACGTTACCTTTTAGTTGAAGATATTAACTTTTATAAACACCTAAAAACATCAATCGTATCATATCTTCCAATCATTAATATTTTCTTTCGAATTAAAACACGTTACCTTTTTGATTTATAAGGAAACATTAGTCATTCTTCATTAAAAAAATATTCGATATCGAGACTATTAAAACACCTAAAATCAATAATAACATAAAATAATTAATGGTAATTAGTCGATTGCCTTTTTCACATTTACTTTTAGTTGAAGATATTACATTTTATAAACACATAAAAACATCAATCGTATCATATCTTCCAATCATTAATATTTCCTTTCGAATTAAAACACGTTACCTTTTTTGATTTATAAGGAAACATTAGAATAATTCTTCAGTAAAAAAAATATATTCGATATCTATATTATTAAAACACCTAAAATAAATAATAATATAAAATAATTAATGGTAATTAGTCGATTGTTTTTTTCATATTTGTTTTAGTTGAAGATAATCGTATCATATCTTCCAATCATTAAAATTTCCTTTCGAATTAAAACAGGTTAGTTTTATGATTTAAAACTAATCTTATCACACCATATTTTTCAATTATTTAATAAAATATATTAAAAAACCATATACGTTATTTATAATATGGAAACATTAGTATAATTCGTAAACATGAGTATATTAAATTGTATTAAATTTAAATTAAAAAATTATTAAAAATAATAATTATATAAAAACATAATTGTAATATTAAATAAAATTTATAAAATAATAAAAGAAACACCATATCAATAAATTTTATTTATAACATAATAAAATTTTATTATTATTTAATAAATTTATATATTCCAATCAATAATATTTGTTCCTAATTTAAGCACGTTAACTTTTAGTTGAAGATATTAACTTTTATAAACACCTAAAAAATCGATCGTATCATATCTTCCATTCATTAATATTTTCTTTCGAATTAAAACACGTTACCTTTTTGAATTATAAGGAAACATTAGTATAATTCTTCATTAAAAAAAATATTCGATATCAAGACTATTAAAACACCTAAAATCAATAATAACATAAAATATTTAATGGTAATTAGTCGATTGCCTTTTTAACATTTACTTTTAGTTGAAGATATTACATTTTATAAACACCTAAAAACATCTATCGTATCATATCTTCCAATTATTAATATTTCCTTTCGAATTAAAACACGTTACCTTTTTGATTTAAAACTAATCTTATCATACCATATTTTTCAATTATTTAATAAAATATATTAAAAAAACCATATACGTTATTTATAATAAGGAAACATGAGTATAATTCGTAGACATGAGTATATTAAATTAAAAGTAAAAATTATTAAAATTAATGATTATATAAAAACATAATTGTAATATTAAATAAAATTATAACATAATAAAAGAAACACCATATCAATAAATTTTATTTATAACAAAATAAAATTCTATTATAATTTTATATTTTCCAATCAATAATATTTGTTCCTAATTTAAAACGTTAACTTTTAATTTAAAACACAATCTTGCAATAAGTATTATATACCCAAAAATATCATAACATATCTTCTAATCACTAACAAAATATAATAGAAATCCGTATACTACGAATAATGATTGTTGTGAGAAAATTCCGCAACAACACCCCGAGAGAATATCGCTGGAATAACCGAATTTGTCCTTCGATATCGGACATTGAAGCAGGTTCGCACGTCCGCAGCTTCAGCAATATTATCAGTTTTTAGCTATGGCAACAATATTATCAGTTTTTAGCAACATGATATTATGATGCCTTTGGGTTAAACATTTTGCAAAAAAGTGGGCCCCACCAGTAGGCCCACTTTTTAGGACCCACAGGTGAGACTCACTTTTTGGGACACACAGGTGGGGCCCAGCTATGGCTATGCCAACACAATTTTTGTCTAATGCAACATTTTTTGGCACCTTTTTTAACATTAATTATCCTTTTTACCAACACTTTATAGCATTAATGGCAACACTTTATTATTTACAACAAAAATACGCAATTTGAATATATGCATTTCCAAAATAACCAAATCAATAAATTATAATAGTTCATAATCTTTATTAACATCCCCTGATTACATATAATTCTTTCAAATATTTCAAATAGTCCAGCAACAAATTTGACTCTCAAGATTCTTTCAACAACATCATCAATTCTGGACACTGGTACATCCCCTGATTCCACCAGATAAAATAAATCATCCAGAAACTATTCACATCTGGAAGGCACCATCACCTACAAATTTTTATAAGGTAGAAATTGATGTTAGTTACATTAAAGGACCTTTAGCACAGGTGTTAATTATGAGAGAGAGAGCTGCATTATTTTATTTGAATAAAGAAGAATCAAAGCTTTCCAGAGTTGGCAGTATCTTACTCGAAAGTCTTCATCAAGGTCTTTATAGACACCGTGATTAAGAAGAACTGCATAATGTACCAATATCTCTAGAGTTCAATAAAAAAATGCTTAAAAAGTAAATATTTACACAAAGGAAAATCTAAGTACCAATGTGCTAAAGGTATCTGGAGGACATACCTAAAAAAAAACCCATTTTGTCCTTCCGGAGAAACTAATATATTACCAGGGTGCAGATCTCCATCGAGGAATCCATGGACAAAAATCATCTCAGCAAATACCTCCACCAAAGCTTTCGCCACCTAAAATAGAACTAGCACATGTTACAAGGAAGACATATACCCTTTCACTTAATTTGACTAATGACTGTAAGTCTATTAGATGCAGGATTGCATCACCAGAGAAAAGTTCAAACCTATCTGTTTCTTCACTAAAACAGAAGCATTATTATAAGTAAAATGAGAACAATTGATAAAACTGAATGGTATTACAATAATAACTATAATGAACGTAAATACAACTTATTTCCCAATCAGATAACGGACCGTGATTGGATTAATTCCCATTTTCTTCAGCAAATCCAAGTTATCAACCTGAAAGCTAACAGCATGTCGTTTATCAGCAAAATCATGGGAACATGATAAGAAGTGATAGGAATAAAGGTGAAAGAGAAAAAAGATCAAATAATTTAGCACATTGGTACTTATAAAAGTGTAAAATACCACAGATCAAATAAGAAGTGATAGGAACTGTAAAATACCACAGATCAGCCAGTACTCTTTAATAATTATAAAAGTGTAAAGCCGCAATATTTAGTTTCAAGATCAAATGCTCACCATGGCAGCCTGTCCTTTACTTATCAATATATATCGGACATGGATCAGACCGTACAACATCTCAACTACTGATTCGATTAACTCATTCTGTTCCTCTGTAAACATATCGCCTACATATTACAACGGTCGTAATTTACACATTACAGCTATTGTGATTTACACAGTAGATTTTCAGAACGTAAACAAGTGTTAAGACTAGAATAATTGAAGATATTCTCTATCTTTTCAAATGCACGACAAATGGCTACACCTGAATGCAACACCAAATACTGAAAATAGCATTTGACAATGACACCAACAATATTTCTATATTCAGTAGCCACCCAGAGGGGAAGCCCATGTCATATACATGGCATTGGTGAAAATAATGTGTTAATTACTTCTATCATGTCAAAAGGAAAGTTAGAATGCTCATCATCCTTAAACTTTAAGCAAAGTTAGTTACTAAACTAACCTTAAGGTGTTAGTTACTTCTATCATGTCAGCTGCATGCCTGCAATCATACTGCATGATACAATAAGGAAAGTTAGTTTAGTAATTCTATGAGCTCGATCGATTGGTAATTCTATGATGTGATACTCAAAAAGGATGATGGTCCTGACCTTCTCTTCTTCCGAACGATTATCTACCAGCTACACTTGGATCAACTTCTCAGATTCTCTGTAGTCAGCCCTGTTCCAGATATGCAATGACATAAATGTTTTACAACATCCCATGTAATCCAACAAAAAAGAACAATAGAGTCAAGTCTCTACTGCATCTAATCGGATGTGGTTTAATTCATAGTTGTGGTTTCTAGCTAGTTATAAAGATTGCACCATATTCACCCTTTTAGTGGCATCATCCGAGCCATATCAACGACCAACAAAAAGCTTTAAGTCAGTATTTATTATGTGTTTTTACCAGCCAACACTTAGATAATCTGACACTTTACTGAATGATAATTAAAATACTACCTAGTGAGATACATTGCAGGTCTGATCACTATCTACCTTCTCCAGAGCACTAATCATTGCTGAAATGAAGCAAAACCATAACAGAGGGAGTGATTAACAATATTAAATGTCTCAAATAAAATATAGTATAGTACTGATTCACATCCTTACATAATAAATAGGAAAGATAGGCTTAGTTAATCTATTGAGACAAAATCGTAACCTGTAACAACGAAGTCCGTAAGAATTAAACAACTTATATTATGAAGCGTACATGTAAATTTGTCTCTCCTAAGTAAAAGGATGTTATAACCAAATTTAATGAAAGAAGCTCTTAAGCTAAGAAACATGTTTATTGGTCCCACACTTGGTTCTACCATTTATTTAAAAGTAACAATTTTAAAAGAGGTAAAGATTGCTTACTTGCCTAACTAACATAGATAGCCAAAAATCACACAAAGAAACTAATGCGCACTCAACTTTACTTGGCAATGTTGATATTATCATATACAGTTATGGTTACACAGCATAAAAGTTGTAAGTAATTCAGATTTTTTAATCAAAACACAAGTTATTCAGTTTTTTAATCAATTTAGCATACATGTAACACTTATATACATACACATAAAACAACATAATAAGAGAAAAAAAGGGTAATACCTACAAATTGAAGCCCTCAAACGATGTTGAATTCCAATCCAAAAAAACCCTAATTTTGAACCCAAATTGAAGCCTTAATTCAAATCGAAGAAGGAACCCCACCTAAGTAGATAAAACCTAAATCAATCTTGAAAGAAACAGAGAGAACCCGAAATAATCAAAGAGCAGTTAATTAATTTGATTTCTTAAATTCAAACCAATTTAAGCACAAATTAAAAAACCCAATTTCAAAACACAATCAATAGAGGAAGCCTCGAATAGAAGAAACCCCCTGAACTCGTAGAGTTTTCACAACGAGAGAGAGGTAGAGCCAACAGGGGTGTGTGTGTTAGAGAGAGAGGGAGAGAGATGGGTGAGGTGTGAGAGTCTAGGAACCTGAGAGCATTTTAAAAAATATTGATAAAGTGAGCAAATTGAATGGCGGTCTTTTCGCCGCTATGTTATTTTCATCTGTTTCCGTGCAAAAACTTTATAATTTTCATCTGTTCGCCGCTCATGACTGTTCCAACTTCTATCAAATTTTCAATTTTTTGTCTCTTACAAGGGAAAAAAATAATTTATTTTTTTATTATTTAATTTATTTGGAAAAATAATTAAATTGTTAATTAAGCATTTAATTCTTTTTATATAATCTAAAATAATATATTCAAATATTTTTAATCATATAAGACAATATTTTTATTTTAATGATATATAAAAATTTATTTAGATAATAAATCATTTTAAAATATTTGTTTAATAATATTTAATAAACATAAAAATAAAATTATTCACCTTACAATGTTTTAACCTTTTTAATGAAATATTAACTTCTACGGACATATTCTAGATTTTTATAAAAACTTCTTGCTTTAATTTTTATCCAAAATTTTCATGTGAAAAAAGAAAAAAAAATATTTTTGGTAAAAATTTAAAATTTTGTTCATTACAAAATTATGGCAACACAATTTCATACCTACGGCAACATGTAAACACTTTTACCCTGTGCCAACATATTTCTGCTACCTAAGGCAACATAAAAATGATAATGTTGTAATAGTAAAAAACATGCATGACAAAGGCAACATATCCAAAGGCAACATAGGTTCTAAATGTGGTCGTAGGCCTTTTATGGTGTAGTGTAAGGCACCTCGCGATCCTATAAGCATAGGTACTTCGCGAGCCAATCTCCATAAGAGGTTCCCAAATACTCCCACTATCTTAAAGACCAAGTCCATACTCCCCATGGAGGTCCGTACTTAAAAGGTTCATACTTAAGAAGATCTTCCTAGCAAGTCCATACTCCCACTACCCTCCTAGTTATTTGACATATGACTAACGATAATAAAGAACGAGATCCAACCATTCAAACATTCAAGATTCACACATAAAACATTAACAAGAAAGCATTTTCACATAAACAAATAGCAAATGAACTGATAAACATATAATCCACATAGATCATGTAAACATATAATCCACATAAGTCATGCAAATAAAATGACACATTTTAGTGACAGATCAAAACCTAAACCTAAGCGTGATAGTCGTACCTAATAAGCCTTTTTTACTTCTTCTAAGCCTAAAGAGGTCTACCGAATCCCTACCCAAAGGAGTCTACTGTTGAGGTTTCTCCAAATTCCAATATCCAAATCCGTCTAAGCCACACTTAAATATCGCGAGCTAGCGAAGATAAGGAAGCTCCACAAGAATGTGAACCTAGATCCTCGAAAATCTATAAATAAAACCAATGCACCTGCATATTGTAGATGAAACCAATGAACCTGCAACCAATAGTTAAATTCCTAATGAAACTGCAATCCGTAGCTAAAATCCAATGAAGCTGCACCTGCAGCTAAATCCAATCAACCTGCAACCAGCAGGTGAATACCAAAGAAGCTACCTGCAACCAACAGGTTAATACCAAAGAAGCTACCTGCAACCAGCAGGTCCATACCAAAGAAGCTACCTGTAACCAGCAGGTGAATAGCAAAGAAGCTACCTGCAACCAGCAGGTAAAATCCGAAGAAGCTGCTCCAGCAGCTGAAACCAACCAACCTGCAACGAGCAGGTTAATACCAAGGAAGCTGCTCCTGCAGCTGAAACAATCAACCTGCAACCAGTAGGTTAATACCAAGGAAGCTACCTGCAACCAGCAGGTCAATACCAAAGAAGCTACCTGTAACCAGCAGGTGAATAGCAAAGAAGCTACCTGCAACCAGCAGGTAAAATTCGAAGAAGCTGCTCCAGCAGCTGAAACCAACCAACCTGTAACCAGTAGGTTAATACCAAGGAAGCTGCTCCTGCAGCTGAAACCAATCAACCTGCAACCAGTAGGTTAATACCAAGGAAGCTACCTGCAACCAGAAGGTCAATACCAAAGAAGCTACCTGTAACCAGCAGGTGAATAGCAAAGAAGCTACCTGCAACCAGCAGGTAAAATTCGAAGAAGCTGCTCCAGCAGCTGAAACCAACCAACCTGCAACCAGCAGGTTAATACCAAGGAAGCTGCTCCTGCAGCTGAAACCAATCAACCTGCAACCAGTAGGTTAATACCAAGGAAGATACCAGCAACCAGCAGGTCAATACCAAAGAAGCTACCTATAACCAGCAGGTGAATAGCAAAGAAGCTACCTGCAACCAGCAGGTAAAATCCGAAGAAGCTGCTCCAGCAGCTGAAACCAACCAACCTGCAACCAGCAGGTTAATACGAAGGAAGCTGCTCCTGCAACTGAAACCAATCAACCTGCAACCAGCAGGTGAAATCCGAAGAAGCTACTCCAGCAGCTGAAACCAACCTACAACCAGCAGGTTAATACCAAGGAAGCTGCTCATGCAGCTGAAACCAATCAACCTGCAACCAGCAGGTGAAATCCGAAGAAGCTGCTCCAGCAGCTGAAACCAACCTACAACCAGCAGGTTAATACCAAGGAATCTGCTCCTGTAGTTGAAACCAATCAACCTGAAACCAGCAGGTGAAATTCGAAGAAGCTGCTCCTGCAACTAAAACCAATCAACCTGCAACCAGCAGGTTAATACCAAGGAAGCTGCTCCTGCAGCTAAAACCAATCAACCTGCAACCAGCACGTGAAATCCGAAGAAGCTGCTCCAGCAGCAGAAACCAACCTACAACCAGCAGGTTAATACCAAGGAAGCTGCTCCTGCAGCTGAAACCAATCAACCTCCATCCTTTTAACAAGAAAGCTGCCAATGATAGTGCCTTGGGGGGAGCTACCTCTTGATAGATAACAATCTCCTTGTATGGTTCACCTTCGAAACTGAGATGAATATTTCACTCATGTGCCACCCAGGTTGCCTTTCGATCCTTCATATTTCATTAAGATTATTGACATCTACCATTTTTGAGATGGCGTCTTCAGTCCCACCTAATTTCCATTGCCTCAACATACAAAAGTCCAAATCTTCTCCAACCGAGATTCCAATGTCAGCTCTGTTAATTTCTTAGGCTTTCATAGTTTCTGGTGAATTTTCCCTTGAGAGGTTCCTGCTTACATGCCTTTAACATAGATTTCCATTATGCATTCGCCGATTGGTAGGTATCTCCATATGTGAACCTCGCGCCAGTTCCCTTAACAATTAAGAGGTCATGTGTACCTCCTTCTTTGTCCAATAGCATCTTTTCCAGAATCTGATTGAGATTATTATAATCGACTCATTTTGCAATTCCTTCCATAAGGTATTCCCAAATTCCAGCTTCCAATATTCGAGAAGCTCGTAGGAGGAGAACCTCTTTGTGAAACACCTTCCAACTTATCATGCCTTGTCATGCCAATGGGGTTTATAGTATGTGAACCTCCTCGAGATTCTTCATAATGAAGAATGCCATGGTTATATTGCTTGAAGCTTTCACGAATTGAGATGGTTTCTTTCCAGGAGCTTCCTCCTTTAACCTTATTGTTGGATCCTCTATCAGCTGATCACCTTAGAGGCTTCATAAGTTCCTCATGTTGTATTTTTCAGAATGTGCCACTCTCCTCTTTCAGTTTATAAGAGGTACTAGTTCGCCTTTAGCTTCCTGAATAGCCTTTTTTACTGGAGCTTCAACATCATTTAAACCATAACTTGGCACCTTTTGCTCGATGCTTTCAACTAGATATTCTGAGCTTCCACCTTCCACTATTGGTGAAGCTTCCGTTATGAGCACCCCTATAAGTTGCTTTCACCAACTTCTGTAGGTGCTGCCACATGACCAACCAAGAACTCCGCAAGGTTCCCTTGTAATTTTTTTTATCCTTAGTCATAACTTCCACATGGTGCGCATTGCCTTTATTATCCTTCATTAGAGTAGCCATTTGCATCAATGCCATGGGTGGCACTACCCCCCGAAAAACTGGAACCTTCATCGTGAGGTTCCTCCATTAAGGCTACCTGATAACATGTTTTCTTTGTTCTTCTACATTAAGAATCCTGTAGTGAATTTTGGAGAACCTCAACCAACTTTAGAAGCTTGTTGTAGTGGAAGCTCCGAGTTCAACTGTCGAACCTCAAGTTGCGTGTTAAAACCACCATGATTGACCCAGATTATTTCCTTTGCTATTCCATCTTACAGTAATCTTCATATTTATCCAATACCTCCTTATAAGAATCAAGTCCCAACTTTGAGGTCCTTGCATAACTCTACCTCTGTCAGGTGAAGGTGGAGCCAGTTGAACCTGCTCCTTCACAGATGTACCTACACCTCTTCAGCTGCACCTTTCCAATCTCTAGGTACTGCTACATCCATATACCCAACAGGTTGAATAAACAGCTTCAACTGCATCCCTGGTTCATTGGTACCTCCTTGGTCAAGAGGTTCACATCCAGCTCCACCTTCCTTCCCATGCAGGTTCCCCTGCTTACTCTCCTTATGACCTGAATTTACTCCATAATTTTGACCATGAGAGCTTCGATAGTCCTTCACCTCTAACCGACTAAACCTCTAACCGATTGATTCTCCATTTTTTGACCATAAAAACCTCCTTATCATATGCCAAGATGAAGTATTTGGGGAACCTTATAGAAACTTTCTTCCATAGGTGTAACCTCGAGATTGAGGTCTCTCTTATCTCTGCCACTGGAAACTCTTGACTGAACCTCTCCAGTGGTCGTACCTCCATGAGCAGGTGGATGTGGTCTTACCTCTATTTATGATGGAAGGAGTAGGGGCAGCTGCGTTTGGGGCAATTGCTTGAGTATCAGCTGCCTCCTTGTTAGGAACCTCTGTTTCCATTTCTTCAACAACTGGATTAACATCATCCACCTTGGTTCTAGCGGCCGCCTTTTTCTTGATATCTTCCACCACTTTAACAGCATCTTCGCCAAGCTTGGACCAGTCCAGTAGCAGGTGGATGTTCAGCTTCACCTGTCTAGTTAAACATATCAGCACCCCTGACATGAGAAGCTGCCGGGTCGTAGAAGCTCTCATTGCGGGACCTCGTTTATGGGTATTTCCGATCAAAGTTATCATCTGAAAACTTTATTTTTCGGCCATTTTTTTTCCAGGTCTCTTCCATCAAGCCAAAAATATGTGCATCTATGAGCCATATATCGTCCTTTATGCCTTTTCACCATCAAATGACTAAAATAAAGCTGGTTACCTCCTTCTTCTTCATCTTTTCTCAAACAAGCCATGATTTCTCCTCCGTTTCTTCATTTTTTTAGAGTAATGATTATCCTACCCATACTTGGAATTCAATCCACAAAATCCTTGCTTAGTGACCTTTTCAGGCCAATTTCATGATCACCTCCGTCGTTCTTCAGGTATGATCATCGCCGGAGCTTTTAGACATTGTTATCAACAAAAGGTCGGAGATTGCCCCTCCTTCTCGCGCCAAAAATGTTGTGAAAAAATTCCGCAACAACACCCCGAGAGAATTGTTGGTCCCTTTGGATCATAGTGATTTGTGTTAAACTAGTTTAATGATTACAAAGGGGGTTTAAAAGATTTACCTTAATCGCTACGGCGCAAGCGATTCAAATCCACAATCTTCTATTGTATTCCTTTACTCCCTTGAACGAAGCGTGGTCTTCGACCCTCCAAGGTTTAGCCTCCAAGCTCCAGAATTCAGAACCATTATTCTTGGAGGCATCATGAGTATTTATAGGCTACAATAGGGATCAAGGAGTAAATTAGGTCGGGCCTTCTAATGATAACTTGGGCCAAGCCCTTTATCATTAATATTAATTAACTCCACTAAATAATTAATATTGCACCACCCACCTAATTCCGGTAATTTATTTAATTAATTAAATCGGCTCCTTTATTATTTGCTTATTAAATTCCCCATGTTTAAAATATCGCATGTCCATTAATTAAATAAATTACTGATAATTCATTTAATTAATATCTTTTATCCTTGATCATCCACTCAACCTTTATTTAATTATGCCGGAATAAATTCCACCTGCAGGGTTTCACATAATTAAATCTTTTTGAGCTTTCAAGGGGACATCATTAACCCGAATATTATCAGGACATGGATTCCTTCAATAAATAATATCCACCATATATATTATTCCATCACCCAAAATATAATGATATAATTCAAAAGAATTATTTCATATATAAATCAAAGCATGTAAATAATATACACGTGTCAATTACTATATCCGGATTAAGAACCTAAGCATTAATAATAACATAGAATCTTAGTTCTCCTTCTTAATCAGTATAAGGGAACAATTCTAAAATTTGATCCTGTTCAATATACACAAAGTATACTAGTATTATTTATTAGTCAATATAAACTAATCTAAATAATACTACAGCCATACCAGTGGATTGTCCAACACCACCTGTGCTGTGAACCTTATTATATTATATAAACCGTATTTAACAATCTAATATTCTGTATCCCATTTGATACTAGATTGTCCACAATATATAATATTAGACAGCATGTAAACATTTAAATGATTCTCAATAAAACCAGGCCAGAAATAAATGTATATACTTCAAATAAAAATTTTCAGTATACACTAACAATCTCCCACTTATACTCAAAATATTCTATGAGTATATCAGTGTTTATTTAATCCACTATTATATTGAAAACTATGTGTCCATCCATCTGACTCCTATCGCTTCCACATGCCTGTCAAAAACCTTGGCTGGCAAGCTCTTTGTGAAAGGATCTGCCTGGTTGTCTTCTGATGATATGTGAGCCACAACTATGTCTCCTCGCTTTACGATTCCTCGTATGAGATGATACTTACGTTCAATATGTTTAGCTGCTTTGTGGTCTCGTGGTTCTTTTGAATTTGCCACAGCACCAGTGTTATCACAATACACTGTCAGACTCCTAGGCAAATTAGGTACCACATCCAAGTCCAAAAGGAAGTTCCTGAACCATACAGCCTCCTTTGCAGCCTCAGAGGCCGCCACGTACTCGGCTTCCATAGTAGAGTCTGCAATGCATTTCTGCTTTACACTCCTCCATATAACGGCTCCACCTCCCAAAGTAAAAACATATCCCGAGGTTGATTTCCTCTTATCCCTATCTGATTGAAAATCTGAATCAGTATATCCCAAAGGAAATAGATCCGAGGCCTTGTAAATTAACATATACTCTTTAGTCCTTCTCAGGTACTTGAGTATAGTTTTTACTGCACTCCAATGTTCTTGACCTGGGTTCGACTGATATCTACTAACCATGCCTACAGCAAAGCAGATGTCAGGCCTCGTACATAACATAGCATACATTAAGCTTCCACATGCCGAAGCATAAGGAACTGCTTTCATGCTCTCTATATCCTTAGGTGTCGAAGGACACTGCTCCTTGGATAGAGCAACTCCATGCTTAAACGGTAGAAAACCTTTCTTAGAGTTCTGCATGTTAAAATGAGCTAATACTTCATCAATGTAAGGCTCTTGAGATAAAGCCAACATCCTTTTCTTGCGATCCCTTATTACTTTGATCCCAAGGATGTATGCCGCTTCACCTAAGTCCTTCATTTCAAATTGTTTGAACAACCATGCCTTTACTGATGATAACATCTTAACATTGTTTCCAATGAGTAAAATGTCATCTACATATAGTACTAGAAAAACCACTGCATTACCCTCACTTCTCTTATACACGCATGACTCGCTTGGACTTTGATCAAATCCATATGACTGGACTGCCTGATCAAAACGAATATTCCAGTCCCTAGAAGCTTGTTTAAGTCCATAAATAGACCTCTTAAGCTTACAAACAAGATGCTCTTGGCCTTCTTTAATGAATCCTTTTGGTTGTTGCATATAGATGGTTTCCTCAAGACTTCCATTAAGGAAAGCTGTCTTGACATCCATTTGCCAAATCTCGTAATCGAGATGAGCTGCTATAGATAAAAGAATCCGGATCGACTTAAGCATAACAACTGGTGAAAAAGTTTCCTCATAATCGATTCCTTCTTTCTGAGTATACCCTTTCGCAACAAGTCGTGCTTTCCAGGCTTTCACCTTTTTGTCAGATCCTCTTTTCTTCTTGTAGATCCACATACTTCCAATGGGTTTTATACCTTTGGGTGGTTCCACGAGCTCCCAAACTTGATTGGAATACATAGATTCCATCTCAGATTCCATTGCCTTTTGCCAAAGATTTGCATCTTTATCTAGAATTGCCTGTTCGTATGTCCTGGGATCCTCATCATGTTCATCAGAGACCAAGTCTGAAGACTCTCCCAAAAACATGAATCTTTCAGGTTGTCGAACAACCCTCCCACTACGACGAGGCACTGGTGCGGTACTAGTGTCAAGTTGTGCATTTTCTTGTGGTTGTTCTACTTGTACTATTGGCACTTGGGGATTATCTGTCCCTCCCACTAATTCCTCTAAAACAACACTACTCATGGGTTTGTGGTTCATTATATAGTCTTCCTCTAAGAATCTGGCATTGGTGCTAACAATGACATCTCGATCCCTAGGACTATAAAATGAATAACCTTTCGTCCCCATGGGATAGCCTACAAACAGCCTTACTTCTGTGCGAGATTCTAGCTTAGTCGCGTTCTTGTTAAGCACATGTGCTGGACAACCCCAAATCCGAATATGTCTTAGACTTGGTTTGCTACCAGTCCACAATTCTATTGGAGTCTTGGGAACCGACTTAGAAGGTACCAAGTTCAGAAGGTAAGCCGCTGTTTCTATAGCATATCCCCAGAACGACTTAGGTAAATCTGAATAACTCATCATTGATCTAACACTCTCCAAAAGAGTCCGATTCCTTCTTTCTGCTACACCATTCTGCTGAGGTGTGCCAGGTGCAGACAACTGGGATGTAATCCCATTTTCTGATAAATAGTCCCTAAATTCTCCAAGCAAGTATTCGCCACCACGATCTGATCGTAGTGACTTGATACATTTTCCAAGATGTCGTTTCTCCGCACTTGCTTTGTACTCTTTGAATTTTTCAAAGCACTCAGACTTGCGGCGCAACAAATAAATGTATCCATATCTAGAATAATCGTCAATGAAAGTGACAAAATACTCATAACCTCCTCTTGCTTGGATACTCATAGGACCACACAAATCAGTATGAACCAATTCTAATACTTCTTTGGCTCTATTCCCCTTTGCTTTAAAAGGCCTGTTAGTCATCTTACCTTCCAAGCAAGATTCACAAACTGGAAATGGCTCCACTGCCAACAAGCCTAATGGCCCATCTACTACCAGTCTTTGAATCCTCCTCAAGTTAATATGACCTAATCTTAAGTGCCAAAGATATGTTTGGTTCAATTCGGAAGGTTTCTTTCTTTTGTTTGAGCTAGAAAGAATATTATTAGATTCCTTTTGTTGCAGCATTGGTTGGATAGGATTAATAATATATAAATTGTCTCGCAATGTACCAGAACATATAACTCGTTTATTCATCATAATAGAAACATTACGATCCAAACAAACATTATAACCATCCATAGCAAGTTTAGAAACCGAAATCAAATTCCTTCTAAATGAAGGTACATAAAGACAATTGTTCAAAACCAAAATCCTATCATCACCAAAAGATAAAGTAATTATTCCAACTGCAACTACTGCTACTTTCGTAGCATCTCCCATGAACACATATATCTCGTCATCTCTAAGCATTCTGGTTTGCTGGAACCCCTGCATAGAGTTACAAACATGGTCAGTGGCTCCTGTATCTACACACCAAGTGCTCGTAGATATAGCCGCTATATATGTTTCTGTAACTAGAGAAAGAGACATACCAGTATTGTTTGTCTTCTTAGAAAGAGGACAATCCTGTTTCCAGTGACCTGACTGCTTGCACTTGAAGCACTTGCCCTTAGGCTTTTTCACAGCACCTTGAACTCCCACTGCATTAGCAACCTTTCCAGCTTTATGTGTCTGAACCTTTTTCTTCTTCTTGCCTTTCGGCTTAGAGGAAGAAGCTTTCTCAGCCACATTCACTTGAACATTCTGCTTAAAGAGTCCTTCAGCTGCCTGAAGTTCTGTCAGAAGTTCCGCGAGACTATACATCCTTTTGTTCATGGTGTAATTCAAGCGGAACTGCTCAAAACTTTTGGGCAAGCTCATAAGGATGATATCGATCTGGGTTTCCCCATCAATATCAGCACCAAGGATTTCCATCTCATTCAGATGAGACATCATCCTGAGAACATGATCCCTTACAGGTGTTCCTTCAGCCATCTGAGTGTTCATTAAAGCCTTCATTGCTACTTGCCTAGCAGCCCTATTCTGTTCTCCAAAAAGTTCCTTGAGATTAAAGAGCATATCTGAAGCCGTGGCCATAGCCTGATGCTGATGCTGCAAAACACCCGACATTGCTGCCAGAATGTAACATCGCGACATCTCATCGGCCTTAACCCACCGCTTATAATACTCCTTATCACTTTCAGGAGCATCTTCAGCAGGCTGATCTGGCTTGGGTTCATAAGTGCAAAATTTGTACTCCTCAGCAGTCAACACTATGTCCAAATTACGTTTCCATTCAATATAGTTTGGTCCCGTAAGTTTGTTATCCTTAAGTATGTTGAATAGTGGATTAAAGCCCATAATGATCTAATCCTTAGAATCATACATGTAACACATAATCAGAGAGTTGCACAAATCTTAAAGCCTATTGGTTTCCTCTAACAATTAATTAAAATTAATGCACTAATATTTAAACACCATAAGTATCTGGTACGCCACGATGGGTGACATATATACCACTTAAATTCGTTTAAATATTACTTTGGTCCTATTACTAAATAATACGCCACGTTAGGGTGGACTATATATTATTTTTCATAGCTAAGTGTATACCATTATCAAATCTTAAATTAATAATAATAAGACCGGATGCCACCATTAAATATTTCAAATCAATAATCGATAATAGGATAATTCCCAGATCGGGGGGAGCATTGTCAAGAGGCGTCACTTAAGACCCCTTTCTAGACAGAATCATCCTTTCTCTCAATATCAAAAATCTTTATTCAATCATTGGTACCCTTCTAATTAATCAAATTCTATGAAACTTGGTACGCCACGTTGGGTGGCATGTATACCTTTCAATATTCGTAATTAATTTAAGAAGTTTGTCCTAGTAATATCCATAACACTACCTGACACCATAAATCATATGCCACGTTAGGGTGGACTTTATATAATTTATATTCGTCTTAGTGTTAAATTACATACAAACAATAATGGAGACCGTGGGATTTAATTTCTAATTAATTCCCTCACCCACTTAGAATTTTTATTAAAAAATGAGGAATTTTAAAATTAAATGGGACCTATGTCATTAAAATTATGTGTAACATGCATTCCAAATACACACATAATTTAACAACATAAAATATTTAATTAAAACAATAAATAAAATATCTATGTCCATGTCGTCCTAATTATGTTAACATGCAATTAAAAATTACACACATAAATTAGCAACACACATGACAATTATTTAAAGCAATAATTAAAAAATAAATAGCGAAATTAAAATTAAAAAACATAATTTAAATCAACTATTATGGCCCCAAAGAAAAAAAACTGCTTCAGCCCTGTTGTTGCTGACATGCGCTGCATCTGGTGGTCAGAAGAAAGAAAAACAGCCTGTTGCGCATTCTGTGTATGCGTTACAGCTAGTACGAATTTCCCGCTGTTGCGCATTACGCGCATGCGTGACAGACTTTTTCTAGCCGCCCATCTGTTGCGCAGGATGGATATACGCGTTACACTACAGTTCCCACTTGTAACGCAGGACAGTCCTGCGTTACAGCGTTTGCCCAGATTTTCCACGCGCCGTGCTTCTTTGTGTCTGCTTCTTTGCTTCTCTTTATTCTTTTTGTCACTGTTCGTCAGTTTGTCAGCCGCCAACGGTATATTCAACAGCAGCCACAATCAGTTACGCAGCGGAACAAATTCTTTTCTCCGTTTTGATTTCCGATCGCACGTAATTGTTACAAAATACCCGGATTTATACAAAATCCAACAAACAATTACATAAAAAATAGATCTAATACAAAACTAATTTTGTAAAATCTATTCTAACACGATCAACCCTCGTGTTTACAACCACGATAAACCACGTGGAAACCAAACAAAATAACCACGATTAAACCACGTGGGATCCAAACACATAATTAAAAAAACATGGCCATAATAGTGGATAACAACCTGCAAAAGATTATTACACAAGCATACCACTATACATACACAACCAATTTTAATTACGACATGGACGTCATCAAACACAAACACAAGTCAACTAAACCTCAGGCTCTTGATGCCAATTGTTGGTCCCTTTGGATCATAGTGATTTGTGTTAAACTAGTTTAATGATTACAAAGGGGGTTTAAAAGATTTACCTTAATCGCTACGGCGCAAGCGATTCAAATCCACAATCTTCTATTGTATTCCTTTACTCCCTTGAACGAAGCGTGGTCTTCGACCCTCCAAGGTTTAGCCTCCAAGCTCCAGAATTTAGAACCATTATTCTTGGAGGCATCATGAGTATTTATAGGCTACAATAGGGATCAAGGAGTAAATTAGGTCGGGCCTTCTAATGATAACTTGGGCCAAGCCCTTTATCATTAATATTAATTAACTCCACTAAATAATTAATATTGCACCACCCACCTAATTCCGGTAATTTATTTAATTAATTAAATCGGCTCCTTTATTATTTGCTTATTAAATTCCCCATGTTTAAAATATCGCATGTCCATTAATTAAATAAATTACTGATAATTCATTTAATTAATATCTTTTATCCTTGATCATCCACTCAACCTTTATTTAATTATGCCGGAATAAATTCCACCTGCAGGGTTTCACATAATTAAATCTTTTTGAGCTTTCAAGGGGACATCATTAACCCGAATATTATCAGGACATGGATTCCTTCAATAAATAATATCCACCATATATATTATTCCATCACCCAAAATATAATGATATAATTCAAAAGAATTATTTCATATATAAATCAAAGCATGTAAATAATATACACGTGTCAATTACTATATCCGGATTAAGAACCTAAGCATTAATAATAACATAGAATCTTAGTTCTCCTTCTTAATCAGTATAAGGGAACAATTCTAAAATTTGATCCTGTTCAATATACACAAAGTATACTAGTATTATTTATTAGTCAATATAAACTAATCTAAATAATACTACAGCCATACCAGTGGATTGTCCAACACCACCTGTGCTGTGAACCTTATTATATTATATAAACCGTATTTAACAATCTAATATTCTGTATCCCATTTGATACTAGATTGTCCACAATATATAATATTAGACAGCATGTAAACATTTAAATGATTCTCAATAAAACCAGGCCAGAAATAAATGTATATACTTCAAATAAAAATTTTCAGTATACACTAACAAGAATATCGCTGGAATAACCGAATTTGTCCTTGGATATCGGACGTTGAAGCAGGTTCGCACGTCCGCAGCTTCAGCTGGCAGCTTCAGCTACAACTGCCGAAGTGGGTGGAGATTTGTGGTGTTTTTGGGACTGAATTAGCAAGGTCACCGACAACAATGGCAAAACTCTGGCCAAATATGTCCAGAATATGATCACCGAGGGTACACGTGCCTTACGTGTAGAGAAGTTAATATCCGAACCCCCTTGCCAACTGCCTACATATCCTATTTATAAGAATCAAGCCCCGATGTAGTTCTTTAGGTT
This sequence comes from Kitagawia praeruptora, assembly GCA_037693485.1. Taxonomy (NCBI): domain Eukaryota; kingdom Viridiplantae; phylum Streptophyta; class Magnoliopsida; order Apiales; family Apiaceae; genus Kitagawia; species Kitagawia praeruptora. Next base: position 121,825,551 of record CM075352.1, read on the forward strand.
ATGGACTCCTTTCTTGATCAATAAGCCACGAAATTGATGTATTTTATCCTTCCTCCAATGCTGATCGTGAAGTGTTTGTGTAGAAATATGCCTTATCCTTGATTCAGCTAGCCACTTAGTAGAGTCCTACTCGAAGTATAACTCCTAAAGCCCATCCATAAGATATATACTTATATTTATCCGAGTATATACATATATATTATGTATATAATGTTGTTATCACGTTTATAGTGATAGAATCCAGCTAGAAGTCCATCTCTTGAGTCCATTTCCGTGCTCCTAAAGTATAGGAATAAGAGTCCTTGTCCAACTTTACTTATGTCAGACAGAGGTGGAGCTGTAAAGCACACCTGCACCTGCGCAGCTTCCCTCAAACTAACACCTGTACAGCTTCCTCCAAAACAGTACCTCCACGACTACCTCCAGTACCTCCACAGCGGAACCTCCAGAGCTTCCCTCAAACTTTCCCACCTCCAGAGCTTCCCTCAAACTTTCCACCTCCACAACGGAACCTCTACAGCTAAACCTCAAATATTATTCAAACCACTCCAATTGGGCCCCCAAATATCCATGGGCCTGAAATTAAACCCATTACAAATTTTGGGCACAACAATGACCGTTAGATTTTTAGTAAAAAATCAGAATCATTAGATCTAATGATTAGATATGTTATATGATTAAATTAATTTACTAAAATTTCAAGGTTCGAATTTCATCAACGACATATTTATTTTAAAATTTTATAATATAAGTTTTAAACCATTCATATTACTCCCTCCGTCCCATTTTTATTGTACATCCATCAAAATCCACCTTTTATTCAATCATGTCAAATATATTTAAGTTACCAAATAATTGTATTATTTTTCATAAAAGTTAACATAATTAACACATAAATTACCTTATTAGCTAAATATGGACAATAATTTTGGGACAAAGAAAATAGGAAATAGTGGACAATATAATTGGGACGGAGAGAGTATTAATTAAATTTCTATAAAATTATTTAAGTTAAAATTAAAATAAAATATTGTAAATAATAATTATATAAAAATGTAATTGTAACATAAAATAAAATTTATTACACATCAAAAGAAATCCGTGCATAGCACGGGTTATAAGCTGGTACTATTATATAAAAGCCCAAACATTAAAAGTTTGGTTCAACGGTACCTATTGAATTTAACTAATTACCCTTACTCAATTACAGATCTATTAACTAATCAATTTCCTTTTTCAGGTTACGCATATTATCTTTTCTATTTTCAAGAACTAAATAATTTCCTTTTCCAAGTAAAATACAATATCTTTTATATTGTATCTAACTAAAATTTCCTTTTTCAGTTTAAACATATAACCTTTTCTATTTTTCAATAACTAAATAATTTTCTTTTTCATTTAAAATAGAATATCTTTTACATTTTATCTAACTAAAATTTCTCCATTTTAAAAACACTACGAGCAATTTTGTTTAAAAAAAATAACATAATTATATATAATTGTTATTAACTAATCAATTACCTTTTTCAGTCAAAAAACGTTACATTTTCTCTTTTCTCTAACTAAAATCTCTCTTTTTCCAATTATATTATGGATGGTTACCTTTTTCAGCAAAACACATTACCTTTTTTCTTTCTTCTTACTAAAACCTCCATTTTTCTAATTATATTACAGGTGTTTCTATTTAATAAAAAAATAATAATATTATAATACTAATAATTAACCAATTACCATTTCAGCAAAAAAATAACACAATTATATATAATTATTATTAACTAATCAATTACCTTTTTCAGTCAAAACACGTTACGTTTTCTCTTTTCTCTAAATAAAATATCTCTTTTTCCAATTATATCATGAACGATTACCTTTTTTCAGCAAAACACGTTACCTTTTTTCTTTCTTCTTACTAAAACCTCCATTTTTCTAATTATATTACATGTGTTTCTATTTAATGCAAATAAAATAATAATATTATAATATTAATAATTAACTGATTACATTTTCAGCTAAAATATATCATCTTTTCTATTTTTTCTAATTGCAATCCCTATTTTTTCTAGAAATCTAACGGGTAGAGTTAATTTCTCATTTTCTAAAAACTATGAATAATTTTATTTCATAAAATAACATAATTAAATTATAATTACTATAAACTAATAAATTACTTTTTCCAAATAAATCATGTTACCTTTCTATTTCTTTAACTATTTTTTTTAATTATATCACTGACGGTTCTATTTAATAAAATAAACTTATAATATTATAATATTTTTAATTAACCAATTACCTTTTTCAGCTAAAACATATCATCTTTTCTATATTTTCTAACTAAAATCCCTTTTATAATTGAAATACCACGGACAATATTATTTTCTCATTTTCTAAAAACATTACGGGCAATTGTATTTAGTAAAATAACGTAATTCAATTATAATTACTATAAACTAATCAATTACCTTTTTCACCTAGAACATATAATCTTTTTAATTTTCACTAACTAAATTTTCTATTTTTCTAATCATACCACGGACATTCTATTTAATAAAATGAAGTAATAATTTTATAATTACTAATAATTAATTGATTATTCTTTTTAACTAAAACCTATCATCTTTTCTATATTTTCTAACTAAATCCCTCATTTTCTAGAAATATCACGAATAACATTTATATAATTATTATCAAATCATCTCGTATAAAAAAGTAAGCCTCCAAAATGTTAGTGTAGGTGCCCTAGAGGCAATACATTGTTTCTCGAATAAACCTTATGTCATTTGATTATTAAATAAATGTATTTATTATGACTCTAATTACTGCGATATTTGTTAGCATAATAAATGTCCTTAGAATAATGATACACATAATATAGTTTAAGTTTACAACTTGAATTTGAGATTATATAATATATCATATTCTTAAAGGTCCCTAGTCGAGTATTATTATACAGGACAATAATAATACATAAATAGACTAGTATGTTTTTGACTGATAACCACATCTCATTGGTTATAAGTACGGAGATACTAAAGTCAATACATAGGTACATGTAGGGTACATTGTACTGGACAGACCCACCGTGAGATTCTTCATGTTAATTAAGTCATAAGAAAGACTCACAGTGATAATGGTGTAATGATCCTTTGACTTGAGATCATTATATTTCTATACGCGGATAATATAATTTGACTATATTAAAAGTTTCCTTTGACCGGGTAATGATAAAAGTGGACACTGGGTATATTGTGAATCGTATGAGAAATATGAATGATAGATAAAGGATTTAACCCTCTGATGATTAGGAGAGATGTTATTGGCCTCTTGATTGAGTGAGACTATAAAATGCATGGCCGTGCTCAAATAATGATTTGTTATTAATAGTCTACTCATGGATCAAGTAAACCCGGATTAAATTATGAAGAGGATGACAATAAACATGCCTCGAGTTTAATCTATAATATTTGGTTAAAGGGATTATATTACACGGGAACATTAATCACAAAAGGTTTATCGAATCACGATTTAATTATTATTTAATTGGGTAGCAATGATGTATTACTAGATACTGCTCATTGTTTATAATTTTATTGGAGAATAAAATTATTGCCAAAATAAATAATAACCTACAGGGTCACACACATAGAACATTTTAAAGGAAGAACTAATTTAAATTATGAATTTAAATTAATTAATGATAAGTTGGATTTTATTATATTAATTAAGTGGGACTTAATTAAGCTATAATAAAATACAAAGATATATGAGATATGATTTTAATAATTAAGTTTGACTTAATTATTATTTATTTGAATAATAGAATTAGATTTTATTATTTAAATAAATCATATTTGGGCTAGTTTTTTGATAAGGGTTTTTGGCTTTATATTATCCTATATATAAAGATATGGGGAAAAGGATTACGTACGTGGAAATCAGTAGAGCCGCATCCCTAAAACCAAAACCCTAAAAACTACATCTCATATTTTCATTGGAGGCTAGTACCTCCCTTCCATTGAAGAATCGTTCTTCGAGTGTTCGTGTGGATACCGTAGAGGAGGCTTCGAGGAGGAGCGTTCATAATCGTGAAGGCTTGCATCTCTATCGTTTTTATACGTAAAGCTTCGATAAGGTAACATATTCTTACTACCATGATTATTCAAGAATTAAACATGGATCCCGGGCTTGGAATTCGATTTAATTTTATTGTTTCCGTTGCGTTTTGATGCTCGAATTCCAACAATGGCATCAGAGCTACATGTTTAATGGATAATCTGGTTAATATTTGATTCACACGATCTGTTATTTGCGATTACAGTTCTGATTTTCTTGTTTTATTCGATAAGAACCCTAACTGCATGAAAAATAAAACCGATCTGCATGCTTCTGATTTTCTTCTGTTTTGTTGCGTTCAATGATTTGCTGTTACCTGCCATGTTTTAATAAGATTAACACGTAACCAAATCATCTGAGAAACCAGTCGATATTCAGTTCATGCATGAATATGAATATTTATATACATACTTGTTTACATATATATATATATATACATACCAGGTTTTGATTTTAATTCATTCAAAATCAGTGATATATGTTTGTGATGTGATGCTGTGTAATCGTGGGTCTGTAAACGAAGTCTGGAATGAAAAATCACGACTTACAATGATTAATCGATCGAATTGATATTCTGGAAAAACTGTAGAAAAATTCATGTATAGGTGATGCGCATACTGAATATGCGCATCTTCTAGGGTTTCGGACATACACGCATACGTGGAATGCGTGTCTGATAGAATTAACTTAATAGGTCATATGCGCATATGGGAAATGCGTATCTGCTGTTTTTAATAAAAAAAAAAAAATCAACCAGGTTTTGCATGCTAAGATGAAATTATAAATGTTAATTTTTAACTTCAAGTATGCAAAATTTTGTTAATTAGTAATTTTGATTACTAAGTTAATATTTAAATTAATTTTATTTATGATTTGATCATATTTAATCTATGTTGTATAAAATTGTGTTTATACAATTTGTGATGCTTTTAATTGCTATGTGAGCATGATGCATGGTTATGGCCCCAAGACCTAGTTTTCAATTTATTTTATTAATTTTAATTTATGGTTTGTAATAATTAAATACGACTTGCATGTCGTTTTTCTTTTTGTAATTATTTTATCTCGAATGCAACTCGAGTTCTTTTGTAAAATGTTTCAAGAGGAGCTTGGAGGCAATCAAGGCAGCTTTGGAAGCAAAGCAAGAGATTTTGTAATAATTAGTTATTACCACCATAGATTGACCTTGATTTTTCCATTAGCTTGGAAAAATCGCATAGGATTGGGCCATAACCATAACATATTAAATTTTGTGATGCACTTTACATATGATGCATGTGTAGAGTAGCAAATGTATGCATATTTTTAATTAGATTAATGATGTATGCATGTATTAGATACGTCACCCATGTCATGCTTGCCATGCTAAACAAGATAAAATCTGTAACGATTCGAGATTTTAAAATGAACAAATGATCATGAGATTTCTGTGTTTATGAAACACGGAATTAAATACGAATTTTTAATTATTTAGATATGGGGAGATTTTGTCAAAAACGGGTTTTACCTGTAAGGAAGTTGGGTATTAAGTGAGGCCACTTGTGACTCCTCCAACAACCTGGAAATCAAACTATTGATGAATATTGATTTGAAGTATTTAATTCAAGGAAAAATTGGGAATCTCTTTATGATGGGATCATGGTCGTTTTAATTCAAAACCCCTTAACAAAATATTAAGTTTTAATTGGATGCTTTCCAATGAATGAACACTCATTGAATCCTAGATCGATAAGGGGAATGACTGCCAGTGGCAGGGGACTCCTGTCTATCGTGGTGAGATGTGACGAATATAAGCGGTTATATTCGACCGTTGTATCATTGGGTTTAACTTAACTGAGTCGTCATAATAAGATGAAAATAAACGGTTATATTCAATTATTATGAACTTAGAAGCATAGAGTTTGGTTCAAAATCTATTAGATAGACAAGAACAATTGTTGTTCACCAAACTATCCAAGAATTATATATGATATAATTGACAACTGTTGTCTACCTAAATAATCATGTTTTAAGGACTACCAGTGGTTGACTTAGGATATGACGAAATATGGATCTCAGCTCACTAGAAAGATTTATGGGATATTCTTTCCAATTTAATAGTAAGGGCTATTAATTTGATAAAAATAGTGGGAGATATATTATGAATATGTCATAATCACTTGAACATAATTAATATAACAATCTAACTTATCTTTTGCATTTTTATCATTGTAGAAAACAAATGGCACAAAACACAAACAACACTTTCTCTGTGCGATCAGTCCTTGAGAAGGACAAGCTGACAGGATCGAACTTCTTTGACTGGTCTAGAAATTTGAGAATTGTTCTCATGCAGGAAAAGAAATCTTATGTGATTGATATTCCTCCACCGGCAGCCCCTGCTGCCAATGCCACTCTTGCTCAATAAAATGCTTATCAGAAGCATATTGATGATGCGACTGATGTGGCTTGTCTTATGCTTGCCACTATGGATGCTGAGCTTCAGAAGCAGCATTTTGATATGAATGCTTATACTATGTTTGAACATCTTTCAACGATGTTTCAATCATAGGCTCGTGTGGAAAAGTTCAACACAAGCAAAGCACTCTTCTCGTGCAAGCAGGGCAATGGACCAGTCGGACCACATGTTCTAAAGATGATTGGGTATTGCGATTACCTTGCTCGTTTGGGTTTCTCGCTTCAGCGAGAGGCTCAAGTCGATATAATCTTGCAATATTTGAACAGCGACTATGCTCAGTTCATAATGACTTTTAATATGACTGAGCAAGATAAAACTCCTATGGAATTGTTGGCCATGTTGAGGACCACTAAAGCAAATATGGTCAAGGCACCTGAGAAAGCTCCCATAATGATGGTGGGCAAGAAAGGTGCTAAGGGAAAGGGGAAATGGAAGGGCAAGAAAAAGGTTGCATCAAAAGATCTTGGTCCTTCTAAGCCCTCTTTCAAAAAGGCTAAAAAGCCGAAGGGAGATGTCGCAAAGGCTGATAAAGGTGATTGTCACTATTGCCACAAGCCTGGTCACTGGAAGAGAAACTGTCCAGCTTATTTGGAGGATATGAAGAAAATGAAGGGTGTTCAGATTTCTGGATCAGGTATTTATGTTATAGAAGTCAATCTGTCTATTTCTACATCTTGGGTATTGGATACTGGATGTGCTTCTCACATTTGTATAAATGTGCAGGAACTGCAGAGAAGTAGGACTTTGGCTAAGGGAGAAGTGGACCTACGAGTAGGCTATGGAGCAAGAGTTGCTGCTTTAGCCGTAGGAACTTATTATTTATCTTTGCCCTCTGGGCTTGTTTTAGAACTTGAAGACTGTTTTACGTGCCTGCGATTCGCAGAAACATTATTTCTGTTTCTTGTTTGGACAAGAAAGGTTTTTCGTTTACAATAAAGAACAATAGTTGCTCTTTTGCTTTAAATGATTTAACCTACGGTGTTGCGCGTTTATTTAATGGTTTATATGTTCTTGATTTAGATAATCCTGTCTGTAACATAGAAAACAAACGACTTAAAGTTAATGACTCAAATCAAACATACCTCTGGCATTATCGTCTAGGTCATATAAATGAGAAACGCATATCCAAATTACATAAGGATGAATACTTGGATAAGTTTGATTTTGAATCATACGAAAAAAACTGCGAATCTTGTTTACTTGGTAAGATGACTAAAGCCCCTTTTACTGGTAAGGGTCAAAGGGCCACTGAACGTTTGGAGCTAATACATAGTGATGTATGTGGCCCAATGCGTGTGATGGCTAGAGGAGGCTACTACTACTTCATAACATTTACTGATGACTTCAGTAGATATGGATATGTGTATCTTATGAAGAATAAATCCGATTCTTTTGAAAAATTCAAAGAATACAAGGCTGAAGTAGAGAAGCAAATAGGCGGAGGTGCAAGTATTAAAATCTTACGATCCGATCGTGGGGGTGAATACTTAACCACCGAATTTAAAGAATATTTAAAAGAGTGTGGTATTGTATCATAACTCACTCCACCAGGGACACCTCAATGGAATAGAGTTTCAGAGAGGAGAAATCGTACCCTGTTGGACATGGTACGATCGATGATGAGTCATGCAGATCTTCCAATAAGTTTCTGGGGTTATGCTCTAGAAACAGCGGCTTTCACACTTAACCGTGTTCCAACCAAGAAGGTTCAAAAGACTCCATATGAGATATGGGAGGAGAAACGGTCAAGCATGAACTTTATGAAAGTTTGGGGATGCAAGGCGTTTGTAAAACGTCAAGTATCTGACAAGCTTGGACCTAAATCCGAAGAGTGCAATTTTGTGGGATACCCTAAAGAAACAAAGGCGTATTATTTTTATAGTCCTTATGAGCAGAAAGTGTTCATTGCTCGAGATGCTGTCTTCATGGAAAAGGATTTTGTTTCCAAAAGAGACAGTGGGAGAACTATAGATCTCGATGAAGATCAAGAACCACAAAATAGCATTGAACCTGAGGTGGAACAAGAGCAGAATAATGATAATGCTCAAGAAACACATGTTGTTCGTAGATCTGGTAGAATTCGCCATGAGCCAGAGATATATGGATTTCTTTTGACTCAATGTGGGGATTTGATGCTCATAGATGAAGATGAGCCTCTCACATACCAAGATGCTATGAACAGTCCAGACTCTAAGAGATGGCTTGAAGCCATGAAATCCGAGATGGATTCCATGTACGAAAACCAAGTTTGGGATTTGGTTGATCCACCTGAAGGGGTAAAACCCGTAGGGTGCAAGTGGGTTTTCAAGAAGAAAACTGACATGGAAGGAAATGTTCAGACCTATAAAGCAAGACTGGTTGCGAAAGGGTTCAAACAAATTCATGGTATTGACTATGATGAAACTTTCTCACCAGTTGCCATGGTCAAGTCCATACGGATTTTGCTTGCAATTGCAGCATTCCATGATTACGAAATCTGGCAAATGGATGTCAAAACAGCTTTCCTTAATGGGAGCCTTGAAGAGGATGTGTACATGACACAACCTGAAGGTTTTGTCGATCCAAGGAATTTTGGCAAGGTATGTAAATTACGTCGATCCATTTATGGATTGAAGCAAGCCTCTAGGAGATGAAATATTCGTTTTGATGAAACAGTCAAGGAGTATGGCTTTATTCAAAACGAGGATGAACCTTGTGTTTACAAGAAGGTTAGTGGGAGCCATGTGGCATTCATAGTACTGTATGTTGATGACATACTACTAATGGGGAATGACATACCTTCTCTAAAGGCTGTTAAGACTTGGTTAGGGAGCAAATAGATCTATCAGGATAGATACCAGTCTAATCCAGGTGAAGGTCACTGGACGGCAGTCAAGAATATTCTAAAGTACCTGAAAAGGACTAAAGATTCATTCTTGGTGTATGGAGGAGAGGAGAAACTGGTCGTAAAAGGTTACACCGATGCAAGTTTCAAAACAGACAGGGATGATACTGTATCACAGTCTGGTTTTGTGTTTTGTCTATATGTAAAGTGCATACCAATGATAACATTGCAGATCCACTGACCAAAGGCCTGTCGCAGCAGAAGCACGACGGTCACACTAGTTCCATGGGTATTAGATACATGGGTGATTGGCTCTAGTGCAAGTGGGAGATTGTTAGTGTAGGTGCCCTAGAGGCAATACATTGTTTCTCGAATAAACCTTATGTCATTTGATTATTAAATAAATGTATTTATTATGACTCTAATTACTGCGATATTTGTTAGCATAATAAATGTCCTTAGAATAATGATACACATTATATAGTTTAAGTATATAACTTGAATTTGAGATTATATAATATATCATATTCTTAAAGGTCCCTAGTCGAGTATTATTATACATGACAATAATAATACATAAATAGACTAGTACGTTTTTGACTGATAACCACATCTCATTGGTTATAAGTATGGAGATACTAAAGTCAATATATAGGTACATGTAGGGTACATGGTACTGGGCAGACCCACCGTGAGATTCTTCATGTTAATTAAGTCATAAGAAAGACTCACAGTGATAATGGTGTAATGATCCTTTGACTTGAGATCATTATATTTCTATACGAGGATAATATACTTTGACTACATTAAAAGTTACCTTCGACCGGGTAATGATAAAAGTGGACATCGGGTATATTGTGAATCTTATGAGAAATATGAATGATTGATAAAGGATTTAACCCTCTGATGATTAGGAGAGATGTTATTGGCCTCTTGATTGAGTGAGACTATAAAATGCATGGCCGTGCTCAAATAATGATTTGTTATTAATAGTCTACTCATGGATCAAGTAAACCCGGATTAAATTATGAAGAGGATGACAATAAACATGCCTCGAGTTTAATCTATAATATTTGGTTAAAGGGATTATATTACACGGGAACATTAATCACAAAAGGTTTATCGAATCACGATTTAATTATTATTTAATTGGGTAGCAATGATGTATTACTAAATACCGCTCATTGTTTATAATTTTATTGGAGAATAAAATTATTGCCAAAATAAATAATAACCTACAAGGTCACACACATAGAACATTTTAAAGGCAAAATTAATTTGAATTATGAATTTAAATTAATTAATGATAAGTTGGATTTTATTATATTAATTAAGTGGGACTTAATTAAGCTATAATAAAATACAAAGATATATGAGATATGATTTTAATAATTAAGTTTGACTTAATTATTATTTATTTGAATAATAGAATTAGATTTCATTATTTAAATAAATCATATTTGGGCTAGTTTTTGATAAGGGTTTTTGGCTTTATATTATCCTATATATAAAGATATGGGGAAAAGGATTACGTACGTGGAAATCAGTAGAGCCGCATCCCTAAAACCAAAAACCTAAAAACTACATCTCATATTTTCATTGGAGGCTAGTACCTCCCTTCCATTGAAGAATCGTTCTTCGAGTGTTCGTGTGGATACCGTAGAGGAGGAGCGTTCAGAATCGTGAAGGCTTGCATCTCTATCGTTTTTATACGTAAAGCTTCGATAAGGTAACATATTCTTACTACCATGATTATTCAAGAATTAAACATGGATCCTGGGCATGGAATTCGATTTAATTTTATTGTTTCCGTTGCGTTTTGATGCTCGAATTCCAACACAAAATTCATTTTTAAAAAAAATTAATTTTAATTATTGAATTTTTTTATATAATATAAAAAAATCCGTGCATCGCACGAGTTTTAGGCTAGTTAACCTAATTTATACAAAATTAAAATTTGCGGATTAATCCACTGAACACCACTGTCCGACAATTATACATAACTGAGCTACTTATCCTCTAACAACCATTTGAGTATATATATATATTATCAACTATCAATCATATAATTCAAAATTTAGTACCTAAAATTCGAAAATATGCATAAGATTCGATACTATGCCAATATAATCCATCTAGCAAGCAATTCAACACATACGTTCAAGTATATAAACATCATAGGCTGCTGTTTAAATCTATGCCCTTCGAACAACACGGTACCAAGATCTCACATAGCACACGCCCGTCCACCGGCTCACATCTCTTGAACACATACACTGCCTACTACCATCAATCTGTTAGATATATCAAACCTATATATCAAGCCTCTATCCTGCCTATCCAAGCTGTCACTTGTCCTTGCTGTCATGAGCTGTCAATCTCACCTACATTAGTCTATAAATATAGCATTTCTCTTTCTGTTGTAGTAACCCTTGTAGATACAAAATGTAGTCTTTTACATTCTCTGTAACAAACTCTTACTTTGTAAATATACACTGTTTTAGTTGCTTTCTATCTTGCTTGTTCAACTCCATTAATGGAGGTTTAATAAAAGTGACATGGTATTAGAGCCTCGTGCTCGCGATCTTCATCTCCGTTGTCGTCGCCGGTGAAAGTTGTAATCTCCGGTGATAGTTATCATTTTCCGCTGCTTACAATTCTTAGTGTCTGCTGTGTTCAAGCTTTATATGTGCTTGTTAATGGCAGTTGTTATCTTCCGCTACTACACGTGTTTGTTGAAGTGTTCGTGTTCATCTGTTTGTATTCAAGCTTGATAATGGTGGTTCCATTAACGATTAGTTTGTTTCTACTTACGTTCGTTGATTGCTTCAATTTTTTGGTGTAATCTATCATCAAATCGCACCGTCTTCTTCTCTCTACTCGATGTTTATATTACGAGTCAATAAATCTGCCATGATTATCAACAAACAATAATTTTGAGTGTTTGTTGTTTTTCGAGTGATTGATTTGTTGTGCTCAACACGTCATAATAAATCGATTATCAAGTTGTGCGATCACTAATCTCTATCAAACGTACATAATCTGTGTTCAATCTTTATTGTGCTCCAAATGTTTATTAAATTGCTTCACTCAAACTTGTGATTGTTCATCGCTATTCATCTAGTTCTATCAAAATTTATTTATGTTTTCTACATACTTTACGTGTTGTTTCTGCACAATCTGTGCTTAAACTCAAATTCTCGGTGTTACTGATCATCAAAGTTCAATCACCATTCCACAAACCTATGAAAATTTGTTCAATGCTCTGTGCTTTCGATTGAGCTTTCATATTCTTCATTTGCTGTCATATCTTGTTGATGTTATCATCATATACACATAACAACTCTATCTCTACAGCCCTAAAGAGTTCTATTCATTATTAATACTATTGTTGTAATCAACACTCTCTATCTCTTTGTGTGTGCGGCTGTGATCTATCTATAGTCCATCTACACTTGATTTACTTGAGGAAGATTTGGTGCCTACAGACCTCCTCACTCTGTAATATCTGTCTTTGCCGTTGGTCTTGTACCACACTACTATACTTTTGCCTGGTGTTGCTATTAAGCTACTACAGATTTTGTTGCTCCTTAGTGAGTTCTATACCAATATGATACCTGGTTGTTGCAATTGCTATCAAAGTTGCTGGCTCCAACTGTGACCTCTGGACTGCTGCTCATTTTGTGCCCGTTGTGTGGATTTGCTATGTTGATCCACAAGATTGATGACTCCACTGCAACTCCTTGGTTGCACCTTAGAACTTGGTTTATTTTCAACTTGGTTTAACTAATATTGCTACCAGTTAAACATTGCTGCTACATTCATGATGTGATCTTCATGACGTGAGCTTTGTGTTCTGATTGTTAATGCTTGCTGCTATCATGTATTGACTGTCCTGGTGCATCAGATTTCTTGCTGCTGAGTGCTATTACTTGCCTCACTCTTACCTGCCTTTATTGCTTGCCTTGAGTTTGTTCAGTGCTTGCTCATTGTCCAGAAATTGCTACCATTGATGCTCCTTGGTCAAACAACAGTTGCTGTTGCTGCTGTATGTATGGCATATACTATCCGTTGATGAAGATACTTGGTGCTCATTTTTGTCATACTGTTTGCCTAAGAATCATGTGGTTTTGTAGCTTCCAGTTGTGATCTCTTGAAGATATTGTACTGGCTATTTCTTGTTGTCATTGTTTAGCCTTCAAGTTGAAGATTTTCATTGCATTCCCACCTTCAACTTGAGGGGGGATGTTAGATATATCAAACCTATATATCAAGCCTCTATCCTGCCTATCCAAGCTGTCACCTGTCCTTGCTGTCATGAGCTGTCCATCTCACCTACATTAGTCTATAAATATAGCCTTTCTCTTTCTGTTGTAGTAACCATTGTAGATACAAAATGTAGTCTTTTACATTCTCTGTAACAAACTCTTACTTTGTAAATATACACTATTTTAGTTGCTTTCTATCTTGCTTGTTCAACTCCATTAGTGGAGGTTTATTAAAAGTGACATGGTATCAGAGCCTCGTGCTCGCGATCTTCATCTCCGTTGTCGTCGTCGGTGAAAGTTGTAATCTCCGGTGATAGTTATCATTTTCCGCTGCTTACAATTCTTCGTGTCTGCTGTGTTCAAGCTTTATATGTGCTTGTTAATGGCGGTTGTTATCTTCCGCTACTACACATGTTTGTTGAAGTGTTCGTGTTCATCTGTTTGTATTCAAGCTTGATAATGGCGGTTCCATTAACGATTAGTTTGTTTCTGTTTGCGTTCGTTGATTGCTTCAATTTTTTGGTGTAATCTATCATCAAATCGCACCATCTTCTTCTCTCTACTCGATGTTTATATCACGAGTCAATAAATCTACCATGATTATCAACAAACAATAATTTCGAGTGTTTGTTGTTTTTCGAGTGATTGATTCGTTGTTCAATCACTCGTACAAGCCCAGCAGTTCACACACCGCAGCTCACTCGTATACGCACAACACCAGTTCGTATATACACAACAAACATGAACACACAGCGAATACATACATACCCGCAAACATATGCAAGTTCCCAACAACCCCTTAGCCTATCAAAGCCAGAGTCGACATCATTGTGTATAATACTTAACTTCTACAAGAATCACACACACTGTAATTAACCCATACACACACACTTACACACTCTGCTTCTTACACACGCACCCACGCTGTAGCAGTAACGCAAAGACCACACACGCAGTTTGTTACACACACACACCACTGGTACCGGTTTGCAGTGGAGGTGAGGAGAGTTTAATTCGAATAAAAAATGTTAGGAATGCCAGAGAATAGTGCTACATGAACTGGGGAAGAAAAGTCTCGAGAGAAATCGAGAGATTCGGGGGAGAGAGTGTGTGTGAGATTGAGAGAGGAATGTGTGAGAAAGAGGGAGAGATTGAGAAGGTTTTAGAACAATCGAGAGACAACCCAACCGCTGGTAACAATTTAGAGAAATTAGGGATTTTAAATGATTTTGGGGAAATGGGTAAGAGCATTTTTGGACAATACATAACTTACATTTTAATAAAACAATTCATTAAATAACTAAATAATTAGTATATTGAGGTGAGAATAATTTTTATATTTTTAAAATAAAAATCATAAATCTAGGAACACATACCTACTTTTAAAATATTTACTGGATCAACAACGAATTAAATATGAATTTTACAAGTTTTGATCCTAAAAATGGAACATAATTCTTAAAATCATTTTAAAATACATAAACATCCAAAATAAATAACCCCATAATTTTAAAGAAATAATTATACAAATATGATATTGCAAAAGATTTCGGAATTTTTAAATACTCTGATGATTTTATAAAAATCATAGAAGATAAGTAATGCATAATTTAAATAGATTTTTAATCATAAAATTTTGAATAAAAATACACGGACACATATTTCAGATGCACATCACCATAGAAACATGAAAACATGATGTCACATACATTTAACCTAAAAAAAATCACGCCATATATAATCCACATCTAGTATTAAATAATAATATTTATAATTACGAATTTTTCTAAGGCGTTATATGCAATTATGGGCAGCCTTAGTGTGTTTTTATAAGAATATAGTATTATAACCTTGTGGATGGCCATCTATCTCAGTTTTACTTTTCTAATCAATGAAACTCCTAAGTTTTGATGATAACAAACAGCTAGCCATTTGGCTTGATTTCAGATATAAAACAGCATACCATATGTATATGTGCTAACTTGTTTTTGAAGAGAATTCGGTTTACTGATTATACAATCAAACTGGAACAAACAGCAAGCCATCCTTTCAAACAGCATACCAGTTTCACAAACAGCATGCTATTTTCAGTCTGGATAGTTTTGCCGAATATAAAGAATTCAAGGAACATCAAGTGGAATCTATTTTAGGTTTAATTGTATGGGTCCTCTGAGTATATTTAATTATTCCTCACTCATATCTCACACATGCTTGGGAGACAAACATATCCTTAAGATAAATTAAGAAAAGTAAAGTTCTACTTTTCATTTATTTAATGCACACCATACTTCCACTCAAGTTATTCACATGATACACATCATTATCAAATATTCTCTTTGCCATATTCATTCTATACAACACCTGCTATTCACGTGAATAACACTTCATCTTCAAGCTTCTCTCACGCCTTCAAACATTCCATTTCATAACAGAAATATTTTTCTATCCGTTGGAGCCTTCAAAGACAATATTCAAACACTCTTGTTTACCTATTTAAGAACTGTTCTTCTTCAGTTCTTATTAACGATACAGTGCAGAAAATAAAGAGCCCTTACAATACTCAAAGCTTTCTTTGCAAAATTCATTAAACCTTTCAAACCCATTTCATTCGTATATATCTATATATTCAGAGGGTCATAGGTTGAGTTGTATCATTCAAACTTGTATTGTTTAGATTGTATTTAAATTGTTGCTGTACAAACGTTGGCTTAACGTTTGGGTGAGTCGAACTAGACTAGAGAAGTAAGCTTAGGAAGTGTTACTTAGAGAGTTAGTTCTGCACAGGAAACAACAAGCCATTTGTAAGCAGCAGGGTATAAGGGAGATATATTGTTGTATCTTGTAATCGGATTATAATTGATCAATAATATATTCTCTTACCAAGTTTGGTAAGAGACCAGGACGTAGACCATAGGGGTTTAGGGGTCGAACCTGGCTAAAAGATTGTGTGTCTCATTTTACTTACTGTTTATTTCATACTGCATTGCAAATTAAACACAAACAGCATGCCATTTGTAAACTGTGTTATTACAAACAGCAAGCTGTTTCTGGTATTTTTCAAAACAGTTCATAAATAAGTATTATTAGCCATAAACACCTATTCACCCCCCCTCTAGGTGTTGTTTTCAATCAATGCAGATTGTAACCTTGTGTCGTCTATGTATTAAACATCCCGACAAAGGAAGGGTTGTTATAGCAAACCTAAACAAGGTTGTTACTAAAGAGTCAGCAACACCTATTCTCAAGAATCAATCTTTGCACAATGATGATAAATTAAGTGAAAAATGCCGAACTTTACGTTTCTTGGTTGATGATCGTCCTCCTGATTCTTCTACTATCGTTGCTAAAAATGTGGAGTTGTTTAAGTTTCAAAGTGCTGAAGTTCCTATATATGTCACCCCGGGAGATATCAATGAGTTTTTGAGGTTAAGTTGTCTTAATATACCGGTTCTGCAAATTTTTATGATGTAAGACTTCAATTTCTTGCTCAATTTTTTATAAGATATAATCATATATTTATTGTGCATAACAACTAACAGTGTAGAATCCATATCACATTAAAGGTACATTCATAAATTGTGCAAGGATTTGGAAGATAATTCATTTGCATTCCTGTGTCCATCTGTATTAACATCGGCATCTAAGCATCATGATGATACATCTAGATACATGGCTGAGGTAATGAAAGATGCCAAGGATAAACGTTTTATCCTAGCACTGTACATTCAAAGGTACATAAGCATTTGTTAAGTTATATGATTGAATGAAGACACACAACTACACTTTTAATTTTAAGCATGTTTAAATTGCAGTAAGCACTGGATGTTGCTTATGTTTTGTGTTGATGAAAGTGATGTATACGTGTTTGATCCACTAAAACAAAAATGACACATTCACGTGAAGGCTCCTTGGGAAACGCAAGCAATGAAAAAATTTAAATCGTGAAAGGCTCCTTAATTTACTTTTTAAGTACTTCAAAACTATTTTATATATTGAAATTTTTATTCCTCTATAACATGCAGGGCATATAAAGTATATATTTACTTTGGTGGTAGGAAAAGTAATCAAAATAACTTACTTTGGTACCATGAGGCTGTTCAGGTACTATACCTATTTGTTTGTCTTGAAAGTTCTTTTCTGTTTTATCTCGATTTTAAATATTTTGAGTTTGTTTTGTAGTGTCCTCAACAAAAAGGAGGCACAGAATGTGGTTATTTTATGATGAGATATATGTATGACATAGTCATGTTATCTCGTAAAGATCCTAAAGTTAAGTGGGCAGAGGTACGAACTATCTAAAATGGAATTAATACTACTATTGCAGATATTATAAACAAAAATTACTTGTAGATAAAATTAACAATTCTTTTGGCATGCAGGTTCTTGGAAAAAGATAAACAAACCAACAAATTGAAGAAATTCGAGATATTTGTGCAGATTATTTAACTCGTGAATATATGTGATCGGGTACATGACTTTTATGTTCAAAAAAAACTTTTCGTTTTTAAATAAAAAATATACTCAAGAATATTTACTTGTGAATATATTTATTTGTACTTTTGTGCTAACAAGTTCAAACATTTTTGTAGGTGCTGGAAAGGAGTACGATATGATCTTACCTTGCGGCAATCGGAAAATAGATACTATATTTTGGATTTAGATAGTCATGATGTATGTTGAATAAAATGTATAACGTGGTAACTAGGATCAAGTTATAAATATTGTAGATGTATTTTTCAACCATGTAATAATAATTATTTTAATTTAATTATTCACTTTGGTGAGAAATTTGTGTTGCACGTTTTACTATTTTTTTGGCTTGTAATAACAGGAATTTTAATGTATATATAATATAAACAGGGGGCAAAATTGTCATTTTACACAACACATATACGTCGATTTTAAGTATCATATACGTCGCCCTTTTGGCATTATACGTCGGCGTTTTTATGACTTCATAAGTCGCCCTTTTGGTCTTACACGTCGGACTTTTTTATGACATTATACGACGGCTTTTATGGTCTCATACGTCGGTCTTTTTTATGACATTATACGACGGCTTTTTTTATCTTATACGTCGGCCTTTTTGACATTATACGACGTCATTTTTGTTCTTATACATCGGTCTTCCTATAGTCTTATACGTCTGTCTTTCTGACCTTATACGTCGGTCTTTTAGCCGACGTATATAAACTTTATACGTCGGTTAAAAGGCCGACGTAAAAGACAGTGACTTTATACGACGCCTCTCTATACGTCGCCAAAAAGCCAACGTAAAAGACCAAAAAATGCGACGTAATAGGTCAGTTTTGTACTAGAAAATATAATTACGAATTTTTACATTAATCCTATTAAGTATAGAATACCTACGTTAATAATCATTTTCAATACAGAAAATTTAATTATATATGATTTAAATCATTCACAATCACTTTTTCGTATTTCAATATAAATACACTTTTTAATTTAAATGTTAAAATATTAAATATTTTTTATGCTAGATCCAACCTTTTTTATCTATTTATTTTAAGATCTAACAGTTTTTATTTATTTTATCGTACTAAGGACCATACTACCAACTACCAAAGTTTTGGACAAAATCTCTCATACACTTATTATTAAAATTGTATTTGGTTGTTAATAAAACTATCTTCAAATAATAAGAAGGTTATTTTGATAATCAAAACAAAATATAAGTAGATTTCTTAAATAGAATAGAATTTTCAATATAAAATTCGTCAATTTCATCTCTCTTTTGTTTCTTGGTAGTTTTAATTGGAGAAAATTGTTAAAACATCACTAAATTAAAGATTATTTTGTTAATTTCACGTAAGCTGTAAAATCATCTAAATCAAGTTTTAAGAATTCAAGATAAAACACATAATAAATTGAACGTGTAAAATCTTATATATATATATATATATATATATCAATTTCATAGCAATTTGATATGTAAACTAATAACAAATAAATAATATAATAAATAATATAATAAATAATAGAAAAAGAACCGTGCATTGCACGGGTTATAAGCTAGTATATATAATACACCAACAAGACTTTAAATTCATGAGACATTTTAATGCACTTGAAATGTCTAAATTACCCTTGTGCATATTATTTTCTGAAAAAAAATGTTATTGAAAGTAGTCGAACCTGGGTCTTAGCATCCTCTTGCACACCAACATACCACTAGGCCACTCAGTCTTATGTGTTAACAATTATACACATACTATGTGTACGTGTGTGTCGCTAAATGATTTTTTTTTATATATTTTGATAATTGAGACATATTGATACTATTTAATCATCCTTTACTTTTAACTTTTACTTATTTATATTATCTTATTTTATAGTATAAATTAGTGATGTATGATATGTAGTCAACTCATACATTTTTAAATCATTCAATGTGAAATGATATTAATTATTAGTATGTGAAACATATTCATAATTGTACTATATTTATTATAAACTTATAAATTTTCAATATACTTAAATTCATTTATTTTGTAAAATGGCTAATGGATATCTAATTTATAAGGTATGAATTTGTACGGAAAAAATTAACGAAGTTCATAATATATTCTTAATTAATATGATATATATGTTAAGTACCTATAATATAATTGTTTTTAAATATATTGAAGTGGAACAAAATACATCTACAATAGAATCTCGATAAATTAATAACAGTTGATAAAATTCATATTTTCAATTAAAAAATTTATCCCAACATTTTAGTGACAATATAAATTTACCTCAATTAATAATATTATTTTCAAATTAAGAACACAATTAATATATCTGTACACCAAACATTTAGAGACGTTAGTTCAATTGTAAATGTCTAACATTCAAATCCCGAATCAAGAATAATGAGATAATTTAATTAGTTTATAAGTATTAACACCAACCATTCGCGTAAAGGATTGCAAAAATTTTAGCGCAAAAAATGCAACGGAGAACCTGTAGTTGATAGTGCAGAGAAAACCTATGGCATGTCTGAGCATTCCATTTAAATTGCCGGACATTAAAGAACCGAAGGTAACAGTTACCGTCATGGGGTTACATAACTTTCATTGAACTTTCATAAACAATCTACCAAACATTTCTATATTTTGTTTGGTTCACACAAGTTAAGAATGAGGTTATATTTTGTTAGACTTAAACTTTATTTTAGTTTTACATGATGGCACGGCATTGTCATCCCTTGAAAGTGAATTTACAACAACTATTTTTGAATAAAATGTAAATTCTGAATGTGTAAGACAGAGTACCAAACTTCATCATTCTTGTGTTAATATCTCTCATTTATAAACCACGATATCTCTCATTTATAGGCTAAGATTTAAGCATTTAATATCTCTCATCAGCTCCTTGACAACATATTGGGTTAGGGTACAGTCATATCAGCACATGAGTAATCTTTTAGTCATTTATGGATTTGTGGGTTTCTTTAGTTTGGGACGGAGAACAGGGGAATTTATAAAAGTTACAGTGATCATGGTGGGGACGAGACCCGTCCCAAAATTCCCGCTCCCTGTTAGCTGGTCCAGGAATGTAACCCCGTCCCAAAATTCCCCATTTCTCATTCCTCGTCCCGCTCCCTGTTAGGTGGTCCACGAATGTAATAAAATTTTTATTACATATTAATATATCAAATAAAATAAATTATAAAAAATATCTATAATTTACATTTTATATAAATTTCAAAAATTTAACAATTTCATTAATTAATATTTTTTTAGAATACGTGTATTATTAGTTTTATGTTTTATTTAAATTATAAATAAATTTATATTCAAAATAATGTTTAAAGTATGATATAAAACTAAAAACTAAATATTATACAATATGATTTATTAACTTCTTATTTGGAAAATATTTGCCAGAACATTTATTTGTTTATTTATATAGAAAGAATTTCCCGATTCCGGTAGGGATCCACTTTTCCCGTTCAAGGCGGAAATCAGAGAGTAAAAAAAGATCTCCGCATGGGGATCGGGGATCGAGAATAGGGAAAATACTTCCAAGCCCCGAAATGACTCGATGCCCATATCTTATTTCATCCCCCTACCGACCTCGGTTGACACTTTTTTCCACGTGTTCTCTTACTTATAGAATAGGGTGTAAGAAATACCATGCAGCTTATATAAAAAATGAGAAACATTCTTACGTATCATGTTGATAAAACACTACATACAACCCAATTTGTAGAACTAATAACCCAACCGAGTGAAGTTGCATTTGTTACCCTGCATCTCTTCGTTTAAACTCGTTGTAGGACATCGGTATCATCAAATTTCATTTGTCCATCCCCGAGCCTTTACTACCAGCAAAAAAGAATACTATTTTTAAATACACAATCAGGTCACTTTCTGAATATTATATCAATTACTTTAAGATATCAGATGAGAATCTAAAAGAACATACAAACACTAAATAATTATCGTTATCACACGCACTCGGTGCTCCCAAGAGTAAAATTACTGTCATGTACAACTAGGGGTGAGCAAAAAACCGAATTGAAATTGAAACTGAACTGAAAAAACTGAAACCGAACCGGCGGTTGTGGTTTTTGATTTTTAAAAACCGAGACTTTCGGTTCCAGTTCTGGTTATAGGTTGAAACCGAATCGGCAAAAACTGAACCGAATCGAGTATTTAAATAAATAAAAATATAATTTATATAAATTTATGTAATTTATATAATTTATATATATATTTAAAATTAATCAATATATTCTATCTTGAATTATAATATTATCTTGAATTCTAAACAAAAACACTCTAATCTTATCTGAGACGAGGCTTTCCTTATCATTAATTCAACATGCTTTCTGTTTACCATTGTTTAAGAAAAGGGGAACATGTTCAAGTCTAAAGACAGTCCAATGAATTATAATATACGAATCATATCATTCATGGTTAGAACAGAAGAATGAATATCTACCTTCACAGAGATGTTAACAGGTCATTTACTCCATAACAGGGGAGGCCGGGAGGATGGAACACAATTCACTTATAGAAGCATTCATGGTAATATATTTATGATTTTTTCGTTAGGTTTTATAACCGAAACCGAATCGTTAAAAACCGAACTGAGATTTTTAAAACCGAAACTGATGGTTCGGTTGCGGTTTTCAATTTTTAAAACCGAAGACATGCGATTTCGGGTTCAGTTTTGGGGCAAAACCGCCTCGAACCGAACCGTGCTCTCCCCTATGTACAACCATCTTCTACTAGGTCATAGTTCGTTGCGGAGCACATCGTACAAAAATCAATATTGGTTCATAAAAAGGAAACCATATGAACAAAACCAATTGTAGTATGATCCAACAATTCACTAATATGTACTTGTTAGTTACAGAGGCATGCCTGTACTCATCTAATAACAAGCCTAATTGTTTGTAATGCTTTGCATTACTTACATGACCTCTTAACTGAGGGAACCTCTAGTTGTAGAGTTTCTGTTTGTATTGTACTTGTAATAGGCATCAAATCCTAGTTGTGTAACTGTACAAATAGAGTCTAGAATAATGCTTGAAAGAAGTTCCATGGTTCATGCCTCAAGCAAGGAGTTAAAGACTGCCAAATAATCACAGTTGGGATTTGAAGAAATGAAGAATTTGCCTAAGTACCAATTCGAGAAGTATATTTGTCTATTCGAGAAGTCCAGCATTCGAGAAGTCAGAGATTCGATATCTCAAGACACTATTCGATATCTCTGAATACACTGTTCGATATCTCATTCGATATCTCAGGGATTCGATATGTCTACTACTCTATTCGAGAACTCAAGAAGTCAACAAGTCAAGATGGTATTCGAGTTCTCAAAGAGTCAACAAGTCAAAGTTCCATTCGATATCTCAAGGACTCAGAAAGCTATTCGACAACTCGAGGATTCGATAAGTCAAATGTTCTATTCGACAACTCAAGGAATCCTGATGGAAAAGAGCTATTCGAGAAGTGGTTCGATGTGTCTTTATAACAGTATTCGAGAACTCAGAGTTATCGATCAAGTCAATTCTAGTTCTCGAATCACTTACTTAGTCACTTCTCGAATACATTCTTGGAGACAAAATACTGAAGAAATTGTACAAGTCAGAAACCTGCAACAAGCCAATGCACTTTATGGACCACAATCTG
Source organism: Kitagawia praeruptora (assembly GCA_037693485.1). Classification (NCBI taxonomy): domain Eukaryota; kingdom Viridiplantae; phylum Streptophyta; class Magnoliopsida; order Apiales; family Apiaceae; genus Kitagawia; species Kitagawia praeruptora. Next base: position 121,849,362 of record CM075352.1, read on the forward strand.
TAACGTGCTCTGGAAAGCCTACAAGGAAGCTTGGAGAGATATAGAAGAGACAAGGAGCTAAAGAAGTGGATCTAAACAGGCTTTGCAAAGTCAAATCTGTAACCGTTTGGATGCTTACTCAAAAAGGATAGACAGACTAGAAAGTAATTTGTTTAGCTACCTTATTTGTAGTAAGCAGGCTGTATCCATGATCTATAAGGACACAGCCTCACTTCATAACTTAGTAACTTTGTGAGTCAAGTTTTTCATACACTGTAAGCTATATCTCTCTGAGAAAAACGAAGCTGAGAATACTACCATTTGTATTCACAGATTGTAGCAACCTTTATCTAATATACATTAGATTAAAGTGATATTGTGTCTTGTGTTGTTTATTTATCCGCACCTTAATTTCTGCACACACAGGCACTTATCTGCTACACAGACTCAACCCAAGAAAAGTTCAAGAATCCATTCACCCCCCCCCTCTGTATTCTTTTACCGTGTTCAATACTCAACAAGTGGTATCAGAGCAGGCTGTTTATTCAAAAACAGAGAAACGATCATGAGTTCGAATACACCAAAGACTACAGGAACAGTGAAGGTCCCTAAGTTTGATAAAGAAAACTTCAACCTCTGGAAGATAAAGATGATGTTGTTCATCAAAGCCTCTCATCCCTTGTATCCTGAGATTCTCAAGAATGGTCCTTTTGTTCCACAACAAGAGATACCAGAGAAGACTGTTGGAACCATAACAATCCCTAGAGCTTATGAGGCCAAGGATCCATCAAAGTGGACAGAGTCAGAAAGGGAGAAGGTTGCTCTTGACAGCCACCTCATGTTGCTCATCATTGATTCCATGGATATGTCAATGTTTGCAAACATTGCATCATGCACGTCTGCTAAAGAGATGTGGGATCACATTGAGGTGTTATGTGAAGGGACTGATGAGGTTAAAGAAAACAGGAAACAGATACTGGTCACACAGTATGAAGCTTTCATGGCACAGCCCAAGGAAAGCATCACTGAGATGTTTGAAAGGTTTCACAAGCTAGTTACTGAGTTGCAGATGAATGGAAAGGTTTACAGCACCAAGGAGTTAAATATGAAATTTCTGTTGTCTTCACCAAATCATCTGGAGCAAAGAGTCATTTCCCTTAGAGAGAGAGATTTGAACAAAGTCACCTATGATGTACTCTATGGAGTCCTAAAGACTCATGAACTTGAGTTGCTTCAGAAGAGGGCTATCCAAGCCAACCAAGGTAGGATGATAAACACATCATGTGCCTTGATTGTCAACAAATCCATTCTGGACCTAGAAGCATCTACAAGCCAACTAAGGATAGAGGAGGTGGCAGATGATGAAGAAACTGAAGCTGGGGTGAGTGAACCTGTTGAGGAAAAGGAGGAAGAAGAAGAGGAGTTTTACACTCTGGAAGAACTTGATGGGATGGAAAATACTTCATATGCTTTCATGGCCAGAAAATTTCCAAACATCAGATTTAAAAGAAATCAACCCTTCAAACCCAAAACTCAAAACCATTCAGCCAACAAGAACAAGGCACCTGTGAAACCAAACAGAAATAAGTTCAAAACCGGTTATGTGGATAGGTCATCTGTAAGGTGTTATAGATGCAATGACCTAGGGCATTTTGCCAGTGAATGCAAGAAGCCTAAAAAGAAGGATAGAGATTATCTTGAGCTAGAAGCTAAGTATGAGGCTCTTCTGAAAAAGCAGACACATGGTAAGGCCTACATAGCTGAAGGGAAGTGTTGGGATGATTCTGAGAGTGATGAAGAGGAACAAGAATTCTGCAATTATGCCTTGATGGCCAACTCCAAGGATGACTCATCTTCATCTGATTCTCAGGTACCATCTCTCACTACTATAGACATGTCTGTTTCTGAATACAAATCCATGATTGAACAATTATCTGTTGAAATGTTTAATATTCATACTAGTATGACTGCTGCTAATGAGGAGATTGCTAAATTGTCAACTAGAAATGAAGTATTAACCAAAAAGAATGAGGAACTTGAGCTAACTGCTATGCAAGTAGAAAACCTTAAGAAAGAAGTTGAATATTTAGAGAACAAGGTTTTGTGTGCTAGCCAAGTAGAGAAGGCTCTTAGGGATGAATTAGCTGAGAATGAATTCAAACTTAAAACTTTCAAGAAATCATCTGGTTTAGTGCAATCCTACTGTGAGAAAATTGAAGCTAAACCCAAAGCAGCTATTGGACTTGACTATGACTCTCTCAAGCAAAGGAAAGGCTATGCTGTCATTGAAGAGGACACAGCTGTTCATGAGAAAGTGCCTCACATTTTGAGAAAAACTGAAAATCCAATTTTTAAGGAATCAACATTTGAAATTGATGAGGATGCCTTACTCATCAAACAAATGTTGAATGATGAGGATGAGGCACAATCTAGTGAACAGCTAGCATCCTCTAAGGGTGAGAGTGTCAAGTCAAAGACCAAGAAACCAGTAGTTGATAGGCCAAGACCTAAGAAGTTTGTTAAGTTTGTACCAGCTGGGAAGAGTGAATCAGAAAAGGAAGTGACTAAAAAGAAACAGAACAGAAATGGCAAGTTAGGGATTAACAAGGATAACAACTATGCTTATATGCCTAATGCCCCTAGAAAAACTTGTCAGAACTGTCTCAGTACCAATCATCTAACTCATGCATGCAAGAAACCTGTTGGTAGTGTGTCTAAACCTTTCTATGATTGTTCTGTGCCTCTAAGACATAGAGATGCACCCTTCTGTGATAAATTTGACTGTATGCCATGCAATATGAATGTTATGACTAGTTGTTTTAATTTAAGAAGACAGTTCATTGATGGTTGTATCAGTCACAATTCTCACACACACTATACAAGGTCAAAGTCTTCAAGTCCTCCTAAAGCTAGGAAGGTACCTCTGTCACCTAAGTCTGAAACCTCAGGTTCTAAGACTTCCAACAGTGACAAGAAGACTGACACTAAGAAAGTTAACAAGCATGTTGTTTATGATAAAACTGTCTCTAAGTCACATGGACCCAAACTTGTTTGGGTACCAAAGGAAAAGTAATACCTTTGTGTTTGCAGGGCAAAGAAAGTGAGAAGAAGGTCATGTGGATTTTGGACAGTGGATGCTCAAATCATATGACTGGTGATATGGCCCTGCTATCACAGTATGAGGAAAAGGCTGGCCCAATGGTTGCTTTTGGAGATGACAGCATGGGTAACACATTGGCATATGGCAAGCTGAAAGTTGGAAATGTCATCATTGAAGATGTAGCACTAGTCAAGGGGCTCAAGCATAATCTGTTAAGTGTTGGTCAGTTTACTGATAGAGGATTCAAAGTGAATTTTGACAAAGATGAATGTTTGATCACCCACAAGAAGACTGGTGATTTTGCTCTATCTGGAGTAAGGAAGGGAAGCCTGTTTGTAGCCAATATGGACTCTGCAAACAAGGACAAAATTTGTTGCTTTTACTCAAAAGCATCAAATGAAGATTGTTGGCTGTGGCACAAGAAACTATCACACCTGAACTTTAAGGCCATTAACTCTCTAGTCAAAAGAGAGTTAGTGAGAGGCATGCCCACACTTGAATTCTGCCAAGAAGGAGTGTGTGAGGCTTGTCAAAAAGGAAAAATGAAGAGATCAAGCCACAAGTCAAAGACAGTGACATCTGTAACCAAGCCACTACAACTTATCCATATGGATTTGTTTGGGCCTGTCAACATAATGTCACTTGGAAGAAAGAAGTATGCCCTGGTAATGGTTGATGATTTTTCAAGGTATACATGGGTAGAATTTCTGGCATCAAAAGATGAGGCTCCACAAGTAATCATTGAGCATATAAAGAAAGTTGACAAGGAAGCAAAGGCAAACGATGCAAGTGTGATTGCATTGAGAAGTGATAATGGAACAGAGTTCAGAAATGCCACACTTGAAGCATTCTGCAAAGAGAATGGTATTTCTCAACAATTCTCAGCTCCAAGGACTCCACAACAAAATGGAGTTGTTGAGAGAAAGAATAGAACTCTGATTGAGGCTGCTAGAACAATGTTACTTGATGCAAAAATGCCTACATGTTTTTGGGCTGAGGCTGTGAGCACTGCATGCTATATTCAGAACAGAACCCTCATCAACAAAAACACTGGAAAGACTCCTTACAACTTGATGACTGGAAAGAAGCCTACACTAAAGTATATTCATACTTTTGGAAGCAAATGCTTTGTACTTAAGGACAATTCTGAATATGTTGGGAAGTTTGATGCAAAAGCATTTGAAGGAATTTTTCTTGGCTATTCTATGGAAAGAATTGCATACAAGGTTTATGTCATCAGTCAAAAGAAAGTTATGGAAAGCACAGATGTAACATTTGATGACAGCAAGCTACCTGGACTAGAAGAAGCCAATGATGAAGACAAAGATCCATTGAAGTTTGATAATCTAGATGATTCTGATGAAGAGACTGAAACTGGAGTTGAAACTCAAGTTCAACAAACTCAAGTGAATGATGATACAAGAGAAGAATTTGTCCCAATCAATAGTGGAGAAACAAGCATCCAAGACACACCTGTGAGTAATGGCAACTTCACATGGGGAGGAAATGAGGATGATCATGATGAGGATGATGAAGCAACATCAAGAATGAGAAATCAGGCTGAACATTCAAGGAAATGGGATAGATCACACACTGCAGAGCAAATCATTGGAGATCCTAATGCAGGAGTAAGGACTAGGAGAGCAACTCAAAATGAGTGCCTCTATGGATGTTTTCTATCACAAGTTGAGCCTAAGAAACTTGATGATGCATTGTTGGATCCAGATTGGATTATTGCTATGCAAGAGGAGCTGAACCAATTTGAAAGGAACAAAGTATGGGAACTAGTGCCTGCACCAAAGAATAGAACCATTGTTGGAACAAAATGGGTTCTGAAGAATAAGATGGATGAAGATGGTGTAATAATAAGGAACAAAGCAAGGTTGGTTGCAAAAGGATACTCTCAACAGGAAGGCATTGATTATGATGAGACATTTGCCCCTGTTGCTAGATTGGAAGCCATTAGAATATTCTTGGCATTTGCTGCTCATTCAAACTTTAAAGTTTATCAAATGGATGTCAAGAGTGCATTTCTAAATGGAGAGTTGGAAGAAGAGGTTTATGTGCAACAACCACCTGGCTTTGAGGATCCACATTTCCCAGAATTTGTCTACAGATTGCTTAAGGCACTGTATGGACTTAAGCAAGCTCCAAGAGCATGGTATGACACTCTATCACAATTTCTTCTTGAAAATCAATTCACTCGAGGCACATTGGACAAGACACTGTTTTACAAGAAGCATGGTGATGATATGATTCTAGTTCAAATCTATGTGGATGATATCATTTTTGGTTCTACAAATGAGAAACTGTGTGAGAAATTCTCTAAACTCATGCAGAGCAGATATGAGATGAGTATGATGGGAGAGTTGACATTCTTTCTAGGGTTGCAAGTCAGTCAAAGGAAGGATGGTATCTTTATCAGTCAAACCAAGTACATCAAGGATTTATTGAAAAAGTTTGACTTGGAAGATTGTTCACCTGCCAAGACACCCATGGCCACTGCCACTAAGTTGGATGAAGATGCTAAAGGCAAGAGAGTAGATATCTCAGTCTACAGAGGCATGGTTGGTTCTCTACTCTACCTCACTGCAAGTAGGCCAGACATCATGTTTGCTACATGCTTGTGTGCAAGGTTTCAATCAAATCCAAAGGAATCACATTTGATTGCAATAAAAAGGATCTTTAGATATCTGAAGGGCACTCCTAACTTGGGATTATGGTACCCTAAGGACACAGGGTTCAATCTGGTTGGCTACTCTGATGCTGATTATGCTGGATGCAGAGTGGATAGGAAAAGCACCTCAGGAAGCTGCCAGTTTCTTGGACAAAGGTTAGTTTCTTGGTATAGCAAGAAGCAACAATCTGTGTCAACTTCTACAGCTGAGGCTGAATATATAGCTGCTGGAAGTTGCTGTGCTCAAGTGCTTTGGATTAGAAATCAACTTAGAGATTATGGACTTGTGTTGGAAAGAATTCCAATCATGTGTGACAACACAAGTGCAATCTCTATAGTTGCCAATCCTGTCAATCATTCTAGAACAAAGCACATTGACATCAGATATCATTTCATAAGAGAACATGCAACTAATGGAACCATTGAGTTGCATTATGTCTCTACAGATAAACAACTAGCTGATATATTCACTAAGCCATTAGATGAAGCCACCTTCACAAGGTTGGTAAGTGAAATTGGAATGCTGAATTCTTCAGATTCTGGCTAAGTGAATACATCAATCTAGATTGTTGCAGCAGTAAACACTTACTTTATCTAAATTCTCAATATTTTTGGAGTAAGTGTTGGCTGAAATATGATTTATAAATATTTCAAATCTGTTGCATATGTTGAAAATCATATTTTTATTAACTTAAAATTTCTATGAAATTTTGAGAAAATCACTATTTAATTTGCTAGGATATTTTTCAATGAATATGTCTGGTAAATTTTTAAAAGATAGTGAAAATCAAATTTTTATGAGTGATGGGTATAGTTCGATAAGTCAGACTTCTCGAATGATTCACTATTCGACATCTCTAATAAGTCTCATTAGAGTACTCTTGAGTTCTCGAATAGAGTCTTTCTGAGATATCGAATAGAGGAATTCTTGACTTCTCGAATATAGCAACTGAGTTCTCGAATGATTGAGTTCTCGAACACTATATTTGAGTTCTCGAATCATTTGAAAAGGCTGAATTCTCGCTGAATTTTAACCGATTTTGGATTTTTATCTAAAAATTTAATTCACTCATAAAAACACATTTTATTTAATTTAGAATTATTTCTAAGTTAGATAACTGCCAGCTGTGAGTTTCTATCTGCTTGAGTTATCGATTAAGCCATTCTTGACTTCTCGAATAGTTGTTTTCTACTTCTCGAATGCCTGACTTGTCGATACAAAACAGTTTGCTAATCGACAATTCAAGTACTTCATACTTATACAATCTCACATCTATTCGATTCATTTCATTCGATTTCTCAAGCATCTACACTCTCTAAACCCCTGAAACCCTAACTGCGAAAAGCCAAATTTCTTCTTCAACCTTCAATTTCTTTTCTCTCTTTTATACAAATGGCAACAGTAAAGTTCAACACCAACTTCATCGCTCTAACTAGTGATGTTGAAGCACCCAATGCAAACTTTAAGTGCTTTGTGAAATGGATGGCTGAATCATACATCAAAGAAGCACTCTCTGCCAATCCAACTCTATATCTCGATATTCTGGAACAATTCTGGAATACTGCTATTGTGGAGGTTGTAGCCCTGGAAAATGCAATCACATCCTATGTCATCTACTGCAAGGTTCAAGATAAGGATATCACTATCACTACTGCAGACATGAACCAAGCACTAGGACTACAACAGGAATCATTTGATAGAATGGCCACTACTGCAGAGTTGGAGGAATTCTTCGAATTCATAAACTACTCAGATGGGATTAACCTTGGAAAGCTAAACAGAAAGAATCTGAGAAAGGAGTGGAGCTATGTGTTTGCAACTCTTCTTCAAGTCTTCACTGCCAGGAAATCAAGCTTTGATCAAATCAGTGCACCTGTGCAGCAAATTGGATATGCTTTGGCCTATGGAAAGAAGATAGATGTTGGCCAAATCATACTTCAAGAATTATATGGGAGACTTGGTAAGAACACAACCAAGAGAGGTACTGATATTTTCTTCCCTCGCTTTATTCAATCTGTACTTAATTATAAAAATGCTTCATTGATTGAATTGCCTGGGATTGATAAAAATAAAATAGGCTATCCTAAGTCCATGACCAAACTCATTTTTGGTAACTTGGAAACTAGGAATGATGTGGATGTAAGACTGAACATAACTCCCCATATGGAGAGTTTGTTTAAGACTTACCCCCACAACATGCCAACATTTGATGCAAAATCTAAGTTAGCACAGCCCAAGCAAGTAGAACAAAATGCTAACCCAGGGCCTGCTAACCAACCCTCTCAACCAAACACTCTACCTCTTACTGAGCCAACTGCATCATCCTCTCAAAAGGGTGATGTTAGTAAAAAGAAGAGAAAGGAAGTAATGTCTGCACCTTTAAATATCTTGTCTGAAGCAGCATTAGCTGTTGAATTAGGTCTAGGGAGTGAGGAACCTGAGTCACCCTTACACAGAACAAAGAAGAAGAAAACTAAGACCACCTCCTCAGTCACACAAATGGCTGAAGTTGTAAAATCAGGGGCACACAGCTCACTAGGTGTATCCTCTCAACAGGGTGCACCTATAGAATCAAGCATCCTCCCCAATGCACCTTCTTGTATAGAGTCAGCACATGGGAGTGATAAGGCTGGCACAACACTGAGTGGAGAGCACATCACTTTTGAAACTCCCTCTATCTCTCAGGGGGAGTTGCCAAAATCTACTCTAAAACACACTTCTCTTCCAGAATCTATCTCTGAAATTTCTTTGGAACCTGCAACTCAGGCAACTGAGATGCAAGGTATTGATCATCAAGAATTCTTTTCTCTTGATGAGCCAATAATTTCAAGTGACTTAGTGCATGACACTTTGTTCACCACTCAGAACCCACATTTAGATGGTGAGGGAATGCATGCTGAGGCATATCCTAATGACACCATCACAAACACAGAGGTTTCCCTAGTTTTTACTAGAGACTCTGTGCCTGTGTCAACTGCTGGTGTAATTCATCCAACTTCTGTGGTGACACCAGTAGTAGAGTCAATCCATCCGGTTACAGAAGTTGCATCTGTAACTGAGGAGACTAGCTTGCCTAGCTCTAGCTCTGACTTCATGTCAACATGGCTGAAGCCTGTGCAACATGACAGTGCTTCAGGATCAGGGTCTGTTCCACAACAATTGACGGTTGAAGCACTTCAAAGCTTAATTGTGGATCAGATTCCTGAGTTCACAAAGATTGCTCAGCACCTTCTCACTGCAGACATGCCAAATCCAGACTATGAGGCTATTCTGTTATGCCATAGGGATGATGTGGAAGTGCAGAAGTCAAAGATCATTGATGATGCTGAGAGAGATGGCAACATAGATGCCTGGTTGCAAGGAAAATATGATATTACTCTCGATGAAGCACTTCAGTATCTCAGGGAGGAATACATCACTTCACTGGGCTCCAATGCAAAATCCATGTCACCTGGTGAAGTGTATGAAGCTGTAAATGACTCCTACAAGGGTTTCCTCAAGGCTGCACACTACCTTGGCAAGGGAGTCAAAACTGAAGTCAACAGGGTGTGTGATAAGACAGCCACTTCAGTAGCAGAAGACAAGAGGGCCTTTGATGCTAAATTTCCTCAACTGGACAGTGTGTTCAAGGACATCAAACACTGCAACTCTACCTGCACTCAGATGGACAATGGGCTGGCTGTGCTAAAAGATGCTGTCACAGGTCTGGGGCATAAATTTCAGAATCTATCTGACCAGACTACAGATGCCAATGCCATGCTGAGGATAATGTTCAAGAATCTCTATGGAGATAGGCTAGTGACTGATGTTCCTGTGCATGAATTGTCTAAATATGAAGTGAAGAGACTGCAGGATCAATCTTTATCTGGTTTTAAGGCCAATGAGCTATTCACTAAGGTCAACTCTCTTGAGCAGGAGGTAGCCACTCTCACCAAGACCAATGCTCATCTCACAGACAAGGTTGCATTGCTAAATGATCAGTTGGACACTCAAGCATCCACCACAGCTGATGTCCTTCTGCATCAACAAACCATGTTAGCTGCAATGATGAAGCATATGGGTCTCTCTCTACCTGATGAATCTTCAATCCCAAAGGACATTTCTACAGCCTCTGTGCCTGACAACAAGCCTAAGGGGGAGAAGAAGGCTAGGAACTCAAATTCAAAGGGGGAGACAAAGGGAGAGAAAGGCATAGTAATCAAAGAGGGTGGTCAACAAAGGGCTTCTAAGTCTCTAGCAAATGTGCCTGGCAAGGGAAAAGCCAAAGTAGATGAGCCTCCATCTATCTTGCCAGTTGTCACCTTACCAACTGTGCACATCACTACTCCTGGAGGACAAAAGCAATCCATAACTACCACAGTGGTTGCAGGGAGTATGCCATCTGACAAACCTCAAATCTCTATATCTGAGAGTGCCAAGCCTGTAGAAGTCAAAGTTGTTACTGAGGCCAAGCTACAAGAAGTTGCTAACTCCAATGTTTATCATGATAAAGCCTTCTTGGAGTTTCTAAAAGCCATAAGGGAACAGGTTGGTGACACTCAGTTTTATCTGAGGGAGGTGAAGAAGCAGATAGACTACATCACTGTCATCCCCAAGAAAGTCAACAATATATGGGTCAAGGAGATAGTGATGGTTTCCAAACTAAAGATATGGCATCTAACATACCAGACTCTACAAGACCTAAAGCACTCAGAGATAGATGCCATACTTGAGCTCATTGAGAAAAAGAATGAGAACAGTAAGAGTCTGTTTGATGATTTGAGGAATGGTCAACCTACAAGGCTACCAGAAGTGATCAAGAAGCCATGGACAATTATTTATCAGTCTGGTACCAGAATTGAAGATATCAAGCAATTGGTCATTCCTCATGATCTCACCTCCAGAAATCACAGACTGATCATTGCTATCATTGATCAATTACAGAAGAAGGTTGGAGCCAGAAATGCTGAAGAAATTGAGGCACTGCATATCCTCAGAACCTATATTGCAACTGGTGAAATTCCAGAGATGGCTCAACCTAGGAGAAATAAGGATGATGATTCTGAAGACAAAGGTGATGGGAGGAGAAGACATCACAGGAGAGATAAGGGTGATGAAGATAAGAAGAAAAAGGGGGACAAGGATGGAAAGGATGATGATGACCAGGGTAAAACATATGTGAGAAAGAGTGGAAGACAGCAAGCCTTAGGCAATGCTAGCAGTAATCTCACCACAACACAAGACTCTAAGTCTAGGGTGAATACTGTTAGTAGTGACCTAGCAAAATCTACATCTATGGCTTCTGCAACTGTCTTACCATCTCAAGAAAAGAAGAAGATTCAAGTCAAGAAACCATGTGTATGTTTCAGAAAGCAATCTGCTAATGGAATACTACTATGGTCTACCAACCAAGGTCAAAGATTTCTGCCAAGCAACCATGTCAAAAGGATAAAGTTCAAACATACTGCAAGGAGAGTGAAGCTATCCAAATCTAGAGCCCTAACAATCATTCCAGGATTAAAGCTCCAGCCACTTGATGAAGACTTTGATGAAAAGCAACTGCTATTTCTAAGAGCTCAAAAGATATGCTATGCTGCAATTGTGGATGATCACCTTGTAATCAAGTACACTGATGGGAAAGAAATGAAATTCAAACAAGGGGGTTGTCAACATTGGGGTAAATTGTATGAGATAGAAAGAATCATTGCATTGCTGGATTCTAAGGACAAGGTGGAGAAAGTATGGAAGCTGGAATTGATTGACTTTGTGAGAATGAAGAAAGACTATGCTGAGAAGATAAGGAAGGGCTGCTATGAGAAATGGTTAGAAAGGGAAAAAGAAATTGATAGACTGGAGATTGAAGCAGAAAAGCTAAGGGCAAAGGGAATGTGTAGAGTTCAGTTTGATCCCTATGTGGTGAAGTATAGGAGGAGAAATGGAGATAATGTCAATATAAGAATGAACCTACTCAGTCACTATCCTGCCAACATTCTGAAGCCAGTGCTTGAAGATTTCAAAAACTCTATTATGATTGAAGAATTGGATGCTATGACAGAAATCATGAGAGCAGTAGATGAGATTGCAAGAAAGGAGAAAGAAAGGAAACAGAAAGCATATGATGATCTACAAGCCAAAGCAATGGAGATGCAATCAAAAGAAAATGGCTAGTACCTCATCATACTGTAAGAGTATTTATCTTGTAATTTCATTTATGTGTTCAATCAAAATACATACCTGTACTTTTAAAGTTTTATCTTTATGTATGTTAGGCTTGTTATCAGACATGAAATTGTGACTAAGGGTCTCACTCACAATTTGGGGGAGATTGTTAGTTACAGAGGCATGCCTGTACTCATCTAATAACAAGCCTAATTGTTTGTAATGCTTTGCATTACTTACATGACCTCTTAACTGAGGGAACCTCTAGTTGTAGAGTTTCTGTTTGTATTGTACTTGTAATAGGCATCAAATCCTAGTTGTGTAACTGTACAAATAGAGTCTAGAATAATGCTTGAAAGAAGTTCCATGGTTCATGCCTCAAGCAAGGAGTTAAAGACTGCCAAATAATCACAGTTGGGATTTGAAGAAATGAAGAATTTGCCTAAGTACCAATTCGAGAAGTATATTTGTCTATTCGAGAAGTCCAGCATTCGAGAAGTCAGAGATTCGATATCTCAAGACACTATTCGATATCTCTGAATACACTGTTCGATATCTCATTCGATATCTCAGGGATTCGATATGTCTACTACTCTATTCGAGAACTCAAGAAGTCAACAAGTCAAGATGGTATTCGAGTTCTCAAAGAGTCAACAAGTCAAAGTTCCATTCGATATCTCAAGGACTCAGAAAGCTATTCGACAACTCGAGGATTCGATAAGTCAAATGTTCTATTCGACAACTCAAGGAATCCTGATGGAAAAGAGCTATTCGAGAAGTGGTTCGATGTGTCTTTATAACAGTATTCGAGAACTCAGAGTTATCGATCAAGTCAATTCTAGTTCTCGAATCACTTACTTAGTCACTTCTCGAATACATTCTTGGAGACAAAATACTGAAGAAATTGTACAAGTCAGAAACCTGCAACAAGCCAATGCACTTTATGGACCACAATCTGTAACGTGCTCTGGAAAGCCTACAAGGAAGCTTGGAGAGATATAGAAGAGACAAGGAGCTAAAGAAGTGGATCTAAACAGGCTTTGCAAAGTCAAATCTGTAACCGTTTGGATGCTTACTCAAAAAGGATAGACAGACTAGAAAGTAATTTGTTTAGCTACCTTATTTGTAGTAAGCAGGCTGTATCCATGATCTATAAGGACACAGCCTCACTTCATAACTTAGTAACTTTGTGAGTCAAGTTTTTCATACACTGTAAGCTATATCTCTCTGAGAAAAACGAAGCTGAGAATACTACCATTTGTATTCACAGATTGTAGCAACCTTTATCTAATATACATTAGATTAAAGTGATATTGTGTCTTGTGTTGTTTATTTATCCGCACCTTAATTTCTGCACACACAGGCACTTATCTGCTACACAGACTCAACCCAAGAAAAGTTCAAGAATCCATTCACCCCCCCCCCTCTGTATTCTTTTACCGTGTTCAATACTCAACAGTACTCCGCAACATGTACGAATGCATATTCTATAGTGGAACGACTATGTAAGGATGAAACTATATTAGCTGAAAAATAAAAACGCTGCTACTTAGAAGTGGTTAAATAGGAAATTTTTAGCCTTGGATTAACTCATGTTGTCCTAGGATTTGACTATTTTATCTAATTACTTGTAAATGAAAATTCACAAACAATGACTGAAAATCATGGGAAAGTCGATTTTCACTTTTTATGAACGTTGTACACAATCTCACATACTGACATGCATGTAACAATTTAAACACAAAAATGTTTTAGTATTTATCTTGCACACATCTTTAGTATCAAAGTTACTCATTTCACAACTAAAAAAGACCTCAATCTTGAATGATTTCTAATGGTAACCATTTAACTACATAACTCAAGTACAATTTATGTACACATACTAAGTCGCCTGTTATACGATCCATGTACCATCAGAAACAAGACAAAATTTAGAATTTTAAAATTTATGCTAGAAAATAACCCCTGCCTCGCACGGGTTTTTTCATGCTAGTTAGAATACGTCCATTGACACACACAAGAAATATCCTCGTTTTTTGAGCTTTTGCTGGAAAGAGAAAAAAGTTCTATAATATTTTATGTTTTTAAATGATAATGTCCTTAACTCTTTATAATATTAAAAAAATTTGATCCCTTTTAGTAATAAGTAGTTATCGTTTGATATACAAACTAGCATAAAAACCGGTGCGAGGCACGGGTCGCTATCTTAAATTGTATTTTTAAATAAATTGTGCATGATGAATATTTTTTAAAGTATGTGATTGATTTTAATGGAATTTTGCTTGTTAATGACATATGTGACTATTGTGTACTTATTTATGTATGTTCAAGTTTATCTGAAAAATGATCTGAGTAATATTGATAGTAGTCATGTCAGTTTTCTTTTTTATGAGTCATAGAATAGAATTTTAGTGTTTTATATATAGGCATCGTTTAATTAAGATGATTTTTCAGAACACTTACAATACTAAATGGTTCTTCCACTTCTTCGAAAATGATACATCCATTTAGTTGGATCTCCAATAATATTCAAGATATAAACTAAATAGCTTTAAAGATATTGCATTCTGAGAGTGTAGGTTTTACTCTTGATTTTAATCAAAAACCTCGTAAATCTTCTAATACTCTACTCAGGCCTTGCTCTTTCACTTCTTAAAACTATATTTCTAACTCTTTCATCTCTTTTCTTCTAATTTTTTCATTTTAAGCATCATTTGCCCTTTACTCTTCCTCTGTCCGTTAGACTTTTAAAACACCAGATAATTCTAATTGATTGAGTGAATATATCTTGTGTAACTACAGGCTTATCACACTTTAGAATATTTTTTTGTACTTCTATCATCATAAGTTGAAGTTGCTCATATGCTTTATGTTCGTGGTTTGACAATGAAATATTCATCCTTTCTTTTTTCAAATACAACTTCATCCAAATAAGATAGACCAAAGACTTGAATGAATTTGTTGTTTCTCTTAGCGAATTATAAGCCTCTAGCTTTACAGATTTTCTAAACTTTATTATAATTTTTTAATTGATATTTTAATTATTTAAAAAAATTCTAAAAATTTACCTTTTAATCAATTGTGTCTTGGTAAATAAATATTTGATAAATCAATAAATTCGTCAAATAAATAATTTGTATAGTGTATAATATTAACATCGATAGAGAATAATATTAATAAATGATATAACATAATATACTATAATTCGAATCAATAAATGTAAAAATAAAATATAGCCAAAAATTATTAATATGTTACAATATTTAAAAATATCAAAGTTTGTTTCACTCAAGTAACATGCACACACATCTATAAGGTGTATGATTTAAAACACATGTGACTGAGTGGTCCAGTGATAGAAAGATGTGTGAATTAAATTGGTGACCCTACAAATATTATGTTGATTATTATTATTATTATTATTATTATTATTATTATTATTATTATTATATTATTATTATTATTATTATTATTATTATTATTATTATTTTAAGATGTATAAACAAACTATATATTATGTTGGGTATTTTACACTAAACACAATAATGAGGCAGTGATATGTATAAAACAAGAACAGGCATAAAACCAATTAACAGAAACAAATCACGAAGGCAACACAAAAATATAATTAGAGACTGTAATTAACAAGAAAAGTAAGAACAAACTTATCTCCCATAGAAGCTATTAGCAATACTGATCAGACAGAGAAGAACAGCTGAGTCACCAAGCCCTTCGAGAAGACTTGGCTGTTCTTGAAGAGATTATTGCCCCACTTACGCTGTGTTGGGTTGCTGCAATAACACTTCCAGGATAAAACAGCTCCGATCAATGTGTTCACAGATACACCAGAGATCAACGACGACCATCACCTCAGTTCGCCTAAGAATTATGTAAATAATCTGTTTGTGACGAGAGAGAACAGAGAAGAAGAACGAACAAGGGTTTTCCTTAACGTTATATCTTCGATATATATAATACCGAAAAATAAAACGTAAGAGATATGCCTTAAAAGGAAAGTAAATATTCTGATTTAATTTCATTAACTGCATCAGTATTTATTTTTCAGTTACAACTGCGTCAGGATCTGGCCATCAGTAGCGTCAGGATTTGATGTCCGTCAGGATCAGGATTCAGTGCTCGTCAGGAACTGATATCCATCAGGATTTAGTCCATCAGTATCTGATGTCTGACTAAGTCCATCAGGATTTGTTCCAAGTACTGATCCAGTCCAGGATTTTATCCAATACTGATCCATTCATTTCCAGTACTGCTATAACAAATAAATCTGAAACCTGTTAAAATAAATCAATATTCCAGGTAATAAAATTCCTCGCCCAGGTCGCCTCGCGTACGCGAGACGCCGAGACATTCGCCCAAATCGCCCTTCGACCCGACCCGAGTCGTGACGTGGCGTGGCGAGGCGGGCGGCGGCGGCGCGCGTGTGTGTGTGTGTGCGCGAGGCTCACACTACAACCATGCACACCCACATGCCTTAGTAGTTATACTCTACACTTGCACATGGAGCTATATAAAGCCACCAACCTCTCATTACCAATTCTATGTGGGACTCAAGTTATTTTAACTAACTAACCCACATAACCCGTTTCAAGCAAGCAACTTCAACTCAATTTATTTATGAATTCCACTAAGAGAATGTCTTAGATCCGAACATGAAAGTTTAAGTCCTCATAACAAGGAACAACCTTCACTTGTTAGTTTCCTGAAATGACATCAAGAACATATTATAAATATGTCTCAAACTTTCCATTTTCTAACAATCCCCCACGAATCCATACAGAAATGCAAATACATATCTATCCTCATCATGACTTGTTTTTCAGAGTAGGTACCCTTCCGAGTTTGAACCCTCCTAAGTCCTCTACTTCGATGGCTACAGGATTCAGATGGAATATTTCACCTTGAATCTTTATCCGTTTGGTGTAATCGCACTCCATAGACGACGACAAGTCAAAGGTTATGGTGCTAATCTACGGCTTTGAGACGTTAATGGTCATGTCTCGATCCTGTTCGTCGAATGTTTCAAGGAATAACCCTTTCCTCTAATTGTGACCACACAATTACATTCGCTTAGCTGGGCATCTCCAGAGATGTACTGCTAGCATCTCGTCATATGACTTGACCCCATTCAGAGTTCAAATAACTCTTGCTATTCTGGCAGGGACAGTACCTTTTAGGTTTACAGGGGTTAGACTCCAGATACGTAAGTATCAATCTATATAATTTAAGGTACAACCAATTCACCCTTACAACTTGTTATTACCACATTGAATACACTTTCGAGGGATCTCCTCTCATGTGTATTGGGTTCCCGCTGTAGATGAATCATTATGGGCTATCAGTCCCATCCCCAACCTAGACTTAAGGACTACAGCATGCTCAAGCCCCTTAGTCAAATGATCAGCTAGGTTTTCTTGAGTTCCAACAAACTCAACAACAATAATCCTTTCAGACATTAGACCCCTTATAGACTTCAGTCTAACTTGGATATGTCTCTTTGTTTTCACATTATACTTCTTGCTGTTTATCTTGTCGATAGTTGTATGGCTATCACAATGAACAGCAAAAGCAGGAAGTGGACGACTTACTACAGGTAACATTGACATGAGTCCATGTAACCATTCAGCCTCAGTCCTCGTGGCATCTAATGCACACAACTCAGCCTCAAAGGTAGACCGAGTTATAATAGTCTGTCTAGAAGACTTTCAAGACACTGCTCCACCCGCTAGGGTAAACAGATATCCAGTCACTCCATTGGAACCAGACTTCTTAGCTATCCAACTTGTATCACTATATCCCTCTAGCACTCCAGGAAACCTCCTGTAATGCAAACCAAGATATATGGTGCCTTTTAGATATCTAAGTACTCTATCAAGAGCATCCCAATGAGTCTTGTTTGGATAGCTTGTATATCTTGCTAACTTAGACACTGAATACGAAATATCCGGCCTAGTTCCATTAGCAAGATACTGCAAACTCCCAATAATCTGAGAATACCTTAACTGAGACACAGGTACTCCTGAACTATTCTTGACAAGGGCAATTTTAGGATCATACGGAGTACTTGCGATTCTACAATTTGAATAACCATACTTCTCAAGCATAGATTTCTCTATATAATGAGATTGTGACAAGGTTATTCCATCAGTTGACTGAGTCAACTTAATACCAAGAATCACACTAGCCTCTCCCATATCCTTCATTTCAAAATGGCTTTTCAAGAAATTTTTTTTCTCGTTAATAATCTCAATATTGGTTCCAAACAATAAAATGTCATCCACATATAGGCACACAATAATACATTCATTTCCTTTAACCATGTAATAGACACACTTGTCACTTTCATTAACTACAAACTCTGATTCTAAAATAGTTTCATCAAACTTTTTATGCCAGTCCCTTGGAGCTTGTTTTAAGCCATATATAGACTTGATTAACTTACATACTTTCCACTCATTACCAGACGCACCAAATCCCTCAGGCTGATCCATATAAATCTCTTCTTCAAGTTCACCATGAAGAAAAGCTGTCTTTACATCCATTTGATGGATGATAAGACCATGTACAGAAGCCAATGCTATAAGCATTCGGATTGTTGTCATTCTAGCAACTGGAGAGTATGTATCAAAGTAATCAATGCCTTCTTTTTGCTTAAAGCCCTTAGCTACCAGCCTAGCCTTATACTTATCTATTGAGCCATCAGGATTCATCTTCCTTTTGAAGACCCATTTACATCCTATAGTAGAACACCCAGGAGGTAGATCAACCAACTCCCATGTTCCGTTAGAAACAATAGAGTCAATTTCACTTTTTACAGCACCTTTCCAGTACCTAGACTCTGAAGAATCCATGGCCTGTCGAAAAGTTAAAGGTTCATCCTCGATATTGTAAGTGATAAAATCACTTCCAAAATCCTTGACTACCTTAGCACGCTTACTCCTTCTAGGTTCCTCTACTTTATCAGGAGTAGAGCTACTACCAGGATCTGCCCCTACATTTGTCATCCTTTCCACATGATCAGGAATAGAACTTGATGTGTGAGTGGAATCATCATCAGGAATATCCTGAGGTATACCAGTCTTCATAGGGAACACATCCTCAAAGAATGTTGCATCACGAAATTCAACTATGGAATTAGCCACTATGCCATCTATGTCAGATTTTAACACTAAAAATCTCATAGCTGTAGTGGTTTCCCTATAGCCCAGAAAGATGCAATCAACAGTTTACGGCCCTAGTTTCTTTCTCTTGTGTTCAGGGACAAGTACCTTTGCAAGGCACCCCCACACACGAAGATATTTTAAACTAGTCCTTTTCTCTGTCCATAATTCATAAGGTGTCTTGTCCATGTGTTTCAGAGGTACTCTATTCAGAATATGGCAAGCCGTATTCAGAGCTTCTCCCCACATGTACTTAGGCAACCCAGAATTTATCAACATACTATTGATCATATCCTTAAAGGTTCTGTTCTTTCGTTCTGCCACCCCATTAGACTCAGGTGTGTATGGTGGAGTTACCTCATGAACTATACCATTGCTCTTGCAAAATTCATTAAACGAGTTACTCTTATACTCACCACCTCTATCTGATCTCAAACGTTTAAGTACTTTACCAGTTTGTGTTTCAGATTCAGTTTTGAACATAATGAATTTTTCTAGTGCTTCATCTTTATGTTTAAGCAAATAAACATAACAATATCTACTACAATCATCTATAAAGGTAATGAAATATCTATTATGTTCCTTGGTCAAAACACCACCAAATTCACATATGTCAGTGTGCACTAAATCTAACACATTCGAATCCCTAACCACATTATGAAAGGGTTTCCTAGTTTGTTTAGCTGTCACACATACTTGACATTTAGATTTCTTATCAATGGCATGTTTTGGAATCAACTCTAAGTTCATCATATTCTTTAGAGCACCAAAATTCAAGTGACCAAGACGTGCGTGCCACAAATCAGACGATTCAACACAATTAACAGAAGGAGCAACATTATTATTAACAAAACTGCCCAAAACAGGCTCAACATTTATTAAAAATAATCCATCCGACAAGTAACCTTTGCCAAAAAATACATCAGTATTTGTAATAACTACTTTATTACATTTCAAAGAAACTTCAAAACCATTATTAACTAAACAACTTCCACTTATTATATTTCTACGAATATCAGGAACATGATGCACTCTAGTGAGGGATAGAACACGCCCAGAAGCGAACTTCAGGTCCACGTTTCCTATTCCAAGTACTTGAGCTACACTCGCATTCCCCATCGTCACAGTCATTCCATGAGTCTGTTGATAAGATACAAATAGAGTAATATCAGTACAAATATGTACATTAGCTCCATTATCAACCAACCATTCATGAGACGAATAGGTGGAAAGAAGTACAAGGTTGTAGGTCACATACCCGTTGTCAGTTTCAGAAGCAATAGCCTCACTTACAACCATGTTAACCGTAAGCCCACCAGTGGTACCAAGCACAGTGTTAGCTTGTGCTCCCACAACAGGTTTGTTAGTTTTCTTTTCAGGACAGTCCTTGCTCCAATGACCAACCTGTCCACAAGACCAACATGGTTTGTTTGCCTTTGGTTTCTTAGCCTTGTTCTTGTCCTTGGACTTATTGTTTTCCTTCTTAGTGACAGACTTTCTTTTCTGTCCTACAGTCACTACATTCACCTTCGAACTCCCAGCATATTCAGTAGGCATTACATGTCCTTGCTTGGACTTGTGTTGCTCATGCACAGAGATGTCCAACATCAGGTTTGTCCAAGTGATCTCTCCTTTCTGTCTTTTCAGGGAGAGTGCAAACTCTTCCCAAGACTTAGGGAGCTTTTCAATCACAGACATAACCTGAAACTTTTCAGGAAGGTCCATACCAGACTCCTTCAAAGCATGAACTAACATCTCAAACTCATGCACCTGCTCAGTCATGGATTTAGTATCCACCAGTTTAAAATCAAGGAACCTAGCCACAGAATACTTTTCCAACCCTTGCGAGTCAGTATTATGTGTCTGGTCAAGCTTCTCCCATAGGAGCTTAGCAGTGAAAAAGTCAGATGAATAAACATCGAACAGAGTGTTCGCCAAAGCTACCAGAATTGCAGCCCTAGCCAGCCCATCCTTTTCCTCCCACATGGTATAAGCCTTAACAATTTTAGCTTTCTCCTTAACCACAATTGGTTTCTCATATTGCACCACTGGCCATAGACCCTTTACCATTAACTATAGTTTCATCTTTTTCTGCCAACGAGAAAAACCAACACCCCCACTGAATTTATCAGGCATTCCTGACAAATCAATAGGCTGTGGAAAACGGTACGTAGTCCAATCAATGTTGGGTACATTAACACCAGACCCAGAGCTAGTCTCAACAACAGGAGTTTCAGTTTCGTTAACCATCTTGTTAATTAACAATATATAACACAACTAATCTCTTCAAGATTGTTGGTTATTTTACACTAAACACATCAATGAGGTAGTGATATATATAAAACAAGAACAGGCATAAAACCAATTAACAGAAACAAATCATGAAGGCAACACAAGAATATAATTAGAGATTGTAATTAACGAGAAAAGTAAGAACAAACTTATCTTCCACAGAAGCTATTAGCAATACTGATCAGAGAGAGAAGAACAGCTGAGTTACCAAGGCCTTCAAGAAGACTTGGCTGTTCTTGTAGAGATTATTGCCCCACTTACGCCGTGTTGGGTTGCTGCAATAACACTTCCAGGATAAAACATCTCCGATCAATGTGTTCACAGATACACCAGAGATCAACGACGACCAGCACCTCAGTTCGCCTAAGAATTACGTAAATAATCTGTTTGTGACGAGAGAGAACAGAGAAGAAGAACGAAAAAGGGTTTTCCTTAACGTATATCTTTCTTAACGTTATATATTCGATATATATAATACCCAAAAATAAAACGTAAGAGATATGCCTTAAAAGGAAAGTAAATATTCTGATTTAATTTCATTAACTGCATCAGTATTTATTTTTCAGTTACAACTGCGTCAGGATCTGGCCATCAGTAGCATCAGGATTTGATGTCCGTCAGGATCAGGATTCAGTGCTCGTCAGGAACTGATATCCATCAGGATTTAGTCCATCAGTATCTGATGTCTGACTAAGTCCATCAGGATTTGTTCCAAGTACTGATCTAGTCCAGGATTTTATCCAATACTGATCCATTCATTTCCAGTACTGCTATAACAAATAAATCTGAAACCTGTTAAAATAAATCAATATTCCAGGTAATAAAATTCCTCGCCCAGGTCGCCTCGCATACGCGAGACGCCTAGACGCCGAGACATTCGCCCAAATCGCCCTTCGACCCGACCCGAGTCGTGTCGTGTCGTGACGTGGCGTGTAGTTATACTCTACACTTGCACATGGAGCTATATAAAGCCACCAACCTCTCATTACCAATTCTATGTGGGACTCAAGTTATTTCAACTAACTAACCCACATAACCCATTTCAAGCAAGCAACTTCAACTCAATTTATTTATGGATTCCACTAAGAAAATGTCTTAGATCCAAACATGAAAGTTTAAGTCCTCATAACAAGGAACAACCTTCACTTGTTAGTTTCCTGAAATTACATCAAGAACATATTATAAATATGTCTCAAACTTTCCATTTTCTAACATATTATGTATCACTAATTGATATTTTGATATAATATAATTTATTATGATCCAAATCAATAAATATAAAAATAAAATTATGACCAAAGATTGCTAATATGTTGCAATAATTATCATATTAGATTTTGTTTCACTCAAGCAACACACACACATCTATAATGTGAAGATTTAAAATACATGTGATTGATTGGTCTAGTATAACCAAACCAAAATTTATATATCATTAATTTACTTTTTAATATAATATAATATATGATAATTCCAATCCATGAATGTAAGAATATATTAATGACTAAAATTTTCAACCTTGATAATGTATATAGATTAAATCCATGCTGCAAGCTGCGTCTATTCAATTATTACAATAATTAGAATCCGTAAGAGGTCATTGTTAGATGTGCCTGTGAGGAATTAACACCAAAAAAATAACCATTAACCTATTTGTTAAAATAACAATAGATAATTACACTTATTGTTGAAAAATTAACAAAAAATGAAAGTAGCTTTTTTCATTGCTCACCAATCACCGTCTTTTGTAGCTAGTGCTTTCATCTCAAATCTAATAGTTCAGTCAGAAGAGTACAAGTGAAATTGAAAAATTAATGTAGCCACAATATTTATTGAATAATTAATGTACAATATTTATTGTATTATTGAATAATTAATAACGAATGTATAACTGAAATTTGTTCAAGCTACACAGAACTTCAAGCAAGAGGTAAGAGTCATCATATCTCCTTGTAAAATAAAAAAGTTTATAGCTAATTAACATATATACCAGAACTTGCATTGACAGTTGTGCCATTAAATGTTCATTCCATCAAACTAAGCCCTATAAAAAAAGTATTAAAATTCAATGTGTTTGAAATTGCAAGGAGTTCTAATAGTATCATTTAGTACTGGTGGATTTGAAGGAACAACTTGTTGAGAGGCAAAGAGCTTCCAACAGTTTTTTTCTTAAAAAAGACAGTACTGCATACATTTTTACATAAACACATCTATAAACATGGAAATTTGCAAATATTATTTGAGCTTTCTCTAATGTAATGCAGATGAAGAAACTCACAAGCACATTTAATGGTTAAAGTGAGAAGAAATTTCTTAAAACAGGATAACGCGATGCTAGAAAGTTTCCATTTAATATTGCCAAGAACAAGATGACATAGACTATTCCTCATCACTGGTGAGTATACATAAAAGCTACCCTTCACTCCTAAGAAACTTCAACTTTTTCTCTCTACTCATAATACCATTCATAATAGACGAAATATGTAAATATCAGATCTTGACAATATATAATGTCAAATAATTTGACGGCGAAATTACTGTGCACTATAGTGTACACTATAGATAATTTCACGACCAAATGAGTGGCAATTAAGCATCATAAGTTTTTAGGTTCTCAGCTTTTAGCAAATCCTATACAGGTTTTAGTATCCAGATTTCTGTACAGCTCCAAAATAGACATAATTTAAATGTCTTTCAAAGTTGTATTGCCTACATGAAACGTCAAAACATCGGCACTCTAACCCTTTAAAATGATAGAGAAATTATCTAAAATACTAAACTATGCTAACCCTTTAAATGGTTAAAAAAAATTAAAAGAATAGCACGTATGCCAACTAAAAAGAACAAAGGGTAGAAAAAAATGCCATAAAAATCTGGTTAGTATATCCCAAGTAAATCAAAGTTTCTACCATTATAGAGAGAAGGAGCAATACACACGATATATACATACAGGGCAAAGAGGGCGATTGGAACGGATTGTACGTTCAACCGAGCAACCAAAAGTGATCCTAATTTATAAAAAAAAACCAATATTGGTATTAGTACAAAATATAGCTCCAATTTGAAGGGAGCAGGTAAAATAAATACCTGATGATTCTTGGATGCCGCTGGCATAATTCTGGCCTCGGAGATAAGAAAGTCAGAAGAGAAAGTGGTGGTCTCTGTTGACCTCACCCAACTCTGCAAGCCCTTCACTCCTTATTGCAGGTACTGTCTTGTATTACTCCTCTTTATTCCTTGTCTTTCTTTCCAATGTTGTTGGCGTGATTGGATTTTTGCCATCTAAAGGTGTGTACAAAAGTAGAATGCATACTGGGCCATCGAAAAGTTCAACGCGGGACTGAATTCAGGGATGGAGGGTGCTTCAGGGAGGGAGTGAGGGTGTTAATTCAGTGTATGTTAATTTAGGGTTTCAAAAACAAATCAAAGAAAACAAGGCCACGGGGAAAATTGGACTTCACGGGATGAATTGGTCTTTTCATTTACATTAAAAAATCTCACTATTTTTTTCTTGTGTTGGGCTATTATATATATAATAGATAGATAGATACAAAGATCAAGCTAGTTGAAATAAACGGAACTTACTGCAGGAGTGTACGTAGTTATTGAATATCGTCTTACCAACTCAGTTAATAAAAATGAAAAAGATATTTTAGTAGAAAAATGTACTAGAACCTCGTTAAATTAAATGACCTAATGTGTATAGTATATAGTGTCACTTTTACTTTTTTTTTTGACGAATGCTGGAGATTTTATTACTTCAAATCCATCTCAATACAAATTTGAACATCAACAGGAACAGACCTCCTGTCAAAACTACGACCTGGGTAATTATATGATTCTCTAGCTAACTGATGAGCAACCATATGATTCTCTAGCTAACTGATGAGCAACCATATTCGCAGATCGTTTAACATAAAACAAAGAAACTTTGTGAAGTCGTTTCAAAGACCTATGACACTCCTCAATAATTACTCCAAAATACGACCTCATTGGAGTACTACTTCGAATGGCCTGAATGACCACCAAGCAGTCTGACTCAAGAACAACACGAGGCCACTGCATGTCATCAATCCAGCTTAAAGCTTCCTTAATTGCCATTGCCTCCGCTGTAGCTGGAGACTCCAGGTGGGGGTGAACTATGTTTGGTAAAGGTCGATCCCAAACTGTAGCACCATCTCCTTCTGCGTCTGGCTGGAGACTGGCCATAGACAATCTATTTTGGGCAATATTCCATTGTGTAAGGTGTTGCTTTGCTTCTGCAACTATTCTGTTAACTCTTGTACACTTTTGGTTCCAGACTAAGTCGTTTCGTGCTTTCCAGATGGACCAACACACCATGAAAACCTGAGCACACTTCGAATTGTTTTCTGCTTCAAATACCATATTTATACAATTCATGAACTCCATGTGATCATCCCACTGTTTACCTGGTAGAACGATATACCAGCACTATCTTGCAACAGGACAGTTTACTAAGCTGTGCATTATGGTTTCAATTGCAGATTTGCAAACTCGACAGGTACCTTGCACTGGCACATGCTTAAACTGAAGCTGTGCCATAGTAGGGAGACACTGTGACAAGGCACGCCATATCAAGTTGAGAGATTTGGGAGGAGCTTTGATGCGCCACAATTTCTTCCATATACTACTGTTATCCTCTACAGTCCATTGCCTTGCATGAGCTTGCAAAAGCTTATACGCACTCTTAATAGAGTACAAACCTGATTCTTCGAACCGCCAATACATCATATCCTCATTGCTTGAATCATTTAGCCTAATATTAAAGATGCACCCTTGATCCCTTACATTAAAATGCTCCCGAATCAGATTAGCATCCCATTGTTTTTGCCCTGCAACAAGAAAATCCTTCAATGTTTTACCTTCCAAAGACTGTGAGTTAGACGTAATAAACGGGTTGTCTTCTTCCATTAACCAAGGCTGGTCCAGAATCTGAATGTTTTCTCCCCGTCCTATTCTCCATCTGATTCCTGCAAATAACAGTTGTTAGGCTTCGAATATACTCCTCCAAATGAATCTTGGGCTGTTGCCAATTTTTGCATGAATAAAATCAGTATCTGCAAAGTATTTAGCTTTGTACAGCCTCGAGACTAAGCTACTAGGATTTGTAATGAAGCGCCAACCTTGCTTTCCTAGCATAGCGATATTAAAGTCTCTAAAATTCCTGAAGCCCATACCCCCTGCCGTTTTATGCTTAGCCAACCTTTCCCAAGACATCCAATTGATTTTTGAAGCCCCAGTCTGTGATGAATTCCACTAGAACTTGGAGATACTCTTTTCAATGTCTCTGGTAATCTCCAATGGGAGTAAGAACACGTTCATAGCATAAGAGGGCAAAGCCTGAACAACAGACTTCACCAGAATTTCCTTTCCCCCACGTGAAATACATTTACCATCCCATGTTTTAATTTTTGCATTAACCCTCTCTTTCAGATAACCTAGCAAGGCTGATTTGTTTCGACCCAGAAGATTAGGAAGCCCCAAATACGTGCTATGCTCATTCGCCTCAGGCATTTGCATTAAGAAACAAACTTCCTCCTTATTGTACTGAATCACGTTCGCACTAAAAAATATAGATGATTTTGCTCTATTAACCTTCTGTCCTGAAGCATTTTCATAGGTCTCCAGTAACTGCAATACCTTCCTCGCTTCTTCTGTACCAGCTTTACAGTAGAAATAACTGTCATCGACGAAAAACATATGTGATACAGTTGGTGCTTTCTGACAGATTTTAATCCCATGAATCCACTGCTTTGCCTCATATTTTCGAATCAAAGAAGACAGGCCTTCAGCACATATATTGAATAGATAAGGTGACAAAGGATCACCTTGTCTAATTCCACGACTGGGATATATAGGCCCCATCTCGTACTCACCATGCACAATCGAATAAGACACCGTAGTCACACATTTCAAAACTAAATGTACCCACCATTCAGAAAATCCCATCTTCCTCATAATAGCCTTCAAAAACTCCCACTCAACTCGATCATACGCCTTACTCATATCGAGTTTTAACGCCATATATCCATCCTTTCCTATCTTCTTTTTCTTCAAGTAATGCATTATTTCATAAGAAACCATGATATTGTCAGAAATTAGTCGCCCTGGGATAAAAGCACTTTGTGACTCAGAGACCACCTTCTCTAGCATGTCTTTCATCCTATAAGCCAATACCTTGGTAATTACTTTCATCAAAACATTACACAATGCAATAGGTCGAAGATCACTCACCGTTGTAGGATTCTTCTTTTTTGGTATCAAAACAATGTTTGTTTCATTTAGACCTTGCATAATCTCCCCACTACTGAAAAATGACTGACCATTTTCACGATATCATCTCCTACTATCTCCCAGTGTTTCTGGAAAAAAGACGGAGTCATACCATCCGGACCAGGCGCCTTGTCAGGGTGCATTTGAAACAATGCATGTTTAACTTCCTCCTTAGTAACGTCCCGTACCAATTCCCTGTTATGAGTCTGCGAAATAGATTGAGGGACAGCATCAATTACCTCCACATGGTCAGTATGAACAGCTGTAAACAAATCTGTATAAAACTGTGTAATAAGATTCTGCAACCCAGCCTGCCAATCAATCCACTCCCCTGCTTCATTTTGTAATCTGAGAATGCTATTATTTCGACGTCTAGTATTGCATGCTTTATGAAAATACCTGGTGTTCTTATCCCCTGCTTGTAACCATAATTGTTTGGATCTCTGGCGCCAAAAAATCTCTTTCTGGTCAAGTATTAGAAACAACTGCTTTTTTAGCTCTTTATACTCGACTACGGAAGCCTCATCTTGTTTATTACGCAACTGCTTGAGTTTGAATTTACATTCTTTAATTCTCTTACCAAAACAGCCTGTAATTTCTTTCCCCCATAAGCTCAGATTCTCCCCACATATTTTCACTTTCTGCAAAATAGAAGTATCCCCTTCTGCCTCCCATGTATCACTGACAATATATTTGCACAAAGGCTCTGTAAGCCACGCATTCTCGAAACGAAATCTTTTTTTCCCCACCATTGGACTCCTGACTGTAGGCATCAGAAATATGGGACTGTAGTCTGATGGAGTGCCTTCCAGATTGTACAATCTTGCCAGCGGAAATAACTCAAACCATGATTCTGTTGCCATTGCTCTGTCTAGCCTGATTTCCAACCAAGCCGCAGTACCCCTCCCTTTTTCCCACGTATACTGGTGACCATATAACTCCACATCATTCAAGCCCGTTTCTATAAGCACTTCATTAAAACCATCCAGTAGCCACTGGGGGTATAGAGCTCCTCCTTTCTTCTCTGTTTGAGCTACAATGTTGTTCAAGTCGCCAATAATACACCACGGCAAGTTAGAGTCCCTTGCTAAATTTCTTAATAAGTCTCACGTTTTCCTTATCATATTTCTGTTCGGCTCACCATAGAAACCTGTTAATCTCCACGGCTGCAAAGCATTTACATTCACCTCGACATCAATATGATACTTCGACAGACTCAGCAGTTTTACCTGATTTGTTTCCTTCCACAACAAAGACAGTCCTCCACTTCTACCATTGGCCTCTACAACAATCATACCTTGAAAGCCAAGCTTAGTACGAACCCATTCCATTCTCTCTTTATTACTCAAAGTTTCACATAAAAACACTATCGTAGGCCTTTCTTGACGAACTACGTCTTGAAGGAACTGAAATTTCCAAGGTGGCCCCATACCTTGGCAGTTCCAGCTTAAACAATTCATGGCTGTTGGCTAGCTTGCAGAGCAAGCGTAGCCAAATCAGTTTTTGAAGAAGTTGAAAAATCCATTTCAGAAATGACAACCTCAGAGTTTTTGTATTTTGTCTCCCCTCTTGTTATACTTTTTAGTCCTCCTTCAGTATCCATCACCTCGTAATTACTTGGGCCTCCCCTCATTCTTTTTCTCTCCCATAATTGCAGCCCATCCAACTCATCCCCCTCTGGCCCATTATCAAATTTTGAATTTAAATATCCATCCTTAACTTCCGCGCTTTTATTTTCCACATTAGTAAGAGATAATGTTGTTACAACAGCCTGTGTCTTTGAGCGAGATTTACTCACCCGAATAAGCTGATTTCCAGGATCGACCCAACTATTTTCCCCTGATTTTTTGCTATCATTGACTCTCCCCTGTCGTTGCTCCCAATCTGCATCTCCATCCTCCCTCAACCATTTGCTTTTGACTGGACCTGGAGTTCTTCTCGACGGTGCCCTTAACCAAGTGCCCCACTCCTTGATTTCACTATCATTCTCACGGTACAGGAATTTCCTGCAATACCTCTCCGTGTGCGACATTATACCACAAGTAAAACAGAAATCACCTAGTCGCTCGTACTTACATGTGACAATTACTTCAGCACCGTTTCTGCTCAAGATCTTCTTTTTACGTTTCAAAGGTTTACGAACATCTAACCTTACCTTAATACACATGTATTCACGCCATATGCTCGTGTTGTTTTTATGATCATACTCGATAAATTCACCAAAGAAATTCCTAAGCTGTCTTCCAACTTCCTCCGTCATCAACCCCGTTGGCAAATCGAAGACCTGCAGTCACATATTCAAATGCCACAATGGAACCTCTATTGGCTCCTCCCCTTTTTTCACCTCTGTCAGTACTAGCATCGCTCCATCAAAGGACCACGGACCACCTTTTATTACCCAAAGCATATCATCTTTATGATAGAATTGAAACAAGAAAATACCTTGTTAAATCTCTTTTATGTTGATTCCCATTGCAGGACGCCAGATATCCGCCATCTTAGTCTTCATAGCCCGAACATTAACATTTCTTTCTGTCAAAAACCTCCCCACCACACAAAGGTCATATTTGTTGACCTCTTCTTCTACTTCTCCATCAAACATAACCCCAGCATTTTCCTCGTCTTCTATATTCAGATCTGCTAGCTGCTCATCCAAATCATTATAACGAGACATGATTAAACAGACTCACACGATTCGATTTCAGAAGAAAAAGAACGGAGAGAAAAACATAAAACTCTCACATATTATGGAGAGAAAAAAAATTGCAAAAAAATCTAGTGTCACTTTTACTTAAATTAGTGATAAATATCAATTCGGACTCGTAAGCACAACGTAAAATTGATAATCAATCATCTAAACAAACAAACTGAGATATTTTAATTAACTAGTAATATGTTTGACTGTTCTATGTCAATTAAGTAAATTTGGTTGGAATGTCTACGGTGGAATTTTGATTAAAAAACTTGATGAGTAGAGGTAGTAGATTTAAAATTTATAAACTGAGGTGTACAATAAAATTCAGCATGTGTAGAGATTTTCGGGTAATGGCCAAAAATGCTATTTTTTAAAAAAAATTATTACACAAATATCAATTTTAAATTTTTTGGCCAAAAATACATATTTCTAAAATGGGTAATGCTATTACTTATTGGAGGAATGGGTATCATGTAAGAATTTTTTTTTTAAAAATGAAAAAAAATTGTGATACGCATTCTGGGAATGCGTAACACCCCAATTATGAAGGTGTTACGCATTACAATTAAATTTTTTATTTTTTATTTTTCTTTTTATTTCTTTTACTTTATATGCATTACCTATTTGACAAATGCGTAATACTATTACCCATTTTTAAAATGCATAATACACTGGTATTTTTGGCCAAAAAATTCAGAAATAATATTCTCGTCAAAAAATTAAAAAACAATTGATAAAAATATCATTATTTCGATTTTATGGCATGCCAAAAATCTTAAAAGAGAATTGAACACCGTAGTCCATACCGCAATCCGCATCAAACCGGTTCAAATTGCAACGTATCGTGCCATATTATAGTTATATATTTAACATATATTAATATGAAAAAACTGGGCCTGGAGACAAACTCAGGATCTCCCCTAAGGTTATAAGAAACATTACCTATAAAGTAAGGGGTCCCAGGGCAAAATTGTAAATATCAAATTTTTATCAGTAATTTACACAAATACCCTTAAATTTGTATATTAATATTTAGTTATTTTGAACAAGAAAAATATATAAACAAGTTATTTAGGAGAGTACAATCTCTTCATATGTAAAGCACTTTTAGTAATACTAGCTTATATCCCGTGTTAAAGCACGGGTTACTTTTAATTTTTTATAATTTGTTTATAGTATAGCGTAATATTATAAATATTAATTTTAATATGTTACTGAAAGAATTTATATAGGAGACGCATATGGCCTGTTTAATTAAACCTTACAGTTATGTATATAATAATTTTTAGTATTAAATATAAATTAATATGTTGTTGGTGGGAATCGAACCTTAAACCTTTGTATATAACAACTTTTAGTATTGTTGAATCTAACGGTCATGATCTTTTTTAGTTGAAGATCTAACGGTTGTGAATGAGGGATAACAAAAAATATGGGATAACCAAAAAATAGGGATTAACCAAACTACAAATTATGCCCCATTTCGCTTATTATAATATAGTATAGATAGTATAGATGTATGGTTAAGCCTATTAACTTGTTCATTTACCATATTCAATTGATATCTATACTATCTATACTATATCATAAATGACGAAACATTAAAAGTTTTGGTACAAGTTTTTTGGTACGGTACGATACTAACCTTATTTAATTGTTTTACCTTACCTTATTTAGTTGTTTTATTTTATTACCCTTAATTATTTAACTTAATAATTAAAAAACACAATTTTTTTTCTTAAAATATTACACGCAGCTTTTTCCAACACTTCCCCTAAATAATAACTAACCGATTACCTTTGTGAGCTATTACCTTTTCTAGCTTTTCTAATAAAAATATTTTTTTTTTCAAAAATATGGTCGTTCTAATTAGTGAAATAAGCTAATAATATTATACTCCCTCTGTCCCACCTATTTCTTTACATGTTTTCAACATTGTTTGGCACGCATTTTAAGGCGTATATAAAGTATAGTTCCATAACTTATTTTAAAAATTTTCTTTTTCTAAATAAAAATTTAATGTTTAAATTTTTATTCAGAATTAAAAAAAATTATGGAACTATACTTTTTAGGAGCCTTAAAATGCGTGTCAGGCCCCCCGTCCCCCATGTAAAGAATTCGGTGGGACGGAGTTAGTAATTACTAATAACTAACTGATTACCTTTTCCAACTAAAAGATAATATCTTTCAAAAATATGATCGTTCTAATTAATGAAATAAACTAATAATATCATAATTACTAATAATTAATTCATTATCTTTTCTGGTTAAAAGATAACATTTTTTCTATACTCCTAAATAATAACTAACCAATTATCTTTTTCAGCTATTACCTTTTCTAACTAAAATTTCTTCTTTCCAAACATATGATCGTTCTAATTAATGAAATAAACTAATAATATTATAATTACTAATAAGTACTCCCTCTGTCCCGAATGATTCTTAACATGGGGGCTGGACAGGATAGTGGGTGTAATATTATTAAAATAAATGAAGTAGTGGGTGTAATAGTGATTTTATTGTTAAAATAAGTGAAGTAGTGAGTGTAGCATCCCAAAATCCGGGGTACAGATATGGGGCCATTAACCACACCAATAATATACAACCCTGGACATAAACAAGATAAAATGATAAAAACCCCTTAACCAAGATCGCATACAGGTTACGGTATGAAACAAACTATCAAATTATTATTACAATCCAGCCTCGGAATAAAATGTTATACAATTTCTGTGAATAAACAAGTTCACTGACTAACTAGATATCCAACCTCAACAAATCCCAATCCACTATCCAACGAAATCCATAGACTCGAACGCCTTCTCTCGCTACCGAAAGAGCAATACCAACTGACCAGTAGGTCTACTAATCTTCTCTATTAGCAGAAGAAAACAAACAAGCAAGAGTGAGCCAACAATGCTCAACAAGTGCAATAGTGATAACAATTTCAATAACGAGGACAATTCTAATAAGCAAAAGAGGTTCATCACATTCTATGAAGGAATCAGTTATATCAACTTTTAGATTGCCACGAGGGCCAACAATTCACCATTAGTAAGGTGCATTAGAGACTAGAACTGGTAAGAGTTCCGATATCAAAATATTATTAAAACAGACTTCCAAGGAGTCAAGAACTGAACATCTCAATCTCAGAGTATAGATTAGAATTGGAATTTTTATTTATAAAAAAAAACATCAAGGTTAGGCTGCTGATCAGTCTGCACTAACCCCCGGACAAACGCACACAACAATGTCCTTAATTGGATCCATGGTACACAATGGCCTTAACATCTGACCACAAATCTGGTCTCCCCGAAGGGACATCTATTGACCATTAAACTGGTCTCCCCGAAGGGACATCTGTTGACCATTAATATGGCCTCCCCGAAGGGACATCTGTTTTAAAAACATTTCCAATTCTAATTCAAATGCATAGGTGTCGGAACAATCGACAACCTTTGATCTCCAAACAACTAGAAACCCACGTCCAGAATAACAACTCAAGATTAAGAGTGAATAAGAAATAACAGCATCGTCTAGCATCGACAAGTTCGATACACTACAGGGAGCAACGAACAATCAAGATTCTTAACAGATATCGACAAGTTCGATACCACCTAGGGTGGGGAATATAAGGAATGACAATTCAAATAAATACCAACAAGAAGAATATGAATTACCAGAATTATTGACGTTAACAACTTATCAAGAGAGGGATTTCACTCGAGCACATAATAGATATACATTGCAATAAGATTTTCAACCATCAAAATTCTAATTTAAATCGAAGATTTGGTCAAACACTAGGCGCATTGTAAAGTTTGAGTTTCTATAAGCAGATAAAGTAGCTTAAACATTTGTTTATAAAACGATTCCAATATGGAAAAGTTCAAAACATTTTGAAAGAAAACATTTTTCTAAATGGGGTCCTTTTGTGAAAATATGCTAGAATCAAGAGTTTCGCCAGCAGGCTTTCATAAGGGTTTAAAATCTTGGATTTTCTTTTGTTCAGAAAATTCTTAGACAATTTCGACGAAAATAGGAGAAATGGCATTCCAGGTACAAGAAATAAGCGAGAAAGGTTATTTGTCAAATTCTTTGTAAATCGGATATTTGAGTCATGGTTAGGGGAGATAAACAGCATCACACTATATGAAAAAAAAATATATGTCATCTGCCATCTAAACTTGGCCAAATCATCACATACTACAAGTAAATTAAATCGCATCACTTGAACAATAAGTGATTAGCAAAACACTTGCCTCGATTTACGGAGTTCCTGACTTTAACCTCGATCCTCAACTCAGCTTATGACAACCCTTAGTTGCTAGCCTCTTACTCGGCTCAACTTCCATCTCTACCTCGTAACTTGCCACTTTCACATTAATTTACCCGTTGGCTTTGTTACTTGTCCCTCTGTTCGTCTTTCCATTTTCTCACGCACTGCTCCTGACCAGGTTTCCTATTTGAACCTTTACAAGGTCAGATACTATTTCAGTATTAACTCAAGCAAAACTTCATTCTTTCCTCTATTCTACCCATACGCATCCTATTATGCTCATACACATCTTATATAATTACATATACAATACATATAGCCATATCCAACCATATTCATTTAGTATTCTTAGTATAGTTAACTAAGTCACATAAACACGTCACACAACCACTTCAAAACAACACAACCACTTAATATTTAAAACCACGATATATTTTTGAAATAATCCACTGATACATGTACTTAAACTCTTAGAAATCATAACACACTTCCAAGCATTGAAATCAAATAAGTTAAATTGACTTTTAAATGGATTTGCAGGGGAATTTTAGAAAATTTTTGCATGTAGTATTATTTTATCGGACTATGGGCACATCCCCTCAATATCAATTATAAACAATTCAACCCTGTTTTTACAAAAATAAAGCTGCCTCAACTTGCAGCAACAACACATAAAGAAATTTACCCGCCCTGACATGCGGCACATAGCACATAAGGAAATTCTGCCTCGACATGCAGTAAACACATAATAATTTACATTAACATTAACTACTACTTACGCTACATCAATAATCGTATAACTCACGCATTTTAATGATACACGTGACAATCAATTATTGACATTCGTAAGCCCTAGGGAACAACCCCTAGCAATAACTATTACTTACGTTATATCAATGATCACATCACTCAAGTATATTAATCATACTCGTGATAGTTAATCATTGATATTCGTAAGCCCGAGGAACTAGTTGAAGAGAATTACACAAGTACTTAAATATTGACATTTAAGACTCGAGATCTCATTTCAACTCCTCGCAGTTAAACACATAATAAAATGAATCTAACAATTAATCTTTGATAAATAACATTTTAACAGATAATATGACTCGGCCTATAACATTTAGCACATAGACATTTATAACTAGTATAACCACATAACTCCATGTATATGACCAATAATCATTTAACCACATATGCTTCATTACCAAGTACTTGACAATTATACATTCAACAAATACTAAGACTTGATTTATACCATTTAGGACTTAGCACATAAACATTTATAACTAGTAAAACCATATAACTTCACATACTATCCGACAATTAATAACTCACAATCATATAACTTCCGACATTCATCAAAATCCCCAAATTTTAACTTCCGAAATTTTAACTCTAATTAT
Source organism: Kitagawia praeruptora (assembly GCA_037693485.1). Classification (NCBI taxonomy): domain Eukaryota; kingdom Viridiplantae; phylum Streptophyta; class Magnoliopsida; order Apiales; family Apiaceae; genus Kitagawia; species Kitagawia praeruptora. Next base: position 121,885,401 of record CM075352.1, read on the forward strand.
TACACCACAATAATAATTAGCAACTAACAATCGCCAAAGCATATAATCGGATTCACAACTAATCCCATAATTAATTAACAATTATAAACTTTCCGAATTAAACAACGAAAATTAAAACAATAATATCACAATTAAAATCTAATTTAATTACAACAATAGTAATTAAAATACGATAATTATACACAATATACGAGCTTTCGCAATTATGCCTTTCCGATGACCACCAACATCTCCACCATCTCTCTCCCCTCTCCCTCTCTCTCTATCTCTCTCTCTCTACTGCACAACCGCGCCTCTCCACGCTGAACAACACCACCACAGCCTTTGCTCTAACTCGCAGCTCCCCACCACCGCAGGCGACTACGCAGCCGCGGTAGTGGCTCCTCCGGCCGCTCCAAGCATGCACCAACACACATACCCACGAGTAACACACACACACACATGCACACATACATACACACACGCATGTATATATATATATATATATATATATATATATATATCCAATCTCTTCCACAATCAAAACCCCCAATTTCACTCCCACAAACCCTAATTCTTTTTCCCCCAATCTCATTTTCTCTCTCCCCGACCCTTTTTCTTTTCAGCTGCTTTTTTTTTTCCCAATTGGGCTTGACCCAATTCTAATTATATAACTACTTACAACACCACTCGGGCCCAATTAACACTACTTATTCGCTTTTAAAACTAATAAACATCTTTTACAAATCGAAAGTAAATAAAATATTTAGAAAATAAACTTTTTATTTTTAAAATAAAGAACATAAAATTACAAGCACACATATATTTTTAAAATATTTTTCGGATCAAAAATGAATTAAGTATTGATTTTGCAAGTTTTGATCCTTTAAATACAATAAACTCGTAAAAATCATTTTAAAATACCACAACCTCCGAATTAATTCACCCGACCATTTTAAAAACTAAATAATATTATAGAGATAATATCACAAAGGATTTCATGATTTTTAATAACTCCGGTAATTTTATAAAATTGCCAGAAGATCAAAAATGCATGATTTAAACATATTTAAATCCTCAAAATACAAATAAAAACACACAGACTTCACAGCACACACAAATCACCACGTAAACACATAAACACTACTTCACATATATTCCATCTTTACAACAATATTCACATAATATAATTCATAATTTATATTAAATAAATAATTTTAAATTCGAAATTTTCTAAGTCGTTATATCCTTCCCCCCTTAATAGGATTCTGTCCTCGGAATCAATCCTAAGGACCCAAATAACATTTCTGATCTTCTCAACATCTCACTTTCACTTTCTAGGTTGTATCTTTCAACCTCTAGGATTCCATCATACAATCTCATAAATTTATCAGCTCATTCCATTAGCCCTCAATTTCCGAAATAACCTTCAACTTTGGTTTTCGAGTCTTTTCAACTCTAAACGTTTATCACACGTGAACGAATATTTTTTTTCCCAAAAATCAATATGACTTTTTCGCATACTGAACTATACCCTGCGTCAAAAATATATTACCACACTAATCCTTCGCAATAATACCACCGTGCAATTTGCCTTAATTTACAACGACCTACACTTGGTATAATTCCAACGCTTTACTTATAACCACACGATTTCAAATAGAACTTCGAGAAAAGAATCTCAAGAAATCCTCCAATCGCTTCCACTCCACTTTTCAAGTACTATGCTGATCAAGAAGGAAATAATTAAGAAGTTTCTTTCTTTAGTCTTCTACTTTTACCGAGTACTCAATCTGGAAACTTAACATCATTTCGTCCATTCTCAGTCGCATCCTTGCAATCGAATACTTTAACCAAACACATACGTCCTTAGATGCACATCAAGCATAATTCAATTAACAACTCGATTCTCACCCTTATAAAGTATTTTGGTTTGCTAAGTCTTTTGAAGTATAGCCTTGATTATTTGCAGCTCTTGGAAGCTAATATATCTGTCACCTTGACTTTGACTTCACTCAATACCAGAACAAAATTGAGTTAACCAATCTGTAATATTAATTCTCCTGGGATCAAAACCTCACTTGATACTAACCATGAAACAATTCTTACTCCAACAATTTCCAACAAGCTCCTGCTTTTATCAACATGCATATTCAACTTAAAACGCTTCACCACTTATTTACATACCCTAAACGAAACCTTACTCAGATAAAACTTTAAGAAAAATAATATCAAGAAATCCTCAATCATTCGTGCTCCTCTTTCACGTGCAATGTGTTAGTGTAGGTGCCCTAGAGGCAATACATTGTTTCTAAAGTACCTGAAAAGGACTAAAGATTCATTCTTGGTGTATGGAGGAGAGGAGAAACTGGTTGTAAAAGGTTACACCGATGCAAGTTTCCAAATAGACAGGGATGATACTGTATCACAGTTTAGTTTTTTGTTTTGTCTAAATGGAGGTGCTGTAAGCTGGAAGAGTTCAAAGCAAGAAAAAGTAGCTGATTCTACAATGGAGGCTGAGTACATTGCAGCTTGTGAAGCGGCTAAGGAGGCAGTTTGGATTCAAAAATTCATTTCTAATTTGGAAGTGGTTCCATCGATTACAGATCCCATTGATCTATACTGCGATAATAATGGGGCCATTGCACAGGCTAGAGAGCCTAGATCGCATTCCCGATCCAAACATATACTCAGAAGATATCACCTCATACGAGAGATTAATGAAATGGGTGAAATACATATATGTAAAGTGCATACAAATGATAACATTGGAGATCCACTGACCAAAGGCCTGTCGCAGCAGAAGCACGACGGTCACACTAGTTCCATGGGTATTAGATACATGGGTGATTGGCTCCAGTGCAAGTGGGAGATTGTTAGTGTAGGTGCCCTAGAGGCAATACATTGTTTCTTGAATGAACTTTATATCATTTGATTATTAAATAAATGTATTTATTATGACTCAAATTACTGCGATATTTGTTAGCATAATAAATGTCCTTAGAATAATGATACACATTATATAGTTTAAGTATATAACTTGAATTTGAGATTATATAATATATCATATTCTTAAAGGTCCCTAGTCGAGTATTATTGTACATGACAATAATAATACATAAATAGACTAGTATGTTTTTGACTGATAACCACATCTCATTGGTTATAAGTATGGAGATACTAAAGTCAATACATAGGTACATGTAGGGTACATGGTACTGGACAGACCCACCGTGAGATTCTTCATGTTAATTAAGTCATAAGAAAGACTCACAGTGATAATGGTGTAATGATCCTTTGACTTGAGATCATTATATTTCTATACGAGGATAATATACTTTGACTACATTAAAAGTTACCTTTGAACGGGTAATGATAAAAGTGGACATCGGGTATATTGTGAATCGTATGAGAAATATGAATGATAGATAAAGGATTTAACCCTCCTATGATTAGGAGAGATATTATTGGCCTCTTGATTGAGTGAGACTATAAAATGCATGGCCGTGCTCAAATAATGATTTGTTATTAATAGTCTGCTCATGGATCAAGTAAACCCGGATTAAATTATGAAGAGGATGACATAAACGTGCCTCGAGTTTAATCTATAATATTTGGTTAAAGGGATTATATTACACGGGAACATTAATCACAAAAGGTTTATCGAATCACGATTTAATTATTATTTAATTAGGTAGCAATGATGTATTACTAGATACAGCTCATTGTTTATAATTTTATAATTTTATTGGAGAATAAAATTATTGCCAAAATAAATAATAACCTACAGGGTCACACATATAGAACATTTAAAAGGAAGAATTAATTTAAATTATGAATTTAAATTAATTAATGATAATTTGGATTTTATTATATTAATTAAGTGAGACTTAATTAAGCTATAATAAAATACATATGAGATATGATTTTAATTAAGTTTGACTTAATTATTATTTATTTGAATAATAGGATTTGATTCTATTATTTAATAAATCAACTTGGGCTAGGTTTTTGGCTTGGGCTTTTTGCTATCATATAAAGATATGATTATAAATAAAGCTTAAGGGTGTGAAGGTTTTCTCTCACGACAAAACACAACCAGGCGGCTAAAAACCAAAACCCTAACTCTAAATCATATTCTCTATTCCATTGGAGGCTAGTACCTCCATTCCGAACAAGAACGTAAGACATTCTTGGAGTGTTCGTGTGGATACCGTAGAGGAGGCTTCGAAGAGGAGCGTTCAGAATCGTGAAATCTAGGATCTCCTTTTGACATCCAACACGTAAAGCTTCGAAAAAGGTAAACATATTCTTACTACCATGATTATTCAAGAATTAAACATGGATCCCGGGCTTGGAATTCGATTTAATTTATTGTTTCCGTTGCGTTTTGATTCTCGAATTCCAACACAATGTTACTTGAGAAGGGAATAATCGGAACTTCTATCCATCTTGCATCTCATTGTTTTACCGAGTAACCGATTTAAATATTTAACCTCATACCATCTATTCCAAGTCGTATCTTTGATACCGAACAACACGATCAATTCTCACAGCATGGCATGTGTGTCAACCACAATTCGGTTTACAACTCATTTTCTACCTTCTTACAAGATCAGCTTTTTAAAACATTTGAAAGAAAACCTCGAATATTTTGTTGATTTAAAACACATTAAAAACCATTTTTATTCACTGAAAATCCTTTTTGAAAACAAAAATTTTTGTAAATCATTTTAAATTTTTTACAATAATGAAGTTTTAAATAAAAAGCTTTTGAAACAAAATATCTTTGAAAACATTTTATCCTTGACATTTACAGTTTTTAAAACTAATAAACTCCATAACCTTCGCTTTGACATAACTTCCTCCAATAGCAAAACTTGTTTTGTGACTTCACTGTCCCATATCCTCCGAAATCACTTTCGGATCACAAATTTTATACTTGACGAGTCCTCAAGTTTGACTCTACATCTTGCGACTCCAACATTTAACACCACTCTCATTATCTAAAAAATCATGTCATTCGAAATTCACACTAAAACTCTTATGCATAACTTTCTTCCTTTTCTTGTAAACTCTTACAATCACTCTCGATTGATTTTCATACGCTTCCTGAATCTTCGATCATCTTGTTATGTGATCTACGATCATATTAAATTCTTCGTCCGAACATCGTGTGCAATCTTATTCATTGGAATATGCTTCTTATACGAAACAATTTCATTCCCTTGGTATAACTTCTTGATTTGCTTAATCGTTAAGACCTCTATGTCTGTTTCCAACCTCAAAACGCCGCCTTCATCTTCCTCACAACTCACGATCTTATTTTTTGGTCCTCACAATATGCTCGCATTTCGTTAGGACATAATTCCAATCCTGAGAAATACTCAACTCTTCTTACCGTTATCACAATCCATTTCTTGCTATCTTCCTTCACGATCTTATTAAATTTTCATATTCTTAATAATCATAAAAGCAGCCATGTCACTCTCTTCAAAACTTCCACCAAGATTAGTATGATATTATTTTCGGCAAAATTCCCATCTTTCCAAGCTCATATCTCATAGCTTTAACTTCTAACTCGGCTTCTTGTTACCACACTACCCTTCTGGTTACAGCTACAACTTCCCACATTTATCTTAATAAAATCTCTAGGGATTCTACTCCCGAAATCTTTTTTTTATCATGGGATCTCGTTAATTTCTACTAATTCTCATTCTTTAGGCAACTGCGGTGCTCTTTCTCTTCTAACTCCACATCTTCAGGATTCAACATTCTTTTCTTAACTAAATTTTATACGTCTGCTATTTAATCACTTCTAGAAACTTTTTGGTTTCTCTGCCTTCCTCCTTATTGACATTTTATTCCATCTTGGTCAACTTTCCACCATCCTTGATAATCATGACTTTCTACACTGGCTTGCATTAGTTATTTACTCCACATAATCACCTTACCCCTCATTCAGTCTTATTTTCTCTTGATAATTTTTTTACAAACCATTCCGTCCTGCTCCACTCTGCTTTCCTCAAGTCATCCTACATGATTCTAAAATCTTATATCTAATGACGAATTCCAAACATTCAAGATCTGATAACATTCCATTTACAACCTTTTCCATTCACTAGGTATCCAAAATGATCTTTCTTTAACATTGAACATCTCATATCCAACATCTCCATTTTCATTTTCTTTTCGCCCTTTAACAACATTTACAATCATGGGCTCTTATTTATTGTTTTTTTTCCTTTATTAAATTCTCTTTAGCCTCAATTCTTGTCCATGATTTCTCGAATCAGTACTTATTCCAATTTGACATGACATGTTTGTCTTAACCACCAAATTCTTAAACTTGCATAACCACTCCTTCGTCCATGCAGTTGTAGTTTCTATCATTTAAGACATCGTCATATCTATCTTCACATTCCTTCATCATTAGGAATTTTGAAATCAATAGGATTTCTGACAAAAAGGAGTCAATAGAATGAATGGGCATCAAGCATGAATATACATTGAGTTTGTTTAATAAAACTTTTATAAAGGAGTTCAACTGAGAGATCAATATGATCTTTGAACTATTTTCAGGTTGCATTTGTCACTTGGTCAACCACCACATTACATAAAGATGACCAGTCTTTAGTACCTTCGTGACAAACACAATCAGTGGTGTCCCACTGGACTCCTATCACAAAGATATGATGTCCCTGAATCCCTATCTTCATAGGTTGTTCATCTTGGCTGGAATAGAGAAATTCAAGCATTCATGATAATGGAAGGGATTCAAGAGTTTCAAAAATCTTCATGTAAAATTGATTCATGTACTCTCTGAAAAATACAAATATTTCACTACACCATATATGCTCTTTACCAACACATAAAACTAGTGTTGGCTGTAAAATGTAGCCTTAGGTGGCTTAATTTTGATGTAAGCCAACATTTTATTTTGATGTTGCAATACGTTTCAATGTATGTTGCCTTAAATATTTTTGGTTAGCAAAGCCAACACTTAAAATAATGTTACCATATACACTAATAAAAGTGTTGGAAATGGACCCTGGAAAATGAAATATTTGAGGGGGAAATGAAATATTTGGTTGGGCGGGTGGGGGGAACAAGCAAATAATTTGGGGAAAAATGAAATATTTGGGTAAGTCATTCTCTCATTTTAGTCAATACACTCTCATACAATCGCTCTCATCTCTCCCGGGTAACTCTTTCTTTCTCTCTCTCTCTCTCTCTCTCTCTCTCTCTCTTTCTCTCTCGTTCGCAATGTTTAATTTCTCGTTCTCTCATTCTCAAACTAGGGTACCAGTGGTCTCTCTCTCTCCCCCTCATTCTCTCTCTATATCTTTAATTTCTCTCTAAACATGTCGTATCTTTGGCTAACAAATATATCTAATTTCTGTGAACCTTGCTGTGTGGTTACGAATTTGAAGCTTGCTGTGCGGTAAGAAAACCATAATTTGTAGATGTATTAATTAACTTATGAACCCTAATTCGTATTAATTTAAGATTTGTAAACCATAAAAATTTGGGGATTTTCTAATTTTTTCAGTTTTACAAAACCCTAATTTGTTGATTGTCATTTGTTTTGATTTTATATTTGTGGTAGCATAAACATAATTTTGTGTTTGTTTTTATATCCCTAATTTTGGGTTTGTATGTTTAGTATGAGCTGTTTTAGTCTCAGTGTTATTTTGATGAACTAGTACTCTGTTATTCTGCTTTATAACCTTAATTTTACTCTGTTTTTTAGTCTCAGTGTTACTTCTATAGGGGAAAGCCACGGCCTCACTTCGAACAGGTTAGGTGCACACTAGCAACATAGATTCTTTTTCCACTTTCTTGATTCCTTTTGTAGGGGAAGTGTATAGCAAACAATTAGATTATTGGCATAGCATATAGGTGTTGTTGATATTTAATTTTTGGTTGCTATCAAAAAGCGTATAATGTGTTTTTCGATACCGTTTCAGGTCATTATACAATGTCAACCTCTTGTCTGCCTTTTAAACTTGTTGACAAATAGCTCAACGTTAAAGGCCAGGGAAAAAGAAAGGCAAAAGGAGGAAGAATTACACAAAAAGTTGTAGGAAGAACAGGTAAATACTAGATTGCTAATATAAACTTTAGGTTATTTATTACTGAAATGAAACTAGTTACGACATGGTATTAATTTTGTACAACCTACATGTGTTGCATCTTAGTATCATAGCTAATATAAGTCCAGATATTACTAGATCATGAAGAAAAAACATAAACCTATAACCATGTTTATGGTTTAGCTAGACTACAGATTCATAGAGTTAGAAATTGTTGTAAGGTAAGTTGACAGGAGTAATGTGAACTTAGTAGCTACATAACTTAATGCTTTTTTTATGCTTATTTGATGTTATGATTAAACTAAACCATGTGCACATTTTTTTGTGTTACTAAAGATTTTCCCTACTAACTTTTTAAGTAAATTGTACAATAGAGTCTTGCAAATTCGACCTCTAAAATGTACAGACATATCTGAAGGTTGTATGTTACCTTATCTAGTTTTTTTTCCTAATGTTAGGCATATACATGCCTCTGTTTACATTTCTTTAATATTAGTCGTTGGTTTCTATGAAATGCTCTAAATCTCTGTTTGAAAATTTAATAAACACGTTGTTGATTTGAGGATTTCTTGGGCCAGATTGAAACAAAAAAATGTTCCCAGTAAGTTGGTTTGTTCCTTAGAGTCTACAATTACCAGTTTCACCTGTTAAGCAGAAGTAGCATTTCTCATTTGTATTTTTTTACTCTATTGAATATTGATAGCCAGGATACAAGTGCAGATTCATAGTGTGAAGTGCATTGTGGTGAGTCTTTTAATAAATGATTGTGTTCATGTATGACATGTTAATTTTCAGAAGTCATCTGAAAGCTTGTTTGTTTTTGGCCATTTATTAGATGTTAATTGCAGTGTTTTTTTTTCTCACCCATAACATTGCTCAAATAGTCAACGTGTGTTTGTGTCATCCTCTTCATCTAGCTTACATCACCTGCTCTTTTATTTTTATGCCTATATTTCGGGAGTCTGATTTTGTAAATACCAATCTTTGGAAAGTTTATTATTATTTTCTCAAATCTAAAACTAAAAGGTCTTACTAGTTATTGACTTATAAATGATGTATCAGTTTACTTTGTAGGATGATGATATAAAGTTTCTAATGCATCTTTTGCAATCTACTGTACTTCTTAGAAGTAATGTAGGTTTGATAGGTATTGTAATATTACCCATTATTGTTTATCTTATTTTATTACAACATCTTATTTAGTCTTAAAAATCTGTAAGCATTTCTGTGATTTGCCATTACATACCTGTGAATTGTGATACCCCGTGATTCTTTAGTAATCTAGTTAAGGATCAAGTCGAAGATGGCATTGTCTTCACTGTGTATTAAACCCACAATTTTAATATATAATAGGATATAGCTATGTGAGATATTATATCTTAAGGTTGATACTTGGACTTATTCTGTGAGATATTATGTCTTAAGGTTAATATATAACAGGATATAGCTGTGTTAGATATTCTTTCTTATGGTTTTTGTATGGTTGAATGGGACATGTTTCTTTTTCTTTTGTTGAGCAGGTAAGAACATATCCTAGGTGATCTTTTAAATTGTCCTAATCCGAGAATTTTTACCTTGGAAGGCCTGGAAAATATTTTGAAGGCTGGAGAAGCCGAGAAGCTTAATTTGTGTCACATAAATGATGTAAATGTGTATGCACAGTTGATCGATGAAGCTGAGAGCCTCGAAATGATTGAATACCTTTATAGCCATGACAACAATGAAATATATGCACACAATTATGTACTGTATTAATGTTTTTTTAGTACATTAAATTATACTAGATAAAACAAGTAAATGTTGTTAACACAGTCACTGATACCATTTAGCATTTTCAATTTACACTTTTAATTTTTGTTGATTCAATTCACTGCTCAAAGATGTTTTATATGTGATAAGCAGGAACGCTACAGTGTGCTCAAGAGAAGCCACGAGGAAAAACTAAGACCGAATTCCAGTTCTGAGAAAACCAGGCCTGACACAAGTATGTATCTAGAAAAAAGCCTTGGTGCTAATTTGGATTCTTTGGATAATCTTTTCTGTCGTCGTTGTTTGGTACTTTAACCTTGACTATGTTCAGTTTCAACAGATTCACTACGCATATTGATACTTCGATAAAATATTAAGTTTTTAATTTCAATAGGTATTTAATTGTCGACTGCACGGTTGTTCTCAAGGTCTAGTAAATTTTGTAAGTGATACATTCTTTCCTAATTTCAAGTTCTTTGTGTGACATGACAAGAAGCATATCACAAATTTTGATACTCTTGAATTTTTGTGTTATGTCTATGGAACATCATTACAAGAACACCCTTCCTTCATATCCCCAAATGTACTTGAATACATTTTGTTCTACTTCCATCATAAATTTTAATGCCATTTTGTATTGCTTTTCTGAGTAAAAATGTGTTGTGCTGTACGGTTTTTTTTTCATTTTGTCCAGTAAATTACATGTTTTATTTTTCAGAGCAGTGTCTTTAATATATATACCAACCTCTTCTCATTGCAGATGGTCAGGTGTAGAAGGACTTGGAAAAATAGCTTGTGTAACTACGCGAAGAATTGGAACTGCACCTCTGATTTCTTATGAGGCTTTAAACAATGAACTTCGTTAGCAATGATAGCCAAGATTTTATTACTCAATTGGTTCTAGGCTTTGATAGCAACTAACTCGGTCTATATGACAATATGACATATATTTGTATTTTACTCTCTTATGTATTAATCAATGAGTTTTTATGATTTAAGTATGATTTTGGTTTATTACTACGAATTTTGGTAACAAAAATTAGGATGTTGCCAATAAATAAAAGTGTTTTTTTAATATTTATGTGTTGTACATAAATTGAAACTATTAATTGGTTTATAAAATATGAAAATGTGTTTAATAAAAAAGTGTTGGAATAAGTGAAAAGATGTTGCAAAATTTTTAAAAGTGTTCAATAACAAGATGTTGCAATAAAGCTGAAAAAGTGTTGCCGAAAACAATAGGTGTAAATAAAATAGTGTTGCTGTAAGAAAAAATGATGTTGCAGTAGAGTCTATGGTAACATTGTATTTGGTGTTGCTGTAGATCGTAAAGTGTTGCCATAAATAACTAAGGCAACATATATATCGATGTAGCCATAGAATGGAACTAAGTGTTGGCTTATCACCTACGGCTACATGACTATATCCAACATCACCGAATTTGGGAAAAGTGTAGCCTTAGACCAATTTTTGGCTTAAGGCAACACTATTCTTGATTTTTTACACTTTTTTCAGGTGTTGCTAAAGACCATATATGGTGTAGTGTTTCTGAAAGAACGAGATTGAAGTCGACTAAACCTGAATACGAAACTCATCATCAATTGAGGTATAAAAGACTTTTCAATAGATGCTTCAATGATTGATCAAGCAAACATTCAAGAAATTCTTAATTATTCATAACCTCACTCTTGTCGACTAAGCACTAATATACTTAGCTGCCAAAACTGGCCTGACAATAATGAGTTGAATAAATAAGAAGATCTCAATTCATTCTCGATTTTGGACCGTCACTGCGCAACGAATGCCTCAGCAACGATATCAACCGTGAATTAATTTACGACAATTCAAAGAAATAATATGAAATTTCTCTAGACAATAAACTGAACGGAGTCAACGATTACGGGTGCACAACTACGCTTAACTTCCAATTCTTGCTAATAATCGCTTCCCACTTCGCATTCTTAACCTTCTCGTACCATCTCCAAAACGTTCACATCGAAACTAATATCGTAGAAAGTTCTAGGTTCTACGCAAAATCTCGGAATAACGTCCCCCGGACTGATGGCTCCAGCTGCCAACTTAGCTTATATAGCTTCGAGTTTGCTGTCTTGCTCCTAGCCAAACACTTTAACGATTCGATCCTCTTTCCGCGCGATATGCCGAAAGATCGTATAACGTCGCAATACTTACCGAAGTATTCTAACGCGATCCTTATCCTAAATCGTTCTACCCGACGCTTATCTTATACACGTACCCGAACCCTCCTAATCTGTTTCAGTGACCATAACCTATAGCTCTGATACCAACTTGTAGCATCCCAAAATCCGGGGTACAGATATGGGGCCACTAACCATACCAATAATATACAACCCTGGACATAAACAAGATAAAGTGATAAAAACCCCTTAACCAAGATCGCATACAGGTTACGGTATGAAACAAACTATCAAATTATTATTACAATCCAGCCTCGGAATAAAATGTTATACAATTTATGTGAATAAACAAGTTCACTGACTAACTAGATATCAAACCTCAACAAATCCCAATCCACTATCCAACGAAATCCATAGACTCGAACGCCTTCTCTCACTACCGAAAGAGCAATACCAACTGACCAGTAGGTCTACTAATCTTCTCTATTAGCTGAAGAAAACAAACAAGCAAGAGTGAGCCAACAATGCTCAGCAAGTGCAATAGTGATAACAATTTCAATAACGAGGACAATTCTAATAAGCAAAAGAGTTTCATCTCATTCTATGAAGGAATCAGTTATATCAACTTTTAGATTGCCACGAGGGCCAACAATTCACCATTAGTAAGGTGCATTAGAGACTAGAACTGGTAAGAGTTCCGATATCAAAATATTATTAAAACAGACTTCCAAGGAGTCAAGAACTGAACATCTCAATCTCAGAGTATAGATTAGAATTGGAATTTTTATTTATAAAAAAAAACATCAAGGTTAGGCTGCTGATCAGTCAGCACTAACCCCCGGACAAACGCACACAGCAATGTCCTTAATTGGATCCATGGCACACATTGGCCTTAACATCTGACCACAAATCTGGTCTCCCCGAAGGGACATCTATTGACCATTAAACTGGTCTCCCCGAAGGGACATCTGTTGACCATTAATATGGCCTCCCCGAAGGGACATCTGTTTTAAAAACATTTCCAATTCTAATTCAAATGCACAGGTGTCGGAACAATCGACAACCTTCGATCTCCAAACAACTAGAAACCCACGTCCAGAATAATAACTCAAGATTAAGAGTGAATAAGAAATAACAGCATCGTCTAGCATCGACAAGTTCGATACACTACAGGGAGCAACGAACAATCAAGATTCTTAACAGATATCGACAAGTTCGATACCACCTAGGGTGGGGAATATAAGGAATGACAATTCAAATAAATACCAACAAGAAGAATATGAATTACCGGAATTATTGACGTTAACAACTTATCAAGAGAGGGATTTCACTCGAGCACATAATAGATATACATTGCAATAAGATTTTTAACCATCAAAATTCTAATTTAAAGCGAAGATTTGGTCAAACACTAGGCGCATTGTAAAGTTTGAGTTTCTATAAGCAGATAAAGTAGCTTAAACATTTGTTTATAAAACGATTCCAATATGGAAAATTTGAAAACATTTTGAAAGAAAACATTTTTCTAAATGGGGTCCTTTTGTGAAAATATGCTAGAATCAAGAGTTTCGCCAGCAGGCTTTCATAAGGGTTTAAAATCTTGGATTTTCTTTTGTTCAGAAAATTCTTAGACAATTTCGACGAAATTAGGAGAAATGGCATTCCAGGGATAAGAAATAAGCGAGAAAGGTTATTTGTCAAATTCTTTGTAAATCGGATATTTGAGTCATGGTTAGGGGAGATAAACGGCATCACACTATATGAAAAAAAAATATATGTCATCTGCCATCTATACTTGGCCAAATCGTCACATACTACAAGTAAATTAAATCGCATCACTTGAACAATAAGTGATTAGCAAAAACACTTGCCTCGATTTACGGAGTTCCTGACTTTAACCTCGATCCTCAACTCAGCTTATGACAACCCTTAGTTGCTAGCCTCTTACTCGGCTCAACTTCCATCTCTACCTCGTAACTCGCCACTTTCACATTAATTTACCCGTTGGCTTTGATACTTGTCCCTCTGTTCGTCTTTCCATTTTCTCACGCACTGCTCCTGACCAGGTTTCCTATTCGAACCTTTACAAGGTCAGATACTATTTCAGTATTAACTCAAGCAAAACTTCATTGTTTCCTCTATTCTACCCATACGCGTCCTATTATGCTCATACACATCTTATATAATTACATATACAATACATATAGCCATATCCAACCATATTCATATAGTAGTCTTAGTATAGTTAACTAAGTCACATAAACACGTCACACAACCACTTCAAAACAACACAACCACTTAATATTTAAAACCACGATATATTTTCGAAATAATCCACTGATACATGTACTTAAACTCTTAGAAATCATAACACACTTCCAAGCATTGAAATCAAATAAATTAAATAGACTTTTAAATGGATTTGCAGGGGAATTTTAGAAAATTTTGGCATGTAGTATTCGTTTATCGGACTATGGACACAGCCCCTCAATATCAATTATAAACAATTCAACCCTGTTTTTACAAAAATAAAGCTGCCTCAACTTGCAGCAACAACACATAAGGAAATTTACCCGCCCTGACATGCGGCACATAGCACATAAGGAAATTCTTCCTCGACATGCAGTAAACACATAATAATTTACATTAACATTAACTACTACTTACGCTACATCAATAATCGTATTACTCACGCATTTTAATGATACACGTGACAATCAATTATTGACATTTGTAAGCCACTAACTATTACTTACGCTATATCAATGATCACATCACTCAAGTATATTAATTATACTCGTGATAGTTAATCATTGATATTCGTAAGCCCGAGGAACTAGTTGAAGAGAATTACACAAGTACTTAAATATTGACATTTAAGACTCGAGATCTCATTTCAACTCCTCGCAGTTAAACACATAATAAAATAAATCTAACAATTAATCTTTGATAAATAACAATTTTACAGATAATATGACTCGGCCTATAACATTTAGCACATAGACATTTATAACTAGTATAACCACATAACTCCATGTATATGACCAATAATCATTTAACCACATATGCTTCATTACCAAGTACTTGACAATTATACATTCAACAAATAAGAAGACTTGATTTATACCATTTGGGACTTAGCACATAAACATTTATTACCAGTAAAACCATATAACTTCACATACTATCCGACAATTAATAACTCACAATCATATAACTTCCGACATTCATCAAAATCCCCAAATTTTAACTTCCGAAATTATAACTCTAATTATTACACCACAATAATAATTAGCAACTAACAATCGCCAAAGCATATAATCGGATTCACAACTAATCCCAAAATTAATTAACAATTATAAACTTTCCGAATTAAACTACGAAAATTAAAACAATAATATCACAATTAAAATATAATTTAATTACAACAATAGTAATTAAAATACGATAATTATACACAATATACGAGCTTTCGCAATTATACCTTTCCGATGACCACCAACATCTCTCTCCCCTCTCTCTCTATCTCTCTCTCTATCTCTCTCTCTCTACTGCACAACCGCGCCTCTCCACGCTGAACAACACCACCACAGCCTTTGCTCTAACTCACAGCTCCCAACCACCGCAGGCGACTGCGCAGCCGCGGTAGTGGCTCCTCCGGCCGCTCCAAGCATGCACCAACACACACACCCACGAGTAACACACACACACACACGCACATATACATACACACACGCGTGTATATATATATATGTATATATATATATATATATATATATATATATATATATATATATATATATATATATATATATATATATATATATATATATATATATCCAATCTCTTCCACAAAACCCCCAATTTCACTCCCACAAACCCTAATTCCTTTTCCCCCAATCTCATTTTCTCTCTCCCCGACCCTTTTTCTTTTCAGCTGCATTTTTTTTCCCAATTGGGCTTGACCCAATTCTAATTATATAACTACTTACAACACCACTCGGACCCAATTAACACTACTTATTCGCTTTTAAAACTAATAAACATCTTTTACAAATCGAAAGTAAATAAAATATTTAGAAAATTAAACATTTCATTTTTAAAATAAAGAACATAAAATTACAAGCACACATATATTTTTAAAATATTTTTCGGATAAAAAATGAATTAAATATTGATTTTGCAAGTTTTGATCCTTTATATACAATAAACTCGTAAAAATCATTTTAAAATACCACAACCTCCGAATTAATTCACCCGACCATTTTAAAAACTAAATAATATTAAAAAGATAATATCACAAAGGATTTCATGATTTTTAATAACTCCGATAATTTTATTAAATTGCCAGAAGATCAAAAATGCATGATTTAAACATATTTAAATCCTCAAAATACAAATAAAAACACACAGACTTCACAGCACACACAAATCACCACGTAAACACATAAACACTACTTCACATATATTCCATCTTTACAACAATATTCACATAATATAATTCATAATTTATATTAAATAAATAATTTTAAATTCGAAATTTTCTAAGTCGTTATAGTGAGTGTAATAGTGTAAAGTGTTGAAAAGGTGGAGTGAAGTAGTGGATGTAATAATGTATTTTATTGTTAAATGTTGCTATTTTTAGTAATGTAAACAATTGGTGGGACGTCCCAAAAAGGAAATTGTAAAGAAATGGATGGGACAAAGGGAGTAATTGGTTATCTTTTTCAGCTAAAAGGTAATATATTTTCCATCTTTTATAACTAAAATATCTCATTTTCTCCTAAATAATAACTAACCAATTACCTTTTTCAAGTATTACATTTTCTAACTTTTCAAACTAAAATCGCTTCACCAATTACCTTTTTCAACTATTACCTTTTCTAACTTTTCTAAATAAAATCTCTTTTTTTCAAAAAAATGGTCGTTCTAATTAATGAAATAAACTAATAATATTATAATTAGTAATAACTAACTGATTACCTTTTCCAACTAAAAGGTAATATCTTTTTTATATTTTCTAACAAAAATAACACATTTTTAAACTTGATTTTTTTACTTAATTATCCTTACTTAAATATTTATATTATTGGTAGAAACATGTATTTCTATTTTTTAAACGTATCATCTTATCTATATCTTATAACTAAAATTTTCCTATTTCAAAAATAATATGGCCAATATATATATAATTATGTTTATATATATATAATTATTATCAAATCATATCATTTAAAAATTTAACTTACAAAATTCATGTCATCAAACAATTTTAATTATTCAAATATTGAAAAAATAATATAATATTAAAGAAAATCTGTGCATCGCATGGTTTTAAGCTAGTTAAGTCTACTTCATACTCCTTCCGTCCCAGCAGATACTTAGCAGATACTATACATACCTGCTGGGAACGGAAACCAATAATTGTAATAAAATAATCAGTATAAACAATAGTTAAAGAAAGTGGCCAGCAGTAGTTAACGAAAGTGGCAGGAGATTAGTCTTAGGGGGAATTACACCCGCCTAAGCCAAAAAGTTTAATTAAAATTTTCTCTCAATAGTCCAAAGGCCGCACTTACAGTACATGTACTATAAATAAACTTTACAAGGAAGTAAAGTTACACACTGCTACACTATAAATATACACTGGTACTATTAGTGCTTCTAACAACACCTCAATTCTAGCATCTACAATGGGATCTGCAAAAAGATTGACAAATTTAGAAAGGAATCAAATTGTCTAGATGCTATTAGTAAACTACAACAATAACAAGTTGAAGAAAGGAATGATCAACAATATTGCCTCTCAATATGCAGTGACAGGACTAACAATTTCTAAGATATGGCAAGTGGTTCTACAAGCTACCAAAGAAGGTAAGGTTCCTAATGTGTAGAGAAAATATAAAGGTGGTAGAAGCACATACTTTTTGGATTCGGAAAAAATCACATTAATTCCTCTACACTTAAGAACCAATATTAGGACACTTTCTTGTCAACTAAGTGCATGTAAATCCACCGTCCATAGACTCATTCAAAAAGGCAAAATCAAATCTAATTCAAATGCCTTAAAACCTTATTTAACACTTCCAAATATAGAGGCAAGGGTGACATTTGTTTTAAATCATATAGAAAGCTCAACACTTCATACAAACCCAACCTATGTAGACATGTTTTCAGTAGTTCACATAGACGAAAAATGGTTTTATATGACTAGAACATCACAAAAATATTACCTATTGCCAAGTGAACAGGAACCGCATAGAACTTGGAAGTCCAAGAGATTTATAACTAAGGTTTAGTTTATGAGTGTGGTTGCTAGGCCTAGATATGACATAGATGACATCTTTACATTTGATGGAAAAATAGGAATTTTTCCATTCACTATTGAAGAGGCAGCTGTGAGAGCAAGTAAAAATAGAGCAAGGGGTGTTTTGGAAGTAAAACCTATAGAAAGCAAAATAAACTTGTGGTCAAAAAATGTTTGATTGAAAAAGTTATTCCCGCTATTAAAGCAAAATGGCCATTAGACGACAACCATATAGTCATCCAGCAAGATAATGCTAGACCTCATATAAGTGCTAATGATCCTGATTTTATTAGTGTTACACAATCCGGTGGATTTCAAATTACATTAGCTAATCAACCTGCTAATAGTTCGAATCTCAATATCAACGATTTGGGTTTCTTTAGACTCATACAAGGACTACAACATGAGAATGCGCCTAAAACAGTTTGTAAATTAGTAGATGTGGTGGTTAAAGCCTATGATGAAGTTACTCTTTCGACTTTAAATTACGTTTTGTTATCACTTGTGAATTGCATGACAGAGATATTGAAACCTGGTGGTAATAACAACTATAAGTTGCCTCACATAGGGAAGAACAAGTTTGCTCGACTCGGACAACTACCAACAATTATGACTGCTCCACTGGACATAGTACAAAAGACTTTAACCGAGACAAGTACTCAAGTAACAAGAATGCATACTGGTGATTAACTATTGAAGCAACTACTTATGTTTTGATGTTTTGATGTTTTAATAGTTTACTACTGATGTTATAATTACTGAATCCATACAAAATACTCCTCAAATTATGTACTCGTACTGTAAAAGAAGATGCAGTACCTCGAAATATCAGGGAAGATATATCTTCAATAGACCAGTTGGGTCATCGAGATTGCTTCTTTTGACTTCAAAATCCAACCTTTTGGCATCAAGATTGCTCCTTTTGGCTTCAAAATCCAACCTTTTGCCTCTGAAATTGCAAGAACTGTGTTTAACATGACTACCTTTTCTGGAGTGTCTTCAATCACTTCGAAATTATTCGAGATTTCAGGGGGGGTAATAGAGATTTGGGCAATTCGATTTCAGAATCACAATCAAAATTAGGGGATGAATCGTGTATGATTTCAGATCCCATGCTTTATTTTAATTAGGGTTTATACGGCTCATGAAATGAAAGAGCGGAGTGAAAACATTGAGGATCTGTGATTTTGGGGGAGTGATTTTAGTTTTTTAGGGTTAGATACAAACAGTCGTGTAATAAAAATAGTTAGGTGGGGGGAGTAAAACGTGTTTAGTGGGAGAGTCAAACATGGTTAATTTGGTTAATAAAGCTTGATTAACTGCTAATTATAAGTGGCTTGTGGGGACAATGTATTTTAATAATATTATAAATTTGTTATTTTGGGTAATGTATAGAATTTGGAGGGACAATCCAAAATAGTAAGTGTAAAGAATATGGTGGGACGGAGGGAGTACTTTATATTAACTAGTTCAAAGACTACACATTTTACTTATTAAATATTTATTTAATAATATTTAAATATTATTTATTCTTTAAAAATGTAAACCGAAAAAATTGCATCGTACCCTAACACATTTTCGTGGTATGATTCATAAAATTTAAAACTCGTACGATGCAGGTGCAATTTGAGAAATTATTTAAACCACATATGCAATTTGGTGCAAAAATTTTGACAAAAATTGTATTGTCGCAAACATTCCTACTTCATAATACATAGTTATTAAGAGCCCATTTGGGTAATTGTAAAAAAGTGACTTGTGACTTAAAATTGCTTAAAGTCAAAAGTGAAAAGTGAAAATTGTCTGTTTGAGGAATTTTATATTTTTTTACAACTTATGAGATATCAAACCTATATAATTGAAAATAAAATTTATAAATTGAATTTAAATGATAATATTAACTTTTATCAAGTAAAGTTATATAAATAAAATAAGTCATGGAAAAAAGTACCTCCCACCAACTTCTGGCTTTAAGCTTATTTTTTGAATTTAAGTTACTTTTTAACTTATTACACAAACACGCATTTTTTAACTTAAAGTCAAAATTCACTTTAAGTCATGGGCTTAAAGCCCCGCCAAACAGACTCTATGTGTCTTGTTAGCAAAACCTCCTTATACCTAGACTTGGCAAATCGGATAATCGGATCGGATCAATTTTTGGTTCTGATTTATTTTGATATAGTTAGGATCAGATCGGATTTGATTCTGTTCAAATCTAATTTCGGTTTTACACAAGTTTGATCGGTTTCGGTTCGGATCGGGTTGGAATTCGGATCAGATTGATTTCAGATAAAAATCGGATAATTTTTGGATTAAGATCGGATTAAATTCGGGTTGGATCGATTCATATCTTTTCTTACCTTGGATCGAATTTTGTTCGGACCAATATAAATTGGTTCTAAATAATGTTGTATTGGTTTTAAATCATCATCGAATGCCACATTTTGATTAAGAATTTGTACACACCCACATAGTCATACAACCAAATTTTAAATTCAACTTTTTGCTTTTTTTCTATTTTTTAAAATTCTTTAATTAATTTTAGAAACTAGTTAAAAATGGGGAAAAATAAAAAAAAATAGAAAATTAGTGAAAGTTGGGTAACATTCATCACACAAATTAAGAGTAAGGCCCCATTTGTTAACAAAGGAATGAAATCTGAATGGGCTTTTACTGGACCAGTCACATGTTCAGACCATTTGAGTATTTTGTTTTTGGTCATGGACGAGTCAAACTAACTGGACGAGTGCGAGAAATTAGCTGGACGAGTCGTGTAAAAATTCTTCAATGAATCGTTCGTATAATCAATCTTCTACATATATTGTTAGAGAAAATTGCATACTTACAACATACATACATTATAAATATTTTAAGAATGAATACTTTAATAATTATATCAACATTCTTAATTTTGTTAATTATCTTTTATAAATATTTAAATGATTGAAAAAACATTCATTTGGCATCATTCACATGATAAATAGATATATTTTGTCAAACATTATTAATCATACAACAGGGTATAAAAATAAATTACTATCATCCAAAAAATTAATCAAAAATTGTTAACAAACAACATTAATCATTCAGATGTTCAGAATAATTGTTCGTCCAGATTGATCAGAAATTTTACTAGTTCTGAAAGTATGATTCAGATTTAACAAATGGTCCCTAAGTATGACTACTTTGGTGTGTATGAATTTCAGTTCAAAATTTGGATTTTTCCTATTTTTATTTAATTTTTTAATTTATCTTACAAAATAGTTAAAAATTGGGGGAAAAAATGGAAAATTAGTGAAAGTAGGGTAACATGTTAGTCATAGAGGCATGTCTGTAACTATCTAATAACAACCTAATTGTTTGTAATGTTTTGCATTACTTACATGACCCTTAACTAGGGAACCCATTTAGGTAGATTCTCTACTTGTAATAGGCACCAACTTTTAGCTGTGTAAATTGTACAAATCAAGTCATGGAATAATGCTTGAAAGAAGATCCAGAGATCATGCCTCAAACTTGGAGAACAATGTGTGAGACAGTCTTTCACTTGTAGGTTTTGGTGATTTGTCAAAGTACGAAAATGAAAATTAAATTAGGTCTAGGAAGTTACTAGCTAACATAGTAATTCCTCCTTTAGAACTATTCGATGTGACATTAACGAATAATGAGTCAATTTGACAAATTGTACCAAATCATTTATTTGGATAAGTATATCAACTCAATGATATATCCTAGTCTAGATTCTATATGGTACAGGCAAAGTCAAGTCGGCACAACTATGGATATATTTCCGAATACTGATTTTACACACTAAAAATGAGAGTTATATTCAAAATGGTGTTCCTTTCAAATTTTTTATCCTCAAATATGTTCGCAATATTTTTCAAAAGATTATTTTCAAACTTGCCTTATTTATTGACTTGCCGAAAGTCAAAAACAGATTTTATCCCGAACCCTTAACAATTTTCATTTAAATGGATAAAATTGTAAAACGTTCAAAATAAATATTCCGAACACTTCATGGTCATTTTTATTTGAGGAATATTATTGTTAGTCACAGAGGCATGCCTGTGTTTATCTAATAAAAAGCCTAATCGCCTGCTAAGGTAACATCTAGTTGTAGAGTTTCTACTTGTATCTAGTACTTGTAGGAGGCATCAAAATTCTATCTGTGTAACTGTAAAGTAAGTCATAAAATAAATGCTTGAAAGAAGATCCAGAGATCATGCCTCAAGCTTGAAGAACAAGACTGTCAAAATAAATACAGTTAGATTTGAAGACTGAAGATTTGCCTAAGTACCAATTCGAGAAGTATATGTTGCTCCATTCGAGAAGTCTAGCTTTCGAGAAGTCTAGATTCGATATCTCTAAAGACACTGTTCGATATCTCTGAAGGGACTGTTTGATATATCATTCGATAACTCAGATATTCGACATGTCTAACTCTCTATTCGAGAACTCTGGAAGTCAACTAGTCAAAGCGTCACTCGTGTAATAACCCTAACTTTAGGAAATGCTACAATGCTTAAATGATTAGTGATTTTGAGGATTTAGGGAAATGGTATGTAGGTACCCTATAAGTGAAATAGAAAATGAATAATCAGAAACCATATTACCGTTGTACTATGAAAATGAGTGACTCGAAACGATGACGGATTTCAGAAATTCCTGAGTATAGATTTTTGAGATGTTTGATTTCAATTGAGCACTATTGTATTGATATTAAAGAGTATGGAATATGAAAAGGGTGTATACTTTGAGGAACATGTGAAATTAGGTTAAACCAGGGGATTATTAATTCAAGGAAATGCCAGAGGAATTTGGATTGTTAAACAATTTAGAACCACTTGAAAATGAGATATTAAATTTGAGGAATTGAGGATTTAATATTTTGGAATTCTATTATATCTGATTTGAGAATTCAGAACGAAAACTACTGTGACTTTATAACGAGATTATGCGATCAAACGACCGAATCATGGGTTAAGGATATTAAATATTAGAAGTCCAAGGGAGGATATATTATGAGAGGGAAAGAGGATTGCGAATATAATCCTAGAGCAAAGAGAATGCAAACTAGTTTGATAACGATTGAGAAATCGGGAGAGCAAATTCTGAGATAAAAAGAATATACCAAGGATATTGGATTTAATATTTGTTTGAGGATTAGAACTACACCAACACCTTAAAATACAATGTGGGAGAGGATAATATGCATACAAGAGGTTTACAGAGGAGAAACCACTAAGACGATCACAGAAAACTTTCGATGAATCAATCGACAAGAGAACCTTGCACAAAACCCAAACAAAAAGCCCCAAGAATATAATTAAAGTAAGCCCACGCATGGCCCAAGAACTTCATGGAGCTTCAATTACATGTAATTAAGTGAAGTGACTCATGGAAATTTTGAAGAGGCAAGGGTATAAGAGAAATAAGAACCAAGGGGCAAGGACATGCTAGTAACTTACCAAAGTAAGGAGATTACTCATTCAAACTCACCCACATGCCTTGATTTCATTGGTGGACTTCAAACACACTTAATTAGAGATAAGGATCTGATTCAAAGGGATAGAAACAAGAGGACACATCATTATCCAAGATAGAAACAAAGCAAAACACAAAAAGATGCAAACTGCCCAGCAGAAATACCACTCAAAGAAAAATTCATATCTCCATATTTAGAGCTTTTAAAATCACCAAATTTTAACCATAACTTCTCCACTCCATGTGTAAGGTTCTTTCAAAATTTTATGGCCAACAAAATAGTATAGCCTAGTCAAATCCATGCTCAAAGTTGGGGAAACAAATCTGACCAGTTTCTGTCCAGTGGGAAAAATGGGTTCAAAACCATAGCTACAAAGCTTCAAATTTGATGATCTATAGTTCAAAAGAAATCCCTTGAATGGTAGAAGATGTGGTAAAAATTTGAGCACCGAACTCTTATTTTTCAATTTGTTATGAATTTTACAAGATTGATGATGAATAGTAAATCTTAGAAACTAACTTTAGTTTTCTTGGTTTCTTTGGAAGATATAAGCTATACTAAGGTGATATAAAGGTTATACAAGGCTTGTTCACATTCCAAGGAAGGTATACTACTTGAAAACCTAGCTTGAATCTTGAGTTTATGGTTGATTTTTGGATTAAGTTAGTGTAAAGTATGAAACCATGGTTATATAAATGTTTATAAGTGTTGCGATGGATTATGGAAGTGTTGTGTATTGAAATTCATGGCTGGTATGATGACCACATGGGGTATGGATTGATATATGTGTTGGATGATGAGTTGGGAGGTGTGAAAAATTTGGAAAGTATGAAAGTATAGCCGTTATAATGCTCGATTCTCGTTTAAACATAAATTACTTGTTAAAAACAGAGCATTCCAAATCTGTCTAGATCAGTAGAGCATATCCAAGGGTCATGATAGGGTAGAACTTGGTTCATTGATCGTTTTGATATAAATTACTTCAAAATCTGATGAACGGTTTAGGAGAAAAGTGAGTTTTAGTGAAAGTCATTCGGAAACCGAGAAAATGCAATTGTGTCAACTTTGAGTCTATAATTACCATACTTAAACATCTTTAAAAGTTATGAAATTTTGGGACAATATAGTCGGGTGAATAGATAGGCAAACCCCACTGACCTTGTGTCAAAATTGGAAATTGATAATTTATGAGAAATTTTACAGTCATGTGTGGTTAATAAGGAAATGGTGAAAAACACTTAAACTTTCATGGAGTCTAAAAATGGATAAGTTTTTGTAACTTGTGGTCTATAAAGGGTATGTTAAACTTATATTATGTGTCAAGGGTGTTATTATATATATATTTAAGGGTTAAGTGGTTAAGTGAAATATATTCTGATGGTGATCCTTTTCGTTTCTATAGATACTCGAGACGAACACCGGATCATTCCGTTTGGGATTTAGAGATCAAGGCAAGATTTCTTTTACCCTTATTTTGATAATTTGATTATGTTTAAAGAAAAGTGGTTTTGCTAGATAATATATGAATCTTATATCAATATATGATATGGATTACTGATATGGATTATGGATATGAATATGAATTGAGCTAATATATTTTATGGCTTCAAAAGATATGAAAAAGAATGGTATCAGTTGTTATCTAGGGTTATACGGTTTATAATATTCTGTTAAAGATAATCTTTAAACATTTGTGATTTAATAAATATTATTTGATTATTATTTAATACTTTTAAAATAGTTGAAATATTTTGTATATAAGAGCATATTTGACTTTATTAAATACAGAAGAGATGTCTGAGTCATAATCAAAGTATTATGATGTATGTATTTTTAAAGATGATGATAAATGGAAATGATATATGTGAATGAAAATGGAAATGGAAATGGAAATGATATATGTGAATGGAAATGAAGTGGAAAATGGAAAATATGGAATGGTGTTTTATAAATGGAATAACGATTTGACAAAAAGGGGGATTGCAACAGCAAGCGTAAGAGGATGTGTTCGACACAGTCCAGCACTCAATATTTTATTACGGCCCAAGAGATGCCGAAGGGGGATGTAGCAGAGAGCCTTCCTCCAGGGATGATGACCAGGTTGGATCATTCCTTCTACTAGTAGTAAACAAAGAGCAGGTACGATTAGGCGACTGATCATCGTCCTAACGTATCAGGCGACAGCAGATATCCCCAGAGTATTTAAAAAAAAGAATTGATAATGGTTTCAGATTTGCATTCTGAAAAAGGAAAATGGTATGAAATTATGAAATTGTTTTTATGAGTTGAAGAGAAACTGATTTTATATTATTTTTATATAATTGTTGTATAAAAGGAAATGGAAAGATTATATTGAGAGATTTATTTCAAATGTTATATTATCTTGAGATATTATACTGAGATGATGTATTGATTATTATCTTGTTATAGAAGAGAAACTGATATTATATTATATTAGAAGAGAAACTGATATTATATTGTTCTATATTTCTTTTCTTATAAAGAAAAATGGATGGTGTATTTAATAAGTAAGAATTAATTCTTTTCTCAAGGATTATGATGGGTTTTCTGTTTATTAATATATATATATATATATATATATATATATATATATATATATATATATATATATACTTTCATTGATTCTAGTTTACAAAAATTTATCTTGCTGAGCTATTATAGCTCACTCTTGCTACTTATGTACATAACAGCTAGGTCAAATGCCGATACTCCGCACTACACCCCGCAAGAGGGTAAGGGAAAGACGACCTTTTGAGAGAGTGCTGGCGCCTATCCCTGAGGTAGCTGATAGAAAGATGGATGTTGGTAGACTTATGTGTATTAAGTGTATAAGTTGAGAAATAAACTTTTGGTTGTTGAAATGCTTCCTGTAGATGCATTATTCAACAATGTTCTTAAGTAAGATTCTGGGTTGTAATAACTGCTTAACTTTAAACTTATGATATTGTGGATGTTGTTCTCTGAGCATATGACTGGTGTGTAATATTATTAAGTGTGGGGTCTATTATGTGAGTTTCATTGCGCATTTATATTTCAACTGTCAAGAGTATAGTGTTATTAAATGGAATTTGGTCCGTGACGGCCTGGATTCCTGACCCCGGATTTGGGGCTGTCACAACTCGAGTTCTCTGAGAGTCAACAATTCAAGGATTCCTAGAAGAAAAACTAATTCGAGAAGTGATATGGTAGCTCAACAGCATTCGAGAACTCAGAGCTATCTGCCAAGTCAATTCTAGTTCTCGAATCAATTACTTGGTCATTCTCGAACTCAATCTTGGAGACAAAATTATGAAGAATTGTACAAGTCAGAAACCTGTAGCAAGCCAAAACACTTTCAGGACACAGTACTGTAAAGTGCTTTTGGGAAGAATACAAGAAGCTTAGAGAGGTATTACAAGAGACAAGCTGCTAAAGAAGTGGATCTGAACAGAGATAAAGAAAGTCAAATCTCAAGTCGTTTGGATGTTACTCAAAAAGGATAGACATGTTAGAAAGTGATATTATATGTCACCTTATTTGTAGTAAGTAGGTTGTACACATGTTCTATAAGAGTACAACCTCTCTTCTCTAGCAGTTAAGATTTGATAGGAGTTTTCTCAGTACAACTTAGAATATCTCTCTGAGAAAGAAGCTGAGAATACTAACATTTGTATTCCCCAGTTGTAGCAAAATCTTGATCTAATACAATATTAGAATAAAGTGAGTATTGTGTTCTTGTGTTCTGTTGTGGATAAAAAACTGAGCTTTGTGAATTAAATGCTAGGGTTTGGGTGAGCTTCGAGCTTTAATGGCTGCTCTCGTGTTCGTGGCTGATTCTGCCTTTGATGTGTATCAAAGATCAAGCCAAAATCGTAGTTCTAGGTGATGGTGCCCTCAGGGCTATGGCGACGAGGGCTCACCAAGGACGTAGTGGCTTGTATGTCCTTAATCGAGGATTAAGACAACGTGGTGGGTGATGTATGGAGTTGTGTCCCAAAACATTGTGCGACTTATTGAGTCGTGCCCAAAAATCGTTGTTCTGAGATGAGGGGTCTGACCCTTTATATAGGCTGAGAAGCCTTAGAGTTAGGGTAGGGTTAGGTGACTTGGTGGGTAAGTCAGCCTTGAGGAAAGTTCTAGACTCCTACCTTGTAGGAGTCTGTTTCCTTGTATGACTGTGTGGCTTGGAGGCTACTCCTTGTAGAGATAATGTCCTTATCTGACACTTATTGCTGAGCTATTTATCACCCCTAATATTAATTACGAAATTAATATTAAATTAGGGTTTTGGGCCCCATTAATGGGCTTCATCTTTGGACCCGGCTAGGTCTAATTAATGCAACATTAATTGTGTCTTTAGGGCTTATTTTTAGCCCATATCATGTTCCTTATTTCTGCATTTATATTCTGTTGAACACAAAAACACATACGTTGTTACACAAACACCATTCAACAGATTCAAACCTTCAAACAAACAAACGTTCTTAAAGTTCATATTTGAAGAAAAAGTTTGAAATTACATTCACCCCCCCTCTGTATTTTTCTTGTCGGTATATTCATACTCAACAATTACGTTTGAATATATTTCAATTCAAAATTTAGCCAAAACATCGACAAGTTACGATAAAAGGCAAATGTATTTTATTCCATCACATAAGGACATTTAATCAAAATATTTTAGAATAAAATACCTCCACATGTTATTTTGACTTGAAACTTTGGAAATGTCACTAGAATACTTAAAAAGAATGTTAGAAAAATTTTCATGATTTTATGAGAATATTTTTCCGGAACCCCCTAAAATCGCTTCGGTTTTTATTTCGGGGTTCGCGAAAAGTCGTCCAAACTCATACAAACCTATGGATCGATTTTGACCATAAGTTTTATGATATATTTGAAGACTTATTGGTCTCATAGTTTCAAAATTGCTTTAGGGAAAATCAAACGAAATGGGTTTGTCGTGTAGTTACGTATTTATCGCTATTTTCGTACTAATAGAAGCTTCCTATATCATTTATATGATTATTCCCACATGTTTATTTGCTGGAGCTTTCTAGGAAGGTGCCAAAAAGCTAAGTATTTTATTGGTTGCTTTACATGTGTCTTGTGCCTATTGGCCATAAAACCCTACTTTTGCCTATAAATACTAAGCCAAACCCACTCCATTTCCTCAAGCCTTAAGAGCTAAATAAATACTGGAGTTTTCTCCCTAGATACACACCATATCCCAGATTTTATTTGCTTTAAAAAGTATCTATCAAACAAGCTTCAATCTTCATCTTTTATATCCCTTTTAAGCTTGTTTTCACTCCATTTCTTCACCGAAAACACACATGTCGGCCTCACCTTCTTGGGCAGTCCCTTAACTTTTTTTTATCAACCCTTTAAGTGTTCTTTCAAGTGTCTTTGAATTACCTTTAATTCATCCTTGAATATCTTTCATTTGGTGCTCCAACTAGGTCACTTAGGTAGTGTTTTGATCACCATTTCTTGCTCTAAAACAACTATAACCAAGACCACTTCGAAGACAAAGCTTTAGCTCGACTAAAGTGGGTTCTTTAGTACTTTGGAAGAGGTTTAAGGATCCTTATGTCCCCCTTAAATTATCTTTCATTGTCTGATCTTTGTGGCCTAGGTTTGGTAGCTCTTTTTGGTGATTTTGTGGTCAATTATTGCTCTTCTATACACCTCTCGACCAAACCTCTTTAGGCAGTCCCTAGCACAAATTTAGGCAATCTTTAGAGTGTCCTTTATTGTGTCTTTGAGTCACCTTTGATAACCCCTTGCTTTCATTAGGTTCTCTTTCGGCCTTAGTTTGGTGGTGATTTTAGGCTTCGAACCTAGCTTGTTCTTCTTGATCTCTTTCTAGACTTCAAGTGGTTCTAAGTTAGTTATATTTTTGTTTAGTGTGTGTACATCCACACATACTAGTCCTGGAACCTAGTTCGTATCCTTTGAGAATACCTCTTATTTGAGAATTCTTTGCTTTAGGCAACTAAGCCATTGGATAAAGCCAAAGGTGATAAACTAGATAATTTTTGTTGTGCGTGTTGCGTGTGTTGCATTCACGGATATAATTGTTGCACATTTAATTTATTGTCTTGCATCACCGCTCGTGTGACAAGCCCCTCGTGTGACTTATCCCGTGTCGTTATTTATTACTTTCCGCACAACGTAAATAGCTAATGTGTAATAGCGTTCTTTTACGGTTCTCACACTTGTGAGTTGAATAATAATTAAGCACTCTTGCACACACCACTAAAGTTCCGTAGCTCATCCGATTGGCGTCGTGACTCGCTCGACTTTAACTAATAACGAATCAATTATTTTAATGCGTAATAGCGTCCCCGTGGCTAGTACCGTAACATACTGGTTTTGCACGGCCCTTATTATATATCTCACATATTGTTTGCTTGTAGCTTGTTGTTGTATCTTTGTAGTGAGGTGAAGTGAAGTGAGGAGATCTTCGCTCTAAGACCCAAGTCTTAGACACGCTGACGGGGAGTCGGGTGTCTTTGCACCGTGAGGAGGAGAAAAAACCCAAGACCTACAAAGGTAGCACCAAGGATACCTTAAGGTTTGCTAAAATATTTTAAAGGTAACTTGGAGTTATGCTCTAAGATAAATATTTTAGTTGTTTGCTAATTATTTTGAGGAGGTAAAAGGGAGTTACGCTCTAAGATAAATAATTGGTGGTTTGCTCTATATTTTGAGGAGGTAGTAGGGAGTTACGCTCCAAGATAAATATATAGCGGGTTAGCTTATATTTTGAGAAGGTAACGGGGAGTTACGCTTCAAGATAAATATATAATTGTACTTGTAAAGGTTTCTCCACCTACTATAAGGAGTTTACTTATAGTGGACGAAATCTCGAGTCTGGGGAGGAGCTCGGGGACTGGAGTACGGGTGTTCGAATTCGTTAGGGGATTGCGGGCATCGCGAACTAGGATAAATCGATCTTGTAATATTTCTCTCTTTTATATTCCGCACTTTACATTACTTATTTACAAGTAATTAATTTTAAAAGAGAAGGAAAATTCAAAAATGCCAAGCTCAAATTTTAAAAAGGTGATAAGCTATTCAAAACCTCTTTTAGCTTATCTTACCCAAATTCGGGACATATTACAATTCTATAGAAACAAACACGGTTGGAGTTTGAAGATTGAAAATTTACCTAAGTACAAATTCGTGAAGTAATTTGGTCTATTCGAGAAGCCAAGGATTCGATATGTCAAAAGACACTGTTCGATATCTCAAGGAGTCAACAATTCAAAGCTCAATTCGATAACTCAGAGATTCGACATGTCTATAACTCTATTAGAGAACTCAAGAAGTCAACAAGTCAAAGTCACATTCGATATCTCAAGGACTCAAAAAGCTATTCGACATCTCAAGGATTCTATAAGTAAAACGTTCTATTCGATAACTCAAGGATTCCTGAAGAAATGACTCATTCGAGAACTGATTCGATATGCCAAGAAAAGATAGTACAAGAACTCAGAGTTATCGAACTATTCAATTCAAGTTCTCGAATCTATTACTTAGTCAGTTCTCGAATGGATTCTTGAAGACAAATTTCTGAAGATATTCAAGTAAGAAAATCTATAATAAACCAGGACACTTACAGTGACATATTATTGCAATGTGTCCATGGAAAGTTTACAAAGAAGCTTAGAGAGATATTTAAGGGAACAAGCAGATAAAGAAGTGGATCTGAGTAGGTTAAAAAGAAAGTTAAAACACAAGATGCTCAGACTTGCACCAAAAAGGGATAGACAAGTTAGAAAGTAGATTTGTCTATTACCATATTTGTAGTTAGTAGGTTGTGCACATGTTCTATAAGTGTATAGCCTCACTTCTTTAACACTTAAGTTTTCATTATAATTCATAGCAAATATCTCTCTGAAAAACGAAGTTGGGAATACTAACTTTTCTATTCCCAGGTTGTTTCAATCTAAATAAAATATTGGATTAAAGTGAATTGTTTATGTTCTTATTTCTACACTTAAAATCTGTCAAACATATACATATTCAACTACAACAATCAAACATAGATTCGAATAAACTGAGTTTCAAAAAAATATTCAAGAAAAGTTTGAAAATACACTCACCCCCACCCCTTCTGTATTTTCTTATGTGTATTCCATACTCAACAAGTGGTATCAGAGCAAGCTATTAAACAAAACAGAAAAAGATCAACATGAATAAACTAAAGATAACAGGAACTATGAAGGTCCCAAAGTTTGATAAAGACAACTACAACCTCTGGAAAATCAAGATGATGTTGTTCATTAAAGCTGTTAACCCTCTATTCCTAGAGATTCTCAAGAATGACCCATTTGTTCCACAACAAGAAATTGCTGAGAAGAGTGTTGGAACTATTACCATTCCAATGTCATATGTTGCCAAAGATTCATCTAAATGGACTGACACTAAGAAAGAGAAGGTTGTCCTTGACATCCATCTAATGATGATAATTTTTTTATTCTATGGAACTCTCTATGTTTGCCAACATAGCTTCATGCACGATAGAAAAGGACATGAGGGATCATATTGAGATATTATGTGAAGGAACTGAGGAGGTTAGAGAAAATAGGAAACAAATAATAGTCACACAATATGAGGCTTTCATGGCTCAGCCAAAAGAAAGCATCACTAAGATGTTTGAGAAATTTCACAGGTTGGTGACTGAGTTGCAAATGAATGGGAAAGTCTACAGCACCAAGGAGCTAACATGAAGTTTCTGCTCTCTTCACCTATTCACCTAGAGCAAAGGGTTATCTCTCTCAGAGAAAGAGATATGAAAAAAATATCTTATGATGTGCTCTATGGTGTGTTGAAGACACATGAGCTTGAGCTTTTGTAGAAAAGAGCTATACAAGCCAACCAAGGCAAGATGGTCAATACATCATGTGCCTTGATTATGACCAAATCTATCCAGGATCTTGAAGCTTCTTCAAGCCAAATGAGAATTGAGGAGATAGTAGATGAAGAACCTAAAGCTGAGGTAATTGAGACTATTGAAGAGCAAGGGGAAGATGAGTTCTACACTCTTGAAGAACTGGATGCCATGGAAAACACATCATTTGCTTTCATGGATAGAAAATTTCCAAACATCATGATCAAGAGAAAACAATCCTTCAAATCTAGACCTTAAAACCATTCATTCAACAAGAATAAAGCACCTGTGAAGCCAAGCAAAAACAAGTTCAAAACTAGTTATGTGAATAGGTCATCAATCAGATGCTATAGATGCAATGACCTAGGGCATTTTTCTAGTGAATGCAAAAAACCTAAGAAGAAGGACAAGAAGTTTCTGGAGCTTGAACCTAAGTAAGAGGCCCTTCTTAATTAGAAAGCAAACACCAGGCAAGACCTACTAAACTGAAGGGAAGTGTTGGCATGACCCTGATAGTGATGAAGAAAAACAAGAATTCTATAACTATGCCTTGATGTCCAATTCCAATGAAGAAACATCTTCATCAGACTCTTAGGTACCATCTCTCACTACCATAGATATGTCGATTTCTGAATACAAGCAAGTTGTTGAACAATTATATGTTGAGATGTTTAATATTCATATTGAAAATTCAAATTTAATCATTGTTTATTCTAATACCCACATGCTGAAATATTGAATATAAGGATGAGAAGATATTTTATTTGTTTATTATTACTTTGTCTTAGCCATTGGATGCGTGACAAATGGCAAAATGTGAGCCATTGGATCAAACCAGAAATCCTAATCTTTGGCTATAAATAAGACTATCCTCACACCCATTTCTTGAAGACATTTAAGCAAGAAAGTGTTGGACAAATACTCCTAGAAATTCTAGTTAGTAAGGTGCTCTTTAATTTCTTATGAATTTCTTGTTTATAAGCTTATTTTCTTACTATGTCTTCATCTTTCTCAAGCATATAATGTGTTATACTTTCTTTTGTGTTTATTATGTTCTTAGCTACTCAAGAGCTTGTTTTTAATCCATTAAAATGTTCAAGAAACCGCCTTGATGGGTTGGTTGAAGTTGGATGGTCGATTTGAACTAAACTCACTAAAAGAGTAAGTCTGTATGCCTAGAACAAAGAAGTTCTTGCTTGTTGCTTCATGGGTTATTTGGCCATATTTTTGAGCTTGATTATACTCCATTCTATGGTTATATTGTCCTCCTTCGTGGTAGGTTAAACAAGGATGTTTGGGTTTAATTATCTAAAAGGAGTTTGTTTGGCTTTAGCATACCCATCTTGTACACCATTAAGGCTACGATTTTGGAGTGTTTTTGAGCACTTTAATCCATACTTTTAGATACTTTGCTACTATCCTAAAGTGCCTAAAAGATTGTTCATATTTATGGTAAAGTTTTAGTTCTTAAACTAGGAGTTTCAAAGTGGTACATAAGAGTTTTCACTTAGCAATTTGTCCCTCTCTTGTGCTCATCATAAGCCACGGTTTTGGGATATTTCTTAACATTTGAAACCTTTCCTTTTTCCATGTTTCTACTGCCCTTAAGTGTGTAAAAGATTAGCCTTTGACAAGGTGAAATATTACCTCTTAAACAAGGAGTTTCAAGGTGTATTACAAGAGTAATCACTTGGCATTTTGGTCTCATTCTTCGCACATGTAAATTCACGTTTTAAGGTGTTTTTAAACACTTTAAACAAGATTTAAGTGGGTCTAAGGTGCTGCCTTAAGTTGATAAAATATTAATTTGGGGGGAGCAATTTTTATCAACATTTTATGTTGCTTTCCGAAGTGATTATTAAGGGTGTCAAACAAACTATCTTGACAAATCCAATTATTTTATTTTCTTGTCATTTATAATTTGTTTCTTGTCTTAATTGTTGTTATGCTATTAGTAATGAAACTTGACTTATATATACACTTTGTAGTGTTTTTGATAAGACCTACTAGTTTTTCTTTTTCATGAAAAATTTTTCTCTTAAATTTTGCACTTAATTGTGACTTATGTAGAAAGATCAAAGTTGTCTCTAAACTAATTTTCATCTTCCATTTTAATGGAAAGTTTAGACAACTTTAAAAAGCCTATTTAGATCTTGTATATTTTCTGAAAAAAGCAATAATCAATGAGCAAACTAGTTTGTTATGTCACTATCAAAACGATCTAAATATTTATATTATTTATACGGAAGTATAAATATTTGATTCGGCTTTGAATATAATCCGAGGGAATATATTGTATTTACTTTTAAGTACGTTTAGATTACTAGTTATATTGATAAAATGTTCGCAAGTATTCGTCTTATTAATCGTGAAGGCAAAAGCCTTAATTCATTTACAATACAATGATCGCTTATATAGCCAATACCTAATCGATAATAAAGGTAAATAATATAATAAGAAAACTATCTCTATTCGCTAATAATGATAATTACGGGAACTTCCCGTATTACATAATAATAATATGTCAACATCCCACCTCAAACTCAAGAAACAAGTATCTAAAGTTAGTAAATTAATAAAAAAAATGCAATTTTTTTTTTGAAAAAACTCATCATTTCCAATCAAGAAACGGTCGTCATCGATTGTCGGAAGACGTCAGTCGTCGTTTGATGTTGTATCCACCGAGAACAATCATTGGATCATCGTCATTGTTTCCATCGAAAAACAATCATCAATTCGTCATCGTTTTTGTTATAAATCATCATCGTTTTCAATTAAAAGACGATCATTTGATAATCGTTGGATTGATACAATCTCCCACAAACCCATCATCATCGTTGTCATAGTTTCATCTCATCGTTTAACTAGGCTCTTGATACCATGATGAAATATTCACTAGTACAGACTGGACCTATAATGTCGGTCAAATTGACCTATAGCGTCGGTCAAATGGCGTAGTCTATGTAGGGGACGCTATAGGTATATACCTATAGCGTAGGTCAAATGAGCGACGCAAAAAATGCTATAGCGTCGGTTAAAAAGCCATCACAAAAAGCTTAAGAACCGACGCTTCTGGTACATACAATAGCGTCGATTGTTGGAACGATGATGCCTTTGTTAATACTATAGTGTCGGTTGTTCAAAATGCCGACGCTTTTGTTGGTCTCTATAGCGTCGCATTCTTGACAATCGATGCCTAAAGTTCGTGGGAAATATAATTTATTTTTTAATATTCTTTTTTGAAATTACCTATAGTGTCGCCAGAAGTAATAACCGACGCTCTAGTTTGTTATCTATAGCATTGCCTTCCTTTGTAACCGACGCCTAAAGTCTAGAAAAAAAAATATATAATTCCTTTTTAATTTTATGACCTATAGCGTCGCCAGTTATAACAACCGACGCTTCTGTTGCATTTATAGCGTCGGTAATGCTGACAACCGACGCCTAAAGTTAGGGGAAAAAACCTGATTTTGTAATATTCTTTTTACCTGTTCTTTTAATTGATTTACAAGTTTTAACCTGCTTCACTTATATAACAGCCACATCAAACAAACATGAACTACCACAGAAAATAAAAATTATAACACAAATTTTGATTAAAGTAAATTAAAATTAAAGAATTTAAGCTAGTATACAAAAAAGAAGTACATTAATGTTCAAAAATATATTTCTACTAAATCCGAAGTCTTGGATTTATGTCAAGTATGATTATCCAAAAGTACAAGAACATGGAGGAAACCAGCCACATAGGATCTATCTTCCAAGGGTTGAAATCCCAATTCAACAAGACCCCAACAAGCGAGCCATTAACAGATAATCACTTCCAGCCTCCCTGAAAAGAGCAGATACAATCAAGGGAAAAAATGGAAGAAAAAGTTTGTGAAATCAAGAAATTTAATGGTCTGTATTACTTTTTTTTTTGCTGCTAAATTTACTATTTACTTGTATAGAGAAAAAATCACGCAACAGATTTTACACAACTTCTTGAGGAGCTAACGAAATGCAAATATATTACAGATGTACAGAGTAAAGGCGTAAACTTACCAGATTTATTTAAATTACATAAAGATAAACATATCGTTAAATCTCAATTTTGTTTGTAGCTACTACCAATGCCAAAAACAATAGAGAACCTAAAAATCCATATAATACTTAGATAATTATAAGTTGTATAACTAGGGAATTATATAAAGTTCAATTAAGAAAAGAAGCGATCAAAAGAATAATTGAAGAGGAATATTAACTTGCAAGTATTTAACACTTCATATTCTAAAAGGTCTGAAAAGCTTATGATGAGTTACAAATATCCCACGTATTCTCACCAACTATATGTAGATAGCGTTAGAGTATGACCAATATTTTTAGAGCACAAAAGCATTCAAGAAATAAATGCCACTATATTAAAATACCATTACTCACTATCATCCTACACTAAAATGTACAACAGTTGAATACTTGAATGAAAAGCATCAAACCTAGTGTTCTAGGATCAATATCAAAATTAGAATCACTGTTCAAAAACAAAACCCTGCCTGATCTATCTTCCAAGGGTTGAAATTGAGCCACATGCAGACACTTATCATAGTCAATCATATTTAGTGCAAGTATAGCATATTAACAATATTAGTTAATTGATAAGCCGAGACATTATTAGTACCTGATTAAAGACATTCTCGGATAAAATATTTTGCCCAGAGCTCACGCATGTCAGTCATTTCCTTTTTGGTATAGCGTCTTGAAGCAAGAACCTTCAAAATATAGAAGATTGCATATTTTTTAGAAAATTTTTAGTCCGATATTTTGTAAAATAGTGCTAACTAGTTCTGTCTCTTACCACTTTCCAATTTATGTCCGTTTTTTTTAGAATGCATGATTATGTCATGCATGTACTTCATAACAAAATAACCACACTCCGTTCCTCCATGTTGTTGAGGACACTATGAAGAAGCCAACAATTTTTATTAAGTACAAACAATAAATCAATGGACGAATCTAAATGTATAGTTCAAGTAGGTTGTACCTGAACCTCGTTGTGAATAAAGAGAAATTCTTTTCTATTATTCCTCAATCCACCTTGTATTGTGTATAATTTAAATGCACTGTGAAATAAGTATACGTCACAATTCACATCTCCGACAAAGGTGGACTATGTTAAATGTAAATTCATATATTTAACTTACTTTTGCACAGGTGTCTGCAAGCGTATATTCCTTGCTCTTTTCAATGAATCAAATATATAAATAACACTTTCTTTGAGACTGAAAAGGAGCAATATCCAGTGGTTGCTACAATAATACACACATACATACATTAAAATATGCACATGTATATAGTATGTACAATTTAATTTTAATTCGTTCTTACTCTTGGACGTAAGGTGCTAGAATGAAATGCCTCTCTTTATTGGCAATCAAAGTTGTTGTGATGTAATCGCATGCTTTCTGGCTACGTTCATAGTCACCCTTATTCGGTATTGCCAATCTAGATGGCAACATGAATGCAAATCTTTCTTCTTTCAACTCACTGCATAGTGTCCCAAGATACCTACAAAAGTAACTTGTCACAATAAACACGTGTATATGTACTTTAATGATTTTAAAGTTAATTGAGCAAAAAAGACTTGTCTTACTTGATAAAAATTTCCACAACAGGCATGTTTAAACAACTAACTGTTAAAAATTCATCAATTTCAACAGGGGATACATATATGGTTTGTAGTCCACTTTCTTCTAACTTGAATAACACATCTTTTTTAGCAGAGGTCCTCTTTTTAACCAAGAAACGTAAAGATTGGCAATGCTCAGGTAACTGTTTATCATCACCATCCCTTGTCAGTGGTGGTGTTTTATTTACGAGAGTCGCCGGACCTTTGCTTTCAAGTATTTTAGGCATCCTAGTACCCTTTTCTGGAGTGCTCTCCAAGGGGAGATCCTGATCAAATCGATTAGCCACATGATATATTGCAAATATATGAGAAAAAACAACTTCAATACTTCAATTTAAATGTCAAAAAATATACATGTCCCAACGTCACAAGGTCCTTTGGCCATTGGACAAAACTACCAGCTACACTTCCTACCGTCTCAAGTTCGTCACATGGCACCGGAAGTCGAGTAAGCTGATATTCAGGTCCAATCATCAACTGATACTCTTATATTATGAGAAAGAATCGGATTATTATGAACCATATTATCACTTTGATTATTTGCCGGGAAAACAGTCCCCCTTGCCACGACAACTCTTCCTTTATCCTCATCTACCACCCAAAGATGACATGGGGTCGGACTCTGCATTATAATTTAGAATTTTATCAGTACATAAAATCAGAATCAAGTTATAAATAAGAATCTGTATATATCCCCCAACCCCAACTGTTTAGCCTAAATGTTCCTTCTAATTATTACACAAAGAGTCACAATCTAATAAATTAACTCTTGCATCATTGCATTTGAAGCCTCCACTGTCACTATGGTTTGTAGAATGCTTAACTGAATGCATGAACAAATATTTGTATAAAAGTACCTTGAGATTCGATAAAGGATCTTGTCGATCCACAGACTGGCAACTGCTTCGAACAGTTTGCGGGGTACCAATTTCTTTCACAAAATTACCATCTGGAAATGACACACCTATTTTCTTCACGTGACTGAATATGCCTTCTAGTTTCAAATTCATCATTTGGTTCATCCTGTCTTCACACTCTTTCTGAACTTTCTTGGTAATTTCTTACGTGATTATAGCCAACTGATCTGCCGATATCACCCCACTATGTTTGCTAACTGATCCAAATGCTTCTTTAACTTTAACTCCCCCCCAACCCCTCTAACACGCCCTCTATGCTCCTTACGACCCAGTGCACGCGATAGTATGTCATCCTGACCTTCTGGAGTCCACAAACCATCTACAACTTGCGATTGCAACTCTCCCTCTTCAGAATGTTCATTAATTAGACAAAGATAAAAAAAGACAAATATAACCAGCGTTACAAAATCATGGATTTTACCATTTTCGCAATCACTTTTTTAGTCTGTTCATTTGGGAAATAATAACCTCCGCCCTAGTAAATTGATCGTTGCAACCAGGATATAGAAGTTTTTTAGAATCGTCGACCAAGTTCTCAAGAATTTTCGGTTGGTGCATCAAAATTTCTTCAACATCTTGGATCATCTCATCAAGTCTATCATTTTCCTCATCATCATCTTCTTCTTTATTGGTAGGATTACCATCTCCACAACTTTCATAATTCCCATTAAATGATTCTGCCTTTCGAGAGCGTATTCCCTCACCATGCCAGATCCACTTTGTATAATTATCCATGAAACCACGTCGAAATAAATGTCCACGCACCGTATCGACATCATAATACTTTTCTAAATTATAACAATCGCGACATGGACATGTCATCCTTTCTTTTCCATGTTCAGTCCTCTTCAGATTTTTCTCTGCAAATTTAATAAAGTCATTAACATGGCTAATATACTCATGGGATGTCCGTGATATTTTATACATCCATGTAAGGCGGTCCATGTTATATATCTATAGAACATATTGAAGAAGGGAAGTCATTACCTATTATGTTATTAGAGAATATAAAATATGTAATATACGTAGCTAACTAAGTCCAACAATCCAAATTATCATTCTGCCATATTTTAACGATATAAAAGCTGTAATAACCCTAATTTCAGTAATGCTACAGTGATCACATGAATAGTAAATTTCGAGGATTTAGAGAAATGGTATATAGGTACTCTATAATGGAAACATAAAATGAATAAACAGAAACCATATTAGTGTCGTACATTGAAATTAAGTGACTCAAAATGACGATGGATTTCAGAAATTCCTAAATATGGATTTTTGAGGATTTTGACTTCCAAAGTGCTTCTATTGGATATTAAGGAGCATGGAACTATTAAAGGAATCATATATTGAGGAATTAGAAGAATTAGGTTAAACCAAGGGATAAATAAGTTAAGAGAATACCAAAGGAAATTGGATTTGTAAATGATTTCGAAAACCACTGAGACAATGAGGTATATTCGAAACGGATCACAATTAGACGAGTATGGAAACCAAGCAACCAAGATTAGTAATATAACAAGGATGCATACCACATTTTTACTTACCAAGATCATTAGCATTATACTTAGAAAATCAAAATGGGATTTATTGGATCATCAGAATGACATCACTTTCCACTAACTAGTTTTAAGGGCAAATTAGTACTTTTGCTTGGTTTTAATCACAAATATCTTTCAAGGCTTACAAGACAAGCTAGATTAAACAAGATTAAGATGAGATGAGATAAAAGAAATCAAAAGAAACCTCTCCCCCTTCCATTATCACAATTTTCGGCCAAAACAGCAGCAGGTCAGTAAAACAGCCATAACTTCTTCGTTTCTTAGCCAAATTTTGCGTTCTATAGCTTTTTGGAAAGCCCATGAGATGCTCTACAACTTTCATTTAGAAGTCTCCTCCAGAAAACGTAGGTAAGACCTTCGTTTTTGCGATTCTTTCAGCTGAGTGAACAGTAACTTCGAATCTTTAACTTTGTTTTTATGGTTCCTTTAGTTAATCCAAGCTAATTCAAGGTTGTTCAAGGTGTGCCCAAGGATTATTAAGGATTATTAAGTGTTCTTCAAGCTTCAAAGAGGTATAACAACCCTTGCCCTTTTGTATTTATGATGGATATTGTGGTGTTTAGTGATTAAGGGGTATAATGGTTATGTTTATGATGTTATAAGTGTTTGTAAGTGATTTAAAGTTGAATATGGAGGTGTTTGGAATTGTAACCATGGCTGGTAATGAAGACCACATGGTGTAGGTGATGATTATGGTGTTTGATAATGGTTTTGGAGTGGTGAAATTTTGGAAAGTATGAAATTACAGCAGTTATAATGTCCGATTTTCGTTAGAACGAAAACTGCCCTGTTTTGTGACCCCTGTATTCATACGGTACCTCACTGCCTAGGTTACCAATTGACTATGAAATGATAGAGCTTAGTTCATAGATCGTTTCGATATAAGGTGCGTTAAAATCTGATGAACGGTTTAGGAGAAAAGTCAGTTTTAGTGAAAGGCATTCGAGAACCGAGAAAACGTAATTGTATCAACTTTGAGGTTAAAGTTACCATACTTAGACATTTTTATAAGCCACGAAATTTTGGGATAGTGTAGTAAGGTGGTCAGAGGACCCTTGACAGTTGACCTTGCATTAAAATTCGAAATCTATATTTTCTGAGAATTTTCACAGTTAAGTGTGGTCGTTAGGAGAAATGGTGAAAAACCCCTGAAACTTCGATTGAGTTTATACATGGTGAAGTTCTTGAACCTTTGGGATAATAGTGATACGTTAAACATATTAAAGTGTCAAGGGTAATGTTATACAAGAGGGTAGTGAGTAAGGGATGTGATATTCTAATGACGGTCCTTTTGTGTTTATAGAAACTCCGGAAGAGGGACCAGCCTTACTGTCAGGATACAGGAACCGAGGCAAGATCTTTTCTATCCCTACTTGGAAATTATTTATCTTCAAAGAAACTTGATTTCATGAAATATATATATGAGATGCTATTGTTACTATATTGTTAAGAAATGGTTTTTCTCGATTATTGATGTAAAAAGGGAAGGTATATGAGTATGGTATGAATATGGATATGAGTATGAGTATGAGATGGATATGAATATACATAGAGATGATTATGCATGAAGTGAACATGCCTTATGATTAAGGGAATATGAAAGAATGGTATCAGTTGTTATCCAGGGTTATATGGTTTATAATACTATATTAAAAATATTCTTTTTGGTGTTAGTGGTATTATAAATATTATTTGATTATTAATTACTACTTTTTAAGTAAATGGAATATGTTATGGATATAAAAGCATATTTAAATTCTTGAATATAAAAGAGATGTCTGAATCATAATCAAAGTATTATGTTATGAATATATTTTATAGAAATAATGTGCGAGAATGAAAATGATATGAGTGAATGATAATTGATAATGGAAGTGATTTACGGAAATGAAAATGTGAAATGGTGTTGATAAATTGAATGATGATCTTATAAAAAGGGGAATTTACAATAATAAGCGTAAGAGGCCGTGTGGAAGTTGCACAGTCCAGCACTTAATAAGCGTAAGAGGCCGTGTGGAAGTTGCACAGTCCAGCACTTAATAAGCGTAAGAGGCCGTGTGGAAGTTGCACAGTCCAGCACTTAATGTTTCATTTCGGCCCAAGAGTTGCCGAAGGAGGATGTAGTGGTAGACCTTCCTCCAGGAGGATGTAGTGGTAGACCTTCCTCCAGGGATGATGTTAGCAGGTGGCCTTCATTCCTTCTACCGGTAGTAAAAAGGGACGGATACGGAGGGCGACTGATCATCGAGCCTCACGTATTCGGCAACAGTGAAAACCCCTACAATATGTGAATAAAGAATAAATGATAAAGTCAGATTGGTATACTGGAAAGGGAAAATGATATGAAAGGTGGAATTATTGTTATAGATGAAGAGAAACTGATTTTATATTAATTGATATAATTGTTGCATAAGAAGGAAATGAGGAGATGATAGAGAGAGATTTATTCAAGTTTTCATTTTATTTTGAAATATTACACTGAAAGATTATATTGATTGTTATATTATTTAAGAAGAGAAACTGATACTGTATTATCTTAGATTTCTTTCTTATAATAGTAAGTGGATGATGTATTATTAAATAGGAGTTTTATTCTTCCTTAAAGTTTATAATTTGGTTACTGTTTACATATGTATATACATGTATACTTGGTTACATTTTAAATTCCAGTTTACAATATTATCTTGCTGAGCTATTATAGCTCACTCTTGCTACTTATCTATATACAGCTAGGTACGCCGATACTCCGTACTACACCCCGCAAGAGGGTACGGGAAAGACGAACTTTTGAGAGAGTGTTGGAAACGCTTTCCGAGGTAGCTAGCGGACGGTTGGGTATTGATAGATTGTGTACATTAAGTGTGTAAGTTGGTGTAATAACTTTTGATTGTTGAAATGCTTCATGTCGAAGTATTATTCAGCAATGTGTTTAAGTATGATTCTGGGTTTGTAATAACTGTTTAACTCTAAACTTTTATTATGGTGAATGTTGTTCTCTGAGCATATGACTGGTGTGTGTGTGTATTACTGTGGGGTCAATTGCATAAGTATTAAAAAAAAAAAAAAAATCCCAAGAGATATTGATTTTGAATGGAAGTTGGTCCGTGATGGCCCAGATTCATGACCCCGGATTTGGGGCTGTCACAGTTTGGTATCAGAGCTAAGAGTCATAATGCTCAGGAACAATAGTGATAATAATAAATATATCAGTAATAATATAAATTGTGAACTCACATCGAGTTTAAGGGGGGTTTATCGAACGAAGCGTTTATTCTAAGTAGTGATTATAATTTTATAGATTTTTACTAATAAGGGTTTATAAAGGTTATGTTTTATTATAGTGAGAGGAAATGAGTGAGTCGAGTTATGTTCGTGAGTAGCTAGGGATATATATATAAATGTGTTAATCGGTGATATAATTATTGAATATGGAATAATGTATAGTGTACCCTAAATTTGGGTAAATAATGGAGAATATTGTTATGTACAGAATCATGCCGCCTAAACGTAATACTAAGGTAAATGTAAAGGAAAATGAGGGAGTTTGAGGTAATAGAGTAAGTAGATTGGTGAATAGACACTGATTGTTTGTGGAGGTGAAAGGGTGAAACTGAGGTTGGTCGGTAAAGTCAAGATATACCTTAAGGACCAAGACAGACTGAGACATTCCAAGATTGACTTAAATAAAAAGGTTATTATGCCGAAAGTGTTAAGTTTATGTAGCACACGGGATCGATATGAGAAAGGGGATAGTTGATGTGTCAGGAGGTGTATGTTAGATAACCTCGTGAGTATACAAGGTATGTTAGAATATACAATTTAGGAGTATAGTTTGAAGGGTCCTTGATACCGGAGCAGTGTTAGGCCAAGGCGATCAATATTACGTAAGTATATCGATTAGAAGGTTGTGTTCTATTATGGATAAAGGCAGAAAGTATCGAGCTAAGTCAAGACTAGGTAAATGACGATAACGGGGAATATAAGACGATAGTTAAGGTTAAAGGATAAGTGCCAAATTTAAGAAATTTTGGAGAGTACGCAGACTTAGATATATATGGTATTTGAGAAAAACCTTCCATTACTTGGGATTTTAAATTGG
Source organism: Kitagawia praeruptora (assembly GCA_037693485.1). Classification (NCBI taxonomy): domain Eukaryota; kingdom Viridiplantae; phylum Streptophyta; class Magnoliopsida; order Apiales; family Apiaceae; genus Kitagawia; species Kitagawia praeruptora. Next base: position 121,930,318 of record CM075352.1, read on the forward strand.
GTGGAGGCTATTAACGGTACCTATTCTTAAATTTTCTAAATCCCTGCTAAATTATGTTATTGAGTTTCAAATTTTCCTCTACTGTGGGTAAATCCAGTTGTGATCTGGCACCTCTTATTCATTAAGGGTCGGTATCTTTTCAAAATTTTCTGGTACCTTTGAAATGTGTTTCAAAATTGTATTAGTCAAAATATTCCTCTAAGATTATTTTCGGAAGATGGTATTTATCATTGTGATTTAAATTTCCCTCTATATTTCTTACTCCAACTAAGAGGAACAGCTCTATATGTATACACAAGGACGATCTGTCTGTGTGATTGAAAGTCAGAGGGGACGCCCTCACTTGTGTGACGTACGGGTTCTTCCATTATATTGATTTCTCAAATATTCTTTTGTTTCGAATAAAGGTTATTTAAAACTCTTATTTTATAAATTATTGTGGGACCCTTGCTTGTTTCTGGGTTCGTTTCAATTCAAAGTCTCTTAAATTCTATTAATTGTTTTGGATATAGAAGATTTCCTTAATGGATGGAATAATGGAAGTAAGGTTTAGGGTATACGTGATTATACGAGGAAACTAGAAATTTCAAGGGAAATTTCAATAAGAGATAATTAGAGCTAGAAGCGTTTCGATATAAAAGAGAAAGGAATTTCGTGAGAAGAAATGGGTATATTTGAGGACTAGTGAGATAAAAGAATATGAAGAATTTTAAGGCATAATTGAGATGTATCACTGAGAGTAAGGTGTATTTTGAGGATAGAGTTAAAATAAGGATAAACAAAGAAAGTGAGGATAATTAATGAAGGATTTCGAGGTGCAATAACTATTAGTGGAGAAGGCCAATATTGTGACTAATACCCTGAGTAGCAAAGAGAGATTAAAGATGTTAAGTATTCAAAGGATTAATCCAAAAGGTGTGAATTAGTAAAACTTGAGGTAAAGATTTTGATGAGAATAATAAAGGGAAATTACAGAGGTGGAATGGATAGTATATCATGAAGGAACTAAGGTGGATCAACAAGGTGTAAAGAGCGTATAGTGATTGAACAATGGACATATAGGATATAGTATCCGGAGGAAATTGCAGGTACGCGCTAATTTAACCTCTTAATTGTAAATGTTTGGTTAGGAATCAATGTGGTCAATGAATGGTATAGGTAGGTTGATAATCTAGATAAGGAAAATCAGTATCTGTTAGGGGCTAGAAATTCTATGAAAAGGAGAATAATAATATTTTGGGGGAAAACCATAGACTTGCTTAGATACGAACAGGAAATATATATTATAGGGAATATTTTCTTACAATTGTTTCAAGGAATTTTATTCGAGCCGGATTTCTGGAAGATTTTACAGATACAAGATATAATAAGATTGAAGAATGTATATTTTATGTCATGATAGAGATCAACATAGGGATAAACCATAAGTGAGATACACTACCATTCAGGAGAGGCCAATGTGGTGGCCAATAACCATAACTAAAAGAGGGATGTTGATGAATGACAAGCAAGTTTATGTTGGTGTAATTTTGCGCAAACAAGATAGAGATATTATGAAGGAAAAAGGATGGAGAAAGTGATATAGAAGTTATAAGGTGTAGATGAAAAGGTATCTATGGACATTTTTGACGTGATTCCGGGACGGAATCCTTTTAAGGGGGGAAGGATGTAATAACCCTAATTTCAGTAATGCTACAGTGATCACATGAATAGTAAATTTCGAGGATTTAGAGAAATGGTATATAGGTACTCTATAATGGAAACATAAAATGAATAAACAGAAACCATATTAGTGTCGTACATTGAAATTAAGTGACTCAAAATGACGATGGATTTCAGAAATTCCTAAATATGGATTTTTGAGGATTTTGACTTCCAAAGTGCTTCTATTGGATATTAAGGAGCATGGAACTATTAAAGGAATCATATATTGAGGAATTAGAAGAATTAGGTTAAACCAAGGGATAAATAAGTTAAGAGAATACCAAAGGAAATTGGATTTGTAAATGATTTCGAAAACCACTGAGACAATGAGGTATATTCGAAACGGATCACAATTAGACGAGTATGGAAACCAAGCAACCAAGATTAGTAATATAACAAGGATGCATACCACATTTTTACTTACCAAGATCATTAGCATTATACTTAGAAAATCAAAATGGGATTTATTGGATCATCAGAATGACATCACTTTCCACTAACTAGTTTTAAGGGCAAATTAGTACTTTTGCTTGGTTTTAATCACAAATATCTTTCAAGGCTTACAAGACAAGCTAGATTAAACAAGATTAAGATGAGATGAGATAAAAGAAATCAAAAGAAACCTCTCCCCCTTCCATTATCACAATTTTCGGCCAAAACAGCAGCAGGTCAGTAAAACAGCCATAACTTCTTCGTTTCTTAGCCAAATTTTGCGTTCTATAGCTTTTTGGAAAGCCCATGAGATGCTCTACAACTTTCATTTAGAAGTCTCCTCCAGAAAACGTAGGTAAGACCTTCGTTTTTGCGATTCTTTCAGCTGAGTGAACAGTAACTTCGAATCTTTAACTTTGTTTTTATGGTTCCTTTAGTTAATCCAAGCTAATTCAAGGTTGTTCAAGGTGTGCCCAAGGATTATTAAGGATTATTAAGTGTTCTTCAAGCTTCAAAGAGGTATAACAACCCTTGCCCTTTTGTATTTATGATGGATATTGTGGTGTTTAGTGATTAAGGGGTATAATGGTTATGTTTATGATGTTATAAGTGTTTGTAAGTGATTTAAAGTTGAATATGGAGGTGTTTGGAATTGTAACCATGGCTGGTAATGAAGACCACATGGTGTAGGTGATGATTATGGTGTTTGATAATGGTTTTGGAGTGGTGAAATTTTGGAAAGTATGAAATTACAGCAGTTATAATGTCCGATTTTCGTTAGAACGAAAACTGCCCTGTTTTGTGACCCCTGTATTCATACGGTACCTCACTGCCTAGGTTACCAATTGACTATGAAATGATAGAGCTTAGTTCATAGATCGTTTCGATATAAGGTGCGTTAAAATCTGATGAACGGTTTAGGAGAAAAGTCAGTTTTAGTGAAAGGCATTCGAGAACCGAGAAAACGTAATTGTATCAACTTTGAGGTTAAAGTTACCATACTTAGACATTTTTATAAGCCACGAAATTTTGGGATAGTGTAGTAAGGTGGTCAGAGGACCCTTGACAGTTGACCTTGCATTAAAATTCGAAATCTATATTTTCTGAGAATTTTCACAGTTAAGTGTGGTCGTTAGGAGAAATGGTGAAAAACCCCTGAAACTTCGATTGAGTTTATACATGGTGAAGTTCTTGAACCTTTGGGATAATAGTGATACGTTAAACATATTAAAGTGTCAAGGGTAATGTTATACAAGAGGGTAGTGAGTAAGGGATGTGATATTCTAATGACGGTCCTTTTGTGTTTATAGAAACTCCGGAAGAGGGACCAGCCTTACTGTCAGGATACAGGAACCGAGGCAAGATCTTTTCTATCCCTACTTGGAAATTATTTATCTTCAAAGAAACTTGATTTCATGAAATATATATATGAGATGCTATTGTTACTATATTGTTAAGAAATGGTTTTTCTCGATTATTGATGTAAAAAGGGAAGGTATATGAGTATGGTATGAATATGGATATGAGTATGAGTATGAGATGGATATGAATATACATAGAGATGATTATGCATGAAGTGAACATGCCTTATGATTAAGGGAATATGAAAGAATGGTATCAGTTGTTATCCAGGGTTATATGGTTTATAATACTATATTAAAAATATTCTTTTTGGTGTTAGTGGTATTATAAATATTATTTGATTATTAATTACTACTTTTTAAGTAAATGGAATATGTTATGGATATAAAAGCATATTTAAATTCTTGAATATAAAAGAGATGTCTGAATCATAATCAAAGTATTATGTTATGAATATATTTTATAGAAATAATGTGCGAGAATGAAAATGATATGAGTGAATGATAATTGATAATGGAAGTGATTTACGGAAATGAAAATGTGAAATGGTGTTGATAAATTGAATGATGATCTTATAAAAAGGGGAATTTACAATAATAAGCGTAAGAGGCCGTGTGGAAGTTGCACAGTCCAGCACTTAATAAGCGTAAGAGGCCGTGTGGAAGTTGCACAGTCCAGCACTTAATAAGCGTAAGAGGCCGTGTGGAAGTTGCACAGTCCAGCACTTAATGTTTCATTTCGGCCCAAGAGTTGCCGAAGGAGGATGTAGTGGTAGACCTTCCTCCAGGAGGATGTAGTGGTAGACCTTCCTCCAGGGATGATGTTAGCAGGTGGCCTTCATTCCTTCTACCGGTAGTAAAAAGGGACGGATACGGAGGGCGACTGATCATCGAGCCTCACGTATTCGGCAACAGTGAAAACCCCTACAATATGTGAATAAAGAATAAATGATAAAGTCAGATTGGTATACTGGAAAGGGAAAATGATATGAAAGGTGGAATTATTGTTATAGATGAAGAGAAACTGATTTTATATTAATTGATATAATTGTTGCATAAGAAGGAAATGAGGAGATGATAGAGAGAGATTTATTCAAGTTTTCATTTTATTTTGAAATATTACACTGAAAGATTATATTGATTGTTATATTATTTAAGAAGAGAAACTGATACTGTATTATCTTAGATTTCTTTCTTATAATAGTAAGTGGATGATGTATTATTAAATAGGAGTTTTATTCTTCCTTAAAGTTTATAATTTGGTTACTGTTTACATATGTATATACATGTATACTTGGTTACATTTTAAATTCCAGTTTACAATATTATCTTGCTGAGCTATTATAGCTCACTCTTGCTACTTATCTATATACAGCTAGGTACGCCGATACTCCGTACTACACCCCGCAAGAGGGTACGGGAAAGACGAACTTTTGAGAGAGTGTTGGAAACGCTTTCCGAGGTAGCTAGCGGACGGTTGGGTATTGATAGATTGTGTACATTAAGTGTGTAAGTTGGTGTAATAACTTTTGATTGTTGAAATGCTTCATGTCGAAGTATTATTCAGCAATGTGTTTAAGTATGATTCTGGGTTTGTAATAACTGTTTAACTCTAAACTTTTATTATGGTGAATGTTGTTCTCTGAGCATATGACTGGTGTGTGTGTGTATTACTGTGGGGTCAATTGCATAAGTATTAAAAAAAAAAAAAAAATCCCAAGAGATATTGATTTTGAATGGAAGTTGGTCCGTGATGGCCCAGATTCATGACCCCGGATTTGGGGCTGTCACAAAAGCGAAGACAATATTAGGGAGCAGACTCATTAACAAAGGACTTCACAATATTAGGATTTGAAGATAGAATGGGGTACGTAATCAGCAACTTCTGAATAGATTCTTTATTGTGTTTATAGGTCAAATTGTACCAAAATATATGCTGCCAAGATAGAATTATGTTTAAATAATTATGATGAGAGCAATTACAAAGAAACAGAGCAGAAATATAGAGGCAAATAAATAGAAACTACAAAAACAAGGTTAAGAATCCTAATAACAAAAAGAAATGGTAATGGAATCATTTGTCCAGGATGCTTACTTCACTCGTTGTCGCTGACTTCTGAGTGGTTTAGAGTTGCTACAACAGGTTATAAAATAGACCCAATCTGCGATTAATAAACAAACTCAGATTACACAAAAGCAAAATCTTGTAATGAGTTTACGTATATATATTTAAGCAGAAAAAGAACTTAAACACAATCCAGTTTCAATGTGCAATTATATGAATCAACTTTGAATTATTCAATTTTGAATTCTAAAAAGTGGCAGTGCACTCTTTTTACTGATCCGGGTAAAATTCTTGAAGTGCTAAAATCAACTACTACTACTAATAGCCTGCAAAGAGTTGAGGTCTTTTCCATATATTCTCTGAATAATTTAATGTTTGGTAATTATAATTTATGAACTTATTTGTGCAATCTGGACCAACTATATCAACTGCCATATATTAGGGAACATATAGTGAAGATACAAGTCAATCAAGAATTTGACGTATATGACAATTTTTCGAAACAAACTTCCATTTCATCATAATTATGTTAAATTTAAAATTTGACATCAAGTAAAGATTATTTTTATAATAGTAATCCATTTTTCTCTGAAATGCAATCACAAACAAGTAAGTCACAGAGAACATACAGATAACAAATCATGTTTTCAAATCGAAATTTGTGTGTCTCTGTGTGCTTGAGAGAGAGAGAGAGAGAGAGAGAGAGAGAGAGAGAGAGCATACCAGCAGAGAGAATGAGTAGGTTTTCTTACTTAGGCTGACGGTGGATATAAGATGTGTACTGGTAGAGGACAAGAATCGTTATTACAAATCCTAGAAAGTTAAGCTCTCAAGAACAAAGCACAATTACTGAAGAACAAAGCACAATTACTGAAGAACAAAGCAGAGAAAGACAGAGCATACCAGCAGAGATGGAGGAGATGTACTTGTCTTCCTGTAATAACAATCTTTTGAACTAATTTACTCGTCTTCTTCGTACTCGTAGACAGTTAAGATCCTAGGAACTAATGTGTAATTGGGAGATGGAGATGTGTACTGGTAAGAGAGTGTGAGAAATTAGGGCTCTAAAAAGAAAGGGGGCGAAGTAAGATTGTTGAGAAAGGGGGGAAGAGTAATGAAAAGCAAAGGACCAGGTTCAGTATGTAAGTAAGTATTATTTAATTAAAAAAATTAAAAGTGAAATTTGTTTATAAAAAATTATTATTTAATTTATTTGATTAATCCATAATTTAATCAATTAATCCCACTAATTATAAGGATACATTATAATTACATGATACAAAAAATAACATTATTTATTTTTTATAATTTAAAAATAAATAATTAATTAAGATTATATTTGTATTTTGTCAATTTAAGAATTTTTCATTTTATGTTCGATAAAAATATTAAAAATATTACTCCGTATTTTACAAAACTTAATTGTATAATATTATTTATTTTCTTATTTTTTCAAAGAAAATTTTATTTATATAATTTATTTAATATAAAATATTAAACTTTTTGCCAAATATTAAGAAATTTGTTACATACCTATAGCATCGCCTTTTTAGGGGCGACGCTCTAAGTCACACCTAAAGCGTACCTATAGCGTTGGTGTTTTTAGAGGCAACGCTATAAGCCAGCTACAGGGTACCTATAGCGTCGACGTTTATGTAGCGACGCTAGTAGGTAAACCTATAGCGTCGGTTCAAGGACGCCCGACGCTATAAAGTATACCTATAGCATCGGTTCTTTTATGACCGACGCAAAAACACTTTTTAGCGTCGGCATTTTTTGTGGCGACGCTATAGATTGAACCTATAGCGTCGGTTAACGTAAAAAACCGACGCTATAAGTTCTTGCAAAAGCCAATATGCGTCGGTTTTCACAAACAACCGACGCAATAGATTTAATCGAGGCCTATAGCATCGGTTAATGCAAACAACCGACGCTATAGGTGCGACGCTATAGGTTATTTCTGTACTAGTGATTCGTTTATTAATCGTGAAGACAAAAGCCTTAATTCGTTTACAATACAATGATCGTTTATATAAACCATACCTAATCTATAATAATGACAATTAATATAATAAGGAAACTATCTTTATTCGTTAATAATGATAATTACGATAACTTCCCGTATTACATAATAATAACATGCTAACATATATTTGCATTTACATGTTTTGATATAATATGTTGTGGTTCGGTATGGTATAGTTTTGTTGTGGAATAAAAACTAGGTTACGATTTGTAATTAATGCTAGGGTTGGTGAGCTTCGAGCTTTAATGGCTGTTTCCGTGTTCCAGACTAATCGGTCCTCACAGAGTGCCTACGTATCTCGTATTGAGAATCAAGCCAAGACGTAGTTCTGAGAATGAGGGGTCAGACTCTTTATATAGGCTGAGAAGCCCTAGAATCGTAGTAGAATTAGGTGACTTGGTGGGCAAGTCACCGCCTTGAGGAAGGTTCTAGACTCCTTCCTTGTAGGTAGGCTTGTCAACGGGTCGGGTTTGGATCGGATTCGACAAAATCCATATCCATATCCATTTAAATTTGTCGGTTCGGATTCGGATCGGATCATTGTCGGATTATTAATATCCTGATCCATATCCAATCCATTAGGATTTCGGATTATCGGATCGGACCTCCGAATCCATTAAAATTTTAAAATAAAAATTAAAAATTAATATAACAAATAGTAAAATAACAAAATAAAATAAAACCAAAAAATCTTTAAAATGGCAAAAAAATTCCCAAAATATAATATTCAAGATTTAATAATAAAATTTGAATTTAAGTATATGTGATTTGTATATATATTATAACTATTAACATAAATTTAACTAATAAATAAATATGAACAAATAACTTTGAATGTACATATTCATTCGTTTGAATCTAATGAAATAATGGTTTATACAAAATATGAAAATCTAATGAAATTATAGTGCACATGAAATATGAAGAAAATACTTGAATGAGAAATAAAATAATAAATCCCAGAGAAGTAGATTAATTTGATTATATATATTTAAATTTATATTATCTTATATATTATATTAAAATTATATATAAATAATTATAAATGGTCGGATCGGGTTTTTATTGGATCGGATAAACTAAAATCCATATCTGATCCATTATACATCGGATCTTTATCGGATCAGATTATTATCGAATCAGATTCTTTTTTATAGAATCCATATCCACTTATTAAGGCTCGGATCGGACCGGATTGGATCGGATATCCGATCCATTGACAAGCCTACTTGTAGGAGCCAGTTTCCATATCGAATTATGTGCCTTGGAGGCTAAGCCTGGTAGGAGTAATATCCTTATCTGACTCTTATTGCTGAGCGGGTTATTACCCCTAATATTAATTACGAAATTAATATTGTAAATAGAGTTTGGGCCCATCTGGTGGGACCCACGTTTTGACTATATTGGGTCCATTTAATGCCACATTAAATGTGTCTTTAGGGCTTACTTTTAGACCATATCATTTGCCCCCCAACTTCTAGGAAAACTGATCAGGTTTTCCTTGAAGTTTTAACGGCCTTTCCGAGACTTGGGTCAGAGTTTATTGCTTTTACGCGAGTACTTTCAACAATATCATCTTAATGTAAAGCGTGGAGCGATTGACGCATTTACGACGATTTTGAACGACACTAAACGGTGTTAAACGGCATTACACAGTGCTAATCAGCCTAAAACAACGTTTAAACAGTGTTAAATGATGTTAAACGGCACAAAACGGCACTAACAGCACTAATCGGCGCTAATCTGTGCTAATCAGCACTAATCTATGTTTAAACGGCACTAATCTGTGCTAATTGGCACTAATCTGTGCACAAAAAGCACTAATCTGTGCTTAAACGGCACTAATCTGTGCTAATATGCACTAATCTGTGCTAATTAGCACTAATCTGTGCTAATCGGCACTAATCTGTGCTTAAACGGCACTAATCTGTGCTAATCGTCACTAAGCTGTGCTAATATTAATCTCGTTTCAGTACTGAAAATCATCAAAAATTCGCTGAAAAAGTCGAGATCTAGGTCTGAAAACTATCCGAGGTTCGCTGAAAAAGTCGGGTTCTGGGACCACAAACTACCCGTGATCGGCCGGATCAACGGGTAGCTTGTGGTCGGCTACCTGTTGATCGGCCGAAGGGCCTTAAAACACCATGGTCGGCCGAACCATGGTCGGCTGGAGGGTGATCGGCCAGCTGGTGGTCGTCCGTCTCGTGGTCGGCTGCTGCTCCCTCGGGCGTGGCGGTCGGCTACGACCCTCCGGGTGTCGTGGTCGGCCAGCTGGTGGTTGGCTAAAATGCCCGGACCTGAAAATCATCCGTGGTCTTTGAGGATCAAGAATCTTGATCTCAAGTCACTATTTTGGTCATTCGTGACATCGTTGTCCTCAAGGATCAAGAACCTTGATCTTGATCTCAAGTTATCAAGGATCTAGGATCTAAAACCATCCGTGATCCTAAGGATCAAGAATCTTTATCTTGATCACAAGTCGTCAGTTTGGTCATTCGTGACTTCTAACGATATTTCTCCTTAGTTAATAATTAGCATTGCTAACCTTGTACTTACGGCTAATCTTCTTAATTAACTCTTTAAGCATAATTAGCCTTTCAGAGGTCATTGATAAGTGGATTTTATATCCACTTATTATGCGCTAAATAGACCTAAATTGGTGGTTTATCCTTAAGTATTTTGTGTCTTTTAATTAGTTTTATGTTGTTTCAAGTCTTTGTAGTGCAGAACTCACAGCTTCAGGTATCCTGGCGATAAAAGGTTAAAAGACGGTGGATTTCTGGCTCAGATGGATTGGCTACGAGGAAAAAGAATTATCATAAAGATTTCTGAGTGATATATTCTTAAAGCAGGAATCCCGGTTGGAATTGTTATATTTTTTTCTAAGCAAAAGGAGTCCGGTTTTAGAGCCTCAAGAGACCGTAACTTGCATCTGGACGAGCAATGAAGAAATAAGAATTATCACAAAAATATGGAAAGTGATATTTTCTTAAAGTTGGAACCCCGGTTGGAATTAATATATTTTCTGTTAAGGAAAAGGAGTCCGGTTCCAGACGACCAGAGACCGCAGCTTAGACAATAAAGAATTATTTATATTATTAAATAATTTTATTAATTTAGAAAATTATATTTATAAATATCTAATAATATTAGATATTTATTTTTATAATTTCTAGATTAAAATATTTATTTATTAATTAAAGATTATAAGCTGTGCGGGTTAAAAAGCATTTCTACGGAGCTGATATTAAAAGTCAATTACCGCCAGTTGCAGAAGAGAATTCAAAATTGGCTTTGCAATTTTCTTGGACAGTTGTTAGAATTAGGCTGAAGACTTTTCTATATCTGACTTTGTAAAATTGCTTGTGGTGTGCTAAATTGTTCTATATATATGAGTGAATTGGCATAGGTTGAGATTACCCAGAGAAAAACAATCAATCATTCTCTCTCTGAAGCAAACACTCCTGTATCTTGTTTTCAGCAACTTCTTTTTATAAACAGATCATTTTATACATTTTAATTCTCTAGAATTTTATTATATTTTATATACTTAAAATTTTCTGCAAATCAGTTAATTTATATACTTCTAATTTCTGTAATTTTATTTTATTTTATACATTTTAAATTTTTGTAAAATTAGTATAAATTTATATTTTGGTTAAAGAATTAAGGGAATTATTAGTAGGGTCTTGTTTTTATTCGGAAGAAACTGAATTGCTACAACTTAAATTACATAGCACAGACGCCAACTGGGGAGAGGGAAACACGCACAGGAAAACAGATGCCATTACTAGCGCGTGGCCTTCACGCGCTGGTGGGGAGAGTAGGCACATAATCTTCACGCGCGGACCAGGTTATTTCCTTCCGACAATTTTAGACAATTGACAGGTTAACTTAGTGTGCCTTTAATTTTTTGTCCGTTGCTTTTGTAATATATATATATACTTGTCCTTTAATTTGCTTTTTGTCCGTAGTTTTGTTTTAATCGATTTCTCTTGCTTTTAATTAATTGTAAAAACTGAATTTTCGAAAGCTATTTTAATTCTAATTATTTTTATTTTTAATCTTGTAATTTTATATTTAATTTATGAAATTTTCTGCCATGATTTTATTTAATTCCATAAAAGTGCCTAGTTTAATTATGAACTAAACACTTTCATGGGGTTCTAATGTAATGAATTGTTAATGCTCATGTTAAATTGATAGATAATTTGTGTTTACAATTTCTATATAAGATTGCCTTGCATGGTTGTTTTAATTGAATATAGGTGAATAGCTAACATCTATTGTGCCAAATCTCTAATGATTGCGAAAGTGGATTTAGAGATTTAGGTCTTGCCATGCTAGCATAGGTATGTCGGCTTCTCCGCATTTCGGACTATAGTTTCGAAAGAACGTTATTCCCCTATGTAGTTAATTGCGGAACTTGTGATTAAATTGATTGTATCACCCATTCACATAGACATATAGTGTATTGGATATAATTGATGCCCTTATAACTTCTATCTCTTTTGTGGATGTTTATTTGGAATGGTGTGAGTTAATTGAAAGATGGCTCATATTAGTGTCGTGTTCCCGCTAGCTTTCTTAACAATTGTAACACATTAATTCTTGATAATTAATTAGAGATAAAACATTCATGAAATTAGGACCCCATGCCTCTATCATATAATTTTAAACAAATTAGTCGTTACTTCATTAGTTAATTGTTATCTGCAAATAAGGCATTTTAGTTCGTTCAAGCTTCTATAATTAACCAAACATTGTTGAATAGACATATTTACTAAAATAACCGAGTCTTCGTGGGAACGATCCTTATTTCCCTATATTCCTTTTGGACTGCGTATACTTGCGTAGAGAAAATAGCGAACAAGTTTTTGGCGCCGCTGCCGGGGACTCGGTGTTATTTTTGTTTATGTGTTTTACTACAATAGAAGTTAATTTGTTTGACTTGAACTGTTTTTTTTTAATTGATGGATTATTGGGAGTAGGACTACGTAATTGTATGTGAGCTGTGTGCAGGTGGACATTACACTCATCAATGTGAGTATAACAGAAACCAGCCAAATTTCAGCTGGGACTATAATCAGAGTGGTCTGGAGCAATCCCAATATCCATCCTACTTGCTCCAAAATCAGCAGTTTGGAGATGAACCATACAGTCCATGGGGAATACAGCAGCAACAGAGGCAAGAATTTCAGCATCAGTATGCCCCAGTGCATCAACACTTTCAAACTCATGAATTTCAGCAGCAGCAATTTCAGACTTGGTCTAACCAACAGTCGACCGAAGAAGCTGAATTAAAAGAAATTAGGTTGATGATGGAAAGCAATGCATCGTCTCTCCAGATAATAGGAGATCAGATTGGTCAAATTGCAAATGCATAGAAAACATGGAATCAAATTGCAAGTGACACAGAAGACCTAGCTGTAGAGCAGGAGGACAATAACATGCCTATCAATCTTGATGGGCCATTCTTAGCCACGGGTGAGACTTTGATCGAAGTTCAGGATGGAGAGTCTGAGTGCAAAGATGAGGAAGAAGCAAAACATGAAGCTGATAAGGAAGCAGAGCCGGAGGCAAACGAATCAGAAAATTCAGAATGTCCAGAAAATTCGGTTCTGAATAATCAGCTGCAACCACTTCTGTTGCAATCTGAAAATTCTGAAGAATCGGCCCAAGATCAAGTAAACTCCAAGGCTCAAGTAGCTATGCTATTTCCTTCGAAGGATGAAGAGGTTCTCAGTGTGAAAGCTGATGAATTAGAAGAGCACGTTCAGTTGTTGAATGACGCTCTATTGCAATCTGACTTCGACCAGTTGGAGGCCGAAGAGGAGAAGAACATCACTCATATTGACAAATCTACTCCGGAGAAGACTACAGAGATCATCCAAATCGATTTTCCTCCTCCATATCCACAGAGGCTTCAGAAGCAAACTCTAGCCATGAATTTGCCGACGGAGGATGAGGAGTGTTTTAGCTTGAAATTGGTTGATGCAGGGCGGAGTAAAAAGTATGACACAGATGAGGAGAAGGCAAAGCATGGCCAACTGAGGATTCCAGTGCCTTGGTTACTGGGGCTACGTAATCCACATAAGTGGCTTGGAGTGGAAGATCTCTGGAATTCTCAGGTACGCCTTAAGCCATCATTTGAAGGAGCTCCCGAACTCGAGCTCAAAACATTGCTAGTTCACTTGGGGTATGTTTCTTCTAATTCATCTCCTTTGCTTGCTATTACTATTGCTGCTAACTTTTCAGGTAGGCGGGAGAATGTTGTTAAAAGATCTTGTGAGGAGCGAATATGGGTAAAGCTTATAGTTGAAGATGTCGCTCCAGAAAAGATCATTAAATGGCCTTATAGAGATGCGGTCCACAAAAAAAAAATCAAGAGGAAAATCGTGGCCAAGTCTAGCTAAAGACGTTAAAGAAAGGCGCTTCGTGGGAGGCAACCCATGTGTTTCGGTGTTGTCAGGTATGTTCTCTACTATCCCTTGTATTTACTTCCATTTAATGCGGACATTGAATATTATAAGTTTGGGGGTGGTTTGGGGGATAAGTAGTATGTATATGTGTTAGTAGTTTTTGTGAGTCATTGTGTTCATGTAGGATATCATGTTTTGCATATTAGTAGTAATTCATGCATATTTGTTCGTATTATCTATGTTGTTTCATATAGGACATTCTGTTTTTATTTCCGTATACCATGTGAGTCCATTATAGTTGCATTTCATGGCATGCATTTTTCATGATCCCTTAGGACGAGCTAATTCTGATTGGTAGGTAGATGTCTAATTGAGTGTGGTAATGATGAATAGAGGGTTGATTTAGAGTTAATTCTTATGAAATTGACTTGCATGTTTCAGAAACAAAACTTTTACACAGTCTCATTGGGTGCTTTTGGGGCTAGGTTAGGGTCATGCTTGTTTGGTTGTTTTAGATTTAATCACCTGTTTATATTTAGAATTTTTGTTATTCCCTTGATGGCGTAGATTGCACCAAAGTCTAAGTTTGGGGGAAAACAGGAATTTCATGCTAGTTGTTTAGTATTAATGGCTAGGTGTCAAATGGCTAGTAGCCAGCTCATATTTATATGAGTAGTCTAGGGTTGGAAATAAGAATTCTCATTCCAGATTGCATATATATATATATATATATATATATAAAAGAGTCAATAGTTTAATTGTTTAAATGCAAAATTAACCAGAGTAAGCTCTTTAATACTCGAGTAATTAAGTCTGAGGGGACTTAGTCCTAGTAACCTAAAGCCCTTGAGGTTTGGGATTGCTGACCTAACACTCGCTACATGGGTATTATTGTATAAGCCTTTTGGGGTCTCATTCATTCCACGGTTAAATAAGCATGCATATTGTATATAGTGTCGTAGTATAGTAATAAAGCATGAATTCCTGTCTAACTTGAATAAGGATGGAGGTGTTCCTAGGTTATGAAGTGTCTACAGTTTATTCTATTTATAAGCCTGTGATTGTCTTGACAAAGAATAGATATGATTTTTGACCTAGTTTTGGGAGTATTTCTGATGAGCATTGCACACACACACGTTTCTGTCATGTATTGTTAGTATACAGGGACTTAGTCGAGCTCTATTTGGATTTAGTTGCATTCTTTGAGGTATTTGCTTGCTAGTTGGTTTTGGTTAGTTTAAAGGGGATCCTTGCATTTTTCATGTAGTTGCATACATATAGTTAGTTGCATGTTAGTTGCATTATAGAATGGATTTTGTGGGTACATTCGCTATAGGCCCTCACGAGACCTCACTCGTCCACTGGGGCTACCTAGGGGTTTAAAGGGCTTGTTGCATATGCCAAATGCAATCGTGATCACCTACGGAAGTGGTACTAGTTATATTGTTTATGCTTGAGGACAAGCATCAGTTTAAGTTTGGGGGTGTGATAAGTGGATTTTATATCCACTTATTATGCGCTAAATAGACCTAAATTGGTGGTTTATCCTTAAGTATTTTGTGTCTTTTAATTAGTTTTATGTTGTTTCAAGTCTTTGTAGTGCAGAACTCACAGCTTCAGGTATCCTGGCGATAAAAGGTTAAAAGACGGTGGATTTCTGGCTCAGATGGATTGGCTAAGAGGAAAAAGAATTATCATAAAGATTTCTGAGTGATATATTCTTAAAGCAGGAATCCCGGTTGGAATTGTTATATTTTTTTCTAAGCAAAAGGAGTCCGGTTTTAGAGCCACAAGAGACCGTAACTTGCATCTGGACGAGCAATGAAGAAATAAGAATTATCACAAAAATATGGAAAGTGATATTTTCTTAAAGCTGGAACCCCGGTTGGAATTAATATATTTTCTGTTAAGCAAAAGGAGTCCGGTTCCAGACGACCAGAGACCGCAGCTTAGACAATAAAGAATTATTTATATTATTAAATAATTTTATTAATTTAGAAAATTATATTTATAAATATCTAATAATATTAGATATTTATTTTTATAATTTCTGGATTAAAATAATTATTTATTAATTAAAGATTATAAGCTGTGCGGGTTAAAAAGCATTTCTACGGAGCTGATATTAAAAGTCAATTACCGCCAGTTGCAGAAGAGAATTCAAAATTGGCTTTGCAATTTTCTTGGACAGTTGTTAGAATTAGGCTGAAGACTTTTCTATATCTGACTTTGTAAAATTGCTTGTGGTGTGCTAAATTGTTCTATATACATGAGTGAATTGGCATAGGTTGAGATTACCAGAGAAAAACAATCAATCATTCTCTCTCTGAAGCAAACACTCCTGTATCTTGTTTTCAGCAACTTCTTTTTATAAACAGATCATTTTATACATTTTAATTCTCTAGAATTTTATTATATTTTATATACTTAAAATTTTCTGCAAATCAGTTAATTTATATACTTCTAATTTCTGTAATTTTATTTTATTTTATACATTTTAAATTTTTGTAAAATTAGTATAAATTTATATTTTGGTTAAAGAATTAAGGGAATTATTAGTAGGGTCTTGTTTTTATTCGAAGAAACTGAATTGCTACAACTTAAATTACATAGCACAGACGCCAACTGGGGAGAGGGAAACACGCACAGGAAAACAGATGCCATTACTAGCGCGTGGCCTTCACGCGCTGGTGGGGAGAGTAGGTACATAATCTTCACGCGTGGACCAGGTTATTTCCTTCCGACAATTTTAGACAATTGACAGGTTAACTTAGTGTGCCTTTAATTTTTTGTCCGTTGCTTTTGTAATATATATATATATATACTTGTCCTTTAATTTGCTTTTTGTCCGTAGTTTTGTTTTAATCGGTTTCTCTTGCTTTTAATTAATTGTAAAAACTGAATTTTCGAAAGCTATTTTAATTCTAATTATTTTTATTTTTAATCTTGTAATTTTATATTTAATTTATGAAATTTTCTGCCATGATTTTATTTAATTCCATAAAAGTGCCTAGTTTAATTATGAACTAAACACTTTCATGGGGTTCTAATGTAATGAATTGTTAATGCTCATGTTAAATTGATAGATAATTTGTGTTTACAATTTCTATATAAGATTGCCTTGCATGGTTGTTTTAATTGAATATAGGTGAATAGCTAACATCTATTGTGCCAAATCTCTAATGATTGCGAAAGTGGATTTAGAGATTTAGGGCTTGCCATGCTAGCATAGGTATGTCGGCTTCTCCGCATTTCGAACTATAGTTTCGAAAGAACGTTATTCCCCTATGTAGTTAATTACGGAACTTGTGATTAAATTGATTGTATCACCCATTCACATAGACATATAGTGTATTGGATATAATTGATGCCCTTATAACTTCTATCTCTTTTGTGGATGTTTATTTGGAATGGTGTGAGTTAATTGAAAGATGGCTCATATTAGTGTCGTGTTCCCGCTAGCTTTCTTAACAATTGTAACACATTAATTCTTGATAATTAATTAGAGATAAAACATTCATGAAATTAGGACCCCATGCCTCTATCATATAATTTTAAACAAATTAGTTGTTACTTCATTAGTTAATTGTTATCTGCAAATAAGGCATTTTAGTTCGTTCAAGCTTCTATAATTAACCAAACATTGTTGAATAGACATATTTACTAAAATAACCGAGTCTTCGTGGGAACGATCCTTATTTCCCTATATTGCTTTTGGACTGCGTATACTTGCGTAGAGAAAATAGCGAACAGTCATTTGTTTTGCAACTTTAGCAATTACATCAATTGTTTCTCTCCGGTTTGTATGAATTATAACGATCCTTTCTGTATAAAATGAGCAATTTCTGTCATTTTTTCATCTTTAAACGATAGATGACCTGTAAACGTGAATCAAGCTGAACTTCGACCTGACACAGCAGGTCATGCTTCTTCTATAAAAGAAGAGTGGTGGCCTTCATTGCATTCACTTCTTCATTTCAAAGTTTTCAAGTTCTTAAGCTCTGAAGATTTCTAGTCCCAATCGGGGATCAAGTTTCAAGATCAAGTTCAGGTTTCTAGATCAAGATGTCAGAAGACAGCCGCCCAGTTGCTCCCCCAGTCTCTATGATGGAAGCATTCGCCAAGAGAAGCAAGATGAGGACAGCAAAAGGAAAAGAAAAAATAAAACCCCCTTCATATGTTGAGCATAAATTTGAATCTTTACTAGATCTGCTAAACATCATGAGGGATGCGTTTCCAAATAGTGCAAGCTTAGAATCATTTTATAGTCCATGCAAGTTAAAGGAGAAAGATGTCGAAGAGATCAGGAGAACATACTACTTCCCAGATGCTATTAAGGTTCGTCTTCCAAGTCTAACTGACAAAACTTGCAACTAGCATCCTGAGAGGATTTGTGTTCCCTGGGGTGCCCTAGAAGCTGGATTCAGATTTCCAGTTGATGATTTTATCATCAGATTGTTGGCGGAGTATCAAATTCACCCTTGTCAACTGTATCCCAATGCCTGGAGGTACATCATTATTTTCATAACAAGGTGCCGTCAACTGAAAATTCCCTTGTCTACTACAATGTTTCGGAGTATTTTCGGGGCCAGAACTCCACTGACTGCAAAAAAGGATGGATTAGCCTTCAACACCGAACCAAACTCCCGCACATGGTGAATCCCTTTTCTTTTCCAGATTCTCAACATTTCTGGGAAAGACAGTTTGTAATCCTTGAGTAGGAAGGTGGTGATTGGGGTAACTACTTTGTGAAGAGATTTGGACACGTGGAAGATAGTTCACATTTCGTGTGTGAACTTACGGTTTCGGAGTTACTAGATCGAGATAAGCTCCTAGTTGATGATGGTTGTACCCATTATAAGACTTTTCTGAATGAAAAGAATCTTGTTGAGTTCGGCCTTAGCTTTCTTTCCATTGAGGGTAATTTTCTTACTTAGCCATATTATGACCTCTGTTTGTTCTTATTCCGATGTTTTTCTCGTTGCATTTCAGCTGCTGAGGAGATTGACAATCGTCCTCAAAACCAACCGACTGTGACTAAAAGGATGAAGAAAAAGGCTGCAGAGTTACTGAATCCCAATAAGCCTAGAATCCCTCACTTCTTGGAAGGTTGCTCCCAAGGCGGGAAAATATCCCGAAATGCTGATGGGGTTACCAGGACCCCTTTTATACCGTCATGGGGTATATGTGAACAAGACTCGGTTTGTGGGAGTCCTGACCTAGCTCTAGACTGGTCCAAGCTTTCAATCACTCCTCCCGATAGGTGACTTTACATGCCGGGGACAAGATGAACGAAAATCAGCTTCTGGGCGCTCAAGCCCTATATCAGGTATGACCCTCTTTTTAGTAAGTTCGGTGTGATTGATCCTTTAAAAATTTCTCATACCTTATCAATTTCTTCGTTGCAGGCTAATGCCTACTTCCAGGATGTTTCTACCTAAGGCTTGGCTTTCAGGGATGAGAATATATCCTTGACGACTGATTCAGCAAGGTTCAAGGAAGAGATTGATGATCTACATTCTCAGGTTACCCGCGCCGAAGCGAATGCCTTATCCACCCAAAAGCAACTTGCTTCTTTAGCTCGAAAGAGAATGGATGATGCTAACAAAGTGATTAAAGCCTATCATAAGTCTGAAGAGTTTCTGAGATTCATAGATGAACATGACGATGAGGCGATAAATGTTGTGAGCCAAAGGCATCCTTCTGTTGTCAACCCGGCTGATTTTCCTTGCCCTAACTGGGGTGTAAACCCGGCTAACCTAGCTTCTGGTTCGGGAACTAAAGTTGTTCCTCAGACATCAGGATCCGGCTCCAAAGGCAGTCATCGACGTTCTGGATCCCACTCTAAGGGAGCTGTCCAAGTTGCTAGCCAAGATTCAAGCTCTTCGGGATCTCGTGGAAAAAAGCCTCCGGCTGCCAGAAAAGTTGGAGTAGTTCGACAACCGATCCTAGGCAAGAGGATGATCCGAAATGAAGGCAGCTCAAGCTACACAATTAGCGAGTAAAATTTAACATAATACAAAAACAACAAATTCTCAGCAATAAAAGGTCAGCATTATATGAATTAAACTCGAAACCAGATTATTCAAGTCGGAAAGCTTTGGCTGTAGTGGTGCTTTCTCCACCAGGTATAATGAGATAATGCACATTGTGTAGCTGCTCAGCCTTTCTTATCTCTACTGCTCTTGCTCCTATTCTTCTCAGCGCTTCCCCCATCAAAACAGCCTTACTAATACTTCATGTTCGATGTTGTATATATATAATATATGGTTGCATTCTACGAGCGTGACAGATCCCTGCAAACCAACAACCTCTGCAGCCATTTTTGTAATTTCGTGGGACAGAACTTCGTGTCCTCTTAATTCTCAATTGCCTTGGTTTTTTATTTATGAATTTTTAGAAAAAACTAGGCAACTTATCCGCGCTTCGCGAGGTTTATAAATTTCATTTTAAAATATTGAAAACTGATAAATTAATTTTTATTATTTTTAAAAATTGATTGGGTTTTTAAGATTTTTCGAAAAAATAGATTCAAAACAATTTACATGAAGAGAAAAATGTGCCTGAAGATGTCACCAGGTAGTTCTCCTGAGGTTATAAGACAAATAGCCTATAGAATAAGTGGCCCGCAGGGGCATTTTCGTAATATCAATTTTTTTATCAATATATTTACCTAAATACCCTTAAAATTATATTGGAAAGTTTTTAACCTCAGGGTTCTGGCTTGAGGTGAGGTCATCCTTAGGCACATGAAGCCCTTTACATGAATTATAAGTTTGAAAATACTTTCATTATTTATCTAAATTTTTGATTATTTTAAAAAATATTATAAACATAAAAAGTAGCAATTATAAAACAAACGTAGTCTTTACGATCAAAAATTAAAAATATTAAATATAATAACACTTTTTAAAGCCGACGCCCCTCTTAAAACATACATGTTCAATAGTAGTGTAAGATTTTTTTTTTAATTGGAATATTAATTTATTTCGACACAATATAATGAATAACGGGTATATAACTTTTTTATCGATTTAATCAACCGATAAAATTGTGTTTTTTCAATTTAATTGATTTTGTCATAATCCATGTGTAATTTATTCATATGAAAAAATAAAAAACTATTTGTACTACCTTTATTACATGTTGTTAGGTCCCGTATGAGGGCTATATTAAGCTAGAAGGGGGGGGTTGAATAGCTTAATTACCAATTAAAAATTATTATGGCGTTTTAAAAATATTTCTCCCTTTTTAAAATATTTTACCAAGTTGTTAGTGGTTTATAAGTGCGGAAATTAAACGACAAGTAAAGAAAATACCACGCAGGAGATTTTATCCTGGTTCGCGATGGCACAACCCCTAATGGATTCGCTCACCCCTACTCCAGTCCCCGAGCTCCTCTCCGGACTCGAGATTTCTTCCACTATAAAGAGACTCCTTTATAGTAGGCGGAGAAGCCTTACACCCGCTACTATCTCAAAATAAATGTAATACCCACAAGACTTGTCTTGGACCGTAACTCCCCGTTACTTCCTCAAAGTCGTTGTGAAACCTACACAACTTATCTTAGACAGCAACTCCCCGCTACTTCTTCAAAGTTGATGTAGAACCTCGGTGTAGACTATTGATTCTTGGCTTTTGTCGGTCTTGGGTCTTAGATGATAGGTCTTGGGTCTTTCCTCTTCCTCACGATGCCAAGGCTGTTATTCCTAGATTATACACCTGTATAATTGTAGAAGGGGGTTTGAATACAATTCTTGATATTTATAAATTTCTGATAAGAACCACAGAAATCTATAAGGAGATAATTGCTGAGAGATAAATGATTCACAAACACATAAAAAATCAGGTGGTTAAATGTACCACCTGAGACTTTTATTCGAAGAAAACTCTCTGATACAAATGTACACAGCTTCTGTTTTTACAACTCTTTGCTTCTAAAGATATTCAAGAAACTCTAAGCAAATGTATCTATTTTCTTAGTTTCTAAAGAGTTGCTACACTTGGTTATATATCCCAAGTTTACAAGTACTACAGGAATAAGATAATATTAATCTAATTCAAGTTGACTTGCTACTCCACTCCAAATCCACATGTAGCCGAAAGGTTGTCCTTGTGAACAGATATATCCCCTGCACCTTTCTTGTATGTACTGTGGAAATGGAATGCTTCTTTCTTCTACGTTTCCAAAGTATGGCTACCATACTGCTTTTTATACCTACTATCAACCCATGTGATATGTCAGTCAAATCTGTCCTTATCAACTGCTAATTCTCAGCTAGCATAGAAGAAAGTGTCAATGATTATCCGTTGATGTTGTACACAGTCATCCGTTGATGGTAGTTTGAGCTGTATCCGTTGATAGAGTAGATTTGAGTTGTATCCGTTGATAGAGTCATGTTCTCATCCGTTGATACACTTTCACTTAGATAGAATTACATAGCATAGCTTATTTACAAATGGCTACCCTATTCTGCCTATCCGTTGATGGTCAACATGACTCTGAATAAAAACACTATCAACTGATAAATAGAGATATTGCAGTATGCTACAAAACCTCATCCGTTGATGAGCAACCTGTCAACGGATAGAGTTATAATGTCTCATCCGTTGACAGTTACAAAACATGACTTATACAATTTTTGATTGATTGTGAGGTTATCATCAAGTACAACATATTCCTAACAATCTCCCCCAATTTATACTTGATGGCAATAAAGCATAAATTTAGGACCTTGATGATAACAAAACATTCCTAAGGATATATATAGAACTATGCAAAAATTGTATTAAGCTACAAGAATTAAAAACACAGCAAGTTTGAGAAATTTACAGAGAAGTGCTCCTCTAGACTGAGCAGATTAATACTGTTTCTTCTCTCTGGTTGGCATCACCCTTGATTTTCCTTCTTTGGCAGAGTTGGACTCAATTTGCATTTGGAGTTGCCTATAGAAGGCATCTTCTTCAACAACTTTTGGATTTAGCTTTTGTTGTAACCATCTCAGGTACTGAGAACTAGCCTTTGATAGTTGGTCTTCTAACCTGAAGAATCTCATTGTTAGGAATAATTCATAAGTTGTGATGTTTAAGAATAGAATTTACACATTATACTTCTTGTAATCCTGATCTTATAAAGGATTTAGCACTGTATATAGGTTTTATGTGTAAAACAGTTATCTGTATAGTTTAATCAGGAATGAACAGTGTATCGGAGACTACATGTCAGGAACAGAGAGCAAATCCTGATGACGTGTCCAATACTGATGGTTGATCAGATACTGATGCAGTGTGCAGATCCTGATATCAGTCGTGTTACTGATGATGTCATTATGGATGCTACAGAAACTGGCAAGTGCTATAAAACAGGATCGTTGTTTGAAGAACAAGCAAGAAGATATTATGAAGGAAAGAGTTTTCTATTGAAGGAAACTATCGACTAGAAGGCAGAACATTGTCATGTATAGATTATATCTTTCTGTTATTAGTTGATAGGTAGCATTATAAATACTCTCTCAATATCATTGTAAAGTGTGAGGCGTAAGACGAAATTGTGAGTTCGTGTGCGTAGCTCTGTATAAGGTTTGTATTCGAGAAGTTCGAAACAAACAGAGAGATATTTGTATTGTCAGCAGCTGCTAAAGGTATTGTACACCTTTGGTAGAGTTTGTATTTGATCTTATTAATACAAACAAGAGTTTGATTCATTCGTTTATTCTTGTTTTTATAATCAAGCAAAAATCAGACAGGATTATATAACTTGTATTCAACCCCCCCCTTCTACAAGTTATTCGAGTTAACAATTGGTATCAGAGCAGGTTGATTTCGAGTAATCATAAAGATCTGCAATCACGTCTGGTTACAAGGATGGGAATACTAAGATTCCTATGCTCAAGAGAAACGAATATACTCTATGGGAAGTAAAGATGTTGCATCATCTGGAAGCAACAGATCCTGATTATCTTGACAGAATCAGAGATGGACCTTTTGTTCCAACAAAGGTCGTTGGACAAGCAACTGTTGATGGTAAGGTTGTTCCAGAACATACAGCAGAGAAGCCAAAATCTGAATGGTCAGATAAGGACAAGGAGAGTGTTCTTAAAGATGCTAAAGTGAGAAACATATTATTCAATAGTCTTGATTCTGTTCTCACTAATTATGTTCTCTCTTGTAAAACTGCTAAGGATATATGGGACAATCTTAAGGTTCACTGTGAAGGAACTAAGCCTGTCAGGAAGAATATGAGGACATTACTTATACAACAGTATGAGTACTTTGAATCCAAGTCTGGTGAGTCACTTACTGATACCTTTGATAGGTTTACAAAACTCATCAATGAGATGGCCATGCATGGTAAATATTATGACTTGGAGGATATGAATACAAAGTTCATGAAAGCTTTGCCTGATTTCTACAATGAGAAGATATCTGCGATTGAGGAAGCTAATGATCTGGATGAGATTTCATTAGAGGCAGTCTATGGAAAATTGAGAGCTTATGAACTTGACAAGCAGCAGAAGAAGAGCAGGAGTGAAGGAAAGATGAAGACTATTGCACTTACTGCTCAATCTGAAGTAAAGAAGCTTTCTGAAGAACAGCATGAAGAGATTGCTGTAAAGAATTCGAGGAAGAAGAAAAGCAAAGAAAGTTCTGAGTCAGAGACTACTGATATGGACTCTGACAACAATGATTCTGAATCTGAGATGCAAGAACTCTTTGCTATGTTTGCTAAAGCCTTCAAGAAAGGCAGATTCAACAGGAGAAGATTTAGCAAAGGACCTTTTCAAAAGAAGGAGGAGAAGAAGAGTGACAAGAGCAAAAGTACAATTGTCAAGCTTGATAAGGCCAAGATCAAGTGCTTTAACTGCAGCGAGCTTGGACACTTTGCTAGTGAGTGTAAGAAGCCTAGGAATTCAGGAAAGGGTAATGCACTTATGGTCACACAGAAGGATTGGGCTGATTCCAGTGACTCTGAAGATGAATTGGATTATGAAAACATTGCATTGATGGCCGATAGTTCAGACAAATCTGGATCTCCAAAGAAAACTTCTCCATCCTCTATTAAGGTATCACTTCACTCTCTTGATTCATTTGATAGCTTAAATTCTGATGAAATTAGATCTATCCATGCTGAGTTTAAGAATCTTATGACTAATTTTAGAATTCTTACTTGTGAAAGAGATGAACTTAAGGTTAAGAATGATAAATTAGTTGATAGAAATAATTTTCTTGAATCTGAATTAATTCAAATGGAAGAATACAAGTTGAGTTCTGATAAAGCTAAGCATGATTATAGTGTAATTCTTGAGGCTTATGACTATGTCAGAAAAGAACTAGAAGAAGAGAGAGATGTGATTAAAACCATTAACAATTCCAGTAAGAAGACAATAGAAATCTTTGAGAGTGGAATTCGTGGTAAGGTTAATGGTTTAGGTTTTGATAAGGCTAGACAAGAAGAAAAAGTAGCTATTGTCAATAATGATAGTAAGGTAGAAGCTAACACATCTAAATCTGAAGGTAAGAAAATTGTTTCTGAACCTAATCATGTTAAATTTGTTGATTCAAAAGGTACCCCTGTTGTACACAAGAGAATTAACAATAGTTATTCAGATGAGAAAGTGTTAGAGAAACCTAAGAATGTAAACATAGGGTTTCTGTCTAAGTCTCAGTTGAAACAGAGATTAGATGGTCTTTCAGAGTCTAGCAAGATCAAGAGAAATAGGAATGGAAAAGAAGGTATTAACAAAGAGAATAATTACAAGAATGTACCTGATGCACCTAGGAAAAAATGCTATAAGTGTGGAAATCATAATCATTTGGCCCTAGACTGCAATCAAAAACCTTCTTGGAAAACTGAGTCCAGATTCCCCAAGACTCAGAAAATTCAATACCAACCACAAAAAGCTTGTTATCATTGTGGTAGTTTACTTCATTCCATTTACATGTGTAGAGAATATCATGAACTGTATTATGACTATTATTCTTTGAAATCTGAAACTCCTAGTCACAAACAGTTTGTGAGATCAGAGTCTAAAGTTGACTCTGCAACAGGTAAAATAAAGGCAAAATCTTCAAAATCTGTTGTCTCTAAATCTAGTAAGAAAGGATCCAATCAAAGTTGGGTCCTAAAAAATTCTAACTAGTTACTTTTTGTTTGCAGGGCACAGGAAAGAAGCATTCAATTATCTTGGACAGTGGATGCTCTGGACATATGACTGGAAAGAAGTCCCTGCTTACAAAGTTTGAAAGGAAAGCTGGCCCAGTAATATCTTTTGGAGATGGCAACAAAGGAGAAACTCTGGGATATGGCTCAATTGTTTTTGGGAATGTCATCATAGAAAATGTAGCACTGGTTGAAGGCTTGAAACATACTCTTTTAAGCATAAGTCAACTAGGTGATAAAGGTTACAAATCAATCTTTGACAAAGAAGGATGCAAAATCTTGAATATGCAGAATGGAGACATTGTTCTAACTGGTCAAAGACATGGTAACATATATGAAGCCAGCTTAAGTGATACATCTAAAGGAATTGTTAGATGTCTCTACAGCAAAGCAACAAATGATGAAAGCTGGAGTTGGCACAAGAAGCTCTCACATCTTAATTTCAAGAAGCTTAATCAACTTGTTAAACACAATTTGGTGAGAGGCCTACCTCAGGCGAATTTTGTGCAAGATGGACTTTGTGATGCATGTCAGCTTGGAAAGCAAAGAAGAACTACTTTCAAGAGCAAGACTGAAAATTCAATTACTGAACCATTTCACATGCTACATCTTGATCTATTTGGTCCAGTAAACATTATGTCTATCAGCAAGAAAAGATATGCTCTAGTTATGGTGGATGATTTCACAAGGTTTACATGGGTGTTCTTTCTACACAAGAAGGATGAAGCTCCTCAGCAAATCATTGAACTCATCAAGAATATTCATAATAACTCTGAGTACAAAGTCAAAGTACTTAGGAGTGACAATGGTACAGAATTCAAGAATTCTACAATGGAGGGGTTTTGTGCAGACAATGGAATTACTCAACAGTTTTCTGCACCTGGTACACCTCAACAAAATGGTGTAGTGGAAAGAAAGAACAGGACTCTCATAGAGGCAGCAAGAACCATGCTTGCAGATGCAAAACTTCCAACCTACTTTTGGGCAGAAGCTATTAACACTGCATGTTTCACTCAGAACTGTACCTTGGTAAATAGTCATGGAAAGACTCCCTATGAGATGATCAAAGGAAAGAAACCAAGTGTGAAATATTTTCACATCTTTGGATGTAAATGCTATGTCCTAAAAGTTCATCCAGAACAACTTGGAAAATTTGAAGCCAAATCGGATGAAGCAGTTTTTCTAGGATATTCAGCATCTAAGGCCTTCAAAGTTTATAATCTCAGAACTCACATTGTTATGGAATCAATTCATGTTGCATTTGATGATAAGAAATTTGGAATTTTGCAAACTGATGAAAGCCATGACAAATTGGAATTTGAAAATCTGAAGATTTCTGAGATACTCTCAAGTGATGATGAAGGTTCTCCAGAAGGAATTTCTATTGCTTCTCAAAGGAATGCTACTGTTGAGGGGGAGCAAATCAATCAGAGAGAACACAGTGATCATCAGGAGCAGACTAGTCTTTCAGAGTCTATTCCATCAGGAATTGACGTTTCAGAGTCTACTCCATCAGGAACTGACCTTTCAGAGTCTACTGAGGAAAGATCAGTAACTAGCAGCAATATGGAATCTACTGATTCTATTGATCAAAGGAGAGTTTTTGAAGGTAGAGAGAATTCTTCTACAAAAGATACCACTAACTTAGGGGGAGAGACTAGCAGAGTTAATCTACCACCTGTTAGAAAATGGACAAAGGATCATACTGAAGATTTGATAATTGGTGATCCAAATAGTGGTGTTCGAACTAGAAGATCAATTCAAAATGAATGCTTGTATAGTTGCTTTCTCTCAAAGAATGAACCTAAGAAGGTTGAAGAAGCCTTACAGGATCCTGATTGGGTAATTGCAATGCAGGAGGAGTTAAATGAGTTTGAGAGAAACAAAGTTTGGAAACTGGTACCAAGACCTAAAGGTAGATCTATTGTTGGTGCAAGATGGGTTTTCAGAAACAAGCTAGATGAATCTGGTATGATTGTAAGAAACAAAGCAAGACTGGTGGCCAAGGGATATTCTCAGGAAGAAGGCATTGATTATGATGAGACCTTTGCACCTGTAGCAAGATTGGAAGCAATCAGAATGTTTCTTGCATTTGCAGCTCATTCAAAATTCAAGGTATACCAGATGGATGTTAAGAGTGCTTTTCTAAATGGCAAACTTGATGAAGAAGTATATGTAGAACAGCCACCTGGATTTGTTGATCCAAAGTTTCCAAATCATGTCTACAAACTTGACAAGGCACTCTATGGACTAAAGCAGGCACCAAGAGCATGGTATGAGACTTTGTCTAAATTTCTTCTTGAAAATGGCTTCACAAGAGGTACAATTGACAAAACTCTATTCTTTAGAAAGATAAAAGGTGAATTGCTTTTAGTTCAAGTTTATGTTGATGATATTATTTTTGGTTCTACTAATGAGAAGTTATGTGCTAAGTTTAGCAAGCTTATGCAGTCTAAGTATCAGATGAGCATGATGGGTGAACTAAATTATTTCTTAGGCTTGCAGGTCAAACAGACTGAGACTGGTATTTTCATTAATCGGTCAAAGTATATCAAAGATCTTTTAAGAAGGTTTGACTTTCAAGACTGTGCAGTTGCAAAAACACCCATGGCAACAGCCACTAAACTAGACTCTGATCCTAAGGGGAAGAGTGTGGATAATACTAGTTATAGAGGCATGATAGGCTCTTTGTTATATCTAACTGCAAGTAGGCCAGATATAATGTTTTCTACCTGTTTATGTGCTAGATTCCAAGGTGATCCTAAGGAATCTCATTTAATTGCTGTGAAGAGAATTTTTAGATATCTCAAAGGAACTCCAAATCTTGGTTTGTGGTATCCTAGAGAATCTGATTTCTTTCTAATTGGCTATTCAGACTCTGATTATGCAGGGTGTAAAATAGACAGGAAAAGCACTACAGGTACATGTCAATTCTTGGGAAATAGATTGATTTCTTGGGCAAGCAAGAAGCAACAATCTGTTTCAACCTCAACTGCAGAAGCTGAGTACATAGCAGCAGGCAGTTGTTGTGCACAGCTCCTTTGGATAAGAAATCAGTTGATGGATTATGGTATGACACTTAGTAATATTCCTATGTTTTGTGATAATACTAGTGCTATTAAAATTGCAGAAAATCCAGTTCAACATTCAAGGACTAAGCACATTGATGTCAGGTATCATTTTATTAGAGAACATATTGAGAATGGTACTGTGGAACTTCATTTTGTTCCTACTGACAAACAGCTTGCAGATATTCTAACTAAACCACTTGATGAGACTACATTCAGTAGACTAGTAAGTGAGTTAGGAATGTTAAATTTTTAGATCTTTAACATCTGCAAAAGTAGCAAGGTATGTTGTTCTTAGCTTATAGACTTGATATTCTTGTCAGGATCTATATTTGATTGTTAAATGTTTTAGCTATAACACATTGCCTTGATAAATTTCAGTATGATAGACTTGTTAATAATCATCAGGATTAGATTTGTTATCAGGATGCTGACGTCATCAGTATTGTGTCAGTATCAGGATTATGAAAATTGTTTCAGATCCTGACGTTTACTTTGTGTAGTAATCTGATTCTGTGATGTGTTAAGTCTATGCTAGCAAGTTTTGATATTTGCATACTGATAATTTGTACATCATTCAGAAATCAAAAGACAAGCAGATAACAAGAAATTGTATTTTCATTAATAGAAATCATTACATGGAAATAAAATACAACATCTTTTTGTCTAAATCTCTATTCTATACTTGTCTTTGATATGAACTCTGAGGAACAGGACAAGGAGCATCTCAAGAAATCCATTAGGGGATGAAAGTCTTGTTTGCTCTTGGATTCCTTGTCTGGGCGACTTGAATGAGAGCAGCTAACTTAAATGTATAGCATCCTCATCAAGATCAACCTCAGACTCTCGGCCAAATTCTTCATCCTCAAATTTTGAGGAGGTTAGGGGTAGATTGTATCCAACAGATGGATGTTCTAGGAGAAACCTCTGGATATTATCGAAAACCAATCCATTCATGATTAGTTCGATGAGAAGAGTCGTTTGTTCAAAGAGATGATCAAGAACAGGATATTCATCGATCAAAAATCTGGAAAATGGGTTTGAAGGGATTTTTGGGTTGAGAAGCATTGTTGAGAAGAAAAGAAATTGAAAGGTTATGGAGAATGGCATAAGGCGTTTGGTTCTTTTAAAGAAAGACGTGAGAAGCTGAGCAGTCACTTGGAAGTCTTAATGAAGTCAAATGCTAATTATTGCATGAGACTGTATTTCTTGTTTCAAGAAATATTGAAAATATCTAACCAATTGTTTTTCTGTTCAGATTAATTGTTTATTTTCTTTTTCAGATAAAAGAAAAATGCCACGTGAAAAACTCCATATTAAGTCTCTGATAATATTGGTCAGGATTTCATGTGTGACCATCAGGATTTGAAAATCATATTTTTAAATCACATTGCATTTTGTGATTATTTTGATAAGAGGTCATCATGAAAAGGAAGCTGATCAATATTGCTTATTTATACCCTGATTTATTTCATGAAAATCAATTTTGGATTTTATTTTCCAAAAATCGTGGGTAACCGCATTTTTCAGGGACTGACACCTGTCAATCTACGTGTCAACGTGGGATAGTGGTCTGAAAGATTTGTGAAATATATTTGTTTTAAAACTCTAATCGTGCAATTGCTTTCTCTAATCTTACATTCTCTAAAGCAAAAATCACTCTTGAGTTTTCAAAATCACTAATCCATTTCAAGAATTTTTCAAGTTTCTTTTCAGATCAAAAATGGCAGCTCAGAGAAGATTACCTAAATCAGTAGCCTTCAAGTTTGGTGACTTTGATTTTATGACAAACAATCATGTTGCAGCTATTACCAACAAGGAAGGAGTGTCATCTGATTTTCATCCAATCATGGACTTTCTGGTGTATGGACCATTAAGTTATGCATTGACAGCATCTCCACAGATTAATCAAGTAGCTGTTTCACAAGCTTGGGAGAATGCTGAGGTAATTGATTCTACTAAGAGTCAATCAGGTAAGATTGTTCTA
This sequence comes from Kitagawia praeruptora, assembly GCA_037693485.1. Lineage (NCBI taxonomy): Eukaryota > Viridiplantae > Streptophyta > Magnoliopsida > Apiales > Apiaceae > Kitagawia > Kitagawia praeruptora. The sequence goes on from CM075352.1 coordinate 121,961,543, forward strand.
CATTTAGGACAAGATTTATTTGACATTACTGAATCTGTTGTTAGTTCAGTACTCTGCTTACCTGTTACTGATAGTTATGAGAATGTACCATCTGATGATAATATAAGAACTATGTTGTCTGAATTAGGTTATAGTGGACCTCTAGATAACATGAGCCAGTTGAATAGAACTTTTCTTAGAAAGGAATGGTCTTTTTACTTTGATCAAATTGCTAAATGTTTTACTGGCAAATGTAGTTCTTTTCAACAAATTACTTCTGTTACATCACATATTGCTTATAGTTTGCTTTATGACAGAGTAATTAACATTGGTCATATTATCTTAAGTCAGATGAGTATTAAACTTGGGTCAAGAGATCAAAACAGGAAAATGGTTTATTATCATAGATTTATGCAATTGTTTATTAACCATTTTATTCCTGATGTTGAAGCTAGATTTGGTAGGGAACATTGTGTTTCTTCTTATGAACAGCAAAAGAGAATTTTCTCTGATATTACAAAGAAGGACAATGAAAAGAATCTAGATGAAATACCTGCAATTCATTATCCACATCATTTTCAGGTAATTCTTAACACTCATCTTCCTACTATCTACAATTCTTCTTTCTTTTGTGGTGAAATGGCTCAGGAATCTCAATTGGAGGAGAACCCACCTGTGTCTACCCAAGTAGCCCAAAACATCATAGTCTCTGAAACAATTCAAGAACCAAATTTTGATCCACAGCCTATTGTTTCAAAGAAACCAACCTCTGGTGTTTCTCAAAAGACATCAGTTGTAAGGAAGAGAAGATTTGTTGTGTCAAGTAGTAGTAGTAATTCTAGTGAAGATGATGATGATTTAACTCTTGCAGAGAGAGCAGAATTGAAGGCTGCAATTCAACTTTCTTTGTTAGCACAAAGAGATGAAAAACCTAGTCACAGCCAGGCTGCAGTCTCTCAAAAGGCTGTAGTTCTTAAAAAGGGAAAACAGTTACTGGATACTGTCTCTCAAAAGACTGTGTCTATTGAACAAAGATCTCATCCCAAGATCACTTCTGTGTCTACACCTCTTGAGTCTTCTCAGGATAAATCTTTTGCTCACTATATCAGGAGAACAAGGAGAAAGATTCAATTGTCACCTACACACACAGAGTCTAGTCCAACTAATATCATGCAGGTTTCTACAAATCAAACTACATCTATGTCAGTATTTGACAAGAGAGATCTGGATATTGATTCTTCATGGGAAACTACATTATCATACAGACTGGCTATGGGACTAATTTCTCTCAAAGTGAAGTTGTCAAGGCCTGTTCTAGACTTTTTGGTTGAAAAAGTACCAAAACTTTTATTTCCAGATGAATATGGACTTCTACATCAAAGACTTGACTTAATGAAGATGTATTTCTATGTATCTGTCAGAAGACAATTAGTCAAGAAATTTGGACTCTCGAAGCATGTTGCACTTCAATCACTTCATGCATATTTATTTGACAAGGATGTAATTATTGAAGATGCTTCAGCTCAAGGTGAACAACTGGAGGAAGTAGATAGAGTGAAGCAGTCAACAGAAGATACTATTGCACCAGTGGTGAATAGTAGGAAAGATCAGATCACAGTCACTGTAACACAAGAACCATCTAGTCAGAGGAAGGATGACTCAGGAGCTGTGATAGCTGATGTTGAAAGGTCTTCTGTGATGACTGAGAATGCAAGTGAGATACCCTATGATATGGGAGGAATGACTTTGGTTGATTTTTCTGAAGATCAAACAAATTTTGTTCAGTCAGAGTCTATCCACCTTGAGGGTGTGTCTCAGCAAACAACACTTAAAGACGGTGATATACTAACTATGGTGTCTAATGAAGTATTACTGAAGACATCAGAGTCTAGTAAACAACCTGAAAGTGGTATACTGGAGCCTGTAGTTTCTGAAAGGAAAGAAGATGATTGTATGGGTTCAGAGACTATAGCAGCTCACTCCTTGGAGAAAACCTCAAGCCACATGCCATATGAGGAACCCTCTCTCCATGTGAGTTCAGGTATAAAAACTCCTTCTAAACTCTATTTTTCTGTAGGTCATGAGAGCACTTATCTAAATTTGAGTGATACAGTTGAAAAGATGGACTTAGATCCACAATTTGAGCGGCTGGCTCCTGACCAGGCAAAAGGTGAGGTAGAAAGAGTGTTGACTTTAGAAAGTCAAAGTGAGAATGAGGGTATGGATGATCAACTCCATAGTGAGGGAGAGAAAATTAGGAAACCATCATTTGATTTCTGGGATCAGGTTTTTCCTGAATCTTGGTCTGAAAATTTGGGTATGGATGCTGGTACTTATTCATTCATCAAAATGTATCAGAAGAATGACCTAGCACATCACAATGCAAAGCCAGAAGTTAAAGCTCAGAAGCAAAAGGAGAGGCTTGCAGAAATCATTAACAGAAGAGGTGCCAGGATAAAGCAATCTCTTGATACATATGTACCAGATGAAGATCCTAATGATCCTAGTGTTCCTTTGTATGTACTTCCAATATCAGCTAGAATTGAGACATCAACAGTCTCTGATCACTCTAAGGAGGAGTCAGGATTTGAAGATGTTAGTACACAGAATACTGGTGAAGGAGATGATGATCATGGTTCAGTTCCAGAACAGAAAGATGAAGACGTTGATACTTCTAATCAGGTTTTATTACTTGAATATCATACAACTCAAGCAACTTCTTCTACAAGACTTGAAGATAAAGTTCTTTCTGATTCTGATACTGAAGATACTAGAAGCACTTCCAACATTGAAGTTCATTCTGATGTTTTGAAAGATATTCAGAATTCTCAAATTGCTATTCAAACAAGACTTCAATCACTTGAAGATAACCAAGTCACAATTATGGAAAATCAAGCAGTTCTTATGAATCTCATTTGTTCTGTTTCTGAATCTCTTGGAATTAATGTTGCTGATGTCAAAAAGGGGGAGATAAAGACAATTCAAAGACAACAACAACACTACCAGACTGAAGGAGATAAATCTAAAGCTGGGGGAGATAAAGATCAGACAAATGGTAGTAAAAAGAAGAACCAGGAGTGACAGTGGTGAATCTCAGCTAGGAAGTGGTAAAGGAAGAGCAGCATTAATAGTTAAAATTCTTTCTTCTAAGTACTAGATAAACGTCTACATCTGTGAAGGAGGTACTTAACTTCATAATTCTACATTCATAATCTCTATTCTGGTTGTATTGTTATATGTTTTGACATCCACAACTTAGATTTATGCTTCAGATTGTAAAGCATAAATAGGGGGAGATTGTTAGGAATAATTCATAAGTTGTGATGTTTAAGAATAGAATTTACACATTATACTTCTTGTAATCCTGATCTTATAAAGGATTTAGCACTGTATATAGGTTTTATGTGTAAAACAGTTATCTGTATAGTTTAATCAGGAATGAACAGTGTATCGGAGACTACATGTCAGGAACAGAGAGCAAATCCTGATGACGTGTCCAATACTGATGGTTGATCAGATACTGATGCAGTGTGCAGATCCTGATATCAGTCGTGTTACTGATGATGTCATTATGGATGCTACAGAAACTGGCAAGTGCTATAAAACAGGATCGTTGTTTGAAGAACAAGCAAGAAGATATTATGAAGGAAAGAGTTTTCTATTGAAGGAAACTATCGACTAGAAGGCAGAACATTGTCATGTATAGATTATATCTTTCTGTTATTAGTTGATAGGTAGCATTATAAATACTCTCTCAATATCATTGTAAAGTGTGAGGCGTAAGACGAAATTGTGAGTTCGTGTGCGTAGCTCTGTATAAGGTTTGTATTCGAGAAGTTCGAAACAAACAGAGAGATATTTGTATTGTCAGCAGCTGCTAAAGGTATTGTACACCTTTGGTAGAGTTTATATTTGATCTTATTAATACAAACAAGAGTTTGATTCATTCGTTTATTCTTGTTTTTATAATCAAGCAAAAATCAGACAGGATTATATAACTTGTATTCAACCCCCCCCTTCTACAAGTTATTCGAGTTAACACTCATGTTACCATCTTCATCCCTGAACTCCAACATCCAGAAGGGTTGAAGGTGGATTTTCTGTCCATTGTATGGGATCTTCATTTTCCTTGGTAGTCTTGATGGTGAGTTCAATTCTCTTCTTATCTATTCTATTCTGTCCTGTATCTCCCCTTTTGCTATCCTTGAGAACCCTGTGTATCTCTTGATTGCAGAGAACACTTTGGTTAAGGTCAGATAATTTTCTCCAAGAACCCTCTATAGTGGTCATGTCTTTTCCATTCCTCCCTTGTATACAAAGACCAATCTCTCAGGCAAATGTTTATATTTGTCAATTCCTCTTACTTCTAACAATTCATCCAGATACAGATTCATGCCAGAGTATTCTTCAATATCTGCCTGATAGATAAAATCATCCTTGTTTACCAAGATTGACTGCTTGATAATAGCAGGTACCCTACCAACCTGAATTGGTTCCTTTGAAGGTTGCTTCCTTGGTATCCTTTTCTTCTGTTTAGGCTTCTGTTGAGACTTTAGCAAGAATGAAGGAACCTCAATGGAGTCAAGATTCATTGGTTCCTCTTTAGGGATTATAGGGTCACCATGGAAGTTCATAGCTGGGTCGAATACTTGTGCAGAAAAAGATTGTGATGAGCCAACAGTTTCTCTCCTTACAATTTCTGGAGATACAGGCCTCCTTGCCTTTGATTTCACTCTCCTTTTACTTTTGGGTTTGGGGACTTCCTCAGGTTCCCTCATTTCATCCTCTACCTCATCCATTAACTCCTGAGCCAGCCTGGCTTGCTTCTCTTCTGAGTTTTCATATTGATTTTCTTCACTTGGATGAGGTTTCCTTAGAAGTTTGGAGGTCTCCTCTCTTTTTGCTTCAACAAATCTAGGATGGCTGTTGGATATATTTAACACTTTTCCATTCCTTATTATTACAGCCATCCAATCTCTTACACTCTTATTTGTCTTTTCCTTGAACTCTTTGATTGTCTTTCCCATTAGCTTTTCATCATCATCATTGGGAAATGGAAAGTCCAATTATAACTTGTTCTTCCCATTTGCCTTTGGTGGGGAGAAGGCTCTGGTTCTTATGCATGGTTCAAATTCTTTGACATAGCATGGTTCAGCATCATAGAATGTAGGAGCCACAATCTCTGGAGTGAGCACCTTCAGGATTGTAGTTGATGTTGTTGGAGCTAAGGACTGAGTAGAGAACAGAGTTGATACAATTGATGCATTGATCATTCTCTCTGTCCTCAGAATTCTTTCATTTGCCTCCTTGTTGATCTTTTCTAAGGCTTCTATTCTGGCTTGCCTTTCACCATCTGAGATTTTTGATATACTTTGAACCTCAAGCAGCACCATTTTCTTCTTCTTCACAGGGGAAGCCTCTATAGAGAACTCTGTTGGATTGACCACTATAATTGGTTGTTGCTCCCCCTCACTTTGTGCTATCTTGCTACTGGATGATGGAAAAATTTGACTACAAGTAGCTGCAACCTCTTCTACCTTTTTCTCCCCCTTTTTGTTAGCATCAAGGGCTGGAGGTGAGGCTACAAGTAGCCTTTCCAGTAGCTCAGTCTATTTAGCTTGGTTGGTAATGACTGTCTACATTTGAGATTCCATACTATCCACTCTGGAGGAAAGATGCTGAACTGATTTGGCCAGACTATCTTCCTTCAATAACTTGCTAGTCAGCACCTTCTGAGTGGTAGTAGGGGCTAGTGCCTCAATCCTGGCATCTAGTTCCACTTTCATTTCCCTTAGTGCAGTTTGCACCTCCTCTTGTTGGGTTTTTTGAATAACCATATGCATCTTGTGAAGTTTGAGGGAGGCCAGTATTTGCTGAAGGACAACATTCCTCTGTGGATCTGTATTCTGGTGCTCAGCCATAGCAGATTGATATTACTTCATAATCTCCACATTGAAGTCACCAACCACAGTGGTAGAAGAAAAAAGCCATTCTGGAGTATCCTCCATATTGACTTCTTCATCACTTGAGGTGCTAGCACTGTCATCATTGCCAAACTCTTCACTGTCAGCATCTGAAGGCAGAGCTGTCAAAACTTCCTTTGCTCTTAGTAAAGATTGAGAGGTGTGCACTAGGTGCATTGCCTCCTCTGCCTTCACATTGCCCTGTTGTGCCATGACTTGATAGGCAGAAACTGGATGAGTAAAGGTTTCAGGATCCAAAGAGATGGAGTCAATAATTGACTGATATTCTTGTCGAAATTCCATCTCTTTAGAAGCTTCATTAACCTCCATTAACTCACTTGCAATGGCTGAATCTTCCTGCCTTATTTCTCCTGTAGTCCCTTCTCTCCTCTTATCTCTCTTTTCTTGCATCAGGGGCTCCCCCTGGCTCACACCTCTCACACCCTCTCCTTCACCTACTAAGGTGGAACTCTCTTGCTCTCCTTTAGCCTGACCGGAAGAAATGGTCAGCCTCTCATTATTTTGCTCTCCTTTTGGCTGCTTACAAGGCAGCCTCTCACTCCCTTCCCTCATTCCTAAAAGTGTTTCAACTACTACAAACTCCTCCACAGTTGACATGGGAATGTCACATTTTGCAGTGGTAGAGAGAGTTGTCAACGGATAAAGTGTATCCGTTGATGTAGTAGTTATTGCTGTCAACAGATGATTAGTTGTAGACACATCCGTTGATGGAGAAACACTTGTCAACGGATGAAGGATATCCGTTGATGAAGGAAAAAGAGTATCCGTTGAAGTGAAAACCAACACTGAATCTGTGGTGATTGATTTTAAGGAAGAGGCCACAGATAGTGTTGTGAATTCAGGAATGGAAGATTGATGGCCCAATAAATCATCTAAAAGATGATGACCACCAATTGTTGAGTGTGTCTTCTCCAAGAATTTTAAAGATGGAGAATCAGGAATTGATGTAGATATCATATCCACATCCAGAGATGGAGTTGGTGATGGTGGATTGAAATGTGTATCGATTTGAAGGTTAAGATCAAGGGGCTGTGACTCCACATTTATTGAAGTCACATCAAACTGAATTTGAGAAGGTGCAGTTTGCTGTATTATGTGTGCACCCTGTTGATATGGGCTAAAAATAAGCCCTAAAGACACATTTAATGTGGCATTAATTAGACCTATAATGGTCCAAACGTGGGGCCCGCCAGATGGGCCCAAACCCTATTTATAATATTAAGGGCAATAACCAGCTCAGCAATAAGAGTCAAACAAGGATATTGCTCTTGCCTGACTTAGCCTCCAAGATATATATTTCAACATGGAAACTGGTTCCTACATACAAGGATCTGGAACCTTCTTCTAGTCGGTGACCTGCCCACCAAGTCACCTAACCCTACTACGATTCTAGGGCTTCTCAGCCTATATAAAGGGTCTGACCCCTCATTCTCAGAACTACATTTTTTGGCTTGATCTTTGATACACATCAAAGTACGTAGGCATCTTGTGAAGGCAGATTCAGCCACGAGCACAAGAGCAACCATCAAAGCACGAAGCTCCCGAACCCTAGTCGTCATAATCATAACCTAGTTTTTATTCCACAACATTTGGCGCCGTCTGTGGGAAGACAACATCAACCATGGTGAATACACGAAGAACACCAGCAACTACTGATCCTATTCCACTTAGCTCCGCTCCACCAGCAACAGATCCGGTGCCCCCAACATCCGGGACTATCGTTCCGTATCAAGTTTCTCAACCCCTAGGGACGACTTCCCATGTTGAGAGTACGCTACCTCCGATCGTCCACACAAATCCAGGGACTAACCCCCTCCAGGTGGGGGTTTCTTCCTTGATTGTAGATCCCAACAACCCTCCACAAGGGGTTCAGATCCATACTACGGATTTCCCCATAAGCACCAATCCGATGTATGGGCTGCCTAACTACCCTCCTACCCAAGGAGCTGGATCAAGTGGTCATGCCCTGTATATCTGAGATCGAGATTATCACGATTTTTCTGGTCCTTATACGGATGAGTCATCTTCTGACGATGATTACGAACGTGATGAAGCTCCAAGGAGGCGACGTGCAAGTAAAGAACCTCGAGGAAGAACTCAAACTACTCACAATGGACTCCCTTCAACAACTACTGAGAGGATTAAGGCTTATGAAGCCGAGATCTTAAGATTAAAGGAAGATATGGCAAGAGAACAAGCCAGATAAAATCAGACTTTACCCCCTCCAACATCAGGACCGATTCCCTTTATCGACTTGGAGAGGCCTTCAAGGAGGCAAAGAAGGGCTGACGCCCCAATTGGAAGAACAACGAGGGTGGAAACCCCCAAGAGCAACCCCAAAGATCTGATGCCACTTGGGGATCCTGATGATCCCACACCCCCGTTTACTGAGGAGGTGATGAATGCTCGTATCTCAAAGAAGTTTAAGATGCCGACAATTAAAGCTTACGATGGAATGGGTGATCCTGCAAACCACGTTAGAACATTCTCAAACGCTCTGCTGTTGCAGCCTGCAAGTGACGCTTTGAAGTGTAGGGCATTCCCTCAAACTCTATCGGGTATGGCTCAAAGATGGTATAGTCGGCTTCCTGCAAACTCGATTGGTTCCTTTAAGGAGTTCAGTGCTGCTTTCGTTAGTCAGTTTATCAGTGGAAGAGCGCATGAGAAAAGTTATGCATCTCTTATGTATGTGGTACAAGGGAAGAACGAAAGTCTGAGAGACTATCTTAAGAGGTACACCAAGGAGACTTTGAACATCACTGATCTGGACAATAAGGTTACAATGGTAGCCTTGGAGCATGGTACCACTGACCTATACTTTAAGAGATCATTGGCAAAGCATCCCCCTGAGAATATGGCTGAGCTCCAGCGAAGGGCTGATAAGTACATCAAGGCCGAGGATAGCACGAAGAAGGAAGTCACATTAGGCAATGGTCGGAGTAACAATGATACAAAAAAGCGCAAGCAAGAGCAGGAGTACGATGCTAGGGACAAGTATCCCCGAACTAGCAAAGACTCTGATTCACCGCCAAAAAAGAGCTTGGGACCAAGATTCTCTGACTATGCAAGGTTAAATGCTCCTAGAAGTCAAATCTTGTTGGAGATCGAGAAGGATAAGGACTTCCGATGGCCGAAGCCACTCAGGGGAGACCCCGCAAAGAGGAACAAGGATCAATATTGTCGGTTCCACCGAGATGTGGGGCAAGATACAGATGATTGTAGGCAGTTAAAGGATGAGATCGAATTCTTGATCCGCAAAGGAAAACTGAGTAACTTCACCAAGGGTGAAGATCGTGGAACCCAAAGAAGGGACTACGATAGGAGAAACAATGATAAAAGAGATAATGATCGTGACCGTAACACACAGCCCCGAGGGCCAGTTATCAACATGATCTGGGGAGGCCCGACAGCGGCCTGTACAACTCGAAACTCTCGAAAGGCATACGCCAGGGAGGTAATGCACATCGTGGGAGAGGCCCGAAGCGTGCTAGAACTGAAATCGTAATTGGTTTTGATGATTCTGATCTTGAAGGGGTGAAATTCCCCCATGATGACCCGTTAGTTATAACCCCTGTGATTGGGAACTCGGAGGTAAAGCGAGTCTTGATAGACAATGGAGCTTCTGTTGACATTCTGTTTCATGATGCTTTTGTGAAGATAGGATATGCCGATTCTCAGCTGACCCCGACCAACATGCCCATCTACGGATTCAATGGAGTTGAGTCCAAGGTGGAGGGTACTATCCAGTTACCCATGACAATCGGGCAGGAACCTAAGGAAGCTACTCAAATGTTGAATTTTCTGGTAATTAAGGCAGCCTCGACTTATAACGCAATCCTGGGAAGGACTGGACTTTATGCGTTCAAGGCTGTTGCCTCAACATATCACATGAAGATTAAGTTTCCAAGCCGAAATGGGGTAGGAGAACAAAAAGGCGACCAGAAGATGGCAAGAAGTTGTTATGTATCCGCCCTAATAGCTGATGGAGTCGGGGGGCAGGTACTCCCGATTGAAGACATGGATGTCCGTAGTGATGATGAACACCGAGGGAAGCCATCAGAGGATTTAATACCCGTTCCTCTGGAGCTGGGCAACCCAGAAAAGGTTACATACATAGGAGCATCTCTGAAGGAACCCCTGAAGGGCGAATTGACAGCATTCTTGCAAGAGAATAGCGATGTGTTTGCTTGGACAGCAGCGGACATGCCAGGGATTGACCCCCAACTTATAACTCATAGATTGAACGTCGATCCTGCACGGAAGAAGATAAAGCAGAAAAAGTGGAATTTTGCTCCTGAAAGGCAGGTGGCCATTGAGCAAGAAGTTGATAAACTATTGGAAGCTGGGTTTGTTGAAGAAATTCAATTCCCCGAATGGTTAGCTAACCCTGTGATGGTTAAGAAGGCGAATGGAAAGTGGAGAATGTGTATAGACTTCACTGATCTGAATGATGCATGTCCAAAAGATTGTTTTCCTCTACCTAGGATTGATATGTTGATAGATGCCACAGCTGGGCATGAAATGTTGAGCTTCATGGACGGTTTCAGCGGATACAATCAGATTAAGATGCACAAGGAGGACATCCCTAAGGTATCTTTCATAACTGACTTTGGTGTTTTCTGCTATCTTGTTATGGCTTTTGGTTTAAAGAATGCAGGAGCTACTTACCAACGGCTGGTGAATAAGATATTCGCCCATCTGATTGGAAAAACCATGGAGGTCTATGTTGATGACATGTTGGTCAAGAGCCTACTCAAGGCAGATCACATTAGGTACCTCAGAGAGGCATTTGAAGTGCTAAGGCACCACAAGATGATGTTGAATCCAGCAAAGTGTGCTTTTGGCGTTGGATCGGGAAAATTTTTGGGTTTGATGGTTTCGAAGAGAGGAATAGAGGCTAATCCTGACAAGATCAAAGCCATCTTAGACATGGAATCACCTCGTTCTGTGAGGGACGTACAGAAGTTAACTGGCCGAGTTGCAGCCCTGGGGAGATTTATCTCCAAATCTGGTGATAAGTGCTTGCCTTTCTTTCAGGCATTAAAGAAAGTGGAAAATTTTGAGTGGACCGCAGAGAGCCAAGAGGCCTTTGAGCAGTTGAAAAAATACATGGCTGAAGCCCCGTTGTTGGCCAAACCTAGTCCTGGGGAGATTCTTTACTTATACCTGGCGGTATCCGAACAAGCATTGAGTGCTGTTCTTGTTAAAGAAGAGAAGAAAGTTCAGAAACCCATCTACTACGTGAGTAAGGTGCTACGTGGGGCGGAGTTGAATTACTCTCCCATTGAGAAGTTTGCTTTGGCATTGATTACTGCCTCAAGGAAATTGAGACCGTACTTCCAGGCTCACAAAATTGAAGTCTTGACAGACCAACAATTGAGAAGCATATTGCACAGCCCGAAAGCAAGTGGAAGATTGATCAAATGGGCCATAGAGCTTGGAGAGTTTGATATCAAGTATAAGCCTCAGACAGCCATCAAGGCTCAGGCATTGGCTGACTTCGTGGTTGAATGCACCATTGACAACCAAGAAGTCGTGGGGCGGGAGATGATAACCACCCCTGAGAACGAAGATAAAGATGAAGAACTGATAGCTGACCAGAAAGAGTATTGGGTGCTCTATTTTGATGGAGCATCAAAAACAAAATCTAGTGGTGCAGGTTTGGTTTTGCAAAGCCCTGATGGGTTCACAGTTGAATATGCTTTGAAGTTGGACTTTCCGACAACCAACAATGAAGCTGAGTATGAAGCCTTGATAGCAGGTTTAGGCTTGGCCAGAATTATGAGGGTCAAGACCTCAAAGTCTGTGGGGATTCAAGATTGGTTGTCTCGTAAGTGAACGGTGAGTTTGAGGCCAAGGATGAAACTATGGCGAAATATTTACGAGTTGTGAAAGCTGTCATGACTCAATTTGACTAGTGCTATATAGAGCACATCCCAAGAGAAGAGAACGTTAAGGCCGATGCCCTCTCTAAGTTCGCTTCTTCTGAGATAGAGAATTATGCAGGAAGTGTTTACTTCCAGGTCTTGAAGGCCCCGACCATCAACTCTAAGTTGGTAGCACCGATCGACGTTGGAAGTTGTTGGATAGATCCTATTAAAGCTCATTTGGAAACCGGATGGCTCCCTGACAATGCCTTGGAGGCACGAAAATTGTCAGTGAGGGCATTGAGATATGCCCTGATCGAAGGCATCCTGTACAAGAGATCGTTTGTCATCCTGTACTTGAAATGTTTAAGGCCCCAAGAGGCAAGAGAGGCCTTGGAGGAAGTTCATGAAGGGATATGTGGGCAACACTTGGGGGGGCAGAGCCCTAGCTCACAAGATCACTCGACTAGGATTCTATTGGCCAGAGATGTTGGTCGATGCACAGAATTACGTCAAGAAGTGTGACAGATGTCAAAAGCACGCCCCTATTGTAAGGCAGCTGCCTGAAAGGTTAACCTCAATCAGCTCTCCTATTCCGTTTGCAATGTGGGGGATGGACATTCTTGGTCCTTTCCCTATGGCTTCAGCACAAAGGAAGTTTCTGATTGTCGCTATTGACTACTTCACTAAGTGGTTTGAGGCTAAGCCTTTAGCCAAGATAACCACCATGCAAGTTTCCCAGTTCTTTTGGGAGAACATAATTTGTAGGTATGGAATCCCGCGAATCATTGTGACGGATAATGGGACACAGTTTAACAATGAGGAATTCAAGAAGTACTGTGAGGAAAACGCTATTGAGCTTCGTTTTACCTCAGTAGCACACCCGCAGGCAAATGGACAGGCCGAGGTGGCCAATCGGATCATCCTGGACGGACTAAAGAAAAGGGTCGAACGCTCAAGGAACACTTGGGTAGATGAGTTGCTGCCTATACTCTGGGCTTATCGCACTACGTGTAAGGTGACCAAAGGAGCAACCCCGTTTTTGTTAGCTTATGGAGCTGAGGCAGTTGTACCACTAGAAATCATGCATGCATCACCTCGAGTTGAGGCATTTGAACCAGAGACCAATGAAGAGGGCATGAGACTCGCCCTAGACCTGATTGATGAAGTCAGGGACGAGGCAAATGCTAGAAATGTGGAACATCAAAAGAAAGCATATTTTTATTACAACCACAGGGTTAAGGAAAGGTTCTTCCAGCAAGGTGACTTAGTTCTGAGGAAGATCGAGGCTTCTGGAGTTGGCCAAAAGGGAAAACTAGCCCCCAACTGGGAATGACCGTATCGAGTCAAGAAGACATTGGGGCAAGGATCATATAAGTTGGAGACCTTGGACGGGGTTGAGGTGCCCCGTACTTGGCATGCCTTGAACCTCAAGATTTATTATGTGTAAGCCTTCCTAGTAAGGACTTGGCTTTTATCTATCTATCAAGAAAAGTAGAAATAAGGTTCGATGAAACCATTCCAGGGCTTAGTACCCCGAGTAGGACAGTAGGAAATTATGTAAGGGTTTGAACCCACTTCAAGTTATTAATGAAAGTTTATTTTCCATTCTATGATTGTGTGATTTTATTTATGTGCCAAGCACCTGATGAGTGCGAGTCAAAGATGACCAAGTAACGAAAATGAAGAACACGCAAATAGAAGCAAAACAAATGCATAAATAGAAACGCCCCGAAGGGCCATGTTCAAATTAAATTACAACAAGCAAATAAGAGTTAAGTCCCGAAGGACATTGATTGAAAGCTGATAAAATAAAGCCACATACGGCTAGATAGGGCTGTGCAAGGCCATAGGGGGAACCCATCCTACTTAGCGGGAGATTCTTCCTCGCCGCTCTCCTCGCCCGACTCCTCCTCATCTGAATCCTCTTCCTCGCCTGAATCTTCATCTGAAGTCTCTTCCTCGGCACCGCCTTGATCAATAACCACCATAGGCTGAGCGGTAGTCTCCACATCTTCGGTTTCCTCCTCCCCGGAAGATGAGGTCGAACTGTCTTCATTCCGGATCATCCTTTTGCCTGGGATTGGTTGTCAAACTACTCCAACTTTTCTGGCAGGCGGCGGGTTTTTCCGCGAGACCCCGAAGAGCTTGAGTTTTGACTAGCAGCTGGGGGATGTCTTTTGAGTCCCGAAGATCTACGGCTGCCTTTAGAACCCGAACCTGATGCTTGGGGAACAATCTTGGTTCCCGATCCAGAGGGGAGGTTGGCACAGTTCTCACCACCCGTAGTCCCGAAAGGGCAAGGAAAGTCAGAAGGGATGACTACTGAGGGATGTTTGTTACTCACAGCATTGATTGCCTTGTCCCAACCAACAGCCATGTTATAAGGGCGCACCTCATCATCATGTTCATCTATGAAACTCAGAAATTCTTCAGAATTATGATAAGCTTTGATCACCTTGTTGGCATCATCCATCCTCTTTCGAGCTAAAGAAGCAAGTTGCTTTCGGGAGGATAGAGCATTCGCTTCGGCATGGGCAACCTGAGAATGTAGATCATCAATTTCCTCTTTGAACCTTGCTGAATCAGTTTTCAAGGATATATTCTCATCCCTGAAAGCCAAGCCTTGGGTGGAAACCGCCTGAAAATAGGCATTAGCCTGCAACGAAAAATTGACAAGGCATAAGAAATTTGTAAAAGCTAAATCACACCGAACTTACTAAAAGGAGTGTCATACCTGATATAAGGCTTGAGCGCCCAGAAGCTGATTTTCATTCATCTTGTCCCCGGCATGTAAAGTCACTCTGTCAGGAGGAGTGATCGAAAGCTTGGACCAGTCTAAAGCTAGGTCAGGACTCCCACAAACCGAATCTTGTTCGCATACACCCCATGACGGTATAAAAGGGGTCCTAATAACTCTCCATCAGCATTTCGGGATCTTTTCCCGCCTTGGGAGCAGCTTTCCAAGAAGTGAGGGACTCTAGGCTTAGTGGGATTCAGAAGCTCCGCAGCCTTTTTCTTCATCCTTTGAGTCACAGTCGGTTGATTCTGAGGACGACTGTCAATCTCTTCAGCAGCTGAAATGCAATGAGAAAAACATCGGGATAAGAACAAACAGAGGTCATAATATGTTTAAGTAAGAAAATTACCCTCAATGGAAAGAAAGCTAAGACCAGTCTCAACAAGATTCTTTTTATTCAGAAAAGTTTTGTAATGGGTACAACCATCATCAGCTAGGAGCTTATCTCGGTCAAGTAACTCCGAATCTGTAAGTTCACACACGAAATGTGAACTATCTTCCACATGACCAAATCTCTTCACAAAATAGTTGCCCCAGTCACCACCTTCCCACTCAAGGATTACAAACTCCCTTTCCCAGAAATGTTGGGAATCTGGAAAAGAAAAAGGATTCACTATATGTGGGAGTTTGGCTCGGTGTTGAAGGCTGATCCATCCTTTTTTGCAATCAGTAGAGTTTCTAGCCCCGAAGATACTCCGAAACATTGTAGTAGACAGTGGGATGTTCAGCTAACGGCATCTTATTATAAAAATAATGATGTACCTCCAGGAATTGGGATACAATTGACAAGGGTGAATTGATACTCCGCCAACAATCTGATGATAAAATCATTAACCGGAAATCTGAATCCAGCATCTAGGGCACCCCAGGGAACGCAAATTCTCTCAGGATGCCAGTTACAAGTTCTGTCAGTTAGACTGGGAAGTCGAACTTTGATAGCATCTGGGAAGTAGTACGTTCTCCTGATCTCTTCGACATCTTTCTCCTTTAACTTGCATGGACTATAAAATGAATCTAAGCTTGCACTATTTGGGAACGCATCCCTCATGATGTTTAGCAGATCTAGTAAGGATTCAAATTTATGCTCAACGTATGAAGGGGGTTTTATTTTTTCTTTACCTTTTGCTGTCCTCATCTTGCTCCTCTTGGCGAATGCTTCCATCATGGAGACTGGAGGGGCAACTGGTCGGCTGTTCTCTGACATCTTGCTCTTGAAAATTGAACTTGAAGCTACAAACTTGATCTGGAATCTTGATCACCGATTGAGACTAAAAATCTACAGAGCTTAAGAACTTGAAAACTTTGAAATGAAGAAGTGATTGAAATGAAGGCTAACACTCTTCTTTTATAGAAGAAGTATGACCTGTTGTATCAGGTCAAGGTTTAGCTTGATTCGCGTTTACAGGTCATCTATCGTTTAGAGATGAAAAAAGGACAGAAACTACTCGTTTTATACAGAAAGGATCGTTATAATATGAACTGAGGAGAAACAACTGATATAATTTCTAAAGCTGCAAAACAAACGATCTTTGAAAGGCTAATTACGCTTAAGGAGTTAATTAAAGAGATCAACCATAAGTGTAAGGTTAGCAATGCTAATTAAGGAGTAATATTGTTAGAAGTCATGAATGACCAAAATCCTTAAAAGGAAGAATAACTTGAGATCAAGATCAAGAATCTTGATCCTTAAGAGGACGAATAACTTGAGATCAAGATCAAGAATCTTGATCCTTAAGAGGACGAATAACTTGAGATCAAGATCAAGAATCTTGATCCTTAAGATGACGAATGACTTGAGGTCAAGACCACGGAGTGGAAGACCACGAACCGGCCGACCACCCTATTTTGATGGCCTTCGGCCGACCACGGAGTAGCCAACCACGGGCCGGCTGACCATGGCATTTCAAGACCGTCAGGCCGACCACCGTCAGGCCGACCACCGTCAGGCCGATCACGGTATTTTGGACCCTTCGGCCGATCACCGTGTAGCCGACCATGAGCTACCCGTTGATCTAGCCGATCACGGGTAGTTTGTGGTCCTAGAACCCGACTTTTTCAGCAGTTCTCGGATAGTTTGTAGACCTAGATCTCGACTTTTTCATCGAATTTCGGATGATTTTCAGTACTGAAACGAGATTAATATTAGCACAGATTAGTGCCGTTTAAGCACAGATTAGTGCCAATTAGCACGGATTAGTGCCGTTTAATCGCAGATTAGTGCCGTTTAAGCATAGATTAGCACCGATTAGCACAGATTAGCGCCGATTAGTGCTGTTAGTGCCGTTTTATGTCGTTTAACATCATTTAACACTGTTTAAACGTTGTTTAAGGCTGATTAGCGCTGTGTAGTGCCGTTTAACACCGTTTAGTGTCGTTTAACATCGTCGTAAATGCGTCGGTCGCTCCACGCTTTACATTAAGATGATATTACCCTGACCCAAGTCTCGGAAAGGCCGTTAAAACTTCAAGGAAAACCTGATCAGTTTTCCTAGAAATTGGGGGGCAAATGATATGGGCTAAAAATAAGCCCTAAAGACACATTTAATGTGGCATTAATTAGACCTAGAATGGTCCAAACGTGGGGCCCGCCAGATGGGCCCAAACCCTATTTATAATATTAATTTCATAATTAATATTAAGGGCAATAACCAGCTCAGCAATAAGATTCAAACAAGGATATTGCTCTTGCCTGACTTAGCCTCCAAGATATATATTTCAACATGGAAACTGGTTCCTACATACAAGGATCTGGAACCTTCTTCTAGTCGGTGACTTGCCCACCAAGTCACCTAACCCTACTACGATTCTAGGGCTTCTCAGCCTATATAAAGGGTCTGACCCCTCATTCTCAGAACTACATTTTTTGGCTTGATCTTTGATACACATCAAAGTACGTAGGCATCTTGTGAAGGCAGATTCAGCCACGAGCACAAGAGCAGCCATCAAAGCACGAAGCTCCCGAACCCTAGCCGTCATAATCATAACCTAGTTTTTATTCCACAACACCTGTGATTCCCCAATGGTTTTGGATTTTACTCTTCTACCATAGGTTTTTGAGTGAGAGCTATCTGTGTCTCTTGCCCTTTTGTGCAGTGTTCCTGGAGTGGAACTTAAATCAGTAGTTACACCCTGTTGAGAGGATGTAGCTAGAATTTGGCTTGAAGGTTCATTAACAGTCTTTTGAGAGACTGAAATGTTGGTTGCACCTGCCTCACCTTCCTTATCCTTAGGGCTTCTTTGATGTTCACCCTGTCCCTCACCACTCACTACCACCTTCAAACTCCCCTCAAGAGTTTTGGTAGTTTTTGCAACAGGTGCCTTTTGAGAAACACCTGAGGTTTGTCTTTTAGATTGTAGTTTTGGAACTTTAGATTTGGTCACTTTGGTAGAAGCCTGTTTGGTCACAGCTACAGACTCCATTGTGACACTAGAAGACAAAGAAATTTGGGGGTTGGAGATAGGAGTTTCAGGGTTGAAAACAGTTACCTAAATAATTGGTAGATATACCAATTGTACTTCTGCATTTAGGTTCATTCGAATCAAATCACTTAAGACTCTTTTTTCCTGCACAAAACAATTGAACTTGCTATCCGGGTTAGCAATGGATAGCTCATTCTCAGATACATGCAGTGCTAAGAGCATAAAAAATCTAGCAAAATAAATATTCTTGCTCCTAGTTTCCTTTTTACCTAATTTAGCTGCTATCTCATACATGACTGGTGTGCCAAAATTATAGAATTTATCAGTCAAAAGCATACACAACATAACTAGCATGGAATGGGTAACAGCATCAAAATTACTAATTTTTCCAGAAAAAGTTTTAATGAAAGCATCACAAAAATAACTCCATTCTTTAACCATCCCTTTCCTAACAATTTTCCTTAAGTTCTCAGTACTAAGGGTATAATTTATGGAATTAACCATGGTAACAATTTCAGCATTACTGGGTACTTCCAGACAGTTATTCTCAGGCAATTTTAAACAAGCAGTTATCACATCAGAATTAACTACATAGTTTTTGCCCTTTAAATGTAATAACCCTAACTTTAACAAAGCTACAGTGGTCACATGAATAGTAAATTTCGAGGATTTAGAGAAATGGTACATAGGTACTTTATAATGGAAACATAAAATGAATAAACAGAAACCATATTAGTGTTGTGCAATGGAAATAAGTGACTCGAAATGACGTTAGATTTCAGAAATTCCTGAAACATGGATTTTGAGGATTTTGATTTCGAATAAGCTTCTATTAGATATTAAGGAGCATGGAAACATTATAAGAAGTATATATTGAGGGATTAGTGAATTTAGATTTGAGCCAGGGGATTTTTAAGTTAAGAGAATACCAAAGGAAATTGGATTGTTAAATGGTTTCAAAACCACTGAGATAATGAGGTACACTCGAAACGAACCACAATTAGACGAGTATGGAAACCAAGCAACCAAGATTAGTAATATAACAAGGATACATACCATATTATTTACCAATGTGATGGGCATTGTACTTAGAAAATTTAGAAAATAAGAGATTAGAAAATCCAAGTGGTGTCATTAGCCATTATTTTGTTTTTAAGGGTAAATTAGTAACTTTGCAAGCTTTTAATCACTAAATATCTTCCAAGGCTTCTAGGACAAGCTAAAGCTAACAAATATTAACAAGATTAAAGAGGGATAAGATCAAAACAAAGAACAAAACTCTCTCCCCCATCCATATTACAATTTTCGGCCAAAACAAGAACAGCCCAGTAAAATGAGCATAACTTCTTCGTTTCTCAGCCAAATTTTGCGTTCTATAGCTTTTTAGAAAGCCCATGAGATAACCTACAAGTCGTATTTCACAAGAGTTTTCCAGAAAAGCAAGGTAAAGGGGTCGTTTTTCATGTTCTTTCAGCTGATGAATAGTAATTCCGAATTGTTAACTTTGTTTTCATGGTTTCTTTAGTTGATTCAAGTTAATCTAAGGTTGTTTAAGGAGTGCCCAAGGTTTATCAAGGATTTTTAAGGGTTATCAAAGCTTCAAGAAGGTATAATCATGCTTGCTCTTTTATGTTTATGATGGATATAGTTGTGTTTAGTGATTAAGTGGTATAAATGTTATGATTATGATGTTATAAGTGTTTGTAAGTGATTAAAGTTGATTTTGGAAGGAGTATGTGCTTGTAACCATGGTTGGTAAGATGACCACATGGTGTAGGTGATGGTGTATAAGGTGGATGATTGATTTGGAGGAGTTTGATTTTGGAAAGTATGAAATTACAGCAGTTATAATGTCCGATTTTCGTTAGAACGAAAACTGCCCTGTTTTGTGACCCCTGTATTCATACGGTACCTCACTGCCTAGGTTACCAATTGACCATGAAATGATAGAGCTTAGTTCATAGATCGTTTTGATATAAGGTGCGTTAAAATCTGATGAACGGTTTAGGAGAAAAGTCAGTTTTAGTGAAAGGCGTTCGATAACCGAGAAAACGTAATTGTATCAACTTTGAGGCTAAAGTTACCATACTTAGACATTTTTATAAGTCACGAAATTTTGGGATAGTGTAGTAGGGTGGTCAGAGGACCCTTGACAGTTGACCTTGCATTAAAATTCGAAATTTATATTTTCTGAGAATTTTTACAGTTAAGTGTGGTTATTAGGGGAAATGGTGAAAACCCCTGAAACTTCGATTGAGCTTATAAATAGTTAAGTCCTTGAACCTTTGGGGTAATAATAATACGTTAAACATATGTTGAAGTGTAAAGGGTTTTGTTATACAAGAGGGTAGTGAGTAAGAGATGTGGTATTCTAATGACGGTCCTTTTGTGTTTATAGAAATTCCGGAGGAGGGACCAGTCATACTACCAGGATACAGAAACCAAGGCAAGATCTTTTCTATCCCTACTTGGAAATTATTTATCTTCAAAGAAACTTGATTTCATGAAATATATATATGTGATGCTATTGTTACTATATTGTTAAGAAATGGTTTTCCTCGATTATTGATGTAAAAAGGGAAGGTATATGAGTATGGTATGAATATGGATATGAGTATGAGATGGATATGAATATACATAGAGATGATTATGCATGAAGTGAACATGCCTTATGATTAAGGGAATATGAAAGAATGGTATCAGTTGTTATCCAGGGTTATATGGTTTATAATACTATATTAAAAATATTCTTTTTGGTGTTAGTGGTATTATAAATATTATTTGATTATTAATTACTACTTTTTAAGTAGATGGAATATGTTATGGATATAAAAGCATATTTAAATTCTTGAATATAAAAGAGATGTCTGAATCATAATCAAAGTATTATGTTATGAAAATATTTTATAGAAATAATGTGCGAGAATGAAAATGATATGAGTGAATGATAATTGATAATGGAAGTAATATACGGAAATGGAAATGTGAAATGGTGTTGATAAATTGAATAATGATCTTATAAAAAGGGGAATTTACAACAGTAAGCGTAAGAGGCCGTGTGGAAGTTGCACAGTCCAGCACTTAATGTAAGCGTAAGAGGCCGTGTGGAAGTTGCACAGTCCAGCACTTAATGTAAGCGTAAGAGGCTATGTCAGGGCTGTTTGCGACATAGTCTAGTATTCATGATTCGGCACGAAGATGCCAAGGGAGGATGTTAGCAGGTGGCCTTCCTCCAGGAGGATGTTAGCAGGTGGCCTTCCTCCAGGGATGATGTTAGCAGGTGGCCTTCATTCCTTCTACCGGTAGTAAAAATAGATGGTTACGGAGGACGACTGATCATCGTACCTCACATATTTGGTGACAGTGGAAACCCCCACAATTATTGAATAAAGAATAAACAATAAAGTCAGAATGGTATATTGAAAAGGTAAATTGATATGGAACGATGAAATTATTGTTATAGATGAAGAGAAACTGATTTTATATTAATTGTTATAATTGTTGCATAAGAAGGAAATGAGAAGATGATAGAGAGAGATTTATTCAAGTTTTCATTTTATTTTGAAATATTACACTGAAAGATTATATTGATTGTTATATTATTTAAGAAGAGAAACTGATACTGTATTATTCTAGATTTCTTTCTTATAATAGTAAGTGGATGATGTATTATTAAATAAGAGTTTTATTCTTTCTTAAAGGTTATAATTGATTTCCGTTTACATATGTATATACATGTATACTTGGTTACATTTTTAAATTTTAGTTTATAATAATATCTTGCTGAGCTATTATAGCTCACTCTTGCTACTTATGTATATACAGCTAGGACCAATGCCAATACTCCGTACGACACCCCGCAAGAGGGTAGGGGGAAGGCGACCTATTGAGCGAGTACTGGCGACCGTTCCCGAGGTAGATGACAAGCGCAAGGGGTTTAGTGGTCTTGTGTATATTAAGTGTGTAAGTGTGTAAGGTTGTAATAAATTTGGTTGTTGAAATGCTTCTTGTAGAAGCATCACTCAACAATGTACTTAAGTATGATTCTGGGTTTGTAATAACTGTTTAACTCTAAACTTTTATTATGGTGAATGTTGTTCTCTGAGCATATGACTGGTATGTGTGTGTGTATTACTGTGGGGTCAATTGCATAAGTATAAAAAAAAAAACCAAGAGATATTGATTTTGAATGGAAGTTGGTCCGTGATGGCCCAAAATTCATGACCCCAGATTTGGGGCTGTCACAGTTTGGTATTAGAGCTTAGAGTCATAATGCTCAGGAACAATAGGGATAATAATAAATATATCAGTAATAATATAAATTGTGAACTCACATCGAGTTCAAGGGTGGTTTATCGAACGAAGCATTTATTCTAAGTCGTGATTATAATTTTATAGATTATTGCTAATAAAGGTTATTATGCCAAAAGTGTTAAGTTTATGTAGCACACGAGATCGATATGAGAAAGGGAATACTTGATGTATCGGGAAGCGTACGTTAGATAACCTCGTGAGTAATCCCAGGGTGATCTATCATCTCTTATTCAAAAAGGGGCCGATATCTTTTCAAAACTTTTTGGTATCCTTGAAATGTGTTTCAAAATTGTATTAGTCAAAATATTCCTCTAAGATTATTTTTGGAAGATGGTATTTATCATTGTGATTTAAATTTTCCTCTATATTTCTTACTCCAACTAAGAGGAACAACCATATATGTATACACAAGGACAATCTGTCTGTGTGATAGAAAGTCGGAGGGGACGCCCTCACTTGTGTTACGTACAGGTTCTTCCATCATATTGATTTCCCAAAATATTCTTTTGTTTCAAATAAGAGTTATTTAAAACTCTTAATGTTATAAATTGTTGTGGGACCCTTGCTTATATCTGGGTTCGTTTAAATTTAAGGTCTCTTGAATTCTATCAATTATTTCGAATATCGAAGGTTTCAGTAATGGATGGGATAAGGGAAGCAATGTTTAGAGTATATATACGTGATTATACAAGGGAACTGGAGATTCAAAGGGAAGTTTCAATAAGAGATAATTAGAGCTAGAAGCGTTTCGCTATAAAAGAGGAAGGAATTTCGTGAGAAGAAAGGGGTATAATTGAGGATTAGTGAGATAAAAGAATAGGAGGAATTTTAAGGTATAATTGAGATTTACTATTGAAAGTAAGGTGTATTTTGAGGAAAAAGTCAGAATAAGGATAAACAAGGGAAGTGGGATAATTAATGAAGTTTATGTATTTTGCCTAATTTTATCGTATTTTGATATTAAATGTTGAGATTCAAGAATATTGATGTATATAAGGTGATTGACTTAAATGAAAAGGTTATTGTACTAAAGGTGATACGCTTATTTGCTAAAGTTGAGTTGAGAATATTATGGTATATAGATGAGTTAACTAGGGATATAATTGTGTATATGAGAATGATGTATATGGGAATGATGTATGTTGTACCCTAAATTTGGGTGATTAATGAAGAATATTGTTATATACAGAACCATGCCGCCTAAGCGTAAAAAAAAAAAATAGAACGAATGCAAGAGAAAATGAGAGAGATGAAGGAAGTCGAAATAGACAGAATGAAAATGCTCATAACGAATAAAATCAGATGGGGCGAGAAAGTAAGAAAAGGAGATGTGAGGGTCAGAAAGGAGGTTCAAGCGAAGGAAGTTACTTTAACAAGGTTGGTAAGGGACAAAAATCTCAGTTTGTGGGAAAGACAGGGAATAACAAGACTGTTAGTGAGACGGTGAATCAGGGTGGTAGATCCACAGGAACCTTTCAGTCTAATCAATCTCGAACACCATTTCCAGACTGTAACACGTGTGGTAGGAAGCATACGGGAGTGTGTAGGAGGTCGAAAGTAACTTGCTTTAAGTGCGGACAGAAAGGACACTATTATAATCAGTGCACATCAACTGACAAGATTGATATCAAGTGTTATCAATGTGGGAAACTAGGACACTTTGCTAGAGATTGCCGTTCCGGCGGGTCATCTGCGCCGGGACAAAGTATGACTGCTTCAAATAGACCTATTGCCAGGGTGTACAACATGACTTTAGGAGAGGCATTGAGAAAGCCGGATACAGATGCAGGTGAACATTTTTCTAGTAATTAAATTTTTAGTGTAAATGTTTGGTTAGGAATCAATGTGGTCAATGAATGGTATAGGTAGGTTGATAATCTAGATAAGGAAAATCAGTATCTGTTAGGGGTTAGAAATTCTATGAAAAGGAGAATAATAGTATTTTGGGGGTAAACCATTGACTTGTTCAGATACGAACAGGAAATATATATTATGGGGAGTATTTTCTTACAATTGTTTCAAGAAATTCTATTCCAGTCGGATTTCTGGAAGATTTTACAGAGACGAGATATAATAAGATCGAAGTGTGTATATTTTATGTCATGATAGAGATCAAAATAGGGATAAACCATAAGTGAGATACACTACCATTCAGGGGAGGCCAATGTGGTGGCCGATACCCTTAGCTAAAGGAGGAATGAGAGATTAACTAACGTAGAATGACTAAAACAAGAGGAAATTGCAAGATAAAGATAGTGAAAACACTGCTATTGATAAGCTAAATGGCATGTTGATGAATGACAAGCAAGTTTATGTTAGGGTATTCTGTGCAAACAAGATAGAGATATTATGAAGGAAAAAGGATAGAGAAAGTGGTGTAGAAGTTATAAGGTGTAGATGAAAAGGTATCTATGAACATTTCTGACGTGATTCCGGGACGGAATCCTTTTAAGGGGGGAAGGATGTAATAACCCTAACTTTAACAAAGCTACAGTGGTCACATGAATAGTAAATTTCGAGGATTTAGAGAAATGGTACATAGGTACTTTATAATGGAAACATAAAATGAATAAACAGAAACCATATTAGTGTTGTGCAATGGAAATAAGTGACTCGAAATGACGTTAGATTTCAGAAATTCCTGAAACATGGATTTTGAGGATTTTGATTTCGAATAAGCTTCTATTAGATATTAAGGAGCATGGAAACATTATAAGAAGTATATATTGAGGGATTAGTGAATTTAGATTTGAGCCAGGGGATTTTTAAGTTAAGAGAATACCAAAGGAAATTGGATTGTTAAATGGTTTCAAAACCACTGAGATAATGAGGTACACTCGAAACGAACCACAATTAGACGAGTATGGAAACCAAGCAACCAAGATTAGTAATATAACAAGGATACATACCATATTATTTACCAATGTGATGGGCATTGTACTTAGAAAATTTAGAAAATAAGAGATTAGAAAATCCAAGTGGTGTCATTAGCCATTATTTTGTTTTTAAGGGTAAATTAGTAACTTTGCAAGCTTTTAATCACTAAATATCTTCCAAGGCTTCTAGGACAAGCTAAAGCTAACAAATATTAACAAGATTAAAGAGGGATAAGATCAAAACAAAGAACAAAACTCTCTCCCCCATCCATATTACAATTTTCGGCCAAAACAAGAACAGCCCAGTAAAATGAGCATAACTTCTTCGTTTCTCAGCCAAATTTTGCGTTCTATAGCTTTTTAGAAAGCCCATGAGATAACCTACAAGTCGTATTTCACAAGAGTTTTCCAGAAAAGCAAGGTAAAGGGGTCGTTTTTCATGTTCTTTCAGCTGATGAATAGTAATTCCGAATTGTTAACTTTGTTTTCATGGTTTCTTTAGTTGATTCAAGTTAATCTAAGGTTGTTTAAGGAGTGCCCAAGGTTTATCAAGGATTTTTAAGGGTTATCAAAGCTTCAAGAAGGTATAATCATGCTTGCTCTTTTATGTTTATGATGGATATAGTTGTGTTTAGTGATTAAGTGGTATAAATGTTATGATTATGATGTTATAAGTGTTTGTAAGTGATTAAAGTTGATTTTGGAAGGAGTATGTGCTTGTAACCATGGTTGGTAAGATGACCACATGGTGTAGGTGATGGTGTATAAGGTGGATGATTGATTTGGAGGAGTTTGATTTTGGAAAGTATGAAATTACAGCAGTTATAATGTCCGATTTTCGTTAGAACGAAAACTGCCCTGTTTTGTGACCCCTGTATTCATACGTTACCTCACTGCCTAGGTTACCAATTGACCATGAAATGATAGAGCTTAGTTCATAGATCGTTTTGATATAAGGTGCGTTAAAATCTGATGAACGGTTTAGGAGAAAAGTCAGTTTTAGTGAAAGGCGTTCGATAACCGAGAAAACGTAATTGTATCAACTTTGAGGCTAAAGTTACCATACTTAGACATTTTTATAAGTCACGAAATTTTGGGATAGTGTAGTAGGGTGGTCAGAGGACCCTTGACAGTTGACCTTGCATTAAAATTCGAAATTTATATTTTCTGAGAATTTTTACAGTTAAGTGTGGTTATTAGGGGAAATGGTGAAAACCCCTGAAACTTCGATTGAGCTTATAAATAGTTAAGTCCTTGAACCTTTGGGGTAATAATAATACGTTAAACATATGTTGAAGTGTAAAGGGTTTTGTTATACAAGAGGGTAGTGAGTAAGAGATGTGGTATTCTAATGACGGTCCTTTTGTGTTTATAGAAATTCCGGATGAGGGACCAGTCATACTACCAGGATACAGAAACCAAGGCAAGATCTTTTCTATCCCTACTTGGAAATTATTTATCTTCAAAGAAACTTGATTTCATGAAATATATATATGTGATGCTATTGTTACTATATTGTTAAGAAATGGTTTTCCTCGATTATTGATGTAAAAAGGGAAGGTATATGAGTATGGTATGAATATGGATATGAGTATGAGATGGATATGAATATACATAGAGATGATTATGCATGAAGTGAACATGCCTTATGATTAAGGGAATATGAAAGAATGGTATCAGTTGTTATCCAGGGTTATATGGTTTATAATACTATATTAAAAATATTCTTTTTGGTGTTAGTGGTATTATAAATATTATTTGATTATTAATTACTACTTTTTAAGTAGATGGAATATGTTATGGATATAAAAGCATATTTAAATTCTTGAATATAAAAGAGATGTCTGAATCATAATCAAAGTATTATGTTATGAAAATATTTTATAGAAATAATGTGCGAGAATGAAAATGATATGAGTGAATGATAATTGATAATGGAAGTAATATACGGAAATGGAAATGTGAAATGGTGTTGATAAATTGAATAATGATCTTATAAAAAGGGGAATTTACAACAGTAAGCGTAAGAGGCCGTGTGGAAGTTGCACAGTCCAGCACTTAATGTAAGCGTAAGAGGCCGTGTGGAAGTTGCACAGTCCAGCACTTAATGTAAGCGTAAGAGGCTATGTCAGGGCTGTGTGCGACATAGTCTAGTATTCATGATTCGGCACGAAGATGCCAAGGGAGGATGTTAGCAGGTGGCCTTCCTCCAGGAGAATGTTAGCATGTGGCCTTCCTCCAGGGATGATGTTAGCAGGTGGCCTTCATTCCTTCTACCGGTAGTAAAAATAGATGGTTACGGAGGACGACTGATCATCGTACCTCACATATTTGGTGACAGTGGAAACCCCCACAATTATTGAATAAAGAATAAACAATAAAGTCAGAATGGTATATTGAAAAGGTAAATTGATATGGAACGATGAAATTATTGTTATAGATGAAGAGAAACTGATTTTATATTAATTATTATAATTGTTGCATAAGAAGGAAATGAGAAGATGATAGAGAGAGATTTATTCAAGTTTTCATTTTATTTTGAAATATTACACTGAAAGATTATATTGATTGTTATATTATTTAAGAAGAGAAACTGATACTGTATTATTCTAGATTTCTTTCTTATAATAGTAAGTGGATGATGTATTATTAAATAAGAGTTTTATTCTTTCTTAAAGGTTATAATTGATTTCCGTTTACATATGTATATACATGTATACTTGATTACATTTTTAAATTTTAGTTTATAATAATATCTTGCTGAGCTATTATAGCTCACTCTTGCTACTTATGTATATACAGCTAGGACCAATGCCAATACTCCGTACGACACCCCGCAAGAGGGTAGGGGGAAGGCGACCTATTGAGCGAGTACTGGCGACCGTTCCCGAGGTAGATGACAAGCGCAAGGGGTTTAGTGGTCTTGTGTATATTAAGTGTGTAAGTGTGTAAGGTTGTAATAAATTTGGTTGTTGAAATGCTTCTTGTAGAAGCATCACTCAACAATGTACTTAAGTATGATTCTGGGTTTGTAATAACTGTTTAACTCTAAACTTTTATTATGGTGAATGTTGTTCTCTGAGCATATGACTGGTATGTGTATGTGTATTACTGTGGGGTCAATTGCATAAGTATAAAAAAAAAACCAAGAGATATTGATTTTGAATGGAAGTTGGTCCGTGATGGCCCAAAATTCATGACCCCAGATTTGGGGCTGTCACATTAAAGAAAAAGCTAGTGTACCGTCTGTGCCAATGTACTCAGCAGATGCCCACACCTCTTCAATTACCTCGTGGATTAGAGGAGTGGTGGCAGTCATAGCATATGATAGTTTGCATTTCTTCACGAAATTCATCATGGTGTGATAAGCTTCTGGAGCGT
This sequence comes from Kitagawia praeruptora, assembly GCA_037693485.1. Lineage (NCBI taxonomy): Eukaryota > Viridiplantae > Streptophyta > Magnoliopsida > Apiales > Apiaceae > Kitagawia > Kitagawia praeruptora. Next base: position 121,990,164 of record CM075352.1, read on the forward strand.
TCTGTATCAACAAAGGCCGCGAAATTGTTCTTCTCATAGGTGAACCCAGTGGAAGACATCATCTTAACAATAGGCGCCATTGAAGTGTTTGAACTTTTGTTGCAGAGAGTTTTAGTGAAGAAGATGCAGTTAACTTATGAAATTCTTGAAAATGAATAAAGGTGAGAAGTGAGAGCACAAGACAGCCTTTTATATTTTTCAAGAATTAAAAATGAAATAATTAAAAATAATTACTCCATTGGACAAAAGTAACTGTCAGATAATAAATGAAAAGAAAAGAAGTACAGCCGTGACTAAATATACACGTTTATCAACGGCTATAAAAAATATGTATATCAACGGATATAGAATGGACGGTTGAGAAAACAGTTTTTTCCATCGATGACGTGGACAACCTGTTATCCGTTGACATACGAAAATCTAGTAATGTGTTTATACTACCAACGGATAAAAGGATATCCGTTGATAAGCAAATTTTGCCTTAGACAAAATTTCTGCAGAAAATTTTTCTGAGAGTTTTTAATTCTCAATTAAATCAAAACACATTTCTAGCTGCAATACAGTGTGATTAGATATCACTAGGAATTATGAAAAATTAAGCATACCTAGTTCACCTACCAATCTTGTGAATGAAGATTCATCAAGAGGCTTGGTGAAGATATCTACAAGCCGCATTTCACTTGGCACAAAGTGCATTTCTACTGTACCATTCATCACATGCTCTCTAATGAAGTGGTAATTGATGTCAATATGCTTGGTTCTCGAATGTTGCACTGGATTCTCTGTGATGGCAATAGCACTAGTGTTGTCACAGAAAATTGGAATCTTCTCAACTTTTAAACCATAGTCAATAAGTTGATTTTTCATCCAAGGAATCTGTGTACAACAACTTTCAGCAGCAATGTACTCAGCTTCAGCTGTAGAAGTGGAGACTGAGTTTTGTTTCTTACTGAACCATGACACAAGCCTGTTTCCTAGAAATTGACAGGAGCCTGTAGTACTTTTCCTATCAATTCAGCAACCTGCATAGTCTGCATCTGAATAGCCAATTAGATCAAAGCCAGAATCTCTTGGGTACCAAATGCCAAGATTTGGTGTTCCCTTGAGATACCTGAAAATTCTCTTAATAGCAATCAAGTGAGACTCTCTAGGGTCAGCTTGAAATCTAGCACACAAACAAGTGGAAAACATTATATCAGGTCTACTAGCTGTTAGATATAGAAGTGAGCCTACCATGCCTCTATAGCTTGAGATGTCCACAACCTTTTCCTTAGTATTCAACTCAAGCTTAGTTGTAGTGGCCATAGGTGTTTTTGCAGAGGCACAATCCATTAAGTCAAATTTCTTTAAAAGATCATAAATATATTTTGTTTGACTTATGAAAATTCCCTCATTAACTTGCTTCACTTGTAAACCAAGAAAGTAAGTTAATTCACCCATCATGCTCATTTCATAGCTACTTTGCATAAGTTTGGCAAACCTTTTGCAAAGATTCTCATCTGTAGACCCAAAAATAATATCATCTACATAGATTTGAACAAGTATTGAAGAACCATTGACATTTCTCTAAAATAAGGTCTTATCTACTGTACCTCTAGTGAAGTGATTCTCCAAAAGAAATTGAGATAAAGTGTCATACCAGGCTCTTGGTGCTTGCTTCAAACCATAAAGTGCTTTCAGGAGAAGATATACATATTCTGGAAAATCTGGATCTTCAAAGCCAGGAGGTTGATGGACATATACCTCTTCTTCCAGTTCCCCATTTAGAAAGGCACTTTTGGCATCCATCTGATAGACTTTGAAATTGGCATGTGCTGCATAGGCTAGGAAAATTCTAATTGCCTCAAGTCTTGCCACTGGCGCAAAAGTTTCATCAAAATCTATCCCTTCTTCTTGAGAATAGCCCTTTGCCACTAATCTAGTTTTATTTCTCACAATTATGCCATTTTTATCAGTATTATTCTTGAGAACCCATTTGGTACGTATGACACCTCTATCATCAGGTTTGGGCACAAGCTTCCATACTTTATTTCTCTCAAATTGGTTTAGCTCTTCTTGCATTGCTAATACCCAATCTGGATCTAGAAGGGCATCTTCCACTTTCTTAGGTTCTTCTTGAGACAGGAAACTACTATATAGGCATTCTTCTTGTGTGGCCCTCCTAGTTTGAACTCTTGAGTTTGAGTCACCAATGATTAACTCAAAATGATGATCTCTGGTCCATTTTCTTGAAGGTGGAAGGTTTGATCTAGATAAGGTTGCTTCATCTAAATGAGCATGATCTTGTTGATTGGTCATTGAGTGTTGACCTTGAGAAACTCCCCCTGAGTTTGTTGTCCTTGCGGAATTATGAAGTTGACTATCAACGGATGCATCATTTTGTCTATCAACGGATGCTCCATTTTGCTTGTTGACGGATGCATGAGAATGCCTGTCAACGGATGCATCTGATGCTCCAGTATGACTGTCAACGGATGCTTCGTTTCCAGTGTTAGCATCACTTCTAGTTGGACCAACAACTCTAGGCGAATTTTCATGGTCATGATCTTCATTTTCCTCATCATCATCAATGTACATGATTCCTTAGCACAAAACACTTACATCCAAAGACATGAAGAAAAGCTAAAGTTGGTTTCTTGTTGGTGAATAATTGATAAGGAGTCATTCCTCTAGCTTGATTGACCAAGGAAATATTTTGAGTGAAACAGGAAGTGTTGACAGCTTCAGCCCAGAAATATGTTGGCAATCTTGATTCACTTAGCATTGTTCTAGCTGCTTCAATGAGAGTTCTGTTTTTCCTTTCAACAACCCCATTTTGTTGAGGTGTTCTAGTAGTAGAGAACTCATGGACAATTCCATTCTCTTCACAGAAAATCTTCATTGTGGAATTTTTGAATTCAGTGCCATTATCACTCCTGATTCTTTGTACTTTGACTTCAGAACCATTGTTTACTAGTCTGAGATGATTGATGATGATCTCACTTGCACAATCTTTGGAGTGTAGAAAGAAGGTCCATGTAAACTTAGAAAAATCATTTACAATCACCAGACAGTATTTCTTCTTTGAAATGGACATGACATTCACTTGACCAAATAAGTCCATATGCAGCAATTGAAGTGGCTTAACAATATATGACTCTGTCTTGCTCTTAAAGGATGATTTCTTTTGTTTCCCTAATTGGCAGGCATCACACAGTCCATCCTTGATGAACTCCAATTGAGGGATTCCTCTAGCCAGATCCTTTCCTACCAAATCATTCATAACTTTAAAATTCAAGTGTGATAGCTTTTTATGCCATAGCCAACTCTCATCCTTGCTTGCTTTGCTGAAGAGACAAGTGATGGATTCTGAGCATACTGAATTGAAGTCAGCTATGTAAACATTTCCTTTTCTAAAGCCTGTCAATACTACATTGTTGTCTTCCTTGGCAAAAACAACACAGGCTTTTTTTGTGAACTTTACTTCATAGTCTTTGTCACAAATCTGACTGACACTCAGCAAATTGTGCTTCAAACCTTCAACTAAAGCTACTTCTCCAATGATGACATTGTCCTTTGAAATCAAGCCATATCCCTTAGTATATCCTTTGCTGTCATCTCCAAAGGTAATTCTAGGGCCAGCTGCCTCCTTGAACTCTGTGAGCAAGGTTGAATCTCCTGTCATGTGCCTAGAGCATCCACTGTCTAGGTACCATAGATTCTTTCTATTTCCATACACACATTCCAAAACACAAATCAAGTTGATTTTGGTACCCAAGTTTCCTTGGGTCCTTTCTTGTTAGCCTTTGGTTTTGCACTCTTAGTAATCTTCACTTTAGGTGTAGATGCTTGAGTGATAGGTTTTGACAGATGCTCATTTGCATAAATATCTGATGCATGCATTTGTGGAAAATTGGCATACATATTATTCATGCTAGGAATGCTCCATGACATGTGTGGCATATTCACAGATTGAAAATAAGGATTAGACACATATGGCATGTTCACATATGGATTTGAAAAACTAGCATTCTGATACAAACCATGCATAACAGGCATTGCAGGCATACTTGGCATAGATTGAGGTACATGAACAGGAGTCCTTTTAACAGACTTGCAATTAGAAGATAGGTGATTGAGACTATTACAATTACCACAAGTTTTCCTTGGAGCAAACTTGTCAGGAGAATAATTGTTTTTCTTGTTAATGCCTATCTTACCATTTCTGTTCTTTTTCTTTTTACCCTCAGTCTCTGCCTTTTCATTAATTGATTTACCAACAACCTTTTTTTATGTAAATCACCTTCCTTAGCCTTCTCACTTGATTTGGCTTGGCTACTTTCACCAGAAACAAAGTTCTTGGCTACTGGACCATACTGATTTTCAGTTTCTTGAGTTCCTTCTTACTAACAGACTTTTTGTTAGTCGACGGATACCTCTCATCCGTTGATGGTTCATCTGTCAACGGATGATCACCATCCGTTGATTCACAAATAGTCTCTAGATCCTCAAGGCAAGAGGTTCTAGCTCCTTTTTCTTCTGAGTCCAGGTATTCTTCACAAATGATTCTATTCCCTGGACTTCTATTATGTTTTGTGAAATATTCCTACAGCTTTGAAATTTAGCAATTATCCCTTGTTCTTTTCCAAGCTGGTCTTTTAAAATCAGTTCTCTTTTTAACACAGCTTCAAGTTCAATTTTAGCATCATTGCAATCAACTCTCATTTTCTCAAATTGTAGAAATTGAATTTCTAGAGCAGCATTCCTATCACTTATAAACAGATTAGTCTCTTTAATCCTATTGTTCTCTTTAGTAAGTGATTTAAGAGTAACACTCAAGTGATATAGTTCAGTACACATTTCATCTATAACACTATTGCATTCCTCTTTGGTGAGCTCAGAGAGATTAGTAGAAATACCTGATTGCTAGCTGAACTTGCTTCCTGCTCAGAATCAGCCATCAATGCAAGGTTGACAAACTCAGCATCATCATCAGAATGATTTCCATCAGCAGCCCAATCATACTCTTGGGTCATGGATGCCTTTCAAAATATTTTTTCTTGTAGTCAACATTTTCAATTGGCTTTCCCTTGTTCTCAGATCTAGGCTTCCTGCATTCACTTATCATGTGACCAGCAATTCCACAATTGTAGCATTTAATTTTGGATTTATCCACATAGTTGCTTGTGGAAAAATCCTTGGTAAATGGATTAGCCACCCCAGAGTTTCTTCTAAATTTTAGCTTAGAGAATCTCCAAGATAAAAAGGCTAAATGCTCATCTATCTCATCCAATTCATCCTGCTGAAGGACACTCATTTCTTCAGACACTTTTTCCTTGCTTTTGCTTGATTCTGCTCTACCTTCACAAACCTCCCTGTTTGGTGTAGATTTAGCAGCTTCGGTCTTCTTCTCCTCCTTCTGCTCCAAGTTGGCAACAAGTGCAATTGACCCACTTTTATTTTGGGCCTTCTCAATTTCTTCATCCTGCTCCATTTCTAGTTCATATGTTTTTAAAGTTCCATAGAGCCTTTCTAGAGTAAATGTCTTGTACTCTTGAGTGTTTCTTAGAGAAACACTCATTGGCTTCCACTCTTTGGGCAGTGATCTCAGAAATTTGAGATCAGAATCTTTCACTTGGTAGATTTTTCCATACAGTTTCAAGCCATTCAGTAGCTTCTGAAATCTACTAAATGTGTCATTCAATGTCTCTCCATTCTTGAAATGGAAGTGCTCATACTGTTGGATCAGTAGTTGCATCTTGTTTTCCCTTACCTGTTCTGTACCTTCACAAAGGGTTTGAACAATGTCCCATACTTCCTTGGAGGTAGTACAGTTGATAACATTGTCAACCATGTCTGTTTCTAAGCCATTAAACAGAATATTCATGGTCTTTTTATCTTTGTGGACTTCTGCAACGTCTTCAGTACTCCACTCAGAAACAGGTTTAGGAATGTAAGTGTCTGGTGCATCTACAGCAAGGCCAACTCTTGACGCAGTCTTCATTGGAACATGAGGACCCTTTTCAATGCAATCTATAAAACCTTCATCAATAGACATGAGATGTAGACGCATTTTTACTTTCCAGTGAAAGTAATTTTCTCTATCAAGAACCGGTATCTTTACTCCATAATCCTTCTTAGACATGTTGGAAGTGTGTTGATCTTTAAACTTCAAATAAGTTAGAAGCTTGCTCTGATACCAATTGTTATTCCCAGATTACACACCTGTATAATTGTAGAAGGGGGGTTAAATACAATTCTTGATATTTATAAATTTCTGATAAGAACCACAGAAATCTATAAGGAGATAATTGCTGAGAGATAAATGATTCACAAACACATAAAAAATCATGTGGTTAAATGTACCACCTGAGACTTTTATTCGAAGAAAACTCTCTGATACAAATGTACACAGCTTCTGTTTTTACAACTCTTTGCTTCTAAAGATATTCAAGAAACTCTAAGCAAATGTATCTATTTTCTTAGTTTCTAAAGAGTTGCTACACTTGGTTATATATCCCAAGTTTACAAGTACTACATGAATAAGATAATATTAATCTAATTCAAGTTGACTTGCTACTCCACTCCAAATCCACATGTAGCCGAAAGGTTGTCCTTGTGAACAGATATATCCCATGCACCTTTCTTGTATGTACTGTGGAAATGAAATGCTTCTTTCTTCTACGTTTCCAAAGTATGGCTGTCATACTGCTTTTTATACCTACTATCAACCCATGTGATCTGTTAGTCAAACCTGTCCTTATCAACTGCTAATTCTCAGCTAGCATAGAAGAAAGTGTCAATGATCACTACAAGAATTCTCGGCATTTGCGACGGAAGTTAGCAACGGAATGTCTTCCGTTGTATATGGCCAACGGATTAGCAACACAATTTAGGCAAAAGAGAGTCAACACCCCCACCAACAGATTAGTGACGGTTTGCTTACAACTTATTGGCGACGGAATTATTCCGTTACTAACATAGCCGCGAAAACATCCCGCCAACCCGAGCTAACAGTTTTGCAACGGATTTAGTAACGAAACATAGCAACGGAAATTGGTGTCGACGGATTAGCAACGGAAAAACTAGCAACGGATTAGCAACGTAAAATATTGGCGACAATTTGGCGACGGATATCCGTTGTAAAAGAAAAAAGCCAAACTTTTTAATTTCCGTCGCTAACCCGTTGCAAAAGTAGATCGGTCGTCTTTAATTCCGTTGCTAAACCGTTGGGAAAGGTGACCCGTTGAATTTATTGCAGTAGGCCTTTTCTACTCTATATCTTAACCAAAACTATATTCTTCCCCCAAATTCTATCTTCTTCCTCTATTTCCTTTCTCCCTTCACCCAAATTCAACTCATTCTTAAAATTTAGTCTATCAACCTACATATTCTTGTCTAAATTATAAGGTTAGTTCAATTTTTATGTTATTGTTTTATATTTTTATTTTTGTAGTATCATGTATACTTTAATAATGCATGTTAGTGTTTTTTTATTTCCATTTTTATGAATCATGCTTTTTTTTCCTTCAAATGTTAGTTTATTAGTTTGTTTTGCTTGTAAGATATTTTTATGATGTTGATATTGTTATATTAGATTGTATCAAATAATTATATCTTTAAGTTGGTAATCCTAGCTAAATTAGCTCACATTATTTCATTTAATTTAGTTAGTTTGTGATAATCTTATGTTTTGGTTATATATAATCTTTTATAGGTTGTTGATAATATGAATATGGATAATAATCGGTCCTGGATGTATCCAAGAACGGAAAGTAGGGGACTTCTTAAAGATGCTTTTGTTGTTGGATTAGAAGAATTTATGAATCATGCTATATCTCAATCATCTTCCTTGAATGGAACGAACATACAATGTCCTTGTTCAAAATGCAAATTTAAAAGACATTGGGATGCAAACACTGTAAAATTGCATCTCTTAAAAAAGGATTCATTGAAAATTATTATGTGTGGGATCGACATGGGGAGTCATACAATATTGGAGAAAGTGCAGGACAATCCTCAACAAGTCATTCTAATATTTCTAGAGGAAGAAATGATAATAATCTAATGTATAATATGGTCTTGGATGCTGCTGGTCCAAATTTTGATCCACTTTCAGAAGAGATACCGAATGCGGATGCACAAAAGGTGTATGACATATTACACTCTTCAGAAAGAGAGTTGTATCGTGGTTGTGAAACTTCTCAATTGTCTGCCATGGCTCGTATGTTGAGTTTAAAATCCGATCATCATTGGTCAGAGGCATGCTATGATGAGACATCACAATTCATCAAAAGTGTCTTGCCCGAAGATAATACATTCCTTGATAGCTTCTACAAAACAAAGAAACATGTAGAAGGATTAGGTCTTCCTTCAATGAAAATTGATTGTTGTGTTAATGGATGTATGATATATTGGGGTGAAGACAAGGATATAGATTCGTGTAAATTTTGTTCACAGTCAAGGTACAAAATTAGAGTTAACAGATCCAATCGAGAGAAGAAAAAGGTGACTGTTAAAAGGATGACATACTTTCCATTGGCCCCGAGATTACAGAGATTATATGCATCACCTGCGACTGCGAGCCATATGAGATGGCATGCTGAACATTATCAAGAAGATGATGTGATGCACCATTGTTCAGACTCAGAAGAGTGGCAACAATTTAACAGAGCGCACCCCTCATTTTCTGTGGAGACAAGAAATGTTAGGCTCGGGATTTATGCTGATGGATTTCAACCATTTGGTCAATCAGGCAGTCAATATTCTTCTTGGCCAATTGTAGTGACCCCGTATAATTTACCACCATAGATGTGTTCGAAAGAGCCATATATGTTTTTGTCTGTGCTTGTTCCAGGACCAAAAAATCCAAAGCAAAAGATAGATGTTTATCTCCAACCATTAATTGCTGAGTTAAAGATGTTGTGGAAAGTTGGAGTTGAGACATGGGATTCTTCTTTGAAGCAAAATTTTTAGATGCGGGCTGCATTGATGTGGACTATCAGTGACTTTCGTGCTATGTCGATGTTGTCTGGGTGGACAACTGCTGGACATTTATCTTGTCCTCATTGTGCTCATGATTATGATGCTTACAATCTTAAACATGGCGGGAAACCAACATGGTTTGATAATCATCGAAAGTTTTTACCTGCTGATCATCCATTTCGAAAGAATAAAAATTGGTTTACCAAGGGAAAGACAGTGTCTCAATAAGCTCCATCTATAAGAACAGGTAAAATTGGTCTTCTCCATATCTTTTAGCAATTCTGTAATTTTTTTAAACCTTAATTTTGACACACTTATAATATTGCAGTGTTTTATGTTTATACGAACATGGAAGATGTATTACAAGAGATTGAGTCACTTGGATTGATGAAAATTACAGAATTGGGAAGTGATGAACACAATGCTAAAATCATCAAGACATATAGATGTGGATGGAAAAAATGGAGTATCTTTTGGGATTTGCCATATTGGAGGACATTATCCATTAGACATAATCTTGATGTCATGCACATTGAAAAGAATGTGTTTGAAAATATTTTCAACACTATCATGGCCATTGAAGGTAAAACCAAAGATAATGCTAAGTCAAGAGATGATATTGCATTACTTTGTCGGAGGCCGGAGTTAGCATTCGATGAATCGACACAAAAATATCCAAAAGCATGTTATAGCTTAGACAAGAAGGGTAAAGAAGTAGTATGTCGTTGGTTGAAGGATTTAAAGTTTCCAGATGGATATGTGTCGAACATGGGACGTTGCATCGACATGAAAAAATACAAGTTATTTGGAATGAAAAGTCATGATTGCCATGTGTTTATGCAACAACTTCTCCCAATTGCTTTTCGAGAATTGTTACCTACTAGTGTTTGGGAATGTGTGATGGAATTAAGCCTTTTTTTCAAAGACCTCACTTCAGCCACTTTGAAGGTCAGCGATATGCGTAAACTTGAAGAACAGATTCCAGTCATACTTTGCAAGCTAGAGCGTATATTTCCACCATCATTATTTGACTCAATGGAACATCTTTCTGTGCATTTACCGTATGAGGCACGTATTGCAGGTTCTGTGCAATATCGATGGATGTACCCATTTGAGCGATTTTTACGACACTTGAAGAATAATGTGAAAAATAAAGCTCAGGCAGAGGGATCCATATGCAATGCTTTTTTGGTTGAAGAAGCTTCAACCTTTTGTTCACATTACTTTGAACAACATGTTGACAAAAGTTCCTCGAAATGATTCTAGTAGAGGTGGAGAGAGATTTGAGGGAACATTTTCCATATTTTCTTATCCAGGTCGAGCACATGGTTGTGTTAGAACTCGTTATCTTGATGATCATGAGTACACAGCGGCTAACAATTATGTCTTGTTTAATTGTCCAGAGGTTGCACCATATATTGAGTAAGTATTACCTTGTAATTACAATCACATAAATAATTTATATAAATAAGCATCAAATTTATTCATCATTTTTTTGTGTAAACAGGATATTTACAAATGGACTTCGAGAGCAAAATCCATACATAAATGCTGCTGAGATTGATAAGTGCTTAGAGAGTAACTTTGCTACGTGGTTTAGACATTATGTAAGTTATTTTTTTTATAACTTAGTTGACTTAAAAGTCGACAAAGTACAAGTTATTTAGATGATTATAACTATTTTTTTCAGGCTCAAGATGCATCATTGGTTCCAAATGAAATTGTTCAAGATCTAGCATCAGGACCTCTCCGTTCAGTTAGATCAGTACCAATTTACTATGTAAATGGATTTAAATTCCATACACGAGCATATGGGGCTACCAAATCAACTTTTAATAGTGGGGTATGTATCAAGGGGTCAAATTATAGCGAGACATCTAATGATTGTTTTGGGATATTAGATGAGATTTTGATTATCGAGTACCCTCGTCGTCCGATAAAAAAGACAGCATTGTTTAAGTGCGAGTGGTTTGATTCTACACCTAACGTTGGAACAAGAGTTCATCAACGCTACAGCATGGTTGAGATGCATCGAAGAAAAAGATTAAATATTTACGAACCATTTATTTTAGCTATGCAAGCTACACAAGTCTATTTTTGTAATTATCCAAGTCTTAAACGAGATAAAGTAGACTGGTTGGTCGTATCCAAAATTAAAGCTCGCCCACTTGTTGATTTACCTCAAGTCCCTCAATCACATCGAGAAGCCTTTCAAAATGATGTTCCTGAACACTTAAATATGATCAATACAGAGGACATTCTTACACATTTAAATGATGTAGAAGGAATATCAGTTGATTTACATGATGATGAAGGATGTTCGGAGGAAGAAACACAAATTGATACGGAAGAAGAAGAATCTTCAAATACAGATAATAGCGATGGTGAATCTGACGGTAAATAACTATGCACTTGATATTTTTTTTTTTGACTATTTTAATTCTGAAAATTTTTTAATGCAAGTATTTTTTTTAATATAATTTAGTTAATAATTTAATAAAAATATTTACTTGCTAGAAAGAATTTGTGTACTAAGATTAAAAATTGTAAGCGGGCTTGTGAAAAAAAGAGCGGGCTATTTGTGAAAAAAAGACCGCTATTTAAGTGGATTAGGGTTTGTTGGGTCTTTCTCACTCTTAAGCGGCTGCCTCTTCTCCTACTCTCCCTCTCGCACCAATCTATTGGTAATGTCTAATTGCTATTTTATTGTTCTGAATTTTGTAATTCAAGATCGAATATACATGTATATGTTGCTCTATATGTATTTTTTTCTGATTTTGTCTAATTGCTATGTATATTTTTGTTGTTTCTTACTGCTATTGTTCTGGTTTTTGTTGAATCTCCGGTCTGTAATTGCTCTTACTTGAACATCTGGTGATTTTAAGGATTAAGGAAAAGTTGTGTTGAGTTGTAATTGCTCTTCTTTCAAGTTTTGTTTTTTGTTATCATGTTTTTGAGTTGTCATTTTAATTTCTTGAACATCTGTAGCAATTTTGACCTCTGTTTTTTGTAGTGGTTGATTTGCTTCCTTAATTTTTGTTCACATCTGTAGCAATTTTCACGAGGCTTGGTCCTCATTTACCTGGAAAAAAAATCCTATTGAGAATCTTATCTGTAGAGTCTCATGTGGTCTTAAGAGTCTCATGTGGTCTTTGCGAGATTGGTTAGCTTGGTACCTTAAGTTTATTTTCTATTGGTTCGTGCCTAGTAGGGAGTGTGGTCCTTGGTTGAGAAATTTTTCTCATCAATATGTTTTTTAAGTATATGTCTTTGCCCATCTGATTTATGGGTCCTAGACCATTTTTCCAAAGGTCTATTCTTAAGGTCTAGGATGTTGTATTATTTCTAACTTAATGCTTTAATATAGGTAGATTAAATATCAGTAGTTTCATATCATGTATGGTCTTGATTTATGCAGATTGAAATGAGGCGGCCTATCTACCAAACATCGCACCTAATGAAGCACTGCACTCTACACCTAAACAAACAAGACAGCCCACCCAACAACGCACACCGGAGCTGACACAACAGAGCACACCTGAGGCACAGCATCACACACCAGATCAAACACCGTACAACACGCCATGTCAAACTCCTGATCCTGGAACGCCTGTTGAATCCTCCACCTCTGCCATTAATGGTGTATGGAAAGTGGGAACAATGCATGATGATGGGCGTATTCGAGCTGAAGTTATTGAAGGAGTGTAAGTTTTATTTTTTGAACATGTCTTTTAGGTACTTATAGCATTTAATTTAACTGATAGCTTTTTTAATTTAGGCTGAAACCATCGAATAAATGCTCAAAGCAAATCAGTAGTATCATGTTTGAAAAACTTGAACCTAAAGGGTATACCTGGAAAGTAGTGTCTAAGGAAACTAAACGGTTCTACTTTGAGGAGTTTAAGGTACAACATTGACTGCCTTATATTTTTTTTATATCAGTCATCTTTACAAACACCTATCTGTTGTTAGTGACTTATTAATATTATTATTTTTGTATTGTAGAAATGGTTTGTATGGAGACAACCGGATAACTTGGTGCAGGAAGCATGGTGAAAAAGCGCTTCACATCGTTATAAGGATCTACGTTCTAGAGCACGTGCAAAGTGGGAAAATAAAAGGTTGGATAATAGAATCGGAAAGAATGTGTGGCTGAGTTGGATCGAAGAGTGGAAAACCCCAGAATGTCAAAAGAAAACTGAATTGAAGAGAAACAATCGTAAGGGTGGAGCTGATGGGAATAAGTACCCCGCAACACACACTAGTGGTTCATCCTCTCACCGGAAGACTGCAGCTGTTTTGGTAAGCTTGTGGATACAGTATTGTAAGTTATTAAATTGCTTGCTGAATTTTGTATTGTCAAATTTCTAATATGCAAAAATGTTTTATGTAGGCTGAAGCCTTCAAAAGAGATCCATTCTGCCCTGAGTTGTTTCTCTATACACACACTTTAAATCATGACTTGAAGACTTTCGTTGACCCAAAAAGTGAAAAAGTATATGTAAGTGCACATTGACTTTGTCATTTATAATTGATATTGTTATGGTGTTCATTACTGTTAATATGTGTTTAGTTTTTTTATAAAACAATAATCAATTTGACTTACTTAATTATACAGGAAAGAATTAAGACCCTCCATAGTGAGCATTCGAAGCCCATTGATGGCTCATCAACACCTCTACCTGTTGATGAAAATCAATTGTATTATGATGTAGTGGGTGGTCGTAATAGCAGAAATAGGATATATGGTCTCGGCTCGACTCAGGACATTTATTATGAACCAAATAGCAACAGTGCTCATTTCAGCAACTCCTCTCACCCTAACCTCCAAGATTATCATAAGTTAGAGACTGAGCTTGAAGTGATGAAGGAGCGAATGAAACAGATGGATGAGATGCAGCGACGATTAAAACAGATGGATGAGATGCATCAGCGGATGAAGGATATGGAGAGTCAACTAGCAAGGGTGTTTAATAGTCAAAATCAGTAAGGACATGATGGAAAACACCAGTATCGAAGTAATTAAATTCATAGTAAATTGCTCATTTATGTTTTGTCATGTCTTATATTACAATTTTAAACTGCACATGGGTTCATAAGCTAGCATAATGGAAACTGAAAGTCTGTGAACTGATATTGCTGCAAAGATTTAATTAAGAACTATTTAATGAAAAGCTTTACGCATGACTATATTTCATGAAAAATTAGCATGTTTTGAACTTAAAACATACCTCATGAAAAGTTCCAGAAGTTTGATGATAATTGAAGAGAACAGATGGGTTGCAGTTTCCAGTTATGAAGAAAATATTAGGATCAGTAATATTAATACTTTCCTCTCTAATCCCCTGACTTTGTAGTTGCTGCTTGCGAGCATTTTGCATTTGTTCGACCTCAACTGAAAGTCGTTCATCATACTTACTGATGTTATGAGCATTACCCACCAGTTCTTCACCGGTTCCAAATGGTCTCCATGTCATTAAGCTGGCCGATTGTTGAACATCAAGTTGCAGCTCTCTTTTCTCTTTTGTTCTTTCCCTTGCTCTCTTACCCATCTTCTTTTTCGCAATTGGTTGATCAGTGTTTCCTCCTACATACATAGACTCTTTCAAATTGACATCATTTTGGCTAGAATTTTCCATGTTTTCGGTGATAGAAATGTCACTTGTGGCTACTATGTCTTGATTAGTTGCACATAAAATAGCTGGTTTGGGACCATGAAAAAGAAAGAATCAGGATGACAAGTGAGTCGATAGGAATTAAGCAGTACTTGTTTGCCGTTTCACGTGATGGCAGGTGACAACTTTGACAATCGATTCCAATTTCATTTCCTTTTACTTTGATAGCTAGCAACCATTGCACTACTTACTATAATTTTTTGCCGTTTTGATCATTAGTTTTGAACTCAACTTTTCAGTGTTAATCTTTTGTGTGCAATGTTGATTAGTTTTACTTTTTTTGAAAATGCAGAAAACTGGAGAATGATGGTTGTATTGCTGCTGTAGTTACTATGGAAATCTTGTCTTCTCTGAATCTTCAACTACTATATTCTAGCTATTAATTGGTATTAAAGAACTACCAGGAACTTATTTAACCTCGGCTTGTACTCGTTTTGTACTCATTTTGGATTTGTGAACTTATTAATGTACTTGTTTTGTACTACTTTTGGATTTATGGCTTTTGGTAAGTGTTGAAATTATTAATATATGGTTTCCTGTTGGTTCAATTTTTGTTGGATGTATCTCCCTAAGGACTATAGAACATGTACAATAAACAAAAAAAGTGACTTATGAAGACATTACACAAAATTCTAAATGACAAAATTAATGGAATTTTAACCAAAAACAATTTTTTTAAAAGAATAAAATTAAATCTGGCAAAAAAAGAATAAAATTAATATCAACAACAGATCTGCATCGGAAATAAAATGGAGAATTCATTTCAAAATGTCGCGACGGAGCCAATCCGTTGGCAGCTTCCGACGGAATTCAGTTGGTAAAGAGTTGCTAGAGGGTGGTCAACAATGAGGGGATCCGTTAGTAGTCAGTTGCAGGTCCGTTGCTAGATTGCCAACGGAATTTGAATTCTGTCGCTAATGCCTTACCTACGGCCAAAACTGCAACACCTTTTTCCGTCACGAATTCCGTCGCTATCCTGATTTGCCAACGGTATTTAGCCTCTGCCGACGAAAAATTCCGTCGCTAATACCGGGAATTCTTGTAGTGGATTATCCATTGATGTTGTACATAGTCATCCGTTGATGGTAGTTTGAGCTGTATCCGTTGATAGAGTAGATTTGAGTTGTATCCGTTGATAGAGTCCTGTTCTCATCCGTTGATACACTTTCACTTAGACAGAATTACATAGCATAGCTTATTTACAATTGGCTACCCTATTCTTCCTATCCGTTGATGGTCAACATGACTCTGAATAAAAACACTATCAACTGATAAATAGAGATATTGCAGTATGCTACAAAACCTCATCCGTTGATGAACTACCTGTCAACGGATAGAGTTATAATGTCTCATCCGTTGACAGTTACAAAACATGACTTATACAATTTTTGATTGATTGTGAAGTTATCATCAAGTACAACATATTCCTAACAAAGGCCACTAACTCCCCGCTAGTGCCTAAGACTTGGGTCTTAGAACGAGAATCACCTCACTTCAACTTCACCTCACTACAAAAGTTAGACAACACTATCTACGAAACAAATATGATGAATAAAATATAAGTTGGACTAGTATGTTACGGTACTAAGTCCAAAAGATGTAACTTTAATATTCGTATAGGAATATTAAGTTATATTGTAAGTATACTTTCTTTGATATAAAATTTAAGATCAAAGTATACTTTTAATTACTCCCGATAGATATCAACAATGATGGAGTAATATTGGAAGACCTTGTTTAAAAGCTAGTGCTTTAATGCTTCAAATTGTATACCTTTATTCGACTAATAAAATGTCGAGGTATAATTATAACTTCTAGCATGAATCAACTTTTTAGCCACACGAAACAATAAAAGTAACTCGCTTATCTATAGGATAAAACGAGGACCGCTATTATGCGTTAAATTAGTGCGATAAAAACAAGTGGTTAACTTGTGCTCTTTTTGAAGTAGTATTCTTTATTTTGATAGATCGTTTAAGTCCAAGAATACTTTAATAACAATACTCCGTTAAGACGAGATAAAATAAATATAACTCGGAGTTTGTTGATGTATAAAGTCCGTTAAGCTAATAGGCTTAAGGCTTTTAAGATGTATACTTCCGTTTGACTAAATACAATGTCAAAGTATAATCTTCTTTTAACTTCTTGTACTAAATAAGTTTATGGCCGCGACAAGTAAAGTAAGTGCGATAAATAAGTGGCTAAACTTGTGCTCTTGTAAGAAGTTTAAGTTGTATGAAGTATTTCGTTATTTGAATATCCCACGGAACACTAAAGATGTTAGTTGGGAATCCGAACGAAAATAAATATTGTTACAACTTTGAATAATCTCACAATTTTTGAGATTAAGTACTTTGATAAGATCTTTCTTGTAATATAACGTTTCTTTTCAAAGATCAAGTACTTGGTTCAACTCTTTGCTAAAATATATTGCAATAGAGATATATGAGTTGAACTTGTGTTTATATTGTGGTTCTCTTTTATAAAGAGACTTTTGGAATCTTTATATAGATCCAACAATAGATATTAAGATGAAGTAGAGAAGTTAAGCACAAATCTCAAATATAAACACAAAGACGAAGCTAAAAATTACCACTTTTAAAAGTCGCCGGAAAAAGTTCGCAGGAAAAATTCACCGGAGGTTCGGCCGGATTTTGGACGGTGGTCGAACTTGGGCAGCCCTTCGGGAGGCCGGAAAGTGGTTGTAGATGAGCTTGCTTGGGTGGACTAAGCTTGGTTGGGTGGAACTAAGCTTGGTGTATCAAAAACCTTGTATATATGGATATATATTTGGGAGATAGAAGGTTTTTGAGATGAAGTAGATGAAGAGAGATATTATAAATGTGAGAGTGTGTTCTACTTCTAAATTCCCAGCATGTATCTAGCTCTTAGCTTGTGTTTGAAATGGGTGGATGAGGGGTTTAATTTATAGAGAGAGTTGGGTGGAAGGAATGGTTAGGTTAGGATTGAATGAAAATGAGTGGTTGAGATTGATTTCACTTGGACATGGCAAGTGGTTTGTGTTAGTTGGGGGTGGTTTTGTGTTTCTTTGAAGTGGATTTGGTATTACAAATCTGCTGTGTTTTTTTATTGTATCGTACTCGTATCAATTAACGATTAAATACGTAACATGTATCGTTAATTAAATACCCGAAAAATACGAAACTACCTAATAAATAATTCTAAAATTATGGAGCACTTGGAAATATTATAAAATAATATTCTGGAAGGTTTGGTCAATTTTGGTCAATGTTGACTTGGTCAAACGTGGTCAACTGTTGACTTATTACCTCGGTTTACGTGCCCGGACCAAAATTCCCAAAAAATTACGAAACTTTAACCATGCATATAAAATAGTATCTAAATGATCAATCTCAAGTTTCAAATCATTCTAGCAAGTGGAAGTATTTTATTTATATTTAAAACGATTAAATCAGCTTTCGGTTCCGAATAAAATACGATTGGTCTTTCCGTGAAATGGATAAATCTTTTGACCAACGTTTTGACTAGAATAACTACTTAGAATATATTTCCTAATATATAAAATATATTGAGAGAGTAGGAAATATTTTTGAGCAAATAAAATAATTTTCTCCGAAATGTGATATAAATACGAAACAGGAGAAAAATTACTTTAAATATTTTTGGCACGAGATAGGAATAAGTATTAATATTCTTCCACTGAATATTAATATACTTGAGTACAAGAAGTCTTTTCTAGGATGTGAAAACATTTTTAAGTGCGAAGACAGAATTCTTTTTCGAATAAAAAGGATCGTTTTTAAATTTAGCACGAGTTCTCTAAAGAATATTAAATCCCGAATATTCTTTGTTCGAGTTTGTTGCCTTATTAATATTGCAGTGAAGATCTAAAAAATATCAAACCTCGATTTTTATTTTTCGATCTTATTGCCTTGGTGTAGAGATATATTCCGTAAAATATAATTTGATTTTTCGCGAGATGGAATATCTCTTATATTTAAAATATAGACAGGATGAAGATTTTTGCTAGATTTGACCATTTGACTTTTGACTGAATCAATTAAATATATGTCCTAGTGGAGAGGATTCTACGTGTATTTAAATTTTATGTTAAATCGTACAAATACCAAAATAAATATTAGATATCCTTTCAATCTTCCCCTTTTTGGTATTTGCCAAACAAACATAAAATTTAAATTTTGAGTGTGTGCTTCCCCTTGGTGTATGCATGATATTTGAAAATAATTTGCACATTAAGATATTAATCTAAGGGAGAGTACTTATCAATCCTTTCCAAGAAACTTAATTGATTCCTGCAAAAAGCAATTTTACTTGTTAGTAATAGAGAATTCGCAAAAATTTTAAATTAAGAATGAGTATTCTCTCTTCCCCTTTTGTTTGGTCAAGTGCCAAAAATCTATAAAACTTTTTCTTCCCCTTTTGTTTGGTATTGAAAAGAAACATTTTACTAATTAATCTATTTCTTCCCCTTAATGGGTTCTATCTTCCCTTTTTATTAAGCATAATGAATATACTCTCTTCCTTTTTGAACATGTATCTTTTCCTTTTGTACGTTATATCTTATGATTTTATAAACTGAATATCACATATATTTAATCAAGTATTGACCACATCAAGAAAAATAGATTAGACAAGCATAGTTTTTCTTCTTCTTTCTCTTTTTGTTAGCATGCAATTTTCGATCAGATATAGGCTATGTTTACAATCCATGAAAACTAATAATTTGACAGTAGGAAATTTTTAAGCAAAAGAAACGATTACAATATGTGCGTCTAAGCAAGGTACATCAGCAGTTTACAAGTTATAATTGTGACAACAAACTTCCGTTTCACACCTATTACAATTTTCGAACTTTTACATCACCCGTTGCTAATACAATCTAGAATTTCTGAACGTATAACAAACCAGAATTTACAAGAAAAGAAATTCCTAATACAATCTAGTCCTAATTATTACAGAGATTAATCTTAATACATTCTAATCAGTCTTTAGTCCTATATTATTCTATTACAGTGTTCGAGCAAGGAACATAAGACGTAGCATAAATTACATGGATTCATCAATGAAAGTTGATACAGTCAAGTATGCGAATACATCCAGTTCTTCGTAACAAAATCTTAGTCAATTTGTAGATTGGTACTTATTCTAGAAGTCACACAGTTTACATGAAAAAAACATAATACATTCTAGTAGAATGAGAATGACTAGTTTTATAAAGATACAACCAAGCACACCGCATAGGGTAAACTAGATCAACATAATCAGTAAAGACAGAAGTTGAGAGTGAGAGTAGTTACACCTTTGCAATTTAATATGAATGACACTTACCATAATTGAAAGGAATGAATCTCTATGTGAGTAACATAGACTAGCTGCATGGGTTAGTTAAATTACATATGAATAACAGGAATGACATAAGATCAACAGGATAGGATTATATTACAATTGAAAATTTGTTCTTTTTAATCACTGTGGTTCAATGATTAATCAGAACATATTCCTAAACCTGTTTACATATTACAAACTATCAGAAGTCACAAGCTTCTGATTTCCAACAACCAAAGTTCAAAAAAATTACAAGTCATTAACTGAGATTACAAATTCCAAGCAAACTTACATCCAAGCCTAAACAGACTTACACCAGCAACATTAAACTAACAATCTAGCAGAAAATTACAAACTGATTGGAAATACATCAACAAAAGTGGAGCAGAACCAGCAAAAGTCACAGGAACACATAACAGAAATCAAGCAATAGCATTTTCCATAACATCAACAAATCCATACTCACCAACAAGATCAGGTAACCAATTTTCATCTAAGCCACCTAAGCCAACATTCACATTTCCTAACTCATTTACCAGACCCACATCTTCAACCAACTGAACTTAGTAGGAATTAACAATTTCCATATCCCTAGATCCATAATGTCCTATAGTAGATGCAGCAAGACCTTCAATGAACCCTAATCTAGCTTTTATGTCCTCATTCTCAGATTTTAACTTCCTAAGTTCTAGATTCTTGTCTTTAATCATCATTTGAACACTATTTAGATCAGCCAAAAAGACATTTTCCTCATGAATAATCTTAGGAAGAACAATGGGAATGGGTGCTTGAGGTTCACAATACATGAGAGGGACTTGTGATCGAGTGTGTGTGGGAGTTATGTGAGAATCAGCAATATAGGTGGAGTTTGTAGGCATGGTGATATGAAAAATTTCAAATATAGAAGCAATCAGCAGTCCATATGGCATGTAGTCAATGAGATTTGCATTAATCATGTTCAACAAGATAACATAGGAAATGCTAAACTTGATCTTATTGAAACCAAGCAGATAAAGCACTTTAATATCAAAGAAATCAAAGTATTTGCTTTGATTAGGTTTTGGAATGATGTTAGCTCGAAGGATTAAAGCAAGCATTTGAAATTTTGGAGAAAAGTGTTTGTAATGAATACCACAATTATTGTCACACAGCCCTGATAAGTGGATTTTATATCCACTTGGAGCGTTCCATATCGGCTTAAATTGATTGTCTTGGACTCAAGTTTCTTGTAGTTTTGATGTGTTTTGCTTAGTTGTGCAGATTTATGAGAATTTTGATTAAGGTTGATGCTTCTTTCGTTTTTGGAGATTTAATTGATTAAAATTCAGATTTTCCGAGAAGGCTGCGCAGTTTACATTGTTTTGGCCATATCTGGAGTTCTATAAGTCCGTTTTCAGCGATCATACTGCCCACGCGAAGCTTGAGAGATTTTCTACAACATGGAACAGGTGTTGCACGTGCAATTTGCGTGTGGTGGGGGCAGGAAGCACGACAAACAGAATGTTGGGAGCAGGGAAATTACTGTTTTGCCCTTTTCAAATTCTAATTGTATTTTGGGCAGTTTTTAGCACCTTAATTAAATTCTAATTGTAATAGAAGATAAATTCTTGCTGGGCAAGAAATCTAGAGCCTATAAAAACACATCTAGCATTGTAATTTGTATCATAGTTTTATTATTGTAATATAGCTTAGATCTGCAAGGGAGAAAAGGAGAGAAGGATTCAACGCTCGTGACAAGCAACGGATCTAGATCTACTTCATCTTTTGTGTTATTCTGGATTATAGATTTGTTTTCTCAACTCTGTGTTTTAATAATATTATTGTTTCTTTCTTTCATATCTTGTTTAATATCATGTTTTCATCAAATCCCATGACGATGAACGGTTCAATTTTGAGCTAATCATTGTCATGGGATTCTAATGGATTTATTTATGGAACTTAGTATCTTGATGCTTTAAAGATCTGTGTGTGGTGTATATCTGATATCCTCGTATGGTTAATCTTAATGCTTTTAGATGCGTAGCTAACATCTAAATTGAATTGTTAATCTCTTGTGAAGTGAAAGTGGATCTTGAGGTTTAGAACTTGCCATGCTAGCATAGGTTCATAATTGTTTATCAATATGATTCGTGGGTGAGATGAAAATACTCATACTGCCCTGTGTGATCTTTATGGATAACTTGTTCTTCAACCGTTATGTTTTCAAATTCTATACACATATAGGGTCTAAGCATAATTGGTGTCTATTCATCTTCTATCTCTTTTGTGGATGTATATTTTGTTTGGTATGCGTATGCTGACAGGTAGCGTATACTTGTTTCGTGTTATCCGATCAAATATCAAAACCATTGCACATAGTGATTAAAGGCGTCAGATCTAAGGGAAGTATTTAATGAAGTTAATTAGGATCCCATGTTTATTCTTATATAAATAATTCGATTTAATTCTCTTTAGCTAAGTAATTTTTAGTTTAATATTTTACATCTTAGCATAATTTAGATAAGCAAACCCAAATTTGTTACTTTTCTTAGCAGTGAATTAAGACAATACATTGTTGCATAGGCATATTTACTGATTGAAACTTAACCAGATCTCAGTGGAACGAACTTTAATTGTATTACTTGTGACCACGTATACTTGCGTGATATTGTGTTAACAAGTTTTTGGCACCGCTGCCGGGGATCATCGGTGTTTTATTTTTAGTTTATGTGCTTGTCAATAGTGGTCGTTGGCGTTCACTGACTCGGATTTCTTACTTAGTTTGTTTGTTTCGTGGTGTTTGCAGGTACTTAAGTTTGTATGCAAACACGTTTGCAAGCTCGTTTACAAAAATTGGCAAAAGACGATCTTGTAGAGAACTTAGAGAATAAGAACGAGGAATCTAAAACTAAAGTAGAGATGGCAGATGCAACAGCAGCTAAGGCTTTGAAGGAGTATTCTCAGCCTAAAATCAATGATATCCAGTTTAGTATTATCAGGCCATCCATCACGGCTAATAACTTCGAGATCAAGCTGGGCACTATTCAGATGCTACAGAATTCGGTTCAGTTTGGGGGTGCTCCTATGGAGGATCCTAACATGCATATTCGGGACTTTATCGAGATCTGTGATACTTTTAAGTTCAATAGTGTTTCGGATGATGCTATCAAGTTGAGACTTTTCCCATTCTCTCTGAAGGATAAGGCTAAGGGCTGGTTGCACTCTCTACCACCTGGTTCCATTACTACATGGGAGGATCTTGCTCAGAAGTTTCTTACTAAATTCTTCCCTATGGCGAAAACTGCAGCATTGCGGAATCAGCTAGCCCAATTTCAGCAGCAATTTGGAGAATCTCTGTGTGAGGCTTGGGAACGTTATAAGGAGATGCTCAGGAGATGCCCACATCATGGGATGCCAAACTGGATGGTAATCAATTGTTTTTACAATGGGCTGGGAGCACAATCTAGGCCAATGGTAGACGCATCATCAGGAGGAGCCTTATGGGCTAAGAGCTACGAGGAAGCTTACGATCTAATTGAGATGATGGTTGCTAATGAATATCAAAATCCAACTCAAAGACTACCATAAGGCAAGGTTGTAGGAATTCTGGGAGTTGACACAGTTATAACTCTAGCAGCCCAGCTAGAGGACCTTAATATGAAATTTGATTTTATGACAAAGCATGGGGTGCCTCAGGTTGCGAGAGTGTGCGAACTATGTGCTGGCGCACATGAGACGAGTCAATGCGCCATCTCCAGTGAATCGGTGCAATTTGTGAGCAATTTTCAAAGGCAACAGCAACCAGATCCAAATTATCAACACCCACATCAGTCTTATCACCAGTTTCAGGGTCATCAGTACGGAGTTGAGCCATTTAATTCTTCAGGTTTTCAGCAACTGTATGCTCCAAGGCAACAGTTTCAACCTCCTGGTTTTCAGCAGCAACAGTTTCATACTGGTTCTAGCCATCAGTCGAATGAAAAATCTGAATTAGAAGAGTTGAGATTAATGTGCAAGAGTCAGGCAGCAACTCTCAAGAGTCAGGAAGCATCTCTCAAGACATTGGAAAGTCAGATCGGACAAATTGCAAGTGCCTTACTCAATAGGCCACAAGGAACTCTTCCTAGTGATACGGAGGCTAATCCAGGCAGGAGGGACAACAAAGAGCTGGTCAATGCAGTTACTTTGAGATCTGGAAAAGTCACAAGTGATCCTAAATCAGCAACTGAAGAAGATGAAGATGTTCAGAATCAGCAGGTTGAAAAATCTGCAGTGCTAGTAATTGAGAAATCTGATTTAGTAGCTGATCAGCTTGATGGTGAGAAGAGCAAGAAACCTGTTGGAAAGTCTACTCCGGAGCAATCTTCAAAGAATAATCAGATCTATCCACCTCCGCCATATCCTGGACGTTTGCAAAAAAGTCAAGAGAAACAGTTTCAGAAATTTATGGATGTCTTCAAGAAACTGTCCATTAACATTCCTTTTGTTGAAGCATTGGAGAAGATACCGAGATATGCAAAGTTCATGAAGGATATTTTGTCACGAAAGAGAAGGTTGGAAGATTTTGAAACAGTGGCATTGACAGAGGAGTGTAGTGCTGTTCTGCAACAGAAGTTGCCACCTAAACTTAAAGATCCAGGAAGTTTCACTATTCCATGCACGATTGGCAATCTTTCATTCAGCAAGTGTTTGTGTGATTTGGGAGCTAGCATTAATCTTATGCCCTTGTCTGTTTTCAAGCAACTTGGTTTACCGGAGCCGAAGCCAACTAACATCTCTTTACAGTTGGCTGATCGATCAATTACGTATCCGAGGGGTATAGTGGAGGATGTCTTGGTGAAGGTTGACAAGCTTATATTTCCTGCTGATTTTGTTATCTTGGATTTCGAAGAAGACAAGAAGATTCCCATAATATTGGGAAGGCCTTTTCTAGCTATGGGTCGTACTTTGATCGATGTGCAAAAAGGAGAGCTTACAATGAGGGTGCAAGATCAGAATGTCACCTTTAATGTGTTCAAGGCCATGAAATTTCCAACAGAGGATGAAGAGTGTTGCACTGTGGAAATGGTTGATACGAGTCAGAGGAAGAAGTTTGATCAGTTATTGAGTGAAAAATCAGATACGCACTTGCTAAAGCATCCTATCAGTGATTCCATTGACAGTTCTTCAGTTCGAGATTTTTCGAGTGTAAAGCTTGGGAAACTTCCACCACATTTGAGGTATGTCCTTTTGAATAATGAGCTAGTGATTTTTGAAGAGGGGCATGATAACGTGTTGCGAAGGTGGAAAGCCGATGATAAGGAAGAAGAAATTTTTGTTCAGCCGATAGAGTCAGAGAAGCACCGTAGAGGTGTGAAGAAGAAAAAGAAAAAGATTTGGCCGTTGGGGAGTAAAATCAGGTGGAAGTCTGATGAAAGAGTTTGGTGGAAAGCAAGCAACCAAGATGTCAACGTTCGTATGAATGGTCTTTCTATTGAGGATGGTTCAGTTATTTTTTTGAAACCACCATGAGTTGAGGAAGTAACGTCAAGCTATTGACGTTAAAGAAGCGCTTGGTGGGAGGCAACCCACGTATTAGTATAGAAAAAAAAAAATTATGTGGAGTATTCAAAAAAAAAATCGAAATTTTTAGTGTGTAATGCAGGTTGCGCCTGCGTTACTGGTCTGGAGGCAGTTTGCGCTCCTAACGCGCAACTTGCGCCTGCGTTACTAACCTCGAGGCAGTTTGCCCCCTGTTGCGCAACTTGCGCTGGCGCATCTGCTTTAGCCGCAGTTTGCCACCCACGCGCGCAAGCTGCGTGTGACGTCCAGGAGATCAGATTTTTAGCATTGTTCCTGTTGTGTCCGTGTTTTGCTGTTGTATATATAAAAAGAAAATTCTTTCCACCCCATTCTCTCTAATTCTTTTCCTATTTCTATTTCAAAAACCTCCCATCTTTTCTCCAAAATTCTAAACCTATTTCTATTCTAATTCATATTATTTATTATTATTATTATTATTATTATTATTATTATTTATTATTATTATTATTATTATTATTATTTATTATTATTATTATTATATTTATTATTCTTATTATTTTATTATTATTTTTTTATATACCCACCTATACATACAAATCCAATTCCTCTTCTATTTATTTAAATCTCTAAAAATTCAATTCTAAAGAGGAATTAATTGCAAGTTCACCTCTTTGATTCGTATTGGGTAAATCTTTTTCTCTAATCTTATTTTTATTACGAATTTATGTTCTTGTCAATTAGGGGTTTTGTAGTATTCAGGCAAGGTGGCTAGTCTATGGAGCTTGTACGTAGTATTCTCCATCAGATTCAACCGATGAGGATGAGGACTCAGACGAGTAGGTATGTTTTCTGCTATCCCTTGTATTTACTTCCATTCAATGAGGACATTTAATATTTTAAGTTTGGGGGTGGTTTGAGGGATAAGTAGTTGTTCTGTTATTTGTTCATGTAGGATTTCATGCTTTGCATATGAGTAGTAGTAAATTATGCATTTATGTTCGTGTTATCTACGTTTGTTTCATATAGGACATTCTGTTTTTATGTTTGTATATCATGTGAGTTCATAGTAGTTTGCATTTGCACCCATGCTTGATAGGAATTTTGTGTTGTTGACGCTTTTGATTGAGAAGTGATATGCTTTATTCTTGTGCACACACATACACTAGTAAGTTGAAGCTAGTAGACTTATTGAATGTTGTAAGTGATTAGAAGGACATGAATATGTGCAAGATGATTTAGTTTGCATGCTTTGAATACAAGTAGGTGCGTTAGAGAGATTTTTGCTTGGGATTGAGTATGTTTTTCCACCAAGTGAGTTTTGAGTTTTATTGCAAATTTGCAATTTATTCGTTTGCTTGAGTGTCCAAGGATTGTTTGCATTGCTAGCAGTTGTTTGAGGTCTTTCTTGAAACGCATGACATTATTTGACGATTAAAATGATAAAGGCATTTAGGAATAACCACATATTTTCCCATATTACTACACCATGTTTACATGATCAATTAGTTAACCCGTTGAGCTTAATCCTATTTTTTCAGTGACATACCAAATTACTTGCCTAGACCTTTTTCTTGTATTGGCCTGTTATGCTATAATTACGCAAGCGCACGTAGTCACAAGTAATACAATTAAAGTTCGTTCCACAGAGATCTGATTAAGTTTTACTCAGAAGATATGCCTATGCAACAATGTATGGTTTTAATTCACTGCTAAGAAAAATAACAATTTTGGGTTTGATTATCTAATTTAAACTAAGATGCAAATTATAAATTTAAGAATTAACTAATTAACAAGAATTAAAATCGAATTACTTATATGAGAATAAACATGGAATCCTAGTTTAATTATCTACTTCACTTAGAGTTGCAGCCTTTAATTAAAACATGTGATGGTTTTGATATCTGATCGAATAACACGAAACAAGTAAAAGTTACCTCTCGGTTTACTAGTACCAATCTACGCATACATCCACAAAAGAGATAGAAGATGAATAGTCATCTATTATGTTTAGACCCTATATCTCTATAGAATTTGAAAACATAAAGGTTGAAGCACAAGTTATCCACTTAGATCACATAGGGTAGCATAATATCTCTATTGATGCCACAAATCATGATGTTAAAACATCAACCTATCCTATGCTAGCATGGCAAGTTCTAAATCTCAAGATCCACTCTCGTTTAGCAAGAGATTAACATATTAGATGTTCGCGACGCACCTAAATACAATAAGCACAACCATACAAGGATATCAAGAGTTCACCACACATAAATCTTTAAGGCATGCAAACTACTAAACTACATAGATAAATCCACTAGGATCCCACGATAACGATTAGTTCATAATCGAACCTCTCGTCACCATGGGATTTGACGAAAGCATGGTATTAAACAAGATAAAGAAGATGAAAAAATCAATAATAGAATAAGGTTTAGCGAATAATTCCGTAAAAGTAACAAGCATCCAAAAGATACGCCTCCACAAAGAAATACAAGAAAAACTATATCTAGATCTTCTTGTCGTCACAATTCCCGCCTTGGCTTCTCTCTCTAGTGCTCTGAACGAATTTTAGTGAGTAGATGATCAATTTTCTGTGCCCCAAGGTGTGTATTTATAGCCCCAAGTGCCTCCTCAACCAAGCAATGACCGTCTTTGATTTAGGATAGAATTCCGGCAATTTCCTTTCTTGAATGGAATAGAATTGCAATTCCCATGTTTAAATTGAATTCCAGAAGCTTCTAATCGTCCAACACAATCGCCATGTCGAATAGGAAAAGTAAAACGGCAATTTCCTCTTTAAAATCAAATTCCAGAATGTTTCTGTCGGGATCCCACGCGCCCGCGCGCTCCACAAGGCGATTTCTCGCGCGCCCGCGCGCCTCAGCAAAGTCTGTCCTTCTCGCGCGCCCGCGCGCAGCTCTAGTGAAAATACGGCGCGCCCGCGCTGAGGGTTCTGATTAGGAGATATCTTTCATCTTTTTTTTCTGATTCTCCTTGTCTTCGAATGCAATTCCCAGCACTTGCTCTCTTGACCTTTAAAACACCATATAAACACTGCAAACTCCAATCCTTCACCTAAAAATGCATCCTACACAATTCTCACAAAAACAAATCAAAACACACCAATACTTGAGACCAAGACACAAATTTAAGCCGAATTAGAATGATCCAAGTGGATATAAATCCACTTATCACACCCCCAAACTTAAACCGATGCTTGTCCTCAAACATAGACAGACAAAAATATATACAACTAACTAGTACCACTTCCGTAGGTGATCACGGTTGCATTTGGCATATGTAACAAGTCCTTTAAACCCCTAGGCAGCCCTAGTGGACGAGTAAGGTCTCGTGAGGGCCTATAGTGAATGTACCCACAAAATCCAATGCAATGCAATGCATGAATGCAACTAATATGAAAATGCAAGATCCCCTCAAACTTACCAAAACCAACTAACAAGCAAATATCTCAAAGAATGCAACAAATCCAAGCAGAGCTCGACTAAATCCCCGTATACTAACAATGCATGACAGAAACATGCGTGTGTGCAATGCTCATCAGAAATACTCCCAAAATTAGGTCAAAAATCATACAAGCTTTCCGTCAAGACAATCACAGGTTTATAACTAAAATAGACTGTAAACACTCCATAACCTAGGAACACCTTCACCCTTATCCAAGATAGACAGGAACTCATGCTTTATTGCTACGACACACAATACTATATACAATACGCATGCTTATTTAACCGTGCAATGAATGAGACCCCTAAAGGCTTATACAATAATACCCATGTAGCGAGTGTTAGGTCAGCAATCCCAAACCACTAGGGCTTTAGGTTACTAGGACTAAGTCCCCTCAGACTTAATTACTCGAGTATTAAAGAGCTCACTCTGGTTAATTTTGTAAAAAAAAAATTGACTCTTTTTTTTTCATGCAATCTGGAATGAGCCTTTCTCATTTCCAACCCTATACTACTCATATAAATATGAGCTGGCTACTAGCCAATTGACACCTAGCCATTATTTAACAAATATTAACAACTAGCATGAAATCCCTGTTTTCCCCCAAACTTAGATTTTAATGTTCCTACGCTATAAAGGGAATAACGAAAATTCTAAGAATAAACAAGTGATTAAATCTCAAAACATCCAACAGGCATGACCCCTAACCTGGCCCAAAAGCACCCCAATGAGACTGTGTAATTAGTTTTGTTCCCGTAACATGCAAGTCAATTCCTAGGAACTATAAATCAGCCCTCTACTCATCATCATCACACTCAATTAAACATCTACCTATCAATCAGAATCAGCTCGCTCTAAGGGATCATGAAAAATGCATGCCATGAAAATACAACTAATATGAACTCACATGGTATACGAAAATAAAATAACAGAATGTCCTACATGAAACAAACATAAATAATACGAACATAAATGCATGAATTACTACTACTAATATGCAAAACATGGTATCCTACATGAACACATAAATACTACACATAAACTATGCATCCCCCAAACCACCCCCAAACTTAAAATATTCAATGTCCGCAATGAATGGAAGTAAATACAAGGGATAGTAGGAAACATACCTAAAAATACCGAAACACATGGGTTGCCTCCCACGAAGCGCTGTCGTTAACGTCATTTAGCCGGACAATATGATTCAAATCATGGTGGCTTGAAGATCGCATTTGACTTGTACTTAGCAGAAGGACCATTCACCCATTGTCTAACAACCTTCTTGCTATTTTTCCACATCTTCTCTAAACCAAAATTCTCTTTGCCTCTTCCTCCAATCGACTTTTTCTTTTTCTTCTTCACACCTCTACGGTGCATATGCCTCTCAGTCGATTGATAAGAACACTCTTCTACCTCATCATCCATGATCCACCTTCTTAACACATTATCTTGACACACTTCAAAAATCACCAACTCATCATTCAGAAGGACATACTTCAAATGAGATGGAAGTTTTCCAAGCTTAACATTCGAGAGATCTCTAACTGAAGAACTGTCAATGGAATCACTGGTGTGATGCTTAAGCATGTGCGTGTCCGACTTTTTGCTTAATAACTGATCAAACTTCTTTCTCTGACCCGTATCAACCATTTCTACACTACAACACTCTTCATCCTCTGTCGGAAATTTCATGGCCTTGAACACATTAAAGGTGACATTCTGATCTTGCACCCTCATTTTAAGCTCTCCTTTTTGCACATCAATCAAAGTACGACCCGTAGCTAGAAAAGGCCTTCCCAAGATTATGGGAATCTTCTTGTCTTCTTCGAAATCCAAGATAACAAAATCAGCTGGGAAGATGAACTTATCAACTTTTACCAAAACATCTTCTACTATACCCCTCGGATAAGTGATCGTCCTATCAGCCAACTACAAAGAGATGTTAGTTGGTTTCGGCTCCGGTAGACCAAGTTGCTTGAAAACAGACAAGGGCATAAGATTAATACTAGCTCCCAAATCACATAAGCATTTGCCAAAAGACAACTTCCCAATGGTGCATGGGATTGTAAAGCTTCCTCGATCCTTAAGTTTAGGAGGCAATTTCTGTTGCAACACCGCACTGCACTCCTCTGTCAATGCCACTGTTTCAAATTCTTCCAACATTCTCTTCCATGACAAAATATCCTTCATGAACTTTGCATATCTTGGCATCTGCTCCAATGCTTCAACAAAAGGAATGTTAATGGACAGTTTCTTGAAGACATCCATAAATTTTTGAAACTGCTTCTCTTGACTTTTCTACAAGCGTCCAGGAAATGGAGGAGGCGGATAGATCTGATTATTCTTCGAAGATTGCTCCAGAGTAGACTTTTCAACAGGTTTCTTGCTCTTTTCAACTTCACCATCTAGCTGATCAGCCACTAAATCAGATTTCTCAATTACTGGCACTGCAGACTTTTCAACCTGCTGATTCTGAACATCCTCATCTTCCTTAGTTGCTGATTTAGGATCACTTATGACTTTTCCAGATCTCAAAGTAACTGCATTGACCTGTTCTTTGTTGTCCCTCCTGCCTGGATCAACCTCCGTATCACTAGAAAGAGTTCCTTGTGGCCTACTAAGTAAGGCACGTGCAATCTATCCTATCTGGGTTTCCAAGACTTTCTGGCCAGCTTGTAAGTTCTTTACCGCTATCCACACATCATCTAATTTATCATTAGATGCTTGCCCCATATGAGCCTGGGGTTGTTGCTGCTGAAATCCAGGAGGTTGATATGGTGTCCTTGGAGCATAAGGCTGCTGATAGCCTTGATTGAATGGCTTCGCTTGCTGATAAGGTTGTTGTGCACTCTGATTGTTGCTCCAGCTGAAATTGGGATGATTCCTATTGCTAGGATGATAAGTAACTGGAACTGGTACATTAGACCTCTGGAAATTACTCACAAACTGTGCTGATTCAGAAGAGATAGCACACTGATTCGTCTCATGTGCGCCCGCACATAGCTCACAAACACTAGCAACCTGCTGGACTCCATAATTTGCAAGAGAATCCACCTTCATAGTCAACGCCTTCAACTGAGCTGCAATAGTTGAAGCTGTATCCACCTCAAACATACCTGCTACCTTGCCTTGAGAAAGCCTCTGGGTTGGATTCTGATATTCATTGGCAGCCATCGTCTCAATAAGTTCATAAGCTTCATCATAGCTCTTAGCCCATAGAGCTCCTCCTGATGCTGCATCTACCATAGGTCTAGATTGTGCTCCCAACCCATTGTAGAAACTATTGATCACCATCCAGTCAGGCATACCATGATGTGGACACCTACGAAGCATCTCCTTTTATCGTTCCCAAGCCTCACACAAAGATTCTCCAGATTGTTGCTGAAATTGGGCTAACTGATTCCTCAATGCTGCAGTTTTCGCCATAGGGAAGAATTTAGTAAGAAACTTCTGAGCAAGATCCTCTCATGTAGTAATGGAACCAGGTAGTAGAGAGTGTAACCAGCCCTTAGCCTTATCTTCAGAGAGAATGGGAAAAGTCTCAACTTGATAGCATCATCCGAAACACCATTAAACTTAAAAGTATCACAGATCTCGATAAAGTCCCGAATATACATGTTAGGATCCTCCGTAGGAGCACCCCCAAACTGAACCGAATTCTATAGCATCTGAATAGTGCCCGGCTTGATCTCGAAGTTATTAGCCGTGATGGCTGGCCTGATGATACTAGACTGGATATCATTGATCTTTGGCTGTGAATACTCCTTCAAAGCCTTAGCATCACCCATCTCGACTGTAGTTTCAGTTTCCTCGTTCTTATTCTCTAAATTCTCAACATCGTCTTCCGCCAGTGCTTCTAAACGAGCTTGTAAGCGCGTTCTCATACAAACCTAAGTACCTGAAACCCCACGAAACAAACAAACTAAGTAAGAAATCCGAGTCAGTGAATGCTAACGACCACTATTGACAAGCACATAAACTAAAAATAAAACACCGATGATCCCCGGCAGCGGCGCCAAAAACTTGTTATGCTATAATTACGCAAGCGCACGTAGTCACAAGTAATTCAATTAAAGTTCGTTCCACAGAGATCTGGTTAAGTTTTACTCAGAAGATATGCCTATGCAACAATGTATGGTTTTAATTCACTGCTAAGAAAAATAACAATTTTGGGTTTGATTATCTAATTTAAACTAAGATGCAAATTATCAATTTAAGAATTACCTAATTAACAAGAATTAAAATTGAATTACTTATATGAGAATAAACATGGAATCCTAGTTTCATTATCTACTTCACTTAGAGTTGCAGCCTTTAATTAAAACATGTAATGGTTTTGATATCTGATCGAATAACACGAAAAAGTTACCTCTCGGTATACTAGTACCAATCTACGCATACATCCACAAAAGAGATAGAAGATGAATAGTCACCTATTATGTTTAGACCCTATATCTCTATAGAATTTGAAAACATAGAGGTTGAAGCACAAGTTATCCACTTAGATCACATAGGGTAGCATAATATCTCTATTGATGCCACAAATCATGATGTTAAAACATCAACCTATCCTATGCTAGCATGGCAAGTTCTAAATCTCAAGATCCACTCTCGTTTAGCAAGAGATTAACATATTAGATGTTCGCGACGCACCTAAATACAATAAGCACAACCATACAAGCATATCAAGAGTTCACCACACATAAATCTTTAAGGCATGCAAACTACTAAACTACATAGATAGATCCACTAGGATCCCACGATAATTATTAGTTCATAATCGAACCTCTCGTCACCATGGGATTTGACGAAAGCATGGTATTAAACAAGATAAAGAAGATGAATAAATCAATAATAGAATAAGGTTTAGCGAATAATTCCGTAAAAGTAACAAGCATCAAAAAGACACGCCTCCACAAAGAAATACAAGAAAAACTATATCTAGATCTTCTTATCGTCACAATTCCCGCCATGGCTTCTCTCTCTAGTGCTCTGAACGAATTTTAGTGAGTAGATTATCAATTTTCTGTGCCCCAAGGTGTGTATTTATAGCCCCAAGTGCCTCCTCAACCAAGCAATTACCGTCTTTGATTTAGGATAGAATTCCGGCAATTTCCTTTCTTGAATGGAATAGAATTGCAATTCCCATGTTTAAATTGAATTCCAGAAGCTTCTAATCGTCCAACACAATCGCCATGTCGAATAAGAAAAGTAAAACGGCAATTTCCTCTTTAAAATAAAATTCCAGAATGTTTCTGTCGGGATCCCACGGGCCCGCACGCTCGACAAGGCGATTTCTCGCGCGCTCGCGTGCCTCAGCAAAGTTCGTCCTTCTCGCGCGCCCGCGCGCAGCTCTAGTGAAAATACGGCGCGCCCGCGCTGAGGGTTCTGATTAGGAGATATCTTTCATCTTTTTTTTTTTTCTGATTCTCCTTGTCTTCGAATGCAATTCCCAGCACTTGCTCTCTTGACCTTTAAAACACCATATAAACACTGCAAACTCCAATCCTTCACCTAAAAATGCATCCTACACAATTCTCACAAAAACAAATCAAAACACACCAATACTTGAGACCAAGACACCAATTTAAGCCGAATTAGAATGATCCAAGTGGATATAAATCCACTTATCACACCCCCAAACTTAAACCGATGCTTGTCCTCAAGCATAGACAGAAAAAAATATATACAACTAACTAGTACCACTTCCGTAGGTGATCACGGTTGCATTTGGCATATGCAACAAGCCCTTTAAACCCCTAGGCAGCCCTAGTGGACGAGTAAGGTCTCGTGAGGGCCTATAGTGAATGTAAGTTGTAATTGTAATTGTTAGTTAATTAGTTAGTTGTAATTGTTTATGCTTGAGGACAAGCATCGGTTTAAGTTTGGGGGTGTGATAAGTGGATTTTATATCCACTTGGAGCGTTCCATATCGGCTTAAATTGATTGTCTTGGACTCAAGTTTCTTGTAGTTTTGATGTGTTTTGCTTAGTTGTGGAGATTTACGAGAATTTTGATTAAGGTTGATGCTTCTTTCGTTTTTGGAGATTTAATTGATTAAAATTCGGATTTTCCGGGAAGGCTGCGCAGTTTACATTGTTTTGGCCATATCTGGAGTTCTATAAGTCCGTTTTCAGCGATCTTACTGCCCACGCGAAGCTTGAGAGATTTTCTACAACATGGAATAGGTGTTGCACGTGCAATTTGCGTGTGGTGAGGGCAGCAAGCACGACAAACAGAATGTTGGGAGCAAGGAAATTACTGTTTTGCCCTTTTCAAGTTCTAATTGTATTTTGGGCAGTTTTTAGCACCTTAATTAAATTCTAATTGTAATAGAAGATAAATTATTGCTGGGAAAGAAATCTAGAGCCTATAAAAACACATCTAGCATTGTAATTTGTATCATAGTTTTATTATTGTAACATAGCTTAGATCTGCAAGGGAGAAAAGGAGAGAAGGATTCAACGCTCGTGACAAGCAAGGATCTAGATCTACTTCATCTTTTGTGTTATTCTGGATTATAGATTTGTTTTCTCAACTCTTTGTTTTATTAATATTATTGTTTCTTTCTTTCATATCTTGTTTAATATCATGTTTTCATCAAATCCCATGACGATGAACGGTTCAATTATGAGCTAATCGTTGTCATGGGATTCTAATGGATTTATTTATTGAACTTAGTATCTTGATGCTTTAAAGATCTGTGTGTGGTGTATATCTGATATCCTCGTATGGTTAATCTTAATGCTTTTAGATGCGTAGCTAACATCTAAATTGAATTGTTAATCTCTTGTGAAGTGAAAGTGGATCTTGAGGTTTAGAACTTGCCATGCTAGCATAGGTTCATAATTGTTTATCAATATGATTCGTGGGTGAGATGAAAATACTCATACTGCCCTGTGTGATCTTTATGGATAACTTGTTCTTCAACCGTTATGTTTTCAAATTCTATAGACATATAGGGTCTAAGCATAATTGCTGTCTATTCATCTTCTATCTCTTTTGTGGATGTATGTTTAGTTTGGTATGCGTATGTTGACAGGTAGCGTATACTTGTTTCGTGTTATCCGATCAGATATCAAAACCATTGCACATAGTGATTAAAGGCGTCAGATCTAAGGGAAGTATTTAATGAAGTTAGGATCCCATGTTTATTCTTATATAAATAATTCGATTTAATTCTCTTTAGCTAAGTAATTTTTAGTTTAATATTTTACATCTTAGCATAATTTAGATAAGCAAACCCAAATTTGTTACTTTTCTTAGCAGTGAATTAAGACAATACATTGTTGCATAAGCATATTTACTGATTGAAACTTAACCAGATCTCAGTGGAACGAACTTTAATTGTATTACTTGTGGTACATTTGAGTCACACAAGACACTAAGCATGGCATTATACTCACCCTTATTGAACAGAAAATAAGAGTAAATGTCAAGACATGGTTCATCAGTTAAGACAGCAGGTAAATGCAATGCTTTGTTGATGGTTTTGTGATCTATCATTATGGGTTTCTTATCAACTACAGTAGTGAAGTGCAAGATGCCATTTAGACCCTTAGTGATTCTCATATTCAAGTAAAACTCACCCATTTTGTTGACACAATATCTTTTACCTAGGTGACATACTAGACCTTCCCTCTTAGCTGCCTTAACCATATCAGCTACTTCACCATGAACTTGTGTGTTTATTCCAGGTTGTACTTTTTTTACCATTTCAAGGTACTTTTTGGAATCAGAAGGATTTATAAGTTCAGGGTGTGAGGGAGGATCTGGGATTAGATTTGGTTGTGGCTGAGTATTGTATTTTCTCATGTAAACCTTTGGCCAGTAGGGCTTTCTTGGTCTAGGGTTGTTTGTGTTTGGTGCTTGAAATTTGGAGCTTTGGTAGAATGGTATAGAGGTACTTTTAAAACCTCTTCTTAGCTTTCTGTTGGTGGAGTGACTCTAAAGGATGAGTGTTTGGAATGTATGAACTGATTGGTTTCCATGTTTTCAAGAAGGGAGGGGTTTTCAAATCTGTTTCTTGTGTTAGGGTTTGAAGGTAGTTTGGTGAAGTCCATGTTGTAGTGGATTGATATGGTAAATAGCAGTTGTGTGTGTGTGTGTGTAAAGTGAATAAGACACTGCAATTTATAGATACACAAATAAGTTTTGAAAAACTTTTTATTATAATTTTTTTTAAAAAAAAATTTACTGTTTAAATGAACAGTGAATAGACAATGCATGCAGATTTTGAAAAATGAGATTTTGAGAAATCCAATACAAGGACACACATGCAGGTATGTTAAATCCGGATAAGGCATGCAACAACTGTTTTTAGAAGTATGAAAGAATAAGGAATGTATTAATTTTTAGTAAACATGCATGGAAGGACAGTTATTTAATGCACTGAACTCAACTGCAGGGGACAAGAGAATAAGAAGTTGTGCTTAATGTCAAACAAAAGGACTAATGGCCCACTATGATGTCATGAGTTTTTAAAAAACTGTATGCAGGCTTCTTGTGAGATAGTACTATGTATTAAATGAATGTGCATATGATTGATATGACTGTGACAACTTGGGAAAGTTTTGACAGTTGCTTTTAGAGTCAATACAACCATTTTTGAAAAACCCCAGGTTTAGAGGGGTAAATACAGACCTTTTTAGAAAAATTTGTGCACAGAACCTAAAAGAAAATGCATCACATAATTAAACCATACTATGCAAACTCACATTTGATCACAAACAGGTCAGGTACCACACAAAACGACATTTAAACATTTGCAACACATAAATTTGATGAGAAACTTGAATTATTTCCTAGTTTCTAAGTGGCCAGCCACATCAGTGA
This sequence comes from Kitagawia praeruptora, assembly GCA_037693485.1. Lineage (NCBI taxonomy): Eukaryota > Viridiplantae > Streptophyta > Magnoliopsida > Apiales > Apiaceae > Kitagawia > Kitagawia praeruptora. The sequence continues at coordinate 122,027,933 of CM075352.1, forward strand.
TCCAGATACCAGGAATCTCAAAGGAATTCCTGGCCAGGTCTTAATGCAGGGGCTTGTGGGTGTTGTGACTGTTAACTATCTACTTATACAAGATTCATTCCACACTGTATGATTTTATCAATCACTTACTAAAAATCTCACCACATATAACTTACACAAATTAATCCACACACTGTAAGTCACATAATATAAATCACTTAGTAACTGTCACCATTTTACATTTACACAGGCAAGCAACCTTACAGAATTTATAAATCACAAGATCTTTGTAAAACAAGGATGACAGCAATGAAGCACAAGAATCAAGATTCAAACATTTAAAGCAATCAACAAGTATATCTAATTTCAAAATAATATGTAATAATCAAATTCACACAATCACTGATAATAGTCATATACAGATTACCATTTAGAATTATCAATTTCTACAAGAGAAACTTCACCAACCATCACTTTCAATATTATTCAAATAAATAGCATAGATTTGTCATGGTTTCAAGAGACAAGTTAGCTAGAAAATAATCTCAATTAAATCATCACCTCAAGTTTAAATGAATTCAAACTTCAGTTCTTATCATAAGTTCATATGTTCATTTTAATCAGATATACTAAGGTGCTACCCAAGAGCATTCGAACATCAACCTGTACACATAAGTTAGATCAGCCAGGACAAAGAGTTTACATTTATAAAAACATCAACACCAATACTTAAGTATACAAACTTTAACTCGAAGCATCACTAGAAATTAAAACCACATAGTCATTCAAAAACATGGATTTTTATTACGATTTCATGCCATATTCAAGCATACAGGCATCAAGAACACATAACAATGTAAATTTTCATCTCGATTCACACTTGTATCCCACATGCAGTTATCAAACAACACATTTCTTCACTTAATCATTTTTAATAACTCGATTTAGAGTAAAAAAAACATCACCTGAGCTCAAGGACAGTCTATTGTCACTTAAGACTTACCTGGTTGACTCAGTCGCGGACCGAGTCAACCTCCGAGTTGATCGATTCATACCAATTACTTACTCGAATGAGCCTTCTCTTTACTCAGTGACACCGATCTGTCCTTTAATCGCTTTTATCCTGCAGTTAGAGCTCAAGATCGAGAGGTTAGGGTTAAGGTTTTCAAGATAATTAAAATCAAGGGAGAATATATATATATATATATATATATATATATATATATATATATATATATGTATATATAAATGTTGAATTCGAGCTTTATCAGTCAAATCATAACAAGAAATGATGATTTTGAGCTTCAAATTTCATCGATTTAACCTACCCAGTTTGCTTTCATATCAATCAATTAATTCAATTGATATAAATGAAGAAGAGAGACTCGATTTAGTGTGTATGGACATTGAATCGGTTAGAAATTAGGGTTTTGATCTGAAAATTTGAAGAACAGCGAGAGAGAACTCGAGAGAGGCGAGAGAGAGTTTTGAGAGATAATGTTTGAGGCGTATAAACAGTATACCCTAAAAATGGTAATGTTAATATATATATTTTCTGTATCAACGGCTGAGATTAAACCATCATTATAATGAATGGTTAGGATATTAGGGTTTTGTATTGGGCCGGATCAGCAGTGTTTGTAACTGGGTTGCTCTTATGTATTGGGTCATATTTGCCCGAAAATACACATAAAAATAGTAATTTTTATATCTAAAAATAATTTTATAAAATCATTATAATATATCATAATATCAAAAAAATATGAGAAAATATTCAGGCATTTTGATACTTTTTACTTGAGATTAAATATCATATTTATAGTATCTCAAGAATATTTACGAAATAAATTTCGTTGAATATTCGTTCGACTAGTTTCATCTTCCCGAATGAAAATCAAAACCCGATCGATAAAGTTTCATATGTTATCGTTATCAACAAATCTGAGTTTTTGACGTTCGTAAATCCTGAAAAGATAACTTTTTCGTGAGATGACTATAAATTATGATAAATAGTCTCAAATATATATATATATATATATACGGAGTTTAGCGAATCTTTCGGAATTTAATGGTTTTGTGAATATGTCGGCGAGATTGTACTCAGTTTCGATATGAGTCATTTTGATGTCGCCATTATTGACATGATCACGTAAAAAATGATGTCTCACATCTATATGCTTGGATCTTGAATGTAACATGGGATTTTTGCTAAGATCAATAGCGCTCGTGTTATCGCATAAAATGGATATAACATCAAATTTAATATTGTAGTCGGCTAGTGTTTGCTTCATCCACAAGATTTGAGCACAACATTTTGCCGCCGCTATATATTCAGCTTCCGTTGTGGAGATTGATACCGAATTTTGTTTCTTGGAAAACCAAGAGACTAAGCAACCTCCCAGAAACTAGCATGTACCACTTGTACTTTTTCTGTCGACTAAATGCCCGACATAGTCCGAATCAGAAAAACATACTAAATCGATTGGTACTCCTTTCGGATACCAAAGACCTACATCAGTGGTTCCTTTTAGATATCTCAATATCCTTTTTACCGCGAATAAATGAGATTCTTTATGTGCTACTTGAAATCTAGCACACTTACAAACACTATATTGTATATCGGGTCGACTTGCGGTAATATAGAGCAAGCTACCAATCATACCCCGATATTTCTTAGTGTCCACGGGAATACCGTTAGGATCTTCCGTTAATTTTTCGGAAGTAGACATAGGAGTAGAAATGGGTTTGGCATTTTCCATTTCGAATTTCTTTAAAATCTCTTTACAATACTTGGATTGAGAGATATGGATGCCTTCGTCTGTTTGCCTAATTTGCAATCCCAAAAAGAAATTTAATTCTCCTATCATACTCATTTCGAATTCTTTGCTCATATTTTCAGAGAATTCTTTACATAGAACATCATTGGTTGATCCAAAAATGATGTCGTCTACGTATATTTGTACGAGTAGGATATCATCCTTTTCTTATCTCGTAAATAAGGTTATATCGGCAGTTCCCATTTTAAAATTATTTTCTAGTAGGAACTTGCTCAACCTTTCGTACCAAGCTCTTGGAGCTTGTTTTAAGCCATATAGGGCTTTATATAATTTATATACATATTCAGGATGTGTGGCATCTTCGAAACCGGGAGGTTGTTGTTAGGAATATGTTGTACTTGATGATAACTTCACATTTTATGCACAAAATTGTATAAGTCATGTTTTGTAACTGTCAACGGATGAGACGTTATAACTCTATTCGTTGACAGGTAGCTCATCAACGGATGAGGTTTTGTAGCATACTGCAATATCTCTATTTATCAGTTGATAGTGTTTTTATTCAGAGTGATGTTGACCATCAATGGATAGGCAGAATAGGGTAGCCAATTGTAAATAAGCTATGCTATGTAATTCTGTCTAAGCGAAAGTGTATCAACGGATGAGAACAGGACTCTATCAACTGATACAACTCAAATCTACTCTATCAACGGATACAGCTCAAACTACCATCAACGGATGACTGTGTACAACATCAACGGATAATCATTAACACTTTCTTCTATGCTAGCTGGGAATTAGCAGTTGATAAGGACAGGTTTGACTGACAGATCACATGGGTTGATAGTAGGTATAAAAAGCAGTATGGCAGCCATACTTTTGAAACGCAGAAGAAAGAAGCATTCCATTTACACAGTACATACAAGAAAGGTGCAGGGGACATATCTGTTCACAAGGACAACCTTTCGGCTACATGTGGATTTGGAGTGGAGTAGCAAGTCAACTTGAATTAGATTAATATTATCTTGTTCCTGTAGTACTTGTAAACTTGGGATATATAACCAAGTGTAGCAACTCTTTAGAGACTAAGAAAACAGACATATTTGCTTAGGGTTTCTTGAATATCCTTAGAAGCAAAGAGTTGTAAAACAGAAGCTGTGTACATTTGTATCACAGAGTTTTCTTCGAATAAAAGTCTCAGGTGGTACATTTAACCACTTGATTTTTTATGTGTTTGTGAATCTTTTCTCATTCAACAATTATCTCCTTATAGATTTCTGTGGTTCTTATCAGAAATTTATAAATATCAAGAATTGTATTCAACCCCCCCCCCTTCTACAATTATACAAGTGTGTAATCTGGGAATAACAGTTGTTTAACATAAACTTCTTCCTCTAATATCCCATTTAAGAAGGCCGATTTTACATCCATTTGATAAACCTTGAAGTCTTTATGACACGCGTAAGCTAATAGCATTCGAATCGCTTCAATTCGTGCTACAGGTGGATAAGTTTCATCAAAATCTATACCTTCCATTTGGGTATAGCCTTGAGCGACTAATCGCGCTTTATTTCGAACTACCGTTCCATTTACGTCTAACTTGTTTCTAAACACCCACTTAGTTCCAATAATGGAAGTATCCTTGGGTTTTGGAACAAGTTCCCAAACTTTGCTACGAGTAAATTGTAATAGTTCATCTTGCATAGCAGAGATCCAATCCTCGTCTAACAAAGCTTCTTTCGCGGTCTTAGGTTCTATTTGAGATAGAAAGCTAAGATGATTAACCACATTTTGTAATTGTGACCGTGTTTGAACTCCTTTACTTAAGTCTCCAAGAATATTGTCTAACGGATGACTTTTTATTGTAGGAATTTCTTTTGGGAGTTCAACTTCCGTTTCGACCAATTCTAGTGGATTTCTTGGAATGGAAGTCCCGAGATCCATATTTTCGAATTGTCGAATAATATTTTCTATATCATCTTGTTCGACATCTTCTTTTTCAACAAGATCTTTGTATTTTGGTGGTGGTTTGCTTTCATCAAAAGCTACATTCATTGATTCTTCCACCACAAGAGTTTTAAGATTAAATACACGATAAGCCTTGATATTTGTAGAGTACCCGAGAAATATACCTTCACTTGACTTAGGGTCAAATTTAGTTAGGTAATCTTTCGAATTTAAAATAAAACATTTACTACCAAATACTCGAAAATAGCTAAGTTTCGGTGTTTTGCCAAAGTAAAGCTCGTAGGGAGTCTTTTGCTTTATAGGGCGTAGCAAAAGCCGATTAAGAATATGCCAAGCGGTAGACATAGCTTCGGCCCAAAAATATTTAGTTCGACGATATTCATTAAGCATTGTGCTAGCCATTTCTTGTAAGGTTCTATTTTTCCTTTCAACTACTCCGTTAGATTGTGGGGTATACGGAGCGGAAAAATTATGTGTGATACCATTTTTATCACAAAAATTTGTAAAGCTAGAATTCTCAAATTCTTTACCATGATCGGTCCGTATATAGACTATGGTACTATTTTGTTGATTTTGAATCTTTTTACATAAAGAGGAGAAAGATTCGAAAGCATCGCTTTTTGATTTGAGAAATTCCGTCCAAGTAAATCGTGAATAATCATCAACAATTACTAATGTATAGGAACAACCTCCGAGACTTTGAATAGGAACCGGACCAATAAGATCCATATGTAATAGCTCCAGAGGCCTAGAGGTAGACACCATAAATTTTGCTTTGTGAGAGGCTCTAATTTGTTTACCAATTTCGCAAGCTTCACAAGTATGGTCTTTTTGATAATTCAATTTTGGTATACCTCGAACATAATCTTTTGTTGATATATTTCTAATCAACTTCATGTTGGCATGCCCTAATCTTCGATGCCAAAGCCATGGGTCCATCGTTTGTAGTGATTAGGCATACGTTCTTATGCTTGCTCATATCACACGTATAGACATTTTTATTTTGAGGGCAAGTGAGAATCAATTTCCAATTCTTATCTAAAATACAACAATGAGTAGTATAGAAAATTACCTTGTAATCGTTGTCGCAAAGTTGACTAATCGAGAGTAGATTGTACCTTAGCCCCGTGACTAGTTGTACATTTGATATCTTTAAGTGACTATTCCCGATGTCTCCAATTCCAACAATGATGCCTTTACTACTATCTCCAAATGTAACACTTCCCGTGGTTACCTTTTTAATGTTGTTCAAAATTGACTTGTTACCGGTCATGTGTCTTGAACATCCACTATCAAGGTACCACATGTCTTGTTTCGCGGTAAGACAAATCTACAAAAACAGTCAATTAAATTTATAGGTACCCTTTTGTCTTGAGGGTCCTCAGGTTAGTCCATCATATGTAACATTTGAATTTGCATGATAAAATCTAGGCATATGATAATCATTGTTAGGCACATAAATATTTCTAGATGCAATGTGTCTAACATGATGTGTGTGTCTTGCATAATCATAAGATCTATAGTTAGCATGATGCACATTGGATCTATCATTTACAAAGTAGGGAGCATTTTGAGGATAGTAAATCCGATTAGGAACATATTGATTTCTAGATGCATACCTACTAGCATTATTATGATTCATTGTGTTTCTATTTTGAAACATTCTAGGTTGTTGAAACCTTTGTTGCCTTTGACCATTGTAAGCAACATTGTTAAATGGTACTTGCATTTCAACCTTGTATGGTTTTGTTCCTTTACGAACCCATGCATGCTTCCCCTTAATATCACCACTCTTGTATTTGCAATCAAGAACTGAATGTCCTTCTTTTTTGCAATATGAACATTTTAAAGTTTGTGGTCTAGGAGGAGCCATTGTAGGTTGAACTTGTGGTTGAACATTTCGCACAGGGGGAATGTTTCTATTATATCCCAAACCTTCACGGTTATGGGGTACTTGAGTGTGTACCATTTTATCCAACATCTCATTGCCTTTTGTAAATCTTTGAATAACAACTTCAAGATTTTATTTTTCTCTTTCTAAGGCATCAATCTTGTTGTTAAAGAATCTTTCTTGATCCATAACTTGAGATATGAGCTTAAAATTTTCTTCTTTTATTCTTTGAGTTTCCAATTGTAATTCTTTTTCTTTTGACTCAAAGATTTGTGATAGCTCATTATCATTTTCAAGATTGTTTACTTGAGATTGAGATGTTACATTGTTTTGAACCAATGATTCGTTGAGAATCTTTAAGTTCAATAACTCAACATGAAGTTCATGAATATTGTTGTTGAGTTGTACTTTCACATTTTCAATCTCTTCCACTTGAAGTACTAAAGCCACATTTTCTACTTCAAGATTGAGAACATTATCCTTGAATGTATTGACTTCACCTTTCAAAAGATGATTTTGATCACTCAAGCATATTATTTCATTTTCGTTTTGGATTTTCAAATCCATCATTCGAGTAAACTCTTTACTTTGCATGTGATGCATTTCTTCGAGTTTCATTTTCTCGGACCACAATGAGTGAAGCCTTTTATCAACATCTTTATATTTATTGTTGATACCTACTACAAGCTCAATCAAATCATACTTACTCATATCAACTAAATTCAAGTTAGATTCATCTAAATGCAATTTATTTGAAATTTAGTTGAGATTATCGTTTACCTCTTAATTTGAAGTGGAGGCTTGCGTTGATGTAGCTTCGTCTCCAATAGCCATTAAGCATAGATTGACAACTTCTTCACTAGCTTCCGGAGCTTTTTCATCTTTACTCAAATCCCAACCATTTTCGGCCATGAGAATTCTACCTTTAGAAAGTTTTGGACATTCTCTTTTAAAGTGACCCGGTTGCTTACACTCGAAACAAACTTCTTGTGTTTCCTCCGGAGTTTGTTCTTTATGTTTTGGAGGAGTGTAAGGGGGATTATTATTGTTATTGGCATTGTTATAGGCATTATTATTTTGAGCGCCTTTGCCTTTGTTATAGCTCGTTGGTGGAAAATTACTCTTGTAGTTAGGAGTATAATTTTGAGAGTAATTTGGCCTTCCTTTAGAGTTAAAAACTCTTTGTTGGTTATTTGATTTTAGGAAGCCTTTTCCATATATTTGAGCTTTGCTTTGAAGCACACGACGAAGTTGTCTCGTTAGTAAAACAATTTTGCTTTCATCGATATCTTGTAGTTCTTCGTTTAAATCTTCGTCGTTTTCATTTTCATCGATTAGTAGCTTTTAAATCCATATTTTTCTTTTTGTCTTCCACTTTGGGAATGACCTTATCCGGAAGATTGTCCTCTTCGTATGCACGAAGGTTTCCGAATAGACTATCGATGTCATAATCATTTAGATTATGCATTTCTTTAATTGTAGTAACTTTAACCTTCCAACTAGGAGGTAAAGATTTAAGAACTCTTCGGTTCTTCTCATTACGGGTATAATTTTTCCCGAGTTGAGATAATTCATCGATTATACGAGTAAATCTTGTTTCCATATCGATGATATTTTCTCCTTCTTGGAGTTTAAAGTTCTCGTATTCTTAGCGCATAGTAGATATATAGGACTTTACTTTACATTCGGAAGACTCTTGGGAGCATTCCTCTGTATCCTCACTTGCTAGCTCATATTTGAAACAAGCCATAAGATGGTCCCCATAATGCACGCACTAAGGAAACCCCTGGGACGGGCAGTACTTGGTATCCGATTCTTGCACATATATCCGGTATGCGCTTCTTGAACATATAAAGAATATGAAGAAATTCATCTAGCGCCAGCTACAATCGCGATATTGGGCGGAGCTCTCAATACCACTAAAGCCGGCTTGGATAGAATGTGATTGTTCTACCAAAGAGAACCATAGTTTTCTGCAGCCAAACCCCGAGATCAAACCTAGCGCCTAAAAGAGATTTTGTTTATCTCCTTCGGAGTGGCCTTAGAGATATAGAGATTTTTAGCCCCCCTTTCTAGCGCTATTTCAATAGAAAAGAAAAGCGCTATTAGAGACAGACATCAGTATTGGTCGTGGTTGTGCGCTAAGTTACTTACGTGGAAAGTTCACCCACTTAGTCGTTAAGACTAAGAGAAAGTAAACCCCCATAATACAAGCACTAAGGAAGTTGACTTGCTGGCTGAGTTGTCTTGCTTTATAGGTCTTAGCATCGGAATTCGTTCACACTTTAAAGCTATGGCTTTGTTAGATGCATATAGCACGGATTATTGCATACCTCGTAAGAGTCACTAGAAAGAGCATATATCTCAACTAGCTTAGCAAGCTGTACTAGTTGTTATTGGTAGTCTCTTTTTTACTATAACATCCACTGACTAAGTAGTCTCATGAGTTCTTTCTCCCAACAGGACCTTTTAAATGCCAGGTAAGAATAGCCTCTCTCTTTGAACCTTCCTCTCTCTCTATCCGGTTTTCTTTTGTTGAGCAGTGATTGGGATCCACTCGAGTCCTAGTGTCATTGACGAGAGAAAGCCCTTCTTTACTTTATATACGACGTCGTTGGCCGACGAGGTTTGTCTGTCCAGATAGTCATTTCATTTGTGATTCCGATGGCCATTGATTTTAGTGGCACTCTCTTAAAGAGTCAAATATCTCTCCAAGCAAAAGAGAAAAGCCATTCACGGCACACATGCTATATGTTAGATTGAATTGAATACCGACACCATGAAAAAAGAGTTGCCCAGAGTTCATCACGTTCAAGCTATCAAGCTAGTCGAAGTTCCAGCTAGTCGAATCCTACTGCCCTTACGGGAGCAGATTCGATAACAGGATTCTTGCAAAGAGAAAGCGCTGGCCTCTAGTCTCGATTTGCTCTTTCTTCCTCTACCGACATAGAAAAGAAAACTAGGATCTGAAGTCAAGTCTCCTCCAGTGCTTGGTTCATCAACTAGTTCTATTCAAAGCAAGACATCCAAGGCTAGGAACCAGGGCACTCATATCTAACAATGCAATGACTTAGGGGGCTCAATCTTTGAAGCTAAAAGCAGCCTTTCTCTACATACGAAAGAACCAGATTTGCGTATGAAACAAGAGCAGCTTCGTCTGTAACAGCTTATTCAACCTCCCGTAAGAGCAATTGGCCTTTTCCTTGAGCCAGTTCCAGTCATGGGAAGACCTTTCCCTGACTCTTTTAATGAAATATATGTTTTACCTGCCTGGGATACCATGAATCGGTAGCGTAGATCTTTCTTTTCCCTGAGAGGGGTTTATTCTGCTAAGACTAGCTGCGTCTTTTTCGCCTAGTGAGTTGTTGCCTAGCCTTGGTCACTGAACTCGGTTACTGAAAGACCTTTCGAGTCGAACTATAGTGGATAAAATAGCTGCTTATTCTTCTTAAACGGATCCCATCTTCTTTCGCTCCTAAATGAAATAAAGAAAAAGGCTTTTCTTTTGTCGGCCCTGAGGCTAAGGAAAGCCGCTGACCAAACCCTAGTCCTAGACTCAGTCTTTCAACGAGCCATTTGAGTCACAACCCTCTTTCGTTCTTTATTCGAGAGTAATCTTGGCTTCTTCTTCTCGATGATGCCCCTGTGAGTGAAGCAGTACTCATCTTCCGTAGTGAATCCTTAAATCTAATAATCTATTAGACAAAAACTCTGCAGGAGATTAAAGTGTACTTTTTTTTTCTTGTTTTAGGCTTCCAGCAGCATTCCAGGAAAGAACTAGCTACCATCTTTTTCCCCATATCTTCTGGTTGAACAACTCCCAAGGCCGCGCCGACATGAGCACCAAACTTCTTTCAAAAGACTGCTAATGCCGCTAACCTTTCTTTTTCTTATTTTTCCTAGCAGATAGTAGAGCAACCTATATAAGGGAAAGACTCCCCTAGGGATCTATACTCCTATATAAAAAGGATCTACTGTCCTAAGTTAGTGTTTTTTTATATAAGCAAGGTGGGCTGGCTAGTGTTATATTTTATGCTGTACTAGGGTACTCTACTTAAGTTATCTACCGTTAGTTACATTAAAGCCTAAACTATGGATATCGGCTAAAAAGAGCTGCATATCGAGGTCGGAATGGGAACGAAATTAGCTAGCCGCTCCCTCTAGTCAAACTGCTCCGTTCCTCTGATAGGGTTGTTTTTTCTTTCGGAGACAAGCCATTCAACAAGATGGTTAGGAAGTTTACATGCCCATCTTTTCTCTCTCTAGCTGCTTTCCAGATTAAGGATTAGCTGCTTTGGATTGCCCACTAAGAGCCCATTATTTATATTTACATTTACCCGACGAGATTGGACAGTTGCTCTATCTGCTCTCGAATCGGATTCTGTTTCAATAGGCGAAATGGCCCTTCCCCTCTTCGAATCTGAGATGATAGTTACCTTTCTAACTGCGCATTCTTCCTTCAAACCTTCCACCAGGAGCTTGCATTCGCTGCATCAATGAATGTGCTTGCGTACTCCTGCGGGAAGTGGGACTAATCTAATTTCGCGTTCTTGTCCCCTTTCAGGTATTTCCTTAGCCTTCCGGGAATTCTACTTTATCTTATCTGACTAGTCTGGCTTTGAATCAAATACATTAACATTCTATGGCTAATATTTAGCGTTATATCGCAAGAATAGGACTCCATAGGTGTTACGCTTACATTCAAGACTAAACCTAGGGTACAAGATCGAAAAGAATGCATTGGGACGAAGCATCCTCTATCTACAGTCAACGGTGGCATTCTATTCACGAGTAGCTCTATTTGTGACCTTTTCTCGTATATAAGAATGGATAAATAGGTATACGAAGCCAGGTTCCCTACAAGTCAATGCTCAAGAGGTGTGTTTGGGGCCCCGAAAGACTAACTAGCTACTACTACTGCGATCTACGGTTCTTTCACATCTGTTTGGTATTGCTTTTATATGAGTTTACCAGGGAAAAGAGATATGTTCTTTTTTGCAGATGAAAGCTCTACTATAATAAATAAGACCTGTGGAGTACCTTTTGTGCGATAGAGGCTAAATAAGCAGGTTTAAGAACGAACAATCTCAACGTTGTTAACAACTGCCGGGTTACAAAGTGCATTTTTTCTAACAAGAAGTCCCGATTGCCCTATCTCTTAAGCCCTATTCATAAGTTCATAAGCGGGGAGGGTCGCATTCGGCTATAAACACCAAACTACCTACATATCCTCTTATGAAGAAGAATCAGACCCTGTGTAGTTCTATCTAACATGCTAATAATGTAAACAATATTGAGAGGCAATCTTCTTTTTGAAAGATTTCCACTTCATTTCATGAGCATGATATCTATCATCATTTGTATCGCCGTGCTCGATATGACCACACACCGCATTTATATAGGTATTGTATGAATGAATTATTTCTTTTTGCTTCTTAGTCCAAGTATTCTCTTTCTTTTTCGTATTCTCTAGTATCCATCCGAGAATCTTTTATATCAATGGTACCTTCGTAGGTAACCACTAATTTGTTACACATTTCTTGTGCCGACTTGCAATTGTTTACTCGTTTATATTCTTTTTCGGCAAATGCACTTGTAAGAACCATTTCTGCTCAGTATTCATCATATTTTCTTCGGCGAGAGTGTATTCACTAACTTTCTTTTCAACAATGACACCGTCAACAGTTTCGGTAGGAATAACAACTCCGTCTTCTATGGCCATCCAAACTTTGACTCCTTGAGATCTAGCATAGATGCGAAACCTCGTTTTCCATGTTGCAAAGTTGGTGCCATCAAATAGAGGAGGGCGAGAGCTAGATAGGCCTTCACCACAACCGATGGTATTTAGATACGCCATGTAGGATCACTTTTTGTTGTGCCAGTAGATCTACAAATCACTCAACAAACACGTTAAAAAGCACCGCTATGATACCAATTGTTAGGTCCCGTAAGAGGGCTATATTAAGCTAGAAGGGGGGGTTGAATAGCTTAATTACCAATTAAAAATTATTATGGCGTTTTAAAAATATTTTTCCCTTTTTAAAATATTTTACCAAGTCGTTAGCGGTTTATAAGTGTGGAAATTAAACGACAAGTAAAGAAAATACCACGCATGAAATTTTATCCTGGTTCGCGATGGCGCAACCCCTTATGGATTCGCTCACCCCTACTCCAGTCCCCGAGCTCCTCTCCGGACTCGAGATTTCTTCCACTATAAAGAGACTCCTTTATAGTAGGCGGAGAAGCCTTACACAACCTTACAAATATTTATCTTGATACGTAACTACCCGCTACTACCTCAAAATAAATGTAATACCCACAAGACTTGTCTTGGACCGTAACTCCCCGTTACTCCCTCAAAGTCGTTGTGAAACCTACACAACTTATCTTAGACAGCAACTCCCCGCTACTTCTTCAAAGTTGATGTAGAACCTCGGTGTAGACTATTGATTCTTGGCTTTTGTCGGTATTGGGTCTTAGATGATAGGTCTTGGGTCTTTCCTCTTCCTCACGGTGCAAATGCCACTAACTCCCCGCAACTCCCCGCTAGTGCCTAAGACTTGGGTCTTAGAACGAGAATCACCGCACTTCAACTTCACCTCACTACAAAAGTTAGACAACAATATCTACGAAACAAATATGATGAATAAAATATAAGTTGGACTAGTATGTTACGGTACTAAGTCCAAAAGATGTAACTTTAATATTCGTATAGGAATATTAAGTTATATTGTAAGTATACTTTCTTTGATATAAAATTTAAGATCAAAGTATACTTTTAATTACTCCCGATAGATATCAACAATGATGGAGTAATATTGGAAGAGCTTGTTTAAAAGCTATAGTGCTTTAAGGCTTCAAATTGTATACCTTTATTCGACTAATACAATGTCGAGGTATAATTATAACTTCTAGCACGAATCAACTTTTTAGCCACACGAAATAATAAAAGTAACTCGCTTATCTATAGGATAAAACGAGGACCGCTATTATGCGTTAAATTAGTGCGATAAAAATAAGTGGCTAACTTGTGCTCTTTTAGAAGTAGTATTCTTCATTTTGATAGATCGTTTAAGTCCAAGAATACTTTAATAACAATACTCCGTTAAGACGAGATAAAATAAATATAACTCGGAGTTTGTTGATGTATAAAGTCCGTTAAGCTAATAGGCTTAAGGCTTTTAAGATGTATACTTCCGTTTGACTAAATACAATGTCAAAGTATAATCTTCTTTTAACTTCTTGCACTAAATAAGTTTATGGCCACGACAAGTAAATTAAGTGCAAATAAGTGGCTAAACTTGTGCTCTTGTAAGAAGTTTAATTAAGTTGTATGAAATATTTCATTATTTGAATATCCCACGGAACACTAAAGATGTTAGTTGGGAATTCGAACGAAAATAAATATTGTTACAACTTTGAATAATCTCACAATTTTTTAGATTAAGTACTTTGATATGATCTTTTTTGTAATATAACGTTTCTTTTAAAGATCAAGTACTTGGTTCAACTATTTGCTAAAATATAATGCAATAGAGATATATAAGTTGAACTTGTGTTTATATTATGGTTCTCTTTTATAAAAAGACTTTTGGAATCTTTATATAGATCCAAGAATAGAGATTAAGATGAAGTAGAGAAGTTAAACACAAATCTCAAATATAAACACAAAGACGAAGCTAAAAATTACCACTTTTAAAAGTCGCCGGAAAAAGTTCGCCGGAAAAATTCGCCGGAGGTTCGGCTGGATTTTGGACGGTGGTCGAACTTGGGCAGCCCTTCGGGAGGCCGGAAAGTGGTTGTAGATGAGCTTGCTTGGGTGGACTAAGCTTGGTTGGGTGGAACTAAGCTTGGTGTATTAAAAACCTTGTATATATGGATATATATTTGGGAGAGAGAAAGTTTTTGAGATGAAGTAGATGAAGAGAGATATTATAAATGTGAGAGTGTGTTCTACTTCTAAATTCCCAGCATGTATTTGGCTCTTAGCTTGTGTTTGAAATGGGTGGATGAGGGTTTAATTTATAGAGAGAGTTGGGTGGAAGGAATGGTTAGGATTGAATGAAAATGAGTGGTTGAGATTGATTTCACTTGGATTGATGACATGGCAAGTGGTTTGTGTTAGTTGGGGGGGTGGTTTTGTGTTTCTTTGAAGTGGATTTGGTATTACAAATCTGCCGTGTTTTTATATTGTATCGTACTCGTATCAATTAACGATTAAATACGTAACATGTATCGTTAATTAAATACCCGAAAAATACGAAACTACCCAATAAATAATTCTAAAATTATGGAGCACTTGGTAATATTATAAAATAATATTCTGGAAGGTTTGGTCAATTTTGGTCAATGTTGACTTGGTCAAACGTGGTAAACTGTTGACTTATTACCTCGGTTTACGTGCCCGGACCAAAATTCCCGAAAAATTACGAAACTTTAACCATGCATATAAAATAGTATCTAAATGATCAATCTCATGTTTCAAGTCATTCTAGAAAGTGTAAGTATTTTATTTAGATTTAAAACGATTAAATCAGCTTTCGGTTCCGAATAAAATACGATTGGTCTTTCCGTGAAATAGATAAATCTTTTGACCAACGTTTTGACTAGAATAACTACTTAGAATATATTTCCTAATATATAAAATATATTGAGAGAGTTGGAAATATTTTTGAGCAAATAAAATAATTTTCTCCGAAATGTGATATAAATACGAAACGGGAGAAAAATTACTTTAAATATTTTTGGCACGAGATAGGAATAAGTATTAATATTCTTCCACTGAATATTAATATACTTGAGTATAAGAAGTCTTTTCTAGGATGTGAAAACATTTTTAAGTGCGAAGACAGAATTCTTTTTCGAATAAAAAGGATCGTTTTTAAATTTAGCACGAGTTCTCTAAAGAACATTAAATCCCGAATATTCTTTGTTCGAGTTTGTTGCCTTATTAATATTGCAGTGAAGATCTAAAAAATATCAAACCTCGATTTTTCTTTTTCGATCTTATTGCCTTGGTGTAGAGATATATTCCGTAAAATATAATTTGATTTTTCGCGAGATGGAATATCTCTTATATTTAAAATATAGATAGGACGAAGATTTTTGCTAGATTTGACCATTTGACTTTTGACCGAATCAATTAAATATATGTCCTAGTGGAGAGGATTCTACGTGTATTTAAATTTTATGTTAAATCGTACAAATACCAAAATAAATATTAGATATCCTTTCACATGTGTTAAGCGAAGATTTATATATTTTCATAATTTATTACGTTTACAATCACTAATAATAAAGATTGCTTGAGAAGTTAATGATCGTATGTACTACAATTGTCCTAGAAGAAATTGTAGTGGTATTCGATAGAGAATAAAAAAGAATGCAGTGTAAACAATTTTAGGTCATCATTTTACCTAAAGATAAACTTAACAATATATGTAATTAATATTCATTATTGAAATAATAATTATAATGCTGAAAAGTTTTCTAATTTATTAAATAAATAAAAATTTAATATATACTTATTAGGTATAATTATGGGTTAATTAAAATGTCATTAAGAGTTATTTAATGCAAGAAAATAATTTTAATAAAAAATTCAAAAATACGGAAATTCCAGAAAAATATATTGAACGTTTCTGGTAGATTTCCGATCTCCTAGCATTATAATATACTAGGTAACAAAGCCGCGTTATGCGCGGCATGAAAATATTTTTAAAAATTGTACACATAACATTATTGTTTGTTAAATTTTATTACTTAAAAATTGATGCAATAAATTAAAATTTGTGTGAAATGTAATTAAATTTGAATTTTAAAATTAAAGAGAAAAAAATTAGGTGGAAAAAAACACATTTCGATTAAACTCTTGAATATTAATAATAATAATTTCGAAGATATTGACGACACCTATTTTGTCGCATAAAAAATGTTTTGGAAATCCAATATTGACAGACATTTACAAAGTTTGACATTGAATAACTAAAAATAACATTTGTGAATATTTTCTTTTTTCGATGACATTATGAAAGACGCTATTGCTTAATTTGTTAGTAAATTTGATTGTATTATAAAAAGAAGTAGAATGTAAATGTGATGAGAGGTGTGATTGACTTCACTTGTCAATTTATTTGGTTTTATGACGAAAAAGCAGAATTCAAAAGCATATTGTAAGTCTTGCTTCATATTATTTAGAGTGATCCGACACCCGTATCTCTACATTTAATTAATTTATCTGAGCATTTTATAAGAACTTTTTTGTTTATAATATTAAAATTAATTTTATGGACACACGTTCAAAGTGATACCCACGTATTCTAATACTATTTTATTAAATTTTATAATAAATATGTACATGTAATTGTTTTAAAGCCGATGCTCATTTTATAACATCCTTGCTCAATGCTCAGAAAGTGAGAATTTGTTTAAAATAGCAAAATCAACTCCTTAAAGATCTCTTACCTTTTCTTATACCAACCTACAATATAATGTCAACATAATTCCTATAATAAAAATTTGTAAATGTTAAATAAAACTAATTAACATTCTTAAATGTCGTCTCACGTCTCATAACATACATGCATGATTAATTGATTAATAATAGTATAAGAATGTGTTTAGTTAGAATAACAATTTTTTCCAACACAAAACAATCAAACAACGAATGGGTAATTTTTTTATTTATTTAATCGACGAAAAGAGCGACTTGATTCAATTTAATCGAGTTGGCCACACCCGTATATAATTTGTTCATGTATAAAAGTAAATTTTACGATATTACTTTTATTTAAATTATGGATGTTAATCGAAAAATATTTATACTTATGTATCTTATCGTGGTTCTCACGATCATTGATTACTAATTTATCAAAAAGTTATAATCGTCTATTAATTGTTGCCAAAAAAAAATTGCAATGATTTTAAATAAGGATTAGAAATGACACGATAAAAATAATTTTATTTTATTGTTTTACCTTAAAATAATGGTACTTTAATATGAATCATTAATATTTTAAAACAAAATAATAATAATAATAATAATAATAATAATAATAATAATAATAATAATAATAATAATAATAATAATAATAATGTTCTAATAAAATTGTTAAACTTTTATATTGAATATGAAATAAAGTGTATTTAATATTTATTTAATACGTAAAATTAATGATTAATTAAATGCAAGAAAATTGTTTTAATAAAAAAATCAAAATTGTGAAAATTTAAGAAAAGTATTTTAAAACTTTTGAGTGCAAGCCTCTCCGATCTCCTGCATTATTTAAAAAATTTTAATGTTTTTATATTAATATTGATAAAATTCAAATGTAACATTTGAGTAATAAAGGAAAGAATATAAAAATTACAAATTGGAAAAAAAATTCTCAGATTATATTAAAAACCTTCAACAATTTTAAAAATAAAATCATATAAGACTATGAAATTGACGATTGCAATTTGAATGTAATACTTAATATTATAAATGTTATATATTAATTGCAATTAAATAACGTTCTTAAGAATCGACTTCCTTCTCAGACTATACACGATTAGCGTTAAATAAGAATTTGTGCAATTAAAATATACATTTATTCTATAAAAATATAATGGAATGTTGGGTATATAATTTATATTGTAGAAAATTTAATATATATTATAAATGATAAAATTACGCTCTTAATAGCCGCCCCTTGTCTACTAATAACAATTAATAATAATATAAAAAGTTATATAATGAAAATGTTAATTTGTCCCATGACAATAAATGAAATATTGGGTGTATACTATAATATTCGATAAATTAATAACTTCGCTTAAGTAATAAATTTCGTCGGTCCCAACTTGGGCAAATGTTGTAAAGTAATATTCTCGCTAAAAGCATAAGATAAAAAAAAATTAGAAAGTCATTAAGGACCCAAATAATATGTAAAGTAATAATTTCAAAATTATATATTTTTTATTAAAATTATTTTTCCAAGAAAATTCCTAGACTTGGGTATTTATGAAAAAAAAACCCTTAAATTTAAGCTGATTTAAAATTAAAATAAAAAATTTGTTTCATTTATACAAAAAAAAATAGAATCAAAAGTTCAGGAACGAAATGGTGTACCAAACGAAGCTTTAGGGAAAAAAGAAAGACATAAATAAACTAAAGTGATACTCCTAGAATAGAACAAAGATATGTGCGTTAAACTAAAAGGATAAAAACAAAACACGTAATCACTCTTTAAGAGTTTAATGAAAAATTATTTCAAAAAAAAAAAGAGTGTAATGAAAAATATAGAAATAATAAGTTTGAGATGTGGATCGATCCTGAATCTTACACATAACCAGGTTGGCGCCACTTTAGTAGGAGGTTGACATGTAATATATTTTTAAGAATATTTTAAAAATATTTTAGGCCGCCACCTCACCTCTCCAATCTCTTGCTATTAGTATATATATAGATAGCTTATAACCCGTGTAATGTACGCCTCTTTTTCTAATATTTATTATATCATGTTTTTATTATTGATTTGTTACTCCCTCTGTCCCTCTCATTTCTTTACAGTTATTATTTTGGGGTGTTCCTCTCATTTCTTTACATTCCAAAAATAGTAAGTTTCTCCCACTATTACACCCACTATCTCATATATTTAACAATAAAAAACAATATTACACCCACTACTTTCCTCCACTATCTCAAATCTGTAATTAAATATTAATAGGTCACACCACTTTATCCACTTTTCATCTAATTTTACTCATTTTTTATACATTTTTTTGGTTTCCGTGTCCATCCCTCATGTAAATAACCATGAGGAACGGAGGGAGTATTAGTTTACATATCAAATTGTTATTATAAAATTTATATATATATATACATATATATATATATATATATATATATATATACATATACATATATATATATATATATATACATATATATATAAAGATTCATAAAGTTAATTTTAGGAGAATTTCCTAAGATTAACATTAAAAATTATGTGAATTTAATTTTAGTTATCTTTTATTTGTAAGGACCCCGCAGGAACTTTAATGATAATGAGGATGTGTCTTGCTTTCCTAAAGTTAACTTTAGGCTCCCTTCGCCTATATATATATATATATATATATATATATATATATATATATATATATATATATATAAGATTTTACACGTTCAATTTAGTATGTGTTTTATCTTGAATTATTAAAACTTGATTTGGATGATTTTACGTGAAATTAACAAAATAATCTTTAATTTAGTGATGATTTAACAATTTTCTTCAATTAAAACTACCAAGAAACAAAAGTGAGATGAAATTGACAATTTTTTATATTGAAAATTCTCTTTATTTAGGAAAATTACTTATATTTTGTTTTGATTACCAAAATAACCTTCTAATTATTTGAAGATAGTTGTACTAACAACCAAATACAGTTTTAATAATAAGTGTAGGAGGGATTTTGTCCAAAACTTTGGTAGTTGGTAGTCTGGTCCTCATTACGATAAAATAAATAATTGTTAGATCTTAAAATAAATAGATAAAAAACGTTTGATCTAGCATAATTTTTTTTTAACATGTAAACTAAAAAGTATATTTATATTAAAATACGAAAAAGTGTCTGTCAATGATTTAAATTACATATAATTAGGTTTTCTATATTAAATAGGATTATTAATGTAGGTATTCGACACTAAATATGATTAATGTAAAAATTCGTAATTATATAATTTCTTGAGATTCTGATTGTTTTCATTTGGATAATAATTGTTAAATCATTACCAAATTAAAGATAATTTTATGAGTTTCGCGTGGACTGTAAAATCATCCAAATCTGATTTCTATATCTCGAGACAAAGCCTAAATAGTAAATATAAACCTTTTTTAATATTAATAAATAAATAAATAAAATTCAATTCTAATACAATCTTTTATATCCTTTCCAGATTATAACTTCTTTTTAAAATTCAATTCTAATACAACCTTTTTAATTATATCCTTTTTACATTATAATTTTTTTAATATGATACAATCTTGATCGTCTATTTTAAAAAATATTATATTCGGCGGTTGAGATTATTTTGGCGGTATAGTGACCAAACCAAAGTGACCTTACCAAAATTGTGGATAAGATCCCTTTTACGCTCATTATATATACTAGCATATAGCTCGTGCAAAGCACGGTTACTTTTAATTTTTTATAATTTATTTATAGTGTAATATGATATTATAAATATTAATTTTAATATGTTATTGAATGAATGTGAACCTTAAATCTTTGTATATAATAATTTCACAAAAAAATATAAATTAATATGTTGTTGGCGGAAATCAAACCATAAACCTCTGTATATAACAACTTTTAGTACTGTTATATCTAACGGTCATGATCTACTTGAACTGAAAATCCAATGATTATGAATAGTTTGGTTAACCAAACTACAAATTACAAAAGATTTTCAATGAAAAAGGCAATAAACTAATTATCGTTAATGATTAGAAGATTTTGTTTTAAATTAAAAGGTGACGTGTCTTTTAAATGAAAAAGGCAATAAGCTATTTATCCTTTTGTTTCAAATTAAAAGGTAATATGTTTTATTAGAAAAGAAATATTAATGATGAGAACATACATTATTTTAGGTATTTATAAAGGGTAATATCTTTAATTTAAAATAAATGCCTTTAAATGAAAAAGGCAATATTATCAATAAATACATTATTTTATTAGTTATTTATTTTAATAATTAGGATAACCTGAACCGAAAACCAAAACTTTGATGTTTCAGAACTTTAATTTTTATTTTTAACCCGTGCACAGATTTCTTTTGATATGTAATAAATTTTATTTTATATTACAATTATATTTTTACATAATCATTATTTTCAATAATTTATTTAAATTTAAGTAATTAATACTCCCTCTATCCCACCCATTTCTTTACATAAAAAAGTGCGTGTTTGACACGCATTTTAAGGATAGTTGCATAACTTATTTTTGATATTTTTTTTTTGTATAAAAATAGAACTGTTCTATTTTTATACAAAAAAAAAGAAAATATCAAAAATAAGTTATAGAACTATCTTTAAAATGAATCTTAAAATCCGTGCCGAAAACTAGTCCGCAAACGTAAAGAATTCGAAGGGACGAAGGGAGTAAAAATTTAATTAATGATATGCATGGTTTAAAACATATATTATAAAATTTTAAAATAAATATGTTATTGACGGAATTTGAACCTTGAAATTTTAGTAAATTATTTTAATCATATAATATATCTAATCATTAGATCAAACAATTATACTCATGTTTACGGATTATACTAATGTTTCCTTATTATAAACAACGTATATGGAATTTTAATATATTTTATTAAAAATTAGAAAATATGGTGTGATATTTTCGGATATATATTAATGATTCTAAGATTAGTTTTAAAACAAGAAGGTAAGGTGTTTTAATTAAAAAAGAAATATTAATGATTGGAAGATATGATATGATTTGATATTTACAAAAGGTAATATTTTCAAGTAAAACTAAATGTAAAAAGGGCAATTGGATAATTACCATTAATTATATGATGTTATTATTTATTTTAATAAATAGGATAACCAAACCGAAAACCAAAACTATTCTAATAAATAGGACAACCAAACCGAAAACCAAAACCCTCAAAACTTTTAATGTTTCGGCTTTAATATAATAGTAAGAAGGATATAATATAATATAGATACAGATATTTATTAAAAAATGAATTGTGTTATGAAATAAAGATTCAATACTTTACTTATTTAAAAACAGCAGATACTTTATTATATTTTAGCTACTCTGTCTCTACTTTTAATAACATTTTCTGGTGCATTTTTTATATTTAAATTTAGATATATACATATAGTTAGGTGCAGGATACAAACTTTTCTTAAATACAAATTTACAAAAAAAATTTGTTCAACATTTTTTTAACTTTGGTGCAACATCATTTATCAAATAATAATTAAAATTTTATTAAATATACATAATTTAATTATTCATAATCCTTTTGGGTAGGTCTCTCAACGGATAAGATATCCGACCCGATCCGATCCGATCTGTAGCAAAATTAGCGGGTACGGATCCTTCTAAAAAAAATCCGATCCATTAATGATCCAATCCGATAAGGGTTGATCCGATAAAGAACGGATATGAATTTTGTATGATCCGATCCTATAACAATCCGATCAGAATATATCGTATTTATAATATTTTTTTATATATTTATGTAATATATAATTTATATTATATATATATATATATATATAACATATATGATATATACTTTTTTTTATAAACAGTATTATTTTGAATATTAATTTGGATTTGTGAATATACATGTCATAATTTTTATTTTTATTTTGTCAAAAAAATTTAAAATACTATTATTTTAATTTAAAAAATTTATATTTTTAAAATTTATTAAACGAATCAGAGGTCCGATCCGATAACCCGAAATTCGAACGGATCGGATATGGATCGACCTAAAAAATATCAAACCCCTGATCGGATCAGATCCGAATCCGAAAATTTTTAGCGGATTCAGATATGGATTTAGAATAATCTGATCCGAATATGATCCGTTGACATGCCTACTTTTGGGTTCACCAAAACCAAAATAGGATATAGAAATATGAAATTTTATTTGTTTAATATGAGGTGTGTTGAACCGTAGTTCAAAATTTGTTGAACAGATATTACAAAATTCTCAACTATCCCTTCGATGTTCACCAATACCCAATTAGGATATAAAAATATGAAATATTATTAATTTAATACACGTTTCTTAATTATATAGATGTAAAATTATTTTATATATTTAAATTCAACAGAAGTATAACTATTATTCAACAGATGACGTTGAACTCAAGTTATAAATTTGATGAACATCCGTTGTAAAAGAATTTCAATTTTTTTAAAAAAATGTTGCAAACATGTTTTTAATAAATTATAAAATATTACAAATATGTTTCCGATTTCAATTATGTGTATTCAATAAAATCTTAATTGTTATTTTACAAAGGATGTTGAACCGAAGTTATATATATGTTGAACAAAAAAAATTTATAAATTTGTGTTTAAGAAATTTTTTACCGGAACTCAGCCCTATACAAATATTCATAATTATCTAAAAGCTCCGGAAAAATTAATGTATAGTTTACCTCAATTTGTAAATGTAAAAAATTATTACAAGGAAGGAGATGCCAAACTTTCTTTCAGGTCGGTATTTAACTGTGTTAGCTGCCTAAATGTGACTATGTTACCAATGTACTTTTTCATCCTACCCACTCCAAGCCTATAGATTCAGTAGGCTCTATTTCGGATTGATTTGATTTTCATCTACCATTGTACCACAGGTAAAGGAGTGGCAGCACATGTTTGCTACAGTACAATGCTTTTGCTATTATTTGTAAAATAAATTACTTTAACTTTGATAGCAGGAATTAACATTCTGTCCAACTGATTCCAAAATTATGACATGACCAGAAGCCTGGAGAAGGCGACTTATGAGTTATGATCCGTTCCAAATTTGAAATAGAAGGGGAGGAAAAGATAGAGGGCATTGCAGATGCTAGCACCTACTGGCTATGGGGGAAGAAGCAATGACGGTACCACTACGAAAGAGACAACAGGCATGTCACTCCCATACTGAAACCTCGTCATTGACGCGGGAACAATTTCGCTCAGGTCTAAGGGACATGTCCATTTAACCAAACAACACTCATAAGGAGGAACGGTATCCTGATTCCTGAATGACCCTAGTCGTAATTTACACCAAAAGTGCACAACCTTCCTCAAGATTTACAAGGACTGGAGCGCCTTCACATTACAAAAGACAATTTTGTAGAGCCAAAGAACCAAAGTGAAGAAGGAAGGTGCTCAACGACTTTCTATAGATGATGCTTATTGTCTTGGACTCTTGGTTCCGACTTTAAATGGATAATATTCATATCTACTGACAACACAATATTCTGGGAAACTAGGTCCAATCTACCCCACTTGAATGAAACATAGATCATACCTATGTTATGCAAAAAGATATTAAAAATCAAGATAAACAGGAATCTGTCTTGTGTGTAGCATACTAGCAAATTTATAAGGATGTTCAGAATTCTACAATTACCAAGTTTTAAAGTCATATGAACACCATAGTACTTGGATTATTTACATGCAAGAACAAAGAAATGATTTTCATAGAGTATCTCGGTATCGTAC
Organism: Kitagawia praeruptora; assembly: GCA_037693485.1. NCBI lineage: Eukaryota > Viridiplantae > Streptophyta > Magnoliopsida > Apiales > Apiaceae > Kitagawia > Kitagawia praeruptora. Next base: position 122,052,785 of record CM075352.1, read on the forward strand.
ATAACATTCGCAGAAAATAACTTGGCCATATTCTCTCAAATTATCCTGCATAGCATACAGCAAGAAGAAATGCATCGTCAAGAACAAATGCACCATAGGTTTTCACAAAACAATAATTAAACAACTGCATAGTCTTGCATTTTAATAAACATAATAGATGCTTAACCCATACATTCGGGTATAACATGATCCACAACAAACATGAAACTAACTAGTTTCAGTTTGACAAAGGTCTACCAGTATATTAGATGAAATAATCTACTGGTTCGCCTTTATTTTATTATTGCAACAGAAAGTTCGGAGAAAAACATGGAAATCAACATCATTCAAAAGACGGTGCCAGGTTCCCACCATTGATGGACAAAGACACCGCCTTTCCTGAGACCTTTGAAGAGGCTCCTACAGTCTCCACATATAGCATCCTTACAATATTCCGCATCTGAACAGTGGATGAAGAGTTCATCTATGCGGCATATTGCTCCAGTTTCATACAGTTCGAACAGAATTTTCAGCTCAGCAGCTCTTGCGTTCATCATAAGTACCACGAAGTCGTCAGTGGTAATACTTTGTTGAAACCAGTGGGCAAATTCGAATCCGTTTTCCTCTGTTGGGGCGCTCAAATGTTCATCTGAAGCCAAAATTGGCGCAGTATAATTCCCAAGAAGGCCTGGATGATAGACAAAGGTAACACCAGGTTTTCTCACATATGAAGAAAGTGTAGAAGTGTTGTGATCAATGAGATAGGCATCAAAAGCTCGAGGCAAGACGCGGTGATAGGGCTCAAGGATCTCAGTTATGCTAGAGCTTACCAACTCTGATGCACCAATATTGATATAAACCAACCTATTTCTTGATGAAATATTCATAAATTTAGGGAGGAAGGATAGTTCAGATTTATGTTGTCCCAATAGATTTCCAGCAAGAGGCTCAATGTGCTTCAGAAACGGCTTGTTGTTCGTAATTGATGGGCAATGATCTGGAAGGCGGTAATGCTCCAATTGATTCACATTGTCGAATCTCTTCTTAAATATAACAAGTGTAAAGGAGCCGACACGGCATACATGGACAACATCGGAACTCTTCAAAAACGATGAAACTGGGGTGGCAGACCTCACCAAGCTGCCCGAGTAGAATGCATGGGCACCCACAAGCATTGCGCCAATTCCGCCTGGACGCAAGATGCGCTCAATCTCGAGCACAAGAAGAGCCGGAACAGAGACCCTATCAAGAGATCTAGAGAAGACAAAATCAAAGTAAGAATCCTTCAGATCAAGCTCGTATACGAATCGTTTCTTCCAAAGGGAGAAGAACGGGTGTCTATGGACACCAATTGCATTGAGGACCCCGATATCTCGTAACAAAACCACAGCTGAAGCTGCTCCCTCCCCAACACACACAACTCTGGCACGAGAAGCCAACATACGCTTCTCCATCAGCTCTTTAAACACACTCCTCGTTAAATTATCATTTTCTTCACATGGCACAGAAGTTGCAAAGAGCCGGAATGCAAACGAAGACACAGGTTTCATAACCCCGGTCAGATTCACATAAGGGTTTGACCCAACAATGTCCAGAGGACATTGATCATTTTTGGACAAGAAAGGTTCAGTCCTTCCAAGATCATTGGCCATTTGAACAAAAGATATGATCATCATACCCAATGTAAACAATAAAGCTCGAAGAAACAATCGTTTCGCCAATGACCCACGAAAGATTTGCCATTGTAAGGCCATAAAATCCATTTCAATTCCAATTTTAATCCCAAAGTTTCAATCTAACAGTGTTTCAAATGTACCCAAGATATGATTTTTAATACAATAATAATAATCAGGATGAAATCTGAAGAAAAGACAAGCAACTAAAATAACGATAATCTAACGAGTACAAAACCTGGAGGAGGTGTGATTCCCACCCACAAGTAATCCCATTGAGCTTTGACAATTTAACCACACTTTTCTTGGAACTCTTCTACTCATTTTTTCAAATTGATTCAAGTCCATTTTGGACCAAACTGTATACATAATGTAACTAAATTCTACATAATGACTAGAAAATATGAAAAAGATTTACATGGGTTTGAAATGAAAATGAATTTAAAGATTAGGGTTTGTATGAACAGAGTTTAGATTTGAGATTAGTAAAGGTGAGAGTGATGAGTTGGGAGCGAGTTGTATATCAAGGGGCGTTGGGATGTGTGTGAAGAAGCTTCGCTGTTAACTTCATTCCTGTCAGATGTGAATGCGTGTCCAGTTGTTAAGTGAAGTGAATGTGGGTTGTTGACTCGGACATTATTTGATACTAGTTGACTCACTTGGACTCGCTATCATTGTCCGAGTTGGGCTCTGGGTCTTTGGGACCGTCGGTGACTCGGTATATGTAATAATTCAAAACCGTAATATATTAAATATTATTAAATATTAAAATTTATTCAATTTTTGTTCTGATTTATCAATAAATCGCTATTAGTTAATTAAATCAGTTTGTTCCGATTTCCGAAATCTACAACCACGCTAAATAATATTCTTCACGTAATCATTTTTGTTAAATTATAAATTTAATTTAATCAAAATATGATGATGTTAGTTTTAAATAATCAATTTATTTTTATTTCTAGTTAAATATGTAAAATATTTAAAAATGAAAATATGATTCAAACTTCTCGAGTAAATAAATTTATCATGAAATATTTAAAGTATCGTGAAAAAATTAATTGTATGTTTATTTAGACTTAAACTAGGCACTTTTTTACTTTAATTTAAAAATATTGCGCAATTTGTTAAAAACGGCATTAAGAAATTAATTAAAGGTTAAAAGTGATCATAAATTAAGTTTTTATAATTTTTGAAACCTAAGTTATTTATTAGTGTCTACATAAATTGCATGTAAAAATTTATTTTTATAATAACAATAGAATTATTCATGATATGGGCCGAAAGTAAGCCCTAGAAGCGTATTTAATGATGCGTTGAATAAACCTAAGTTGGTTCAAGGTCAAAGCCCAATAATGAGGCCTAAAACCTTATTTATGATAATAAATTCGTAATAAATAAGTCAGCCAATTTCAGACTCCAAGATTGAGTCTTAAAAGAAAACTAAATTATATCAGGAGTAGCCTCCAAGGCATACACCTCTAATACTTATCTTCTTATCGGTTGGAAGGCTCTAGAATTGGGCCCAAGCTGTAATTTGTCCACCAAGTATCCAAATTCTACCATAATTATAGGGTTTTCCCCACCTATATAAGGACCTGCTCTTCTACAAACAGAACTACGTTTTTTGGCTTGATTCTCTAAATACAGAGATACGTAGGCATTCTGTGAGGACCGTTTAGTCTCGAACGCAGAAGCAGCCATTAAAGCACGAAGCTCCCGAACCCTAGTATTAATTACATACAAACCCTAGCCGCAATTTAATAATCTAGTTTTATTCCACAACATTTGGCGCCGTCTGTGGGACGAAAACATCAACCATGGTTAACACACGAAGAACACCAGCAACTACCGACCCTATTCCACTCAGCTCCGCCCCGCCAGCAACAGGCCTGGTGCCCCCAACGACCGGGGCTATCGTTCCGCATCAAGTTTCTCAACCCCTAGAAACGACTTCCCATGTTGAGAGTACGTTACCTCCGATCGTCCACACAAATCCAGGGACTAATCCCTTACAGATGGTGGTTTCTCCCTTGATTATAGATCCCAACGACCCTCCACAAGGAGTCCAGATCCACACTACGGACCTCCCCATGAATACCAATCCGATGTATGGACTGCCTAACTACCCTCCTACTCAAGGAGCTGGATCAAGTGGTCATGCCCTGTATATCCGAGATCGAGATTATCGCGATTTTTTCGGTCCTTATACGGATGAGTCATCTTCTGACGATGATTACGATCGTGATGAAGCTCCAAGGAGGCGACGTGCAAGTAAAGAACCTCGAGGAAGAACTCAAACTACTCACGATGGACTCCCTTCAACAACTACTGAGAGGATTAAGGGTTATGAAGCCGAGATCTTAAGATTAAAGGAAGACATGGCAAGAGAACAAGCCAGGTCAAATCAGACTTTACCCCCTCCAACATCAGGACCGATTCCCTTTATAGACTTGGAGAGGCCTTCAAGAAGGCAAAGAAGGGCTGCCGCCCCAACTGGAAGAACAAAGAGGGTAGAAACCCCCAAGAGCAACCCCAAGGATCTGATGCCACTTGGGGATCCTGATGATCCCACACCCCCATTTACTGAGGAGGTGATGAATGCTCGTATCTCAAAGAAGTTTAAGATGCCGACAATTAAAGCTTATGATGGAACGGGTGATCCCGCAAACCACGTTAGGACATTCTCAAACGCTCTGCTGTTGCAGCCTGCAAGTGACGTTTTGAAGTGTAGGGCATTCCCTCAAACTCTGTCAGGTATGGCTCAAAGATGGTATAGTCGACTGCCTGCAAACTCAATTGGTTCCTTTAAGGAGTTGAGTGCTGCTTTCGTTAGTCAGTTTATCAGCGGAAGAGTGCATGAGAAAAGTTCTGCATCTCTTATGTATGTGGTACAAGGGAAGAACGAAAGTCTGAGAGACTATCTTAAGAGGTTCACCAAGGAGACTTTGAACATCACTGATCTGGACAATAAGGTTGCAATGGTAGCCTTGGAGCATGGCACCACCGACCTATACTTTAAGAGATCATTGGCAAAGCATCCTCCCGAGAATATGGCTGAGCTCCAGCGAAGGGCTGATAAGTACATCAAGGCTGAGGACAGCACGAAGAAGGAGGCCACAGCAGGTAATGGAGGGAATAACAATGATTTTAGGAAGAGGAAGTCGGATCAGGAATATGATGCCAAAGACAAGTACCCGCGTTACGGGCAAGGATTCAGATTCGGCTCCTAAAAGGGGGAATCCAGGACAAAGATTTACTGAATATTTAAGATTGAATGCACCAAGGAGCCAAATCCTGATGGACATAGAGAAGGATAGAGGTGTGAGATGGCCGAAGCCACTAAGGACCGATCCTGAAAAAAGAAATAAGAATCAATATTGCCGATTCCACAAAGATGTGGGGCACGACATCTTTGTAGGAATATTGTAGGCAGTTGAAGGATGAGATTGAGTTTCTAATCCGGAGAGGAAAGCTGAATAAGTTTTGCAAAGATGGGAATCAGGGAAACCCGAGGCGAGATTATGATAGGAAGGATGATGATCGCAATCGCAACCCACAGCCCCGGGGGCCGGTAATAAACATGATTTTTGGTGGCCCAACAGCGGCCGGGACAAGTAGGAATTCCAGAAAGGCGTATGCGCGAGAAGTGATGCACATTGTTGGAGAAGCACCAAAGCGTGCAAAGACAGAGGTCTCAATTGGATTCGATGACTCGGACCTTGAAGGGGTGAAATTCCCCCATGATGACCCATTGGTGATCTCCCAAGTGATCAGCAACTCCCAAGTGAAGAGAGTCTTGATAGATAATGGAGCTTCAGTGGACATTCTGTTCCATGATGCCTTTTTAAAGATGGGATACACCGAGTCTCAGTTGACGCCCTCGAACATGCCTATATATGGTTTTAACGGAGTAGAGTCTAAAGTTGAAGGAACCATTCAGTTGCCCATGACCATAGGGCAGGAGTCACGGGAAGCCACTCAGATGTTAAATTTTTTGGTTATTAAAGCCACGTCCACCTACAATGCTATCCTAGGAAGAACGGGACTTCATGCTTTTAAGGCAGTTGCTTCTACATATCATTTGAAGGTTAAGTTCCAAACCACAAATGGAGTTGGAGAAGAGAAAGGGGACCAGAAGATGGCAAGGAGTTGCTATGTGGCTGCACTGAGGCCAGATGGAACTGGGGGGCAAGTCCTCCCTATTGAGGATATGGAGGTTCGTGAGGACGAAGAACGGAGAGGAAAATCGGCGAAAGACTTGGTTTCCATACCTTTGGGGTTAGAAGATCCTGAAAAGGTTACTTACATTGGGGCAACTCTGAAAGACCCCTTGAAGAGTGAGTTGATCACCTTCTTGCAGGACAATAGCGACGTCTTTGCATGGACAGCAGCTGATATGCCAGGGATAGATCCCCAACTGATAACACACAACCTGAACATAGATCCAGACAGGAAGGCGGTGAAACAAAAGAAGAGAAATTTTGCACCTGAGAGACAAGAAGCCATTAAACAGGAGGTTGACAAGCTCCTAGAGGCAGGGTTCATTGAAGAAATCCAATTCCCGGAATGGTTGGCTAATCCTGTAATGGTCAAAAAAGCCAATGGAAAGTGGAGGATGTGTATATACTTCACTGATCTGAACGATGCATGCCCAAAGGACTGCTTTCCCTTACCAAGGATTGATATGTTGATAGATGCCACGGCTGGGCACGAGATGCTAAGCTTCATGGATGGTTTTAGCGGCTACAACCAAATCAAGATGCATAAGGATGATGTTCCTAAGGTATCATTCATCACTGACTTTGGTGTGTATTGTTACCTGGTCATGGCTTTTGGATTGAAAAACGTAGGAGCTACCTATCAGAGGTTGGTAAATAAGATTTTCTCTCATCTCATTGGAAAAACTATGGAAGTTTATGTAGATGATATGCTGGTGAAAAGCCTGTGCAAAGCCGATCACATTGAGCACCTCCGTGAGGCATTTGAAGTGTTGAGACACCACAAGATGATGTTAAACCCAGCCAAATGTGCCTTTGGTGTCGGGTCAGGGAAGTTCTTGGGTCTTATGGTCTCAAAGCGAGGAATTGAGGCTAATCCCGATAAGATCAAAGCTATCCTAGATGTGGAACCACCTCGTTCCATAAGGGACGTACAGAAACTGACTGGAAGGATTGCTGCATTGGGGAGGTTTGTCTCCAAATCCGGAGATAAGTGCTTGCCGTTCTTTAAAACCTTGAAGAAAGTAAAAAATTTTGAATGGATAGAAGAAAGTCAAGAGGCCTTTGATCAGGTGAAGAAGTATATGGCCGAAGCCCCGTTGTTGGCCAAGCCGAGTATGGAAGAAATCCTCTATCTTTACTTAGCCATTTCGGCTCAAGCTGTGAGCGCGGTGCTAGTGAAAGAGGAAGACAAAATTCAAAAACCCGTATACTATGTGAGCAAAGTACTACATGGAGCAGAGTTGAACTATTCTACCATTGAAAAGTTTGCCTTAGCATTGGTGACTACCTCAAGGAAACTACGTCCCTACTTTCAGGCACATAAGATTGAAGTCCTTACAGGGCAACCACTAAGGAACATCCTACATAGCCCTAAAGCCAGCGGTAGGCTTATTAATTGGGCAATTGAGTTGGGAGAATTTGATATCAAGTACAAGCCGAGGACGACCATAAAAGCTCAGGCACTTGCTGACTTCGTAGTTGAATGTACCATTGACAACCAAGAAGTCGGGGGGCAGGAGATACCTCAGGAAGGCAATAGGGAAGACAAGGAACCTGTAATAGAAGAGAAGGAATTCTGGATGCTCTATTTTGATGGAGCATCAAAAACAAAAACAAGTGGTGCAGGCCTGGTCCTACAAAGTCCTGATGGATTCACCATTGAATACGCCCTGAAGCTGGACTTCCCAACAACCAATAATGAGGCAGAGTATGAGGCTCTGATAGCCGGGCTCGGTTTGGCAGGAGCATTAAGGGTCAAAAATCTAAAAGTTTATGGAGATTCAAGGCTAGTTGTGGCCCAAGTCAATGGAGAGTTTGAGGCGAAAGACGAGACTATGATTAAGTACTTGAGGGTTGTCAAGGCTGTAATGACCAAGTTCGATGAATGTTACGTCGAGCACATTCCTAGGGAGGAAAATGTCAAGGCCAATGCCTTATCTAAGTTTGCCTCTTCCGAGATAGAGAATTATTCTGGTAGTGTCTATTTCCAAGTTCTGAGAGCCCCCACTATTGATTCAAAGCTGGTAGCACCTATTGGAACTAGAGAGTGTTGGATAGACCCGATCAAGATGCATATTGAGACCGGTTGGCTCCCGACTAATGCCATGGAGGCACGAAGATTGTCAGTAAGGGCATTAAGGTATGCTCTGATTGAAGGGATCCTCTATAAGAAATCCTTTGTGATTCCGTACCTGAAGTGCCTAAGGACCGAAGAAGCTAAGTCAGCACTAGAAGAAGTCCATGAAGGAATCTGTGGGCAACACTTGGGGGGCAGGGCCCTAGCTCACAAGATAGTTAGACTTGGATTTTATTGGCCTGAGATGATGGCTGATGCCAAGGAATATGTGAAAAAGTGTGATCGGTGCCAGAAACATGCACCAGTGGTTAGGCAACCACCAGAGATGTTGACGTCCGTCAGTTCCCCCATTCCTTTCGCTATGTGGGGGATGGATATACTTGGGCCATTTCCAATGGCCACAGCTCAAAGAAAGTTCCTGATTGTAGCTATTGATTACTTCACGAAGTGGATTGAGGCCAAACCTTTGGCAAAGATCACAACCAAGCAAGTTATGCAGTTCTTTTGGGAGAATGTCATGTGCAGGTATGGAATACCACGAATCCTAGTCACGGACAATGGCTTACAATTCAACAACAAAGAATTTAAGGATTATTGTGATGAGAACGAAATCGAGCTTTGGTTCACTTCAGTTGCCCACCCTCAAGCTAATGGGCAAGCTGAGGTTGCCAATCGGATCATTCTTGATGGACTCAAGAAAAGGGTGGAACGTTCCCGAAATACTTGGGTGGATGAATTGTTGCCTATCCTTTGGGCATATCGGACCACTTGCAAGGTAACCACTGGGGCAACCCCATTCATGTTAGCTTACGGAGCTGAGGCCGTTGTCCCCGTAGAAATCATGCATACATCTCCCCGAGTGGAGTCTTTTGAGCCTGACACTAATGAAGAAGGAATGAGGTTATCCCTTGACTTGATTGATGAGGTAAGGGATGAGGCACACGCTAGGAATGCTGAGCATCAGAAGAAGGCCTCTTTCTACTACAACCTGAGGGTGAAAGAAAGATTCTTCCGTCAGGATGACTTAGTACTCAGAAAGATTGAAGCATCCGGAGTCGGGCAGAAGGGAAAACTAGCACCTAACTGGGAAGGTCCGTATCGTGTCAAAGGAACATTAGGTCGTGGATCGTACAAGTTGGAGACTTTGGACGGGGTTGAGGTGCCCCGTACTTGGCATGCCATGAACCTCAAGATTTATTATGTTTGAGCTATCCTTGTAAGGATTCAGCTTTTTATTCATGTGTTAGGAAAGTAGAAATAAGGTCGACGAAACCATTTTGGAGTTCTTAAACTCTGAGTAGAAAGTAGAGTATTATGTAAGGGCCAGACCCCATATCAAGTTTTAATGCAATTTGATTTTCTCCTCTCTTGGTTATTATTCCTTATGTCTATTATGTATCAAAGCATATTTAAAAATTGCTAGCTAAAGTAAGCCAAAATACAAAAGACGAAACAACTAAGTGAAAGGAAAAATCAAAGGATGCTTAAAATGAATTAAGCCCGGAGGCTATAAGTTACGATTCATGAGTTAAGAAAGCAAAATAACAAAGGATAAGCCACGCAGGGCCGACATAAAATAAACTCAAGGAGCCTTAGCAGCCTTGGTAGCCTTGGCAGTACTCCTAACTGGAGAATCTCTATCAGTACTGGTGGCAGTAGTAGATTCTTCAGCATCAGCCTGAATCGGGGAGCGCTCAGGATCCAAGATCCTATCTGTAGCATCACCTCCCTCCTCATCTTCCTCACCATCCTCCTCATCCTCTTCCATAGGAGAAATCCTCTAGGATTGTAACAGCTTTGCCAACTCTAAAGGAGCCTCGGGGCAAGGGAAATCCCCAATCTGGAACAAACCACGGTGCCTCTCAGACACAACATCTAAGGCCCCTTTCCAGCCACTATAGTAGTTGGCCGGATAGGCAAGGTCATCATGCTTAGTCATGAGCTTTTGGAAGTCCTCGGAGTCCATATAGTCGTCGATGATATCCTTCTTGCCTTGGCGAAGCTCAGCAATGCTGACATAGGCTTTCTCAAGTTCCTCCTCCTTTGCCTTCAACTTCTCCTCTAAGCCTGCAACTTGGATCTTTGACTGATCAAGATCTTTCTTATGGGTCCCAGCTTGAGTTCGCCAAGACTTGGCATGATGCATGGCTGCCTGGAAGTAGGTGTTACCCTGAAAGCACGATTTAAGTGTTAAGGAACGGAAAGTAAAACATTTAAGCTAAAAGAGAAGTAAAATACTCACAGTAGCAAGAGCTTGAGTTCCCAGCAACTCAACCCCCTCCAAGTCACGAGAGACAACAATGTCACGATAGTCGGTACGGGTGATTGAGTGGTAGGACCAATCCTTCGAATGCTTGGTATCTCCAACCATAGAGTCTTGTTTTCTGATGCCCCAAGCTAGCCGAAAAATAGATGATTTGACAGAATAGGCAGCCCCACTCCCATCATCCACATCAACAGCATCATGGGGCCTTAGAAAGGTAGGCCCTGTAGGCTGTCCCCTGGGATCTTTAGCAGCTCGTTTCCTCTTCATCCGGGAAGTTTCACCAGATAGATGCTCTTGAAGATCATTTATGGCTTTAGCAGCTGAAAAATCAAAGGCAAAATTAGTCACGATAAAATACAACCATAAATGAGAAGCTAAGTGAAAGAATGATGAGGTTTACCCTTATCAGTAACAGAAGAAAGACCCACAGACTTGAGGGAATATTCCTCAAGAAGAGTGAAGAAGTGAGTTTCCCCATTGTCTTCAATAAGGGTGTTGAAAGAAGCTTTTTCGGCATCATCCAGCTCAATATCGTCTGGATTTCCATCAATTACCTTCCCAAAGGAGCTACGAAAGAGGGTGCCCCAGTCACCCCCCTCCCACACAAGGTACATGAACTCCTCTTTCCATTTAGGGTTATTATCCGGAATCGAAGAGGGATCATAGATGTTTGGGATCGTAGCACGAAGACTGATGTATACCCAGGCAGGATAGGTGATTGCGCTATTTTTAAATTGAAAAATTTTCCTAAAAAGGGAAACAGATAATGGAAAATTGTTTTTCAAGCAAAGAACCATGAAGCAAAGAATGGCTCTCCAAGCATTTGGAACTAGTTGACAAAGATTTATTTGAACATCAGCTAGCAAGGTGGGAATAAAATTATGAAAAGGGAAACGAAGCCCAGCCATGATAGCATCTTTGTAAATGCAAAGGGCGTGGGGTTTCCAATGACAGGAACGATCCCCTGGTTCAGCTAGGAGTAATTTTAAAGGGGAACGAATGTTAAAGAGTTTGTTGAATTTTTTGATTTTTTCAGCATCAAAGAATTTCGAATGATGATTATAAGAATCTAATGCAGATATAGAGGGATATTCATCTCCTTTTTGATTAATCATGTCAATTAAAGAGGTATATTTTGAACGGATAGGAGGGAAAGAGGTACCTCGTGACGAAGAACTCATCTTGCTTAATCTTCTAGCTTCTCTGTCATCTGCCATGGATATGCTTGGGATGAAGGTTTCAAAGGATGATCTTCAAAGGAAGCCCAGAAAACTACCGTGGTGGGAAGAACTTTCGCCGGAAAACTCTTGCCGGAAATCGCCTTAAGTTAGAAGCTCTAGAGAGAAATTGTAGTGAAATATTTGAGTGAAGTAAAAAATGAAGTTCACTCCTCACTCTTTATACAAGGTATAGCCGGTCATTCAGCCGGTTAAGATGCTAAAGCAACCGTTTATAACCGGTTAAGGCCCATAGGCCCAGATAAAGGCCCAAGATCTAGAAGCTGGTGGAAGCTTGTAGAATCTAAAAGAGAATTCTAGAAGGATCGAGAAACTAATAAAAAATAAATAAATGGAAAAACCTTACATGAACTCGATTCAGTTCGTAATATGAGTTCGAAAAAGCCACGAGGAGGCCCATTATTGTTCCTTACACGAACTCGATTCCGTTCGTAATATGAGTTCGAAAAAGCCACGAGGAGGCCCATTATTGTTCCTTACACGAACTCGATCCAGTTCGTAAATTGAAGTTGAAAACAATACGAATAGGCCACATTAAAGGTCTCACACGATTTCGATCCATCTCGTGAGATGAGATCGTGTCTAATTCGACGAGGCTGATCTATAGACCTTGGACGACCTCGATTCACCTCGTATATTGAGGTCGTAGGCTACGCGAGGAGGCTCATGGTAGGACCTAACACGAACTCAAGTCACGTCGTGATTTGAGCTCGAAATCATCACGACCTCCCTGCTTTGGTGCCCTTCCACGATCTCGATCCACGTCGCAGAATGAGATCGTAGGGTCAACGAACTGCTCCATTTGGTGTCCTTACACGAACTCGAACCACCTCGTGAATTGAGGTCGGAAATGATACGACCTGCCCCGTTCTTTGCTCTTGTACCACCTCACCTCACGTCGTAGAGTGAGGTCGAAAACCACACGACCTGGGCACTTTTGAGGCCATACACGACCTCGCTTCAAGTCGAAAAAAAAAATGGAAATAAAATTCCAAGGGTTCCACAAAAATGTGAGATAATTTTATAAGATTATTTCCGAAGGTAGTATGCCCAAAATATTTTTTGAAGATTAATCAGAAAAATAAGGGAAAGTGCCCGTTAGCACAACGAAAATTCCCAAAAATGCAAGAAAATTATTAATAATTCTCTGTAAGACATAAAAATTGTTGTTTAGCCTCGAATAAGGCAAATCGTCGCAAATGTGTAGGTCGCTCCACACTTTGCACTCAAGACGATACCTGTGAAACACTAGTGTACTTAAACCTTTTAACTTCAATGAAAACCTGATCAGTTTTCCTAGAAGTTGGGGGGCAAATGATATGGGCTGAAAGTAAGCCCTAGAAGCGTATTTAATGATGCGTTGAATAAACCTAAGTTGGTTCAAGGTCAAAGCCCAATAATGAGGCCTAAAACCTTATTTATGATAATAAATTCGTAATAAATAAGTCAGCCAATTTCAGACTCCAAGATTGAGTCTTAAAAGGAAACTAAATCATATCAGGAGTAGCCTCCAAGGCATACACCTCTAATACTTATCTTCTTATCAGTTGGAAGGCTCTAGAATTGGGCCCAAGCTGTAACTTGTCCACCAAGTATCCAAATTCTACCCTAATTCTAGGGTTTTCCCTACCTATATAAGGACCTGCTCCTCTACAAACAGAACTACGTTTTTTGGCTTGATTCTCTAAATACAGAGATACGTAGGCATTCTGTGAGGACCGTTTAGTCTCGAACGTAGAAGCAGCCATTAAAGCACGAAGCTCCCGAACCCTAGTATTAATTACATACAAACCTTAGCCGCAATTTAATAATCTAGTTTTATTCCACAACAATTCATATATCTATTAAATTAAAATTTTCTATGTCATTTCACAAATTTAAAGTATAATTTGTCTGTTTTTATTTAACCTCTACGAAATCTAAATCTATTTGAATTTGTTTTTTAAAAAAATAATAAGTTCACTCGCAAAATAATTGGTTAAGAGAGATTTAAGGACATTTTGATCTAATCATCAATATTGGATGTGCATTTATAGGGATAGGTATGCACTTATCACCTACCAAAAAGGAATTTGTTTTTTAATAAATTAATAATACGATAAAGATTATTCAAAGCGAATAAAAAAACCTAGAGGAAGATTTGTCGTAAAAATGATTAGAAGTATATAGGTTAATGTATTTATAATTTTAATTTGTTTGTATTAAACATACTAGCTTATAGCCGTGCAAAGCACGGGTTACTTTTAATATTTTATAATTTATTTATAGTGTAATATAATATTATAAATATTAATTATAATATGTTGTTGAAAAAATTCAAAACTTACATCTTTGTATATAATAATTTTTAGTATTAAATATAAATTAATATGTTGTTGGTAGAAATCGAACCTTGTACCTCTGCATATAACAACTTTTAGTATTATTATATCTAACGGTCATGATCTATTTGAGTTGCTGATCTAACGATGATAAATGAGGGATAATCAAAAGTGGGGATAACAAAAAAAGGAGTTAACCAACTACAAATTATATCCCTTTTGTTTATTATAATATAGTATAGAAATGTAAATAGAAGTGAACTTTTTCAACGATTTACGAGGACTAGTTTTACCAAACTTATAAAAGAGAGAAAATTAAAGTACTATGATGTACCACGTGTTTCTATTTATATTATGATCGATACCATTTCATTATTTTTGTAAATTTAATCTTTGTGTACACGAAAATTTAGCATATCTAACAAATACAGTTTTCATATTCCAATGATCATTAGAGCATCTCCAATGGGATAGCTAAAATTGGTTGGTTAAATTGGACCTGTAGGACATTATGTAAAATGTAAAATTTGTTGAATCTGTAAGACATTTTACTTCAATGGTATTAGCTATATTGGTTGGCTATATTTTAAAAATAGTATGTTATTAATAATTTAGGTTATTATAAATAGAATATATCACTTCAATATGGTAATGAATGATGTGGAATCTTCTTACAGATTTCTTACAGCTATATAGAGGTTCGACAAATATAGCCAACCTGTAGAAATTATCTAAAATTATAGCTAACAGCTTTGACCCATTGGGGTTCAAGTTTTTTTTAGATAATCTCTATAATTTTTATTTATGGTATATTTTATCTAATTTTAGCTAAGGATTTCTTGTGGTTGGAGATCCTCTTATTGGATTCTTATACAGAATGCGAATTAAGGTAAAAAAAAAAACTGGTTATGCCATACTTAAAAAGAAAGTTGTATAATTGGTTGGTAAAAAATTGGTCATGCCATATTTAAAATGGAAGTTTGTATAGCTGCCTCGTAGAATTTGATTGTGAAATGTGCTCGTAGAATTATTTAATCATACATTACGATAAGTTGCTTGTACATGTTTCTAATTCGTTTTTAATTCTGTTTTGCAGAACATAAAAATTATGTTATATACAAAGATGTTAGCAAGTAATAGTAGCAAAATAAAGTATGTCGTGTATTTTCGTTACTTCGGGTGGGGATGGAAAGCTTTCAGACGGAGAGGTTGTACACCAGGTGTCAGAGGCAGAGAATAATGATTTAATGGCTAAGGTTACGATAGAGGAAGTTAGAACCGCATTCTTTTTTATGCATCCGAACAAATCACCAGATCTGGATACGCTTAATCCTGCATTTTTTCAGTCATTTTGGAGCGTGGTGAGCGATGATGTAGTTCGATTTTGTCAACAGTACATGGACACAGGTATACTTCCTGAGGGTACAAATCATTCTGTAGTTTGTTTGATCCCAAATTTTAAATTGCCACAAACCATGTCTGATCTTAGACCCATCTCGCTTTGTAATGTATTGGTGAGGATTCTTTCCAAGGTAATGGCTAATAGATTGAAAATGTGCTTGGGATCGATTATATCTGATAGGCAGAGTGCGTTTATAGAAGGGCGCTTACTTACGGATAATGCAATGCTAGCATTTGAAGTAAATCATTACATGAAGAGGAAAATGCAAGGAAAAAGTAGGTTGGCTGCTCTAAAAATCGATATATCTAAAGCATATGATCGATTATAATGGAACTTCATTTATAATATGATGGTTAAATTTGGTTTTCATGATCTATGGATAACTCGAGTAATGAAGTTCTTGCAATCTGTTTCATATAGTCTTTTGCATGAAGATGGGGATTTTGGTAATATTGTTCCTCAAAGGGGATTACGTCAAGGTGATCCTATTTCGCCCTACATTTATATAATGTGTGTGGAAGGGTTAAGTGCTATGATTAGAAGGAATGAGCAGAATGGGCTGTTACATGGGTGTATGGTTGCAAGAGAGGCGCCAACAATTTCTCACTTATTATTTGCAGATGATTGCTACTTTTTCTTCCGTGCAAATGCAAGTGAAGCAGGTGTAATGAGAAGGATTTTGAATCGATATGAGCTTAATTCGGGACAGATGGTAAACTACAACAAGTCAGTTGTTACTTTCTCGCCTAATACGGTTGTTACTTGTAGGAATGAGGTTTGGCATGAACTTGGTGTTCGAGAAATAGCAACTCCAGGACGGTATATGGGGGTTCCAATGCGTGTCGGTAAGAATAAAGCTGCTGAGTTTGATTTTCTTGTAAAAAAGGTTGATAACAAACTTCAAAACTGGAGTAATCAAATAATATCAAGGAATGGAAAGGTTATGCTACTCAAAACAGCAGCGCAATCCATACCTAATTTTTGGATGCAGTTATTCTTGATACCAAATCCAATATGTGATAAGATTGAAAAATGAATGAATGCATTTTGGTGGGGGAAAGGAGAAACGAACGGTGGGATTAAATGGTTAGCCTGGGATAGAATGTGCATAATCAAGGAAGAAGGGGGGTTGGAATTCAGGAAGTTGAAAGACTTTAATATAGCGATGTTGGCTGATATGGGCTAAAAGTAAGCCCTAAAGACATATTTAATGTGGCATTAATTAGACCTAGAATGGTCCAAACGTGGGGCCCACCAGGTGGGCCCAAACCCTATTTATAATACTAATTTCGTAATTAATATTAAGGGTAATAACCAGCTCAGCAATAAGAGTCAAACAAGGATATTACTCTTGCCTGACTTAGCCTCCAAGATACATATTTCAATATGGAAACTGGTTCATACATACTAGGATCTGGAACCTTCTTCTAGGCGGTGACTTGCCCACCAAGTCACCTAACCCTACTACGATTCTAAGGCTTCTCAGCCTATATAAAGGGTCTGACCCCTCATTCTCAGAACTACGTCTTGGCTTGATTCTCAATACGAGATACGTAGGCACTCTGTGAGGACCGATTAGTCCCGAACACAGAAACAACCATTAAAGCTCGAAGCTCACCAACCCTAGCATTAAATACAAATCGTAACCTAGTTTTTATTCCACAACATTTGGCGTCGTCTGTGGGAAAAGGACATCAACCATGGTACAAACATGAAGGACACCGACTACTACCGAGCCTCTGCCACTCAATTCTGCTCCGCCCACCACGGATCCGGTGCCCCCAACAACCGGGATGATCGTTCAACATCAAGTTTCTCAACCCCTAGGGACGACTTCCCATGTTGAGAGTACGTTACCTCCGATCATCCACACGAATCAAGGTACCAATCCTCTTCAGGTGGTGGTTTCTCCCTTGGTAGTCGATCCTAACCACCCCCCACATGGGGTCCAGATCCATACTACTGATCTCTCCGTGAACACCAACCCAATGTATGGGCTGCCTAACTACCCTCATCCTCAAGGAGCTGGACCTAGTGGCCACGCCTTGCAGATTCGAGATCGAGAATACTATGACTACTCCGACCCCTATACTGAGGATTCATCGTCATGATGATGATCGTGATGAAGCCCCGAAAAGGCGACGTGCTAGTAGGGAACTAAGAAGGAGAACACAAACTATCCATGATGGACCCCCATTGACAGCTGTTGAGAGAATCAAGGCTCATGAGGCTGAGATTCTAAGGATAAAGGAAGATATTGCAAGGGAACAAGCTAGGCTGAATCAAACTCAATCTCCTCCAACATCAGGACCGATTCCCTTTATATATCTGGAAAGACCTTCAAGAAGGCAAAGAAGGGCTGATGCCCCAACTGGAAGAACAACAAGGGTAGAAACCCACAAGAGCAACCCCAAGGATCTGATGCCACTTGGGGATCCTGATGATCCCACACCCCCGTTTACTGAGGAGGTGATGAATGCTCGTATCTCAAAGAAGTATAAGATGCCGACAATTAAAGCTTATGATGGAACGGGTGATCCCGCAAACCACGTTAGGACATTCTCAAATGCACTGTTGTTGCAACCTACAAGTGACGCTTTGAAGTGCAGGGCATTCCCTCAAACTCTGTCGGGTAATGCTCAAAGATGGTATAGCCGGCTGCCTACAAACTCAATTGGCTCCTCTAAGGAGTTAAGTGCTGCTTTCGTTAGTCAGTTTATCAGCGGAAGAGTTCATGAGAAAAGTTCTGCATCCCTTATGTATGTGGTACAAGGGAAGAACGAAAATCTGAGAGACTATCTTAAGAGGTTCACCAAGGAGACTTTGAACATCACTGATCTGGAAAATAAGGTTGCAATGGTAGCCCTGAAGCATGGCACCACCGACCTATACTTTAAAAGGTCATTGGCGAAGCATCCTCCCGAGAATATGGCTGAGCTCCAACGAAGGGCTGACAAGTATATCATGGCTGAGGATAGTATAAAGAAGGAGGCCGCAGTAAGCAATGGTGGAGGTAACAATGATACAAAGAAGAGAAAGTAGGATCAGGAGTATGATGCTAGGGACAAGTATCCCCGTACTAGCAAAGACTCCGACTCACCACCAAAGAAAAATTTTGGACCGAGATTTTCTGATTATGCAAGGTTGAATTCTCCTAGGAGTCAAATCTTGTTGGAGATAGAGAAGGATAAAGACTTTCGATGGCCGAAGCCACTAAAGGGTGACCCCGCAAAGAGAGACAATGGCCAATACTGCAGGTTCCACCGAGATGTGGGGCATGATACAGATGATTGTAGGCAATTGAAGGATGAGATCGAGTTCTTAATCCGTAAATGAAAATTGAACAAATTCACTAAGGGTGAGGATCGTGGAACCCAAAGGAGGGATTACGAAAGGAGAGACAATGACAGAAGGGATAACGATCGTGATCGTAACCCACAGCCCCGAGGGCCAGTTATCAACATGATTTGGGGAGGCCCGACAGCGGCCGGTACAACTCGAAACTCTCGAAAAGCGTAAGCCAGAGAGGTGATGCACATCGTGGGAGAGGCCCCGAAACGTGCCAAGACTGTAACAGTGATTGGTTTTGATGATTCTGATCTTGAAGGGGTGAAGTTCCCCCATGACGACCCGTTGGTCATAACCCTTGTGATTAGGAACTCGGAAGTGAAACGAGTCTTGATAGACAATGGAGCTTCTGTTGATATTTTGTTTCATGATGCTTTTGTAAAGATGGGATACACTGATTCTCAGTTGACCACGACCAACATGCCCATCTACGGATTCAATGGAGTTGAGTCCAAGGTCGAGGGTACTATTTAGTTGCCCATGACCATTGGACAAGAACCTAAGGAAGCTACTCAGATGTTGAATTTTCTGGTAATCAAGGCAGCCTCGACCTATAATGCAATCCTGAGAAGGACTGGACTTCATGCATTCAAGGCTGTTGCCTCCACTTACCACATGAAGATTAAGTTTCCAACCCGGAATGGGGTCGGAGAACAAAAAGGCAATTAGAAGATGGCAAGAAGTTGTTATCTATCTGCATTGAGAGCTGAAGAAGTCGGGGGGCAGGTACTCCCAATTGAAGACATGGATGTCCGTGGTGACGATGAACACCGAGGAAAGCCAGCAGAGGATCTGATCCCTATTCCTCTAGAGCAGGGCGA
This sequence comes from Kitagawia praeruptora, assembly GCA_037693485.1. NCBI lineage: Eukaryota > Viridiplantae > Streptophyta > Magnoliopsida > Apiales > Apiaceae > Kitagawia > Kitagawia praeruptora. Next base: position 122,072,130 of record CM075352.1, read on the forward strand.
CCCTGAGAAGGTTACCTATATAGGAGCTTCTCTACAGGAACCTCTTAAGGGAGAGTTGATAGCATTCTTACAGGAGAATAGTGATGTGTTTGCTTGGACAGCTACCGACATGCCAGGGATTGATCCCCAACTCATAACTCATAAACTGAATGTTGATCCCAAACGGAAAACAATAAAGCAGAAAAAGAGGAACTTTGCTCCTGAGAGGCAGGAGGCCATTAAGCAAGAAGTTGACAAGCTCTTAGAGGCTGGGTTTATTGAAGAGATTCAGTTCCCCGAATGGTTAGCAAACCCTGTGATGGTCAAAAAAGCAAATGGGAAATGGAGGATGTGTATAGACTTCACTGATCTGAATGATGCATGTCCAAAAGATTGTTTTTCTCTGCCTAGGATTGATATGTTGATAAATGCTACAGCTAGACATGAGATGTTGAGCTTCATGGATGGTTTCAGCGGCTACAATCAGATTAAGATGCAGAAGGAGGACATCCCTAAGGTATCTTTCATAACTGACTTTGGTGTTTTCTGCTATCTTTTTATGGCTTTTGGTCTAAAGAATGCAGGAGCTACTTACCAACGATTGGTGAATAAGATATTCGCCCATCTGATTGGAAAAACCATGAAGGTCTATATTGATGACATGTTAGTCAAGAGCCTACTCAAGGCTGACCATATCAAACACCTCAGAGAGGCATTCGAAGTGCTGAGGCACCACACGATGATGTTGAATCCAACCAAGTGTGCTTTTGGTGTTGGATCAGGAAAATTTTTGGGATTGATGGTTTCCAAGAGAGGCATAGAAGCCAACCCGGACAAGATCAAGGCAATTCTGGATATGGAACCACCCCGTTCTGTGAGGGATGTACAGAAGCTAACTGGCCGAGTTGCGGCCCTAGGGAGATTCATCTCCAAGTCTGGTGACAAGTGTTTGCCTTTCTTTCAGGCATTGAAGAAAGTGAGAAATTTTGAATGGACTGATAAAAGCCAAGAGGCCTTTGAACAATTGAAAAAGTACATGGCTGAAGCCCCGCTGTTGGCCAAGCCAAGTCCCGGAGAGACTCTTTATCTGTACCTAGCAGTATCTGAACAAGCATTGAGTGCCGTCCTCATTAAAGAGGAGAACAAGGTTCAGAGACCTATCTACTATGTGAGCAAGGTTTTGCATGGAGCTGAGTTGAATTACTCAACCATAGAGAAGTTTGCATTGGCTTTGGTAACGGCCTCAAGGAAGCTACGACCATACTTCCAGTCGCACAAAATTGAAGTCCTGACGGACCAGCAGTTAAGGAACATATTGCATAGCCCAAAGGCCAGCGGAAGGCTAATCAAGTGGGCGATTGAGTTGGGAGAATTTGATATCAAGTATAAGCCTCGGACAGCCGTCAAGGCTCAGGCATTGGCTGACTTCGTGGTTGAATAAAGTCGGGGGGGGCAGGAGATGATAATCACCCCTGAGAATGGGGATAAAGATGAAGAACTGGTAACTGATCAGAAGGAATATTGGGTGCTCTATTTTGATGGAGCATCAAAAACAAAATCTAGTGGTGCAGGTTTGGTTTTGCAAAGGCCCGATGGGTTCACAGTCGAATATGCTTTAAAGTTGGACTTTCCGACAACCAACAATGAAGCTGAGTATGAAGCCTTGATAGTCGGTTTAGGCTTGGCCAGAATCATGAGGGTCAAGAATCTCAAAGTCTGTGGGGATTCAAGATTGGTGGTCTCACAAGTGCACGGTGAATTTGAGGCCAAGGATGAAACTATGGCAAAATATCTACAAGTTGTGAAAGCTGTCATGACTTAGTTTGATGAGTGCTATGTAGAACACATTCCAAGAGAAGAGAACGTTAAGGCCGATGCCCTCTCTAAGTTCGCTTCTTCTGAGATAGAAAATTATGCAGGGAGTGTTTAATTTCAGGTCTTGAAGGCCCCGACTGTCAACTCTAAGTTGGTAGCACCAATTGATGTAGGAAGCTATTGGATAGATCCTATCAAAGCTCACCTTCAAATAGGTTGCCTCCCTGACAATGCCTTGGAGGCACGAAAACTGTCAGTAAGAGCATTGAGATATGCCTTGATTGAAGGCATCCTATACAAGAGATCGTTTGTCGTCCCCTATTTGAAGTGCTTGAGGCCCCAAGAGGCAAGAGAAGCCTTGGAGGAAGTTCATGAAGGGATATGTGGGCAGGGGCTTCAAAGCTTTACTAACAAGCGAGAGCACTTGGGGGGCAGGGCCCTGGCTCACAAAATAGCTCGTCTGGGATTCTATTGGCCAGAGATGCTGGCCGATGCACAGAATTATGTCAAGAGGTGTGATAGGTGCCAGAAGCACGCTCCAATTGTAAGGCAGCCGCCTGAGATGTTAACATCAGTCAATTCTCCCATCCTGTTTGCAATGTGGGGGATGGACATATTAGGTCCTTTCCCTCTGGCTTCAGCACAGAGGAAGTTTCTGATAGTCGCCATTGACTACTTCACCAAGTGGATTGAGGCTAAGCCTCTAGCCACGATAACCGCCAAGCAAGTTTCCCAGTTCTTTTGGGAGAACATAATTTGTAGGTGTGGAATCCCGCGAATCCTTGTGACGGATAATGGGACGTAGTTTAACAATGAGGAGTTCAAGAAGTACTGTGAGGAAAATGCTATTGAGCTTCGATTTACTTCAGTAGCACACCCGCAAGCTAATGGACAGGCCGAGGTAGCCAATCGAATTATCCTTGATGGACTAAAGAAAAGGGTCGAACGCTCAAGGAATACCTGGGTGGATGAGTTGCTGCCTATACTCTGGGCTTATCGCACAACTACTAAGGTGACCACCGGAGCAACCCCGTTTCTGCTAGCTATGGAGCTGAGGCAGTTGTGCCACTGGAGATCATGCATGCATCACCTCGAGTTGAGGCATTTGAACCTGAGACTAATGAAGAAGGCATGAGGCTCGCCCTAGATCTGATTGATGAAGTCAGGGACGAGGCAAACGCCAGAAATGCGGAGCATCAAAAGAAAGCATCCTTTTATTACAACCACAGGGTTAAGGAAAGGTTCTTTCAGCAAGGTGACTTAGTTCTAAGGAAGATTGAGGCTTCTGGAGTTGGCCAGAAAGGAAAACTAGCCCGCAACTGGGAAGGGCCGTATCGGGTCAGGAAGACGTTGGGACTAGGATCATACAAGTTGGAGACCTTGAACAGGGTTGAGGTGCCCCGCACTTGGCATGCTTTGAACCTCAAGATTTATTATGTTTGAGCTATCCTTGTAAGGGCTTAATTCATTATCTATTTATTAGGAGAAATAGAAATAAGGTTCGATGAAACCATTTCAGGGCTTAATGCCCCGAGTAGGACAATAACAAGTTATGTAAGGGTTGAATCCCATTCTGAGTTATTAATACAAGTTTGTTTTCCGTTCCATGATTCTATGTTTTATTTATGTACAGAGCACCTATTGAGTGTAAGCCTAGAAAGGCCAAGTACCGAAAATAAATGAACATACGAATAAGGGAAACAAATGCATAAATGAAACGCCTCGATGGGCCACAATTCAAGTTAAGATACAACACAACAAGATAAAGTTTAAGTCCCGAAGGACGCTGAATAAAAGATGATAAAGTAAAGCCACAAGCGGCTAATTAGGCCATGCAAGGCCAGAACCCAACTCCAGCTACTCCTCTGCAGACTCCTCTTCGCCGCTCTCCTCTTCCCCACTCTCCTCTTCCGAGTCTTCACCGGAACCATCATCAGGCTCGGTCACCACCATCGGCTGAACTATATCGGCTGAACTATATCGGCTTCAGTCTCTTCCTCTTCAGAGGATGAATCAGAAGAAGAGCTGCCCTCGTTTCGGATCAATCTCTTGCCAGGGATTGGTTGTCGAACCACTCCAACTTTCCTTGCTGGCTGGGGTTTCTTTCCACGAGAACCAGAATAGGATGAGTCCTGTCTAGCAACTGGGACAACTCCCTTAGAGTTGGATCCAGAACGTCGATGACTGCCCTTGGAGCCGGATCCTGATGTCTGAGGAACAACTTTAGTTCCCGATCCAGAGGCGAGGTTTGCACGGTTCTCGCCACTCGTAGTCCAGAAAGGGCAAGGAAAATCAGAAGGGATGACTACTGAGAGATGTTTTCCACTCACAACATTGATTGCCTTGTCCCAACCAACAGACATGTTGTAAGGGTGCACTTCATCGTCATGCTCATCTATGAATTTCAGAAATTCTTCAGAATTATGGTAGGCCTTGATCAATTTGTTGGCATCATCCATCCTCTTTCGAGCTAAAGAAGCAAGTTGCTTTCGGGAGGATAAAGCATTTGCTTCGGCATGAGCAACCTGAGAATGTAGGTCATCAATCTCTTCCTTGAACCTTGCTGAATCATTTTTCAAGGATATATTCTCATCCCTGAAAGCCAAACCTTGGGTGGAACTAACTGAAAAAAGGCATTAGCCTGCAACGAAAAGTTGACAAGGCATAAGAAATTTGTAAAGCCTAAATCACACTGAACTTACTAAAAGGAGTGTTATACCTGATATAAGGCTTGAGCGCCCAGAAGCTGATTTTCGTTCATTTTGTCCCCGGCATACAAAGTCACTTTATCGGGAGGAGTTATCGAAAGCTTGGACCAGTCTAGAGCTAGGTTAGGACTTCCACAAATCGAGTCTTGTTCACATATGCCCCACGACGGTATAAAAGGGGTCCTGATAACCCCATCAGCATTACGGGATCTTTTCCTACCTTGGGAGCAGCGCTCCAAGAAATTAGGGATATGAGGCTTAGTGGGATTCAGTAATTCCGTAGCCTTCTTCTTCATCTTCTTGGTCACGGTCGGCTGGTTCTGAGGACGGCTATTAATCTCCTCGGCGGCTGAAATACAAAGAGAAAAACATCGGGATAAGAACAAACAGAGTTCATAATAAGTTCAAGTAAGGAAGTTACCCTCAACGGAAAGAAAGCTAAGGCCAGCCTCAATAAGGTTCTTTTCATTCAGAAAAGTTTTATAGTGTGTACAGCCGTCGTCGGCAAGAAGCTTATCTCGATCCACTAATTCCGAGTCATCAAGGTCACACACGAAGTGTTTACTATCTTCTACGAATCCGAATCTCTTCACAAAGAAGTTGCCCCAGTCACCGCCTTTCCATTCAAGAACTACAAACTCCCTTTCCCAGAAATGCTGAGAATCTGGAAAGGAGAAGGGATTCACCATATGTGGGATTTTAGCTCGGTTCTTAAGGCTAACCCATCCTTTCTTGTGTTCAGAAGAGTTAGTCGCCCCAAAGATGCTTCTAAACATTGTAGTAGTCGGTAGAATCCCCAATTGACGACATCTTATTAAAAAAATAGAGATGTACCTCCAAGCGTTGGGATACAATTGACAAGGATGGATCTGATACTCCGCCATCAATCTAATGATAAAGTTATCAACTGGGAATCTGAACCCAGCGTCAAGGGCACCCCAGTGAATACAAATCCTCTCAGGATGCCAATTGCAGGTCTTGTTTGAGGGGTTTGGAAGACGAACTTTGATAGCATTTGGAAAATGATATGTGTCCCTTATCTCCTGGACATCTTTTTCCTTCAACTTACTAGGACTATTGAAAGCATCTAAGCTAGCACAGTTTGGGAAGGTGTCCCTCATGATGTTTAGTAGATCTAATAAGGATTCAAATCTATGTTCAATATATGAAAGAGGTTTGATTTATTCTTTACCTTTAGCTGTTCTCATCTTACTCCTCTTCGCCATAGCTTCCATCATGGAGACAAGGGGAGCCATTGGACGATCACCTTCCGACATCCCGAAGATGAAACTTGATCTTGAATCTGAAACTTGATCTTGAAGCTGGAACTTGATCTTGCAACTTGAAAGCTAGAGAGCTTAAGAATTTGAGAGCTCTGAAAAGAAGAAATGAATTGAAATGAAGGCCACTTCTTCTCTTTTATAGAAAACGCATGACCTGCTACATCAGGTTGAATCTCAGCTTGATTCGCGTTTACAGGTCGTCTATCGTTTATAGATGAAAAATGGACGAAAATAATCGTTGTGATTCATATATGCTAGAAGAGAAATAGCAGATATAATCGCTGGAGCTGCAAAATAAGTGACTTCTGAAAAGCTAAATACGCTTAAGGAGTTAATTAAGGAGATCAACCATAATCACAAGATTAGCAGTGCTAATTATAAGCTAAGGAGTAATATCGTCAGAAGTCACGAAGGACCAAACTGACGATTTAAGATCAAGATCGAGGTTCTTGATCCTTAGGATCATGGATGATTTTGAATCCTAGATCCCTGACGACTTAAGATCAAGATCAAGGTTCTTGATCCTTAAAAAAATGAAGTCACGAATGACCAAGATAGTAACTTAAAATCAAGATCAAGATTCTTGATCCTCGAAGACCACGGAGGGTTTTCACGTCCGGATCGTCTAGCCAACCGAGAGGCAATCGACCACGACGCACGAAGGGCCGTGGCCGACCACCTCCCGGCCGACCACCTCCCGCCGACCACCTCGGAGCCGACCACCTCCTCTGGAGGGGCTTCGGCCGATCACCTTGGATTCAAGTCACCTCTCGGCCGATCACCTTGGATTCGAGCCCTTCGGCCGACCACGAGCTGGCCCTACATCCGGCCGATCACGAGTCAGTTCATGGTCCTGAATCCCGACTTTTTCAACGAACCTCGGATAGTTTTCAGTCCTGAATCTCGACTTTTTCTGTGAATCTCGGATGGTTTTCAGTACTAAAACGAGGTCAGTTTAAGCACAGATTAGTGCCAATTAGCACCGTGTAGTGCCGATTAGCACCGTGTAGTGCTGTTTAAGCACCGATTAGTGCATGTTGGCACAGATTATTGCCGATTAGCACCGTGTAGTGCTGTTTAAGCACCAATTAGTGCATGTTAGCACAGATTAGTGCCGATTAGCACCGTGTAGTGCTGTTTAAGCACCGATTAGTGCATGTTAGCACAGATTAGTGCCGATTAGCACCGTGTAGTGCTGTTTAAGCACCGATTAGTGCATGTTAGCATAGATTAGTGCCGATTAGCACCGTGTAGTGCTGTTTAAGCACCGATTAGCACCGTTTAGCACTGATTAGTGTTGTGTAGTGCCGTTTTATGCCATTTAACATTGTTTAACACTGTTTAAACATTGTTTAATGCTGATTAGCGCTGTGTAGTGTCGTTTAACACCGTTTAGTGTCGTTCAACATTGTCGTAAATGCGTCGGTCGCTCCACGCTTTACATTAAGATGATACTATTGAAAGTAATCGCGTAAGAGTAATAAACCCTGACCCAAGTCTCGGAAAGGCCGTTAAAACTTCAAGGAAAACCTGATCAGTTTTCCTAGAAGTTGGGGGGCAAATGATATGGGCTAAAAGTAAGCCCTAAAGACATAATTAATGTGGCATTAATTAGACCTAGAATGGTCCAAACGTGGGGCCCACCAGGTGGGCCCAAACCCTATTTATAATATTAATTTCGTAATTAATATTAAGGGTAATAACCAGCTCAACAATAAGAGTCAAACAAGGATATTACTCTTGCCTGAGTTAGCCTCCAAGATACATATTTCAACATGGAAACTGGTTCCTACATACTAGGATCTGGAACCTTCTTCTAGGCGGTGACTTGCCCACCAAGTCACCTAACCCTACTACGATTCTAAGGCTTCTCAACCTATATAAAGGGTTCGACCCCTCATTCTCAGAACTACGTCTTGGCTTGATTCTCAATACGAGATACGTAGGCACTCTGTGAGGACCGATTAGTCCCGAACACAGAAACAGCCATTAAAGCTCGAAGCTCACCAACCCTAGCATTAAATACAAATCGTAACCTAGTTTTTATTCCACAACATTTGGCACCGTCTGTGGGAAAAGGACATCAACTATGGTTCAAACACGAAGGACACCGACTACTACCGAGCCTCTGCCACTCAGTTCTGCTCCGCCCACCACGGATCCGGTGCCCCCAACAACCGGGACGATCGTTCAACATCAAGTTTCTCAACCCCTAGGGATGACTTCCCATGTTGAGAGTACGTTACCTCCGATCATCCACACGAATCAAGGTACCAATCCTCTTCAGGTGGTGGTTTCTCCTTTGGTAGTCGATCCTAACCACCCCCGACATGGGGTCCAGATCCATACTACGGATCTCCCCGTGAACACCAACCCAATGTATGGGCTGCCTAACTACCCTCATCCTCAAGGAGCTAGACCTAGTTAGTTTTCAAGAACTAACTTGATTTTTATGATTCCTTTAGTTGATTAAAGCTATTGTAAGGTTGATTAAGCATATTCCAAGGATTTTTAAGTGTTGTCAAGGCTTCAAGAAGGTATAAATGTCCTTACCCTTATTTATTTATAATGGATATTGAGTTGATTATTGATTTAGTGGTGTAAATGTTAAGATTATGATGTTATATTTGTTTGTAAGTGATTAAAGTTGATTATGGAAGGAGTATGTGCTTGTAACCATGGTTGGTAAGATGACCACATGGTGTAGGTGATGGTGTATAAGGTGGATGATTGATTTGGGAGAGTTTGATTTTGGAAAGTATGAAAATATAGTCGTTATAATGTCCGATTTTCGTTAGACCAAGAAACTGCCCTGTTTTTGGACACTGTACCCGTACGGTAGGTTACTGTCCAGACCCCCAAGTTACCATGATGAGATAGAGCTTGGTTCATAGATCGTTTTGATATAAAGTGCGTTAAAATCTGATGAACGGTTTAGGAGAAAAGTCAGTTTTAGTGAAAGACGTTCGAAAACCGAGAAACCGTAATTGTGCTAACTTTGATGCTATAACTACCATACTTCGACATTTTTAAGAAGGGTTAAATGACATTTTGGTCATTCAACTAACCACAAACTTACAACTAGGTTATCCAACTGAAAAAGCTTTCAATTAGATCACTCAACTGAAAAATATTTCAATCAGGTCAGTAAACTACAAAAATAGCTTACAATTAAGTCACAAAAAAAGTTATTTTTAATGACTTAATTACCAGCTATTTTTATAGTTTAGTTACCTGATTGCAAGCTATTTTCAGTTCAGTGATCTAATTGAAATCTTTTTCAATTGGATGACCTAGTTGCAAGTTTGTGATCAGTTGAATGACCAAAATGCCATTTAACCCTTTTTAAGAATTATAAAATTTTGGGATAGGGTAGTAGGGTAGTCAAAGAGGCATTACCAGTTGGCCTTATAGTAAAATTCGAAATCCATATTTTTTGAGAATTTTTACAGTTAAGTGTGGTCGTTAGAGGAAATGGTGAAAACCCCTGAAACTTCGATTGAGTTTATAAATGGTTAAGTTCTTAAACCTTTGGGGTAATAGTGATACATTAAACATATATTAAAGTGTCAAGGGTAATGTTATACAAGAGTGTAGTGAGTAAGAGATGTGGTATTCTAACGACGGTCCTTTTGTGTTTATAGAAACTCCGGAAGAGCCACGAGCCATACCGTCAGGATACCGAAACCGAGGCAAGATCTTTTCTGTCCCTACTTGGAAATTATTTATCTTCAAAGAAACTTGATTTCATGGAATATATATATATATATATGTGATGCCATTGTTACCATATTGTTAAGAAATTGTTTTCCTTGATTATTGATATTAAAAGGAGAGGTATACAAAGATGTATATGAATATGGATGTGAATATGAGTATGAGATGGATATGGATATACATAGAGATGATTATGCATGAAGTGAACATGCCTTATGAGTAAGAGAAGATGAGAGAATGGTATCAGTTGTTATCTAGGGTTATGTGATTTATAATATTTTGCTAAAGATATTCTTTTAAAACATTTTGATTTAATAAGTATTATTTGATTATTATCTACTATTTTAAAAGTAGATGGAATAATATATATATATATATATATATATATATATATATATGTGTATATATATATATATATATATATATATATATATATATATATATATATATATATATATGGGAGCTGGATTTTAGTGAATACAGAGAAGATGTCTGAGTCATAATCAGAGTATTATGGCATAAGCTTTAAGAGTAATGACTTATGTGAATGTAAGAGGAAATGTAAATTGAAAGAAAAATGTGGAATGATGTTATAAGTGGAATAATGGTTATAAAAAGGAGGATGTAGCAGATAGAGTCTTCCTCCAGAATGTTATTACGGCCCAAGAGTTGCCGAAGGAGGATGTAGCAGTTAGAGCCTTCCTCCAGGAGGATGTAGCAGTTAGAGCCTTCCTCCAGGGATGATGTTAGTAGATAGAGCCTTCATTCCTTCTACTTGTAGTAAACAGAGAGCAGATACGGTCAGGCGACTGATCATCGTCCTAAGTATCTGGCGCTAGTAGATATCCCCAAAAGATTAAAAGGAAGAATGGAAAATGGTGTCAGAATGAGATACTAAAAAAGGAAAAATAGTATGAAATTTTGAAATTGTTGTTATAAATGGAAGAGAAATTGATTTTATATTATGGTATAAAATTGTTGTGTAAAAAGGAAATGGAAGGATTATAATGAGAGATATAGTTCAAATTACTATGTTATCTTGAGATAATATATTGAGAGGAAGTGTGGATTATTATCTGAATATAGAAGAGAAATTGATATTATATTGTTGTATCTTTCTTTTCTTATAATAAAAAGTGGATGATGTATTATTAAATAAGATTGTCATTCTTTCTCAGAGTCTATAATTGGTTTCCAGTTTTATATATATATATATATATATATATATATATATATATATATATATATATATATATATATATAGATGTTTAAATTTTGCCTTTTAGTGACAATATTATCTTGCTGATCTATTATAGCTCACTCTTGCTACTTATCTATATACAGCTAGGTATGCCGATTCTACGCAGAACGCCCCGCAAGAGGGTAGGGGGAAGGCGACCTTCTGAGAGCACGCTAGCATCGATTCCTGAGGTAGTGATGAGGCAGACGGGTTCTGAGAGCCTTATGTATTATTAAGTGTGCAAGCATGTAATAAACTTTTGATTATTGAAATGCTTCATGTCAAAGTATTATTCAGCAATGTATTTAAGTTTGAGCCTGGGTTGTAATAACTGTTAACTCTAAACTCTTATTATGATGAATGTTGTTCTCTGAGCATATGACTGGTGTGTGTGTGTATTATTGCGGGGTCAATTGCATAAGTATTAATTGTTATATAAAAAAAAGACCCAAGAGATATTGAATGGAAATTGGTCCGTGATGGCCCGAATTTATGACCCCGGATTTGGGGCTGTCACAGTTTGGTATCAGAGCTAAGAGTCATAATGCTCAGGAACAAGAGTGATAATAATAAATGTATCAGTTATAATATAAATTGTGAACTTCCATCAAGTTCAAGGGTGGTATATCGCAGGTAGTATTTATTTTAAGCATTGATTATAAATTTTATAGATTATTACTAATAGAATTTTATGTTTTATTATAGGGAGCAGAGATGGGAGAGCCAAGTCGAGACCCTCAGTGGCTAGGATTGTCCGAGCAGGAGATTATAGACCTGCAGCTAGTAGGAGTAGAGGTGCCAGACTATGCTGTTGCTGACCTCAGGAGGAGAGTTCGTGAGGAGGCCATAGAGAGATATGAGATCAGAGTGAGACTTGAGGAGGCAGAGGAGCGCAGGCAGAGAGATGCCATGGCTGTGGTGCCATACACTGGTAGACCCTTTGTAGGATCTGATGGGGCAGGTCCTTCCCGAGTGCGGTCAGATATTCTAGAGGAGGAGATGCCATTGCGTAAGAGGCCTAGGTTATCAGTTATACCTGAAGAGCGGATTAAGTGGAGGGATGTTCACATGGTTCCTACTCCTGTCTTGCCTATTCCCGTGCCATCCCCAGTTCCATCCCCTCTACCTAGCCCTGACCCTTTTGAGGACCCAGCTGAGCAGTTCACTCCACCAGGACACTTTATATTATCCGAGGATGAGATAGAGGAGGACCCTTCTAAGGATGGAGATATAGAGCCAGTTCCTCCATCCCCACCATTTGCACCACCACCACCTCCACCAGTAGATGCACCTCCACTTGTAGATGTACCTCCCCCAGCTGCTGTGCCACCTCAGGAGGCACCTATATTCCCAGGTGACCAGCTGCCAGCTATTCTATTGTCAGAGTATTTTGTCCTACAGGGACAGCTGGAGGAGTCCCGTCGGACTATAGATACACTTGTGCAGAGATTAGACAGAGTGAGAGGAGGAGGTGTGATACCAGATTGGTTGTCTTTGGGCTTAGTTAATATCGAGCTGCGGGCACTCGGTGATATTAGGAGGATGTTGGGAGACAGGGGAGATCCAGTGTTGGTTAGCTTAGATAGTAGATGTAGTCACCACCATGGTAGTGCAGATCAGGGACATTGTCAGAGCGGCGTTACCGTGATTCGGAGTAGTAGTCTTAGACACTAATCAGACTAGTCATCTTGTTGATGTCATTTTGGGGATTAGGTTAGTTGTTTACTGTCTTAATCCCACTCTGATTAGAGGACAGTTAGTAGTACTTTTGTTATAGCGGATTAGTATGTACGGATATGTTTATGGGTTTCGAACCTTGTACTTTATGATGTATATATTAGCTAGTAGTGAAGGATGTATCCACAAGTTGTAAAATATTTATGTGAATTAATGAAGTTTATGTATTTTGCCTAATTCTATCGTATTTTGATAATAAATGCTTGGATTTGGAAATATTAATGTATGTCAGGTGATTGATTTAAATGAAAAGGTTATTGTGCTAAGGGTGATATGCTTACTCGTTAAAGTTGTAATATAACTAGATACTAACTGCGTGAAGTTAAAATATTGAAATGCATAAATGAGTTAACTAATGATATGATTGTGTATATATGGAAATGATGTATATTGTACGCTAAATTTTGGGTGATTAATGGAGAATATTGCTATATACAGAATCATGCCGCCTAAGCGTAATAATAGAACAAATGGAAGGAAAAACGAGAGAGAGGAAGGAAGTCATAATAGGCAAAATGAAAATGCTCATAATGAACAAAATCTTGAAGAAGAAGAAGAAGATGAATCAACTGGCCAACAAGGAAATCAGGGCGGTGATCCAATTAACCAATTCATGGAACTATTAAGGCAGAATTTGGCTAATCCACAGAACCCTCAACAACCACCTGTTCTTCCTAATCAGGCAGCTAACTCCTTTCGTGCCTTTAAGTCATTGAAACCCCCAGAGTTTGAGGGAACTGTTAACCCAGTAGTAGCCAGAGCCTGGTTAAAAGAGATGGAAAAAGCTTTTGAGATATTGAGGATAGAGGAGGATCAGAAAACAACCTTTGCAGCCTATCTCTTAAAGGGAGAGACAAATTATTGGTGGGAAGCTAAGAAGAATCTAGAGGGAGCGGGAGTGATAACTTGGGAACGTTTCACTAGGGTGTTTCTAGATAAATATTCCCCTAGGTATCTGGAAAATCAAATGGAAATGAAATTTTTGGAGTTAAAACAGGATAACCTAACAGTGGCGGAATATGAAACTAAGTTTACTGAATTGTCTAGGTTTGTTCCAGAATTTGTGCGTACTGAGGAACAACGAGCAAAAAGGTTCCAACAAGGATTGAAACCATGGCTACGGACAAGAGTGGCACCATTTGAGTTGACTGATTATGCTGCAGTGGTCCAAAAGGCATCTATTATAGAAGCCGAGAGTGAACAAACTAAAATTGGTCAAGAGAATAAGAAAAGGAAATTTGAGGGTCAGAAAGGAGGTACAAGTAAAGGAAGTTACTTTAGCAGGTTCAGTAAATGACAAAAATCTAAGTTTATGGGAAAGTCAGGGAGTAACAAGATTGTTAGTGAGACTGTGAATCAAGGTGGTAAATCCTCAGGAACCTTTCAGTCTAATCAATCGCGACCACCATTACCAGACTGCAGCACGTGTGGTAGGAAGCATATCGGAGAGTGTAGAGTGTTAGGAATAACTTGCTTTAAGTGTGGACAGAAAGGGCATTATCAGGACAGATGTCCATCAGCTGATAAGAGTGATGTCAAGTGTTATCAATGTGGGAAACTAGGACACGTTGCTAGAGATAGTCGTTCTGGTGGGTCGTCTGCGCCGGGACAAAGTATGACTGCTTCAAATAGACCTACTGCCAGGGTGTATAATATGACTTTAGGAGAAGCGTTGAAAAAGCCGGATACAGATGCAGGTAAACATTTTCTTTTATTATTTAACCTTCCAAGTGTAAATGTTTGGTTAGGAATCAACTTGGTCAATGAATGGTGTAGGTAGGTTGACAATCTAGATAAGGAAAATCAGTATCTGTTAGGGGTTAGAAATTCTATGAAAAGGAGAATAAGAGTATTTTGGGAAAAACACAAACTTTTTTAGGCACGAACAGGAAATATATATTATAGGTAGTATTTTCTTACAACTGTTTCAAGGAATCTTATTCTAGCCAAATTTCTGGAGGATTTTACAGAGACAAGATATAATAAGATTGAAGTATTCATATTTTATATCATGATAGAGATCAAAATATAGACAGACCATAGTGAGATACACTACCATTCAGGGGAGGCCAATGTGGTGGCCGATACCCTTAGCCAAAAGAGGAATGAGAGAAGAGACAATATAGAATGACTGAAACAGGAAGAAAATTGCAAGATAAAGATAGTGAAAGCACTACTATTGATAAGCTGAATGGCATGTTGATGGATGACAAGCAAGATTATGTTGGTGTATTTTTGCGCAAACAAGATAGAGATATTATGAAGGAAAAAGGATGGAGAAAGTGGTATAGAAGTTATAAGATGTAGATGAAAAAGGTATCTATGGACATTTTCAACATGATTCCGGGACGGAATCCTTTTAAGGGGGGAAGACTGTAATAACCCTAACTTTAGCAATGCTACAGTGATCACATGAATAGTAAATTTTGAGGATTTAGAGAAATGGTATGTAGGTACCCTATAATGGAAACAGAAAATGAATAAACAGAAACAATATTAGTATTGTACACTAAAAATAAGTGACTCGAAATGACGATAGATTTCAGAAATTCCAGAATATGGATTTTGAGGATTTTGACTTCCAAAGAGCTTCTATTGGATATTAAGGAGCATGGAAATATTATAAGAATTAGATATTGAGGGATTAGTGAATTTAGATTAAACCAGGGGATTATTAAGTTAAGAGAATACCCAAGGAATTTGGGTTGTTAAATGATGTCAGAACCACTGAGATAATGAGGTATACTCGAAACGAATCACAATTAGATGAGTATGGAAACCAAACAACCAAGATTAGTAATATAACAAGGATACATACCACATTATTAATTACCAAAAGTATTAGCAAAATACTTAGAAAAACAAGGAAAAAGGATTATGAGATCACCATGCATGACATCATTTTCCACTAATATGTTTTAAGGGTAAATTAGTACTTTTGCTTGGCTTTAATCACAAATATCTTCCAAGACAAGCTAGAATTAATAATAATTAACCAAGATTAGATCAAAAAGTAGCAAGAAAAACTCTTCCCCATCCTCTTCTTCATCCATTCGAATTTCTCAAGAAAAAGGGAGAAAAAGAAAATCAAAACCCTAGCTAGCAACCATATTAAATCAAGAGAAAAATCGTTGAGCTTCTTGGAGGTTAGGAAGGATCATCTACAAAGTTTCATAGCAAACCAACATCATTTAGCAAGGTAATAAATTCATGGAAGTTGATGGTGAATAGTGATGAATAGTAGTTTTCAAGAACTAACTTGATTTTTATGATTCCTTTAGCTGATTAAAGCTATTGTAAGGTTGATTAAGCATATTCCAAGGATTGTTAAGTGTTGTCAAGGCTTTAGGAAGGTATAAATGTCCTTACCCTTATTTATTTATAATGGATATTGAGTTGATTAGTGATTTAGTGGTGTAAATGTTAAGATTATGATGTTATATGTTTGTAAGTGATTAAAGTTGATTGTGGAAGGAGTATGTGCTTGTAACCATGGTTGGTAAGATGACCACATGGTGTAGGTGATGGTGTATAAGGTGGATGATTGATTTGGGAGAGTTTGATTTTGGAAAGTATGAAAATATAGCCGTTATAATGTCCGATTTTCGTTAGACCAAGAAACTGCCCTGTTTTTGGACACTGTACCCGTACGGTAGGTTACTGTCCAGACCCCCAAGTTACCATGATGAGATAGAGCTTGGTTCATAGATCGTTTTGATATAAAGTGCGTTAAAATCTGATGAACGGTTTAGGAGAAAAGTCAGTTTTAGTGAAAGACGTTCGAAAACCGAGAAACCGTAACTGTGCTAACTTTGATGCTATAACTACCATACTTTGACATTTTTAAGAATTATAAAATTTTGGGATATGGTAGTAGGGTAGTCAAAGAGGCATTTACAGTTGGCCTTATAGTAAAATTCGAAATCCATATTTTTTGAGAATTTTTACAGTTAAGTGTGGTCGTTAGGGGAAATGGTGAAAACCCCTGAAACTTCGATTGAGTTTATAAATGGTTAAGTTCTTAAACCTTTGGGGTAATAGTGATACATTAAACATATATTAAAGTGTCAAGGGTAATGTTATACAAGAGTGTAGTGAGTAAGAGATGTGGTATTCTAACGATGGTCCTTTTGTGTTTATAGAAACTCCGGAAGAGCCACGAGCCATACCGTCAGGATACCGAAACCGAGGCAAGATCTTTTCTGTCCCTACTTGGAAATTATTTATCTTCAAAGAAACTTGATTTCATGGAATATATATATATATATATATATATATATATATATATATATATATATATATGTGATGCCATTGTTACCATATTGTTAAGAAATTGTTTTCCTTGATTATTGATATTAAAAGGAGAGGTATACAAAGATGTATATGAATATGGATGTGAATATGAGTATGAGATGGATATGGATATACATAGAGATGATTATGCATGAAGTGAACATGCCTTATGAGTAAGAGAAGATGAGAGAATGGTATCAGTTGTTATCTAGGGTTATGTGATTTATAATATTTTGCTAAAGATATTCTTTTAAAACATTTTGATTTAATAAGTATTATTTGATTATTATCTACTATTTTAAAAGTAGATGGAATAATATATATATATATATATATATATATATATATATATATATATATATATATATATATATGGGAGCTGGATTTCAGTGAATACAGAAAAGATGTCTGAGTCATAATCAAAGTATTATGGCATAAGCTTTAAGACTAATGACTTATGTGAATGTAAGCGGAAATGTAAATTGAAAGAAAAATGTGGAATGATGTTATAAGTGGAATAATAGTTATAAAAAGGAGGATGTAGCAGATAGAGTCTTCCTCCAGAATGTTATTACGGCCCAAGAGTTGCTGAAGAAGGATGTAGCAGTTAGAGCCTTCCTCCAGGAGGATGTAGCAGTTAGAGCCTTCCTCCAGGGATGATGTTAGCAGATAGAGCCTTCATTCCTTCTACCGGTAGTAAACAGAGAGCAGATACGATCAGGCGACTGATCATTGTCCTACGTATCTGGCGCCAGTAGATATCCCCAAAAGATTAAAAGAAAAATGGAAAATGGTGTCAGAATGAGATACTGAAAAAGGAAAAATAGTATGAAATTATGAAATTGTTGTTATAAATGGAAGAGAAACTGATTTTATATTATGGTATAAAATTGTTGTGTAAAAAAGAAATGGAAGGATTATAATGAGAGATATAGTTCAAATTACTATGCTATCTTGAGATAATATATTGAGAGGAAGTGTGGATTATTATCTGAATATAGAAGAGAAATTGATATTATATTGTTGTATCTTTCTTTTCTTATAATAAAAAGTGGATGATGTATTATTAAATAAGAATGTCATTCTTTCTCGAAGTCTATAATTGGTTTCCAGTTATATATATATATATTTAGATGTTTAAATTTTGCCTTTTAGTGACAATATTATCTTGCTGAGCTATTATAGCTCACTCTTGCTACTTATCTATATACAACTAGGTATGCCGATTCTACGCAGAACGCCCCGCAAGAGGGTAGGGGGAAGGCGACCTTCTGAGAGCACGCTAGCATCGATTCCTGAGGTAGTGATGAGGAAGATGGGTTCTGAGAGCCTTATGTATAATTAAGTGTGCAAGCATGTAATAAACTTTTGATTGTTGAAATGCTTCATGTCGAAGTATTATTCAGCAATGTATTTAAGTGTGAGCCTGGGTTGTAATAACTGTTAACTCTAAACTGTTATTATGATGAATGTTATTCTCTGAGCATATGACTAGTATGTGTGTGTATTATTGCGGGGTCAATTGCATAAGTATTAATTGTTATATAAAAAAAAAGACCCAAGAGATATTGGTATTGAATGGAAATTGGTCCGTGATGGCCCGGATTTTTGACCCCGGATTTGGGGCTGTCACAGTTGGAATTCAGGAAGTTGAAAGACTTTAATATAGCTATGTTGGCAAAGCAGTCATGGAGGTTGATGGTGGAAAGCAATCCTCTAGTTAGTAAATTCATGCAGGCACGCTACTATCCAAACTCAGATTTTTTAAATGCCTCACTTGGGTCGAATCCAAGTTATCTTTGGCGAAGTCTGTTGGAAACTCAACATACGATGAAACGGGGGGTACGTAAGAGAATAGGTAATGGTTTAACAACTACAGTGTGGAAGGTGCCTTGGCTGCCTGATTTAGAAAATGGGTATATTACAACGGAACCATATGAGCAGTTGCAGAATGCTAAGATGCAGAATCTGTTGGAGGAGAATCAGAAAGCATGGGATGTGGAGGTGGTCTCCGACTTATTTAATGAGCGTGATAAAAAATTCATTCTACAAATACCATTACCTTTAAGGGATAAAGATCATATTGAGGAAGCCTTAGAATTATGGTACGATTTGGAGACTTGGTGGGCAAGCCACCGCCTTGAGGAAGGTTCTAGACTCCTTCCTTGTAGGAGTCTGTTTCCATATCGAAGTAGGTGCCTTGGAGGCTAAGTCAGGCAGGAATAATATCCTTATTTGACTCTTACTGCTAAGCTGTTTATATCCCTTAATATTAATTACGAAATTAATATTGAAATTAGGGGTTTGGGCCCCACAAATGTGCCTCACGTATGGACCATGCTGGGTCTAATTAACGCCACATTAAATGTGTCTTTAGGGCTTATTTTTAGCCCATATCATTTGCCCCCAACTTCTAGGAAAGCTGATCAGGCTTTCCTTGAAGTTATAACTGCCTTTTTCGAGACTCGGCCATCTTTGTACACTAGTGTTTCACGAATACCGTCTTGATGTAAAGCGTGGAGCGACCGACGCATTTACGACTATTTTAAACGATGCTAAACGACACAAACTAGCCTTAAACGACACTTAAACAACGTTAAGTGATGCTAACCAGCATTAAATGTAACGCCCCCAAATCCAGGGTTAGGGAAATGGGTCGCTACTGCGGAAACCTTAATAATCAAATAATCACCTGCCAATATTTAATCTAAAACATGACATCCGACCCCAACCTAACAAGATCTTTTCAGGTTATAGACTAGAAAACAAGAAATCCAAAACATAATAAAATTAACTACTTTTATTAACTCACAACTCTTAGTACAACAATCTTTTATACAATCTTATGCTGTTAGTATCACCTTGATATAAGGTATACAACAGCCACAATAATATAATACACAAATAGTACAACACAAGTAATAAATACATTACCAGTCTAACTATACATCTAGTAGACTATTCCGAATGACAGAATTGCTCTAAGCCAAACCTCAACTCGATCCATGACTTGCCCTACTTCGAGCTAACTAAGTCAACCGCATCAACTATCTATCTCTGTAAAATAAGATTTAAAACAAAAGGAAGAATGAGCGAAAGAGGTGCTCAGCAAGTATATAATAGAGTATACTAAGATAATTTTAGAAAAACTTTGAAGTTTTCAAATCCAATGTGTGGATGATATCATTTTTGAAATATTTATAACGAAGATTTTTCAATAGAAAAGAGATTTACAGAATTCAATGAGGAATTCAACTCGTCAGCTTTATAAAAGGATTTTTGATATTTATCTCAACAATTTTTTTTATAGCGACTTCCGATAAAAACTTTGAATAACTAAGCGACAAATGCTTCAGCTACTAAGAGACAACATACAAGAAATTCCTAATTATTCATAATCTCACTCTTGTCAACTAAGCACTTACATACTTAGCTACCAAACCGGTCTGACAATTGTAGCATCCGAAAATTCGGGGTACAGATCAGGGGCTACGATTCACTAATAACATTATCCAACCCAAAATATAAACAATGTATAATAATAAAAACCCCTTAACTAAGATCACATACAGGTTATGGTATGAAACAAACTATCGAATTATAAATTTACAACCATTTTCAAAATAAAACTATTATACAATTTTTATAACTACATGAGATTTCTGTCTATCTAAATGTCCAGCCTTGACCAATTCCCAATCACTATCCGATGATATTCCGTAACCCGATCGTCTCCTCTCGCTGCTGGAAAACAACACCACAGACCATTACTAGGTCCACTAATCCTCTCTATTAGCTGAAGAAAACAAACAAGCAAGAGTGAGCCAACAATGCTCAGCAAGTGCAATAGTGATAACAATTTCAATAATGATGACAAATCTGATAAACAAAGGGGTTTCATTTCATTCTATGAAGGAATTAGTTATATCAACTTTTAGATTGCCACGAGGGCCAACAATTCACCATTAATGAGGTGCATCAGAAACTAGAACCGATAAGAATTCCGATATCAAAATATTATTAAAACAGACTTCCAAGGAGTCAAGAACTAAACATCCCAATCGCTGAGTATAGATTAGAATTGGAATTGTTTATTTAAAAAAACATCAAGGTTAGGCTACTGATCAGTCACGCACTAACCCCGGACAAACGTACACAGCAATGTCCTTAATTGGATCCATGGCACACATTGGCCTTAACTTCCGACCATAATATGGTCCCACCCCGAAGGGTTTTACGCCCCAAGGGCAACTTTTAAAAACATTTCCAATTCTATATCATCCATGCTAGGTGTAGGGACAATCGACAACCCTTGATCTCCAAACAACTGGAAACTCACGTCCAGAATATCAACTCAAGATTAAAAGTTAATAAGAAACGGCATCATCATCTAGTATCGACAAGTTCGATACAACACATGGGATAAACGAACAACCAAGATTCTCAACTGATATTGACAAATTCGATACCACACAGGGTGGGGATTATAGAGAACGACAATTTGAATAAATACCAACAAGATGAATATGAATAACTGGAATTTATAACGTCAGCAATTTATCTAAAGAGAAATTTCACTTGAGATCAAGGCTAAAATTTTGTGTCGGGATTTGAGATTCAAGATTTTAAGTATGGAATGACAAAGGACCTCTTATCTCAACACTCTCACTAACAGTTTCTGTGCCTTCAAGGTATTATCAGGAAGCCAACCAGTCTTAAGAGGAGCTTGAAGAGGGTCTATCCTTCAGCTTATATCAACCGGTGCTACCAATTTTGAATTGATGGTGGGGTCTTCAAGACCTGGAAGTAAAAATTCCATGCATAGTTCTCTATCTCAGAAGAAGCAAACTTTGAAAGGGCATCGGCCTTAACGTTAACGAGACTAAAAGGTTCATACTTCCCATATCTAACTTGACATTCAGAGGTTGTTGATCATGTTCCAAGGTTGAAGATCAAGCTGGAATATCGAAGACCGCCCTGGAATCACCACCTGATCAACCAATAAGAGGCCGGCCGCAGCCTTCCCCTGACAGCTGGTCGGTTGCTAGGAGGTCGGCCAGGCCTTCCCCTGACAGCTGGTCGGCTGCTAGGAGGTCGGCTGGGCCTCCTTCTGGCACCTGGTCGGCTGCCAGAAGGTTGGCTGGCCTTCCTCCGGTGCCTTGTCGTGCCTCTCGGAGCTTATTCGTGACGCTTGAATCTTTTCATCAACCTTGAATTATGATCTTTTTTATCAACCTTGAATCATGTTCATCAACATTCAGTCATGTTCATCAATATTTGGTTATTGACTATCAACCTTTCTCTTTTTCAAGCACATTTAATCTCTTTATTAGCACTGCTAATCTCTGGTAACTATCTTCCTTAAGCGTAATTAGATCTTAAAGCTTAGTTAAGCGCTTTTTCGTAACTTGACGCTGCATATCCGCTTAAATCCTTATTTTCATCTTCAGAATCGTATGTACTCGACTACGAACCCGTCAGGGCTTTGTAAGACCAAACCTGCACCACTAGATTTTGTTTTTGATGCCCCATCAAAATAGAGCACCCAATATTCCTTTTGATCAGGTATAAGTTCTTCATCTTTACCTTCACCTCCGGGGGTGGATACTATCTCCTGCCCCCCGACTTCTTGGTTATCGATGGTACATTCAACCACGAAGTCAGCTAATGCCTGACCCTTAATGGCTGTTCGAGGCTTGTACATGATGTCAACTTCTCCAAGTTCGATTGCCCACTTGATCAGCCTTCCACTAGCCTTCGGGATGTGCAAAATATTTCTCAACTGCTGATCTGTCAGGACTTCAATCTAACTTGATCAGCCTCTGGATGTACCCACTTGATCAGCCTTCCACTAGCCTTCGGGATGTGCATACTTCCCACATCTAACTTGACATTCAGAGGTTGTTGATCATGTTCCAAGGTTGAAGATCAAGCTGGAATATCGAAGACCGCCCTGGAATCACCACCTAATCAACCAATAAGAGGCCGGCCGCAACCTTCCCCTGACAGCTGGTCGGCTGCTAGGAGGTCGGCCAGGCCTTCCCCTGACAGTTGGTCGGCTGCTAAGAGGTCGGCTGGGCCTCCTTCTTGCGCCTGGTCGGCTGCCAGAAGGTTGGCTGGCCTTCCTCCGGCGCCTTGTCGTGCCTCTCGGAGCTTCTTCGTGCCTCTCGGAGCTTATTCGTGACACTTGAATCTTTTCATCAACCTTGAATTATGATCTTCTTTATCAACCTTGAATCATGTTCATCAACATTCAGTCATGTTCATCAATATTTGGTTATTGACTATCAACCTTTCTCTTTTTCAAGCACATTTAATCTCTTTATTAGCAGTGCTAATCTCTGGTAACCTATCTTCCTTAAGCGTAATTAGCTATTAAATCTCAGTTAAGCGCTTTTTCGTAACTTGACGCTGCATATCCGCTTAAATCCTTCTTTTCATCTTCAGAATCATATATACTCGACTGCGAACTCGTCAGGGCTTTGTAAGACCAAACATGCACCACTAGATTTTGTTTTTGATGCACCATGAAAATAGAGCACCCAATATTCCTTTTGATCAGGTACAAGTTCTTCATCTTTACCTTCGCCTCCGGGGGTGGGTACTATCTCCTGCCCCCCGACTTCTTGGTTATCGATGGTACATTCAACCACGAAATCAGCTAATGACTGACCCTTAATGGCTGTTCGAGGCTTGTACATGATGTCAACTTCTCCAAGTTCGATTGCCCACTTGATCAGCCTTCCACTAGCCTTCGGGATTTGCAAAATATTTCTCAACTGCTGATCCATCAGGACTTCAATCTTGCGTGATTGAAAGTATGGCTGTAGCTTCCTTGAAGCTGTTATCAATGGCAAAGCAAAATTCTTGATGGTAAAGTAATTCAATTCAGCTCCATGCAACACCTTGCTCATATAGTAGATAGACTTTTGAACCTTGCTCTCTTCTCGAATGAGAATGGCACTCAATGCTTGTTCAGATACTGCCAAGTATAATTACAGTGTCTCTCCGGGACTAGGTTTGGCCAACAGCGGGGCTTCAGTCATGTACTTCTTCGGCTGTTCAAAGGCCTCTTGGCTTTCAGGTGGCCACTCAAAGTTCTTCACCTTCTTCAATGCATGAAAGAAAGGCAAGCACTTATTAGCAGATTTGGAGATAAATCTCCTAAGGCTATAACTCGACCTGTCAACTTTTATACGTCTCATATAGAGCAGGGTGATTCCATATCCAAAATTGCTTTGATCTTATCAGGGTTGGCTTCTATGCCTCTTTTTGAAACCATCAGTCCTATTTTTTTTATCCAATGCCAAAAGTATACTTGGCTAGATTCAACATCATCTTGTGGTGCCTCCGTACTTCGAATGCCTTTCTGAGGTGCTTAATATGGTCTGCCTTGAATAGGCTCTCGACTAACATGTATACATAGGGTTGTTCATCCCAGTCAGAATAAATAAGATCAAGTATTCAGAGAGAACAAAAAAAATTCAAAAGTTTCAAAAGTTTATATATTTACAATGTTGAATAAGGAATAATAAATATTCGGGGAAAATAGAAAGAAATGCATCATTTTGAATCAAGTTATCCCCTGGAAAATAGAGGTATCTCTGAAAAATAGGGATTTGTTTAAATGAATCTAAAAAATTCATCATCGATTGAAATATAGTTGATTATCAAAGGTGATGGGGTATTATCAAAATAGGAAGAAACAGAAAGAAAGGTTAAATCTCCTTAATCAATAAAATCTACGGCTAGTAATGAATAACCACGTCATTCCTCCAACCCATGCTAGAAATCACATTTCGTATCTTGTTTACCGTCCATTTGCACTTTCTATGTCGTTCACAGGGTAACTAAAAAGTCGCAAAGGAAATTCTATAACATACAAGAAGGTCTACACGTAACATCCTCCAAGCTGGTAACTCAGGTCGTCTATTTAACATAGGCGGCGCCGAATCAACTGCCTCGTCCAAAGTCGTACCTTCGAATGAATCGAATTCTAGCTTGCGCGATACGTCGAAATACTAACTAACGTCGCAACCGTTGTCCTAATAACCTAAGGCGAATCTTATCCTAAATCGTTCTATCTAACGTCCCACTTAAATATGTATACTTAATCATTCTAACTTGTTTCAGTGACCATAACCTGTCGCTCTGATACCAACCTGTAACGCCCCAACTTCCGAATACTGAAAATATACTATTTATAATAAAATCGACTTTGATATAAGGGAATTTCAGAAAATTTTGATATGAAGTATTCGTAAATCGGACTATCCACCTGTATCTCAACCCAAACCAAATTCCAATTAACAATTACAAATAAAACTTAATGAAAACAACACCTAGAGGGGGGTGAATAGGTGTATATGGCTAATTATGCTTATTTATGACCTGTTTTGAATTTTACCAGAAACAGCTTGCTGTTAGTTATAAACAGTTTAACAGATGGCAAGCTGTTTATGCAGTGCAGTAAGTAATGTGCAGGAAAAATAAAGAACACCACAATCTTTTAGCCAGGTTCGACCCCTAATCCCCTATGGTCTACGTCCTGGTCCCTTACCAACTTGGTAAGAGAATATATTATTGATCAAAGATAATCCAATTACAAGATACAACAATATATCTCCCTTTTTCTTAGCTACTGACAAATGGCTTGCTGAACACCTGTTTCTGAACCTGCTCTCTAAGCTATACTTCCCAAGTATACTTCTCTAGCAACGTTCACCAACCCTTGTTCCCTAACCAATCTGCCCAGCAACTAAAATACCCAGCTGCTTACAAATGGCTTGCTGTTTGCTGTGCTGAACTAACTCTCTAAGCAATACTTCCCAAGTACACTTCTCTAGTCTAGTTCAACCCACCCAAAACCTTAAGCCAACCTTGTACATCAACTATTCAATACAATTTGAACAATACAAAGGTTTGAATAAATACAACTCAACCTATGAACCCTTCTGAATATATATGATATATACGTGTATAGGGTTTGAAAGGTTTATAAAGATTTTGCAATGAAAGCTTTGTAGTTGTGTATATCTTCTTGTTTTTGTACTTGTCTGGGGTTGTAAGAAATGAGCAAGTTCAGTCCTTAAATAGGTAAACAAGAAACTAGAAAGTTCATCCTTTGAAGAGAATTTCCAACGGTATAAAAATGAACCGTTAGAGATGATATCTTTGTTTAAGCATTGGAATGAAACTTTGTCTCTCAACTGATGGTGAAGGAGAAGAACGTGTATGGAGATAAAAATGCCCATCATGAGAGTCATGTGTTTGTTTAAAGTGGAGGTATGGTGTGTCATTAAATTAATGAAAAGTAGAACTTACTTTTCTTAATTTAACCCAAGGAATATGTTTGTCTCCCAATATGTATAGAATATGAGTGTTGGCATGTTAAATAACATTCAGAGGGCCCTTACACGTTTCTAACATTATTCCCACTTCATGCTCTTTAAATATCCGAATGATTCTTTAATTCTGCCAGACACAATCAGCTTGCTGTTTGTGAAACTGGTATGCTGATTGTCCATGCATTTGTCTTGCTGTTTGAGACAATCTGGTTAATCTATAATACCCTGCAAAACCAAGTTAGCACAATACACTGCACAACCAAGTTAGCACAATACAGAAATAACATGATGTTTTATATCAAACTACAAGCAACAGCTTGCTGTTTGCGTATTGACCGTGTGCAACTGGCTTGCCAAATTGTCACTGTATCTCAACTTTGGTTTGCTGTTAGATAGACTGATTATACAATCAGTAAGCTAGACAACCCTGCAAAACCAAGTTAGTACATATAGAAATAACATAGCAAGTTCATGTCAGCTTGCTGTTTTC
Source organism: Kitagawia praeruptora (assembly GCA_037693485.1). Taxonomy (NCBI): domain Eukaryota; kingdom Viridiplantae; phylum Streptophyta; class Magnoliopsida; order Apiales; family Apiaceae; genus Kitagawia; species Kitagawia praeruptora. The sequence goes on from CM075352.1 coordinate 122,098,739, forward strand.
GTTCTGGTGAGTTCATATCAGCTTGCTGTTTTCGTTCTGGTGAGCTAAACAGATAGATGGCTTTATACCTTTGCATTTCCATATCACCAACCAAGTTACCTGAGAGTATACTTATACATAGCAAACACATATATATATGCAAATGATATATCAAATGATTCAATCATATAATTGTGAGCTAGATATAGTGAACCTAAAACAAGATAAGCAATCAGCTTGCTGTATATAACATCAAAACACACTAGGGTAACATTCTCCCCCTTTTTGATGATTATATACCAATGTGTGATTGAGCTAAAAGCTCCCCCTTAATCATTGATTAATACTTCCTGCAAAACAAGTTTAGATAAATACACATGAAGTATTACAATGCACCATTTGTATTCATCATCAAAACATCACGCCAACACTTAATACACCAACGATTCTTCACCGAGGATCGATTCAAGGTTATGGTATGAAACAAGAATCTAATCAATACAAATTATACAACTTCCATTTCTGTTCTAATACAAATTACTATACCATCTAATTCGGCTCAATCCCAATCTGTGCTTACCCGCTCTAGCTCCGAAATCTATCCTGTATAGAATGCTTCATCGCTCTCATTCGCAGGGGTAAATGTGGTAGATCATCCTTAATCCTAATTGCAAAGGGTTAGGTAAAACAAAGCAAGAGTGAGCCAAAGAATGCTCAGAAAGTTAATAATATAGTGAAACAACGATATCACGGTAATTCATTGATGAACAATATCAATGAATACTTTATCTCAAAAGAACATTCCATTTTCCATCATAGGTTTAATTTTCCATTTTCTTCAAACATATTGCCTTAGTTAAAACCTTGAGAAAAATAATATCAAGAAACCCCCCAATCATTCTTATTCCCCTTTCATGTATAATGTTACTTGAGAAGGGAATAACTGGGAAACTTCTATCCATCCTTAATCCCATTGTTTTACTGAGTTCCTAATTTAATCAAGATAGAAACAATTAACTCTGATATTTACAACTTCGAACTAAGGACCATTTACTTTCAAACATATATATCTTATCAAATCTTTCCTTTCTTAAAACCATTTCATCTTTAAAACATACTTTTCATAAAACCTTTTTTTAAAACATTTTAAGCTGATTGGAGTTTTTCCTTATCATCGGACAATACGGGTGATCAGCCACGTAGAGTCCCCATACCGGACACGAAGTCCCTCTGGACCTTGAAAATTGGGTTCCTAATTAGGCAACACATTGGCCTTTAATGCTGGACTGGGCACTCCCCCAGCATCTTACGCTAAAAAAAATGTTGGGCACTCTCCCAGCCTCTTACGCCTCCAATCTGAAGGAATCCATAGAAAACATTTTGACGGAATCCCCCACAATAAAACCTTTAAATCATTTTACTTTTAAGTCCTTTATACTTACTGATAACAGATCAGCCCAGTATAAGGAATTTTAAAAATATCTTTAATAAATTAAACCATTTTAGGGGGCAACATTAAAAGATTAAGGAAGGGAAAAACAGTTGATAGAAGGAATCATGACAATAAAGCAATAAGATTAAACTAGGCATGGTATAGTTTAGCAAGACAGAATTATGAATCAGTATATCAACAAGGCATCATTAATAAATTAAAGAAGAAGCAATTATTAAAATTCTAGAAATTGAACAGCAATTATAAGGAAATCAAGGAATAAAGTGATCTAAAGTTCAAAAATAGATTTGTGTGCTGCACAAGCTATAACCACTTATTTCAAGGGTTACTGTTGTGCCCAAAATCACCATAGGTCGAATTTAGGCCCATTAAGCCATAAGGTCCAATCCATACAAGCAAGAAGACAGATCCAGTACGAGCCATGAAGATCAGATGTGAAGAAATGAGCATGAGATAGAGAAATGATGAAGAAAACATGAATATCAGGAGGTTCCTGAAGGCCTAGAAGCTAAGCAGATCACTAATGGACCAGGTTCCTCCTCCCAGAAGAGTTCGAGTTAGCATAACAATAGCCATAGAGAGAGTCAAGAGCATATGAAGATATCAGAAGAGTTATCCAGCCTAACGAGTTTGTTATTTGTGCAGGTATAGATACCTAGAAAGAGGTTCCTGAGTAACAGGTCCCGACATAAGGAGGTCCCTGAGAAACAGGCTCCTGAGATATAGGTTCCTGAGCACCAGGTTCCTAAGAGCAACCGACAGAAAGTTCTAGAAGCCATCTAGAACATATATAGACTTATTATTGGAGTGTACTTCTAGGACGTAGTTGATCCTATGATGCCTCTAATAGACAAGAGAATCATTGTAGGGTACAAACTCGAGTTCTACTCTGCTTAGCCAACCAGTTCCTGGTACACTCTAAAGGAACCTGAGTCCAACACGAACTAGACAACCGAATACAGCTGGCCCAGCAGAATCAGCTTCGCATTAGAACTACGTGAGCTTGATTCCTATATAAAGGATACGTAGGCACCTTGAGGGTAAGACGAATTCAGCTCTCTAATTTTCTCTAAAGGAACCTGAGATTATTGGAGACACCCTCGAGCTCAACTCACCCCCACAAACATAACCCAAATCTTCCATTGAACAGTTGATCGTTAGCCTTTACAACTCACCAAAAACCTCACAAAAGTTGTTACGAAATCCACTCATCAACATTGGCGCTAGAAGGAGGGGAGTTAACATCTTAAGAGTGGAAAGATGACAGGCGACTCGGATAGCGAAGCAACCCGTTCTGTGGAGAAAAGACCTAATGACGGAGAACAGTCTCATCAAGTAAAGAAAGTTACCTCAGCAGATGTGCTTAAAGTCTTAAAATCCTTTGGAGAAAGATTGTCGACTCTGGAACAAGCATCAAGTAAGAAGAAAAAAAGAAAGCAAAGAAAGGTAAGAAATCGAAGGTTACTCCAAAAATAGTTGAATTTTGAGGAAAAAGAACCTGAACTCGAAGAGGAAACCAAAGAAGAAGAGGAAGAACCAAAATAGGATGATGATGATGATGATGAAGAACCAGAGATTCCTGAGAAGAATAAAACTCCTACCAAGAAGGGACACTCCCAGGGTCATACAGAGTCCAATGGAAAGAAGAAGGTTAAAGCTGGAGGTTCCTCGCAGAAAAAGAAGAAAGACAAGGAGCCATCTATTGAGATAATTGAAGATGATGAAACAGATTCAGAAGAGACTACTGAGGAATCTAGTACTGCAGAGTCACAGAAGGACGAGGGAACAAGTAAAAAGACAAAGGCAGAAGTTATTAGAGAGGTAACTATTGAGGATATTAAGAAGATACTAGCCCAACTCAAGGATGAAAAATATCTTGCTGCTAAACCTATAACTGCTTCTCCTTTTACTAAGAAGGTTCGAAAGTCAGCCTTACCTAGTTCTTACTGGCCTTCGAATGAGTTGAAATTCGATGGGACCACTGATCCAATTGAGTACTTGAGTCGTTTCGATACAGAGATGGATGTCTATTAAGTTAAGGAAGCTATAAGATGTAGGTTGTTGGCAGCAACTTTGCAAGGTGGTGCTCATCAAAGGTTTAAGAGGTTACTTGCTGATTCTATTGGTTCTTGGGAGAGTATGGGAAAGCTTTTTGTTACTCAATTCAGGGCATCTGTTGCATTTGCGCCTCCTAATAATACTCTAGCCAACATCAAGCAGAGACCTAATTAGACATTGACATAATATTTCAATTGGTTTAATGCGGAGGTTCTGAAGGTTAGGAAAGCATTTGAGGAAACTTTGAAGAATTTCATAATTGCTAGAGTCAAAAGTGGCTCAGATTTCTGGAAAGCACTGCAAGGGAAGGAACCTGAACTTTTGGTAGACTTTTATGCTTAGACAGAATCTTTTCGTCTCATGGAAGAATCTTTGGCTGATTTGAAGAGAGATCCCGATTTTGAGAAGCAAGGTGGATGGTCAGGAAACAAGAGGATAAGGCCGAGGAGTCCTAATAACCGAGACAATAGAAAGGTTGTTAGCAGCACATCTCAGGTGAAGCTGGAAGCTGAAGCTGTGAATCCTATTAGACCTGTTATGAACCAGGTTCCACCACCAGCTTCCTACAATAGACGAGAGAGGCCCGTTTATGAAACCTTCACCCCTCTGGTTGCTCTAATTGATCACATATATGCAGTGAATGAGAAGTCTCTATGGTTCGGAAGACCTGTCAAGAATGGTCCTCCAGGGAATAAGAATGAGCATCCATACTGTGATTTTCATGATAATAATGGGCATAATACTGCAAACTGCCGCCATCTAAGGGATTTAATTAAAACTCTAATCAGGCAAGGGAAGTTATCTGAATGGGTAGCTCAGGAAGGAAAGAAGTACAGAGAAGAGAAGACTCAGAAAGCATCGGAACCTGTTTTGTTGGAAGGACCACCTAAGGCTGGATGTATACACACTATCATGGGAGGTCCACACATTGGAGGAAATAGCAGAAATGCCATGGAAAGGTATACTCGTGTAGCTAAAGAGCGTCCTTTGATTAATGTTTGCAATCTATCGCAGAGGTCTCCCAAGTTGTTCGAAGGGGAAGATGCAGATATCACCTTCACAAAGGAGGATGCTTCTTGGGTACACCATCCCCATATAGATGCTTTGGTAATCGAGGTAGGAATTGGGTCTTGTGAGGTTCATCAAGTACTAGTGGATAATGGAAGCTCTGTGAATCTGCTATCCTACTCAGCTTTCAAGAAGATGCATTTTCTGGATAGGGATTTAACTCCAACGAAGGACACTTTGTATGGCTTCACCAGCAATCAGTTCCCATCAAAGTTAAGATTCGTTTACCAGTGACTTTAGGTGATAAACCTTGTTGTATTACACAGTTAACATAATTCATTGTTATAGAGGACAATATGAACTATAATGTTATACTTGGGAGGCCAATCTTGAAAGAGATGAGGGTGATTACCTCGATTTATCATCTGACTATGAAGTTTCCAACACCAAGTGGCGTTGGTATAGTTCGAGGATGCCAGTATGAATCTAGAGAGTGCTACTCTAAAGCTTTGCAACATGCTGCTAAGGCTACCAAATTACCTGAACCAATGGATGAGGTTCCTGATGATTTTCAGGGAAGAATCCGGACGGTATAACAGTCGATTTACATTGTCAGCCATTAGAGGGGTTTGTGTCAGAATCATGCAGAGCAGTAAGAATTGAAGAGATCACAGAAGAGGAACCTCATGCTGAGATTCCAGTTTTTCATGGACCGGATACCTCTTACTTGTTGCTAGAAAGTGCACCCCCTATAGACAAGGATGGTGATGTGTGTATGGCAGAAGAATTAGATGATGAAAAATCTCGAAAATTGAAGCATAATCGAAGTAGTGAGGATAGTCAGCCAGCATCTAAGAGAAGGAATGTCATGCATGAAGCATATGTACCACCAACTGTTGAGAAGACTCAAGAAGATTCAGCAGAAGAGATGGAAATAGACTTAGATCCTCGAATGCCAGAAACAGTGGTCAAGGCTGGACCAGCTGGTGAGACATTGGATGTGAAGATAAATGATAAAGATGGTACAAAAGTGTTGAAGATTGGAGCTCAACTTGAACCAGCTTTGAAGGAATCTCTTATTTCCTTTTTGAGTAAGAACCTGGATGTATTTGCATGGTCCCACACAGATATGGAAGGGATAGATCCAAAGGTCATGTGTCACAAACTGAACATCGATCCAGAAAAGAAAGGTATAAGACAGAAGCGAAGACCAGTGAGTGGGGAGAGAGCTCAAGCATTGAAGGAAGAGGTAGATAGGTTGTTGGATGCAGGTTTGGTCAAAGAATCTTTCTATCCTGTATGGTTAGCGAATCCTTTCTTGGTGAAGAAACCTAATGACAACTGGAGAACCTGCGTGGACTTCACGGATCTCAATAAAGCATGCCCGATGGATAGTTTCCCATTGCCATGAATTGATCAGTTAGTGGATGCAACAGTTGGACATGCTCTACTCAGCTTCATGGATGCATATTCAGGTTACAATCAAATCCCTATGTATGAACCTGATCATGAATACATTTCTTTTATTATGCATAGAGGTCTTTATTGCTATATATGCATGCCATTTGGATTGATTAATGCCGGAGCCACATATCGACGGTTAGTAAACATGATGTTTAAAGAGCAAATTGGAAATACCATGGAGGTATATGTGGATGATATGCTAGTTAAGTCAAAGGAAGCTACTGGCCATGTGAAGCACTTGGAAGAGATGTTTGGAATCTTGCGAAAGTAAAGAATGAAGCTGAATCCCTAGAAACTTGTGTTTGGGGTGGAATCAGGGAAATTTCTAGGCTTCATGGTGAATCACAGAGGTATAGAGGCCAATCCGGCCAAGATTAAAGCATTGATTGATATTAAGTCACCAAGGACTATGAGAGAGGTTCAGTCCCTTACTGGGAGAGTTGCAGCTTTGAACAGATTCATTTCGAGGTCTACAGATAAGTGTCAAGAGTTCTTTAAAGCAATAAAGAAGGGAAACAAGTTTGAATGGACAGAAGAATGTGAGATAGCCTTTGGAAAGCTGAAAGAGCATTTGGGAAGACCCTCACTTTTAGCTAAGCCAGTAGACGAAGAGACGTTGATACTGTACCAAGTTGTATCGGAGTACTCAATCAGTGCAGTGTTAGTTCGAGAGGAAGATGGACAGCAGAGCCAAATCTACTATGTTAGTAAGAGATTACTTGATGCAGAAACAAGGTATACAGGAATGGAGAAGCTGGTTTATGCTTTGATTCTAGCTTCCAGGAAGCTACGACCTTATTTTCAGGCTCACAAGATAGAAATGAGGACTTCTTATCCACTTAGACAAGTGATGCACAGGCCAGAAACTTTAGGTAGAATGTTGAAATGGGCTGTGGAGTTGGGACAATTTGATATAGAATATAAGCCAAAGACAGCAATCAAGGCTCAAGCTTTAGCAGACTTTTTAATTGAGTTTCCACCTCACGTGGAGGTTACTAGTCAGGAGGAACCAAGAGAGTTGATGAAAGAGCAGATAGAAGATGATAATTGTCCACCATGGTGGACATTGTATGTGGATGGAGCTGCTAACAACAATGGAGTCGGAGCAGGCATAGAGCTAGTTAGCCCAGAAGGACATAGACTTCATAGTTCAATTCATTTTGCTTTTAGAGCTACTAACAATGATGCAGAGTATGAAGCATTGATTGTAGGTCTCAAGCTAGCTTTAGAGATGAAAGTCGAGAATGTAAGAGTGTTCAGTGACTCAATGTTAGTAGTTTGGCAGATTCGTGGTGGATTCCATTCAAGAGGTCCACGAACAGACTTGTATTTGAGGTACTCCCAAGTGTTTCTTGCAAAGTTCAGAAAAGTGAAGTTAAATCAGATACCACGAGGAAAGAATACCAATGCAGATGCATTAGCTAAGTTGGGCTCACAGGGAGAGTCAACACTGTGGGTAATTTCACTTCAGATTCAGGAGTAGCCTAGTGTCTTCAAAGAGGAGGTGATGGACATCGAGCTCCCAGTTGAAGATTCATGGATGACTCCAATCTGTAGCTACCCGGCTAAGGGAGAGGTAGGTCCTAATCAGGATGAAGCAAGGAAGCTGAAATATCATGCAGCCAAGTTTGTGATTTATGATGGAATCCTATACAAACGAGGATTTAATCAGCCTTTACTTAAGTGTGTAGCTGAAGAGCAATGCAGATATATCCTTGAAGAGATTCACGAAAGAGTATGTGGAAACCACTCGGGGTAGTTCTTTAGCCATGAAGGTCCTTCGATAGGGATACTATTGGCCAACCCTCAAAGCAGATGCTCATAAGTTTGTTCAGGCATGCAACAATTGTCAGAAGTTTGCAAATTTTGATAGCCGTCTTGTAGCACCTATCAAGCAGATTGTCAGCCCTTGGCCATTCGCTGTTTGGGGGATAGACCTCATTGGAGAGCTCCCGACAGGAAAGGAAGGAGTGAAATATGCAATAGTTGTAGTTGATTACATCAAAAAGTGGGCAGAAGCAGAATCAGTTGCTAAGATCACAGCCTCCAAACTAACTGAATTTGTTTTTCGAGCTATTGTTCGCAGGTTTGGCATTCCCCAGAAGTTGATTTCTGATAACGGGAAGCAGTTCGATAGCAAAGAGCTTAAAGGATTGTATGAGCAGTTTGGAATTCAGAAAGCATTCTCAGCAGTGTATTATCCACAGAGCAATGGATAGACTGAAGCTGTAAACAAGATTATCAAGCATACTTTGAAGACAAGGCTTGAAGATAAGAAAGGAAACTGGCCAGAGGAGCTTCCTGGAGTCTTATGGTCGTATAACACCACTCCTAGAACTACAACTGGTGAGTCTCCTTTTACTCTCACTTATGGTTGTGAAGCTATGGTACCCGTAGAAGTTGGCATAGGTTCCTTGAGAAGAAAGCATTATGATCCCGAGAACAATGAGGTTAATCACAGACTCTACCTAGACATGGTTGAAGAGTTGAGAGCAGATTCTCAGGTAAAGCTAGCAGCTTATCAGTAGAGAGTTTGAAGGTACTACAACAAAAAGGTGAACGCAAGACCTTTTAAAGTTGGAGACCTAGTTTTGAGGAAAGTCATGCCTAATACCAAGGTTCTGGCACATGGAGGCTTTGGAGCGAATTGGGAAGGACCTTACCAGATAAAGTCAGCCATTTGGGAGGGAACTTTTCACTTGATGGACATGGATGGGAATCTCATTCCGAGAGCTTGGAATGCAGAACATCTCAAGAAGTACTATCAGTAACTCTCTTTTATTATGTTTTTCTTAGGAAAAGTAAGGCTCTTTCAGCCCAAGAATAAGGCAGCTTATTAGTTATAGCTGACCAGAGTTGTTGATTTCAGTATTTGATTATGCATGTACTCGGGGGGTACCTGATGTGAACCTTCCTATTTGCAAGACAGTTTTAGTATTGAGCATTTATAACTCTACTTTGAATTTTTTTTGATTGCAGTGTCGATGATTATAGCTTCCTAATAGTTCTTTTATGTAACAATAATTTCCCAAAAGAACTGGGGGTAGAATTCCTACTTAGACAGTATTGTGCATGATTGATTAGCTATTTCACATGCCAATTTGAAACTTTTTAAGTGCTTGAATTGTACTTGCTGTATAAAATAGGAACCTGTAACTAAGGTAAGCTGTAGCTTTGATAGTATTCGTGAAGTATGAGTTTGATTTGACAGAATGTGCCGACTTTGACTGAATTAAGCCTTGGGTAGCTTCCCAAGCAAGCATTGAATTAAGCCTCAGGCAGCTTCCTGAGCAAGAGATAAGCCTCATGCAGCTTCCTGAGCAAGTATTGAATTAAGCCTCGGGTAGCTTCCCGAGCAAGCATTGAATTAAGCCTCAGACAGCTTCCTGAGCGAGAGATAAGCCTCAGGCAGCTTCCTGAGCAAGTATTGAATTAAGCCTCGGGTATTTTCCCGATCAAGCATTGAATTAAGCCTCAGGCAGCTTCCTGAGCTAGAGATAAGCCTCAGGCAGCTGCCTCAGTAAGAATTGAATTAAGCCTCGGGTAGCTTCCCGAGAAAGCATTGTATTAAGCCTCAGGCAGCTTCCTGAGCAAGCATTAAGCCTCAGGCATCTTCCTGAGCAGGTGTGATTTGAAAGCTTCAGCTGACTGAGCAAGACATTTTAGCTAAAAGTCTCAGATTCCTTGAGCATAATATTAATAAGCCCTGTTGACAGGCACCTAAAGCCTTGATGAAAGGCACCTTAAAGGAACCTGTATGGAGCCGAGTCTGGCATACAGGAACCTGAGACTATATGTCTCAACCCTCCATGGAGCCGCTTCTGGCACGAGAGGAAGTGGGAACTTGTGTGGAGCCTAGATCGGCACACTTGTTTTTAAAAAGAAGCCTAATAAGCTCTCCCTCATATGGAGTCACCTCTGGCACATGGGTAGAAAGGACTCGGTTCCTTAGCATTTACCTTCACAAGATGTCCAGCATCACACGTGAAGAAGAAGGAAATGGTATGGAACCCAGATGACATATCACTCTTTAAGGGAGCTATAAGCTTCCCCTTTATGCAGAGCCGAGACAGGTGCATAAAGAAGAGGAATCTGTGTGGACTCCTAGAACGGCGCACAGGTTCCTAGAGACTCCTCGAGGCAAGAGGATCCAACATGGAACCTAGACTGGCATGTTGGAACCTAGATTTTTAGGACTGGAAACCAAGCAGGTGACCTTTCCTAGAGTTGGCCTGTACTTAACAGGATTAGTTCACTAACATTAATTATTTTCTGTTTTTATGTTACTTTGCAGGATTAGTAATTGTAAATGGTTATACATAGTGGACCTGGTTTTATTATTTAAAGATATAAGTTAGGAAGGTATAAAGAGAGGTTATGTTACAGATTATGGTTTCGAACACATTTCTCGAAGTGTAAAGAAAGAGGTTCCAAATTTACAAGTAAATTGTTGTGACACTGTTGAGTTTTGGTGCATTTATCTTGAGAAAATATAAGTGGAAGTATAAGTGTGATCTGTTTATTACAATGGGTTAGGCCGCGTAAGCTTGAATACATAAGTATGAAAACTGAGTTATTTTCTAGGATGCATAACAGTGAAATATTTTATAGAGTTTTGAGGAAAAGTGCATAGTATTTAGCTAAGGTGCAAATAAGAAATTAAGCATGCACAGATGTGTAAGCAAAAGTAAGAGATGTAGAAAAAGTAGATAATTATCATTGGAAACTGAAAGTTAAAGTTATGGGTACGATGACCCAGGAAAATCCAAACCAAGAGTTATAGCCACAAAGGCCATAGAAACCATAATTTAAAGATACATCATGCGAGGCATTACGAGGGGCCCATAACCTCGTGAAAATTTATGAAAAGTTTAGAGGGTTCATAAAAGTTCATGCAGAAGGTACTTTGTCAGATGCTTCAATAGTTGGGGGAGCTGGAAGGACAGGTTGGACGGTTGCGGTAGCCAGAACTTCTGCAGCCATGGGAATGGAACCGAAGGCCTCTCAACCGTGGTTACGGGAGGTACAGAGTTTTGTGGAACCACAGCTTCTTTCTCAAAATCCTTGATCATCCCCACCACATCCTTGCCCAGGAGAGACCAGTTTAGCTCAGGCATTTTTTTCCCACATGGACCACATGTAGTCTCGAACGCCTTCATCATAACCTTCATCATACCTAGCTTTCTCCTGGATGAGCATGGATGACTTGACAGTATCAGTAGCAGCATTCAAGGAAGCTCACCAACCTTCTCCAGCATCGATAGCTTGTTATCCTCTAGACTTTTTACCTGTCCCTGAAGCTCTATTTTGTCATCCTTTAGTGAGGTTTCAAAAGACTTCATCCTTCTCACAGCAGCTATCACGATGTTCACTCTCTCTTCTTTAGCAACCAGCTCCTCCTTGAGCTTAAAAACCTCTCCTTGCAATCAGAGATCAAACTGAGTCTTCTCTGCAATCTCATCGCAGAATCTGAGGGTAAAGAATATGTTTTGGGCTGAAGAAAACCTCATGGCATGGATAGCTTCAGTAGATCCATCTTTGACCAACCGGCAATGGTTTCAGCTGAAACATGGGTATCGATCATGTCTTTGAAGTGATTCTGGATAGTAGTTGGATCAACCTTCACAGCTTTTCCCTTCCTTAGGGACCTTGATTGAGAGCTTCCAGAAAGATCAAGAGTAGTTTAGGCTAGATTACGCTTAGAGGAGTTTGATGGCTGGTTTTGAGCAGATGCATGAGTAGGAACTTGATTGATTGGAATTGCAGCAAGCGGAACTTCTTTTACCTCATCATCAACTTTAAAGATCTCTTCGACATTTTTCGACCTCTTCACAAACGAGGGAATCTTTGGAGCCATGTCTGCATAAATGAACAGGTCAAGATTAAACTAAAAGATATAAGGAAAGTAGATACAGTTACAAAGATAAAGCATAATGAAAAAAAAAACTCATACCAAATTCTGAGGGAAGAAATCCTAAAGGGGACAGATTTTCTGGGGTCATCAAAATTAAACAATCTCTTATGGAAGAAGATAATTTCAGGATCTCTTGTGCTCTAAGAAGATGATTACTAGTCAGAGGAGTCTGTTTCGGGATCCTAGGTCGACGGTTGAATTCATACCTAACCTCAGGGCAACCATAGCAATATAAGAATTGCTCTGGCCATTGTTCAAAATTTTGTTTCACATTCTTTTTGCATTGACCCTGATGACAAGGCCAAGTAGAGAGGTAGAAGCATCTCGTGCTTCTTCTAGTATCTTTTAGCTTGAAGAAGAAACCAAGCCCTTTTGTAGTCAAAAGGATAGTGAATTTGCTAGCATAAAGGATATAGGTGCAGATGGTAAGTCTATATGAATTGGGAGTTAGCTAAAGAGGAGCAAGTTCGTAGAAATCTAAAACTTCCCGAATAAAGGGATGAAGAGGTACATATACACCGACCTTGAAGAAGGCGGCAGAAATCACAACTTTTGGAATACATAATTCTATGGTTCTTACATCAAACTTGTGAGCTCTCTCACTAGGTTCTGGGATAACAATTGTACAAGTTGGACGGGGCACTACACCATATATGGTCTATCCCAATACTGAAAATCGATGTTGCCACGTAAAATGTTGCCTTAGATGCTAAAAAATGAATAAATAAGATATAAGCCAACATCATAACTGGATGTTGCCGTTCATGTTGGCTTAGATACAATTTTAGTCCTCAATGCCAACACATGAATTGGTGTTGCCTTAGACACCTGAAAAAATGTTAAAAAAGTTGTCGCTCTCAACCCGCTAAAATTTTGACCAAAACTTAAATAGCCCGCTATTAGTGAAATAAAGGCCCGCTCACTATTATTTTATTTGATAAAACAAAATAAGAAATCAAAATAAAACAAAATAAGAAATCTCACTCTCATCTAATCACTCTCATCTCATCTCATCTCTCACTCTCATCTGAAAATAAGAACGGTGCTCATCTCACTCAAAATAAGAACGGTGCTCATCTCCGGTGCTCATCTCTTTCCGTTGTACATCTCCGCCATCTCACTCAGTTGATTCGTGTGGTATGTTTCATAAACCCTAATTTTAATTTTGGGGTTTCATAAACCCTAATTTTTGGGGGGTTTTTAATTAGGGTTTTTTATATATGTGTATAGTATATGAATTATAAGTTTGGGGGTTTTTAATTTAGGGTTTTTTGGGGGTTTCTTATGCATGTGTAATTGAGGATTTTCTTTATTATTGTGTCTTTATATGCATGTCTTTGGGGGTTTTCTGCTTTTTCATATGTTAATATTCATCTGTTATTTTGTTCATTTTATTGATTTATATATTAAACTGTTCATTGTTATATATTATAGTTCTTGAATGAGTTTTATATTGTTATTTAGTTTCGAATTAGTTCTGTTCCAAATTCTAATTAACAGAGCTTAAGTTTATTGTGTGTGCCTATTATTGAAAGTATCACATTATTTTTCATGTTAGTGTTATTATTATTCTTCAAACTGATATAGACTTTCTCTAGCTAATCTTTGTCAGTTCATAACATTAAATCCCATGTGAGTACTCAAGTCCAGTCCCTAGTATAACTAATGTGATACGAAATTTTAAGTAATGTCGGAATCAGTTTGATACGGAATGTGATGGTTTATGTCTCGATGTGTGTGTGCATTTTAGCGGAAGAGGTTAATAGAATTGTAGATCGTGTATGGATGTGTTGTATGGTTATACATGTATTAAGTAGATAGACGCAATTAGATTAGTTTACGAAACGTTAAAATAGGATTTGAAGTTTGTATTCTAGTAGAGGTGCTTTAATGTGACAAATTTAAACTTGGGGAATACAATATAGGTACTGATATGAGTTTGATAATTAATTAATAAGTTAGGTTTTAGGAATTAGGCTGGACGTACTATATATTTAAGCGCATATATATATATATATATATATATATATATATATATATATATATATATATATATATATATATGTTTTTTAGGTATAGAATTAAAAAGAACTAAAGGTAGTAATCATTTTCGTAATGTTTTAACTGTAGTTATGAATCATAAAGGCCAGATGTGGATAAATCCTCCAAGATCCAGTAAAGAGTTTATGAAAGGGGTCAAAGAGTTTGTCAAAAATGCCATGCTTAATTTTTCCATCGAAAATGAATTAAAATGTCCTTGTAGTCGATGTAAAAGTAGGTTGTGGTGGGGCCCATAAGATGTTTATAATCACCTTATTTGCAAGGGTCCTTACCTGGAAGTTGCAAGCTGGATTTATGATGTCTCGAATTTGAAGGGTGATACTAATTTGATGGACTGTGAAGAAAATATCGGGTTTGAAGGATTTGAAGATAATCTGGACCAGATGTTGAATGTTACTTACGCAAATAGGGGGCCGAATGAAGATGCAAGTAAATTTTTTCGCGTTCTTGAAAACGGAAAAAAGCCTTTGCATCCTGGTTCTAAAATAATTTCTAGGCTAAGTTTTCTTGTCATACTTTACCATTGGAAATTCCTTAATGGAGTAACCGAGTCCACGTTCGGTAAAATATTACAATTATTAAAAGAGGCATTTCCGTATGTTGATGTACCTGTTTCTTTTAATTCCGCTAAAAACGTCATTAAGGATTTAGGCCTTGGCTACGAAAAAAAACATGCATGTCCTAATGACTGCATGTTATATTGGGGTCAAAATAAGAATGAAGTTTCCTGCAAAACCTGTGGTGTCTCAAGGTGGAGAGTTACGAAAGAAGTAGACAACAAAAGCAAAATTCCAATGAAAGTAATGAGATATTTTCCTTTATGACCAAGGCTGCAACGAATGTATATGTGCAAAGATTTCTCAAAGCTAATGACCTGGCATGCAGTAGATCAAAAAAAAGACGGAAAGTTAAGGCATCCGACTGATGCCTTAGCTTGGAAGACGATGGATGCCAAGTATCCATTGTTTTCGTCAGAAAATCGAAATGTCAAATTGGGTATAGCTACGGATGGGTTCAATCCATTTCGAACAATGAGTGGTAGTCATAGCACATGGCCAATTATAGTGGTAAACTACAACCTACCTCCCTGGCTAAATATAAAACCGAAAAATTTAATGTTGTTCACACTCATACCAGGTCCAAATGATCCTGGAAACAACATTGATGTCTACATGCAGCCTTTGATTGAGGAGTTGAAATAGTTATGGGATGTAGGAGTTGAAACTTATGATGGTTCGACGGATGAAAATTTTATTTTACGGGCAGGGGTGTTGTGGATGATAAGTGATTTTCCCGGTTATGCAATGTTGTCGGGTTGGAGTACCAAAGGGTACCTAGCTTGCCCTATCTGCAATTACGAGACATCGACAGTGTATCTAAAACATAGTAGGAAAGTGTGCTATATGAACCATCGACGATTCCTAGATCCCAATCATAAGTGGAGATCAGATAAAAAAAGATTTAATGGTCAAGTTGTGTTTGGCCAGGCCCCGGCAGTTTTATCAGGGAGCATGATCAAAAAGTTGTTGGATGGTTATGAGAATAATTTTGGTAAAGGGAAAGGAAAGCGAAAAGTTAGTTGCGATGTCAACCCTTGGAATAAGAAGTCAATATTTTTTGACTTACCGTATTGGAGTGAAAATTCAATACGACAAAACCTTGACGTCATGTATATAGAAAAGAATATATGTGATAGTATTCTTGGCACTTTGTTAAATATTAGTGGCAAGACAAAATATTATGTAAATGCTTGATTAGATTTGCAAGATTTGGGTATTAGGAAGGTCATTCATCCCATCCCCTCTAGTGATGGAAAGCACCTCGAAATCAGGGCGACAAACTTTGACATGACGAACAAAGAAAAAGATATATTTTGTTCCGTATTAAAAAATGTCAAATTACCATATGGATTTTCTTCCAATATTAGTAGATGTGTCCAAATAGGAAAGTTGTGGGGTACAAGAGTCATGATGCACATATTATTATGCAGTACCTGTTACAAATTGCTGTAAAAAAATCATTGAAGCCCGAGGTTGCAGTCCCACTAATAAGACTTGGTGAATTTCTTAGAAGTATATGCTCCAGGGTAATTGAGAAGGAGGATATACCAAAGTTGTAGCAGGAAATTATTGAAATACTCTGCCAATTTGAAATGATTTTTATACAGGCATTCTTTGATATCATGGTTCACTTACCAGTACATTTGTGCAATGAAATTGAACTTGGCGGACCAGTCCACCAAAGATGGATGTACTCAATTGAGCGGTACCTAGGTAAATTAAAAAGATATGTTCGTAATAAGAGTAAGCCAGAAGGGTCTATAGCAGAGGGCTACTTGGCAGATGAATGAATGTCTAACATTTTGTGCAAGATTCCTAGGTGGTAACGGAAATACGTGGTCGAATGAATCTGCAATGACAAATGTAAAAACTGGTCAATATCCTATTGGTTTAGGGAAGAACAAAAAAGGGAAATCTATTCATTTGGAAGAAGATACGTGGAAAAAAGCTCATCGATACATCATATTTAATTATAGTGACAAGAAAGTAGAAGAGCTAATTCAGTAAGTCCAAGATTCCTAGTTTATAACCTATCTATTTAGTAAATTAATTATTTTGTTAACCTAAGTAAATTGACATATTACAATTGTCTCTAATTGTAGGAAACATCGTGCATTATTCGACAAAAATGCAAAGTGCAGAAAGTTTAAAAGAGAAAGAACACACACTGATGTGAAGGGTTTCGAGAATCAAACACAGCGGAATTAAATGCGAAAAAGAATAAAAATCAAAACCCTACCACAGGATCCATGCAAAAACATGATATTTAATTCGGAGTTAGATGATTACCTTAAAGAAGCTTTACAAATTGATGACAGATGGAGGTCCAAAGCAATCACCACGCAGCCCTCTTCGAGATCTACGTTGCCAACGATTACCGGAGCCACTACTAGCCGAAGAACCTGCCTCTCTCTCTCTTTCTTGCCTCTCACACGTTTTTCTCTAAAAATGAATTGCAAAAGTCTATCCTTAAAAAATACATCATAAGGTATTTATAGGGAAGAGAGATTGGGCTAAACCCTAAATCGAATTGGGCTTCTCCAAACCCATTCTGATTTGGTTTTAATATTAAATTCAAATTCTATTTAATTATAATTAAGACCAGCTCAATTAATTAAATATCCAATTTCGAATTTAATAATTTAATTTAAATTCGTAATTTAAATTAAAACTCCTTTTAAACGTTCTTATTGTGTAACCCTTTAGGTTATTATTGCGTTTGCAATAATTTTAATATCCAATAATAAAATTATAAACAATGAGCGGCATCTAGTAATACATCATTGCTACCCAAGTAATAATAATAATTGGTGATCCAATTAAACCTTTCGTGATTAATGTTTCCGTGCAACATAATCCCTTTAACCAAATATTTTAGATTAAACTCGAGGCATGTCATTAGTATCCTCTTCAACGTTTAATCCGGATTTCCTTGATCAATGAGTAGACTATTAAAACAAATCAATATTTGAGCATGGCCATCCATTTTCATAGTCTCACTCAATCAAGAGGCCAATAATATCTCTCCTAATAATATGAGGGTTAATTTTTTTATCTATCATTCATATTTCTCATACGACTCATAATATACCCGATGTGCACTTTTATCATCACCCGGTCAAAGGTAACTTTTAATGTAGTCAAAGTATATTAATCCTCGTATAGAAATATAATGATCTCAAGTCTAAGGATCATTACACCATTATCACTGTGAGTCTTTCTAATGACATTATCAACATGTAGAATCTCACCGTGGGTTAATCCAGTGCCATGTATAAAATTACATGCACCTATGTTCTTGACTATAGTATCACTATACCTATGACCAATGAGATGTGGTCATCCGTCAACAAACATACTAATCTTTATGCATTATAATTGTCCCATATTAATAATGCTCGATTAGGGATATCTAGGAATATAAACACTATTCATATAATCTCATTTTTAAGTCACATACTTAAATATATAGAATACATGTTCTATATTCCAAGGACATTTATTACTCTAACATTTATATCGAAGTAAATTAAGACATAATAAATTAATGTAGAATAATCAGTAGAACATAATCATTAAATAACAAAATAGTCTTTCCTAGAAGCACAACTACATTGTCTCTAGGGCACTAACACTATCAATCGCCCACTTGCACTAGAGCCAATCACCCATGTATCTAATATCCATAGAACTAGTGTGAGCTTCGTGCTTCTGCTGCGATAAAGCCTTAGTCAGTGGGTCCGCAACATTATCATTAGAATGCACTTTACATATATGTTATCTCCTATATTGTTAATCTCTCGAAGAAGGTGATATCTCCTAAGTATATGCTTTGCCTTGGAATGGGACCTTGGTTCCTTAGCCTGCATAATGGCTCCATTGTTATCGCAGTACAGACCAACTGGATCTGTGATCGATGGAACCACACCAAGTCCTGTAATAAACTTCCAAATCCAAACAGTCTCTTTGGATGCTTCACTGGCAGCAATATACTTAGCTTCCATTGTAGAATCAGCTACTGTCTCTTGCTTTGAACTTTTCAAGCTTACAGCATCTCCATCTAGACAAAACACGGATCCAGACTGGGACACAGAATCGTCCCTTTCTGTCTGGAAACTAGCATTAGTGTAACCTCTTACAACCAGCTTCTCATCTCCTCCATATATCAAGAACAAATCTTTAGTCCATTTAAGGCACTTAAAAATATTCTTGACAGCTGTCCGGTGACCCTCACCTGGATTAGACTGGTATCTTCTCGTCATGCTCAAAGCGTACGAGACATCAGGACGAGTACATATCATTGCATACGTTATAGAACCAATTGCCGAAGCATATGGTACTTTACTCATACGGTCCTTATCATCTGATGATTTAGGACAGTTTTCCTTGGAGATCACTATCCCATGACACACTGGGACATATCCCTTTTTTGCCTCTTGCATCCCAAAACGATGCAACACCTTGTCAATGTATGTACTCTGACTTAAGCCGATTAATCTTTTAGATCTATCTCTATAGATCCTGATCCCTAAGATATAGGTAGCATCGCCTAAGTCTTTCATAGAGAAACTTTTTCCCAACCAAGTCTTCACAGCCTGTAGAGAAGGAATGTCATTCCCTATTAGTAATATGTCATCTACATATAATACTAGGAATGCCACATGGCTCCCACGAACCTTTTGGTAAACACACGGCTCATCCTCGTTTTGTATGAAGCCAAACTCTTTGATTGTTTCATCAAAACGGATGTTCCATCTTCTAGAGGCCTGCTTTAATCCATAAATGGATCGTCGTAACTTATAAACCATTCTAGCAAACCTCGAATCGATAAAACCCTGAGGTCGTGTCATGTACACATCCTCTTCTAGGCTCCCATTTAAGAAAGCGGTCTTGACATCCATTTGCCAGATCTCATAGTCATAACAAGCTACTATCGCAAGCAAAATCCTGATCGATTTGACCATAGCTACTGGTGAGAAAGTTTCATCATAGTCAATACCATGAATTTGTTTGAAACCTTTCGCCACTAGTCTTGCTTTGTAGGTCTATAAATTTCCATCCATGTCAGTTTTCTTGTTGAAAACCCACTTGCACTCTATGGGTTTTACCCCATCAAGTGGTTCAACCAAAGTCCATACTTGGTTTTCATACATGGAATCCATCTCAGATTTTATGGCCTCCAGCCATCTCTCAGAATCTTGACTATTCATAGCATCCTTGTAGGTGAGAGGCTCATCATTATCTACAAGCATCACATCGCCACTTTGAGTCAAGAGAAATCCATAATATCTCTCTGGCTCATGGCGAATCCTACTAAATCTACGAACAACCTGTGTTTCTTGAGCAGTATTGTTCTCAACATCTTGAGTCTCATTCTGCTCATGTTCCAACTCTGGTTCAACATTATTTTATATTTCTCGATCCTCATCGAGATCTAGTGTCCTCCCACTATTTTTCTTAGAAAGTAGTTCTTTCTCCAGAAACACAACCGTTCGAGCAACAAACACTTTGTTCTCAGAAGGTTTATAGAAATAATACCATTTAGTTTCAAATGGGTATCCTACAAAATTATATTTATCTGATTTCGATCATAGCTTATAAGAGACCAAGCGTTTCACAAATGCTTCACATCCCCAAACTTTCATAAATGACACGCTATTACGTTTATCAGTCCATGTCACATATGGTGTCTTTTGAATCGATTTTGAAGGAACTCGGTTTAGTGTTTGTGTAGCCGTCTCTAGGGCATAACCCGAGAAACTGATTGGAAGATCCGCTTGACTCATCATCAACCGTACCATGTCCAACAAGGTACGATTTCTCCTTCAGACACCCCATTCCATTATGGTGTTCGAGGAGGAGTGAGTTGTGATACGATACCACACTCCTTTAGGAAATTCTTGAATTTTAAGCTTAAGTATTCTCCCCATGATCAGATTGTAGAGTTTTAATACTTTCGCCTAATTGCTTTTCAACTTCAGCCTTATACTCTTTGAATTTTTCAAATGATTCGGATTTGTTCTTCAAAAGATACACATATCCGTATCTACTAAAATCATCAGTAAAGGTTATGAAATAATAAAAGCCACCTCTTGCCATCGTACGTATTAGACCACATACATCACTATGTATCAATTCCAATCGTTGGTGGCCCTCTCACCTTAACCGGTAAAAGGAGCTTTAGTCATTTTACCAATGAAACACGGTTCGCATTCTTCGTATGATTCAAAATCAAACTTATCCAAGTATCCATCCCTATGTAATTTGGAAATGCGATTCGCATTTATAAGGCCTAAACGATAGTACCAGAGGTATGTTTGATTTGAGTCATTTGTTTTAAGACGTTTATTACTTATATTATAAACAGGAGTATCAAGATCAAGAACATATAAACCATTAAACAAACGTGCAACCCCAGAGGTAACATTATTCAATGAAAATGAATACTCCGCTTTGGGGCACCTACCCTTTGTCGATCTAGGTCTTGACGAGTGTTACCCATTTGGAAGGCATCTTTTTTTTGCTAAGTTGTATGTTTATATTAACGAAAGAAAAAATAGGGATTTACCCTTGCTCTATGACAGGCCATAGAGGAGGACTATCTATGATCAATCTCTAGGAGAAGATTGAAAATAGAAAGCAAAAACAAAATCACAGCAAAGTTAACTAGCTAACATCTAGCCAAGTACTCCTAACTGAATTAGTAGCATTATTTACAAACCAAGTGGAGCTAAGTAACCTACGTTTTACATCACGAACGATATCATCTAGTAATTTTTTCGGGCCAAAACAGCCTTTGCCATGAGCTCTAGCATTTCTTTCTCTCCAGACATGGTAATAGAAAACCTGCGCAATGAGCAGAAGAAGATGTTTTTGCAGGTGATTTATGATTGAACCCCATGAAGTAAGCAGGTTAAGCCATGTGCGATCACGAACAGTGGTGCCAGCAAGAATAGCCAACCTCTGCAAAATGTAGGAATTGTAGTCGCAAGTGACGAACAGATGGTCCAAGTTTTCTATGCCTCCAACACATAAATAACAATGTTGAAGAAGATTAATGCCAAAAGAGGCAAGGCGTTGTAGGGTATTCAATCGACCATGGCACACTACCCATTCGTGATGGGCGTAACGGTTAATTTTGAGATTGTGCCAAACATAATGGTGCCATGGAACCTCAGGAAGTTTAAAGCATATGGCATCCCATATATGCCAAGCACGAAGTTTGTGGAGAGCCACACCATTCCAGAGAATCCTATCTTCGACATTCAAGTCAAAATTTGGGAAGTCAAAATTGTTTAGCCAATGAAGTAAGTTGGAATGCACATGGTGTGACGGCCCCAAATCCCTTAATCAAAATTAACTAGATAATGGTAAGGCATGCATATTAATTAATTAGACATTACCAATCCCACGCCTAGATCGCCAACAGGTAAGAGTTTGTAACAATATAAAACTACCAATTCAAAACAATTTATTATTACAAGCCATAAATTATTCTAAGTTCAAAAAGATTACAGACTAAGTTCAAAGTTCTAGCAAAATAAGATCCATCAGATCGTCACTCCCTTCTACCTGGAACTGCCTCCTATAGGCTACACCTGAACCACCACAATTCTTACGCGCAGTCTCAAGAGTCCTTACCATCTTCGAGTTTCACTGAAAGGTTAAGTAAAAATATCATTGAGCCAATTGCTCAGCAAGTGCATAAATCAACAATATAAGACTGGCAAAATAATCAACTGTAAAGCAAGATATATAAATCTGCAAATGAAAGGTATCAACTGAATCAATGTCAAAATAGACTGAGTAGGAATTGGAATATTTGATAAGACGCTACAAGCAAAGCAGGGTGATCAGCCCACGACAGAGCTCCGAACCCGCATATCCAATACGGTGTTCATCAAATATAAGGGGATCCCAGGCACACATTGGCCTATAATAATAATATAATTTGACCGGCGCCTCGGTCAAAGTAACATTCCATCCAATTCCATTTAGGTCAAACAAAGTCTATCAAATTCAATTCATCTCAGAGAAACAAGAATAACAATGTTATATCAAGTTGCTGGTAAACAAGAATAAGGTTCTCAGATTTCGAATAAATGACAAGGCAAAGTGAAGAAAAGTCAATCATTTTGGATTCTTAGGAGTTGGGATTCTGTTTAGTATAACTTGGTTAAGTCAAGAAAGGTTAATTCAAGAAAAGTTAATCACAAAAGATTAATCAAGAATCAACAATTGTTTTTAGATAAAAATGAGTTCAAGTACAAGAAGATATTTAAGTAGTTGGTTCAAGAATTCGATAAGGGTATGAAAATGTTTTCCAAGAAATATGATTATCGATTAGCAAGTCAAGTCAAGTTCAAGGGGTATGAAATCAATCACAAGGTATATGACAATAATAAGGTCGGAAAGAAATAGTTCGTGACAACTAACAATTCAATATCTCATGGCATTCATCATATGGTAACAACAAGGTAGGATAGTACACTTGCCTTAAATCACGAGATTGCACTAGGTAGCGTCCTCTTCGATTGGTTCCTTGCCAGGCCTCCTACTCGGACCTATAATAATAATAAACAATATCTTATTTTCCCCTCATTGGTTTACATACCACAAGACAATCCTAATAATGCTAACGCCCCATTGATACCTATATAACTATATACACATACGTGTTTATATACATGTAAACATATAAGTCACATAGCACGTAAATCATCTAACATATAATGTAGTATGGCATAGTACTATAATGACACTACGACTTAACATTGGAGATGTGCCTTAGAGTTTTGAAAATCATACTTATATATTTTTAGAAATTTCGGCGGCATCTCCTTTGTATAGTCGTCAAACCATACCGGACTATAACCGGCTCAAACAACACAAGGCAAACACAATATACTTCCAATGACTACAACTCCATCAATATCGACTACTACTAACCACCAAGAAATTCTAAATCAACCTACTATCTCCATGACAACTCCTTATACAATTCATAATTCAAATTCACATAACAATTAATCATGTAAACAATTTAATTCATGCAATAATTAAATCAAGTAATTCACATAAGACTTAAGCAACTAACTCCCAAGAATTCACACAACCACACCACAATCTCTCTTCTCTTCCTCTCGGCTCTCTCTCTCTCTTTCTCTCTCTCTCGGCCTCTCTCTCTCTCTCTCACTCTCTCTCGGCTTCTCCCTCTCCCTCTCTTCTCTTCTCCCTCTCGGTCTCTCTTCCTCTCCTTCAATCTCTCTCTCAGCCTCTCCCTCTTCATCACCAACAATCACACACAACCCTCACAATGACTTACACACAAAACTTGATTAACAATCCAATATTTAATAACCCAACATCACTAACTTACAAATTACCACTCAAAATCAAATTACAACCTTAACCCATCAAATTTCATAACCTTAAACCATTAAAATCATAAACCCTTTTTTTGATTTACACTTACTAACAAACATCAATTCACAAAACATACATACCCACACCTTGTAATCTCATAAAAACTCACACCCATCATCAAACTTAACTTAAAAACTTGTAAACACTAACATGCAATCACATATCACATAGTAATCTCATAAAATCAATGAATTAACACTTGCATGCAACCCTTCGGCTCACTTTCGATCATGGCCGAAGGTTTGGGGTTCTCCGGAGAGCCCGAAAATTCGTGGGTCTCTACCAAGGAGTATACCCAATCATCAACACCCACAAAACTTACCTTTGAAGCTTGATTTTCGAAAACCCTAGTTTGAAAAGTGATGAAAATCGAAATTAAAGGACTTGGGGTTGTGGAGGATGAAGAGAGGAGTAATTTTATATATAACACTTAATGGTTTTGATGGAGATTTACCTTGATTATTGAGGTTGAAGGTTAATGGAAGTTGAGAGGGTTTAGAGAGAATTTTGAGAGAGATGAATATGGGGGGGGGGGTCTCGGCCGTGTAAAAAGAAAAAGGGGGTGGGTTTTGTTCAAGCTACACACACACACATATTAAATCATATTTTAATGATACATCTTTTAATTAAATAAAAGACTTAACAATTAAATCCTAATTATAAGATATTTTGGGATCCAAAAATAATTTATTGACACATAAAATTAGAATATGCAATTCTCTTCCTTAATATATTTTTAAAACATTTTTAAAATCATTTTGTGAAAAGATTTGGATTTTACAAGTTTTAGTATTTTGAAAAAGAATAATAAATGGAAAAATCCTTGTAAAATATTTTAATTCGAAAATAAATTAAACTTTTATTTTTAAAAAGTCTTTAAATACATAAGGATAATAAAACAAGAGATTTCATGATTTTTACTAACTCCAAGAATTTTACAAAAATGTTTAAGCAAGATAAAATCATATTTTAATATTTAAAAGCTATGAAACTTTGATATCAATTCACATCAACACATCTAGCAATTATACACATAACACATATTCACAATCATATAATCATGGAATGACTCATCAATTAAGGCACATAATAATATTTTTAACTCCAAATAATATAATTTATAGAGTACAAAATTCCCAGATATTACACATGGTGATGTCTGTTATTTGGGGTTGGAAGATGCCAGGATCCTGTAGATAATATGTCATAAACGGAGGCATTATCACGCATGTTAGCTTGAGTGATGATGAAGTCGGTACTCGAATTAGCTAAACAGTGACATCTCCACCCTGGATCAAAGCATAGAGAAGTGTTGCACCCATTTCCAATTTTGTACTCCAGGAATCGAAGAGCAGTATGCCTAAGTTTAAGAATTTTCCTTCAGATCCAAGAACAGTCGTTAGGCTCTGTCACTGTCCAGAAATGACATTGCTTCAAAACTGTAGTATTAATCCAAGTGGGCCAAAGAGAGTTGGCTTTATGGATCACTTTACACAGGTGAAGAAGTAGCTGAGCCCGATTCCAAGACCTGGAGTCTTTGATGCCCAATCCACCTTCGTTTCTAGGTAAACTCACAGTAGCCCATCCTACCTTTGCAAATTGCACCACCTTTGACATTAGGGTCACCTTTCCACAAAAATCTAGTAAGAATGGTTTGTACACGATTATGCACAGCAACTGGAAGAAGAAAGTGATTGGTCCAGTATGCTTGCATTGAGAACAAAACACTTCTGATTAACTGTGTTCGACCAGCTAGAGAGAGAAAAGTAGAGGTCCATGAGGAGATTCTTCGAGTGATCCTATTGATGAGCGGAATGCAATCATTGACACTTAGCTTGGTAGATATTAACGGAACCCCTATGAATTTGATAGGAAGCTGACCATGAGGGATAGAAAACTCATTATCCAACCAAGTAACAATCTTAGGTTTGCAATTCGCAAAGAATACAGTTCTTTTATGTAAGTTTGGATGCAGACCGCTCATGTCTGAGAATTGGGCAAGACAATTCATTATGTGCTGGATAGAGTCTTTATCTTCATACGAGAAAAGGAGAACATCATCGACAAAGAAGAGGTGGGAGAGATCCAAATCCTTACATCGCCAATGATGCTTGTATGAAGCTGGTCTATTTTTCAGTAAGCATGACAAAACATTCATGAATATGGTGAAAAGATAGGGGGACATAGGGTCCCCTTGTCTAAGCCATTTGCCTCCTTTGAAGTAGCCTTGCAAGGTACCATTGATCTTAACTTAGTAATGCACTGTGGAGATAGCAGCATGAACCCAATTCCAGAATTTAGCAGGGAAATGCATTTTTTGCAACGCAGCCATAAGGAATTCCCAACTAAGAGAGTCAAAAGCCTTGTGAAGGTCAATTTTCAATGCACATTTGGCAATGCCAAAGTCCCGAGTGTATCCCTTAAATAATTCTTGTGCCATCATAATATTATCCGAGATAGATCTACCCTTTATAAATGCAGACTGGGCAATGTCAATGATGGAGGGAAGAACATTCTTAATGCGATTCGCCATAATTTTTTAGATACACTTATAAGCCACCGAGCATAAAGAAATAGGGCGGAAGTCCTTCATAGTGGTTGGATTCTGCGTTTTGGGGATCAAGGCAAGACTAGTGGAGTTAACTCCTGGGTGCATCGAGGGAGAATCAAAGAAATGTTTCATAGCCTCACAGAAACAAGGTCCCACAATGTCCCAAGTTTTAATGTAGAATTCAACAGTCATTCCGTCGGGCCCAGGGGCTTTGTTGCGTTTGAAGGACTTGAGGGTTTTGAAGATTAAGTCGGAGGTGATAGGAGACTCAAAGCTAGCAGCACTATCCTCAGATAACGTGGGGCAAACAATGCCATCAATGTGACCAAAAGCAGTGCTAGTAGACCCGAGAGTGTTATGAAAATACTCAACTACCACTTTCGAGCATTAGGTATGACCATAGATGAGAACGCCATCCACATTCTCCAAATCCAGAATTTTATTAACGTTCCAATTTGATTTAGTTTGGTTGAAGAAATAGGAGTTGTTTCCATCACCCTTGTCAAGCCACTTGACCCTAGACTTTTGGAGGTTAAAGGCCTCCTCTTGAAGGAGAGAATTTTCAATCATATGACGACAATGTTTTTCTTCTCACATTAGGTCACCGTCTTGAGGATTCTGGTTTAGTTTGTCCTGAATATCAGCAAGTAATTCTCTGTGCTTACTAACATTAGTGTGAACATTACCATGCTTTCGATTCAGGGCAATAAGAGCCTTCTTAACCTCTTTGATTTTCTGACAGAGGATAGACATGGGGTCTCCATACCAATTAGAGGCCCAAGCCTTAGCAACTATCTCCATAAAGCCCTCCACGTCTCCCATGAAAGAAAAGTATTGAAAGGGCTTTCTGACTCGTTCCAGATACAAGGGAATGTTAACCATCAAAGGGCAATGGTCCATCAAAGCTTTGGCTTTGACTAACCCAACACCATTAGAAAAAACATGAAGCCAGGTAGGGTTGACTAGAATTCGATCTAGTCACTTATTAATGATGTCCCCGGGTCTATTGTTGCACCAAGTAAGCACTGGCCCCAGAGTTCTAAGGTGACTGAGCTTCAAATTGTTAACACATTCTTTGAAATTTTCCATGTCTTGAGTCCAGTGTTCTCTCCCACCATGGACTTCGTTGAGATTCAAGATACAGTTGAAGTCGCCCAGGACGCACCATGGCAAAGTGATTTGGTTGCTAAGAGATAGCAAGTCGGACCAGAGAGATTCACGCTCATGCGATGTATTCCGAGCATACACAAAGCTGACTACGAAGGTGATCTGTTTTTCCAAAAAAGTAACTTGACATGTAACATGTTGATCAGAAGATGATAGTAAGAAAACATTCCAAACAGTGCTATTAAAGCCAACCCATATACGGCCATTGAAGTGATGATTAAAGTTAAATAACCAATGCCAAGATTTGTTAATGCTCTTGGAGATCGCCCTAGAGTTGTCAAGCTTTACCTTAGTTTCAAGACAAGCCATGAGAGAGAGATTATTATAAGAGATAAAATGTTTGAGCTCCTTTTGATGAAGGCTTTTATTCAAGCCATGGACGTTCCAAGTGGCGAAATTCATTAATGATAGAATTTTTTGGTTGGTTTACCTGCCAACCTCAGAGAGCTTTTGGTAATCACTGGAGTAAATCCATCTTTTTCTTTATTTTTTGATGTCTGACATTGCTTTGAGTCCACAGTTGTCTGTCTTAGTGGTGTTTCTTCTGAAAGGGAATGAAAAGAGTTGACCAATTGAAGAGGTTGAGGTTGAAGTTCCCCTTGAAGAGGTAGAGTTACAAGTTCCCCTGGTTCCCCTGTTTCCCCTGTTTCCTCATGTCCCAGAGATGAACCATTTTCTGCCACGTGTTAGTTATGTGGGATCTTGTCAAATTCCTCCAAATTATCCTCTTCTGTGTGGAGAGCATTTTGAATAATCTGATCGTCATCCATAACAACTGGACATCCAAAGAGACGACCTATAGTGTACGGAACCAATTCTCTATTAGCAACATAGTCTTCCTTATGTGTGGCATCTTCATTTTCGCAAGAGTTAGTCTCATTTCCATTCTCCCTTGACTCCTGTCGCCTTTGATTTCATGGCTCTTTCTTTGATGGTTTTTTTTACTACATCAGGATTATTGAAACACCTAGACAATGAATTCCCGAATGCTTTGCACAAGCTACAGGAATAGGGTAGCTGTGGGTATTGGATTTCAATCCATTCTTTCTCCTCTGTTCCAAGGCTGTTGATGACTTTGGTCCAGACATGGTCAAGTCTGGGGCTTGTATATTTCAATTCAACCTGTATATTGGCATACTTCAAGGGTTCAAAATGTGCAGTGGCTGCATCAAATTTGAGTGGCTTACCAACAGCCTCTGCAAGAAGACTTAAGCCCTCACGGGACCAGTACGAGTGTGGCACATCAACAAGTCGTATCCAGCATGGCACCTTTTCTATCACATTTCTTTTGAAGGTAGATCCCTCCATCCAAGGGATGAGATACATTGTTTTTCCTCCCATTTGGATCGAGTTGAGATCTAATATTTTGTTTTTCTCTTCCACGGTATTGAACCGAAAAGTGAAATAACCCTTAGAGCTATAGTAGACACGAGATAAGCCAAGGTTACTCCACAGTTTCATAGCCTATTCACGAACAAATTTGAAAGAAAAACTTCCACCAATAAAATGACCTATCAAGCTGGTCTCCCACTGTTTCTAAGCATTAACCATGAATTCTCGAGGTGGAAATATGTTAGCAGATCCATCTTCATTGTAAATAACCTCAATATTAGGAGTGCAGGTCTCCGTTTGTTTTGGGGTGGTGTTAAACACCAAGGAGCTCCAAGTGACATTCTTTTTGATTTTGCTAGTTTCACCATGATCTAAATTAGTAAGGCTAAGAACACCATTTTTTATTCGAAAGTTTTCTTGAAGGGATTCTAGACTAGCCCCAATGTTAACATCTTCTAGGTTTGTAGTATTGGGGTTAGCATTTTGCGTACCTTGTGTCCGAATAGACAGGCTGGCTTGCTTACAATTGACTTCTTCCGGTGACTGGGTAGCATTTCCATTGCTTGACTTAGATGAAACTACATCAACAGGTCCACTAGCATTTTGTTCAGTTCCGTCATTTAGGATAAGCTGGGTTTGTTCACGTATTCGTTGTAGCGTTCTTGGAGACAGAGGTTCCCCCATAACCTCATCGGTATTAAGAGAGCCTTCAACCTCAATGTGCATAAAAGGTTCCAAGTTGAGAGCATTTATGGCAGGGACTGCATAGTTGTGCCCAAAAAAGTTAATGAACTCATCGGATTCCATGGAGCCTGAGTGCTTGGAATTGCGAGAGCCCATCAGATCGAGAAGATTAGAACCAAGATTTGATAGAGGAGAGTGAGGGGAGGCTAGAAAAATGGGTCGTGAGGTTCGTGAGGTAGTAAAGGGTAGCAGTCAGAGTGGTCAAAGGTGGCCGGAAATCTGAGGTTGGAAGAGTGAGAAGGCAAAAGGTAATTAGAATTGTTGGGCGGGAAAAGATTAGGGTTTTTCGAAAATCAAGGTTTGGAAGGCATCTTAAACTTTATATTTTTTTACTTAGGGGTTTTTAATTAAAACGACCATGATCCCATCATAAAGAGATTCACAATTTTTCCTTGAATTAAATACTTCAAATCAATATTCACCAATGGTTTGAATTCCAGGTTGTTGGAGAAGTCACAAGTGGCCTCACTTAATACCCAATTCCCTTACAGGTATAACCCGTTTTTGACAAAATCTCCCCATATCGAAATAATTGAAAATTCGTATTTAATTCCATGTTTCATAAACACAGAAATCTCATAGTCGTTATTGTTTAATTATAAAATCTCAAGTCATTATAGATTTTATCTTGTTTAAGCAGGCATGACATGGGTGTCGTATTTAATACATACATGATTAATCTAATTAAACATTCATCTTTATCTCTACACATACATTGTATCGCATACATTCATATATATGTAAAGTGCATAAATTAAACGTGTTTGGTTATGGTTCATCCTATATGATCTTTTCAAGCTAATGAAAAGATCAAGGTCAATCTATGGTGGTTAATGATATATATTTTCTATGTAGATTAGATTTGCAGCGGAAAAAATAACTTTAGCTTGCTTCTATAAAGAATTTAATCACCAAGAAACAAAACTAAAGGATCGATTTGTTTAGATTGCTTAAAGAATTTAATCACCCACAAACTAAACAAAATCTGGATAAGAAAGTATAAAGGAATTAACCACCCACTTTCAAAGGTTTTGCAAGTATAAAAACTCACGATTTATTATCATCCAATTCTCTCCAAAAAGATTACAATATAGGGGTATATGTAATAACCCGAATTTTTCAAGAAATGATTTTATTATTATTTCAATAATAATAATATTTTTTTCCTAAAATGAGGAGGAATTTTTTTTTATTTAATTATTTAATTATTTTCGGTCAAGTGGAACTTGGTCCTCTTTTTTTTTTTTTAATTATATTGACGAGTAGATACCTCGAGTCAATAGTTTATTTGGGCAAAGATTTAATTTTGGAGTGTGGAATTATTCGGTAAAAGATTTTATTTTAAATTATTGGATAATTTGGAGGTTTTAAAATCCTTAGAAAATGATTATTCTACTTATTTGAGGATTTGCAGAAATTACTCGATTAATATCAAAAATCGAGAATTTGAAATTTGACTAAAACAATGGTGTTTTTAGTATTTTTTTATGAAGTCTTGCAAATTGTGAATTATGATTATTTTTATGAATTGTTTTTATAAATTATTAATATTTGTAAAATGTATAGCAATTTAGAAAATTGAGATTTAATTATAATTCTTTCTCCAAAAGTCTTTAAAAATATTCTAGTATTTAATTATGCTAGAAACATTATTTTTACAAATTAGATTTATTTACTCCAAATATTATTTATAAGTATGTAGTAATTAAGTGTATTATTTATCATAGTACTGGGCCAAGCCCATTAGGTTAACAACACAAAAACATACAGCATATACATACACGCACAAACGCAGCCATACACACACACACAACAGATCTAGGGAGTGAGACATCGGGAAAAAGAGAAATTGAAGGGGGTTTTTGATTTTTGAATCAAATGGGTATGTATATATATATATTAAATTGCGTGTATATATGTGTGTAGCAAGAGGGTGGAGATCTGGTGTCAAGTGAAGGCAGGAGGAGGGGCGGCGCGGACTGCAGGCGCGGCGACGACGGCGTCCGGCCGGCGATGGCTGTGGCGACGTCGTGGTGTGGTGGTGGTAATCGAGCAGTAGCGGGGTGGAAGAGAATTGGTGGCGTTGTGCCCAGAGAAAGAAAGAGAGAGAGAGAGAGAGAGAGAGAGGGAGAGAGAGAGAGAGAGAGAGTCGAGAAAGAGAAAGGGGAGACTCCGGTGGCTTGACTTTCGGATCGGAAATGAAAGCGGTATAATTTCGTAAATCTAATTATTTAATTCTTGTATTAAATTAGATGTAATTGTTATATATTGTTTAATTGTAGTTATTTAATTAATTAATTGTTGTAATTTAATTAGTTTAAAGAGTGAGATTATCGTTTTGATTAAATTAGATTTAATTGGTGAGATGAATGTGTTAATTTTAATGATTAGATTAAATTCCGAGATTTAATTCGGAAGGTCTATACTTGTTGATGGTAATTATTGAGATTAATTGTGGGCCCGGGTAAAGGTACGGGTTAGCGATTATTAAATGTTATTAGTTAGTTGCTAGTTTGCAATTATAATTGTTAATTGTTAAGTGCTAATTGTGATTGTCATACAATGCGTAGTTATATGAATGGTAAATGCTTATGTGCTAAATGGTATAAAGCGAGTCGTAGTAGTGGATGGCTTTACTAATTATGAATGTTATATGTTATTTAGTTTAACTACGAGGAGTCGTAAAGAGATAATAAGTTCTAAATGTCAGTATTTAAGGACTTGTGTAATTCTTTTCGGCTAGATCCTCGGGCATACGAATATCAATGATTGATTGTCACCAGTAATTAATATGCTCAAGTGCCATGATCATTAATATAGCGTAAGTAGTAGTTAATGTTAGGGGTTGTTCCCTTGGGCTTACGAATATCAATAATGGATTGTCACGTGTATCATTAAAATGCGTGAGTAATACGATTATTGATGTAGCGTAAGTAGTAGTTAATGCTAATGTAAATTATTATGTGTTTACTGCATGTCGAGGCAGAATTTCTTATGTGCTAGGTGCCGCATGTTTGGGCGGGTACTTTTCTTACTTGTTTACTTTTATGTTGTTGCAAGTTGAGGCAGCTTTATTTTTTGTAAAAACAGGGTTGAATTGTTTATGATTGATATTGAGGGGCTGTGCCCATAGTCCGATAAACGAATACTTCATGCCGAAATTTTCTGAAAATCCCCTGCGATTAAATTTATTTAACTTATTTGATTTCAATTGTCTAAAGGCATGTTTTGGGTGCTAACTGTTTATGTATATATGTGTCAAGGAATTCATTTCGAGGATTAATTGTGTCATGGGGATTAATTGTCCATTTATGTATTAATTTGAGGATAATTGTTGTCTCGAGGATTTATGTGCTCAGTTGAAGATTAGTTGTGATTTGAGGATTATCTATTAATTAAGTTGTGTCATAGAATGTCAATGGCATTATAATTGTATATGTTAAGTGAAGTTGACTAAGTGATTGTAGGGTTATGATATGTGTGATACCAGGAAGTGTCTACGTTTTAAAAAGGGGACTCTTTTAGTGTCAATTGCTATTACTAAATGTGTTATGTGCATTAATTGGTATTTGAGTAGTCAACTATAGGGATAACAACTATAGTACGACTTTAGGCGACTTAGTGGTAATTCTGAGTTGTGTCTACTCGAGATACGAGGTTGGACTGACAAGTAATCGTAACTGTTTCAGTACCATTAGGGTATAATCAAGTTGGAGCGACGTACATCAAAAAGGGAAGATCGAGGCGTCGTATAAAGAAAGGTAAACTACATCCATGGAAATGCTTGGACGAGGTGCGAAGGAATTATTCACGATTTCTGTTTTCTGCTAAGGACCAGAGGTAAGTTTATTTATGCATACTCTATCGTTCAGAGTATCTGTATTTTGTAATATATGAAATGTGTGGACTAGATTTAAATCCAATCTTGTGCTTCCTCATCAAAATCAGTATATTTTGACCTTTCTCATGATTAGTAAATCCTGCTCGTGCAATAATCAAAACCCCAGGACTTATAATAATGTCGATAGGCGGGGATATTTTTATG